>JALAZF010000082.1:5000000-10000000 GCA_022829125.1 Lathyrus tuberosus | reverse complement strand
ATATCCAGAATACACGTCCATGAAGGATAACAATTAAAAACCAATAGAATTATCAACTAATTTGTCTATGTTGGGGAGGGGATATGCGTCTTTAGGGCAGACCCTATTAAGATCGGTATAGTCAACACACATGCTCCATTTTCCATTTGGTTTTTTAATGAGTACAACATTGTACAGCCAAGTAGTGTACTTGGCCTCTGAAATAAAATTTGCCTCTAGGAGGTCTTTTACAGTCTATTCGGCAACCTCCGTTTTCTCTGGAGACTGCATTCACCTATGTTGAGCAAATGCCCTAGTGGCGGGGTCAATAGTGAGTTGGTGGCAGGCTACATCGGGATCTAGCCCGGGCATCTCCACGGCGCTCCACGCGAACAAATCTGCGTTCTCCCAGAGGTAGGCTTTAAGCTGTTTCCTTGCTAGGTCGGGGAGTCTGGTCCTGATCTTCACTCCTCGCTGGGGGTCATCACCAAGCAGGACAAGTTCGAACTCGCCATCCAGAATCGGGTACATCGGATTGGAGGTCTCGCCGTTACTGGTCGAAGCTGAAAGGATGCTCGAACATGGATGGATCTCCCTTCCTTTCCTTTTCTGCTCCTTCTGGTCTTCTTCGGAGAAGCTGCTATCAAGGTCGATGGAGTCGACGCAGGGAAGCAACTTTACCTCTTCGAAGTTGCTGGGCAGAGCAGGTTTGCTAGGAGTCTTCGGCTTGACGGCGATCGTGTTCAGCCCTTTGGAGGCTGCCTTGAAACATCTCCTTGCTGTTTCGATGTCCCCGTGTAGAGTGGCGACGAGACCCTTAGAAGTGTAGTACTTCATCTTCAAGTGCACGGTTGAGGGCACGACTACCAATTCGGCCAAAGTTGGTTGGCCAAAGATGCATTGGTATAGAGACGGACAGTCAATGACCAAGAATTGGACTTTGATAGACCTGGCCATTTCTGAAAACCCAAAAATCGCGATCAGTTCCAGGTACCCCCAAGGTTTTGTTACTTACCTGTTAAAGCCTTGTTGGTTAGAGCCTACGTAGGGCGTCAGGTGTGTCTCATCCAGCTGGAGGGTGGAGAATAGATGAGAATACATGATGTCGACCGAGCTGCCGTGGTCGACTAGGATCCGACGAACGTCAAAGTTGGCCATTTGTTCTCTCACGAGCAGTGGAATGCTTGAGTTGGGAGCCCTACCGAGGAGTTCCTCACGATAGAAGGTGATGGGGACCGACTCTCCCCAGACTTTAGCAAGAATGGAACTTCGGTTCGAGCTTGTGCTGAGAAGATGTTCGAACTTCCTTTTGACAGAGCCCACATTAACCTTGTTGAAGCCCCCTCTGGAGATAACCATGGCGGAGGGAAAGGTTTCCCATGGGCTGTGCGCATCTAAGTAAGGGGGAACGTTGAGTCCCTCGGGGATGTAGAAGTCCTCTGGCCGCGAGATGCTTATGGTGACCTGAAGGTTTATCTCTTCTGAGGAAGGTACCTCTTCCTCGACCTTCTTGGACTCCTGGGCGTCCTGCCATGGAGCATCCTTATTTTTGGAAAACTGTTTCAGGTGCCCGTCCCTGATCAGTATCTCAATGGCATCCTTCAGATGGATGCAGTCGTCGGTCATATGGTCGTGGCTCTTGTAGAACCGGTAATACTTTGACTTGTCAGTATTTGGCTTGGGTGGTATCTGTTTGGGGAATCGTACCCCCGCTGTCAGAACTCCAAGTTGGCGCACTCGGAGAAGATCTTTTCCCGAGAGACGGACAGAGGAATGTATTCATGGAACTAGCCAGATGGCCCTTTGTTGTCCCGGGACTCCCTGGGGAGGTCTTCGCATCTTATATCTCCCTGACGAAATTTCGAGGGGTCGTCGTGCTTGGAGGACCTGTCACTCTCTTGGTGGCTTGAGTCCCGGGCGGAGCTAGCAGCTTCTTTCTCCTCATACTGGATGTTCGCTTGCGCCTGTAGGAGGAAGGTATCCAGCATTGCTGGAGTCTCGATGCCAAGTACTTTGGCAAATTATGTACGGGGATGGAGTCCTCGATCGAGCAAGAACATCTTCATGTCGTCGGTCGTGGAGACCTGAGCAACTTCTTTATTGAACCTTTCGATATAGGCTCGAAGAGGTTCGTCTTTCCCTTGAATTATGGCCTCAATGGAGGCTTTGGTTTTTGGGTGACGATGGGAGGCCGTGAAGTATGTGGAGAACATTCTCCCCAACTGTCTCCACGATGTGATGGATTTGTCAGGGAGCTTCTTGTACCGAGTCATCCCTCATTTCCTTAGTGTGGTAGGGAACAATCTACATTTGATGGCGCCCCAGAGGCCACGGTAATCGAGCAATGCATCAATATTCTTGATGTGCTCGTTAGGGTCCGTAGTACTGTTATACGTGGCCAGAGATGGTGGTTTCTCTAGCCCCTTTGGCAGGCACATGGCCATGATTTCCTGGGACAACGGGTCGCGAGGCTCATCGTCGCTGTTGCTGCTGGACCACGACGCAGAGCGGGTGCTTTACCCAAGGGTAAGACGTCGATCTTGGCGGGGAGACGGGGTTCGTGCCCGACCCTTGGATCTGGGAAGAGGCGAACACCGTGGCTATGCTCGCTGGACCTTTCTGGTCCTCTTGGTTCTTAGGGAGTACTGGCTCCACGGGGAGATGCGGCCGTGCTTTCAGATTGCCTGGGACTCTGGATCTGGTGGTGCCCAGTGGTCTCTTTCATGTCGGGGAGGCGGACTTCGAGATCTTTGGCATTCTTTCCTTGACGGAGGGGATCTTGGCCGGTTGGACTCTTTTAGGGCTCCAATCCTCGCATTTTGCTGGAGGATTAGGAGGTTGGTCTTGTTTAGGGCCTCGAGTAGGGCAGTCATGGTCGGGTCGGCGCTGGGCGGAAGTGGGATAAGTTGGTGGTCCTGGGAAGGCTGGACCTCGGTGTGATCAGCGCGAACGGAGGGGGGGACGCGGTGGCACCATCTCTCAGCTGATGGACATCGCTCCCAAGAAAGGGGGCTGCTCTGTCAGTATCAGTCTTGCTGACAGGGAGGAAGGCATTGTTGCGGGCATCGTGGAGATTATCATGGCTGGCCATGATCGGAATCTTGGAAGAACTGTTTTGGTCTTGAATCTACGATGAGAAGAAGACGGGGGTAACAGAGTTTCCCACAGACGGCGCCACTGATCTTGATGGCTGATCAGAACCTGAAGTGGGCCAGAGATGATGCCTGCGATGCTGGGTGTGAAAGATGAGGTGAGGATGTACCTGCAAGGCACTCCGATGTTAAAGTAAGAATCGAGAGAAGAGAAAGGCAAGTACATAGTATGTGTTTCGTAGGATGATTTAGAATTGTAACGCCCCGATTTGTTTAATTGTATTTATTTATTTCATTTATGTGAATTTTGTGAAATGTGTGAATTGTATTTTACCTGCTAAGTGAGTTAATTGGTTAGTTTCTCAGATAGATAAAATATTTGCATTAAATTATAATTTCTTTTCAATTTTTATTTCCTGAAATATATTTCATCGGTATGTTTATGTTTTATTGCGTTTTGAGAGCGTTTGCGAGATATTTGAGCTGAGGGGTAAAATAGTCTTTTTAGGGGATTAGATATTTTTAATAAATAGAAAGTCGAGAGAAAAAGAGAGAAAAGAAAGGGAAAGGAAAAGAAGAGAAAGAAAAGGAGAAGAAAGAAAGAGAGAAGAGGAGAAAGAGGAAAATCGCGGGAACTCCGTTTCGAGCGCGAATAATCAGGTAAGGGTGAGAGGTTTCAATTATATCTTGCTTGTGTATGTATATGTGTTGTTTGTTGTAATTGTTTTGGTTGTTTCGCGACTTTTCTTATCGATTGGAATTAGGAGCGATTGATAGAAATCGATGTTTTCATAGATGAAATTCGATATAAACTGCGTAGAATACTTGTCTTTAGGTTTGGATTATGTTTTGGTTGTTATAGTATGTTTTGGAAGTGTTCTGGTGGAAGAAATGAGGGATTTTGACCCCAATGACCTATGTTAGCGCTGCTGGGTTTTTCTGGTTTCGCACTGCGAATGGCCAGCGAAGGGGAAAGCGAACGTTCGCGTGAGGTTCGCACTGCGAACGTTGTGTTATTTTTCTTTCTGCCACGGTTCGCTGGGGGATTCGCACTGCGAAGGGGACAGCGAAGGTTCGCTGGGAGTTCGCACTGCGAAACTGTAGGCTATTTTCTTTCTGCCATGGTTCGCTGGGGCATTCTCACTGCGAATGAGAAAAGCGAAGGACTCGCTAGAAGCTTCGCATTGCGAACATGATAGCTTTTCTAAATTGTTTTCTTTATAATTGTTGGGTCGTAAGTCGGTTTGAGGCGCGGTTTGATGCGTTGGAGAGCTAATGAAATGTTCTTCCTTATAATAATGGTTTTGGGAGTAGTGGCCGATTTAATTGCGTCGGGAATTGGAATAGTTTCGTTTTGTCGGCTTTTACCGTCGTAATTGTATGTGATTGACATGTTATCATGTGACATGCTTTTAACATGTATCGTATAGCTTGTGTGCTGTTATATGATGTGAATATATATGATGAGTGTTGGTGCTGATGGGTTGTGGCCTTATGGAGAAATAAATGTGTTGTTTTGGGTTTGATTTCAATGTATGATAATGATGTTGTTGTGTGGTAAAATACATTGTTTGATTGAATATCAATGTATGTGGGTATGAGGTTTTGTGGTAATTGTTGTGGTTGATGGTGAGTAATTCTTGATGTGAATTGATATGAATGTATATGATAAAATGCTAATTGTTGTGGTTTGTGGTTTATGATGAAATGCATTGTGTATGTGAAATTCAATGTGTGTTATTTGGGGGCCTTATGGCAAGTAAATGCATTGTTTGAATTGGTTTCCAATGCATGAAAAATGATGATGAGATAATTCATATTGTTGAATTGTGAATGTATGGAATTGATGAGTTGAAATATATGCATGATGTTGGTTGCATTATGTGTGCATTTGAATGTCATGAGTCATTGTATGCCAAGCATCATGATATGCATTCTTGTGATGTCGTGTGCCCTAGTGGGTGTGAGCGACGAAACGGTTCCAGAGGAAATCCGCTATAACATCGTGTGCCTTATACAAAGAGGTGTGAGCGATGATTATAGACGATCGTGTGCCTTATACAAAGAGGTGTGAGCGATCGGGTCGTGTGCCTTATACAAAGAGGTGTGAGCGATCCATAAACGTCGTGTGCCTTATACAAAGAGGTGTGAGCGATCCATAAACGTCGTGTGCCTTATACAAAGAGGTGTGAGTGACGAGGAACATCGTTTGCCCGACGGGGAGTTACACTAAGTAACAAGCGATGGTTCCAATAGTTCCTGAGTGAACTAGTGATGAGATGATGGATGGATGGTACCGCATATGCATTGCATAGAGTCGTTGTGTCGGTCTCTGTGCATTTGCATAAATCATGAATGGATTGATTATGTGTGAGAATCATGAATGGATTGATTATGTGTGGAAAATCATGAATGGATTGATTATGTTTGGAAATTATGAATTGATTGAGTATGTGTTGAGATTTAAGATTGGATTGGTGAATTGATGTGTATATGTGATGAATGCATTGATTATGGATGATATGTTTTATGTATAGACATATGTTATGTGATGTGGTGGTGTGGTTCCATGTGTTATAACTTTGGTATGCCTTATGTGTGAATATGTGATTATGTTAGTATAATTGATATATGCTATGTTGTTGGATTGTTAGAAATATGTTATGTATATGTGGCTTGCTATATGTATTAGCATGTGGTGTTTGTGGTGAGAATAACTATGCATGTGAATTGTTATGTGTTTGCATATTATTATGAAAACTTGATTTAGTTGTTATTTCTCACCCTTCTGTTGTGGTTTGTTGCTCTATGAGGCAATTGCAGATTTGTGTCTCGGAGGCTTTTGGGAAGATTAGTTCTCCGTTATTTTGTCGGTCTTGGTGTCTGCTCTGATACGTAGCACGGGAGTCGGGGAACGATTATGTTATATATGTATACCTTTGTTAGATTTATGTTGTATTACCTTTGTATGTCTATTTTGATGTTATAAAACAATTTATTTTGTAAAACAAGTCAGTTATGGATCTTTCCGCTTTATTCCATAAGTAAACTTTAATTTTATATGGAAAAAGTTTCCCCTTTGAGGGTATTCTATTTTGTGTTATGTATCAAACTTATGAGCAGGGATTGTGTTTTCTTTCTTTAATTGTGGCATCCTTGTTCCTGTCGGAAAAATAAATTTTTAGTTACTCTGATTTATTTATGTATTATTTATTCGCGATGGGAATTGGGGTGTTACATTAGTGGTATCAGAGTAGGTCGGTCTGTCCGGCCAAGTTGTTGAGTCAGTTGGTGTGAGAGTTGAATACTGTCGATGTTGTTTGTTCCTTAGTACGTGATATGTGTGTGAAACACTGTCAGTACTTTCTGGTTTTCTAATCCTTTGTTTTCAGGATTGAGAATGATATAAGTGGGGGAGAAGCTGGTACTTCTCCAAGTTGCTTCGGGTGTGGAGCGTTGGCTCAGTGTGTTGTAGATTACAAGATTGTAAGTGTTGTTTGGACAGTGTGGTTCCCGGTTCCAGAGGGAATGCGGAGGTAAGGTTTATGTCGACTAAGGATTTGTGCCTTAGGTAGTTTTGTGTACAAGATGCAAGAAAGGCTATTATAGTTTGGTAAAGACGGTTTATGCCCCATCATGATTGTCGGCTGTCTATTGACAAATTGAGGAACTGGTCACCCTTAATCTCTTGTTGATAGCAGAAGGGAATTGTGTCGGATGGAATAGACGTGTCTTTCCAGCTTGATAGTGTGTGCAATGAACTGTTTGGAATTAAGAAAATGATTACGGATTATTTTGATGGGTCGATGAAGATTCTTATATCGGAAGATGAGACGGATTCGAGGTTTTTGTATGTTTGTCCAGTTGGGAAGTCATTGAGAGAGAACGACTGGGTATCGTTAATGGTTGTTCTCTGAGAGTAGAATGTGAACTCAAATTGGACGAAGGTGAGGATTTGAGGTTTGGATCTGCTAAGTAAGTAGAAGAACTTTTAGGAAGTAAGACTAAGATGTTTGTTATGTTTGTGAGGATAGTGTTCTGGAAATTGCCAGAGAGGCCACAGTGATGGGCTGCTAGTTGTGCATGATTTTCAGATGTATTTCTGGATGGAATATTGGATGTTAGCATTAGAAGTACCAGGACCGAGAAAGCAGTGAGAAGATTTACTCGAAAGGGGATTTGTGAGACCAAGTGTGTCATCTTAGAGAGCTCCAGTATTGTTAGTAACAAAAAGGATGGATGATTGAATGGAAGAACAAGCATGATGTGTATAATGGTATTGAGACTATGGGTGTAACACCCTTCTACCCCACATACAATTTCTAGTAAAACATTTCATATTATCAGAGTAAAAACAACATAAAGGGTGTCACACATATTCAAAGACATCATGTAACAATCATTGTCCTGTCCCGTAACACGGGTTACTCCTTCATCAATATCAAAATTTAACAACTACGCAGCGGAAATCAATTTTTATTTTAATTCCATAAAATACTTCATAATAAATATGTTCAAATCAAACACCATCATCAACATTATAAAAATTGAGTCATAAACTAAAAGAAACAAGGTTCACAACAATCTTCCCAACCCGATGTTACATGACACAGAGCAGGACACCTCTAACTAGATAGTAATAACGAAACACTCCAAAGCTACTTCCTTCGTCACTTCGTAGCTATTCTTGGTTATCTGCAAGTTACCCACATAAGAGGCAACATTTCCAAGCAGGCAGGGTGAGAAAACATAATTCATTATAGTAATACAAAGACATGGAAAATAAATAATTAAGCAACAACAACATCGGAATCATCATCAACAATTATTCTCAACACAATCTCAACTACTTCACAAAATGCGATGTCAAACATAATGATATGCAAAGGATGCATGTGGTACCGATTTTTCTCCATGTGATGGACACTGGCCATCAACCCTCCACAAGGGAGCACAACATAACAACATATCACTTCAATCCGCACTATGGGATGGAAGCTACCAATAGGCCGAAGCCCCAACATAAAAATGCCATGAAATGCAATGATGCTAAACTCCTCATTTCATCCAAATATCAACATGTGCATCATTCATTTCATTTTCAACAATATTCATCATAAAATCATGTTTTTATCATCCACATATCAACAACAACTATACAACAATGATTCAACGCAACAAAACATCAGAAACCTCATGAAAGAAGCAACAAAACTACAAAACAGCAGCCTGACACGGTCACCCGTGTCCTGTAACACGGCCCGTGTCAGCAGCACTGAACAACAATTCAAAAAAATAGAAAACGTAACAATGACAGTAGTCTGACACGGCCACCCGTGTCCTGTGACACGGCCCGTGTCAGGCAAGCTGTTAACACAAATTTTCAACTTTTCAACCAGAAGGCTGACACGGGTGCCCGTGTTGTGTGACACGGCCCGTGTCAGGGTACGACGAAACCCACTTTTCCCAAAACGTGATTTTTCTGCATTTTTTATTCCCATTACCCCAAAATCAGTATTCCACACGAAATTTGATCAAAAATACTCACAAAACACACATATAGCAATATATATCAATCAAATTCATCATACTTTCATCAATTTACTCATTCTACATCAACAATCATCAAAATCAACACAATTCATACAATCCTTAATCTATTCATCTCCAATTCCTATAAAACTATAAGAAATTATGAACTCTCCCCATACCTTAGAGTAATCCGAAGCTTTTTCCTTCTTTCTTCAAGATTCCTCTAGTAATCCTCAAGCCCTAGTTCTCCTTCTTCTCTCTTCTTCAATGTTCTTCACAAAAGATACGACAAAAATGAGAAAATGATCGTTCTCTTTCTTTCGCTAACAAATCCCAACTTATGAACTTCCCATCCTATCCTTACTTACTTTCCAATAAGACCACCTTGCCCTTTCTCATTTTATTTTTAATAATAATAATAATATAAATAACACATGCTCATTTATTTTATTAAAATTATTCAAAAACACTCTTTTACTCCAAAATTCTCCAAAATTATCAAAAACCTCTTAATTCCTTCTAAATTAATTAAATAAATAATTAAATAATTGATTTAGATTTTCGGGTCGTTACAACTCTCCCCTACTTTAAGAATTTTCGTCCTCGAAAATTACTTAAAGTAAACAGAGTCGGATACGACTCTTTCATCTGATCTTCACGCTCCCAAGTCCAACTATCACCAGCTGGTCCGCCCCACAATACTTTCACTAAAGCAATCTCTTTACCTCGCAGTTGCTTCAATTCTCGACCATCAATCCTCACAGGCAAAGCTTCTACCATCAGGTTATATCTCACCTGAACATCGTCCATTTGAATCACATGCGACGGATCCGGAATATACTTCCTCAACTGCGACACATGAAACACATCATGCAAATTCGCAAGTGACGGTGGTAAAGCCACCCGATAGGCAACCTCTCATATCCTCTGCATAATCTGATACGGACCAACAAAGCGCGGAGTGAGCTTTCTAGACTTCAAAGCTCGACCCACACCAGTCATCGGAGTAACTCTTAAGAACACGTGGTCTCCCTCTTTGAATTCCAGTGCTTTTCTTCTCTTATCATGGTAACTCTTTTGACGACTCTGCGACGTCTTCATTTTATCCCAAATCATTTTAATCTTCTCCGTGGTCTCCTGAACAATCTCAGGTCCAAGTACAGAACTCTCTCCCGACTCATACCAACACAATGGAGTTCGACAGCGTCTACCATACAACGCCTCATATGGAGCCATCCCAATACTAGCATGAAAACTGTTGTTGTATGTAAACTCGATCAACGGCAAGTGACTATCCCAAGATCCTCCTTGATCCAGCACACAAGCTCTCAACAAATCTTCTAAAGATTGGATTGTTCTTTCCGTCTGACCATCTGTCTGCGGGTGATAAGCAGAACTCATCCTCAACTTAGTACCCAAAGCATCCTGTAGACTCTTCCAAAACCTTTACGTAAACCACAGATCTCTATCCGATACAATACTCGAAGGTGTTCCATGCAACTTCACAATTTCATCAATATAAATTTCAGCTAACTTCTGCATAGAGTAATTAATTATCATCGGCAAGAAATGCGCCGACTTAGTTAACCTATCCGCAATTACCCATATCGAGTCATTACCTCTTGCAGTCTTCGGTAACCCAGTCACAAAATCCATGGAAATGCCATCCCATTTCCATTCAGGAACATTCAACGGCTGCATCATACCTAAAGGCTTCTGATGTTCAATCTTGGACTTCTGGCAAGTCAAACATGCATACACAAATTCAGCAATATCTCTTTTCATACATGGCCACCAAAATAATCTACGCAGGTCTTGATACATCTTCATAGCACCAGGATGAATACTTAATCGACTTCTATGCCCTTCCTCCAAAATACTCTTTTTGATTTCGGAAATATCTGGAATACATACTCTATCTCGAAACCTCAAAACTCCATCTTCATCAATTCGGAACTCACCTCCATTACCTTGATTAATCTTCATTAACTGGTCAACTAATTTCAAATCTGATTTCTGACCTTCCCGAATTTCCTCCAAAATCCCACTAGTCAGCTTTAGCATGCCCAATTTCACACTATCAGCGGTTGTCTCACACAACAAACTCATGTCTCTGAATTGCTCAATCATTTCAAGTTCTCTCACCATAAGCATCGAAATATGCAATGACTTCCTACTCAAAGCATCAGCCACTACATTTGCTTTACCGAGATGATAATTCAAATCGAACTCAAAATCCTTTAACAATTCTAGCCACCTTCTCTGCCTCATGTTTAACTCTTTCTGATCGAACAAGTATTTCAAACTTTTATGATCACTGAATACCTCAAATTTCGAACCAAAAATATAATGCCTCCAAATCTTCAGCACAAATACTACAGCAGCCAACTCTAAGTCGTGTGTAGGGTAATTCCTCTCATGGACTCTTAACTGCCTAGAAGCATAAGCGACCACTTTACCATTTTGCATCAAAACTCCACCAAGGCCCATCTTTGAAGCATCACAATAAACCACAAAGGACTCATTCGGGTCTGGCAAAACCAACACCGGAGCAGTTGTCAACTTTTTTCTTTAGTTCCACAAAACTTTCTTCACAAGCGACATCCCATACATACGTTTGTCCTTTTCGAGTCAATTGCGTCAACGGCAAAGCCAACTTAGAAAAACCTTCAATGAATTTACGATAATAACCAGCCAATCCAAGAAAACTACGAATCTCTGTGGCAAACTCCGGAGTCTCCCACTGCAACACCGCATCAATCTTCGAGGGATCCACAGAAATTCCACCACTTGAAATCACATGGCCTAGGAAACTCACTTCCTTCAACCAGAACTCACACTTTGACAACTTAGCATACAATTTCTTTTCCCTCAACACTTGTAACACAATCTTCAAATGTTCCGCATGTTCTTCTTCTGATTTAGAATATACCAAGATGTCATCTATGAAAACCACCACAAACATATCAAGATATTCATGAAAGATCCTGTTCATATACTCCATGAACACACCAGGCGCATTAGAAATCCCAAATGGCATCACCGTATATTCATAATGACCATACCTTGTTCTGAAGGCTGTTTTCGGAATATCATCAGCTTTAACTCTAATCTGATGATAACCAGACCTCAGATCAATCTTACTGAATACACAAGCACCTACGAGTTGATCCATTAAATCGTCGATCCTCGGAAGCGGATACTTATTCTTGATGGTCATCTTATTCAGCTGCCGATAATCGACACACAATCTCATACTACCATCTTTCTTCTTAATAAGCAACACTGGAGCACCCCACGGAGAAACACTAGGACGAATAAACTTCCTTTCTAACAATTCTTCTAGTTGTTTCTTCAGCTCACTCAATTCCGAAGCAGACATCCGATAAGGAGACATCGACATTGGACTCGTACCTGGTATTAAGTCCACAGCAAACTCAACTTCATGTTCCGTAGGTAAATCACTTATATCCTCAGGAAACACATCTTGAAACTCACAAACCACAGGCAACTCAGCACTGACGGCTTCACCATCAACTGGCAACGATGCAAACACTGCGAACATCAACGCTTCATCTAATAAAAGTTCATCCATTTGTTTATCAGATAAGAACATCAGTTCACCATCCTCACCTAACTCTGGAAACCTCACAGTCTTGCTATAATAATTAATATGAACGTAGTTGAACTCCAACTAGTTCATACCAAGGATAACATCGATTTGGTGCAAAGGTAAGCACACCAAATCCATCACAAAATTCTTCTCAAAGATTGTCAAAGGAAACTTCAAACAAACAAGCATGGTAGTCACCGAACCATTAGCCGGAGTCTCTATTATCATACTACCATTCATGTTAGACAAATTCAAACCCAATCTAGTAGCACACTCAAGAGAGATAAATGAATGCGTAGCTCCAGTATCAATAATAGCAATCAACTCAACATTGTTAATAAAACAAGTACTTCGAATCAAGTTGTCCTTCTTGGGAACTTCTGAGCCAGCCAAAGAAAACACTCTTCCAGTAGTCTGGGCAGCAGTAGCAGTCTTCTTCAGTTTCTGGCATTGAGTACTGATATGCCTCTGTTCACCACAGTTGAAACAGGTCGGACCCTCATTCGGACAATCACCAATTCTATGCCCAGTCTTACCACAACGGTAACATCTCAGAACTTTGTTAGTACACCCATCAGCTTTGTGACCTGACTCTCCACACTTATAGCACTTAGTAGGTGCATTAACGGCTCCCCTACTTGACTTTTTCTCATCTGATACCCTCATGTAACAATCATTGTCCTGTCCCGTAACACGGGTTACTCCTTCATCAATATCAAAATTTAACAACTACGCAGCGGAAATCAATTTTTATTTTAATTCCATAAAATACTTCATAATAAATATGTTCAAATCAAACACCATCATCAACATTATAAAAATTGAGTCATAAACTAAAAGAAACAAGGTTCACAACAATCTTCCCAACCCGATGTTACATGACACAGAGCAGGACACCTCTAACTAGATAGTAATAACGAAACACTCCAAAGCTACTTCCTTCGTCACTTCGTAGCTATTCTTGGTTATCTGCAAGTTACCCACATAAGAGGCAACATTTCCAAGCAGGCAGGGTGAGAAAACATAATTCATTATAGTAATACAAAGACATGGAAAATAAATAATTAAGCAACAACAACATCGGAATCATCATCAACAATTATTCTCAACACAATCTCAACTACTTCACAAAATGCGATGTCAAACATAATGATATGCAAAGGATGCATGTGGTACCGATTTTTCTCCATGTGATGGACACTGGCCATCAACCCTCCACAAGGGAGCACAACATAACAACATATCACTTCAATCCGCACTATGGGATGGAAGCTACCAATAGGCCGAAGCCCCAACATAAAAATGCCATGAAATGCAATGATGCTAAACTCCTCATTTCATCCAAATATCAACATCTGCATCATTCATTTCATTTTCAACAATATTCATCATAAAATCATGTTTTTATCATCCACATATCAACAACAACTATACAACAATGATTCAATGCAACAAAACATCAGAAACCTCATGAAAGAAGCAACAAAACTATAAAACAGCAGCCTGACACGGTCACCCGTGTCCTGTAACACGGCCCGTGTCAGCAGCACTGAACAACAATTCAAAAAAATAGAAAACGTAACAATGACAGTAGTCTGACACGGCCACCCGTGTCCTGTGACACGGCCCGTGTCAGGCAAGCTGTTAACACAAATTTTCAACTTTTCAACCAGAAGGCTGACACGGGTGCCCGTGTTGTGTGACACGGCCCGTGTCAGGGTACGACGAAACCCACTTTTCCCAAAACGTGATTTTTCTGCATTTTTGATTCCCATTACCCCAAAATCAGTATTCCACACGAAATTTGATAAAAAATACTCACAAAACACACATATAGCAATATATATCAATCAAATTCATCATACTTTCATCAATTTACTCATTCTACATCAACAATCATCAAAATCAACACAATTCATACAATCCTTAATCTATTCATCTCCAATTCCTATAAAACTATAAGAAATTATGAACTCTCCCCATACCTTAGAGTAATCCGAAGCTTTTTCCTTCTTTCTTCAAGATTCCTCTAGTAATCCTCAAGCCCTAGTTCTCCTTCTTCTCTCTTCTTCAATGTTCTTCACAAAAGATACGACAAAAATGAGAAAATGATCGTTCTCTTTCTTTGGCTAACAAATCCCAACTTATGAACTTCCCATCCTATCCTTACTTACTTTCCAATAAGACCACCTTGCCCTTTCTCATTTTATTTTTAATAATAATAATAATATAAATAACACATGCTCATTTATTTTATTAAAATTATTCAAAAACACTCTTTTACTCCAAAATTCTCCAAAATTATCAAAAACCTCTTAATTCCTTCTAAATTAATTAAATAAATAATTAAATAATTGATTTAGATTTTCAGGTCGTTACAACTCTCCCCTACTTTAAGAATTTTCGTCCTCGAAAATTACTTAAAGTAAACAGAGTCGGATACGACTCTTTCATCTGATCTTCACGCTCCCAAGTCCAACTATCACCAGCTGGTCCGCCCCACAATACTTTCACTAAAGCAATCTCTTTACCTCGCAGTTGCTTCAATTCTCGACCATCAATCCTCACAGGCAAAGCTTCTACCATCAGGTTATCTCTCACCTGAACATCGTCCATTTGAATCATATGCGACGGATCCGGAATATACTTCCTCAACTGCGACACATGAAACACATCATGCAAATTCGCAAGTGACGGTGGTAAAGCCACCCGATAGGCAACCTCTCATATCCTCTGCATAATCTGATACGGATCAACAAAGCGCGGAGTGAGCTTTCTAGACTTCAAAGCTCGACCCACACCAGTCATCGGAGTAACTCTTAAGAACACGTGGTCTCCCTCTTGGAATTCCAAGGCTTTTCTTCTCTTATCATGGTAACTCTTCTGACGACTCTGCGACATCTTCATTTTATCCCAAATCATTTTAATCTTCTCTGTGGTCTCCTGAACAATCTCAGGTCCAAGTACAGAACTCTCTCCCGACTCATACCAACACAATGGAGATCGACATCGTCTACCATACAACGCCTCATATGGAGCCATCCCAATACTAGCATGAAAACTGTTGTTGTATGTAAACTCGATCAACGGCAAGTGACTATCCCAAGATCCTCCTTGATCCAGCACACAAGCTCTCAACAAATCTTCTAAAGATTGGATTGTTCTTTCCGTCTGATCATCTGTCTGCGGGTGATAAGCAGAAATCATCCTCAACTTAGTACCCAAAGCATCCTGTAGACTCTTCCAAAACCTTTACGTAAACCACGGATCTCTATCCGATACAATACTCGAAGGTGTTCCATGCAACTTCACAATTTCATCAATATAAATTTCAGCTAACTTCTGCATAGAGTAATTAATTCTCATCGGCAAGAAATGCGCCGACTTAGTTAACCTATCCGCAATTACCCATATCGAGTCATTACCTCTTGCAGTCTTCGATAACCCAGTCACAAAATCCATGGAAATGCCATCCCATTTCCATTCAGGAACATTCAACGGCTGCATCATACCTAAAGGCTTCTGATGTTCAATCTTGGACTTCTGGCAAGTCAAACATGCATACACAAATTCAGCAATATCTCTTTTCATACATGGCCACCAAAACAATCTACGCAGGTCTTGATACATCTTCATAGCACCAGGATGAATACTTAATCGACTTCTATGCCCTTCCTCCAAAATACTCTTTTTGATTTCGGAAATATCTGGAATACATACTCTATCTCGAAACCTCAAAACTCCATCTTCATCAATTCGGAACTCACCTCCATTACCTTGATTAATCTTCATTAACTGGTCAACTAATTTCAAATCTGATTTCTGACCTTCCCGAATTTCCTCCAAAATCCCACTAGTCAGCTTTAGCATGCCCAATTTCACACTATCAGCGGTTGTCTCACACAACAAACTCATGTCTCTGAATTGCTCAATCATTTCAAGTTTTCTCACCATAAGCATCGAAATATGCAATGACTTCCTACTCAAAGCATCAGCCACTACATTTGCTTTACCGAGATGATAATTCAAATCGAACTCAAAATCCTTTAACAATTCTAGCCACCTTCTCTGCCTCATGTTTAACTCTTTCTGATCGAACAAGTATTTCAAACTTTTATGATCACTGAATACCTCAAATTTCGAACCAAAAATATAATGCCTCCAAATCTTCAGCACAAATACTACAGCAGCCAACTCTAAGTCGTGTGTAGGGTAATTCCTCTCATGGACTCTTAACTGCCTAGAAGCATAAGCGACCACTTTACCATTTTGCATCAAAACTCCACCAAGGCCCATCTTTGAAGCATCACAATAAACCACAAAGGACTCATTCGGGTCTGGCAAAACCAACACCGGAGCAGTTGTCAACTTTTTTCTTTAGTTCCACAAAACTTTCTTCACAAGCGACATCCCATACATACGTTTGTCCTTTTCGAGTCAATTGCGTCAACGGCAAAGCCAACTTAGAAAAACCTTCAATGAATTTACGATAATAACCAGCCAATCCAAGAAAACTACGAATCTCTGTGGCAAACTCCGGAGTCTCCCACTGCAACACCGCATCAATCTTCGAGGGATCCACAGAAATTCCACCACTTGAAATCACATGGCCTAGGAAACTCACTTCCTTCAACCAGAACTCACACTTTGACAACTTAGCATACAATTTCTTTTCCCTCAACACTTGTAACACAATCTTCAAATGTTCCGCATGTTCTTCTTCTGATTTAGAATATACCAAGATGTCATCTATGAAAACCACCACAAACATATCAAGATATTCATGAAAGATCCTGTTCATATACTCCATGAACACACCAGGCGCATTAGAAATCCCAAATGGCATCACCGTATATTCATAATGACCATACCTTGTTCTGAAGGCTGTTTTCGGAATATCATCAGCTTTAACTCTAATCTGATGATAACCAGACCTCAGATCAATCTTACTGAATACACAAGCACCTACGAGTTGATCCATTAAATCGTCGATCCTCGGAAGCGGATACTTATTCTTGATGGTCATCTTATTCAGCTGCCGATAATCGACACACAATCTCATACTACCATCTTTCTTCTTAATAAGCAACACTGGAGCACCCCACGGAGAAACACTAGGACGAATAAACTTCCTTTCTAACAATTCTTCTAGTTGTTTCTTCAGCTCACTCAATTCCGAAGCAGACATCCGATAAGGAGCCATCGACATTGGACTCGTACCTGGTATTAAGTCCACAGCAAACTCAACTTCATGTTCCGTAGGTAAATCACTTATATCCTCAGGAAACACATCTTGAAACTCACAAACCACAGGCAACTCAGCACTGACGGCTTCACCATCAACTGGCAACGATGCAAACACTGCGAACATCAACGCTTCATCTAATAAAAGTTCATCCATTTGTTTATCAGATAAGAACATCAGTTCACCATCCTCACCTAACTCTGGAAACCTCACAGTCTTGCTATAATAATTAATATGAACGTAGTTGAACTCCAACTAGTTCATACCAAGGATAACATCGATTTGGTGCAAAGGTAAGCACACCAAATCCATCACAAAATTCTTCTCAAAGATTGTCAAAGGAAACTTCAAACAAACAAGCATGGTAGTCACCGAACCATTAGCCGGAGTCTCTATTATCATACTACCATTCATGTTAGACAAATTCAAACCCAATCTAGTAGCACACTCAAGAGAGATAAATGAATGCGTAGCTCCAGTATCAATAATAGCAATCAACTCAACATTGTTAATAAAACAAGTACTTCGAATCAAGTTGTCCTTCTTGGGAACTTCTGAGCCAGCCAAAGAAAACACTCTTCCAGTAGTCTGGGCAGCAGTAGCAGTCTTCTTCGGTTTCTGGCATTGAGTACTGATATGCCTCTGTTCACCACAGTTGAAACAGGTCGGACCCTCATTCGGACAATCACCAATTCTATGCCCAGTCTTACCACAACGGTAACATCTCAGAACTTTGTTAGTACACCCATCAGCTTTGTGACCTGACTCTCCACACTTATAGCACTTAGTAGGTGCATTAACGGCTCCCCTACTTGACTTTTTCTCATCTGATACCCTCATGTAACAATCATTGTCCTGTCCCGTAACACGGGTTACTCCTTCATCAATATCAAAATTTAACAACTACGCAGCGGAAATCAATTTTTATTTTAATTCCATAAAATACTTCATAATAAATATGTTCAAATCAAACACCATCATCAACATTATAAAAATTGAGTCATAAACTAAAAGAAACAAGGTTCACAACAATCTTCCCAACCCGATGTTACATGACACAGAGCAGGACACCTCTAACTAGATAGTAATAACGAAACACTCCAAAGCTACTTCCTTCGTCACTTCGTAGCTATTCTTGGTTATCTGCAAGTTACCCACATAAGAGGCAACATTTCCAAGCAGGCAGGGTGAGAAAACATAATTCATTATAGTAATACAAAGACATGGAAAATAAATAATTAAGCAACAACAACATCGGAATCATCATCAACAATTATTCTCAACACAATCTCAACTACTTCACAAAATGCGATGTCAAACATAATGATATGCAAAGGATGCATGTGGTACCGATTTTTCTCCATGTGATGGACACTGGCCATCAACCCTCCACAAGGGAGCACAACATAACAACATATCACTTCAATCCGCACTATGGGATGGAAGCTACCAATAGGCCGAAGCCCCAACATAAAAATGCCATGAAATGCAATGATGCTAAACTCCTCATTTCATCCAAATATCAACATCTGCATCATTCATTTCATTTTCAACAATATTCATCATAAAATCATGTTTTTATCATCCACATATCAACAACAACTATACAACAATGATTCAATGCAACAAAACATCAGAAACCTCATGAAAGAAGCAACAAAACTACAAAACAGCAGCCTGACACGGTCACCCGTGTCCTGTAACACGGCCCGTGTCAGCAGCACTGAACAACAATTCAAAAAAATAGAAAACGTAACAATGACAGTAGTCTGACACGGCCACCCGTGTCCTGTGACACGGCCCGTGTCAGGCAAGCTGTTAACACAAATTTTCAACTTTTCAACCAGAAGGCTGACACGGGTGCCCGTGTTGTGTGACACGGCCCGTGTCAGGGTACGACGAAACCCACTTTTCCCAAAACGTGATTTTTCTGCATTTTTGATTCCCATTACCCCAAAATCAGTATTCCACACGAAATTTGATCAAAAATACTCACAAAACACACATATAGCAATATATATCAATCAAATTCATCATACTTTCATCAATTTACTCATTCTACATCAACAATCATCAAAATCAACACAATTCATACAATCCTTAATCTATTCATCTCCAATTCCTATAAAACTATAAGAAATTATGAACTCTCCCCATACCTTAGAGTAATCCGAAGCTTTTTCCTTCTTTCTTCAAGATTCCTCTAGTAATCCTCAAGCCCTAGTTCTCCTTCTTCTCTCTTCTTCAATGTTCTTCACAAAAGATACGACAAAAATGAGAAAATGATCGTTCTCTTTCTTTGGCTAACAAATCCCAACTTATGAACTTCCCATCCTATCCTTACTTACTTTCCAATAAGACCACCTTGCCCTTTCTCATTTTATTTTTAATAATAATAATAATATAAATAACACATGCTCATTTATTTTATTAAAATTATTCAAAAACACTCTTTTACTCCAAAATTCTCCAAAATTATCAAAAACCTCTTAATTCCTTCTAAATTAATTAAATAAATAATTAAATAATTGATTTAGATTTTCAGGTCGTTACAACTCTCCCCTACTTTAAGAATTTTCGTCCTCGAAAATTACTTAAAGTAAACAGAGTCGGATACGACTCTTTCATCTGATCTTCACGCTCCCAAGTCCAACTATCACCAGCTGGTCCGCCCCACAATACTTTCACTAAAGCAATCTCTTTACCTCGCAGTTGCTTCAATTCTCGACCATCAATCCTCACAGGCAAAGCTTCTACCATCAGGTTATCTCTCACCTGAACATCGTCCATTTGAATCATATGCGACGGATCCGGAATATACTTCCTCAACTGCGACACATGAAACACATCATGCAAATTCGCAAGTGACGGTGGTAAAGCCACCCGATAGGCAACCTCTCATATCCTCTGCATAATCTGATACGGACCAACAAAGCGCGGAGTGAGCTTTCTAGACTTCAAAGCTCGACCCACACCAGTCATCGGAGTAACTCTTAAGAACACGTGGTCTCCCTCTTGGAATTCCAAGGCTTTTCTTCTCTTATCATGGTAACTCTTCTGACGACTCTGCGACATCTTCATTTTATCCCAAATCATTTTAATCTTCTCTGTGGTCTCCTGAACAATCTCAGGTCCAAGTACAGAACTCTCTCCCGACTCATACCAACACAATGGAGATCGACATCGTCTACCATACAACGCCTCATATGGAGCCATCCCAATACTAGCATGAAAACTGTTGTTGTATGTAAACTCGATCAACGGCAAGTGACTATCCCAAGATCCTCCTTGATCCAGCACACAAGCTCTCAACAAATCTTCTAAAGATTGGATTGTTCTTTCCGTCTGATCATCTGTCTGCGGGTGATAAGCAGAAATCATCCTCAACTTAGTACCCAAAGCATCCTGTAGACTCTTCCAAAACCTTTACGTAAACCACGGATCTCTATCCGATACAATACTCGAAGGTGTTCCATGCAACTTCACAATTTCATCAATATAAATTTCAGCTAACTTCTGCATAGAGTAATTAATTCTCATCGGCAAGAAATGCGCCGACTTAGTTAACCTATCCGCAATTACCCATATCGAGTCATTACCTCTTGCAGTCTTCGATAACCCAGTCACAAAATCCATGGAAATGCCATCCCATTTCCATTCAGGAACATTCAACGGCTGCATCATACCTAAAGGCTTCTGATGTTCAATCTTGGACTTCTGGCAAGTCAAACATGCATACACAAATTCAGCAATATCTCTTTTCATACATGGCCACCAAAACAATCTACGCAGGTCTTGATACATCTTCATAGCACCAGGATGAATACTTAATCGACTTCTATGCCCTTCCTCCAAAATACTCTTTTTGATTTCGGAAATATCTGGAATACATACTCTATCTCGAAACCTCAAAACTCCATCTTCATCAATTCGGAACTCACCTCCATTACCTTGATTAATCTTCATTAACTGGTCAACTAATTTCAAATCTGATTTCTGACCTTCCCGAATTTCCTCCAAAATCCCACTAGTCAGCTTTAGCATGCCCAATTTCACACTATCAGCGGTTGTCTCACACAACAAACTCATGTCTCTGAATTGCTCAATCATTTCAAGTTCTCTCACCATAAGCATCGAAATATGCAATGACTTCCTACTCAAAGCATCAGCCACTACATTTGCTTTACCGAGATGATAATTCAAATCGAACTCAAAATCCTTTAACAATTCTAGCCACCTTCTCTGCCTCATGTTTAACTCTTTCTGATCGAACAAGTATTTCAAATTTTTATGATCACTGAATACCTCAAATTTCGAACCAAAAATATAATGCCTCCAAATCTTCAGCACAAATACTACAGCAGCCAACTCTAAGTCGTGTGTAGGGTAATTCCTCTCATGGACTCTTAACTGCCTAGAAGCATAAGCGACCACTTTACCATTTTGCATCAAAACTCCACCAAGGCCCATCTTTGAAGCATTACAATAAACCACAAAGGACTCATTCGGGTCTGGCAAAACCAACACCGGAGCAGTTGTCAACTTTTTTCTTTAGTTCCACAAAACTTTCTTCACAAGCGACATCCCATACATACGTTTGTCCTTTTCGAGTCAATTGCGTCAACGGCAAAGCCAACTTAGAAAAACCTTCAATGAATTTACGATAATAACCAGCCAATCCAAGAAAACTACGAATCTCTGTGGCAAACTCCGGAGTCTCCCACTGCAACACCGCATCAATCTTTGAGGGATCCACGGAAATTCCACCACTTGAAATCACATGGCCTAGGAAACTCACTTCCTTCAACCAGAACTCACACTTTGACAACTTAGCATACAATTTCTTTTCCCTCAACACTTGTAACACAATCTTCAAATGTTCTGCATGTTCTTCTTCTGATTTAGAATATACCAAGATGTCATCTATGAAAACCACCACAAACTTATCAAGATATTCATGAAAGATCCTGTTCATATACTCCATGAACACACCAGGCGCATTAGAAATCCCAAATGGCATCACCGTATATTCATAATGACCATACCTTGTTCTGAAGGCTGTTTTCGGAATATCATCAGCTTTAACTCTAATCTGATGATAACCAGACCTCAGATCAATCTTACTGAATACACAAGCCCCTACGAGTTGATCCATTAAATCGTCGATCCTCGGAAGCGGATACTTATTCTTGATGGTCATCTTATTCAGCTGCCGATAATCGACACACAATCTCATACTACCATCTTTCTTCTTAATAAGCAACACTGGAGCACCCCACGGAGAAACACTAGGACGAATAAACTTCCTTTCTAACAATTCTTCTAGTTGTTTCTTCAGCTCACTCAATTCCGAAGCAGACATCCGATAAGGAGCCATCGACATTGGACTCGTACCTGGTATTAAGTCCACAGCAAACTCAACTTCATGTTCCGTAGGTAAATCACTTATATCCTCAGGAAACACATCTTGAAACTCACAAACCACAGGCAACTCAGCACTGACGGCTTCACCATCAACTGGCAACGATGCAAACACTGCGAACATCAACGCTTCATCTAATAAAAGTTCATCCATTTGTTTATCAGATAAGAACATCAGTTCACCATCCTCACCTAACTCTGGAAACCTCACAGTCTTGCTATAATAATTAATATGAACGTAGTTGAACTCCAACTAGTTCATACCAAGGATAACATCGATTTGGTGCAAAGGTAAGCACACCAAATCCATCACAAAATTCTTCTCAAAGATTGTCAAAGGAAACTTCAAACAAACAAGCATGGTAGTCACCGAACCATTAGCCGGAGTCTCTATTATCATACTACCATTCATGTTAGACAAATTCAAACCCAATCTAGTAGCACACTCAAGAGAGATAAATGAATGCGTAGCTCCAGTATCAATAATAGCAATCAACTCAACATTGTTAATAAAACAAGTACCTCGAATCAAGTTGTCCTTCTTGGGAACTTCTAAGCCAGCCAAAGAAAACACTCTTCCAGTAGTCTGGGCAGCAGTAGCAGTCTTCTTCGGTTTCTGGCATTGAGTACTGATATGCCTCTGTTCACCACAGTTGAAACAGGTCGGACCCTCATTCGGACAATCACCAATTCTATGCCCAGTCTTACCACAACGGTAACATCTCAGAACTTTGTTAGTACACCCATCAGCTTTGTGACCTGACTCTCCACACTTATAGCACTTAGTAGGTGCATTAACGGCTCCCCTACTTGACTTCTTCTCATCTGATACCCTCTGTTTCCCTTTATCACCTGGGGTCGCATAAGGTTTTCCTCTAAACTGACCCTTATCTTTCTTTTCACTTAGCTGTTTGTAGTGAGCAGATCGAGCTCGGCTATCTTCATCATAGATCCTACTCTTATCCACCAGTTCCGCATACCTGCGAATCTGTTGGCATCCAATCCCTTGCTTAATCTCTGGTCTCAGCCCATTCTCAAACTTGAGACACTTAGAAAGTTCAGCATCTGCACGGTTGTAATGAGGACAAAACTTCACAAGCCTCTAAAATTTGGCAGCATACTCTGCCACAGTCATATTTCCTTGCTTCAATTCAATGAATTCCACTTCCATCTTACCACGAGCATCTTCAGGAAAATACTTACCCAGAAATTCTTGCTTGAACACATTCCAAGTCACCACAGTGTCAACATCTTCCAGCCTCTGACGGGTGTTATCCCACCAGTCCTCGGCCTCTTCTTCCAGCATATGCGTTTCGAACTGCACTTGCTGCGCATCAGAGCACAACATCACTCTAAAAATCTTCTCAATCGCCTTGAGCCACTTTTGTGGGCTCGCCGGGTCATGAGTTCCTTCAAACTTCAGAGGGTTGTTCCTCTGAAACTTCTCCAACGCACGAAACTCATCAGGAGCATGGTTCCGAGCAAGAGCTGCAATAGCATCAGCAAGAGCACGCGTGTTGTTTCCAGCCATTCTGTACAACACTCACCACGTCAGAAAGAAACAAATAATCGTTAACAAGTAACGACTGACAACAGACTGACCACACAAAACTTGGCCGGACAGACCGACCTGCTCTGATACCACTAATGTAACACCCTTCTACCCCACATACAATTTCTAGTAAAACATTTCATATTATCAGAGTAAAAACAACATAAAGGGTGTAACACATATTCAAAGACATCATGTAACAATCATTGTCCTATCCCGTAACACTGGTTACTCCTTCATCAATATCAAAATTTAACAACTACACAGCGGAAATCAATTTTTATTTTAATTCCATAAAATACTTCATAATAAATATGTTCAAATCAAACACCATCATTATAAAAATTCAGTCATAAACTAAAAGAAACGAGGTTCACAACAATCTTTCCAACCCGATGTTACATGACACAGAGCAGGATACCTCTAACTAGACAGTAATAACAAAACACTCCAAAGTTACTTCCTTCGTCACCTCGTAGCTATTCTTGGTTATCTGCAAGTTACCCACATAAGAGGCAACATTTCCAAGCAGGCAGGGTGAGAAAACATAATTCATTATAGTAATACAAAGACATGGAAAATAAATAATTAAGAAACAACAACATCGGAATCATCATCAACAATTATTCTCAACACAATCTCAACTACTTCACAAAATGCGATGTCAAACATAATGATATGCAAAGGATGCATGTGGTACCGATTTTTCTCCATGTGATGGACACTGGCCGTCAACCCTCCACAAGGGAGCACAACATAACAAAATATCACTTCAATCCGCACTATGGGATGGAAGCTACCAATAGGCCGAAGCCTCAACATAAAAATGCCATGAAATGCAATGATGCTAAACTCCTCATTTCATCCAAATATCAACATGTGCATCATTCATTTCATTTTCAACAATATTCATCATAAAATCATGTTTTTATCATCCACATATCAACAACAACTATACAACAATGATTCAACGCAAGAAAACATCAAAAACCTCATGAAAGAAGCAACACAACTACAAAACAGCAGCCTGACACGGTCACCCGTGTCCTGTGACACGGCCCGTGTCAGCAGCACTGAACAACAATTCAAAAAAACAGAAAACGCAACAATGACAGTAGTCTGACACGGCTGTCCGTGTCCCGTGACACAGCCCGTGTCAGGCAACCTGTTAACACAAAATTTCAACTTTTCAACCAGAAGGCTGACACGGGTGCCCGTGTTGTGTGACACAGCCCGTGTCAGAGTACGACAAAACCCACTTTTCCCAAAACGTGATTTTTCTGCATTTTTGATTCCCATTACCCCCAAATCAGTATTCCACACGAAATTTGATCAAAAATACTCACAAAACACACATATAGCAATACATATCAATCAAATTCATCATACTTTCATCAATTTACTCATTCTATATCAACAATCATCAAAATCAACATAATTCATACAATCCTTAATCTATTCATCTCCAATTCCTATAAAACTATAAGAAATTATGAACTCTCCCCATACCTTAGAGTAATCCGAAGCTTTTTCCTTCTTTCTTCAAGATTCCTCTAGTAATCCTAAAGCCCTAGTTCTCCTTCTTCTCTCTTCTTCAGTGTTCTTCACAAAAGATACGACAAAAATGAGAAAATGATCGTTCTCTTTCTTTGGCTAACAAATCCCAACTTATGAACTTCCCATCCTATCCTTACTTACTTTCCAATAAGACCACCTTGCCCTTTCTCATTTTATTTTTAATAATAATAATAATAATAATAATAATATAAATAACACATGCTCATTTATTTTATTAAAATTATTCAAAAACACTCTTTTACTCCAAAATTCTCCAAAATTATCAAAAACCTCTTAATTCCTTCTAAATTAATTAAATAATTGATTTAGATTTTCGGGTCGTTACAATGGGAAGCAAGACTTAGAGTTCTAGTGAGGTTTGAAGTCTTTAGAGTTTTAAGGCTTTAATGGAAATTGTGAGGAAACCCTTGTGGGTGGATGTAACACTGCGTTTGAGAGTTCTTTTTGGTTGGCTGTTGATACAGGTTGGAATTTGTGGAATTGGACGGTCAGGAGAAGAAATTGTGTATGGATTACTAACAGTTGAATAAGGTAACTATTGAGAACAAGTGTCCACTTTCAGGAATAGATGACTGGAATGATTTTGTTGAGTTTGAGTGAAATTACAATTGTTTGGAATGTTTGATAAGAATGGTGAATTGTGTGAGTTGAGGCTTTGATCTATTTAATGGTACTGGTTATGGTTGTTATCATCGGGATAGGCTGTTATTTACTCGGTTAAGCTTGTATGTGAGTAACCAGTTACCCAGTGAATAATTTTGCAAAAGCCTTAAGAATTTGTATCTTTTGGAATTTGGTTGGGCATTACAACGTACAGTGATGTTGTTCGGTGTTAGTAATGTTTCTGGAATGTTTGTGGAGTACATGAATCGTATCTTCCGTATTTAATTGGATAAGTTCGTAGTGGTTTTGATTGAGGATATTCGGATCTGTTATGAACTCAGAGGAAGAACAGGTAGAGTGTTTGAGATTTGAATTGCAAGTGTTGAAAAGAGACGAAGTTTTATGCTAAGTTATTCAAGTGAGAATTTGGGTTGAAAAAGGTTAGTTTTCTTGGATATGTTATTTCAGATGAGAGTATGGTTATGGATCCATTGAAAGTAGATGCAGTTCTACAATGAGAGGCTCCGGAGTTGGTTGAGGAGATTAGAATCTTTTTGGACTTTAGTTGGTTATTACCGGAGGTTAGGGAAGGCTTTTCCAAGTTAGTGTTTTCATTACTTCAGTTGACTTGCAAAAGGTAAGTCGTTGCTTTGGATATTCGTTGTAAGGAAAGTTTTGGAGAGCTAAAGTAGAAGTTGTCTACGGCTACAGTTTTGATACTGCGTGATCCCGATAAACCGTTTGTGGGGTATTGGGATGCGTCTTTGATGAGTTTGGTCAGTGTGATAATGCAAGAGGGTAAAGTCGTGGCTTATGCTTTAAGACAATTGAGGATTCATAAAAGAATCTATACTATTCAGGATTTGGAATTGGTCGCGGTTGTAGTGTGTTGGAAAATTTGGAGGTATTATCTTTCTGGTTCTAGGTTCGAAGTGTTTAGTAATCACAATAATATTGAGTACCTGTTTGGTCGGAAGGAATATAGTATGAGACAGCGAGGAGGGTTGGAATTTGTGATGAGTTATGCCTTTAGATGGAATTATCCTATTGGTAAAGTTAAGGTTGTGCGTGATGAGTTAAGTCGAAAGTTTTTATACATGTCAGTTTTGATGGTCAGGGAGTTAGAATTATTTGAGCCGTTCAGAGACTTGTGTCTGGTTTGTGAGATAACACAGTGGAGAGTGAGGTTGGGTATATTAAGAGTGAATAGTGATTTTTGGAAATTATGAGAAAGAGTTAGACTTTGGACGTGAGATTGGTAGACTTGATGGTTTCGAGTAATAAGAGTGCGCAACAGAAGCGTGATGTGACACATTTTGTATTTGCGTGTGGGACTTGTAAGAACTCAAAGGTTGAACATTGGGAACATGTAGGAGTAATGAGACCATTGGACGTTTCAAAATGGAAGTGTTAAGTGAAGGTTTAAATATTATTCATGGGCTACTATGTAGATGGATGTTTTGGTTATATGTTCGATTGGGGAATAGTAGCATTGTTGTAATAATGTTGTGTGACAAGGATGTTGGTATTTTCGTTTTGTAGAGGTTGTTGAAGCGATGTTGGGTCGTGGAACTTTATGTTCTTGTTGTGTTTCGGTTCAAGAGTGAACATGTGTGTGTTCGTAACTTGGGTATTCCTTGAGTCGTGTGTTGGTCGTCAAGTGCATTGTATGGGCTTTGCATCTTGTCGTTGTAGTTGTCGTCGTGTCATGTCGTTGTAGTAGTTGTTGTTAGCGAGGTGGTTTGTCAGTTTGTGTTATTCGTGGTGTGCTTTTGTTGGCATGTTAGTTTGTTGGTCGGATGCGAGAGTCGTATCCGGAGTTGTTCGTCTCAGTATATTTTCGAGGACGAAAATTTCTAAGTGGGGGAGAGTTGTAACGCCCCGATTTGTTTAATTGTATTTATTTATTTCATTTATGTGAA
This sequence comes from Lathyrus tuberosus, assembly GCA_022829125.1. Lineage (NCBI taxonomy): Eukaryota > Viridiplantae > Streptophyta > Magnoliopsida > Fabales > Fabaceae > Lathyrus > Lathyrus tuberosus. The sequence continues at coordinate 9,971,463 of JALAZF010000082.1, read as the reverse complement.
TTTTGTGAAATGTGTGAATTTATTGTATTTTACCTGCTAAGTGAGTTAATTGGTTAGTTTCTCAGATAGATAAAATATTTGCATTAAATTATAATTTCTTTTCAATTTTTATTTCCTGAAATATATTTCATCGGTATGTTTATGTTTTATCGCGTTTTGAGAGCGTTTGCGAGATATTTGAGCTGAAGGGTAAAATAGTCTTTTTAGGGGATTAGATATTTTTAATAAATAGAAAGTGGAGAGAAAAAGAGAGAAAAGAAAGGGAAAGGAAAAGAAGAGAAAGAAAAGGAGAAGAAAGAAAGAGAGAAGAGGAGAAAGAGGAAAAATCGCGGGAACTTCGTTTCGAGCGCGAATAATCGGGTAAGGGTGAGAGGCTTCAATTATATCTTGCTTGTGTATGTATATGTGTTGTTTGTTGTAATTGTTTTGGTTGTTTCGCGACTTTTCTTATCGATTGGAATTAGGAGAGATTGATAGAAATCGATGTTTTCACGGATGAAATTCGATATAAACTGCGTAGAATACTTGTCGTTAGGTTTGGATAATGTTTTGGTTGTTATAGTATGTTTTGGAAGTGTTTGGGTGGAAGAAATGAGGGATTTTGACCCCAATGACCTATGTTAGCGCTGTTGGGTTTTTCTGGTTTCGCAGGTTCGCACTGCGAATAGCCAGCGAAGGGGAAAGCGAACGTTCGCGTGAGGTTCGCACTGCGAACGTTGTGTTGTTTTTCTTTTTGCCACGGTTCGCTGGGGGATTCGCACTGCGAAGGGGACAACGAAGGTTCGTTGGGAGTTTGCACTGCGAAACTGTAGGCTATTTTCTTTCTGCCATGGTTCGCTGGGGCATTCGCACTGCGAATGAGGAAAGCGAAGGACTCGCTAGGAGCTTCGCATGACAACTTTTCTAAATTATTTTCTTTATAACTGTTGGGTCGTAAGTCGGTTTGAGGCGCGGTTTGATGCGTTGGAGAGCTAATGAAATGTTCTTCCTTATAATAATGGTTTTGGGAGTAGTGGCCGATTTAATTGCGTCGGGAATTGGAATAGTGTCATTTTGTCGGTTTTTACCGTCGTAATTACATGTGATTGACGTGTTATCATGTGACATGCTTTTAATATGTATCGTATAGCTTGTGTGCTGTTATATGATGTGAATATATATGATGAGTGTTGGTGCTGATGGGTTGTGGCCTTATGGAGAAATAAATACGTTGTTTTGGGTTTGATTTCAATGTATGATAATGATGTTGTTGTGTGGTAAAATACATTGTTTGATTGAATATCAATGTATGTGGGTATGAGGTTTTGTGGTAATTGTTGTGGTTGATGGTGAGTAATTCTTGATGTGAATTGATATGAATGTATATGATAAAATGCTAATTGTTGTGGTTTGTGGTTTATGATGAAATGCATTGTGTATGTGAAATTCAATGTGTGTTATTTGGGGGCCTTATGGCAAGTAAATACATTGTTTGAATTGGTTTCCAATGCATGAATCATGATGATGAGATAATTCATATTGTTTAATTGTGAATGTATGGAATCGATGAGTTGAAATATATGCATGATGATGGTTGCATTATGTGTGCATTTGAATGTCATGAGTCATTGTATGCCAAGCATCATGATATGCATTCTTGTGATGTCGTGTGCCCTAGTGGGTGTGAGCGACGAAACGGTTCCAGAGGGAATTCGCTATAACATCGTGTGCCTTATACAAAGAGGTGTGAGCGATGATTATAGATGATCGTGTGCCTTATACAAAAAGGTGTGAGCGATCGGGTTGTGTGCCTTTTACAAAGAGGTCTGACCGATCCATAAATGTCGTGTGCCTTATACAAAGAGGTGTGAGCGATCCATAAACATCGTGTGCCTTATACAAAGAGGTGTGAGCGACGGGGAACATCATTTGCCCGACGGGGAGTTACACTAAGTAACAAGCGATGGTTCCAATAGTTCCTGAGTGAACTAGTGATGAGATGATGGATGGATGGTACCGCATATGCATTGCATAGAGTCGTTGTGTCGGTCTCTGTGCATTTGCATAAATCATGAATGGATTGATTATGTGTGAGAATCATGAATGGATTGATTATGTGTGGAAAATCATGAATGGATTGATTATGTGTGGAAATTGTGAATTGATTGAGTATGTGTTGAGATTTATGATTGGATTGGTGAATTGATGTGCATATGTGATGAATGCATTGATTATGGATGATATGTTTTATGTATAGACATATGCTATGTGATGTGGTGGTGTGGTTCCATGTGTTATAACTTTGGTATGCCTTATGTGTGAATATGTGATTATGTTAGTATAATTGATATATGCTATGTTGTTGGATTGTTAGAAATATGTTATGTATATGTGGCTTGCTATATGTATTAGCATGTGGTGTTTGTGGTGAGAATAACTATGCATGTGAATTGTTATGTGTTTGCATATTATTATGCAATCTTGATTTAGTTGTTATTTCTCACCCTTCTGTTGTGGTTTGTTGCTCTATGAGGCAATTGTAGATTTGTGTCTCAGAGGCTTTTGGGAAGATTAGTTCTCTGTTCTTTTGTCGGTCTTGGTGTCTGCTCTGATACGTAGCACGGGAGTCGGGGAACGATTATGTTATATATGTATACCTTTGTTAGATTTATGTTGTATTACCTTTGTATGTCTATTTTGATGTTATAAAACAATTTATTTTGTAAAACAAGTCAGTTATGGATCTTTCCGCTTTATTCCATAAGTGAACTTTAATTTTATATGGAAAAAGTTTCCCCTTTGAGGGTATTCTATTTTGTGTTATGTATCAAACTTATGAGCAAGGATTGTGTTTTCTTTCTTTAATTGTGGCATCCTTGTTCCTGTCGGAAAAATAAATTTTTAGTTACCCTGATTTATTTATGTATTATTTATTCGTGATGGGAATTGGGGTGTTACAAGAATACCCGACCCTCTCAAATGAGAGGGTTTTTATAATGCCCTCAGTGCTTGGCCATTGGTCCCTATTTTCGGGGCAAGATATTTGTTCCCCAAAGAATAGGTAACTTCCAGAAACTAGCCGTTAGGACGGGAAGAGGTGCATGAAACTATCTGTTGCCACGGGCAGAGGCGCAGTTGCGGGCACGAGCGTCATGACTGTTTCTAGATGGTGGAACCGTGCGTGACGGGCAAGAGCTGCTGAGGAGGGGCAGCTGACCCTAGGGGTCATCTGACCAGCCTTGCCCGGTAGAGGGGCAGAAAGGTAAATGATGCCCTAAATTGGCTGGACTTAGGCAATTGAGCCGTTCTGGGAGGAGAAGTGGATTGGGTCATGCCTAGTCATTGGGTCAGTCCGGAACAAAAACATTTGTTAAATGACAATAAAACTCTATTAAAACTTCAATTTCAAAGCTCATTATTTTTTAATTTAATTAATTATATATAAATAATTAATCTATTCTATTTTAAGTCTTTCTTTTTAATTTTACAAATATTTAAAAAATAATAATAACTAATTGTATTAATTTTAATGTTAAAATAAATTTCATTTTTCAAAGTATTATTATTTATATTAATTATTGGATATTTTCATGAGTTGTAATGAAAATATATTAATTAAAATATTAATAAATTTTACATTAATATTCTAAATATGCACATAATTTGAGGCATAAAATTAACACTTTCTCTGTTTCTATTTATAAGAAAAAGTTTTATTTTAGATTCATTGAATAAGCAATGTATATAGACAAAATATAAATTAAATACATAAATTATTGAATGAATTTAAAAAATAAATTTCTTATAAATAGTACAAAGTAAACACATAATTTGTAGTAACTTTTAGTGTATTCATATTTTATTCCAATTCATTTATTAATTTTTTTTATATCTAAACAATTGTATATATAAAATTATCTTTTTTTTTTATTTTATAAAAAGAAGAATTAAAAAAAATAAAGGAGAAATTGTTAAGAAAAAAATAGACATGATAGTATTCGTTAGGCATGGCAACATAAATCATATCTGCGAATACCTACCCGAACCTACCCAGAAGTTGATAGGAAAAACCCGCTTTGATTGGGTTTGAGTTCGAGTTTAAGTTTTTCCCGATTAAAAAAATATGGGGATGGGTCGGATAATGAGGACATTAGTACCTACCCTGAACCCATCTAGTTTATTTAGTTTTGTTAATTTGGAATATTAAATATGTGGTCAATGTTTTGATATTTTGATATTTATTAATTATTTAAAACATTTGAAATGTATGTATGAAATTTTTTGAGATTGTTAATACCCTTTTTGGTCCTCTAACTATAGGGGTGGGTCCAATTTGATCCTCTTTCTTTTAAAAGTTCCAAATTGGTCTCATACGTTATTAAATAGGTCCACGTTTGTCCTCGCCGTTAGAAGAGTTAAAATTTCACTTAAAATGTTGATGACGTGGATTGGATGTGTTGATGTGTATGTTAGTGAATGGGGATGTGGCACGGTTTATATATTTCAATTCAGAATTGTGGGACAATTTTCTTAAGTCATTTCCATTCTTTCATTGAACCCTAGAAGAGAAGACATAACATCCCAGACGAAGACGAAGACGATTGAGGTAAAAGACGAAGACGAAGCAACCCAGACGTAGCAGATGATTGACGTTGAAGACAAACACAAAGCATCCCAGACGTAGCATACGATTGAAGACGAATCATTATCCTGGTTAGTGACCCCCTTTTGAATCGTGTTTTCTATAGTCTAGGGTTTGTGTCTAGATAGAAGAACGTGAGTTTTCTATACTCTAGGGTTTGTGTCTGATATTAGGTTGAAATGGAAGAAATGATTACTCTCAACATTCATCATAGTGAGGAATTTATTAATTCTGATAAAACGAATTCCGTGGGGGGTAAATGTAATGAATTACACGTAGATGTTGATAGGTGGTCGTATTTTGAGTTGATAGGTGTTTTGAAAGACATAGGGTATACTGAGGTAGACAATATCTACTACAAGGATCCAACATTTGGGATTAATGTGCTTAGTGATGATAAAGGTGCGTTAGAGATAGCTGACCTATGTAGGGTACACTTGAAAGTCGACATCTACATTGAACACCCATTATCCCAACCTGAGTATGTTGATGAGGGTGACACATTAAATGAAGAACCTACAAACATGGAGGAGGACACATTAAATGAAGAACCTTTGGATGTTGTAAATCCAGAACAGTATGATATTGTTGCTGAACTTGTTGATCAAGTCCTTAAGGATGTAAACAATGCTGATGAGTGTGTCAATGCTGGTGAGGGTGTCAATGCTGGTGAGGGAGTCAAAGCTGGTGAGGGTGTCAATGGTGGTGATGGTTTGAATGCTTGTGAGGGTGTGATTGTTGATGAGGGTGTCAAGGCTGGTGAGGGTGTGAATTCTGGTGAGGGTGTTAACAAAGAGGGTGTTGAGAATATGAATGTTGGTGAGGGTGTTAACAAAGAGGGACATAGGAATATGAATGCTGATGGGATTGATGGTCAGGTGCATGATGGGAATGACACAAGCTTTGATGACAGTGAGGATTCATCATATAATTATGATAGTGCCTTGGAGGTTGATTTTAGTGATTCTGATGCTAGTTTGGATTATGATGAAGAACATGTTGCCAAGATGGTGGAGTATGATGAAAAACATGAAGGAAGTAGTAAAATGAAGAAAAGGAAAGGGGAAGCAGATAGTGGAGAGGAGAATGGAGTTGTGTATAATAGTGAAGAGCTAGACAGTGGATGTGACAGTGAGGATGGTGAAGAACCAAGGAAGAGGAAGCATCCAATTTTCAAGGCTATGAAAGACATGTCTAACTATTAATGGGAGTTGGGAACCTATTTTAATACAAAAAGTGATTTTAAGGAAGCTATTCAAACATATGCTATTCAGAATGGGAGAGGTCTAAAGTTTCTAAAAATGACAACAAAAGAGTGATGGTGGTATGTAAATATGGATGTCAGTGGGAGGCTTATTGTGGAAAGCTTCCTGATGAGGACACTTGGCAGCTTAGAAAATTAGTTGACACACAAAATTGTGCTAGAGAATATAATGTAAAGATGATGAGCACGAAATGGCTAAGCAAGAGGTTGCAAAATACATTGAAAAATAATCCTAAGCTTAAGCTAAAGGATATTAAGGAAAAGGCTCTTAAGAAATGAAATGTAGGTGTTAACAAGACAAAGGCAATTAGGGTCAAGTTTGCATCCAGGGATATGGTAGATGGATCTTTTTTAGGAGATTACACTAGGATTTATGACTACTGTCATGAAATTTTGAGGACAAATCCTGGTTCCACTGTCAAGATAAATGTCACACCAGTTCAAGATGGTATTGAGGATACAAGACCTTATTTCAAGAGGCTGTATATATGTTATGGTGCTTGCAAGAAGAGTTTCAAGAAGTGTAGGCCAATTATTGACCTTGATGGATGCTTTTTAAAGGGCCTATGTGGTGGCCAGATTTTAGCTGCAATTGGAACAGATCCTAATGATCAAATGTTGCCTATTGCTTTTGCTGTGGTGGAAGGGGAAACTAGAGATAATTGGACTTGGTTTTTGAAGCTCCTCATTGATGATTTGGGTGGAAGGGAAGAATGTAGGACCTATACTTTCATTTTTGATCAGCAAAAGGTACCACTATATTTATTACATTAATTTAAGTTTTAATATTTTTATGATTAATAAATGTATTTTTGAACCTTTATTTGTTATATGCATTTGCAGGGTCTTCTTCCTGCTATGGATGAATTGCTATCCAGTGTTGAATAGAGGTTTTGTGTGAGACACTTATACAACAATTTTAAGAAGAAATTTCCAGGAAAAGTGTTGAAGGAGATCATTTGGAAAGCAGCTAGGGCTACTTATCCACATGTTTGGGAATGGGAGATGAGAGGTATGAGGTGGATAAATGAAGAGGCCTACAAGCACATGATGCAAACACCACCAAGATATTGGAGCAAGTCCTATTTTAGAACCACCATTAAGTCTAATTCTGTCCTAAATAATATGTCAGAAGCATTCAAGAGTGTGATTGTGGAAGCAAGGGCAAAACCATTGGTAACAATGTTAGAAGAAATAAGGGGATATATAATGGAAAAATGGGCGGCAAATAGGTTGAAGTTCTCTAATTTAGGTGATGATGAAGTGTTGCCAAACATAAAGAAGAAGGTGGAGAAAACAAGCAGCTTCACAAATTTTTGGATTGTAAGGTAATTTTACACTATTTTGACAGGTAATAGAATGTCATCTGAGTATATTGGATATCTAGGTCTCTCTCTTATGACTTACTTTTGTGTTTTTATAGGATGTCATCTGAATATATTTTTGAGGTGAGACATATTGAGAATCAGGGTGACATGTTCTTTGTCAACTTAAAGGAACAGGGTTGTTCTTGCAGAAAGTGGCAGCTGACAGGTCTCCCATGCGTCCATGCAATTTCCTCAATCAAGAGTAGAGGTCTTGTTGCTGATGAGTTTGTCCCAGACTATTACAAGAAGTCTAGGTATATTAAGGTGTATGAACCTATAATTTACCCACTGAATCGTACAAATTTATGGGTGAGAACTGAATACCCTGATGTGCAGCCTCCCAAATTCAAGAAAATGCCTGGACGACCAAAGAAGAAGAGGAATCGAGAACAGGGTGAGATTGATGGTTCAAATAGGAAAATCAGGAAAACTGGTATGATAGTGAGGTGCACTAGGTGCAGACAAACTGGGCACAACAAATCAACATGTAAGATGGCTCAGCCACCACAAGCTACTCAGACCACTGCAACACAACAGGCATCACAGGCACAACAGGCATCATAGGCATAACAAGCATCACAGGCACAACATGCATCACAGTCACAACAAGCATCACAGGTTACTCAGGCTACTCAGGATACTCAGGCTACTCAGGCAACTCAGGCAACTCAGGCTACTCAGGCTACTCAGTCCAGTGCAACAAAACAGGCATCAAAGGTTTCTCAGACATCTCAGACAACTAAGAAGAGGACTGCAACACAAGCTAGGCACAAGTTGTCTTTTAAGAGACCAGCACAACTTTTAAGAGGACCCACCACCAGATTGAGTGCATCACAGAATGCAGTGAGTCCTACTACTAGGAAGACCACACCAACTAAAAGGAATATTCCAAAGAAATCCTCTTAGAGTCTATAGTTTGTGTTGTATTATGTAATCATGTATTCTGTCAATACTTCTAAGTACTTATGAACAATGGTTCCTATTTTGTGTATTGAGCATTTGTGTAATGCTTCTGATATTATGTGTAATGGTGTATACTAAGTACTTATGGTGTACAATGGTTCCTATTTTGTACTGATATTTTGTGTAATGCTACTGATACTTCTGTTATTTTGTGTAATGTTGTATACTGAGTACTTTTGTATTGATATTTTGTGTTATGCTACTGATATTTTGTGTTATGCTACTCATATTTTGTGTAATACTACTGATACTTTTGTCAAACTGTTGTCATGTTATGGTGTATACAAATTGTTATGGTGCATACAAATTATGGTGTATACAAAATTAGGTTGTACAAAACTGTTATTATACAGAATTTGGTGTACAAATATGTACAAATCTGTTTCATATTTAGTGTACAAATCTGGTTACAAATTTGGTGTACAAAATGTAAAATTTTTGTATGCAACAAACTTGTTAACACCAAACTTTCTTTTTGCACTAAATGTAAACTGTTAACAAATCTGTTTGCACCAAACTTGTTAACACCAAACTTTCTATTTACAAATCTGTTAACATCAAACTTTCTGTTTGCACTAAAATATGGCAATAACACTACGCTTTTGTAATAACACTAAAATATGGCAACAACACTACTCTTTTACTCAGACCATTAGTACATGTTCATGTCAGCAACTTTTACAATAACTTACCAAGAAAACAACAACTGATAAACTAGCAACTACTGATAAACTAGAAACTACAACAACTAACACAATATGTTCCAACATTCACAACAACTTAACTACTAAAACAAATAACACAATAAAGCACAAGCACTTCCAGATCATCTTCCATTTGCTTGTGTTCTTCAAAGCTTCATCTAGTTGCAAATTGTTGAGCCTCAAAACTTCAACCAATTTTTTTGTCTCTGCCAACTCTTTTTGGACTTCTTCCATCTCCTTAAATTGCATTTCAATCTTCCATTGCAGATTCCTTAAGCTTTCCTCCTTGTCATCTCTAGAATCATCATAGAACCTTTCAAAAAAACCGCACCCAGCATTCATGTGTCCCTGTACAAATATGCAGTGTATTCAGAACAGTGAAGATGTACGGGATAGAAGGAATGTGTTTGAGATAGAATATTACCTTAAAATGTTGACAACCCCAAAAAAGTTTTCCGTAATTTTGGACGGTTCTTGCCTTGCGAAGTACATCAAGGTCTCCACAACCACACATGACTTTCCCAAAACTGGTATACACTTCCGAATCGACGCGGGTTCTTAAAGATGAAGACGAAACGCGCCCAGAACTCATTATTGGAAGAGGATTTTCCTTTCAATTTGGTTAATTTTGGGGATTTTAAAACCTAGGGTTTGCAATTGGGGGTGGATTTATAGCAGTTTCAGATTCAACGAACAAGGAGATGCTGACTGTGCTACACAGACCATCCAAGTCAGATTACACATCATCAATTTTAACACCGTTAGCCTTTATTTAACGGAAAGGATAACGTATGAGACCAATTTGGAACTTTTAAAAGAAAGAGGATCAAATTGGACTTACCCTTATAGTTAGAGGACCAAAAAGGGTATTAAGCCTTTTATTTTATTATTTGTAATGTAATTTGATTTCGAAAAAAATAAATATTTTTATTAAAAAAATTGATTATACTATATAGATGGTGACAAAGCGGGGATACCTAAACCCGTTTAGGACAGATTTGAGTTTTAATTCTCCATTTCCGTTTGAATTTGAGGTGAAAAACGAAGATTATTTGGGACTTTAAGTTTGAGTTTAGGGGAGCTTAAAACTATTTCCGACCCATTCCATTACCATCCTAATAGTCGTTCGCTCATTAGTATAATATTGTAAATAAGATTAGATTGCAACTCAGATAAAAACTTAAATAATTTCGCATTATATGAAAGAAAGATAACAACACATTCTTTATTTATTGGAAAAGTGAGAATGGAACTCTTTTTCAATGTTTTAGCAGCAGGTTCTTATTCTCACTATTGCAGAAAAAGAAAAGTGAGAGTCCAAATACTCTGCATTATTATGACATATAGAATTACTGCTTGCATCACATAATAAAACATCAAACTCCAGCAACTTGTTCAAGCACTCCCTTTTCAGTGCGAGTTGTATAATGAAAATCTATAAACTCCTCATACTTGAATGGCTTATAACGAAGAGGGTGATCTTCATCTACCAACTCAGAAGGCACTTTGATAAGTGTTTCTTGCTTTGGTACAGCAAAAAGAATGAAAGCCAATCTTTCTTTGTCTCCTCTTGTCACCACTCTGTGTGTTGGTGCTTGGAGTCTCCCATTGCTCCATGCCTATATGTTAATCATTATAAAAATACACATTTGTAATGGAAAATATAAAAATAAATATTCAAAATTTTGATATTTTATTTGTAAACAATTATAGTTTACCTTCAACATGTCACCAACAAGCACAATAAAACCATTTGGAGGAATGTTGACATTGACCCAGTTGCCTGAGTTTGGTAAAACCTGCAAACCTTGGACTTCGTTGTGGCATATAAGGGCTATGGTGCCTTTGTCAGTGTGAGGCACCAAAGCAATTTCAGAATCCTTATTTTCTTCGGGAAGTTGGTACCTTGTCATTCTTGAATCATTGTGGCTATTCAACTCTTCAACTTCTGAAATGTATTTTTCTGGAAGACCAAAGCCCTCCACAACCATCTTCAAGATAAGCCTGCTTAATTCTCTTGTTTTTGAGGTCAAAGAACTCAGTGTCTCACTGCAAATATTTAATTTATTATGCTTCATTGCATTACCAAATAATAAAATATATTTTAAAAAATTGACTAAAGTAAACAATATTTAATATAAATAAAAATTATAATAATTATAAAATAAAATAACTGATTACCTGAATGATGGATTTCCTTCAGGCCACATGAGATTAGTGAAATTTTGAGCTGTATTTGGCTTAAGAGCATCGTCAATCCCAAAGCTTTGACAATGAGGAATGACATGACTCTTGGCCGTGTAGCCTCTATATGCTTTTGAGCTAGAGAACTTCAACTTTGTCTCCTCAGGTAGTTCAAACAAAGATTTCATGCCTGTGAATATTTTTTCACGTAATTCATTTGGTATTTCATCACACCTTAAAAGAAAAGCACCATGACTCTCAAATGCTTCTCGCACTTTTTTACTCATTTCTTTCCATCCTTCACTTCCTTCTTCTAATGTCACTCCAGCGCTCTTTCGAAAATCCAAAATCGGAATTCCACTCTCAATATCCATTTTTTTCTTTTTTCTTTTTCTTTCGCACTCTATTTCTTATGTGGATTGTATTTTTCTTAACCAATGTTCAACTATATATAGTGACAATATATAATTTAATATAGAAGTAAATTTAATTTGTATTGACCAGTTATATTATTATTATTATTATTATTATTATTATTATTATTATTATTATTATTATTATTATTATCATTATTATTATCATTATTATTATTATTATTATTATTATTATTATTATTATTAATATTATTATTATTATTATTATTATTATTATCATTATTATTATTATTATTATTATTATTATTATTATTATTTTTATTATTATTATTATTATTATTATTATTATTATTATTATTATTATTATTATTATTATTATTATTATTATTATTATTATTATTATTATTATTATTATTATTATTATTATTATTATTATTATTATTATTATTGAACCCTTTTTATTCAAATCCAAATGATTCATTGATTTTGTTTTACAGGGTACTGATTAAAATATGATTCTTCCATTTCATAATGAACGTTACTTTGTTAAAAAAAGTATGAAATTTAATTTTTTATTGTAATATTTTTTTTAATAATTGTACCATCAATTAATATTATCTATATACATTATTTAGAATATGATACTGAATATTGTATTTATTATAGTCAAAAATATATTCTTAGTTAAGTAAAAATAATTTGGTCAAATTTTATTTTTTATTTTTCTTTTATTTACATGTATATCTTAATTGAGGTAAAATAGAGAAAAAAAAATTAATTATAAAAAAATGGAGTAATATCTAGAAAACAAATCAATAGTTTTTTAACTACTCCCTATGTTGATAAGTATCTAGTAGGTGTTTTCTAGACACTCTCAAGCAATATTCTATTTTATTTTTTAATTAAAAAAACTAAAATAGAAATTAAATTTCTTTGACCAAAGATATTATAAGTTAAAAAGATTACTATAATTTTAAGTTTTTCTTTTATTTTTTTATTCTAAATTTATATCATCTCAGGGGACAAAACGAGAAAATCTACAAATGGCAGAGATGAAATCTGTGTTTTTTTTTTTACAGAATTGTTTTTGGGATTTCGCCTATATATGACAGAGGACAAAATCAAACTTAATTATAACATAAAACACTGCCAAAACGGAAAACTATATATATTTACACTGGATACATAAATGGTTACACCACCAAACCAAAAATTATATATATTTGCGTCGAATACACAAGATACAATACATAATCATGCATATTCGTTTTTTATAACAAAACTAAAATATATCAAATGGTTCAAATTCAATCGTCCATAATCAGAGTGATTTCATAAAACTGAAGAAAACAAGTTGCCCAATGTAGACAAACATCATATAAGTCTTATTCTAGGACTGGGGTCTATTCATTAAATACATCTAAATTAGACGATATGTAAAAATATTTAGAATAATAACAAACTATCATTCGGTAAAAATAATTAATATCTAGTTGTAAAGATATTACATGCTTCCATAAATCAACAATGTTGGAATAGACAATGTTCAAAATATGTTTCATCATATAATAACCACCCTCATGCCTGGTGGTTGTTGCCTTATCTTCAAATTAATTTTATAGTGAGTAGTAAAACAACTTATATAGATGTAAACGAATGTCAAAGTAATACCACTTACTTTAGATATAATCTATTTAGGCTTTTTTATTTCTAGCAACATGCAAATAATGATATCACTTAATGGCTCTATATTTTAAAAACAGTTTAACATTAAAAAAATGTAACTATAAGAGTGCAACCAAAGAGAAGGATGACTTAGGTTTTAAGACTTTTGTTTTTTTGTTGTTGACTATTTTAGAGATGTTCTTATTCTTTTATTCTACCCATAATGATTATTAAGAACATATGAACAAAAGTGCAGAAAAACAAGAGTGTAGTAAGTAAATAATATAAAGATATATCATGGATCCCATATTCAAACAAGGTAGTTCAGCCCTCACTACTACAAAATACGCATTCAACAACGCCATAGTCACCACGGTTTTTCCCTACACCGTGGTGACATATCTTAACTAAGGCGCTACCATATTTATTTTGTTTTTTGATTAAAAATTATTTGTGTATAACAATGGTTACAGAACCAACCGTTGCTATACAATCAAACTTTCATCGGTTCGAACCTCAACGCCATAAAATATTTTATTCCTTTAACGTTAAGGCGCACATTTTCTTTTTTATTTATTTTAAAATTCACAAATAAAAGGGATATCACTACGGTTCTTCTGGTTAACCGCAGTGATATGTTTATAATAAATAAATACTTATCTATACGGTTGGTATTGTTAACCGTTGTGAAATAGTTTACCCATATATAAGCGAATTAACTTTCACTTATTGACAGTAGCATCGTTGCCTTCACAACGAAACCCTAAAACCCATTTTTTCTCTTCGTCTTCACCATTAGCCATGAATCTTGTGCTTCATGCATTAAGATATTCTTCTTCTTCCATCTATTGTTAGATATTTCCCATTATCTCGTTTGTTGCATGCTGTTTTTGTTGATTGTTCTCATTTTTTCAGATTCGTCTTCACTACCTTAATAAAGACCATACTATGGCTATGGTACATAATGTTTGTGTAGCTATGGAAAAAAGTACAAGATCCATGAAGCTATGATGGAAACTTCATTCACCTTGTACTTCTTCATAGCTTCACAAACAAGATGTTAGTAAATGAAGAAACAACAGTGGAAGCAAACTTCATCTAGTTTTAGAAACAATGGAAAGAAATATAAGAAGTATGAAGCTTTTGTGCAAGCTTCTTCCTCCTTATATTTATTTTTCATTGCTTCCCAAACTAGATGAACATCATAATTGATTCATGTTCCGCGATTAGTTTCATTAAAAGGTCCTGGAAATTTATAATATATCTCTTTTGATCTCTTTTTACTCTTCACTGGATTATGGTTTTAGGGTTTGGTTTCAACTGAGGATGCTCATTGTTGAAGTTTGTTGTGTTTCCTTACAGGTTAAGGGGATGATACATGGTGATGATGCTGGTGGTAGCAAGTGTATTGTATGAGTTTATAATATCTGGTTATGGTATATGATGTTGTTTGAGTTTATTATATTCTATGTAGATTGTTTGTTTCACTAACCCTCACTTAAAATACATACATTTAATTTGACATAGATACTTATAATCTGCAAATTAAGTTGTATTTGAAAACCAACTTATATGAATTAACGTTTCCGAATTGCATGCCTCTCATCGTTCATCTCACGTTCTTTTATGTATATAGATTATGGTATAATGATCTGGCTCCTTAGATGCATTGCTATCTTCCATTATAGTTAAATTTCATTAACAACAATTTATTAGTTAATCTGCCTTACCATCAACACTTATAATTATAAAATTTACGATTATAAAAATTATGATGATAAGTGATGATGATGAGGCAGATTATCCAATGTCTTGTTCTTATGGAAATTTAACTATAATCGAAGATAGCAATATATCGAAGGAGTCAGACCAATAAACCACAATATATATGTAAAAGAGCGTGAAATGCACGATGAGACGAATGCAATCAGAAAACAACAATGGTTTGTTTAAGATGGATTTCAAGAATAGTTTAATTTTCAGATTATAGACTTGTTCATCAAATTTGTGAGATATTGGATCGAACTCTAGTATGGTCGAATGGTAGCTTCTGGTTCGACAGGAATTAAACATGAGGTCGAAGTTTGTTCGCATGTGTTATGTCGGAGTAATGCATGTTGTAGTCGAAACTTGTTCTAACATGCATTAGTCAATATTGCTAGGTTTGTTAGCATATTGAATTGGGCCTTGCTTGTAAGCCCAATTGTTTAAGTTAGCTTGTACCCTAAGTTAGCTTGTAATGGGTAATTGTTAAAAAGCCCATTAGGTTAGTGTGTTAGTTTTTTTTATAAATAGCATGCTAGTCTCTCATCTTGTATAAGGAAAAATAGGAAGATAATATCCTAATTCAAGTGAGAGAGGTTATTTTGTTATTCTTGTATACTTGTAATCTTGTTTGAAAGAGAAAGGAAAGAATAACAGTTTATAACCAAATTTGTGTGACAAAACCTTATTAGGTAGGGAGAGGTTAATTGTTGGTATTCACTTGTAATCTTTGAACCCTATTGAGAAAGTGAATAGTAAAACAGATTTAACCAATTATTTATTCTTCTTCCTTTTTTCTCTTCCTTTGTGAACCCTAATAGGGTTTCGGTTGTTTGTTCATGTTTTTTCCTTCTTTTCTACCCTTGTGGATTTCTTGGTGTTCAAGAAACCAAATATAATTTGTTATTCCGGTATCATTTTTCACAACAAATTGGTGCGGTAAGCGTGGAGAAGATGCCTTCAACAAAGTATGAGATTGAAAAGTTCACCGGTGTGAACGATTTCGGTCTGTGGCGCTTGAAGATGAAAGCCCTACTGGTTCAACAGGGTTGTTTGGAAGCGTTGAATGGAGCGACAGCCATGAACGCTGTGTTAACGGAAACTGAAAAGACGTTGCCTAGTTGCAATATTTCCACTGTATGCAGTTGATATAGTTGCATAAAGAAAGCTAGTTTGTTCCTTGATGTTATAGAGTTTGTTCCAAGGTGGAGAATTGTGAGATATTGGATCGAACTCTAGTATGGTCGAATGGTAGCTTCTGGTTCGACAGGAATTAAACATGAGGTCGAAGTTTGTTCGCATGTGTTATGTCGGAGTAATGCGTGTTGTAGTCGAAATTTGTTATAACATGCATTAGTCAATATTGCTAGGTTTGTTAGCATATTGAATTAGGTCTTGCTTGTAGGCCCAGTTGTTTAAGTTAGCTTGTACCCTAAGTTAGCTTGTAATGGGTAATTGTTAAAAAGCCCATTAGGTTAGTGTGTTCGTTTTCTTATAAATAGCATGCTAGTCTCTCATCTTGTATAAGGAAAAATAGGAAGATAAAATCCTAATTCAATTGAGAGAGAGGTTATTTTGTTATTCTTGTATACTTGTAATCTTGTTTGAAAGAGAAAAGAAAGAATAACAGTTTATAACCAAATTTGTGTGACAAAACCTTATTAGGTAGGGAGAGGTTAATTGTTGGTATTAACTTGTAATCTTTAAACCCTATTGAGAAAGTGAATAGTAAAACAGATTTAACCAATTCTCTATGCTTCTTCCTCTTTTCTCTTCCTTTGTGAACCCTAATAGGGTTTCGGTTGTTTGTTCAAGTTTTTTCCTTCTTTTCTACCCTTGTGGATTTCTTGGTGTTCAAGAAACCAAATATACTTTGTTATTCCGGTATCGTTTTTCACAACAAAATTGAATCCTTGTATTTCTTTAGTGATGTGTATGGAAAACAAGCAATCTACATTTAATATGATAAACTTTGGGTACTTTCAACAACGATTATTTATTGTAACCGAGATCAAAGATAACATGATAAACTCCGGGTACTTTCAACAACGGTTATCTATTGTAACCGAGATCAAAGATAATTTATGTTTTACATAATTTGCTGTTGATGGGTTTCGAACCCAGTACCTGAGTGTATATATCACAACGGTTTATTAGCATAACCATTGTGATATTATGCTTGAGTCCTGCCTTTCAATAACGGTTTCCAGACCGTTGTAGAAACAGTGAACTTACAACGACACTCTACTTAACAACGGTATGTCAGGCGTGATGGTACCCCTTTTCAAACCATTGTGAAAGGGGTTTTCCGTAGTAGTGCCTCTCACACACCGTAAGAGATTTTATTATATTAGATCTTTGTACAAGTCTTACACCAAGACTTCTCTTATAATCTTCTAACATAAATCAATACAAGAAAGAAACTCCACTTTATTTTACAACAAACACCAAAACTATGATGCACTTTGAATCTCCTCAAATCAAAGAACCTTTTACAATAATCACCAACAACTTGTGATTATCCCACCAAACAACCATGATGAACAAAAAATACAACCTTGTATAAATTTTGAGTTATTTTTGACTTGTCTTGAATTCCAAGATAATCAATTTGATCTTCTCTTTCTCTTGATTACAATCCAAACATATATATACTTAAGTTCTCAAAATAATTGAATGAAACTTTTTTTTATTGAAATGAAAGTTATGCATAAAGTTTCATTGTACTGGATATATGAACACTTGAAAAACAAACTTGGTTGAATTATATGAAAAATGGTGTATGAAAGAAGTTAGTTTGAATTCTGATGTAGAAAGCCTTAAATACATGTTATGAAACCCCATATGAATAGATGTATTAAAATGGAAGGGTTCCTTTAAGCTTTCCCATCTCAAAAGGTGCCATTGCTTAATGAAAAATGTAGATTTTTGCATGGTAATCGATTACCAAAAGGGGGTAATCTATTACCAATGTCTAAGAACTATATTTTTTGAATTTTGAAAGTTGGTAATCCATTACCAATATCTGGTAATCAATTCCCACAGAACCATAGTAAAAAATTTAAGTTTTTGAAAGCTTGGTAATCGAATACCAGTATGTAGTAATAGATTATTATAGAGACTTGAAGAAAAGCTCTTTGTTTTAATGCATCAAAATATTTGCTTTTGAAATCTTTTCACGAGATATGCATATGAGAGAAATAAGAAGAAGAGATTTTGAGCACCTAAAGCTTATATACATATGAATTGTCATTGTACCTTAATCTTCGTCATTCAATCTTAATTTCCAAAGCTTATGCAATCTTTATACTTGATTCCAATTTTTTTCTTCTTTGATCTTTCTTCATTGAAAAGTTTTGTCTTCATCAAAACTAAGCTAAGATAGATGATGAACATCTTCTTCACAATCTCACTCTTATTAATGATGCCAAAATACATTGATGAGAAGTTTTTGCTTGTCGTAACACTGCGAATTCAATTAAATTATTTAATCGAATTTAGTTTTATTATATTTAATTATTTAAATTAACTTATATGCTTTTATTTGGATTGATTTTAATTAATTTAATTTGAGAGAAATGATTAAGAATAATGTTATTGGGGAGAAATTTAGATTTAAAATAAAAATTAGATAGTTGTAGAAAAATAAGAGAAATAATAAAAATTGATGAAAATTGAGTTATTAGAATTAAAAGTTAAAATAAAAGAAATTAGAGTTAGTAAGAGAAGTTGGGGAAAGATATGGAATATGGGAGTAATTTGAGGGAAATAAGAGAATAACCTAATTTAGGGGAATTAGATTTTAGTTTAAATAGAAAAAGGTGAGGGTTGGAACTTTTATAGTACGTATTATTTTGGAACAAGAGAAAAAGGAAAGAGAAGCAACCTAGAGCTTGAGGAAGAGGGAGAGATCGCCATTGTTGTAGAGCTTGCATTTGCTGGAAAATTAGGTCAGGGGGAGATTGCTCTTCTATGGGTGTATATTGTATGAATGATAGGGAGTGATCCTTACCCTCCTATAGATTTCCTTGTATTTCACCATTTTTGTTAAATTCATGATATATGAACTGAAAGAATATATATCACTTTTCACCTCAATCATCAAGTAATCGAGGAGATAAGTTTTATTTTCCATCGAATAGACTGTTAACCGAAGGAATAATTGACATTTCACCTCGAGTAGATGGGTAATCGATGGGATATAAGATAATTTTTCACATCGATTATGAAACATAATCCATGTGAAATTCCTTGTATTTTTAAAATTTAATTTCTTTTACATATATTTTCGTATAAGTTGTATATTAAATCAAACTTAAGCCATAACCTAAAAAATAGGAAAAACTAAATGTATGTGTCGTACCTCAAAAAAATACGAACTCGCAAAGAAAGTTCGCGGATGGACTAACAGAGATTCGTTACTGAACTTTATTTATTCCCAAATAGGGAAGGGAAAATATCAATAAAACCCACAGACGGAAAAGGATAGAACATGGTCGTCACAACCAATGTCGGGTTTGGAAGTCGGTTATGCAAGGGGAAGGTATTAGCACCCCCTACATCCGTTGTACTCAACGAGAACCATCTAGGTTATCTACGCGTGAATGGGTGTCGTTATCTAAAGGTCTACTTGCTACAGGGAAAATGGAGGGTTTTTTATTATGGTGTTCACCAAGACTTCGCAGTCTCGTGCCTATGTATCCTCATGGTGCAATAAGGAAATCAGAGCTCCGTAGTTCAAAGTAAAAAACAAGTGTTTCTTGGTTGATTTTACCTTGAAAAGGGGTTTTCGGAGTGATACCCTAAGGTGCAAAAAGAGTTTGATGAGTTGATGTTGTTGTTTTTTTTTTGCATTTTTTAGAGAAATTGTTCTTGATTAGGATAGCACTAAAGACTGTGGATAGAGGTGAGTATTTCGAATCACCAAGCCAAATGTCTTGTGTCCAAAATACTCAAAGTGAGTGTAGGAAAACTCCATTCTCACCCATTCTCCACCACTTATGGCTCGTGGCGTGCAATCCTAATCGTATCTTATTGTGTTTTGAATTTGCTTAAGAAAAAGCCACTTGGTGTTGGATCAGGGTTTATTTAGTTTATTAAGAAAATGTTTTGGTCAATGGGAAGGTTGATGGCGATGCAAAAGCAATCGACTTACAAAGGGTGAGTGTAAAATGGAGTGTAATTGGTTAAGGGTTGATGGTGATGGAAATCCTATTGAATTTGTTTTTATGAAAAATGCTTGACGTTGGATCAAGCTTATTTGTGTTCTTTTAAAAAGAGGTGATTGATTTTATTCTTGCATTAGAAGCTACCTAGGCAAAAGCAAACAAAGAGAAAGCAGTAAAATTATTACACGTCATGGGAGTGGGGGTACATTTTTCGAATGTGGATGGTACCAAGCCATAAACACACAACCCAAATAATAAATTATGAGTGTACTAGCAAAGTGGGATAGTCTTTTAAACGGCTAATTAGAAGTAATTAATCGAGTAAGTCTCATTGTAAGAAAGCCCAAGAGTAAGCTATGAATGTTGTGCAAGATGTCCTAAGACAACGAAAATAGAGAAATTTAATCCTAGTCTCCTTTGCTAGGGTTTAAGTACAAGGTCCAAAACTCTATGATGCTAGGGATAGTAACTATAATCCAAGCTTAGTGTTTTTTAGAGTTTTTGATCATTTTATCATGTTTTTGTGTTTTTTAATAAAATGAAGAAATAAAGAAGATGATGATATAATAAGCAATTAAATAAATGAACAACGAAATAAATGACGAAAAAGTAAATGACAGAAAGTAAAAAGCAAGAAAATAAAGAGCGGAAAGTAAAGTTAGATGTTAGTTGTTAATGGTTATTGATCGGATGATCACTTTCTCGAATTAGGACCAATTTAGCGTCATGTTAAGCAATCATAGCACGATCTATTAGGAAGATCATACTATGGGAGGCCGTGAATAACAATGTTTGTGTTAAAACATGCTAGAGAAATGATATGTAAATCATTCTCCTAAAGCCATGCCACACAAAAAGTAAAAGAGAACGGTCTCATCTTAATCAAGAATTTTGATGATTAATCAAAGGCAACCTATCACTATCCCAAAGTTTAGAGAATGATCCAAATGATCATTCAACCACATGTTTGAAATAACGAAGATTCAACATCTTTGAAAATCAACAATCCATGATCCTTAAGATCTCATCAACTAAAACGAAAAAGAAAAATCGTGATGGAATAAAAACATAGAAAATAAATGGATCAAGTAAAGCTAAACAAAACATCAAGATCAAATCTCCACACAAATATTAGGGAAAAAAACTTTAAAACAAATAAGAACAAACAAATGAGAAAAACAATAAAAAAACAAAACTAAGGGAGGGAGGTGCTAGTAGTGAATGTTGAGGAGGTGTGAGAATGAGTAATAGATTATATGGGCTCAAGGGCCCGATGCTCATGCCTAAAAGAAAAAAATAAAATTAATTAATTAATAGAAAAACAAAAGGTGGAAGCAAAAACAGATCAGCCTCAAATGTCAAGGCTCACAAGTGGTCCCTCTCTTCTTCTTTGAAATAAAGTCGCCGGAAAAAGGAGCCAGCTCCGCCGCGCCGGAATTCATCACCGGCAGCGGCGGAGTTCAAATGGAACACCAAATCCACTCACATATTTAGTTCTATGCCACAAATCAACTCTACGATACGAACTAAAACTCAATTGGTAACGAAATTCAAATCATGGATCCGCAACGATTTCAACAGAATCAGTGAACTACCTTCAGGTAAGTGATTTCGAATTCTCTTATGCTTCACATTGTGGCTTACGAATTGTTGTTATTGTGTGATTTGTGATGAAGTAGTGAGTTGGTTTATGTCACTGAGTTGCATGTTCTAGAAAAAAGTGCATGGATACATTTAATAACAAGGAAAAAGTATAAAGTGCATTGTCTTTCAAGAAAACAATACAACTGATAAAAGGAAAAGAAAACTAACAAAAATAGAAAACTTAAATCTTAAAACTAAAAACACATCAAAATAGAAATATAAAAACAACAATGAAACACCCAAATCACTAGTCGGTGGTAGGAGGTTGAAGAGGAAAAAGGTTGAAGTTTATTAAGTGATATAACATCTCATGGTTATCACACTTTTGCCTCAAAAATTATTTTATCATCATCCTTTTTCTCTCTGCAGATACTCTTCTTTAGTCTTCAAAACATCTCTCCATGACTTAACATTTGCCAAACTGCTCGAACAAGTTTGAAACATGCATATGATGACGGTACTCTTCCTTAGCCTCTATGACTTGAGGATAAAAAGGGTTAATTATATGATACCCCCTGCCAATAGGGCGAGATTTAATTTTGCCCCCCTGAAGTTTTTTTTATGGAAGCCCCCTCATAAAACAAAACCTAGGCTTTTACCACACCCTTTTACCATACCCCTTCATTTGTGGTTGTGTCACTGTGTAATTTTTCTGTTCCCAACAATTCTAGGGTTTTTGTTCCCCTTCCTCCATTCGTGATTCATCTGCATCATCCCCTTCCCTTCTTCGTGGTTCATCCCCTTCCCTTATTGCCATTCTTCGTTCGTAATGTTTTTGTCCCATCAATTAGAAGCATGAGCATGTCTTTTGGAAGCAGCGATAATTCAGTTTCATTTCTAGGTTTACCCATATGTGGTTGTGATAGAGCAATGAAGATGTGGGTCTCCAACACAAGTAAAAACCGCAAAAGAAAGTTCTGGAAATGTCGCAATGCTGAGGTAAGTATCTTTCTGGATTAATTGGCAAAATGTGAATTCAAGGTTTGATTTTTATCAATGTTAACAGTTGTGTAAATCCAATTTTGTAGACTGGGAATGGCTGTGAATTATTCTTATGGGATGATGAAATTGGAGACTCTAGAAGAGTATTTGGCACAATTTGTAAGAAGTGTGAGATACTAGAAGCGAATTTTCAAATAGTAACAAAGAAATTAGAGAAGTTGAAGATGAAGCTTGAAGCACAAAGAAGGATTAATATGAAGCTCAAGATAGCAATTGTGTTGTTTTGTTTGATTATTGCTCTTTGGGTTAACTTTATGTAAAACAATATGGTTCAGTAACTTAATGTAAAGCAGTTGTTAGCATTTAGCATTAAGCATTATGTTTCTGTAACGTTATGTAAAGCAGTTGTTATCAATGGAAATATTTATGGTGTAAGTTGTTAGCATTAAGCATTATGTTTAAAAGCTTGTTTATTTTCTGGTGTAAGTTGTCTAACAAGAATGATTTTTAAAAGCCTATTTATTTTCTGGTGTAATTTTTGTAATAAGAATGATGTTTAAGTTGTGTCAAACATTACAAAAGTGATATGTATGTTGCAGTAAAACAAGAACTATGTTTAACAAAAGTTGGTAACATTTGCATTACAAAACTTGGTAACATTACAAAAGTTGCTGTCAAACATTACAAAGTCTGCTGTCAAACATTAAGACTATGCTGTTTTACATCACAAAAGAAAGTAGCACCAAAAGTGTGCATAATTCAAACATTACAAAAGAAACTAGCACCAAAAGTGTGCATAATTCAGACATTACAAAGGGGACTAAGCTGTCATAAACATTACAAAAGTTCTGCAATCAGATAAGATTATAGATCATAAATTGATTTTTTCTTTGGAGCCTTCTTAAGAGTAGTTTTTGGAGCCTTTTTTGGAGTAGTCTTTGGAGCCTTCCTTGTAGCTTGTGCGGCATTACCTTCTTCTACTTCAGTCAAGCACAGAGGTTTGTTTGGGTCAGAACCACGACATGTGTAATGTTTTGGCTTTTTAAACCAATTCTCCTTAATTATCTCACTTGATCTCTTTCTCAATGGTTTGAATTCTTGTTTGACCTTAGCCTTGCCTTTATCTTTGGTACATGTTGATCTGATACTTGTTGTTGTTTGCACACTTGAATTAGTGTTGGGTAGGCTTGAAATCATATCATCAGTGATGTCCCCAAACAATGAAGCCTCACTTTGTGTAGCAGCAGATGACTCATTGACATTCACAGTTCCTTGAGTTGCATCAGTTGTGGCATTTGGATCAGTTTCTCCAGCTGCACCAGTTGTATCAGTTGCACCAGTTGCACTAGTCATCCTTTTCTGTACATAACAAACTAGTCACATTAACAACCATTGAACAGCTAACAATACATCAAATCCATTTCTGCACATAACAAACTAGTCACATACCTTTCTTTTCAAGGCATTTGGATCTTGCCTTTTGCTCTTTCATGACTTCACATTATGTCCAAGCTTGTCACACTTAGTGCATCTGTAAGATACACCAGGCATCGACTTTCTAGCACCTTCCTCACCAGTCTCCTCAAATCCATCTACATGAGCAGTCATCCTTTCATCCTCACTATCATTCAACCCTTCAACAAACTCTTCATCACTAACATCTGACTCAACCATTCCATTCACACACCTAGGATTGCTTCTACATCCAATTGCATCGTGTTCCACACACATTTCCCCATCAACTTGATTCGCACAGGCATAAGCAGTGAAATCATAAGCATCCTCATCATTCTTAATCTGGAAATGATTAGGATCTATTTCTGGGATTTTAGTCTTCATAACCTTTAATCTTCAAAATCCTCAAGTCTTTAGAATCTTCAAAACGCCGTTCAACAGAACATTGTCTTTAGAATCTTCAGCACTTAGTCTTCAGAAGTTAACGACCTCAGAAGCACTACAGACTTCAGAGTTAGAACATTAGAGTCACGCCCAGAGATCAGATCCAAGAGACGTTACAACAGCAACATAGTGTCTTCTCAGAATCTTTCTGACGCACAGTAGATTCGAATCAATTCTTGCTTATTCACACAGAAGTGACCATAGAGAATATTAGAGTGATGTAGCACACAATCTTTATCAGAGTTAGAACCTGTTTGTTAAAACCATCAGAATAACAAACGTTAAAGCACCATAATTGTTCTCACACAAATACTTCATTGTTATCATCAAAACATGGAGACAAGATGCAGAACCAAATCTTGTTTTTACAATCTCCCCCTTTTTGATGATGACAAAACCATGTATTTTGATAGAACAATTTATATAGGGTAATCACCATAACCAACAAATTCAGAGTTTTAAGCTTTCAGCTCCCCCTAAATCTGTCAATATCAAAATTTCATTTATGCTTGTTCAGAGTCTCCCCCTGATCCTAAGACTCACAAAATAAAATTTGAGTTCTTCAGAACATAACAATAGAGAAGGAATACTTCCCTACAACAGCTCATCAGAGTCTGACTAGAACACTAGGTCTTCATCTCAGAACCTGGTTACTATCTGATCTTTGATGACAGATCAGAAAACTTTAACTTGAGTCTGATTAGATGATGTCGCGCATCTGATATCAGAATTTCTTTTCACATCTTGGTGGAGAATTACAACTTCTTAAGTATCAGAGTTTGATTGGAAATGACTTCTCTTTTGTCCATCTTTCCTTAGATTCACTAATCTTATAAGATTCAGAGCCTGACTGATTTTAATCAGAATATCATCGTTGTAGAGCGTATCTCTTGAATGGTATCTTTGAATCAGAGAATTGACTTGACTTGCTTTCAAGAATATTTCTGCTTCTGACGCTTTAAGTCTGAAATTCATACTTTCAGAAAGTTTACAACTTCTGAACACTATGATATCAAACAAGATTTCTTGACTTTCAGACAGTTCATAACTTCTGAACAGTATTGGAATATCTGTTTGATCAAACCAGATTTCTTGACTTTCAGAAAGTTCACAACTTTTGAACAGTATTTGAACATCTGTGTGAATAAACCAGATTTCTTGACTTTCAGAAAGTTCACAACTTCCGAACACTATTGGAACATCTATTTGAATAATCATATATTCTCAAAGCGTACAACTTCTAAATC
The DNA here is from genome assembly GCA_022829125.1 of Lathyrus tuberosus. Lineage (NCBI taxonomy): Eukaryota > Viridiplantae > Streptophyta > Magnoliopsida > Fabales > Fabaceae > Lathyrus > Lathyrus tuberosus. The sequence continues at coordinate 9,945,657 of JALAZF010000082.1, read as the reverse complement.
ATGAATTATCAGAGTTGAAATTATCCCTAAGATTTTCCATCTTCAGAGAGTAGGATCTTTATATTCAACCTGTCTAGAATACTGAGTGAACTTTTTCAGAGTTCCTTAATTGAAACATCAAACAAACGGTTAGTTGCAAAAGCATAGTATTATGTAATGTTTGAGTTTGAGATTCTGAGAGTAAGTACGATCAAAATCATTTTACTTTCTCCCCCTTTTTTTCATAATAAAAAAGATAATGCAAATTCATTAATATCCAAAGATAAAAACAAAAACAGAACCAAATCAAAACAAGACAAAATCATAAGGTTCAGAGCCAATGAAAATACAAGCCTAAGTGCCTAGGTGCCTAAATTCCAGAAAATGAAGGATTTGCCGGCAACTTGTTTAGAATCTGTTGCAGCATGCTCTGAAGGGAGTTGTTGACAACCTTCTGCACAATAATGCTTTCCTTGAAGATCTTCTGTTCTTCTTTCATAGTCTGATGATCTTGCTCTATTTCTGCAATTGCACGTTCCAAGCACTCAAGAGCAGGTTCAGAGGAGGTGTCATACCCCAAATTTTGACCACCAATATTTCCCATCATTGTGAAAATCATCATCACAATATGGATGTATTTACATGTCTCACAAATCTCCTCAAAGATGGTTGAGCATTCACCATAATCAGAAATTAGGTTTTCAGGCCCTCTCAGAGCACTTAGACAAAGAATCAATCAAAGAATGACATGATCTTCAACTTGTCTAACCTCTCAAACCTCTATAAAGGATTAAGAGGACTCCCACATCTAGAATTAAGCACAAGGTTACAACATTCCAAGTGGATCAAGCCTCGAGATCGCCAGTGTCACAAAATTAGGGTTTTGGTCGATCAAGGCCTCTAGATGGAAATTTTCATCTGGGCATGAGTCAATGATTCAAAGCATAACCCAATATACTCCAAGGGACCTCATGGACCCAATCAGCAAGTCAATTTAACCTCAAGGGATGCATTTATCAAAAATCAGGAATTAGCGTTCTTGACCTAATTCACCCCTAAGTTGACTTTTGGGACAACACATGAGCCAAGACCTCAAGACATGATTTGAGGGTCTCCAATACACTACATTGATCCATTTGCAATAATGGATTGATCCAAGAAGCTTGATCCACAAGCTTCAATTTCATCAGGACCACAATTAGGGTTTCGAGCAAAAAGTCAACTGTGTCTTTGAATTTTGACCAGGACATGCTCCCAAACTTTGGGACATGATTTAGTACACCCTATAACACCTATGGAATCCATCCATTAGGTTTGATTTAGGTCAAGGGCTTGATTTCACAAAGGATCACACAATTTGGATTTCATCCGATAAAAAGTCAACTGTGCACAAAATCAAGTTTGACTTTTTGGGATTTTTCACAATTATGGTTCTTTGACCCTAAAACAATGTTAATATGTGATTTGAATCATCATTCATCAAGAAAAATCAAAGAAAGTGAGTTAACTTGTAAAAGGGGTAACCATAAAAAACTTAGAAATTTTCTAAGTTATGGAACAAAGTGGCTAGGGTACCAACTTCCAAGGATCATAACTTGAGATCCAAGCAACCATTTTGGATGATCCAAAGCTGGGTTTATATCTCTCATTACACTCTACAAAAGCTTTAACTACAGCTCATTCCAATTTCTCATGGATTTTTAGTTATGGAGTGATCAAAATGGCAAAAAAACATGAAAATGACACTTTTCCAACACTTAGTGAAAATCTGCCTAAGTTGGCAGTCTTGAACATCAATGTTCATGATGATTTTTCAATTGGATCCAAATAGTTTCAAGACAAACTATGATCACACATGTGTTGTATTATATGAGGGCTTTCCAATGAGCCCAAAAACATGAGAAAACTCCACCTGGGCTAGGAGTTATGACAGCTGGAACATGCCTTGCTGCAAACTGTCTTGGCAAAGCAGATTTGTGCATAAGGGCTCGATTTGATCAAATTGTGCTACAACAAGCATGGTTATCCATTTGTACACCTCAAGGGGGAACAACCAAGGGACAAGCACTGATCTACCAGCCTCACAAGTCCATGGAGCTATGTTTAGGCATGACACTCCTAAATTCAAAGATGCTTCAAATATTCAATTTTGTTTCAAAGCATTTAACTGATGCATAGAGGTGACATTCATCAAGACAATGTTATCCAAGTTTAGTCAAGACGTGTCCTTGAACCAAAGAACCATAGGCCTGTGCTCTAACCTCAAGTCAATGGCTAGAGGAGACTTGCGATTCCATTTGATCACAATTGGCCACAGACCTGTACCAGTTGCCATACACTATTGCAGCCAAAACAAACTTGTTGCACTATAAATAGACCTCATTTGTGATCAGTTTGAGTACACCAAAGCACCCAAACTGATGCTTTCCTCAAAATCACCTCTTTCACTCCAATTTTTCCTTCTAACTCAAGTCATTATCAGGTTTTGAGTTTGAGAGCAATTCAAACCAAACCAATCACACACACACCTCACATATAACATATAGAAGTGATCCAAACTCTTACATAACATCTGGAACACCAATTTCTCAAAATCACCAGCCATCTGCACAAGCCTTTGACAGATTTGCAGTTGAGGTGCCAAATCATGTTCCAGCTCAATTCAATCTACTCCAAGCATTCAGACACACTCCATAGCACCTAAGGAAGCTGTTCACATCATTGGAACCAAGTTGTAACACCTCCAACCTAGAACTCGATCACCAGCTGCAAGAGGTAAGCCTAAACATTGTCATCTCATGATTCATGCATATTTCCTCGCACAATAATTTTGCCATATGTTCATAATCATGTATGGAGTGTTTCCCCTCAATTGATTGCTTTGTATGAATCGTGTATGGAATTTCTTAGCCTTCATGCAGAAATTAGGGTTCTTAAGGTTTCTCTTTGATTTCTCATTCCATACTTAAAATAAATGAAATTAAAGACCATAGACATGATCGTGAGTTTAAAACGAACAGATTGATATGTGGATTGTGTAATTTCATCAAGTATTTAGTGAGATTAGTGAGAAAACGCAAATCTGCAAAAACTCAAAACACGCGCGTGTTCTTAGCGCCTTTTTTTAAATATTCAAATATTTGAATTTTGTGAGTTTATTTAATTGATTCAAAAATTAATTTCTCTCTGAATTTTAATGATTTTTAGTTGATTCTTTTTTTTCAAAATTCACAAAAATGTTAAAATATTTTATTTTACAAAAATTTCCTAAAAAATATTATTTATTTCATATATTTGATATTTTTGCAAAGAATTAATTTTTATTTGTTTTTAACATTTTAAAAATTTTCTTTCTCTTGATTTTCAAAACATAAATGGTTTTCAATCATTTTGTAGATAAAAACATGATTTTTGAAACATTGACCCAAAATCACAACTCATTTGTCACATGTTTTCAATGACTTATTAATTTTTAATCAAAATTAATTCCATTTTTAACAAAATTAGGGTTTTGATTGATTTCACCCTCATCAATCTTTCTCAGAACACTTTTGGGCCTCTAATAGACTGTAAGACCCAATCCCCTTTTAACCAAAACCATTTTGGGCCTCAGATATTGTATAAGTCCCGACACGATAAAAAATCATGGCGCGATCGCCATTTTTCAAACAAAAAAAAACTCCTTGGGCCTCTCCTTGAGTTGTAAGCCCCATCACTTGTACAAAAACACTTTTGGGCCTCAAATAGAGTGTAAGACCCAATCCCTTTGTAAATAAACTTTTTGGGCCTCACACATTGTATAAGTCCCTCGTTATATTTTCAAAAGTTCGGCGCGATCATCGCCTTTGTAACAAAATCAACTGGGCTTCTCCTTGAGCTATAAGACCCATCTTTATTCATTTTCAAACTCTTTGGGCCTCTAATAGAGTGTAACACCCAACCCTCTTTTTTTGTAAAAATAAGTTGGGCCTCAGTCGTTGTATAAGTCCTGATGCGATTTCAGTAACAATAGTGCGATCACTGTTAAACCCTGGGCCTCTCCTTGAGTATAAGCCCCAACAATCGTTTCAAAAGAACTTTCTTTTTGATTTAGATTCAAATACACATGTTGTTATCAAAAATTTCTTTAATTTCTTTGAACAACTAACAATACAGCATGGAAGCTTGCTCAATTGTAAGTTTTAATAGCTTTCATTTACTCGCTTTCATATAAATATAACTGTATTGTGGGAAGTTGCGCATGGTTAATCTTCTTTCATATCCTTTTAAATACTTGTCATATATCAACTGTATATATACTAGTATAGCTATTTAGAGTTTTCCCGGGCAACTAGGTCTAGAACTAGGTAAAGCCATGTTGGTCACTCTTAAATACAGACAAAACTAGATCCCCATAGGATTTCCAAATACAGTCTTGCCTTCTCTTGGGCTTAAACAATATGGAACAAAGAGAAAGGCAGTATTCTTTGTGAACCTTTTCTCAGACTGTCACCCCTTGAAATCATCAAAGAAATTCTACTCCCCAGAGTTGATCTATTCTCGGTGAATAGCATCTCTTGAGTTTCTTCAAACCTCAGAACTTTCACTAAATGATTTATTCTTGGTGAATAGAATTTCTTGAACTTTTCTTGGTTTAGGTCCCATAGGCTTCCTAAAAGCTTCCCCGCCTCTTCTTGGGCTTTGTACAAGGACCCTCCGGCTTCTTAGAAGTTCTCATGCCTTCTCTTAGGCTTAAAAAAGGACCCTGACGACCTCTTAAAGGTATAAGACAGAACTTAGTCATCCTTTGCTAGAGCGGTCTTTCCAGTGTCAAACCTCGAACGTAGGGTTGATTTTCATCCCTTAAAACACCTGCCTCCTCTTGAAGGCATCATACAAGAGATAAAACTCTTCCACACCAGTAAACTTGGACAGTCTAACCCCCTTGAGTCTCAAAGACATTCTCAAGTTCCCTGCAAACATAGGAGAAACCCCGGTCACCCTGGATCAATCTCCAGCAGAGGTGAAACCCAGTCACTCTCCTAAAAATCCCAAATCAGAACCTCAAGGCATCTGGTACCTCAACTCTTCTGTAATCCTCAACAAGAGTTTATTCCCCACTTGAACCTGCCTATGGATCTCAATAATTCCCAGCAGAAAGATAGCCTCCTCTTAGGCTTTGTATAATGACCTTCCCTCAGAAATGCCAGCCTCCTCTTGGACTTTGTACAATGATTCTCCCCAGCGGAGCTAACCCTTTCAGACTCTCTTGTTGCGTCAATCACTCACCCTTTCAGACTCTCTTGTTGAGTCAATCAACTTTCAGACTCTCTCGTTGAGTCAATCACCTTTTCAGGCTCTCTTGTTGAGTCAACCTTTTTTAGCCTCAATCTCGGGCATTGTACGAGACAGAATAGAACACTGTCTTGTTGAGTCCATCTTTTTCAGCCTCCTCCTAGGCTTTGTATAATGATTTCCCCTAGCAGGAGCTAGCCTCCTCTCAAGTTGTGTAGAATAATTTCTCCAGCTTGTTCAACCACAATCCTGGGCTTTGTACAGGACAGATAAATGCACTCTCTTGTTGAGTCAAATCCTTTTAGCCTCAATCTTGGTCTTTGTACAAGACATAAATCTTCCTCACTTAAGCTTGGAACATATATCTTCCCCAGTAAAGTCATTTTCTCCCAGCCTTCTTTTAGGCTTTTAGGAATAATTTCCCAAGCAGAGTCAAACTCTTTTCAGCCTCAATCTTGGGCTTTGTACAAGACAGATAATACTCTCCAGCAAGAGTCAAACCCATTTCAGCCTTAATCTTGGGCTTTGTACAAGACACATACAAATCTCCCCGGCAGAGTCAAAATCCCTTTTAGCATCAATCTTGGGCTTTGTATAAGACAGATAAAACATTTTCCTCAGAAAAGTCAAGCTTTTAGCCTCCTCTTAGGCTTTGTATAATGATATCCCCAAAGAGTCAGTCTCTTTTTTGCCTCAATCTTGGGCTTTGTACAAGACACCAATATATACACTATTTTGTTGAGTCGGTCTTATCCAGCCTCCTCTTAGGCACTGGGTAAGGATTCCCCCCAGTGGAGTCAATCAACCTCTTAGCTTCAACCTTGGGCTTTGATCAAGGCATACAAAAATCAACCATTCCTCTTTAGAGATGACAAATTCTCTCTCAGTCAAACCTTTTAGCTTCAATCTTGGGCTTTGAACAAGACACAAATAAACCTTTTAGCTTCAATCTTGGGCATTGAACAAGACACCAAAACATCACCTTTTTCCTCCCTTAGAATAGGAGGAACTACGATTGCTCTGATTTCCCTGTTTCATTTAAACAGGAATACGTAGGCATAAGATTGTGAAATCTTAGCGAGCATACTAATAAAAAACTCTAGGTCTAATACCTTCATACTAATAAAAAACTTAGGTCCAATACCTTACCAAAAACATCGGGAAAACCCGAACATCAACATCAACTCACTCACTCACTCATACTTCCCAAGAAACTTTCCCAACCCATTAACGGATAAACACCATCAAGTACAATGCAAAACCTAAAGCTAACATCCTGTGGATAACCACATATAGGATGGGTAATTGACAACTCCCCATTGTATAACCTGACCCCGGACCCCCAATCTCTTTTAAGCGTTTGTTCAGTTAAACATTCGCGTGCAAGGTTAGTTTTAGATAGCTTCCCTTTCCCTTTCAGCTTCATGGGATAAATAAGAAATCAGAAAGTAGCACCCCCTCCTACCATTGCGGTGAGGAAAACCCAGCGATAAAGTGGCCGCGTCACCGACAAAAATCGCTCGCTACATTAAAATGGCGACTTTGCTGGGGACGTCGTTGATCTGTTAGGATTATGGACTAGCTCTTAAGAGGTCTAGATTGTTAGTTTTAGGAATATATATATATATATATATATATATATATATATATATATATATATATATATATATATATATATCGCTTTTCCTAATTGATATCCGTGTTTATTTTTCTGCTAATGGGACTGCGGGTGATGCCGCATCTGGAAAGTTTGAGTGACACCTAAGATAAGTGATGGCATTAGACAGGTAATCTTACAGGAAGTGACTCCCAAATAAGAGACCCCGGTCGACCATTGAATCAGTGGAGATACCCTTTGCGGATTCAATGCCTATACGACTTCGATTGTTGAAAGTAGATTGTTCAATTGTGGTGTCCATGAAACTGAGGATTTAGTAGGCTGAGACCATTTACTATTTTGTAGTGCGGAAGCTATCAGAAATAGTTGTCACGCGATACTACCCTCATTTGAGATTACTCTAAGATACTGCAGCTCGCTCGGGTGAACCAGCCTGCTGTTGTTATCCCAAGCGTGGTCAATGATTTTAAGGACAGGTACATAAAATCACCAGTACAACCTTTGGGGATAGGTAGATGTAGCACCCCAAAATTTGCTCACCTTCCTTTAAGTACTAACTGGCTTATGTTTCATTTCATTTTTGCATTATCATGTGTGCATATCATTGGTTCTTAGCATGGGGCTAAGATGCCTGAGGCAGTTCAAGAGGAGAAGATGTTCTTCAAAGGTTCAAGCAAGAGTCCTTATATTGTCCAAGAGAGCTCAAGTGGCTCACTCTCTCCTAACCAGTGCAGAAATTAGGGTTTTGAGAATCTTGGGCTCATTGCTCCAATGAGCAAGCTTCTTGGGTTTTTATCATCACCAAATGGCATATCTTATCTTTGTTGGAGAGGATACACATCATATTCAGAGGAATTTGGATTTGGAGACTGTACTATTTCCTCCTAGACTGAGGGTACCAAAATTAGGGTTTGCTATAAAGTCAGTTTATTTCTGATTTTTTGGGCAAGTCTTGATTCCATGGTATTCCTTGGGTCCCTAAGTACCTAGGAATGGAAGATTGTCCATCAGCTTGGTTCATGAGAAGTTCAATTGGCCAATGGATTGGGAATCAGGAGAATTGGGAAAAAGTCAACAGTGAGAGGGGAAGTCAACTGTGAAATTTTGAGGTTCTCTTCAAGGTTTTCAAGGTCTCACATCCTCATATGGTCTTCAAGAGTCAAGTGTCATACCATTTACCAAGAATCAAGGGTTGGTACAAAAGTTACTAAATATGGAAATGACCTATAATTTGAAAGTTTCCATTTTGGGCAAGTCCTTACATTACATTCAACTTGACTTTTCATCATCAAAGAAGCTTCAAATGAATTTTCCTCAAACATGAAAGTTGAATATCTTTTTCTCCCCTTTCCAACAAGTACTAGATGGTCTTCATATCATTTGTGAAACTCTAGTTATGATCAAAAGAAGGCAAAGTGGTTTTTAGGGTTTCTCATGATTCCATTTTCACAACTTTTGCATTTTGGGACATAGTGACCTATATTTGGTTCCATTGCTTCATGTCACATTCTAACATCAAAGAACAATCCATAAGGATCAATTTTTGCCTTTGAATCAAGTGGATCCATGGTTTATTCATCACTTATTTTCCATTATGCAAAATTGCAAGATCATTGAAAACTCATGAACCAAGACATCTCAAGGCCCAAATCCAATTCAAGTGTGATTAGCAATTGAAACATAAGTGATCCATCATGAAAGGCTTGGGTGTGCATGCATGGAGGAGGGTATATTTCACATTATGCAAATTTGTCAAATGGCCCAAAACTCATTAACCAGGGAGTGATTAAGACCTAAATGATCAGATGTAGAATAACCCTAGATATTTAAGCAAAAAATCATAGACTCATGGGGGGACATACGTGATTTTTGAGGAGAACAAAACTTCCAACCCTAATCCTTCTCTCATTCGAATCTCACAATCCACGAAGGCTTTGGGCGAAATTCTTTCACAGTCTTCATCCTTGGAATCCATAGAGCACAAACCACCCATCGTTGGAAGCTAAAAGCAAGGATACGGATTGCTTGATCTCAGGTTAGGGATAACTTGCATGCTCTTAAAACTCCTCTTTTTGATGCGCATAATGATGTGTGATGTTCATTGATAATCCTAATATAATTTGTTTTGAGTTTAGACGTGTATTATGGGCATATGGTGAGATTTAAGTTTTGGACTCATACTTTGTTTCGTTCGAATCTCTTTGTGTGTTGGTTATTTGTGATTTTTAATGTCATATTATTGATCCTCATCAAATTATGGTCAAGAACGTATATTCGTTTGCGTGTTCTGGTATCTTTTTTGTTGCAGGTGGCCGGAAGTGAAGACCGGTGCTAGGGCTCTGGCGTCTGGCCTGATCGCCTGTGGAATTAGGGTTTGGAGGTAAGTGACGCAATCGTGGCCGTCCATGGGTTTGATCGTGTGATCCTTGTGTTGCCACGCCATTTAAATTTGTGTTTTATTTTATTGGCTGCGTGTGTGTTAGTCCATGATAGTTACAATAGGCCTCAGATCTGGATTGCTCATCAGGCTTACTTTCTTAATTGTTTGACTCAATCTGATGCATTTGATTAATCAGGTGGTTAGATGTTTGCCAACGAATTAAAATAACATGTGTTGCTCACATGTTACTTTCTAATTTCTGAATTGATTTGGTGTACTATCCTTATGGTGTGCGTGTGGATCATAGCCCTTTATCATGTTTACTTGGACTTTGGTTGACCAATTGTGTGACGCTAGATTGATCTCATGGCTAATGGTGAGTCCTAGGGTTGACTGGGTTCCACGTGTTCCTTCCCTTTTTTATTTTTATTTTCGCTGATGGGCTTTGTGGTGTGGGCTTGATATCCACACCCCTTTTGCTTGGTCCATTTTAATTTCCAACGTGAATAAGCTGCTGGTTGCACCCCCACTTATCTTATTTTTTTCTTTTATTTTATTTAATTTGCATTAATTCATTTTTAATTTTTTAAAATATATATTTGCATCTAAAAGTCACCAAAAAATTCATGAAGCATTTTTATAGTTTTATAAAATTTTCTCAAATTTTATTTTTTATTTTTATTTTATTTTTAGCATCTGAAATGATTATTTCTTTATTTTCCTTTGAATTTATTCCATATATGCATACTCTAACTTGTTTATTTTATTTCTCATTATCCATAAAACATTTTGAACTCATTCCTTTTGCATTGTTTCATCAACACATTGAATGTCATTAAAACATTTTTCTCTCATTTTTAAAACTTTTTCATATTGCATTTTAGTCCTTTTCTTTTGAATATTGAACCATGTTTCTTGTTTGAACTTTGCATAATTGTTTGGGTGACCTATCTTGTGATTTTTTGCATGAGTTTTTAATATGATGTTTATATCTGGTTGAGGTGTTTTGGGTTTTAATTTGATAAGTTTAGAAGATGTTTTGCTAATTGTTTGATTGCTATTTGTTTGAGATCTTCTTGTATGCACATCTTTGACCATGTCTGACTACTTGTTTGAGAAGGCACTTGTGCCATCATTTGGGTTTGCTTCTTTGACTTCATAATTCATGTTTAAGTCATCCACATTCTGCCTTGGTTGAGTTCCCTTTGGTTTATAACCATCTCTCTTTGGTTTGTGATTTGTTTGAGTTTTATTTGTCTTATTGTCACTTATGTCTGTTTGGACTAACCTTTTATGCAGGGGATGAGGTAAGTTATTTGAGGGTGTGGATAATTATCCATGTCCACCCTCACTCTTTCTTTCTCTCATCTTTTCTTTTCTTTAGGTTTAGGTTGTTGTCAAACCTCCCCTTAGGGCCATCTTTGCATGATAACATTAGGGCTAAATTCCATAGGGTAGTCTCCCTCTAAACCTCCCCTTAGGGCCATCTTTGCATGATAACATTAGGATAGATTTTTCCCCGTAGTCTTTTCTTTTCTTTTGAGTCCCTCTTCTCATCTCATAAAAATTTCTAAGATACTTAATAAGGTCAACTTGCCTTGCACACAAGCCTTAAACATAGGAAATGAAGATTGAGGGGTCCCCCTTCTCTCTTCTAGAGTGTTGAGCATACGTCCCATTGGGGACGACCATGCAACGCATTCGTTCCCGTGTCATAGACTTTGGTTCAAGTTAAGTTAGGAACTAACTCAAGTCACTTCTGTCCTAAAAAATACAAACAAACTTCAAACCTTTTTATCCTGCGGGATTGTCAAACTAAAGGCTATTTTCAAAAAAGGCACGTTACTTTCCGTCTGAGTCGCAAACAGGCATCGACCCTAACTGCCGGACGCGAGCTTAACGTCGCTCATAAAAAACACAAAAAGAACTTGGTCCGAACTACGTTGACTCTGAATTCCCCATTGCACAAGGGGGGTACGTAGGCCTAGGACGTTGACGTCCTACCTAGCCTGTCTTTGTTTTCCCCTTCCCCGTTTTAGTGCAGCCATAGATTTTAGGATAACTCACCCTTAGAATAGACAACAAGCGTGGATCCCATCGAGTACGATGGACGCGTGGGGTGCTAGTACCTTCCCCTCGCATAACCGACTCCCGAACCCAGGCTATGGTTGCGATGACCATTCCTTTCCTTCTTCCTCAGGTTTATGCGGTGTTCCCTTTCCCTCTCTTGGGATAAATTTACACGGCTGGCGACTCTGTTTTCCGCGCCACTTTCGCGTTTGTACCTGGATGAAAATCCTGGGAGCGACAGTAGAGCCATGACTTCATGACACCGAACCTTTGACCCCATGTTTTTTCTATGTTTTTGTGTGCTGCATTCATGCATTCATTTCATCTAAAAAAAACTTTAAACAAAGAAAATTTTTCTCTTCTAGTATCTCTTTTTCAAATTAAACTAAGATAATGATTGAAAATATTAGAGAGAAGGATTGCGTTATGGATTTTGGTAGAAGGAAGACTCACAAGTACACCTTCAAGGTTCCAAAATTAGAGAATTTGAGAGGGTTGGCAAGGATGATCACCAACCCTGATGCTTTCATAGCTAAGTACGGAATTCAAGGTTTTCCAGCTCATTTTTTGATAAAGAAAGCCCTGTACTTTGCTAGTATAGGGAACGTGACTGCTTTCGAGAGCGTCTTTGTTCTGCTCACTTACATGTTGTTTCTGTTTCCTAACATTGATGACTTCATTGTTATCAATGACATTAAGATATTTATAATTGGAAACCCCGTACCAACCTTGCTTGCAGATGCTTATCATTCTGTGCACTTAAGGAATTTGTACAGCGGAGGAATGATCACCTGCTGTGTACCCCTGCTGTACAAATGGTTCACTTCCCATTTACCCAAGTCTGCTGCATTTTGGGATCATAAGAGTACTTTACGTTGGTCCCAGAGAATCATGTCTCTTACCAACTCTGACATAGACTGGTACAATCAAATCTATGACGTGATAAGAATCATTGATCGTTGCGTAAATTTCCCCAACGTGCCCCTCATAGGAATTAAAGGAGGAATCAATTATCATCCAGTTTTAGTTCGTCGTCAATTTGGATACCCGATGAGACATGTCCCGCGTAATGTTCATCTGAAAGGTATTTTCTTCAAAGAAGGAGAAAATGACAAGGCACTAAAGACAGAAATAGTGCATACCTGGAAACATGTTCACAGGAAAGGAAGAGAGTCTCTAGGAAAACTGAACTGTGACTCTGTGGAACCTTATCTCCACTGGGTACAAACTAAAGCTCTCAAGCTGAGGATGCCTTACCCTCATCAAGAAGTTCTTCCATTAAAGGAATATGTCCTTTATTTTATGTCTGATACGGAAAAGCTTCAGGTTACCCTCAATAAAGTTCAACAGAAGAAGAGGTCTTGGAAGAACAAGTACCGCATTCTCAATGCGGAGTGTAACAAAATACAACAATTGTTGAAAGAAAAAGATGCTCTGATCGAGATTTTAGAGCAACATGTTGTAGAAAATCAAGAAGACCAAAGGAATTTGCTCGCTCCTTTCACTTGGTAAAAGGATGACAACCCGACAACGGCTCAAGAGCCCTGGTCAAAGAAAAGGAAAGTACTAGAACCAGCACCTGAGCCCTCTTCAGAGAGGACTCAGGATCCATAAGTTTAGACTTTTCCTTTTACAGCACTTTATAAATTACTGTATTTCCATTTCCGCAATCTTTGAATTCAATAAAACGGGGTTTCCCCATTTTATGATATTTGCAGTCCAATTGTTGAAGTTTATTTTGATTAAACAAAAAGAAAATATTAATTAATATAATCATTGCATATCATTCATCATTCTCACATAACACATTCTTCTTACCTACGAATCTCACGTTTGTGTCTCGGTTCTAGAGGAAGAGAACAGAGAGTTGAGAGAAGAACTCGACGCTCTGAAAGAAGATCTGAGGAAACTTCACAATGACATGCAAGCTCTGCAATAGGCCAGATACAAAGGACTGTGATTTCAGAGATCACCTCAACGCCCATATTGGAAAAGTATGATCCTCGGTATAACATGCCTAAAGATCGTCCCTGGGGCATGCCACTTAACTATATCCTGGAAGGATATATTCCGCCGATCACGGAAGATCCGGAAACTGCAGCAGGAACCACTGGGCCTGAAGGTTACAAACTTCGGGAAAGCGAAGATGCAAGAGGCATGACAGGAACTCCTGAAGGTTACAAACTTCGGGAGAGGGAAGCACCAAGAGTCACAGCCGTAGTGACTATACCATCACCGTGGTACACACTATCCCGGAAGGACAGATTCCACAAATACCGTCTGGTGGAAACGAAAGTATGTACGACAAAATGAATGAGTTCCAGGAATAATTCCTAGAGATGCAGAAGGAACTGCAAGCCATTCGCGGTCATGATCTATTCGGAAAGGATGCCGCAGACCTTTGTTTAGTCCCCAATGTGAAAGTTTCACACAATTTCATAGTGCCCGAATTCGAAAAGTACAAGGGTAACTCCTGCCCTCAGAGTCATTTAGTAATGTACGCTCGGAGGATGTCAACTCAGACAGAGAACCAACAGCTACTGATCCACTATTTCCAAGATAGTTTAACCGGTGCCGCACTCAAATGGTACATTAGTTTGAACCGCACTAAGATCGTCACTTTCAGAGATCTTGGGGCAGCCTTCGTTCAACAATATAAATATAACCTGGACATGGCACCAGAAAGAGATCAACTTAGAGCCATGTCACAAAAGGAAAAGGAAACCTTTAAGGAGTATGCTCAAAGATGGCATGAAATTCCGCTCAGATTTGTCCACCTCTTAAGGAAAAAGAGATGACAAAGATCTTCTTGAAAACCTTGAGCTCATTTTACTATGACAGAATGGTCGCCAGTGCGCCCAGTGACTTCACTGAGATGGTGGGCATGGGAGTTCGTCTTGAGGAAGCAGTCCGAGAAGGACGTCTGGTCAAAGATGTCGGACCATCAAGCAGAACCAAAAGATACAGTAGCGCTCTCCCTAAGAAAAAAGAGCAAGATATTGGCAATATCTCTCTCAGAAAGCAAAGGTGACGGTACCAACCAGTAGCAGTTATAACTCCTACTATCAACCCTGCGCCTGTTTCTACATATCAACCTCAGGTTGCTCAGAGCCAACCGAATCAACAACAATATCAGCAAAGAACACAACAGCCTCTTCAGCAGGCTCGTCCTCCGTACAATAACAACCGTACAACGCGATCACCAGGGTTCGACCCTATACCAATGTTGTACGCATAACTGTTTCCATTACTACTGGTTAAAGGCCACGTCCAAACCAGGGCTCCTCTTACAGTACCGGAAAATCTGCCTTTTTGGTTCAAAGCGGATCAGATTTGTCCTTACCATCAAGAAGGACCAGGGCATAACATAGAAAACTCTCTCAGCTTCAAATCTGATGTGGAGAAACTTGTCAGGAATGGGGTCTTATCCTTCAAGGATACAAATCCAAATGTTTGGACGAACCCGTTGCCTTAACACGAGAAAGATGCGGTAAATTTGATAGAGGAAGGGTTTAAACACAGCTACCAAATTCGCAATGTACTCTTATTAGGAACCAACCTGGTCAAGATGCATTGCAGACAGAGTGGATACGGTCATGTACCATCTCATAACTATCACCAGTGTGATATCTGCTCTAAAAACGATCAAGGATGTTCTGTCGTGCAATCAGCTTTACAGGAACAGATGGATCTCAGATGGATCCAAGATCACCGAATTCGTGAAGTCAACATGACTTATACAAGTTCCAACATCATTCAGAACCACGACAGCCGTGCAATGAATGTCAACTTGGTGGCAATGCACTCAAGGCAAAGCCAACATCATGATCTACCACGGCACAATTATGATTCTTGTCTGGTCTGCTCGGTAAACAATCAGGGATGCTCTTTTGTACAAGAGGCCCTACAGCGTCAGATGGATCTCAGATGGATCCAGGATTACCATGATAGAAGTCAGTATCAAGTTAATATGATTCAAATCTTTGATATTCGCTTGATGAATACCAGCTTGGTGGAATTACACGCTAAGCAAGTCCAGCTTGGTTTTTTGACTTCGCATGAATATCAAAACTGTGAAGTGTGTCGGGAGAGTGACCAAGGATGTGCACTCGTTCAGAGGACACTTCAACACTTATTAAACCACTGGTGGCTTCCGATCTATCTAGATGAAGACACACAATAAGTCAACATGACTAACGGGAACCCTACTAGGCATCAAAGACAGGACGTTCGATCCATGGAGACAGATCTAGTAAGGTTACACTGTATACAAAGCGGACGTGGCTGGGTGCCACCACATAACTCTGAGCGTTGTAGAGTTTTTCCTGAAAATAATCAAGGATGCTACCTCGTACGAGCAGCCCTTCAAAGTCAGTTGGACCACAAGGAGATTCAACCATGGTCAAGTTCTGGTTCAATGTCAAACTATCATCCTAATCGAGGCAAAGATGTTGTCTTAATCCCTAAATGAGAAGTGGCCAAAGATGTGTGCGCCATAATCCCTTTACTCCATGAATCAAGAGTTCCTCTTGAGGGTGGAAGGATTCTCAACCTCGAACCAATTGAGGCTGGCTATGATAGTCAGAAAAATCAGAAGGCCCCTGTAGTTATCTATCTGCCGGGACCAGTACCGTACAAATCCGATAAAGTTATCCCTTATAAGTACGGCGCAACCACAATTGAGAATGGAAAGGAAACTCCATTACCCTCCGTCGTGAATATTGCAGACATCGGTCGAGTAACACGGAGCGGTCGAATCTTCAAACGAGGAGTCGGAGAACGTAACAGAGAAGAGGAACCTCAAACCAGAGTTCCCATTAAACCAATCAGGCAAATCAGTGATCCCGACCTTTCAAAGAACAACGATGAGATGCTAAAGCTCGTCCAAAAGAGCGAATACAACATCGTTGATCAGCTGTTGCAAACTCCTTCAAAAATCTCTGTGCTGTCTCTTTTACTCAGTTCCGAAGCCCACAGAGAGGCTCTACAGAAAGTCTTAGAGCAAGCCTTTGTGGAACAAGATGTAATAATAAGACAATTCGACAGCATCATCTCCAACATCACTTCCTGCAACAACTTGGGATTTAGTGATGAGGAATTGCCAGAAGAAGGCAAAAGTCACAACATGGCGCTAAATATTACACTTAGCTGCCAGGACGATGCTTTAGCCAGCGTACTGGTTGACACCGAATCGGCTCTGAATGTTATGCGTAAGTCCACTTTAATGCGACTATCATTTAAAGGATCTCTGATGAGAGGCAGTGAGGTCATCGTCAAAGCATTTGACGGATCCCGAAAAATGGTTATCGGCGAAGTCGACCTTCCTATAACTATCGGTCCTCACACTTTCCAAGTCACTTTCTAGGTCATGGACATCCGGGCAGCATACAGTTGTTTGTTAGGAAGACCTTGGATACACGAGGCTGGGGCAGTCACTTCGACACTTCACCAAAAGCTGAAGTTCGTCAAGAATGACCAACTAGTCACAGTCTGCGGAGAGGAAGCCTTGATTGTGAGTAACTTATCGTCGTCTACTTGTGTAGAACCAAAGGAGGTTGTTGGAACCCAATTCCAAGCACTTTTGGTGAGCAATGACAACCAATCAGAAAGAGGAACGTCAATATCCTCGTACAAAGATGCTCTCGAAGTGATAAAAAATAACAATGCAAAAGGATGGGGACAGTTTGTCATTCCTACTGATAACAAAACGAAGAAGGGTCTTGGTTTTTCAACCTGTACTCAGGCTGTTACTAATGATGAAAGTTTTCATCCCATTCAGGACTTCTTCCACAGTGGAGGTTTCCTTCACCCAGTGTCTCAAGAAGTACATACCATCAACGAGGAAGATTCCTCCGATACAGATGAAGAGTGGAAGTCCTATCTTAACGAGGATGGTTATATGTCTCAGGGAGAGGTGCCTATGCCATTTTGCTATCCCGCACAGAGTCCGAAATATATACCGAGATCATATGTCAAAATGATATACGGAGATTGTGATCCGGAAGGATGTCGTGCTCCACCAAACTCATTAGAGGAGGACACTCCGATGAAAGACAACTTTGACCATGACTATTATGGCCCAATGGATGGCCTGCCTATGTGGAAGCCGTACCCAGGAGACTCGGGGCAAGAGAGTCAGTCGAACAATGAATATCAGCTGAGCATCATTGAGAAGAATATCCGCGTTCCCACAGAGTCATGGGATCATTACTCAGGGCATTCAGAAAATATCCAGTACGACGAGGAATTCGCAACAATTGCAGGACAAGAGTTCCTTAACTATGCTTTTCCTGAGGTCAACATCATCGAAAGGGATGACTCTTCCAGTTCCAAAGAAGTGTGGGACACTTTAGGATAACCGAGTGGCAAATACGACTTCCTGGTTAAGTACACCGCTCCTAAAAGTTCTCGTATCAGGCTCGAAGACATCCAGCCAACTGGATGGGGAGATCCGCCTGAGAGTGAAAACACTGTGCAAGATACAACAGAAGAGTTCGTATACGACAACTATGCTTGGGAGGAAGATTCCAACGATCCTCCTCCACCAGAAATCAGCGTCATTTCTGAAGATAAGACAAGAAAGAAGGTACCAAACTTTGTGATTCACCGAGGAGTTCGCCGCCAATGGGTTGCTGTCGATGTTCTGAAAGTCGTTCATAAGTCTAAGTAATTGTCGTCTTTTCCTTAACCTTTCACCCTGCCTAGGTGAAACAGATGTTTTGATAGGGCTCACTTTCTGTAAATGTCCCTCTTCGTTTTGTCCAAGGCGACAGAGTTTTGTTTTATAGGGCTGTTGTTTCAAGAATCGATAAAATCATAAATAAAATAACGTCGTTTTGTAATTTCCGCATTTATTGTTGTTTTCTCTTTTCGCTTTTTTTCAGAAAATGGTAATCCTAAAAAACAACTCAAATAATAAAAACAAGCAGTTATCAGAAAATACACTGCACACACTCTTGCATTTCTCTCTATCTCTTCTAAAAAACAAATCATCACGTCATGAAGATTGCTTATTTTAAACCCCATTGAAACATACGATCCAATGCCTTCTCCCAACTTTGAATTCCCGGTATTTGAGGCTGAAGAAGAAGATGACGACGAAATTCTAGAAGAGATCTCCCGATTACTCAGACAAGAGGAAAGGTCCATTGAACCGCACAAAGAGCCGTTGGAAATGGTCAACTTGGGTTCATAAGAAGAGAGAAAAGAAGTCAAGATTCGAGCATTGCTCGGTCCGACTGTCAAAGAAGATTTGATAAGGCTTCTCAAAGAATTTCCCGATGTATTCGCTTGGTCCTATCAGGACATGCCAGGGTTGGATACCAGCATCGTGGAACATCATCTACCGTTAAGATCAGAATGTCCGCCAATAAAACAAACGTTGAGTCAGACTCATCCAGACATGGCCATCAAAATCAAAGAGGAAGTACGGAAACAGATTGACACGGGTTTCCTCGCCACATTAGAATATCCTTAATGGCTAGCCAACATAGTACCAGTTGCGAAAAAGGACGGAAAGGTCAGAATGTGTGTAGACTACAGGGATCTGAACAAAGCAAGTCCAAAGGATGACTTTCCCTTACCGCACATAGACATGCTGGTAGACAGTACAGCCAAGTTCAAAGTATTCTCCTTCATGGATGGATTCTCGGGCTATAATTAGATAAAAATGGTGCCGAAAGACATGGAGAAAACTTCGTTCATCACCCCATGGGGCACATTTTGTTACAAGGTAATGTCGTTCGGTTTGAAAAATGTCGGGGCAACCTATCAAAGGGCCATGACTACTCTGTTTCAGGACATGATACATAAAGAAATAGAAGTGTATGTCGATGATATGATTGCCAAATCTAAGACAAAAGAGGAGCATGTGACCCACCTGTCAAAACTATTCGAGCGTCTGAGAAAGTACAAACTCCGCTTGAATCCCAATAAGTGCATATTTGGTGTCCGTTGAGGGAAACTCTTAGGGTTCATTGTCAGCCAGAAAGGAATTGAGGTTGATCCTGACAAAGTCAAGGCCATTCAAGAAATGCCTTCTCCAAAGACTGAGAAACAAGTCAGGGGATTCCTGGGACGTCTGAACTACATTTCCAGATTCATATTCCTCATGACCGCAACATGTGTGCCGATCTTCAAATTACTCAAAAAGAATCAGGACTGCGTTTGGACAGAAGACTGCCAAACTACCTTCGACAGTATCAAGGAATACCTGTTGAGCCCACCGAGTCTATCACCTCCGATGGAAGGAAGACCACTGATCATATACTTAACAGTCTTGGAAGACTCAATGGACTGTGTCCATGGTCAACAGGATGAAACAAAAAGAAAAGAGTTTGCCATCTACTATTTGAGCAAGAAATTCACCGACTGCGAGACTCGGTACACTATGCTTGAGAAAACTTACTATGCTTTGGCTTGGGCAGCCAAACGTCTTCTCCAGTACATGATTTACCACATTACTTGGTTAATCTTTGAAATGGATCCGATCAAGTATGTCTTTAAAAAACCTGCTCTCACGGGAAGGATCGCTCGTTGGTAGATGTTGTTATCAGAATACGACATAGAGTACCATGCTCAGAAAGCCGTCAAAGGAAGTATTTTAGCCGATCATTTGGCTCATTAACCGATTGACGATCAAGAATCAGTCAGGTTTGACTTCCCAAACGAAGATGTCATGTATTTGAAAATGAAAGATTGCGATGAACCGCTACCCATGAAGGGCCGGAACCAGGTTCCCAGTGGGGACTAATCTTTGACGGAGCTGTCAATCATTATGGAAACGGAATTGGGGAAATCATCATAACACCTCAGGGTACCCACATTCCTTTCACTGCCCGATTTAACATTTAAGTGTACAAACAACGAGGCGAATACGAAGCTTGTATCATGGGTCTCGAAGAAGCGATCGACTTAAGGATCAAGAACTTGGATGTGTATGGAGACTCAGCCCTGGTTATTAATCAGATCAAAAGAGATTGGAACACATACCAATCAGGATTGATTCCTCACAAAGACTATGCGAGAAGGTTGTTACCATTCTACAACAGAATCGAGTTTCATCACATCCCTCGTGAAAAGAATCACATGGTTGATGCATTAGCCACTCTCTCTTCCATGATTAGTGTAGGTCAATGGAATGACATACTTAAGATCGACATAATGTGCCTTGAAAGGCCCGCTTACATCTTCACTATCGAAGCAGTCATAGATGATAAACCTTGGTATCACGATATCAAATGCTTCCTTCAGAAACAAGAATACCCGCCTGGGGCATCCAGAAAAGACAGGAAGACCCTCAAAAGGCTGGCTAGCAGTTTCTTCCTGAGCGGTGATACACTCTATAAGAGAAATTTTAACATGGTCTTGTTCCGATGCGTAGACAGACCAGAAGCAAACATGTTGATGAAAGAGATTCACAAAGGATCCTTTGGCACTCATGCCAATGGACACACAATGGCGATAAAAATTCTGAGAGTAGGGTACTATTGGTTGACCATGTAATCCGATTGCTACGAGTACATGAGGACGTGTCACAAGTGTCAGATATACTCAGAAAAAATCCATGTACCGCCTACATATCTCAAAGTTCTTTCTTCCCCGTGGCCTTTTTTTATACGGGGAATCGACATGATTGGCATGATCGAACCCAAGGCTTCAAACGAACATCGGTTTATCCTGGTAGCAATTGACTACTTCACCAAGGGGGTCGAAGCAACGTCATACGCTAATATAACCCGACAAGTGGTAGTCCGATTTATCAAAAACAATCTCATCTGCCGTTATGGTGTTCCAAGCCAGATTATTACTGATAATGGATCTAACTGGAACAACAAGATGATGAAAGAGTTGTGCGCTGAGTTCAAGATCGAACACCATAACTCATCTCCCTACCGACCTAAGATGAACGGAGCGGTAGAAGCGGTTAACAAGAACATCAAGAGGATCGTTCAAAAGATGGTTGTAACCTACAAAGACTGGCACGAGATGCTACCCTATGCTCTTCACGGTTATCACACATCTGTCCGTACTTCAACAGGGGCAACCCCTTTCTCTCTAGTATATGGCATGGAGGCAGTGCTTCCCACAGAAGTAGAGATCCCATCAATCCGGGTATTGATGGAAGCTAAGCTAACAGAAGCTGAATGCTGTCAAAGTCGGCACGATGAACTGAATCTGATCGAAGAAAAGTGAATCACGGCTCTATGCCATGGTCAGTTGTATCAACAAAGGATGAAGAATGTGTTTGACAAAAAGGTCCGACCCCGTGTCTTCAGGAAAGGAGACCTTGTGCTAAAGAAGATACAATCTTTTCTCACTGATTCCCGGGGCAAGTGGACTCCGAATTATGACAGTCCCTATGTGGTCAACAAAGCCTTCTCAAGCGGCGTCTTGAGACTCGTAACCATGGATGGAGAGAAATTTGCCTACCCCACGAATGTTGACGAAGTCATGAAATACCTCGCCTAAATAAAAAAAACGTCTCGGTGGATTGAAAACCCGAAAGGCTGGTCCAGGCAAAAATTAGAGACATAATAAAAAATCATCCCGGTGGATTGGAATCTCAAAGTACAATCCAGACAAAAGTTAGGGATTAATGGCAAGTAACTACATCCAGCAAAGGGGCAAATCCCTCAGCAGCAGTCATGCCATCCATCAGGAAAACTCCAGTCAAGGTCATCTTCGACGGAAGCTCAGGATGTCCAGAATTCAAAGTTGGTAGAAGGATAGCGGTTGTCATGTTTCACTGTAGCCCTTTTTTCTTAAATTACCATTTTCTAACTTTGTAAATACTCTATGGAATCACGTGTTTGGCTGATTTCCATCCTATAAATAAAATTTGAGCCCTAGTGCTTTTGTTTGCAATTCTTATTTGTTTTAGCTGTACAGAACGACATTTTAATATGATCAACGATTCTTGAAATAAAACAAAAATGAATTTACTTGTCAAAATTATTTTGCTTTAAAATAAAGATGGTAATTCCTCTTGACTGTTGAACATCGAAAGAACATCGACCGCCTCTCCCAAAGGCGATTAAGCTTCAAAGTGCAGAATCAAAGTACTCCTTCTAAGCCAGTATGCCTGACTGAAGGATCAGCTGTGTTAGATGCGAATATTCCATCCGACACCCCCGGGCGAGTTCTTATCTCTTAAGCCCGACCAACGTTGTTCCCCACCGGATCTATTTCTCCTAAGCAAGGCAGAATTGCTATCTAGAACAAATGGTATTTCTTCGTCTCCCGCAGTGGCCGAGTATCCAGTCGTGTTCATCTATTCGTCTGTATGTCCGTCAGTTTTGTCAGCATAAACATACATACATCATGCATAATTGATTCAAATTCACATTCATACTGCATCACCATCACTCTGGTCAGTCTTATCCCCAAGTGATAAAGGTCCTCTCAATCGAGTTGTCAGTTATTTCCTCGTCAGGAAATGTTTGGCCCGAACCACCTTTTTCCCCAGTTTATTTCTGGGATGGAGACGGTCTTCGACCACTTTGATAACTTGAACCTCTGAAAGACAAGAAGACCTTCGATAAGTGTCACTTTTCTCCATTGAAGATGGTATCTTCGCTTTCCCGGATTAAGGAAAATCCCCAGAGAAAGCCTCTTAATCAAAGGTTTATCAATACAACAGTTTTTCTCCAGAAAATTCGCTGACGAAAAGGTCATCAGCACCTCAAAAATGGATTGTATCACATGGCATTCCTTCAAAAATATCTCGAGGAAAAGTATGATGTAATATCCCCAGGCGGAAAACAGCCTCTCAAGACACTCGTTTACCCTAGTAGAGTCGACAAATGGCATCTCCAACAGAGAAGTTTGCGCACCTCTACAGCTCAGACCAATGGGTTCCCCAGCAAGTCTGACCTTCAAACTTTTTTCCAGTAAATGGCATCTCCCCAGGAAAATTCGGCGAGAAGTTTGAGGAAAACCGCTACAAATAGCATCCCCTATCAAGAAAGTTTATTGACAAAAGAAACTAAGACCAGTTCCTTGGTAGGAAACCAGGATCGAGGGGAAGTTTGTTTCAGAAACTGAGACCACTTCCTTGGTAGGAAACCAGGATCGAGGGGAAGTTTATTTCAGAAACTTAGACCAGTTCCTTGGTAGGAAACCAGGATCGAGGGAAAGTTTATTGACAAAGGAAACTTAGACCAGTTCCTTGGCTGAAGACCAGGATCGAGGGGGAGTTTTACCTTTTCTAAGTATCATTGCTTAGCAAAAGAAGATGGATGAGGAAACTGCCATTCATAACCATCATCAAAATTTCGGGTATTCCGATATTTAATCCTATTGCACCCCGAATGCCCGAATATCTTCACCATTCAAACCTTCGAGTCCAAGAAGATTAAATAGGGGCATCTGTCATACCCCAAATTTTGACCACCAAGATTTCCCATCATTGTGCAAATCATCATCATAATATGGATGTATTTACATGTCTCACAAATCTCCTCAAAGATGGTTGAGCATTCACCATAATCAGAAATTAGGGTTTCAGGCCCTCTCAGAGCACTTAGACAAAGAATCAATCAAAGAATGACATGATCTTCAACTTGTCTAACCTCTCAAACCTCCATAAAGGATCAAGAGGACTCCCACATCAAGAATTAAGCACTAGGTTGCAGCATTCCAAGTGGATCAAGTCTCGAGATCGCTAGTGTCACCAAATTAGGGTTTTGGTCGACCAAGGCCTCCAGATGGAAATTTTCATCTGGGCATGAGCCAATGCTTCAAAGCACAACCCAAGATACTCCAAGGGACCTCATGGACCCAATCAGTAAGTCAA
Organism: Lathyrus tuberosus; assembly: GCA_022829125.1. Lineage (NCBI taxonomy): Eukaryota > Viridiplantae > Streptophyta > Magnoliopsida > Fabales > Fabaceae > Lathyrus > Lathyrus tuberosus. The sequence continues at coordinate 9,921,540 of JALAZF010000082.1, read as the reverse complement.
TTTAACCTCAGGGGATGCATTTATCAAAAATCAGGAATTAGGGTTTCTTGACCTAATTCACCCCTAAGTTAACTTTTGGGACAACACATGAGCCAAGACCTCAAGACATGATTTAAGGGTATCCAATACACTATATTGATCCATTTGCAACAATGGATTGATCCAAGAAGCTTGATCCACAAGCTTCAATTTCATCAGGACCACAATTAGGGTTTCGAGGAAAAAGTCAACTGTGTCTTTGACTTTTGACCAGGACATGCTCCCAAACTTTGGGACATGATTCAATACTCCCTATAACACCTATGGAATCCATCCATTAGGTTTGATTTAGGTTAAGGGCTTGATTTCACAAAGGATCGTACAATTAGGATTTCATCCGATAAAAAGTCAACTGTGCACAAAATCAAGTTTGACTTTTTGGGATTTTTCACAATTATGGTTCTTTGACCCTAAAACAATGTTAATATGTGATTTGAATCATCATTCATCAAGAAAAATCAAAGAAAGTGAGTTAACTTGTAAAAGGGGTAACCATAAAAAACTTAGAAATTTTCTAAGTTATGGAACAAAGTGGCTAGGGTACCAACTTCCAAGGATCATAACTTGAGATCCAAACAACCATTTTGGATGATCCAAAGCTGGATTTATATCTCTCATTACACTCTACAAAAGCTTCAACTACAGCTCATTCCAATTTCTCATGGATTTTTAGTTATGGAGTGATCAAAATGGCAAAAAAACATGAAAATGACACTTTTCCAACACTTAGTGAAAATCTGCCTAAGTTGGCAGTCTTGAACATCAATGTTCATGATGATTTTTCGATTGGATCCAAATAGTTTCAAGACAAACTATGATCACACATGTGTTGTATCATATGAGGGATTTCCAATGAGCCCAAAAACATGAGAAAACTCCACCTGGGCTAGGAGTTATGACAGCTGCAACATGCCTTGCTGCAAACTGTCTTGGCAAGGCAGATTTGTGCGTAAGGGCTCAATTTGATCAAATTGTGCAACAACAAGCATGGTTATCCATCTGCACACCTCAAGGGGGAACAACCAAGGGACAAGCACTGATCTACCAGCCTCACAAGTCCATGGAGCTATGTTTAGGCATGACACTCCTAAATTCAAAGATGCTTCAAATATTCAATTTTGTTTCAAAGCATTTAACTGATGCATAGAGGTGGCATTCCTCAAGACAATTTTATCCAAGTTTAGTCAAGACTTATCCTTGAACCAAAGAACCATAGGCCTGTGCTCTAACCTCAAGTCAATGGCTAGAGGAGACTTGAGATTCCATTTGATCACAATTGGCCACAGACCTGTACCAGTTGCCATACACTATTGCAGCCAAAACAAACTTGTTGCACTATAAATAGACCTCATTTGTGATCAGTTTGAGTACACCAAAGCACCCAAACTGATGTTTTCCTCAAAATCACCTCTTTCACTCCAATTTTGCCTTCTAACTCAAGTCACTATCGGGTTTTGAGTTTGAGAGCAATTCCAACCAAACCAATCACACACACACACACACCTCACATATAACATATAGAAGTGATCCAAACTCTTATATAAGATCTGGAACACCAATTTCTCAAAATCACCAGCCATCTGCACAAGCCTTTGACAGATTTGTAGTTGAGGTGCCAAATCAAGTTCCAGCTCAATTCAATCCACTCCAAGCATTCAGACACACTCCATAGCACCTAAGAAAGTTGTTCACATCATTGGAACCAAGCTGTAACACCTCCAACCTAGAACTCGATCACCAACTGCAAGAGGCAAGCCTAAACTTGGTCATCTCATGATTCATGCATATTTCCTCGCACAATAATTTTGCCATATGTTCATAATCATGTATGGAGTGTTTCCCCTCAATTGATTGCTTTGTATGAATCGTGTATGGAATTTCTTAGCCTTCATGCAGAAATTAGGGTTCCTGAGGTTTCTCTTTGATTTCTCATTCCATACTTAAAATAAATGAAATTAAAGACCATAGACATGATCGTGAGTTAAAAACGAGCAGATTGATATGTGGATTGTGTAATTTCATCAAGTATTCAGTGAGATTAGTAAGAAAATGCAAATTTGCAAAAACTCAGAACACGCGCGTGTTCTTGGTTGTTCTTGGCGCCTTTTTTTAAATATTCAAATATTTGAATTTTGTGATTTTATTTAATTGATTCAAAAATTAATTTCTCTCTGAATTTTAATGATTTTGAGTTGATTCTTTTTTTCAAAATTCACAAAAATGTTAAAATATTTTATTTTACAAAATTTTTCCAAAAAATATTATTTATTTTGTATATTTGATATTTTTGCAAAGAATTAATTTTTATTTGTTTTTAACATTTTAAAAATTTTCTTTCTCTGGATTTTCCAAACTTAAATGGTTTTCAATCATTTTGTGGATAAAAACATGATTTTTGAAACATTGACCCAATATCACAACTCATTTCTCACATGTTTTCAATGACTTTATTAATTTTTAATCAAAATTAATTCCATTTTTAACAAAATTAGGGTTTTGATTGATTTCACCCTCATCAATCTTTCTCAAAACACTTTTGGGCCTCTAATAGAGTGTAAGACCCAATCCCCTTTTAACCAAAACCATTTTGGGCCTCAGATATTGTAGAAGTCCCGACACGATAAAAAATCTCGGCTCGATCGCCATTTTTCAAACAAAAAAAAATTCCTTGGGCCTCTCCTTGAGTTGTAAGCCTCATCACTTGTACAAAAACACTTTTGGGCCTCTAATAGAGCGTAAGACCCAATCCCTTTGTAAATAAAATTTTTTGGACCTCACACATTGTATAAGTCTCTCGGTATATTTTCAAAAGTTCGGCGCGATCGTCGCCTTTGTAACAAAATTAACTGGGGTTCTCCTTAAGCTATAAGACCCATTTTTATTCATTTTCAAGCTCTTTGGGCCTCTAATAGAGTGTAAGAGCCAACCCGTTTTTTTTTGTAAAAATAATTTGGGCCTCAGTCGTTGTATAAGTCCCGATGCGATTTCAATAACAACAACGCGATCACTGTTAAACCATGGGCCTCTCCTTGAGTATAAGCCCAAACAATCGTTTCAAAAGAACTTTCCTTTTGATTTAGATTCAAATACACATGTTGTTATCAAAACTTTCTTTAATTTCTTTGAACAACTAACAATACAGCATGGAAGCTTGCTCACTTGTAAGCTTTAATAGCTTTCATTTACTCGTTTTCATATAAATATAATTGTATTGTGGGAAGCTGCGCACAGTTAGTCTTCTTTCATATCCTTTTAAATACTTGTCATATATCAACTGTATATATACTAGTATAGCTATTTAGAGTTTTCCCCGGTAACTAGGTCTAGAACTAGGTAAAGCCATGTTGGTCACTCTTAAATACAGACAAAACTAGATCCTCATAGGATTTCCAGATACAGTCTTGCCTTCTCTTGGGCTTAAACAATATGGAACAAAGAGAAAGGCAGTATTCTTCGTGAACCTTTTCTTCGACTGTCACCCCTGGAAATCGTCAAAGAAATTCTACTCCCCAGAGTTGATCTATTCTCGGTGAATAGTATCTCTTGAGTTTCTTCAAACCTCAGAACTTTCCCTAAATGATTTATTCTCGATGAATAGCATTTCTTGAACTTTTCTTGGTTTAGGACCCACAAGCTTCCTAAAAGCATCCCCGCCTCCTCTTGGGCTTTGTACAAGGACCCTCCGGCTTCATAGAAGTTCTCATGCCTTCTCTTGGACTTAATACAAGGACCCTGACGACCTCTTAAAGGTATAAGACAGAACTTAGTCATCCTTTGCTAGAGCAGTCTTTCTAGTGTCAAACCTCGAACATAGGGTTGATTCTCATCCCTTAAAACACCTGCCTCCTCTTGAAGGCATCATACAAAAGATAAAACTCTTCCACACCAATAGAATTGGACAGTCTAACCCCCTTGAGTCTCAAAGACATTCTCAAGTTCCCTGCAAACATAGGAGAAACCCCGGTCACCCTGGATTAATCTCCAGCAGAGCTGAAACCCAGTCACTCTCCTAAAATTCCCAAATCATAACCTCAAGGCATCTGGTACCTCAACTCTTTTGTAATCCTCAGTAAGAGTTGATTCCCCACTTGGACCTACCTAGGGATCTCAATAATTCCCAGCAGAAAGATAGCATCCTCTTAGGCTTTGTATAATGACCTTCCCTCAGAAAAGTCAGCCTCCTCTTGGGCTTTGTACAATGATTCTCCCCAGCGGAGCTAACCCTTTCAGACTCTCTTGTTGAGTCAATCACCCACCCTTTCAGACTCTCTTGTTGAGTCAATTAACTTCCAGGCTCTCTCGTTGAGTCAATCACCTTTTCAGACTCTCTTGTTGAGTCAACCTTTTTTAGCCTCAATCTCGGGCTTTGTATGAGACAGAATAAAACACTCTCTTGTTGAGTCCATCTTATTCAACCTCCTCTTAGGCTTTGTATAATGATTTCCCCTAGCAGGAGCTAGCCTCCTCTCAAGTTGTGTAGAATAATTTCTCCAGCTTGTTCAGCCACAATCCTGGGATTTGTACAGGACAGATAAATGCACTCTCTTATTGAGTCAAACCCGTTTAGCCTCAATCTTGGGCTTTGTACAAGACATAAATCTTCCTCTCTTAAGTTGGAATAGATATCTTCCCCAGTAAAGTCATTTCCTCCCAGCCTTCTTTTAGGCTTTTAGGAATGATTTCCCAAGCAGAGTCAAACACTTTTCAGCCTCAATCTTGGACTTTGTACAAGACAGATAATACTCTCCAGCAAGAGTCAAACCCATTTCAGCCTTAATCTTGGGCTTTGTACAAGACACATACAAATCTCCCCGGCGGAGTCAAAATCTCTTTTAGCCTCAATCTTGGGCTTTGTACAAGACAGATAAAACATTTTCCCCAGAAAAGTCAAGCTTTTAGCCTCCTCTTAGGCTTTGTATAATGATATCCCCAAAGAGTCAGTCTCTTTTTTGCCTCAATTTTGGGCTTTATATAAGACACCAATATATATACTCTTTTGTTGAGTCGGTCTTATCCAGCCTCCTCTTAGGCTTTGGGTAAGGATTCCCCCCAGTGGAGTCAATGAACCACTTAGCTTCAACCTTGGGCTTTGATCAAGGCATACAAAAATCAACCATTCCTCTTTAGAGATGACAAATTCTCTCTCAGTCAAACCTTTTAGCTTCAATCTTGGGCTTTGAACAAGACACAAATAAACCTTTTAGCTTCAATCTTGGGCTTTGAACAAGACACCAAAACATCATCTTTTTCCTCCCTTAGAATAGGAAGAACTACGATTGCTCTGATTTCCATGTTTCATTTAAACGGGAATACGTAGGCATAAGATTGTGAAATCTTAGAGAACATACTAATCAAAAACTCTAGGTCCAATACCTTCATACTAATCAAAAACTTAGGTCCAGTACCTTACCAAAAACATCAGGAAAACCCGAACATCAACATCAACTCACTCTCTCACTCATACTTCCTAAGAAACTTTCCCAACCCATTAACGGATAAACACCATCAAGTACAAAGCGAAACCTAAAGCTAGCATCCTATGGATAACCACATATAGGATGGGTAATTGACAACTCCCTATTGTATACCCTGACCCCGGACCCCCCAATCTCTTTTAAGCGTTTGTTCAGTTAAACATTTGCGTGCAAGGTTAGTTTTAAATAGCTTCTCTTTCCCTTCCAGCTTCATGGGATAAATAAGAAATCAGAAAGTAGCACCCCCTCCTACCATTACGTTGAGGAAAACCCAGCGATAAAGTGGTCGCGTCACCGACAAAAATCGCTCGCTACAGGAGGAAGCAACCAGAGCGGCTTGTTTAACATGCTTTGCATTTTCAGCTTCTTGTGCCATCCTGACAGCTTCAGCATTTCTAGCTTCTTCTTCTGCTAGAAGTCTTGCTGCTTCAGCTTCTTTTTGCTTTGCAGCAAGGAGCCTGAATTGTCTTATCCTTTCCTTTTCTTCTTCCTTGTCCTTCACCAGTTGAACTGAAGCAACTTTAGAAGCTTCTGAGAAATTTGAGATTCTCTCAAACTCAGAGTCTAACCATTTCTGAAACTCTCCCCAAGAACACTCAAGCTCCATAGGCTTAGTGCTTGTGCTGGCTTCTGCTCTTAATTTGGCTACCCTTTTTAAAGCCTTGTTACGAAACACATTAATGCATTCATCAAGGGTTTTGGGAAGGGTTTTTTCATAAACAACCAATGCAAGGTTGGGTTCAGTAAAAGTTATTTCAGGAGGTATTTGTTCAGTTGTTGGTTCAGAAGTAGGTATTTCTCAAGGAGATCTGAAACTGTATAGGGCTCAAAGGTGAAAATTTTAATAGTCTCAGAAGCTGTTTCTTCAGAAAGGTTGGGGGAATGAGGATCAGAATGCTGAGACACAGACTCAACAGTGTCTGTTCTAGGTTGATGGAAAGCAAAATATAACAGATCGTGAGAAGGTGGGGAAACAGGTGTGTGGAATTGAGGAATTGAGGTAGTTATGGATGAGGTGAAAGTATGAATGCTTTCAGATGGAATGGGTCACATAGAGAGGTTGTTGGGGGTGGAATTGAAAGTGATGGTGGTTTAAACGTGACTTGAGAAATGGAGGTGGGAATTTGAGTAGTGTTTGTATCAGAAGTGGTTTGTGATGAAGAAGCATTAATAGATTGTGTAACATCTATTGAACATAAGGAGCAGAAACAGACTTACTAGATCTTTTAGACTAAGAGGCTAGAGCTGGATTTCCAGGAGTTCCAATCTTATCATCCTTTTTTCTCTTCTTGGATTCAGAAACTTCTTCAACTTGTTTCCTTTTTCCCTTGGGAGGATCAGCCAGAGTTGGTGCAGAAGCAAGATCATTATAACTGAATCTTGACATGTCAAGTCCTGCTTCTCTCATCATAGCAACAACAGTAGCGATTACCTCAGGGTTGTCGCCTTTGGAAAACAGGGGATAGTCTTTCACCGGAATCCTGTGTTTAATCACAGAAGCAGGAGATACAGAGTGAGGTTTCACAAGTACTTCCTTGATCATTTTCATATTCTTAAGTGTTGTGGCATTTAAGGATTCTCCAATGCTTGGTATCAAGTCTTCTGTATACTTGGCTTCCTCAGTTAAATACTTCACTAGACCACTCTCAACGAAAATGTCAGATAACAACCTTCCAAACGGAATGTAAGTGGGGACAACTTTTTCTGGCGAAGTTGTTGTCCTTGTCTTGGCCACCGTATCCCGTAAATGATAAAACAAAATGAAGGGTAGACACATCTTCTATTTTGTAAGAAGATAGTACAATATATACTTCTGATTGGCATTGAAATAGTCAGAAGAACTTGATGCAGGTCTTGGATTGATGCAGCTCAGAATGATCTTGTGCCAGATTCTCAGATTATCATGTAGATCCTTACCCGTATATTTTGATTTCTCAGTAGTGAAGATAGTTTTGTCAATGGTTTCTTTCACAAACTTGCAGTTTCCTTTCATTCCATAGACTCGTTTTTTTTCAAGAATTCCATTCCCAGAAGGTCTGAGATTGATTTCTCAGTAATAACTATCTTCTTTCCCAGAACATGAGAAACTACATGAAGACGGTCGCATTCAGCTTGTCTCCAGAAGTTTTTCACAAGAGCTTCAAAAATGGGACATTTGATCCCTTGAAAATATTGATTCCAACCTTGAAATTCTAGTTCAGCAGAAAGATCATACCCATTTGCAGCAAGATTGTTAAAATCAACATCTAGTTCTTTAAGAACTGTCAGTTTTTCTGCCTCCGTAATACAGTTAACTGAAGCATCCCTTTGAGTGATATAATCTTTATCAATCACAGGAAGTGATGATGATGGAGTTGAAATGACATTTACAGTGGTTGCTGAGGTTGAAGGCGGAGGTACTAAAGAAGATGATAACCCAGTAGAGGGGTTCACTGATTGTTCCATTTCAATGGCGAATTGAACTACTTCTTGTTGAGAGGTGGTCATCATGATGATTGTTGAGGTAGAGAGGATGAGGACGGAGTTTTGATATCGAAGATAAAGAAGGCACAGAGAGCGGTTTGGAGAGGGAGAGGATTTAGGGTTTCTAAAGAGTAAAATGGAGTAAAGTGGTGTGAGTGGGTATATAGTGTGTGAGTGGAGTGAAGTCGTGTAGACGTGCAGTATTAGACATAATAATGTGGATTAATAAATGAATATAAACATGATTTAACCAATTCCAAGAAAAGTATTGTTCACGCGTCAATCATCCTCTAATTAAGTGGTACGTATTGAAATCCACAGAGTCTAGATAACCAAAAGGTTTCCTTCTGATCAGAGACACTTCTGACAAAGCATCTTCTGATGACTAAGGTTAATAATAAATGCTTCTTATTTTAAATGACATTCTGATATCTTCAGATTCTGGCTAAACACATCTGACTCTGATGAAATCTTACTCTGGACAATAGTACATTTTCAGATGCTTCAGAATAAATAAAAGTCTATCTTCAGTCAAGGGTTTTGTAAATTTTAAACATAAAATTCCCTTCTGAACATAGTCTCTAATAAAATGATCTCTATGTGCTTAGTCCTAGAACGTAAGATTAGATTCTTACTTAAAACAGATAACAATAGTATTATCATAAAGGATAGAAATGTTACTCTCATTTATCTGATGATCTTCCAGCTGATTCTTCATCCAAAGCATCAGCGTACGACATAGAGACGTGGATATGTACTCTGCTTCTGCTGTTGAGAGAGAGAGCACTTGTTGATTGCCTCTTGCTTGACCATGAGATCACAATCTTCCAGAGAACTTGACAGCTTCAGAAGTGCTTCTTCTTTTGTAGACTTGCTCTGATGAATGTACGTTCCTTATGATCTTTGATCAATTTGAATTCCAAAAAGAATTTGAGTTCTCTCATCAGACTCATTTAGAATTCAGCCTTTCTCATCCAGCTTGTTTCTGAACATCCATTTAGTTCCAATGACGTAGACACCTTTGGGTTTCTGAACAAGATTCCTGACGACGTTTCTGATGAATTAATTCAGCTCTTCTTGCATGGTCAGAATCCACTCATTTTTGTTCAGAGGTACATCCACTGTTGTTGGCTCTATCAGAGTCACTAGACTCAGAAGAGTTTCTTCAGAATATCTGAAGGATGAGCGAGTTCTGACTAGATCAGCTTTATCTCTCAGAATCAATTCTTCAGAATGAGAAGTCTTTAATCTATTCTTCTTCTGATAAAGTTGTATCTGGATTTGGAGAGTTTGTATCTTTGTATGCTTCTCTTGAATCTTTTACTTCTTAGATTCTGATGACGTGATCTTCAGATCTGCAACCTCTTCAACTGTCTTTGATTTTTCAGAGTCAAGCTTTATCATTGATTCTGACATGAATTCATTCCTCTACAATTCGTGTTTCTTCGTTATAGAATTAGTAGCCTTTAGAGCATTCAGAATATCCTAACAATAAACCCTTTTGAGTAACGAGTCCAGAGCCAATGATTTCTTCTTTTTGGTCTCCTCAGAAACTGACGAAGCCTTCAGGCTTAGGTTCCAAACTTTGAAATGTATGCCTTCTTCTCGTCATAAGTTGCGAGCAACTACTGTTCAGTTACCATGATTGGTGTTTCAACTAAGTTGCTAAGGATATCTCTGAGCAAGAGTCTGAGTCTGAGTCTGATTTTAGTTCTGATGATATTCAGTCTTCTGGTTCTCCAGAAACTTCATCTTCAGTTGTTGCTTACCAGCGCAACATTTGCTTGTTCTTCATCAGATTTCTCTTCTTCAGAATCATCCTAAGTTGCCATTAGATTTTTTTCCTTCGGAGAAGTTCTTCTCAGGCTTCTTAACCTTTGGACACTCGTAGCAGATAACTTCCTTTTCCGAGTTATGCTTCTTCTGTTATGATTTTGACTCTGAGCGGCCTTTGATTCTTCTGAAGTTTTCTTGCCTATGCTTCCAGAGTTTGCTGATTCTTCTGATGTCATCTTTTTCACGTGTTCAGCAGTTGAGTAATCTTAGTCTAGAATTTTGAGTTCTGCAACTAGCATTTTGAAACCTTGAAGATATGGTTTCAACTGTCTCATCATCCTCCATTTAAATGCTTCATAGTTTTGGATTAAGGCAAGCTCCTTTGTCTTCTTACTTTGAGCATTTCCTTCATGAATCATCTTAAGAGAATAAAAAATGGATTTGGAATCATCTTCTTATACCTATTATAAGAGATAGCATTTAGCACTATGATTCTTGCCTTATGATGACTTTATGATCTTTCTTCTGTTGGTTGGTTATATCACTTCTGGATATTTTAGCACATGTAGCATCAACTGAGTAATTATAGTCATCGACTACCAATCCCAAAGATCTACATCATAACCAAGAAAGAACCTTTCTATTTTGTCTTTCCAGTGACCAAACTTTTCACCATCAAGGACTAGTGGTTTGATAATGTATTGACCTTTCTCTTCAGTAGTGGATTTAGCAGGAACTGCTATGTTATCTCACACAAATACTGGATCGGTACTAAACACTGTTAAGTGTTGATAAGACGTTTATCACTATCAGAACCGGAGCTCTGATACCAATTGAAGGTGTGAGAAAAACACAAGAAAGGGGGGTTTGAATTGGGTTTTCCATTTTGAAAGCTTTTTGTGAAAATCAAACAAAGATCATAAATAAGCTAACAAAAGAAAGACACACGATATATCCTGGTTTACTTGAAAACTATCAAGCTAATCCAGTCCACCCGCCAAGGTGATTTTGCCTTATACACAAGGACTTAATCCACTATAACCAAACTAATTACAATAGCCCGAGCCAACTGCTGGTGACTAACAACAACCTCTAAGACTCGCCAGTCTTAGACTTCTTAAGAATTATGACCTAACTGGTCTCTTAAGGAAAACAACGCACAAGCCAACTGCAAGTGACTAACAACACTAAGACACACTGCCTTAGTCTCCCTAAAAATTCTGACCCAACTGGTCCTTTAGGGAACGCAAATCACTGTTTGCAACATGGGTTTGTTTACAATAATTATGCTTCTACATAAGCAGGGTAAACATACATTTTAGCTCAATCTAACTTAGAGAGAATCTACAGTAATTACATTCTTCTTCTTTATATTGTGGTGCTTAACTGCTCACTCATAAGTTTCTTCATTTCTTGAGTTCTTTCTTCATATACATCAGTGTTTCTGATACTTCTTCTTCTATACTGAGTATTACATCGTTTGTCGCTCACTCATATTTAATCATGCTTGTACGCATGCATCTGATCTTTTACGCTCAGGCTTGTCAGCAACTTGTTCGTTGAGTGATCAAGTCTTTATATAGCCAGAAATAGATCCGTTGGAGGGCAGATCAGTAATATGATAAGAGTACTGGCAACTTAAAATAATGTTGTTATGCTAGGTTGAAAATTGTACAATGAAATTGTCCTTTGTACCACCAAATCAGGGTAGTGGATGATCAGAAGAATGAATCATTGGGTCTTCAGAGTCTTGAGTCTTCAGAGTCTTCAGAACTTGTTCAGCCGAACCTTGTCTTCAGAGTCTTCAGCACTTCTTTTCAGAACCCTTGGTTATCAGAATACTTAAGTCTTCAGAGTCTTCAGAACTTCGTTCAACAGAACCTTGTCTTCAGAATCTTTAGCACTTAGTCTTCATAACCTTTAATCTTCAGAATCCTCAAGTCTTAGAATCTTCAGAACGTCGTTCAACAGAACCTTGTCTTTAGAATCTTCAGCACTTAGTCTTCAGAAGTTAACGACCTCAGAAGCACTACAGGCTTCAGAGTTAGAACATTAGAGTCACGCCCAGAGATCAGATCCAAGAGACGTTACAATAGCAATATAGTGTCTTCTCAGAATCTTTCTGACGCACAGTAGATTAGAACCAATTCTTGCTTCTTCACACAGACGTGACCATAGAGAATATCAGAGTGATGTAGCACACAGTCTTTATCAGAGTTAGAACCTGTTTGTTAAAACCATTAGAATAACAAACGTTAAAGCACCATAATTGTTCTCACACAAATACTTCATTGTTATCATCAAAACATGGAGACAAGATGCATAACCAAATCTTGTTCTTACAGAGTCCACCATATATTTATATCACATCATTTCATTTCATCAAGGAACAAAATTTGGGTCCATTAGTATTTAACTATCTCCCACTGTGATCATATGAAGAGTGACCCTCTTCATATTCTCTGGTTGAAGATACTTAAATAGGGGTAGTTGTCACACCCCAATTTTGCCTCTCATTAATTAAATTGATACATACACCATGATATTTGCATCATCTACATATCATAGCATGCATTTATTTCCGCATAATGCCTAAAATGTCGACCAGACTAAATTTTCGGCTCTATAGACTGATCACTTGAATCGTTTCTCAAATGCGCGTAAATTTAGAAGGCAAAAAATTTCGAGACCGGGTTTGCAACTATCAATTTGAGTAGTTCAACCCGATGTGCTCGTTTAATTTTTTCGATTCTATTTGCGGTCGCATTTTGATCAGCCTGAGCCTTTTCAACTAGGCATTTTTTACTTCAAAATTTGATCATTACCTATATGTTTTCCAGAACTTTATTTTGTGTAGATCAGTGTAGATCATTTTAGTGCATTCACTTTATTTTATTTTTTTGCATTTTCGCGCCCGGTTTTATTTCATTTTAATCCCTTTTATTTTTGTTTTTTTGGTCAAAATGTCAAGAAAAACTAAATAGAGGTAAGTAAATAGTTAGTTTGAGTTTCTCCTATTTTATTAAAAGTATTTGATTTTTATTGCAATTTAATTACTAAACTCATTTTAATAATAAAAAAAAAAGTTTGAATGGGCATTATGGTCTTTGAGTTAAAATAGAAAACCCTAATCACTACCATATATTGTAAATTTACGCAAGGAGGACGAACCCAATTGTTATTAGACTCAGAAAACCACAAGTTGCTAGTGGCATCAACGTTACTCTCATTCTCATATGAAAAAAAAAGGTGAAAAGAAGAGCTAACAAACATAGAGGCCACACAAATATGAGACACTCCTTCCATTTAAAAAAATAAAAACCCCTCTCTTCATTATGAAAGACACAAATCCTTTCTTGACAGAAGATTTTTTCCCATCGTATCAATACCATCTCTCTCATAATGAAAATGAAAAAAAAACCCATAGAAAATGTTAATAACCAAAAAGAAGAAAAATGAAAGTTGACGTGAAACTCTAAGTAAGATGCTCTTTACTCATTCATCCATAAAATCTTTTTTTTCCTCTTCTTTCTATCAATAAACTCATCCCTTCATCTACACCAACCACCGCATACACCACCAGACCGCCCTTTTTCCAACCACCTCCAAGGAATCTCCAGTCCACCACTATACATGGCCAAGCACCACCATACACGGCCAAACATCATTCCATACGTGGCTTCATTTTCCTTGTCACCATCGTTCAGCATCACACTAACAAGCTCACTGCAACTTATACTTTCAAGCCACCAACACTTCCGATCTGCTCCGAAAATGCAGCAGTAGCAAGACTCAGTTGGTAACATTTTCAGCTTAGCTTTTTGAATTCTGTTTTAATTTATTGTTTTGTTGCTTTTCGATTTGTTAGGTTTTGCTGGTTGTTTATGTTTATAGCTTGTGTTTTATCATTTTCATTTTGATTCGTTGAAACTTTGTAACTATTGTAATAATAATAAATATATTGTGGTTGTGTGTTATTTGATTATTATGTTGTGATCAAATCAGATAAAATCTGCGGCTTCGGCATAACACATATGTTGTTACTCTGCCAAAATTTAGTTTGATACATTGATAGCATGTTGCTGCGTATACATGTTGGTTTTTGGTTGCATTTCTGCGTCGCATTCTGCATGTTTGGTTGCATTATGTTGCAATTTGCGCACGTTAAAGTTCATTTTGCTTTGCGTTTTCTCTTCGTTGAGTTTGGTTTTCACACGGTTTTGATCCAACTTGCGATTATCGCGTAGCGTAGCAAGTTAATGGCTGATTTTTATTTTTTTTACATGCAACTTTTAAGTGGTTGTTGTTGTGTTTCGATTTTGTATAAGCGCCCGACGGTTTAATATAGCAACAATTCGCACTTTTTCTTCTTACACATTCGCGCTTTCGACTTGCAACTTGCGCTTTCTTGATTTTTATTATTTGTTGCATTTCGATTTATTTGCGATGAGCGCCTCATACATTAGCAATTTACCATTCAATTTGTGTTAAGATACAATAATACAATGTCGTTACATTTAAATCGAATTTGAAATTCCTGTGGTAGCTTTGCACGTCTTCGCGTACGCGACATTGATTTCGCACCTTTGTATTACAATTCTCGCTTCCCATTCATCTTTCGGCCATTTTCACCATCAATTCGAAATAACTTCAAGCCATTTTAGAAACAATTTCAAACCATTAAACCATTTCGTAAACTCAAATCAAACGCTTGATCCAATGTCAAGCTCTTTTCCAAAATAAAGTCAAAAGGCTTAATCATTATCTGACATCCTTTCGCAAATAAAGATGAATAGGGAACGTGGTGTAGTCCACAATCTCCCGAGAGTTAGGATACGAGATGTATTTCTCGACCATCCAAAACCCGTCATCCTAAAAAAAATCTCTCAATGCGATTGTTGTAAATCATTTTCTCAATAAAATCGGACAAAGGGGAACGTGGTGTAGTCCATGAGCTTCTGAGGATTAGGATACGAGATGTAGTTCTCGACCATTTAAAAACTCACTGTCAAACCAAAATACCTAAAAATATTAGACTTTTTTCCCAAATAAGATGAAAAAAGAATGTGGTGTAGTCCACGAGCTCCTGAGAGATAGGATATGAGATATAGTTCTCGACTATCCGAGCTCTCGTCATCACCCAAAAATACATCAAACACATTCAAACCATTTTTCCTTTTGGCTCAACGTTTAAACCCTTTTCAAAGTCTCGTCAGGCACCCTCATAAAAAAATCCACCATTTTAGGTCCTTTTCTCATTTCTCTTTCCCTTTTAATAACTCGAGAAAACAAAAGATTCAAAAGCTAAAACTAATGTGCACAACTAACTAAACGGATCTTGTTGAGTACAACGGACGTAAGGGGTGCCAATACCTTTCCCTGGCGTAATCGACTCCCGAACCCTGATTTGGCTGCGACGAACATAATCATTGTCGTTCTTTTAGGGGTTTTATCGATATTTGTGAGTGCTTTTGGATTTTGAGTGATGGCAAAACTAGGAAAGTATAAAGTTATGTATATTGGACGATATCCTCCCATTCTAGATAAGCATTTTAGTATTAGGAAGCATTCAAGTGAGTTGAAAAAGGAGCTTACATTAAAATTGCATTAAAACATGTTTTTGAGTTGCCAAGTCATTTCAGGTCGGCACATGCATAAACAGTCCGACCTATACGAGTTTCAGAATTAGTATAGGTCGACACGTAGAATTTCAGGTCGGGTCCCATGGATCAATATTAAAGGATGTAGCCGCTGTCCATAGGCCTCCTCACTTAGGTCGGCACATAAGCGACACATAACCTTCACAGGTCGACTTGTAACCTTGAGAGGCCGGCCTGATTACCTTGATAGGCCAGCCTATTACTTTGATAGGCCGACACATACGACTTTCGACCTTAAAAATTTTATTTTTTCTCCAACAATTAGCATTTCTTTTACTCATTATATCCCATACCTATATATATACTCATCCATGCACCTTTTTCTAAAAAGTTACTAGTGAATTACCTAAAAGAAACCAGGTTACAAAGCATTCCCATCATCTTCAACCTTTCTTCTATGCATACACAGAATTGAACTACACATAATCATTTTTTTATTGGGTGACCATCTAGATTAAGGTTGATAACGTTCAATTAGGTTGGTGTAACCGAGAATATTGGGTTTAGATCTTTGTGTGTTTCAAATAATAAAACCAAGGTGGGGTTTTCATTCAAGATCATTGGGATTAAAGGATTTGGACAAGATCACGTCAACACGGATTCGACCGAGTGAAGGCTTTGGGACAAGGTGGTTTCCTTGCAAGGGAGTAGCGCGAGACGATGAACTGTGTTCGGGAATCTTGGGTTCAGCAAGTGCGTGCTCGGGATAATAGGTGGATTGTAGCCACATTGTTGGTGACTTGATCAAGCTTTGATCAAGGGTTTGGAGGGGTTGAATCAACAACAAACCATATGGTCTGTGGGGTTAGAGTTCTTCACCTCTTGTATAAACATTTTTGCAAAGATAAGGTTAATTGCAAGTATCTTAATTGGATTTCGAATTAAGGGAAAACGTACTCATAGCGAGGCTGATTGGGAAACTACCTAAATAAATCTTTGTGTCTCTTTATCGCTTTATCTCTCATTAATTGTTGTTCTTGCAAATTATCGATTTCGTTGTTGTTTCAATTAATTCAATTGGAAATTGTTTTCAACTATCTTTTAAAGTGTTGTTGTTGATATAATCGCAATCACTTTGATTGTGTTTGACTTTTAAGTGATAAATTGCACACAAAGTGTTCGATAAATTATCTTTGAGTATTTTTATCACTTTGTGTTCATTGGAAATAAGTTTTACGAATAGCTTTGCATTTGATTGATCCGTGAATTAATCGTTGTTGAAAATTTTGTGTTCATTATTATTCCATCGGCTTTCATTACGCATATCCGAGCTTTTCGATAATAGGTTCTGTAACACCCCGATTTAAGGTGGGGGTAGTACCCTTAGAATTATGAAGGATAAGGTGTTGGGTGAAGGGTTAGTTGGTTAATATTATTATTTGAGTTATTGAGGATATTGTTGTTATTATTTGAGTCGGTGAAATAATAATAATAATAATATCTAAATAATAGTAATAATAATATTAGAAAATAATATTTGGATAATAAGGAAAATATAAAAGAAAAGGGTTAGGAAAGGAAGAGGTGGTCAGTACGTGTTTTAAAAAGAAAAAGAATAGCAGCGAAAGCTAAGTCAGAGAAGGAGAAATTGTGGAAGAAGAAATCAAGAATCCTAAGGTAAGGGTGGGATTTCTTTCATCTCTCAAGGGTTAAATGATGTAGGTATTGAAGCAAAAATCACTAAGTTAGAATCCATAGGGTTGAGTGAAGGTTTTAGGAAGATTTTGTGATAATATGATTGGAACTAATGAATTAGCCTTGTTTGATTTGGTTGGTTGAATTGCAAATGTTATATATAGGAAATTGGTGAAAAATATGTGAACAATTATTGTTAAAAATCAGTTTGAGTGCAGAAAATCGCAGTTGGGAGATGCTGTTATCGCAGGGTTTTTCTGCCAAAATCGCAAAGTCCGCTTAGCGCGGTCTGGAGAAATTTCGCCTCTTCGAGGCAGTGAGTAGCGCGCTTAGCGCGGATAGGGGCGCGCTTAACGCGACCTGGGACTGAAAAAATATTATTTTAATTACTTAAAATTCATGGACAATATGTGTTTTGCATTATATTGATGTTGTGTTATTGTTGTTGTATGGTGGGCATGTATTGAGGTGTCATGTGCTTGTTTTGTTGATGTTGATGTGATAATGTGAAATGCGTGATTGAATGATGCAAAAATGTGTAGTTGTTGTATTGGTGCAATGATGTATGTTTCGATGAATGCATGTTGATTGTTAAATGATGTTGGTATGAAAATGAGTATACTATGTGTATGCATGAGTCGTTGTTGCATGTTGTCATTGATGGTGCATGGCATGTGCATAGTTGTGGGATGGCGTGCCCAGGTGGGGTGTTATCGTCTATCCAAATTCCTTTATGGAACCGTTGTTGTTGCGTGATTGTGTTCCTAGATGGGGTGTAAGCAATCACAGTTGTTGGTGTGACCATGAAATAGGGGTCGTTGGTGTGATCATGAAATAGGGGTTATACTTGACCATGAAACAGGGGTCGAGAGTTCCGACGGGAACTGTGATCATGAAACGGGGATCGATTTTGGTACCACATGCATTAAGTCTAGTCGAGTCTCCTTTGCATTCTGTTGTTGGTTGTGTTGCATGATGGTTGGTATAATTATCGATGATGGTCTCAGCATAATTTGAGGTGTGTGATTCTTGTTGGATGTTATGATATGTTGAATAACTTGATGATGTATGCTTTTCTATTTATATCATCTCTCTCTTTTGTTGATTTAAGAATCTTACCCCTTCTGTTTGAATGTTACCTCTACGTGGGTAACGTGCAGATAAGCAGGAGTAGTTCGCAGGGAAAGTGGAGAAGACGAGGTCTTCTGGTGCGAGTTATCGAGTCGCGTCTGCTCTGAGTTTGTAACACCGGGGGTGTCGGAACGCTAGAGTCTTTTAATTCCTGTTATATGTTATTACTGTTTTCATTAAGGATCTTATGTGTAACCAAACATGTTTCTTTTGCGTTGACTTTTCCACTGTACATAACTGTTGAAATGCTATGTTTAATTTAATATCACCGTAATATTATTGTGTGCATGTTAAGTTGACTAGTAGAAGAAATCCTAAATCAATGTGTTCTATTTTACTCTGATAAATTACGATTAAATTGTCGCGGGGGGTTTGGGGTGTTACAAGTGGTATCAGAGCAGGTCGGTCCGTCCGACCAAGTTGTCGAGTCGTTGTCGTGTGCTAGTTGTTTTGTGTCAGTGTCGGTTCCTTAACCATTGTGTTCTGTTATTGGTGTGTGACAGATTTAGAATGGCTGGAAGGAACGATGCTGCTCTTGCTGCTGCTTTGTAAGCTATGGCTCAAGCAGTACAAAATCTGCCGCGTGCTAACGAGAATGATGAGTTTCGGAAGAACAACCCGCCTGCTTTCAAGGAAAGATATGATCCGGATGGAGCGCAGACTTGGCTCAAGGAGATTGAGAGAATCTTCCGGGTTATGGAGTTTCCTGAAGCGCAGAAGGTGAGGTTAGGTACTCATATGTTGGCTGAGGAGGCGGATGACTGGTGGGTTAGTACTCGTCAAGTGTTGGGAGCAGCAGGTGAGGCAATTACTTGGGCTGTGTTCAGTAGAGAGTTCTTAAGGAAGTATTTCTCGGAAGATGTCTGAGGAAAGAAGGAGATTGAGTTTTTGGAACTGAAGCAGGGTAATATGACAGTTACAGAGTATGCTGCTAAATTCTCAGATTTGGCTAAGTTTTATCCTCACTATAGTGCGGCAACTGCAGAGTTCTCGAAGTGTGTCAAGTTTGAGAATGGTTTGAGGTCTGAGATCAAACAGGCAATTAGGTATCAATGTATCAGAAGATTTCCTGATTTAGTGGACTGTTGCAGGATATTTGAGGAGGATAGCAAGGCTCGATTGGCTCACTATAAGGGGCTAGCCGAGAGAAGAGGGAAACAACCGGTGAATCGTGGGAAGCCTTATGTAGCTCCAGCTGAGAAAGGTAAACAGAAACATGCGGATGGCAAGAAGCCAAGTGGGGGAGGTGCTTCTACTCCTCTGAAGTGTTACAGGTGTGGCGAGTTGGGACATCGTGTCAGTGAGTGCACGAGCGATGTGAAAAAGTGCTTCAAATATGGACAGGCAGGACATTTGATTGTTGACTGCAAAGCTAATATGGTTACTTGTTACAATTATGGGGAACAGGGCCATATTAGTACTCGTTGTCAGAAACCAAAGCAAGCTTTGACTGAAGGAAAAGTGTTCGCTTTGACAGGAACTCAGACTTCTAGCGAGGACAGATTGATCAGAGGTACATGTTATATTAATAATACGCCTTTGATTGCTATTATTGATACTGGTGCTACTCACTCTTTTATTGCCGATGATTGTGTAAAGAGGCTAAGCCTTGTTGTTTCTCCTATGAAGGGAGAGATGGTTATCGAAACTCCTACTAAGGGATCAGTGACTACTTCTTTAGTCTGTATGAATTATCCATTGTCAATCTTTGGTAAGGACTTCGGTGTGGATCTGATTTGTTTACCGTTGGGAGGACTCGGCGTGATTTTGGGTATGAACTGGTTGGAATTCAACCATGTTCATATTAACTGTTTTAATAAGTCGGTTAGATTTCTTGCTCCTGAGGAAGAGGAAGAAGATGGTTTTCTGGCAGTTAGAGAGTTGAAGGAGCTCTTGGAAGAAGAAGCTCAGGTGCTCGCATTGTTTACATCTTTGTCAGTAGAGAGTAATTCAGTGATTAATGAATTGCAAGTAGTGCGTGAATTCTCGGAAGTGTTTCCGGATGACATTGCTGATGTGCCACCAGAGAGGGAAGTAGAATTTGCTATTGATCTTGTCCCTGGTACCAGACCTATTTCTATGGCACCATACAGGATGTCGGCATCAGAATTGTCATAACTGAAGAAGCAACTGGAAGACTTGTTAGAGAAGAAATTCGTGAGACTAAGTGTATCTCCTTGGGGAGCTCCAGTGTTGTTAAAGAAAAAGGACGGTAGTATGAGGTTGTGCATCGATTACAGATAGCTGAATAAAGTAACAATTAAGAATAAGTATCCGCTTCCAAGAATAGATGACTTGATGGACCAGTTAGTGGGTGCTCGTGCGTTTAGTAAGATTGACTTGAGGCCGGGTTATCATCAGATACGGGTAAAAGACGAAGACATTCAGAAGACGGCTTTCAGAACTCGATATGGACATTATGAGTATGTGGTGATGCCGTTCGGAGTTACTAATGCACCTGGTGTATTCATGGAATATATGAATCGTATCTTTCATGAGTACTTGGATTAGTTTGTGGTTGTCTTTATTGACGATATTCTGATATATTCCAAGTCAGAAGCAGAACACGCGGAACATTTGTGGATTGTGTTGCAAGTGTTGAAAGAGAAGCAGCTCTACGCTAAGTTGTCTAAGTGTGAATTCTGGTTGAGAAAGGTAAGTTTTCTTGGTCATGTTATTTCTGGTGATGGTATTGTTGTAGACTCATCCAAGGTAGACGCTGTTCTATAATGGGAGACTCCGAAGTCGGTGACCGAGATTAGAAGTTTCTTGGGTTTGGCTGGTTATTACCGAAGGTTTATTGAAGGGTTTTCGAAGTTGGCACTTCCATTAACTCAATTGACGTGCAAGGGGAAAGCATTTGTGTGGGATGTTCATTGTGAGAAGAGTTTCGTTGAGCTGAAGAAGAGGTTGACTACGGCTTCAGTGTTGGTTCTACCTAAACAAATGAACCGTTCGTGGTGTATTGTGATGCTTCTTTGATGGGGCTAGGAGGCGTGCTAATGCAGGATGGTAAGGCTGTGGCTTATGCTTCACGACAGTTGAGAGTACATGAGAGGAATTATCCGACTCATGATTTGGAGTTAGCTGTAGTGGTTTTCGTATTAAAGATTTGGAGGCATTATCTCTATGGTTCCAGATTTGAAGTGTACAGTGATCATAAGAGCTTGAGGTATCTGTTTGATCATAAGGAATTGAATATGAGGCAAAGAAGATGGTTAGAATTCTTGAAGGATTATGATTTTGGCTTGAACTATCATCCCGGCAAAGCTAATGTCGTGGCTGATGCTCTGAGTCAAAAATCTTTGCATATGTCTGCTATGATGGTTAAAGAGTTGGAATTGATTGAACAATTCAGAGATATGAGTCTAGTTTGTGAACAGACACCGCATAGTGTAATGTTGGGTATGCTGACGATTAATAATGAATTTCTTAATAATATCAGAGACAGTCAGAAGTTGGATATGAAGCTAGGGGATTTGATGATTGGAGATAACCAAGCAGAAGGTAATGAGTACATGGTGGACAAACAAGGTGTGTTGGATTTCCGTGACAGGATTTGCATTCCTGATAATACGGAGTTGAAGAGAATGATCTTAGAAGAAGGTCATCGGAGTAGTTTGAGTATCCATCCAGGAGCTACGAAGATGTATCAAGACTTGAAGAAGATATTTTGGTGGCCTAGATTGAAATGTGATGTGGCTCAGTTTTTGTATGCTTGTTTGACTTGTCAGAAGTCGAAAGTGGAACACCGGAAACCTGCTGGTAAGATGCAACCGTTAGATATTCCAGAGTGGAAGTGGGACAGTATTTCAATGGATTTTGTGACAGGGTTGCCTAATACGCCGAAAGGACATGATTCTATTTGGGTGGTGTAATACGGTGGAGAACTGACTTTTTAATTTTGTTTTCGCAAAACATGTTGCGGTTAGCAAGAGTCGCCACCGACTTTTCTTTTATCCAATTTATTTAGGAAAGGTGAAAAGAACAGGAAAGACCTTTTTGAAAAGATTTTGAGTTCGGGGGGTAAGTTATGAAAAGGGAAGGTGTTAGCACCCCTTTTCATCCGTAGTTATCTACGGGCTCTTAATTGCTTGCTCACTTTAACTTGTTTTTTTTGAAATGTGGTGTGTGTTTAGAAGATATTTTGTAAAAAAGTTGACTTTGTAATAATTCGTGTAAGAATGTATACAAAGTGTTTGTTTTTGAAAATCTTTTTTGTAAAGGTATGACTTTGTAATAATTCGCGTAAGAATGTATACAAAGTGTTTGTTTTAGAAAATATTTTTGAAAGTGTGAGATGTGAAAAGTATTTGTTTTTTTTTTAGTTGTGAGCAAGCATTTAAAAGTTACTTACCCTTAATTTATAAGGTCTTTCTTGTACTTATCCTTTTCCTTGAGAGATAGTACTATCCATACCATTAGTGGGTAGGTAGTCCTATCTATTGGATGTGAAGGGACAGCGAAGGGTCATCGAATGGTCATAGAAGGCAACATGTAAGGATACCTTAGCAATTCGAAGGGGCTATCATCATTTTTTCGTAGGGTCATCGAGGGACAAGATCATCTTTTCGTAGGCAACTCGAAGGGTCATCGAGGGACAAGATCATTTTTTTCGTAGGCAACTCGAAGGGTCATCGAGGGACTATGATCTTTATATCGAAGGGACTATGATGATATTATTTATAAGCGTCTTTTGCTAAAGTATCCCTACGTTCGAGGGACACGACCATGTTCGTAAGGCAACTGAGAGAGGCTACCCTAGAGGTGCAAGTGTGATTGAGTGGATTAGTTTCAATTATTTATCTTGAATTAGGGTTTTCTAGATTGTTTTTAGTTTTGCCATACAAACCTTAATTACTACACAGTTGTAAAATAAAATAGAGGAATGTAAAGTGCGGAAAGTAAAGTGCGGAACGGAAAATCCCTACGCTATTACAAGGCTTTGGGAGAGATACATAAGTATAACAAACCTTGCGGGAAATAAAACTACGGCTATTACAAAAAGAAAACCCATGCGACCTATACAATTTTTCTAGGAATTTAAATAGCAAATAAATAAATAAGTGAAAAGAAAAAATGTCAGAAAAAAAACTTGATACGAACCCTTATTAGTTAAAAAACGGAGAGAGGAGGCGGATCTAAAATTATAAAATAAAAATGCATAGAAAAATTAAAATTTTAAACGTCTTAAACAATAATGTTGCTAACGCACAAATGCGATCATCGCAATCATGGATCTGAATTGTACCGATCTAAATAAAAAGAAAAATAAAGTAAAAGAATTTTTAAAATTTGATAAAAAACCAACAAAGTTGCTAACGCGAAAGCACGATCATCGCAACCGGATCCAAATCGGGCAGATATGAATTTACAAAAAAAGAAGCACAAATAAAAAGGAATTTTAAATGTAATAAAAATTCAATAATGTTGCTAACGCGAAATGCGATCATCGCAACCGGATCCGAATTCTGCGGATCTGAATTTATAAAAATAGAAAAGCGAAAGGACTTTTAAAAGGTGTAAAAAAAACAATAGTGTTGCTACCGCGGAAATTGGATCATCGCAACTAGATCAAATCAACAAAAATGTCTCGCATTATACACGTCTTTATGTAAATAGCGCATCGACACGATTCGATCCGAGCAATCCAAAAAAGAAAATGATGTAAATATATATATTGAAACAAGACGTTGGATTATATATATTATATTAAAACAAAACGTTAGAATATATATATTAAACAGTACGTATTAGAATCAGAATGTATTATATACATTAGACATGTTTAGTTATAGTTATATTATATTAAACCAGTACATGAAACATTATTCTTATTATAATACATATATATATATATATATATATATATATTATATTTGTGAAAACTATTTATTAATCCTATATATATATATATAAACGTGACAGCAAGTTGTATAGATTAAAAACAAAAACCTTATGCAAAATAGTAAGTCAAAAGACAAAGCCGGTACGGCGGCGGGTTACATCATGTATGCTATGCATAGAACGAACTGAATGAAACAATAGCCTGATGCGAAACAGTATCGAAAAAATATCAGTACTACTCGTAATGTATACTGTTCGAGAATTTGAAAAAAAACATATCGTAATGTACCGCGTGTTTGTTCTTTTTTTTTACCGGTCCTCCCCTCCGTACACACACACACACACACACACACACACACACACACACACACACACACCCACACACACACACACACACATATATATATATATATATATATATATATATATATATATATATATATATATATATATATAGTGAAACAAATTAGGGTTAACTATTTTCTAAAATCCAAAAAAGTCCTTAATGGATAATTTTAGGCCCAAATTAAATAATACTAAATAAAAATTAAACAATAAAAATGATTAAAATTAAATTAAATTAAAAACAGTAATAATCCTATTGATCAAATAATATCTGAATAAAAATCAAATAGTATCTGATTTTTATGAGTACACAAAAATAAAATATTTTTTTTTTTGTATCTATTATGATTTTTGCACTCCTTTTTGGTAAAAAGTGCATAAAATCAAATAAATAACTATTTTTCAAAAATAATAAAAAACGAAAATTAAAAACAAATATTAAAAAAATACAATTTTTGTGATTTTTTGAAAATAATTTAAAATGGAAAGAAAGTTAGTAACAAATAACAGAAACAAATTCAAAATGTAACATATGAGATTCGAACCCGCGACCTCATACTTGCAAGCCTTATCTCCTTTCCAATTGTGCCAATTCATTTATTCGAAACTGAAATGCACTTGAAAGCATATGAAGGTCAAACAACTATTTGTTATTTAAACAATTTAAAGTAAACTGTTACCTATTTTTTTGAGTAAAACTTACTGTTTAAATGTTAGTAAAAATTGAACCAAAAAAAACTTATAAAATCAAAGTAAAAAAATAATTTAAATGTTAGAAAATAGGGCAGACAAATTTTGGGGTACAACAGGTGGTAGTGGATAAACTGACGAATAGACATGGCAACGGGGCGGGTCAGGAGCGGGTTTGAGCAGCCCCGCACCCGCACCCGCCACCCTGAAACAGACCCGCCCCCGCACCCGCACCCAGTCGGGGGTAAAAAACTACCACCCAGACCCGCCCCCAATGGGGAACGGGTTCCCCACCCCCGCCCCCGCCCCCACCTGCAAAACTATTTTTTTTTAAATAAATATTTTTCATAATAATAAAAATTAATAATTTAATTAAATAATTAATTATTTTAATAATAAACATGTTTTTAAAGAGTAAAATAATTAATAAACATGTTTTTCTAGTAAAACTATTTTTAAAAATTAAAATAACTTTAATAAATATATAATAAAATAATTAAAATAAGATATAAAAGTAAATTAAGGTAGACCGGGGCGGGGGGCAGTGCCGGGTGCGGGGCGGGTAGTAGCATCCCCCGCCCCCGCACCCGCACCCGTAATAAAAAATTGGGTTTTACCCGCACCCGCACCCGCACCCAGTTAAACCGGGGTTTCCCCGCTAATTTTAGTGCAGGTCCGGGAGGGTCTCGGTTTTCTTGCCATGCCTACTGACGAAGTCGGCACATATCATTCCGATTAATATCAGTTTTCCTTTGTAGAAGTTGGCAGAGATTTATATTCAGGTGATTGTGAAGTTGCATGGAATTCCGTTGAGTATTGTGTCGGATCGAGATCCAAGGTTCACTTCCAGATTTTGGAAAAGTTTACAGGAAGCTTTGGGATCAAAGCTGAGATTGAGTTCGGCTTATCATCCGCAGACGGATGGTCAGACGGAAAGAACTATCCAGTCTTTAGCAGATTTGTTGAGGGCTTGTGTGCTTGAACAAGGAGGTGCTTGGGATAGTCATTTGTCATTGATTGAGTTTACTTATAATAATAGTTATCATTCCAGAATTAGAATGGCACCTTTTGAAGCGTTGTATGGTCGGAGATGTCAGACACCTTTGTGTTGGCATGAATATGGTGAAAGTGTGGTGCTTGGACCTGAGATTGTTCAGCAAACTACCGAAACGGTGAAGTTGATTCGGGAAAAGATGAAAGCTTCGCAGAGTAGGAAGAAGAGTTACCATGATAAGAGGAGGAAGAATCTTGAGTTTCAAGAAGGAGACCATGTGTTCTTGAGAGTCACTCCAGTGACAGGTGTTGGTCGTGCGTTGAAGTCGAGGAAGTTTACTCCTCGGTTTATTGGTCCGTATCAGATATCTGCAAGAGTTCGACCTGTTGCATATAGAGTTGCGTTGCTTCCGCGTTTGTCGAATTTGCATGATGTGTTCCATGTTTCGCAGCTTCGGAAGTATGTTCCGGATCTGTCGCATGTGATTCCGATGGATGATGTGGAAGTGAGAGATAATCTCACAGTCGAGGCCTTGCCAAAACGTATTGATGATTGCGAGGTGAAGCAGTTGAGGGGCAAGGAGATTGTTCTCGTGGAGGTAGTATGGGGAGGTGCTTCCGGTGGGAACATGACTTGGGAATTGGAGAGCAGGATGTGAGAGTCGTATCCGGAGTTGTTCGCTTAAGGTAAATTTTCGAGGACGAAAATGTTCTAAGTGGGGGAGAGTTGTAACACCCCGATTTAATTTAATTATTTTTCGTGATTAAATTGAATATTGTTGTATGTATTGTGTGTTGGTGTATTTTGGCCAAGTTGGGGTACCCTTAGGGTGGGGGTAGCACCCTTAGAATTATGAAGGATAAGGTGTTGGGTGAAGGGTTAGTTGGTTAATATTATTATTTGAGTTATTGAGGATATTGTTGTTATTATTTGAGTCGGTGAAATAATAATAATAATAATAATATCTAAATAATAGTAATAATAATATTAGAAAATAATATTTGGATAATAAGTAAAATATAAAAGAAAATGGGTAGGAAAGGAAGAGGTGGTCAGTACGTGTTTTAAAAAGAAAAAGAAGAGCAGAGAAAGCTAGGTCATAGAAGGAGAAATTGTGGAAGAAGAAATCAAGAATCCTAAGGTAAGGGTGGGATTTCTTTCATCTCTCAAGGGTTAAATGATGTAGGTATTGAAGTAGAAATCACTAAGTTAGAATCCATAGGGTTGAGTGGGGGTTTTAGGAAGATTTTGTGATAATATGATTGGAACTAATGAATTAGGCTTGTTTGATTTGTTTGGTTGAATTGCAAATGTTATATATAGGCTATTGGTGAAAAATCTGTGAACAATTGCTGTTAAAAATCAGTTTGAGTGCAGAAAATCACAGTTGGGAGATGCTGTTATCGCAGGGTTTTTCTGCCAAAATATCAGAGCCCGCTTAGCGCGGTCTAGCGCGTTAGCGCGGTCTGGAGAAATTTCGCCTCTTCGAGGCAGTGAGTAGCGCGGATAGGGGCGCGCTTAGCGCGACCTGAGACTGAAAAAATATTATTTTAATTACTTAAAATTCATGAAAAATATATGTTTTGCATTATATTGATGTTGTGTTGTTGCTGTTGTATGGTGGGCATGTATTGAGGTGTTATGTTCTTGTTTTGTTGATGTTGATGTGATAATGTGAAATGCGTGATTGAATGATGCAAAGATGTGTAGTTGTTGTATTGGTGCAATGATGTATGTTTCGATGAATGCATGTTGATTGTTAAATGATGTTGGTATGAAAATGAGTATACTATGTGTATGCATGAGTCGTTGTTGCATGTTGTCATTGATGGTGCATGGCATGTCCATAGTTGTGGGATGGCGTGCCCAGGTGCGGTGTTATCGTCTATTCGAATTCCTTGATGGAATCGTTGTTGTTGGCGTGATTGTGTGCCCAGACGGGGTGTAAGCAATCACAGTTGTTGGTGTGACCATGAAATAGGGGTCGTTGGTGTGATCATGAAATATGGGTCATACTTGACCATGAAACAGGGGTCGAGAGTTCCGAAGAGAACTGTGATCATGAAACATGGATCGATTTTGGTACCACATGCATTGAGTCTAGTCGAGTCTCCTTTGCATTCTGTTGTTGGTTGTGTTGTATGATGGTTGGTATAATTATCGATGATTGTCTGTGCATAATTTGAGGTGTGTGATTCTTGTTGGATGTTATGATATGGTGAATAACTTGATGATGTATGCTTTTCTATTTATATCATCTCTCTCTTTCGTTGATTTAAGAATCTCACCTCTTCTGTTTGAATGTTACCTCTACGTGGGTAACATGCAGATAAGCAGGAGTAGTTCGCATGCGGAGTGGAGAAGACGAGGTCTTCTGGTGCGAGTTATCGAGTCGTGTATGCTCTGAGTTTGTAACACCGGGGGTGTTGGAACGCTAGAGTCTTTTAATTTCTGTTATATGTTATTACTGTTTTCATTAAGGATCTTATGTGTAACCAAACATGTTTCTTTTGCGTTGACTTTTCCGCTGTGCATAACTGTTGAAATGCTATGTTTAATTTAATATCACCGTAATATTATTGTGTGTATGTTAAGTTGAGTAGTAGAAGTAGCATCCTAAATCCATGTGTTCTATTTTACTCTGATAAATTACAATTAAATTGTCGCGGGGGTTTGGGGTGTTACAGGTTCGGTTAGACGATTCGATTCGGGTTGTTTCCGCTGTGCCATATATTTTTTTAAACAATTTTTTGCCAAGAGTTTTTTATTTTAAATTTGTGATCTATTCACCCCCTCTAGATCAAAGCCTATCGTCTAACAATATTTTCACTTTTTTTTTGGGAATAAATAAAGTTCGGTGGCGACTCTGTTAGCCATCCCACAAGTGTGCGACGAGCTTCGCGAGCATCGTATTTTTTTTTTTGAGATGTGACACATCCCATATCATTTCATCTCTAAGGAACACAATTGGGTTCCTTTAGTATTTAACTATCTTCCACCGCGATTATATGAAGACTGACATTCTTTATATCTTTTGGTCGAAGATACTTAAATAGAGGTAGTTGTTAAGAACATTCCTCTTGTTTTTATCCTAGTTGCTTACATGGTTTCAATTAGATCAAAGCCATTTGGATATCTTTTTAAGGTTGTTAACAAGAAGTGGGATCAATGGTTCATTCTTTGGCAACCAAGTTTTAATTTGAATTTGTATTGATTTCTGTTTCATGTGCATCGTTAGCTTGATTTGTTTTCTTTCCTTCAAGATGAGACATGGACATGTTGACTAAGACTTAGAGTTGGACTTGTCATGATTCACACTTGACAGTACAAGTAAGACAAGTTTAATTTATAGGCCATGTTTTTAGCTCATTCACCAAAATTGTCTAAAAGGAATAAATTCAAATTCCCTCACTCAAAGTGAAATAAAACTTTAGACAATATTTGAAATTGAATCATTGTATTCATTCATTTCTCCCCATTAAACCTTTGAAAAATCAAGTTTCAATTTCCATTTCAAGAAATATATTTTTTTATTCATGTTTCATTCACCTCATTCATTTCACTATAATGTTATTATTTTTTATAATTGTACCATCAATTAATGTTATATACATTATTCTAGAATATGATATTGATTATTATATGTATTATAGTCAAAACTACATTATAGTTAGTAAAAATAATTTGGTCAAATTTTATTTTCTCTTTCTTTTATTTACAAGAATATCTTAATAGGTAAAATAAGAAAAAAAAATTAAACTCATTAAAAAAAATGAAGTAATATCTAGAAAACAAATAATAGTTTTTTTAACTACTCCCTGTGTTAATAAGTATCTAATAGGTGTTTTCTAGATACTCTTAAGCAATATTCTATTTTATTTTTTTTCAAAAAAAATTAAAATGGAAAATAAATTTCATTGACCAAAGATATTATGACTTAAAAAGATTACTATAACGTTAAATTTTATTTTAATTTTTTTCTTCTAAATTTATACATCTGATTAATTTTATCAATCTAAATTTATTTTAATTTTATTTATTACAATAAAAGTTGTTCCGGACTGGGCCGAGGTCTGCTCATCAGTCGAGCAGGCCCAACTCACACGTTCTGGGATGGCCTAACCAGGACCTTTTTGGCAAGACCAGCGTCGGACACTCGCCCTCTCCCCGTCTCGGGCACACGCACGGTGTTGGGCGCCGGTCAACATGCTAGGCCCCCCGGGAATCGCCTCTCCTCGACGACCACGTGCTCCTCCCCGAGATTCTCATCCGTGCCCGCGAGTTAGTCCTCTCCGCGAGGACACGTCTCTCCCCGACACGCAAGACCCCTCCCCGCGAGGACACGTTCTCATGTAACCGCTCCACTCCCGATGGAATCGGTCTGCCCTAGTTCCGGAGATCTAGGAACGGTTACCCCAGGGCGAAGACCACGTGCTGGTCTTCACTACGCCACGTAAGCCCTGGCAGTTACTTGGATTGGGCCTGACAATCCAGCCCAATGCAAGTAACCGTTGGCCCCGCGTTGGGGGCTCTCTCTAAATACCCTCTCACTTGAGAGGGTCAGGTTATGTTCACTTCTACTCTCACTTCTGTACTTGCTTTTTCTCTGACAACCACCTTACTTGAGCGTTGGAGTACCTTGCAGGTACACCCCCCCCCCCCCCCCCCCCCCCGCCGTCTTCCAACCGCATCGGAGCTGAAGCCCAGACGACGTTGTTGGCCACTGTAACTGTCTGATCCAGGTACGATCAGTGGCGCCGTCTGCGGGAACCCTTTGCTTCCCCGTTTTTCCTTCGTTAAACCAAAGCAACTCTCATTCATGACCAACATGGCCAATCCGTCAGTTACTCAGGCTCTAGATACCGTGCTCGCACAACTCGAGAACGGGAACCAACGTGAGGACGCCGTCATCCTCAACGGCGGCGAAGGTGACATAAGAGACGGGCAGACCGCCTCCTCGGACTCCCAAGATGTGGCTTACAACGCCACCCGCCAGGACGACCAACAACCCATTTTTCAACCAGTTGCTCCTCCGCCCAATGCGAACCCGAGCACCGTGGCCTTATTCGCCTTGATCAATCAGACCAATCAGCTGATCACACAGCAGAACACCAGAATTGAAGCGTTGGATCAAGGTCGGGCACAACGATCTTCCCCGCGAAGACATCGTCGTCCCCCGTCACCTCGCCGTTCTCCTTCCCCGCGAAGGACCCCTTCCAAAGAATCTCAGACCCCGTCGCCGGTACGCCAGGGTCGCCGACCATGTCTCGAGCGCCCCCAGCCGACAATCTCCCAGAAATGCCCTCGTTCCCCACCTCGGAAGGAACACAGGGCCTCCACCACTTCCAAGAAATCCAAGCAGACCGAAGAAAGACCGAAGAACTGTCCGAGGAACTCCCCTCCACGGCATCATCAATCACCTTCGAGATCCCCGGCTGGTAGCGATGACGAGGACCAGAGGACCCCTTTGTCGTGGGAAATCATGAACGCCCCAATCCCTGCAGGCATGGAGAAACCTCCACCATTGGGGACCTACGACGGCCTAACCAACCCCGACGATCACGTCGAGAGTTTCGAAGCAATGCTCGACTTCCAGAATGTCAGGGGAGCCATCAGGTGCAGGCTGTTCCCTACCACCTTGCGGAAGGGAGCCATGACCTGGTATAAGGGTCTGGCACATGGATCGATCACATCCTGGAAGCAACTTAGCCAACGCTTCACCAAACACTTCACCGTGTCTCGTCGACACCCGAAGACGGAGGCTGCCCTGGAAAGCATCTTCCAAGGGAAGAACGAATCTCTCCGAAACTACATCGAGAGATTCAACAAGGAAGCTGTCGAGGTCCATACGACCGACGACATGAAGAAATATTTAATTCTCCATGGACTGCGTGCTGGATCTGACTTCGCCAAATCCATAGGCCTCCGCAGACCCCGTCGTCTCGAGGACCTTCTCGCTCGAGCTCAGAAGTACATCGAACTCGAGGAAACTGAAGCAGCTCAGATCGCCCTTGAGACGAGACGCAAAGAAGGCCCCTGCGGCCACAAAGATAAAGACTCCTCCCCCGACGAGGAGGAGAAAGAAAGAAAGAGAACCGCAATCGTGATCCTCGGGAACCGCGCAGACCAGCTGGCCGATTCACGGAGTACACCCCGCTCAACGCCCCCCGGGCTCGAATCCTCTCTGAATGCCAGAATTTCGAGTTCGTGAAAGGAAGAGTTCGCTTCCCGAAGCCCGCTGCTCCCAAATCAAACGTCGACAAATTAAAGTACTGCAGGTTCCACCGGAGCCACGGGCATGTTACTGAAGACTGCATCCATCTCAAGGATGCGATCGAAATTTTGATCAAGGAAGGGCACTTGAATAAATACGCCCAGAAGAACGACGTTCCTCGGCCCAGTTCCCGGGAAGCTCAGAACGTCGAGGAAACGACGCCTCCTCCCGATGAGAGTCACCTTCAAGTCGCCCTCAGTGTCACCCGCCCCGAGGACTTCTTCGTCCTCCCAATCATTGAAGGACAAGAAGCAATTCGAAACATGTGGGCGACATTTCCCCACGAGGACCCCGTTACTGCCCGTAGCACCTGGGAAAACTTCCCCAGGGCGATGGTCATTTCTGGGGGAGGACCAGAGAAGCTGCCCGTCGAATCGATCAAGCGGAAATTTGACGAGATGGAATCCGCGACATCGGCGAAGGCGACCACCCTCGAGAAAGTGCGGGGAAACTCCAACCCCATCACCTTCTACCTCGAGGAACTCCCCGGGGGAGCACCGAACGCCACTATTCCCCTCCTGATCAGGGCGCAGATGGCGAACTTTGACGTTCGAAGGATCCTAGTCGACCAGGGGAGCTCGGTCGACATCATGTATGCTCATCTGTTCGGGACCCTTCAGCTCGACGAGAGGCACCTGACCCCGTACGTCGGTTCCGATCTACAGGGGTTCAATGGAACCACCACCAGGCCTTGGGGTTACGTGGAGCTAATGGTTACATTCGGGGACGAAGACACTGCCCGACAGGTGAAGATCCATTTCCTGGTGGTTGATTGCCCGTCCCTCTATAACTGCATCCTCGGGAGGACCACCCTGGCCGAGCTTACGGCGGTCCCATCAACGGTCCACCTCAAAATGAAGTACTACACGACCAGGGGACGAGTGGTGACGATGCACGGGGACATCGACGCGGCCAGAAGGTGCTTCGACGCCGCCATCAAAGGCCTAAGTTCCATCGGCCCCAAACCCAAGATCGTGGCCAAGCCACCCCAGGATGCCGAACAGGTACCTCTCCAGCGCGTCAACGCGGTCAACCTCGACAGCAGATTCTCTGGCGAACCCGACGGAGACAGAGTCGAAGATCTCGACCACCCGACGGAGAACAACGGGCAGACTCTCCACCCAACGCGCCCCATCCCAGATGGAGACTTCGAGCTCGTGACCTTCGGAGACGATCCTGACCGCAACGTGAAGATTGGCACCGGGATACCCGACCTGGCGAAGGAGCAGCTGAAGGCATGTCTGAGGTAGAATGTTGACCTCTTCGCGTGGAACGCATCCGAGATGCTTGGCATCAACCCCGAGGTGGCTTGCCATCAGCTCGCACTAGATCCGGCCTCTAGGGCCATAGCACAACGTAGGCGCAATCAGTCTCCCGAGAAAGCGGAGGCTGCTGAAAAAGCTGTAAAAGACCTCCTAGAGGCAAATTTTATTTCGAAAGCCAAATACACGACATGGCTGTCCAACGTTGTACTTGTTAAAAAGAATAATGGAAAATGGAGAATGTGCGTTGATTATACTGATCTTAACCGGGCTTGCCCGAAAGACTGCTATCCCTTGCCTAACATCGACCAGCTGGTCGACAACTCTGCAGGTTACAAACTACTATCCTTCATGGACGCTTACTCGGGATACAACCAAATTCTGATGGACAAGGTCGACAAACAACACACGACCTTCATGACCGCGTCGGGAAACTACTATTACAACGTAATGCCATTTGGACTGAAGAATGTCGGGGCGACCTACCAACGGATGATGAACAAGGTTTTCCGGGTAGAAATCGGCGACATGCTCGAGGTCTACATGGACGACATGATCGTCAAGTCTGCAGAAGAAGTCGACCACGCCGCGCACCTCAAGAAGGTGTTCGACACGGCGAGGAGGTGCCGCATGAGGTTTAACCCGGACAAGTGCACCTTCGGCGTTCGGGCAGGGAAGTTCCTCAGATTTTACCTCATGGAGCGAGGAATCGAGGCCAACCCCGACAAGTGTAGGGCTTTCTCCGAGCTCCCAACCCCGGACTCGAAGAAGTCGATACAATCATTAAACGGGATGCTCACTGCCATTTCCCGTTTCGTCGCCAAATCCGCACAGTACGCACTCCCATTTTTCAAACTTCTTCGACAAAAAATGGAGTTTGATTGGAGCGACGAATGCGAGCAAGCACTCGTCCACCTAAAACAAGTCATGTCACAACCCCCGGTCCTCTCACGGCCTGAGACCGGGGAGACACTCTTCTTGTATCTTGCGATCACGAGTGAAGCAGTCAGCGCCGTCCTCATCCGGGAAACCCCGGACGGGCAGAAGCCGGTTTACTTCACGACCACAGCCCTCCAAGGCCTCGAGCTCAGATATAAACAAATTGAGAAAGTCGCCCTGGGCCTCGTCACCGCGGCCAGAAGGCTACGCCACTACTTCCTCGCCCACACCGTCGTCGTAAGGACCGAACAGCCTATAAGGCAGCTCCTCGGGCGGCCGGACATGGCGCTTGAGCTTGAGCTTGAGCTCCTCGGGAGGATGCTCAGGTGGTCGCTTGAGCTTGCCGAGTTTGACATCCAATACGAAGGGAGGAAAGCCATGAAGGCACAGGTACTGGCCGACTTCGTAGCAGAGATGACCGTCCCGGAGACTTCGACCAACGGATCGCAGAAATGGACGATCTATGTCGACGGGGCGTCCAGCTCAAAGGGAAGCGGGGCAGGCATCATCCTCGAAAACGAGGAAGGCATTTTGATCGAGGTATCCCTAGAACTGTCGTTCACGACATCGAACAACCAAGCCGAATATGAGGCCTTCCTCGCAGGACTTCGACTGGCGGAGGACCTCGACGCCAAGGAGGTCAAACTCTTCACTGATTCCCAGCTCGTGGCCTCGCAAGTCTGAGGGGAGTACCAAGCCAAGAACGACAGCCTCATAGAATACTTGGCCTTGGTAAAAGAAAAGATGAAAAAGTTTACCTCCGCAGAAGTAACTCACATCCCCCGCGAGCACAATGCCCGAGCAGATGTCTTATCCAAATTGGCAAGCACCAAGAAGAAAGGCGGGAACAAATCCGTCATACAAGATGTGCTTTCCCGCCCGAGCATTGACAAACCGGCCATGGCTCGGACATCAACGCCATCGGGGACAGCGATTGCTGGATGACCCCGATATACGAATACCTCATGACGGGAAAACTGCCCGATGATCCCAAAGAAGCAGGAATGGTCAAAAGGCGGGCGTGCTCGTACACTATAGTCGAGGATAAGCTATACCGACGAGGGTTCTCTATCCCCCTCCTCAGATGTGTCGAGGAGACCAAGGTCCCCGGCATACTCCAGGAGATCCACGAGGGAATCAATGCGCAGCACCTCAGCGGACGATCGTTAGCCCGTAAGGCGCTTCGAGCGGGGTATTACTGGCCCACCATGCAACAGGACGCCAAGGAACACGTCAAGAGGTGCGACAGATGCCAACGACACGGGGACATGCACCTGGCTCCTCCCAACGTGCTCAGTCCATTGTCCTCCCCGTGGCCGTTTGCGTGGTGGGGAATGGATATCCTCGGACCTTTCGTCCAGGGGTCGTATCAAAACAAATACCTCATCGTCGGGGTGGACTACTTCACGAAGTGGACCGAGGCAGAAGCATTGGCCAAAATCACAGCCTTCAACATACTGCGTTTCTATAAAAGAAACATCCTCGCCCGGTTCGGCGTGCCTTAAGCCATCGTCACCGACAACGGAACACAGTTCACCGACAGGAATTTCCAAGACTTCATCACAAAACTAGGCACGAAGCAACACTTCACGTCGGTCGAGCACCCTCAAACGAACGGGCAGGCTGATGCGGCGAACAGGGTAATCATCTAAGGATTGAGACGCCGAGGAAACACGCTCAGGCGCTTCTCTCCGAGAGGCTTTACTTAAACAAAAAATAACACTGCGTTATAACGACAAAGTCATTAAACGTGATTTTCAGGTAGGCACCCTCGTCCTACGAAGGAACCAGAAAGACTCGCGAGAGGGCAAACTCGCCGCGAACTGGGAGGGCCCGTACCGCGTCCGCGCGAAAATGGGGACAGGAGCCTATTTCCTCGAAAATCTGCACAGGGAAGAACTTGCTCGACCATGGAATGCTGAGAAGCTAAAACAGTACTACAGTTAAGCACTGCTCGCGGCTCACTAGCACCGCGATCACGGGGACACGCTTAGGTACGGGCGTGACACCCCTACACAGAACACGATGATCAGAGACCGCATTGTGTGTGCGCGAGGACCTTTGATTCGACGGGGATACCTCGATCGAGGCCCACCGTTGTTGTACCGATCGGGCAGAACACCCAGCTCGCGATGGGAAGTTCATGCCACGGAGCTAAGACCTCGACCGAGCTCTTAGCCTCGTTGAAGGTCGGAATACGCCTCCGACCGCCTAACCAGCTCTCCACGCGGTCAGGAACTATCAAGGTCGAGCAAATCCCAAAGCCTTATTACTTAGGCAAAAATAAAGTATAACAAATAATACATCACACATAATTCAAAACATACAAACATCACACATGCAGACAAACAAAAGTGCATTGAGCGGGCAAAAGCCCATTGTATAGGTGTTACAATCAAACATCAAAGAAAAACCCCTGGCACGCAGGCCGGGCACAAATATTACAATAAATCAAAACGGCTCGCAGGCCGACCAAAACAAAGATTAAAAAAAGCCTATTCAGCTGCTGTCCCGTCGGGCTCCTCGTGCTCGTGAATTTCGTCCACCCGCATCGGCTGCACGATCTAACCATCCACCACCTCGGCGTCGGGGTCAATCCCTTCGGTGATGAGGTCGGGGTTGAGGACTCGAAGCTGCTCCACCGTATTCTTGAAGCCTATGCCCGCCACCACAAGATTGTCTTCCTCGGCTTCACGGAGCTTCGCTATCAGCGCAGCCCGTGAAGTCAACAACCTATCCTCTTCAGTTTCCTCCTCGGCGGGGCGGAAAGCTTCCTCCAGCTCAGCGATCCTCGCCGGGAGACGATTCCTCTCCTCCTCGACACCTGCCAGACGTTTTTGCTCCTCCTCGGCACTCTTCAACTTTTCCTCCATTTTTTGTTGAAGCTCGAGCTGGGCCTGGTTCTGGGTTTTGCAGTCGGCCAGCTCCTTGCTCACCCTCTCCGTCTCAGTCGAGATGGATTGAAAACTCTTCTGCAGCCTGTTCAGCTCGCTGGCGGGGCACGCCTCATCGTTCACAGCCAACGCGGCCGCGCAGACCCGCATCACGGCAGACACGTCCTCCACCAACATCCTCCGCCGAGACACCTTATCGACGCTGAAGATGGCCTGAGTTTCGGAGCCACCCACACACATCAAATTGTTCTCAGTAAAGAAGTTCGGCCTCGTGTGACAGGGCGGAAGCACAAATTTTACGGCAGGAGGACTATCGTGCTCGGTGAGGTCGACGTCCACAGTTTCTGCAGTCCTCTGCCTCTTCGGATAACCCGAGGGACTGACAGAGTCACTTCCCTGGCGATAGCCAGAGGAACCCACAGGTGTCGGGGAGGGAACGAACATCTGCACCCGGAGCTGGTCGACACGACTCTTGCCTCTTTTCTTCGAAGCACGGTTGGCTTGCAGCATCTTGAAACGCTCCTCAGCATTCGACATCTTATCTGCAAAGAAAACAAAGAGGTTAGCAATTCGAAATGAAAGGTAAAAGGAAGGACATGTCGGGGAGATCAGCCCCACCTAACAACTCGAGGGCCTCCTCATCAGAAAACGTCTCGAGAAGAGCCCTAGTATTGATCACTCGGCGCCTCGTCAAGACCTGCCCGTCATCACCCAGAATGAAGTCCCCGTTTGGCGCCACGAACTTTGCTTTGTTAAAACCATTAACGAACGCTACTATCTGCTCGTAGGCCAAGCGATCCCCCTCGACGAGACTGCTAGGCCTGACGATATAGCTGTCCGTTCCCTTCTTGAAATGTTCTTCGGTCCAGAACAACAGGAACTTAGGCACAAGGGTCTCCTCTCGTCGTCCGCCCACCTGTTTGACGGCCCGGGTGTACATGGTATTCACCGCCTCATGTGTGACCGGCCTCACGAGGTAATACCGGTACTTAAAATTCCGCACGGAGTCCATATACGTGTGAAACAGGCTTGTCACCTGTTTGAAGGACACCCAACTGTGCCTGCCATCCCCGACTTGTCGCTGGAGGTGGAAGATGCGGAAAAACAAGGGCACCGTCGCCCCGATCTTCAGATACTTGCACACCAGCTCGAAGGCCCTAATAAATACAAGAGAGTTGGGGTGGAGCTGAGAGAGGGCCAATTGCAGCTAGGTAAATACGGCCTGCTGGAAGTCGGTGAAAGGCAGACGCCACCCCGCCTCGTCGAACATGAACTCGTAGACAGGGAACCGCATTCCGTTGTACGTTGAGCAGATCCGATGGTGTGGTAGAGGCCTAAATACGTTCCATGACTTCGGGGAGCCTACAAGGCGGTTCTCGACAGTACAGAATATTCCCTCCTCCTCCAGGTCGACGAACTCGGACATCATGTTCAAGGCCTCCTCGCAGGCCCAATCGTCGAGCGTCCTATCCCCGGTGCTGGATGTCTCCGCCATAGGTGAACTAGGTCCGTCGTAAATATCCAATGACCCTACAGCCACTTGCAACGCGTTCATTTACCTGAAAAGCAGAAGGAAACGGTGAATTCGATAACCAGTATCAAATCCACCCCTTCCACTGCTGATCAAGTGAAAGGGCGAGGAGGGAACGTCGGGGAACGCGAACCCGCGACCGTCCTTGGGTCCGCGGGGGACCCCCGAGATAGTCAACCAAGGGCCCGGGACATTCTTCATGTCCTCGGGGGTTTCATCATTTGTCCCCGGGAGATTCAGCAAAAAGAACTGGGGGACGTTCATCCCACGACCCCGGGACATTCTTCGTGTCCTCGGGGGCTTCATCGTCTCTCCCCGCAAGATTCAACAAGTAAACTGTGAAATTCCGCCGTTTTCGCCGGATATTTCGTGATTTCTATAGGAACTTCATCAGTTCACTTTAAAAATCACCCTACAAATGCAAGCGAAAAGGGAAAAAGGAGAAAGGGACTTACTTGAAATACACTTCTTGGGTTTCCGGCACGGCGATCATCGGTGGAGAACGGAGGAGTACGGCGGAAGGTAGCGACGGAAGAACGGAGATTAAGAGAGAGAGAGTCTGAGAGGAAAGGAGCAAAAGGTGCAAATGAAACGAGGTGAGACCTATTTATAGGATC
The DNA here is from genome assembly GCA_022829125.1 of Lathyrus tuberosus. Lineage (NCBI taxonomy): Eukaryota > Viridiplantae > Streptophyta > Magnoliopsida > Fabales > Fabaceae > Lathyrus > Lathyrus tuberosus. The sequence goes on along the minus strand of JALAZF010000082.1, from coordinate 9,881,969 downwards.
CTCATGGAATTCGAAGATTCTAGGCTACTGGAGTGCACTACCCTAGCCTAGCCGACCTACGCAATGATGGCGCCTGACACATGGCATACATGCGACCCTTCGTTCCCCACGCGCGTCTTTTCGTTTCCCAACGAGCGCCTTCCCATTCGCCTCGCTTCAGACTTCTCATATCCCCGCGACGTCGCGCATCCTCGGTCAGCCCATCCCGAGGGATTGATTTATCTCTCCCCGGTTGACCTACCGCTCCTCGTTAGCATCCCTTCCTCGACGAGTCCTCGACACGGCTAACCCTTAAGTCATCACTCTGATGCTCAGAGCAACGACTTGGGGGGCTTTTGTTCCGGACTGGGCCGAGGCCTGCTCATCAGTCGAGCAGGCCCAACCCATACGTTCTGGGATGGGCCAACCAGGACCTTTTTGGCAAGACCAACGTCGGTCACTCGCCCTCTCCCCGTCTCGGGCACACGCACGGTGTAGGGCGTTGGTCAACATGCTAGGCTCCCCGGGGATCACCTCTCCTCGACGACCACGTGCTCCTCCCCGAGATTCTCATCTGTGCCCGCGAGTTAGTCCTTTCCAGCCCAATGCAAGTAATCGTTGGCTCCGCGCTGGGGGCTCTCTATAAATACCCTCTCACTTGAGAGGGTCAGGTTATGTTCACTTCTACTCTCACTTCTGTACTTGTTTTTTCTCTAACAACCACCTTACTTGAGCGTCGGAGTATCTTGTAGAAACAAACAAAATGTAATCGGTCAAAACTAATAAATATAAAAACACTTTTCACATTGATTCAAATAGATTTTTACATCGGTTGGGCTTCTAAGGTAACATAAAATATTATAGAAAGTGGGTCATTTTTTACATAGGACTATTAGCCGAGGTGAAAAATAGTTTATTATTACTTTAGTCAATATGTGAACCAAAGGGATATATCCCACTTTTCACCTCAATCATCAAGTAATAAAGGAGATAAGTTACATTTTTCCATCGAATAGGCTGTTAACCATATGAATAGTTGACATTTTCACCTCGCCCAAATGTGTAACCGAGGGGATAGGGGATAACTTTTCACATCGGTTATGAAACTTAATCGATGTGAAATCCCTTATATTTTTAAAATATATTTTTTTAATATCTTTTTTATTATAAGTTGTATATTAAATCAAACTTAAATCAAACATAAAACATAGTCAAAACAAAAACTATATATATTTACGTCGGGTAAACAAATGAATATATATATATATATATATATATAGGAAATGCTAACATACACTTAAAATTAGTGAGTCCCACATAAAAATACACTATATCTATTTTCTTTTTATTTTTTTTCATCTTTTTAATGTGGATTCCACCCAAAATTGATGGGTCCCACACAAAAATACACTAAGGTGTATGTTGCTAATACACACCTATATGGGTGTGCATTAGCATAATCCTATATATATATATATATATATATATATATATATATATATATATATATATATATATATATATATATATATATATATATATATATATATATACACACACACAAGATACCATACATAATCATGCATATTCATTTTTTATAACTAAACTAAAACATATCAAATGGTTCAAATCCAACCGTCATTAATCGGAGTGATTCATAAAACTCAAGAATGTAAATTGCTCAACGTAGACAAACATCATATAAGTCTAATTATGTTAGGAATGAAGTTCGTTCATTAAACAGCTATGAGTTAAATAATGTGTAAAAATATTTAAAATAATAACAAACTAGTAAAAATAATTAATATCTAGTTGTAAATATATTATATGCTTTCATGAATCAACCATGCTGGAATACATAATATTCAAAATATGTTTCATCGTCTAATATCCACACTCATGCCTTGATGTAGAGCTGTCAAAATGGGCCGAAGTCCATGGGCCGGTCCGCCGAGCCCCAAAAAAGTTAGGACTTGGGCTTTATTTTTGGAGCCCATATTATTCCGGGCCTTTTTGAGCCCGACCCGAAAAAGCCCGAAAAAAAATGGGGCGGCCCGTATGGGCTATGGGTAGCCCGCCAGCCCGACAACTTTTTTTAAAAGAATTAATTTAACTATTTGGCCCATATATAAATTAATAAATATATATAATTGGACCTAAAAAATAAATTTGGCCCAAGAAACATTTGGATACAATGTGTTAGTGCTTCTTTGGTTCGGTCCATACACACTTCAGTGACTACCAGAACATTAATTTCTATTACATTATATTACATTACAGTATTCTAAAATGAATATATTACATTAAGATCATTAAAATGAGTATTAATTTCTATAACATTATATATTAAAATGAGTATTAATTTCTATTACATTATATATTACTTAAAAAATGAATTTTTTAATTTTTTTTTTAAAATGGGCCCGTTTAGGGCTGGGTAGCCCGCAGCCCAGACAGGGTTGGGCCTGGGTAGTAAAAAAGGAGCCCGTATTCAAAATGAGCTTTTTGAGCCCGGCCCGGAAAAGCCCGAGGCCCGCCAGGGCCGGCCCGTTTAGGGCCGGGCTACCCGTTTTGACAGCTCTACCTTGATGATTGTTGCCTCGTCTTTAAATAAATTTTATAGTGAGTAATAATACACATAAATAACACAACTTATTATATATGTAAGAATTTTGTGCACTTCACAACACTTCTCACCCAATTTTCTGCACTAGATCTAGCCACTCATTTTCTGTTGAGGTTTGTCACCTGCATGGCATTCCTAAGCATATTGACTATGGTTGAGATACACTATTTCTCTGCACTTTTTAAAAGGATCTTTATCGTTTACAACACAACTCTAAAAAAGAGTACAACTTATAACTTTGAAGGTGATGGTCAAACTGAAGTAGTAAATAAAAGTTTAGAAAGCTACTTATGGTGTGTTGTAATTTATAAACATTAAATTTTCATAGGTATGTTCTAAAATGACAAGAATAAGTGGAAGTGAGTAAATGCAAATAAATGATTAGGAAATAGTTTCACATAGAAAATTTCACTCACTTTAAAAATCTTTATAAAGAGTTATAAGCATTAACTCAACAAACAAACAAAAGAGGATGAAGTGCCACACAGACAAGTGTGGTGGTCCCAAACATTATGCCATTTATCTCCTTCATACAACCCCTCGTCGCAACCTTGTGAAATAACACATCCATGACCTATAAATACCTCATTTGGGAATTCAGAAATCATATCACAAACAGAATATCCTCTTCTACAAAATTTCAAACACTCTTTGCTACATAATCGAGTTTTCGTCGGTCTTGCACAAATTTAATATAAGGCAGTCACGATTCAATCCTAATGGTTCAAATATCTCAATCTTGTTGAGTTCTGTTAGAAGTAATTCATGTCAGTTTGTTGAAGTCGAAGGGTGTTATAGGTTTTGGTCGAAGTTGTATATAGTCAGTTGAATAGTTGTAGTGTTGTGTAGTCAGCTGTATTCGACAGAGTCGAATATAGCTGATAAAGAGTTAGTCGAAATGTTTGTGGGCCTGGGCTTTGATAGCCTATATAAAGGGCATTGTAATTTGTAATATACACAACAACTTCATAATAAAATTTACAAAGTTTCCAAAACCCTAATCTCGTCTTATTTTCTTCTCTCTCTTTCTTCATCTTCTTCTTCTTTCTCTCAAATATTCATCTTTCTTGGAACCCAGTTCCAACAATTGGTATTACAGAGCCCGGTTGCGATTCAGAGAGAATCTAATGGCAAACGGAACAACAACGTCCACACAATTCCCAGCGAATCTACCGGTTTTCAAAGGGGAAAACTACCAACGGTGGGTTGTGCAGATGAGAGTTATCTTCAGATTTCAAGATGTGGTTGAAATCGTGAATGATGGCGTAACTGAATGGGGGGCGAATGCGACTGATGAATAGAAAGCTGTTTACAAGGATCAACGGAAGAAAGATGGCAAAGCGTTGTTCTTGATTCACCAGTGTGTGGATCCGAATGTGTTTGAGAAAATTATTGAAGAAGAATCTGCAAAAGGAGCGTGGGACAAGTTAAAGAACTTGTATAGAGGTGATGAGAAATTGAAGAGGGTGAAGCTGCAAACCTTGAGAAAGCAATACGAAATGATTCAAATGAAGGAAGATGAATCAGTTTCGGAGTTCTTTTCAAGATTGGTGATGCTGACGAACCAGATGAAGTCTTGTGGAGAAACAATCACAGATTTGCAGAAGATTGAGAAGGTACTAAGATCTCTGACTGCAAATTTTGATTACATTGTAGTGCAAATTGAAGAGTCCAAGAATCTTGCTGAGATGAAGATTGAAGAGCTACAGACCTCTTTGGAAGCTCATGAGATGAGATTGAAGCAAAGAGATTCAGAAAGAGAAAAGGTATCGGACCAAGCACTACAAGCGAAATTCACCAAGAAATCTGGGAAGGCGAAGCAGGGAAGGAATCTTGCTAGTGATAAGAAGTCAAGAAAGAGTTCAAAGAATCATGATGATTCAAAGAAAGTCATGGGCAACAAGTATTCTGGGAAGAAAGTTGACATGAAAGACGTGCAGTGTTACAATTGTCAAAGTTTTGGTCATTATGCTCGAGACTGTCGAAAGAAGAAGGAAGCACGAGCAAAAGAAAGTGACAAAGCGCAGTATGCACAGGTAGAGGATAGTGATTCTGAAGGTGTGCTACTAATGGCAGACACTCAGTCGAAGGATGATGACACAAACTTGTGGTATCTTGATTCAGGTTGCAGCAACCACATGACTAGTAACAAGAACTGGTTCACCAAGCTTGATGAATCAGTTAAGAAAGTGATAAAGTTTGCAGATGGTAGACAGATCATATCAAGTGGAAAAGGAAACATATCTGTAATGAGAAGAGATGGTAGAAAAGCCAGCATTACTGATGTGTTGTATGTGCCTTCTATGACAAGTAACTTGATAAGTATAGGTCAATTACTTGCCAAAGGACATAATATGAAGCTGGAGAAGAATCAAATGAAGGTGTATCATGCTGATGGTAGGTTGATATTGAAAGCACCATTGGCTGATAACAAGACGTTTAAAGTTCAGATTAACATGATTAATCATGAATGTCTTGCGTCAACTAGGGAAGAGGAAAAGAATTGGCTATGGCATCATAGATATGGGCATCTAAACTTCAGGAGTTTGGGTATGCTGAATCAGAAGAAGATGGTGTTGGTTTACCTCAGGTGAAGGAACCAAATCATGTGTGTGAAGAATCCTGCAAAGCGAAGCAGGCTAGAAAAGCATTCAAACATAATCTGCCAATTAAGTCGAAAGGAAACTTGGAGCTTGTTCATTCTAACGTATGTGGACCTTTTGAAGTTAGGTCGAATGGTGGCAAGCGTTACTTCTTAACTTTCATTGATGAATTCACCAGATATATGTGGATTTATGTGATCGAAAGTAAGAGTGAAGTATTCACAAAGTTCAAGAAGTTTAAGTTGCTTGTCGAAAAGCAAAGTGGCTGCAAGCTAAAGAAACTGAGAACTGATGGTGGTGGTGAATACACCTCTCGAGAGTTTTCTAGATTTTGTGAAGAGGAAGGTATAGAGCATGAGGTTATTGCTCCCTATACACCTCAACACAATGGAATAGCTGAGAGGAAGAATAGGAGTATACTGAATATGACGAGAAGTATGTTGAAGGCTAAAGAGGTGCCAAAGAGATTTTGGGCTGAAGCAGCTTCGACAGCAGTATACATTCTGAATAGATGTCCAACGAAGAAGTTAGTCGAGAAGACTCCTTATGAAGCTTGGACAGGTGAGAAGCCAAATGTAAGTAATCTTAGAGTTTTTGGATCAATATGTTTTAGGCATGTTCTTGAGCAATTAAGAACAAAACTAGATGATCGAAGTCAAACCATGGTGCTCATAGGTTATCATTCGACTGGTGTATATAGACTATATTCACCAGAAGATGATAAATTTGTGATCAGTCGAGATGTTCTGGTAGATGAAAATAAAAAATGGGAGTGGAGTCATGGGTCAGTTCGACAGGATACTGGTCGACAGATGGAAGAGACAGTTCCGACGGTGTTTGAAGAAGACCAACAAACTGAGGCCACGACAAGTCGAAATGAAAAACCTCCTGAGCAGAATGTCAGAAGATCAACTAGAACAAGAGCTGAGTCGACAAGGTTAGCTGGATATGAGAGATTTCCAGATAATGCAATCGATGCAGATGGTGACTTAATAGAAAAAGCAATGATGATGGCTGAAGTAGAACCAATTAATTTGGATGAAGCCATGAATTATTCGAATTGGTGTGAAGCCAAGAAGGAAGAACTCAGGGCAATCGAGAAGAACAATACCTGGGAACTTGTCGAAAGAGCTAGCAAGAAGCCTATTGATGTGAAATGGGTTTACAAGCTGAAACGAAGGCCAAATGGTGAAATTGCCAAGCATAAGGCAAGACTAGGTGGCAAGAGGATTTCTGCAGAAACCTGGTATTGATTTCGACGAAGTATATGCGCCAGTGGCTAGGTTGGAAACAATCAGGATTGTTGTTTCGACAGCAGCGTATAGAGGATGGAAGATACATCAGTTGGATGTAAAATCAGCATTTTTGAATGGTCCCTTGGAGGAAGAAGTTTACGTCAGTCAACCACCAGGATTTGAGATTAAAGGGCATGAGTCGAAGGTGTACAGATTGAGGAAGGCTCTCTATGGATTAAAGCAAGCTCCTAGGGCTTGAAACAGAAGAATAGATAGTTTCCTAATTGAAGCAGGGTTTACAAAGTGTGTGTCTGAGCATGGAATTTACGTAAATGATGTTGACAATGATAGTCGAATCATTTTATGCCTGTACGTTGATGATTTGCTAATTACAGGTGCAAATGAAGCTAAGATAAGAAAAGTTAAGTCGAAGCTAATGCAAGAGTTCGAAATGTCCGACCTAGGGAATTTGTCATATTTCTTAGGGATGGAATACAAAGACACAGCTGAAGGTGTGTTCCTGCACCAGAAGAAGTATGCTCAAGATATCTTGAAGAGGTTTAAGATGACTGACTGTACAGCTGCAACAACTCCATTGGAAACATGAGCAAAGTTGAAGAAGGTAACTGATGATGAGTTTGTAAGTTCGACACTATACAAACAAATTATTGGATCCTTGAGGTATCTTTGCAATACAAGACCGGACATTTGTCAAAGTGTCGGATTGTTAAGTCGATTTATGGAGAAACCCCAAGAATGTCATCTTATTGCAGTAAAGAGAGTACTGAGATACATTAAGGGTACGATTGATCATGGTGTGCTGATGCCATGTCGAAATAAGTCCAAGTCGAAAGATGCTGAGGTATATGGTTATACTGATTCAGATTTCAGTGGAGACCAAGATGAGAAAAAAAGTACTGCAGGCTATATTTTCATGATCGAAGGAGCTCCAATCTCTTAGAGTTCGAGAAAACAAAGCATTGAGGCTTTGTCATCATGTGAAGCTGAGTATGTAGCTGCATCGTATGCAGCATGTCAGGCAGCATGGATAGATATGTTGCTCGAAGAACTCAAGATCAAGAAACCTGAGAAGATGAAATTGTTTGTAGACAACAAGTCAGCTATTGATCTTGCCAATCATCCTATGTGTCATGGTCGAAGTAAACACATAGAAAGAATGTATCATTTTCTCAGGGATCAAGTAAACAGAGGGAAGCTGGATCTTGAATATTGCAAGACTGAAGTTCAACTAGCTGACATACTTACCAAACCTTTGAAGAAAGTCAGATTAGACGAGTTAAAGAAGAGCATTGGGATGAGAAGTCTCGAAAACATGAATTAGGTGGTGTGTTAGAAGTAATTCATGTCAGTTTGTCGAAGTCGAAGGGTGTTATAGGTTTTGGTCGAAGTTGTATATAGTCAGTTGAATAGTTGTAGTGTTGTGTAGTCAGTTGTATTCGACAGAGTCGAATATAGCCGATAAAGAGTTAGTCGAAATGTTTGTGGGTCTGGGCTTTGATAGCCTATATAAAGGGCATTGTAATTTGTAATATACACAACAGCTTCATAATAAAATTTACAAAGTTTCCAAAACCCTAATCTCTTCTTATTTTCTTCTCTCTCTTTCTTCTTCTTCTTCTTTCTCTCAAATATTCATCTTTCTTGGAACCCAGTTCCAACAAGTTCTAAAACAACTCATCCTTTTATTCAACCATTCGGATGTCACCGTATGAAGCACTTTATAGTCGTCCACTGCCCATTTTGACATTCTATATCAAAGGCTTGTTAACCAACATTGCAGTTGAAGATGCACTATACAATAGACAAAACATAATTGTTACACTAAAAGCAAACTTAAATAGAAGTACAAAAAAATAAAATAAAAACATAAAAATAAAAAGAGGCAAGACTGCACCTTCGAAGTTATTTTGCATGTGTTGAAATTAAAATGTTACCTGACGAAAACAAGAAAAGAAGAAAGAAAACTATAATCTCAAAAAGAAAAAGTTTCCAAAATGCATCATCAACTGCAAGAATGTGACCCTATCTAAGAGGAAGAGAAGTGTGCACCATGACTTTGTGGCTAGAAAATACACCATGCTTGACCATAAAATTAGCAACTTGATTGCCTTCTCGAAGGGTGTGGGAAACTCTGAAAATGCTGTTTTCACTTGGCATATCTTGATGTCCTAAATCAGCACAACTTATGCTTATGGAACTTATTTTTGGGGTTATCATGAGGTAAATATTGTGGGATGAGTTTAATTAACGAGTCATTTAAATCCATATCCTTGGCTAGTAAGACGATGTGATTGATGACATAAAGCCCTAGGATATCTAAAAAGTGTGGTATGAAGACAAAAAATTCCACCAAAACCTTTGTGATCATGCAAGTGCTATAAGGAAACTTCCATCAACATTAATGATACTGTAAAAAAAGTTAAAGGAGTTCCATTTGGTGAGAAACTTTCGTGAGTGTGGGATGAGAATTAATAAAGCAAGTGCAAAGGGAGTTTTCAATGAAGCAGGCATCCATTGAAAGGAGATACGTGGAAATGAGTTCATGTTAGATGCAATTTGAGTTTATGAATCTCGAAGCACACCAAATCCCAACGACAAAGAGGTTATTATAGTTGTCAAAATTATCATTTTTTATTGTATCCTTGCAATCTTGAGTAGCGAAAAAATATGTAGTGAAAAATCCAAGATTCAGTCAAAGGTTTATGGAATCGCTACAATCTCGAAAACAAAGAAGGAAAGATTGTCTTTTAGACTATATCTGAAGCACAAAGTGTTGGAAAACAAGTGTGAATTATGTGGAGAAATAAGTGTGAGTTTTAAATTCCACTTTGTTTAAAAAAGTGGAAGTTAAGCACTTTATAAGTAAGATGACCCGTACACCTATCACTTTAGGGTTTTTGGTGAATATGTGGTGTCTCTCTCACTTGTTTGGGTGAGTCTTTGACCTTTAGGTGAGTGTTTAACCCAATATAATATTTCCCCCTCATGATGACCCATCAGTGCGTTGAAGTGTCATGCTTCTTTTTCTTTTTTGTGGGTATACTTTCGCGTGCGTAGAAATTTTTTTTTTTTGTTATTTTTCCAACAACTGGTATCAGAGTCTGGTTCAGGTAAGGGACCGGCTCCTTGTGTAGAAAGTCTTCCTGACACTATGGTCAGGTGATGTGTTCAGTTTAAGTCTTCATGCCAAGATAAGGGTGTCTCTCAACGGCGGTACAGACATGTGGATGAAAAAGTTTCTGCTTGAGGATCGACTCACACTTGAGGGGGAGATTGTTGGGAAACAAATGTGAGTTGTGTGGAGAAACAAATGTAAGTTCTAAGTCTCACATTTCTTAGAAAAATAGAGGTTAAGCACTTTATAAGTAAGAAGACTCATACACCTACCACCTTAAGGTTTTTGGTGAATATGTGGTGTCTCTCACTTGTTTGGGTGGTTTTTTTATCTTTAGATGAGTGTTTGACCCAATGTAAATGTTTCCACCACATGATGACCCATCACAAAGTCAGGGTGATCATGTTACCGTGATGAAGAAAATATATATTAGACACAAAATTGTGACAAGTGAGACAAAACAATAAAAAACTATTAGGCTCAAATGCAATTTTGTTTTATGTAAGTTAGCGATTTCTGAGTTTGATCCCTTTGTTAGTGTCCGTGAACAGTGCATAAAAAGTGACTTTTAATAGTAAAGTAAAGTTGATTAATAAAATGTAAAAAGTTGATTAATGAAGTGATGAAGTTGGTTAATAAACACTCAAATATTAAAACTAAGTTTTAGTAGTAAAATAAAGTTGGTTAATGAAATCTAAAAAGTTGATTAATAAAGTTATGAAGTTGGTTAATAAACCGCATAAATATTAAAAATAATTTTTTAGTAGTAAAATAAAGTTAGTTAATTAAATTTAAAATATTGATTAATGAAATTATTAAATTGATTAATTATACAATTTTATATCGATATCCCTTTATAAAAAAACAAAATATATTTTTATATTTTTTTTTATAAAAAAGAAGAAGAATATTAAATAAATGAGAGACTAAAAATTACTTAATTTTAAGCCGTCATTATATTGTTTCGCAGCTATCATTATATGTGTTTTCTGTATTATGCTCTGTTTGGTAAAAATAGTGGTTGACTGATAAGTTAGCTGATAGCTTATAGCTTGTGACTGATAGCTGGTGACTGATAGCTTATAACTTATAGCTGATGGCTGATGACTTATAGCTGATAAGCTAATTGAAGTGTTTGGTAAAATTAGCGGTTTAATTATCTCATAAAATAAAATGACATAAAAAATATTTAATAATTATTATTTTATTTTAAATTATAATAAATTATAAAGGATAATGATGGATTTTAATTAAAATAATAAGGATAAAAGTGGAAGAAAAAATGATAAGCTATAAGCTATAAACTAAAACGCTATTTAAAATAGCGTCTGAAAAATAAACTATAAGCTAATAAAATAAGATATAAACTCGTGATGAAAAGACAGTTACCAAACAGGTTTTTTATTGTCATAAGACATAAGCTATAAACTCAAAAAAATGTTTGCCAACCAGAGCCTATAAATAGTTAAAAATAATATTAAAATTGAATCAATTTAGATATAAAACAATTACTTTTTATATCTATTAAAATGTCAATTTATCTAATTTATATGTAGTCTAGGTATACCCATTTTTCAAGTTTTTTCTTATATTAAAGACAAGGAGTATTATTTAATTTGAACGTATCCATTGTTTGTACACTTAATTTGAGACATAGAAATAATTCAAAGTAGATTTATAATTTATTTTGTATAATTATATTTTATTTCAATTTTATCATTTATTTAATTTTTTTTATTATTTACTTAAACTTTTTTTTTTAACTTTTTTTTTTGTAGATATATATTTTAGTATTGTTGGAATTAATCTAAGAATTTAAGTAATTCTGAACCAAACTTGATAAACAAGATTCAATCAACCGATCGAAATTCTTTGTTCTTCACTATTCACTTGAGTGAATCAATCACACTTTGATTGAAAGAATGATTCAGGGCAGCAATTGCTATGGAAGAAGAAAGAAAATTGAATAAGAAAGAAGATTAGGGTTTGACGAAAATTGGGGAAGAAGAAGATGATTTAGGGCAGCAATTGCTAATGGAAGAAGAAAGAAAATTGAATAAGAAAGAAGATTAGGGTTTGACGAAAATTGGGGAAGAAGAAGATGATTTCTGCAAAGTAATGCTCTGTCCACAAACTGTGGAAATCTTTATTCACTTTGCAACTGCAAAATTATGTGAATTCAAATTATTACAAGAATAGGGGTTACCCATTTATTTATAGTTTTAGGTTAGCTTGCTCCCTAATCCAAAGCCCAAAACACAAAAGTCCAAAATACTTAATTTAGCTAATACTACTAAAATAAGCCTAAGTCGAAATTCTATCAGCAACCTGTTTCGACATTTTGACACACACATTAGACTAATTTCGACACATCCTTATTTCTGTCGAGCACTACTTCGGCACAAGAAACTATATTCTCAACAAGTATAACATTGTAAATAGGATACGAATGCAATACATTTTATTCGACTAATCTTTATTTATTGCAAAAGTGAGAGTTCAAATACTCTTCATTATTATGAAATAAAGAAATAACACTTGCATCACGCAATAAGAGATCAAATTCCAGCATATTGTTCAAGTACACCCTCTGCATCAAAGTCAGCTCCAATTGTTTTATGAAATATTAAGTACTCCTCATGCTTTAACGGCTTGTAATGGAGAGGGTGATCTTCATCCACCAATTCAGAGGGCACCTTAACAAGTGTATCTGGTCTTGGCAATCCAAAAAGAACAAATGCAAATCTCTCTTTATCTCCTCTTGTAACCACTCTATGTGTTGGTGCTTTCAATCTTCCATTGCTCCATGCCTATATATTAATCATTATGGTCATCACAATTAATTAGTACTTTCTATTAACTAAAAAATAATTAAGATACTCATTTACAATAAATGATTACCTTCAACATGTCACCAACAACTACAATAAAACCCTTTGGAGGAATGTTTACGTTAACCCAATTGCCTGATTCTTGTAACACTTGTAAACCTTGGACTTCATTGTGGCATATAAGAGCTAATGTGCCTTTGTCAGTGTGCGGCACCAAAGCAATCTCAAAATCCTTGTTTTCTTCTGGAAGTAGATACCTTGTCATCCGTGAATCATCGCGGTCAATCAACTTTTCAACTTCCGAAATGTATTTTTCTGGAAGACCAAAGCCCTTCACAACCATCTTTAAGATAAGAAAGCTGAGTTCCCGTGTTTTTAAGGTAAAATAATCTAGTGTCTCACTGCATATACATGATCTATCATGTCTTATTCCATTATCATAGAATAAAATATTTTTAAAAAAATTACTAAAATAAAATATATTTAATAATAATAAAATTAATATAATAATAAAATAAAATATTTAATTACCAAAAAGTTGGATTTCCTTCCGACCACATAAGATTAGTGAAGTTTTGAGTCCTATTTGGCTGAAAAGCGTCTTCAATCCCAAAGCTTTGACAATGAGGAATGACATGATTCTTGGACGTGTAACCCCTATAAGTTTTTGGGCTAGAGAATTTCAACTTTGTCTCTTCGGGTAGTTCAAACAAAGATTTCATGCCTCTAAACATTTCTTCGTGTAATTCATTCGATATTTCATCCCACCTTAAGAGAAAAGCACCGTGATTCTCAAATGCTTCTCTTACTTTCTTACTCATTTCTTTCCATCCTTCACTTCCTTCTTCTAATGTCACTCCACTAGTGAAATTCAAAATTGGAATTCCACTCTCACTATCCATTTTTTTGCACTATATTTTGTTCCAGATATTTCTCAATCAATATTCCACTGTATATATAGTGACAATATATAAATTAGTATAGAAGTAAATTTAAATTGCATTGAGCAGTTGTATTATTATAAATATTTTATTATTATTATTATTATTATTATTATTATTATTATTATTATTATTATTATTATTATTATTATTATTATTATTATTATTTATAAAAGTATTAATTTATAAATATCAACAACTTTTTTTACATTAATACATAAATATAAACTTATAGTAGTCCATAAATTGTCAATGTCTTCAATGTATAAAAAACATATTAGTAATTTATCTTCTAGACACTCTTAAGCAATATTCTATTTATTATTCTAGTTTTAAAAACTAAAATAATTAAAAATGTTTTTGACAAAAAACATATACTAAAAAATAAAAAATTTCACAAATCAATGATATTATTTACTGCTGTATTTTTGTTGTCATGAACAAAAAAAAAAATGTAAAATAATAAGATTAATTTGATGATATAATCTTAAAAGAAAGTTACATTGAAAATAAAGAGAGTAATCATTTAAGTCATTTTATTTTTTAAGTATTATTTTATGTCAATTAAATTTATTATTATTATTATTATTATTATTATATATATATATATTATATATATATATATATATATATATATATATATATATATATATATATATATATATATATATATATATATATATATATATATATATATATATATATAAAATTCATTGCGTATTATATATATACTATAAACTTTTATATACTATAGTAAATAATAAATAGAATATTGATTAAGAGTATCTAGAAAACATAATACTAATACATTTTTTATACATTGAATAATGAATATGAATAATTCATGTAACTACTATAAATTTGAATTGCCCATATATTCAATGTATAAAAGAATATATTAGTAATGTTTCTTAAGCAATATTCTAATTATTATTTTAGTTTGAATATATTAGTTACATGAATTGGCCATATATTCAATATATATATATATATATATATATATATATATATATATATATATATATATATATATATATATATATATATTAGTTACATGAACTGTCCATATATTCAATGTGTAAAAGAATATATTAGTAATTTGTTTCTTAAGCAATATTCTAATTATTATTTTAGTTTGAAAACCTAAAATAAATAATAAATTTATTTGACAGAAAATAATACTAAAAAATAAAAAATTTATCCAATTAGTAAAATTATTTATTGATGTATTTTTATTGGGATAAAAAATATAATATATTTAAAATAATAAAATTAGTTCGATTATATAATCTTTAAAAACAAGTTACATTGAAAATAAAGAGAGTAATTTTTTAATTCATTTTATTTTTTTGTATTAGTTTTTGTTATGATTGATAAATAATAGAAAATAGAATGATAAATCATAAAGCAAATAAAGAACACAAGATAATTGTTAATTCAATTCAGTGCAACAACACCTACATCTGGGGGACTTTCAAGCCAAGAAAGAAAATATACTCTCAATAGAATTAGTACAAAGTGGCTTAGATGAGCAATCCTTGTTCAATGTCTATCTTTTTAATTCTACGAATGTATTTCTATTTAAAAGTCCCCCTAAATATGATACCCTTTCACTTTTTCTCAACCATTAACCCTAGTTATCAATACAATAAACAGGTTAAGTATTTTGAATTATAACTCAACTAATAAACAACTTCTATGCCTTAAATATGCAGTTTAGGCTTCTTATAGAGGTGTACAAAAACAACAGATTAAAAAGACTCAAAGAACCAAACCCTAACACACTATATCTTCAATATTCCTGCTCCCCTCAAATGTTAGGTTTGAGTCTCCTTAGATAACAATGCAACTTCTGGGATTTTCTCCAAAGGGCATAAGATTTGATCACGTCCAGATTTGTAAAGGATTTTGTTTTTATTTGTTTTTCAAAAACCTCAAAAAAAAATTTGATTTGTTTTTATTCAAATTTAAATCTCCAAATAATTAGATTTGATCTTATACAATATGCCAAACACATCAAATTGACACATTTCTAAAAGATAGCAACAAATCTTAAAAGGAAAAGATATGCTCAATTTATCTTGCTCTCCAAGTGTGTAGTCCGAGACAGATGTCTCATAGATCGTTGGAACATTTGATCTAACATCTGTCCCCGTAATAAGATTCTGAATCTTGAACAAATCAAATAAATTTTTTACTTGAGATAAATCACAATTCCAACTTCTCAATTAAAGGATTCATAATGATTCTCTTGTAAAAAACTGAACCACGCTTTAAATCATCTTTAATAGAAATTGGAGATTTTCTCATTAAGTGCAAATCCAAATCTAATAATTAAAAACAAATCCAATAATATTTCTTCATGGAATATAAACCTTCAATCAATATCTTTGCATATCAATTTGTGCACAATCTTGGATAAAATAAATCTGAACCAAATCTCCCTTCAAATCATATTCAAATAGATTTTTTCTTCGTTGCAAATCCAATCAAATCAAATCTTCTTATTTAAACCAAATCCAAATATTTCAATTAAACCATATCCGATTAAAACTTCTTCAACCTTTATGTATTATAATTTAATAAAATCTTTTTCCAAACTGATTTGGATTAATAAACTTCTTGAAATAAAAAAAAAAATCACGCTTAGATTTACTCATTATCATTGGCTACAGACTTAGGCCTGATGCTGGAGCACATGCTGAAACATGTTGTCTCACATGATGCCTTTTCACAATTTACATCTTGTATATCAAATGTTGTTTTACCTAAAGCAACCAATCAAAAGAACAACAATCTCCCTCTTTGAAAATTTTTGGCTATGACAACTTTTATAATTTCTACAAGATGTGAAGGAGTAAATCTTCACCAGCACAACACACATCGGAACATACATCAGATCTTCAACATATGTGCTCGGAGGTCACATGTGGTTGCTACTTAACAAGAAATAAGATCAATACAACACATATAATATCATGTTAGAACATCTTGTCCCACATGATCATTACTCCTCCGTTTTGCCACAATTTGGCAAAGGTATGGATAGAACCACAAGCCAAGTCCAACACACACCAAGTTATATCTTGAAATATATTTGGAAGAACATCATATTCATATTCTAGAAACATATAAAGCTAATAGATTCATTAAAGAACCAAGAACATAAAAGCCTCACATAATCCAATAATCCAACAGAGCAACAACACCAGATCTTGCTAACAGGATAGATGATGTGCATAATGATCCAGATATTAGATCACAATAGCCTGCAACTTTTTATGAACCTAAGATATAAGCAACATTTTTATATCATCATATCCCCCACAAAGATGCAGTAGTAACATCAAGTTGAGGTGAAAAAGTTTCAACATTTCTCCAGCAAAAACCAGACCAGTTTCATAGATGTGTATCAGAGGAAAGATGTCAGGCACAATGTCAACCGCATTTTTCTCAAAATTCAGTATGTAACTCAAAGTTAAAACACTTGGGGCAGCACCAATATCATCGTCACAAATAACAATGTATTGCTTTTGAACACTCAAAATATCATAAATTAGAGAGGGAACACAAATAAGTGGTTGGATGCATTGAGACTCAATATTATCCGCATTCCAATGTAGCATGAGTTCCTACCTAGTACAGAAACCAGTGTTGCAGCAATAGGTTGCTTTTGATTGTAGACTTAGCATAGTACCAAAACTGGATTCATTAATAACAGGAAAATTGGGAGGCCTAATGTCTAGGACATCTTTCCCAACAAATAGTTTGTTCCTGAAATTCAGCAGCCCATGAGGAATACCATCATTCTTAACCACAAATTCCTTTTTTAACTAAGGATAACCAGATCAAACATTTAGCATTCTCTTCAACAAATGAGCATCGCTAAGAAGCTCCACAATTTCATTATACTTCAGTACTTCAACATAAATGTCCTTTTCATCCTCACTTGCAGTTTCCTCTTCTTCCTCACTACCAGCTTCCTTTTCCTTCGTCATAATCTTATCAATAGAGAGAACCTTATGAGACCCTACTGTCATACCCCTATTTTGTCCTACCTTTTATTTATATCATCAAGTCTAGTGGTTTAGGCTCCATCTGTTTATTGTTCATGGGTACCTGTTGAAATCATTTAGATCATAGCATTACGAGCATTTTGTTGGACCTTAATTGTCATCTTCATACCTATCATACATGAATCATATTGATTCCCATATGCATTTAAAAAAAATAAAGCCAAGGTTGAGTTCACCTTTGATTTAATCCTTCATATCCATAGGGATCATCCATCATTTAGTGCATTTTATCTAGTCTTTAAGATTTGTTTATTAGCATTAAGGGCCATCTTTTAAATTTGGCTGTCATCAAATCATTCTCTACCCATTAAGCATGTTAGGATTGATCTCAAAGTTTTAAAATAAAAGCCATGCATATATTCATTTAAATCCATATTTTTTTACTCATTTCATGTGTCATAATTAGAGCATAAAGGTTTTGGTTGTGAATTTAAAATGGAATAAAGATTTGTTTTTATCTATCTTCTAACATCACACTCAAACCATACATTGCAAAAATTACAAAAGAAAAAAAGAGAGAACATTTTCTTTATAAGCATATATTGTATTTTCCTTTGAAAAGTACAAATACAATACAATTTTGATTTTACATTTTAAGTATTACAAAAGGCTGAAAAAAAAGTCTCTAGGAGAGGTCCCTGTTAAATTATAATTCCTTGTGTCAAAGTGTCGAAGCAAGGGTGTGTCGAAACAGTTGTTTCACACAGATTTGATTTGATATAGTTCCAAAATAGGTATTTTGGGCTTTTATAGTTTTGGGCTTTGGCTTGGAGAACAAGTAAACCTAAATCTATAAATAGGGAGTAACCTTTATTTTTGTAAATAATCACAACACATTGTAATTCACGGTTTGCAGTTGCAAGTGATAAGAAAGAGAAAAATCCCACAGTTTGTGGGTAACAACCTTCTTCTCCAAATTCTCTTAGAATCCTAATTTCCTTTCTTTCTCTATTTTCTTCTTTTCTTTGGTATTGCTGCGCTAAGAACCCTTCTTGTTTATCAAGATAGAGTCGGAATTCCCATAGGTTTTGGGTTAATTCCAACATCTGGTATCTAGAGCTCCGGTTGCGATTCAATGAAGGAAAATCGTGATGGCAATGAATCATTCGAACGGGCACTTTTCGGCGAGTCTTCCGATTCTCAAGAAAGATAATTATGAGAATTGGTGCAAGCAGATGAAAGTGGTTTTTTGTTATCAAGATCTTTGGGATCTTGTGAAGGAAGGAGTAACACTGCTTGCGGAGAACGCGACGTATCAAGAAAATGCTGCACACAAAGAGTTGAAGAAGAAAGATTATAAAACTCTCTTTATAATCCATCAGTGTGTCGATCTAGATAACTTTGAAAAGGTTAGTGATGTAGAGTCAGCGAAGGAAGCGTGGAAGATTCTTGAAAATTCGTTTGGAGGCGCAGAAAAGGTGAAAGATGTGAGGTTACAAACTCACAAGAGAACCTATGAGTTGCTTCAGATGGAAGACAATGAGAGTATAACAGATTTCTTCACCAGAGTTACAAAGCTGGTGAATCAAATCAAGGTATGTGAAGAGGTGTTGACATCAAGATCAGTTGTTGCAAAGATCTTGAGGTCATTGGCTCCAAAGTTCGACCATGTGGTAGTAGCCATAGAAGAGTCGAAAGACTTGTCAGTATTGACGAAGGAAGAGCTTTAAGGGACGCTTGAGTCTCATGAACAAAGGATGGCTGAAAGAGCTGCAGGAAAGTCGAAAAGTGATATGGCTTTACAGGCGCAGTCAGAAAAAGAAAGGAAAGGCAAAGGAAGCAGGAATGGCAACAAAGGTAGACGAGGAAACTGGTCGAATCAGAAAAAACCTTGGAATCAAGGCAACCAAAGAGGTGGTGCTGCAGGTAAAGGAAGAGGTGATGGTCGAAAATCTGACAAAAGTCACATTCAGTGTTTCAATTGTCAGAAGTATGGCCACTATTTTAGTGACTGTCCAGAAAAGAAGAAAAATCAAGAAACTGATGCAAATTTGGCGAAACATGAAGAAGAAGAGATGTTGTTGATGGTCACAATAAGAGATGAAGAAAGATTCCCAGATCAGTGGTACTTGGACTCAAGATGCTCATCACATATGACTGGAAGAAAAGATTGGTTTGTCAACATGAAGCCCTCATCGAAGAACACGATGAAGTTTGCAAATGACAACACTCTAGCAGCTGAAGGTGTTGGTGATGTTCTGATTATGCGGAAAGATGGCAAGAGGTCAATAATTTCCAATGTGTTGTACATACCAGGCATGAAGAGTAATTTGCTCAGTATATGGCAGCTGATCGAAAAGAACTACAAGGTAGTTGTCTAAGACAAGATGATGAGAGTCCTCGGCGCAAGTGGTAGGTTGATCTTGAAGGCTCCAATGTCTCAGAATAGGACCTTCAAGATTGAACTCAAGGTGATGAAGCACAAGTGTCTAGCAACTGCAGCCAGCAAAGATGGATGGTTATGGAATTTTCGACTAGGCCATCTCAACTTCAATGACATCAGAGAGCTAAAGAGAAGAAATATGGTTTCAGGATTACCAGAAATCGACATTCCAAGTGAAGTCTGTGAAGAGTCTTTTCAGTCAAAAAAACACAAGAATAGCTTCGGCAAGGATGCAGGAAAGAAGTCGAAGGCAATTCTGGAAGTCATATACTCTGATGTATGTGGTCCAATCCAGGTGGATTCGATTGGTGGCAATAGATACTTTATTATGTTCATAGATGATTACAGTCGAAAGTTATGGACTTACCTCATCAAGAAGAAAAGTGATGTGATCAAGGTATTTGCCAGATTCAAATCCATGGTCGAAAGACAGAGTGGTCGAAAGTTGAAAACTCTAAGGACTGATGGTGGTGGAGAGTATGTTTCGAAAGAGTTCGATGCATTATGTGAAAAGGAAGGGATTGTGCATGAGGTGGTGCCACCCTACACTCCACAGCAAAATGGCATTGCAAAACTAAAGAATAGAACCATCATGAACATGGTGAGAAGTATGTTGAATGGAAAGCACTTACCCAAAGAATTATGGGGAGAAGCGGTTTCGACAGTAACATATATTTTGAACAGATGTCCGACGAAGAAGCTTGAAGGAATCACACCAGAAGAATGTTGGTCTGGTGTCAAGCCTGGCCTCAATCACGTGAAGGTGTTTGGATCTATAGCACATAGATATGTTCCAGATCAGTTGAGAAGGAAGCTTGATGACAAATCGAATCAGATGATCTTTATAGAATATCATTCGACTGGAGGTTACAAGTTGTCCGACCCAGTGAATAAGCATGTAGTGATCAGTAGGGATGTGATTATAGATGAGCTTAAAGAATGGAATTGGACTGAGAATGTCAAGAAGGATTCAGTGAGAATCTCTTGTGAAGAACCAGCCACTGAAGTAGAAAGAGAAGTTCGACAGGAACAAGTCAGAGATGAAGCAGGCCAAAGCAGACCTCGACGAACAAGACACATGCCTGCAAGGTTGCAAGAATGTGTAATTACATCAGATGATGTGGTCGATGAAGAGGGTGAGCTGGTACATTATTCTTTCTTCGCATATGTCAAACCAGTCAATGCAGCTGAGGCATTGAAAGATTTGAAGTTGGTGAAAGCAATGAATGAGGAGTTAGAGTCCATCGATGTCAACAACACCTGGTCACTTGTTGAATTGCCTCAAGGCAAGAAGACAATTGATGTGAAGTGGGTTTACAAGGTGAAGGTGAATCCTAGAGGAGAAGTAACTCGACACAAAGCGAGACTTGTGGTGAAAGGATTTCTTCAGAAGGAAGGAATCGACTTCGATGAAGCGTTCGCACCTGTTGCTAGGATTGAAACAATCAGGTTGGTTGTTGGTCTAGCAAATATGAACAATTGGCACACATGTCAGATGGACGTGAAGTATGCATTCCTTAATGGCCCCTTAGATGAAGAAGTTTATGTCGCACAACCAGCTGGGTATGTGAAACGAGGCAAAGAAGGAAAGGTGTACAGGCTGCATAAAGCCCTATATAGACTTAAGCAAGCTCCAAGAGCTTGGAATAAGAAAATCGGCAGCTTCTTAAGGGAGAAGGAATTTGTGAAGTGTACGACTGAGCATGGAGTGTATGTAAGGAGAAGCAACAATTAATTGCTTATAATATGCCTCTATGTCGATGACCTATTGATAACAAGGAGTTGCAAGAAGGAGATTGAAGATTTTAAACATGACCAAAGCGAGGAGTTTGAAATGTCAGACTTGGGAAATCTCTCATATTTCCTTAGCATCAAATTCTACAAGACTAGTAGAGGTTTGATGATGCACCAAAGAAGATATGCAGGTGAAATACTCAAGAGATTTGAGATGCAAGATTGCAACCCAACTTCGACTCCAGCTGAGACCAGACTGCAACTGTCGAAGGATTCAGATGAAGATGATGTCGACCCAACCCAATACAGAAGACTTAATGGGTCACTTAGATACCTTTGTCACATGATAAGTGCAAATTATAGCTATTTTTGTATATAAGTTTTGTTACACTTATCGATACTTTTTGTTACAAATGTTCGAATAAACTCCGCTTTGTTTATAAATACGTTTACTTTATGTTATAGTGTATATATTGCGTATCGTGTAAATATCAATGACTTTAATTGATTTTCTATCATTTTTACAGGTATTCAATCAAGGATATCTTGCCATTGTTGTATAGAGCATTGAATAAGTTTTCCAACGCTTCAAACTGGGTGAAGAACAGAGTTACGGTTCAAAAGTTACGAATAAAACAATGCAGAATTTTTGTTGTCATGCTGCGCCTTAGCAGCGCCGGGCAGTACTTCTAGCACCGGGCGCTCCAGAACAGCACTGGAACTTGCAAAATAAGCCGCCTTTCGCCGCCGGGCGCCCCAAAACACCATCGGGCGAAGCTGTGCGGGCAGAAACACCATTTAAGGCCAAAAACACTATTTTTTTTTAGTATGGTTTTGGGGATTCTTGCTCCAACTCCATCAAACTTCATTTTTTAGTAGATTACCTTAGAAAACAACATGGAAGCTTGCATACGGATGAACCAGGGTGGATTGATCGTCGATCGACTCTGACAAACCGCGAGATGTTTGGTTCATTTCTCTTCTTCTTTGTGTTTTTCTTCTTTGTTGGGTTTTGTATATGTATTGAATACGATCTCATGTATATTTGTCACCCATGGCGCTGTATAAAACTTGCTTTACAAATCTTTATTGGTGATTGTCTCTGATTTTTGCTTCATGCGCGGAGTTTGGGTTGCGTTAGAGATAATCCTCGCAAACTTTGATTAGGGATGATTATCTGTTAGTTTCTGGATTCTAGAGATAGATTTAAGAGCTAACAATCTTTAATAGGCGTCAAAGCTTAATGCCTCCGTGCCTTGAGTCGCGTGCAAGACTGTCGGTGATGGTAACACGGTTGTTCTCTCAATTTTGCGTTAGATATAACCTTTGTTGTGAGCGATGTTGGGTGATATTGAGGAGTATTGTAGGTGAAGTATAACTAGTCGGTAAGTTTAAGTTTGTGAGAAGTCGATTATGTGCATGTCGGATAAGTTTGTCTTGCTGAAGAATGATTTTGTTTTATGTTTTAATATTTACTTTTCTGTTTTCTTGTTTTAAATCAAACTCATAAACGCGAGAGACTATCGAACGACATTATTTCCCTCGAACCGATCTCTGAGGACACGACATAAATCCCGGAGGGAATTCTTTCCGAAAAAAAAATATTTTTGCTGCTTGGCCTATTCTGCATTCAACAAAATGGCTTCATTTCCGGGTATTGGTTTTGATATTGAATCGCATTGCGATAGTTTCTTTGTTTTTTAGTTTTGTATATATCATATATATTGTCTATTTCCATTATGTTTGTTCAAGTGTTGTATACATTTTGTTCCTGTAACGTTTGTTTAAGTGTTTGGTTAGGGCACTTGCTTTTGGCGCTGTGAGGCATCACTATGGCATGAAGGAAGGAAGTTACTAGCTAAGCATTGTAAAGGCGTCGAGCTTACGACGTAAAACAAGCATGTTTTAGTTTGTTTATATTAATAAGTCTTGTGCTTGTCTAAGAGCTTGTTTTGAGTAGCTTGAGGAAATTTGGTGATTTTCCACGTTTGATCGTTTCAACTTGCGGATGTATGGTAATGATATTGTTAAGTTTTGTACACGTCCGAGGTATGTATTTATGGCTTTCTATACTTTAGCATATTCATGATACTTAGGCTTTTTACAAACTTTCATGTCATTCATTCTTTTGTATACTTGTTCTTGTGTGAATCACTTTAGTTCCCACCCTTTTTTGTGAGGTAGCTTTCCATTGTTCATATATGCATGGAGTACCAACATTCTTGTTCTAACTGGATTTTATTATGCTTAATCTTTTGTTTGTGTTGATTATATGAAGCATGAAAAGGATCAAGGCATTTTTGTTTCATTTTGAGCACAACTACCTAGCCAAATAGTCATTCACCTTGTGAGCGTGTGATCTTTCGTAACCCCTTTGAGCTTTTTGATCTATGTTTTATTTGAACTTAATGCTTGTCTATGAGTATTTAGTTCACTTATTTTTTATTGGATTTTGTTTTTTCTTGAACCCTCAACTTTGTGTTGTTGTATGGATTTTTTCTTTGCCTTAGAAAGTAGGGAGTATTCACATGATGATGTGGTTGAATTCAAGTTGGGGAGAGAATGATTGTTTACTCATTGGTTGAATTCTATGAGGATTGAAAAAGAAAAGAAAAAAGAGAAAAATATGAAAAAGAAAAGAAAAAAGAGAAAAAGAAAGAAACAGAAAATCCTTGAAAAAGGAAACAAAAAGAGTTTAAATAATTGTGCTAAATAAGTATTGTGTTTTGTGTAACACTTGGGATGAAAGAAGAAGTTTGATTGAAATTTTGTGTTTGAACTTTTGTGAGTTGATCACTCCCTTAGGTTTAAGCAAGTTTTTGTTTCGATTAGCTTTAGGAATTGCCCCTTGTTTGTTTACCCGACCACGCTACAACCTTGAAAAGTCCTTGTGATTCTTGCCTTTTTATGTTCAATATGATTTTTGGATGGTTGCATAATTTAGTCTATTGTTTGCATGATTGTTGTGTGAGTGATAAGTACCTCATTTTGTGTTTTTCATCTACCGATGATTATTTTTGCTAGGTGTGATTCACGTTTGAACTTGTGTTGTTTTATGATGGTTTGGCATGATTTTTATATTTTGCATTTGTTTTGTGACTATGTTATCGTCGTATTGTAGTGGTAAGTATTTACTTTGTGTGTACTGTTTTCATTTGAACCATTCTTTTGTCCGATTTTCAAAACCTATTGATTCGTGATTCTTTGGTTTTCACTCTGTTTC
Organism: Lathyrus tuberosus; assembly: GCA_022829125.1. Taxonomy (NCBI): domain Eukaryota; kingdom Viridiplantae; phylum Streptophyta; class Magnoliopsida; order Fabales; family Fabaceae; genus Lathyrus; species Lathyrus tuberosus. The sequence continues at coordinate 9,857,202 of JALAZF010000082.1, read as the reverse complement.
TTTGAGTTGTTTGATTTTTGTTTGAGGACAAACAATTATGTAAGTTGGGGAGAGTTTGATAAGTGCAAATTGTAGCTATTTTTGTATATAAGTTTTGTTGCACTTATCGATACTTTTTGTTACAAACGTTCGAATAAACCCCGCTTCGTTTATAAATACGTTTACTTTACATTATAGTGTATATATTGCGTATTGTGTAAATATCAATGAGTTTAATTGATTTTCTCTCATTTTTTCAGGTATTCAATCAAGGATATCTTGCCATTGTTGTATAGAGCATTAAATAAGCTTTCCAGCACTTCAAACCGGGCGAAAAAACGGAGTTACGGTTCAAAAGTTACGAATAAAACAATGCAGAATTTTTGCTGTCATGCTGCGCCTTAGCAGCACCGGGCCTTAGCAGCGCCGAGCGCTCCAGAACAACACTGGAACTTGCAAAATAAGCCGCTTTTCGCTACCAGGCACCCTAAAACACCGCCGGGCAAAGCTGTGCGGGCAGAAACACCATTTAAGGCCAAAAACACTATTTTTTCGTATGGTTTTGGGGATTCTTACTCCAACTCCATCAAACTTCATTTTTTAGTAGATTAGCTTAGAAAACAACATGGAAGCTTGCATACGGATGAACCGGGGTGGATTAATCTTCGATCGACTCTGACAAACCGCGAGATGTTTGGTTCATTTCTCTTATTCTTTGTGTTTTTCTTCTTTGTTGGGTTTTGTATATGTATTGACTATGATCTCATGTATATTTGTCGCCCATGGCGTTGTATAAAACTTGCTTTACAAATCTTTATTGGTGATTGTCTCTGCCTTTTGCTTTATGCGCGGGGTTTGGATTGCGTTAGAGATAATCCTCGCAAACTTCGATTAGGGATTTATCTGTTAGTCTCTAGATTCTAGAGATAGATTTAAGAGCTAACAATCTTCAATAGGCGTCGAAGCTTAATGCCTCCATGCCTAGAGTTGCGTGCGAGAGTGTCGGCGAGGGTAACGCGGTTGTTCTCTCAACTTTGCGTTAGACATAACCTTTGTTGTGAGCGATGCTGGGTGATATTGAGGAGTATTGTAGGGGGAGTATAACTGGCCGGTAAGTTTAAGTTTGTGAGGAGTCGATTATGTGCATGCCGGATAAGTTTGTCTTGCTGAAGAATGAATTTGTTTTATGTTTTAATATTTACTTTTCTGTTTTCTTGTTTTAAACCATTTTAATCCAAACTCATAAACGCGAGAGACTGTCGAACGACATTCTTTCCCTCGAACTGATCTCTGTGGACACGACATAAATCCCGGAGGGAATTCTTTCCGAAAAAATATTTTTGCTGCTTGCCCTATTCTGCATTCAACATCACACAAGGCCTGACTTAGCATACAGTGTGGGTATGGTAAGTAGATTCATGCAGAAGCCAAAGGTATCACACCTAGCAGCAACGAAGAGGATACTGAGGTATCTGAAAGGAACTCTCAACTACGGCATTTTGTTTCCTACAGCTGATGAAGAGAAAGAAAACAAGTTAGTGGGATACACTGACTCTAGCTGGTGTAGTGATGTTGAGGATAGAAAATCCACAGCTGGATATATGTTTATGTTAGGTGGTGCACCAGTTGCTTAGAGTTCGAGAAAGGAGTCTGTAGTGGCATTGTCATCATGTGAAGCAGAATATATAGCTGCTTCTCTTTGTGCATGTCAAGCAATCTGGATGGTGAACTTGGTCGAAGAGATTACAGGGAAGAGTCATGGAGCAATTACCATTAAGATCGACAGCATGTCAGCTATCAACTTGCCGAAGAATCCAATAGTACACGGTTGAAGCAAGCACATCGAAATGAGGTTCCATTATCTTCGAGAGCAGGTAGCATAAGGGAAGATGAACTTGGAACACTGCAGAACAGAGAATCAGATTGCAGATATCATGACAAAGGGAGTGCAGGTCGAAGTTTTCAGAAGACTAAGAGCCATGATGAATGTAGACAACTTAGACACAATGAATTAGGTGGTGTGTTAAATTGTAATTCCTTGTGTCGAAGTGTCGAAGCAAGGGTGTGTCGAAACAGTTGTTTCACACAGATTTGATTTAGATTTGATTTGATATAGTTCCAAAATAGGTATTTTGGGCTTTTATAGTTTTGGGCTTTGGCTTGGAGAACAAGTAAACCTAAATCTATAAATAGGGAGTAACCCTTATTTTTGTAAATAATCACAACACATTGTAATTCACGGTTTGCAGTTGCAAGTGAATAGAAAGAGAAAAATCTCACAGTTTGTGGGTAACAACCTTCTTCTCCGAATTCTCTTTGAATCCTAATTTCCTTTCTTTCTCTATTTTCTTCTTTTCTTTGGTATTGCTGCACTAAGAACCCTTCTTGTTTATCAAGATAGGGTCGGAATTCCCATAGGTTTTGGGTTAATTCCAACAGTCCCTACGTTCCAAAATGATTTCTTGACTTTCTTTTGTGGATTATATCATACCTGCAGGCAAAATACCATAAGCATCATATGAATTAAAATCAAAATAAAAACCATGAACAAATTCAGCAAGTGATGCGTGATTTGCTCATGTACGTGATTCACCATCATCCAAAAGAAGCAGCATCAAATAGTATGTGCATACCATACATGAAGCAAGTGAAAATTCAAAAACAAATACAATACATAAATATTTGCACATGGTACAACAAGCTGGGGACCACAGAAAATCAACAAACTTGCAAAACGAATTCCATTCCCCACAAAATTAGGGATGGCAGTGAAAATTTTCTAATGAATTTATTTCACACGACTCACAAAAGAACTAACTCATCGTTTCTTAACAAATTTTGGCACGAGCCAAAGGAAAATCCAACCAATTTCACACGAGTTTCACTCTTGATCTCATTCCTAATTCACTCTTCTATAAATACGTAACTATTCTTTTCACAAAGACAGAGATGAAAAACTCAGAAATAGTGCAAAATTTTCATTCCTCAACCTACACTAAAGCTCAATTTCACACATTCTACTCTGAATTTCACCTTGAAATTCAGAGTTAGAAAGAGATAACCCTTAACCTAAGTTCAAGCATCAACAAAGAAGTAGGGAAGAAGAGTAGAGTTTAACAGAGTACACAAAAAATGAGAAACAAAGAGCAAGGAGGTGAGTTTGTTACCTGAGCATCTTTGTAACCTTTCTATTTCCTTAATCTTCTTTGAACCTAGCATCAGTTGAATCCTTGTCTCGTTGTTTGTATATGATTCCGAGATCTGTTATTAATAACTAAAAATTTATCTATGATCTGTTGATATTCTGAATATTGTTTGAATTTTTGTTGTTATTCTCCTTCATGCCTGCTTGATTTGTTGTTGGTTGCTGAGTTTTGAATGAATTAGGGAGGGTTTGAGTTTTTTTTTTTAATTTAGGGATTCTAGATTCCCCGATCTCGTAGATTGGCTACGATTTGCATAAAAATAAGGTTGGATTTAGATTGAGGGGTTTATTTTAGGTAGGGTTAATATTTTGTTAGTTGTGATTTAGGGGTGGTCACCGGAGAAGACGGTGGTGGTCGCCGCTTCTCCGACGAAGGTGGATCGAAGAAGACGATGCTTGTTACAGAGCGTCTCAGGTTTAATTTATGAGAATGAGAGAGAAGCTTATGAGAATAATGTGTTCTATTTTCTGATGTTGTGCCTTTAATGGTTGTTTTTTGTGCCTTTAATGTCTGATTATTGGCTTGATATGGTCGTAACAAGTGTCTCCACCATTGGAACTTATCATCGGTGATGTTTTCTCTCCATAGATTTTATGGGCAACATCGTCCTTCTTACCATGTTCCTGTGTATCTTTTCTCCTTTTAGATCAGTTGACCAAGTCAGATCACCAGATCTGATGGTCTTGATCGTTGCCCTAGTCAACATTGTTGACTGAGAGTCCATGTGGACTCTCATCGCCCTTTATCTAAACTACTAAACAACTTGTTTAGCATAATAGAGAACAAGGTGAACTTGATACATAATCAGAGGTACAGGGCAATAACCATAACAAAGATCACAACGCTTAAGATTTCTAATATATTTAATGTTTAAGAAATCTTAAGGCTTTGTATAATTTACAACATATAACAGAAATTACACATACTCGATTGAGTTGCTATTGTTGATCTTGTTATTCTTCCATATTGATAGAAGCATGGAACGCTTCTATCCTTCTTGGCTCTTCTTCTTTATTCTCCTTATTCCTTGTTGAAAATCAATCTTGAATCATCAGCTACTTATATATCAGTTTCAAAGGAATAGCCATTGGAAGATATAACTTGTACAAGTGTCTTTGTTACTCCATAGTACAAAAGGCGTTGAAGATAAATGCACCAAAAGATCTTGATCCATTGTGTAACTTGTTTAACCATTGTGTCTTTCTTGTGATCTTGTACTATAGATCCATTGAGAGTAGATATCTGTAAAGCATGTCAACTTTTCTTGAGCCTTGTGAACACAGACTCTAGCTGACAACATATTTGACAATGTAGCTTAATTTTTGCAGTACGGATAACTTTAGCTTTATCGTTGGCTCTGAATGATCACCAGAAGATGATACATTCAATAAGCTTAGAGAAAAGATATTGCTCTTCTAATGCTGAGGCCTTCAGCTTCAGAGTCTATGCAAACCTATATTATCAATCTTCACTTAAAGAACGTTCTTCAGATTCTGAACCACCAGAAGCCAATAACTTAGTTTCTCCCAAGTGCGTCCTTATATCAGATTCTGAATATATTCTTCTTTAAGCTTTAGAACCTGCAAACTTAAAACACACATTAGATAACACCATTGTTCTTTCAATACTTTGTTATCATCAAAATCCAAAGGATATATGTCATGAACAAATCTTGTTCTAACAATATCCCCCTTTTTAATGATGACAAACATAAGTTCTTAAAGAACAATGTTAGACTATTTTAATTTTCTTGGCAACCTCAGAGCCTGAGGTTTGTAAGCTCCATCTGAGTCTAATAGACAAAGGTTGATTTTTGTAAGCTCCTTCTAAGTTCTATATTCAAGAAAACTAAAATATGTCAATGTTGGGCAATTTTAATTTTCTTAGCAACATCAGAGTCTGAGGTTTGTAAGCTCCCTCTAAGTCTAATAGTCCAAGGTTGAGGTTTGTAAGCTCCCCCTTAGTTCTATATATAAGAAAACTAAAATATATTTTAATTTACTTAGCAACATTAGGGTCTGATGTTTGTAAGCTCCCCCTGAGTCTAATAGTCCAAAGGTTGAGGTTTGTAAGCTCCACCTAAGTTCTACTATCAAGAAAACTAAAAAAAATTTCCCGGTTAATAACAAAAAATAAAATAAATTGAGTTTTAACAACATTTAAATATGAAGGGTTTAGATACTTTATTAAATACTTATATATCTTTCTCCCCCTTTTGTCACATCAAAAAGATTTAAAGCAAAGAGAAAAAGATATGAGAGGTGACAAATTAAAGCAAATATCTTACAGAAGTGCATTGTCCCGAGATGATCAAAGATACCTTATAGGGTTTAGAGTAGTCAGAGTCAAACTGAATATTGAGATCAGAAGACCAGTTTCCGTTGGTGCATAGATTTCATACTTGTACTTGAATAACTACTTAAAACTCACTATAAAAGCGGTTGACATAGTTTTCTCTAGAATTCATCCAATTCACAGAAACATTTCAAGCAAAACTAGTTATGAAGAGAAAGTCTCATAACTAAATTCCTTACAATAGTGAAAAACGTGATTTTGCAAGAGAGTTAGATTTATTGATGAAGTTTGATGTAGCAAGAGAGAAACATTTGGCAGTCAAGGAAATTTCTGCAAAACTACATGTTGATGCGGCAAAAGAGAACTAAAAACTAAAGGAAGAGGAAGGTTTTCAAACCAGATTGGTTGTTTATAGAGCACAGACTTCGGGATTGCAAGAGCTTAGAAAGACTCCTAAGGATTCTTCTATTGAGAATGAAGATCGTTCTTCTGAAGACGAGGAAGCAGAACAATCATGGAAGGAATTTGTTTGTAATACTGAGAAAGATGAATGAAGAAACAAAAAAGACTAGTGATAGACTAATTTATTGTATTATCTATCTATTCTCGTGTAATTTTTAATTCCAATGAAATTTTCCATTTTCAGTTTCCAATTGTTTAAGCCAGCAAAAGCAAGTTTTCATTCACTTTAAATTAACACATGAGAAACATAAAGCAAGAACAACTTGTATAACACAAACTGAAACAAGATAAGTTTACAAGCAATAACATAAAACACATAGGAGATTCAAACACATGTCAACAAGTACATAAACGGGTTCTACATCCTATACCTAAGATTTCTTCAATAATTCCATGACTGCCTTGATATCAGAACCGATTTCTTCTTGCCTTGCAACAATAGTTTTGAATTAAGCATCCACCGACAGTTGGTTACCAGCCATATGAACTTTCATCATCTCTTGACATTCAACAAATAAAGCTACCTTTGCTTCTAGATTGAGTAGTTGCTTCTGGCTAGATGTAGAGACTTCCTTCGTGGAGAAATTCTTCAGACTATATATAACAGAGTTAACGGACTTTCTGAAGGTTTCCCACTTTGCATCATAAGCCTCAGGATCAGTAGACATGAACCCATATTCCATAATTGTTTTTGCCTCGTTATACAACCTAGACCTAAAAACTTATAACTGAGAAATTACATGGTTGGGTAAAGGCTGAAAGTTTGTCAATTGTAAGATGGTTTAGGAGAGCTTATTTCATCTTTATGCAGGATTTCATGAACAGATTCAACTGATATTTCTTTGCCTAAAGCATAGTTTGATGGAGATAAGTGTTAAGTGGTTTCTTGATGAAATTATGGTAAGGTTTGTTCTTGGATATTGTTTTCTGGTTTTAGATTAGATTCAACATCTTCAGGTTCATCATTAAGATAATTCTGAATTTGCTGATATGTGATGGTTTTGGTGGAATTGTTTAAGGGTGATGCAACATTAAGAGGCATAGCATCCAAGGTATTTTCATATACACCATGAATTGGTGAAGGTGAACCTGCTTGAATGTTAGCATTAAAATTGACTTGATTGGTTTGGTTAAAGGATTTATTATGAAATGGAATATCAATGTCTTGTGTTTTGTCTGGAAAGGTCTTTGAGGGAACTGAAAAATTTGTATGTTCAGGAATGTTTGATAGATATGGTTGAATGGCCATGGTAGAGTTTTGATTGGACTTATCAGGTGATGGTGAGGGTGACTTTCTCAGAGAAGAATTAAGATCGAAGTCATTAACGGGTTCAACCTCAATACCTGATCCTGCTACCAATGAAACAAGTTCTTTTGCAACTTCCACCTCTTTTCCACTTCCAGCAGAACTCTCATTCAGCCAGTTCCTAGACCCATTATTCTTTTTTGTAGATACAACTTCTTCTTCTAGAGCATTTTCTTCTACTTCCTTAACACAATGGTCTTCACATTCATGAGCAATAATTGTTTCCTTCTTGCTTTCTTCAACAAACTATTGAGTTATCTTAGAAACTTCAGGAGAATTCACGATAGCCTCAAATTTGTCTCCAAGTTGTTCTCTTAAAATCTCCATGCTCTTCTTTATAACTACTATTGAATCCTCAACACGGTTTCTCTTAATCAATTCTTCAGATAAAACTTTCATACTTGTCATGATAACTGCTGTAAGAAAATTATTAACTTCTTCCAAGACTTGAGCTATTTTTGTTTCTCTTTCTTCTTCTTTCTGACTTAAATTCACTAGCTTCCTTTTCTTTGATGCATTGACTTCTTTATCCATTTTTTTTATTACTGCCAGATCCTCCTCCTTTAGTCTTTGTGGGACAAATCTTGGTAGTTTCAATGAGTTTTTCAACTTCAAGTTATAGGGCCTTCTTGGAGCAATATGGATCCTTTTTCTTTCTAGCTTTCTGAGCAGTTCTTTCTTCTTCCTTCTGAACTACCTTTTGAGCATATCCAAGTAGTTTCCTCTTCCTAGGAATAGTAGTATTCGATTCTTCATCATCTTTATATTCATTAGAAGTAATTTCCTCTCTTTTTCTTTTTCCTCTACTACCATAAGCATCAGGATACTTTTCAGGAAGTTGATCATAGGTTATGGTTATACCATACTCCCTTTTAGCTTCTTCAAGAAAGATCTTGATGACCTCAGGATTATCTTCCTTGGTCAACATTGGATAATCTTCTAGAAAAGCTCTTCTGTCATCTTTCTTGATTCTGATAGGAGTCAGAATTAATACAATAACCTTCTTCTTTCTTTCCTTCATGTGAGATAATACTATTGCAGAAAGCACACTTCCATAAACATCATTCAACTCTTGTGTAACCCCAAAATCCATCAATATGTTAATTAAATTGCATTGATAGAATAGTTCAGAAAGTAACCTAGATAAGGAACTCTTCTTTTGAACTACTTAGTAGAGTCCTTGATGGATTCACAAAGATGATGAAAGATGTAACTTGGTAGATTCAATCACTAATCAATGGAAAAATACCAGAGAAACATCTTATGATCCCATGAGATTTGATTAGAACTTCCTTCCCTAGGAATTAGGCAACTTATGAGAACTTTGAACAGTAACTTCTGCTTGAGACGCGTGTTCTTCACTTTTCCATAATCATCTTTCTTTTCAAAAACAACTTTCTTAATGTCCTTTGCATAAATTCCTCCATCCTTTTTGTTGAGTATCACCATTCCTTTATTTTTAAGCCCCAATTAGCTAAGCAACGTTCTCTTGAGTTATGGTGATATTCAGAATCATTACAGCAGATCAAATTTCCACACACTTAAACTCTTTCAGACCCATTTCTGCTCTAGATTTTCCTTTCAACCTCTTGTCTTTTTCAACAGCAACTCTTTCTTCATCCTATACAGAGAACTCATTATATACTTCTGCTCTAACCCATGAATCTTTTACCAGAGTTCGGTAAGTTGGTCCATTCAACATATCAAAGAATTTCATGCAACCTTGGAACTCAAAATGACTTTCCAGTGGACAACCATTTGCAGTAAAACTCTCAAAATCCATCACTTGCTCAATGAGAAGCTTTAATTCATCTTGATTGAGCGACATAGTCTTTAATTTAATCAAAAGTCTTTGTATGGAATTCATATCTATGGGAAAGGTTGTTGAGATTGTCATTGATGAGGTTTTAGGGTTTTTCTAGGGTTTACAGATAAAGCACGAAATAGATAGTGATAAAGGTTGTGTGTGTTGAAAAGGTGTTGAGAGAATTAAATGACATTAAAGAGACTTAAACACAAAAGTATTTAAAAAAAATCATTCCCCTTCAAATTCAAAACACAAATAATTTCAAGCGTGCTGAAGACATTTCGGACAGGTGTAAAAAGTGGTACATGTGTCAAAAGGATTTTCCACTTTTGTGTATGTGAGAAGCAAAGATTTCTTTATGCAAGTTTTAGAATTAGATATTTTTCAGAGATTATCTTTGATAAAAAATTTGTCACCCAATCTTTGATTGAGACATCATCTGACTAATATCTGATTTGGATTCTTCATTTCGAATTAAGCATAAATTACTATGTTCAGAATTCTTTATTAACCATTTAACTCTTAACAGAATTACATGTTATATCTCAACTGCCAGTTCAATGAAAAACATAACATATACTAATTTCTTTTGAACAGTAGTAAGAAAAATTTCTTCAAAAATGTTTAAAAATATTTCTTTGTTTCAACATGACACATATATTATCACAAACGGTGAAAATACCAATTTCACAAGTCTCAAAGTTCTTTAGCTAATATCCTTCAAAGTAACTGAGTGTAAAAATTATTCACATCAATATACTTTGTTCAAAATATTATGCTTGAAAATAATAAACAATAGAACATACCTGGATTGATTTTCTGATTATGAATCTCCAGCTTGTTTTGATGAAGTTTTTCTGACTTGTTATGAAGTCACCATATTAAACTATCTTCTCACAAGGATAACACCATTGATAGAGAGACTAGTTGCTTCAATAGATTTCTTCATCTTGGACACCCTTCTTTTCATACAAAGATGAAAACATATTTTCCTCATTGGATCTTTGTCTACACCACTGTTAAGTGTTATGCATAGACCAGGCTCTGATACCAACTAGAGGTGAGAAAAATACACAAGAAGGGGGTTGATTTGTGTTCTCTGAATTCGATGCTTCTGAACAGAGTTCAGTTTTTAAATAATAGTTCAGAACCTGATTAACTAGTTGCAGCGGAATAACATTAGAAGCAAGTAACTAACAGCAAAACACACAAAGATTTATCTTGATTTCTCTCCAAACTGAGTGTAGTCTAGTCCGCTTGCAGCACAAGATATTTTTCACTATAATCAAAACATGATTACAACTGCTTATACACTTAAGTATAAGACTTTTCTTCTCAGACTCTCAGCCCGAGACTTCCTGCTTAGATTCCATGAACCCAAGACTTCCTTGCTTAAACCCCTCAGGTTCAAGACTTCTACTCAAACCCTCGGTCCAAGACTTCCCTACTCAAATTCCATGAATCCAAGACTTCTACTTAAACCTGCAGTCCAAGACTTCCTGCTTAAATCCCACAGATTCAAGACTTCCTTACTCAAGCCCTCCAGGCTCAAGACTTCTTCTTAGACTCACGATCCAAGACTTTCTTGCTCAATTAACAACTGATTAAGACTTCAATGCTCTAGCACATAGCAGGAGACTTACTTGGCTCAAGCTTCACAATAAGAGATTTTTATGCTCAAGCACATAACAAGAGACTTTATCTAAACTACTAAACAAATTGTTTAGCAGAATAAAGAATAAGGTATACTTGATAAACAATCATAGGTACATGACAATAACCATAACAAAGATCATAACACTTACGATTTCTAAGATATTCAATGTTTAAGAAATCTTAAGGCTTTGTACAATTTAAAACATATAATAGAAATTTTGCATACTTGGATGTGTTGTTATTGCTGATCTTGTTATTTTTCCATTCTGATAGAAGCATGGAACAATTCTATCATTCTTGGCTCTTCTTATTTATTCTCCTTATTCCTTGTTGAAAATCCTTCTTGAATATTCAGCTACTTATATAGCAATTTCATAGGAATAGCCGTTGGAAGAGATAACTTGTACAAGTGTATTTGTTACTCCATAGTACAAGAGACGTTGAAGATAGATACACCAAAAGATCTTAATCCATTGTGTAACTTGTTTAACCAGTACGTATTTCTTGTGATCTTGTACTATAGATCTGTTGAGAGTAGATATCTGTAAAGCATGTCAACTCTTCTTGAGCCTTGTGAACACAGACTCTAGCTGACAACATATTTGACAATGTAGCTTGCTTTCTGCACTACAGATAACTTTAGCTTTATTGTTGGTTTTGAATGATCACCAGAAGCTGATACATTCAATAAGCTTAGAAACAATATATTTCTCTTCTGATGCTGAGGCCTTCAGCTTCAGAGTCTATGCAAACCTATATTATCAGTCTTCACTTAAATAACGTTCTTCAGATTCTAAACCACCAGAAGCCAATAACTTAGCTTCTCTCAAGTGCGTCCTTATATCAGATTCTGGATATATTATTCTTTAAGATTTAGAACCTGGAGACTTAGAACACACATTAGATAACACCATTGTTCTTTCAATACTTTGTTTCATCAAAACCCAAAGGATATATGTCATGAACAAATCTTGTTCTAACAAAAGTGGTAAAGCATCTTTCTCATCAGATATTGGTACCTCTTAATCGAGAAATATGGTGGGCTCATGTAGCACCTAAGGGTGACCTCCTTGAATGTTTCGTACATCATCCTGCACTTCAATGAATCATCTACTCTAATGAAAGCCATATGGGTGTTAATAGTGATCACGTGCTCTTATTGATGGCCATGAACTTGCACTTCAATGAGTTATCTACTCCAATTATCAGCTTACACTTACGATGGTAGTTTGAAATTTATGGGAACTTGAGAATCCAAAATTTTAGTCGTGAGTGGACGAGGAATGTGGGATCCTTGTCCTCGACATAATCTAACTATGCATGTTGTTGTTGTAAATCATGGATGTTATCCTACTAGGCTTTGTTTTAGTGATGTAACTCGTACATTGCAACCAACATCTCCGCTATTATAGTTCGGCCATTGTTGTTGTTGTTTCTACTAGAGGTGGCCTTTCTCATAATGAGACGGGGGCAAATTGCCATTGAAAGTGATGTGTTTGACCCATGTTAGTTTTGCCGGTGGACGCCAATTGTACTCGTAAAATTACATCAAAGATAATTTTAGGCTTAACACATATTTTAGTCACTTAACTTAATTTAATATTCTGCTTTACTCCTTTAACTTTAAAATGTTACAAGTTAATCCTTTAACTTCACTTCGGTTGCCTAATTTGGTCCCTTCCGTCAATTTCTAGAAAAAAAATAAGCGTTAAGTTCTGATGACGCGGCATGACAACAAGTTTAAACAGTGTATCAGTTTTTAACTACATATAGTGACTTAGATTGTTACCAATTGCCTTACTGTCACGCCATGTCACCAGAACCTAACGTTTTTTGTCATAAATTGACGAAAATGACCAAATAGGGTAACAAAAGTGAATTTAATGTCGCTACACAAAAAAATGACACAGAGTCGCCATCGAACTTTATTTATCCCAACAGGGAAAGGAAAACATCGAGAAAACCTCATAAGGGAATGAACATGGTCTCGCAACCAAATTCGAGTTCGAGAGTCGATTACGCAACCCCTCACATCCGTTGTATTCAACGGGATCCACTATTGTTGTTCTAATCAATTGTGGAAAAAGTTGGTTTGCTGTGTTTTTTATGGACGATGCTAAGTTCGCATTTTAGCAGTTAGAGACATTGCCTGTTTGTGATAGAACAGAAATAGTGTGCCCTTTTTGAAAAGTTTTTAAAGGGAAAGGCCCAAAGGCAAAAATGGTTTGAATTTGTGAAGTATTTTGTTAGGAGATAGGAAAATGATTTGAGATATGTATCACCCTAAAGTCTATGACAATAGGAGTAAATACGTCGTACAAATGAGCCAAACATCTCATGTACAACGTACCCTAAAAAGAGGTAAGGAAAACTCCCGCTCATCTTTTCCTATGTACTTAAGGCTCGTGGTGAGTAATATGTATCGTATTGTTAAGTATTTTTGTATTTTTGATTAAGAAAGATTTTGATTCAAGATGAAAAGGAAACCTACCTTAATACTATAGTCCTAAGGTTAAGATTGGAAGGGAAAGCTACCCTAATGTTATCATGTAAGAAGTTGATCCTAATGTCTATCTTGATTTGATTTATCGAAGACAAAGTTGAATCAAGAACCTAAGGGAACATGGAAATCATACAAGCATACAAGCATGTCAAATCTTGAATACCTATCTTATGCATTAATCACAATTCATCAGGGAGAATCATAACTTTTCATTAGGTAAAGCAATCAAGGTACTTGAGAAATCGTCAAACAATCAATTACCATAATATCACACTCCTAATTGTAACTCTATTAAAACTCCCAAATTAAAATTTAAATAAAAGACTCCATATCTTAATTAGAAGTTAATCACAATTATATAAAATAAACTCCAAATCAAAATTCTAATCACAAATTTCTAAAAAAAAAAAAGAATTTAACTAGTAAGAACAAACTATTAAACACTAGTTTTAAAGACTAGTCAAATTTCTAGTTAAAAAAAAGTTGTAATTTTACAAAATCAAAATTCTAAATAATAATTAAGATAAAAAGATTAGAAAAAAAATCTAGTGAGAAGAACTTAAAGAAAGAAACATGGGGTTGCTAAGAGAATAAGAGTGTTTTAAAAAAAACACGGGCCAAAACTTTAAAGCCCATCCGAGCTACATCAAACCACTTGAGGGAAATGACCAAGAATGTTTATCACCTATCTCCAATTCAATCTTTTTCTCTCTCAGTTCCTCACCTCTCGCCTTTATTCTCTCATCTGCTATCCCTCACTCGCCTGCGTGTTGCGCTACTCTCTCTCGTTCCGCCGGAAAACGAAGCTCCTTCGTCTCAGCTTTCTCGCATGCGTACTCTCTCTCTCCCTCTCTCTCTCTCGTTCACACGTTTTTCGTCTCAATTGGACAAAAACCTCCATCAATGAGCTTACGCGTATGATTTATCACGGGTCGAAACGAAATTGTATTTCTCAAACTCAGGCATAAGAATCGCATCGATGCTTACCTTCGAAGAGATCGATGTCGCGGTTTGACGACGACTTCCAGGTGTTAGAATAATAAAATATCTAAGTTTCTCTATTCTAGATTCTATTAGATTTAGTGGTATATCTGTGTACAGCTGTCCTAGTACAGTTGTACAGCTGTCCTATTATAGCTGTCAAAGTTTGTTCTCCTATATAATGAAGCACTGTATTCCTCATCTATTATGAATTTAATATACAAAGATATTTCATTAGATCTTATCCTAATAACTCTCTCTTTATACCAAATCTAATATGGTATCTAGAGCATATTTCCTGATCCAATGACATGTGCTCATGGCGTCACCTTTTTCGTTCAACCCTCAGGGTACCTTTCCATCTCTCACGTCAAACTTTCTGTAAAGCTTGATGAAAAAAACTTTAAACAATGGAAGCAACAAATCGATGGAGTCATTCGTGGTCACAAACTTCAGAGATTTGTCACCTCACCCTCTGTTCCTCCTCACTTTCTTCCTGGTTCAGATCCAGCGTCTAACGACGTTAACTCTGAATATCTTGAATGGGAGCAACAAGATGCACTCGTCTGCACTTGGTTCCTTTCCACCATTTCTGACTCGCTTCTAACGAAGCTTGTTGACTGCACTTATTCCTGGCAAGTGTGGCCTACGATTCACCTGTATTTCAATACTCTTCTTACCACCAAAGTTCGCCAGCTCCGTTCTGAACTTTGAAATCTCACAAAAGGGTCGCGCACGATAGAACAGTTTATTCTTCGTGTTCGCGAGATCAATGATTCTCTCATCTCTGTAGGAGACCCTGTTCCTCTTCGCAATCTCATTGAAATCGTACTCGACGCTCTTCCAGAAGAGTCCGATTCCATTGTGGCTGCAGTTAACTGGAAAGATGAAGTCTGTTCCATTGATGAGCTTGAGTCTTTTCTTCTCACTCATGAGTCACGTCTTGAGAAGAACAAGAAATCTATAATCACTGAGCCTGTTTCTATAAATCTCACTCAAGCTTAATCGCCATCTTTGAAAGTCACTTATGATACCTCAGGATCTTTAACTCCTATCTTTCCCTCTGGAACTAGTCATGTCACTGCACATGCTGAAAGCCATGGTTTTTCTTCTCGAGGAGGACGCTCTGGTCGCAGTGGTGTTCGATTTAGATGTGATGGTCGTTTCGCTCGTGTTCACTATCAAATATGTACCAAACTGGTCACGATGCTTCCATATGCTATCATCGTTACTCCAACTCTTCACAAGGTACAAGATCTCGCTTCAATCCTCAAATGATTCCGTTTAAGCCTGTTTATCCACCTTCTTTTGGATATTCTGCTCCCAGAGCTTCTTCACCAAGGTATCAACAGCAACCTCAAGCTCTCCTTACTGGGTCTGATCTGAATTTCAGCAATCAATGGTGGTATCCCGATTCTGGAGCTTCTCACCATGTTACTCCTGATCCTTCCAACTTGACTGACTCTGTTTCGCTGCCTGGAATTGATCAAGTGTACATGGGAAATGGACAAGGTTTGTATATTAACTCTGTAGGTTCTATAGATTTTACCTTACCTAACACATCCCTCACCTTACACAACTTACTTCTTGTTTCTCACATCACTAAAAATATCATTAGTGTAAGTAAATTTGCTCAAGACAATAATGTTTTCTTTGAGTTTCATCCACAGTTTTGCCTTGTCAAATCCCAGGCTTCCTCTGAAGTCCTGCTTCATGGAACAGTTGGAGCTTATGGTCTCTACAAGTTTGCCAATCCTGCCTCTTCCAAGTCTGTGTCAAACTGCACTCCATCAACTTCAGCACCTGTTACTTTTTCTTGTCAATCCCTTTCTAATGATAATTGCAAATCAAACTTTGTTGCTATAAGCAACTGTACTCCCTTATGTAATAATGATTCTCTTAATAAAACTGCTACTTTTGTCATTACTCCTGTCATTACTAGTTTTTCTACAAATAATTCTATTCCTTCTCAATGTTATAATGTCACATCCTCTATATCTAATAACAAATATCATTTGTGGCATACTTGCTTAGGGCATCCTCACCATCATGCTCTTGCAGCAGTGCTTAAAATCTGTAACATTCCCACACCCTCAAAACCACCTAATGAACTATGCCCTCCTTGTTGCCTAGGCAAATCTCACAGACTCTCATCTTCCCTTTCGACAACTGAATATCATATTCCTTTTGAGCTGGTTGTGTGTGATTTATGGGGACCAGCTCCCATTCAATCCTCTAGTGGTTACACTTATTTTCTAACTTGTGTTGATGCTCATTCCAGGTTTGTGTGGGTTTTTCCACTCAAACTCAAATTTGATACTCTCACACAATTTGTCCATTTTAAATCCATGGTTAAGCTTCAGTTTGGCTTCAAAATCAAGAGTGTTCAAACTGATAATGCTGGTGAATTTTGCCCCTTCACCAAGTATCTTACTGAACTTGGTATTACTCATCATTTCACTTGTCCCTATACTCATCATTCGAATGGCATTATTGAAAGAGAACATTGCCATATTGTTGAAACTGGTTTATCTCTCCTTGCTCAGTCCAATCTACCTTTGAAATATTGGGATCATGCTTTTATCATTGTTGTATATCTTATCAATCGTCTGCCTAGTCTCACCCTCCAAAACCAATCTCCATACTTCATTCTCATGCACAAACATCCTAATTATTCTCTCCTTAGGGTGTTTGGTTGTGCTTGCTTCCCTTTCCTTCGCCCTTACAATGCCCACAAACTAGCCTTTAGATCTGAAGAATGCATTTTCTTAGGATATTCTACCTCCCACAAAGGCTACAAATGCCTTGCCTCTGATGGTCACATCTATTTGTCTAAAGATGTTCTCTTTCATGAATCTAGATTCCTATACTTGGAATTATTTCCCACCTCTGTGCCAGCTCCAACTGCACCTACTACCTCTCACTCCTGGTTTTCCTCATCTGCATATTTCTCTCCCACTCCTCTTCACCAAATTAACCTTTTTCCCTCTCCTCCTGCTACACCACATTTCTCTACCAAAAACTCACCATCTCCCTCTCCTAATATTACTCCCACTGCCAATTCCTCTCTATCTCCTCATATTTCTCCTGTTCATTCTGCTAGTGCTATTTCTTCCAGCACTGACATAGCTGAACTCAGCACTATTTCTCCCTCTTCATCTGCTTCCTCATCACCAATTGCCTCCCTCCCTCCTATCACTTCTCAATCTCTGCCCTTAGTTCATCCTCTTAGCACTCATGCTATGCACACTAGGGCCAAACTATGCATAGTTAAACCTAGACTGCACCCTACCCTTCTCCTCACCACCGTGGAACCTACATTTGTTAATCAGGCCCTGTCCACTCCTCGTTGGTTTCAGGCTATGAATGATGAGTATCAAGCACTTTTGAAGAATCAAACTTGGACATTGGCGTCTCTTCCTACTTCTAAGAAGCCCATTGGTTGTAAATGGGGTGTTCAGGGTAAAAGAAAATTCAGATGGTTCTGTCACTAAGTATTCAATAAGTATAAGGCCAGATTAGTTGCTAAGGGTTTTCATCAATAGGCTGGTAGTGAATATGCTGAGACATTTTCTCCTGTTGTAAAACATGTTACTGTTAGAAGCATTCTCACACTTGCAATTACAAACAAATGGAGTATACAACAAATTGATGTAAACAATGCCTTCCTCAATGGCATACTTGAGGAAGATGTTTACATGCAGCAGCCCCCTGGATTTGAGTCAGCTGATAAGTCTCTGGTCTGCAAGTGGTCGCGACTTTGTGTAATGGTCGGATTACTGCTACAAGTATACAGCTTATCGCGTAGTCTTAAAAAGGTTGTCGAACCCACAGGGACCAATAATTAACCTAGAGTGATCGATTATTGCGGTGTAAAGCTAAGGCTTAGATTTGGCGGTAAAAGAAATTTGGTTATTAACGGGATTTGAAAAACATCACTAAAGATGAGACCGGAGAATGATTTACGTGCTCTTTGGGACTCCGTAAGATCCAGGTGTTAACAAAGGTCTTGAGATTAGTCTGAAGGATATGCCAGTTTAAAGGCTCGACTTCACGCTCTCGTGGTCTTAACCAAGCCACGCCTAATGACCCCAAGATTTTGCTCTCGCTCGCTCGGTAGTTAAGAGGTGCTATTTGAAAACTAACATAAACTAAATGAGGCCCTAAAGCGCTCTCGTTGCATTTAGGCTCAATGTCCGATGTCTACTATCCGGCGATTACCTCAAACTCTCGCTCTATTGGACACGCCTTGGTGTGCTTCTCACTCTCGTGACGAAACACTGTTAAACAGCCTCTCGCTCTCATGACAAGGTTGTCTAAATTCAGTTTAGACACCAAAACCAGAATTTTAAAACAAAAGCTAAACACCGAAGGATTCTACAGAGTCCCGTCGGAACGACGGTCCTCAATCTACGGACTCGAAACAAAACTACTCAGGCATAATTAAATCTAACACTAATATATTAACATTTCTGAATTTTAAAACATGCATAATGGTTTGTTCTTAATTAAGATCAGAATTAGGTTTTGATGTGAAATCTGAATTATGCCATTAATCAAAAGAAAACAAGATGCAGTAAAGTAAATAAATCGTAAATAACCTGAAATGCGAAGTAATTAAAATGGGAAATGGACTTTGTATTAATTAATCGATCCAAGTGTACATCAGCAGCAAAAGAAACGAAAAATACAATGGGTGTATCAATCACTCGATGTGATCGATTGATACTATGGCTAATGATATAAGTGGTTAGGAATTTCGGCAGCGCTTCCGCAAGGTTCTTGGATCCAAATGCAGACCTCTGGTACTCTATTTATAGGCAAAATATGGCTCCTAAGCAGTTGAGTTCGAATTTTGAAATATCACTTGCAAACTGCCAGAACTGCATAAAGAAAATTTCTCCCGCACACAATGGCGGTCGCCTTATGGCAAACGGCGGTCGCCTTTTCTTTAAATGTTTGAATCTCCCTCCTTTATGACATGGCGAGCGCCATTCAGTTGAACTGGGGGGAATGGCGAACGCCTTTCATCTGGAAGAGGCAGAACCATGCAATTTTCTCCACTTTTCTTCTCTTTGAGCTCATATCTTGGTCTTTTCTTCTCTGGAGCTGATATAGGACCTGTAAATGGAAAAGAAATGAAAACATACGCAAACAATACATGAAATGACAATGACTCAATAAAAATACAATAAAAAATGCACGAATTGAATCAAATTAAACGATACGAAATCGAGTCATCAAACTCCCCCACACTAAGGCTTTTGCTTGTCCTCAAGCAAACTCCCAATGCAATAAAACAGTAAGCATTATGTTTCGTTTCTTAGGCACGACAAAAACAATCTAAGCACAAGGTTGCTAGGCTACAGTGAAACGGATAGGTACTGAATAGTGAAAACAAGGACACCGTAATGACACGACTCCACAAAATCGGAAGAAACTCCATTCCTATGCAATACCAATTCAAATCAAGAAATTATACCTAGACCTATATCCTTCATCTTATTTCACCTCTTTTTCATTCGAGCGCAATCACATTAAGCCCGTTATCCTTTGTACTTACATGGTAAGCGAACCTGTTAGTGTTTATGATCTCTTATTCAACAAGAATTTTTTTCTTTTTCGCATTTGTGCATTCTTTTGCTTACGAATTTCAAGAGTCCGAACCTTTAGGCTAAATGGTCGGGTGAGGACCACCTAACTTAGCGGGAACATGTCTTTCATTCGCATTTTTCTATAAAAATCATATAATAAATCACATTTTGAGATCACACATATTTGCATCGGATCGTCACTTAGTTCGTACATAAGGATGGTGCTGACTGCTAGAATAAACTAATCAAGGGGCTTCTAAGAAACTAGGCATAAGGTCATGGCATAATGTCTATTTAAATCAATATCACATATTTGGGGAATCTAAGGTGTAGGAACGGAACCGATATTTTCAAAACTTTCCCAAGTCCGCCTACTTAGCCTAAATCAAAAAAATGAAACAACCTATACTATACGCGTCATGCCTTTGAGTCTAAACAAAATTTTTTGAAATTTGGGGTCAAATAAGGGGGTTGATAGACATAGGGAAAACGTAAAGTAAATACGACTCAAACGTGCATATGACTCGATAATGAAAATCAAACTAAACTAAAAAGCAAGAGATAAATAAAAGCAATAAACGACTCCTCCCCCACACTTAAATTAGACAATGTCCTCAATGTCTTAATCTAAGGTGAAAGAAGGAGCGATAGAACCTGGATACAATCAGTGATAGCGAGCACGCCCTTCACGATGGTGTCTGTTGCGGTGAAAATCGGATAACAAGCTATTAATTAACTTGCATCATATTTATTTTACAACCGACTTTGATTTATCCAAAGGAAAGGTTCAAGATTGTTAGAAAAACCTAAAGGGGGGAGATCTAAGGTTCGGGGGTTGGTTACGCCTAAGGAAGGTATTAGCACCCTAAACGTCTGTAGTACTCTACGGGAGCCTCTTGTTCTACCGTTATCTTATGTTTGCTAAAGGTTTTATGCTAAAGGTTGAAAACCCTAGGGGTTAGTATCCAAGTATACTCGATAAGGCCTCGCACCTTACGCCTATGTATCCTCGGGAATAGAATCAGAGTATGCATAGTTCTACTTCTACTGAACTGTTGACGGTGGTCAATATTCAGAGGGGAAATGAGTACAAGCTCATTATAGAGTTTAAGAACTCTCTAAATCTAGTTGTAATGGACCTATGTTATGTTTTAGTCAGTAGGGGAAAGTGATGATTCATTAGGATGAATATCACTAAGAGTTTAAGAACTTTCTCCTAAAGCTAGTTGTAATTTCTATGGCTCTAATGAGGCCAAGAAATGAAGTTTCTCCTAAGAGGTTACTTAGGTTAAGGTGGGAGGTCATGACTTTAGGAGTCAACATGTTTAATCTTCCTTTGGAATGGGGGGAAAGACAGTTGTAAAGATCCTAAAGGATAACAAGTTAATGTAAACATAATGACATAAAAAGACATGAATAAATTGATGAGATGAAGTAAATCTTTAGGATACCAAGCAAGGTTAGAAACATGCATATTAGACGATGACCAAATATGATAAACAAAAATAGCTTGGCAAGATGAATAAAGAAGATGATAAAAACCTTAAGAGAGAATCCTAATATTATCATGATTAAAAACAAATAGATTAAATATTTTTAACAATTTCTTTTTATGCTTAAAATTAAATTTAATTAGAAAGCCATAGCAAAAAGAATGGGATAAAAAGGATGGATAATGAGCAAGTTATAGCGTTTTGAAAATTAAGATATAAACTTAAAACAAAATAAATAAACAAGGGATTAAAAAAGAGGGAAAAGAGGCCCCTAGGGATAGAACCCGAGACCTTTCATGTACAGCCCAAAACCAAGGCCACTGAACCAAGGTGCGCGCCTTGAACAAACAACGGCAACACATATACATAAGTAAAACAAGCAGAAATTAGAAAAATAAAACAAAAAGGACTGGGCAGGGGATCGAACCCCAGTCCTATTGGAGAAAGGGCAAAGGCAAGGCATGTGTATGACCGTTGGGATGACATGTTTCATCCGGTAAACATATGCTTCCATAACATTATAAGCCAAAAGAATTCAATAAAATGTATTAAATAAATGTGCGTGCTACATGGCTGAGTGTGTAGTAACATGAAATATCCATTGGTCAACAATACTTAAATTGCTAGCTGACAAAATCATGCCCAGCCACTCAAGCACGGCCACGCGTTCACTTTCTCCATGCGTCATGAACAAAATCTGGAAAAATTTATCGTGAAAGAGAGAAAAAAACCATGGCATAAACCCTCATCTTCTTCAGCTTCGTTCAACCTCAATCCTCCATCAAATTTCACAAACTAATAGTCCAAATTGATAAGCAAAGATCAAGGATTATGAATATGCTATCGGTTTTCTTTAATACTGATCACACAAAACATACATCAAGCAAAACCAGTGTGGCGCAAAAAGGATTCATAGACTTGAAACTTTAACTACACAAGTCTAACCATGAATGCCATGGTTTGAATTAATAAAACCAGATAACAAGCAAAAGATAATACCAAAGAAACAACAATAACATAGCATGTGTATGAGTTTCAAGGTTCAAAGGCTTACGTCTTAGAGTAGGTCCAAGTCCTCTTGAATGGGACTTGCAGAGGTATGTTCCTCCTCCCTTTATGCTTGTTGATGCTAGTAGAGATAAACCAAGTGCTTAGAGTGGCTTGCAACTCCTTCAACCTTCAAACCCGAGTCCACTTGCTCAAAAACGGTTGAAGATGGTGGATGGTGTAAACCTCGTTACAGAAGGTATTTGAGGGTTTGGAGGTCCTCTATGAAGTGCTTATGGATGATTTGAATGGCTTGTTTAAGGTTTGCACGAGGAGATGTGAATAGAGCAAAATTCTCGCAAGTTTTCGTAAAACCAATGGAAAGAGAGAGAGAGGTTACTTAGTGATTTCAGAACTGACCCTTGGTTATTCTTGTTGATTGTTGATTCTTGGTGTTTGGTATTGTGCAGTGAAAATGATAAAGGTTGGCAAGTGTAGCTTCACATGGGAAATGGTTTTGTTGTTGTTGGTGCAGCTACGTGAATGGAGGAAAATGGTGTTTGTTGTTTGTGATGAAGTGATGATGGTTATGGACCGCCTGTTATTGTTGTTTGTTTGGTGGTTGTGTGTGGTGTGTGTGTTTGTTCTTGGAGCAATGGTGGTTTTTTTGAGTGAGAGGTATTGGCGAATCGAATGTTGTTGGGTTGTTGTTGGTGAGAGGCAGTTTTCTTTTTTACAGAATCTTTGGAGAGTTTATGGCCTGAGAAAAATTGTGAAGTGTGGAGTGAATATTAGCAAGAAAATATGTGGTAGCGGAAGTGTCCTTTATGATGTGGTAGTGAGGTCATGTTCTCCTCCCCTTTTCCTCTTCTACTTCTGCTATATATATACTCCCAGAAAACAACAATTGTTATTACATTTTATTTTGAATTTTGAACGTTATGGTGCAGGTTAACGTTATGAGAGGTCCTTGTCATGGTAGCAAGGTTTGAAGCTTTGCATGTTGTTTTGTCATAGTGAAGCTGAGGCTTGTGGTACGGTCGGGATAAGGTGATAACAACTTGCATTTTGGCTGATGAATAATGGGCCAAACGCGTTTTCATGTAATGGTGGGCCGGTAGCAAATTGGAAATGGAAAATGAATAAAAACTTCTTTTTTTGAAAAAATGAGTTAATAAGCTAAATAATAATAATAATAACTATTAATTAAAATGTTGATTAAATAAACTAAAAAAATAGTAAACCAAATTGACAATTAATCTAAATAATTAAACTAATGCAAAATTAAATTAAATTGAGATTAATTATAAATTAATAAAAATAGGACAAATAAAAATAAAAATGAGCCATGTTGAAATTAGATTAAAACAAAGACAAATAAAACACTAAAATAAATACTAAAATTAAAATATAGAGAAAAACATCAACTAGCAAAAAAGTGAGGGTAAAATTTGGGGTGCAACAGTTGCCCCTATTTAAATATCTTCACCGGATGACATGAGAGCTGAAAATCCTCATGGAATCAAAAGTGAAAGATATTTAAATACAGATAACCGAAAATTTTACCCTCAGATGCACACACATGCGATGCAACAAACATGATGTCAAGAAGATGCAAGAAACGCAGACACAACAAGACACCAAGGGGCAAACAGGAAGCAAAAAGATCACAGAGCTTCACTGGGGAAGGACGAAAGTTAGTATCCATGAGAAAAAACCTCACTAGGGATACCAGCTAACCAACAAAAGAGACCCACCGGGGAGACTCCAAAGAAACACTGGGGAAAAGACCACAGACAATCTTCACCGGGGAAAGATCCAGGGAGATAGACTACTGGGGACAAAACAAACCCACGTTTTTCCTGGGCATGAAACCAGAAAGAAGAACCTGATCACTAGGGATCAGTCAAAGGGACAGACAGCCAAGCAAAGACTTCCTAGGGATTCTATACTGAAGAGCTCAAAATGGGATCTTCAAGAAAAGCCAGGAAGACAGAGACAAACCCTGCGCACCAACTAGGAGTCTTGTAAGGTTGAAGAAATTTGTTCCAAGAAGCTTAGCTTAAAGCAAGTTTCAAAAAATCCAAGGTAAGGGTTCAATGTTCGACACGATTCGAACAAGAACGGTTTTAAAATAAGAAGACAGTGCTTGACACGATTCAAACAAAGTCCAAGTTCAAGTTTGACACGATTCAAACGAGGACAATTTTAAAACAAGAGGCAATGTCTGACACGATTCGAACAAAGACTCTGTTCATGTCCGACACGATTCGAACAAGAACAAGTTTTAAAATAAGAAGACAATGCTTGACACGATTCAAACAAAGTCCAAGTTCAAGTTTGACACGATTCAAACGAGAACAAGTTTTAAAACACAAGACAAATGCTTGACACGATTCAAACAAAGTCCAAGTTCAAGTTTGACACGATTCAAACGAGAACAGTTTTACAAAATCTTTAATGTTAAACTTCTTGGGGAACAGCAAAAGGTTTAAAGATTTAAATCTGGCGCGCAAAGGTTAAGACCGAACAAGCACGACACAAAGCAAATCGGGAATGTCTTTACTTCACTGGGGGAATAAAGACAGGCACAAACAAAAGACCACAAGCAAAACAAAGCACAAGGATGCAAAGATGCTAGGGTATGATGCATATGCTTAGCTATATGCTAGGAACGACGCGAACGACGCAAAACAGGAAAGAAGAAAGGATAACACAAGCCAACACCCTGAAACCCAAACATCAAGGATAACCGGAGCATTCTTCTCTTCACTGGAGATGGCAAATCCAAGCCAAAGATACAGTACTACTAACTCTTCCTGTACCAACTTGATTCCATAAAACATCTTGATACTAGAGTAAAACTTAGTTTATCTTTGTGTTTTCTTAGAACTTCCGTTTCCAAGAATCAGATGAAAATGACGAAGTTATTGTATTCAAAGACCAATAACAACTCTAGTGACTAAGAATTCTGTCGTCTAACAGCTGACTTCTCTGGGGATTCCTGCATAAAGAGCTGGGGTTTAAATGGGAACATGGTTAATGAGTCAAGAATAGACTCTGGTACTCAAATAAGAGTTGGTTGAGATAACACATAATCTGCTTCATGAAGGAAAACCGGTAGGAGCCAGAAAGGTAACCTCATTGGAGATAGAACCAAGAAATGGGCTCCAATAAAGGTATCTAGAATGATTCATCACTAAGGCTAAACGCAACTAGATGACATTCTAGAAAGGATCTGCAATGAAGGTTGAACCGAAAAACGGTCTTCACTGGGAAAAGATATCCAAAGTGATGGAACAACAGGTTCAAGTATGACCGGTTATACTTTGGAAAAAAGAAGAACCTTATTGGAGATTGAACCAAGAAATGGGCCCCAATAAAGTATCTAGGATGATTGATCATCAAGTCTAACATGACTAAATGACATCCTAGAAACACCTCTAAAGGGATGGAACAACAGGTTCAAGTATGACCGGTTGGCTCTTTAGAAGTAACCTCTAAAGTGATGGAACAATAGGTTCAAGTATGACCGGTTGGCGCTTTAGAAGTAACCTTATTGGAGGTAGAACCAAAAAATGGGCTCCAATAAAGTATCTAGAATGATTGATCATCAAGGCTAAACGCGACTAGATGACATTCTAGAAAGAATCCGCAATGAAGGTTGAACCGAAAAACGGTCTCCACTGGGAAAAGACATCCAAAATGATGGAACAACAGGTTCAAGCATGACCGGTTGGCAATTTGGAAAAAGAAGACCCTTATTGGAGATTGAACCAAGAAATGGGCCCCAATAAAGTATCTAGGATGATTGATCATCAAGTCTAACATGACTAAATGACATCCTAGAAACACCTCTAAAGGGATGGAACAACAGGTTCAAGTATGACCGGTTGGCTCTTTAGAAGTAACCTCTAAAGTGATGGAACAACAGGTTCAAGTATGACCGGTTGGCGCTTTAGAAGTAACCTTATTGGAGGTAGAACCAAAAAATGGGCTCCAATAAAGTATCTAGAATGATTGATCATCAAGGCTAAACGCGACTAAATGACATTTTAGAAAGAATCCGCAATGAAGGTTGAACCAAAAAACGGTCTCCACTGGGAAAAGACATCCAAAGTGATGGAACAACAGGTTCAAGCATGACCAGTTGGCACTTTGGAAAAAGAAGACCCTTATTGGAGATTGAACCAAAAAATGGGCCCCAATAAAGGTATAGAATCTGATAGGTTAGTACTGTGGTGGCGTAACTGAAGATAAGGCTTCCTGGGGAATACCCAATTACAGTTGCGAATAGGTTGAATAGTACCAGAGATAGATAAGCTGCTTATAGAGACTGCCAAGCTTCTTCAAGAGATTGCTGCTTCAAAGATATGTTGATAACACAATACTGTTGGAGAAATAATTATGTCTTCAATGTGGATCTGTAAAAGATTCTTCTTGTGAGAAACGGTACAAAATAAATGCACGTTCAAAGATAGGTTAAAAACCACGCCTGCCGGGGACCAAAGTTCAATCTAGGAACAAACTAGAAAGAAACAGTCGAACAAGACTCCAATTGAGGAATGAACTCAAATGGGGATTTATCTTATCCACATGTGGAAAAGATAACTGAACCAACCATCATCCACGAGAATCAAACTCTGTGGGGAATTCAGAAAAGAATGGGCACTTTATGCCTAAGGGCTGACAACTCTATTGGAGAGAAAAGACAGACCCAGTCATTTGGGGAGATAAACGCCAAAGTGAACAAAAAACAGGTAAACACCAGGAAAAGGAAGCAGAAATGCTAAGATTCTATGCATATGAGTGCTTATTCCATGCTTATGCTTATGCTGACAAAACAGACAGAAAGCGAAACCAGAGATGAAATAAAACATCTCGACAAAGAACACCCAACCAAACTCAACAGGTTAGACCAATACTGGGGATGGAGAAGAATCAACAACTTCATTGGTGAAAATAGTATTCCACTTGAGGTATAACATCATGAGTATTGCCATCATGAGCTTGATTTCTTTGTTGGTGGAGAATCCATAGAGAATGGCCAAGATTAGCTGAAGTAACAGCTTATTGGGGAGCTAACACAGTAATTATGCATTCCACTAGCATAACTACCATCTTCAAATCTTATCTGCCCCAGGCTAGACGGTCTATACGATAACAAGACGATTTTATAGAAGAATTGGCATACAGGGTGTTTCAATATCTTCAAACTCTTGGAGAGATCTCGGCGTAATTGCCCCAGATTAACGGCATTCACACAACAAAGCCTTGGAACTTGCTTCAGACTGATTGTTTGATGATTTGAGGAACAAACTTTGCCCCTGTCAGCTTGGTTGATCTGTGACGGGGATGTCCTTGACTGACTGTTTTTTAGAGATTTGTCGAATCTCGACCTGATTGCCCCTGATTAACTGGTTCGTGAGGGTAAGTCACCAAAAGGATTTTACAGAAGAATTGACGCCCCAGATGCTTCAATGTCTTCAAACTTTTGAAAAGAAATGAACCTAGACATGATTGCCCCAGTTCAACTGTATTCGTGATACTCAAGTTGTAGTAGAAACGACTAGGGAACAAAACTTGCCCCTGCTGATGGGTCGTTGGAGTCCATACTTGTCATAAGATGATCTGGAGAAGACTTGCCCCAATATTCTGAATAGCAGAGTTCTGCCCCTGATTCACCAACTTTTGGGATGATGGATTGGCAAACCCTCACACTTGGTTGCCCCTGACTGAGTCAAATTTCCTTGGCCGCCGGCATTTGTTGGGATTCCTTTGATATTGAATTGTATTGCAAACAAGTATTGTTCATCAAAAATTGGAAATTTCAATGCGATATTCATGCAAGCTTTTGAAAAAAACTTTTATTGATGAAACACACGCGGTGGAATGATCAAATAATCAAAACAAAGGTGGATCTAGTCATTTACGGAATGACAGATAAAGTGATCAACACACGCAAACAACAAAGATTATTAGGAGTCAGGTTGATCAACCTTGTTGTAGTATGCTTTCAAAACAACCTTACCTCAATTAGGTCTTTTAAGGGTTGTAACGTGGTCTGGTTCATGGTTTATGAAACAAAAGATAAAGGCTCACATCCTACGCTCAATTAACTCAAGATATACGTTCAAATCTCCAAAAATAGGAAGTCACTTGATTTGAAAGCTGACTGGCGCCTTATATGAAGCGCTCGTGTTCGAATGCATAACCGAGTTAAACTGAGAACTACCCTGCCCCAAGGTTGAGATTTAAGGGTTTTTTGTGTGGAAAGAAAACTCCTACTTCTAGGCTCGAAGGGTTAACAAGGGATGAATTGAAACAATGCCTTACATCCTCGGCAAGGTTAATTTGAAGGTATACCACAGCAATTATGAACATGAGATTTTCATCATCCTCCCTAATCCTTGTTTTAGTAAAAGTTTGAAAAAGGGGAAGAAACAAGATAGAGATATATATTTTTTATATGAGCATAAAAGTAGATGAGTGAAACGAATGGTCTTAATCCAAAAGATGCACAAACATTTCATTGATCTTGCCAATTTGAAAGTACAACAAATCTTATAAGCAAATACAAATTCAAAGTGCAAAGGAAATACAATAAAAATTGCTGAAACATCCAGAAGATTGCTAGCTTTAGGGAATTAAATACAACAAATCAAAGAGGAGTTCAATCATAGACCCCTAATCCATCTTTGTCTTGATACATCCTCCACAACATTACTTATCTCATGAGCGGGTAAGGATTGTTCTTGATATTAGGCTGGGAGCCATCGAACGATAAAATGTTTCTCTCCACTAAGTCCTTCACAATATGCTTCAGAGCAAAACAACCTTCTAAATTATGGCCTGGTGCACCCTCATGGAATGCACAATGAGCGTTGGGATTGTAAGAAGGTGGAAGCGGATCAGGAGGTGGGCCTGATGACCTTGTAGTTATTAATCCTTGTTGTACCAAAGCAGGATACAATGTTGTATACATCATAGGAATGGGAGGAATCAGAGGCCTTCCACCCTTTCTTTTATCGGGAATATTCTGACGAGAAACTTGAGTCCGTTGACGATAAGCAGGAGCGTTGGGCGCTCGTTGATATACTGGTGGTTGGGGAACCGGCTGATAAACAGAAGCTTGGTGGTTGAATGTTGGCGCGATGGCGGCCACATAAGGTTGCTAAACAGAATAACACTGTTGTTGCTGCTGACGTTTCCAGAACTGACTTTTCTTCCTTTTGTTCGTCATCACCACATTGGTATCTCCTTCCCTTTTGAAGGATATCTTGGCATCGTTGCTCGGACTATCAGCTCTCTTGGTCATTTTCCCATTCTTTAGACCAAGCTCTATTTTAATCCCCACAGCCACGATATCAGAAAAACTAGCAGACACGCTACTGATCATCCTTTCGTAGAATTCCGGTCTAACCGTGTCGACAAACTAATCAGTTAACTCCTTTTCAGAAAAAGGTGGCTCAACTTGTGAAGCCAGCTCTCTCCATCTTTATGCATACTCTCTAAAAGACTAAGTATCATTCTGAGACATACTCAGTATTTGTCTACGATCTGGCGCGAGGTCCATGTTATATCTATAATGCTTTACAAAAGCATCAGATACATCTTGAAAACATCGGATCCTAGATTGGTCCAAAGTCAAATGCCACTTTGCAGCAGCTCCTTTCAAACTATCTTGGAAGCAGTGGATCATCAACTTATCATTATCCATAAATGCAGCCATTCGACGATAATACATGACTAAATGCGAATTAGGACAGGTCGCTCCTGAGTAGAGGTCGAAATTGGGTAGTTTGAACTTGGGTGGAATTACCAAACCTGAGACTAAGCACAAGTCTTTAACATTAGTATTAGATTCATTGCTCCTCTCCATTGCTTCCAATTTCCTCCGCATTGTCTCTACACTTTCCTCCAACCTTTCATGTCGATTATCCCCTTCTTCGGACCTATTGACATGATCATGAACCGGATGTGGATTCTGAAAAACTGGGTGCATCTGGGCTTGCACTGCTGCTGGAGTGAAGGTAGGAATAGCTTGAAAAGCCTCATTAACCAAAGGAATAGCTTGTTGAGTGGAAGTGACGGCCGGAGCACGTATAAATTTAAAAGGCATGCCCAAAGTGGGGTTCACAATAGTAACGGGAGGTTCCACAGTTGTAGCAACGACTTCTGAGACTACGGTGACCTGCTTATCCACCTTTGCTTGTATAACATTCAAAACTTCCATGATCTGCCCCATTCCTCCTCGGAGCTCACTCAATTCATTGTTGACTTTGTCCATCTCGCAGTATTGTTCAGATATCTTTTGTTGAGTTTGGCTCGGGTGACCATTCAACGACGATTCTGAAGGGAAAACGGCGACATGAGACGAAGACAGAGAGGAAATGCACATGCTATGACATGATGCAAATGAGATGCTAATGCAAGCCAAATGGTTTCAAAGAACTCAAAGGCGAGTTTGCGAAAATTTTTGGAAAATTGAAGAGTTTTTGTTTTTAAAATCCAAGCTCTGTTGATCTTTTGAAATGGAAACAAGTATTTGAATGTAGAGATGCATAAAGCACACGAGCACAGACATATGTACACAAAACAAACAAACCCTAAGTTGTGGGGTCTCATGAGTGGAGCCAAGGTCTACCCATCCCAATAGGTATGTACTACTGGTTTTCACCTGCCGAACAAGGTTCTAAAGAGTTCCCAGAGTCTACAATCCATCTTTCGGATTTTATCGACTTCCCAAATGACTTGGTAATCAACAAAATTCTCAAGAGAATCTCGTCTGAGTGTAGCATCGCGTGACAACCAATTCAGAAATAGGCTCCATCATGGTCTCCGCACTACATCCTAAAAGTCTTAGTGGGGTTTGGTAACTACGGTTCTCAACCTCAATGGCACATACATTGAGAGTAGCACGCTTTCACGAAAATGATCGTTCAACATGACTAAACTCTCAAGAGGGCCTAAGCTGAGTGATGGTGTCTCAAGTTAACTTTTTCAGGAATCGACTCCTTCAAAGCCTCCTTGAATATACCATCGTCCTATCATAAGTGCACTCGAAATCCGGGTATAGGATTTATCTCACTCATTGATATCATATCAACCCAAATTAAACAGAAAAAGTCAAGCAAGAACAGATATACAGGTATATAAGCAAATATGACATACATAAGCATATACAAGTAAATAAGCAAACATGAATAACATAAAAACAAGATAGGCTTAACCCTCTAAGGAAAGGACCAGCAATAGGTCTAACTATTCCCCAGTGAAGTCGCCATTTCTGTTGCGGTGAAAATCGGATAACAAGCTATTAATTAACTTGCATCATACTTCTTTTACAACCGACTTTCATTTATCCAAAGGAAAGGTTCAAGATTGTTAGAAAAACCTAAAGGGGGGAGATCTAAGGTTCGGGGATTGGTTACGCCTAAGGAAGGTATTAGCACCCTAAACGTCCGTAGTACTCTACGGGAGCCTCTTGTTCTACCGTTATCTTAAGTTTGCTAAAGGTTCTATGCTAAAGGTTGAAAACCCTAGGGGTTAGTATCTAAGTATACTCGATAAGGCCTCGCACCTTACGCCTACGTATCCTCAGAATAGAATCGGAGTATGCATAGTTCTACTTCTACTGAACTGTTGACGGTGGTTAATATTCAGAGGGGAAATGAGTACAAGCTCATTATAGAGTTTAAGAACTCTCTAAATCTAGTTGTAATGGACCTATGTTATGTTTTAGTCAGTAGGGGAAAGTGATGATTCATTAGGATGAATATCACTAAGAGTTTAAGAACTCTCTCCTAAAGCTAGTTGTAATTTCTATGGCTCTAATGAGGCCAAGAAATGAATTTGCTCCTAAGAGGTTACTTAGGTTAAGGTGGGAGGTCATGACTTTAGGAGTCAACATGTTTAACCTTCCTTTGGAATGGGGGGAAAGACAGTTGTAAAGATCCTAAAGGATAACAAGTTAATGTAAACATGATGACATAAAAAGACATGAATAAATTGATGAGATGAAGTAAATCTTTAGGCTACCAAGCAAGGTTAGAAACATGCATATTAGACGATGACCAAATATGATAAACAAAAATAGCTTGGCAAGATTAATAAAGAAGATGATAAAAACCTTAAGAGAAAATAATAATATTATCATGATTAAAAGCAAATAGATTAAATATTTTTAACGATTTCTTTTTATGCTTAAGAGTAAATTTAATTAGAAAGCCATAGCAAAAAGAATGGGATAAAAAGGATGGATAATGAGCAAGTTATAGCGTTTTGAAAATTAAGATATAAACTTAAAACAAAATAAATAAACAAGGGATTAAAAAAGAGGGAAAGGAGGCCCCTAGGGATAGAACCCGGGACCTTTCATGTACAGCCCAAAACCAAGGCCACTGAACCAAGGCGCGCGCCTTGAACAAACAACGACAACACATATACATAAGTAAAACAAGCAGAAATCAGAAAAATAAAACAAAAAGGACTGGGCAGGGGATCGAACCCCAGTCTTATTGGCGAAATGGCAAAGGCAAGGCGTGTGTATGACCGTTGGGACGGTATGTTTCATCCGATAAACATATGCTTCCATAACATTATAAGCCAAAACAATTCAATAAAATGTATTAAATAAATGCGCGTGCTACATGGCTGAGTGTGTAGTAACATGAAATATCCATTGGTCAACAATACTTAAATCGCTAGCGGACAAAATCATGCCCAGCCACTCAAGAACGGCCACGCGTTCACTTTCTCCATGCGCCATGAACAAAATCTGGAAAAATTTATCGTGAAAGAGAGAAAAAAAAACCATGGCATAAACCCTCATCTTCTTCAGCTTCGTTCAACCTCAATCCTCCATCAAATTTCACAAACTAATAGTCCAAATTGATCAGTAAAGATCAAGGATTATGAATATGCTATCGGTTTTCTTTAATACTGATCACACAGAACATACATCAAGCAAAACCAGTGTGGCGCAAAAAGGATTCATAGACTTGAAACTTTAACTACACAAGCCTAACCATGAATGCCATGGTTTGAATTAATAAAACCAGATAACAAGAAAAAGATAATACCAAAGAAACAACAATAACATAGCATGTGTATGAGTTTCAAGGTTCAAAGGCTTACCTCTTGGAGTAGGTCCAAGGCCTCTTAAATGGGACTTGCAGAGGTGTGTTCCTCCTCCCTTTATGCTTGTTGATGCTAGTAGAGATAAACCAAGTGCTTAGAGTGGCTTGCAACTGCTTAGAGTGGCTTGCAACTCCTTCAACCTTCAAACCCGAGTCCACTTGCTCAAGAACGGTTAAAGATGGTGGATGGTGTAAACCTCGTTACAGAAGGTATTTGAGGGTTTAGAGGTCCTCTATGAAGTGCTTATGGATGATTTGAATGGCTTGTTTAAGGTTTGCACGAGGAGATGTGAATAGAGCAAAATTCTCGCAAGTTTTCGTAAAACCAATGGAAAGAGAGAGAGAGGTTACTTAGTGATTTCAGAACTGACCCTTGGTTATTCTTGTTGATTGTTGATTCTTGGTGTTTGGTATTGTGCAGTGAAAATGATAAATGTTGGCAAGTGTAGCTTCACATGGGAAATGGTTTTGTTGTTGTTGGTGCGGCTAGGTGAATGGAGGAAAATGGTGTTTGTTGTTTGTGATGAAGTGATAATGGTTATGGACCGCCTGTTGTTGTTGTTTGTTTTGTGGTTGTGTGAGGTGTGTGTGTTTGTTCTTGGAGCAGTGGTGGTTTTTTCGAGTGAGAGGTATTGGCGAATCGAATGTTGTTGGGTTGTTTTTGGTGAGAGGCAGTTTTCTTTTTTACAGATTCTTTGGAGAGTTTATGGCCTGAGAAAAATTGTGAAGTTTGGAGTGAATATTAGCAAGAAAATATGTGGTAGCGAAAGTGTCCTTTGTGATGTGGTAGTGAGGTCGTGTTCTCCTCCCTTTTTCCTCTTCTACTTCTGCTATATATATACTCCCAGAAAACAGCAATTGTTATTACATTTTATTTTGAATTTTGAACGTTATGGTGCAGGTTAACGTTATGAGAGGTCCTTGTCATGGCAGCAAGGTTTGAAGCTTTGCATGTTGTTTTGTCATAGTGAAGCAGAGGCTTGTGGTACGGTCGGGATAAGGTGATAACAACTTGCATTTTGGCTGATGAATAATGGGCCAAACGCGTTTTCATGTAATGGTGGGCCGGTAGCAAATTGGCAATGGAAAATGAATAAAAACTTCTTTTTTTTTTAAATTGAGTTAATAAGCTAAATAATAATAATAACTATTAATTAAAATGTTGATTAAATAAACTAAAAAAATAGTAAACCAAATTGACAATTAATCTAAATAATTAAACTAATGCAAAATTAAATTAAATTGAGATTAATTATAAATTAATAAAAATAGGACAAATAAAAATAAAAATGAGCCATGTTGAAATTAGATTAAAACAAAGACAAATAAAACACTAAAATAAATACTAAAATTAAAATATAGAGAAAAACATCAACTAGCAAAAAAGTGAGGGTAAAATTTGGGGTGCAACAGTGTCTATCCTGCCTGATGGCTGGGTTGTCCTGAGGGACATGCTGGACACAATCTGCAATTCAATTTACCTCCCCGCGCAGTCCTGCCATCTCCGAAACAACATCTCTCAAATTCGTCTCAGCCCTGGCCATAAACTCGTATTGTCTCCTCTCTAACTCCTGCATCTGCACATCACGCGCGACATCTCTCTCTCTCTGCTGCCTGAGCTCCGAAAGAACTTCATCCAATGATGAGCGAATACCTGCAAAATCAGCAAAAGGTGTTGTGTGTGCTTGGGTACTAGACCCAGGAATGTCAGTGGCATGGGTATGAGCACGGGGCTGCTCAGGATGCTGTCCCATAATCTCACGGTAATGCCTTTCGTCGTTCTCTGCCTCTACATCACGGGCTCCTAAATCAAACAGCGAATTGGTGCTTCGACGCACGTTAATACGCTCAGTGTAACACCCCAATTCCCATCGCGAATAAATAATACATAATTAAATCAGAGTAAATAAAAATTTATTTTTTCCAACAGAAACAAGGATGCCACAATAAGGAAAGAAAACGCAATCCCTGCTCAATTATTTGATACATAACACAAATGGAATAAAGGTAAAGGGGAAACTTTTTCCATATAAAAGGAAAGGTCAATTATGGAATAAAGCGGAAAGATCCATAACAGACTTGTTTTACAAAATAAATTGTTTTATAACGTCAAAATATACATACAAAAGTAATACAAAATATATTCAACAAATGTATACATATATAACCAAAATGTTCCCCGACTCCCGTGTTACGTATCAGTGCAGACAGACCGACAAAGGACGGAGGACTAATCTTCACAAAAGCCTTCAAGACTACTAATCTCCAATTGCCTCATAGAGCAACACGCCACAGCAGAAGGGTGAGAAACACAATTATAATATAATTGCATACAATTATATAATAACACCAAAAATGCACATGTCAAACATTCTCACCACAACTTACACCATAATTCAAGTACAAAACAACACCATTCATATCTCATACATCCATCACAAAGGCATATCAATCATGCACAATACATTTATCACCAACATATATATATATATATATATATATATATATATATATATATATATATATCAACAGCATCAATTCCATTCACAATTCCACACAAAATCAATCCATTCATGATTTATGCAAATGCACAGAGACCGACACAACGACTCTATGCAATGCAATGCGGTACCGTTCCATCCATCATTCTCATCATCAGTTCACTCAGGAACTATTGGAATCATCGCTTGTTACTTAGTGTAACTCCCCGTCGGGCAAACGATGTTCCCCGTCGCTTTAGGTCCTCTTGGTATAAGGCTCACGACGTTTATGGATCGCTTTAGGTCCTCTCGGTATAAGGCTCACGATCCGATCGCTTTAGGTCCTCTTTATATAAGGCTCACGATCGTCTATAATCATTGCTTTAGGTCCTCTCGGTATAAGGCTCACGATGTTATAGCGGATTCCCTCTGGAACCGTTTCGTCGCTCACACCCACTAGGGCACACGACATCACAAGATGCATATCATGATGCTTGGCATAAAATGACTCATGAAAATCAAATGCATCTTCACAAATCAACAATATGGATTATCTCATCATCATTATTCATGCATTGGAAACCAAATCAAACAATGCATTTACTTGCCATAAGGCCACCAATTAACACACATTGAATTTCACATAAACAATGCATTTCATCATAATCCACAAACCACAACAATCCCACAAAATATCATAACAACATACATTGATATTCAATCAAACAATGTATTTTACCACACAACAACATCATTATCACATGAGTTTACATCATACAACAGCACACAAGTCATACAATATATATCAAAAGCACATTGCATGATAACACATCAAGTACACGCAATTACAACGGTAAAAGTTGACAAAACGAAACATTTCCAAATTCTCGGCATAATTAAATCGGCCAACAATCCCAAAACCATTTTAATAAGAAAGAACATTTCAATAGCTTTCTAACGGTACCAAGAACGCCTCGATCCGAGTTACGGATCAAAAGTTACGGCATCGGACGCAAAATCGGGAACCATTCTACACCCTCTCTGGTCATACGCGTATTGCCTTAGGCCATACGCGTACTGCCCTCATTCCCCCCTTACCATACGCGTATTGCCCAAACCAATACGCGTAATGCCAAGCCTGATACGCGTATGGGAAGCGAAACCCAGAATTTTTCCTGCAGAATTTCTGCTACGAGAATCAACCAAAATCATCTCCAAATCTCATCTAAACACCAGCAAATTACCAATTGAATGCACAACAACATCTATCTAACATGTCCCAGCAATTAGGAACATTAAAACATGATTTCAGACACAATTTGAATCAAATTCTAACAATCTCAACATATTAATGGTTTTGGTTCTATATCAAATTTCAACCAAATATCACACAAATACATACGTACATAATCATACACAAGTATAGGATAATCGAGTTTCACACCTTTACCCGATTAATCGTGTTTTGAAATGTCAGTTGATTCGATTCCTAAACTTTCAAGTTTTTCCTCTTTTTCCTCTTTTCTTTCTCTTCTCCTTCTTCTCTTTCTTTTCTCTCTATTTTCTCTCTATTTTCCCTCTTATGAAAAACAAACATAATATCTACCCAACCAAAAGACCAAAATACCCCTACACTTAAATATCTCGCAAACGCTCTCAAAATGCGATAAAATACAATAACGATGAAAAATAATATATTGTCAAATAAAAGTCAAAAATAAAATAATATAAAAACGAAAATAATTAAATCGAATCGATTAAATAAATTGGACAAAACGGGGCGTTACAATTCTCCCCCACTTAGAGATTTTCGTCCTCGAAAATATTACCTGAGACGAACAACTCCGGATACGATTCTCGCATCCGACTAACCAACTATCATGCCAACCAAAGGCACACCACGAATAACACAAACTGACAAACCACCTTGCTAACAACAGCTACAACAACGACACGACAACGACGCCAACTACAACTACAAGATGCAAAGCCCATACAATGCACTTGACGACTAACTCACGACTCGAAGAATACCCAAGCTACGAACACACACTGGAATTAGCTACTCGCACTCGGAACATCACGATGGAAACGAGGCAACAACACAAACAAGAACATAAAGCTCCACGGCCCAACATTGTTCAACAACCTCTACATAACTATAATACCAACATCCTTGTCACCCAACAATATTGCAACAATGCTACGATTCCCCAATCGAACATACAACCAAAACGTCCATCTACATAGTAGCCCATGAATAATATTTAAACCTTTCACCTAACACTTCCATTCTGAAATGTCCAATGGTCTCATCATTCCTACATGTTTACAATGTTCAACCTATGAACTCTTACAAGTCACACACGCAAATACAAAATGTGCCACCTCACGCTTCCGCTGCGCACTCTGATTACTCGAAACCATCAAGTCTACCAATCCCACATCCAAAGTCTAACTCTTTCTCATATTCACCAAAAATACTATCCACTTTTAATATACCCAACTTCACACTCTACTGTGTTATCTCACACACCAGACACAAGTCTCTGTATTGCTCAAATAATTTTAATTCTCTGACCATCAAAACAACCATATGCAAAGACTATCGACTTAACTCTTCAGGCACAACATTAGCTTTTCCCCGAAGGATAATCCAAGCCAAATTCATAACTCGACACGAATTCCAACCCTCCTCGTTGTCTCATACTCTATTCCTTCAGACCAAACAAGTACTCTAAACTCTTGTGATTACTAAACACTTCGAACCTATAACCATAAAGATAATACCTCCAAATATTCCAACACAATACAACCGCAACCAATCCCAAATCCAGAATAGTATAGATCCTTTTATGAATCCTCAATTGTAGTAAAGCATAAGCCACGACTTTACCCTCTTGCATTAACACACTGCCTAAACTCATCAAAGACGCATCCCAATACCTCACAAACGATTTATTAGGATCGCACAGAATCAAAACTGGAGTCGTAGACAACTTCTACTTCAGCTCACCAAAACTTACTCACAACGAACATCCAAAGCAAACGACTTACCATTTACAAGTCATCTGTCATAACGAAAATGCTAACTTGGCAAAACCTTTCATAACCTCCGGTAATAACCAACAAAAGTCCAAAAAGATTCTAATCTCCTTAACCAACTTCGGAGCCTCTCATTGTAGAATTGCATCTACTTCCGATGGATCCATAACCATACTCTCATCTGAAATAACATATCCAAGAAAACTAAACTTTTTCAACCAAAATTCTCACTCGAATAACTTAGCATAAAACTTCGTCTCTTTTCAACACTTATAATTCAATTCTCAAACACTCTACCTGTTCTTCCTCTGAGTTTATAACAGATCTGAATATCCTCAATCAAAGCCATTACAAACTTATCCAAATAAATATGGAAGATACGATTCCTCTACTCCACAACATTACAGACGCATTACTAACACCAAATAACATCACTGTACGTTGTAATGCCCAACCAAATTCCAAAAGATATAAATTCTTAAAGCTTTTGCAAAAAATTTCACTGGGTAACTGGTTACTCACATACAAGCTTAACCGAGTAAATAACAGCCTATCCCGGTGATAACAAACTTAACCAGTCACATTAAATCGATCAAAGCCTCAACTCACACAATTCACTACTCTTATCAAACATTCCAAACAATTGCAATTTCACTCAAACTCAACCAAACCATTACATTCATCTGTTCATGAAAGTGGACACTTGTTCTCCATCGTTACCTTATTCAACTGTCAGTAATCCATACATAATTTCTTCTCTTAACAGTCCAATTCCATAAACCCCAACATGTCGCAACAACCAACCAAAAAAAAAAACTCTCAAATATTGCATCCACACCTAGGGTTTTCTCAAGATTTCCATTAATGCCCTAAAACTTTAAAAACTCCAAAACTCACCAAAACTCTAAGTTTTGCTTTCCATAGTCTCAATACCATCATACACATCATGCTTGTTATTCCGTTCAATCATCCTTCCTTTTTGTTACTAACACAGCTGGAGCTCTTTAAGACGACACACTTGGTCTCACAAATCCCTTTTCCAGTAAATCTTCCAACCGCTCTTTCAATCTGAGTTTCACTTCCTAAAAGTTCTTCTACTTACTTAGCAGATCCAAACCTCAAATCTTCCCCTTCGTCAAATTTGAGTTCACACTTCACTCTCTGAGAACAAACTTTAACAATACCTAATCGTTCTCTCTCAATGACTTCCCAACTTGACCAACAGACCAAAACCTCTAATCAGTCTCATCTTCCGATACTAGAATCTTCATCGACTCAACAAAATAATCCGTAATCATTTTCTCAAATTCCAAACAATCCATTTCACAGACTATCAAAGCCGGAAAGACACGTCTATTCCATCCAACCTAATTTTGTCTACTGTCAACAAGAGATTAAGGGTGATCAGTTCCTCAATTTGCCAATAGATAGCCGACAATCATGATGGGGCATAAACCATCTTTAGCAAACTATAATAGCATTTCTTGCATCTTATGCACAAAACTACCTAAGGCACAAATCCTTAGTCAACATAAACCTTACCTCCGCATTCCCTCTGGAATCGGGAACAACACTATCCAAATAACACTTACAATCTTGCAACCAACGCTCCACAACTGAAGCAACTTGGAGAAGCACCAGCTTATCCCCCACTTATCTCATTCTCACACCTGAAGACAAAGGATTAGGAAACAAGAAAGTACTGGCAGTGTTTCACACACGTATCACGTACTAAGGAACAAACAACATTGACAGTATTCAACTGTCACACCAACTAACTCAACAACTTGGCCGGACGGACCGACCTACTCTGATACCACTATTGTAACACCCCAATTCCCATCGCGAATAAATAATACATAATTAAATCAGAGTAAATAAAAATTTATTTTTTCCGACATAAACAAGGATGCCACAATAAGGAAAGAAAACACAATCCCTGCTCAATTATTTGATATATAACACAAATGGAATAAAGGTAAAGGGGAAACTTTTTCCATATAAATGGAAAGGTCAATTATGGAATAAAGCGGAAAGATCCATAACGGACTTGTTTTACAAAATAAATTGTTTTATAATGTCAAAATATACATACAAAAGTAATACAAAATATATTCAACAAATGTATACATATATAACCAAAACGTTCCCCGACTCCCGTGTTACGTATCAGAACAGACAGACCGACAAAGGACGGAGGACTAATCTTCACAAAAGCCTCCAAGACTACTAATCTGCAATTGCCTCGTAGAGCAACACACCACAGTAGAAGGGTGAGAAACACAATTATAATATAATTGCATACAATTATATAATAACACCAAAAATGCACATGTCAAACATTCTCACCACAACTTACACCATAATTCAAGTACAAAATAACACCATTCATATCTCATACATCCATCACAAAGGCATATCAATCATGCACAATACATTTATCACCAACATATGTATATATATCAACAGCATCAATTCCATTCACAATTCCACACAAAATCAATCCATTCATGATTTATGCAAATGCATAGAGACCGATACAACGACTCTATGCAATGCAATGCGGTACCGTTCCATCCATCATTCTCATCATCAGTTCACTCAGGAACTATTGGAATCATCGCTTGTTACTTAGTGTAACTCCCCGTCGGGCAAACGATGTTCCCCGTCGCTTTAGGTCCTCTTGGTATAAGGCTTACGACGTTTATGGATCGCTTTAGGTCCTCTCAGTATAAGGCTCACGATCTGATCGCTTTAGGTCCTCTTTGTATAAGGCTCATGATCGTCTATAATCATCGGTTTAGGTCCTCTCGGTATAAGACTCACGATGTTATAGCGGATTCCCTCTGGAACCGTTTCGTCGCTCACACCCACTAGGGCACACGACATCACAAGATGCATATCATGATGCTTGGCATACAAGGACTCATGACAATCAAATGCATCTTCACAAATCAACAATATGGATTATCTCATCATCATTATTCATGCATTGGAAACCAATTCAAACAATGCATTTACTTGCCATAAGGCCACCAATTAACACACATTGAATTTCACATAAACAATGCATTTCATCATAATCCACAAACCACAACAATCCCACAAAACATCATAACAACATACATTGATATTCAATCAAACAATGTATTTTACCACACAACAATATCATTATCACATGCGTTTACATCATACAACAGCACACAAGTCATACGATATATATCAAAAGCACATTGCATGATAACACATCAAGTACACGCAATTACAACGGTAAAAGTCGACAAAACGACACATTTCCAAATTCCCGACATAATTAAATCGGACAACAATCCCAAAACCATTTTAATAAGAAAGAACATTTCAATAGCTTTCTAACGATACCAAGAACGTCTCGATCCGAGTTACGGATCAAAAGTTACGGCATCGGACGCAAAATAGGGAACCATTCTACATCCTCTCTGGTCATACGTGTATTGCCTTAGGCCATACGCGTACTGCCCAGCTCGCTCGCCCATCCCATACGCGTAATGCCCAAAGTGCTACGCGTATGGGCAGAGACTGATTTCTCCCCAAAATCCACTAAAACTCCATACGCGTAATGCCTCACTTGATACGCGTAATGCCTTGCCAAGTACGCGTACCATTACGCAAATCAGCATAAGGCTGTGAAAAATGTGTTCCATACGCGTACTTCCCTCATTCCTCCCTTGCCATACGCGTATTGCCCAAACCAATACGCGTAATGCCAAGCGTGATACGCGTATGGGCAGCGAAACCCAGAATTTTTCCTGCAGAATTTCTGCTACGAGAATCAACCAAAATCATCTCCAAATCTCATCTAAACACCAGAAAATTACCAATTGAATGCACAAAAACATCTATCTAACATGTCTCAGCAATTAGGAACATTAAAACATGATTTCAGACATAATTTGAATCAAATTCTAACAATCTCAACATATTAATGGTTTTGGTTCTATATCCAATTTCAACCAAATATCACACAAATACATACATACATAATCATACACAAGTATAGGATAATCGAGTTTCACACCCTTACCCGATTAATCATGCTTTGAAATGTCGATTGATTCGATTCCTAAACTTTCAAGTTTTTCCTCTTTTCTTTCTCTTCTCCTTCTTCTCTTTCTTTTCTCTCTATTTTCTCTCTATTTTCCCTCTTATGAAAAACAAACATAATATCTACCCAACCAAAAGACCAAAATACCCCTACACTCAAATATCTCGCAAACGCTCTCAAAATGCGATAAAACACAATAACAATGAAAAATAATATATTGTCAAATAAAAGTCAAGAATAAAATAATATAAAAATGAAAATAATTAAATCGACTCGATTAAATAAATCGGACAAAATGGGGCGTTACACTCAGCATTAGGCAAAGAAAAACCTCGAAACTCGTGTGTCCGGACCATAAAGTGATACCTGTTATTATGCAAACTCTTGATAAGCCGTGCATTACGGCAAAAGTCAATGCCGGCATAGAGACAAGGTATGTTTTCTTCGTTTTCTAAATCGGCCTCTAAGTCTAAATAGAGGGCAATGGCAGTAATGATACCGCTTATACAGATGGAACCGCCGACTCTGTTTGCTACACTGATGAAGTGGGCAAGAAGGAACGGTGTTGGATTTACACGGGTCTGGGAAAGTGCACAGTGGATAAAGAATAAATCCTTAGAGTTTACTTTTCCCGAATTTTCACGGCCGAAGATGGTGGAGGCAAGGGTGCGGTGAAAATAGCGAATAGCAGGGTTGTGGATGGTTGTGGCTTTCAAGC
Source organism: Lathyrus tuberosus (assembly GCA_022829125.1). NCBI lineage: Eukaryota > Viridiplantae > Streptophyta > Magnoliopsida > Fabales > Fabaceae > Lathyrus > Lathyrus tuberosus. The sequence continues at coordinate 9,813,465 of JALAZF010000082.1, read as the reverse complement.
CCTCCCATCTGGTGGCTTTTGCGTTTGTTATTTGGTGCCAAAATTGGAAGGCTCCTTCCTCCCAATCACTGTCTAAGGGGGCTTGAGTCACAAGACCCTCACCGGTAGGAAAACCAAAGTACTCAGCTATCTGCTCATGAGTGAGCAAATAGTCAATGTTAAACATCCTGAAGTGAATGGTTTCGGTAGTGCGGCTAAGGTCATGGACGTATCGGACTGAACTAAGAAACTCATAGGTAAGCCTAACTGAAGAAGGATTAAACATAGAGCATAATCGGGTCATTCCTAAATTTCGGAGCATCCACGAGACACTATCATAGAGACCCAAGGTGCGAAGAGTTTTGGGCTCTGGATACCTCGTGGCGTAGACTGGCCTTTTGGATACTCGGTGGAAGTTGGAACGCATGGTGGCTCCAAGTTCTCCGTCGGGGAACTCAATGCCCATGTAATCAACTTCTTGGTTAGCATCCATGGTTGCTTCTTAGGAATATGGTGGTTGTGGGAATTTTCTGAAGTGGGTAGAGAAATGGGTAATGGGTATGAGAAAGGTGAATGGTAATGTGTGGTTAGAGGTGTTTATATAAGGATTTGTGGATGAATATGGATAGATGGAGTTAATGTGGGAATGGTGAAGGGTTTACTAGGTACTTAGGGGGTCTAGGAACATGCAAGAGTGCATTGAATGGGAATTGGAGGAGGCAAGGGCGCGTTTCACAAAGAAAAATGCGTGTTCTGCCAATTCGAATGCATAGAGAGCGCCGTTAGGCACATGGCGACCGCCATTTGCTTTCAGCACGCCTTTTGGTTTTCTGGCTTGCAGAATGCAAATTGGTTATTAAATTTTTTTGTTTTTGGTTTTTCTTGACAAGCCTAGGTTTGCTAAACATTAATAGAAAGTAAAGTAATTATTTAAAACACTAAAATAGTAACTTAAACAAAAAGAAATTGCATTAAAGGAAACTGAAATGTACTACATTTACACGTCGGCATCCCGACGGTACACAGTGGAATGGAAATTACAATTCAAACAATACAATAAGGGGAAACACTATCCATGTAAACAAACTAATCTAAGAAAAACAGGAAAAAGAAATGTGCGGCTACGGATCATCCATGGTGTTATCTAAGAGAGTAGACAATTTGGAACATATGGTCCAACTCTTCGTGAACAACATCCATTAGGCCGATGAAGTCAACTCGGAGAGAGGAAATCTCGTCTCGGAAGGAATCTACTTCAGCCTGGAGAGCGTTTATAGCAGCAGCAACATTCAAAGGGGCATATCAGGATCGACCTCGGAACCTTGAGTGGCCTCCGCTGACATAATGGTATCTCTATTTTCATAATCCTGAGGAGAGTCGGGCGGAGTTAGAAACTCGTTGACAACCTCCAAATCACAGAGCCAATTGTCTTTGTTGTGCACACTGGTCTTAGCATGGTTGGGCAAGGTGAAGGCATGGACCACAGAATTATTGATAAGTAGCTCGAATTCTACCGGGCCAAGGTTAGCAAAAATGCCTCTGTTGAAACAGAAGATAATGTCCATTGGGCGGAAACCACCGAATGCAAAGGATCGGTTCAGATGGTACCTCATCCCAATTGCATCAGCAATCATGGTCACCAGCCCACCTATTAAAATTGGTTCTAAGGAATCACGGGCAATATGACTGAGATTAACAAGTAGGTACGGGGTTGCATTGACCGGCTTTCCCTGGGATGTGAAGAGCATGATATATAACTCATCCCTCAACACAGACGTCACGTTCTCTTCTTTCCCAAAGAAGGTGTGAGCCAGAACCTTATGGAAATATCTCCATGCAGGATTGTGAATACTTTCGGAGAACATAGCATTAGGATCGGCATTACCGCTTCCTGTTATGGTACCCCAGAAATGTTCAAGATCATAGCTAGTGAAGGCATCAGCAGGGGTTTTGGTCACAGCATCGGGCTCATTAGGAAAACCCAATAATTCAGCGAATTCATGGTGGGTGAATCTGTACTTGTTTCCAAATAACCTGAAGGTGGCCAATCCACGGCCAAATCCGAAACCACGGGTGGCATCATAATAGAGGGAGCTTAGAAACTCCAAGGTCAGGCTACGGTAAGTGATAAATCTCTTCTCTAAAGCAAAGTGAGACCATCATATCTGGCTCAGAAGGAAAATAACATTATCTTGGATGCTAAGGGTTTGCATGGCCGAGTCGTCAGGATAGATAGACAGACCAAAATCTCTTTGAGACAAAGCCTCAAATCGACGCCTCTGGACATCGTTCCTGAAAACAATGGCACGGGTTTCAAAATGTCTGCATGGTTGCTGGTCAAAGGTTTCCTAGAGAAGGGTCTCCTGAAAATTTGAGAAACATTACAATATTAGGGGAAAATACTATTAGCTACGCGTTAGTAAGATAAAAATAGTAATAATAATCGTAATAATAATAATGATAGCAGAAATAGTGAGATGCAACAAATAGTGATGTATATTGCATAGACTTTATACTAAACATGCATGTAATGTCCTAAAACTAACAAAGTAAAATAGAGGGCAAAAATAAAAAAATAAAAAAATAAAAACTAAAGATCGTGGTTTAGCTCCCACGAAGCGCTTTGTTTAATGTCAGAAGCTCGACATTAGAATTGGAAAGGGCATCATTTGTCGAGAAGAGCGGGAAGCTCTTCCAACTTGTAATAATTGATGAATTCCCTGTTTTCTACTAGGTGGTAGTGTTTTAGTCTCTGGCCGTTCACAAAGAACGTCTCATTCGACTTTCCTCTAATTTCAACTGCTCCACTTGGTAGGACTTTTGTAACTTCGAAAGGACCAGACCATCTAGAGCGTAATTTTCCGGGAAAGAGTTTAAGCCTAGAGTTAAAGAGAAGAACTATATCTCCTTCGTTAAACTCCTTCTTTGTTATCCTTTTATCATGCCACTTCTTGGTTCTTTCTTTGTATATTCGGGCATTTTCATAGGCATCTAGTCTTAGTTCTTCTAATTCATGGATATCGAGAATCGTTTTCTCGCCTGCTGCCTTGTAATTCATATTCAGGGTTTTAATGGCCCAATAAGCTTTATGCTCAAGTTCCACAGGCAGATGGCATGACTTTCCATAAACTAGTTTATACGGTGTGGTTCCTATGGAAGTTTTGTAGGCTGTTCTGTAAGCCCACAGAGCTTCATGAAGCTTAGTAGACCAATCTTTTCTAGAGGTTGCAACGGTTTTTTCTAAGATTTGCTTATTCTCTCTATTTGACACTTCTACGTGTCCACTAGTTTGAGGGTGATAGGGTGTTGCTACTCGGTGTCGTACTCCGTATTTAAGCAATAGCCTCCCGAAGACATTCGAAATGAAATGGGATCCACCATCACTAATGACAATTCTTGGTACACCGAACCTGGGAAAGATTATGTTCTTGAAAAGCTTTACCACCACTCGTGCATCATTTGTAGGTGAAGCTACTGCCTCAATCCATTTTGATACGTAATCTACTGCGACGAGTATGTATTTGTTTCCAAAAGAAGATGGAAAAGGTCCCATGAAATCAATGCCCCATACATCAAAGACTTCGACTTCCAAAATTCCCCTTTGTGGCATCTCATCGCGTCTAGAAACATTTCCAGTGTGTTGGCAGCGGTCACAGTTCATAATGGCAATGTGAACGTCCTTCCAAAGGTTTTGCCAAAAGAGGCCAGATTGTAATATCTTTGCGCATGTTTTTGATGTACTGGCATGTCCTCCATACGGTGCAGCATAGCATTAGGATATGACATCCTCTACTTCCGATTCAGGGACACATCGACGAAATATTCCATCGGCGCCTCTCTTGAATAATAGGGGTTCATCCCAGTAATATTGTTTAAGATCATGGAAAATTTTCTTTTTATGTTGGTATGTTTGATCTGGTGGAAGCACTTTGGCTGTTAGGTAGTTGACAAAGTCAGCATACCATGGCAATATGGTTTTTGTATAGATTGCTTCTACTACTTCATTTGTCTCTACATCGTTAAATAGCAAGGAACATTCTACGATTTTGCTTTCTCTTTCCAACTAGGTTACTAGTCTGTCGTAAGGAAAATCATCGTTTATAGGCACTCCTTCGGGCTTTAGATCCTCAATCCTAGATAGATGATCTACTACCATGTTCTCTGTACCTTTCTTATCCTTTATTTCCAAATCGAATTCTTGCAAAAGCAGAATCCATCTCAAGAGTCTTGGTTTGGCATCCTTTTTAGCCAACAGGTACCTAATAGCGGCATGATCGGTATAGATAATAATTTTTGCTCCTACCAGATAGGAACGAAATTTGTCTAAGGCGAACACAACAGCTAGAAGTTCCTTTTCTGTGGTCGCATAGTTCATCTGCGCGTTGTCTAAGGTTCTACTTGCGTAGTAAATAGCATGAAGCCTTTTATCCTTTCTTTGTCCTAAGACAGCGCCTACAGCGTAGTCGCTAGCATCGCACATTATTTCAAATGCTAAACTCCAATCAGGTGGTTGCATAATTGGTGCGGTAATAAGAGCATTCTTCGGATGTTCAAATGCTTTCAAGCATTCTTCATCGAATATAAATTCAGCTTCTTTCATTAGTAGTTCAGTCAATGGTTTTGTAATCTTAGAGAAGTCTTTAATGAACCGTCGGTAAAAACCGGCATGACCTAAAAAGCTTCGTACTTCTCTAACTGTTTTGGGTGGTTGAAGGTTTTCTATGACTTCTATCTTTGCTTTGTTTACTTCAATACCTCTATCGGATACTACATGTCCAAGAACTATACCTTGTCGCACCATGAAATGGTACTTCTCCCAATTTAGCACAAGGTTCACTTTGACGCATCGTTCGAGTACCAACTCAAGGTTCGACAGACAGTGTTCAAAACTTCCCCCACATACAGAGAAATCGTCCATAAAGACTTCCATTATGTCGTCTATGAAATCTGCAAAGATCGACATCATGCATCTCTGAAATGTTGCGGGAGCATTACACAGTCCAAATGGCATTCGACGATAGGCAAATGTACCATAGGGGCAGGTGAATGTTGTCTTCTCTTGGTCACCAGGGTGAATAGGTATTTGGAAAAATCCTGAGTATCCGTCTAAGTAACAAAAATATGAATGTTTGGCTAGTCGTTCAAGCATTTGGTCTATGAAGGGTAAAGGAAAATGGTCTTTTCTAGTAGCCTTATTCAGCTTTCTATAGTCTATGCACATCCTCCATCCAGTTTGAGTTCGTTTGGCTACGAACTCGCCTTTTTCGTTAGTTACAACCGTAACATCACCCTTCTTTGGTACGACATGCACTGGGCTGACCCATTTGCTGTCAAATATTGGATATATGATTCCTGCTTCCAATAGTATTTGCACTTTTCTCTTCACTACATCGCTTAGGATAGGGTTCAACCGTCTTTGATGCTCTCTGGATGTCTTACAGTCTTCCTCCATCATGATGCGATGCATACATATAGAGGGACTTATCCCTTTTAGCTCGGAGATGTTATATCCAAGAGTTGTGGGATACTTCCTCAAGACTTCCAATAATTTCTCGGTTTCTATTTGTCCTAAATCGGCATTAACTATCACTGGTCTTTCAAGTTCAGTATCTAGGAATTCATATCTTAGATCTTTGGGTAATGTTTTGAGTTCTACAGATGGTTTCTTTGGGCAACGCATTGGATCGGATGTGAGTGCTAGGCATTCTCTTAGACTGTCATCTTCATACGGCTCACGCCAATTATCGTCTTCGAATATTTGAGGGGCTGGAATCTTTAGTACTTCTGTGTACCTCGTCGGTTCCTTCTCCATTTCTCTGACGCATTCGTTGATAACGTCTAGAAAACAGCATGAATCATCTAAAGAAGGGGCTTTTAGGAATTGGGCTAAAATAAATTCGAATTTTTCTTCCCCTACTTCGAAAGTTAACTTCCCTTTCTTCACATCTATTATAGCTCCAGCTGTTACTAAGAACGGTCTACCTAAAATAATTGGTATATTAGAATCTTCCTTAATGTCCATTATCACGAAATCTGTTGGAATATAAAACTGACCTATGCGAACTGGCACGTTTTCTAGCATACCTACTGGATATTTCACAGAGCGGTCTGCTAGTTGTAGCGACATCTTCGTTGGCCTCAAGTCTCCTAATTCAAGTTTCTTACATGTGGATAGGGGCATTAGGCTAACACTGGCTCCTAAGTCACATAACGCTTTGTCTATGAGAGTTTTTCCGATTACACAAGGTATGGAAAAGCTACCTGGATCTTTTAGTTTTGGAGGCATGTTGTTTTGAAGTATGGCACTACACTCAGCAGTGAGCATAACGGTTTCGTTATCTTCTAACTTTTTCTTGTTTGACAGGATCTCTTTAAGGAACTTGGCATATGAGGGCATATGCGTAATAGCTTCTGTGAAAGGTATCGTTATATTAAGTTGCTTTAGAATCTCTACGAATTTCTTAAACTGTCCTTCGTTTTTGGATTTAGCTAGTCTTTGGGGATAAGGCACGGGTGGTTTATATGGTTGCGGAGGCACATAAGGTGTTTCTTTCTCTGCGGCCTTTCCGCTTTCATCTTCCTTCTCCGTGTTAGGTTCTTTTATTTTCTCAGTTCCCTTTGGTGAATTTTGGTTCATGGCTAAATTTTGGAATCTCGGGTGAACAGGTCCATCGTACTCTGTTCCGCTTCGCAAAGTTATAGCGTTAGCATGACCTTTTGGGTTTGGTTGCGGTTGGCCAGGAAATGTTCCAGCGGGGGCTGCGTTATTTGATTGTTGTTGGGCTACCTGGGAAATTTGAGTTTCTAACATTTTGTTATGGGTAGCCATAGCATCAAGCTTGCTTGACAATTGTTTCATCAATTCGCTCGTGTGAGCGTTTTGATTTGCGAAATCCATGTTTTGCTGAGCCTGAGCATTCATAAAGTTTTCCATCATGATTTCCAGATTTGATTTTTTTGGTAGAGGTGGAGCGGGTTGCGCTCCTTTCTGAAATCTGGGTGGAATAGCAGGTGCTGGGTTAGGTGGATTCAAAGCATTGTTATTCTTATACGAAAAATTCGGGTGATTTCTCCAGCCATGATTGTAAGTGTTTGAATACGGGTTCCCTTGAGCGTAGTTCACTTGGTCAGTAGGAGTACTAGCCAACACTTGACATTCAGCGTTTGTATGCCTAGGGTTTCCGCATATTGCACAATTTGGTGTAAGTGCATCTACGGTAGCTGCTGGAGGTGCTATTGCTAAACTTTTGATCTTTTGAGCAAGCGCGTCCACTTTAGCATTGACTCGGTCTATACCGTTGACTTCGTGCATTCCTCCTTTCGGAGTTGGTTTCTCTGTACCAGCGCGTTCACCTCCCCATTGGAAATGGTTTTGAGCCATAGTCTCTATGAGTTCATAGGATTCTACATACGGTTTATCCATTAGAGCACCGCCTGCGGCAACGCACAGATTCATTTTGGTATTGTACAGCAGCCCACCGTAAAAGGTGTGTATTATCATTCATTCTTCAAGTCCATGGTGTGGCCATAACCTCAACACGTCTTTGTATCTCTCTCAAGCATCGAATAAAGATTTGTTATCCTTTTGCTTGAATCCGTTAATTTGGGCTCTCAGCATAGCGGTCTTTCTTGGTGGGAAATATCTGGCTAAGAAGACTTTCTTCAACTCGTCCCATGTCGTCACTGAGTGAGATGGTAGAGACTGGAGCCAAGCCCTTGCTCTATCTCTCAATGAGAACGGAAAAAGTCTCAGTCTGATTGCTTCTTGACTAACCCCATTGGCTTTCACGGTGTCTGCATATTGCACGAATATTGATAAATGAAGGTTTGGGTCATCCGTAGCATCACCTGAGAATTGGTTTTGTTGAACTGCGGATATTAGCGAAGGTTTTAGCTCGAAATCATTACGGTTAATGGCTGGAACAACAATGCTATTATGTGGTTCATCCTACGACGGAATAGCAAAGTACTTTAGCGGACGGTTTTGTGGGCCATCTGCCATGTTTTGTTCTGGTTCTGATTCGGCTTCCGAATCTGAGTAGGGAATAAGAGGATCTGGGATGTTATATCTAAGAAGGAATTCGTTAATTATGCGTCTCAGAAGTATGTAACGTTCGATTTCGTTGACTGGTTGCTCCAACTCTTCGCCTTGTGAGCGAGTGTTTGGCATACAATTGACGAATCGAAAAGGAAAAGAAATAAAAAGTTGCCTTAGTCTATACTGTGCAACGAAAGTATCACAATAATGACTTATTGAGTCCCCGGCAACGGCGCCAAAAACTTGGTCGCGACTTTGTGTAATGGTCAGATTACTGCTGCAAGTATACAGCTTATCGCGTAGTCTTAAAAAGGTTGTCGAACCCACAGGGACCAATAATCAACCTAGAGTGATCGATTATTGCGGTGTAAAGCTAAGGCTTAGATTTGGCGGTAAAATAAATTTGGTTATTAACGGGATTTGAAAAACAACAATAAAGATGAAACCGGAGAATGATTTTCGTGCTCTTTGGGACTCCGTAAGATCCAGGTGTTAACAAAGGTCTTGAGATTGGTCTGAAGGATATGCCAATTTAAAGGCTCGACCTCACGCTCTCGCGGTCTTAACTAAGTCACGCCTAATGACCCCAAGATTTTGCTCTCGCTCGCTCGGTAGTTAAGAGGTGCTGTTTGAAAACTAACATAAACTAAATGAGGCCCTAAAGCGCTCTCGCTGCATTTAGGCTCAATGTCCGACGTTTACTATCCGGCGATTACCTCAAACTCTCGCTCTATTGGACACGCCTTGGTGTGCTTCTCACTCTCGTGACGAAACACTGTTAAACAGCCTCTCGCTCTCATGACAAGGTTGTCTAAATTCAGTTTAGACACCAAAACCAGAATTTTAAAACAAAAGCTAAACACTGAAGGATTCTACAGAGTCCCGTCGGAACGACGGTCCTCAATCTATGGACTCGAAACAAAACTACTCAGACATAATTAAATCTAACACTAATATATTAACATTTCTGAATTTTAAAACATGCATAATGGTTTGTGCTTAATTAAGATCAGAATTAGGTTTTGATGCGAAATCTGAATTATGCAATTAATCAAAAGAAAACAAGATGCAGTAAAGTAAATAAATCATAAATAACCTGAAATGCGAAGTAATTAAAACGGGAAATGGACTTTGTATTAATTAATCGATCCAAGTGTACATCAGCAGCAAAAGAAACGGAAAATACAACGGGTGTATCAATCTCTCGATATGATCGATTGATACTATGGATAATGATATAAGTGGTTAGGAATTTTGGCAGCGCTTCCGCAAGGTTCTTGGATCCAAATGTAGACCTCTGGTACTCTATTTATAGGCAAAATATGGCTCATAAGTAGTTGAGTTCAAATTTTGAAATATCACGTGCAAACTGCCAGAACTGCATAAAGAAAACTGCTCCCGCGCACATTGGCGATCGCCTTATGGCAAACAGCGGTCGCCTTTTCTTTAAATGTTTGAATCTCCCTCCTTTCTGACATGGCGAGCGCCATTCAGTTGAACTGGGGGGAATGGCGAATGCCTTTCATCTGGAAGAGGCAGAACCATGCAATTTTCTCCACTTTTCTTCTCTTTGAGCTCATATCTTGATCTTTTCTTCTTTTTGAGCTCATATCCTGGTCTTTTCTTCTCTGGAGCTGATATAGGACCTGTAAATGGAAAAGAAACGAAAACATAAGCAAACAATACACGAAATGACAATGACTCGATAAAAATACAATAAAACATGCACGAATTGAATCGAATGAAACGATACAAAATCGAGTCATCAGCAAGTTAAACAAAGCTCTCTATGGCCTTAAACAAGCCCCTAGAGCCTGGTTTGAAATGTTAAAGGGCTCTCTGATACAACTTGGTTTTCAAGCCAGCAAGTGTGACCCTAGTTTGTTTATGCTTCACTCTAACACTTTATCTATTATTATCGTAGTCTATGTTGATGATATCATCATCTCTGGAAATTCCTCTTCATTTATAGACAACCTCGTCACAAAGTTAAATTCTAAGTTTGCTCTCAAACAGCTTGGAAAGCTAGATTATTTTTTTGGCATTGAAGTCACTCATCTCCAAAATGGCTCTTTACTCTTGTCTCAAACCAAATATATATGTGATCTTCTAGCCAAAGCTAATATGGCATCTGCCAATGGTATGCCCACACCCATGATATCCAGCAGCAAACTCTCTAAGTTTGGTTCTACTGCAGTCCCTAATCCAACTCACTTCAGATCCATAGTTGGAGCCCTTCAGTATGCTACTCTAACAAGGCCAGAGATTTCCTATTCAGTCAATAAAGTCTGCCAATTTATATCCAACCCTACCTCTTATAGGTTTCTGTGATGTTGACTGGGCATCAGATCCTGATGACAGGAAATCTACATCAGGTGCCTGTGTTTTCCTAGGTCCTAATAGCATTTCTTGGTGGTCAAGAAAACAAACTCTGGTGGCCAGATCGAGTGCAGAAGCAGAATACAGAAGTTTAGCACAACTTTCTGCATAAATTCTTTGGGTTCAGTCCCTTCTCAATGAGCTTAAATGCAAATTTCAAACACCCAAGATTTTATGTGACAATCTCAGTACTGTCACCCTTGCTCATAATCATGCTCTGCAGAATCGTACTAAACATATTGAAATGGATATATTCTTTGTAAGGGAAAAGATTCTTAACAAAAGTTTGATTGTGGTTCATGTTCCTGCCCAGGATCAGTGGGCAGATGCTCTTACAAAACCTCTGTCAGACTCTAAGTTTCTACACCTGCGTGATAAGCTCAGGATTTTTGACAAACACAGTTTTGTCAACATATCCTCAACTTCTATAGGGGAATGTTAGAATAATAAAATATCTAAGTTTCTCTATTCTAGATTCTATTAGATTTAGTGGTATATCTGTGTACAGCTGTCCAAGTACAGCTGTACAGCTGTCCTAGTACAACTATCCTATTATAGCTGTCAAAGTTTTTTCTCCTATATAATGGGGCATTGTATTCCTCATCTATTATGAATTTAATATGCAAAGGTATTGCATCAGATCTTATCCTAATAACTCTCTCTTTATACCAAATCTAATACCAGGTAATTGTTCTTATCCTCTGCTGCTATTGATGCTCTGCGTTGACTGTTTTGTGTATCTGATGTGTGCGTATGGTGATGTTGTCGCTGTGCATTTGCTTATGCGTGTTGTGTGTATCCGATGTGCTTGTGTTCTACTGCTCACCCTTGTTTACTGATATGCTTCTCCTACACAATTCGTGTTGTTTGTGATGTTTATATAGGCATATGTGAATTGATTGTGAGTTGAATGCTGAGATTGTGATTTGAATGTGCTGATTCGTGTGGTTGTGATTGATGAGAAGATTTGATGCCACCTTTAATTTTGGAAATATGATAGTGTTTGATTATGTTGTGATTTTTTGCCAAAACTGTATTTATTTCGTATTGAATGCCACGACTTCTTGCTGTTTCCGTTTAGCTCTCATTCAGTGGCCTTTTTTAATGTTTGAGATTTGATCTTGCTGTCTTGATTCCTTTCCTTGTTTGTACGGTTAATGATGTATCTGGTTTTTTCTTTCAATAGCAATTGTGCTACAATTTAATTGCTGGTGAAGCAAGTTAATTCATATGAGCAATGGGACTAAGTAGTGCGGCTGATCTCAACATATTGAGAAGCTTCCCAAAAGCAACCAGTGCTCCCTGAGAATGACCAGACCGCCCCGTCGGGATTCGTTGCAGGCAAAGGTAGCCATCATTTGTTGTCACTGTGTGTTCTTCACATTTGCAACCTTGTGTCTCTTATCAAAGTCTTGCAGGTACCAAGAGAGTTTGTCTGCTGGCCAGAATGTGGTTATGTGAATAGTTAAGCGACAACGCTTTTATGTGATCTTTTGTGAAGATTCATATGATCCATATTCCTATTATTCACATTCTAAAAATCCAACAAATCATGCTCTTGGAGGGTCTCATAACTCTAGCCAGTCAAAGACAATAATTAGCAGTGGACCTCCACCATCAAGTTATGCTCCATTTGCACATAAAACTACTCTTTTAAAGGCAATCATGAATAAATGTAAACCAAGTCCTACTGCTTATGATGATGCAATTTCAGATATTGACGTGCAAGAATTTATTGCAAAGGGTTTGTGCTATAGTGGCTATGCAGGAACTGAAATCAGAAACCTCTTGCTTGAAGGATAAACTATGGGCTGGTATTTGAGATCTGAATATAGAAACCAATTTGATTGTTCTTGTTCATAACTCGTCCCATACTCTACCTCGATACCGTGATTCAAATGTCTTGGAATTCCATGGGTTACCTTAAATTATGTCTGGTTTTGCTGGGGCTTTCATGAAACAGAAACTTCTGCCGATTCTACTTAAGCTGAAGCTAAACCGACGGTTGTGCGGGAGCTGCCTTCGATCGCCAGTGAATTGCTCACTATTTCGGTATGTCGTTCCTCTTCCTTTCAACAGGTTGTGTAATTCTTCTTGTACTGCAAATTCTGAAGCGTCAGCCCTTGATTCTTCTTCCAATTTTCTAATTTCTTGTTGAATTAATGAATCGGTTTACGTTTTTTCTTGTGTTGATACAATTTGAATATGTATGAAGGCTTATGAGCATGTCTTTCCGTCGTTTCGTGTCCCTCCTTGTTCTCTCCGCAACTTTGGAGAAAGTCACTCTCATGTCGGCTTAGGCTGGTGACTGCAAGCCATGATTTCCGTCATATGCTTGATAACCGCATCATACCTACCAAGAGCAGCAACACCATTGTCCTATATGGAAGTGAACATGATAATTGATATAATTCCAAGTAGCTCCTCTAGAAACAGAAATAGCACTTCTGTATGATCGAATAAACCGTAGCTGCTTCCTTGTATAGGTCTAAAGCATTGTAAATTCCAAGAATAGCATCCACGAATTGACATCATTCAATGTCAAGAAAGCTTTAAATGTATCATCAGTTTGTCTACACTATGTGAACTAATGCATTGTCAACACACACTTGATTTCAAAATTTGAAAAAATGGTTGAAAAAATGGATATGGGTGTTTGGTTTTTGTTTGATGTTGAATATGGATCTTGGTTATGGTTTGGACAAAGATTTGGATATGGATGTGGATATTGACTTAATTGGATTTTACAATGGTTAAAATAACTATGGATTTTGAATTAAAAATGGATATATAAAAATTGATTTTCGAAAATAGTTTAGGAGAATAGGTAAGAAAATTTGGTTTATGAGAATGGATAATGGAAATAGTTAAGAAAAGTGGATAATGAAGAATGGAAAATGGACATTAAGTGATGATGAACTTGAACAATCCACCTTATTACTTGAATCCCAAGAAAACCACACAAACTTAAATCAAATTCTTTGGCCAAAATAAATGCCCAAGATACTTGATGCCTTTTGAACAAGCTTAAATCAACGAATCCATTAGCCTTAATCTTCGATTTAATCACAAATCAATCACACTCCCCCGGATGAGATCTTAACAAGAAACACTTTGACTGGATGAGGAACATAATAGCAATGCCTTGAAGAATCCTTGAAGATGAATAAGGAAAGAAACCCTGTCATGGAAACCCTAGCATTCCTAATCTTCAATTCAATCACAAAGGTAATCGCATTCCATCTGATGAGATCTCAATCCATAATCAACATGAAACATTTTGATTTAATGAAACTCCCCGTAATCCTTTAGAAGATGATGATCTTAGCACAAGAACCATGCATTGAGAGATCCTTAGAAATAAAGATACGACTTGAAAAGTAACTTGTCATGAAACCCTAACCAATTTCCAATTGATGACCATGCTCAAAACCAATGATAGGGAAAACTTAATTCTCCTTGAGATGTACACTGGGGCTTTTGAGAAATCTTGAGGAAAATGACCTTGATATTTGATGATCCTTGATAAAAATATTCTTATGATGATGATAGTTCAAACCCAAATTCCAAAATCCATGAAAAGACTAGTTGAATTAATCTTCAGTGAAGTAGGAAACCTCAAACCAAAAGAAAATCCTGGTTCTTCAGAGGGCCTTGATTCCATGCCTTAGGATTTCATGCAAATGAATGGTTGTAAGTGTATGACCTAGTGGACGAATGCATATGTATGTGAAACAAAAGCCAATTATGGTTAGGTAAAGTGAGGGAAAATTTTGGGGTACAATAGTTAAGGGACTAACTTGTAACATTTTTTAGTTAAGGGACTAAAGTGTAACATTAAATTAAGTTAAGGGAATTGGTGACTAATTATTCCATAATTTTACTAATAAGGACCAATATCGCCATAGTCAAATAATCTAGTGAGTTTTGAATCAATGTTCCTCTAACACTCTTCTCCTTATTTATTAGATTTGACATGCCTCAAAAGAGAACCCAACAAATGTTATTTAATGTGATTAATCATGATTGGTATGACTTCTTAATGGTGATTGGAAATCATATTTGATTGTCTCAAATTCCTGATTTCAATATCCTTCCATCAGTCATAAATGCACCCTTAACCTTATTTCGATCAAATACCATCCCTTACCATACTTAGGCCGACATAGCCAATCTAGCCCAATAGTTATTTCAACACATTCATGCTTTTCTGGGTGGACCATTTAATTGAGGCAGACTCCATTGGTTCTAGGTTTGCTTCTACTCGCTTCAGGACCTGACCAAAACACTAGAGATGTACAAAACCCCTTAACCATGAGTCATGTAAGGTTGAAATACTTTCTTGGGTCCTAGCAAAAAATAAGACATGTACACAACTCATCATGCTCGAGCCATGTGAGGGTGAAATTCTTTCCTGAGTCCTACCAAGAAACTAAACATGTACATAACCCCTTAAGCATGAATCGTGTAAGGGTGAAATGCTTTTCTGATTCCTACCAAGAAAACAGACCTGTATAATATGTGTTCTAATTTCGATTCCAGATGAATTAATAAGATGGTTATAAAATGTATTTCACATATGTGTTGTTGTGAATTAGGATGCCTTTAAACAAAGTATAAGCGGTTTCTTTATAATCAAGAAACACACCAGGGTTAGGGTTAACAAAGAAAAATAAGGAAAAACAACAAGGATTGGTTATAACTGCTATTCTTTACTTTCTCTATAAAACAAATTACAAGTGCTCAAGAATAACAATTACTCATTACAAGCTATTTTTTTCACACCACAGAATGAGAGACTAGTATGTTATTTATAATAAAACTTAACATACTAAACTAATGGGATTTTTAAAAATTACTCATTACAAGCTAACTTAGGGTACAAACTAACTTTAACAATTGGATCCTTAACACAAGGCCCAATTCGAAAACTACATACTAGAACACAATTCGACTACAGCATGTAGGTCTTCGACAATAGCATGTGAGTAGACTTTGACAGCATGCTAACTAGAGTTCGATCCAATATCTCACAAATCTCCACCTTGGATCTAACTCTAACATCAAGAAACAAACTAGTTTTCTTTATACAGTTTTATCAACTGCATACAGTGGAAAAACTTGCAACTGTGCAATGTCTTGGTGATCATATCAGTAGCATTATGATTTGTCGAAACTTTCAGCACTTACACTTCTCCACGCACGATTACCCCTCTGACGAAATGCAGCCTCACATCAATGTGCTTGGTTCGCTCATGTTAGGTCGAATTCTTTGAAAAGTGTATTACACTTTGACTATCACATTTAACAGTGACAAATCGACCTTGAAGTTTCAGCTCCTTTGTAAAACTTTCAAGCCACAATGCTTCATTCACAACTTCAATTAGGGCGATATATTCTGCTTCAGTGGTTGATAAGACAACAACCTCCTGAAGTGTTTCTTTCCAACTTATTGTTGTCCCAAATGTAGTGAACACATATCCAGAAATAGATTTTCTGGAATCCATACAACCTGCATAATCAGAGTCGACATATCATTCGATTACGGTTTTACTATCTTCACCCAAGGCTCCACCATAAATTAGGACTCTATTTAGAGACACATTTATGTACCTTAGAATCCACTTCAATGCTTGCCAGTGAGCCTTTCTAGGATTCGCCATGTACCTGCTTGCAAGACTTACTGCATGTGTTATGTCGGGTCTAGTACATACCATAGCATACATCAAAGAACCCACTATATTCATATAGGCTCTTTCAACATCAGTGTTGGGACACTAATCCATACTCATCTTGAATTGAGGGTTTGCCGGAGTCACAACAGGCTTTGAATTCGACATACCATACTTTTCGAGAATCTTCCGTAGGTATGCCTCTTGAGATAAGCATAATTTCGACTGCTTTCTATCTCTTCGGATGTCAATCCCAAGAATCCTGGACGCAGCTCCCAGATCCTTCATGTCGAACTCCTTATTGAGTTCAGCCTTCACCCTTATTACATCTTCGACATTGTTCCTTGCTATTAGAATATCATCCACATAAAGCAACAAAATGACAAATGAATTACCAGGTCGAAATCTAAAGTAAACACAGTGGTCGAACTGACTTCTAATGAAACTTATGTGTGCCATGAACTTGTCGAATCTCATATTCCACTATCAAGGAGATTGTTTCAGTCCATATAAAGATTTCTTCAGCTTGCACACATAATCTTCCTTCCCCTTCTCGACATACCCTTCAGGTTGCCTCATTAGAATTGTTTCATCTAGATCAATATACAAGAATGCAGTCTTCACATCCATCTGTTCCAGTTCAAGGTTGAACTATGCCACCGCGGCAAGCAACATTCGAATAGACATGTGCTTCACAACAGGAGAAAACACATCATTGAATTTGACACCTTCTTTCTGAGTGAACACCCTAGCAACCAATCTTGTCTTGTATCTCTTCGACGCCACTCCTTCGATTCCTTCCTTAACTTTGAAAATTCATTTACAACTGACTAACATGGCTCCAGTAGGTTTCTTGATCAGTTCCCATATGTTGTTATCATGAAAAGATTTCATCTCATCATCCATGGCCTTCATCCATTCAGTTTTCTTTCGACTCCTCATAACTTTCTTATAGTCTCTAGGTTCTTCGTCGAGAACCTCACTTGCAGAGATTAAGGCATAAGCTATAAGATCTGCATACCCAAGTCTCTGAGGTGGTTTGATGACTCTCCTTGACCTGACTCTTTCTAGCAGGTAGTCATTATCAGTCTCCTCATCTTTGAAAACATCTTTTGCTTCTTCTTTGACTTCATCTGGGATACGCAATTCAGCATCAGCATGCTCCACCTCAACAGGAATCTCTCCCTGTTCCAGCTCTTCGTCAGCATCATCAGTTTTCTTGAAAGCCATATCAGCTTCATTGAAAACTACATCTCGACTGGTGATACACCTCTTGTGACCTGGCTCTAGGCACCATAGCATATAAGCTTTGGCTCCTTCAGGGTATCCCATGAACATGCATTTCAGAGCGATAGGTTCGACCTTGTCTTGCCTAATGTGAGCATAGGCCACGCAGTCAAATATTCTCAGTCTGTCGAGATTAGGTGGATGTTCAGACCAAACTTCTTCAGGTTTCTTCATATCTAACGCAGTCGAAGGACATCTGTTTATCAGATATGTTGTTGTCGAAACAACCTCAGTCCAAAACACCTTCTTTAACCCACCACTAGTCAACATGCATCTAACTCTTTCCAAAATAGTTCGATTAAACCTTTCCGCCAAACCATTTTGTTGTGGAGTACCTGCAGTAGTTTTGTGCCTTGCAATACCTGAGACATCACAAAAACTGTCGAATGCCTCATTGCAAAATTCAAGGCCATTGTCGGTTCTCAACCTCTTGACCTTTCTTCCAGTCTGATTTTCGACCAGAGTCTTCCAACCTTTAAAATTCTCAAAAGTTTCATCCTTAGTCTTCTGGATGAATACCCATAACTTTCTGGAATAATCATCGACTATGGATAGAAAATACCTTTCTCTTGAATGTGATGGACACCTTGCAGACCCCAAAAGATCAGCATGGATGTAATCAAGGGATCCAGGATTTGTTTGCCTTTGTTGAACTTCACTCTGCAAGATTTTCCAAGTACACAGTGTTCACAAAATTTCAGCTTTTCGACTTTGTCTCCTCCAAGCAGATTTTGTTTCCCTAATCCGACCAGACCCCTTTCACTGACATGGCCCAATCTCATGTGCCAAATTTCTGTTTTCGACAACGGTTTCGTGGATGCAACATTTGTCGAACCACTTACAACTTCAACCTCAAGGGTATACAAGCCTTGTTTCTTCATGCCTCTCAAGACTTCCTTCGACCCCTTCATGACTCTTAGGATACTTTTCTCTCCTTGAAAAACACATCCCTTCTTGTCGAATTCACCAAGAGAAATCAACTTTCTCTTCAAATCAGGTACATACCTGACTTCAGTCAATAACCTTATTGACTAATCATGGAGCTTGAATCTCACAGATCTAATATCTGGAATTTTGCACGCTTTGTTGTTTCCCAGCAGCACAGATCCACCATCTTGATCACATAGCTCCTCAAATAGTTCTCTGTTTGGAGTCATGTGCCTAGTGCAACCTGAATCCATAATCCACTCTTTTCTTGAGTCGCCACTTGAAACCACAAGAACATCTTCGAAGTCATCTTGAACAATGGTTGCGTTGCCATTATCCTTACCTTCATGATCTTTCAGGAGTTCAAGGCACACCTTTCTTGTGTGACCCTCCTTCTTGCAGTGATAGCATCGAATACCAGATGCCTCACCACTATAAGATTTCTGCTGACTTTTACCTTTCTTCTTGTCGAACTTACCATCCTTTCGCAAGAATTTTCCCTTAATGGCCAAACCCTCACCAACCGTCAAAGGTTTATGCTCCTTTCAAGGCTGATTGAACTTCTTTAAAGCTTAGGGACTCCCTTCCATACAAGGGAGTTTCTTTGAAGTGAGCATGTGTTCTGGGCAAAGCACACAACAGCAACAGTGCTTGATCTTCGTCATCGATCTTCACATCAATATTTTCAAGATCAAGAATCAGCTTGTTGAACATATCCAACTGCTCAGCCAAAAATTTGTCTTCACTCATCTTCAATGAATACAAAGCTTGCTTCAGGTAGAGTCGATCCACTAGAGATTTGTTCATATACAAACTTTCAAGTTTCAACCATAACCCCGATGTCGTAGTCTCCTTTGATACCTGTTGAAGAACCTTATCACCAAGGCTCAACAATATTACGCTGTGGGTTTTCTCTATCATGGTCATCTTTTCTTTTTCCGTTAATGCAACATTCATGGCTGCCTCTCCCTTCAACGCTTCCAAACAACCTTGCTGAACCAGTAGGGTTTTCATCTTCAAGCGCCACACACTGGAATCTTTCACTCCGGTGAACTTTTCAATCTCATACTTTGTTGAAGGCATCTTCTCCACGCTCACCGCACCAATTTGTTGTGAATTAGGATGCCTTTAAACAAAGTATAAACGGTTTCTTTATGATCAAGAAACACACCAGAGTTAGGGTTAACAAGGAAAAACAACAAGGATTGGTTATAACTGTTATTCTTTACTTTCTCTATAAAACAGATTACAAGTACTCAAGAATAACAAATAACCCTTTCACCCTAATTAGGTTTTTTCACACCACAGAATGAGAGACTAGTATACTATTTATAATAAAATCTAACATACTAAACTAATGGGATTTTTAACAATTATCCATTACAAGCTAACTTAGAGTACAAGCTAAGTTAAACAATTAGATCCTTAACACAAGTTCCAATTCGACAACTACATACTAGAACACAATTTGACTACAGCATGTAGGTCTTCGACAACAGCATGTGAGCAGACTTCAACGGCATGCTAACTATAGTTCGATCCAATATCTCACATGTGTAGTAAACTTTTAGAGTCAAATTAGTGAGTTTTCATTTTCATAAATTAGCTCAAAAATCATGCCATATGATAACAATTAGAATGAAGAAGAACACCAATCAGGATGAGATTCAAAACAATGATAATCATTCAAATGAAGAAGAACATAAAGTTATATGTCTAGGCTAGATGAAAATCCTAATATCAATCTAACTCCAAGTTTTGTTATTACCCAAATATAAAGTAGCCTCGTAAGAACAAATGTTATCCAAATGGTAACCTAACTAATGGGTATAATGTTTAATCTAATCATAGAAAAATTCACTATAACTTATCAAACATTAGTTATCCAAATGGGTCAAATTGCCGATGTTTTAGAGGAGTTAACTGATCCCTAAATTCCTCAAAAGCAATACATTGAATCTTGAAATATAATGGTTCCAAATCAAAATCAAAATGACGAGAACCTTATCCATAAAATAAGATATAATATGGGGAATCAAACTGACACATATTCAACTTATGGTGTGAGAATATACCATATTCTTAATATGCATTCCCAAGTACTGCATTGCAAGTTGAACTATTAGAGGGACTAAATTTCCTAAATTCACTAAGTTCAGTGTTGAAGTGGGGAATCAGTTGTTGAACACAAAGCCATATACCAAAATGAATGTGGAGACATGGCTAATCATTAATATTTGAAAATGAAATATTTTTGAGCATTTCTTAATGCACCACCCAAGTTTCTTATGCACCATGTGAAATTATTTTTTTGCCCCCTGATTTTGGATGTGCACATCCGAACGCACCAAATTTTTAAAAAACACATAGTTGTTCCGGATATACATATCCGGAAACAATTCTGATGTGCACTTCCGGAAGGATTTCTTATTAATTCGCGTCAGACCTTCTTCCTCCCCCTCATTCTTCAATTTTCCATTTTCCAAACTCTCTCTAACTCTCTCTAACTCTCAAATTTTCAATCCCACAAATCTCGATTTTTTCCACTCGAGTTCGGCGCAGAGCAACTTCTACAACGATCAAGACACTCCAAATCCTCCGTATCTCATTTTAATCGGTAAGTTTTCAAATTTTAGAGTTTCGGAGTTATTTTCGAGTAATCGATTTAGAGTAGACATTTATGTGTAGAAATTATTAGGTTGTATGAACATAAGTTAGAGACAATGTAGGTCTTTTTTACTGCTTCAAACAGACGATCAGGGCATTAAAATGCCCTTTTGCATGTTACAGTGGCCATGGCTGCCATTTTTAAACTTCAAAAAACGTATCGGATGTGCAGATCCAGAAATATTTTAAGGTTTAGTATTCTGAGTGTTTCCGGATGTGCACATCCGGAAATACCCAACGTTAAAAATTATGTGTCCTTCCGGATGTGCACATCCAGAAGACTATTTTTTTATATTTTATTTGTTTGTTTGTTTTTGTTTAATTAATTTTAAAAATATATATATAATTTATTTATTATGCTTTGCAGATTAGATGGCTGGCAGAGACGATCGTATCATACATGGACGGACAACTCATCACGTGTCTGTCCGACGTGAGCGGACGCAGTCTACAGCCGAGGCTTCTGGCGCAGAGGGAGTTGGGGTATCCCCTACATCTGAGGGACATCCTACACCACAGCCTTCCACATCACAGGTTCAGACCACTCCCCCGTCAGCCGCCGATTCTAGATCTCGGAGGCGTCGGGCTTCTACTGCTGGTGCATCAGGGTCCCAGCCCGCACGCAGACGTCGTCGGGAGACTCCAGCTCCATTAGCTACTCCTATTCTTGTTCCTGTTCCTGAGGGTGATCACCCAGCACATGAGGGTGGTGACGGCGATGACGATTTCAATGAGCTGGAAGGTTACCCCAGGGGACCGTCTGATATGTCCCTACTCGTGGGGTACTCTGAGCATACTGCCAGATATGTCTGGGTTGGACAGGTAACCTTTCTTGGTTTATTCATAGAATTGTTTACGTTGATAATATTTTCATTTGTAACATTGTTTAATTTGGAAATTTTCAGGCGAAGGATTCCCATAAGTTCTATAACCATGGGGGCAAGGTTATAGACATGCTTGAGCCACTGCCAGAGGATGAGTGGTTCACGTCTGCAGTTGCTGAATCTGGTCTTGGAGGCCTGTCTAGGATTGGGTATTCCCAGATCCAGTACGGTATACTGATGGCCTTTGTTGAGAGATGGCACCCTGAGACATCCTCATTCCATCTACCATACGGCGAGATCACGATCACTCGACGACATCTCGTGCCTTTTACATCTATCAATCACGGGTACCCTTCTCCGTCACGGTAGGTTGTCGAAGGCGGACGCGGTCGAGATGCTAGTTACAGACCTTGGGGTTAACGTAGATGATGCACTTGAGGAGGTGACCCAGTTGAGGGGCGCACACGTCCGATTCAACTTTTTAATACACAGATTTAGTGAGGCGTTTGCAGAGGCAGGACAGACATCAGGAGATCCAACTGAGGTGGAGATCCACAGGCAGTGCGCCCTGAGATGCTACTACCTCTTTTTGCTCGGCACGCAGGTGTTTGTGGACATCAGCGCCTATTATGTTGATGTCGTCTACCTCAGGTACCTTCTGGATCAGACAGAGATCCATGGGTACAACTGGGAGGCGGCTGCGCTGGCATTCACCTACTTTAGGCTCTCTGATGGTTGCCGCTGGGCAGCCAAGACTGTGGCAGGCAGTTGTACGCTATACGTGGTAACAATCTAATATTCTAAGTGATTTTTTCATTTCTTTTCTTTCTATATTCATTATAATGTTTGACACCCATGTAATGTTTTTCATTTCAGGCGTGGATTTTACAGCACTTTCCCAACATTACTGGTTGGGGGAGTGTCGAGGGGTATACTGAGGATATGCCACGTGTTGCTGCATTTGTCCTTCTCAGAGGAAACCAGGTGCCGGACCCCTTTAGAGTGTATCTTAATCGGATGGCTGCTGAGGACGTTTTGTTTAGCCCATATGCCGATCACCGTGTGACGCGCCCGTTCGATGAGGTTTGTTTGTTCTCAGGATGGTTGGCATGCAGTTCGACCGTTACTGTCTGATACCTGCCGGAGCGCGTTTTGTGTCAGTTCGGTTACACGCAGACGATCCCCAGGATGCCTCATGAGTCTGCTCCTCTAGGCTTGACCCGCAGGCAGATAGATGAGCTATATGCTGACTACCAGTTCCACTTGGTACCGGAGGAGGCTTGGGCGACCAGAGCGGACAGAGACTGGAGAGTTGTAGTCGGGTACATCGTGTGGTTCTACACCGTCTCACACCCATGCATGATGCCCACTACTGAGGGATCGCCACCCAGATGATCGCGACTTTATGAGTCTATCGGGATTACTAACTGCAAGCACACAGTCTATCGCGTAGTTTTAAAAGATATCGAACCCACAGGGACCGATAATCAACTAGTGCTATCGGGTTGTTACTATGTTTAGCTAAGGCGGATGAATTCTAAGAGTTAAGGTACGAACGGGAAACTAAAATTAAACTAGAATTTATATTTGATTAAAGTATATGGAATATCGGTACGCAATTCATCAATCATCGGGAATCCAATAGATCTTCGGCTTATTAGTCAAAATAGTTTTCAGCAGGAAAATACCAATTTAAAAGTCTTTACCTCACACTCTCGTGTTATTGACTCTGACTATACTCCTAAATCAGAATGTCTTCTCTCGCTAGCCCATTTGAATTTAAAAATACTTTTTGAAAATTAATAAGTCCTAATTGGTTTTAAAGCGCTCTCGCTGTATTTAAAACTAATGTCCAGTTTCAGCTATCCGGTTAAAATCTCAAACTCCCATTTTATCGATCGTAACCTTAGTACTTTCTTACTCTCGTAACAAAAGTTAATTAAAATAAGAAATTGGAACTAGAAAATTATAGTGTTAAAGTTTGCCTACGATCGATCGGATTCCTTTCCGATCGACTTAATTACATACCGATATAAATAAATTAGCCAAACATCTCAACAGACATACCCAAACATAAACAATAAAACATTAATGCAAACATGATGATTAAAAGTAAATGGCAGCTAGATTAATTGAGTAAAAACCTGGAAAAATGAATCTTAAGTACGCGATCCTCCACAAGTCGGCAGGATTCGCTTTGCTCGAACAATAAAAACTTGAAGTGAACACAAGTACTAAACTAACTAATTAATTCAAGTGCAATAGTTCCCCGGTGTAGAAAACTATTGCTTTGGAAAGTAAGAAAAATGGGAAAGGTAATGCAAGAATGAAAAGCTCTGAACTCAGAAAAACTTGTAACAATTCGGACATGGAGAGGGGGCCAGAAGTCTTGTGAAGTAAAACTGCTCTATTTCTTGAGAGTTGGCGTGAATCAAGGAGAGAAAATCTCAAGCAGGTGCACACGACCGGAATTCTCTGAGTGACTGGTTGATCGTGGCGTTAAGTTGTAACCGTTTGAGAGGCCACGTAGTTTAAAATTAAATTCTGAGAAAGTGGCTTGTGTCGGTCGTCATGACCTCGTGCCAGTCGTCATGGCCTTAATGCTTGTGACGGTCGTCATGCTCGTGTTACGGTCGTAACACCTCCTTAATGAAGAATCTTATTTCTGCTGTCAAAACTCCTTCTTTTCTCCTTCTTTTCTTCCATTTTCTTCTGTTTTCCTCTTCTTTCATCTTGCTGGTTGACTTAAAGAGAATACCTGAAAATGAACTTAACACTCGCAAATACAATGTTAACAAACGAAAATAACGCAATAAATTAATGTAATTCAGGGCAAAATATACTATGTAATATCGCATTATCAAACTCCCCTATACTTGAATCTTTGCTTGTCCTCAAGCAAATAATCATTTCAAAAGTATTCTTCGAATCGTACATAGTTGTGCGGCCTCTGTTTGAAACGATAGATACTCAAACAAACACTAGAGATACATTAATGACACAAAACACATAACATGATCATAAACCTCCCTTTTACATACCGGTCCGAATCATTCTATTATAGCTTCACCTAATGCTCCTATTTCGCCCGATTTCATTCTGACGCAATCACATTAAGCCCTTTGCCCTTTTGCACGCACATAGTAGAGTAGCCTGTTAGTGATTTTGATCCTTTAAACGAGGGGGTCTGGTACACAAGTGTGGTACCCCTTTTTGTACATATTATGTTTGCAAGTTGTGGGGGATCGAACCGTGGTCCGCCCTACTGAGTTCAGTACCAGATACCTCTGAACCAACTAACAACAGATTTTTATTGCCTTTTGCATCACTTGCATTCTTTATAATTGGTGCATTTCTGTTTCCACAGTTAAAGGCGTGAAATTTCAATTTTTAGCAACTTGAGGTGTCAATCACTTATCTTCGTCGGTTCTCCACATAGCTTGTGCTTAGGCGGTGCTGACTGCTAATATAAACTACTATGGGCTAATTTAGAATTTGCAGCTTAAGGTAACGGTATAATAGGTATTCAAACTGATAACGCAAATATGAGAGGTCTAAGGTGTCAAGACGGTATCAATTTTGTTCATACTTTCTCAAGTCTCCGACATAGCCTACTTGTAAAACAACCTATATACTCTAAAGGTGTGTCGAGTTATGCATCGAATCAAAAAAAAATTTAGTGTTAAGGCAAAATAAAGTGGGGAAATTTAATATTGTGGAAAACATATTCATATACTAGTCATGAAGTACATTAAAGTCAATAAAAGGGAAATAATAGCATAAACTAGCAAATAAACTAAAACGAATGTTTCCTCTCCCACACTGAGTCTAACATTGTCCTCAATGTTTTGAAATAGTGTAAAGAAAAGAACATCAAAACAGGAAAAATAAAGAAAAACTACTGAGGTCCTCGTGATCTGTCACGAGCTCACCCATGTCCACCATGTACATGGGGATGTGGCATGCCTACATGATAGACGTGGTCGTACAAGCTGTCCACCCTCATAGTCAAAGCGCCCATCTCATCGATGACGCTGGACAATCGTCGATCCATCCGTTCTCCCTGCTCGCGTTGGTCTTGTTGAATTTGCAGCATGAGACCCATCATTTCAGTGTGCTGAGCCCGATTTCTCTGGTCTCGCTGGGCATCTAATTCGTTTCTCTGCATGATGGCCGCAAGGATGTCATCAGTAGTGGCAGGGGCGCAGTCGCTTCGTCGACGGCGTTGGGATGATGAATTAGCTGGTTGCGTTTCAGGTGGCTGGGGGTCATTTTCAGGGAGGCCGTGTTCCATTTCATCATAATCATCTCTGACTTGACCTTCTGGTGCAGCCGCATCAGGCTCAGGTGCATCCAAATCAAATAACCAGTTCGCCATGTTTTTCGGATCAATTCGAGCAGGACAGGGCAAAACAATACTCTTCACCACCTTGTTTCATACCACAGGGTTGTATTTGTTGTCTTCTCTAAGTTTGATCAAGCGTGAGTTGCGACAATGTTCCAAATCCAGATACACCGCCGGTACAGAAGGTAAGTGGGTAAGCTTGTCTCCCAAATTCAAAGCCAGTGCGATAGAGGTGACTATTCCTCCAAAACAGAAAGGAGTGGTACCTCTTGCACAACTGGAGCTAATGTGTGACAGCAAGAATGAAATGGCGTTGACCGGTACGGGTGTAAATACACAATGCATAAAGAAGAGCTCCTTTGAATTTACCTTATGATTATTGATTCTTCCAAAGATGGTGTGCCCCAACACGCGCTGATAATACCGTATAGCTGGGTTATGGATATATGTAGCATTAAGTCCCTCCCAGCTATCAGCACTTTTGCCTGTTAAAGTTCTCCAAATTTCAAATGGCGTGTTCGGCCAGTTAGGATCACGTGGCACACGGTACTGCACATTGTCTCCTTGTGGAAATTTTAGCATGGTGGCAAGCTCATCTTGAGAAAGAGAGTACTCGGTGTTGAACATCCTAAAAGAGGCGGGCCCGGTGAGAAACTGCGCATCGTCTGAAGGGGTGTTGTAGGAAAAGGAGCTGAGGAATTCCAATGTCAGAGCTTCGTATGACGGAAGGTTTTGCGTGCAAATGTGAGTTAGCTCCGAATTATGAAGCATCCAACGAACTCCTTCCAACAGGCCAAGCTCTTCTAGACAGGTAATGTCAAGATAGCGCGTGGGTTGAATTGATCGTTTGTGGAACTTGATATACTGCTCCCTTTGATACTCACCTGCTTGGCCATCGCGAAAAATTATCTGTGAAAGGTCAGATTGTTGAGCCATTGTGCATGCAAGAATTTTTGGGTTTAGAATGTGGGTTGATTATGGAACAGAGGTGGGATTGTGAATTTGGAGTGAATTGAGTGAGTTTTAATAGAGAAAAATGTGGTGAGTGGGTGAATTAATGATGAATAAATGGTGATATTGAACGGTGTGGAGTTATGGTGGTAATGGCAAAGTGGGACGGTTGCAGGAAAATGGAAGGAAGAAGGATACGAGGGGTCTGTTACGAATATAACAGGGTTTTAGTCTGTGACGATCGTCACAGATGTTATTACGATCGCCATCCATGTGAAGCCTGTGACGGACGTCACAGAGCTGTCACGGTCGTAACGCCTCAATTTTAATAAATTTTATAAAATTCAACTAAGCTTCTAGAATTGCATATATTTGAAAATGGCACACAACATTCCACGCAGTAAAATATAATTGAACCACACATAACATTCACACAATAATAATATATTTGAACCACAGTAGTAAGAAAATAATTGAAATAGACAAAGTATAAAATTAAATACCAAAGAAATGAGATTGCATTAACTGAAACAAAATTGTTCAGTATCCAAAAGTAACAGTAACAGATGCAAATGCATCAGTGAGTTTTATTTTTAAATCCAACAATGAAAAATAAATACTTCAAGGGAAAATGAAAATGCAGTAAATAAGTCAAAACAGTAAAAATAATCAGTTGCGCCTGCGTCTCAATGATTCCACCGCTTGGTTCAGGTGGTCCAGTTGCTCAACTGTGGTATCCATTAGGCCGATAGCGTCAAGAAGGATAAGTTGAAGTTGGTCTCTCATGGCATGAAGTTCAGTACGGAAAGCTTCAAGTGTAGCATGGATGTTAGCAGGAGGGACAATATTAGTATCATTCATGGGATGCTCAGTAAAATCATGATAGTGAGGAGGAGTTTCAGGGTCAATCTCAATATCAGGCACATGACTACCAAGTTCTTTTTCAGGCTGTGGCTCATCTAAATCATAAAGCCAGTTATGGCGGTTATGCACACTGGTTCGCTCGTGATCAGGCAGTGTAAAATGTGAAACAACTTCATTATTGATCATGAGTTGAAACGGGGGTGGTCCAAGATTTCTAATGAGTCCTCGGTTAAAATAGAAAGTGATATTCATTGGCCTATATCCGCCTAGAGGGTTCACTCGGGAAAGACGTGTTCTAAATCCCATAGCATCAGCAGTTTTTGTTACAAGGCCACCTATCAAAATGGGACCATGATCAGCTTGAGCAATCCTGCGGAGACTATCAAGCATAAAAGTAGCCCCATTAATAGGTCGGGATTGAAACACACAAAACATAATAAATAGCTCATCTCTAGAGACTAGGGTGTCATTCTCAGCTTTTCCAAAAAGGGTGTAGGCTAAAATCATATGAAAGTATCTTATGGCCGGGTTGTGAATTTCTGTGGACACCATAGGGTGCGGGTCATGATGAGGTCGTCCTGATATACTACTCCAGAAAAAGTTCAGTTCATCTTCCATTAGTAAATCCTTATGTGCCATAGAGAAAACATCGGGTCCATTGGGGAAATCTAACAGTTCTGCAATCTCTCTGATGTTGAAACGACATGTGTACCCAAATAGCCTAAAGGTTATCTTACCCCTATTGAATCCCATGCCATGGTTAGTGTCGTAGGACAGTGAGCTTAAAAATTCTAGGGTTAGTCTGTGGTAGGTCGGATGCTTCTTTCTAGCAAAACCTTCCTATCCTATCTGGTTAAACATAAAGTCTATGCTATCTCCTATGCCTAAAGCAGTCATGGTAGGTCCATGGGGGAATTTGGTTAAGGCCATAGGTCTGCGAGAGATAACCTCATAGCGGTGCCATTGGACAGTGTCCCTGAATAGCACAACCATGGTGTCTTCATTATCCATCTTAACAGTTAATCAGAAAAGTAAAACAGATGGAGAAGGAATAAGGTAGAAAAAGATGAGAATCCTGGAGGCATAAATTGAGACAATCAGTACTGAATTTTTAAAATAATTGAAAAATACCGCATCTGGTAGTGAAGCAAGTTTTGACAAAAATAATAAGAAAAAATAACGAAATGAAAACAAAATATAAAAAATCAAGGTAAAGGGAAACAAAACAAAAACAAATTTCATGGGTTGCCTCCCACTCAGCGCTTCATTTAACGTCAGGAGCTCGACAGTTTATAAGAATCATTAGCTTAGGGGGAATATAGGCATTTTTGCCAGTTTAAGAGCAATTGAATAATCCATATTGTCTACGCAGTGATAGTGTTTTAAACGTTGTCCGTTTACGATGAATGGTTCACTAGAACTACCTTTTATCTCAACTGTGCCACTTAGCAAGACTTTGGTAACCTCAAAGGGACCAGACCACCTAGACCGAAGCTTACCTGGGAAGAATTTGAGTCTAGAGTTAAATAAAAGCACAATATCTCCTATTTCGAATTCTTTCCTTGCTATGCGTCTGTCATGCCATTTTTTAGTTCTTTCTTTGTATATCCTAGCATTCTCATAGGCATCTAATCTAAGTTCGTCTAGTCCATGTAAGTCCGATATTCACTTTTCTCCCGTAGCGGTATAATTTAGATTAATAGTTTTGATAGCCCAATAGGCTTTATGTTCTATTTCTACCGGCAGGTAACAAGATTTTCCATAGACTAGTTTAAATGGAGTGGTTCCTATGGGGGTTTTATAAGCGGTCCTATAAGCCCATAAAGCTTCGTGCAGTTTAGAAGACCAATCTTTCCTATAGGTGGCAACGGTCTTTTCTAGAATTTGTTTAGTTTCTCGGTTTGATACCTCTACTTGCCCACTCGTTTGGGGGTGGTGAGGTGTTGCTACACGGTGTTTGACTCCATATTTTGAAAGAAGTTTCTCAAAGATTTTCGAAATAAAGTGGGAACCTCCATCACAAATTACCAGTCTCGGAACACCGAATCTAGGAAAAATTATATTCTTAAAGAGTCTGTTCACTACTCGACCGTCATTGGTAGGAGTTGTTATAGCTTCGATCCATTTTGAGACGTAATCGACAGCGACGAGTATGTACTTGTTACCAAAAGAGAACAGAAATGGTCCCATGAAATCTATTCCCCACACGTCAAAGACTTCTACTTCTAGAATGCCCTTTTGAGGCATTTCATCGCGTCTCGAGACGTTGCCAGTGCGTTGACACCGGTCACAATTTATAATTGCGATATGGATGTCCTTTCATAGAGTAGGCCAAAAGAGGCCAGCTTGCAAGATCTTAGCACAAGTCTTTAAATTGCTCGCGTGCCCACCATAGGGTGCAGAATGACAGTGAGAAATTATATCTTCTACCTCGTCTTCGGGTACGCAGGGACGGAAAATACCATCGGCGCCCCTATTGAAGAGAAGTGGTTCGTCCCAATAATAGTGTTTAAGGTCGTGGAAGAATTTCTTCTTTTGTTGATAGGTTAGATCAGGTGGCAGTACTCCAGCTGCTAGATAGTTGACAAAATCAGCATACCATGGCAGCCTGGTTTTAGTGTAAACAGATTCTACCACTTCATTGGTTTCTGCGTCCGTATAAGTCAGAGATTGTCAAGGGTATTACTTTCTAACTGGGCTAAGAGTCTTTCATAAGGGAAATCGTCATTAATAGGTACTGTTTCAGGTTGGATGTTTTCCATTCTCGACAGGTGGTCAGCTACTACGTTTTCAGTGCCTTTCTTGTCCTTGATTTCCAAGTCGAATTCTTGTAGGAGTAGAATCCACCTCAGAAGCCTTGGTTTGGCGTCTTTTTTACTTAATAGGTACCTGATTGCGGCGTGATCGGTATAGATGATTATTTTTGCTCCTACTAGGTAGGAACGAAATTTATCCAATGCGAACACGACAGCCAAGAGTTCATTTTTTGTGGAAGTGTAGTTCATTTGCGCATGATCCAAGGTTCTACTGGCATAGTAGATTGCATGAAGCTTTTTGTCCTTTCTTTGTCCTAGGACTGCACCTACAGCGTAATCACTCGCGTCGCACATGATTTCGAATGGTTCATTCCAATCTGGGGATTGCATAATGGGTGCTGATATTAAAGCTTGCTTGAGTGTTCAAAATGCGTCCAAGCATTTGTCGTCAAAGACGAATTTAGCATCTTTCATTAATAGCTCAGTCAGGGGTTTGGTCATCTTAGAGAAATCTTTAATGAAACGTCGATAAAAACCGGCGTGTCCAAGAAAACTTCTTATTTCTCTAACGGTTTTCGGCTGCTGGAGATTTTCTATAACTTCGATTTTTGCCTTGTCGAATTCGATCCCTCTGTCGGATACTATATGTCCCAGCACAATTCCTTGTCAGACCATGAAATGGCATTTTTCCCAATTGAGCACTAGGTTGACACTTATACATCGTTCAAGCACCATTTCGAGGTTTGATATACATCCTTCAAAACTTTCCCCACAAACAGAGAAATCGTCCATAAAGACTTCCATTACACCGTCTAAGAAGTCAGAGAAGATAGACATCATGCATCTCTGAAATGTTACAGGTGCGTTACATAATCCGAAAGGCATTCGCCGGTAGGCAAAGGTTCCATAGGGGCATGTGAGAGTAGTCTTTTCTTGGTCGCCGGGATGGATAGGAATTTGGAAAAATCCTGAATATCCGTCTAAATAGCAAAAACGGGAGTGTTTAGCCAGACGTTCAAGCATTTGATCTATGAAGGGTAAGGGGAAATGATCTTTACGAGTGGCTTTGTTTAGTTTCCTATAGTCGATACACATTCTCCATCCGGTTTGAGTACGTTATGCTACAGATTCGCCTTTTTCATTATTGATGACTGTAACACCTCCTTTCTTGGGTACAACGTGAATTGGGCTAACCCATTCACTATCGGATATTAGGTATATGATTCCTGCTTCTAACAGCTTTTGCACTTCTCTCTTAACGACATCACTCAAAATGGGATTGATTCTCCTTTGATGTTCTCTAGAGGTTTTACAGTCTTCCTTAAGCATGATGCGATGCATACAGATAGAGGGGCTTATTCCTTTCAAATCTGAGATGTTATAGCCTAAGGCAGTTGGGTACTTTCTCATACCTTAGATCTTTGGGTAGTGTCTTCAGTTCTACAGCTGGTTTCTTTGGGCAAGGCATGGGGTCAGGGGTGAGAGCGAGACATTCACTTAGATTATTATCTTGGTATTCACCACGCCAATTGTCATCTTCAAAATTTGGTGGTATCGGAATTCTCAGCACTTCAGAATACGTATTTTGGTGTTTTTCCATTTCTTTAACGCATTCATTAATAATATCTAGGAAACAGCACGAATCTTCTATGGCAGGTGCTTTGAAGAATTGTGAGAGGATAAATTCCACTTTCTCTTCACCAACCTCAAAAGTCAGCTTTCCTTTTTTCACATCTATGATGGCTCCGGCGGTAGCTAGGAATGGTCTTCCTAAAATGATAGGGATGTTTGAGTCTTCCTTGATGTCCGTGATTATGAAATCTGTAGGAATATAGAATTGTCCTATACGTACTGGAACGTTTTCTAGCATTCCTAGAGGAAATTTCACCGATCGATCAGCTAGTTGTACAAACATTCTTGTTGGTCTCAGTTCTCCCATATTGAGCCTTTTGCAAATAGATAAGGGCATTAAGCTAATGTTGGCTCCTAAATCGCACAGGGCTTTGTCTATGACAAACTTTCCAATCACACATGGTATAGAGAAACTACCAGGGTCTTTTAGCTTAGGAGGCATGTTGTCTTGGATTATAGCGCTACACTCTGCAGTAAGCATAACGGTTTCAGTATCCTCGAGCTTTTTCTTATTAGTTAATATTTCTTTTAAGAACTTAGCGTAGGAGGGCATCTGTGTGATCGCTTCTGTAAAAGGTATTGTGACATTCAATTATTTCAGAAGTTCAACGAATTTCTTAAATTGCCCTATGTTTTTAGATTTAGCGAATCTTTGGGGATACGGGATAGGTGGTTTATAAGGTGGCGGAGGCACATATGGTTCTTCTTTCTCTTCGGCTTCTTTTCCATCATCTTCCTTCTCGTTTTCCTTTGGTTCGCCTTCCTTTTCAGACTCCTTACTAGGCTTTTGGTACATGGCTGGATTTTTTATCCTTGGGTCAGTGGGTCCTTCTAGTTCGGTTCCACTCCGAAGTGTTATAGTGTTTGCACGTCCCTTCGGATTAAGTTGAGTTTGTCCTAGAAGATTACCAGCTGGGGCAGCGGTAACTGCTTGTTGTTGAGCCACTTGTGAGATTTGTGTTTCTAACATTTTGTTGTGAGTGGCTAGAGCGTCAACCTTGTTGGCTAATTGTTTGATTTGCTCACCAGTGTGAACATTTTGGTTAAGGAACTCCTTGTTTTGTTGAGCTTGTGCAACAATGAAGTTCTCCATCATGATTTCAAGGTTTGACTTCCTAGGAACGTTGGGAACGTTAGCAATGGGTTTTTGATATCCTGGCGGCACAGCAGGCGCATGGCCAGGTGCATACAGAGCGTTATTATTCTTATACGAAAAGTTTGGATGGTTCTTCCAGCCAGGATTGTAGGTATTTGCATAAGGGTTTCCTTGAGCATAATTCACTTGATCAGCGGAGACTCCTGCCAAAATTTGACATTCGGGGGCAGCATGTCCAGGTACTCCGCATAATTCGCAGTTTGGAGCTACAGCAACCACGGTGGTTGCGGGTGTTATGGTCAAGTTGTCTATCTTTTGAGCAAGGGCATCTACCTTAGCATGGACATGATCAAGGCTACTAACTTCGTACATTCCACCTTTCGTTTGGGCTTTTTCCACTGGCGTTCTTTCACCTCCCCATTGGTAATGGTTTTGAGCCATGCTTTCGATGAGTTGATAAGCTTCGGTATAAGGTTTGTCCACAAGTGTACCACCAGTAACGGCATCTATTGTCATTCTTATATTGTACAAGAGACCATTGTAAAACGTATAGATGACTAACCAATCTTCAAGACCGTGATGCGGACACATCCTCATCATATCTTTGTATCTTTCCCATGCATCGTAAAGAGACTCAGTATCTTTTTGTCGAAATCCATTAATTTGGGCTCTCAGCATAGCTGTTTTGCTTGGTGGGAAATATCGTGCTAAGAACACCTTTTTCAACTCATCCCACGTAGTGACGGAATTTGATGGCAAGGATTGCAGTCAAGCCCAAGCTCTGTCTCATAATGAGAAAGGAAAAAGACATAGTCTTATCGCGTCTGCAGTTACGCCATTTGCCTTCACTGTGTCTGAGTACTGCACAAATTTGGTCAAATGTTCATTAGGATCGTCCGTAGGATTTCCAAAAAATTGATGTTGTTGCACAACTGATAGCAATGAGGGTTTCAACTCAAAATCATTTCGGTTGATAGCAGGGGCAGCAATGTTGTTATGTGGTTCTTGCTCAGATGGGGTAGCATAGAACTTAAGAGGACGGTTATGTGGTCTTTCACCCATGTCTTTTTCTGATTCTGATTCTGACTCAGATTCAAGTTCTGTTTCAGATTGGGATTCAGATTGAGATTCAGGTTCTGACAAAGGAAATGGTATATCGTGGTTTAAGCAGTATTCTTGGATTCGTCTTTTTACGCTAAGAAGACGTTCAGGTTCGTCTGTCGGTCGTGTGAGGTCTTCGCCTTTTGAGCGAGTACTTGGCATACAACCGACAAATAAGGGAATTTGTTGCCTTAGTCTATACGACGCAACAAATGAATTGCACTATCGACTAAATCAGTCCCCGTCAACGGCGCCAAAAACTTGATCGCGACTTTATGAGTCTATCGGGATTACTAACTGCAAGCGCACAATCTATCACATAGTTTTAAAAGATATCGAACCCACAGGGACCGATAATCAACTAGTGCTATCGGGTTGTTTATATGTTTAGCTAAGGCAGATGAATTCTAAGAGTTAAGGTGCGAACGGGAAACTAAAATTAAACTAGAATTTAGATTTGATTAAAGTATACGGAATATCGGTACGCAATTCATCAATCATCGGGAATCCAATAGATCGTCGGCTTATTAGTCAAAATAGTTTTCAGCTGGAAAATACCAATTTAAAAGTCTTTACATCACACTCTCGTGTTATTGACTCTGACTATACTCCTAAATCAGAATGTCTGCTCTCGCTAGCCCATTTGAATTTAAAAATACTTTTTGAAAATTAATAAGTCCTAATTGGTTTTAAAGCGCTATCGCTGTATTTAAAACTAATGTCCAGTTTCAGCTATCCGGTTAAAATCTCAAACTCCCGTTTTATCGATCGTAACCTTAGTACTTTCTTACTCTCGTAACAAAAGTTAATTAAAATAAGAAATTGGAACCAGAAAATTATAGTGTTAAAGTTTGCCTACGATCGATCGGATTCCTTTTCGATCGACTTAATTACATACCGATATAAATAAATTAGCCAGACATCTCAACAGACATACGCAAACATAATCAATAAAACATTAATACAAACATGATGATTAAAAGTAAATGGCAGCTATATTAATTGAGTAAAAACCTGGAACAATGAATCTTAAGTATGCGATCCTCCACAAGTCGGCAGGATTCGCTTTGCTCGAACAATAAAAACTTGAAGTGATCACAAGTACTAAACTAACTAATTAATTCAAGTGCAATAGTTCCCCAGTGTAGGAAACTATTGCTTTGGAAAGTAAGAAAAATGGGAAAGGTAATGCAAGAATGAAAAGCTCTGAACTCAGAAAAACTTGTAACAATTCGGACACGGAGAGGGGGCCAGAAGTCTTGTGAATTAAAACTGCTCTATTTATAGAGCTTGAGAGTTGGCGTGAATCAAGTAGAGAAAATCTCAGGCAGGGGCACACGACCGGAATTCTCTGAGTGACTGGTTGATCGTGGCGTTAAGTTGTAACCGTTTGAGAGGCCACGTAGTTTAAAATTAAATTCTGAGAAAGTGGCTTGTGGCGGTCGTCATGACCTCGTGCCGGTCGTCATGGCCTTAATGCTTGTGACGGTTGTCATGCTCGTGTTACGCTCGTAACACCTCCTTAATGCAAAATCTTATTTCTGCTGTCAAAATTCCTTCTTTTCTCCTTCTTTTCTTCTATTTTCTTTTGTTTTCCTCTTCTTTCTTCTTGCTGGTTGACTTAAAGAGAATACCTGAAAATGAACTTAACACTCGCAAATACAATGTTAACAAACAAAAATAACGCAATAAATTAATGTAATTCAGGGCAAAATATACTATGTAATATCGCATTAGCACGCAGTCTCAGCTGGACCATACTCAGGATGTCCTACCACGCTCTCGTCAGATAGAGCAGATAGCGCAGCAAGCCATTGAGGTCGGTCACCTCCCTGAGGGCTCTGGTGCCATACTTGCCGTGGACAGGATTATTGCGATTGCTCGGGGGGCACTTCAGTACCGCAGACATCAATCCATAATGGCGAGTAGGGGCAGAGGAGCAGGGGAGCCAGGAGAGATCATTCGCTATACGCAGTAGTTTTTTGTTTGATATATCATTTTATTTTATATATGGATGTTGTCAAATGTATATTGAGTAGCGACGATATATTAACATATGCGACCAAGCAACAAAATCGATTTTTTAAAAAATAAAGTTCTGCTGTTTTCTGGATCTGCACATCAGGAATGTTTTCGGATGTGCACTTCCGGAACGCATCAGCGTTTTTTAAAAAATTGGTGCGTCCGGATGTGCACATCCGAAATCAGGAAGCAAAACTGAAAATTCAAGTGGTGCCTAAGAAACAAGGGTGGTGTGATAAGAAATGCTCATATTTTTCTAGTTCCTTGACTAAAGATGCACTCATGTGGTTCACTACCTTTCCTCCCAATTCAATTTTAAACTAGAGGCATTTTGAAAAATTTTCATGAACAAATCTTTGGAAGAGAAAATAAAGTTAATTTCATATATTTAGTCACAAAAAAAAAGATAGTGAATCCTTTTATGATTTAAAACATGAGTTAGAACAAATGTTTGTTGCAGGTTTAATTATGATATTTGAAAGAATATGGTTAGTCAGGCAGCATAGAAAATGTCACAATTGAAAGATAGTGTCAGACAAATTAATAGACTAAATCTGGAAAAAAAAATAAAGAAATGATGAAAAATGATTAGTTTTCTCGAAAAAGATAAAGGTCCTTACTTAGCCTTGGTAGAGAGTGAAGAAATTTTAGAGTACTATGACTCTTATAATGAATCATCTTATCAAAATGTTAACCTATATGAATTGAAGTTTGGGCTTAGGGGTGTTCGCGGGTCGGTTTGGTTAGATTTTGCTAGAATCCAATACCCAAATCAATGAAAAAAATAGATTGGTTTGGATTGAATTTTAATTTTTTTTTCCATAAAGCTCAAACCAAACCAATCCGAAAAATAACAGATTGATTTAGATTGAATTGATCGAGTATATAAACAATAAATATAAAAAAATATTTTAAAAAAATAATTTATTTACACACAAGAAAAATTAGTCCCTTAAGAAAATTAAATAAATTGATTATACGTTTATTTATTGTTTTCCAATTTAAGATAATATTAATGTTGCAAAACAATTAAACATATAGGGACAACTACAATTGAAATTGTAATACCGTGAGTTTTATAACTAGATAATAGATACCTTTATTTTTAATATAAATTGATTTAAATTTATTAAAAAAAAACTCATATGAGATTAAATATTATTATTTAATAAAATAAAGATATCAATATACAACTAAATAGTAATGAAATGTTTATCTTATAATAATATCCAACTCACCCACCAATCCATAACTTTGATACAAGCTAAAAGCAATGAGTAGAGAATCATCCATCATATGTCAAACTAAAAAAGGACTATATAATAAGCAAGAGCAAAATGCACACAAAATGCATACAAAATTCATAATTTGTCCACATATACTTCAAATCTATTTAAAATAGCATCATAATGCATAAAAAGTACTCCCTCCGTCCTACAATAAGTGACCCAATACACCATTTCACACATATTAAGAAAAATATAAAAAAGTAAGAGAGAGAATAATATTTTTATTATAGTACCCCTAATCATGTATTGAAAATGATGAAAGTTTAATTAATTAGAGGGTATAATTGAAAAAAGTGTATTGGAAATTGAAATGGATCATTCATTTTAGGACACTATTTTATTCTAAATGGGTCACTCATTGTAGGACGGAGGGAGTATTAAAAACCATGCCAAAACATCATGAGAGAGTAATAAAACAACATAAGACAACATCAAAACAGCAAAAAAAACAGCAACAAACAGCAGCAGTCGGTATTTGACAACATCCAACAGCAACAAACAGCAGCAGACAACATTCAACAACACCAAAACAGCAAAAAAAAATAGCAACAAACAGCAGCAGTCGGTATTTGACAGCATTCAACGGCAACAAACAGCAACAGACAGCATTCAACAGCACCAAACAGAAAAATACAGCAGTAGACAGCATTCACCAGCAACAAATTAACAGCAACACAGCAGCAAACAAGCATTCAACAGCAACAAATAAACACCAAAACAGCAGCAGACAGCATCCAACAGCAATAAATAGACACCAAAAATTGATCTCACCACTATCCCAATATTTGTTAAACTTTTCTTGCACTTTTGTTGTCATCTTATTCAACGTATCATCATCACTATTCACCCATATATTCAATGACTTTTGAATCCCAATCAACTTCTTGAAGAAAGTGTTGGCAGTAGCATGCAATGAACTAGAAAAACAAAGTGTTGCATCATAGAAAACCTTCAAACATTTAGTGAATACACCAGCATGGTTCCAATCATCTTGGTTAGGACAGCTTCCAAAATCACTCTCAAGAGAAATCTTATATGCAGCCTCAACGTATTCCAATCTATAAAAAACTTGTTCATAATTTTCAGCCACATCTAACATCAAATAAGTGGAATTCCACCTAGTTGGTACATCAAGTATTACTCTTGCCTTAGTTTCTACATTTAGATCTTGTGCACATCTCTTAAAAGAGGTTAATCTAGAAAGAGAAGACTTAACAAACTTACAAGCTGCCCTAATTTTAGCAATTGAAACATCAATGTACTTCAATCCTTCACTAACAATTAAGTTTAGGATATGGGCACAACAACGCAAATGCATGTACTCTCCTTTCAACAATGTTTTCCCATTCCAAACACACATGCCTCTACTTAGATATGAAATAGCAACACTATTAGAACTTGCATTATCAACTGTCACACAACAAATTTTTTTAATCCCCCATTCTTTCATGCAATTCTCTAGAGCTATCCCAATGGACTCACCTTTGTGGTCAGAAATCAAGCCAAAATGCAATATTTTCCTTTTTAAAGCCCACCCATCATCAATATAATGACCAGTAAAACACATATAATTCATGTTTTGTATTGAAGTCCATGTGTCAGTAGTAAGTGAAACCATTTGGTGATTTGAAGACAAAACACATTTCAACAACTCTTTTTCAGCATTAAAGACTTGAATACAATCTCTTGCAATAGTGATACGGGAAGGAATTTTTAGCCTAGGTTGTATCTCATCAATAAACTTCCTAAACCCTTCATTTTCAACAAACTTAAAAGGAAGTTCATCTGTAATGATCATTTTTGCAAGAGCTAATCTATACTTTTCTTGATTAAAATCAACAAGCTTAAAGCTAACACTATAAGGTTCATCTTCATCAATACCTTTTCCTAGTGCAAGTGTCTTTTGTGGACTACTAACTTTTCTATATGGATTATTTAGACAAACCTTCAAATGTTTCAGCAAGTTACTAGTTCCATGGGTAGAAATATTTGCATCATAAGATGTGAAACAATAGTTACAAAATGCAAAATCTTTCTTCTTTGTAAAATGTCTCCAAGCACTAGAAGGAGGTCTATAAGGTTTTCTTTTCTTTACCTTGGTTGGTGATGGTGATGGAGTTTCAAGCCTTGTTCATGAACCAAATCAACAACTTCAGTTCTTGTTTGCAC
Source organism: Lathyrus tuberosus (assembly GCA_022829125.1). NCBI lineage: Eukaryota > Viridiplantae > Streptophyta > Magnoliopsida > Fabales > Fabaceae > Lathyrus > Lathyrus tuberosus. The sequence goes on along the minus strand of JALAZF010000082.1, from coordinate 9,773,467 downwards.
AGTAGTAGCAACTTCAATTTCTTGTTGATTTTGTGCATCTGACATTTGAATTTGAAGAGATATAACACCATCGATAATGCTTTCCATATCTACAAAACATTATAAATAACATAAACAGTTTGTAAGAGTCGAGTTTACAATTCAATTTTAATTTGATGTCTTCCATATCATATATACAACATGCTAAAACAAGGGAAAAAACAATCAACTTATCTTATAAATACAACCTTTAATTTAGCATTGTTTGAGCTACATGCTTTACATTGATTTATAAAGATTTGAAAGTGGAAAACAGTGGTAGGAAAGAAAAATAAGAAGCTATGCTAATCCTACAGTATCATTTATGAAGATGTTTTATGCATGACAATCATGCACTATCATTTATCCCAATATGTTATGTGGCTACCTAATTTAGAAGATATGCTAATCCTGCAAGACTTTTAGCTCTGTTATTGTATAAAACAGTAACATACAGTCCTACTAGCCGAAAGAAGTGTCCCCAACAACAAAGCATCATCCTCCTTACTTCCAACTTGAACTGATATTGCTAACCGATATGCTAACCGACATGCATAATGCTTTGCATCTGGCATCACCTCGTGTTTCTCATCATGGAGTTAAAAAGCTCACGGTTTAAAAAGCTCACGTTTTCATGGAGTTAAAAAGCCCATGAGTAATCTGTAATCTTCCCCGAACCTAGCCTTCCCAAGCTTCCCCGAAATTGGCGCAAATGTTTTAATAAATAGGATAAAAATGGAACGATAATCCTAAATCATGGAACGATAATCCTAATCCTAATCATAAACTTGTGACAATTTATTTTTTTTAACTAGTATATATATCGTGAAATCATACCTTGCGGCTTGCGGATATGCGATTTGCAATCAACAATTTAGGTCTGAGATTTACACTTGCAGTTTTGCGATTCAGATCAGAAAGAAAGTTGCGATTTGGGATTTCAAATTGATATGAAATTTGTGAGACTGAATTTGATTTATAATTATTGTAATGTGATGTTTGAGTTTCTCTATATAATTTCATCATTGATTGTGGTTTTTGTAATCTGAATGATGCCCCTTGATTTTGTTTTGATAATCACCACACCACTGTTGTCGTCCTATTTGTATTGGAAAATGTTCAGTTCAGACTCTTCACCTCTCAAGATAATAAATCGTGTTTTCTTTTTAATTATTGTTGGACATTAGTAATAATTAAATATTAAATATATTAATAAGGGATTTTATTGGTTTAGGTTGGGCTTACAGGTAATAAACTAAAAATTCGTTGTCCAAACCAATTAACATCGGTTTTTATTGGTTTGGTTCGGTTTTTTCCTGAACTAAAAAAATATCCAATCCAAATATATTGGTTTGTTTTGGATTACGGTTTGGTTCGGATTTGCCCGAACCAATGAACACCCCTATTTGGGCCACCTTATAATCGCCTAAATTTCAAATCCATATATTTATACAGTAACTCGAATTTAAATAAATGAAAATATGCATATGACATTATCAAGGCCAGTCAAAATTTTGACATTTACTAAAAGACCGATAAATAGTTTTTAGTGAAGGTTGTAAAAGGCCCTTCTTATAAATAGATAAGAGTGATGAAATATTGTAAAATGAAGAGTTAATACTGTTTTATCCTCTGCCAATATAGGCAACCTCTGGTTTACCTCTTGTAAAAAAGTTTTTGGCAAATACCCCATGACCTTTTGAATTCAAGTACAAAATCTCTTGTAAGTTATATATGTTACCACTTAGCCACATATTTCTTTTGTTTATTTATTTGCATCAAAATTATATATTACTTAGCATTTAGTATAATTATTGTTCTGGACTGGACCAATGGCTAGACATGGCCCAATCCGCTTATGCTCCAGAGCGGCTCAAATTGCCTAAGTCCAATCCACAGAGGGGCAAAAGTTACTTTTTTGCCCCTCCAACCGGGCAAGGAATGCAACATTCCTCCCCGGAATCACTGCCCGTTATGCACGGCTCCATTACTCCTCAAACAGTTGTGGGAAGGTGCCCGGAACCATGCCTATGCCCGACATAACAGCTAGTTTTGGGAGCCCTGCCCGACATAACGGCTAGTTTGGGTAGTTACCTATTCTTTGGGGAAAACGGTTATTTCGCCCCGAGAATAGGACCGTTGGCCACGCGCTGGGGGCTCTATATAAACCCTCTCGCTTGAGAGGGTCAGGTATCCAATATTCACCCTAAAAACTCATACTTTGTACTTGCCCCTTTTCTCTGACCCTTTCTTACTTGAGCGTCGGAGTACCTTGCAAGTACACCCCCTCCTCTCCATACGACCAGCATCCCTGACGTACTTGGTGGCCAAACTCTACAGGATCTGATCCAGCCTTCACGATCAGTGGCGCCGTCTGTGGGAATCATTGTTCTCCCCATCTTTCTTTCCTTAGAAATCGAAGATCAAAACAATTCTCAAACATCATCACGATCATGGCCTCCCAAGATCGTACCAAGGATGCTCTCCAAACCACCATCCTCCCCGTCAACAAATCTGACGTTGACGGCCACTCATCTCTCCTCCGAGATACTCGTTTCCTCATGGACGGAGCCACTGCTTCTCCTTCCCCTACCCTTGGAGATCGCAACAACGATCAGCCTTCACTTAACGTCCAGCCCGTTCCTGTTTCGCCCAACGCCGACCCAGCCGTGGCAGGCCTCCTGGAGGCCATCAACAAAACCAACACCCTGATCCTACAGCAAAACGAGAGGATCGGGGCATTAGAAGAGTCCAACCATCCAAGATCCCTTCCTCCGCGGAGGAACCAGCGACAATTAAGGAGCCCGCAGCCCTGGAGAGGCATCGACCGAAGACTGCGCCAAGAGCCTGATCCTCGCATAGCCCGGAAGCGCGACCAGATATCCCTGCATAACCAGCACGCTCACGACCACAAGAGGACTCGAAGGAATGAGTAATCTCCCCCGATCAAGTCTAAAGGTCGGGCCCGCTCACCTTCTCCTCGAAGGAACCGCTCACCTTCTCCTCGAAGGAACCGCTCACCTTCTCCGCGAAGGAACCGCTCCCCTTCCCCCCGAAGGAACCGCCGCCGCGAGCATTCCCTTTGGTCCCCATCATACACCAGTTCTAGCAGCGACGACGAGCCTCGCGGCCCGCTGTCCCAGGAGATCTTGGCTACCCGTCTCCCAAAAGGCTTGGAGAAACCCCCGTCACTGGGCACATATGACGGAACCACTGACCCCGACGAGCACATCGAGAACTTCGATGCGCTGTTAGACTACTGTGGCGTACGAGGCGCCATCAAATGCCAACTGTTCCCGACCATGCTCCGAAAGGGAGCGATGACATGGTACAAGCAACTGCCCGAGGAGTCCATTACCTCGTGGAGACAACTGGCCAGGATGTTCTCACGACACTTTACAGCATCTCGCCGCCACCCCAAAACTGAGGCCTCCCTTGGGGCCATAATCCAAGGAAAAGACGAACCTCTTCGCGCATATATCGAGAGGTTCAACAAGGAAGCTGTGCAAGTCCCTACAACGGACGAAATGAAGAAGTTTCTGCTCGAGCAAGGGCTCCGCCCAGGCTCCGAGTTTTCTAAAGCCATTGGCCTTGCACCACCGAGGAACTTAGACGCCCTCCTCCTCAAAGTCCAATCACACATTTAGTATGAAGGAAGCTTCGACATCTCGTCGGGGCGAATGGAGGCGCGAGGACTGTCCTCGTGACTCTCGTGACAACAAAGGACCCTCCGGGCGGTTCCATGACTACACCCCCTGACCGTCTCCAGGGAAAAGATATTGTCTGAATGTGCCAATTCGGAGTTCAAGCAGGCAGGGGTCCGGTTCCCCAAGCAACTACCGAACAGTCCAAACATGGACAAATCAAAGTACTGTCGTTTCCACAAGAGTCACAGCCACACTACAGAGGACTGCATCCATCTGAAGGATACCATTGAGATACTGATCAGGGACGGCCACCTGAAATAGTTCGCGAAGAAGAAGGACACTCCTCGGCAGGACGCCCAGGAGTCCAAGAAGATAGAGGAGGAGGTACCCTCCTCGGAAGACGCCAATATACAGGTCGTTATGTTCATATCGCGACCGGAGGACTTCTACGTCCCGGACAGGCTCAGTGCCCCTGCTTATTTCACGGCCCACAGCCCGTGGGAGACATTTCCCTCCGCCATGGTCATCTCTGGCGGGGGTTTCAACAAAGTCACTATGGGCTCCGTGAAACGAAAGTTAGAGCACCTGATCAACACAAGCTCCAACAAAGTGACCACGCTTGATCAGGCCCAGAAGGGCTCCGTCCCCATCTCCTTCTACCGGGAGGAGCTCCTCGGGGGTTCCCCTAACTCAAGCATACCTTTGCTCGTCAGAGCCCGGATGGCGAACTTCGACGTTCGCAGAATACTCGTCGACCAGGGCAGCTCGGTCGACATCATGTACTCCCAGCTGTTTTCAACACTTCAGCTGGACGAATCGCATCTTACCCCCTATGTAGGGTCTGATTTACAAGGGTTCAACGGGTCAGTGACCAAACCGTGGGGATACGTCGAACTGATCGTGACCTTCGGATCAGCTGAGGTGGCCAGATCCATCAAGGTGCAATTTCTGGTAATCGACTGCCCGTCGCTTTACCAGTGCATTTTTGGAAGGCCAACTCTGGCTGATTTGGTAGCGGCGCCCTCAACAGTCCACCTGAAGATGAAGTATTATACTTCAAAGGGAATGGTCACCACCCTCCACGGCGACATCGAAGTTGCACGACGATGTTTCGAGGCAGCTACAAAGGGGCTCAACGCCATTGCATCCAAGCCGAAAGCGTCGGGCAAGCCAACATTGCCAAGCAGCTCCGAGGAATCCAAGCCTCTGCCCCAGGTCGACTCCATCGACCTCGACAGTCGCTTCCCCGAAGAAGACCAACCGGAGGAACGAGCAGCTTCTGCCAACCCGTCTACATCGTCCAGCAGCAGCTCCCATCCGATGCGCCCTATCCCGGATGGCAACTTTGAGATCGTTCTGTTCGGCGAAGACTCCCAACGGGGAGTGAAGATTGGAGCGGACTTGCCAGAAATTGCGAGGAAGCAGCTCAAAGCATACCTCTGGGAGAATGCCGACCTCTTCACATGGAGCGCCACCGAAATTCCCGACTTGGATCCGTCCGTCGCCTGTCACCAGCTGACAATCGACCCGGCTGTCAAGGCCGTAGCACAACGTAGGATAAAGTAGTCTCTAGAGAAAACGGAGGCTGCTGAAAAAGCTGTAAAGGACCTCCTCGAGGGCAAATTTATTTCGGAGGCCAAGTACACCACTTGGCTATCCAACGTTGTACTAGTTAAAAAATCTAATGGAAAATGGCGCATGTGCATTGATTACACCGATCTCAATAAGGCATGCCCGAAGGGTGCCTACCCCCTCCCCAATATTGATAAACTCGTTGATAATTCTGCTGGTTTTAAACTTTTATCGTTCATGGACGCCTACTCGGGCTATAATCAAATTCCGATGGCAGTGTCCAACAAAAAATATACGGCCTTCATGACCGAATCGGGCAACTATTACTACAACGTAATGCCCTTCGGCCTGAAGAACGTCGGGGCAACGTACCAACGAATGATGAACAAGGTATTCTGGGGAGAAATAGGCGACATGCTCGAAGTCTACATGGACGACATGATATTAAAATCCCACGAGGAAACCGATCATACTGCCCATTTGAGAAAGGTCTTCGAATAGGCCAGGAAATACAAAAATGTGTTTTAATCCGGAGAAGTGCATGTTCGGTGTCCGGGCAGGCAAATTCCTCGGCTTCTACTTAGCGGAACGAGGGATCGAAGCCAATCCAGAAAAATGTCGGGCATTCTCCGAGTTTCCTACGCCCAAGTCCAAAAAATCCATCCAGTCCCTCAACAGGATGCTCGCGTCACTATCTCGTTTCGTGGCCAAGTCCGCCCAGCATGTAACACCCCCAATCTATACCCCCAACTAAATAAAACGATAACAAATAATCAGAGTATAATTAAAACATTCATGGCATAGACGGAGGTGTCACATCAATTGAAACAAAATATAACAACCTGCTCATATAGATATGCAACAATCAGGTAGCACATAACAGAGGAACTCCGTTCCTAACACCCACAATTCAGATACAGAATAAAAGCGGAAAATCTGCAACTGAATCTCATATATATATAACATAAAGGTTTGTCTGTCATACACAGAGTCATACATGTACAATCCCAAAAAGAACATATACATATGCACATAATCACAAACGATCTCCCCGACTACCCGGTGCAACATATCAGAGTCGACCGACAAAAGAATGAAGACCTAAGCTTCACAAAAAGACCTCCAGCATCTAATCTGCAATGCCTCATAGAGCATTCAAAACAGCAGAAAGGTGAGAGACACAATTATAATACAATTGCATATAATTATATAGTAACACAAAAATACACATGTAAAATATTCTCACCACGACTTACAACAGAATTCCAATACAAAACAACACATTTGATATCTTATACATCCATCACAAAGACATATATATCCTGCTCAATGCATTTATCACCAACATATATATATATATATATATATATATAGGGTTCATATCCTATGAGAATGCCATTTTTATGTGAGAACATGAGAATGAATCTGAACCATTAGATTTTAAAATAAATGGTGGAGATTATGTGTGGCTTTTGTTTTTCTCTCTCCTCCATTATTAAAATAAATGATGGAGGAGAGAGAAAAAAAACTAACACATAATCTCCACCATTTATTTTAAAATCTAATGATTCAGATTCATTCTCATGTTCTCACATAAAAATGGCATTCTCATATGATACGTTTCCTATATATATATATATATATATATATATATATATATATATATATATATATATATATATCAACTCACCAATTCCATTCACAATTCCACACAAAATCAATCCATTCATTATTTATGCAAATGCACAGATACCGACACAACGACTCTATGCAATGCAATGCGGTACCGTTCCATCCATCATTCTCATCATTAGTTCACTCAGGAACTATTGGAATCATCGCTTGTTACTTAGTGTAACTCCCCATCGGGCAAACGATGTTCCCCGTCACTTTAGGTCCTCTTTGTATAAGGCACACGACGTTTATGGATCGCTTTAGGTCCTCTTTGTATAAGGCACACGATTCGGTCGCTTTAGGTCCTCTTGGTATAAGGCACACAATCGTCTATAATCATCGTTTTAGGTCCTCTTTGTATAAGGCACACGATGTTATAGCGGATTTCCTCTGGAACCGTTTCGTCGCTCACACCCACTAGGGCACACGACATCACAAGAATGCATATCATGATGCTTGGCATACAATGACTTATGACATTCAAATGAACACATATACACATCCATGTGAACCATTCCAACATCCATAATCATGCATATACAATCAAACACAACACATTGTATTTACTTGCCCTTAGGCCACAAACCATCATCACAACATTTAATCACATGCATGCACATCATATAACATCACACAAGTCATACGATATATATATATCAAAAGCATATTGCATGATAACACATCAAATACACACCATAAAATTGGTAAAAGTCGACAAAACGACACATTTCCAAATTCCCGACATAATTAAATCGGCCATAAATCTCAAAACCATTTTAATAAGAAAGAACATCTCAATAGCTTTCTAACGGTACCAAGAACGCCTCGATCCGAGTTACGGATCAAAAGTTACGGCATCGGACGCGAAATCGGGAACCATTCTACACCCTCTCTGGTCATACGCGTATTGCCTTGTGCCATACGTGTACTGCCCAGCTCGCTCGCCCATTCCATACGCGTATTTCCCAAAGTGCTACGCATATGGGTAGAGACTAATTTCTCCCCAAAAATTCCACTAAAACTCCATACGCGTAATGCCTCACTTGATACGCGTAATGCCTTGCCAAGTACGCGTACCATTACGCAAATTAGCAAAAGGCCGTGAAAAATGTGTTCCATACGCGTATTGCCCTCATTTCCCCCTTGCCATACACGTATTGCCCAAACCAACACGCGTAATGCCAAGCCTGATACGCGTATGGGCAGCGAAATCCGGAATTTTTCCTGCAGAATTTCTGCTACGAAAATCAACCAAAATCATCTCCAAATCTCATCTAAACACCAACAAATTACCAATTGAATGCACAACAACATCTATCTAACGTGTCTCAGCAATTAGGAACATTAAAACATGATTTCAAACACAATTTGAATCAAATTCTAACAATCTCAACATATTAATGGTTTTGGTTCTATATCCAATTTCAACCAAATATCACACAAATACATACATACATAATCATACACAAGCATAGCATAATCGAATTTCGCACCCTTACCCGATTAATCGTGTTTTCAAAAGTCGGATGGATCGTTTCCTTACTCTCCAAGTTTTTCCCCTTTTTCTTCTTTTCTTTCTCTTTTCCTTCTTCTCTTTTTCTTTCTCTCTATTTCTATTTTTATGAAAAAGTTAATATCTAACAAAGCCAAAAGACCAAAATACCCGTACACTCAAATATCTCGCAAACGCTCTCAAAACGCGATAAAACATAATCACGATGAAAAATAATATGTTGCCAAATAAAAGTCAAGAATAAAGTAATATAATAATAAAAATAATTAAATCGACTCGATTAAATAACTCTAACAAAAACTGGGGTGTTACAACTCTCCCCCACTTAGAGATTTTCGTCCTCGAAAATATTACCTGAGACGAACAACTCCGGATACGATTCCTGCATCCGACTCTCCAACTCCCAAGTCAAATTGTCCTCAGCAGTGCCTCCCCACGCTACTTTCACAAGCGCAATATCCTTGCCTCTTAACTACTTCAACTCGCGATCAAAAATTCTCACCGGTAATGCCTCAACCGTAAGGTTCTCCCTTACCTCTACCTCATCCATCGGAATCACATGCGACGGATCCGGAACATACTTCCGAAGCTATGAAACATGGAACACATCATGCAAATTCGAAAGTTTTGGTGGCAACGCCACCCGATAAGCCACAGCACCCACTCTCGCGGATATCTGGTAAGGACCAATAAACCAATAAGTAAGCTTCTTCGACTTCAATGCACGACCAACACCCGTCACCGGTGTAACTCTCAAAAATACATGATCGCCTTCTTGAAACTCAAGATATTTCCTCCTTCGATCATGATAACTCTTCTGCCTACTCTGAGAAGCCTTCATTTTCTCACGAATAAGTTTCACCTTTTCCGTAGTCTTCTGCACTAACTCCGGTCCAACCACCGAACTTTCACTAGATTCATGCCAATACAAAGGTGTTCGACATCTCCTTCCATACAACGCTTCAAAAGGTGCCATTCTAATACTCAAATGGAAACTGTTGTTATACGTGAATTCCAGCAACGAAAGATAACTATACCAAGCACCACCTTGCTCAAGAACACACGCTCTCAGCAAATCTTCCAATGACTGAATAGTTCTCTCGGTCTGACCATCCGTCTGAGGATGATAAGCAGAACTCAATCTCAACTTGGAACCTAACGCTTTTTGCAAACTTTCCCAAAATCTGGAAGTAAACCTCGGATCTCGATCTAAAACAATACACAACGGAACACCATGTAGCTTCACAATCACATGGATATAAATCTCAGCCAACCTCTCCAAAGAAAAACTAATGTCAATCAGAATGAAATGCGCCGATTTAGTCAGCTTATCCACAACTACCCAAATGGCATTATGTCCCCTCTGAGTATTCGACAACCCAATCACAAAATCCATAGAAATATTGTCCCATTTCCACTCAGGAATATCCAACGGTTGCAATAATCCACTAGGCTTCTGATGTTCTACTTTTGACTTCTGACACGTCAAACACGCATAAACAAACTGAGCCACATCCCTCTTCAATCTGGACCACCAAAAGATCTTCTTCAAATCTTGATACATCTTATTAGCTCCCAGATGCATACTCAAACTACTCTGGTGTCCTTCCTCTAAAATCATCCTTTTCAATTCTGAATCATCAGGAATACAAATTCTACCACGGAATCTCAAAACACCCTCATCATCCACTTTAAAGTCACCATTCACACTTTGATCTCCAACCATCAACAAATCAACAAATTTCACATCCAACTTCTGTTTCTCACTAACGGTCAACAGAAAATCATTAGTAACCTTTAACATACCAAGCCTCACGCTATCAGATGTCAATTCACACACCAAACTCAAATCTCTAAATGCTTCCAAAAGTTCCCACTCTTTAACCATCAAAGCAGACATATGCAAAGACTTCCGGCTTAACGCATCGGCTACCACATTAGCTTTACCAGGATGGTAATTCAAGCTAAAATCGTAGTCCTTCAAAAATTCCAACCATCTCCGTTGCCTCATATTCAACTCTTTCTGATCAAACAAGTATTTCAAACTCTTATGATCACTAAAGACTTCGAATCTTGCACCGTAGAGATAATGCCTCCAAATTTTCAATACAAAAACCACCGCCGCTAATTCCAAATCATGAGTAGGGTAATTCTTCTCATGAATCCTTAATTGCCTCGAAGCATAAGCCACAACCTTACCTTCTTGCATCAACACTCCACCTAAACCAATCAAAGACGCATCGCAATACACCACAAACGGTTCAGTAGGATTCAGTAAGATCAAAATCGGAGTTGTGGTCAATCTTCTCTTCAGCTCACTAAAACTTTCCTCGCACTGAATATCCCAAACAAACGCTTTACCTTTACAAGTCAGCTGGGTCAAAGGAAGTTCTAACTTGGAAAAACCTTCAATGAATCTTCAATAATATCCAGCTAAACCCAAAAAGCTTCTAATTTCAGTAACAGATCTAGGAGCCTCCCATTGTAGAACTGCCTCTACTTTGGATGGATCCACAGCAATACCATTACCTGAAATCACATGCCCAAGAAAACTCACTTCTGACAACCAGAACTCACACTTGGACAACTTGGCAAAAAGTCTCTTCTCCTTCAAAATTCTCAACACAACACGCAAATGTTCCGCGTGTTCCTCCCGGGACTTAGAATAAATCAAGATGTCATCAATAAACACAACAACAAATCGATCTAAATGCTCATGGAAAATACGATTCATATACTGCATAAACACACCCGGCACATTAGAAACCCCGAACGACATCACAAAATATTCGTAATGTCCGTAGCGTGTCCTAAAAGCTGTCTTCTAAATATCTTCCTCTTTCACTCTAATCTGATGATAACCTGACCTCAAATCAATTTTACTAAACACACACGCACCTACCAACTAGTCCATCAAATCATCAATTCTCGGAAGAGGATACTTATTCTTAATCATCACCTTATTCAGCTGGCGATAATCAATACACAATCGCATACTTCCATCTTTCTTCTTCACCAATAAAACTGGAGCACCCCAAGGCGATACACTCGGCCTCACAAACCTCTTTTCTAACAATTCATTCAACTGCTTCTTTAACTCAACCAACTCAGATGCCGACATACGATAAGGTGCCATAGATACAGATCTAGTATCAGGAACTAGATCTATAGAAAACTCCACCTCTCTTTCTGGCGGCACATCTGAAATATCCTCTGGAAACACCTCTGGAAATTCACACACAACTGGAAACACATCAATTGCAACTTGACTATCCACTGTTAACGATGCAAACAACCCAAACAACTGAGCTTCATCCGCCAAAAGTTTCTTCAACTCTTTGGTAGATAAGAAACTCGATTCCTTGTCTTCCTCAAGAGAAGGAAATCTTACCAGCTTATGATAACAATCAATATGAACTCGATTAAACTGCAACCAATTCATTCCCAGAACCACATCTAAACCCTCCAACGGCAGGCACACCAAATCCATCTCAAAATCTTTACCATAAATGGTCAAAGGACAACTTAAACAAACCAAAGAAGTAGTTATCGACCCCATTGCTGGAGTATCAATAACCATCTCTCCACCCATCGAAGACAACAAAAGATTCAAACGCTTCGCGCACTCAGACGAAATAAATGAATGAGTCGCTCCGGTATCAATAATAGCAACTAAAGGCATACTATTAATAAAACAAGTACCTCTGATCAGACGGTCTGCATTAGTAGTCTGAGTTCCTGCCAATGCAAATACTTTCCCACCAGCTTGAGCTTGCTTTGGTTTCGGACACTTCGTGCTAACATGACCAGGTTCATCACAGTTGTAATACTTCACCACATTCTTCTTACAATCAGCTGCGACATGTCCTAAACCTCCACAATTGGAACACTTCCTTATATCCTTTCTACATTCAAACTGACGATGTCCTAAGTCACCACACCTAAAACATCTCAGAGGATTAGACATACCTCCCCCATTTGGCCTCTTGTCAAAATTACCCCTTTGCTTACCCTTGTTAGCTGGTGACACATAAGGACCACCACGAAACGGTTGCTTCCCTTTCCTTTCGTTCACACTCTTATAGTGAGTAGAACGAGTTTTGCTATCCTCCTCAAAAATTCTACAACAATCCACCAAATCCGAAAACCTCATAATCCTTTGATAACCAATTGCCTGCTTGATCTCAGGACGCAACCCATTCTCAAACTTCACACATTTGGAAAACTCTGCAGATGCTTTAGCATAATGTGGATAAAACTGAACAAGCTCTACAAACTTAGCAGTGTAATCCACAACAGACATGTTACCTTGTTTCAACTCCAAGAACTCTGTCTCTTTCTTTCCTCTAACATCTTCAGGAAAATACTTCCTCAAAAACTCCCTGCTAAACAAAGCCCAAGTGACCTCTTCACCTGTAGCTTCCCACACATGACGCGCACTAACCCACCAATCATCAGCCTCCTCCTGCAACATGTGAGTACCCAGTCTCACCTTATGTTCCTCAGCACAGTCCATCACTCGAAAGATTCTTTCAATCTCCTTAAGCCAAATCTGAGTACCATCAGGATCATGTCTCCCTTTGAAGACAGGCGGTTTGTTCTTCCTGAACTCATCATTCCCACCAGCATTAGGTGCTCCCCGCACAGCCTGAGCCATAACTTGCATAGCAGCAGCAAGAGCAGCATCATTCCTACCAGCCATATTCTGTTCATATCCAATAACAGCAACTATGGTTAAACAAACAGCTCAACCCCAAACACAAAGACCGACACGGACTGACACGAACTGACACAAACTGACACAGACTGGCTCTGATACCACTTAATGTAACACCCCCAATCTATACCCCCAACTAATTAAAATGATAACAAATAATTAGAGTATAATTAAAACATTCATGGCATAGACGGAGGCGTCACATCAATTGAAACAAAATACAACAACCTGCTCATATAGATATGCAACAATCAGGTAGCATATAACAGAGGAACTCCGTTCCTAACACCCACAATTCAGATACAGAATAAAAGCAGAAAATCTACAACTGAATCTCATATATATATAACATAAAGGTTTGTCTGTCATACACAGAGTCATACATGTACAATCCCAAAAAGAACATATACATATACACATAATCACAAACGATCTCCCCGACTACCCGGTGCTACATATCAGAGCCGACCGACAAAAGAATGAAGACCTAAGCTTTACAAAAAGACCTCCAGCATCTAATCTGCAATGCCTCATAGAGCATTCAAAACAGCAGAAGGGTGAGAAACACAATTATAATACAATTGCATACAATTATATAGTAACACAAAAATACACATGTAAAATATTCTCACAACGACTTACACCAGAATTCCAATACAAAACAACACATTTGATATCTCATACATTCATCACAAAGACATATCAATCCTGCTCAATGCATTTATCACCAGCATATATATATATATATATATATATATATATATATATATATATATATATATATATATATATATATATCAACTCACCAATTCCATTCATAATTCCACCCAAAATCAATCCATTCATGATTTATGCAAATGCACAGAGACCCGCACAACGACTCTATGCAATGCAATGAGGTACCGTTCCATCCATCATTCTCATCATTAGTTCACTCAGGAACTATTGGAATCATCGCTTGTTACTTAGTGTAACTCCCCGTCGGGCAAACGATGTTCCCCATCGCTTTAGGTCCTCTTTGTATAAGGCACACGACATTTATGGATCACTTTAGGTCCTCTTTGTATAAGGCACACGATCCGATCGCTTTAGGTCCTCTTTGTATAAGGCAAACGATCGTCTATAATCATCGCTTTAGGTCCTCTTTGTATAAGGCACACGATGTTATAGCGGATTCCCTCTGGAACCGTTTCGTCGCTCACACCCACTAGGGCACACGACATCACAAGAATGCATATCATGATGCTTGGCATACAATGACTCATGACATTCAAATGCACAGATATACACATCCATGTGAACCATTCCAACATCCATAATCATGCATATACAATCAAACACAACACATTGCATTTACTTGCCCTTAGGCCACAAACCATCATCACAACATTTAATCACATGCATGCACATCATATAACATCACACAAGTCATACGATATATATATATATATATATATATATATATATATATATCAAAAGCATATTGCATGATAACACATCAAATACACACCATTAAAACGGGCAAAGTCGACAAAACGACACATTTCCAAATTCCTGACATAATTAAATCGGCCACAAATCTCAAAACCATTTTAATAATAAAGAACATCTCAATAGCCTTCTAACGGTACCAAGAACGCCTCGATCCGAGTTACGGATCAAAAGTTACGGCATCGGACGCGAAATCGGGAACCATTCTACACCCTCTCTGGTCATACGCGTATTGCCTTGTGCCATACGCGTACTGCCCAGCTCGCTCGCCCATTACATACGCGCATTGCCCAAAGTGCTACGCGTATGGGCAGAGACTAATTTCTCCCCAAAAATTCCACTAAAACTCCATACGCGTAATGCCTCACTTGATACGCGTAATGCCTTGCCAAGTACGCGTACCATTACGCAAATCAGCAGAAGGTCGTGAAAAATGTGTTCCATACGCGTATTGCCCTCATTTCCCCTTGCCATACGTGTATTGCCCAAAACAATACGCGTAATGACAAGCCTGATACGCGTATGGGCAGCGAAACCCAGAATTTTTCCTGCAGAATTTCTGCTACAAAAATCAACCAAAATCATCTCCAAATCTCATCTAAACACCAGCAAATTACCAATTAAATGCACAACAACATCTATCTAACATGTCTCAGCAATTAGGAACATTAAAACATGATTTCAGACACAATTTGAATCAAATTCTAACAATCTCAACATATTAATGGTTTTGGTTCTATATCCAATTTCAACCAAATATCACACAAATACATACATACATAATCATACACAAGCATAGAATAATCGAGTTTCACACCCTTACCTGATTAATCGTGTTTTCAAAAGTCGGATGGATCGTTTCCTTACTCTCCAAGTTTTTCCCTTTTTTCTTCTTTTCTTTCTCTTTTCCTTCTTCTCTTTTTCTTTCTCTCTATTTTTCTCTCTATTTCTATTTTTATGAAAAACATAATATCTAACCAAGCCAAAAGACCCAAATACCCCTACACTCAAATATCTCGCAAATGCTCTCAAAACGCGATAAAACATAATCACGATGAAAAATAATATATTGCCAAATAAAAGTCAAGAATAAAGTAATATAATAATAAAAATAATTAAATCGACTCGATTAAATAACTCTAACAAAAACTGGGGCGTTACACAGCACGCCCTACCATTCTTCAAACTCCTCTGCAAAGAGGCAGCATTCGAATGGACCGAGGAGTGTGACAAGGCCCTTCTACATCTGAAACAAGCGCTCTCAGAGCCACTGGTCCTCTCTCGCCCGGACAATGGTGAAACGTTGTACCTGTACCTCGCCATAGCAACCGAAGCAGTGAGCGCCGCCCTCATCTGCGAGACACCTGACGGGCAGAAACCCATATATTTCACGAGCAAAGCGCTGCAAGGACCAGAGTTAAGATAGCAACAGATAGAGGAGGTGGCACTGCCCCTCATCAACGCAGCCAGAAGATTAAGACACTACTTCTTGGCTCACACGATCGTGATTCGAACAGATCAACCCATAAAGCAGCTGCTCGGACGACCATATATGGCCGGCCGAATGCTCAAGTGGTCGTTGGAACTGTCCGAATTTGACATCCGATACGAAAGCAGAAAACCCTCAAGGCCCAAGCTCTAGACAACTTCGTCACAGAAATGACGTTCGCAGACTCCCCCGCGAGCGAAGCGCACAAATGGACCATTTTCATTGACGGTGCCTCAAGCTCGGCAGGGAGCGGCGCGGGCATCATACTGGAAAGCGACGAAGGAATCATCGTTGAAGTATCACTCACACTGTCCTTCCCAACCTCCAACAATCAGGTTGAGTACGAGGCCTTCCTCGCTGGGCTACGCCTTGCCGAGGACCTGGGCGCAGAAGAAGTCATCATTTGCACGGATTCACAACTCGTGGCCCACCAGGTCCGGGGAGAATATTAAACCAAAAACAACAACCTGACCGAATACTTAGCCCTGGTCAAGAAGAAGATGGCGAAGTTCGCAACAGTGGAAGTAAAACATGTTCCCCGCGAACATAACGTGTGAGCAGACGTGCTATCCAAACTAGCCAGCACAAAGAAGAAAGGCGGAAACAAATCCGTCATACAGGAAGTACACCCTCGACCCAGCATCGAGAAAGCCTCCCCAACACTCGACGTGTAGGTGATCGACGACAGCAACTGCTGGATAACCCCTGTCTATAACTATCTCGCCAAAAACGAACTTCCGTCCGACCCAAAAGAGGCCAGCACAGTCAGGCGAAGAGCCTGCTCTTACGTCTTGGTCAAAGATAAACTCTACGGGCGGGGATTCTCCATTCCACTGCTCAAATACGTCGAGGAAGAGATGGTCGCGCACATCCTACGAGAAATCCACGAAGGAATCAACGCCCAACATCTCGGAGAAAGGTCGCTTGCCCAGAAGGCCCTCCGAGCAGGATACTATTGGCCGACCATGCAGCACGACGCGAAAGAACACGTGAAGAAATGCGATAAGTGCCAACGACACGGGGACATGCACCTAGCTCCGCCTAACGAGCTCAAGGCTATGTCCTCCCCGTGGCCATTCGCCTGGTGGGGCCTAGACATCCTAGGACCCTTCGTGGTAGGATCGAGTCAGAACAAATACCTAATAGTAGGCATAGACTATTTCACAAAATGGATAGAAGCGGAAGCTCTAGCCAAAATAACTGCCCTTAACATCCTGCGCTTCTACAAACGAAACATCCTTGCATGTTTCGGTATCCCCCAAGTAATAGTAACGGACAACGGGACGCAATTCACGGACAGGAAGTTCCAAGACTTTGTCACCCAACTGGGCACGAAACAGCACTTCGCATCCGTAGAGCACCCTCAAACAAACGGGCAGGCTGAAGCAGCCAACCGAGTCATCCTTCGAGGCCTCAAGCGAAGGCTGGACGAAACAAAGAAGGCATGGGTCGAGGAACTGCACAGCGTACTATGGGCATACCGCACAACTCCACACTCAACGACGGGGGAAACACCTTTTCGTCTAGCATACGGGACCGAGGCTGTAATCCCCGTCGAAGTTCACGTACCCTCCAGGCGGACAGAGTCGCCCCTAGACAAGGAGGTGAACGCCGAATCATTAAGAGAGGAACTCGACCTTGTCGAGGAAATCCGAACCGGGGCAGCCCTCCGCGAAGCCTCACTAAAACAAAAAATTACCATCAGGCACAACGCCAAGGTGATACGACGAGAGTTCAACGTGGGAAGCCTTGTTCTAAGAAGAAACCACAAAGACTCTCACGAAGGCAAACTAGCAGCCAACTGGGAAGGACCCTATCGCATCCGAGCAAAAACGGAAAATGGGGCCTACTACCTAGAGCATCTCACCGGGGAAGAACTTGCTCGACCATGGAATGCTGAAAAGCTAAAACAATACTACAGCTAAATTCTCGGTTCGACCCGTCGCAACGATGAACGTCAGCTACCGACCACTATGCACGTCTAGGTACAAGCGTCGCATACGAATAAAGCAGAACCTCGCTCAATAACGAGCCAGGTAACTTCTCGACAGAGGTCCTAGATTGAGCATCGTTGTCGTCAAAGTACCATGACTGGCAGAACTCCAGCTCGCGATAGGACGTTCACGCCGCGAACTCAGGTCTCAAACGCGACCTGAGCTCCGCACCCCCGCCAGGATATTCCCCGGCCGTTCGACCAGTTCCCCTCACTGCTGAACACATCTACAACGAGCAATTCCCCTAAAATATTCGTGCAAGTCAAATACTCCCAATCACGGGCAGATATACATTCACAACGAGCATGAGTACAACACTTAGCAAAAAATAAAGGCAAGTGAATTCATGCATATAACAGAATCGAACATATAATAACTTAACATAATTAGTGGCCACAAGGACCACGATTGTACTGAGTTACATAAAACGGAGGCCACGCCCCCCAAAAAATAAATTACAATAATACTCGGCACGCAGTCCAGACAGATTACAACAACATCGAAAACATAAACTCCTCACTCATCCACATGCTCGGCAGGCTCGGACTGAGGCCCCTGGTCCTCCGCGGGCTGATCCTCATTATTCCCTTCAAGGAGAGCATCCGGCATGACGATCCGGCCATCCTCAACGTGCGCCAGATAGTGGGTGCCCTCGACAGAAAAGTCAAGCTCAGGGTTCACCACCCGTAGTTGAGCCACGGCGTTTCTGAAAGACTCCTCCGCGACGACAATACCATCATCCTCGGTCGTCAGTAAACGGGCAACCAGCTCGGATATCGTCTTCAATTCCTTCACATCTTCCGGCTCATCATCACCCGGGGCATTGGCCGCCCTCAGCCGCTGGACCAACTCCTCGACAACTTTCTTCTCAGCCGCCAGCATAGAGTTCTCCTTCTTCAACCGAGCCACCTCCTCCTCAGCCTTCTTCCGAGCATCTTCGGCAACCTTAGCTTCTTCTCTGAGGGACGCCATGGATGCCCGAGCAGCAGTAAGTTCGGCCTCTATTGCAGAGTCCCCTTCGGCGTAAACGGGCGCCATCTCCAGCATCCTAACCAAAGCTGAAGCGTCCTGAGCCACCAGCGCCCTCTTGCTCGGGAGATCCATGCTTTCCAAGCGAAGAGACTCCGCCCGAGGCACAATCAGAGAGTTCCCCTCAAAGAATTTTCTGTCAAGGATACAAGGAGGAAGCTCGAACTTCCCTTTCTCAGGTACCCGAGTGAGATCCACAGCGTCCGTAATTCTTGGCTGCTTGGATCGACCGGCCAAAGGATGAGGAGACCCCCGGGGAGCAGGAGTGGGAGAGGAAGAGGTCCCCGCAGTAGACTGCACCGGAAGAGGAGCACGAGCACCAGTAAACCGAGACTTCGGAGGAGCCGCTCTGGCCTTGTTCCTCGCAAGAGCATTCCTCACAGCCCGGTCATGAGCCTGAGGCATCTCACTTGCACAAACAAAATATGAGCACGTTAGATACAAGGAAAAGAAATAACGCAAACAATGCTAAGTAACTAAGACTACCCAGCAGCTTCTCGGCGTCCTCGGGAGTCTTGCACTCTAGCAGTGCCTTAATATTGATAAATCGACGCTCAACCTTCTGACTCCCATCTTCCTCGAAGACCGGATTACCCTTGCTCGTCCAGCACTCAGCAAGCCGGAAGGAGTTGACCCACTTCATCAGCACCTCGTACGCCACGGCGTCCTGCCCGCGTAGCTCGCTCGGTTGGAGAACATAGTCACTGGGCTTCTTGACGAAATGATCGGGTGCCCAATGGATGGGGAACTTATAGATTCTCTGCCCGATAAACCTCCCCTCTTTATCGCGCATGTCATTCCCATCCTCACCCACCTCAATCTCCTAGACGTATGTACTGTCCTGGGCAGCTTCGGACAGAGGCTCGACAACATAATAACGCTCCTTGAACGTCCGTATTGACTCTGAGAAGGGCTTAAACAACTTACGGGGCTGCTTCAAAGACACCCAACCATACTTCCTTAAAGGCATATTCATACATCGTGAAACGGTCCCCGAAGTTCGTGTAGACCCATTCATCCACGGAAGGGAAGTGCACCTTCCACTCTCCCTCCGGTCCAACCTCCGTAAAAACATCCCCCAAATACTTCGCAAAAAAAGACACGTGCTCAGCAGGTTCGGCCACCTCCCATTCCTCGGCGGAATCCACGACAACGTCCTCGTCCATGTCGTCCATCTCCTCTTCCTCCCCAACATCGCTGGGAGAACTCGAAGCCGTCGAACTCGTGGCCGTCGAGCTCTATTATCCTCGGATCCTGTTTCTTCCTCGGACGTATCTATGATAACCTCTCTATCTGGCCCCATCGCCATTACGATCATCTGAAAAGCAGAGAAGAAAGTGAATTCAAAAACAAATCAAATCCACCCTTCCACCGCTAAGTCAAGTGAAAGGGCGCGCAAAGGGCTGAGGACAACGTCCTCGGCGTAAGCCCTAACATCAAAGGAAAAGCTAACACCTCCCCGCGAGGAGACGCTCGAAACAAATCATCCCCGAGCGAGGAACTTCCCCGAACTCATACCCAGTTTCCATCTGAAGCTTCGCCGAAAATCGCAAAGCTTCACCGGAATCTGGGAAGGTTCTACCGGAAAACTCATCACCCACTCAGAAGATAAACAGACACGGCGGTCACACATGCATAGCTGTCGCAACATCGCCGTGAACCACCCTCCTCGCTGAAACATACTACTAACTCCGGCGACATGTCAGAGGTAGAAAAATGGCACAACCATCGTCCACCGCCAACAATCGCCGGAAACTCACCCATTTCGTCCTCTAAACCTAGCCCTAACCACATGCAACCTACCATCGACAACAAAAAGGAGTAAAACAAGCAAGGTATCAGAGAACTTACTTGATTTAAGTAGACGAAAGTAGCTGCTCGAAGCTTGAGGCAGTGGTCGGAGTAGGAAGACGGCGGTTCCGGGCAAGAATGCTGAAGGAAACGGAGAGAAATCAGAGCAAAAAGGTCCAAATGGAACGATTTTCCCCTTTTTATACAAAGGGGCACGTGCGAACACGTGCTCGTAGGCCATGATGGCTATCCACTAGCCATCATTGCATAGTAACTGCTACACGGAGCTCTAGGCACACGTCGCGTCCCAACGTTTCCAATTTTGTCTGACCATTAGTCTCCCCAAACGTCGGGCAACAATGTCACGACCACGAATCTCACGGACACCAGGGGTCACAAGCGTATTGAGACAATCCTCCTCGTCTTCAAACGACGGCTCCATGCTAGCTCCTCGGAGCAACGAACTGCCCTTAAGTCATCACTCCTATGCTCGGGAGCAACAACTTGGGGGGCTCCTGTTCTGGACTGGACCAATGGCTAGACATGGCCCAATCCGCTTCTGCTCCAGAGCGGCCCAAATTGCCTAAGTCCAATCCACAGAGGGGCAAAAGTTACTTTTCTGCCCCTCCAACTGGGCAAGGAATGCAACATTCCTCCCCAGAATCACTACCCGTTACGCACGGATCCATTACTCCCCGAACAGCTGTGGGCAGGTGCCCGGAACCATGCATATGCCCGACATAACGGCTAGTTTTGGGAGCCCTGCCCGACTTAA
Organism: Lathyrus tuberosus; assembly: GCA_022829125.1. Lineage (NCBI taxonomy): Eukaryota > Viridiplantae > Streptophyta > Magnoliopsida > Fabales > Fabaceae > Lathyrus > Lathyrus tuberosus. Next base: position 9,751,757 of record JALAZF010000082.1, on the reverse strand, counting down.
CGGCTAGTTTGGGTAGTTACCTATTCTTTGGGGGAAAACGGTTATTTCGCCCTGAAAATAGGACTGTTGGCCACGCGTTGGGGGCTCTATATAAACCCTCTCGCTTGAGAGGGTCAGGTATCCAATATTCACCCTAAGAACTCATACTTTGTACTTGCCCATTTTCTCTGACCCTTTCTTACTTAAGCGTCGGAGTACCTTGCAGGTACACCCCCCTCCTCTCCATATGACCAGCATCCCTGACGCACTTGGTGACCCAACTCTACAGGATCTGATCCAGCCTTCACGATCAATTATATATGTTAGTTAGTTAGTATAAAACGTTACATTATATATGTTAATTACTTAGCATTCAGTATAAAACGTTATTATATTTTACTATTATATATATATATATTTATTTATTTATTTATTTATTTATTATTAATTATATATTAGTTACAGGATTATATATTTTTTACAATTATATATTAACATTTTATTATATATTAACGTTTTATTAACTACATTTTTGCATTTAGTATAATTATATATTTTTTATAACTATATATTATTAACTATACATTAGTATAAAACGTTATTATATTTTACTATTATAAATATTAAAATATTAATTCAGTTTTAGTTTATTAAAATATTATAAAATTATAATTATAAATAAAATTTACAGAATATTAAAAATTTTAATATTAATATTAACGTATAAATTTTTTAATAAATATAACGTATTAATATTGACGTTTAAATTATTTTAATTAAATTATTTTTAATTAACTTAGTTTAATCATATTAAATTATTTTTACAGTAAAATTATAAAATTATATTAAATTAAAAATTTTATAGTTATAAATAAAATTTACAGAATATTAAAATTTTAAAAATTAATATTAACATATTAATTTTTTAATAAATATAAATAAGTATATACATTTTACAGTATATTAATATTAAAGTTTTTAATAAACTATTTTAAGTTATTTTAATTAAATTGTTTTTAATTAACACCGGTTTAATCATATAATAATTTAAAGTTTAATTAAGTTATTTTTAATTAAATAATTTTAATTAACGTCACTATAATAATTAACATTAATAATATATATTTTTTATGCTAATCATTAAACAAAATGAATGTTTTGCTTAGTGGTAAGACATCGGTGTTAGATGCAAAAGGTCATGGGTTTATACCTGCAAGGGTCATTTTTTGAAATTTTGACATTTAACACCAAAACAATAAAATAATAATAAAATATGCCACCATGAAATTTAAAAAATAAATAATAATACAAAATGTCAACTAAGTCATTCAAATAAGCTTAGTTGTCATTTAAAAAAATATGCATTGTGTCAGATCTCTCAAAGGTGTATATTGATAGAATCTTGGAATTGTAAGGTGTCATTTGCAAAAAAAAAAAAATTTAGAAATAAACCGGAAATCGTCTATATGACAGAGGTAAAATGGTATTAACCCTAAAATGAATAGTACATTTGATAATCACACAAATTCATTCATTTGTTTCATGGACACGGTCCAAAGGCAATAGAACCTTATTTCGAAATTTGTGTTGTGGAAGTTGTATCTATGGAAGACAATAGTATTGATATTGTTATAAAGAAGTTTAAAGAAGTTACCTTAGATAAGGTTTATCTTAAGAATGATGAATCTTTGTTGGACTTTCTTGAGAAGAAATGCAACACCAATAAAGAATTCATGATGCGTCCTTATTGTAGTTCAATTTTTGACAAATTTATTATACAAGCCTTTGAGAGATTTGAAAGGAAGAAATTTTTTGAATAAAAATAAGCTAAAAAGGCAGTTAACAAAGAAGAGAATTGCTTCTATGCAATAGATTATCGAAAGAAGTTCCAAAATCTAAGAAGAAACTATGAGCCTCTTAAAAATACAAGGACTTATCTACCTCCTAGAGAGAAAAACACCTAAACCCCTCCTTTCAATGTTCCTATAGGATAATGGTTCAAAAGGGATAAGTTTTTTAGAATTAGGAAACCATTGAGGGTATGAGGTCCTCATATAACTAGTCAAAATTTTCAAGGAAGTATTTCAAACCTTCATAACAATTTTGTCAAGCGATTCAATTCTTTTTGATACATGCACCAAAAGCGGAAGAAATAAGGCATGTCCCAAACTCAAATTCAAAGGGATCAACATGCTCGATAGGAGATGGCTTGTTAGAACTATGAAAGTAAACAACAAATTCATGAATGCTACAATTAAATAAAAAGGTGATAATAGGATTACCTATCAGAATGCAATTGAAAAATTTACTAGCGGTGGTTTTTTCTTTGCAATGTTAAAAGAAATATTCTAAGATAATGTCAATTAAATAACAACAAGTGTTTGACTATCGAGAAGGTTTCAGTCATCTTCCTTCATCGAATCTTGTTTCTTTTCTATGAGAGGTTCATGTAGCTTTTTTCTGATACAAATAATGTTCTGTATAAGTATGACTTAAAATCTAAAGTAATGAAGAGAATGAAATAATATTTTGAGATTGTTAGAAATCAAAGTTGCAGAAAATCAAAAAATGGTAGAAAATCAAAGTTGTAGAGGTGATCGTCCAACGCAAGAACCACAAAGGAACTAATTTAAAGGTCATTGACAATGGTTGAGGAGCTTGAAGTTTGAAGACGCGTACATAACGGTCGGCGGCATAGCCGATTGTTGTGGTCTGGCGATGTCGACTGACTAGAGTCAGGATGATGGCGACGTAGAGCTCCGAAGCACCGTAGGGGCTGACAGGCGATGGGCGATGGCAGTAGGGTCCTGATGGTGGGCGTTTATCTGTTATCAGGTCTAACTCGTAAGTATTAACCTTGATCATTTTGGTTCACTTATATGTTGGTTGATTGGTCATGTTTTGAGCTTGTTATGGATATGTTTGGTTTCAGCAATTATAAAGATGTATCTCTATCATTCTTATCTTTGTAATATCATAATTGAGGATAAAGTGATGTGTCAGGAATTCTAGTGAAAAACTTGCAAGGTAGAAATTCATATGGTTTTGTTATTAGAATTTGAGAAACCTTTGAAGGTATCTAAGAGGATAGGGAAAAACTTATAAACACTTTGAGCTTGTGTGATTCTGTATAAAAAATTAAAGAGATTGAAAACACTTGGGTAAAAAATATGGTTATTTCTTGAAAACTTGTGTGACTATTTTTTTAAAACTTTTTTCTTATCATCTGTAACAATTATTGGAAGTATAGTGAATTGAAAAGTTGATGTCACCTAGAGTAGACCAGTTTAATCTAATTAGGTAAACAATTTATGTGATTTTTTATCTTTTATTTTTATCTTGCTTGTTATGTGTAATACCTCAAACTTTGCCCTCTTATTTATTACCTTACCCAATTGGCTTATGCTTCATTCATTTGCTTTTTATCTAGGTCATCACGCGCATACATGCATATCATTTGGTTATATGGTTATGGGATCAAAGTTCTTTGCTCAAGCATCGTCAGGTTGCGACAAACGTTTATTTCATCATTTGGCACGCGCATAAAGTAATTCTCCAGGCTACATGATCACCGAGCCGTCAAGCCTAATTTCTTGTGTTCCGACATGTCAAGAATCTCATAAGAAGTCGAAGTTTTCAGTTGATTCGGAACAGTTTGAACAGAATATCAGTTGTACGGTGCAATTTACCAAATTCGTAACTCTCGCCCGGAAACTCGTTCTGGTTTGATATTCAACGGTTAGAATCGTCTCGGTATTTTCTCCAGCTTTTATGTTCGTCTCGGAAGCCAATTCATCAAGGAAAGTGGCGTAATTAATTGTTTCTGGAATTTTGGTTTCGCTGGTTAACTGTGCTAGTGGTGTTCAAAGGTTCATAACTTCTTATTGGATCAACATCTCTGAGCGGTTCTGGTACCAAAAGTTCCAGCTTGATATCTTCTCCAACAATTGTGTTTTGGCCGAGGGCTAATTCTTTGAAGAGGATCTCCGAATAGGCGAATTCTCTGAGTCGATACGATGAAAAAACAGTGAAAATCAGTGCTGAACCGGTGTATTTCGGACCTTAAAAAATTCATAACTTTCAGCTAGTTCATCGGTTTTGACCCGCTCTTTCGGCATTATTTCCGTCTTGACGTTACCTTCATGCCGTAGGTTTTCAGAGAGAGCTGATTCTGAGCAAAAGGACTCCAAAAGTGCGAATCTCATGAGGAATTCTCTGATGCGGTTCACTGTCTGTCCGGTCTTGCAAAAATCATAACTCGGTCGATTTTTATCGTATCGCGTCCGTTCTCGAACGCCAATTCAAACTATTTCTCACTCGTTTTTTATCCGATCGCGCTCATATTTTGACACGGTGTCACTGACTCATAGATCTACAACTTTGTTGACAAAGCCGAGTCTAGATTCTGCTCCGAAAGGCATGATCTTGTCACTTTTCCGAGTAGCGGACACTAAATAAGCTGAAAAAATGACTTTTGACCGTGACGTCTCGCCGCTTAAATGTATCGAACTCATTCGATTTTGATCGTATGACGTCCGTTCTTTTTGCGTTGTGCCCGTGACTCAGACGCGGACAATTTCGTAAGAGACTCAGAGTCGAAATTTTGTACTGAGCAAGGTGTTATTTTCACTCAAGCTACCGATAAGCTGAATTTTTACCGTTTCACCTCATTTTTCACCACACTATATATTCAAATTGTAGTTTTCCCTCCAAGGACCCTACTCATTATCACAAACACTCAAAAATCAAATCTAAATTTCTCTCAAGGATCAAACAACAAGGTTTTCATATTCTCTCAAGAACATTCATCAAGTTCATCAATCTTCGAGAACATTCAAAGGAAAAATTCCAAATATCTCAAGATCTCTTCCGATCTGATCTCCCTCCGCCTCACCGCCGCCGTCACGCCTCTCGCGGTCTCCATCCCTCAGTGCGCGATTTTCCGGCCTCCTCTTCGCATTTCTCTTCTTCGATTGGTGATTTGGTAATAATTCTTGACTTTAATCCTTGATCTATGTGATTTAATAGGAATTGTTGCTAGAATTAACATGTGATTTGATTTGGAATTGAATTGAGGAATTGTTGTAGTCTAGGTGTTTGTGAAAATTCCTAAGAGACTTTGATGATGTGAATTGATATTGTTTGCATTGATTTAATTCTTGAATTCACCTTGTGATGTTGATTAAAACCAGAATTGGTTAGATTTGTAGAGAATTAATATGATTTTTGAGATTGGACATAAACTTGACAAAATCTGGATTTCTTTGGTTGTGATCACATAATGCTTGGCTTTTGAGATAGTGATTATTGTGAATGGACATTATGAATTGCACACTATTTTTGTGTTGATTGTTGTTTCTTGGAGTGCTACTAACTTGTAGTAAATTTCTAGAGAATTGATGTTGTTGAGAATTATTGGAAATTAAAGTGTGTTTGGGTTTTAACTGTCAATATGATGTGCAAATCCGGAATTGTAAACTAGGACTAGTTTGATTCTTGAATTTTGACATAAGCTTGTGGTGTTGGATTTTCATGAGGTTCCTATGCCAAGTAACTACAAGGATCCATGACTCGGATCGTCTTCTAGACGTAGAAGCGGACGGGAAAAGGGGATGCCTTGGTACGGTTATTGATTAAGGAGATTTTTAAGTTAACAGGCTCGGGTCTTACTTTGGTACTAGTGTGAGTTAACAGGCTCACGAGTGTGGATCCATTTATGGCGTGTGTGTACTCAAAGTCACTTCCTTTCCCTTTTGACTTGAGTTAGGATGTTAGAACCTTGTAAAGCCGAGAGGACTATAAGATAGCGAACTCACTGAGATTTGAAGTATCTCACCCCACGTTGTTGTTTACATAACAGGTACTACAGGTTCGGCGAAGGGTAAGGATAAAGTGGTTTGACTTTTCCTTACGGATCGTAGCTTTTGAGATGGCATGACTTCCGCTATGACGTTTTATTTTGAGATCATTGTATTGATCTAGTTCTTAGTGCATTTTGGGACATCTTATATATGTTATGCCGTAGACTTTAGACTTTGTATTTAGGTCATTTAATGTATATAATGTGTTAACTAGGAACTTATAGTATTTCAGTACCAAATACTTGGATTCATGTATAATATATATACTTTGATGTATGTTGTTATGTATGGGTGTTACACTAACATTAGGACCATCTTTGTATGCTGACTTGTAGGACCGAGTTTCCCCTGTAGACTTTCCGTGAGTCTCATCTTTTCTCTCGCACACATGCAATCGAGACTGTTTCCCGTTCACCCGTAGTAGCGTGAACTACAGATGCTCTAATTCCTCTTTTTTCTCAGATTGAGGATACGTAGGCACGAGATGTGATATCTCGGCAAGCACACTAACAACTAACTTCCATTTTCTCTCAAACCTTGAGTCTCTTCTCTCATCTCAAAACAAAATAAAAAACATTTAATAAATACTACATGTTGAGTGCGTCATGAGCCTTAAGTACGTGGGAAATGGAGAGTGGGGGATTTTCCTTCACTTTCCTAGAGTGTTTAGCAGGCGTCCCATCTTGGGTCGATTTGCGACGCATTCGATCCTATGTCATAGACTTTAGTGCAATATGAGTTACAAATAACAACCAAAGCACTTCTTCTAAAAAAACAAAAACAGACAGACGTCTTTCTTGTCTCATCTCAAACTCTCACTCGATGTAAGGGCATGCTTCTCCTTGTTCTACGGCAAGCCGGTAAAACGGGCCTCGATTCAGCGAGTCGTAACACCTAAGCTAGAACATTAGCATTGCCCAGTTAAAAAAAATAAACAAAGCAAAGTCATCCCTAGTGAGGGGAACTACATCGCTCTGATTCTTCATTGGTTAATGGAGATACGTAGGCAGGAGATCGTGCGAGATCTCTGCGAGCACAACCTTATTTATTAACCCTTTTGTCTCCCTTTAGCAACCTGTAGTGAGCCGAACTACGACGCTCTGATTCTCATTACCGATGAGATACGTAGGCACAGGCGCGACGCTTGGCGAGCAGAATCCCCATTCATTCCGAACTACGTCAACTCTGGCTTTCCCGCACCCGAGAGAATACGTAGACCTAGGACGGCGATGTCCTATCTAGTCACCTCTTTTCTTTTTCCCCCCATTTCTCCATTTCTCATTCTTTTCCATTCCAATTAGCAGTTGAGCTTCAGATAACCTACACCCTTTGATCGATAACAACAAGCGTGGATCCCATCGAGTACGCTGGATGCGAGGGGGTGCTAATACCTTCCTCTCGCATAACCGACTCTCGAACCCAGGCTATGGTTGCGATGACCATTTCTTTCCCTTTGTTGAGGTTTTCTTCGATCGTTTCCTTTCCCTGCGTCGAGATAAATAACGTTCGGTGGCGACTCTTCTGTTCTTTTCCGTCGGTTGATTTTCGCAGATGCGACAACTGGCGACTCTGCTGGGGACTTTCCCATCCCTAAGCGAGTCAATCCTAGTGCATGCTTGTTTTCTATTTTAGGGTGTTTATCTATTTACTTTACTTGCTTTATTTATGGCATTGTTGCATGTTTACTGTTTTATTACATTTACTTGTTTTTCATTTCACTGTTGCCATATATTCTGTGCTGGACTGTGCTGGATTTTTCTGTTTGGTGGGCAGGGTGTTCTAAGAGATAAGCCCACTACCCAGGCTTGAGTATACCCATAGGATTTAGAGTGGATAGTCGATCGCTTGCGTGGTGTTGACCACGTTAAGTGTTCGCGAGATCCACAACCAGACGAGGTCCATCTAGGAGATATCCGATACTGCATGGTGATGCAGACCATTTGATATTCCTTTATGAGCTGTCGACTCTGGTGACCATTCCCGAGGACTCAGTTGAGGCACTCCTCCCGAGGGGCGATAATGGCAGACTAGAAATGGCAAACCCGTTACGCTTCTCGATCCGAGGACCTGAAGCTGAGAACTTGCCATAGGATGACCTTTTTTTAGGGAGAATCAGTGGAGGCACTCCTCGATTGGCGATAATACTCTACCCAGAAGTATGAATGTATTATTGCTTCTCGACCTCAGTGCCAGAAACTGGGGATCCTTCGTTTTTAGAACCCACATGTGAGAATGGGCGGGTGTTTACAGGTTTGCAGGTAATCGTAACCTTTAACCTACCCAGTATTCTGGTTTTCTTATCAGTGTGGACTTATCAGCCTGGTATTATGATATTATGATTATTTGGATATTCTGGTATTCCAATTATTCTGGCACTCCGATTATTCCGGCACTCTGACTATTCCAGTATTCAAATTATTTCGGTATTCTGATTATTCCGGTATTCTGACATCCTGATTATTCTGGTATTCTGGCTATCCGGTATTCTCTTCAGAGCAGACCTGTGAACTTATTCAGTCAGCAGCACATCACTTATTTAGAATATATGGAAGCTTTGATCCCATGTCTTTGCATTATGACATCATATCATTTCAACATACATGCTCTGTTATTCCCAAGGATATTAGTTTTGAAACTTGCTTTTGAGCATTCCATTTAGTCCTTGTGGTTCTTCGGTTTAAAACATGAATCAAAGCAGAAAGATTCCTTGGAAATAACCAAACATGTCATTTGCATACATCCATGCATACATGCATTCATGACAGGTGCTTAGAGACAGATTCCTCATTCTGACTTGGTCTTTTCTTCAGAATTGCCAACTTGAATTCTTCCCACTACTCAACTTCCGACGATCAGAGTTCAGTTATGGAATAGATTCGTGTAGAGTTGGCTGAGATGAGAGTTCAGATGGGGCATTTTATGGTGGACGTGTAGGCATTATCTCAAGGTCAACAACTATTGAGAGAGGAAGTCAACCAGATAAAGACTCAAGTGAGCCTGGTTATGAAAATCCTGAATACGGTGTTAAGGAAGGAATGCAATCATGTGCCCGTTTCCGTAACAGATATTCTTACTCCTCATATCTCTTTGGAATCTCCTTCAAACCATGAAGCACTTTGTGGATCTCTTCCACAACCTTGCGGTTTCTGGAATTTCTTGTCAGCGGCTAGTTCCCATTCATCAAGTGAATTCAAGGGGTAACTCGTGAATATCATTCGCAACATGTACTTCTAAGGGCTTCTTCCCAACAGCTGTTGTCTGTTCCAGGTAATGATAATAAGATGATCAATCAGAATCAATATCATCTGAATGCTCATGCAGGTCATCAAAAGCATAGGAAACCAACAAGGGAGTTCGACACGGTTCATGTGCCTCATATCCAGTTGTTCCTTCAATTGCTCGAGCTTTCATTGGAGGAAACCAAGTGATTAGTTCCGGTTATTTCTCCTTATCCTGTGGGGATTGATCCCGATGCCTACTGTGACTACCATTCTGGGGAACCTGGCCATTTAATTGAAGATTGTAAGTCATTCAGAGACAAGGGTAAAGACAAGGTCCAAGATCTGATTGACTCCAAGACTATTGTGTTCACACTAGAAAAATGTGGGAATCTGGCACCAACCCAATAATAGAATGAACATCCAGACGGATGACTGTTGAAAGTCCCTAAGATCAACAAGTCCAGACGGATCCAAGTCTCCTAAACGATAGCAATTTCCTGTTTCTTTCTTGCATTTTCATTTGTATCTTGCTTGTTTGTTTAAACATTGTCTGCATGTAGAAACTTGTTTGTTTTTTGAATGACAATCCTAATACAATGAACATGTTTTTCTTGAAGTAATCCATTCATGATCATTCTTAAATGTTTAAGTGCTTTGCAATACTGACTTTCTTGCTTAAACTCTTAGAGGGAGAATGATGAAGTAAAAACGCAAAAATCTCTTATCACGTGCTTTTGAATAAGACCCTGTTGACGATGTACAACCATTGTTTCAAATCCCCAAACACTAGAGATATAAGGCAGATAGACCCTCATTAACCCCTTTGAGCCTTGACGTATGAGTTTCTTTTCGTATGAAAAAAAACCCTCACATTTAACCCAGGGGCATGGTAGGCGTCAGTTAATTTGACTGAGCTTTCAAATTTTGAAAGGAGTGTGCATCTGAGGATCCATTACCTTTTATTCCACCATCAAGAGGTCAAGAGATGTGAAACCACAATGATTATTCATCAGCAATCAAGGAGTGAGGCAGTCACAACCCTTTCAAACAAGTCAGGAAAACCAGTGTCACACGATTTGTTCCGAAAAAAGAATCAAAAGAAAGAAAAAGCCCGCTAAGTCGAAACTTGAAAACAAGCGACTTAGGCAAAAGTTAGGGCATCCCGCTGGACTTCAAAATCTAAAGATTCAAAAGAATCAGTCCAGACAAAAATTAGGGATCAAAAAGCAAAAGAATGAGAAAGTGAAAAACAAAAGGATTACAAAAGAAAATCCTTGAGCAAGAACAAAATCGTGTGACTATGAACAAAAGACAAAAGGGGTGACTGTCACTCCAAAACCTCATTAGGTGTCAAACCATCAGTTGCATGGGTTCCTTAAAAATCATAACATCTTTTTGAGAGATGAGCGCTTGTGCCAGATTAGCTGAATATAGGAATGGAGAACATCACGAAGAGTGGGTAGGCACCAATAAACTTTGAGCCGTAAATCTTTTATCTAAAAACCATGAACCAGGCCACAATACAACCCTCAAAAGACCTAACTGAAACAGGGTTTGTTTCGAGAGCGTACTCTGATGAGATAGCGTTCCTGACTCCCATGAGTGATGCTAAAAGATCTTGTTGGTATTGCATATGCATGTTTTCTTTCATTCAAAAATCAATTTCGTATCCTATGTAGTGACTCGTTCACATGGCTTTGAGACATCTTTTCAATAAAAACTTCAAGATTAACATGTGTGTTGCATTTGGATGATCATTCTCAGAATAAACATTTTCTGCTTGCATGCATTTGTTTGACATCAAAGAAGCTTACATGATGAAAATCAGTCGAGGAGCTTAATTATGCCAAGTTGAGATGCCTGAGACTCTAGAGGACATGTTACTGAAAGACTATGTGTGGCAAAGGCATTCCCATCCAGTTATGTTGATATGTTGCCAATCTGGGGCAATCGCATCGAGAAATGTCTTCGAGGTTCAGCCAATCTAGGGCTATCACGTTGAGATTCGATAAATCTCTCCAAAAGCAGTGTAATCAGGGGCAGTCACACCGAGAAATCTCTTCAAAGTGTAGCCAAGCTAGGGCAATCAAGTTGAGAAAGTCTTTTCAGAGAGCGATCAATCATGGGCAGTCGTGTTGAGAAAATTTCTTCAAAGTTCAGCCGAACTGGGGCAATTATGTCGAGATCCGATAAATCTCTCCACAAGCGTGTAATATGGAGCAATCAGGTCAATTTGACAAATCTCTCAAGGATCAGCCAGTCAGGGGCAAAGTCACTTCAAGGCTCGTACTGGGGCAGGCCACATCAAGAGCACGAGAAGTCATCCTTTTCAAAAAAATGGCTAGTCAGAAGTACCTCTCCAAGAGTTTGAAGACACTGGGGAATTTTGAATGCCACGTCTTCTGTAAAATCCTCTCGAGGCGAAATTCTTTCATAGACCTTGCAGTCTGGGGAAAATGGAGAATTAAATGAATCGTTGTTCACTCATGACGATCAATGGGCAGTTGATCAACTCAGAAACTTGAAACAGAGGTCATTTCTAGCATGAGGTATCTTTGATCTTTTTTTCTCCAACAGAACTCAGTATGCTATATCTTCCGAACAGAGTATCAGAATATCCCTCTTCCTAGTGAGACATCAGGAAGTTTGATTTCCCCAGTGGATTCCATGGTCATGGCTCTCCCCAAGCAGAAGTGGGTCCCTCAACAGGAAAGTTCTTCCTTGAGGTTGTCATCCCCAGCAGTATGTGAGAGTTCTTCATTCCCAGCAATGTAAAATGATGGAATGTTCCCAAGTAGTTTTGAAAATGGTGGAAAGTCAGAGTGTTCTCCTCCTCTAGCATATCAGATCAGTGATGTTGCCTGCAATTAAAGTCCAATGGTTATTGACAATTCAGACCCATCGGTTGTTCAGAGGTTATCCCCAGAAGGAGTTTTGGTTGATTTCAGTACCCTAGCAAGTGTTTCTTCCCTTAGCAAGAAATATGGTTGATCTCAGTCCCTCAGCAGATTATTTTTTCCTCAGCAAGAGTTCGTTTGATCTCAACTCCCTAGCAGCTAGGTCAGGAGGTTGTCATTTTCCCAACGGAGTTCTATGGTTATAGTTCTTTCCCAAGCAGATTGGTTCAGATGATACCTCCCCAGCAAGGTCATCATTCCTTACAGTAATCCTCAGCAAATTTGGCAGTTCAGAGCCCAGATTGTGTCAACGTTATCCCCAGCTGAGTTGATGTTTTCTCACAGAGAGTCGGAAGATCAGATCGATGGCTATTTCCTCAACAGAGTTATTATTATCCCCCCAGCGGGGAATTCTCTTTGCATTTTGCCTGTAGTTATCATTACATTGCATTCTCTAAAACGCGTAGCATTTCCATCGAGATGGAGCATTACGCCATGGAAAAATTCAAACATATGCATACGAAGCATAAGCCAGTTTTGGGACCTTGTGCGAGAGCCCAAAATCGTTTCTCTTCGATCAGACTGAAGAACCCCAAAAATAATGCCTCGTTCATTCCCCAACAAACATTTCAAGCAATACTAGGGTTTCACCTCTTTTCTCCTCACCAGAGTTTCATCTTTTGATTTGTAGATCTTTTGATCTTACATCTTAACCGTAGAATTTTAGGAACCATTCCCGATAGGTTTCCATTAGCCGTTCCCGACATGCATCCTTTAAGTTTTAAACTTTAGCCGTTTCCGACAGACATTCTTTAAGTTTTAAACTTTAGCCATTCCCAACAGGCATACTTCAAGTTTTAAACTTTAGCCGTTATCGACAGGCATCCTTTAAGTTTTAAACTTTAGCCGTTCTCGACAGGCATCCTTCAAGTTTTAAACTTTAGCCGTTCCCGACAGGCATCCTTCAAGTTTTAAACTTTAGCCGTTCCCGACAGGCATCCTTTAAGTTTTAAACCATAGTCATTCCCGATAGACATTTAGGTTAAAAACTTCTCGTTAGGAACCATTCTCGATATGATTCCTTCAGCCATTCCCGATAGGCACCTTCTAAGTTTTGAACCTCAGTCATTCCCGATAGACGTATAGGTCAAAATTTCCTTAGAATCATTCCCGATAGATTTCCTTTAGCCATTCCCGATAGGCGCTTATAGTTTTTGACCGTAGTCATTCCCGATAGACGTTTAGGTCAGATTGATCTCTTAGAAACCATTCCCGATAGGTTTACCTTAGTCATCCCCGATAGGCAGGTTGAATCTTAGTTAATCTTTCCCGTAGAAACCATTCCTGATAGGTTTCCCTTAGCTATTCCCGATGAGCGCGTTAACTCTTAACAGTTCAGTTCAAAGTCCTTACCTTTAGTCATTCCCAATAGACGTCATAGGTTCCCGACCTTCTCTCAAAATATATTTTCAACAACTGTTTCTTTCGGCTCACCCCCAGTAGAGTCATATATATGCCTTTTACCCACAAAGCGCAAATTTTCTGGTTCTTCTAGTATTCAATCCCTATTTACCTTGAATGTCTGACAACCGCTGCTCTCATCCCTTCAGGTCCATAGTTGATTGAATAGGGGCAGCTGTAATACCCCAAAAGTTGCCCTCTTATTTATTATCTTACCCAATTGGCTTAAGCTTCATTCATTTGCATTTTATCTAGGTCATCACGCGCATACATGCATATCATTTGGTTCTATGGTTATGGGATTAAGGTTCTTTGTTCAAGCATCCTCAGGTTACGACAAACGGCTATTTCGTCATTTGGCACGCGCACAAAGTAATTCTCCAGGCTACATGATCACCGATCCATCAAGCCTAATTTCTTGTGTTCTGACATGTCAAGAATCTCAGAAGAAGCCGAAGTTTTCAGTTGATTCAGAACAGTTTGAACAGAATATCAGTTTTACGGTGCAACTTACCAAATTCATAACTCTCACCTGGAAACTCGTCCTGGCTTGATATTCAACGGTTAGAATCGTCTCGGTATTTTCTCTAGCTTTTATATTCGGCTCGGAAGCCAATTCATCAAGGAAAGTGGCGAGAATTAATTATTTCTGGAATTTCAGTTTTGCTGGTTAACTTTGCTAATGGTGTTCAAAGGTTCATAACTTCTGATTGGATCAACATCTCTGAGCGGTTCTGGTGCCAAAAGTTCCAGCTTGATATCTTCCCCAACAATTGTGTTTTGGACGAGGGCTAATTCTTTGAAGAGGATCCCCGAATTGGCGAATTCTCTGAGTCGATAACTGACTGTATGGTATTGGAAATGGAGTGAAATTCCTCTTTGGCTTTCTTGGTCTTTGTCGTGCATGCTGATGCGGCTGACGGCGGTAGAACCGTTGATTTGGAGAAGAATGTTGCCTCTGTGGAGAGAAAGGTGTCAAACGCGGAGACCAAAAGATTGCTGATCCTGAACACTTGAGTTGCATGAGCGCTGAGGTATTGGAGATTCCCATGTAGAATTACTTCCTTTCTCCCATTCTTCTTGAGAACTAACAACTGATTCACTCTCACTAACAGGGATGTCCGAGGTACTTCGGATTTTTCCACTCTTAAGACCACTCTCAACGCGCTCTCCAGCTTTTACCAGATCAGAGAAGTTTGATGTTACAATGCTAAACAGCTTTTCTCGGTACGGGCCTTGCAAGGTATCCACGAACCAATCAACCAATTCCTTATCTAAGAGTGGTGGTTGGACACTAGCTGCTACTTCTCTCCACCTCTGAGCATATTTTCTGAAGGATTCATTGTCTTCTTGAGATAAGTCTAGCAAATGCAAGCGACTGGGAGCCAAGTCGAGATTGTAGTTGTATTGCTTAACAAAGGCATTGGATAGGTGTGACCATGATTGGATATTGCGACTCTCTAGCTGCATGTACCAATTCAGTGATGCCCCACTCAAACTGTCTTGGAAATAGTGGATCATGAGCTTATCGTTACAAACATGTGAAGTCATTTTTCTGCAAAACATCACCAAATGCTGCTTCGGACAGCTATCCCCTTTGTACTTCTCAAACCTCGGCGTCTTGAACTTTGGTGGAATTACGAGGTCAGGTACCAAACACATATTCAAAGCATTCAAATCAGTAGAGTCATGATCCTTAAGTGCATCAAGCCTTTCCTCCAAGGCACGACATTTTTCCATTAACTCAACGTCTCGTGGATCCTTGATTTTCACCACAGGGACTACCTCTTGGGAATCTAGCTCAGAGAAAGCGAAACTGCGGTATTCCATGGCATCAATAGAAGAGGAACGTCCATCTTGGACAATGGCACACTCTTGTACAACAGGAATCTGCATAGGTTGAGCTTGGGCAATATTGTTCACAGAATTCCCCTGAATATTATCCTCTCTTCTTGCCAAGGCTGTCATAATCTGATCCAACTGGTTTCTCAGCAAGTCAAAATCCGCTCTGGTCACAAACTGGTTCTGCTCTTCTGTGTTCATGATCCTTCACAAGCTACCTCAAGTCCAATGATGGCTTCGGGAAGTCAACTGGGTAACAGATAGAGGGTGGATGAGACTCGAGACTGAAAAATGCAAATGCAATGCAAATGCGCATGCAATGCTAATGCAAGCCAAATGGTTTCAAGGAACTCAAAGGCAAGTTGCAAACAATTTTTTTGAAAGCTGAAGAGTTTTGTTTTAAAATCCATGATCTCTTTTGATTTTGCAAAGGAAAGAGCATATGAGTTCCTTGAAACCAAAAGGCTATTATGAATGGATGAACGTATGCACAAACACACATATACAGATATTCACATATTCACACATATGTACAAGCAAACAGACGAGGGCCTAGGTTTGAAGATCACGAGCATGGAGTCATGGTCTACCCATCCCAAAAGGTGTGTGCTATGGTTTTCGATTTGTAGAGCAAGGTTCTAAAAAGTTCCCAGAGTCGACAACCCATCTTTCGAATTTTATCGACTTCCCAATTGTCGGTAATCAATAAAATTCTCAAGAGAGACTCGTCTGAGTGTAGTATCGCGTAGCAACCATTTAGGATTACTCCCTCACAGTCATCGCACTACGTCCTAAATAGGCCAAGTGGGGTAAAGGGATAACTAAAGGTCATCAGTATCCCTGGCACCAAGGTCAAAAGTAGTAACGTATTCACGATTGCTCGTTCAACATATACCACTTCCGAGAGGGCCTCAACTGAGTGTGGACTTCAAGTTCACTCCTTTGGGATTTCTCCCTCGAAGTTTCCTTGACTATGCCCACGATCCTAATCAAATGTGTACTCTCAAGTCCGAGTTAGGACTTATCTCACCACTCAATAATGGCACCCTGCACACAGAAGATCCCAAGCAAACAGATATACAGATATATACAACTATGTACAAGTATAGCAGGCAAACATAAACAAAAACAAGGTGGGCTTAACCCTCAAAAATGATAAATCCCCAGTGAAGTCGCCATTTCTGTTGCGGTGAAAATCGGATAACAAGCTATTAATTAACTTGCATCATATTTATTTTACAACCGACTTTGATTTATCCAAAGGAAAGGTTCAAGATCGTTAGAAAAACCTAAAGGGGGGGGGGAGATTTAAGGTTCGGGGGTTGGTTATACAAAGGGAAGGTATTAGCACCCTCTGTATCTGTAGTACTCTACAGGAACCTCTTGTTTATATTTGTGTTATATTATGTTTGCTTGCTAAAAGATATAAAAAATGGTCTAGTCTTACTCATAGTTTATCAATAAGATTGACAACCATGATTCTTGACTTTCATCGACCAAAAAGTGAATGAAACTGAAATAAAAGACAGTGGTCTCATATTGATCAAAGTTTTGTCACTTTAATGAGATCAATCAAACTATGAGGTGTGTTATATCATCGCCCAAAATAAAAATAATGGAATCGAAATGAAAATAAAATTGGTCTAGTCTTAATCCAGATTTAATCGATAAAATCGATAATCTTGGATTTTTGACTTTCATCGACCAATAAAAATAAATAAAAAAGTGGTCTCATATCTATCAAGACTTTTAGTCATTTTGAATAAATCCACCAAGTCATGATTTTTGTAATATCATAGGCCAAAATAAGGGAAAAAGAAGTTTATGAAATTACAAAAATGTAATTAAAAACAAAAAGATTCATTTTTAGCTAGAACAAGAAATATTAGTAAGACAAAAGGAAAAATTAAAATGAAATATTAAGACAAAAACAGAATGGGGCGCTGGATTCAGATGTGAGTGTGTGCAAGAGAAATAAAAGGATGGAATCCTTGTGGGCCTCATGGCCCACTCATCCAACAAAACACGGGTGGTGCACGTAAAAAAAATACGGGCTATGAAGCCCAATCCACAAAATCAAACAAATTAATAAAACTAATTAAACACATCAATGGTATATTTGAAACGTGGGGTCAGTGAGAACCAAACAAAACACGGTCCGAGAAATCCTTATCCTTGCTTTTATTTTTTTTTTAAAACAAAAAGGGAAATCCAAGCTAGGATCAGGAAACAGAACAACAACAACACAGCGGAAGAAACCCAACCTTCAACTCACACGGCTTCTCACGATCTCTCTCACTCGTACTCGGTCTCGATTTCGTCCTCCACCTTCAACTCCTCTCAATCACGCTCTCTCTTAATCTTTCTCGCGGTTCGATCTCATGTTTCAGGTTTGCCCAGATTCAGACTTATGGGTTTGTTTCGGTTTAGAGTAAATTTCACTAAAAACTTTCTCTCTTCATCTCTTTCTGTGCGTTTGGGTTTTTTTTGTTTGATTTGGTTGTGAGGGTTTTGGTGGTTATTGAGTATTGAAGGGTTGAAGACTATAGGTAAAGGATGGGTGTGAAGGCGTTACGATAATGTATTGGTTGAGGAAGACGATGGAGGGTCTTTAATGAAGGTTTCTGGTGAATGGTTATTATTATTAATTGGGTTTCGCTTAGGACCGGTGGAGGATTATTCACGGTTTTGGGATGAGTTGACAGATAAGGTTGAAGGATTTGGAGGAGCTGTTTAGGAAGGTTTGTGTATTGACAGAGGAGATGGTTGGAGACGAGGATTTGAAGAGATGGAAGTTGTTTATTGAAGGTGGAAGGGGTTTGCGGAAGAGTTTGTGAGGGATTGTTCTTGGAGGAAGTGGAGGAAGAAGCGGTTTTGGTTTTGAACAGGGGTGATGATGAAGACGTTTTCTGGGTTGTTTGTGGCGATGAAACAAGTTAATGATGGTGAGGTTATTTAAGCAGAGTTTTTTTTTTAAACAAATTAATGGTGGTTACAGTTTGTAGGAAGTCAGGTGAATAGAATGGAGGGATAAGGCTGAAGGACAGGGCTTGTTTCGTTCCCGTTTGTTGTGCAGGTTGGAGAGGTTTTTTTTTGGAAGCTTAACTCTTTCTTTTTCTTCGCTTTGGAGGAAGTCCTTGAGGATATCCGTGACAGCAGTTCCTCTTCTTTTGCTGAAAAAAATCCTGCTGCAGATATGGTTAATGGCGGTGTGGTGGTGTGAAAACAAGCAAGTTTTCTTATGCGTAACAAGAGGAGAGTGTGGGGAGGTTTAAGAGTGATTTTCTTGCTTGGTTGCTAATGCCCCCCCCTAACAAGTGAGAAACAAGCTCCTTTATATAGGCAGGATGAGCATGGATCATCTATGTAAACCCTTTGGACATTGGTTTTATTTTTGAGAAGAAAATGTTAAGGCTACTGCCACACGCATGCTTTCCTTGAGCCAAATGATACTTGTTGCAGCTTGTTTTAGGGTCAGAGAAGAAAGAGAATATCCAAGGGTTTGAAGTGCACAAACTATTTACATGGAGGTTATTTGTTTTATAACAAAGTGTTTTTCCATATGTGAGCTGCCAAAGTACAATATAATTGTACTTGTAGAACCTTCCTTGCACAATTTTGGTGGAAAGGTGTTTGGAAGATGGTGGAGAAAGTCAGTAGGTGTGTACTTGTAGTTGGCTATGTTTTAGTTCCAAAAGTGCGAATCACCTGAGGAATTCTATGATGCGGTTCACTGTCTGTCCGGTTTTGCAAAAATCATAACTCGGTCGATTTTTATCGTATCGCGTCCGTTCTCGAAGATCCGGATCAAAAATTTTATCATCTACAAGTTTGAAGCCAAGCTCGAGTTCGAACGGTGCTCTGAAGATTTTCGTTTTGGTTTATTTCGTAAAACGGAAATGCTGAACCGAAGAAAAAGGCTGAAAGTTACTTCACCGTAAAATTCATATCTCACTCGATTTTCATCCGACCGTATCATATTTTGACACGGCTCCACTGACTCATAGATCTACAAGTTTGTTGAAAAAGCCGAGTCGATATTCTGCTTTGAAAGGCATGAGCTTGTCACTTTTCCGAGTAGCGGATGCTAAATAAGCTGAAAAAACGACTTTTGACCGTGACGTCTCACCGCTTAAATGTATTGAACTCATTCGATTTTGATCGTATGATGTCCATTCTTTTTGCGTTGCGTCCGTGACTCAGACGCGGACAATTTCGTAAGAGGCTAAGATTCGAAATTTTGTACCAAGCAAGGTGTTATTTTCACTCAAGCTACCGATAAGCCGAATTTTTACCGTTTCACCTCATTTTTCATCACACTATATATTCAAATTGTAGTTTTCCCTCAAAGGACCCCACTCATTATCACAAACACTCAAAAATCAAATCTAAATTTCTCTCAAGGATCAAACAACAAGGTTTTCATATTCTCTCAAGAACATTCATCAAGTTCATCAATCTTCGAGAACATTCAAAGGGAAAATTCCAAATATCTCAAGATCTCTTCCAATCCGATCTCCCTCCGCCTCACCGCCGCCGCCACGCCTCCCGCAGTCTCCCTCCCTCCATGCGCGATTTTCCGGCCTCCTCCTCGCATTTCTCTTCTTCGATTGGTGATTTGGTAATAATTTTTTACTCTAATCCTTGATCTATGTGATTTAATAGGAATTGTTGCTAGAATTAACATGTGATTTGATTTGGAATTGAATTGAGGAATTGTTGTAGTCTAGGTGTTTGTGAAAATTCCTAAGAGACTTTAATGATGTGAATTGATATTGTATGCATTGATTTAATTATTGAATTCACCTTGTGATGTTGATTAAAACCGGAATTGGTTAGATTTGTAGAGAATTAATTTGATTCTTGAGATTGGACATAAACTTGACAAAATCTGAATTTCTTTGGTTGTGATCACATAATGCTTGGCTTTTGAGATGATGATTATTGTGAATGGACATTATGAATTGCACACTATTTTTGTGTTGATTGTTGTTTCTTGGAGTGCTACTAACTTGTAGTAAATTTCTAGAGAATTGACGTTGTTGAGAATTATTGGAAATTAACGTGTGTTTGGGTTTTAATTGTCAATATGATGTGCAAATCCGGAATTGTAAACTAGGACTAGTTTGATTCTTGAATTTTGACATAAGCTTGTGGTGTTGGATTTTCATGTGCGAATTCACTTACTTTGTGTTGATCGATTTTCATGAGTGTTTTCACATAGTGCTTGATGCTTTTGCTAATATTGATTGATTGTGAGTTGTTCACTATTTCTTGAACTAAGGTGTGCATCCAAGTTACTAATTGTTGAGTTGTTGTGCATATTGAAGCATCTTTTGACTATTACTTGTTGCAAATTTATGAGTTAATGCAATGGTGTGTTGAATAGAGATTTCATCACCTTCTTTTAACACAAAAAACTCAATTCAACTTCATTTGATGTGTACATTTTCATGCTATTCCGTTCCGATGATTTTGTGTGCCTATTTTTGAATTTAATGCTATTCGACTTCATTTGATGTGTACATTGAGCTTCGACTTTTGTATGATATATGTTTGAGTCTTTTTGGTCATTTACGGACTATTGCGCTTGAGTTTGCTTGTTTCCGGATTGGTTTTGTATGCGTTTCAAACAATTGCGTCACCGCTTCCCGGGTTTCAAAGTATTGGTTCCGATGTTTGTTCGGATTGCATATTTTCATGTTGCTACTTGTTTTTGAGTTGTGAATTAAATGTGCAAATTTCGGTCGCATTTCCTTGTTGTTTCTAACGTGTTTGTTAAGCTTGTGCAAGGATTTGCAAGAAGTTTCCAATGGTGCTTATCCGCTTGGTATTCCACTTTATTTGTGGGATACCTCTTCACTTCCGATGTGATTTCTCTTTGTCTCTTATTCTTGAGACGTATATATGCATTTGTTGTGTTTTGTATGGATTATGTTTTCTTGCAGGTTACTTGTATGGTTGTATCTGATACATACACCACACGCCGGCTGTGATTTATTTTCACACCGACAATGTTTTGACGCTTATGCTTGTACCAGATTTCTGACTCGCTTTTGTTTGCCTGATGATAGCTTGCTCTCCAGTTTGCTTATACTTTTCTTGCATTGCTACGGATTGCTATTCGTTCGGTATTACTTCTCTTCTCTTTTACTAATTCCACATTTTTCTCTTTTGATGCCATGAGAAGTAGGATTGGGAGTCCGTGCCACTTGGCCGGCAATTCTGGAAGTCCTCAAAGGAGGCTCTATTTGTGATTGTTTACTTTTGTGCCAAAGACCTCAAAGAGGCGTCCCATTCCCCATGTCCCTGAAAAGCCCTCAAAGAAGGCATTAAGCGGAATGAGAGTCCGCAATCGACTCCCGCCATTTCTAGTCCCAAGTTGTTCATAGCTCGCATTTCATGTTGATGCTTTGAACATAACTTATTTTTGTTATCGAGTCGGTCAAGTGGAAAAGGGTTTCGCAATCAAACCCCTACACTTTGTCTTTAGCTCGCATCGGACGATGTTGATGCTCATGTGATCTGATTCACATTTTCCCCTTCCTTACTCTGCTCTCCATGGTTCTCGATACCATTGGGTGAGTACCCCTATTTCCCACAGCTAGCTTATTTGCCTCGGTTGATATGACCCCTTGGCTAAAGCTCCCCATTTTCTTACTTTGATTGTGGGACATTATTGTTGACTGACACTGTTTACTCTTTCGTTTGTTTTTAGTTCTTATTGTTTATGGATTGAGTTACATAATGTTTACTTGTGAAGTTTCACATGATCCCATAGGATTCCTAGCTCCACTTAGGGTGGAGGTAGGAGAGACATTAGGATAGCAATCCATGCATGAAAACATTAGTTAGATTCCATTCCTGATCCTGACATTAGGACCATCTTTGTATGCTGACTTGTAGGACCGAGTTTCCCCCGTAGACTTTCCGTGAGTATCATCTTTTCTCTCGCACACATGCAATTGAGACTGTTTCCTGTTCACCCGTAGTAGCGTGAACTACGGATGCTCTGATTCCTCTTTCTTTTCAGATTGAGGATACGTAGGCACGAGATGCAATATCTCGACGAGCACACTAACAACTAACTTTCATTTTCTCTCAAACCTTGAGTCTTTTCTCTCATCTCAAAACAAAATCAAAAACATTTAATAAATACTACATGTTGAGTGCGCCATGAGCCTTAAGTACGTGGGAAATGGAGAGTGGGGGATTTTCCTTCACTTTCCTAGAGTGTTTAGCAGGCATCCCGTCTTGGGTCAATTTGCGACGCATTCGATCATATGTCATAGACTTTAGTGCAATATGAGTTACAAACAACAACCAAAGTACTTCTTCTAAAAAAACAAAAACATACGGACGTCTTTCTCGTCTCATCTCAAACTCTCACTCGACGTAAGGGCATGCTTCTCCTTGTTCTACGGCAAGTCGGTAACACGGGCCTCGATTCAGCGAGTCGTAACACCTAAGCTAGAACATTAGCATTGCCCAGTTAAAAAACATATACAAAGCAAAGTCATCCCTAGTGAGGGGAACTACGTCGCTTTGATTCTTCATTGGTTAATGGAGATACGTAGGCAGGAGATCGTGCGAGATCTCTGCGAGCACAACCTTATTTATCAACCCTTTTGTCTCCCTTTAGCAACCTGTAGTGAGCCGAACTATGACGCTCTGATTCTCATTCTCGATGAGATACATAGGCACAGACGCGACGCCTGGCGAGCACAGTCCCCATTCATTCTGAACTATGTCGAATCTGACTTTCCCACACCCGAGGAAATACATAGGCCTAGGACGACGATGTCCTATCGAGTCACTTCTTTTCTTTTTCCCCCCATTTCTCCGTTTCTCGTTATTTTCCATTCCAGTTAGCAGTTGAGCTTCAAATAACCTACACCCTTTGATCGATAACAACAAGCGTGGATCCTATCGAGTACGATGGACACGAGGGGGTGCTAATACCTTTCTCTCGCATAACCGACTCCCGAACCCAGGCTATGGTTGTTATGAGCATTCCTTTCCCTTTGTTGAGGTTTTCTTCGATCGTTTCCTTTCCCTGCGTCGGGATAAATAACGTTCGGTGGCGACTCTTCTGTTATTTTCCGCCGGTTGATTTTCGCAGATGCGACATTATGGATTTGTTATCACTCATTATAGGTTATTTTAGTTGCTATAGGTCATTTATTATGGATTTGTTCACGCGCACTAAAGTTTTAGTGTGTTCAAATACTATTTAAATTTATTTTTGCAACAATTAACACCCACCGTAGAGCAAAAAGACTTAATTTACAAATGTGCATCATAAGCTTTATATGGGTAATTGAGAAGTTTTCTAAAAACAAAAGTCTTGGGGTATGAAAAGTTAAGATGTAAGAAATCTTAACAGAAAATAAGAATAAGTGTGTTGAAACATTGAAGAGATGAGGGATGGCATTGATGTCTGCTCGGTAACACAAATGGAGAAGACTGACATGTAAGATAAGGTTATGAGTATCATTATTTTGTGTCTCAGATATCAAGTTAGGGAGAGGGCATTGATGTAGAGCTCTCAAAATGTGCTACCCGGCCCTAAACGGGTCGGCCCTGACGGGTCTCAGGCTTTTTAAAGTCGGGCCAAAAAAATTCGGTTGTAATATGAGCTCCGAGTCCGGTCTTGGATGAGTTTCGGACTACTCGATTCTAAACGGACTTTTTTTAAAAATAAAATTAAAATAAAAACCCCATAATATTTAGTATAAATGAAATTAAAATTTATATTATTTTAAACATAATACATTTTTAAATATTATATTAATTTTATAAATACTATAATATGTTTTTAAATATAATACATGTCTTAATTCTATTAAATAATACTCGAATATTTAACATAAAAAAATAATAGAATACGAGGAAAGAGTAATGTATAAGATTTAAAAGAGAAAATTTGAATAGAACAGAGATAAAATTTAGTGAGATGAGAAAAATCAGAGTATTTTTTTGGAGTAAGATAATATAACTATTAATATATTTTTTTAAATTTATAGCTATGTGGTTTTAACGGTTACCCACGACCCATACGAACTATCCCTAATAAATAACGGACTTTTTAGAAGAAAATTTTACCGCATACCCCATCATTTATTCTTCTACCCCTACATTATATTTTTTTACCAAAATATCCTCATATAAAAAGTGTAAAATTTTCTTAATTTAATTATTTGATATGGAATTTAATAAATAAATCTATCTTTAAACGCTACTTAATTAATATTCTCAACAAACATGACAAGTATTATATATTTTTCATAAAAAAAATTATATAAAATAATATTCCTAAATTTTGGTAAAAATTATATAAATTATTTAAATAATTTATATATTTTTTACAAAAATTTAGGAATCAATTTTGTTTATAAAAGTATATGGACCAACTTAAAAAAAATCAATAAAAAAATAATTCTCGACTGTTTGTTAAATATTACTCTCCCTGTCCCAAGTTATAAACTATTTTGTCAAAAAAAAAATATGTCTTAAATTATAAGTTATTTTACAATTTCAATATAACATTTATAATATTTTTTCTAATATATTATCATCTATCATTTATTATAATTATTTTTATTTTTTTTTCATTTTTCATTTATATGTAATCAATGAAAGATAATATTATAAAATCGTAAATAATTTATTTTTTCATATAATATTAATTACGTTTTTAAAGATGGAACAATTGTTGTTCTGGACCGGGCAGGGCTTCCTGCCCTTAAGGGCCAGGCCCAATCCATCCTAATTCGCGAACAGGCCCAACAGGCACAATATAGCCGTTGGGCACAATATAGTCGTTGGACGCGTCCCCCTCACGCGCAGAGTAGTTCACGCGACCAACTGCCTCCCCGGATATCACGGAAACAGTTAGAAAGGCCACGCGCCTTGCCCTCCATCTGGCAATCCCTCATTGGTCGATCAGACGCTTTGCTCGCCAGAAATCCATCTATAAAAATCCCCTCGCTTAAGAGGGGCAGGTATCACAAATCGCATACTTGACTTCTCTTACTTGCTTTTCCCCTTTTTTTGGCCAAATACTTACTTTGGCATCGGAGTACCTTGCAGGTACCTCCACCCCTTTTTCCTCTCCTACGAGCATCAACTCTTGTCCTACACGAAGGCCGCGACGATCTCCTTCTGGTCCTCTCCGATCAGTGGCGCCGTCTGTGGGAAACTCAGCTTCCCCGTCTTTAACCAAGATTCCATCTCGCTCAACATGTATTTTCAAGCTTTTCAAATGATTTTGATGAAGACAACAAATATTACTTGAATATAATCATGCTAAAAAAGGAAGTGGTTCAAATGAGTACAAGCTAGAACTCAAAGTGTTTACATATTACAAGACTTGAAGAAGTTCTCAAGAAATATCAAGGTTAAAACTTTCACTCATTTTTGGTTTATACAAGTGTTCAATACAATTTTTAAATCATTGCATTTGTTAGGTAAAAAGGTTTTGGTTGGTATTCATGAAAGTTGCATATCATAAAATTAAGTTTTTTCAAAACTGGTCGCATGTAACCGGTTACAGCTTAACTGATAACCGGTTAACATGAAGAAAATTTGAATTTTTTGTTTACGTTACAACGTGATAACCGGTTAGCAGTTATGCTGTAACTGGTTACCACTGAACAGATTTCAAAAATATTTGCAACTCTTCATGCTTCTTTCACAAACCTTTTCCATACGAACCATGGCATCTCTTAATCAATTATAGCTGTTTGTAGAGGTGTTTAAGCATTATAAAAGCATACAAATTGTCAGATTTTAAACTCACCTTCTTTGCTAAAATTTTCAAACAATCATTCTTCTCTATTCTTGCATTTTTATCAAAGTGTTCTTCAAACTTTTCTAAAGTGAAACTTCTGCACAAGAAATCTTCATATACACTGTATTAGTTTCATCCTCATTGTGTCGAACACTTGTATAACATTCCTAGAGTGATTGCAACAAAGAAGAAGATCAATCTTTAGATTGATACATTGAAGATTCAACTTTCTACACATATACAAAATTCAGATTTTTGATATTTTGATTACAACTTATTTTTAGGATTGTTAAAGATAAGTTTGTAAGGTTTTTTCCTTGTAATCAGGATTGTGGATACAAGAGGTCCATTTGTGAGATATTGATTCTCGGTTGGACTTTAAATATTTGTAAATCCAAGAGGATTGTTCTTGGTTGTTAGAGTAGTATAGAAAAACATAGTTTTGTCTTGTCTAGGAATCTAACATTATAGTGAAATTCTCTTTCAAGTTGAAAGGGGAGTGGAGTACTCTCGACGTGTGAGGGGAACCACTATACGTCTCGGTGTTCATTTACTTTCCGCATTTACCATTTCATCACTTAGAAATCTTTAGGAAAGTAACGACAAAAAATCGTCAAAAATCGGGATAATTTTCTAAGAACCTAATTCACCCCCCCCCCCCCCCCTCTTAGGCTCACATATAAGTTACAATTGGCATCAGAGCAGGTTAGGTAACCTGTTTCGACAAGATCCAGCATGGCTTCCGCAAGCACGAACCCGATTTTTAAAGACGGTGGAAGTAGTAACAAGCCCCCACTTTTCTTTGGAGATTATTTTGATTTTTGGAAGATTCGTATGAGAGCACATCTTGAAGCACAAGGAGAAGGAATATGGGAAACTGTTGAAAATGGTCCACACCAACCAATGAGTGTTGTAAACAATGTTGCAACTCCAAAGATTAAAATTGCTTATAATGAAGATGATAGAAAGAAAGTGCTCGATGAAAAGAAAGCTATTAATATTCTTCAAAGTACATTAAGTATGGATGAATTTTTCCGAGTTTCACAATGTAAATCTGCTAAAGAAATATGGGATACTTTGGTAGAAACACATGAAGGAACGACTGAAGTTAAAAGATCCAGATTAAACACACTAAGTCAAGAATATGAAATGTTCCGAATGCAGCCCGGAGAAACCATTGTTGCATTACAAAAAAGATTTGTTCATTTGACTAATCACTTAATAACACTTGGTAAGACATTCTCAAATGATGAACTAAATCTCAAAATTCTAAGATCCTTGACAAGAGAATGGCAACCAAAAGTAACGGCAATATCGGAAAAGAAAAGCCTCTCTACGATGACTTCCGCGTCTCTATTTGGTAAACTTCAAGAACATGAGTTAGAACTTGGACAACTTGAAAAACATGAACTTCAAGACAAGAAGTCCAAGGCTATTGCTTTAAAGGTAGATGCAAAAGGAAAACAAAATGAAGACTCATCGGAGGAAGACGAAAATTTCATGCTTCTAGTAAAAAGACTTGGAAAATTCTTTGGAAATAAAGATAAGTCCTTTTATGCTAAAAGGAAGAAACACTTTAAGAAAAAGGATACTTCAACTTCTTCTCAAGACATTACTTGTTATGAATGTGGGAAGCAAGGTCATATAAAACCCGAATGTCCACAACTTGCAAAGAAGGGAAGTTTTAAAGGCAAGAAGGAATCAAAAAATAAGAAGGCATACATTGCATGGGAAGACAACGAAATTAGTTCATCATCCGACTCGGAGAGCGATGAAAGCGCAAAACTAGCACTTATGGCTACACATAACTCCGAAGATGAAAATGACGAGGTTAGTACTAAATTTTCTCTTTATGATAATGATGCACAAGAAGCCATAAATGAACTCTTAAATGAATGTAAGGTATTATGTAAAACAATTTCTTCACAAAAAAGACAAATAACATCTTTAGTAGAAAAAGGCGATGTTATGGAAAAAGAGTCAAAAGATGAAAAACAAGAGTTGGTGTGTAAAAATTGTGAGTCACTTTCATTCCAAATTGTTCAATTAAAAAGAGTATTAGAAAGATATGAGAAAGGACAAATTGGTTTAGAAGCGGTCCTTAGTCAACAAAGATATTCGAATGATAAAAGTGGACTTGGTTACTCTAAATTTTCTAAACCAAGTTCTAGTAAAACAATCTTTGTTAAGGCTAGTGACCAAACTTCTAAGGAGAAAGTGAACAAACCTAAAATTGTGCATCCTTATCCTAAAAAGAAAAGAACTCCCATTAAGAAGAGATTTCCTAAAAAGAAATCATATGTTCCTAGATATAAAAGCAATTTTGTTCCTACTTGTTTTTATTGTGGTATTATTGGTCATACACCTAATGCTTGCTATGTAAGAAACTTTAGTGTTGCAAGTGGGCATTATGTGTGGGTAAAGAAAGGTACTAATTATGAAGGACCCAAGGCTATTTGGGTACCTAAAAAAACTTAATTTGTTTTGTAGGTGTGCTTGAAGACCACTTCTAATCTATGGTATCTTGATAGTGGTTGTTCGAAGCATATGACCGGAGATATAAACAAATTTTCAAGTCTAGTGCTTAAAGCCAAGGGTTATGTTACTTATGGAGATAACAATAAAGGAAAAATTCTTTGCGTAGGCAATGTTGGTTCACCACCTTTCACAATAATTAAAGATGTACTTTATGTTGAAGGCTTAAAGCATAATCTTATTAGCATAAGCCAACTTTGTGACAAAGGATTCAAAATCAAGTTCACTAAAGATGAATGTTTGATAGAAGACGAAGTCACTAATGAGGTAATGCTTAAAGGTAATAGAATTAACAATATTTTTATGATTTCCCTTGATGACACTTCTTTGAAGGTTAAATGTCTTATGGCAAGCAATAATGATTCATGGCTTTGGCACAAAAGGATTGCTCACATTCACATGGAGCATTTGAATAAATTAATTAAGCATGACTTAGTTATTGGATTACCAAAGATAAAATATGTCAAAGATAAGTTGTGTGATGCATGTCAAAAGGGGAAACAAACCAAGTCAACTTTCAAATCTAAAGATGTGGTGTCCACTTCAAGGACACTACAATTGTTGCATATGGACTTATTTGGTCCATCAAGAACAAGAAGCTTCGGAGGTAATGTATATGCTTTAGTTATTGTTGATGATTTCTCTAGATATACTTGGACTTTCTTTTTAGTGCATAAAAGTGATGCTTTTAAGGCGTTCAAGAAATATGCAAAGCAAATTCAAAATGAGAAGTCACTTTCAATTGCCTCCATAAGAAGCGACCATGGTGGAGAATTCCAAAATGCTTCCTTTGAAGAATTTTGTGAAGAACATGGAATATCTCACAACTTCTCGGCACCAAGGACTCCTCAACAAAATGGAGTGGTGGAGAGAAAGAATAGGTCATTGGTGGAACTTGTAAGAACAATGCTTAGCGATTCAAATCTTCTAAAATATTTTTGGACGGATGCGGTGAGTACGACATGTTTTGTAAGTAATCGTGTTAACATTAGACCTATTCTAAAGAAGACCCCCTATGAACTTTTCAAAGGGAGGAAACCAAACATTGCTTATTTTCACATTTTTGGATGCAAATGTTTTGTCTTAAACAATGATAAAGACAATCTTGGTAAGTTCAATGAAAAATCGGATGAAGGTATATTTCTTGGTTATTCACTTACAAGTAAGGCTTATAGAATTTATAATAAAAGAACTTTAACAATTGAAGAATCTATGCATGTTAAGTTTGATGAATCTAATCCCTCCAAGGAGGATATTGTTTTGTGTGATGATGATAATGAAATTGTAGAAGTTCCCCAAGAAGATACTTCAAGAGAGAATCAAGAGGAACTCCAAGAAGAACCGATTCAACAAGAGACAAACTTAAATGATCTACCTAAAGAATGGAGGACTCATAGAGATCATCCTATTGACAAAGTTATTGGTGATATTAGTCAAGGTGTAGCAACAAGATTAAATCTTAAAGATGCTTGCTTAAATATGGCGTTTGTCTCACAAATTGAACCTTCCAAAGTTGGTGAAGCCTTAAGTGACGATCATTGGATTATTGCTATGCAAGAAGAGTTAAACCAATTTGAAAGGAATCAAGTTTGGGAACTTGTTCCTAGACCAAGTGATAAGCACATCATCGGTACCAAATGGGTGTTTAAAAACAAACTTGATGAGAATGGGATAATTATTTGAAACAAGGCAAGATTGGTGGCTCAAGGTTACAATCAAGAGGAAGGCATTGATTTTGAGGAAACATTCGCTCCGGTTGCAAGGTTAGAAGCTATCCGTTTATTACTTGCTTATGCATGTTCATTAAATTTTCAGCTTTATCAAATGGATGTCAAAAGCGCATTCTTGAATGGCTACATCAATGAAGAAGTCTATGTCAAACAACCCCCGGGCTTTGAAGACTTCAAGAATCCTACACATGTCTTCAAATTAAGGAAAGCTCTTTATGGCTTAAAGCAAGCACCAAGAGCATGGTATGATCTTCTTAGCAATTTTCTTTGTGAAAAGGGATTTGTAAAAGGCAAGGTTGACAAGACATTGTTCATTAAGAAATCAAAAGGTAATACTTTGTTAGTTCAAGTCTATGTTGACGACATCATATTCGGGTCAACGGACGAAGATCTTTGTAAATAATTCTCATTGATGATGCAAGGAGAGTTTGAAATGTCAATGATGGGAAAAATGAATTACTTCCTTAGACTTCATATCAAACAACTAAAGGACGGTATATTCATCAACCAATCCAAGTATTGCAAAGAATTGTTGAAAAGATTCGACATGGATAGTTGCAAGGCTATGGCTACACCAATGGGATCCGGAACCTATGTTGATCAAGATGAATCGGGTGCTTCCATTGATATTACGAAGTATCGAGGTATGATTGGTTCTTTATTATATTTGACGGCAAGCCGTCCTGACATAATGTTTAGTGTGTGTTTATGTGCCCGTTTTCAAGCAAATCCAAAAGAGTCACATCTCACCGCTGTGAAAAGAATCATGAAGTATCTCAAGGGAACGGCGAACGTTGGTCTATGGTATCCAAAAGGTAGTATGTGTAATTTAGTTGGTTATTCTGACGCGAATTATGCAGGTTGCAAAACTGATAGAAAAAGCACGAGTGGAACATGTCACATTTTAGGAAATGCCTTAGTTTCATGGTCCTGTAAGAAACAAGCATGTGTTGCTCTTAGTACGGCTGAAGCATAATACATAGCAGCGGGTAGTTATTGTGCTCAAAATATTTGGCTAAAGCAACAATTAAGTGACTATGGAATCGATCTTGGATGCATACCACTTCGTTGCGACAATACAAGTGCAATTAATATTACAAATAATCCCGTCATGCACTCAAGAACCAAACACATAGACATTCGACATCATTTTCTACGTGATCATGTGCTTAAAGGAGATGTTAAAGTCACATTTGTAGATACACATAATCAACTAGCGGACATTTTCACAAAACCGCTCGCAAAAGAACAATTTTTCAAGATTCGTCGAGAACTTGGCATTTTAGATGAAGGTGATCTATAACTCTTCAATAATTCTTCATTTCACATTCAAATGAAGCGAAGGTACACAAAATATCAATTATTTTAATTTTAGTCATTTTTGAACTCGTTGATAAAATATGTTTTATGTGGAATTGTGTGAATTTTCTTAATCTTTCATATAATTAAATTATTTTTTCTGAAAAAAAATTTCCATCATAAGTTGCTTTACTATGTCTATTATCATGTCAAACTTATAATATTTGGAAAAATCTCTTGAGTTATGCGCTGCAAAGCTATTGTTTTTTACTGTTTGCCTAATGTAACCGGTTATCAGTTATGCTGTAACCGGTTACCATGTGTTATTTTTGCCTATTTTTGCGTAGTTTTGAACTATGTAACCGGTTACCACTTACGGTGTAACCGGTTACCACTGAAACTTTCAGAAAAATATTTCTTTTTATTTGTCACGTATATGAATGGCTTTATATTTTGGTTTTGGATTTATTTTATATTTTAGTTTGGTCAAATGTTAGACTTATCTCTAAACCTTGGAACTCTCATTTTCTACCATCTCACTTCATCTTCCCCACTCATTCAATTTTTCTCATAAAGCTCCATTACTACTCTTAAAGAGAAATCAATATCCACTTTCCCAAATAACTCCATATAAGTCTCACCCTACTACATTCCATCCTCACATATCTCTCAAACAAATTCCATTTTCGGATTCTCCTCAAACCCTAAACCTCTTCTTCCAAAAAAGCTTCAAGGATCATCCATGGCTCCCAACAGACAGAACAAGGGCAAAAAGAGAGCTAATGAAGGAGCCTCTGAGCAAGTTAAGCAAGATCATGCAGCAACTGTTAAAGCCAGAAGATTGGATTTTGCCGTTCGTACCCGGAATCTCATGTCGGTAAAGTATTTTCTCTTTAAGGATTTTCCTACACATAGCTTTACATTTGAAACCTTGTTGAAAAATTCTGGTGTGCTAAGATTGTGGCAGAATCTGGCCCTTATTATCCTGACTTAGTTAGATAATTTTATTCCTCTATTGTGTTTTGTAAAGATGAGGTAGATGATGATATGCTCACAGCTGTTGTTAAGAATAATGATTATTCATTTGATCTTGAGGATTTTGGAAAAGCCTTAGGTGTTCCTTATAAGGATGGTGAAGAACTTCGTTCCGGTGTTGTTCCGAAAAATGAAAACTGGGCTGGTTTTGAGAGTCTAGGGTATTTTGCTAGTATCTCTAGGAGAGGAACTATGGAGTTTGTCATGGCTAGGCAATCGGCGAATTCTATCCGGATTGTCAAAAATGCATCTTGTTTAAGTGTAAGTGATAGAATGCTACATTATATCTTAGCTTACATTTTGGTTCCAAAGAATTCAAACCATTCTCAAGTAAGTGAACTTGAACTACAACTCATCTGTTGCATGAAGTTAGGCTTGAAGGTAAATTGGGCTTATGTGATTTTCCATAACCTGAAACATCAATTCGAGTTAACCGGAAGCTTGCCTTATGCTCGGTTTGTGTCAAAATTTTTGGAATACAAGAAAGTGCTACTTGGTAGGGAACCTAGGCAAGACATGACTTCAAGAGATGAGATCAATGCTAAAACCGCCACAAAGAATACTGGCATAATTGTTGCTCCTAATGGACGGTTTATGTACAAGGAAGATTTGGAACAAGATAATCCTCCGGCTCCGGAAGGTGGTATAACCAATGAGTTTCTTTATTCGGAAATTGTCTCCATGAAACAACAAATGGCTCGTAATCATTATGAGACATGTCGAGGTTTCAATTCCCTTAAGAAGATGTTCATAAAAATGACTTGTAATGTGGGAACAAGTACCGACCCTGAAGAGGCAAGTGAGGAGGGCCATGAGGAAGAGGAAGATGAGATGTCGGAAGATGAAAATTGAACCGAACCTATCCTATGGTCTTATGTGTTTTTTTTATGGTTAATTCTTGTTTTAGTTTAAGTTTAAGTTTTTAGTTGTTTTTAAGCCTAAGACATTTTTA
Source organism: Lathyrus tuberosus (assembly GCA_022829125.1). NCBI lineage: Eukaryota > Viridiplantae > Streptophyta > Magnoliopsida > Fabales > Fabaceae > Lathyrus > Lathyrus tuberosus. Next base: position 9,718,153 of record JALAZF010000082.1, on the reverse strand, counting down.
TAGGCATGATTTTCCGTTGTATCCGTAATGGTTGATTAAGTATTATGTTGTGAACATGTTGTGTTTATGCTTGTTTGTGTTGTGTATGTTATGCTCAATTGCATGTTTTGGTTCATTTCCATATTGTTTATGTTTCATAAGTTTTCTCTTATCCTTCCTTTTTGGTAATGACAAAGGGGGAGAAGAAACTATGTTTCTCTAACACTATTATACAGATTTTTAAGAACTCCTTTTTATACTCATGAATTGAGGGGGAGCATCATCAAAGGGGGAGTATTTTTCAACTTTAGAAAAACATAATTAAAGCATTCTTTCAAAGTTGGTTGTCATTATCAAAAAGGGGGAGGATGTATTTTCAAGCTTTTCAAATGATTTTGATGAAGACAACAAATATTACTTGAATATAATCATGCTCAAAAAGGAAGTGGTTCAAATGAGTACAAGCTAGAACTCAAAGTGTTTACATATTACAAGACTTGAAGAAATTCTTAAGAAATATCATGGTTAAAACTTTCACTCATTTTTGGTTTATACAAGTCTTCAATACAATTTTTAAATCATTGCATTTGTTAGGTAAAAAGGTTTTGGTTGGTATTCATGAAAGTTGCATATCATAAAATTAAGTTTTTTTCAAAACTGGTCGCAAGTAACCGGTTACAGCTTAACTGATAACCGGTTAACATGAAGAAAATTTGAATTTTTTGTTTACGTTACAACGTGATAACCGGTTAGCAGTTATGCTGTAACCGGTTACCACTAAACAGATTTCAAAAATATTTGCAACTCTTTATGCTTCTTTCACAAACCTTTTCCATACGAACCATGGCATCTCTTAATCAATTATAGTTGTTTGTAGAGGTGTTTAAGCATTATAAAAGCATACAAATTGTCAGATTTTAAACTCACCTTCTTTGCTAAAATTTTCAAACAATCATTCTTCTCTATTCTTGCATTTTTATCAAAGTGTTCTTCAAACTTTTCTAAAGTGAAACTTCTGCACAAGAAATCTTCATATACACTGCATTAGTTTCATCCTCATTGTGTCGAACACTTGTATAACATTCCTAGAGTGATTGCAACAAAGAAGAAGATCAATCTTTAGATTGATACATTGAAGATTCAACTTTCTACACATATACAAAATTCAGATTTTTGATATTTTGATTACAACTTATTTTTAGGATTGATAAAGATAAGTTTGTAAGGTTTTTTCCTTGTAATCCGGATTGTGGATACAAGAGGTCCATTTGTGAGATATTGATTCTCGATTGGACTTTAAATATTTGTAAATCCAAGAGGATTGTTCTTGGTTGTTAGAGTAGTATAGAAAGACATAGTTTTGTCTTGTCTAGGAATCTACCATTATAGTGAAATTCTCTTTCAAGTTGAAAGGGGAGTGGAGTACTCTCGAAGTGTGATGGGAACCACTATACGTCTCGGTGTTCATTTACTTTCCGCATTTATCATTTCATCACTTAGAAATCTTTAGGAAAGTAAAGACAAAAAATCGTCAAAAATCGGGATAATTTTCTGAGAACCTAATTCACCCCCCTCTTAGGCTCACATATAAGTTACACAACAAAGACCAAAGCTTCATCTTTTCAAATCTCAGATCGACATGGCTTTCATCAAGAACGATGTTCCCCAAGACTCTGTGGCCCCTGCGGCCAACAACAACAACGACCATGCTTTCGTCGGGCATATCCCACAGGAAAGTGACCGAAGAGACGGAAGACCTGCTTCCCCGAAACCCGATGAACCAAAGCCACGAACACGAGCCGTGGAGCTCACCTTCGAGCCCATTCCGGTTCCCCAGGATGCTGATCCGAGCACCGCAACGCTCATCGCTTCTCTCAACAACTCGAACCTCCTGATCCTCCAGCAGGGGGAGAAGCTCAATGCCCTCGAGCACATACTTCAGGAACGCCTCGCTTCAGAAAGACTGGCAAGCCTTTCCCCGCGTCCACGGACCCCCTCGAAGCGAAGACGCAACAGCCTCTCCCCGAAGAGGAAACGTTTAAGATCGAGGGACCCTACACCCGATCTAGCACGGCGACGCCATCAGTCTCCCCCGCGAAGATCCAGGAACTCCCCGGTTTCCAAGAGGTCTCGACACGCGGATAAGTACGATCACCGTCACACTCGCGGACGTTCTCCTCGCTGAAGTCAAAGTCGCTAGCACAGTCGTTCCCTTTCGCTCTCTCCTAGTTCCAGTAGTGACAATGACGTTCACGGTCCATTCACAAGGGACATTCTAGACACTCGAATTCCCCGCGGATTGGAAAAACCACCCACGTTGACAACCTACGACGGGACGACTGATCCCCGCGAGCATATCGAAAATATAGAAGCTATGCTCCAATATCACGGTGTCTCCGGGGCTATCAGATGCAAAATGTTCCCCATCACCTTGAGAAAGGGAGGGATGACATGGTTTAAACGACTTCCTCGCGGATCCATCTCTTCGTGGAGGGAGTTAAAGAGCCAGTTTGCTCGCCATTTTACAGCTTCCCAACGACACCCTAAGTCGGAGGCTATGTTGGAGGCCATTATACAAGGCAGGGATGAATCCTGCGGGCATACATTGAAAGATTCAACAAAGAAGTGGTGGAAGTCCGAACAACGAATCACATGAAGAAGTACCTCCTCGAAAAAGGACTCCGGCCCAAAAGCGACTTCCGTAAGGCAGTAGGAATCGAAGCTCCCCGGACACTGACAGAACTTCTTCGTAAAGCTGAGGACTACATCCGTTACGAGGAAAAAGAAGCCGCATACCATGCCCGAGACTTAAGAGATCGCGAAGCACCCCGGGCATAAAAAAAAGATGAGCCAGAATCATCCCGGCAAGGGAAAGAGAGAAGGCGCGATGAGCGTCCTCACGAAAGCAAAGGGTCGGCTGGCCGGTTTACGGAGTACACCGTACTCACGACCTCGCGAGAGCGTATTCTCTCTTACTGCATCAACACAGAATTCAAACAAGGGGGTGTCAGGTTCCCTAAACCGACCACGTCCAATGGAAACGTCGACAAAAGCAAATATTGTCGCTTCCATCATAGTCACGACCACGTGACAGAAGATTGCGTGCACCTTAAGGACGCAATAGAGATCCTTATCAAAGAGGGTCACCTGAAGCAATACGTGAAGAAGGGAGAGTCCTCCCGACGAGACACATCTGATCCGAAGAAAGAAGCAGAATCAGCCTCATCCAGTCCTCCCCCGCAGGTCGCAATGGCCATCAGCCGACCAGAGGACTTCTTCGTTCCTGACCACCTCGACCCGACTTCCCAGGCATTCATACACAGCACCTGGGAAGCCTTTCCTACGGTCATGGTTATCTCATGTGGGGGGTACCACGAGCTTACGATAGGATCCATCAAACGAAAGTTTGAACAGCTGATAGACAGTAGCCCCGAGTAGTTGTACACAATCGACAAGGGTAAAGGGCGTTCACAGCCAATCACGTTCTACCGAGAAGAACTCCCCGGAGGATCACCAAATTCCCATATTCCTCTGTTGATCAGGGCCAAGTTATCATCTACCGATGTTCGGAGAATCCTGGTCGACCAGGGCAGTTCCGTGGACATCATGTATTCCAACCTGTTCCCCGCATTGAAGCTGAATAAGTCCAACCTCTCCCCATACGTGGGATCGGATCTCCAAGGATTCAACGGAGCAACGACCCGACCTTGGGGGTACGTGGAAATACCAGTCACGTTTGGCGAGGAAGAGGCATCTCGGACAATCAAAACGCAGTACTTAGTCATTGATTGCCCGTCGCTCTATTAGTGCATCCTCGGTAGACCAGCTCTTGCCGAACTCGTTGCTGTCCCCTCTACGGTCCACCTCAAGCTCAAGTACTATACTGAGAAAGGACACGTCGTAACTCTACATGGCGACATCGAGGCTGCTCGCAGATGCTTTGAGGCCGCAAAAAAAGGGCAGAACCAGATCGCGACGACGGCAAAGTCGGCAAAGCGCACTAGAGAGGATGAGGTTCCAGCTGAAGATGGCCAGCCAGAGAAAAAGCCCACGCTTCCCGTGCATACCATCGACCTCGACAGCAGGCTTACTGAAGATGGAAATGAAGATCGTGACGAAGACAAAAAGCCAGGAGTGACAAGTTCCCCGTCTCCTGCACTTCTGCGACCAGTTCCGGATGGGGAATTCGAGATCATCACCTTCAGCAATAACCCCAACAGGGGAGTGAAGATAGGCGCTGGTCTCCCCGAAGAGGTAAAGAAGGAGTTGAAGAAATGCCTTGACGACAACGTCGACCTATTCGCCTGGAGTGCGGCGGATATGCCCGACCTTGATCCAGAAACTGCATGTCACCACTTGACAATCAATCCAGCTGCTCGCGCCATTGCCCAACGAAGAAGAAAGCAATCCGAGGAAAAGGCACAGGCTGCCGAAAAACTTGTACAAGACCTCTTAGAGGCAAAATTTATTTCCGAGGCCAGGTATACGACCTGGCTCTCAAATATTGTACTTGTAAAGAAAAGTAATGGAAAGTGGTGCATGTGCATTGACTACACTGATCTCAATCGGGCTTGCCCGAAAGACTCTTATCCGCTCCTGAGCATAGATAAACTCGTAGATAATTCCGCGGGTTTCAAGCTCTTGTCCTTCATGGATGCTTATTCGGGATACAACCAAATCCCAATGGCAGACGAGGACAAGAGGTACACGGCATTCATGACCTCCTCGGGGAACTATTACTATAACGTAATGCCCTTTGGACTAAAGAATGTCGGGGCCACATACCAACGCATGATGAACAAAGTCTTCCGATCAGAAATCGGGGACATGCTCGAAGTATATATGGATGATATGATCGTAAAATCCCAAGAGGAATCCGACCATACCACCCACTTACGCAAGGTGTTCGACCAAGCTCAAAAATGTAAGATGCGTTTCAATCCAGAAAAATGCACCTTCCGTGTACGAGCAGGGAAATTCCTCGGGTTTTACCTCACCAAAAGAGGAATAGAAGCAAACCCAGATAAATGCCGAGCACTCGTGGAGTTCCCCACTCTGCGATCGAAGAAGGCGATACAGACCCTCAACGGGATGCTCGCGTCCCTTGCCCGCTTCGTGAGCAAATCCGCCCAGCACGCCCTGCCATTTTTCAAATTACTCCGGAAGGAAGCAAATTTCAAGTGGACGGACGAATGCGAGCAGGCCCTTGCCCACTTCAAACAAGTTTTGTCTGAGCCACCAGTATTGTCCCGACCAGACCGCGGGGAAACCATATACCCGTGGTCGTCTTCTTGTGAACCTTCGCCGCCTGGGACCTCATCAAACGCTCCCGCATGTCGGCCATCATACCTGCGAACACACATAACAAGTCAGGACCAAGAATTCAAAGAAATAAAATCAAACAGTGAAGCATACCAAGCAAGGTTATCGCATCATCGTCATTATCACACTCGAGGAGAGCTTTGACGTTAATATATCTAGCTGCTCGGACGGCCCATCATCCCCAACCAGCTCTTTCCCGTCCCGATCAACAACGAAGGCCGGGGAAAAACTCTCCACGTAAGCATGGAGGATCCTATACGACTCCTTGTCTGCCGGGCAAAGCTGCTCGTGCTTCACCAGGAACTGATCCGTTCTGCGCTTAAAGTGGGTATAGACCCATTTCAAAGGAAATATGGAGACGACATCATCCCTCTCCCGACCATTCACCACCACCTTCTCAATGGTCGAGATAGTCCTCTTTGCCTCCTCGGTAATAGGCTTCACGATCAGAAACCTATCCTTGAAGTTGCGAATTGAATCAGAATACGGCCAGAACAGCCTACTATGTTGTTTAAACGAAACTAACTCTGTTTCGTCCCCGCTGTGCTCCTTTGGATTTGGAAAAGGCAGAAGAAAAGATCTGTGGTCACACCGATATTAAGGTAACGACACACTATCTCAAAAGCCCGGATGAAAGCCAAGGCATTGGGGTGAAGCTGAGACGGGCACAAGGCCAGATGGGTGAACAGGAAGGCTTGAAAGTCGGTAAAAGGGAGACACATCTTGGCCTCCGTAAAAGCGAACTCGTACATAGGAAAACGCAATCCTGGGTACGAGGAGCAAATTCTATCGTGCTCCCCGGGGCGAAATGCTTTCCACGCCCGAGGAGCGTCTTCTTCACGCCTCTCCAACAAGTCAAAGTCTCTTATCTCCTCCGCAGAAAAGGTTGATCGGAACGATAGAGGCTCATGTGCGAGCCAGTCAAGGTCCCCTCCTGCGACCTTGATATTTGAATAATCAGCGGGCACGCTGGGCCCCTCTTGTGTATCTTGCGTGTCGGGCACAACATCATCCTGGGGTTCAGCCATTTCCACCTGAAAAGCAGAGGAAGAGAAGTGAATTCGACGTCCAAGATCAAATCCACCCTTCCACCACTAATCAAGTGAAAGGGCGTTGATGAGTCCGAGGACAACCGCGTGCCCGTATAGATTACCTATCAATCTCCAGGAGAGGTCTCCGCGACTAGAACTCGCAGATATCCATACGAGGGCGCATGATCACATCAAAGTTCCGAACAGGCCTAGTGCCCGACTACAAACGAAATCCTACACCTAACCAGATTCTACAAGGATCTACGCTAACAATTCCTACAAAAATCCTAGAAAATCCTGAAATTCATCATGTTCTTCATGAATGTTCCAGAAATTCATGTGTTCATCGAAGAACACATGAAGTTCAACCGGAAAACATGAAGTTCAACCGGAAAATCCATGAACAAGCACCCAGAGAACTGAAGGTTCATAAAAAATATACAGAAAAGGAGGAACAAACTTACAAGAAGAAGAAGAGGTTGACGGAGAAGAGGAGGATCGACGGTGGCGAATAGGAGCTCCGGCGAAGGACTAGTTGCAGAGCAAATAAGGGCAAGGAGTGAAAACTTGTGAGAATTGTGAAAGTGAAACCTTCCTCCACCCTTTTATAACCATTTGATCATGGGGAATCGTGAAGGTCATCATAGCCTATGCGGCCCTAGGACTGACAAAAGCCATAAATGCTCACCACGTGTCACAAAAACTCTTCGCCTGGCTTAGTGCGGAAAATACACTAGTCCTTGGCTCCCACGAGCAAGTCTCCTCGTCAAAATGAACACGTCCGTGCAGGGCTGCTCGACGAAAAACGCCCATTTCTGCGAGCACGCTACAAACCTTGGTCGACATTCTACGTAATTGTTTAACGACCACGCCTGGTCGGGGCACGAACGGAACACTCCACGCGAGCAACAACTTCCCCGACAGTACGGTCGAAATCACAGCTGTCCAAAGTCATTACTCTCCAACAGAGCAACGACTTGGGGGGCTCATGTTCTGGACCGGGCAGGGCTTCCTGCCCTTAAGGTCCAGGCCCAATCCATCCTAATTGGCGAACAGGCCCAACAGGCACAATATAGCCGTTGGGCGTGTCCCCCTCACGCGCAGAGTAGTTCACGCGACCAACTGCCTCCCCGGATATCACGGAAATAGTTAGAAAGGCCACGCGCCTTGCCCTCCATCTGACAATCCCTCATTGGTCGATCAGGCGCTTTGCTCGCGAGAAATCCATCTATAAAAACCCCCTCGCTTGAGAGGGGCAGGTATCACAAATCGCATACTTGACTTCTCTTACTTGCTTTTCCCCCTTTTTTGGCCAAATACTTACTTTTGGCTTCGGAGTACCTTGCAGGTACCTCCACCCCTTTTTCCTCTCCTACGAGCATCAACTCTTGTCCTACACGAAGGCCGCGACGATCTCCTTCTGGTCCTCTCCGATCAATTGTAATGATATTATTAAATTCAATTGTAATGATTTTAATGAACCACCGACATTGTAGTAAGCAAGATGGTTTTGGCAAATTGTTTCTATTATATATTTTGTTATATCAATGTAAAATATAAGGTTGAATAATATTGTGAGATTAGGGAAATTTAATTTAGAGTTTTGAATAATGATATAAATATTTAAAAAATACATTTGAATTATTTAAATAATTGATAAGTGTGATTATTAATTAAATTGACAAGTGTGATTATTCAATTTAGAGTTTTGAATAATGATATAAATATTTAAAAAATATATTTAAATTCAAACCTCGTGCACGTGCACATTTAAATTAGCATCCTAATATTCTTTTACGGAAAGTATACAATACTGCCTTGTTTGCTGAAAATATTAATTAAGTGCGTTTAAAATAGATTTATTTATTAAATTCCAAATCAAATAATTAAATCAGGAAAATTTTACACTTTTTATATAATGAAATTTTGGTCCAAAAAAATATAATGTAGGGGTAGATGAATAAATGATGAGATATGGGTAAAATTTTCTTTTTAGAACTAAGACTTAAACCCTATGATTTTTTGAATTTGACGGATCGGTCCATATGAACTAGTCCATTTTGTCATTTCTACGTTAATACATGCATTATAACACAAATAAAGAAGATTGAGATGTAAGATGAGGTCATGAGTGTCATTATTTTATGTCTAGAAAAAAATCATTTTATGTCTCCGATCAAATTAGGAGGAGAAGATTGCGGCTTTAACAATAAATCATGTTTAAAATAACAACTCTATTAATTCATAATAAAAAATAAAATATTTCTATATTAAATTTCCAAACTTGCACGTAATGGTACAAGTCAGCCTTCATCTTATTTATATTAATAAAATTCTGATTTGCACCTTGATTTCGCAATTAGTGGGATCAATCATGACTTACGAATATTCAAATTAATAATTGCCCAATAATTGAACCGTTAGCATATGCTTGGTTTACCATTGAAAAACTCCAACAAACACTAGTTTAGCACATGTTAGTTCCTTTGCAGACAGCATAAAGTTGGTGTTTTCCAACAACAATCCAAGCATATACTAATATGTTTTGTATTCATCACTTGAACTTGAAAAATCCACAAAATTACTCAAGAGATAAGTAAGAAAAATGACTAATCTTGAGAAGAAAAAATCCATATAAATGTTCATCAATATTGACAATTAGAATTTTAAATACTCATACAAATTCCTCAGTCACAACAAAATTTAACTTCTCATCAAGAAATTCACATGTTCCAATTCCTACCCTCCCTTTGTTCAAATTTTCAAACCCTGCACATGAAAAGTACATTACTTTAATACCTAACTAAAAGAATAATGTAGTTTTCATAAACTCTCTCAACTTTTAATGTTCAACCCTCTCATTTTCACAAATATAAACAAAAATAAGTCCACAATTAACATTTGATTTTTCAACAACTAACCCAAAACACAACCAACACGGAAAATAAACTTAATATTAGTTATTTAGTACTACCTCAGGTAAATAGTGCAAATTTATTTTTTTAGATCAATTGAATAATTAATATATCTGAAATGTATTATGAATTAGATATATTAATTAATCAAACTTAAAAAATCAACTTTTTTTTTATAAATAAGACCGGAAATACTAAAAGAAAAGAAATAAACATAGGAATATGATAACACTTACTGTTGGAATTCAATGTTAATCAATGGTGAAGAAACATTTGCAATGACTTGAAAAGCAGTGGTGGAAAGAACCATGGAAGTATCAGCAGTTGAAGGCCTAGAAACAGAGGATTGTGCTCTGTCAACAATCTTAATCTGAACCGTTTGACCAGGAATGCAAGTTCTTGGAACAGCAGCACTGATGCATCTCACCTCGTACAGTCTCCCACATGCTGCACCATTGTCCCATATACCCTCTCCCGCCGAACCAAACATGTTGGTCGACGGAAACTGCGACGCTCCTCCTCCGAAACACGCCGTCGCTGTCTCAGCACATTTTATAAAACACATCAACAAATATTTCATCAATCAACTATTCCAACTTGTTGGATTGGATCCCTTCCTCTGCTCTAATTTTACGGTGCATCAGACAGTTTGTCCGATACCCATGTAACTGGAGCAGAGGAAATGGAGGAGGGGCACTTACGTAAAAAGGGAGGACCATAGTGGGAAGCAGTGCCAACGTCAGCTTGAGAGAAGTGGAGGAACAATGATGAGAAGAGGATTATGATTAAATGTTGGAAGGAAGACATTGCTGCATAAAGTAAAAAATAATGAATGGAAGAAAGTTTATGCAAAATTAGATTATTTATAATTAGCATAAATTTTAGCTAAGTCAACGCGGAAAATTCTATGGTCCAGGGAAAGTGAAGTATCAAAATCAAAATATTAATGTTCTATTCTATCCAGTTTCTAGAGTATTTTATGGGTTCATTGTGGAATTTCATTAAATTTCATTGACAATAACAACGAATATTTATTTTATAGAGAATCAAATATTTTTAAATTTTGTAAGAATCTCGAATAAAAAGAGTGTAAAAAAGAAATACGCAACTAATTTAAATAATTAATCATATTCATAGTGTTAATGTATGATTCGAAAACGAAATATTTGGATGGGTTCGTCGGTTTGTCGCATTGGAATGAAAGATAAGAGTATCTTTCATTTGGTTAATATGTCCACACGGACAGACAGGCATGGTCCAAATTATGGGTCTCGGATGCCGGCCACCGGCGTGGTGGTTACTCGTTAGCACGTACTAGCAACCATAATTTTAAGATTATTCAAACCTTTTTCTATTGACATTAATAAATATTCAAATATTATTCTTTAGATTTATAATTAGATTTTTAAACTAGTGTTATTATTATTTTGAAATCATAAGTTTGGCTTATCATTTTTAAGATATTATAACTCTACTTTTTAGTTAATTTACTCTCTGCAAGAGATAATTTATAGATTTTTTCTCTACATAAGTAAGTTTGATTTTCACCATCTTTTATAATATTGACGATTTTAAACTGTGTATATATTATAATCGTTTCTAATTATATCATGTATCGCACATTCAACTCAACGTCTTCATCTACACTACACTTGATTTATTTTTGTGTTGGTTCTTTACTTTTCAAACTCAGGCGTGTACAAAATCATCGATTTTAAACCTCTCTAATAAATTTTTCTTCAGATTAAAAGGTACTTTTGTATCCCATTAAATACTTGAGACTCTTCTTCGTTTCGACCACTTATTCTGGGGCAGCTGAACGCCTTGTAAAGTGGTGATATTTTCTTAGCAACTCTTAAGGGATAGAATCCCTACCAAGGTTAATCTTTTAAGCAGGAGTTATTGTGGAGGGTTAATCTTTTTAAGCGGAGGTTATTGTGGCTCCTGGGGGTGTGAGGTGTTTTATGTGTCAGAAAATGAGTTTGGTTCTCAATTGTTAATTACCTGTGAACGGGAGACAACCCTGTGGTATAGAATCTCTAGATGGATAGGGTGGTGTTTAGTTTTTCCTATTTGTCTCCTTTCACTTTTTGAGTTGTTTGTTTGCTTGTGTGAGGTTTATAAAACTAGAGATGTTTTATTTAACTTATTTGGCTCGCAGTAGTCTGGCCGATATGAAAATTCTTGAATGATATGGTCTTTACAGATAAGTATATATACTTGTGAATGTTGTAGAAGATAAGAGCATCTTCCTCGTTTGAAAATGGCTCAAAGGAAAGTTTGTGACTACCTCATGTGCTTTCTCCTATTGGCTTGATAGTCTTGTTCCCTGTCTAGGCCAATAGTGGTTTGAGAGTCTTCGCTTGTTCCTTTGTTAGAGTGTTTTTTGTGTTTTTTTTTTTTTGTTGATAGTGGTTCTTAGAGGATCAGATCTAACATATTTTCTTATGTATCTGGTGTTATCTCTCATTGTTTTTCTTCCATCTTTCTCCAGGATGTCTTAGCTTTGTGTTGTATTAAATTTTATTTTCTTGTTTTAATCTCTCTCTTTTCAGTGGTAGTAGTTTAACTTGGTACTTCTATTACCCTATGTTTCTCTGCTTTTTATAAAAGATGAAAAAAATAGTTATTAGGCTGCTAAATACAACTGAGAATCTAAATGAGCCCCACCATAACAGAAGATCCAACCAACCCAAAACAAAAAAGGCAAAAAAAAAACATCACCAAATCTACAATATTGAATTCTAATGAAAAAATGAGAAAAGAAAAACAAAAATCATCCCAAGGTACAACAAGCTAGATCTTAGCTAAAAGAAACCATTATCAACAAAAAATCAACCTTATGAGGTACCACCAAAACTCACAGCCACAAAGCAAAAGACATTTACCCCTTTATCTTCTCAAACAAATAGTAGGATTCTCAAGTCAAGCATAGAAAGCACAAGAGTTTCCCGCATGCCTATGAGATATCATTTCCAAGCTAGAAATATACTCTTATCTTCCACATCTTTCAAAGTGGTAGAGGAGTCTGATAAACGATATCTTCAAAATGAATAATCGACTTTGCCTATGCCCACACAACATAAAAAGGACATTCTCATGATCCACTAACACCTTACGCCTACACACGTTATCTCTAGTAGAAACCTTCATATGGAATATTTGCTAGGAGAAACTACTACTTTAGAGGAGTCCTAACTATCCTAGATAAGAGAAAGAACCTAATTTTCTAGATTTGTCAGATGAGCAGTAAACATCTCTCAAGAGACAAGACTAAGTTGATGCGAAAATAGCATCCTCAGAGTGACATCGAGCCCAAATACCAGGAACTATGAAGAGGGTCGTATCCTGAATGGCTAAAAGCATATTATGTAGCATCACCTCCTAGTATACGAAGAGAGATCTTTTCCACTTTAAATCCCAAGTCAGATTACCATCAACAAACACCTTAACCTGACTTACAACCCAATCTAGTTTGTCAGAAACATTGAAGAATCTAACCAGTGATCCTTATAGAAGGAGGTTTAAAGGATCAATCTCACTTTCTTACCAACACTAGCCATAAACCAATTAGAAGCATCAGCATCTTTTGATCCTAGGAGAGACACTCATTTCCTCTAAGATGAAGTAGAGTGAAACCCACGAGACCTACCCTCAAGAGGGAAGTAGAACACTCGAGCACCGTATATGGCATATAAGATATCATACCAAGTGTATGTGGCTCCTGAAATGAGCCTTCGTCTCTAAAAGGGCCATATTAACAAGCAGAGATCCCATATTCCCAAGCTCCCTTGTGATTAGGTTTGCAAACATCAGACCATATAACCCAAGAAATCTTAGACTCCCTTTTAACCCCTCCCTAAAGAAACTTCAAAGTTTAGTAAAATCACCTGACCCCAAGGTTATCATTCTAAATATTCCACGAGCTTACCTACTAGACAGCAGGCTAATTATAGGTTTCCACGTAGACACGCTATGATGATTTGACCCTGTCGGTAACCAAAGATAATTGAAGGGGAGGAACTCTTTCTTGTAATGGAGGAAATAATTAGCTAAGTCCATAAATATATGATTCACATTAACCCCAATGAGACTTGTTCTAGGCTGGTTATAAGGCTTAATAGTTGCAGTCCAGAGAACACACTGATCCAGCGCATCACTCATTGAGTAGGTATGTTATCTTGGTCTAGAGTGCAGGTGATCTAAATCCAAAATCCACCAAATGGATCTCGCATTCCATGCCTAAATATTAACAAGCTGTTATAACCACTCTAATATATAAGAATGAAGTGGCCATGTTCCAGGTACAATTTGAATTCAAACTTTATTCACTCATCTTACTCTCATACTGACTTAGGTGTTAGAGTGCTAACCTTGCAAGTCAGCCCCCTTTCCACAGCATTAGAATGTAAAGTTCCCTATTGCAATCTACAACCTCTAATCATTGATAAATTCTAGTTCTCTTGCAAAACAGTTGTGCCGTCTATGGGAATTGACATTTGATTCCCACGTTTTCCACATTTAAACATTCATCTCTTGATTCTCAACCTAGAAATTTAGATCTCTTGAATTTTAACTGCATATCTCTATTTTCAATCCCCTCTAATTGAAGATCAACAAAACATATCATATATCCACCAAATCCACTAGTAATGACAGGTTCCATAGCCATTTGCTCTGCTGCGCAATGTGAAGCAATTGCAGTCTCTAGAACTACAAGAGATCCCCCACCTCCATTGTAAAACGGTGGTGATCAAGTCATCGTGAAAACTCCATCTGTGCCACTACATTAAGATCTTGTTTAGTCTCCCCTGTTCGTGAGTTATGTTCCACAACTTCAACAAAGCAAACCATCATCAAAGACTTCATCCCCACTGATGGCGCCAAGATTCTAAATGCTACCTAGATTCCAACTATTACAATTCAACCTTAGAGTGAATGACGCCAACAAACTACTAAATAGAGTTTACAATATGGTTCGAGAGTGGAACTCACATGCGGTGGAAGAAAGGTTGTTTCCCCGCAAAGAGAGCTAGCACAATGCAAATATGAAAGGAAACACAGTACATGAGGCCTCTTCCCGAAAGAAACACACCATTACCCTTGAACTAGTAGGATCTTGCTGGGGTGCAACTCCGAGATCTCCAAGTCATCGGAGAAGCCAAAGACGTCATACTCCTTCTCCCGGTCTTGAAGGAGGCCGAGGCAATCAAACTTTGCTCGAGGTCTTCCGCCCTTGTAGGGAAGATGAACAGGTGAAGAAGCCTCAAATTAAGAATTGTTAGAAAAACCCTCTTTTTGGTCATGTCCTCGACAACCGGATATCAAGATCACTAGAAAGACCTTTGAAGCTGAATAGTTATGAAGAAAAAGGAGATCCATACGAACTTGTGCAACATGTTGATAATCGCCTGGACTATTACCAAGCGGATGATGAGGTGAAGTTCAAGCTCTTTGCACTAACTCTGACTGGATTAGCCATGACTCGGTTTAAATCTCTTTATGATAGGAGTATCCATTTGTGGACTGACCTGCGTGAAAACTTCACCACTCGCTTCACTGTCTAGAAGAGGAAACAAATGACGATAGTTACCCTCAACAAAATTACTCCAGGAAAGAAGGAAAGTTTCAGTCATATATCAATTTTTTTACATAGGTAGTTGTAGTTAGTTGTAGTAGTGGGAGGCTCCGACAAGAACCTCAAATGCTAGATTTTTTAAAATGGTTTAAAGCAAAACAACTCCTTTAGGGAGAGGCTGGGGCGTATGGAGGCTTACAACTTGAAAGAGCTACTGAATAGGGTTCAACCCTTTATCAGTTTTCAAGAGAAGCTTATTCCTAAGGGAGATAACACGACATCTGCGGATGGAGGCTACAGACGATCCTTGAAGAAGGAGTCTAACTGGCATAGGGAAGGAACTGACCACATAACCCGTGGTCGGTTTGACAAGTACACTTCCTTGACCAGGTCCCAGGAGAAAATCTACAAAGAATGTGCTAACACCGAGTTCTGAAAAGTCGTGATCAAGAACCCCTTCCGGGTTCACAAGTCTTCCCAGAACGAAAAATCAAAGTACTATCGTTTCTAAAAAAACTCACAACCATACTACCAACGACTACATTTAGCTAAAGGATGCAATCTAAGTCTTGATAAAGAGGGTCATCTGTCTGAATACACCAAAGACCACAGAGTTGATGGCCATCAACAAGAAAGACAAAAATAGCTCGACCATCGGCCTGGAAAGGCTGATGCTTAGTTTCTAGGATAGTGAAAAAGTTAGAGGAATCCCAAATGATATCTTCTCATTGGTCATAACTCTCACTATGGCCACTTTGATGTGTCTCAGATACTGATTAATAATGGAGGCTCTTGTAATATAACATACTCTGAGTTGTTTGAGCAGAAGAATCTAAAATAGGGAAACTTATGGTTGTACGAGGGGTCTGATTTGTATGCATTCAACGGAACAATGACTCGTCCCTAGAGATACATTGAATTGATGATTACCATGGGGAAGGGGAAATATGTTAGGCTTGTCAAATCGAAGTTCCTCGTTATCCCCTACAATAGCGTCTATAATTGTATACTCAACAGACCCTTCGTGGTGGCCCTAGACGCAATAGCATCCTCGGTTCACCTCAAGTTAAAATTCCATAATCTTCATAATGAACCAAACACAATTAATACTGCCCTTGCTGGAGCCAAGAGAATTTACCATGCATTGCAACAAGATTAAAAGGAAAGGGAATGCAAAGTTATGGAGATCAATGCAGCCTCCCTCATCGGCCAACTAAGGTACATACAAATTCCTCTTCCCAAGGGTAAAATAGGTCATACCGGCTAGATAAGCAAGAGTGGCTGATATAGCAGACTAGAAATGCAGGGCGAATAACCAGTAGCAATCCCACCTAGTTATGTTTATAGTTTCATTATGTTATCGGTTATTTGTAAAATTAAATTATGTGATCACAATGTATCATCATATTTCCATTTTAATGAACAAGAATATCCTTCTAGAGTATCTCTTTTCTTAGTAGTGTGAAAGGTAAAGATGGGTTTGGGGTACGATCAAAGAGATCGAGGTCCCAATACAAGACTCATAGATGATGTCATAAATGCCACAGGCGTACGACTAAAGCAATAAAAAATCCACAATGCAAAAAGCACACACAAAGAAAGTGGGAAAACCAATAAGTTAGCAATAACTAGCTCGTCCCCCTCTTGGTAGCTAGTCATTCTAGAGGCCGCAAGGGGCTTTTCACACGTCAACCTCAGACTAGGCTTTCACCTGGGTGGGGGAAGGGGTACCAAACCTTGGTTGGGCATAGCCTCAAAGATGTTCAATAAACTTTGAGAGAAAACCTCATAAGTTAAAGCAAATCCCAAAGCAATAAACTTGGGATTTAACATGCACGCCTTAATCGGGTAACATCAATATCCCAATTTCAAATTCATATATTCATGTTTCATCATGCAATATGTTAGATTTACATAATCAAACTAAGCAGGAGCATCAATAAAAAGGGAGAATGGCATGGCTAATATTTGAGAAAGAGAGATTTCTCATCTTTAACTATTTGATCCTGTCGTACTTGCCCTATCGAAATATGCAAAGGAGAGTAAAAATGCTCTACTTGCAATAAAGCATTCTCAAAAGAGTCGGAGACAACTGTAAAACTGGTTTGAGTCACTTTATTTAGTTTTTGGGCCAGAGAGATTCTCAAGGCGCAAGCTCTTGATATCCACCTGGGTGGTTTAGAGAGATTCCTTCGTAGTGGATAGTAAAACCTGCGCAGAAGCCAAATCTTTATATTTTTTGCCACTTCCCTCGTTAGTAACTTTACCTGGTTAACTAAAGAGTCAAGGAGATTGAAAGCACTCAAGGTGCTGCCTATCCCAGTAAGAGAAACAAACGCCTTTTGTACTTCTTGCAGGTATGTATCATGCTGAAGTGTTAGATCACCGACACTATCCTGCAACAATTGTCTCTCCTATGGTTGGCACCACCAATAGCCAGAATGACAAACACTTTTTGGGTGTAGTATGCCAGAGTCGACAATTCCTCCTCAAGAGCCTCATCAGTCAGGATGACGAGGGAGGATAAATCTTCTTCTCAGGTAGACTCCCAATATTCTATTGGAGCACGAGGTTCTGGTCGATTCAAAAAGATATGAGCTGGAAGGCCAACAATGTGCAACATCATTCACCTATCTAACAAATCTCAACTTTCAAATAAAGTACCAGGGCAGATCCTCCTCGAGTCTGCGATAAATCCACACGAGGGGGCTGGTGTACTCTCGTCAACACTTCAATCAAAGTATGGATGATGGTCGATGTGGAACGTTTGAATGACTAGTAATCTCCAGGACGATTTGAACTACCATCTTTATTTGATGAATTATCTTCTCACACTTTATTGAATTTACATATAACAATGATCAAAACATCAAAAACGTTACAGGTAAAAATAACTAACATCAAAGGATAGGGATAGTGGAAGCTTACAAAAGATAACTTCCTCTCCTCCTTGGTATTGGCACGTTAACAGGTGGTTTTTAATGAGTTGTTTCAAGCATTGCTTTGAGGTTCATCCAGATAGACAATGCCCCTGGTGTAATCCAACTCTTTGAAAAAGGTGACTAACCATTTTTTCAAGTAAAGGTTATCTTAGGACAGATCACTCTACTTGTAGACATATGATCCATTCCCCATAAAAAAAGTGGTTTTGGTTCCAAAACGTATAAAACAAGCCCGTACATTGGTTTTGTATTTTGGTATCTATGGTACATACTTTTGCATCAGCCTCTTCGTTGAGAGGGGTAACGAAAAAGAATCGGTCTTCAAAATGTTTCACACCATCGGAATATGCTTCGAAGTAACGGGTAACCTATGTCAGTGTAATCAATCCTTGGTCCTGAGCACGATTTGCTACGCTCCGTTGTACCCTGAAAAGATGGAAGAAAAGTGGCAAAGATGGCTTTCCTCCCCGATAGTCACACCAATACTGGAAGAGTTTGATACGGGTTCAACTCACTAGGTTCAGTTGCGAAGAGAAAATCATCATATGGTTTTTCGAGATGAAACTAATGAATGGTAATCGCGAGACCTAGAATTGAAAAAGTGCACTCATAAAAATGGACAACACACTCGCCATATCCACTACGAATCCTTTTATCTTCCTCAAGGATCAATATGTCTCATTTAGAAGAAGGATCCACATCAAGAAAAGCTCTTTTCGAGACTTCCTTCCCGAGTAAAGATAGAAACGATTGCCAAAATTGCAGGGTCTACCCAAGAGACAAAAATATCTCTTTCAATTTCTGACACATGCTATGTACCACTTCCATCAGTTAGGAAAATGTTATGTTGCAGGAATACAGATGACGAAAAAGAACATGGTAATCCACCAAGAAACTGTATAATTGATTCTATAAAGATTGTGCAATGTCTTATTGAAAGAAAGAAAATAGACGCTATCAATAGTCCAAATTTACTTAGAAAAACATAAGTACGTTAGTTCCTAAAGGTCATTATGATAAAGCATATGAAAAGACATATAAAGCACAAAGAGCATTTAAGGTGCAAGTTGTAACGCCCCGTTTTGCCAATTTTATATTATTGAGTCTTTTTGGATTATTTTATTATTATTTTATTTTATTCTCGACTTTTATGCGAAAATATGTTATTTTTCGTCGTGATTATATTTTATCGCGTTTTGGGAACATTTGCGGGATATTTGAGTGTGGGGGTATTTTGGACATTTCATAGATATTTTTACTAAGTTAGTAAGAAAAAAAAGAAAATAGAAAAGAAAAGGGAAAGAAAAATAGAGAGAAAGAAAGAAGAAAGAAGGAAAAAGAGAAGAAAAGAGGAGAAGAGAGAAAATTGGAGAAAGAGTGGAAAAATCATCAAGAACAATTTCTAGGAATCGATTAATCGGGTAAGGGTGCGAAACTCGATTATTCTATGATTGTATACGATTATGTATGTGTTTTGTTGTTGTTTTTGGATTGATTTGGAGAATATTAGTAAAACCTAGATTGTGTAAAAATTGATTAGAAATGAATTTGATTGTGGTAAAAGTCTTGTTGAATGCATTGTTGATTGTTCATACATGTTTGTGGTATGCTATTACACTTCAAATTGCTGTTTTTCTGAGTTTTAGGTGAAGAAATTGGTTGATGTTGGGTTGGAAAACGCAGAAATTGTTCTGCAGAATTTTTCTGGGTATGCTCTGGCCATACGCGTAAGGGGCATGTCCATACGCGTATGAGCCAAGGCGATACGCGTATCATTGGCTTGTTTTTGGGCCAATACGCGTATGAATCTTGGCATTACGCGTAACATGGGCGAGCCATGGGCCAATACGCGTATGGGTTTTGGAACGAGGAATTTGTGAAGGAAATGGGTTCTGTCCGTACGCGTATGGACATGAGTGATACGCGTATGGACAGGAGAATGTCAAAAATGTGATTTTTCAAAATGTGTTTTCGGTTTTGTCCGTAACTTTGGTTCCGATTATCCGATTTTTGCATTCTTGGTGTCGTTGGAAAGGTATCGAACTGTACTTTGTGAATATGAGGTTTTGAGAATCGTTAGCCGATTACATTTGGTCGGAAAATGTGAATAGTGTCGAATCTCGACTTTTGTCGTTTTTAATAGTGCGTATTTGACTTGTATTATGTTATATGTTTGTGCTTTGGATGTGTATGCCTTATGTGCTGTTGTGATGACGATTTGTGGCCGAGAGGCAAGAAAATGCTAAGTGTGGTATATTGGTGTTTGTGGCCATTTTGGGCAATTGTGTGCATTACTTTGTGTGCACTTGAAATACATGAATATTGTTGATGCATGAGTATTTGATGTTGGCATGAGTCATTAATGTGTCAAGTATCATGATATGTATTCTTGCATGGGAAGATTCATAGACGAATCAGTTTTATAGTCTTACGCCATGAAATATTGGTAGAAGCGATTAATCCCAATTGATTGTGCGCCCTGAAATACTGGTAGAAAGCAATCGGATTGTGCGCCCTGAAATACTGGTAGAAAGCAATCCATAAACGTCGTTCGCCCTGAAATATTGGTTTATAGCGACGGGGAACATCGTAGGCCCGACGGGGAGTTACTCTATGTAACGAGCGATGATTCCAAGAGTTCCTGGGGGACTAATGAATTACAAGATTTGAAGTCGGTACCGCATGGCATGTGCATAGAGTCGTTGTGTCGGTCTATGTGCATTGCATAAATCATGAGTAATTGTGCTTGGAACGTGTTTGATTGTATTGTGAATGATTGATGTGATGTGGTATACGATAAGTGAGAATTGTACCGTGTGATATTATATGCGACTGTTGAGCATTTGTGGTGAGAATGTGTTGCTTGTGTATTTTTGTGTTAATATATATAATTTTATGCAATTATATTATGGTTGTTTTTCTCACCCTTCTGCTGTTTTATAACGCTCTATGAGGCGTTGCAGATTAGGTTTGCTGGAGGTATTCTTTTTGTGAAGCTTTGCATCTTCATTATTTTTGGTCGGTCGGCTCTGATATGTGACTCCGGGTAGTTAGGGTGGCCGCGTGCTATTGTTTTGTATATCTGATGATATATTATATTTTGGTTGTACATATGCTACTTGATGTATGACAAACTGTTTATATGTGTATATGTTAATCAGATTTTAGATTTTCCGTTTTATTTCTAATTTCTGAAAAGTGGGTGTAAGGAACGAAGTTTCCTCTGTATGATTGCTACCCCACAGTTGCATATCATTATGGGCAGGTGTTGCATGAAATGTGTATATTTTGGTTACGTTGATGGGATGTCTCCTTTCTATGCCGTGTTTTCAAATGTACTCTGATCAATTTTTGAATTTTTCTTTTAACTGCTTTAAATGCATGCTAATTGGGGGTATTAGATTGGGGGCGTCACATTAAGTGGTATCAGAGCTGTTTGTGTCAGTTTGTGTCAGTTGTGGTTGTTGTGTCTGGCATATTGGGCGAGTTACGTTGGACGAGTTGTTGTTTAACCATAATTTGTTATCATAAGCGAGTAAGGTTTCCTTCTCTGGAGGAAGACGAAGACTCGAGTTTCTTATCTACCAAAGAGTTGAAGAGACTTTTGGCGGATGAGGCTCAGTTGTTCGGTGTGTTTGCATCGTTGTCGGTGGAGAGTAAAGTTTCTCTTGAGGTGTTTCCTGTTGTGTGTGATTTTCCTGAGGTATTTCCTGAAGATATTTCAGATGTACCGCCGGAGAGAGAGGTGGAATTCTCGATAGATCTAGTCCCTGGTACTAGACCTGTTTCTATGGCACCTTATCGAATGTCGGCATCTGAATTGGTGGAGTTGAAAAAGCAGTTGAATGACTTACTGGAAAAGAGGTTCGTAAGACCAAGTGTTTCTCCTTGGGGTGCTCCAGTTTTGTTGGTGAAAAAGAAAGATGGGAGTATGCGATTATGTATTGATTATCGCCAGTTGAATAAAGTGACGATTAAGAACAAATATCCGCTTCCAAGGATTGATGATCTGATGGATCAGTTGGTTGGTGCTTGTGTATTTAGTAAGATTGACTTGAGATCGGGGGTACCATCAGATAAGGGTGAAAGAAGAAGATATTCAGAAGACGGCCTTTAGGACACGCTACGGGCATTACGAGTTTGCTGTGATGCCGTTCGGGGTTTCTAATGCGCCTGGTGTGTTCATGGAATACATGAATCGGATTTTCCACGAGCATTTGGATCGTTTTGTGGTGGTGTTTATTGATGATATTTTAATCTATTCTAAGTCTCGTGAGGAACATGCAGAGCATTTACGTATTGTTTTGCAGGTTTTGAGAGAAAGGAAGCTTTTTGCCAAATTGTCCAAGTGTGAATTTTGGTTGTCGGAGGTGAGTTTTCTCGGGCACGTGATTTCAGGTAATGGTATTGCTGTGGATCCATCTAAAGTAGAAGCAGTTCTACAATGGGAGGCTCCTAGATCCGTTACTGAAATTCGAAGCTTTTTGGGTTTGGCTGGTTATTATCAGAGGTTCATTGAAGGTTTTTCCAAGCTAGCATTACCTTTGACGCAGTTGACTTGTAAGGGCAAAGCGTTCATTTGGGATATTCAGTGTGAAGAGAGTTTTTGTGAGCTGAAGAGAAGATTGACGACAGCTCCGATTCTTATTTTACCTAATCCTAATGAACCATTCGTTGTGTATTGTGATGCTTCTTTAATTGGTTTGGGTGGTGTTTTGATGCAGGAAGGTAAAGTTGTAGCTTATGCTTCAAGGCAATTAAGAGTTCATGAGAAAAACTATCCTACTCATGATCTTGAATTAGCTGCTGTGGTTTTTGTGTTAAAGATTTGGAGACACTATCTCTATGGTGCGAGGTTCGAAGTCTTTAGTGATCATAAAAGCTTGAAATATCTATTTGATCAGAAAGAGTTGAACATGAGGCAACGGAGATGGTTGGAATTCTTGAAAGACTACGACTTTGGCTTGAATTACCATCCTGGTAAAGCTAATGTGGTAGCCGATGCATTGAGCCGTAAGTCTTTGCATATGTCCGCATTGATGGCGAAAGAGTGGGAACTTTTGGAATCATTTAGAGACTTGAGTTTAGTTTGCGAAGTGACATCGGTGAGTGTGAGACTTGGTATGTTGAAAGTTACGAATGAGTTTTTGTTGTCGATTTGTGAGAAACAAAAGCTGGATTTGAAATTTGTTGATTTGATGATGAACGAGAATGAGGATTTCAAGGTTGATAAGTTTGGCGTTTTGAGATTTCGTGATCGTATTTGTATTCCTGACGATGCGGAGTTGAAAAGAATGATTTTGGAGGAAGGACACCGGAGTATTTTAAGTATTCATCCCGGAGCGAATAAAATGTACCAAGATTTGAGGAAGATTTTCTGGTGGTCTGGTTTGAAAAGAGATGTGGCTCAATTTGTTTATGCTTGTTTAACTTGTCAGAAATCGAAAGTGGAACATTTGAGGCCTAGTGGTTTGTTGCAACCATTAGACATTCCTGAGTGGAAATGGGATAGCATTTCGATGGATTTTGTAACGGGGTTACCGAATACTCAGCGAGGGCATAATGCTATTTGGGTGATTGTGGATAGGCTGACTAAATCGGCGCATTTCATTCCGATTGACATCAG
Organism: Lathyrus tuberosus; assembly: GCA_022829125.1. Taxonomy (NCBI): domain Eukaryota; kingdom Viridiplantae; phylum Streptophyta; class Magnoliopsida; order Fabales; family Fabaceae; genus Lathyrus; species Lathyrus tuberosus. The sequence continues at coordinate 9,694,760 of JALAZF010000082.1, read as the reverse complement.
TTTTTCTTTGGAGAGGTTAGCTGAGATTTATGTCGGTGTGGTTGTGAAATTGCATGGTGTCCCGTTGAGCATTGTTTCTGATAGAGATCCGAGGTTTACATCGAGATTTTGGGAGAGTCTACAGAAGGCTTTGGGTTCTAGATTGAAGTTGAGTTCGGCTTATCATCCGCAGACGGATGGTCAGACCGAAAGAACTATTCAGTCTTTGGAGGATTTGTTGAGATCGTGTGTTTTGGAACAAGGTGGTACGTGGGACAGTTATCTTGCTTTGGTTGAGTTCACGTACAATAACAGTTTCCATTCTAGTATTGGAATGGCACCTTTTGAGGATTTATATGGGCGAAGCTGTCGAACGCCGTTGTGTTGGCACGAAACAGGTGAGAGTTCTGTGGTTGGACCGGAATTGGTGCAACAGACGACGGAAAAGGTAAAGTTTATTCGTGAGAAAATGAAGGCTTCTCAGAGTAGGCAGAAGAGTTATCATGATAAGAGACGGAAGGATCTTGAGTTTCAAGAGGGTGATCACGTATTTCTGAGGGTTACGCCGGTTACGGGTGTTGGTCGTGCTTTGAAATCTAAGAAACTTACTCCTCGATTTATTGGTCCTTACCAGATATCTGCGAGAGTTGGTGCTGTAGCGTATCGGGTGGCGTTACCGCCGAATCTGTCGAATTTGCATGATGTGTTTCATGTTTCGCAGTTGCGGAAGTATGTTTCAGACCCTTCACATGTGATTCCTATGGACGAGGTTGAGGTAAGAGATAACCTTACGGTCGAGACTTTACCAGTTAGTATTTTGGATCGCGAGGTGAAGCGGTTGAGGGGTAAAGAGATTGCACTTGTGAAAGTGGCGTGGGGAGGCGCTGCTGATGGTAATCTGACGTGGGAGTTGGAAAGTAGGATGCGGGAGTCGTATCCAGAGTTGTTTGAATCAGGTAAGATTTTCGAGGACGAAAATTTCTAAGTGGGGGAGAATTGTAACGCCCCGTTTTGCCAATTTTATATTATTGAGTCTTTTTGGATTATTTTATTATTATTTTATTTTATTCTCGACTTTTATGCGAAAATATGTTATTTTTCGTCGTGATTATATTTTATCGCGTTTTGGGAACATTTGCGGGATATTTGAGTGTGGGGGTATTTTGGACATTTCATAGATATTTTTACTAAGTTAGTAAGAAAGAAAAGAAAATAGAAAAGAAAAGGGAAAGAAAAATAGAGAGAAAGAAAGAAGAAAGAAGGAAAAAGAGAAGAAAAGAGGAGAAGAGAGAAAATTGGAGAAAGAGTGGAAAAATCATCAAGAACAATTTCTAGGAATCGATTAATCGGGTAAGGGTGCGAAACTCGATTATTCTATGATTGTATACGATTATGTATGTGTTTTGTTGTTGTTTTTGGATTGATTTGGAGAATATTAGTAAAACCTAGATTGTGTAAAAATTGATTAGAAATGAATTTGATTGTGGTAAAAGTCTTGTTGAATGCATTGTTGATTGTTCATACATGTTTGTGGTATGCTATTACACTTCAAATTGCTGTTTTTCTGAGTTTTAGGTGAAGAAATTGGTTGATGTTGGGTTGGAAAACGCAGAAATTGTTCTGCAGAATTTTTCTGGGTATGCTCTGGCCATACGCGTAAGGGGCATGTCCATACGCGTATGAGCCAAGGCGATACGCGTATCATTGGCTTGTTTTTGGGCCAATACGCGTATGAATCTTGGCATTACGCGTAACATGGGCGAGCCATGGGCCAATACGCGTATGGGTTTTGGAACGAGGAATTTGTGAAGGAAATGGGTTCTGTCCGTACGCGTATGGACATGAGTGATACGCGTATGGACAGGAGAATGTCAAAAATGTGATTTTTCAAAATGTGTTTTCGGTTTTGTCCGTAACTTTGGTTCCGATTATCCGATTTTTGCATTCTTGGTGTCGTTGGAAAGGTATCGAACTGTACTTTGTGAATATGAGGTTTTGAGAATCGTTAGCCGATTACATTTGGTCGGAAAATGTGAATAGTGTCGAATCTCGACTTTTGTCGTTTTTAATAGTGCGTATTTGACTTGTATTGTGTTATATGTTTGTGCTTTGGATGTGTATGCCTTATGTGCTGTTGTGATGACGATTTGTGGCCGAGAGGCAAGAAAATGCTAAGTGTGGTATATTGGTGTTTGTGGCCATTTTGGGCAATTGTGTGCATTACTTTGTGTGCACTTGAAATACATGAATATTGTTGATGCATGAGTATTTGATGTTGGCATGAGTCATTAATGTGTCAAGTATCATGATATGTATTCTTGCATGGGAAGATTCATAGACGAATCAGTTTTATAGTCTTACGCCATGAAATATTGGTAGAAGCGATTAATCCCAATTGATTGTGCGCCCTGAAATACTGGTAGAAAGCAATCGGATTGTGCGCCCTGAAATACTGGTAGAAAGCAATCCATAAACGTCGTTCGCCCTGAAATATTGGTTTATAGCGACGGGGAACATCGTAGGCCCGACGGGGAGTTACTCTATGTAACGAGCGATGATTCCAAGAGTTCCTGGGGGACTAATGAATTACAAGATTTGAAGTCGGTACCGCATGGCATGTGCATAGAGTCGTTGTGTCGGTCTATGTGCATTGCATAAATCATGAGTAATTGTGCTTGGAACGTGTTTGATTGTATTGTGAATGATTGATGTGATGTGGTATACGATAAGTGAGAATTGTACCGTGTGATATTATATGCGACTGTTGAGCATTTGTGGTGAGAATGTGTTGCTTGTGTATTTTTGTGTTAATATATATAATTTTATGCAATTATATTATGGTTGTTTTTCTCACCCTTCTGCTGTTTTATAACGCTCTATGAGGCGTTGCAGATTAGGTTTGCTGGAGGTATTCTTTTTGTGAAGCTTTGCATCTTCATTATTTTTGGTCGGTCGGCTCTGATATGTGACTCCGGGTAGTTAGGGTGGCCGCGTGCTATTGTTTTGTATATCTGATGATATATTATATTTTGGTTGTACATATGCTACTTGATGTATGACAAACTGTTTATATGTGTATATGTTAATCAGATTTTAGATTTTCCGTTTTATTTCTAATTTCTGAAAAGTGGGTGTAAGGAACGAAGTTTCCTCTGTATGATTGCTACCCCACAGTTGCATATCATTATGGGCAGGTGTTGCATGAAATGTGTATATTTTGGTTACGTTGATGGGATGTCTCCTTTCTATGCCGTGTTTTCAAATGTACTCTGATCAATTTTTGAATTTTTCTTTTAACTGCTTTAAATGCATGCTAATTGGGGGTATTAGATTGGGGGCGTCACACAAGTTCCCAATGACAACGACGTCACATCTTGACATTTCACTCAAGTCGGGCTAGGATCGCTAGAAGAAGACAAATGCAACAAAGCCCTTACCCTACAGAGCAATGGCAATGTCTTGGAGGGAAATTGTTCTGAGTCGGTCAGCAAGCCCAATAGTTGCGGTCTGGAGAACTTTGGGAAGGCTTTCTCATTACGGAATTATAATAAACACCTCCATTACATGGAGAACTTTGGAACCCATCGTAGCGTCCCTTATAAGAGAGTTATGAGAGCTTTATATATTCAAGAACTGGAACTAGAAAAGAATTGAATAATTTGTTTGGAAACATTGGGCAATTTACTTTATACCTACTATTCTGTCTGGTTTTTGGTTTCTAATCTAATTTTATTAGTTGCCATGATTGGGGCTATAGTACTGACTATGCATAGGACTACTCAGGTAAAAAGACGAGATGTTTTCCGACGAAATGCTATTGATTTTAGGAGGACTATAATGAGGAGGACGACAGACAACTCACGATCAACTAAAAGGAAAGTCGCCCGGAGATATTGGAGAGCACATTGATCCACCGCATCACTCACGGAGCAGGTATGCTATCTTGATCTAGAGTGTCAGTGATCTAAATCCAAGATCCATCGACGGATCCCCACTTTCCACTTCTAAAGATTATCATACTCTTATAACCACCATATTATATAAGAACAACACGTGTCATTTTTCAGATAAAAATTAAATTCAAATTTCATTCACTCGTCTTATTCTAATTCCCTCATAAAAAAAGACCATTATTTGCTAAATTTACTCGAAGTCCCGTAACAAACTCTAAATCCCGAAGAATAATTTTAATCAACCAAAGATTATCTAAATCAACATCTATCAAAATATCAAAATAATAGTATCACCCGCATAGGTGGGAGACACTAAGATTCAAAGAACTCACTCTAAACCCTAAGAAAAAAACTAAACCATCTAGCATAAAAAAACAAACCACTCTAACCTACCATCATCACAGGTTGAAAAGAAAACGAGCTAGGAGATCACTACTTTAAACAACCTTAAATGTGAATATGTTGAACCGAAAAATCATTATTCAAAACCACAAAAAATTTAGAGAATCGAGCTAATTAGAATTCCTTTTCATTTTAAAAAGCGTTGTTGCAGACTTGCAGCCGCCTCAAAGATTATTAAAGTTTTTTATTATGTAAAATTATATTTTACGGAACAATTGACCAGAAATTCTACCATAATTTAATTAGTTCAATCACAATTAAATAAATAAATAAGACTTTTTAATCTGATTCTATCATACTTCAAACAAGACTGGCCCAAATTAACGAATTGGTCCGTTACTGGTTCTATCGATCAAACAACTCATTCAAAACATCAGTGAAAATACAAAAACTATGAGAAGTAAATATCTTGAAATTAAAGACGATCTTCAAAATTTCAAAAAAATGCACATGAAACGTCGATACCGGAAAAACGAAACACAAAATTAAAGAAGAAAATAATAAAACGCGTTGACGTACCTGTCACCTGATGTGGTGTGTTCACTTTGTAGCAAAATATAAAATTGTTGGAAATGAATGAATGAGTGCTCCAGCAACGATGAGCAAATAAATAACAATAAATCAAGTAAAGATTAAGTAACTGAAAAGAGAATCAAAACCAATTGACTCAAATTTATTTTTTTTGCCATTACGTTACTTAACACTGAACAGAATCATTGTATGTGACATCCAATATTTCTTTTTATTTTGACTAAAAGTTAAATAATTTCTACTTTTTTGTTTTAGGTGAATTCATTGATTCGGATTTTCATTTAATGCGATTAACTTTTCTTTACCAAAATATTAACTTTATTTGACCAAAAATATGGTAAATGTTGATAGATAAAATAGCAAAGTATGCGATTTTACCATAACGGGCAAAACATGTATAAAATGGGATGTATTTTGTTTGCTTGCAAAAGATGAGTGGTAGAAAACTTTGCCCATATTTATCCTTTCACTCTTACAATTTTTAAAATATTTCCATTTTACCTGTATCAATACATTAACCATTTTATTTTTAGGATATGGCACAAATTAAGAAATTCACTAATAATAAATTTATATTAAAAAAAATAATTTAAAAAATAATTTTATATCAACTATCAATCCATTAAAAATTAATTGTATAAATTTTTTAAATTGCTCTTTTACTGTAAATTATTTAAATTAAAAAAAAAAAGTGTATTTAAGTAATCAAATCATGTTTATCTTTTACATTCTCATATCCATAACAACATGATATATAGCATTCATTTTTCAACTTTCACCGATTAAATTACAATTAAATAGTGCATCCACTCATTTTTTCTCTTCATTAAAATTTTAAATATTTTTCACATATCTTTTTTTCACACTTTCTCACTTTTATTTTAATATTTTTATCTATATTTATTTATTATCACTAAAAATACTAATAATCTATTTTTTAATTTTAATAATATTAACAATTTATTTTATCTCACATGTTACTATCAAATTTTTTACTCAAATACTCTAGTTTTTCAAAAAAAAAATCCTAAAATAACCCGCTTTTCAAATTATTTTTCAAAGTACCCCATTTTGGGGTACTGATTGAGAGAAACTGACATACCAATTGGCGACCCCTAACAAAGACCAAGAGATGTCGCCAATTGGATTGAAGACACCACATGGTGTTACCAATCCAATTGGCGCCACAATGTAAAGATTAAAAGGGTGTCGCCTATTCAATTGGAGACAGGGTGGAAAATACAATTTTTTCTATAAATAGAAGTGTTCTGATAATTAATTTTCACATCTCATCTTGTGGAATTTTGGATCGAACTCTAACTCTATCGAGGGATAGCTTTCATGTGTTTTGAGAGAAAACAAGCATGAAGTCGAAGATGGTTCGCATGTTGATGTCGAAGTGTTTACATACTGTAGTCGAAGTCAGATCTAGTATGTAGTGTCGAATTATTATGTCGAATTAGGCCTTGTGTTATGGATCCAATTGTTTAGTTAACTTGTAATGTAAGTTAGCTAGTTAGTATATAAATAGGCTAGTTCACTCAGGTTGTTGGGTGAGGCCAATTGTTATTCATTTGTAATCATTTGTAAACCCTAAATGAGAAAATGAATAGTAAATAATTTGTCATAATACTTCTTCTTCTTTCTTCTTTATCCTTTCTTCTTTCTCTCTTTGTTCTAACTGTTTTCATTGTTCACCTAAGAACTCTGTTTCTCAATCTTTATTTGTTGAAAGATATCGTTTGTGATCACAATAAACTGGTGCGGTGAGCGTGGACAAGATGTCGTCAACAAAGTTTGAAATTGAGAAGTTCACCGGAGTTAATGACTTTGGTTTATGGCGTTTGAAGATACGAGCCCTTCTTGTTCAGCAGGGTTTGCTAAAAGCGTTAAAGGGATGATATGCCATGGATGTTGCATTGACGGAGAAGAAACATACAATGATAATCGAGAAATCCAACGGTGCAATTGTTTTGAGTGTTGATGATAAGGTTCTCAAGAAGGTTTCAAAGGAGAAGATGGCAGCTGGTGTTTGGCTGAAACTCGAAGGATTGTATATGACAAAATCCTTGGTGAATCGTTTGTACTTGAATCAAGTTTTGTATTCACTCAAGATGAACTAAGATAAAGCGTTGACGGAGCAGCTGGATGTGTTCAGCAAGCTGATTCTTGATCTTGAAAATATTAATGTTACCATCGATGATGAAGATCAAGCGTTGTTATTGTTGTGTTCTTTACCTAAGTCGTATGCTCACTTCAAAGAAACCCTCTTGTATGGAAGAGAGTCACTAACCTTTGAAGAAGTTCAAGCAGCCTTGCATTCGAAGGATTTGAACGAAAGAAAGAAGCAGAAACCATCATCATCAGTTGGCGAAGGGTTGTCCGTGAAGGGGAAATCCTCGAAGAGAGGTGGTAGGTTTGAAAAGAAGAAAGGTAAAACTCAGCAAAAGTCTTATGGTGGTGATATTTCTGAGATTAAGTGTTATCATTGTAAGAAGGAGTGTCACACAAGAAAGATGTATCCTGAGGGCCTGAATAATCATGGAGGTAATGACAATGGCAATGCAGCTATTGTGCAAGATGATTATGAATCATCTGATGTCCTTATGGTGTCAAGCAGCAACTCTTGCAAAGAGTGTATTATGGATTCTGGATGTACTTGGCATATGACTCCAAACAAGAATGTGTTTGAAGAATTATGTGATCAAGATAGTGGATCAGTGTTGTTAGGAAACAGTAAAGCTTACAAGATTACAGGTATTGGATCTGTGAGATTCAAGCTCCATGATGAGTCAATAAGGCTATTGACTGGGGTTAGGTATGTACTTGACCTTAAGAGGAATTTGATTTCTCTTGGTGAATTCGACAAGAAAGTATATGTCTTCAAAGGAGAGCAAGGTATCCTAAAAGTCATGAAGGGGTCGAAGGAAGTTTTGAGAGGCGTGAAGAAACAAGGCTTGTATACTCTTGAGGCTGAGGTTGTAAGTGGTTCAGCAGATTTTGCATCCACGAAACCGGTGTCTAAGACAAAATTATGGCACATGAGATTGGGCCATGTCGGTGAAAGAGGCCTGGTCTAACTGGGGAAACATAACCTGTTAGGTGGTGACAAAGTCGAGAAGTTGGAGTTTTGTGAACCTTGTGTATTTGGAAAACCTGTAGGGCAAAGTTTAACAAAGGTAAACAAAGAACACATGGATCCCTTGATTACATCCATGCTGATCTTTAGGGACCTGCAAGGAATCCTTCACATTCAGGTGCAAGGTATTTTCTATCCATAGTTGATGACTATTCCATAAAATTATGGGTATTCATTCAGAAGACTAAGGATGAAACTTTTGAGAATTTCAAAAGTTGGAAGGTTCTGGTCGAAACTCAAATTGGCAGAAAGGTTAAGAGGTTGAGAACCGACAATGGTCTTGAGTTCTGAAATGAAGCTTTCGACAGTTATTGTGTCAAGTATGGGATTGCAAGACATAGAACTGTAGCATGTACTCCTCAACAAAATGTCTTAGCTAAGAGATTCAATTGAACAATCCTTGAAAGGATTAGATGCATGTTGGTTAGTGCTGGATTGAAGAAAATGTTTTGGGCGGAGGCTGTTTCGACAACAGTATATCTGATAAATAGATGTACATCGACTGCCTTGGGAATGAAGACACCTGAAGAATTTTGGTCGGGTCAACCACCAGATCTCGACAAACTGAGAGTATTTGGTTGTTTAGCCTATGCTCAGGCAAGACAAGGTCAAACCTAGAGCTCTGAGATGCATGTTCCTTGGATATCCTGAGGGAGTCAAAGGTTATAGGATATGGTGCCTAGAACCATGTCACAGAAGATGTATCATAAGTCGTGATGTAGTTTTCAATGAAGTCGAGATGGCGTTCAAGAAAACTGGTGATGTTGGTCGAAGTGTATAAATCTTTGAAGAGGAGTTGTAACAGGTAGAGATTCCTGTTGAGGTGGAGCATAGTGATGTTGAAGTGCATAACCCAGATGAAGTCGAAAAAGAAGAGCAAGATGATGAAGAGACCGAGGAAACCATTGATGACTACCTACTGGCAAGAGATAGGTCGAGAAGAGTCATCAAGCAACCTCAGAGACTTGGTTATGTGGATCTTATAGTTTTTGCCTTAATCTCTGCAAGTGGGGTACTTAAGGAAGAACCTATAGATTACAAGGAAGCTATAAGGAGTCGAAATCAGACTGAATGGAGAAAAGCCATGGATGACGAGATGAAATCTCTTCATGATAATAACACTTGGGAGCTGATTGAGAAACCTGCATCAAATAAGTTTTTGATCTTACAGGTCATTATCATCACAATGTCTATTTTATTTTAATCAACAATTTGTCTTGATTTGAAATACAAAATCCTTATTACAAAATATATCAAAATTTCTTTTTTTTTTCTTTCCTCTTCTCACAATTTTTTTTCTTCTTTTTGCATGATTATTTAATAGAATTAAGTTTATATAATTATTTTTCATTTTACAATTAAGTAACTCATTTCAAATTTACATATGTAAATAAATACATTTTATATTGTATTAAATAAACTGTCTATTTGACGAGTCACTATTAGCATAATGCATATGTTATTTTAATTAACAATTACCTTAATTTAAAAGATAAAATCTTTATTTTCAAATATTAAATATTTCTTTTTATTTCATCTCACATGTCTTTTTTTTATCTATTGTGTTTTAATACAATTGAGTTTATATCATCATTGTTTATTTTAAAACTAATAGCTGATTTTAAATTTAAATACGTACTTAAATACATTTTATATCTTTTTAAATAAATTTACATGTGCGGTCGCATGAGTATCCGACTAGTTTTTATTAAAGTTAATGCACAATTTTCAAGAATTTTTTTATTTATTTAGTTTTTAACTTGTACCTCTAAGATACAAGTTAGCATTACCCTGATTATCATACCAATAAAATTTTCAAATTAGAAAGGATTTTTCATCCCCGCATATGTTTATCAGAGAACTCTAAGAGAAATCATCCGATATGTTATTTTTTTTATCATATAACTTGTTATATTTTTCGATTTGTATTTTTCGTTCTCAAAAAACTTGTTATGTTCTTTGATTTGAAACTAATACCGAAAAATTTGGTGTAATTTTTTCGGTAGGTTTTCTCTTTGGATTTTTTAACGTTTTTTTATGTCACATAGATATAAAAATCCCTTTACAGATATGCGATAAAATTCATATATGTGTATATACTACTGATGTATTATTTACTACGCAAAAATTTGACACACAAGAATAGGTGATAAGGTGGATTAAGGAGGTTGGAATCAGAAATAAAGTAATTGTTATCATCACTCATTTAGATACCGAAACAGGAAAGAGAGAGAGAGAAGCAACAAAGTAATATTTAGTTATGATAAAGGTATGAACTACAAGAAAACAAATAGTGGAATATACTTCCGAAGCTAGGATACATGAAAAATAACATGCATATTCGAAAGAGACGGTGGCAAGGCCACCCTGTAGGCAAAAACTCCAACCCGATTGGTAATATGATATTGGCCAATGAAATAGGGAGTAAACTTCTTAGATTTCAAAGCCCGTCCAATACCAGTCACATGAGTGACTCTCAGAAATACATGATCACCTTCTTGTAACACAAGAGTCTTCCTCCGCTTATCGTGATAGCTCTTTGTTGCGGTGAGAATTGGATATCAAGCTATTGTTTAACTTGAATAAAAAATCTTTGAATATTCACCACTGAACTTTATTTTATCCAAGGGAAAGGGAAATGATCGTATGAAACCCTAAGTTGCAATGTAACAACAAAGCTAAGAGATTGTAAGGTTCGGGGGTTGGTTATACCTAGGAAAGGTGTTAGCATCCTAAGCATCTATAGAACTCTATAGGAACCTCTTGAATATACTTGTGTTATTGTTTGTTATTGCTTTTAAAATGTCTTATGTTTGGGTTTTATTGGTGAAGATAGGAACCTAAGGGTTTATTACTAAGTATGCTCGCCAAAACTCCGCGGTCTTGTGCCTACATATCCTTACAAGTATGGAATCAGAGCATTTGTAGTTCACCTCACTAGGGATTAATGAACACTTGATTATGATCAAGGTTCAAAAGGGGAGGTAAATGTTATAGTCTTAACACTTACATGACTTAACAAAGTCAAAGTTGTAAATTCTACCCTAAGTCTAAGTTGCAAGACTTAATGACTCTAACAAGGTCAAAAGGGAAGTTGGGTATTGTTAAACTACTTATGACATTAAGTCAATGAAGTACTCTTTCCCTTGGATTTGGAAACATGAGGCAACAAAGGAGGATGAAAGCTAACAAGCTAGCATCACTTGGGAAATAACTTGACAAAGTTGAAAATAACTATGAACAAATGGATGAGATGAACAAGTATGATATTCAAGCATGATATCAATTGCAAGTAATCAAGGTAACATTCAAACATGATGTTAATTGTGGTATGACAAAGTTAAAGCACATGGTTACAACCAAAACATAAAAGTAGATGTGACAAGATCTAAAGCAAAGACTTGACAAAATCACAAAAGGTCAAGGTAACAACCATGAACACATTCAAAGTTTATTGAAGTTAAAAATCAACATGGTGACAACTAAGGTAAGTACATACAAGCAAAGATGTTACAACACTTAAACATACATGAGGTATAGTTCTAACAAGACTAAAGTATCATGGATGACAAGTTCAAGTACACAACCTAAGATGGGCATGGATTAGGGTTTACTAACACCACTTAATCATGAATACAAGACAAACATGGATAAATTGTAACAACACTTAATCATGAATACAATTTAAACATTCAAAGATGGATAAGTTATCATAACACTTATCATGAATACAATTCAAGACATTTAAGACAAGTAAAGGTAACAACCAAAGCTTACTTGAGCAAAGAGACATGTTCAATAACACGTGGATGGAGGATGCAAACACATAAAGGATGACATGTGAGCATACATATAGATGACAAACCATAGTTTAAACATCATATGAACAAGTTAAGACATTACTTGAATACTCAATCATGGATACAAGTTGAACATGTTTAGGACAAATAGGTAACAACCAAACATTCATGTTAGGGATTCAAACATGGTCTAAAAAAATAGGGAAACAACACAAAGGTTTAGACATACAATCATGTACACAAAGTCACATTTAAGACAAAGATTAAGTATTTAAGAACTCCTAAACATGGTATGATCCACACAAAGCACATATGCACATCAAGATTCATGTAAACATGGAAGAAAGTCACATATGAAGGACAAAACGTCCAAGCAAAATCTCATGGTATGATCAAAGTTTTAACATACACTTTAACATGTTGTTCGCCTTGAAATTTAGCAAACAACCTCTGGTCTTCTAATTTGTGGAATTAGTTTACTAACAGGACCGACCACACAAATCCTAGGACACTATGCTTTAAAAATGTTGACAATTTGAGTAAACCTCTAACCTTTTCGTCATTGTTTTATTATTGTTCTCACAGTTGGTAATTTTCGACTAACTAAATTAAATAGAACTTGGAATTGGTAAATAGCTGGTGAAATGAAAGTAACGTGACAAGAATAAAATTTGCAGAATCTTAAAGAGTATTGTAAACAAACTTAAATTTCATAAAGAATTGCAAGTAATAAACTGGTGTTTTTCTCAAACGTACATTTTTTTCCATAATGACTCGTTTCTCTCACACGGTTACTTTGAGTAATTTGAATAACTTGTACAATTTTGAAATGCACACACTTTTTTCATACTATGACTACCTATTTATATACAAACAAAACAACCGTCGATAACAGCTATTTCCTCTAAATGTGACAAATGGCGTCTTGCATGCTTCCTTGCCTTGGATATGCTCCACGCGTCTGATTTCTTCAACTGCATCTCCCTCTCAATTTTGAATTTCAAACTATCTGACGAAATACCTCTCCAACTCAAGTTGTCGAAATAATGAACTTCTTTATTACTTAGAGAAATTCACATCACTTGTTCCAGTTTCCAAACCGTCTTCGACTAGCCTTTAATTTAGCATCAAATTTTGAGTCAAAATATTTCGACCAGCTCCTTCTACTTCTTGTTTTCCAATTAATTCCTTTTCGTCAAAAATAGCTACAAATTCCCCCCCAATAAATGCTTTTTCGATTATCAATGAGAAAAGCATTTTTTGCCAACATGATTCGACGCCTTCAGTAATTTACCAAATTGACTGTTCCTATGATTGGACACCTATGACGTTAGGATCTTCATTACACTTTTCTGAAACGTCTCTTCAGCCCACGTTTCTGACAATTTTCATCATCACTACCCTAATCCCTAGTAAATTGTGGGTGATTAACTCAACTGCCACCGTTCCAGTCCATCCACTCACAACTGCCACGTGCCCCATGATCTCTCCAAATTAAAAGATTTCTAAATCTTAACTGCTTTAGTCACCTCTTTTTACCATCTATAAATAAGTCAAAAAAACTCCTTTTTTTCAACCTTGTACGCTTCTTCTTCCTCTTGAGTAAACCCTTTCAACGTTTCTTCCTCTTCTCTGAGTTTTTCTGCAACTTCTTTCCTCCAAACATGGCGTCTTCCGCAGCTCCAACAACTTCTAACAAAGCTCCAAAAACCTCTAAAGATTTACCATCTGTCCACAAAATCCTTGGCCCAAAGGTGGTGGGAAACCAACAATATGTGCCTGAACCCCCTAATCAAGAAGAAAAAATGCGCATTTTTCAATCCCAGGTACTTATCCCTGTTCTAATTTCTGGTAAATCATATGCAATGCTAGGGCCTTTGTCTGATTTAAAATTAGATACAGTGAAAGTAAAAGAATTTTTTCCAGCTTATCACTGTTATAAACCCATAGCTAATGGGGTTAAACCTGGAACTGATAAAGAAAAGGCCATAGATGAGATATCTACTGTTGATGGCCACGGCTCACCCTCTGAAGAACCTATAAGATTATAATATTTGAACCATGCCAGATTTTTTAGCTCCTGTCCCTTGTCGAAAGACCCCTCTGATTATTTAGCTTAGTTGGCGAAGATTGAAAAAGTTAAGGCTAACTTTTGGAAAGACATAGGTATTTTCGACTTGATTCAACTGTCGAAAGTAGGACCAGGTTACTGCCCAAATATGCTCCTGTCTTCCCTCTACTTCTGGGATAACACTTATAACAATTTCCATCTTCCTTGTGGGATGATTACCCCTACCCTATTCGACGTAGCTGCCATCACTGGCCTTAGCCCGTTAGGAGTAGACTATGACCCCAATGTTTTATCTGATGATTCTATAGGATTCGACACGAACAAGGCCACCTTCACAGCTTACATTGCCAATTATCATGATAAAGAGACTAAGGAAGTCTCTGATCAGGAACATGTAGCTTTCCTGGCCCTCTGGCTGTCGAGATGTGTCTTTTGCTCCAGGTCACTCCAAGTAGCCAAACGTTACATTGCTATGGCAATCCAGCTTCATGTTGGGCATCGATTATTCCTGAGTGAAATGATCTTAGAAAATCTTTAAGAATCTCTAGGCGAAGGTGTTACTTCCCTCAAGACCATCAAGGATAAAGGCAACCTGCATTTGTCAGGATCATTTTGGCTTCTGCAATTATGGCTTAATGCCACTTTTGAAGCCTCTCTCCCTATCAAAAATCCTGTGAATGAAGACGCCTTGAGGGACAGGAGGGTCGAAGGGACTAGATTGGTGCAACTGACACCCACTGACGAAGGACTAAGCCTCCAACAAGCTTTTATGAATTACGTCATGATGTTCGCCAAACGCTACAACTTTACCCCCAATATGGCCCCTTTCACCAACAGGGTGATTGGACCAGAATGGTTCACTAGAAGACTACCTGTGTAGTCGAAAACTGAAGAAGATGATTTCCTCAATGTCTGGGAATCCTTCCTGACACCTAGACTTCTAGATTCCAGAATTAGCCCTGGAAAGTCAAAGATCTCTTTGGTTGCTTACCAGCCCAACTTTGTCTCTCGACAGTTTGGGTTAATTCAGATACAACCTAAACCCCTATTTTCCAGAAAAGGTTCTCTCATTCACTACAACATGTTCCACAACGAAGATAAGTGTTCAGAATTATTGAATAAGCATTCTAACCTGGTCGAGATTCAACCAGTGGTTTTTCGACCGTCCTTCCTTTGTACTCAGGAATTCGATGAATGATGGAAAGATTACTACACCACCCAGTTTTTTGACGTGCCTTCCTTCAATGTCCAGCTAACTAAAGCTTTTACACTTGTGCAGGACAGGACCAAGAAAGGTATTTCGAGACACGTCAAGGAAATCCAAGCATTCCAGAAATACTTTGAAACTGCTTATAGGCCCAATGAACTTAGTCGAACCATAAGCGAAGCAGCAGTTACTTTGAAACAAAAATTTATGAGCAAACTGGATGATTTTAAACTACCTCCATACGTTCGACCAGATCAACGTTATGAGTTGGCTTTCAATCTTCATCCACCAAAGTTTCCCCCTCTACCTTCTGCTGAATTTGGTGTGGCTTTTAGCCCTCCGTTTCTAGATTGGTTCATTTGCGGGGATTCGATGAAAATTCTTCGCCAAAATTACCAAAAATGCGCTAAGCGAGTGGTTCCGACTAAGTACACCTTGGACAATTTCAAAGGCCACCTTCATATTGGCATAGAACACGTTCGCGTGGAAACTCCAATACTTGAAGGTGTGGATTGGGGAGACATTCGACATCCGTTACCTATTATTCACGCATATTTCTTCAAACTTTATCTCTAATTTCTTCCTTTTTTCTTTAGCTTTGAAAATAACTGCCAAGAAACCAGCTGTTGAAGGTTCGACTGCGGGAGTTGAGGAAAGCCCTCAAAACACAGCTAAAAAACCTCTGGCGAGAGTATAACTCTATTTCTTATTTCGCCAACATTATTATTATTCTGTTTTAAATGCTAATTAAACTTTGTTGCCATTTTCAGGGAAGCCGAAGACCTCCTCCGATGCCGAAGAAAAGGAAAGAGCAAGAAACTGAAACTCTTGCTGTTGAATCTGGTGACGAGTCTCCCGACCAGGTACAACCTTCAAAGAAAAATAAAAAAGTATCAAAACCTCCCCCACAAAATCCCTCTATTGCCAGAACACTGGAGAAAACTCCCCCAACAAGTCCAGTTGTGCAAGTTCCACTCATTCCTGAAGAGAGTGAAAATTCCAGCTTTAAAACTGGTATCCCCCAGGTACGTTCTGATATTCGACAGCTAAACTCTTTCCTTATGGTCATTCTTAATTTTTTTCTTAACTTGATTTATCTTTTCAGGTCCAAGTTGATACCCATGGACACCCTCTTGTCCAAGTACTTCCAAAGACCAGCAGTGATCCCACCTATAAACCTACCAGTCTTTCAAAGTAGTCTCCAAAAGGTTCGACAAAGGAATCTGCGACAGAGGCCAACTAACCAGTTGCTATTCTCCAACAACAACATCCTGCTCAAGACAAGACAGGAGAAGAAACCAGCCCCAGGGACGACATCCAAGTCGAAACTGGTGGGGAAACTGAAATGGCCAACTAAACCTTGATCACAGAAGACCATCCTGATGATAATTCTCCCATTCATTCGAAGCAGGATGATGAAGATAAGGATGAGGATACTGGCTCTGATGTCGAAAAAGAAGAAGAAACTGAAGATGGTAGAGAAACCACTCCAGGAATTGCTGCTGACGAGGAAAAAGAACGTGACACGCAGAACTCCCCCAAACAGGCTAAAACTGATTCGCCAAATACTACTTCGACCAACTTCTCTCACGAAGAACTTGAGAACATGAAGGTGCAGCGGCCCTTAGAATATTTGAAAGTTGTGCTCAGCACACGTCACACCTTCTATGACTCTTCCCATAGTAGTTCGACCACCTCAGGGGTTGTTTCTGGTGCCAAATCTATGGATGCTATACTAGCCCTAAATCGAGAACAAATCCTTGACATAGACCTGTTTCATCTTTTGGAGGATGATTCGTCTGCTCAGTTCAACCTTAAGAAAATCCTGAAGCAAGTCAATGTTTTGGAAGCTCCTGCTGAAATAACTGACGTTGTGGTGGACTTAACCACACTAATTGACCTGGTAGTAGCAGACTTCAACCGACTACGAGATTATTTGAAAAATATAGAAAACAAGTCAGAAACTCAACTTGCTGAATGGGATGCCGTTGCAGCCTCCACTAGTAGAGTGACTGAACTGGGAGAACTTACTGAAAAGAACAAGAAAGAAGCTGCCAGTTGTGACAAAAACATTCTGAAGTGGGAGAAATAAATAGCTGTGCTCCAAAAGAAAATTTCTCAGGCAAAAAAACGCAAGGAGGAACTGCAACAGGTCAAACAAGATGAAATTGACAAAGAACTGGAAGTGGGAGTACACCATGCTGACAGAGCTCAAACATTAGGCAAAGAAATCGAAGAGCTTTCGACCAGCAAAGCTCTTTGTGAATGTCGAATTCAGATCCAACGGTCGAAGTTCAACAAGTTGAAGAAATTTTTTTCTAATTTAAAGTTGTAATGTTACTTAGCCCTTTGAGGCCTATTAGTTTACCTGTAATGACAATTAAGCCATTTGTTTGGCGAATTTCACCAACTCGTATTAATTCTTTTCATAACATTATCCCATCGTTATTTTAATTTACTGCAACATGGGTCTATATTTTTTCAAATATTTCCCAATTATTTTCAGTACTCTTTTATCCTTTTCTAGTTCCTCAACTTCATATGCGCCATTCGAAAATATTTTAACAATCTGAAAAGGTCCTTCCCACTTGGGGAACCATTTCCCCATTAATCTATCTTTTTGATCCATGGGAAGAATAACTTTCCAGACGAAATCACCAATTGAAAAAGCTTTATTTTTTACCTTTTTATTGTAAGATTTTTCTACTCTTTCCTTTTGCCTTTTCAACAAATCTAGCGCTTTTAACCTTTCTTCATCCAAATCGACTAACTCATCTATCATCATGTTCCAATATGAATCTGATGGAATCTCATGATGTCTTTGAATTTGGGTCGATTGCAAATATATCTCAACTGGCAAAACTGCGTCATGGCCATACGTTAGTCGAAAAGGGGTTGCATTTGTAGCTTCCTTAGGGGATGTTCGACAAGCCCATAGAATCTGATCCAAAGTCTTGTGCCAATTTTTAGGCTTTTTTCCTACATGCTTCTTTATCAAACTGATTATGACTTTATTTGCTGCTTCGACCTATCCATTGGCCTGAGCGTAATAAGGCGTTGATGTAAGAAGCTTGAACCCCATGTCCTTCGCAAATGCTTGCATATTCTTACCAGTGAACATAGATCCCTGATCTGTTGTTATTGTTTCTGGGATCCCAAACCTATAAATGATATGTTTCTGGATAAATTCAATTACTACTTCCTGATCCACCTTCACCAAAGGTATGGCTTCGATCCATTTTGTAAAATAATCGACCCCAACCAAAATATATCTCTGGCTTTTTGAAGAGGCCGGTCGAATTTCTCCAATTAAGTCCAAAGCCCAACCTCTAAATGGCCAAGGCTTTATTATAAAATGTAATTCGCTTGCAGAAACATGTAGTATCCCTGCGTGTATCTGACATTCTTGGCAACCTTTGGCAAATTCGACGCAATCTTTTAACATAGTTGGCCAATATACTCCTTGTCGGAATAATAGCCATTTCATCTTATGTCCAGCTTAATGTGTGCCACATGCCCCATTATGCACATTCGACAAGGCTATGTACGCTTCAGCTTCGCTTAAACACTTCAGCAGTATCCCCTCTGGAGTTTTCTTGAATAATTTGTTTTCAAAAAGCACATAACTTAAAGCTCGATACTTGACTTTTCGTTCAATCGGTCTATTTGGGTTTTGTAAGTATCTCCTGATAGGCTTCCTCCAATCTTCAACCCTTGAATCATCCACGTTAAAAATCTCAAAGTTTTCTTCGTCAGCGTATCCTAGCTTTATTGTCTCCAGATCTGATGGGGATAACCTAGTTGACACGACTCTTCCTCTTACTTCGATAGCTTTCTGCAATTTCTCTTTGGACACTTTGTATCCGGAGGCTATTTGTGCTAAATCATTTGCCTCCTGGTTTTCTATTTGAGGAATATGTCGAACTGTAACCATATCGAACTTCTTCAATGGTCGATTAGCTACTACGAAGTACATGATCAAATTTTCTTTGACGCACTTGTACTCCTTGGTTATTTGCTTTACTACTAACTCAGAGTCTCCCATTATTTCGACTCTAGTTGCCCCCAATTCCAATAAAATTTCAAGTCCTGCTATTAAAGCTTCGTATTCGGCTTCGTTATTTGAACACAGTCCTTCGACTTTATACTTGAATTTTGTTGGAATTCTTTTAGGAGAAATAATCAACACTCCTACACCAGTTCCATTCTTATGACTAGAACCATCGAAATATAACTTCCTTGGCTCTATTTCGACATAGTCCACAGACTCTTCGTTTATGGCATAGTCGACTATAAAATCAGCCACCACTTGTCCTTTGACAGCTTTTAATGGTAAGTATGTGAAGGAATATTCAGTTAATGCTAAAGCCCATTTTCCAATTCGACTATGCAAAATTGGTTTAGATAACATATGTTTTATTACGTCGAAAGGGGAAGAAACATAAACATCAACTGGCTTTATATAGTGCTTTAACTTCATACATGAAAAGTATACACATAAACACAACTTTTCGATCACACTATATCTAGTTTCTGCATCATTTAAGACTCTACTGAGGTAATAAATGGCTCTTCTGACACCATTTTCATCCTCTTGGGCTAACATACTCCCTAATGTCTTATCTGACGCGACTATGTACAGCCTCATACTTCTACTTCTACAAGGTGACATCAAAATAGGGGGACGTGTCAAGTACTCCTTGATTTTGTCGAAGGCATTTTGTTGCTCTTGCCCCCATGCAAAGTTTTCCTTTTTTAGTCGAAGTAGAGGAGAGAAAGCTTGCGTCTTCCCACTAAGGTTGGAGATGAACCTTCTGAGAAAATTAATCTTCCCAAGTAAAGACTGCAATTCCTTCTTTGTTGATGGCGCTTTCGCCTCCATTATTGCTTTGGCCTTGTTTTGGTTTATTTCGATCCCCTTCTCGTGGACCACAAAGCCTAGGAAATCTCTCGCCTGCACACCAAACGTACATTTGAGAGGATTCATTTTTAGACCATACTTCCTCATCCTTTCAAAGGACTGTCGAAGGTGGTCAATGTGACTTTCTCCTGAAACACACTTAATAACAATGTCATCAATATAAATCTGCATAAAAGTCTCAATAAAATCGTGAAAAATCGAATTCATTGCTCGCTGATAAGTTGCTCCAGCATTTTTCATGCCAAAAGGCATCACCACCCATTCGTAGGTGCCTAAGGCTCCAGGACATCAAAATGTTGTCTTAGGGACATCCTCTTCTGCGATAAAAATCTGGTTATAACCAGAGTATCCATCAAGCATACTCAGGTATTCATGGCCTGCGGCAGAATCGACAAGCATTTCTGCCACTAGCATAGGATATTCGTCCTTTGGGGTAGCTGAATTCAAGTCTCGAAAATCAATGCGTACCCTTAACTTGCCATTTTTCTTTATTACTGGAACTATGTTAGCAATCCATTCGACATACCTGGTCGTATGGATGAATTTACATTTGAGAAGCCTTTCGACTTCCTCTTTGATCTTCGACAGGATCTCTGGGGCAAAACGCCTTGGGGTTTGCTTCACGGGCTTCCTCCCAGGCATTATGGGTAGCTGCCAAACTCCTGTCTAGGCCAGACATTTCGTCATAGTCCCACACAAAACAGTCTCTAAACTTTTTCAGCAACTGGACTATTTCGACTTTGAGCTAGGGATCAACTTTTGCACTTATGTAGGTTGGCCTTTTTTCTGCCCCCAATCCCAAGTCGATTTCTTCAAGCGGATCCTGCGCCACCATCTTCATATTTGTTGACAATGGATCCTTCTCGAAGCCCAAAGGCTCATCGTCGTAAATGGCACCAAGCCTTTGATTCTGCCATTCGCCCAATTCTCCCTCGAGCGGACTTTCATCAAAGTCCTGGTAAGGACATTGTTGGTCGTCTTCGACCTGATTCGCTTCGACAACCATGTACTTCACTTCGGCCTCTAGAGCCGCTTTGAGTTTGTTCTCGGCTATATAAGTCGCGATCTTTTCGAGCGCTAGTGACTTACTCATTGTCACTGAACTCACTAGCCCAGCCAGTTGGCTGTATGTGTGCAGTTGCGAAGATGTAATTCGCCTCACCAACCACCTCCCTATCCCATTGGAACCCATATGTGGGATGGAGGTATAACGAATAGAAAGCATTATCAGTTGCCGTCAGGTCGAATGTGGCTGGACTGCAAGGAGCAATGTGGGCCAAGTTTTTATCGAAACTTCGGCGATCAACGTGGTTTACATCAGCTAGAAAATAGCTCTGATCAGCCTCTATGTTCTCCACTATTCCATCAGTGCGCTAGATTGTTATCCTCTGATGCATTGGCGAAGGAACGGCACCTACGTCGTGTATCCATTCTCTCCGCATGAGGAGATTGTAATTTGCCTTTGAAGCTATCACCATAAACATCGTCGGCCTAGTAATTGTTCCGACTGTCAAATCTACTTGTATTACACCCATAGTTATCCCTACTTTTCCTTCATAGTTCGACAAAACCATGTTGTGGGGCTTGGTGTCTGAATCTTCTTTGCCAATCTTTTTAAGCATGTAGTGCGGCATTAGATTTACTGCCGCTCCTCCATCGACTAGGATTTTATTTACCCCCACATTTCCCACCTTTCCTTTTATGAATAGAGGTTTAAGGTGGCTTCACATGGAGTCGTCTGGCCTTTCAAAAAACGCATTTTGCTCCTCAACGCATCCGTTATTCATTATATAGTAGCACACTGGTCTATGCCTTGTGGTTTCACTTTCCATGACTTCGTCTTCTTCTTCGACCTCCATCACTTGATCGTACTCCCTAGGGAGAACTGAGACTACGTTGCACATAACATCAAAGGACGCCTTTGATTCTAATTTGAAGTCATCAGTCATTTCGTCATCTCTGTTTATATCTTCTTTCAACGACACTTGCTCAGGTACACTGCGTTGTTCATTGTCTATAGACTCCTCTCTCTGACTCACAGTTTGGATGTTGCTGCTAGTTTCTGCCTTGCTTTTTTCTGCAGCCTCTCTCTCCGCCTTCTTTCGCCTCTGAAACCTCCTCCATTGAGATTTCGACATTGGGTTCTTACCCTTATAGTTCTCTGAAGAGTAAGGCATTCTCCTGGGCTTCTCACTTTCTTTCTTCCCTGTCAACGAGGAGCCTCTTTGCACCTCAAAGTTCTTCCATTTCTTCTGGCCCTGAGTCTGGCGAATTGGTTGAACCCACTTATCATCTGGGACTTTGTTTGTAGGTTTGAAGGTGTTTAGATACCTTCCTCCCAGCCTTTGCTTATTCTGATGTCCCCTTCTAGGGTCGAATCTCTCCTTTCTTAAAGATGGTATTTCCCCCCAATTTCCTCTCCTTTTAGCCCTCTCGACTCCTTCCAAGTTTCCTGCTGCCTTTTTGTCAAAGACAGCGTTGCAGCGAGGGCATAACATCACCTCAGATCTTTTCTTTTGGTATCTTTGAATAAACTCTACCAAATTCTCTTCTTCTTTTGGGTATGCCACCCTCTGGTACTCTTCTCGTCGACGCTCCTCATCGATTTGCACTGGGACTTTCTGGGATACTTCCACCATGTTCACATTGGCGGTTGGCTCAGTCGCAATGCTCAATTTGTTCATTCTCATGTTGAGGCCTTCGTCAACCTCATGTTTCTTCTTAGTTAGGTCAAAATCTTCATGATCACCTTTTGTGTGAATCTTCAA
Source organism: Lathyrus tuberosus (assembly GCA_022829125.1). Lineage (NCBI taxonomy): Eukaryota > Viridiplantae > Streptophyta > Magnoliopsida > Fabales > Fabaceae > Lathyrus > Lathyrus tuberosus. The sequence goes on along the minus strand of JALAZF010000082.1, from coordinate 9,671,989 downwards.
AGGCAGGCCTTTGACATCATGTTGGCATCAAAACTCGACCGCTTTCTCCTTAGGGTCTTTCATTATCTGTCGAAGAATCCCTACAGCAACTGGTTTGCAGGAACCTTCAGTAGTCCCTCTGTTGGTTTGGGTGAAGCTATCAGCAGCTTCATCTTTGACTTTGTCGAAAACTTCCGCAATTTCCATATTAATGTTGTTGAGGCCCTCAGTGGCCTTGTTGTTAATGTCACTGAAGCCTTCAGTAGCTTCACTGTTGATGCAGTTTTCTATAATTCCTTCATCAAGGTATTCAGTAACCTTGATCATCACCGGCTGGTTTATGAAGTCATTGGAGACCTCTTCGACATCACTTTCATCAGTGGGGATCTCAGTGATCTCCACCATATTTACATTGTTGTCGAAACCTTCAGTGGCCTCGATCATCTCAAAGCTGTAGTCGAAACCTTTTTCAGCCTCCACCATATTTAATATGAATGGTTCAGCATAATGGGCTTCTGCCACCTGCATTGGATTAGAATCAATCTTCATCTACGACTTTGATTTGTCGCTGAATTTAAGTCTTCCATCGCGAATTGCATTCTGTACCAAATCCCTGAAAAGGAAACATTGAGATGTTTTATGACCCAAGAAATTATGGTACTTACAAAAACCTCTCTTCTTTTGTTGTTCTAGAGGAGGCACTTTAGTACCAGGTGGCACTATCAATTGGCCATCCTTAACTAATAAATCGAATATTTCGTCACACTTGGTAACGTCGAACGTATAAGTCCTTTTGGGGAACTTATCATTCTTTTTAGACTCGACTAGGTCCTTCCCGTTCGACGGAGCCAAAACTTTACAAGCATATGGCGGACCCTGTTTCAGTTCCACCAAATCAATTTCCTGTTCGTCGAAATTTGGTGATTCACTCCCGTCCCCATCTTGACACACTCCGACATAAGCCACTCTCTCTTTTTTATTCTTATTGGCTCTAGCTTTTTCAGCCTTTAGTCTTTCAACCTGTCTAACTCTATCAGCCAATTGGGCCATGTCCCTCAAATATTGTGTGTCTAATTTCTTTCTGATCGAATAATCAAGGCCACATGCGGCCATTTTGACCAACTCATGTTCAGGCACTTGTGTGAAACATCTTGCCTTAAGCAACCTAAACCTATTCAAGTAATCATCGATTGGCTCAGAGAATTTTCTCTTGACACTAGCCAATTCCTTCAAACTTATCTTTGTTTTTCCCTTATAAAACTGTTCATGGAACAATCTCTCCAACTAGGTCCATGTATGGACCGAACCTGCAGGCAAAGATGTAAACCAAGTAAAAGCATTTTTCGTCAGAGAACTCAGAAAATATTTTATCTTCAAGTTCTCATTGTGCGTTATTTCGCCTGCTTCGATCAAGTACCGGGCCACATGTTCGACTGTCGATTCACTCGTGTCTCCTGAAAACTTAGTGAACTTGGGGACTTTCCATCTTGGGGGTAAATCTTCCTGCAATATATATTCAGATAATGGTGATGTGTAACTAGGCCTCTATAGTCCTACATTTACCCCATTTCGAGCCATTATTCTTTCGAGCATGGCTGCTAAATTGTTTTCTACTGGCATGTTATTACAACGTATTTGTTGCATAACATCATCAGCATTTTGATCCCTATTTACTAACACCTTCACAGGTTCTTGCTGAACAGGAATTTCGACCCGGGGTGGTTCGACCCCTACTTCTTGGTCTCTAGGGTTCGCTTGAGGAACATTTATTTATCTTTGGTTTATAGTAGGTTCCTCTTCGACGACTATCCTTGGGTTCTGTACTACCTGCTCTCTTTGAGTGGGTTGGGGAACGCCAAAAAAATGGGCAATACGCGCCATTTGCGCTGCCAATTATTGGTTCGTTTGAGTGGTATTTTGAATCAATGGGTTAAATACAACCCCCATTTGTTGAGTCAACATCTGAACCATGTCATGGTTACTCTCATCTATTTGTTGCCTAATCACTTGCGCAGAATTGTTAGTGATACTTGGCATATAGGTTTGATACCCTGTTGCCAAAGGCTGACTCATTCTCCCTATATGGTTTGCGCCAGATCCTGATCCTTGCAAGGCGAAGTTACATTAATCATGGGATCTGAATATATTGGTGACACATTATGTAAACTTACCATCGCCGTAGTTGGCATTCCATATGGTTGATCTCGGTTTAATGAAGGCATCGTAAACCCAGACACAAAAGGCCTGTACGTGCTTCCTGGAGAAGGGGGTGTCATTTGTTGCATTTGAGACCCCATAGTAGAAAAACTTGGCGCATTTTGAGGAATCGAATGTGCATGCACCGAACCCGTTGTTGATGGCATAGCCTCTAATACTGATATTGAGGTCGTATTGCCCCCAGTCGAAGGATTAGGGGGTGGTACTTCATTATTCGTAGGATTCTGGTTGTTAGGCGGATTTGGATTCGCCATTCTGCGTACTCGTCTCCTTCGGGGTCTCTCTTCGTTATTTTTGGCAATCTTACCGCTCTTAAATTTCATACAACAAAACGAAGACGACTGCAAAGGAAAAGAAAATTTAAAAATAAAGGTTTAAAAAATTGTCAAAACGCACAAAGTCCCACTGGGCGTGCCAATTTGTTCGCCTTGAAATTTAGCAAACAACCTCTGGTCTTCTAATTTGTGGAATTAGTTTACTAACAGGACCGACCACACAAATCCTAGGATACAGTGCTTTAAAAATGTTGACAATTTGAGTAAACCTCTAACCTTTTCGTCATTCTTTTATTATTGTTCTCACAGTTGGTAATTTTTTACTAACTAAATTAAATAGAACTTGGAATTGGTAAATAACTGGTGAAATGAAAGTAACATGACAAGAATAAAATTTGCAGAATCTTAAAGAGTATTGTAAACAAACTTAAATTTCATAAAGAATTGCAAGTAATAAACTGGTGTTTTTCTCAAACGTACATTTTTTCCATAATGACTCGTTTCTCTCACACGGTTACTTTGAGTAATTTGAATAAGTTGTACAATTTTAAAATGCACACACTTTTTTCATACTATGACTACCTATTTATATACAAACAAAACAACCGTCGATAACAGCTATTTCCCCTAAATGTGACAAATGGCGTCTTGCATGCTTCCTTGCCTTGGATATGCTCCACGCGTCTGATTTCTTCAACTGCATCTCCCTCTTAATTTTGAATTTCAAACTATCTGACGAAATACCTCTCCAACTCAAGTTGTCGAAATAATGAACTTCTTTATTACTTAGAGAAATTCACATCACTTGTTCCAGTTTCCAAACCGTCTTCGACTAGCCTTTAATTTAGCATCAAATCTTGAGTCGAAATATTTCGACCAACTCCTTCTACTTCTTGTTTCCCAATTAATTCCTTGTCGTCGAAAATAGTAGTCTACACATGTAAACATACACAAAAAATGTATCAAACTCAAGCTAAGACAAAGATTCACAAGTTCACAACATTATACAAGGTCTATAAAAGGTTTAAGAGGTTCATATAAGTTCATGTGCACAAAGGAAATCAAAGGATAAATCAAATAATGCAAAAGAAATCTTAAAAACCCTAACAAGATCACCTACTTTAAGCAAGTATAAATTCAAGAAAAAAATATTTTTGAGTGTTTCTTTTTATTAACAGAAAGTATACATCTTCATGAACATTTAGCAAAAATAAGGGATCAAAAAGCTTTTGGGATGAAGAAGTTATGAAGGTTTCAAGTTGTGAAAGAAAATGAGAAAAAATGAGTAATAAAAATTAGGAAATGGCCTTGGTGGGACTTGAACTCAGGACACTGAGCTTGCTATACAAAACTAAGCCAACTGAGCTATAGCACGCATGTGATATTCTTGTGGAAGCATAAATATATATTTTAAAAATGCTTCAGAAATGCAAAACAACACAAAATTGCACAAAAATGCCAAAAGGGGAGTCACTAGGACTCGAAATGCGCATGTTGCTACCACTGGGGTGGTGATACATCTATTGTATCACCTCCATCTAATAAATGATATACCAAAATTAAATAAAAAATGAAAAGAGGGCGCCCTCCTCTTTTTCTTCAACCTGAGACTTCTCCCACCATTTTTTTTAAAACTCAAAATTGTAACTTTCTGGATATGGCATGAAACACGAATATGTAAAAAAGGAAAATGTTTATTTTTTTACAAGGAACACAATGGTAATACTCAATTCACCTAATTATGTCTCTAACTCAAAAATCCACATTGAAACTCAAGAACCCTAAAAACTGAAGTTTCACCAAGACAGTCACATACACTAATGATTAACAACAATTAAATGGGGGAAAATAACATGAATATCATAACTAACAAGTTTGCAATTCAATGTGGATCAAAATAGGGCATGATTTAATGAGTTCAGTTTGTAAAGGAACTTACCTCTTGGAGCAAATTTCAAATCTTCACAAGAGATGTTACAGAAATAATTTGATGATCTGGATAGCTTCCTTGGACCTCCTTGAACCTTTCTGGATGCTTAAAACCTAATGGAATCAACTGGAACATATTGTGCTTTCCTTCTTGCAAAATGAGAAAAATGAGATTTTGAACCTTAGCCAAATGCAGTTACAGTCAGGATTTGATATTGAGGATAACTCAAGACATGTTTGAGGGTTGATTTCCAATGATCAAATGTTTTGAAAAGGGTCAAAATCGGGTTTTGGTATGGAAGATGCAGAAAGTCAACAGTTTGAGGTTTTGAGAGTTGACTTTTTTATTCTGCAAGTTTTGGATGAGGGTGATGAGTGGAACACCTCTAGGGAGTGTTTTGTGATGTGTTTGAGCTATTGCTTTGGTGTTTGATGTGTGGAAGGGCATATGAGGATGTTTATGCGAAATGAGGTTGTTTGGCACAAGTGTAGGTTTGGTTTGCAAGATGCTGCAATGGGGTTTGTTTGAGAGTATTTCTGAGGTTTTTGTTGTCTGTTTGATGCATGGAGTGAACCTCTATTTATAGGGAGGGGTGGAGATCAGGTTGTGTCATACCCCAAATTTTGACCACTAATATTTCCCATCATTGTGCAAATCATCACCACAATATGGATGTACTCTCATACCTCATCAGTCTCCCCAAAGATGGGTGAGCATCCACTACAATCAAACTTAGGGTTCCAAGCCCTCTCAGAGCTCTTAAACAAAGGATCAATCAAGGAATGACATGATCTTCAACTTATCTAAACCTCTCAACATCCACAATGGATCAAGAGGACTCCCACATCAAGAAATCAAGCACAAGGTTGCAGCATTCCAAGTGGATTAAGCCTCAAGATCGCCAGTGTCACCAAATTAGGGTTTTGGTCGACCAGGGCCTCCAGATGGAAATTTTCCTCTGGGCAAGAGCCAATGCTTCAAAATACAACCTAAGATGCTCCAAGGGACCTCATAAACCCAATCATCAAGTTAATTTAGCCTCAGGGGATACATTCATAAAAAATTAGAATTAGGGTTTCTTGACCTAATTCATCCCTAAGTTGACCTTTGGGACAAAACGTGAGCCAAGACCTCAAGACATGATTTAAGGGTCCCTAATAAACTACATTGATCCATTTGTAACAATGGATTGATCCAAGAAGCTTGATCAACAAGTTTCAAATTCATCAGAGCCACAATTAGGGTTTCGCGGGAAAAGTCAAATGTGCCTTTGACTTTTGACCAAGGCATGCTCCCAAACCTTGGAACATGATTCAATACACCCTATAACACCCATGGAACATGTCCATAAAGTTTGATTTAGGTCAAGGACTTGATTTCATAGAGGATCGCACAGTTTGGAATTCATCTAATAAAAAGTCAACTGTGCACAAAAGTCAACTTTGACTTTTTGAGATTTTTCACAATTATGGTTCTTTGACCCTAAAATGATGTTAATGTGTGATTGGAATCATCATTCATCAAGAAAAATCAAGAAAAGTGGGATAACTTGTAAAAGGGGTAACCATAAAAAACTTAGAAAATTTTTAAGTTATGGAACAAAGTGGCTAGGGTACCAACTTTGGAGGATCATAACTCCTAAACGACAAAGCCATTTTTTCCCATTTAAAGCTGGATTTGTATCTCTCATGGCCCTCTACAAAAGCTTCAAACACACCTTATTCCAATTCATCGTGGATTTGGAGTTATGGAATGATCAAAATGGCTGAAAACATGAAATGTTTCTTTTTCCAACACTTAGTGAAATTTTCACTAAGTCAAAATCTGTCTTGCTTTTTTTCCAAAAGTAGGGGGATTTTTCACTTGATCCAAAAAGCATCAAGATAAACTATGATCATACATATGTTGTATCATATAAGGGCTTTCCAAAATGACCAAGAACTTCACCAAACTCAATCTGAGCCATGAGATATGACCATGCCAATATGCCTTGCTGCAAACTGTCATGGCAAGGTAGATTTGTGCATTTTGCTCGATTTGCCCAATTTGTGCAAATGACAAATAAGTCTATCCATTTGAACACCTCAGGGGGAGACCAAGGAGGGACAAACACTTATCTATCAGCCTCCCAAGTCCTTGGAACCAAAAGTAGCATACCAAACCTAGAAATGCCTAAAAGAGGAACAAGACTCCAATTTTGGTTTGGAGCATTTAATGGATGCACCAAGGTGGCATGGACTGAGCCTCTTCCAACTGAATTCAGTCAAGACTTATCCAAGACCAAGGGAACTAGCAGCCTGTGCCCTAACCTCTAGTCAATGGCTAGAGGAGACTTGGATTCTCATTGATCAACATTGGTCAAACCTCTGCAGCAGTTGCCATTCACTATTGCTTGCAAAATAAACTTATTGTACTATAAATAGACATCATTTGTGATCAGTTTGAGTACACCAAAGCCATTAAACAGATGCTTTCCTCAAAATCTCTTCCTTCACTCCAAAATTGCCTTCCAAAGCAAGTCACTATCGGGTTTTGAGTTTGAGAGCAATTCCAACCAAAACAATCACACGCACACCTCATAAACATCATATAGAAGTGATCCAAACACTTAAACAACATCTGGAACACTGATTTCTCAGAATCACCAGCCAACTGCTCAAGGTTTTAACCAAGTTGCAGTTGGGATACCATCTTCAGTTTCAGCTTGTTTCAAACCATTCCAATCACTCAGTCACATCACTTGGCACCTAGGGAAGCTATCCACATCATTGGAACCTAGCTGTAACACCTCTAACACAAAACATGATCACCAGCTGCAAGAGGTAAGCATGAGCTCTTTTAACTCTATGATCCATGCATATTTTGCTGCACAATAATTTTGCCATATGTTCATAATCATGCATAGAGTGTTTACCCTCAATCAGTTGCTTTGTTTAAATCGTGTATGGAATTTCTGAGCCTTCATACAAATTTTAGGGTTCTTGAGGTTTCTCTTTGATTTCTTATTCCATGCTTAAAATAAATGAAATTAAAGACCATAGACATGATCGTGAGGTAAAAACGAGCAGATTGATATGTGGTTTGTATGATTTCATCAAGTATTCAGTGAGATTGGAGAGAAAACGCAAATCTGCAGAAACAGAGGGTGACGCGTGTTTTTGCCATGTTCTTGGCGCCATTTTTTTTAATATTTGAATATTTGAATTTTGTGATTTTATTTAATTGATTCAAAAATTAATTTCTCTTTGAGTTTTAATGATTTTGAGTTGATTCTTTTTTCAATAATTCACAAAAATGTTAAAATATTTTAGTTTACCAAAAAATCCAAAAAATATTATTTATTTCATATACTTGATATTTTTGTAAATAATTAATATTTTAATTGTTCTTGACATTTAAAATATTTTCTCCTTCTTGATTTTTCAAATATTAGTGATTTCCAATCATTTTGTGGATCAAAACCTGATTTTTGAAACATTAATCCAAGATCACAATTTGTTTTTCATATGCTTAACAATTTTGATCATTTTAATTGAATTTTTATTCAATTAAAATACATTTTGAAAACAAATTAGGGTTTTGATTAATTCAACCCTCATCAAACCTTTTCAAACACTTTGGGCCTCTAATAGAGTGTAAGACCCAACCCCTTTCTAAATACATCACCTTTTGGGCTTCAGTCGTTGTATAAGTCCCACTATATTTTCAAAAATAACGGCGTGATCGTCACCTCTTTTAACAAAATCTTTGGGCCTCTCCTTGAGCTGTAAGCCCCACCACCACTTGTACAAAAATAAATCTTTGGGCCTCTAATAGAGTGTAAGACCCATCCCTTTTTTTTTAACCAAAATATTTTGGGCCTCAATCATTGTATAAGACCCACGGTGCTTTCAAAAATCTCGGCGCAATCGCCATTTTAAAACAAAATCATCTGGGCCTACCCTCGTGTTATAAGCCCCATTCATTCTCCTTAAACTCTTTGGGCCTCTTGAGAGAGTGTAAGACCCATCCCTTTGTACAGAAAACCTTTTTTGGGCCTCAGTCACTTGTATAAGTCCCTGTACAAATCCCAAACAACAGTGCAATCGTTGATAAAACCTTGGGCCTCTCCTTGAGCTGTAAGCCCCAACAATCTTTTCAAAGCACTTTCTCCTTTGATTTTGAATATATGTTGTTATCTAACTTTCTTTGTTGAACAACTAACCAAACAGCATGGAAGCTCTACAACAGATAAGTGTTTATCCGCTTTCATTTACCGCTTTCATATATATATAACTGTATTGTGGGGCTGTTTCACTGTAAGTCTTCTTTCACAAACTTTTATATACTTGTCAAATATCCACTGTGTAATACTAGTATAGCTATTTAGAGTTTTCCCCGGCAACTACGTCTAGCACTAGGTAAAGCCTTGTTGGTCACTCTTAAATACAAACAAAACTAGATCCCCATAGGATTACCAGATACAGTCTTCCCTCCTCTTGGGGTTAAACAATATGGAGACGTGAAAGGCAACATTCTTTGTGAACCCTTTCTCAGACTATCACCATTAGAAATTATCAAAGAAACTCTAACTCCCCAGAGATGATCTTTTCTCCGTGAATGGCATCTCTTGAGTTTCTTCCAAATTCTCAAACTTTCATGGCTTGATCTATTCTCGGTGAATAGCATGTCTTCAACTTCTCAGGGTTTGGGGACCCACAGGCTTCCTAAAAGCATCCCCGCCTCCTCTTGGGTTTTCGGCTTCTTACAAGCTCTCATGCCTTCTCTTGGGCTTAGTACAAGGACCCAGAGACCTTTACAGGTATAGGAACATAACCTAGTCATCAATTTGCTAGAGCTGTCTTTCTGAGTCAAGTGTCAGACCAGTTAATGGGTTGACCTTCATCCCTTAACATACCAGCCTTCTCTTGGGCATCATACAAAGATCCTTCACTATCTGAGAATCAATTTCTCAAAACACCAGTAGACTTGGAAAATCTCAATACTCGTGGGATTTCTCGTTTCCTTAAAGAACAGGAAATAAACCAGATCCTCTGATCAATATCAAAGCACAACCTTACCTATGATCTTTATAAGAACTAATTTTCTCTTTTATCCCATACACTGGACCTGTCACTCAACTGAAACAGTCACCAGCACAAATAGCCTCCTCTTGGGCTTTGTACAAATGATTCTCCCCAGTGGAGCTAACCTTTTCAGACTCTCTTGTTGAGTCACCCTTTTCAGCCTCCATCTCAGGCTTCGTACGAGATACAAAACACTCTCTTATTGAGTATAAAAGACTCTCTTGTTGAGTCACACTTTTAGCCTCCATCTCGGGCTTCGTACGAGATATAAATCACTTTCTTGTTGAGTATAAAAGACTCTCTTATTGAGTCACCCTTTTAGCCTCCATCTCGGGCTTCGTACGAGATACAAAACACTCTCTTGTTGAGTATAAAAGACTCTCTTGTTGAGTCACCCTTTTAGAATCCGTCTTGGGCCTCGTACAAGACACTCATAAATCACTCTCTTGTTGAGTATAAAAGACTCTCTTGTTGAGTCACCCACCTTTAGCCTCAAGCTTGGGCTTCGTACGAGACAACAAAACACTCTCTTATGGAGTATAAAAGACTCTCTTATTGAGTCAATCACTTGTTCAAGACTCTCTTGTTAAGTCAACTCCTTTAGCCTCCGTCTTGGGCTTTTACAAGACACATGAAAATTATCCCTCATTGAGTGAACCCTTTTAGCCTCAATCTTGGGCGTTGTACAAGATAGAAAGAACATTTTCCCCAGAAAAGTCAAACTTCTAGCCTCCTCTTAGGCTTTGTATAAGGAAAAACCCGGTTGAGTCAATCAACCTTTTAGCATCAAAGTTGTGCCTTACTCACAACATACAAACATCAACAACTCCTCTTTAGAGATGACAAATTCTCTCTCGGCATAAACCCTTTAGCTTCACATCTTGGGCTTTAAACAAGATACAAATAGACCCTTCAGCTTCACATCTTAGGCTTTAAACAAGATACAAATCACCTTTAGCTTCATGTCTTGGGCTTTGAACAAGACACCAAAACAACCTTTTTCCTCCCATAGAATAGGAGGAACTACGATCGCTCTGATTTCCCTGTTTCGGGAATACGTAGGCATAAGATTACAAAAATCTTAGCGAGCATACTAATCAAAAAACCCAAAATCCCATACCTTCATACATCAATCAAAAAGCATCAGTCCTAACATCTTACCAATAGCCTAGACACTGTTTTTAAATTAATAACCCTAAGGGAGAACCCCCCTATTTTGATAGCATCTGTAAATCAACAGTTTTGACTGTTTAAACTCAGTTTGCAAGCAGGGTTAATTGGAGACATCTATTTCCCTTCCTTAATCAACTCAATAGGATAAAAAATGAATCGAACTGAGTACCAAAGCGATAGTGATTCGAAACCACAAAAATCGCGCTACAGAAAAGTGGCGACCACAGTGGGAGCAGTTTCTTGCTTTCCCAAGGGATGAAACCCTAAATTCAGTTCACATAAATGACAACTCTACTGGGGGGGTCATTGTCTGTGTAGGATCATAAGACTAGAGGTCTAGGATGATTAAGACAAATATATATACTACTTTTCCTAATTGATATCTGTGCTTATTTTTCTGCTAATGGGGATGTGTGTGATGCCGCATGTGGAAAGATTGAGTATACACCTAAGATAGGTAATGGCAATGCGAGTAATCTTGCGGGGAGTGAATCCCAGTTAAGAGTCCCCAATCGACCATCAAAGTCAGTGGAGACTGCCTTTGTAGATACATTGACTATACGACTTCGGTTATTGAAAGTAGTGTGGTCGACTGGGTTATTTGAGAAGCTGAGGTTTTTAGTAGACTTAAACCATTTTGTAGTGCGGAAGCTATCAGAAATAGTTGTTACGCGATACTACCCTCATTTGAGATCACTCTAGGATACATCGGCTCGCTGGCGATCCGCTTGCTGTTGTTATCCCAAGAGGGGTCAATGATTTTGCGGACAGGTACAAAAAATCACCAGTATAAACCTTTGGGGGGGGGGGGGGGTAGAGCCTTGACTTCATGACACCGACCCTTTGACCCCATGATTTTTCTATGTTTTTGTGTGTTGCATTCATACATTCATTTAAAAAACATTAAAACAAAAAAAAATCTTCTCTTCTAGTCTCTCTTTTTTAAATTAACCTAAGACAATAATTGTAGATGTCAGATAAAAAGACTGCGCTAATGGATTTCGGTAGAAGGAAAACTCATAAGTACACCTTCAAGGTTCCAAAACTAGAGGATTTAAGAGGTCTGGCGAGAATGATCACCAACCACGAGGCTTTCAGAGCCAAGTATGGAGGACTGCTGTCTCTGTTAAGGGTCCACGTAATTGAAGGGATCCCGTCCATACTAATCCAGTTCTACGATCCGGTCTACCACTGTTTCACCTTCTCGGATTATCAACTAGCACCGATGCTGGAGGAGTACTCTCACCTGACTGATCTGCACATTACTGATCAAGTTCCCTTTTCTGGACTGGAAGAAATTCTAAAGGATCAAACCATTGCAAGAGCAATCTATTTGGACGAGTCAGAAGTCAGGACTCACACGACCACTAAGGGTGGAATCCAGGGTTTGCCAGCCCAGTTCTTTACAAAGAAGGCTCTATACTTTGCTAGTATAGGGAACATGGCCACTTTCGAGAGCATCTTTGTTTTGCTTACCTACGGGTTATTTTTGTTTCCCAATATTGATAACTTTGTAGATATCAACGCCATTAAGATTTTCCTGATTGGAAACCCTGTACCGACTTTGATCGCAGACGCTTACCATTCGGTACACTTAAGGAATTTGTATAGCGGAGGAATGATCACATGCTGTGTACCCCTGCTATACAAATGGTTCACTTCCCATTTGCCCAAGTCTGCTGCATTTTGGGATCAAAAGAATACTTTACGTAGGTCGCAGAGAATCATGTCTCTTACCAACTCCGACATCGATTGGTACAATCGAATCTATGACGGGATCATAATCATTGAACGTTATGGAGATTTCCCAAATGTACCCCTTGTAGGAACTAAGGGAGGAATCAATTATCATCCAGTTTTAGTTCGTCGTCAATTTGGATACCCGATGAGGCATGTCCCGCGAAATGCTCGTCTAGAAGGTGTTTTCTTCAAGGAAGGAGAAAACGACAGGGCACTAAAGACACAAATAGTGCATGCCTGGAAACACGTTCACAGGAAAGGAAGAGAGTCTCTAGGAAAACCAGACTGTGTCTCGGTGGAGCCTTATCTCCACTGGGTACAAACTAGAGCTCTCAGGCTGAGGATGCCTTACCCTCGCTAGGAAGTTCTTCCATTAAGGGATTTTGCCCTTTATTTTATGTCTGAGACGGAAAAACTTCACGTTACTCTCAGCGAAGTTCAGCAGGAGAAGAGGTCTTGGAGGAACAAGTATCGTATTCTCAATGTGGAGTGCAAGAAAATACAGCAACTGTTAAAAGAAAAAGATGCTCTGATTGAGATTTTAGAGCAACATGCTGTAGAGAATCAGGATGACCAGAGGAATTTGCTCGCTCCTTTCAGTTGGCAAAGGAATCACAACCTGACAACGGCTCAAGAGCCTCGGTCAAAGAAAAGGAAAGTACCAGAACCAGCACCTGAGCTCTCCTCCGAGAGGACTCAGGACCCATTAGCTTAGATTTCCTTTCGCAACACTATGTAAATTACTGTATTTCCATTTCTGCAATCCTTTGAATTCAATAAAACGGGGTTTCCCCCACTATTTGATATTTACAATCTAATTGTCGAAGTTTACTTTGATTAAACAAAAATATACAATTAATATAATCATTGCATTCATCATTCTCACTTAACGCATTCTTCTTACCTGCGAATCTCATATTTGCGTCTCGATTCTAGAGTCAAACTGTCTCATTCGTACAATACTCGGGCCAATCGTCAGAAAAAGATGGATGATCTCGAGGAAGAGAACAGAGAGTTGAGAGCAGAGATCAACACTCTGAAAGAGGATCTGAGAAGGCTTCATAACGACATGCAAGCTCTAGCAAAAGCTCAGATGCAATAACAAAGGACTGTGATCTCAGAGATCACATCAACGCCCATAGTGGAGAAGTATGATCCTAGATACAAAATGCCGAAAGATCGTCCCTGGGGCATGCCTATCAACTATATCCCGGAAGGATATGTTCCGTCGATCACTGAAGATCCGAAAACTTCAGCAGGAGCCGCTGGGCCTAAAGGTTACAAACTTCAGGAAAACGAAGATGCCAAGGGCATGGCAGCAACTCCTAAAGGTTACAAACTTCATGAGGTACCGAGAGTCTCGGCCATAATGACTATACCATCACCCGTGGTACACACTATCTCGGGAGGACAGATTCCACAAATACCCTCTAGTGGAAACGAAAGTATGTTCGATAGAATGAATGAGTTCCAGGAACAGTTCCTGGAGATGCAGAAAGAACTGCAAGCCCTTCGCGGTCAGGATTTATTTGGAAAGGACGCCGCAGACCTTTGTTTGGTCCCCAATGTGAAAGTCCCGCACAAATTCTAAGTGCCCGATTTTGAAAAGTACAAGGGTAACTCTTGCCCTCAGAGCCATCTGGTGATGTACGCTCGACGAATGTCAGCTCAAACAAAGAACCAAGAGCTACCGATCCACTATTTTCAGGATAATTTAACCGGTGCCGCATTAAAATGGTACATGGGTTTAAACCGCACTAAGATCGCCACTTTCAGAGATCTTGGCACAGCCTTCGTTCAACAATATAAGTACAATTTGGACATGGTACCGGACAGAGATCAACTCAGGTCGATGTCACAAAAGGACAAGGAAACCTTTAAGGAGTACACTCAGAGATGGCGTGAAATTTCCGCTCAGATTTATCCACCTCTGGAGGAGAAAGAGATAACAAAGATCTTCTTAAAAACCTTGAGCTCATTTTACTACGACAGAATGGTCGCCAGTGCGCCCAGTGACTTCACCGAGATGGTGGGCATGGGAGTTCGTCTTGAGGAAGCAGTCCGAGAAGGACGTTTAGTTAAAGACGCTGGATCATCAAGTAATACAAAATGATACGGTAGCACCCTCCCTAAGAAAAAAGAGCAGGATATTGGGAATATCTCTCTCGGAAGGCAAAGGCGACGATACCAACCAGTAGCAGCTGTAACTTCTGCTATCAACCCTGCGCCTACGTATTAATCTCCGGTTGCTCAAAGCCAACCTAATCAACAATATCAACAAAGGACACAACAGCCTCTTCAGCAGGCTCGTCCTCCATATAACAACAACCGTACAACTTGACCACCAGGGTTTGATCCTATACCCATGTTGTAAGCAGAACTGTTTCCGTTAATGCTGGTTAAGGGGCATGTCCAAACCAGGTCTCCTCTTATAGTACCAAAAAATCCGCCTTTTTGGTTCAAAGCGGATCAAACTTACCCTTATCATCAAGGAGGACTAAGGCATAACATAGAGAACTGTCTCAGTTTCAAATCTGATGTGCAAAAGCTTGTTAGAAGCGGGGTCTTATCCTTCAAGGATACGAATCCGAATGTTCTCACAAACCCGCTGCCTCAACACGAGAAGGCTGCAGTGAATTTGATAGAGGGAGAACCTAACAACAGCTATCAAATTTATGATTTACTCTTATTAAGGGCCAACCTGGTCAAGATGCATTGTAGACAGAGTGGATACGGCCATGTGCCACATCATAATTATCACCAGTGTCATATCTGCTCTAAGAACAATCAGGGATGTTCTGTGGTGCAAGCATCTCTACAGGAATAATTGGATCTTGGATGGATCCAAAAGCACCGAGTTCGTGGAGTCAGCATGACTTATACGAGTTCCAACATCATTCAGAACCACGACATCCATGTAATGAATGTCAACTTAGTGGCAATGTACTCAAGGCAAAGCCAGTATCATAATTTGCCGTGGCACGATTACAATTCATGTCTGACTTGCTCGGTAAACAAACAGGGATGCTCTTTTGTACAAGAGGCCCTCCAGCGTCAGATGGATCTTGGATGGATCCAGGACTACCATGATATAAATCCTTATCAGATTAACATGGCTCAAATTTTCGATATTCGTTTGATGAATACCAGCTTGGTGGAGTTACACGCCAAGCAAGCCCAACTCGGTTTTCTCACTTCACATGATTATCTGAGCTGTAAAGTATGTTGTGAGAGTAACCAAGGGTGCGCTCTCGTTCAAAGAACTTTACAACACTTGTTAAACCACTGGTGGCTTCCAATCTACATGGATGAAGACACGCAACAAATCAGTGTGGTTGACGAGAACCCTACTCGGCATCAGAGTCAGGATGTCCAATTTACGGAAACAGATCTAGTGAGGTTACACTGCATTCAAAGCGGGTGTGGCCAGGTGCCACCACACAATTACGAGCGCTGTAGAGTCTGCTCAAAAAATAATCAAGGGTATTACCTCGTGCGAGTAGCCCTTCAGAGTCAGTTGGACCGCAAATAAATCCAGCCATATCCAAGTTCTGGGTCCATCAACTGGACGCCGAACTATTTTGCTGATCAAATCAAAGATGTTATCGTAATTTCTAATCAAGAGAGGGCCAAGGATGTTTTTGCCATCATCCCTCTACTTGACGAATCGAAAGTTCCTAACCAGGAATTGATTGAAGTTACTTACGACAGTCAGAAAAATCAGAAGGCTCCTGTAGTTATCTATCTACCAGGACCACTACCGTATGAATCAACTAAGGTTATCCCTTACAAATACAGGGTGCAACAACAGTTGAGAATAGGAAGGAAATTCCATTACCCTCCGTCGTGAATATTGCAGATATCAGTCGAGTAACACAGAGCGGTAGAATCTTCAACAGAGGAGTTGGAGAACCCAGCAGAGAAAAGGAACCTCAGACAGAAGTTCCTAATCCACCAGTCGGTCAATCCAGTGGTCCCGACCTTTCCAAGAAAGATGATGAGATGCTGAAGCTCATCCAAAGGAGTTAATACAACATTGTTGATCAACTGTTACAAACTCATTCAAAGATCTCAGTGCTATCACTTTTACTCAGTTCCGAAGCCCACAGAGAGGCTCTACATAATGTCTTAGAGCAGGCCTTTATGGAACAGGATGTGTCAATACGACAATTCGATAGCATCATCTCTAACATCATTTCCTACAACAACTTGGGATTCGGTGATGAGGAATTGCCGGAAGAAGGCAAAAGCCACAACATGGCGCTCAATATCACAGTTAACTGCCAGGACGATGCTTTAGCCAGCGTATTGGTAGACGTCGGATTGGCTCTCAATGTTATGCTGAAGTCCACTCTGATGCAACTATCATTCAAAGGATCTCCGATGAGAGGCAGTGAGGTCGTCATCAAAGCATTTGACGGGTCCAAGAAAATAGTTATCGACGAAGTCGACCTTTCCATAACTATCGGTCCTCACACTTTCCTAGTCACTTTCCAGGTCATGGACATCCGGACAACATACAGTTGCTTATTAGGAAGACCTTGGATACACCAGGCTGGGGCAGTCACTTCGATGCTTCACCAGAAGTAGAAGTTTGTCAAGAATGACCAACTCGTCACGGTCTGTGGAGAACAAGCCTTTATCGTGAGTAACCTTTCATTATCTACTTGTGTAGAGCTGGAGGAGGTTGTGGGAACTCAGTTCCAGGCACTTTCGGTAAGCAATGATAATCAATCAGAAAAAGGAACGCTGATTTCCTCATACAAAGATGCTCTCAAAGTAATCGAGAGTAACAACGCGAAGGGATGGGGACAACTCGTCATTCCTACCGATAATAAAACAAAGAGGGGTCTTGGTTTTTCTGTAACCTGTACCCAGACAGCTACTAATGATGAAAATCTTCAGCCCATTCAAAACTTCTTCCACAGTGGAGGTTTCCTTCACCCAGTGTCTCAAGAAGTACATACCATCAACGAGGGAGATTCCTCCGACACAGATGAGGAATGGAAGTCCTATCTTAACGAGGACAGTTATATGTCTCAGGAAGAGGTGCCTACACCATTTTTCTATCTCGCACAGAGTCCGAGATTTATACCAAGGTTAGATGTCCAAATGATATACGGAGATTGTGACCCGGAAGGATGCCGTGCTCCGCCAAATTTATTAGAAGAGGACACTCCGATGAAATACAACTTTGACCATGACTACTATGGCCCGATGGATGGTCTACCTATCTGGCAGCCGTACCCAGGAGACTTAGGGCAAGAAAATCAGATGAACAATGAAAATCAGCTGAGTATCATTAAAAAGAATACCTGCGTCCCCACCATATCATGGGATCAACACTCAGGTCATTTAGAAAGTATCCAGCACGATGATGAATTCGCAAAGTTTGCAGGACTAGAATTCATTAACTATGCTTTTCCCGAGGTCAACGTCATCGAGAGAGATGACTCATCCAGTTCCAAAGAAGTGTGGGACACCTTAGGACAACCGAGTGGAAAATACGACTTTATGGTCAAATGCACTGCTCCTGAAAGCTCTCGTATCAGGTTCGAAGACATCCAGCCAACTGGATGGGGAGATATACCTGAGAGTACAAATGTTATGCAAATTACAACTGAGGAATCCTCCTATGACAACTCTGCCTGGGAGACAGATTCTAATGATCCTGCTCTGCCAGAAATCAGTGTTATTTCTGAAGACAAAAGAAAGAATGTACCATACTTTGTGATTCACCGAGGAGTTCGCTGCCAATGGGTTGTTGTCGATGTTCCGAAGATCGTTCATAAGTCAAAGTAATTGTCGTCTTTATCTTAACCTTTCACCCTGCCCAGGTGAAACGGGTGTTTTGATAGGGCTCACTTTCTGTAAATATCCCTATTCGCTTCACCCAAAGCGACAGAGTTTTGTTTTATATGGCTGTAGTTTCAAGAATCGACAAAATCATAAATAAATAAATGTCGTTATGTAATTTCTGCATTAATTGTTGTTTTCTCTTTTCGTTTTTTTTCAGAAAATGGTAATCCTAAAAAACAATACAAATAATAAAAACAAGCAGTAAAATAATACACTGCACACACTCTTGCATTTTCTCTATCTCTTCTAAAAACGAATCATCACGTCATGCAGATTGCTTGTTTTAAACCCCGTTGAAACACGCGATCCAATGCCTTCTCCCAACTTTGAATTCCCGGTATTTGAGGCTGAAGAAGAAGATGACGACGAAATTCCAGAAGAGATCTCCTGATTACTCAGACAAGAGGAAAGGTCCATTAAACCTCACAAAGAGCTGTTGGAAACAGTCAATGTGGGTTCAGAGAAAGAGAGAAAAGAAGTCAAGATTGGGGCACTGCTCAGTCCAACCGTCAAAGAAAGTTTGACGAAGCTTCTCAAAGAGTTTCCCGATGTATTCGCTTGGTCCTATCAGGATATGCCAGGGTTGGATACCAGCATCGTGGAACATCATCTATCATTAAGATCAAAATGTCCGCCAGTAAAACAGAGGTTGAGACGAACTCATCCAGATACGGCCATCAAAATCAAAGAGGAAGTCCAGAAATAGATTGACGCGGGTTTCCTCGCCATATCAGAATATCCTCAATGGTTAGCTAACATCGTACCAGTTGTGAAAAAGGACGAAAAGGTCAGAATGTGTGTGGATTACAGAGATCTAAACAAGGCTAGTCCAAAGGACGACTTTCCCTTACCACACATTGACATGTTGGTAGACAGTACAACAAAGTTCAAAGTCTTCTCCTTCATGGATGGATTCTCGGGCTATAATCAGATAAAAATGGCGCCGAAAGATATGGAGAAAACTTCATTCATCACCCCATGGGGTACTTTTTGTTACAAGGTAATGCCGTTCGATTTGAAGAACGCCGAGGCAACCTATCAAAGGGCCATGACTACTCTGTTTCATGACATGATACACAAAGAAATCGAGGTATATGTCGATGATATGATTGCCAAATCTAAGACAGAAGAGGAGCATGTGACCCACCTATCAAAGTTATTCGAGCGATTGAGAAAGTACAAACTCCGCTTGAATCCCAACAAGTGCACCTTCGGTGTCCGCTCAGGAAAACTCTTAGGGTTCATCATCAGCCAGAAAGGAATTGAGGTTGATCCGACAAAGTCAAGGCCATTCAAGAAATGCCTTCTCCAAAGACTGAAAAACAAGTCAGGGGATTCCTGGGACGTCTGAATTACATTTCCAGATTTATATTCCTCATGGCTGCGACATGCGCGCCGATTTTCAAATTACTCAAAAAGAATCAGGACTGTGTTTGGACAGAAGACTGTCAAGATGCCTTCGACAGTATCAAGGAATATCTGTTGAACCCACCGATTCTATCACCTCCAGTGGAAGGAAGACTACTGATCATTTACCTAACAGTCTTGGAAGACTCAATGGGTTGTGTACTTGGCCAACAAGACGAAACCAAAAGGAAAGAGTCTGCCATTTAAGCAAGAAATTCACCGACTGCGAGACTCGGTACACTATGCTCGAGAAAACTTGTTGTGCTCTGGCTTGGGCAGCCAAACGTCTTCGCCAGTATATGATTCGTCAAACTACTTGGTTAATCTCATAAATGGATCCAATCAAATACGTCTTTGAAAAGCCTGCTCTTACGGGAAGGATTGCCCGTTGGCAGATGTTGTTATCAGAATATGACATCGAATACCACGCTCAGAAAGTCGTTAAGGAAAGTGTTTTAGCCGATCATTTGGCTCATCAACCAATTGACGATCAAGAATCAGTCAGATTTGACTTCCCATACGAAGATGTCATGTACCTAAAAATGAAAGACTGCGATGAACCGCTACCCAGTGAAGGGCTAGAACCAGGTTCCTAATGGGGACTAATCTTTGACGGAGTTGTCAATCATTATGGAAATGAAATTGGGGCAATCATCATAACACCTCAGGGTACCCACATTCCTTTCACCGCTAGACTTACATTCAAGTGCACAAACCACGAGGCCGAATACGAAGCTTGTATCATGGGTCTCGAAGAAGCGATCGACTTAAGGATCAAGAACTTGGATGTATATGGCGACTTAGCCCTGGTTATCAATTAGATCAAAGGAGATTGGAACACATACCAATCAGGATTGATTCCTTACAAAGATTACGCGAGAAGGTTGTTTACCTTTTTCAACAGAGTCGAGTTTCATCACATCCCTCATGAAGAGAATCATATGGCTGATGCCTTAGCCACTCTCTCTAAGTTTTGATGATATCAAATAGTATTTCTGTATGAACAATTTTGTACAACTAATGTTTATTATTTGTGAGAACTTAACAAACAGGTTATGCTTCCGTAAATTGGCGCGAACAGAATGCTTAAAGGAAAATACTCCGCCTACACTCTTGAAAAGCAGAACTCATTTTAAGAAGCTCTCAAGACTCTGATATAAAAGGAAAAGAGAACGAGTTCTGAAGATCTGAAGACATAGGTTTTGATCGAACGAATTCCAGATGCTAAAGACTTAAGCTCTCTGATCAAGGTTCTGAAGACCTAAGTCAAGTCTCCACTCATGCTTCAACCAAATACTATTAGAAGCCTCTGAAGATATGAAGACAACGCACCAAGCGAACAAGGTTCTGAAGACCAAGTGCTGAAGACTCTGAAGACGTTGCTCTGAAGATTCGAAGACTTTATAATATCAAGAACTAACCGATGTTTTCCCTTCTTACTCATGCTCGTAAAAAGCCTATGAAGTTGAGAAGCCAAAAAGACAAAGCTACATAGTACAGTTGTACCTCAATACAAAGCGAAAATACCTTGGTAATAGTGCAACGGTACAATCAAAGATATTCTGACAAAAATAGGACGTGCAGCACACAAAAGCTTTTATATATCCTCACGCTTCTAGCCGCCAGCCTAGTTAAGCTATCATGATTACATTTCAACGACTCTTTCTACATGGCTATAAAAGGAAGCAAAAGACTTGAAGAAAGAAACACAAGAACGTCGTTGCAATACTCTTTCTATCTGAAATCTTTCTTAAGTCATTCTGGTAGAAAACTTGTTTATGTTATCAGCTTGTATAGAAGCACTTATTTGTAAACAGAATTTTATTTAAACTTAGGTTTGTGTTCCTTGAGAAAGACCGTGTGGTTGTATTTCTTGAGAAGTCTAGGACGTGTAGTCTTAGAGGTTGTTCCTTGAGTAAGACCTGTGAGGTTGTATTACTTGAGAAGTCTAAAACTTGAGAGTTTAGAGGTTGTGTTAGTCACCAGCATTTTGGCTAGTGCATTGTACTGTTTTGATTGAATAGTGGATTAAGACCTCGTTGAGAGAGGCAAAATCACCTTGGCGGGTGGACTAGACTAACTTGAGTGTTTCTTAAGTGAACTAGTATAAACATAACGTGTTATCGTGTTATAATTCAAAAACGTTTTTATTGATAAACAAAATAGTCTTATAAAAACAAGTTTTCATAAAAGAAACAATTTTTATTTTTGAAAAACCAATCCAAACCCCCTTTTCTTGTGTTTTTCACACCTTCAATTGGCATCAGAGCTTCGGTTCTGAGGTGATAAAAAGGTTGAATTTTTATCAAGCACTTAACAGTGTTCAGTACCGATCCAAGTGTGAAAAACAATGTCTATACCAAATGCTGAGACAAGTGTTATTGTAAATGAAAGAGATTCTTATAGTGCAAAACCTCCTATCTTTGATGGAGAAAAATTTGACTATTGGAAAGATAGAATTGAAAGTTATTTTTTGTCGTTTGATTTAGATCTATGGGATCTGGTAGTTGATGGCTACAGTCGCCCTGTAGATTCTGCAGGCAAAAAGATTGAAAGAAGTGCATTTACAGATGCACAGAAGAAAACTTACAAAAATCATCATAGAGCAAGAACGATTCTGTTAAACGTAATTTCTTATACAGAATATGAGAAAATTACAAACAAAGAAACTGCGAAGTCCATCTTTGACTCTCTCCGTATGACTCATGAAGGCAATGCTCAAGTCAAGGAGACGAAGGCTCTTGCACTAATTCAAAAATATAAGGTCTTCAAGATGGAAGATGATGAATCTGTGGAAACCATGTTCTCAAGATTTCAGATGCTTATTGCAGGACTCAGAGTTCTGGACAAAGGCTATTCTACTGCTGATCATGTCAAGAAAATTATCAGAAGTCTACCTGTCAAATGGAGACCAATGGTGACTGCCTTAAAACTAACAAAGGATCTGAATAGTATAAGTCTTGAGGAACTAATCAGTTCTTTAAGAAGTCATGAAATAGAGCTTCAAGAAGATGAACCCCAAAACAAAAGCAAATCCATTGCTCTAAAAGCTAAATCTGAAAAGAAAAGGGCGTATCAAGCAGAGGAGGAAGTGGAAGAATCTGAAGAAGAATCAGACGAAGATGACATATCTCTCATAGCAAGAAAAATTAGTCAACTATGGAAATACTGAAGAAATAAGTTCAAAGGACCAAGAAGAAGATCTGAGCCTACATATGGTCAAAGGAGAACTTCTGGAAGAGATATCACGTGTTTTGAATGCAAGGAACCTGGACATATAAAAAATGACTGTCCAAAGGTTAAGAAAGATGAAAGACCTAAGAAAACTAAAAAGGGTCTTATGGCAACTTGGGACGATTCAGAGTCCGAAGATGATTCTGATGAAGAATGTTCTAACGTAGCATTCATAGCTAAAACCAACGACGTTCTATCAGAAGGAGAACCTTCAGACTTCGACGACGAAAGAGAGGTACTTTCTTCCCTATCTCGCTCTAAAATTGAAATAGGATTATATGAACTTATGGAAAGATATCAAACTCTTCGAAGAAAACACAAAACTCTGAAAAAGACTCTTGTGGTTCCTTCAGAAGAACTTACTAAAAGCAAACAAACCATCCTTGAATTAAATGAAAAACTACTTTCTCTAGAAAATTCAAATACTACATTAAAAACTAAAGTCTCTAGGTTAGAAGAAGAAATCACCTCTAACATAACCAATACTAATGAAGTAGCCAAGTATGATAAATCTTTCCAACACTTTCTCGCTAAAAGCGTAGACGAAAGCAAAATGGCTTCATTGATCTATAGAGTCAGCAGAAATGGTAACAGAGGTCTGGGATATTCAGGACCATCACATCCATATGATGAGACCAAGAGTATCAAGATAATACCTCTGTCCAAATATTTTTTGCCCTCTGGTACTATCTTGAAATGTTGTGAACAAAAGGGTTCAAAACCTATCACTACACAACCACAGACACTAAAAAAAACACTATGCACAAATTCCACACTATTACTCCAATATAAGGAAGTCCAAATGTGTCAGAACCTCTGGAAAAGCTAATGTGAAAGGACCCACAAAATGGGTACCTAAGAATAAGATAATTTATGTTGCAGACATCCTTAATGGCACCATTGAAACACCAGTCATGGTACCTGGACAGTGGATGCTCGCGACACATGACGGGAGAAAGGCATATGTTCTAAGAACTGAAACTTAAGCCTGGAGGTGTCGTTGGTTTCGGAGGAAATCAGAAAGGAAGAATTATTGGCTCTGGAACTATTGGAAATGGTAAGCTTCCTCTATTAATAATGTTCTACTAGTTGAAGGTCAAATGCATAATCTATTATCAATTAGTCAACTTAATGACAATGGTTATGACGTTATTTTTAATCAGACATCCTGTAAAGCTGTAAGTCAAAAGGATGGATTTGTCCTGTTCAACGGAAAGAGGAAGAACAATACTTATAAAATTAAATTATCAGATTTAAAACATCAAAATGTAAAATGTCTTCTTTCTGTAAATGAAGAGCAATGGGTCTGGCATAGACGTCTTGGTCATGTTAGCTTGAGAAGAATTTCTCAGCTGAACAAGCTTGGACTTGTCAGAGACTTGCCAAATCTGAAGTACTCTTCAGATGGTTTTTGTGAAGCATGTCAGAAAGGCAAGTTTTCAAAAACCTCTTTTAAAGCAAAGAATATTGTTTCCACCTCCAGACCGTTAGAACTTCTTCACATTGATCTTTTTGGACCAGTGAAAACTGCTTCTATCAATGGTAAGAAATACGGACTAGTCATCGTTGATGATTACAGTCATTGGACATGGGTGAAATTCTTAAAACACAAGGATGAGTCACATTCCGTGTTTGCTTCCTTCTGCACTCAAATACAAAATGAGAAAAATTGCAAAATCATCAAAGTCAGAAGTGATCATGGTGGAGAATTTGAAAACAAAGACTTTGAAAAACTTTTTGACTCACATGGGATATCCCATGATTTTTCTTGTCCTAGAACTCCACAACAAAATGGAGTTGTAGAAAGAAAGAACATAACTTTACAAGAAATGGCTCGCACCATGATCCAAGAAACTGACATGGCTAAGCACTTTTGGGCAGAAGCAATTAACACAACATGTTATATTCAAAATAGAATCTCTGTTAGACCTATCTTGAATAAAACTCCTTATGAATTGTGGAAGAATAAAATTCCCAACATTTCCTACTTTCATCCATTTGGATGTACCTGTTTTATGTTAAACACTAAGGAGAATCTTGGCAAGTTTGATTCTAAAGCACAGAAGTGTCTGCTGTTAGGATACTCTGAACGCTTAAAAGGCTACAGGGTTTATAACTCAGAATCACGGATTGTGGAAGAATCAATCCATGTTAGATTCAATGACAGGCCTGACTCTGAAAAGTCAGAGCTAGTTGAAAAGCTTGCAGGTTTGGAAATTAGCTTCTCAGAACCTAAAGAAAAAGCAGATGAAGTCAAAGACCAGCAAGATCCTACATCTGATACCACTGATATAACTCCGAATACTCCACAACAAAAGAAAAGAAGAATGTCTACTTCTCACCCTGAGGAACTAATTCTGGGTAGCAAGGATACTCCAATCAGAACCAGATCAGCTTTCAGACCATCAGAAGAAACACTCTTAGGACTGGTGTCGTTGATCGAACCAGCTACAGTTGAAGAAGCTCTTATGGACAAAGACTGGGTTCTGGCTATGGAAGAAGAACTGAATCAATTCGCAAAGAATGATGTTTGGGATCTAGTTCCAAAACCTAAGAATATTCATGTTATTGGAACCAAGTGGGTATTTAGGAACAAGCTAAATGAGAAAGGAGAAGTTGTTAGAAACAAAGCACGACTTGTTGCTCAAGGATACAGTCAATAAGAAGGAATTGATTACAACGAAACCTTTGCTCCGGTCGCCAGACTTGAAGCAATACGGTTATTAATTTCATTCTCAGTAAACGATAACATCACCCTATATCAGATGGATGTTAAGAGTACATTCTTAAATGGTTATATATCAGAAGAAGTTTATGTCAAACAACCTCCTGGTTTTGAAAATTCAGAAAAATCAAATTTTGTTTTTAAACTCAAAAAGTCTCTCTATGGCTTAAAGCAAGCTCCCAGAGCTTGGTATGATAGATTGAGCAAATTTCTTTTAGAAAATCAGTTCACCAGAGGAAAGGTTGACACAACTCTCTTCTGTAAAACATATAAGAACGATATTCTTATAGTTCAAATCTTTGTTGATGATATTATTTTTGGTTTTGCTAACTCCTCTTTATGTGAAGTATTTTCAAAGTTAATGAAAGTCGAATTCGAAATGAGTCTGATGGGTGAGTTAAGGTACTTCCTGGGAATTCAAATAGATCAGAAACCAGAAGCCACTTACATTCATCAAAGCAAGCACACAAAAGAACTTCTGAAGAAATTCAACATGATGGATTGTAATACAGCTAAAACACCAATGCATCCAACATGTGTCATCAAAAAGAAGAAACAGAAGTTAAGGTTTGTCAGAAGCTTTATCATGGTATGATAGGCTCTCTCTTATATCTAACTACTTCTAGACCTGATATATTATTCAGTGTACATTTATGTGCTAGATTCCAATCAGATCCAAGAGAATCTCATTTAACTACTGTTAAACGAATTCTAAGCTATCTGAAAGGTACTACTAACCTGGGCTTGATGTATGAGAAAACATCAGAGTATACTCTTTCTGGTTACTGTGACGCAGATTATACTGGAGACAGATTGGAAAGAAATAGCACATCTAGAAACTGGCAGTTCCTAGGGAACAATCTAGTCTCATGGTCAAGTAAGAGGCAGTCTACAATTGCTCTCTCCACAACAGAAGCTGAATACATCTCTGCTTCTCTATGCAGTACATAAATGCTTTGGATGAAAAATTAGCTGGAAGACTATCAGATATATGAGAGTAACATCCCTATCTTATGTGATAATACTGCTGCTATTTATTTAAGTAAAAATCCAATTTTACATTCAAGGGCTAAACACATTGAAATAAAACACCATTTTATCAGAGATTATGTTCAGAAGGGAACCTTATGCTTAAAATTTATTGATACAGACCATCAATGAGCTGATATTTTTACAAAACCCTTAGCT
Organism: Lathyrus tuberosus; assembly: GCA_022829125.1. NCBI lineage: Eukaryota > Viridiplantae > Streptophyta > Magnoliopsida > Fabales > Fabaceae > Lathyrus > Lathyrus tuberosus. Next base: position 9,645,196 of record JALAZF010000082.1, on the reverse strand, counting down.
GAAGATAGATTTCAAATTATTTTAAAACATCTGAAAATGGAGTACTGTTCAGAATGAGAGTATTTCAGAACCAAATGTGTTTAAGCATTTTTAAATCATCAGAATCACTTTGTGAGATGTGTCTCAGTTCTGATAAATTTTTCTTTTAAAGACAGTTCTGACGTGTCATTTAATTAGAAAATAATTTTTGCATGTGATTAGATTATATCTAATTCACTATATCTATTCAAATCAAACGAACAACAATTTTCTTGGGAATGACTCAAAACTTTATTACATTTATTCACTTATCTCCTGTACGGTGTTTATCTCTTTAAAATTTCAAAAACCATTTGTATTCCCACTCTCACTCAAACGGAAACCCTAAATCTCTAAATCTCTCTATCGAACCAACTCAATCCCTGCTCTCATCCTCTTCAATCTAAACTATCATCCTGATGAATCACATTCAACAAGAAACTTTCAATTTCTTCAAGGAAACAGAAACATCTCTGAATCCCTCCAAAGGGTCATCATCCTCATCAGTAGTACCGTCTACTACTTCAATAATGTCTACAACAACTACGACAGTCACCCCTCTTCTTCACAATCTTCTAAGATAGATAAAGATGATGTAACTTAAAGAGAAACCACAGTTACCTGTACTCTTACGAATCTACTTGTACTCAAGGAACTACATGTAGATTTCGAGAATCTCGCTGAAAACAGTTTTAATCTGATCAATGATGTGGAAGCTCAAGGTTGGAGTAATTTCTTTGATAGACTTAAAGGTCTAGTTTTTAAAGCACTCGTAAAAGATTTCTGGAGACAAGCTGTCTATGATAAACTTCATGTCGTCTCTTATGTCTTGGGAAGGAAGATTGTCATCACTGAAAAATCAATTACTGAACTTTATAAACTGGAATTCCTGAAGAACAAGAGAGTCTATGGAAGGGTAAATAAATCTCCGTTTGTGAAAACGGTTATCAACCCAACTATCTTCACCAACCATCAAGCAAATAAAACAAAATACAGGAGAGAAGACCTGCATGTAAATCTAAAAATCTGGCACAAGATCATTCTTGGTTGCATCAATCCAAGACCCTCATCATATGCTGTAGATTATTTCAATGCTAACCAGAAGTATATGCTATATTATTGGTTCACCAAGGAAAGGATGTGCTTACCCTCCATCTTATTTTATCATTTGAGAAATATGGTGAAGAAGACAAGAACAACAGGGGAACCAAAAAGTGATATACCTAAGTACATTCCTTTTGGAAGAATGTTTTGAGACATATTCTATGAAAGCGGTATAGTGGACACTTTGGTTACAGAAGTTCAACACACAAAAGATCTGACTGCAACACTTGGAGAGTCATTCAATACCACAACACTCAAGTATATGAGAATAATTAATAAAGTAAGAGTGGAACCTTTTTCTATCTCTGAGGACTTATTCAAACGCAGGATCGCAGTACCAGATTATCCTGCCTATTATAGAAGCGACCTCATTGAAGAAATTACTGCATCTATAGATGCACTGAAAGCACGAGGATATAATGTATCTGAAGTCAAGGATGAAAAAGTTAAACTTGACAAAGAATAGGAAGAGCTAACTAAAGAGGCTGATGAATCTGCTCCTGAACTAACTGTTGCAGAATCCTTCAAAGGAAAAAGAAAACAAGCTTCTGTTATTTCTGAGCTCCAGAAAAGGAAGAAGAATGACAAATCAAAAATCTCCAAAACTACATTAAGAGAAACCAGTAAGTCTGTTTCTGTTCCATCTATTTTTAGAGTTTCTATCCCATCTTCACAACAACCTATCTCAATTTCCACCTCACATCGACAAGTCAGTTTCGAACCTCCATCTCTTTCAATACCACCATTACAAATCTCTACTCCTGTAAATGAAACGATTTCTATTCCACAAATATCCCTTTCATCAATCAGTACACCTATCCAATCCTTAGCAATTCTTACATACACTTCATCAACAACCACCTCAATCATCCAGTCAGTCATGCTTGTCTCACCAATGCCCTACATTTCTCATCAGACCACTGTTGCTAAATGCTCGATTCAACACTCTAATCCTTCATCCCCATATTCTGAATCTCTCATAGAATCAGACACTCTAGAAGTGACATCTCCTACTGATCAATAAATCAGTGAACATGCTCCTACTGAGATCGGTTCATCTCAGCAAACACCACCTGAAACAAATTTTGCCAAGCCTGACCTTGCTTTGGTCATCTATACTAAACCACCCCCAACATCTTTTGAAGAATGTGCAAGTCAATTTTATGACAAGGCATTAAGGAAGTTTGCGAACCTAAGAGCAAAACTTAACATAAGTACCAAGCCTATGGAACTTGAAAGATCTTGTCAAAACTTCCATAAATGGTTGAGCAGTGAGCTCGCAAGAGTTGTAAGCTTCTCAGATGCAACCATCACAGATGGAATTCAACGGGCGAAGGAGAGAGCAGAAGTTGAAGAACGGATCAGGATACTTAAATTCTTGGATGCAAAGCAGAAAGAAGTTGAAGAAAAGGCTGCTGAGGAAGCAAGACTTCTTGCAGAAAAAGCTGCTGAAGAAACCAGAATAGCACAAGAAGCTGAAGCCATGGAAAAGGCCAAGCAAACTGCTGCTGTTGTTTCTACATCTGATCCGGCTATAAAGTGTCTGGAAGACGCAATTGGAGAAATCAGAGAAGAACAACAAAAGTTCAGAAATAACCTTGAGGAACATAGGACTGTCAATGCTAATCTTCAGGGCATGCTTCAGAAGATATGGGACAAGATGTCCTCTGGAAGCACCTAATTCTTATGTCTTTGTTGTCCTTAAGTCCTTAGATCTTTGTTTTTCACCCTTGCACCACTAATCTTTTTGATCAATGACAAAAAGGGGGAGAAGTAATATAAATGTGATATATTTTGATTCCATAGTCAATCTCTGAAAAACAACGCTGTTTACATGCTAACAGATAGACTGCTACTTCTATTAGAGTGTTTTTCCTTTTTTGCAGGAATTCTGATCCAAATCAAGATTCATTAAGAAAATCATAACTCTGCTGAAAAGAGAATCAAGTCTAAGATCTCATGACTTATTAAAGTCAATGGGAGCCCAAGCACAGAAATTCATCAAGTCTGAGACTCAGGGGGAGTACTTCATACGAAGAATAAGCTATCTTTAGAATCTGTTATTTTCCCTGCATTACATATATACCAAAATTGTGTCATCAAAATACATAGTTTTTTCATCATCAAAAAGGGGGAGATTGTGAGAACAAGATTTAGTTCTGCAAGTTTATCTCTAAGTTTTGATGATATCAAATAGTATTTCTGTATGAACAATTTTGTATAACTAATGTTTATTATTTGTGAGAACTTAACAAACAGGTTATGCTTCCGTAAATTGGCGCGAACACAATGCTTAAAGGAAAATACTCCGCCTACACTCTTGAAAAGCAGAACTCATTTCAAGAAGCTCTCAAGACTCTGATATAAAAGGAAAAGAGAATGAGTTCTGAAGATCTAAAGACATAGGTTCTGATTGAACAAAGTCCAGATGCTAAAGACTTAAGCTCTCTGATCAAGGTTCTGAAGACCTAAGTCAAGTCTCCACTCATGCTTCAACCAAATACTATCAGAATCCTCTGAAGATATGAAGACAACGCACCAAGCGAACAAGGTTCAGAAGACCAAGTGCTGAAGACTCTAAAGACGCTGCTCTGAAGATTCAAAGACTTGATAATCTCAAGAACCAAGCGATGTTTTCCCTTCTTACTCATGCTCGTAAAAAGCCTCTGAAGTTGAGAAGCCAAGAAGACAAAGTTGCATAGTACAATTGTACCTCAATACAAAGCGAAAATACCTTGGTAACAGTGCAACAGTACAATCAAAGATATTCTGACAAAAACAGGACGTGCAGCACGCAAAAGCTTTTATATGTCCTCACACTTCTAGCCGCCAGCCTAGTTAAGCTATCATTATTACATTTCAACGGCTCTTTCTACACGGCTATAAAAGGAAGCAAAAGACTTGAAGAAAGAAACACACGAATGCCATTGCAATACTCTTTCTATCTGAAATCTTTCTTAAGTCATTCTGGTCGAAAACTTGTTTACGTTATCAGCTTGTATAGAAGCACTTATTTGTAAACAGAATTTTATTCAAACTTAGGTTTGTGTTCCTTGAGAAAGACCATGTGGTTGTATTTCTTGAGAAGTCTAGGACGTGTAGTCTTAGAGGTTGTTCCTTGAGTAAGACCTGTGAGGTTGTATTACTTGAGAAGTCTAAAACTTGAGAGTTTTAGAGGTTGTGTTAGTCACCAGCATTTTGGCTAGTGCATTGTACTGTTTTGATTGAATAGTGGATTAAGACCTCATTGAGAGAGGCAAAATCACCTTGGCGGGTGGACTAGACTAACTTGAGTGTTTCTCAAGTGAACTAGTATAAACATAACGTGTTATCGTGTTATAATTCAAAAAGGTTTTTATTGATAAACAAAAGAGTCTTATAAAAACAAGTTTTCATAAAAGAAACAATTTTTATTTTTGAAAAACTAATTCAAACCCCTCTTTCTTGTGTTTTTCACACCTTCAGTAAGGGCTTCAATTTGATCTTTGGAACACAAAAAATGGTGGTCTAGATTGAAAGTTATGACCTTTCAAAGTTGGCACCAAATTAGGGTTTTTTCACCATGCTTAGAAAAATTCAACTTTCTTCTACTTTACCCCTTTTGCAAGAAACCTCCAAATTCTTGGTTTTTCATGATCAAATTCAATGATCAAACATGTTTCCATGAAATTTTGCTTGAGGACTTTAATTTTGACCAAAAATCTCAAAAGTTAAAGAGTTGACTTTGCAGTTAAAGGCTTGTGTATCAGATGAATTTAACTATGTAATATTCAATGACCTTGACCTCTTGAGTCTTATAGACATCACAGATGGACTCCAAGGATGTATTTGAGCTTCTTGAATAATGTCCCAAGGCTTGGGATCATGCCTTGATCAAAAGTCAAAGGCACAGTTGACTTTGTCTGGTGAAACCCTAATTTGTGGTCAGATGAAGTTGAGCCTCAATGAATTTGTAACAGGACCAATTTGCACTTGATTTTTGATGGAGAGAGGCCTCATGAGTGTATACACACTTGGTAAGTTGATGATCAATCCAAGATGTTGACTGATCAAATAAATATCCTCTTAATTCTCTTGATTCAAACCCTAATTCATAGGTGAAACAAAACAAAGGGGATTTGCACAAGGTTAGGGTTAGCAATGCAATGTATGATACTCCTAAAATGATAATGAAATCCAGGGTAAAAATTTAGGGTATGACAATTGCCCCTATTTAAATAACTTTACTGGATGGCATGAGTGGTGGCAACCCTCATGTAATCAAAGTGAAAGGTATTTAAATACAGAAATAACCGGCAAATTTGCCCCTAGATGCAATGGCATGTTGTGCTATGGACAAAACTAACTTTCTCAGACAATGTTAGGGAGAATGCTAACATGAAATGAACTCTAGTATGATGATTTATGATGAATGATAAACATGCTACATAGAGAGTGATGACGACAATGAGTAAAGACTCGTTGGGGATAACATATACTGGAAAAAAAAAGACAACACTGAGGATATTCAAAGTGATTGACCAACAGGTTCAGACATGACCGAGTGTTACTGAGAACATCAGACAAGAGTAAGACCTTCTTACAAGATATCAACGACAAAAGGAATCCTTATAACAATATGAATCATAACAGAACAAGATCCCCATAACAATATGAACGATAAACAAAGATCCTCATAACAATAGGATTAATCCTCAATTCCTCATAACGATAGAAGATAAAACAAAGTTCCTCATAACAATAGGATGACGAAACAAATTCTTATAATAATAGAATCAACAAAATATGTTCCTCATAACAATATGATTAGAAAAATGAGATCCTCATAACAATAGAATCAATGGAGAAGAATCCTCATAACAATGAGATAAAATCCTCATAACAATAGAAATGTGTTGACAAAATCCTTATAACAAAAGGGATGGAAGACAAAGAAGGAACCCTCATAACAATAGGATTACCGAGCCAAATAGGATCCTCATAACCATAAGATCAACAACACACGTTATTGGAGTTTTCAAACATCCAATTTTCTGGAAATTCATTAACATGAAAAATTCAAACATGATCTTCAGGAACCAACAGGAAAGGTACAGGTTAATCAAACTCTTCTGTTCGTGCCATTTCAATTGGACTTAGATCGCGAGCAAAGTTACTATGACCAGCATTCGACAGATTGGTGCTACTAACAACTAGACTTCAAGGGAATATTAGTGATAACCAAAATAGCTACCAATGACAATTGGATTTCAAGCAGATTTACTAGGGAAAGAAATATTGGTAACGAACAATACTTCAAAACACTAAGAACAAACAGACTGGTGAACGCTAGTGGAAACTAGGGAAAAGACAATATGGTGACGACCAAGGGGAATAGATTTAACAAATGTGAAGTACTAGTGATAACTGGACCTCATGGGGAAAGCAAACTAGTGATACCCAACACCCAAGACATAAAGCTAATCCTAAATGCGCGTGTTGAACATGACGTGAATGATCAAGGCATGCAAATGCTGACTCCTAGAGAGACAAAGATTTTATGGGGAGACCCTTGTGAGGAAATGAATCCTCAACATCAGCAATTCAAACAAAATGTCATATGATGGACACTGGGGAAGCATCCTCAAACTTGATTATTACATTTGATCAACAGATCAATCCAAGAGTGCTATCAGATTAGACTTCAGTGGGGATTTTTAGTTTGCAAATGGTATAACAATACTTTTGCAACCCTGAGACTTCTTGGGGTATCTAGGATTTCCTTTTTATCCTCCCATATATCAAAAAGATTTCATGCTTTATCAATATGTTTTCAAAACATTTTCTTTTCAAAAACCTTTTCATTTTCAAAACTCATTATTAACAAATAAATGGCATTTTGCATAACAAGAAAAAGGTATAAGAAATAGAAATGACAATAAATGATAGGCAAAGTCTGTATTTTATTCAAGAATGGTAGCTCGTAAATGGAAAAAGCTCCATGGAGTAATACAATGGTGAAAATGGCAATAGGGAAAGGATTACATTGAATCCAACAACTATTGCAATCCCTAATAACTAAGATGCCCCTTTTCCTTGCTTCTGACGAGAGCGATTAGATTGATCTTCTGCTGGTTCTTCAGTATTAGTGAACACTATCTAATACAATCAAATGCCTTTTGTCCCTAACTTTTTCCTGGACCGCCCTTTCGGGTTTTCAATCCACCGGTACACTCATTTTTGCCTAAGCCGCCCTTTAGGGTTTCTAACTTAGCGAGCTCTTATTTTTTTATTTCCATCCCTAACTTTTTCCTGGATCTCCTTCATAGGTTTAGATCCACTGGGATACCCATTATTGCCTAAGTCGCCATTTCTCGTTTTCGACCTAGCGGGTTTTATTTAGGCATAATACTTTTTTACTGCATCGGCGTTTACGGGATGTGTAAGTTGTTTATCATCCATTATTGTGAGGATTAAAGAACCTCCTAAGAATACTGTCTTCACAACAAATGGGCCTTCGTAGTTAGAAGCCCACTTCCCTCGGGTATCTTTCTCTGATGGCAAGATTTTTTTGAGTACCAGATCTCCCTCTTTGAATTCACACAGGAGAACCTTCTTGTCTAATGCTCTCTTAAGCCTCTTTTGGAATAACTGCTCATGGAACATGGTTGTCATCCATTTCTCGTCGATGAGTTTCAACTCGTTGTATCTGCTTCGGATCCATTCTACTTCTTCCAACTTGGTTTCCATCAGGATTCTCAAGGATGGTATCTCCACTTCCATTGGGAGAATTGTTTCCATGCCATAAAATAAGGAGAAAGGGGTTGCCCCTGTTGAAGTGTGGATTGAGGTCCGATATCTATGCAAAGTGAAGGGTAGTATTTCATGCCAATCCTTGTAAGTCTTGACCATCTTTTGTAGGATTTTCTTGATGTTCTTATTGGCAACTTCAACAGCTCCATTCATTTTCGGGCGGTAAGGTGAAGAATTGCGGTGCTTGATCTTGAAGGATTCACACAGTTCTTTCGTAGTTCTATTGTTCAAATTAGTTCCATTATCTATGATAATTCTGCTTGGAATTCCATAACGACATATAATTTCCTTCTTGATGAAGCGGACAACCACTTGCTTTGTCACATTGGCGTAGGAAGCAGCTTCTACCCATTTTGTGAAGTAGTCGATGGAGACCAAGATGAAACAATGTTCGTTGGAAGCTTTAGGCTCAATTGCTCCAATCATGTCAATGCCCTACATAGAGAAAAACCACGACGATGAAAAAACATTCAACAGCGTTGGAGGCACGCGCACCTTATCAGCATAAATTTAACATTTATGGTATTTCCTAGCATATTGGATGCAATCAAATTCCATGGTCAACCAGTAATACCCAGCTCTCAAAATCACTTTGGATACAGCGTGACCGTTGGCATGAGTTCCAAATGGTCCCTCATGAATTTCTTAAATTAACAGGTTTGCTTCACGTTTGTCAACACATCTAAGCAGAACCATGTCGTGATTTCTTTTGTACAACACATCATTGCTGAGGAAGAATTTGGACGCCAATCTTCTCAAAGTCATTTTATCAAGAGAGGTAGCATCAGCTGGATATTCCTGGTTTTGCAGATACCTCTTGATGTCGTGGCTTTCCATCAGTTTCTTCTTCAACTAATTGGCAGTAGGTGAGCTTGGTCTTTCGTTCAATCTGGATGAGTGGCACTTCATTAATGAATTTGACCTTCCACATGGAGGCTAGCATAGCCAAAGCATCAGCAATGTGGTTTTCAGACCTCGGGGCGTGTCAGAAAGTGATCTCACAAAGTATTTGATCATCTCCACAATATAAGCACGATATGGAATCAACTTTTTTTCTCGGGTCTCCTATTCACCCTTAACTTGGTATATCACCAAAGCTGAATCTCCACTCACTTCAAGGATTTTGATTCGGAGATCAATGGCTACTTCAAGGCCTAGAATGCATGCTTCATATCCGACAATGTTGTTTGTGCACTCAAAACATAACCTCGTTGTGAACGGAGTATAACCACCATCTGGGTTTATCAAAATAGCACCTATGTCATGCCCACTGTAATTAGAGGAACCATCGAACATCGTCTTCCAACGGGATCCTGGCTTGGGACCCTTATCTGGACTTGGTTCTTTACAATCTTTCTTTATTAACATAATGTCTTCATCGGGGAAGTCAAGCTTCAGAGGCTCATACTCTTCAACTGGTTGCTCTGCAAGGTAACCTAACAAATAGACTTCTGAGTTACGTACTGGATGTCGTATTTGGATAACAACATATGCCAACGGGAAAGCCTTCCAATCTGAGCAGGCTTTTCAAAAGTGTACTTTATTGGATCCATCTTAGAGATCAATAAAGTAGTGTGACAGATTATATATTGCCTGAGACGCTTAGCTGCCCATACTAAAACACAACAATTTTTCTCCAAGAATGAATATCTGCTTTCACAGTCAGTAAACTTCTTGCTTAAATAGTAGATGACATGCTCCTTTCGTCCAGTCTCATCATGTTGCCCCAATATGCAACCCATAGACCCTTCTAGCACAATCAGATACATGAAGAGAGGTTTCCCTGGCACAAGCGGAATTAGGATTGGAGGTTCTTGTAGATAACCCTTTATCTTTTCGAAAGCTAGCTGACAATCAGAATTTCATTCAACTGCTTGATCCTTTTGGAGCAGCTTCAAGATGGGCTCACAAGTAGCAGTCATATTGAAGATGGAGATGTAGTTTAGTCTTCCAAGAAAACCTATGACTTGCTTCTCGATTTACGGAGTGGGAATTTCTTGAATGGATCTAACTTTATCTGGGTCAACTTCAATCCCTCGTTGGCTAACAATAAATCCAAGCAACTTTCCAGACCGAACTCCAAAAGTACACTTAGCTGGATTTAATCGCAATCTGAACTTTGTGAGACACTCAAACAACTTAAACAAATGATCCACATGGTCCTCTTTTCTTTGGGATTTAGCGATCATGACATCGACATAGACCTCTACCTCCTTATGCATCATGTCATGGAAAAGTGTAATCATCGCTCTTTGGTAAGTGGCGCCTGCATTTTTAAGACCAAATGGTATGACCTTATAACAATAGGTCCCCCAAGGTGTAATGAATGTAGTTTTCTCCATGTCATCAGGATCCATTTTGATCTGGTTGTAACCTGAGAAGTCATCCATGAAAGAAAATACAAAGAATCTAGCAGTATTATCCACCGAGGTATCAATGTGCGGAAGAGGGAAGTCATCATTTGGGCTGGCTTTGTTCAAGTCCCTATAGTCGACACACATTTGAACCTTTACATCCTTCTTCGGTACATGAACAATATTGGCCACCCACTGAGGGTACTTTACAACAGCGCGAAATCCGACATCAATTTGTCTTTTTACCTCTTCTCTGATCTTCAAGGCCATGTCTGGTCTTGTCCTTTAGAGCTTCTTATTCACAGGAGGACAATCGGGTCGGAGTGGTAGCTCATGAACGACAATATCGGTGTCCAAATTGGGTATATCTTGATACGACCATGCTAACACATCCACATACTCTTGGAGAAGCTTGTCCAACCTTGCCCTGACATATGCCCCAAGTGTGGTTCCAATTTTGATTTCCTTTCTCTCCTCTTCACTGCCCAAGTTGATGGTTTCTACCTACTCTTAGTGAGGTTGGAGATATATGTACTCATATTCAAGTATCTTAGCCAATTCATCTGGGATATCGCAATCTTCCTCACCCTCTTCTTTAGCTTGGTTGATGGGTGCATCAAAGTTAGGGGAGATTAGAGAGCCATCGGATTCAATGTGGGTAGCAATGATTCTACATGTTTTTAGATGATTGCTTTTATTAAAATGAAAAACAAAAAGTAATGCAACGAGAGAATGTTTTTTTTTGAAAGATTGTCATTTTCTTTTTAAAAGTGAAAGAGAAAAAATAGTAAATGAACAAACAGGAATTTAACAAAATGCCTTCATTCATTAAGATTTGAAAATAAAAAAGGGGGCCTACAAAATTATCTTATAGCCTTGGGCATAGCTATGGATTTTTGAAAACATTAAAATGACAAAACAACAAGATTACTTTGATAAAGGGAGGATTTTGGGGATCTCCACAGAGTTCCAATTGCTCAAAGCCACATCAGAACGGTACACCAAATTTCTTAAGCCTTCATCTTCAGAATCTTCGTCAATTGCGTTCACTTGGAAGCCAGCACTGACAAACACTTCTTGGATTTCTTTTGAACGACCATTGATTGGAGTTGACGCTTTACTTGAAGTTGGTTTGTAACCCAACCCAAAGCGGTCCATCTTGACTTTGACATTGGTCACTTCACCCCAGCCTTCTGGTTTACCCTCCCAATGGTGGAAATGGTGCTTTTTAGAGATGCAAAAGATGGAACGACCCTCTACACATGCTCCTCCACCTCCAACAAGACTGCATTTGCAATTCCAAGCGGTTGGAAAGAAGTTTCCAATGCATCCTCATTTACCTCGATGTATTTGAATGAAGAAAGATTGCTTACCATGAGATCTTCCTCCCCAAATATGGTCACCAGTTTGTTGTCAACAACGAATTTCATTTTCAGATGTAGGGTTGAGGTCACTGCCCCAGCAGCATGGATCCATGGCCTTCCCAACAAGCAGCTATAATTGGGGTTGATATCCATAACCTGAAAGGTTATATCAAAAACATGAGGACCAATAAGAATGGGCAACTCCACTTCACCAATAACGGTACTTCTCAAACTATCAAATGCTTTCACAACAAGAGCACTAGGTTTCATCTCCTCTCCTTCATATGCAAGCTTTGCAATAGTTCTTTTGGGTAACACATTGAGGGATGATCCAGTATCTACCAATACCCTGGCCAAAGTGTCCTCTTGACATTTAACAGAAATGTGCAAGGCACGATTGTGATTGTTACCTTATTTAGGTCATTCTCCTCCATTGAAGCTTAATGTATTACAGGCGGTGATGTTAGCTATCACGCTATCAAATTGTTCCACGGTGATATCCTGTGTTACATGAACTTGGGCAAGAAGCTTCTGCAGAGACTGCGATGTGCGGGGGAGCACATAAGGAGAGATAATATTCAGATTTTTGATGGTGTCTGATGTAATTGGTCAATAATCTTGTAATCACTTCTCTAGATGATCTTGAGGAACTCCTCGTCTTCATTGAAAGAGACAGCATCCTTGTCCTTAGAAGGAACAGTGGTGGTGGTTTCTTTTGACATCTGAGGTATCACACGGATCAGAGGGTTATAAATTCGACCATTACGGGTCATTCTGCTTGGCCCTTCTATGTTTGTCACCTCATCATTAACAATCTTCAACCTTTTTTTTGGATTCACGGATTTCTGATTATTAACAACCACTTCATAATTCCAAGGCACAACTTTTGTACTATTGAAAGAAAAAAGAGTGGGTCTTCATTCAATAGTATTCTTACCTTGAATAGGATTCATAACTGGGTCTGGAAGATTGGAAACTGGTCTAGGTAAATTGAAGACAGGTTCAACCTCATTGTGAGTAGGCTCGGCCAAATTGAACACGTGAGTTGGTAAATTGAACACTGGCTCAATCACAACTACTTCATTCTTCTTCACACATTTGATAATCTGAAGTATACCTTGGTCAATTAAAATCTGTACATCACTTTGGACTCCTTCACACTCTTTCGGCTGAGCAGCATATTCGAAATAATTCTTGTGACACACCTTGGCTAAACCTGCTTCAACCAACTTCGCATGAAACTCTAGCAATGGAGTTTTGATATCCTTCACATCACAGATTAAGACTTCATCAACTTCTTCTTCTATGGCATTGACAGATGCCCCATGGACGGGCAAAGGATTACTTTCACATTTGGATTTGTATCATTAAAGGACAAAATCTTCTTCTCAACCAATTCCCTTACAATATGTTTCAAAGCATAACAACCTTCCAGATCATGAATTCGATTTTCTTATCAAAGAAGAAAACGTCCACTGGAAAGAGTCACCCATGATTAGAGACTTCATAGCGAATAAAATAAATATCCACTTCATTGGGGAAGTATGGAGCCAGGCAGCTTATTGGGGAAAACAGAGTAACTTCTGTGGGAGAACAAAGATGACTCCATTGGGGAGAAAATCCTCAACATCAACACTAGATTCTCTACGGTCTTGAAAATCACTTACGATTATAGGATTGGTTCAAGAGTGTTGTCAGTTTATGCTTCAATGGAGATTTTTGCTGAAAATGGTCTAAAAGTGCTTCTGCAACATTAAGACTTCCTGGGGAACAATGATTTCCTTCAAATCTTTCCACAAGTCAAAGCAACTTTATATTCTTTCATTGTGTTTTCAAAAACAATTTTAAATTCGAAAACTTTTTACTTTCAAAATTATTATTAACAAATGACATTTTGCATAACAAGGAAAAGCAGAGAAAGCATAAAATGGCAAAAATTGAAAGGCAAAAGTCTGATTTTATTTAAGAATTGTAGCTTTCTAATGGCAAAGCTCCTTGGAGTATTAAAATTGAAATTGGCAATATGGAAAGGTTACATTGAATCCAACGACACCCATTAACCCTAACAACTAAGGCTTCCCAAAATCATGCTTCTGACGAGAGCGGCTGGATTGGACCCCTGCTTTGGATCTTCTGCAATGATGAACTCCATCTGATGCATTGAAATGCATTTTGTCCCTAACTTTGGTCTGGATCGCCCTTTCGGGTTTTCAATTCACCGGGATGCTCATTTTTGCCTAAGTCGCCCTTTCGGGTTTTCAGCGTAGCGAGCTCTTATTTTTTTATTTTCATCCCTAACTTTTTCCTGGATCTCCTTTATAGGTTCTGATCCACCGGGATACGCATTGTTTCCTAAGTCGCCTTTTTAGGTTTTCGAATTAGCGGGTTTTTTAGGCATAATATTTTCGGACTGCATCAGAGTTCACAGGATGTGCAAGCTCTTCATCATCCATTATTGTGAGAATTAGCGATCCTCATGAGAAGACTGACTTCACAACAAATGGGCCTTCATAGTTGAGAGCCCATTTCCCACACATGTCTTTATGAACTGGCAAGATCTTTTTGAGTACAAGCTCTCCTTCTCGGAATTCCCAGACTCTGACCTTCTTGTCAAATGCCCTCTTCATCTGCTTCTGGTACAACTGACCATGGCACTTTGCAGTTATGCACTTCTCATCGATGAGGTTCAACTGGTCAAATCTTTCTTGGACCCATTCTGCTTCATCATGCTTGGTTTCCATCAATACCCTCAAGGACGGTATCTCTACTTCAATAGAAAGGGACGCATCCATTCCATACACCAATGAAAAAGGGGTTGCCCCTGTTGAAGTTCGCATTAAAGTTCTGTATCCGTGCAAAGCAAATGGTAGCATTCATGCCAATCTATGTATGTCTTTAGCATCTTTTGTAGGATTTTCTTGATGTTTTTATTCGTGGCTTCAATAGCTCAATTCATTTTAGGACGATAAGGAGAAGAATTGTGGTGCATGATCTTGAAACTTTCACACAACTCCTTCATAGTTTTATTGTTTAAATTAGTCCCATTATCTATTATGATTCGGCTTGGAATTCCATAACGGCAGATAATCTCTTTCTTAATGAAGTAGGCAACTACTTGCTTGGTTACATTGGCATAGAAAGCAGCTTCCACCCATTTTGTGAAATAGTCAATGGCAACCAAAATGAATCGGTGACCGTTGGAAGCTTTAGGCTCGATTGCCCTAATCTTGTCAATTCCCCACATCGAGAAAGGCCACGACGATGATAAAACATTCAATAGCGTTGCAGGCACGTGCACCTTATCAGCATAAATTTGGCACTTATGGCATTTTCTGGCATATCGGATGCAATCAGATTCCATGGTTAACCAGTAATACCCAGCTCTCAAAATTTTCTTTGACATAGCATAACCATTGGCGTGAGTTCCAAATGTTCCCTCATGAATTTATTGAAGATGTCTATTTCACGTCTGTCAACACATCTAAGCAGAACCATGTCATGGTTTCTTTTATACAACACATCATTGCTAAGGAAGAATTTGGATGCCAATCTTTTCAGAGTCTTTTTGTCAAGAGTTGTAGCATCGGCCGGATATTCCTAGTTTTGCAGATAATTCTTAATGTCGTGGAACCATGGTTTGCCATCTGTTTCCTCTTCAACTAGTTGACAGTAAGCGGGCTCGGTCTTACGCTCGATTCGAATGAGTGGTGCTTCATTAATAAGTTTGACCTTCCACATCGAGGCTAGCATGGCCAAAGCATTGGCAATATGGTTTTCAGACCTCAGGACATGTCGAAAAGTGACCTCGTCAAAGTATTGGATCATCTCCACAATATAAGCATGGTACGGGATTAACTTTTCCTCTCGGGTCTCCCATTCACCCTTGACTTGGTAAATCACCAAAGTTGAATCTCCACTCACTTCAAGAATTTTGATTCGGAGATCAATGGTTGCTTCAAGGCCTAGAATGCATGTCTCATACTCGGCAACATTGTTTGTACATTAAAAATCTAACCTTGCTGTGAATGGGGAATAACCGCCATCGGGATTCATCAAAACGACACCTATGCCATGCCCACTGTAATTAGAAGAACCGTCAAACATCATCTTCCAATGGGAACCTGGCTCGGGGCCTTCATCAGGACCTGGATCTTCACAGTCTTTCTTCACCAACATAATGTCTTAATCAGGAAAGTCAAACTTTAGAGGCTCATAATCTTCAACCGGTTGGTCTGCAAGGTAATCTGACAAGATACTTCCCTTAATAACTTTTTGAGTCACGTATTGGATGTCGTATTCGGACAACAACATATGCCAACGGGCAAGTCTCCATGTCTGAGCAAGCTTCTAAAAAATATACTTTATTGAATCCATTTTCGAGATTAACAAAGTAGTGTGACATATCATGTATTGCCTGAGACGCTTAACAGCCCATGGTAAAGTGCAATAAGTCTTTTCCAAAAGTGAATGTCGGCTTTCACAATCGGTAAACTTCTTGCTCAAATAGTAAATGACGTGCTCTTTTCTTCCAGTCTCATCGTGTTGGCCCAATACGCAACCCATAGACTTCTCGAGAACCGTTAGATACATGAAGAGTGGTATTCCAGGAACAGGAGGAATCAAGATGAGAGTCTCTTGCAAATAACCCTTGATCTTCTCAAACGCTTTCTGACAATCAGAATTCCAGTCAATAATCTGATCCTTGCGGAGTAACTTGAATATTGGTTCACAGGTAGCAGTCATGTTGGAAATGAATCTGGAAATATAATTCAGGCGTCCAAGAAAACCTCTGACCTGTGTTTCAATTTGTGGAGCGGGTATTTCTTGAATGGCTCGGACTTTATCAGGGTCTACTTCGATTCCTCGTTGGCTAACGATAAATCCAAGTAACTTTCCAGATCTAACACCAAAAGTACACTTAGCATGATTCAATTTCAACTAGTATTTCCTGAGTCGTTCAAACAATTTCAACAAATGATCCAAATGTTCCTCCTCACTTTGGGACTTAGCAATCATATCATCGACGTACACCTCAATCTCCTTATGTATCATGTCATGAAAGAGAGTGACCATTGCTCTTTGATATGTTTCCCCTGTGTTCTTCAGGCCGAAGGGCATAACCTTATAACAATAGGTCCCCCAAGGAGTAATGAATATAGTCTTTTCCCTATCAGCAGTGTCCATCTTAATCTGATTATAACCGGAGAAGCCATCCATAAAAGAGAAGACTGTGAAACGGGCTGTATTATCCACAAGTGTATCAATATACGGTAGAGTAAAATCATCCTCTGGGTTTGCTTTGTTCAAATCCCTATAGTCTACACACATTCTGACTTTACCGTCCTTTTTGGGCACTGGCACAATGTTGGCTACCCACTCAGGGTACTTCGCAACTGTTAGAAAACCTACGTCAAGTTGTCTTTTAACCTTATCTCGAATCTTCAAAGCCATGTCAGGTCTAGTTCTTCGAAGTTTCTGCTTTACAGGTGGGCACTCTGGTTTAAGCGGCAACTTGTGAACAATAATATCAGTGTCTAGACTGAGCATGTCTTGATACGATATGCAAACACATCAATATATTCCTCTAGAAGCTTGGCCAACCTTTGTTTGACATCAACCCCAAGTGTTGTACCAATCTTGACCTCTTTCTTTTCCTCATCAGTGCCAAGATTAATCAACTCTACTTGCTCTTTGTGCAGTTGAAGTTCAGTGTACTCATACTCAACCAATTTTTCCAGCTCAGCGGGAACTTCGAAATCTTCCTCACCCTCATCCTCAGCTTGATAAATGGGCGAATCAAAGTTAAGGGTGAAAGCAGGGTCATCGGATTCAACGTGGTTTGGGATTATTCTGCACGTTTGGAATGACTTATTTTATTAAAGGCACAAAGAAAAATGCAAAAGAAATATGTTTTTTTTAGTTTTGAAAGGCTGCCAATTTCTTTTGAAAGTAAAAGCAAAAAACAGTCAATGAAATAAGGAGAAGTTAATAAAATGCATTAATTGATAATCATTTGAAAGTAAAAAGTGGGGCCCTATAAAGTAATCCAATAGCCTTGGGCATAGCTATGAAATTTTGAAAACAACAAACAAAGGTCAATAAATTACTTTGTGTTCTGGACTGGGTCGGGGTCTGCCCCTCAATCGAGCAGGCCCAACCCACACTTCCTGGGATGCCCCAACAAAGGCCTCTTAGCACGACCCATGTCGAGCTCATGCCCCTCCTCAACATTGTCGAGCACACGCACGGCATAGAGCATCGGGCAGGGCGCTAAGCCTCTCCGGGCTCGCTCCTCCTCGACACTCAGGTGCTCCCCCCTCGAGGAGTCATCTCCTTATACATATCCTCCCTGCGAGGACACGTCACTCCCTGACACGCAAGACTCCTCCCCGCGAGGACACGTTCTCATGTAACCGCCCACTCCCGATGGAATCGGCCTGCCCTAATTCTGGAGATCTAGGAGCGGTTACCCCAGGGCAAAGACCACGTGCTGGTCTTCACTACGCCACGTAAGCCCTGGCAGTTACTTGGATTGGGCCTGGCAATCCAGCCCAGTGCTAGTGACCGTTGGCCCCGCGCTGGGGGCTCTCTATAAATACCCTCTCACTTGAGAGGGTCAGGTTACACACTCTCTTACACTCTAACCTTGTACTTGCTTTTACTTGACCTTTGCCTTACTTGAGCGTCGGAGTACCTTGCAGGTACACCCCCTCTGCAGTCTTTCAACCTCACCGGAGCTGAAGTCCACAAGACGTTGTTGGCCACCAAATACTGTCTGATCCAGATACGATAACTTTGATAAAGGGAAAATCACTAGGATCTCTATTGCTTCCCAGTTATCCAAAGCAGCGTCACACTTGAACATCAGATTGTTCGAGTCTTCGTCCTCATTATCATATTCAACAACATTGATCTGGAAACCTCTGCTGACAAACACTTCTTAAAAGCTCTTCGGGCGACCTTTGACAGATGTCGATGCTCCATCTTTAGTCGGTTTGTAACCCAACCCGTGGAAATTCATCTTTGTTTTGACATCCTCACCTCTCCCCAACCTTCGGGTACACCTTCTTCAATTATTGATCTGGTACTCTTGAAAGACGCGAAAGATGGATTACTCTTGCCCACTTGTTCCTCGATTTCCAACAGGACAACGCTGGCTATCTCGAGTGCTTGGAAAGAAGTTTCTAAAGCATCCTCGTCAACCTCTATATAACAGAATGAAGACATGTTACTTACCATCAAGTCCTCCTCACCATGCACAATTACCAACTTATCATTAATCACAAATTTCATTTTCTGATGTAATGTCGAAGTTACAGCACCAGCAGTGTGGATCCACGGTCTTCCAAGTAAACAACTATAAGTAGGGTTTATATCCAGTGCTTGGAATGTGATGTCAAATACATGGGGGCCAATTAAGATCGGTAGTTCAACTTCTCCAATTACAGTCCTACAGGAACCATCAAAAGCCTTGACTATCAAAAAAGTAGTCTCATCTCAGTCTCTTTGTAAGCTAACTTTGTAAGAGTCCTCTTAGGTAAAACATTTAAAGAGGAGCCGGTATCCACAAGTACTCTTGCCAAAGTGTCGTCCTGACATTTCACGGACACGTGTAAAACACGGTTGTGATTCTGACCTTCTCTTGGTAACTCCTCTTTACTAAAGCTAAGGGTGTTACAGGCAGTAATATTTGCAATCACACTATCAAACTGGCTAGTAGTAATATCTTGGGCGACATGATCTTGAGCCAACAACTTTTGCAATGCAGCTCGATGAGAAGGTGAACTCATCAAAAGAGACAAAATTGAGATCTTAGAGGGAGTTTGGTGAAGCTGATCAATGACTTTATAATCACTCTTTCTGATAATCCTCAAGAACTCAGCATCTTCGTCATTTGCAACCACTTCTTTCTCTTTGTCTTTGGCAAGCTCAGTGGTAACAGTTTCCATAGGCGGAGCCTCATTAAAACAGGGAGTATAAATACGACCACTTCGTGTCATCTTGCCTGCCCCAGCTATATTAGTCACATCTTCATTAACACTTTTCAAATCTTCTCTTGGAATAACCTTCCCAGATTCTTTGTCAATCATTGTCACATCGTACTTCCAAGGTACGACTTTAGAGTCTCTGAAATGAAAAGGACTGGGCTTTTGAATGATCACCGGCTTTGGTGGATCAACTGCAGAAGCAACGGCAGATTCTGGTATGTTGAACACAAGCTTTGGTGCACTGAAAATAGGTACTATAGAATTTGATTCTAGCAAATTAAAAATGGGCACTTTATCACCTGGTTCTGGTAAGTTGAAGATGGGCTCAATCACGACAACTTCATCCTTCTTCGATTTACTACTCACTTGTAGAAAACCATCATTGATCAAATTTTGAATATCATTCTGAACCATCATACATCATTTGGCACTGACATCACAATTTTTACAATCGTCATGGAAAACATTCACTAAACCTGCCTCAAACAGCTTTGAATGGAAGACTTGAAGAGGAGTTTTAATCTCGAAAACATCAAGAATTAAACTCTCGTCAAATACTTCATCAACAACATTAACAGATCCATAGGTGGGCAAAGGATTGTTCTTGACATTAGGTTGGGAATCACCAAAAGACAGAATCTTCTTCTCCGTTAACTCTCTCACCAAGTGCTTCAGAGCATAACAACTTTCTAGATCATGGCCAGGTGCACCTTCATGAAACAAACAATGAACATTTAGATTATAGTTAGATGGAAGTAGATTAGGAGGTGGACCCAAAGCCTTTGTAGTTATCAAACCTCGTTGTACCAGTGAAGGATACAACTCGGTATAAGTCATCGGAATAGGAGGAACCGGAGGCTTATATTGTCTTCTGTTAGGAGCATTCTGGCGAGGTGCTTGAACCTTCTATTATTGATAGGCAGGAGCGTTGGGCGCTCATTGATAATTGGATGGAGCTTGGGCGGGCTGATAAACAGGAGGTGGTTGTACAACAACTGGTTAATAAGTAGGAGCCGGTTGCACAAACTGGTATGTAGGAACTTGTTGATTGAAAGCGGGTGTAACAGCAGCCACATACGGTTGTTGAGCAAACTGGACAGGGTAACCTTGTTGTTGAACATAGTTCTGTTGGTGTTTCCAAGGCTGATTTCTTCTTCTTCCTTACATTACGGCATTAGTTTCACCCTTTTTTTTCTTGTTGAAACTATTGGAAGGCTTCTTAGCATGGTCTTTGTTGGAGCTTGAACTACTAGCAGTTCTTGACATTTTTCCACTTTTCAAACCCAATTCTACCTTCACGCCTACAACAACAATATCAGAAAAATTGGCAGTCACACTTCCAACCATTCTTTCATAAAACTCAGGACGAACAGTGTCGACAAACTAATCTGCTAGTTCTTTTTCAGTCAAAGGAGGTTCTACTTGCGAAGCAGTCTCTCTCCATCTCTGAACGTATTCCTTGAACGACTCAGAATTCTTTTGGGACATACTTAGCAGTTGCCTTCTGTCGGGAGCCAAGTCCATGTTGTATTTATAATGCTTGATAAAAGCATCATATAGATCTTGGAAACTCTTAATGCGAGACTGATCCAGACTTAAATACCACTTCGACGAAGCACCCTTCAAACTGTCTTAGAAACAGTGAATCATCAGTTTATCATTATCAACATGAGTGGCCATTTTCGATAATACATGATCAGATGGCTCTTTGGGCATGTAGCTCCTTCATGGTGATTAAAGCTAGGAGTCTTGAACTTTAGAGGGATAACTAAACCAGATACAAGACACACTTCTCTGGCAGCAGTACCAAAGACTTGATCTTCTTCCATCGCTTTTATCCTTTTATCAATAATTTCCACATTTTCTCTGAGTCTCTCATAACGTTCATCCCATTCTTCCGGCATGTCAGGGACATCATATACTGGTTGATGCTCACTGAAGTATGGTTGCACACGGGTATGCACAACAGCTGGTGCAAAAGTTGGAATCACATGAGAAGCTCCAGTAACCAAAGGAACATCTTGTTGAACAATGGGAATTGCAGCAGATGCAGGCACAAAATCTGGTGGAAGACCGTATGGAGGTACATTTGCTGTAATAACAATTGTTGGCTGAGGCTCCACAACTGTATTGACAATCTCAGAAACAACAATGGACTGAGCATTCATTTTCGCGTGTATAACCTGTAGTATCTCCATAATTTGCCCTACGTCCCCCCGTAGGTCTTCTAATTCATTGTTGACATGATCAAGATCTTGACTATGTTCCGCCATCCTTCTACGAGCTTGAGCTCTGGTGTTGTATGGGCACAGAGGATTCAGGGTGAAAGAACTGAAGACGAGACAACAGAATGAGCAAAATGCGAAAAGAAAATGCACATGCAATGACATGAATACAATGCCATGCATTGATTTCAAGGAACTCAAAAGCAAGTTGCAAACATTTTTGGGAAGACTGAAAAAGTTTCATTTTATAATCCATGATCTATACTAATTTTGCAAAGGAAAAAACAATTAAGTTCCTTGAAACCAAAGAGTTATTCATGGATGCATGAATGTATGAATGAATGAATGCACATATATATACACATATATACAGGCAAACAAACAAGGGTCTAGGTTTGAAGATCACGAGCATGGAGCCATGGTCTACCCATCCCAAAAGGTGTGTACTAAGGGTTCTTGTATCTGCATAATAGGGTTCTAAAAGGTTCCCAAAATCAACAACCCACCTTTCGGATATTATCGATTTTCTGATTACTCGGTAGTCAATAATATTCTCATGAGAGTCTCGTCTGAGTGTAGTATCGCGTATCAACTATTTTGGGATTACTCCCTCATAGTCATCACACTACATCCTAAGAGGTCAAGTGGGGTAAAAAGTGACTAAAGGTTCTCAGTGTCACTGGCTCCTAGGTCAAAAGTAGTAATTTTTTCACGAATACTCGTTCAACAATACTACTCCCAAGAGGGCCTCCACTGAGCGGTGATTTCTCAAGTCAGCTTGGTCGGGAATTAACTCCCTATAAGCCTTCTTGAATATACCACCTTCCTATCATAAGTGCACTCAAGTCCGGGTTAGGACTTATCTCACCACTCAAAGTAACAACCCAAGCAGATACAAATATACAGATATACAGGCAAACAAGCATATAAATAACACAAATATAAACAAGGTGGGTTTAACCCTCTTAATATTTATTTCCCCAGTGAAGTCGTCATTTCTGTTACAGTGAGAATCAGATATCAAGCTATTAATTAACTTGAATCACGCGTCTTTAAATATTCACCACCGAACTTTGATTTATCCAAAGGAAAAGGTAAAGAGCAAAAACCCTAATTGCACTATGTAAACATAGCAAAGAGATCTAAGGTTCGGGGGTTGGTTATACCTAGGGAAGGTGTTAGCATCCTGAGTATCTGTAGTACTCTACAAGAACCTCTTGTTTTATTGTGTTATGTTATTACTTGCTTGCTAAAGGTAATTATACTAAGGGAAAGACCTAAGGGTTTTATTTCTAAGTATGTTTGCCAAGACATCGCATCTTGTGCCTACGTATCCTGACGGGAATAAAATAAGA
This sequence comes from Lathyrus tuberosus, assembly GCA_022829125.1. NCBI lineage: Eukaryota > Viridiplantae > Streptophyta > Magnoliopsida > Fabales > Fabaceae > Lathyrus > Lathyrus tuberosus. The sequence goes on along the minus strand of JALAZF010000082.1, from coordinate 9,621,996 downwards.
GCATTCGTAGTTCCCCTCAATGAGGGTGAGGAACTCTTGACAGTGGTCAAGGTTCCAAATGGAAGAGGTAAGTGTCCATGGCAAAGCCCTTACATAGAGTGTCGTGACTCTAAACTTAAGGCTAAGATAAAAAAGAAACATGAGTAAGCGTTCATGGAAGGAACTTACATAGAGTACGACGACTCTAATCCTAAGGCTAGGATAAAAGGGAAAGAAATGTCTATGGCAAGACATAGAGCACGACGACTCTAATCCTAAGGTTATGATAAAGGGAAGGTCCTAAAGCTCCTAAGTATGACGTGACAGTCATTAGGATGAGATCCTTTCCTTTGGAATTGATTGAGAAAAGATATGGATGCGAACAGAAAAGGGAAACAGATTGTAGGTTGTCTTAGTTAACATCTTAAAGGGACAAACCTAATTTTATGCGTCTAGAGTAAGATTAAGGGGAAAGTCTAAGCTAATATTATCATGCTAGAATAGAAAATCCTACTGTCTAGATACAATGGCAATAACACATTCAGGTAACAGCAACAATCTTCAACAAGGATGCATTTAGATTTAACCACAATTAGTAGTAAGAGTAATCAAAATTTGTAATCAAGATCAATATTAAAATGACGTCAGAAATTACCCAAAATTAATATTAACATTAAAATTAATCAAAATTAAAATTAACATCAAAACTTAATTAAGGTTCAGGATAAAAAAAAAATTAAAATAATAAAAAGAAAATAAGATCACTATTTGATCAACATTAATTTTAGACATAATATACAAACTTGTTATTCAAAACTTCTAATAAAGAAACCAAATTAACCAACCTAAAGCAACAAAAGATGGGCACAGAATTAGACATCAAAATCCCCAGGCCCAACAACCACACGGCCCAATGTAGGAGGAAAGGTCCAAGGTGGACCTTTGACCCGCAGAATGTATATAGAGCACATGATCCGATCAAAGAGTCAATTTAGACTCTGATCTTAGAGCCAAGGCCTGACGTGCACGGTGGGGGAGATAAGAATACCCACACAGGATCAAAAGATGGCACTTTCTAAAGAAAAGGGGAAATCATCAAAATCGTTCTCCAAATTCATTCCTCCTCCCTACTCGTTTTTCTCTCTTTCTCGCTAATCACTCTCTCATATCTCCATTGTTCCTCGCCGGCAAAAAACAATCGCGCCATCACTCTCTCTTCTCACTCCCTCCGTCGCAGGCTTCCTCATCATCATCTCTACTCCCTCTCGCAGCGGACACACTCTTTCCGCTCTCACACTGCGATTCAACAACAACATAACTCCATTTCCCTCCTTGCATCATTTCCCCCCAATTCCCTTTTCTTTTCCTATCATATGACCTTCGTCTCTCTCACTCTCGTGATTGCGCATGGATTCACAGCTTCCTCTTCTCAGTTCGCAACAATTCGAATCGCAATCCCCTAAATCAAGTTCTACAAATTACACAATCAATTTCTACAAGTTTAAATGCAAGAAACGCATACCTTCGAAGAGTTCAACGCGACGGTTCGACTACAGTAACTCCCAGGTATGTTCTGTACTTCCTCTGCTTCTTCAATCATGTATTTATGTGTAGTGTTGTTCTGAATTTTCTGCTGATTATTGAGTGTATGATCTTTGTGTATCCTTCTGCTACCTCTACGCGTGTGAATTTTCTGCCGTCCCTCAATTTGTTGCGTGAGTGATATTCTGTGAACCTTGTGTGAATGATTTTCCCTGCCTTTTCAATGTGTGATTGAGTGCATTTTTCTCTGTCTCTTTCGTGATAATAGCATGACAGTATGTTTTTTCAAGTCCTTTTCTTTTGCTGTTATGCGCATCCTTTTATAATACCCTGTGACTTTAAATTCTGAATCAATGGTATGAATGCTGGTTTAATGAATTTTTTATCTTGTCATGATATTGGTGAAACAAATTTCCATTCTTGCTTGATTGTGTCTGAGAAAAGTATAACTGATGATGAAGATTTTGTCTGGAACGTGTTAAAAAACTGTCATGAAAACATGATAAATTCCTTTCCTTTTTTCGGTCTCGACATGTTTGATTTTGCTGATAACTTTCCGATCTTGTGACAAGAGGATTTCCATTTTTGTGTTATTATGTTTAGGACTGCTATGGAAATAATCGGATTTATCGTAATGGCTAATGAAATTCTTTTGGTATCTCTGAATATTTCTCCACTTTCTTCAAGGCCAAAGTGTGACGGTTGTAAAATTAGAATGCTAATGAGGAGTTCTTTAATTTCCATGGAATGTCAAAATCTTGGGTAACTTATTGGTTAAACTGCTAGTTCTATGTGCATATTGTGAGCTGTTTTGATTCTCTAAGGTAGAAAATTTGTTTTTGCAAATACAGGAACACTGACAGGTTTATACTACATGCCAACAACAGGTGATACCGATGAACGATAAGGCGTGGCTTCTGATTTATGAAGGCCTGGTTGTTGAAAATAACGGGTGTAGGACACGTCAGATTGTTGATCAACATAATCCCCATTGACACTGACAATAGTCCCTTGTGCAGTAAGTGTCACAACTTTCATTCTTGATGCACAAACTTGGCTAACAGTAGTGCATACTGTAGATTTTGATAGTCTAGCTTGCACTGTTTTTTGAATTGGTACATTTATCCTATTAATCTTGGATAATGCATTTTGATCCTTGGACATTGTTTTCCAGCAGGTTCCTTTACTGGCTTCAACTTGAACAGGTGATAACATTTTTGTTGGTTTCCTTTCCTTGCGCCATGAAGTTCCAGTTCCAACTTGTGCTTTTCCAATTTGTCATCTACCTCGCATCTGGGAGCAGTTTGAACCAGAGTACTGACAGAGGGGGACGAAAACGGTAGCTGAAAAAAAGTCTTGCTAATTTGTCTTTTAATTACTCGTTGAACTTGACATCACAACCAACAGGACCATTAGGCGTAGGAGGCGACATCATAACCTGCTTCTTCAACATTTTCGCCGCACTCAATTGATACTTTTAGCATAAAGTACTATAACTCCATATTTTCTTTGAAAACAATCAATCCAAAGTGAGATCTACGCAACCGCCAAATGCTCAAGTGTTTGCTTTATTTTCCTTTGATTCTTTCTTCCACTGGATTTTTCCTCTATAATACTAACATTTTCATTAATGAACAATAGTTTTGTAGCATCCTATTCATGGCTTTGACTTCTAAGAACTTCTATGCCTTGCATACAAGCTGTTGGAAAGTAGCTGTTGAGGATGACTTGCAACTCACATGAGCTAACCTTGTGTTGTAGGTAAATCATAATGTCACTATTCCTTTTGCAGCTTGGAGTGATGGTACGGTTAGGATTGTGGGAGAGACCTTGTGTTGGCAAGGTAATCTCACAAAAGTCTTGGAAATGATTGGCATATGCTACTTGGAGCAGCATGTTGGAAACTAATAGCATGGCTTGATTGGAATTCGTTTTTTCTTTTGAAGAATTGGAGAGGATTTTGGCAAACAAGGAACCTGTTCGTATTCTCACACGAGGGTGTGCAGCTTGTTTTAGGCCACTACTTATTTCATAAAATTTGGAATTTTGTCATTACACTAATTTACTTGTCTTGTAAAGAGCATGTAAATCTTGAACCTTTGGAATTTTGAAAAATGAGTTTTGAATTTCTTGATTTGAATTTGAAGTTTTTGTAATAATTGTGAAACTCTTGTTACCTTGAATTTGAATTCTCATGCTTGAACTTGGACTCTGCATTTTAGAAATGGTGTTGTGTCTCCTTCAATTTGTGTTTTAACCTTGTATTGATCTTGAATTGAAATTTTGCACTTCTTGAACATGATGTAAAAACTTCCTTACTCTTGAATTTTGAATAGTGAACTCAAGTGAATTATTTCTTGCCAAAACTCGATTCAAATCCTCATCCAAACTTCACCATTGCGGAACATCAACAAGGAAATTCAAACTTTTTCTTTTCAAGAAACATGAACCATGATCTAACTTCATGAACACAGTTTTGCTCGACCTTTACTCCCCGCACCATCAAAATCTTATATGCTGACGAATTCAGTACACGAACTATGAGGACACAATTTGCAATACCTCTTGCCACAAAAATCATAACCAACCTTCAGATGACCATATTTAGCACCAATGGGAAGAAAACTCTAATTCCCCTTGAGGAAGCCTCTGAGAAATTTTGAGGACAATTGACCTTGTATATTGACTAAAGGATCATAAGAATGAGGGCATATCTTCACAGGAACTCAACACAACTTGCAAGGACCAGAATCCCAATTAGCACACGCACGGTCTCCATGACCTTTGAACCTTCTACAACAACCCTAATTTCACAAATGAAACCAAACAAACAAAATCTAATAAATTGGTTAGCTATGCATGAATGATTAACCTAAGATGATATGCAGAAGGCCAAGGAATCTAAGGGTAAAATTTGGGGTATAACAGTGGGTACGTGGGCATGAGGCGATAAGTCTCTCCAAACACAAAAGTCTAAAAAAATATTTCTCTTCTCATCTCCCCAATCTCATTTCAAACAAACCTTTTCAAACCAAAAAGCGTAGATATTTCAAAGGGCTCCTATAGAGTACTATAGATGTTTGGGTGCTAACACCTTCCCTTTGTGTAACCAATCTACTTACCCATTCTCTGTTTGTTCTTGTTTTAGAACTTTTTTAGGTTTTGTTCGCTCTTTTTCCTTTCCCTTTGGATAAAATAAAAGTGCGGTGGCGACTCTTGCATTTTTCAATTACGTTAGTCAATATCTTACACTCACAAATTTCCCTGCTACACATTTGCATTTTGAATTTGCATTCGCATCATTGTGCATTTTTTTCTTCCTTTTCCAGATATCTTATGTTTCCCTTTGGTCTTCATTCAGTCAAGTTGTCGCACCAATATAATACTCGAGCTAATCTAAAGAAAAAGATGGATCAATTGCAACAAGAGAAACATGAGCTTCGTGAGGAAGTGACCACTCTAAAGGATAGTTTGGAAAGACCCACTGCTATGATGGAAGCATTGGTGGCTGCTCAGAATCAGTTACCCCTTCCTTCTCCGTCTTCGACTTCTATGCAAAGGACAGTCATTTCTGAGATTCTCTCTACGCCCATCTCTGTGGCGCCTGCTAGTGTTCCTCAACACTCTATGCCTCTTGGCTTCCCCTGGGGCATTCCTCATAACTTCATTCCTGAAGGTTATCAACCACCACCACCTTCTGAAATTTCAGTTATTCCTGTAGTCCATCATGTGATGTCCGTACCACCACCTGTGGTTCATACCGTTCCTTTTGGTGAAGAACAGATTTTCCACACCGCCCCGAGTGAGAATGTCAGTGCTTATGAGAAAATGGAAGAGATTCAAGATCAATTTGCTGAAATGTAGAAAGAAATCAAAGCTTTGAGGGGTAAAAAACTGTTTGGGAAGAATGCCCATAAGTTATGACTAGTTCCTAATGCAAAGATCCCACATAAGTTCAAGGTCCCTGACTTTGAAAAGTATAATGGTAACTCTTGTCTGTTGAGCCATTTGACTATGTATGCTCGCAAGATGTCGACTCAGGCCGATAATCATCAGCTTCTCATTCATTACTTTCAAGATAGTTTGTCTGGCACAACCTTGAAATGGTACATGGGCTCGACAACAGTCGAATTCGCACTTTCGAAGATTTGGGTGAGGCTTTTGTAAAGCAATATAAGTATAATGTGGATATGGCCCCTGATCGTGATCAGCTTCGAGCAATGGCTCAAAAAGATAAAGATACATTCAAAGAATACGCGCAGAGGTGGAGCGAGATTGCTGCTCAGATTAATCCTCCTTTGGAAGAAAAAGAGATGACCAAAATCTTCCTGAAAACTCTAAGTCTTTTTATTATGAGCGTATAATTGCTAGTGCCCCGAGTGACTTCACTGAGATGGTGAATATGGGGATGAGATTGGAAGAGGGTGTCCGTGAAGGACGTTTGTTAAAAGATGGTAATTCTGCTGGAAGTTCCAAGAAATATGGTTGAGGATTTGCCAAGAAGAAAGAATGAGAGACCAATGTTGTTTCTCGAGAGAAATATAGAAGACCTCGTAGTAGAAACAGTCATCAGTAACATGTTGCATCTGTTACGCCTGTTATCAATTCAAATCCTATTGTTCAGGAAACTCCTGCCCAACAACGCTCTCACCAACAGAACAATCAACAGGGCCGTTTTTAGAGGAATTTTAATCCCATTTGGATGACCTACTCAAAATTGCTTCCTGGTCTGATTCAAAAGAACATTGTTCAAACCTGTGCACCACCTGCTGCTCCGAAAGATTCGTCGTGGTGGTATAAGCCTAAGGCTCATTGTGCTTTCCATCAGGGAGGAGCTGGGCATGACACTGAGAATTGTTATCCATTGAAGATGAAAGTGCAAAGGTTGGTTAGAAGTGGTATTTTGACTTTCGAGGACACCAATCCTAATGTGCAATCGAACCCGTTGCCCAATGATGGTAAGGCGTCTGTCAATATGGTTCAAGGTTGTCCCGATACATTCAAGATTTATGATATCCGTTGGATTCGAAGATCGCTGTCGCAATGCGAAAAATAACCGGCGGGAAAACAGAGTCGCCACCGAATGTTATTTTTCCTAACTGGGGAAAGGAAATGGTCGAAGAAACCTCAAAAGGGGATAAGACATGGTCTCCGTTTCTAATTAGAAGTTGATTTTTAACTCAATTAGATTTAATTTTTTTAGGAGTCAATTTTGAATTAAATTTTGATGTAGCTTTTAATCGTCCTTTTGATTTCAATTTTGATTAAATTTGTGCTTAATTTTGTTCTAAATTTTTAATCATAGCTTTGATTTTAGTTTGATGCTAACTTTGATTAATTTTTTATTTTAATTTTAGAATTATATTTTAATTTTAGTTTAGTTTTAATTTTTGAATTAATCTTGATTTTAATTGTAGATTAACTTACATTTTAATTTCAGCTTGGATTTTAATTGTGACGTTAATTGTGATTAGATTTTGATTGCGATTAACTCTTAATGACACTTGTAAATATTTCTTGTGAATTTCTTTCTGGTTTTGTCACCATGATTCTGATGCCTATCTTGATTAATTCTTGATTAAGTGTTGATCAATTCTGGATGCGTGCCTCGTGAGTGAGCCTTGTTTTGTTTTTGATTTCTATTTGTGATTGAGTTGTCTGGTGTTTACTTGTTGGTTACTTTTTACTCACATGCTCTCTTAGGGATTCCTAGTCCAACTTAATTTCTAATTGAGTTTGGAGTAGGATAGACATTCGGCTCTCAATCCAAGCACGACAACATTAGGTCAGCTCCCTTCAAATCCTAACCATAGGGCCACAATGCATGATAACATATAGGATTCAGTTTCCCTTAGACCTTTCGTGCATCTTTCTCTTCTCTCCCTCGAATAAATTTTAAAACACGTAATAAATATAATGTGCATTGTGCGACATGAGCCTTAAGCACATGGGAAAAGATGAGCGAACGCATTTATAACCTCATCTTAGGGTACTTTGTGCGTGAGACGTTTGGATCGTTAGCATAAAGTATTCGATCCTATGTCATAGACTTTATCATGATGCACATCTCAAACAAATTCAATTCACTTCTTCAATAAATCCAGAACCTTTTCTCTCGCCCCCGTGCGATCAAGACCTTTTCAACTAACCGTAGTCCTGTGAACTACAGATGCTATGATTCCTTATTCCCTAATGAGGATACGTAGGCACGAGGATCCCTATCCTTGGCGAGCACACTAACAACTAACTCCTCGTCTTTCTCTCGCCCTCATGCGATCGAGATTAACTAATCGAACCTTTTCTCTCGCCCCAGTGCGATCGAGACGTTTTCCGTGGTCGTACCCACGAACTACGAACACTCTGATTTCCTCATTCTCGTCCAATTGAGGATACGTGGGCATAAGACGACGAAGTCTTGGCGAGAAACCTTCCCCATTTTTACCCGTAGTCATCTGAACTACGTTGACTCCGACCCTCCCATTGCACGAGGGATTACATATGCCTAGGACGACGAATTCCTATCGAGTTTCCTTTTGTTTTTTTCCCTTTCTGTTTCCGTTTAGCAGTAGAGCTTTGGATGACATACCCTTTTATTTGAACAACAAGCGTGGATCCCGTTGAGTACAACGGACGCAAGGGGGTGCTAATACCTTCCTCTCGCGTAATCGTCTCTCGAACCCAGAATTTGGTTGTGAGACCATGTCTTCTCCCCTTTTAAGGTTTCTTCGATCGTTTCCTTTCCCCAGTCGGGATAAATAACGTTCGGTGGCTTCTCTGTTTTCTCGCCGGTTGTTTTCGCGTTGCGACAGATAGCTTTAACAACATATATTGCTTTCAATACTTTATTTTTTTAATAAAAAAACATATGCTTCTTTTCATCTGCATCCTGCACTAATATCAGTTTCAAACGATTAAGCATTGAACAACATCTCATATTAGGAATTTTCTTCTTACTTTCAGATTTGAGAAATCAGCTGAAATACACATATATCAGAAGCTCTTGAAGTTACTCTTCTATCAACAGATATCACAATCCATTCAGCCAATATGAAAGTCCTTCTGACAAGAAACCTAAGTTTCTTATCATAAGTTATTCCAAAGAACTTAAACTAAAGAATAGAAGATGATCTGTTGAATAGTTTTTTATCATCCAACTTCATTTCTTTTCTTTTAAAGACTGCCAGAAAAATCTTCAGGACACAGTAGATTAGGGGTGTTTGCGGGTTGGGTTGAGTCTAATTTGATTAAATCCAATACCTAACCCGATCAATATTTTTTGGGTTGGGTTGAGTGTTCAACCCGTACTTTTAAGACTAAACCCGACCCAACTCAAACCATCCATGAATGGGTTGGGTTGGGTTGGGTTCGTGGGTAATCCACTAAATATAATTTTCAAATTCTAAACAAAATATATCAATTTAATAAACACATTTATATTACAAAAACATTAAAAAAAATCATAAACTTTTAGTATTCAATTTGAATAAAATTTATTGGTTAATACCTAAAAAGTCTTTTATGGTTCATATAAAGTTAGAAAAATATACAAATAGTGTAAAATATAATTTAAAAGGTAAGATACCTCTCTCTTTGAATAAATAAAATTGATCACTCAAATTTGATTTAGACTTAGGTTTTTATAATTAATAAAAATTATAATTATATTTAAAAATATGTATACATTGTAAGAATTATGCTAGATAATTTATAAATAATATAAAATAAAAATAGTGTGACATATCAATGGGTTAGGTTCGCTGGTTCGTGGGTTTAAAACTTCAAACCCGTTACCCGAACCAAATACCAATGAGTTTGAATGGGTTGGTTCGGGTTGGACCCGTACATGATTGGGTTGGGTAAAAATAAGGGTTGGATTGGGTTGGGTGAGTGGGTTCGCGGGTTGACCCGTACCCATGAACACCCCTACATTAGATTTAGGATGTAACCATAAAAAACAATTGTGACTTTAGATTTAAGTCAAGAAACAGTCCTCTTCAGATTTTGCTTGAAAAGATTAAATGAAGTGTAACTACTTCAATCTTCACAAACTGATTCCCATAAATTCTAGCACAAGACTTCAAAGATAGTCCAAGCATCAGACATATCAATGATGTCGATATACTCAGAAGTGAGATAATGCATCTATCAGAATTCAACTATCTCTGAAGATATTCAATATGCATCTTCTGAGTTGGTGAAAGAGATTTAAAAAAAATCATCTATAACACCATCAACTTCTATAGTAATACCATTTTTAAGGATATTATGTAGACCTTCAACAACCCTTTATCAAGTCCAATGAGTTAAAAATATGTTTAGCTTTTCCATCATTTAAATTCAATGGAATCACCAATTTGAATATGGTAGGAAAAGTAGTATGATATTTTTTATGTGGCACTTGATTCCTTCTTGAAGAAGAGATATACTTTTCTTATTGGATCAATATCTGCACCACTGTCAAGTGTTAAGAACAGACCATGCTCTGATACCAATTGAAGGTGTGAAAAGTACACAAGAAGGGGGAGTTTGAATTGTGTTTCACGTTTTCATATTATTTAACTTCTGATCAGAGTTTCAGAATCAGAACTGAATTCAGTTGGCAGCGGATACAATGGAAGTAAATAAAATAACAGCAGAAGACACAAAAGATTTATACTGGTTCCTCCCCTAACTAAGAGTAGTCTAGTCCCCTTGCCTCACAAGAGCTTTTCATTATAACCATTTCATGATTACAATCACTTATGCTTCTGCATAAGACTTTTACAACTGCTCAGACCAACTGTCTGAGACTTCCATTGCTTAAAGCTCGTGTCTAAGACTTTACCTTTGCTCACACCGTCAGACTGAGCCGCCTGCTCATCTGCCTTCTGGATGAGACTTTCATTTGCTTAGGGCATATGTCTAAGATTTACCCTTTGCTCACACCATTAGACTGAGCCTCTTGCTCATCTGCCTTCTGGCTGAGACTTTCCTTTGCTTAGAGCACATGTCTATGACTTTCCATTGCTCACACCATCAGACTGAGCCGCCTGCTCATCTGTCTTCTGGCTGAGACTTACCTTTGGTTAGAGCACATGTCTAAGACTTTACTTTTGCTTAATCAGACTATCTGAATAAGACTTTCACATCTCAAGCACTTAAGTAATGAGACTTACGTGGCTTAAGCATCTTGGCTCAAAACTTGTTGCTCGAATCCCAATGAGACAAGACTTTTTGCTCTAGCACATAGCAAGAGACTTAATTTAAACTACTGAAAGCTCAGTAAAATAGAGAACAAGGTGTAGATGATGCAAGCATTAGAGGTACGCGAGATCACCATAACAAAGACCTAAAGCACTTAAGATTTCTAAATATATACAGGGGTAAAAAATCTTAAGGCTTTTACAATTACAACCTACAACAGAAATTACATATAGTTGATAATTGCTTGATCTTGCTACTCCTTCAACAGAAGAATCCTTGTTAAAAATTCAGGCTTGGATCTTCAGCCATATATATAGCCTTTCCAGAAACTAGCCGTTGAGAAAGTTACTTGATCAAGTGTCTTTGCTTCTGCTCCAAAGTACAAGAGATGTTGAAGATGGATGCACATCAGATTTTTGAATCCACTGTGTAACACGTTTAACCTTTGAGTCTTCAAGGGGTTATGTACTAATAGAGTCGTTGGGAGTAGACATCCATAGAATATACCAGCTTTACTTAAGCCTTGCAATACTGTAGACTCGAGCTGACAGACTGATAAGACAATACAACATGCTTTAAGTAGTACGAATAATCCACAACTTTATCACCAACTCTGAATGGTACCAGAAGCTGATATACAATTACTAAGTGTAGAAACTCGTCTGAATGCTGAGGCCTTTAGTTCAGAGTTTGCGCCAAGCCACACTAGAAATTGCTCTTCAGACTCTGCCACCAGAAGCTAGCAATGAAACAACTCCAAGTGTATCTTAGATAAACCGATCCTGATTATTTATGTACAAGAACCTGCATAAATAAAACACACATCAAATAAACCATTGTTTTTTTAATACTTATGTTATCATCAAAACTAAAAGAGAAAATATCAAGAACAAATCTTGTTCTAACAGTTTGCTCATCTCATCTCTCATTTAAAATCATTCTCATTTGATATGCTCTCTCTCTCTCTCTCTCTCTCTCTATATATATATATATATATATATATATATATATAATGAGAATGTCATTTTTATATGAGAACATAAGAATGAATCTGAACCATTAAATTTTAAAATAAATGGTGAAGATTATGTGTCATTTTTTCCTCTCTCTTCCATCATTTATTTTAATAATGGAGGAGAGAGAAAAAAAGACACATAATCTCCACCATATATATATATATAAGTTATTGAATATAAAATTGAGCCAAAATTAAAATTAAATAAGAAGTTTCTCGTATTTATTAATTATCTATTTTTTAAAATTATTTAGTAAAACTAGCATTTCTCTCACTAACTAGATAAAAAGAATTATAAATTATCTTTTATTAACTATTTTTTTTGCCAAAATTTTACTATCTATTAAAACTCACATTTTATTTAAAAATTATTGTTTTATTTAATATCAATATATTTTTTTATTAATACATAAATATAAATAAATGATAACACAAGTGATTGAACCATAAATCAATAATTTAAATCTATTTAATTCAACTAGCACATATTAGTTGAATTATCCCACCACCCTAAATTTTTTATCCATTCATTAACATTATATAAAAATTAAGAAAATGAAATATTTTTTTTCTTGTTTAATGGCTTCCTTTTTTATTACTAACTTTATATCTTATCTTTAGTTATACTTTTTAGATTTAATAACTTTTTTGGATGTTACTTTAACTCCTTTAATTTAAAAAATTTCAGATTCATCTTTTAACTTTTCAAAGTATATCATATTATTCTTTTTATCTAATTAGTGACAGAAAAATTTAAAATTTAATCATTAATTTCATTGTTAATTAGATAAAAAAATTATTATAATATATTTTGAAGAGGTAATGAAACAATATGGTACTTTTTAAAGTTAAGGGATGAAATGAATATATAAATTTACATACAAAATTAGATATAGGAAAAAAGGGTGATACACTAACAGTGTAAGACGACCATGCATCCCGCCAAGTCATACTGAAAATTTTAAACTTACTATATGACATGACAGAATGATATATTTCTATTGGATGACAGTGTAAAATATTTTTATACTGTCAGTGCATAACAATTAAATCCATTGGATATATATAATTAAGTTATAAAAAAAATTGTAATTAAAATTATGGTTAATTTAATAATTTCTTATATTCATTTAATTATTTCATAAAAATTAACTTTTTTCTACTAAATAATTAAAAATTTGTTAGACAAAAATTATATAAATGTTTGTCACAAAATAAAAGTTATCATTTATAAGTTGAAGCTTGTTGAGCATATATTATATACATAAAGAATCCAAATGGTGAATCACATTAAATCATACTTAAATCTATTTATATAAAAAAATACTTATTAAATATAGGTTTAAATGCACTTTTGGTCCCTTTAGTTTGAACATTTTACACTATTGATCCCCCTATTACAAAATCTGCGATTTTGGTCCCTTAATTTTGATGATTTTGGTCCCTTAATTTTGATGATCTTTACATTTTTGTAGTCACTCTCCAATTTTGCATACGTGGCAGTGATGACTAAGATTTACAAATTATTTTTACATGGCAAGATGACTAGAATATTTTATTATTTAATAATATTTTTAATTGATTTAATATTTTTAATATTTTTATAGAGAATTAATAATTTAAATTGATATTAATTAATTAAAATTTTGGAAAAGTATTATGGGTCCAAAGCCCATTTCTCAATAGCCCATTTCCATCCCAACTTACTTATGCAATACTATTTGATCAAACTTCATAAACACTTTCATAATACCAGAAAAAACGATGTGGGACTAAAGCTTTATAAACCAGCAACTATAATTCTCCACTGCTCTTCCCTGCTATAATGCAACTATAATTCTCCATCTTCATCAATATATCATCAAACACTGTACTCAAAGCTTCTTCCTCTCTTAAAAGAGTAATTATGATAATAAAAAGGGTAATTATGATAATACCATAACCATGAAAGCAACCTTAAGAGCAGGACCAAAAACTGATTTCAGATTAACATTATCTTGAAATATAATTGGCAAACTATCTAGAAAAGCTCCCTTGGTTTTTCATTTAGGCTTGATGGCAGGTTTTTTTGCTGGTATAGTATATGGAATAACCTTCGGCTGTAGCAAAAAACAAGTCAGTCAACTTTCAAACTGAAATTCAACCCACTATAATGCACCTGCTTCAGGAACATCACTACTCCCTTCATAAAAAATTGATCAAAGGTCAATGTAATCATTAGTCTTGTGAATTACTATTGGTTAAATGTTGTGCATTACAGTATTTGCCAATGTAAATTGATCCCTATGAAAGATCACATTTATTCTACTATTAAAAAAACACATAAAAAACACCATTATTTTATTTTAATACTAATAATTAAACATAATGCTCCTTTATGGTGATATCATGTAAAAATCCACCAACTATGCATAATTTGAATCCTTTATTTATAAAACAAATCAACTAATTGTAAAGTGGAGAGATGCAATATTGAAACAAACATATATCCTTGTTTACCTCTCAGCTCCAGTATTTTCAACATGCTGCAAACATTGACACTTCATTCTATCCCATTTTCACTATAATCTCACAAGTACCTTACCGAATTCATTAACTCCTAGACCAATTTATGGCCGAAACGATATAAAGAATCACGTTGAACATCCAACTGCCGTTTGGAATTGCTTAGGTACACGGAGCATCGGAGCTTGAATGGTGTCGGGCTTGCCTAGTCTTCTACAAGATGTTTGGAAGGGTGCATATCGTCTAGAAATAATAACAAAATTGAGGTTTAAGAAAAAGAAATAATTGTTGAACGTATGCATATGGAGAAAATCCATACTACACTGCACACAGCTTGAAGAAGCTAGGATGCTACTCTCATGTCCCTACTAACTCTCGTATGTTTACCCAGAAGTAACTGTTATTTCCAGAAATAGAAAAATAGTGAAAATGAATATCAAATAAACATTTGTAGTCCCACTTCAATTTATTTACTAAAAATACAATTGTTTATATAAGTCATATATACATCACAAGTTATAAATGTGTGATGGTCTGATGCTTTAAGAAAATTGGCTTAGGCCTAGTAGAATTTTCAATGTTTTAATTAATTAATTAAAAAAATCTTAATAAAGATTATTAGATGTTAATTAAAATATTATTAAATATTAAATCAATTAAAAATATTATTAAATAATAAAATATTCTAGTCATCCTTGCCATGTAATTAAAAATAATTTTTAAATTTTAGTCATCACTGCCACGTATTAAAAATTGGAGGGGACTACAAAAATGCAAAAACCATCAAAATTGAGGGACCAAAATCGCAGGTTTTGTAGTAAGAGGATCAATAATGTAAAATGTTCAAACTAAGGGGACCAAAAGTGCATTTAAGCCCTTAAATATATTATATTTGAACTATATATAAATCAAATACCTTTCATATTTAATTAATTCAACAAATATATTTTTATAAATATAACTAGAGGAATAATTAATATCTAGTGCATCAAAAAATTAATATAATCAAATTGTTAATATCTATAAATCAATTAAATCCTAATAATTTATATTTGATTCAATAAAATAAACAAATTTTAAGTGTGCGCCATCTAGAATTTTCATCTCTTCATTTTTTTCATTGTTCCAAACAATGTATACGCTTTCCCGCTTTCCTTCCCCATCTTGCTCTACTCCCCTTTTCCTCTAAACCAAACAGAGTCTTAACGAGAGACTGACTTTAGCGAGAATCGGTGATTTGATTCTGGGCAAATTCCTCTCGTTCTTCGTTTTCTAACAATTTCTTTTCCTAAAGTCATCATATATCAATTTATTTTGGTTTCATTTTTTTGGTTGATATTGCATTTATTCGTATGAAACAACTAGTATCCCGATTCCGGAAGATATCAAAATATTGTCAGAGTTGTGAAGTTTGAAAGCTTCAGTAACAATCTCAATGGGCACTCTTTCTGCTAGACACTCATTCGGAATCCATTTCCATTCCCATTCCCATTCCCAACCCCTAATTCGCAGATTCGATTCTTCAATCTCCCGGTTTCCCTCTCACGTAGACCTTTCCAGAATCACCTTGTATTCTTCTTCCAAGGTATCTCTTTTTTCTATCTAGTTGCATGCTGCTACATAATTGAATTACCCCATTCAATCATAGGTTAGTTTCAGTTTGGATTTATATCATAATAATTTGTAGGATTTGAATTAATTTGAGTATGTTATGGTATTTACCATGCTAGTTGAACTTTATATACAACAGCTGATATGCAGTTCATTCATTACTGGAAGAGTGATCAGTAGGTAGTAATAGTATCTATATCTAATAGATCATGGTCATGGATGCAGGGATTGGCTCATCGGATATGTGCACGGCCCGATATTGATGATTTCTACTGGGAGAAAGTTCCGACGCCCATTCTTGACACAATTGAAAGCCCTCTTTGCTTGAAGAACTTATCCCTTAGGGTCAGTTCTAAGAAGCTTACTAGCATCTTACTTGGAACTTGTGATCCTAAAGTATCTGATTATCTATATAATTGTTTTTGCAGGAGTTGAAACAGCTCGCTGCTGAAATCCGTATAGATTTGTCCTCTGTTTTGTCAGGTACACATATATCCCCAAACCCAAGTATGGCTGTGGCGGAGCTGACAGTTGCAATGCATCATGTTTTCCATGCTCCAGTGGACAAGATATTGTGGGATGTTGGTAATCAAGTAAGATTTTAGTTACAAAGAAAATGCCCGTGCTCCCTTTGCATTTCAAATTTTCCTGTTTGAAGTGGAAAGTTGATTGCAAATTACAGATTGTTAACATCAATGAAGCACGGATGCGTCAAAAACCCCGCCAAATCGTATCCGATACGTATTGAGACGCCCCAATATGCCGCCAAAACGTATCGAAGGAGTATTTGAATTTATTTATTTAAAAAAATAATTAAAAAATTTCTGATACGACGGTGGTACGCCTCCGAAACTCCCCCGATACATGACTCTATATTTTTATCACATTCTTTTTTTAATAACCCTTTATTCACCTTTTTAATGACCCTTCATTTCTAGCCATTCTCTTAAATATTCTAATTGATACTTTGTAGATAGTTACCATTTTTCAAAATTGGTTTGATTTCCCATAACTTCTTATCAACACTAATATTTAAAATTTCATTTATATTAATTATTACTTATTACTATTATTTATAATATGAATGTTTTTGACTCAAAATGATACTTTGCTTGCAACTTTTTTTTTTTGCAAAAGTTCCCTTCTTCTTGATACTAATCCAATATCTTAAATTTAATATTTTTCTAACAATCTACTAATGTTAAAAATTGTATTATGAATTTGGTTTTGCTAAACTACAATTTAACTAAATATTTAGTTATAATTTTTATATATGTATCTTAAACGTATCGTATCCTGTATTTTTCAATTAATGACATATCGTCATTTCAGATATGTAGTCTTTGAAACTCGTATCATGTCCGTGCTTCATTGGTTAAAATTGTTCTTTTGTGTAGTTCATTTTGCAACAAATATATATTCCCTTTTCAGGGAGTTCAATGAAAAACCTGTTACAGGTAATGTAACCTATTTGTATTTGTCTGCAGACATATGCACATAAGATGCTTACCGGAAGGAGATCGCTCTTGAGGACAATCAGACAAGAGAATGGGCTTTCTGGTTTTACTTCTCGATCTGAGAGTGAATATGATTCATTTGGTGCAGGTCATGGATGCAACAGTATATCTGCTGGACTTGGTAATTTATATTTTTCTTCCGTGTTTCATAATAGGAGCATTATATTTCTTTTTTAGAGCATTACTCGGGCTTTGTTTATGTTACTTTAATATTTGTCATTTACTGTTCTGACTCTTCTGAATGTATGCATGTGGGTTGATAATTATATATTTTATCAATGAATATCGCCACTTTACATTATCTTTCTTAAAGGAACTGATAAAATTCCTATAGGCGAAATCTCAAATGAGCTCAAATTAATATGTAGTATATTTAATTTCAGGCATGGCAGTTGCACGGGATATTAAAGGGAGACGAGAACGTGTAGTTGCAGTTATCAGTAATTGGACAACTATGTCTGGTCAGGTGTATGAGGCAATGGGAAATGCGGGATATTTGGACTCAAATATGGTGGTAATTTTGAATGATAGCCGCCATTCTTTACTTCCCAAAACTGAGGAGGGTTCCAAAACCTCTGTCAATGCCCTATCTAGTACCCTTAGCAGGCTCCAATCCAATAAATCTTTCCGAAGGTTTAGAGAAGCTGCTAAGGTATGCATCCTTTTCTCCTCCTTTGCAGAGAAAATGCAAGATAGCTGTAAATCAGTATTCAGTGTGTGTTGCTAGCATGCAGGGTCCACGTGACAATGCCACATCATTCTACTTTAAATGAGCTTTCGATAAAAAGAAAGTATGCATGATAGATAAGTACTACAAAACAAATAAATGAAAAGTATTAGGAAATTATTTAAGGCCGGTAAAAAATATACATTGCTTTCCTTTTTGGTTTAACGTGACTACTCAGCTATGTCTTTGTGTGGCTTAGGAAATTGATAGTTTAGGGGCTAAATTGGAGAGATTGATAGTTTAAGGACTAAATTGATAGTTTTATTCATAAATGAATGTGCAAATCTCCCTAAGGTTGTCAAGATCGACATCTTGCATAAGATTGGGAGGGGATTATAAGATTTTAAAACATAAGATTGTAGCCGAGATCGGAAGATCCTACCCAATTATTTTTGTAAGATCGAGAAGGGGTTGAAGGATCGTAAAACATAAGATTGTAACAAAAATCGTAAGATTCTACTAAAACTAGAAGATAATACTATATATTTGATGTATTTTTACATACATTTAGGTTGACAAGCGTATTTGTAGGAAAATGACCATTTTTCATATTATTTGTTAGACATTAGAGACATATTTATTTTTTTACTTGGTTTATAATAATCCCATTATTTAAAACAAACCCTACAACCGAGATGATTATTCTCTAAACCCTAAAACTAAAACTTTGTTTTTTGAAGAGGCATGTATTTATTGCCGCGGAACAATAATTGTTGGGCCTATGCATCATCCTTCTTGACTTGTGATGGTGGTGGCCGGAAAACGGCCAATCGTAGTCGGAACTAGCCAAGATCGCAATCAATGATTTTACAGTTTTTTCACAATTTGGTTACAACACACGATTTTTCTTAAGATCGAGATCGTTGGGGATGAGTGAGATCACAAAATCGTAAGATTTTAAGATCGAGATCTTGACAACCATGCTTCCACCAACTCCAAAAAAAAAAAATTATCGGTTGTATTTCTTAATGGTTGTATTCATCTTTGCTCTAGCATTTCAATATTTTTCTCATTCATAATAAGTGATCATGATAAACCCTCTATGGCCTCTAGTCTCTAAATATTTATGCTTTGCTCTTCATGTTCAAGTTATATTTAAGTGTGTGGCAACTTTTCTGCTTTATCACAGGGTGTTACAAAACGTATTGGCAGGGGCATGCATGAATTGGCAGCTAAAGTAGATGAATATGCTCGTGGTATGATGGGTCCACTAGGTTCTACTCTATTTGAAGAGCTTGGGCTGTATTACATAGGGCCAGTGGATGGACACAATATTGAAGACCTCATATGTGTTCTTAAAGAAGTAGCTTCCCTGGATTCCATGGGTCCTGTCTTGGTTCATGTTGTAACTGATGAAAATGAGGTTGAAGAACACAATAAGAAAAGTAATGTAACAGACAAGCAGCAGAATGGTATTGCTTTTGCTATTCTGTCATAAATGTATCATATGTTTTTGTTCCTCTGCATACTATTTACAAACTCTCAAATAGATCTAAAAGTTTTCTGTAATTATTTCTTAGGTTTTTCTTTATCCATTTAAATATTATTTCCAAGCTTTTTTTACCTTTTCCTGATATGAGGTGAAACCAACACTGCTTATTTGGCTTCTGGTGGATAATTAATATTTCTATAGGTGTAGTACCATGCTTTTGAATACCAGGAATTTATAGCTTGGGTTCTTTATGGCCTGACATCTTCATTATTTTGAAAATTTGAATCATATGTGATTTGTCCATTCACTTTCTAATTAGTAGTGTATGTTAACTTTTCAGAATATGTTAGTTCTGATTTGTTCTACAATGCCGGTCAGCCTCAAACATATGGTGATTGCTTTGTGGAGTCTTTGGTTGCAGAAGCTGAGAAAGACAGAGATATTGTGGTTGTTCATGCAGGAATCACATCGGAGCCATCACTTGAACTGTTTCGGGAAAAATTTCCAGATAGGATTTTCAACATGGGAGTTGCCGAACAACATGCAGTCACGTTTGCTTCTGGTTTGTCGTGTGGTGGATTGAAGCCATTTTGCATTATACCGTCTTCCTTTTTACAGAGAGCATATGATCAGGTCCAACCTTATTTCAGCCTAATCTATCTTGATAACCACTATATGTTGTTAACAGACTAAGAATTTCTCAGAAAACATCATATCTTTAGTCAGGGCAGGTCACTGCATAAAGCTACTAATGCTTTTGTTTTAGGCCCCCGCTTTATTCTTTTGCTCTAAAAAATCGCCCCTCTTAATTCTTTATATATATATTGGGATGGCCCTGTTTTTAGTAAAAATGAAAGAAAGTGGTAACAGTCCTACATATCTGATTCATGCTTAAACGGCCAAGTTGTAAAGGTTGAAGGGGATTGTACTTTATGAATCTTAAAAGAGTCTGAACTTTAGGATATCTGACACTTTCTTGAGAAAGTAATAAGTTATCTGATACTTTCTACTTGTATGAAGAATAGATGGTTAGTGCACATTACATAATGGTTTAAATAGTTATGAATTTGAACATGTTACGTGTCATGTCTAGGTTGTTCATGATGTTGATCAACAGAAAATTCCAGTGCGTTTTGTCATTACAAGTGCTGGATTGGTAGGTCCGGATGGTCCCATCCAGTGTGGAGCATTTGATATAACGTTCATGTCTTGCTTACCAAACATGATTGTCATGGCACCATCTGACGAGGTTGAACTTGTGAACATGGTGGCTACTGCTACTCGCATCAACGACCGGCCAGTTTGCTTTCGGTATCCCAGGGGTGCCTTGGTTCAGAAAGGCCACACTATAGATGATGGAGTCCCAATTGAGGTAATTGGGCAACATTGTTTTCTTGATAGTTTTGAGTTATGCTGACACCTATTACTTTGAAAAGGAAAAACTAATTTCTAACTTAACAAAGTGTCTTTCATTTTTTCCGTTCCAAAAATATGTCACAACATTGTATCTCCTTTCTTTAAATACGAAGTTGTTGTAATTTATTCATACACAGATTGGAAAGGGAAGAATTCTTGTTGAAGGTAGAGATGTTGTCTTACTGGGATATGGATCAATGGTTCATAACTGTCTAAATGCTCATTCTCTTCTGGCAAATCTTGGCGTTGAGGTGACTGTTGCGGATGCAAGATTCTGCAAGCCCCTAGACATCAACCTTCTGAGGCAGCTCTGTAAACACCATTCTTTTCTAGTTACTGTTGAGGAAGGATCTATTGGAGGATTTGGTTCCCACGTTGCTCAATTTATTGCTCTTGATGGACTTCTTGATCAGAGAATTAAGGTAATTAATAGTTTAAACAACTTAGGAAGGTTGTATCTGTTTTATGCTTTTAAAAATATTCGGGGCTTATAAATGTGCTATTCTTTTTCTTGTGAGCGAGTTTCTGATATTCTGATTTGTTTTTCGGGATCAACTCTTCCAGTGGCGCCCAATTGTCTTACCCGACAGTTACATTGAGCACGCAACACCAAATCAACAACTTGACAAAGCGGGGCTGATGGGACATCACATTGCTGCCACAGCGTTGAGTTTACTGGGCCGTACCCGTGAAGCTCTATCGTTTATGTGCTTTTGAATCGGGCAAAGGCGCTATGTCTTTTCCGAGATACGATGAATGGGAGTTTGATAGCTGTAAGTGAGAACCAAGAACGCAAAAGGCTTTATTGGATTTACTGATGTTTGTAACTTGTGTAGTTCTGCTTTACATGCTTGCTGATGCCATTTTAATTGTACAGAAATGAGTGTAAAATATAACGGGGGATGTTAATATAATAAATTGGGACAGTTTAACGGATGAAGATTTATGTTATTGTTGTCAATTGCCAATATCCGATTTTACATCCAAACCACAAATATAATCAGATCCGGTTTTTTAAAAATCAGATATTGACAATGGTTTTGGATCCAGTTTTTTATCGGGTTTTTTTGAAATGGATGTCCATATTCATTTGGTTAAAATTCTCTTTTCTCTGCTCTTAACTTTTTTTGAAGCAGAAAGAAAGAAAAAAAAACTCCACATTCACACACGACTAATCTTAGTTTTTTGCATTCTTAGATCTCGTCTTGTACACAAATCACCGGCGTTCCTTGTTGTTCAATGCATTTGCATTGCAGAAGCTTTGTTTTTCTCTCTTTTTTTAAACAGATCTTAAGTCATTGGACACTTTTCTCCATCGAGGGAACGCTTGCTACAAAAATTTAATTTGATGGAAATTATGGAGCAAGAGCTTGATGTAATAATGCTTTTCATTTTACTGAATATTGTTCGATCCTATTAAAATAAAAAAATTCCAACAAGTAATCATTACTTTTATATTTTAAAGAATGCTTAAATTGATGTTTTTTTGTCCCTGTATTTTTTTTTTAAAGTGTTAAAATGTTAATTCTATTTGGTTTTATTCTTGGTTTGATGGTTTTAAAAGGAAGAATAAAATTTAAAAGAAAGTGATATTTCAAATTCATCTTCCTCATTCCAAATCATTTTTGCATTATCTTATTCTTTCTTCTATTTTTGCACATTGAAGCATGTCTATCCACTTTGTTGGAAACTCAACCTCGTTTCAAATCTTAGAATGTGGTTGCAATAGATCAATGAGGATATTCATGTCCAAGTCTAATGAAAACTCTAAAAGGAGATATTGAAAATGTGCAAATTTAAGGGTAAGTTTGACTTCAACTTGTTTTTGGTTCATCATTTGTCTGATTATGGTAATGTTCATTGTCGATTGTTTATTGTTAATATGATTATGTTAATGTTAATTGTTCAAATTCGTAGGCAGTGAAAAGTTGTAAGGTCTTCATATGGGATGATGAATTTGAGGAGCATCCTCCATATGTTCGCAACATATCAAGTGAACTCATCATCCTAAGCGCTTGTAATTGCTCAGAGGTTGTAAAGGACTTAACTAGCATTATGAATGACTTTGAGTGTAGGAAAAATAAAGAGATGAAAATGAAGTTGGACATTGAAAGGAATAAAGCCAAATTGTTTAAGATTTTGTGGAGTGTCTCTTAGATATTGTTCTTTGAACACTTAAAGATCTGTATAATAATTGGAGCCTGTATCTTTTTGTGTTTCGTCCTTATAAGTTTGAGAATTTATGACTTTCGTTTCTGTAATGGTTAATTAATGAATGAAGTTGAAGATTTTGTAAGAATTATAGAATTTTTAAGTACATAATACACAAATTACATTCAAAAGTGTCTACTTGATGAACATGAAGTGTTTGAATGTAATAATTAAATTTTAGAATGTAATTGCTTTTTCTCTTTCTTTTTTTTTTATAAAAAAATTTTCGTCCATGTACAGTAATGAATTACCTTAGTAAATTAAAATCAAGAATTTGCAAGAATTGCAAAACCTGTTTAGATAGAAAGGCACAAATTAAACTTGTCTAACATCAAAAAAATGCATATAACCCAAAAGACACGAGTTTGTCATCCAATACACATGAACCTTATCAAAATACATAACCAATGAGTTTCAAATTGCATAACAAAAGGTCTCAAAATGCATTTAAAGTTGTCTCAAATTACATAACATAAAGATGCTTCATGTCTACAAAGTCATAGGTTGTGTTGGATCACTTCCTTTTCCCTTGAATTTCTTGCATTTTAAAACCCCTTTTCTACCACTTGCCCTCACTTTCAAGTTCAATTTCCTTGCAACCTCTATTTTTCTTTTCTTTTTCTACATAACAAAGCAAACATGTATTAGAGGGAAACTTATAAACAATATGATTTAAACATATGTGTCGCAAGTTGCAAAAACTCAACTGGTTTATGAACTGCAGGAGTTCACATTGTTGTAGAAACAACTACCTGAGGTACCTCATGTTCAATAGGGGCAGACAAAATATAATAAGCTACAAAAAGAGATATATCAGAATCATGTGCAACGGTAGGAACAAGTGCAGGTGGAGCAGTAGGAATAGAATCAAATGTTACATCATTCACATTTGATTGAGGTTGTGTTGCCTTGAATGCTGCAACAAGATATGTAGCAAGCATTTCAAACTCAGTATCAATATCAGTTGGTGCTTGTGTTGAATTATTAGAAACATGTGTTTCTTAGGTTGCAATTCCAGGTGCAATAGGTTCTTATGTTGAAGCACTGTATGAAATTGGTGATTGTATTGAATTACTAGAAACAGGTGGTTCTTTGGTTGTAGTTCCAGTTGATTTTCTCTGAAAATACAACACACAATTAATAATACAAATGCATTTGGTATTAGAAACATTAATAAATGATACAATGTATGACCATGCTTACCTTTCTTGTTCATTTTCAATATTAATTTCACCATCACCATGTTCATCTTCTTCCACATTAACTCCACCATCATATTGTTCATCTGCTTCCATCATCATCTTGTTTATCTTCTTAAATATTAACTCCAACTATACCTTCAACAAAATGATCAACGTATAAGTGCATTGCATATTTTATTTCAATGACATATTTATAAACCTCATCAATATATTTATCATTGACCATTCACTTGTAGTTGTCCTTATCATTTTTATACGCTTAATGACACTTTTGGTCCCTATGGTTTGGTCAACTCACAAAATTGGTCCCTATAGTTTAAAAGTGAACGAACTAGTCCCTATACTCTAAAGTTTTATGCAGTTTTAGTCCTTATTCCTATTTCCCCCTCCAAAAACACTGATGTGTCCAATTTTTAAGTGATGTGGCAAAAATAAGGGCCTGTTTGATTTGCCATGCCATTTAAAAATTATTTGTCCATTTAAATTAATTAGAAAATATATTTTCAAAATAAAAACAAATTATAATTTCAATGTCTCTCTCATTGTTCTGAATAGTTTCATTGCGTTCATTCATCTTCTTCCTTGCGTTGCTTCATCTTCTTCTTCCTTCGTCCATGGCAGAGAAAGAGAAAGCCAAATATTGCTGCAGGTATGTATATGTTCTTATAATTTAGGGTTTTTTTTGCTCGTAAAGTGATAATCTGTTGATTGAGAGTTCTAATCGATTAGGGTTTTTTTTTTGTCATATGGTTAGGCCTAGTGATGAACAGAGGTTGAGGTTCCGTATTAATCATGGGGGTTATTTTGTAACATTTCCTGTTAAAGTGTATGTGGAGGGTCAAGTGTATGAGATGGAAGACACTGTTGATGTTGATTTGGTGAACTATAAGGATATTCGGAGTCTGGTACTGAGTATAGGATACACGAAGTTTAAGAATTTGTGGTATCAGCATCCAAAGCTCTCGTTTCAGCGTGGACTGAAGCCTCTAAGTAATGATGATGAACTGATGGAGCTTGTTTCAGATGCTAAAGGGTACAAGTTTGTGGAGTTATTTGTAGAACACGAAGTTGATATTCCAGATGTAGTTGAAGTTGGGGATGAAGGTCCTGCAAATGTAGTTGAAGATGGAGGGAATTCTGATTTTGAAGAAGTTGTTGTGGAAGAGGGAAGTGGTGAGAAAGAAAGTGTTAGAGGTGATGAAGCAGTTGTTATGGAGGAGGGAAGTGGTGAGAAAGAAGGTGATAGAAGTGATGAAGAAGTTGTTATGGAGGAGGGAAGTGGTGAGAAAGAAGGTGTTAGAGGTGATGAAGAAGTTGTTGTGGAGGAGGGAAGTGGTGAGAAAAAAGGTGTTAGAGGTGATGAAGAAGTTGTTATGGAGGAGGGAAGTGGTGAGAAAGAAGGTGATAGAAGTGATGAAGAAGTTGTTATGGATGAGGCTTTAGGTGAGGAGGGAAGTGGTATGAAAGAGAATGATGATGGTTATAACAGTGATGAAGATGAAGACTATTTTGAAAGTGAAGCTGAAAGTGAAGATGAAAGTGACTTTGATATGATTGTTGATGGAGAAGAATGGGATTGGACACATGAAATACCATTGGAGACATTTTCTGACAAAAACAAAGATGGTGGAACCATTAATGAAACACAAGAAATGTATGAAGAGTCTGACCAAGATGAAAGTGATTTACACACTCCAGTTGAAAGTGATGATGAAATAGTTCACAAAAGGAAGTTTCCTACATTTAAAGTTGGTGAAAGTTGTGATCCTGTTAGATTTGAGTTAGGAATGCAGTTTACTAGCAAGGATCTTGTTATGGATGCTGTTAGGGATCATGTTATGGAAACAAAGAGAAATCTATGGTTCAAGAAAAATGATGGTGTTAGGGTGGTTGTGAAATGTGCTAAAAGTTGTCCATATTATATGTTAGTAGCTAAAAGGAGTGGAAGTCAGTATTGGCAAGTTACTAGTTTAAAAAAAAGACCACGAATGTGTTAGGTCTGCTGGGAATAAACAAGCTAGAACTAATTGGCTTGCTAAAAAGTTGATTCCATTGATTAGGCACACGCCACAGATCAAACCTGGTGGATTGGCTGATGAGGCATACAATAGATGGAATGTGAAGCTTAACCATCATCAAGCATATAGGGCAAAGAAGAGGGCGTTGGATTTGATTGAGGGTGCTGCTACTGAGCAATATGCACACTTAAGGAGTTATGCTGATGAGATTAGAAGGTCAAATCCTAATAGCACTGTGATAATTAAGTGTGGGACATCTGAAGTAGGCCTTGTTTTTGAAAGGGTTTACATTTGTCTTGAAGCTTGCAAGACTGTTTTTGCTCACACATGTAGACCCTTAATAGGGTTGGATGCTTGCTTCTTGAAAGGTGATCATGGTGGTCAACTCATGGCTGCTGTTGGCAAGGATGGAAACAACCAAATGATTCCTATTGCATAAGCTGTGGTGGAATCTGAAACTAGAGATTCTTGGAAGTGGTTTGTTGACTTATTGTTGAAGGATCTTAACCAACTAGTGCCCAGCCAATATTCATTTATATCTGACCAACAAAAGGTTAGTATTTTTATGAAAATTACATAGTGTTGCTTGTCTGAGGTGATTAAATTATATAGTATTTTTATGAAAATTACATTGTATCATCCTACTGTATGCAGGGACTTGTGGAGGTGATTAAAGGACTAGGTGAGAATGTGGAGCATAGGTTGTGTGTTAAGCATCTCTATGGAAATTGGAAGAAAAGGTTCCCAGGAGCTGCAATGAAAGAGTTATTGTGGAAAGCAGCAAGAACTACCACTGTACCAGATTGGAAACAAGCCATGCAGAAACTTAAAGACATAAATCTAGAAGCATACAATGAGATGGCTAAGGTCCAACCTGAATAGTGGACAAGATCAGCTTTTAGCACCTACACTCAAAGTGATTTGCAGGTCAACAATATGTGTGAAGCTTTCAACAGGGCCATTCTTGAACTTAGGGAAAAACCAATTATCACTTTACTTGAGGGTATAAAGCATTATATAACACTCAGGATTGTTAAGCAAAAGAAAATGCTTGAAAGGTACAATGGTGACATATGTCCTAAGATTCAGGCTGTAATTAAAAAAACCAAAAGGGTTGCAGGGGGTGGAAGGCTACTTGGCATGGTGATGATGAAATGACCAAGTTCAGTGTGGCTAATGAGAGAGATACTTATGTTGTGGATTTGGGAGCAAAGTCTTGTGCTTGTCGTAAGTGGGACCTAACAGGCATACCTTGTGCATATGCTATTGTATGCATTTGGTACAATGGATTACAAGTTGAATAATTTGTATCATCCTATTACAGGTATAACTACAATTACCTATTATATGCAATTTATATCATAATAACAGGTCTGACCGTGTGTTTGTTATAGGAAATCACAATGTGTGGCCACTTACTCCCACATTGTGCTACCCTCAAATGGACCAAAACTTTGGCCAGTATCAAACACTGAGCTTATCAATCCTCCAGTCATGAGAAGGGCACCAGGAAGGCCAAAGAAGCAAAGGAACAAGTCCAATGATGAGCCAAGAAATCCTAATGTGTTACCAAGTCAGTTGAAGACAGTGAAGTGTAAAAAGTGTCAAAAGTATGGACATAACACTAGGACATGCAAGGGTAAAAGTGCTGCTGACAGGCAGATACCTAAGGGAGGAAACAAGCAGAAAAATAAGAAGCAGAAATCACAGGCAAATGATGCTGATGTTGTTGTGTCTCAGGGATCTCAAGCTCCACAACCATCTCAAAACTAGATTGAAACTTAGGCTTGAAACTATTTTGGATGTAATGTTTGTTATCAAGTTAGGCTTGCAAGTATTTTGTTATCAAGTTAGGCTTGCAAGTATTTTGTTATCAAGTTGGATGTAGCAGTTTTATTTTGGATGTAATGGTAGTTATGGATGTAATGCTTGATTATATTTTGAAGTATTTTGGATGTAATGACAATTATCCTTGACAGCAATACATAAGATCATGATCTTAAATACAGAAGTGTCAATTATCCTTATATACAAGTGTTGTTGTGTCTTATAAATACAGAAGTTTTGATCTTAAATTCATACACCAAAACTGCTAAACCATAAAATGTCAACTGCTAAAATTCATTTATAGCATAACTCATACACCAGAACTCATAAAATACATAACTCATAAAATTCAACTGCTAAAATTCATTTATATCAGAACTCATACACCAGAACTCATAAAATACATAACTCATAAATGTCAGACTGCTAAATACATAACTCATAACTGTCTACTGCTAAACAGAAACAACCAACTGCCAAAACCATTACATTTCATTTAAACTGCTAGAACATTATCATACACATCAGTCCTACAATGACCACAACTGCTACACTAGCCATTCCTTGCCAAAACTTTATCTCCTTCTTCAAATCTGCATAATTTTTTAGCTTCAAATTTTCCTTCTTCTTAGCTTCATTAATTCTTTTCGTTAATGAAAAAATCACCTCCTTCGCACGCACCGACATTTCTTCGTCGTACCAATTGAAGAAGTTACACCCTTTTTTTCCCTGCAACTGAAGAAGATACACTCAATTTTAGTGTTTTACCAACAACGAAACTTTCGAATACTTTACGTCAATATTTTACCTTGTATAAGCCACATCCATTGAACCTCCGCCCAGGATTCTCCTTTGTCCATGAAGTAGTGAGTGGTGAATCAATGTCACAAAAGCAACGAACTTGTCTTCTTCGCGATACACAGCTGTTGCTGGAAACGGAATAAGAATCCCCCATTGAAGGACACAATAAAGACAATGGATGAAGAAATTTGGAATATTAGGATTTCTTTTGGGTACAACACCCTGAACAATGAGAGATACATTGAAATTATAATTTGTTTTTATTTTGAAAATATATTTTCTAATTAATTTAAATGGACAAATAGTTTTTAAATGACATGGCAAATCAAACAGGCCCTTATTTTTGCCACATCACTTAAAAATTGTACACATCAGCGTTTTTGGAGGGGGAAATAGGAATAAGGACTAAAACTGCATAAAACTTTAGAGTATAGGGACTAGTTCGTTCACTTTTAAACTATAGGGACCAATTTCGTGAGTTGGCCAAACCATAGGGACCAAAAGTGTCATTAAGCCCTTATATTTTGAATGATCAAGATCACTAATATCTTCAATATTCCAATAACTTCAACGAAACTCCGCTTATCAAGATCAATGTCCTTAACTACATGTACATGTCCCCCTTTGTAATAAAATACACAATCTCTAACAAATTTACCCCATAATGAAAATTCAAACTAAGACCCATCCTAGAAATTTCTCATTTAATTATCAAGAACAAACACCAAAAAATGATAAAAGGAACCAACTTTACCTCGGTCAAAAACTCTCTTCGTCTACCATTGTCGAAGAAAGGTAGAGCGTGGATAATAGATGAATGTCTTCTTCTACCTCAGTGACAAGCTCCTTTCGTCTACCACAATTGCCTCTCTTTGAGTCTCAGACTTTTTTCAACCCTACTTACAGGACTGTATGTGAAACACTATTTGAGAATTTTTAAGAATTTTTTTGGAGGAACAATATAACAAAGTCACATAAGCAATCGGAACTTAAAAAAAATAAAGTCTCATCAGTAATTTGAACTTAAAATAATAAATTCACGTCAGCAACTTTAGCCATGTCACCTTTTTTTTTGTAACGGAGGGCTGGCGTCAGGAACTAAAACCAAACGGAATTCAACATTTAAAAAATTTTTCACACACAAAAAAGATACATGGACGAACAACAAAAACACGCCAACTTACATGGATGAATTGATTATTTAAGCCTTTAAATAAACTCTGGAAAATTATTATTATTTTTTACTTAATTTTTTATGTCAAATTAATTTATGTAGAATGTTGTGTTAGACGAATTTTTTAGATAAAGTTTAAAAATTGTGGTAAAATAGAAATGAATTGCAAGGAAAAAGAGTTTGAATGAAAAAGATTTTTAAGATGCATGTTTTCATGAAAAATAAAACTTTTAAAATTTTAAAAAGTAATGATTCTATTTGAGTTTGACCATATTACAATATGAAAAAACTTCAATGATTTATGATTGAAAATTTATTTGCAATGATTTAGATGAAAATCAATTCGATTTGATGTGAAATGCTTTGCATGTCTAAGCAAAACTCCAACTCTGATTGATAGGGTCGACCCAATTAGTCCAGAGGCCCAGCTCTAATTTTCAAAATAGGTCAAAATTAAAAAAAAAAAACAATTTTAAAATTATGAGTTTACATCTATTTTTAAAAAACTGGTATAAAATCACAAAGGTTTGAAAACAAAATATGATTTAACACCTATTTTTAAAATAACAGGTGTAAAATGTATTGTTTTTTCATGGGAAAAGCCCTGCTAATTGAGTTGATACACTTGTGGGTAGTGATTATGTTTGGTTAACTTTTGATTGAAATTTTAGATTTTATTTTTTGATGTATCAATTTCTTCATATATATGATTTATTTTAAAGGTGTCATTTGATTATCTTGAATTAGGTCAATCCATGCAAGTTGATAAGGAATTGAAAAATCATGTTTGATTAGAAATTCTAGGTTGGTGAAAAATCATGTTTGATTAGAAATTCTAGGTTGGTGAGATTGTATGCTGATCATTTAAAAATCATGTGTGCTCGGTGACAGAGTCACATTGAAATAGTTGGGATAGAGGATGACAGTGCTTAGTGCTTAGTGACGAAGTCACGTGGGATAGAGCGTGATCATGGCCACCCCAAAAATTTATTATTTAAATATAAAAAATAGGTATTATATGAAATTTTAAATATTTAGTTGTATACACATATTTGTTGCCTAGAGATTACATTAAATCCAAATTGGTCGAGTGGTAAGTGTGTTGTCTTGTCTCGTGAAGATCAAAAGTTTGAACCCTAATTAACCGTTACTTTTATTTTAAGACGGACAAAATGATAAGTTTGAGAGGATTGATAAATGGGCTATATATTTTAATATTATTATTAATTTCACACACATTCATTCACTTATTTGTACACAGAGTAACACACAAAATTCCTGTTTATGCATAGAATGAATTTGTTGGGTTGAATATGAGAGTAAAATGACCTAGAAGGGGGCGTTGAATATATTTTCCTATTAAAAAAAATTCGTAAAGTTTTTCCAAAACAAAATATTAAAATTGCGCGCAAGCGGATTTTTTGAAGAGAAACGCTATAGACTAATTGTATGATTTACTCAATGAACAGAAAATAAAAAGAAAATTATAATAATGAAATTAGTAACCCACGATGTGTTGGTTAATCAAATTCAATTCATATTGAGATATTTGAACAAAATTTTACTGATTAAATTAATAATTTAATATTACAAGTTTATACATATATAATCACCAGAAACAATGTTTAGCAGACAATATCTAGCACAAATCTAACCTTAAACATTAAAAGAGTGTGAACAATAAACCTAACAACATACAGTTCTAGAAAGCGATACAACTATAAAATCATACAATACTAAAAAGCGATAAACAACCTAAAAACATGAAAACTAAACAGAAATTAAGAGAGAGAGAGAGAGAGAGAGAGAGAGAGAGAGTTAGAGAGAGAGAGAGTTAGAGAGAGAGAGAATTGTACACTGGTATTTATACTGATTCAACACACCGTCTTTGCTTGCCCTACTCCAGTCTCTAATCGCGAACCATTAAAAATTCTCCAATTTTCCACTAATTTGAAATTCACAAATGTCTTTTTATACTACACATAATCACAGAGAAACTGAAAAACTTAAATCAACTGCCACGCATCTCAAATCTAAATTTTAATTATTCTTTTATTGTATGCAGCTTACTATGGATTTATATGCTTACATGTACATCATCAATTAAGTTTTGATGATGACAACTGATGAAGCAACAACTTTGAAGATGACAACTTCATAGGTCAAATGACTCGTGAATGTTGAGAATTCTAAGTGACAGGGGAGTTAATTTCATCTTTCAAAGTAAAGGTTCTAATGATGACACTTGATCATTAATATATCTCAAGCACCATCAGTCAGTCGATTCAAATTTCATTTGAAGTGATAAGTCATTAATGTATCAATAAAGGGAACTTTAAGATCTAGAGATTGTGAAAGTGTGGAAACTCACCTAATCTCGGGTGTCGCATGTTAGAGTGATAAGTTAAAATTGTAAAAGGTTAAAAGTAAATCTTTACGTACTATCACATATACACACACACACACACACACACACACACACACACATGCACACACACAAAAGATTTTAAAACACATTTTTTATAAAATCTCTTGAAACCAAAGATATGAATTTATGCATAAAATGATTTAATTGTTTATAACATTATTTGTGAACCCATTACACTTTTTAAGTTTATACCTAGAATAATTATTATTAAAGAGAAAAACTCTAGAGATAAATTTAATGAAGGATATGCAACTCACCAGACTCTAGCAGGCTCGTCATTAGAGAATAGGATCGAAACTATAATTATTACCATTAGATTAAGAAGCAAGAGGTAAAAGAAGTGTTGAAAAGGATGAGTAACAGTAAGGCGGTTGGCCTAGATAACTTACCAATTGAAGTGTAGAAAGTTCTGAGAGATAGATGTATTGAGTGACTCACCAAACCCTTTAACAGAATTATGAAGTGAAAACAAATGCTGGATGAATGGAGAAGAATCACTTTAGTTCCAATCTATAAGAATAAGGGCAATACACAAAATTGTGCAAACCATAGTGGCATTAAGCGTATGAGTCATACCATGAAGTTATGGGAAAAACGATTGAACGAAGACTAACAAAAGAGACTCAACACACTGAGAATCAATTTGGTTTTATGTGTGGGAGGTCGACCGTGAAAGTGATATATCTACTACGATGGGTGATGAAGCAAGTTGTATCGGATGAATCAACAAGACTTACACATAATTTTTATTGACTTAGAGAAGGAATATGATAAAGTTCCTAGAGATATATTGTGGAAAGCCTTAGAGAAGAAAGGGGTTAGAATTACATATATTCGAGCTATCTGAGATATGTATTAAGGGGTACCGACTAGTGTGCGAACACAATATGGAGAGACAGAAGATTTTCCCATTACAATAGGTTTACACCAATGTTCAACCTTAAGCCCCTACCTTTTTACTTTAATTTTTGATGTATTCACGAAGCATATCCAGGAGCTAACACCAAGATGCATGCTTTTTGCAGATGATCTAGTCCTATTACGATAGTCAATGGGGGATTTAAACAAGAGGTTTAAGACTTAGAGGCGAGCTTTAGAAACACATGGCTTTCTCCCAAGCAGAAGTAAGACGGAATATATGGAATGTAAGTTTAGTAAAATGAGAAGCGTTTCTAACCTAGAGGTGAAATTTGGAGACCATATCATCCCATAAGTCACGGGTTTATATATCTTGGGTTTGTAATACAAAACAATGAAGAAATAGACGATGATGTAAACTATCGAATTCAAATTGGGTGGTTGAAATGGATGAGGGCTTCAAGGATTTCATGTGATATAAAGGTATCACTCAAGTGTTTAAAGGAAAGTTTTATTGGACCGTGGTAAGACTTGCGATGTTGTATGAGACAAAATGTTGGACGATTCAGAATCAACACGAGAATAAAATAAGTGTAATAAAGATGAGGATGTTGTGTTGGATGTTTGGACTAGACATGATAAGATTAAAAATGACAATATTAGAGACAGTGTTGGACTAACACCTATAGTAGAAAAAATGGTGGAGAATAGACTTTGGTGTTTAGACATGTACAGAGAAGACCTTTAGATTTTGTGGTAAGGAGAGTAGATCAAATGGAGAGGGGTCAAATAGTTAAAGGCAGAGGAAGACCTAGGAAAACTATAAGAGAAGTTATTAAGAAAGATCTTGAGCTTAACAATTTGGATAAAAGCATGGTCCTGGATAGAACATTATGGCGGAAGTTGATCCATGTAGCTGACCCCACTTAGTGGAATAATGTTTGATTGTTGTTGTTATATATGTATATACTGTCGAATTATGAGACTATCATATTATTTATGAGGTTAAATGATCGTCGAATAAACGATAGGATTGATATCACAACATTATTTTAGACATGAATAATATTGTTGAGCGATAAGTAATAATATGAATTTGTGGGTAAAATGTGCATATCTGATTATGAGTATGCATGTGGTTATAATAATTGCAATCTAACTCAAACATCTCTTTAACATTATTTTAATTATCTTTTACTTTGTTCCTATTATTAGTTTTTAAACAACATTTTTCAAAACTAAATCATAATTTACTTAAAATAGTAAATATTACTCCTCTGAGTTATTTTATCGCATCACGAGAATATGCAAATTTACGTTTAATTTGTTAACAAGTATTCCCTCCATTTAAAATTGACTGTCGTTTTAGCAAATAAAATTTATTTTAAATATCTGTCATTCTCACTTTTCAATGTAGAAATGATTGTTACTTTTTCAATTATGTCTTTTTATTTATTATTCTTTACACTACTTCTAACATGTTAGTTCTTGTATTGGCTGAAATTTTGGTAAAACAAAGTTGAACAATATTGATGTCATATGTCTGATGTCTTAACATTGGTTCCTGACATTAGTTATTGCAGGGTTGCAATTTTGTGGTCTGATGTTAAACATGATGTCTTGACATCAGTTGACAGAACATCAGAAACCATCTGTTGTGTTTTTTGTATTGCAGGATGTTGGGTGAGATGTCCTGACATGGTTAATCAGACGTCAGTACAAATATGGAGTATTACTGTCATGACAGTATGTCATAACATCTTGGTTATGGCATAGCAGTTGCTGCTGTTATGTGACAGATGTTGTAGGAGATGTCATGACATCTTAGTCTGGTATAACAGGTGTTGCTGTTTTGCTGTCATGTGATGTCAAAGGAGATGTCACGACATCAGTTGTCTGGGACAGCAAGTACTGTTGTTGTATATCTCTTGACGGATTTGATTTGATTTGATGAGATCTGTTTGGATATACCTCATCATTATACGCAGGTCAAGTAGATTTATTAGGAACAAAGTGCAGATTTAATTGGATTTCATAAAAAGGATCTTGGAGACTTTTTAGGAAACTATTTGGAGATTTGTTCCTATTTTTATGGAGAAGATCTTGCAGCTGAATTAAAAAGTGATGATTTAAAAGATACATAATATCTGGAAATATTATGGGGCTGATTTAAAGGTCTGGAAGATTCAAGTCAGAATCAAGAAGAATATTGAAGAGTAATGACTTTCTAATTATGGAGATAAATTAGGAAGGATTTGATTGAAGACCTATTTTGTAGGAGAATCTTTTGTAGATTTGTAGCAACTGATATGCTGTGATTTGAAGCCCAAATCCAGTTAGGTATAGGTTATAAATAGGGTATTTGTAACCTAGAAATGGGAAGCCAGCCATCATGTAAATTATAAGGGTTGTGTTGGTTGATGAACCACCCGGTTTGTGGAATGGTCATCGTGTTTATCTCAAAGCCTGTAGGTAAGAGATGTATTGTTCTTGAAGGAAGCTGTTAAGCAACTCTAAGTATTGTTTTTAGTCATGTGTGTCATGTCTAGGTATTGTCATGGAAGTGTGTCTTATACTTTTCTGTGATTAAAGAGTGGTTGGAAATTAAGCTGTTGATGCAGTGGCTGAGATGTTGACTGCTAGACATCATTGCGATGATTGGAAGTGAGATGGAGTCTCTTATCTAGGGTGGACTTAGGTAGAAGGGTCATTGGGTAGTGATTAAGTTAGGAGATTATCAACTGGGATTGTTGAGTCTGTAATTTGATACTACTAATAGTGGACTTCCTTCCTGGCTTGGTATACCCCCAGATGTAGGTTGTTAGACCGAACTGGGTGAACAATCCTTGTGTGTTGTTTATGCTTTACTGTTGTTTATTGCCTTGTTCATAGCAGATTGTGTTGTTGTGACATCACACATCTGATACCAAAATTTCAATTGGTATCAGAGCAGGCATCCTGTCTGTTTCTGGATGAGATCTAGGGAAGATACTTTTTGGTTCATGAGCAAGGAAGATAGTTTTGCTGAGTTATGGACTTGGTCAGTTCATATAGTTGTTTGTATGATCCCTTGAAGTGAAGGATGAACTATTCATGACAGGGTATGTATTGGACCTGTTTGTTGTTATCAGGAGAACTGCTGTTGCGAGTTTGATTTGTTGGCACTTGGTTTATGGTGATGGTGTGCAAGGATTATTGAGTAGTGCCTGAAGGTTGTTGAGGAGTTGTTGTGTGTTCCGCTGCATGGTATCTGATGTAACCCTGGTTGGTTCTTGTATCTCTGGTGGTGAGATTCTAGGAAGGTATTCTCTTGGAAAGACATTAGGGTTTGGTCTCCTCAGCAGGATATTCTATGATGTTGTAGTTTATGCAAGACAGCTTCAACTGTTTGGTTAGAGATGCCAAAGATACTTGAGGATTATCTCATATCTTTGTTTTGGGAAAGAAGTGATCAAAAGGTGAATGGATCTTATTAAAGACTGTATGACATGGAAGTTTCAGTTTTTTTTGAAGAAGAATATATTTCAAATCAGGCATTGAAGACCAATCTATCCAGAACATTGATTCCTTCTTTATCAATTTTCTTGATGGTGAAAGAAGAGGGTGGAGCCAAAGCAAAAGAGTATCACTGTCAAATCTTTCATGCGGGAGTGAAGATCTTGATAAGTTATCTCTTAAGCTTAGTTGTGGTGACCTAATTAGGAGGATCTTCCTGGTTATGATGTCAAATGTAGTTCTGGTATATCTGAAGATGGATTCTCTTGTGAAGATACATGTTTCTGAATTTCAAAATCATGAACTGGAGGAAGTTTCATCAAGAAAGAAGTTGAGCTTAATATGTCAATTCTAATGTCTCGACATCGCGCTACACATCAGCAGTTTATTGTAAATGCTAAGTCAAAGACCTATTAGATTGTAGCTATTTTGAAGGATCACTGAAGCTATGAAGTTGAACAATTTTTGAGATGCTGTTCATAATGTCATAGCATTTTAGTTGGAGCTGGTTGAAGAAAAGGTAGTTATCTTGATAACAGAAGAGAAGGAAATGATCCTTGTTTAAACTAAAATGTCTGAGGACAACTTTTCCAAGAGTTTGTGTGTAGTAGCAGTGTA
Organism: Lathyrus tuberosus; assembly: GCA_022829125.1. Classification (NCBI taxonomy): domain Eukaryota; kingdom Viridiplantae; phylum Streptophyta; class Magnoliopsida; order Fabales; family Fabaceae; genus Lathyrus; species Lathyrus tuberosus. Next base: position 9,584,437 of record JALAZF010000082.1, on the reverse strand, counting down.
AATCAGTATGTGGTCAATTGGTGTTTGCATGAGCTCTTTAAGTTTTGTGGCTTGAAGGATTGGAAGTAGCAGATTGTCTATGGTATGTTTATGCAGAAGGATGGCAGTTATCACTCTTAAGTTAGACAAGAGGTCTAAACCTTGTGCTTATAAGAAGAAGCTTCTGGAAGAGTGTGTTATGCAAGTTACTGTAGTTTTGTTGGTCTGATCTTGGAAGTTGATCAGATGTTGATATGCTCTCGTGTGTTCCCTACAAGAGATATTTGTGGATTAATATGGTTGTAGTCTCCAAATCCATAGGAGATGTTTAATGTGATTTAGACTAATGTCGGAACTGATGTTGAAACATCATTTCAGTTCTTTGCTCAGGGTGGAGTAAAAGATCAAGACACTGACCTAACCTGAAAGGCTTTTGTGGTGTGAATGGTTATCATGATGGTTTGTTTTGACGAAGAATCGGTAGATGCCAGTTGTGTGAGAAGGTTACCTTGACAAGAGTTGAGTATTTGTCTGCTTTTGATAAGGTTGTCCATTCAACTAATGACAAAATACATTGACGGGAGACTATGTATATGTCTGATGTAAAAGTGCAGGACTGTTGAAGTGTTGAGAATATACTTTTCTCTATGTGGCTGTTTATTTCTCTTCGTGGTGTGTTGGTGTGTGAGAACTCTGTGAAACAATCATGATGGTTAAAAGAATATTGAGATTATAACAATAAGATTGTGTGTTCTATAGTGTATTTAGAAGTGGCATTATTTGGTATAGTTATGGGCTAGTCTTGGACTACTTATTTTCTGAAGATTCAGATGTGGTAGGTTTGAAGTCTTTGGAGTTTCTGAGCAGGATGGAGGTTGTCTACTCAAACTTGATTATTGAATCAAGTCTATGAGAGCATGGAAATCTGTTTCTGCAAAGGGAGGAGGAGATGTTACATGACCATGGCTTAGGGAGTCTAAGTGTGAGCAATTGAACATGTGACTTGAAGATCAAGTTTCCTTGGTGGATCAAGATATCTTTGTGAGAATTCTGACAAACGTGAAAAAGATCAAACTGTGACATTTGGTTGATCTCAGAAGTGGATTCGAAGAATCAAGATAATCAGAGTGTGGCAGCTGGTTATTATTGAGGATTGTCTTGGAACAAGTTACTCTTGGGCAGAAGGGTGATGAGGTGAAGACTCAAGGAGATTATTCTTCTTGAAGGTGGATGAGAGTTTATTTCTCTGCTATAGTAAGTCCAGTTGGTGGAGCATATCAAGAATCATGGTGATGATGTCTTGGTGTGTGGCAGATGTTCTAACTTGTGTTGGGACATTATCTGGTTGGATATCCTTGGTGAAGGATGATTATGCTCTGGTTCAGAAGCGTGGTGCCTACATTATGCCTAAGGAGCGTCTACATAGTCATACGGGAGAATGATGAAGTAGAAGGTCTCCCTTGGATGAAGAATGTAGAAAAGACTGAAGTAGGTCAGGTATTGATTGATTGGAAGTCTGAAGATGAAGAGTATGATAGGGAATTACTGCCTTTAGAGAGTTGGGGGATCTATGTGACTTTGAATCCTTATCTAACAGTGTTTGAAGGAGGATGGTGATTCTTATGTTCCTCACGAATAGCCTAATTGTAACTTCATGTGGAGTTGGATGCTCAAGCATTATTGTCAGAAGAGGTGTTTCTGACTATGTGGATTAGAATGTGGAGATTCTGAGCTTGTTTTTAGTAGTATGTTCTGGCAAAGCATGACTACTAATTTTGAAGACTTCACTAGTGTCAACAACTACTAGTGAATGTAATGGCAGAGGAATTGTGTCACATGATGTGATCTGATCAGAAAGTTTTTTTTGAGCTGTTCTTTCTTCTTCTGCAAGTATCTCTTGAAGAGATTGGATCTCAGTAAAGCTTTTAAGTAAGCTGAGAATTCGTGGGGTTTGTATGAGCATGAAGATGTTCATGTGCTTGAAACGAGTAAAGTGGTGTTTTGTTTGATGTTTATGATGTCAGATCAGATGTCATGACTTTATGTACTACTGCTTAGGAAGAGTAGTTACATTTTTGTTGTTGAACTTGTGCAACTATTTAGGGGGAGCATAATAGTCTGTCATGCGTGATTGCTACTACTGAAAAGATGTGGAACTCCTTACTGTGTTTGGGAGAATTTATTTTTCTCTACAGTTTGTTTTGGAAGAACTCTGTAGGGGTCTTGGTTGATGGGAGATGTCACACTCGTCTTGGTAAGAGGACTTTACTTAGAGTGTAGTGAAAGGCAGTGTGTTTGTGCTTTAGAACTTGTGGGTGATTTGGTGGTGGCTCTTGTTAAATGTATTAGTGTTGTTTGAGGATCAAGCATTATGTAAATGCGTTCAGCATGTGTGTTGAACAGAGGGTGCGCTCTTGAAGACATGAAGATGAGTCTTATGTATTCCATTCATTTAAGGTGTTCATCGTGCAATGGAGCACTGGTTATCTTAGATAGGGGGAGTTGAACTTTTGATTATCTAGATTGTTTGTGGCTCTGGTGAAGGTGTTATGTCGTTCATGATGGACATGACAGTTTAGACCTGGTGTATAAATGGATTGGACCAGTAGTGTACATTTACCCCAATGTTTGTCAATTTTTGGCCAAAAGGGGGGAGAGAAGTAGGATTGTTTTGTTCTGAGAATGTTAGTTGTGTTTGTGTGGGTTGCTGCAGGGATCTCTGATATAGAGTTGTTTTAGTCAAAATTAGCCAAAGGGGGAGATTGTTAGTTCTTGTATTGGCTGAAATTTTGGTAAAACAAAGTTGAACAATGTTGATGTCATATGTCTGATGTCTTAACATTGGTTCCTGACATTAATTGTTGCAGGGTTGCAGTTTTGTGGTCTGATGTTAAACATGATGTCTTGACATCAGTTGACAGAACATCAGAAAACCATTTGTTGTGATTTTTGTATTGCAGGATGTTGGGTGAGATGTCCTGACATGGTTAATCAGACATCAATACAGATATGGAGTATTACTGTCATGACAGTATGTCATAACATCTTGGTTCTGGCACAGCAGTTGCTGCTGTTATGTGACAGATGTTGCAGGAGATGTCATGACATCTTAGTCTGGTATAGCAGGTGTTGCTGTTTTGCTGTCATGTGATGTCAAAGGAGATGTCACGACATCAGTTGTCTGGGACAGCAAGTACTACTGTTGTATATCTCTTGACGGATTTGATTTAATTTGATGAGATCTGTTTGGATATACCTCATCATTATACGCAGGTCAAGTAGATTTATTAGGAACAAAGTGCAGATTTAATTGGATTTCATAAAAAGGATCTTGGAGACTTTTTAGGAAACTATTTGGAGATTTGTTCCTATTTTTATGGAGAAGATCTTGCAGCTGAATTAAAAAGTGAAGATTTAAAAGATACATAATATCTGGAAATATTATGGGGCTGATTTAAAGGTATGGAAGATTCAAGTCAGAATCAAGAAGCATATTAATTGAAGAGTAATGACTTTCTAATTATGGAGATAAATTAGGAAGGATTTGATTGAAGACCTATTTTGTAGGAGAATCTTTTGCAGATTTGTAGCAGCTGATATGCTGTGATTTGAAGCCCAAATCCAGTTGGGTATAGGTTATAAATAGGGTCTTTGTAACCTAGAAATGGGAAGCCAGCCATCATGTAAATTATAAGGGCTGTGTTGGTTGATGAACCACCCGGTTTGTGGGATGGTCATCGTGTTTATCTCAAAGCCTGTAGGTAAGAGATGTATTATTCTTGGAGGAAGCTGTTAAGCAACTCTAAGTATTGTTCTTAGTCATGTGTGTCATGTCTAGGTATTGTCATGGAAGTGTGTCTTCTACTCTTCTGTGATTGAAGAGTTGTTAGAAATCAAGTTGTTGATGCAGTGGCTGAGATGTTGACTGCTAGACATCATTGTGATGATTGGAAGTGAGATGGAGTCTCTTATCTAGGGTGGACTTAGGTAGAAGGGTCATTGGGTAGTGATTAAGTTAGGAGATTGTCAACTGGGATTGTTGAGTCTGTAATTGGATACTACTAATAGTGGACTTCCTTCCTGGCTTAGTATGCCCCCAGATGTAGGTTGTTAGACCGAACTGGGTGAACAATTCTTGTGTGTTGTTTATGCTTTACTGTTGTTTATTGCCTTGTTATAGCAGACTGTGTTGTTGTGACATCACACTTAACATCACACATCTGATACCAGAATTTCATAACACATTAATATGATTAATTTAGTAAAAATGTAACATCTTATGACAATACCATTGAATTTAGGCATGACAACGGGGCGGGTCGAAGATAGTTTTTATCTCCCCAAATTCAAACCTGGATCTCAATACAATCCTCGTTCCCCGCCCCAAACTTTATAGGAGATTGAGAACTAAAACTCAAATCCGTCTCAAACAGATTCTAGTTGGGTTTGGATATCTCCGCCCTGCCATCGTTTATTGAATGAAATCATTTTTTTAAATAAAAATATCTATTTTTCTAAAATAAAATTTCATTCCAAATAGTAAAATAAAAATATTTTAAAAATTTCACTTATATATTTCAAATATTTTAAATAATATATACAAATCAAAATATCAAAACAATAGCCACATATTTAATATTCTAAATTATCAAGACTAAAATAATAAAGCATATAATAAAATAAGGGTTTAATTGATATGCACTGATAGTGTAAAACTTTTTTACAATGCCATCCAATAAAAACATAGCGTTTTGCCATGTCATATAATTTTTTTAAAAATCATAGTCTGACTTGGCGGAATTTATGGTCGTGATTGGTAGACAGTGTAAAATTTTTTTACACTGTCAGTGCATCACCCATTTTCTCATAAAATAAATGAGGCGGATTCATGATGGATACTAGTGTCCATATTATCCGACCTATCCTCATATTTTATAATTGGAAAAAACGTAAACATAAACTCAGTCAAAACAGATTTTTCTCCATCAAATTTAGGGCGGACTCGGATGGATACCCGCCAATATGAGTTATGTTGTTGATCGTGAAGGCTGGATCAGATCCTGTAGAAGTGGGCCACCAAGTACGTCTGAGATGCTGGGCGTATGGAGAGGAGGAGGGGGGTGTACCTGCAAGGCACTCCGACGCTCAAGTAAGAAGGGGTCAGAAAAAAGGGACAAGTACAAAGTATTAGTTCGTAAGGTGAATATTTGATACCTGACCCTCTCAAGCGAGAGGGTTTATATAGTGCCCCCAACACATGGCCAACGGTCCTATTTTCGGGGCAAAATAACCGTTTTCCCGAAGAATAGGTAACTGCCCAAACTAGCCGTTATGTCGGGCAGGGTGCCCAAAACTAGCCGTTATGTCGGGCATAAGCATAGTTTAGGGCACATGCCCTCAGCTGTTCGGGGAGTGGAGAATCCATGCGTAACGAGCACCATTTCTGGGAAGGAGTGATGCAGTCCTTTCCCGGTTGGAGAGGCAGAAAGGTAACTTTTGCCCGTTTGTGGATTGGACTTAGGCGATTGGGTCGTTCTGGAGCAAAAATGGATTGGACCATGCCTGGCCATTGGTCCAGTCCAAAACAGGAGCCCCCCAAGTCGTTGCTCCCGAGCATGGGAGTGATGACTCAAGGACAGCTCGTGGCTCCGGGGAGCTAACATAGGGTCGTCGCTTGGTGACGTATGAGGTTTGTCTCGTGGTGCCCGTTGCTTTTGGTCCCCGTGATATTCTTGACCGTGATAGAGCTGCCCATCGTACGGGGAGGCTAACAATTGGAAGGAATTGGAAAAGTTAGGGCGCCACGTGTGCATAGAGTTCTGTGCAGTCGTTGCTAGGCAATGATGGCTAATTAATAGCCATCATGACCTACGAGGGCGTGCCATCGCACGTGCCCCTCTGTATAAAAAGGGGAAACTCGTTCCATTCTGAACTTTTCGCTCTTGTTTCTCTTCGTCTTCTTCAGAATTCATGCCCGTCACCGTCGTCTGCTATTCCGACCACCGTATCCACTTTCGGGCAGCCGCTATTCACCTTCTTAATCAAGTAAGTTCGTTGATTTTTTGTTCTTTCACCCATTTGACGGTGTAGAAGATGAAATCGTGCCATTTTTCGCCGCCGATGAGGCCGCTAGGTTTTAGGATATTCTGGTGAATTTGACGGTTTCCGGCGTCATTGCGATGATGATGCATGCATAACCGCTGTGATCGTTCAGATTTAGAAGCAGCGATGAAGTTTCCGGAGAGCCTTCCCAGTTTCCGGTGAAGCTTTGCAGTTTCTGGCGGAGCTTCAAACGGAAACTGGGAAGTGGCTCGAGGAAGTTCCTCGTACGGAAGCAGCTTGCTCCGGGCGTCTCCTCGTGGGAGACTCTTAGAGTTTTTGTTCGATGTTAGGGCTTAGGCCGGGGACATCGTCCTCAGCCCTTTGCGCGCCCTTTCACTTGACTAGTGGTGGAAGGGTGGATTTAATCTATCGTCGAATTCACTTTTTTCTCTTCTTTTCAGGTGATCGATATGGCGACGGGGCCAGATGGAGAAATTATCCTGGACTCGCCCGAGGAAGAGGCGAGTTCCTCAGACAGCAGTAGTTCGACGACTTCAAGTATCCCCAGCGAGGTTGGGGAAGAAGAGGAAATGAAAGATATGGAAGAGGATGTCGAGGATTCCGCGGAGGAGTGAGAGGTGGCTGAACCAGTCGAGCATGGGTTCACCTTCGCCACGTACTCAGGGGATGTTTTTACGGAAGTCGGGCCAGAGGGGGAGTGGAAGGTGCACTTTCCCTCCGAGGATGATCGGGTCTGCACGGATTTTGGGGATCGCTTCACTATGTACGAATATGCCTTCAAAGAGTTGGGATTGAGATTGTCGTTCACTGATTTTCAGCAATCAGTGTTTGTGCACTTGAAGTTGGCCTATACGCAGCTGCACCCGAACTCACTGACCTTCATACGGGCGTTTGAGCCGACCTGTGATTTCTTGAAGATTGAGGCTACTCTTCCCTTGTTCTTCACAGTCTTCCACCTTCAACGGCAGCTGTCGGGGAGGAAGTATGGTTGGGTTTCGTTGAAGCAGCCTCGCAAGCTATTCAAGCCTTTCTCTGAATCGATACAGACGTTTAAGGAGAGGTACTACATCATTGAGCCCGTATCGGAAGCTTCCCAGGACAACACTTATCTCTGGGAGATCGAGGTCGACGAGGAGGGAAATGAGCTGCGCGACGAGGCTAGGAAGTTTATCGGGGAGAGAGTATACAAGTTCCTCATCCACTGGGGACCTGGCCATTTCACAAAGAAGCCCGACGATTACGTTCTTCAGCCGCACGAGTTAGACGGGCAGGATGTCGTTGCGTACGAGACGCTAGCGAAGTACGTCAACTCCTTCCTGCTCACTGAATTCTGGACGAAGAAGGGTGAACCAATCTTCGAGGAGGATGGTAGCCAGAGGGTTGAATACCGCTTTATTAATACCAAGGCACTCCTGGAGTGCAAGACTCCTGCGGAAGCCCAGAAGCTGCTCGGTAGTCTTAGTTATTTTAATTTGCCCGAACTATTTTCTTTTCTCGTATCTAACATGCTCGTATTCTGTTTGTGCATATGAGATGCCTCAGGCTCATGAGAGGATGGTGAAGAATGCTCTTGCAAGGAACAAGCCCGGAACGGGTCCTCCGAAGTCTCGATTTGCCAATACGCATGCTCCCACTCCTGCTCAGTCTGCTGCGGGGACCTCTTCTCCCACTCCTGCTCCCCGGGGATCTCCCCTGCCTTTGACCTCACGAACCAAGCGGCCGAGGGCCAACGACGCCGTAGATCTCAGCCGGGCCCCAGAGAAAGGGAGGTTCGAGCTTCCTCCTTGCATACTTGATAGAAGATTCTTTGAGGGGAACTTCTTGGTCGTGCCGCGGGCAGAATCTCTTCGGCTGGAAAGCATGGACCGTCCGAGCAAGAGGGCGTTAGTGGCCCAAGATGCCTCTGCACTGGTCAGAGTTCTGGAAATGGCGGTCATATATGCTGAAGGGAACTCTGCAACTGAGTCTGAACTCAAGGCTGCTCGGGATATCGTGGCATCTCTCACGGAAGAGGTGAAGAGTGCTGACGATGCCCGAAAGAAGGCTGGCGAGGAGGTGGCCAGGTTGAAGAAGGAGAATTCTACGCTGGCTGCGGAGAAGAAAGCGGCTGAGGAGCTGGTCCAGCAGCTGAGGGCGGTCAATGCTCCGGGCGAAGATGAACCCGAGGATGTGAAGGAACTGAAGACAAGGTCTGAGCTAGTTGCCCGTATGTTGGCGGCCGAGGATGATAATATCATCATTGCGGACAAATCCTTCAAGAATGTCGTGTCTCAACTGCGGGTGGTGAACCCCAAACTTGACTTTTCCACCGAGGGTACTCATTATCTGGCGCATGTTGAAGACGGCCAAATCGCTATGCCTGACTCCCTTCTTGAAGAGCATGCCGAGGATCAGCCTGCGGAAAACCAGGAGCCTCAGCCCGAGCCTACCGACCAGATAGATGAGTGAATGATATTCTTTTTGTTGTTGTAATTTGTCCGGCCTACGTGTCGTGTATTTGTTGTAACCTATTTTGGGGGCATGGCCCCCGGTCTATGTAATCCAGTACAATCATGGTCCTAGTGGCCATTTATCATACTTAAATTATGTGTCTGGTCCTGGTGGCCGGTTCTGTTATTTGCATGGTTTTACTTGCTTTTATTTTCTGCTATGTGTTGTACTCATGATCGTTGTGAATGTATGCCTGCCCGTGATAGGGAATATTTGACTTATGTGAAGTTTCAGGGGATTGCTCGTTGTAGATGTGTTTGGCAGTGAGGGGTACTGGTCGAACGGCCGGGGAATATCCTGGAGGGGGTGCGGAGCTCAGGTCGCGTTTGAGGCCTAAGTTCACAGCGTGAACGTCCCATCGCGAGCTGGGGTTCTGCCAGTCATGGTACTTTGACGACGACGATACCTAGGCGTGCATAGTGGTCGGTAGCCGACGTTCATCGTCGTGACGGGTCGAACCGAGAATTAGGGCCTTAGCTATAGTATTGTTTTAGCTTTTCGGCGTTCCATGGTCGAGCAAGTTCTTCCCCGTTGAGATGTTCTAGGTAATAGCCCCCATTCTCTGTTTTTGCTCGGACACGATAGGGTCCTTCCCAGTTGGCGGCTAGTTTGCCCTCGTGAGAGTCTTTATGGTTTTTCCTTAGAACAAGGCTTCCCACGTCGAACTCTCGTCGTATCACCTTGGCGTTGTGCCTGATGGTAATTCTTTATTTTAATGAGGCTTCGCGGAGGGCTGCCCCAGTTCGAATTTCCTTGACGAGGTCGAGTTCTTCTCTTAATGATTCGTCGTTCATCTCCTCGTCTAGGGGCGACTCTGTCCGCCTGGAGGGTACGTGAACTTCGACGGGGATTACAGCCTTGGTCCCGTATGCTAGACGAAAAGGTGTTTCCCCGGATGTAGAGTGTGGAGTTGTGCAGTACGCCCATAAGACATTGTGTAGCTCCTCGACCCAAGCCTTCTTTGTTTCGTCCAGCCTTCGTTTGAGGCCTCGAAGGTTGACCCGGTTAGCTGCTTCAGCCTACCCGTTTGTTTGAGGGTGCTCGACGGACGCGAAGTGTTGCTTCGTGCCTTGTTGGGCAATGAAGTCTTGGAACTTCCTGTCCGTGAACTGTGTCCCATTGTCCGTTACTATAGCTTGGGGGATGCTGAAACGTGCGAGGATGTTTCGTTTGTAGAAACGTAGTACATTGAGGGCAGTTTTTTTGTCCAGGGCCTCCGCTTCTATCCATTTTGTGAAGTAGTCTACGCCCACTATTAGGTATTTGTTCTGATTTGATCCTACCACGAAGGGTCCTAGGATGTCTAGGCCCCACCAAGCAAATGGCCACGGGGAGGACATAACCTTGAGCTCGTTAGGTGGAGCCAGGTGCATGTCCCCGTGCCGTTGGCATTTATCGCATTTCTTCACGTGTTCTTTAGCGTCGTGCTGCATAGTCGGCCAGTAATATCCTGCTCGAAGGGCCTTTTGGGGAAGGGACCTTCCACCGAGATGTTGGGCGTTGATTCCTTCGTGGATTTCACGCAAGATGTGAGCAACCATTTCTTCCTCGACGCATTTGAGCAGTGGAATGGAAAATCCTCGCCGGTAGAGTTTATCTTCGACCAGGACGTAAGAGCAGGCTCTTCGCCTAACCACGCTGGCCTCCTTGGGGTCGGACGAGAGTTCGTCCTTGGCGAGGTAGTTATAAACGGGGGTCATCCAACAATTGTTGTTGCCGATCACGTGTACGTCAAGGGTCGGGGAAGCCTTCTCGATTCTGGGTCGAGGTAGAACCTCCTGTATGACGGACTTGTTTCCGCCTTTCTTCTTTGTTCTGACCAGTTTGGACAAAACATCTGCTCAGACATTGTGTTCGCGGGGAACATGTTTCACTTCTACCGTTGTGAACTTCGCCATTTCCCTTTTGACCAGGGCTAAGTATTCGGTTTGGTTGTCGTTTTTGGCTTGATATTCTCCTCGGACCTGAAGGGCCACGAGTTGTGAATCTATGCAAATGACGACTTCTTCTGCGCCCAGGTCCTCGGCTAGACGTAATCCAGCGAGGAAAGCTTCGTACTCAGCCTGGTTGTTAGAGGTTGGGAAGGACAGGGTGATCGACACTTCAACGATGATTCCTTCGTTGCTTTCCAGTATGATGCCCACACTGCTTCCTGCCGAGCTGGAGGCACCGTCTATGAAAATGGTCAATTTGTGCGCCTCGCTCGCGGGGAAGTCTGCGAACGTCATTTCTGCGACGAAATCGGCCAGAGCCTGGGCCTTGAGGGCTTTCCTGCTTTCATAATGGATGTCAAATTCGAAAAGTTCAAGTGACCATTTGAGCATTTGACCGACCATGTTTGGTCGTCCCAGCAGCTGCTTTATGGGTTGATCTGTTCTAACCACGATCGTGTGGGCTAGGAAGTAGTGTCTTAATCTTCTGGCTGCGTTGATGAGGGTCAGAGCCACTTTCTCTATCTGTTGGTACCTTAACTCTGGTCCTTGCAGTGCTTTGCTCGTGAAATATATGGGCTTCTGCCCGTCGGTGTCTCGCGGATGAGAGTGGCGCTTACCGCTTCGGTTGCTACGACGAGGTACAGGTATAAAGTTTCGCCGTTGTCCGAACAAGAGAGGACAGGTGGTTCCGAGAGTGTCCTTTTCAGGTGGAGAAGAGCCTTGTCACATTCCTCGGTCCATTCGAATGCTGCCTCCTTGCGGAGGAGTTTGAAGAATGGTAAGGCGTGTTGGGCAGACTTGGCCACGAAACGTGACAATGACGCGAGCATCCTGTTGAGGGTCTGGATGGATTTTTTTGACTTGGGTGTTGGAAACTCTGAGAATGCTCGGCACTTATCGGGATTGGCTTCGATTCCTCATTCCGTTAAGTAGAAGCCAAGGAACTTGCCTGCCCGGACACCGAACGTGCACTTCTCCGGGTTGAAACGCATTTTGTAATTTCTGGCATGTTCGAAGACCTTCCTTAAATGGGCAGTGTGATCGGTTTCCTCGTGAGATTTTATGATCATGTCGTCCATATAGACTTCGGGCATGTCGCCTATCTCTCCCCAGAAGACCTTGTTCATCATTCTTTGATAGGTCGCGCCGGCGTTCTTTAGGCCGAAGGGCATTACGTTATAGGTAATAGTTGCCCGATTCGGTCATGAAGGTCGTGTATTTTTTATCGCTCATTGCCATTGGAATTTGATTATAGCCCGAGTAGGCGTCCATGAATGATAAAAGTTTAAAACCGGTAGAATTATCAACAAGTTTATCAATATTGGGGAGGGGATAGGCATCCTTCGGGCATGCCTTATTAAGATCGGTGTAGTCAATGCACATTCGCCACTTGCCATTAGATTTTTTCACGAGTACAACGTTGGACAGCCAAGTGGTGTACTTGGCCTCCGAGATAAATTTGGCCTCGAGGAGGTCTTTTATAGCTTTTTCTGCAACCTCCGTTTTCTCTGGAGACTGCTTTCTCCTACGTTATGCTACTGCTTTGATGGCCAGGTCAATTATGAGTTGATTGTAGACGATGGACGGGTCCAAGCCACGCATCTCGGCGGCACTCCAGGCGAAGAGGTTGGCGTTCTCACAGAGGCATGCTTTGAGTTGCTTCCTCGCGATGTCGGGCAGGTCTGCTCCGATCTTCACTCCCTGTTGAGGGTTGTCGTCGAATAAAACGAGCTCGAAGTTGCCATCTAGGATTGGGCGCCTGGATGGGAGCTGCTGCTGGGCGAGGTAGACGAGCTGCCTGAAGCTGCTTGGTCCCTATGTTGGTCTTCATCGGGGAAGCGGCTGTCGAGGTCAATGGAGTCGACCTGAGGCAGGGCTTGGCTTTCTCAGAGCTGCTGGGCAATCCTGGCATGCTCAATGCCTTTGGCTTGGACGCAATGGCATTGAGCCCTTTTGTGGCTGCTTCAAAACACCGTCGTGCAGCTTCGATGTCGCCGTGGAGGGTGGCGACCATCCCCTTTGAAGTGTAGTACTTCATCTTGAGGTAGACTGTTGAGGACACAACTATCAACTCGGCCAGAGTTGGCCTTCTGAATATGCACTGGTACAACAACGGGCAGTCGATTACCAAAAATTGTACTTTGACGGACCTGGCCGTCTCAGCTGATCCAAAGGTTACGATCAGTTCAACGTATCCCCATGGCTTAGTCACAGATCCGTTGAATCCTTGTAAATCAGACCCCACGTAGGGGGTAAGGTGTGATTCGTCCAGCTGAAGTGTTGAAAACAGCTGGGAGTACATAATGTCGACCGAGCTGCCCTGGTCGACGAGGATTCTGCGAATGTCAAAGTTCGCCATTCGGGCTCTAACGAGCAAAGGTATGCTCGAGTTTGGAGACCCCCCGAGGAGCTCTTCCCGGTAGAAGGAGATGAGGATGAAGCCTTTCTGGGCTTGATCGAGCGTGGTCACCTTGTTGGAGCTTGTGTTGATTAGATGCTCGAATTTTCGTTTCACGGAGCCCACCATGACTTTATTGAAGCCCCCGCCCGAGATGACCATGGCGGAGGGGAATGTCTCCCACGGGTTGTGGGCCACGAAGTAGGCAGGGGCGCTGAGCCCGTCCGGGACGTAGAAGTCTTCTGGTCGCGATACGACCATGGCGACCTGGATGCTGGCTTCTTCCGAGGAAGGTACTTCTTCCTCTATCTTCTTGGACTCCTGGGCGTCTTGTCGAGGAGCGTCATTCTTCTTAGTGAACTGTTTTAGGTGTCCGTCCCTGATCAATATCTCGATAGCATCCTTCAAATGGATGCAGTTTTCGGTGGTGTGGCCGTGACTCTTGTGAAAACGACAGTATTTTAATTTGTCGGCGTTGGGTTTGGACGGCAGTTGGTTGGGGAAGCGGACCCCTGCTTGCTTGAATTCCGAATTCGCACATTCGAAAAGTATCTTCTCCCTGGAGACGGTCAGGGGGGTATAGTTGTGGAATCGCCCGGAGGGTCCTTTGCTGTCGCGGGAGTCCCGTGGACGGTCTTCGCGCTTCCTTTCGCCTCGACGAGATGTCGAGGCTTCCTCGCCTCTGGAGGCCCGAGCGTTCTCCTGATGGCGTAACGCTCGGACGTTGCTGGCCTCAACCTTCTCTTCGTACTGAATGTGCGACTGGCCTTTGAGGAGGAGGGCATCTAGGTTCCTCGGAGGTGCGAGGCCGACGGCCTTAGAAAACTCTGAGCCCGGGCGGAGTCCTTGCTCGAGCAGAAACTTTTTCATCTCGTCCGTTGTAGGGACTTGTACTGCTTCTTTGTTGAACCTCTCGATGTACGCGCAGAGAGGTTCGTCATTTCTTTGGATTATAGCCCCAAGGGAGGCCTCAGTCTTGGGGTGACAGCGAGAAGCTGTGAAATGCCGTGAGAACATTCTGCCTAGTTGTCTCCATGAGATAATGGATTCTTCGGGCAACGGCTTGTAGCACGTTATTTCCCCTTTTCGGAGCGTGGTCGGAAATAACCGGCACTTGATGGCGCCTCGGGCGCCGCAGTAGTCCAATAGTGCATCGATGTTCTCGATGTGCTCGTCGGGGTCAGTAGTCTCGTCGTATGTGCCCAGTGACGGGGGCTTCTCCAGGCCCTTAGGGAGACGGGTTGCCAATATTTCCTGGGACAATGGGCCGCGAGGCTCATCGTCGCTGTTGGAACTGGTGAATGACGGGGACCGAAGGGTACGCTCGCGGCGGCGGTTCCTTTGGGGAGAAGGTGAGCGGTTCCTTCGGGGAGAAGGCGATCGGGCCCGACCTTTAAACTTGATTGGGGGTGATTGCTCGTCCCTTCGGGTCCTCTTGTGACCGGGAGAGTGCTGGTTACGCGGGGAAACTTGGTCACGCTTTCGGACGGCGCGAGAGTCAGGTTCTTGACACAGTCTTCAGTCGATATCTCGCCGGGGCTGCGGGCTCCTTGATCGTCGTTGGTTCCTCCTCGGAGGAGGGGATCTTGGACGGTTGGATTCTTCTAGCTCCCCGATCCTTTCGTTCTGCTGCAGGATCAGGGTGTTGGTTTTGTTGATCGCCTCCAGGAGGGCCGCCACGGCCGGGTCGGCATTGGGCGGAACAGGAATGGGCTGGATATCCAGCGAAGGCTGATCGTTGTTGCAGTCAGCAGGGGTAGGGGAAGGAGAAGTTGTGGCCCCGTCCCTCAGAAAACGGGCATCTCCGAGAAGAGATGACGGGCCGCCAACGTCAGTCTTGTTGACGGGGAGGACAACGGGTTGGAGAGCACCTTTGACGCGATCTTGAGAGGCCATGATGATGATCTTGAAAATTTGCTTTGATCTTTGGTTTCCGGGGAAAGAAAGATGGGGAGAACAAGAGTTCCCACAGACGGCGCCACTGATCGTGAAGGCTGGATCAGATCCTGTAGAAGTGGGCCACCAAGTACGTCTGAGATGTTGGACGTATGGAGAGGAGAAGGGGGTGTACCTGCAAGGCACTCTGACGCTCAAGTAAGAAGGGGTCAGAAAAAAGGGGGCAAGTACAAAGTATTAGTTCGTAAGGTGAATATTTGATACCTGACCCTCTCAAGCGAGAGGGTTTATATAGTGCCCCCAGCGCGTGGCAACGATCCTATTTTCGGGGCGAAATAACCGTTTTCCCGAAGAATAGGTAACTGTCCAAACTAGCCGTTATGTCGGGCAGGGTGCCCAAAACTAGCTGTTATGTCGGGCATAAGCATAGTTTCGGGCACATGCTCTCAGCTGTTCAGGGAGTGGAGAAGTCGTGCGTAACAGGCAGCATTTCCGGGGAGGAGCGATGTAGTCCTTGCCCGGTTGGAGGGGCAGAAAAGTAATTTTTGCCCGTTTGTGGATTGGACTTAGGCGATTGAACCGTTCTGGAGCAGAAGTGGATTGGATCATACTTGGTCATTGGTCCAGTCCAGAACAGTTGTCATATTTAATTAAATATTTAATCTGTATGCAAAAATCTTATACGACAATCATTTTAATACTGAAATAATATACCGTTCTAACAAAATGGTACTAGTATCTTTAAGGACTAACAATTACTTACAAGCTTATCTCAAAAGTTTTGAGTTTTTTTTTAAATGTAAACAAAATTTAAAATAAAATTTATGAAAGGTTTAATTTAAAATATTAAAAAACTGTAGAGATGAGAGTTGCAGAGGTAGGAGTGTCAAATAAGAAAACTCTTAATATTTTTCCGAATGTTTCCTAATATCTGACCCAAAATATATTTAAGTGTGACCTTTTATACTCATATATTACAAAAAAAAAAACATCTAAATAAATCAAATAATTTTTATATTATCTTATATTTATCAAAAGTCAATAGCTAATTTTATTAAATAATTTAAATTCAACATAATACCTTATTTTCTACTCCATTTATTTTATTCTCTAAGTTCATCTCATATAGACCAGTATTAGTAGGAACTAAGTTTCCATCATAGGACCTACCCATCATCCTATCGAGTAGGATGATGAAATGGATCTCCCATGTTTATAAATAGACCCCACAAATCCCGCCTATCATTTTCTTACTTTTTTTTCATGCAACCACCACTACCCTT
This sequence comes from Lathyrus tuberosus, assembly GCA_022829125.1. Classification (NCBI taxonomy): domain Eukaryota; kingdom Viridiplantae; phylum Streptophyta; class Magnoliopsida; order Fabales; family Fabaceae; genus Lathyrus; species Lathyrus tuberosus. The sequence continues at coordinate 9,568,394 of JALAZF010000082.1, read as the reverse complement.
CTACCCTCTCATCTCTCTCTTTCTCTCTCCTCGCCCACACCGACCTCTAGAGAGAAGTTCCCCACCTTCTCTCCGGGGACCCTCCTTCTCTTCCCCGAGAGTGTTCGTCCGTGCCGTCCTACGCGCCGCTGCTGAAGTTTCTCTCCTTCAACATTCACAGTGCCTCTTCACTTCTTTTGAAAAATGTGAACACCTTTATTGCATTTTTAATTACTCTTTTGTTCCTATTTGCGTCGCTCAACTTTGACTGGTCCCTCATTTTTTAAATTTGTTCTGTACAGTAAAAACACATTTATGATTCTAGGTCCCACTTTAATGGAAATATACACTTTTCTATTTTCATTTGATGGAGAACATAAAATAGAAATGATTACTTTCTAGAAATAATGACAATAATTCTCTAGCATTTTATTTATTTATCTAATATCCATTAGATAGTAAGTGTGAGTGACATGATTCGAACCTAAACTAAAAATAGTTGTTTTTTTTTAATATTTCCTTTATTTAATTTTAATTTTATTTTAATGTACATGTAGAAAATAGTTTTCACTGTATTTTTGTCTGCACATACAAATGAGTAATTCAAGAAATCAAATGCATTTTGAAAATCACATGCATCCAACTGTTTTAAAGTGTCAATCTTGTCCTTTATGAGTTATTTTTTTACTGTCAAAAATAGTCATCAACGCGCTTTCATTCATTTCCTTCTTTCTTCTCATACATGCAAATAAATTCACTTCATTATTAGCATAAGTTGAAGTTGAAGTTCCTCACTTTACCCATTACATTTTCTGAAACTAATTTGTTCATTGCTGCGTGTCTAACTATCTCTGCATAATATACAGTTTCCTCCTTCAGCTGTAGGAGGAAATTAACATGGGGGCACCGTTTGAAGGAATCATTCAAGATGTTAAAGGAAGAGTTAAATGCTATAAACAAGATTGGGTCTGTGCAATCTGTTCTGGTGTTAGGTAATGCCTTCGTTCGTTTGTTCTTGTTCGATTTCATACTGTCTAGGACTAGAAATTTTGTTATGTGTTCAATTTATTAGCAGCATTTTTTATTGATCTATGTTTTGTGATTTTGATTTATGAACAATGACAGTATATTGGCTCCAACTTTCTACATATTCTTTGCTTCTGCACTTCCTGTTATTGCATTTGGAGAGCAACTTAGTAGGGATACAAATGGAAGCTTGAGCACGGTCGAAACATTAGCATCTACTGCTATTTGTGGAATTATCCACTCAATTATAGGTGGCCAACCTTTGTTGATTTTAGGAGTTGCGGAACCGACTGTTATAATGTATACTTATCTCTACAATTTCTGCAAAAATACACCTGATTTGGGTGCTGAGCTCTTTCTAGCTTGGGCTGGTTGGTAAGCTATTTGAACTTTATACTAATTTCTGTTTCTAGGTTTTATTTTTTATTTTTATTTTTACATTTGCTAAATTACAATACATATCTTGCTTTCTATGTTGCAGGGTTTGTTTTTGGACGGCGTTCATGTTAATTTTGCTTGCAATTTTTAATGCTTGCAATATTATCACTAGATTTACAAGAATTGCAGGGGAGTTATTTGGCATGCTTATCACTGTTCTTTTCTTTCAAGAGGCTATAAAGGTGTTGTTGATTTTTTCCTCTTCCAAGCAAAAACAATGTATAGATTGTGAATTTTGCAGTCATCTTGACAATAATTGTTTGAACCGCAGGGACTGATAGGCGAGTTCAGTAATCCCAAGGTTGAAAATCCTTCCCCAGTGCAAATTCAATGGCAGTATACAAATGGATTACTTGCTGTCATTTTCTCTCTAGGACTAATCGTCACTGCGCTTAAAAGCAGAAAAGCAAGAACATGGCGATATGGAACAAGTAAGTGATTCCAAAACCTTATGCAAATGATTTTTTGTGTCGTTTACACTTGATTTACCTTATGACTCCGTTGATCTTTATTCTTGTATTTCAATTCAGGGAAGCTACGAGGCTTTATTGCAGATTATGGAGTTCCAATGATGGTAGTGTTGTGGACTGCAGTATCTTATATAAAGCCAAGCACCGTTCCACATGATGTTCCTAGAAGGCTGTTTTGTCCGCTTCCCTGGGAACCCGCATCTCTTTATCACTGGACAGTAGTGAAGGTACATTGATTTCATAGTTCTGTCGATTTTGTCCATGTAATGTACGCATGTGCAGCACCAACACTTCATATTCAAAACGTGTCCACCGGTACATGTCAGTGTTCAACACTGATAGCTATAACCTGTGAATCAATTTAATTTGGGCAAGTCCTAATATCCATCCAAGTCTAACGGTTACTACAAACTGCAGGATATGTGGAAGGTACCCGTGGTTTATATATTTGGGGCAATTATTCCAGCTTCGATGATAGCGGGTTTATACTTTTTCGATCATAGCGTGGCTTCTAAGATGGCACAACAGAAAGAATTCAACCTTCAAAAACCATCTGCCTACCATTATGATGTTTTCCTACTTGGAATAATGACTTTGATTTGTGGTCTCCTTGGCCTTCCTCCTTCAAATGGAGTTCTTCCACAGTCCCCAATGCATACAAAGAGTTTGGCAGTTCTTAGGAAGCAGGTAATAAGCATCTATATTTTTACATCAAGACTCTTGGTTCTTAATTTCCTCGTAAACTTCAACTCAGTTTATATCCTTGTGTAACACCATTGATTTGCAGCTGATCCGAAAGAAGGTTGTGAAAAGTGCCAAGGAATGCATGGAACAACAAAGTACCAGCTCTGAGTTATACGGGAAAATGCAAGCTGTGTTCGTTGAAATGGATACAGCCCCTAGCGTATGTATTGTTGGACTGATAGCTCATTGTGTGTATTGTTAGGTTGATAACTTGATACTAATACATTTAGTGTTGGTTTTCAAATCGTAACAGGTTATAGAATTGGAGACTTTGAAAGCAGCTGTAATGAAATCCGATACCAAGGGTGGTGCAAAGGAACCTTTTGATCCTGAGAAATACATAGACGCTAATTTACCGGTCCGGGTTAATGAACAAAGAATGACCAATTTATTGCAGTCCCTCCTGGTTGGCCTATCAATAATAGGCATCTCCGTTATCAAGAAGATACCGACTTCTGTTTTATGGGGTTATTTCGCTTACATGGCAATCGATAGTCTTCCAGGGAATCAGTTTTGGGAACGGTTATTGCTCCTCTTCATCGCCCCAAGCCGACGTTACAAGTAATTAAATAACCTCGTGCTTTAACTTTTTTTTTCAATGTAGAACCTAATGTAGTACTAATTGTTGTTATTGTCTGATTTGTGTTGGACAGAATTTTGCAAGAATCACATGCCTCGTTCGTGGAGACAGTACCATTCAAAACCATCGCTGGATTTACAGCCTTACAGTTGGCATATTTCCTGTTCTGTTTTGGGGTCACATGGATACCTATTGGTGGAATATTGTTTCCGCTACCGTTCTTCCTTCTCATATTTCTAAGAGAACACGTTCTACCAAACCTATTCAATCCTAACGATCTTCAGGAGCTAGATGCTTCCGAATACGAGGAAGTTATCGGTGCTCCACGTGGAGCACGTAGTATGTCACTAAAGGTACAGACTATTACGAGTATTCATTTCTTGTTATGAGTATACTGCATAGAAAAGAGACCAAAATTACAATGTATTGTTTGAATATGCTTGATCAGGATACGGAGCCATGTGGTAGTGATACCGATGGAAGCTCGGAAGATTACTATGATGCAGAGATATTGGATGAGATGACAACGAGCAGGGGAGAGTTGAAACTTAGAACTGTAAGCTTCAACGATCGAAACCGCAGTAACAGCTTCAACGATCGAAACCGTAGTAGCAGCTTCAACGATCGAAACCAAAGCAACAGCTTCAATGAAGGCAGACACATTTAGGTAAATGACATGTTAAATCTTTCTTAACTTTTAAGATTCATTTCAACTCAAGGTACACAGTTTGTACTTATTATGTTTATCTTTTGATCATGGACAGGTTTGAACTGGATATGATGTCTGAATATTATTAACAGTTTCTTAGGTGCAGAAAGGGTTTGATTTTTTTTAGTATGATTCTTTGAAGAGGACTGCTCTCAAGATTCTTTTGTAATCAGTTAAGCTTGAAGAGATGATCTTCTTTAGAACAAGAAAGGATTCAATAGGTGAAAGAGAAGAATTAAAAAAAGGAAAAAGAACATAAACATTCATTTGTAGTTTGATATGAGTTTGAATATTAGTAGGAGAGTTACAATGAAATATTGAGATCAAGGGTCAATCTTAAATTTACCAAAGAGTTAGGTTTGGGTGGAGGGAAAAGATAGTATGAGAGTGAAAAGAATAAGATAAGTGAGAAATATATTATGCTTATTTTGAAGCTAACATATAGATTAATTTTATTCTTCAACATTTTTTTTTGTTAGCAATTGTGCTTTTGATTGGATACAAGAGCTTGTGAAGACAATTTGAAAAAAATTATCCACTAATCATACAAATTTAAATTACTTTTAAAATTAAAAAACTGAAAGAAAAAAGGAAATAATTATGGAAACTTTTTAATTTTGATTAAAAAATATTGATAATTAAAAAAATCCTATACTTTTAAAATGATTTGTTACATATCACAATCATCGAATGACAAACCGATTTTGGAATGAGTGTCCCTATGGAATGTTCGGCATGACACATGCCTTCACATGACTTTATTTTGGTAGATGTTTCGCCAATTCGTTTGTTTATTATAGCCATTTCATAAAGGCTAATGCTTCTGGACATACATCAACGTTATCCTACATTTCATATCATTGTAATACCAATGATAATGTCTCTTGGGATGAGCATGTTGATTTCCTCTATTATTGGTTTCTTATTCATGTCTTGGCAAGGTGTTCAAATTGACCACTACCAATGATTTCGGTAGTTCCACCAGATTATTTAAGCTGTTTTTTAAAAGCAACATGACTTGGCAAGATGTAATTCCAACCTTTTGTCAAATGGGAAATCGTCCCTTCCTAGTTTTGAGAGTTGTCGAATTTTGCCATTCTTTTAAATCGACAACTTTTTTGTTATTTTCTTGTTTGTCGTGTTTCGTTGACCATATCTTAGGTTTTGTTTGGATTGATAGAATTGGATAGAACGGAGTGTAATAAGATGAAATGAAATGATATTTCATTGTTTGAATCATTTAAAATTTGATGGAGCGGAGCGGAATGGAGTGGTATAGATTTCATTTCATTCAATTACTTACCGTCATATTTTTTCCCTTCAAATTGAACAGAATGAACAACTTGCCTTATTCTATTCTAAAATTTCCAAACAATGGAATAAAACATTTGTTCTGTTCTATTCCGCTCCGTCTCACTATGCTTCACTTCATTTCGCTCTGTTCATTTTATAATATTCAAACGTAGCCTTAGTGTCAATGCCAAAAATGGATTCATATTTGTGTACCTTAACAATACAGGGTGGACATCGGTTGGATATAGGTGGATTTGGATTTAAATTTGTCAATATAAATGAAACTTTGGGTGAAAAAACTCAAAAATCGTATAAATCATTCAGAAAAAAACATATGAAAACTAAAAAAAAAAAGAATTTGCAACATCTTGTTAAAAGTATGTCAGTTGTGAGAAATAGGTGGATTGAAAACAAAAGATATCATCTCATGCATATATATATATATATATATATATATATATTAGATCAAAAAAATTCAGAAACAACAACACAACCAAAACAAAGAATACATAATTTAAAAATGAAACATAGATGAAGATGTGAAGATTCATAGATGATAGTCAAATTAAAGATAATTTGACTTCTTTTCTGAACTTTCTCTATTGTGTTTGTAACACCTTAAAATTTGCCCTCCTATTTATAACCAATATGTGGCTTATGCTTCACACTTCATTTGCATTTAGGTTATGAACATTACATATGCATAATTGAGATTCTCAAGGCATGGTATCAAGGGTGTCACCATCACTATATTGTGCAAGGCAAGAAGATTGAAATATGTCAAATAATCAAGCCACAAAGGTTCATCACACCCCAGAGACATTTCCTATAGTCCACCATGTCATCAAGAGATTAAAGTTGGCAAGTGAACTGAGGAGAATCAAGCTCCTGACTATTGATCCTCAATTAGGGTTTTGACCCTCTGAACTTGGAACACCCTCATAAGCAAGGAGCTTGGGCCTTTGACATCATCTCATCGCAGGAATCATCTTGGTTTGAGGCAATCTGCATCATAGTCAGAGGAATTTGGGTTTTGAGGATCAATCATTTTCTCCTAACTTTTGGGGACCAAATTAGGCTTTTTCATAAAAGTTAGTTTATTTCTGATTTTTGGGCAAGACTTGATTCTATGATATTCTACATGTTCCCAAGTATCTAGGATTGGAATATGAGCCATCAATTACATTCATAAGAGTTTCAATTGGAGGATTGATTGAAAATCAAGAGAAATGGGAAAAAGTCATCTAATCAAAGAAAAGTCAACTCTTGACTTTTGGGGGTCAAATTCATGGTCATCATGTTAAGAATGCTCAAGGGGTGAAATTTGGTCAAGATATGTCAAAAGAATCATAAGAAATCAGGACTTGTGTGAGAATTTTCCATTTTTGGGAAACTTTCCATTTTAAGAAAGTTCTTAATTGACAGTTTTCATTTTGGGAAAGTTTTCAAGTTTCAAGTTGCTAACTTCCAAGCCATTTTCAGCCATGATACATGTAATACCCCGTAAATTCTTTTACTCTGGATAATATTAGTTGTGATCAACTGAGTCCCAGTGTGCTCTGAGAAATTATCTGCAGAGATAATTAGGGTAACTGTTGGACTTAGAGTAAATGTAATTAACATTATCCGACTCTGTGATATTTAAATATTTGGACTTTAGAGACTTTTTGGACAATTGGTAGTGTTTCTAATTGGTGATATTTTCTATATCATTTCTTTTCTCTCATTTCCAAACATAGTTAACTTGGAGAAGAAAAGGAAAGGAAGGAAAAGGGAGAGAAAATGAGGAAAAACTCAAGAACAAGAACATCATCATCTTTTCATCAAAGCTTCATCCAATCATCTCCAAATCTTCACCATCTTCATCTTTTCAAGGTGGGTCCTAGTTAGAAGCTTTGTTTTAGATTTTTCTTGGATTCTAAGATTTAGGTTAGAGTTGTAAGAGAATTGGATTGATTGCAAAATCTTGGAACTTAACGGTTAAAATGTGTTATAAACTGATTAGTATGAGTAATATGAGTGTAGAATCATTTATGTGTAATTATATGATGCTTGGATATGTTTTGGTGGGGTTTTGGGACCATGGGAGATCAGCTGTTACGCTGATGAAGTTCTGAAATTTCCCAGATTCGGACTGCGAATCCCCCAGCGAAGGGGAAATCGTGGGCTCGCTGGCAGCTCGCACTGCGAAGGCGAAGGCGAGCATTCGCCAGTGGCTCGCCAGTGGTTCGCACTGCAAACCTTATGTTGTGTTTGTCACTGCCTTGATTCGCTAGCGTTCGCACTGCAAATAGTGTAGCGAACAAGTGTTAGCTAGGCGTTCGCTGGATGCTTCGCACTGCGAATGAAGTAGCGAGCGCTCGCTGGCTTCTTCGCAATGCGAACATAGCAGAAAATCCTTTTTGTTTCTTGTGTAACTTTTGACTCGGTTATCTGTTTTGTGTATTCTTGATATCGTTGTGAAGCTAGGAACATATTCTAGCTAATAGCAGTGAGAATTACCTGGTTATTGCCCGATTAAATGAATCGGAGGGAACCGTAAATTGGTGTAAATTGTGGTATGTTGGATTTTGGTGTTCCATTATGTGATTGATGATTACATGTCCATGTTATTATTGTTGAACATGTTAGAAAATGTATGCATGATAAAATATGAATAGGTAGAGTGAGGAACATTACCGTAAATGATATCGAAAGTGTGTAAATGACATGGTGACAACGCTCGTGCAAAAGAGGCCGAGGCGTGTGTCTAGTAATAATAACCGGTTTACCTTGCGGTGTAGTTTCATGAGACTCGAGCACCTCCTCTGAAACGTATGCACAACTACTTGGCAGGTTTGATTCCCGCGTATAGTACAATTGGAGCCTACGGGTAAAGAGACTTGTGATGGTGTACGGGCCGTGAGAAGTGACGGATCACGGTGTACGGGCCGATGATCCCAAATCCAATTCGTATGCCAAGTAGATACAAGGATCCATGACTCGAATCGTCTTCTAGACGTAGAAGCGGACGGGAATAGGGGATACCTTGGTACGGTTATTGATTTTTGTGAGATTCTGGAGTAACATGCTCAGAACTTACTTGGGTACTTTTGCGAGTTAGCAGGCTTACGAGTGTGAATGTATTTATATCGTGTGTGTACTCAAAGTCACTTCCCTTTCCTTTTGACTTGAGTTAGGATTATTAGAACCTTGTAAAGCCGAGAGGACTATAAGATAGCGAACTCACTGAGATTTGAAGTATCTCACCCCACTGTTGTTGTTTACATCACAGGTTCTGCAGGTTCGGCGAAGGGTAAGGATAAGGTGGTTTGACTTTTCCTTACGGATCGTAGCTTTTGAGATGGCATGGCTTCCGCCATGGCGTTTTATTTTGAGATCATTGTATTGATCTAGTTCTTAGTGATTTTGGGACATCTTGTATACGTTATGCCTAGGCTTTAGAACTTTGTAGTTAGGGCACTTAATGTATACAATGTGTTAACTAGGAACTTGTATATATTTCAGTACCAAACGTATTATTCATGTATGATATATGCTTTGATGTATGTATGTATATGTGGGCCTTACAGTTGGTATCAGAGCAGGTCGTATCCTCGACCTAGCCATGAAATAGTATAAGGATGTCTTTCCGTTCATATGTGTTGTGTCGCCATTGGTCTTACGTGTTATATTTATGGTATTGAGCCTGATCAACTTAATCCTATCTGTATGAAATTTAGGAACATGGCCGACCGACGCAGAAACAACCGTGGTAGACCGAGAACTACTCCAGCAGGGACAAATCCGCCAGGGGACGGGGGGAATGCCCATTTGTATCAATTCATGCAACAGATGCAGCAACAACAGAATCAATTTGTACAACAGATGGTACAACAAATGGCTGGTGGTGTGCATCCTCCAGTGGTTGTTCCTGAAGCTGCAGGGGGAACCTTTAGGGATTTCATCCGCATGAATCCTCCGGAGTTTCTGGGAGGGTTAGATCCGGTAAAGGCTCATGAATTGATATCCGGGATGGAACGGATTTTCTTGATCGTTCAGTGTAGTGAAGAAAATAAGGTTGTCTTCGCTTCTCACTTGTTAAAGGGTCCTGCTATGAGATGGTGGGAAAGCGCTTCAGCCTTGATGACCATTCAAGAGGTACCGAAATTGTGGGAGCAGTTTAAGATAACTTTTATGGAGAAGTATTTTCCAAGTTCCTTAAGGTCTCAAAAAGAATTTGAATTTCAGCAGCTGAGACAAGGTAACTTGACAGTGGCTTCTTATGCGGAAAAGTTCGAGGATATGGCGGCTTATTCTAGACAAGCCATGTATGCTCCTGATGAAAGGTGGAAGATTGATTAGTTTCTGTTTGGTTTAAGGGCTGAAATTTCACATAGTGTGTCTCAGAGAGAATTTACCAGTTATCCTGAATTGTTACGACAATGTTATGAGGCGGAACATAGTTTGAAAAAGGTACAAGCAGAAGGAGAGTTAAGTAGAGTGAATCAAAGTGATCGTGGACGATTGAATCAACAATTTAGACCGAGACAACAACCTTTCAAAGGGAAACAAGTTCAGAGTTCTAAGTCTAGTGCGCCTCCGGTATGTCGTACTTGTGGTAGGAATCATTTTGGGAGGTGCAATTGGGATGGAATACGATGTTATCAGTGTAACAAGGTGGGTCATTTATCGAGGGATTGTCCTCAGAAGAGGAATCAGATGCAAGAAAAGAATACCGGACGAGTGTATACCTTGGATGAAAGGAAGACAAAGGGTGATAACTCCTTGATTGCGGGTACGTGTTTCATGAATGGGAATCCTTGTTTTGTTTTATTTGATTGTGGGGCAACGCATTATTTTGTGTCCACGCGATGCGTGAAGTGACTCGGGTTGCAAGCTGTTCCTTTATCTCCACCCATGGTGGTTACTGCTGCCATGGATGAAATTGTTGAAACACCGTTGATGTGTGAAAATTGTGTATTGTCGGTGAATGAAAGAGTCTTCCAGATTGATCGTATTTGTTTGCCGCTTAAGAAAGTGGATGTTGTTCTGGGTATGGATTGGCTTTCAGCTAATTCGGTTTTTATCGGTTGTGAAGAGAAGTTAATCATTATTCCATCTCCTGAAGCTACTTCGAAGGATGTGTTAACTACTATTCTAGAAGGTACGGTTGGAATAGTTAATTTCTTGTTTGATGAGGAAAAGGTTGTTCTTATGATTCTTACTAAGGAGGGGAGTAGTAACCTTCAAGTTTCGAGTATTCCAGTAGTTTGTGACTTTCCTGAAGTTTTCCCCGAGGATATCACTTCTCTTCCTCCGGAACGGGAAGTGGAATTCTCTATTGACCTGATACCGGGGACGGCTCTAATATCCGTTTCTCCGTATCGGATGGCACCACTTGAATTAAGAGAATTAAAGGACCAATTGGAAGAGTTGTTGGCTAAGCATTTTGTTCGACCAAGTGTTTCTCCCCGGGGAGCTCCAGTGTTGTTGGTAAAGAAAAAGGATGGTGGAATGCGGTTGTGTATTGATTACCGTCAATTGAATAAGGTCACCATCAAGAACAAATACCCATTGCCAAGGATAGACGATTTGTTAGATCAATTGAAAGGAGCCTGTGTGTTCTCGAAGATTGATTTACGGTCGGGTTATCATCAGATTCGGGTGAAGGGTTCAGACGTACCAAAGACTGCGTTTAGAACCCGTTATGGCCATTATGAATTTTTGGTGATGCCTTTCGGTGTGACGAATGCTCCGGCAGTTTTCATGGATTACATGAATCAGATTTTTCAACCTTACTTGGACCAATTTGTGGTGATTTTCATTGATGACATTCTTATCTATTCTCGTGACCCTCAAGAGCACGGAGAACACTTAAGAATCGTTTTATCCATTTTGCAAGAAAGACAACTTTTTGCCAAGCTAAGTAAGTGTGAATTTTGGATGTCGGAGGTGAATTTCCTTGGACATGTCATATCTCGAGGGGGTGTAGCGGTTGATCCATCCAAAGTTGAAGCAGTGATAAATTGGGAGAGACCGAAGAATGTGTCAGGAGTTAGAAGCTTCTTGGGACTAACAGGGTATTATAGAAGGTTTATTAAAGGCTTTTCCCAACTGTCTTTACCAATGACGAGACTTACTCAGAAAAATTGTTGTTATGAATGGGATTCGGCTTGTGAGCAAAGTTTTATGAGGTTGAAGGAAAGATTGACGACCGCTCCTATTTTGGTTATTCCTGATCCTAGCAAGTCATATGAGGTATATTGTGATGCGTCGAAGATGGGATTAGGAGGGGTGCTAATGCAAGATGGACATGTAGTGGCCTATGCTTCACGACAGTTGAAAATCCATGAAGAGAATTATCCAACGCATGACTTAGAATTGGCAGCGGTTGTATTTACCTTGAAGGTGTGGCGTCACTATTTGTATGGTGTGCGTTTTGAGATGTTTAGTGACCACAAGAGCTTGCAATACCTTTTTAATCAGAAGGAGTTAAACATGCATCAATGGAGGTGGATGGAATATTTGAAAGATTATGACTTGAAACTAAAATATCATATGGGTAAAGCGAATAAGGTGGCGGATGCTTTAAGTAGGAAAGTGTTGCACAATGCCGACTTGATGATGCTAGAGTATACTTTATTGGAGAAATTTCGGGATCTAAATCTTCAGTTTAATTAGACTCCTAATTGTGTGGTTATGGGGAATTTGGATATTAATTCTACTCTTAGGGGAGAAATCCAACAAGAGCAAGAATTAGATGAGAAGTTGCAAGAAGTGTTATTGCAACCGGGTTTTGTACGAGATACCGACGGAGTCATTGTATTTAACCGAAGGATTTGCATTCCGGACAACGCGGAGTTAAAAAGGAAGATTTTGGATGAAGCGCATAAGGGTGTTTTTACTATACATTCGGGATCTTCTAAGATGTACCAAGACCTAAAGAAAGACTATTGGTGGTCCGGGATGAAAAAGGATATTGCGGTGTATGTGTCTGAATGTGCGGTGTGTCAACAAGTGAAGATCGAGCACCAAAGACCGGGTGGCTTGTTGCAACCTTTAGAAATTCCAGTGTGGAAATGGGAGAGTATTTCGATGGACTTTGCGGTAGGATTACCCCGTGCGCAAGGCGGTTATGATTCGATTTGGGTAATCGTGGACCGGTTAACAAAATCCGCGCATTTCCTAGCTGTGAAAACTACCTACAAGGTGAGTCATCTCGCAAGGTTGTTCATTTCGGAGATAGTGAGGTTGCATGGTATTCCTACTACTATCGTTTCGGATAGAGATCCAAAATTTACTTCTAGATTTTGGAGAGCTTTTCAACAAGCGATGGGGACGAAATTGTGTTTGAGCACTTCAAATCACCCACAAACGGATGGTCAGACGGAACGGACAATACAGACCATGGAGGATATGTTGAGAGCTTGTGTGTCGGGAAGTGGAGGAAATTGGATAGAGCTTTTGCCATTGATTGAATTCTCTTATAATAATAGTTATCATGCAAGCATCGGTATGGCACCTTACGAGGCGCTGTATGGTAAGAAGTGTAGGACACCGTTGTGTTGGGCAGAAGTGGGGGAAGATAGAATGTTAGGACCTGAAATTATTCATGAAACTACGGAGAAAATTAAGATGATCCGTGATAAGATCAAACAAGCCCAAGATCGTTAGAAGAGTTATGCGGATAACCGTAGAAGACCTTTAGAATTTGAAGAAGACGATCACGTGTTTTTGAAAGTTACTCCGAGGTTGCGGTTGAAAGGACCATTTCGATCGCGGAAGTTAAGTCCGAGATACGTAGGACCGTATCAGATCTTGGAGAGAATTGGTGAAGTAGCTTACAGGTTAGCCTTACCGCCTTCTCTGTCTGAGGTGCTCGATGTTTTTCATGTATCCTAGCTTAGGAAATTTTTACTAGATCCTCTTCAGCCAAGTTTACCAGATACAATTGAGATAGAAGCAGATTTGACATTTGAGCCCCAACCGAGTTGTATCACCGGAAGAGAAACTAAAGTGTTAAGGAATAAAGAGATTCCTCTTGTTAAGGTCCAGTGGGATGAGACGCATCCAGGTGATGCCACTTAGGAATTGGAATCAGAGATGCGGGAGGTCTATCCTCATCTTTTCAGGTATTTGTTTTAAATTCGTGGGCGAATTTCTATTTAAGGGGGGAGGATGTAATACCCCGTAAATTCTTTTACTCTGGATAATATTAGTTGTGATCAACTGAGTCCCAGTGTGCTCTGAGAAATTATCTGCAGAGATAATTAGGGTAACTGTTGGACTTAGAGTAAATCCAATTAATATTATCTGACTCTGTGATATTTAAATATTTGGACTTTAGAGACTTTTTGGACAATTGGTAGTGTTGCTAATTGGTGATATTTTCTATATCATTTCTTTTCTCTCATTTCCAAACATAGTTAACTTGGAGAAGAAAAGGAAAGGAAGGAAAAGGGAGAGAAAAGGAGAAAAAACTCAAGAACAAGAACATCATCATCTTTTCATCAAAGCTTCATCCAATCATCTCCAAATCTTCACCATCTTCATCTTTTCAAGGTGGGTCATAGTTAGAAGCTTTGTTTTAGATTTTTCTTGGATTCTAAGGTTTAGGTTAGAGTTGTAAGAGAATTGGATTGATTGCAAAATCTTGGAAATTAACGGTTAAAATGTGTTATAAACTGATTAGTATGAGTAATATGAGTGTAGAATCATTTATGTGTGATTATATGATGCTTGGATATGTTTTGGTGGGGTTTTGGGACCATGGGAGATCAGTTGTTACGCTGATAAAGTTATGAAATTTCCCAGATTCGCACTGCGAATCCCCCAGCGAAGGGGAAATCATGGGCTCGCTGGCAGCTCGCACTGCGAAGGCAAAGGCAAGCATTCGCCAGTGGCTCGCCAGTGGTTGGCATTGCGAACCTTATGTTGTGTTTGTCACTGCCTTGATTCGCTAGCATTCGCACTGCGAATAGTGTAGCGAACAAGTGTTAGCTAGGCGTTCGCTGGACGCTTCGCACTGTGAATGAAGTAGCGAGCGTTCGCTGGCTTCTTCGCAATGCGAACATAGCAGAACATCCTTTTTGTTTCTTGTGTAACTTTTGACTCGGTTATCCGTTTTGTGTATTCTTGATATCTTTGTGAAGCTAGGAACATATTCTAGCTGATGGCAGTGAGAATTACCTGGTTATTGCCCGATTAAATGAATCGGAGGGAATTGTAAATTGGTGTAAATTGTGGTATGTTGGATTTTGGTGTTCCATTATGTGATTGATGATTACATGTCCATGTTATTATTGTTGAACATGTTAGAAAATGTATGCATGATAAAATATGAATAGGTAGAGTGAGGAACATTACCGTAAATGATATCGAAAGTGTGTAAATGACATGGTGACAATGCTCGTGCAAAAGAGGCAGAGGCGTGTGTATAGTAATAATAACCGGTTTACCTTGCGGTGTAGTTTCATGAGACTCGAGCACCTCCTCTGAAACGTATGCGTAACTACTTGGCAGGTTTGATTCCCGCGTATAGTACGATTGGAGCATACGGGTAAAGAGACTTGTGACGGTGTACGGGCCGTGAGAAGTGACGGATCACGGTGTACGGGCCGATGATCCCGAATCCAATTTGTATGCCAAGTAGATACAAGGATCCATGACTCGAATTTTCTTCTAGACGTAGAAGCGGACGGGAATAAGGGATACCTTGGTACGGTTATTAATTTTTGTGAGATTCTGGAGTAACATGCTCAGAATTTACTTGGGTACTTTTGCGAGTTAGCAGGCTCACGAGTGTGAATGTATTTATATCGTGTGTGTACTCAAAGTCACTTCCTTTTCCTTTTAACTTGAGTTAGGCTTATTAGAACCTTGTAAAGCCGAGAGGACTATAAGATAGCGAACTCACTGAGATTTGATGTATCTCACCCCACTGTTGTTGTTGTTTACATCACAGGTTCTGCAGGTTCGGCGAAGGGTAAGGATAAGGTGGTTTGACTTTTCCTTACGGATCGTAGCTTTTGAGATGGCATGGCTTCCGCTATGGCGTTTTATTTTGAGATCATTGTATTGATCTAGTTCTTAGTGATTTTGGGACATCTTGTATACGTTATGCCGTAGGCTTTAGAACTTTGTAGTTAGGGCACTTAATGTATACAATGTGTTAACTAGGAACTTGTATATATTTCAGTACCAAACGTATTATTCATGTATGATATATGCTTTGATGTATGTATGTATATGTGGGCCTTACAATACAAGCTTTAATTCAGTTTGGGCCAAACACCAATGTTGTAGAGGACATTCCTACCTTTCCAACCATATAAAGAATGGTCCATTTGGATGTGTAGATCAACAATTATGATCAGTCAAGGTTAAGACATTCAAGTTAGGAAATTGAAAAAATTATAATTTTTCTAAGTACCCAAAAAACTAGCTTGTGTCATTGCATGTTCAACACCATTTTTCATCATGTTCAAGGCCTTTATTCAACTTGAGTTTCACATCAAAGTTGTAGTAGCAAGTGAGATCTTTAATTTGGTACCAGAACCAAGCCATTTGAATCAAAATTCAAAGAGTTATGTTTCTTCAAAATCATGATTTTCAATTTGTGAAACATGGAAATACTTAGAATTTTCTAAGTACCAAAACCAGAACTCATCATGCCATCTTCAACACTATTTCTCACTATGTCTTAGACTCCAATTCCACTTGCTTTTAACATGAGATTTGTGCTATCAAGTGTCCTCTTGCCAAAGACTCCAAAATTGTGCAATTTGGATCACAAATCATGGTGATATGCATCATCAAAACCACCTTCATGCAATTGCTTCAAACCATGACAATGACATTCCACTTGCAAGAATCAAGCTTGTCCTTGTGTTTTCAGTACATTGCCATGCGCATAACCCCATGTTCTCACCACCCTTGCCTCATTTTGCCACACAATACCTTACATCATGCATGTCACCATGTCACATTACTTTAAATGGCCATGAAAGAGAGAAAATAAAACTTAACCAATAAGTTGTATAACTGTACCAACCAATGTTCACACATCCATACCATCCATATCATTATCATGTACCATGCAAGAATACCACCATATACACATACAAAATCTCCATAAACCGTGTGCTCACAAAAAAACTCTTTCATCTTTTCCAATTTGCACTAACCACCCTTTCAGTTAACTTCCAACCATAGTTAACACTTAATCATACCACTAACCAACTATATAAGTCTCTTAACCACCCTGAATGAGTTAGTTACAACAATTTTTTGGAGAGAGGTCAAAAAACTCCATTTTTGGATACCCAAAGTTGAGAGCTTCGAGTTTTCTTGCTCCCTGAACATTTTGCTAAAAAACTTTCATCATCTTCATCATAATATTGAAGAGGAGTTTATGCTTGTGCTGATTCTAATCTGGAGTAGCTATATCATCATATACGAACACACTCTTTTTCACCTTCAACTTGCCATTTCAGTCAAGATTCAAGGGCTCTGAGCATTTATTTTGCTCCCTATAGTAGATTCCAAGACCTGGCATGAAGTTTTTGGGTTTATAATACGTGTAATCGCATATCCAACAAGTTAGTTTCTTGAAACTTCAAGCATCATTTTAAGGCACTGTATGAGGTTTTGAAGCATAAGATTGGTGTCAGCTGAAGCCTTACATTTTGTAGGCAATGTTTGTGATGCTGTTTAGGGATTTTCATGGAGTTTCAAAATTATAGGGTTTTATTTATGTTGTTCGTTTTACATTTTTGACTTGTCATATGAGCATTCCATGGCCGGATTCGAAATCTACATGAAAAGACGAATCAGAGTGTGGTTCTTGTTTTAATTTCTGGGCACCTTCACCTGAACTCACGGCGGTGGTGCGCCGGAGAAGATGACTGGAGACTAGCTCCGGCGTCTGAGCATTTCAGCCCTAATCCTAGTCAAACTCAGTCAATGTCTGCGTGTCCTCCTATGAGCCGTGTGATTTGTTTGGATCCAACGCACCTTATGGTGCCAACACATTAATGAATCTCTTTTAACATGTGAAGCACGAGCTGATTTCGTTTTATTTTCTTTTTCCTTTTAAAAGTAATTATCATAATAAAATCAGAAAAAGGGTGGCTTTGTAGTCTAGGCTCAGTGTAATAAAAGCTAATCCCACCCCCAAAATTTGAGCCCAAGATAATATGAACTGAACAATTGCTCTCGCTGCACCCCCTCTCTATATTCCTTGTATTTATTTTATTTTCTTTTTGTGACATGTTCATAATTCAATATTAAAAATATCCAGACTCTCCCAAAAATTCCACATTAATTCATGGGGCTTCTTAAGCATTTTAAATAATTTTATATGAATTTTATTTGGAATTTAAAGGTGTTTTGATATTTTTTTTATAGATTTTTGTGTAAAATGCTTCTTTTGACATACCTTGCAATCCAAGCATGATAATGGGACCTTCCCTTTATCTTTTGACCCTAATTTTTGGCATGTTTCTTGGTAATTTGATGTTTGACATGTTGATGGCTGCTTTGTGCATAGATAATGTGTTTGAATTTGATTTTTGAGCATTGTTTTGTGACTTGTGCTTACATGATCATCAATAGGGACATGCTTGATCTTTACATTTATTTGAGCACTTTTAGTACATATTTTTGGTTCAATATCTTGTATGCAAGTACCTACTGACTTGGGGATGGTTTTATTAATTGATCAAGTTTTTTAAAGGCTTTCTCATATTTTTCACCTATTTGTCAAGTTGAACATATGTATATGAACATACTTTGGATTAGGCCATAGTTTGAGATTTGTTTGAGGCTCCTTAAAGCAAAATTTGTGAATTATTAAAAGCACTCAAATGATGTTATTTTGATGCTTAATTGGAACATGTTGAATGTTGTGTGTTGTTCATGATTCATAGGCTTTAAGTGCACTTAACTTGTATACCCGATGATGCTTAATGCTTGGTGTGATACTTTGGATTACTCATGCCTCTATACATCCTTCATTTAGAGACCTTTTGTGCACCTTTTAATACTTGTTATAACATGACATAGGGTCTACTCACATGTATTGGTAGGCCATCTCTTATGCCTTTGGTTGGTGTTTGTTTGTGTGTGAATAACAATAATAATGATGCTTCCTAATTCCTATTGTTTGTGCTCACTTGTGTGGATACATTTGTACACTTATTTTGGGATCCAATTGAGATGCTTTACAAGGTCATACATCTCTGGCCTAGACACTTGAGTACCACTTGGCCATGCCTTTTCTTCCCTTTTGCTTGTATGCTAAGTAACATGCTTATAAGATTTGTTTTGTTTGCATAGTTTGGATAAACTTTGAATGAGCATTTCAATGATGATTTGAAGCTCTTGTTTATATCATTCCACCTCTGATCTTGATACTTACACTTGATTACATGGTTCATATGTTGCACCTTTTACTTTGTTTACAAGTCACAAGTTCCTAAAAGATGTTTGCTGTTAGTTTGACACCTTAATTGTTGTAACCTCCACAAGTGTAATAACTTGAACATTTGCATGATGAATTGAAGCCAATTATGGACACCTAAAGATACATTCACCTCTGATTTGTATGCTCACTTACATGTTTGTTTATGCTTGGTGTGAATGAACATACTTTTTGCATCATAAGTAAACTAGGTTCAAACTTGTGAAACTTTTCAAGGCACTTTAACATGACATTCCCATGAACACTTGAAGTTATTTGCACACTTTGAATGCATGTTGAAGGTTCTGGTCCTTACTTTATTATATCACTCTTGTGTCAATTATACTTCATCTCTTATTCTTTCTTTCCCCTTGAATCTTATGACTTGTTTAAGTCTTAGATTTACTTTTGCATATTCCCTTAGGCTTCCCTAATCCAACTTAATCTTTGGATTAGGATAGACATTAGAAGTTAATCCATGTATGCTAACATTAGGTAGAATTTCCTTTCCCTACGTCGGGATAAATAACATTCGGTGGTGACTCTTCTGTTCTTTTCCACCAGTTGATTTTTGCAGATGCGACAGCTGACGACTTCAGTGGGGACTCTGGTTCCCTAAGCGAGTCAATCCTAGCGCCTGTGTGTTTTATATTATAGGGTGTTTTATCTGTATGCTTTACTCGCTTTATGTATGGCATTATTGCATGTTTACCGCTTTCATTGCATTTACTTGCTTTACGTTTACTATTGCCATATATTCTATATTGTGTTAAACTGTTGTTTTCTTTTTGGTGGGCATGGTGCTCTGAGAGATAATCCCATTACCCAGGCTTGAGTGTACACATAGGACTAGAGTGGAAAGTAGTGTGGCCTACGTAGCGTCTTGTTACTTTTGGTTTACACGAAACCCACACCCAGACGAGGTTTTCTTGGGAGATGTTCTGATTTGCACGTCTTGTGCATTTTGGGATGTTAACCTAGAGAGATGTCGACTCTGGTGACCATTCCCGAGGACTCAGTTGTGGTACTCCTCCCAAGGGGAAATAATGGCAGACCAAAAATGGCAAACCCGTTTCGTTTCTTGATCTGAGGACCCGAAGCTGAGAACTTGCCATAGGATGACCTTCTGTTTAGGAGAATCAGTTGAGGCCTCCTCGATTGATGATGATGCAAACCAGAAACGGTGAACGTGTCATCATTTCTCGACCTGAGAGTCCGTGACACTGAGGAACCTTGGTTTTAGTACCCACATGTGAGAATGGGCGGGTGTTTACAGGTTTGCAGGTAACCTTGACCTTCAACCTACCCGGTATTCTGGTTTTCTTATCAATGTGGACTTATCAGCTTGGTATTTTGGTATTCGGATTATCCTGATATTTTGGTTTTCTTATCAGTGTGGACTTATCAGCCTGGTATTCTGGCATTTCGATTATTCCGGCACTCTTACCATCCCGGTATTCTGGTATTTTGGTATTATGGTATTTTGGTATTCTGGTATTCTGATTATCTGGTATTTTAGTATTCCGGTATTCTCTTCAGAACAAACCTGTGAACTTATTCAGTCATCATCACAGCACTTATTCAGACTATATGGAAGCTTTGATCCCATGTCTTATTGCATCCATACTTTTGCATTGCATTTGTATCTTGCATCATTTTGCATGTCTTTCTCCAGGCCAGAAACAGGAGAGCTCATCCATCCTTTGTCCTCGACCTACAGTTGATCTCCTAACTTTCGTATTGGACTTGAATCAACTTTTGAAAGAATCATGAACTCTGAAGGGCAGAATCAGTTTGTGACTAGGGCTGATGTTGATTTGATGAAGAGTCAGTTTGATCAACTTGGGGAAGGTATAGCCACCATGACAAGGGGAGAGGCCAATGTTCAGAGAACTGAGAATGTCATTCCACCTCCGGTGAACAATATTGCTCAAGCTTAGCCCGTACGGATCCCTGTTGAGGATCCTGTTATACAAGAGCGTCCCATTGTCTGAGGCGGACATCCATCTTCTCTTGATGCTGCAGACTATCAAAGTTTTGCCTTTTCTGTGCCAGATTTCCAAGGGGTGGTTCCAAAGATGAAACCTAAGGGCCCTCGATATGTTGAGTTTACTAAAAGATACCGCGTGATTGACGAGAAGCTTACAGCCCTGGAGAGGCATGATACTCTAGATTTGAATGCTTCGAGCATGTGTCCGGTACCCGACCTTGTAATGCCTCTAAAGTTCAAGACACCGAAGTTTGAAAAATACATAGGGGTTGGTTGTCCAAAACAACATCTGGTGATGTTTTGCTGAAGAATGACCTTGTATGTTCACAACGATAAGCTCATGATTCACTGTTTCCAAGACAGTCTGAGTGGAGCATCATTGAGTTGGTATATGCAGTTAGAAAGTGGTCGCATCCAATCATGGTCAGATCTAGCTAACGCCTTTATGAAGCAATACAACTACAATCTTGACATGGCTCACACCCGCATACAGTTGCAAGGTTTATCTCAAGCGGAGAGTGAATCATTCAGAGGGTATGTTCAGAGATGGAGAGAGTTAGATGCTCATTTTTAACCACCACTTTTGGATAGAGAATTAGTTGACTTGTTCATGGACACTTTGAAAGGTCCATACATGGGCAAGATGATTGTTAATGGGGCAGCAAAATTTTTGGACCTGGTAATGGTGGGAGAACGTATCGAGAACCTGCTCAAATGTGGAAAAATCCAAGACGTCCCAAACATATCAGCCGGTGAAAATGAATCAGTTGTCGATTCTCAAGAAGAATTGGAGGAAGAAAATAGTTCCATCCAGGAATTTTCACTATCTCACTCTCAGTGTTCAGGCATATCAACTGTTCAGAGTCAGCAATCTTCTGAGTCTTCGTATCAGGGACAATATTCTTCTGCAAATCAGAGACCTCCTCAGAGTCAAGGGTCATACCACCGTCAACCGCATGATCGCTCTATTTAGTGTGCCTAAATAAATCTAACTACAAGTATACAGTCGTATCGCGTAGTTTTAAAAGATTATCGATCCCACAGAGACTAGAAATCGAACGCACCATTATCTATCGTTACTATGTTTATCTAAGGCTAATCAGAATTAGTTTTTAGGTTTAAACGAGAAATTAAAGAGAAATTAAAATTTGGGATTACTAGTTATGATTAAGATATCGGTATATAATTCAATAAACCTACGTGGAATTAATTAAACCTAAGCGTATAAAGATTTATCACCCTATGCATCTGTAGGAAAAACCAGTTTAAAAGCCCTCACCTCACACTCCCGTGGTTATTGCTTCGGACTATACTCTTAAGTCAATATGTCTGCTCTCGCTAGCCCATATGAGGTTAAAAATACTTTTTGAAAACTAATAAGACCTAATTAACTTTAAAGCGCTTCCGCTATTTTTAAAACTAATGCCCGATTTCAGTTATCCGGGTAAAGCCTCACACTCCCGTGGTCTAGACCTTAACCTTTGTTACCTTTTTACTTTCGTAATAAAACTTGGGTTTAAAATTAAGAAATCGAAGCCAGAAGAAGAGTTAATTATTGATTTAGCTTAGAGTTATTTAATCCATTTGGTTACTTCATTACATACCGATAAGATCGGTTTAGCTAGACATAATTACGAACTTAAACGTAAAAGCGGAAAAATAATTAATCAAATACATAATTAAAAGAAAATAAACGATACTATAAATTGAATAATGGAAACCTGGTAAATGCAGTAGTAGCAATCCCTCCACAGACTGGTAGGTTCTTGCTTGGAATACAATTAAAAATGGCAAATGATGAAGGCAATGAAAAAAATCTAAATCTAAAGTGTAATAGTTCCTCAGTGTGAGAAACTATTACTTTGTTCGGTAATGGGTGACAAGGAAAGGTAAACAAAACAAAACGAAAAAAAAAACTCTGAATAAAATTTGGCAGCAAAACGGTACTTTAGAATTCAGAAAATAGGTCCCCCCTTTGTTCTTCATAATCACATGTATTTATAGCCTCAGCTGATGTAGTGGTTGCAGAAAAAGTAGGCATCTCCTCTTGGCAGTTAAGTGGCTTTGGAACCTAGATTTGTTCGGAGAAAATAAGGTCGTGTGAAACTGCTCCTCTGAAAACTCGTAACCACGTCTCTGTTAATGGATTAAACACATTTTGGACGGATGACGATCGTAATGGATTGTGACGGTCGTGGTGGATTTCGCAACTGCCACGGTCGTGGTGGACTGTGACGATCGTCACAGCAGCAAAGTTTGAATTCTTCTATTTTGCTTCACTTTTCTGCTCTTTTCTTGCATGTTTTGGTTCTTTTCCACACTTAGCATACTTTGACTTGGAAAATGGAATTACCTGCAAAAAACACTTAAATACTCTCGAGAAAATCAGATATTAGACAAAAACGGAATAAGAAAATAACATAAATCAAAGTAAAAACATGATATGTTTTCGTGTTATCAAACTCTCCCATACTTGAATCTTTGCTTGTCCTCAAGCAATCAATCTATTAAAACGGACAAACTTCATCAAATGCACATACCTGGTATACCAATGGATTTGAAAAGGAGTTTCTTGTTAGTAAGACAGGTACTAGTGTAAATCACTAAGGATACAATAGTGACACAAAGCAACAAGCTTGTCATAGACCTCTCTTTTGTGCAATCCAGTTTTAATCATTCTATTATAGTTCAACCAAAAGTTTTCGTGTCTATTTCACCCGGCTTCATTCCAACACAATCACATTAAGCCCTTTGCCTTATTCACGCACGTAGTGGAGTAACCGGTTAGTGACTTTGATCCCTTTTTCTTACGGGGCCTGATACACAAGTGTGGTAACCCTTTATACATCCCATTCGTAGATTGCGAGGGATCGAACCGTAGTTCGCCCTACCAAGTCCAGAATCAGGTACCTCTGAACTAATCGACAACGGATTTTCTTTCTTTTCTTGTAACTTTTCACAACTGTGAGAGTTGTTTCATATTCTATTTTTCTCGGTATATAGATAAGAAAGATGTTTTTCTTTTCATGATTGGGCATCAAACACTTATATTCATCGGCTCCCCACGTGGTTTGTGATTTAGACGGTTCTGACTGCAGATATAAACTACTAGGGGTTACTTTAGGACTGAACTCAAGGTATCGTATAATAAGTATCGAAACTGATATCGCATACGTAAGAGGTCTAAGGTGTCAAGACGGTATCAATCTTGTTAGCACTTTCCCAACTTCCTAACATAGTTTAAAGCTTGGTGTGTCACAGATGTGCATTAATCGTAAAAATTTTTTTCGTTATGGTAGAATAAAATGGGGAAATCGGAATACTGAACGAAAATATTCATATATTAACTTTGATAAGGAAAAAGAAAGTACAAGAAAGGAAAATAAAACACAAATAAACTGACTCTTCCACACTATATTGGACATTGTCCTCAATGTTGCGATATAAAGGGAAAACAACAAGAAAAACTAAAAAAGAAAGGAAAAACAAAATAAAATCAGGGAGCTCCACGTCCTCTGCCTCTAGAGCGTCCTCTTTCATGCTGCGCTACGTGATCAGGAATGCCCACATGATGGATGTACTCATGTAGGCTCTGCACTCGCAGTGTCAATGCACCCATCTCGTCGATGACACCGTCAAGCCTTTGACCTTGGTCAACTTGCCCTTGCTAGATTTGACGCATAAGAGTCATCATTTCATTGTTTTGCATCTGGTGTTGTGCTTCTCTCTGTTCAGTCAGCTGTTTTTGTTGTCATATAGCCCTCAAGATTTCTTCATTAGTAATGGGGTCTTGGTCAGGGCGGCGACGACGTCTGGAGGTCGAAGGAGCATCATTGGCAGGTGGTGGTTAGTTTTCTGGGGAATTATCCATCTCTTGCTCCATCTCATCAACAGGGTCCTGATTTTGATCATCAGGGGCAGGCGCATTTTTCTCAGGAGCATTCAGATCAAAGAGCCAATTGGCCATATTCTGAGGGTCAATGCGGCTCCTGCAAGGCATAATGATACTTCTTACGGTTTTGGCGCGGACCATAGGATGGTATTTCCCATCTTGTCGTAACTTGATGAGGTGTGAGCTGCGGTAGTAGTCTATGTCAAGCAACACTGGAGGCATGAAGGGTAATCTGTTAAGTGCATCCCCCAAGTCAATAGAGGTGACGATCCCCCCAAAATAGAAGGGTTTGGAACCTCTAGCATAGTTAGCCTGGATATGTGCTAACAGAAATGGTGCGGTGTTGATCGGCTCTGGGTGGAACATACAATGGAGGAAGAAAAGCTCCTTAGAGTTTACCTTGTGGTTGCTATCCCGTGCAAAAATAGTGCTTCCTAATGTGCGGTGAACATATCTGATTGCTGGGTTGTGGATATATGTTGCGTTGAGGCTATCCCAGCTATCGACTGTTGTTCCTGTCAACCGATTCCATAATTGAAATGCTGCTTGAAAGAAGGTTTCCTGTGGTACTCGGCGGTGCACATCCTCACCATGGTGTAAACCAAGCATTCCGGAAAGTTGCTCTTGGCCGATTTTATACTCAGTACCGAACATGCGGAACGTGGCTACGCCGGTGAGTTGGTTGGTTTTTCCAGAAGGTGTCACGTATGTGAATGAACTGAGAAATTCGAGCGTTAGGGCTTCGTAAGTAGGTCGGCTCTGAGTGCAGAGCTGCCATAGACCAGCATTTTGTAACATCCATTTAACTCCCTCAAGCATTCCGAGTTCTTCTAGACATGCAACGTCTACGTAACGGGTTGGTTGTACGGAACATTGGTAGTAATCGATGTACCTAGCCCTTTGACACTCTCCTGCCTCTCCATCTCTGAAGTTCAATGTTGATAGGTCAGGAATTTGTCGTGCCATTGGTGGGTTACAGAGAAATTAGGGAAGAAAATAGGTTGTGGAGAATTGAGGGTTTGTGAAAAGAAATGGTACACGATATGAATATATAGTGAATGGGGAAGATGAATGGTGAAGGAAAATGTTGAATTGGGGTCAAATGGTAATGGTGGGACGGTTACGGAATTGGAAAAGAAAGTGGGACGGCCGTGTTTTGAACGAGGGAAATAAGAGGGAGACGAAGGAAGTAGTTCTGTTTTAATGCAAAACCTGTTCCAAACCCGCGTGACGGTCGTCACGGGGTCGTCACGATCGTGACGCTGGCAATTTTTGGGTGGTGAAATACTTTATGACAGAAACAATTCCAAACATAATATTTTAGTAACAGGCAATGGTAAGCATATAGAAACAACATTATATTGCATACACAGAGATAAGTAACATGACAACATAAATTAAAACAAAATTAAAAGTATGAACAGGAATGAAATTGAAATCATAAAGAGTCAACATTAGCAGCAAATGAAATTATCCTTTAAAACCAAAGAGGTGCTAGTAAAATACTAGCAATGTATCAAAACTGTATGAAGATCAAATTATTCCCGACATGAAAAATGAAAACTGAAATAATGTAAAATTGTTCTAAAGTAAATGCATAAAAATCTTGAAAATAAGGTGCTTCATAAATCTAGCCAAGGCGTTTCTTTAAAGATGCGATGGCTTGATTTAAATGATCAAATTGTTCAACGGTCAAATCCATGAGTCCAACAATGTTTTGTCGCATAGTGTTTAGCTCATCCTTTACTAAAGTGATTTCTTTATGATACTCATCCATAGTCTTTAGAATAGAATTCAGATTAACAGCATAGTTAGTGGCATCAACTTTAGGAATGTCAATGTCTTCTTGGAATTCCATGTAATCAAGGTCATGATAATGAGGGGGTGTTTTTGGGTCGATCTCAGGTTCAGGAAAAGTTTCTTCCGGTTCAGGCATGGGTTCATCAAGGTCATATAGCCAATTATGTTGATTGTGCACACTTGTGCGTTCATGATTTGGAAGTGTAAAGTGTGGTACGACAACATTGTTAATCAGAAGCTGAAAATGGTTCAGACCTTGGTTCCTAATCATAGCCCTATTGAAATAAAAAGTGATATTCATGGGTCGATATTCTCCAAAGGGGTTAATCTTAGAAAGTCGGGTTCTGAATCCCATAACATCAGCTATTTTTGTAACTAGGCTACCTATCAGAATTGGACTGTTATCATTATTAATGAGTTTGCAAAAGTTGTTCAACATAAAGTGAGTCCATTAACCTCTCTAGACTGAGAAGCACAAAACATAATGAAAAGCTTATCCCTCGAAACAGTGTTATCATTCTCAGGTTTACCAAATAAAGTATAGGCCAGGATCATATGAAAGTAACAGAAAGCGGGGTTATGTATTTCTGTTGAAAGCATATGGTCCATGTCAAAATCAGGTTTCCCTGAAATTCTACCCCAAAAATCACTCAGCTCTCCAACCAACATTAGGTCCTCTTGAACCAGAGAGAAAACATTAGGTCCTTCAGGAAATCCTAAAAGATCTGACAGTTCCTTTATGGTGAACTGGCAGCTGTATCCAAATAGTCTAAAGGTAATTCTTCCCCTGGTAAGACCTTTTCCACAGTAAGGGTTATAGCTTAAAGAGCTCAGGAATTCTAAAGTCAACCTACGGTAGCATTTATGTTTCTTGTTGGCAAAACCCTTCCAACCTAATTGGTTAAACAGAAAGTCTACGCTCTCACCTACACCTAAAGCGGTCATGGTGGGTCTGTGGGCAAATTTTGTCAAGGCAAATGGTCTAAGAGACAAAGCCTCATAGCGATGCCACTGAGCTGCATCTCTGAATTCTACTAACAAGTTATCCTCGTTTGCCATTAATTAGTACTTTTGCAAAAAATGTAAGCAGAAGAGGAGAACAGAAAGAGTAGAGAGGCTTTATAATCCTGTAGTTTTTTCAATTTTAAGATCAGCACAACATTTTCAAATTAAATTTAAAATGATATAAATGAAACTAAAAATTTGCAAAATAAAAATAAAACATAGAAAACGTGAAGAAATAACAAATATAAAGCAAGAAAAACAAAAATCATGGGTTGCCTCCCATTAAGCGCTGTTTTTAACGTCGAAAGCCTGACGATTTCAATTAGATGCTTAGTTAGGGGGTTCGGCGGGCAACTCTAAAAGTCTTAGGCAGTTCAAATAATCTCTATTTTCAATGTTGTGATAGTGTTTTAGACGTTGTCCATTAACTAAAAATGGATTACAGTCCTCCCCTTTATTTCTACCGCTCCACTTTGTAGAATTTTTGTAATCTCAAAAGGACCGGACCATCTAGACCTTAATTTCCCAGGAAAAAGTTTTAATCTTGAGTTAAACAGAAGTACAACGTCTCCCACACTAAATTCTTTTCTAGATAAGCGCTTATCGTGCCATTTTTTAGT
Organism: Lathyrus tuberosus; assembly: GCA_022829125.1. NCBI lineage: Eukaryota > Viridiplantae > Streptophyta > Magnoliopsida > Fabales > Fabaceae > Lathyrus > Lathyrus tuberosus. Next base: position 9,540,404 of record JALAZF010000082.1, on the reverse strand, counting down.
TCGTTCTTTATATATTTTAGCATTTTCGTAAGCGTCTAATCTTAACTCTTCTAGTTCATGCAGATCTAGGATACGTTTTTCACCTGCGGAATCATACCTTAAGTTCAATGTTTTAATAGCCCAATAGGCTTTATGTTCTAATTCCACTGGTAGATGGCAAGATTTACCATAGACCAGCTTGAAAGGCGTAGTTCCGATTGGTGTTTTGTAGGCTGTCCTATATGCCCATAAAGCTTCGTTGAGTTTAGATGACCAGTCTTTCCTAGAGGTGGCTACGGTCTTTCTAGAATTTGTTTTATTTCTCTATTCGAGACCTCAACCTGTCCACTTGTTTGTGGATGATATGGTGTTGCTACGCGGTGTCTTACTCCATACTTCGATAGTAATTTGTCAAATACTTTTGATATGAAATGAGAGCCACCGTCACTTATGACAAGTCTCGGCACGCCAAATCTGGGAAAGATTGTGTTTTTAAAGAGCTTTATTACTACTCGTGCGTCGTTTGTAGGAGAAGCTATTGCCTCAATCCATTTTGAAACATAATCGACAACTACGAGTATATATTTATTTCTAAAGGATGATGGGAAAGGTCCCATAAAATCAATCCCCCATACATCAAAGACTTCTACTTTTAATATACCTTTTTGAGCCATCTCATCGTGTTTTGATATGTTACCAGTGTGTTGGCACCGGTCGCAGTTTAGTATTGCAATGTGGACATCCTTCCAAAGGTTGGGCCAGGATAGGCCGAATTGCAAGATCTTAGCACATGTCTTTGAGGTACTAGCATGTCCTCCATAAGGAGCAGAATGACATTGAGAGATTATGTTTTCTGTTTCTTCTTCTGGGACACAACGACGGAAGATACCGTCGGCTCCTCTCTTAAATAGCAAAGGTTCATCCCAATAATAATGTTTTAAATCATGAAAGAATTTTTTCTTTTGTTGATAAGATAAGTCTTGTGGAAGTACTCCAGCTGCTAGGTAGTTGACTATGTCAGCGTACCAATGCAGGGTTGTGTGTATGTTAATTTCTTCCACGACTTCTTCCATCTTTGGGTCATTCAACTGTAGAGTAGACATATCACTTTCTAGTTGGGCTATGAGTCGTTCATATGGGAAATCCTCATTAATGGGTACTGGCTCTGGTTTAATGCCCTCTAATCGGGATAAGTGGTCTGCTACTACATTTTCAGTTCCTTTCTTATCTTTGATCTCCAAATCAAATTCTTGTAAAAGTAGGATCCACCTTAGCAGTCTAGGTTTTGCATCCTTTTTGTTAAGTAAATATCTAATAGCTGCGTGGTCTGTATAAATGATGATCTTAGCTCCCACTAGGTAGGAACGAAATTTGTCAAGGGCGAAAACCACGACTAAAAGTTCTTTTTCTGTGGTAGCGTAGTTCATTTGAGCAGAATCTAAGGTTCTACTTGCATAGTAAATGGCATGAAGTTTTCTATCCCTCCTCTATCCTAATACTGCACCTACAGCATAATCACTTGCATCACACATGATTTCGAAAGGTAATCTCCAATCTGGTGGTTGCATGATAAGTGCGGTAATAAGAGTTGTTTTCAGCTGTTCAAACGCTTTTAGTCATTTCTTATCAAAGATAAATTCAGAGTCTTTCATTAATAGACCGGTAAGAGGTTTAGTAATTTTTGAGAAATCCTTTATGAATCGTCGGTAGAAACCGGAGTGTCCTAAGAAACTTCATATTTCTCGTACGGTTTTCGGAGGTTGAAGATTTTTTATAATTTCTATCTTAGCTTTATTGACTTCAATTCCTCTATCGGACACAACGTGTCCAAGTACGATTCCTTGATTTACCATAAAATGGTATTTCTCCCAGTTTAATACGAGATTAACTTTTACACATCTCTCCAGTACCATTTCTAGGTTCGATAGACATCCTTCAAAGCTCAGCCCACAAACAGAAAAGTCATCCATAAACACTTCCATAAATTCATCTATAAAATCAGCAAAGATTGACATCATGCATCTTTGGAATGTGGCAGGTGCGTTACATAGTCCAAACGGCATTCGTCGATAAGCAAATGTACCATAGGGACATGTGAAGGTCGTCTTTTCTTGGTCATCAGGATGAATAGGAATTTGAGAGAATCCTGAATAACCGTCTAAATAGCAGAAGTATGAGTGTTTAGCTAATCTTTCCAACATTTGGTCAATAAAAGGCAATGGGAAATGGTCTTTACGAGTGACTTTATTTAACTTTCTATAATCGATGCACATTCTACTTCCAGTTACAACCCTTTTTGTTATAGATTCACCTTTTTTGTTCTTAACAACTGTAACACCTCCCTTTTTTGGAATGACATGTACTGGGCTAACCCATTTACTGTCTGATATCGGGTATATAATTCCTGCTTCTAAAAGTTTTTTCACTTCGTCTTTGACTACAGTACTCAAGATCGGGTTAATCCTTCTCTGATGTTCCCTAGAGGATTTACAGTCTTCCTCCAGCATAATGCGATGCATACAAATAGAAGGACTTATTCCTTTAAGGTCAGCGATGTTATAGCCTAACGCAGTTGGGTATTTTCTTAAGACGTCTAATAGTTTCTTGGTTTTGGTCTGTCCTAAGTCTGCATTGACTATTACAGGTCATTCGAGATCTTCGTCTAGGAATTCATACCGTAAATTTTTGGGTAATGTTTTCAGTTCTAGGGATGGTTTCTTCGAGCAAGGTAGATGATTTAGTGTAAGTGCTAAGCATTCGCTTAGGCTATCGTCTTGATAAGGTTCACGCCAGTTATCATCTTCGAAAATCGGAGGTATTGGAATTTTTAGAATATCTGAGTATGTGGTCGGTTCCATCTCTATTTCTCTTACGCACTCATCTATGACATCTAGTAGATAACATTTGTCGTCTATAGCTGGAGCTTGTAAGAATTATGTCAAAATAAATTCAACCTTCTCTTCACCAACTTCAAAAGTTAGCCTACCTCTCTTTACATCTATAATTGCTCCAGTAGTAGCTAAGAATGGTCTTCCTAATAGGATTGGAGTAGTAGAGTCTTCTGTAATATCCATGATTATGAAATCGGTAGGGATATAGAATTGTCCTATACGAACTGGAACATTTTCTAGTATACCAACTGGGTATTTAACAAAGCGGCCAGCTAGTTGAACAGACATCTTAGTTGGTCTTAATTCTCCCATATCAAGCTTCTTGCATATGGATAAGGGCATAACACTAATACTGGCTCCTAAGTCGCATAGAGCTTTGTCTATAACGAACTTCCTAATTACACAAGGTATGGAGAAACTACCTGGGTCTTTCAGCTTAGGAGGCATTTTGTTTTGAATTATTGCGCTACACTCAACAGTAAGTGTAACTGTTTTGTTTTCCTCAATATTTTTCTTATTGGATAAGATTTCTTTTAGGAACTTAGCATACGAGGGCATCTGAGTGATGGCTTCTGTAAAAGGTATAGTGATGTTTAATTGTTTCAGAAGTTCAACAAATTTCTTAAATTGCCCTGCAGTTTTGGAATTTGTCAATCTTTGAGGATACTGAATAGGTGGTTTATAAGGTGGTGGAGGCACATAAGGTTTTTCTTTGTTGACAGCCTCTTGGTCATTATCTTCCTTTTCCTTGGGTTCATTCTCCTTCTCAGTTGTTGTGTCGTTAGCAGATTTTTGGTACATGGTTGGATTTTGAAGTCTTGGATCAATGGGTTCATCTAATTCTTTTCCACTTCTCAGTATAACAGCATTTGCATGTCCTTTAGGATTAGGTTGTGGCTGTCCAGGAAATGTTCCAGCAAGAGCAGCAGTAGGTGCTTGTTGTTGAGCCACTTGGGAAATTTGCGTTTCAAGCATTTTGTTATGAGTGGCCAAAGCGTCTACTTTGTTTGCTAACTGCTTAATCTGTTCACTAGTGTGTACGTTTTGATTCAGGAACTCTTTGTTTGTCTGAGTCTGGGTAGCTATGAAGTTTTCTATCATCAGTTCAAGGTTAGACTTCCTAGGAACATTTGGAGCAGCTGTTACAGCCTTTTGATAACCTGGTGGTGCAGCAGGTGCTTGACCAGGTGCGTACAGTGCATTGTTGTTTTTGTAAGAGAATTTCAGGTGATTCTTCCAACCAGGATTGTAGGTATTTGCATAAGGGTTTGCTTGAGCATAATTCACTTGATCTGTAGAGGCTCCTTCTAAGACTTGGCATTCAGGGGCAGCATGTCCAGCTGTTCCACATAATTCGCAGTTTGGCGCTACAGCAGCCACGGTGGCTGTGGGTGTTATGGTCAAGTTGTCTATCTTTTGAGCTATTGCATCTACCTTAGCACGGACATGTTCTAGGCTAGAAACTTCGTACATTCCTCCTTTTGGTTGGGATTTCTCCACTTGAGTTTTTTCACCTCCCCATTGGTAGTGATTCTGAGCCATACTCTCGATGAGTTGTTGGGCTTCATCATAGGGTTTATCCATGAGTGTACCACCAGCGGCGGCATCTATTGTCAATCTTGTATTGTACAAGAGACCATTCTAAAACGTGTGGATAATTAACCAATCCTCAAGACCATGATGCGGGCATATCCTCCTCATATCTTTGTATCTTTCCCAAGCATCATATAAAGACTCGTTGTCTTTTTGTCTGAAGCTGTTGATTTGGGCTCTCAGCATAGCTGTTTTGCTTGGCGGAAAATATCGTGCCAGAAAGACCTTCTTTAAATCTTCCCAAGAAGTAATAGAATTTAATGGCAAGGATTGCAACCTAGCCCAAGCTCTATCTCTTAATGAGAAAGGAAAAAGACGTAGTCTTATGGCATCTGCGGTTACACCATTTGCTTTCACTGTGTCTGCGTACTGCACAAACTTGGTCAGATGTTCATTTGGATCTTCTGTTGGGTTTCCAGAGAATTAATTTTGTTGTACAGCAGATAACACCGAGGGTTTCAACTCGAAATCATTTCGGTTGATAGCTGGAGTGACAATGTTGTTGTGAGGTTCTTGTTGAGATGCGGCAGCATAATACTTAAGAGGTCGGTTTTGTGGTAAGTCAGCCATATCTGTTTCTGATTCAGAATCTGATTCAGATTTAAGTTCAGGATCTGATTGAGATTCAGGTTCTGATAAAGGAAAAGGGATATCATGAGCTAAGCAGTATTCTTGGATACGTCTTTTTACGGTAAGAAGACGTTCAGGTTCGTCTGTCGGTCGTATGAGATCTTCGCCAGAAGAGCGAGTACTTGGCATACAATCGACAAAAAGGGAATTTTGGTTTTTGCCTTAGTCTATACGACGTAACAAAGGAATTACGATGTCGACTTAATTAGTCCCCGGCAACGGCACCAAAAACTTGATCACTCTATTTAGTGTGCCTAAATAAATCTAACTGCAAGTATACAGTCGTATCGCGTAGTTTTAAAAGATTATCGATCCCACAGAGACTAGAAATCGAACGCACCGTTATCTATCGTTACTATGTTTATCTAAGGCTAATCAGAATTAGTTTTTAGGTTCAAACAAGAAATTAAAGAGAAATTAAAATTCGGGATTACTAGTTATGAATAAGATATCGGTATATAATTCAGTAAACCTACGTGGAATTAATTAAACCTAAGCGTATAAAGATTTATCACCCTATGCATCTGTAGGAAAAACCAGTTTAAAATCCCTCACCTCACACTCCCGTGGTTATTGCTTCGGACTATACTCTTAAGTCAATATGTCTGCTCTCGCTAGCCCATATGAGGTTAAAAATACTTTTTGAAAACTAATAAGACCTAATTAACTTTAAAGCGCTTCCGCTGTTTTTAAAACTAATGCCCGATTTTAACTATCTGGATAAAGCCTCACACTCCCGTGGTCTTGACCTTAAACGTTGTTACCTTTTTACTCTCGTAATAAAAGTTGGGTTTAAAATTAAGAAATCGAAGCCAGAAGAAGAGTTAATTATTGATTTTAGCTTAGAGTTATTTAATCCATTTGGTTACTTCATTACATACCGATAAGATCGGTTTAGCTAGACATAATTACGAACTTAAACGTAAAAGCAGAAAAACAATTAATCAAAGACATAATTAAAAGAAAATAAACGATACTATAAATTGAATAATGGAAACATGGTAAATGCAGTAGCAGCAATCCCTCCACAGACTAGTAGGTTCTTGCTTGGAATACAATTAAAAATGGCAAATGATGAAGGCAATGAAAAAAATCTAAATCTAAAGTGTAATAGTTCCTCAATGTGAGAAACTATTACATTGTTCGGTAATGGGTGACAAGGAAAGGTAAACAAAACAAAACGAAAAAAAAAACTCTGAATAAAATTTGGCAGCAAAACGGTACTTCAGAATGCAGAAAATAGGTCCCCCCTTTGTTCTTCGTAATCACATGTATTTATAGCCTCAGCTGATGTAGTGGTTGCAGAAAAAGTAGGCATCTCCTCTTGGTAGTTAAGTGGCTTTGGAACCTAGATTTGTTCGGAGAAAATAAGGTCGTGTGAAACTGCTCCTCTGAAAACTCGTAACCACGTCTCTGTTTACGGATTAAACACATTTTGGACGCATGACGATCGTGGTAGATTTCGCAACTGCCACGGTCGTGGTGGATTGTGACAATCGTCACAGCAGCAAAGTTTGAATTCTGCTATTTTGCTTCACTTTTCTGCTCTTTTCTTGCATGTTTTGGTTCTTTTCCACACTTAGCATACTTTGACTTGGAAAATGGAATTACCTGCAAAAAAAACTTAAATACTCTCGAGAAAATCAGATATTAGACGAAAACGAAATAAGAAAATAACATAAATCAAAGTAAAAACATGATATATTTTCGTGTTATCACCGCATCAGTATGTCCGATAAAGGCCAAGGAAGCCAGAGAGGCATTTCACTCAGTTGCCAATGTCGCACAGTCATATATTGCCGGATTTGATCAAGGGTGGATTGATAGTACCAAAGGAGATAGACCCAGTGCCTTTTCCATACCTGAAATTCTGGTATCAGACGTGTGATGTTAAGGTGTGATGTCACAACAACACACTCTGCACAATGGACAGTATAAACAGCAAAATAACACCAATAATTGTTCACCCAGTTCGGTCTAACTACCTACGTCTGGGGGCTACCAAGCCAGGGATGAAATTCACTACTTGTAGAATTAATTTACAGACTCAACAACCCAGTTGACAATCTCCTAAACTTAATTCCTACTAGTGACTTTCTACCTAAGAAACCACTTAGATATGAGAACACTACTCAATCCCTAAAACACTCAAAGAACAACCTCTTTGAGAAACCTTGATCCTGCTTCACAGCTTTGATCAAGTTACATAACTCTCCTTGCTTAGCAGCTTTGGAGAGGACAGAATATGACTCAGCAATTCACCCTAGAATTCTGGATATACAACTCGTACAAAATACTCAAGACATTCAGCCTATGCTCTTGATCTTCTCTCTGTATTTCTGTACCTTTTCCTTTGGTCTTGTGCGCTTTATATAGCCCCTTGAATTGGTCTTGGACTTGCTACAATATCTGACCAGATTTGTTATTTAAAACTGAATATTTAAAACAGATTTTCTCCTAAAATCTTTTTAAATCTTCAACCTTTTAAATCTCCTACAAATCTGCACCAGATCTCCTATGCAGCGGAAAATATCTATCCCAAGATATTCGCATCCAATGAGACAACTTGCTCTCCACAATTCCAGCTAACACGCAACCCTAACAACATCACAGCATGCTGTTGTTAATTCTGCAGATCTGATGTTACAACATCGCCTATGTGACATCAGACATCCAACTTCAGCATTTAATTACTTAACACAGCCCAGTGTTAAACTTCAATGTTGCAACATCAGTACCTAGACATCAACATTCAATATACTTTGTTTTACCAAAATTCCAGCCAATCCAAGAACTAACAATCTCCCCCTTTGGCTAATTTTGGCTAAAACAATCTCTGCACCTTCAGAGACTTTAGCAGCGGAAAAACTTCAATCAATAATCTTGAAACTCCAAGCAGCAGCATCAGCAGAAACAACTTTTCTTCACAAAACTCTGCTGCTCACATAATAACTTTAGCATCTATCATTATGCTCCTAAATAGTTCCAATCTTCAAACAACTGCACATATTATCTTCAACAACAGCTGCATCTTCAATTTACTTCAGCATCTAGCAGCAGCCTTCACAACAACTCTACTGCAGCACCATCTTCAATAGCTACAATATTCAACAATGCTGCTCCCCCTCAATCATGAACCAGCATAGCAGCTGTTAGTTACTCCCCCTTAATATCTGCATCACATTAGCAACATTTGGCATTTGGCATTCTTTGGTTATTTCTCCCCCTTTTTAGCCACAATTAGACAAGCTTCAAACAGAAGCCCTATGAACTATAGTTAGTACACCCTAGCTCTCATTGTTAGCCTCACAGTTAGCAACCAGGCAAAACAAATCATAGAAAAAAACATAAAAAGTGCACATAACAACACAGAATTCAAATTACAAAACCAAGCACATTAAGTGCTGAAACAAAGACAGAAAATAAACTAAGACTACTAAACAAGAGAAATAATACAAGCATTAATCATCTGAGCTGAGATCATCATCTTCTTCATCTTCTTTTGGACTGTCATTGTCAGACTCATCTGTCTTATCAGCAACTACTTTCTCACTTTCTTTTTCCTTCATCTTTAGGGACATAAGTAATTTCTTAAACTTGTCCTTCCTTTCAATGTTTACTCTGATGACTTCATCTAGTTCTTTACAGGCTTCCTCCAGTTCAGAAATCATTTCATTCTTAACATGAGCAGGATTAGTAGATGTTGAGGCAGATGTTTTGACATTACCAGTAACATGTCTTCCTTTAAACAGCTTCTGATGAAACGACAATCTGGGCTTCCTTCTACTCACACTATCATCCTGATTAAGAATCCTAGGATGCTGAGACAGAATTATCCCACAAATGAGGGATGGAAATGCAATAGGCAATTTCACAGCTCTTGTTGCAGCGTGCTTGATAGTCTGATTATAGATGTAAGAGCCATAATCAATTAGTTTCTTTGTTCTAATGGCATAGACTAATTTTACCAGTCCAGCAGAGACAGAGGTCTTGTGGTTAGTGGGAACCCAGTTAACCGCACCTATTCTAAGAAGTAGAGCATATTTCACACTCAATAAACTTGCTGACAACTTTCCTCTTGAAGGCCAAACTTCAACCTGACCAGCTGTGATCTCTTTGCAGACAGCATTATCAGAGACTGCTAATTCTCCATCATCTTCCTCACTTCTTCCTAAGTAGGCATTGATCACCTTAGGAGAGAACCATACACACTTACCCCTGACGGTAACTCTTCTGAAGGTTAGGCTTTTGCTGTTATCAATAGACTCAGGGATATTCACTATGAATTCTCTGACCAGTCTATCATAGCAACTAGACAATCCTGACATAGTCCTTATGAGACCAGCAAACTTAATTAAATATACAATTCCAGTAGATTCTAAGTCATCACCTACTAGCTCTCTTTCCAGAGCTATCCTTCGTTGGCTCACACAGTTCCACATGGATGCACTTCTAGCACAGTGAAATGAGATGTTATCAGGTACTTGATTAGTAGCTCCTTTCATCACAGGGTTGATGTCTTGAACATCACACTCTGAATCTGATTCTTCCCTGATTCTCCTCTTCTTCCCAGACCTGGCAACTTTGCTCCACGACTTGGGAGAATCTGCGACTGAAGCCCTTTTCTTATCCTTGACCATGTCTTCATTATCAGATGAGTCATCAACATCTATAACCTCCACCTGATCCTTCCCTTTACTCCTGTGACTTTCTTTCCTAGGGGACGATGTTCTGACATCAAAGATTACATCAGTATCATCAAGATCTTCTCCTTCAGCTTCTTGACTCACAGACAAGGCCAGTCTTTGAAGATTTTTGTCCTCACTTTGAGAGTCCACCTGTTCAGCAGGCATTTGCCTTAGGGGGACATAAATCCCTTTCACACGTATTCCCTTCTCAAGGATTTTGGTGGCAATCTACTCCAAATGCATGTCTACATCATACTTCTCCTCAACCGCATGAGAGGATGATGACCCAGTTTCAGTTCTATTCATCTTGGTCGGGGGTTTAGAATTTCCTGACTCGGGAAGTGCCATTGGAATGTGTTCTTTGTCAACCAGCTCTTTGTCCGGAGAAACCCTAGTTCGTTCATGTGTCGTTCTTTGAGAACCAGAGTTCTTGGATGGTGAAGACATCGTTCTTTTGTAGGAGACTAGGTTTAGAGAGGATTTTTCTATTTTGTTGAGGGAGACGAATCGTTGAGACGAGAACCCTTTGATAAATCTTGATGCAGAATCAATATGGTAAGGCGCCTGATTGTGAGTACCTCTTAAAGACCAATCACTAATGTTTTCCCTCCATAAAGACTTTCCTTTTAAAACTTTAAAAGAATTCACATCATAACTTATTAACTCTGAGTGACCTTTCAACATCCTGACATCATCATTTGATGTTATAACATCAACCTGAACATCATTAGTTGAACTACCTTCAAGGGAAATCCACTGATAGCAGTTATCCTTGGTTCTGCCACCCTTCATTACAATCTGATTATGCTCATCAGAAACCACACACTCATCTTTATTGTAGTTAACTTCGTACCCTTTATCACATAACTGACCTATGCTAATCAGATTAGCCTTCAAGCCTTGGACAAGGATCACACTATCAAGGGTAAGACCACCAGGATTCTTCACTCTTCCACTTCCTTCTACTACTCCTTGTTCTCCATTGCCAAACACGACCTTATTTGTATGGCAAGGATTGAACTCCACCAACTGCTCCTTTGATCCAGTTATGTGCATAGAACATCCACTGTCAAAGTACCATGCATCCATGGTAACATGTCCATCTGAGGTGTGGGCTAAAATACATTTCACCTTCTCCTTAGGAACCCATTGTTTAGCAACTTTGGGTCTGACTTCCTTTGGTTTGCCTTGAGGAACTGGATTTGGATAACCATGGAGCTTGAAACAAGAGTACTGCATATGTCCAAACCTTCCACAATAGAAGCATCTAACTCTGTTATCTCTAAAGTGGTTAAATCGTTTTCCACTTTGATAATGATGTGGTTGCCACCCATAATGTCTTCTTCTTTCATAGTTGGAGTATCTTCTTCTGTACTGAGGATGTCGTCTTCTAGGCTGTCTCCTATGGTGATGAGGCTTCCTTCTTCCATAGTGTTGAGGCACAGCATTGTTATATCCATATCCATACCCATACCAATTTTCCTGATGTTGAGACACCTGATGAGACATGTCCTATTTGAACCTTGCATCTTGCATGCTCTTGTGATATTGGGGAGGCATATACTGACTAGCTCCTTGAGGCTGCATCTTCCTCTGATGGGGACTATTCTTTTTCTCAACATTCTGAGGCTGAACAACCTTCTTAGGGGTAGGATCCTGTCTCTTTGTTTGAGACGTTGGTTGGGACACCTCCTCCTTTGCTCCTGAAGTGCTTGCTTCAGCAAAAACCTTTTTCTCAGCCACATATCCTATACCTGACTTATCACCAGCAACCTTTTCAGTCTGAAGAATCTTATCAAGTGTGTTTGTTCCATAGCTCAGTATCCTAACAGACTTGGTCATTTGATCAAGGTGAGCTTTAACCAGTACAACTTCATTTTCCAGATCAGCTTTTTCATTCTCAAGCTGAGCAATCTGTTGCTTGTGGCACTTGTTTTCTTGACAAATCTCAGCACTTTTTAAACACAGCTCTTGATAAGTAGATGCTAACTCCTCATAAGTTATTTCTCCATCACTAGAATCATCATCAGAAACAACAGCTCCTGTCAAAGCTCTCACATGCTTTGCTGACTCACCTTCACTTTCACTATCAGAGTCAGACCAGGAAACTGTCATGCCCTTCTTCTGCTTTTTCAAGAAGGTGGGACATTCTTTCTTGACATGTCCATACCCTTCACACTCAAAGCACTGAACTCCTTTATCTTGGGCAGTTTTCTCTTCATCCTTCTCTTTTGACTTGCTGGTGTCAGAAGATATGTTCTTGACATTAGGCCTGGAGTTATTATTCATTCTCTTGAATACTTTGTTGAACTGTCTTCCCAACATAACTATGGCCTGAGATAGATCCTCCTGGGATTCAGAACTCTTTCCTTTTTCTTCTTTATCATTTGACACCAGGGCTATACTCTTTGGCTTCTTTTCTGGTTCTTCCTCATTCAACCCAAGCTCAAAAGTTTAAAGAGACCCAATGAGCTCATCAACCCTCATCTGGCTGATGTCTTGTGCTTCTTCAATGGCAGTCACCTTCATCTTGTACCTCTTAGGAAGTGACCTAAGAATCTTCCTTACAAGCTTTTCATCTGACATCTTTTCACCAAGAGCACTGGAAGCATTAGCCAACTCAAGAACACTCATGTGGAAGTCATGAATAGACTCATCTTCCTTCATCTTCAGGCCTTCAAATTTTGATGTTAAAAGCTGAAGTCTTGACATCTTAACTTTAGATGTTCCTTCATGTGTAGCCTGCAAAATATCCCACGCTTCCTTTGCAACTTCACAGGTATTGATTAACCTGAAGATATTCTTATCCACTCCATTGAAGATTGCATTTAGAGCTTTGGAATTTCCAAGGGCAAGCTCATCTTCTTCCTTGGTCCATTCTTCTTCAGGCTTTGTTTTTAGGGTGCCTTCTTTATCTTTGCTAGCATCATCTTTCTCACACACAACAGGTGCTTTCCACTCTTTAATAACAGCCTTCCAAGCCCTGCTGTCCAAGGATTTTAAGAAAGTGGTCATCCTTGGCTTCCAATAGTCATAATTGGATCCATCCAAAATAGGGGGTCTGTTGACGAATCCTCCAACTTCTTTGTCCATCTTTACACCAGAAAGTAACTTCCCTAGATCTCACCCAGAGACAGACAGGATGCCTGCTCTGATACCAATTGAAATTCTGGTATCAGACGTGTGATGTTAAGGTGTGATGTCATAACAACACACTCTGCACAATAGACAGAATAAACAGCAAAATAACACCAAGAATTGTTCACCCAGTTCGGTCTAACTACCTACGTCTGGGGGCTACCAAGCCAGGGCTGAAATTCACTACTTGTAGAATTAATTTACAGACTCAACAACCCAGTTGACAATCTCCTAAACTTAATTCCTACTAGTGACTTTCTACCTAAGAAACCACTTAGATATGAGAACACTACTCAATCCCTAAAACACTCAAAGAACAACCTCTTTGAGAAACCTTGATCCTGCTTCACAGCTTTGATCAAGTTACACAACTCTCCTTGCTTAGCAGCTTTGGAGATGACAGAATACGACTCAGCAATTCACCCTAGAATTCTGGATATACAACTCGTACAAAATACTCAAGACACTCAGCCTATGCTCTTGATCTTCTCTCTGTATTTCTGTACCTTTTCCTTTGGTCTTGTGCGCTTTATATAGCCCCTTGAATTGGTCTTGGACTTGCTACAATACCTGACCAGATTTTTTATTTAAAACTGAATATTTAAAACAGATTTTCTCCTAAAATCTTTTTAAATCTTCAACCTTTTAAATCTCCTACAAATCTGCACCAGATCTCCTATGCAGCGGAAAATATCTATCCCAAGATATTCGCATCCAATGAGACAACTTGCTCTCCACAATTCCAGCTAACACGCAACCCTAACAACATCACAGCCTGCTATTGTTAATTCTGCAGATATGATGTTATAACATCGCCTATGTGACATCAGACATCCAACTTCAGCATTTAATTACTTAACACAACCCAGTGTTAAACTTCTATGTTGCAACATCAGTACCTAGACATCAACATTGAATATACTTTGTTTTACCAAAATTCCAGCCAATCCAAGAACTAACAATACCCACCAAGTTTTGATGTCAACGCCCGTTGTGACTACCATGTTGGGGCACATGGGCATTCAATTGAAGACTCTAAGGTGATCAAAAGCAAGGTTCAGACACTGCTTGACTCTGATATGTTCTTATTCACGCCTTAGGGTATTCAGATCAATAATTCTTCTTCAACCAGTCATGGGGGTTCATCAGTCCATGTTATGGAAGAAGTCACCGAGAGCAGTTGTACAGATGATTATCAGACTGACTTTGACGAGTAATTCTGAAGATGGCTAGCCCAGTAGCAAATCAAGCCTGGAAAGCCCAGTTTCTCGAAGTTGGCAATCTTTTATATCATGTCATTTCTTTGCATTTGTAGTTTCTTTTCTGTTAAAGTGTAAACTCATTTGTAAAACTTGTTGTTTTTAATTGATAATGATAATGAAATGAATATGCATGTTTGATTAACTCTATTCGTGTTCACTCATACTTTTTATCGATATCATATGCTTGTTTAAGCAGGATCTGAGGGAGGATGACAGAATTGAAAGACGCAGAACTTCCGATTGTATGCTTTTGGAACAAAACCCTGTTGATGATGTACATGCATTGTTTCAAATCCCTAAACACCAGAGACATAAGGAAGATAATCCCTTGCAAGCCCCATTGATCCTAGAAGTAGGAGTTTCTTTCGGAAAATGAAAAACCCTCAATCTTAACCTGGGGCAGGGTAGGTGTCAGTTAATTTGACCATGCATTCAAATTTCAAGAGGAGTGTCCCGTTCGAGGATCAAATCACAATGGTTATCCCTCACCAACTGAAGAGTGAGGCAGTCACAACCCTTTCAAACAAGTCAGGAAAACCAGTGTCACACGATTTATTCCGGAAAAAAGAATCAAAAGAAAAAAGAGAAAGTTCGCTAAGTCAAGACTTGAAAATAAGTAACTTAGGCAAACGTTAAGACATCCCGCTGGACTTCAAAATCAAAAGATTCAAAAAGAATCAGTCCAGGTAAAATCAGGGAAATCAAAAACAAAAGAACGGAAAGTGAGAAGGATTACAAAAAGAAAAAATCCTCGAACAAAGAACAACGTCGTGTGATTACAGACACCAAACACAAAAGGGGTGACTGTCACTCCGAAAACTGTGTGGGTTCGTTAACCATCCTCATACCATTCACTAACTTTTTTGAAAGGTGAGTGCCTGTGTCGAATTAGCTGAACGTAGGACTGAAGAACATCAAGGAGAATGGGTGGGTTAAAACAAAACTTTGAGCCTTATATCCTTTCTTTCTTAAACCGCGAACCAAGCCACGTTACAACCTTTAAAAGACCTAATTGAAGCAGGGTTGTTTCGAAAGCATACTTCAGTTAAAATCGTGTCTGTTCTGACTCCTAAAAAGTTTTTCTTACCATTCATGTTGGTATCGATGTGACATTCTGGTAAGTGATTCGTTCGCTATATGTCACAATATTTTTCCAATGAACAAACTTGGATTTCAAAACTGTCATATGCTTTGCATTAAGATTATCGTTTCAAAACGAATTGTTTTACTTGTGAGTAAGTACTTGACATCAGGAGAGTTTCTGCAATGAAAATATTGGTCAAGATAAGATGCAAACACCAGAAGACTTCTTCGAGCCGGAGCAAGTCATCAAATGATCACGCGAAATGGGCGATTCATTCCAAGATTCAGCTAATCTGGAGTAGCCACGTCGAGGAATCTCTCTAAAGTTCAGCCAAACAGGGGAAATCACATTGAGATTAGGCAAATCTCTCGAAGATCGATCAGTCATGGGCAAAATCACTTCAAGGCTCGTATCGAGGCAGGCCACCTCAAGGGCATGAGAAGTTATCCTCCCCCAGAAGGCGGTTAATCAGGAGCATTTATTCAAGGTTCAAAATACTGGGGCAGAGTATTTCAAGTCATTACGAATCCTCTCGAGGCATATTCCTTCATAAACTATGCAGTCTGGGGCAGTTACGTTAAGATCCATAAATCTCTCCGAGAGTTTGAATACCCTGGGGTATTTTGAATACCGGGTTTTTTGTAAAATCCTCTTGAGACGATTTCTCCCAATAGACCGTGTGGTCTGAGACAAGTGGGGAGTCCGTTTATGATAATTGGCATGCAGTTGATCAGTAGAAGCGTGAAGCGCCAAAGTAGTTCCCAATATAGGGTTTCTCTTCCTCGGCAAGGCGCCAGAAAGTGTCCTCCCTAGGAAGAGTTCTAAGGTTTGGTTTCCCCAATCAGAGTAGGATATGTCTTTTCTCCAGTGAGAGTTCAAGTCCCAAGACAGGGTAAAGATGGTTTGTTCTTGCCCTCCGAGCAGGTGGGCATCCCCAGCAAGAGGCTCGTTTGACCTCTCGTCCCTAGTAAAGTCTTTCTCTCTAGCATTGAAGATTTAGCATCCTCAGCAGAGCATTGAGAACCTATCTCTCCCCAGCAAGAGTGCATTGATTTGCTTTCCCCAGTCAGATTGGTTTATTACTCCCTAGTGAGTGTTAAGAAGTTAACCACATCAGATAAGGTGACGTTGCATCTCCAGCAGGAGACTTGTTTGGTGTCTCTCCTTTGTAGAGATCTTATACTCCCCACAGTTTCGTGATGCCTACTTTCCTCATCAGGTCAGGAAGTGTAATCTCACCAGTAAGGGTTTGCTATCACCCCCAACAGGTTGAAGTCGTTTCCCCAGCAGCAGGTCAAGTTCAATGATATTCCTCGGCAGATTTGGGAGGTTTGGTATTATTGACTGCTCACCCTAAGCAAAGTTTGGTGTTCATCCTCTCAACGGTTTGATCAACAGTGGTTGACATCCCCGGCAGATTCCAAGTTCAATGGTTATTGGCGCATTTTCCTTTTCGGATCTTTGGGTTCCATCATCAACAGTTGTAATTCTTAATCCCCAATGGGGTGGAAGTTCTCTTCAAGTTTCATCAGGAAGGCCATTCAATTTGTCCTCCTCAGCACGACTTATGACCCTGAGGACAGTTCAGTTTGTCGTCCTCAGTGGAGTTGCCTTCATATCCTCAGCATTTATTTTGCAGAGGATTCCCTTTGCATCTTGCATGTAGTAATCATTGCATCCTCAAAATGTGTAGCATTTCCATTTCGTATAGAGCATTACGCCACAGAAAAATCCAAACATATGCATTCGAAGCATAAGCCAGGTTTGGATATTCTTGTTTCCAGATAGTTCCCCAACAAAAGTGGTTTAACTCAAGAGGCTCAATGTTACCTTATCCCCGGTGAAGTTGCTAATAAAACCCACTTCTCTTACGGGTATTCCCCTACAGAGTTGTCTGTTAAGACTCCTCTTCTCCTCAGCATAAACCATGTGACTGCGGCCCCAAGCAGGTGCTTCAACCAATCCTTAGGGTAGTAAATCCGTCAACCTTACCCTTTTGATTTTCCTTCCCTAGCAGAGTCGTCTGACTAGGACTCCATTATCCTCTCAGAGTCGTCCCTCACACCCACCGTCCAAGGGGTGGATGCGCTAATCTTGATGTTTTTGAGACACTGTCCTTTCAACACTCGTCCGTGTTTATTTCATGTCCTCAATACTTCGTTCGTATGGATTCCCCATTTCTTTTAACACTCGTCCGTGTCTATCTCACTTTCTTCAATATTCATCCGTATTGATATTAGACACTCGTCTGTGTTTACTTCAGTTTCTTTAATACTCATCTGTATTAATCTTAGACACTCGTCCGTGTTTATTTCAATTTCTTCAATACTCGTCTGTATTGATCTTAGACACTCGTCCGTGTTTACTTTCAGTTTCTTCAATACTCGTTCGTATTGATCTTAGACACTCGTCCGTGTTTATTTTCAGTTTCTTCAATACTCATCCGTATTGATCTTAGACACTCATCCGTGTTTACTTCAGTTTCTTCAATACTCGTCCGTATTGATCTTAGACACTCGCCCGCGATCTTTCAACACTCGTCCGTGTTTGTTTCAGGTTAATCAATACTCGTCCGTATTGACCCTAAATTCTTCAATACTCGTCTGTATTGATCTCAGACACTTGTTCGTGTTTGTTTCAGGTTAATCAATACTCGTTCGTATTGACCCTAAATTCTTCAATACTCATCTGTATTGATCTCAGACACTCGTCCGTGTTTGTTTTAGGTTAATCAATACTCGTCTGTATTGACCCTAAATTCTTCAATACTCGTCCGTATTGATCTCATACACTCGTCCTGTTTGTTTTAGGTTAATCAATACTCGTCTGTTTTGACCCTAAATTCTTCAATACTCGTCCGTATTGATCTTAGACACTCGTCTGTGTTTATTTCAGGTCAATCAATACTCGTCCATATTGACCCTAAATTCTTTAATAATCGTCCGTATTAATCTCAGACACTCGTCCGTGTTTGTTTCAGATTAATCAATACTCGTCTGTATTGACCCTAAAATTCTTAGACACTCGTCCGTGTTCATTCTTTCATTGATATGCGTAAGTATCATATTTCGATACTTGTCCGTGTCGCTAACTAAATCACTTGTTCCTGTTTATCCTCTTTCTTTGATACTCGTATGTATCCTCTTTCGATACTCGTTCGTGTCGTTAACCCAAACACTCGTCCGTGCCCATCTTTCATTGATACACGTAACTATCATCTTCCGATACTCATCCGTGTCGTTAACCAAATTGTCAATTCGTGTTCATCCTCTTTCTTTGACGCCCGTCTGTGTCATTTCCTACCCCTGACAAATTTTTCAATCTCACCCGCCTTTTCATCCCCAGTAGAGTTTTACACTCGTCCGATTTTCTACCCTTATTTTATACCCACAGAGCGCAAATTTTCATTTTCTGTTGGTATTCAATCCCTATTTACCTCGAATGACTGAAAGTCGCTGCTCTCATCCCTTCAGGTCCATAGTTGATTGAATAGGGCCAGTTGTAACACCTTAAAATTTACCCTCCTATTTATACCCAATATGTGGCTTATGCTTCACACTTCATTTGGATTTAGGTCATGAACATTACATATGCATCATTGAGATTCTCAAGGCATGGTATCAAGGGTGTCACCATCACTATATTGTGCAAGGCAAGAAGATTAAAATATGTCAAATAATTAAGCCACAAAGGTCCATCACACCCCAGAGACATTTCCTATAGTCCACCATGTCATCAAGAGATTAAAGTTGGCAAGTGAACTGGGGAGAATCAAGCTCATGACTATTGATCCTCAATTAGGGCTTTAACCCTCTGAACTTGGAACACCCCCCATAAGCAAGCAGCTTGGGCCTTTGACATCATCTCATCACAAGAATCATCTTGGTTTGAGGCAATCTACATCATAGTCAGAGGAATTTGGGTTTTGAGGATCAATCATTTTCTCCTAACTTTTGGGGACCAAATTAGGGTTTCTCATAAAAGTCAGTTTATTTCTGATTTTTGGGCAAGACTTGATTCTATGATATTCTACATGTTCCCAAGTGTCTAGGATTGGAATATGAGCCATAAATTACATTTATAAGAGTTTCAATTGAAGGATTGATTGAAAATCAAGAGAATTGGGAAAAAGTCAACTGATCAAAGAAAAGTCAACTCTTGACTTTTGGGGGTCAAATTCATGGTCATCACGTTAAGTATGCTCAAGGGATGAAATTTGGTCAAGATATGTCAAAAGAATCATAAAAAATCAGGACTTGTGTGAGAATTTTCAATTTTTGGGAAACTTTCCATTTTTAGAAAGTTCTTAATTGACAGTTTCCATTTTGGGAAAGTTTTCAAGTTTCAAGTTGCTAACTTCCAAGCCATTTTCAGCCATGATGCAAGCTTTAATTCAGTTTGGGCCAAGCACCAATGTTGTAGAGGACATTCCTACCTTTCCAACCATATAAAGAATGGTCCATTTGGATGTGTAGATAAAATGTTATGATCAATCAAAGTTAAGACATTCAAGTTAGGAAATTGAAAAAATTAGAATTTTTCAAAGTACCCAAAAAACCAGCTTGTGTCATTGCATGTTCAACACCATTTTTCATCATGTTCAAGGCCTTTATTCAACTTGAGTTTCACATCAAAGTTGTAGTAGCAAGTGAGATCTTTAATTTGGTACCAGAACCAAGCCATTTGGATCAAAATTCAAAGAGTTATGTTTCTTCAAAATCATGATTTTCAAATTGTGAAACATGGAAATACTTAGAATTTTCTAAGTACCAAAACCAGAACTCATCATGCCATCTTCAACACTATTTCTCACTATGTCTTAGACTCCAATTCCACTTGCTTTTAACATGAGATTTGTGCTATCAAGTGTCCTCTTGCCAAAGACTCCAAAATTGTGCAATTTGGATCATAAATCATGGTGATATGCATCATCAAAACCACCTTTATGCAATTGTTTCAAACTTTGACAATTCCATTCCCCTTGCAAGAATCAAGCATGTCCTTGTGTTTTCAGTACATTTCCATGCGCATAACCCCATGTCCTCACCACCCTTGCCTCATTTTGCCACACAATACCTTACATCATGCATGCCACCATGTCACATTACTTTAAATGGCCATGAAAGAGAGAAAATAAAACTTAACCAACAAGTTGTATAACTATACCAGCCAATGTTCACACATCCATACCATCCATATCATTATCATGTACCATGCAAGAATACCACCATATACACATAAAAAATCTCCATAAACTGTGTGCTCACAAAAAAACTCTCTCATCTTTTCCAATTTGCACTAACCACCCTTTCAGTTAACTTCCAATCATAGTTAACACTTAATCATACCGTTAACTAACTATATAAGTCTCTTAACCACCCTGAATGAGTTAGTTACAACCATTTTTTGGAGAGAGAAAAAAAAAACTCCATTTTTGGATACCCAAAGTTGAGAGCTTCGAGTTTTCTTCCTCCCTGAACATTTAGCTAAAAATATTTCACCATCTTCATCATAATATTGAAAAGGAGTTTATGCTTGTGCTGATTCTAATTTGGAGAAGCTATATCATCATACACGAACTCACTCTTCTTCACCTTCAACTTGCCATTTCAGTCAAGATTCAAGGGCTCTGAGCATTTATTTTGCTCCCTGATCGTACCTGGATCAGACAGTTTCTGTGGCCAACAACGTCGTCTGGGCTTCAGCTCCGATGCGGTTGAAAGACGGGGGGGGGGGGGGGGGGGGGGTGTACCTGCAAGGTACTCCGACGCTCAAGTAAGGTGACTGTCAGAGAATAGCAAGTACAGAGATGAGAGTGAAAGTGAACGTAACCTGACCCTCTCAAGTGAGAGGGTATTTATAGAGAGCCCCCAGCGCCGGGCCAACGGTTACTTGCATTGGGCTGGATTGCCAGGCCTAATCCAAGTAACTGCCAGGGCTTACGTGGCATAGTGAAGACCAGCACGTGGTCTTCGCCCTGGGGTAACTGTTCCTAGATCTCCGGAATTATCACAGACCGATTCCATCGGGAGTGGGTGGTTACATGAGAACGTGTCCTCGCGGGGAGGAGTCTTGCGTGTCGGGGAGACGTGTCCTCGCAGGGGAGGACTTGTACGAGGAGGAGGTGGTTCTTCCCAGGGAGGAGCACCTGAGTTCCGAGGAGGAGGGGCAAGTGCATGTGCCCGACAACGTGGGGAAGGGCAAGTGCTCGACAGTGGTCGCGCCAAAAGGCCCTTGTTGGGCCATCCCAGGACGTGTGGGTTAGGCCTGCTTGACTGAGGAGCAGACCCCGGCCCAGACCAGAACATAAGCCCCTCAAGGCGTTGCTCCAACGTGTCGGAGTGATGACTTAAGGACCAACAAGCATGTCGGGGGAGTATCGATCGCGTGACCGCGAGGAGGGGAACTTGTTTGGGATCCACTGGTCGTATCGTCGGGGAGAGTAGCGGGTGCGGACTCGAGTGTGGTAGCTCATGGATGGACAACTCATCGGGGATGTGAGAAGTTTGACATTTGGTGTCAGAGCGAATGGAAAGACGCGCATGTTGGGGAACGAAGGGTCGCATGTACGCCATGTGTCAGGCGCCATCATTGCGTAGGGCGGCTAGGCTAGGGTAGTGTACTCCAGTAGCCTAGACTCTTCGAATTCCATGAGGATCCTATAAATAGGCCTCACCTCGTTTCATTTGCACCTTTTGCTCTTTTGCTCTTTTCTTCTCAGACTCTCTCTCTCTTCACCTCCGTTATTCTACCGCTACCTTCCACCGTTCTCTGCCGCCGATCGTCGTGCCGGAAACCCAAAAAGCGTATTCCAAGTAAGTTTATTTCTTCTTTTTCCTCTTTTCGCTTGCATTATAGGGCGAATCCTATGGTGAACTGGTGAAGTTCCCATGGAATTCGTGAAATATCCAGAGAAACGGCGGAATTTCATAGTTTAATCGTTGAATTTCACGGGGAGAGATGATGAAATCCCCGAGGACGTGAAGAATATCCCGGGGTCCTGAGATGAACGTTTCTTAGTTCGTTTGCTGAATATCTCGGGGAATAAGGACGGGATCTCCAGGGAACCGAAGTTTGTCTCAGGGACATGGGTCGAATACCTCGAGGTCCCGCCCAACCTCGCTCCCCACGGGATCGGGGATGGTCGCGGGTTCGTGTTCCCCGACAATCCCTCCTCGCCCTTTCACTTGATCAGCGGTGGAGGGGTGGATTTGATATGGGCCATCGAATTCACCATTTCCTTCTGCTTTTCAGGTAGATGGACGTATTGCCCGTGGCTGAGGGATCTTTGGATGTTGACGACCAACCCGACTCTCCAATGGCGCCAATCGCTAGGGTCGAGGAACGTCCCCTCGAGGAGTGGGTCAGCGATGAGCCGTTGAACATTGCTTCCCATTTTGTCGACGAGGACGAGGACACTATTTTTTGTACCGTCGAGCACCAAGTGGTGGGTTCTTCAAAGTCGTGGAAGGTGTTCCGACCTCAAGCCCACCATCGCATATGCTCGACGTACCGAGGGATGAGGTTCCTTCTCTACGACTTCATGTTCGACAAGGCGGGGTGGCGTCTACCCTTTACAGATTTTCAGCAACCTGTTTTCGTTTGGTTGCGCCTGGCGCCTTCACAGCTCCACCCCAACTCCCTCACTTTCATCCGAGCTTTCGAGCTCGTCTGCAAATACCTCCGAATCGGGGCAATCGTGCCTCTCTTCTTTCGCATCTTCCACCTCCAGTGGCAGGCCTCCGATGGTAGACACGGCTAGGTGTCTTTCAAGCAAGTGAGCAGCCTGTTCCATACTTATTTGGATTATGTCTGTGACTTTAAGCACCGGTATTATATCGTGAGGCCGGTCACTCTTGAAGCCGTGAATTCAGTGTACCGTCGAGTTTCCCGTGAGGTGGACGGGCAAACGGAGGAGGTCCTCGAGCCGAGATTCCCCTTATTCTAGACGGAAGAACATTTCAAGTACGGAACGGACAACTACAAAGTCAGGCCTAGCCGTCTCGACGAGGGGGATCGCTTGGCCTACGAGCAGATAGTAACGTTCGTTAATGGTTTTAATAGGGGCAAGTTCGTGATGATGGATGGGGAATTCGTCTGGGGGGACGACGGGCAGGTGTTGACGAAACGTCGTCTGATCAATACGAGGGCCCTCCTCGAGACATTCTAATATGAGGATGCCCTCGAGCTGCTAGGTGGTGCCATTCTCTTCGACTTACTCTTTCTTCGACCTCCGGATTACTAACATGTTTATTTTTCTTTTTGCAGGAAAGATGTCGAACGCTGAGGAGCACTTTAAGAAGCTGAAGGCTACTCGTGCTACGAAGAAAGGAGGCAAGAGTCGCGTCGATCAGCTCCGAGTGCAGGAGCCCGCTCCCACCCCGACACCCGGGGTTTCCTCTGGCTCTCACTAGGGTAGTGATTCTCTCAGCCCCCAGAGCTCTCCAAAGAGGCAAAGGCTTGCAGACACGATGGACATCGACCTTACCGAGCACGAGAGTCCCCTTGTCGTGAAATTTGTGCTCCCGCCTTGTCACACAAGGCCGAACTTCTTTACGGGGAACAATTCACTATGCGTGGGTGGCCCCGAAACTCAGGCCATCTTAAGCATCGACAAGGCTTCTCGACAAAGGATGCTGGTGGAGGACGTGTCTGCCGTGATGCGGGTTTGCACGACCGCCTTGGCTCTGAACGACGAGGCGTGCCCCGCAAGCGAGCTGAACAAGTTGCGGGAGAGTTTTCAATCTATCTCGGCTGAAATGGAGAAGGTGGGTAAGGAGCTGGCTGACTGCAAAAGCCAGAACCAGGCCCAACTCGAGCATCAACAGAAATTAGAGGAAAAGCTGAAGAGTGCCGAGGAGGAACGGAAACGTCTAGCCGGTGTCGAGGAGGAGAGGGACCGTCTTTTGGCGAGGAACACTGAGTTAGAGGAGGCAGTCCGCCCCGCTGAGGAGGAAACCGAAGAGGATAGGTTGTTGACTTTGTGGGCCGCGCTGATAGCGAAACTCCGTGAAGCCGAGGAAGACAATCTCGTGGTGGCGGGCATAGGTTTCAAGAACGCGGTGGAGCAGCTTAGGGTCCTCTACCCCGACCTTTCGACCGAGGGGATTGACCTCGACTACGAGGTGGTCCGTGGTCAGATCGTGCAACCGATGAAAGTCGACGAGGTTCATGATCCCGAGCAGCCTGAAGGGACCGCCGCTGAGTAGAATTTTCTCCCCGTTCTGTCGGCCTGCGAGCCATTTTTACTTATTGTGATATTTTTGCCCGGCCTGCGTGCCAGGGGCTTTTTTACCTTTGATTGTAATATTTGTACACTAGGTTTCTGCCCATTTTAATGTACCTTTGTTTACCTGCTAGTTGACGACTCAATTTCGTATAGGTTATTTCGATTCGTTTCGTGCATGTTTAGTCGTATTTTTATCGAGTTTTTATCGTATTTTATATCATGTACTTATGTTTTTCTTTACTTTGTGTTTTCAGGTCCAGTTTCAGCTTGATCAAAGAAAGGACAAGAACTGTGGCAGAAGAGCAGAACTAGAGCTTTCTGTCTCCCTCTAGCAGAATGGCGTTCGCCATTCCCTAAGGGGAACCAAATGGAGTTCGCCATTTCCCCAAAATTCCATATTTTATTTTTAGCCAAATGGCGTTCGCCATTGGCATATGGCGCCATGCATCGCGGGAGCAGTTTTCCAGAAGCAGTTTTGCACGCAGTTTGAATTCAAAAATTTTTCTAACTGTTTTGGAGCCAGTTTCTGTCTATAAATAGGACTTCCCAGCCCAGCATTCATCGTCCAATTTCACCCTGCAGAAGCGTTGCCAAAATCGAACCAGAACCACGTTAAATTACTTTGCCAAAGTGATAATTACTCACACTGAGTGATTATCACACTTACTATATTTTGTTTATTTTCATTAATCTGCTGTACTTGGATCCTTTTCAGAATCAATAAAAGTTTGTTTCCTTTATTTAATTGCAGTTTTTACAGGTTATTACTTTATTGTTTCGATTATTTATTTACAGCATTACTGATTCTGATTCTTATTGTTTATGCATTACACCAAATATTTCAATAACAACCCTAAAAATAAAATTTTCTAAAAACAGAATAAAAGCAGTATGTGTGATTTAGAAACCGGTATCATTAACATTTTAATATTATGTCTGATAATGTGTAAATAAATTCGTATGAGCCCGTAGTTTGAGGACCGTCGTCTCGACGGGACTCTGTAGGACTACCAACGCTGTTGTATGATTGAAATTCTGGTTTTGTTGTCTAAGTTAACTTTAAGTAGACTAGTCGCGACGGCGAGAGGCTGCTTAACAGCATTTTGTCACGAGAGTGAGAAATGCACTAAGATGAGTCCAACAGAGCGAGAGTTTGAGGTACACGTCAGATAGTAGGCACAAAACACTGGATCCTAAATACAGCGAGAGCGCTTTAGGTATTCTTTTTGGTCTTGCCCATTTTCAAAAAGCGCCTTTTAATTACCGAGCGAGCGAGAGCAAAATCTTGGGGTTATCTGGCGTGGCTCGATCAATAGCGCGAGAGTGTGAGATTAGGCCTTTAGATCGGTATTTCCTTCAGAACAACTTCGACATCCACTTCAGCCCTGGAACCTATAGAGTCCCTAAGAACCCGGAAAATCATTCTACGGTCTCAGTTTCCTTATTTGTTCTAAAACCTTTTATTTTAGTTATTTTTCTTTAACACTTTTATCCGTGATAACTTCCTGCTTTAGCCTTGCACCGCAATTTTAGGACACTGCCTTTTGACTATCAATTCCTGTGGGTTCAACAATCTTTTAAAACTACGCGATACCCTGTATGCTTGCAGTATCTATCCGACCAAACATGTAAAGTCGTGACCAAGTTTTTGGCGCCGTTGCCGGGGATTAAATAGTCTTGTTGTGTCTCTTTCGTTGCACAGTAACGACTAAGGCAATTTTTCTTTATTTTTGATTTGTCAATCGTATGCCCAGCACTCGCTCACAAAGCGAAGAGCCAGTGGAACCGATTGTCGAAATCGAGTGCTTTCTTTTGTTGAGGCGCCAAATCAATGATTATTGCTTAAGATATCTCCTTCCAGATCCTATCGTTCCTTATTCTGATTCCGAAACCGAAACCGAATCAGAACAAAACATGGCCCAACACCCACAAAACCGTTCTCTCAAGGATTTCGCTGTCCCATCGCAAGATGAACCGCATAGCAGCATTGCTGCCCCTAAAATCAAAAGACGCGATTTCGAGTTGAAGCCTTCGCTATTACAAGCCGTTTAGCAAAACCAATTTTCAGGAAGTCCTACGGACGATCCTAACTTACATTTATCTGTTTTCGTGCAATATGCTGACACTGTGAAAGCAAATGGTGTTAGCCAAGAAGCAATTAGACTCCACCTTTTCCCATTTTATTTAAGAGATAGAGCTAGAGCTTGGCTCCAGTCTCTGCCTGCAAATTTTGTTACTTCATGGGATAATCTAAAAAGAGTCTTTTTGATCCGCTATTTTCCTCAAAGTAAGACAGCTATGCTAAGGGCAGAAATTAATGGATTCAAACAAAAAGATAATGAATCTCTTTTTGACACGTGGGAAAGATATAAAGACATGATGAGGCTTTGCCCACATCACGGACTCGAAAAATGGCTGATAATCCATACTTTCTATAATGGTCTGCTGTACAATACGAAAATGAACCTAAGTGTTGCTGCTGGTGGCACTTTGATGGATAAACCGTACGAGGAAGCCGTTGAACTCATCGAGAACATGGCTCAAAATCACTTCCAATGGGGAGGAGAACGTGCTTCTACAGAGAAACCAACTTCGAAAGGCGGAATGTACGAAGTTAGTGCAATAGACCGCATACATGCTAAAATGGATGCATTAACTCAAAAAATCAAAAATTTGGCCGTAGCACAACCAGCCTCTACCGTGGCTGCTGTGTCTCCTAACTGCGAAGTATGTGGTACCCTCTGGACATACAAATGCCGAATGTCAGGTGTTAACCGGTGTTTCCACCGACCAAGTGAATTATACCCAAGGAATCCCATACTCAAATACTTATAATCCTGGTTGGAGAAGTCATCCGAACTTCTCTTACAAAAACAATAATGCTTTGCAACCACCAAGTTCGACACCTGCTGTACCACCTGGTTTTCATAAGGTAGGACCACCCGCTCCACAAGCACCTAGAAAGTCAAATCTGGAGATTATGATGGAAAATTTCATGAATACCCAGATACAGCAGAATAAGGAATTTGCGAACCAAAACGCTCATGCAAGCGAATTGATGAGGCAAATGACTAGCAAACTTGATGCAATGGCTACGCATAACAAAATGTTAGAAACCCAGATTACTCAAGTAGCCCAACAACAACCAACAATACCAGCCCCATCTGGGACTTTTCCTGGCCAACCTCAGCCTAACCCAAAAGGACAAGCAAATGCCGTAACTTTGCGGAGCGGAACCGAATATGATGGACCGGTTAACCCGAGACTTACAAAACCGGCCATGTATCAAAGTCCAAAGAAAGGAACTAAGAAGGAAGATGAACCAAAAACCAATTATGCAGATGATAAGAGTAACGAAGTCATGGAGAAGGAAACACCTTATGTGCCTCCACCTCCATATAAACCACCTATACCTTATCCGCAGAGACTAGACAAAAACAAGAATGAAGGGCAATTTAAGAAATTCGTGGAACTTCTGAAACAACTAAATGTTACTATACCATTCACGGAAGCCATAACCCAAATGCCTTCATATGCGAAATTCCTCAAGGAAATTCTATCTAACAAGAAAAAGCTCGAAGATAACGAAACGGTTATGCTCACTGCCGAGTGTAGCGCTATACTTCAAAATAACATGCCACCTAAGCTTAAAGATCCAGGGAGTTTCTCAGTACCCTGTGTAATAGGAAAGTACGCTATAGACAACGGTCTATGCGATTTAGGGGCCAGTGTTAGTTTGATGCCGTTATCTACGCAAGAGACTCGAATTAGGAGAATTGAGACCAACCAAAATGTCTTTGCAACTTGCAGACCGTTCTGTCAAATATCCTGTAGGTATGCTGGAGAACATCCCTGTTCGAATTGGTCAATTCTTCATTCCTACTGATTTTGTGATGATGGACATAAAGGAGGACTACAATGTCCCGATTATATTAGGAAGACCATTTTTAGCAACAGCCGGAGCTATAATTGATGTTAAGAAAGGAAAGCTGACTTTCGAAGTAGGAGGAGAAAAAGTCAAATTCATTTTAGCTCAATTCTTGAAAGCCCCAGCTATTAATGACTCATGTTGTTTGCTAGATATCATTGACGAATGCGTAAAAGAAGTGGAAGTGAAATCACCTGAATTCACCGAATCTTCTCTATTCAAAAATGATAATTGTAATGAACCATTCGTCGATGACTATTCGAAAGAATGTCTTGCATTAGCACCCGAACCATCGTCCGATGAACAAAAACCTGCTATAGAATTAAAATCGCTACCCAAAAATCTAAGGTACGAATTCTTAGATACAAAGCTTGAAAAACCAGTCATAGTTAACGCTGACTTGGGACAGATAGAAACTGAGAAGTTACTCCATGTTCTAAGGAAATATCCGACTGCACTGGGATATAATATTTTTGACCTCAAGGGGATAAGCCCATCCATTTGTATGCATCGCATTATGCTGGAAGATGATAGTAAGACTTCTAGGGAACATCAAAGAAGGATAAACCCTATCATAGGCGATGCAATCAAGAAAGAAGTACAAAAACTCTTAGAAGCTGGTATCATATATCTGATATCAGATAGCAGTTGGGTCAGTCCAGTACATGTTGTACCTAAGAAAGGAGGAGTAACGATTGTCAGTAATGAAAAAGGAGAATCTGTAGCAAAACGTATTCAAACTGGATGGAGGATGTGCATAGACTACCGAAAACTGAATAAAGCCACTCGAAAAGATCATTTTCCTTTGCCCTTTATAGACCAAATGCTTGAGCGACTGGCTAAACATTCGTATTTCTGCTATTTAGATGGATACTCAGGATTCTTTCAAATTCCTATTCATCCCAACGATCAAGAAAAGACTACATTCACTTGTCCTTATGAAACGTTTGCATATAGACGGATGCCGTTTGGACTATGCAATGCACCTGCAACATTTCAAAGATGTATGATGGCCGTATTTGCCGACTTTATAGATAATATAATGGAGGTGTTTATGGACGATTTCTCTGTTTGTGGGCAAAGTTTCGAGGGATGTTTATCGAACTTAGAATTGGTTCTCGAGAGATGCGTCAGAGTCAATCTAGTGTTGAATTGGGAAAAATGCCATTTCATGGTTCGAGAAGGGATTGTGTTAGGACATGTTATATCTGAAAGAGGGATTGAAGTAGACAAAGCCAAAATAGAAATAATAGAAAACCTCCAGCCTCCGAAAACCATTAGAGAAATCCGCAGTTTTCTTGGATATGCCGGTTTCTACCGACGATTCATTAAAGACTTCTCTAAGATCACTAAACCACTGACTGGATTGCTAATGAAAGATGTTGAATTTATATTTGATGAAGATTGTTTGAAAGCCTTTGAGCTACTCAAGAATGCCTTAATTACCACACCTATTATGCAGCCACCAAATTGGAATGAACCATTCGAAATAATGTGCGATGCTAGTGATTTTGCCGTTGGCGCTGTCTTGGGTCAAAGAAAGGACAAAATGCTTCATGATATCTACTATGCAAGTAGGACCTTGGACAGTACACAGCTGAACTATGCGACCACAGAAAAAGAACTTCTAGCTGTTGTTTTCGCATTAGATAAATTTTGTTCCTATTTGGTAGGAGCAAAAATAGTTGTCTACACCGATCACGCTGCAATTAGATACTTATTGAATAAGAAGGATGCTAAGCCTAGACTTTTGAGATGGATCCTGCTTCTACAAGAGTTCGATTTGGAAATAAAGGATAAAAAGGGAGCCAAAAATGTAGTGGCGGATCACCTTTCTAGGATAGAACATCAAGAACCGAAACCAGTTCCCATCAACGATGATTATCCATATGATAGACTTATAGCCCATATGGAATATGAAAGCGAGAACCAAGAAGACCCTTTGGAGTTTCAAGAACCCAACGAAGTTTCATGTCGTGTAGAAGCCTCACTGCCTTGGTACGCTGATCTTGTCAACTACCTAGCAGCAGGAGCGCTTCCACCTGATTTAACCTACCAGCAAAAGAAGAAATTTTTTCACGATTTAAAAAATTACTATTGGGATGAGCCCTTACTTTTTAGAAGAGGCGCCGATGGAATATTCCTTCGATGTGTCCTTGAATCTGAAATAGAAGATGTCATATCTCATTGTCACGCCGCACCGTACGGAGGGCATGCGAGCACCTCTAAGACTTGCGCAAGAATTCTGCAATCAGGGCTATTTTGGCCTAACCTTTGGAAGGACGTCCATATCGCTGTCTTAAACTGCGACCGGTGCCAATGCACAGGTAACATTTCTAGACACGATGAGATGCCGCAAAAGGGTATTCTAGAAGTGGAAGTTTTTGACGTGTGGGGTATTGACTTCATGGGCCCTTTTCCCTCCTCCTGTGGAAACAAGTATATACTCGTCGCAGTAGATTATGTATCAAAATGGATTAAGGCCATAGCTTCTCCCACCAATGACGCACGAGTAGTTGTTAGATTATTTAAAAACACTATTTTTCCTAGATTTGGAGTGCCAAGAGTTGTTATAAGTGATGGAGGATCTCATTTTATTTCAAACATATTTGAAAAATTATTGCTCAAATATGGGGTCCGACATCGAATAGCGACACCTTACCATCCTCAAACCAGCGGATAAGTCGAAGTTTCCAATAGAGAAATTAAATAGATACTTAAGAAAACTGTTGCAACATCTAGGAAAGATTGGTTGATTAAACTTCACGAGGCTCTTTGGGCATATAGAACTGCTTACAAAACTCCTATTGGAACCACCCCGTTTAAACTGGTTTATGGAAAGTCGTGTCATCTGCCCGTAGAACTTGAGCATAAGGCGTATTGGGCCATAAGGACACTAAACACTAATTACATGGCAGCTGGCGAGAAAAGGATTCTAGACATCCATGAACTTGAAGAACTGAGACTTGATGCCTATGAAAATGCCCGCATTTACAAAGAAAGAACCAAAAAGTGGCTTGACAAAAGAATAGCAAGAAAAGAGTTTAGAGAGGGGGACACAGTTCTTCTCTTCAACTCTCGACTTAAACTTTTCCCAGGAAAGTTACGTTCTAGATGGTCTGGATCATTCAAAGTTACTAGGGTTCTAAACAGCAGAGCAGTCGAAATCGAAGGAAATTCATGTGAACCATTCATAGTAAATGGGCAAAGACTTAAGCATTACCATTCGACGAAAAACAAAGAATTCTACTCTAGTTGCAAGTTGGAAGAGCTTCCCGCTCCTCCAGACGACTGAAATTCTTCCCTATATCTAATGTCGAGCTTCCGACATTAAACAGAGCGCTCAGTGAGAGCTTAAATCACAAATCTTAGTAGTAGTATTTATTTTTGTTTGCTCATGCATAGTTGTTATTACTTTAGTTCATGATTGCATTTCATTAGTAGTATTGTTATTATTAGTATTAGCATGTTAATTAATATCTTCATGAATTGTGTTTTCGTTACCGTATTACCATATTATTTGCGTTATGTTTGTTGTGACTATTATTAACACTAACCCCTGCATGTAGTATATTTTCCCTAACAATATATTATTTTCTTTCTTGATTTTTCAGGTTCGCAGTCCTTAGGATAGATCCATCATGCAAACTTTTGAAAACCACACCGTTGTGTTCAGAAATGACCTTCAGAGGAGTCGCTTTGAGGCTCTTTCTCAAAGAGACTTTGCTCTGTCGATTTATCCTGATGACTCAGCTATGGTTACCCTTGGCATTAGGGATAGTTTTGTTTACTTCTTTAACCAACTTGGTTGGACCAATTCTGCTTTAACAAAAAATTTCAGCACCTACCATAATCTGACCTTGGAGTTCCTAAGTTCCCTATACTATGAACCAACTCGAGGATATGGGTTTGGCCGCAGATTGGCTACCTTCCGTTTGTTTGGAAACAAATACCGCTTCACTCACCATGAGATGGCTGAATTGTTGGGTTTTCCCAATGATCCCGATGCTGTCACTAAAATCCCTGAAGATGCTTTTACTGGTTATGACCTTGAACAATTTTGGGGTACTATCACAGGTAACTACCATCCTGACCTAAATGCCATGTCCTCTAAGAGTATTCACAATCCTGGAATTAGGTATTTCCATAAGATCCTTGCTCACACTCTTTTCGGGAAGGAAGAGAATGTTTATGTTGTATCCCGAGATGAGCTTTATATCATGCTTTGTGCCTCACAAGGAAGGCCAGTCAATGCTACCCCGTTTATGTTAGCTACTTTTCTAAAGCTGGCTCGTGACTCATTTCACCCCATTATCATTGGAGGGTTAGTGACTATGATCGCTGATGCCATTGGCTTGCGCTACCATCTGAACCGTTCTGTTATTTTCGGTGGTATTCGCCCGATGGATATCAACTTTTGTTTTAACCGTGGAATCATAGCCAATTTAGGACCGGTGGAATTTGAGTTACTAATTGATAATGCCGTTGTCCATGCCCTCACCTTGCCAAATCATGAGAGAACAAGTGTGCACGACAAGGATAACTGGTTGTATGACTTGGATGTGTTGAACAAAACATTTACTCCACCAGATTCACCTCAGCGTGATAAACACATGGATACCACAGTACCTCAGGAAGCCACAAATAGTTCTACCACTGCTGGACCTGACACTTACCATACCACAATAGCTATTCCCGATGCCATTTACGCACTGCAATTTGGAGTAGATGATCTCCGTACTGATTTGTCCTCACTTCGAGTAGATCATATTCAGTTTGTGGATGTCGTGAATGTGCAATTTGATCACCTTTACCAGATCGTGTTCTCACTCCGCAATGTCATCGACTCTTTAGTCGGACGACTTCGCGGATGATTCTAGTTTTGTTAACCTTTTTCCCTGTTTTTTTTAGGATAGTTTGCTTTTTCCTTGTACTGTTTTTCCCTTTCCCGTACTGTAAGTTCTTTCTTTTTCAATTAGTATTGTATTTTTTTCCTTTTTCAGTTCATTTCAGTTCTCAGTTTAAATAAATAAAAAAAACAAAAAAAAATTCATTATCGCAGGCAAATGGTGTTCGCCATTGCCTAATGGCGTTCGCCATTTCACTGCAGAAGGCAGAAGGCGCTCGTCTTTTGGATAGACCACCCTTTGAATTTTTTTCACCACCTTTTCTTTTCCCACTCGTTTTCATTAATTCTCTACCCACTCACATTCCATTTCCCTCTCTATTTAAACCCCGTATCACCATCCATTCACTCATCATCAAAAAATAAAAATAAAAACCATTTCCTATCTTAACCCATTTCTCAAAGTATCTCTCTTTTCTCTCTAACCAACAATGGCAGCAAACCGAGAGTTTGACTACATGGGTATTGTGATCCCGGAGGGAGAAAATGGAAACAACATGCGTGAGGATTTCCAACGCATATCTAAGCGAGAAGTCGAAGCTACGAGGTATCCCGACTCGGAAGCTCTTCGTACTTTAGGTCTCATGCAAAGCGTCACTTGGATGCTGAGGAACTTAGGTATGACTCGTTTCTGTACTCTTAGTAAAGCAATTTCTATTAGAGCTACCTATGAGTTCCTTAGTTCTCTTCGCTATATCGTTGACACCACTCGCACCTCCGGAACCTTACACTTTAGGTTGCTCAACCGAGACTTTTCACTGACCTTCGAGAGAATTCGAGATATTTTTGATTTCCCTGCTCCCGTTGCGGGATCCGCAACCATTACACCCCTGGAAAGTGAGTGGCAAGGCAGTGCCTTTGAGTTTTGGAAAAATATAACGGGTAACACCACTGATACATGGGAAAGCCTTAAGGCCACCTCTATTCAAAACCCCGCCATTCGTGTTCTTCACTGTATCCTTGCCTCTACCATCTTTGGTCGAAAGAACACAGGAAATGTGAATTCAAAAGATCTATACTTCCTTCACTGTGCTCTAAACTAAACCCCTATAGACCCCATGCCTTTCTTCCTTGCCCACCTAGTGAGTGTCTCTAACAAAGTCGGAGGAGCCATCTGTATTGGCAGCATGATTACCACCATTGCTGAGGCTCTTAATCTTGATATTATCTTGGATGCAGATGAGTGCTTTGGCAGTATTTTCGCCAACCTAGATTTCTGGAAGAGCACGCGTCTTGTCAAAGGTTTACCTGATAGCAGGTACCGCATCTTGATTCGTGATCGTGAGCACCGTAGTTTTTCTCTTCCAGCCCCCGATCGTATTGATGTGCGCTACCGCACTAATTGGTTGCTTGTTTCTAAATAAGAGGATGGGGCTGCTGCTCAACCTCGTGTCTCTGACACACCCGGTCCTATTACCGTACCACACACTGCACCTTTATCTGATGATTTTGCAGGTATGCGAGGATCACTTGATGAGATTTTGTCCGAGCTCCGGCAGCAGAGAGAGCGAGATGAGCAGCATAGAGAAGAGTACTATGAGTTTCAAAACAGGCAAGTGGAATTCATGAACCGGACCGAGCTTAGCTTTTGAGATCTTACTTCCGAGGTACTAGGTCTGCGCAGGGATGTGCGTAGCATGCAAGCCCATTATCCACATGAGGACCCAGATGTCAGAGATGATTCCCATCAGCGCCGAGGTCGTGCCCGCCGCCACTGATTTTCATTCCAGGTTTTATCGCTCCTTTCTTTTCACCTTAAATTGAAACATTGAGGACAATGTTCGATTTAAGTGTGGGGGGGGGGGGGGGAGTCATTTATCGCTTTTCATTTATTGCTTTATGTTATTTCCCGTTTTCCTAGTTTAGTTTGTTTCTTTTGTATTGTTATTGAGTCATATGCATGTTGTGAGTCGTTATTTACCTTATTTTTTCGCATAGTCTGTAATCTCCCCAATTTAAAAAATAAAATAAAAAATAAAAAATAAAAAAAATAAAATCGACTCAAGGGTAGGACACACTTAGTATAGGTTGTTATATTTTGATTTAGGCTAAGTAGGCGGACTTGGGAAAGTTTTGTTAACATCAGTACCGTTTTTGCACCTTAGAGTTCCTAAGTATGCAATATTAGTTTAAATACATATTATGCCAAGACCTTGTTCTTAGTGTCTTTAAAGTAGCCTCTTGATTAGTTTATCTTAGCAGTCAGCACCATCCTGGTTTGCGAACTAAGTGACGTACTGATGCAAATATGTATTGATCTCAAATTGTGATTTATGTGCTTTTATAGAAAATGTGAATTAAAGACCTGTTCTCACTAAGTTAGGTGGTCCTTACCCGATCATTTAGCCCAAAGGATCAGAATCTTGAAATTCATAAGCAAAAAAAAAATAGAGAGAGAAAAAAAAGTTGAATAAGAGATCACACTAACAGGTACGATTACCATGTAAGCAAAAGGATAACGGGCTTAATGTGATTGTGCGAGAATGAAAGAGAGGTGAATAAGAACGGAGTCCGTAGGTCAAGGTATGATATCATGATTTGAACATGTATTGCATAGGAAGGAATCCTTTGTCCGCTTTTGTGGAGTCGTGTCGTTACGATACTCTTGCTTGCACTATTCAGTACCTATCTGTCTGCTTTAGCCTAGCAACCTTGTGCTTAATCATTTCCGGTGTGCCTACGAGACGAAATACCGTGCTTACCTGTTTTTATTCACATTAGGAGTTTGCTTGAGGACAAGCAAAAGGTCTTAGTGTGGAGAGAGTTTAGATGACTCAATTTTGTAATAGGTTATTTCGATTCGTTTCGTGCATGTTTAGTTGTATTTTTATCGAGTTTTTTATCGTATTTTATATCATGTACTTATGTTTTTCTTTACTTTGTGTTTTCAGGTCCAGTTTTAGCTTGATCAAAGAAAGGACAAGAACTGTGGCAGGAGAATTGGAAAAAGAACAGAACTAGAGCTTTCTGCCTCCCTCTAGCAGAATGGCGTTCGCCATTCCCTAAGGGGAACCAAATGGCGTTCGCCATTTCCCCAAAATGCCAGATTTTCTTTTTAGCCAAATGGCGTTCGCCATGCATCGCAGGGAGCAGTTTTCCAGAAGCAGTTTTGCATGCAGGTTTGAATTCAAAAATCTTTCCAACTATTTTGGATCCAGTTTCTGTCTATAAATAGGAATTCCCAGCCCAACATTCATCATCCAATTTCACCCTGGCGGAAGCGCTGCCGAAATCGAACCAGAACCACGTTAAATTACTTTGCCAAAGTGATAATTGCTCACACTGAGTGATTATCACACTTACTATATTTTGTTTATTTTCATTGATCTGCTGTACTTGGATCCTTTTCAGAATCAATAAAAGTTTGTTTCCTTTGTTTAATTGCAGTTTTTACAGGTTATTACTTTATTGTTTCGATTATTTATTTACAGCATTACTGATTCTGATTCTTATTGTTTATGCATTACACCAAATATTTCAATAACAACCCTAAAAATAGAATTTTCTAAAAACTGAATCAAAGCAGTATGTGTGATTTAGAAACCGGTATCATTAACGTTTTAATATTATGTCTGATAATGTGTAACTAAATTCATATGAGCCCGTAGTTTGAGGACCGTCGTCTCGACGGGACTCTGTAGGACTACCAACGCTGTTGTATGATTGAAATTCTGGTTTTGTTGTCTAAGTTAACTTTAAGTAGACTAGTCGCGATGGCGAGAGGCTGCTTAACAGCATTTTGTCACGAGAGTGAGAAATGCACTAAGACGAGTCCAACAGAGCGAGAGTTTGAGGTACACTTCAGATAGTAGGCACAAAACACTGGATCCTAAATACAGCGAGAGCACTTTAGGTATTCTTTTCGGTCTTACCCATTTTCAAAAAGCGCCTTTTAATTACCGAGCGAGCGAGAGCAAAATCTTGGGGTTATCTGGCGTGGCTCGATCAATAGCGCGAGAGTGTGAGATTAGGCCTTTAGATCGGTATTTCCTTCAGAACAACTTCGACATCCACTTCAGCCCCGGAACCTATAGAGTCCCTAAGAACCCCGAAAATCATTCTACGGTCTCAGTTTCCTTATTTGTTCTAAAACCTTTTATTTTAGTTATTTTTCTTTAACACTTTTATCCGTGACAACTTCCTGCTTTAGCCTTGCACCGCAATTTTAGGACACTGCCTTTTGACTATCAATCCCTGTGGGTTCGACAATCTTTTAAAACTACACGATACCATGTATGCTTGCAGTATCTATCCGACCAAACACGTAAAGTCGCGACCACTAGTATTGTTTACATGGTTTTAATTGTGTGTGATGCATTTGCTATACTTTGTTTTTTTTGTCTAAGTATTAAAGGCTTTTATACTTTGTTTTTCTGTAAGTAACAAAGACTTTGGGATTGCTCGACCTTGATAGTCCCTGACCGCGTTGAGAGCTGGTCGGGTGGTCAGAGATATATTTTGACTTTCACCGAGGCTAAGAGCTCGGTCGAGGTCTTAGCTTCATGGCGTGAACTTCCCATCGCGAGCTGGGTGTTCTGCCTGATTGGTACAACGACAGGGGAGCTCGATCGAGGTATCCCCGTCGGATCAAAGTCCTCGTGCACAACAACGCAGTCTTCGATCATCGTGTTCTGTCTAGGGGTGTCGCGCTCGTACCTTAGCGCGTCCCCGTAATCGCGGTGCCAGTGCGTCACAGGCAGTGCTTAACTGTAATATTGTTTTATCTTCTCAGCGTTCCACGGTCGAGCAAGTTCTTCCCCATGCAGATTTTTGAGGAAATAGGCTCTTGTCCCCGTTTTTGCGCGGACACGGTACGGGCCTTCCCAGTTCGCGGCGAGTTTGCCTTCTCGCGAGTCTTTTTGGTTCCTTCGTAGGACGAGGGTGCCTACATGAAAATCACGTTTAATAACTTTGTCGTTATAACGTAGTGTTATTTTCTGCTTAAGCGAAGCTTCTCGGAGAGAAGCGCCCGAACGTATCTCCTCGACAAAATCGAGCTCTTCCCTCAAGGCTTCGTTGTTCGCGTCCCCGTCGAGGGGGGCTTCTGTCCTCCTCGAGGGTTCCCTGATCTCCACGGGGATCACCGCTTCGGTTCCGTATGTCAGACAAAAGGGGGTCTCTCCTGTTGTGGAGTATGGGGTCGTCCGGTAGGCCCAGAGGACGCTGTGTAGCTCCTCGACCCACCGTTGTTTGGCGTCGCCTAGTAGATGTCTTAATCCTCGGAGGATCACCCTGTTCGCTGCCTCAGCCTGTCCGTTCGTTTGAGGGTGTTTGACCGACGTGAAGTGTTGCTTCGTGCCTAGTTTTGTGACGAAGTCTTGGAAGTTCCTGTCGGTGAACTGTGTTCTGTTGTCGGTGACAATGGCTTGAGGCACGCCGAATCGGGTGAGGATGTTTCTTTTATAGATACGCAGTATGTGTAAGGCTGTGATTTTGGCCAATGCTTCCGCCTCAATCCACTTCGTGAAGTAGTCCACCCCGACGATGAGGTATTTGTTTTGATACGACTAGGGGTGTTCGCGGTGCGGTTTGGGCGGTTTTGACGCTAAAAATCATCCGAACCGCAAGAGAAAAAAACATGCGGTTTGGTTTGGTTCGGTTGGCTTTTAAAAAAAATCTGAACCAAACCAAACCAAACCAATGTGGTTTGGATTGGTTCGGTTGGTTCGGTTTTTTACAAGATTTTTATTGAGTGATATTTACATATATAGAGAACAACATAACTTTGTGTTTAGTCATTCACACATTGCCAAATAACAACAAAACTCATCATATTTAGACAAAAGGTTCTCATTCAATATACAAAAATCAATTTAAACAAAAGTGAAAAAAAAATAGTAGCATAAAACAATATAAAAAATATTATAATAAAACAGAAAATAGAGGAGAAGGGAGATTAGAGAAGATGAAAAAGAAAGAGCATAAGAGATGTGAGATTAGAGAAGAAATTTCCGATAAAAATATAATTAGAAGAGAAAATAGTAACATAAAAATGAGAAAATGAAAAAGAAAAAACATGTGAGATGAGAGATTAGTGTAGAATAGGTGAGACTTACATGATACAGAAGATGAGAAGAATGCGCAATACTATTAGGAAAGATTTGAGAAGATTAAAACTAAAAAGTTAAGTGTGAGTAAGAGAAAATATTTTGTAATTGTAAGGTTAAGGCATAATGGGTTTAAGTTTTGGGTTAGATGTGGGTTAAGTGAAGTTTGGGTTGTAACATAATGCGGTTTGGTTTGGTTTAGTTCGGTTTGCAAAATACAAACCGCAAACCAAACCGAACCGTGCGGTTTTGTTAAAAGATGACCCGAACAAATCCAAACCAAATGCGGTTTTTTGCGGTTTCGGTTTGGTTTGGTTTGGTTTGCGGTTTTCTATTGGGTTGGTTCGGTTTTGAACACCCCTAGATACGACCCCTGGACGAAAGTGTCATACCCCAAATTTTGACCGCTAAGATTTCCCATCATTGTGAAAATCATCATCACAATATGGGTGAACCATCATGCCTCATCAATCTCCCCAAAGATGGGTGAGCATCCACTACAATCAAGAATTAGGGTTTCAAGCCCTCTCAGAGTTCTTAGACAAAGGATCAATCAAGGATTGACATGATCTTCAACTTGTCTAACCTCTCAAGTAACTACAAAGGATCAAAAGGACTCTCACTTCAAGGATTAAGCACAAGGTTGCTCCCTTCTAGGTGGATCAAGCCTCAAGATCGCCAGTGTCACCAAATTAGGGTTTTGGTCGACCAGGGCCTCCAGATGGAAAATTTCATCTGGGCACAAGCCAATGATCCAAAACATAACCTAATATACTCCATGGAACCTCATGGACCCAATCATCAAGTCAATTTTGCCTTAGGGGTGCATTTATAAAAAATCAGGAATTAGGGTTTCTTGACCTAATTCACCCCTAAGTTGACTTTTGGGATAAACCATGAGCCAAGACCTTAAGAGAGGGTTTGAGGGTCTCTAATGAATATATTGATCCATTTGGAACAATGGATTAATCCAAGAAGCTTGAGCAACAAGTCTCAATTTCATCTGCACCACAATTAGGGTTTTAAGGGAAAAGTCAACTGTAAATTTGACTTTTGACCAGGACATGCTCCCAAACCCTAGGACATGCCTCAATACACCCTATGACATCCATGGAACATGTCCATCAAGTTTGATTTAGGTCAAGGACATGATTTCATGAAGAATGGCACAGTTTGGAATTCATCTGATAAAAAGTCAACTGTGCACAAAAGTCAACTTTGACTTTTTGAGATTTTTCACCAAAATGGATTTTTAACCCTAAAATGATGTTAATGTATGATTTGAATCATCATTCATCAAGAAAAATCAAGAAAAGTTGGATAACTTGTAAAAGGGG
This sequence comes from Lathyrus tuberosus, assembly GCA_022829125.1. NCBI lineage: Eukaryota > Viridiplantae > Streptophyta > Magnoliopsida > Fabales > Fabaceae > Lathyrus > Lathyrus tuberosus. Next base: position 9,499,692 of record JALAZF010000082.1, on the reverse strand, counting down.
TAAACATAAAAACTTAGAAAATTTTCTAAGTTAAAAATAAAGTGACAAGGGTGCCAACTTTGGAGGATCATAACTCCTAAACCACAAAGCCATTTTTCCTCATCCAAAGATGGATTTGTAGCCCTCATTACCCTCTACAAAAACTTCAACTAGACCTAAGTCCAATTCATTAAGGATTTTGAGTTATGGAGTGATCAAAGTGGATGAAAAGTGAAAATGTCACTTTTTCCAACACTTAGTGAAATTTTCACTAAGTCCAAATCTGTCTTCATTTTTTTCCAAATGTAGGGGGATTTTTCACTTGGATTCAAAAGAGATCAAAACCAAACATGTTCAAACAGTTGTTGTATCATGTAAGGGCTTTCCAAAATGGTCAAGAGCATTACCAAATTCAACTTACACCATGAGATATGACATTGGCAAGTTGCCTTGCTGAAATCTGTCAAGGCAAGGCAGAATTTGCAATTTTGCTCGATTTTCCAAAATCAGCCAAATTCAAATGCTCCTATCCACTTGGACACATCTAAGGATTGAATCTAAAGGGGACAATCACTGAGCCAAGCCTCCAAAGTCCATGGAACAAGAAATAGCATGTTGAACCTAGAATGGCCAAAATAGGGACAAGACTCCAAATTTGGATTAAAGCATTCAATGGAAGCATCAAGGTGGCATGGACTGAGCCATTCTCATCTGAAATCAGTCAAGACTTATCCAAGACCAAGGGAACCACAACCCTGTGCCCTAACCTCTAGTCAATGGCTAGAGGAGACTTGCATTTCCATTGGCCAACATTGAACAAACACCTGCTGCAGTTGCCATTCACTGTGGATCCCAAAACAAACTTGCCCTACTATAAATAGAGCCCAATTGTGTTCAGTTTTAGTACACCAAAGCCATCAAACAGATGCTTTCCTCAAAATCTCTTCTTTCATCTCAAACTTGCCTTCCAAAGCAAGTAATTCTGAGTTTTTGAGCTAGAGATTCCACCCAAACTAATCACACACACACCTCATATATATCATATGTAAGCTGTGCAAACCATCAAAAGTGACCTGTAATCACAACATCACAAAGTCACCTCTCAAAACCTCAAAATAACACTTTTTTGCATTTTTCAAGCCATGTCTTGATTCAGTCACTTTCCAAACCAGATAAAACCTCAAACACACTCCAAGTATCATCCTTGAACTGTCTCAAATGGTTCCCACCATATGGAACACCATTTGAGGGAGTTGCTATTTTGGTCACTTTTAACCCCTTTTGCAAGAAAGGGACATTTTGTGTTTTTGCAGGTACCAGCTGATTCCAATCATCCTAAAAGCATCCAAGGGATCATTTGTGGTGGTTCAAAGCATAAAATCATATCTGGAGCAAGAGGGTTGCCAGATTGCAGAGAAACCTCCAAAATCTCAAAGAAGGGTAAGCCTCTCAACTTGCACTCACCAAATCATGTGTGCATTTGAAGTCCATTGATCATAAACATCTCATACATGTCATATATGTTGTGTTTGAGCTAATTCACCATGTAATCCATGCTTGTACCAAGTTGTAGCATAGAAAATGCATTTATAGGTCATTTTCAAAACCACTATCGGGTTTTGAGGAGGGAGTGTGATATGAAAAAACTACCACCACCATTGGATTCCTTATGAAATTCTGGCCCAGATGCATATAAATTTTGTCTCAAACCATTAAGAATTGAGAAAGTTATGACCTTCACGTTTTTTAGCCAAAACTTGCCTTGGGCAAGCCAAAACCAAGGCATGACTTGTGTATTTGTTGGTTTGTTTCAAACAATGGATGTATCACCACCCCAGTGGTAAGGCGCGCGCCTTGTATGCTTGAGGTCATGGGGTCAAACCCCACCCATGCCATTTTGTGATTTTTTCACATTTTGCTATTTTTCCAACTATTTTCATGTTTTTTTTAATTATTTGGAAAATTAATAACTCTTTCAATTTTAATTATTTTTTATTGGTTCTTTTTGCAAAAAAATCACAAAAATGTTGAAATATTTTATTCCACAAAAAAATTGAGTTTGTATTATTTATTTAATATAATTAGTATTTTTGTGAATAAATTCATTTTTATTTGTTTTTAAGCATTTTAAAATGAATATTCATCTTGAAAAATCAAGACCAAATGAATTTTAATATCTCTTGTGATTTATACCTCATTTTTCAAACCTTAAACAAAAATCACAAGTGGTTTATTCAAACCTATTTGGTATTTTTCATTTGATTTTCTTTAAATATTTACTTTTAAAGAATAAAATTAGGGTTTCTTTGATTTTCACTCAAAAAAGATCATTGTCAAACACTCATGGGCCTCTAATAGAGTGTAAGACCCAATCCTTTTTTTGACCAAATCATTTTTGGGCCTCAGTGTATTGTATAAGTCCCGATACCGTCAAAAACAAACGGCGCGATCGTCGCCTTTTGAAAAATAACCCTTGGGCCTCTCCTCGAGCTATAAGACCCATTCAAAATATTTTGGGCCTCTAATAGAGTGTAAGACCCAACCCCCTTTTAACCAAAACAATTTTGGACCTCACTTATTGTATAAGTCCCTCTGCGTTAAAAGAAAACTTCGGCGTGATCGCCATTTTTTAAACATAAATCATTTGGGCCTACCCTCGTGTTATAAGCCCCACTCTTTTTCTTTAAACTTTTTGGGCCTCTTGAAGGAGTGTAAGACCCATCCCTTTGTACAGAAAACATTTTGGGCCACAGTCACTTGTATAAGTCCCCCTGTACAAATTCAAACAGTGCGCTCACTGATAAAACCCTGGGCCTCTCCTTGAGCTGTAAGCCCCAAATCTTTCTTTTTCAAAGTACTTTATCCTTTGATTTTGATATACTATTGTTTTCAATCTTTCTTTGTTGAACAACTAACCAAACAACATGGAAGCTCTACAACCGAGTAAGTGGTTATTGCTTTCATTTACCGCTTTCATATACATATAACTGTATTGTGGGGTTGTTTCACTGTAAGTCTTCTTTCATAAACTCATATCGACTGTGTAATAATAATATAGATATTTAGAGTTTCCCCGGCAACTACGTCTAGAACTAGGTGACGCCGTTTCGTTTATTCATAGAAATAGACAACTAGATCCCCAATAGGATCACCAGATACAGTCTTCTCTCAGGCTGTCCTCATTAGGAATTGTCAAGAAACTCTACTCCCAAAGATGAATGTATTCTCCGTGAATGGCATCTTTGAGTTTCTTCCAAACTCTCGAACTTTTCTGACTTTGATCTATTCTCGGTGAATAGCATTGCCTTGAACTTCTCGGGGTTTGGGGACCCACGGGATTCTTAAAAGCATCGGCCTCCTCTTGGGCATCGTACAAGGATCCACAGGCTTCCTAAAAGCAACCCCCCCTTCTCTTGGGCTTAGTACAAGGACCCATCAGCTTCTTAGAAGTATTCACAGCCTCCTCTTAGGCTTCGTATAAAGATCTCTTCCTCCGGGAATGATAGCCTCCTCTTGGGCTTCGTACAAATTGTCCCGACGACCTCCTAGAGGTATAGGAACAGAACTTAGTCATCTTCATAAAACAGTCCTGTCATAGAGTCTACTACTGTTTCTCAAAACATAGTACAAAAGATAAAACTCTAGACTTGGACAGTCTAACTTCCTTGAGTCTCAAAGACATTCTCAAGTAACCCCTTCGTTAAATAGGAAGGATACCCGCAGACTCGGATAGTCTCAATACCCTTCGGATTTCCGCTTCCTTAAAGAACAGGAATAACCCGGGTCCTTGAATCAAATCCTTGAGTACAGTGCTGCTCATATAAGAACTGATTTTCTCTTTCAAAATCAGTACACTGGACCCGTTACTTAACGGAACAGTCACCATAGCCTCCTCTTGGGCTTTGTACAATGATCCTCCCCAACGGAGTCAAACAACGTTTAGCCTCTCTCTCGGGCTTTGTACGAGACACATAAGAGACTCCCTCGTTGAGTCAATCACCCCTTTCGCCTCCATCTCGGGCTTTATACGAGATACAAAAAGGTTCTTATTGAGCCAAATAAACAATAGCCTCCATCTCAGGCTTTATACGAGATACCAAAAGACTCCATCGTTGGGCCAAAACCTTTTAGCCTCTCTCTCGGGCTTTGTAAGAGACATATAATAGCCTCCTCTTAGGCTTTGTATAAGAAAACCACTGGTTAATCCAATTAACCTTTTAGCATCTAAGCTGTGCCTCGTTCACAGTACATAAACATCAACAACTCCTTCCCTTTCATCTAATTGTTGTAAGCGGAAAGCCTCTGGATCATCTATATCCATGCCACTGTCCCTCTTTTAGCATGAGAAATTCCTAAGGAAAGATAACATTGCTCTACACTGAGTTAAAGTCTTCTCCTCCAGGTTAAAATCCCCTATAAAGGAAATTATGGCATTGCCGGATTCACATATCCCGGTTAAAGTAATTCTCCTTTATAAAACAGTTGTGACAAATAACCCCCCTTTAGAGATGACAAATTCTCTCTAAAGTCAACACCCTTCATATCTTGGGCTTTGAACAAGATACAAAGAAACTCTTTAGCTTCAAATCTTGGGCTTTGAACAAGATACAAATCACCTTTCGCTTCACGTCTTGGGCTTTGAACAAGACACCAAAACACCCATTTCCTCCCATAGAATAGGAGGAACTACGAACGCTCTGATTTCCCTGTTTCGGTAAACGGGAATACGTAGGCATAATATTGAAAGAAAAATCTTAGCGAGCACAATCAACAAAAAACCAAAATCCCATACTCTCACATATCTATCAAAAAGCATCAGTCCTAACATCCTAATCCTTGTTCCCCATCAGAAACCTTCTGTCAAAAAAGAAAGAGAGAACCCAGTATTGGCGAAAATACAAATAACCAGTACAAAGGCCCCCCACATTGATAGCATTCGTAACCTAATAGACCGCTGTTTAAACTCAGTATGCAAAGCAGGGTTAATTGGAGACATCTATTTCCCTTCCTTCATCAGCTCATAATAGGATAAAAAATGAATTGACCTGTAGTTTAAGTTCAAACCGCAGAGAGCGACCAGCGCTTAAGAACCACATCCAAAATCGCTCGCTACAGAAAAATGGCGCCCACCGTGGGGCCTTTAAAAGTTAGATCTAGGCACGGTCTTCCTTCTCTTCACTTATGTGAAAACCACAGATTGGGGCTTCCGCCGGGGAACCCATTTTCTGTCAGGAACTTAAGATTCATAGCTTTAAAGGTCTAGGATGTTTAGGACAAATATATATACTGCTTTTCCTAATTGCTATACGTGTTTATTTTTCTGCTAATGGGAATGCGGGTGATGCCGTATGTGGAAAGATTGAGTATACACTTAAGATAAGTGATGGCGACGAGGTCGACCATCAACCTCAGTGGAGGCTGACCAACACAGCCCATTCTCTCACCTAGACAATGGGCCGGTTGTTAAGTCTGAGAAGCTGAGGAGCCAAACCCTTTCGTAGTGCGGAAACTATCGGAAATAGTTGTTACGCGATACTACCCTCATTTGAGGCTGGTGATCTATTCTCGGTGAATGGCACTTACTCTAAGATTGCACTACAACTCGCTGGCGATCCGCTTGTTGTTTTGCTTTCCTGGGAGGAGCTGATGATAATGAGTACAGGTACAAAAATCACCCTAGTATAAACCTTTGGGGATGGGTAGAGCCTTGACTTCATGACGACGACCCTTTGACCCCATGTTTTTTCTATGTTTTTGTGTGCTGCATTCATGCATTCATCTAAAAAACATTAAAACATTCAAAATATTTCTCTTCTAGTCTCTCTATTTTTTCAAAGTAAACTAAGACTGTGATTGCAAATATCAGAGAAAAGGATTGCACTAATGGATTTCGGTAGAAGGAGAACTCACCAGTATACCTTCAAGGTTCCAAAGCTAGAGGATTTGAGAAGGTTAGCAAGGATGATCACTAACCCAGAGGCTTTCAGAGCCAAGCACGGAGGTTTGCTACCACTGTTAAGAGTCCATGTGATTGAGGGAATCATGGATGCGCTCATTCAGTTTTATGATCCAGTTTATCACTGTTTCACATTCCCGGATTACCAGTTAGCACCAACGCTGGAGGAGTATTCTCACCTGATCGATCTACACATTACAGATCGAGCTCCATTTTCTGGATTGGAAGAAATTCCAAAGAATCAGACCATTGCAAGAGCAATTCATTTGGACGAGCCTGAGGTCAGGACTCACATAACTACTAAGGGTGGCATCCAAGGTTTGCCAGCCCAGTTCTTGACAAAGAAGGCCCTGTATTTTGCTAGTATAGGAAACATAACTGCTTTTGAAAGCATCTTTGTCTTGCTCACCTACGGGTTATTTTTGTTTCCCAACATTAATAATTTCGTTGATATTAACGCCATTAAGGTTTTTCTCATTGGAAATCCTGTGCCGACTTTGCTCGCAGATGCGTATCATTCTGTACACTTGGGGAATTTGTACACCGGAGGAGAGATCACATGTTGTGTACCTCTGCTTTATAAATGGTTTATCTCCCACTTGCCCAAGTCTGCTGCTTTTTGGGATTGTAAGAGTGCCTTACGTTGGTCGCAGAAGATCATGTCTCTTTCCAACTCTGACATTGATTGGTGTAATAGGATTTATGAGGGAATTAGGATCATTGACCGTTGTGGAAACTTCCCCAACGTACCCCTCATAGGAACTAAAGGAGGAATCAACTACCATCCGGTATTGGTTCGTCGTCAATTTGGATACCCGATGAGACACATCCCATGGTGTGTTCATCTGGAAGGTCTTTTCTTCAAGGAAGGAGAAAGTGACAGAGCACTAAAGATGGAAATAGTGCACGTTTGGAAACATGTTCATAAGAAAGGATGGGAGTTTCTAGGAAAACCGGACTGTGTCTCGGTGGAGCCTTATCTCCACTGGGTACAAACTAGAGCTCTCAAGCTAAAGATGCCTTATCCTCGTTACGGAATTCTTCCGCCGAGGGAATCTGTCATGTACTTCATGACGGAAACTGAAAAGCTTCAGGTTACTCTCAACAAAGTTCAAAAGGAGATAAGGTCTTGGAAGAACAAGTACCGCACCCTCGACGTAGAGTGCATCAAAATACAGCAATTACTGAAAGAGAAAGATGCTCTGATTGAAATTTTGGAGCAACATGCTGTGGATAATCAGGATGACCAAAGGAATTTGCTCGCTCCTTTCACCTGGAAAAGGAATGACAACCCGACAACGGGCCAAGAGCCCCGGTCAAAGAAAAGGAAGATACCAGAATCAGCACCCCATTTCTCTTCAGAGAGGACTCGGGACCCATTAGCTTAGGTTTCTATTTCCGCACCTTGTAATCTACTGTATTTCCATTTCTGTAATCCTTTGAATTTCAATAAAAAGGGGTTTCCCTACTGTTTGATATTTGCAATCTAATTGTCGAAGTTTATTTTGATTAAACCGAAAAACAATTAATATAATCATTGCATTCATCATTCTCACACCGCGTATTTTTCTTACCTACGAATCTCACGTTTGTGTCTCGGTCCTAGAGTCAAACTGTCTCATTCGTATAATACTCGGCCCAATCGTCAGAAAAAGATGGAGGATCTTGAGGAAGAAAACAGAGAGTTGAAAGATGGAGGATCTTGAGGAAGAAAACAAAGAGTTGAAAGAAGAGATCGACGCTCTGAGAGAAGATATGAGAAAGCTTCGTAACGACATGCAAGCCATGGCAGAAGCTCAGCTACAAAGAACTGTGATCTCAGAGATCACCTCAACGCCCATAGTGGAGAAGTATGATCCTAGGTATCAAATGCTGAAAGATCGTCCTTGGGGCATGCCTGTTAACTATATCCCGAAAGGATATGTTCCGCCGATCACTGAAGATCAGGGAATCGCAACAGAAGCCGCTGGGCCTGAAGGTTACAAACTTCAGGAAAGCGAAGATGCCAGGGGCATAATGAAGACTCCTGAAGGTTACAAACTTTGGGAAATGTCAAGACTCACTGCCGTAGTTACGGTACCACCCCCTGTGGTGCACACTGTCCCGGAAGAATAGATTCCACAGACACCTTCTAGTAAGAAGGAAACTATGTTTGACAGAATGGAGGAATTCCATGAGCAATTCTTGGAAATGCAGAAGGAGCTGCAAGCCATTCGCGGTCAGGATCTATTTGGAAAGGACGCCGCGGATCTCTGCTTGGTCCCAAATGTGAAAGTCCCGCATAAATTTCAAGTGCTCGACTTTGAAAAGTACAAGGGTAACTCTTGCCCTCAAAGCCATCTGGTGATGTACGCTCGGCGGATGTCAGCTCAGACAGAGAATCAGGACCTACTGATTCATTACTTCCAGGATAGTTTAACCGGTGCCGCACTCAAATAGTACATGGGTTTAAACCGTGCTACGATTAGCACATTCAGAGATCTTGGTACTGCCTTCATCCAACAATACAAATACAATTTAGACATGGCACCCGACAGAGATCAACTCAGATCGATGTCGCAAAAGGACAAGGAAACTTTTAAGGAGTATGCTCAAAGGTGGCGTGAAATTGCCGCTCAAATTTGTCCACCTCTTGAGGAAAAAGAGATGACAAAAATCTTCTTAAAGACCTTAAGCTCATTTTACTATGACCGAATGGTTGCCAGTGCGCCCAGTGATTTCACCGAGATGGTCGGCATGGGCGTACGTCTTGAGGAAGCCGTCCGAGAAGGACGTTTGGTAAAAGACACTGGATCGGCGAGCGGTACTAAAAAATACGGTAGTGCTCTCCCTAAGAAAAAAGAGCAAGATATTGGGAATATCTCTCTCGGAAAGCAAAGGCGATGTTATCAGCTGGTAGCATCTGTAACTCCTGCTATCAACCCTGCGCCTATTCCTACGTATCAACCTCAAGTTGCGCAGAGCCAACCTGATCAGCAAAGGACACAACAGCCTCTTCAGCAGGCTCGTCCCCCATATAAAAATAACCGTACAACACGGCCACCAGGATTTGATTCTATCCCGTGACGTACGCAGAATTGTTTCCATTACTACTGGCCAAGGGGCACGTTCAGACTAAGTCTCCTCTTACAGTACTGGAAAATCCGCCTTTTTGGTTTAAGGTGGATCAAACATGCCCTTATCATCAAGGAGGTTCAGGGAATAACATAGAGACTTGTCTCAATTTCAAGTCTGAAGTGCAAAAGCTTGTTAGGAGCGGGCTCTTATCTTTCAAAGATACGAATCCTAATGTTCTTACGAACCCGCTGCCTCAACACGAGAACGCTGCAGTCAATTTGATAGAAGGAGAATTTAACGATGTCTATCAAATTCATGATGTACTCTTATTGAAAACCAATCTGGTCAAGATGCATTGTAGACAGAGTGGATATGGCCATGTGCCACCTCATAACTATCACCAGTGTGATATCTGCTCTAAAGATAACCAAGGATGTTCTGTAGTGCAAGCAGCTCTGCAGGAACAGATGGATCTCGGGTAGATCCAGGAGCACCGAGTTCGTGGAGTTAACATGGTATACACGAATTCTAACGTCATTCAGAACCACGACATTCGTGCAATGAATGTCAACTTGGTGGCGATGCACTCAAGGCAAAGCCAGTATCATAATCTGCCGCTGCACGATTACAGTTCCTGTCTGACTTGCTCGGTAAACAAATAGGGATGCTCTTTCATACAGGAGGCCCTCCAGCGTCAGATGGATCTTGGATGGATCCAAGACTACCATGATAGGAACCCTTATCAGATCAACATGGTTTAGATCTTTGACATTCCCGTGATGAATACCAACCTGGTAGAGTTACATGCTGAACAGGTCTGACTCGGATTCTTAATATCACATTACTATCACAGCTGTAAGGCGGGTTGCGAAAACGATCGAGGTTGTACCCTTGTCCAGGAGGCACTTTAGCATTTGTTAAATCACTGGTGGATGCCAATCTATATGGATAAAGATACTCAGCAGATTAGTATCAGTAATAGAAACCCCACTCGGCGTCAAAGTCAGGATGTCCGATCAGTGGAAGCTAACCTAGTAAGGTTACATTGTATTCAAAGTGGGCGTGGCCAGGTGCCACCACACAACTATGACAGTTGTAGCATCTGTTCAGAAAGTAACCAAGGGTGTTACCTTGTGAGAGCAGCTCTTCAGGGTCAGGTCGATCATGGAGAAATTCGTCCATATCCGGGTTCTGGACCCATCGACTGGACGCCGAACTACCTTACCGAGCAAGTTGAGGATGTTGTCACGATCTCTGGTCATCACAGGACCAGGGATGTTTTTGCCATTATTCCTCTACTTGATGAATCTAAAGTTCCCAACCAGGAACGAATCGAGATCACTTATGATGGTCAGAAAAACCAGAGGGCTCCCGTAGTCATCTATCTGCCGGGACCACTACCGTATGAATCAACTAAGGCTATCCCTTACAAATACGGTGCAACAACAGTTGAAAATGGAAAGGAAATTCCATTACCCTCCGTTGTGAATATTGCAGACATCAGTCGTGTGACACAGAGCGGTAGAATCTTCAACCGAGGAGTTGGAGAACTTAACAAAGAAAAGGAACTTCAGACAGAAGCTCCTGATACATCAGTCGGTCAATCCAGTAATCCCGACCTTTCGAAAAATAATGATGAGATACTGAGGCTCATCCAAAGGAGTGAGTACAACATCGTCGATCAACTGTTACAGACTCCTTCAAAGATCTCGGTGTTATCACTGTTACTCAGTTCAGAAGCCCACAGGGAGGCTCTACAGAAAGTCTTGGAGCAAGCCTTTGTGGAACAGGATGTAACAATCGGACAACTCGATAGTATTGTCTCTAACATCACTTCCTGCAATAATTTGGGATTTAGTGATGAGGAATTACCCGAAGAGGGTCGCCGTCATAACATGGCACTCAATATCACAGTTAACTGCCAGGACGGTGCTTTAGCCAGCGTACTGGTAGACACAGGGTCAGCCCTGAATGTTATGCCGAAGTCCACTTTGATGCAATTATCATTCAGGGGCCCTCCGATGAGAGTCAGCGAGGTCGTCGTCAAAGCGTTTGACGGATCCAGAAAAACAGTTATCGGTGAAGTTGATCTTCCCATGACTATCGGTCCTCACACTTTCCAAGTCACTTTCCAGGTCATGGACATCCGGGCAACGTACAGTTGTTTATTAGGAAGACCATGGATACATCAAGCTGGAGCGGTTACTTCAACCCTCCACCAAAAGCTAAAGTTTGTTAAGAACGATCAACTTGTCACAGTCTGTGGAGAACAGGCCTTGCTCGTGAGTAACTTATCATCATCTACTTGTGTAGAACCCGAGGAGGTTATTGGAACTCAGTTCCAAGCACTGTTGGTGAGCAAGGAGAATCATTTCAAAGGAGGAACCTCGATTTCCTCATACAAAGATGTTATCAAAGCGGTCGAGAGTACCAATACAACAGGATGGGGACAGCTTGTCATTCCCACTGACAATAAAACAAAGAAGGGTCTTGGTTTTTCTGCAACCTATACCCAGACAGCTACCAACGATGAAAGTCTTCATCCCCTTCAAAATTTCTTCCACGGTGGAGGTTTCCTTCACCCAGTGTCTCAAGCAGTACATGCTATCAGTGAGGAAGATCCCTCTGACACAGATGAAGAATGGAAGTCCTATCTTAATAAGGACGGTTGTATGTCTCAGGAAGAGGTGCCTACGCCTTTTTGCTATCCTGCACAAAGCCTGAGATTTATACCAAGGTCAGACGTCGAAATGATATATGGAGATTGTGATCCGGAAGGATGCCGTGCTCCACCAAATTGATTAGAGGAAGACACACTGATGAAAGACAACTTTGACCATAATTACTATGGCCCAATGGATGGTCTGCCAAGGTGGCAACCTTACCCAGGAAACTTGGGGCAAAAGAGTTAGCCGAACAATGAAAATCAGTTGACCGTCATTAAACAGAATACCTGTGTCCCCACCATGTCATGGGATCAACACTCAGGTCATTCAGAAGCTACTCAACATGAAGATGAATTCGCAACGTTTGCAGGACTTGAATTCATCAACTATGCTTTTCCCGAGGTCAACATCATCAAGAGAGATGACTCATCTAGTTCCAAAGAAGTTTGGGACACTCTGGGACAACCAAGTGGAAAATACGACTTCATGGTCAAATACACCGCTCCCGAAAGCTCTCATATCAGGCTCGAAGATATCCAGCCTACTGGATGGGGAGATACAGCTGAGAGCACAAATGCTATGCAAAATGCAACTGAGGAATCCTCCTACAACAATTCTGCCTGGGAGATAGATTCCAATGATCCTGCTCCACCAAAAATCAGCGTCATTTCTGAAGATAAATCAAGGAAGGTGCCAGACTTTGTGATTCACCGAGGAGTTCGCCTCCAATGGGTTGTCGTCGAGGTTCCGAAGGTCGTTCACCAGTTAAAGTAATTGCCATCTTTAACCTTTCACCCTGCCCAGGTGAAACAGATGTTTTGATAGGGCTCGTTTTCTGTAAATTTTCCCTCTTCGCTTTGCCCGAAGCGACAGAGTTTTGTTTTATAGGGCTGTAGTTTCAAGAGTCGACTTGTTCATTAATAAAATAACGTCGTTCTATAATTTTCGCTTTAATTGTTGTTTTCTCTTTTTTCATTTTTCAGAAAATGGTAATCCTAAAAAACAATTCAAATAAAAACAAGCAGTAAAATAAATACACTGCACACACTTGCATTTTCTCTATCTCTTCTAAACACGAATCATAACGTCATGCGGATTGCTTGTTTTGAACCCCGTTGAAACATACGATCCGATGCCTTCTCCCAACTTTGAGTTCCCGGTATTCGAGGCTGAAGAAGAAGTTGACAAAGAAATTCCAGAAGAGATCTCCCGACTACTCAGACAAGAAGAAAGGTCCATTGAACCTCACAAAGAACCGTTGGAAACGGTAAACTTGGGTTCAGAGCAAGAGAGAAAAGAAATCAGGATTGGGGCACTGCTCAGTCCAACTGCCAAAGAGAGTTTGATAAAGCTTCTCAAAGAATTCCCCGATGTATTCGCTTGGTCCTATCAGGACATGCCAGGGTTGGATACCAGCATCGTGGAACATCACTTACCGTTAAGATTGGAATGTCCGCCTGTAAATCAAAGGTTGAGACGGACTCACCCGGACATGGCCATCAAAATCAAAGAGGAGGTGCAGAAACAGATTGACGCAGGTTTCCTCGCCATATCAGAACATCCTCAATGGTTAGCCAACATCGTACCGGTTCCCAAAAAGGACGGAAAGGTCAGAATGTGTGTTGATTACAGAGATCTGAAGAAGGAAAGTCCAAAGGACGACTTTCCTTTACCACACATTGATATGCTGGTAGACAGTACAGCAAAGTTCAAAGTTTTCTCCTTCATGGATGGATTCTCGGGCTATAACCAGATTAAAATGGCGCCGAAAGACATGGAGAAAACTTCGTTCATTACCCCATGGGGCACCTTTTGTTACAAGGTAATGTCGTTCGGTTTGAAGAACGCCGGTGCAACCTATCAAAGGGCCATGACTACTCTGTTTCATGACATGATACACAAAGAAATTGAGGTATATGTCGATGATATGATTGCTAAATCTAGAATAAAAGAGGAGCATGTGACCCACCTGTCAAAACTATTCGAGCGGTTGAGAAAGTACAAACTCCACTTGAATCCCAACAAATGCACCTTCGGTGCCCGTTCAGGGAAACTCTTAGGGTTCATCGTCAGCCAGAAAGGAATTGAGGTTGATCCTGACAAGGTCAAGGCCATTTAAGAAATGCCTTCTCTGAAAACTGAAAAACAAGTCAGAGGATTCCTGGGACGTTTGAACTACATCTCCAGATTTATATTCCTTATGACTGCCACTTGTGCGCCGATTTTTAAGTTACTCAAAAAGAACCAGGATTGCGTTTGGTCAGAGGACTGCCAAACCGCCTTCGACAGTATTAAGGAATACCTGTTGAATCCTCTGATTCTATCACCTCCCATGGAAGGAAGACCACTGATCATTTACCTCACAGTCCTAGAGGACTCGACGGGATGTGTACTTGGCCAACAAGACGAAACCAAACGGAAAGAGTCTGCCATTTACTATCTAAGCAAGAAATTCACCGACTGCGAAATTTGGTATACGATGCTTGAGAAAACTTGTTGTGCTTTGGCTTGGGCAGCCAAACGTCTTCTCCAGTACATGATTCGTCATACTACTTGGTTGGTCTCCGAAATGGATCCAATCAAGTACGTTTTCGAAAAGCCTGCTCTCACGGGAAGAATTGCCCGTTGGCAGATGCTGTTATCAGAATATGACATAGAGTACCACGCTCAGAAAGCCGTTAAGGGAAGTATTTTAGCTGATCATTTGGCTCATCAACCGATTGACGATCAAGAATCAATCGGGTTTGACTTTCCAGACGAAGATGTCATGTATCTAAAAATGAAATATTGCAAGGAACCGCTACCCAGTGAAGGGCCAGAACCAGGTTCCCAATGGGGACTTATCTTTGACGAAGCAGTTAATCATTATGGGAACGGAATTGGGGCAATCATTGTTACCCCTCAAGATACCCACATTCCTTTCACTGCCAGACTTACGTTCAAATGTACGAACAACGAGGCCGAATACGAAGCTTGTATCATGGGTCTCGAGGAAGCAATTGATTTAAGGATCAAAAACTTGGACGTATACGGCGACTCAGCCTTGGTTATCAATCAAATAAAAGGAGATTGGAACACATACCAATCAGGATTGATTCCTTACAAAGACTATGCAAGAAGGTTGTTACCCTTCTTCAACAAAGTTGAGTTTCATCACATCCCTCGTGATGAGAATCATATGGCTGATGCCTTAGCCACCATCTCTTCCATGATTAGTGTAGGTCAATGGAATGACATACCTAAGATCGACATAATGCGCCTTGAACGGCCCGCTTACATCTTTACGATTGAAGCAGTCATAGACGACAAACCTTGGTATCACGATATCAAATGCTTCCTTCAGAAACAAGAGTACCCATCTGGGACACTCAGAAAAGATAGGAAAACTCTCAGAAGATTGGCTGGAAACTTCTTCCTGAGCGGTGACACTCTTTATAAGAGGAATTTTGACATGGTCTTACTCCGATGTGTAGACAGACCAGAGGCAGACATGCTTATGAAATAAATTCATGAAGGATCCTTTGGCACTCATGCCAACGGACATACAATGGCGAGAAAAATTCTAAGAGCAGGGTACTACTGGTTGACCATGGAATCTGATTGCTACAAGTACATGAGGAGGTGTCACAAATGCCAGATATACTCTGACAAAATTCATGTACCGCCATCACATCTCAAAGTTCTTTCTTCCCCATGGCCATTTTCCATATGGGGAATCGACATGATTGGCTTGATCGAACCTAAGGCTTCAAACGGACATCGGTTCATCCTGGTAGCCATTGACTATTTCACCAAGTGGGTCGCGGCAGCGTCATTCACTAATGTAACCCGACAAGTGGTGGTCCGATTTATCAAAAACAATATCATCTGCCGTTATGGTGTTCCAAGCGAGATCATTACCGATAATGGATCTAACTTAAACAATAAGATGATGAAAGAGTTGTGCACAGAGTTCAAGATCGAACACCATAACTCATCTCCCTACCGACCCAAGATGAAAGGAGCGGTAGAAGCGGCTAACAAGAACATCAAGAGGATTGTTCAAAAGATGGTTGTAACCTACAAAGACTGGCACGAAATGCTGCCCTTTGCTCTTCACGGTTATCGCACATCTGTCCGTACTTCAATATGGGCTACCCCTTTCTCTCTAGTATATGGCATGGAAGCAGTGCTCCCTATAGAAGTATAGATCCCGTCAATTCGAGTATTGATGGAAGCTAAGCTCACCGAAGCTGAATGGTGTCAAAGTCGACACGACGAACTGAATCTGATCGAAGAGAAGAGAATCACGGCACTATGCCATGGTCGGCTGTATCAACAGAGAATGAAGAAGACGTTCGACAAAAAGGTCCGACCTCGTGTCTTCAGAAAAGGAGACCTCGTGCTCAAAAAGATACAATCGTTTCTCACTGATTCGCAAGGTAAATGGACTCCGAATTATGATGGCCCCTATGTGGTCACGAAAGCTTTCTCAGGCGGCGCCTTGAGACTTGCAACCATGGACGGAGAGGAATTTTCCTACCCCATAAATGTTGATATAGTCAAGAAATACTTCGCCTAAACTAAAAAAAAAACGTCTCGGTGGATTGAAAACCCGAAAGGGCGGTCCAGGCAAAAGTTAGAGACATGAAAAAAATCATCCCGATGGATTGGAAATCTCATAGTACAATCCAGGCAAAAATTAGGGATAATGGCAAGTAACTATGTTCAACAGAGGCAAGTCCCTCAGCAGCAGCAGTTACATCATCTGTCAGAAAACTCCAGTCAAGGTCATCTTCGACAGAAGCTCAGGATGTCCCGAATTCAAAGTTGGTAGAAGGATAGTGATCATTATGTTTTAACGTAGCCCTTTTCCCTGTAAATTACCATTTTCTAACTTTGTATATACTCTTTGGAATCACGCGTTTGGCTTATCTCCATCTTATCAATAAAATTCGAGCCTTTGTGCTTTTGTTTGTAATTCTGACTTGTTTTAGCTTTACAGAACGACATTTTAACATGATCAACGATTCTTGGGATGAAACAAAAATGAATTTACTTGTTAAAACTTTTTCTGCTTTTAAAATAAAGAAGGCAATTTATTTTGACTATTGAACATCAAAAGAGCATCAACCGCTTCTCCAGAAGTAAGCGAACTTCAAAGTGCAGAATCAAAGTACCCCTTCTAACCCAGTACGCCTGAATGAAGGGATCAACTGTGTCAGAGACCTTGTTTCATCTGACCCGCTACGGCAAAGTTCTTACCTCCTAAGCCCGACCAACGGTAACTCCCAACAAGGACTATCTCTCCTAAGCAAGGTGGAATTGCTATCTTGAACCAGCGATATTTCTACATGCCCCAATGGGGCCAAGTATCCAGTCGTGTTCATCCTTTAGTCTGTATGTTGCGTCAGTTTTGTCCGTATATACATACATACATCATGCATGATTGATTTGCATTCACATGTCATATTGCATTATCATCACTCTAGTCGGTCTTGTCCCCTGGTGATAAAAGTTCTCTCAATCGAGTTGCCAAACCTTTCCTCGTTAGGAAGTGAATCATCTAAGCAATCTCTCTCCCGGTTATCTCTGGATTAGAGACGGTCCTTGACCACTTTGATAACTTGAACCTCTGAAAGACTAGAGGAACTTTTAGTCAGCATCACTCTTCGCCATTGAAGATGATATCCTTGCTTTCCCGGATTAAGGAAAATCCACAGGGAAAGCCTCGTAATCAGAGATTCTGCAGCGCGCCAAGATCGCTGATGAAAATGTCATCAGCACCTCAAAATTGGACCCCATCATATGGCATTTCTCCGGGAAGATCCCGAGAAAAGTGTGATGTAAGATCCCAAGCGACAGTAGTCTCCCAAGAGACCTGCTTTCCCCCAGTAGAAACAAATGGCATCTCCAACAGAGAAGTTTGTACACATCTACAACTCAGACGACTGGGTTCCCCAGCAAGTCTGACATCGAAACATTTTCCACTCAAATGGCATCTCCCCAGGAAAATTTGGCGAGAAGTTTGAGGGAAATCCGCTACAAATAGCATTCCTTGTCAATAAGGTTTATTGACAAAAGAAACTGAGACCAGTTCCTTGGTAAGAAACCAGGATCGAGGGGAAGTTTAAATCAGAAACTAAGACCAGTTCCTTGGTGGAAAACCGGGATCGAGGGGACGTTTAAATCAGCAACTGAGACCAGTTCCTTGGTAGGAAACCAGGAACGAGGGGGGAAGTTGACAAAAGAAAACTGAGACTAGTTCCTTGGCTGAAGACCAGGATCGAGGGGAAGTTTTACCTTTTCTAAGCATCATTGCTTAGCAAAAGAAGATGAATGCGTGCGCTACCATTCATAACCACCATCAAAATTTTGGGTATTCCGATATTTAATCCTCTTGCACCTCAAATGCCCGAATACTTTCGTCATTCACGCCTTCGGGTCCAAGAAGATTAAATAGGGGCATCTGTCATACCCCAAAATTTGACCACTAAGATTTCCCATCATTGTGAAAATCATCATCACAATATGGGTGAACCATCATGCCTCATCAATCTCCCCAAAGATGGGTGAGCATCCAGAATTAGGGTTTCAAGCCCTCTCAGAGTTCTTAGACAAAGGATCAATCAAGGATTGACATGATCTTCAAATTGTCTAACCTCTCAAGTAACTACAAAGGATCAAAAGGACTCCCACTTCAAGGATTAAGCACAAGGTTGCTCCCTTCTAGGTGGATCAAGCCTCAAGATCGCCAGTGTCACCAAATTAGCGTTTTGGTCGACCAGGGCCTCCAGATGGAAAATTTCATCTGGGCACAAGTCAATGATCCAAAACATAACCTAATATACTCCATGGAACCTCATGGACCCAATCATCAAGTCAATTTTTCCTTAGGGGGGGCATTTATCAAAAATCAGGAATTAGGGTTTCTTGACCTAATTCACCCCTAAGTTGACTTTTGGGACAAACCATGAGCCAAGACCTCAAGAGAGGGTTTGAGGGTCTCTAATGAACTATATTGATCCATTTGGAACAATGGATTAATCCAAGAAGCTTGAGCAACAAGTCTCAATTTCATCTGCACCACAATTAGGGTTTTAAGGGAAAAATCAACTGTAACTTTGACTTTTGACCAGGACATGCCTCAATACACCCTATGACATCCATAGAACATGTCCATCAAGTTTGATTTAGGTCAAGGACATGATTTCATGAAGAATGGCACAGTTTGGAATTCATCAGATAAAAAGTCAACTGTGCACAAAAGTCAACTTTGACTTTTTGAGATTTTTCACCAAAATGAATTTTTAACCCTAAAATGATGTTAATGTATGATTTGAATCATCATTCATCAAGAAAAATCAAGAAAAGTGGATAACTTGTAAAAGGGGTAAACATAAAAACTTAGAAAATTTTCTAAGTTAAAAATAAAGTGACAAGGGTGCCAACTTTGGAGGATCATAACTCCTAAACCACAAAGCCATTTTTCCTCATCCAAAGATGGATTTGTATCCCTCATTACCCTTTACATAAACTTCAACTAGACCTAAGTCCAATTCATTAAGGATTTTGAGTTATGGAGTGATCAAAGTGGCTGAAAAGTGAAAATGTCACTTTTTCCAACACTTAGTGAAATTTTCACTAAGTCCAAATCTGTCTTCATTTTTTTCCAAATGTAGGGGGATTTTTCACTTGGATTCAAAAGAGATCAAAACCAAACATGTTCAAACAGTTGTTGTATCATGTAAGGGCTTTCCAAAATGGTCAAGAGCATTACCAAATTCAACTTACACCATGAGATATGACATTAGCAAGTTGCCTTGCTGAAATCTGTCAAGGCAAGGCAGAATTTGCAATTTTGCTCAATTTGCCAAAATTAGCCAAATTCAAATGCTCCTATCCACTTGGACACATCTGAGGATTGAATCTAAAGGGGACAATCACTGAGCCAAGCCTCCAAAGTCCATGGAACAAGAAATAGCATGTTGAACCTAGAATGGCCAAAATAGGGACAAGACTCCAAATTTGGATTAAAGCATTCAATGGAAGCATCAAGGTGGCATGGACTGAGCCATTCTCATCTGAAATCAGTCAAGGCTTATCCAAGACCAAGGGAACCACAGCCCTGTGCCCTAGCCTCTAGTCAATGGCTAGAGGAGACTTGCATTTCCATTGGCCAACATTGAACAAACATCTGCTGCAGTTGCCATTCACTGTGGATCCCAAAACAAACTTGCCCTACTATAAATAGAGCCCAATTGTGTTCAGTTTTAGTACACCAAAGCCATCAAACAGATGCTTTCCTCAAAATTTCTTCTTTCATCTCAAACTTGCCTTCCAAAGCAAGTAATTCTGAGTTTTTGAGCTAGAGATTCCACCCAAACTAATCACACACACACCTCATATATATCATATGTAAGCTGTGCAAACCATCAAAAGTGACCTGTAATCACAACATCACAAAGTCACCTCTCAAAACCTCAAAATAGCACTTTTTTGCATTTTTCAAGCCATGTCTTGATTCAGTCACTTTCCAAACCAGATAAAACCTCAAACACACTCCAAGTATCATCCTTGAACTGTCTCAAATGGTTCCCACCATCTGGAACACCATTTGAGGGAGTTGCTATTTTGGTCACTTTTAACCCCTTTTGCAAGAAAGGGACAGTTTGTGTTTTTGTAGGTACCAGCTGATTCCAATCATCCTAAAAGCATCCAAGGGATCATTTGAGGTGGTTCAAAGCATAAAATCATATCTGGAGCAAGAGGGTTGCCAGATTGCAGAGAAACCTCCAAAATCTCAAAGAAGGGTAAGCCTCTCAACTTGCACTCACCAAAGCATGTGTGCATTTGAAGTCCATTGATCATAAACATCTCATACATGTCATATATGTTGTGTTTGAGCTAATTCACCATGTAATCCATGCTTGTACCAAGTTGTAGCATAGAAAATGCATTTATAGGTCATTTTCAAAACCACTATCGGGTTTTGAGGAGGGAGTGTGATATGAAAAAACTACCACCACCATTGGATTCCTTATGAAATTCTGGCCCAGATGCATGTAAATTTTGTCTCAAACCATTAAGAATTGAGAAAGTTATGACATTCACGTTTTTGAGCCAAAACTTGCCTTGGGCAAGCCAAAACCAAGGCATGACTTGTGTATTTGTTGGTTTGTTTCAAACAATGGATGTATCACCACCCCAATGGTAAGGCACGCGCCGTGTATGCTTGAGGTTATGGGTTCAAACCCCACCCATGCCATTTTGTGATTTTTCACATTTTGCTATTTTTCCAACTATTTTCATGTTTTGTTAATTATTTGGAAAATTAATAACTCTTTCAATTTTAATTATTTTTTATTGGTTCTTTTTGCAAAAAATCACAAAAATGTTGAAATATTTTATTCCACAAAAAAATTGAGTTTGTATTATTTATTTAATATAATTAGTATTTTTGTGAATAAATTCATTTTTATTTGTTTTTAAGCATTTTAAAATGAATATTCATCTTGAAAAATCAAGACCAAATGAGTTTTAATATCTCTTGTGATTTATACCTCATTTTTAAAACCTTAAACAAAAATCACAAGTGGTTTATTCAAACCTATTTGGTATTTTTCATTTGATTTTCTTTAAATATTTACTTTTAAAGAATAAAATTAGGGTTTCTTTGATTTTTACTCAAAAAAGATCATTGTCAAACACTCATGGGCCTCTAATAGAGTGTAAGACCCAATCCTTTTTTTGACCAAATCATTTTTGGGCCTCAGTGTATTGTATAAGTCCCGATACCGTCAAAAACAAACGGCGTGATCGTCGCCTTTTGAAAAATAACCCTTGGGCCTCTCCTCGAGCTATAAGACCCATTCAAAATATTTTGGGCCTCTAATAGAGTGTAAGACCCAACCCCCTTTTAACCAAAACAATTTTGGGTCTCACTTATTGTATAAGTCCCTCTGCGTTAAAAGAAAACTTCGGCGCGATCGCCATTTTTTAAACAGAAATCATTTGGGCCTACCCTCATGTTATAAGCCCCACTCTTTTTCTTTAAACTTTTTGGGCCTCTTGAAGGAGTGTAAGACCCATCCCTTTGTACAGAAAACATTTTGGGCCACAGTCACTTGTATAAGTCCCCCTGTACAAATTCAAACAGTGCGCTCACTGATAAAACCCTGGGCCTCTCCTTGAGCTGTAAGCCCCAAATCTTTCTTTTTCAAAGCACTTTCTCCTTTGATTTTGATATACTATTGTTTTCAATCTTTCTTTGTTGAAGAACTAACCAAACAACATGGAAGCTCTACAACCGAGTAAGTGGTTATTGCTTTCATTTACCGCTTTCATATACATATAATTGTATTGTGGGGCTGTTTCACTGTAAGTCTTCTTTCATAAACTCATATCGACTGTGTAATAATAGTATAGATATTTAGAGTTTCCCCGGCGACTACGTCTAGAACTAGGTGACGCCGTTTTGTTTATTCATAGAAATAGACAACTAGATCCCCAATAGGATCACCAGATACAGTCTTCTCTCAGGCTGTCCTCATTAGGAATTGTCAAGAAACTCTACTCCCAAAGATGAATGTATTCTCCGTGAATGGCATCTTTGAGTTTCTTCCAAACTCTCGAACTTTCTTGACTTTGATCTATTCTCGGTGAATAACATTGCCTTGAACTTCTCGGGGTTTGGGGACCCACGGGCTTCTTAAAAGCATCGACCTCCTCTTGGGCATCGTACAAGGACCCACAGGCTTCCTAAAAGCAACCCCGCCTTCTCTTGGGTTTAGTACAAGGACCCATCAGCTTCTTAGAAGTATTCACAGCCTCCTCTTAGGCTTCGTATAAAGATCTCTTCCTCCGGGAATGATAGCCTCCTCTTGGGCTTCGTACAAGGACCGATCGGCTTCTTAAAAGTTTCCAGCCTCCTCTTGGGCTTCGTACAAATTGTCCCGACGACCTCCTAGAGGTATAGGAACAGAACTTAGTCATCTTCATAGAACAGTCCTGTCATAGAGTCTACTACTGTTTATCAAAGCATAGTACAAAAGATAAAACTCTAGACTTGGACAGTCTAACTTCCTTAAGTCTCAAAGACATTCTCAAGTGACCCCTTCGTTAAATAGGAAGGAAACCCGCAGACTCGGACAGTCTCAATACCCTTCGGATTTCCCGCTTCCTTAAAGAACAGGAATAACCCGGGGTCCTTGAATCAAATCCTTGAGTACAGTGCTGCTCATATAAGAACTGGTTTTCTCTTTCAAAATCAGTACACTGGACCCGTCACTTAACGTAACAGTCACCATAGCCTCCTCTTGGGCTTTGTACAATGATCCTCCCCAGCGGAGTCACACAACGTTTAGCCTCTCTCTCGGGCTTTGTACGAGACATATAAGAGACTCCCTCGTTGAGTCAATCACCCCTTTCGCCTCCATCTCGGGCTTTTACGAGATACAAAAAGGTTCTTATTGAGCCAAATAAACAACAGCCTCCATCTCGGGCTTTATACGAGATACCAAAAGACTCCATCGTTGGGTCAAAACCTTTTAGCCTCTCTCTCGGGCTTTGTAAGAGACACATAATAGCCGCCTCTTAGGCTTTGTATAAGAAAACCACTGGTTAATCCAATTAACCTTTTAGCATCTAAGTTGTGCCTCGTTCACAGTACATAAACATCAGCAACTCCTTCCCTTTCATCTAATTGCTGTAAGCGGCAAGCCTCTGGGTCATCTATATCCATGCCACTGTCCCTCTTTTAGCATGAGAAATTCCTAAGGAAAGATAACATTGCTCTACACTGAGTTAAAGTCTTCTCCTCCAGGTTAAAATCCCCTATAAAGGAAATTATGGCATTGCCGGATTCACATATCCCGGTTAAAGTAATTCTCCTTTATAAAACAGTTGTGACAAACAACCCCCCTTTAGAGATGACAAATTCTCTCTAAAGTCAACACCCTTCATATCTTGGGCTTTGAACAAGATACAAAGAAACTCTTTAGCTTCAAATCTTGGGCTTTGAACAAGATACAAATCACCTTTCGCTTCACGTCTTGGGCTTTGAACAAGACACCAAAATACCCATTTCCTCCCATAGAATAGGAGGAACTACGAACGCTCTGATTTCCCTGTTTCGGTAAACGGGAATACGTAGGCATAAGATTGAAAGAAAAATCTGAGCGAGCACAATCAACAAAAAACCAAAATCCCATACTCTCACATATCTATCAAAAAGCATCAGTCCTAACATCCTAATCCTTGTTCCCCGTCAGAAACCTTCTGTCAAAAAAGAAAGAGAGAAACCAGTATTGGCGAAAATACAAATAACCAGTACAAAGGCCCCCCCACATTGATAGCATTCGTAACCTAACATACCGCTGTTTAAACTCAGTATGCAAAGCAGGGTTAATTGGAGACATCTATTTCCCTTCCTTCATCAGCTCACAATAGGATAAAAAATGAATCGACCTGTAGTTTAAGCTCAAACCGCAGAGAGCGACCAGCGCTTAAGAACTGCGTCCAAAATCGCTCGCTACAGAAAGGTATGAGGATATCCATTCCCCACCATGCAAACGACCACGGGGAGGACAATGGACTGAGTTTGTTGGGAGAGGCAAGGTGCATGTCCCCATGTCGTTGGCATCTGTCGTACTTCTTGATGTGTTCCTTGGCGTCCTGTTGCATGGTGGGCCAGTAATACCCTACTCGAAGCGCCTTACGGGCTAACGATCGCCCACCGAGGTGTTGCACATTGATTCCCTCGTAGATCTCCCGGAGTATGCCGGGGACCTTGGTCTCCTCGACACATCTGAGGAGGGGAATGGAGAACCCCGCCGGTATAGCTTATCCTCGACTATAGTGTACGAGCACGCCCGCCTCTTGACCATTCCTGCTTCTTTGGGATCTTTGGGCAGTTTGCCCGTCATGAGGTATTCGTATACCGGGGTCATCCAGCAATTGATGTCCCCGATGGCGTTGATGTCCAAAACCATGGCCTATTTGTTGATGCTCGGGCGGGAAAGCACCTCATGTATGATGGATTTGTTCCCGCCTTTCTTCTTTGTGCTCGCCAATTTGGACAAGACATCTGCTCGAGCATTGTGCTCGCGGGGGATGTGAGTTACTTCCGTGGAGGTGAATTTTTTCATCTTTTCTTTTACCAAGGCCAAGTATACTATGAGGTTGTCGTTCTTGGCTTGGTACTCTCCTCGGACTTGCGAGGCCACGAGCTAGGAGTCGGTGAAAAGTTTGACCTCCTTGGTGCTGAGGTCCTCGGCCAGCCGAAGTCCTGCGAGGAAGGCCTCGTATTCGGCTTGGTTGTTCAATGTCGGGAAGGATAGTTCGAGGGATACCTTGATCAAGATGCCTTCCTCGTTTTCGAGGATGATGCCCGCCCCACTTCCCTTCGGGCTGGATGCTCCGTCGACATACATCGTCCATTTTTGTGATCCGTTGGCCGAAGGTTCCGGGACGGTCATCTCTGCTACGAAGTCAGCCAGTACCTGTGCCTTCAGGGCTTTCCTCCCTTCTTATTGGATGTCAAACTCAGCGAGCTCGAGTGACCACCTGAGCATCTTCCCCGACATGTCCGGTCATCCGAGGAGCTGCCTTATAGGTTGTTTGGTCCTTACGACGACGGTGTGGGCAAGGAAGTAGTGGCGTAGCCTCCTGGCCGCGGTGACAAGGCCCAGGGAGACTTTCTCAATCTACTGATATCTGAGCTCGGGGCCTTGGAGGGCTTTGCTCGTGAAGTAAACTGGCTTCTGCCCGTCCAGGGTTTCCCGAATGAGGGCGGCGCTGACTGCTTCACTCATGATTGCAAGATACAAGAAGAGTGTCTCCCCGTTCTCAGGCCGTGAGAGGACCGGGGGTTATGATAGGACTTATTTTAAGTGGACGAGCGCCTGTTCGCATTCTTCGCTCCACTCAAACTCCGCTTTTTGTCGAAGAAGTTTGAAGAATGGGAGTGTATACTGTGCAAATTTGGCAACAAAGCGGGAAAGGGCGGTGAGCATCCCGTTCAATGATTGTATCGACTTCTTTGAGTCTGGAGTAGGGAGCTCGGAGAAAGCCCTACACTTGTCGGGGTTGGCCTCGATTCCTCGTTCTGTGAGGTAAAATCCGAGGAACTTACCTGCCCGAACGCCGAAGGTGCACTTGTCGGGGTTAAACCTCATGCGGCATCTCCTCGTCGTGTCGAACACCCTCTTGAGGTGCGCGGCGTGGTCGACTTCTTCTGCGGATTTGACGATCATGTTGTCCATGTAGACTTCGAGCATGTCGCCGATTTCGGCCCGGAAAACCTTGTTCATCATCCGTTGGTAGGTCGCACCGGCGTTCTTCAGACCGAAGGGCATTACGTTGTAGTAGTAGTTACCCGACGCGGTCATGAAGGCCGTGTGTTGTTTGTCGACCTTGTCCATGGGAATTTGATTGTATCCCGAGTAAGCGTCCATGAAGGATAGTAGTTTGTAACCCTCAGAATTGTCGACCAGTTGGTCGATGTTAGGCAATGGATAACAGTCTTTCGGGCAAGCCCGGTTAAGATCAGTATAATCAACACACATTCCCCATTTTCCATTATTCTTTTTAACAAGTACAACGTTGGACAGCCAGGTCGTGTATTTGGCCTCCGAAATAAAATTTGCCTCTAGGAGGTCTTTTACAGCTTTTTCAGCAGCCTCCGTTTTTTCGGGAGACTACTTACGCCTACGTTGTACTATGGCCCTAGTGGCCGGGTCTACCGCGAGCTGATGGCAAGCCACCTCAGGGTCGAGGCCAGGCATCTCGGATGCGCTCCACACGAAGAGATCAGCGTTCTCCTTCAGACATGCTTTCAGCTGTTCCTTTGCCAAGTTGGGGATCCCGGTACCAATCTTCACGTTACGATTTGGATCGTCCCCGAGTACCACGAGCTCAAAGTCTCCATTTGGGATAGGGCGCGTCGGGTAGAGAAGTCGCCCGTTGTTCTTCGCCTGGAGGTCGAGGTCCTCTGCCCTGTCTTCATCAGGTTCACCCGGGAACCTGCTGTCGAGTTCGACCGTGTTGACACGCGGGAGAGGTACCTATTCGGCGTCCTGGGGTGGCTTGGCCACGGTCTTCGATTTGGGGCCGATGGAACTCAGGCCTTTGATGGCGGCATCGAAGCACCTTCTGGTCGTGTCGATGTCCCCGTGTATCATCACTACTCGTCCTCTGGTCGTGTAGTATTTCATTTTGAGGTGGATCGTTGATGGTACCGCCGTAAGTTCGGCCAGGGTGGTCCTCCCGAGGATGCAGTTGTAAAGGGACGGGCATTCGACCACCAGGAAACGATCTTCACCTGTCAGGCAGTGTCTTCGGCCCCGAATATAACCATTAGCTCCACGTAACCCCATGGTCTAGTGGTGGTTCCATTGAACCCCTGTAGATCTGAACCGACGTACGGGGTCAGATGCCTCTCGTCGAGCTGAAGGGTCCCGAACAGATGAGCATACATGATTTCGACCGAACTCCCCTGGTCGACTAGGATCCTTCGAACGTCAAAGTTTGCCATCTACGCCCTGATCAGGAGGGGAATAATGGCGTTTGGTGCTCCCCCGGGGAGTTCCTCGAGGTAGAAGATGATGGGGTTGGAGTTTCCCCGCACTTTCTCGAGGGTGGTTGCCTTCGTCGACGTTGCGGATTCCAGCTCGTCAAATTTCCGCTTGATCGATCCGACGGACAGCTTCTCTGGACCTCCCCCGGAGATGACCATCGCCCTAGGGAAGCTTTCCCAGGTGCTACGGGCAGTAACGGGGTCCTCGTGGGGGAATGTCGCCCACATGTTGCGAATTGCTTCTTGTCCTTCAATGATTGGGGGGACAAAGAAGTCTTCGGGTCGGGTGACACTGAGGGCAACTTGAAGGCGACTCTCGTCAGGAGGAGGTGTCATCTCCTCGACGTTATGGGCTTCCCGGGAGCTGGAGCGAGGAGTATCGTTCTTCTGGGCATATTTCTTCAAGTGCCCCTCCTTGATCAGAATTTCAATCGCATCTTTGAGATGGAAGCAGTCTTCCGTCACATTCCCGTGACTCCGGTGGAATCTACAGTATTTTGACTTGTCAACGTTTGATTTAGGGGAAGTGTGCTTCGGAAAGCAGACTCCTCCTTTCACAAATTCTGAGTTCTGGCACTCGGAGAGGATACATGCGCGGGGAGCGTTGAGTGGGGTGTACTCGGTGAACCGGCTAGCTGGTCCGCGCAGTTCACGAGGATCACGGGGGCGATTTTCTTTCTTTCTTTCTCCTCCCCACCGAGAAGGAGAGTCTTCATCTTTGTGGCTGTGGGGGCCTTCTTTGCGCCTCGACTCAAGGGAGATCTGCGCTGCCTCGGATTCCTCGAGCTCGATATACGACTGAGCTCGTTGGAGGAGGTCCTCAAGACGGCGGGGCCTACGGAGGCCTACGGACTTGGAAAAATCATATCCGTAATGCAGTCCATAGATGATTAAATACTTCTTTATGTCATCGGTCGTATGGACCTCGACAGCTTCTCTGTGGAATCTCTCGATGTAATTTCGGAGAGGTTCGTTCTTCCCCTGGAAGATGCTTTCTAAGGCAGCTTCCGTCTTCGGGTGCCGCCGAGACGCAATAAAGTGTTTGGTGAAGCGTCGTCTTAGCTGCTTCCAGGACGTGATCGACTAAGGGTTCCAAACCCTTGTACCAAGTCATCGCGCCCTTCCGCAAGGTGGTGGGGAAAAGCCTGCACCTGATGGCTCCTTTAACGTTTCGGAAGTCGAGCATTGCTTCAAAACTCTCAATGTGATCATCGGGGTCGAAGAGACCGTCGTAGGTCCCCAGAGGTGGAGGTTTCTCCATGCCCGTGGGGATTGAGGCATTCATGATCTCCCACGACAGCGGGGTTCTCTGGTCATTGTCGTCACTTCCTGTCGGGGATACCGAAGGAGATCATCGATGTCGTGGAGGGGAATTCCTCGAGCGGTGCCTCGGCCTCTCTTCGATCTGCTTGGACTTCTTGGTAGTGGTGGAGGCCCTGGGTTCTTTCTGAGGCAGGGAACGAGGGCGTTCCTGGGAGATCGTCGGCTGGGGGCGCTCGAGACATGGTCGACGACCCTCGCGTACCGGCGAGGGGGTCCGAGATTCGTCTGAAGGAGTCCTTCGCAGGGAAGGGAAACGGCGAGGCGACGGTGGATGACGATGTCTTCGCGGGGAAGATCCTCGTGCCCGCCCTTGCTCTAGCGCTTTAATTCTGGTATTCTGGTGCACGATCAGCTGATTGGTCTGATTGATCAAGGCGAACAGGGCCACGGTGCTCGCGTCTGCATTGGGTGGAGGAGCAACTGGTTGAAAAACGATATGCTAATCGTCTGGGTGGGTGGCATTGTAAGCCACATCTTGGGAGTCTGGGGAGGCGGTTTTCCCATCTCTCACGTCGCCTTCTTCGACGTGGATGGAAGCAGCATCTTTGCGGTGGTTCTCGTTCTCGGGTTGCGCGAGGACGGTGTCCAGAGCTTTGGTAGCAGACGGATTGCCGGCCATGACGGTGATGAATGAGAGTTGTTTTGGTTTAACGGAGGAAAAATGGGGAAGCAAAGGGTTCCCACAGACGGCGCCACTGATCGTACCTGGATCAGACAGTTTCTGTGGCCAACAACGTCGTCTGGGCTTCAACTCCGGTGCGGTTGAAAGACGGCATGGGGGGTGTACCTGCAAGGTACTCCGATGCTCAAGTAAGGTGACTGTCAGAGAATAGGAAGTACAGAGATGAGAGTGAAAGTGAACGTAACCTGACCCTCTCAAGTGAGAGGGTATTTATAGAGAGCTCCCAGCGCGGGGCCAACGGTTACTTGCATTGGGCTGGATTGCCAGGCCCAATCCAAGTAACTTCCAGGGCTTACGTGGCGTAGTGAAGACCAGCACGTGGTCTTTGCCCTGAGGTAACCGTTCCTAGATCTCCGGAATTAGGGCAGACCGATTCCATCAGGAGTGGGTGGTTACATGAGAATGTGTCCTCGCGGGGAGGAGTCTTACGTGTCGGGGAGACGTGTCCTCGCGGGGGAGGACTTATGCGAGGAGGAGGTGGTTCTTCGCAGGGAGGAGCACCTGAGTGCCGAGGAGGAGGGGCAAGTGCGTGTGCCCAACAACGTGGGGAAGGGCAAGTGCCTGACAGTGGTCGCTCCAAAAGGCCCTTGTTGGGCCATCCCAGGACGTGTGGGTTGGGCCTGCTCGACTGAGGAGCAGACCCCGACCCAGTCCAGAACACTCCCTATAGTAGATTCCAAGACCTGGCATGAAGTTTTTGGGTTTCTAATACGTGTAATCGCATCTCCAACAGGTTAGTTTCTTGAAACTTCAAGCATCGTTTTAAGGCACTGTATGAGGTTTTGAAGCATAAGATTGGTGTCAGCTGAAGCCCTACATTTTGTAGGCAATGTTTGTGATGTTGTTTAGGGATTTTCATGGAGTTTCAAAATTCTAGGGTTTTATTTATGTTGTTCGTTTTGCATTTTTGACTTGTCATATGAGCATTCCATGGCTGGATTCGTTATCTACATGAAAAGACGAATCAGAGTATGGTTCTTATTTTAATTTCTGGCCACCTTCACCTGAACTCACGGCGGTGGTGCGCCGGAGAAGACGACCGGAGCCTAGCTCCGGCGTCTGAGCATTTCAGCCCTAATCCTAGTCAAACTCATTCAATGCCTGCGTTTCCTCCTATGATCCGTGTGATTTATTTGGATCCAATGCACCTTATGGTGCCAGCACATTAATGAATCTCTTTTAACATGTAAAGCACAAGCTGATTTCGTTTTATTTTCTTTTTGTGACATGTTCATAATTCAATCATTAAAATAGCTAGGCTCTCCCAAAAATTCCACATTAATTTATGGAGCTTTCTAAGAATGTTAAATAATTTTCTATGAATTTTATTTGGCATTTTAAGGTGTTTTGATCTTTTTTATGGATTTTTGTATGAAATGTGCTTCTTTTGACATACCTTGCAATCCAAGCATGATAATGGGACCTTCCCTTTATCTGTTGACCCTAATTTTTGGCATGTTTCTTGGTAATTGGATTCTTGACATGTTGATGGCTGCTTTGTGCATAGCTCATGTGTTTGAATTAGATTTGTGAGCATTGTTTTGTGACTTGTGCTTACATGATCATCAATAGGGACAGGCTTGATCTTTGCATTTATTTGAGCACTTTTAGTACATCTTTTTGGTTCAATATCTTGTATACAAGTACCTACTGACTTTGGGATGGTTTGATTAATTGATCACATTTTTTAAAGGCTTTCTCATATTTTTCACCTACTTGTCAAGTTGAAGTGTGTATATGAACATACTTTGGATTAGGCCATAGTTTGAGATTTGTTCGAGGCTCTTTAAAACCAACTTTGTGAATGATTAAAAGCATTTGATGCTTAATTGGAACATGTTGAATGTTGTGTGTTGTTTATGATTCATAGGCTTTAAGTGCACTTAACTTGTATACCCGATGATGCTTAATGCTTGGTGTGATACTTTGGATTACTCATGCCTCTATGCATCCTTCATTTGGAGACCTTTTATGCACCTTTTCATACTTTTTATAACATGACATAGGGCCTGCCCACATGTATTGGTAGTCCATCTCTTATGCCCTTGGTTGGTGTTTGTTTATGTGTGAATAACAAAAAGAATGATGCTTCCTAATTCCTATTGTTTGTGCTCACTTGTGTGGATACATTTGTACACTTATTTTGGGATCCAATTGAGATGATTTACAAGGTCATACACCTCTGGCCTAGACACTTGAGTACCACTTGGCCATGCCTTTTCTTCCCTTTTGCTTGTATGCTAAGTAACATGCTTATAAGATTTGTTTTGTTTGCATAGTTTGGATAAACTTTGAATGAGCATTTCAATGATGATTTGAAGCTCTTGTTTATATCATACCACCTCTGACCTTGATACTTACACTTGCTTACATGGTTCATATGTTGCACCTTTTACTTTGTTTACAAGTCACAAGTTCCTAAAATATGTTTGGTGTTGGTTTGACACCTTAATTGTTGTAACCTCCACAAGTGCAATAACTTGAACATTTGCATGATGAATTGAAGCCAATTGTGGACACGTAAAGATACATTCACCTCTGATTTGTATGCTCACTTACATGTTTATTTATGCTTGGTGTGAATGAACATACTTGTTGCATCATAAGTAAACTAGGTACAAACTTGTGCAAACTTGTGCAAACTTGTGTAACTTTTCAAGGAACTTTAACATGACATTCCCATGAACACTTGAAGTCATTTGCACAGTTTGAATGCATGTTGAAGGTTCTGGTCCTTACTTGCTTATATCACTCTTGTATCAATTATACTTCATCTCTTACTTCTTTCTTTCCCCTTGAATCTTATGACTTGTTTAAGTCTTAGATTTACTTTTGCATATTCCCTTAGGCTTCCCTAATCCAACTTAATCTTTGGATTAGGATAGACATTAGAAGTTAATCCATGTATGCTAACATTAGGTAGAATTCCCTTTCTTACCTCAACCATAGGGCCATCATTGTATGATAACATTAGTACATTAGTTCCCCTTAGTGTTTTTCTTTCAACTTTGAGTTCCTTTTCTCTCATCTCAAAACAAAATAAAAAATATGTAATAAAGGCAACAAGTATTGTATGCCATGAGCCTTAAGTGCATGGGAAATGGAGGGTGAAGGGCTTCTCTTCACTTTTCTAGAGTGTTTAGCATGCGTCCCATCTTGGGTCGATTTGCGACGCATTCGATCCTATGTCATAGACTTTAGTGTAATATGAGTTACAAACACAATCAATCAAAACACTTTCTTCTAAAAAAGACAAAAACAAAAAATCATCTTCTCTTCTCATCTCCCTCACTCCATTCAAAACGGACTCGTCATTTCCATTCTACCGCAAACAGGTAAATGCATAAGACTCCACACAACTAGCGGCAACACCTAAAATGCAAGAGCGCGAACATTGACGTGTTCCACTTAAAAAACACAAAACAACAAGACCCTGTAAGGTCAAACTATGACTGCTCTGACCTCCTCTCTCTCGTCCGATTGAGGATACGTAGGCATAAGACGGCGATGTCTTGGCGAGCAAACTTCCCCCCACAAACCCGTAGTCTGTCGAACTACGTCGACTCTAATTCTTCATTCGTCCACGAAGATATGTAGGCATTGGATCGCGATGATCCTTGCGAGTCCTCTTTTGGTTTTTACCTTTTCCTTCCCTTTTCTCCCGTTCTGTTACCAGTTAGCAGTTGAGCTTCAGATAACCTACACCCTTTGATCGATAACAACAAGCGTGGATCCCGTCGAGTACAATGGACGCGAGGGGGTGCTAATACCTTCCTCTCGCGTAACCGAGTCCCGAACCCAGACTATGGTTGTAATGACCATTCCTTTCCCTTTGCTGAGGTTTTCTTCGATCGTTTCCTTTCCCTGCGTTGGGATAAATAACGTTCGGTGGTGACTCTTCTGTTCTTTTCCGCCGGTTGATTTTTGCAGATGCGACAGTGTTCTCTCTCTATATTATGTAGACAATGAATTGAACCCCTAATAAAAATTTATTTCTTAATGCGCCTTATATATTACTAGGACACTGCGTAAAAATACAAAAATGTTTTTAGGTTCTAAAGATATATTTTCGGACGCACCACATACACACATCCTAGGTCAATTTTGAGTCACGCTCTAAGAGTGTGGCTTTTTTCATCTGGAAATGCATCTCCGTAATCTGTCTGAGGTGCATCTCTATAACATATTGAAATAGAAACAGAAGTAGAAAATCTGAAAGCTTTATTATGACAAAATAACATTATCATTCGTAATATACATTACATAGATGATGTTAACATAAAATCCAACATTACATTTCAATATCTAGGTGGACGCTTCAACATCTTCACAATATCTTCGGCTGATCTTGAAATCGTCGCTTCCACCTTGATCGAAGCTTTTGTTTCGAAATGGAAAAATGGTATCCATATAGCCCTTACATCTGCATCCGTCTTGAGCTCATAGTTGTTGAACCCAATCTTATCTTCGTTGTTAATTGACGGTGAACAGTACTCGAACTTCACAATTTTTTTATTATCTTAGTAAGGTAGGATATTATGCCCTTCATATTGCAGATCTGCATAAAGGGTGTACTCATTGATCTTAAATTTTTTTCTGGGTGTCGTGCTGGAAAAGGAGACATTTGCGACATACCAGATGATGTTCATTTGCAACATTTGCGACATTTTATGTTTGTATGAGAATGATACAAGAGCCTGTGTTTATAGTAGTTGTAGAAAAATATGGACCTAAAAAGTTATATCTTGTATCAGTGGAGGTTTCAAATATGCATCTCTGGTACCACCTTATTGTTTTATTCCGAAGATGCATCTCTAGAACCTCTCCTGATCCTAATAGAAAACAAAACCTGTGTGTTTTGTTTGGCAAATGGACAATTTTTTTTAAAAAACATCAAAATGTATTAAAATATTTGAAATTATATATTTTACACTTCATTAATATTAATACACAATTACATACAATTAATTGATGACAAAAAACTAAAACGAATCGAAAAATTTGTCGCCGGCTAAATTTATAATTATGGGTGGTCCCCCTTTAACTTTTGTGCATTTGATTATCTTTCAATATCGCTTAATTTGGTGAACTCTTACATCCTTTTTGAAAGCTCCAAGGATTTGACTAAATTTTGGTAAAACATAATGTTGAACAAGATGTTCTAATTTGAAGATGTCGAATGAGATGTCCCAGCATGAATACTCAACATCATGACTGTCACAACAGGTTTTGTTTTTAATTATGTTTTAAGATTCAAGGCGCGTTTGGCAGTGGATCAAGGACAGAAGATTCAAAGCCCAAGGAAGTATAAGGTTATAAAAGAAGACTTAGACCTAGGGCTGAATAACTAATCATATGGTAACACTTTTGTAAAGTAGAAAATAGGGTTTAGGGTTTTAAGAGTCGTACGACTTTCTTGTGTTGTAAATCTCCCTTTGTATCGGTTTGATATAATGTGGTAGACATAGATGTATATACAGATTCAGAAACCTTTAGGTAATAAAATGTATATTATTCTTGGATGAAGCTTTGAAGCAAATCCAATAGAATCCGTGTAGGATTGTTAGTCAAGGTAGTTTGGCTAAACTTTGCATTGAAATAGGATTCTTTCAAGTAGGATGATGCAGTTGATGTCGATTGTAACTGTTAGATAACACAGGTTGTGATTTAGGGAGTGAGACGGGTTTCTCTTATCAATTAGATGTGACTTCTAATGATAAAGTTTTCATTGGGTAGTGATAGGTAAACCAGAGGTTGTTTACATAAAACTATACTACTGATAATGGATTCTTCTTCCTGACTTGGTAGCCCCCAGATGTAGGTGATTTGCACCGAACTGGGTCATCATATTTTGTGTTATTATCATTATGCAATTTACAGATCAGTATTGATTAACATGTCGTAACAAATATTGAAACATGTGTTATGAATCTGTTGCTGATATTCAGTTTATCAGCTTGTTTGTTCTGTCCTTGTTTTAATGTTATGCAGAGAACAATGTCGTGACATGTGTTAGGACATCTGCTATCTTCCATGCCAGAATTTCAATTGGTATTAGAGCAGGCATCTTGTCTGTTTCTGGATGAGATCTTGGGAGATACTTTCTGGTTTTTAAACAAGGTGTGTGTGCGATCAGACCATTCATTGGATATCTGGAATGATTGGTATTGGATCAACGATGGCAGCCTCTGTTGGCTGTATTTTGCTTCTGTGAAGTTTCTCCAGCCGCTGCTGGTGAAGAGGTTCTTTTCTGCTAGGTGTCCCCTAAGATGTCTTGACATCTTAACTAGAGCATGTTGAAGATGTGTTGGTGTTCCGCTGCATATGTTTCTGATAAAAGGACCTTGGTAAAGCGAGATTGAAGACTCTATTCATGAAGGTGGGAGCATCTATTGAAGTTCTAATCATTCCAGCTGGGAGTAATGGAATGGAGAG
This sequence comes from Lathyrus tuberosus, assembly GCA_022829125.1. NCBI lineage: Eukaryota > Viridiplantae > Streptophyta > Magnoliopsida > Fabales > Fabaceae > Lathyrus > Lathyrus tuberosus. The sequence goes on along the minus strand of JALAZF010000082.1, from coordinate 9,464,038 downwards.
ATTTGTTTGTTGTTGTTTACCGCTGATGTCTTGGTACTTGAAAGGTTGGTTCCTTCAGGTATTTTGAAGTCAAAAGAGGAGAGGTCTAGGTTATCAATTTCTTAGTTTATGAAACTGGTAAATATCCGTGTCATGATAAATTTGCCAAAGACACTTGAGAATTCTCTCAAGTCCACTCATAAAGGCACCTCTTGTCATGAGGACTGCTTTTGCTCTGGAGGCTTGTGGTTGCACTTGTGGATCAAGGTTGGTTCTAAGGATCATCAGTCTAAAGAATTTAGGGGTGATTTATTTTCACCTTCCATGTAGTGCAAGGTAGTGCTTCTTCAGATCAATTGAAGTGGTTTTTCTCAAAGAAGATGCAGAAGTTTGTGCCAGATAGGTCAAGGGTGTCAGTCATGATGTCTCAACATTCTGTTTGGGAAGGAGAGTACCTACACTAAAGCATACCTGATGGGTATTCCTAAAGTGTTGATACCTCCTGGATGTATGGCCTTCTGAATAAGGATTTAAGATCTATTGCTATTTGTGATGTTCACAAGTATTTAATGAATTATCCTTAGTTGATGATCAAGGAAGATGAAGTTTAGTTGTCTCAATAGTTGTTGCATCATCAATGTTCAAGTATTTAGTTCTTGGATCTGTTTAGAGTTCTGCAAGGATCTGATGTTCAACCAGATGTTGAAACATCTCACCAGCAGAGTTTGTACAGAATCTTGTTGATTCAAGGAGTGAATCTCTAGAACAAGGAAGGGGAGTAGCTTATGCTCTGGGAACCAAACCTTTGTGTGTTGACATGAATTATTGGGAACCTTCTTCTGGTTGGATCTGCAGAGGCACATAAGCTAACTAGGAAGTTTCGTGGTAGGAAGCTTATCTAGAATATGGTGCTGATGGATGTGAAGATGAAGACTTCTTATTCTTGATGAAGATGTCTTGGATCAATTTATTTCTGATCTAGGTGAATTGGAGTGCAGCTGTAGAGAGCATGAGATGCATTTCATCATGAAGGTTCTGGATTAGTGTTCAGGATTTTATCTCTGACATCTTGAAGATTTCTTTTCTTAAAGAAAGCTGGATTTCTTGTAGCTGTTGACTACTCGATCAAGCTTTGGCATGTTTGGTTCTTCTGAGGATGATGTCTTGAAGCTGATGCTCTTCAAGGTATCTGGTCTTAAGATTAGTTGTGGACCATTAACATAGGATGAAGGTTGTCTACTCAAACTTGATATGTCAATCAAGTCTATGAGAGCATGGAACTCTTGTTCTATAGAAGTGGAAAAGTTTGTCAAGATGGTATGTCTGAGGGGGAGTTGATCAAGATTGTATCAGACAGTCTTGTGCTCACCAGATGGAAGTCATGACATTGACGTCACTATCAGATGTTTTGACATCAGAGTTATCTTCAGATTGTCCATTCTATGGGATCTGGTTACAGTGGAGGTACATCACCTTGAGAAGAAGTTGATCTTCTCATATGTGATCGGAATAGATGCTTCAAAAAGCATATACAATGTATGGGAATTAAAGAAGCTAGTAGAAAGTACATTTCATAGTCTTAGTGTATCTAAGATGTCTTACTGAAGACCCACATTCTTGGCTGGAAATCTGGAGGAAGCTGCGACACTTGGCTGTGTTTAACCATTGTCACTTGAATCCAAGAACAAATTACCTTTGTGGAGAAGGGAGGTTGTTTGAAGACCAAAGGAGGAGCTGGTTTCGGATCTTGGCTTGGTGATTATTGAAGGGGTCTTCACTAAAGAAGCCTACCTTTGATGGGAGTATGAGAGTTTATTCCTCTCTATAATTTTTCTTGATGATCAAGTTGGTAGGAGTTGTGTTCTCTGAAGACCTTCAGTTGGATTACTATGCAGATAGTAAGTCCAGTGGTAATTGTATCAAGAAACATAGTGTATGGTGTCTGTGATATAACCAAGATGTCCTAACTGATGTTAGAACATCATCATGTTCTCTGAACTTGGAGTTCAGATTGTGGAAGCTGATATTCACCAGTTGAATCAGAAGTGTTCTAACTTGTCATACGGGAGAATGATGAAGTGAAGATTGTCTTGGATCATAGGGTGTATATCTGGTAGTCTGACTCTTGTTGAGGTCATAATGCTTGTGGAGATGTGGTTTCTTCTGCTACAAGTAACTCTAGAAAGAAGTGGATTAGTTTGGTGCTTGTGAAGCAAGTAAGCTGAGGATTTCTGGAGCATGTATTTGATGCCTTTCAAGTGTGAATGACATTTGTGATAGCTAACAAACTAGGAGATTCTGCATGTCTCTTTGAGGAATGTGAAGATTTCCAGATTCAACTGGATTTATTCTCAAGGAACAAGGATATCTATGGCTGTAAAATTCAAGGTGGAATTGTACAGGGTATGGATGGGTTCAGGATAAGAGGGGTCAATGGTGATTTTGGTCTCAATCTAAGAGTTTGTTAGCTATAGTACAAGGATGAAATCCTGGTACTCTCTCACTATATGATCATGAAGTTTTTCATGTGATATCATGTGGTGATTCTGGGTGTCTCTTGTTGGAAGAAGCATCATTTATGAAAGATAGGGGGAAAACATCTGTTTGTTGGGTGTACTAGTGTGGTACATAGATTGCTTGTGGATCAAGCCATGAGTGAATGTGTTCAGCAGGTGTATTAGACAAGGAGTGAGCTCTTGAAGACATGAAGATGAGCCTTATATTTTCCATTAACTTTAAGGTGTTCTTCTTGTAAAGGATCACTGGTTATCTCCAACAGGGGGAGTTAAACTTCTGTCTTGGACCTGTTGCTGTAGTAGTGTAGTTGTTTATCAAGATTGTTTGTGGTTTCAAGAAGTCTGTGATAGAATACCTCTGGTGAGGGTGTAATGTCAGACGAGATGTCATGACATTGTGTTACTGTTATAGTTATGGGTGGACTTGACAGGTTGATTTTGGCTTGAATCATAGTTGTACAAGCTTCTTGGGAGTGTCCTGAGAGTCATTGCTTGGGTCTGGGAGAATTTATTTTGTCTGCGGATTGGAAGATCAATGGAAGAATTCTATTGATATGTTAAAGATGTCGTGATCAAGTCTGCTAATTCTGGATTAAGGAATTGATTTAGAATGAAGAGAAGAAGATTGTGATTATCTTTTTAAACTTGTTTTGTGTGTGCTAAATGAAACAGTACTGTGGGGTCTTGGTCAATGTAAAAGAAGGTCCTTGGGTCATTCTTGAGAAAACTGATAAAGTCAAATTAGGTGTCAGGACATTGCTCAGAATCTGTTTTAGATAAAGACAATCAAAGGGACAGTGGTTTCAAGGACATGTCAGAAAAAGTGGAAACTTTCTAAACTAACTTGGCCAGTGGTCAATATTCCATTCATTGACTAGTCTTTTGTTTCTTCCAAATGGATCGTCATTGCCTATGTAGCTTCTTCAATATTTAAGGAGGCTCATGATGCTTGAGTTGCAGAACGTCTTCCTTGTTAAGTTGAGAGAAAATGGGTTTTATTCGTGTTTAGGTGTGCACAATCTGGGCATGAGTCTGTATTGGTCATTTGTGCTATTGGTCTGCAAAAATGTCTCAAAGGATATTCTAACGTTCTAGGTTCTAACATCTTAGGGAGTTTGTGTTTTGTGATCAGAGTTATGAAGCAAGTTATGTTTTGTGATCTGAGTTACATGTTTTATGTACTCTGTATCACGAGGTGAATGAGGAGGGTGACTGGAAATTATCTTCTCACTCTCTTATTCATGAGGAAGGGGGTCTTGAAATTATCTTCTTTCTCCCACATGAATAAGGATAGGGTCCAGAAATTATCTTCTCCCTCTTCCTTGACACTTGCTTCAGGATTTCCCACTGCATGCACCATCAAACTGAAGAATGTTTTAGCCAAAATTTGTCAAAAAGGGGAGATTGTAAGCTCCAAGGATTTGACTAAATTTTGGTAAAACATAATGTTGAACAAGATGTTATAGTTTGAAGATGTCGAATGAGATGTCCCAGCATGAAGACTCGACATCATGACTATCACAGCAGGTTTTGCTTTTAATTCTGTTTCAAGATTCAAGGCGTGTTTGGAAGTGGATAAAGGATAGAAGATTCAAAGCCCAAGGAAGCAGAAGGTTATAAAATAAGACTTAGGCGTAGGGATGAATAACTAATTCTATGGTAACACTTTTGTAAAGTAGAAAATAGGGTTTAGGGTTTTGAGAGTCATACGACTTTCTTGTGTTATAAGTCTTCCTTTGTATCGGTTTGATACACTGTGGTAGACATATATGTATATACAGATTCAGAAACCTTTAGGTAATGAATTGTATATTATTCTTGGATTAAGATTTGAAGAAAATCCATAGAATCTGAGTAAGATTATTAGTCAAGGTAGTTTGGCTAAACTTTGCATTGAAAGAGGATTCTTTCAAGTAGGATGATGTAGTTGTTGTCGATTGTAACTGTTAGATATCACAAATTATGATTTAGGGAGTGAGATGGGTTTCTATTATCAATTAGATGTGACTTCTAATGGTAAAGTTTTCATTGGGTAGTGATAGGTAAACCAGATGTTGTTTACTGTAAACCAGAGGTTGTTTACATAAAACTATACTACTGATAGTGGATTTTTCTTCTTGGCTTGGTAGTCCCCAGATGTAGGTGAGTTGCACCGAACTGGGTCATCATATTCTGTGTTTTTATCATTCTGTAATTTACAGTTCAGTATTGATTAACATGTCGTAACAGATGTTGAAACATCTATTGTGAATCTATTGTTGATATTCAGTTTATCAACTTGTTTGTTCTACCATTGTTTTAATGTTATGCAGAGAACAATGTCATGACATGTGTTAGGACATCTGCTATCTGCTAGGCCATATTTCCATTTTTTGCAAATCGGTCAAGTCTCGGCTTTTGTTGTTGAATGAGTCGTCCACTCCACTGATGTAAGTGATATAAGACATCTGGTTTCAAATATAACTGAGCAAAGTATCATGATTTTAAAAGCCATCCAATGCATATAATACGATCATTTGGATTTTGAGGTGGGGCAGTGCGCTGTAGGAATTTTTTTTTTGAATAACCGTGTCTTGTGAGATCAATACACACTCTATCATAGGCATTTGCTATGAGATGGCCCATTTTAGGGAAGTGTGTCCATTTTTCCTCTAGTGTCGGTCCACTAATGCAAGGAACAAGAGACTCATTAATTACATCAAAATTTTCTTTCTTTCCGTAAAGACATGTGTATGATTATTTAATAAGTTGATGGCAGACAAGTGGGTGATCATCTTCTCCTTTACCGATCTGAAACAGCTCGAAAACTGCAATTATTATCACCCTCAACATTGAAAATTCGTTTGATGTATTTGTGCATAAAACCCGACATCTCGTCAATGAATGAATTTTTGTGTGGAGGTGGTTTGCTAATGCGAGCTCCTTTAAAAACATTTTTTTGAGATTTTGGAGTCGGCGAGTCCGAAAAAACTTTGTCAACATGTTTAAAATATGAAGGAGACCGCACCATTTAATTGTCAATCGGTGTAGGCTTGACCTTCTTCGGAGCACCTTTAGTTTTTACCGGTTGAGAGGGGTTTCAAGTCAATGGTTTTTGGATAAGCAAACTTCATCAATTGTTCTTTAATGCGCTCATATTGTCATCGTATTTCAAAAATCTCTCTCGTATCACTTCCCATTTTATCAAGATAGAGATATTAGATTTATAGTCTTTCATGACACCATAATCATCAAACCGAACCCTTTTCCAGTGACTGCAAACTTCATCCATTCTTAACGGACTACTAAGTTTCACCTTATTTGCTATAAGATAATCACATGGGAGACCGTAGGTTTTCACAATTGCGCAATCACACTTTGCGCTATCAGAGCCTACATTATCAACTTGTTTTGCTTCATGAAAAATATAATTCAAACATACTCTAGATATGTTGCTGACCAACTAAGAATAAAGATTGTTGTCTTTAAATCTGTGTTCCAAAACTGTGATGCTCCAACCAAATGATGTATGTATCTCATTATACTGGTTCTAGATCATTTGGTTCACAGAGTCCCAGTCTTTACACAAATCACCCTTACTATTTCCTAACCAATTCTTCAATGTAGCATGGGCAGACTCGCCTCGATTTGTTATTGTATTCCATGGGTGTCTAACCTGATCGGTCCATGTACAAACAATTTTCTCCTTCACCTAGTTCAAAATTGTACTTTCAATATATTTCAACAAATCTGGATATTTATTGTACACCTTCCTGAAATGTATAATGGAATCATTATATAACTTGTTAGTCAAAGAATTTACTATAACATTACATGCATCCATTATTTTTTCCACTATCGCACCCGCTTTCACCACTTTTCATCTTCGATCTTTATCTGTTTCGTCCATACAACGGGTTTAACCCAAATTCTCACCTTCTTTGTAATGTGATATCTACAAATTAAAGCATAAGAAGTAGGAAATACCTTTGCAACTGAATTCATCAAAGCACGGTCGGTAACAATTACTTTCGGCATCATATCTTGGTCCTTCAGCATTGACCGACACACCTCTAAAGACCAAATAACATTCTCCTCTTTTTTGCTCTCTAGAAATGCAAACCCGACATAATATGTCTTCTCATTAGAGTTAACACCAACCATCACCAACAGTGGAAGTCTGTAATTGATGGTCTTATACGTTGAATCAATGATGAGCAGAGTAGGAAACATGTTGAACAACTTGATGGAATGAGGATAAGTCCAAAATATATCTCTAACATCTACTCCGCCCTCACATGTTTAATACCTGGAAACATAGTTGTTATCATCCAAAAATATCAATAATTGTTGCATTTCACTTCTATCCCCCTGTAGCGCCTTGTTATATTGGTACCAAATATTGTACACTTGCTTGATATTTGAGATATTTTCGGTTATTTTACGTTTCAAAGTTGCTCGTATATTTTTCAGTTGAACCAAATTCAATGTCATGTCTGAAACGCGATCCTTCTTTTCTGGCATGAGGCGACACGCAATTGGACAATCGACTAACTTTTCACACAAGTCATGGTTATGTAAACAACATATGACATTAAATCTCCATTTCTTATTTGTCAACATATAACCACATAACTTAAAGTGACACTCACATTTTCTTGATCCGGTGTCATCTCATTTAAAACTCTAGAGAGAAGGTCTATATTTCCCACTTCTTTTGCATGTTATTGTCACAAATGTACCTATTCTATCCTAACCATTATCATACCTTTTGATTTCCATACTAAATCCCATATTGGAGGCCTCAGTACGACTCCATTGAAACATGTGATCACGAAATTCAAACTCTTGCTCATTTTTAAATTGGTTGCCGACATCTATCTCCTTCACAACAACGCCTTTGACATTTGGAGGCACAACTTGTTTGGGGGAAACATCGGGGGTGCACCATATCTAATGAAAACAGTTACAGTAAAAAACTCAAAAAAGGCTAAAATTGTAAATAGAGCTGGAAAAATGAGAATAGATAGGCTCCGGAGATGCATCTCTGTATGAACTCATATAGAATCTGAAGATGCATCTCTGTATGAATTCATATCAATTAGGCTGCTCAAATATCAATATATTTGTTGAAAATACCCGAAGACACGTCTCTGGAATAAAATTATTTTACTCTGGGGTGACACTCATTTAGTGCGTCATAAGGGTGCGTCCAGAATATGAGGGGCATTTTGGGTTTTCCACATGGTGGAAAGAAATTACCAATACAAATAGGAGAAAATAATTCTCATTGAGCTTATGTTCTTTTATCCAACCCATTAAACTTCCAACCCAAACAAAATAAACTATGGTAAAAAAAAATAGGGAATTGCTTTTCCCACCCTTAGGGTGTACCATCTACGGTTGTATGCCTTTTTATACCTTACTTCTTGTACAAAAAAAAATCATTAAACTTCTCTAAAACAATATTCACCCTATTTCCAATTCTTAAACTTTCAATTTAGTTCCCATCTACTTTCCTACAACAAAATGTCATTCCTTAAAATTTTCAAAGGCGAAACTTTTATGTTTCAAAATGTGAATTCATACTTTGATAGAGTCGACGAGATATGTGGCACGCATGGAATAGGTCAAGGAATAGGGGATTACTGTTTCTCCCACGATTGTAGGAGGACTCAGTCTCCCACTCACCCATCCATGACTAGAAGAAGGAGAAACCACTCCTCTGGGCCTTAGATCTAGGCCCAACAGTCTCCTATATATACTCCACTTATGAAAGGATAAAGGGATCTTGAAAGTACCTCTAAAATAAACATAGGAGCTCTCCACAACAGTACATGGGCGAATTCTCACCACACTTAATACCCCTAAAACTCTCAGATAGCCATACACAACTAGGGGTTGTCTCTCAGTTTACTATTATAGCAAGTACATCCTCTATATGTAAGTCTTCATATCTAAAACTCAAATCCTAGCAACATGAACCTTACCCTCTCTAAATTGGTCTTATTCATGTGTGTAGCTATGTTTTTTCATTTTGGTGTACCATCTACAGTTTTATGCCTTTTTATACCTTATTTCTTGAAAAAAAATCATTAAACTGCTCTAAAACAATCTTTACCCCATTATCAGTTCTTAAACCTGTCAGTTTAGTCCCATCTATTTTCCTACAACAGAATTCCATTCCTTAAGATCTTCAAAGGTGAAAATTTTATGTTTCAAAATGTGAATTCATATTTTCAATTTATTACTTGACAACAATTTAGTACACTTGCTAAATTAATCATAAAAAATTCATTTAGAATTCATGATACTCACTTGTAAATTCAAACCAGTTATTTTAAGGAGGATGCCACTTGTTATGAAATATGGGATTCAAACACACACAAAAATATGGTGTGAAACAAAGAACAAAAGCAATCACACTAAAGAATCTCAAGAAAAAATAGTCTACCAACTAATGTGAAAGCATACCACAAAATAAAACAAGATAAAATATGAGAATTAACACATAGAAAATTGGTTATATAGTTTGTCCCGAAATGATCTATGTTGAATGAAAAACTTCTCATGATGATCATAATGATTGAATACATGATAAGGTGTTATTGATGAATTGTGTTTTGCTTGTTACAAGAGTATTTCTCATTGCATTGATAAAGCCTATAACTTTTATATTTATACATTTCATCCATGCGTTAGGAGTGAGTTATTCAAGTGAAACTAACATAACTAACTTCATAACTACTTTCTATCTTAACTAATTGTTCATCGATGTTTTTGGTAAAAAAAATCACTTAATTTTATGTTAATTACTTGAAGGACTAAACAACTAAATCCTAGGGCAAGTTTGTGCTAATTTTCTGAAAAGAGAAAGTGTATATTCCATATTGTCAGACTGCTTATAATGAATGTTGAGTATTTTCAATAAAATAGCTATGTTATTAAATAAACAAAAAACAAACTGATTTCGACTAAGTTGAAATTAATTTTTTGAACGTTAAAGAAAACAAGTGTAGAAATAACTTCAAATGGAAAAAAGGATTTATTTGCATAAATGTAAAAGTGGTAGGCAAGTAAATGTTCTTCAGCTAAACTCGTTTCGCTCTTGTGTGTGGGTACTTTAAGTGTATATCAAAGTTTACAATGTTTTTGCCACCCTTGATCCTACCAATAGAACCTTCATTTATAATGTTATGAACTAATGGTCTTCTAGCATTCAAATGCTTCTCTATCTCACATGTCATGTTTGCATGTGTGACTGACTCTCGATTGTTTTCCACGTGCCCTTCTTAATTTGGATAAGACCAAAAAGCATTTGCTTTAGTTTGAATTTTGAATCTACCTCTAGTCGAGCCAGTTTGACATGTCGAACTCGACGCAATACTAAACTTCTTGAAATTTTGCTAAGTCCTCAACCAGACTCTTCGACGTCAGATATTGTTGTTCCCATGGTAGGTCTTTTGGTCAAAAAACACCTTGACCTTTCCCAATGTTTGGAGAAATTCTGGCTAACTTCTCCGTCGAATTTCTTGGCTAACACTAACTAACCATTCTCTAACATTCCCCCTCAAACTCATGATGCCTTGAAACAAGATATCTTGAGTTTGTTGCGAAAATGAACAAACAGATTAGACGGAAATGGTTTTGTAAGGATATATGTGATCTTAGCTTGAGATGCTGGATTTGAAGTTTGTTAGTTGCAACTCTTTCTCTAACAAAATGGATATCCAACTTAATGTGCTTCGTCCTAGCAAGTAGTATCGGGTTATGAGATAGAATGACGGCACTGAGGTTATCGCAAAGAAGAGTAGGAGAAAGATGGGGCATAAAGAGCTCTTATAGAAGTGATTCAATCCACAAGACTTCAGATGTTGTGTGAGCCAGCGTGTGATACTCCACCTTTGTGCTAGAATGAGCCACCAATGAATGCTTTTTCAAACTCCAATCTACAAGTTTAGGTCCAAGCAACACACATGAGGCTGAAGTTGAGCGTATATGGTCAGAATTACTTGCCCAATCTGAGTCGCTATATGCTTTTAGTGAGAGTTTATGTAATGAATGTGCTGGAGCTAGCAGTAGTCAACGTGAGCTTGTGCCATTGAGGTATATTAACATATGTTTGACCATACTTCAATGAGATGTAAGTGGTTCATCCATGTATTGGCATACTTTATTAACATAAAATGTTATGTCAGGTCGAGTTAAGGTTGTATATTGTAATGCATCAACTCTGGATCTATAAAGAAAGGGATCAAGATGCTTGTCATTGCCATGTTTTATTAGTTTACAAGTGCTTCTTTGAGAATCAATGTAGATCCGAGTTAGATTTTGAGAAAATCTGCTTCTTCAAAACTTTGATTAGTGTTTTTCACTAGCAATCCTTGGTGGCGGCTGGAACTTCATTTTCTCTGAAAATGACTCCTCCGATGAAGAAATACCACATGTTCTTGCTAGCACTGAGCAAGTCAATTTCTCTGAAACTGGATTTTCTTGATGAACACAACAAAAGCGATGGTTTCAGATTCTATTAAACTGAAAGCTTGAGCGAATAAAAAAGAAGAAGATGATGGTGCAAGAGTGTGATAGAGGCATCGGAAAAGCCATACAATCTCTTTAGGTGTATGATGCCATGTTGAATGAGAAACTTTTCATGATGATCACAATGATTGAATGCATGATAAGGTGTTATTGATGAATCAATATTTGCTTGTTACAAGAGTTTTTCTCATTGGATTGATGAACTATATGCCTTATATATTTATACATTGCATCCACGAGTTAGGAGTTAGTTATTCAAGTGAAACTAAGATAACTAACTTCCTAATTACTTTCTATCTTAACTAAGTAAAAATTATCTAATAATCTATTATGGGAATGATAATAGTTCTCTCATCCACTACCATTCAAGAATCTTAATAAAAAAGTTACAAATAAATTACAAGAAATTAGCTCAACGAGTTCATAAATTCATAAGAACACGACCTAATTTTTATCCATTTGAGATTTAAATTTTTATTCATCTCAATACATGAATCAGTTATTCCTAATATATTTAGAAGTGTTGATCAATCCTTAGATAACCTCCAAAATTTGTCAATTTCTTAGGATAATGAATCCTAAGAACTGCTATCTATACATTTTGAAACTTCTCACTCTAGAAAACTTCATCTACCTTAAAAATAACAAGAAAAAAAACCTTAAATATGATAAAGGTTCCGAAATAAAAAGTCTTCCGTTAATGTCGTGCCTTCATCCAATCACCGTGAAGTTTACCTTAACCTCTCCACAGTTCAAAACCAAAAATCCTTCTAAAACCTTTTCCAAATGCCTCGTGTTTTTGTTGGGTTTATCTTTCTGTCTTAGGCTTGTTAGGTCTGGTTAGTCTTAGGCACACTCTTCTGTATTGTTAGCATTGCTTGTAGCCTATACAAGGCATAATTAATACTAAATCGAAGCGAGTTGGAGCCATTTTACCTAACAAGTGTTATCAGTGAGGCCCAGATTCACATGCATTCTTTTCAACACAAACAAAAACTGCAATTTTTTTCTGATCCTTTTTTCTTCTTTCTCCGCTCACTTTCTTCTTTCTCTGTCATCATCTCCGTCGTTCCTATGGCGAAATCCTCCAATTTCACTTATCCAGCAGTCCCTAAGTTCGATGGCTATTATGAACACTGGTCTATACTCATGGAGAATCTTCTCCGCTCCAAGGAGTATTGGAGTCTGATTGAGACAGACGTCATCACAGCTCTGGCTGATGCCATACTATAACAACGCAAAGCTGCCAACAAGAGCAAACTGCGTGACTTTAAGGCCGAGAACTATCTCTTTCAATCCATTGATAGGACAAATCTTGAAACAATTTTAGTTCATGACACAGCGAAGGATATTTGAAAGGCGGTGCGTAGGAAGTATCAAGGTTCCATAAAGGTGAAACGAGGTCATTTGCAATCTTTGCGACGTGAATTTGAGGTTCTTGCAATGGGGGAGGGTGAATTCGTCAACGACTACTTTGCAAGAACTCTATCTATTGCAAATCAAATGACTGCACAAGGAGAAAGAATGGAGCAGGTTGTGGTGGTAGAGAAAATCTTGAGGCCCATGTTCGCCAAATTCAATTACGTAGGTGTTCCATAGAAGAATCCAATGATGTAACAACTATGTTGATTGATGAGCTTCAGAGTAGTCTTCTTGTACATGAACAAAGAATGCAAGGGCAAAAGGAGCTCAGTGAATAACAGGCTCTCAAGATGAGTAATACTGGTAGAGGCAAAGGAAGAAATGTTTCAGGAGGTCATGGTCAAGGAAGACAAAGTAGAGCATTTGTTGAATGTTACAAGTGTCATAAGCTTGGACATTATCGTAATGAATGTCCTAATTGGGAAGATAATACCAATTACGTGGAGGTTAAAGAAGAAAAAGAAGAAGAAGAAGAAGAAGAAGAAGAAGAAGAAGAGGTACTCTTGATGGCATATTCTGGAGAAATTAAAGAAATCAAGGAAGAAATATGGTACATTGATAGTGGTTGCAGCAATCACATGGTAGGAACCAAAGAGTGGTTCTTTGATTTTGATGACAAGTTCAGAGAATCTGTATGACTTGGAAATTATTCAAGGATGGTTGTGATGGGAAGAGGAAATATGAAGTTTTGTTTTAAAGGAAGGATACATGTTATCACAAATGTGTATTACATACCAGGTCTGGGTGAACGGAAATCGCGATCCAAAATGCAGCGGAAATTAAAATTTTCCCTTTAGTGATCCTTACAAATGAGCATGATCAGAGATAAAAACGGTTACCTCTTGTGGTGATTAACAAGTTTGATGAAGATCCGGATGAATGATAACGAGCGTTGAATGAAGAACAACACCTCTACTCAATCCACACGAACAGAGTGCCTTCAATCTCAGTGCTAGCTGCTACGAATGAAGAATTTGAGTGAGAGAGAGAAAGAGAGAAATACGGTCAGGGTTTCACCAATTGAATTTCATCAAGTTCAGAAAGCTTATACATAAGGGTTGTATTTATAGAACCACTTGTGTGGGCTGCAAGCTAAAAGTCCAACTTAAATGCACCATATAATAATAATAATATAATAACCATTATTATAATAAACATATTTTATTATTATTATATTTAATAACTATTATAATAATAATATTATCTCTTATTATTATATTATACGATGTTCCATATTTCACTTAAGTACACCGTACTTTACGGTGTTCCATAATTCTCTCAAGTACACCGTACTTTACAGTGTTCCTTATTTATTCTATCTTTCATCAATCTGTCGTTATGTGTGTGACCCTTTAGGTTCTCATGACGTTGATAATTATATTAAATCGTATATTTAATATAATAAACAGCGAGTGGTATCTAGCAACACATCACTGCTACCCAAGTCACGAAAATGTCATGTGATCTGGTAAAACCTTTTGTGATAGTACTTATGTGTACAATTACCCTTTTGCCCTTATGTCTATATTGAACACAGGGCATATACCATGTCATCCTTGTCCAGTTCAATATTGGGCCCTTAGACATTTATCCTGTTATGCATGATGGGCAAATTCCATCTAGGTCACTCATGTCCCTCAGCATGCTTTGTGAAGTACCCATCAACTGTCTTTATGGTCATTAAATTACGAACAATGTTAGATCAGTAATAAAGTACTCGACTCTACAACTAAGGTCCATAGTGGTTTCAGGTCAAAGGGTGGTATACACCACTATCACCATGAGAGTAACTTATGACACTTTGCATAACATTCTATGTAGTACTCTCATAGTGGGTCAATCCAGTATAAATATTACTCCTAATATCCATACCTATGTTAAGACTTAATAACTCCTTATCCATGATCCATGAGATGTGATCATCAGTCTATCTACATAATAGTCGTAATACTTTAAGGTTATCTCAGTTCACAGTAAAGCCCGACTACGAATACTTTAAGAATAATGTCCTTATGTTTAAAGGGATCTCATGATTAAGTCACACTTAATATTTCATTAAACGAACTAGATATTCTAGGGACTTTATTATTCTAGAAAAACAACCATAATAAAGAAATGCCTTTTATTAATAATAAGTTATTCGATAAAAGTACCAAAATTATTGTCCTTTAGAGCTTACACCATAATCTCCCACTAGCACTGGAGCCAATCAAGCATACCTCTAATACCCATAGATCTAGTATGCCCATCATGCTTCTGCTGCACAAGAGGCTTTATTAGTGGGTCAGCAACATTGTCAAGTGTAGGTACTTTGCATATCTTCACATCTCCCCGATCTATTATCTCTCGACTGAGGTGATAACGCCTATGTATGTGTTTGGATTATTGGTGAGATCTATGCTCATTAGCTTGTGCTATGGCACCATTGTTATCACAATAGAGGTCATTGGGATCCACAATTCTAGGGACTATGCCAAGTTCACAAATAAACTTCTTGATTCAAACAACTTTCTTTACTGCATTTGAGGCAGTAATGTACTCGACCTCGGTTGTAGAATCAACAACTATTTCTTGCTTTGAACTTTTCCAGCTCACAGCGCCACCATTTAAGTAGAACCCATAACCAGATTGAGATCTGAAGTCATCCTTATCTATCTGGAAGCTAGCATCGATGTATCCAATTACAGCAAGCTCTTACTGACCTCCATATACCAAGAATGAGTCCTTAGTCCTTCTCATGTACGTAAGGATATTCTTAACAGCTACCCAATGAGCATCACCGGGATCAAATTGGTACCTACTCGTTGCACTTAAAGCATACGAGACATCTGGTCGAGTACATAACATGGCATACATGATAGATCCTATTGCAGATGCATATGGAATCTTATTCATACGATCCCTTTCTTCCTTAGTTGAAGGGGACTGTGTTTTTGATAGACACATACCATGTTGCATAGGTATGAATCCTTTCTTGGAATCATGCTTATTAAAGCATCTCAGCACTTTGTCTATGTATGTACTCTGACTTAGGCCAAGCATTTTTTGTGATCTATCTATATAGATCCTAATTCCTAATATATAGGCTGCTTCACCAAGGTCTTTCATAGAAAAGCATTTCCATGACTAAGTTTTCACTTGTTGCAAGGTAGGGACATTATTTCCAATGAGTAATATGTCATCTACATATAATACCAGGAAGATGATCATGCTCCCACTAACCTTCTAGTAGACACAAGGATCATCTTCATTCTTTATGAATCCATATTGTTTTACAGTTTCATCAAAACGAAGATTCCAGCCTCTGAAAGCTTGCTTCAATCCATAGATTGATCGTTGTAACTTGCATATTTTTTAGGCTTCTTCCGGTATGTCAAATCCTTCAGGTTGTGTCATGTACACATCCTCAAGAAGATTCCCATTAAGGAAAGCAGTCTTGACATCCATCTGTCATATTTCATAATCATGATATACAACGATAGCAAGTAAAATACGAACAGATTTAAGCATTGCAACTGGTGAAAAGGTTTCATCATAGTATACCCCATAAATTTTTTTATAGCCTTTAGCAACCAGTCTTGCCTTATAGGTATGTACCCTAACATCTATGTCAGACTTCTTTTTTAAGACCCACTTGCATCGTATAGGACTAACTCCTATAGGAGGCTCTACCAAGGTCCAAACCTAGTTTGTGTACATGGAATCCATTTCAGATTTCATGGCTTCTAGCCACTTCTCAGACTCAGGACCAATTATTGCCTCTTGGTAGGTTATAGGCTTATCTTGATCCATGAGTAATACATCACCTTGATCAGTGACGAGATATCCATATCTCTATGGTTGGTGATGTATCCTGCTCGACCTACGCTGGTCTTGTTCTACTTGAGCAGGTTGCTCTTCCACAACTACTTGTGATTCTTGCTCTAATTCCTTCATAGGTGTATCAATGCTTTGTAATTCTTAAATTTCTTCAAGCTCTACTTTCATCCCACTGATTATTTTGGAAATAAAGTCCTTTTCCAAGAAAACTCCAGTTCGAACGACAAACACATTGCCCTCAGAAGGATTGTAAAAGTAATACCCTCTTGTTTCTTTAGGATGCCCCACAAATAAGCATTTGTCCGATTTGGGCTCAAGCTTAGTTGAAATTTGTCATTTAACATAAACTTCACAACCCCAAATCTTCATGTAAGACATATGTGGTTTCTTACCACTCCATATCTCATATGGTGTCTTCTCAACCTTTTTGGATGGAACACAATTAAGTGTGTAAGTTGCTGTTAGAAGTGCATGTCCCCAAAAGGAGTTTGGAAGATCGGTATGACTCATCATGGAACAGACCATGTCTAACAAGGTTCGATTTCTTCTCTCAGATACACCATTCCATTTTGGTGTTCCAGGAGGAGTGAGTTGGGATAGAATCCCACACTCTTTTAGATGGTCATCAAACTCTAGGCTTAAATATTCGCCGCCTCGATCTGATCGAAGAGTTTTAATATTCTTACCTAGTTGTTTTTGTACTTCATTCTTGAACTCCTTGAACTTTTCAAAGGATTCAGATTTGTGTTTCATTAAATACACATAACCATATCTACTGAAATCATCAGTAAATGTGATGAAGTATTGAAAACCTCCTCTGGCAGGTAAGTTCAGTGGTCCACATACATCAGTATACATGAGGGCCAAAATATCATTAGCCCTTTCACCTTTTCCTGTGAATGGGAACTTTGTCATCTTTCCAATTAAACAAGATATGCATGTATCATATGATTCGTAATCAAAAGAGTCCAAGAGTCCATCTTTATGGAGTTTGGAGATGTGCCTCTTATTTATATGGCCTAAGCGACAATGCCAAAGGTAACTTGGATTTAACTCGTTAGGTTTCATCCTTTTAGTATTAGTGTTATAAATTGGCATTTCAAGATCAAGGACATACAATCCATTATTCATTTGTGTAGTAGCATAGAATATATCATTCAAATAAATGGAGCAAGAATTGTTCTTTATTATGAATGAAAAACCAAACTTGTCCAAACAAGAAACCGAAATAATATTCCTGCTAATTGCAGGTACATAATATCAGTTCTCTAACTGAATTATTAAACCACTAGGTAAAGTCAATGCATAAGTTCCTACAGCTAAAGCAGCAACCTTTGCTCCATTGCCTATACTTGTAGGTCAATTTCACCTTTTGCCAAATCTCTACTCCTTTTTAGCCCCTGCACATTAGTCGTAACCCAAAATTTGACCTCCTTTTTTTCTTTTACATGAGCACGTGCATTAGCATCGCTGGCATACGCATTCGCATTTTTCTCTATGTGTTTCTTATTGCAGGATTTTCAGGTTTTTCAAGCCCACTTAATCAAATCTTTACAAGATTATCACATCATCAAAATAAGCACAAAATAAGGGTTTCCATGCCTATTCATTAAAATAAGAGATGGAAAATTGAAACCGGGACCTCAACACTTGTTCCTGAGTTATCTGGGAAAATTTTGCCTAAAGTAACCGGTTACTCAATATAGGGTAACCGGTTACTCAGTACAAATTTGCAATTTCTCCTGCATTTTTGGGACAGCAACCATGCACACTCTTTGGTCTTTGATTCTACATTGTTCTAGCAGCAGCTGGAATATTCTAGACAATTCAAGTGATTCATTTACATTTGCTACAATGTTTCCTTTCCATTCAAGACTACCATGCACTCAATTTCCATAAATTATAAACCCTTGGATTTGAAGCTTACATTGGGATTGCTACCAAGTTAACTTCCTAACTAACCGAGTTAACCGCTTGACTCGGTAGTCAAGTGTAACAAACTCCCAAGCTAGCTCCAAAGCTAACTCCAAAGCACATTCCAAACCTATCAACTCCAAACCAAAACTCTATTTAAACAAACCTACAATCATTTTCACAAATCATCCACAATCTCTCAACCATTTCACACACTTCACTCTCAATTCTCTCACATTCTCTTTGAATTTTCTGCAATTTCTTCAACTTCGTCTCAATTTTCTTCCCAAACCTCACTATAGCTCTTCACCATTGAAGAATAATCACTTTTCACATTGAAAGTGATTATTTCTTGAGCTTAACCTTCATCATCTTGCAACTATACATGGATTTCTGAAGTTTTATTAGCTTTTGGATTCATTTCAAGTGTTTGCTTCAAGATTTAACGGTTCGAATTTTTATTTCGGAGTTTGATCGTAAATTGCTCGGTTTCGATACGTTTCGGATATAATTGAAGATTCCTCTGGTTTTCTTTGATTATTTTCATCAAGATCCATTTGCAACAATCACCAGGCTAATTCTCCGGCTTGTAGGTTGGTAGCTCTCACTCATTTTTCTGTTTCGAATGTTTTCGTATCATTCGCAATGTAGTTTCGATGCTTTTGTGTGTGGATTAGTTGTGCCATTACTTGATCCTTGATCTTGACGATTTAATTAATTCCATTGGTGTTATTTGTTGTTTTGGAACTTGACTTTTGTGCACAAATTCATACCCTAGCATGTGGTAATTTAAACAAGTGATTTGGATGCTTTAAGTGCTTTTTCAAAAGCTATTTTTACCACTGTTACAGTGGTAACCGGTTGCTCAATATAGGGTAACCGGTTACTCTTCACAAATTTGCACCAGCGCTGCTTTTTTTAACTGAGTAACCCGTTACTCAATATAGGGTAACTGATTACTCTGCACAAATTTCACCAGATTTGTTGTTTTCAAGCAAGTAACCAGTTACTCACTTTAAAGTAACTGATTACCACTGTACAAAATGTTTTTTTTGCTTCTTTTCAAGCTTTTTAGCCATGCTCTCTCCCTCTAACTTCCATGGATTAATATGATTCATTTGTATGGATGTTTTAAGTGCTGTTTCACTTCAGTTTAAAGCATGATTGTGAATTTTCCGATCTTTCGATTTCATAATTATGCTCATTCTTGACATTGCATGCACATGCAAATTCTTGCACATTTTTATCCACATAATAACATGATTTGTGATGCATTTTAAGTAACGTTTGGTTTTGTGTTGCACTTTCCATTCATGTTTGAACTAAGTTTATTCTTCAAAGGATAAGTTTAATCTTGTATAATCAATAATGCACCCTTTGCTTTAATAATTTTTCAATTCATTTTGGAAAGTTATTAGCATGTTCCCCTCTTTTTTGATTAATTAGTTAAAACTTCGTTTCGATTATTAATCTTCCCTTTGGAGTTTCTCTTTAGGATTCCTTTAGAGCTTTCTCTCTTTTTCCCTCCCGCGGATGTCGGAGTTTTGCACGACACTGGAGCATCGTACAACTTGGAGCTATTACGCTGTCTGTTTCAACTTCTGCACTACACCCTGTGTGTTAGAGAAGGAATGAGAAGGGAGAATTCATACTCTCATTCTGACCACTTCAGGTAGGGGACGAATGACCCTGTGCCTGGCTTAGTCATCTCTATCTCCTGGCGGTAGCGTATCTCTCATCCCCAGCCGAGTCGATCCTCTATCACTCTTACCTCTTTCAATCTGTCTTTTGATCTATCACCATTCCTTTAGTTCACGATCATTAGCAATCTTTAGAGAGTCAATCTCTTGCTCTTGTTCAATACCTTTCCCTTGTTCTCATCAAGAGAATTTC
Source organism: Lathyrus tuberosus (assembly GCA_022829125.1). NCBI lineage: Eukaryota > Viridiplantae > Streptophyta > Magnoliopsida > Fabales > Fabaceae > Lathyrus > Lathyrus tuberosus. The sequence continues at coordinate 9,443,975 of JALAZF010000082.1, read as the reverse complement.
AATTACCTTTTCTTGTGGCTAGTCACTTCTTTTGTTGATTCCCCGTGAGAGTTGTAATCATTCTTCCTTTGGTTGATCACAGTCGTACTGTTAAAACTAGTTCTCTGCAATCACACTCTTTCTTCGGTCAAACACAGTCTTCCTGTTAAACACTGAAACCCTTGCAGAGTTCGCAACCTTCTCTTGGTCCTTCTCCCTTTGATTGGTTAACCACTGCCTGTCAGTTAAAACACCAATTTGCACTTCTTCTCAGTTAATCACAGTTTATCTGTTAATATACTGAGTTCCTCTTGGGTTCATCACCTTCTCTTGGTTAATCACATATTTCTTAAGTTAACCACAACTTTCCTGTTAAAACACTGAGCCTCTTCGAGTTAATCACCTTCGCTTGGTTAATCAGTCGTTTCTTTTCGGTTAATCATAGTCTTTCTGTTAAAACCGAATCCCCAACATTTAGCAATCTTCTCTTGGTTCGAATACTCGCACCTTTGGGTTAGTAACCTTCTTTTGGTTCAAATACCCTTTCTTCGGTCAGGTACTATTTATTCGATCAGTGTACCGAACGTCCTTTAAGTCACGACCTTCGCTTGGTCCCACACCCATCCTTTGGGTCACGGCCTTCACTTGGTCCCACACCCGTCCTTTGGGTCACGACCTTCGCTTGGTCCCACGCCCGTCCTTTGGGTCACGACCTTCACTTGGTCTCACACCAGTCCTTTGGGTCACGACCTTCACTTGGTCCCACACCCGTCCTTTGGGTCACGACCATCGCTTGGTCCCACACCCATCCTTTAGGTCACGACCTTCGCTTGGTCCTACACCCGTCATTTGGGTCACAAACTTCGCTTGGTCTCACACCCGTCCTTTGGGTTACGACCTTCGCTTGGTCCTACACCCGTTCTTTGGGTTGATTGCAGTCTATCTGTTTCTCCCCGCATGGTTACAATCTTTTCTTTCTTCAGTTAACCACTATTTATCAGTTAATACACCAAAATCCCTTCAGAGTCAAACACCTTCTCTTGGTTCCGTACTCTCCCTTTTGGTTGATCACAGTTTATCTGTTAAAACCTTTATCCTCACCAGAGTCTTATCTCTTTCCCTTCTGTTGACCACTGCCAGTCAGTTAATATACCAAATCCTTTTTCTTTCGATCCCCAATAGGGTCATTACCCTCGGTCCCCCAGCACGACTTTTTATTCCCGTTCTCCCCAGTGGAGTCTCTATTATTCTGTTGCTCCTTTATCTTTTTGGTTTCGACACCACTCTTGCACATTATCCTCAGCGCGTTCTCTATTCTTTTCCTTTGCACTTATTTCTTGGTTTTGACACCAATTTCTTTTGAATCCCCAACGGATCTTTCTTTCCTTCTTGTGCTCTTGGTTTTGACACCATTTTCCTTTTCCTTTTCCGTTTTGTTCCACGAACTACGGAAGCTCTGATTCTACATTCTTTCGAATGTATGATACGTAGGCACGAGATCGTGAGATCTTGGCGAGCACACTTCCACCTTCTTCCATTCTTCTTCTCTTTCCTTGGTTCCATGAACTACGGAGCTTTGATTTCCTCATTGCACTATAAGGGTACGTAGGCACGAGGGCCCTAATCCTCCGCGAGCACCTTCTTTCTTTTCTCTTTTCTCTTTTCTCCTATTTCTCCTCTCTTCTTTTAGCTAGAAGCCTTTAGATAGATAACCCATCCAAGCCTAAAAGCAAGCGAAATGGTTCCCGTCGAGTACGACAGATGTGTAAGGTGCTAGTACCTTCCTTTCCCATAACCAACTTTTGTTCCCGTTTCTATTCCCCTTGGGTTTTATCGATATTTCCCTGTCCTTTGGGACTAAATAAAGTTCGGTGGCGACTCTGTGTTATCTTTGAGTGTGCGATTCACTAGGGTATAAACTAGCCATCTTCAATTAGTACAAATGTGAGAACCACGTCCAATATCCAATACCCATGAGGCAAAAGTAGATAAATTTATTTCTTTAACAAAAATACCTGAAGTCGAAGTTTCCACTCATTCTTCTTATCTTCCAGGTACTTTGGGCGGTTTCTCTTCCAGTGTCTGGTCTTACCGCAATAGAAGCAAGTGCCCTCCTTTATTATGCCTCCTTTGGTCTTTAAAGCATGAGCACTAGGTTTGGGTCTGGAAACTTCCTTGCCCTTCCCTTTACCACCCTGCTTGGTGGGCCTTTTCTTCTGCTTCTCTCCATTACTGACCATCAGAATAGACTTCCCTTTTTTACTTCAGATTCTGCTCAACAGTCCTCAACATGCTTAGCAGCTTTGGAAGACTTTTGTCCATATCATTCATGTTGAAATTTAGGACAAACTGACTAAAGCTCTCCGGCAAAGATTGCAGGATCAAATCAGTCGCAAGCTCTTTTTTGAGAGGAAAACCTAATCTTTCAAGGTTCTCCATGTCGTAACTGCGAAAAACAACCGGCGGAAAAAATAGAAGAGTCGCCACCGAACGTTATTTATCCCGACGAAGGGAAAGGAAACTATCGAAGAAGACCTCAAAAAGGTAGAAGACATGGTCATCGCAACCATAGTCCAGGTTCGGGAGTCGGTTATGCGAGAGAAAGGTATTAGTACCCCTTCGCGTCCGTTGTACTCAACGAGATCCACGCTTGTTGTCTAATCAAAGGGTGGATCACCTAAAACTCTACTGCTAAACAGAAATGGAAAACAAAAGGAGACTCGATAGGACATCGCCGTCCTAGGCCTACGTATTCCCTCATGCAATGGGAAAGTCAGAGTCAACGTAGTTCGAAGGACTACGGGTGAAAAGGGTAAGGTTACTCACCAAGACATCGCCGTCTTGTGCCTACGTATCCTTAATCAGACGAGAGAGAGGAAATCAGAGCAGTCATAGTTCGACCTACGAGTCGGTAAGTGTTTTTTTTTAGCGACGTTAGGTTCGCGTCAGGCAGTTAGGGTCGATGCCTGTTTGCGACAGAACAGAAATAACATGCTCTTTTCTAAAAATGATTTGAGACTCATCCCGAAGGATAAAAAGATTTGAACTTTGTTTGTGTTTTTTAGACAGAAGTGGATTAAGTTAGTTTGAAACTTGTATTTCACTAAAGTCTATGACATAGGAGCAAATGTGTCGCATGGTCGCCCCCAAACAGGACGTATGCTAAATGATGGAAGTCTAATAGTTGATATATCTTTTGTCAAAACTCTAATGAAATGATTGCTTCCTTTAACTTTTAAGATGAAATTTGACTAACAAAAGATCCAAAAGGATATTACTCTTGAATGGTTATGGTTTTGCATGGATTAACAAAAGAACACATATGGATTAACAAAAGAACACATAAGTTACAAGAAAGATAGATTCATGCCCTGCAACTTTCGCATAGCGAAATTTTCTTCGCATAGCGAAGGTCGCGACGCGAAGCTGAAGCAAGCTACAACAAAAAGAAACAAAACTAAATCAGCAGAACTTTGCTTGAAGCGAAGGAAGCAAGAGAAAGCAAAGGATTTCGCTTGAAGATTATGACGTGATGGAAGGCAAGGGTCGCGATACGAAGTTGAAGCGAGCAAAAACAGAATAAAACATAATCAAACTCACCTAACTTCGCTTGAAGCGAACGCAGCGAGAAGAAGCTAGTGAAGTTCGCGATGCAAACTTTACTTTGCATAGCAAAGTTTGGTTGTTCCTGAAAGGCGATTTGACAGTTCAAATCTTAATGGAGAAGAAAAGATAAGTTTGCATAGCGAACTTTCTTTCACTATGCGAACTCAAGCGGCCAGAAACACTATAAAAGGAGATCAAGTGCAATGCAGTAGGCATCTCATATTGTTTTAATACATTTTGGTATTAGATAGTTTGTAATAGATAGTAAGAGAGGGAAAGTGAGGATACGAGTTGGATACGCATCAAGAGTCGAGAAACCGTCGTCGATGCTGATTCATCTTAATTCCTCCATTTTGTATCAAGCTACCATAAGTAGCTAAATCCCTTTCTTGTTGGGATTGGATGTAGTTCACCGAAACAGTATGTATTTTCATTTATCATGGAGTTATATGCAATTTATTTATGAATCATTATCGATGATATCTTTGTTTTATTGTTTAACTCCATGGATTTGAATTGATATTGAGAAATACGGTTCTAATCTCGATCCAAGATAATCATCTCTTAAACTCTAAATGCTAGACATAGATTTTGGTTTAATATTCACCGTAAGTATCGATTCTTAATGTTGTCGTATTGTTTAATAGGCTGAGAAATCGTCGATTAAACAATAAGGTAGAATCCTCATCAGATGTTTATACATAAACTCTGTTTGTGAGCGATATGTGATAATATTGAAACATGCTTAAATTGTGTATAATTGATTTATGATATGCATATTGAATCGGTGAATGAAAACCAAATTCCTAAAAAGCCTATTCCTCTGAAATTTATCTTTATTTATAATACGCGTTTACTTTTCGTAACTTATAAACCAAACATCTCGAACTTTTGCTTAGAATCATAGAAATTGTTGAACGGTTTTGATATCGCTCCAATCCCTGTGGATACGATAAAACTAAATACTTACATTTGATTGTACTCAACATCAAATTGGCGTCGTTGTTGGGGATTGGCGTTTAAGATATTAAAACATTGCAATAGTTTATATACTTCTAAGTTGTTATATATTGTATATATTTGTTTTTCGCAACGTTTGTTCAAGTGTTGGATAAGTGGTGAAACTTATGTTTATGCTTCGAGGCAAGACTTCGGAAGAACAACTTCTTTTTAATCCCGAGAACGGAAGAACAAAAGACAAAAAAAGAAACAGAAACTAGTATCCAAGAAGAAAAATCACAAAGGAGCTTCTGCATCAACTTCCTCAACAAATCCAACAAAAGAAACAATGACTGAAGTTGTCAACGGTGGACCTTGTCAGAGCAGTCCAAGACGGTCAGCTCGTCTCACCAACACTCCAAATAACCGACAAGCTGAAATAAAGATGGGACTACTGCAGATTATTTATGCTAACCCTTTTGCAGGTTTGGATCATGAAGATCCATACTCCCACCTTACAAAGTTCTATGAACTGGCTGGTACATTAGGTGCACCCGAAGCTGAAGAAGAAGCGGTATTTGTAAGGTTATTCCCGCATTCTTTGATCGGTAAAGCAAAAGATTGGTATCTTGACCAACCTACTGAAACCATGACGAACTAGAATATATTGGAAGAAAATTTTCTTAATAGATTCTTCCCTCACAACCGGTTCATGGATGCAAAAACATCCATTGCCGTGTTTGCTCAATCTGCAAATGAAACTCTATGTGAAGCTTGGGAACGTTACAAATCCATGCTGCGGAAATATCTGAATCATGGTTTTAACAGTCTAACACAAGTCCACATCTTCTGCAATAGATTGCAGCCCCAACCAAAGCTCTTACTTGATGCAACAGACGATGGTTCATTATTGGCAAGAAGCGCAGAAGAAGCAATTTCAATTATCAACCGAATGACTCTCACCGATCATCAAGTCCAATATAATCGAGGAACCACACAAAAGAAACCTAGAATTCTTGAGTTAGATACGAACAATGCAATCTTGGCACAAAATAAGTTTCTCACTCAAACTGTGGAAGAACTCACCAAGCAATTATCCACTCTTCCACAACAACTCAAGCAACTGCACAAAGCACCTAAACCACAACAAGTAGCCATGTGTGAACTTTGTACAGGAGACCACCCAACCAGTTTTTGTCCTTTGATTAATGAAGAGGTCAATTATTTGGGAAACCAGCAGCAGAGACAGGTTCCGTACCAAATCAATCAAGGTTATCCATACAATAACAACGCAACTATGGCCAAATTCAAAACAGGCAGAATCAATACCAAAGCTACACTCAACTAGATAAGATTACAAAGATAGAAGATACCTTGAATCAATTTATGCAGATGTCCAGGGCAAACCAGAAAAATACAGATGCATCAATCAGAAATCTTGAAACACAAGTAGGGCAAATTGCAAAGCAGTTGAATGAGCAACAACAAGGACCGTTCTCTGCCGCCACTCAAACCAATCTAAAAGAAACGTGCAATTCAGTCACAACAAAGATTAGAAAAGTGGATGAAACAAAATTTGTAGAGAACGCCAAAGAAAAGAGAATTATAGTGGAAAAGCAAGAAGAAAATTTTGAGAAAAAGGAGGAAGAAAACAATGCTGATCCTGGAAGCGTTACAGTACCAGTTACCATTGAAAATATAAATTTTGATAAAGCTTTGATTGATCTTGGTTCAAGCACCAATCTTCTTCCATTTTCCGTTCTTAAAAAGATCGGTAATCCTAAAATAGAACCTACAACAATGGTGTTACAACTTGCTAACAAATCAATCACAAAACCAGTTGGCATGATAAAGGATATAATGGTCAAACTTGAGAGATTCCTATTTCCAACAGATTTTGTGGTGATAAATATTGAAGAAGATGATGACATTCCTCTTATTTTGGGACGTCCCTTCATAAAAATAACCCGAATAATGATTGACGTAGATGAAGGCAAGATGAAAGTGAGGTACAAAAATGAAGAAGTCAACTTCAAATTGTTTCAACACAAAGAGGATGACTATTACAAGATTGAGGCTCCTGATGAAATAGACCTGGAATTGAAGATAAAGAATGACAAAGAAAGGCCAAAGGATAGTGGCATAGATGCTTTGACAAATTCATACAAACCACCTTGATTTTACTCGGAACAGGCGTCGAGCTAACGACGTTAAACAAGCGCTAGTTGGGAGGCAACCCAACATTGTAAGTCATTTTATTTTAGCTTTCAATTATTTCAGTTTCGGTTTCAATTTTAGTACTTTCTTTTGCAATATCAGTTTATCAGTTGTATGTTGTATTCGTTTGAAACTTTTTGACGGTAGACTCACTTGATACTCCTTTAACCGGTTGGTATGCCGTAATTGTGTTTTGAAAAATTTATGTTGTTATGCTTGTTATGTTCCTGTTATCCTCATCATGAGCATAGAGTGCTTCTTCTAATATTTTGAACAAAGGCCAAGTCAAGTATCTTGAGCATTCAACAAGGAAGGAGAGTGAGTGGTAATGATAAGAATCAGACGAAAATCAAGAAAGGTACATGTTTACTTGCTTTGTAGAATGTTAACATGATTTTGGATTTTGTTTTCTCTTATAAACTCATATTGTGTCTCATTTTACATTGAACACACTTGCTTGAATCATTTAGCAAAAACTAGAAAAGTGAGGTGAACTTCCATTGTTTACAAAAGCTGCGAAATCCTTGTGTTTAACTCGGTTGATTCATGTTCAATCTAAAATTCCATTTGAGCTTTGTAAAGGTATAAAGATGATCAAGGCAATTGTTAGATTTCGAGAAAAACCACCATAGCCAAAAAGAATTTCATCAAAACCAGTAAGTGAGTGAGCATTTGTGCACCCTCTTTGAAACCAGAAAAATCAAAGGATGGATCAAATTTTGAAAACACAAAACCACTAAGAAAACCACTTAGTGAAGTTATGATCCATTCCAATTTGTTTTTGCACAACCTGAACCATAATGATACGAATCATCAAGAGCTTCACTCATGAAAAGAAATAAGTTGGGGAGAAAATGGATGATGATACCAAAAGGAAAAGCAAAAGAAGATAAAATGAGAAAAAGAAATACAAAAAACAAAACAAAAAACTTGGTATCATGAAAAAAAAGGAAAGATTGAAAAGACAAAAGAAAAGGCAAAATCATGGTGATGAAGTAAGGAGTGAAGCAAGTTACAAAAGTGGACAGATTTTTGAAAAATAACCTTAGGAGATAAACCATCTCTTTATGAAATTTGGCCACATTACAACCTTCACAAGCCCTATGTGATTTATGCCTTCATTTGCTCAAATTTCTGAATTGTTTGGATGAAAACATGAATCGACCCTGATGTTGACCAAGTGATTAGATGAGAGTCAGCACACCACATGATTAAAACAAAACTTCAAAGCCTTCATCCCTTTTTATGAAGAAAAGTGTTAGGAAATATTCAAGTGAGTTGTGTCATTATAATTTTGAGTACATGATGTAATTTTGTGGGCGAGAACTTAGTTCCATAACTATGCTCTAATTCTATAATCAGTTGAACATGTTTCTTGCTTAAAAAGTAATCATTTGAACCATTCATTTTTCAAAGTGTTATTTTAAATGCTGGCTTGAAAATCCTAAAAACTTTTCTTGAAAAGATCATGCTATTGATTGAGGACAACCAAGAAACTAAGTTGGGGAGAATTTGATGGAATTCCAATAGTTGATATATCTTTTGGCAAAGCTCTAATGAAATGTTTGCTTCCTTTAACTTTTAAGATGAAATTTGACTAACAAAAGATCCAAAAGGATATTACTCTTGAATGGTTATGGTTTTCCAAGGATTAACAAAAAAACACATCAGTTACAAGAAAGAAAGATTCATGCCCTGCAATTTTCGCATAGCAAACTTTTCTTCGCGAAGCTGAAGCGAGCTACAACAGAAAGAAACAGAATCAAATCAACAGAACTTTTCTTGAAGTGAAGGAAGCGAGAGAAAGCGAAGGATTTCGCTTGAAGATAGCGAGCGATGGAAGGCGAAGGTCGCGATACGAAGTTGAAGCGAGCAAAAATAGAATAAAATAGAATCAAACTCACCCAACTTCGCTTGAAGTGAACGCAACGAGAAGAAGCGAGCGAAGTTCACGATGCGAACTTTACTTCGCATAGCGAAGTTTGGCGGTTCCTGAAAGGCGGTTTGATAGTTCAAATCTTAATGGAGAAGAAAAGATAAGTTTGCATAGCGAACTTTCTTTGGCTATGTGAACTCAGGCGGCCATAAACACTATAAAAAGAGATCAAGTGCAATGTAGTAGGCATCTCATATTGTTTTAATACAGTTTGGTATTAGATAGTTTGTAATAGATAGTAAGAGAGGGAAAGTGAGGATACAAGATAGATACGCATCAAGAGTCGGGAAATCGTCGTTGATGCTTATTCATCTCAATTCCTCCATTTTGTATCAAGCTACCATGAGTAGTTAAATCCCTTTCTTATTGGGAATGGTTGTAATTCACTGAAACAATATGTATTTTCATTGATCATGGAGTTATATGCAATTTATTTATGAATCATTATCGATGATATCTTTGTTTTATTGTTTAACTCCATGGATTTGAATTGATATTGAGAAATACGGTTCTAATCTCGATCCAAGATAATCATCTTTTAAACTCTAAATGCTAGACATAGATTTAGGTTTAATATTCACCGTAAGTATCGATTCTTAATGTTGTCATATTGTTTAATAAGTTGAGAAATCGTCGATTAAATAATAAGGTAGAATCCTCATTAGTTGTTTAGACATGTCGTAACCTGAAATTTGACCTCCCTCTTTTGCCTTTTGCATAAGCATAAGCATGCACATCGCTGGCATACGCATTCGCACTTTTCCTCTGGTGTTTTGATTGCAGGATATTTAGGTTTTCCAAGCCCGATTAATTATATCCTCACAAGGTCATTACATCATCAAAACAAGCACAAAATGAAGGTTTCCATGTCTATTCATCAATACAAGAGGTGGAAAATCGAAATCGGGACCACAACACCCTTTTTTAGGTAAATTGGGCATATTTTGGCCTGGTTAATCGATTAACCATTTGCAGTGCAATTATGTTAATCGATTAACACAGGCAAAATATGCACAATTTGCTGCTTTTTCATGACAGCACATTTTCACACATTTTGGTCTTGGATTCTAGCAGCATATGGAATATTCTAGACACCTCTAAACATTTCCAAGCTACTCAATCATTCCAAGTGCATTTGCTATGATACTTCACTTCAAATCACGTGAACAATGTTCCTTGTTCTCCAAGTAATGTGGATCTTTGGATGTTGGAATTCACCTTGGGATGGTTACCAAGTTGGTTCTAACTAACCGAGTTAACCGCCTTGACTCGATGAGTCAAGTCCAACTAACTCCTAACCTAGCTCCAAACCCAAAGCTAATTCCAAACCAAATTCCAAACCATCTCATATTCCAAACCTAAAGCCTATATAAACACACCTTCACTCACTTTTCAACTCCTCAACCATTCTCTACCATTTTTCACCAAACTTCTCACATTTGACTCTAAGTTCTCTCACTTTTTCTCTGATTTCTCTACTCATTCTTCATCTTCTTCTCTCTTCTCCATCAAACCTCACCAAAAGCTCTTATTCTTGAAGGATAATCACTTTTCACATTGAAAGTGATTAATTCTTGAGCTTAACCTTCATCATTTGGCATCCATTGGTTGGATTTCTAGAATTACATCTCATTCTACTTCAATCCAAGGTTTTTACACCATTTATTTTGGTGCAAGTTCGATTTCGGTGTATTTTCGCGTTTTTGATCGGTTTCGACGCGTTTCGTCTACAATCCAAGGATCCTCTGGTTTTCTTTAATATTATGCACCAAGATCACATTGCAACATTTACCAAGGCACATCTCAGCCTTGTAGGTTGGTGGATTTCATTCATTTTATCATTTTGATCGTTTTCGCATCGTTCGCGACGTAATTTTGATATTCTTGCATGTGAATTAATTATACTTTTGATTGATCCATGATCTTGATTGTTAATTGATTCTATTGTTAATCATTTGCTGTTTCTAAACTTGATTTTTCGTGCATAATTGTTTGCCCTAGAATTGGAGTGATTGCATAATAAAAAAGTTGGCCAAAAGCACTTTTCCAAAACTAATTTTCTGCTCCCTGTACAATGTTAATCGATTAACACATTACAGTGCAATTGTGTTAATCGATTAACCAGTGTTTTTTTGCACTTTTTCACATGTTAATTGATTAACACATTGTAGTGCAATTGTGTTAATCGATTAACACTAAACCAGAAGGCCATTTTCTTGCATTTTCAAGTGTGTTTGCCATGCTTTCTTCATTTTAACTTCCATAGATTATCATGCTTGATTTTATGGATGTTTTTAATGTCATTTCACTTCTGGTTGAAGCATGTTCATGAACTTTCGACGCACATTTTCGATTATTCATTTGTTTCATGTTCTTAGCATTGTATGAACATAGCAATTCTTGCACTATCTTTGTTCACATGATGCATGATTTTGTGTGGCATTTTAATGATCATTTGGCACTGTTTTGCACCTTCCATTTCAGATTTGCATTAAGTTTATTCTTCATGGATAAACTTAATGTATAATCAATAATTCACTCCTTTTTGCTTTAATGACTTTTCATCCTCTTTGGAAAGTTGTTAGCATGTTTATCCCTTGATTAATTGATCGAAACTTTGTTTCGATTAATCTATCTTCCATTTTCCTCTCTTTAGGCCTCCTTGAGAGCTTTCTCTCTCATTCCCCCTCGTGGAGTTGGAGTTTTGCACTGCGCCTTGCATCGGAGCACTGTATAAATTGACGTTGTTATGCTATCCATTTCTCTACGCAGGAGCATTGTACAACTTAGAGTTGTTAGGCCGTCCGGTTCAACTTCCGCATTACACCCTGTGTGTGTTAGGGAAAGGATGAGAAGGGAGAATTCCTACTCTCATTCTGACTACTTCAGGTAGGGGACGAATGACCCTGTGTTTGTCTTAGTCATCTCTATCTCCAGGCGGTAGTGTGCTCTCTGTTCCCTAGTCGAGTTGATCCTTGATCACTCTTCTCTCTTTACGATCTCCTTTGATCCTCGATCACTCTTATCTCTTTCGATCTCCTTTTGATCAATCACCATCCTTCTTGGTTAAGATCATTATTCTTGCGCTAGCAATCTCTCTTTGTTCCATTACTCCTTTCTTCTTGTAATCAATCATTGCTTTTGATTCCCCTGAAGAGTCTCAATTCTCTTTCTTTGGTCCAACACAATTTTCCTGTCACGACAATTGTTTCCCCAGGAGTTCGCAACCTTCTCTTGGTTCTTCTCCTTTGTTTGGTTAATCACCGTCGGTCAGTTATAACACCAATTTTGCTCGCTTCTTCAGTTAAACACAGTTCGCCTGTTAAAATACTGAACCTCTTGGGTTAATCATCTTCTCTTGGTTAATCACCTATTTCTTCAGTTAATCACAGTCCGTCTCTTAAAACACTGAGTTTCTCTTGGGTTAATCACCTATTCTTAGTTAATCAACTTTTTCTTCAGTTAACCACAATCCGCCTATTAAAATACTGAAGCCCTTGTTGGAGTTAATCACATTCGCTTGGTTAATCACTCATTTTTCTCGGTTAATCACAGCTCTCCTGTTAAAATCGAATCCCTTGCAGTTGGCAACCTTCCTTGGTTCGAACACTTGCACCCTTGGGCTAGTGACCTCTTTTGGTTCAATACCCTTCTCCGTTGGTCAAGTACTGTTTGTTCAGTCATTACCAACACCCCTTTTGGGTTACGACCTTTGATTGGTCCTACACCTGTGCTTCTGGTTAATCACAGTTTTATCTGTTAAAACCAATGCTTCTCTATTCCCACAGAGTTGCAGTCCTTTCTTTCCTCGGTTAACCACTGTTTACCAGTTAATATACCGAGGCCCCTTCAGAGTCAAACACCTTCTCTCAGTTCAGCACTTTCTCTCTTGGTTTATCACAGTCTGTCCGCTGACACCAGCTTCTTTTCCCTGCCAGGGTCCTACTCTCTTTCTTCGATTAACCACTGCCAGCCAATTAATATACCGAGTCTCCTTTTTCTCTTGGTTATGACACCATCCCTTTATTCAGATCCCTAGAGGAGTCCTTCTTATTCTCCTTGCTCTTACTTTCTTGGTTTCGACACCATTTCTCTTTGTTATCCCCAGCGGAGTTTCTTTCGTTCTCGGTTGTGACACCATTCTTTTTCTAGGCTCTTGTACAATCACTCTTACTGCAGGGTCTTCCTCAGTAGAGTTTTTCTTTCACTCTTGCTCTTGGTTTCGACACCACCTCTTTCATCTCCTTGTTTCTTTCTTGTTTTGTTTTCCGTTCAGTTCCCTAAACTACTGAAGCTCTGATTCTGCATTCTTCTAAATGTCAGATACGTAGGCACGAGATGCAATGTCTTGGTGAGCACACTTCCACCTTTCTTCCGTCTTCCTCCTTTCTTTCTGTCTTCTTCGTCCCCTGGTTCCATGAACTACGATGCTCTGACTTCCTCATTGCACTATGAGGGTACGTAGGCACGAGGACTTCGTTCCTCCATGAGCATCTTCCTTCTTTCTTTTCTTTTTCCCCTTTCTCTCTCTCTCTCTCTCTCTCTCTCTCTCTCTCTCTCTCTCTCTCTCTCTCTCCTTCTTTTAGCTAGAAGCCTTTAGATAGATAACCCATCCAAGCCTAGAAGCAAGCGAAATGGTTCCCGTCGAGTACGACGGATGCATTAGGTGTTAATACCTTCCTTTTGCATAACCGACCCCCCGTTCCCGTTTCTCTTCCCCTTGGGTTTTATCGATATTTTCCCTGTCCTTTGGGACTAAATGAATTTTGGTGACGACTCTGTTGTTATCTTTGAGTGTGCATTTCACTCAGATAGAAACTAACCATCTTCAGCTAGTGACTCTATCGGGGACAGATTGACCTCTTGCTGGTCCATCCCTCGAGGGGTCTCGCCTAGTTTTGTTTGCTTTCTCTTGCTTGCTTGGGTGTTTATCTTTCGCGCTTTACTCGCTTTACTTGCTTTAGCTTTATGTTTATTTATCGTATTTCTTTACTGCTTTGAATATTCATATGCTGCATATTCTGGATATCTGTTGTTTTCTACTGTTGTTGGGATGGGTAGATATTATTGGAGAGAAAGGTCCTAACACCGGGCCTAGTATACACATAGGCTAGAACGTGGATAGTCGTGAGGCCTACGTTTTGCGTGTTGGGTTTTCACGAGAGCCACGTCCCAGATCGTGATTCGCTTGAGCATACTTCTGTCCTGTGAGAATTCACTACGGCGGGGGGTTTTCACTCTGAGTCCTATGGTTTGGGCGACCTTTCTAGGGATCACCTTGTTGTGTCTAGATCACACCTGTGAGGTGGATGGGTTTTGCAGGAAAACAAGCCACTTCATACCTTTGTTCTCTCATGTGCGTTAGATCTTCCCATCTACACAGAGCTACATGGGCAGATTATCCAGAAGCTGTTGCATCTCTAACTTACACTATTACATAACATTATTGCATAATGTTATTGCATCATCATGTATGTTGAACTTTTGGAATCTGAGTTATTGCATCATCATATGTATGTTGAGTTGTTGCATCATCTAACCTTTGCATCATTGGGTGTTGCATATCTCATTTGCATTCCACCTGCATAAACAACATACGCATACATACCTTTGCATTGCATTGCATACAAACCAGAAAAGGCTCACTTTCTTCCCTTCATCAGCCCAAAGACAATGATCCTCTGACGCCGAAAGCCTAAGAATCATGGAACAAGCTGGGTATGAGAACACAATGCGCCAGGAAGGCAAGGTTGACATGGTTGTGGAACTACTTCTGGACAGTATGACAATGAACTTCTCTAATCAGGTTGTGATTGACGAGCCAACCCAGAATGGACCAAAAGTGGATAAGGTCATGAATGTGGATGCAAACAATCTGCCGGTTCACCCTTTGCCTAATCAGAAAACCACTCAAGGAAATCAGAAACAAAAGCGTAAGCAAATCAGCAAAGGGAACAACAATCAAGGGAGGAGACGTCCTTGTCATGATCTAATTCCCGTGACTTACACACATCTACTGCCTATTCTGATTCATGCTAGGGCAATTGTTCCTAAAGAAATCAAGTCGGTTAAGTTTCCTTATCATCCTAAACATGATCCTAATGCCACATGTGGATACCATGCTGGATATGTGGGGCATTCTACAGAAACCTGTGTTGTCTTTAAGGACAAAATCCAAGAGCTCCTTGATCAGAAGTTGCTTTGCTATACAGAGAAGCCTTGCCAGAAGTCTGCACCTGTGATTACTGAAACATCTGCCGAAGCTGAGAATAGTGATCCTCCTATTCATGTTCCGGTTCCATCTCAAGTTGCTCAAACCGCTGTTCCGATTTCTCATCCTGGGATTATCTACCCTGGGGCCTCTTCCTCAGTTGCTGGGGTACCCCCTCCGAATTATCCGTATGGTGTTCCGATGGGTCAGAATGCTAGACAGATGGTTAATCCGGGTTTGGTGTATCCTTCTCAATTTGCTACTCCGCAAGTGAACACTCCTGCCGCTTCTCAGCTGCCAAATCCTCAGATTCTTGTTAGGCCCGCTAATCAGAATAGATTGGTTGACTACAAGTTGTTAGAAGACCGTATCAGAGCTATCAAAGGGTTCTCTGCTTTTGGTATGGAAGCCAAAGATTTGTGTTTGGTTCTAAATGTTGTGTTGCCGCAGAAATTCAAGATACCTGATTTGCCAAAGTATAAAGGCTTGAGCTGCCCGCGTAGTCACATCACTATGTACTGCAGGAAGATGGCATCCCATATTGATAATGATGAATTGCTTGTTCATTGTTTTCAAGATAGTTTGTCTGGTGCTTCATTGGATTGGTACATGGGCTTGAAGCGCAGCAAAATCCGTACTTGGAGGGATTTGTCGGAAGCATTTGTGAGACAATACAAGTATAACCTTGATCTGGTGCCAACTAGATTGCAATTGCAGAATCAGTCTCAACGCTCAGCTGAAACATTCAAGAAGTATGCACAAAGATGGCGTGAGATGGCATCTCGTGTGCGAACGGCTCTCTCTAACAATGAGTTGGTTGACATCTTTATGGGTACATTGCAAGGATCTTACTATGAGAAAATGGTGGGTAATTCTTCATCGAGTTTTACTGATGTTGTGACGATTGGTGAACAGATTGAGAATGGTTTGAAAACTGGAAAGATTCCTGGAACTGCTTCCCAGCAGCCGGCCACTCGAAAATCTCAGAACAGTCATTCCAAGAAAAAGGAAGGTGAAGTCAACGCTGTGACAGCTCAAGTTTCTCCTCAGTATCAAGCTCTCATGGCTCCCTTGTCGTACTATCCGTATCCGTACATTATTGCTGCACAGTATCAACAACCTCCATATCAGTATCATTTGCAACAACCAGTTCAGAATGCTCAGAATCAGCAACAGAATCAATAGAACAAAAATCAGCAGAATCAGAACCGTCAGAACAACAACAGTCAAGGAAACCGTAAGCGTCCGAGTTTTGATAGAATTCTGGTGTCATACACGGAACTGTTTCCTTACTTGGTTCACCAAAGGGCAATTGTCCCCAAGCTGATTGCACCTGCAATTCCTCCATTTGGCCCGAAGCATAACCCAAATTCATCTTGTGCTTATCATGCTGGATACATAAGACATGCAACAGAGGATTGCTTTGTTTTCAAAACCAAGGTTCAGGAACTCATTAATAAGAAGGTTCTGACTTTTGCTGAGGAAGGACCCAACATTCAGAGTAATCCGTTGCCGAATCACGGTGGACCTGCGGTTAACATGGTTGAGGATAATTCAAGGGCTGAATTAATCATGGATGTTGACGAAGTAAAGACTCAGATGTCTGTGGTTTTCAAGAAATTAAAGGAACATGGGCTGTTGAAAGGTTTGCATGGTAAGTGTCAGATTTGTGACGATAATCCCGACTAGTGTCGAATGCTGAAGGGTTGTGTCCAGATTCTGATGAACCGGGGCAAAGTACAATTTGCCAAATCTAAACCTGTCGAGGAAGTTGCTACTATTGAGCTGTTTACCATCATCTATAGGAAGGTTCCTATGGAATCCCCTAAATAGAAGAAGGTACAACCCGTCGTTGTTTGCCCGCCAAAGCCGTTTCCGTATCAGAATTCTAAAGAGGTACCGTGGAAGTATGGGTCTTCTATGTTTTCGGAAGGTCAAGAGATAAGGTTTGCTGAATCAGAGATCGAGAATGTTACAGCTGGTGGAGGTATGACTCGCAGTGGACGAGTATTTGCTCCGAAGGTCACTACGAAGCCTGTGCAAATTCCAACTATTGTTTCTCCTAAAGAAACGCCTGCAGCTGCAACCCCTGTTGTTCAACAAAGGGCATATACTGCTATTCCAGTACCGACTATCCCGTCTGAGGATGTTTCAAAGAGCAAGGAAACCCTTGATGATCAATAGTTCCTTAAGTTGATCAAGAAAAGTGACTTTAATATTATGGATCAGCTGGGTCATACTCCCTCGAGGATCTCAATTTTATCCTTACTCATGAGTTCGCCCGCGCACAGATCAGCTTTGTTGAAAGTGTTGAACAGTGCCCACATTATGCAAGATATATTTGTCGTCGAATTCGATAATGTAGTGGCTAACATAGCTGCAAGTCGGTATTTGGGTTTTAATGAACCAGAATTACCTCCTAAAGGAATTGCCCACAATAAAGCGCTGCACATATCTGTAACCTGCACAGACATCCTGTTATCTCGTGTTCTAGTGGATATCGGTTCTTCTCTCAATGTGATGCCTAAGGGCACGTTGAGTCAATTACCAGTGGAAGGAATCGAGATGAGACCAAGTGCCTTAGTTGTTAGAGCCTTTGACGGTTCTCGAAGATAGGTCATTGGAGAAGTGGATTTACCCATCAATATTGGGCCACATTTGTTTACCATTACCTTCCAAGTGATGGATATTAATCCAGCATACAGTTGCCTACTGGGTCGTCCATGGATCCACGCAGCAGGGGCAGTTACATCCACTTTACATTAGAAGTTGAAATTCCTGTTTGACGATCAGCTTGTCATTGTCTGTGGTGAAGAGGATTTGATTGTAAGCGAGTTATCATCTTTTCGATACGTTGAGACCGAAGAAGGCATAGCTGAGGTACCGTTGCAGTGTCTCGAGTTTAAAGTTGTCAGCTCTACTTCAATTAGTCAAAGTAGATCACCACAATTGACTTTAGCATCTGCTAAGAGTGCTAAAGAGACCATTGATAGAGGTACCTTGCCAGGATGGAGGCACGTGATTGATGTGGTTGAGAAGTATAATCATTTTGGAGCGGGCTATCATCCTGGTCGTCAATCTGGTCCCTCTGATCAGAAACAATGCAACTTTGTCAAGTTCTATAGCGCGGGTTTCCAGCAAGGTGACATCGTGGCAGCTGCTGATGATGCTGGTCCCAGTAATCAGATTTCAAGCTTTGTGTGCAAATGTCCGTTGGGTTTCAAGCTCAACAATTGGACATCTATCGTGATTCCTGTGGTTTTCCCATATAACATGTAATGCATTTTGCTTTCTCATTCCCTCGTCCTTGCCCGAGATGAGTGGATAGCTTGTAAAGGGCCTCGCGCTTTTGCAATATTATGTGATCAATAAATAAAAGTTTTTTGCATTCAAAATCATGCTCTATTTTCTTTCTTTATTTTACTTTTTCACAAAAAACAAATGGCAAAAGTTTCTTTTCTTTTTCACTTTTTAAATGGCTCATTATAAACATATTCATAAACATGCAGAACTAATAAAAGCATTGATAACAACATGGCAAACATCCATTGTAATTCTGGAATTCCAATTAACCAAGCCGAAGAAGATGGTGAAGAAGATTGTGAATTACCAGCTGAACTGGCAAGGCTCCTTGAGCATGAGCGTAGAGAGATTCAGCCATACAAAGAGCCAGTAGAAGTTGTTAATCTTGGTACTGATGAGGTCAGAAGAGAAGTCAAGGTTGGCGCATCCCTCGCAGAGCATGTACACTCTGATTTGGTTAAGTTATTAAAAGAGTACGTTGATATCTTCGCCTGGTCCTATCAAGATATGCCTGGGTTGGATACCAACATCGTTGAACATCACTTACCACTCAAGCCCAGATGTCCTCCTGTCAAGCAGAAACTCAGGAAGACTAGACCTGACATGGCACTCAAAATCCGAGAAGAGGTAAAGAAGCAGCTTGATGCTGGGTTCCTAGCCACTTCTGAATATCCTGAATGGATTGCCAACATTGTCCCGGTTCCCAAGAAGGACGGTAAAGTTAGAATATGTATGGATTATCGAGATCTCAACAAGGCGAGTCCGAAGGATGACTTTCCTTTGCCTCATATTGATGTCTTGGTAGACAACACTGCGTAGTTCTCTGTCTTTTCCTTCATGGACGGTTTTTCAGGATATAATGAGATCAGGATGTCCCTAACTGATATGGAGAAGACTACGTTTATCATGCCATGGGGTACATATTGCTACAAAGTCATGCCATTCGGTCTAAAGAATACAGGGGAAACATACCAGTGTGCCATGACAACCCTCTTTCACGATATGATACATAAAGAGATTGAGGTTTATGTGGACGATATGATTGCCAAATCCAAAACTGAAGATGATCACTTGGTTCATCTGAAGAAACTATTTGACAGACTCCGGAAGTTTAGACTGCGGTTGAATCCTACGAAATGCACCTTCGGAGTTCGATCTGGTAAACTGTTGGGCTTTATTGTAAGTCAGAAGGGTATTGAAGTTGATCCTGATAATGTTCGGGCAATTCAAAACATACCGCCTCCCAAAACAGAAAAAGAAGTCAGTGGCTTTTTAGGCAGACTCAATTACATTTCAAGATTCATTTCTTATTTGACGGCTACCTATGAACCAATGTTCAAATTGCTAAGGAAAAATCAATCGATTGAATGGAATAATGATTATCAGGAAGCATTTGACAAAATAAAATAATACTTGCAAGAGCCACCGATCTTAGTACCGCCGGTTCCTGGTAGGCCTTTAATCATGTATCTCACCGTTCTCGATGAATCAATGGGATGTGTATTGGGTCAACATGATGACAATGGCATAAAAGAACATGTAATTTACTATATGAGCAAGAAGTTCACTGATTGTGAGACCAGATACTCGCTCTTGGAAAAAACTTGTTGTGCTCTGGTCTGGGCTGCTCGACGCCTACGACAATACATGATTTGCCATACTACTTTGTTGATATCCAAAATGGATCCAATAAAGTACATATTCGAAAAGCCTGCTGTCTCTGGAAGGATTGCTCGGTGGCAAATGTTGTTAACTGAGTATGATATCCAGCATGTTACCCAGAAAGCAATAAAAGGGAGCGTCTTGTCTAACTACTTTACTCATCAACCTGTAGAGGGTTATTAATAGATGAAGTTTGACTTTCCTGATGAGGATGTTTTGTTTATCAGAGATTATGAGACTCTAGATCCTGACATAGGACCCGAACCAGGGGCGCGATGGAAGCTCGTGTTCTACGGTGCCTCCAATTCTAAAGGTCGTGGAATCGGGGTTATCCTCATCTCTCCAACGGGTTTTCACCTTCCCTTCACTGCTAGATTATGCTTTGCATGCACCAACAATATGGCTGAATACGAAGCATGTATCTACGGTATTGAAGCGGCAATTGACATGAGAATCAAGATTCTTGAGGTCTATGGAGATTCTGCCTTGGTCATCGGTCAAGTCAGAGGGAACTTTGTGACTCGGGATTCCAAGCTGGTTCCGTACCAACAACACATAGCGAAGTTGATTCCTTACTTTGATGAGATCACTTTTCATCATATTCCCAGAGAGGAAAATCAACTAGCTGATGCTCTTGCTACTTTAGCATCCATGTTCAAGGTCAAGTGGAAGAATGAAGCTCCGCATATCCGCATTGATCACTTGAACGAACCAGCACATTATTTAGCAATCGAGGATGAGTCTGATGACAAGCCTTGGTTCTACGACATCAAAAGATATCTGGAAAAATAGGAATATCCCGAGGGTATCACTATCACTGACAAAAATGCTCTTAGACGGCTTTGCGCCAAATTCTTCTTAAGTGGTGGTATACTGTACAAGAGGAATTATGATTCTGTGTTGCTCAAATGCGTGGATAGACACGAAGCACACACGATCATAAGGTACATACATGAGGGCTGCGAGGGTGTACATGCTAAAGGTCCCGCTATGGCCAAGAAGATTCTTCGGGCTGGGTATTACTGGACAACAATGGAGGTAGATTATTACAACTTTGCCAAAAGATGTCACAAGTGCCAAATCTACAGAGACAAGATCCATGTGCCTCCAACTCCATTGAATGTTTTGACTTTACCTTGGCCATTTTCCATGTGGGGTATAGATATGATTGGAATGATCGAGCCGAAGGCTTCCAATGGTCATCGATTCATTCTAGTTGCTATCGACTACTTCACCAAGTGGGTTGAAGCTGCTTCTTATGCAAACGTTACACGACAAGTGGTTTCCAGATTCATCAAGAAAGAGATAATTTGTCATTATAGCATTCCTAGCAGCATTAACACTGACAATGCAAGCAACCTAAATAACAACATGATGAAGGAGTTGTGTCAAGAATTTAAGATCCAGCACCACAACTCTTCACCATATCGGCCCAAGATGAATGGCGCCGTCGAAGCAGCAAACAAAAACATCAAGAGGATTGTCCATAAAAAGGTCAAGACTTACAAGGATTGGCATGAAATGCTTCCCTTTGCACTGCATGGCTACAGAACTTCAGTTTGCACTTCTACTGGGGTAACTCTGTATTCGTTTGTGTATGGTATGGATGTTGTTCTGCCCATTGAAGTCGAAATTACTTCGCTCAGAGTCATCATGAAAGCAGGTCTTGATGAGGCTGAATGGGTTCAATCCAGATACGACCAGCTGAATCTCATCGAAGAGAAGCGCCTTATAGCCGTTTGTCATGTTCAATTGTATCAGAAACGCCTCAAGCGAGCTTTTGACAAGAAAATTCTCCCTCGAACATTCTGTGAAGGCGAACTCGTGCTCAAGAGATATTCACCTGTTCACTCGGACCCACGAGGCAAGTGAACTCCCAATTACGAAGGACCCTTTATTGTCAAGAAGGCCTTCTTAGGCGGAGCCCTGATCCTCACCACAATGGATGGTGAGGAGTTGCCATCGCCCGTGAACTCCGATACAGTCAAAAAATATTATGCCTGGAAAAAATGGATAAGAGTCCGCTAGATTGACATCCGCAAGGACAATCTAGGCAAAAATGGATGTCCCGATGGACCAAAAAAAGAAATGTCCATGCAAAAGTTAGGGACAATGAAAAAACAATAATAGCCCGCTAAGTTGAAAACCCGAAAGGGCGACTTAGGCAAAAATAGGCATCCCGGTGGACGGAAAAAATGTGAAAACATGTCCAGGAAAAATTTAGGGATAAAGGCATTGACTGTGAACACTTGAGCCTCTTTTCCTCACGGCTAGACCTCAGACGGTAACAGAACATTCCAATCATCATCGACTGGTGCAAGGCGTTGGAACCTAGACTTACTATGGATGGTGGCTAATGTTGTAATCAATGCAAAGCATGATTTCCCTTTTCCATTTACATTTGTTTTTCAATTTTATTGCAAACTTCCTCATCAAGGATTTTGCATCCTTGTACACACTTTATGTACAAAATTTTTACATTCAATAAAATGCATTCTTTGTTATCTCAATTTGTTTTCATTCCAGTATTTTGTTTACAAAATAAACAATTATTTGTGATCACATAATACTAAAAAACATTGAGAACAATAAAAAGCTAAATTCACCGAGAAAGCATTATGCATCGCATGTGTTACTGGTAACTCCTGCAGGATAATCGGTAATATCCCTTGGTAAGCCTAACGTCTGGCCGGCAATGGGATGATTCTATGAAGAAGTTATTGTCTCCTCAGCAGTTCCTCGGCAGAGTCATCATTCTCCCCAGCAGGTTGCCAAGGTGTTCCCCAGCAAAGACGCTTTGTTCTCTTTTGCCTAGCAATGACTGTACATCATCTCCAATGATTAGGAACTATCTGTCACCAACAACAGTGGTTTCTCCTCAGCTGAGTCAACATGATTCGGGAATCTCTTTTCCCCACACAGAGCCAGTCTTGGTATAAAGGATTGACTTGGTTCTTTCATCCCCAACAGGGACAGCCATGGTGATTTAGAAACCTGAGATGTCCTCGGTTTCATTCCTCGGCAGGATCATCATCCTTTGTGAACTGTCTTTTCCAGCATAGATTGTCTTTATCTGCGGGTCCTCTCCCCAACCGAGGGTGTCGAAGTCGTTTTGCTAAGATTTTTGCCTAATCACTTTACACTGTGCCTTATCCTATGCCTCTGCATTGCATAATATCAAGCAACATGTAGTAATGCATACATAGCATATGCATCGATCATACTCCCTCTCTTTTTTGCCTGACTTATCTCCCAGCAGATTTTTAGCAAACTTTGCACTCATCTATTCAAACACTTTCAACTCTTCTTTTGTCGCCGTCGGCCAAATTCTCGAGCTACTTTTTTATTTAATCCCCTTTTACCTTGAATCATCGAAAAGCTGGCGCGATTCGTACATTCAGGTCCAAGAGGATTAAATAGGGGTAGCTGTCGTAACCCTAAATTTGACCTCCTTTTTTTGCCTTTTGCATAAGCATAAGCATAAGCATCGCTGGCATACGCATTCGCACTTTTCCTCTGGTGTTTTGATTGCAGGATATTCAGGTTTTCCAAGCCCGGTTAATCATATCCTCACAAGGTCATTACATCATCAAAACAATCACAAAATGAAGGTTTCCATGTCTATTCATCAATACAAGAGGTGGAAAATCGAAACCGGGACCACAACACCCTTTTTTAGGCAAATTGGCCATATTTTGGCCTGGTTAATCGATTAACCATTTGCAGTACAATTGTGTTAATCGATTAACACAGGAAAAATAGGCACAATTTGCTACTTTTTCATGACAGTACATTCGCACACATTTTGGTCTTGGATTCTAGCAGCATATAGAATATTCTAGACACCTCTAAACATTTCCAAGCTACTTAATCATTCCAAGAGCATTTGCTATGATACTTCACTTCAAATCAAGTGCACCAGGTTCCTTGTTCTCCAATTATTGTGGATCTTTGGATGTTGGAATTCACCTTGGGATGGTTACCGAGTTGATTCTAACTAACCGAGTTAACCGCCTTGACTCGGTGAGTCAAGTCCAACTAACTCCTAACCTAGCTCCAAACCCAAAGCTAATTCCAAACCAAATTTCAAACCATCTCATATTCCAAACCTAAATCCTATATAAACACGCCTTCACTCACTTTTCAACTCCTCAACCATTCTCTACCATTTTTCACCAAACTTCTCACATTTCACTCTCAGTTCTCTCACTTTTCTCTGATTTCTCTACTCATTCTTCATCTTCTTTTCTCTTCTCCATCAAACCTCACCAAAAGCTCTTATTCTTGAAGGATAATCACTTTTCACATTGAAAGTGATTAATTCTTGAGCTTAAACTTCATCATTTGGCATCCTTTGGTTGGATTTCTAGAATTACATCTCATTCTACTTCAATCCAAGGGTTTCACACCATTTATTTTGGTGCAAGTTCGATTTCGGTGCATTTTCGCGTTTTTGATCGGTTTCGACGCATTTCGTCTACAATTCAAGGATCCTCTAGTTTTCTTTAATCTTCTGCACCAAGATCACATTGCAACATTTACCAAGGTACATCTCAGCCTTGTAGGTTGGTGGATTTCATTCATTTTATCATTTCGATCGTTTTCGTATCGTTCGCGACATAATTTTGATATTCTTGCATGTGAATTAATTATACTTTTGATTGATCCATGATCTTGATTGTTAATTGATTCTATTGTTGATCATATTCTATTTCTAAACTTGATTTTTCACGCATAATTGTTTGCCCTAGCATTGGAGTGATTGCACAATCAAAAAGTTGGCCAAAAGCACTTTTCCAAAACTGATTTTCTACTCCCTGTACAGTGATAATCGATTAACACATTGCAGTGCAATTGTGTTAATCGATTAACCAGTGTTTTTTTTCACTTTTTCACGTATTAATCAATTAAGACATTGCAATGCAATTGTGTTAATCGATTAACACTGAACCAGAAGGCCATTTTCTTGCATTTTCAAGTGTGTTTGCCATGCTTTCTTCATTTTAACTTCCATAGATTGTCATGCTTGATTTTATGGATGTTTTTAATGTCATTTCACTTCTGGTTGAAGCATGTTTATGAACTTTTGATGCACATTTTCGATTATTCATTTGTTTCATGTTCTTAGCATTGTATGAACATAGCAATTCTTGCACTATCTTTGTTCACATGATGCATAATTTTGTGTGGCATTTTGATGATCACTTGGTACTGTTTTGCACCTTCCATTTCAGATTTGCATTAAGTTTATTCTTCATGGATAAACTTAATCTTGTATAATCAATAATTCACTCCTTTTTGCTCTAATGACTTTTCATCCTCATTGGAAAGTTGTTAGCATGTTTATCCCTTGATTAATTGATCAAAACTTTGTTTCGATTAATCGATCTTCCCTTTTCCTCTCTTTAGGCCTCCTTTAGAGCTTTCTCTCTCATCCCCCCCGGTGGAGTTGGAGTTTCGCGCTGCGTCTTGCATCGGAGCACTGTACAAATTGACGCTGTTATGTTGTCCGTTTCTCTACGCAGGAGCACTGTACAACTTGGAGATGTTGGGCTGTCCGGTTCAACTTTCGCATTACACCCTGTGTGTGTCAGGGAAGGGATGAGAAGGGAGAATTCCTACTCTCATTCTGACTACTTCAGGTAGGGGACGAATGACCATGTGCTTGGCTTAGTCATCTCTATCTCCAGGCAGTAGTGTGCTCTCTGTTCCCCAGTCGAGTTGATCCTTGATCACTCTTCTCTCTTTGCGATCTCTTTCGATCTCCTTTTGATCAATCACCATCCTTCTTGGTTAAGATCATTATTCTTGCGCTAGCAATCTCTCTTTGTTCCATTACTCCTTTCTTCTTGTAATCAATCATTGCTTTTGATTCCCCGGAAGAGTCTCAATTCTCTTTCTTTGGTCCAACACAGTTTTCCTGTCACGACCATTTTTTCCCCAGGAGTTCGCAACCTTCTCTTGGTTCTTCTCCTTTGTTTGGTTAATCACTGCCGGTCAGTTATAACACCAATTTTGCTCGCTTCTTCACTTAAACACAGTCCGCCTGTTAAAATACTGAACCTCTTGGGTTAATCACCTTCTCTTGGTTAATCACCCATTTCTTCAATTAATCACAGTCCGTCTGTTAAAACACTGAGTTCCTCTTGGGTTAATCACCTATTCTTGGTTAATCACCTTTTTCTTCAGTTAACCATAGTCCGCCTGTTAAAATACTGAAGCCCTTGTTGGAGTTAATCACCTTCGCTTGGTTAATCACTCATTTTTCTCGGTTAATCACAACTCTCCTGTTAAAACCGAATCCCTTCCAGTTGGCAACCTTCCTTGGTTCGAACACTTGTACCCTTGGGCTAGTAACCTCTTTTGGTTCAATACCCTACTCCGTTGGTCAAGTACTGTTTGTTCAGACATTACCAACACCCCTTTTGGGTTACGACCTTTGATCGGTCCTACACCTGTGCTTCTGGTTAATCACAATTTTCTCTGTTAAAACCAATGCTTCTCTATTCCCACATAGTTGCAGTCCTTTCTTTCCTCGGTTAACCATTATTTACCAGTTAATATACCGAGGCCCCTTCAGAGTCAAACACCTTCTCTCGGTTCAGCACTCTCTCTCTTGGTTTATCACAGTCTGTCCGTTGACACCAGCTTCTTTTCCCCACCAGGGTCCTACTCTCTTTCTTCGGTTAACCACTGCTAGCCAGTTAATATACCGAGTCTCCTTTTTCTCTTGGTTATGGCACCATCCCTTTATTCGGATCCCTAGAGGAATCCTTCCTATTCTCCTTGCTCTTACTTGCTTGGTTTCGACACCATTTCTCTTTGTTATCCCCAGTGGAGTTTATTTCATTCTCAGTTGTGACACCATTATTTTTCTAGGCTCTTGTACAATCACTCTTACTGCGGGGTCTTCCCCAGTAGAGTTTTTCTTTCACTCTTGCTCTTGGTTTTGACACCACCTCTTTCATCTCCTTGTTTCTTTCTTGTTTTGTTTACCGTTCAGTTCCCCGAACTACGGAAGCTCTGATTCTGCATTCTTCTGAATGTCAGATACGTAGGCACGAGACGCAATGTCTTGGCAAGCACACTTCCATCTTTCTTCCCTCTTCCTCCTTTCTTTCTTTCTTCTTTGTCCCCTGGTTCCATGAACTACGACGCTCTGACTTCCTCATTGCACTATGAGGGTACGTAGGCACGAGGACTTCATTCCTCCGCGAGCACTTTCCTTCCTTCTTTTGTTTTTCCCCTTTCTCTCTCTCTCCTTCTTTTAGCTAGAAGCCTTTAGATAGATAACCCATCCAAGCCTAGAAGCAAGTGAAATGGTTCCCGTCGAGTACGACGGATGCGTTAGGTGTTAATACCTTCCTTTCGGATAACCATCCCCCCGTTCCCGTTTCTCTTTCCCTTGGGTTTTATCGATATTTTCCCTGTCCTTTGGGACTAAATAAAGTTCGGTGGCGACTCTGTTGTTATCTTTGAGTGTGCGATTCACTCAAGTAGAAACCAGCCATCTTCAAGACATAAACTCTATTTGTGAGCGATACGTGATAATATTGAAACATGCTTAAATTGTGTATAACTGATTTATGATATGCATTTTGAATCGGTGAATGAAAACCAAATTCCCAATAAGCCTATTCCTCTAAAATTTATCTTTATTTATTATACACGTTTACTTTTCGTAACTTATAAACCAAACATCTCAAACGTTTGCTTAGAATCATAGAAATTATTGAACGGTTTTGATATCGCTCCAATCCCCGTGGATACGATAAAACTAAATACTTACATTTGATTGTACTCAACATCACTAAACACTCTATAAAAGTGAAGGGAGACCCCTCATTCTTCATTTCCCGTGTACTTAAGGCTTGTGGCGCACAATACTCGTTGTATTTATTAAGTGTTTTGAACTTGTTTTGAGATGAGAAGAGAAAGGACTCAAAGGTTGAAAAGAAAACAACTAAGGGAAACTAGATCCTAGTATTGTCGTGCACAATGGTCCTAAAGTTGAGATAGAAATGGAACTCTGCCTAATGTTAGCATGCAAAGAAATGGACCTAAGGTTGAGGTTTAAAAAGGACTATTCTAATTGTTATCATGCATGGATTAGCTCCTAATGTCTATCCTACTCCAAGATTAATAAAAAAAATTAAGTTGGACTAGGGAATCCTAAGGGAATATGCAAAAGCAAACCGAAACCAAGAAAATAAACCAAAAACAGCAGCTACAACAACACTTCTGCATAGAACGGCGGTAAATTCCAGCAAAAGATCTAAAACAGCATTTAACAGCTCATATTCTCAGCACATAACATGTATAAAATGCAGCAGGTAGAATGAACACAATTAATAGCATGTTAAAATCCAGAACAACAGGTGTGAAAAGTTAGGCAACATGTGTACATGAACACTTAAGAAATACAACAAGCAAGCAACAATTGCAAAAAAAAAAAAACATGCATAGCAAGGTAAATCAAACATAGGGATTGAAATCATCAAGAATGAGCAATAATGGTCATGTAAGTATTTCAAGAATAAGTATGCTCAACAAAGGCAGATGACAATGTGCGGATCAAATATGAACATGTATCAAGCAAGGTCAATTGATGAACATGTATTAACAATTAAGCACAAGCAAACTCCAGAAGATTGCACAATTGAACATTCCACAAGAACATCGTGCATAACACTGATTAACAAATTCGAATATGCAATTACGGAATCGGAAACAACATAAGCATGTGATACACATCCAGCAAGATAAACATCATTAATCAATAATTTACATGATACAAATGATTATGCAACATGATCACCACACCAAGAATGAAACACAATAATCAAAAGACATGCATCATTGAAAACCGAAAGTCGCGAGTAGAAGAAACTCAAGCATGCTATCGAGAATAAGGAAACAACTCAAAAATAGTCCACAAATATGCATCATATTAATCCACGAGGTTTAAGGATAGAAAAGGATCCAAACAAGCATGAAAAAACAAGAAAATAACATT
This sequence comes from Lathyrus tuberosus, assembly GCA_022829125.1. Lineage (NCBI taxonomy): Eukaryota > Viridiplantae > Streptophyta > Magnoliopsida > Fabales > Fabaceae > Lathyrus > Lathyrus tuberosus. Next base: position 9,415,106 of record JALAZF010000082.1, on the reverse strand, counting down.
CTGCTCCAGTGTTAATCGGTTAACCATATATGGTTAACCGGTTAACCTTTGAAAAATAGCCAAAAAAAAACACACAAAAAGGACTGGTTAACCGGTTAACCATATTTGGTTAACCCATTAACACTGTAAAAAACAGCAACATAAAATTCAGCACAAAAGCACTTTTCATCAACTTAATCACTTAATACCCACATGTTAGAGCATGCAATTAGTCACGAAAATTATTCCAAATCACCACAATCAAACATCAATTGGATCCAACAAACACCAAGATCAATGATCAAAACAATCAATGGATCCAAAATCACCAATAATCAATAGATCTACATTGTAACATGCAAGAATAAGCAAAATTCAAACTAGATCTAGAAATTACTAACCAACAAAGTTGAGAATTGCTTTGGTAAGTGTTGTTAAGCTGCAATAAACAGATCAAAATAAGAAATCCAAGGATCTATGAAGCTCTAGCAAGAAAACTTGAAGATCCAAGCAATAATTCACCAATAAGCAAAAGCTCTTCCAAAAGTGATTCTAACCACTTGATTCAAGATCCAAATAAACTACAAAACCAGAATTAAACCAAGGATGAAGATGTAATGGAGGTTTAGCTCAAGAATTCACAAATTGCAATGTATAATTTGTGAAGCTTTTCGCTATGGAGCTTTTGTGAGGGTTTTGGAATGAGAGAAAAGTTAAGAGAATTGAAGTGAGATGTGAAGAAAATTCAGAAAATGAATGAGACTTATGAGAGGTTTGAAGCAAAAATGGTTTAAATAATCCCTAGGTTAGGAATTAAAATGTGGTTTGGAGTGTGGGTTAGTGTGAGGAATGGAAATTAGGAGTGGAATTAGGAATGGAAAATGTTGAAATTTGGAGGGAATTTGAATTAATAGGAAAATAAATCAAATTGGAAACCACTTATAGATCCTTCTACTGGTGTGAAAAATTGAATTAGTGATTGGAATGAGTCCCATATACTGCAGCGTTAAAAATGAAATAATCTGGGAAAATTTTCTTTGGTTAACCGGTTAACCAAATTTGCCTAGCAAATGGTTAACGCCTTTGAAAATTCAAATTTTTGGCGCCATAAAGAGGGAAACATGGAAAATTTCTTGTTGCCAACCGTTCTGAGCATAGTTTGGCCTCTGAAACTTGTCCTTTGATATTGTACATATCTAACGCCTGAAATAAATTAGGATCTGTCTCCTGCGCTCAAAATAACCTGCTGAACAATATAATCTGGTATTGGATCACCGAGCAAAGTAAATGTCGGAGCCTCTAATGCTTGCTACTTGAAAACTTGAAATAAAAAAGAAGTCCTGATCCATAAAACAATGTGATCCCCTGTCTCAAGCACTGAATGCAATGCATGATCTACGATTATGACCTAATGGAAAATGCAGATGAATGCGAAACAAAAGCCAGCTAAAGTTAGAAACACGAGGGCAAATTTTAGGGTGCAACACTCCACATACCCAATCATCTTGAGTACATGGGGACCTACTGGGGCTCTCTCTGCTAGCTTTCCTTAAAAAAAGGCATTTGAAACTTCAAATATCTCATGCCTTGCCTTCTTTTGATAGAGCATCTTCGAGAGTTCGATCATATCGAATGCTGCCATGTTTTCATGTTGCTTTTGCAATTCAAAATTCATGGTAGCCAGTATGATGCAAGCTGTTTCATTGGCAACATCAACATGCTTCTTATAAGCATCTCTTTCAGCCTTATGAGCAGAACTAGGAGGCTCCTCTTTAGGAACAGGTGTCTCTAAGACATACAGCTTTTTATCATGTTTGAGGATAATCCTCAGGTTTCGGTGCCAATCCAGAAAATTTATCCCAGACAAATTTTCCTTATCAAGGATTGATCGCAAAATGTTGTTAGAGGTGTTTGTTGTCACGGTAATCTACATGAAAAATGTGAAATTATAAGTATCAATTAAAACCAACATATTCAATTAGGCCTTTAATTAAATATGCTCCCAATATTTTACTCAAACCAAATGACCCCACTATTTGATTCGGAAAATCCCGTTGGAAGATTTTCTAGTGGATCAAGATCCATATTTCACTTTGTTTTAAGTCAGCGTTAGGCTAATTACACAAAACTTAGTTATTTAGGTAGGAACTCCTTCCAATTGTATCTAATACAATTCTCGAATATTTTCAATAGGGTGAATAACTCCTTATTCTAATCCATCATATGGATCATTCACGACTGTTGCTTCTAAACGTATATAATATTATTATAATTTGTTTAGTTAAGTTTGACCCATTGTTTTAGAAATTGAATATTACATTTATCTCATTGCACCTTACCAATATAGAACATGCACCTCGCGTTAGGCGAAACCTACATTATTCGATACTAGTCTTGATGATTTCTAAAACTTGGAAAGCATAAACTTAATATTCAATTAGTTTGATCTCATCGGCTTATTTATCATACAAATCGTCTCTCAGATGCATCAACATACATTCACATGCATCAACATACATACAAAATGAAACAATTATGGTCCCTAGCGCAATTGTTCTACCAAGCCAATGAGAGAACCTAAGTTAAACCTAATAACGATCTACACTTCTCCAAGCAAGATCTCAAAGGTTGTACTCCTTTGATCTTGTATTCTTCTCTTTCTTCATAACATTATATTACATCAAAGAATACTCGTTTTACATATGAGGGAGTGAGATGAGAAAAAAAGTTGCATCAAGAGATTAAAAAAGAGGCACGACACGCAGGTCGTATTTTAAAATCCCAACCAAAAAAAAAACCTAAGGCCATAACTGATCACCACAAGAGAACAATAATAAACACATTTTTATTATTATAATTATGAATTTAAATTTTATTAATTAAATAAATTAAATTAAACTTTAGCGATTGATCATGAGTTAATTGGCGTTTCTACTGTCAGGCTATTAACATATACCAAATTATTTTAAAATAAATAATAACAAAAATTTAATATTATTTAATTATTTAATTAAATAATAACATGATACTTTATCATGTTATTTTGAAAACTTTTCATTCTACATATACACAGTAACCGTGAGGTAACTGTGAATAAGTATTTTGATACAGGAAAACGGTATTTTGTATACATAGTAATACATACTACATATTACATACAAATATTGTTATAATAACTTTTATTATACTTATTGTATGATATAGGCAACATCTCGTTACCGTTACCGCAACATGTGTATGTAATTTATAAAAACAATAACAACATTTGTTATAAAATTATAAAACAAAATAAAATACTTATAATAATAATTATTATTATTATAATATAAAATTTTGTAAACCTTAAAAAAACTCTTGACAACACAATTCTTGTGCCTTCAAAAACTCTAATGCAACTCATTCATACTATCAAAATTGTAACGATCGATTATTTAAATAGACGGATCGAAATGTCATTCATACAAATGCCAGATTCCAAAGCAAAAAAAGCATTGACCAATCACATGAAATACAATCATTACATAAATTGAATCGATGAAATAAAAGGCATATCAAATATACCGTTGTTGCATCATAATTATTCATATCTCATATGAAATTGATCAATCACTTTTGTGTAGCTTATGAATGATCGATGTATCAATGCTTCACCATACAAAAGTCAGATTCCGAAACATAGCCAACATCGAATCATCCAAATCATACACAACATGATGCCAAAAATTAATTTTATTTATTATGTGTTTTAATCGAATTAAATCAGAAAGTACAGAAAATAAACATCTACCAGATTCATGGTTTCGTAAGTGGCTCTGATACCACTGAAGGGAAATCGCGATCCAAAATGCATCGGAAATTAAAAGTTTCCCTTTAGTGATACTTACAAATGTGCATGATTAGTGATAAAAATGGTTACCTCTTGCGGTGATTAAGAATTTTGATGATACAAATGTGAATGATCACGAGCGTTGAATGAAGAACAACACCTCTACTCAGTCCACACAAACAGAGTACCTTCAATCTCAGTGCTAGCTGCTAAGAATGAAGACTTTGAGTGAAAGAGAGAGAAAGAGAGAAATACGGCTAGGGTTTCACCAACTGAATTTCATCAAGTTCAGAAAGCTTCTACACAAGGGTTGTATTTATAGAACCACTTGTGTGGACTGCAAGCTAAAAGCCCAACTTAAGTGCACCATATAATATAATAATAATATTATTATTATTATTATTATTATAACCATTATTATAATAAACATATTTTATTATTATTATTATATTTAATAACTCTAATAATAATAATAATAATAATAATAATAATAATAATAATAATTCTTATTATTATATTATACGATGTTCCATATTTCACTTAAGTACACCGAACCTTACGGTGTTCTGTAATTCTCTCAAGTACACCTTACTTTACAGTGCTCCTTATTTATTCTATCTCTCATCAATTTGTCCTTATGTGTGTGACACTGTAGGTTCTCGTGACGTTGACAATTATATTAAATCATATATTTAATATAATAAACTGTGAGCGGTATCTAGTAACACATCATTGCTACCCAAGTCACGAAAATGTCATGTGATCTGAAAAACCTTTTGTGATAGTACTTGTGTGTACAATTACCCTTTTTGCCCTTGTGTGTATACTGAACACAAGGCATATACTGTGTCATCATTGTCTAATTCAATATTGAGCCCTTAGATATTTATCCTGTTATGCAGGATGAGCAAATTCCATCTAGGTCACTCATGTCCCTCAGCATGCTTTGTGGAGTATCCATCAACTGTCTTTATGGTCATCCAGTTACAGACAATGTTAGATCATTAATAAAGTACTTGACTCTATATCTAGGGTCCATATTGGTTTCAGGTTGAAGGATGGTATACACCACTATCACCATGAAAGTAACTTATGACACTTTGCATAACATTCTATGTAGTACTCTCATTGTGGGTCAATCCAGTATAAATATTACTCCTAATATTCATACCTATGTTAAGACTTGATAACTCCTTATCTGTGATCCATGTGATGTGATCATCAGTCTATCTACATAATAGTCTTAATGTTTTAAGTTTATCCCACTTCACAGTAAAACTCGACTACGGATACTTTAAGAATAATGTCCTTATGTTTAAAGGGATCTCATGATTAAGTCACACTTAATATTTCATTAAACGAACTAGCTATTCTAGGGACTTTATTATTTTGGAAAACAACCATAATAAATAAATGTTTTTTATTAATAATAAGTAATTTGATACAAGTACCAAAACTATTGGCCTCTAGGGCGTGCACCATCACTGGGGTATAACTTGCTCAGTGTTGGGAAACTGCGGCAGAGGAATATCACAATTGTATTCAAGAACATATGTGTCAACTGTTCCATGGAGAGAAGGGGTTGATTCTAACAACATAAATGACAAACAATAGAATGTATATTGTCAGAGCATCTGTAATGGTGCCAAAATACTTTCAAGTCTTCACCTTGGAAGAAACCAATATATGGCACAACAGATATGCTCACCTTAGTGTCAAGGGTTTGAAGATTCTACATCAAAGGAAAATGGTTAAAGGGCTTCTAGAGCTAAATAACTTTGGAGGCAAGTGTGATGAATGCTTGTTTGGGAAGCAACATAGAAACAACATTCCAAAGCAAGCAAACTGGAGAGCCTCCAAGAAGCTTGAGCTAATTCATTCTGACATCTGTAGACCTATCACTCCAAAATCAAATGCTGGAAATAGGCACTTCATTACCTTTACTGATGACTACAATAGAAAAACATAGATTTATCTTTTGCAAGAAAAGTCTGAAGCATTAGATGCCTTTAAAAGATTCAAATCCTTAGTTGAGAATGAGTTTAGTTGCCTTATTCATTGTCTTAAAACTGACAGGGGAGGTGAGTTTACATCAACTGAATTCAATAGTGTCTGTGGCTCTAATGGGGTGAGAAGGCAATTAAATACAATATATACCCCTCAGCAGAAAGGGTGTCTGAGAATAAGAGTAGAACATTACTCAATATGGTAAGAAGCATGATGTCTGCTAGGAGTGTTCCTAAGCAATTCTAACTTGAAGCTATGAAATAGGCTGCATGTGTAATGAATAAATGTCCTACACATGCTCTAAAGAAAATTACACCAGAAGAAACTTGGAGTGGAGTAAAACCTTATGTGCATCATTTCAGGATTTTTTTATGCCTAGCTCATGTCCATGTTCTTGATTTCACAGAAGAAAAGTAGATAATAAGAGCATCAAGTGTGTCCTCTTGGTGTTAGTGAAAAGTCAAGGGCTTATAAGCTTTATAATCCTATTGAAAGAAAGATAATTGTTAGCAGAGATGTTGTTTTTGAGGAATCTAATGGGTGGAATTGGAACAAGTCAAAGGCAGTTAAGCATGTAACTGATGTTGATGAGATTGAGCTACAAAATGACCAAGATGAGAATATTAGTGATGATCGGGCGGACAACAATCATTAAAATAGTGTTGATAGTGAACATTCAAAGGAAGAATATGAAGTTGAACAAGATAACTCAAATGGTCCACCTGCAAGGAGAAGAAACCCACTTGGATACCTCAGAGACTATGTGTCTAACTTGGAAAATGTGGAGAATTAGACTGATCACATTCAGATCTTAGCAATCGCTATATCTAGCTCCCATGAAGATCCAAGTTCCTATGAAGAAGCAGTGAAGTTAGCCAACTGAAGGAAGGCTGTGGATAGTGAAATGCAGTCAATTGAAAACAATGATACTTGGCAGCTGGCAACCCTTTCACAAGGAGTGAAAGCCATAGGTGTCAAGTGAATTTTCAAGACCAAATACAATGAAAAGGGCCAGGTAGAGAAGCATAAAGAAAGTCTGGTTGCAAAGGGATACACACAAAAATATGGAATTGATTATAGTGAAGTCTTTGCTCTTGTAGCAAGGTGGGATACTATAAGAACAATTCTTGCTTTGGCTGCTCACAACCACTGGTGTGTATTTCAATTAGATGTAAAAAGTGCCTTTTTACATGGAGATCTAACTAAGGAGGCGTATATGGAACAACCATTGGGATATCACAAGGGTGAAAGTGACCAGGTCTACAAGCTCAAGAAGGCTTTGTATGGGCTAAGGGAGGCACCTAGAGCCTGATACAGTAAGATTGAATCTTACTTCAGTGTAGAAAAATTTGACAAGTGCTCTCATGAACCAACTTTGTTTGTCAAACATGGAAGCAAGGGAAAGATTCTCATTGTAAGCTTGTATGTAGATGACCTTATCTACACTAGTAATGATGAATATATGACTGCAACATTCAAACAATCTATGAAAGAAAATTTGCCATGACTGATTTGGGAAAAATGAAGTATTTCTTAGGAGTTGAAGTAATTCAATGTAATCAAGGAATATTCATTCATCGGCAGAAATATGCATCTGAAATTCTGACAAGGTTTAGCATGGAAGACTGTAACAAAGTTTGTAGTCTAATTGTACCTGGTTGTAAGCTTGTGAAAGATGAGAAAGGAAGAGCCACAGATGTTACATTGTACAAGAGGATGATTGGCTGCCTGATGTATTTGTTAGCTACAAGGCCAGACATGACCTTCTCAGTGTGCTTAGCAGCAAGGTACATGGAAAGACCTACTGAGTTACATATTGTTGTTGTCAAAAGAATTTTGAGTTACTTGAAGGGAACTCTGAATTTTGGCATCATGTACAAGAATGAAATTAATGGTGACATGATGATGCATGGCTGGACTGATTCTGATTATGCATGTGACCATGATGATAGGAAAAGCACCTTTGGTTATGTATTCACAATGGGATTAAGTGCAGTTTGTTGGTCTTCCAAAAAGCAGCCAATTGTCACTTTGTCCACTACTGAGGCTGAGTTTGTATCAGCTGTCTCCAGTGCATGTCAATGCATTTGGATGAGAAATGTGTTGAATCATTTGCATCAGAAGCAAAGTGGTTGCACTACCATAAATTGTGATAACAATTCTTCTATCAAGCTATCAAAGAACCCCATTATGCATGGAAGATGTAAACCTATTAATGTAAGATACCATTTTCTTATGGAACTCGACAATGATGGAGTTTTTGAGCTGAAATTTTGCAAGTCACGGGATCAGTTGGCAAACATTATGACTAAGGCATTGAAAGTTGAATCCTTCTTCAAATTAAAGGAGGGTTTGGGAATGTGTGACTCAAGCTTCATCAAGTGAATTGTATTTTACTGTTTAATTCAATTGTTTTTGTAGTTGTTAGTTGATCTAGTGTTGTATAGAGATCAACTTAAGGGAGGATTTATTAGATTTATCTTTTTGTCTTGGGCTTGTTGGGCCTGGTTAGTCATAGGCCCACTCTTTTGTATTGTTACCATTGATTGTAGCTTATATAAGGCATAGTGAATACTGAATGGAAGCGAGTTGAAGCCATTTTATCTAACAATTTTCTCCTGAATGCCCTCTATTTAAGGTACAGTGGAATTAAACAAAAATTTTAAGTTTATTTAATTTTTTTGGCGTAATCCATAAAATTTGAATAAATGAACAACTTTCTTTAATTGTAAAGTGTAATCGGAAATCACTCTTCCAAGAGATCTTTGTTTTATTGTTATAGTAAAAATAAAATTATTTTTCATTAACAATAAAATAAAAAATCAAAGAGGTGTGGTCTTTTGTGTGTTTTTTTTCCTCTATAGACTACGTCTTCATTTGTGGTTAGTTATTGCTATAAAGATCTCCAAATAAAAACTGATAAGATAATATGAGACGTGTTAGTCGTATTGTCTTTAAAAATTTTCCGTGTATTATGTTAATCCTTCCGAATTTAATAGATTCTTTTTAAAAAATTGAGTATACAGAAACTTACAAGAAAATTTAACTCCAAAGAGATATTATAACCCAAAATATGATTAATTTGAGAAGAAGGCCCTGCTAGTTTTTCTCGTATCTCTAATTTTCCATTCCAAAATCTCTATTAAAAACCTCTTTTTTTTTTTCCTTTTAAAAAAAATAAATCTGAATATGAAAAATTATTATCGCCATTTAAAACTCATTCAATAAAATGGAACGTTTCAATATATAGTAATGTTGGCAATGCTCAAATAAATATGGACATTTCTTATCACACCACTCTTGTTTCTTAGGCACCATCTGAATTTTCGGTTTTGTCCCCTGATTTCGGATGTGCACATCTGGACGCACCAATTTTTTTAAAAACGCTGATTCTTTCCGGATGTGCACATCCGGAAACATTCCTGATCTGCAGATCCGGAAAAAAGACAGAACATTATTTTTTTTTTAAAAATCGGTTTTTTTGTTTGGTCGCATATGTTAATAAATCGTCGCAATTTAATATACATTTGACAACATCCATATATAAAATAAAATAATATATATATATATATATATAATAAATCTCTGTCAAAATACAGTGCATACATCTAATATAAATATAATACATCTAAGAGGCACGAGATGTCGTCTAGCGTGATCGTGATCTCGCCGTACGGTAGATGGAATGAGGATGTCTCAGGGTGCCATCTCTCAACAAATGTCATCAGGATACCGTACTGGATCTGGGAATACCCAATCCTAGACAGGCCTCCAAGACCAGACTCCGCAACTGCAGACGTGAACCACTCAGCTGTAGGCAGCATCTCAATCATGTCCATAACCTTGCCCCCATGGTTATAGAACTTCTGTGAATCCTTATCCTGAAAATTTCCAAATAAAACAATGTTACAATTGAACATATTTTCAACGAATACAATTCTATAAATAAACCGAGAAAGGTTACCTGTCCTAGCCAGACAAATCTGGCAGTATGCTCAGAGTACCCCGCGAGTAGGGACATATTAGACGGTCCCCCGGGATAACCGCCCAGCTCATCGAAATCGTCATCATCGTCAACACCCTCATGTGTTGGGTGATCACCCTCTGGAACAGGAACAGGAACAGGGGAACGAGGAGGAGCAGCTGATGGAGCTGGAGTCTCCCGACGACGCCTGCGTACGGGCTGGGACCCTGATGAACTAGCAGTAGAATCCCGACGCCTCCGAGATGTAGAATCGGCGGCTGACGGACGAGTGGCCTGAACCTGTGATGTGGAAGTGGCCTGAACCTGTGGTGTAGGATGTCCCTCAGCTGTATGGGCTACCCCAACTCCCTCTGCGTCGGAAGCCTGGGCTGTAGACTGCATCCGCTCACGTCGGACAGATGCGTGCTGAGCTGTCAGTCCATGTATGGTACGATCGTCTCTGCCAGCCATGTAATCTGCAAAGCATAATAAATAAATTAAATTTTGTTTAAAAATAATTAAACAAAAACAAACAAACAAGCAAAATTAAAAAAGGAAGAAAAAAAAAAGTCTTCCGGATGTGCACATCCGGAAGGACTCAGAATTTTAAACGTTAGGTATTTTCGGATGTGCACATCCGGAAACATTAAACGTTTCAATGTTTTCGGATCTGTACATCCGGTACGTATTTTGAAGTTTAAAAACGGCACTCATGGCCACTGTAACAACCAAAAGGGCAATTTTATGCCCTGATCGTCCGTTTGAAGCAGTAAAAATGACCTACATTGTCTCTAACCTATGTTATTCATACAACCTAACAATTTCTACACCTAAATATCTACTCTAAATCGATTACTCGAAAATTACTCTGAAACTCTAAAATTTGAAAACTTACCGATTAAAATGTGATACGGAGGATTTGGAGTGTGTTGATCGTTGTAGTAGTTGCTCTGCGCCGAACTCGAGTGGAAAAAATTGAGATTTGTGGTGATTGAAAATTTGAGAGTTTGAGAGAGTTTGAGAATGAGTGGAAATGGAAAGGTGAATAATGAGGGGGAAGAACGTCTGGCGCGAACTAATAAGAAATACTTCCGGATGTGCACATCAGATTTGTTTCCGGATATACATATCCGGAAAACTTTAGCGTTTTTTAAAAATTTGGTGCGTCCGGATGTGCACATCCGGAATATAGGGGTAAAAAAATAATTTCACGTGGTGCCTAAGAAACTTAGGTGGTGCATTAAGAAATGCCCATAAATATTCAATTTCTTACGATATTGTAGACAAAAAGTTTAATTGAATTAAATTGGTATTAAAAGCAAATCAAATAATTCTCCACTCCACCATTAAAATTATTCAATAAAAACATGCCAAGATGTTTTAATTTATTGATTATTATTATAAAACCACATGGTTAATTTTGAAAGTATTATTGCCTTTTTTTTTTAGGATGTCTTAATGCACCCTTAATATTTCTTAGTCACCCTACGAAATTATTTAAATACTCATAATTTTCGAAAATACATCTTCGGGCACACCAAATTCTGAATGAATGTTGAAATATTCTAGAGATGCATCTCTGGAACAATATAAAACATTCAATACATCTCACTCATAAGTCATTTACATTTTAATTGTACCGGAAATGCATCTCCGTGAATATTCTAGAGATACATCTCTGTAATGCATCAGAACAGGTCTTTCATGTTATATGTTATTTATCTGTCTTTAGATGAAGATTTAAACTATATCGTATAATAAAAAATAAAAAATCTACGTACATAATTCTAGATGGGCCAAAAATGTCATACAAAAATAAAATACCAATAAATGTTAAAAATGTCATACAATAGAGATCAATACAGTAGTAAGACTGTCAAAATAAAATACAGACCATAGTACTACTACTATATACTAAGACACTACTGTGTATGTCTGACTACCTATCCTCTACCTCCTTTGTCTCGTCTACCTCTTCATCCATCTATCCCCCTGTTCTCCGGCGCTGTCTCTGGTACAACAATGCCTCATGTGCCTCCGTCAGGATGGCATCTAGGACTTGCCTCACATCAGACCCATCAGGGAAGATACCTCTATCAAAGTCTGCCCGCGCAATCTCCATTATGCAACGACACCTAGGCAAGACATCTTTAGCATGATCTAGTTGTGCCTGCTCCTCCTATAGTATCTCCTGATGGTCTCGGCGGATCTCCTAGAGCATCATGCACCATGTACAATGACACCCTGAAAAACCATCTGATATACCTTTCGACGTAGCTCTTGTCACTCTCAACTATGGTAGCCCGTGCCTCCTCCAGTACCAGATGAATATCATAATCATAAACATGTTCTTTATTTGTCTACGTGTCAAGGTAGGAGGTTCATATACAAATGGGTGTCTAGAAATAATTTAAGTGTAGCCGAACTGTCGCATGACGCGCTCAGGAAAATGAGGAGCAGTGAGACGGGATCCGCAGGTCACCCATCCAGAGTATAGCATTATTTCGTCAAATGGCCGCGTCTGACGGTGATAAATATAGTTGTTGAAGTGTGTGTCCTCAGCAACCAAACAGTCAAGATAGACTCTTAAAGGCTCGATCCCCTGGTTCCCTCTGAGCGGGATAAAAATAGTAGCACGCGGCATATCCTCGGTGTACTCAGGTACACTTGCCCAACCAGAGATGCGCGGGAAATGCTAAAGGATCAAAGCCTAAAATGAAAATGTTTAAAACACACGAATCATCGTTAATCTCTTTGCAAAGATGAAATGAAAATGAAAAAAAAACATATAAATACCAATAATTATTGCCGTCAGTAGTGACATGCTGCCAGTGATCTGCTTTGTCTTTCACATACAGACCTTTATCAACTTCGAATATAGGTAAAACAAACAAGCCGCCCCCAGTTGTACTCATGGATCTGCTCGAAATACATGAAGTACCATAGGCAGACAACGTTTGTATAGGTGGCACTCTTGTCTACAACAATCGCAGTTCCAACCAAATAAAGCATGTATACTCTCAATGCATGCGATAGGTGGAGCGGAACTTGCTCACCGTCACCATCAGCCTGTTGTGCACTCCGGATCTCAGCCTCATATAACTTCTTCAAGAATTCAAATTTAGCATGAGTATCCCTAATCATATCCAACGCCTTCATCGCGTCCCTTGGATCAGCCCCAAGATACTCTACCATCATCTCGAGTGCCTCCTCGTTGGTCATCTTCTCATAATCCAGGAATCTCCCCCTGATCGGAAGATGTAGCAAAAAGAGACACCGTTGAGTGTGATAGATATCTCACCATGCGGGAGATGAAACGATGAGGATTGTGAGTGTCATCTCTCCACAAATGCATTAAGCATCCTGTGGTTGACCGTAGTATAATCGGTCATGCGCTAGTCCTTTAAGTCGGATAAGGACAAAACTAACTTAAACCAATCCTCATTCGACTGAGACAAGGTAGCAATCTTCCTCCCGTGGTTAAGAAACTTCTGCGGGTCACGTTTCTGAAATTTTTCAGAAATAATCAGTGTCAGAAATTTGTCAATTGAAATTAATGTAAAAACAAACAATGAATCCAACTAATGCTACTTCTCTGTCCCAGATATGTCTGGCAATAAGGTCTGGATACAGAGGCAGTAATGACAAATCAACTAGACATCCTTCAAGTGCCTCTGGCTCATCATCCGCAGCAGTATCACCCTCCGGAGGTGGCACTATATCAGCACCATCAGCGGTAGGAGGTGGGACTGGATCAGCAACATCTACAGTAGGAAATTAAAAAAAAAATATTGCATAAAATTCCAGATATACATCTCTGGAATCTGGGGTAAACTAAAACGTTGAAAAATTTCGGAGATGCATATCCGGATTTTCCTGCAACTCAGAGATTGTGTCAATGGTATCAATGTACACCATGCAATCTAAAAAAAAACTTGTTTTGACCATCATTTTCAACCAACAAACATCTAATATACTATGTCTAAACTATCATAAATGTTATTTCTACTCATTTCTAACCTTAATCGTTGATTTCTACTTATTTACACAAAAACTCTAAAATTTATCAAAAACTTTAAAAACCTACAAGAGATTAATGGTTATGATGTTACAGATGATGATTAAAGTTCCTTTAAGCCTTGATGGTTGAGTTTTGAGTTGGTGGAGAGAAAAATTTGAGATAGTTTGAAGATTGATTTTGAGTAAAATGAGAAATGAAGAAGGAAAAGGGTCTGGCTCGATTTAACCTCCAAAATGTTCCTTTAAGCCTTGAATATTTAAACATTAAGTGACATTTTGGTGCGTCCGGAGATGCATCTCCAAAAACTTGGGACATTTTTAGAATTTCGTGTGGTGCGTAAAAAGCATATGAGATGCATTAAGAATATATATATATATATATATATATATATATATATATATATATATATATATATATATATATATAAAATATTATAGCCTTTTATTTGTCATTATCATCAAATTAAAATATTAATCACATGGCAAGAAAGTGTAACCAATATTATTTCTATCTATTATAAACAAAAAATTAATGAGGTTTAAAATATTGATTAATTAAAAAGTATTTTAATTATTATTTGTAAATGAAGGTTAAATAAAAATAAAATTCTAATTAATTTTAATAAAAAAAAAAAAAATTAATTACTTTTTTATTTTTAATAATTACAAAATCATTTACAAGTATGTCTCAAAGTAATAGGAAACTAAGAAAGTGAAGAAGGTTAAGGGACGAGAATGCAAGACCCCCCATGACCAAGAGAAGTTTGAGAATCAGTTATTGTTTCCCTTTCCCTCTTCAGTCACTAGCAATAATAAGGTGATCACCATCTCTAATAAGATGTATATCGTCAATTAAAGCTCCTTCTTTATTCAAAATTATGGTGGGTGAGATATTAAACTTTTTGGCACCAATGTCTAGCAGTTCTTTAAGGGACTTGGGCAGAAAAGAAAGCTTTCCACCATGTTCACCTGTTTCAGGACAACTAAGTGTCACTCTAGCTACTAACCCATTCGTGTTTTCTGTATTGGTGACGATGCTTTCAGATACCTTAAAACTTTTCTTATCTGCATAGTCGAAATCAAAACACAACGGTCATTCAGATAGGGAAAGAAAATCGGAAGCAAAAAACAGAATTTACATTTTCAAACATGTTTTTATTCTTCTTTTTGAAGTAACTACCTCGACCCAAGATGAATATGAATGTGATAATATACTACTTACTACGATTGGCAGCAGAGATCATCCCGAAAATTGAATTATGGAAGGTGTTCGCCCTTCGCCTTCGATGACTATCTAGCCATGGCAACTCTTCATTAGTAGGTGACGATAGCAAGCTTTCTTGGGATCCAAGAATAGGAGTAGGTCGTCGTAGCGAGCTGCTTTCTTTGGATCCAAGAACAGCAAGCTTAACAGATTCACTTCGAAACTTCCCCCAGTAAGGCACATTAGGCTTACCATTTTCTGGTATTGGAATATCAGGTACTTCTTCTTTTTTCTCTTTAATATTTTGGAATATCAATTTAATTTCTTCGTGGCATTGATGTTCTGCCAAACCCCTTGGAGTCCAGCCAGCGCTATCTTTTTTATCAACGTCAGCTCCTTGGTCCAAAAGTAGCCTCACCATCTCGGTATTGCCTTCACTTACTGCTGCATGTAGGGCAGTGCTTCCTCCATTCTCGTTGGGTTTTGACACATCCACGCCAAGTTTTATGAGTTCCTTAAGCAATTCAATGCTATTTTTCTCAGCTGCAGAGTATGCTAAATACCCTTCTTGGGTATAAAATATGTTTGCACCATATTTTATGAGAATTTTCTCGACAGATTTATGTCCACCGATCATTGCTTCCCATAGTGGGATATTTCCATCCAAATCTGAATAAATAAAAGCATCTAAAGATGTTATCACCAGAACTAACACAATTGGATACTCTGTATTGTATTGATAAAGTTGTTATGAGCTTTGAGGGCTGAGTTTAATAAAATTGGATACTCCCTCCAATCTAAAATACATGATGTTTTGACCATTTCACACGGTTTAAATAATGTAGTCAATTTTGTATAAGAAAGAAAAATCATGAGAGAATTTACAAGATTATCCTTCGTTAATGACATTAGATAGAGAAATTTAAAGAATTAAAAGAAGAGAGTAATAAATAATAAGTGGTATGGCAGGAAAATTCTATGTTCTCAGACTTGTTTTTGAAAGGTATTGTCAAACTGCATTAAGTCATTTGTAAGACTGAAGAATACCTTTGCAATTTGGATCAGCACCAAACTTTAAAAGCAAAGTTACACCACGCTCATTGCCATTAGAAGCTGCCACATGCTGCAAAATCAGAAAGCAAAGTTGTAAGCGTCTAGTATTGTGTCTAATGACTCAAAACAGATATACATATACTTATGTATGTTCGGGTATTTATTCATTCAAGGAAAGAAAATCTGCAAACCATTGCTGTTCTTCCATTCCTGTCTGCTTCAGTTAGATCTGAGCCATTCCTCAGCAACCATTCTAACATTTTATTGTCATTTCTGATTGCTGCAAAGTATGTGCCAATAGGCAGATCCGTTTTACCACGAGCCAACATGGCCTCTGTTTCTACCAAAATAGCATCCATCCCGGGAATGGTGGAAGTTCGCAAATGCTACAACAAAGTACAACACATATCACAACATAATATATACTAGACATTAGACACAAAACTCTTCCACGAGTAAATATGAAGTTTGTGTTTATCCGAAAAATAATGTTTTTTATAAATGGCGATGACAGTGATACAATTTCAGCTCCTAAAAAAAAATTACGAAAATATTTAATTTTAGTTCTAAAACGTAAAACTCCTAAGAAGATCATCATAAACCATTTTGCAGCAATTGCTGCGGGAAAATGTTCTAATGAACACAACAAATACTCCCTCATAATGTTATTTTGCAGAAAATACATTATCCAGTATTTTCGTGTCATTAACTTATAAAAACATGTAAGGATAGACAGAAAAAAAATGAGTTGAAAAGTTGAAATAAATGGCAAAGTTGAGATCTAGAGTCTTAGGTCTTCATCAAATGTAAGAATAGGGGACTGTGAGAAGGTATTGGAATCATTTTTGAAAGAAAACATAAATCATAATTGCACAATAAAATTATATACATTGAGAAAGTTGTTCATGATTACTGTCCCGTCTCCAACACTTGAATAAATAAGATTTAGAAATGCAGTACGACTCATGCGCAAAACTTGGCTCAATCGTTTAGTCCGGGCTGTATACGGATGCGGCCTGTAACATAAAACTCCTATTTCACCAACTAAGTTTCCGGCATTTACCTCGCCAACAACCTGCAATTATAACACACTTGTTTTGTTAATCAAAGGAACAGGTTAATGGGATGATAATCTTAGGAATCTGTCAGAATGTTTGTTCCAATACTCCTGCATTTATTTGGGAATCACATGTCTGTGAATAACAAGTTCATTCTTTTCCAAAACATAAATTTTTACAAATCTTTATGTTTCAGTTATTAGCCTTACCTGTTCTACTCCATTGTCATGCTTGATAAGTTCCTGTTAGTCAGAAAGAAAAGAAAAGAAAAAGTTTCAGTTTGCATTATAGAACAAGATACTGTAGAAATGAATGGCCTATAACGCAGCTTTAATTGGAAATATATCTTCACAAAAGGCTAGTATTCTTACTGCACCACCAGTGACAAAGAGATAAAATTCTGATGGAGCTTCGTCATCCTTAACCACATCTTGCTTTGGAGGAATATACTCCGCCTTCATCTCCGTGACCTTCAAATTTCAAAATATATGCTCATTAAACGATCTGTTCATAATCTAATAGACAAGAACTGATAAGAAGCAGACCTACAACAAAATAAACATGTGTAGAGACTAAAGAGTCTTTTCTTTTCTTTTGGGTCTCTCTTGAAACTTATTGATTACCAAATGCCAAAGGATGTTCGATGATTGCAGATGGGAGTTTTATTGCATATACAATCTCCGGCTTTGTTAAACGAAATCAGAAGATAAGCAAAAAGAAAACATTACCAATTGAAAAATTAGGTCTTTTGACACTCCTTCAAACAAGTATACTCCGTCCATCAATCTATAGAATAAGCAATATGAGATACTAGATCGAATAGCTTTTGGAAGGGAATCGATAATCTCTTGTTGCTGTACCCCTTCTATATCAGTTCTGTACTTCATAAGCAAATGAGAAAGCATCTGTTCTTCCAAGCGGGCAGGTACTCTATTCCGGTGGGCAAATTTCGTGGCAGCTTGCACTGTGTCCCTCTAATACGCCACAAATCCAAAAAAGAATTTAGCCACACAATCAAGTGCATTATTTTCTCACTGGTTTAAAAATGATTATACTCACATATTTCATAGTTCTTCTTGTGGAGTGAACAACTAAATTTGTCATGTTTCCAATGAGGTATGAGCCAAATCCAACATTAACGAGGCAATAGAGAAAGCAATATACCATCTCCCTTGTATTTACAGGATGCAGATCACCATAACCAACTGATGAAAGTGTGATTACGGACCAGTACAATGATGTTATGTACAAACTCATGGTACTCTTGTTATCAACGTCAGAAATAAGCCCGAGCCACGTTGTGCTTCGGTCTTCAACATAGTTGTCACCGATAAAGAAGTAAAAACAGGCAGCCAAATGTGTGACAAATAAAGTAACCTACAAAGCAAGCATTAGATATTGCTTGTTATAAACCCATCCAGCTCTACCGTGAAATTAAGTATACACAATTAACTAACAAGTCTTATAATGCTAAATACTCACACATGTAAGCTTTAAACAACGCAGCCAGAAGTAGTTATAATGTCTGTCTTTTTCTAATCTGAACATTGAGAACATTGAAAATTGCAAATCAACTGTTTATACACGGATTATTAGCGTGCTTCAATCTAGGTCAAATCAAGTATTCGAGTTCTGACCAAAGCAATCTTAATCAATAAAAACTAAAAAAAAACATTACATGTGGCAGGAAAACCCTAATTCCACCTATGAAGCACGGACACCCCGAACATGACTCCGACATTGACACAGCGACACCGATAATAATTTGAAAAAATAAATAAATTAAACATAATCACAAGTGTCGGTGCAAGTGTCTGACACAGACACGTCTTTTTTCAGAGGTACCGGTGCTACATAGAATCCTTATCCCACTGACCTTGCAAACATGGCCCCGACTCTACGGAGACGCCAGAGGCGAAGCATACTGAAGTAGCCATAACTCTTGATTCCTTTAGGTATCACTTTTATAACAACCTCATAAGGAATAGATGAAGCCACATCCAACGGGAACCATAATCGGGCATATCTATACGCAATTGGCCGAAATCTATCCTCAAGCAAATAGGTAGACTTGTCATAGTAAGCAACAAAGAAGGTTAATCCAATATCAACTAAAAATAAACCATTCACAACATTATCAGCTATAGCAAGAAACTTAGTAGGTTCATTCAAAAACCCGAATTCAAACGGTGAAACCCATGCAGAGTAAAAAACCAACACCGCCAAAAACAACTGCCACATCCTACATTCCAAAAAAAATAACAAGAAATTAACTATCTAATATATAACCTAATGTGATACATGTATAGATACATACCTGTAATGAGGGTTGTTGGGGGAGATAATGAGACGGCGGAGTTTATGTTTTCTGGGGGCCAAACCGCCGAGAGGAGGAAGGGGAAAACTGGCGTGGCTGCCGTCGCTGTCAAAAATATTGTTATAATAATTATCATCTTCTATAATGTTCATTATTTGTCTCTCGTGAAATGAGGCATTGTCGACGCTTTTGTACATCATTTTCATGATTTGCAGGTTTTTACCTGATTTTTTGTGTGAAGATAACTAACTTTGAAGATGATCAATGTGAATTGAATACGGTTAGGTTCATTGATGATTTCTCTTTGAATTGAGTCTGTTATATAGCGTGTTAATGGCTTCTTCTTTTGGTGACGTTGATCGATGAAGCTCAACAAACTAATTTTTTCTTTTTTTTTTTTATAAAATTAAACTAAACTTTTCATTTCTTCGTTAGTTCTGTTTTTTAGTAGAATTCGTTGATCATTTCATATCTTTCAAAAAAAATTGGAATCATGTACTTTTTTATAGGGGTGGACAATCGGTCGGTTTCGGGCCCAAAACTTAAATCCGACGTAAATCATGGTTTTATTTTTATGACCCAATTTCGACCGATAAAATTTCGGTTTTCGTCGGATTCGGTTAAATCGGTTTGGCGGTTAAGTCGGATCGGTTTAGTCGGTTTAATATTTATTAGAAAAAATTTATAAAAATAATTTTTTTTTTATTTTTGTATAAAAAATATTAAATTTTTAGAATAAAACTATTTTTTTAATAAAAATTATTATTACGGAATAATATTTTTAATATTATTTGACATTAATTTTGATCATTATCATACTTTAACCGATAAACTAAATAATTT
Organism: Lathyrus tuberosus; assembly: GCA_022829125.1. NCBI lineage: Eukaryota > Viridiplantae > Streptophyta > Magnoliopsida > Fabales > Fabaceae > Lathyrus > Lathyrus tuberosus. The sequence goes on along the minus strand of JALAZF010000082.1, from coordinate 9,394,835 downwards.
ACAAAATTTTATATTACATATCTTGTATTTTTTTTAGTATACAATGCAATAATCAATTTACAAAAATGATAGTATCCTGCAATATTATGAATCTCATTTTTATAGTGAGTCATTCATATAATAATAAAAATAAATAAAAAATATATTAATTAAGTTCGGTCGGTTTCGGTTTTCGTCGGATCCAAAATTAACATCTGAGCCCGACCGAAGCAACCCTATAATATCCAAATTAAGCAACTGAATCAACCCGACACCCGACCCGACCCGATCCATTTGCAAAAAAAAGACAACGGGTCGGTCGGTTTCAATCAATCGGTTCAAATTTGTCCACCCCTACTTTTTTATACATTTTATATTTTTTTTTACAATCATGTATAAAAATATAACTAATTTGATAGAATAAATAATTAATTTAATTCATCTTAAAATTATAATTAATTCTACTATTACCTATAGGGATGGCAGGCAAACCCAAACCCGCGGGGTCCACCCGCACCCGAACCCGAGTCAACGGGTATAAATCCGAGTTGACTGGGTTTGGGTTCGGGTGTCATCCGATATTTCGAGTGCGGGTTTAGGTAGTGTGAAACTCACGCCCGAAACCCGAAATCACACCCGCTATATATATATATATATATATATATATATATATATATATATATAATTTCAAATAATTTCAATGTTGTTGTTGTAGTATTTTTGTGTTTTTGCTACGGGTTCGGGTTTGGGTGGAAAAACCCAAACCCAACGGGTGTGGGCGTGGGTGTTATTTTGTCACCCGAATAGCTTTTGGATTCGGATTCAGGTTCGGATGGTGATTTCGGGTGCGGGTTTGAGTAGTGTAAAACCCGCACCTGACCCGTTGTCATCCCTAATTACCTATATTTTTAACGTAAATAAAATAAGTTATTGTGAAATGATTTAAAAATAAGGTGGATGTCAAAAAAAATATTATATATCTTATCCATTCATTATTAATCTCCTATAACACTTAATTTCACTTAAAGAAAAAGAACATGGCGGCAACATAGGCAATTTTTTCACTGTAGCAAATCTTTCATTTGTTATCGTTGCAACCTAACTCCTCTGTCTTCTCAGTCATTTCTTTTCGTCTGGTTCACATGGATTTTTCCATCCCTTAGTCTTGCCTTGATTCCTCTCATCCCAACGCTCTCAAATCTCCCTCCCTCAATTAGAAGAAATCTTTTGCTCAAGCTCTTAAAACAGTTTGTAACATTTCAGTTAATCAGCTTCTTCAACCTATGGTTAAGGGGAGTCGTATCTCTGTTACCATTCCTGAAAATGAGTACCAAGTTGGTACTGATTCCTGTAAGCCCAACCTTCACGGTAGAGTCATTTGGCCTAAAGGGTCACCTTCGTTGAAAGTTGATGCCTTGTGGGACAAGCTTATCAGTACGTGGAAGGATCTCAAAAAATAGGGTTTCACTTCATTAGTGAAAGGCTTTTAAGAGTTTTCCTTTTCTTCCCTTGAAGATCTGCCAAAGGTTCGCTCTTCTGGTTCATGGAGTCTGAATCCTAGTCTTCTCAAGCTTTTTGTGTGGACTTGCGACTTCAATCCTAACATCTAACATCAAACCTCGGCCCAGGTTTGGCTTCATATTTTTGGTTTAGCGCGGGAGTATTAGCGCCCTAGACTTTTTATTGTTATCGCAAACAGTGTTGGCACCCCTATTTTTACTGATTCGACCATAAACAAGTATATCTTTGATAGAAAGTTTGGGCTTTTTGTTAGGGTTCTTGTTGATATTAACTTGATGAATGAGCTGAGATACAGAGTTTTAGTTGAAAGAAAAGGTTTTGCTTTTTTTGTTGAGTTAGAATATGAAAATATACCAGATTTTTGTGACAAATGCAGGGTCATTGTCATGACAGTTCCTACTGTAAGAAACACAAACAACAAACAATCTGTTAGAGAAGAAGTGATAGTCCAAAAACATAAGCAAACAACAAAGAAAATCTTTGTCCCCATTCCACCTTCTAAACAGGGTGATAACAACAAGGATGACACCCTTGCTGTCAATGTTGTTGATGTTAACACCAAAGGAAAACAATATCTTCTTTCCAAAGAGAATGATAATGTTGATACCACTGTTGCTAGCACTTCATATGAATTATTTGTGGATCCTCATGAAATATTACATGACTTGGTGATTGCTAATCCTGACTCTCAGGATGTGGAAATCTCTTATGTTGTTGCTAGCCCCATTCTTCAACCCCTTGGAGAAGGACTTGACAATGATGATAGCAAGGATGATCTGGATTTTGTGGATGCCGCTCAACCTTTTGATGGTGCCTTTGATGCTCCTTCATAGAATATTGACAACACCATTTTCTTGCACAATTCTTGGGCTGCTATGATTGAGTTTGAGGATTAGGAGGTGGTTGATCAATACATACAACCAGTGGTGCCTAGATCAAGAAAAAAAGAGTTGAGAAAGGCCAAAATTGTGACTCCGAAGAGTCCCTATACAACAAGGTCGTGGGTGGATTTTTCCAAATCTTCCCAATGATTTGTTTATATTGGGATGCTAGAGATTTGGATAACTCCCCTACAAAGTTAGTCCTCAAAAGACTTATTCTTAAACATAAGCCTGATTTTATCTTTCTTGTTGAACCTTGGATGAATGCTGAAGACTTCTCTAAAGTCTGGCTCAACAAGATTTCCCTCAAGTTATTTGCTATGAATAATAGGGATCACTTGTCCCCCAATCTCTTGTGCCTTTGTTCCACAAACCTTTCTCCTACTGTTGTCAGTATGGATGACTAACAAGTGTATTTCTTTATTAATAATGGTGGCCTCCATCTCCATTTTCTGTCATTTATGCCCCCACTAGTTCCCTTAAAAGAAGAATTCTCTGGAACACCCTTAACTTAATCCATGTTTCCCATCCCGACCTTTGGTGTTCTATTGGTGATTTCAATGTGGTCTTGGGCTCTCATAAGCACAAGGGTAGGTATAGCCCTGCCTCCATTCCCATTGAAGACTTTAGGGTGTGGACTGATTGTAATAACCTAATTCATCTCCCTACACAAGGCATTAAGTTTACTTGAAACAATGGTCGTAAGGGCAACAATAACACCCAAAAGAGGCTTGACATAAGCATTTACAATTTTGATCTTATTGAAGCTTGCTTTTCAATCTCCTGTTATTCTCTAACCAAATCCAAATCAGGTCATTTTCCTCTCCTTTTGCAGGTTATTACTAATGGTATAATGTTCCCATCTCCATTCAGATTCTTCAACATGTGGAGTCTTCATAAGGATTGCAAGAGTGTTATTGGACAACTGGAGTACAAGTGTTATAGGATGTCCCGTGTTTATTTTGAATAAGAAGCTCAAAATTCTCAAAAGCAACCTTAAGGATTGGAATATATCAGTCTTTGGGAATGTGAATGACAACCTTGAGATTGCTGAAGCCAAGTTGGATGCAGTGCAAAATATCATTGATAACTCTGGCCATATTGACCTTCTTGCTGCTCAAGGAAGACAAACTCTTATTGATTTGAATCATGCTGTCTCTTTTAAGGAGGCTTTTTGGAAAGAAAAATCATGAATCAAATGGGCTCTCGAGGGATATAGAAACACATCTTATTTCCATAAATTAGCTAAAATAAATCACTCCACTAAAAGCATTGTTTCTTTAATAGTGGATGATAACATCATTACTAATCAGTTTGATATTGCTTCTCATATTGTGAATCATTTTACTAGTCTTTTTAATTCTTCCTCTTTTTTGTATGATAATGATCTAATTCATGAAGTTATTCCTTTGCTCATCACTGAGGATATCAATCAGCTACTTACCATTTTTCCTTCTGCTGAGGAGATTCAAAAGGTTATCTTTGCTTTGAATCCTATTAGTGCTCTTGGGCCTGATAGTTTTGGGGGTGGTTTTTTCCAAACTTATTGGGATATTATTAAGGATGATGTGGTTAATTTTGTGTTGGAATTCTTCACAACCAATTGGATCCTTCCAAACTTCAACCTTGGTTTTATGCATACACACAAACAAAGTACACATAATCATTCATTGTGTGCCATATAGAATTAAGTTGATAACGTCCAATTTAGCTTGTGGTATTGTAAATTAGGTTGAGATCTTATGGGGTTTTCAAATAATAAAACCAAGGTGGGGTTTTCCTTCAAGATCAAAGTGTGGATTTGAAGGTTTTGGACAAGATTACTCAAGTTGGATTCGATCGAGTGAAGGCTTTGAAGAGTTGCGGCTCTTGCAAAAGAGTAGCGTGAGATGGCGGATCATCTTGGTAAATCTTGGGTTACAACAATTCTCAATTTGGATTCAATCGAGTGAATGCTTTGAAAGGGTTGTGGTTCTTGCAAGTGAGTAGCGTGAGACGGTGAATCAAATTAGCATTGTTAGGTGACTTGATCAAGCTCATATCAAGGGAAGAGAAAGTGTTAGGATCAACATCAAACTTAGGGTTTGTAGGGTTGTATTTCTACATTTCTCTTATAAACTACATTTGTAAAGTAAGATTAATTTCATGATCTCAATCCAAATTCAAATTGGGGATCTATTCACCCCCGTCTAGATAAGTCGCCTTCGTCTAAAAAGTAGTATCAAGAGCTCCTGTTAATTTCGTGCTTCAATATTCGCTTATTAGAAAATGGCTACCGAACCTAAAGGGTCGTACAATAGAGCACCAATTGTTACCGGTGAAAACTATGGCTATTGGAAATCTTGTATGCGTATCCATATCAACTCGGTTGATAAGGGTGTATGGGAGGCCATCATCAATGTTCCTAATGAAATTACAATGACCAATGCTCAAGGTGTCATCATACCAAAACTGGAAGCACAATGGGATAATAATGATTTGAAATTATGGTCACATGATTGGAAGGCACAAAATATTCTCACATCCGCACTCGGTGTTTATGAATATTATTGTGTCTCTCATTGTGAGATTGCCAAATCTATATGGGATGCATTAGAAGTTGCCCATGGGGGAATTAATGAGGTCAAACAAACTAGGATCAATACTTTAAATCAAGAGTTTGAACTATTTCACATGAAGCATGGTGAAACCATTGTCGAAATGCAAAATAGGCTCATTCATCTTATAAATCACTTGAAGGCTCTAGGTAATCCTATCTCCAATGATATAACTACTAATAAAGTTTTGAGATGTCTTAATAAGGAATGGAAACCCAAGGTCACCGTGATCAAAGAAGCGAATGATCTTAAGACACTTGATCTCACAAATCTATGTGGCAAGCTAGAAGAACGTGAGCAAGAACTCACTTACTTGGAAAAACATGAGAAGGAGATGAAGAAGGAGAAATTTAGAGACAAGGAGGGAGAAAAAAAGTATATTGCTCTAAAGGCTTCAAGTTCGAAGTCCTCAACTAATGAGCAAGTTGATTGTGAAACTAGAGATGACGAGAATTTGGATGATGAACATATGTGAATTTTTGTGAAAATATTCAACAAGTACACCAAAAGAAATGGTGTAAGTTTCTCGGACCAAAAACCTCATCAAATTTAGAAGATAATCAAGCTCATTAAAGGAAGATGACGAGAAGAAAGGAAGATTAAGACGTTCATGTTACAATTGTGGCAAAGTCGGGCATTATAAGTTGGAGTGTCCATTGATAGAGAAAGACTAAGAGAAAGGCCATCACAATAAATATAGAAAGCCTAGAAGAGCTTATATTGCGTGGGAAAGTGATATCGATTCCTCAAGTGATGAACAAGAATCGACAAATGTTTGTCTCTCGGCTTATTATAGTGACAAGAAGAAAAAGAATGTAAGTCACTCTAAATATGAACATGTTGATGAATTGTCTTATTTCGAGTTGCAAAAAGCTTTTGAAAATCTACATAGAGAAGTCGCATATGCTTTTAAAAAGTTAGCTTCAAACAAAAGAATTTTCGCACATTTAGAAGCTAAAGTTTTGGAAACCGAAAAGAATATGAAAGCTCTTAAGCAATCTATGGTAAATATTTAAAAAGTTAAAGATGGGGATGAAGAACCTTCATGGTTCAATTGTGAAACTTGTCACATTTGGCAAAGAGAGGAAAACCAAATCAAAAATTCCAAAAGAATCCAAGTCGGGATACGAACATTCTTTGTAAAATTATAAGCAACAACAATGGTAACACAACAAACAACACAAACGGAATAAGCAAACAAGTCATACAACCATACAAACCCCACCCCACCCCACAAAACCCTAAACCTTTTTACGTTCATTACCTTTATCAAGGTTACATCAGTACAAGCAGAAAACATGGAGGGAGCAACATTTCAATAATAATCTACAAACAGTCAAGCAAAAATGATCTACGAAAAGGAAAAAAATGCTCAGTGGAGACACCTTTCAGGTACTCGACCCCTTCTCTTTTTCTCCTCTTTTGTTAAGTCTTCTTTCATCCCAAATTCTTCTTTTGTGTGATTGTGTATGACTGAAAGGGGGCTCATCTATATTTAATTTGAGTTTGAAATTGAAACTTATTAAATATGATTGAGAATGAGCTTTATGCGAGGTTGAGTAAAAGATTTAGCATAGCTTCGCTGAGGTTTTTTTCGGTGTGTTCAAAGTGAGATGAGATGCTTTATTTATAGAGTGTGTTTAGAGGATCAAAATACATGCAATATGAGAAGGATATTCCTTTGAGCGTGTGAAAGTTGGTTAAGGAATTGAGAATGGATGAGGATTGATCCTACCACTTTGTTAGGAAGAAATATCTTTCAGATTTTGTGGGGACCAAAGGATCAAATCAGGGGCAGATTAGGGATTTTGTGGTTATGATTTTGTTTGTAGTGAAATTGGTGACTTTCTAGAAGTTTATGTGGTCCCCCCAAATGAATGATATCATTAAATGAAATGTAAAAAGAATATTATTCTTCCGTGATTGAAAAATATTGCTTGGTGTTTGAAATTTCGTGGCTTTTATTTGAATGTTATGTTTGTATTGTTTTTGAATCCTTTGGAATATTTGACTTACTGTCTCGAGAATGTTTTTTTGGTTGAATGTTGCTTTTCGTTGTTGAAGCTTTATGTCCCTTTCTTTCAAATTCCTTGATTTTTTTTGGATGCTTGTTATGCCTTGTGATCCATTTTGGTGCTTTATATGGGCTGGATACAATACTTTTTTTAATCCTTGCAACTTGGAAGTGGTTTTTGTCATGAGTTACTTAAGTACAAAGTTTGAAACCATGCCATTTAAACCTCAATGTTTTAATGTTTTTTTGATTGACTTGGCAGATTTGACAAGATTATGGTGAAGGGAAAACATACATCCAAGAAGATTGGCATGAAGAAAGAAAACTTGGCTTGGAAGAAGACTAAGTGTTAATTTGTAGGAAAATTCTCAAAACTTATAATTATCTTTCATCAAATTTAGTTTACATCCCTTATAAACTTCAATGCTCCCTCTTGTAACTTGCAATTAATCAAATATGAGGACTTGTTCACTTGTATAACCCTTAATGTACTTTGCTAACTCGAGCATTCAAACTGTTATCACAAATGTGATTTTGAAAACAAATGGAAATGGAATGCCTCCACATATAGTGATTCCAAACTTTGTTCAAAAGTCTTGTATCAAAAGGAAATGATTTTTAATGTTTTTCTAAGAATAAATGCTTAGTGGAAGAAAAAAAAAACATTACCTAGACCATGGAAAGAAGAAACCAAAATTGGTTCTCTATAGAAATGTTTTCCTATGTTAGGTCAAGTATGCATTGAACCTTTAGGCATGCAAAAGTAACAAAGGTGAACAAAAAAATTTCTTATTCGAGAATTTGTCTTATGCAAAGTAAGATTTGTTTTTATTTAAAATGCAATGTAAAATGATTGTCACTTGAATTAAAAAACATATAATTGAAATCTTAAAAAATTAGTTATGCCAAAGATCAGATCCTTCAACTAGAATGCAATATGCATTATGATGATGATTATCAAAAAACAAAATGGAATCTCAAAATGAACATATGTGAATTTAATTATTCGTGAAGTTTGTATTTAAAATGAATTGACAAATGAAGTCAATCTCAAATATGATGAATAAACAAGTACAAATGCATGTGAATGGTAATGTAATAAATCCCATAGAAAGTTAAACCTTTGAACATTTTCATTTTGTTTCACTAAATGTGCTAATGTATGATGTATGAAAATGAATGGCTATGAGAGTCAATGACCAAATGGAATCATCATGATACAATGTTGTAGATGAATTAAAAGCTATTTAAAAGATGGGCATAGACATTATGGACTAAACACTTTGTTATCTGATAATACTCAAAAAGCTTAGAATCGAATGACATGGAAAGGAATGAGAGGCAACATTAGCGTATGACAAGTGCTAGTGACATATAGTCGAGACTCTTTTAGATATGCTAACTGCCAACCTAAAGGTGTGCACGACTAATCCTTCGTTCTATTGAATATGAACAAGAGCTAAGGGGAAACTATTCTCGACCGTCCGCAAAGCCCAAGAGAAAACTCCTAAGTGGAAAGGCTCACGAAACAAGTAAACATACACTTTCTGACCATAGGTAAACAATTTTACCTTCCAACACATCAATCTCGTGTAATTTAATATGGCGACTGTCATTACAACATGCCACATCTCACACGAATTATGGGTGTTCAAAACTGAACCAACCCAATAGAAAATTACAAACCAAACCAAACTAAACCGCAAAAAACTGTATGTGGTTCGAATGTGTTTGGGTCTTTTTTCAACAAAACTGCACGATTCGGTTTGGTTTGTGGTTTAAAATTTGCAAACCGAACTAAACCAAACCAAACCACATTATGTTACAACCCAAACTTCAATTATCCGACATCCAACCCAAAACTGAAAGCTATCATGCCTTAACCTTACAATTACGAACAATTTTTTCTTACTCACATTTAGGGTTTCAGTTTCAACCTTCTCAAATCTCTCCTAGTAGTATCACATATTCTTCTCATTTTTTTCCATGTACATCTCACATCTTCTAGTCTAATCTCTCTCCTCTCTTATGTTATTTCTTTTTCATCTTCTCATTTTTATGTACTATTTTCTCTTCCAATTATGTTTTATCGCACCTTTCTTGTCTAATCTCACGTCTTTTATGTTCTTTCTTTTTCATCTTTTCTAATTTGTCCTCTCTTCTGTTTTATTATAATGTTTTTGATATAGTTTTATGCTACTCCCTCCGTCCCACAATGAGTGACCCAGCACACCATTTCACACATATTAAAAAAAATGTAAAAAATTAAGAGAGAGAATAATATGTTTACTATAGTACTCCTAATCATGTATTGAAAATTATGAAAGTTTAATTAATTAGAGGGTAGAATTGGAAAAATTGTATTGGAAATTAAAATGGATCATTCATTTTGGGACACTATTTTATTCCAAATGGGTCACTCATTGTGGGACGGAGGGAGTACTATTTTTTCCCACTTTTGTCTAATCTAATTTTTGTATATTGAATGAGAGGCTTTTGTCTAAATATGATGAGTTATGTTGTTTTTTTGGTAATTTATGAATCACTGAACACAAAGTTATGTTGTTCTCCATAGGTGTATGTATGACTCAATAAAAATCTTGTAAAAAATCAAATCAACCGAACCAATCCAAATCACATTAGTTTGGTTTGGTTGGGTTCAATTTTATTTCTAAAAGTCAACAAAACCGAACCACATGCTTTTTTTCTCTTGCGGTTCGGATATTTTTAGCGTAAAAACTGCCATAACAACATCGCGAACACCCCTAGCACGACTTATTTCAACCGCTTTTGATATATAAGGAGGAAATGTGACATTTCAGATAGTCAAATATATTATCACTCTCTTATTACTTTTGATTCTCTCATTGATTTGAGCGATGCAGTGCTAAACTTGCTAGCTAGCTTTGCTTATTTTCGTCAGAAATATTGCTCCACCAATTAACACACAATTCCACCTACTTATCTTTTATTTATAGTTCCTAACCGAATAATGTGTAATTGTACCAATTTTATTTATCTTATTAAGAGGAGCATAATCTACGGTAATAACTTGATTAACCGATGAGATCAAACAAAGAACTGCAGTAAGGTTGCAATTTTCCGATAAACATGATCAGCCTCAATAAATCATTAATCACTATGACATTTGTTGGCCTGCTGAGACATATGGTTTTGAGCTTGTTGGAGGTTAAACTAAAATAGCTTAATGATGTCTTCGTATATTTTCAAAGATCTATCTGTGGTATTAGACAAAGACTTTTATAAAAGGTAAGGAATATATATTGAAGGGGCTTGACCCTACAACATCTGAAAAATAGTGGTTTGCACAGAGGAGTAAAAATTAGTATTGTATCATTATTCGACTAATGATAACCCTTTAGACCACTATGTTAACTTATCTGAACACATACAACATAAAAATGTCTCTAAACATTTGGTGACAAATTTTGTTTGTCCATCATAATATGGATGGCAGATAATGGATTTGTTATGTGCTCCTTCTTGTAATTTGAAAATTCCAGTAAAAGAAAAAATTGAAAAATATAATTTTTTTCATTAGTTATTGTCATAGGTAAAACATGTAGTTTACAAATTTTATCCTTGAACACTTGATTCATCTCAAGTGTAGTAAAATGATTGAATAAAAGAAATAAGTGAGCGTATTTTCTCTGTTTATCAACCATTACGATAATAATTTGCTTGCTTAGATATTGTGGCATCCCCTCAATAAAGTCCATATTAACATTAGTATAGATCTCAGTAGGTATTAATTGTTGGAGGATCATATGATAAACAATTAGGTTAGCCATGATTTGTTGGCACACATCATAATTCCTCACATAATGTTGAATGTCTTGTTGGAAATTTTGGGGAAGCCGAAAGCACCAACAAACTTCCATTGCTATAAGACCACAAGAGAGATTAACAATACTTCTTCACCAAAAACCTTAAATAATTAGGCATATGGATCCCCTTTCTGTTAAAATTAACATTGCACCCATTCATAGCCGATGCAAGACTTAACCGCTTACACTTGCACCCAAAAATATTCCTCACAAGTACGAGTCCCCACATAATATAACAAGATCCAACATCGGATCCGACTCTCACTCCCCCGCCAAGCTAACCATGGCTCTGATACCATTTATTAGGGAGTCTAGGGAAGTCAAAAACATCAATAAGGTCCCATTGGTCCAGGACCACAAGAGAGAAAGATGTCGCATGTATACACAGAACCTTAAGGCATTGGGTAAATGAGTCATCTCACTTATAAATTCAACATTTCACCCAATCAGCCGATATGGAACTTAACCACTCACACTTACACCAAACAATCTCCCCTACAAGTGTGTGTTCATCCATTATGCTCCCCCTCAAGCGAAAACTCTTTCATCCACATACTTGTATCACTGTTGACAAAAACTTTAACCACATCATGAACACTTCAACAAGATACACTGTTTGACCACCACCATGTCAGGAAGACTTTCGATACAAGGAGTTGGTCCCTTACCTCTCTTGATAAATAAATGGTTAATGGGTGCACGTGTGATTAGTTAAGTCCCACATCGGTTATGAATGGGTGAAATGTTGGGATTATAAGAGAGATGACCCATTTACATAATGCCTTAAGGTTATGGATGAAGACGTGGCGTCTTCCTCTTTTGTGGTCCTGGAGCATTGAGCGCATGTTGGTGCTTCCTACTTCCTCAGACTCCCCAACAAGTGGTACTAGAGTCATGGTTCGGCTTGGTGGAGGAGCGAGAGCTAGATCTATTATTGGATCCTATTATAGGATGTGAGGAATCACACTTGTGAGGGAGATTGATGGGTGCAAGTGTGAGTGGTTATGTCCCACATCGGTTATAACTGGGTGAAATGTTACACAAAATAAACAATATAAAAGACACAACATTTTTCTGCAAAAAAGTTTAAAATTTCTTGCATAAAAAGGTCTTATTGTGTGTGCTAATTTTTTTTACTGGTATTTTTAGTAAACAATCACGAGTTTGGTTCACTTAAAAGATTAAACTCGAAAAAATCTCAAAAATAATATGTTCAGAAGAGTGAAAAGAAAGATGTTTGTGGCTGATATTTAAATGCTTGAAAATTAACAAACTGAACGTAAATACAAAAATGATTTGAAAAAGAAAAGTTGAGAAAAAGCATAAAAAATGACATAAGATTAATGCTTTGATTTAAAAAAAAACTTAAAGAAAGTTAAAACATGGTCATAGACTCATAGATTTCTCACAAATTATTTCTCTGTATGACTTGAATACTTTAGTTCTACAGAGAATGAGTGAGAAAACGTGTCCTCGATCCCATACACTGAGATTGACTTATATACTAATACAATAATAGCTGTCGACAACAGATAAATCCTAATGATCTAACACGTATTCCACTACGTAGGCTTCATCACTCTATGTTGTTTTGTCTTCAAGGATAAAACTGCTGAAAACCAATCGTTATTCTAATAACACAATTCGTAACTGCTTTGAACCTCTCAACTGCCTCTATCGAGAGTCGTTGATCGTATCAAAATGTTGTTAAGACATCTCCTATATTACAAAGTCTTTGAACTCGAGAATATCCTAAGTCCCTAACATCTGGTGGACATGTTGATTTCGACACTGTAAAAGAACGAACTTGCACAAATCCCTTCGACATTTTGGACATGTTTCGGAGAGAGAGTGATCATAATCTTGTGGATTTTCTCTTAAGACTCTTCTAAATCAGTATTTGTCTAGACTCTTTTGATAGGTTGTCGAACTATCGTAGTCAATATAGCTAGTATATCGAAACCTTTGATTAAAGCTCTTGGCACTGAGCAATTTTCAACTTAATTATTATCATCCTTTGTTGATTTTCTTCAGCTAGAACTTTCAGGCTAACGGCGAGTCGAGGCCAATGACACCTCGCTTCACTAGGTTGTCTTTTGTAGACAACCTATTATAAAACATTCTCACACCATAAACAACACATGTTTTTTTTTTGCGATGATATGTTCAAGCTAGACGTTCAAACTTCTCAGAACACACATTTTCATTAACGTCCCCCAATAGATTAAACCATAGTTTTAAAACTCGGACCAGACCGACCCGTCAGACCGGTTGAACCAGAAACCTGAGTGGTAACCCGTCTAGTTCAATTGTTGGATCGAGTATGTAATTGAACTGATGAGAACCGCTAAAAATCGGAAAATCAGCGGTTTAAATGCTTTCTATTATAATTAAAACGACGCCGTTTTTCATTATTTTCAAAAAATAAAAATAAAAATGTAATAGAAAGTTGATATTTTTTCCTTTAAAAATTGGTGACAGTGATGTTAAATATAGTAAATAGAGGTTATTGCAATATTATAACATTGATAGGTTACAAAATTTGAACATACTCTATTTTCTCTCCTATGTGATTGATATTATTGGTTTCTATTAGTTGGGTTGGGGTGTTGCATAAAGTAAATGGTAATGCATGTTTGATAGACAACAAATATAAGTTTATATTTGAGATTGATACTTTGGTTAAATTTTTAAATCAATTACTTAACTCAAATTTATAATTGACTAAAATTTGAATTTCAATTATGAACTTGTGAAATTATGATATTTTAAATTTTTTTAGGTGTTAGTGATTTTTTATATATCGAGTCATCCGATTCGACCAGTTTAATGTCTATATAATTTTGTTATAGTGGCAAGTTTGTTCAACTGAGTTTTTCAGTTTTATCCAATTTAGTGAAGAGATTCGACCGGTGACCTAGTCATTTGGCATATGAACCACTGATCCAATAGCCTTAACGGTTTAATGACCGATTGATTTTACTACCTCCGTTCATTTTTAAATGTCATTTTTTCACTTTTTACACATTACCAATAAAACTAATTAATATTGTTATTTTTTAAATCATAATTCTTCTTTTATCTATAATACCCCTACTTATTTATTATATTTATTTTATTTTTTCTCTCTCTGCAATAAATATATATGAGTAATTTTGACAAAAGTGCAATTAATATTTTCTTAAACTTTGTAAATGACAATTAAAAAAAACAAAAAAATTATTCTAAAAATGACACTTAAAAAAGAACGGAGGGAATAAAACATTGATTTAAAGATAGGACTATAATAATAATAATAACAATAATACTAATAATAATAATAATAAGAGCATTGCTATTTTAACACCAAAATCCTACACCGTATGCCTACACCATTTAAAATACAACATCAGCATGTGTTTATTTGTATCAGTAAAATTGAAAAATAATCATTAAATATATTAAAAAAACAAAAGCGTATAAAATTACGGTGTCAGTTGTCACATTTAGTGTAGAAATATCATTCCTCTAATAATAACTAACGGGATACCCGTGCCTTCGCACGGGTACCCGTTGGTGACGCGCATTTGTTTAAATTTAAAATTTAAAAAAAATATAATTAATAAAAATCAATAAATATGAAAAAAATAATAATTTATATTTTAAAAAATAGAATAAATACCCGTGGATATCGGTTGGTGATGTGTATTTGTTAAAAAAAAGTAAAAATAAAATAGAAGACAAAATTATTTTACCAAAAAAAAAATATTTTTAGAAAAAGAACATATTTTATTTATATTTGAAGCATAGATATAGTTTTTTCATATATATACAAATATTTGGATCAATCGTATATTTTCCCCGTGAGTTCGCATGGGTATTGATTTGTCAAAGGCAAAATATTTTCCAGTATTTTCATAAATAATAAACTTTTTCTTTTTTTTCCCCGTATTTAGATTTTTAAATTTATTTATAAGAAAAATATTTTTCTCATTTTTGGATAAGTAGTAGACTATTTCCCGTAGATATATATATTTCTCTTATTTACATCAATAACGGAGTACCATGGTACGCGCATTTATTCTAAAATATAATAAAAATGATATTTAAAAAATTAACAATCATTTATAATGGAATATTATATAAAAAATGAATGAATGCAATTAATTATTTGTATATTATTTCTTACAATTTATTTTGTGATAGACAGAAGTGTAAAAATATAAAGAATATTAGTAGTTGTATGTATGGATGAGTTAAAATGAAAGAGTATATTGACATTCCCGAAAATAATAATAAAGTGTTTACATTGCAATGCCAAAGTATCAACAATATATTTTTTCCCGTTTATAAAAATAACACCGTTTATTAAAATATTTGTATCAACAGTACATTTTTTTTACCTATATAAAAATTAATTTTGTTTTAACTCCTGTATTTTAAAATATTTATATCAACAATATATTTTTCCCGTAGATACAAATAAAATTGTTTTTGTTATATATTTGTATGAAATATCAATAATAAACTTTTGTTTAGTATATACACTAACACTCATATTTGATATTCACTTTGAAATTTCAAGTATAAATATTTGAATCATTTTTAGAATGAATTTTTGAGTTTGTAAATCTTTTTCATAGATATTTTAATACAAAATAAAATGTATTTAATGAGAGTAATTAATGTCATGAATAAGATAATTAAAAATAAAATTTATTTAATGATATATTAAAGAAATCATTAATTTTTGTTTTTTCTTATAAATAAAGTAATAATTTTATAGATAGAGAGTACCATTATAGTATTTTCCAATAAATAATCCCAGTAAAATATTTCTCATTTATCAAGTGGTAATTATGAATTGTTGATATATCTTACCATTTTAATACAATTTAATTATGTAAATATTACAATTAATAATATAGATTATGGTGGAAACATATTTAACTAATTTAAAAATAACACATGTTTTCTGTGTGTAGATTCTTAGCTCATATTTCTCATGCTTTAATTGCACAAAAATTTATAATGAATATTATATTAGTGAACATAGAGTACAAATGATACACAATAATAATAATAACATCTTACCATAAATATAAAATTTAATACCATTGATTATATTTTAATATAATGTAATATTTCTAATTCTAAATAATATATATTCTTTTAAAAAAGAAATAGTCACACAATTTTAATTTTAATATGTAAAAAAGATTTTAATATTAGTAAAAAAGAAGTATTTGTAAAAAAGAGTTTAATAGGAAATATAAAGGATTTTAATATTAAACTCTTTTTGTTTATTTAGAATTTTAAAGTATTTTAATATTTGTAAAAAGAGTTTAAAATAAAAAGATGTTAAACATATTTGTAAAAAAGAAGATTTTAATATTAAACTCTTTTTGTTTATTTATTAATGATAGAAATATAAAGGATTTATTATTATACAACTCACTCAATTAGTAAAAAAATTAAAAATATAATTTTATAATAATTTAGTTTTGGTGATCATAAAATAACGGTGAAGTATCAGAACCGTCTGAAGCTCCACTTCCATCCATAGATACATTGGCTGGCTTGATATTGGCTTTTAAACCTTTGTGAAGCTAGGAACAAAATGTAGTTCCCCAAATCAAGCTTTGAGGTTGGGTTTTGAGCTATGGCTCTAGAAATGCTTAAGCTATATATGTGAAGATTGTCTTGAAGGTGAAGTATGAATGTCTTGTGAAATTGTTTTGGTTAGTGAATGGATAACTAATGCCTCTAATCCCACAGTGCACATCATACCAACCAGAAGATGTAAGCATGTCAATTTTGAAAACTTACTTGCAAGCAAGGTGATAGGGACTAATATCCATTCCCCTGCTGTTGTTACTGACTTTAATCTTTATCCAAAAAGTTAGAAGCATAGTCAGGTCCAGCAGTTGCAAAATAAAGTGTGATTCATCTCAATTCAAACACATCATGTAACTTTAATTAAAATGAGTAATAAATCCACAACTTATTCAAATCATCACAAGTGGTCTCTTCTACTTTTCTAAAATTGATCACAAAAAGCATGTTGTTGATACTAATACATGTCTCTGTCATAATTGTAGCATGTACTATTTTGCTTACAATTGGAGGCAGTTTCTATAAAGAATACAAACGCAAAAGAGAATTATCTAAATGCAGTAAGATAGATTCAAAATCAGTAACATGAAATACAGATTATAAACTATCAGATGCTCTAAGAATCAACCATCAAAAAAGGTTCTACAAGCATTATGATATTTTCTACCATCAACTACATATTGAAGAAAATGCTATGATACGAGAATTCTTAAGATAGCAAGAGAATGAGAAATAGAGTTTTCATAGAACATCCCTAGATTTGTAAGTACCCGAAAATTAGGGAATACCCTTCACATTAAGTAGCCAAAGCTCTGCCAAACATAGTTGACAATGAATGTGCAGAATTTATTATTATATATACTACATGAAGTTTTCACATTCATTTAGAGTCTTTATTAAAACATGATGCAAACAAACTTCACAGAATGAATGCTATTCCCATGAATGCATAATTGTTCAAAAAATAGTTGTTGACAAAACTTTAGTTTCACTGTACAGACAGACAATCCTTCATCAGGAGGTTGATTATTATGGTTCAACATGTCTGGATGGGTATCAAACTTCAACCCTCCTCCATTGCTGCAACCCATTTTTATATTGTGTTCACTTTTTACTGGTAATGTCACTGGGAGGTCATTAGCTTTTGGAATTTCATTGCCAACTGCAATAGAGCCTCACAATGGCAAGATGCTTCTGTTCTCTTGTAGATCTGAGTGTTTCAAGCAAAAAGCCCGCAACTCAATCTGACAAAGTATAACATAAAAAGGTACATGAAAATCAACTCCTGCAGCAAGACAGTAACGAAAAAAAAGAGGGGACTATTTACTATTGCCATTTTAGGAACTACTCCAATATTGATATAAACAACTTGCAAGATTTGTTGTTTCCTTGTTTACTGGAGAGAAATGGGATGAGATTTATAGTTCTGAAAATTACAGGAACTCACATTATCATTACCGTACTTTGCCCAAACCTCCATTCTATGTCTAGCTTCCCTTGCACATAAAGGATGGAAAGAAGTTCTGCAGGATCCTAAAACACCATATAAAAGGAAACAGTTATGAGCTAAAACAACGTGAAAAGTTCATTCATAATAGCTTCCCATATGATATTGGCATATGAAGAACAACCAACTTCCTTTCTGCAGTATATAATAAATAATATGTTTTCGAAAAAAAATTCATATCTTCAAAATAAAGCCAAAGGGAAGTATTTCTTATCTTGATATGCAGCCAGCAGCACACAACAACCACTAAGACCAAACAAAAACTACAAAAACTATAGTCCTAAAATTACAAAATTGCAAAGATAAACAAACTCTTAACTCATTATCCGAAAAACCAGCAAAAGATGCAGCATCACAACAGTTGCATATCTTCACCTTGTTCCAATTAAAGAAATCTGAACATTGTTGTCATTGCGTAAAATACAAACTGTCAAAGAAAGAGCAATGTTGTCATTAGAATAGATAATTTCAATAGAAACAAAGAAAAGGAAAAATAAAGTTAAAATATTTTTCAGTAAATTACATTGTTCACTTTACTCCTTGCAAAAGCTCCACAAAAAACATAGTCAACTATAAAAATATACATTCAGAAAATCATAAACCAGTAACAAAATCTGAACCATATTTTTTAAATTAAAACATGAAATTAACACAACTTTGAATCTGACCACCACCACAGCCGCCGTAAAAAACGTCAGATCTACCACCGCAAAATAGCACATCACCGTGAAAATCGCCGAAAACATCAGATCTGCCGCCATCAACTCTTCGTTTGAAACAAAATCATAACCCACAAACAGATTTACATATTCTTCGCTTGAAATCAAATCGAAAACAAAAGTTAACAAAAACAGGATGAATACGAAGAACATGATCAGTGTTTCAAGTACACAACAGAAATACATACTTCATACGAAATGTAGGAACAAAGTTAACGGTTCATGAACAAAGTTAGGGCAATATCATAAAACAGACACAAACAAAGTGACAACAGCAAAAAAACCTTATAAAATATGCATTCAACGGGAGAGATTCAGTTACGATACTCACCTATGCATCCACAACAATCATCTCAACGTGTTCTTTGTTGTTGGTGATGACGACTCATTTATGGTGAATCCTTACTGCAACCTTCCAAAGATCCTTTGAGTCGTTGAGGTCAGGGAGTTTCTCAAAGGGTCTCGCCATTGTTGAGTAGTGTTAACGTAGAAGATAAACAAAAATGGAGACGGTAAAGGATGGTGGTTTGTGAAAGAATGAGACGGTGAGGAGAAATGGAGTATACATGAGTCCATATCTTCTTTCGAAAAGAAACAGTTGAAATGACGTTTTGAGAAAGTATGGGAGAGAAAAGACCTGCCACATTGCATTGGAAAGGTAACAAATAGGAAACAAAAGATTAGTTTAATATCTACCATAAAGTTGAAATGAAGCGTAAATTTGTGTAGAACAGAAATAACGTGGAGACCAAAATGCAATGTATGAGTTGTGTTGTTCAGCAAGAAGCACCACATGGAAGCTTAATGAAGCAGAAGGGTAGATGCGTCTTTTCCAGAGCATCTACCTTTCTTATATGATAGATAATAAGAGAAATGCTAGGTTGACACAAAAACTTACAACTACATCGGTGTATATATATACGGATTGATGCACTTTCTTTTTTTTTAATAATTCTTTTCTTGCCTTGGGCTTAGTGTCACAGTTAAAATGTGTTAAAAATATTACTGTGTCGATACGGTGTAAGGATTATTTGGTGTAAGCATATCACATCTCTAATAATAAACAGTTTGGGTGGAGTCATAAAAGAAGCTTTTATTGTGTGTGATTTGGCCTTATGATAGAACACATGTTATTTAATCCAAGGGTGGAGAAAGCTGCGTCAACCTGACGCTAGAAAAGACTACACAAATTCGAAAACCCTTGTGTGATATAAACCCTCGCTCTCTCTTTCTTCTTCCTCCTCTTGCTCCTTTTTCTCTCCTCAACGCAACGAAACCAACGACTGCATTCCATGGTACGTTTTTCTTCACCGTCTTTATCGTTTCACCTTGATTTCGTAAATCGATTGTAATGGATTGTTTTTCCGTCGGTACAGGCTTTGCCCAATCAGCAAACCGTTGATTACCCGAGTTTCAAGCTTGTTATCGTCGGAGACGGTGGCACAGGTTTCATTTTATTCCTTTTCTTTCATCGATTCTATCTTTTTTTTCCTTTTTAGTCATTGTGCGAGAAATTTTAGCGTATGAACAGCGATTCGTTAGGATCTGGCTTGTGGATTTGGAGATGAACTTTTTTTGTAATATAATGAACATTTGCAGGAAAGACGACCTTTGTTAAGAGGCATCTTACCGGAGAATTTGAGAAGAAATATGAACGTAAGATTCATTTTTATTTTAATTTAGGGTTAGATGCTTGTAAGGACTCTTGTATACATGTTTTACTTGATTAATACATGCTTAATTAAGTGGCTGATTAGTTGATTTGATTATGTATAGCAACTATTGGTGTGGAAGTACATCCATTGGATTTCTTCACCAACTGTGGCAAGATTCGTTTCTACTGCTGGGATACTGCTGGTCAAGAGAAGTTTGGTGGTCTCAGAGATGGATACTAGTAAGTATCATCATTTGTTTCAATGTATTGTGATCTCAAGTTTGTGAACTAGCTAGTGTTAACAATTGTTTTATCAAATGCCCGTGTTTATTTGACACTTAAATCATAATTCTAGTATTTGGGTAATTTCATTTCAACATGAATTTCACTCATGTTTGTTCTCAGTCATCTGTTCTATGATGTCCTGTACAATATCAGCTGATATTTAGCATTGTGTCCCATAATCCGCCACATATATCTGCCATAGTGCTGCCATGGCCGCCATTAGATGACACTGATTTTGCCGACAATGTAATTACTATATGTTGATTTTGTTTCAAGTCAATACGTGTCGCCGTTTCTTGGGCATGACACCCTTGAATGTATCAGTATTGTGGGTATTGCATGTGTTCTTTTCTGTGCTTTGATGATAATCCACTGTCACATTTGTGCTTTTTCTTTTCTACTCATAAATGTTGATTTTAACCTTTTACCTCGTATTGTAGTATCCATGGGCAGTGTGCTATTATAATGTTTGATGTTACTGCCCGACTGACCTACAAAAATGTTCCTACCTGGCACCGCGATCTTTGTCGGTTAGTAATTGAAGTCCTTGAAACCTTTTTTCATAACACTCTGTTTATTTATTCAGCACCATTTTCCTTATATTGCTTTATGGACACTTCCTTTTGCGACTTATTTTCAGGGTTTGTGAAAACATCCCAATTGTTCTTTGCGGAAACAAGGTTGATGTGAAGAACAGGCAAGTGAAGGCCAAGCAGGTTACTTTCCATAGGAAGAAGAATTTGCAGTACTATGAGATATCAGCTAAGAGCAACTACAACTTCGAGAAGCCTTTCCTGTATCTTGCCAGGAAACTTGCAGGGTAGGTGTTTACTTTCTAGTTTCTACACAGACAGGAAGAACGCATTAAGCGTTATAATGCATTCCGACTAATTATTTCTAACTTGTCAATTTGCAGAGATGCTAATTTGCACTTTGTAGAATCTCCTGCACTGGCTCCACCAGAAGTTCAAATTGATATCGCCTTGCAACAAAGGTAAGCTATCTGTCATCAACATGTTTATGTTTTTTTCAACAACCATTTCCACACAGACAGGAAGAACCCATTGAGCGTTATAATGCTATCAACTTGTAATTTGAAATGTTTTTCTGAAATCAATTTATCGCAACCCTCATTGATATAAGGTGTAGTAAATAGTTTAGTCAGTGCCTATCAAAGTTAGATGCTGCATATGCCCTATGAGACCATTTTCTGTATGCTATTTTGAAGAGCATGTGAAAAGTGAAAAAAAAGGTAGGGGGGATATCAATATTTCATTGATACTTTTATAAGTTCTTTCCAAGTTTTTTCAAGTCCGTATAAAATAAAGGGCCTGGGAATATGCAGCATGAGACCGTTTTCTTTCTAAGATTCTGCATGTACCTAATCGAGGTTCATTAACCACATATTGGTGGTAGATTTTTGTGTGTGTTGGGAAGTAAAGGGCCTGGGAATGTATGCTACATAAAATAAAATGTTGTAAGCAAAAATTTTGCTTTCATAATCCTGTTCCCTTCCTTCTCTTTACTTTCTCCAAACCTCGATTAAGTACAATTATATGCTTAAATACTACAACATCCTTTAGTTTTTTTCCCATGTTGTCTAATTTGTCTAAAAGTATAACTCTTCTATTGGATTTGGTAGTGTTTCATTTGAATCTCTTATATATTGGTTCTTTTGCAGGCATGAAAATGAAATTCTCGAAGCTGCTAATCAACCCCTTCCTGATGACGATGATGATGCATTTGAGTAGAGAAAGGACCCTTGGGATTGTTGGCTTTTGTCTTGAGCTGGCACTGTTGTGTATTCTATAAAACTATGTGTTTGAGGTTGAGCTGTGAACATTTTTGGATATAGATTTGGGGTTTTTGATTTATTCATGGTGCGAATGAGATGTTTTACTTTTATGCCAACCCTCACTTAATGGATGGCCTTGTCAGTTTTGTGTGGGCGATAATTTTTTATTAGTTTATGCTACCCATCTCACACATTAGTATTACTAATATTTATGCCGTTTGATGATAGTGTGAAAGCCGTGTCCAAGTTCTGTTTTTTAACCAATCAATTCTTTTTAGTTTGCCCTAGTTTTAAAATTTTGCAGAGATTTCTGAAGTGAGCTGAGATTACTTTTGGAAAACAACTTGCAGTGTTACAAAAAACTTTGATTTTTGCTCGGCAATTTTAATAGAAAATTTACAAGGCATTGTTTGGCAAGCATCATATTACTTTGCAAATATTAACTTCCTGTTCCGCCTAAAGAATAAATAATAGTCAAACCGACTATGAAGGCAGATCTTAGATCCATTGTTATATGAAAAAACAATTTAAATGCTCACTGTTTCCCCCTTCAAAATTTAAATAAAAATATTTGGGCATTATGTTGGTTGGCATCATATTTACTTGCCGTTGTTAACTTAAAAATTATTCACACAAAGAGTAGTATTCAAGTGACAAAATAATGTAAAATTATTTATGTTTTGTATTAACGAAAATATGTTATACTTTTTTTATAAAAAATATCATTAGTTATATAAATAAATTCTTTTAAACAATCACAAAACACTTATATTAGTCTGTGTTTGGATGTCAATTAATTTGATTAAAATTACATTTAAAAACTATAATGTTACTAATATAGTTTACATACAATTGATCATTTGAGAATACAAAATGCTAAAGGTGTATTTCAACTTGATTCTATGGTTGTTTTTGTTAAAATAAAATCGATATCATATGATGTCACAACGCAATTACTTGTTGATGTTATGATAATTGATTCTTTAAAATGATTGAAATATTAGGCTAAGTCTTCTTTTGTTTCATCATATGCTTTAATATTTAAGATTTTCAATGAAACAAACTTTAAATAAATGATGAAGGAAGACATAGATTATCTATTTATAATATAACAAGGAAGGCATAGATTATCTATTTACAATGTAACAACTCTAGTATCATTCATTATGGATTCTATAAGTTGGGCTTACACTTGATTTTACCTCTATATTTTCTCATAAATCTTTGGTGAAAATTAAAAAAAAACTTAGAATTCGTATATGCATATCTGAACACCCATTTTCTACAAAATTAAATACAAAGGAGTGATTGACTCCAATTATATTTAATTATGCATCTTTAGATACGATATTTTTTTAATGAAAAATGGTGATTTTAGATATGCATATCTGTAAAGTGCTCTGTTATGTTTTTTTTTTATAAAAAATTTAGTATAGTGCTCTGTTATGTTTGTTTTTTAAAAAATTTAGTATGAGGTGTATCTGGAATGACAAACCGAATAGTCATGCATCAAATATGTAAATATCTAACAATGTCCCTATTGAGAAAAACAATGTCTTAGATTTTTTTATGATAAAATGACACAGTAAAATTTAGATTTATAGTCGATTTTCCAAAAAAAAAAAAACGAATTTTTTACGCTAGGTCGCCTAAAGGCAAGAAATGCATGAACGCAAAGGCCATAATGCAGGGATACAATTCCTATGACTATAATATTGGTCGCGTAAAGGCAAGAAACACACGAACGCAAAGGCTATAACGTGAGGATACAATTCCTATGACTATAATATTGGTTGAAATCGACAGAGTCCCTGACAATGACGCCAATTTCAATGGAAAAATTTGTAGTATATAGGGTTTAGGATTTTCAGAGATGCATCTCTAAATTCACCCCTACAAATTTTGGAGATGAATCTCCAGACTAAACTTTGGCAAAAACGGGGTGGCTGCTTGATTTATAAAGAATGAGTTGATTCAAAGTGCGTTCTGAGATTCATTTTCGAAAATTTTTTAGGGCATTTTTTGATTTTCAGATGTGTGAGCCACACCACAAAGATCGAAAAATAAATTGCCTTACATAAATCAAAATTAATGTTCAAAGCTCATTATTATTATTATAAAAGTTAGGCATCTTTGAATGAATCACATTTATAACATCAATCTGTTTTATAAAATCAAAATTTAACCTACAAAAATATTTCTAACATTCTTCCACTCGGCCAAACTCAATCGTGTGCTAATAATTTTAAAAAAACATTTTGAAAATAACTCTCGGGTTGACAACACATTTTCTAAATTTAGTTAGCCATTAAACAAATGAACCAATATGTAACTCTTAATTAAGATTCCATCCAACAAGAGTTAAATCATATTGAATCATGGAAATGTTTATATCACTATTGATATAACACTTTTCATGGTTATAAATACCACCAACTTTGTCGATTGATCATTCGTGTATAACATAGAAAAATAATAATATGTCATCATAATTCCACAACCATACTAACATTTTTTTTTGGCAGTCCTCAATTTTTCTCAAATGCTTCAAAGCTAGAGAAATCACATGATAAGATATCATAAAACCTCAGCTCTAAAATAATGTTGACCAACAACTTAATGATCCCCACAACATTGAGTTATAATTTCACATTCAATTATCATAATACTTTAGCTCCAAAATAATATTGATCACCAATAAAGTGATCTCAACAACATTGAGCTCTAATATATAATTAAAAATATACACATGTACATATATTCAAGACCAGCTAAATGCCCAATAAAGGAGACCCACTTGTTGTTTAAAAAAAATTCATATGAATACTTGATTCACACACACACACACACACACACACACACACACACACACACACACACACACATATATATATATATATAAATCAAGTAGACACACATTTCTCATATTTCACTCTATCCCTTTTTGGACTCATTTACTGACTTAGGTATTAGAGTGACAACCTTGCATGTTCACCCTCGTGTTCAACTGTATTGGAGACTTGCAACACCGTATCAAGAGTCCACCATCATAATTCATTCATAATTTTGGTTCTGATCTAGAACAGTGACACAATATATGAGAAACGACTATTGATTCATGCAAATATCCCCTATTAGATTCCAAATCGTCAAAATATAATTTAGGGATGAAGAATGTTACTCCCGATTTCGACCTCATGAATTTCTTTGAACAACCTGAGCTAGCACCATCACTTATTTTTGTTGTTGATGAGATTAGAGAAGCATTGTTAATGCAATAAGATATTCTCATGCTGGACTCTGCCTGATATGCGACGCAAATCAAAGAACAATGAGATAACATGTCGATTTAGACTTTTGTAACAACGTTAAAGTAGATGAAATCCATAATCCTATGTTTCCATTAGTCATCCCTGCCACCATAGCAACCCATTTGGTATCAAGCCTCCTAATCGGTAAAGGAAATGAATGTAACTTGATGTACTTTGAGATATTTAGAGGATTAAGCTTACAAATGCAAGATCTGAAACCATATGAATACATGAGCCATTAAGAACTCAACAATTCCACTACTCGACCTTGTAAAAGCATGTACATGATAGTTTCACATGAGGGAGGAGAAGAAGGGAGAAGCACAAGTGTACACTTGTTTATAGTTTCTTTTGAGAGCATTTTCCATGACATATTCAATAAGCCTTTTCTAGCAGCATTGGACACAGTGGTCTTCCTGATCCACCTCATGATGAAATATTACGGTAATGGCAGTAATTCGACCACCATCCCTACTAACCTGAATAAAGCGCACCGTATCCATGAAGTGATACTCAAAAGACTTGATACTACCTCAACATCCGTAGAAAAATCCTCAAGGGAAATCAATATGGTTGACCTAGATGTCCGGGAAAATAAAGTCAATCAAGACGATGAACCCACTTCTCTCGCTGAAGATCGGATGAAGGCTTTTAGGCTAGTGCCAGACTGTAAATTGGAAGTTATCCATCTCGATGACAACCTTTCCTAGTCAGTAAATATATGAGCTGGTCTCCTAACCAAGGAAAGGGAATGGCTTATCGAATTCCTAAAGGTCAACACTGATCTTTTCTTCATTTCGTCACATAAGATGCCAAACATAAATTTCAGTGTAGCTTGCACAATTTGAAAGTCAATCGTAAGGCCCTATATTTTTCCCAACGAAGGATGCATCAGTCTCCTAAGAAGGCTGAAGCAATAACCAATATTGTTCAAGGTCAATTGGATTCCAACTTTATCTCGTAATTTGAGATACACTTAATGGTTTTCCAACATCGTGTTAGTTACAAAAGTTTCAGAAAAGTGGAGGATGTGCTTTGATTACACAAATCTTAACGAGGCAAGCCCTAAATATTCATATCCACTGTTAAACATAAACAAATTGGTCGACAATTCAGCCGAATATAAAAAAATTTCATTCATCGATGCATATTCTGGCTACAACCAAACACCCATATACGAGCCAAATAGGGGAAATATAACCTTCATGAGCGAATGAGAAAGCTACTAGTACAATCATTTACTTGCTAAAAAGTACAACAAGGAGTCCATGTACGTGTAGGGTTGCTTTTAGTGTGTAAGGTGTTTGGATGATATATAGGGCTTGCTCATGCATAGTGGAGGGAAGCTTTATATGCGTGTTGTTGTGTAAAAATTGTAGATTTGATTCTCTTTAGCACTAAAAATGAGTTATTTATAGAGACCTTTTGAGCCTGAAGGCATTTTCTTCGACTCCACTATGAGCAATGCAGAGAGGAAAGGATTTATTTCTCCTTAGATCATGAAGAAGACGATTATTTTCTTTAAACCTCTGTTCTAGTTCGTTATAATGGGACACATTATCTTCCATGTCCACTAGACAAGAAGGAATGAGTTCAAATAGACTAAGCCCAGTCGGTCAGGCTATTATTAAGATCCAAACAACCTCGTAGCCCATTTTGGGAAATTCTCCCATTGCCCATGTGTTCCATTCCTTGCTTTTATGTAAGCTACCCCTTCTTATGACTCAATAAGATTAAACCAGTACATAGTTCCTTAAGCACGAGAGCTTGAAAAAGATAAAGTTATTAATAAGAGCGCTCACATCTTCCAGACTCCTTTGTACGAATCCATCCTAGTCAAGCTTTTCTTGATGATGGATTTCATCAAGACCATCAAGCAAAACTTTAAGTCAAATCCCTCAGACGGGACTTTAAGTTGAGTCCCTTAGGTGAGACTTTAATTTGATTCCCTTAGGCGAGACTTTAAGTTGAGTCCCGCAAGCAAGATTTTAAGTTAAGTTCCTTAAGTGAGATTAAGTTGAGTTCCTTAAGTGAGATTTTAAGTTGAGTTCCTTAAGAGAGACTTTAAGTTGAGTCCCTCAGACGAGACTTTAAGTTGTTTGAGTATGTCCTACTCTTAGGCCTATGCCTTTGTGTTATCTGCTTTGTTGCTCTATAGGATGGGTTTTGTAACATCACTCCTCATGGTCCTTTAAAGATATTATTTACACCTTTGACGGTATGTTTATTGATAAAAACGTTCAAAACTCGTGGTAATCATCCTTATTTTGGATTTCTTCGTAATTTAATTTTGTTATTTGAGGAGTATTCCTTATATATAACACTTGGGGCAAGTTGAATATGCTTTAGCAAGGAGTCTAGTAGTAAGTTGCCTGATAAGGCGTCAAAGATCCTTTATTGAATGTCTAATAATATTATTGCCACTTAGGGCGACCTTAGTTTATAATCTATGGATCTCATGCATAAACACCTCTTAAAGCTAGACTTGTAAAGTTGAGTCCCTTGGAGGGCGAGTCCCTCAATAACTATTTGAGGTGAGTTCAAACTTATCTTTGTATTTTCTCTATTATTTGTAATCTAGTCCTTTGTAGGCCAATTTGTAATCACACCATTAAGGTTTTTTCTTTAATGAATATTACTACGCCTTTCAATAGTTTATTTATGAATTTCTTAGCATCAGGGATTTTATATTAATCAGGGATTAGGCAAGGTCGCCTGCAAAGGTGGAAATGTTTCATCACTTGGCGTTAAATGAGCGGTCTATTAAGGCGACAAATTTCTTTCAGTGAAGGTCCAACAATGTAATTGCCCCATAGGGAAGCAATGATCTTCTACGTGAAGTTCAACAATATGTTACCCCATAGGGAAATAACTATCTTAAAGTGGAAGTCCAACTATGTATTATCCCGTAGGGCGACAAGGATCTTCTAGTGGAATTCTAGCTATTCATTATCATGTAGGGCGACACAATTCTTCTAGTGGAAGTCCAACCATGTAACACCCCATACGGCGACAAAAATCTTCCAGTGAAAGTCCAACTATGTATTCCCTCGGAGGGTGAGAAAGATCTTCCAATGGAACTCCAGTTATGTATTATCCTGTAGGGTGGCAAAAATCTACCAGTATAAAATCAACTATGTATTACCCCATATGGCAGCAAGGATCTTCCATTGGAATTCTAACTACGTATTACCACATAAGGCGACAAGAACCTTTCAATGGAAGTTCAACAATGTTATCACCAAGGTGGCCAGGATCCTTCATGGGGATAAAACATCTTCAATAGTATATGGATTCTTATGGGATATTACGTACGTCCTGCAGAGGCTTAGTAGTTTTCTAATGGTTAGGGTTTGCTCGATGCGCAGAGAGGCCCTGTTTGGTGGTGTTTATGGTAATGAGAAAAAGTCAACTCACGTGAGATGAAAGACTATGTGTTTATACTGGCTAAGTTATAATCCATTTTCTCAACTCTATGATTGAGGTATTTATAGAGGCACATTTGGGTCAAGGGTTCAGGGATCGCTCAAGAACTAGTAACCACCCCCTTGACCGAGGGAGGCTATTGACTGTTTATTTCCTAGAGAGTCGTGGTTTAACTTTTCACGTGCAGTTAGGGAATAAAAAAATAGTATTATCCACGTCTATTCTTATAGAGAGCCCTCGTGCCATGTAAAGGACACGCCTTGGGCAGCGCCTCATGGGGTAGGCTCCCAACGAAGGACATGCACTGTTATATTTGGAGGCCCATACAAATATATCAATATAATGTCCCTCAAGCACGAGGACTTGTAAAGGGTGAAGTATTTTAAGATTCCTTTGAGTTGAAATTTGTGGTTAGGGGAGAGTCCACCGGTTCAAGGCGAGTCCCTCAGTCGAGGGCGAGTCCCTCTGTTAAAGGAAAACCCCTCATTTATCCCTCAGTTGAGGGTGAGTCATCACCTCCTTTCCAAATGTCTCTTAAGTATTTAGAGTTTCATTTGGGGACGTCAAACGTTATTATAAATATATCAAAATGTCACTGAGTTATGAAAGCTTACACATTTATTGTTAAAGGAGTGTGAGTGATAATTAATTCATCTCATGATGATTTTCCTAAGAAAACCAATCTCCCATGAAGTTGCATGTCCCTAATACATTTAGGTGTTGAACCCCAATACAATTTTTTTGTTTGTCTTATTGTTTTCGTCTTGTTTATTATTGTTTATTGAGTTTCCTTCATGATTGCACATCTCATAATCAAGTTTTAAAACGATTCGTTTTTAGCATGCATAAATTAATTGTTATATTTGAGTTTGATCATGATGTTTTTAGTAAATTTTTCGAGTTAGTGGAATAAGAACCATATGTGTTATTGATTCAAGTTAGGTGGAAAGAAAAATCTCAAAGTATTTTGAAAATCATGAAAAATTAAGATTTTATGTGCATGATTCGAATCATGTACATATCCGGACTCAAATCAAATTTAATAAAGGCAAACCAAATTTTTCAAACACTCTGACTCGAATCATACTTTTAACTTGATTCGAATCAGGAAAATTTTTTACTCGAACCCCGAGATGCACTTGATTCGAATAAGACAGATATGGGTCACTTCTGCTTCAATTCATTTGAATAAGACTTTACACCTGACTAAAATCAATCAATTTTCATATTTCTCTATTTGGCTTTATTTAGGCTGACTCGAAATAGTCTTTGCACTTGATTCAAATAACGGGCCTTCTGACTTGAATCATGCTTCGTGCTTGATTTGAATCAAATGAGAATTGGGTCAAAACCTTCATGTTTTCTTATTCCACTTCACTTGCTCATTTGACTCAAATCATGAAATGTTATTGACTCAAATCTAACTAACTTTTTTCCATCCATTTTTGTGCTTAATCTCAAACACATATAAATTCATTTTTTCATCTTATTTTCAAAGAGCGAATTTTATAATCTACATTGTGATTTTTGTGAAAATCATCACTCTTTCATATTTGAAAACTCAAGAACTCTTTCAACAAAAAATCTTTGATATTCAACCATTAGTTTAGATTTCAGATCTTGATAAACAGATATTTTTAATTAATTGAGGGAGACTTTGACTTAAAAATAATCATTCTTTAAGGTTTGGTAAGGTTTTTCAGAAAGCTTGCAAGATTGAGGTTGTTGTCATTGGTGCTGACAAATTCCAGTAAAAAGAATGAGGTTTTTATCTCCATATGACTTTGGTAGTGACTGTGTGGAAGACTATAGACAAAGTGGAGTTCTTCTCAAATATTCATACAATTCGTTGCTTAAGAAATAAGTGGAATCAATGAGTAATTGCCACACACGAAAATTGTGAGCAGATTGGTGACGATGAAATATTCAAGAAGCGTGAATCGATTAAATATTATGTTGAAGAGTTTAACATTAGGCTATATACAAGTCAAGATTCATATAGGAGTTTTTTTTCTCAGCATTGTTGCAGATTAGTGTTTGTATGAACTATTGCAATATTTGTCAAAATAAAAAGGAACCGATCAGGTTCCAAGGGGGAACCATTGAATAGTGGAATAAGGAAAGCAATGACGAATGTCGAACCACTATACAACCCGATGTACTCTTTCCCTCTCTCTCCCTCCTTCTCTCTCTCTCTCTCTATCTCTCTCTCACACACACACACACACACACACACACTCACTCAGTCACTTGCTTACTCTTGCATTTAATTTTCGTAGGATAGTTACATGTTTTGGTAATAAAAGATTAGTGTAGTTTATAGTTTATTCAATTGGTAGATATTTATTACGTAATGTTAGGTTTTGTTAGAATTGATACCTAATTGAGCTCTAATGGTGATTAAATTCTAGAAAACTAGTGTTGTTATAATCCGATATTAATTAAATCAATTGTATATGACGCATCGCGTGTAATCTACAATTACTCAATTAACCATTGTTTTTGAACAATCTGTGAGTTTTGTGAATTGTGTATGTGTCAACGTGGTTGAATTCCAAACGAAAGCATATGTCTCTATTTTCACTTTAAGACTTTCGCGCGCAATTTTTGAAAAACCTATAATATTCTATTTTTAGAAAATCGGTTGAATTTTTTAATAGGGGTCTATTCACGCCCCTCCAGACCATTTCTCTACTACATATTCTCACCCAACATCCCCTACTTCTGACATGTGTACTTAACGCATGGAAACCTTTAAACTCCTTGCAACAATCACTCCATCAAACCGGTATGTTGTGTGTGTTATTAATATTAAAAAATCTTGATAATTTTTCAAGGAAATATTTTTCTTTCTCTTCCCTTTTAGAACCTCAATCTTGATAATTTTTCAAAGAAATACTTTTCTGTCTCTTCCCTTTTAGAACCTCTATTTTTCTCTCTCAGGAAATTACATAGGCCTATGAAAGTTTTAGAGAGGAGAAAGGCATTACAGGGTTTGTCCTCCTCTAAGGCACAAACACTGCTATTTTTCCTCATCCTCTCCTCTTCGTTAGTCGTTAATGGCTAGGAAGTGAGCCAAATATGTTCATGTTTGAAACATTGTGTCTCTAACTCAAGTATTAACATGATCAAAAGGCTTCGTTAGTGATTGGATTTCTAGTATAAGGTGTAAAGGTGACGTGGTTCTTGAACCCTGTTCAGAGATAAAGAGGGCCAACATGACCACCGCGGGCAAGTCATATGCTCCCTACTTCTACTTTTATCTCCCTATCATTCACAACTTGGGGTTTTTTTATCCCTTTTACATCCTTTAAAGTAGATTTTTCGGCAACTATTATATTTGTTGTTTCTCAGATCATTCCCAACATGTGGAGCATTATAAGGGCATTAAAGATAATCTATTCTAACCTATGCATCCTCTATTGTTTGAATATTTCTTTCCTTCTTTGGCATAAAAGTCCTCCCTAACAACGGTTGGATAACCTTACACACTTTATCAGGCAGACACTTGATGTGGCCCTATGCGGATCCTTACGAGGATTGGAAAGATAAGTTTGTACGTGTCAGAGGGCAAGATAACGCCTCAATGGTGACCATAAGGGCGATAAGTACCATTTTCTTTCCTTTATCATGGACACCAAATCCTCAACGCATTAAAGTATATACTCCAACACCCACTCTCCCCTCGAATAATAGGTGATCCAAATTTTAAACTGCTTCCAGCTCCTTAATCCCCATACTATAATTACCCAGGACCGATAAGACGATGATGGGGGTGGATAAGTACCTGAGTAAGCTTTATGGTATATAACCGCTTGAATTGATCCCTTATTTTATTGTTTTACACGTATTAACAACACCTTTTTTGCAGAGTATGATGAGGATCTTGCTCGACAAGCAAAGAAATAAAGGTAGAGAAAAACACAAGAAAGGGAGTTTGAATTGGGTTTTCAAATCTTTTTCAATGAGACGCTTTACACACACAATCAAGATATATAAAACCAAGAAGCAAAAATGACACATTTGGTTTATACAAGTTTGCCGATAACGAGGTTACCTCTTGTCCACTCGCCAAGGTGATTTCGCCTTCAATAAGGGCTTAATCAACTAATCTTGAAAGATTACAAAAAGTTCGTCTAAGTGTTTAGAAAAACACTTTAGCCCTATCAAGTATACAAACTAACACTTAGTCACTTGAGGAAAAAATAATATCAAAGAAATTACAAAGAAAGTGTTTACAATGACGCTTCTAAAAATCAAACGAAACAATTTAAGAACGGGGGTTTACATAAATATGAGCAACATCTCTTTGTGTTTGAGAATCCTCTTGATGGACCTTTTAGACTGTGCGTATTTCACTTTTGTAGTATTTATTGTTGTTATCTTCTTTTTGCAATGAGGTGATGACTCCTTTATATAGGCTAGGTGATTTAACGTTAGAGGGTACAAATGACAATATTAGTGCCAGCTTCTACAACGGTAATACGAAGATCGTGGGGGACAAGAGTAGTCCTTAACAATATTGGCGTATAATTAGTTTTTACCATATTAGGAAAGTACTATTGTACGGTTTCTTTCAGCATAAGTTTCTGTCTTTATCTTATCTTCTGATGAACTTTAGTTGATGAGAAGTGATGATAAGTCTAGAAGATAAATGACTGAGAGGTATCAGAGTCTTCAGAGTCAGAAGTTGTCTTCACTTAATTCTTCTTAGAGGATTTTGTCAGAAGCTTGAATAACATAAGAGAATGGACAAATCTTCAGAACTCAGAATCTTGACTCCAGAGCTGGAAGCGAAGATTATCTGAGAAGCACACAACTTTCGTTTTTTCTTTAGAGGTATTCAGCATTCATCAGAACTGCTGAAGTTTCTTCAGAAGCTGTCAAAAAGTTTCTTGAGGCGTGCCAGAGAGGATTCTGAGAGATTTCTTGAGAGTTATCCAGAATCAATTTAAACTTTATATTTGCACACTTCAGAAAATTATAAGAGTACATAATTGTTACATATAAAATATATGCATTGTTATCATCAAAACTAGAGATTATATACAAAACCAAAATCTTGTTATAACAATCTCCCTCTTCTGGAGGATGACAAAATCATGTATTTTGATGGAACAATGTGTACGAAATTATATGCAAAGATATCAGAGTTGCAAAAATTCATCAGAGTTAAGTTAGAGAATTCCCCCTAAGATAAACAAGTTCCCCCTGAGTCTGTATCTTAACAAATAAGGGATATTAGAACCTGATTTAACTTGTCAGAACAGAACCTAATTAATTTGTCAGAGCTTAGATTATCAGAACCTTTGCAACACTTTATAAGGTCTTGATTAAGATTTTCTGAAAAACATTCATACACTTTGTATATATATCAAAGAATAATAACATTTTGACTAATGCCAATAGATGAATTAAGAATATACCAAAAAGATAAATAAAACTTCCAGAACCTTAGGGGTGGATGGGCTTACATACAAGTGGGTGGAGCCCAATTAGACAGACAAATTGAAAACTTGACCGAAAGGCGTAAGAGCCGCGTCAGTTTCACGCTTTCAAACTCATTAGAGTCATAACCAAACCAAAGCAAAGCAAACCCTTCTAATATAAAAACCCTAATTTGTTTATTCACTACTCTTAATCACTCATACACCGCTCTTCATTCTAACAATACTCTACTCTATCTATGGTAAGCTCTCTTTCTCATCACTCCATTGATTTCACGCTAATCTCTCGATTTTCATTTGCGGTTCAATTTTCAATTGATCCTGTTTTTTTTTTTTTTGTTGGCGTAGGCGTTGCCGAATCAGCAAACCGTTGATTACCCGAGTTTCAAGCTCGTTATCGTCGGAGACGGTGGCACAGGTTTCGTTTTCTTCTTTTTTCCTTTTTAGTCAATTTGCGAAAAATCTGAAAAGGAAAATAGCGATTCGTTAGGATCTGGCTTGTGGATTTGGAGATGAACTTTGTTGTAATGTAATGAACATTTGCAGGAAAGACGACATTTGTTAAGAGGCATCTTACCGGAGAATTTGAGAAGAAATATGAACGTAAGATTCATTTTTAATTTAATTTAGGGTTACCTGCTTGCAAAGTTGTAAGATACATGTTTTACTTGATTAATATGTGCTTAATTAAGTGGCTGATTAGTTGATTTGATTTGATTTAATTGTGTACAGCAACTATTGGTGTTGAAGTGCATCCATTGGATTTTTTCACAAACTGTGGCAAGATTCGTTTCTACTGCTGGGATACTGCCGGTCAAGAGAAGTTTGGTGGTCTTAGAGATGGATACTAGTAAGTATCATCATTTGTTTCAATGTATTGTGATCTCAAGTTTTTGAACTAGCTGGTGTTAACAACGCTTTAATCAAATACCCTGGTTTATTTGATACTTAAATCAGATTTGAAGTTTTTGGGTAGTGTTCTGCTTTCTTTTTGGGAGCTTTCATTTCAACATGATTACACTCATGTTTGTCGCCAGTCATCTGTTCTATGATGTCTGGCACATATATTTGTTTCTGTATCATATAATTGTGATGAGAATTCAATGACTTTATACTAATTTTGTTTCAAGTTTATAACAGTAGCTGTTTCTTGGTCATGACACCCTTGAGTGTATCAGTATTGTGGGTATTGCATGTTTTGTTTTCTGTGCTATGATGGGAATCCACTTCTGTAATGCTTGTGCTTTTTTCTATTTGATATATGATGTTTTTAACCTTCTAACTTTGTATTGTAGTATCCACGGGCAGTGTGCTATTATAATGTTTGATGTTACTGCCCGACTGACATACAAAAATGTTCCTACCTGGCATCGTGATCTTTGTCGGTTAGTAAATGAAATCTTTGAAACCTTTTTTAATACTCTATTTAGTTATTGAGCACCATTTTCCTTATACTGGTTTATGGAGACTTCCTTTTTTCACTTATTTTCAGGGTTTGTGAAAACATCCCAATTGTTCTTTGTGGAAACAAGGTTGATGTGAAGAACAGGCAAGTGAAGGCAAAGCAGGTTACTTTCCACAGGAAGAAGAATTTGCAGTACTATGAGATTTCAGCTAAGAGCAACTACAACTTTGAGAAGCCTTTCCTGTATCTTGCCAGGAAACTTGCTGGGTTGGTGTTTACTTTCTAGTTTCTACAATGACATGGAGAACCCATTGAACTGTATAATGCATTTCAACTAATTATTTCTAACTTGTCAATTTGCAGTGATCCTAATTTGCACTTTGTAGAATCTCCTGCCCTGGCTCCACCAGAAGTTCAAATTGATCTGGCCTTACAACAAAGGTAAGATATCTGCCATCAACTTGTTTAGGTGTTTTTTCAACAACTCATCATCACCATGATAAACTAGGCCAGTGTAAATGTTTGTTTAAAATCAATTTTGTGCAACCATCATCAATATAGGGTTTAGTAAATAGAATCATGAGTACTTATCAAAATTTGATGCTGCATATGCTCTCTGAGGCCATTTTCTGCATGTTATTTTGAAGAGTGTGTAAAGTGATAACAGGTTAAGAGAGGCATATCATTAAGCTTTTATTGACTACTTTTATAAATCCTTTCTTAAGTTAGTAT
The DNA here is from genome assembly GCA_022829125.1 of Lathyrus tuberosus. Taxonomy (NCBI): domain Eukaryota; kingdom Viridiplantae; phylum Streptophyta; class Magnoliopsida; order Fabales; family Fabaceae; genus Lathyrus; species Lathyrus tuberosus. The sequence goes on along the minus strand of JALAZF010000082.1, from coordinate 9,358,119 downwards.
AAGTTCATAATAGCTCTTTTAACCGCATATTGTTGGTAGATTTGCGTATGTCTTGGGATGTAAGACGCAAGAGAATGTATGTTTATATTTAAAATAAAATGTTATAACATAAGCAAAGACTACAAAACATCCTTTAGTTTTTTCCGAGAGTCTACTCTATATAACTCTTCTCATTCGATTTGAAGTGTTACATTTGAGTCTCTTATGTATTGGTGGTGGTTTTGCAGCCATGAGAATGAAATTATTGAAGCGGCTAATCAACCCCTTCCTGATGACGATGATGATACATTTGAGTAGAGGAAGGACTCTTCCCGATGGTTGACCTTTGTACTAAGCTGGTGCAGTTGTCGTGTATTCTATAAAATTATGTGTTGAGTTTGAGCTAAAACATTTTTGGATATAGATATGGGGTTTTCAATTTATTCATGGTGCTATTGAGATGTCTTACTTTTATGTAAGCCCTCACTTACTTTCCGCTGGCATTAATTTTGTTTAGTGCTGCTATGCTATGCCTACCCATCTCGCACCTCTTAATAGTGTTTATTAAGATTGTTTGATGATAGTGTGAATTGTGAAGAGTGAGTCCAAATGCTGTTTTTAACCAATCAGTTCATTTTCAGTTTCTCGTTTTTAAATTTTATAGAAACCTCTTCAGTGAGCTACTGATTTCTTTTGGAAAACAAATTTTGCAGTGATGTTAAAAAAAAACGAAGCAGAGAAATTAAGTTGAAATTTTTATAAAAAATCGTCAGTTACCTAAGTTGAAATGTTCCACGGGCTAAAACTTGTCATTGCATAAATTATATAATAATGACGCTATAATAGTTACGACTGAACCGGCCGGTCGAACTGGAAATTGGAGAGGTGATTGGTCTGGTTTGATTGTTGGATCGGATATGTTATTAAATTAGTGAGAACAGGCAAAAGACGGTTTTTAAAAACCAACGATTTAAATGCATCTATTTTTTGGTTTGATTGTTGGATCGAATATGATATTAAATCAGTGAGAACAGGCAAAAGACGGTTTTTAAAAACCAACGGACGGTTTTTAAAAACCAGTTTTGGTATTTGATTTTTTAAAATAAAATTAAAATATAGTTACTTTTTTTTTCTTTATAATAAAAATGCCGTTTTGATATTTGATTTTTTAAAAATAAAATTAAAATAATTTTTTTTTATAATAAAAATGCTGTTTTGATATTTTATTTTTTTAAAAATAAAATTAAAATATAATTAGACTTTATTCAAATTTTATTTGGAACAATCTTTTTCATTTATAACTAAATATTATTAATTTATTTGGATTTTTATTTTGAATTATTTTGTCGTGTGTGATGACTTCGTCAAGAGTTTGAATTTAAATAATGAACTTGTGAAATTATATTTTGAAATTTTGTAAGTATCGTGATATTTTTTAGAGAACGAGTCATCCGGTTCGGCCGGTTTATTAAATATATAGTTTTTTTATAGAGACCAGTTTATTCAGCCGAATTATTCGATTTAATTCGGTTTAGTTATGCGGTTCGATTAGTGGCCCAATTGTTCGACCAATGAACCATCGATTCAATATCTTCATCGACTTGATGACCAACCCAGTTTTAAAAACATTGCATATAGTTGACTATATAAGAACAAAATGTTGAAGCTTAAAGATATCTTTACCTCTTGTTAATACTAGTAGTAGTTATTTTAAATGGTACTACATTTAATGGATGTCGAAATTTCAAAGGATTTTTTTCAACCGACATATTTAATCATTTTTGTAAGAATAAAAATTCAAGGCTTAATGTGTTATTTAGTCTCTTAACTTTATAAGAAGTTTCGCTTTGATTCTCTAACTAAAAACCGTTACATAATGGTTCTTTAACTTCACTTCCGTTAAACTATTTGGTCATTTCCGTTAGTTTTTATTGAAAAAACATTAAAAGATATCATGTTGGACTATTTATAAATATGGAATTTATAAGAGAGGAGCTGACTACTCTTCCCTATTCTTCACGTGTTACTCTACCTTCTCTCATCAAAACTAATACCTTCTTCTATCCACTTCCTGCCAAGTGCTCAATGACACATCCCCACCTCAAATAATTCTATTTCTATCTTTCTTCTACCACTCACCTGCTACAAGTTAGGAACACATTCTCTCATCAAAACTAATACCTTCTTCTGTCCACTTCCTGCCAAGTGCTCAACGACACATCCCCACCTCAAATAATTCCACTTCTATCTTTCTTCTACCACTCACCTGTTACGAGTCGGGAACAAGTTATACATAGGGATGGCAATGGGTACCCGTTGGGACGGGTACTAGTCTCCGCTACTTGCCTCATTTAGTAAATATGATACCTGTATCCGGCTCATATCCGTGTGGGTATCTAGCAGACGGGTACCCGTAGAATTTGAGATACATGCGGGTATTAACGGATATCCATGAATATTTTTTTTAATTGTAATTTACTAATTTTTCTTTTGTTAAATAGAAATTTTAACTTTTTTGTAATTAGAAGATTATGTGTAAATAGAAAATCTACTTATAGTTGATTCAACAACCTTGAAATAAATATATATTGAAACTATACTTTGAGAATGTGAGAAAATGTTCACATAATGCATATTAATTTATAGAAACGTCAAACAAATAACAACATATTACACATGTAATTTAGTACAAATACCCTAAATTACATATAAATTACACATGTGATTTAGTAGAATCTATTCTAATATGTGATTAGTTTTTCCAAAGTATAAGTAATTAGTATATATTAATTTTAAAGGATATTTAATTAATTTTATTAATTATAAACGAATACGGATATCCGCGGGTACGAGTACCATTAAATCCGTATTTGTGCCCGTAATGAAACAGATAATCAAATATCCGTTTATATTATTCGTGGATACCCGTTAAGTCATCCTATCCATATTCCTGACGGATTTTATCCGCAGGTACCCGCGGGTAAGGTTTTTTTTTTGCCATCCCTAATTATACAGTAAAGAGATAATATGTCAGTTCATTGGGGTTGGAGCAGTGCAGAGAAGTGTAAATATAATTATTCCATTAATAAATATTTGGCATTATGTCCAATTGTAAATCCAGAAAACAAGCAGAATAGAAAAAGAATGTAAGCAATGTCTAAGTACAAAATCTCCACCGAGTAGTATGCCTCCAGCATCACATGACTATGATAGGTGCAACATCGGATAAATTAACATTTTTCGGAGACAAAATGACATTTGGTTACAGAATAGAACACTGTTATCTTTTATGCCTAAAAATAAACAAAATTTAGAAAGTACAATTTATCTTCATTAATAGATCTCATTCTAAGCTCACTCTTATATGTTAAAGGGTTAAATATATGATACCCCCTGCCAATAGGGCGACATTTGGAATTGCCCCCCTGAAGTATTTTTTTTTTAAACCACCCCTTATAAAACCAAAAACCATCTTTTACCACTCCCTTTTACCTGATTTGCTAACTGGGCAGTGGTTAAGTGGCTAATTGGGATTATGGATAAATGGTTAGTGATATAGGAACATTGTTGTTTCCCCCCCGTCAAATTAGGTTTTGCATTTGGAAGATTGAACGAAGAAGAAGCTCATAGCAAGACGCAGGCATGGAAGCGAGCAAAGTCGAAGACGAAGCCATGGATGCGAACTTCGAATTACAGGTAATGTCAAGCCTCCTGCTTCTTTGCATTACGTTTCTCAGTGTCATGGGTTTTCATATGTTAATTTCTTATTTCAGAAAAATGCACTGTTTAACGTTGTTTTTCGGCATGGAGGGGAGTTTGTAATGCTTAGTGATGGAGAGACGATATATAGGGGTGGTGTGTCTACTGTGATTTCTGGGGAACACTTAGATATGTTTAGCATGACTCACATTCACAACATACTCACTGGATGGGGTTACGTTGAAGGGTCGTATAGAATGTGGGCGAAAATCACTGAAATTGATCCAAAGCATTTTCAGATTAAGAATGATTAGGATGCATATGATTTTGCTTCTTATCACTGTGCGAATCAAGTGGATGGGGAACTGTTTGTGGAACATGATGCAAGTGGAAGTGGAAGAAGCCCTAAGTGTGTCAATCAAACGACGGATTTAGAAGTCAGTGATGAAGAGATTATTGAAGGCTTGAACGATAGTGAGGATGAGAGGACCACTGCTCTTGAAGATGGGTTTGAAGGTATTGATGTGAATATGCCAATTAGTCAGGGTCCAATAATAAGTGGGTTATTAACTTGTTCTATTCAGAAAGATGTGAATGATGAGGAGTATGTTAGTGAAGAACTATTGAGTTCTGATGTTGATAACTCAGAAGATGAAAAAAAACCAAGGTTTGAGAAGTTTAAGAAAGGAGAATTGAATAAGAGTTTCAAGTTTAAGTGGGGTATGGAGTTCAATTCCCTAGATGACTTTAGGGAGGCAATTCGTGAGTGGACTATTTTAAATGGGAGGGAAATAAGATTTGTGAAAAATGAGGGGTATAGGGTGAGAGTGGAATGTAAGTCAAAGTGTGGTTTTTTAATACTTTGTTCCAAAGTGGGCCATAAGCACACTTATGCAATTAAGACTATAAAGGACACCCACACATGTGCTAGGGTTTTGGATAACAAAACTGCAAGTTCAAAATGGGTGGCCAAGGCTGTGGTAAAGAAAATGCAAACTTCAGAAAAAGTTAGGATCACTGATATTATACAAGACATGAGGCAAAACTATTCAGTTGGTATAATTGTGGCAAGGGCTTGGAAAGCTAAGATGATTGCAAGGAAAATCATTGAAGGAGATGCAGATAAAGAGTATGGAAATCTATGGAGATATGCAGCTGAGTTGCATAGGGCAAATCCTGGGAATACAGTTAAGATAAACCTTGCTAGACCATCACCTTCCATTCAACCCAGATTTAGTTCCTTTTATTTTTGTTTTGATGGATGTAGAAAAGGGTTCATAAATGGTTGTAGACCTTTCATTGGGATTGATGGGTGTCACTTGAAGACTACATATGGAGGTCAACTTTTGATAGCTGTGGGGAGGGACCCCAATGACCAGTATTTCCCACTTGCCTTTGGTGTTGTGGAAACAGAAACAAAGGAATCATGGAGGTGGTTCATAAAGCTGCTCATGGAAGATGTTGGAATAGAGAATATATATGTTTTTATTTCTGACCAGCTAAAGGTAATCCAATTAAAAGTATACTAATTATTTTCATTATCTAGACAGAAGGTTTCTGGCGGGGAACAAGGATTAGGACGTTAGGACTGATGCTTTTGAATTACTGCTTTTGATTGATGGAGATATGGGATTTATTTAGTGTGCTCTCTAAGATCTTTCTTTCAATCTTATGCCTACGTATTCCCGTTTACCGAAATAGGGAAATCAGAGCGTTCGTAGTTCCTCCTATTCTATGAGAGAAAGTGGTTGTTTTGGTGTCTTGTTCAAAGCCCAAGACGTGAAGCGAAAGGTGGTTTGTATCTTGTTCAAAGCCCAAGATGTGAAGCTGAAAAGTCTATTTGTATCTTGTTCAAAGCCCAAGATGTGAAGCTAAAAGTGTTGACCTTAGAGAGAATTTGTCATCTCTAAAGAGGAGACTGTTTGTCACAACTGTTGGGTGACTGGTTATAAAGGGAGGATTACTTTAACCGGGATACGCGGATCCTAGCAATGCCATAATTTCCTTTATAGGGGATTTTAACCCGAAGGAGAAGACTTTAACTCAGTTTAGAGCAATGCCATCTTTCCTTAGGAATTTCTCATGCTAAAAGAGGGACATTGGCATGGATGTAGATGATCCAGAGGCTTGCCGCTTACAGCAATTAGATGAAGGGGAAAGAGTTGTTAATGTTTGTGTACTGTGAACGAGGCATAACTTTGATGCAAAAAGGTTGATTGGATCAACCAGTGGTTTTCTTATACAAAGCCTAAGAGGAGGCTATTATGTGTCTCGTACAAAGCCCGAGAGAGAGGCTAAAAGGTTTTGACTCAACGAGGGAATCTTTTGGTATCTCGTATAAATCCCGAGATGGAGGCAATTTGACTCAACAAGAGAGTTTTTGTATCTCGTACGAAGCCCGAGATGGAGGCGAAAATTTGTTCGGCTCAATAAGAACCTTTTTGTATCTCGTATAAAGCCCGAGATGGAGGCGAAAGGGGTAATTGACTCAACGAGAGAGTCTCTTATGTGTCTCGTACAAAGCCCGAGAGAGAGGCTAAACGTTGTTTGACTCCACTGGGAAGGATCATTGTACAAAGCCCAAGAGAAGGCTAACTTCACCGGAGAAGGATCATTATACAAAGCCTAAGAGGAGGCTATGGTAACTGTTGCAGCTAAGTGCCAGGTCTCGTATACTGATTTTGAAAGAGAAAATCAGTTCTTATATGAGCAACACTGTACTCAAGGATTTAATTCAAGGGTCCGGGTTATCCATGTTCTTTAAGGAAGTGGGAAATCCAAAGGGTATTGAGACTGTCCGAGTCTGCGGGTTTCCTTCCTATTTAACGAAGGGGTCACTTGAGAATGTCTTTGAGACTCAAGGAAGTTAGACTGTCCAAGTCTAGAGTTTTATCTTTTGGACTATGCTTTGAGAAACAGTAGTAGACTCTATGAAAGGATGGTTCTATGCAAATGACTAAGTTCTGTTCCTATACCTCTAGGAGGTCGTTGGGACAATTTGTACGAAGCCCAAGAGGAGGCTGGAAACTTTTAAGAAGCCGATCGGTCCTTGTACTAAGCCCAAGAGAAGGCTATCATTCCCAGAGGAAGAGATCATTATACGAAGCCTAAGAGGAGGCTGTGAACACTTCTAAGAAGCCGTAGGGTCCTTGTACTAAGCCCAAGAGGAGGCGGGGTTGCTTTTAGGAAGCCTGTGGGTCCTTGTACGATGCCCAAGAGGAGGCCGATGCTTTTAAGAAGCCCGTGGGTCTCCAAACCCCGAGAAATTCAAGGCAATGCTATTCACCGAGAATAGATCAAAGTCAGGAAAATTCGAGAATTTGGAAGAAACTCAAAGATGCCATTCACGGAGAATACATTCATCTCTGGGAGTAGAGTTTCTTGACAATTCCTAATGAGGACAGCCGAAGAGAAGACTGTATCTGGTGATCCTATTGGGAATCTAGTTGTCTATTTCTATGAATAAACGAAACGACGTCACCTAGTTCTAGACGTAGTTGCCGGGGAAACTCGAAATATCTATACTATTATTACACAGTTGATATGAGTTATGAAAGAAGACTTACAGTGAAACAGCCCCACAATACAGTTTATATGTATATGAAAGTGGTAAATGAAAGCAATAACCACTTACTCGGTTGTAGAGCTTCCATGCTGTTTGGTTAGTTGTTCAACAAAGAAAGATTGAAAACAACAGTATATTCAAAATCAAAGGAGAAAGTGCTTTGAAAAAGAAAGATTTGGGGCTTACAATTCAAGGAGAGGCCCAGGGTTTTATCAGTGAGCGCACTGTTATTTTTGTACAGAGGGACTTATACATGTGACTGTGGCCCAAAATGTTTTCTGTACAAAGGGATGGGTCTTACACTCTTTCAAGAGGCCCAAAAGGTTTTAAAGAAAAAAAGTGGGACTTATAACACGAGGGTAGGCCCAATTGATTTTTCCGTTTAAAAATGGCGATCGCGCCGATGTTTTCTTTTAACGCAGAGGGACTTATACAATAAGTGAGGCCCAAAAAAGATTTTGGTTAAAAGGGAATTGGGTCTTACACTCTAATAGAGGCCCAAAATGTTTTGAATGAGTCTTATAGCTCAAGGAGAGACCCAATTAATTCTTTGAATAGGCGACGATCGCGCCGTTTGTTTTTTACGGTATCGGGACTTATACAATACACTGAGGCCCAAAATATTTTGGTCAAGAAAGGATTGGGTCTTACACTCTATTAGAGGCCCAAAAAGTTTTGAAAATGATTTATGAGGGTTGAATTAATCCAAAAACCCTAATTTGTTTTCAAAAATGTATTTAATTGAATAAAAATTCAATTAAAAATGATCAAAATTGTTTAACATGTGAAAAACAAATTGTGATTTTGGATTAATGCTTCAAAAATTAAGTATTGACCTACAAAATAATTAGAAAGCATTAAAAGTAGCAAAATCAATGTAGAAAAAATATTTAATATGTCAAAAACAATTAAAATATTAATTCTTTGCAAAAATATCAATTATATGAAATAAATAATATTTTTGGGATTTTTTGATAAAATAAAATATTTTAACATTTTTGTGAATTATTAAAAAAAGAATCAACTCAAAATTATTAAAACTCAGAGAGAAATTAATTTTTGAATCAATTAAATAAAATCACAAAATTCAAATTTTTAAATATTAAAAAATGGCGCCAAGAACACACCAAGAACACGCGCGTGTTCTGGGTTTGGCTGATTTGCATTTTCTCCTCAATCTCACTGAATACGTAATCATATCACGCAATCCACATATCATTATGCTCGTCTCAACCTCACGATCATGTCTATAACACTTAATTTCATTTAAATTAAACATAAAACATGAAATCACGAAGAAACCTCAAGAACCCTAATTTCTGCATGAAAGCTAGGATTTTTGATACACGATTCAAACAATGCAATTAATTGAGGGAAAACATTCCATGCATGATTATGAACATATGGCCAAATTATTGTGCGAGGAAATATGCATAGATTGAGAGATGACCAAGTATATGCTTACCTCAAAGCCGTGACAGCAAGTGCAATGTGATTTTTGATTTGGAGGTGTTATAGATGAGTGGTGATGATCTGAACAGCTTCCCTACACCCTATGGAGTGTGTTTGAATGGTTGGACTTGATTGAAATTGGCTGGATCAATTTGTGGTACCTCAGCTGCAACTTGATTGAAAATTTGAGCAACCAGCTGGTGATTTTGTGAAATTGGTGTTTCAGAAGTGATCTAAGTGTTTGATCAGCTCATATGTGATGTATGTGAGGTGTGTGAGTGATTGGTTTGATTGGAATTGCTCTCAAACTCAAAACCCGATAGTGACTTGCCTTAGAAGGCAAAATTGGAGTGAAAGAAGAGATTTTGAGGAAAGCATCTGTTTGATGGCTTTGGTGTACTCAAACTGATCACAATTGAGCTCTATTTATAGTAGAGCAAGTTTGTTTTGCAAGGAATAGTGAATGGCAGCTGGTAAGTAGGTTTGGCCAATGTTGGCAAATGAAAATCCAAGTCTCCTCTAGCCATTGACTAGAGGTTAGGGCACAGAGCTTTGGTTCCCTTGGTCTTGGATAAGTCTTGACTGATTTCAGATGAGAATGGCTCAGTCCATGCCACCTTGATGCTTCCATTGAATGCTTTAATCCAAAATTGGAGTCTTGTCCCTATTTTGGCCATTTTAGGTTCAACATGCTATTTCTTGTTCCATGGACTTTGGAGGCTTGGCTCAGTGATTGTCCCCTTTAGATTCAATCCTCAGATGTGTCCAAGTGGATAGGAGCATTTTAATTTGGCAGATTTTGGCAAATCGAGCCAAAATGCAAAATCTGCCTTGCCTTTGACAGATTTCAGCAAGGCAACTTGACAATGTCATATCTCATGGGGTAAGTTGAATTTGGCAATGTTCTTGGCCATTTTGGAAAGCCCTTACATGATACAACAACTGTTTGAACAAGTTTGGTTTTGATCTCTTTTGATTCCAAGTGAAAAATCCCTCTACATTTGGCAAAAAGTGAAGCAAAATCTGACTTTGTGAAATTTTCACTAAGTGTTGGAACAAAGTGTGATTTCTTGATTTTGATCACTCCATAACTCAAAATCCTTAATGAATTGGACTTAGCTCTAGTTGAAGTTTTTGTAGAGGGTAATGAGGGCTACAAATCCATCTTTGGATGAGAAAAAATGGCCATGTGGTTTAGGAGTTATGATCCTCCAAAGTTAGTGTATTAGTGGTACTTTTTCCATAACTTAGAAAAATTTCTAAGTTTTATGGTTACCCCTTTTACAAGTTATCCAACTTTTCTTGATTTTTCTTGATGAATGATGATTCAAATCACACATTAACATAATTTTAGGGTTAAAAATCCATTTTGATGAAAAATCTCAAAAAGTCAAAGTTGACTTTTGTGCACAGTTGACTTTTTATCAGATGGATTCCAAACTGTGCAATTCTTCAGGAAATCATGTCCTTGACCTAAATCAAACTTGATGGACATGTTCCATGGGTGTCATAGGGTATATTGAATCATGTCTTAGGGCTTGGGAGCATGTCCTGGTCAAAAGTCAAAGTTACAGTTGACTTTCCTCGCGAAACCCTAATTGTGGTGCAGATGAAAATGAGACTTGTTGCTCAAGCTTCTTGGATTAATCCATTGTTCCAAATGGATCAATATAGTTCATTAGAGACCCTCAAATCATGTCTTGAGGTCTTGGCTCTTGATTTGTCCCAAAAGTCAACTTAGGGGTGAATTAGGTCAAGAAACCCTAATTCTTGATTTTTGATGTATGCATCCCCTGAGGTCAAATTGACTTGATGCTTGGGTCCATGAGGTTCCATGGAGTACATTAGGTTGTGTTTTGGATCTTTGGCTTATGCCCAGATGAAACTTCCCATCTAGAGGCCCTGGTCGACCGAAACCCTAATTTGGTGATACTGGCGATCTTGAGACTTGATCCACCTAGAAGGGAGCAACCTTGTGCTTAATCCTTGAAGTGAGAGTCCCTTTTGATCCATTGTGGATGTTTGAGAGGTTAGATAAGTTGAAGATCATGTCATTCCTTGATTGATCCTTTGTCTAAGGCTCTGAGAGGGCTTAAAACCCTAATTTTGATTGTAGTGAATGCTCAACAACCCTTGAGGCATTTGGTGAGGCATGATGGTTCATCCATATTGTGATGATGATTTGCACAATGATGGGAAATCTTAGTGGTCAAAATTTGGGGTATGACACATACCAGCAAGCATGGCAACAGAAGATGAATGAGTTAAAGGCAATAGATGCAAAGGCTTGGGCTTGGCTTATGGGAGTTCCTAAAGAAAGTTGGTGTAAACATGCTTTTAGCTTTTATTGTAAGTGTGATGTATTGATGAACAACATTTCAGAATCTTTTAATGCCACCATTTTACTTGCTAGAGATAAACCCATACTGACCATGTGTGAATGGATTAGGAAGTATCTCATGAATAGGTGTAGTAACTATACTTTGAAACTTGATAACTGGCCACACAAAGTAATGCCCATTCCTAAGAGAATATTAGATAGTGAGGTTGCTAAGAGTGGTCATTGGTTACCTACTTGGGCTAAGGAAGAAACCTTTCAAGTAACTCATTCATTTAACATACAAGAATTTATAGTGGATATAGCTAAAAGGTCATGTAGTTGTAATTTTTGGGACTTAGTTGGCATCCCATGCAGGCATGCTATTGCTGCTTTAGTTTTAGGCAGCAGGACCCTGAAAAGTTTGTTCATGAGTGTTACACAAGGGATAAGTATGCCATGTCTTATGGATTTGCTATTAGCCCTATAAATGGAATTGATATGTGGCCTGAAGTTGAAAGTCCAGATCTCCTACCTCCTAACTACAAAAAGGGGCTTGGTAGACCAAGAAAATTAAGAATTAGGGAGAGTGGGGAAGAAGGTGCAAGAAGGAGGCTGCCTGGTGTATCTTATAGATGCACTAGGTGTGACAAGACTGGGCATAATGTCAAGTCATGCAAGAGCAAGAAACAGAATCCAGAGGCCCTGAAAAGAAAGGTATGCCACACTAATTATTGATATCTCACTAAATATAGATGCACTACTATTATTGATATCACACAAACTAATTAGATGCACTACTGTTATTGATATCACTATTGAATATAGATGCACTAATGTTATTGATGGAAATGTTGGTATGTTATGTGCAGAAACTAAATAGATCAAAAGGTGGAAATGTTGCAGAGCCATCAACTGGGCCATCTCAAACAAGTGTTGAGCCAAGTCAAGCAACTGTTGAGCAAAGTCAAGCAAGTGTTGAGCCAAGTCAAGCAACTGTTGAGCCAAGTCAAGCAACTGTTGAGCAAAGTCAAGCAACTGTTGAGCAAAGTCAAGCAACTGTTAAGCCATCTCAAGCAACTGTTGAGCCAATTCAAACTGAGGATTCACTGTATGGAGACATCACAGATGACATGATATCAAGCCTACCCGACATAATATCTAAAAATAAGGGCAAGGCAAAGGTCAAAGAGGAAATCAAACCATTGAGAAAGAGACAAAGTGAGAGAATTAAGGAGAATTGGTTTAAAAAACCCAAACCATTCAAAGGCCCTGGTTCAGACCCACATCAACCACTGTGTTTGACTGAAGAGGATGAAGGACATGCCTCACATACTACAAGAAGTACTCCTAAGAAGGCACCAAAAAGTTCACCAAAAAAGGCTTCAAAATCTACTCCTAAGAGGGCTCCAAAGGAGAAATTTATCAGTGATCTTTAACTTTTCTGCTGTGATCACCTTTTGTAATGATTTGCAATGTTTTCTGCTACTTTTTTCAAGCACACTTTTGGTGTTATTATGTTATTCTGCTACTTAATTCAGGCACACTTTTGGTGCTATTATGTAATGACAACTGCTAGTTAATTCAGGCACACTTTTGGTGCTATTATGTAATGACAACATACTATGTTGTTATATTATATTATGTGTTTTGGTACTGTTATACAACTTGTTTTGCCATTGTTATGTTTTGCTTATGTTAGACAACATCTTTACAGATAACCAGAAAAACTTGTGACAGAAAAATAATGAACAACTTGTTTCAATAATGAACAACATATCTTCCATATAACCAGAAAAACTTGTGACAGAAAAATAATGAACAACTTGTTTCAATAATGAACAACATATCTTCCATATAACCAGAAAAATACAATATCTTTCCATTGACATACAGAACTTTCAAAATACATATAACCAGAAAATAAACACCTATTGAACCTACTTAGCATTACATAAATTTATACAATATGGCAATAATCAAACAAAACATCACAATTGCAATCTTCAGCTTAAAATTAACCCTTCTTTGAACTTCAAGCTTCAGCTTCACTTTCTCTAATTTCTTTGTCATTGATTCAAAATTCACTTCTTCCATTACACACTTCTTATAAAATGATTCAATAACACTTCTCCCTTTGCTTGAGTCTTCAATTTCATCATCCCATAAAAAAAATTCACAGCCATTCCCAGCATTGCGACATTTCCAGAACTTTCTGTTGCGTTTTTTACTTGTATTGGAGACCCATATCTTTATTGCTCTACCACAACCACAAACGGGTAAACCTGGAAACGAAACTGAATTCTCACTGCTTCCACAATACATGCTACCGACAAACTTGCAGACACACGATCTTGAATGAAGAATAAGAAGAACGAAGAGGAAAAGGAAGAAATCGACCGAAGAAGATGAACAAAGAAGAAACCGGCTGCTGGAAAGAGTAGAAGATGTACGAGGAAGAGGGTGAGGAAACGCAGACGAATTTGAACAAACCCTAGCAATTGGGGATTTTATTGAAACGTTAATTAGCTAATTAATCACTAACCATTTATCCATAATCCCAATTACCTACTTAACCACTGCCCAGTCAGCAAATCAGGTAAAATGGAGTGGTAAAAGATGGTTTTTGATTTTATAAGGGGTGGTTTAAAAAAAAAATACTTCAGGGGGGTAACTTCAAATGTCGCCCTATTGGCAGGGGGGTATCATATATTTAACCCTATGTTAAATATATGTTTCATAAATCATGACACAATACGGTCAACTTCAAGAAAAAAGATAATTATCAATTTAAGTAGTTAAACATTTTCTAATGACCTAACAAACGTGGTTAACGCACTGGAAATATAAAGTTATCAATAAGCCAGTGTGTGTTGTGAGTGGGTAAGAAAATTTTCTACTACAAGAAAATTCTTCTACCTAATCTTAAAAGTTAAAACTTTAAGAAAATTCTTCTACCAAGAAAGGGTAAAACTTTATTATGTTCTTCAGTGATATAATAATATGAATTAGCAATTTAATTATATTATGTTTGTGTTGAAGTTTTTTGTGAGTTTAATTGTTAGATGGTGGATGATAAAAAAATTGGATTTATTTTAAAATTTGCTAGGTTTTGATATGAATGTGTTGAAGGTGAGGATAAAGATAAAGAAAGAGAATAGGGAAGAAGGTGAAGAATTGTCACTGTACTGTTTGTATACCTGGCATGCTACCTCAGCCATAGTTAACGTTTTTCACTCAAACTAATGGAAGAGACCAAATAGTTTAACGGAAAAGAAGTTAAGAGACCATTACGTAACGTTTTTTAGTTAGGGGATCAAAGCGAAACTTCACTTAAAGTAAAGGGACACAGGGACTAATTATGCCAAAATTAAAATATGTTTTCTATTCATCAAACATCTATGTCAACCTGTAATAACTGAATGGCCAATGGCCGCTCATTAGTTTACAAAAATGGTTATGTTTCTCTTAATAGATGCAATATGATCAATGACCGCCAAAATTTTGAACAAGCAAGAATATTTGAAATATGCAGATGCCTTCTATTTTTGTTTGTCTTTTCCTCAATTATTTTTTATGAAATTTTTAGCGTGACCAATCGACCGCCCAATCGAGTTAATCCAATCCTCATTTTCCGTATCAGAATTCGTAACAAAATACATAGTATCAGTGTGTGTTGATCAAAATATATAGTATCCCAAATTTCAAAACACAAACAAATCAAATAAAATAGATAAGTAATACATAAATATGATTATTAACATTGTTTTCTTATACAAAAAATCATTTAAAAACCTAAATTCAGGGTTTAAGATAGAATAAATTAATAACAAAACCAAAACTGACAAAGTCACGCATATATCATTTCGAATCCGACCACCACCACACTCATCGCTGGAAACGTGTTGCAGACACCACATATCTACCATTGAAAAACTTTGAATCGTAGATCTCTGTAAATCCTCCCAGAACCCTATAGTCTTGGTTGAAGAAAAAGAAAAAGAGAAGAAAGAAGAAGACGAAGAAAAGACAACAGAAGAGAGAGAAAATAAGGAGAGGAAGTGAGAGGCGGTAGAGCAAAAAAGAGAAAAAAGCAGAAGAGGAAGAAATGAGAAAGAAGGATGAGAGATTGAACTTAAAAAATTTCTGTTGCACAAAGAAAACAAATAGAGAGAGAGAGAGAGAGAGAGAGAGAGAGAGAGAGAGAGAGGAGGAAAAGTTTGGGAAAATGTAAAATGTAATACAAAAAGTTGAATACATTTTATTGGTTTTCAACCAAATGAGAACAAAACCGATTACTAAACCAAAATAATAGATATAAAATTGCATAACCAAATAAATTACCAATTTCAAGTGCTAGTTTGGCAGGAAAAAGTAAATTTTGGACCTAAATTGCCCCTAATTTAGAGATGTGGCAAAATCATAAGCAATGGTAGAGTAGAGTTTTTCAGAGTATTGAATTTTCTTTTCCTCCGTTCTCTTTTATAAACAAATTTTATTTTTTAAATTAATTGAATAAATGATGTATTTGAATTATATATATACCAAATACATCAATTATTTAATGAATTTAAAAAGTAAAAGTTGTTTATGAAGGAGAGTGGAAGGAGTAGATATTTATGAGATATAAGATTAGATATATTAATTATTTAATAAATCTAAAAAGTAAAAGTTGGTTATAAAATAGAATGGAGGGAATAGATATTTATGAGATATTAATGTATGTTTGTTTTAATTTAAAAAAATAAATAAAATTTTGTTTTATTTTTAAAATTGATTTCTATAAAAATAATTAAAACATTAAAACATTTTAAATTTATTCTTATAAAATTAAAAAAATAGTTTTGACATACTAAAACATAAATATATATTATTGAAGATTAAAATATGATAATAATTTAATTTTTTAAAAAGATATATAGAAAAATAATTTAAAATAGTAGTTTTTTTTGACATTTAATATAAAAAAATTATGATAAAACAATTAAAATAATATTTTAAAGTAAATTATGTAAATTAGTTTTTATTTGAAGTTTTTTTAAAGAATTCTATATAGAAATGTTTTAAACAAAAATATATAATATTATAAAAATGATTTTAAAATAAAACTGAAACATATATATCCTTAGAGTGTGTTTGGATGAAGTAATTGAGAAATTTTAAAGAATTCAAAATTCTAATCAATTTAAATGATTCTAAATTCTTTTGTTTAGATGGAGTATTAAAATGATTCATTGTTAAATATTTGAGGTCATTTTCCTAAATTCTAAAGCTTTTGAGCCAAATTTAAAATATGAAAAATAGGAATCAGTTTGCAATCTTTGAAAATTTAAATGGACTAATTTGTAAAATTTAAAAATTATTAAGGACTTATTTACAGTTTTTTAAAAATTATAGGAATGAATTTGAATTTTTTATAAAATATGAGGACCATTTTGCAAAATTTGAAAAGTTAATAATAAACTATTTAACATCTGTATTAGATAGAGTGAATTAGTGATTTCAAATTTTTAACTTTTTGGTGTTATTTGAAATTCCTTAAATTTAAATTGAATAAAATACTTTATAAATCTACATTATTTTAATAATTCTTCATATTTTTATCCAAATAATAAATTTTGATCAAATTATTTTAAATTCACTCAAAAAATTATTTTACTTCATTAAAATGATTCATCCAAACACACTTTTATTTTTCTTCGTGAACGTCATGTTCTGAACAACTATATACATATGTTAATGACTTAGTTGGAACAATGTCTTGTTTCTTTTGGAACATAATACATGACTTAGTTGGAACAATGTCTTGTTTCTTTTGGAACATAATGCTTTTATGCAAGGCAAAAACTCAAACATTGAGGCTCTCAAAAAATTATTCATGAGGTATACTGAGTGTTCTGGCCTACGTGTAAATCCTCAAAAGTCTATTATTTATGCAGGATCCATCTCTCATCAAAGAATCTCTCATTTGGCTCAGATTCTTGGATACTTAGAAGGATATCTTCCTTTCATATACCTTGGTGTCCCTATTTTAAAAGGTAGACCAAAATCTTTCCATCTTTAACCTATATTGGACATGATCTAATCAAGGCTATCATCTTGGAAGACATATTTACTAACCATTGCTGACTGAGTTCAAATCATTAAACGCATCATTTGTTGGAATTTAGGGTATGATAATCCTGGATAATTTCGAAGAATCGTGTTCGTACACTTTCCGAACAAAGTATTTCGACCCTATTATTGTTGCCTGGGTTCACGAAATCTTTGTGGGGATAATTCTTGAAGAACAATCTGTTTCTGGCAAAGAGAATAGATTCAGAATGTAGAGAGAATTTTAATGTTTTCTGTGTGGGAAACCGAGGCCAAATGACTCCTTATATAGGAGATCAATAACCGAAACTGAAAGGAAGCAACTGTTCGAAAAACCGGTTATGTCTGCCCCTTGGACCCCGCCAGGGGCTTCGCCCCTTGGAACCCCAACGGGGCGCTGCCCCGCACCCCGCCAGGAGCTCCGCCCCTCGGAACCCCGTTTCAATTATTCGTATTCAATTATACGTTGGCTCGACGAGCGTGCACTCCGCACTTCCCTAACTCGTTTCCGAGTTTAACGCATAATTGCATCGGCCTATAGTAAATCACATTACTACTAAAATACATTGATGATACTAAAATCACCAACATCATTCATGATATGTAGGCTCATAAAAGATTTGGAGAATTGCATGAGTAATTTTGTCTAGAGTGGAGATATTTGTAAGTGGTCCTGTCCAGCAGAGGTTTCTACATGCATCCCTCTAAATGTGAGTTGTGTGGTAGCTATGCAAAATCCTATGAGTGTTTTCTACACTACAGGAAGAGTGTTTTAACCTAATAATCACAAAAAATTCAACAACAAATGCATATACTGGAAGAGTGTTTTAACCTAATAATCGCTAATATTAGTCTTTTGGGAACCTTTACAAAGTCCAGTTCTTCCAACAATATCAAGGAATTTAGAATCCTTAAAGCTTTTAATTTCATCTCTCATCCTTCAAAATCTTCTAAATTATCATTGAAGTCATATGGAAACCCCCTCTCCATTCTCTGATCAAGTGCAACTCGGATGACACATCTCTTGGAGTTCCTGACCATGCTGCTTGTGGAGGAATTTTTAGAGATCATTCAGCAAATCTTTTGGAGTGTTTTTGAAGAAAAACTCGGAGAGAATTATGCTCTTAATGCATAATTCATACGGGTTATGAAGGTAATTTAAATAGCTTTTGACAAGAATTGAAAACACCTATGGGTAGAGACATATTCCAAATTGGTAACTCTAGCTTTTAACAACATCAATATAGCTCCTTGACATCTAAAGAATAGATTCTTGAATTGTTTGTATAAAACTAATAGCATGCCCTTTATTTTGTCTCATATCTTTAGAAAAGGGAATCAATGTGCAAACAAATTAGTTTTATTAGGCATGTCCATTCAAAATTTTGGTAGGTTAAATGAAGCTCCTTTAATTGTTTTTGCTGATATGGTTCGTAATAGGTTAAAATTTCTTTTTTTCGTTTCTACTAGCTTTAACGGTTTCAGTTAATATCCTCCTCTTTTACATTCTTTTGACTTTTTATTTATAAGTTTTTTGGTTGATTAAAAAAAATCATGCTATAAACATTTATAAAAAATTGTTCAAATAATCATTTAGACATCAAAAATGTTGATTGATCCGAATTTCTGTGTTATATTATACAAGCAAATCACTTCTTCAGGGTCACACATTTCTATTAATTGCCTTGCTATTTGAAATTTTATCATTCTACTTAATATCATTTCACCGTCTCTTTTTCTTCTTTTAGAAGTAATAGTGGATACTGCAATGGTATATATATGATGGTTCAAAACTTCAAATACTGAAATACAACTTAAAAAATCAAATATTTTCTTCAACAATAATACATCTCTCAAAGTCAGCTATATAAAAATCACATATAATTAAAATTGCAACCTTCGATGTAGTTGAAAGATTGTATTGTTTACCATCACAACTTAGTATCCTTAACTTCATCGTTGAAACTTGGTTTTCATTAGTGTGTCTTTAAGTGTCCTACACGTTTGTTTATAAGAATTAGTTAAGAATGTCTTATATCGTTAATAATTAATGCTTTCATCGATTATTTTTCATACATAAATTTTATCAATTAATGCATCATCACAATAATAAACTATTAGGCAAAATACCCGAATTGTTTCTTAAATTTACCTAAGGGTTCAATTTGATCCCTTAATTTAAAAAAGTTTCAAAATATTCTCTTAAGTTTTAAAATGGTGCCACATTAGTCCTTATTGTCAACACCGTTAGTCAAAGTCAATGAGATTATACAATTGGCGCACACGTGAGACTGATGTGTGAGTATTCATGCCATGTGGATGCCATGTGAAATGTGTAAACTTAAAAAAGAAAGGGAAAGTGAAACGAAGACATTGTTCTCTGAAGGAAATGAAGTAAAGAGAGTGGACCCCTAGCGTAGCCATTGTTGCATGTTGAAGGTGATTCTGCTGCGATTTGACGCAATCTCCACTCTTCAAGTTGAAATCGAAGACAACCAGATATGGCTTCTAGTGATTTAAGTGCAAAATTTTTTTTTATTCGTTTTAGGGTTATCAACTTCGTATCTGAAATCTGTCGTTTTTTCTGCGCTTCTTTTTAGGACATGGGACATAGGTTGAAATGGATGAGTATTTGAACCTAAAAATCCACAACAGTGGTGAATTTGTTGATGACGAATTGAGTGTGTACGAAGGGGGTGAGGTTTCTGATTTGAAAATAGATGCTGATAATGGAGTTATTTTGAATTGTTAGGATGTTTTAAGGATTTAGGGTACAATTCGATTGAGAAGATATATTATAGGGATCCAACCTTTGGGATGAACTTGTTGGTGGATGACAAAGGTGCCCTAGAGATTGCTAATCTCTATAGGGTGCATCTTAGTGTTGACATCTATATTCAACACACATTGTCACAACCTGATTACTATGATGGTCCTCTTGATGAAATAGTAGTAGAGCAAAATAAAATTGTGGTTGAGACTGAACAAGTCATTGCTGCAATGTACCAGGTCACAACAAGCTTACTTGCAAGGTGACATCATCTAGGCAACATCCATCCCAACAACCATCAACACATGCTTCACAAGGAGTCACTCACGAATCCCAACATCCATTCCAACAACCATCAAAGCAGTCATCCCAACAACCATCAACACAAGCTTCACAAGGAGTCAGTCCTGCATCCCAACAAGTTACACAAGGAGCCAGTAATGCATCCCAACAATCATCTCATGGAAGGGAGGCAAAATAGCCAATTAAGAGGGGCCAATCATCTACTTCAGCATCTCAAGCATCTCATGGAAGGGCCAAGAAGTTACCAATCAGAAGACCAACTAAGTCTTTTATACCACCAGGACCTACAACAAGACTGGGCGTAGCCAAGAATGCTGTTGGACCAATAATAAGGAGATCAACACCAACTAAGAGATTAACACCAACTAAGAGATCAACACCAACTTGGAAAATTTAGTTTAAGTCAATGGCATTTTGTTATGTTCACTTTGTTAGTTTAAGTTTGAACCTTTAGCATTTTGTTATGTTTACTTTGTTATTTGTTATCTGTCACAAGCTATGACTTGTGTATTTTGCCTATGACTTATGTAATATGTCACAATCTATGACTTATGTATTTTGGGTATGACTTATGTAATCTGTCACAAGCTATGCCTTATGTATTTTGGCTATGACTTATGGAACAAATGTTATCATATTTTGAATTATGGAACATATTTTGGCATTTTGAATTATGGAACATATTATGGAACAAATGTTATCTCAAATGTTATCACTAACTGATACAACTGATACAATAATGCAAAAACACATCAACAAAATTGTAACAACTAATATAACAATGCAATACCAATTTCATTCTAAAAATTAAAACTTGTCTATTCATTTCAACTGGTACAAACTGATATAAAATTAAAACTTGTTTATTCATTTCAACTGGTACAACTAATACACATAAAATGTTTCCCTAATTCATTCTAAAAATTATTACAATTATAATCATAAACAACATCAAATTCCAAAGTTTTTCCACTTCATAATTTTTTTCATTTCACTTTCAAGATTGATCAGTTGTTGCCTAAGTTCTTCATTCACCATTTTTCCTTCTACAACTGCCTTTGATAGCTTTTCAATTCTATCCATCCAAAAGTGCTCCTTCTCATCTCCAACATCTTCATAAAACCAACCAAAGTAACCACACCCAGCTTGCATAGATCCATGAAAAATTCATAGGCTACAAATCAAATAGTTGCAGCAACATGTGTTTTCCAAAGTACAAACATCAAATTTACATGAAATATACCTTATAATTAGGACAACCCCGGAAATGTTTTCTATAGTTCCTAACAGTTGTTGCCCTTTGAAGAACGGCCAGGTCCTCACAATGACATAAGAGTTTCTAACCGGAGCTTGTATACAGATTTGAACATTCCTTCGAAGAACAACCACCTTCTGCGTTTTTTTTTTGTTTCAGCAATGAAGAAGATCCACTTGATTTCTCGGTTGAATCTCTATTTTAAGTTTGCCCTAGCCCTAGGTTGAATTTGTGAAGCAATTTGGGGTTGAAATGAACACTTTGACTGTCTTAACGAAGAAGATGAACCAATATGCCAACTCATCTGCCACGTCTGCACACATAAATAAACATTTGAGGTTCATTGACGGCGAGGACTAATATGGCACTATTTTTAAACTTAAGGGATGACTTTGGAATTTTTTAAAATTAAGAGACCAAATTGTACCCCGAGGTAGACTTAAGGGACCAGTTGGGTATTTTGCCAAACTATTACGATACATAGGTTATAGTGATATATTCGTAAGAAGGATTGTTAAAGGTGGAAGGATTGCTAATTTCCCCTAGGGGGCGACTTCGATTTGTCATCCACCATTAGGGACCGACTCGCCTTGAGTTCTCTTTACTCGCTTAGTCGTGAGAGACATGAAAAACGATGTTCCTCTCTCACATCGCCAAACAATCACATATTCATTTACAACATCAAACAATCATAATGATAACTCGGTCACCAATGTCGGTATATATACAAATGTATGATCAACACAACTCTAAATGCAAATGTGGTACCGACACTTTGAACATCAGAGAGATGTTACTGATATTTGCCTACAATCACTCTCGATCCTACCGCTGGACCAGAGCACACCAAATCGTTATCGATTCGTCACCATAGAATCAACAACGCTTCAATGATTCCCATTTACAGGATGCAGCTACTTGCTTCTGATTCAACCGCTAAACCAGAGCACACCAAAATCGTTATTGATTACTCAACATTTAATCAATAACACTTTATTGTTTCCATTAAGGGTGGAAAACGGGCCGGGTTGGGCGGGTTGGGGGCCCAAATGTGTCACCCAACCAAATCACGGTTGGAATATCTAAACCCAATTCCACCCAAATATAAAATCGATTTTATCAAGTTGAGTCTCCGCGGATTTCAGATTACTACAGACGGTTTTTTCGGGTTGTTGAACTGATATTGTTTAAAGGCCCAACAAAATTTACAAACTTTTTTACAAATATTTAATTATTCAAAACACAAATTTCATGAATATTTAATAACATTTTAGCATTGATATTATAAAAAATTTAAATTCAGTTTAATGCTTTATTTAACTAAAATGATAAATATACCAAATCAAACTCAAAATGGCACAATCTTACCAAGTTTAAACATATTAATCATCTACAATACAACTTGAATCCTAAATGTCATAATTAAATAATTTAATTGCCACTACAAATTGTAGACTAAATAATGTTAAATTTAAATCAATCATCCAAATTTAAGATATTAATGGCCAATTCAAATTGAAATCTAAATTAAGTAAACTATTAATGTAAAATTGACTAAATATATAAGTTCTTAATAATTTTTTTACCAATGGCCCATCTTCTCCAATTTCTCTTCATCAGTCTGAAATAATATAAAAAAATAATACATGTGATAATCAAATTAAAGTTAAGATTAATCTTAAAACAAGAAGTATAATACACTATAGTGTAAATACCTTTGCATCCAAAACCTGTTATCTTGCTATCGGTACACACACATCTGGTCTTTAAACGAGCTACACGACACACTACCGCCTAACATTGTTGTCAACCACACCTACGACCATAAACAACAAGAATTAGTTGGGTTTTTCACATTACAACAATTGAATACTTCATGGAAATTAAAAAACAATTGAATTTTTTATACTGAAGAAAACAAATTAGTTTAATTTGGAAGCAACACCTGACTTCATTGGTGACATGAAGGATTCACCAATCTGCATTGCAATGTAGAAAAAACATGAGAGTTTCTTAATACACCACCCAAGTTTCTTAGACACCACGTGAAATTTTTTTTTTCCCCCTCATTCTGGATGTGCACATCCGGACGCACCAATTTTTTTAAAAACGTAGATATGTTCCGGATATGCATATCCGAAAACATTTCTGATCTGCAGATCCGGAAGGATTTCTTATTAATTCGCGCCAGACCTTCTTCCTCCCCCCTCATTCTTCACATTTTCACTTTCCAAACCTCAAACTCTCTCAAACTCTCAAATTCTCAATCCTACAAATCTCGATTCTTTTACTCGAGTTCGGCGCAGAGCAACTTCTACAACGATCAAGATACTCCAAATCCTCCGTATCTCAATTTAATCATAAAGTTTTCGAATTTTAGAGTTTCAGAGTTATTTTCGAGTAATCGATTTAGAGTAGACTTTTAGGTGTAGAAATTGTTAGGTAGTATGAATAACATGGGTTAGAGACATTGTAGGTATTGTTTGATGCTTCAAACGGACGATCAGGGCATTAAAATGCCCTTTTCCATGGTACAGTAGCCATGGCTGCCATTTTTGAACTTGAAAATACGTACCGGATGTGCAGATCCGGAAATATGTTAACGTTAAATATTCTGAGTGCTTCCGGATGTGCACATCCGGAAACACCCAACGTTAAATATTCTGAGTGCTTTCGGATGTGCACATTCGGAAACACCCAACGTTAAATATTTTGAGTAATTCCGGATGTGCACATCCGGAAGACACTTGTTTTTTTTGTTTGTATTTTTTATTATTTTTAAAAAATTCTAATTTATTTATTATGCTTTGCAAATTCGATGGCTGGCAGAGGCGATCGTATCATACATGGACGGACAACTTAACACGCATCTGTCCGACGTGAGCGGATGTAGTCTACTGCCGAGGCTTCCGGCGCAGAGGGAGTTGGGGTAGCCCCTACAGCTGAGGGACATCCTACGCCTCATCCTACACCACAACCATCCACATCACAGGTTCAGGTCACTTCCACATCACAGATTTAGGCCACTCCCCCGTCAGCCGCCGATTCTACATCTCGAATGCGTCGAGTTTCTACTGGTAGTTCATCAGGGTCCCAGCCCGCACGCAGGCGTCGTCGGGAGACTCCAGATCCATCAGCTGCTCCTACTCGTTCCCCTGTTCCTGTTCCTGTTCCTGTTCCTGAGGGTGATCACCCAGCACATGAGGGTGGTGACGCCGATGAAGATTTCGATGAGCTGGACGGTTACCCCGGGGGACCGTCTGATATGTCCCTACTCGTGGGGTACTCTGAGCATACTGCCAGATATGTCTGGCTAGGAGAGGTAACCTTTCTCGGTTTATTTATAGAATTTTTTACGTTGAAAATATGTTCATTTCTAACATTGTTTTATTTGGAAATTTTTCAGGAGAAGGATTCACAGAAGTTCTATAACCATGGGGGCAAGGTTATGGACATGCTTGCGGAGCTGCCAGGAGATGAGTGATTCACGTCTGCACTTGCTACCTCTGGTCTTGGAGGCCTGTCTAGGATTGGGTATCCCTAGATCATGTACGGTATGCTGATGGCCTTTGTTGAGAGATGGCACCCTGAGACATCCTCATTCCATCTACCGTACGGCGAGATCACGATCACACTCGACGACATCTCATGCCTTTTACATCTATCGATCACGGGTACCCTTCTCCGTCACGTTAGGATGACGAAGGGGGAGGCGATGGAGATGCTGATTGAGGAGCCTGGGGCTACCCCAGCAGATGCACTTGCGGAGGTGACCCAGTTGAGAGGCGCACATGTCCGGTTCTCCTTTCTGACACGCAGATTTAGTGCGGCGCTTGCAGATGCAGAACAGGCATCAGGTGTCTAGCTGAGGTCGAGATCCACAGGCAGCGTGCCCTGAGGGGCTATTACCTGTTTTTGCTCGGCACGCAGGTGTTTGTGGACACCAGTGCCTATTATGTTGATGTCGTCTACCTCAGGTACCTTTTGGATCAGACAAAGATCCATGGGTACAACTGGGGGCGGCTGCGTTGGCATACACCTATGCTAGGCTCTCAGATGGTTGCCTCTGGGCAGCCAAAACTGTGGCAGGCAGCTGTACGCTATACGTGGTAACAATCTCATATTCTAAGTTATTTTTTAATTTCTTTTCTTTCTATATTCATTATAATGTTTGACACCCATGTTATGTTTTCCATTTCAGGCGTGGATTTTACAGCACTTTCCCAAGATTACTGGTTGGGGGAGTGTCGACGGGTACACTGAGGATATACCACATGCAGCTGCATTTCTCCTGCTCAGAGAGAACCATGTGCCCGACCCCTACAGAGTGTATCTTGATCGGATGGCTGCTGAGGATGCTTTTTATCACCCCTATGCCGATCACCGTGTGACGCGCCCGTTCGATGAGGTTTCGCTGTTCTCAGGATGGTTGGCATGCAGTTCGACCATTACTGCTCGATACCTGCCGGAGCGCATCTTGCGTCAGTTCGGTTACACGCAGACGATCCCCAGGATGCCTCATGAGTCTGCTCATCTAGCCTTGACCCGCGTGCAGATAGATGAGATATATACTGACTTCCAGTCCCACATTGGTACCGAAAGAGGCTCGGGCGACCAGAGCACCTAGAGACTGGAGCGTTGCTGTCGGGTACATCATGTGGTTCTACACCGTCTCACACCCATGCATGGTGCCCGCTGCTGAGGGATCGCCACCCAGACCTGCTCATCAAGAGATATTAGAGAAGCGACAGTCTCAGCTGGACCATACTCAGGATGTTCTACCTCGCTGTCGTGAGATAGAGCAGATAGTGCGGCAGGCTATTGCGAGGGCTCTGGTGCCAGACTTACCGTGGATAGGATTATTGAGATTGCTCAGGGGGCACTTCAGTACCGCAAACATCGAGCCATGATGGCGGGTAGGGGCAGAGGAGCAGGGGAGCCAGGAGAGATCCTTTGCCATACGCAGTAGTTTTTTGTTTGATGTATTCTATTTATATTACATGTATGTACTGTATTTTTACAAAGGTTTATTATGTATATATATCATTTTATTTTATATATGGATGTTGTCGAATGTATATTAAGTTGCGACGATATATTGACATATGCGACCAATCAACAAAATCGATTTAAAAAAAAAATAAAGTTCTGCTGTTTTCCGGATCTGCAGATCAGGAATGTTTCCGGATGTGCACTTCCGGAACGCATCAGCGTTTTTTTTTAAAATTGGTGCATCCGGATGTGCACATCCGGAATCAGGGGGAAAAAACGGAAATTCATGCGGTGCCTAAGAAACATGGGTGGTGTGTTAAGAAATTCTCAAAAACATTTATATATATCAGAACAAAGACAAAATAATAGATTAATCTTATCATATGATAATTACTCTCATCATAACAATTCACTTTATAAGTTAAAACATATGTGAATCACTTTTTATCTACCTTTAGTAAGATTTAGTGTTCCACTAGTAATGGCCGATTTCACCTTGTACAGAGTTAGAATCAAGAACATATTAGTGATAGTTATTTCACTATTGTTCCTGACAAGAGGAGATGTCATGACTCTCCTCCCCTTTTCTCCACGTGCTCATCCCGCGGGGACATATCATTAGGTAACTACCCACCTCTGAAAGAGTCGGTCTGCCCACCTTCCAGAGATATCGGGACGGTTACTCCAGGACGAAGACCACGTGCTGGTCTTCACTACGCCACGTAAGCCCTGACAGTTATCTGCATTGGGCCTAGCAGTCCAACCCAGTGCAGATGACCGTTGGCCCAGCGCTGGGGGCACAATATAAATACCCTCTCTCATGAGAGGGTCAGGTTACATTCATTCTAACTCTCACTCTCACTTTCTGTACTTGCTTACTCATTTTCCTGACTTTGGCATCGGAGTACCTTGCAGGTACACCCCCCCGCCGTCTCATCACCACCGGAGTTGCGGAGCTCACGACGTCGCTGGCCACCAATCTCCTGACCCCGCCCAGTAAGCTCAAAATGCTCTCGTCCCCATGGGCGTTCGCATGGTGGGGTATGGATATCCTTGGGCCCTTCATCGTGGGATCGTACCAAAGCAAGTACCTGATCGTCAGTGTGGATTATTTCACGAAGTGGATCGAGGCCAAAATCACGGCTCACAACATACTACGTTTCTACAAGAGGAACATACTCTCCTGGTTCGGCGTGCCCCAAGCAATTGTCACCGACAATGGGACACAATTCACCGATAAGAACTTTCAAGACTTCGTCACCAAACTGGGCACGAAGCAACACTTCACGTCGGTCGAGCATCCCCAAACGAACGGGCAAGCCGAAGCGGCGAACAGAGTGATCTTGCGAGGACTGAAACGATGACTAGGCGACGCCAAGAAAAGATAGGTCGAGGAGCTGTACAGCGTCCTCTGGGCCTACAGAACAACCCCGTACCCCACTACCGGGGAGACCCCCTTCCTCTTGACTTACAGAATGGAGGCGGTGATCCCCGTAGAAATAAGGGAACCCTCGAGAAGAACGGAGTCTCCCCTCGACAAGGAGACAAATGATGAAGCCCTCAGGGAGGAGCTCGACTTCGTCGAAGAGATAAGGTCGGACGCGTCCCTCCGCGAAGCCTCACTCAAGCAGAAGATAACTCAACGTTATAATAACAAAGTTATTAAGCGTTATTTTCAGGTAGGCACCCTCGTCCTACGAAGGAACCAGAAAGATTCGCGAGAAGGAAAGCTCACCGTGAATTAGGAGGGCCCCTACCGCGTCCGTGCGAAAACGGGGACAGGAGCCTACTACCTCGAAAATCTACACGGGGAGGAACTTGCTCGACCATGGAATGCTGAGAAACTTAAATAGTACTACAGTTAAACACTGCCCGCGACACAACTACGTCGTGACTACGGGGGCGCACTAAGGTACAAGTGCGACTCCCCTCCATGAAAAAAGAAGACAAGGGCCCGCATTGTGTGTGCGCGAGGACCCTTGATCCGACGAGGATACCTCAACCGAGCTCCTTCGTCGTTGTACCAGTTAGGCAGAACACCTAGCTCGCGATGGGAAGTTCACGCCACGAGGCCTATATCTCGATCGACCTCTTAGCCTCGTTAAGGGTCGAAATACAGCTCCGACCACTCGGCCAGTTCCCTACACTGTCGAGGATCAACAAAGTCGAGAAAAACCCCCAAATTACTTAGACAAAAACAACAGATATATCATCAAGCATACAAACATCACACAAACAGATAAACAAAAGACAAAGCATTAAGCCGGGCAAAAGCCCATTGTGCGAATAGTACAAAAATGTCATATAAAGCCTCTGGCACGCAGGCCGGGCAAAGGTAATCACAAAAATCACGGCGCAAAGGCCAAACCAAACAAAGTTAAAAGAAAAACGACACGTAGGCCAAGCAAACAAAAGGAACTAGACAACGATCTCTTCCTCGATCCGGGAACCAGTCTCCCCGTCACCGTCTTCGTCCTCCCCTGGTACGACCATCTTGCCTTCGACCACACGATAGAACGAGCTGACTCTGTCAAGTGCAAGCTGGATGTCTGGATTCTCAGCCTCGATCTGCGCCACAACACTCTTAAAACCCACCTCGAGGCCCTCCAAACAGTCCTGTTCGAGTTCCCAAACCTTGGCGATCAGGGCACCGCGGCTCACGAGGCGCCTCTCGTCCTTTGTCTCATCTTTTGTTGGATTAGCGGCAGCCTCTAGCTCAGCAACCTTGTCTCGGAGACGGTCCCGTTCCTCTTGAGTTTTCTTCAGTTTCGCATTCGTCTCGTTCAGCTCGTGGAGGACGTGCACGTAGTTCTTGCTCTTAGTCTTGGCCTTCTGTAGGTCAGTCTCAACTTTGTCCTTCTCCTTCTCGGGGACATTGTATTTTTCCCTCAGCTTTTTCAGCTCAGAAGCAGGGCTTGTCTCATCGTTTAGAACCAAGGCGGTCTCAAAGATTCGCACCATGGCCGCCATATCTTTGGCAAGCACCTTCCTCCTAGCCGTTCTATCAATTCCCAGGACCGCCTTCACTTCAGCCTCGGCAACAACGGGGGGACTCCCTCTGAAGAAGTCCCACTGAAGGTAACAGGCAGACAACATGAACTTCTCCATTGGGACAGGACCCTCGAGGACAGGTCCCTCGGGGCGCGGCCTCTTGGCAGGGGTCCTCTCCAGAGAAGGGGGGGGGGGGTGGATACTGGCTGTATTGTGGGGAGGAAGAACCACTTGCTCCCTCGACTGGAACCGCCGTCTGAATGACCTCTTGGACCCGACCTTTTCTTTTCTTGGCGCCCCGGGTGCCGGCCAGCTTCAGGATTTGCTTGGTGGCATTCGACATTTGACCTGCGACAAAAAACAAGGAATAAGTCAGTAGAAGGAGATAAAACACGATAGGTGCCCGAACAAAATGGTGGGATACTACATAGAAACCTCTTGGCTTCATCTTTAGACTTGCATTCGAGGAGGGCCCTAGTGTTGATGAAACGGGGCTCAGTCACGACCTTTCCTCGTGAGTCGAGGACGAAGCTCCCGTCCTTGGTTATGCATTGGGCCCAATTAAAGCCAGCGACATACTCGACCATTTTCGCGAACGCCTCCTTGTCCTCGACACCCAAGTCACTATGCTTCACGATGTATGCCCCAGTACCACTCTCGAAGTGCGCTTCCTCCCACTCCAGCGGGCACTTGGACGCAAATCTTTCCTCCCTCCTATCGTCAGTCACGATGGTGTAGAGTGACCCCACGGCTTCGTGCGTGGCAGGCATGACATAATAAAACTTGTCCTTGAAACACCAGACAGAATCTGAGTACGCCTTGAACAACTTCTTTGGCTGCTTGAAGGAGACCCAACTATGTCGCCCCTGGTCAGTTGCCAGTTGTAGATGGAAGGTATAGAAGAAGAAGGGGAGATTTGTCCCAATGCCAAGGTAGTCACACACGAGCTCGGACGCCCGCATAAAGGCCAACGCGTTGGGGTGGAGCTGGGAGGGCGCCAGATGCAACCAGTCGAACACCCCCCGCTGGAAGTCGTTGAAGGGGAGACGGATACCGACCTCCTTAAACGCGAACTCATACATGGGGAACCTTAACCCCCGGTAGCTCGAGCATATGCGGTGGTGCTCTTTGGGTTTGAAGACCGTCCAGTTCGCTCGTTCACCCACAGCGACGTCTTCGACAATCGCGAAGGCATCCGTGTCATCGAGGGCGAACCACGACCTAATTCGTAAGGGCTCTTCTCCTGCCCAATCCGCGGGCGTACGAAGTGGATCCTCACTACTACGAAAACCCCATTTAACAACGGTTGGAAATGACATATAATGGCGCGGGCGAAGGCGTTATTATGTAGAGTGTTGTTGTATATGCAGTACGTATAATGATAGGCCTGAGACCGTTGTTGTATTCTAGAAAGCGTGCACCATTTCACAACGGTTAGATTACACAACCATTGTGATATAACTAATGGTGATCTGGTTCGATTCTCAGTAACAACATTTTTTATTTATATTATTCTGGTCAGCGTTTGACATACAACTACGGTTAGGTTTTATAACTGCTTCCGAAACAGCCTGTTTTAAATATAAAAATTCTCTGCTTATCAAATTCTTCCTATATTTTATCCTGTCAAAACAGCTTATGTTTACATCAAACACAATATGTGCATCAAACACAATTCTTCCTATATTTTATCCGTATAAATGAATCAGAGAATTTACATCAAAATCTAACAGCTAACATTGTTTAAATCAAATACAATACGTGCATCAAAAGCCAATATTATTGATTTCATTATGTGCATCAAACACAATATCCTGTACATCAAACACAATATGTGCATCAAAAGCCAAAATTATTGTTCACATTATGTGCATCAAAAGCCAAAAATATGTGCATAAAAAAATATGCTGAGGAGTGTTGCTGATATATTAAACAGCAGGAGGACCCTTAAGCGCATTGTGGATATACACCCAACATTTATGAAGATCTAGAAAGTCCTCAACGGGGAATAGGGTTTCGTCGTTAAACATCTACATAAGAAAGAGCAAAAAATTGAATATCATGCATGATAATAATTCAATAGTCAACTTATATATTAATATATGTAAACATTTTATGACATATATACCTTATCCCATGAATCAACAGTCCGGCAAAGACAATGTTTAACATGTGTTTCATGACGTAATATCCACACTCGTAACTCCCGGGTTGTGTATGATTAGTATCTATAACTCATTAGCATAACATTATAGGTTACATAAGACTAGTACTAACCTTGAATTCCTCATAACGGCGTTTCTTCGCAAACTTGTGTCACACCTTCTTCGATAAAAAACTATACCGAATCCATGGACGTTGAAGACCGACATAAGTTATCCATTTTCTTTTCAATTTTGAGTCATCGGTGTAGCACCCCAAAATTTGCCTTTTCTTTTTCTAACCTTAACTGGCTTATGTTTCACTCACTTGCACCATCATTAGGATATTGTTCATTTATTCATTTGCATTGGGCTCCAAAGACATGGGATCAAGGGATTTTCTTGTTGACCTTATTCAGAGATGATTCAGTCGGTTTTTATTTCAGGTTAAGATGGAGTAAGAGTTTGAATTTTGTTCTTTGTAACCTTCTTATTCAGAGGATCATCAAGCTGCAAGGTTCTCCTATTCAAAGGATCTATTAAAAGCATCGAGTCAGGGTTTCTTGGGTGTGAATCAGGGTTTGATTTATTCTCAGTTCAAGGCATCTTCTTCAAGATTTATCGGTGTATCTCAAGGAGAATCAGGGTTTCTCATTCATGGTTGAGCTTGTGGACTGTTTATCGGTTGAGATTCTTCAGTGGTTCATTTGAGGCGTGGGTTC
This sequence comes from Lathyrus tuberosus, assembly GCA_022829125.1. Classification (NCBI taxonomy): domain Eukaryota; kingdom Viridiplantae; phylum Streptophyta; class Magnoliopsida; order Fabales; family Fabaceae; genus Lathyrus; species Lathyrus tuberosus. The sequence continues at coordinate 9,325,840 of JALAZF010000082.1, read as the reverse complement.
AGAAGGTCAGGATTCATTCGGTCAGAGGTTCAGAGGATGTTTGATTCAGTGGCAAGATTGTTCAGTGGTAGCTGTGACCATTTTATCAGAGGCTTGCGGAAAAAAAGTTTGAGATTGGTTTTGGGACTCATTTGGTTATCCATTTGTTAAACTTTTTTTTTAATATCCACATCATGAACCATTTCTTTTGTTCTTTTTCTTAAATCAATTTCTAAATCCATTTTCTTTTCAAAATCCACAATTTTCAATTATCCAAATATCCAAAAATCCATTTTTATCCTTTTTATCCAATTTTAGTTCATTTCTATTCAATTATCCACTCTTTAATCCATTTTCTATTTTTATCCAAATCACTTCCAATTATCCAATTTTCATTATTATACCCATTTGTTTTTTATCCATTTTCATTTTTTTATCCTTTTAATTTCAAATATCCATACCATTTTTAATTCAAACATTATCCAAATTTTACACCAATTTCCAAAACCATGCCTCATACATAAAATCGGTACGATCCAGAAGTAAAAAAGAAGAGCCATGATAATTCCCAAAAGTAACAAAGAGGCCCCACGACATGTCACTGAAAATAGCAGAAAAAAGAAAAGTAATGGCAAGGCTTAAGTTTGTTACAAAATTTCACAAGAATAATTCACAACATATTTCCATTTGCAAAACAATTCACATTAAACTCCACAAGCCATAATACGCATCAAGAGAAAATTAACAAGAAAATAAAAATTGCAGTGCATAAACCATAACAGAAAAATTGAAGGCACGTGATTACACAAGGATCTCTAACAGAATTTCAGCTCATCTTCCTAAACTTCCCTCCCAAATCACTCCATATAAAAGAAGCTGCTTCAATTCCAATTCTGCATCTGTTTCTCTCTCTGAATTCCGCATCTGAAAAAAACACCCGAGCTCCATCATCCTTACATCTGCTCCTTCGTTTCCTTGTACACTCTTCAACTTCAAATTGTTTCTCTGCAACAACAGAAACTTCATCAATTCATCAATGGTGTCAATGATTAAACCTGCAACAAATCCATCAACAAGCCTCATGAGTGAACCTACGACTTCACAATCACAATAATTCACGTCAATAACACCAAATCTCAGAAGCAAGAAGGAGAAAAGTAGAAGAAGCAAGTCCAAATCGCAGCGAACAAGAGGAGTACAAGAAGCGAATTAGACCTGAAGCAGATTTGTTACCGTTATCTTTGTGTTGTCGAGATATCGCATCAAACTGAGGTTTCTCTTTCCATCGACATTGTCTTCGAAGTGCCATCGGAGCGACTCCGATAGGTACGTAGATCTCTTTACTGCTCTGTTGTGCATCGCGATGTGAATGGTGGATTAAGCTGTTATCCATTGTAAGTTAGTTTTGATGTTGCATCGTGTTTTTCCGAGTTTTGTCTTGCATTGATTTGTTGAGGCGATGGATGTTCACTTCCTGCCGTCGCCGGCTTGGAGCCATGGCAGCGGCGATCGTTGTTTGAGGTGGCTGTGCACACTGGTGCATATGTTGTTGTGTGTAGCTGTAATGCCGCTGAATAATGTCATAGTGGTGAAAGAGCTCCGGCGAGATTGAGAAGAATCGGCGAGGAATAATATTGGAGTGGAGAACGAGTTGTTGTTCTGTTTGGTGAGGTTGCCATGGAGTTTCCGTGTTTCGTCGATCTGATGACGATCACTTTCATTTTTATTGCGTAATCGGAGTCGAAGAAAGGGAATGGAGGAAAAGAAGCAAGGCGAGGAGAAGGAGACTGTCGCCGGTGGTTAATGAACAGAGACGGCGCAAGAAGAAAAAAGAAGGGTAGAAGGAGAAGGACGGAGATGTTGTTAAGAGGAGATCGGCGACGGGGACGGCTTGTGAGGTTGCGCCGACGATGTCAGCGACGGAACGGGGTGGACGTTGAAGGAGAAGAGAACGACAGCGAGCAGGAGAGAGTGAGAGTTTTTTTCTGTTGATTAAATTAGGGTTCCTTTTAAAAAAAACATGTTGTCCATGGTAACTTGGGCCGAGTTTGCTAGCCTGTGACTGATTCTCTCTTTTTCCTTTCCACACCACCTAAAACACTCATACACCCCTTGCCTGTAGAAGATTATTGGGCCTAAGACCTAAGAGCCCAGCTTTTGAAGCCCACTCACCTAGCTCATTTTCTCACCTCTGGAATTCTGATTACACCCCTCTTTTAATTGTTTTTTTAAATTGTTTTGATAATTGTTTTAGCTAACTAATCGAATACTAATTTTTAGAATTAGTTTATAATTTGGTAGTTTTAATTCTTAATTTTAGAATTAATTTTGTTTAGTTAAAATTTGATTTTTATTAGAGATTAATTAGGAATTAATTCTTGGGTTTAGATACTAAATTTCTAACTAATCTTTAATTTTTGCTCTTAGTATTAGAATTTAATCTCCTTTTTAACCAGCATTTTAATTTTTAACTTGGTTATTCTTGACTAATTATTAATCTTGACATTGACGCTTAATTCTTGATTAATTTATGATTAAATACTTGACTTGTCTCTTGCTTGATTTTTCTTTTGTGATTGCGATGCTTTGTGTTTACTTGCTGATTACTCTGTATTCGCATGCTCCCTTAAGGATTCCTAGTCCGACTTAATTTTTGATTAAGATTGGAGTAGGATAGACATTAGGCTAGCAATCCAGGCATGATAACTTGTAGGATTCAGTTCCCTTAGACCTTCCGTGCGTCTCCCCCCTTTCTCTCGCCTCAGTGTGATCGAGATCCCTTTTTCCCGTAGTTCCGTGAACTACGGATGCTATGAGTCCTCTTTCTTTTCAGATTGAGGATACGTAGGCACGAGATGCGATATCTCGGCGAGCACACTAACAACTAACTTCCATTTTCTTTTACACCTTTGAGTCTCTTTCTCATCTCAAAACAAAAAAGCAAAACATCTAATAAAGGATTAACATGTATTGCACATGAGCCTTGCATGTGGGAAATGGAAGCAGGAGGGTTTCCCTCCGCCTTTCTAGAGTGTTTAGCATACGTCCTGTTAGGACAACCATGCGACGCATTCGATCCTATGTCATAGACTTTAGTGCAATACTTGTTATAAACACAAAATAATCAAAACACTTCTTCTTAAAAGACAAAAACAAACAAATTCTCTTCTTATCTCCTTCATTCTATTCCTTAAGAACTAGTCATGTCCGTTCTACCGCAAACAGGTAACGCCTAAGTCTCCCTACAGTGAGATGCAACACCTAACTGCTGGGACGCATACTTTGACGTTTCCATTAAAAAAACACAAACAAAGCAACCCTTGTTGAGCCGAACTACATTTGCTCTGATTCTTCTTTCTCGTCTGATTGAAGATACGTAGGCACGAGATGCGATATCTCGACGAGCAACCTTTCCCCGTAGTCCGTCGAACTACGTTGACTCTGACTTTCCCATTGCACTGAGGGAATACGTAGGCCTAGGACAACGATAATGTCCTATCGAGTCACTTCTTTCTCCTCTCCCTTTTCTTTTCTGCCTTTCATTTCCAGTTCTCCAGTTAGCAGTTTATTTCCAGTTCTTTACACCCTTTGATCGAGACAACAAGCATGGATCCCATCGAGTACGATGGACGCGTGAGGGTGCTAATACCTTTCCTTCGTGTAACCGACTCCCTTACACATTTCTCTTGGTCGCAAGACCATGCTCTTTCCTTTCTCACAGGTTTACGCAGTGTTTCTTTTCCCTCTCTTGGGATAAATACACATTGCTGGCGACTCTGTTTTCGCGCCACTTTCGCGTTTGTACTTGGATGAAAATCCCGTTAGTGACAGCTGGCGACTCTGCTGGGGACAGGTTGACCTCTTGCTGGTCTATCCCTTTTGCGAGTCAATCCTAGCGCTTGTCTGTTTTTTTCATTGGGTGTTTATCTGTGGTGTTGTGTTGCTATTTTACTGTTTTACTACGTTATTGTTTACTGTTTTATTGTATTACTATTTTATTGCATTTACTGCATTACATATCATTATTATGCTGGATTGTGCTGTTGTTTTCTATTTGGTGGGCAGGGTGTTCTGAGAGATAAGCCCACTACCCAGGCTTGAGCATACACATAGGTTTTAGAGTGGATAGTCATGAAGCTTGCGTGGTGGTGACCACGTATTGTTGTTCATGAGACCCACAGCCAGACGAGGTTCTATCATGAGCTATCTGCTACTGTATATTTATACAGGCCAGTAGTTATTCTCTTGAGGAATTGTCGACTCTGGTGACCATTCCTGAGGACTCATTAACGACATTCCTCCCAAGATATGATAATGGCAGACCAGAAATGGCAAACCCATTACACTTCTTGATCCGAGGACCCAATGCTGGGAACTCGCTATAGGATATCCTTTTTGAAAGTGAATCAGTGGAGGCGCTCCTCGATTGGCGATAGTACTGTACCCCGAGGGATGAATGTGCTATTGCTTCTCGACCTCAGTGCCAGAAGCTGAGGACCTTTTGTTTTGGAGAATCAGTTGAGGCCTCCTCGATTGATGATGACGCCAAACTAGAAATGGTGAACGTATCACCATTTCTCGACCTGAGAGCCCGTGATATTGAGGATCCTCAATTTTCTTGTACCCACATGTGAGAGGGACGGGTTGTTTACAGGTTTGCAGGTGACCGTAACCTTCAAGCTACCTGGTTTTCTGGTCTTCTTATCATTGTGGACTTATCAGCCTGGTATTATGGTATTCTGATTATTCGGATATTCTGTTATATCGATATTCTCTTCAGAGCAGACCTTCGAACTTATCCAGTCATCAGTACAACAGCTATTCAGAATTTATGGATACCTTGATCCCGTGTCTTTGCATTTGCATCACATGACATTTTGCATTCTCATACTCATATGCATAGCAGGTATTCAGAGAGGGGATTCTTATTTTGACTTGGTATTTTCTTCAGAACTGCAAACCTGACTTCTCACCATTACGCAACTAGAAGCAATCAGAGGAGAATCATGGATCAGATGTGAGCAGAGTTGTCGGAATTCCAGACTCGTATGGCTCAGTGCTTTGAGATGATGCAGGGTGTGGCTCAACATCAAGAGGAACTAAGGGAGGTTATTCACAGGGCTTCTGTTGTTATCCCAGAGGGTGGTAATGGGAATGTTATTGGTAATACTCCGGGCGGAGTTGTGAATTCTCCACGAGCTGATCATCCTTCACCTCCTCCTATGAGTCAACCCAGAAAAGGTGCTGCTGAGATTCATATTCCTCGTCAGGAGGTGGATGATCAGGACAAACAATTTTATGATGTTGAGATGAATTTCCCTACTGAGGCGGACAAAAGGCTTCGTATGCTCGAAGAGAGAGTGAAGGCTTTAAAGAGCCAGAATGCTTTGGGTATGGACATGTCTGACTTAGGATTGGTCCCAGGTGTGAAGATTCCTCCGAAGTTCAGGGTGCCTATTTTCGAAAAGTAAAATGGATCCACCTGCCCTAAGCTTCACATCAGGGCATATTCCAACAAAATGTCTGCCTATACGGATGATGAGAAGCTGCTGATGCATTTCTTTCAAGATAACCTAGTTGGGGCATCTTTAGACTGGTATATGAGCTTGGAGAGAACACATATTAAGAGTTGGAGAGATTTGGCAGAAGATTTCATTAAGCATTACCAATACAACACGGACATGGCGCCCAATAGAATACAATTGCAGAGTCTTTCTCAGAGACAAAACGAAAGCTTCAAAGAGTACGGCCAGAGGTGGCGTGAATTGGCTTCCCGAGTTCAACCTCCGATGTTGGAAAGAGAGCTCGTTGATATGTTCATGGATACGCTTCAGGGGCATTATTATGAGAAATTGGTTGGATGTTTATCAGCTGGATTTTCAGGTCTTGTATTGGCAGGAGAAAGAGTCGAAAATGGCATCAAAACTGGAAAGATTCGAATTGCTGCTGAAGATGCAAAGAAACCTTATGATGGGTCCTCCAAGGGAAAGGAAGGAGAAACTAGTGCTGTGTATATTCCTCATGTTGTTCAATGGCCTGTTCAGTATCAGCGACCTTATGCTCCTCAGCAACAGAGACAACAAAGATCACGAAGGCCTGTGAGAAGGTTCAATCCACTCCCTATTCCTCACAGTGATGTTCTTGCCCATCTACTTGAGAGTTCTATGGTTGAACTAAGGGATGCCAAGCCTATCCCTGACCTCATTCCTCCTGATTATGATCTGGATGCTAGATGCTAGTATCACTCAGACACACCAGGCCATTCCATTGAAAATTGCAATGTGTTCAAGCACAAGGTGCAAGATCTGGTCGACTCAGGGGTCAATGCATTCACTGCAAATGATATGTACATCAATTGAAGCCTCCTGTCTCAAGTGAGCACTCAGTTTGCAAGGACGTCCAGACAGAATCAAGCATCCTTAGTGATGGCAATCTTCAGCTTCTTTACTGCATTTTCATTTGTAGTTTTTCATTTCTTGTTAAAGCATTGTATGCATAAAAAACTTGTTTGTGTTCTGAATGATGTTTTAATGCAATGAATATGTTTTTCTTGAAGTAATTCATTTTTATTCATTCATATAATGTTTCTACGCATTGCAATACCAACCTTCTTGCTTTAACTCTTGGAGGGAGGATGATGAGGTAAAAACGCAAAATCTTTGGTTGTGTTCTTTTGGATAAAACCCTGTTGAGGATGTACAGGCATTGCTTCAAATTCCCAAACACTGGAGACATAAGGGAGATAGATCCTCATCAACCCCTTTGAGCCTTGAAGTAGGAGTTTCTTTTCATTCGGAAAAACCCTCACATTTAACCAGGGGCAGGGTAGTTGTCAGTAATTTGACCAAGCGTTCAAATTTCAAAAGGAGTGTACATCAAAGGATCCATTACCTTTTATTCATCAAGAGGTCAAAATATGTGAAACCACAATGGCTATCCATCAATGTTCAAGGAGTGAGGCAGTCACAACCTTTTCAAAACAAGTCAGACAACCAGTGTTACACGATTTGTTCAAAAAAAAAATCAAAAGAAAAAAGCCCGCTAAGTCCAAACTTCAAACAAGTGACTTAGGCAAAAGTTAGGGCACCCCGCTGGACATCAAATTTGAAAGATTCAAAAAGAATCAGTCCAGGAAAAATCAGGGAAATAAAAAAATACGAAAAGCAGAAAAGAGATGATCAAGAGAAAATCCTTGATAAAGAACAAGTCGTGTGACCACAACACGGAAGACACAAAAAGGGTGACTGTCATTTCGAAAACCTCATGGGTTCCTTAACCATCGACCCTCATAAAAATCCTTTAGGGAGATGAGCGCTTGTTCCAAATTAGCTGAACGTAGGACTGGAGAACATCAAGGAGAATGGGTGGGTACAAACAAAATTTTGAGCCATAAATCCTTTTTTCTAAAACCGTGAACCAAGTCACGTTACAACCCTTAAAAGTCCTAATTGAAGCAGGGTTAGTCCGAAGGCGTACTTCAATGAGATAGCGTTCCTGACTCCCATGAGTTGTGCTAATAAGATTTTTATTGGTATTGCATGTGCGTATTGTTTTCCATTCAAAAATAAATGTTGTAACTAGTGACTTGTTCACAGGGTTTGGCGACATATTTTCAATAAACTTCAAGGTTAACGTGTTTGTTGCATCAGAATTATCATTCTCATAATAAACTTGTTCTGCTTGCATACATGTGCCTAAGCATTAATGAGGCTTACAAAATGAACGTCAGTCGAGAAGCTTGATCCTGCCGAGTTAGGATGCTTGAAAATTCTGAAGGACAATCATATCAAGGGACATGTTGCCAAGAGACTCAGTGTCGTGGGCTCTCCCCAGTAAATCGTGATGAGATGTAGCCAATCTGGGGCAGTCACGTTGAGAAATCTCTCTGAAGTTCAGTTATTCTGGGGCATTCATTCGAAGATCAGGGGCAAAGTCACTTCAAAGCTCATGTCGAGGCAGGCCACCTCCAGAGCATGAGAAGTTGTCCTCTCCAAAAGACGGTTAATCATAAGCACTTCTTCAAGGTTCAAAATATTGAGGCAGAGTATTTCAAATCATTACAAGTCCTCTCGAGGCAAATTCCTTCATGGATCATACAGTCTGGGGCCGATACGTCGAGATCCAATAAATCTCTCCAAGAGTTTGAAGACCCTGGGGCAGTGTGAACACCCGGTCTTCTGTAAAATCATCTTAAGATGATTCCTTTCAATGGACCCTGTGGTCTGGGGCAAGTCGAGAGTTAAAGGAACCGTTGTTCACTCTTGACAATCAGTATGCAATTGGTCGGTAGAAACTTGAAGTACTAAGTCTCTTCCCGAGCAAGGTGCCAAAAGGTATCTTTGTCCAGCACAGTGGTGGAATTGCTATTCTTCCCCAAGTAGAGGATCGTCCTCAAATCTAAAGGGGTTATTCATGAGGATTTCTTATCCCCGACAGCGTAGGTGGATTCCTCATTCTCGGCAGTGTAAGACGGTGGAATATTTTCAAGCAGTTTGAAGACGGTGAGAATTCAGAGTATTCTCTTCCTCAAAAGTCAAAGTCCAACTGTTATTGGCATTCTCAGTAGTTCAAAGTCCAATCTTCATTGGCATCTCCCCAACAGAGTTCGCAATTCAGCTTGCGGTTCCCCAACAAGGTTTGCAGCACCAGTGGTTATTGGTGGTAGAGTTGGTTATCTCCCCACAGGAGATTAGATATTGGTGATCCCTTCCTCAGTTAAGTCTGTTGGCTTCATTCTACACATTCCTCAGTAGAGTATCTTCTCATTCTTGCATATAGTAATCATCATTGCATTGCATCCTCAAAACGCGTAGCATTTCCATTTCGTATGGAGCATTACGCCATAGAAAGAAAAATTCAAACATGCATCGAAGCATAAGCCAGATTTGGTACCTTGTGCGAAAGCCCAGATCAACCATCAATCAAAACAATGATTCCAATCCTCCGAAGAGAGCCCCAACCTCAGAGTTGACGCCTGTTTTGTCCAACCTCAGAGTTGACGCCCTTTTCCCCAACCTCAGAGTTGTCGTACATTCCCTCTCCAACCTCAGAGTTGAGGCCTTTTTTACCAACCTCAGAGTTGTCATACCTCCTTTCTCCCAACCTCCGAGTTGACGCCTATTTTCCCCAACCTCAGAGTTGACACCTATTTTGTCCAACCTCAGAGTTGACGCCCTTTTTACCAACCTCATAGTTGTCGTATATCTTCTCTCCAACCTCAGAGTTGTCGTTTATTCCCTTTCCAACCCCAGAGTTGTCGTATGTCTGTCTGCCCAATCTCAGAATTGACGCCCTTCTTCCCCAACCTCAGGGTTGACGCCTCTTTATACCAGCTTCAAAGTTGTTGAATATACTTTCTCGACCTCAGAGTTGATGAATGTTCCTTTCCTCCCCAACCTCAGAGTTGACGCCTTTTGTCCCCAACCTCAGAGTTGACGTCCCTTTGTCCAACCTCCGAGTTGACGCCCTTGTTTTACCAACTTCAAAGTTGTTATGTATCTCCAACCTCAGAGTTGTCGTACCTCCTTTCTTCCCCAACCTTAGAGTTGACGCCTTTCTCCAACTTCAAAGTTGCCGTATATCTTCTCTCCAGCCTCAGAGTTGAAGCCTTTCGTCCCTAACCTCTGAGTTGACGCCCCTTTTTACCAACCTCAGAGTTGTCGCATATCTTTTCTCCAACCTCAGAGTTGTCGTACCTCTTTTTCCACCAACCTCATAGTTATCGTATATTGTGGCATGTCTCCAACCTCAGTGTTGACTGATCCCTTCCTTTCAACCTCAGAGTTGAAGTCAATGTTTTTATCTACGGTTTCAAAATCGATGTATACCCTTTTTACCAATCTCAGAGTTGACGTATATCCTTCTTTTAACCTCAGAGTTGAAGTTATGATTTTTACTCAACCTTAGAGTTGATGTCTACCTTTTTCTCAAACATTCAAAGTTGGTGTTTGGTCCAGATTTTCCTCAACCTCATAGTTGATGGTTATCCTTTTCTTTCTCAGAGTTGATGATATTTTTTCCTCAATCTCAGAGTTGATGGTTTACCAATATATCCCCAGCGAAGTCCACCTTCGGTTTGGTATTTCTTATCGAGTTCGCCTTTGGCCGTCCTCGCAAACACTTTATTTCTCTCCCCACAGGTTGCAAATTTCATGGTTCTTTTTGTATTCAATCGCCTTTTACCTTGAACGTCTGAAAATCGTTGCTATCATCCTTTCAGGTCCAAGTCAATTAAATAGGGGCAGCTGTAGCACCCCAAAATTTGCCTTTTCTTTTTCTAATCTTAACTGGCTTATGTTTCACTCACTTGCATCATCATTAGGATATTGTTCATTTATTCATTTGCATTGGGCTCCAAAGACATGGGATCAAGGGATTTTCTTGTTGACCTTATTCGGAGTTGATTCAGTCGGTTTTTATTTCAGGTTAAGATGGAGTAAGAGTTTGAATTTTGTTCTTTGTAACCTTCTTATTCAGAGGATCATCAAGCTGCAAGGTTCTCCTATTCAAAGGATATATCAAAAGCATCGGGTCAGGGTTTCTTGGGTGTGAATCAGGGTTTGATTTATTCTCAGTTCAAGGCATCTTCTTCAAGATTTATCGGTGTATCTCAGGGAGAATCAGGGTTTCTCATTCATGGTTGAGCTTGTGGACTATTTATCGGTTGATATTCTTCAGTGGTTCATGTGAGGTGCGGGTTCAGAAGGTCAGGATTCATTCGGTCAGAGGTTCAGAGGATGTTTAATTCAGTGGCAAGATTGTTTAGTGGTAGCTGTGACCATTTTATCAGAGGCTTGCAGAAAAAAGGTTTGAGATTGGTTTTGGGACTCATTTGGTTATCCATTTGTTAAACTTTTTTTTTAATATCCACATCATGAACCATTTCTTTTGTTATTTTTCTTAAATCAAATTCTAAACCCATTTTCTTTTCAAAATCCACATTTTTCAATTATCCAAATATCCAAAAATCCATTTTTATCCAATTTTAGTTCGTTTCTATTCAATTATCCACTCTTTAATCCATTTTCTATTTTTATCCAAATCACTTCCAATTATCCAATTTTCATTATTATACCCATTTGTTTTTTATCCATTTTCATTTTTTTTATCCTTTTAATTTCAAATATCCATACCATTTTTAATTCAAACATTATCCAAATTTTACACCAATTTCCAAAACCATGCCTCATAGATAAAACCGGTACGATCTAGAAGTAAAAAAGAAGAGCCATGATAATTCCCAAAAGTAACAAAGAGGCCCCACGACATGTCACTGAAAATAGTAGAAAAAAGAAAAGTAATGGCAAGGCTTAAGTTTGTTACAAAATTTCACAAGAATAATTCACAACATATTTCCATTTGCAAAACAATTCACATGAAACTCTACAAGCCATAATACGCATCAAGAGAAAATTAACAGGAAAAGAAAAATTGCAGTGCATAAACCATAACAGAAAAATTGAAGGCACGTGATTACACAAGGATCTCTAACAGAATTTCAGCTAATCTTCCTAAACTACCCTCCCAAATCACTCCATATAAAAGAAGCTGCTTCAATTCCAATTCTGCATCTGTTTCTCTCTCTGAATTCCGCATCTGAAAAAAAGCACCCGAGCTCCATCATCCTTACATCTGCTCCTTCGTTTCCTTGTACACTCTTCAACTTCAAATTGTTTCTCTGCAACAACAGAAACTTCATCAATTCATCAATGGTGTCAATGATTAAACCTGCAACAAATCCATCAACAAGCCTCATGAGTGAACCTACGAATTCACAATCATAACAATTCACGTCAATAACACCAAATCTCAGAAGCAAGAAGGAGAAAAGTAGAAAAAGCAAGTCCAAATCGCAGCGAACAAGAGGAGTACAAGAAGCGAATTAGACCTGAAGCAGCTTCGTTACCGTTATCTTCGTGTTGTCGAGATATCGCATCAAACTGAGGTCTCTCTTTCCATCGACATTGTCTTAGAAGCGCCATCGGAGCGACTCTGATAGGTACGTAGATCTCTTTACTGCTCTGTTATGCATCGCGATGTGAATTGTGGATTAAGCTGTTATCCATTGTAAGTTCGTTTCGATGTTGCATCGTGTTTTTTTGAGTTTTCTCTTGCACTGATTTGTTGAGGCGATGGATGTTCACTTCCTGCCGTCGCCGGCTTGGAGCCATGGCGCGACGGCGATCGTTGTTTGAGGTGGCTGTGCACGCTGGTGCATATGTTGTTGTGTGTAGCTGTAATGCTGCTGAATAATGTCATAGTGGTGAAAGGGCTCCGGCGAAATTGAGAAGAATCAGCGAGGAATAATATTGGAGTGGAGAACGAGTTGTTGTTCTATTTGGTGAGGTTTCCATGGAGTTTCTGTGTTTCGTCGATCTGATTACGATCGCTTTCATTTTTATTGTGTAATCGGAGTCGAAGAAAGGGAATGGAGGAAAAAAAGCAAGGCGAGGAGAAGAAGAGTGTCGTCGGTGGTTAATGAACGGAGACGGTGCAGGAAGAAAAAAGGAGGGTATAAAGAGAAGGACGGAGATGTTGTTAAGAGGAGATCGGCGATGATGACAGCTTGTGAGGTTACGCCGACGATGTGAGTGACGGAACGGGGTGGACGTTGAAGGAGAAGAGAACGACGGCGAGCAGGAGAGAGTGAGAGTTTTTTTTTCTGTTGATTAAATTAGGGTTCCTTTTAAAAAAACATGTTGTCCATGGTAACATGGGCCGGGTTTGCTAGCCTGTGACTGATTCTCTCTTTTTCCTTTCCACACCACCTAAAACACTCATACACCCCCTGCCTGTAGAAGATTATTGGGCCTAAGACCTAAGAGTCCAGCGCTGGATTATCACTATCCACCCCTCCTATTCTCTCGCGCGCCCCCTCTGATCTGGCTAGAAGAAGCTTTGGGCCAGCTTTCGAAGCCCACTCGCCTAGCTCATTTTCTCACCTTTGGAATTCTGATTACACCCCTCTTTTAATTGTTTTTTTAAATTGTTTTAGCTAACTAATTGAATACTAATTTTTAGAATTAGTTTATAATTTGGTAGTTTTAATTCTTAATTTTAGAATTAATTTTGTTTAGTTAAAATTTGATTTTTATTAGAGATTAATTAGGAATTAATTCTTGGGTTTAGATACTAAATTTCTAACTAATCTTTAATTTTAGCTCTTAGTATTAGAATTTAATCTCCTTTTTAATCAGCATTTTAATTTTTAACTTGGTTATTCTTGACTAATTGTTAATCTTGACATTGACGCTTAATTCTTGATTACTTTCTGATTAAATACTTGACTTGTCTCTTGCTTGATTTTTCTTTTGTGATTGCGATGCTTTGTGTTTACTTGCTGATTACTCTGTATTCGCATGCTCCCTTAAGGATTCCTAGTCCGACTTAATTTATAATTAAGCCCGGAGTAGGATAGACATTAGGCTAGCAATCCAGGCATGATAACTTGTAGGATTCAGTTCCCTTAGACCTCCCGTGCGTCTCCCCCTTTTCTCTCGCCTCTGTGTGATCGAGATCCCTTTTTCCCGTAGTTCCGTGAACTACAGATGCTATGATTCCTCTTTCTTTTTAGATTGAGGATACGTAGGCACGAGATGCGATATCTCGGCGAGCACACTAACAACTAACTTCCATTTTCTTTTACACCTTTGAGTCTCTTTCTCATCTCAAAACAAAAAAGCAAAACATCTAATAAAGGATTAACATGTATTGCACATGAGCCTTGCATGTGGGAAATGGAAGGTGGAGGGTTTCCCTCCACCTTTCTAGAGTGTTTAGCATACGGCCTGTTAGGACGACCATGTGACGCATTCGATCCTATGTCATAAACTTTAGTGCAATACTTGTTATAAAGACAAAATAATCAAAACACTTCTTCTTAAAAGACAAAAACAAACAAATTCTCTTCTCATCTCCTTCATTCTATTCCTTAAGGACTCGTCATGTCCGTCCTATCGCAAACAGGTAATGCCTAAGTCTCCCTACAGCGAGCTGCAACACCTAACTGCTGGGACGCGCACTTTGACTTTTCCATTAAAAAAACACAAACAAAGCAACCCTTGTTGAGCCAAACTATGTTTGCTCTGATTCTTCTTTCTTGTCTGATTGAAGATACGTAGGCACGAGATGCGATATCTCGACGAGCAACCTTTCCCCGTAGTCCGCCGAACTACGTCGACTCTGACTTTCCCATTGCACGAGGGAATACGTAGGCCTAGGACAATGATAATGGCCTATCGAGTCACTTTTTTCTCCTCTCCCTTTTCTTTTCTGCCTTTCATTTCCAGTTCTCCAGTTAGCAGTTCATTTCCAGTTCTTTACACCCTTTGATCGAGACAACAAGCGTGGATCCCATCCAGTACGATGGACGCGTGGGGGTGCTAATACCTTCCCCTCGCGTAACCGACTCCCTTACCCAGTTCTCTTGGTCGCAAGACCATGCTCTTTCCTTTCTCTTAGGTTTACGCAGTGTTTCCTTTCCCTCTCTTGGGATAAATACACATTGCTGGTGACTCTGTTTCCGCGCCATTTTCGCGTTTGTACTTGGATGAAAATCCCGGGAGAGACAATCGGTAAACTCAAAATTCAACTACATTAAATCAATATATAAGTATGAATTAGAAACTATAGGTAGTGATATCAAATATATGAAAATTATAGTATGTAATACCTTAACGTCCTTCCATATGTTGTCTTTGACATTAACATCCACTTCTCTCCAATCATCTATCAGTATACGCACTTTTCTACGTGCAAGGAACGCAACATAACTCTTAAAAGTAGAGTAATGTGGACAATCCACTAATCTGTATTGCGAATCAAACTCGATCGGAATTTTTACACCTGATGAGTTGCGGACTGATGTGAATTGGGGCATCATTGTGACACCTCTTTGTGATCTTTTCGATTGAGTATCAATCGTTTGAGTTGTATTCGCAGAACACTCAATCGTTTGAGCATCTTCGCTGCTTCCTGATGTAGAACTCGACAAGGTTGACATCTATGTTCAAAAACAACAACAACAACAACAACAACATGAACAACAACAACAACAAGAACAACAACAACAACATGAACAACAAGAACATGAACAACAAGAACATAAACAATAACAACATGAACAACAAGAACATAAACAACAACAACATGAACAACAATGGCAAATGAGTTTACTGTAGATGTACGGGGAAAATATTTTACGTACCCTAAACATGATGACTAAGTAAACGATGTTGGCGTTGGTGTTGTTGTTGTCGTCCTTCCTTACAACAACGACGGTGTTGTTGTTATCTTCCTTCTCGACGGTGACGATGATGACGACGGTGTTGGTTAGTGCATAATCTTCCTTCCGTAACGATCATGATGATGATGACAAAAATGACAACAACACGGTGAAGAATGGATACTGATGATGCAAGCTTTGGTTGAAATCGTGTATTGTTTCACAGTATTGAACGCTAGGGTTTAGGGTTGAAATCGTGTATCGTTTCGTCCAGTTTCTATTTTCAATGGAAAAAAGGATACTGAAGAGACAATGAAACTAGCTAGCTTGGAGTATATTGAAAAGTTACTACGATGGTCAACACCATAAACCGTTATGATATATTACTTTCATAATGAAATTTCATATTAAAGCGCCAGAGTTATATTT
The DNA here is from genome assembly GCA_022829125.1 of Lathyrus tuberosus. Taxonomy (NCBI): domain Eukaryota; kingdom Viridiplantae; phylum Streptophyta; class Magnoliopsida; order Fabales; family Fabaceae; genus Lathyrus; species Lathyrus tuberosus. The sequence continues at coordinate 9,310,209 of JALAZF010000082.1, read as the reverse complement.
AGAATTAAAAATTAAAAAAACATACAAAATATATCACAATGGCGTAAGTAAACAACCGTAGTCATAACTTTTAATTTTTCTATTTAAAAGTAAATAAAAAAGAAAAGGCGCGCCTTAACATAAAAGGAATAATATATATGATGGCGCTGAGGTTCGAACACATGAAAGCTTGATAGTATCACCACGGTTGGATTATCAACCGTTGTTATATACAGATAATTTTTATTCAAAAAACAAATAAAATACAACCGCGCCTTAGTTTAGATATGTCACAACGGTGTAGGGATGAACCGTTGTGACCATGGCGTCGTTGTTTACGCGTTTTGTAGTAGTGCCTCCCCGGGTTGATGTACGGGCTCGAGCAGGTCAGGTTCGGTGTCTATCTGGATAATGCCCGCGATCCTCACGACCATTTTACCTGAAAAGCAGAGGAAAACGGTGAATTCGACGCTCTGGATCAAATCCACCCTTCCACCGTAGATCAAGTGAAAGGGCTAGAAAGGCAGGCGAGGAGGAAGATAAAGCCCGACGTCACGGGGACCTGCCTCAAACACGTCGGACAAGGTCTCCGAGACCTCTACCATCGCCCCGGGGTACTCGTCCAACTTCCTAGAGACCTTCATCAGATCCCCGAGTCCTTCATCCCGTGACCTCAGGAGATTCATACCGTACCCCCGGGACATTTATCAGGTCCTCGGGGAATGCATCTCAGTTCCTCGGGACATTCATCAGAAATTTAAGGGAGCCCCGCCATTTTCGCCGGGAACTCCGTGGCTTCCCTGGGAACTTCATCAGTCCACGAGTAGAGCCACCATAGAAAGCATTAAACGGAGGGAAGTACTGGAAGCTTACTTGGGACAGGAGTTTGTGGATCTCCGGCGCGGCGGCGTACGACGGACAGACGGCGGTGGTAGCTGAAGAGAGAGGAGAAAGGCTATGAGCAGGGAAAGCGAAAATGTGCAAATGACATAAACTTAGCTCTTATTTATAGGACTCTCGCGGGACTCGGAGCGTCCCTAGGCACTTGAGTGCCCTAATCCTAGCCGCCCTAAGCATTGATGGCGAGCGACACGTGGCATGCGGATTCCCACGCACGTCCTTTCATCTCCCTCTTGTGCCCGCACGAAGAACGCACCTGTCTCTGTTCGCCTCCCCGTATCATCGACCATCGTTAGTTCGCAATCCTCGGGACTCCTGCCCGCCAAGCATCTCCCATTCCTAATCGCCCTCGTTGTCCACCAACTTGGTGTTACGGAGAAGCTGTCCACTCAACGAGTCCCCGGCAGAGGGCCTAATCCTTAAGTCATTACTCTGACTCTTCAGAGCAACGACTTGGGGGGCACCTGTTCCTGACACGAGGAGAGGTCACGACTCTCCTCCCCTCTTCTCCACGTGCTCCTCCCGTGGGGACACATCATTAGGTAACTACCCACCTCCGAAAGAGACGGTCTGCCCACCTTCTGGAGATATCGGGACGCTTACTCCAGAGCGAAGACCACGTGCTGGTCTTCACTATGCCACGTAAGCCCAGGCAGTTATCTGCATTGGGTCTAGCAGTCCAACCCAGTGCAGACGACCGTTGGCCCAGCGCTAGGGGCACAATATAAATACCCTTGATAACGCGACATTATATAGTATATTTGACCTGATTTACATGAATTTTAATCAAGTTATCAGTTATTTTATCTGAGTATTGTCTTGATTTATCTCTCGATTTTTATGAATTCAGTTGACTTGATTTTAATAGGATTTAATTGGAAAAGGAAGAAAAGATTGGAAAAAGTAAAGAAAATGAAAGAAGGAAAGAAAGAGGAAACAAAAGATAGAGAGAAGACACAAGACAGAAAAAAAAAGACAGAATTGCACGCAGTCAAGTGTGGCGACCGTCACACCTTCTGTGGCGACTGTAACGCCCAGAATAAGTGTGACCCTCGTCACACATCACGTGGCGACCGACACAGCTTGTTGTTGCAAATGTAATCTTTACAGCGTGGACCACTCAGCATCAGCATCATGTTTCAATCCAGTCTCCACCTCTCCTGCATTTTCTCGTTCAACCAGTCATGTTCTCCATACATTTTGTTCAACCACTGTCCAAGTGTTACGGATTGGTTGGAGATTTTTACGCGAGGAGTGGAGTATAAATTAACCAATTCATCTTCGTAACGGGGGATTCTTTTTTTTTTGCCAGATTTTACTTTCTTTAGTTTTTAAGCAATTTCATATTTACCACGTAAAAGTAATAGTTCTCCACATCGGGGGACTATTACCAATATAGTTTTAAGATTTATTTTTGTCAGTCGATTTCTGTACTTTGATTCGAAGCCTTCAGGCATATTACAATTCAGCATCTATTTAATTTCAGGTTCCCTTTATCGTTTATTTTACTGTTATTGCTTTCTTATTTTATTTGCTAGATCATGTTTAGTATTAAGTTTATTTATCGTAACTACATGTTTATTTTCCTATCTATGTCTTTCTAAATATTCTTGAGTCCGGTGTATGAGGACCGTCGTTACCGACGGGACTCGGTAGAAAATAATAGGTGCGAACTTATGATTAAAATTTTGTTTTGGTTTTAATTTCCAAGTCTAATTTAAATAGCTTTGTCACGAGAGTGAGAGGTTATTTAACACGATTTTATCACGAGAGTGAGAAATTAATTAAGGTTAGAGCCGGCACTGCGAGAGCGTGGGGGTCGAACTGGATAGTGGAAATTAGGCAACATATCTAAATACAGCGAGAGCGCTTTAGATACGTTTAGGATATTATTGGCTTTCAAAATATATTTCCTAGTTACCGGGCGAGCGAGAGCAAAATCTTGGGATTAGGGAACATGACTTTAGTTAATACCGCGAGAGCGTGAGGCGGAGTTTTTAAGTCGATATATTCTACGGAACTAAGTTATAGTTGTAATTAGTACCCGAATTCTACAAAGTCCTTTAGGAGCGCGAAATCCATATTCCGGCCTCTCTTTATTATCATATTTTCTAAGTTCATTTTTAGTTTTAGTTCTAGTTTCCCTTTTATCGAATATCATTAGCCTTAGCTTTACAAAGCGACGATAGATTACGGTAGGTTGACATTGGTCTCTGTAGGTTCGACAATCTTTTATATTACTTCGATATTTCCGTGCACTTGCGGACGCATCAACCCTCTCTCATGAGAGGGTCAGGTTACATTCGTTCTAACTCTCACTCTCACTTTCTGTACTTGCTTACTCCTTTTCCTGACTTTGGCATTGGAGTACCTTGCAGGTGCACCCCTCCCCCCCCCCCCCCCCCCGGTCGTCTCATCACCACCGGAATTGCGGAGCTCACGACGTCGCTGGCCACCAATCTCCTTTCTGATCAGGTACGATCAACTATAAACATAAAATTAGATTAAATTAAAGTGATCAATGATGTAATTATGCAATAATAACATAAATTAATTTTGTAGTCATTCTTATTATTAATAATGCTTGTAATTAATGATGACAATGTGCATAATTCATTAGTTCATAGAAACACATATGTACATTCCTAAGAACAAAAAGTGATTCTACATGAAATCCATGCCAAAAAGCAGTATGTGACTTAGAGTTACTTAATTCCTGTCAAGGGTTATTAAAACACATATATATCAATAAGAAAAATCGCATTTATTATCACACTAAAGTATGTCAACAATTTACACATCACAACAACTTTAAATATACATACCTTCAAACTTTCAAGAATCACTAACGATTTAGTCCCGTTCAAGGTAGCTGTTAAATAAAATAGATCCATCAAAAGATAAATGTGTGAGACGAACAAGAAATGGAAGGAATAAAGAAGAGAGATGTGAGGTTTTGTTTCAATACTTAATTTAAGTGAGAAATGGAAGAAACAAATAATCGGTGGTGGTAGATGAAGAAGAATTGGAGGTGAGACTGGAGACACATAACAACACTGTGAATGAAGGTTTTTTCACCGACTATGTTTTGCTAGGTTTTTTTATTGTGCATCGTGTATGTGAGTTAAATAGGGCTGAAATGATAGCTACATGAAGATAAATGACAGACTATGGGAAATTAAAGACAATGGAATCGGGCGGGCGTGGGTACTGACGATTGGTTTTTCAAGAACCGAACTGCCTATTATAATCCGCCTTGGACAGCACTGTTGGACCCGTCCAACTGCTGATCCGTTAAAAAACATTTTTTTGGATTATTTTTTCGGTTTTTACAGATTGGGCCGGTTTGCGGGTCCTTGTCCAGCCCTAGTTCCCATCATACGAGAATCAGCTACTCGCTCCCGATTCCACCACTAGACCAGAGGACACCACTGAACCGAAGTTCGTACCCAAATGATGCATGATAAATGCAAAAATATGCAAAATAAGTCCACCAACATAACAAAGCATATTCATGCTTACATTATGACTCACCATTACACGATTTACACAAGCATGACAACAACACACATATCACATAACATATTAATATTTATGCATAACAATAATTCACTAATATTAATCTTATAATTATTCAATAACTTTAAGAGTATATCAATTCGCTCACCAACACATCAAACACCATAAAACAACATTCAATAATTATCAGCTTCAGAAACAACACAAAAAACTAAATCAACGACCCAAAATCAGTCCAGCCAGACCCTGACAGTCGGCTTTTAGGCAATGACGCCCCTCACTAGGATGACGACTAGCCCTTCGTCCCTTCTCTTCGCCTGTCACCCATTTGGTGAATATGAAGGTCTTCCCATCATTCTGCTGACGGCAGTCTGCTTCACAAAGCGTGCTAACAGACTGTCTGTCACGCAGGTGACGGTCGTCGCTTCTGGGCAGAGCGCAAAGTGTGTTTTTCTACCAATCGAGCACTTCTAAAGCTCCAAATTTCACTCCCAGCACACCAAATGCACAAAATTGATCCAATAATAATTATACTACATTATGAATATCAATTTACCACATATTAACATCTCAATTCACCGATTGCACATGGATTCAAGATTATGTTCATGTAATCAAAACTCACCACTTTCAACAACAACAATCATATTCATGGCAAATTATTATGAAGAACATTTAGCATAATCACGGTACACGAAATTCATATTGATATCATTAGTCATAAATAGGGTTGTTCGCGGTGCGGTTTAGGCGGTTTTGACGCTAAAAATCATTCGAACCGCAAGGGATAAAAGCATGCGGTTTGGTTTGGTTTGGTTGGCTTTTAAGAAAAATCCGAACTAAACCAAACCAAACCAATGCGGTTTGGATTGGTTCAGTTGGTTCGGTTTTTTACAAGATTTTTATTGAGTGATATTTACATATATAGAGAACAACATAACTTTGTGTTTAGTCATTCATACATTGCCAAATAACAACAAAACTCATCATATTTAGGCAAAAAGTTCTCATTCAATATAAAAAATCAATTTAAACAAAAGTGAAAATAGTAGCATAAAATAATATCAAAATATTATAATAAAACATAAAATATAAGAGAAGGAAGATTAGAAAAGATGAAAAAGAAAGAACATAACAGATGCGAGATTAGAGAAGAAAGGTGCGATAAAAATATAATTAGAAGAGAAAATAGTAACATAAAAATGAGAAGATGAAAAAGAAAGAACATGTGATATGAGAGATTAGTATAGAAGAGACGAGACGTACATGACAAAGAAGATGAGAAGAATGCACAATACTATTAGGAGAGATTTGAGAAGATTAAAACTGAAAAGTTAAGTGTGAGTAAGAGAAAATATTTTGTAATTGTAAGGTTAAGGCAAAATGGGTTAGAGTTTTGGGTTAGATGTGAGATAAGTGAAGTTTGGGTTGTAACATAATGCGGTTTGGTTTGGTTTAGTTCGGTTTGCAAAATACAAACCGCAAACCAAACCGAACCATGCGGTTTTGTTAAAAGATGGCCCGAACAAATCCGAACCAAATGCGATTTTTTTCGGTTTGGTTTGGTTTGGTTTGCGGTTTTTTATTGGGTTGGTTCGGTTTTGAACACCCCTAGTCATAATTGATCCAACACCAATTCATATTGACATCATCAATCATAACAAATCCAACACCAATTCATATTGATAACACACAATTATCAACAATAGAAGGAATTGAATAAAAACCTAAAGGAGGGTAAGGACCCCTCACTACCCTTCATGCATTTGACACTCATTACTAGAGTAGTTCTCCCCCTTATCTTAATTTTCCAGCAAAGTAAGCTTTAGGCGATGGTGTTCTTCTTCGCTCAAAACCCTTGATTGCTCTTCTCTAAAAAATTCCCTTTCTCTCTCAAGCCTTCAAAGATACGTACTGATAAACTCTCATCTCCACTAATTCTTACTATTTATTTAACCTAATCCATACTTTTAATTATTACTTTATGGCCCAATTTAATCTTATTCTCTCACCACTTAAAACTACATTTATATTAACTAGTACTCCTACCCGTGCGAGGCACATGACAAATTATAGATAGATATTATATTTTTATAGCAAAAATATAACAAAAATATGAAGATGTGAAAATAACAAAAAATTATATTTTTATATTATCAAACAAAAATTTACATTCCATTGAAACAATATAAACATATAAAAAAAAACCTCAAAATGTATATAGGATATGTAACACAAATTGTCCTTGTTTTTAGCAATTATGATCTTTACAAACAATTTTTCGTAAATAATTTTCTAAGAAATCAAATGGCCAACTATATTTTGGAAATGATATTTAATAATTATTTGATACTACCTCCGTTTTTTTTATAAGTCGCTTTGGGAAAAAAATTTGTACCATAATATAAGCCGTTTTATAATACCAATAAATCATTAATGTTATTTTTCCTACTATACCCTTAAATATTTATTATTCTCTCTCTTTTCAATTATGTAAATTTGTCTTTCCAATATCATTAATAGAAGACAATTTTGTAAAATCATTCATAATTTCTCTTTTTCATACTACATTTATTACATTTCTTAATATGTATGAAAAGTAAAAAACGACTTATAAAAAAAAACGGAGGGAGTAATAAATAAAGTAAACATGCAATAATTGAGGTGTTAAGTATTAAGTTTTAATATATTAAGGATTAAACATTTAACAAATATTATCACATAATTAAGTCACAAATTAATTAAAAATATATTAAATAATAAATATCTTATAATTTAATATTTTAATAAATATAATTAAATACTAAATATTCTCAAAATTAATTCAATAAATATTATTAGTTTTTATTATTTTAAAATGAAATATATTCTGTTTTAATTTAAAATTTTTAAATTTGTTTTAAGTTTTTATTATTCAATTAAAATTTTAATAAATATTATCACATAACTGAGTCTTAAATTAATTAAAAATATAATAAATATAATTAATTAATAGTCCAAATTAAAAAAACGTCGATATGTGTCTTTGTTGGTACCATTAAAATAATTGAATTACGTTATTTTGCTACTAGTTGAATCATTTGTGGCTGAAAAGGAAATGTTGTCATCATAATTAATAATTAAAATGTAATTTATTGGAAAGAGTAAGTGAATAAGTGGTTGAAAAAAAGAATATAAAAAATCGCTCTTTAAAAAAGATTTAGGCGGGAAACGAAAAAAATTAGGCGCTAATTATGATGTTAAGTATTCTATTTTAATATATTAAGGATTATATTTTTCACCAAAACTCTTAATATTCTTATATTTCTCATTATTTTAATTAACTAAATTTAACCAATATTCTAATTAATTCACATTACTCCTCATAAACCGCTAAAAATAATCCAACGTACCCACAATTAAATCAAACTCAAATTTAATTAAATTAAAAATATAAATATGAAAAAATCGGGATAAGATTCTCGAACTCCCACATCACACTCCCACTAGCAGATTCTCCCCACACTACCTTCATTGAAGCAATATCCTTGCCTCTCAAATTATTCACTTCACGATCCTCAGTCCACGAGGGTGATGCCTGAACAGTCGAGTGCTCTCTAACTTCCACCTCATCCAACTGGATCACATGAGACGAATCAGGAATGTACTTATGAAGTTGTGACACATGAAAGACATCATGAAGATTCGAAATAGATGATGGTAATGCAACTCTGTAGGTCACCTCTCATACTCGCTGGAGGATCTCATACGGACAAATGAAATGAGGCGTGAGCTTTCGAGACTTCACCGCTCATCCAACACCAGTTACCACAGTACCTCTCAAAAGCACATGATCTCCCTCTTAGAACTCAAGTGCCTTCCTCTGCTTATCATGATAATTCTTCTGACAAATCTGCGAAACTTTCATCTTTTCTTAAATCATCTCGATATTCTCAGTAGTCTGCCAAACGATCTCTGGTCCAAGCACGACACTTCCACCCAATTCATACCAACATAAAGGAGTCATACGCCTTATCTCATACACATCCTTATACGGTGTCATTCCAATACTAGAATGAAAAATTATTGTTGTAGGTAAACTCAATCAACGATAAGTAACTATCCTAATTACCCCCTTGTGCTAGAATACAAGCTCTCAACAAATCTTCAAGGGATTGAATAGTCCTCTCTGTGTAACTGTTTGTCTGCGAATGATAAACAAAACTGAATCTTAACTTAGTTCCCAAATCTTCCCGCAAACTCTGCCAAAACCTTGATGTGAACCTTAGATATCTATCCGATACAATGCTTGAAGGAATATCATGCAACTTTAAAATCTCACAGATATAAATCTCTACTAGCCTTTGCAACGGGTGACTGATCTTTATCAGAATAAAATGAGTCGATTTAGTCAGTCTATCAACAATAACCCATATAAAATCACTTCCCTTCGTCGTCTTCGGAAAACCTGTCACGTAGTCCATAGAAATGATGTCCCATTTCCACTTAAGAATACTCAACGGTTGCCTCAATCCTGACAGCTTTTGACGCTCGATCTTAAACTTTTGACAAGTCAAACTAGAATAAACAAATTAAACAACATCCTTCTTTATACCTAAACACCAAAACCTTATCTTAAGATCTTGATACATCTTCGTAGCACCAAGATGAATACTCAAACCACTTCTATGACCTTCCTGAAAAATCTTCTTCTTAAGCTCTGGAAAATCCGATACATAAACTTTATCTCTGAAACTCATAACACCATTCTCATCCATTATGAAATCTACATTTTTACCTTGATCGACTAAACGATCAACCAATCCTAAATCTGATTTCTTGCCCTCTCTAATCTTGTCCATAACACTGTTAGTGAACTTCAGCATACCCAACTAAGATCTCAGAACTGCTAAATCAAGTCCATCTCTCTAACTGTAAATGTCGACGCATGCAAGGACTTTCTACTCAAAGCATATGCCACTACGTTAGCTTTACCCGAGTGGTAATTCAAATAGAAGTCATAGCATTTCAAGAACTGAAGCCACCTTCTCTGTCTCATGTTCAACTCTTTATGATAAAACATGTATTTCAAACATTTATGATCCCTGAAAAACTTCAAATCTAGAACAATATAGATAATTGATCCAAACTTTAAGAACAAACACAACATATGCTAACTCTAAGCCACAGGTAGGATAATTCCTTTCATGAACTTTTAGTTTTCTCGAAGCATAAGCTACCACATTACTCTTCTGTATAAGCATGCCAGTCAAGCCCATCATGGAAGCATTACAATACGCAACGAAGGTTTCACTAACATCTGGTAAAACCAAATTTGGAGTTGTCGTTAACCTCCTCTTCAACTCTTGAAAGCTTTACTCACACTAAGAATCACATACATAAGCTTGTCATTTTCAATTCAACTGAGTCAAATGGAAAGCTAACCTCGAAAAAACTTATATAAACATCTTGTAATAACCAACCAAACTAAGAAAACTTCTGATCTCAGTAACAGACTTAGGAGTCTTCCACTACAACATTGCGTCTACCTTAGACAAATCGACCATTATACCACCACTGGAAATTATGTGACCAAGAAAACTCACTTCATGCAACCAGGACTCACACTTAGACAACTTCACATATAACTTATTCTCTTATAAAGTCTGTAACACAAGTTTCAGATGTTCTGCATGCTCTTCATCTGGCTTCTAATACATCAAGATGCCGTTGATGAATACCACAATAAATTGATCCAAATAGGGATGAAAGATTTTGTTCATGTACTCCATAAACACACTTGGCACATTATACACACCGAGCGACATCACCGAGTGCTCACAACGACCATATCGGGTTATAAAGAAGTCTGTGGAATATCTTTTGCCTTCACTCGGATATGATGATAACCTGATCTCAAATCAATCTTTCTGAAAACACAAACACCTACCAAATGATCCATAACGTCATCGATTCTCGGAAGAGGATATTTATTCTTGATTGTGACCTTGTTCAACTGTCGATAGTTAACACACAACTTCATTCTACCATTTTTCTTATTCACCAACAACACTGGTGCTCCCCACGGTGATACACTGCGTCTAACAAAGTTCTTCTCAAGCAGATCTTCTAACTGTTTCTTTAGCTCGCCCAACTGTGATGCAGACATTCTATATGGAGCCATCAACACAAGTCTAATACCGTGTACTAAATATATGGCGAACTCAACTTCATGTTCCAGAGCCAAGTCACAAATATCTTCAAGAAAAACATCAGGAAACTCACACACCACAAGCATATCACCAGCCACAACATTTCTCTCCACTCTAAAACAAGCGAACATCATGAACACCTGATCATCTTCCCTAAAAAACATCTCAACTTGACTAACATACATAAATATTTGGTCTACACTCCCTTCGGGTTCAAGAAACAATACAGTCTTGTCAAAGCAGTTGATGTATACATGGTTGAACTCTAGGCAATTCATCCTCAAAATCACACTGAGTTGACTCAACGACAAACAAACTACATCCATCTCAAAGTCTTTACCAAAAATTGTCAAAGAGCAATTCAAACACACTAGCAAAGTAGTCACCGAGCCATTAGCCGGGGTATCAATGACCATACTTCCATTCATAGAGGACACTTCATGTATTAGCTTGTTAACACATTCAAGATAAATAAATGGATGAGTTGTACTAGTATCAATCATAGCAATCAGCACAACACCGTGAATAAAACATGTACCTCGAATCAAATTATCTAATTTTAAGAAATTTGCACCATTTAAAGTAAATATTATACCATTAGTCTGAACAACAATAGCCGACATACTCTTTAGTTTTTGACATTATGTACTGATGTGAACCTGCTTACCACAGTTATAGCAAGTCGACACATTACTCCTGCATTCAGCAATGTGGTCCATATCTTCCCATATTTGAAGCACTTCACACCCGAACCCTTACATTCATTAGCATGATGACTTAACTTTCCACACTTGAAACACTTCATAGGATTATGAGCTCATCCCCCACTTATCTCTTTCCCACCTGCAAATTTTTGTTGAAACTTCTACTTCCCTTTATCAGCTGGAGTCAGATACGGTTTCCCGTGAAACTGGTTTCTACTCTTCTTCTCACCAGCACTATTATAGTGAGCAGATCTAGATATACTATCTTTATCATATATCCTGCACTTGTTTAGTGGCACCGAGAACCGAAAAATCTTGTTATAACCAATAAATTGCTTGATTAGAAAGCCGCTTTCAAGCTTGATGCACTTTGACCCTTCAACCGCCACACCATTATGGTGTGGTCAAAATCTCGCCAACTCTTCAAACTTAGCAGCGTACTCAACAAAAATCATGTTTTCTTATTTTAGCTCAAGGAACTTGTTGGATTATATGGCTCTCATTCATTTCCTTCATTCTATAAGTTATTTATTTGTGGCCAATATTAAGTCTTTAATTGTGAAGAATTCTCCAACTATATACGACATCTATTTCTTTGTGATTAAAAGACCATTTCCAAGGATTACATGTCACTTGTTGCATGCTTCACACTTCCTACTTATTTGCATTGCCACATATTACGTACTTTGAAGAATGAAGGCTATATATACATCACGTATATGTCTTGAAAGAGATTATCACAACAATAATAGAAACACACATTGTTACATACACTTGAGTGTATTTTGGTGAGAATTCTTGTTCCATTTGAGAGAGTGTTTTGAGAAAATATTGTTCTTTGTCCTCATTATTATAAGAGGACTTGTTGTACTCTTTTATTTTATATAGTGGAATTTTGCTCGTGATCGTCTGTGGTTTTTTACTTCTCATATTGAGAGGCTTTCCATGTAAATCTTGTGTGTTCATTTTCTTGCTATTTAACTTGCTTCTCTTTAATTCTCAATTATCTCGATCACGTGCTTCCGCATTGCGCTGATACCCTAACAGAACTCAATCTCTTTCTTACTGCGCCCATCGGCCAGGAAATACTTCTATAGGAATTCAGTTTTCAACATAGTCCAAGTAATCTCAGTACCATTATCCCACCAGTATTTAGCCTCTTTGGACAACATGCGAGTACCAAACAACACTCTCTAGGCATCAATGCAAGCGATAACCCGAAAAATATTCTCAATCTCTCCGAGCCATGTCTAAGCACCTTCTAGATCATATCTGCCATTGAAGGTAGGCGAGTTGTTCCTCTAAAACTTCCCTAACCCATAAAATTTTTCAGCAGTTCCATTATGATTATTCTGATTAGCCTGCAAAGTTGTGTTTGCCTGAGCCAACGCCCGAGCCATCGCCCGTGTCATTGCTTTACTATGTCATTTCTAACTCCAGCCATTTCTTTCTGCATATTCAGCCAAAACAAAGTACCTAATCGAAAACAGTAAAACAAATAACATTAAACAAAACAAGCAGCCGATAGTGTTCGTACACATACCGCGCACAAAGGATGAAACACTAGTTCACAACATGGCCGAATGAACAGACCTACTCTAATACCACTAATGTAACACCCTATTTCCTTGACTCAACATTTAATTAAATAATTCATTATAACTCAACGAATAAATTGTTACACATGCTTCACCATAGCATAAAAGAACCACAAATAAAACTTTCAGAAATAAGAAGCAGAAAACCAATAAGTTTAACATATAAATCTAAACAATAATGAATGAGAAAGTGGTTATACAATCCTCAAAATAAATAATACGTGCAACAAAAGAAAACATAAAACAACACATTCCTTAGTGTTAAATATCAAATCGAATCCATTAAGACCCAAACGATAAATAACTAAAGAGCCATAACGTCATCCTCTAGCATCAAACATCTACTACTGTACCTGATCGTATGTACCCCAGATGAGCATAAACACATCAACAAACATAAAGGGGTGAGAATACACTTAAATAAATTAACGGTGAAAAACATAACACATGTAGTATAATATAAACATAATCACCAACACATAATCATCACACATAATTGGAATTCTGGCCTATGCAGACATCAGATATCCTAACACATGTCAAGACATAGTGCTACATAATCATTTAAACTCAGAGACGCAACAACAGACTGATACCTTGAATATCAGAACTGCACACTCACAGATGTCACGACATCTGATCCAACATGTTAGTCAAGAACATTAACAAAATTGTAAGTTGCAGAATATTAAATAAGACAGTAATTGTTAACCCAGTTCGGTGCAATTCACCTACATCAGGGGGATACCAATCCGGGATGAAGACTTCACTATCTGTAGAACTGTTACAAAGCTAAAATCCACCGTTTACAATTTTATCCCTAACATCTACCCAATGAACATCTTTACCAAGGCTAAACTCAAACGTTTAGAACCCTGATATGAGATACCTCACTCACATCCTAATCACAACCTGTGATATCTCTGTCTTCTGCCAATACAGAACTGTCGCGGTTTCTTGACCTCCAAGGTATCTTGGACTTGCTTCAAAGCTTCGTCCAATAACAATACAACAACCATTACCTACAGGCTTCTGGTTATGTCCATGTACCTATGTCTTCCACTCTGCATCCCATATTACAGAGTGAAGACTTACAACTCCTAAGAGAGCCAACGACTCTCAAACCCTAAACCCTTATTCCGCACAAAAAAACCAGGTTACAAAGTTATAAGTGATACAAAAGTACAATACATGCGTTTTAACCTTAGGTCTAAGTCTCCTTATATAGTCTTCTATTGGGCTTTCTATCTTTGATCCTGTGTTTCCTTGATCCGCTCCTTAATTCTTGCAACATATTAAAACCTGCTAACTTACCAAGTCAGTCAGGATGTTGAGACATTTCCTTCGACATCTTTTTCTTCTGCAGATTCTTCAAGTTTATCACCAGAATGTTTTAACAAAATTTAGTCAAACAACAGGTGCTTTCAATCTCCCCCTTTTAACAAATTTTGGCTAAAACAAACATTTTCTTCTGCATTCTGCAAACAGCAAGGCTCCTTCATCAAGACTCCTTTATCTTGAGAATTGATTGGAGTTAAGGTCTGAGAGAGTCTCCCCCTAAACATATTCCCCCTCCTTTCAAGAGAGGTCTTGGGAACCAGAAGACTCCTAAAAAAAAAAAATAGCAGTTGTAGGGTTCGTAACACTGAGAACATAGATTGCGTAACTCAGGTCACAAGACACAACCTGCTTCACAACTCAGATCACAAGACACAAGGAAAATAAGATTGTTAAGATGTTAGAACATCTTAACCAACATTCTTGCAAAACAACTGCAGGAGTGTACCCAAACCCAGACAACATCAGAAAACCATTCTTCCCCTTTTTAGCCAAAACTTGGCAAAAGTGACCAAGACAACTCCAAACCCAAACGCAACATACCCAGATTTTGAAGAAACCCGTCTGTCACCAACCCAAAGAGAGAGTTTTGAGACTAAAGAAGATCAAAGCAATCCTATTTATAGCCGAGCCAAACTAAAGAACCACAGAAAATAACGTTAGTCAATTCAAAGGATCATTAATCGAAGGCGATAACTCCACCAGTACCGCACTGACCAAGACTGCTTTGACTATTTCTTCTTTTAAGAACACTGACCAAAGAACCTATTACATGCAACATGTTTAACAGCAATATCCTGACATTGTGTCAGACATTGTCTATTTTTCATAGGAACTTTTCTGATTTTGGACTCTCAGAGATTTCTTTACAAATTTAAGATCCCAGTCTGCAAAGAAAAATAAATTCCCCCAGACTCATCAATGATTCTTAAGCATCCAATAAGAACCATTTAACTTGCACTGCCAAGTCTCCCACAACTTGCAACACTACAACAATGTCAAGACATCCTCCTTGACATCTCAGCTTGCTTGACGCACAAATGCAAACTGGAACTTCAACTGCAACCTCGCAGTAAATTATCTTAGATCAAGAGGCATCTCCCCCTAACTAAGGTAACCAGTGCTCCTCCACAGAACACCTAAGCTAATGAATGGAAAACATAAGACGCATCTTCATGTCTTCAAGAGCGCACCCTCAGTTCAACTTACCAGCTGAACACAATCATCAACTCTCATATTGATTCCTTTGACAAGAAACAATAATCACTCACACATGATCACCATCATGCTACCCGTGAGGAAATGTATACCAAACATAACAAACTCTTGGCTTGAGATCAAATTTCCATTGACCCCCCCCCCCCCATCCTGCATCCATCTACACACCACAAGAACTTCTCTTGAATTCTCATGTATAGACCTCCAGCTGCTTGACGCACAAACCAATTGAATCAGAATGCTTCACATTTCTCAAAGAGACGCACAAGGCCCCTTAGTTTGTTATAATGATGTTAGCTATTGTATGCATGCTCCAGAACTTCACAGCTGCTAAACTGATCCACTACTAGCATGAATTGCAGCCAGGACAACATCCCCTTTGCAAGATTTTCCACTGACCTTACCCAGCCAGCAATAGAGATAAACACCCCATGATCCAAGACAGTCATTCCTTATCAGTCTCCCGTATGATAACCTGGAATACTTCTGATTTTCTGGTGAATATCCACTTTTGAATGCATCAGAATCCAATCCAGACCTTCATGCAATCAACATATGATTCACTTTAGTCTTCCAAAACCTTACATCAGACCTCCAAGACAGTTTTTCTACTCCATCATTTTCCCGTATGACAATGTAGATACTTATTAGACACGATGCAAGTAACCAGTTCCTCACAGAACTTGAAATCCTTCACCAAGGATAACCAACCTAAAGATGTTCTAACATCAGTGATGACATCATCCATACATCACATACACCACACACCATGGTTCTTGATATGCTCCACCACTGGACTTACTATCAGCATAGTAATCCACACTGAAGATCTTCATACAACACTACACCACCAGCTTAAACAAAGAAAACTTCATAAACCTAGAGAGAAATAAACTCTCATCCACCAAAAGAAGGTATACTTCCATCCTCAACCCAGAACTTCTGCCACAAGCTCCCAGAGAACCAGAACCTCCTTACATTTTCAACTAACTACTCTTCTGCACTAGAGCAATCAGTTTCAAGCATCCTGCTTGAATGCACATTGTGAAATCAACCAAATGTCACCTTTTGATTGACCTCACTCATCTTCAGAACTCCCACAAGATACACTGATCCACTAATGAAATCAGACCTTAAAGTCACATGAACTACTTGCCCCATAGCAAGACATCTTGGATCCACTAAGCCTCTTAGTCATGTAACATCTTCCCATCCACAGCTCCCGCAAACTGCATGAGATAGACCTTTTTGAAGCATCCATAACTTCCATTCTCCTGTAGATGACCTTATCTTAAGCTGATGTGCCACATCACCAGCTGATACCTATGATGTTAAGCTAGATGTCAGAACATTATGACATCCAACTGTTGAATTCAGCTCCTCATTCTGCCACTTAGAAGAACCTCCTCCCTTCGCAGAACAAGAGTTCCATGCTCTCATAGACTTGATTCAACAACCAAGTTTGAGTATACAACCTCCATCCTGCTTTGAAACTCCAAAGACTTCAAACCTGCCACATTTGAATCTTCAGAAAATAAGTAGTTCAAGACTACCCCATAGCCATACCAAAGAATGCCACTTCCCTTAGTAGAGCCGTTAGTAGAAAGCCAAAGATAAATGCCACTTATCCTCGACCTTCATAACCAGAGCAAAATCCATGCTCTAAAGCACCTAGATCAGAAATAAGCTGATCTAAGCTGTAACCATCAAGATTATGCTGTCTTCATCTTCGTCTTCAACGGCATCAAAGTCCAGACTAGTTTCTTGCCAGGAAACTCTCCAGAGAACACATGCTTCTATCACACCCGACTGAAGCCACTTATTAGGTCACCACCTAAGACTAAAACAGATACTAAAGCGTATGCAGTACCCCTCCCATGATTCTGCACAAGCTCTGATGATGAGATGTTCCAACATCTTGTTGAACATCAGCAATCTTGACTTTCAAGGATAATTAATTAAATACTTGTGGATTCCAAAATAGCAATTGATCTTGAATCCTTGTCCAATAACCCTTCTTCACTGTTGTAGCCGAGCTCTACCAGATCACGTCATGAACACTTATAAAGTATTTAATCTTTTTCCAAGTATCTTTTTCAAAGGACAATGTTGAGATACCAAGGCTGCCACCCTTGACTCAAGTAACTAAGACTTTCTCTGAACAAATCTTATTTACCTCAATAATTCTTCAATCAGATTGGATCCACTCTTAGGGTCAAGAGAGATGAATCCTTCCTTGCAGTTTTTGGAGGGTGAAAATAAATCACCTCCACTTTCTTCAGATTGTGTTTCAAAGAAACACCTTCTAGTCAGAAGAGTAACTAGAAGACTCCAGATACACGACATAGATGCCTTTATGAGTAGACTTGAGAGAATTCTCAAGTATCTTTGACAACCTAGCCGACCAATGATTTATCAAACTCCTTGAGCAAGAACCTGATAAACTTAACTCAACTCCTCTCCTCTTCAACTGACTTCAACTGTACCAGGAAACCAAGCTTCCAAGTACCAAGTCACCATACCAGATATGTAACCACAACTCCCTTTACTCCATCGCCCCCAAATTTGGAATAAAAGAATGCAGATATCTTCAAATATAGAGGCTGACGCTTGAGACCTTCCACCAACTGTCTTCAGTAACAACTCCAAAATCCCATAATTCTAGAGCTCTTCCATCAGAAACACATGCAGCGGACACACCAACAAGAGAACTAGCCACTTCTCCTATAGTTTTTGTAGAATATCCTCAGCAACATGAACAACCTCCGGGTTGCTCCCTTCGATCCAGAAGATCCATCTCATCCATTAATACCCTTGAGTATGTCTGAGTTGATTGATCTGATCTTTAAAACTCCTCCTTGTTTAAATGCCAGAAAGTATCTCCCAAAGATCTCATCCAGAACTAGACAAGATGCTTGCTCTGATATCAATTGAAATTCTGGCCTATGCAGACAACAGATGTCCTAACACATGTTAAGACATAGTGCTACATAATCATTTAAACTCAGAGGCGCAACAACAGACTGATACCTTGAATATCAGAACTGCACACTCACAGATGTCACGACATCTGATCCAACATGTCAGTCAAGAACATTAACAAAACTGTAAGTTGCAGAATATTAAATAAGACAGTAATTGTTAACCCAGTTCGGTGCAATTCACCTACATCTGGGGGATATTAATCCAGGATGAAAACTTCACTATCTGTAGAACTGTTACAAAGCTAAACTTCCCCGTTTACAATTTTATCCCTAACATCTACCCAATGAACATCTTTACCAAGGCTAAACTCAAACGTTTAGAACCCTGATATGAGATACCCCACTCACATCCTAATCACAACCTGTGATATCTCTGTCTTCTGCCAATACATAACTGTCGCGGTTTCTTGACCTCCAAGTTATCTTGGACTTGCTTCAAAGCTTCGTCCAAGAACAATACAACAACCATTACCTACAGGCTTCTGGTTGTGTCCCTGTACCTATGCCTTCCACTCTGCATCCCATATTACAGAGTGGAGACTTACAACTCCTAAGAGAGCCAACGACTCTCAAACCCTAAACCCTTATTCCACACAAGAGAACTAGGTTACAAAGTTATAAGTGATACAAAAGTACAGTACATGCATTTTAACCCTAGGTCTAAGTCTCCTTATAAAGTCTTTTGTTGGGCTTTCTATCTTTGATCCTGTGTTTCCTTCATCCGCTCCTTAATTCTTGCAATAGATTAAAACCTGCTAACTTACCAAGTCAGTCAGGATGTCGAGACATTTCCTTCGACATCTTTTTCTTCTGCAGATTCTTCAAGTTTATCATCAGAATGTTTTAGCAAAATTTAGTCAAACAACAGGTGCTTTCAATAATCATCACACAACAACACACATATTCATCATTCACCCATTTCACCAGATAATCACATATTCATTTACAACATAAAACAATCATAATGATATCTCGATCACAAATGCTGGTGTATATGCAAATGTATCCTCAATTTGGCTCTAAATGCAAATGCAGTATCGACTCTTTAGAAATCAAAGATATGTTACTGATATTCCTCTATAATCGGTCTCGGTCCTACCACTGGACTAGAGCACACCAAATCGTTATCGATTCGTCACCATATAATCAACAACGTTTCCCTGATTCACATTTATAGGATGCAGCTACTCGCTCTTGATCCCACCACTGAACTAGAGCACACCAAAATCGTTACTGATTACTCACCATTGAATCAGCAAGGTTTCACTGTTTCTATCATACGGGAATTAGATACTCGCTCCCGATCTAACCACTGGACTAAAACACACTACTGAACCGAAATTCATCTCCATTAATCCTTACTATTTATTTAACCTAATTCAAACTTTTAATTATTACTCAATGCCCCAATTTAATCTTATCCTCTCACCACTTAACACTACATTTTTATTAATTCTATTTTTCAAACCAATATCTTAATATTCCTATTTTTCTTATTATTTTAATTAACTAAAGTTAACAATATTTTAATTAATTCACATTACTTCTCATAAACCCCTAAAAAATAATCCAATATACCAATAATTAAATAAAGTTAAATTTAATTAAATTAAAAAATATAAATACGAAAAATCGGTGTGTTACAACTTGCATATATGTGGTTATGTATTTTGATTAATTAACTACATAAACATTAATATGTTAGAGAAAAATGGAACATATTCTCAACCTAGTGGTAGTATTAAGATGCATAATTTCATCAGACTACAATGCTGATAAAGTAGTATAATAACCTTTCAATAGATTTAGATTTGCGAAAAGTAGTTGTTATTTACATGCCAAGTGGGTGTCAATCTCTTTACGTTTTTAGGGCTCCCAGTGGGTGCGAATCCTAGGAAGGTAAGTGTTATGGACTGGGCCTATGGTTGACCCATGGTCGAGCAGGCCCAATCCAGTGGCTCATCGAGGACAACCCAATTCAAAGGCCTAATCCTCCATAGTCGTTGGAGGTCATGTTCTCCATGTGCTCCTCACGCGAGGACACATCACCAACTGAACCCGCGCCTTTCGCGGGGCAGTTTCGCCCTCAGGAACGGGAAAATTCACTACGAAGTTCGTGGGGCAGTTGACCCAAGATGAAGACCACGTGCTGGTCTTCCATACTTTCACGTAGGATCCTGGCAGTCATCCGTCATGGGCCTAACGATCCAGCCCATAACAGATGGCCTTTAGCCCAGCGTCGGGGGCACACTATAAATACCCTCCTCTGCAGGAGGGTCAGGTATTCTGAATTCATTCTTACTACTATGTACTTTTTCTTCCTCTTTTCACTCTGAACCTTACTTTGGCATCAGAGTGCCTTGCAGGTACACCCCACTCCTCTTCTCCGTCAACGGAGAATTTGGAGTCCACGACATGTTGCTGGCCACCTATTGAATCTTTAATCCCAGTAAGATCAGTGTAACACCCCATTTTGTCTTATTTATTTAATCGAGTCGATTTAATTATTTTCGTTTTTATATTATTTTATTCTTGACTTTTATTTGACAATATATTATTTTTATCGTTATTATGTTTTATCGCGTTTTGAGAGTGTTTGCGAGATATTTGAGAGTAAGGGTATTTTGGTCTTTTTGCTTGGTTATTTTTCATAAAATAGAAACATAGAGAGAAAAATAGAAAGAAATAAAAAGAAGAGAAAGAAAAGGAAGAGAAGGAAAAAGAGAGAAGAGGAGAAAGAGGAAAATCGAGGAAACCTCCGTTTCAATCGCGATTAATCGGGTAAGGGTGAGAAGTTTCAATTATATCTTGCTTGTGTATGTATATGTGTTGTTTGTTGTAATTATTTCGGTTGTTTTCACAACTTTTTCTCATTAATAAATTGATGAACAATTGATAGAAATCGATATTTTCACGGTCGAAACTCGATATAAACTACGTAGAGTACTTGTTGTTAGGATTGGAACATGTTTGGGTTGATATATTGTGATTTGGAAGTGTTTAGATGAGATTTGGAGAGGTTTTGGGGTGAAATTCGTAACAGGAATTATGCAGGAAAAATTCGGGGTTTCGCTGCCCATACGCATATCAGGCTTGGCATTATGCGTATTGGTTTGGGCAATACGCGTATGGCTAGGGGGAAATGAGGGCAATACGCGTATGGAACACATTTTTCACGGCCTTCTGCTGATTTGCGTAATGGTACGCATATTTGGCAAGGCATTACACGTATCAAGTGAGGCATTACGCGTATGGAGTTTTAGTGGAATTTTGGGGAGAAATCAGTCTCTGCCCATACGCGTAGCACTTTGGGCATTACGCATATGGAATGGGCGAGCGAGCTGGGCAGTACGCGTATGGCCCAAGGCAATACGCGTATGACCAGAGAGGGTGCAAAATTTTCCCAATTTTGCGTCCGATGCCGTAACTTTTGATCTGTAACTCGGATCGAGGCGTTCTTGGTACCGTGAAAAAGCTATTGAGATGTTCTTTCTTATTAAAATGGTTTTGAGATTGTTGGACGATTTAATTATGTTGGGAATTTGGAAATGTGTCATTTTGTCAAATTTTACCGTTGTAATTGCGTGTAATTGATGTGTTATCATGCAATGTGCTTTTGATATATATCGTATGACTTGTGTGCTGTTATACGATGTGAATGCATATGATGAAATGTTGTGATGATGGTTTGTGGCCTAAGGGCAAGAAAATGCATTGGGTTATGTTTGATTGTATATGCATGATTATGGATGTGTATATGTGTGCATTTGAATGTCATGAGTCATTGTATGCCAAGCATCATGATATGCATTCTTGTGATGTCGTGTGCCCTTGTGGGGTGTGAGCGACGAAACGGTTCCAGAGGGAATCCACTATAACATCGTGTGCCTTATACAAAGATGACCTAAAGCGATGATTATAGACGATCGTGTGCCTTATACAAAGAGGACCTAAAGCGACCGGATCGTGTGCCTTATACAAAGAGGACCTAAAGCGATCCATAAACGTCGTGTGCCTTATACAAAGAGGACCTAAAGCGACGGGGAACATCGTTTTCCCGACGGGGAGTTACACTAAGTAACAAGCGATGATTCCAATAGTTCCTGAGTGAACTAGTGATGAGAATGATGGATGGATGGTACCGCATTTGCATAGAGTCGTTGTGTCGGTCTCTTTGCATTTGCATAAATCATGAATGAATTGATTATGTGTGGAAAATCATGAATGAATTGATTATGTATGGAAAATCATGAATTGATTGAGTATGTGTTGATATTTATGTTTGAATTGGTGAATTGATGTGCATATTTGATAAATGCATTGGTTATGGATGATATGTTTTATGTATAGACATATGTTATGTGATGTGGTGGTGTGTTTCCATATGTTATAATTGTGGTATGCCTTATGTGTGAATAGGTGATTATGTTGTGGCTTGCTATATGTATTGGTATGTGATGCGTGTGGTGAGAATAACTATGCATGTGAATTTATAGGTGTTTGCATATTATTATGCAATCTTGATTTAGTTGTTATTTCTCACCCTTCTGCTGTCGTTTGTTGCTCTATGAGGCAATTGCAGATTAGTATCTTGGAGGATTTTGTGAAGCTTAGTTCTCCATCCATTTGTCAGTCAGTCTGCTCAGATACGTAACACGAGAGTCGGGGAACGCTTTTGTTATATATATATATATATATATTACCTTTGTATGAATATTTTGATGTTATAAAACAATTTATTTTGTAAAACAAGTCAGTTATGGATCTTTCCGCTTTATTCCATAATTGAACTTTCCTTTTGTATGTAAAAAGTTTCCCTTTTAGGTTTATTCCACTTTGTGTTATGTATCAAATTTATGAGTAGGGATTGTGTTTTCTTTCTTTAAATGTGGCATCCTTGTTTCTGTCGAAAAAATAAAATTTTATTCACTCTGATTTATTTATGTATTATTTATTCGTGATGGGAATTAGGGTGTTATAATCAGTGGCGCCGCCTGTGGGAATCCTTTGCTCCCTCGTCTTATCTTTCTCTGAAACCTAAATACCAAAGCAAATTTTCAAAAACCTACCGATCATCATGGCCAATCAACACGCCAACAATAACATTCACGAAACTGCCTTCACCGCCTTCACTACCGGCGGTGATCACAAAAACAATGGGACGACCGTTGCTGAAGAGGGTGACCCTAGAGACGGACTCACCGCCTCTCCCTCCTCTGACAATGCGGCCTACAACGTCATCTAACATTTCGAGAATTTGGGGGTTTTCAACCAATTCTCGTACCACCCAACGTCGATCCTACTACGGTGGCCCTGTTTGCAGCAATCAACCAGACCGACTTCATGATTTTTCAGCAGAATAAACGGATTAGAATGATGGAGAAAGACCGCCGATCACGCTCTCCCCTATGGAGACATCGATGGTCTGAATCTCGTAGCCCATCCCCGCAACGACGAGACACTCTTCCATGCTCACCCCCTCAGAGACACCAACAGAATGAGTCTTAAAGCCTCTCTTCACGACAACCCGGACGTCGCCCACAGCTAGAAAGGACACAACCTACAATTACCAAGAAGCGTGATCGTACTCCTCCCCGCAGGGAGTGACGCTTCCCCGTTCCAAAAAAGAGCAAAGTCGGAGGGCAACTGGACAAGTTGAGGGGTCAACCAAGAAACTTGCTGCACCACGATAGAAGCCCTCGGCACGACCCCTCCCCGTCGCGCACACCGGTCCAAAGAGATGAAGATGACCCTCGTGGTTCACTGTCCCAAGCGATTATGGAAACTCCCCTCCTCGCCGGGATGGAAAAACTACCAAGTCTAGCAACCTATGATGGCACGACGGACCCAGACGATCACATCAAAAACATCAATGCGATGCTCGACTACCGCAACGTCAGAGGCGCCATCAAGTGTAGACTCTTCCTCATAACTTTGAGGAAGGGTGCCATGGTATGGTACAAAAGCCTTACCTCGGAGTCCATCACTTCCTAGAAGGATCTGAAAACGCAGTTCACCGAGCATTTCACCGCCTCTCGAGGACATCCGAAATATGAGGCGTCACTCGAGGCCATCATACAGGGGAAAGACAAATCTCTCCGTGCCTACACAAAGAGGTCCAATTGAGAAGCCGTCAAAATCACCACAACTGACCGTATGAAAAGATACTTGCTTGAGCGAGGGTTGCGCCCCCACAGTGACTTCGCCAATACCTTTGAGGAAGATCCCTCTCCCGGAAGGCCCTGTGAGGAGGATACTACTGGCCCACCATGCAGCACAATGCGAAATAGCATGTCAAGAAATGCGATAAGTGCCAACGCCACAGGGACATGCACTTGGCACCGCCCAACGAACTTAAAACTATCTCGTCCCCATGGCCCTTCGCCTAGTGGGGGATGGATATCCTTGGGCCCTTCACCATGGGGTCGTACTAGAATAGGTACCTGATAGTCGGCGTTGACTATTTCACGAAGTGGATAGAGGCCGAGGCCCTTGCCAAAATCACAACACATAACATACTTCATTTCTACAAGAGAAACATCCTTGCCCGGTTCAGCGTACCATAAGCACTCGTCACCGACAACAGGACGTAGTTCAC
Source organism: Lathyrus tuberosus (assembly GCA_022829125.1). Lineage (NCBI taxonomy): Eukaryota > Viridiplantae > Streptophyta > Magnoliopsida > Fabales > Fabaceae > Lathyrus > Lathyrus tuberosus. The sequence goes on along the minus strand of JALAZF010000082.1, from coordinate 9,285,180 downwards.
TGACAAAAACTTCAAGGAGTTCGTCGCCTAACTGGGCACTAAGCAACATTTCACGTCTGTCGAGCACCCGCAAACAAACGGGCAAGATAAAGTCGTGAATAGAGTGATCCTACAAGGCCTAAAACAAAGATTAGGCAAAGCTAAAAAGAGGTGAGTCGAGGAGTTATATAGCGTACTTTGGGCCTACAGAACGACACCACACTCGATCACTTGGGAGACTCCATTCCGACTAACCTACGGAACCGAGGAAGTTATTCAAGTGGAAATCAGAGAGCCCTCTAGGCGGACCGAATCTCCCCTTGACAAGGAGATGAACGACGAGGCACTAAGGGAGGAACTCGATCTGGTCGAAGAGATTTTGTCCGGGGCAGCCCTCCACAAAGCCTCATCAAAACAAAAATTAACTTTGCGACATGACGCCAAAGTCATAAAACGCAAATTCCAAATTGGTGGCCTAGTCCTACAGAGAAATCAGAAAGATTCGCATGAGGGCAAACTTGGCGCGAACTGGGAAGGCCCATATCATGTCCGAGAGAAAACGGACAACAGGGCATATTACCTCAAAAAGCTGCACGGGGAAGAACTTGCTCGACCATGGAATCCTGAAAAGCATAAACAGTATTATAGTTAGACATCGCAGTCAGCGTACTTGGTTCGACGACAACGAAGTACGTCCCGACTACGGAGGCGTGCTCATGTGCAAGCACAACTTCCCAAACTTGAAACGAAAAGGCAAGACTTTGCTCTTTTGTGCGAGCAGATTCTTGACCCGATGGGGACACCTCAATCGAGCTCCTCTGTCGTCGTACCAATAAGGCAGAACACCCAGCTCGCGATGGGAAGTTCACGCCGCAAAGCAAAGACCTTGACTGAGATCTTAGCTCCGTTGTCGATCAAAAGCTAACTCCGATCACTCGACCAGTTCCTTACACGACCGAGCACCAACTCTTTCGAGCAAGGGCCCCTAGACACTTAGTGAAAACAATGTTACAAACATAAATATCAACGAGGAAAGTAATTACTCGACAAGCAAAACATACAATGGTATACACGAGCATAATAGAAAATGGAAAAATGGGTCATATTAAAGTGACGATCACAAAGGCCGATAGCATAAAAAAATTACAATATAAAGTGGGCAAATGCCAAATATTCAAATATTACAAGTCTTGGCACGCAGGCCAAACAAATACCAAATCAAGATACAAAAATATGGCACGCAGGCCAAACAACTACAAAATAAAAGCTAAACATCTTCTCCTTCCTCGGGCTAAGACTCCCCATCGGCATGGTTAGCATTGCCGCCGAGACCCACTGGAGCGACTATTTGGCCGTCAACCACCTGGTGCAAAGGCCCTATCCCCGCAGTGACGAGTTGAATCCCGGAGTTGGTGGCTTGGAGTTGCTCCACCGCACTGTTGAAACCCAACTCGACGGTTTCCAAGCAGTCCTGTTCGAGCTCCCGAATCCGGGAAATTAACTCACCCCGAGTCGACAAGGCTTTCTCCTCGCCAGTCTCGTCCTCAGCAGGCGCCGCCGCAGTCTCCAATTCAGTGACTTTTGCCTAAAGGCATTTGTTCTCCTCGACTTCCTTGGCCAGCGTCACCCTCATCTGATCTATCTCACGGTAAAGCCCAACCTGGATCGCACACTTCTCCTGATAGTTAAAGAATTCGTTCTCCAACTTGATCTTCGATGCCTCAAGGTTCTTATTCACGGCTTGCACCCTCCTCAACCCGGTGATGTGAGGGCAAGGTGCCTCTCACTTGAGCTTTATTTTAATGATGTTAAAATGTATACTAGCTAGTAATTTGTAATTTGGACGGTGTCATCTCATTGGTGTCGGCATTCCAATTTTGCATTGCATAATCATGAGTCTAAATACATGGTGGAGTCTTGCATATCCATTAAGTATGGGTGATCATGATATTAGTATTAGGAATGCAAAAACTATGCCTATATAAATGAAAATGTGTCAAAAAATTAATTTTTGAGTGTTTTTGAAGCTTGAGTCGACCTAAGCTGAGGTCCGGTCGACTCACAATATGCTGACAATGTGTGTGTCTCGCTCGGGTAAGCGCACGCCAACCCTACGGTTGACGCATGCTTCTGGAATGTCTGATTGTGCATTTTTCCCAGCCATGCGTCAATGCATGGTCCCTGTAGTGGTCGACGCATGGTCTTCCAACATGCGCAGATTGCTCCACGGGTCAGCGCAGGCTGACCCTCTTCAAGGAGTGGTCGACCGCTCGCTGTTAGTAATCAATTTTTCTATTTTTTTCTCTTTGTTCAAAATGCTGTTATTATTTTCTGTTGGTCCTTGCATCATATATATAGATGGTTCCTAATTTTTTACAGATTAACAAGAACAAGCGAAAGAAATACATTGAAACTTTTTCTCTCATCACTTTCATCTTCATCTTGCACTTTTCTCAACAAATACACATAATCATTTTTGTTGATTTTCTGCATCATGAAGTGATAACGTCTAAAGCATAGAGTTGTATCTTTGTTTGTGGTGAGTGTTTCAGTGGGTTTGTTCTTGAATAAAACCTTTAGGGTTTTGTCCTCCAAGATCAATTAGATTTGGGGGTTTTTGGATCAAATCTTGTGTGCATTGAATTCAGTCGAGCGAAGGTGATCGAAGAATGGAGAGTTTTGTCGATCTTGTAGCGTTAACCGGAGGATTGTGCAACAAGGTTTAAGGATCGAACTGTGTGTGGATCAGAATCAGCCGAGTGAAGGTGATTGAAGACTTGTGTGTTCTTGCAATCTAGTAATGGTAAATGGAGGTTCTTCTAACAAGTTCGAGGCACTTGATTCGACTCGAATCAAGGGAAGAGAAGACAAAGTATCTACATCAACGAAGTTTCTTGAGTGTGGGATAACTAATTTTTCTCTTGTAAAAACATTTGCAAACAAGTTATAGATATCTCAATTCTAGATTTTAGAATTGGGGGCAGACGTATCCGAAGCGAGGACGAAAGGGGAACTGCCTAAACAAACCTGGTGTCGTTTCCTTTTCCTTATCTGATTTATATTTCGAACTGTGTACGCTTGTAATCATTCAATTGATCGATAAAAATTCTGGTAAGTTTTATGCAGAAAATTAATTTGAAAAGGTTTAGCTTAGTGAAAATTCTGCATAAACTATCATAAAAGGTTTAGCTTGGAGTTTTACGCACTCCAAGTGCTCGATAGATTGAACGCATATAAGGTGTTTGATATATTGTCAAGTTTGGTTTAATTTTTGACTGCTCATTGGAGATTGCACCTTATTAAGTGCTTTTGGAAAATTGATTAATTATTAAGTTGCGATTCTAATTTTTCTCTTCGAGCCTTTCGTTCCATTTGGCTTACGTATATCCGATCCTCTCAGTAACTCGGTTCGTGTAGACGAATTATCCTCGGCCGCTTCCACAAAATATTTTTAAAAACAAATTTTAGCGCCGACTCGCATTTAAAAAGAAGTGATCTATTCAACCCCCATTTCTAGATCAATTGCCTTCGTCTAACAAGTAGTATCAGGAGCACCGATTAATTCTAGTGCTTCAAGTATAACTTTTTAGAAAATGGCAAACGAACCGAAAGGGGCTTATAATAGAGCACATGTTTTTAATGGTGAGAATTATGGTTACTGGAAGGATTGTATGCGTGTTCATATCAATTCTATTGATAGAAAGGTATGGAGCGTTATCCAAAACGGTCCAATGGAAATAACCATAACCGATGCGAATAACGTGGTAGTACCTAAGCCTTAAGCACAATGGAATGAAGAAGACGAGAAAAAGTACAACTACGATTGAAAGGCTAGAAATATTCTGATCTCCTCATTGGGAGTTGACGAATATTATAGTGTTTCACATTGTACGAGTGCTAAAACTATGTGGGACGCGTTACAAGTTGCCCATGAGGGTACTAACGACGTCAAGCTAGCTAGAATCAATACATTGACTCAAGAGTTCGACCTCTTTCACATGAAGCAAGGGGAAACCATTGCCGACATGCAAAAGAGGTTCACTCATTCAATCAATTGACTTCATTCACTTGGTAGGCCAATTTCCAATGAGATTGCTATTAACAAAATCTTGAGGTGTTTGACTAGGGATTGGCAACCGAAGGTGACCGCCATCAAAGAAGCCAACGACCTAATAACGTTAGACATCACAACGTTGTTTGGGAAGCTCGAGGAACATGAGCAAATGCTCATAAGCTTAGACTAATTTGAGAAAAGAGAGAAGAAGGAAAAAAGCATGACTAAAGAAGGAGAAAAGAAGTCGATAGCTCTAAAGACTTCTAGTTCAAAGTTCTCCGCATACGAGCTGAGCGAGAGTGAATCTAGTGATGACGAGGAAGAAGATTCGAATGAAGACATGGGATTATTTGTGAAGCGATACAATCTATATATCAAGAAAAATGGTGTTCAACATTCGGAGAAAAACCTCGTCAAATTTCGTAAACAATCAAAGTCTTCCAATAATGAAGACAAAAAGAGTGGAAAAACCAAGGGTTCTTGCTATAACTGTGGGAAAGTCAGTCACTATAAGCTAGATTGTCCATTGTTGAAGAAGGACAAAGGTAAGGACAAAAGTCATCATGGGAAGAAACAATCAAAACCTAGGAGAGCCTATATTGCTTGAGAAAGCGATAGTGAATCATCTAGAGCTGAAAGTTCAAGTGACGAAGGAGAATTCGTCAACCTTTGCCTTTCCGCTCACCAAAGGAAAAAGAACAAAAAGGTAAGACGCTCTAAGTATGATAACTCTAATTCAATGTCTTATTCTGAACTACAACGTGCATTTGATACTCTACACCATGAGGCCAAGGAAGCCTTTAAACGGTTAGCTTCAATTAAACAAATATTTTCTCATTTGGAGCAAAAGATCTCCGATTCCGAAAAGGAATTAGAGGCTCTCAAAAAGTCCATGGTGGAAGTAACAAAGGTAGATGTTGTGCAAGACAAAAGTAAGTGGTTAAATTTTGGTTGCGATACTTGTCACATTTGGCAAAAAGAGGTTAGAACTCTTAAGGCCAAGCTTGACAAGGCTCTAGAACCAAAAATGACTTTTGCTATTGATAAATCACACTTTAAGAAAAGCATGATTAATCCACATAAAAAATATACTTATGTGATTAGAAATCAACCTAGCAAAAGTGATTCTCACGTTAACCTCACTTGCTTATATTGTTGCAAAAGGGGTCACACCATTGCTAAGTGTCGCTTTAGGAGGGTTTTGGTTCCTAAAGGCGTTTATCAATGGTTGCCCAAATGCAATCCTGTGTTCACTCGCAACCAAGGACCCAATAAGAATTGGGTACCTATTTCCCTTAATTGACTATGTAGGTACAACGTCTTGAGACCACGGAAAAAAGATAGATTCTGGATAGTGGATGCTCAAGACATATGACAGGAGACATATCTCTTTTCATCGACTTTGTGGCGAAGAAAAAGGGGTTTGTTACCTACGGAGACAACAACAAGGGACAAATACTTGGAAAAGGTAGTGTAGGTAACCCCTCATCTACTACTATCTCTGATGTGCTTCTTGTTGAGGGCCTTAAACATAACCTTTTAAGCATTAGTCAACTATGTGACAAGTACTATAAAGTATCTTTTTCCAAGGATTGTTGTATAATTGAGAATAGTGATAAAAAGGATGTGTTTAAAGGCTTGAGGGTGAATAACACTATATGCTAGACTTGAATGAGGTATCGTTGAGTAGCGACAAGTGTCTAGTCACCATGAGTGAAGATTCATGGTTATAGCATAGACAGTTGGCACATGTCAATTTTGATTTGCTTAATAAAATAGTTTCTAGAAACCTAGTGATCGGCTTGCCCAAAATCAAATTCACAAAGGATCACTTGTGTGATGCATGTCAAATGGGGAAGCAAACAAGGATCTTATTTAAATCTAAAAACATTGTTTCAACTACGAGACCCCTTGAGCTCCTCCATATAGACCTCTTTGGACCATCTAGGATTAAAAGCCTAGGTGGTAACTATTATGGTTTTGTGATAGTCGATGACTTTTCTCAGTTTTGTTGGACTATTTTCTTAGCAAGCAAAAGTGATACTTTTTCGACCTTTGAAAGATTTGCCAAATTATCCCAAAACAAATTAAACACAAACATTATATCAATTAGAAGTGATCATGGGGGTGAGTTCGAAAATCATCTTTTTGAAGCATTTTGTGAGAGCCATAAGATTGATCATAATTTTTCCGCACCACGTACCCCTCAACAAAACGGGGTTGTGGAACATAAAAATAAAATTTTAGAAGAATTAGGAAGGACTATGATCAATGAAAGTCGACTTCCAAAATACTTTTGGGCCGACACCATATGTACGGCTTGTTACGTTTTGAATAGGGTGCTCATCCGTCCTATTCTAAACAAGACACCGTATGAACTTTTAAAAGGGAGAAAGCCCAATGTATCTCACCTTCACGTTTTTGGTTGTAAGTGTTTCGTGTTGAATAATGGTAAAGAGACACTTGGTAAGTTTGATGCTAAGGTCGGCGAGGGTATCTTTCTTGGATATTCTCAGTCTAGTAAGGCATATAGGGTTTACAATAAGAGGTTACTTACTGTTGAGGAGTCGGTTCATGTTACTTTTAATGAGTCTTATCCGAAAAATGTCAGAAAAGATAGTTCTTTTCATGGTGCAGGTGTATCTTCTGAAGATATACTCAAGGACACTGATAAAGGGACTGATCAACCTGAAGCAGTGCATGTTAAGGAGGAAAAAGATCACCAACCAGTGAAGAGTGCAGAGGATCATCAGTCTAATAAAGATGACTTTCCTCCAGCTTGGAAGTCTTCCAAAGACCATCCCATCGACAACATTCTCGGTGACATCTCAAAGGGAGTAACAACTCGTTCCAAGCTAAGTAACTTCTGTTATTACTCCACTTTTGTTTTGCAAGTTGAGCCTAAAAACTCAAAAGAGGCCTTACTCGATGAACATTGGCTTTTTTCAATGCAAGAGGAGTTGAATCAATTTAAAAGAAATGAGGTTTGGGACCTCGTCCCTCCTCCCCGAGGCCATCGTGTAATCTGCAACCGATGGGTGTTTAGGAATAAGCTCGACGAAAATGGAGTTATAACTAGAAATAAGGCGCGCTTGGTTGTGCAAGGGTATAACCAAGAGGAAGGCATAGACTATGAGGAAACTTATGCGCCTGCTGCCCGACTCGAGGCTATACGCCTATTGCTTGCCTATGCATGTGAAAAAAACTTCAAATTATTTTAAATGGATGTAAAAAGTGCATTCCTTAACAGTTATATTAATGAAGAGGTTTATGTTGCCCAACCTCCTGGATTTGAGTCCCATGAGTATCCCGATCACATTTACAAATTAAAACGTTCTTTGTACGGTCTCAAACAAGCCCCTAGGGCTTGGTATGAGCGTCTTAGCAAATTTCTACTTGATCAAGGGCACTCTAGAGGAAAGGTTGACACAACTCTTTTCATTAAACGTCAAGGAAAACACCAAATTTTAGTACAAGTATACGTAGACGATATTATATTTGGTTCTACTAACACAAATATGGTCAGGGAGTTTTCTAAGTTAATGCAGGGACAGTTCGAGATGAGCATGATGGGGGAGCTTAACTATTTCCTCGGATTGCAAATCAAGCAACTTGATAAAGGGACATTCGTAAGCCAGGCGAAGTATTGTCTTGAGTTACTCAAGCGCTTCGACATGGCTAGCTCAAAAGCGATTGACACTCTGATGCCTACGTGTGTCAACTTGAGTCGAGATGAAAATGGTAAGGATGTAGATGTCAAGAGATATAGAGGTATGATTGGCTCTCTACTCTATCTTACCGCATCACGATCGGATATCATGTTTAGTGTCTGCATGTGTGCTAGGTACCAATCGTGTCCTAAGGAGTCGCATTTAAAAGCTGTGAAGCGTATACTTAGGTACCTATGTGGTACTCCAAAGTATGGGCTTTGTACTCCAAAGGAAGCGATTGCTCTTTGGTTGGCTATTCCGATTCCAACTTTGCCGGTTGCAAATCGAATAGGAAAAGTACTAGTGGTACTTGTCACTTTTTCTCAAATTCCTTAGTGAGTTGGCATAGCAAAAAGCAAGTTTTCGTTGCTTTGTCAGCATCCGAGGCGGAATATGTTGCTGCCGTAGTTGTTGCGCTCAAGTCTTATGGCTTAAGCAACAATTACTCGACTACAATGTTCAACTTGAACGTATTCCTATTTTGTGTGATAATACAAGTGCCATTAACCTAACCAAAAACACGGTATTACATTAATCTCGCACAAAACATATAGAAGTAAGGCATCATTTTCTTAGGGATCATGTAGAGAAATGTGATAGGGTATTTGAGCATGTTGATTCTAAGAATCAACTTGCGGACATTTTCACTAAACCTCTTGCGACAGAGCCTTTCTTTAATATCCGTAGGGAACTTGGTGTTCTCGATATCTCGGATCGAGTTTGATTATATGATTGAATGCTCTATTCCTTTGCTTGCTTTTATTTCTTTTAACTAATAATAAGTGATAAGATTAAGCTATATGTGAGGGCATCCATCATCAATCGCCGGAGGTAATATCGTTCCTTCTTAGAAGTTATATTCTTGATCAATTATGTTTGTGAATTATTATGGCCAAAATGTGGTTTAAATTGATGTTTTATTCATGATTAAATGTATTTTTGATCCATTTTTTAGTATTGGCATGTGTATGGTGTGTTATTTATCATTAATTGTTTCATAAGTAGCTCAAAATATACATTTTTCCATGTTATGCTAGTTTGAGTCGACCAAAACATGGCATGGGTCGGCTCAAGAAATGTCATTTTTTCTCAAATGTGGGCGCGGGTCAGCGCAGGCCGACCTATGGTCGACGCATCCCGTTAAACTTTTGAAATTGTCAAAATTCACTCAACGCACGCCGACGCATGACCTGTTTCAGTTGACGCATCGCTGACGAATTCTGATTCTCTTTTCCTCGGGAAGACGCGCATCCTCTCATTGTTGAGCAAATTGACTACATTAATATTTTTTGTTTCATTTTCCAATTGCATGTCATAACACTTTGATTCTATTGTCTCCTTATTTCTCTCCTCTCCTCTCCTTAAAAAATTCTCAAACCCTAAAAACCCATTGCCACAACTCTCTTCAAATCCAACAAATCTTACAATCAAAGAGGCGTTCAAAGGGTTTTATCTACATAAAAACCAAGGTTTTTCAGTCTAGTCATCTTGATCATCAAGATTATGTACTGTTCATCTTCCTCTACAAAGTGAGTACTGTTCATCAGAGGCCACAAATTGCTCTTCAATGGCTTCACAAAGGGTTACAGGAAAGAGGACCTCTAGAGCTTCAACATCAAGGGCTGGTACATCGACAATGCCGGTAAATGCTCTTTCCTTACTGTCTGATGATTTATCTGAGACATTCAACAAATATTTTTGAAACCGCTCTGTGATTAAGCAATTTGTGTACTATCCATTGAGGGCTGAAGATTATCACCTATATGAAATTATTGAAATCTTAAATATTCAAAAGTTTGATAAATTTCTAGAATATGATACCAAGTATAATGAAGACTTGGTCAAGCTGTTTTACACTGGAACTTTGGGCAAGTTTGAAAGTACGGACTTTCAATATATGATTGGTGGTAAGAAGTACTCGGTCAATGCATCTGTTTGGAACAGTCTGGTTAAACTAGAAACTGCAGGTCTTCCTAAGGTAATGGACACTGTATTTGTTGAAGACTATGAGTTTAAGGCTGCTTTGAACTCAATGCTACGAGACCCTTTCTCGGAGAGCATTGTGAATAGTAACCTATTTCCTAAAACTTTCACAACGGGATTGTTGAAACCAGTTGATCGTATTCTTCAATGGATTGTCGCTCATATCTTATGGCCTAAGAAAGGAGGGTACTCTCGGGTCGATCAAGCAGAATTCCATTTGATCTATCTGCTGAAAAACAAAAAGTGCATTAACTGGCCGTATTACTTCACATATCGGTGTTTGCACTCCGCGATTCTACTAGAGGTACGACTTTATGTTATGCCTCCTTTATTCAGTGTCTCTTGAAAAAGGTTGAGGTAACGGTCCCAGGTATTCGTTACGTGACCTTTACCACTGATCAAGAGTTTACTCAGAAGACTCTTACTATGATGGGTTACTTTTGGGACTCTGAAGACGAGGAATACAAATTCAAGCACCGAGCAACATACCAAGAACTTCAGTATGATGTTCCAAATAAAGAAGAGGATGCATAAGAGAATGTACAAGAAGGACAAACTGGTAACAACATGCAAACTGAGGTAAATACAGTGGAAGATGATAATGTTGAATGGATGGGATACTCTCCACCTCAAGATCCATATGAAAATCAGGGTTGGGGTGAATGGCAGCATGCGGGATGGACCTCACTTAGTTCATCATATGTTCCTCTAAATCATGGCTGGCAACAACATGAAGAATATGAATGGCACCAACCCGAATATTCAATTCCTACACCTACACAGCCACCGCAACAGAGCAACGAGGAAATCCTCGACATGTTACGATCAATGCAGCTACAGCAAGAAACGTTCATGACCACACAAGACGAGAGGTATACAGCTCTCTCAAACTAGCTGGAGGCACAAAATCAAACCTTCAACAGGTTTGCTACTGCTGTCATGACTTGTTTTGACAATTTGGATACTGCTGCCGAAGGTCAGACACGCTGTGTGACGAATGGTATCAACACACTCAACAGGGCTGTATTGGAACTGAATGAGCGGTTGGGAGAACAACCTCTTCCTCCACCTCAAGACCCCTATTTTCGAGGACACGGTCACCACTTTAGGGGGAGGAGACCCTGAGAGATAGGATCATAGTTTGATGAATGTTATATCTAGTTTTTGGCTTGTATGACTTGTTATTTGCTTGCATTTTGATTATGTACTTGGTTTGCTTTTGGATTATGTTGACATTTAAACTATTATGGAATGTGTGTTGAGTCTATTTGTATGCATCTCTTGTGCCTTATTTATCCATCTAATTCGCATTATGTGTGTTAATGTATCTTGTTTGCAAGATGTTGAGTGTATCCATAAGTATATGATATGTTTCCTTGACCATCGTCTCTTTCTCTTTTTGATGTTTTCAAAGGGGGAGAAGGACATCGACACAAGCAGCAAAGATTGAATCTTAGAGGAATTCACACAGTTAGGGGGAGGATGAGATTCAAATTACAAAATAAGCTGAAGATTTTGTCATCATCAAAAAGGGGGGTATGTGAGGGCAAGGTGCCTCTCATTTGAGATTTATTTTAATGATGTCAAAATGTATAGTAGCTAGTAGTTTGTAATTTGGACGGTGTCATCTCATTGGTGTCAGCATTCCAATTTTGCATTGCATAATCATGAGTCTAAATACATGGTGGAGTCTTGCATATCCATTAAGTATGGGTGATCATGATATTAGTATTAGGAATGCATAAACTGTGCCTATATAGATGAAAATGTGTCAAAAAATCAATTTTTGAGTGTTTTGAAGCTTGAGTCGACCTAAGTTGAGGTTTGGTCGACTCACAATATGCTGACAATGTGTGTGTCTCGCTCGGGTAAGCGCACGCCTACCCTACGGTCAACGCACGCTTCTGGAATGTCTGATTGTGCATTTTTCCCAGCCATACGTCGACGCATGGTCCCTGTAGCGGTCGACACATGATCTTCCAACATGCGCAGATTGCTCCACGGGTCAGCGCATGCTGACCCTCTTCAAGGAGTGATCGACCGCTCGCTGTTAGTAATCATTTTTTCTGTTTTTTTCTCTTTGTTCAAAATGCTGTTATTATTTTCTGTTGGTCCTTGCATCGTATATATAGATGGTTCCTCATTTTTTACAGATTAACAAGAACAAGTGAAAGAAATACATTGAAACTTTTTCTCTCACCACTTTCATCTTCATCTTGCACTTTTCTCAACAAATACACATAATCATTTTTGTTGATTTTCTGCCTCATGAAGTGATAACATCTAAAGCATAGAGTTGTATCTTGGTTTAGGGTGAGTGTTTCAGTGGGTTTGTTCTTGAATAAAACCTCTAGGGTTTTGTCCTCCAAGATCAGTTGGATTTGGGGGTTTTTGGATTAGCTCATGTGTGCATTGAATTCAGCCGAGCAAAGATGATCGAAGAACGGAGGGTTTTATCGATTTAGTAGAGTTAACCGGAGGATTATGCAACAAGGTTTGAGGATCAAACTGTGTGTGGATCAGAATCAGCCGAGTGAAGGTGATTGAAGACCTGTGTGTTCTTGTAATCTAGTAACGGTAAACAGAGGTTCTTCCAACAAGTTCGAGGCACTTGATTCGACTCGAATCAAGGGAATATAAGACAAGCATCAAAGAAGTTTCTTGAGTGTGGGATAGCTAAGTTTTCTCTTGTAATAACATTTGCAAACAAGTTATAGATATCTCAATTCTAGTTTTTAGAATTGGGGGTAGACGTACCCGAAGCGAGGACGAAAGGGGAACTGCCTAAACAAACCTGGTGTCATTTCCTTTTCCTTATCTCATTTATATTTCGAACTGTGTACGCTTGTAATCGTTCAATTGATCGATACAAATTCTGGTATAGTACTGTGCAGAAAATTAATTTGAAAAGCATTGCACAATCATTTTGGATTGTGCTTACTGAAAATTCTGCATCAACTATCATAGAAGGTTTAGCTTGGAGTTTTACGCACTCCAAGTGCTTGATAGATTGAACGCATACAAGGTGTTTGATATATTGTCAAGTTTGGTTTAATTTTTGACTGCTCATTGGAGATTGCACTTTATTAAGTGCTTTTGGAAAATTGATTAATTGTTAAGTTGCGATTCTAATTTTTCTTTTCGAGCCTTTCATTCCATTTGGCTTACATATATCTGATCCTCTCAGTAACTCGGTTCGTGTAGACAAATTATCCTCGGCCGCTTCCACAAAATATTTTTAAAAACAAATTTTAGCGTCGACTCGCATTTAAAAATAAGTGATATATTCAACCTAGCTTCTTGATCAATTGCCTTCGTCTAACAGGTGAGGGGGCAGGTATCCTCGTTGTTGAGAGTCAGGGCAGTCTCCAGAACCCTCATCATAGCCGCCACGTCCTCAGATAGCGTTATCCTTCTGGACACTTTGTCGACGGCCAGGATTGCATTCGAATCCAATTTAGGCACAACCAGAGAGTTATCCCCATCGAAGAGCCCCCTGTGAAGATAACAGGGGGGGCAACATGAACAACTCCCCGACAACCCCCTCCGTGAGATCGACGGTCTCGGGGTCTTATCCACGCTGCCTCTTCTTGGATGGATTCTCCTGAGAAGCAGGAAACTGGATGGCCTGAGACGAAGAGGAAGAACTGTCGAGGATGTGGTCAATCTTCGACTGCTTTTGGACTTGGGCAACACGGCTCTTGGGGGTTTTCTTGGGACCCCTGGCTGTCGCTATCTTGAGCATGCGCTCTTCGAGGCTCAACATTTGACATGTAACAAAGGAAATAACACGGGTTAATATAACAATGAAAAATAAGCAGACACATAAGTTGAGTACATGCTCGCTACCTAAAAGCCTTAAGGCTTCCCCGACGGAACCACACTCGAGGAGTGCCTTGGTGTTGATTAGTCGGGCCTCGTAAGCAACCTCCTCATCCTTGGTAAGGATGAAACTCCCATACTTGTTCACACACTTAGCGGGGACGAAGCCTGAAATTCTGGTATTCAAATCTCAAATGTCCTAAGAGATGTCGAGACACTGATATCTGTTAAACACACAAGAACCAAGGTATACAAAGTTAACAGTACAGAAAATAAACAAGACACAGAGAATTGTTAACTCGGTTCAGTGCATAATAACACCTACGTCTGGGGACTACCAAGCCAGGAAGGAAATCCACTATTAGCAGTATTAATTCAAAGCTAAATAACCCAGTTTACAACTTCTCACTTAATACCTACCCAGTGCAACTTCTACCTAAGACACTCCTAGGTATGAAAACCCTTTTCACTTCCTACCAGTCACCACAGTGACAGAATTAAAATCTTCCAATGTTTTTAGACAATATAATCCAAAATACACACAATCACTCAATGCTTAAAAGCTGATGAGTGATTGACATCAATTACAACTCAATAGAGACAGTCCAGTTCAAGCATCTATGTGATGAATGAATGGCTCACAAAACAGCCTACCTCAATGTATCGAAAAAGACATGAGTGAAACAATCCAACAACAATATTCTAAAAGAAAACTCAAAACCCTAAACCCTTATTTGCACGCACGTTTTCTTAAATGAATAATACACTGTCTACCTAATTAGGTTTAACAAGTCTCCTTTTTATAGTCTCGTGCAGAATGGGCTTGGAAGCTTCCCATTTTGTCAATTTTAACCTACTGCAGAATCTTCTTCAAAATAGCAGGAACAAATCACCAAAGTTTCCTAAAATGTCTCATCATTTAATTTCGCATTATGTGTACAACTGGAGATACAAAACTTTGTTCTTGATAGCATCATCTTGACCTGCATAAATCACTGGGATATTTTCAAAGAAAATATCACATAATTTAACCAAAACAAATCTGTCAAGATTTTAAAATATTCAGAATGAATGTTCTGATAGAACATGTTCCAACAACTGTTAGGACATCTGCTTTCAAGATGATCTGAGCAGCATGTTACAACATCACACATGACATCCTGTAGAGAACCGTGTTTTAGCAAAATTGTTGCCAATCCATAAACCATGGAACCTTCAATCTCCCCCTTTGGCAAATTTTGGCTAAAACACCTTTTGCACAATAAACCCTGGAGATTGTGTGTGTACATGGGGAAGAAGATGACCTGCATCTTCAGGAATATCCACAACACTTTCCCTCGACCTCATAACTGATTCTTGCCACAGATGGATAAATCTTCCTCTCAACTCGAAAAAAGAAACTTTCCCGAAGCACAAGGAAACCAACTTGAACACAGGCTTGAACTAAACTAGTTCAGGTCATTAGAAACACATATGGCAGAAGCCACAGTCATTGGAAACACATATGGCAGAAGCCAACATAACAGGTCCCAAAACATGTCCAGAAGGACAAAACATCTTATATGACATCACAGACCTAGAACAACAAAAACTTACTAACTTTAGGGGCTTTTGTTTTTATTTCTTTTCTCCCCCTGTTTAAGCTAAAATTTAACCAAAAACAAAAGAAACTAACTCTGCAAGAACAAACACACCCAGCAAGCAAAAAAAAACAATACTACCACATACACACCTAAAGAAATCACCCAAAAACTTTAACAAACTGACACAAACTAGTTATTCCCTTCATCCTCCCGAGTTCACAAATTGAACCCATTCTTCATCACCATTCACACTAGAAACACAATCTTGAGAACGAGTCTTCCTTAAAACTGTCACAAAATTTTTCCCTGTCAGGACAACTCCTGTTGATGACCTAGCAAATTTCACAGCACTTGATTGATCCTTCTTTTCATTCAGAGGTTCCTTTTTCTTATCAGAAAATTTGGAAGCTTTGCTCATGTTAGAATTACAATGTGAGGGGATGAAATCAAACACGCAGGTTGCAGTCTTTATATAGCATAAAACCTTGTTTGTAACGCCTGACAGGTCAGGGAGCTCAATGTTGGAACCAGTTAAGCCAACCTTGAAAATGGACCACCGTACACAAGTGGGAAATGAATCTATTAACTATAGGTCTCGTTTTCCAAACATGAATCAAGACAATTCCTATGACATAAAAACACGCTCCACATGCACCAAAAAAACACGTTTTTCAGGCCTACTATTAGAGCACAACTGACTAGATCCACCGTCCTTGACACGTTGGCCACTCATAGACTCTAGTCAGTCTTAACTGAAACAGCTCAGTACAATATCCTGACATTCTGATACACATTTGTTTTTCTTTATGACCCAGTCAAAGGCCCACAACATGCTTCAAACATAAGGTTTTCCACCAAATTCCTTGCCTAGAAAATTCATTAATGATCATCTCAACGCATAAAGAATGTCACGACATTACACTAAGCATGTCACAACTAAGTCCCATAACCAACATGACCAATGTCAAGACATTTTATCTGACATCATCCTTCCACTAGAGCCAACCAAACACAATGTAGCATGCGATCATGCTTGCCTTGTACAAGACTTAACAAAACACCTCCACAACAATCAGGTACACATCTCTTTCTGTCACACCTAATCAGTTCTCCCCCTGAAGGTGAAGACCAAATAAAACTCCTTACTCAGCACTACCTGCCATCTCATTCATACTCCTACAGTAGAGAAAGAGTTTCTCAACAAGGAGTTATCAGAAACAACCACAGTAGAATAAAAAAGACATCCATCAACGCATATACCAAACCAAACTTATTAAAACATCACCACAGAACCATTAGCAGAACTCCCCCTGAATTGTATAGCACAAAGGGAGAAAATGTCCAGACACAGTGTATTCAATCATACACACACAAATGGAAACACACATCACTTGGTGAAAACACATATCACTTGACCAACTTCAGGTACTATGCCACCTCTTGCCTCTGTCAAAGAGCCACCTACACTTCTTGTTGTTGTTACAAGTCTTACTGAAACCCCTTGCTACAACCTTACACCTTGTCTTCTTCAATCTCTCAGTGATACTAGTCTTCATTGGCATGTCATGCCTCTGAGAATAGATGAAAGATACAGTAGTTGTTGCCTTCCTCCATGATGTTGCAACTACGAAAAACAACCAACGGAAAAAATAGAAGAGTCACCACCGGACGTTATTTATCCCGATGAGGGAAAGGAAACGATCGAAGAAAACCACAAAAAGGAGAAGACATGGTCATCGCAACCATAGTCTAGGTTTGGGAGTCGATTATGCGCGAGGAAGGTATTAGAACCCCCTCGCGTCAGTTGTACTCAATGGGATCCACATTTGTTGTCTAATTAAAGGGTGTGTTATCTAAAACCTACTGCTAAACGGAAACGGAATGGGGGAAAAACAAAAGGAGACTCGATAAGACTTCTCCGTCCTAGGCCTACGTATTCCCTTGTGCAATGGAAAAGTCAGAGTCAACGTAGTTCGGACGACTACGGGTGAAATGGGGGGAGGTTGCTTGCCAAGACATCGCTGTCTTGTGTCTACGTATCCTCAATCGGACAAGAATGAGGAAGTCAGAGCAATCATAGTTCGACCTACGAAACCACGGATTGGTTAAGTGTTTTATGAGTGACGTTAGATTCGCGTCCGACAGTTAGGGTCGATGCCTATTTGCGACAGAACGGAAATAACACACTCTTTTTGAAAATGATTTGAAACCCATCGCGAAGGATAAAAAGATTTGTATTTGGCTTGTGTTTTTTAGACAAAAGTGAGTTAAGTTAGTTTGAAACTCGTATTGCACTAAAGTCTATAACATAGGATCGAATGCGTTGCAAGATCGACCCAAGACGGGACGCATACAAAACACCCTAAACAAGGTAAGGAGGGACTCCCGCTTATCACTTCCCATGTGTTGCGGTGAAAATCGGATAACAAATTATTAATTAATTTGCATCATTTTCTTTTACAACCGACTTTGATTTATCCAAAGGAAATGTTCAAGATCGAAGAAAACCTAAAAGGGGGAGATCTAAGGTTCGGGGGTTGGTTATACAAAGGGAATGTAAGCACCCTAAACGTCTGTAGTACTCTACAGAAACCTCTTGTAAGTATTTGTGTTATATTAAAGTTGCTTGCTAAAGGGAAATGTGTTAAGGTAAAGAAAGACCTAGGGGTATATACACTAAGTATGCTCGTCAAGACATCGCATCTCGTGCCTACGTATCCTGACAGGGATGGAATCAGAGCATTCGTAGTTCCCCTCAATGGGGGTGAGGAACTCTTGATTGTGGTCAAGGTTCCAAGGGAAAGTAGGGTGGAAAGCTTGTAAGGATTGATTGTTTAGGAGAAGAGATTAATGGTTATCTCTTGTAAAAGGATTGTGAAGGGTTAGACCGCCTTGAAGGAGAAGAGATTAATGACTATCTCTTGTGAAGGTTAAAGAAAGGTTTAAAAGTTATAAGAGATTAATAGCTATCTCTTGTGAAAGGTTAGGTTAAAATGGAATGAAGTGTTCACGAAAGGTAGGGTCTGACAGCAAGACACCTACGTGAAGTGCGGCGACTCCACACCTAAGATTATGTTAAAAGGGAAGGTAAATCTCAATCGCACGGTGGCGTGAGATAAGGGAATGACGGAAAAGGCTATCCTAAATGACGTGACAGTCAACTATAGGGTCCTTTCCTTTGGAATGAGATAAATAGATAAATAAATAAAGAGTAGGTATCACAGCTCCGGGATTAATCACAGTCAAAGAATTAAACTAAAAAATGAATATCATGAATTAAGAACTAATCACAGTCAAGAGTAAAAAGAATTAAACTCACAGATTGAACATCAGGAATTGACTAAGATGAAAATACGAACTGTCAAGATCAAATCAAGAATTAAAAATAAAATCTAATTAAACCAAAAATTTATTTAAACTAAGATCTAATTAAAACTAAATAAATGAATTCTAATTAAACAAAATTAATTTAAAAAAAAACTAACTAAACTAATTAATAAGCTAAAAATTCTAACTAAACTAATTTCTAATTTAACTAACTAAATAAACTAATTTCTAATTTAACTAATTAAAATAACAAAGAAAAAAATAATAAATAAAGCATAGAAAAAAAAATGAGGCGCTCCCATCACTCTTCATTTACTGATGGTACATTACAATTACACACAACCTCCTTTAAAATTTGAGAATTTGACCAATTCAAAAACAAAATCTCAAATGAAAATAACAACATTAATTTCCATGAAAAATAGAACCAAAAAATGGTTTAGACTTCATTCTCCTCTTTCTAATTTTCCACACGTGTCCTTCCTCCCCACATGCATCATTGTATTCCTTCTTTTGTTAAAGTTGAATTAAATGAAAAAATAAATGCCATGAAAATTGATTAATGAATAAATTAAATGTCACTTGAATTATGATAACAATACAAGTAATAAAAGGTCAAATAAATAGGAACAGACAGCTCATCTCTCTCAATGCAAAAACACGGTAAAACACTCTGCAACTGGTCCAGTTGTTGTTGTTGTGAATTGATAAAAAAAACTGGTTTTTTTCTGGTGGATGTATGTGTGAACTGTTGGTTAGTAACAGAGGTTTACAGTGGCTGGTTGGAGAGGTTTGTGATGGGAAGTCAGTTGCAAATGGTGAACAAGAACGAATAGTTGTTGTTTCTTGAGGATCACAACAGATGGGGCAGAAGGTTACTGCGGAGAATGGAGATGTGGTTCTGTGAGTTGATAATGAGAGGTATCCGTATGGTTCTCAATCTCATATTGTCCCTTGAGGTCCCTCTCTTCTCTTGTTATCTCATTTTAACAGAAACCAAACCTCTTTTCTTTTCATCTTGGATTCCTATCTGCTGCTGCTGATGTCTTGTTGTTTTCAATTAGCAGATTTCAATGTCTTGTAGCCGGGATTTTTGGAGCAGGTTTTATGGCTTTTGTAGCACGTTTGTGGGCTGACTTTGTGGGGTGTAGGTTGTGTAGTGTGGCTGGTAGCAGAAATTTGGCTTTTTGAAAGTTGGAGTGTATTGCAGAGGATTATGGGGAAGTACAGTTATGCGGCTATAGCGGTTTTGTAGCAAATTCTTCGAGAAATTTCAGGCAAAAAGTATTGAGATGACTTGACGTGTTTTTTTTTTTGTTTGCAGCAGGGAGGTGTGTATGTTAACCGGCTGGTTCTGTGGGATGCTTTGGGAAGTGGTGTGTGCAGGCAGGCTCTTGCAAGTTGGTTATGGCAAGGAGTCTTTTTTAGGATTTTGTAATAAAAAACTAAAACTTGAATAAAATAAAACTGCAATTAAAAACAAACTAAATAAATGAATAAATAAATAAAAACTATAATTATGATTAAAAATTAAAAACAAGTTACAATTAAATTAAATTACTAAACTTAAACTAAATAAATAAAAAATTGAAATTAAAGTATATTATAAAAAAAGAAATTAATTTAATTTAGAATAGACTAAAATAAAAACTAAACGATAATTAAAATAAATTACAAATACTAAAAATTGCAAATAAACTAAATCAAACTTAAATTAAGGGCAAATAACTTTTTTCGTCCCTTAACTTTACACCAGGGTCCAAGTTGGTCCCTTAACTTTAAAAAGTGGCTATTTAGTCCTTTAACATTTTAAAAACGTGCCACGTTTATCCTTCTGTTAGCTTCCGTTAGTCCCTTTTTGATAATGTTGTCCACATGGGAGATATGCCTGTGACGTGGAAGTGTTGAAGGTTTTAATTAATCTGCAGGAAATGAAAAGTCCATTCAATTTCTTTCTAAGTGGTGTAGCACTCTGCTAGGGCATGCGAATTGCAGAAGACGAAGTGCAAAACGAACGATTTCTCACCAGACGAGACGGTTCCAGACGAAAAGGAGTGAAGATCTTCATCTGCCATTGATCAAACTGTTAGTTAATTCGTCTTTCATATTTGTTAGGGTTAAAAGTTACGAAAATTAGGGTCCGTATTCAGTTTTAGTCTTCTTGTAGATTTGATAGGGTAAACCCTAATTTTGTAGATATTTTGGTCTGGTTAGGTATCATGGATGAAATTATTGAACTCAAAATTCATCACAGTGGGGAATTTACTGATGAGGGTCTGAATGTATATGCGAATGGTGTAGTTGATGATTTGAGGGTAGATGTAGACAGATGGAGTTATTTTGAGCTAGTGGGTGTGTTAAAAGATTTGGGTTATAGGGAGTTTGAAACAATCTACTATAAGGATCCACAGTTTGGTATGAATGCACTAATTAATGACCAGGGTGCATTAGAAATAGCAGACCTGTATAGGGTTCACAAACGTGTTGATATTTACATTCAACACACGTTGTCTCAACCTGACTACTGTGACAAAGTTGATGTGGATGACATAGTTGGTGAGGGCCCTGAAGAAATTGTGGATGAGGTGGAGGAGTTACTTAGTAAGCTGGTTGATGAAGTTGTTCATGGTGAAAATACCACCCCTGTTCAGGTTAATGTAGAAGAACAAGTTATTGTAGAGGAACAAGATAATGGTGATGAACAATTTAATGGTGATGAACAAGTTAATGCAGAGGAACAAGGTATGAATGTTGAGGAACATGTGACTGGTGAGAAACAAGTGAATGTTGAGGAACAAGTGAATGTTGAGAAAGAAGTGGAAGTTGGAGTTGATGACGGTTTAAGTACTGATGATAGTGAAGATGAGGACTACAAGTATGATAGTGCACAAGATGTGGCTTTTGATGATGAATCTGATGGGTTTGATGAGGTTGAGCAGGATGAAGTTGAATCCCTAATTCATGATGAAATTGAAGGTAGTAGCAAAGTTCATAAACACAAAGGGAAGGCTGGTGAAGATAAAGGCAGTGACAATGATACTGATGACATGGAGAGTGGTTGTGATAGTGATGAAAGTATTGGACTTCCAAGAAAAAAACATCCTATTTTTAGACAACCAAAAGACATGGCTGATTACAAGTGGGATGTGGGAGTCTATTTTAGTTCAAAGGGTGACTTTAAGGAGGCAATAACTACTTATGCTGTACAAAATGGTAGAAACCTTAGGTTTGTAAAGAATGACAAATTTAGGGTAAGGGCTAAATGCAAAGATGGTTGTAAGTGGGAGGCATACTGTAGCAAGCTGCCCAATGAAGACACTTGGCAACTTAGGAAAGTGGTTGATGAGCATAGTTGCAGTAGGGAATATAATGTGAAACTGATGAGTACCAAATGGTTGAGTAAAAGAATCCAAAATAGCTTGAAAAACAATCCAAAGTTGAAGATAAGGAGTATCAAAGAAAAGGCCCAAAAAAATGGAATGTTGGGGTGAACAAAACAAAGGCAATAAGAGCAAGGTTTGCTGCAAGGGATTTTGTTGATGGACCATTCTTGGGAGATTACACAAGGGTGTATGACTACTGTCATGAATTGTTAAGAGCCAATCCTGGATCAACTGTGAAGCTCAATGTGGATCCTGTACCAGAAGGTGTTGAGGATCATAGACCATGCTTTAGAAGGCTATATGTATGCTATGCTACATGTAAAGAAAGCTTTAAGTTGTGCAGGCATGTAATAGGTTTAGATGGATGTTTTCTCAAGGGGTTGTGTGGAGGCCAGATTCTGGCTGCTATAGGGAGGGATCCTAATGATCAGATGCTTCCCATAACATATGCAGTTGTGGAGGGTGAAAACAAGGACAGCTGGACTTGGTTCTTAGAGCTCCTAATTGATGACCTTGGAGGCAAAGAGCAATGCATGACTTACACATTCATATCAGACCAACAAAAGGCAAGTTTTTCTTATCATTTTCCTTAGCTTTTTCTTATATTTTTCCTTATGTTTTTCTTATGTTTTTCCTATTGCAGGGGCTGTTACCCACTATGGAAGAGCTATTGCCTAGGGTGGAGCACAGGTTTTGTGTTAGGCATCTGTACAACAACTTTAGGAAGAGGTTTCCTGGAAAAATGTTGAAGGATATTATATGGAAGGCTGCCAAATCAACTTACCCACAAGCATGGGAAAGAGAGATGAAGGGAATGAGGGCTATAAATGAGGAAGCTTTTAAGCATATGATTAAAACCCCACCAAGGTTTTGGAGTAGGTCATACTTCAGGACTGAAAACAAATGTGATGATGTTCTCAACAACATGTCTGAATCATTCAATAGTGTGATTCTTGAGGCAAGGGCCAAACCTTTAATCACTATGCTTGAAGACATAAGAATCTACATGATGGAGAGATGGGTTATCAACAGAATGAGGTTTGGTACTTTGTCTGCTATGAAGAGTAGGAATTTCAGGATAGAAAGTTACATCCCTGAATACTATAGAGTTTCAAAATATAAGGCAGTTTATAAACATGTCATCTACCCTGTTAATGGGTCTAACTTGTGGGTTAAGACACCATATCCTGATGTGCAACCACCCAAGTTCAAGAAGATGCCTGGTAGGCCCAAAAAGAGGAGACATTTAGAACAAGGAGAGATTGATGGATCTGATAATAAGATGAGAAGAACTGGTTTCTCTGTGAAGTGCAGCAGGTGTAAGAAATCAGGGCACTACAAGTCCACTTGTAAGGACACAACAAGTCAGGCTGCACAATAGAGTACTCAACACTCTGCCCAAGAATCTACTCAAACTGTTACTTAGCCTGCTGTGTAACCCACTCAAGCATCTCAAACTGTGCAACCCAGTCAAGCATCTCAAACTGCCCAAGAATCTACTGCTCAGAAGACTCCTGGTCCTGCAAAGGGGAAGACTCAGAAGCTCCCAGTGAAAAAAGTTCCAAGGCCATTTATTCCACCAGGCCCTACAACCAGGCTGTCTGCATCAAAGAATGTTATTGGTCCAGTCACTAGAAGATCTACTCCCACCAAGAGAACAACTGCAAAGAAGAATCCCTAGACATATTTAAGATTAGGTGTTTTAGTCACTATGGTTTTGTGGTTTTTGTTATGAAATGAACCTGTTTTTTATTTTGCACTTTTAAGGTTGTGCTGTAATGAACAAGAATGTTATTTTGGTTCTGAACATGTTATGAACCTATTTTTAGTTATGTTTCTGGTCTGTTATGTAATCAACAAGAATTCTGTTATGGTTCTTAACCATTTATGAACCAGTTTTTAATTATGTTTCTGTTATAAACCTGTTTTGAATCTGTTATAGGTCAATTTTGTTATAAACCTGTTTTGTTTCTGTTATAGGTCAATCTGATATAAGTCCCAATTATAGGGCAATAACAGTCAGAATATTACAGCTCCAAATTATAGGTCATGTACCATATACTTATAGGTCATGTCCAAATATTATAGGTCATGTCCAAATATTACAAATGATACAATATAACAGCAAATCTTTTTCATTAATAAAACATTCAAAAACAACATTCAACCTTACAAACAACATTCAATCCAGAAAACATTTAAATGGGGACAAAACATACTTTCACATACACAACATAACTGACCTAATTCAACCTAAATAACATTACAACAATAACAATTAGAAACAACAAATTCCATATTTTTTTCCACTTCATCATCATCTTCATTTCACCATCAATATTCATCAGCTTTTTCCCAAGTTCTTCAATGTCTTTTTTTGCCTCATCTAATCCCTTTACAGCCACCCCCATCCTATGCATTAAAAGCTCTTCTTTCTCATCAAATGCATCCTCATGGTACCAACCAAAGTAATTGCATCCATCTTGCTTAAAATTGGGACAACCCCAAAATAACTTTCCCATGTTCTTCACTGTTTTTGCCCTTTGCAGAATAGCCATGTCTCCACAATAGCAAGAAGGTTTCCTCCAACGATTTCCACTGACTGTTAAATCCCCATTTTCTGCATTTCTCTTGCTCAAAGAAGAAGAAGAACTACCCGATTTCATTTTCCCTAAACCCTAGCTTTTGCTTTGGAAAAAAATAGTAAGGATGGAAGATGATTTAAGTTTGCCCTAACAAGGAAGAAGAATGAGCGTCTGCAGAATGCACAATCAAGGAAGAAGACGACCAACATATTCTAAGTCACCTGCCACATAACAAAATATAAATAGACGTTTGGTCAAACTAACGGCAGGACTAACTTGACACTTTTTAAAAAGTTAAAGGACGAAATCGCCACATTTTAAAGTTAAGGGACCATATTGGACCTTGGTGTAAAGTTAAAAGACGAAAAAGATTAGTAAAATGAAGCTAAAAATAATTAAGTTGAAAATGAATTAACTTAAAAAAGTACTATATTGAATTTAAACTAGATTAAATTTAAATAAGCTACAAAAATTGTCTAAATAACAATAAAACAAAGAAAAAAAAGGCAAGGAAATGCCAAAAATCGGCCAAAATGCATGATTAATGAGACGTTTAACTGAAAAGTGCAAAAATTGCTGACTTATAATGATATGCAAAAGATCAAAGAATCTAAGGGTAAAATTTGGGGTACAACAGTTGCCCCTATTTAAATAGCTTTACCGGATGACACGAGGGATGAAAATCCTCGAGAGATCAAGGTGAAAGATATTTAAATATAGCAAACAGAAAATTTTGCCCTTAGATGGAATGCAGATGCTAAGGACAAACAACAGACATGCACATGCTGACATGCCATGAACTTCTAGTATGATGATATGATGTAATGGTAGATGCAAAGGCGCAGACAAACAAAACACCAAGGAAGAAGGGCAAGCCACCACAGGTCAGCTTACTGGGGAAGGATAAGGTTAGTATCCATGAGGTAAACTCAATGGGGATACAAGCTAACAGACAAAAGAGACTTACTGGGGAGACCCCAAGGAAACACTGGGGAAATGAAAGTACACTCTTTACTGGGCATGGAACCAGAAAGAAGACATGATCTCTACTGGGGATCAATTTGGAATAAAAGAATAGACACCAACAAAAGATTTTCTCGAATCTTCTTATACTGAAGAGTTCAAACGGGATCTTCAAAAAAACCAGAAAAGACAGAGAAAGAAACATCCGAAAAAACATCAGATGGCAAAAGAAACCAGTCATCCAATAACGGCTGTGAATGAAGGGTACAAATCACGATATCTAGTAATGGCTTTAGATGATTGTGAACAGAGACTACATTCAAGAATGGCATTGAATGCAAAGAAACCAGTAATCCAATAATGGCTTTGAACAAAAGGTACAAATCACAATATCTAATAATGGCTTTAGATAGAGGTGAACAAAGACTGCATTCAAGAATGGCATTGAATGCAAAGAAACCAGTCACCCAATAATGGCTTTGAATGAAAGGTATGACTCACAATATCTAATAATGGCTTTAGATAAATGTGAATAATAAGAACCCAAGAAAGTAATGAGTGACTGTGAACTTTCAGGAATGGCACTGAAAGTAAAGGTAGATCACTATATTCAGGAATGGTATCGAATGGTAGTGAGAAAGACATCCAGGAATGGCACTGAATGCAAAGGAGAAAACTCATCCAGGAATGGCATTGAATGGACAAAAAAGACTTTCAGGAATGGCACTGAGAGATATCCAAGAAAATTTGATGGAGGTTATAGAAGATAGGCAAAACTTCCAGGAATAGCACTGGGAGAAACAAGAGGAATAAGATATCCAGGAATGGCACTGGAGATCACAAGAGACAGACATCCAGGAATGGAACTGGAGTGAGAGAATATAAAGATCCAGGAATAGCACTAGAATGAGAGAAGACCAACATCTATCAACAAGATCAGATGTGCAAGAGAATGCCAACATTCAGGAATAACACTGAATGAAAGGACGGATAATGTTTCCGTAGGGCGCCAAGTAAGTTGGACTTTGACCACAAGGTAAGACGCGGATAACGACACGACCTCGGGAGAAATGCAAATGAGGATGAAACACTCATGATATGCATATGTATATGAATTATGCAGATGATTTATGATCGAATGCGAATGCAGATGTCGATGCTGACGACATAACTCGACTCTCGGGAGAAGACTGGACTGGAAGACTGATTCCTCTACACGGAGATCCCTGCCATTCTGTCTGGGGACTAGAGATGCTACTACTGAACACATCTCTGCCACTCTGGTAAACTGTATCTGGTGATGATCCTCGTAAAGAAGGATGGAAAGTTGCTTAGGGATTCTTCAAATTAACTGCCCCAGATTAGCTGACTGTTGTAGATGAGTTGATCATTGCTTCAGTTTGTGTGAGTCTAGAAAGGACCGTTTCATGGTGCTCTTAGAAAGCTTGCCCCAGACTGAGTCTTGAAAGATGATTATTTTTGCTGTACACTGGGATTGCTTGCCCCAGTATGAGTCTTAAAAAACTTCTGTATAAACCAATTTTGAGAAGTCGCCATTGAACCAAAAATCTTGAACTGATTCTTAACAGGATATGGAAGGAACTTGCCCCTGATTGGATCACCGACCAAGTTTCTCAAATGTTTGAAAATTCCTTAAGAGGAAAGCCAGTTTGCAAACAAAAGTACTTGTACAAACATGGTAAATGCAAAGTTCATGCAACTTTTGAAATCAAACATTTTGAAAGAGGTGCAAAGTATATGAGTCACTGGTCTGAACACGGTGGTTCAAGACATTAAAGTGAAAAGTTTAAGCAAAGGGTGTAATGCCCAAAATGGATGATCTGCAAAGATCTTTTTGGAGTCAATTTACGCAACCTTGCTGTAGTATGCTTTCAAAATACCTCGCTTCAATTAGGTCTTTTGAGGGTTGTAATGTGGTCTGGTTCACGGTTTAAGAAGCAAAGGATAAAGGCTCAAAGTTTATTTGTGACCCACCCAATCTACGCGATGAACTTCAGTCCTATGCTCAGTTAACTCAAAATATGCACTCAAGTTCCCATAGGTTAGGAATTGCACTGATGATAGTAATGATGGTTCAGAAATCGATGGACTCTAAATGGTAGTCACCACTTCCCTATAATATTTAGTTGTTTTTTCATTGAGGACTTTTATGGTAAGGATTTAAAGATTTCTCTTTTTTATTATCCCTAACTTTTGCCTGAACTGTTTCTTGTGAATCATACAGTCAGCGGGATGCCCCAATTTTGCCTAAGTCTCCTTCATAGGTTTCGACTTAGCGGGCTTTTTCTATTTTTGATTTTTATCTTTTTTGAAAGAAAGTGACTGTCTGTCTTAATGATTACGGCGAACCATCATCGGCTTTCGACTTAAAAGACATCTTCGACACTTGCTTGTTGTGTGCGAAGGAAAACTGTGAGTGCAACATTTTGTTGAAAGTCGTTTTGCATGAAGCTCTTGTAATTGAATGCACAATCCAGTTAACTGAGAACTGCCCTGCCCCAGGTTAAGGTTGCGGGTTTTTGTTTGTAAAGAAAGAAACTCCTACTTCTAGGCTCGAAGGGTTTAAAGAGGGGTTATCTTCCTTATGTCTCCAGTGTTTAGGGATTGAAACAATGCCTTACATCGTCAGCAAAGTTTTGATTTAAAAGCATACCAACAGCAATTATGAGTATTTACGTTTTCATCATCCTCCCTCTGATCTTTGCATAATCAAAAGAAAGTGGACAAGAGATTTTTTTATTTTATTTTTCATGAAAGAGGAAGCATTAAAAAGTAAATAGCAAAAACAAATGAATTGAATCAAAAAGTTGCAAATGCTTATTTTATTAACATGAAAGTACAAACATAATTTGGAAGCAAACAGCTAGTACAAAACAAAGGAAAATGCAAACAATAAGAAACATGGCCCAATGACTAGTCAACAACATGGATGAGTTGTCCTGTCTTCAGAAAGTAGCTGAGCTGAAGTCGACTGAAGCTTCACTTGCCCTGGCAGAGGGTTGTTCTGACATTCTGCATTTGATGTTAGCTCTAGTCCTGTATCGGTGTCGAGGAATCAGCTTGACAACTCACAGACAAACACTGGAAGATAGAGAGAATTGGCAATGAGTAACTGGACAAACTGACGCGTGCAATGAATCATGCAAAGATGCAAATGATATGAAATGCAATGCAATGCAAACAGGAAGCAAAAACACATAGCAGGATCAAGGGTTTGAGATCACAGCATGGAGTCTGGGTAGAGAACCAACCACAGAGTGTGTACTAGGGTTCATCAATTGTAGAACATGGTTCTAAAAGTTCCCAGAGTCTACCTAAATCCTTCGGATATTATCGGCCTACGTGACTACTCACGTGGGTTAATAATATTCTCAAGATAAACTCGTCTGAGTGTAGTATCGCGTGACAACTACTCGGGACTGGCTCCCTCATAGTCACCGCACTATACTATAAAGGCCAAGTGGGGTGAAGGTAACTACGGTCCTCAGAATCCCTGGCACTCAATTGAAAAAGTAATATCAATGTGACTGCTCACATCAGACATCAACAATCCCAAAGGGCCTCATCTGAGTGTGGTCATCATATGCCATAAGTTGTTGGTACTACTGCCAACAACCGACTATTGATTACACCACGATCCTATCATAAGTGCTCTCAAGTCCGGGTTAGGACTTATCTCACCACTCAAGGTAGCAACCCTGCATACAGAAAAACTCAAGCAAACAGGTATACAGATATATACAAATATGTACAAGTATAGCAAGCAAAACATATAACAAACACAAGTATAAACAAGGTGGGCTTAACCCTCAAATAATAGATTGTCTCCCCAGTGAAGTGACCATTTCTGTTGCGGTGAAAATCGGATAACAAATTATTAATTAATTTGCATCATTTTCTTTTACAACCGACTTTGATTTATCCAAAGGAAAGGTTCAAGATCGAAGAAAACCTAAAAAGGGGAGATCTAAGGTTCGGGGGTTGGTTATACAAAGGGAAGGTAAGCACCCTAAACGTCTGTAGTACTCTACATGAACCTCTTGTAAGTATTTGTGTTATATTAAAGTTGCTTGCTAAAGGGAAATGTGCTAAGGTAAAGAAAGACCTAGGGGTATATACACTAAGTATGCTCGCCAAGACATCGCATCTCGTGCCTACGTATCCTGACAGGGATGGAATCAGAGCATTCATAGTTCCCCTCAATGGGGGTGAGGAACTCTTGATTGTGGTCAAGGTTCCAAGGGAAAGTAGGGTGGAAAGTTTGTAAGGATTTATTGCTTAGGAGAAGAGATTAATGGCTATCTCTTGTAAAAGGATTGTGAAGGGTTAGACCGCCTTGAAGGAGAAGAGATTAATGGTTATCTCTTGTGAAGGTTAAAGAAAGGTTTAAAAGTTATAAGAGATTAATAGCTATCTCTTGTGAAAGGTTAGGTTAAAATGGAATGAAATGTTCACGGGAAGGTAGGGTCTGACAGCAAGACACCTACGTGAAGTGCGGCGACTCCACACCTAAGATTATGTTAAAAGGGAAGGTAAGTCTCAATCGCACGGTGGCGTGAGATAAGGGAATGACGGAAAAGGCTATCCTAAATGACGTGACAGTCAACTATAGGGTCCTTTCCTTTGGAATGAGATAAATAAATAAATAAAGAGTAGGTATCACAGCTCCGGGATTAATCACAGTCAAAGAATTAAACTCAAAAATGAATATCATGAATTAAGGACTAATCACAGTCAAGAGTAAAAAGAATTAAACTCACAGATTGAACATCAGGAATTGACTAAGATGAAAATACGAACTGTCAAGATCAAATCAAGAATTAAAAATAAAATCTAATTAAACCAAAAATTTATTTAAACTAAGATCTAATTAAAACTAAATAAATGAATTCTAATTAAACAAAATTAATTAAAAAAAAAACTAACTAAACTAATTAATAAGCTAAAAATTCTAACTAAACTAATTTCTAATTTAACTAACTAAATAAACTAATTTCTAATTTAACTAATTAAAATAACAAAGAAAAAAATAATAAATAAAGCATAGAAAAAAAAATGAGGCGCTCCCATCACTCTTCATTTACTGATGGTACATTACAATTACACACAACCTCCTTTAAAATTTGAGAATTTGACCAATTCAAAAACAAAATCTCCAATGAAAATAACAACATTAATTTCCATGAAAAATAGAACCAAAAAATGGTTTAGACTTCATTCTCCTCTTTCTAATTTTCCACACGTGTCCTTCCTCCCCACATGCATCATTGTATTCCTTCTTTTGTTAAAGTTGAATTAAATGAAAAAATAAATGCCATGAAAATTGATTAATGAATAAATTAAATGTCACTTGAATTATGATAACAATACAAGTAATAAAAGGTCAAATAAATAGGAACAGACAGCTCATCTCTCTCAATGTAAAAACACGGTAAAACACTCTGCAAAATCTGAAACATTATCCTTCATTCATCTCTTGAAAATGCAGATAAACATTATTTCAGCAACAAAGTAGCCAAATTATCTCAATTATAACAACAACACAACTCAGAAATGAAGGAAAAAAAATTAACAATTTAATCCACAAAAATCAAACAGAATAAATTCCATGCTTATATATATTTCATAAATCATTTGTAAGAACAAAAATGCAAGAATCATGACTCATTAAGATCGAATCGCAAGCATAAATGCATAATAATAATCGAAACAATGAATGATGCAATATTGAAGCAACTCGAATCAACTTGTTACCGAAATCATATGGTTGAAGAGACTTAATACCAGCAACAACACATCTTTACGAAGTTCTTCAAACCGTCGTGTTTCAGAGTGTCCCGATCGTACCCAGAAATCAAACTTAAACCTGCACAGAAACGGCCAGCACCCAAACAAAATAGAAAACAAAACCCGTGAGTTCGAAATCGACAAAACAAAGTGAAGTTGATGAAACGAGTCCAGTTGTTGTTGTTGTGAATTGATAAAAAAAAACTGGTTTTTTTCTGGTGGATGTATGTGTGAACTGTTGGTTAGTAACAGAGGTTTACAGTGGATGGTTGGAGAGGTTTGTGATGGGAAGTCAGTTGCAAGTGGTGAACAAGAACGAATAGTTATTGTTTCGTGAGGATCATAACAGATGGGGCAGAAGGTTACTGCGGAGAATGGAGATGTGGTTCTGTGAGTTGATAATGAGAGGTATCTGTATGGTTCTCATCTGTGAAGCATGGGTACTCCATTTCACGTAAAGTACCGGTACTGGGTACTTACCGAGTACCGGTACGCGTACGGTACTCGTATGGTATGTACCGACACCGTACTTATATTTTATTTATGGTTTTTTAAATTGGTACTCTAATGGGTACATATTAGGTACATGAACTCAATTTTTTTCTTTTAATGATATAGTTTTATACTTTTTTTAATGGGCTTTTCATGTGCTGATGTAGAGTTTGGCCAATTTGATTCGTTACAAGATCGGTGGATCTTGAAACCAAAGCAATGGTTGATAACTTATGGATCTTCAATCACTAAACTTTAATCCATTGCATTGAAACTCTTTGCACAACCAAGTTCTTTATCTTTTGTTGAGAAAAATCGGAGTACATATGAATTTATACTCGCGTACCCGTACCTTGGTTTTTTAAAAAATGACGTATTCCGTACCAGTACTCGTACCGGGTACTAGGTACATACCCGTACCTTTACAACGTTGGTTCTCATATTGTCCCTTGAGGTCCCTCTCTTCTCTTATTATCTCGTTTTAAAAGAAACCAAACCTCTTTTCTTTTCATCTTGGATTCCTATCTGCTGCTGCTGATGTCTTGTTGTTTTCAATTAGCAGATTTTAATGTCTTGTAGCCGGGATTTTTGGAGCAGGTTTTATGGCTTTTGTAGCACGTTTGTGGGCTGGCTTTGTGGGGAGTAGGTTGTGTAGTGTGGCTGGTAGCAGAAATTTGGCTTTTTGAAAGTTGGAGTGTATTGTAGAGGATTATGGGGAAGTACAGTTATGCGGCTGTAGCGGTTTTGCAGCAAATTCTTGGAGAAATTTCAGGCAAAAAGTATTGAGATGACTTGGCGTGTTTTTTTCTTATTTGCAGCAGGGAGGTGTGTATGTTAACCGGCTGATTCTGTGGGATGCTTTGGGAAGTGGTGTGTGCAGGCAGGCTATTGCAAGTTGGTTATGGCAAGGAGTCTTTTTTTGGATTTTGTAATAAAAAACTAAAACTGAATTTGAATAAAATAAAACTGCAATTAAAAACAAACTAAATAAATGAATAAATAAATAAAAACTATAATTATGATTAAAAATTAAAAACAAGTTACAATTAAATTAAATTACTAAACTTAAACTAAATAAATAAAAAATTGAAATTAAAGTATATTATAAAAAAAGAAATTAATTTAATTTAGACTAGACTAAAATAAACACTAAACGATAATTAAAATAAATTACAAATACTAAAAATTGCAAATAAACTAAATCAAACTTAAATTAAAGTAAAATGAAGCTAAAAATAATTAAGTTGAAAATGAATTAACTTAAAAAAGTACTATATTGAATTTAAACTAGATTAAATTTAAATAAGCTACAAAAATTGTCTAAATAACAATAAAAACAAAGAAAAAAAGGCAAGGAAATGCCAAAAATCGGCCAAAATGCATGATTAATGAGATGTTTAACTGAAAAGTGCAAAAATTGCTGACTTATAATGATATGCAAAAGATCAAAGAATCTAAGGGTAAAATTTGGGGTACAACACCATGTACTTAAGGCTCGTGGCGCACAATACTCGTTGTATTTATTAAGTGTTTTGATTTGTTTTTGAGATGAGAAAAGAAAGGACTCAAAGGGTTGAAAAGAAAATAACTAGGGGAAACTAGATCCTAATGTTGTCATGCACAATGGTCATAAGGTTGAGATAGAAGGGAATTCTACCTAGTGTTAGCATGCAAAGAGATAGATCTAGGGTTAAGGTTTAAAAAGGGACTATCCTAATTGTTATCATGCAAAGGATTGAAAGCCTAATGTCTCTCCTACCTCAAACTTAATAAGAAATTAAGTTGATCTAGGAATCCTAAGGGAGCATTTGATCAAACACAAGTAAACACCAAGCAAAATCAATCCCAACAACAAAAGAAAATTCAAGACTTAAAGAAGAAGAAATGAGATGAAAAAGGTATATGCAAAAGCAAAATGTATTCACATCAAAGCACAAACAAAAGCAAACTCAAGACTTAAACAAGTCTCAAGGCTTAAAAGAGAAGAAAGAAGAAAGAGATGAAAGAGAAGATGCAACATCAAGAAACTCAAGAAGTGAGATTAACATAAGAAATGCAAATATAAATATCCAATCATTCAAGGAAATCACCAACACCAAGTGCACATACTTCAAACCATACTCCAAAAATGGAAGTGAAAACAATTAGGCAAAACAATGCACTAATGGACATACAAATGACTTAAACCCCAAACAAGAAGTAATATCGACCATCAAACAAAGTGAAGTGAAGCCAAGTGATATGAGAACCAAGATGGGGAAGTAGCTATGTCATATCACATTCATCTCATGCTAATGATCAAAGAAAGAGCAAGTAGGTTCAAGGCATGCATCTTAACAACATTCAATCATTTGTCAACAAAAAGTTCATGTAAGACACACTTCAAAAGAGCAAACATGTGAGAGTAGGGTAGGGAATCCAAGTAGGGTAGTAGCATGATCATGTATATCAATCCAAACATCACTCATGGATAGCAAGAAGAAACACCAAGGATCAACTTCAAAACATGCATCAAAACTAGGCAAACGTCCACGTAAGTCATCCATATAAGAAACAAATGATCATGTGAGGCAAGAAGTGAGAAATAATCACACAATGGACATCATATCAAGAGGATCAACATCTTAAACATATTGTTCAAAGCAAACAAGAATCCACAAGCATTTATTAGATCATATAAGAAACATCTCAAAAGAACTAGGTCAAGAACATCAAAGGAGCAAAGCCAAAACATTGTCAAATTGGAAAATCAACCACAAATAGGAAAATGATCAAATGAAAGTGAATCCAAAGCTTAAATCAATTTAAGACAGCATGTAATCACATCAATTAATCATTTCAAACTTAACTCAAGCACAAGTGGTCAAAAAGAAACCAAACTAGGTTAAGCATCAAGCATGTTCCATTCAACTTCAAACCACATGTAAGCATCAACCAAAAATAGAAACATGTCTTATAAAAATAAAAATAAATTCTAAAACTCATATTATAACAATCAAGAACAAGTGTTAAAAATATCTCAACAAGAATTACATAATTGCACCACAAATTGGATCAAACAATCACACATAGCAAACTAATCGAGCAATAATCGAGGATCATTAAAAACCAAATAAAAAACAATCAAGAAATGATCATCAAGGCAGCATAATGACATTCAAACAATCCTCACTTAATTTTCA
Source organism: Lathyrus tuberosus (assembly GCA_022829125.1). Taxonomy (NCBI): domain Eukaryota; kingdom Viridiplantae; phylum Streptophyta; class Magnoliopsida; order Fabales; family Fabaceae; genus Lathyrus; species Lathyrus tuberosus. The sequence continues at coordinate 9,250,309 of JALAZF010000082.1, read as the reverse complement.
AAATATGTGAAAAATATTAGATCAATAAAGCATATCAAAGTCATCAAAAACACAAATCCTAATTCAAGGGTAAACATGGAAAACACCCTTCAAAATTAATTCCAAATAAAATATTAAAATAATTGGTAAAATAAAATAAAAATCACCAAAAGTATCTCAAAACATCAAGGAATCAGACACATATTTTTAAAATTTTTTATCATGAGTGGAACATAAAAAATAAAATCAAAATGGAAATAGGATGAAAATAGAAGTAACATGAACAAAACACAAGGAGGGGGTGCATTCAGTAAAGCGCAATACAAAAGGAATCAGTTCAGGTGCAATTGGGCATGAAAACCAGGGGGTGTCAAAAGCAAATAATGCAAGGCCCACGACCAAAATTAACCAACAAGCACACATACAAGCAAAACACATCGTTTCATTTAATGACTCAGCAAGCCATGTCAGCTAAACACATCAAACGCCAGAGCCCTAGCTCCTGTCATCTTCTCCGGCTACACACGCTGGAGTTGCAGATCAAACACACACAAAAAAGATCAAACCATACATCATTTCAAAGGAAAATTCATGGAGAGTTCAAATTCGTGCTCAGTTTTTCATAAAGGTGTCTCTTTCATGGTTAAATCAAGCCACGGAAATTCATGTCACATTCTGAAACAACATTAAACTGAGACAACAAGTATACAATCATTACCAACATGAATGTAGGACTTCAGAAAAATAAATCACGAGTTAAAAACATGCTGGAAAAGTGAGAACAAGGTTTAGAAAACTTACTCAACGGAGTAAGTCTGTTGCTTCTTAAAACTCCTATAGAAAAACTTCAGAAACTCCACCAAATGATCCACAATCTCTCAAGGATGATGAATGGAACAATGAATGAGCAAGAAACTTGATGAAACAGCTTGCACGACTTCAGAAAATTTGAGGGAGAGAACTCCTTTTCAGATCTGGTTCTTTGAAATAATGAAGCTCCTTTCACGTTTTAGGGTTTGTTTTGTTTATATATCATGGATTGGAGAGATTTTTTGAAGCCTAAATGGAGAGAATTGGGTTGGTTAGAATTTTTTTCAAAAATGAGGTGAGGAAGGAGTGGTACGAGTTAAGGGGTGTTTGTAGTGATTATGCTGAGTAAAGAGAGTGGAGTGAGGAGTGTGGATGAGTGTTGGCACGTGAAAAGAATGAGGAGGTCAAGTTATCAAGTTTTATGCAACAAATTCTCTTTCCATTTTAACCAAGAATGTGCATGATGTGCATGAAAGTGTGATAGCATGGTTGGTCCACTTATCGCAAACATAATGCGGTCATGTGTGGTGTACAAATGAGAACCAAGTATGCTGCCAAAGAAAGCTCACAAATATGCCAAGAAATGTACCATATTATGTTTTGAAGTTATTTGAACACCTTCACTTTACACAAGCATAACTTGATCTATTTTGCTCCAATTGGTGCATTTTTGAGCTCTAGTTAAAGTAGGAAGAACAACTAACAAGTTCTATGTTGAAATCAACTTGAAATAATGCTTAGACCTATGTGAAAATTGACCTTGAAGTTATGTCCACAAAAGTGATCAAACCTGCCTAAAAATTCTAAGTCACAAATGCAATTTGACAACTTGGTGACACCACCTTTGAAGCTCCATAACTTGGGGAATTTTAATCCAAATGAGGCATTCTTGGACTTTTTGGAAATGTGGGATTGCAATATACAACTTTCATGTGAACATGATTTCAAAATGAAGCTTGGAAACCACTAAAAAATGAACTTGAAGACTTGCACAAAAACTGATCTTAAACACTTAGAAAAAATCTAAGTGTTGAAACGTGAAAGTTTGAAATGTCCAACTTCCAACAATCATAACTTGCTCAAAAATGATCCAATGGAGATGAATTTTATATGATTGGAAAGCTTGAAATGAAGACTACAATTTTCATATTTGACAAAAAATGAAATGGAGTCTTGAACATGGAGAAAATTGGCCTTGAAAGTAGTTGCACAACCATGAAAACTTTCCCAAAATAGTAAGTCTCTAAAACCCTAATTTCCTATTTTAGCAACTTTTCCCAATTCTTGATTTTTCATGATTCCCTTGATATTTCTTGATCAAATTCCACACATTGGTCATGTTTAACATGACAAACACAAAATTAACCTCAAAAAGGAAGGAGTTGACTTTTTCCTTGCACAGTTTACTTTGTCCCCAATTCTACTGATCCACAATCATCTGACCAATTGAAACTCTTCTGATTAAAATTGATGATCAATCTTCCATCCTTAGACACTTGAGAACATAAAGGAGGCCATGGAATCAAGTCTTTCTCAAAGAATCAGAAATAAACTGATTTTATCACATACCCTAATTTTGGTCCAAAAAGATAGAATGTGTTGACCCAAGCTCAAAACTCTAATTCCCTTGAGTAAGATGGAGAATCATTTGAACAAAGATGATTTGTGTAACAAGATGATGATGAGGCTTCAAAATTCTTGTCCATGAGGGTACCACATACCCAAGTATCCAAAAACCCTAGATTGATGACCAAAGGATAGAAGGAGTTGATCCACTTCAAACCTCTTGCCAATTTCAACCATTTGATGAAGTGATGTACATATTAGGATGCCTTGAGGCCTAAGAAACCCTTGTAGCTTGAGTGATGGTGACATTGAGAGCATTTCTACCATTATTGCCTTGAACAAACCTTCCCTATACACATATGATTGAATAAGATTCCTTGCTTGAGCCTCTGATAAACACACTTTTCTCTTGAGCTAACCAAGATACCTTGATCTCATGCTTAGAACCAATGATATGCCCAAATAATAATGCAAAATGAAAAGAAACATAAGCCAGTTAGAGTTAGAAACAAGAGGGCAAATTTTTGGGTGTTACAGCTGCCTCTATTCAATCTACTTGGACCTGAAGGAGTGATAGCAACGACTTTCCTACATTCAAGGTAAAAGGAGATTAAATACCGAAAGAACCCAAAAATTTGCAAACTATGGAGAGATATATGACAAGGTGATTTCCAGCGGATACCAACCAAAAGTTGGGATAGCAAAAGATAACAGATAAGTCAACAAAAGATGCCAACTAAGAGTTGGGATGAAAAGGACACAGATGAAGAGTGACCTCACAACAAGGAATACCGACCAAAAGTTGGAATAAAAGAAAGGACACCCACCACAATCTGAGGTAAAAAATGCAAGATGCCAACCAAGAGTTGGGATAACGAGGACAGCGACCAAAGGCAAACTCACAAAGAGTAACAACCAAAAGCTTACCAACCAAGAGTTGGGATAAGACCAAAGATTAATAACCAAAAGTTGGGAGAGAGGATACTAACCAAGAGTTAGGATAACCAAGGCGCCGACCTAAGGCGAATTCACAATGAAAGATACCAACCAAGAGTTGGGATAAAGGATACTAACAAAGAGTTAGGATAAATAGAATGTCGACCGAAAGTAAACTCATAAAGGGTACCAACCAAAAGTTGGAATACAACAAAGACTACCAACCAAAAGTTGGGATGAAATTCCACAAAAGATACCAACCAAAAGTTAGGATACAACAAGGATTACCAACCAAGAGTTGGAATAAATAGAACGCCGACCGAAGGCGAACTCACAACGAAGAATACCAACCAAGAGTTGGAATAACAGAGAGTACCAACCAAGAGTTGGGATAAAACCAAAGGGTACCAACCAAAATTTGGGATGAAGGATAAGATACCAACCAAGAGTTGGGATGGAGGATACTAACCAAGAGTTAGAATAACCAAAACGTTGACCGAAGGCGAATTTCCACAAAAGGATACCAACCAAGAGTTGGGATACGACAAAGGATACCAACCAAAAATTGGGATAAACAAAGCATACCAACCAAAAGTAAGTTAGGATTGAACCAGAGATATACAGGAAGTAGACTCCACGGACTTACGACCTGAAGGGAAGATGACTCCGTTGGGGCAAAGAGAAGCTTAAATAGACGACTATGCAGGGGAGCGCACGACTTTACTGGGGATAAAGTAAAACAAAATCTCCTGAGTTATGCCATTATCTGCTGAGGAAACGTCTTGCATAAAGGATATCAAACCTGGCTTATACTTTGAATGCATATGTTTGAATTTTTCTATCGCGTAATGCTCCATACAAAATGGAAATGCTACGCATTTGGAGGATACAATGAAAAAAATGCTTATGATATGCAAAAGACACTCCACCGAGAGAAGTGCTGAGAAACCCAGAAACAAACTCTGCTGAGGAAGACAAACTGAACGGCCTTCCCGATTATATCCTCTGCTAAAGATAAAACCCAAAAAGAATTTCCCCTATGCTGGGAATCAAGACTAACACCTGCCGAAGATAGAAGTCAAAGATCTGATGCCGAAAAGTGTCAATAACCATTGGGCTTGGAATCTACTGGGGATGTCAACCACCGTTGATCTACCTGTCGAGGGAGTCAACACCAAACTCTGCTTGGGGAGAGAAGTCAATGTTACTAAACCTGTTGGGGAATATCATTGAGCTTACCCTGCTAGGGATAAAAGCACACTATTGTTGGCGAAATTAAACTTCCTGACCCGACGGGGAATATAAAATCTCTACCAGGGGGAGAGACATCCAGACAAGTCTCCTGCTGGAGATATCACATTATCCTGTTTGGGACAGTCAACTTCTGAATACTCACTGGGGAGTAATAAACCAATCTGACCAGGGAAAGCAATTCTCTGCACTCTTGCTAGGGAGAAAGAAATTCCCAATGCTCTCCTGAGGATGCTAAAACTTCGATAATCTCTGTCGAGGAGAGAAACTCTACCGGGGAGAAGAAATTATGTCACCCTGCAAACACATAACAAACAACAGAATGTTCTATATGAAAAATGGCCACCTCGGTTACCATCCATAATATCCATCGCTCAAGCAATTTCCATTGTTTTCAATATGCTCTGTAAAGCTTAAAGTTTTCACATGCAATGTTTATCAAAAATATCTGACGTTTTTGCAAACAAAACAGTAAAAGTAAAAAACAGAAATGAATAGCTTTTTGAGTGAAATGAATATTTTATTGATTGAATTGGCCTGTAAATAGGCATTTACAACTGGAAGCAATTCTTGAAAAGAGGTAATTTCACAAAAGTGAAAAGAAAATACACATGTCGCCAATGTGGGAACAGATATCCATCATGCTTCAATTCGACTATGACCCATATGTCTTCTATGTCCACAAATGCTTTTCCTTCTGAAAAGACTGATTGGACTGATTCCTTTCCTTCGAAACTCCCATGTATTAAAAGTGTTCACAGATCGAACGCAGACCGCAGTCTCGTGTTTCCGAATCCCTAACTTTTGCCTGGATCGCCCTTTCGGGTTTTCAATCCACCGGGATATCCATTTTTGCCAAAGTTGCCTTTTCAGGTTTTCAACTCTGCGGGTTTATTCTTTTCTTTTCTTTTATCCCTAATTTTTGCTCGAACCTTTTCTTTTTATGGTTCGCCAGGATGCCCTTTTTTGCCTGGACTTTTCTTTTTGTGGTCCAGCGGTCTTTTTATGCGTAGTATTGTTTGACTGCGTCTGCGTTCATAGGGGATGTAAAATCTTCACCATCCATAGTTGAGAGTAATAAGGCTCCACCAGAAAAAACCTTTCATACTACATATGGCTCTTCGTAGTTTGGAGTCCATTTGTCCCTGTGATCTGTCTGAGGAGGAAGGATCCTTTTCAAAACCAAATCGCCTGTCTGAAAACACCGAGGACACACTTTCTGATCAAAGGCTTTCTTCATACTGCTTTGATACAACCGGCCATGTGCAATGGCTGCCAATCTCTTCTCTTCGATAAGGTTCAATTGATCCAACCTAGATCATACCCATTCGGCTTCGTCAAGTTTCACATCTGCCAAAATTCTTAAAGAAGGAATCTCAACTTCTAATGGTAGGACTGCTTCCATACCATACACCAGTGAGAAAGGAGTTGCCCCTGTCGATGTACGCACCGAAGTACGATAACTGTGTAAAGTAAAGGGAAACATCTTATGCCAATCCTTGTAAGTTACCACCATTTTCTGCACAATCTTCTTAATATTTTTGTTTGCTGCCTCAACAACGTCATTCATCTTCGGACGATATGGAGAAGAGTTATGATGTTCGATTTTAAAGCTCTGGCATAGCTCCTTCATCATCTTGTTATTCAAATTTGAACCATTATCAGTAATGATTCTCTCCGGGATACCATAACGACAGATGATGTCCTTCTTTATAAATCGAACTACCACTTGTATAGTGACGTTGGCAAACGAGGGTGCTTCTACCCACTTTGTGAAATAATCAATATCAACCAGAATAAAACGATGCCCATTGGAAGCAGTCAGCTCAATCTTTCTAATCATATTGATACCCCACATAGCAAAGGGCCAAGGAGATGTCAGTACGTTCAAAGGAGTTGGCGGTACATGCACTTTATCAACATAAATCTGGCATTTATGGCATTTTTTGGCATATTTGAAACAGTCGGACTCCATAGTCATCCAGTAATACCCTGCCCTTAGCAGTTTTCTGGCGAATGGCCAGTCCATAGCATGAGTACCAAAAGAACCCTCGTGAACCTCTTCCATCAACAGGCATGCTTCGTGTTCATTAACACAAGTAGCAAGACCATGTCAAAATTCCTCTTATATAGCACATCGTCCTCGTTCAAAAAGAAGTTGCCTGCTAATCTCGTCAGAGTTTTCTTATCCTTGGTAGATGCCCCAGCCGGGTACTCTTGAATCTTGAGAAAGCATTTGATGTCGTGATACCATGGCTTGCCATCTGATACCTCTTCGACTGCAAACACAAAGACTGGTCTGTCAAGATGCATAATTATGATCGATGGAACTTCATTCCACAAATTCACTTTATATATTGAAGCCAACGTTACCAACGCATCCGCCATCTAATTTTCAGCCCGAGGTACATGGTGAAAGCCAACCCTATCAAAGAACAGTAACAACCTTCTGGCGTAGTTCTTGTAAGGAACCAAGTTTGCCTGGCGAGTCTCCCATTCACCTTTAATCTGATTAATTACCAACGTAGAATCACCATACACATCAAGGTTCTTGATTCTCAGATCAATGGCCTCTTCCAACCCCATGATGCAAGCTTCATACCCTACTTCATTGTTGGTGCATATGAACCATAGTCAGACAGTGAAGGGTATATGAGAACCCCTTGGAGTGGTAATGATTGCCCCGATTCCATTACCATATGAATTAACAGTCCCATCAAAAATTAAACTCCACTGAGGTCCAATTTCAGGTCCTTCGTCAGGCAAAGGCTCATCACAGTATTTCATCTTCAAAAACATGACATGCTCATCCTGAAATTTAAACTTCATCGGTTGATAATCCTCGATCGGTTGTTGAGCGAGATATTCTGACAGAACACTTCCCTTAATGGCTTTCTGGGAAACATACTGAATATCATATTTTGTCAAAACCATCTGCCAAAGGGTGCTTGCTTTTCAAACACGTACTTTATCGAATCCATCTTTGAAATTAACGGGGTTGTGTGGTTTAACGTATACTGCCTCAAACGTTTAACTGCCCAAGTGAGTGCGCAACATGTCTTTTCCAGCATCGAGTACCTTGACTCACAATCAGTAAAATTTTTACTTAGGTAGTAAATGGCATGCTCTTTTCTACCTGTCTCGTCGTGTTGACCGAGTACACACCCCATAGAATTCTCAAGAACCGTAAGATACATAATCAAAGGTCTTCCTGGCACTGACGACATGAAGATCGGAGGTTCCTGCAGATATTCCTTTATTTTTTTCAAACGCCTTTTGACAATTTTCATTCCACCTGACCTCTTGATCTTTTCTCAGCAATTTGAATATTGGTTCACACATGGCCGTAAGATGAGAGAGGAACCTGGCTATGTAGTTCAGTCTCCCTAAGAACCCACAAACCTCTTTTTCTGTTCTAGGTTCAGACATATCTTGTATGGCTTTTACTTTAGCAAGATCTACCTCAATACCTCTTTCGCTAACAATGAAGCCCGGCAATTTACCAGATCTCACCCCGAAGGTGCACTTGTTCGGATTCAACCTTAATCTGAATTTCCTCAACCTTTCAAACAGCTTCTGAAGATTCACCAAATGCTCTTCCTCCATTTGGGACTTCGCAATCATGTCATCAACATAGACCTCGATCTCTTTGTGAATCATATCATGAAAGAGAGTCACCATCGCCCGCTGATAGGTTGCCTCAGCATTCTTTAATCCAAAGGGCATTACCTTATAACAGAAAGTACCCCACGGTGTTATGAACGCCGTCTTCTCCATGTCCTCTGGGGCCATTTTGATTTGGTTATACCCAGAGAAGCCATCCATGAAGGAAAATACAGAGTATCGAACAGTGTTGTCAACTAACATTTTAATGTGGGGAAGTGGGGAGTCATCTTTCGGGCTTACTCTGTTCAAGTCACGATAATCAACGCACATCCTGACCTTTCTATCCTTCTTAGGTACATGAACGATATTAGCAACCCACAGAGGATAATTTGTCACAGCGAGAAAACCAGCATCTAACTGTTTCTGAACCTCTTCTTTGATTTTGACAGCCATGTCCGGTCTCGTTCTTCTCAACTTCTGCTTGATCGGAGGACAACCCTCTTTAAGCAGAAACTTGTGTACAACAATATCGGTGTCAAGCCCATGCATGTCTTGGTAAGACCAGTCAAAAATGTCCACATACTCTCGCAACATTTCAACCAATCTTCCCTTAACACTGTCTTCCAAGGCGGCCCCAATTCTGACTTCCTTTTTCACGTCCTCAGTGCCCAGATTAATAACTTAGATGTCCTCCTGATGAGGTAAAATGATCCGTTCCTCCAGTTTCAGTAGTCTGGCTAATTCCTCAAGCAAGTCACAATCTTCGTCATTCTCTTCTTTGGCATGATAAATGGGATTATCGAAGTTATATCGAGCCATAGCTGAATCATTATCGGTAGAATCTGAACTGATAAACCTGCATGAGTGATGTTTTATGTTTATTATGAATGCAACAATGAACAAACAAAAACACATTGCCATTTTTCTTTTATTAAATGCAAAAAGCAAAAAAGGAAAAACAGGGATCAAAACATTTGAATGCAAAACGTCCTTTATTAATGGTGACATTCAAAATGAAACAGTGTGGCCCTACAGAATGAGTCACTACGTCTTGGGCAGAATGTAGGATTTAACATATGCAAAAAACAATAACAATTACTCTTCACTGGTGACTTGGATGACTTCCTCGGTAGACCAGTTGCGCAACTCCTGACCAGGAACACATGGGTGAATCCAATCGTCCATATCATAATCACCGTCACCTTCATCATCCCCAATAGCATTAATTCTGTTGAAAAATACTCCAGCACTGGTAAACCTGACTGGACCACTATACCTTAGAGGCTCTTGAGACGACTTTGATGGCATGTACCCCCAAACCATGTTTATTCTGCTTCATTGGGATTTCCAGAACCTAGCCCCACCTCTGAGAATCACCAGAATCTACCACTGCGCGCACATCCTTGAATGAAGACATTGAAACTTCAGGCTCTTTAACCTCCACAAGAGGCTCCTTCGAAATCTGAATAGCCTCAAAATCCTGGCATTAAGTTTCATGAATTTCTCCGTCAACTTCCACATATTTGAAGGTTGACAAATGACTAACCATTATGTCCTCCTCACCACACACTGCGACCACTTTACCTTCGACCATGTACTTCAATTTCTGATGTAACATTGATGTCACTGGCCCAGCATGATGAATCCAGGGGCAACCCAATAAACAGCTATACGCTGGATGAATATCCATAATATAGAAAGTTGTGTTAAAAATCTCTGGCCCCACCTTGATGGGCATAAGAACTTATCCAAACACGGATCTCTTGGAACCATCAAAAACACGCACCACCAAATCTCAGGCATGCAAATAAACCCCTGTGTGTCGAGCTTCATGAGTGCCTTTTTCGGAAGAACATTTAATGATGAACCAGTATCCACTAACACATGTAACAACAATGAACCCTTGCACTCCATGGAGATGTGCAAAGCATTATTGTGATTCCTCCCTACGGGAGTCAAATCCAGATCAGTAAAACCCAAGCCATTCCCGGCGTTCACGTGTGCCACCACACCTTCGACCTGATTCACAAAAATATCTTGTGGCACGTAGGCGGCATTTAACACTTTTAGTAGCGCATTTCTATGAGCTTCTGAGCATAACAGCAATGACAGAATGGAGATCTTAGAAGGTGTTTGATTCAACTGATCCACAATCTTGTAATCGCTCTTCCTATTAACCTCATGAACTCTTCCACATCCTTCGAGAAAGAGTCATCAACCTGTTTTTGTGCAGAATCATTTACAACTTGCCTCTGTCTGGAATTATCAACCACTTGCTTACCCTTATCTTGACTTGAATTGCCTGCATTTTCATTAGATGGTGAAAATACTCTACCACTTCTTGTAATACCTCCGGCCCCCACAATATTCTCAACAATAGATCCTGCGCTTGATGAACCCACTAGTTCTTGTTTTTGTCCGTTACAAAAGACTTCAGCCCGTAATTCCACGGAATGGCTTTAGTACTTTCGTAAGGTACTGGACCTGGAACAATAATAATAACCGACGCTTGCCTCATCGGTGCTGAAATATGAATTGTCTTATACGGAATAGATATCGTAGCAACGTCATCACCATTATTAACAACCTTCTTCTCACCGTTAACCCTGTCAAACTGCAATTGACCGTCATCAATCAACCTCTGTAAACCTAATTTCAGAGAGTCATAACCCTCTGGCTGTAACAGACACTCTTGACAATCTGTTGTACACCTCAGAAATACTATACCTTTCAACAACCATTCTTTAACAACCGATAAAGGAGTCTTCAACTCATTAACATCCAATATCAAATCCAACTTTTATCTGTCCTCGATAGCATTAGCCCTTGCCCCACCATGATTAGGCATAGGGTTCTAAATCATAATTGGACCATTGTTAGTGAAATCGATAGCTTTTGAATCAAGCAAGTCCTGGACCTTGTGCTTGAATGCTTTATAATTATCAATATGATGCCCTGGCGCTCCAGAATGGAATTCGTAGTGGGCGTTGGCATCATAATCGGGTGGAAGAGTGCTAGTTAGCTGAGCCAAAGTTCTCTTTTAGACCAATTGCAACTGAAGCAAATGTTGTAATAATTGAGCGTACGACATAGGAGGAGTTTCAAAGTTCCTATTAGCCATCCTTGGTCTGTCAGGATACCGACGGGGAGCGTTGTTCTGTTGCTGCAGCACAGACGGAATAACTACGGTAGCAACTTGTTGAGTGAAATTTTGACGGGCCCTACCTTTCTGCCGATTCGAAGAAACAAAGTTTGTATCACCTTCCCTCTTCTTGACAATCCCTCCATATGGCTTCTTATTTCCTCCAGATGAGGATCTGCTGCTGCATGGTATCTTGCCAGTCTTAATACCACTCTCAACCCTCTCTCTAGCCAACACCAAATCTGAAAATCCAACAGACAAACATCCAACCAACTTTTCATAGTAAGGCCCCTGGAGTGTGGCCATGAACATGTCAATAAGCTCTCGCTCCATCGTTGGAGGTTGAACTCTAGCAGCAAGTTCACGCCACCTCTGGGCGTACTCTTTAAAGCTCTCGTTGTTCCTCTGGGAGAGGTTCTGTAGTTGCATAGGGTTTGGTGCCATATCTGTATTGTACTGGTAATGTTTAACAAATGCCACAACAAGTTCCCGCCAACTACGGATATTAGTCCTCTCAAGTTGTATATACCACTCTAAGGATGCCCCAGCTAGGCTATCCTGAAAGAAATACATCAGAAGCTTCTCATCGTCTGAATAGGCAGACATCTTCCTGTAATACGCCCTAATGTGGGTCTTAGGACAGGTAGTTCCATTGTATTTGTCAAAAGCAGGCACTTTGAACTTGTGAGGAACTTTCACGCCGGGGACCAAACCCAAATCACCCATATCAAGACCAAAAGAATTCTGATTTTTGAAAGCTTTCATCCTCTCTTCAATTAGTTTAAACTTCCTATCAGCCTCAGTTGGGAGGCTAGTATCTACCCCTTGCATAAAGAAAACGTCATCCTGATGACCTTCCCAATGATGGCCCCCAGCGCCATGCACTGCACATACACTACCAACTCCACCGAATACCACCAGAATACCCCCACCTGCTCCTCCGCTCGGAGGAATGACAACAGTAAGACTGCCTCTGCCTGGAGGATTAGCACCACCAAGACTACCACCAGCACCTCCGCCCGGAGGAACGATAACACCAGGACCACCATGAAGAACACCCTCTTCGTCCATATGAACGACTAAAGGTTGGACCAGAGTTCTTAGCTACTCTTGTCCCTGAGCTACATTTTGCATCAGCTCCATAAATTGAGACATACGGTTACGGAAATCTTGAAGTTCTTCCTGCACCTGATCCATTTCTCTTTGTTGGTTATTGCGAGTAGCGTACCGATGAATGCGAGATTCCGCAGTCCTACTATAGAAAACCAACCAGAGATAAGAAAACCAAACCGGAACACCTGTTATGCAAATGAGTATGAAAATGCAAATGCAAATGCCATGTTTGAGTATTCTCAGGGTGATCTACCCCTTGATTCCAAATTAATAACAATAAACACCAAGAATGAACAAAACACCAATAATATCTGCTCAAATATAAGAAAACCAGAGAGTAATCATCAGTCAATACATACAACCTAGATAGAGAATGATATCCTAATACAATAATCAGCGATCCCAACTAATAAGCCTGGTGGTGATCAAATACAACAGAAAGAAAAACACTAAGGCGTAACATCAAAATCCACCATAGTCAGCCCTTCCCAGTCTTCGTGCGCTTCACACCAAGCTTGAATCTCCTTGAAGAGCTTCTTCGTATTTGGATGTCTAGGTCTCTGGATCAGTTCTTGAATAAGAGTATCACGCCTGTGCATGAACTCCTCCAAATACTGACACCTCTCTTCCCAAGCGTCTTCACCAAAAACATCTTCCAGCTTAGGATCTTCACATCTTGGTTTCTTCACTTCCGCTCGGATCTTGATCTCTTCCAAGGTTGATAAAGTCTCGTTAAGTTGCTTTTCAGTTATGTGTCTCTGATATGCCTTTGTTCTGACTTCTTCTTCTTTCTTTCTGAGTTGCGTCTTCAACTTCTCGATCTGATCTCGAAAGTTGTCCTCTTTCTTCTTCTGAGCGGTCAATACGACGTTACACTGACTATCAAACTTATTGAAATTCTGGTATGACAGACCCAGATGTCCCATAACATGTCGAGACATCTGGTCTGTTATCAACAACATATACAAGATATAGACAATTAAAGAAGTTGCTAAACAGTAAAGTGCACACAAGAATTGTTCACCCAGTTCGGTCTAACAACCTACATCTGGGGGCATACCAAGCCAGGAAGGAAGTTCACTATCAGCAGTATCAATTCATAGACCCTACAATCAACACACCCATTGATGATCTACTCACTTAATCACTACCCAATGACCCTTCTACCTAAGTCCACCCTAGATAAGAGACTCCATCTCACTTCCAATCATCGCAATGATGTCTAGCAGTCAACACCTCAGCCACTGCATCAACAACTTGATTTCCAACAACTCTTCAATCACAGAAAAGTAAAATACATACTTCAAGAAACACAATCATCATTGCTTAAAAGCTCATAGATGATTGACAAATACAACTCAACTACACAGTCCAACTCTAAGTACAAAATAGTACCAGAGTGGCTCACAATTTCACACAAACCCTAATGATCTACATTTTGGACCCGTGCTTATTCTAGGTTACAAGCATTCTATTTATAACTTTTTCCCAACTGGATTTGGGCTTCTAATCACAGCATATCAGCTGCTACAAATCTGTAAAAGATTCTCATACAAAATAGGTCTTCAATCAAATCCTTCCTAATTTATCTCCATAATTAGAAAGTCATTAATCTTCAATATTCTTCTTGATTCTGACTTGAATCTTCCAGACCTATAAATCAGCTCCACAAAGGATACATAATATTTCCAGGATCTTATGTATCTTTTAAATCTTCACTTTTTAATTCAGCTGCAAGATCTTTTCCATAAAAATAGGAACAAATCTCCAAATAGTTTCCTAAAAAGTCTCCAAGATCTTTTTTATGAAATCCAATTAAATCTGCACTTTGTTCCTAATAAATCTCCTTGGCCTGCGTATAATGATGATGTATATCCAAACAGATCTCTTCAAATCAAATCAAATCCGTCAAGAGATATACAACAGCAGTACTTGCTGTCCCAGACAAAGATGTCGTGACATCTCCTTTGACATCTTGATTAAAAATCACATGACAGCAAAACAGCAACATCTGCTATTACAGACAATGATGTTGTGACCTCTCTTTTAACATCTTGATTAACCATCACAGAGCAGCAGTACCTATTGTACCAGATCAAGATGTTCTGTCATGACATTCCAAACACAGCCACCTCACATAACCTTACACATTCAGGTTCAGTAAAGTGCTCATGACATCTCTGTCACACCATTACAACCATGCACTCATGCAGCACATCATGTCAAGACATCACACTTGACATTTAACTAATCTAATATGACAGAAACTGAACATAACCAGTTAGTGCAGAACAACATGTCAAGACATCCTACTTGACATTTCACAACCTACACCTAAACTGTTATGGCAGATACACATACAGCATGTTAAAACACCTTAGTGAATTTCACAGCAATCAGATAACATAAGCACACAAAAGATTGCAGGAAATAAAACCTAAAATCAAAACTGGAAGTTCTGTCAACTGATGTCAGAACATCGTGTTTGACATCATGCACACAGTCTGCAATACTAACAAACACCACCAACACTTCACCTGCAGAATGTTAGAGACAGTATGTCAAGACATCAAGTAGAACATCTTGATGTAACACATTGTTTTACCAAAATTGCTGCCAATACAGAACCAACAAACTCCCCGTTTGGCAAATTTTGGATAAAACAACTTCATATCAGAGATCCCTGCAGCAACCCACACAAACACAGCTAACATTCTCGCACCTGCACACTACTACACTATTCCCCCCCCCTTTTTAGCCATATTTGACAAAGCAATAGCACCCCAGAGCAATATCCATACAACCTTCGGATAACACAACCAGCTCCCCCTCAAGGAAACAACCAAGGAACTCTACTACTACTTACAACCATCTCCCCCTTATTAGCCATAATATGCCAAACCAAGCAATTATGCATCTAAGGACAATTAACCAAAAGCAAGCAAGTCAGTAGCAGAACACATCCAACTCAGAAGCTTGTACAATCTGCCTGGTTACTGTACTCTCCCTGTCATGGATAACCAATGCTCCATTGCTAGAAGAACACCCAAAATGAATGGAAAACACAAGACGCATCTTCATGTCTTCAAGAGCACACCCTCTATTCAACACACCTGCTGAACACATTCACCTACTGCTTGACCCTCAAGCAAACCATGTACCACAACAGTACATAAATCAGATAGAAGCTTGTGTTCTCTGGAGACAAAAACCATAACATTCTGAACAGAATATTCTGTCAGCAGATGTTAAGACATCAGTCTTGACATCATGAACAGAATCCAACTGCACTAAGAAAAACACCACATTCCAAATAAGAACAGAATCTCCAAGCTCCCCTTAAGCCAAGGAACCAAAAAACCAGAAAACCAAATAACCACCACAGCACACAGAATTCTACACTACAACACTCTCTACTCTCCCCCTATCTTTCTCAACATATGCTTCTTCAGCAAGAAACACCCCAAAACCACTACATGATATCCTATGACAGCTTCATGATCATATAATGTGTGGATACCCAGAACCCATCCGTGTACCATGACCAACAGACTTGAGATCAAAGTTCCAGGAATTTTCAGCCCAATTAATCCATAAGCACTAAACTTACCCACTTCTAGCATGTCCCATTCACATCAGGCTTCCAAGACAATCCTTTACCCATCATTCTCCCGTATGACAAGATAAATACTTCTTAGATAAGATGTGAACTCAGAGTCCTACTCCAAGGATAACTAACCCCGAAAATGTTCTAATATCTGTTAGGACATTCTTGACACATCACATACACCACACACCATGAAAAGAAATAAACAGCCAAATAGAGAAAATTAAATTCTCAACACTTTTGCAGTCCTGCACTTTTCCATTAGACATATACATAGTCTCCCGTCAATGTATTTTGTCATTAGTTGAAAGCACAACACCTTAGATACACGTACGGCTCCCGTCAGAGTATCCACTATCGGTTAGATGCACATCCTTATCAAAAGCAGACAAATACTCAACTCCTGTCAAGGTATTTATCATATGTGATAAGGTAACCTTCTCACACAAGGTACGACATTCTTTTCCTACACACTTGTGGCCTAGCTGATCCCTCTTTTATTAATCCACACCACTGATCATTTCAGATTAGGTAAGTGGCTTGACCTGATACTCCACCATGAGCACAACTAACTCCCTTGGTTGAGGAAGCAATGAACTGAAATGATGTTTCAACATCAGTTCCGACATCAGTCTAAATCACATTAACCATCTACTATGGCTTTGGAGACAACAACCACAGTAATTCACACATATCTCTTGCAAGGGACACAAGAGGATCGACCATCAGTATCTGATCAACCTTCAAAACCAGACCATACACACAAGTAGGAACCTGCATACTCTACATCTCAAGAATTTTCTTCTCAAACTTCTAATGTTCAGACCTTCTGTCTGTCTTTGAGATGTTGAATGCCATCCTTCTGCACCTAAATAGGAGATTCCCTCTAACAGGTTTCTGGAGCATACAAAAAAAACATTGACTGGTCATCACAAACAGATTGTAAAAAAAATATGTTTCTCCCAACACTTCAACCTACAAGGATGCTCTTCAATCCTTGCAAAAAATGTTCCATTATGTAAGGATACCACATAACTGAACTCCAGCTTAAGAAGAACCTTTTCATCCAAATATCAGGGAACCATCATCCTTTGGTCCCAAAAAAACACCAACTCCTCCTTGCTCCAAACACAAATCTGAAATGCTCATCCTAGATGGTTTGGATGACATTCCAAAAACGAAGACACGAGTCAACCAGTTAGGTTAATATATCTCCTTTGTGCACAGCCCTTTGAGTTTCTCTTCTACTAGAAAAAGAGTTTCATGCTCTCATAGACTTGATAGTGACGTCAAGTTTGAGTAAACAACCTCCATCCTGTTTTTGAGAAACACCACCAGAAATATTTAGAAAAATAAATTCTCAATACAAAGATGTCAAGACATTATGTCTGACATTTCTTCGAGTTCTTCCATCATCAGATAAGGACTCTCATTTATTAACTGCTAAGAACTCCTAAGGGCATTATTCATTCTCCCATCCAATAGTTGCACATCTTGTGGTTGGCACACACATATAACTCATTTCAAATAGAAACTGCTCCATGGCCATAAACAAGATTCCATACATCTGGCCCATTAGATCAGAAGGAACTTCCAGATTTCAAAGAGAATGTCCTTGACATTTGAGCTTGACCTCCACAAAACAACAGCCTTTGTACTCCTACTCACTTGGATCAGAAATATATTAATCCAACACGCTTATCTAAGACATGTTTCTTGAAAGAAACTTCTTAGACACACAACCCAGATGCCTCCTCTTCCAAACCAGGAGTAGGTTCCAAACAGATGTGATCAGAACACATTTGTTTAGCCCACCAAACATCTGCTATGCCATATCTTTATCCAACAAGATTCTGCACAACCTACTGGTTTGATGTTCCACCATTTGGTAGGACATTAGTTCCCTTCTCAAGAAACACACCAAGAGATCTTTTATCAAAGCCCAGAGACTGGCCTTTAAGGGTTGGAAGTAAGAATAAATTGCTTCTAGATCTCTTTTCAATAAACTCGTATAAAAGTGCCTTTATGAGTGGACTTGGGATGAACCTCAAGTATCTTTCGCAACTCTAACAAGCTAGTTGAAGATATCCTCAAGTATCACCACACCATGTGATACACCTTCAAAGGAGAACAGAGTGTTGCAGCCTCAACACACAAACCACCAGGAGTTTTCTAACAGATACATGAGCAGCGGAACACAGAAAGAGAAAACCCCTCAACAACCTTCAGGCAAAACTTAATAACCTTTGTACAAACACAACACTCCATGTGCAATAGGTCAACAAAGGTTTGAAAATAAATCATGAAATTCTGGCACAGATATCAGATGTCCTACACAGTTGTTGAGACACTGATATCCAACACAATGAACAAGATAACAATAAAATAACAGTGCAAAAAGTAAAGAACACAGTGATATGTTTACCCAGTTCGGATCAACAATCCTACTCTGGGGGCTACCAAGCCAGGGACGAAATCAATATACGATAGTATCAATTCACAGATCACACAGCAACCACACCCGGTTACAATCTGCTCACTTAATCACTACCCTTCCTATTACTTCTACCTAAGACTCACCTAGGTATGAGGCCCTCCTCAAATCCCTCTTCAATCACAAACCGTGACTGGTTCCTTTCCGCACAAGTAACAAAACAAAAGACACACTTTCAAGAACACACAATTCTCAATACTTCAAAGCTTATGAGAACTGACACACAAGAAACTCAATGCTTAAAAGCTTATGAGTAACTGATAGAACTTACAACACAAAACCAGTCCTTATACTGTTATCAGAATGATATCAGTTAGGCTCACAATTAACAATCAAAAACCCTAACAAAACACACGTAAGTTCCACACCTAAACTAGGTTTACACCAGTCAATATATAGCATTAAAACTGGACTAGGTTGGGCTTCAAAACGCAGCTGAGAGACTGCACATAATTCTGCAAAATAAACTCCAAGAAAATAGGTCTTAAATCTAATATTTCCTAATATGTCTCCATATTGAGAAAGTAGAGAAAATCCGAAACCAACACAAAATCTCAACTCAATTACTTTGGACACCACATAGGATAACTAAATATTCACAGAATATTCAGTAACAAAAAAACAACAAACAAAATCTTCCTTGTAAACCAATAACAGACGCGATGTCCTATGATCCAGGATGGGACATCTTTATCCGACATGTTGAATGCAGTAAGTTAGAACATCTTGTTTCAACATCTAGCTGCTAGAATAGTTTTAGCAAAATAAATGCCAACCACATAATCAAAGAAATAACAAATCAAACCACACAGCAGCTCACCACCAAAGCTACAAGCCTGATAATAAACAGGTCCAATACACACCCTATCATGAATAGTCTATCCTCCACTTCAAGGGACCATTCAAGCAACATATGAATTGACCAAGTTCAAATAACTTTTCAGCACATCTATCTTCCTTGCACATGAACCAGAAAGTATCTTCCCTAGGATCTCACCCAGAAAAACGAACAGGATGCCTGCTCTGATACCAATTGAAATTCTGGTATGACAGACCCAGATGTCACATAACATGTTGAGACATCTGGTCTGTTATCAACAACATATACAAGATATAGACAATTAAAGAAGTTGCTGAACAGTAAAGTGCACACAAGAATTGTTCACCCAGTTCGGTCTAACAACCTACATCTGGGGGCATACCAAGCCAGGAAGGAAGTTCACTATCAGCAGTATCAATTCATAGGCCCTACAATCAACACACCCGTTGATGATCTACTCACTTAATCACTACCCAATGACCCTTCTACCTAAGTCCAACCTAGATAAGAGACTCCATCTCACTTCCAATCATCACAATGATGTCTAGCAGTCAACACCTCAGCCACTGCATCAACAACTTGATTTCCAACAACTCTTCAATCACAGAAAAGTAAAAGACACACTTCAAGAAACACAATCATCATTGCTTAAAAGCTCATAGATGATTGACAAATACAACTCAACTACACAGTCCAACTCTAAGTACAAAACAATCCCAGAGTGGCTCACAATTTTACACAAACCCTAATGATCTACATTTTGGACCCGTGCTTATTCTAGGTTACAAGCATTCTATTTATAACTTTTTCTCAACTGGATTTGGGCTTCTAATCACAGCATATCAGCTGCTACAAATCTGTAAAAGATTCTCCTACAAAATAGGTCTTCAATCAAATCCTTCCTAATTTATCTCCATAATTAGAAAGTCATTAATCTTCAATATTCTTCTTGATTCTGACTTGAATCTTCCAGACCTATAAATCAGCTCCACAAAGGATACATAATATTTCCAGGATCTTATGTATCTTTTAAATCTTCACTTTTTAATTCAGCTGCAAGATCTTCACCATAAAAATAGGAACAAATCTCTAAATAGTTTCCTAAAAAGCCTCCAAGATCCTTTTTATGAAATCCAATTAAATCTGCACTTTGTTCCTAATAAATCTCCTTGACCTGCGTATAATGATGGTGTATATCCAAACAGATCTCTTCAAATCAAATCAAATCCGTCAAGAGATATACTACAGCAGTACTTGTTGTCCCAGACAAAGATGTCGTGACATCTCCTTTGACATCTTGATTAAAAATCACATGACAGCAAAATAGCAACACCTGCTATTACAGACAATGATGTTGTGACCTCTCTTTTAACATCTTGATTAACCATCACAGAGCAGCAATACCTATTGTACCAGATCAAGATGTTCTGTCATGACATTCCAAACACAGCCACGTTACATAACCTTACACATTCAGGTTCAGTGAAGTGCTCATGACATCTCTGTCACACCATTACAACCATGCACTCATGCATCGCAACATGTCAAGACATCACACTTGACATTTAACTAATCTAATATGACAGAAACTGAACATAACCAGTTAGTGCAGAACAACATGTCAAGATATCCTACTTGACATTTCACAACCTGCACCTAAACTGTTATGGCAGATACATATACAACATGTTAAAACACCTTAGTGAATTTTGCAGCAATCAGATAACATAAGAACACAAAAGATCGCAGCAAATAAAACCTAAAACCAGAACTGGAAGTTCTGCCAACTGATGTCAGAACATCATGTTTGAAATCATGCACACAGTCTATAATACTAACAAACACCACCAACACTTCACCTGCAGAATGTTAGAGACAGTATGTCAAGACATCAAGTAGAACATCTTGATGTAACACATTGTTTTACCAAAATTGTTGCCAATACAGAACCAACACTTATGAATCCTAACAAACACTCTATCCAATTCTTCCTTGTTCGACCGAAGTAAGCTATAGGTACTTTTCAGATCTTGGCCCACTCGTTGTCTTCTTGTAATCTCTTCAGCCAATTCTTTCTCTTTCTTGACCAGCAGTTTCGTCTTCACCCTAGCCGTATAGATAGCTTCATTCTGATCATGTCCCAACTGACTGATCTCTCTCTCAAGCTCTTCATTCTCTTTGCGCAGCTCTTCTTTCTCAGCCCAAATCTTATTATACCTCTCAATATCAATTATAGTGGGTTGTTCTATCATCGAAGGGTATAAAGGTGGCTCTATTGAAAAAGGTAGGAGCACTTCTTCCACTCTCTTTCGAATCCAGTCCACATAGGGAGGATAAGCCTGGCAATTATTCTTTCCCAAAGCAGCCTTCCCTTTCTTCTGAATATGTCCCCAAGCATTTACTGCTCTCCTAAGCATCTCCTAGTCTTCAGTACCATTAAAGAACAAAGACTTTCTGACATCTTGATCTTCGGGAGGATCTTTCAAAGCATACCCAAACTGCCTGACAACAAGAGAGAGATTATAATTAATTGCACCTTTCCTACCCACCAAGGGCATGTTTGGAAAGTCTCCGCAACTGGAAATAATCTCTATACCCAACAATTTCTGATCAAACCATACAATGTTATCAGCAGTCAAACCCATTATCCTTTTAGACCATTTCAAAGAATCCTTGGTATCAACAAACGCACCAGACTGGGGAAGATGATTCATAAACCATTTTCTTAAGAGCGGCGTGCAATAATTCACCGACCCTCCTCTCCTTTTCTTGTTCTTGAAGTGCACAGAGTGATACAGATCACCGAGGAGAGTTGGTATCAGATTTTTCATAACGAAGATCCTGACGGCGTGCATATCCACAAAATCATGCACATATCGAAATAAGACGATTCCGTAAATGCATAAAACCAAGATAGTGTTGAAAACAGTTTAACTATTCGGGTCAGCATACTAGGGAGCTTGACCAACCAGAAACTCCAAATGAAACCCTTGAAAACCTCCTTTACTGGAAACATTATCACTCAGAACAGATTGACCCAAATGAAGAGCAGCTGCAACCTCTTCCAAATCCGGACACTCCTAAAAAAAGAAAGACACTTTCTCTTTGACGGGGACCCCCAAGATGAAAGAGAATTCTTCCAATGTTGGAGCTAAAACATAATCTGGAAAGGTGAAACAACGCAACGGAGGATCATAGAGCTGCAAGAGTCAGCCAGCACACTAGAGTCAGCCAAATCAACTAATTCATGAAGTGAGTTCAAAGTTGGTCTTGGAAATTTGTACGCCACATTCTTCTTTCATTCGGTGTCCATTTCGGAAAACTTCAGCAACCGAAATCAAGGATAAGATACAAACTCTGGAAATAAACAAACATGTTATAATGCAATAATGATGCAAATGATTTGAAAACCCATCCAGAAGGATAAAAAGATTTTTATTTGGTTTGTGTTTTTTATACAAAAGTGAGTTAAGTTGTTTGAAACTCATATTCCACTAAAGTCTATGACATAGGATCGAATGCGTTGCAAGATTGACCCAAGACGAGACGTATGCAAAACACCCTAGACAAGGTAAGTAGGGACTCCCGCTTATCACTTCCCATGTACTTAAGGCTCGTGGCACACAATACTCGTTGTATTTATTAAGTGTTTTGATTTATTTTTGAGATGAGAAGAGAAAGGACTCAAAGGGTTGAAAAGAAAATAACTAGGGGAAACTAGATCCTAATGTTGTCATGCACAATGGTCCTAAGGTTGAGATAGAAGGGAATTCTACCTAGTGTTAGCATGCAAAGAGATAGATCTAGGGTTAAGGTTTAAAAAGGGACTATCCTAATTGTTATCATGCAAAGGATTGAAAGTCTAATGTCTCTCCTACCTCAAACTTAATTTGAAACTAAGTTGAACTAGGAATCCTAAGGGAGCATGTGATCAAACACAAGTAAACACCAAGCAAAATCAATCCCAACAACAAAAGAAAATTCAAGACTTAAAGAATAAGAAATGAGATGAAAAAAGGATATGCAAAAGCAACATGTATTCACATCAAAGCACAAACAAAAGCAAACTCAAGACTTAAACAAATCTCAAGGCTTAAAAGAGAAGAAAAAAGAAAGAGATGAAAGAGAAGATGCAACATCAAGAAACTCAAGAAATGAGATTAACATAAGCAATGCAAGCATCAAAATCCAATCATTCAAGGCAATCACCAACACCAAGTGCACATACTTCAAGCTATACTCCAAAAATAGAAGTCAAAACAATTAGGAAAAATAATGCACTAATGGACATACAAATGACTTAAAACCCAAACAAGAAGTAATATCAACCATCAAATAAAGTGAAGTGAAGCAAAATGATATGAGTACCAAGATGGGGAAGTAGCTATGTCACATCACATTCATCTCATGCTAAAGATCAAAGAAAGAACAAGAAGGTTTAAGGCATGCATCTTAGCAACATTCAATCATTTGTCAACAAAAAGCTCATGTAAGACAGACTTCAAAAGATCAAACATGTGAGATTAGGGTAGGTAATCCAAGTAGGGCAGTAACATGATCATGTATATCAATCCAAACATCACTCATGGATAGCAAGAAGAAACACCAAGGATCAACTTCAAAACTAGGCAAACATCCACTTAAGTCATCCATATAAGAAACAAATGATCATGTGAGGCAAGAAGTGAGAAATGATCACACAATGGAAATCATATCAAGAGGATCAGCATCTTAAACATGTTGTTCAAAGAAAACAAGAATCACAAGCATTCATTAGATCATATAAGAAATGTCTCAAAAGAACAAGGTCAAGTACATCAAAGGAGCAAAGCCAAAACATTGTCAACTTGGAAAATCAACCAAAAATAGTAAAATGATCAAATAAAAGTGAATCCAAAGCTTCAATAAAGTTAAGACAACATGTAATCACATCAATTAATCATTTCAAACTTCACTCAAGCACAACTGGTCAAAAAGAAACCAAACTAAGTCAAGCATCAAGATTGTTCCATTCAACTTCAAGCCACATGTAAGCATCAACCAAAAATTTAAACATGTCTTATAAAAATCCAAATAAATGCTTAAACTCATGTTATAACAATCAAGAACAAGTTTTTAAAAGATCTCATCAAGAATTGCATAATTGCACCACAAATTGGATCAAACAATCACACATAGCAAGCTAATCGAGCAATAATCGAGGATCATTAAAAACCAAATGAAAAACAATCAAGAAATGATCATCAAGGCAGCATAATGACATTCAAACAATCCTCACTTAAGTGTAAAAACATGTGAAAATTATTGGATCAATAAAGCACATCAAAGTCATCAAAAACACAAACCCTAATTCAAGGGTAAACATGCAAAACACCCTTTAAAATTAATTCTAAATAAAATATAAAAATAATTGGGAAACACCCTTGTCAGCTTAACACATCAGAAACCGGAGCCCTAGCTCCGGTCGTCTTCTCCAGCTACACACGTTGGAGTTGCAAATCAAACACACAAAAAAAGATCAAACCATACATCATTTCAAAGGAAAATTCATGGAGAGTTCAAATCCGTGCTCAGTTTTTCATAAAGGTGTCTCTAACATGGTTAAATCAAGCCATGAAAATTCATGTCACATTCTGAAACAACATCAAACTGAGACAACAAGTATACAACCATTACCTATATGAATGTAGGACTTCAGAAAAATCAATCACGAGTTGAAAACATGCTGGAAAAGTGAGAACAAGATTTAGAAAACTTACTCAACGGAGTAAGTCTGTTGCTTCTTCAAACTCCTATAAAAAAACTTCAGAAACTCCACCAAATGATCCACAATCTCTCAAGGATGATGAATGGAACAATGAATGAGCAAGAAACTTGATGAAATAGCTTGCACAACTTGAGAAAATTTGAGGGAGAGAACTCCTTTTCAGATTTGGTTCTTTGCAAAAATGAAGCTCCCTTCACGTTTTAGGGTTTATTTTGTTTATATATCATGGATTGGAGAGTTTTTTTTGAAGCCCAAATGGAGATAATTGTGTTGGTTAGAAGTTTTGCCAAAAATGAGCTAAGGAAGGAGTGGTACGGGTTGAGGGGTGTTTGTAGTGGTTATGCTAAGTAAAGAGAGTGAAGTGAGGAGTGTGGATGAGTGTTGGCACGTGAAAAGAATGAGGAGGTCAGGTTAGCAAGTTTTATGCAAAAAATTCTCTTTCCATTTTAGCCAAGAATGTGCATGATGTGCATGAAAGTGTGATAGCATGGTTGGTCCACTTATGGCAAACATAATGAGGTCATGCGTGGTGTACAAATGAGAACCAAGTATATTGCCAAAGAAAGCTCACAAATATTCCAAGAAATGTACCATATCATGTTTTGAAGTTATTTGAACACCTTCACTTTACACAAGCATAACTTGATCCATTTTGCTCCAATTGGTACATTCTTGAGCTCTAGTGAAAGTAGGAAGAACAACTAACAAGTTCTATGTTGAAATCAACTTGAAATAATGCTTGGACGTGTGTGAAAATTGACCTTGAAGTTATGTCCACAAAACTGATCAAACCTGCCTGAAAATTCTAAGTCACAAATGCAATTTGTAACACCCCATTTCTACCCGGCGGATAATAGTAAAATCAGAGTTATAAAATTCCAACATTCAAATAGGATGCTACACTTTCATCTTAAAAACAACTTCGATTAATTTCATATGAACAGATACATAACACTTTGATCGGATGAACCAATAACAACAAAATTCATATATATCTTCTTTTCAAAGCAAAACAACTTTAAGATATGAATATTCAACTTTGATTCACTTAACATTTTTGTTCGATTAAAACAACTTCAAAACAACATAATTCTTAATAAATACACTTAAAAATTCAGCAACATAAAACATATTCAACAATAAACAACAAGCGTCCATCCCCCGAGTGTTACGTATCAGAGCAAGACCCTTTTGACTTGCCATAGAGCAACCAAAGACTTCATAAAGTTACTTCGAACTTCTACTGCAAATCTTGAGTACCTGCCCATTTCCCATGGTAGGGGAAATATCAGCAGAAGGGGTGAGATATCGAATAATATAAACAAGAAGTATGATAATCAATACATTAGATTAAAATCATACAATTTCACTACTTTACAACAACAACAAACAACAATCATCAACAACTCAACAACAACTTTATCAGTCTAATACTACAACAACTTTATCAACATAATACAACAACAACTTTATCAAAATAATACAACAACAACTTTATCAACATAATACAACAACAACTTTATCAACATAATACAACAACAACTTTATCAACATAATACAACAACAACTTTATCAACATAATACAACAACAGCTTTGTCAACATAAGTAATGCAACACAAAATGCGACTCAACTATGCGTATGCATGTGGTACCATTGGAGCAAAACTCCCAACTAAAAAAAACGGAGCAGAACTCCCAACTTAGAAACGGAGCAGAACTACCAACTTAGAAAGTGCCAGTTTGTCGGGCATCAACAAGGCATAAGCCTTCAACTTCAACTTTTTGCCAATCCCGGCCAACTTAATTATTTTACCAATCCATACCAACTTGGTATGCTATGCTATGCATGCGACAACAACTACAACATCAACTTATTCAACAACAACACAACAACAACACAACTGCAACTTAACAACAATTTTAACTCAACACTGGCCAAAGGTCTGCAACTTAACAACAACGGCAAATCAACATTGGCCAAAGGCCTGCAACTTAACAACAACAGCAAATCAACATTGGCCAAAGGCCTGCAACTTAAATATGCCCATAAATCGGGACAAAGCAACTTACTCAGTTGTACCTACGAATCCATGTATTCATCATGATTTCAACAAAATAAACCAACCAAAATTACCTACTAATTTATACGAACTACCTCGACAAATTTCGACTTATTCCGGACAACTAATTTTTCCGCTTAACTCGGCTAAGTCGGCTAAATCAATATTGTTTTACCCACTATTATTACTACTAGTTAATTTTACCGATAGTGTTAAATTTTAATTTACTGATACAAACACAGTTATGCTATCAATTATAGTGTCAACAAAATTCAACTCTGATGCAAAAATCTCATTTTCTGCTAAAAAACCTGTTACTGCTATTTTTCTCATTTTCTGTCAAAACCTGCTAACTCATTCTTTTCTGTTATTTCATACTCGCTGTTACTTTCCTACTAATGTTAATTTCACTGGTACTATCACTTGTTAAATCTACTAACCTGTTAATTTTCCAAATACACATACAAGTAGTATTTTATTAAAGTATTAATTAAATGATTATTCACAACAAAACACCACTCTCACATGAATTAAAGTGGCTTGTGCCACTAATTTTTCTTTTTATTCCCTTCCAGGATATGGCTGGCGCCATACTTCCTCTCCATGGAAGGTGGCTTGCGCCACACAATACTTGGCACACAGGGGTGGCGGGCGCCACCGCCCCCCCCCCCCTTATTTTTTTTTCTTTCTTTAACACAACTAGCATATATATATATATATATATATATATATATATATATATATATATATATATATATATATATATATAGTTTCTGAACCCAGAAAAATCTCCCTGCTCAATACCAGCTCCCAGTTCATCAAACCAATCACAAATTATTATGCCACAGAACATCAATTCCACAAAAACAAAACCAATTCATCAATACACTTCAACACATTCAGTAGAAAATTATATAAATCCCAATCCTACGTATCAATTATCGTAACCTCGGTTATAAAATTCGAACCTCACCCTTACCTTGGATTGAAGGTTGCTCTCTAATAATTTCTGGTCGAATTCCGATTAAACCTTGCTTTGCCTCTTTTGCACGATCAATCCTCCATGACTCTTTTTCCTCTTTTCAGCAACTCCCGTAACCTCCAGCAAAACCCTTATTTTCTTCTGCCAAACCTATTTGCTCGTACTGCCTTCTTTTTCTTTTGTTTTCCAAATAATCCAATAATAATAATACCATTATTTACTCTATTAGGGCTTCACCTCATACACCTCCAAATTGCTATTTATCACACAACAACCAAATCCAATTTAATTAAATAATAGTCCAATATAATAATATTATTTCTAATATTATTTCTCCGATTAAACCGACTAATTACTCGACTACCCACCGAACAACTCAAACAACATAATACTCTAACTTCTCTTAGAATAATACCGACAAATTCCCAACTTCGACAATTTCGAATAATTAAATCCCTAATTAATTTAATTAACTAATTAATTAAATTCAGGGCATTACAACTCTCCCCCACTTAGGATATTTTCATCCTCGAAAATTTACTCGATGCACCACACTCCAATTACGTTATCTCAGCTAACAAATCAACTTCCCATCATAGGAATTAGCTACTCGCACTCGAACCATCACCCTAGGTAACGAGGCAACAACAAGAATAAGAGCACAAAAGTCATAACACAACATCAACGTAATCAAACCACCAACATCGTTGTTACTCACATAAGAACCAATTGCTCTACACCGCGCTTTCGCTGCGCACTCTGATTAATTGCAACCATCAAATCTACCAAGTTCACATCAACTTCCGACCATCAAAGCAGACATAAGAAAAGACTTTCGACTTAACTCATCGGAAATTCAAACCAAACAGGCTTCTACACTTTGATGACTGACCACTTCGAACTTAGATCCGTAAATAATACCTCCGAATATCCAACACAACTACAACTGCAGCCAATTCCAAATCTTGAATAGGATAGATACTTTCAAGAATTCCCAATTATCGTCAATATAAGCTACAACTTCACCACCTTGTACTAACACATCATCAAAATTCATCTTAACGCATGACAACATTACCACAGCATAAGGATACATGTGTCCAATTAATCTCAACGAGAAAAATCATCTTCCAAACAGAGCTTAACACCCAATAGCCATAGATTTAGCCTCAATAACCTACACTTTACATGGCATATTAACCAAACCAATCAAACAAACTAATTCATCAAGTCCTACTCATACTAGCACAATTCTCCAAAATCCCTCATCTGAATTAACACAACCACTCAACTTCATCTTTACAAATCATAATTCACACATTGCTAACTCAGTATATAGCTTCACTTCTTTCAATACTTGCAACTCAACTCTCAAATATTCTACGCGCTCTTCTTCTGATTTTATAAAACATTAGAATATCCACAACGAACACCAGTTCTAACTTATCCAAACAAGTATGGAAAATACCATTCATATTTCCATATATACACTTTAAGGCATACCAGCCACTACCCTTCTCGATCCGACATCCTTGGTCAAATCATAGTCTTACATTACCATTTACTTTCCTACTTGGTTTATCTCTACAATTCTTCAAGTCTCATGTCAGTCAAATTCTCGATCCACCACAAACCAAAACCCAAGTTATCCATAACACAATTGTGAGTTTCCAAACTACTCACTGATTAACTCGCAACCTCATACTAACATCCTCAAGTCTGCCTCATTTCCCTATATAGGAATCCGCATCGACAACTCAAACAATTCATAAGCACTTGGCTTAACCCCAAATAATTCACTGTGCATACTATTCTAGTTGGCAAGACACGTCTACTCCATCCAACATGATCTCGTCGACTATCAACAAGAGATTAAGGGTGATCGGTTCCTCAATTCGTCAATAGACAGCCGGCAACCATAATGGTGGCATAAATCATCAGTATCCAACTAAAATAGCGTCTTCCTCCTCGTGCTCAACGTTATTTAAGCATACTGCTCTACCATTTCTCTAAGGCTCACAAATGTTTTTCTTAATTTCCTTATTTCCAAGAACGCACAAAATTCAACACATATATTCTTATACACACTTGTTGCACAACCTAATTATCGAATATCCTTCTGATACATCAAGTACAATCCAAATCGGCCCACTTCAATCGAAACATTTATCCAAGTCCAAAACTTTTGACAACCCTAACCAATCCTTCGTCTTTCTTTTTAATCTCACAACTTCGATGATCCGTATAGTTTCACACTTGATTCTCATTCCAATCACAATCTCAACAATACCCTCTCATCATCTGGTTGGTGATATAACTTCCAAAAAATTTCTGACTCATGCCGGCCCATCTCGCCAACAACACACAATCCACTTTACTATTTAACATCCCTCAAAGATTTCTATACTTTAATCATTCTCAACTATCATACGCCGCACTTCCATGTGCTTCTCCGATATTCTTCTTCTTATTACTAAACATTTCATACTTGACTTCATCTTACTATTTCCAGCCAGAATTGTCCAACTTCAAACACGATTATCTTCTTCAATACAGACCTCCCAGACACAAAATTATATTCCAAAATGAAGGTAATTTCATGT
This sequence comes from Lathyrus tuberosus, assembly GCA_022829125.1. Classification (NCBI taxonomy): domain Eukaryota; kingdom Viridiplantae; phylum Streptophyta; class Magnoliopsida; order Fabales; family Fabaceae; genus Lathyrus; species Lathyrus tuberosus. The sequence goes on along the minus strand of JALAZF010000082.1, from coordinate 9,219,572 downwards.
AGATTCCAGAACTTCAAGAATCGCTCAAATCTGAATTACGAGTAAAAAGTTATCATCCTTGCAATGGGACTGGTCAAGAAATCCCGTATACAAACTTCAACCAAACAAAATCCGCATCAGACCCAACTATCAAACGCGTCTTTCTCTCTCCACAAAATTTATATGCAAACTGTAGGGAATTTCGTAAACTTTCTGAAAGGTCCAGAATCGCTTTCATCGGAGTTACGAGTAGAAAGTTATGCCTCTTTTACTGAAGGTTGTTCCATAAATGTGAAAATAAAAACCGGAATTAGTGAACATGAGTTCTACCTCTTTCTCTTGCTTCCAAACTCTTCCAACAATCCTTGTCTTTCGCCCAACTCTGAAAATCATCCGACTTCACTCCAGATATACTCCACTTGCATATCACTATTCGTCACATTGCCCTCTCTTCTCCGAGAAGCAAACATCAATCATACTGACTCGTCCTCCTTTAAATGTCTCAACTGGACCGACAGATAAAGTCATGAATCCATACTCTCGTCGATTCGCAACAACACAGTTCTGACAACACTTGCACTCCTGCAATCAACATCACCTTGATCCAACTTCACATACTACAAACATCTCTGAGCAGTAAACTTCTCCCCACTTGTTTCAAACCAACTCCTGCATACCATCGATTAGGAAAACAAACAAGTATCGACAGTGTTCCACACATTTGTCGCGTACTAAGGGATAAACAACATTAGACAACTTGGCTGGACAGACCGACCTGCTCTGATACCACTAATGTAACGCCCCATTTCTACCCGGCGGATAATAGTAAAATCAGAGTTATAAAATTCAAACATTCAAATAGGATGCTACACTTTCATCTTAAAAACAACTTCGATTAATTTCATATGAACAGATACATAACACTTTGATCGGATGAACCGATAACAACAAAATTCATATATATCTTCTTTTCAAAGCAAAACGACTTCAAGATATGAATATTCAACTTTGATTCACTTAACATTTTTGTTCGACTAAAACAACTTCAAAACAACATAATTCTTAATAAATACACTTAAAAATTCAGCAACATAAAACATATTCAACAATAAACAACAAGCGTCCATCCCCCGAGTGTTACGTATCAGAGCAAGACCCTTTTGACTTGCCATAGAGCAACCAAAGACTTCATAAAGTTACTTCGAACTTCTACTGCAAATCTTGAGTACCTGCCCATTTCCCATGGTAGGGGAAATATCAGCAGAAGGGGTGAGATATTGAATAATATAAACAAGAAGTATGATAATCAATACATTAGATTAAAATCATACAATTTCACTACTTTACAACAACAACAAACAACAATCATCAACAACTCAACAACAACTTTATCAGCCTAATACTACAACAACTTTATCAACATAATACAACAACAACTTTATCAAAATAATACAACAACAACTTTATCAACATAATACAACAACAACTTTATCAACATAATACAACAACAACTTTATCAACATAATACAACAACAACTTTATCAACATAATACAGAAACAACTTTATCAACATAATACAACAGCAGCTTTGTCAACATAAGTAATGCGACACAAAATGCGACTCAACTATGCGTATGCATGTGGTACCATTGGAGCAAAATTCCCAACTAAAAAAAACGGAGCAGAACTCCCAACTTAGAAACGGAGCAGAACTACCAACTTAGAAAGTGCCAGTTTGTCGGGCATCAACAAGGCATAAGCCTTCAACTTCAACTTTTTACCAATCCAGGCCAACTTAATAATTTTGCCAATCCAGGCCAACTTGGTATGCTATGCTATGCATGCGACAACAACTACAGCATCAACTTATTCAACAACAACACAACAACAACACAACTGCAACTTAATAAAAATTTCAACTCAACACTGGCCAAAGGCCTGCAACTTAACAACAACGGCAATTCAACATAGGCCAAAGGCCTGCAACTTAACAACAACAGCAAATCAACATTGGCCAAAGGCCTGCAACTTAAATATGCCCATAAATCGGGACAAAGCAACTTACTCAGCTGTACCTACGAATCCATGTATTCATCATGATTTCAACAAAATAAAACAACCAAAATTACCTACTAATTTATACGAACTACCTCGACAAATTTCGACTAATTCCGGACAACTAATTTTTTCGCTTAACTCGACTAAGTCGACTAAATCGGTACTGTTTTACCCACTACTATTACTACTAGTTAATTTTACCGATACTGTTAAATTTTAATTTACTGATACAAACACAGTTATGCTATTAATTATAGTGTCAACAAAATTTAACTCTGATGCAAAAATCTCATTTTCTGCTAAAAAACCTGTTACTGCTATTTTTCTCATTTTCTATCAAAACCTGCTAACTCATTCTTTTCTGTTATTTCATACTCGTTGTTACTTTCCTACTAATGTTAATTTCACTGGTACTATCACTTGTTAAATCTACTAACCTGTTAGTTTTCGAAATACACATACAAGTAGTACTTTATTAAAGTATTAATTAAATGATTATTCACAACAAAACACCACTCTCACATGAATTAAAGTGGCTTGTGCCACTAATTTTTCTTTTTATTCCCTTCCCGGATATGGTTGGCGCCATACTTCCTCTCCATGGAAGGTGGCTTGCGCCACACCATACTTAGGTGGCTTGCGCCACACAATACTTGGCACAAAGGGGTGGCGGGCGCCACCCCCTATTTTTTTTTCTTTCTTTAAAACAACTAGCATATATATATATATATATATATATATATATATATATATATATATATATATATATATAGTTTCCGAACCCAGAAAAATCTCCCTGCTCAATACCAGCTCCCAGTTCATCAAACCAATCACAAATTATTATGCCACAGAACATCAAATTCCACAAAAACAAAACCAATTCATCAATACACTTCAATACATTCAGTAGAAAATTATATAAATCCCAATCCTACGTATCAATTATCGTAACCTCGATTATAAAATTCAAACCCCACCCTTACCTTGGATTGAAGGTTGCTCTCTAATAATTTCTGGTCGAATTCCGATTAAACCTTGCTTTGCCTCTTTTGCACGATCAATCCTCCATGACATTTTTTCCTCTTTTCAGCAACTCCCGTAACCTCCAGCAAAACCCTTATTTTCTTCTGCCAAACCTATTTGCTCGTACTGCCTTCCTTTTCTTTTGTTTTCCAAATAATCCAATAATAATAATACCATTATTTACTCTATTAGGGCTTCACCTCATACACCTCCAAATTGCTATTTATCACACAACAACCAAATCCAATTTAGTTAAATAATAGTCTAATATAATAATATTATTTCTAATATTATTTCTCCGATTAAACCGACTAATTACTCGACTACCCACCGAACAACTCAAACAACATAATATTCTAACTTCTCCTCTTAGAATAATACCGACAAATTCCCAACATCAACAATTTCGAATAATTAAATCCTTAATTAATTTAATTAACTAATTAATTAAATTCAGGGCGTTACACAATTTGACAACTTGGTGACACCACCTTTTAAGCTCCATAACTTGGGGAATTTTAATCCCAATGAGGCATTCTTGGACTTTTTGGAAAGGTGGGATTGGAATCTACAACTTTCATGTGAACATGATTTAAATATGAAGCTTGGAAACCATTCAAAAATGAACTTGAAGACTGGCACAAAAAATGATCTTAAACACTTAGCAAAAAATCGAAGTGTTGAAACATGAAAGTTTGAAATGTCCAACTTCCAACAATCATAACTTGCTAAAAAATGATCCATTGGAGATGAATTTTATATGGTTGGAAATCTTCAAATGAAGACTACAACTTTCATGTTTGACAAAAAATGAAATGGAGTCTTGAACATGGAGAAAATTGGCCTTGAAAGTAGCTGCACAACCATGAAAACTTTCCCAAAATAGTAAGTCTCTAAAACCCTAATTTCCTATTTTAGCAACTTTTCCCAATTCTTGATTTTTCATGATTCCCTTGATATTTCTTGATCAAAATCCACACATTGGTCATGTTTAACATGACAAACACAAAATTGACCTCAAAAAGGAAGGAGTTGACTTTTTCCTTGCACAGTTTACTTTGTCCCCAATTCTACTGATTCACAATCATCTGACCAATTGAAACTCTTCTGATTAAAATTGATGATCAATCTTCCATCCTTAGACACTTGAGAATATAAAGGAGGCCATGGAATCAACTCTTGCTCAAAGAATCATAAATAAACCGATTTTATCACAAACTCTAATTTTGGTCCAAAAAGATAGGAGGTGTTAACCCAAGCTCAAAACCCTAATTCCCTTGAGTAAGATGGAGAATCCTTTGAACAAAGATGATTTGTGTAACAAGATGATGACGAGGCTTCAAAATTCTTGTCCATTATGGTACCACATACCCAAGTATCCAAAAATCCTAGATTGATGACCAAAGGATAGTAGGAGTTTATCCACTTCAAACCTCTTGCCAATTTCAACCATTTGATGAAGTGATGTACATATTAGGATGCCATGAGGTCTGAGAAACCCTTTTAGCTTGAGTGATGGTGACATTGAGAGCACCTCTCTCCTTATTTCCTTGAACAAACCTTCCCTATACACATATGATTGAATAAGATCCCTTGCTTGAGGATCTAAGAAACTTACTCTCCTCTTGAGCTAATAAAGATACCTTGATCCCATGCTTAGAACCAATGATATGCCCAAATGATAATGCAAAATGAAAAGAAACATAAGCCAGTTAGAGTTAGAAACAAGAGGGCAAATTTTGGGGTGTTACACATACCTGTAACTGCTATAACTTCTTCATAGGGCCAGTACTTAGCCTACTGCTTATGTTTTCAAACTGAACTACACACAATCCTTTAGTACCTATACCAGTTAGCTAATCCTTAGACTCCACCTGCTTTAGAACAACCATCTTCCCTTTATCAAGATTACAGTGAAGGCTCTTGCTCCAGTCATGTTGAACCACATAACTGACAACTTTGTGGTCTTCACAGTCTATGTCATAGCATTCAGCTTGATATTATATCTCTCCATCATCTTCCTCATCCAAACTAGTTGAAAGCAATCCCTTCTTGTATCACCATAGTCAATTTCAATAGTATTCCAAGAAACACATTGTCGCATCTGCGAAAATCAATCGGCGGAAAAGAATAGAAGAGTCGTCACCGAACGTTATTTATCCCGACACAGGGAAAGGAAACGATCAAAGAAAACCTCAACAAAGGGAAAGGAATGGTCATCGCAACCATAGCCTGGGTTCGGGAGTCAGTTACGCTAGAGGAAGGTATTAGCACCCCCTCGCGTCCATCGTACTCGATGGGATTCACGCTTGTTGTTATCGATCAAAGGGTGTAGGGTATCTGAAGCTCCACTGCTAAACGGAAAATGAACAGGAGAAACGGGAAGGAAAAAGAAAAGAAGAGACTCGATAGGACATCGTCATCCTAGGCCTACGTATTCCCTCGGGAGCGGGAAAGTCAGAGTCAACGTAGTTCGGAGGACTACGGGATTGTGGGGGGAAGGTTGCTCACCAAGACATCGCCGTCTCGTGCCTACGTATCCTCAATCTAACCGAAAAGAGGAAGTCAGAGCAGTTGTAATTCGACCTACAAGGTCGAAAAGAGGGAATGATGCTCCTACTACCTATCAGAATCGGTAGAAAAGAAAGGAGAAATAAAGAGGTTGATAAATAAGGTTGTGCTCGTAGAGATCTCGCACGATCTCCTGCCTACGTATCTCCATTAACCAATGAAGAATCCGAGCGACATAGTTCCCCTCACTAAGGGTGGCTTTTCTTTGTTTGTGTTTTTTAATGGAAGACGCCAAGGTTCGCGTTCCAGCAGTTTAGGTGTCGCCGCTCGTTGTACGGAGTCTTACGCATTTACCTGTTTGCGGTAGAACGAAAGAGACGCATCCTTGGTAAGGAAATGGAAGAGATGAGAAGAGAATTGTTTGTTTTTGTTTTTTAAAAGAAAGTGTTTTGATTGCTTATGTTTGTAACTCATATTGCACTAAAGTCTATGACATAGGATCGAATGCCTCGCAAATCGACCCAAGACGGGACGTATGCTAAACACTCTAGGAAAGTGAAGGAAAATCCCTCACTCTCCACTTCCAATGTACTTAAGGCTCATGGCATACAATACTTGTTTCCTTTATTACATGTATTTATTTTTGTTTTGAGATGAGAAAAGAGGGACTCAAAGTTGAAAGAAAAAAAACAACTAAGGGGAGACTAATTGTATTTCTAATGTTGTCATGCATTGATGGCATTATGGTTGAGTTAAGAAAAGGAATATACCTAATGGACAAGTAAGGATTTCATTGCCTAATGCTTATCCTACCTTACCTTAATCAAAAATTAAGGTTAAGCTAGGATCCCAAAGGGGTGTGAAAGAGTTAATCCAATAAGCATTATATCACACAATCCACTAATAAAGGGGTAAGAGTAAGCAAAAGAAATAAGGGATGAAAGAAGAATGAGTTCTCATGTACTCAAGTGTCTTACCTTGCAAACAACCTAAGCAAAATTGATTAAAGAATGTAAAGCATAAGCATTAGTTACTAATTGATTAGAAAAGTTAAGCATACAACTCCTAAACTAAGACTTGTTTGTTTGCATTAGTATTAAAGGTAACATACATGAGTAAACAAAGTGAAGTGAGTCCTAATGGTTAGGTATCCTATACAAGTGAGTAGGTAAGGGTAAGTAACTTCTATTTAGGTTAACATGTCAAAAAAAGTCAAACTACATCTAACTATGTGCTAAAACATCACACAATTGCCTATTGTTCACAAACTAATTAAGATGAGTGCTTAAGAGCTATGTAAGTGAGTTATAACATGAGTTTACATCTAGGTCAGAAGTTTGTAACATGGAAGAATGGATGCAAATGTTATTTGATTAGTGTAGGAACCATGTACTAAGGTATTCTCAATGATTAAGCAAGTTAAGTGCAAAAGTAATCAACTAGTCTGCAACATATGATTCAAGTTTAAGTAAAAAGACATGCAATGGTGGATGTATGTTATGGCAAAGTTCAAAGTCAGAAATTATGTCATGTTAAAGATGCCTTAAATAACTTTAAATTATCATTGGGAGTTCATAACATTTCAAGTTTAGAAGCTAGAGTGAAACAAACACCAAACAATGTCATTTAAGTTCTTAGAAATTAGCATACTTGTAACACAAGCAAAAGAGAAACATGAAAGGAGTATACACATGTTGGATGGGTCAAGGTCAGTACCTAATGACCTCTAGTAGGTCCTATCTAAATCCTAAAAGAGTTAGAAGAATAAGGAACATACAAAGATTAGGCAACTAAGCAAACAATGTTTAATTAGAAAGTGTAAAACAAAGTTATGTTCCATGAGGTATGAAATGCAATTAGAGGTTATTATGCTTCATGTAAGTAGATATGTACATAATAGGTCATGTGTGATGTGGTAAAATGCAAGTTGGAAGCATCATGTTAAGGCATACTACAAGAACACACAAGTAGACACAAGTTTATGCATTAATGCCACACTTACAAGTCATGCAACTTTAAAAAGAGTAAGATGAGATTAGAAGTCAAGTGGGAATGATCAATGGTCTTCAAGGTCAGTAAGCATGTCATACTTCATTTAGTTTTTATGACCCAAAATAATTAGTGAAGAGATGTCATTAAAAGAACCACAAAGGAAGTGCAAACCAAGAGGACAAGTTTAGGTTCAAACAAGCATACACAAGTCATTCAACATTGAACAATTAATGACCTATAACTTGAGTTATAAGGACCTATAATCTCTATCATACATGTACACAAGTGTCTCAACAATTGAGCAATGAATGGCATAGAGATAATCACAAAACCCTAATGCATAGTCTTGAACCAACATCCATGAACAAAAGTGCATTTAAATAATCCAAAAGAACATGATCAAGTGCTTTAAAAATTATATGGAGACAATCAAGTTGATGTGAGGTCATTAGTCAAATATCACTTAAAATATAGGATCACAACTCCTTTTTATCAAGCTCAAACAATGCTCAAACAATCCACTATAGTCAATGAACTAACAAGCATGAAAATGGCCTTAAAAATCATTAAAAAATAACCTAAAAAATCCAAAAAAAATTAGTTGAAGACCCTTAACATGTGTCAAGTTTAAGTCTCAGGTTATGTACAAAAATTCACTTTGAAACTATTTAAGAAAAATCTTTTATGAAGTGTGTATCAAAAGATATGAGCAAATGAACATGTTTAAAAGAAAATTATAGAAAAAATATCAAAATGTATTAAAATTGATAATAAAAAATGTAGAAAATTAATTGACACGTCCATAGGGTCTCATGAATTAATTGGGAATTTTTAAGTATTTTCTACTATTTTTAATAAAAGAAATTTGAAACAATTAGAAAAGAAAATAAATAAATAAATAAAATGAGAAACAACACCAGGGGAGTGCAACACTAGCAAAATGCACGTTGCAAATCTAAATGGGCTCAAGACTGGGGGTGTGGAGAGCAATTATGTTAAGCCCAACACGCGTATGGAGCCTGTGGTTCATAGTATAGTCTCAGTCAATAATCTTGACTCAATGTGAGCCACGTGATCAAGTCAAGGCAAGATGTATGTCAATCCAAGGGTTAGGAACGAATGATCATGATAACACGCGCGTACATCATACACACACCACCATCAAAATTATTCAGAAAAGAAAAAAAAATCAAAAGAAAAAGGAAGCACATGATATGCACGAGTTTTTTAATGCGTTGGCATATCCCTCGCCATTAGATCAAAACATGTACACGGCCAGGATTAGATCATGGCTATCACCTGAAACGGTCAAGATTAGGGTTTAGACGCTGGAGCTCAGCTCCGATCGTCTTCTCCGGTGGGAGAACCACCGTGAGTGGCGGTGCCAATTCCAGAAATTGCTCATGAATGCATCATTTTATTCCATTTTTCACGTAGATCACAAATATCAGGATCAAACATCCATACAATCATCATACAGAAATAAACGAAGAGAACAAATCTAGATCTGGAAATTCAAAACAACACAAATTGCCCTAATTCTAACCAGAAAACATTGCCTCTATCAAGAGGACTCAGATGCATATAAACTACATGTTTCTAAGCATATGAAGCACTCTAAAATGATGCAAGAAAGTTCAACATCAAACTTGGCCTGAGATGAACTTCAACCTTCAAGAAACCCTAGAATCTTCGTGTAATGCTTGTATTCTTCTCTTGGAGCAAAATAAATGCTCCAAAGACCTTGAATCTCTGGAACTTTTGAGAAAAAATGAGAGATCTTAGAAATTGATGTGCTGACTCGGTTATGGATTTCCACTCGTTTTAGCTACGATTTGTTGCATACAGAAGGGAGAATAGATTATGGTGTTGATGATTATGAAGAGAAAATGGCAAAAACTTCAAAGAGAAATCATCTTTGAAGCTCTGAAACCTTAGCTCCAATGGCGGATTTTTGATATATTTTCTGATGAAATGAATGTAACTCTTTCTGTTAGAGTCTGGTTAGGGTGCTTATGTAGGGTGATTTGGAGTGTGGCTACTTTCTAATCAGGGTTAAGACTGATTAGTTAATAGTTGCAAGTGTGGCTAAACAAAAGTGAAAAATGAAGGTGATGTATTCACACGGGTTTGGTTTGCATGGCGTATTGATCATGGTCATGATGTGTTTATGATGGCATGTTGAATAATGGTGGAATGCTGGTACGATTAAGCTTGTAGTCTAAGTTTTTTCTTCTTTCTTTTATATGTGGTAAGTGTTATGGGGTGATACATGGCATGTAAGAAAATGCATAGTTATTTTGGGTAGAGTGAGAATGACATGTACGTATGGGGTCATGCTGCAGCAACACCATTGGTTTGGTATTGGCTTTTGGAATGAAACACTTTGGTTTGAATATTTGATGAAAAGCTTCATGGTTATGGCTTTGAAGAGGTATAACTCCAAGAATATTGAATCAAATGCCTTGAATTAGGAGTCTTTGGAAAGAGCTCACATGATACAATAAGTTTGGTGTTGAATGCATCCTAAATTGCTCCCTAGATCATGGTGAAAAATAATGATAAACCCAAGCAATTGTAACTTGGATCCTTGGGCAGGTCAGGCCCCCCATGCGTGCAGGCTGCCTAGGTTCACGGTGGCAAGTTTTAACATTGCGTAGCCATGACTTTTCATCAACATAACTTAAGATGTGATTGTTAAAATGAGAAACTCCCAACATCAAAGTTATATAGGGCAACGAGATGAACAATTTTCATGTTGAACACTTTTCCAAATAACACTTGCATCATGTAGAAAATCCACCATGAATATGCATCCCTACGTGCACACTAACTGTTTGACCAAAGTCCTTGGCCTGGCACGCACACAAGCTTGTCTTGCTGGCCATTTGATAACTTGAAATGATCATTTTCAAAACCTCGTATCTTTCTCATTTTTTATCCAATTGCAAAGTTCTTGGTATGCTTTTGAAGAGGGGAATGTGTACTACAACATAGCCTCTGAAAAATCTTCATTTGGACTTTGCATCTTAGTGAAAATGGCCTTGGAAGTCAACCACTTGAAACTTGAAACTTACCATACATGGAAAGTCCTAAAAAGGAACTCCCAAAAATAGTAATTTTCCATAATTGGTAACCTTTCACATAACCTTGATTCTTGATGATTCCTTTGACATTCCATGATCAAATTTTGTTCATTGCCCACTTTTGACATAAGGAACATGATTTTGACCTAAAAAAAATCAATAGTTGACTTTTTCCCTGATTAAGTTGACTTTTTCCAAATTTCTTGATTTTCAATCAATCCTCCAATTGGAACTCTTGTGAATACAACTGATGGCTCAAATTTCATTCATAGACACTTAGAAACATGTGGAGTATCATGGAATCAAGTTTTGTCCAAAAATCAGAAATAAATTGACTTTTATGCAAAACCCTAATTTGATCCCCAAAAGTCAGGAGAAAATGATTGATCCTCAAAACCCAAATTCCTCTGACTATGATGTAGATTGCCTCAAACCCAAATGATTCCTATGATGAGATTATGTCAAAGACCCAAAAACCCTACTCATGGTGGTGTCTCAAGCTCAGAAAGTCAAAACCCTAGTTGATGACCAACCATCATTAGAGTGCACTCTTCCTTCATTCTCTTGCCAAATTCAAACTCTTGATGGCATGATGGGCCATATGAGTTGCCTTGGAGTTATGGCAAGCTTCTGTGGATTGATGAATTAGTATCTTATGTAAATGATTATGCTCTAGATGCAAATGAAATGTGAAGCATAAGCCACTTATTGGGTATAAATAAGAGGGCAAATTTTGAGGTGTTACAGCTGCCCCTATTCAATCGACTTGGACCTGAAGGGCCGATAGCAACGGCTTTCAGACATTCGAGGTACATGGAGATTGAATACCAAAAAGAACCCAGAAATTTGCACTATGTGGGGATATATATTAAAGAAAATGTTTGCCAGCCAAAGGCGGACTCAAAGATAGCAGTTGTAAACTAAAAGTTGAGATAGTGAAAGGTGATAGATGAACTAACAAAGGATGCCAACCAAGAGTTGGGATGAAAAGAACACTGACAAGGGACACCGACCAAGGGTTGGAATAAAGGGCGTGATATCTACCACGATCTAGGGTAAAAGACAAGGTACCAACCAATAGTTGGGATACAGGATACTAATCAACAACCAGTATAACGAGGCTGCCGACCGAAGGCGAACTCACAAATGGTATCAACCAAAAGTTGAGACAGCCGACGATTGTCCACCAATAATTGGAGAAGAGAGAATACACCGACCAAGAGTCGGAATAGAGGTAACTAACCAAGATATTAGGCTATAAAACACTGACCGAGAGGTTACCAACTAAGAGTTGGGATGGAGGAAACTGACTAAGAGACTGGGTAACAGATATTAACCAAGAGTTAGGATAAGAAGATACTAACCAAAAGTTAGGATGAAATGAAGGCTACTAACCAAAAGTTAGACTAAAATGAAATCTACTAACCAAAAGTTAGGATGAAGGAACTTTAATCAAGAATGAGGACAACCGGAACGCCGACCGAGAGCGAACCCATAACGAAAGATGCTAACCAAAAGTCGGGATGAAAAGTACTAACCAAGAGTTAGGATAGCCAAGATGTTGACCGAAGGCGAACGCACAACGGGGAATACTAACCAAAAGTTAGGATAAAAGATACTCACCGAGAGATTAGGGTAACGGGTACTAACCAAGAGTCAGGATAACGGGTATATGGAACATCAACCGAGGGGGAACTCAAAACTAACCAATAGTTAGGATGGCGAGGACGTCAATCAACACTTAGGATGAAATATACTAACCAAGAGTTAGGATAACGAGAACGCCGACCGAAGGCGAACTCCCAACGAAAGGTTCCAACCAAGAGTCGGGAAAGGAGAGACTAACCGAGAGATAGAACGAAATAGAGGATACTAACCAAGAGTTAGGATGAAATAAGGGATACTAACCAAGATGTTGCCAACCAAGAGTTAGGAAAGAAGACGACTAACCAAGAGTTAGGATAACGAGGACGTCGACCAAAGGCGTACTCACAATGGATGAGACTAACCAATAGTCAGGACGCAACCGAGGATTACCAACCAAGAGTTGGGATGAGAGATACCAAACAAAGATTGTCAACCAAGAGTTGGGAAAGAAGGACTAATCAAAAGCAAACTTGCAATGAAAGATACCAACCAATAGTTGGGATAAAGAGTACTAACCAAAAGTTAGGATCACGGGGACACCGACCGAAGGTGCGCTCGCAACAAAATATACCAACCAATAGTTGGGATAGAAGATACAAACCAAAAGTTAGGATACGCGAGAACACCGGCCAAAGGCGTGTTCACAATGGAGGATACCAACCAATAGTTGGGATAGAAAATACTAACCAAGAGTTAGGATGAACGAGAACGCCGACCGAACGCGAACTCAACAAAGGTTACTAACCAATAATTAGGATAGACGATACTAACCAAGAGTTAGGATGAGCGAGAACGCCGACCAAAGGCGAACTCAACAGAAGATACCAATCAAGAGTTAGGATAGAAGATACTAACCAAAAGTTAGGATAAGCGAGAACGCCGACCAAAGGCGGACTCAACAAAGGATACCAACCAATAGTTGGGATAAAAGATACTAACCAAAAGTTAGGATAAGCGAGAACTCCGACCAAAGGCGAACTCAACAGAAGATACCAACCAAGAAATGGGATAGAAGATACTAACCAAAAGTTAGGATAAGCGAGAACGCCGACCAAAGGCGTACTCAACAGAAGATACCAACCAAGAGTTGGGATAGAAGATACTAACCAAAAGTTAGGATAAAGTCGGAGATTACAGACCAATAGTCGGGATGATAAAGGATATGGCACCAACCAATAGTTGGGATAGCAAATACTAACCCAGAGTTAAGATAATCGAGAACACCGACGAAAGGCGGACTCAACAAAGGATACCAACCAATGGTTAGGATAGAGGATACTAACCAAAAGTTAGGATAAACGAGAACGCCGACCAAAGGCGAACTCATCAGAAGATACCAACCAAGAGTTGGGGATAGAAGATACTAACCAAAAGTTAGGATAAGCTAGAATGCCAACCAAAGGCGAACTCAACAAAAGATACCAACCAATAGTTGGGATAAAAGATACTAACCAAAAGTTAGGATAACCGAGAACGCCGACTAAAGGCGAACTCATAACAAAGGATACCAACCAATAGTTGGGATAAAGGAGATATACAGGAAGTAGACTTCACAGATTTATGACCTGAAAGGAGGATGTATCCGCTAGGGAAAAGGGAAGTTTAAACAAATAACTCTGCAGGGGAGTACAAGCATGATGGGCGAGTTCATTGGCAACTTTATCGGGGATAAAGTAAGATTGCATTTCCTGAAATGCCATTCTCTGCTGAGAAACATCTGGTAAAGATAATGTCAAACCTGGCTTATGCTTCGAATACATATGTTTGAATTTTTCAATGGCGTAATGCTCCATATCAAATGGAAATGCTACGCGTTTTGAGGATGTGATGTAATGATGATTATTATATGCAAGATGCAAAGAGAATCCTCTGCTGGGGATTACAAGTAACCCTTGTTGAAGATAACACCCAAAAGACTTCCCCTACATCGGGAATCACGAATAACAACTGCTGAAGATGGAACCAAAAGATCTGATACGGCAAAGGTGCCGATAACCATTGGACTTGGAATCTTCCAGGGACGTCAACCACTGCTGGTTAAACTGTTGAGATGATGAACACCAAACTCTGCTTGGGGTCGTAATCAATAATACCAAACCTACTAGGGAATACCATTAAACTTAACCTGAGGCTGGGGAAATGACTTTTCTTAATCTGCTGGGGATAAGAAGTTCTAATGCTCTGCTGAGGATGCTAGGTCTACAATGCTAGAGAGAGGAACTCTACTGGGGATGCCCACCTGCTTGGAGGACAAGAAATCATCCTTACCATGTTTGGGGACTTGAACTCTCGCTGGAGAAAAGACAAATCCAACTCCGGCTGAGGAAACCAAACCTATGGGCTCTCGCTAGGGAGGATAATCAGAATTTTCATAATGCCTCTCTGGCGCCTTACTGAGGAAGAGAAACCCCATGCTGTTTCACGTTTTTGCTGATCAACCGCATGCCGATTATCATAAGCGAACTCTCCACCTGTCTCAGACCATATGGTCTACTGGGAAAAATAGTCTCAAGAGGATTTTACAGAAAACCCGGCCTTCAAAATGCCTCAAGGTCATCAAACTCTTAGAGATATTCATCGGATCTCGACGCAACTGCCCCGGATTGGTCAAACTATGAAGGAATCTGCCTCGAGAGGATTCGTAACGACTTGAAATATTCTGCCCCAGTATGCTGAATCTAGAAAAGGTGCTCTTGTTTAACCATCTTTTGGGGATAACTTCTCGTGCTCTTGAGGTGGCCTGCCTCGATACAAGTCTTGAAGTGATTTTTCCCCTGACTGATTGATCTTCGAGAGATTTACATAATCTCGACGTGATTTCCCCCGACCGGCTGAACTTTGGAGAGATTCCTCGGCGTGACTGCCCCCAGATGAGCTACTTCTGAGCACAACTTGCTGAGAAAACTGATACCTGACAGAGTCTTACATCAATATGATTGGGCAGAGCTAGACTTCTCGACTAACGCTCATTATGCAAGCTTCACTGGTGACAAGTACAATGTATGCAAGCAGAAGATGTTTATTCTGAGAATGATGATTCTAATACAACATACATGTTAATCTTGAAGTTTTTATTGAAAAGATATTGCTAAACCTTGTGAACGAATCACTAGTAACAATGCGGCATTAATTTTTGAATAAAAGACATTATGCACATGCAATACCAACAAAAACATTTTAGCCCCACTCATGGGAGTCAGGAACACTGTCTTATCAGAAGTACGCCTTCGGAATAACCTTGCCTCAATTAGGACTTTTGAGGGTTGTAACGTGGCATGGTTCACGGTTCGAGAAAGAAGGATTTATGGCTCAAAATTTTGTTTGTACCCGTCCATTCTCCTTGATGTCCTTCAGTCCTACGTTTAGCTTATTTGACACAAGTGCTCACCTTCCAAAAGGTTATTGCATGTCATTATCGATGGTCAAGGAGCCTCTGATGCTTTCGGAGTGGCAATCGCTCCTTTCGTCTTTGGTGTCTATAGTCACATGATTCGTTCTTGCTCGAGGATTTTTCTTTGGTAATCCTTTTCGATTTTCTATTTGCTTCTTTGTTCATTTACTTATTTCCCTGATTTTTCCTTGACCGATTCTTTTGAATCCTTTTCGATTTTGATGTCCAGCGGGATGTTCTAACTTTTGCCTAAGTCATTTGCTTTCAAACTTTTGACTTAGCGGGCTTTTTCTTTTTTTTTCTTTTACTTTTGAACAAATCGTGTGACACTGGCTCGTCTTGACTTTGTTGAAAGGGTTGTGACTGCTTCACTCCTTGCGATGAGGGGTAACCATTGTGGTTTCCGGCTCCCTGGCCTCCTGATGAGGAAAAAGGTAATGGATCCTTAGATGCGCAATCCTTTTGAAATTTGAACGCTTGGTCAAATCGACTGACAACTACCCTGCCCCTGGGTTAAGTGTTAGGTTTTTTTTTCCAAAAGAAACTCCTACTTCTAGGCTTAACGGGGTTAACAAGGGTCTATCTCCCTTATATCTCCGGTGTTTGGGGAGTTGAAACAATGCCTGTACATCATCAGCAAGGTTCTGTTCCCAAAGCATACGACCAGAAAGTTTGCGTTTTCAAATCGTCATCCTCCCTCAAAGAGTTTAAGCATGTAAATTCGTATTGCAATGTATAAAAATATCATATGAATGAATAAGAATGAATTACTTCAAGAAAAGCATATTTATTGCATTAAAATTACCATTCGATACAAACAATTTTTACATGTATACAATGTATTAACGAACAATGAAAAATTACAACTGAATATACAGTAAAGAAGCTAAGAAATGTCATTGTCGAAGAGATCAAACTCCATCTGGACTTATTTGCAGCATGAGTGCTTCAATTGGAAGGCTTCAATTAGTGAGCTAATAGTCTGTCATGAAAGCAGTAACCCCCAGCATCAGTTGAACGCTCCTATGCCCCACCATGATTAGGCATCGGATTCTGGATTACATTTGGAACATCATTGGAAAAATTGATTGCTCTTGAATCAAGCAGGTCTTGGACCTTATCCTTGAATGCTTTGCAGTTTTCGATGTGGTGCCCCGACGCTCCAGAATGGAAATCGCAGTGGGCGTCGCATCATATCCGGGTGGAGGAGTGCCGGTTAGAGGGGCCAACGTTCTCTTTTGAACCAATTGTAAATGAAATAGATGTTGCAATAGCTAAGCGTATGGCATAGGTGGAGCATCAAAGTGCATGTCTGCCATTTTTAGTCTTGCGGGATACCGACGAGGTGCACCATTTTGTTGTTGTGGCGCAGCTGGAATTGTTACAGCAGCCTCTTGATCATGGGGGGCCTGATATCCTTTGTTTTTGCTCTTTTGAGAAGACGTAGCATTGGTCTCCCCTTCACGCTTTCTACCGATGCCAGTAAAAGATTTCTTCACACCCGAAGTCGACCCAATACTGTATTGAATCTTACCCAGCTTAAGTAGATTCTCAATCTTTTCCCCAGCGACAACAATATCCGAAAAACCAGACGAAGTACTCCCCGCCAATCGTTCTAAGAATGGACCTTGTAGGGTTCCCATAAACATGTCAGCCATTTCTCTTTCTAGCAACGGTGGTTGCACTCGCGCAGCCAATTCACACCACCGCTGGGCATATTCCTTGAAGTTTTCCTTACTCTTTTGCGTCATACTCTGCAACTGAGTTCGGTTAGGAGCCATATCAATATTGTACTGATATTGCTTCAGAAATGCTACATCTAGATCTTTCCAATTCCTTACACTAGCTCTCTCCAACTTCGTGCACCATTCGAGGGACGCACCGGACAGACTGTCTTGAAAGAAATACATCCACAGCTTTTCATCAGTAGTATAGGTAGAAATTTTCCTAAAGTAGGCTTGCAGGTGGGTTTTAGGGCATGAATTGCCATTGTACTTATCAAAAGTTGGAGCCTTGAACTTGGGAGGGATTCTCACTCCTTGAACCAATCCCATATCAGCTACATCAATGCCCAGATTGCTACGACATTCTATAGCTCTGACTTTCTCAGCAAGCAGCTCATACCTTCGGTCTCCTCCATCGTTGTTACACCCCATATCAACGTTCATCAAAGAGAACTGGTCATAGTTATTATCCTCCACATGAGGAACAGGAATAGGAATGGGGATGGGACCCCCAGCAGCCTGTCCCACAGGAATGCCACCATTACCCCCCCCCCCCCCGGCAGGAATACCGGCATTAGCACCTCCGGCTGGAATACCGCCTCCGGCTGGAGGGTCAACTTGATTGTTAGCATCTGGATCTCGATCTCGAGCCTTTGGACCATCGCCCTGAGCTCTTGCTGGCCCTGAGCTACTCCTTGCATTAGGTCCATAAACTGGTTCATGCGATTCCGCATTTCAGCCATTTCAGCTTGCAATTGTTCCATAGCTCGGACTTGATTCTGTCTAGTTAAGTAGTGGTGAATGTATGAATCAGCAATTCTTCCTGAAAATCAAATAAGGTTAGAAAATCCGGAGATAAATACCTATTGTGCAAAAATGATATGTATGAATGTATGTAAATGACATGTTTAATCATTTCCAAAGCGTTCGCACCCTGATTCCAGTTTTGAACATAGGAAGCTGAGTAACAGACATATATTGTTGAGAAGAAAATGCTATGATAGTATGCTGTGAGCATTTGTGTTGAGAAAATAGCAACGTGCAAGTGTGCTGTGGAGATACCACTGTGAATACAATATGGCGAGAATACCGAAGTGCTAGTGTGATGTGAATGAGAAGACATTTCTGAATAAACCACTCGTATCATATTAATGAAAAGCAACCACATGCTAAAGCGTCATACAATGAGTTCATATATTTGAAATACATCAAAATGGTGATTCCATCAACAGGCCTGATGGTAACCACAATACATCAACATAAAACTGCACTAGGAAAAGGAAACTGTCAATCATGAAGCTTCAAATCTTTCACCTTCTCACTGGAATGTTTGATTTCTTCGAAGAGTATTTCAGTGCTCTGATGACTTGGTATTTCAATCAGTTCCTTGATCAGGATATCTCTCTTCTAAAGAGCTTCAGTTAATGAATCAATGTGCATCAAGAGGATCTCATCATTACTCACCTCCTTAGGCCTCTTCACACCAACCTGAATTTTAAGCTCATCCATCTCTACCCTGATATCTTCGAGTTTCACCTTGGTAAATTCCAACTCAGCTCTGACATTCTTCAACTGCTCTTGACTCTTACCAAAGTCTTCACTATGTTTTCTTCGCTGCTCATGCGCTCTTTGAAGCTCACCATCTTTGGCCTTTAGTTGCTCTTTCAGTTCCGCATTCCCAACCTTTACTTTGCGCTCTTTTTCCTTCAAGTGTGTTTAGGACTCATTCCACCGTCTCAGCTCGTACTCGGCTTCAGCTAGTTGCCTTTGAGTTTCCTGGTATGCTATTAGGGTCGCATCCTTGGATTGGCTAGTTTTTTTACAATACTGAGCTCTTCCTATCAGATCTTTCTCCTTTTCGGAAGCCAGCTTCAGCGCCTATTGGGCTTTGATTTCAAACTCTCTTTTAATCATTAAAGCACTTTGCAGTTGGTTCTCCAAGACAAGATTTTTCACCCGGAGTTCACGCACTAGAACTTCTAGTTTACTGTACTCTTCAGTAGTTATAGTAGCAGGTCCAGCAGCCCTAGGATATAGGAGATCCATTTTAGGGAATGGCATCCCTATAGCTTTAGCTCTAGCCTTCATCCACTCCATGTGAGTCGGGTAGGCAGTTGAATCACTTTTGCCTAGGTAGCCCTTTCCCTGGTATCGGATAGTGCCCTAGGTTGCTACAACTTTTTTCAGCATATCCATATCAACACTTGCATCATAAAACACAGATTCCTTCAAGTCCCTGTCTGCTGGAGGAATTCTTATCGCATACCCTAACTGTCTTCGAGCGAGAGTTGGATTATAGTTGATGCCTCCTCTTACCCCCATAAGAGGCACATTGGGAAACTCCCCACATCTGTAAATCACGTCTCTATCTATCAAGTCTCTGTCAAACCAACGGATGTCTTTCGCTTCTAGTTCCATTATTCGCTCGAACCACTTCATACCTTTGGCTTCCACAAAAGCACCTTCGCTGGGGAGATGGTGGGTGAACCATTTATACAATAGAGGGGCACAACAATAAATAAGCCCACCTTTGCTTCTATGATTTCTGGAATGCACTGAATAATAAACATCACCTAGTAGAGTAGGCACCGGATTCTTCGACTTGAAAATCCGAATAGCATTCACGTCCACGAAGTTTGGCACATTAGGAAACAAGATAATGCCATAGATGCATAGGGCCAAAACAACATTATACGTCTTCCAACCCCTATCACACGCGTAAGGCTCAGCTGCCTTTACCAAGAACTTCAGCGGAAACCCTAGCAAACCTCCATTTTTCTTAAGACCGGCTTTCACTTTAGATGCGCTCAAATAAAGAGCGGCGGCAATTTCTTCTTCTTTAGGAATGTCCAAAGTGGTATGGAACGACACTTCGTTCTTGATTGGAATATTCAAGAGATAAGAGAACTTTTCCAACATAGGGGCCAACTGGTAATCCACAAAAGTGAAGCATCTGAGCGGAAGGTCATAGAACTGCAATAAAGGGTGAATAGCCCAGTGCTCATCTTCAGTAATACGGCGAACCAAAGGCTAAATCCCCCCACACTCATCTAGGAAAGTTGCCTTGTTCTCTGGAGTAGACTTGTTCATCAAACTGCGTAGCATATCTACCTCTGGCTTTGGAAAACTGTAAGTGATGTTGTCTCTTTTGACTGGTTCCATTTTTGCTAATACCCACCGACTGGAATCAAGGATGAGAAATAAGCCTGGAAATGAGAAACATGAATGTTAAGGCATGAATGTAATGATGTCATGAAATGCAGGCATGATATCAGGATTGCCATATGTGTCTGTGCTGGACTGCGTGAATAGTATCAGTGTGGATCCGTGAATAGTGCAGGACTGCGAATAATAACCATCTGAATATAATAAGATGAACTGTCGACTTTTGTGAGAAAACCAGAAAAACCGGGTAGGCTGAAGGTTACAGTTACCTGCAATCCTGTAAACACCCTCCCATTCTCACATGTGGGTACTAAAAACGAAGAATCCTCAGTTTCTGGAACTGAGGTCGAGAAGCAATAATACATTCATCCTTCTAGGTACACTATTATCGCCAATCGAGGAGTGCCTCCACTGATTTCCCCTCAAAAAAGGTCATCCTATAGCAAGTTCCCAGCTTCGGGTCCTCGGATCGAGAAGCGTAATGGGTTTGCCATTTCTGGTCTGCCATTATCGCCCTTGGGAGGAGTGCCTCAATTGAGTCCTTGGGAAATGGTCACCAGAGTCGACAGGTTTCTAGGTTAACACTCCGAAATGCACAAGACGCGCAAATCAGAACATCTCCCAAGAAAACCTCGTCTGGTTGTGGATTTCGTGTAAACTAAACGTACCAAGATGCTACGTAGGCCACACTACTTTCCACTCTAGTCCTATGTGTGTACTCAAGCCTGTGTAATGGGCTTATATCTCAGAACACCCTGCCCACCAAACAGAAAACAACAGCACAATCCAGCACAGAATATGTGGCAACAGTGAAATGAAAAGCAAGTAAATGTAATAAACAGTAAACATGTAACAATGCCATAAATAAAGTGAGTAAAGTAAACAGATAAACACCCTAAAATCGAAAACAAACAGGCGCTAGGACTGACTCGCTTAGGGATGGGAAAGTCCCCAGCAGAGTCTCCAGCTGTCGCATCTGCAAAAATCAACCGGCGGAAAAGAACAGAAGAGTCACCACCGAACGTTATTTATCCCGACGCAGGGAAAGGAAACGATCGAAGAAAACCTCAACAAAGGGAAAGGAATGGTCATCGCAACCATAGCCTGGGTTCGGGAGTCGGTTACGCGAGAGGAAGGTATTAGCACCCCCTCGCGTCCATCGTACTCGATGGGATCCACGCTTGTTGTTATCGATCAAAGGGTGTAGGGTATCTGAAGCTCCACTGCTAAACAGAAAATGAACGGGCGAAACGGGAAGGAAAAAGAAAATAAGTGACTCGATAGGACATCGCCGTCCTAGGCCTACGTATTCCCTCGGGAGCAGGAAAGTTAGAGTCAATGTAGTTCGGAGGACTACGGGATTGAGGGGGGACTCGCCAAGAGGAAGTCAGAGCAGTCATAGTTCGATCTACAAGGTCAAAAAGAGGGAAGGATGCTCCTACTACCTGTCAGAATCGGTAGAAAAGAAAGGAGAAACAAAGAGGTAGATAAATAAGGTTGTGCTCGCAGAGATCTCACACGATCTCCTGCCTACGTATCTCCATTAACCAATGAAGAATCAGAACGGCGTAGTTCCCCTCACTAAGGGTGGCTTTGCTTTGTTTGTGTTTTTTAACAGAAGACGCCAAGGTTCGCGTTCCAGCAGTTTATGTGTCGCCGCTCGTTGTACGGAGTCTTACGCATTTACCTGTTTGTGGTAGAACGAAAGAGACGCATCCTTTGTAAGGGAATGGAAGAGATGAGAAGAGAATTGTTTGTTTTTGTTTTTTTTAAAAAAAGTGTTTTGATTGCTTATGTTTGTAACTCATATTGCACTAAATTCTAAGACATATGATCGAATGCCTCGCAAATCGACCCAAGACGGGACGTATGCTAAACACTCTAGGAAAGTGAAGGAAAATCCCCCACTCTCCACTTCCAATGTACTTAAGGCTCATGGCGTACAATACTTGTTGCCTTTATTACATGTATTTGATTTTTTTTTTGAGATGAGAAAAGAGGGACTCAAAGTTGAAAGAAAAAAAAACAACTAAGGGGAGACTAATTATATTCCTAATGTTGCCATGCATTGATGGCCTTATGGTTGAGTTAAGAAAAGGAATCTACCTAATGGACAAGTAGGGATTGCATTGCCTAATGCTTATCCTACCTTACCTTAATAAAAAATTTAGGTTAAGCTAGGATCCCAAAGGGGTGTGAAAGAGCTATTCCAACAAGCATTATATCGCACAATCCACTAATAAAGGGGTAAGAGTAAGCAAAAGAAATAAGGGATGAAAGAAGAATGAGTACGCATGTACTCAAGTTTCTTACCTTGCAAACAACCTAAGCAACATTGATTAAAGAATGTAAAGCATAAGCATTAGTTACTAATTGATTAGAAAAGTTAAGCATACAACTCTTAAACTAAGACTAGTTTGATTACATTAGTATTAAAGGTAACATACATGAGTAAACAAAGTGAAGTGAGTCCTAATGGTTAGGTATCCTATACAAGTCATTAGGTAAGGGTAAGTAACTTCTATTTAGGTTAACATGTCAAAAGAAGTTAAACTACATCTAACTATGTGCTAAAACATCACACAATTGCCTATTGTTCACAAACTAATTAAGATGAGTGCTTAAGAGCTATGTAAGTGAGTTATAACATGAGTTTACATCTAGGTCAGAAGTGTGTAACATGGAAGAATGGATGCAAATGTCATTTTATTAGTGTAGGAACCATGTACTAAGGTATTCTCAATGATTAAGCAAGTTAAGTGCAAAAGTAATCAACTAGTATGCAACATATGATTCAAGTTTAAGTAAAAAGACATGCAATGGTGGATGTATGCTATGGCAAAGTTCAAAGTCAGAAATGATGTCATGTTAAATATGCCTTAAACAAATTTCAATTAGCATTGGGAGTTCATAACATTTCAAGTTTAGAAGCTAGAGTGAAACAAACACCAAACAATGTCATTTGAGTTCTTAGAAATCAGCATACTTGTAACACAAGCAAAAGAGAAACATGAAAGGAGTATACACATGTTGGATGGGTCAAGGTCAGTACCTAATGACCTCTAGTAGGTCCTATATAAATCCTAAAAGAGTTAGAAGAATAAGGAACACACAAAGATAAGGCAACTAAGCAAACAATGTTCAATTAGAAAGTGTAAAACAAAGTTATGTTCCATGAGGTATGAAATGCAATTAGAGGTTATTATGCTTCATGTAAGTAGATATGTACATTATAGGTCATGTGTTATGTGATGAAATGCAAGTTAGAAGCATCATGTTAAGGCATACTACAAGAACACACAAGTAGACACAAGTTTATGCATTAATGCCACACTTACAAGTCATGCAACTTTAAAAAGAGTAAGATGAAATTAGAAGTCAAGTGGGAATGATAAATGGTGTTCAAGGTCAGTAAGCATGTCATACTTCATTTAGTTTTTATGCCCCAAAAGAATTAGTGAAGAGATGTCATTAAAAGAACCACAAAGGAAGTGCAAACCAAGATGACAAGTTTAGGTTCAAACAAGCATACACAAGTCATTCAACATTGAACAATTAATGACCTATAACTTGAGTTCTAAGGACCTATAATCTCTATCATACATGTCCACGAGTGTCTCAACAATTTAGAAATGAATGGCATAGAGATAATCACAAAGCCCTAATGCATAGTCTTGAACCAACATCCATGAACAAAAGTGCATTTAAACAATCCAAAAGAACATGATCAAGTGCTTTAAAAATTATATGGAGACAATCAAATTGATGTGAGGTTATCAGTTAAATATCACTTAAAATATAGGATCACAACTCCTTTTTATCAAGCTCAAAAAATGCTCAAACAATCCACTATAATCAATGAACTAACAAGCATGAAAATGGCCTTAAAACTCATTCATAAATAACCTAAAAAATACCAAAAAATTATTTGAAGTCCCTTAACATGTGTCAAGTTTAAGTCTCATTTTATGTACAAAAATTCACTTTGAAACTATTTAATAAAAATCTTTTATGAAGTGTGTATCAAAAGATATGAGCAAATGAACATGTTTAAAAGAAAAATATAGAAAAAATATCAAAATGTGTTAAAATTGAAAATAAAAAATGTAGAAAATTAATTGACACATCCATAGGGTCTCATGAATTAATTGGGAATTTTTAAGTGTTTTCTACTATTTTTTAAAAAATAAATTTGAAATAATTAGAAAAGAAAAAAAATGAGAAACAACACCAGGGGAGTGCAACACTAGCAAAAGGCACGTTGCAAATCTAAATGGGCTCAAGACTGGGGGTGTGGAGAGTAATTATGTTAAGCCCAACGCGCGTATAGAGCCTGTGGTTCATAGTATAGTCTCAGTCAATAATCTTGACACAATGTGAGCCACGTGATCAAGTCAAGGCAAGATGTATGTCAATCCAAGGGTTAGGAATGAATGATCATGATAACACGCGCGTACATCATACACACACCACCATCAAAATTATTCAGAAAAGAAAAAAAAATCAAAACAAAAAGGAAGCACGTGACATGCACGAGTTTTTTAATGCGTTGGCATATCCCTCACCATTGGATCAAAACATGTACACGGCCAGGATTAGATCATGGCTATCACCTGAAAACGGTCAGGATTAGGGTTTAGACGCTGGAGCTCAGCTCCGGTCGTCTTCTCCGGCGGGAGAACCACCGTGAGTGGCGGTGCCAATTCCAGAAATTTCTCATGAATGCATCATTTTATTCCATTTTTCACATAGATCACAAATATCATGATCAAACATCCATACAATCATCATACAGAAATAAACGAAGAGAATAAATCTAGATCTGGAAATTCAAAACAACATAAATTGCCCTAATTCTAACCAGAAAACATTGCCTCTATCAAGAGGACTCAGATGCATCTAAACTACATGTTTCTAAGCATATGAAGCACTCTAAAATGATGCAAGAAAGTTCAACATCAAACCTGGCCTGAGATGAACTTCAACCTTCAAGAAACCCTAGAATCTTCCTGTAATGCTTGTATTCTTCTCTTGGAGAAAAATAAATGCTCCAAAGACCTTGAATCTCTAGAACTTTTGAGAAAAAATGAGAGATCTTAGAAATTGATGTGCAGAATCGGTTATGGATTTCCACTCGTTCCAGCTACGATTTGTTGCATACATAAGGGAGAATAGATGATGGTGATGATGATTATGAAGATAAAATGGAAAAAACTTCAAAGAGAAATCATCTTCGAAGCTTTAAAATCTTAGCTCCAATGGAGGATTTTTTATCTGTTTTTTGATGAAATGAATGCAACTCTTTCTGTTAAAGTCTGGTTAGGGTGCTTATGTAGGGTGAGTTAGAGCGTGGCTACTTTCTAATCAGGGTTAAGAGTGATTAGTTAATAGTTGCAAGTGTGGTTAAGCAAAAGTGAAAATGAAGGTGATGTATTAACACGGGTTTGGTTTGCATGGTGTATTGATCATGGTCATGATGTGTTTATGATGGCATGTTGAATGATGGTGGAATGCTGGTACGATTAAGCTTGTAGTCTAAGTTTTTTCTTCTTTCTTTTATATGTGGTAAGTGTCATGGGGTGATGCATGGCATGTAAGAAAATGCATAGTTATTTTGGGTAGAGTGAGAATGACATGTACGCATGGGGTCATGCTGCAGCAACAACATTGGTTTGGTATTGGCTTTTGGAATGAAACACTTTGGTTTAAATATTTAATGAAAAGCTTCATGGTTATGGCTTTGAAGAGGTATAAATAACTCCAAGAATATTGAATCAAATGCCTTGAATTGGGAGTCTTTGGAAAGAGCTCACATGATACAACAAGTTTGGTGTTGAATGCATCCTAAATTGCTCCCTAGATCATGGTGAAAAATGATGATAAACCCATGCAATTGTAACTTGGATCCTTGGGCAGGTCAGGCCCCCCATGCGCGCAGGCTGCCTAGGTTCATGGTGGCAAGTTTTGACATTACATAGCCATGACTTTTCATCAATATAACTTGAGATGTGATTGTTAAAATGAGAAACCCCCAACATCAAAGTTGTATAGGGCAACGAGGTGAACAATTTTCATGTTGAACACTTTTCCAAATAACACTTGCATCATGTAGCAAATCCACCATGAATATGCATCCCTGCATGTACACTAACTGTTTGACCAAAGTCCTTAGCCTGGCACGCACACAAGCTTGTCTTGCTGGCCATTTGACAACTTGAAATGATCATTTTCAAAACCTCATATCTTTCTCATTTTTGATCCAATTGCAAAGTTCTTGGTATGCTTTTGAAGAGGGGAATGTGTACTACAACATAGCCTTTGAAAAATCTTAATTTGGACTTTACATCTTAGTGAAAATGGCCTTGGAAGTCAACCACTTGAAACTTGAAACTTACCATAAATGGAAAGTTCTAAAAAGGAACTCCCAAAAATAGTAATTTTCCATAAATGGTAACCTTTCACATAACCTTGATTCTTGATGATTCCTTTGACATTCCATGATCAAATTTTGTTCATTGCCCACTTTTGACATAAGGAACATGATTTTGACCTAAAAATAAATCAATAGTTGACTTTTTCCCTGATTAATTTGACTTTTTTTCCAGATTTCTTGATTTTCAATCAATCCTCCAATTGGAACCCTTGTGAATATAACTGATGGCTCAAATTTCATTCATAGACACTTAGAAACATGTGGAGTATCATGGAATCAAGTTGTCCAAAAATCAGAAGTAAGCTGACTTTTTTGCAAAACCCTAATTTGATCCCCAAAAGTCAAGAGAAAATGATTGATCCTCAAAACCCAAATTCCTCTGACTATGATGTAGATTGCCTCAAACCCAAATGATTCCTGTGATGAGATGATGTCAAAGACCCAAGAACCCTACTCATGGTGGTGTCTTAAGCTCAGAAAGTCAAAACCCTAGTTGATGACCAACCATCATTAGAGTGCACTCTCCCTTCATTCTCTTACCAAATTCAAACTCTTGATGACATGATGGGCCATATGAGTTGCCTTGGAGTTATGGCAAGCTTATGTGGATTGATGAATTAGTATCTCATTCTCCTTGCCTTGCACAATATAAAGATGGTGACACCCTTGATACCATGCCCTATGGAATCTAATGATGCATATGCAAATGATTATGCTCTAGATGCAAATGAAATGTGAAGCATAAGCCACTTATTGGGTATAAATAAGAGGGCAAATTTTGAGGTGTTACACACATCCATCTGCATTGTTGTATTCTTCCATCAAGGCTTCAGTGTTGTGAGGGTAGAGTACACCAGAGACACATGTTTCAATGATGTAATTCAAGAACTTCCTTTCTTGAGTCGTAGAACTCATTCTTGGTTCCAACTTAAAGTCAAGACAAGAATTTGACATTTTCTTTGTATGTTCAGAAGGGTGTCTTGTAATGAGTTCCTTGGATAGCTCTTCCTGAACTCTAACCAAGAGATCTGAAATGAGTTGAGGATCACTTGTCTTAATGCTAGAAAGATTGCATCTTTCTTATTTGCTAGTCTGCCCAGAAAATGTCTCAACATCGTTCTCAATATCTATCTTTTGCTTAGCAATAGAATCATCAATTATTACACTGACAGACTCCTCTATCATTTTACTTCTGGAGTTAAAAACTCTATAGGCTCTAGTGCTGGAAGAATACCCCAAAAATATCCCTTCATCACTAACAGGAGTTGTATTATCATTCTGATCTTTGTTAGTCAATATAAAACATTTGCTTCCAAATGTATGCAGGTGTTTGACTGTAGGTTTCCTCCCTTTCCATAGCTCATAGATGGTAGTTGTAGTACCTTCTCTTAATGTGACCCTGTTATGAATGTAGCACGCAATATTCATTGCTTCAGCCCAAAATACCAGTGACAATTGCTTGGTATGAAGCATCACTCTAGCAGATTCTTGTATCCCTCTGGTCTTTTGTTCAACAATTCAACCCAGCTGAAAAGAGAATTCGTGACCGATTTTTTCAGACTTACAAAACTCTAAGAATTCTACACTCTCAAATTCCTTGTCATGGACAATTCTAAGCTTTACAATCAAATTGTTTTTTTCCTTCTTAATACTTTCACACAAATCTTTGAAGACTTTAAACAAGTCTGATTTCTCTCTAATAAACTTCATCCATGTGGATCCAGAATAGTCATCTACAATTACATACACATACCTCTTTCCATCCAAGCTTTCTATCTTCACTGGTCCAAACAAACCAATATGAAGCAGTTCCACCACTTTGGATGTATTCTGATGTCGCAACATTGTGTGAGACATCACACCCTGCTTTCTAATCTCACATTCACCACAGATTTTTCCTTCTTTAATCTTAAGGTTGGCATTCCTCTAATGACTCCTACAGACATTATCTCCTTCATTCTTTTGATATGAAGATATCCAAGAATATGATGCCATAATTCCACTTCATCCTCACTGGTTATAGACCATATGGAGGAATAAGTAGTTACTCGAGGATCCCACAGATAACAGTTATCTCTGGACCTTATACCTCTCATTAGGACAACTCCTTTCTCATTTTTGACTATGCATTCTGATTTTGAAAAATTGACCAACAACCCTTGATCGCAAATCTGACTAATGCTAATAAGGTTAGCAGTTAGTCCTTTCACCAACAGAACATCTTCTAAATTTGGAGATCCTGCACACTTCAACCTTCCCACTCCTTTAATTTCACCTTTAAATCCATCACCAAATATGACAGACCCTGAGGGTCGCGACCTAATATCCACTAACATCATATGAATCCCTGTCATGTGTCTAGAGCAACCACTGTCAAAGTTCCAGTCTTCTCTAGTTGAAGCCTTCAAAGAGGTGCGAGCCATAAAAATCACATCCATGTTGATAGGCATTCTCTTCTTACCCAACTAACTGACTTTGGCCTGAGCTGAAGCTTGTTGCACTCCATACATCTTATAACAGAAGGGCTTAATGTGACCATGCTCCCCACAGTAATGACACCTCCAAGTTGAGGCTTTAGAGTTTGTTGAAGATACACCATGTCTACCACGATGTTGTAACATGTGGTTGGACATCGTGACCATTTTCTTCTTTTAAAAAGGATGGAACTCTTGTACAAACTTGTTGTTTTTTTTATCATCACCTCCTGTACTTATATACTCTTCCACCACATCATATTCACTACTTATTCTTCTTAATGAGTCTGTCATGCTATTAAGCTTGAACTTTAGGAAGGTTACCTCATCCTGAAGATGCTGAACATTACATAGAAGTTATTTCTTCTCATTCTCCAGTGCAACTATGATCTTCCTCTGATTCTCCTCTGTCTTAATATGATCCTCACACTTGGCACAGGTTTCATTGTAAGACATATCCAGATCTTCATAAAGGAAATTTTCTACACGCGATTCTACCTCATCAGCCTATCTACCAGAGAAAGCAGTTACAATGTTTCCAGTCTCTGAATTAGAATCATCTTGTGACTCATCATCATCTCACCATGATACAAACAACCCTTTCTTCTACTTCTTTAGAAAAATGGGACATTCTGACTTGATGTGACCAAAACCCTCACACTCATAGCATTATACTCATTTTCCTTGATTAGACTTTTCTTCAGACCTGACATTCTTTTGGGAGTCATTAGTGTTTCTGGTGTCGGATGAGAAGATCTTGACACCAGATCTTCCTCTTCTATCCCCCTTTTTCAACACCTTGCTAAATTGCCTCACAAGAAGCACAATAACATTAGATATATCTTCATCTGTCTCAAGGTCACATTTATCCTCTGAGTCTTTAGTATTTGACACAAAAGTTATACTCTTCTTCTTTTCAGCCTTGTCATTGATCCCTAATTCAAAAGTTTGGAGGGATCCCATAAGCTCATCAACCTTCATGTTGTTATGTCTTGGGCTTCTTCAATGGCAATCACCTTCATGTCAAATCTTTTTGGAAGAGATCTGAGGATCTTTCTGACCAACTTAGCTTCTGAAATCTTTTCCTCTAGATCACTTGAGGCATTGGCAATCTCAATAATATTCATGTGAAAATCATGAATGATTTCATCCTCTTTCATCTTCAGGTTCTCAGACTTGGTTGTGAGAAGTTGAAGTCTTGACATCTTTACCTTATAAGTCTCTTCATGGGCAGTCTTCAAAATCTTCCAAGCATCTTTAGCAATAGTACAATTATTTATTAGCCTAAAGATGTTCTTGTCCACTCCATTAAACAAGGCATTTAGTGCTTTGGAGTTTCCCCGAGCTAGCTTGTCATCTTCATCATCCCACTATTCCTCAGCTTTCAGCACTTCAGTAAGATTACCATCCCTATCTCTAACCATTGGAGGATCTCATCCCTTGACCACAGACTTCCAAGCCTTGTTGTCCAAGACTTAAGAAATGTCGCCATACGTGCCTTCCAATAATCATAATTGGTTCCATCAAGGATGGGTGGTCTGTTCACAAAACCTCTTTCCTTATCCATTGCACCAGAAAGTATCTTCCCTAGATCTCACCCAGATACAGAGCAGGATGCCTCTTCTGATACCAATTTAAATTATGGTATTCAGATCTCTGATGTCCTAAGAGATGTCGAGACACTGATATCTGTTAAACACACAAGGACCAAGGTATACAAAGTTAACAGTGCAGAAAATAAACAAGACACAGAGAATTGTTAACCCAGTTCAGTGCATAACAACACCTACGTCTAGGGGCTACCAAGTCAGGAAGCAAATCCACTATTAGCAGTATTAATTCAAATCTAAACAACCTAGTTTACAACTTCTCACTTAATACCTACCCAATACAACTTCTACCTAAGACACTCCTAGGTATGAAAACCCCTTTCACTTCCTACCAGTCACCACAGTGAGAGAATTACAATTCTTCCAATGTTTTTAGACAATACAATCCAAAAGACACACAATCACTCAATGCTTAAAAGCTTAGGAGTGATTGACATCAATTACAGCTCAATAGAGACAATCCAGTTCAAGCATCTATGTGGTGAATGAATGGCTCACAAAATAGTCCACCTCAATGTATCAAAAGACACATGAGTGACACAATACAACAACAGTATTCTAAAAGAAAACTGAAAACCCTATAACATTATTTGCACACACAGTTTATTCAATGAATAATCCACTGTCTACCTGATTAGGTTTAATAAGTCTCCTTTTTATAGTCTCATGCATAATGGGCTTGGACGCTTCCCATTTTGTCATTTTTAACCTTCTGCATAATCTTCTCCAAAATAGCAGGAACAAATCACCAAAGTTTCCTAAAATGTCTCATCATTTAATTTAGCGTTATGTGTACAGCTGGAGATATAAAACTTTGTTCCTAATAGCATCATCTTGACCTGCGTAAATCACTGGGATATTTTCAAAGAAAATATCACAGAATTAAACCAAAACAAATTTGTCAAGATTTGAAAACATTCAGAATGAATGTTCTTATAGAACATGTTCCAACATCTGTTAGGACATTTGCTCTCAAGATAATCTGAGCAGCATGTTACAACATTACACATGACATCCTATAGAGAACCATGTTTTATCAAAATTGTTGCCAATCTATAAACCATGGACCCTTCAAAGCATCAACAAACACCATGAGCTTCTCATAGGCAAGCTAATCCTCGGCGTCTAAGTCATTGGGCTTCATAATGTAATGATCCATCCCTTTGTCAAAATGGAACCTCTTCCACTCGAGGGGAAACTTCGCTTCTAGCCTCGCCATCTCCTACGCATCCTCGATCTCGACCACGCGTTTGAACACAGAATCGACGATGACCTATGACACAGGTTTTATGAGGTAATATCTACCTTAAAAGGCACGGACGGAGTCCATGTATGTTCTAAACATTTTCCTTGGCTGCTTGAAGGACACCCACATGTGCTGCCCATGCGAAAATTGCCGCTGAAGGTGGAAAAGACGAAAGAATAATGAGAGTGTGGCACCGATCTGAAGGTGTTGGCATACGAGCTTGAATGCCCGCACAAACGTAATCGCGTTCGGGTGGAGCTGAGATGGTGCCAACTCCAGCCATTGGAAGATCCCCACTTGGAAGTCACTGATGGCAGACGAAGCCCCGCCTCCCGAAATCCAAACTCATACATGGGGAAGCGCTTTCCCTTGTATGTCGAGCAGATCTGGTCTGTTCATTTAGGTTTGTACGTCTCCCAGGCTTCAGGGGCCCATTCCTCTCTGTCCTTGACGATGGTAAAAGCATCTAAGTCGTTAAAGGAGAAACGCGAAGCAATTTCCCGGGGTTCTTGCCCAACCCAATCCAAGTTGGGTTCAGTATTCGTGTCTGCCAAGTCGGGTTCAGCATTCGCGTCGAACATGTTGGTTTCAGCATTTACGTCAACCGGATTGGTGTCCTCGGTCTATCGAGCCATTTAAACTGAAAAACAAAGGAATATAGTGAGTTCGACGTTAAGATCAAATCCACCCTTCCACTGCAAATCAAATGAAAGGGTGTGGAAAGGCTCGAGGACACGTCCTCGACCAAAGCCCTTTGTCGACAAGCATGTAATCGTGAGTAACTTCTCCTCGACATAAGACGTAAAACTCATTCTTCACGAGGAAGAGCATCCACGACGTGAGACCCAGCAAAGCTTCACGAACTTCATCGAGAAATTCATAAAGCTTCGTCGGAAATTTCATAGTTTTGCCAGAAACCTCATGACCTCGTCGAAAAATTCATGAGTCTTCATCGGAAAACTCCTACATTCACCGGGAGATGCGTGAGCCGTGCCGGAAACCTCATACACTCACTAAAAAACATGAAAATAAACAACTCTTCACGCTAGAACTAACATGCAAATCAGTTAGGGGGAGAAAACCACTTACTTAGTTGGCAAACTAAGAGGGAGTTGATGGCGGGGACAACAGAGGTAGTACTCAACGATGCAACGAAAGAACAACATCAAGCGCAAGAGCAGAATGAGAGCAAAGTTGGAAATGAGCAAATGATCCCCCACTTTCCCATTTATAAGCATTCTCACCGCGCGGAGGAACGCATCACCGTAGGCCATCATGACCTAGGCACTAGGCCCGTGATAGGCCATGATGGTGCATTAATAGCTGTCATGTGTGGCACGAGGAAAAATTAAACGTTTATCTTCCCAAGATTCCCAACTTCACGTATTCCAATGCGTCGAAGAGAAGTTATCATATTTCGGTCACACGCAATGAATTCCAGCAAATGCCCCGCGAGCACGTCCTCGGGGAAAAATCGATGCGAACCCGTGGGCGTAGCCGCGTCCTCAGTTATACTGAACCGCGGACACAGGACTCCCATAGCAAACACTATCCCCGATGATTTGGCTCTTAAGTCATTGCTCATTCGCCTAGAAGCAACGACTTAGGGGGACTCCTGTTCTGGATTGGGCCCATGGATGACCCACGGTAGAGCAGGCCCAATCCAGTGGCTCGTCGAGGACAACCCAATTTAAAGGCTCAATCCTCCATAGCCGTTGGAGGCCATGTTCTCCACGTGCTCCTCACGCGAGGACACGTCACCAACTGAACTCACGCCTTTCGCGGGGCAGTTTCACCCTCAGAAACGGGCAAATCCAATGCGAAGTTCATGGGGCAGTTGACACAGGATGAAGACCATGTGCTGGTATTCCTTACTTTCACGTAGGATCCTGGCAGTCATCTGTTGTGGGCCTAACGATCCAACCCACAACAGATGACCTTTGGCCCAGCGTCGGGGCACACTATAAATACCATTATCCGCAGGAGGGTCAAGTATTCTGAATTCATTCTCACTACTCTATACTTGCTCTTTCTCTTTTCACTTTGAACCTTACTTTGGCATCGGAGTGCCTTGCAGGTACACGCCCTCCTCTTCTTCGTCACCGGCGAATTTGGAGTCCACGACGTGTTTCTGACCGCTGATTGAATCTCTGATCCCAATAAGATCATATATATATATATATATGGGTGTATATAAACTCCATCAAAATCAATGATGACTCGTGTAAAAGAAGAAAAACTTAGAAATAGAGAGAAAAGTGAAGAGATACTATTATGAATGAATAAATCTCATTAAGATTGAATAAAGTTAATTTCATGATGAGTATGTATATAGGAGATAGTTTCTAACCAACTGTAACTAACTATATTTATAATCAAATCTCCAATGAGTAAAGACTCTATACATCTACATGTGGAACATGTTTGATAACGGTGAGTTTCAAATTATATGGAGCTGTTAACCTGTGATACAAGATTTCTATCATCATATACTTTAAGCTGATTTAATGTCCTAACTTTAAATTCAATGTGCTTTGGATTAGGACCTAATTGACCATGACAACAACAAGTATTATTCGTTGTTATAGATTCATACCAATGTATTATAATTTTTTCTTTTGATTAATTATTTCCTAAACAAAGAATTTAAAATGTTAGACGATGGCTAGGATCTAGAAGGGGGGTTGAATAGATCCCACAATTTTATACACGCAAATGGTTACCAAAATTTAGTTTTAAAATATTTTTACGAAAGCAACCACTGAATCACACGTCTATAACGTACCTCTACTAAAAGGATCGGATATGCGCGACGATATTAGGAATGAAATAACGGAAGAGAAAAATTTAGATCAATCAACCAAGTTTTGTTTACTTGATGTTTAACCAATTAACAACGAGATAGGTTGACACAAATTAATCGCAAATGCCTTCGATTTTGTGTTTAATCAATTTATCGAACACTTGGTGTGCGCAAGCACACCAAGTGCAGATTTCCAAATAATGTGAATGTAAAGCTGATTCCAAATACAATCCAAGGGATTGTATCAATTTTACAAAGCAATTTCTCATCTCTAAATTACACTATCTCAGAAATTTCGATCAATTGATACTTCACAAATTCAAATAATATCGAAACGTAAAAGAGTAGGGAAAGAGAGGACAAACACGATTTGATTAGGTAGTTCCCCAATCATCCTCGTTATGGGTACCTCTGCCCCCAATTCCACAAATGGAATTGAGATATATATATATATATAGATTGCCGTTTGCAAATTATTTATACAAGAGAAGAACAATGAACATCCAAACCCTCAAACGTCTTTGATTATTGATGCAGAGTCTTGTCTCCCCTTGATTCAAGATTAATCAAGTGCCTCGAATCTGGTTGAACAAATCACCTTCTCACGCTACTAGATTGTAAGAACCCACAATTATTCAATCACCTTCACTCGGTCAATTTCGATCTTCCACAATTCGATCCCAAATCTTTCTTCTACGATCCTCCGACTGTAGCTACTAAACCAAATGAACACCCTGTTCTTCAGTTACCTTCGCACGACTGAATCCTTGTAGAACGAAACGATTTGTGCAAAAAACCCCAAAATCACCGTCTCACGCTACTAGATTGCAAGAGCCCGCAACTCTTCAATCACCTTCACTCGGTCGATTCTTGGAGGACAAAACCTGAGGTTTTATTCAAGAAACACCTACTGATTCTCAACCCAAAACAGAGGATTACAACACACCTAAGTCTGAACGTTATCACTTCACATAATGCAAGACACTAACAAAAATGATTACGTGTAATTGCTAGAGATCACAAGGTTGAAGAGGAAGATGAAGAGAAAGATCAGTATCTATTTTCATGTTTCTTGTTGTTTTTTGAAATGAGATGAATCCACTATATATAATGCAAGAATATCTAACTAAAATGAAATAACAGCAAAAAAAAAAAAGAATGCAGAAAAATAGCCCATACCAGCGAAGGGTCGACCACTCACTAAATGAGGGTCGGCGGGAGCTAACCCGTGGAAGTATCTATGCAAAATAATTGACCATGCATCGACCGCTCATCACTTTGCGTCGATGCAAGGATGCTGAATTTATAGAAATACAAAAACCCAGAAGCATGCGTCGACCGCATGCATTAGGGAGGTCAGCGTGCACTAACCCAATTGTTTCACAAGAAATTGTCAAAGCTGCATAAGTCGACTCATGCTTAGCTTAGGTCGACTCAAGACCTGCAAAAACTTAGAAATGCATTTTTCTGCACATTTTAACCAATTAAGACTCGATTCATGCACACCAAACATTTATACCGTGATCATGCACATGTAGAAATTGTGTAGACCTCTTCCTATGTGTTTAGACACGTGAAAATCAATGGTTAAATGCAATGTGACCGACAATGAAGTGATACCGTCCAAATTACAAACTAGAGACTATCCTACTTGTTTACTTGTTGACATCATTAAAATAGAACTAGATGAAAAGCACTTAGCCCTCACATACTCCCCTTTTTTTATGATGGCAACATTTTCTGTCTTTATCTTGATTTGTAATTTGACGACTCCCCTTATCTTTGTGAGGTCTTTAAAAATTCAATTTAAATCACTTTCTGCTGCTAGTAGATGTATCTTTCTCCCCCTTTGACAACATCAAAAGAGAAATAGAAGGTGGTCATAGAGCATCATAATATGGAAAGACTCACTCAATAATTTGCAAACAGATACACTAACATTCATCCACATATAATGACGTTAATGTGAGAATAAGAGCAGATAAATACGGCACACGATATGCAAACATAATTCATTCCATAATAGTGCAAAATAGAGTAACATAGTCCAAATTGAAAACAAAATAAAGCATCATGCATGAAAGGAACTAAGCATACAATCAAAACATAAATGATAACATGCACTAAAAATGATCCTAATCCTTATGGTCTCCTCCCCCTGAATGGATGGCCTCTGCCATGGAAGTGTTATCCTTGTGGTGGAGGAAGCGGCTGATCTTCTAAATACTGATTCAGTTCAATCACAGCCCAATTGAAAACTCCTAAGTTGTTGGTCAAATTCTGAGTCTGAAGGTCAAGAGTATTATCCAAAGTTGTAAACCTGTTCATTGAAGCATCAGCAAACCGATTGAAGTTCTGAGTGTGTGAGTCCAACTGATTGGACAAGGAAGTGAACCTCTCCTCCTGAGCGGTGTATCACTGTTCTTGTAATTCGCGGAATTCCTCTTGTTCTAATTGCATCTGATTCAACATAGCTAGAATTTCTTCAGTGTCCTGGAAAGCTTGTTGTGGCTGTGGAGTCAGAGGTGTCGAATACTCAGGTTGTTGCCAGTCATATTCTTCATCCTGTTGTTGCCATCCATAGTTTTGAGGAACATAAGCAGCACCAAGAGTAGTCCAACCAGTGTGCTTCCATTCTCCCCAACCCTGATTGTCATAAGTCTCTTGCGGTTGAGAATAACCCAACCATGCCTCATTATCTGCATCCATCATATTCACATCAGAATTGTTACCAGCTTGTTTTTGATTCACATTTTCTTCCTCTACAGCTTGGTCATTAAGAACCTCATGCGGAGGATGAGTTGCTTTGGCTCTATAGTGGTACTCCTTTTTTCCAGGATTCCAAAATTAACCCATCATAGTCATGGTCTTTTGTTGAAATTGATGCTCATATGAGATAGAGATATAGCGAATGCCCAGAACCGTAATGCCATCCTTATTTAAAATATTCCGAATACACGACGCATAGCACAAAGACGTACCTCTTGTTGAATCACGGAGGGCAAACATTTGATACGTAAAGTAATATGGCTAGTTGATTTGAATTTTGTTCTTCAGTATATAGATTAGATGAACCTCCGCTTGATCAACTCTAGAGAACCCTTCTTTCTTAGGTCGCAAAACGTGAGCGACAATCCATTGTAGAATGCGATCAACAAAGTTCAGATGACCCGTTGTAACAGATTTTGGAAACAACTTACTGTTCACAGCAGCATCCGAATACGGTTCACGCAACATGGAATTCAAAGCAGTTTTAAACTCATAGCCATGAACAAACCTGGTATCAGTTACTTCAGGAAGATCTTCATGGGTTTCCAATTTGAACAAGTTATTCCATACAACATCGTTCATAGAATAAGACTTGTTATTCATAGAATACTTTAAAATCCGTACCTGTGAACTTCCTCAATTCCGGTATAGAACAAGCGAACCAAATCACTATTATATTTATCGTCACATTCTAGAAATTCATCAAATTTCTGAACATTCAGCATTTCAATTACCTCTGTGAGATGATAATCAGGAGCCATCAGAGGGTAGTAGGCATGTTGTCTAATAATAGAATGGTTACGGAAGTCGTCGTGAAAAGACTCAGACAAAGCATCAGAGAGCAGAGATAGAGCATTTACCAGTGTTGATGAGGGTCTAGCCCTTGATGTTGATGCTCTTGTAGTCCGTTTACCAGTTACCCGTTGAGACGCCATTGTTGAGCAAGGTGATGAAGAAGATGAACACTGACGATGAACAGTGCATAAATGAATATTGCGTAGATGATGAATAATGACAGTGCTCTTGCTTCCAAAGTGAAATGAAAACCCCTTTCTTAAAGACTTTGTGAATCCAATCTTTGTGGGTTTTGATGATTATGGGTTTTAATGAAGTTTGAGTGGAAGAAG
Organism: Lathyrus tuberosus; assembly: GCA_022829125.1. Classification (NCBI taxonomy): domain Eukaryota; kingdom Viridiplantae; phylum Streptophyta; class Magnoliopsida; order Fabales; family Fabaceae; genus Lathyrus; species Lathyrus tuberosus. The sequence continues at coordinate 9,180,534 of JALAZF010000082.1, read as the reverse complement.
TTTGAAAGAGAAGGAGAGGAGAAGACCAAAGAATCTGATTTATGACATGCAAATATGAGAAATAAAATGTATTGATTATATGTAGTAACTTTTGAAGACACCCAGGCGACGCGCGCGTTCCTAAGAAAAGAAGAATCTGGCTTCGTCGGCCATGCGTCGGCGCACGCTGACGATATTTTGAAATTTTTTTAAAATTCTTGGGATGCGTCGACCACATGTAGGCGCGCGCTAACCTGTGCCTTTGCTTTAAAAATGGACAATTCATGAGTCGACCCATGACATACTTTGGTCGACTCATCCAAGTGAAAAATGGAAAAAAAATCATATTTTATCATACGAATGCACCAATACAAGATAAATAAACATGCTAACACATAAAACAAACATCCAAATGAATAATATGGGCTTAAATGTGTAATAAACATCATTTTTAACACTCAACATGGTACATATATTAAAGAAAGAACTTATGGAGCGAAACGATATTACCTTGATCATGATTGACGATGAGAGCCCTCACATATAGCTCAATAACTCTTTGCATTATTAGTCAAAAACATAAGCAAGCATATATATATGTGTGTGTGTGTGTGTGTGTGTGTGTGTGTGTGTGTGCGTGTGTGTGTGTGTGTGTGTGTGTGTGTGTGAAGAGCTACTATCTTAAAGGATTATCAAACACGATCCGAGATGTAGAGAACGCCTAGTTCCCTACGGATGTGAAAGAAACGCTCTGTAGCTAGTGGTTTTATAAAGATGTTAGCAAGTTGATTTTTAGCATCAACATGCTCAAAGACCACATCACCTTTCTCTACAAGATCCCTAAGGAAATGATGATGCATTTCAATATGCTTGGTGTGTGAATGTAATATGGGGTTCTTAGTTAGGTTAATAACACTAGTGTTATCGCACAAAATAGGAATACGCTCAAGTTTTAAGTTGAAATCAAGCAATTATTGCTTAAGCCATAGGACTTGAGCACAACAACAGCCGGCGGCAACGTATTCCACCTCAGCTATTGACAAGGCAACAGAAACCTGTTTCTTGCTATGCCAACTCACCAAGGAATTTGCGAAAAAGTGACACGTGCCACTAGTACTTTTCCTATCCGATTTGTACCCTACAAAGTCGGAATCGGAATAGCCAACTAAGTAACAAACACTACCTTTGGAATACCACAGCCCATACTTTGGAGTACCGGAGAGGTATCGAAGTATGCACTTAACTGCTTTTAAGTGGGATTCCTTGGGACGTGCTCGATACCTCGCACACATGCATATACTGAACATAATGTCGGGACGTGATGCGGTAAGGTAAAGAAGAGATCTAATCATACCTCTACACCTTTTTACCTCTACATCCTTACCATTTTCGTCACGATCAAGATGGGCACAAGTAGGCATCGGAGTATCTATTGCTTTGCAGTTTAGCATGTTGAAACATTTGAGAAGCTCAAGACAATATTTCGTTTGACTCACGAATGTGCCCTCTTCGAGTTGTTTGATTTGCAATCCGAGGAAATAGTTGAGCTCCCCCATCATGCTCATTTCAAACTCCCTCTGCATCAAACTAGAAAACTCCTTGACCAAGGTCATGTTAGTAGACCCGAAGATAATATCGTCAACAGAAATTTGTACCAAAATTAAGTGTTTTCCTTGACGTTTAATAAAGAGGGTTGTGTCAACCTTCCCTCTTGAATACCCTTGATCAAGTAAAAATTTGCTTAGACTTTCATACCAAGCCCTAGGGGCTTGTTTAAGTCCGTAAAAAGCACGTTTAAGTTTATAAACATGATCGGGATATTCATGGGATTCCAAACCCGGAGGTTGGGCTACATAAACCTCTTCATTTATATATCCATTAAGGAAAGCACTTTTAACATCCATTTGAAATAATTTGAAGTTTTTAGTGCAAGCATAAGCAAGTAAAAGGCGTATAGCCTCAAGTCGGGCAACCGGCACATAAGTTTCCTCATAGTCGATTCCTTCCTCTTGGTTATAGCCTTGCGCTACAAGTCGCGCTTTGTTTCATGTTATAACTCCATTTTCATCAAGTTTATTCCTAAACACCCGTCGGGTGCCGATTACTCGATGACCTCGCGGAGGGGGGACAAGGTCCCAAACCTCATTTCTCCTGAATTGATTTAGTTCATCTTGCATTGATAAAAACCAATGTTCATCGAGTAACGCCTCCTTTGCGTTTTTAGGTTCAACTTGTGACACAAAAGCGGAGTAATAACAAAATTTATTAAGTTTAGAGCGAGTGGTTACTCCCTTAGAGATATCCCCGAGAATGTTGTCGATCGGATGGTCTTTGGAAGACTTCTAAGCTGGAGGAAGTTCATCTTTATCAGAATGATGATCCTCCTCACTCTTCATTGGTTGGTGATCCTTTTCCTCCTCAATACCCACTGCTTCAGGTTGATCAGTTCCTTTATCAGTGTCCTTGAGTATGTCTTTAGAAGATACACCTGCACCATGAAAAGAACTACCTTCTCTGACATTTTTCGGATAAGCCTCATCAAAAGTAACGTGTACCGACTCTTCAATAATACGTAACCTTTTATTATAAATTCTATAAGCTTTACTTGACTGAGAGTATCCAAGGAAAATACCCTTGTCGACCTTGGAATCAAACTTACCAAGTCTCTCTTTTCCATTATTTAACACGAAACACTTGCAACCAAAGACATGAAGGTGAGAGATATTTGGCTTACACCCTTTTAAAAGCTCATACGGTGTCTTGTTTAGAATAGGCCGGATGAGCACCCTATTCAAAACCTAACAAGTTGTACTTATGGCGTCGGCCTAAAAGTATTTTGGAAGTCCACTTTCATTGATCATAGTCCTTCCAAGTTCCTCCAAAATTCTATTTTTACATTCCACCACCCCATTTTGTTGAGGGGTACGTGGTGCGGAAAAATTATGATCAATTCCATTGGATTCACAAAATGCTTCAAACAAATGATTTTCAAACTCACCCTCATGGTCACTTCTAATTGACACAATGTTCGTGTTTAACTTATTTTGAGATAACTTAGCAAATCTTTCAAAGGCCGAAAAGGTATCACTCTTGTTTGCTAAGAAAATAGTCCAGCAAAACCTAGAAAAGTCATCAACTATTACAAAACCATAATAGTTACCACCTAGGCTTTTAACCCTAGATGGTCCAAAGAGGTCCATATGGAGGAGCTCAAGGGGTCTCATAGTTGAAACAACGTTTTTAGATTTGAAAGAGATCCTTGTTTGCTTCCCCATTTGACAAGCATCACAAAGATGATCCTTTGTGAATTTGATTTTGGGCAAACCGATGACTAGGTCTTTAGAGACTATTTTGTTAAGCAAATCAAAGTTGATATGCGCCAACCGTCTATGCCACAACCATGAATCTTCATTCATAGTGACTAGACACTTGTCGCCATTCAACGATACCTTATTTAAGTCTAGCATATAGACGTTGTTCACCCTCAAGCCCTTAAACACATCCTTTTTTTCACTATCTTCAATTATGCAACAATCTTTTGAAAAAGATACTTTATAATTCTTGTCACATAGTTGACTAATGATTAAAAGGTTGTGTCTAAGGCCTTCCACAAGAAGTACATCAGAGATAGTAGTAGATTGGGGGTTACCTACACTACCTTTGCTGAGAATCGGTCCCTTGTTGTTATCTCCGTAGGTGACAAACCCCTTTTTCTTCGCCACAAAGTCGATGAAAAAAGATATGTCTCCAGTCATATGTCTCGAGCAGCCACTATCCAGAACCCATCTTCTTTCGGTGGTCTCAAGACTTTGTACCTACAAAACAATCAAGGGAGAGTAGGTACCCAATTCTCATTGGGTCCTTTACGGTAAGTGAAACTAAGATCGCACTTGGGCAACCATTGATAAATTCCTTTTGGAACAAGAAACCTTCTAAAACGACATTTAGCAATAGTATGACCAAGCTTGCAACAATATAGGCAATTATGGTTCATTTGGAATTTACCTTTGTTATCACTATCTCGAGTCACATACATATACTTTTGATACGAATTATTCATACTTTCTCGATAATGTGATCGATCAATAGCAAACGTAACTTTAGGCTTAAGAGCTTTACCTAATTTGGCCTTAATGGTTCTCACCTCTTTTTGCCAAATGTGACAAGTATCACAACCCCAACTGAATCAAGAGGTCGGGTCCTCTTCAACCTTAGCTTTTGATGTATCCACCATGGAGTTTTTAAGATCTTCCAATTCCTTTTCGGAATCGGCAACTTTTTGCTCCAAATATGAAAAGTTCTTTTTGTTCGAGGCTAAGCGTTGAAAAGCTTCCTTAGCCTCGTGGTGCAACATATCAAAAGCCTTTTGTAATTATAAATGAGGCATACTATTAGAATGATCGTATTTAGAGTGTTTTACCTCTTTCTTCTTATTTTGACGTGCCATAAGACATAGATTAACGGATTCACTTTCATCACTTGAGCTGTCATCTTTTTCTGACTCGTTATCGCTCTCCCAAGCGATGTATGCTCGTCTCGATTTGTTTGACTTTTTGTGTTGACGGCTCTTATCCGTATCCTTATCCTTGTCTTTCTTAAGTGATGGACAATCCGGCTTGTAGTGCCCGGATTTTCCACAGTTGTAACACGTTCCTTTCACCTTGTCATTCTTGTTGCCTTCATTTCTAGATTGCCACCTAAATTTGACTAGATTTTTATCCGAGTGTTGAATCTCATTCTTCCGAACGTATCTATTATCTCTTCGCAAATAGGCCCATGTCATCACCGGAGTCATCATCTTCGTCATTGTTGGTTTCATTATCACTTTGCTCTTGAGATGTGGACTTTGAACAAGAAGCCTTAAGAGCAATCGACTTCTTTTCCGTATCTTTTGTTTTCTCCTTATTTATACTCTTCTCATGTTTTTCCAAGCTAATGAGCACTTGATCATGCTCATCGAGTTTGCCAAATAATGTCATGAGGTCTAGAGTAGCTAGATTATTGGCCTCCTTGATCGCTGTGACCTTCGGCTGCCATTTCCTGTTAAGACACCTCAAGATTTTATTAGTAGCAACCTCGTTGGGAACCGGTTTACCAAGTACATGCAGTTTATTGATTATATGAGTAAATTGTTTTTGCATATCCGCAATGGCTCCCCTTGCTTCATGTAAAAAAGATCGAACTCTTGCGTTAGTGTGTTGATACGGGCCATTTTAACATCATTAGTGCCTTCGTGGGCTACTTGTAAAGCATTCCACATGGCTTTGGCCATTTCACAATGAGAGACTCGATAATATTCGTCAACTCCCAAAGAGGAGATCAAAATATTTCTAGTCTTCCAGTCATAGCTGTACTTTTTCTCGTCCTCCTCATTCCATTGAGCTTCGGGTTTGGGAACGACAACGCCTTCAGCATTGGTCATGGTAATTTCCATAGGACCGTTTAAAATAACGTTTCAAACCTTCCGATCTATGGAATTTATATGGACGCGCATACAATCCTTCCAGTAGCTGTAATTCTCACCTGTAAAAATTGGAGCTCCATTATAAGCCCCTTTAGGTTCGTTCGCCATATTCCAAGAAGTTTTACCGAAGCAACAGATAAATCAGAGTTCGTGATACCACTTGTTAGACGATGGCTAGGATCTAGAAGGAGGGGTTGAATAGATCACACAACTTTATACACATAAATGGTTACCAAAAATTGGTTTTAAAATATTTTTATGAAAGCAACCACTGAATCACACGTCTACAACGAACCTCTACTAAAAGGATCGGATATGCACGACGATATTAGGAATGAAATAACGGAAGAGAAACATTCAGATCAATCAACAAAAACTAAACGCAATCAACCAAGTTTTGTTTACTTGATGTTTAACCAATTAACAACGAGATAGGTTGACAAAAATTAATCGCAAATGCCTTCGATTTTGCATTTAATCAATTTATCGAACACTTGGCATGTGCAAATACACCAAGTGCAGATTTCCAAATAATGTAAATGTAAAGCTGATTCCAAATACAATCCAAGGGATTGTATCAATTTTACAAAGCAATTTCTCATCTCTAAATTACACAATCTTAGAAATTCCGATCAATTGATACTTACCAAATTCGAATAATATCGAAACGTAAAAGAGTAGGGAAAGAGAGGACAAACACGATTTAATTAGGTAGTTCCCCAATCGTCCTCGCTATGGGTACCTCTGCCCCCAATTCCACAAATGGAATTGAGATATATATAGATTGTCGTTTGTAAATTGTTTATACAAAAGAAGAACAATGAACATCCAAACCCTCAAACGTCTTTAATTGTTGATGCAGAGTCTTATCTCCCCTTGATTCAAGATGAATTAAGTGCCTCGAATCTGGTTGAACAAATCACCGTCTCACGCTACTAGATTGCAAGAACCCACAGTTCTTCAATCACCTTCACTCGGTCAATTTCGATCTTCCACAATTCGATCCCAAATCTTTCTTCTAAGATCCTCTGACTGTAGCTACTAAATCAAACGAATACCCTATTCTTCAGTTACCTTCGCACGGCTGAATCCTTGTAGAACGAAACGATTTGTGTAAAAACCCCCTAAAATCACCGTCTCACGCTACTAGATTGCAAGAGCCCGCAGCTCTTCAATCACCTTCACTCGGTCGATTCTTGGAGGACAAAACCTGAGGTTTTATTCAAGAAACACCTACTGATTCTCAACCCAGAACAAAGGATTACAACACACCTAAGTCTGAACGTTATCACTTCACACAATGCAAGACACTAACAAAAATGATTATGTGTAATTGCTAGAGATCACAAGGTTGAAGATGAAGATGAGAGAAAGATCAGTATCTATTTTCACGTTTCTTGTTGTTTTTTTGAAATGAGATGAATTCATTATATATAATGCAAGAATAACCAACTAAAATGAAATAACAGCAAAAAAAAACAGAATGCAGAAAAATAGCCCAGACCAGCGAAGGGTCGACCACTCACTAAATGAGGATCGGCAGAAGCTAACCCGTGGAAGTATCTATGAAAAATAATTGACCATGCATCAATCGCTCATCACCTTGCATCGACGCAAGGATGCTGAATTTGCATAAATACAAAAACCCAGAAGCATGTGTCGACCGCATGCATCAGGGAGGTCAGCGTGCGCTAACCCGATTGTTTCACAAGAAATTGTCAAAGCTGCATGAGTCGACTCATGCTTAGCTTATGTCGACCCAAGACCAGCAAAAACTCAGAAATGCATTTTTCTGCATATTTTAACCAACTAAGACTTGATTCATGCACTCCAAACATTTATACCATGATCATGCACATGTAGAAATTGTGTAGACCTCTTCCTATGTGTTTAGACACATGAAAATCCATGGTTAAATGCTATGTGACCGACAACAAAGTGATACCGTCCAAATTACAAACTAGAGACTATCCTACTTGTTTACTTGTTGACATCATTAAAACATAACTAGATGAAAAGCACTTAGCCCTCACATAAAAAACCTTAGGAAAAGAGAATCAATTGTGTTCTTCTAAAAAATATTTCAATTGTGCAACAAAAAGTATTGAACCTTTACTTAAATATTTCAATATTTTGTTATCATAAAAATAATCGGTCATTTTTTTTTAATTTCATAAACTTTTCAAATTTCTTTTGAAATATTAAATATAAAATAAACTAAATTATTGATTTTTTTAATGGCTAAAACATAATTATTTTTTCTATATTGATTAATGTAACAATAAAATAAAATAAAAAGTAACTTTATTATCTATTATTTATTTTAATTATTTTAATTATTTTAATTATTCTTTAATAGAGTTAAAAAGTCAATAACATTTTTTTTCTTACGTATCTCCCAACAGTAGGTTATATTAAAATTTCTTTTTTCAAAAATATTTAAGAAATATATTAGCATGTTATAACTAAAAAAAAGTTAAATACAGAATGTTATTAAAACTCTCCTTCATTAAAATTATTGTGCAAATGATAATTGTAAACAAGAAAACTCAAGGTGGATGCTTGTTTAATATGTTAGGTTTATAAGAGATATGACTTATATACCTAAGGTCTTAAGGTTTTTGGTAAATATGTGACATTTTTTTTATTATAACATTTGTATCATGCAAATTTGATAAATTCATACAATATTATATTTTGTTTGTAAGTTTGATCATGCAATAATAAAATTGTTTTTAAATCATGCAATTTGAATAAACTCATGCAATATTATGTTTTGTTTATAAGTTTGATCATGTAATATTAATTTTGTTTTTGAAATCATATAATTTGGATAAATTAGGTTTGTGGTGCGGTTGTTTACACATTCAATTTTAATTTTAATGTTTTATCTTGTATATTTATGATTCTATCATATATTTTATTCACTTAAAATTATTTTTTTTTTTCTTCTCTTCATCCTATTGTCTTAATAACAAAAAATTTATACTAAAAAACAAAATTCTATCAAAACTAATATTACTTAAATAATATGTATCTAAGCTCCGCGTATCGCGCGGGTCTCATAACAATTTTCAAACTTTTCATGAAACAAACAACATCTCCAATTCATCATTGATTAAATTATATCATTTTAAGCCATAAATCATAATAATTTTCATTCCAGCTCAAGAATAATGCTCCATATGTTGTGCTTGAATAGTTAGCAAAAATCACAATGAAAAATATGTCGCTCATTATGGGAACTTCAACTTACCTAGTAAAAATATAATTTTTTAGCAAAATCAATTGAAAAAACATATTTTGATAATGAATTAACTTATCCATCTAATTTATTTATTTTTTAGTTTTGTTTTGAATCATCCCAAACAGATTAATGTTACATTTTAAGCCTAAAAAAAATAAAACCCTAAAAACAAAAAAAAATGAAGCATCCTTCAAAAACCTTCATGTTTGAGCGTAGAACTTCTAGAAAGGAAGTCGGATTTAGACCTGGAGAAACAGTTAAAATCAGCGACCTATAGATGGGAGCTTCGTCGGGGACATCAACTTAATTTGAATCGTTCCGAAGGTCGAAACTCCGTCGGAAGCAAAATCTGGTTCCAACTTAGCTTGATTTGAATCGTCGTGTTTATTTTCCATCTCGGCGAGAAATTGTTGCCGGAATTGAGCTTCACCGACATCCATTGCGATAAGAGATAACATGAGGAAGGTTTCGTATTGAATTAAAATGTTATTTGATTTAATTTCCTTCTTCCTTCTTCAATCACTCTAATAGAAACTGAATGGAAAAACCAGTGTAAAAACTATTCTCAATTCTCTAATAGAAACTGAATGCAAAAACCAGTGTAAAAACTATTCTCAATTCTTTGTTATTTATATTTCTTTGAAGAATGAAAGTGCATTTTGTGTTGCAATACAAAAAAAATACATTAGCTTATTATTTTATTATTATTATTATTATTATTATTATTATTATTATTATTATTATTATTATTATTATTATTTTAATTGAAAGTCTTGGACCTACCTATCCTGTTGACCCATTTAGTTTTAGTTTTGAAAATTTACATAAAAATTAAATTAATTACTCTATTATAAAGTAAATTGTATTTTTAAATAAAAAAAAAGGTTCAAGACATTTTAGATATATTTGTGTTATTTTGTTTATTGATATTTTTTAAATATTTTTAAATAATTAAATATAAAAAATTTAAAAATATAAAAGGCTATAAAAAATTAAATAAACTATTATGTGTTTATTATTATAAAATTATCAATAAATTTTTCTATATCATTTTAAAAATATAATTATTCTTTTGCATTATTATTCTTATAATAAATAAAAAATATTTATTTATTTATAATCAGTTTAATCTATATCTAATTTCAGTCTAACCTTAAAATATTAAATTTACATGTACACTAGTTTGATGTCCGGTCCGATTTTGATAACCTTGATAAATAATACTATAAATAAAGGTGGTGAAAAAATACAAATGTACAACAATGAAAAACCATGCACAAGACATGCCAAAATTAAAAAAATAATAATAAAAAAAAAGAAGAAGAAAAGAACAACATAAGAACAACATAAGAACAACAAACAACAAAACTAATCTTGCCTACAAATCAGGCAAGAGAAACATTGCAAAAAAAAAAATCTTAACTACTAAAATTTGCCTCATTAGCAATAGGTTAGATCTCAAACCACCAGATCCACAATCAATTAAATTATATGTGGCTCAATGAATCTACATAATACAATAACATGATTCAAGCGCAATCGACCTCAAGTTTGTGTCTCTGTGACTACGAGGTATAGTCCGCTTTATGTATGAGAAAAGGTGTCTCGTTTGGTAAATTTGGTGTGGAAGAGACATCATTTTGGTCGCATAGGCATGTTAGCTTAGGGGGCAGAGTTATTCTTCTTAATTGTGTGCTCAATGCTACTATCTCTCTCTCTCTCTCTCTCTCTCTCTCTCCTTTCTTAATATGATTATAAATGCGTGAAAGAAGATAATCAGAATCCAAGGAGATTCCTATAGGGATGGGTCAAAGGAGATTCCAAAATATCCTAGGTTAGGTGGTCAGATGTCTGTAAGCTTAAGAAGAATGTGAGCCTCGCTATTAAAGATATATGAATGGTTAATCTAACTCTTCTATCCAAATGGAGATGATGGCTCATGACATGTACCTCTCGTCTTTGGTTTGAAACCCTTTATGCCCAATATAATGCCTCAATTGTATCCTCATAGTGTAGGAGTGTAGGAGAAGGTACTTATGGCATTTCTCTTTTCCACCTGGTGGAAAGAAGCATCTCTTCTTGGATTCAAGAAAGAATATCCTCCAAATTGGTTTGAGTCAGGGTTAGTTAAGAAGGTTGGATTTGGTCTTTTGATTTTTCTATCTAGGAAGACTCTTGGATTAAAGTTGATTTCTTAATAGATCCTCTTAAGACTAGATTTCATTGACTATTTTCTATTTTCCAAATTTAAGATGAGACTGTAGGCGAGAGAGAGGTAGGATCATGGGAGGATTCCTTGGAACCTTAGATGTAGGAGACTTTTCTTTGTTCATGAAAAACCTTTAGTCGTTGAGTTCTTCTTGGCTTTCCCTTGGGTTTGTGGGTGTGGAAACATTCTAGAGATGACTTTTTCTCTGTGGCGCCTATTTATCAAGTCTAATCAAGACTTGGTACTAACTTTAAGTCCCATTTACTCAGTCTGATTCTAACTCTACCCTTGATTTGGGAGTGTTGGATTCCCTCTAAGGTGGTAATCTTTTCTTGACGGCTTCTACGACATAGATTCTCGTTTAAGGAAAATATGTTCAAGCTGAAGGTCATTGTTGAACCAGAGAGGACATTATGTATCATGTGTGGGGATTAGATTGAGTCATCCTCCCATTTGTTTGTTACCTATGGTTTGCCTTCTAATGTCTGGTATAAGATTTTTAAGTGGTTAGGGCTACATATTGCTCTACATTTGGATTTTTGGCGTTGGTTGTGAACTTAGTCTGATGTTGGTGGGTCTAGAGTTTGAGCTTTAGTCTAATCCATGTTGGGTGGTGGTTTGTTGTACGGGTGGTTCATGAGCTTTTCCTCCTTCTCCATGGTTGCTATCAGCTTTTTTCTTTTGTTCTTTTGCTTTGGTTGATCTTCTATTTGTAGTTGCTTTATTGGCTTGGCACTTCTTATGCCTTGTTGACTTTTTATTGTACTTTGTTGGATTTGTCAGCCTCCGTTATTAATAAATTATTTAACCATTAAAAAAGTGTCTCTTTAGGTTATGGAACTATTTTGGCTAGTTCAGAACAGTTGCTTTCAATCAAAGCTAAGGGGCAGGATGTGAACATGTGGGCTCAACTCCTCCTTCTAGTATCAATGTTCTGGTCGAACTCAAATCCACGTCACTGAGACTACGAAATATTGTCCACTTTAAATGTGAGATTTTTCCCGTCTCTGCCCTTAAAAAAATGCATAGTTGAATTGAGATGGATGAATCTCTTATATAAATTTCTATTGGGACAAACCACAAACCATATCATGTCTATTCAATGTGAAACGAACATAAAACAATATAAAATAAATATAATAAAATTTACATCTATAATGTGTACTTAAAGATGGAAAGTTCCTACCGATGAATGCAACATTATGAACCAAATAATATTGACATAAGTCAAATAACATAAAATAAAAGAACCTCATGTTCCTGGCATCCATTTTTATTTATTAATGTAACCTCTTCTACTTTTTAACTAAATTAAAAAATAAAAACAATTTGATTATAACTATAATAATTTATCAATCTTGGACTTAATAGGCAACATGGTTTGCTCATCTTCTAATCCAGAAGACACGAGTTGCTTAAGTTTGCTCAATCGATCTCTAATTTCAGGAGTTCTCATATGAATATCAGCAACATCTTGTTCTTTCTGAGCGAATGTTACCAATTCTGATTCCAACTTTTCCTTCAACGATTCCATTTCACGATCTTAATTAGCCTTTTCGATCTCCATATCCTGATGTTTTCTCATAAGTTTAATATTTTCAGCAATTTCATCTAGCGTGTTACGCAACCATGCTACGCAAAGAGGGGCAGATTCAATATCCTTAACAATATCCAACAACTCATTCACTTTGGGCTTGGTTAATGAATCGGAAGAAGATTGTAATGCTTGTACCCTAAAACATACATATTCCATGTAATACGAACGCATTACAACTGATTCTAAATCACAGCTTGCACCTATATCACCATACTTATCGAGTATTATGTTGAAATAGTATATTAGATTAGATTTGATTAGATTTAATATTTAAATATAATCCAAGTTGTGTTAGCCCAAACCCAATTAGGATTGTATATAAATAGTCATAGTATGTATCATTATTTGTAACAATTCATTCAATAAATCCTTATTTCCTTATTCTCTCTTTCTCTCCTCACTAAACACTAGTGCAAAAAGATCAATATAATTTAAAAATTTACACCCGATATACTAAAAACGGGTGTAAATAAGAAACGTAGTGGCAATTTTGTAAATAAAGTGTCATTTAAATATTAGCACGTTACTAATTATACCCCACTTTTTAAAAATGGGTGTAAAATAATAATAGGCAAAATACCCTTTATTGTCCTTTAACTTTACCTCGGGATTCATTTTAGTCCCCTGACTTTAAAAAGTGTCAGTTTGGTCCCTTAACTCTTCAAAACGTTCCATATTAGTTCTTTTGTCTTATTAGCGATGAATTTAGCGACTGGTTTTTTAATTTTTTCGTCGCTAATAAGACGAAAATGACTAATATGGAACGTTTTGAAGAGTTAAGGGACCAATATGACACTTTTTAAAGTTAAGGGACCAAAATGAACCCCAAGGTAAAGTTAAAGGATCAAAAAGGATATTTTGCCATAATAATATTATTATAATCAAATTTCAATTACTCCCGTTAAATTTAAAACGGATGTAAATTTAAATGAATTAAAAAAAAATATTTAATTTTATAATTCAAAATATTAATCTAAACACGTTTAAAAACCACAATCTTTATTAAGTTTTAATTGTCTACTTAAGTGGGTGTAAATTTATTAGAATAAATATTAAATGAATTTTCGAAAGTTATAACTAGCAATTTCTAGGGTTTATCATTTTGAATCGGTTTCCCTCTTCACAAACACACCGACTATTCAAATCTCCAACACATGAGGTAAATCTTGATAATATCACAATCATGGAAGATAGTTTCAGAGTCCGTTTAGAGAAATCTTTTGGTTCTCTTCCAAGTCCTTCTTCCGCTTCTCTCTAGTCTCTCTCTGAAGATGAAATCATCAACAACAAACCCAAACCCCAACCCAAAACAAAACCCTACCCAACCTCTTCCGGTCTCGAAGCTGACCTCGACGAAGACGAAAAACGCCGCTCCATCTTAGCCATCTGATTACAATGATGAACAGTGGCAATTTCTTGCCTTAGATGGAATTTATCCAATAATTAAGACTGTGTCAGTGGAGAGAGGGTATCCGTTTTGCCTCTAAAAGCCAAAATGTGTGGATTTTAGCTTAACTTGGTTGATTTGCATAAACCTGAAGGTTTCGTGTAGTTACATGGTCTTTATATATTTACAACTTTCTGATGCTCAATTATTTTTAGCTTTGCAAACATGGGATTCTCCGATTATAAGAGGGCAAAGGCCAGAGGCACGCTAGGGTCATAGCGCAGCTGTTGTTGTTAAACGACTTTACATCTTTGGTGGTTGTGGAAAATCTGCTGATAATAACAATGAGGTTTACTACAATGATCTTTACATACTGAATACAAGTAACTTTCCTTCTTCATATTATGGTGCTGACAGTTATTTATTGATCAAGCTAGTTACTTCACACAATAATGAGTTTTTCACTTTGTTTTTCATTTATTTTCTTCTTGAATTTACATTTGTAATTGAGAATTTGTCTTTTGCTTTTTGTTATAGTAACAGATGTGGATTATTCTGATAATTCATTTTTAGTGTTTCACCTGCAGAGACACTTGTTTGGATGCGCCCTACAACATCAGGCACACCCTCTTTTAAATTTGGATTTTTCTTGTTTTATAGCACATGGAGAGAGAATTCATTTTGAAGTTTTCGGCAATTGAGATTTATAATGAATCTGTTAGGGATCTTTTTAGTCCAAATTGTACTCCTCTTAGACTTCTTGATGATCCAGGGGTAAATAAAGTAGATTATCATTTTCTAAAGGGTTTTTGAGTATGCACGCAATTTTACTTATGGTTTGTGTTAATTTTGACAACGAGGAATGTACACTTGATGAATGGAATTTAGCATTATTTCATGAGGTGAGGATATCTGTACGGCGAGCAGTGGGGTTAGTGTCGAGATCTCCAATCATTTATTTTTATTATAACTGAGTGTAACAAATGGCAGGAAACTGAAGCATGCCTTTATAGTGATCACTACCAATTCGCTCTTGGTATTGGGGAGCTTCGCCCGGTGATCCGCCGCCCACGCTACAAAACTAAGGTCTGTAAGATGGTCCTTGGTGGGGTTGTTTGTCCCTATGGCCATAAATGTCATTTCTGTCATGTACTTACTGAGCAAGAGAAAGCTATATCACAATCTACGCCCAGATCAAGGAAGTTGGAAAGACAAGTAGTCTCATGGAGTTTGTTTGATTCAAAACATATACAACAGTACATAATAATATTCTTGATTATCAATTGAAGTCTAGAGCATGATTCTTGAGGAGAATATGGTCGCTCATCATGTCTTTCTTTTTTCTCCCCTATAAGTTTGACATTATGATTTTTGAACTCTACATACATACGTCTATATTGGTCCCAACACACCGAACAAGTACTATGCGAAATAGTACTTTTTTTTGGATAGTTTTGTAATGATACTCCTTTGAAACTTTACATATTAAGCAATTCATCATTGTGTTTGTAATATGTTGCTAGTGGTCTATTTTTCCTTCAAGTTTTAGTTTTTAACGTGTATATGAAATAGGGTGTAAATGTATCATATGAAATAGGGTGTAAATGGAATTAAATATAATATAATAAAACAGGGTGTAAAAGATGTAAATTATATTAAAAAATTGTGTAAATTAGCATGTATTTACACCCGATTTTTTATTAAAATATGTTGTAACTAAGAACGTATTTTCACCCGATTTTTTATTAAAATATGGTGTAACTAAGAACGTATTTACACCTGATTTTTATTAAAATAGGGTGTAACTAAGAACTTATTTACACTCGATTTTTATTAAAATAGGATGTAATTAAGAACGTATTTACACCCAATTTTTATTAAAATAGGGTGTAACTAAGAACGTATTTACACCCGATTTTTATTAAAAAGGGTGTAACATAGCATGTATTTACACCCGTTTTTAAACGGGTGTAAATGCGTTAGACTTCAATTGGTACGTAAAGCTCTGGTTAGATTCCTGAATCGGAAACTAACCTTTTTGTACTAGCGAAAAATGCCTAGTGAAAATTAACGGGTGTAAATTAACCTTTTTGTACTAGTGAAAAATGCCTCGCGCACTAACAAATTGGTATCTAAAGCTCTGGTTAGATTCATGATCGTGTTTTTAAGAATCACACATCAGAGATTGTGTTTTCGGGATCTAGGGTTATTGTTGATCAATCGCTACAAAGATGAATGGTAACAGAAATTTACCAAACTCCATTCTAACTCTTGATGGCAGTAATTAGCTTCGATGGAGAAAACAAATGCAATCTCTATTTTCCTTTCATGAAACCCTAGAAGTGGTTACTAATGGCGTTCCTACGCTTGGTGAATATGCAACTGAAGCATAGAGAACCACTCACAAGGATGCCAAGAAGAAGGATTGCAAGGTGGTGTTCTACATCCAGTTGGCGGTTGATGCAGATAACTTCGACAGAATCGCTCATGCTGAATCGGCGAAGGAGGCGTGGGATATTTTTGTCAAGTACTATGAAGGAGGCGAGAAAGTTAAAGTTGTAAAGTTGTAAACTTTGTGATGACAATATGAATTGTTGTCAATGGGAGAAGATGAAAAGATTGTAGGCTATGTGTCGAAGGTGCAGAAACTCGTCCATCTCATGAAGGGTTGTGGTGAAACTCTAACTGATAAGATAATAGATGAAAATGTAATGAGTACATTGACCTCTCACTTTGATCACGTTATCGTAGCTATTCAAGAATCCAACAATCTTGAAGCCCTAAAACTGGAAGATTTGGTTGGTTCGTTGGAAGCGCGTGAGATTAGGATTGTCGAAAGGAAAGGAGTTCAATACTCGATACAAGCACTACAGGCGCAATTGTGGAAGAAGAATGATGGTTCCAAAAAGTTCAAAGGAAAAATCAACAAGACTCAGGGCAAGAAGTCTTGGTCGAATCCTCACAAGAATAAGATCGATGATAGAACTTCTGAATCCTCAAAAAGAGGAGAAGGAAATTCCTACCAGAAAGACAAAGTAGAGAAAAAAGGTGTATAGTGCTATAACTAAAAAGTATGGTCACTTGGCCAAGCATTGTTGGTACAGAAAAGACAAGGGTTCGACAAAAGGCAAGGACGAAGGAGCGAATCTTGCACGTCAAGATTCAGATGATATGGTGGTTATGGTTGTAGTTGCAGATGACCATGTCGAATCCAAGATTTGGTTCCTCGACTCAGGCTGTTTGAATCACATGACTGGTAAAAAATCATGGTTAGTAGATTTCGACGATTCGAAGAAGAGTAAGGTGAAACTTGTTGATAATAGCTCATTGCTAGTAGAAGGTACTGACAACACAGTTATTTAAATAAGTAATAGAGCAAAAGCATTGATCAAAGATGTAATCTATGTCCCTGAAATGAAGTGCAATCTACTAAGTGTTGGACAACTGGTCGAAAAGGGGTTCTTAGTGGTTATGAAAGATAGAGCCTTAAAACTTTTCGACATCCAGAATAACTTGGTCTTGAAATCTCCTATGTCGAAGAATAGAACATTTAAGACCATGATCAGTTCGACTAAGGTACAATGTTTAAAAACAGTTGTCGACCACGAAAATAGTTGGTTGTGGCATATGAGGTTTGGCCATCTGAACTTTAGGTTGCTAAATCAACTGATCACTCGAGATATAGTAACTAGTATACCAAGTCTTGAGATGCCCGATAAACTATGTGAAGATTGTATAGTCGGAAAGCAATCCAGGAAGTCTTTCATTTCGACTATGCCAATGAGATCATCATGCATACTCGAAGTTGTATATTTAGATGTATGTGGTATTTTTGAAGAGCGTACCATTGGTGGAAATATGTATTTCTTCTCATTTGTCGATGAGTACAGTCGAAAGCTCTGGATCTATGTGATCAAATGAAAGGAGGGAGTATTTGAAATCTTTAAGAGATTCAAGATACTTGTTGAAAACTAGGGTGAAAAGAAAATTAAAGTTCTGCGAACAGATGGAGGTGGCAAATACACATCCAAGATATTTGAAGCATTATGTGCAGAACATGGTATTGATCATGAGATAACTGCTCCTTATACTCCTCAATATAATGGAATAGCAGAAAGAAGAAACATGGTCATATTGGACATGGCGAGATGCATGCTGAAGTAGAAGAATTTTCCAAAATCCTTATGGGGAGAAGCTGTTTCAACTGGTGTTTATATTCTGAACAGGTGCCCTACCAAGAAGCTGAAGAACAAGGTTCCTGAAGAAGTGTGGAGTGACACACGACCATCAGTGAGTTATCTGAAGGTGTTTGGCTCTATTTGCTACAAGCATATTCCTGATGCTATGAGAAGGAAGCTTGATGATAAGAGTGAACCTATGATTCTGGTATGATATCATAAGACCGAAGTATACAGGCTATTCAATCCAATTAATCAGAAGGTTGTGATGAGTCGAGACATTGTGATTGATGAAAATTCTGCCTAGGATTGGAATTCTAGTAATGCAATTGACAAGCCACTAATGAGCTATGATTTCTACGAAGCAAGTAATGATGTCAAAGTCGAAGACATAGTTGATACTCCAGTCGAAGAAGAAGTCGAAGCAATTGCTAATATTCTCGAAACAGTCGAAGTCGAAGAGGATATGGCTGGAACAAGTCATAGACCTCAAAGAACTAGAGCTCGTCTAACAAGACTTCAAGACTATGAAGTGGTTGGTGATGATGAAGTCACAATAGATGGGGAACTAATCCATTTTGCTTTACTTGCAGATGCTGAACCAATCAACTATAGCCAAGCCTTCAAAGATAAACAATGAAAGTCTACTATGGTCGAAGAGTTACAAGCAATTGAAAGAAACAACACATGGGAGTTGGTCGAATTGCCAACTCATACAACAACTATCAAAGTGAAATGGGTGTTCAAGTTGAAGCACAATGTTGATGGGTTGATAGCAAGGCATAAGGCGAGATTGGTAGCTCGAGGATTTCTCTAGAGAGCAGGACTCGACTACTCTGAAGTATTTGCACCTATCGCAAGATTGGAAACTGTTCGACTAGTGATGGCCTTGGCTTGCAAGCAAGGCTGGTCACCATTTCACTTAGATGTGAAATTAACATTTTTTAATGGGCCTTTAGAAGAAGAGGTGTATGTCACACAACCTCCTGGGTTTGTGATTCAGGAGGAAGCAAGTAAAGTATACAAGTTGCACAAAGCGCTTTATGGTCTCAAGCAGGCACCTAGGGCATGGAACAAGAAGATCGACTCATACTTGGTTGCATTGGGATTCGTAAAATGAAAATCTGAGTATGGTGTCTATGTTCAAGTTATGGCACAAGATATAACAATAATCTGCTTATATGTCGATGACTTGCTAGTAACTGGAAATATCCTGAAGAACTTGTCGAAGTTCAAAGAGCTAATGAAAAAGGAAATTTGAAATGACGGACCTGGGAAAGTTGTCATACTTCCTAGGCATAGAATTTCAAATGTCTAAGTAAGGCATGGTGCTACATCAAAGAAAGTATGTCAAAGAGATACTTAAGAGATTCATAATGGATGATTCGACTCCTGCATCTTTGCCTATTGAACCAAATTTAAAGTTGGAGAAGCATGGAGAGGAAGACAAATTCGATGCAACTTTGTTCAAATAGATTGTCGGATCTCTAAGATATGTGTGCAACAGTCGACTTGATATATGTTTCTCAGTCGAATTAGTGAGCAGATACATGAGTGAACCAAGGGTGTCACACATGAAGGCTGCAAAAAGAATCCTGAGATATTTAAAAGGATCGAAAAACTATGGAATTTTATTTCGAAGAGACTCTAAAAGCAAAAAAGCTATGGTTACTTGTTATTTAGATGCTGACTGGTGTAGAGATAAGGAAGATTGAAGAAGCACTATTGGATATTTCTTTCAAGTATTTGGTGCCCCAATTTCATGGTGCTCAAGAAAGCAACCTGTGGTGGCACTATCATCATGTGAAACGGAATATATAGCAGGATCCTATGCTGCATGTCAAGTAATTTGGATCAGATAGGTACTTGAAGAAATGGAGGTCGAAGTGAAGAAACCTCTTGTGTTGCAAATCGACAATAAGTCTACCACAAATCTGACGAAGAATCTAGTTCTGCATGGAAGAAGTAAGCATATCGAAGCTAGATTTCACTTCTTAAAGGAAAAGGTAAATCAAGGTGAACTTGAAGTTAGGCACTGCTCAAGTGAAACACATTTGGCCGACATTTTAACTAAAGGATTGAAGATCGACAAATTCCTGAATTTGAGAAAGAAGTTAGGAATAGTTCAGATCGACTATGATTAGCATAGGTTCGACAACTTGGATTATGGGGGGTATGTTGAAATATTATATTAGATTATATTTGATTAGATTTAATATTTAAATATAATCCAAGTTATGTTAGCCCAAGCACAATTAGGGTTGTATATAAATAGTCATAGTATGTATCATTATTTGTAACAATTCATTCAATAAATCCTTATTTCCTTATTATCTCTTTCTCTCCTCACTAAAAGTGCTTGACACATTGGTTGGAAATGTGGAGACTTAAACATTTATAAGTGAGAGAACCCACCCACTTATCACCTTAAGGTTTTAGGTGAATATGTGGTGTGTCTCTCACAAAGGTGTTGGTTAAAGAAGAAGTCTCACAATGTTCAATGCTCCCTAGTGAAAAACTCCCTCAACAAATGGTATCATGAGCCTTTGGTTCGTAAAGGGACCGACTTACTTGTATCGAAATGTCCAGGAAAAGGTGTCTCGTTGAAATCGAAATGCCCAGGAAAGAGGTGTATCGAAATGCCAAGTAAGAGGTGCCTAGTAATAGGTGTCAACGGTGGTACAAGTGTATGTGGACAAAAGAGAT
This sequence comes from Lathyrus tuberosus, assembly GCA_022829125.1. NCBI lineage: Eukaryota > Viridiplantae > Streptophyta > Magnoliopsida > Fabales > Fabaceae > Lathyrus > Lathyrus tuberosus. The sequence goes on along the minus strand of JALAZF010000082.1, from coordinate 9,159,767 downwards.
TCCACTTTAGGGGGAGTATTGTGGACTCACACTTGAGGGGGAGTGTTGAAAATAATAAAGTCATGTGTGAGTTGGAGTCCCACATTGATTATAAATATGGATAGTTTAGCATTTATAAGTGGGAGAACCCATACACCTATCACCTTAAGGTTTTTGGTGAATATATGGCGTCTATCTCACTTGTGTTGATCTTGGCCCAATGTTGATGCTCCTCCTCATATCCCAACATATTGTTTATAGAATGGAACCAAAAATTTCTTTGACATTGTATTTTCCAATTTGAATACGAGATTCAGATATCACACTATCTGTCTCTCCATCACTACTAGTATCTACTTCTTTGTGGTTGTTGAGACGAACAGGAGTGTCGGAGAAACTAAAATCTTTTGAACCAGTTTCAATAGAATAAGTAGTAATTGAAACAATTTCATCAGAAGCAACAACTTTGTCCTCGGTAACATTATCCTTAACTTGGTCATTGGGCTGTCAAAAAGAAACACGTAGTTCAAATATATGATTTCTTTTATAGTGTCCAAGAACTTAAAAGGTTGTTTAAGGAGCATAAGAGAAAAGAGACAGTACCATAACATTTGGAATGTGTAACTGGGCAAAGATTGGTCCAGAAGAAGGAGTTATTTCATCCTTTTTTGAGTCTATCTTTATTTTCCCAAAGTTATGTGGTTTTGTTGATGAAGAATTGGAAAGATTATTATTTGTTGTCCCATTTTTTGTTGGTGGAAGACTGTGAAGAATAGGGGGTTCTGGCTTAGAACCTATCTTCTTCCTATGATCAATCTTGAAACAAGGAATAACACCTTCAATCCATATTGTAATAGAATTAAGTTATTTATCCATCAAATGCCAAAGTGAAAGATCTTAGTTTATCCATAATATTCACAAATGAGCTTAAAGTAACATTTTTGTATTAAACAAACTGAATTCACAAGTGTATATGACACGTGTCACTGACACAATATTGACGTATAGCTACGATTTAAAATTATCTATATAATTATATGTAAAAATAGATTGAATCATAAGAATTTAATAAGAAATCTTGATTTAATCAATTTTCAAAACTTTTTTATGAAAGCTTGGTATCCAAGGGGACCAATCCTGTTAAGAAATATGGTTAGGCCTAACTCAAGATACAAAATTGGTTGGTAGAGTGAGAATTGCCCCTATTTATAAGCACATGTTCAATTCATATATTATCCGATGTGAGATTCTTAACAAATCCCACAATTCACTTGCATGGGGCCCTTTAAAATCAAAGCAAAACTCTGTATGGATTAACCCAATACACGAATTATTAGCACCTAGCAGAATTTGAATCTGATACCTTAAGAGGAACATAATCTCGGACCTAAATCGGCAACATATTAGCCCCTAGGGTTTCAAAATAACCTAAATATAAAAAGAGGAGGATTTAACCTGATTTGCGGCACCGATCTGAAGGTGTTGACATACGAGCTCGAATGCCCGCATAAACGCGATCGCATTCGGGTGAAGCTGAGAGGGTGCCAACTTCAACCATTGGAAGATCCCCACCTGGAAGTCACTGAATGAAAGACGAAGCCTTGCCTCCCAGAAGGCAAACTTATACATGGGGAAACGCTTATCCTCGTATGTCGAGCAGATCTTGTCTGTTCCTTTGGGTTTGTTTGTCTCCCAGGTTACAAGGGCCTCTTTGCATGTCTTTGTCCTCGACGACGCAAAAAAGCATCTAAGTCGTCAAAGGCGAAACATAAAGCAATTTCTTAGGGTTATTGCCCAACACAATTCAAGTTGGGTTCAGTATTCGTGTCGACCAAGTCGGGTTGAGCATGCGCGTTGACCATGTTAGTTTCAGCGTTTACTGTGACCAGATTGGTGTCCTCGGTTTGTCGAGCCATTTAACCTGAAAAGCAGAGGAAAACAGTGAATTCGATGTTAAGGTCAAATCAACCATTCAAGTACAAATCAAGTGAAAGGGCGAGGAAAGGATCGAGGACACGTCCTCGACCAAAGCCCTTGTCGACAAGGACATAATCGTGAGGAACTTCTCCTCGACACAAGATGTAAAACCCACTCTTCGCGGGGAAGAGCCTCCCCGACACGAAATAACATCGAAAATTCGTACTTACGAGGAAGAGCCTCCCCGACGCGATACCCAACAAAGCTTCACAAACTTCATCGAGAAATTCATAAACCTTCACCGAAAACTTCATAGCTTCGCCAGAAACTTCATAGTTTCGCCGGAAACAGCATTACCTCGCCAGAAAATTCACGAGTCTTCATCAGAAAACTCATAGATTCACCGGGAGATGCGCAAATCACGCTGGAAACCTCATACACTCACCGAAAAATACGAAAAGAAATAACTCTGCACCCTAGAACTAACATGCAAATCAGTTAGGGGGCGAAAATCACTTACTTGGCAAACTAAGAAGGAGTTGACGACGAGGACAACGTCGGTAGTACTCAATGTAACACCCTAATTTTTAGTAATTAATTATTTATATTACTTAATTGAGTGATTTTATGAATTAATTGATTAATGTGATTTATTTAAATTATATGAATTATTTGATTTAGTGAATTTATATGAATTATTTGATTTATATGAATTAATTGATTTAATTGATTTAATTGAAATATGTGATTTATTGAATTATTTGAAATAATGAATTTGTTTGGATTTATTTGAAATAATTGATTTATTTGGATTATTTAAATTAAGTAATTTATTTAATTTATTCTATTATGTAGAATAATATAGATTTACTAGAATTATTAGTTGGGCTTATGTGGTGTGTGATTAGTAAGTGAGAATGGGTGGAGTTAGACCCAATTTGTTTAAGACAAAGTTAGGGTTAAAGAGAATAGAAAGATAGTAAGAAAAGTGGGAACAAGAGAAGAAAAGAATAGAGAAGGAAGAAGAGTGGAGAAGAAGAGGAACACAAGTCCAAGCTCAAGAAATTCATCCAAAAACCAAGGTAAGGGTGGATTTCACTCATTATTGGGATTATTGGTTGATGATTAGTGGGTAGAAATAAGTTTAGACTAAAATCCCCAAAATTTTCTATGAGATTGAAATTATTAGGTTTAATGTTAATTTTAGTGTGTTTAGAATTGATTTTTGGTAATGGTATAGAGACTCATCTAATATTTAGAGAACCCATTAGAATTGGAAAAGAAATTGGAATAATGAATTTGTTCATTTTCGGTTCCCTGTAACGTGAAAAATTATGGAATGTGGCAATGATAAGAAACCACTAAATTGATCATGTTGTAGTGAAAATAAGGATATGTAGATATATTAATAATGTTGTTGCCCCTAGTTTCAAGGGAAAGTAGAAGAATTGATACTCACATGTGGTAATGAACCATATGTGCCATTTTCACCTTTTCCTTAATCCATGCGCAGGATTTAGGTGTGTAGTAGTAAATATAATGGTACCTTTTTCTAAGTGGCACTTCATTGATTGTACAAGGCTTGTGTAGTATATATAATAAGATAATTTAGTGCCACCCCTCCTTTCTAACTGCAGCGCATAAATATATATAGGTTGGTGGGTGTGAGTGTGAAGCACTTAACCCATGTGGCCATTACTTATTTTAATTGGCAAATGAGATTTTTCTCCACCCACTTCCGCTAATTGCTGCACAGGTAATTATGCTGATATAATAATAAATGTCCTTAATGGTAATGAAATGAAATGTGAGCAATGCAAATAATTAATAAATCTGTGGCATTTAGTGAATGTGCCCTTACCTACTGTAGCGTGATATATATATATATATATATATATATATATATATATATATATATATATATATGGGTAGGTTAGAATGTTACCTTCTTTTGTCTTCATTTTCTAGTAGTAGGTAGTTTGACTAGGAATGTGAGTATACTTTTCAATTTGTTTTTCGTATTCTTGTAACTAGGGGCAATCGTGGAAATTAAAGTGTATTATACATATTTGCTCACCCATTTTGTTAGATTTATCAGTTCTGTTGTTGAATATGGTTATGTTCCTGTTGCCATACCATAAACGGATAAACTACTATTTCCATCATCAAGAACTAGGTTAATGAACATATATATATATATATATATATATATATATATATATATATATATATATATATTGTTCTGGACTGGACCAATGGCTAGACATGGCCCAATCCGCTTCTGCTCCAAAGCGGCCCAAATTGCCTAAGTCCAATCCACAGAAGGGCAAAAGTTACCTTTCTTCCCCTCCAACCGGGCAAGGAATGCAACGTTCCTCCCCGGAATTACTGCCCGTCACGCACGGCTTCATTGCTCCCCGAACAGCTATGGGCAGGTGCCCGAAACAATGCCTATGCCCGACATAACGGCTAGTTTTGGGCACCCTGCCTGACATAACGGCTAGTTTGGGTAGTTACCTATTCTTTGGTGAAAACGGTTATTTCGCCCCGAAAATAGGACCGTTGGCCACGTGCTGGGGGCTCTATATGAACCCTCTCGCTTGAGAGGGTCAGGTATCCAATATTCACCCTAAGAATTCATACTTTGTACTTGCCCCTTTTCTCTGACCCTTTCTTACTTGAGCGTCGGAGTACCTTGCAGGTACACCCCCCTCATCTCCATACGACCAGCATCTCTGAGGCACTTGGCGGCCCGATTCTACAGGATCTGATCCAGCCTTCACGATCAGTGGCGCCGTCTGTGGGAAATGTTGTTCTCCCCATCTTTCTTTCCTCAGAAACCAAAGATCAAAACAATTCTCAAACATCATCACGATCATGGCCTCCCAAGATCGCACCAAGGATGCTCTCCAAACCACCATCCTCCCGTCAACAAATCTGACGTTGATGGTCAGTCATCTCTCCTTCGAGATACCCGTTTCCTCAGGGACGGAGCCACCGCTTCTCCTTCCCCTACCCCTACTGATTGCAACAACGATCAACCTTCACTTGAAGTCCAGCCCATTCCTGTTCCGCTCAACACCGACCCGGCCATGGCAGCCCTCCTAGAGGCGATCAAAAAAACCAACACCCTGATCCTGCAGCAAAACAAGAGGATCGGGGAGTTAGAAGAGTCCAACCGTCCAAGATCCCCTCCCACGCGGAGGAACCAAAGACGATCAAGGAGCCCGCATTCCCGGAGAGACACCGACCAAAGACTGCGCCAAGAGCCTGATCCTCGCGCAGCCCGAAAGCGCGACCAAATCTCCCCGCGTGACCAGCCTGCTCACGGCTGCAAGAGGACTCGAAGGAACGAGTAATCTCCGCCGTTCAAGTCTAAAGGACGGGCCCGCTCACCTTCTCCTCGAAGGAACCACTCACCTTCTCCGCAAAGGAACCGCTCCCCTTCTACTCGGAGGAACCGCCGCCGCGAGCATCCCATTCGGTCCCCATCATACATCAGTTCTAGCAGCGACGACGAGCCTCGCGGCCCGTTGTCCAAGGAGATCTTAGCTACCCATCTCCCAAAAGGCTTGGAGAAACCCCCGTCACTTGGCACGTATGACAGAACCACTGACCCCGACGAGCACATCGAGAACATCGATGCGCTGTTAGACTACCGCAGCGTACGGGGCGCCATCAAATGCCAATTGTTCCCGACCATGCTTCGAAAGGGAGCAATGACATGGTACAAGCAACTGCCCGAGGAGTCCATTACCTCGCGGAGACAGCTGGGCAGGATGTTCTCGCGGCACTTCACAGCATCTCGCCGCCACCCCCAAAACTGAGGCCTCCCTTGGAGCCATAATCCAAGGTAAAGAAAAACCTCTCCGCGCATATATCGAGAGGTTCAACAAGGAAGTTGTACAAGTCCCTACAATGGACGAAATGAAGAATTTTCTGCTCGAGCAAGGGCTCCGCCCAGGCTCCGCCCAGGCTCCGAGTTTTCTAAAGCCATTGGCCTCGCACCACCGAGGAACTTAGACGCCCTCCTCCTCAAAGTCCAATCACACATTCAGTACGAAGAGAAGGTTGCGGCCAGCAACGTCTGAGCATCACGCCATTAGGAGAATGCTCGGGCATCCAGAGGAGAGGAAGCCTCGACATCTCGTTGGGGCGAACGGAGGCGTGAGGATCGTCCTCGTGACTCCCGTGACAACAAGGGGCCCTCCGGGCAGTTCCATGACTACACTCCCCTGACCGTCTCCAGGGAAAAGATCTTGTCCGAATGTGCCAATTTGGAGTTTAAGCAGGCAGGGGTCCGCTTCCCCAAGAAGCTGCCGAAAAGATCAAACGTAGACAAATCAAAATACTACCGTTTCCACAAGAGTCACGGCCACACTACGGAGGACTGCATCCATTGAAGGATGCCATTAAGATATTGATCAGGGACGGGCACCTGAAACAGTTCACAAAGAAGAAGGACACTCCTCGGCAGGACGCCCAGGAGTCCAAGAAGATAGAGGAGGAAGTTCCCTCCTTGGAAGATGCCAACATACATGTCGCTATGTCCATATCACGACTGGAGGACTTCTACGTCCCAGACGGGCTCAGCGCCCCTACTTATTTCGCGGCCCATAGCCCGTGGGAGACTTTTCCCTCCGCCATGGTCATCTCTGGCGGGGGCTTCAACAAAGTCACTGTGGGCTCCGTGAAATGCAAGTTCGAGCATCTGATCAACACGAGCTCCAATAAAGTGACCACGCTCGATCAGGCCCATAAAGGCTCTGTACCCATCTCCTTCTGCCGGGAAGAGCTCCTCGGCGGATCCCCGAACTCGAGCATACCTTTGCTCGTCAGAGCCCGAATGGCAAACTTCGACGTTCGCAGAATACTCGTCGACCAGGGCAGCTCGGTCGACATCATGTACTCCCAGCTGTTCTCAATGTTTCAGTTGGATGAATCGCACCTTACCCCCTATGTAGGGTCTGATTTACAGGGATTCAACGGATCAGTGACCAAGCCGTGGGGCTACGTCGAACTGATCGTAACCTTCGGATTAGCTAAGACGGCCAGATCCATCAAGGTGCAATTCCTGGTGATCGACTGCCCGTCGCTATACCAGTGCATTTTCGGAAGGCCAACTCTGGCCGAGTTGGTAGCGGTACCCTCAACAGTCCACCTGAAAATGAAGTATTACACTTCGAAAGGAATGGTCGCCACCCTGCACGACGATATCGAAGCTGCACGTAGGTGTTTCGAGGCAGCTACAAAGGGGCTCAATGCCATTGCGTCCAAGCCAAAAGCATCGGGCAAGCCAGCATTTCCAAGCAGCTCAGAGGAAGCAAGCCTCTTCCCCAGGTCGACTCCATCGACCTCGACAGTCGCTTCCAGGAAGAAGACCAGCAGGAGGAACGAGCAGCTTCAGCCAACCCGTCCACATCGTCTAGCAAGGACTCCCATCCGATGCGCCCAATACCGGATGGCAACTTCGAGATCGTTATGTTCAGCTATGACCCTCAGCGGGGAGTGAAAATTGGAGCAGATCTTCCCGACATCACGAGGAAGCAGCTCAAGGTATGCCTCCGCGAGAATGCCGACCTCTTTGCATGGAGCGCCGCCGAAATGCCCGGCTTGGATCCGTCCGTCGCATGCCACCAGCTGATAATTGACCCGGGCGTCAAGGCCATAGCACAACGTAGGAGAAAGCAGTCTCCGGAGAAGACGAAGGCTGCTGAAAAAGCTGTAAAGGGCCTCCTCGAGGCCAAATTTATTTCGGAAGCCAAGTACACCACTTGGTTGTCCAACGTTGTATTAGTTAAAAAATCTAATGGAAAATGGTGCATGTACATTGATTACACCGATCTCAATAAGGCATGCCCGAAGGATGCCTACCCCCTCCCCAATATTGATAAACTTGTTGATAATTCTGCTGGTTTTAAACTTTTATCGTTCATGGACGCCTACTCGGGCTATAATCAAATTCCGATGGCAATGTCCGACAAAAAATATACGGCCTTCATGACCGAAACAGGCAACTATTACTACAACATAATGCCCTTCGGCCTGAAGAACGCCGGAGCAACGTACCACCGAATGATGAACAAGGTATTCCGGAGAGAAATAGGCGACATGCTCAAAGTCTACATGGACGACATGATCGTAAAGTCCCACGAGGAAACCGATCATACTGCCCATTTGAGAAAGGTCTTCGAACAGGCCAGGAAATACAAAATGCGTTTTAATCCGTAGAAGTGCACGTTCGGTGTCCGGGCAGGCAAATTCCTTGGCTTCTACTTAACGGAACGAGGAATCGAGGCCAATCCCAATAAATGTCGGGCATTCTCCGAGTTTCCTACACCCAAGTCCAAAAAATCCATCCAGTCCCTCAACGGGATGCTCGCGTCACTATCTCGTTTCGTGGCCAAGTCCGCCCAGCACGCCCTACCATTCTTCAAACTCCTCCGCAAAGAGGCAACATTCGAATGGACAAAGGAGTGTGACGAGGCCCTTCTCCAACTAAAACGAGCACTCTCAGAGCCACCGGTCCTCTCTCGCCCAGACAACGGCAAAATGTTGTACCTGTACCTCGCCGTAGCAACCGAAGCAGTGAGCGCCACTCTCATCCGCGAGACACCTGATGGGCAGAAGCCCATATATTTCACGAGCAAAGCGCTGCAAGGACCAGAGTTAAGATACCAACAGATAGAGAAGGTGGCGCTGGCCCTCATCAACGCAGCCAGAAGATTAAGACACTACTTCCTAGCTCACAAGATCGTGATTCGAATAGATCAACCCATAAAGCAGCTGCTCGGACGACCAGACATGGTCGGTCGGATGCTCAAATGGTCGTTGAAATTGTCTGAATTCGACATCTAATACGAAAGCAGAAAAGCCCTCAAGGCCCAAGCTCTGGCCGACTTCATCGCGGAAATGACATTCGCAGACTCCCCCACGAGCGAAGCGCACAAATGGACCATTTTCGTTGACGGTGCCTCGAGCTCGGCAAGGAGCAGCGCGGGCATCATACTGGAGAGCGACGAAGGAATCATTGTTGAAGTTTCACTCACCTTGTCCTTCCCAACCTCCAATAACCAGGCTAAATACGAGGCCTTCCTCGTGGGGCTACGCCTTGCCAAGGACATGGGCGCAGAAGAAGTTGTCATTTGCACGGATTCACAACTCGTGGCCTTCCAGGTCCGGGGAGAATACCAAGACAAAAATGACAACCTGACCGAATACTTGGCCCTGGTCAAGAAGGAGATGGCGAAGTTCACAACAGTGGAAGTGAAACATGTCCCCCGCGAACATAACGTGAGAGCAGACGTGCTATCCAAACTAGCCAGCACAAAGACGAAAGGCGGAAACAAATCCATCATACAGGAAGTACTTCTTCGACCCAGCATCGAGAAAGTCTCTCCGGCACTTGACATACAGGTGATCGGCGGCAACAACTGCTGGATGACCCCCGTCTACAACTATCTCGCCAAAGACGAACTGTAGTCCGACCCAAAGGAGGCTAGCACAGTCAAGTGAAGAGCCTGCTCGTATGTCTTGGTTGAAGATAAACTCTATAGGCGGGGATTCTCCATTCCGCCGCTCAAGTGTGTCGAGGAAGAAATGGTCGCGCACATCCTGCGCGAAATCCATGAAGGAATCAACGCCCAACATCTCGGCTGAAGGTCGCTTGCCCGAAAGGCCCTCCGAGCAGGGTACTATTAGCCGACCATGCAGCACGACGCGAAAGAACACGTGAAGAAATGCGATAAATGCCAACGACACGGGGACATGCACCTAGCTCCGCCTAACAAGCTCAAGGCTATGTCCTCCTCGTGGCCATTCGCCTGGTGGGGCCTAGACATCCTAGGACCCTTCGTGGTAGAATCAAGCCAGAATAAGTACCTAATAGTGGGCGTAGACTATCTCACAAAATGGATAGAAGCGGAAGCTCTAGCCAAAATAACTGCCCTCAAAATCCTGCATTTCTACAAACGAAACATCCTTGCACGTTTCGGTATCCCCCAAGCAATAGTAACGGACAACGGGACGCAATTCACGGACAGGAAGTTCCAAGACTTCGTCGCCCAACTAGGCACAAAGCAGCACTTCAAATCCGTCGAGCACCCTCAAACAAACAGGCAGGCTGAAGCAGCCAACCGAGTCATCCTTCGAGGCCTCAAGCGAAGGATGGATGAAACAAAGAAGGCATGGGTCGAGGAACTGCACAGCGTACTCTGGGCATACCGCACAACTCCATACTCGACGACTGGGGAAACACCTTTTCGTCTAGCATACGGGACCGAGGCTGTAATTCTCGTCGAAGTTCATGTTCCCTCTAGGCAGAAAGAGTCGCCCCTAGACGAGGAGATGAATGACGAGTCATTGCGAGAAGAACTCGACCTTGTCGAGGAAACCCGAACCGGAGCAGCCCTCCACGAAGCCTCACTGAAACAAAAAATTACCATCAGGCACAACGCCAAGGTGATACGACGAGAGTTCAACGTGGGAAGCCTTGTTCTAAGAAGAAACCACAAAGACTCTCGAGAAGGCAAACTAGCAGCCAACTGGGATGGGCCCTATCGCGTCCGAGCAAAAACGGAAAATGGGGCCTACTACCTGGAACATCTCACCGGGGAAGAACTTGCTCGACCATGGAACGCTGAAAAGCTAAAACAATACTACAGCTATATTCTCGGTTTGACCCGTCACAACGACGGACGTCAGCTACCGACCACTATGCACGCCTAGGTACAAGCGTCGCATATGAATAAAGCAGAACCTCGCTCAATAACGAGCCGGGTAACTGCTCGACAGCGGTCCTCGATCGAGCATCACTGTCATCAAAGTACCATGACTGGAAGAACCCCAGCTCGCGACGGGACGTTCACGCTGCGAACTCAGGCCTCAAACGCCACCTGAGCTCCGCACCCCCGCCAGGATATTCCCCGGCCGTTTGACCAGTTCCCCTCACTGCCGAACACATCTACAATGAGAAAATCCCCCCAAATTATTCGTACAAGTCAAATACCCCTTATCACGGGCGGACATACATTCACAACGAGCATGAGTACAACACTTAGCGAAAAATAAAAGCAAGTAAAATCATGCAGATGGCAGAATCAAACATGTAATAATTTAACATAATAAATGACCGCAAGGGCCACGATTGTACTAAGTTACATGAAACGGGGGCCACTCCCCCAAATTAAATTACAACGGTTACACGGCACGCAGGCCGGACAAATTACAACATTAAAAACACAAACTCCTCACTCTTCCGCGTGCTCAGCAGGCTCGGACTGGGGACCCTGGTCTTCCGCGGGTTGATCCTCGGTAAGGAGAGTATCGAGCATAACGATCCGACCATCCTCAACGTGCGCCAGATAATGGGTACCCTCGTCGAAAAAGTCAAGCTCGGGATTCACCACCCACAGTTGAGCCACGACGTTTTTAAAAGACTCCTCCGCGACGAAAATACCATCATACTCGGCCGTCAGCAAACGAGCAACCAGATCGGATCTTGTCTTCAATTCCTTCACGTCTTCCAGCTCATCGTCACCTGGGGCATTGGCCGCCTTCAGCCACTGGATCAACTCCTCGGCAGACTTCTTCTCCGCCGCCAGCATCAATTTCTCCTCCTTCAACCGAGCTACCTCCTCCTCAGCTTTCTTCCGAGCATCGTCGGCACCCTTAGCTTCTTCCTTGAGGGACGCCATGGTAGCACGGGCAGTAGTAAGTTCGGCCTCAGTCGCCGAGTCCCCTTCGGCGTACACAGCTGCCATCTCCAACATCCTGACCAAGGCAGAAGCGTCATGAGCCACCAACGCCCTCTTGCTCGGGCAATCCATACTTTCCAAGCGAAGAGACTCCGCCTGAGGTACAATCAGAGAGTTCCCCTCGAAGAACTTTCGATCATGTATGCAAGGAGGAAGCTCGAACTTCCCCTTCTCCGACGCCCGAGTGAGGTCCACAGCGTCATTAAACCTTTGCTGCTTGGATCGACCGGTCAAAGGAAGAGGAGACCCTCAGGGAGCAGGAGTAGGAGAAGAAGAGGTCCCCGCAGGAGACTGCACGGGAGGAGGAACACTGGCACCAGCAAACCGAGACTTCGGAGGGGCTGCCCCGACCTTGTTCCTCGCAAGAGCATTCCTCACAACTCTGTCATGGGCCTGAGGAATCTCACCTGCACAAACAAAATACGAGCATGTTAGATACGAGGAAAAGAAATGACGCGAACAAAATTTAAATAACTAAGACTACCAAGCAGCTTCTCGGCATCCACGGGTGTCTTGCACTCCAGCAGTGCCTTAATATTGATAAATCGACGCTCAACCCTCTAGCTCCCGTCCTCCTCGAAGATCAGACTACCCTTGCTCGTCCAGCACTCAGCAAACCGGAAGGAGTTGACCCACTTCACCAACACCTCGTACGCTGCAGCGTCCTGCCCGTGTAGCTCGCTCGGTTGGAAGACATGGTCACTGGGCTTCTTGGCAAAGTGGTCAGGCGCCCAATGGATGGGAAACTTGTAGATTCTTCGCCCAATAAACTTCCCATCCTCGTCGTGCAGATTGTTCCCATCCTCGTCAACCTCGATCTCCCAGACGTATGTACTGTCCTGGGCAGCTTCGGACAGGGGTTCGACAACGTAATACTGTTCCTTAAATGTCTGTATCGACTCCGAAAACGGTTTGAACAACTTGCGGGGCTGCTTCAGAGAAACCCAGTCGTACTTCTTCCCCGACAGCTGCTGTTGGAGATGAAAGATAGTGAAGAACAAAGGAAGAGTAGCCACTATGGAGAGATGCTCGCATACCAGCTCGAACACCCGGATGAAGGCCAACGAGTTAGGATGTAGTTGCGTGGGGGCCAATTTTAAATGCTCGAACACTGACTGTTGAAAATCAGTGAACGACAACCTCAAACCCAGCTCCTTGAAAGCGTATTCATACATGGTAAAATGGTTCCCGAAGTGCGTACAGACACGATCGTCCAAGGAAGGGAAGTGCATCTTCCACTCTCCCTCGGTCCAACCTCTGTGAAAACGTCCACCAAGGACTTTGTGAAATTGGACACATGCTCGGCAAGTTCGGCCACTTCCCACTTCTCCACGGAGAACCCGTCGACGTCCTCGTCCATGTCGTCCAACTCTTCCTCCTCCCCAACATTGCTGGAAGAACTTGAAGTCGTCGAACTCGAAGCCGCCGAGCTGCTATTATCTTTGGAGCCTGTTTCTTCCTCGGACGTATCTATAAGAACCTCTCTATCTGGCCCCATCGCCATTACAATCACCTGAAAAGCAGAGAAGAAAGTAAATTCGACAACAAATTAAATCCACCCTTCCACCGCTAAGTTAAGTGAAAGAGCGTGCAAAGGGCTGAGGACAACGTCCCCCGCCTAAGCCCTAACATCAAAGGGAAAGCTGAAACCTCCCCGCGAGGAGACACTCGAAACTAATCATTCCCGAGCAAGGAGCTTCCCCGCACTCACACCCAGTTTCCGTTTAAAGCTTCGCTGGAAATCGCAAAGCTTCACCGGGATTTGGGAATGTTTTGCCGGAAAACCCATCACCCACTCAGAGGATGAACAAACACGGTGGTCACACATGCATAGCTGCCGCAACATCGCCGCGAACCACCCTCCTCGCTGAAACGCACCACTAATTCCGGCGACATGTCAGAAGTAGAAAAATGGCACAGCCATCGTCCACCACCAACAATCGCCAGAAACTCACTCATTTCGTCCTCTAAACCTAGCCCTAAACACATGCAACCTACCATTGACAACTAAAAGGAGTAAAACAAGCAAAGGATCAGAAAACTTACTTGATTTAAGTAGACGAAAGTAGCTGCTCGAAGCTGGAAGCGGTGGTCGGAGTAGGCAGATGGCGGTTACGGGCAAGAATGCTGAAGGAAACCGAGAGAAATCAGAGTAAAAAGTTCCAAATGGAACGATTTTCCCCTTTTTATACAAAGGGGCACATGCGAACACGCGCTCGTAGGCCATGATGGCTATCCACTAGCCATCATTGCCTATCAACTGCTACACGGAGCTCTAGGCACACGTGGCATCCCATCGTTTCCAATTTTGTCTGACCGTTACTCTCCCCGAACACCGGGCAACAAGGTCAAGACCACGAATTTCACGAACACCAGGGGTCACGGGCGCATTAAGACAATCCTCCTCGTCTTCAAACGACGACTCCATGCTAGCTCCCCGGAGCAACGAACTATCCTTAAGTCATCACTCCCATGCTAGAGAGCAACGACTTGGGGGGCTCCTGTTCTGGACTGGACCAATGGCTAGACAAGGCCCAATCCGCTTCTGCTCCAGAGCGGCCCAAATTGCCTAAGTCCAATCCACAGAGGGGCAAAAATTACCTTTCTGCCCCTCTAACCGGGGTAAGGAATGCAACGTTCCTCCCGGAATTACTGTCTGTCACGTACGGCTTCATTGTTCCCCGAACAGCTATGGGCAGGTGCCCGGAACTATGCCTATGCCCGACATAACGGCTAGTTTTGGGCACCTGCCCGACATAACGGCTAGTTTGGGTAGTTACATATTCTTTGGGGAAAACGGTTATTTCGCCCCGAAAATAGGACCGTTGGCCACGCGCTGGGGGCTCTATATAAACCCTCTCGCTTGAGAGGGTCAGGTATCCAATATTCACCCTAAGAATTCATACTTTGTACTTGCCCCTTTTCTCTGACCCTTTCTTACTTGAGCGTCGGAGTACCTTGCAGGTACATCCCCCTCCTCTCCATACGACCAGCATCCCTGACGCACTTGGCGGCCCGATTCTATAGGATATGATCCAGCCTTCACGATCATATATATATATATATATATATATATATTATAATAAATTCTATTTTATTCAAATATTAAATGTTCTAATTACATACTAATTATTTAATTAAAAACATTGATTATTTAAATTAAATATTAATTATTTAATTAATCATTGATTATTTATTAAATATTGACTATTTATTAAATATGGATTATTTATTTAAATACTAATTATTTATTTGGAAATTGATTGTTTATTTAATATTGGATATTTATTTAAATATTGATTATTTATTGAATAGTAAAATTTTATTGGTATTGGACTCAATCATTGGTGGTTGATTAATTATTCAATAATTAATCGGTAACGTGTGTTTTGTGAGTTGTGATTGAATCGAGTCGATATTTGCGTATTACTTGTTAATTATGGTGATAATGTTTAAAGTGGATGCTTTGATTATGAAAATGTGTTTGTCTGTGCAATTGTGTGGTAATTCAAGTGTGATGAATTATTGATGATATGCTTGGATATTAAGATTAGGGAATGGTCTTAATTGCATATGATTGTTGATTGCATATGAATCATTTGTGTCAAGAGGCAATGCTTTCTAGTTCCGTGGGAGCTAGTGATTTGTCCCAAACCTAGAGCGGGGTTTGAAAGCTTAGGGAACGGGCTTTTGTTTGTTATTGGTCTAGGGAATGGACCCAGTTTAAGTGTAAAAACCGAAATATAATAACAAGTGTTGGTACCACATGGCATGAGTTGAATTGAGTCTTGCATCGAGTCACATTGCATATATGTTTGTTATATGGAAGTATGTGTATATATGTGACTTGTTGAATTGGCAAAATTGTGAATTGTATGGTTATTTGAGTAATACTTGTTGATGAAACTTTGAAGTGTGAGAATGATTACAATTATGTTTGTATGCCTTTAAATTAATTATTATCTTATGATTTCAATATTGAAGTGAATTCTCACCCTTCTGTTGGAATGATATTTTGTACGACATCGCTCAGGTACCGAGGAGTAGAGTTGCTCGTAGCGCGAGGTAGCCGTTTGAGTAGCTGATTAGTTTTTTTATTTATGTTGGGTCGAGTCATGCTCTGATCATGTAACACTGGGATCGTGTTGGTTTATGTTTGAGAGATACATTAAGTACTATACTTTATACTTTTATGTTTATTTGAATTGTATGAAGTTTTGGCTCTTATGCCTAAGTATTGATTATGAATGTGATGCGCATTAAACTTTCATTATGTCAATAATGATTAACTTGAATCCGCTACTACATGCTAATGTGATAGTTTTTGAAAAGCATGAAATTATGTAAGTGTTAAAGAGCATGACAGTGTGGTATGATGTATTTGAAATTACAAGTGACTCCCTTTTGTGAAAGGCAAGATATTTACTCTGATTTATTTATATTTATTGTGCGGGGTTTAGAAGGGTGTTACATTAGTGGTATCGGAGCAAGGTCGGTCAGTTGACCAAGTTGTTAGTGTGTTTATTTCCTTTTGTCCTTGATATGTGTGTAGCACTATCGGTATTGTTTGTTCTAACGAGGATTTATTGTTAGAATTTAGAACAATAGTTGCAGGTAGGAATGATGAAGCGATTGTTACAGCTTTGGAGATGTTGGCTGGAGTGATTGGGCAGAATCGGCAAGGCAGTGTGAATGCTGGAAACAACGTTATGAGTTTCGTGCTTTGGGAAAGTTTCAGAGGAACAATCCGCCAATCTTCAAGGGAACGCATGAACCTGACAAAGCACAAGTATGGCTGAAAGCGATCGAGAAGATCTTTCGTGTCATGAACTGTTCAGATGCGTAGAGGGTGCAATTTGGCACTCATATGCTTGAAGAGGAAGCTGGAGACTGGTGGGATAACACTCGTCAGAGGTTTGAAGAAGATGAGATTGAGATTACTTGAGATGTTTTCAAGGACGCATTTCTGGAGAAGTATTTTCCAGAAGACGTTCGTGGGAAAAAGGAAATTAAGTTTCTTGAGTTGAAGCAAGGTAACTCAACTGTGGCCGTGTATGCAGCAAGATTTGAGGAGTTCATTAAGTTTTGTCCTCATTACAACACTATTAATGCTGAGAGATCCAAGTGCCTTAAGTTTGTGAATGGTTTGAGGCCTGAAATTAAGCAAGCCATTGGTTATCAGGAGATTAGGTGATTTTCTGAGTTGGTGAACAAGAGTATGATCTATGATGAAGATAGTAGAGCTCGATCTGCACACTACAAGAGTTTGAATGATAAGAAAGGAAAAGGTCAATTTAGAGGGAAGCGGTATGTGACTCCTACTGACAAGGGGAAACAGAAAGCTGGTAGTGGCAAGAAGCTGAGTGGGGGAGGAGCTCCTACTCCAGTGAAGTGTTTTAGATGTGGTGTTGAAGGACATCGTGCTACTAAGTGCACAAGTGTTGAGCAGAAGTGTTTCAAGTATGGCAAGCCATTCCACAAGGCTCTTGAGTGCAGAAGCGGTGCGAATGTGACTTGCTACAACTGTGGTGAGCAAGGGCACATTAGTACCAAGTGTGACAAACTGAAGAAGGCTCAAGTAAAAGGAAAGGTGTTTGCTTTATCAGGATCTGAGACTACTAGTAAATATCGATTGATTCGAGGTACGTGCTTCATTAATGGTATACCTCTGGTTGCTATAATTGATACTGGAGCTACACATTCTTTTATTTCTTTGGATTGTGTTAAAAGATTGAATCTTGAGTTGTCTGTTATGAGTGGTGGTATGGTTATTGATACTCCTGCCATGGGTTCAATAACTACCCCATATGTGTGTTTGAATTGTCCGTTGAGTATTTTTGGTAAAGACTTTGGAGTTGATTTAGTGTGTCTTCACTTAGATCAACTTGATGTTATTCTTGGGATGAATTGGTTGGAATTCAACCATGTTTATATTAACTGTTTTGATAAAATGGTTGTTTTTCTTGAATCTGAGAATGAATGAGACTTGTTTATGTCTGCCAAGCAAGTGAATGAGTCGGTGCAAGATGGTGCCAAGGTGTTTATGTTGATGGCAAATTTGATTATTGGTGAAAGTGGAGAAATTGATGCTTTACCAATTATTCGTGATTTTCCAGAAGTATTTCCTGATGAGATAAGTGATTTACCGCCGAACGTGAAGTGAAGTTTTCGATTGACTTAGTTCCTAGAACTAGTCCGGTATCGATGGCTCCATATCGTATGTCCAAATCGGAATTGAAAGAGTTAAAGAGTTAACTTGAAGATCTGCTTGAGAAGAGGTTTATTCGTCCGAGTGTGTCACCGTGGGGTGCACCAGTTTTGTTGGTTAAGAAGAAAGAAGGTTCTATGAGGCTTTGTGTGGATTACAGACAATTGAACAAGGTGACTATCAAGAATAAGTATCCATTTCCGAGGATTGATAATTTGATGGATCAGTTGGTTGGTGCAAGTGTGTTCAGTAAGATAGATTTGAGATCTAGATATCATCAGATTCGTGTGAAGGCTGAAGATATTCAAAAGACTGCATTTAGAACAAGGTATGGACATTATGAGTATTCCGTGATGTCATTTGGTGTGACTAATGCACTAGGTGTGTAATACCCCATAAATTATTTCCACTCGGGATAATATTATTATGATCAACTGGGTTCCGGTTTACTCTGAGAATATATTGGATAAAATAATTAGAGTAAACTGACGAACTCAGAACTGATCAGATTAATATTATTTAACTCTGAGGTTTTTATTAATTGGTGCATTTGAGATAATTCGGACAATTAGTAGTATTACTAATTAAAGAGTTTCTCTATATCTTTTCCTTTTCCCTCATTTGACCAAAGTTAGTAACATTGGAGAGAGAAAATAGAGAGAAGGAAGAAGAAAGGAAAGGAAAAGGGAGAAAAGAAGAGAAGAAGAAATCCAAGAATTCAAGAGCAAGAATGATCAACCCATCTTCATCAATTCACCTCAGCTTTTTCATCATCATCTTCTAATCCAGGTGGGTTCTAGATAAAAACTTTATTGTAGAATTTCTTGAGGGTTTTAGAGTTAGGTTAGATTTTGAGGAAAATGGGGTTTTTGCAAAATCAAAGAATCTAACGGTTAAATTGTGTTATAATTCGTGTAGTATGATCAATATACGTGTGGAATCATTGGTTGAAAATTGTTATGATGTTTGTGATTGAATTGAAATGTTTGCGTTTTGTGTAGAAATTATGTAATGTTGTTGGAAATTATGTTTGTGAAGTTTGGGGAATAACCCATGATAGAATCATGATCACACACCCCTATTGGTGGATTGGGTATGGTTTTAGGGGTGAAATTGTGATTGGAAGGCTGCTGTTAAAAAGGAAAATTTTTCTGCATAACGCAGAGCACGCTTAGCGCGGGTATGCCCACTTAGTGCGGTCTGGAGAATTTTCACCCCTTCCAGGCAGCGAGGAGCGCGCTTAGCGCGGGGTGAGGCCCGCTTAGCGCGACCTGGAGTAAAAAGAAAAAAAAAAGAGATTATTTTCTAAAATTCATAACTGTTGACTCGGGTATCCGATTCAAGCTTTCTTTATATCGTTATGAAGCTATGAGAATACCCTACCTAATGGAAGGGGAAATTATCGATTTTAATGCCGATTAAATAATCGAAGGAAAACCAAGAGTGGTACCATTATGATGAATTATCATATGTAATTCTTTTGGGTAAATGTGATATGTTATGCTTATTCTATTGTTGTTTATCATAACTGTGAGTGAATATGCATGTGAAAAAGGAAGTGAAATAGGTAGAGTGAGGATCATTACCATAAAACAATATTAGAACCTAGTATGGCTAGGAAATTATTAAACAACATAACGACGACGCTCGTGCAAGAGAGGCCGAGGCGTGCGTCTATTACCGAATGGTATAGAAAGAGTTACACTAGTATGGACCATGGTAAATTGTGTTAAGTGTAGAAAGACAAAAGAGGTCTTAAGGCGAATATGGCCTTGTGATTTTCGAATACAATCGCGTTGGGTATATGATCACGTAATCATAACCATGTATCTTGAGGTGTAGTTTCATGAGACTCGAGCTCCTCCTCTGAAACGTATGCACAATTACTTGGCAGGTTTGATTCCCGCGTGTAGTACGAAAGGAGCCTATATGGTAAAGATACTTGTGATGGTTAACAGGCCATGAGAAGTGACGGTTCACGGTTAACAGGTCGATGATCCCAAATCCATTTCGTATGCCAAGTAACTACGAGGATCCATGACTCGGGTCGACTTCTAGACGTAGAAGTGGACGGGAAAAGGGGATGCCTTAGTAAGGTTATCGATTAGTGAGATTCTTGAGTTAACAGGCTCAGGACTTATCCCATTGTGATATAGTGTGAGTTAACAGACTCACGAGCATGGATCCATATAGTGTGTGTGAGTACTCAAAGTCACTTCCTTTCCCCTTTGACTTGAGTTAGGTGTGATAGAACCTTGTAAAGTCGAGAGGACCTATAAGATAGGGAACTCACTGAGATTTGATGTATCTCACCCCACGTTATTGATTATTTTACAGGTACTACAGGTTCGGCGAAGGGTAAGGATAAAGTTGTTTGACCTTTCTTACTATCTTAGCCTTTTGGGATTGCAAGACTTCCATTGTGAAGATTATTTTGAAATCATTAGTTGATCTAGTTCTTAGTGTTGGAACATCTTGTATATATGATGCCATAGTTTTTTTGTATTAGGTATTTTTGGGCATGTATATGTATAATGCGTTAACTAGGGACTTATGGTATTTCAGTACCACAACGTGAATTCATGTATGATATGGATGCTTTGATGTATTATATTATATATGGGTGTTACAGTTGGTATCAAAGCAGGTCGTATCCTCGACCTAGCCATGAAATAGTATAAGTATTTTCTTTCCGTTTCATATGCGGCGTGTCGCCATTGGTCTTGAGTGTTATATTTATGGTATTAAGCCTGATCAACTTAATCCTATTTGTATAACATTCAGGAACATGGCTGACAGGCGCAGAAATAACTGTGGTAGACCGAGAAC
The DNA here is from genome assembly GCA_022829125.1 of Lathyrus tuberosus. Lineage (NCBI taxonomy): Eukaryota > Viridiplantae > Streptophyta > Magnoliopsida > Fabales > Fabaceae > Lathyrus > Lathyrus tuberosus. The sequence continues at coordinate 9,139,079 of JALAZF010000082.1, read as the reverse complement.
TACTCCAGCAGGGACAAATCCACCAGGTGACGAGGGGAATGCCCCTTTGTGTCAATTCATGCAACAGATGCAGCAACAACAAAATCAGTTTGTGCAATAAATGGTACAGCAAATTACTGGTGGCATGCATCCTCCAGTGGTTGTTTCGGAAGCTGCAGGGGGAACCTTTAGGGATTTCATTCGTATGAATCCTCCAGAGTTTCAGGGAGGGTTAGATCCGGTAAAGGCTCATGAATGGATATCCGGCATAGAGCGGATTTTCTTGATAGTTCAGTGCAGTGAGGAAAATGAGGTGGTCTTCGCTTCTCACTTGTTAAAGGGCTCTGCCATGAGGTGGTGGGAGAGTGCTTCAGCCTTAATGACAATTCAAGAGGTACTGAAGGTATGGGAGCAGTTTAAGATAAATTTTATGGAGAAGTATTTTCCAAGCTCCTTAAGGTCTTAGAAGGAATTCGAGTTTCAACAGTTGAGACAGGGTAACTTGACTGTGGCCGCTTATGCAGAGAGGTTTGAGGTGATGGCTGCTTATTCTAGGCAGGCCATGTATGCTCCTGACGAGAGATGGAAGATCGGTCAATTTCTATTTGGTTTGAGGGCTGAAATTTCACATAGCGTGTCTCAGAGGGAATTCACTAGCTATGCGAAATTGTTAAGGCAGTGTTATGTGGGAGAACACAGTTTGAAGAAGGTACAAACGGAAGGAGAAGTGAGTAGGTTAAATCAAAGTGAGCGAGGGAGATCAAATCCACAATTTAGACCGAGATCACAAGCTTTTAAAGGGAAACAAGTTCAGAGTTCCAGGACTAGTGTGCCTCCGGTATGCCGTACTTGTGGTAAGAATCATCATGGTAGGTGCAGTTTGGAAGGAATAAAGTGTTATCAGTGTAATAAAGTGTGCCATGTGGCGAGGGATTGTCCTCAGGGTAGGAATCAGGCACAAGGGAGGAATATCGGCCGAGTATATACCTTGGATGCAAGGAAAGCAAAGGGTGACAACTCCTTGATTGCTGGTACGTGTTTCGTTAACGGGAAACCTTGCTTTGTATTATTTGATTGTGGAGCCACACACTCTTTTGTATCGATGCAATGTGTGAAGCGACTTAGGTTGCAAGCTGTTCTGTTGTCTCCACCCATAGTGGTTACTACTGCCATGGATGAGATAGTGGAAACACCTCTAATGTATGAAAATTGTGTTTTGTCAGTGAATGATAGAGTTTTTCAGATTGACCTCATCTGTTTACCGCTTAAGAAAGTTGATGTGGTTTTGGGGATGGATTGGCTTTCTGCTAATTTGGTGTTTATTGGGTGTGAAGAAAAGCTAATCATCATTCCATCTATTGAGGCTACCCCGAAGGATGTGTTAACAACTATTTTAGAAGGTACAGTGGGAATGATAAATTTCTTGTTTGAGAAGGAGAAATCTGTTTTACTAGTTCTTACTAAGGAAGGGAGTAATGACCAGCAAGTGCTGAGTATTCCAGTAGTCTGTGAGTTTCCTGAAGTTTTTCCAGAGGACGTTACTTCTCTTCCTCCGGAGAGAGAGGTTGAATTCTCTATTGACCTGGTACCGGGAACGGCTCCTATATTCGTTTCTCCATATCGGAAGACACCACTTGAATTAAGAGAATTAAAGGATCAATTGGAAGACTTAATGGCTAAGCATTTTGTTAGACCTAGTGTTTCACCATGGGGAGCTCCAGTGCTGTTGGTAGAGAAGAAGGATGGTGGGATGCGGTTGTGTATTGATTACTGTCAGTTGAATAAGGTCACCATCAAGAATAAATACCCATTGCCAAGGATAGACGACTCGAAGATTGATTTACGGTCAGGTTATCATCAGATTCGTGTGAAGAGTTCAGATGTGCCAAAGACTGCATTTAGAACCCGTTATGGTCATTATGAAATCTTAGTGATGCCCTTCGGTGCGACTAATGCTCTGACATTTTTTATGGATTATATGAACCGGATATTTCAACCTTACTTGGACCAATTTGTAGTGATCTTTATTGATGACATTCTTATTTATTCTCGTGATTCTCAAGAGCACGGAGAACACCTAAGAATCATTTTATCGATCTTACAAGAAAGACAACTTTTTGCCAAGCTAAGCAAGTGCGAGTTTTGGATGTCGGAGGTTAATTTTCTTGGTCGTGTCATATCTCAGGGAGGAGTAGCGGTTGATCCATCAAAAGTTGAAGCAATGATTAATTGGGAGAGAACGAGGAATGCTTCAGAAGTTAGAAGTTTCTTGGGATTGGCAGGTTATTATAGAAGGTTTATTAAAGGCTTTTCCCAACTGGCTTTACCAATGACGAGACTTACTCGAAAGGATTGTTCGTATGAGTGGGATTCGGCTTGTGAAATAAGTTTTATGAGTTTGAAGGAAAGACTGATGACCGCCCCTGTTTTGATTATTCCTGATCCTAGCAAGTGGTATGAGGTATTTTGTGACGCATCAAAGATGGGTTTAGGGGGTGTGTTAATGCAAGATGGACATGTAGTGGCTTATGCTTCTCGACAGTTGAAAGTCCATGAAGAGAATTATCCAACGCGTGATTTAGAATTGGCGGCAGTTGTGTTTACTTTGAAAGTGTGGCGCCATTATTTGTATGGTGTACGTTTTGAGATGTTCAGCGACCACAAGAGATTAAAGTATCTTTTTGATCAAAAAGAGTTGAACATGCGTCAAAGGAGGTGGATGGAGTATTTGAAGGATTATAATTTGGAACTAAAATAACATCCGGGTAAAGCGAATAAAGTAGCGGATGCACTGAGTAGGAAAGTGTTGCATAATGCCGAGTTGATGATGTTAGAGTATGCCTTATTGGAAAAATTTAGGGATCTAAATTTTTAATTTGTTTGGACTCCTAATTGTGTGATTATGGGGAATTTTAATATCAATTCTACTCTTAGGGAGGAAATCCAACAAGGACAAGGGTTGGATGAGAAGTTACAAGAAGTGTTGGCTCAACCGGGTTTCGTGCGGACTACCGACGGAATCATTTTGTTTAACCAAAGAATTTGTATTCCGGATGATGCGGTGTTGAAAATAAGGATTTTGGAAGAAGCGCATAAGGGTACTTTTACTATACATCCTGGTTCTTCGAAGATGTATCAAGATTTAAAGAGGGACTATTGGTGGTCTGGGATGAAAAAGGATATTGCGGGGTACGTGTCAGAATGTGCGGTATGCCAACAAGTAAAGATTAAACACCAAAGACCGGGTGGCTTGCTACAACCTTTAGAAATTCCGGTATGGAAGTGGGATAGTATTTCTATGGACTTTGCAGTTGTACTACCCCGTACTCAGGGTGGTTATGATTCGATTTGGGTAATTGTGGATCGGTTGACGAAATCTGTGCATTTCTTGGCCGTAAAGACTACTTACAAGGTGAGTCATCTCGCAAGGTTGTTCATTTCGGAAATAGTGAGATTGCATGGTATTCCCTCTAGTACTATTTCGGATAGAGATCAAAAGTTTACTTCATGATTTTGGAGAGCATTTCAACAAGCTATGGGCACGAAGTTGTGTTTGAGCACGTCGAATCATCCGCAAACGGATGGTCAGACGGAACGGACGATACAAATAATGGAAGATATGTTAAGAGCTTGTGTACTTGAAAGTGGAGGAAATTGGATAGAACTTTTACCATTGATTGAGTTCTCTTATAACAATAGTTATCATGCAAGTATTGGTATGGCTCCTTACGAGGCATTGTATGGAAGGAAGTGTAGGACGCCATTGTGTTGGGCGGAGGTTGGCGAAGATGGAATTTTGGGACTCGAGATTATCCAAGAGACTACGAAAAAGATTAAAATAATTCTTGATAAAGTTAAACAAGCACAAGATCGTCAGAAGAGTTACGCGGATAACCGTAGAAGACCTTTGGAGTTTGATGAGGGGGATCACGTGTTTTTGAAGGTTACTCCGAGATTGAGGTTGAAAGGACCGTTTAAGTCGTGGAAGTTGAGTCTGAGATAAGTGGGACTGTATCAAATTTTAGAAAGAATTGGTGAGGTAGCTTACAAATTAGCCTTACCGCCTTCTCTGTCAGAGATGCACGATGTTTTTCATGTATCTCAGCTTCGAAAGTTTGTTCCAGATCCTCTTCAGCCAATTCTACCTGATACGATTATGATAGAAGCAAATTTAACGTTTGAGCCTCAACCGAGTCGTATCACAGGAAGAGAAACTAAGGTGCTAAGGAATAAAGAGATTCCTCTTGTTAAGGTTCAGTGGGATGAGACGCATCCGGGTGATGCAACATGGGAACTAGAATCCGAGATGCGAGAAGTTTATCCTCATCTTTTCAGGTAATTGTTTTAAATTCGTGGGGGAATTTATATTTAAGGGGGGGAGGATGTAATTCCCCGTAAATTATTTCCACTCGGGATAATATTATTATGATCAACTGGGTTCCGGTTTACTCTGAGAATTTATTGGATAAAATAATTAGAGTAAACTGACGAACTCAGAACTGATCAGATTAATATTATTTAACTCTGAGGTTTTTATTAATTGGTGCATTTGAGATAATTCGGACAATTAGTAGTATTACTAATTAAAGAGTTTCTCTATATCTTTTCCTTTTCCCTCATTTGGCCAAAGTTAGTAACATTGGAGAGAGAAAATAGAGAGAAGGGAGAAGAAAGGAAAGGAAAAGGGAGAAAAGAAGAGAAGAAGATATCCAAGAATTCAAGAGCAAGAATCATCAACCCATCTTCACCAATTCACCTCAGCTTCTTCATCATCATCTTCTAATCCAGGTGGGTTCTAGATAGAAACTTTATTGTAGAATTTCTTGAGGGTTTTAGAGTTAGGTTAGATTTTGAGGAAAATGGGGTTTTTGAAAAATCAAAGAATCTAACGGTTAAATTGTGTTATAATTCGTGTAGTATGATCAATATACGCGTGGAATCATTGGTTGAAAATTGTTATGATGTTTGTGATTGAATTGAAATGTTTGGGTTTTGTGTAGAAATTATGTAATGTTGTTGGAAATTATGTTTGTGAAGTTTGGGGAATAACCCATGATAGAATCATGATCACACACCCCTATTGGTGGATTGGGTATGGTTTTAGGGGTGAAATTGTGGTTGGAAGGCTGCTGTTAAAAAGGAAAAATTTTCTGCATAACGCAGAGCGCGCTTAGCGCGGGTATGCCTGCTTAGCGCGGTCTGGAGAATTTTCACCCCTTCCAGGAAGCGAGGAGCGCGCTTAGCGCGGGGTGAGGCCCGCTTAGCGCGACCTGGAGTAAAAAGAAAAAAAAAAGAGATTATTTTCTAAAATTCATAACTATTGACTCGGGTATCCGATTCAAGCTTTCTTTATATCGTTATGAAGCTATGAGAATACCCTACCTAATGGAAGTGGAAATTATCAGTTTTAATGCCGATTAAATAATTGAAAGAAAACCAAGAGTGGTACCATTATGATAAATTATCATATGTAATTCTTTTGGGTAAATGTGATATGCTATGCTTATTCTATTGTTGTTTATCATAATTGTGAGTGAATATGCATATGAAAAAGGAAGTGAAATAGGTAGAGTGAGAATCATTACCAAAAAACAATATTAGAACCTAGTATGGCTAGGAAATTGTTGAACAACATAACGACGAAGCTCGTGCAAGAGAGGCCGAGGCGTGCGTCTATTACCGAATGGTATAGAAAGAGTTACACTAGTATGGACCATGGTAAATTGTGTTAAGTGTAGAAAGACAAAAGAGGTCTTAAGGTGAATGTGGCCTTGTGATTTTCGAATACAATCGTGTTGGGTATATGATCACGTAATCGTAACCATGTATCTTGAGGTGTAGTTTCATGAGACTCGAGCTCCTCCTCTGAAACGTATGCACAATTACTTGGCAGGTTTGATTCCCGCGTGTAGTACGAATGGAGCCTATATGGTAAAGAGACTTGTGATGGTTAACAGGCCATGAGAAGTGATGGTTCACGGTTAACAGGCCGATGATCCCGAATCCATTTCGCATGCCAAGTAACTACGAGGATCCATGACTCGGGTCAACTTCTAGACGTAGAAGCGGACGGGAAAAGGGGATGCCTTAGTAAGGTTATCGATTAGTGAGATTTTTAAGTTAACAGGCTCAGGACTTATCCCATTATGATATAGTGTGAGTTAACAGACTCACGAGCATGGATCCATATAGTGTGTGTGAGTACTCAAAGTCACTTCCTTTCCCCTTTGACTTGAGTTAGGTGTGATAGAACCCTGTAAAGCCGAGAGGACCTATAAGATAGGGAACTCACTGAGATTTGATGTATCTCACCCCACGTTGTTGATTATTTTACAGGTACTACAGGTTCGGCGAAGGGTAAGGATAAAGTTGTTTGACCTTCCTTACTATCTTAGCCTTTTGGGATGGCAAGACTTCCGTTGTGAAGATTATTTTGAGATCAGTAGTTGATCTAGTTCTTAGTGTTGGAACATCTTGTATATATGATGCCATAGTTATTTTTGTATTAGGTTTTTTTGTTCATGTATATGTATAATGTGTTAACTAGGGACTTATGGTATTTCAGTACCACAATGTGAATTCATGTATGATATGGATGCTTTGATGTATTATATTATATATGGGTGTTACAAGGTGTATTTATGGAGTACATGAACAGAATTTTCCATCCTTATTTGGACAAGTTTGTGGTTGTGTTCATTGATGATATTTTGATCTATTCGGAGAGTGAAGAAGATCATACTGAGCATTTGAAGATTGTGTTATCTGTGTTGAAAGAGAAGCAGTTGTATGCTAAACTTTCTGAGAATGAGTTTTGGTTGAAGGAAGTGAGTTTCCTTGGCCATGTGATTTCGAGTAGAGGTATTGTAGTTGATCCATCGAAGGTTGAGGCTGTATCGCAATGGGGGACTCCGAAATTAGTTTTTGAGATTAGAAGTTTTCTTAGCTTGGCAGGTTATTGTCAAAAATTCATTGAAGGATTTGCCAAGTTATCCTTGTCGTTGACGCAGTTGACTAGGAAAGGTCAAGCTTTTGTTTGGGATGTAAAATGTGAAGAAAGTTTCCAAGAGCTTAAGAGAAGATTGATGATAGCTGTTTTGATTTTGTCGAATCTGTCAGAACCATTTATTGTGTATTGTGATGCTTCTTTGATGGATTTAGGAGGTGTGTTGATGCAACATCATCAAGTTGTAGCTTATGCTTCAAGGAAACTTAAAGTGCATGAGAGGAATTATCCGATGCATGACTTAGAGTTGGCCGTTGTTGTGTTTGTGTTAAAGTTTTTGAGGAATTATTTGTTTGGTACGAGATTTGAGGTGTATAGTGATCATAAGAGTTTGAAGTATCTCTTTGATCAGAAAGAATTGAATCTGAGGCAAAGGAGATGGTTAGAACATTTGAAAGATTATGATTTTGGTTTGAATTACCATCCGGGTAAAGCAAACGTGGTAGCTGATGCATTGAGTAGGAAATCTTTGCATATGTCGATGATGATGGTAAAAGAGTTGGAAATGATTGAGCAATTATGTGATATGAGTTTGGTGTGTGAAGAGACTTCTTATGGAGTTAAGCTTGGTATGTTGAAGCTTACTAGTGGTATTCTTGATGAGATTTGAGAAGGTTAGAAATCTGATTTGAGTTTGGTTGATCAGCTGACTTTGATCAATCAAAGTCAAGGTGGTGATTTTCAGATTAATGAGAACGGTATCATGAGATGTCGTGATAGAGTTTGTGTTATGGACATTGTTGAGCTGAAGAAGAGTATTCTTGAGGAAGGGCATCATAGTGGACTGAGTATCCATCCCGGTGCTACTAAGATGTATCAAGATTTGAGAAAAGTATTTTGGTGGCCTCGTATGAATAAATATATTGCAGAGTTTGTGTATTCTTGTTTGACTTGCCAGAAGTCGAAGATTGGGCATCAAAAACTGTTGGATTTGATGCAACCGTTATCTATTCCTGAGTGGAAGTGAGATAACATATCTATGGATTTTGTGTCTGGTTTACCTAGAACACCAAGTAATTTTGAAGCTATTTGGGTTATTGTGGATAAATTGACGAAACCTGCTCACTTTATTCCAATGCGAATGGATTACCCGTTGGAGAAGTTAGCAAAGCTGTACATTGAGAAGGTTGTCTGTTTGCATGGTATTCCATATAGCATTGTGTCAGATAGAGATTCGAGGTTTACTTCGAGATTTTGGGAGAGTTTGCAAAGTGCCTTGGGTACGAAGTTGCGTTTGAGTTCTGCTTACCATCCGCAGACCGGTGGTCATACTGAGAGGACGATTTAGTCACTTGAGGATCTTTTGAGAGCTTGTGTGTTGGAAAAAGAAGGAGCTTGGGATAGCTACTTGCCTTTGATTGAGTTCACCTACAACAACAACTTTCATTCGAGTATCATAATGGCACCGTTTGAGTCACTATATGGTAGGCAGTGTAGGACGTTATTGTGTTGGTATGAGTCGGGAGAGAGTGTCGTGGTTGGACCTGAGATAGTTCAGCAGACTACTGATAAGATTAAGATGATTCAGGAGAAGATGGAGATTTTTCAGAGTCGTCAGAAGAGTTATCATGACAAAAGGAGATCATGTGTTTCTTCGAGTTACTCATGTGACTGGTGTTGGGAGAGTGTTGAAGTCACGTAAGTTGACGCTGTATTTCATTGGTCCTTATCAGATCTTGCAGAGGATAGGAGAGGTAGCCTATCGGATTGCTTTGCCGCCGTCGCTTGCTAATCTCCATGATGTGTTCCATGTATCTCAGTTGAGGAAATACATTGCGGATTCGTCTCATGTAGTCCAAGTAGATGATGTGCAGGTGAGAGATAACCTGACTGTGGAGACACCACCTATGCGGATTGAGGATCGGGAGTTGAAGCAACTTCGAGGTAAAGAGATTGCTTTGGTGAAGGTCGCTTGGAGAGGACCAGCCGGTGGAAACGTGACTTGGGAGCTTGAGAGTCAGATGAGGGAGTCTTATCCTGAGTTATTCGTTTGAGATAATTTTCGAGGGCGAAAATCTTTTAAGTGGGGGAGGGTTGTAACACCCTCATTTTTAGCAAATAATTATTTATATTAATTAATTGAGTGATTTTATGAATTAATTTATTAATGTGATTTATTTGAATTATATGAATTATTTGATTTAGTGAATTTATATTAATTGTTTGATTTATATGAATTAATTGATTTAATTGATTTAATTGATTTAATTGAAATATGTGATTTATTGAATTATTTGAAATAATGAACTTGTTTGGATTTATTTGAAATAATTTATTTATTTAGTTACTTGATTTATTTGGATTATTTAAATTAAGTAATTTATTTAATTTATTCTATTTGGTAGATTTACTAGAATTATTAGTTGGGCTTATGTAGTGTGTGATTATTAAGTGAGAATGGGTGGAGTTAGACCCAATTTGTTTAAGACAAAGTTAGGGTTAAAGAGAATAGAAATATAGTAAGAAAAGTGGGAACAAGAGAAGAAAAGAATAGAGAAGGAAGGGGAGTGGAGAAGAAGAGGAACACAAGTTTGAGCTCAAGAAATTCATCCAAAAACTAAGGTAATGGTGAGTTTTCACTCATTATTGGAATTATTGGTTGATGATTAGTGGGTAGAAATAAGTTTAGACTAAAATCCCCAAAATTTTCTATGAGATTGAAATTATTAGGTTTAATATTAATTTCTGAAAAAATGTTAATTTTAGTGTGTTTAGAATTGATTTTTGATAATGGTATAGAGACTCATATAATATTTAGAAAACCCATTAGAATTGGAAAAGAAATTGGAATAATGAATTTGTTCATTTTCGGTTCCGTGTAGCGTTAAAAATTATGGAAAGTGGCAATGATAAGAAACCACTAAATTGATCATGTTGTAGTGAAAATAAGGATAGATAGATATATTATTAATGTTGCTGCGCCTAGTTTCAAGGGAAAGTAGAAGAATTGATACTCACATGTGGCAATGAACCTTATGTGCCATTTCCACCTTTTCCTTAATCCATGAGCATGATTTAGGTGTGTAGTAGTAAATATAATGGTACCTTTTTCTAAGTGGCACTTCATTAATTGCACAAGGCTTATGTAGTATATATAATAAGATAATTTAGTGCCACCCATCCTTTCTAACTGCAGTGCATAAATATATATATGGTGGTGGGTGTGAGTGTGAGTGTGAAGCACTTAACCCATGTGGCCATTACTTATTTTAATTGGCAAATAAGATTTTTCTCCACCCACTTCCTCTAATTGCTGCGCAGGTAATTGTGCTGATATAATAATAAGTGGCCTTAATGGTAATGAAATGAAATGTGAGCAATGCAAATAATTAATTAATCTGTGGCATTTAGTGAATGTGCCCTTACCTTCTGTAGCGTGATATATACGAGTAGGTTGGAATGTTACCTTCTTTTGTCTTCATTTTCTTGTAGTAGGTGGTTTGACTAGGAATGTGAGTATACTTTTCAATTTGTTTTTCTTATTCATGTAACTAGGGTAATCGTGGATATTAAAGTGTATTATACATATTTGCTCACCCATTTTGTTAGATTTATCAGTTCTGTTGTTGAATGTGGTTATGTTCCTGTTGCCATACCATAAACGGATAAACTACTATTTCCATCATCAAGAACTAGGTTAATGAACATACATACATATATATATATATATATATATATATATATATATATATATATATATATATATATATATATATATAGATATATTATAATAGATTCTATTTTATTCAAATATTAAATGTTCTAATTACATACTAATTATTTAATTAAAAATATTGATGATTTAAATTAAATATTAATTATTTATTTAATCATTGATTATTTATTAAATATTGACTATTTATTAAATATGGATTATTTATTTAAATGTTAATTATTTATTTGGAAATTGTTTGTTTATTTAATATTGGATATTTATTTAAATATTGATTATTTATTGAATAATAAAATTTTATTGGTATTGGACTCAATCATTGGTGGTTGATTAATTATTCTATAATTAATCGGTAACGTGTGTTTTGTGAGTTAAGATTGAATCGAGTCGATACTTGCTTATTACTTGTTAATTATGGTGATAATGTTTGAAGTATGGATGCTTTGATTATGAAAATGTGTTTGTCTGTGCAATTGTGTGGTAATTCAAGTGTGATGAATTATTGGTCTAGGGAACAGACCCGGTTTAAGTGTAAAAATAAAAAAATAATAACAAGTGTTGGTACCACATGACATGAGTTGAATTGAGTCTTGCTTCGAGTCACATTGCATATATGTTTGTTATATGGAAGTATGTGTATATATGTGACTTGTTGAATCGGCAAAATTGTGAATTGTATGGTTACTTGAGTAATACTTGTTGATGAAACTTTGAAGTGTGAGAATGATTATAATTATGTTTGTATGCCTTTAAATTAATTATTATCTTATGATTTCAATATTGATGTGAATTTTCACCCTTCTGTTGGAATGATGTTTTGTACGACATCGCTCAGGTACCGAGGAGTAGAGTTGCTCGTAGCGCGAGGTAGCCGTTGGAGTAGCTGCATAGTTTCTTTATTTATGTTGGGTCGAGTCATGCTCTGATCATGTAACACTGTGATCGTGTCGGTTTATGTTTGAGAGATACATTAAGTACTCTACTTTATGCTTTTATGTTTATTTGAATTGTATGAAGTTTTGGCTCTTATGCCTAAGTATTGAGTATGAATGTGTTGAGCATGAAACTTTCATTATGTCAATTATGATTAACTTGAATCAACTGCTACATGCTAATGTGATAGCTTTTGAAAAGCATGAAATTATTTAAGTGTTAAAGAGCATGACATGTGTGGTATGATGTATTTGAAATTATATGTGACTCCCTTTTGTGAAAGGCATGATATTTACTCTTACTTATTTATATTTATTGCGCGGGGTTTAGAAGGGTGTTACACTCAACGGTGCGATGGAAGAACAACAACGAGCGCGAGAGCAGAATGAGAGCAAAGTTGTAAATGAGCAAATGCTCCCACTCTTTCCCATTTATAAGCATTCTCACCGCGCGGGGGAACGCGTCATTGTATGCCATCGTGATCTAGGCCCTAGGCTATGATAGGCCATGATGGTGCATTTAATAGTCGTCACACCTGGAACGAGGAAAGATTAAACGTTTATCTTTCCAATATTCCCGAACTTCACGTATTCCAATGCATCGAAGAGAAGCTATTACGTTGACGAGCATGCGCGTCAACTTGTTGCATTTCATCGCGAGCACGTCCTCGCGAAGAGAAGTTATTACGTCGATGGGGGCGATCGACAACCTTCACATTCTTACACGAACATAGCCTCGAAGCAGAGCTACGGGTAAATCTACGTCGTCTAGCGTAAGAAACAACTTGAGACAATCTCACATTGTCGGTCACACACGACGACTTCCAGCAAATCCCTCGCGAGCACGTCCTTGGGGAAAACTCGATGCGAGCCAGCGGGCATAACCACGTTTTTGGGTATACGGTGTAAGAATGATATTTGGTTCTACATCTGGCCATTGAGTTTTGATGATAACTACGTCGTACCTCGAAAAATACGATCCTCGCGATGGACGCGGAAAAAACGTTCCAACAGAGTCGCCACCGAACTTTATTCATTCCAAGGAAGGAATAGGAAAATATCGATAAAACCTTTAAGGGATAAGAAAATGGTCATCGCAACCAAATTCTAGGTTCGGGAGTCGGTTATGCAAGAGGGAAGGTATTAGCACCCTCTACGTCCGTTGTACTCAAAGGGAACCTTCTTGATTTGATTCGTGAGAAAGGTTAGCTAGGTTTATTTGTTATCTTCTAAAGGATTTGCTTCTAAGGGGAAGATGGGTGGTTTTTTATTAGGGTGCTCGCCAAGGATTGAGGCCCTTGTGCCTACGTATTCCCTCGTGCAATGGGAAAGTCAGAGCATTCGTAGTTCGTGGGACTACGGTTGGTTGGTTTGTGTCTTTTTATATAGGCGCCAATTGTCCACACACGAGTAAGAGAACTCGCACCCAAACAATTGAGGAGAAGGATCGAAGACTCGACCACCCTCACACCACCTTTTAGGAAGTTGTTTAAATATATGATTAAGTGTGTTAAAGAGTTTGATTAAGAAAAGAGGATTTGATTTGTATGTGTTTTAGGGCTTCGATCGCACAAGGCGAGAAAGGAGAGTTTTAGATGTTTTAGAGGTGACAATTGTTCACACACGAGTAAGACAACTCGCACCCAAACAATTGAGGAGAAGGGCCAAAGACTCGACCACCCTCACTTCACCTTTTATAAAAACGGTGTTTGGATATGGATTACGTGTTTTAATGAGTGCTTAGAAAATGGTTTGAATGTTATCGAGTTACAAATTTTTTAGAGGTGTCAACTATTCACACACGAGTAAGAGAACTCGCACCCAAACAATTGAAGAGAAAGATCAAAGACTCGATCCCCTCACTTTTCACCTTTCAAGAAATAGTGTTTAAGTATAGTTAAATGTATTGGTTTGATTTGTAAAATGCTCGATATGGATCGAGGTTTGAATTTGCGTACGGAATGGTTAAAGGATTGAATTAATGGAAAAGAGGTCCTAGTGGTTCAAGGTAAGGTCGATGGCGAGGCAAAAACACTCGACTTACAAGAGGGGTAATGGGACTTGATATGTGGATCAAGTGTGCTTGATAATGAATTGGTGGTTAATTGAATTTGTTTTGAAAAATGCTTGACGTTGGATCAAGCTTGTTTATTCTTTTGAAAATGGTTGATTTTGATCTTATGGGAGAGGGATATATTTACTCAAAGGGAGAATAATCAAGCCACAATTAAAGTAAGACAATCACACATATGCATGCAAACAAGATTGTGAAATGTGCAACAAGTATAGTTGTATAAATCCCAAGAGGAGGCTATGTGAGGTTGATTGCGATCGTGAAAACAATCGACTTACAAGGTATCTGAAAAGGGCTTGACATTAAGTCAAGGTATTAGTTTGAAAAAGTTTGGACAAGCATATGATGAATGACATAAATATAATCAAGGCATGATATCAATCCATATGAGAAAGGTATAAACACCACACAAAGATAAAAAAAAACAAACAAAATGGAGGAGAAATATAATCAAGCATGTTAGTTTAGTTAGTCACTAAAATCCTAAACTCCTAAAGTTAGTTTAAAGGAGAAATTCTAAACTAATTAATTATATTTTCTTAGATTTTTAGAGAAAAAAAAAGGAAGTTCTAACAATTAATTAAATTAAACTAAAATATTTAATAAAATTAACTATTAAAGTTAATTCGTATTAAATAAAATGGTTTAATAAAATTAATTAAAATTTGATTAATAAAAAACAAATATTTTTTTTGGATTTTTAGGGTTAGAGAAGTTGGACTAATGCAGTTAATTAACTTAAAATCAAATATTTAATAAAACTAATTATGAAAATAATTAGTTAGTATTAAATAAATAAATTTAATGAAATTAATTAATTAGTAAACAAATCTCTAGGTTTTTTTAAAAGAAAATTAGTATTTTGGTTTTTTTAAGAAATAAGTTAATAAATTGTTTTTAATTTTTATATCAAAAAAGAAAAAAACAAGGTTCTACAAAAAAAACCTGATGGAGAAACAAGTAAAATGGGGGTGTAATTAAGAAACCAATCCCCAGGCCCAAATTTAGCAGCACACGCTGGGGGGAGGGTCCACCATGGACCCTTAGTCAATCTCAGCAAACCTGGAAACAGATCTGAAACGTTGAATCTGCACAGAGTCAATGGTATTGACTCATCTAAGGGCTGTCAATGAATGCCCATGGTAAGGAGAGTCAAGCGGTGCGCATGGGACTATGGGAAACAAAAGGAACCGGTGACACTTGTCACTGGTGGGGGGTACCACGCTAACTCACCCACACATGAAACAAAGGAAACTGTGGGGATGAGTTCATTTTATATTCAGCTCTCTCTCTCTCTCACTAACTTCATTCTCTCTTAAACGTTCCTCGTCGAAAACCTAGAATGGCCGGAGAAGCGGCGGTGTGCGGTGGCCGCCACCGTCTTCTCCGACGACAAACCCACCAAACCCTAAACTATAAACACAAACCCTACCTCAATCTTTCTCCTCTTCTTGAATCTGGAACCAGATTCTTCTAAAAACTAATCAAACAAACAAATCGGGGGTTTTCCCAAATCTAAACCCTAGTTCAAAAAAGATCCAGAATCGATCAATCAAACAAGGGAAAGCAAGTATTCTACTCGAAAGTCAACAGCAAGCAAAGTTTCACGCAAATGGGATCTAAAACGAAGGAGAAAGAGATACCAGTTGAAGAATCCTCTTGAAGCACGTACGTAGCTCTTCCTTTCTCTTCTTCTTTTGATTTCTTTTCTTGATGCTATTGCTTTCTTGTTGAGTGTTTGTTGTGAAATATCGGTGAGGGTCAGCTCAAATTAGCTCAGAGTTTCAATGTGAAACTCTGAGAAATTTTTTATTTTTTTTAGCTCTAGTGATTAGGGTTTGTGAATTCTTCAAGCGCAGCAATGTTCTCAGGATGTAGGGTTTTTCTGGTGTGTTCATTGTTGAATTTATAATGGGGGATTAGGGTTTATGTCTTGTTTGAATTTGCTGAAGAATCTCTCCCATGGCATGGCTGTTATCACTTTCTTTGATGCTAAAAAATGTTTTTCCTAAATTGTGAAATTCTCTCTGATGTACCTTCTGAACTTCCTGCACTGTCTGCTATGTTCTGTTGTACTTGCTGAATTTTTCTACATTTTGTCTTATTGCAAAGTGGGAACCTCTCTTGTGGTCCCCTTGATTTTTAAATTCTTAATTTTGATGGTGTATTGTCACGGCCTTGAGATTGACTTGATTTTAATGTGGAATTTTGAGAACTCATGACAATTTCGTAACTTGCACTTTCAGGATTATGTCATGAACTTTATTGCTTTTTGGTTAACTCTTGTTTCTTCTCCTTTTCATGTGTATTGCGCTTGAACTTGGATGTGAGGCCTTGGCATGGTAAGGTGCTTGGATGAAAGACTTGAATAACCGTGGCATTGGTGGCTTGAACAACTTGGACATGTGAGGAGTTAGCACCATATTTGGTGCTTGATGGAACTTTGACTTGATGAAGAGGTCGTGGTGTTGGTGACTAGAAGAAAGAGTTTGGATGTAAAGATCCTGGAGGATTTAACAAGAAACTCAAAACTTGGTTTGGAAGCATCCTTGAGATTATTGATTATGGGTTCAAATATTTTAGCCATGTAGCTTGTATTTTCTTTATTTTGTATCATACATGTAACCTTCATCAACATTTAAATCAATGGTTATGACCTTGACTTGGAAGCTCGACCGTCTTTTTATGCTCATCTTGTTTTGTTGTGCAATTGGCTCATTTTTAGCTATCACTTGAAATGATACTTGCACAGACATTGTTCACATTTTGTGAATGGCTGTTTTAAAACCACTAAACTGATTCTTAATCATGGTCGTGATTCAACTAAAGTCATTACTTGAAAAATCAATTCCAATTCAAATGATTCCTATTTTACTTTCAAATCTCATATTTGTCTTTCATCAATAATGTAGCTTGCCATTTAGAGAAATGATACATTGGTACCTACTGTCTTTACTCCCTATCTTCCTCACAATGCGCAACATAAGTGTGAATTGGAGTACCTTCAATGAGTTTGAGTAAAACGAAGAGGATCTGAATCCTCCTTCTAAAATTCAAAATGAATTAGATACATTAATCTTGTGTAGTGAGAGCAAAGCTTTTCCATACTCAAATTCAACATTCCTTGAGACTTATTTGCAATCCTTAAGCAAGATAACAATAGT
Source organism: Lathyrus tuberosus (assembly GCA_022829125.1). NCBI lineage: Eukaryota > Viridiplantae > Streptophyta > Magnoliopsida > Fabales > Fabaceae > Lathyrus > Lathyrus tuberosus. Next base: position 9,122,251 of record JALAZF010000082.1, on the reverse strand, counting down.
AATTCCCAACAAGCAACCCCGTATGGTCAAACCTCCACACAACTTGCATTTGAATCTTTCACAACCACAAATCAATCAAGTATCAACCTTGAGTGAAACTACATGCTCCTTGTAAACCTATAACTAGCAAACTTGTGAAAAGAAATTAAGGAAATCAAGACAATGTGAAAAGCTTCAAACAGAAAACAATTAAAGGTCAAGTGATTACTCTAAAGAAAGGGTGCTCTCACTGTGAGTGTTTAGGGTATGACAATTAAAAGGTAGGACAAATTTGGGGTATGACAAACTGCACATGTTATCTAAGAGAACAATTTTGTATGATATGGTTTCTGTCTAGTGTGTGGTTGTTAACAATATGATTATGACTCTGATAAGAAGGCGTGTGGCGTCATCAGACTCTGTTATCAACACTCTGGGTCGTCGAAGCAATCCCTTATCCATTAAGGTTCCTTGATGATACCAAAGCAGTATCTCTAAAGGCAGAAGATTCTCTGGGTCGTCGAAGTAGTCCCTTATCCATTAAGGTTCCTCGTTGATACCAAAGCAGTATCTCTAAAGGCAGAAGATTCTCTGGGTCGTCGAAGAAGTCCTTTATCCATTAAGGCTCCTCGATGATACCAAACCAGTATCTCTGAAGGCAGAAGATTCTCTGGGTCGTCGAAGCAGTCCCTTATCCATTAAGGTTCCTCGATGATACTAAAGTAGTATCTCTGAAGGCATGAGATTCTTCGGGTCGTCGAAGCAGTCCCTTATCCATTAAGGTTCCTTGATGATACCAAAGCAGTATCTCTGAAAGGCAGACGATTCTCTGGGTCGTCGAAGCAGTCCTTTATCCGTTAAGGTTTCTCGATGATACCAAAGCAGTATCTCTGAAGGCAGACGATTCTCTGGTTCGTCGAAGCAGTCCCTTATCCGTTAAGGTTCCTCGATGATACCAAAGCAGTATCTCTGAAGGCATGAGATTCTTCGGGTCGTCGAAGCAGTCCCTTATCCATTAAGGTTCCTCGATGATACCAAAGCAGTATCTCTGAAGGCAGAAGATTCTCTGGGTCGTCGAAGCAGTCCCTTATCCATTAAGGTTCCTCGATGATACCAAAGCAGTATCTCTAAAGGCAAAAGATTCTCTGGGTCGTCGAAGCAGTCCCTTATCCATGAAGGTTCTCCGATGTTACCAAAAGCAGTATCTCTGAAGGCAGACGATTCTCTGGGTCGTCGAAGCAGTCCCTTATCCATTAAGGTTCCTCGATGATACCAAAGCAGTAGCTCTGAAGGCAGACGATTCTCTGGGTCGTCGAAGCAGTCCCTTATCCATTAAGGTTCCTCGATGATACCAAAGCAGTATCTCTGAAGGTAGACGATTCTCTGGGTCGTCGAAGCAGTCCCTTATCCATTAAGGTTCCTTGATGATACCAAAGCAGTATCTCTGAAGGCAGAAGATTCTCTGGGTCGTCGAAGCAGTCCCTTATCCATAAAGGTTCCTCGATGATACCAAAGCAGTATCTCTGCGGTAAATTTGCTGAGGAATAGTTGAGCAAGATTCCTGTTGGAGGAAATGTGTTGGCTCTGCAGGGGAAAGCTCACAAGAAACTTTCTAGAGTAACCTCTGCTTAGGGAGCACTGACAACAGTTGTTGAGGGTTGTCATTATCAATTGCATGGTTGAAGAATGACTTGCTGGGGAATAGAATTCCTTGAGCACGTGCGGGGTATCAACTCTTTTCAGAGGAATACTGCTGACTTTGAAGAAGGACTGGCCAAGATGCCTGCCAACTGATTCTGGATCCTGTTATGCTATGTTGCCGGGGATGGATATGCCATGCATTGCATGATGCACTGAAACACACGCTAAGATGCAACTGCTGGGGAATCTAATGCACGTATGATATAATTGACTAATATGCTAATGATCGATATGATTGAATATGATGTTATGCTTGTATGTCATGATGATGCAAATGATCGGGCGCGATGGGGATAGGTTTCCTCGTCGAGGGTATCACCAGGGATTGAATTTGGTAATTGCCAAATGAAATTGGACTTTTGTAATTTGGTGTTTGCCAATAAATTGGGCTTTCAGGTGTTATGAGGATGCCAGCAACGGTGGACTTTTAGTGGTTGCCAATGAAAACTGGACTTTGAAGGGTAAATTTGAAGGTGCCAACGAGTGTGGACTTTTGGGTAGTTGCCAATAAAGGATTGGACTTCGGGGTTGGTGAGAGGGTTGACTTCCTGACACTTGGATTTTGATGATATGATGGTCAGTAAATAGATGTGGACGAGCTTGGTGCCCTAAGTTTGATCTTTTGCTGATAAGATGTGTATTTACTCTTGAGAGGACCTCAATCAAGGTGGCTTTGTATGAGCGTAGCGACGTGATCAATGCATGTTGACTGTGTGAGCGTAGCGACTTAACCAATGCATATTGATTGTGATTTTACTCTGCCCCAAGGCTTTTGACACTTGTTGACTCAATAGTTACTACCATCCTGCATAGTCTGCTTGATGAACTTGAAAGCATGAAGGGAAACTTCCCATCTGCAACTTGTTTGCCCCAGTCCATAGGGTCTTTGTAGGAATACTCCTTGAAAGTGATCATACCAGGACATGATCGGAGACGATTTGCCCCAGTATTTGAATCTTACAGTGATTTTCCCTTAATCAAGCTTTAGAGGGATTTGCCCCAGATGAACTGGACGTACTGAATACAGGGGTTTGCCCTAGATGGGCTGAACATTGAAGTGGTATTTCCTCCTTGATCTACTGATATTTGGAGATTTGTTTCATCCTGACCAGTTTCATTGGTCAACATAGTCATCGGATGTCATGCCCCTGTTCCATAGGGTTATGAAGTGAACTGAATTCGGGTCAGCATTGTTGAACGATCAAGTTCACTCTGACTGTTTCTTGGAATTTCCTTGATGTTAAGTACTGACTTGCAGTTAAAATTGTTCGTCTAAAAATGGTAATTTTAATGCAATGCTTATGCAAGTTTTGAAAATCAATCATTATCAGAATGATGTGATAGTGTGTGACAGATGGACCATTAGTCCAAACGTGGTGCTGATTTAGCTAGTGTGAAAGATATAGCAAGAATATGACACCAATACTGGCGATTAACAAGTATGTAGGAGTCAGTTTACGCAACCTTGCTGTGGTATTCTTTCAGAATAAATCCCGCCTCAATTAGGTCTTTCGAGGGTTGTAACGTGGTCTGGTTCACGGTTATTGAAAACAAAGGATATAAAGCTCAAATTTATTTGTACCCATCCCTTCTTCGTGATGATCCCTAGTCCTACATTCAGTTAAATTGACACACATTTGTCTTATAAGAGAGTTCGACGACGTAAGAGCGAAGGTGAGGATTCAAGATTTGCTTGAAATGGCAGTCACCTTATTTTTCTTTTGTCATGATATCAGTGACCCTTTTGATTTTTGACATGGTGGTCACTGACTCTTATTTTTCTTGCTTGAGGATTTAACAACCTCTTTTGCTTTTGATTTTTGTTTTGATCCCTAAATTTTGCCTGGACTGGTTTTGTTTTTTTAAGTCCACCGAGATTTGCCCTCATTTTTGCCTAAGTCCCCTCTTTTGAGTGTTCGACTTAGTGGGTTTTTTTTAAAGCTTGTGACTGCCAAGTCATTGGTCATCGAATAACAAACACCATAGCTTTGGAGTTTTGTATTGCTCCTTCGACACGTCAGAATGTGCGCGAAGAATAGCACATGACTGATCCTCAGACAGGATGTTTCATCTTGTAATTTGAATGCGTAGTCAAATTAACTGAACAACACCCATGCCCCCGGTTAAGCGTAAGGGTTTAGAAATTCGAAGGAAACTCCTACTTCTAGGCTCGAAGTGGTTAACTAGGGACTAACTCCTTATTTCTCCAGTGTTTGGGGATTTGAAATAATGCTTGTACATCATTAGCAGGATTTTATCCAAAAGTATACTATCAGCAATTATGGGTATTTCGTTTTCGTCATCCTCCCTCAAATCTTTGCTAAACAAAAATTTGGTAAAGAAAACGGAAGAGAGGTATATATATATATATATATATATATATATATGATTTTTGTTTTTTGATATAAGTGAAGAAAAATGAGCGAACGCGACGTGATTAACTCAGAAAATGCATGATCACTTCATTAATATTACCATTCAAAACAACAATGTTCAAAAACAAGTAGCATTTAACTTAAAGAAAGTACAAATGCAAATGATAAAAAAGTCCAAGGATTGCCAGCTCTGAGGATGTCTTCCTATCTGAACCACCGGCTTGAGAAGATGCCTCTTGGAATCTTTAAACTCATTTGGGCAAAATGCTGATACGCACAGCCAAATTCCCTTCTTGAAAGGATATGCACTTCTTGTCAATCAAGTGTTGCACCTTGGCTTGGAAAGCTTTGCAATCTTTATTTGAATGCCCCATTGATCCAGCGTGATAGCCATAATGCGCATTGGGATCGTACTCAAGAGGGTATGGTTCTGGCACCGACTTGAGAGACTTGGGCTCCACTAGTGAGTTTCAAATCAAATGTGGCAGAAGCTGAGTGTAGGACATAGGAATTGGATCAAGAATATAATTCCTTCTTTCCAATTTGTTGTGAGGCCTTATCTGATTTTGGCGTAGATTCTGATTTCCTCGGCCATGAGCTCGTTGACTTGTATTGGGAGCAGCCCAAGGTATTTGGTATGGTGCTCTAGGCATTGTTGGTTGCCTTTTTGGGACCCAAAGGTTAATGTCATCATCGTCATTAACATTAGTGGGATGCTTTCCAAAGTCCTTTTTCAAAGCTTCCTCACAAGATACATCCCTTTTGGCCTTCCCTTCCAGCTCTTCTCTTGAGGTGGTTGCATCCCAGGCCATGGTTCCAACATGATTATCAGAGAAATAAAACGTCTCGTATGCTATAAGCTCGACCTTTTCCTTGTGGTACAAGATTCTGAGTGGCCCGCGAAACTCTTGTATTTTCTCTTTGCCAGATCTTTGAATTAAACCATTCATGCTAGGGTCTTCTTTTCTGGTCAATTTTTGCAATTTATTTCGAAAGCTTTCACATTCTTTGACAGCATGCCCTATGGTTCCAGTACGATACTCACACTCTACCCCTGAGTTGTCTTCCTTAAAGACCAAGTGTTTGTTGTTAATTAGCTCTTGAACCTTATTCTTAAATGACCAACAGTCTTCAATAAAGTGCCACATCGCACCTTTATGGTATTCACATTGCGCATTTGGATCATATCCAGGTGGAGGAGGGGTACGAGCCGGTCCGAGGGAGGTGGGTGCCACCATTGAACTCTGAATCAGGTATAATAGCAGTTTTCCACGTGGTATATGAATAGGGTCAAGAATAGGGTGAAACTTAGTCTTCTTACGACCTATTCGATTTAGATTCATGTGCTCTTGAAATAGAGCGGGTGATGACCACTGATTCTGTGGCTTTGGAAGGATTGGTTGGGGACAAAACCCAGAGGGGACAATATACAACCGGTTATTCACTGCAGGTTATAGAGTGGAAGAAACTACGGGAGTAACATTCCTAGTTGTGGTGCCTTCTAAAGGCTTTTCCTTTCTTCTCCCAATAGTTGTTATAACTTCTGCTGTCTGCTTCATCTTGCCTTTCATGTTGTTCACGTCTGTTCTCATCTTACCTTGATTATGCGCCAAGTGTTCCATAGTTCTTCCAGAGCTACCTCAAGTCCAATACGTGCGTCGGGAAATCAACTGCGGGTTATGGAGAAAGGACGGATGAGTTTTGGGTTTTGGAAGATGATATGCAATGTTGGTGAATGCAAATGCAACGGTATGCAAATGAATACAATGCATATAGATTCAGGGTCCAGGATAACAAGTAACTTCCCAACCCTCCTAACAGGTAGGCTCTAATCGGGTAGGTGCCTAGAGTTATGGATATCTTTCAAAGACATTATAGCCATAACGAAGGAACATCAGACGATAATATCCTTGAAAGGATCTCGTCTAAGTGAGGTCTTCGTTTCTTCCCCACGAGAAAGACTCCTCGGAGGCGTCCACTACACAACCATCGACACACGGGTTCTAAGTAGGGTTCTCATAATCCTAGATCGAGGTCGAAAATATTACTGTCAGGAAGTAATACGTTTAAGGGATCTCATTTGATTGGGGCGTTCGCATCAACCCAATAAGTCCGAAGACCTCATTAGTCAACACTACCAACCATCATGGATAAAATGGGTTAAAAGTCTTTGGGATCAACGATTCAGGCTCAAAAACATTATCATCATGACGAAGTAACATCAAAATGATAACATTTCCAAGGGAATCTACTCCAAGCGGGGTCTTTGCTTTGGCTCATGCGGAAGAGACCACGGAAGCCTCCACTACACAACCACCATCCTAATCCTAGGGTTTTTCTCGACTCGGGCGTAGAGCCATCTCACAAAGTTCCCAATGTCAGAACACCCCCACAATGTCACAAGAAACAATAATAGGATATAATAATAATGAGCATGGGCAAGCACGTAGATAAATAATTAAACAAGCAAGCAAACAAATAAGACAAGATAAACAAACAAGCGGATCTAACTCTCACAAATCGAGTCAAGTTAGGCTTGACTCTCTCTAGCATAAGGCAATGCAAGATATCCCCAGCAGAGTCGCCATCTGTCGTACCTCGAAAAATACGATCCTCACGATGGAAGCGAAAAAAACGTTCGAACAGAGTCGCCACCAAACTTTATTCATTCCAAGGAAGGAATAGGAAAATATCGATAAAACCTTTAAGGGATAAGAAAATGGTAATCGCAACCAAATTCTAGGTTTGGGAGTCGGTTACGCAAGAGGGAAGGTATTAGCACCCTCTACGTCCGTTGTACTCAACGGGAACCTTCTTGATTCGATTCGTGAGAAAGGTTAGCTAGGTTTATTTGTTATCTTCTAAAGGATTTGCTTCTAAGGGGAAAATTGGTGGTTTTTTATTAGGGTGCTCGCCAAGGATTGAGGCCATTGTGCCTACGTATTCCCTCGTGCAATGGGAAAGTCAGAGCATTTGTAGTTCGTGGGACTACGGTTGGTTGGTTTGTGTCTTTTTATATAGGCGCCAATTGTCCACACACGAGTAAGAGAACTCACACCCAAACAATTGAGGAGAAGGATCGAAGACTCGACCACCCTCACACCACCTTTTAGGAAGTTATTTAAATATATGATTAAGTGTGTTAAAGAGCTTGATTAAGAAAAGAGGATTTGATTTGTATGTGTTTTAGGGCTTCGATCGCACAAGGTGAGAAATGAGAGTTTTAGATGTTTTAGAGGTGACAATTGTTCACACACGAGTAAGAGAACTCGCACCCAAACAATTGAGGAGAAGGGCCAAAGACTCGACCACCCTCACTTCACCTTTTATGAAAACGGTGTTTGGATATGGATTACATGTTTTAATGAGTGCTTAGAAAATGGTTTGAATGTTATCGAGTTACAAATGTTTTAGAGGTGTCAATTATTCACACACGAGTAAGAGAACTCGCACCCAAACAATTGAAGAGAAAGATCAAAGACTCGATCCCCCTCACTTTTCACCTTTCAAGAATAGTGTTTAAGTATAGTTAAATGTATTGGTTTGATTTGTAAAATGCTCGATATGGACCGAGGTTTGAATTTGCGTACGGAATGGTTAAAGGATTGAACTAATGGAAAAGAGGTCCTAGTGGTTCAAGGTAAGGTCGACGGCGAGGCAAAAGCACTCGACTTACAAGAGGGGTAATGGGACTTGATATGTGGATCAAGTGTGCTTGATAATGAATTGGTGGTTAATTGAATTTGTTTTGAAAAATGCTTGACGTTGGATCAAGCTTGTTTATTCTTTTGAAAATGGTTGATTTTGATCTTATGGGAGAGGGATATATTTACTCAAAGGGAGAATAATCAAGCCACAATTAAAGTAAGACAATCACACATATGCATACAAACAAGATTGTGAAATGTGCAACAAGTGTCGTTGTATAAAGCCCAAGAGGAGGCTATGTGAGGTTGATTGCGATCGTGAAAACAATCGACTTACAAGGTATTTGAAAAGGGCTTGACATTAAGTCAAGGTATTAGTTTGAAAAAGTTTGGACAAGCATATGATGAATGACATAAATATAATCAAGGCATGATATCAATCCATATGAGAAAGGTATAAACACCACACAAAGATAAAAAAAACAAACAAAATGGAGGAGAAATATAATCAAGGATGTTAGTTTAGTTAGTCACTAAAATCCTAAACTCCTAAAGTTAGTTTAAAGGAGAAATTCTAAACTAATTAATTATATTTTCTTAGATTTTTAGAGAAAAAAAAGGAAGTTCTAACAATTAATTAAATTAAACTAAAATATTTAATAAAATTAACTATTAAAGTTAATTCGTATTAAATAAAATGGTTTAATAAAATTAAATAAAATTTGATTAATAAAAAACAAATATTGTTTTTGGATTTTTAGGGTTAGAGAAGTTGGACTAATGCAATTAATTAAGTTAAAATCAAATATTTAATAAAACTAATTATGAAAATAATTAGTTAGTATTAAATAAATAAATTTAATGAAATTAATTAATTAGTAAACAAATCTCTAGGTTTTTTTAAAAATAAAATTAGTATTTTGGTTTTTTTTAAGAAATAAGTTAATAAATTGTTTTTAATTTTTATATCAAAAAAGAAAAAAACAAGGTTCTACAAAAAGAACCTGATGGAGAAACAAGTAAAATGGGGGTGTAATTAAGAAACCAATCCCCAGGCCCAAATTTAGCAGCCCACGCTGGGGGGGGGGGGGGGGGGGGTCCACCATGGACCCTTAGTCAATCTCAGCAAACCTGGAAACAGATCTGGAACGTTGAATCTGCACAGAGTCAATGGTATTGACTCATCTAAGGGCTGTCAATGAATGCCCATGGTAAGGAGAGTCAAGCGGTGCGCATGGGACTATGGGAAACAAAAGGAACCGGTGACACTTGTCACCGGTGGGGGGTACCACGCTAACTCACCCACACATGAAACAAAGGAAACAGTGGGGATGAGTTCATTTTATATTCATCTCTCTCTCTCTCACTAACTTATTTCTCTCTCAAATGTTCCTCGTCGGAAATGTAGAACGGTCGGAGAAGCGGCGGTGCGCGGTGGCCGCCACCGTCTTCTCCGGCGACAAACCTACCAAACCCTAAACTATAAACACAAACCCTACCTCAATCTTTCTCCTCTTCTCGAATCTTGAACCAAATTCTTCTAAAAACTAACCAAACAAACAAATCAGGGGTTTTCCCAAATCTAAACCCTAGTTCAAAAAAGATCCAGAATCGATCAATCAAACAAGGGAAAGCAAGTATTCTACTCGAAAGTCAACAGCAAGCAAAGTTTCACGCAAATGGGATCTAAAACGAAGGAGAAAGAGATACCAGTTGAAGAATCCTCTTGAAGCACGTACGTAGCTCTTCCTTTCTCTTCTTCTTTTGATTTTTTTTTGTGATGCTATTGCTTTGTTGTTGAGTGTTTGTTGTGAAATATTGGTGAGGTTCAGCTCAAATTAGCTCAGAGTTTCAATGTTAAACTCTGAGAAATTTTTTATTTTTTTTAGCTCTAGTGATTAGGGTTTGTGAATTCTTCTAGCGCAATAATGTTCTCAGGATGTAGGGTTTTTCTAGTGTGTTCACTGTTGAATTTATAATGGGGAATTAGGGTTTATGTCTTGTTTGAATTTGCTAAAGAATCTCTCCCATGGCATGGCTGTTATCACTTCTTTGATGCTAAAAAATGTTTTTCCTAAACTGTGAAATTCTCTCTGATGTACCTTCTGAACTTCCTGCACTGTCTGCTATGTTCTGTTGTACTTGCTGAATTTTTCTGCATTTTGTCTTATTGCAAAGTGGGAACCTCTCTTGTGGTCCCCTTGATTTTTAAATTCTGAATTTTGATGGTGTGTTGTCAAGGCCTTGAGATTGACTTGATTTTAATGTGGAATTTTGAGAACTCATGACAATTTCGTAACTTGCACTTTTAGGATTATGTCATGAACTTTATTGCTTTTTGGTTAACTCTTGTTTCTTCTCCTTTTCATGTGTATTGTGCTTGAACTTGGATGGGAGGCCTTGGCATGGTAAGGTGCTTGGATGAAAGACTTAAATAACTGTGGCATTGGTGGCTTGAACACCTTGGACATGTGAGGAGTTAGCACCATATTTGGTGCTTGATGGAACTTTGACTTGGTGAAGAGGTCGTGGTGTTGGTGACTAGAAGAAAGAGTTTGGATGTAAAGATCCTGGAGGATTTAACAAGAAACTCAAAACTTGGTTTGGAAGCATCCTTGAGATTATTGATTATGGGTTCAAATATTATAGCCATGTAGCTTGTATTTTCTTTATTTTGTATCATACATGTAACCTTCATGAACATTTAAATCAATGGCTATGACCTTGACTTGGAAGCTCGACCGTCTTTTTATGCTCGTCTTGTTTTGTTGTGGAATTGGCTCACTTTTAGCTATCACTTGAAAAGATACTTGCACAGACATTGTTCACATTTTGTGAATGGCTGTTTTAAAACCACTAAACTAATTCTTAATCATGGTCGTGATTCAACTAAAAGTCATTACTTGAAAAATCAATTCCAATTCAAATGATTCCTATTTTACTTTCAAAACTCATATTTGTCTTTAATCAATAATGTAGCTTGCCATTTAGAGAAATGATACATTGGTACCTACTGTCTTTACTCCATATCTTCCTCACAATGCGCAACATAAGTGTGAATTAGAGTACCTTTAATGAGTTTGAGTAAAACGAAGAGGATCTGAACCCTCCTTCTAAAATTGAAAACGAATTAGATACATTAATCTTGTGTAGTGAGAGCAAAGCTTTTCCATACTCAAATTCAACATTCCTTGAGACTTATTTGCAATCCTTAAGCAAGATAACAATAGTAATTCCCAACAAGCAACCCCGTATGGTCAAACCTCCACACAACTTGCATTTGAATTTTTCACAGTAACAAATCAATCAAGTATCAACCTTGAGTGAAACTACATGCTCCTTGTAAACCTATAACTAGCAAACTTGTGAAAAAAAATTAAGGAAATCAAGAAAGTGTGAAAAGCTTCAAACAGAAAACAATTAAAGGTCAAGTGATCACTCTAAAGAAAGGCTGCTCTCACTGTGAGTGTTTAGGGTATGACAATTAAAAGGTAGGACAAATTTGGGGTATGATAAACTGCACATGTTATCTAAGAGAACAATTCTGTATGATATGATTTCTGTCTAGTGTGTGGTTGTTGACAATATGATTATGACTCTGATAAGAAGGTGTGTGACATCATCAGACTCTATTATCAACACTCTGGAAGAAAACATATGTGTGTACAAGATAAAGTCAAGATTCATGAATGTTTCTAATACAACGGTTCTAATCAACGTTAGTTCTGGACATTCTAATTAAGACTTTATGAGAAAGGCATATAAGGCTTTCTAATGTGATGCGCTTCGAATGTTATGAGTTCTGAAGATTATGAAGACGTGATTTAGGTGAACATGGTTCTAAAGATCCTGAAGACACAATTTATGAAGATTAAGTTCTGAAGAGTTTCTGAAGACAAGGTTCTGATTGAACAAAGTACTGAAGACTCTGAAGACATAAATATGCTTAATAAAATCTGAAGACTATGAAGACAGGGTTCTAAAGACTCTGAAGATAATGCTTCTAAGAAACCATGTGCTGAAGATTCTTATGACTAGCTTCTGCTGAACGAAGAACTGAGATTCTGAAGACTGCGGTTCTGAAGATTACACAAAGAATGACTCTTCTACAACACACTCCATCAAAGTTTTATTTGAAGCCTGTGAAGATGCTAGAAGTCTAGAGATTAGAATGGTTTTGAGCTGAATGTAATAGTACTAAAACTTTGTGACCTCTACCTCGATAAGGTGGCACAAGGACAACTTTTTGTACAGTGATGTTAACCATTCCTTCATGTGAATGTTGGGATATTTCTGTTGGAATACGTTTCCAAGAATACCCCTCAACGAATCTATTCTCTTAAGATCTATAAATTGAAGATCAAGAAGCTTGAAAAATAGTTGGTTGTTGCTCATACAAAAGTATTACTATTCAACATAGCAAACAATAAAGATGTAACAAGGAAAGTCGAAGCTGCTACTACAAAGTGTGCATAAACGATGAGCATGCTAATACCATATGAAACTAGTCAAGTGAAACATAAATAAGTGAAGCATAGTAGCTTAGTTAAACTTGATGGTTGAATTAGAAGAAGCATTAAAGCTCAAGAAAGGAGTACAAAATGCTACAAACTGAAGCTTAAATGAAGAATGCTCAATGAAGAAGAAGTTGAAGCAAACTGATAAAGAGTGTACAGGGATGCAACGTGCTAAAGCCATGTGAAACTAGTCAAGTAAAACATCAATAAGTGAAGCATAGTAACTTAGTTGATTTTGATGGTTAAGCTGGAAGAAGCATTATATGCTCAAGAAAGGAGCTCGTCAAAAGAAGCTTAAAGCTAATGAAAAGAAGCTGTAGTGCTCAATAAGAAAGCTTTTAAGCAATACATAACTAGTGTGCTTTATAATGTCTCAGCGATTTAGTCTTAGATAGTTTTGTATTAGAAAGTAAGGAGTTACTGCTCAGAAACTTACTAGAAACACTTAGGTGTTATTGTACTTAATTTGTGTAATCACCTTTTAAGAAGCATAATAGTGCACAAGAAAATCCTTGTAAAAAAAGGTGTTGTTTCTTGAGCGGTCGAGTGAAGACCATAATGCTTGAGAAAATTAAGCGTGTTTCTAACAACTGAGTGGATGATGTTCCTTGAACGACTAAGTGAAATCCATGATGCTTGAGAGGGCTAAGCGTGTTGTTTAACAGATTAGAGGTTGTAATCGTTGGTGATTATTGTATTAAGTCCTTGTGATAAGGCAAAATCACCTTGGTGGGCAGAATCGCTTCGTTAACAGTGAACCAGGATAAAAATAATTGTGTTCATTTATTTTTATTTACATGTTAACGTCATTAGTTTAAATTCCGCAAATGGGGACGAAATGTGAAATCCAATTCAAACCCCCATTTCTTGTGTTTCTCAACCTTCAATTGGTATTAGAGCTCTGGTTCTATTATTGATGTTTACCAAACACATAACCGTGTCAGATAAAGATCCGGATGAGCTTTGAGAAACGCTCTGGCTAAATCTCCTCCACCATCTATAGTTTCAGTCTCATACGATGATGAAAAGATCGAGTACTGAAATGAAAAACCAGAAAGGTACATTCTGGATTGTGTCACTGATTCTTGGAGTTGGTTGTTATTGACAACATAATCTTCTCTTATGGCGCTTGCAAGAAGATTGAAAATAAGATGAAACATCAGCTGGTAAAACGATAATAGACTCATCAGATAATTAGAAGAATCTGATGAATGTTATTCTTGGAATACGTCAGTTGAAAGCTACGTATCTCCTCAAGGTGATGCCTAAACAAGGCCTAAGAAGAATGATCTAGAAGAGACCAACAATAATCATCAGAAAGCATGAAATCTTGTTTGCTGAAGGTTAATTCTTTCTGAGTATGGGATGTTTTCAACAAACAGAATTGGTCTACCGTTGGCTTTCTAAGTATTGCTCATTAGGAACTTTTTCATGTGAAGAAGAAAGAATGCTCGTGTCATGATTCTGAAGCATGAAGACTTCAAGATGAAGTATGTTGAAGATGTTAGAAATCATGACTGCAGAATTTAAGATTCTGAACATTAGTTTCTTCTTCCTTAGAATTCTTGAAGAAGATGACCAGAAGCTTGTTATTTGAATAGAAGCTTATGGCAACTGATCAAGCATGCAGAAGATCTCTCCAGAAGATGAAACAATTTCTTATTCAATAGAAACTATTTCTACTGCAGAAGAGTGTTGAAGCTGGTACCAGGATTCTGACTGCTTGCACAGAATGAAGACCTCTACTCCAATTTTGGAAAGCTTTGCAGATTTCTGAAGTGATCAGAAAGGAATATTATCAAGTTGTCATAAGTTTAGAAGAAAAACGTATGCAAGATCAGATTTTCTGAGTTCTTGACGTATGTAGAAATGGCTTGACATATAAGATTAAGTAATGTTAGTTTGAGAATGGTATCTCAGCTGAACAAACTTAAGTTTGTCAAAATGTCTTCCATAGTTTCTTTTCAGAAGCTCCTGATACATGAATGTATTCTTTTGTGTTCACTAGTTTTTGGACTCATGTAACTGAGTGAAAGTACGAGCTTAAGAAGATATCTGGTGAAAATAAGATTCTGATGTTCCAGTCCTTCACTATCAAATTCAGATGTTAAAGACTGGACAATATCTTAAAAAAATACTAGAATCATGAGATCATCATGACAAAGCATCTTAGGAAGCAGCTAACATGTTTATTCATAACAGAATATGTTTTGAATCTATTCTGATGCATATTGATTAGATTGCTCTGAATATCCAAAGGCTACTGTAGCACCCCAAAATTTGCCCTCCATTTTTCTAACTTTTTCTGGCTTTCACGTCGCATTCATCTGCATCTTCACTAGGTCATAACTGCATTAATCATACCTTTGCATGAGCTCCTAAGACGTGGGATCAAAGGATATTTTCTTGTTATCAGTATTTGCCATATTCAGAGGCGATTTGGTCGGTTCCTACTTTAGTCAGGTTGAGGCGAGGTTCGAATCTACAATATTAAGAATGTCTTCCTATTCAGAGGTTCATCAAGCTCCAAGGTTTTATTATTCAGGGGATTCATCAGAAGCATCAGGCCAGGATGTCATGGGTGTGAATCAGGGTTTGATTCCTTCTCAACTCAAGTCGTTTCTTCATTCAGTGTACAACTCAAGGTTAGTTAGGGTTTCTTACTCATGTTTGAGTTTGTGGACATTCCATCAACTAAGGATCATTGGACACCAGGGCGGTCTTCCATGTCTCCATCCTTATCATTCATGTTCAAGGATTCAAAGTGCGGATTCTTCGTTGAGCACTAAAGTCATGTTGTTGTGGATTCATGTTGTGATCAAGTCCATCATTAATAGTTGCTAATTGAGTACAGGTTTGCTTTGGAACTAATATCCATTCAAACATTATCAATTTTAAACCAAAATCTAATTCCTTGTCCACATTTTAAACCATTTTTCATCCCAAATTTATTTCTAAACCACAGTTAAATCCATTTCAAATCCAATAAAGTCCATATACTTTTTTTTCACATCCAAACCACTTGCTTCATCTCTTCAACCGTAGAAGCAATTGAATACTCATTGTAACACAAACATGCGGGTGAGATACGGTGGTAAAGAGTACAACATCCCTCCTCAAAGATAATACTAGCAATCCCTATGTAGCCATAGTGCAAGAATTTTACTCATGCATTCTTGATCGTACACAAGAGTACGTGTCGATTAGAGGTGTGTGTGTGTGTGTGTATTTTACCCCAAACACATAAACTTTCACTATGGACTCATCAAGAATCTTGAATTTGATGAAGAAATAGTAGATGAGTATCAAGATGTGATGAATACTGCCACCGAGGAGAATCTTAGTTCTATCATGAAGACCATAAAAGAATAAAAAAAAAGGGGAAACAAGGCTCATGACAGAAAGTTGCAGTGAATTAATAGCAGCACAAAAAGGAAAATTGCACAGGGAGATTAATAGAAGGATATTAGCGCAGGAAATTAACAGAAAAACTGAAAAATATCATAGCAGCTCGTGGTAAAATTAACAGCAAGAATACATAGAAGAGAAATTCATCGCAGAAAAACAAAAGGTTATAACAGAAAACTGATTACAAATCCACCCTAACATAATTCAGAGGAGAAATACATAACAGATAACAGTGAACCATAACAGTTTCATAATAGAAAATCTATAACAGCTTTCATTTTGACCCTAACCTCTCCTAACAGAAACTAACAGAAAAACGGACAATTCCTAACCAACAGAAAATCACAATACACTCTTCTAACAGATTTCTAACCGAGAGATTCCATTCCAAAAAAACCTCAGAACTTGATTTTTCTTCATTCTTGGATTTTTTTCTCTTCACTCTCACTCTCATCTTCAATCTCCTTCTTCATTCTACTACACTGTGAAAAAAAGGCTTCAAACCACCATAATTATCCTTCAATTCGCATTGATTCCGAAGCTCAGTTTTCAACACGAATTACCTTCAATATTTATGCACAAATCATCATCAATCAATCCGATAAGTTCTGAGAGCTTCATTTTTCCATTTCGATTTCTACAAGCAACACTCATTCATCAATGACTTCCTGTTCTGCAAACTCTCCATCAATCAGTAGTAGCTTGCAACAACAACCATTGAAGCACGTAGGAAATGAGAAGAAGAATTCAAGAGTGGTAACATCAATGAACACAACACAACACGCTCTTGCGGCACACTCATGAGTCAAGAGCACCAACTGTAAGTTGATCGCCATTGCAATAATAACAATAACATTTTGAACGCATAAGCGAGGGAGAGAAAGATCGACATCGACGAAGACGAAATTCATACCTGAATCAGATTCGTTGAGTTCACTCCATCATCACCATTTTTGAAGTTCCATCGGAGTGACTCCAATAGGTACGTATTGATCTCTGTACTACTCCGTTCCCTCTTAGGTGTTTTTGAGATTTATATTGCGATTAGCTCTTGTCCGTTGTGTGGTGATTTTCGAAAAAGGTTTGTGCTCCGCAGTTGCCGGTGCGACGCCATGGCATGGTGGAGCGGATCATTTCCAGGAAGTGGTTTATGGTAAGAAGTGTACGATGGGGAAGGTGGTTTTGTTGCCGGAGAAGAAGATCTAAAGGCGGAGAGGAAATGATGCATTGAAGAGAGAGAGAGAGCGACGGAGGGATTGGTGTTGGTTAGGAAGAAGATAAAATGTAGGTCATGGCACAAGTGTCTCTGCGGCGGCGCCGTTTGGAGAAAGATAGGGATGAATAGTTGAGGAAGATAATATTGTGTTTGCTGAAGTTGGATTTGTGAACCTCATCCTTTTCTAGGGTTATCGTGAGACATGGATCGGGCTTCATGCCCTTTCTTTTTCTTTTTACACCGGTTTTTAGTGACTGCATCCCCCTGGGCTCTTAGTCAAAATTCTTGGGCCTAGGACCTGAAAGCCCAGCGCCTGGCATTTCCTCACCACACAATAGTCTATTCACACCCCAATTTAGCATATTTCTCAACTAGTTGGTGTTGTTTTTTATTACAAAATTTTTAGGTAGATTTAATTCTGAATTATTTCTGGTGTAGAATTAGATTTGGATGTTAGGATTAGGATTTAATTTTGTTAAATTATAAATTCGGTCTGTGATTTTTAACTTTGGATTAATTGGTGGATTAATGCTAGTCTTTGTGATTAGAAGTAGATTCTAATTCTTTTTCTTTTGCTCTTACTTCGATATTAACCTCAATTAGATTAGTTCGAATTAATTTTTTGTTTGAGGAATAGACCTTAGTTTAATTGCTCACTAATTGTTTTTTGGCTTAATTGTCCATTAATGGTTTTTTGGCTTAATTGTTCGCTAATTGAATTTCGGCTTAATTGTTTTACTAAGTGAGTGGTTGATTAATCGTTTTTAGCTAGATTAATCTTAGTTAATTGATTTTAGAATTAGTTTAAAATTGGAGTTTATGATTAATTCATAACATTAGAACTAGATTTTTAGAATTAGAAATTAATTTTGAACTAATTGATCTTGACTTAGTTTGAATTGATTTTGTTCGAACATTGACTAAACTTAAACTTTAATGCTAACATCGACTAATCTTCTTAGTGGTTTCATTTGTTAACTTTGTTGATTGTTCTTTAATGTTAGCTTTGTGATTTTTCCTAGTTAAAATTCGATATATTGGATTAATCTTTGATTAATTATTTGTGAATTTTACTAGAGTCCTTGATATTTGTGGCTTAGATTTTTTATTAATTGTTGTTTACATTTCGATATCAATTTCACTTAATTCTTGTTGATAGTTTCTATTTGAATTTTGGTGGATAACTTTGGTTATTTTTGGATTACCTAGACTAATTTTTGAGTTGTCTTTGTAGTGATTCACACTTGATTTGCTAAGTTGTTTAAAGGTAGGAAGTGCTGCTACATACATAGCCGTGGTGCACAAGGTGAGCTGTTAAATGTTGCAATTCTGTCCAGATTTTCTTACACCTATTCAGTTCTGAAAACAGGTGTTGTTGAAAGCTGCTTTGGCTTGTGGTTGGATTTTATAGCTGTACAGGTGCAAGAGCGATGCTGCTGCTGCTGTTTTTGGTTTATTGCCTTGTTTTCTGTTTCGGCTTAATTGTTTTACTAAGTGAGTGGTTGATTAATCGTTTTTAGCTAGATTACTCTTAGTTAATTGATTTTAGAATTAGTTTAAAATTGGAGTTTATGATTAATTCATAACATTAGAACTAGATTTTTAGAATTAGAAATTAATTTTGAACTAATTGATCTTGACTTAGTTTGAATTGATTTTGTTCGAACATTGACTAAACTTAAACTTTAATGCTAACATCGACTAATCTTCTTAGTGGTTTCATTTGTTAACTTTGTTGATTGTTTTTTAATGTCAGCTTTGTGATTTTTCCTAGTTAAAATTCGATATATTGGATTAATCTTTGATTAATTGTTTGTGAATTTTACTAGAGTCCTTGATATTTGTGGCTTAGATTTTTTATTAATTGTTGTTTACATTTTGGTATCAATTTCACTTAATTCTTGTTGATAGTTTCCATTTGAATTTTGGTGGCTAACTTTGGTTATTTTTGGATTACCTAGACTAATTTTTGAGTTGTCTTTGTAGTGATTCACACTTGATTTGCTAAGTTGTTTAAAGGTAGGAAGTGCTGCTACATACATAGTTGTGGTGCACAAGGTGAGCTGTTAAATGTTGCAATTCTGTCCAGATTTTCTTACACCTATTCAGTTCTGAAAACAGGTGTTGTTAAAAGCTGCTTTGGCTTGTGGTTGGATTTTATAGCTGTACAGGTGCAAGAGCGATGTTGCTGCTGCTGTTTTTGGTTTATTGCCTTGTTTTCTGTTTCTCTTTGGGATGGATGAAGAGTCACTCAACTTCCTTATAGTTGAGATCACGACATCGTTTTCATCTTTTAGTTAACGAAGAGTCACTAAACATCCTCATAGTTAAGATCACGGCATCATCCATTTCTATTGCATTTCTCTTTTAGTTGAGGACGAGGAGTCACTCAGTTTTGTTGCTTGGATGAGATCACGACATCGTTCATTTTGTGATTGATTTGTCCTGTGTTTACTTGTGTTCGTTCACATGATCCCGTAGGATTCCTAGCTCCACTTAATTTTTGATTAAGTTGGAGGTAGGAGAGACATTAGGCTTTCAATCCATGCATGATAACATTAGGTATACTCCCCCATTGATCCTGACTTTAGGGTCATTTTGCATGCTAACTTGTAGGACCGAGTTTCCCTTAGACCTTCCCTTGCCTTTTCTCTCGCACCCGTGCGATCGAGACCGTTCCTGTTTTTCTGTAGTAGTGTGAACTACGATTGCTCTGATTCTTATCCCATATGAGATACGTAGGCACGAGATGCGATATCTTGGCGAGCACACTAACAACTAACTCCCCCTTTCTCTCGCACCCGTACGATCGAGACTTTAACCAACCAAACAAACTGACCCGTAGGTCGAACTACGACTACTCTGATTTCCTCTTTCTTATTTGATTGAGGATACATAGGCACAACACGACGATGTCTTGGCGAGCAACCTTCTCCCATAATTCCCATAGTCCTCTGAACTACATTGACTCTGATTTTCTCACTCCCGAGGGAATATGTAGGCCTAGGACGGTGATGTCTTATCGAGTCACTTATTCTCCCCCCCCCCCCCGTTTCTCCATTTCACCTTTTGTTTTCAGTTTCTGTTTAGCAGTAGGCTTTAGATAGACACACCCTTTGATCGAGACAACAAGCGTGGATCCCATCAAGTACGATGGACGCAAGGGGGTGCTAATACATTCCTCTCGCGTAACCGACTCTCGAACCCAGACTATGGTTGCGATGACCATTCATTTCCCTTTGTTGAGGTTTTCTTCGATCGTTTCCTTTCCCCGCGTCGGGATAAATAACGTTCAGTGGCGACTCTTCTGTCTTTTCCTCTGGTTGATTTTCGCAGATGCAACAACTACTAAAGTACCTTCATCAGAAATCAAATCAATGTCAGATTTGATAATAAGCTTGGAAGTCAGAAACTAAAGCTTAGAAGAAGAATACAAAGCCAAAAGCTATCTTCTCTGAATAAAGTTATTGATGGAGATAAAAATTAAGAAATCAGAAGATGCTCAATCAGAAACCATCACAATTCATTTACTCCCTAAGAAAGGAAAGAACAGAAGTTGTCACCTTCTGATGAACTGATTCTGAATGAAAAGGCTCAGCCAGTAAAAACAAGATTATCTTTCAAACCCTCTAAGAAATATGTCTTGGTTTGATGATCACAATGATATCTGCATCTGGTGAAGATTAGCATCTGTTCAAAGATTGAACTCTAATGATGCAAGAGGAAATTCAACAAGTTTCTTTAGCACATAATTGCTCAAAAGTTTATGTTTAAACTGAGAAACTATTGGCTTTCTGGAAACAATCATTCTTGAAGATAGAAGACAGATCATTGATTCTTCTCTAATAATCAATGAAACAAATATCAGGAGAGATGTTTTCATCCATCAGAATGGAAGCTCATGAAGTCACGAAGATGATCATGTTTCTGCACAAGGTTCAAAGAATCTTATGAAGATCACAGAAGAAAGAAGATAAACGATGAAAGGAGAAAGTGATTCTGAAGAAGCATCTACATTCACAACTGAGATTCTACAAGAGTATTGAGTAATGTATTTCTAACCCCTCTGTTTAATTAAATGGTTTAGAAGTCTACTCTTATATTCTAGAATTATATTTTGTTTAGAGTTCAGAAGGAAGTCGTTTTTTTTCTTCTTTATAATAGAAAATTAATTTTTTAAGAAATATATCTTGAGTATTAAAGATCGTGTAAACAGTTGAGATCTTTGTAACCGTTGGGAACTGAAAAGTTGACCCTTTCAACACGTTGCCAGGTATGCGAAGAGGTTATGCCTCGTTTTAAGACATTTGTCTTTTTGTAATCCATGCTCAGTAATTATTACCCTAAATGATTAGACGTGTCTTGGGATTATATGCTAAATCTGATTTTACATTCATCTATGTCTAATCGTTTCTTTTTCCTAGTATTCATAATCATCAAAATTGTCTCTATTTATATTCACACCACATCACATCACATACCTACGCTACATCTTGTCACACTTTTATCTTTCAAACCTTATTGTTCTTTCAACCCTAAATCGTGTGTGCCTTCATCCTCTTCAAATGGAAACCTGCATGACTGTGGACCAAAGCTTGGCTCTCCAAAAACAGCGTTTGGAAAATCATCTGAACGATGATCCAAAAATCACGTTGGCTCTACCAGTTGAATTACTATCTGTTATCTCTGAACGTAATGTGGATTTCATAGATCTCACCACACATGGTTTTGACTTCTCTGAAATGCTTAAAATTCAAGGTTGGAAAACATACTTTAATCTTCTTAAAGGACCAACCTATCCATAACTTGTCAAGGAATTCTAGGAAAACGCCTATGTTATGAATAACACTATGATATGCCCAAATATTAAATGTCATGGCATAAACATTCAGTTGGTGACATTGCTAAACTTCTCTCTCATGACAACACTGGATTTCAATGCCACAACAGAATGGAAACTATGCTGAGTAACAGACTAAGTTTTTTGAGCAGATTTGAATGATCACTCCGACCATATTCAAAGATGGTAAGGATTCTAACTTAACCTCAAAACTGTATGATAACCTAAAAGTCCTGCTCAATATCATCTATGGCAGTATTTATCATTCACCAAAGGAAAATCCAACAAAATTTGATCTTGATCTAAAGTACATGATATTCTATCTGGCCAAAAGAAAGAAGATCAATCTACCAGCATTTCTCTTCGACTTTTTACATGATTCTATCAATCGTTCAAAGAAAATACTACTAGCTCAAAGAACCTGGATTCCTTATGGAAGGCTTATCTCTGTTATTCTCACTGATGACAATAATATAGAATTGATAAACCCTCCAGTAGCACCAGAAATTGAAAACAGGAAATACTTCCATAGTGGAGATTTGGTGAAGTTGGGATTAGTCAGGACATCTGCAGTGAGTAATCTAGAAACAGGCTCAAGCAGAAAAAGGAAGAGAGCAGTTGGTGAAAATAGTTCGACTAAGAAGAGATAAGTGATTGAAGAGGTTGTCATTGAAAAGGATTTTATAGAAACCTCCTTGAATCAAGCAGCTCAATCTGATGATCCACATTCCTCTGAAGCAAATATGTTTTCTTAAGTATTGAATACTTTAATAGATGCGAAAAAAGAACAAAAGATACTCAAAGCAAAAATTGATGAGTGAGAAGAGGTCAATAAGAGTATTTTGGATATGGTCACTCAGCTGTTTCAAAGAACCTTTTCTACCCCCAAACCTTAAGCGCTATAGGATACCTTTTGCTTTATGTTCTATTTTTGCTCCTTCAATATGATGAATGATATTATTTCTCCGTCTTTAGCATGCCATCATTATTTCTCTTTGTTATCTCTAATTAGTATTAATAAAATTTTCTTTTATGTCATTATGATCGTCTTCATATTTCTTTGTCAATGTGTATTCTTTTTTACCTTTTTTATTTCTGACAAAGGGGGAGAAAGTATAATGATTTTGATATGCCTAAATCTAAGAATCTCAATCCAAAATATAATTGAATATGTTTTTACTTATAACCTATGTTTAAGAATTGATCAGGAACTTCGCACAAGTTCACTGTATGTTAGAACAGGCTATCAGATAACTGAAGAAGATTATATCAGAAGACAAGACATATCACAAGCAATGATATATCAGAATACATGATTTGTAAAAGATGTGATCAATAAGCAAGAATAATGCATCAGAAGTCGTTGTATAAGAAAGAAGAATGCTAAATAAGCTAGTTCTGATAATATATGAATATCTGGTGTTTACCACTAAGTTATCAGAAACAAGGGATGTCCATGAGTTTCGCGCTGATACCCAAAACTTTTCAGAAGTTGTAAACTTTCTAAAAGAATGATTCAATTAGTATCTAAACTTCCAATGGTATATAGTCTCCAGCATTAAAAGAATTTGAATCTTTCGGAGTTCAAATCAAGTCATGGTCATTAAAGAAAATATTCGGTTTCTAAACCATCAAATGACACGAGGACATGTGCACCTGTTGGTGATCTGTGCTAAGATATTGAAAATTTGGTTTTGATACATGATGCGTGGCATATAA
Source organism: Lathyrus tuberosus (assembly GCA_022829125.1). NCBI lineage: Eukaryota > Viridiplantae > Streptophyta > Magnoliopsida > Fabales > Fabaceae > Lathyrus > Lathyrus tuberosus. The sequence goes on along the minus strand of JALAZF010000082.1, from coordinate 9,098,849 downwards.
GAAAGTATCTACCATTTTCTGATATATAATGCAAGACATCAAGTCTGATAAGACAAATTAGGCTCTGATACGTCTATAGTATTCTGATAGCAAGCTAGGTTCTGAGATGAAGACCAGCCAGTTCTAGTCAGATTCTGATGAGACGTAACTGATAAGTAATCATTCTCTATTGATCTGATTCTACTTCAAAATCATTTTGTGAGTCTTGGGATCAGGGGGAGACTCTGAACAAGCATAAATGAATTTTGAGAGTAACAGAATCAGGGGGAGTCTGTTAAGCTTATCTCTGAGTTTGTGGATTTATGGTGATTACCCTATACGAATTGTCTAACAAAATACTTTGCTTGACATCATAAAAAAGGAGGAGATTGTAAGAATAAGATTTGGTTCTACATCTGGCCTTTGAGTTTTGAAGATAACTGCACATGTTATCTAAGAGAACAATTTTGTATGATATGATTCCTATCTAGTGTGTGGTTGTTGACAATATGATTCTGACTCTGATAAGAAGGCGTGTGTCATCATCAGACTCTGTTATCAACACTCTGGAAGAAAACATATGTGTGTACAAGATAAAGTCAAGATTCATGAATGTTTCTAATACAACGGTTCTAATGAATGAACATTCTAATTGAGACTTTATGAAAAAGGCCTATAAGGCTTTCTAATGTGATGCACTTCTAATGTTACAAGTTTTGAAGATTATGAAGACGTGATTCAGGTGAACATGGTTCTGAAGATTCTGAAGACACAATTTATAAAGATTAAGTTCTGAAGAGTTTTTTAAGACAAGGTTATGATTGAACGAAGTACTAAAGACTCTGAAGACAAGAATGTGCTTATTGAAATCTGAAGGCTCTGAAGACAAGGTTTTGAAGACTCTGAAGATAATGCTTCTTAAAAACCAAGTGCTGAAGATTCTTATAACTAGCTTCTGCTGAACGAAGAACTGAGATTCTGAAGACTGCGGTTCTGAAGATTACACAAAGAATGACTCTTTTACAACACGCTTCATCAACATTTTATTTGAAGCCTCTGAAGATGCTAGAAAGCTGGAGATTAGAATGGTTTTGAGCTGAATGTAATAGTACTAAAACTTTGTGACCTTTACCTCGACAAGGTGGCGCAAAGACAACTTTTTGTACAGTGATGTTGACCATTCCTTCATGTGAACGTTGGGATATTACTGTTGGAATATGTTTCCAAAAATACCCCTCAACGGATCTATTCTCTCAAGCTCTATAAATTGAAGATCAAGAAGCTTGAAAAATAGTTGGTTGCTGCTCATACAAAAGTGTTACTATTCAACACAGCAAACAATCAAGATATAGCAAGCAAAGTTGAAGCTGCTACTACAAAGTGTGCATAAACGATGATCATGCTAATACCATATGAAACTAGTTTAGTGAAACATAAATAAGTGAAGCATAGTAGCTTAGTTGAACTTGATGGTTGAATTGGAAGAAGTATTAAAGCTCAAGAAAAGAGTACAAAATGCTACAAGCTGAAGCTTAAATGAAGAATGCTCAATGAAGAAGAACCTGAAGCAAACTGCTGAAGAGTGTACAACGATGTAACATGCTAAAGCCATGTGAAACTAGTCAAGTGAAACATCAATGAGTGATGTATAATAACTTGGTTGATCTTGATAGTTAAGCTGGAAGAAGTATTATATGCTCAAGAAATGAGCTCATCAAAAGAAGCTTAAAGCTAATGAAAAGAAGCCGTAGTGCTCAATAAGAAAACTTTTAAGCAATACATAACTAGTGTGCTTTATAATCTCTCAGAGATTTATTCTTAGATGGTTTTGTATTAGAAAGCAAGGAGTTGCTGCTCAGAAACTTGCTAGAAACACTTAGGTGTTATAGTACTTCATTTGTGTAATTAGCTTGTAAGAAGCATAATAGTGCACAAGAAAATCCTTGTAAAAGGTATTGTTCCTTGAGCGGTCGAGTGAAGACCAAAATGCTTGAGAAGACTAAGCGTGTTTCTAACAGCTTAGTGGATGATGTTCCTTGAACGACTAAGTGAAAGTCAGGATGCTTGAGCGGACTAGGCGTGTTGTTTAACAGCTTAGAGGTTGTAATCGTTGATGATTATTGGATTAAGTCCTTGTGATAAGGCAAAATCACCTTAGTGGGTAGACTGAAGTAGCTTAGTTAACAGTGAACCAGGATAAAAATAATTGAATTAATTTATTTTTATTTACATGTTAACGTCATTAGTTTAAATTCCGCAAATGGGGACGAAATGTGAAACCTAATTCAAACCCCCATTTCTTGTCTTTCTCAAACTTCATACGGAACCGCGGACATGAGACCACCATAGCAAACACTGTCCCCGACGATTTGGCTCTTAAGTCAATGCTCTTTTTCCTAGGAGCAACGACTTAGGGGCTTCTATTTTGGACTAGGCCTATGGATGACCTACGGTCGAGCAGGCCCAATCCAGTGGCTCATCGAGGACAACCCAATTCAAAGGCCCAATTCTCCATAGCCATTGGAGGCCATGTTCTCCACGTGCTCCTCACGCGAGGACACGTCGCCAACTGAACCCACGCCTTTCGCAAGGAAGTTTCGCCCTCAGGAACGGGCAAATCCACTACGAAGTTCGTGGGACAGTTGACCCATAATGTAGACCACGTGTTGGTCTTCCCTACTTTCACGTAGGATCCTGACAGTCATCCGTTGTGGGCCTAACGATCCAGCCCACAACAATTGACCTTTGACTCATCGCGGAGGCACACTATAAATACCTGCCTCCTCAGGAGGGCTCAGGTATTCTGAATTCATTCTCACTACTTTGTACTTACTCTTTCTCTTTTCACTCTGAACCTTACTTTGACATCGAAGTGCCTTGCATGTACACCCTCCTCCTCTTCTCCGTCACTGGCGAATTTGGAGTCCACAATGTGTTACTGGCCGCTGATTGAATCTCTGATCCCAGTAAGATCAATACGTATATGGGATCCTCTACTTAAGCTTATCTCTAGCTTTCTAGAAGAACCAATTTGTTAATCTCAATGTCACTTGTTGTTAAAAACATACATTATGATAAAACTCAATAACATATGTTATGATTAATGGATTTTATAAACATTTGTTCATGAAATTAACAATTTTTTTTCCATTATCACCACATAACAAACATTTTATTGATATTATTTCAAAATCTACTTGCAATTTATATATAAAACATAGAGATTAAAATTTAAGTTTGAAATAACACTTTTTACCTTGAATAATTGACCATTACAAAAGTATCAAAACATAATTAATTTATAATTTCAGAAATGAAATATCAAAACTTGTTTACTAATCGTAAATAGACAAAATAAATAATGCAAATGCAAAGAGAGAGTAAATGCTCTCTCATACACAACAAATTAATAAAGAAAAAATATAATAGTAAAAAAATGAAAATAATAAGATGTAGCATAAGAGAAAGTTAAAGAAAAAGAAAGTGGGAGAGGTTTTTTAAGTTAGTGAAAATAAAATTTTGTGTGAATTCTGAAATTTAAAAAGGAAAATACTAAGAGCATCTCCAATTGTGCAACCCACTTTTGGGTTCTTTGTGGGACCCATCAAGACACATCATCTTTAAGCAACTCTTTCAATTTTCACCCCAATGGTGCAACTCTAAAGAACCCATATTGGGTCCCACCACTTTACTTAATATATTAATATATTATTCATATTAAATTTTATTTTATTTAAAATAATAATTTAAATTATTTAAAATTTAATTAATATAAATAAATACAATTAAAATTAAACATAAAATTTAAAATAATAATTAAAATTAATCTCAAATACATGACATAAAATTAAAAACAATAAAATAAATAACATCACATAATTCATCATTTAAATTTCATCATCCTCATGTCCAAAACGTTCCCAAATATGCTCGACTAGATCTCCTTGAAGTTGGCGATGAACTTGTTTTTCACGAAGACTTGCTCTTTTTTGTAGTCTTGTTGCAAGATTTGGATGAGGACCGTTAAATGTTTCAGTCATTGAGTTGTTGTCATCTACATTATCATAAGAGTAATCAAAATCACCTCCGTATGTGTGTCGTTCGTCTTCAACAATCATGTTGTGCAATATGATGCAAACATATATGGTATGCTTGAGGGTTTCCATGTGCCAAGCACGCGCTGAGCCACGTATAATTGCAAATCGAGATTGAAGCACTCCAAATGCTCGTTCCACATCCTTTCTAGCTAATTCTTGGTATTGTGCAAATAGTTTTCTCTTTTCTCCTTGCGGCATTGAGATGGTCTTAACAAATGTAGCCCACTCAGGATATATACCATCCGCTAAATAATACCCCATATTATATGGAGTCCCATTGATTGTATATTGTACAGAAGCAACATGTCTTTCCAAAATATCGTTAAACACATTGGATTGGTTTAGCACATTAATGTCATTGTTTGAGCCTGTAATGCCAAAAAATGCATGCCAAATCCATAAGTCTTGTGATGCCACTGCTTCAAGCATGATCGTGGGTTTACTATGATCACCTCGACAAAATTGTCCTTTCCATGCAACAGGACAATTCTTGCATTCCCAATGCATACAATCAATGGAACCTAGCATTCCTGGAAATCCATATGACTCCCCCATTTGTAAAAGATGTTCAACATCATTGTTATTAGGCCTTCTTAAATACTCAGCCCCGAATACCTCATTCACGCCCCTTACGAATCTCTCTAAGCACTCAACTGTAGTGTTTTCACCAATTCGAACATATTCTTCTACAATGTCAGCGGAAGATCCATATGCCAACATACGGATAGCAGAAGTGCACTTCTGCAATGGTGAAAGACCCATTTTACCAGTTGCATCGACCCTAATTTGAAAATATTCGTCGTGATTTCCAAGGGTTTCTACAATTCGAAGAAACACATGCCTATGCATTCTGAGCCTTCTACGGAATTGGGCATCCGTGTATACTGGATTTTTTGAGAAGTAGTCATTGAATAATCTTCTATGCCCTTCTTCACGATTTTGATCTATCACTGATCTTCTTTTTCGCCTTGATGAACTTCCAAATTGGCGTTCCTTCTCGAGCATTGACAACAATAGTTCTTCATCTGTGTTGTCCATAATTTCTTCTTCAATCACCTCCCAAAAAAGTTTGTTGAGGTTGTTTGAATTGTTTGAATCCATTAAAGTGAGAGAGGGGTGATAGAAAAATGTGAGAAGAGTGAGAGAAAGATGATAAGAAAGTGATAGAAGACTGAGAGAAGGATGATAGAAAAATGAGAGAAGAATGAAAGTATATATAAGGCTAGTTTGAATAACGGTTAGTTTGAATAACGGCTAGTTTAAATAACGGCTAGTTTGAATACTAGAACATTGCATCTTATTACAATAGGTGTTGATACATAACAAGTACTACATAATACTTAAATATAATAATACTAGAACATTGCATATTATTACCATCCATATTTTTCTTTTAGTTTATTACAATGTTTTTCATGAAATTCACGTTGACTATCATTCATCTTAGAAGTGTCTGACATGATGAATTGCATTGCTTCAAACTCCATCTTTTCCTTGACTAATTTGTTTTCTTCCTCCTTAAGTCGTGCTAAATTTTCCATTATTGCCATTCTTTTATTCATTGTATCATGCATAACACTAGAAGGAGGTTCAGTTGCATTTGCATTTTCCTTTGCTTTTCCTTTTCGTTTTGCTGCCTTTTGTCCCATTGGATGCTCCATAGGAGATAATGAGTTAAACTCATAACTTGAAGGTGCCTCTGAGTTTGACGATGACGTGTATGAACCTCTAGCAGAATTCTTTATTCTCTTTGAAGAATTTTTGGTGGATGCTCCCATCCATTTAGGTTAATCTTTTAAAAGCCGCCATGCATACTAAAGATTGAATGATGCACCTTCATCTTGAGCAAAAAAAAGCATGTGCATTGACTAAGATATCTTTCTCTGATGCCCCACTTTTTTTTCCATGAACAACTTGTTTGTAACACCCAACAAATTTTTGAACAAGACCATTTATTCGATGCAATCGAGATTTTAATTGGCCTTGTAGCTTTTCTCGTGACTGCCCACGATATTGGTTATAATTATCGGTGATTCTTAACCAAAAGCTGTCGACTTTTTGATCAACTCCAACAATTGGATCCTTTGAAACATTGAGCTGTGATTGCATAAGAAGTGTATTTTCTTCCCTTGTGAATACCTCTCGAGGTTGTTTTTAAGAGAACGCCTTTGTTCCTTTTCAATTGTAATATTTTCAATACCAACTTGAGGTGAAAATTGTGGAACTTGACGTTCGTACATAAACCCATACGGTGTTTCGGGTTCATGATGAAAAAAGTTCATCCCATGAGTATTTATTTGAGGTCTAAAATACATATTTGGGTTGTTTGGTGACGAAAAAAATACGGTAGAGTTTGTTGGAGGTGAGGGAAATTGAGAAGTTTGAGGATTAGAGTTTTGATAATTTTGCATGAGATGAAACATAGATTGTTGAGAATTATATTGATTAGGGTCCATTTGACCTTAACAATAATAATTTGAAGTAAAAAGATGAAAATTTGGGTAAAATATATGGTCAATTGAAGGTTAAGAAGATGAAATTGTGAGAGTAAAATTTAAAATAATACGAGTAAAATGATAAAATCGTGAGAAAGAAATAAACTTGTGAGATAAAGTTTGATTATCATTTACTTCTATTTATAACCAAATAAATTATTAAAGTTAAAAAAAAAAAAAAGGAACCGTTGAGCAACGACTATAATTTTCAACGGTACAATATTAATTAATTTGATAGTGTTATTTCTATTCAAATTGGAAGAAAGAGAAAAGGCTGAAAAATAATATATTGGTTTAATACTAAACTAGCGGATACCCGTGCTATCGCACGGGTCTTGTCTGTATTCACACGCTACGTTGCGAAAATCACTTGTCAATCCTGTAAAAAAATTTCAGATACTAAATATTTTACAGCGTAACCAATTTAATAGGTTAATAACTCTAACAACAATAGTACATATAAATTATAAAATACAAAATTCAATACACATGGTACTTCATCGATGCACCAATAATAATTTCCTGATAGAATTTTTCATTCCTACAATAGCATGAGTAAATATATCAAACTTAATTCAATGTATGAAAAATAAAATTCAAATGATCAGTTTACAGCTGATATCTTATTGATTTAATATATGAACATTAAAATAATCAGTCTACAACTGGTATGTCATAGATACGTTCACGTCTACCCGTGGATTATTCCTACAATTCCAATAATTACCAAAACTCAATTGAATTCAGATGAGGAAATTCTAAAACTACAACTATGAATAAAATCATGTTTCCAATTCAAATAATATCCGTGCTATCACACGGGTCCTGTCTGTATTCACACGCTATATTGCGAAATATCACTTGTCAAACCTACAAACTTTTTTAGACTCTAAAAATTTTACAGCGTAACCAACTTAATGGGTTGATAAATCCAACAACAACATTTAAATCAACACGTAGACTTTTTCCAATTAAATTTTTTTTTAAACTTATTTTCATATATTAAATTATTTACATCAACAATGTAGACTTTTTCCAGTTTATAAGCGTATTGAACCTGTGTGACAATTTATAAAGCAAATTTTAATTTATTCATGTTAAAAATAATTGTTTTAATACTTCAATTTTTCTCCTTTATAAAAACATCTCAAGTGCATTTAATTTTCTATAACCATTAATCCTTTATAACAAAACATGAGAAAATAAATTGATAATTTATTTTTCTTTTACCAATATATATTTTTTAAATATTTCAAGTGTCTATTAATTTTTATTTATTTATATATAGTTACGCACATAACACATAGCTAAAATCATAATTAATCATTTATGTTGTAAAACAATTTCAAAAAATTGTAATAATTACTAAAAAACTTACCTAATATCCAATGAATAAGTCTAAAAAAACCTATTGTTGAATCTAAAAAAAAGGAAAATAATGTGTTTACGTATCATATAATTATTTTATTTAATCATTTAAATAAAAAAGAAAAACTTTTTTCTATATAAATACACAAATAATAAGTCTAAAAACGATAAAACTACAATTGAGTTTAGACTTAATGTCATTTTGTCAGTTTCAAAAAAACCATTAATGATGGACCATCTGATTTTCAAAAAACGATAAAACTACCATTGAGTTTAGGCTTAATGTCATTTTTGTTCCTGTGGGTCTAAGGTCAATCCATCGATTTGCTTTTGGGAAAAAAATAAATAAAATACTTTGGTTTTGGTTTTGGTTTGTACAACATTTAATATATTTTTAAACCATTTCAATAGATGGATTTTCAAAGAATATAAAAGGTCAGAGAAGATACAGTTATTAAAGAGAAATAATTAGGTATGCTAAAAGTTGCACAAATTTATACGGTATGATAGTATAGTAGTGACGGTGACACAAATTTCAATAAATGGGTTTTCAAGGTCTTAGAATGTAAAATGCTAGAGAAGATACACTTATTAAAGAGAAATAGATATTATAGTAACAGTGAAACAAATTTAAGAAATAAAATATTTGATGTAATCTAAAATTTAGAATACCTAAAATATAATAAATGTATTTTTTAAAAGAATTAATGATGAAAATGTACAATTCATTAATATAGAGTGAAATCTTATCCCTATTAGTCATTTTAATCTTCTAATAAATCGCAATTAATAACCACAACCAATTATTATTCCTTGCTTTATTCACTAACTTTTCAAATTCACGTTTTGAATATTTTATTTATCATTAATTATAATCAATAATGACATGCTTAGCAGCAATTTGTAGTAACAACAAATTTTGACTTTTCATGAATATTTGAAGAGTTTTGGTTCAAAATACCCTTACTATAGCTCGAGTTACCTTTGGTTGATTTACTGAATTAAAGTTTGATATGAAACTGATAAGAAAAAAAAATTAATTAATATTGTTGCATTACATGAGCAAATATTTTTACATTAAAAAAATATATAAAATAAACCTACAACAATATTTAATCAATATCTCACACATTTGTTTCAAGTTCAACTGTTAAAAACTCGACCAAACCTACATAATTAAATACTTAACAAATTTCTAAATATTTATCTTCTGTCTATTCCTTTATAACTTTATATCTTGATGGAGGACCAAACAGGACTAAAACCACCTGTAAAATAGAAAGCAGAAAATGTGAGACATTTCAGAAAATGGTAGAAACACTATATCATGCAAGAAGCCAAAGATAAGCCATGTCTGATACATTTTAATGACATGCTACTCTCCCAATATTCTTGAGTATATAGAGTATAATTAGTATTGCCTTTTCTTCATACAACCTTCAAATTTAATCACTTTCTTTCTTACCTCTCTCTTTTTCTATTTGCATATTCTTCCATCTGATTTGCATGACAATCTCCTCAATCAACCTAATCGTACGCATCTCTTAGAGGTATTTATCTCTTCACTCATTATTATCGATCTCTATTTTTAATTCATTATTGAAATTCAACCTTCATTCTTCATTAGGGAATAAATTTTTATTCTACATTTAGACATTGTTGCTATGATTTATGTTTTGTTAATTTATGTTACCAAATTCTGTTGTTTGCTGGACCTTGTGCTCAGTTACATGTTTGTTTTATAAGTTGCAGAGACATCAAACAGGTTAGTTTAAGTTATTTATGTGCTTTTGATTTATTGAGTATTTGGATCGAGGTATTTTGAGTTTATATATTATTTTGAGATTAATGTTATTAACAAACTGAGATTCTTAAAGAACCGTGGAAAACTGGAATAATTCAATCGAATCATGAATTTGATCCATTATAAATCCAACAAGTTTTTCAATTTTAACATTGATTTCTCCTTTGACTTAGTTTATTTATTTTTATTTGAAGTTCAGCATTTTGTTTGAAATAAAATGCTGGAATTAGAGACTCAGTTTAAGTTCAAGTTTTTACTTTATCTTCCTTTAATTTGAAAATAAGTTCATACTTTTTCCTTTAATCAGTGTGAATATAGAAAAAAAGATGTAGAGGATAAGAGTTGAATGAGATTGGATAAAAAATTGTGTTGTACTAAATGGAAGATATGGCAACTGCAGATTGATTTCATGGCAAGTTGTAATGGAATGGAGAACTCAAATTTGAGTATGTATTTTTCTATGGGATAATTGACCAAGTAAGCTGTTTTAAACGGACAAGTATTTAAAGAATTTTTTAAATATGCATGATGAAATACTCTTCCTGTCTGTCATCTCTTAAAATCTGACTTTTTACAGTTCAAATATCAATTCAAAAAGCAGGTTATATGGATGTGAAAGAGATAACTTCTGCAGGAGTTTATTTGGAGTTTATTATGTCTTTGATGTTGATGTTGGTGACCTCTTTGAGAGGATATGTCTTGCCTTTTTGTTATCATATTGGTTTTACGGTGCCCATTCCCATCGATTCTTATTTTGTTATTGTTTTTCCATTGATCTATTTGTTGATATCAAGTGCTGATAATGGAAAAAAACTACTGCTGCAACACATTTTTAAATTATTATTTAGATTCACGACTTATTTTTATAACAAAGTTGTAAATATGTATTGAGTTGTATATAAAAAAATAGATGTTAAATTATTATTTAATATTTTATTAATAGGAATAAATTACATTATTTTTATGTAATTTTAGAATGGTAATAAATTGTAATATTATACAATTAGTTTTAATAATAAATTAGAATAACTTTTAATATTAAAGAATAGTATTTTGATATTGTATTTATAATAAATAAATAATATTAAAATTATACTTATCGATTAAAAATTTGTTAATATAATTAATTTTTGCATTAAAGAAATAAATATAGTAATTAATAACTTTATAATTATTAAAGAGAGAAATGAAAAAACTTATTTTTAAAATTTAGTTTTTATAATATTTTATACGAAAGTATTAGCATTTATTCTTAAAAATTGTTACAAATATTTGTTTTTAAAATATGTCTTTTTTGTTTAATGTATCTAATTATTATTAATAATTAATAGTTGTAGAATGAATAATTGAATAATGAATTAAAACTCATGATTTGAGTTGAAATTTTGGTACTGAGTGTTAGGAGATTAATTAGAATAAACCTAAATTTAGTTTTGAATTTGGTATGGGTTTAAATTTGAGTTTATGTGTTGCAAATTGTTAAAGTTTATTCTGGATTTGGTTTGAATAAAATTCTTATATTTTTTGTAACATTATTGCTCTGGATCCATCTTGCATAGGATTAATAAATGTTAATAGAAAAAGTTTGATTATCATTTACTTTTATTTATAACCAAATAAATTATTAAAGTTAATAAAAAAAGAAGGAACCGTTGAGCAACGGCTATAATTTTCAACGGTATAATATTAATTAATTTGATAGTGTTATTTCTATTCAAATTGGAAGAAAGAGAAAAAACTGAAAAATAATATATTGGTTTAATACTGAAAAGTACGTTGCATTACAATGCAACTGCCTTCACTTGGCACAACAGTAAAACTGTTTTTTCAATGTACAGTCGAATATCACGATTTTCAAAAAAAAAAAAAAAAAAACCATCCGTTGGAGATGGTCTAAATTGTAATATAGAATTAAAAAATAAAATTAAAGAATTTTACGTGTCTTCTTATTGTTATTTACTTTACCACATTCCATGTATGATAAATGTTTTTTAATTAATTGTTTAAAGTGATTAGTTACTTTCCTTACTAAATCTTTAATAAAAATTAACATTTTTGTTTAAAAATTTGATAGAGAAGATTAATAAAACACTTAATATTATAAAAATAAAAATATAACCTTAGTATCGCATTTATTTATTTGAATATTTAAGAAACTTAAAAAATACTTCTTCCCCTGCTATTTCATTTCTTAAAAACCATATCCATTCAGATTTACCGTTTCTCAAAATAAATAAATAAAAAATAATGTATTTTTGCTTCGCCATTTAGATGAATTCAAACTGATCTGGTTTTGAAAAAAATGGCGGGCTGATAAAAACAGCTGTCATAACTCATCTCACATTACAAAAATGGGCCAATAGATGGGTCGGGTCGAGCCCAGTGTTACGTTAACAGGCCCATGAATAAGTTGTGATTAAATCCGACGGTAAAGCGAGCTGCGTTAGTTGAACGCATGAGTGCTAAATTTCAAAACTCAATTGAAACCCTTTTTCGTATATAAAAACCCTCCCATTCTTTTCTTCATTCCTCACACTGAAACACAACGCAACCTAGCTTCTCCTCAATAATCGATTATTCCATTCATTTCAATGGTACGCATTTTCTCCTCTCTCGTTCTTCGATTTCTGATTTTTAATTCAGTATTCGATTTGTATTGATCTTGATTTGTTTTTCTCTCTCTGTGATTCAGGCGTTGCCTAATCAGCAAACAGTTGATTATCCTAGTTTCAAGCTTGTGATCGTCGGCGACGGTGGCACAGGTGTCGTTTTCTTCTTCGTTTTCAATCGATTCTTGTTTTCTTTGTTTAGGCTTTTTTCTATAATTTAAGTTAATCACATCGCCGATTCGATTTGCTGAATGTTTTTGCATAAGAAAATTGAATTGTTCTTTCTAGTTAATTTCGTTCGCTATGATCTGGCTCGTAGATTGCGATTTGAACTTTGTTATAATGTAATGAACATTTGCAGGAAAAACAACTTTCGTGAAGAGGCATCTTACTGGAGAATTTGAAAAGAAATATGAACGTGAGATTTATTTTTAGTTTCGTTTAATTTGGGGTTATATGCTTACATGCATGTGTATATACATGATTTTTTTTTTATTAATGTGTGTTTAAGTGATTTATTTGTTGCTTTGATTTGATTGTGTACAGCAACTATTGGTGTGGAAGTGCATCCATTGGATTTCTTCACCAACTGTGGTAAGATTCGTTTCTACTGCTGGGATACTGCTGGTCAAGAGAAGTTTGGTGGTCTCAGAGATGGATACTAGTAAGTATCATCTTTTGTTTGAATATAGAAGAGATTTAGCTAGTCGTTGTTGTGCTCAAGTGTTTTCTCTGAATATTGGTCATTTGGTTTATATGTCATATGCAACATTTATTTATACGCAACATGCAACTATAGACGCTATTTGACACATTTTTGATGAAATAGCGGTGTTGCTCCACTATAACGGCCATTTAATTTAACAATATAACAATACTGTCGCTTTCTGTTTGCTACATCTTTGCTTGTTGTGAACTTTACATATCAACAGTTTCTGTTCTTGCCAGCATTAGGTATGTAAATATTTGGAACACTAGAGTAATCTCTAAAGAGCAGAGTACCGAAGATTAGCATGTCCTTTGTGTAGTCTTTATTCCTGTTGGGATGAGTTATTTATATAATTGGAATTCTAGCATTGAAGAATGTAATGAGATGTGTGACTTTTCCTGCACTGTTGTGAATATTTAAAATATTTGTTCCCTGCACTTTTGTTTGTCTCTCTGCATAATTGCTCCCTTTTAAGTTGATTTTAACATGCTCTCTATTTTGCAGTATCCATGGGCAGTGTGCGATTATAATGTTTGATGTTACTGCACGGCTGACATACAAGAATGTTCCTACCTGGCACCGTGATCTTTGCCGGTATATATGAGTCATTGAACCCTTTTTAATTGTTCTGTAGTTTAACACACAAATTCATCACTAAGTGGTTTATCTTGCTGTTTAGTGATTTTCTGCTCCATTGTTTTCAGGGTCTGTGAAAACATCCCAATTGTTCTTTGTGGAAACAAGGTTGATGTGAAGAACAGGCAAGTGAAGGCAAAGCAGGTTACTTTCCACAGGAAGAAAAATTTGCAGTACTATGAAATATCAGCTAAGAGCAACTACAACTTTGAGAAGCCTTTCCTGTATCTTGCCAGGAAACTTGCAGGGTAGCTTTTTACTTTTTAGTTTCTATAATGACATGAAGAACCCATTTACCTTTATAATGCATTTCAACTAATTATTTCTAACTTGTCAATTTGCAGCGATTCTAATTTGCACTTTGTAGAATCTCCTGCACTGGCTCCACCAGAAGTTCAAATTGATATTGCCTTACAGCAAAGGTAAGCTATCTGCCATCACTTGTTTAGCTGTTTATTCACCAACCATTCATCATTGTCATGATAAAATAGGTGGATTGTAGCATTGCCAAGTTGTGGTTGTAATTTAAGATATTATTTTGAAATCAAAGTTGTCACAATCACCACAAATATAATTGACAGTAAATATTTTATCCCCCTCAATTAGGATCAATAATATAATTGCACTCTTAAACCTTAAGATCATTTAGTTTGTTCCTCCGTTGTCTAGAAGTAGTACTCTTCTCATTGTATTGGAATTGTTTCTTTTGCAGGCATGAGAATGAGATTCTTGAGGCTGCTAATCAACCCCTTCCTGATGATGATGACGATGCATTTGAATAGGAATTGCCCTCGAGAGTGCTGGCCTATGTGTGTTGAGTTTGTGCCGTTATATGCTGTAATGTTATGTGTTTTGTGGTTGAACTGTTGACATTTTTTGATATAGATTTATGGATTTCAATCATCATGTGATTGAGTTGTTTTACTTTTATCCAAACCTTCACTTAATGGCCGCTATGTATCTTTACTCTGCCGTGCCATTGAAAAAGGTGATATTCGTTTTAGTACTTTTTACTTGGTTTTTATTTCTACTTTGTTGATGATAGTGTGAACCGCGAAGAGCTAAGTCCTGTCCAATCAATCCGTTTCTATAAATTTTATAGAATTTTCTGAATTTAAGGGAAACTTTAGATTTTCAAGGCAACTTGTTGTATGGAAAGTTGAAAACCATTCAATTGTCTTTACTTAATCGAGTTTAACGGAAAATTTTAAAGGCAACACTGAATTTGTGAGTTTTGTTTTTCTTTTTTTTTCCGATTAGGCTTAATTGTAATTGTGGTTTCCTTATTTTGGTTTTTTTACGGTTTTAGTTCCTCTATTTTGTTTTTAAACAGTTTTGCTCTCCCATTTCAATTTTGACTCAACTGTTCATGTACGGTCATGTATTGTTCATGTACGGGCGAAAAGAACAGTACACGACCGTACATGAACAGTTGGATCAAAATTGAAATGTGTGACCAAAACTGCTTAAAAACAAAATAGGGGACTAAAACCGTGAAAAAATCAAAATAAAGGGACCAAAATTGCAAATAAGCCTTTCGATTAAGTGAAACCGCCTTTCTTTGAGAAATATTTTTATTAAACATATTTTCAAGGTGGCTTTTAGGGTGAACCATTAACTTAGTCCCTCGCCATGTATCACTTTTAATAACCACTAGATTAAGTTAGTTCATAGAATTTATCATACACCAAGCCACATTTGATTATATGTCTCCTCACTTTTTTTGAATCAGTTCCTCTTCCCATCAGAACTACCATCACTGCCATGTTCGTGAAGATAGATCTAGCTTTATGTTGCATGCTAGATAGGATACAATTTTATTTTATGTGGCTTTTAGGAAGATTTGTTTGTATTCCCAATCTTAATTTCCCCATCTGTAAATTCCAGATTCCAACAAAAGGAATCATATAGTGCAGGAGTAGGTATCATTACCATTATATATGATTCAGGGTAAGGGGCAAGTGCTGGTTTCATATTTTTGTAATCTCCAAAAAAATATATTTCTGAAAATTTTTTGAAATAATTTTATTCACAAAATTGAGATATATCTCAAAAACGAATAAAATATGTATATTATGGTGTGTTCAGAAATATATTTTTGAAAATTAAAAATATTTTTAAAATTTCGCGTGATCTTTAATAATAAGATGTAATAAGAAATCCTTTATTTGAAATGTATATAAGAAATTCTTTATTTGAAATATATTTAGACGTGTTTAAATATCTTAAGAGAATGTAGTGGACCACTTTTGGACATGTTTTAAAAACATCTTTGCAAGAGTTTCTTAATATTTCAGAAAATAATAATAAAAGGTAATGTACACTGCATCTCAAATATGTCCTTACTGTGTTAAATTTGAAAATTCGGATACACAAATTATAAATCAATTCACTTCAGCAAAAGGCACCCTATCGAATGGATTTTATTGTGCACGTATATATTTGATATTTAAAAAAATGGCGGTAATAGATTAAATTATGTATTAAGAAAAAATGTGACATATAATTTATAAATTATATAAGGATGAACAAAAAATTGGGTAACTCACTATTCAACTTAATTCAATCCATAAATTTGTGGTTTTATCCAAATTGATACAATGATGTTGTGGGTAGTTATTTTACGGACTGTGATTTGCTGCAGTTAATAGACTCTGCAGTCACACAGCCAGACATTTCTGACAATCTGATCATAATTTAGTGGTTCTGATTTAAACATGAATTATAAAATAAAAAACAAACTAATTTATATGAACTGTGTGATTAAGATCAAGCTGCTATAAATTTTTTGACTGTGTGATTGTGGGAAACTATTGACTGCAGGGGATTAATTTTCGTTATTTTACCTCACATGAACCAGTGTACTATGTATGGAATGAGTTATGGTTTTGACTAAATTCAACCCAAATCGACCCATGCACACTCCTACTATCCCTGTTAAAAATGAGTTCAAATTTTAATCTTCAAACTCACCCTTTGAACAATATTATTTGTATGTTTTGATTGTGTGTTAAACATAATGAATTCGGATTTCAAAATTCAGACATCCTTGAATTGAATATGAAGCTTTGGCAATACTCATGATTTTCATAACTTTTGAAGTGCACTCATTATTCAACACAATAAACAATAAACATATGTTAGGATATTAGTTTTTCAAAAACATATTCGAAAACCACAATCACATAAAGGTGGTTTATATAATTTTGTGATAGGAATGAGAATTTAGCATGACATTCTTTAGTGTCTTTTATCTTCTCTTGCGCTTTTCTCGAATTAGCCCCTAATTGTGTCACCAACAGGTTGAGGGCCTTAGGACTAGTAATTATGGAGCGATCCAACAATCCTCTTGTGACTGGAAGATGTATGAGGCATGATACATCATCAAGTTTGTTCGTCATCTAACCGATCAAAAGATAAAATGACGACGTCTTTGCGTGTCATCTCTAAGCAAATGCTGATAATATACCATGATAAATATAACCATATCCAATCCTAAGTTCTTCAGCCCAGACAACTCCAATACGTCCTAAAACCAAGGCTTGTCTGATCGTGGAAGCTTTATCTTCTTGCCTTGGTTTATACATTTTAACATGTTATGGAACTACAAAAATAAATAGATCAGCATCAAATAGTTCAAGTAGTATAAAAAATGTTTAAAATAGTAATGAAATATTTATGGTACCTCTCTCTCTCTCTCTCTCTCTCTCTCTCTCTCTCTCTCCCACACATGGTCTGCATATAAAGGAAGTAATGAAATGTCTTCGGGGCCTCCCAATAAACTAGTAGGTGTGGAAATATTAGGCCTGAATGTAGGATTTGGATCATGCACATGTACATCAACACGAACAGGAGCAACCGATGCTTCATCATGAGCCGAAGAATTAGGTTGGGCAACAATTTTTCAAGTGCAGGTCACAAGAGACACACCTTTTCAATGCGTAGTGAATCACGTTGGGCCATTCGACCATATTTGCATCTCTGTTGTTAATCAACCATTTTTTTTATAAAATTAAAAAAACAAAATATCAATAAAGATTGTTAAAAAAATGAATGCATAATAGAAAAAGACGAATTTTGTTATCCGTATTAAAGGAGTGAATTTCAAAATTCAAACTAAGACGAACCAAAGCAGAATGCGCTCACAAACTTACCATAACCTCAAATGACTCAATTTTAAACCAAATATTATTATGAACAGACAAATAGTACATTTTTGTTGAATGTATTCTAATGTAGCATAACTTTAACTATTAATGAGTTGCATACATCACTAATCAAAACATAAAAAAAAAGCAAGGATATTAGAAACTTACCACATGAGAGAGATGTTTGTGATTAGCTTGAATGAAGATGAGTGGAAACTGGTGAGAACCTAGGTTGATGGAAATATACTCGTGATTTCTTATTGAGAGAAATATTGGAACAATGTGAGAGATGTTTTTCTTCTACAACACTTAGTTGGTTTTGGTTTATTTAAAATGGAAGGGAATGAATAGGGAAAGACAGAGTGCAAGTACTTAAATGAAATTACCAGAAGTTTGAACATACAAGTTTACTATGAAGTTTGACATTCAGACATTTCTTTTATTTTGATGTTGTTGTTGTGGTTCTAAGGTTGGGTTGTTGTGGTGTATGGGATACCTTCAGGTTCCAAAATCCATAAATTGTTTACTTGTATTTGGCGCATCTTTTCGGTGTGTCCGATTTCCAAAATTAAAATTTTAAGGGCTTTTTGGAAATTTCGTCAGGGTGTGAGTAAAGCATAGTATGTAGTGATCAATCCCTTATAAATATCTCTCTCTCTCTTTCTCTCTCTCTCTCTCTCTTACACACACACACACAAACACACACACACACACACACACACACACTCATTATTTAATATTTTGATTCATAAATATAATCGGGTTTAATATGTCAGGGGTCCTCAGAAATATTCCATAATTCAATTTTAATCCCTCTAAAAAATCCTTTCAAACAAAGGTCCTCCTAAATTTTTCTGTCCACAATATTGGTCCCTCTAATTAAATTCCTCTAACGGAAACCGAGAAGGAATAACGCATGGGAATTTTTTTGGACACGTGGCATGATGATGTCGGTTATATTATTTTATAATTATTCTGGACTGGGCTTAAGGCTGGCCCACCGTCGGGCACGACCCAACCCAAGTCTTCGTCGGGGAGGGCCCAATTAATGTCCAGCTCACCTGCGCGCCCGGGGAGCTCTCACACGTCTCCCCCACGGACTCCACGTGTCCCCCCACACGGGGACACATCATCAGACAACTACCTACTTTCGAAAGAGCTAGTCAGCCCACC
The DNA here is from genome assembly GCA_022829125.1 of Lathyrus tuberosus. NCBI lineage: Eukaryota > Viridiplantae > Streptophyta > Magnoliopsida > Fabales > Fabaceae > Lathyrus > Lathyrus tuberosus. Next base: position 9,079,831 of record JALAZF010000082.1, on the reverse strand, counting down.
TTCCGATGATCACGGGGCAGTTGATCCAGAGCGAAGACCACGTGCTCGTCTTCCTTATGCCATGTAAGCCCTGGCAGTTACTCGTATTGAGCCTTGCGACCCAACCCATTGCAAAGTAACCATTGGCACTGCGCTGTGGGCACATTATTAATACCCTTTTTCGCTAGAGGGTCAGGTATTCCATTCTTTACACTCTTTCTCTGTACTTGCGTTGTTTACTCCGTCTCTGACTTTGACATCAGAGTACCTTGCAGGTACACCCCCACCTCTTCACCACCACCGGCGGTTAAAGGAGTTCATGACATGTTGCTGGCCACCGATCTATTTCTGATCAGGTAAGATCAATAATATCCATTGTTGAAAAAACCCTAAAATGTTGACTCTCTCATTCATAAACCTAAGTGTGTTATTATTCCCAAAACATATCTTCTTCTTCCCCCACAATATTCTACAATAAGTTCCCATTAACCATAATAATCAAACCCTTTTCAATGTCGTCTTCCATTTCAAGGCAAATTAAACTCGTTTCCTTTCATTCCACATCTGTGAAAAGCCATCCAGGAAGATTGTGTGCGTGTCATGCTCGTATGGTGTCATACCATTGCAAGAGTGGACCTAACAAGGGAAGACTTTTCTGGAGATTCCCATTTTGTAAAATTAATGTATTCTTTATCTCAAATGATTTGTGATTTGTAGTATAGTGAAACATGTTTGGCTATGATTCCAGAGTGATGATACTTATAATTTATTCATATGGTATGAAGACAAAAAACAATTAAAAGATGTTTATGAAGTTGTCAATAAAGATGGGACAAGATGAATGAGTTGGAAGCTGTTCAAATTTTGAAGGAGTTGTACGAATCTTCAAAGGAGAAGAACAAAAAACTTCATAAGAAATTGAACTTAGAGGCATTTGATGAAAAATTGAAGTCGATATGTTTGTACTTTCGTTTATGTTCAACATGAACTTGATAATAAAATGCAATTATTTATGAGTGTATTGAAATGTAATAGTGTTGATGAGTGTTATTTGGAACTTAATCCATCAAAATTGAAATTCTGGCAATGCAGATAGCAGATGTCCTAATACATGTAAAGACATTGTTTTGCATAAACATTTAAACGCAGAGGAACAACAACAGAATGATACCATGAATATCAGAACTGCAACAACACAGATGTTACGACATCTGATCCAACATGTTAATCAAGACTAATAACAAAACTATAAATTGCATAATGTTAAATAAGACAGAATGTGTTAACCCAGTTCGGTGTAATTCACCTACTCTGGGGGATACCAATCCAGGAAGAAGACTTCACTATCTTGTAGTATTACCCTAAATCTAAACTCCCCCGTTTACAACTTTATCCTAATCGCTATCCTTAATGAACATCTTTACCAAAGTTAAACTTCATCGTTTACAACTCTGATATGAGAGACCTACTCACTTCCTTAATCACCACGTGTGATATCTCTGTCTTATGCCAATTTAGAATCTCTGTCATATTTTCTTGACCAACAAGTTATCTTGGACTTGCTTCAAAGCTTCATCCAAGATCGATACACAAACCATTACCTAAAGGCTTCTGGTTCTGTCCCTGTACCAATGCCTTCCACTCTGCATCCCATGCTACAGAGGGAGACTTACAACTCCTAAGAGAGCCAATGACTCTCAAACCCTAAACCCTTATTTTTACAAAAGAGAACTAGGTTACAAAGTTACAAGTGATACAAAGGTACATTCTGTACTCCTTAAACCCTAAGTCTAAGTCTTCTTATATAGTCTTATGTTGGGCTTTCTATCTTTGATCCCGTGATTCCTTGATCTGCTCCTTAATTCTTGCAACCGATTGAAACCTGCTAACTCAGTAAGCCAGCCAGGATGTCGAGTCTCTAAGCCGGGACATCTTCTTCGACATCTTTTTCTTTTGCAGATTCTTCATTTATATCATTAGTATGTTTTAGCAAAATTTAGTCAAACACCAGGAGCTTTCAAAAATGTAATCAGAGTTATTCTTAATAGAAAGTTGGTGAATAATTTGGTTAAATTTTTATCTCTTTGTATGACCCGTAACTGTAATTGGAATTGTAGTATATTGATTTTAACATAGTATGGACACAAATTTGGGCATAGTATGGCCTATATTTGGCTTAATTTTGACTAATAATGACAAAAAATTTGGACATAGTATGGCCTATTTTTGACTTAGTTTTGACTAATAATTGCTAAAAATTTGGACATAGTATGACCTTAATTTTGACATATTGGATGATATTCCTTGTATTTGGATTTGTTTGGCATATATTCTTCATAGTAAAAATGTGATTATATTTGTATCCCATAATATGCCAAACAGATTTGTTATGCAACAATTAAATACCAATTGACAACAAAATTTCCAAAAAATATTGTCACAAACAATGGGTCATTCATTGGAGAATTGTTGCAACAAGTTATATTACATAGTTGTGATACAACACCATTTAATCCTTACATTACATAGATAAATCAAAATACAAAACAATGCTCATAATTCATGATAGTATAGTTGCAAAATATATAAATATCTTCAAAATATCAACATCGTTTTTATTGTGTTAAAGCCTTACAAAATTTTTATCACTTCCAAAGTCATCTATTGTGGTACCCTCTTTAGGAATCACTATTGGATCTCAAGGATGTTTTCCAAGGCCCACAATGTCTCTTGTTTTAAGATTCATTAGTCTGCCACTCTTTCTTCTTACACATGTCAAATTAACACGTTTCTTCACTTTGTTCAATTTTGGTATCAGTCTCTTGACATGTCATAACAAACAAGAGTTAGTAAATGCACATGGTGGTTTGAAAGCACAAAATGTGAAGATACTTACAAGATCAATGCAACTTGGCTTTTTGTGATGTAACATTGACAACACCTGGTGGTTTAAAGGCACTTGAATTATAAGCTTTTGGTTTTTTACCAAAGAAAGTTCTGACACCAACTGACTTTGATGGACTTGGTTTGACAGTAGATGATGCTTTGATAGGTGTTGTGTCAATGCTAATAAGTTGAATGTAAAGGATGTATTCATTGCTCAACAATGCTTCTAATGTCTCAGGGTCCAATCCACAATACTTGTTCAAATATGAGTCTTATGCATTAGGCAAGACATTGTCATCAACCTCTGTTAAGGGTTCCACATTAGGAAAAACATTGTCATCAACATATGTCGGTGGTTGCACATTAGGCAATACATTGTCATCAACATGTGTTGGTGGTTTCACATTAGGAAAGACATTGTCAACAACTTGTAAGAGAGTTCAAATTCAAACCAATGCAAATAAAAACCGTCAATTGATCTAAAAAATCAAAAAAAAAAAAAAAACTATTGCATGCGTTTGGATGTTACTTTGTAAAAATCGTTCGGTTCGGATCGGATTTTAGATTGACTTTTTAATATAGATCCAAATCGAACCGAACTGCATGTATATATTTTTATACTTATTTTTTTATTAATATGATATGTTTTGTTAATTTGTTATTCGATGATACTTATTTTTTTAATACTATTTATTAGTTTATTTTAATCTATTTATTTTTATTACTTTATTTATTTTAATATCATTCTCATTTTGTAATATTAATTTTTAATATACAATATATTATATATATTATATAAAATTTATAATTTATTAGAATTTTTTTAATCTTAATAAAAAATAAGGTTAATAGTTATTTTGTCCACTGCCATATGGACGAGTTTGGAAAACCCCCATAAAAAAAATTTAGATTCCACCCTTACAATTTCAAGATTCCTCTATTTTGCAACTCAGTAGATTTGGTGAATAGAATATGTGACGTGACACTGTTTTTTTTTTAACCCATGACCCAATGCTTGCAGGTAAAACCACTAACCACTAGGCTAGCAACTTTAATTGTTTACTTGTTTGCATCAAGTATTATATATTACAACATTTCAATTCATACAATTAAAAAATAATTTTAATAAAACAGAAATAATACTTATTTTTATCATTTAATTTCAATTAATTTATTATTATTATTATTATTATTATTATTATTTAATTTACTTTCAGTTTAATATTTATTATATTTATATTTAATAATTTAGTTTATTTTTTAAATAACAAATGTTAATATATATATATATATATATATATATATATATATATATATATATATATATATATATATATATATATATATATATATATATATATATATATATATATATTAACCCTATTTTTTATGAAGTGTATTTTTCAATAAAATGGAGATCTTAACCGATATAATTTTATTCCGTGAAAGTTCATTGAAAAAAAAACTTTTTAAATTTATTAAAAATAAATATTAAATAATTAAGTTAATAAATGTTATATATATTTAAACTTTATAAATAAACGTTAATAAGATAGATATTGTTAAGTATTAACAAGTGTGAGTATTGTGAATAATAGTCTCACATTGGATAAAAATGTGGTGACTTGAGCATTTATAAGTGGAAGAACCCACACACCTATCACCGTAAGGTTTTGGGTGAGTATGTGGTGTGTCTCTCACAAAGGTGTTGCTCTATAAAAAGAAAAGTTCCACAATTTTCAATGCTCCATAGTAGAAATCTTTCCCTAACATATATATATTAAAAATAATTAAAATATAATGCTAATAAACTTTATTAATTAAAATATTAAAAATAATTTAGTTGATTAAAAACAATTAAGATATATATATATATATATATATATATATATATATATATATATATATATATAAACTTTATACAAACGTTAATATATATATATTTATAAAATAAATATTAAATATATTTTAACATTTGTCATTTAAAAAATAAACTAAATTATTAAATATAAATATAATAAATAATAAACTGAAAGTAAATAAAACAATGAATTAAAATTAAATAATAATAATAAATTAATTGAAATTAAATGATAAAAATAAATATAATTTCAGTTTTATTAAAATTATTATTTAATTGTATAAATTGAAATGTTGAAAACAACAAAAGCAGTCACCATAGTGGTTGGTGGTTCTCTTTGCAAGCATTGGGTCATGGATTTAACACTTGTTGGAGACAACATTTTAAGTTTTGATATCTAGCCTTTTAACATCCAACAATAAATTAATAATAAAAAATCACATGTACTTAAAATAAAAAAGAAAAAATATATAAAAGTCCAGTTGGAGTCCACGTCACATTAAAAAAAAAAAGTCAATAAAACAGTGTCACGTCATAGATTCTGTTGACAAAATCCACTGAGGGGGCAATATAGAGGAATCTTGAAATTGCAAGGTTGGAATCTATTTTTTTTTACAGGGGTTTTTTCAAAACACGCCCATACGGCAGGGGGCAAACTAGCTATTAACCCTAAAATTATAATTGTAATTTGGATAACCAAAAATCGATCCAAATTAAACTACATCAAATTGGATCGGAATTTTTAACCAATCATCCAAAACTGAACTGAACCGTAAGTAAATTTATCTTTGGACCAAGTGAGTTTTGATCACAAAACTGATCCAAACCGCACCACAAACACCCATATGAACCTGTGTTGGTGATTTTACATTAGGGAACTCAGTGTCACCGATTTGAAATGAAGAGCATTGATGAGAACCCTTTTTCTTTTTCAGTCTTTTTACCTTTTAATGTAGTCGGACTTGTGTTACCATTCACATACCTTTTAGGCCTCCCCTGCAATAAATAAATACATTGTTACTAACTATACAATTATGATTATAGATAATCGCAAGGTAAGTTTAGAACCTAGCCCTTTTCTTTGGTGACTTTTGGGTTTTATTAGTATGGCAGGCCTGTGTAGGTGGTTCCTTTGTTTGTGTAGGTTGGCATATTTCAAAGGGGACAAGAATAATATGTTTTGAAACTTTTATTAAAGAAATGTCTTCCATATTTGTGCTTATGAAATGATATCTTGATCCTAAATGTTATCGAGTTTAAAACTCTATTGCACAAGGCAGTGCAACTACATAGTTTTTTTATCCCGTACAAACAACCTTACATCTATTTGCATCATTTTTTTCTTCCAAATATGACATCCTAACCGTTCAAGAAAGTATTCTCTAGTATGGAGTTCTTGAACCATTTCAATGAGTAAAACTCCAACCCAACCTTGAAAGTAAAGTCCTTACTAAGAGTATATTCTTCATTGATTATAATTACACTAGGCATATCATCATAATTGTCATCATCTTCCCCAATGAAAAGTTCATCAGTCATATAGTCTTCCTCAATGATATGTTCCTTACCAATATCTCGTGTGATAAAGACATTATTGGGTGGTTCACTTGCGGCATCACCATCAACAACAGGTGTAGCTACAGGTTATCTTTCATTCACACATTCATTAAAAGCATTCATCCACTCCTCCTCACTATCACAAAAAATGTATACCCTTCACAGATTCATCACTTGATTCACTAAGAATTATCAACATCTTCATCATATTTCTTTCCCATCATTTTATCTCTAACCCTATCTATGGGCGAGTTTTTTGAATCGGAGACCAAGCTATTGGATTAACTCAACTCGCAAATCAAATATCGCCACTGAACTTTAATTTATCCAAGGGAAGGGGTAAAGAAAGAATAACCCATAAATATGCAATGTGAAACAATGCAATAAGAGATCTAAAGTTCGGGGGTTGTTATACTAAAGGAAAGTACTAGCACCCTAAGTATCTATAGTATCCTATAGGAACCTCTTAAAATGTTTGTGTTATTTGCTTAAGTTATTTGCTATTGATTGGGAGAGTTGGCTGTTTTTGAGTGAGTGATGGGAGTGGGAAATGTTTTTGTTGTTTTTTTGTAAAGTATATGAATAAAGGGGGGTGAAAATAAAAAGGTGTGCTCACTAGTATATTGCAATTATATGCCTACATATCCTTAGAGGAAGTAAGAGCATTTGTAGTTCGGGGAACTACGGGTAAAAGCAATGTTTGTTGGGTTTTTAGGAGAAGAGACAAGTTGTTATCTTAAGAGGGATTGCTCAACTATACCACACAAACATAGAAAGATAAAGGATCTTTGTATAGTAAGAGAAGGACTTCAACTTGGATATAAAATCAACAAGTATGCCACTTACATTACTTAAATGAAAGAGTATTTCTGCATCATAATAAGGAAGGGACATCAACTTGGATATAGAATCAAAAAGCAGGCCACTTACATCACTTAAATGAGAGAGAAAGTGTCAAAAGTTTGATTTATACCATGGAGATATAAGAGATATCTCTTCTATAGAGATGACTCATGTCCAATCTCTTAGGGAAGAGTTTTGAGTTTGAAGCCAAAGATGGCTAGGGTTTGATTGAAGTTGAATTTTGAGGGGGATCCTAATGTTTGAACTAAGTCTAAACAAAGGGTGAGGGGAATGATGAACATTGTTAGTTCCTGGATTGGCTGGAATTTTGGTAAAACAAAGTATATTCAATGTTGATGTCAAGGTGCTGATGTTGCAACATTGAAGTCTTAACACTGGGCTGTGTTAAGTAATTAATTGCTGAAGTTGGATGTCTGATGTCACACAGGTGATGTTGTAACATCAGATCTGTAGAATTAACAACAGCAGGTTGTGATGCTGTTAGGTTTGCGTATTAGCTGGAATTGTGGAGAGCAAGCTGTCTCATTGGATGCGAATATCTTGGGATAGATATTTGCTGCTGTATAGGAGATCTGTTGCAGATTTGTAGGAGATTTAAAAGGTTGAAGATTTAAAAAGATTTTAGGAGAAAATCTGTTTTAAATATTCAGTTTTAAATAACAAATCTGGGAGATATTGTAGCAAGTCCAAGACCAATTCAAGGAGCTATATAAAGCGCACAAGACCAAAGGAAAAAGGTACAGAAATACAGAGAGAAGATCAAGAGCATAGACTGAGTGTCTTGAGTATTTTGTACGAGTTGTGTAACCAGAATTCTAGAGTGAATTGTTGTGTCGTATTCTGTCCTCTCTAGAAGCTGTGAAGCAATAGAGAGTGTTTGCTTGATCAAAGCTGTGAAGTAAGATCAAGGGTACTCAAAGTGGGTTCTTTGAGTGTTTGTAAGGGATTGAGTGGTGTTCTTATACCTAAGTGGTTTCTTAGGTAGGAAGTCATTAGTAGAGTATAAGTTTAGGAGATTGTCAACGGGTTGTTGAGTCTGTAAATTATATCTACAAGTAGTGAATTCCATCCCTGGCTTGGTAGCCCCCAGAGTAGGTTGGTTGTAACCGAACTGGGTCAACAATTCTTGGTGTTATTTTACTGTTATTGCTGTCCATTGTACAGAGTGTGTTGTTGTGACATCACACCTTAACATCACACGTCTGATACCAGAATTTCAATTGGTATCAGAGCAGGCATCCTGTCTGTCTCTGGGTGAGATCTAGGGAAGTTACTTTCTGGTGTAAAGATGGACAAAGAAGTTGGAGGATTCGTCAACAGACCCCCTATTTTAGACGGATCCAATTATGACTATTGGAAGCCAAGGATGACCACCTTCTTAAAATCCTTGGACAGTAGGGCTTGGAAGGCTGTTATTAAAGAGTGGAAAACACCTGTTGTATGTGGGAAGGATGATGCTGGTAAAGATAAAGAAGGCACCTCTAAGCCAAAGCCTGAAGAAGAGTGGACCAAGGAGGAAGATGAGCTTGCCCTTGGAAATTCCAAAGCTCTAAATGCCATATTTAATGGAGTGGATAAGAATATCTTCAGGTTAATCAATACCTGTGAAGTTGCTAAGCAAGCATGGGATATCTTGCAGGCTACCCATGAAGGAACATCTAGAGTCAATATGTCAAGACTTCAGATTTTAACATCAAAATTTGAAAGCCTGAAGATGAAGGAATATGAGACTATTCATGATTTCCACATGAGTGTTCTTGAACTGGCCAATGCATCTAGTGCTCTTGGAGAGAAGATGTCAGATGAAAAGCTTGTGAGAAAGATCCTTAGGTCCCTACCTAAGAAGTATAAGATGAAGGTTACTGCCATTGAAGAATCACAAGACATCAGTAAAATGAGAGTAGATGAGCTCATTGGATCTCTTCAAACTTTTGAGCTTGGGTTGAATGAGGAAGAACCAGAAAAGAAGCCAAAAAGTATAGCCTTGGTGTCAAATGATGCAGAAGAAAAAGGAAAGAGTTCTGAATCGCAGGAGGATCTATCTCAGGCCATAGTGATGTTGGGAAGACAGTTCACCAAAGTATTCAAGAGAATGAATAATAACTCCAGGCCTAATGTTAAGAACATGACTTCTGACACCAGCAAGAAGGATGAAGAGAAAACTACCCAAGATAAAGGAGTTCAGTGCTTTGAGTGTGAAGGGTATGGACATGTCAAGAAAGAATGTCCCACCTTCTTGAAAAAGCAGAAGAAGGGCATGACAGTTTCCTGGTCTGACTCTGATAGTGAAAGTGAAGGCGAGTCAGCAAAGCATGTGAGAGCTTTAACAGGAGCTGTGGTTTCTGATGATGATTCTAGTGATGGAGAAGTAACTTATGCGGAGTTAGCATCTACCTATCAAGAGCTGTGTTTAAAAAGTGTTGAGATTTGTCAAGAAAATAAGTGCCACAAGCAACAGATTGCTCAGCTAGAGAATGAAAAGACGGATCTGGAAAATGAAGTGGTGCTAGTTAGAGCTTACCTTGATCAAATGACCAAGTCTGTTACGATGCTGAGCTGTGGTACAGACACACTTGACAAGATTCTTCAGTCAGAAAAAGTTGCTGGAGACAAAGCTGGGATAGGTTATGTGGCTGAGGACAAGGGAACTTCAGAAGAAAGCACTTCAGGTTCAAAGAAGGAAGTGTCACAACTTTCATCCCAACATCATCCAAAGAAGCAGGATCCTACCCCTAAGAAAGCTGATGTTTCACAACCTAAGGAGATTGAGAAAAAGGATGGTCCCCAACAGAAGAGAAAGCAGCCAGTAGGAGCTAGTCAGTATATGCCCCCACAATACCACAAGAGCATGCAAGCTGCTCAGTTCAAACAGCACATGTCTCATCAGGTGTCTCAACATCAGGACAACTGGTATGGTTATGGATATGGATACACCAATGCTGTTCCTTAAATATATGGAAGAAGAAAGCCACACCATCATGGGAGACAATCAAGGAAACAACATTCTCAGCCGTCCTATGGGAGAAGATACCAGCATAATAGACGGCAGGGCAGTTATGGTAGGAGGAGACCACATTATGAATGGCAGCATATGCAATCTCATCATGGCAGAAGATTCAGAGATGAAAGGGTGAGATGCTATTATTGTGGAAGGTTTGGACATATACAGTACTCTTGCTACAAGCTGCATGGATACCCTCAACCTCAAAACAGATCGAGAGAGCACAGGCCCAAAGTTGTTAAACAATGGGTACCTAAGGAGAAGGTGAAGTGCTTATTAGCTCACATGACTGACAGAGAGTTTAAAGAAGGAACATGGTATTTTGACAGTGGGTGTTCCAAACACATGTCTGGATGTAGATCCATGTTTACTGAAGTCAGTCATTGTCCCTCTCATGAGGTTATATTTGGCAATGGAGGAAAAGGTGTTGTTGCAGGAGTTGGGAAAGTGCAAGGTGATGGTAGATCTGAACTTGACAATGTTCTGTTTGTCAGTGGTTTAAATGCAAATTTGATCAGCATAAGCCAGTTGTGTGATGAAGGTTACAAGGTAAACTACACTAAGTATGAGTGTGTGGTTTCTGATGAGCATAATCAGATTGTTATGAAGGGTGCCAGAACCAAAGACAACTGCTATCAGTGGATTTCTCTTGAAGGAAATTCAACTAATGATGTTCAAGTTGATGTTATAACATCAGACTATGACATCCGGTTGCTGAAAGGTCACTCTGAGTTAATGAGTCCTGATGTGAACTATTTAAAAGGAAAGTCTTTATGGAAGGAAAAAGTCATTGACACTCCAAATCAAGCTCCTTGCCTCAGACCCCCCTTTCCCGGTGGTGCAACTTCACGCTTCTTCAAAGCCCTGTTCTCGCAACGAATTAAATCCTTCGACTTCAAGAATCAACTCTCACTGAAAAGAGTCATGGCGTCTCCATCCAAGAAATCTGAGAGTACCACAAAAGGAAGAGGTAGGGTTTCAGCTGACGAAGGTTCAGCATCCGATCCTATGGACATTGAACCCCTCTCAACCATTCTTCCTGAATCAGGTAAATCTAGACCTTCTAAACTTGTTCCAAAAAGGGCTGGGACTATTTTTAGAGATAATGAAACGAAAAAGCTAGTTACGAGTGTGCTATTTAGTAATAAAACAGCACCTAGGTCATCCACTTCTCAAACTGTTGAGGAAATGGTAGATGTGGACAAAAGCTTAGGTCAGATTGTTGATAAAATCTTTGAGAAAGGGCTCCCTATAAAGGGTATATCTAGACCACTGAGACAAATTCCTGCAGAACATTCTGAAAGAGAAAAGAGCGACATGCAAAGTGCAGCTACAAATCTTCATAGACTTGCTATGTCTGTTATTGAAGATTCTGAAGTAAGAAGAGAAGAAGATGATGTGCAGAAGGAAGCTAATGTTAAGGGAGATATTGGAACATCACCTGCTGAAACTACTCCTGGTAAAGAAAAGAATGAGGATGTGATCAATGTGGTTGATTTATCTGATGATGAAGTCATTGGAAAAGCTATTCCAAGTATTGCTAAGAGACTGAAGACAAGGAAAGGGAAGACAGTTGAATCCTCTCCAAAGAAGTCGTCTGAAAGCAAGAAGAAAACTGCTGTGATTGGTCCAACCAAGCCATGGAGCAAAGTGTCTGTGAAATCCAAAAAGAGGAAAATAAGGGAAGATTCTAATTCTGACCTTGAAGATGAGGATGATGTTCATGACATCACACCTTCCAGAAGGACAATTTTGAAGAGAATCTCTGACAAAGTCCCTGAAGTTCCAGTCGACAACATTTCCTTTCATTATGCCAGCAGTGCATCAATATGGAAATTTGTATGTCAGAGAAGACTGGCCCTAGAGAGGGAGCTTGGAAAAGAAGCTTTAGAGATGAAGGATATCATGGAGCTGATTAATGAGGCTGGGTTGGTAAAGACTGTGACCAAGTTTCCTAAGTGCTATGAAAGTCTTGTCAAAGAATTTGTTGTCAACATTTCTGGAAATATTTCTGATAAAAAGAGCATTGATTTCATGAAAGTTTATGTGAGAGGAAATTGCATTAATTTCTCTCCTAGTACTATTAATAAGTATCTAGGAAGAGATGATGAAGAGTATAGTGTACTTGAGATGACTGATAATGATATATGTAAAGAGATTACAGCTGGTCAGATAAGGGTTTGGCCATTGAAAGGGAAGTTGCAGGCCAGTAAACTTAGCATCAAGTATGCAATTCTTCACAGAATTGGTGCTGCCAACTGGGTGCCAACAAACCACAAGACAACAATCGCTGTTGGATTGGGCAGGTTTATCTGTGTTGTTGGGAAGAAGATCAAGTTTGACTATGGAAGCTACATCTTTGAGCAAGTGGTGAAACATGCTGAAACAAACGCTATCAAGTTACCCATAGCATTCCCATCTCTTGTGTGTGGAATCATCTTGGAGCAACATCCTGAAACTTTAACAAACTCAGACATAGCTTGCCAGAGGAAGACAGCCTTGTCCCTACACCCTAAACTATTTTCTGGACATCATGTTCCAGACATTGTTCTAACATTAACTGCTGAAGTCAAGAAGAAGACTACAAAGGCTGAACTGATCGAAGAATTGAAGACCATGTGCAAAGACCTTGATGCAGTCATCAGTACCAGTTTGGTTAGAAAAGAGAGACTTGAAAAGCTGATCCAACAGTTAGAAATGGACAGTGGTGATGATGTTGAGAACAATGTTAATGGCTCTGAGGAAGATGAAGTTGATGAGTGTGAAAATGCCAGTGGGGATAGCTAAGAGGAGGAGGAAGAGAATCCTGGAGAACAATCTAGTTCAAATGAAGACTAGTTTATTTGCTTTTGCACCCAGTAGTTTTAGTTTAGTTTTTTTTGCTGGTTATGTAATTTGAATATTGTGCTGTTTTATGCACTATTTATGTCTTTAGTTTCCTTCTATGATTTGTTCTGCCTGTTTGCTAACTGTGAGGCTAACAATGAGAGCTAGGGTGTACTGACTATAGTTAATAGGGCGTCTAACTGAAGTTTGCCTAATTATGGCTACAAAGGGGGAGAAAATAGCCAAGAGAGTCAAGAACATCAAGGAGTGTTGATTGAACTCGACATTTGAAGAGTGCAGCCAAGCAGACATCAAGGGGGAGAAAAGTGCTGCACAGTGTGAGCTACTGAACAGCTGTGATGCTGGTTCATATTTTAGAGGAGGAGCACCAATTGGTTGTTGTCAATAATGAAGATGGTGCTGCAGCAGATCAAGTGATGAAGACTATGTAAAGTGTCAAACTGCTTCTGATGAGAGTTTTAATTTTTGAAGATTATTCCACTGTTGAAGTCTCTGAAGATGCAGAGAATGTTTTAGCCAAAATTAGCTAAAGGGGGATATTGTTAGTTCCTGGATTGGCTGGAATTTTAGTAAAACAAAGTATATTCAATGTTGATGTCAAGGTACTGATGTTGCAACATTGAAGTCTTAACACTAGGCTGTGTTAAGTAATTAATTGCTGAAGTTGGATGTCTGATGTCACACAGGTGATGTTGTAACATCAGATCTGTAGAATTAACAACAGCAGGTTGTGATGCTGTTAGGTTTGCGTATTAGCTGGAATTGTGGAGAGCAAGCTGTCTCATTGGATGCGAATATCTTGGGATAGATATTTGCTGCTGTATAGGAGATCTGTTGCAGATTTGTAGGAGATTTAAAAGGTTGAAGATTTAAAAAGATTTTAGGAGAAAATCTGTTTTAAATATTCAGTTTTAAATAACAAATCTGGGAGATATTGTAGCAAGTCCAAGACCAATTCAAGGAGCTATATAAAGCACACAAGACCAAAGGAAAAAGGTACAGAAATATAGAGAGAAGATCAAGAGCATAGGCTGAGTGGCTTGAGTATTTTGTACGAGTTGTGTAACCAGAATTCTAGGGTGAATTGCTGTGTCGTATTCTGTCCTCTCTAGAAGCTGTGAAGCAATAGAGAGTGTTTGCTTGATCAAAGCTGTGAAGTAAGATCAAGGGTACTCAAAGTGGGTTCTTTGAGTGTTTGTAAGGGATTGAGCGGTGTTCTCATACCTAAGTGGTTTCTTAGGTAGGAAGTCATTAGTAGAGTATAAGTTTAGGAGATTGTCAACGGGTTGTTGAGTCTGTAAATTATATCTACAAGTAGTGAATTCCATCCCTGGCTTGGTAGCCCCCAGAGTAGGTTGGTTGTAATCGAACTGGGTCAACAATTCTTGGTGTTATTTTACTGTTATTGCTGTCCATTATGCAGAGTGTGTTGTTGTGACATCACACCTTAACATCACACGTCTGATACCAGAATTTCAAACATAAACACTAATGTCAAGAGAAACTTAACAGATAAAGTTTATCAAGTATGAACATGTAAAACATCAAGATTGAAATGAATATACAAGTATGATTAAGCATGGTATCAAGACATGTGTATAACAGGCAAAACATAAGATAATAGACATTCTTGACATTGTGGAAGTTCATGAAGGAAATACTTGAACACGTGAGCAAAGATTTAATCAATTGAAACATCACAAACAAGTTTAAGCAAGTACATGTTCAAAATGAATCATGGACAAATGAACATGGTAAGGCAAAATCCTAAAAAGAGTTTATGAAGGAAATACTTGAATATGTCAATAATTTTCACATATTAATCAAGGTGAGCACATGAAAAAGATATTTAACATGGTTGATATAAGGGTTAAAGGAACCAAACTCAAGTGGAAGCCCTAGTCATAGATCAAAGTGTTTCAAAACAACAAGCAAGACTAAACCCTAAAGCTATCACTTAAACAAACCATTTAATCAAAGCTTTTTCCAAGAAAAAGAACACTTAAGCCTGTTACAAGTCATTAACAAGATTTAAACACAACATATTATAGCCACATAAACACATATGTTCAATTAGATCAAAGAAATAATCTAAAGGCTATCATTAAAAGCTTTTAAAAACGCATAAAAGGTACATGTTTTCAACTACACAAAATATATAAAATAAATAATATTTTTTGTATTTTTTGATGTATTCTCAAAATAGAGGGGATAAATGACAAGTGTGCAAATAATCATTAAAAAATAATTATTTTTTCATATAGAAACAATTAGGAGAAAATGAGAAGAAAACATGAAAAATTAGTGTTAAAAAAATAAGGGATTAGAACTCGCGCCCTTATGGTTGCAGGCCCAATATCTTAGCCATTGGCCCATGCACTACATGGTGACTTATTATGTGCGCAGGCAATAACATATTAAGGTTTAAAATAAAAATGTTAAAAAAATAAAATGCCAAAGGTCTGGGGCGAGAGGGATTCGAACCCCAGACCAAGAGCTCACTAGCACACATTAACACACACTTCTACCACCATGGCGCAATGCCTATTCAGTTAATATATTACAACTAAGACATAATATATTAAATCAGATATTCAAAAAATGAATTCGCGTAAGCCATTATCATCTTCTTCCTTGAGCTTCATCATCATCTTCATTTTTTTCAAAATGCTAACTCCTTCGTTTCTTAATGAAATTGAATGATGTAAAGATGAAAGTTACTTGAAATTTTGTGAGGAATCTGATAGTGTAATTCAATTTTATTTATATTACCTAGAATTTAAATTATCACGCAAGAACATAAAAAACCTAAAACTGGAAAATCAAATATGAAATCCTATATGTTACTGAAACTCTGACACCTGCATCTCAGCAGAATGAGGGAAATTATATCTGAAAAAGCCATTATAGGAATACCAGAACTCAAGGTTAAAGATGGGAGTGTCTATGGTGAGTGTAAGGATAGGAAGCAATCTATGATGTCTTCTCCAATGTTACGACATCAGACTACTTCAAAGGTGTCGTAACCCGAAATTTGACCTCCTTTTTTGCCTTTTTGCATGAGCATGTGCACTCGCATTTCCGGCATGCGTATTAGCATTTTTTTCTTTGTGGTTTTGCTGCAGCCATATCCAGAATTTCAGAAATTTTTGAAAACACAGTTAATCACATTCTCACAGAGTCATCACATCATCAACACAAGCAAAATACAATGGTTTCCATGCTTCATCAAATCAAATGGTTGAAGTTCAGAGCCACAACCATATCACCTTGTTTCAAGCCAAATTGGGAAAATTTTGTCGGTGTTAATCGATTAACACTATATGGTTAATCGATTAACACCTGCAAATTTTACAAAATTTCAGAATTCAACAACATTGCAGCATCTACACTATTCTCTTTTGGTCTACATTATTATAGCATCTTGTGGAATATTCTAGACACTTCAAGAATTCACTTACATTTGCTACACTACATCATTTTCAATCGTGCTCACCATACACCCTTGTTTTTCAAGCATGTGAACCATTGTATTTTGAACTTGCATTAGGATGCTCCCACTGTGTTAACAAATAACTAACTGAGTTAACCTCCAACTCAATGAGTTAGATGTAACTAACTCCGAAGTAAATTACAAAACAAACTCTAAACTAAGTTCCAAACCTACCCCACTCCAAAGCTAGCTTATATATGAAGGAACCTTCACAATTTCACAAGGAACCTTCACTTTCATTCTTAAATTTCACCTACACTCTCATTTCTCTCTGAAATTTCTGCAATTCTCTCTCACATTCATCTTCATCTTCTTCACAAAACCTCAATAGAGCTCTTTTTCTCCATTAAAGCTTAACAAGCTTCACATTGAACCTGCTAAAATTTTGAGCTTAACTTCCATTACACTATATTTCTCTTTGGATTTCTGCAATTACAACAACTTCTACTCCACTTCAAGTCTTGGAAGTGATCATTTCAAGAGTTTTGGTATTTGGAGCATTTATCGTGTTTTCTTCGGTTTCACTATAAATCACTTTAAAGCTTGGAATTCTCTAGTTTCTTTGCTTCTTCACACTATATTTTGCTTACAAAAATTACCAAGGCAAGCCTCCGTCTTGTAGGTTGGTGATTCTTGCTCGATTTACTGTTTTCGAACATTTTCACCTTTCTCGCAATGTAGCTCTTAGTTGATACTTTGTTGCTTGAATTTTTACTTTGCATTATTGATTCTTCTAGCTTTCATTTGATGTGAATTAACATGAATTTTGCATCTCCTTCTATGCTTTGATTCACAGTAATTGCATGCGAAAAGTGATTCTGAAAAGTGTGTTTCATAATTCTGTTTTTGTTGTTTCTACAGTGTTAATCGGTTAGCACCAGGAGGTTAATCGATTATCACCTTTCCTGCGCCAAAAAATTCACTTTCTACACTGTGTAATCAATTAACCTCAGGCTGTTAATCGATTACACCTAACATTTTTGCTTAAAAACTTACTGTTTGGGACTGTTATGGCCTATTTTCTTGTACAACTTCCCATGCTTACTTGTATTCATGTTAATGACACTGTTCTAAGGCAGAATCTACTTGGCATGACCTTTGTCCGATTAATTGCTTAATTTTCTTCTCTTATTCTTCAATTTGTTCATATGTTAAGCATTTTTTTGCACCAAGTCTTGTTTGTGGGTTAATATGAGTGTGATTAGTGATGCATGCTAATTTTGTCTTTGTTAATGTTTGCCTTTTTCATTTGGATGCATCATATTTTTTCATCATTGAGAAAATTTAATTTTGTACAATCATTACTTTGCATGTTTGCTTTGATGATCTTTCCATTCGTTTGAAAGATTGTTGGCTTGCTCTTTCCCTTTGATCGATTGGTCGAAACCTTGTTTCGATTGATTAATCTTCCCCAACTCTTTTCCTTAGGATTTTCTTAGAGCTTCATTCTCTTGATCCCCTGTTGAGTCGCACGTCTGCACAACGCTTTGGAGCACCGTACAAGATTCCGCTGTTACTTTGTCGGTTTCAATTTCCCCACTATACTCTGAGTGTTAGAGAAGGGATGAGAGTGGAGAATTCCTACACTCATTCTAATTATTTTGGGTAGGGGATAAATGACCCTATGCCTGGAATAATCGTCTCTATCTCCAGACTCCTTTCAATTTCTACAGCCAAGTCGATCCTTATCTCCATTCTAATTCCTACAGCCAAGTCGATTCTTGATCCCCCACTCCTTTCAATTTCTCCTTTAATAAATCATTATTTTCCTTGGTTCAAGATCAATGTTTTCTTTCCCTCAGTTAATCACAGTTCGTCTGTTAACATAATGAGTCTTCCTTAGGTTAATCAACTTCTCTTGGTTAATCACCCGTTCTTTGGTTACTCACAGTCCGTCTGTTAAAACCAATCTTCTTTGGGTGAATCACCTTCTCTTGGTTAATCACAATCCCTCTGTTAAACCAATATTTTTTGGGTTAATCACATTCTCTTGGTTAATCGCCCGTTCTTTGGTTAATCATAGCCCGTCTATTAAAACCAATTTCTTTTTGGGTTAATCACTTTCTCTTGGTTAATCACAATCCGTCTGTTAAAGTCAATCCCCTCGTGAGGTAGCAACCTTATTTTGGTTCAAATACTCATGCCTTTGGGTTAGTAACCTTTTATTGGTTCAAATACCCCTCCCTCGGTTGAGTACTATTTGTCAGTTTGCGTACCGAACCCCTTTTGGGTCACAAACTTCGCTTGGTTCCACACCCATCCTTTTGGTTAATCACAGTCTGTCTTTTGAAACCAATTTATCCTCTTTTCTTTTCTATTAACCACTGCCCGTCAGTTAACAAACCGAATACCCCATGAGAGTCAAACACCTTTTGGTTAAGCACTCATGCTACTGGTTAATCACCAGACGTCGGTTAAACACCAGTTTCTTTTCTTCCCTAGTAGAGTAACTTCTTCTTTCCCAACTGGGTCACTTTATTTCTTTCTCCGGTTAACCACTTCCTGTCAGTTAATATACTGAATCCCTTGTAAATCCCACATTGTCGTTAATCAATTTCCCTGCTTATTTATTCTCTTAGTCTTGTCACCATTCTGGTTGTTTTTCTCCCTAGTGGAGTAGTCACCATTCCTTTGTCTTTCTTTCTTGATTTTAACATTATTCTTTTTTTCCCCAGTTGGGTCAATCCCTCTACTTTCGCTCTTGGTTTTGACACCATTTTTATTTCTTTCTATGTCTTGGTTCTCCTAACTATGTAGGCTCTGAATTCCTTATTGCACTATGAGGATGCTTAGGCACGAGATTGTGAAATCTTGGCGAGCCACCTTCCCCTTTCTTTTCCCTAGTTCCCTGAACTACGAAGCTCTGAATTCCTCATTGCACTAGGAGGATACGTAGGCACGAGAGCCCCAATCCTTCGCCAACACTTTCTTTTTCTTTTTTTCCTTTCCTCTTTTAGCTAGTAGTCTTTAGATAGATAACTCATCCAAGCCTAGAAGCAAGCAAAATGGTTCTCGTCAAGTATGACGGGTGCGTGAGGTGCTAATACCTTCCTCTCGCATAAACGACCCCTTTACATGTTTCTCTTCCCCTTGGGTTTTATCGATATTTTCCCTATCCTTTAGGACTAAATAAAGTTCGGTGGCAACTCTGTTGTATCTTTGAGTGTGCGATTCACTCAGGAATAATCCCGCTAGCTTCACAAGGTAATATAACTTCTTCACATGGACTTAATGGGACCAATGCAGGTTTGATGGAAAGAAATATGTCTATATAGTTATTGATGATTTTTCAGGGTTTACATGGGTGAACTTTCTAAAAGAGAAGTCTGACACTTTTGGAGTCTTTAAAGATTTATGTCAAAATGTTCAAAAGGAGAAAAATAGTATAATTGTCAAGGTTAAAAGCTATCATGACAAGGAGTTTAAGAATGCAAAATTCTTTAAATTTTGTACTTCTAAAAACACCAGTTATGAATTTTTTTCTTCCATCTCTTCTCAACAAGATGGAACTATTGAGCAAACGACAAGGGACATACACGAATTAGCTAGGGTCATGCTTTATGCTAAGCGACTGCCATATCACTTTTGGGCTGAAGCTATAAATACTGCTTGTTATATAGGTAATAGGGTCACCTTGAGGGCAGGCTCTTCAGCTACTCTCTATGAGCTATGGGAAGGAAAAAGACCTGCAGTCAAATACTTCCATATTTTTGGAAGTAAATGCTATGCCTTGGCGAACAAACATCAAAAGAGTGGGATGGATCCCATAGGTGATGAAGGAATATTTCTGGGTTACTTATCAAGCAGTAGAGCTTATAGAGTCTTCAACTTCAGTGCTGGAATGACAATGGAATCCCTCAATGTGGTGACTGATGATTCAGTTACAGAACAAAGGATGGATGTTGAGAACATTGTTGAAACATCCTCTGTGCATACCAGTGAGGCAAGAAAAGTGGGAAGCTGTAATTTCACTAGCATTGTATCAATTAACTTTCAAGTTATTACAGGTTTCTCTGTTAGAGTTTATACAGAACAATCCAAGGAAATCATTGGAAGACATCCTAATGAAGAGGACATCACTGAATCTACAAGGTATTATCAAACTCATGGCTTGTCTCCAAACCTGAATCAAGGATGAGTCCTATTGTTCAAGAGAAGAAGATCTTGAAATGCATCATTGGAACAAGGGTTGGTGGTATGCATTACTCTTACAACACAAATAATATGATGAAAGAATTAGGTAAGGTGGAATGGGTTAGTGATATGTATGGTTGTGTATCTCCAACAATCAGTCAGATTACTTGCATCAATAAGGAGCAATTATGAGCTTCATGGTGGATTGATGTAGCTGAAAGAGGTGAAACCAGAGGATTTTGCCTTCAACTAGTGTGGATAGGACATATGTTGAAGAAACATAATGACAAGGCTGATATTCTGGCATTACATTGTTAGGATCTGAATGTTATCAGATATTTCATTCAACACGGCTGAAACAAGAATCCTGACAGGTATAATCAACTAATCAGGAATCTTGATGAAGGAAAGGTTGTTATTTTCAATCATGTGGAAACTAAGGATCAGCTAATTGTTATGTTTACTAATACCTTATATTGAAATGTACTTGAGAACATAAGCTGTGAAGTAAGAACTGGCACTGTTGAGGAGTTGTAGCAATTACGGAAATGGAGGAATGCAACATATATTGCACATTTCCTCTATTTTCTGATGCTTGGTAGGCCTGGGCAAGTGATTGTAGTTAAAGGATGGAACAAAAGATCTCTGCAAGATAGAAGAACTGATTTGAAGAAGACATGTTTTAAGGCTGCGGCAAGGGAGTTCAGTGTCAAGACTCCTAAAACATGTGACTGCAACAAGAAGTGCATAAGGATCTTTGACAGAGGCAAGAGGTGGAAGATCATCTAAACATGATTTGACTGTGTGTTTCCATCTGTGTTTATACTTTATGCATTTTTTGTGCTTCCATCTATGTTATTTATATTTACTCTATTTTTGTCAATTTTTGGCTAAAAATGGGGAGTAAAGTGTTGATATGTTTGTTGTTTCTAATGTTGGATCAGATGTCATGACTTCATGTCATCTTCATAATACTGCTTAGGAAGAGTAATTTTTATTGTTACGTGTTTGTATGCAACTATTTAGGGGGAGTGAGCTTGTGTTTCATGCTTTTTAAGTGTGGTTCTATTGTATGAACTTGCAAGAGTTCATGTGTGTTTTTCTTATGATTTAGGTTTTCCCCTTGAGGGGGAGTATTGGTTATGTATGACAGGGGGAGCTTTGTACCTGTCTGTTCTGTAGCTGTGAAGTTGTAATTTGTACAAAGCGTACATGTTCTCATGTACCTTGTGTTGTTCTAGTTGATCTGTGTTGTCAGACTAGATGTCTTGACATTGTGATGTCTGGTGTGCTCTATTGCCTTGACACTATTGGGCTTGTGGTTCTTGTTGTTTGATGTTTCTATTTGTTTCTATTTTGATTCTGATGTGTATACCTCTGATGTGTGTTAAGGTTGTTTTAACCAAATTTTGCGAAAGGGGGAGATTGTAAGTTCTGTGGTTTTTGGATTGACAACAATTTGGTAAAACAACATGCTGTCAACAAGATGTTAAGCCAGACCTTCTGCTATGATAGTCAGACATCATGTTCAGCATGATGTTGTGACATGTGCCAGGACATGTTATACCAAAAAGTTAGGGCGTGTCTGTTTTGGTATTTTTAGAGTGAGTTTTGCGTGTGTTTTAATTCACACGTTTGCGCTTTTCAAGGAGGGATATTGTGGGAACTTCTGTTTTGACAAATTGTGTTGGTTTTTCGTAAAAAGGATCTTTGAACCTTTTTAGAAAACTTTGTATTTTGTTCCTATTATTGTGCATGAAACTTTGCTACTGATTGAGAGTGGTTTCTTGGTGATTTGTATTTTATTTTGAAGCCTAAGTCCATGCAGCTGTGATGCTTATTTAAAGGAGTTTCTAAACCTAAAGAGGGCGTGTAATTTGAAGAATAAGGATTAGTCGTGCATTTGAGTCTCTTTAGGGTTTAGTGTGTTTTTGTTTGTATGTCACTCTTGTATCAGGTTTGATGCATTGAGTTGACTGATTGTTCATTGTTAACTGTTCACTCTAAAGCTTTTAAGCAAGGTTGTATTGTTCTTAGTTGAAGCTTTTAAGCAAAACTATGTATTGTACTTGGAAGGGTTGATACTTCTATTTTGGATTGTTGTTGAATTATCACTGGTTTGTGACTGATAGGAAGTGAGAGGGGGATCTCATATCTAGAGGGTGTCTAGGTAGAAGTTGCATAAGGTAGTGATTAAGCGAGAAGTTGTAAACGGGGGAGTTTATCTTTGAACTAATACTATCATAGTGAATTTTCTTCCTGACTTGGTAGCCTCCAGATGTAGGTGAGTTGCACCGAACTGCGTTAACAACTATTGGTGTTATTTAATTTTTCTGTCATTTATTTTTCCTGCATATTTGTGAGTGATCAAACTGTTTTGATCTCAGTATTGTGACATCTGTTTCGACATCTGATATCTGCGTGCCAGAATTTCGCTCTTAATTATGAATTACTTTTTCATTCTACTTTTATCATTGCACTCATTCCTTCAAAGCTTTTTTTTGTGGTGTTGAATAGACAGCTAATCCTAATAACATAAGAAACGCATCAGGAGCTGCGATTATTTTGTCCCTAACTTAGTCAAATGGTAGTAAAAAAAAAGGAGATTTCTTGCTACACCGCCCAACCTTCTTAGGCACCATGCGCGCTGACAAAAATACCCCTGCGTTCCGGATGTGCAAATCTGGATGCACCTTTTTTTTAAAAAAAATCAATTTTTTCAGGATTTGCACATCTGAGCACACATTTTTTTAAAAATTTTCAGTTTTTTTCGGATGTACACATCAGAAAAAATTTCTGATCTGCAAATCCAAAAAAAATCAAAAGAATTCCATAAAATCATTTACTTCTAAATATAATTAAATTCAATATAATTAAAATTAATATCATTTTTTCGATATAATTAAAATTAATATGAGTTCTTCAATATAATTAAATTCAATATAATTAAATCCAATATAATTAAATTAATTTTAGAAGTAAATACCATATAATTTTAATTATGATTTAGAAATAAATATCATATAATTTAGAAGTAAATACCATATAATTTTAAATACCAATATAATTAAATCCAATTTTAGAAGTATATACCATATAATTTTAAATCCAATATAATTAAATTATTTTTTTCAATATAAAAAAATTATTTAGAAGTAAATACCATATTAATCATTTAGAAAAAAAATCATATTAATTTTAATTATATTGAATTTAATTAAATTGGATTTAATTATATTAAAAAAATCATATTAATGTTAATTATGTTGTATTTTAATTATATTGGATTTAATTATATTTAGAAGTAAATGATTTTATGGAATACTTTTGATTTTTTCCGGATCCGCAGATCAGAAATTTTTCCTGATTTGCACATCCGCAAAATCAACTTTTCTCAAAAAAAATGGTGCGTCCGGATGTGCACATCTGAAAATTGGGGGGCAAAAATAAAATTTCACGTAGTGTCTAAGAAATATAGGTGGTGTATTAAGAAATCCTAAAAAAACAAAAAAACAACTTCAGCAAAATCCAACATTGGAGTTGAGTATATGAAAATGGAACATATGTCACCTAAGCCTATTAGATTCAAACTCTTGCTATTTTGTAAGAATCAGTTAGTTGTATTACTAGCCCAAAATCCTAACTTACATGTCAAGACCAAATACATGGAGATTTTTTTTTTTTGTAAGTTAGTACAAAATAACTGTGTAGTCCTAATTCCAGGCACATGGGAAGATGTGTTCATGAAATCTCTATCTTATTCAAAGTTTCTTATAGCATGTTTGGATTAGCTTTTGGAAGACCCATAATCAATTCTAGAGGTGTAGAATTGATTCTGGGTGATTTTGAGGTGTTTGTTTTATCAAAAGTAGAATTGATTTTACCTCCAGAATTGATTCTACTTGAAGCTAAAATTTGTAGCTTCTACCTCCAGAATTGATTCTGGGTGATTTTTACACTGAAATTTATTATTTAACTTACTTTTCATTAAATGTATCCAAACATAAATCAATTCTACTAAACTCAATTCTATTAAAATCAATTCTACCAAACTCAATTCTGCTAGAATCAATTCTGTTCACCGCCAATCCAAACACACCCTTAAAGTATAGGAAAAGTTAAAGGTGACTCACAAGCTCAATGTGAGCGACCATGCTTAAACTCAAGTCCATGTTGAATTTTTGTGTGGATATAAGCGATATAATATAAGAATGTGTTGACATCATTTTATTGTAAAACTGAATAACTAACTCAGAAAATTAATTATTTAATGAGTGACAGTTGTTGGTAGCATGCAGTTACAATTGCAGGTCATTTCTCAATGTAAGTGTTATGCTGTAACAAATTTCGTAGAAATGAAAAACATAAAACAAAACTACAAATCAAAACATACTATATCATTATCTTTAATGAAATAAGTCGAAGGAGAGCATCATTTTGTTTTAACTTGTACCAGAGGTTGCTTTGTTATTGAATGACCTCTAACTCTCTCTAGACTGTCAGCAAAAGATCTTTGATAAATAACATTATTGGTTGAGCTATAACAGCTAAAGAAAAAATATGGATTAAATTAAACACAACTGAGAAGAAGCTTATATTTAGCTAAGATGACAATATACACAGCATTAGCAGCGAATAAAAGGTAATTGAAGAGTTAATACCAACATTCAGAACTAAATAGCGTGCATAAAGTTGCTTGTTCAAATCATCTTCTGAAATACTGTTTCCACAAGCCTTTTTGATAATGAAGTCAAAGCTTGAATAGCTCCGCAGTGACCAGAGCAAGTCACGCTTCATATTATATTTAAAGGAGGACCAAATCAATATGAATAAATGAATAATAGTAATTTGTTGGTTCATCTTTCCAAATATTTCCTTTCCACAAGCCTTTTGATTAAAAGTTAAAACTTTATCAGTTCAGCAGTATTCATAGTAAAATAGTCTGAGAAACATAGTGAAGAGCCAGAACAACCTAAGTGAAGATCCGAATATCTTTAAAAAAAATGCATTGAACTAAAATGTGTAGCTTATTAAGCTTTTAATTTGTCCAGATGAGATTCTACATCAATATCAAGGTTATATGCTAGCATCACAAAAAATTGACAGTTAAAAAACGTGTGTCTACTAAGGTATGATGCAAGGTTAGCAGAGTGTATCATTCAATTATTTCAAAATCAGTAGATGTACCCATAAACCCTAACATCCTATAAACAAAAATCAATTATAGACAAAAATGAATCTACTCAAAATCAGTGACAGACCCAATAGAAGAGCGAAGGGCACAACAAAAAGACAGTAAAACCATGAAGAAACATTGTGGATCGTGAAGAATAAGAGGGGGAAAACTATGGGTTTTTACCAGCCACAAGACAGGACATAATGGCACAATTATCGACCCTGGTATAAACAAATAAGAAGATCATCCACATGGTGTGCAAATAAATAAAATAGACTACCGTTATCTGAACAATGCATAAGAAGATCATCCATTCGAGGGTTGTTTCTGCAGCTTTTAAGCAAGTTCAAGTTCTGACCGTGATTGACAAGTGTGAGTTTTAAGCACACCTGAGATATCGAATGTTATTGGAAAGCACATAAACAATCATAACAAACAGAGGTCAGAAATTTCTTATCTCTGAAATAATTATTGGTAGAGGTCACCAATTAATTTGCAGAGAGAAGAGGCAAACCTAGCATCATATTTAGCCATTGGAAGCAAGGCATGCAAGCCTCCTACACTGGCCCTGGAAAATGATTTTGATTCATCAATAAAAATAAATAATCAAATAGTAGGAAAAAAACCATATAAGAAAATAAACAGTAAATAAAGTTTACTGAGATTAAGCAAAATTTTAGATTTCATCATTGTTTGGCAATTAAATGATTTACATAACATCAGAAAGTAGTAGTTGAATAAACAATCACATGCAACTCTCATAGCTTTTTGAAGGTATGGAAGCTCTCACCTTATATAATACAGAGAAAAAAAAAGACAACAAATAAGATCCAAAATTTAAAAAAATAAATAGATAAACAAAGGATAAATAAAATAAAGAGCATTGTAACTTGACAATTGATTTTTTTCATATTGAGTGTGACATCATAATTTCTACAACAGAATGAATAGGAGAAAATGATGAATCAGAAATTTTTTATCTGGTTCAGAACCTATGTACATGGTATTCAAAAATGAAAGAATATATGAAACCTCCCCTATGTAAACATTTAAAAACTCTGAACACCGGAAACTAAGTTCTTTATCCCTATCAAATGTTCATCGTTTGAGATATTGAGTGAAATTCGAAGATTAGTCAATACTTCTTCTTTTTCCCAACTTAAAGGACCGGAAGCATACATTGCCTCTAAGGTACAGTGATAAGCATTCAACTCTAACCTATGGATTTTTTCGGCTACAACCTCTTTTGGGAAAATGGTGCATCCTACATCCGCATCTTCAACATCTAGAGAATCTGCATTGCTGCAAATGGTATTGTCATCACTTTGGCAAGGATTTGCCAACATATCACCATAAAATCCATCAACATCTTCAACATCTGGAAATTCTGGATTACAGCGAAGGGAATCTCCGTCATCTTGGCACGGACCTGCTAATGTATCATCAAAAAATTCATTTGCACTACCACTTATTACACTACAGCTGCCAACGGAACTCAGATTACTACAAGAATAATCTTGTTCTACAGTGGTTTTAACATTACAAGGATTCTTCTTCCCTATTCCATATAATTGATTGGTACTATTAGTGAAGGAATAATGCGTGTATTTTTCACCCATATTATTCTGTGGGTAAGCAATAGCATCTACCTTTTCCATCAATGGAGCAGTGGATACTGCTTTGAACCTTTTAGACTCGCTCATAATCACACAAGCCCTATTTTTTCTGGGATAATCCTCAATACGAGATGAGCCAGGAGAGCACGCTCTTTTCAAAGTTGAAGGTGAGGGTAGATGGAGACAGCTGTCATCCAATCCTAGTGAACAAACATTGTTAGCTTGCTGAACATCAGGCATCACCTTATAGTTGTTTGAAATCAAATTCCGGCTAAACTTCATAACTCTAGACTTGGATGGTACCTGAGTCAAAGACAAGAAAATAATCTAAGGAAAAGGCCTGGCAAAATTTTCAAAGTAATGATGGGAGAAAAAAATTAGCACAATTCCCAAGAATTAACAATGCTAATTTGAAGCAATTTACACAAATAATGTAAATTCTACCACTAAGAAACTGCCAAAAAATTGAGAATGCTTGCTGGTTTAACTTTAATATTTGAAATAGAAAAACTTGATAAGCAACAAAAATTACCTTTGGACTAATGATCCACTGACCATTTTCCCATGATTGGCACATCCTCATGTGAATTTCTTGGACCTTCAGCTCCGTGCAAGATCCGTGCAACGCTACCAAGTACAATTCTCCAGTCATGTACTTCAACACAGTAGCTTTTTTCCAGCATCCATCATTCCAAACCTCCACGGCATCATTAACTTTCCAACCCTCAATATTTTTCATAGCAGGAGGGCATGGTCTGATGGCCTTCCTTGGAACCCTCCTCGAAAGAGCCTTATCGTTTGCCCTAGAATGGTCATACTTGACATTGAAAGTGTTCCCGTTACCAGAAGTAATACGGGCACCATGCCATTCTACTTCAAGCCTCGAAGTATTGACAAGGACCTCTACTTTACTTCCTTTTATTAATCTCATGGTGAAAACTTTAATTCAATCTCTAACCTGTCACATTGTTAAACAAATGTTATTGCACACACAACTCACAATTATCATTACAAAAAGAAAAAAATCGAAAGAAAAAAAAAATGCAATAATTCATCCCAACGGTAAAATAGCATGTTACATCCATAAGCGTAACTTTTCCAGATATCATATTTTAAACTCAATTTTCCAGATAACATTGAACATACCGTTATATGAAAATTAATAATACGAGATTCAAAAACTATAAAAAAAAAAAAATGAACAGATAACAGATCGTGAAAAGCTAGAGAACAAAATAAAAATTCACAAAGGAAAAAACCTAGAATCGAAGCAATTGAAATAAAATAAAGTTGAAAGAAGATTGATGCTACTAACCTTCGTTGACGTTAATCGGTTGAAGAAATTCGATAACCGTTGAACGAGACGCTCCGGTGCGAGTGTGTTCACTATTCCGATGGCAACGAACGAGTATTGAATGAATGAGCAGATGCAAATTGCAACTACAATTTTTTTTGCTTCCTGCAATTCTTTAAATATTGAAAATGACTGCAACTTCTACACATTAATAAGTTTTTTACATTTAATAAAAAAGTATAAATATAAAATTTTCAAATTCTGCATACTGGTTTAACCGCTCTTGACAGCAAAACCCTCTATTTTGCAGGAATCACTTTCCATAAATAAGTCATTTTATCTTAGAGGATCAACATCTAAAAAAACTCATTTTTATCTATTAAATGGATTTCATTAAATTTTTTAGGCTTAAATAGTGTTTTTTATTTCTCTTGAATAATTTTTGTTTTTCGTCCTTATATGTTATTTTAGTATCTACTATAAAGCAATTATAAAGAAGGGCATTGACTTTTCATTTGTGTCCTTTCACTTCTAAATCTTTATACTAAAGAAAGGGCATAATTGTAACTAGGGAATTCATCACCCTTCCTAACTTATTTCCCACATATTGTGCCATTTGTTTGAATGTCATTGGTCCACATTTTCAAAATACCACATCCATCCAAACAAACCCCAATCCACACAATTTCAACTTTTCTATCTCTCTCTCCCGCCACCAAACCCTAACCCACGCCCTTCTCTGCCGCCACCCTCTTTCTCCACACAACAGATCGCCACCCTCTTTCTCTACAGAATCGCACGCCGCCCTGTTTCCTCTGCCTTTTTCTCTCCGATTGATATCATTTTCTGTTTCTTTTCATCATTATCGAAGGGTCTTTTAAGGGTATGTTGATGATATTGCTGCGAACCCTGAGAAATTGGTATGCAATGCATGCTCTGGAAGATGATGATTTGGAAATTCTCTACAGAATCGCACGCCGCCCTGTTTCCTCTGCCTTTTTCTCTCCGGTTGATATCATTTTCTGTTTCTTTTCATCATTATCGAAGGGGCTTTTAAGGGTATTTTGATGATATTCATGCGAACCCTGAGAAATTAGTATTCAATGCATGCTCCGGAAGATGATGATTTGGAAACTCTGGTAAGGCTCTGTTAACTTTTATAGGCTTCACCATCAAAATTTCATGACTGACATTGGCTTTTGAAGATTGGATGGTATTTTCTCTATAATCTCTATAGTTCATATTGATTTTGTGTAGTTGGTTTACTGATTATAGTTATTGACATTCTAATTTTAGCAAATTACTTGGTACCAATATGATAAATAATTTATATGTTATCTTCTGTAGTATATCAACTTTAAATGAATGAAAATGGAACATCTATGGACTACGAATGAACATGATCACCAGTCTTGTGAAAAAATCAGGTTGCAGGTTGCATTGAATTAGGCTCACAATTATGCAGGTTTGTCTTTTTAATTACTGTGCTTTTAAAAAGTTTTAAATTCCAATGCAAATCATTACTTTGACCTTTAGGTTTCAATGACAATTTAATAAAACGTCATTGATAGGTTTCAATGACAAATTATTACTGACATTGCCTTTTGAATTAACCAAACAATTAATGACCCAAGTCCACTAAAAAGTTGCAGATTACCAATGTAATGAGAATATCAATAGTCAAATTACACATTATAAAGTCCTGCTATCTCTTTGTTGTATCACACAACCATCACCATAGGATAGGGAAAAAAACAATGAATTCAAATAACGTTGTCCTGCATGAATCTGAGGCATATGAACAACAACCTCAACACGTCCAACGAGTTCCCCAGGTAATCCCTGTGGTTGACGAGGTCCAACAAATACAACATGTTCAACAAGAAGTACTCTTCCAGGTCGAGGAAGCTGAGGAGGCACAAGAAGCTGTTGCACTGCGTAGAAGACAAGCCAGGAGACGATTAAGAAGGGCAAGAAGAAAGGCGTTGCGAAGAAGACAGGCCAGGATGCGTTTTTTAGATTCAGATGATGAGGATGAGGCACCTTTTACCTGGAGTAACTTTATGAGGGCTATGGGTTTTAGATTTGATCTTTAATATTTTACATTTTCATCTAGGGCTGTTATGAAATTATGATCAAGTATTTAATTATTGTCAGAATCGACTTCACGTTATGTTTTTTTGGAACTATTTTGCTACATTTTATGCATTTTGTTATTTTGATCGAATTTAGCATTTTAATATGACTTGTATCTTATAGTTCATGTGGGGTCTTAATCTTTATAAAAGTCGAAAACTCACTTCTTCACAGGTACTGTTATTTATTATCATACATTTGTTGTTAGAATGATGTTCTATATATTGTTATGTTGCTGTTTTGTATTATTATTTAATATATTTATGGCTCTGTTCCTTTTTGCAGGTTTTAGCAACATTTACATTGGCTTTGGTACATACATTAGGGAACCTTTTCACTAATATGAACCTTGCTATGATGCTATGAATTTTATGCTGCTGCAGATGTTATTTGTTGGTTGTCTGTGATGAAAATAAATCTTCTGAGCCCTGAATGTTGCTGTGAAATTCCTCTCATTCCTGTTGTTCCTTATGATATAGTGTCCCTTTTACATCTCATGGCATTGAATTGGGACAAACGTCTCGATCTGCCATTTGTTGGTGGTTGATGATGAGTTGGAATAAATTCCAGTCTGAAACCTAATATCCTGAACTCTTAGCATCTTGCCGCTTATTTGTTGTTTAATGCCGTTGAATTGATATGCATTTTGCTAATAACAACTTGGTTTGATTTTACCTAACCATTTGTTATAGCAGAAACAGAGTTTGTTGTCGTTGTTGCACGGGACACTTTCATCGTATGCCATGTGCTGCAAACTGCATTCGTATCGAAGAATTTTTTTCTTGCATACCGAACAGTTTGCAATTTTTTTTTGAACTGCTCTGATAAAAATATGCATGGTGATCGGTTTGTGTGACACCTAAGGGGTTCCTATGATGCTCTGACATTTATGATGCTGCAGATGTTATTAGTTGTTTTGCTGTGATGAAAATAAATCTTCTGAGCGCTGAATGTTGCTGCGAAAATCCTCTCCTTCCTGCTGTTCCTTCGGATATACTTTCCCTTTTACATCTCATGGCATTGAATTGAGACAATCGTCTTGATCTGCCATTTGTTGGTGGTTGATGATGACTTGGAATAATTCCAGGCTGAAACCTAATTTCCTAAACTCTTACTATCTTCTTCTTTTCTAACACTACTTTATTCTTATAACAAACATTCTGCAGGTCATCCATGAAAACCAAATGCTGCATATCCAGGCTATGATGCATATCCAGGCTATGATGCTATGAATTTTATGATGCTGCAGATGTTATTTGTTGGTTGGCTGTGACGAAAAAAATTCTTCTGAGCCCTGAATATTGCTGCAAAATTCCTCTTATTCTTGTTGTTCCTTCTGATATAGTCTCCCTTTTACATCTCATGGCATTGAATTGGGACAAACGTCTTGATCTGCCATTTGTTGGTGGTTGATGATGAATTGGAATAAATTCCAGCCTGAAACCTAATATCCTGAACTCTTACCATCTTGCAGCTTATTTGTTGTTTAATGTCGTTGAATTGATATGCATTCTGCTAATAACAACTTGGTTTAATTTTCAGTCCTATGACAGGTGAGACACTAACAAAAATAGATTCTGTGCTTTGAATTTCATTTTTAGTTCTTATTTAGATGTTTATTTTTTGTTGTGCTTTTTTTGTCTTCATTTTGTGTTGTCCTTCTTGATTAGTTGGGTCTATCTATCTATTACACGTACTTTAATGCCTATCCCTCAGGAAATGTAACAAAGATATGGCTCACAAAACTCAGAATATGATAAATTTTGGACCAATTCTAAGGAATTCAAGACAATATCTGAAATCATTGGACAACATCAGGTAAATAGAATTCTTTTTCATCTTAGTTTGCTTGCATTTGTATTTTCCTATCCATTACTTAGCTTTTACATGTTTGTAAACAAGGACTGCTTCTGCACAACCATTGGAACAACAATGAGGTTCAAATCCACACCTTTTGACTGATACTATAATTGCTTCTCATGATGTAATCGTGCAAACATAAATCATGATTTTCCTTTTCAATGCAACTGTGATGGTCATAATGTCGTCGAAGTCACCAAGTAAATCCTCATGTCTTAGTTTATGACTATGGTCTCAACTTTATTTGCTTCCTACTAATTTACACTATTGATTATTGTAGATATAAATTTGATATTGATGTTGAACACGACAATTATGTTTGTATCTTCATGTGTTTGGGACAAAGACTCTGTCCCAGTTGTTGGAATGACTGCTGCCAAGTTGAGAGATAACATGAAAGAAGTAAGTTACTTATGTCTTATGAAGAAAGTTTTGCCTTTTCATATATAATGTCTAAACTCATTGATCATGGAAGGTTACTAACTTTTGTGTTTCTGTTGTAGGCCGGGGAAAATCACCCACAAATCTATCCTATATATCTTGATAGTCTTTTGAAGAAAGAGTTTGCTTTTTGTGTCAAGCATTCCACCTTCTACAAATAATGCTCAGTTGTTATGCTTAATATGGATGAGCAAGTCTATAAAATGATCAGTGAAATCATGAATCACAATGAGGTAATACATGGAGTATTCATTATAAACATTCTGACATGGTTTAATCACAATTTTTCTTACCTTTACTGCCACAAAATGGTAAACATATATGTGTGGCTCAATTTGTAATTTGTCATACCTATGAAACACTTGGGCCTTAGCTTTGCCTCATATTTTGTTAAGTATTTTGTTATCACATGTTGAATCATTTGGCTAATTTTTACTTCAGTTAATTCTAATATCAGTCCTTTATTTTCTGTTGAATCTTTTGCTACACATTTTTTATGGACCAAAATCGATTTCATGAAAAATTATCATATTATGAAACAGTTACACATTTCATCCACCACATGTATATCCAAGTTATCTTAAAACTATTAAGAAAAATATAAAAGCTCTGTTATGAACTGTATAACTGTCTAAGACCATGCACAATGTATAATTTATACATGCTCAAATTTTTAAACAATACATGTGAAGTGAAATTGCATATGATTTATGCTGAAGTACTGATATATGCTCAAAGGCACCTTATTATTCACATGTTATAACGTATATAAATACATTTTACCATTTCTAAAGGTTAACAGGTTTTCACCATTTCTTTGTAATAATGTGTCTTCATCTAAAACATTGACTTTTGTCCTAACTTAACTGTTGGATGATTTGATTGTTTTTCCAGGGATATGATGGTTTCATTCTGATTGAAAATGTTCCAAAACCAGGAAAAGGAGGATTTCAACATCAAGGTCTTAGAGGTATTGCTTTTTCCATTGCCCATTTCTATTGATTTTTGTTGGATTGATGTTTTCAAATAAATATGTCTGCAATTCTGTTAAAGTAACTTTCTCCAACTTAGAATGTATTGCATTTTCATTTGTCAAACTCATACCCTCCTTGAAGTTATTTCACTACACGTACTCTAGATGCATACATGTCCTTCTTGGATTACTTGAATGCCACTGTTTCATATTTGAAGATTACACTGATACAATTTCTGTTTGATTATAATAGTAGTTAGTCCTTATGGAAAATTTATGTTACAGTTTTGTTTCTCATTTCGAATTGTAGGTGTTGTATCTGTTTCATTGTTTTTTAGTTGATGCAGCATTTTATGAATCTCATTAACATTGTATAATGAAACACACTTTTTTCAATTTTGATGACAGCAATGGAATTTTTCAATGGTTCGATGCATTCAGTTATGCCATAGATTGTTCTATCAGTGTCTCTTGCAGTGTGCAAATCTGGTGTTGGAGTTCTAAAAACAAGGTGATTTATCCATGAACTGTGGCACTAAATTATATTTAGTTTCCTCGGTTGGTTAGATGATGGAACCATGGTATTGAAATAAAGTTGTTCATTACTGGAAGTATTTACTACTTTACGACCAGCTTGTATTCATGTTTGTGTGTCTGACTTTTGTATGGCCAACAACACCTTAAAATAGTCATCCCATTATTCTTGATCTTTTATATCCTATGGTCTTGCAAGTAAAGTTAGTTTGTGAGCATATTATTCTACGTGTTTGCATATTATCCTCATTGTTTAACCTTGCAGTTTGTAAAAAATGCCCAGGAAAAGATGTCAATATGCAGTTCAAGAAAAAGCAATAGAAGCAGAAGAAAATTTCACTTTAAGCATAGGAAGAAGAAAAAGCATTGTAACTTAGATGAACTATTTATTAATGTATTAGATTACTTGAGTTAGGTATTTCTAATTTTATTCTACTGAAATTTATGGATGTATAGCTATATTTCTAATTTTATTTTGCAGAAGCTTCCTAATAATATCCCTTTTACCTAAATTATTTTTCTTGTGATTATAAATCATTGTATTAGACCATAATATTTGATTATAATCAGGTGCTAGAAAGCACCAAGGCAATTGATGATGATTGTGTTATACTTCTTCCCATAGAAAAGTGAGTACTTCTATTTTTTTTACAACAAATTTTGTTATATAATAAGAAAAAGCATTTGCTATGAAAAAAGGTGTAGTTAAGTAAAAACAAAATGGAATGGTGTGGAGAGTAAAAACTTAGACTGTAAGCAATTATGTTTGACCTTATCTCAAATGAAATTAATTATCACTAAATTTAGTTTTTAATTTTAGTTTCTAATTTCATGAACTCTTAACATGTTGCTGCTTATTTGTTGTTTAATGCCGTTGAATTGATATGGATTCTGCTAATCACAACTTGGTTTGATTTTACATAACCATTTTTATAGCAGAAACCGAGTTTCTTGTCGTTGTTGCACGGGACACTTTCATCTTATGTCATGTGCTGCAAATTGCATTCGTATCGAAGAATTTTTTTTCTTACAAATTTTGTATAACCATATTACAAATTTATAGTTGAAAAATGTTCATATCAAAATTTTTCATTATACATTTTCCATTTAGAATAAATGAGTTTTTTTACAATTGTATCTCAATATATTATTTCTACAATATCAAAATAAATTTACCCGTGCGGGAGCACGGGTGTTTTACTAGTTAATTTTTAAATGTTAAATTTTATTTGATTTTAAATTTTAAAATTAAAATTTATGAGAAAATTTGCGGATTTTTTTTTGAATTTTTCTGTGAATTTTAACTAAAGACTAAAACCAAATGAAATTTAATATTTAAAGATTTTATCTTAAAATAAAAAGATATATGACGAAAAACAAAATCACGTCGGGCGGAAAAAAATATTTAAATCAATTTCTTATATTATTTTGCAATTCTTAATAATTAAAACAATCAATCTATATTATTTAAATATTCATGTAATTTTTTGAAAATTGATTCGATCGACTGGTTCAATCGGTTGGCCGAGAATTGGAGCTAAATCCAGTTCGATCAACCTTTCAAAATCGGAATAAAATAAAAAAAAGTCGGATTGAATCGTTCAAAACCATTCTAACCGAAGCCGGTTTTGTAAAACCCCTTGGTTCAAATAAATGCATCAAATTGATCATTTTTAAAATTAAAAAAAAAATTGATAAAGTTTAATATGTCAATATCAATACTTAAAACATTCCTCAATCACAAAAAAGAATTTTTTTTACAACCATACAAACTTTTATCTTGTATCACTCTGTTATAGTTTTATTTCAACCACTCTCCACTTACATCACGTCGTCTCTTTTAAACATAGCCACACTGTCCAACTCAATATTGATTTTCGTTCAAATCAATTTTGTTTGTCGTTGTCAATTATGAGTTGTTGGTCAACGTTCAACTCGAATTTACTTGTTGTTATTCAATTAAGACTGTTGTATTGTTTATTTTTTTTTTTGTAATTCTACATGAACATGGAACATAAGTCAGCAAAACTGGTGTAGTACTTAAGAGTTGAATTTTCTAACGGAATCGCCTTAAATATTATATAACAATCAGTCAATTGTGTTATTAGCCCTAAATCTGACCAAGTACATGGAGATTGACTTGTTTTTTGTAAGAGAAAAAGTTGATACAAAATAACTTTGTGTAGTTAAATGTGCTCATTAAATCTCTATCTTCCTCAAAGTTTCTTCAAGTATGGGACAAATTAAATGTGTCTCAGAAGCTCAATATGATTAACCATGCTCAATGTGATCTTCTTCAAAGTTTTTTCAAGTATGTGACAAGTTGAACTATGGAGATCCGACTAACTTGGTTCCATGATGATCCATAAAACATCTTGTTGTAGAAAAATCCAACATTGAGGTTTTTTTTTTTTTGGACAGGAATCCAACATTGAGGTTGAATATATGAAAATAGCACATGTGTCGGCGGGACTTATATAGATTTAAACACTAACTTAAGAGTTGTATGTTCTAGCACAATTGCCTCTAATGTTCTGTAACAATTAATTCACTATGTTATTGACCCAAAATCCTATCTTACATGTCATGACCCAGTTTATGGAGATTTACTTTATTTTATAAGAGAAAAAGTTATTACAAAATAACTATGTGTAGTCCTAATTCCAAGCACATATTGATGGGAAGATGATAGATCTTGCAAAGGTTAAAATCAAATCTAAGCTATGGGAAACAAACATAAAACAGCAAAGATAATAAACATAGTTTTTCTCTACTTCTCAATAGAAAATACAACACTTAAATAGTAGGGTTACTACCCCTAATGGGCCTGGGTCAGCGGACAAAACATAAAAATAAAAACTAAATTCGGAATAAGCTAAAAACACCCCCAATACTCAAATGAAATCTTCTAACCACTTGGGCCTTCTTCTCATCCGTGTGGGCCTTCTCTTATCAATACTCCCGGTATCAAAATGGACCTTGTCCTCAAGGTCCAAGGAAGAATGAGGAAACGGGTCGATGGAAATTTGGGGCCCATTGGTTTCAGCTTGGGTCGGCAAGTAGGAGGGAAGATAGTGTGATGCGTTGGCAGAGGGTTGGGGAAAAGTTTGGTTTAGTGGCTCAAGAAGTAAGGGGGTAGGTGGGGCGGTGCCTTGGGAAGGTGAGAAAGGTGGGGAACAGCTAGGATGTGCCATGCGAGAGGACACGTGGTCCCTACTTTCTGCGGGCATTGACTGTTTCCAAGAGAAAGTGGGGTTGGCTTTGAATTCAGCCGTTGGGAAAAACAGAGGGCACGTGGGTGGGGATTTCGGTGGATTCGTGGCCGTTAGATTGGGACAAGTGGCAGGAGAAGGGAAGGTATGGGGCATTGAAATGTGTGGGTGTTGTAAAGCATGCCGAGGTTTTCCCTTAATAACAATAGATTGTACTTCAGAGTTTGTTTCCTCACACACTTTCTCCCTCTCGTCTCTCTCTTGTGTAGCTTCCAAAGTTTGAGTCTTCAAACACTTATTTTCCAAATATTTGCCTAAGTCTTCAGACACTTTGTCTTCCAACACTTTCTTTTCAAACTCTTTATTTCGTATGAACCCTTTCGTAAGAAATTTTTTAGAGAGATCCAAGGGAAGTTCCGAGCTTGTTTGCTGCTGCTTTCCAAAATATGGTCGTAACAAGGAAACGTGAAGAACGGGGTGGATCTTCGATGACGACGGAAGGTCTAATTCATAAGCAATTTCCCCTACTTGTTTCGTCACTTTGAAGGGGCCAAAGAACTTTGGAGCGAGTTTTTGAGAGGATCGGCGCGCAACAGTCATTTGCCAATATGCATGAAGACGCAGAAGGACCAAGTCACCAACCTGAAAGGTAAAATCTCTGCGTTTTTTATTAGCTTGTGATTCCATCTGTTTTCTGGTTTTGATGAGGTTGGCTTTAAGTTGATCCATGATTTCTTGTCGTTGCAACAGGGACGCGTTCAAGGGCTCAACAACGGTTGAACCTTGGAGATAGTCTGGAATACATGGCGGAGAACGACCGTATAAGGCGGTGAATGGGGACATGCGGATTGCAGAATGGAACGACGTGTTATACCACAGTTCTGCCAGATGCAAAAACTTGAACCACTTCTTTGGTTGGTCGCTAACAAAACATCGAAGGTAAGTTTCTAAAGTCCTGTTGACTACTTCAGTTTGTCCATCTGTTTCTGGATGATAGGTTGTACTGAACTTAAGTGTCGTTCCTTGTGCTTTGAACAGCTCTTTCCAGAAAGTGTTGAGGAATAAGGGATCCCTGTCTGAAACAATAGATTTTGGAACACCATGAAGCCGGCAGATCTCTACTGAAAAGCGGGTTGTGAGATCCGACGCAGTGAATCGGGTGGGTAAGGCAAGGAAGTGGGCGTATTTGGTAAGTCTATCGCAAATGACCCAGATAGTCGTGTGACCGAAGGAGTTTGGAAGATGAGTGATAAAGTCCATGGTGAGGTCTTCCCAAACTTGGTGAGGA
Source organism: Lathyrus tuberosus (assembly GCA_022829125.1). Taxonomy (NCBI): domain Eukaryota; kingdom Viridiplantae; phylum Streptophyta; class Magnoliopsida; order Fabales; family Fabaceae; genus Lathyrus; species Lathyrus tuberosus. Next base: position 9,040,679 of record JALAZF010000082.1, on the reverse strand, counting down.
ATAGGGAGCGGTTGTAGCAAGCCTTTCTTTTTTTTCTGTCTGATATTTGTTGTGTTGGCACACAGGGCAATGTTTGACATAGTTTTTGACATCTGTGTACAGGCCCGGCCAGGCAAAAAATGTACCGAGTCTCGCTATTGTCGGTTTCACGCCAGAGTGTCCTGATACTGGTGTATTATGGAATTCATGAAGGAGGGCGGATCTCAACTTGTCACAGTCAGGTATGAATATTTTGTCTTTGTAATAAAGCAATTCGTTGATGAATTTGTATGTGTCCTCTATTGCTTGCTTCTGTTGAACTAACGATCTTCCTTGCAGGTCTGTTGCATAAAAATGTCGGAGGTGTATAACCAGGTCCGGAATTGGAGAAGACAAGGCCAACAGTAAAGGGGATTCACTAGGGAACTTGCGGCTCAGGGCATCGGCAATGACATTAGAGCGACCAGGTTTGTAAAAAATCTCAAAATTGAAATCTTGCAACTTGAAAGCCCATTTTTGTTGTTCCGGGGTTTGGATCTTTTGTAGCAGCAAATTCTTTAGGCTCTTTTGATCTGTATAGATGTGAAATTTCTGGCCTATAAGATATTGACGCCACTTTTTGACTGCTTTTGTTATAGCGAACATTTCCCGGACATAAACAGAGGAGGCCTGCATTCGTGGTGACATTTTCTTACTGAAGAAGGCAATCAGATGACTATTTTGAGAGAGCACAACGCCGATAGCAACCCCGGAGGCATCCGTTTCGATTATGAAAATTTGTGCAAAATATGGCAAAGCCAGGACTGACATGTCGGTCATTTTTGCTTTCAAATCTGTAAAGGCGATATCAGCCTCTGTACTCCAAGAGAATTTAGTGGAACGAAGTAAATCGGTGAGAGGAGTGGCCAGAGTGGCGTAGTGGCGCACAAAGCGTCTATAAAAACCGGTGAGGCCGAGAAATCCCCGTAATGACGTGAGAGAGCGCGGTACAGGCCAATCCAAAATTGCCTGGACTTTATCCTGATCAGCTGAAACAACTCCTTCAGAGATAAAATAGCCTAAGTAATTGACTTTGTTCACTGCAAAAACACATTTAGAAAACTTGGCAATAAAAGAATGAGACTTTAACAAATTAAAAATAATGTCTAAATGGACCATGTGATCACTGAGGGTGGAACTGTAAATTAAGATGTCATCGAAAAAACTAAGAATCGCCTGAGATAAGGCCTTAATAATTCATTCATTGCAGCCTGAAAAGTTGATGGGGCATTAGTAAGACCGAAAGGCATGACTAAGAACTCGTAGTGACCGTCAAATGTACGAAAAGCTGTTTTATGAGTGTCATCCGGAGAGACTCGGATTTGATGGTAACCTAAACGTAGATCTATCTTTGTAAAAAATTTTGCAGTACCTAACTCATCCAGTAGTTAGTCTATAGTGGGAATGGGGAAACGATCCTTCACCGTAACTGCATTTAAGGCTCTGTAGTCAACGCAAAACCGCCATGAGCCATCTTTCTTTTTGACAAGGAGGACAGGGGAGGAAAAAGGGTTGTTGCTAGGGATAATGATGCCTTCCCTTAACATGTCGTGTATGAGGGTCGACATTGCTTCTTTTTGGAATGAGGGTAACGGTAGGGTTTAACGTTTATGGGGGGAGAGTTTGGAATTAAAGGAATACGGTGGTCAAAAGCTCTGGTGGGGGGGAGGCCTGGTTGACCGTGAAAGACAGTGGGGTAATTCCTGATGAGTTGAGCAATATTAGGGTCAAGGGTACTTGGGAGGTTATCTTTTGGGGATGGTGTGGTTGTATTAAGGGTATCTGACTGTTCAGAAGGTTGGAACGTCATTAGGTGAAATGAGGCAATTGAGTTGGTATGGATCAGGTGTTTGAGTTGATGAAAGGTAGTTGGGGAAGGTAATGCTTTTGGATCACCTGAGAGAGTTATAGGTTTGTCATTGTGATGGAAGGTAATTGAAGGGATGGAAAAATCAGCTTGGATGGGTCCTAAAGTACGAAGCCAAGCCATTCCAAGCACTATGTCAGTACCCTCAATCGGTAATAAATAGAAGGGGATTGGAAAAGTTTGGTTTTGAAGTGTGAGTTTGACATTGTGACAGATGCCTTCACATTGCAAATGTGAACCATTGCCCACCATAATTGAAAATTTTGGAATTTGTGTAGTTGGTAGGTGAAGGTGATGGGCGATTCTAGGTTGTAAAATGTTGTGAGTACTTCCAGTATCAACGAGGACCATGACTGGAAGTCCACCAATTAGACCTTTGAACTTAAGAGTTTGAGGTGAAAATTGGCCTGTTAGAGCTTGGGGGGAAAGTTGGAAATAGGTGTCATTATTTTCTGCTTCGCATGTTACATCGATGGGTGGGTCAAGTTGGGGTTCAACATGGTTTTCCTCGTCAGCAAGAAGCAAGAGGAATTTGGTTGTTGCACATTTATGCCCTGGTATGAATTTTTCGTTGAAGTTGAAACACAGTCCTTGGGCACGGCGTTCCTGTAATTGTGTGTTGGAAAGGCGCCGAATAGGTAGTTTGGGTGGATGGGGTATAGTTGGTTTAAGGGATGCTGCTATTTGAGCAGAACCAGAATTTTGTGTTGGTTGGGTTGGAGGGTTTGGACGGTTGTATGGGCTGGAATAGGGCTTGTGGAGTTTGGGTTTGATATCATTTAGTTTGGACTCAATTAATTTCGCCAGACCAATTACTTGGGAAATGGAGGTAGGTTTGAGAATAGCCATTTCATTCTGAATATCAGGTTTTAGACCAGAAATAAAGCAATTTAGAATGGCATCCGGGGGTAAACCTAGCACTTGGGTTCCCAATTTTTCAAATTTAGCTTGGTAATCAACAACAGTACCGTCTTGCTTTAATTTAAACAATTCAGCTTGGTGGTTAACATATGTAGAAGGTCCAAACCTTAGTTCCAATGCTTTAGTAAAAGAGGCCCAATCTGTAAGTAGCTGGCTGTGATGCATCCACTTGAACCAACCTAATGCTTCTCCCTTCATATAGAATGACATCATTGCTAGTCGACTTTCTGGCGGTAATTGGTAAAACGTAAAGAATTGGTCTGCTTGGAACAACCATTCCAAGGGGTTTGTGCCATCAAATAGTGCTAGCTCCAATTTTGGGGTTCTAAAAGATGGAATAGTAAGGTTTTGTTGTGGAGGATAGAAAAGGGGTTGTGGTACAAAAGGGATGTGGGTGTTTGTAAACGCTGTGGAATTGGATAGTAATGGTGGGTCCATGAATGCTTGTGATGAATAAAATCCGGGTATGGGGATAAAGGTGTTCGTTGGGGTGTTACGTATGGGGACAGAATTAGTGAAGGAGGTTTGATTTTGGGATAGAATAGCTAAGTGCGTGGGTTGTGTGGTTGTATGTGTAAAAATTGGTGAGTTGTAAGGTGTGTTAACAATGGACAAACTAGGGATGAAATGGGTTGTAGTCATTGAAAATGAAGGTGGACTATTGTGAATACCTGAAGAGCCAACAGCAGTATGGCCAGGTGTGGGTTGTTGCTGGTCATGTTGAGCTGCAAGTTTAGTGAGGATTCCCATGATATTCTCGTATCGTGAGTCGGAAATCTGCTTTTCGTTGTCCAATCTTGTTTGAATCTGTCCCAAATCTGCTGATGCTTTATCGAAACGTTCATCCAGCTACTGTTGGGTCTGATTCATAGCGTTATCGAGGTGGATATGAGCGGTTTGGACTGTCTCTTCTATGATTTCTCTAGAAGAAACAGTGGTTGGTTTAGGAGGGGCCATGAGTGTAGGTAATGAAAGCACCAATGACAGATCTTGCAGAGGTTAAAATCAAATCTAAGCTATGGGAAACAAACATAAAACAACAAAGATAATAAACATAGTTTTTCTCTACTTCTCAATAGAAAATACAACACTTAAATAGTAGGGTTACTACCCCTAATGGGCCTGGGCCAGTGGAAAAAAACATAAAAATAAAAACTAAATTCGGAATAAGCTAAAAACACCCCAAATACTCAAATGAAATCTTCTAACCACTTGGGCCTTCTTCTCATCCGTGTGGGCCTTCTCTTATCAGAAGATCTTTCAATAAATCAATCATCTTCAAAGTTTCTTCAATTATGGAACAAATTAAAGGAGACTCACAAGTTCCTCAATGTGACCAACCATGCTTCAAAGTCAAGTTCATGTTGAACTTATGAGAAATATAAGAGATATACATATAAGAATATGTTAACTTCATCCCATTGTAAAACTAAATAATTAACTCAAAAAGTTAATTATTAAATGAGTGACACTTGGCAGCATGTAGTTACAACCTACAATAGCAGGTCATGTCTCAATGTAAGTGTTATATTGTAACTAATGTAGTTTATTTCTCAATATAAGTGTTACTCCCTCCGTCCCAATTTATAAGACGTTTTGGAGAAAAAAATTGTCCCAAATTATAAGTCGTTTTGCAAAATCAATGTAATATTAAATTTGTTTTTCCTAAATTACCCTTGCATATATTTGTTTTTCTTTTTGTCTTTTCCATATATTGTACTTGTCAGACCCTTATGTTTCCAAGGGAACTATAACGTGTGAATATTGTTTTACAGATATTCTCTCTTTCCAACATTAATATCATAGATCTCTTTAGTTTTTTTATACAGAATATGGTTTATTTATGAACATATCAAAGCATTCCTTTTTTAACACAGTAGTAGAATCCTACTTTGAAATTTTTATTATGAAAACTTCTAACAATTTAACAATATTTTCTGAAATTGTAGAGGATTCTTTAGACTCTGAAATTGTTTCGGATAATGAAGAGGATGAAGATCTAACATTTCCAGAAATAGTACCAGATTCTATGGATGAAGAAGATGATGAAGACTCTGTTGATTTAGAGATGGTTCCAAATTTTTTAGATGGAGGAGATGATGAAGACAATTTGGATATTAACTTGAATATCCATGTTGATAATGTTGATAATGGATTGGATATTAACTTGAATATCCATGCTGATAATGTTGATAATGGATTGCATTTTGTGGTTAGACATTACCATTATCAATTTTTTGATGAGGGTTTTCATTGTTTAAATCTATATTAAAATATGAAACTTCATGATTTGATGTCATTTTGTGGGTTGTATGATTTATTTAGTTTAAAGTTCTAAATTTATAGGAATAAGAAGAACCAACAATCAAAACTATTAAAAAATATATGAAGGGAAACCTGAAAATTAATCTAACAAATTGGAGGGATTTTTTTCATAAATTAGTGTAAATTTTGTTTCTTCAAATTCTGAGTATGAGAAGTTGGGAGTTGGGTGGATAGAGTATGATGTACTCCAAATCATGTTTCTCTATCATTTTATTGGGCATATACGTTATCCAACAAAGAGAGAGAAAAGGAAAATTATGAGTGTGTGCTTAAAATGATGGATGTTATTAATGTTCATTTTTTATTTTTATTTTTATTTTTTGACAAAGTAAATGATTTGTCAGGGGAAAAAGAGGAAATTTTTTTAGAATCTTGACAAAATTTTAAAAAGTTAGAGATTTCTTAATCTGCGTAAAAGTGTCAAAGTGACTTATAATTTGAGACGGAGGGAGTATATTATAACTAATGTAGTTAAACTCGATTTTGCTACTTGCTGGAATTACTCATTTGTTCTAACTAAACGATTTTATTTTACTTTTTGTCTTAGTTAGGAAAAAATTACAGCATATTATATATGGTTAACATTTAAAATTTTGTAACCAACCAAATGTATGTATTGTTAGAACAAATTTGGTTTTGCATCTATACCTTGAGTATTGATGATAACAATGTAGTATGTGTGTGAGAATAATTTTGATACCCTAACGGTTTGTTATTGCGTATTTTTAACAGCCAGTTTTGATTCTGAGTTTATGACATGCAACATCATCATTTTCTGAACATTTATTCCGAAATTCGCTTCTGCGTTGATTCACTCCTAAGAAGTTTCTGGAAAGACGCTATGTTGTTGTTGCAATGTTCTCTTCGCTTCTGCTTCTGGATGTGACTCTGATCATCAAGCTTCTGAAGAATGGTAAGCTTCTGAGTTGTGTTACTTAGCTGAAGACTCTGAAGATCTCAAGGCAGACGCTGACGCTGTCAAGGTTCAGACTGAAGATTTTGAAGATTCTGATTTCATATGTGTGTTTCTTCTTTTCATGCTTCATAAAATTTTCATTGGAAACTAATGAATTTGAAGATAACATTAAGAGGATACTTGATCAAATAGTACATGGTACAGATAAAAAATGTTCCTTCCACTACCTAAAAAACGTGGGCGAAGGGCAGTACTATTCTTCACACTTGTCACTAATCCGTTAATGGACAGTTGTATTTCGGTATACTGGATTTGCCTTCCAACGGTTCCTTTTTCATACTATATAAAGAGGACTTGGAGACTTGAAGAAAATAGCAACAATTTACAAGAGTGTTTCTACGTGAAAAGCTCTCAACTTTGTGCATACTTTTTTTTTAGTTTTTGTATTTCATTTGTATAAAATTTGTTTGTGTAGAAGCATCTTATAACACAAAAATCTTTATTCAAACTTGTTTGTTTGTAATTCCTTAAGGAGACTAAGTTGTAGTCGGATCCTTGAGAAGATAAAGAAAGTTGTTCTTTGTGTTTTTGTAATCGGTTTAGTTGTAGTGGATTTAGTCCTTGTGTATAAGGCGAAATCACCTTGGCAGGTGGATTGGATTAGCTTTGATTTCAAGTGAACCAGGATAAAAATCCTTCTGTCTTTCTCACTTTGATCTTTTGATTGTGTTGAGTTTTTGAGTTGGTAAAAAGTTTTTGTTTTTAAAACTCAATTAAACCCCCCCACTTCTTGTGTTTTTCGCACCTTCAATTGACATCAGTGCTCCGATTCTGATTGTGATAAAGTTTTATCAACACTTCACCGTGTTCAGTACCAATGTAGTTTGTGTGTGAGAAACCATGGTTGTTGTTGCTCCTGCTGTTAGGAACAACGAGAAAGATCACTACAATGCTAAACCACCAGTCTTTGAGGGTGAAAAGTTTGATTATTGGAAAGAAAAAATCAAAATTTTCTTTATGGGATATGATGTTGATCTTTGGGATCTTGTAGTCGATGGCTACGCTCACCCATTAAATGTTGAAGGAAACAAAGTAGTAAGAAGTGCTATGACAAATCAATAAAAGAAGGATTACAAGAATCATCATAAGGCTAGAATGATATTGCTTAATGTGATCTCTTATATTGAGTATGAGAAGATAACAAATAGAGATACTGCTAAGTTTATATTTGATTCTCTGAGGATGACTCATGAAGGGAATGCTCAAGTTAAGGAGATAAAGGCTTTGGCCTTAATCTAGAAATATGAGGCATTCAAAATAGAAGACGCTGAAACCGTTGAGGCTATGTTCTCAAGATATTAGATGCTTGTCGCATGACTTAAGGTTCTGGACAAAGGGTTTTGTACAGCTGACCATGTCAAAAAAATCATCAGAAGTCTCCCTAAAAAAGGAGACCTATGGTAACTGCCTTGAAGCTGTCAAAGGATCTGAATAGTATTAGTCTTAAAGAGCTTGTTAGTTATTTAAGAAGCCATGAGATAGAACTCGAGGGAGATGAACCTCAGAAGCGAGGTAAATTTGTTGCCTTGGAGTCCAAGCCTGAGAAGACAAGGGCTTATCAAGCTAAGGAAGAATCAGAATATCTTGATGAAGACTCAGAAGATGATGATGAGATAACGTTGATTTCCAAGAGGGTCAACAGACTCTGGAGGCACATGCAGAATGGTCAAGGGAAGTTCAGAGGATCTAGGAGGACTGCTGGTTGTTCTGATTCTTCGTCTGAACAAAAGAAGCAAGGTTCTGGTAAAGAGGTTATCTGCTATGAGTGCAAAGAGCCAGGTCACTATAAGAATGAGTGTCCTAAGCTGAAGAAGGACAAAAGGCCTAAGAAGAAGTTTTCTAAAGGCGAGAAGGGGTTTATGGCTACATGGGACGACTCAGAATCAGAAGAAGAAGATTTTAAAGAGGAACAAGCCAACGTTGCATTGATGGCAACTACAGCTGATACTGAAGGTTCTCAAGAACCAGAAGACAAAGTGTTGTCAGAGTCAGAATCAAACTCTAATTCTGAATAGGTATTTTCTAAACTATCTCGTTCTGATTTAGAGTCATGTCTCTCTGAAATGTTGGAAAAGTACCAAAGTCTTTAGAGTATATACAAGGACCTTAAATAAGTCCAAGTAGTTGCTTCTGAAACTAGTAGTGAGCTTAAAAAAGATATTTCTTCTCTAACCAAAATTTTTTCCTTAGAAAGTAACAACTCTGCTTTGAAAAGAAAAATTTCAAAATTCGAGGAAGAAATAGTCTCAGAAGCTTTTGGTACAGATTTTATCATTAGATATGACATATCATTCTAGTAGTTTCTGGCTAAAAGCATAGATAGAAGCAAAACGACTTCCATCATCTATGGAGTTAGCATAAATAGCAAGAAAGGTCTAGGTTTTATAGAAACTTCAAAACCTGATGAAAGTCAGAAGGTAAAACTTAAACCTCTCTATGAGCATTTCGTGCATGTTGGCACTGAGCTTGTCTGTTTTGCACAGACACAAAACTCAGTTCTGAAACCTAAGTATCATGCATAAATTCCACTTGATTATCCTGTTGCACAAAAACCCAAGGTTGTAAAAAAAACTCTAGAAGATCTAATAAAAGAGGACCCAACAAGTAGGTACCTAAGGATAAGATCGTGTATGTTGCAGACATCCTTAGCATCTCAGTTGAGACACCAATCATGGTACCTAAACAGTGGATGCTCACGGCACATTACGGAAAGAAGACATATGTTCCAAGATTTGGAACTTAAGCCTGGAGGATTTGTTGGTTTCAGAGGAAATCAGAAACGGAAGATTATTGGCTCTGGAATTATTGTAATGGTAAGCTCCCTTCTATTATTAATGTTCTTTTGGTCGATGGCTTGATGCATAACTTATTTTTTATCAGTCAGCTTAGTAACAATGGTTATGATCATATCATTTTTAATTAAAAGTTCTGTAAGGATGTCATTCAGAAAGATGGCACAGTCATTTTTAACAGAAAAAAGAAGAATAACATTTATAAGATCATACTTTATAATCTTAAGGAACAAAACGTAAGATGCCTAATGTTTGTTAATGAGTAACAATGGTATGGCATAGACGTTTGGGTCATGTTAGCATGAGAAGGATTTCTCAGCTAAATAAGCTTGGATTAGTCATAGGCTTACCCAACCTAAAGTTTGTTTCAGATGCTTTTTGTGAAGCATGTCATAAAGGCAAGTTTTCTAAAACTTCTTTCAAAGCGAAAAATGTTGTTTATACTTCTAAACTGTTAGAGCTTCTGCACATCAATTTGTTTTGGCCAATGAAAACTACCTTTATCAGTGGTAAGAAATATGGATTGTTCATCGTTGATGATTATAGCCATTGGACATGGGTAAAGTTATTGAAACACAGGGATAAGTTACATTTTGTGTTATCTACCGTTTGCTCACAAGCGCAAGCAGAGATGGATTGCAAAATAGTCAGAAGTGATCATGATGGCGAATTTGAAAATAAGCATTTTGAGAATCTTTTTGATGCTTATGGGATTTCCCATGATTTCTCCTGCTCCAGAACTCCACGGCAGAATAAGGTTAGAGAAATGAAGAATAGGACTTTGCAAGAGATGGCCTGCACCATGATCCAAGAGACTGATATGGCTAAGAATTTCTGAGCAGAAGAAGTTAACACGGCGTGTTATATTCAGAACAAGATTTCTATTAGACCTATTCTGGGTAAGACTCCTTATGAATTGTGGAAGCACAGAAAGCCCAACATTTTATATTTCCATCCTTTTGGCTGTAATTAATTTATGTTGAACACTAAGGAGAATCTTGGCAAGTTTGATTATAAGGCACAAAAGTGTTTATTGTTAGGATATTATGAACACTCAAAGGGCTACAATGTCTTTAGCACTGAAACACAAATTATTGAGGAGTCAATTCATGTTAGATTCAATGATAAGCTTGACCCTGAAAAGTCAAAGCTAGTTGAGAAATTTGCAGACATGAAGATCACTTCCTCAGAATCAAAAGATAGAGATTTTTGAGATAAAGACTGAGAAGGAAAAGCCAAGGACACTGAAGCAAAAGACTCAAAAATGACTCAACCAGAAGCTATCGTTGGTCAATCTCATCAGAAGAAGAGTAGACCAAGAACTTATCATTCTGAAGAATTGATTCTGAGAGATAAAGAAGCACTAGTCGGAACTCGATCTTTGTTCAAACCTTCTGAAGAAAGTCTTATGGGTTTGGTATCTTTGATAGAGCCTACATCTATTAACGAAGCTCTTCTTGATAATGAATGGATTTTTTATATGCAAGAGGAACAGAATTAATTTACCAGAAACAACGTCTAGGATCTTGTTCAGAAACCAAAAGGTGTTCATGTCATTGGAACCAGATGGGAGTTCAGAAACAAGCTCAATGAGAAAGGTGAAGTCGTCAGAAATAAGGCTCAACTGTAGCAGAAGGTTATAGTCAACAAGAGGGGATAAACTATACATAAACCTTTGCTCCAGTTGCCAGGTTAGAGTCTATTCATATTTTAGTTTTGTTTGCAGTAAATTATAACATCATTCTGTATTAGATGGATGTTAAGAGTGCATTCTTGAATGGGTACATTTCTGAAGAAGTGTATGTGCACAAACCCCCTGGTTTTGAGAGTTTTGAAAACCCAGATTTTGTTTTCAAACTTAATAAGTCGTTATACATTCTAAAACAAACTCCCAAACTTGGTATGAAAGACTAAGTAACTTCCTTTTGGAAAATGATTTTACCATAGGGAAAGTGGCCACAATGCTCTTTTGCAAAACCTTTAAGAATGATACTCTGGTTGTGAAAATTTATGTTGATGATATAATATTTGGTTCTATTAATGCTTTGCTTTGCAAGAAATTTGCTAATTTAATGCAAGCAGAGTTTGAAATGAGTTTGATGGGAGAACTAAAGCTCTTTTTGGGGATTCAAATTGATCAACATTCAGAAGAAATGTACATACACCAAAGCAAGTACACAAGAGAACTTATGAAGAAGTTTAAATTGTCAGAATGCAAGCAAGCAAAAACTCAAATGCAACCTACATACATTCTGGGGAAGGAAAAGGTAAGTAGTAAGGTAGATCAGAAGCTATTTAGAGGTATGACAGGTTCTCACCTTTATCTAACTGCTTCTAAACATGATATTTTATTCAGTGTTTGTTTGTGTGCTCGCTTTCAATCAGGCCCTAGAGAGACTCACTTAACTGTTGTTAAGAGAATCTTTAGGTATCTGAAAAGTGCTACCAATATTGGTTTGTTTTATAGAAAATCAAGTGAATAGAAATTAGTAGGTTATTGAAGGGAAATCGCGATCCAAAATGCAGCGGAAATTAAAATGTTCCCTTTAATGATCTTTATGAATGGGCATTGTTAGCTCTATTATTGGCAGCAATTTTGGTAAAACAATGTGTTTGTTCAAGATGTCATGTCTGATGTCTTAACATGTGCTTCTAACATTCTGCATGTGGTGTGTTGTTTGGTATTGCAGTTTTTATGCATGATGTCAAGACTGATGTCTTAACATCTATTGACAGAACATCATGCTCAGTCTGTTATTTGTTTTAGGGCTGCATGTTAATTGTTATGTTTTGAGAGATTCTGTTTGAGAGATTGCAGGCGAAATTCTTGGAGAAGATTTATTCAGATGTAATCGTTTGTTTCTATATTTAGGGCGAAGAAATTTGAAGATAAAATCTGTTTTTATTGTGCATCAAATCTGAGTTTTTCAAAGAGCCCAAGCCCAAGAATCTGTTTCTATTTAAAGAAGTCTCAACCCTACTTGGAAGACACGAAGACTAGAGATAAAAGACTGAGTGTCAAGTGTTAGGGTTTGTGTTTTTGTCTGTTTTTGTGAGCCATTCATTCATCTGTTTTGATGTTTGAATTGGACTGATTTAGTTGAGTTTTAATTTGTCCACTCAAAGCTTTGAAGCACGAGTGTATTGTTCTTGATTGAAGCTTTTAAGCAAGATCAAGGTGTGTCTTTGAAGAGTGTTCTTCTATACTGTGTAATCTTTCTATTTTTATCACTGCTGTGATTGAGGGGGAGTGAGAGGTGTCTCATATCTAAGAGTGTCTTAGATAGAAGTGTCATTGGGTAGTGATTAAGTGAGTAGATTGTCAACTGGTGTGTTGGCTGTAGAGTCTATGAATTGATACTACTAATAGTGGACTTTCTTCCTGGCTTGGTAGCCCCCAGATGTAGGTTGTTAGACCGAACTGGGTGAATAATTCTCTGTGTTTATTTATTGTTCTTCTGTGTTGTTCTTTTAGTGTCTTGTTCATACAACAGATATTGATGTTGTGACATCTCACTTAACATCACATATCTGATACCAGAATTTCAATTGGTATCAGAGCAGGTCATCCTGCTCTGTATCTGGGTAAGATCTAGGGCTGTTACTTTCTGGTGCAATAGACAAGGAGAGTGGTGGATTTGTGAATAGACCCCCTATTCTAGATGGATCAAATTATGACTATTGGAAACCTCGCATGGTTGCCTTCTTGAAGTCTTTAGACAGCAGGGCTTGGAAGGCTGTTTTGAAAGAATGGAAACATCCTGTCATTGTGGGAAAAGATGGTGTGTCAAAGCTGAAACCTGAAGAGGAGTGGACCAAGGAAGAAGATGAACTTGCTCTTGGGAATTCTAAGGCCGTGAATGCCTTATTTAATGGTATTGACAAGAACATTTTCAGGCTGGTCAACACATGTGAAGTGGCTAAGGAGGCTTGGGATATCCTGAAAATAACTCATGAAGGAACTTCCAAGGCCAAGATGTCAAGACTTCAGCTGCTAACCACAAAGTTTGAAAGTTTGAGGATGAAAGATGAAGAGACCATTCATGACTTTCACATGAATATACTTGAACTGTCAAATGCTTTTAGTGCCCTAGGAGAGAGAATGTCTGATGAGAAGCTGGTGAGAAAAATTCTCAGATCTCTCCCCAAGAGATTTGAAATGAAGGTGACTACTATAGAGGAAGCTCAAGACATCAGCCAGATGAGGGTATATGAATTGATTGGTTCCCTTCAGACATTTGAATTAGGGTTGAATGACAGATCTGAAAATAAGGTTAAAAGCATAGCTTTGGTGTCTAGTACAGAAGATGATGAGAAAGAGTGTGGTCCTGAAACTCAGGAAGAGCTATCCAATGCCATTGTTCTGCTGGGAAGACGGTTTAATAAGGTTTTGAAAAGAATGGATAGGAGCTATAAACCTAATGTCAAGAACATCACATCTGACATCAACAGGTCAGGTGATCAGATGAAGAAAACAAGAACTGAGGAGAAGCCTAATTATGACAAAGGAATCCAATGTCATGGCTGTGAGGGTTATGGTTACATCAGAGCTGAATGCCCTACATATCTTAAGAAGCAGAAAAAGAGCTTATCTGTGTCCTGGTCTGATACTGAAAGTGAGGAAGATGAAGAGACTGCCAAGCATGTTAGGGTATTGACTGGAAGGTATATATATGATGATGATTCTAGGGATTAAGAGAGCACATATGATAAGCTTACTGATTCTTATAGAGAGCTATGCATTAAAAGTGAAGAAGCCTGTCAAGAAGGGGAGAGGCAGAAGAAGATTATTGCTCAACTCAAGGCTGAAAAGACAGAGCATTTGGAAACCATTGCCAAGCTGGAAGATGAAGTATCTGTGCTGAACTCTAAACTTGAATCTATGTCCAAGTCTATCAGAATGTTGAATAGTGGAACTGATGTTCTAGACAAGATTCTTAATGTTGGAAGAACTGCAGGAGACAAAAGTGGGTTGGGGTTAAACAGTGGATCTACTTCAAATGATGTTATTCCTAGTTCCAAGCCAGTGATGTTGAAACAGATGTTGAAACATCCTGACAGGACTCCCTCTAGGAAGAAACTCATGCGCTGGAGATGCCATCATTGTGGGAGCTTTGGACACATAAAGGCTTTCTGTTATAAGTTGCATAGGTATCCTAAGAGCACTCCTAATTGTGCACCCAGACAGGTCATTCATAAAGGTAATCAAGTCATCAAGCAAAAGAAGCAATGGGTCTCCAAAACTGATGTTGTCAGCTTGATAGCTCATACTTCTCTTAGAGTCTCCACTAAAGAAGATTGGTACTTTGACAGTGGCTGTTCAAGACACATGACAGGAGTGAAGAATTTGTTGGTGGATGTTAAACTTCATTCTTCTGGCCATGTGACTTTTGGTGATGGTGTCAAAGGAGAAATCAAGGGTGTGGGAATGCTGAATTGTGAAGGTGCACCGAGACTTGATGATGTACTGCTAGTCAAGGGGTTGACAGCAAATTTGATCAGTATTAGTCAACTATGTGATCAAGGACTCATAGTTAATTTTACAAAAACCGAGTGCATTGCCACAAATGAGAAAGGTGAAGTTATCATGAAGGGTGCTAGGTCTAAGGACAACTGTTACCTATGGGTGTCACAAGACTCAAGTTCCTCCACATGTGTTCTTGCAAAAGAAGATGAAGTTAAAGTATGGCATCAAAAGTTGGGACATCTACATCTGAAGGGAATGAAGAGAATCATATCTAAAGAAGCAGTAAGAGGAATCCCAGAGCTCAAAATTGAAGAAGGAAGAGTTTGTGGAGACTGTCAGATAGGGAAGCAGACCAAGATATCACATCAAAAGCTTCAACATCCCACTACTTCTAAAGTATTGAAACTTCTTCATATGGACTTAATGGGACCTATGCAAGTGGAAAGTCTAGGCGAGAAGAAATATGCGTATGTAGTTGTGGATGATTATTCCAGGTACACTTGGGTGAATTTTATCAAAGACAAAACGGAAGTGTTTGATGTTTTTAAAGATCTCTGTCAAAGACTCCAGAGAGAAAAGGAGAGCAATGTCATCAGAATAAGAAGTGATCATGGGAGAGAGTTTGAAAATAGCAAGTTTACTGAATATTGTTCTACTGAAGGCATCAGTCATGAGTTTTCTTCACCCATTACCCCTCAGAAAAATGGAGTTGTTGAAAGGAAGAACAGAACCATTCAAGAATTTGCTAGAGCAATGATTCATGCCAAAAAGTTTCCTTACCATTTCCGGGCTAAAGCTATGAATATTGCCTGCTACATTCACAACAGAGTTACTTTGAGAAGAGGTACTTTAGCTACCCTGTATGAGCTGTGGAAGGGAAGAAAACCAAGTGTGAAGTACTTTCATGTCTTTGGAAGTATATGTTATATTCTGTCAGATCGTGAACAGAAGAGGAAAATGGATCCTAAAAGTGATGAGGGAATCTTTTTGGGATACTCTACAAACAGCAGAGCTTATAGGGTATTCAACTCCAGAACCAGAGTCATGATGGAATCTATAAATGTGGTTGTTGATGACTATGGAATGAAGGAAGGTGCTGATGTCCTGGATGATGTTGGAACATTTGTTGATGATGTATCAACAGAAGCTGAACACAGAAGTGTAAATCCCAGTCCTACTGCTGCTGATCCTGAACCAGAGCAGCCAAATAATGGACCATCCATCAGAGTACAAAAGGACCACCCAAAAGAGCTTATCATAGGTGATCCAAACTCAGGAGTTACCACTAGGTCAAGAGAAGTTGTGTCAAATTCTTGCTTTGTATCCAAAATTGAGCCCAAAAATGTTAAAGAAGCCTTGAAAGATGAATTTTAGATTAATGCCATGCAAGAAGAGTTGGGACAATTCAAAAGGAATGGAGTGTGGGATCTTGTACCAAGGCCTGATGGAATAAATGTGATTGGCACCAAGTGGGTTTACAAGAATAAATCTGATGAACAAGGAGTGGTCACCAGAAATAAGGCTAGACTGGTTGCCCAAGGTTACACTCAGGTAGAAGGAATTGATTTTGATGAGACTTTGGCTCTTGTGGCCAGACTGGAATCTATCACGTTACTCTTAGGTGTGGCTTGTAATCTCAAATTCAAGTTATTCCAGATGGATGTAAAGAGTGCTTTCTTGAATGGGTACTTAAATGAAGAAGTTTATGTAGATCAACCCAAGGGGTTTATTGATCCAACATTTCCTAACCATGTCTACAAACTAAGGAAAGCTCTTTATGGATTAAAGCAAGCACCTAGAGCTTGGTATGACAGACTTACTGAATTATTGTCTCTGAATGGTTACAGAAAAGGAGGAATTGACAAGACATTGTTTGTCAAAGAGGAAGGAGGAAAACTGTTGATAGCTCAAATATATGTTGATGACATAGTGTTTGGTGGGATGTCAGAAGCGATGGTTCAACATTTTGTGAAACAGATGCAGTCTGAGTTTGAGATGAGTCTTGTTGGTGAGCTCAGCTATTTTCTGGGTCTGCAAGTTAGACAAATAGAAGACTCCATATTTATCTCTCAGAGCAAGTATGCAAAGAACATAGTCAAGAAGTTTGGTCTGGAGAATGCTAATCACAAGAGGACACCTGCTCCTACTTACCTGAAGTTATCCAAGGATGAACATGGAGTGAGTGTGGATCAAAGCCTATACAGAAGTATGATTGGAAGCCTACTGTATCTCACAACTAGCAGACCTGATATCTCTTTTACTGTAGGAGTTTGTGCCAGATATCAATCTGAACCTAAAGTTAGCCACATGAATCAAAGTGAAGAGAATTCTGAAATATGTGAATGGTACTAGTGACTATGGCATACTATACAGCTATGGATCAGGCACTGAACTGAGTGGATATTGTGATGCTGATTGGGAAGGGAGTGTTGATGATAGAAAAAGTACTTCAGGAGGATGCTTCTTCTTAGGGAACAATCTTATCTCGTGGTTTAGCAAAAAGCAGAACTGTGTGTCTCTCTCTACTGCTGAGGCTGAGTACATAGCAGCAGGAGGTAGTTGTTCACAACTGGTTTGGATGAAGCAAATGTTAATTGAATACACTGTCAAGCAAGATGTCATGACATTGTACTGTGATAATCTGAGTGCTATCAATATCTCCAAGAACCTAATTCAACATAGCAGGACTAAGCATATTGACATACATCATCACTTTATAAGAGATCTGGTTGAAGATAAAGTGGTTGCTTTGGAACATGTTGCTACTGAAATGCAATTAGCTGATATTTTTACTAAGGCCTTAGATGCAAATCAATTTGAAAATTTAAGAAGCAAATTAGGGGTTTGCATATATGAGGATTAGTAGAATTTTTTTTTGGAGTGCAGGAAGGTGATTTTTGGTGCAGTTGTCTTATGTGTGTGAGTTTATCTCTTTGGTGAAGTTGTCAAAATACGAATGCTTGGAAACAAACAAGAACATTTTTATTGCTGGAAGTACTCAATATTACATTTTTTTAAACTACAAGCAAGGAGTTCTCATGTTTGGATTAAGCTATTCATTCCAACCACCTGAGTTAATGAAATTAACCCAATCTTCATCTGCTTCATCCTCAGAATCATGTAGTTGCACATGAGCCTTCTTGATGGTCTTCATCCTTGTTTCTGATTTTCTTCCTGTCCTTGTTGCCCCTATAGAGGATCCACCTGTTGTCATTTCTTTGGACTTCATCTCCTTTAGTTTTGTGCTCTTGTTCTTCTGGTCTTGCTTCAACTGACCCTTGTGTGTTTCAACTGTCTTGGAGGACTGACTCATGTTTCCTTCTCAATTTAGCTGTAGTCAGAAGCAGGTGGGTGTAGATTTTATAATTCAAATGGAAGCCCTTGTTTGTATCGCCTGGTCAGTCAAAGTTATTTGGTGTCAGTGCACTTCTCTCTGTTGAGTAATGGGTCACTCTTTTCAAGCTGAGTTACAACAGTTTTTCTTGGTATTTGACAATGTTTGACTAAGTGTCAGAACATTGGGCTTGCTACTCATAGTGTTCTTTTGGCCAATTATGGCTCAAAAGGGGGAGAGTAGTGACTTTTTGTGACTTTTTGGCTTTGCTGTTGCTGTAGTGGATGTTCTGTGATGTTCTGATGTTGGTTTTTGGTTGAAGTGGTTGGATTTCTGGTTGTTGCTGGTTTCTTAGCTTGAGGGGGAGTTTGAGTTTTGATTGGTGTGCAGCTACTGAATGTTAGTGTTATGTGTTATGGTGTGTTTCTGCTGCAGGTATCTCTGATGTGTGCTGATATTGTTTTAGCCAAAATTAGCCAAAGGGGGAGATTGTTAGTTCTGTTATTGGCAGCAATTTTGGTAAAACAATGTGTTTGTTCAAGATGTCATGTCTGATGTCTTAACACGTGCTTCTAACATTCTGCATGTGGTGTGTTGTTTGGTATTGTAGTTTTTGTGCATGATGTCAAGACTGATGTCTTAACATCTGTTGACAGAACAGCATGCTTAGTCTGTTATTTGTTTTAGGGCTGCATGTTAATTGTTATGTTTTGAGAGATTCTGTTTGAGAGATTGCAGGCGAAATTCTTGGAGAAGATTTATTCAGATGTAATCGTTTGTTTCTATATTTAGGGCGAAGAAATTTGAAGATAAAATCTGTTTTTATTGTGCATCAAATCTGAGTTTTTCAAAGAGCCTAAGCCCAAGAATCTGTTTCTATTTAAAGAAGTCTCAACCCTACTTGGAAGACACGAAGGCTAGAGATAAAAGACTGAGTGTCAAGTGTTAGGGTTTGTGTTTTCGTCTGTTTTTGTGAGCCATTCATTCATCTGTTTTGATGTTTGAATTGGACTGATTTAGTTGAGTTTTAATTTGTCCACTCAAAGCTTTGAAGCACGAGTGTATTGTTCTTGATTGAAGCTTTTAAGCAAGATCAAGGTGTGTCTTTGAAGAGTGTTCTTCTATACTGTGTAATCCTTCTATTGTTATCACTGCTGTGATTGAGGGGGAGTGAGAAGTGTCTCATATCTAAGAGTGTCTTAGATAGAAGTGTCATTGGGTAGTGATTAAGTGAGTAGATTGTCAACTGGTGTATTGGCTGTAGAGTCTATGAATTGATACTACTAATAGTGGACTTCCTTCCTGGCTTGGTAGCCCCCAGATGTAGGTTGTTAGACCGAACTGGGTGAACAATTCTCTGTGTTTATTTATTGTTCTTCTATGTTGTTCTTTTACTGTCGTGTTCATACAACAGATATTGATGTTGTGACATCTCACTTAACATCACATATCTGATACCAGAATTTCAGGCATAATCAATGATAGAAAACATTACCTTTTGTGACTATGAAACCTTAGATTCTGAATCGAATGAGTGATCACAAGTGTTTAATGATGAACAACAACGCCTCTATCAGCCACACGAACAAATACCTTCAGTCCCAGTGCTAGCTGCTACGATTGAAGGCTTTGAGTGTGTGTGTGTGTGTGTGTGTGTGTGTGTGTGTGAGTGAGAGAGAGAGAGAGAGAGAGAGAGAGAGAGAGAGAGAGAAATATGGCTAGGGTTTCACAGTCTGAATTTTCATCAAGAGTGTATGCTTCTACACAAGGGGTTAAATTTATAGAACCCCTTGTGTGGGATCCAAGCTAAAAAGCCCACTTAAGTGTATGTGCACCATATATTATTGATCGTACCTGGATCAGACATGAGAACGGTGGCCAGCAACATTATGAATCCTCAGCTCCAGTGATGGTTAGACCGGGGGGTGTACCTGCAAGGTACTCCGACGTTCAAGTAAGGCAAAGGTCAGAAGTAAAAGCAAGTACAGAAATAGGTTAGAGTGTCTGAGATTATGTAACCTGACCCTCTCAAGTGAGAGGGTATTTATAGAGAGCCCCCAGCGCAGGGCCAACGGTTACTTGCATTGGGCTGGATGGCAAGGCCCAATCCAAGCAACTGCCAGGGCTTACGTGGCGTAGTGAAAACCAGCACGTGGTCTTCGCCCTGGTGTAACGGTCCCGAAATCTCCGAAAGTAGCGCAGACCATTTCTTTCGGGAGTAGGAAGTTACAAGAGAACATGCCCTCTCGGGGAGGAGCACGTGGGTGTCGGGGAGAGGTGTGTCTGCATACCATATGCTTCTATCCGACAGTCTGTTACCTCACGTGCCTGACGTTCAAGAGGACTGGCACGTGCCTGACACAGAAGTGGCTTTGGACTTGTTGGGCTTCCGCTTTCCATTGGTCTTGGGCATGCCTGACAGCAGGGCAGGCACTGGCCCAGTCCAGAACAGGAGCCCTCCGAGTCGTTGCTCTGAGGTTTCATAGTAATGACTTAAGGATTAGCACCATGTCGAGGAAGTATCCCGTCGAGGAGGGGATTTTTAACGAGGAGCGGTTGGTCAACCGGGCAGAAATAAGTCAACTTGCTCGCGCTAGTCTGGTCGAGGTTTGGCGACGTTGCGGGGATACGAGAAGTTTGAACCGAGGAGAATAGAAGTACGCGTGTTGGGGAATGAAGAGACATGTGTGGGAGAGCGTGTGCCACGTGTCACATCTCATCATTGCCTAGGGCGGCTAAGCTAGGGTAGCGTAATCGATTGCCTAAGAGCCCTCGAGGCTCGTGAGACCCTTATAAATAGGGTTCATCTCGTTTCATTTCCATTTTCACTCTCCCTTTGCTCAGACTTTGCCTTCTTTCGTTCTCTCTTCAACCACCATTCGCGGCCACCGACAGCCGCACCGGAACCCTACCGGAAGTACATTTGAAGTAAGTTTCTCTTTTTTCTCCTCTTTTATTTGCATTTGTAGGGTGAATCTATGGTGAACTGATGAAGTTCCCACGAAAATCACGAAATATCTGGCTAAAACGGCGGAATTTCATAGTTTATTCGTTGAATCTCGCGGGGAGAGACGATGAAATCCACGAGGACATGAAGAATGTCTCGGGGTCGTGAGATGAACATCTCTCTGTCCTTTTGTTAAATCTCCCGGGGATAAATGATGAAATCCCTGGGGAAACGAAGAATGTCATGGGGACGTGGTCGAATATCTCAGGGTCCCGCCTAACGCCGCTCCCCGCGGACCTGGGGATGGTCGCGGGTTTGCGTTTCCCGACGTTCCTTCCTCGCCCTTTCACTTGATCAGCGGTGGATTTGATATGGGTCATCGAATTCACCATTTCCTTCTGCTTTTTAGGTAAATGGACGTACTGGAAGTGGTCGAGGGATCTTTAGATACTTACGATGATCCCGACTCACCTATGGCAGGGACAACCAGCCCCGGGGAAAGGTCGCCCGATGATTGGGTCTGCGAGGAGGCCGAAAATATGATCTCCCAGTTTGTCGACGGGGACGAGGCCGACATATTTTGCACCGTTGAGCACCGTCTAGTGGATTCTGCGAAGACGTGGAACATGTTCAGGCCGAGGCCACATCATCGAATATGCTCGACATACAGCGGGATGTGGTTTCCCGTATACGAGTTCATGTTCGACGAGGCGGGGTGGCGTTTGCCCTTCACGGATTTCCAACAGCCAGTGTTTGTCTGGCTGCGTTTGGCCCCTTCTCAGCTCCACCCCAACTCTCTCGCTTTCATCCGGGCTTTCGAGTTCGTGTGCAAATACCTGAAGGTCGGGGCGACCGTGCCCCTATTTTTTCGCATTTTCCATCTTCAACTGTAGGCCGTCGACGGTAAGCATGGCCGGGTGTCCTTAAAGCGGGTGAATAGCCTGTTTCACACTTATATGGACTCTGTGCAAGATTTCAAGTACCGGTATTACCTTGTGAGGTCGGTCACACTTGAGGCCATAAATTCAGTGTACCATCGGGTCGTCGAAGAAGTAGATGGGCGGCAAGAGGAGGCACTTGTGCCCAGGTTCCCGTTGTTCTGGACTGAAGAACACTTCAAGAAGGGAACAAACAGCTACATTGTCAGCCCTGGTAAACTCTGTGAAGGGGATCGCTTGGCTCACGAGGCCATAGTCAAGTTCGTCAGTGGGTTTAACAAAGCCAAGTTCGTGACACCGAACGGGGACTTCCTTCTGGGCAATGAAGGGGAGGTCTTAACGAAACGTCAACTGATTAACACTAGGGCTCTCCTCGAGACGTTTTCTGACGAGGAGGCTCTCGAGCTGTTAGGTGGGGTGGCCTCCCCGACCTACTTTTCCCTTCGTCCTACTTTTCGAATTACTAACCTCTTTGTTTTCTGCGCAGGTAAGATGTCGAGTACCGAGGAGCGTCTCAAGAAACTGAAAAACAACCGAGCTTCGAAAAAAGGTCGGGTTGGACAGCTCCGAGCACAACATCCTGCCACGACTTCAATGCCCACGGATTCTTCGACCTCTCCCCAAGGGAGTCATTCTCCCAGTAGCCAAGGGTCTCCGAAACGGCAGCGCACAGACGGGCAGGTGGACGTCGATCTGACGGTTAAGAACAATCCTCCCTCTGAGAAGTTCATACTTTCTCCTTGTCATTTGAGGCCCCACTTCTTCTCGGGTGCCAACTCTCCAGGTATCCCTGCTGCCGAAGTCCGGGCCGTCCTGGGTGCTCCTCAAGCTTCGAGGAGGAAAGCCCTATTTGAGGACTTGTCCGTCGTTATGCGAGTTTGTTCGACGAATTTAATCTTAACCGGCGAGACTTGTCTAGCAGCCGAGCTGACCAGGCTGCGAGAGCGGTTCCAGTTCGTTGTTGTCGAGGTGACAAAAGTGGGCAAGGAGCTGACTGAGTGCAAAGAATAGAACCGAGTTCAGGCCGAGCACCAGAAGCAGCAGGCCAAAAACCTGAAACAGCTAGAGGAGAAGTTGAGAAAAGACGAGGAGGGAAGGAAAATCCTCTTAGAGAAGGTCGCTGAATTGGAAGATGTTGCTCGCCCCGCCGAGGAAGAAACCGAGGAAGATAGATTGTTGACGTCGCGGGCAGCGCTGATTGTTAAACTACGAGAAACTGAGCAGGACAACCTTGTGGCCACTGAGATAAGCTTCGAGAATGTTGTGCAGCAGCTTCAGATCCACAACCCTGGCCTCATTATGGAGGGAGCCCACTCTGACTACGACGTGGTTGATGGTCGAATCATGCAGCCGGTGGAAGAGGAAGAGGTTGACGGGGACGTGACTGGGCATGAGCAGCCAGAGGGAACGGCCGCAAAATAGGTTCTGTTTTCTTGTTTTGTTTGGCCTGCGAGCCATTTCGTTTTGAATCTTTTGTTTGGCCGGCCTGCGTGCCAAGGGCTTTTGGAATATTTGTAATATTTGTACAATGGGCTTTTTGCCCGGATTTATATTTTGATCGCTGCGTTTATATGTGTGTGATGTTTACTTGTTTTGTTTGTTTTACTTATTCTTGTCTAAGTAATGTGTTGATTTTGGGAGTTGCTCGACTTCGATGTTCCTCGACCGTCTGGGGAACTGATCGGGTGGTCGGAGGTTTATTCCGCCCTTCAACGGGGCTAAGAGCTCGTTAGAAGTCTTAACCTCGTGGCATAAACTTCCCATCGCGAACTGGGTGTTCTGCCTACATGGTACGGCGACGATGGGGCTCGATTGAGGTGTCCTCGTCGGATCAATGGTCTTCGCGTATATACAACGCGACCTTGATCATTGCGTTTAAGAGGGGTGTCGTGCTTGTACCTTAGCGTGCCCCCGTGATCGCGACGTTAGGGTGTCGCGGGCAGTGTCTAACTGTAGTATTGCTTGAGTTTCTCAGGATTCCATGGTCGAGCAAGTTCCTCCCCGTGCAGATTTTCGAGGAAGTAGGCTCCTGTCCCCGTCTTTCTGCCGACGCGGTACGGGCCTTCCTAGTTCGCGGCGAGTTTACCTTCCCGCAAATCTTTCTGGTTCCTTCGTAGGACGGGGTGCCTACATGAAAATCACGCTTAATAACTTTGTTGTTATAGCGTAAAGTAATTTTTTGTTTGAGTGAGGCTTCCTGGAGGGAGGCCCCCGTTCTTGTCTCTTCGACGAAGTCGAGTTCTTCCCTTAGGGCCTCGTTGCTTGCCCCCTCTTCGAGGGGGGCTTCTGTCCTCCTCGAGGGTTCCCTGACCTCCACGGGGATCACAGCTTCCGTTCCGTAGGTCAGGCGAAAGAGAGTCTCCCCGGTTGTGGAATGTGGGGTTGTTCGGTAGGCCTAGAGGACGCTGTGGAGTTCTTCGACCCACCTTTGTTTGGCCTCGCCGAGTCGACGTTCAATCCTCAAAGGATCACCCTATTTACTGCTTTGGCCTGCCCGTTTGTTTGCGGGTGCTCGACCGACATGAAGTGCTGCTTCGTGCCTAGTTTGGCGAAGAAGTCTTGGAAGTTCTTGTCGGAGAACTGTGTCCCGTTGTCGGTGATGATTGCTTGGGGAACGTCGAACTGAGCGAGGATGTTCCTCTTGTAGAAACGAAGTATGTTGAAGGCTGTGATCTTGGCCAAGGCTTCTGCCTCGATCCACTTCGTGAAATAGTCCACTCCGACGATGAGGTATTTATTCTGGTATGAACACACGACGAAAGACCCGAGGATGTCCATTCCCCACCACGCAAATGGCCACGGGGATGAGAGCGTTTTGAGCTTATTGGGGGGGGAGCGAGGTGCATGTCCCCGTGTCATTGGCATCTATCGCACTTCTTAACGTGCTCCTTGGCGTCGTGTTGCATAGTGGGCCAGTTACCATGCCCGAAGTGCTTTGCAAGCTAAAGATCGTCCACCAAGGTGTTGGGCAGTGATGCCCTCGAGAATCTCTTCGAGGATACTGGGGACCTTGTTCTCTTCGACGCACCGGAGAAGGGGGGTTGAAAATCCTCTGCGGTATAGTTTATCCTCGACTATCGTGCATGAACATGCTCGTCGTTTGACCATCCCCGCTTCCTTGGGATCTTCGGGGAGCTTGCTCGTCATTAGATATTTGTATACCAGTGTCATCCAACAATTGGCATCCCCGATAGCGTTTACATCTGTGGTTGGAGCGGGCTTGTTGATGCTCGGATGAGAGAGTACTTCCTGGATGACTGACTTATTTCCTCCTTTCTTCTTCGTGCTAGCCAGTTTAGACAGGATGTCTGCCCGGGTGTTGTACTCGCGCGGGGATGTGGGTCACCTCCGCGGAGACGAAACTCTTCATTTTTTCCTTTACTAAGGTTAAGTATTCGATAAGGTAATCGTTCTTGGCCTGGTACTCTCCTTGGACCAGGGAGGCCACGAGCTGGGAATCAGTAAAGATCTTGACTTCCTTGGCCCCGAGGTCCTCGGCCAAATGTATCCCAGCGAGGAAAGTCTCGTATTTTGCCTGGTTGTTCGACGTCAGGAAGGATAACTTGAGGGAGACTTCGATTAGGATGTCTTCCTCGTTCTCGAGGATGATGCCCGCCCCGCTTCCTTTCGAGTTGGACGCCCCGTTGACATAGATTGTCCATCTTTGGGCTCTGTTGGTCGATGGTTCGGGGATGGTCATTTCAGCCACGAAGTCGGCCAGCACTTAAGCTTTCAAGGCTTTCCGTGGTGGGGAATAGTTACATTTGGCGCTCCTCCGGGCAACTCCTCGAGGTAGAAGGTGATTGGGTTTGACCTCCCTTGCACCTTGTCGAGGGTGGTGGTCTTCGCAGATGTAGCCAACTCCAGCTCGTCAAACTTCCTCTTTATTGATCCAACGAAGACCTTTTCGGGGCCCCCGCCCGATATAACCATCGTCTTGGGGAAGCTCTCCCACGTGTTGCGGGCAGCGATGGGGTCTTTGTCGGGGAAGCTTCTCCAAAGGTTGCGGACAGCCTCGGCGTTCTCGATTCCCTCGGGAATGCAGAAATCCTCGGGTCGAGTAATACTGAGGGCGACCTGAATCAATTATCCCCGTCTGGATGTGTTGTATCCTCAACGCTCTGGGCGTCCCGGTTATCTGCTCGCGGGGGGTCATTCTTCTGGGCGTACTTCTTCAGATGGCCCTCCTTGATCAAGATTTCGATTGCATCCTTGAGGTGGATGCAATCTTCGGTGACGTGTCCGTGGATGCGGTGGAACCTGCAGTACTTGGACTTGTTAGTCTTTGGTTTGGGAGTCGTCGGTTTGGGAAAACGGACGCTCCCATTTTGAAACTCTGAGTTGGCGCATTTGGAGAATATTTGCGAGTGGGTCACGTTGAGTGGAGTGTAATCCGAGAACATACCAGCAGGACCGCGGGAGTCCCAGGGTTGGTTGTCCCTCCTCCTCTCTCCTTCTCGTCGTCACGAGTCGAGGGCCAGCTGAGCGGCCTGTGACTCCTCGAACTCGATGTAAGACTGAGCTCGAACGAGTAAATCTTCCAAGTCTATGGGCTTATGAATGCCCACAGTCTTGGCGAAGTCAGTTCCAGGGCGCAATCCCTTCGCGATAAGGAACTTCTTCATCTCATCGGTCGCGTGGACCTCGACAGCTTCTCGGTTGAACCTCTCGATATAATTTCGGAGAGATTCGTTTTGTCCCTAGAAGATGGCCTCGAGGGACGCCACCGTCTTCGGATGTCGGCGCGAAGCTGTAAAATGTCTGGAAAATCGCTGTTTGAACTGTTTCCAGGAAGTGATGGACTCTGGAGCAAGTCGTTTGTACCATGTCATGGCCCATTTCCTGAGAGTCGTAGGTAAAAGCCTGCACTTAATGGCTCCTCGTACATTCCTAAAGTCGAGCATCGCTTCGAAGCTCTCAATATGGTCGTCAGGATCAACCGTGTCGTCGTAGGTCCCTAGCTGTGGGGGCTTCTCCATGCCGGGAGGTATCGGGGTGTCCATAATTTCCTTGGACAGGGGAGTTCTTGGATCGTCTTCGTCGCTTTGGACAGGGGACCTGGACGGGGAGTGACGGTCTTGCCTAGATCCTTGTCCACGAGGAGGATTCCTGAGCTGGCCCCTGGGTCTCTCGCCAACGTCTCTGCTCCTTTTCTTGGTCGTCTCTTTCGGGGGAGATGAGCGGTGGCGTTTCTGGGCAACTGCCGGTTAAGGGCGTTCCAAACGTGGCCCGCGACCCTCGCATCGCGGGGAAGGACTGCGGGAGTCCGCCTGGGTAGTTCTCCGGGGAGATTGATGGGGAGAGGGAGGACGACGGTGTCTTTGCGGGGAAGAACATCGGGGTAGACCTCTCTCCAGAGCTTCAATCCGGATGTTCTGCTGTACGATCATCTGGTTGGTCTGGTTGATCAAGGCGAACAGGGCCACCGTACTGGGATCTGCGTCGAGCAGTGGCGGAATAGGCTGGTACACGGCCTGCGGAATCACCTGTTTGGAGACATCATAAGCTATGTCCTCAGAGAATGGGGAGCCGATCTGCCCATCTCTGATGTCGACGTCCTCGACTGGGATGGCAACGTTCTCTTCACGATGGTCGCTATTTTTGGATGGTACGGCGACGGCTTCCGGTGCTTTGGTTCCAGATGCACTGGCCATGGTTGTTGAGAAGGAATGCTTTGGTTTATCAAAGGAGAAAAATGGGGAAGCAAAAAGTTCCCACAGACGGCGCCACTCATCGTACCTGGATTAGACAGGAGAACGGTGGCCAGCAACGTCGTGAATCCTCAGCTCCGGTGATGGTGAGACGCCGGGGGGTGTACCTGCAAGGTACTCCGACGCTCAAGTAAGGCAAAGGTCAGAAGTAAAAGCAAGTACAGAAAAAGGTTAGAGTGTTTGAGATTGTGTAACCTGACCCTCTCAAGTGAGAGGGTATTTATAGAGATCCCTCAGCGCAGGGCCAACGGTTACTTGCATTGGGCTGGATGGCAAGGCCCAATCCAAGCAACTGCCAGGGCTTACGTGGCGTAGTGAAGACCAGCACGTGGTCTTTGCCCTGGTGTAATGGTCCCGATATCTCTGGAAGTAGGGCAGACCGTTTCTTTTGGGAGTGGAAAGTTACAAGAGAACGTGCCCTCTCGGGGAGGAGCACGTGGGTGTCGGGGAGAGGTGTGTTCGTAGACCATATGCTTCTATCCAACAGTCTGTTACCTCGCGTGCCCGACGTCCAAGAGGACTAGCACGTGCCCGACACGGAAGTGGCTTTGGCCTTGTTGGGCTTCCGCTGGCCATTGGGTTTGGGCCTGCCCGACAGCAGGGCAGACGCTGGCCCAGTCCAGAACAATTATGGTGTACCGTATATCACCTAAGCGCGGTACCTTACCACATTTCGTATTCTACTTAAGTGCACTGTACCCTACGGTCTTCTACATTTACTTAAGTGCATCATACCTTATGGTGTTCCTTATTTACTCTACCTCTTATCAATATGTCCTTATGTGTGTGACCCTGTAGGTTTTCGCGACATTGGAAATTATATTAAATCATGCATTTAACATAATAAACAGTGAGTGGTATCTAGCAACACATCACTGCTACCCAAGTCACAAAAATGTCATGTGATCTAACAAAACCTTTTGTGATAATACTTATGTGTACAATTACCCTTTTCCCTTATGTCTATATTGAACACAAGGCATATAATGTGACATCCTTGTCCAATTAAATATTAGACCCTTAGACATCTATCCTGTTATGCAGGATGGGCAAATTCCATCTAGGTCACTCATGTGCCTCAGCATGCTTTGTGGAGTACCCATTAATTGTCTTTATGGTCATCTAGTTACGGGCTATGTTAGATCTAAAATAAAGTACTTGACACTGCATCTAGCACTACTACGAAAAACCCATTTAACAACAGTTGGGAATGACATATAATGACGCGGGCGAAGGCGTTGTTATGTAGATTGTTGTTGTATCTTCGATGTTTCTACAACGGTCTGGAAACCGTTGTTGTATTCTGGAAAACGCGCTATATATTGCAACGGTTAGTTGTATCAACCGTTGTGAAATATATTATTAATCACAACGGATATTAGTTTCAACCGTTGTGAAATATATTATCAATCACAACGGATATTAGTTTCAACCGTTGTTACATGTACCCTTAGTTTATTATATACAAATGTATATTGCTTGTTTTACCATACACCTAGTTAAAGAATTACAACCATTAAATTGGTAAGGAAATATATAATCTGAAAATTAAAATATTCTTGAAAACCAACTTAAACACACCACTGTTTTTCGAATTGTATCCATTTCATTCCGCACATTTTATGTTCCTTAACACATAATATACGATTCAATGGTCTGATTCACTCTACTCATCGATATTTTTAATTATATAGTTTACCTCTCCATCGCCCAAAATCATCGCGATTTTATCATCATAACAATCATGATCATAAAAACCACGATGATTTTTGGTGATGAATAGGTAAACTATATAATATAAAAGATATCGATGTGTAGAAGGAATCAGACCGTTGAATCGTATATTATGCGTTAAGGAACATTCAATGTGCTGAATGAAATGGATGCGATTCGAAAAACATTGACATGATAATGGTTGGTTTTCAAATACATCTTAATTTTCAGATTATAAGTTTTGATACCAATTTAACAGATTGCATTTTCATTAAAAGGATAGTAAAACAAACAATATACATAATATATAATAAACTAAATTTCATATGTACAATATCAGAATAATAAACTAAATTTCATATGTACAATATCAGAATAATAAACTAAATTTCATATGTACAATATCAGAATGAATTTATATATATATATATGTACCTTATTAGAATGAATTCATATATATATATGTACCACCATCATCATCACCATGTGAAACAAACCTAAGAAGTGGGAAAGCAATGAAGAAAATTAGTTATTATTCAAAACAAAACAAGCAAAATTAGAAACAAACCCTAAGAAGTGGGAAGCAATGAAGAAAATTAGTTAGTATTCAAAACAAAACAAGCAAAAGTTGAAAGAAAACGCTAAGAAGTGGGATTGTACCATAACAATGAAGTTCACCTTGCTTGTGAAGCATTGAAGTCGAATCTGCGCAAAAAGAGAACAATCAACAAAAACATCATGAAGCAAACGAGATAATGAGTACTATTTAACAAAAAGATTAAAGTGGAAGACTACCTTATTTTCCATAAACAATATGTACATTACGCTTGCTACCGCCAGCATCATCACCATGTTCATCTAGTTTTAGATTCTGCAAGAAGAACTACAAGGAGGAAGAAGCTTAAATCAAAAGCTTCATACTTCTTGTATTTCTTCTCGCAGATTCTAAAAAAAGATGAAGTTTGGGTGCTAGGGTTTCGCTGTGAAGGAAACGGCGCGACTGTCAAAAAGGAAAAGTTAATTCCCTTATATAGGTAAAATTTTCACAACGGTTTTCTTAAATAACCGTTATGATAGATTATATATTAATTTAATAATATCACAACGGTTAGTTATAATAACCGTAGCGATACCCCTTATACGTAGTACAAGGTTCGACACCAGGCAACAACATTTTTCTAAAATTACGCCTGGATTATAAGTGATACCGCTACGGTCATTACTTATAACCGTCGTAATATTATTAACCATTGCACTTCCCAACATATGAACGGTTTACAAGAAAATATCGTTCCAGAATATGAACGGTTTACAAGTTATCATCATTACAAGCATTAAACTATCAGTCTTTTCATCTTTAACCTCATCTATAAATAGACAATTTTACATATCTAAATAATATATTCTTCGTAACAATGAGTTCAAAAAATGAGAATCCTAGAAACCTCAATGAGGAACGTCAGGCGCCAATCCAGGAGGTCGTCCAACCAGCAACTGTCAACTTCAGGGATGCCTTAAGGGTAAGGAAGGATAAGAAGAAGAAGAAGAAGCCGAAGAAGAAGAAGATAAAGAAGAAAAGGAGGCCTGTATATTATGATTCCGATGAGGGGAGTGAGGAGAGATGTCTAGATTATGAAGATGCATTTTATGCTATGGGCTCTGACAATGGTCTTGATATGTAATATGTTTATCAATGTACTCTCAATGGAATATTAAAAAAAATTATCTCTATATATGTTCATCTCTTACAGTTTTATTTTTTAAGTTATATATATACTCTATTGCACTTAAAAATACTAAAGAATACATTGCTGGGAATATACATCATACATTACATGGCGTTAGACATGTTTAAAAAATTAATACATGTTTAAAATCTAAAAATATGACAAAAAATACATTGATGTGAATCGAAGCGTGATACATGTATTAGAACGGTCTTCTAATACAAGCGTGTTAAAATGTAAAAATATGGAAAAAAAATATATAGTAGCTGGGAATCGAAGCTTGTTACACAGCTTGTATTACAACGGTTATGTAATACAACCGTCGTTAAACATGGCGTTATAAATTTTTAGTCCTTATACAACGGTGGGATACGAAACCGTGGTAAACCTGGCGTCGTTAAATGGGGTTTTCGTAGTAGTGTAGGGTCCATGATAGTTTCAGGTCGAAAGGCGGTATACACCACTATCACCATGAGAGTAACTTATGACATTTTGCATAACATTCTATGTAGTACTCTCATAGCGGGTTAATCTAGTATAAATATTACTCCTAATATTCATACCTATGTTAAGACTTGATAACTCCTTATCCATGATCCATGAGATGTGATCATAAGTTTATCTACATAATAGTCTTAATGCTTTAAGGTTATCCCACTTCACAGTAAAGCTCGACTACGAATACTTTAAGAATAGTGTCCTTATGTTTAATGGGATCTCATGATTAAGTCACACTTAATATTTTATTAAACATACTAGCTATTATAGGGACTTTACTATCTTGGAAAAACAAACATAATAAAGAAATGTCTTTTATTATTAATAAATAATTCGATACAAGTACCAAAAGTAATGACCTCTAGGGCTTACATAACAGTTATTGTGACGCTGACTATGCTAGAGATAGAATTGAAAGGAAAAGTATTACTGGAAGTTGTCAATTTATGGGAGAATATCTAATCTCGTGGTCCAACAAGAGACAATCAACAATTATGATTTAAACAGCTGAAGCTGAGTACATCACAGCTTCTGGATGTAGCACTCAGATACTCTGGATGAAGAGTCAGCTGGAAGATTATCAGATCTTTGAAAGTAACATTCTTATTCTCTGTGATAATACTTCTGCTATTTGTTTATCCAAGAACCCTATCTTAAATTCTAGGGCTAAACATATTGAGATTAAACATTATTTCTCACGTGACTATGTTCAGAAGGGTATTTTCCATTTAAAATTTGTTGATACGTACCATCAGTGGGTTGATATCTTTACAAAAAACCTTGCTGAGGATGGATTTGTTTTCATTCTGAAAATTTTGTACGTGGACTTCTGCCTAGAATGAAAAGATGTTATCAGAATGTTAAACTTCCAGAATTCTTGATTAGATTCTGAGAATTTATTGTTGTTTGATTGTTTGATTCTGAGACACGAGCTTTTTGAAGTGAGGAAGTTTCATGAATCAGAAAGGTTCTGATCAGAAGCAATCCCATCGATTTGTCTTCTTGATTCTGAACAGTTACAACATTTAATATTTGTCATTTCGTTTGATACCATGTGGTTCTTAGTGGTGACAGTTGTCGCACTTTCTGAGCATGTGTGATGATGGCGTGACACATTAGGTTTCGTATTCTTGGAACTAGGTTAAATCTTTACGCCTTTCCTCTATGTCTATGCATTTATTACTTTAATCATTGCTAAAATATTTATATAAACCCATTTCACACTACACTCACATTATTCCCACACTCTCTCTCTTTTTGAAACCTTCAAACTCTCTGCAAATGTTCATCTCCTTCAACTTCATCAATAGTTGAGAATCAACAACAACAATCTCCTCTTCACTCCGTTGTTGATGAAAATTACCCCGTTATCACTCTCAACACTCCGGTCGAAGAACTTATGGTTCTCTGTCAAACCATAATTGATTTCAAAAACCTGAAGGATAATGGTTTTGACCTAACGAGAACTCTGGAGTTCCAAGGCTGGAATGTTTTCTTTGAGAGACTATTGGGTCCAGTCTACCCAGTTCTTGTTAAGCAATTTTGGATTCATGCTATTGCTGGAAAAGACATAATCACTTCCTACATCATAAACAGGAAGATTGTGATTACGGAAAAGATTATCGTAGATCTATTTCTCACAATGGTTGTGGGAAAAAACTGTATAATGTGAAATATGATGCAAAGAGAGACACTAAGGTAAAATTAACCATCTTCGAGGAAGGAACAATATTTGATGATGGAAAGAATCCAAGTGCTAAAGATTTAACTGATACTTTAAAGGTATGGTTCAAAATCATCATGGGTTGCATTTATCACAGACCTAACACCAACTCGGTTGATTATATCAACACCACTCAGAAGTTTATGTTATTCTTTCTAGAGAAAGGCGTCAAGCTGGTGCTTCCAACGATTCTGTTTAGGTTTCTCAGGGATTCGATAAGAGAATCTAGAACTGGAAACTCCTCCAAAAAGGGGAAGTTTATTTCCAATGGAAGATTAATCTCAAAAATTTCGGTGGAGAATGATATTGTTGAAGACCTTATGGTACATGGGCATACTAATGAGCTAGTCAAGCAGGTTGGGAAAGTATTTTGGGGTAAGAATCTGAAAAGCATGGGTCTCATCTCCAAAATTGTTAAGCCAATTAATCCTCCTTCCAAAGAAGAAATTTGTGGAATAAGGATGCCTGTTGATGGTTTCCCAATCTTCTCTAATATTGATCCTACCGAAGTGCTGGCACTCTATATTGCTAGTTGTATGGAAGAAGGAATTTATGTATGGGCTGATCCATCCAATCTTCTAGATACTCTCATAGATGTTCATGGGAAGAGAAACAAAAGAGGTAAGAAGAAGGATATTGAGGGAGAAGGAAATTCTGAACCGCAAAAGAAGAAGAAGAAGAAGAAGAAGAAGAACGTGGCAATGTTTCTGGATGAATATGAAATGCCTCTGAGTGAGCTCCAAAAAGATATAATTCTGATGGATACTTCTGGTGTTTCCCAACAGTCATCCAAAGACCCGACACACTCATTCCTCATAAGTCTTCTATGGCCAAAAATCTTTCAGTTTCTGATACTAATGTTTCTGATAGTGTCTTACCAACACTACCACCTCTATCTCCATCTCATAACACTCTCACCATTCCAAATCCAACTCCACAACCACCATCCACAAATATAATCACTCCATAACCAGTCACAGAAACTTTTCACATAGTTTCTGAGGAATAGTTATCTCAATAACAATAACGTGAATAACAAATATAATAAGGTTACATAACCACTATAAAAAGCCATTCATCGACTCTGCCAACACCCATTTCATCACCCTTTACTAATGCTCCCCAACCACAAAATCCAAATGAAACACCAAGAAAATCTCCTTCGGGAGATTATGGTGACCAAGAGTCTGAGGGTACTCCCAAAGGCGTGTTCGACTTTGAACTTAACCATAACATGTCTGACTCTGAAAGATATAGAGACATTCCTTCTCTTTTTATTCCCAATGTTTATGGCCATGATCCTCACCCTACAATCACTGATGTTTCTATCAGATATCCTAGCCAACCCAAACCTAAACAACCTAATGTTGGTAAGATGTTGAGGAAATTTGAATCAGATTCAAAAAGTTATCTTCACACTGCTATGTGGACTAATTTTCTATCCACTAATCCAACAGAAAGTGATGCGGCCTGGGAAACATATCGAAGATGGGTTAACTCCAAAATCTCTAAGCTGGAGAACTTTGGGTACAAAGTTTCTGAAGGAACTTCCGTTCAAGGTTTGTATCTGCTATGGAAGCCTTAAAGTTACATCGTGCTTCATTGTGTCTTCCTGCTTCTAAGATTATGGAAGTAGCGGAGGAGATTGAGGAAAATTCTGGACATTTAGATGTTGTCATGAAGGATGCTTCTGCTGAGCTGGACTGAGGAAAACAAGTTGTTTCTGAAGATCAACAGCAAGCTCAATATAGTGTGTCAGAATAACAAATTGTTGTTTCTGAGAATTATAATGTTGTTGGAAATTCTTTTGGGATGGTTCCTAAAGTGATTCTGACGACTCTTACTGAGATGAAGAAAGAAAATGCTCTGGTCAGACAACGCTTGGATAAGCAGGACATTCTGTTTGAAATGATTCTCTATAGACTTTCGCCTTCTCCTCCTCCGCCACAGAACCCTAACCCTTAGTTTTCAAAATAGTTTATGCATTTTTGTATTTTTATTTTGTCTAAGTGTTTTTGTTTCTGTTTATTTGTACTGTTGTGCCTTCTAGAAATATCAATGAAATCATGTTGTTTCTTTATTTTGTCTATGTCTTTTTGATCGATGACAAAGGGGGGGAAACATATTGATTTTGATATACCTATGTTTGTGAATCAGAACCCAAATATTTTTTAAATGTTTTTGCTAACAACTACTTCGAAGAATATTTTGTTAGTTGTTTTTCAGGGAAAGTCAATAAAATCAAAAGCTCTTGAAGATTTTTCATATCAGAACTTAAGTTATCAGTTTCTGCAGAAATGGTTTACTCTCTGATTATGAAGTTTTTAACTTCATCATTTGAGAAAGACTTCCAACTAGGCATCAAGATCTGAGGAATTGAGAATTTCATGTTAACCAGATCTGATTCAACCAGGTTTTAAGATTTTAACCAGGCTCTAAAGTTCTTTCGAAAAGGATTTCAGCCAAGCTTCTGAAGTGAAGTCTATCAGAGTGTTGACATTGAGAACCAGTGCTCTTGAAAAGTTCAAGAAACTTCTGAAGACAAACCAGATTATGATAGAAGATCATTCTGGTTCTGCAAAAAAGTTAATCATAAAAGTGTTCTTTCATTATGATTTTATCTTTTTGGGATTATACATCTCAAGGGGAGCTTTGTGCTTCTTTCTTATGTGTCTTTCTGTGATTACCCTGTACAAATTATTCATCAAAATACATGATTTTGTCATCATCAAAAAGGGGGAGATTGTTAGAACAAGATTTGGTTCTGCATCTATACCTTGAGTTTTGATTATAACAATGTAGTATGTATGTGAGAATAATTTTGGTACCCTAACAGTTTGTTATTATGTAGCTTTAACAGGCAGTTCTAATTATGAGTTGATGACGTGCAACATAATCAATTTTTGAACATTTGTTCAGAAATTTACTTCTGCGCTGATTCACTCCTAAGAAGTTTCTAGAAAGATGTTATGTTGATGCTGCAATGTTCTCTCCGTTTCTGCTTCTGGATGTGACTCTGATCATCAAGCTTCTGAAGTCGTGTTACTTAGCTGAAGACTCTGAAGATCTCAAGCCAGACGCTGACATTGTCAAGGTTCTGACTGGAGATTTTGATTTCAGCTGTGTGTTTCTTCTTTTCATGCTTCATCAACTTTTCATCAGAAACAATGAATTTGAAGATAAGATCAATAGGATACGTGATCAAATAGTACATGGCATAAATAAAAAGTATTTCTTCCACTATCTGAAAACCTGGGCGAATGACAATACTATTTTTCACACCTGCCACTAATCTGTTAGTGGACAACTGCATTTCGGTATCCCAGATTTTCCCTTTAACGATTCCTTTTTCATGTTATATAAAGAGGACTTGGAAACTTGAAGAAAGTAGCAATAATTTACAAGACTGTTTCTACGTGAAAAGCTATCAACTTTGTGCATACTTTTCTTTAAGTTTTTGTATTTTATTTGTGTAAAATCTGCTTGTGTAGAAGCAACTTGTAACACAAAAATATTTATTCAAACTCGTTTGTTTGTGATTCCTTAAAGAGACTAAGTTGTAGTCAGATCCTTGAGAAGACAGAGAAAGTTGTTCTTTGTGTTTTTGTAATCAGTATGGTTGTACTGGATTAAATCCTTGTGTATAAGGCGAAATCACCTTGGTAGGTGGACTGGATTAGCTTTGATTTCAAGTGAATCAGGATAAAAATCCTTGTGTCTTTCTCACTTTTATCTTTTGATTGTGTTGAGTTTTTGAGTTGGTAAAAAGCTTTTGTTTTTAAAACCCAATTCAACCCCTCTCCCCTCTTTCTTGTGTTTTTTGCACCTGCTTGTATGTCACCTCAAACACTTCCAAAATCTACGATAAAAAAAAAAGTGTAAGCGTGTTAACAATAAAATATATGTGACTAATTGAAACTTTTACAATTAAATCAATAAATACATAAACGTGTTTCATTATATAAATACCAGGAAAAGTACACAATTAATTTAAATACGAGAGAAATGTGTGTCAACTAAAAATTAATTAATAAAATATTTTAACAACAATTTGTAAGGGTGACAAACGGGTATGTCCACTATATTCAGGCCCCCCTATAAAAAGACGCAAAAAATGGGGCAGAGTGGAGCTAATATATAGTAGATAGTGCATGTCTAAAACCTTTGATTGCCTCGCCAAAAAATAAGTGCTGAGCGAGGCCGGCCCGTCAAACCCTACTCC
Source organism: Lathyrus tuberosus (assembly GCA_022829125.1). Taxonomy (NCBI): domain Eukaryota; kingdom Viridiplantae; phylum Streptophyta; class Magnoliopsida; order Fabales; family Fabaceae; genus Lathyrus; species Lathyrus tuberosus. The sequence goes on along the minus strand of JALAZF010000082.1, from coordinate 9,003,500 downwards.
CTAAAACTTAAAACTTGAAAAAAAAATCCATGTCGTTAATGCCCGCGTCTACACAAATATAGGCAGGGCATACATTTCGCATTTATAGAAGCAAAACAGACATGTTGGACGGGATCGAGCCTATTTTACCACCCGTAATAATTTGTGTCACCAATTGTTTGAATATTAGTTACTTAATGTTATTTTAATATGATATCGTAAAATGCTTCACTTATCTCAATCTATTTTTTTTTTTTGTTTTTTTTTTTTGCTGAAATTAGATTTTTGAGTTTGTTTCAATAATTTATGAATTCTAGTTGATTAACATTTCATCACAAATGTGCAACATCACGTATACCCATACGTTGTATTTTATTCTCTATTTTGGTGTCCATGTTACTACTAGATTGAACATGAATTTATTTGTGCACTTTTGAACAAATTGTTGTACAATCTTCAAATGCATTTTGAGTACAGTCCACTCTATCAATTATAAATATATTGATTCAGAGTTATATATATATATATATATATATATATATATATATATATATATATATATATATATATATATAGGCTAAAATACAGTTTTGGTCTTCTGTTTGTCAAAATTCACGGTTTTGGTCCCCCCCATTTTATTTTTTAACAGTTTTGGTTCCCCACCCTCACTGTTCATGTACTGTTCATGTACGGACATATACTGTTTATGTACGGACATGTACTGTTCATGTACGGACCAGTTACTGTTCATCATTTTTTGGGCCAAAATTGGGGTGGGGGACCAAAACTGTTAAAAAATAAAATGGGGGGACCAAAACTGTAAATTTTGACAAACAAGGAGACCAAAACTGTATTTTAGCCATATATATATATATATATATATATATATATATATAATTTCAAATTAATAATCTTCATCACGCAACCCAAGCAAAAGCAAATGCACGGTCTTTTACTAGTGAAAAACATAAACACATAATTACAAATCTAAACATATTATATCATTACCTTTAACCTAATAGGAATGCTTATATGTGGCCTTTGCAACCTAATGAAATAGGTCAGAGGAGAGTGTCGTTTTAAATTGTACCAGAGGTTGTTTTGTACTCCCTCCGTCCCAAATTATAAGTCACTTTGTCAAAAAAATTTGTCCTAAATTATAAGTCACTTTATATTTCCAATGCAATATAAATGACATCTTCCCCAATATACCCTCAAATATTTATTATTATTTATTCTTTTAACTCTTTTAATTTCTCTCTCCTGTATAATTATGAAGGGCATTACTGTATAGTTATACATAATTTATCTTTTCCATAAAATAATAATTAAGTTTCTTAATTTGTGTGAAAAACCCAAAACGTCTTATAATCTAGGACGGAGGGAGTAATTGAATGCCCTCTAGCTTTCTTTAGGTAGCCAGTAAAAGATCTCAAAGAGATCATACGGACATCATGTCCCTTAAAAGATCCTTATCGAGTAATAGGTGTACATGTAAACACTAACGTCAATTTACAAGCAACAAAGCAAAACAAAAATTTATTTTGAATAGAAGAAACAAAATATACTGAACAAAACAAAAATTTGAGTGGCCACATCAGGTGGTTCATATTAATTTGTAATTGCTGATATACCTGCATTTCTAGGTATAGATAACCAGTTTAAACCATATAATCATTTAATTCAACTACTTAGTAAAGTGGCCAAATTTTTCGGTACAGAAATGGATTTAATTCAAATAGCACTGATATTTTTTACTTTACCAGCCCCGGAGCATGAGACAAATTCTGCAACATCTATCTCCAATAGTCGGGGGTTGCCGCCGACAGTACTTCCATAATCCAGCTGCATGCCCATGTTTATGTAATTTGTATGAGGGGGTTGGGTTGGTTCCATACGCTATGGTTGGCCAAAATGATGCATTGATGGGTGTTGGTATTGATGCAGTGGTTGATGTGGGGTTTGATAGTTGAAAAGAGGGGGGTTTGTTGGATGTATGATGATTGTGGTTCTGAGTGGTAGGAAGATGGGGTCATCATTTGTGGGGGGTTCATTTATGGGGGGCTTAGGTGTGCGTCGGTAGGTTCGAAAGACTCGTCAGGGCTATAGTAAGGGTTTTGTTGTTGTGGTGGAGAGGTTGGTGAATGATATTGGGCATATTGCTTGGAGGAAGACGCACGTTGGCGGGGGTCAACTAGATACGTCGGCTGAGAGAGGAAAGGTTGTGGTGTGGTAACAGACCCAAACCAGCTCATATATAGTTTCGTTGGTCGAGCATGTTGTACAACAGGGTCTGTTAAGACGAGCTGGTGTCGCATCTCCCACTGGTGACACAACGTTGCTGCAAAGTTGGTCCACACACCATCCTTCCACTGCGTGTCGACTCTGCGCAGGTGCCACTTTCCCAAATTGGTAGGATCCACCGGAATGTCCTGATGCATACCGAATTGTAGTTTCACTCGGTCGCTTTGGTGCATCTCAACAGTTGTGAACTGAATTATTGGTGTTTTAGAAGTCTACACAGCAGCATCATTTGCGTTGGGCTGGTGGTCGAGATCGTCGTAAGGCCTCCAGACAAACTACAAGAAAAAATTGTTTAATGCGTAATATACAAAATGTTAGAAATATCTATGGAAGAAATGTTACAAAAGTTGTAGAAAAATATACGTCGTCAAGGCCAATGTGGTCTAGCAGGTTGCGGTAGACTGTTATGGCGTTTCTGGGGTTTCTTTCGTAGCTCATTTTCGGAACTGCCCACCTGAAAATGTAGTTAGAAAATGAATTAGTTACACCTGAACATATCAGTATAGGCCATAGGCGCAGAGATGTGTATAAACTTACCTTAATGCGTAGGGGAATGTGAAGGGGTTCCGGTTTATTGGAGCTAGTGTTGGCATTCTCGACCAACCCCGCGCCTGAAGGAGATAGGCGCAACCATAAAATGTACACGCGTTTTTTTTTTGGAATTTTTGCACAGTGCACTATACAGATGTGCCAGGACAGCTGAACCCTAACTATATATTTGTGCACACTGTTAATGTTAAACAACAACGGGAGATACATAATATTTACACTGTTTCTAGTGCTTTCTGGAAACAAAAAACGACCGAACAATAGCAACAAATAACATCTAGTTTTTTGTATTATGTGTAAGGGGAGGGAATCCTCGTCTAATACGATGGAGTCATGGTATTCTCTAAGGCGTTTTAAGTTAATACCTTGCCCCCTAGGTTTACCGTCGGGTGAAGGCTCAGCTTCTTCAATCTCTAGGGGTGCCCAACAAATCGAAGCATACTTGGTTATTTATATTTACTGGACCGTTGACGGCCATGCCATCTATGCGGAGGCCCAGTAACATATACACGTCTTGGAGGGTGACCGTGCATTCACCAAAAGGAAGGTGAAATGTGTGGGTCTCCGGCCTCCATCTTTCTAGCAAGGCCAGAATGAACTTTGGGTCTACATGGTATGATGGGATTTTAATCACATCTCCAAATCCACATCTTGTTAGATATGGTTCAGTGATAGGGTCGTGAGGGAAGTATGCGTGTCCACGGCAACGGAACCTTGAAACATCCTGAACAAAAAAAACAGCAACATTACTAAGACAATAAAATACATTAAAGTTTAATATTGTAAAACAAAATAATACAGAAAAACTTACGAAGTCTTCAATGTTTTCCGGCATTCCTCGGTGGTTGCTTCCCATCGTGAGTAAATACATTTTCGTAACTGGTTGTGAGATAATGGAATGGATGCAAAGGTTTGAACAGAAAATAAGAGAAGAAGAAGAAGAGTTTAGGATGAGATGAAAATTGTGACATGCTGAGATGGTTTTTATAATGTGTAAAGGGGAAGTCACATAAGTAGGCATGTGTTCTCTTTCATGCTTCTTATCCTTTGCAGTCTGCCATGTGTAGGCATGCTTGTATTGTCATGTCAACAGTGGACTGAAACAAAAATAATGGTGCAGAGGCATGCGAATGAATAGTAGACGCAGAGTATAGGTATGCATATTCATCAGTCTAGAGGCATGCGAATGAATAGTAAACATTTAAAAATTAAAAAAAAATAAAAACACATCTCAACTGAGGCGCCATCTGGGATGGCGACTCTCAGTTGAATTTCAAAACGAAACTTTTGTTTGGGCAGACACCTGAGGCGCCATATGGTTTGGCACCTTGCCTCTAACTGAGGCGCCATATGGTTTGGCACCTTGCCTCTAACTGAGGCGCCATCCCATATGACGTCACCCTGATGGGGGATTTCCAAAATAGGTCACTTTAGTAAATTGTTTCAAAATTTGGTTTTTTTGATAATTTTTTTTAAAATACATGTTATCTTAAAAAAATAATCTACCAGAAACTGGTTGATTTCATAAAGACAAGAAATTTTGTACTGTACGGTTTTTTTTTTTTTTGGAAAATAATACTGCACGATTATTATTTATTAATAATATAGAAAATATAAATCGTTAGAATTGAAAAGATAAACAACATTGCTAGAATTGAAAAGATAAACAACATTGTTGGTTGAGCTATAACAGCTAAAGACAAATAACATTGTTGGTTGAAATATAACAGCTAAAGAAAAAATATGGACTAAATTAAACAATTGTAAAAGATCTTATATTCAGCTAAGATGACAAAATACATAGCTTTAGCTGCAAACATAAACTTAAAAAACAAGAGTTATTTTGGTATACAACCCATCATAAAGATTACTTTAGAGATAATTTTTACTTTAGAGATAATTAAGTTAAAAGTCAAATATGAGTAAAAATCTAGTGGCCATGATTAACTCACAGGGTAAAAATCTCTTTGCACTATTGGTGATACCAATTAAATTCAAAAACAAATGGAATAAAAGGTAATTGAAGATCTAATACCAAAATTCAGAACTACAAAGCATGCATAAAGTTGCTTGTTCAAATCATCTTCTGAAATACTGGTTCCACATGCCTTTTTGATAATGAAGTCAAAGCTCGAATAGCTCAGCAGTAACCAGAGCAAGTTACACTTCACATTATATTTATAGGAGGACCAAATCAATATGCATCATACTAACTTGTTGGTATCATCTTTCCAAATAATTCCTTTCCACAAGCCTTTTGATTAAAAGGTTAAAACTTTATTAGTTCAACAGTAGTCACATTGAAATAATCAGAAACATAGTGAAGAGCCAGAATGATCTAAATGAAGATCCGGATATCTTTCAAAAAGAAATGCATTGAACTAAGATGTATAACTTAGTAAGCTTTTGATTTGTCAAAATGATATTCTATATCAATATCAAGGCTAAATAGCATTACAAAAAATTGACAATTAAAAAATCATGTGTCTGCTAAGGTATGATGAAAGGTTAGCAGAGTGCATCACCCAATTATTTTGAAATCAGTAGGTGTACCCATAAACCCTAACACCCTATAAACAAAAATCAATTATCGACAAAAACAAAAACAAAATGGATCTACTCTGAATAAAATAAAAAATTAAAGCAATACTCTATCTTAAAGTAGTCGATTAAAGTTCAAGAGGGATCTTCATGAACAAAAAAACACATAATAAAGTCAATGAGGGATTTAAATCAAAGAGATAATGGCACATTGCGAATGTGTCATAAAAATGGATACCAAAGGAGAGTGAGTGGGGGTACTCGGTGACAGAGCAAATAGAAGAGCAGAGGACACAACAAAAAGACACTAAATCCCAGAAGAAACATTGTGGATCGGGGAGAATAAGAGGGAAAAACTATGGATTTTTACCGGTCACAAGACAGGACATAATGGCACAATTAATGACCCTAGTATACATAATGTAACATCCTGGCATAACTTGCTATTCAACTGGTGGGATAGAGTACTCAAGTCACATTAAGATAATCCACATGGTATGCAAATTAATAAAATAGACTACCATTATCTGAATAATGCATAAGAAGATCTCCATGTGAGGGTTGTTTCTGCAGCTTTTAAGCAAGTTCATGTTCTGGCCATGATCGACAAGTGTGAGTTCTAAGCACACCTGAGATATCCAATATTATTGGAAAGCACATAAACAATCATAATAAATAGAGGTCAGAGACTTCTTATCTCTGAGATAATTATTGGTAGAGGTCACCAATTAATTTGCAGAGAGGAGAGGCAAACCTAGCATCATATTTAGCCATTGGAAGCAAGGCATGCAAGCCTCCTACACTGGCCCTGGAAAATGATTTTAATTCATCAATAAAAATCAATAATCAAATAGTAGGAACAAGACCATATAAGAAAATAAACAGTAAATAAAGTTTACTGAGATTAAGCAAAATTTTAGATTTCATACTTCAATAACTATATACATGAAGGTGTTCATCATTGCTTGCCAATTAAATGATTTAAATAGCATCAGAAAGTAGTAGTTGAATGAACAATCATATGCAACTCTCATAGCTTTTTGAAGGTATGGAAGCTCTCACCTTATATATTACTGAGAAAAAAAGACAACAAAATAAGATCCAAAATAAAAATAAAAATAAATAAATAGATAAACAAAGGATAAATAAAATAAAGAGCATTGTAACTTGACAATTGGTTTTTTCATAGAGTGTGACATCATAATTTCTATAACAGAATGAATAGGAGAAAATGATGAATCAGAAATTTTTTATCTGGTTCAGAGCCTAATAATGCTGTACATGGTGTTCAAAAATGAAAGAATGTATGAAATCTCCCCTATGTAAACATTTAAAAATTCTGAACACCGGAAACTAAGTTCTTTATCCCTATCAAATGTTCATCGTTTGATATATTGAGTGAAATTCGAAGATTAGTCAATACTTCTTCTTTTTCCCAACTTAAAGGACCGGAAGCATACATTGCCTCTAAGGTACAGTGATAAGCATTCAACTCTAACCTATGGATTTTTTTTGCTACAGCCTCTTTTGGGAAAATGGTGCATCCTACATCCACGTCTTCAACATCTAGAGAATCCGCATCACTGCAAATGGTTTTGTCGTCACTTTGGCAAGGATTTGCAAACATATTACCATAAAATCCATTAACAACTTCTACATCTGCAAATTCTGGATTACTGCGAAGTGAATCTGCATCATCTTGGCAAGGACCTGCTAACATATCACCAAAAAATTCATTTGCACTACCACTTATTACACTACAGCTGCCAACTGAACTCAGACTACTACAAGAATAATCTTGTTCTATAGTGGTTTTAACATTACAAGGATTCTTCTTCCCTATTCCATATAATTGATTGGTACTATTAGTGAAGTATTTTTCACCCATATTATTCTGTGGGTAAGCAATAGCATCTACCTTTTCCATCAATGGAGCAGTGGATACTGCTTTGAACCTTTTAGACTCACCCATAATCATACCAGCCCTCTTTTTTCTGGGATAATCCTCAATACGAGATGAGCCATGAGAGCACGCTCTTTTCAAAGTTGAAGGTGAGGGTAGATGGAGACAGCTGTCATCCAATCCTAGTGAACAAACATTGTTAGCTTGCTGAACATCAGGCATCATCTTATAGTTGTTTGACATCATATTCCGGCTAAACTTCATAACTCTAGACTTGGATGGTACCTGGGTAAAAGACAAGAAAATAATCTAAGGAAAAGGCCTGGCGAAATTTTCAAAGTACTGATGGGAGAAAAAAATTAGCACAATTCCACGGATTTAACAATGCTAGTTTGACTTTAATATTTGAAATAGAATAACTTGATAAGCAACAAAAATTACCTTTGGACTAATGATCCATTGACTATTTTCCCATGATTGGCACATCCTCATGTGAATTTCTAGGACCTTCAGCTCCCTGCAAGATCCGTGCAACGCTACCAAGTACAACTTTCCAGTCATGTACTTCAACACAGTAGCTTTTTTCCAGCATCCATCATTCCAAACCTCCACAGCATCATTAACTTTCAAACCCTCAAGATTTTTCACAGCAGGAGGGCATGGTCTGATGGCCTTCCTTGGAACCCTCCTCGAAAGAGCCTTATCGTTTGCACTAGAATGGTCATACTTAACATTGTAAGTGTGCCCGTTAGCAGAAGTAATACGTGCACCGTGCCATTCTACTTCAAGCCTCGAAGTATTGACAAGGATCTCTACTTTACTTCCTTTTCTTAATCTCATGGTGAAAACTTTAATTCAATCTTGAACCTGTCAGATTGTTAAATAAATGTTATTGCCACACACAACTCACAATTATCTTCAAGACAATTTCAATGACATTCATCAATCATTACGAAACGAAAAAATCTAAAGGAAAAAACACATGCAATAATTCATCGCTTAATCATCCCAACGGTAAAATAGGATTTTACATTCATAAGCGTAAAATTTCCAGATATCATATAACTCAATAATCCAGATATCATTGAATCTACAATTATTTGAAAAATATTTTCCAGATATCATTGAAGCTACCATTATTTGAAAAACAATAATTAGGGATTCAAAATATATACAAAAATTCAAAAAAATAGCAGATAACAGATCATGAAAAGCGAGAGAACAGAATCAAAATTCACAAAGGAAAAAACCTAGAATCGAATAGATAAAACGATTACTGAAAGAAAACACATTAATCGAAGTAATTGAAATAAAAAAAAATAGTTCAAAGATCGATGCTACTAACCTTTGTCGACGTTTGCCGGTTGAAGAAATCCGATAATCGCTGAATGAGACGCTACGGTGCGAGTATTTTTCACTCTTCCGATGGCAACGAACGAGTATTGAATGAACGAGAATTGCCCCTACAATTTTCTTGCTTCCTAGAAAACCCTAGATATTTGCTTGAGCAAAAAGTTTGCTTGTACCAATACAAGCAAACCCTTGATATAAAATTTTCAAATTCTACATAGGAGTTTAACCGCTATTGACAGAAAAACCCTCGATTTTTGCAGGAATCACTTTTCCATAAATAAATCAGTTTGGACTGTTTGTTTTGTTTTGTTTTTTTTTTAATTATTTTTAAAATGTAATAATTTTGTCTAAGAAAAAGTTTCTAAAACTTTTTTATAAAAATTTAGTTTGAATAGTTATTATTAAAATTTTATTTTAGATATTTTATTATTTTATTAAAATTATTTTTGGATATTAAAATTTTAAAAAATCACTTAATTTTAAATCTATTTCAAATAATTTTTTATAAAAATTATTTTTAAGATACAATTTTTTTTGAAAATTACGACTTTGACTATATTTTATTCTTCAATAATATATATTTATGTAGAAAAACGAATATAAAAAAACTTATAATATTTTAAAAAATAATTTATAAAATTCAATTTTAAAAATACAAAGAAAATAATTCTATTTATCTTAAAGCAATCTACACCTAAAAAATTCATTTTTATTATTTAAATAAATGTAATTAAATTTTTTATATTATTTTATAATTCTTAATAATTAGAACAAGAGAAAACGAGATATGCACCCTATTAGCTGACAAATTTCGACTAAGGAAGAAAAACAGATTCGACGAGACGTCTTGCAGACCAAGGTCGAAAAAGTCTCGACAGACCACCCGTCAGAAGAACATTGAAGCGAGTTCGACAATCCCAGTCGAAGTCGAAGGCAAGCCAGAGTTTCTGGGTATGAAGCAAGTTTGCAACGGACGAGAACGTGGGAAGTTACACAGGTAATGGGCATACATGGGTGGACACGTGGCAGGCTGGAGATGACTGACAGCAAAGTAACTATTACTTTTTAGGCCTATTTAAGGAGATTTCAATTTCAGTTTTAAGATATCGCATTTTGTAACATTGGAAGAAATACACTCAAAGTACCATCGCGTGAGAAAAACGAGCCAATCCTGTGCAAATGTATGCATGAGTCCATTTTTAAACTTAAGCAATTTATTTTATAAGCCTTGTTTCTTTTTATTTATTTCCCTTTACAATTTTGTCTTACTTTGTTCATTGAGTTAGTGCAATCGTTGCAAACGTAGTGTTTCATTCTATCATTCTACACCCAAATACTCAATCTATACTTAACACATAGTCTAGGATTCTTGTAGCCGATCCTGCAAGTAAATTTTAATAAGAGGCTAGAGGTTGTTCGCCGGATACCCGTGCGAACACACCTACATTGTAAAATAATTTTATACTATCAACCAATCACAATCATGTATTCCGTCAAGTCAGATTGAAAATTTTAAATTATTTGTATCACATGGAAGACCAATATATTTTTATTGAATGACAGTGTAAAATTTTTACATAGTAAATGCATCTCCATTAAACTCTTAAAACAACTCATCTATATTATTTTAAAAATCATACAATTTATTAAAAATCTTAAAATGAATCCCATTAAATCTTACCTTATACTCCGCGTATTGAATATTTATGTTTTAAATTTTAATTTGTTTAAATAAATTAAATTGATAACCAAAAAGTCATAAGTCATGCACACATGCAAGAAAATTACCAAGAACAAATTAAATTTACAACATATATGAGTAAACAACACCACCAGACACACTTTCATTGACAGAGAACAGAAAAAAGTAATTGGTTCCAGTGCAAACCCTTAAAACGTCTAGTTGATTTTCACCTCGACCACCAACAAAGACGATACCAGAGATTCTAAAGAGACTTTATTGATATAGTTCATTCAACCTGAATATACCGACGACCTTACACCTAAAGCTAGCTGCAGAGAACAACAAAAGAATAACAAATTGTGCAAGGCTACAACTGAAGACTGCTCTTTTGGCAGGAATAAAATCTTGCCTCAAATATACCTCCGACTTCAATAACCTAAGATAAACTAATCACGAAACAATGTCTTCACATCCTAATCAGTAAATCAGACTCAATAAACAATGAATCCTAGTACACCAATAAGTTAAGCAAATTCCAATGCAAAACATCAAGCGAGTTCTATATGCCTTAGGAGGTCAATTTGACAGACACTATTTCTGCATCAACCTTTCAAGAGTTTCACCAAATATGTTTTCTGCATTTTAAATCAACAATCACATGTTTAACTTCCATACATACAAGGCATGTCCATGGGTTCACACATCATTGAGATAAAAATATATCTCTGACTATTAGATTTGATACTCAGCCACTTCCAAGATATCATCTTCACTTATTTAAGCATGTTATCCATACATATTTCCTTACTACGAAGTATCTTTCCATTTCTCGCCTTCCAAATGTTCCAGATGCAAACAAACCACACCACCGCAACACGTTTAGAAAATACTCTTCCATTGCTAATCAGCCCCATAAACTGATTAAAGTGTTGTCGTTATATAAGATTGTTGTCACGCCAAGCCAATTGTAAAATTTACTTCAAATACCTGAAAACATTGAACATTCAAAAAATAAGTGTGATGTTAATTATTACTCACCGCAGGCACTTACACACTAGGCATGCTTTTGGCTAAGCACTAATCTCCTAACTAAGTGGAAATTCTGTATTGAAATGCTTTTCACACTACCATTAAAACTTTTAAAAGGATTAATTTATGCCAAGATCTAGCCAAATTTTGGTTAGACACAATAGTTAAATCAGACATAAGAGCTCTGTAGGCTTCTTTAACATTATATCTATTTGATTTCCCATGTGTCTACTCCCATATATCTTTCACCCGTACTTTCAACGCACCACCTTCTAATAAATTTATTAAACCATTTAATAATTCTCATGTAAGTATATTATGCAACATAAGAGGGGATGAATAGGTTTTAAGAATATCTCTCGTTATTTTACATATGTTTTGATTCTTTTATTTTTTCAGAAGAATTATGGTGAACGTATGAATAAACGTGCAGAAAAATATAAGTGTGTTACACTTGATACTAGAAAGTTAACAACAAAGAATGTCAATGAAAATACATTTATTATGAGCATTAATGAAGTGTCTTTAAAGAAGCATTAATAGTAAAGCGTCGATAGACCAATGAAGAGGGGTCTACCGAACTATTGACGCAGCAAGACATGGTTTTGAGGACTCCCAAGATCCAGATCACTCGGAAATGAGTCCAAAATCTCAAAAGGGGCAGCCGATAAAAACATGCCTACAATCTTGAGAAGGACGTCGTTGACGGCATGTTGGAGCAGTTATCGTCATGGGTTCACGAAGAAGTGGAAAGTCGTTAACACTCAACGTGGATTACAAGAAGATAACATCTTGGAAGACACGTAAGCGCACTAGTGGGAACTTGGAGGATTGAACATGGAGCAAACGTAGTAGTCCCTCGGTGGTTATTATGAGTACAAATTTTTGTTAGATGTATTTTGCATGAATTTAAAACTAGGATACTTTAGCATTAATGTATATTGGACGGTATCCTCTGATTCTATATGTGCATCTTAGCATTATGAAGCATTAAAATGGTTTGGAAAAGTTTCTTGCATAAAAAATCCATTGAAAACAATTTTCTTAAAGCATTATAGTATGTGTCGACACATAGAAATTTCAAGTCGACACGTAGAAGGAAAATGTTCCTATGTGTTGACACATTCATCCTTCAGGTCGGCACATATGCTACAGTATTAAAGCATGTAGGTTCTGTCTATGTGATGACTCCTATAAGTCAACATGTGACCTTCAAAAGTCGACTCAAGACCTTCATAGGTTGACTCATAACCTTCATAAGTTGACTCATGACTTTCATAGGTCGACTCATACGATGCATTTTTCCAAAATTCACATTTTTCTTCATTCTTTTTCATTCCTTTTGCTTCAAAACTTGCATACATATAAATACTTGATACATACATCATTTCTAGTAAGGTTCTAGAGTAAACTTGCACGAAACTGGGATTTCAAAGCATTCTCATCATCTTCAACCTTTCTTATATGCATACACACAATCAAACTACACATAATCATTTTTTGATTGGGTGTCATCTCGATTAGGGTTGATAACGTCCAATTTAGGTTATTTATATTGCAAATTGGGTTGAGTTCTTTGAGGGTTTCAAATAAGAAAACCAAGCTGGGATTTTCCTTCAAGATTGTTTAGGTATTTGAATATTTTTGACAAGATTACACAATATGAATCCGATCGAGTGAAAGCCCTGGGACAAGGGGTGCCTTGCAAGGGATTAGCATGATATGATGGATCGTCTTGGTAAATCTTGGATTTCAACAAGTGTGTGCTTAGAATTAATTTGACCAAGTGAAATCCTTGGGACAAGGGGTGTCTTGCAAGAAAGTAGCGAAAACAGGTGAATTGAAGCGACATTGTTGGTGACTTGATCAATCTTTTATCAAAGTTTTTGGAGGTGCTAGAATCAACATCAAACTTATGGTTTGTAGGGTTGGATTTCTACATCTCTTATATTCATACTTTTGCAAAGTAAGGTTAATTACAATCATCTAAATTTGAATTCGAATTGAGGGCAGACGTACCCATAACGAGGTCGAGGAGGAACTTCATAAACAAATACTTATGTACTCTCTCTCTCTCTCTCTATTTATCTATCTCTATCTCTCGGTCTCTTTTAATTTGTGTTTGTAAATTATTGAATTCATTTTTCGTTCGATCAATTCGTTTGGAAATTATTTTTGATCACATTTTGAAATAGGCGTTGTTGAGTCAATCACAATGTGTTTGATTGTCATTGGATTTTAAGATCAACAAATTTCCAAACGATATCGATCGCACACAAGGTGTTCGAAAAATTGCCTTATTGTGTTTTTTTTTGTGTTTTGATCATTGGAAATAAGCTTTGTGTATAGATTTGCATTCAATTGGTTTTGATTAATAGTTTTTGAACAATTTTTGTTCATTATCATACGTTTGTGTATCTTTACGCATATCTGAGCTTTTCGATAGAGGTTCAGTTATACGATTCGATTCGGGTTGTTTCGGTTGTGCCATAAAACTTTCAAATCAGTTTTTGCCAAAAGTTTTTAACTTGTGATCTATTCACCCCTTCCACTTTATATCGAAGCCTATCATCTAACAAGTGGTATCACGAGCTCCGGTTAATTCCGTGCTTAAGATTTGATTATTAGAAGAAAGGCTACCGAACCTAAGGGAGCGTACAATAGAGCACTAATTTTCACCAGCAAAAATTATGGCTATTGGAAAACTTGTATGTGTATTCATGTCAACTCGGTTGACAAAGGTATATGGGAAGCCATAAAGAACGGTCCTTATGAAATTACAATGACCAATGGTATAGGTGTTACCGTACCTAAACCGGAAGCACAATGGGATGATAATGATAATAAATTATGGTCACATGATTGGAAGGCGCAAAATATTCTCACATCCGCACTTGGTGTTGATGAATATTATCGTGTATCTCATTGTGAGACCGCCAAAGCTATGTGGGACGCATTAAAAGTTGTCCATAAGGGAACTAATGAGGTCAAACAAGCTAGGATCAATACCTTAAATCAAGAGTTTAAACTATTTCGCATGGAGCATGGTGAAACCATTGCGGACATGCGCAAATGATTCACACAACTTATAAATCGATTGAATGCTCTAGGTAAGCCTATTTTCAGGGACATTACTACTAATAAGGTTTTGAGATGTCTTAATAGGGAATGGCCACCCAAGGTCACTACTATCAAAGAGGCGAATGATCTTAAAGTACTTAATTTCACTATTTTCTTTGGCAAATTTGAAGAACATGAGCAAGAACTCACTTGCTTGGAAAAACATGAAAAAGAGTATGTAAAGAAGGTAAAGAAGGAAAAAGGTAAAGACAAGGAGGTAGAGAATAAGTTTATTTCTCTAAAGACTTCAAGCTCAAATTCGTCATACCATGAGCAAAGTGATTGTGAAAGTAGAGATGACGAGAATTCCGATGATGAGGACATTGGGTTGTTTGTCAAAAGATACCAAATGTATATAAGGAAAAATGGAGTCAAACACTCCGATAAGAACCTAACCAAATTTAGAAGGCTAACAAACTTCTTAAAGGAATATGAGAATAGGAAAGGTAAACTTAAAAGTTCTTGCTACAATTATGGAGAAGTTGGTCACTATAGATTGAAGTGCCCTATGATGAACAAAGACAAAGAGAAAGGTCATCACAATAAATCTTTCAAGTATAAAAGAGCTCATGCCGCTTGGGCGAGTGCAAGTGATTCCTCAAGTGATGAAAGCACAAGTTCAAGTGTTGAATCGGCCCAGATTTGCCTCATGGAAAGAAAAAAGAAAAATAAAAATGTAAGTATTTCTAAGCTTGAATATATTAATGAACTATCTTATCTTCAACTACAAAAATCCTTTGAAGATCTTCATAAAGAGGCCTTAAGAGCTTTTGATAAACTAGCTTCACATGAAAAAGTCTTTTTACACTTCGAAGCTAAAGTGTTAGAATCTGAAATAAAGTTGCAAGCTCTTAAGAGATCTATGATAGATGTTCAAAAGGACAAAAATAAGGATGTAAAACCTTCAAGATTTGGTTATGAACATTGTCATAATTGGCAAGAAGAGGTAAATACTCTTCAAGTCAAATTGGACAAAGCCTTACAACCTGAGATTGGATTTTCTACTAATCCTTCAAAGTTTGAAAAATATTTGAATCATTTAAATAAAAGGCATAAATATGTGCATAAGGATTCAAATAGAAAAGGTACATGTAAGTCTTATGGTTTTTGGATTAGCTGCATTTTGGTAAAACAACATGCTGTTAGCAAGATGTTGAACGAGATGTTCTGCCATGTCAGTCAGACATCATGTTCTACATGATGTTGGGACATGTTCCAGGACATGTTATACCAGATAGTTAGGGCATGACTATTTTGGTATTTTTAGTGTGAATTTTGAGTGTGTTCTGATGCACACGTGGGTGACAGTTATGGGAGAATATTGTGGAGATTTCTGTTATTGCAGATTCTGTTACTTTTCGCAAAAAGGATCCTTGAGCCTTTTTGGGAAAGTTTATATTTTCCTTCTATTTTGTTGCAGGTTGATTTGCAGCCAATTTATTCTGATTGCTGCTATTTGTGCGCCTTAAGAAGCCTAAGTCTAGTAGATCTGAATGCTATTTAAAGAAAAGAAAAACCCTATTGTAAAGAGAGAGCATATCGTGAGAATTTAGAGAATAAGGATTAGCCGTTGTTTGGGTTGGTCCCTAGGGTTTTTGTTTGTTAATTGTATGTCACTCATGTGTCTTATGATGCATTGAGTTTGACTGATTGTTCATTGTTCACTCCAAGCTTTTAAGCAAATAGTGTATTGTTCTTGGTTGAAGTTTTTAAGCAAAATCGAGTATTGTGTTAGAAGTGTGATCTTCTGTTGTTAGTTTTGTATACAGTCACTGGGATTGGGACAGTTTGCTATCACTGAGGTAATTTAAGAAGTGAGAGGGGATTCTCATATCTAGATGGTGATTTCTAGGTGGAAGTTGCACTGGGTAAGGATTAAGTCAGAAGTTGTAAACTAGAACTGTTTAGCTTCAAATTAATACTGATAATAGTGGATTTGCTTCCTGGCTTGGTAGCCCCCAGATGTAGGTGAGTTGCACCGAACTGGGTTAACAACTTTGGTGTTATTTATTTTCTGCAATTTACAGTTTTTGATGGTTGTGTGTTCAAGTTGTGTTTTGATCCCAGTGTTGTGACATATGTCTCGACATCAGGTATCTGCGTGCCAGAATTTCAGTACATCTCATAAAAACTTATCTTGTCATTATTGTTGCAAGAAAGGTCATACTATTTAAAAATGCAATTTTAGGAGACTTTTTGTCCCTAAAGGAGTTGTTCAATGGTTTCCTAAATGCAACTTTGATTTCACTCACTCTCAAGGACCCAATGAAAATTGGGTACCTATTTCCCTTATTTGATTCTACAGGTTGAATGTCTTGACTCTACGGATAAGATGTGGTATCTTGATTTAAGGGAAATATGTGATCCAAAACGCAACGAAAATTTTTTTCCCCTTTAGTGATCCTTACGAATGGTCATGATCAGTGATAGAATAGAACGGTTACCTCTTGTGGCGATGAAACCTTTCATTCTGAATCGAAGGAGTGATCACGAGCGATTTATGATGAACAACGCCTATACTCAATCCATGCGAACAAATTCCTCCAGTCTCAGTGCTAGCTGTTACGATTGAAGGCTTTGAGTGAGAGGGAGAGAGAAAGAAAACTATTGCTAGGTGTTCACAGTCTGAATTTTCATCAAGTGTGAATGCTTTCGCACAAGGGTTCTATTTATAGAACCACTTGTATGGGTTGCAAGCTAAAAAGCCCACTTAAGTGATCGCACACCATATCTTATGGTATACCGTATATCACTTAAGCGCGTGGTACCTTACCACATTTCGTATTCTACTTAAGTGTGTCATACCTTACGGTGTTCTACATTTACTCAAGTGCATTGTACATTACGATGTTCCTTATTTACTCTACCACTTATCAATTTGTCCTTATGTGTGTGACCCAGTAGGTTTTTGCGAAGTTGACAATTATATTAAATCACGCATTTACCATAATCACTACGCCAAACAAGACCTTAGACAACGCTTTTTTTGGCCTTAGACAGCGCTTTTAAGCGCTGTCTAAACCTGCGCTGCTAAAGGTTTAGACAACGCTTTGGGTAATACCAAAAACGCTGTCTAAAGGGGGGTATAATTAATGAAAAGCGCTGTCTATGGTACCATTAGACTGCGCTTTTTGACATTTTTTAGGTATACCTTAGACAGCGCTTTTGGTAAAAGCGCTGTCTAAGCCCCACCTTTTTTACATTTTTTAGGTATACCTTAGACAGCGCTTTCACCAAAAGCGCTGTCTAAGTCCCACCTTTTTGAACTTTTTTAGGTATACCTTAGACAGCGCTTTTGGTGAAAGCGCTTTCTAAGCCCCACCTTTTTGAACTTTTTTAGGCATACCTTAGACAGCGCTTTTTGTGAAAGCGCTTTCTAAGCCCCACCTTAGGCAGCGCTTTTAGTGTAAAGTGCTGTCTACGGTATACGAAAATTTTTATATAAATTTTTTTAAACCACAATTTTTACCAGGTTTTTCAACCAGAATTTGACCTGTTTTTCAACCAATTTTTTTCCAGAAAAATACCACAATTTGGAGATTCAAATCAATCCAATTTGGCCTATTTAAATGTACCAATTTACACCAAAATTATATATCCAAAACAATTGGCAATTCAAACCAATATATATATATATATATATATATATATATACACCAATGTACATATTACTTATACTAGTACTTTTGCATCCAACCAAAGCATTGCTTCAAATCTACATAGGTCCTGAAAGAACACAAAGATTGTAATTCAATTAAAAGAATACATCAACAATGTCTATAGTTAGAAAGTTAGACATATTTAAATTCTCATCAATTAAAGTAAGAGTACAATATTATACCTTATAAAACTCCGAGCTCCATAATGTATTGACACCAATCCTCTTTAATTTCATCCAATTGAGAAATTGAGTAATGAGCACACTTGCATTCTTCAAAGTACTACATAATAATATAACATGGTTTGATTTAGTTTTAACTATTTCATTATATGAGAGATATGTGTTAAATATTAAAATAACTCATAAGTTAGAAATACATACATCGGATGGAATCTCTATTCGATCCAAAAAAAGAGTGTCTCTCATAAACCTCAACATGAAATATCCGCAATCTATTTCATTACGTTGCCGAGGAAACTACAAATGAAAAGAAAATATGGATAAATCCTAAGTTTTATCAAGTAGCATCACTAATATAATAAAACATGTGATAATTAATATACCTTCACTGTATTCCATGTAACGGGGTTGACTCTCCTCTTTGGTACTTGGTCATTTCGTAGTGCTCGGAAAGCTTGTATAACGCTAATAAAATATAAATGAATATTTAGAACAATTCACATAAATAAATAAACAAACAAATAAATATACACATTCATATTTAGAATAATCTCACTTACGTGTCAATACATTTCTTCATATCCGGGTATGTTGTCCAATCATTTCCTAACGAATCCAGATAATACACCACTTCTCTGCTAGGATTAATTGCGACCAACAACCAATGTCCACTGTAAGATTAAACAAGTGTTAGATGGAAACTTTCTACACGACGTCAAAATACAAAAAAAACTATAATAGATGAATTTAGAATGAAAATCTAACCCAGTATTAAACGATAAAAGGAACAACTTTTCCGTTTCTTGGTTGTCCATAAAGACGTCGCGTACATACGCCAGGACCTCATCTGGTTTATTTATTATTAAGGATAAGTTGACAGACGCGGGGCATAAGAATGCAAATCTTTGCTGCAATCCACGTGGGCGCATAACTTTGTCATACAGAAACCTTAAATAAAAACATCATTAACATTAGACTATTCATTTGAAACATAAAGTAAATAAGTTGTTCAATTAATATACCAAAGTAGATCGGATATATACCTCACGTATATATTGACAACACTGACGCCCAATTCTTCATGATTGAAAACTTGCTCGAAGTCTTCATTACCAATATTTTGTTCATGTTCAAAGCCATATATACCTTTCTCCATATGTATAAGACGAACACCTCCGGTCGGAATATTTGTCAATTGTAGAAACTTCTGAAGGCACGACCTAAACTTGGAGATAGGTTGTTTTCTAGCCCTGTTCTTCTTAGCACCCACATTTTTCTGTGTTGAAACGTTGCTAATCTCTTTACCAGACAGCTATATATCATATAATTTGTTAGATGAAGTATAAGATATCCAATTTAACATTTTCCATGCATAAATATCATATAATTGTGATGTACCTCTTTTTTTGAGACAACGGACTCGGTATGCTCCGGAATCCCCTTATCCTTTGTTTTGGATCTTGTTGGAGTCTAAATAACATTACCATGTAAAAAATGAAAATAAAATGCTCGTAAAATCTTTGAATCTACACATTAAGGTTAACAAAGGTTCATAACGGTTTTAAGCATACCTCATATCCTACGAGTATGAGGTTTGACGGCCATGCAACATACGACCCTATAGCATCTCCCACCAATGTTGCATCCGAAACATCGTCAGGATAGGGTAATAATGCACCCGCCTCTGTAGCAATATCAACCGATACTTTCATGCATCCAGTAGGGAATGGGTTATTGTGAAGTAATTCTACCTAAGTGTTATACACTTTTCCCTTGCCAACCTTCTGATAAGTTGGTGAAGATAAGAAGAGCTGACAATGGGAAACGCCCTAAAACCAAAAATAAATATGACATTGTTAATGTGTATATATGTCATTTAAATAATTTAAGCTACTGATTTAATTTCATAAAAATATATATAGTTACCTCTGGAATATTCGGTCGAAAGCTGCAGTTGATACTATCTTTCTCCGATCCATCTCTAAAACCTGAAGCGTTATCCCTTTCTTTCTTCTTTCTTAATTCCCGAACTTCAGCTTGCAGTGCTTCCAATCTAGCTTCAAGTTCTGTATTACTAGGAGCCTTTCCTTTTTTAATATTCAAGGAGGTCGGAGTGATCCCAAATCCCTTACCCCTCACCCGACCAGAATACTCAGGGACATCTAATGCCCGGCTAAGTATGCTCCTGGAATCATCTGGAGATACAGACTGAGATAACGCCTCCTGAAAATCAGATGAATATCGAATATTTGTCAAATATTTGTTAATAAAGTTTTGATTTAATTAAAGAAATATTGTTATACTTACACATTTCTCAAATACTTGTAGAACCTCTTCTGCAACAACTCCAGACTTGCCCACACGGGCATCCTTCCACAAGACATGTGCAGGAAGAGATGTTTCAGAGCTATTCGCCTTTTGTAACTACATATAAAGCCAAATAATATGATCAATGTCGCTCCCGGGATTTTCATCCTAGTACAAACGCGAAAGTGGCACCGAACAGAGTCGCCAGCAATGTGTATTTATCCCAAGAGAGGGAAAGGAAACACCGCATAAACCTGAAGAGAAGGAAAGAATATGGTCTTGCGACCAAGAGAAAGGGTAAGGGAGTCGGTTATGCGCAGGGAAGGTATTAGCACCCCCTCGCGTCCATCGTACCCGATGGGATCCACGCTTGCTGCTCGATCAAAGGGTGATAAAAAAGGATACTGGAAAAGGAATGGAAAGAAAGAAAAGAGAAAGAAAAACAAATGTAGGGAAAATAAAAGAAGTGCTCGCATGGGCCCTACCCCACTGCCTACGTATCTCATCGGGAGCATGAGAATCAGAGCGACGTAGTTCCCCTCACTAGGGATGAATTGTTTGTGTTTTTTAGGGAATGGCTAACGTTCTAGCTCAGGTGTTGCAGTCTCGCCGGTCCGAGTGCGTTACCATCTTGCAAGAGAACGAGTAGAAGCACGTTCGTACGCTGAGAGTGAGTGAGGTGAGAAAAGAATTCCCGAAGGAAAGACGTTATTGTTTGTTTTTGTCTTTTAAGAGTTTTTTCATTTGTTTGCATATGATAGTGTATCTGAATATTAGTCATTGGAATGTGTACATTCTCACATTCCAAGATGGAATGAGTAAGAAAGCACACTAAGGGTGAAGAAGACCCCCACACTTAGTTCCAATTGTCAAGGTTCAAACACACTAGCATACTTGTATTTATTAAGTGTTTTTGTTGATTAAGAAATGAAGAAGTGTTTTTTATTATTTGCACCTTCAACAAGTATTGCATTTAAGTCCCTCATACAAGATCAAATGTTTAACACATTGACCCAAGATGGGCTATATGCTACACATTCTAAGATTACAAGAGAAGACCCCTTATAATCTTTTCTTTATATGAAAGGCCTAAATGCAATAAATGCCTACCTTTATTATATGTTTTGAATTTTCTTTGAGATGAGAAGATGAAAGACTCAAGAGAGGAGAAAAGGTAAAACCTATGTGGACTAAGACTCAATCCTAATTGAAGATTAAAGGGAGTGATCCTAATGGTTTGTGAGGTTTCAACCTAAAGTCTAAAGAAAGAAAGAATTAAACAATTCACTTCTAAAGTAGAAGATGAATTGTAATTCAAAAAGGGAAAGTGATGAGTTATTAAAAGAAAGCACATAAGTGCTTAACAAAACACAAAATGGAATTTTAAAAGAGATGAAAGGAAAGAAGTTTGAATGTGGATTCCTTATCCACACTCAATTGCAACTTACCAAAGCCCCTACATGGTTAGTAAACATGTATAAGAAGTATAAGAAGTAAAAGAACATGTAATGCATCATAAAACTCAAAAGAATTAAATTGAGAAATCAAATCCTAAGGTCACAACCAGAATGTACATCACATGGAAAACAAATGGTTATCATCAAGCAAACTCAAGTGGATAGGCAACAAACATCATCCATGGCATTAGAACATGCCACCATAAGAAAAGGGAGAATGAAAGATGAAAGGAAAAAGAAGAAATGTGCATAAATGGAACATGTAATCTATGGATCAGAATTGAAATGAAATGAAAAATGATTTCACACACATCTCACAAGTATTCATGCATGACACATCACAACATTTAAGAAGTGATAGAAGAAGTAGAATTGAAATGGAAGTTCAAAAGAAAACACAAGTACAAACACAACATGTTAAAGGTGCACAAGGTTCAAATGAAAGTCAACATGCAAGGATGACATATAATATGTACCAATGACCTATAATGTCAAGTGAATAGTTCACTAAAGTATGCAAATGATCATGCAAGTATACACAAAAGAAATCATGTAAACATGCACAAAGATTACAAGGATGTAACATGTTGTAATGCTTCAAGTGAAAAGTATTAAACAAAAATCAAATGGCCTCATGAAAATTATGAAAACATGGTATTGGAGTTCACTAATCAGATATGAATCACATATCAAAGTAGCATGCAAGGAACCAAGGCAAAATGATATCAAACAATGCACTTAGGTCAAGTAGACATCTCATACAAAGTAGCACAAAAATGAACACCAAACATGCCATAAACTAACCTAGAAAAATCAAATAAAAAACACTTAACATATCTCAAAATGATAATGACTCAATGCAAAAAGAAGAGCATCAAAACAATTTTTAATGATCAGGAACAAAATTAAACAAGATCATATACCACATTAAAAATGCACACCAAAGAAATTCAAAGAAAATTATGGAGCAGGGGTAAAAAGGTCATAAAATCAGAAAATAAAATCATGAAAAATTTTCTAAATGTTTTAATGGTGCTCATGAATTTTTGTGGAATTTTGTGATGCTATTTAGTATTTTTAAAAATTAAAAAGCAAACGTGTAGAAAAATGGAAAAATAAAATACAATGCAAAAAGGAATGGGGGTGCATGACTAGTAATTAATCAGTTCAAAATCATTGGGCCTTAAGCAAGGCGGTGTGAATATCAATTTAGTCTAGGTCCAAGTCTGCGCAAAACACACTAACAAACATACACTCTCAGTCAACAAAATTGACTCGCTCATGGCCATTGGATCAAGTCAAGGTCAAACGAAAGTCAAAGTAACCAAATCTAACACACGCGCATGAGTGACCATACACATTACCATGCACTGCACCACACGTTGATTAATTGAAATCAGAAATAAAACATGTGAGGTGCACGTGCATTTTAATGTGCTGGCACGTCCTGAACCACACGATCACGAAAAATGAACGGACAGGATTAGAACACACATAAACCCTAACATCAACTCACCGGCCGGAGAGGGACCTCCGGTCACCTTCTCCGGCCACTCTCCGGCGCTGCAATCAATCAAACATTCCAGAAATTTATGCAATGCACATCAAAATGTTCAGGAAGTCACGTACATTCCAAATCCATCAATGAAATCATCAAACCATTCACATATAGCAAGAAACAAGCACGAACATATTGCCCTAAGTTTTTGGATCTAAGCTTCTAAGAAGCTCTATCAACTAGCCAGAGTTCAAATGCTCCTAGTGAGCTCATATCATCATGAAAACAACAAAATAAACAAGTAAACGTGAGAGAATAGTTTGTAAGCTTCGGAACCTGATCTTGCAGTCCTTGTAGAGTCTGAGAAAACCAGAGGAAATGCTTGCTTCTTCCTTAAGCTTCACTTGGCCAAATAAAGGCTTTGATGAAGATGATGATTCAGGGGAGAAGAAATGAGATCCAAGCTCAAAAATCAGTTGCTCTTTGGTGAAGTTGAGAGAGAATCATAGAAGATTTAGGAGGAGGCTGAGCAATGTGAACTCGAAGATTCCTTGCAATGGTGATGTTGAGAGTAGAGCAGAGAGAGTTTTTTGGAGAGAATGTGGAAGAATCAGAGAGAAAATTAGAGAGTGTTTGGGAGTGAAATGAAAAGAATGGAGTTAGAAACTGAGATTTGTGAGTGATATCTTGATTTATAGTAGAGTTTAACCATGGTTTAATGAGTCAGTTAAGGTGAGTTAAAGTGGTTAAACTGAGTCCATCCTAACTAACTGAGCCAAGTTAGTTAGGGGACGAGTTATGCTATGGCTATGATGTTATGGTGATGACCTATGGTGTGTTAAGGTGGAGCAGCAAGAGAAACGAATGGCAAAGGCTGTTACATTAGAAACTTGCTCAGCAAGCTTGTTTTTTCTATTTCCATGCAAAGCACGTGCTAGTGTATAAGATTTATGTCATGTATGTTTGGTTTAAAGAGGAAAGCTGAGGTTAAGAAGTGTTTGTGGTGTGTGTAAACCAAATCGTGTATGTTAATGTATCAGTGTAATGTAGGGTAGTTTGATGATGTTTTTCTCTCTACCCAATGGATGTTTTAGTGAGATTTTGGGGTCTTTGGAAAGAGGATGCATTGGAGCACAATGTTGGTTTGAAAATTGAAGTGAAATGAGGTCTCTAACATGCCTAAAAATAGCTATGAACACAATGGTTCAAAACTGGTTGGTGAGCGTGGCATGAGGTTGGCTGGCAAGGCAACTTGGCACACGAAATTTCAGCACAATCAACCTAACTTGAGACCAAAATTTATCCCTCATAAATTGATCAAATGGAATTTTGCCCAACATGAATATTGAAGATGACATTGCAATGAACAACTTTCATGTTGACAACTTTTCCATTTGAGGCCTTTAATTATGAGAAAAATGAGTGGACATTTGGCTCACCAACTGTTTGAGAAAATGATTGCGCGCGTGCCCTGAAAATCTTGGTCATGACCTAATTTTGAACCTACTTTGCTCCAACTTTGATCAATCATAACTCTCTCAATATTAATCCAATGGAGATGTTCCACACATGGATTTGAAGCTTGAAACAAGATATTTTGTTATGGCCGAGTGGAATTTTCATTTGGTGCTTCAATTTTAAATGGCCTTGGTTCAAACTCTGATGCAAAATGGCCAAAACTTGCTATTTTTAGTAACCCTTCTTCTTCCAAAAATGGCAACTTTCCACCTCTTGATTTTTTCATGATTCCTTTGGAGTTTCTTGACCAAATTTTGTACATTGGACATATGTAACATGAATTTCATGACTTTGGGCTCAAAAAGTCAAGAGTTGACTTTTTCCTCTGATTATTTGACTTGCCCCCAAATTTCCTGATTTTTGATATTTCTTCCAATTGAACCACTTCTAAAACCAATTGAGAGGTAATTTTCCATACACATACACTTAAGAACATGTAGGATACCATGACATCAAGTTTTGTCCAAAAAATCAAAGATTCCCTGATTTAATGGGAAACCCTAGTTTTGGTGCCCACCTCCTAGGAGAAAAATGTGCAGTCTTCAATTTCAAATTCCTCAGAGTATGTTATGTATCCTCTTAAAGGATGATGATATATGCCATTTGAGGATGATTTTGGATCAATGAGCTATCTCTTTTGAGGGCTTTCCTTCAGTTTTTGAACCTCTTGCATAGTGAAAGATGTAGTGCTTCAATCTCCCATTGAATCTCTCATTCTTGAGGTTGTGGATGATCCATTGAGATAGTATGAGACATGAAAGGCCTCTTGGCTTGCCTTGAGGAAACTTGATTGGCCTTTTTGTGCTTTGAATTATCCCTTGATTGACCACCTTCCACCTGATCCATGCCCTGATGGTAAGAAGGATGCTATGCTTCATTTTTCTATGTTAAATGCAA
Organism: Lathyrus tuberosus; assembly: GCA_022829125.1. NCBI lineage: Eukaryota > Viridiplantae > Streptophyta > Magnoliopsida > Fabales > Fabaceae > Lathyrus > Lathyrus tuberosus. Next base: position 8,977,520 of record JALAZF010000082.1, on the reverse strand, counting down.
TGTAATGTTAATGAGGTGGATATGATATGATAAATGATAATGCCATGCTATGATGACAAAGAGGGAGAGCAAATTTTGGGGTATTACAATCAAATATAACTCATGATGAACAATTATTATATCATTGCAATTTATTGATACTTACCAAAGATTGCTCCAAACGTCCATATCCAACACGTCATTTCCTGTATCGATACTGGGGAGCTGATGCTCTTTCCCGATTAATTGCACTTAAACTCTTAAATGTCGGGGTTTGTCGTTTGGCTTTAAACGTTACCCATTCTTGTGGTGAAATCAAACTTGCATATTTAGATGGATACTCTGCATCAACAAAGTTACCTTCAAATCCTTAAGAAAGGTGCGGTTTAAATATGTCCTAAACCCTCTTAGGAGCTTCCCTGCCAATCTGATCAAATAAGCTTTTCTTTCTTCCTCAACGTTGAAGCACCTCTAAAAAAACCATACACATTGGTTAGTACAAATAATTTAAAATACATGATTAGTTGGCATAATTAAAGACATAATTATGGTACCTTTATCTCATTCCAAATTTTTTCTTTGTGTTCCTTCAACTGTTTGTTTCTCCAATCATCACAAGTAATAGGAATCGCATTCCTTACAAGTTCACCAATGAAACTTGTCAAGGTATGACTGTTAGGCTCAACAAGAGTGCCTGAAGGGCTCCAATGCACATCTAAAATGATGCCTTGATCTCTAGCACGGATCACTTTCTTCATAACGGTTATTCCTCTTTTAATCTCTTCTTCCATAGATTTTTTACTTTCATCCTGAATAGGATCATCATCATGTGGGTAATCATCATCATGTTGGTGATCATCATCATGTGGGTGATCATCGTTAGTAGCCATCTAACCTGTAATAAAGAAATCAAGGATATCAAATATATTATATAACAAATATAATATGACATAATATATAACAAATATAATAAAGAAATCAAGGATAAAGAAATCAAGGAAATCAAGGATATCAAATATAATATGACATAATATATAACATTTTATTATTTTACCTCTTTCTTTTCTTGGTTGGAATATGAATTACTTGTTTCTTAGCAATGCGGACGGATGAATGGATCTAAATTCCCTCGTTATGGTCATTTCTGATATATGACTCATCCGCTATAAGATCCTCATCTTGATCATTTCTATTCAACTCATTCCGTCTAATGCATGACTCATTCTCAACATCAATATCACATTGATCTACACCGCTATCATCAACCACTTTGTTAGATAAAAGCAATATAGACCATTTCGTACTCGTCGGGTCAGTGACATAGAACACTTGTTTAGCTTGAGATGCTAGAATAAAAGGCTCATCTTTGTACCCCACCCTATTAAGATCCACTTGCAAAAATCCAGACTTATCCATTCGTATGCCACTACTATTTACCCACTTGCAACCAAAGATTGGAATCTGAAACTTCTCGTAATCAAACACCCAAATGTGCTCAATAACTCAAAAATATGACAGATTTGCATATTTGGGGTTTAAGTCCTTCATACTTGATATGTGCATTGCTTCAGCTAGGACGGTGACACCACTATTTTGCATAGTACTTTTATCATCTTGTTCTTTGGTATAAAATGTGTATCCATTAATTGCGTATGCGCTATGAGAATACACATGCAAACTTGGACCATATGCCAAACATCTCAACCTTTTTGTTACTGAAGTAGGATCTGAAGAGCGCTTCGAATAAATATGATCCTTTAACCATTGTATGAAACTTTTATTGTGCTCTCGTACTATCCAATTTTCATTTCTGTTCTGATTTAACCTTCGGAGTACATCCTTGTGCATCTCAACATATGGCTCAACCTCATTATCATTGTACAGAACATACAAATGCACTTGATCCCGTTCATCCCTTGATACTGTCACAATTCTCATTCCAATTAATTTTTTACCATCCTTTTTTTCGAAAATATGAGCTTTGGGGAGTCCAATCGATTGAACATTGGACAAATATTCAGTACAAAACTCAACCGCTTCTTCAACAATGTATCGTTCAATAATACACCCCTCTGGTCGACTTCGGCTTTTCACGTACCCTTTTAATATTTTCATATAACGTTCAGCAGGGTACATCCATCTCATATAAGCTGGTCCACACAACTGTGTCTCTTTCACAAGATGAACAACTGGATGTACCATTATGTCAAAAAAAGAGGGAGGAAAATACATTTCAAGCTCACACAAGGTAATAACTATCTCTTTTTGTAGTGTTGGTAAGATATCGGAATCGATTACCTTACTACAAATTGACCTAAAGAAAAAACACAAATTAGTTATGGCGCTTCTTACTTTCACTGGCAAAATAGAACGTATACCTATTGGTAGAAAGTGTTCCATTATAACATGGCAGTCGTGTGTCTTTAAACTCTTCAACGTGAGGTCTTTCATAGACACAAGTCTTCTAACATCTGAAGAGTATCCTTCTGGAACTTTAACTTCACTCAGAAACTTACACAATATTTTCTTCTCCTTTCTAGACAGAGTAAAAGCAGCAGGTGGTAGATATGTTCGTCTTCCTTTCTTCACGGGTGCTAATTCAGTTCTAATCCCTATCGCTACCAAGTCTTTTCTTGCTTTAAGGCCATCCTTAGTCTTTCCTTTTATATTGAGTAACGTACCAATAACACTTTCAAATACATTTTTCTCAATATGCATAACATCGAGAAAATGTCTCACGTACAAAGACTTCCAATATGGCAATTCAAAAAATATCGACCTTTTTTTCCACCCACCTTTGACAACCTTATGTGCAAAAGGTTTGCCAAACTGAGTACGCATATCTTTCACCTTTTTAAAAACTTGGTCACCTGACAACATAGGTGGAGCTCTACCTTGTTCGGTGTCTCCATTGAATTCGTGTCTCCACCCACGGTAGTGATGTTTGGCATTTAAGAATCTACGATGGTCGAGAAAGACATTCTTATGACCAAACTCCAATCGCTTCGAATCTGTTTTATCTTCACAAATAGGACACGCTTTTTCACCTTTTATGTTGTACCCTGATAGATTCCCGTAAGCTGGAAAATCATTAATTGTGCCAAACAACATCGCCCTCAAATTGAAACTTTCTTTCCTATATCCATCATAAACCTCCACACCGTTCTCCCACAATATCTTTAATCTTCGATCAAAGGTGTCAAGTATACGTCTATGTCATTCCCTGGTTATTTAGGCCCAGAGATTAACATAGATAACATCATGTACTTACGCTTCATGCATAGCCACGGAGGTAGGTTATAAATCATAAGAATCACAGGCCATGTGGTATGTGAGATACTTTGAAGACCATGCGGGTTCATTCCATCAGTAGATAATGCCAAGCGAAGGTTTCTTGCTTCTTCTCCAAAGTCAGGATAATCATTATCAATTTTCGACCACTGTGGTGAATCAGCCGGATGTCGCAACTTTCCATCAATAATTCTTTCATATGCATGCCAAGTCAGGTGTCTTGCATCGGTTTCACTACGAAACATGCGCCTAAATCTCGGAATTATAGGAAAATACCATAAGACCTTGGCTGGAGACAATTTTTTCTTATATCGAGACAAACCGCATTTAGGGCACTCAGTTAACGATGCATATTCGTTTCGAAACAAAACGCAATCGTTTGGACAAGCATGTATCTTATCATAGCTCATGCCAATAGAGCACAACAGTTTTTTGGCCTCATAGGTTCGATTGGGAAGAACATTATCCTCCGGTAGCATTTCTCTCAAAAGGGCCAACAACTCTGTGAAACTTGTATCCGACCATCCATTGCCCGCCTTTAAGTTGTACAACTTCAATACCGCAGACAGTCTTGTGAATTTAGTGCAACCTTGATAGAGCAGTTTCTCTGCATCGCTTACCAAGCTCTCAAACATTTCGGGACAATCATGAAGATCTTCTTCAACTGCTTCTGCAATCTCTTCGACTCGATCACAATCGTATGTTTCCGTGTCTTTGTCATCTGAAGCATAGGTCGTATTACTTTTCCCCTTCGGTTCAACATTCTCATTAATTTTCTCACCATGATCTATCCAACACTTATAACTTCGATCAATTCCATGCATCAGTAAATGCGATTTCAATCCATCTACGTCAACCTTACCCACATAACAACAACCCAAGCAAGGACAGTCCATTCGACTGGGGTCTTTAACATGTTGAACAACAAACTTAACGAAATCCAATACCCCATTCTCGTACTCTTTGGACAATCGATCGGCATCCATCCATTTTTTATCCATGGTTTTCCTACTTATTAAGGTCAACAAAAACACTATTATATGAGGAATCAAAACATTGAATGAGGAGGAAAGTTATGATAAAACATAGAACATTGAATAAGCTTCTAACAGGGCTTCTAACATAACACAATTTTCCTACTTATCCATTTTTTATCCATGGTTTTTCCATTAGTAATTAATAGAAATCAAAACCAAAAGGAGGAAAGTTATGACTTAAGGATTTACAATATATTTCTTTACCTAATAAATTGCTTTGAATTTCGGTTCTTTAGAATAACAACCTCAAGGATTTACAATATTAAAATAATGAGCAATATTAACACTAACACTAACACTAACCTAAACTAACCTAAACTAAACTAACACATTATATAGCAATAACAATGTAGAGCAACATTAACACTAACCTAAACTAACCTAAACTACAATAACACTAACCTAAACTACAATAACACTAATCTAAACTACTCATATTCTATCAAAAGAACATCATTCTATCAAAAGAACTCCAAAACCTAACAGAACAAAACCTAACAGAACATCATTATATCTAAAGAACTCCAAAAATATGGTAACAAGAACAAAACCTAACAGAAAAATATGAAACTCACTTAAAAAGAAAAACTCTTACCGGAACAGTGGAGCACGGTGGAGTACGGTGGAGGATGGTGGAGGACAATGTAGGAAGGACGACGGCCGGACGGACGACGGCGAGAAAGGACGGACGACGGCGGTGGTTTCAGCTCTGGTTCGTTCTTGTTCGCAGAAAGAGAGGGAAAGAAGGAAAGAATGAAATGAAAAAATATAGAATACTGATATAGTTTCAATCTTTATTTTAATTAAAAAGACCTTAGACAGCGCTTTGAAAGAAAGCGCTGTCTAAGGTGGGCCTTAGAAAGCGCTTTTGAAAGCGCTGTCTCATATGGGCCTTAGACAACGCTCTTGATTTTATTTTTTTTTAATTTATAAGACCTTAGACAGCGCTTTTGAGTAAAGTGCTGTCTAATATTTTCCTTTAATTTTTTTTTTAAATTTATAAGACCTTAGAAAGCGCATTCCTCAAAAGCGCTGTCTCAGGTCTTATATTTTTTTTTTTAATTTATAAGACCTTAGAGAGCGCTTTTAAGGAAAGCGCTGTCTAATATTTTCCTTTAATTTTTTTTTTAATTTATAAGACCTTAGAAAGCGCTTTCCTCAAAAGCGTTGTCTAAGGTCTTATATTTAGACGCGCTTTTATTTTTCTAAGTGAACAGTTTCTGTGTTTTCTAAATTTTTTAACTTATAGCAGCGCTTTTGTAATAAAGCGCTGCCTATGTAGTGCTGCCAAAGAGTAATTTTGGCGTAGTGAATAAACAGTGAGCGGTATCTAGCAACACATCACTGCTACCCAAGTCACGAAAATGGCATGTGATCTGACAAAACCTTTTGTGATAGTACTTGTGTGTACAATTACCCTTTTGTCCTTATTTCTATATTGAACACAAGGCATATACTGTGTCATCCTTGTCCAGTTCAATATTGTGCCCTAAGACATTTATCCTGTTATGCAGGATGGGCAAATTCCATCTTGGTCACTCATGTCCCTCATCATGATTTGTGGAGTACCCATCAACTGTCTTTATGGTCATCCATTTATGGACGATGTTAGATCAACAATAAAGTACTTGACTCTACATGTAGGATCTATGGTGGTTTCAGGTCGAAGGGTGGTATACACCACTATCACCATGAGAGTAACTTATGACACTTTGCATAACATTTTATGTAGTACTCTTATAGCGGGTCAATCCAGTTTAAATATTACTCCTAATATTCATACCTATGTTAAGACTTGATAACTCCTTATCCATGATCCATGAGATGTGGTCATCAGTCTATCTACATAATAGTCTTAATGCTTTAAGGTTATCCCATTTCACAGTAAAGCTCAACTACGAATACTTTAAGAATAGTGTTCTTATGTTTAATGGGATCTCATGATTAAGTCACACTTAATATTTCGTTAAACGAACTAGCTATTCTAGGGACTTTTTTATTCTGGAAAAACAACCATAATAAAGAAATTCCTTTTATTAATAATAAGTAATTCAATACAAGTACCAAAAGTATTGGCCTCTAAGGCTTACACGAATAATCTCTCACTAGCACTAGAGCCAATTAGGCATACCCGTAATACCCATAGATCTAGTATGGCCATCATGCTTCTGCTGCGCAAGAGGCTTTGTTAGTGGGTCAGCAACATTATCAAATGTAGGTACTTTGCATATCTTCACATCTACCTGGTCTATTATCTCTCGAATGAGGTGATAACGTCTAAGTATGTTTTGGATCGTTGGTGAGATCTAGGATCCTTAGCTTGTGCTATAGCACCATTGTTATCACAATAAAGATTAATGGGATCCACAATTCTAGAGACTATGCCAAGTTCACTAATGAACTTCTTGATCCAAACAACTTCATTTGTTGTATTTGAGGTAGCAATGCACTCGGCCTCGGTTGTAGAATCAGCAATTGTTTCTTGCTTTGAACTTTTCCAGCTCACAACACCACCACTTAAGCAAAACACATAACCAAATTGCGATCTGAAGTCATCCTTATCTGTCTAGAAGCTAGCATCGTTGTATCCAATTACAACAAGTTATTACTGGCCTCAATATACCAAGAATAAGTCCTTAGTCCTTCTCAAGTACTTAAGGATATTCTTAACATCTATCCAATGAGCATCACCGAGATCAAATTGGTACCTACTCGTTACACTTAAAGCATACAAGACATCTGATCGAGTATATAACATGGCATACATGATAGATCCTATTGCAGATGCATATGGAATCTTATTCATGCAATCCCTTTCTTCCTTAGTTGAAGGGGATTGCGTTTTTGATAGACACGGACCATCTTGCATAAGTATGAATCCTTTCTTGGAATCATGCATATTAAAGCGTCTCAGCACTTTGTCTATGTATGTACTCTGACTTAGGCCAAGAAGTTTTTGTAATCTATCTCTATAGATCCTGATTCCTAATATATAGGTTGTTTCACCAAGGTCTTTCATAGAAAAGCATTTCCCTAACCAAGTTTTCACTTGTTGCAAGATAGGGACATCGTTTGTAATAAATAATATGTCATCTACATATAATACCAGGAAGACGATCATGCTCCCACTAACCTTCTTGTAAATCCATATTATTTTACAGTTTCATTAAAACGAAGATTCCAGCTTCTGGAAGATTGCTTCAATCCATAGATTGATCGCTATAACTTGCATATCTTTTGGGCTTCTTCTGGTATGTCAAATCCTTCAGGTTGTGTCATGTACACGTCCGTAAGAAGATTCCCATTAAGGAAAGCAGTCTTGACATCCATCTTCCATATTTCATAATCATGATATACAGCGATAGCAAGTAAAATCTGAACAGATTTAAGCATTGCAACTGGTGAAAAGGTTTCATCATAGTCTACCCCATGAATTTGTTTATAGACTTTAGCAACCAGTCTTGCCTTATAGGTATGTACCTTACCATCCATGTTAGTCTTCTTTTTGAAGACCCGTTTGCATACTATATGATTAACTCCTACAAGAGGCTCTACCAAGGTCCAAACCTGGTTTGTGTACATGGAATCCATTTTAGATTTTATGGCTTCTAGCCACTTCTCAGACTCAGGACCAGTTATGGCCTCTTGGTAGGTTACAAGCTCATCTTGATCCATGAGTAATACATCACCTTGATCAATTACGAGATATCCATATCTCTGTGGTTGGTGACATATCCTGCTAGATCTACGCTGATCTTGTTCTACTTGAGCAGGTTTCTCTTTCACAGCTACTTGTGATTCCTGCTCTAATTTCTCCATAGGTGTATCAATGCTTTGTGATTCTTGAATTTCTTCAAGCTATACTTTCCTCCCACTGATTCCTTTGGAAATAAAGTCCTTTTCCAAGAAAACTCAAGTTCGAACGAGAAATATTTTTCCCTCAGAAGGATTGTAAAAATAATACCCTCTTGTTTCTTTAGGATAGTCCACAAATAAGCATTTGTCAAATTTGGGCTCAAGCTTAGTTGAAATTTTTCGTTTCACATAAACTTCACAACCCCAAATCTTCATGTAAAACATATGTGGTTTCTTACCACTCAATATCTCATATGGTGTCTTCTCAAACTTTTTGGATGGAAAACGATTAAGTGTGTAAGCTGATGTCAAAAGTGCATGTCCCCAAAAGGAGTTTGGAAGATCGGCGTGACTCATCATGGAACAAACTATGTCTAACAAGGTTCGATTTCTTCTCCCAGATACACCATTCCATTATGGTGTTCCAGGAGGAGTGAGTTGGGATAGAATCCCACACTTTTTTAGATGGTCAGCAAACTCTAGGCTTAAATATTCACCGCCTTGATCTGATTGAAGAGTTTTAATATTCTTACCTAGTTGGTTTTGTACTTCATTTTTGAACTTTTTGAACTTTTTAAAGGATTCAGATTTTAGTTTCTTTAAATACATATGACCATTACTACTCAAATCATCAGTAAATGTGATGAACTATTGAAAACCTCCTCTGGCTGGTATGTTCAGTGGTCCACATACATCAGTATGAATAAGGGTCAAAAGATCATTAGCCCTTTCACCTTTTCCTGTGAATGGGGACTTTGTCATCTTTCTAATTAAACAAGATCTGCATGTATCATATGAAAATTAATCAAAAGAGTCTAAGAGTCCATCTTTATGGAGTTTGGAGATGTGCCTCTCATTTATATGCCTTTAGCGACAATGCCAAAGGTAACTTGGATTTAACTCGTTAGGTTTCATCCTTTTGGTATTAATGTTATAAATTGGCACTTCAAGATCAAGGATATACAATCCATTGTTCATTTGTTCAGTAGCATAAAATATATCATTCAAATAAATGGAGCAATAATTGTTCTTTATTATGAATAAAAAAACCAAACTTGTCCAAACAATAAACATAAATAATATTCCTGCTAATTGCAAATACATAATAACAGTTCTCTAACCGAATTATTAAACCACTAGGTAAAGTCAATACATAAGTTCCTACAGCTAAAGCAGCAGCCTTTGCTCCATTGCAAACTCGTAGGTTCACCTTTTGCCAAATCTCTACTCCTTTTTAGCCCCTACACATTAATACAAATGTGAGAACCACACCTAGTATCCAGTACCCATGAGGCATAAGTATATAAATTTATTTCTATAACAAAAATACTTGAATTCAAAGTCTCCACTTCATTCTTCTTATCTTCCAGGTACTTTGGGCAGTTTCTCTTCTAGTGTCTGGTCTTACCGCAATAGAAGCAAGTGTCTTCCTTGCTATGCCTCAATTGGGCTTCAAAGCATGAGCAGTAGGTTTGGGTATGGCAAATTCCTTGCCCTTCCCTTTACCACCCTGCTTGGTGGGACTTTTTGAAGGTTGAGAAACACAAGAAAGTGGGGTTTGAATTGGGTTTCACATTTCATCCCCGTTTGCGGAAATTAAACCAATTGTGTAAACATATAAATAAAATAAATGAACACAATTATTTTATCCTGGTTCACTGTTAACGAAGTTACTCCAGTCCACCCCTCAAGGTGATTTTGCCTTATCACAAGGACTTAATCCAATAATCATCAACAATTACAACCACCATGGATACCCTTAATTGCCTTCTTGAGAATCATGGTATTCATTCGCCTCTCAAGGAATCATCCACTAAGTTGTTAGAAACATGCTTAGTCTTCTCAAGCATTCTGGTCTTCACTCGACCGCTCAAGAAATCAACCTCCAAGCCGCTCAACCACGACTTGGCCCTCTCAAGGATTCTGGTCATTATTCGACCGCTCAAGGAAAATTACCTTTTTCAAGGATTTTTGTGTGCATTATTTATGCTTCTTACAAGCTGATTACACAAATGAAGTACATGAATACCTAAGTGTTTCTAGCAATATATGAGCAATAACTCCTTGTTTTCTAATACAGAAACTATCTAAAAATAAATCTCTAAGAGATTATTAAGCACCCTAGTTATGTATTGCTTAAAAGCTTTCTTATGAGCACTACGGCTTCTTATCATAAACTTTAAGCTTCTATACTCCTTTCTGAGTAGGTAATGCTTCTTCCATATTAACTATCAAGATAAACTAAGTTACTATGCTTCACTTATTAATGTTTCACTTGATGAGTTTCACATAGCTTTAGCATATTGCATCGTTGTGCGTTCTTCATCATTCTGCTTCAGTTCTACATTGAGCATTCTTCGTTTAAGCTTCAGCTTTCAGCATCTTGTAATCCTTTATTGATCATATAATGCTTTTTCCAATTCAACCATCAAGTTTAACTAAGCTACGGTGCTTCACTTATAATGTCTCACTTGAGTAGTTTCATATGGTGTTAGCATAATCATCGTTTGTGCACACTTGTAGTAGCAGCTTCATCTTTGCTTGTTACATGTTGATTTGTTTGCTGTGTTGAATAATAATCCTTTGTATAAACAACAACCAACAATCTTTTATCTTTCTCTCTTTGTGATCAGCGGTTGCTTCAGCAATAAGCTATGAGCGACAAGCAACTAGCTTCTAGCCATGAGCAACATTTCTTCAAGCTTCCAAGTCTTTAATTTATAGATTAGGAGAGAATAGATCCGTTGAAGGGTATTCTTGGAAACATATTCCAGCAGCAATATCCCAACGTTCACATGAAGGAATGGTCAACATCACTGTACAAAAAGATGCTCCTACGCCACCTTTTCGAGGTAGAGGATACATCATTTTAGTACTATTATATCCAGCTTAAAACCATTCTGATCTTTATTCTTCTGGTATCTTCAGAGGTTTCAGATATTAACTAGATGAAGTGTGTTGTAGAAGAGTCATTCTTTGTGTAATCTTCAGAAACTCAGTCTTCAGAATTCTAAGATTTTTGTTCAGCAGAATTTATCTTGAGAATCTTTAACACTCGTTCTTTAAGAAGCGTTATCTTCAGATTCATTAGAACCTGTTCCTTCAGAACCTTGTCTTCAGAGTCTTCAGACTTCATTAAGCATGTTCTTTGTCTTTAGCACTTCGTCTAATTATAACCTTGTGTTCAGAACTTGATCCTAATAAATTGTGTCTTCAGAATCTTTAGAGCTTTGTTCACCTCAACCACGTCTTCGGAACTTGTAACATTAGAAGCGCATCACATTAGAAGGTCTTGTAGACCTTTCTCATAAAGTCTTAATTAGAATGTCCAGAACTGACGTTCATTAGAACCGTTGTATTAGAAACATTCATAAATCTTGACTTTAACTTGTTCACACATATGTTTTCTTCCAGAGTGTTAATATTAGAGTCTGATGACGTTACACACCTTCTTATCAGAGTCAGAATCATATTGAAAACAACCACACACTAGACAAAAACCATATCATACAGAATTGTTCTCTTAGATAACATGTGCAATTATCATCAAAACTTAATGGCCAGATGTAGAACCAAATCTTGTTCTTACACTTTTGTTCTGCTTCATTTCATTACTGACCGTTAGAATGGACTTCCGTTTTGATTTCAGATTCTGCTCAGGAGTTCTTAACATGCTTAGCAGCTCTGGAACACTTTTGTCCATGTCATTCATGTTGAAATTCATGACAAATTGACTGAAGCTCTCCGACAACGATTGCAAGACCAAATCAATCGCAAGCTCCTTTTTTAGGGGAAAACCCAATCTCTCAAGGTTCTCCACATACCCAATCATCTTGAGTACACGGGGACCTATTAGGGCTCCCTCATCTAGCTTGCCTTAAAAAAGGGATTTTGAAACTTTAAATCTCTCATGTCTTGCCTTCTTTTGATAGAGCATATTCAGGTGTTCGATCATATCGAACGCTTCCATGTTTTCATGTTGGTTTTGCAATTCAAAATTCATGGTAGTCAACATGAGGCAAGCAGTTTCATTAGCATCATCGACATGCATCTTATAAGCATCTCTTTCAACCTTAGAAGCAGAACTAGGAGACTCCTCTTCAGGAACAAGTGTCTATAAGACATACACCTTTTTATCATGTTTGAGGATAATCCGCAAGTTTCGGTGTCAATCCAGAAAATTTGTCCCGTACAATTCTTCCTTATAAAGGATTGATCGCAAAATGTTGTTAGAGGTGTTTGTTGTCATGGTAATCTAGATGGAAAAATATGAAATTATAAGTATCAATAAAACAACATATTCAATTAGGACTTTAATTAAACATGCTCCCAATATTTTACTCAAACCAAATGACCCTTATCATTTGATTTGAAAAATCCCGTTGGAAGATTTTCTAGTTGATCGAGATCCATATTTCACTTTGTTTTAAGTCAGTGTTAGGCTGATTACACAACACAAAGTTATATAGGAAGGAACTCCTTTCAATTGTATCTAATATAATTCTCGAATATTTTCAGTTCGAAGAATAAATCCTTATTCTAATCCATCATATGGATCATCCCCAACTCTTGCTTCTAAACGTATATAATCTTATTATAATTTGTTTAGTTAAGTTTGACCCATCATTTTAGAACTTAGACATTACATTTATCACATCGCACCTTACAAATATTGAACATGCACCTCACGTTAGGCAAAACCTACATTATTCGATACTAGTCTTAATGAGTTATAAAGTTTAGAAAGCAAAAACTTAATATTCAATTTTGAGGGAATTTTCAATTAGTTTGATATCACCGACTTATTTATCATATAAATCGTCTCTCACATGCATCAACATACATTCACATCATCAACATACATACAAAATGAAACATTTATGGCCCCTGGTGCAATTTTTCTCCCAAACCAATGAGAGAACCTAAGCTAAACCTAATAACGATCTACACTTCTCCAAGCAAGATCTCGAAGGTTGTCTGCCTTTGATCTTGTATTCTTCTCTTTATTCATAATATTACATAACATCAAAGAATACCCGTTTTACATACGAGGGAGTGAGATGAGAAAAGAAGTTACATAAAGAGATTAAAAGAGAGGCACAATACGCAGGCCGTATTTTAAAATCCCAAAACAAAATAAAGGAAAACTAAGGTCATAACTGATTACCCACAAAAGAATAATAATAAACACATTTTTATTATTATTAATTTAAATCCCGTTAATTAAATAAATCAAATTAAATTTTGACGAATTATCACACTACGCACAGATAGCCGGGGGCAGCGCCCCGACACAAAATTTTAATGAACAATCCATTTGAAATCGGCGTCGTTTCTCGCATCAACACTTGATACTTTCCATAAACATTAAAGCACAACTTTTGTGTCATCGTAACCCTAATCGCATACCTCTTTGACATCACAACCCTTGTGTCGTCATAAACCTTAATGCAATAATTTCATACCGTCAAAACACCATGATTAAAAATTCAATATGATTGATCGACATGTCATTGCTCCACCATCCTAACGTCGGATTCTGAAGCAAATGAACATGGATCGCTCAAAGGAATAACAATCATTACGTTATTGAATGGACGAAATAGAAATAGTATATCCCATATACCATCTTTGCATCAGAGTTACTTAAATCACATATAAAAATTTGATCGATCATATTTGTGTAACTTAAGGACGATCAATATATCGCTACTTCACCATACTAATGTGGGATTCCGAAGCATAGTCAATGCCGATCATTCAAATCGTATACTGCCTGATGCCAAGATTCAATTACTCGATTATAATTAATTTATTCTGTGTTTTAATCGAATTAGAACATAAAGACAGAAAATAAACAGTTGTCAGATGCATGGTTTCATAAGTGGGTCTGATACCATTGAAGGGGAATATGCAATCCAAAACGCAGCGAAAAATAAAAATTTCCCTTTAGTTATCCTTAGGAATGGTCATGATAAATGATAGAACAGTTACCTCTTGTTGCGATGAAACCTTTGATTTTGAATTGAATGAGTGATCACGAGCGATATATGATGAACAACGCCTCTACTCAGTCCACATGAACAGATTCCTTCAGTCTTAGTGCTAGCTGCTACGATTGAAATCTTTGAGTGTGAGAGAGATGGAAAAATACGGCTAGGGTTTCACAGTATGAATTTTCATCAAGTGTGAATGCTTACGCACAAGGGTTCTATTTATAGAACCACTTGTGTGGGCTGCAAGCTAAAAAACCCACTTAAGTGATCCCGCACCATATCTTATAGTGTAATGTATATCTTAAGCACGTGGTACCTTACCATATTACGTATTCTACTTAAGTGCATTGTACCTTACGGTGTTCTACATTTACTTAAGTGCACCGTACCTTATGGTGTTCCTTATTTACTCTACTACTTATCAATCTGTCCTTATGTGTGTGACCTTGTCGGTTTTCGCGATGTTTGTAATTATATTAAATCACACATTTAACATAATAAACAGTTAGCGGTATCTAGCAACACATCATTGTTACCAAAGTCACAAAAATGTCATGTTATCTGACAAAACCTTTTGTGATAGTACTTGTGTGTACAATTACCTTTTTCTCCTTATGTCTATATTGAACACAAGGCATATATTGTGTCATCCTTGTCCAGTTCAATATTGGGTTGTTAGATATTTATCCTATTATGCAGGATGGGTAAATTCCATCTAGGTTACTCATGTCCCTCAGCATGATTTGTGGAGTACCCATCAACTGTCTTTATGGTCATCCAGTTACGGACAATGTTAGATCAGCAATAAAGTACTCGACTCTACATCTAGGGTCTATAGTGGTTTCAGGTTGAAAGGTGATATACACCACTATCACCATGAGAGTAACTTATGAAACTTTGCATAACATTCTATGTAGTACTCTCATAGCGGGTCAATCCAGTATAAATATTACTCCTAATATTCATACCTATGTTAAGACTTGATAACTCCTTATCCATGATCCATGAAATGTGATCATCAGTCTATCTACATAATAGTCTTAATGCTTTGAAGTTATCCCACTTCACAGTAAAGCTCGACTACAGATACTCTAAGAATAATGTCCTTATGTTTAATGGGATCTTATGGTTAAGTCACACTTAATATTTCATTAAATGAACTAGCTATTCTTGGGACTTTATTATTTTGGAAAAACAACCATAATAAAGAAATGCCTTTTATTAATAAGTAATTTGATACAAGTACCAAAAGTATTGGCCTCTAGGGCTTACACCAACATTGATAGTGGATGCTTAAGACATATGACGGGTGACATATCTTTATTCGTTGACTTTGTGCCTAAGAATAATGGGTTCGTCACTTATGGAGGCAACAACAAGGGAGTAATACTTGGAAAAGGTAGTGTAGGTAATCCCTCATCTACTACTATCTCCGATGTTATGTTAGTTGATGGTCTTAACCATAACCTCTTTAGCATTAGTCAACTTTGCAACAAGGGTTTGAAAGTTACTTTTACAAATACTTGTTGCTAATTTTTACATAATGAGACAAATGATTGTATGTTTATGGGCTTGAAGGTTAATACCACCTATATGCTTAACTTAAATGATGTATCCATGGTTGGGACTAAGTGTCTAGCTACCATGAGTGAAAACTCTTGGTTATGGCATAGACGCCTATCTCATATAAAATTTGACTTACTAAGCGAAGTGACCTCAAAAGATTTAGTAATCGGTCTGCCAATAATGAATTTTTTGAAAGACCATCTATGTGAAGCGTGTCAAGTGGGGAAGCAAACGAGAATCTCATTTAAATTGAAAAACATTGTTTCAACTTCAAGACCTCTTGAGCTTCTTCATATGGATTTATTTGGTCCCCAAGGACTAAAATCATAGGTGGTAACTATTATGGCTTTGTGATTGTAGATGATTACTCAAGATTTTGTTAGGTTATGCTTTTGCATAGTAAAGATGAGACATATCCAAATTTTAGACAATTTGCAAGATTGTTCCAAAATAAGATGAATTTGAAAAAAAAATCCATCCGAAGTGATCATGGAGGAGAATTTGAAAGCCCCATCTTTGAGGAGTATTGTGATAAACATGGCATTGAGCATAACTTCTCCGCTCCTAGAACTCCACAACAAAATGGTGTTCTGGAGTGAAAAAATCGCATTTTAGAGGAGTTGGCTAGGACTATGATTAATGAAGGTGATCTACAAAAGTATTTGTGGACCGATGCCATTAACACGACTTGTTATGTCTTGAATAGGATTCTAATACATTAGACAAAACTCCCTATGTACTACTTAGGGGTAGAAAATATAATGTTTCTCGTCTACACATTTTCGAATATAAATGTTTTATTTTGAACAATGAAACGGATAATCTTGGTAAGTTTGATGCGAAAGCTAATGAGGGTATCTTCAACAGATACTCCCAATCTAGTAAAGCTTATAGGATTTATAACAAAATATTACTTATTGTTGAAGAGTCGGTACACATTACTTTTGATGGGTCTTATCTGAAAAATGACGAGAAAGGTATTTCTTTTCATGATGTAGGTGTATCTTCACAAGAAATTCTCAATGGACCCGTACAAGGAATTGATCAACCTAAAGCGGTAGAACTTGAAAAGGAAGAAGATAACGATCGTGAAGATGAGAAGTTTGAAAGTTCAGCTACAATGGACAATCTACCTTTGTCATGGAGAACATTCAAAGATCATCATATCAACAACATATTTGGAAACATCACCAATGGCATGACAACGCGCTCCAAGATAAGTAATTTTGGTTATCATGTTGCGTTTGTTTCCCAAGTTGAACCTACAAACACTAAAGATGCATTACTTGATGAGCATTGGCTTATGCCCATGCAAGATGAACTAAACCAATTCAAAAGGAAAGATGTTTGGGACCTTGTCCCTCGTCCTAAAAATCATCGAGAAATCGACACCAAATGGGTTTTAAGAAATAAGCTTGATGAAAACAGAGTGATAACCTGTAATAAAATCTGGCTAGTGGATCAAGGTAATAACCAAGATGAGGGCGTTGACTATGAGGAGACTTATGCTCTTGTTCCTCGCCTTGAGGTTATACGCCTTCTACAAGCCAATGCTTGCGCCAAAGAATTCAAGTTATTTCAAATGTACGTGAAAAACGTGTTCCATAATGGCTATATTAATGAGTAAGTGTATGTAACTCAACCTCCCAGTTTTGAAAATCACGAGTATCCAAATCATGTTTACAAACTCAAAAGAGCTTTGTATGGTCTCAAACATGCTCCTCGAGCTTGGTATGAGGGACTAAGCAACTTTTAATCGGTCAAGGATACTCTAGGGAAAAGGTAGATACTATACTTTTCATTAAGCGCCAAGGAAAGCATACTCTTCTAGTTCAAGTTTATGCCAATGATATTATTTTTGGAGCCACTAACATGCAACTTGTAGAAGATTTTTCTAAGCTCATGCAGGGTGAGTTTGAGATGAGCCTTACAAGGGAGTTGAATTACTTCCTTGGTATTCAAATCAAACAACTCAATAAAGGGACATTTGTGTGTCAAATTAAATATTGCAACAAATTGCTAAAGAGATTTGGCATGAAAGATGCAAAATCTATTGACACTCATATGGACACAAATGGAAACTTGGAAAATAATAAAAATGGTAAGGATGTAGATGTCAAGAAATATAGAGGTATGATTGGTTCTCTTCTATATCCTACTGCATCTAGGTCAGACATTATGTTTAGCGTGTGTATGTGCGCTTGTTATCAATTAGCTTCTAAGGAATCTCATTTAAAAGCCGTAAAACGCATTCTTAGGTATCTTCATGGTACTTCTAAGTACGGGCTTTGGTATTCTAAGGAAAGCGATTGTAATTTGGTTGGTTATACCGATTTCGATTTTGCCGGTTGAAAATCGGATAGGAATAGTACTAGTGGAACTTACCACATGTTTTCAAATTCCTTAGTAAGTTGGCATAGCATAAAACAATTTTTTGTTGCTTTGTCAACCGTTGAGGCAGAATACGTAGCGGTCGGTAGTTGTTGTGCTCAAATTTGGTGGCTTAAACAACAACTACTTGATTTTGATATAAAGTTACAAGTATTCCTATTATGTACGCAACACTAGTTCTATTAATCTAACCAAAAATTCGGTGTTACATTCTCGCACTAAGCATATTGAGATTCATCATCACTTTCTACGCGACCATATTGAAAAAGGAGATATCGTATTTGATCATGTTAATAGAAAAAATCAAATTGCGAATATCTTTACAAAACCTTTTTTGACCGAACCATTTTTCAAAATTTGAAGGGAATTTGGGATAATTGTATCTCAAATATTGCCTAAATATGATTTTGTTGCATGCATTTTATATACCTTTGCTCTAACTTTCCTTGGAAGTTCTATTACATAAAAGTGCATCCTTCATCAACTCATTAGTGAGGTAATATTGTTCCATTCTCTCTTTGAAAGTAAGCTTTTACTTTTGCATGTTGTTTATGTTCCAAATAATTGATATTCTTGATGTAGGAGATAGTATATGAATGTTCACTTCCAAAAATTTCCATTGATGTATGTCAATTTATATGTTTATAGTGACTTTATGCTATTTTTCTTTCATGGTTGAAATATGTTCTTGGTGCATTGGCTTGGTATCTATTCCGACATGAAATATGGTTGAACATGTTATAATGTTCCAGAAATTCTTGTTGTGTATCATTGTTATGATAACATCTCTATTTTTTATTTGAGTGGTGATAAATTCATATATCGCCTTGCTAGAGCACATGCGTGTGCAACATTTCAAGAGCACCAACGACATATGTCACGTAATCGTGTCGCTTTTGTAGCAACTCAAGAGTTTTTATTTACACTATACCATTCATCTTTCATGTTCATTGTATGCTATTAACATAACTTGTGGCAACCATGTTTTATTTTTGCTTTATATGCTTTTATTTATGTTTACGCATTTTTTAATATGTACATCATTATATGTGACTGTTGTGGTATTAATGATCTTATCTTTGCAAACCCCTTTGTGTGGTGTATTGGTTTGTATGCGATATAAGATAATTATCATGGTTTTCTTTGTCTATTTTTGATGTTGTCAACAAGTGTGTGCTTGGAATTCATTCAACCGAGTGAAAGCCTTAGGACAAAGGATGCCTTGCAAGGAAGTAACAAAAATAAGTGAACTAAAGTGGCATTGTTGTGACTTGATCAATCTTTGATCAAGGTTTTTGGAGGTGCTAGAATCAACATCAAACTTAGGGTTTGTAGGGTTGGATTGCTACTTCTCTTGTATTCATACTTTTGCAAATTAAGGTTAATTGCAATTATCTCAATTCGAATTCGAATTGAGGGAAGACGTACGCATAGTGAGGTCGATTGAAGAACTTCCAAAACAAATCCTTATATACTCTCTCTCTCTCTCTCTCTCTCTCTCTCTCTCTCTCTCTCTCTCAATCTCTCTCAATCTCTTTTAATTTGTGTTTGCAAATTATTGAATTCATTTTTCGTTCGATCAATTCGTTTGAAAAATATTTTTGATCACATTTTGAAATAGGTGTTGTTGAGTTAATCGCAATTCGTTTGATTGTAATTGTATTTTAAGATAAAAAAAACTAAACAAATTTCCAAATGATATTGATTGCACACAAGGTGTTTGATAAATTACCTTATTGTGTTTTTGTGTGTTTTGATCATTGGGAATAAGCTTTATGTATAGATTTGCATTCAATTGGTTCTGATTAATAGTTTTTGAACAATTTGTGTTCATTATCATATGTTTGTGTAACTTTACGCATATCCGAGCTTTTTGATAGAGGTTCGGTTAGATGATTCGATTTGGGTTATTTCCGTTGTGCTATAAAACTTTTCAAATAAGTTTTTCCCAAAAAAATTTAACTTGTGATCTATTCACCTATCCCCCTCTAGATCGAAGTTTATCGTCTAACAGTCATAACCTTTGTCGACAGTTACTTTGTAAATAAAATAATTAGCAGACTCATACATGGGATCAGGGGTCATAAAATTTCATACATACTCTTCATACCACTGGAGTACCTGAGTCAAAGAGCGAAAAAATTGAGCGAGAAACATGTATGTGCTTGCGTCCACCCTTTTTTCTTAGTCTTTTTGCTTCCTGAAACGGAACATTGAACTTTTTATTTTGCTTTGTTTAATGATGTTTACTGAATTTTACGTTATCATTTATCGTAACTTGACTTCATTTAAAGTCTTTTTCTACGCTGCATTCAATTCACACGCATGTGTGTTCATACAAATTATTTGCACAAATTGCTTTGGAGATTTTTCGTGTTAATCTCATAGACTTTTAAATTTGTGATTGTCTATGAAAACACTGGTAGACAAATTGGCACGCCTGGTGGGACCCTTTTGTGTGAATATTTTTGCAGAAAAATAGTGTCTTACGTTTTGTTTTTGTGTCTTTCGTTTCGGTGGTCTTTTATGTTGTATGCACTTGAGGAGTGGTAAGCATCTTTCCAGTATGTTTAGAAAAAACCAAACCCCTTCCTAAAGTAATACTCCAAAACCAGGAGGACAACCGACACTTACTAGTGTCAGTAGTTATGTGGCTCAAACCTCAGTTGAGGATATACCTACTATCATAAGCCAAAAAGTGGTGTATTCTATACCGCCAGATATGGGGATTTCATCACCACAAACATCAATCGCACCAATCTTTTATAGGGAATTACAGAATCCAGGAGACAAGGGAGATCCTTATTTGGGCTTCTTGTTGCCTCAGAAGGAACAATCGTATGGCATGCCAACTTCAATGATGGCAGACCTACACCCTAGTATGGCGATGTATTCAGAGAACGCGATGTTAACGTCATTGTCATTTAATCCATATTTGGCCTCAGCGTCTACCATGGGCAACTTTGGCCAACTAGGACAACCACCAGGGGGTATGGGTATTTCCCTCCATAGGGTGCTTTGTCCTTGACCAATAACTCTCTCCAAGTTAAGAGATAGATAATGGATGAAAGTAACCACGATATGGTTCACACGATCACATAACAGATAGGCGACGTGTTTACCCCACTTATAGAAAACACGACTAGGAGTTATCAATAGTTAACCCACTAAATGGGTATGATTGCTAATTTTTTGGAGGCTATAAGGCCTCAACACGGTCATAGTGAAACGTAACCAAGATGTCGACCAAGTCTCAAGGCAAGCACAAAATGATAACATATGGGTACAGAATAATATCACCAATGTTGTTGAACGTGTTTTGGTCCAAAACGACCTCAACGTAGGCCTCCACGGACTAAGCTATATATCCCGCTTTTCTGAGTATGTAAGGCAAATCGAATTGCCTAGGGACTGGAAAGTCCCAAAATTCACCAAATTCGCTGGCGACACTAGTGAGTCCACCGTCGAATATGCCGCCCGGTATTAGACTGAGGCAGGTGATTTAGCCAACAATGAGAACCTGGAAACCAAGTATTTTCCAAACTCATTGACAAAGAACATTTTCACATGGTTCATCACCCTTCCCCCAAATTCCATTTTTGCGTGGGCCCAACTAGAGAGGGCATTCCACGAGCAATTCTACATGGGACAATGTAAGATTACCCTCAATGAATTATCCAGCATGAAGAGGAAGGTGGCTGAAAGTATTGATAATTACCTCGATAGATTTAGAACCTTGAAAGCGAGATGTTTCACGCAGGTGCTAGAACATGAGTTAGTTGAATTCGAAGCAAGGGGTATCGACTACTCTATTAGGAAGAAGATAGATACCCAATACTTAAGAGACATGGCCCAGTTGGCCAATAGAGTTCGACAAGCCGAGTGGTTAATGACTAAAAAATCTAGAACTTCCAAGTTCAGTAAAAAGAAAGTAGCTTATGTCAAAGTCGACAACATAGAAAACTCATCCGACTCAGAGTATGAGTATGTGGAGGAGAATGAGGTCAATGTGGCCGAACTAAATCCTGGGCCTCCCTATACATGGAAGCTGCTAAAACCCTAGAACAGGAAGAATCCCGTAGAGCCCTAAAATGAAAATTTCGTTGTTAGAACATATATCTTCGACGTTACTAAGTGTGACGAAATCTTTGATATGTAAGTTGCTGACGGACACGTCGTTGTTCCTAAAGGGATTAAAGTCCCCCATTGGAACAGATAAATAAAAAGGTTTTTGTAAATTTCATAACATTTTGGGTCATTACACTTGTCAATGCGTAATTTTTAAGGACTTGGTACAAAATGCTCTCAATGATGGGAGACTCAAGTTTGCTGATAAGCAGAAACCACGCCCAGAAGGAGTAACTGAAACAAAAACGGAGGCTCTCTTTGTCGAGCCAGTGGACATCATAGTCTTCGACACTATCGACAACACTGGGGCTGAAGACAACAACCAAATCACGAGGATCAAACTGTAAAGGCCTATCCCAAAGCTGAAGAGGAGCTGGTCGATTTTCTGAATCGTTGCAGGTTGAAAGAATTAGATGTAATGTTATGTCTCAGGTGGAACTCTGTGTTTGAAAAATAAGCTTCTAAAGAGATGGAAATGACAAACCCTTACCCATCCAAAAAGTTTGTCCGATAGGATAGATCCAAGGAACCTTTCTTCAACCACGGAAAGGGTCCGACAAAATTACAGGGTAGGACTTATGTCCCTACTACTGATGCACCTCCTAGAGAATGGTTACGCCCTGCTCGGAAATCAGAAGTTGGCGGGGTCAAATGGAAAGTTGTGAATGTTGATTTTGGTTCCTCATACAGAGACAACTCTCAGGTTTCGAAGAAATATTCATATGTTTTGCATAACTACATGGGAAAAAATCCCATGACCAGGACTCAGGGAGGAGACACTAGAGAAAAAAGAAAGCTGCTCGAGAGGCTAGAAGCTTCAGGGGATGTGATAGCATGTGATATGTCGATAAAGGCCGGACTAGTCGATAACCAGTCAAACAAATGTTTTTCCCCCTTTATCACCCATAAAAGAGGAGAAAGCAACAAAAGACAAAGCAAACGAGGACACTGATATGGAGACAGACAACTTCGGTTCAGGGTCTAAGCCAGAGCTAGATATTATCTGCAATATGATATTTGTATTACTCTTAGAGTACGACACAATCACATAAGTAATCGAGGAAGAAAGTCTTGATGAAGAACTAGCTACCCACAAACCTCTGTGCTATTATGTGATGAATGACAGCTCAGTGAATGAGGATCGTGTCATTTCTGAAATGGCGTAGGGATCAACAAAGTTCTAATCGACTATGGAGCATGTATAAATGTTATGCCCTAGTCCCTCTTGGGAAAAATAGGAAAATTTACAATAGATTTAGCCTGTAACAACATGGTATTGTCCAACTATGAAGGAAAAACTAGCAAACCCCACAAGGCCAACATTATTTATGGTGGTACCGACTAAAGCAAACTACAATCAACTTCTGGGTAGAGAATGGTTGCATGGAATAGGATGCGTACCCTTGTCAATGCATCAGAGGATCACAATCTAGAAGCCTGATGGGATTGTCGAAACCATCTAAGCGGATCTGAGTTTTTCCATAGCAGATGTCAAACACATCGATATGATCAACTTTGACCGAAAATTGGCTAACATTTTGCCATGTAAACCTGTCGGAGGAGGTTATAACTTCGAAGAACGTGAGGTATGCTACACAATGAACCTACACCCTCAATACAAGTTTACCTGGGAGTATGAAGTATTCGGAGGATATAACCAATGGTCTGAATCAGATGGAGATCATGATTGAGTCAGGCACATTCAAGTTAACAAATATTACCCATCACATTTTTCACATTATCTCAAAACAAGCAAGTGGCCAACCAACATATTTATGTGGATGATATCACAATAACACACTGCTCCTCTCATTTAGTAAATTATTACTAAATTTAACATTGCCTTCTTTATCATTTGACTACTTTCTTGGAATTGATGTTCACAAGCAATCCAATGTTACACTCTTTCTCTCAGTCCAAATACATTATAGACCTTCTCATAAGAACTAATATGTTTGAATACAACACTATATACACTCATATGCATTCCACTTGCACACTCGACAAGGTAGGATCTAACTCATTATCTGGTCATTTTATGTACAGATCAGTAATTTAAGAACATTTAATATACTAGAGATCTCCTATGTAGTTAACAAGGTCTCTCAAACCATATTCAATCCCACTAAAACACATTGAATTGCATTCAAAATTATTCTTAAGTAAAGTTCACTTTTGGTTGTAGCTTACTTTTTCTATTTTACTTTTATCATTACACTCATTCTTTAAAAAAATTTTATGATGTTGACTAGGCAACTAATCTTGATGACATAAAAAGCACATCAAAAGCTATAATTGTTTTGTCCCTAACTTGGTCACATGGTGGTAAAGAAAACAACTTGTAGCAAAATCCAACATTAGGGTTGAATATATGAACATGGATCATATTTCAGCTAATCTTATGTAAATTCAAACTCTTACTTAAGAGTTGTGTGCTTTAGTGCAATCGCCTCAAATGTTTTGTAACAATTAGTCAGTTATGTACTAGTCCAAAATCCTATCTTACATGACTCAAGAGTTGTGTGCTTTAGTGCAATCGCCTTAAATGTTTTGTAACAATTAGTCAGTTATGTTACTAGTCCAAAATCCTATCTTACATGACAGGACTAAGTACATGGAGAATGACTTGTTTTTTTTTTTTAAGAGAACAAGTTGATACAACATAACTCTATGTAGTCCAAATTCCAAGCACATATCACTGAGGAAGAAGATATGCTCATTAAATCTATCCTATCCTTCTTAAAGTTTGAGCATTTCTTATTGAACCCTATGTGTTTCTTAGACACCATGCAAATTTCAAAAAATGTCCATATTTTTCGAAGATATATCTCCGACCGCACCGTAATACACACATTTCAATTGTTTTTTAGTCAGACCCCAATTGTATTAATAAATTTATTCCGAAAATATATCTCCAAAAAAATTTCGAAAATATATTTCCGAAATGTGTTAAATTAGCCTAATAAATTTACTGTTCATCTTCTTCACCCACATACAATTCCAATATTTCATAAACAGTATTAAAAGGGAGTTAAAGCTGAAACTTTTGACAAGGAAATATTGAACTGAAGGTTATACCTCTGGAACAAAAGGTTGTATAATTTCTATAGGGCATCACAGTCTCATGATTTACAAGTTTTAAAAGAAATTGTACTCTAATACGCAAATAAATTTGTTTCAAGTGAAAAACTAGTTCTTTCAATGAAAACTTAGAAATTCAAAATTGATCATTATGTCCAGAATAAATTTGGTTCTAAGATCGATTAAATTGTATGTAGTGTAAAATAGAGCTAAATGCAATTGTATGTGACCGAAGAAAACGAAGAAGATAAACAGTAAATTTATTAGGCTAATTTAACACATTCCAAAAATATATTTCTGTACATTTTCAAAATAAATTTATTAATACAATTGAGATTTGACTCAAAAACGATAATATATCTCCAAAAACCATGATCATTTTTTAAAATCAGCATGGTATCTAAAAAACATATATTAAACGTATATTGTGCAATAAGAAATGCTCTAAAATTTCTTCAAGTATGTGTCTCATTAGCAAGCTCAACGTGATCGGCCATACTTCACAATCAAGTCCATGTTGAATTTATGGAAAATATACGAAATACTAATAAGAATGTGTTAACATCATCCCATTGTAAAACTTAATAACTATCTCAGAAAGTTATTTATTTAATAAGTGACACTTGTTGGTAGCATGTAGTTACAAGGTTTTTTTATGCTGACTAGGGAGCTTATCCTGTCAACATAAGAAAATTTAGAGCTGAAATTTATTTTATTCCTAACTTAGTCACATGGTGGCTCATAAAACAACTTTGTTGTAGCAAAATCTAACATTGGAGTTAAATATTATGAATATGGCACATGTGTCAGCGAAACTCGGGTAGATTTAAACACTTACTTAAGAGTTGTATGTTCTAGCACAACCGTCTATAATGTTTTGTAACAATTAGTCAACTGTTACTCGAACAAAATCCTATCTTACATGCCAATGCCAAGATAAAGTACATGGAGATTGACTAAAAAAAAAAGTTATTACAAAATAAGTATTTGTAGTCCTAATTCCAAGGACAGGTCGGTGGGAAGATGTGTTTATTAAATTTCTATCATCGTTGAAGTTTCTACGAGTATGGTACATGTTAAAGGAGACTCACAAGCTCAATGTGACCTACAGCCTACTATCGTAGGTCATTTCTCAATGTAAATTTCTCAATCTAAGTGTTATGCTGTAACTAATTTTGTAATGAAAAACATAAAAACAGAATTACAAATCAAAACATACTATTTCGTTATCTTTAATTAAATAGTAATGCTTATATGTTGCCTTTGCAACCTAATGAAATAGGTCAGAGAGTATCATTTTGTTTTAAAGTGTGCCAAAGGTTGTTTTGTTAATTGGTGATATACCTATATTTCTAGGTATAGATAACCAATTTAAACCGTTGAACTACTGCACAATTATTCTTCATTAATAATATAGAAAATATAAACCACTAAAATTGAAAATGTCATAATAAAAAGATAATTGAAAATGTTGTAATAAAAATAAGAATTGAAAAAATTGAGTAAAAATATAACAAAGAAACAAAATTAATAATATATATTGATGTCATAAAATGATATATAAAAGAACATTTTTTAGCTAAATCAACTGTGGGAGAAACAGCTCTCACCCTAGGCAGTATCTTTGAAACAATTATCTGTGGATATGACTTGTATACTTAATAACCAAGTGCTGATGCAACTTTAGCTAACTAATAAGGAAAATTATGAAGAACAACAAACATAAAATAGAATTTAACACTTGTTATATCAGCAAATTATAAACCCAACATATTGAAAAGAGCAAAAAAAAACTTATTAACCAATAATAAACAATTGATTAAATAACCATAACTGGCAGCACAATTGACAGCCAACCGAGAATGAACAAACTACCGGCAAATCTGCATCAAATTCATAAGGGACAATTGGGGCTTAGACGTCTGGATGCAAAATACTGAGTAACTTCACTTAATATTATATATATATCACAGAAAAAATACAGTGCAAAGATAAATTAACATTTGTTGGTTGAGCTATAAGAGCTAAAGAAAAAATATGGATTAAATTAAACACAACTGCGGAAGAGCTTATATTCAGCTAAGATGACAATATACACAGCATTAGCTGCAAATGTAAACTGGAATAAAAGGTAATTGAAGAGCTAATACCAACATTCAGAACTACAACGCGTGCATAAAGTTGCTTGTTCAAATCATCTTCAGAAATACTGTTTCCACAATCCTTTTGATAATGACGTCAAAGCTTGAATAGCTCAGCAGTAACCAGAGCAAGTCACACTTCACATTTTATTTACAGGAGGACCAAATCAATATGCATCATATTAATTTGATGGTATCATCTTTCCAAATAATTCCTTCCACAAGCCTTTCGATTAAAAGGTTAAAACTTTATTAGTTCAACAGTATTCACAGTAAAATAGTCAAAAACATAGTGAAGAGCCAGAATGACCTAAATGAAGATCCGGATATCTTTCAAAAAAATGCATTGAAATAAAACGTATAGCTTAGTAAGCTTTTAATTTGTCAAGATGAGATTTTACATCAATATCAAGGCTACAATGCTTAGCATTACTAAAAACCATGTGTCTACTAAGGTATGATGTAAGGTTAGCATAGTGCATCACCCAATTATTTAGAAATCAGTAAATGTACCCATAAACCCTTAACATCCTATAAACAAAACATTTATAGACCAAAACAAAAACAAAATGAATCTACTATGAATAAAATCAGTAACTAAAGCATTACTCTATCTCAAAGCAGTCAATTAAAGTTCACGAAGAAGGCTCTTCGTGAACCAAAAAAAACACAATAAAGGCAACAAGGATTTAAATCAAGAGAGGCACATTGTGAATGAGTGATAAATGAGTACCAAAGGAGAGTGAGGGTGGGGGTACTCTGACAGACCCAATAGAAGAGCAGAGGACACACCAAAAAGACAGTAAAACCCTGAAGCAAAGTTGTCAAGATCGGGATCTTGCATAAGATAGGAAGAGGATAGTAAAATCGTAAAATATAAGATCGTAACTAAGATCAGAAGATCCTACCCAATTATTTTTGTGAGATAGAGAGGGGTAACAAGATTGTAAAACATAAGTTTGTAACAAAAATCGTAAGATATTACTAAAATGAAAAAATTATACTAAATATTTGAAGTTTTTCACATGATACTTTGGTAGGCAAGTGTATTTGTGGAAAAATGGCCTCCGCCGAACCGTAATTGTTGCGCCTCGGCATCTTGTGAACATTCTCAGCTTGTAATGGTGGTGGCAGGAAAATGGCGAGTGTGACCGGAAAACAACTGATCATGGCCGAAACTGGCCAAGATCCTCAAAATCAATTGTTTTACAACTTTTTTTCATAATTTGACTAACACGTGATTCTACTTAAGATCGGGATCGTTGGGGGTGAGTGAGACGCAAAATCGTAAGATTTTAAGATCGAGATCGAGATCTTGACCTGAAGAAACATTGTGGATCGTGGAGAATACAAAGGAAAAAACCACAGGATTTTACCGGTCATAAGACAGGACATAATGGCAGAATTGACAACCCTAGTATAAACACATAATATAACATTCTGGCATAACTTGCTTTTCAACTGGTGGGATAGAGTATTCAAGTCACATTAAGATAATTCACATGGTATGCAAATAAATAAAATAGACTACCATTATCTGAATAATGCATAAGAAGATCATCCATACGAGGGTTGTTTCTGCAGCTTTTAAGCAAGTTCATGTTCTGGCCATGATTGACAAGTGTGAGTTCTAAGCACACCTGATATATCCAATATTATTGGAAATCACATAAACAATCATAACAAAGAGAAGTCAGAAATTTCTTATCTCTGAGATAATTATTGGTAGAGGTCACCAATTAATTTGCAGAGAGAAGGGGCAAACCTATCATCATATTTAGCCATTGGAAGCAAGGCATGCAAGCCTCCTACACTGGCCCTGGAAAATGATTTTGATTCATCAATAAAAATCAATAATCAAATAGTAGGAAAAAGACCATATAAGAAAATAAACAGTAAATAAAGTTTACTGAGATTAAGCAAAATTTTAGATTTCATACTTCAATAACTATATACATGAAGCTGTTCATCATTGCTTGCCAATTAAATGATTTACATAGCATCAGAAAGTAGCAGTTGAATAAACAATCACATGCAACTCTCATAGCTTTTTGAAGGTATGGAAGCTCTCACCTTATATAATACTGAGAAAAAAAAGACAACAAATAAGATCCAAAAATTAAAAATAAATAAATAAATAGGTAAACAAAGTATAAATAAAATAAAGAGCATTGTAACTTGACATTGATTTTTTCATATTGAGTGTGACATCATAATTTCTATAACAGAATGAGTAGGAGAAAATGATGAACCAGAAATCTTTTATCTGGTTCAGAGCCTAATAATGCTGTACATGGTGTTCAAAAATGAAAGAATGTATGAAATTCCACTGTGTAAACATTTAAAAATTCTGAACACCGGAAACTAAGTTTTTTATCCCTATCAAATGTTCATCGTTTGAGATATTGAGTGAAATACGGAGATTAGTCAATACTTCTTCTTTTTCCCAACTTAAAGGACCGGAAGCATACATTGCCTCTAAGGTACAGTGATAAGCATTCAACTCTAACCTATGGATTTTTTTTGCTACAACCTCTTTTGGGAAAATGGTGCATCCTACATCTGCGTCTTCAACATCTAGAGAATCTGCATCGCTGCAAATGGTATTGCCGTCACTTTGGCAAGGAATTGCAAACATATTACTATAAAATCCATCAACAACTTCTACATCTGCAAATTCTGGATTACTGCGAAGGGAATCTGCATCATCTTGGCAAGGACCTGCTAACGTATCACCAAAAAATTCATTTGCACTACCACTTATTACACTACAGCTGCCAACTGAACTCAGATTACTACAAGAATAATCTTTTTCTACAGTGGTTTTAACATTCCAAGGATTCTTCTTCCCTAATCCATATAATTGATAGGTACTATTAGTGAAGGAATAATGCATGTATTTTTCACCCATATTATTCTGTGGGTAAGCAATAGCATCTACCTTTTCCATCAATGGAGCAGTGGATACTGCTTTGAACCTATTAGACTCACCCATAATCACACCAGCCCTCTTTTTTCTGGGATAATCCTCAATACGAGAAGAGCCGTGAGAGCACGCTCGTTTCAAAGTTGAAGGTGAGGGTAGATGGAGACAGCTGTCATCCAATCCTAGTGAACCATTGTTAGCTTGCTGAACATCAGGCATCATCTTATAGTTGTTTGACATCATATTCCGGCTAAACTTCATAACTCTAGACTTGGCTGGTACCTGGGTCAAACACAAGAAAATAATCTAAGGAAAAGGCCTGGCGAAAATTTCAAAGTAATGATGGGAGATAAAAATTAGCAAAATTCCCAAGAATTAACAGTGCAAATTTGAAGCAATTTACACAAATAAGATAAATTCTACCACTAAGAAACTGCCAAAAAATTGGGAACGCTTGCTAGTTTGACTTTAATATTTGAAATAGAAAAACTTGATAAGCAACAAAAATTACCTTTGGACTAATGATCCATTGACCATTTTCCCATGATTGGCACATCCTCATGTGAATTTCTTGGGCCTTCAGCTCCGTGCAAGATCCGTGCAACGCTACCAAGTACAATTCTCCAGTCATGTACTTCAACACAGTAGCTTTTTTCCAGCATCCATCATTCCAAACCTCCACAGCATCATTAACTTTCCAACCCTCAATATTTTTCATAGCAGGAGGGCGTGGTCTGATGGCCTTCCTTGGAACCCTCCTCGAAAGAGCCTTATCGTTTGCACTAGAATGATCATACTTAACATTGTAAGTGTGCCCGTTACCAGAAGTAATACGGGCACCATGCCATTCTACTTCAAGTCTCGAGGTATTGACAAGGATCTCTACTTTACTTCCTTTTATTAATCTCATGGTGAAAACTTTAATCCAATCTTGAACCTGTCACGTTGTTAAATAAATGTTATTGCCACACACAACTCAATTATTTCAAAACAATTTCAAGGACCTTCATCAATCATTACGAAAAGAATCATAGTTTGTCAAACAATTAGCATTCATAAAATGAATTCTTTGAAAATAATTTCCCCAAAGTTAATTCTCTAATCACTACAACGGTAAAATAGGTATAAAAATTTTCCCGTATCATATTTTTAACTCAATTTTCCAGATATCATTGAAGCTACCGTTATTTGAAAAACAATAGCTAGATTCAAAATGAATACAAAAATTCAAAAATTCAAAAAAAAAATTAACAGATAACAGATCGTGAAAAGCGAGAGAACAAAATCAAAATTCACAAAGGAAAAAACCTAGAATCGATTAGTGAAAGAAAACACGTTACCGAAGCAATTGAAATCAAAAAAAAGTTCAAAGAAGATCGATGCTAATAACCTTTGTCGAAGTTTTCCGATTGAAGAAATCGATAACCGTTGAATGAGACGCTTTGGTGCGAGTGGTTTTCACTATTCCGATGGCAACGAGTATTGAATGAACGAGCAAATTAGGGTTTCCGAAACTCGGAAATCGATTGATTATTGTAACAGAAATCAGGCTTATGCGCTTACTTCGAGAGGAAATAAATAAAAAAGATATTTATATGTAAATTCAATATGAAAAATGATAACTTGTTGTGAGGCACAAGTTTGGATTAACAACAACCCCTTATGGGCCCTCTTTGGTGTGACTCAGGCCCGTTTATTAGAATTTATTTATATTAAGGTACGAAATGCTTAAATAGATTTTTTTTATAAGCTGCTTGAGTAAATTTTTAATCACGGTAAAATATTCTGAATTTTAATTTAGATCATACGAAAATTTATTGCTTGGTGTTTAAGTTTTTATAGAAGGACTAAACCATGCTTTAATTTATATTAAATTATAATATAATTTTTAATAAAAAAAAATTACTGTATAATATAATTTTAGAGCGTGTTCAATAATTACGAAGAAATAGAGATAGTTAGAATGATAAAATTGAAATTTTTTATCTAAATATCCTAGTTTTTCAAAAAAAAAATCTAAAATAATTAAGTTTTCAAATTATTTTTCAAAGTATCCGCACTTTAGGGTACTAATTTAGTGTAGATGTCATATCAATTGGCGACCCATCATAAGGAACAAGAGTTGTCGCCAATTTGATTGGAGATACCGCATAGTGTTGCCAATTCAATTGGCGACACAATGTAAATTTTAAAGGGTGTCGTCGATTCAATTGGAGACAGGGTGGAAAGTGAATTTTTTTTCTATAAATAGAGGTGTTATGATCATTTATTTTCACATCTCATCTCGTATACTTGTATTACTGATAACATGTATCGTCGTCGCTACGAGAAAGTCATTTATTCGAGAGAGAAGCCTCCGATGGACAAGCTATTTTGAAACATTCAAATTTTCAACCAACTAAAGAGGGAGCTGAATCGGTGGTTAGACGAATACATACCAACTAGGCAAACTTTCAGTGTACAGAAAACAATGGACCACAATGAGGGTAGGCCAAATTTATCCTATGCTTTCAAACTAAACAAATGTTGGTGTGACTGTGACAAGTATCAGGTCTTCCGTGTACCTTGCTTTCATGTCATTGCGCCATGCGCACATGCTCGTCGGGATGCTTATAGTCATCTATCTAATGTTTACAAGGCCATTAATGTTATGAATGTCTACAACGAAGGCTCTGAAGTGTTGGCAATGGAGGAATATTGGCCTCCATGCCAATGAAGCATAGTTTGGCACAACAATGAGATGCGAAGAAAGAAAAAATGACGCCCAAACAGCACGCGTATAAGAACAGAAATGGATACGGCTGATAAAATGATAAGATTATGCAGTATATGTCGTCAACCCAAACACAATCGAAAAAATTGTCCCAATGTCAGAGCAACCTCTGCATCATAATTTAGTTTCTCCTTTCAATTGTTGTAACCTTGTATTTTGATATATTAATGACTTTTTGTTACAAAAAAGTTAACAACAAACAACACATATAACCCATACAACAGATATCAGAACAGATAAACAAAACATTTCTAACTGATTACAACAATCAAACTGATATCATTTTGTCTAAACATCACTTCCCTCGCATCATTGTCAGTCTTAACATGAACCCACTCACGCAGGTGTTATACCCCAAATTTTACCCCTTAGATGTCATGACATCTTTGCATTTGCATTAGGGTTCAATCATCTTTGCATAACTAACCAAATTATCAAGCTTTGTGGTGTTTCTTTTTGTGGAATTAGGGTTTTTGTACAAAGAAATGAGAGCCCTGATTAATCAAGATTTAAGAGTGGGATCAACAAAACAAGTCCCTATACACTCCAAGGATTCCTGAGATACCTTTTGGTTCAACACAACTCATTTCAAGGGCCTCCTAGGTGAAGAGGAGAGGTTTTGAATTCATCTTATCAAAAAGTCAACTGAGGCTTCAAAACGTCAACCTTTGAGTTTTTTGGTCAACCATGAATATTTCAAGTCATACTCCATGATCTCATGTAGTTGGATCAAAAAAAGTCAAGATGGAATGTTAAAATCAGAGGATTTGGAAAATTAGGGTTTTGGAAGAATTTCATTAAGTGTGGAAAATCATGGTTTTTAGCCATATTGCAAGGACCATATATCACTCATCATTAATCCAAATGAAGCAAACTTGTACTCATTTTAAAGATAACATTCCATACTACAAGTTTGTAGAAATAATCAAGATCAAAAGAGGTAAGGATTTGAAGTTATGGATGATCAAAGTTGGAAGAAATCATGACTTGGTTTTCTACTTAGAAATTTTTCTAAGTACCAAAATTCAGCATGTTTGGATCATTTTCATGGCCATTTTTCTCAAAGATCCAAGTCTCAAAATAAATTTTGAACATGAAAGTTGTTCTTTGTTCTTCAAGCTTTCCAAGCATATGTAGAACTCTTCAATTGGATCAAGGAGTCAAAAATTATGATGTCTCAAAGTTGGAGGTTTTTAAGCCACAGTTGCCAAGGCACGACCAAGCCATGCAGGCCAGCCCTAGGCCATGGTTTTGGGTCAGTTTTCATGCCAAGCCCTATCTCGTTGATATTCAAACATGAAAGTTATTCACTCTCATACCCTCTTTCCAAAGGATCGAGAATCATCTCAATTGGTCCACTAACCATGGAGTTATAACATGCCAAAGTTGCTATCATGATCATGTGTATATTTTGCCATGCGTGACCTTGCCTCACCAGCAACATGGCTAAATTTCCAAGGCAAACTTACCAAATCTTTTCCAACATCCAAGACTGATCTCATATCACTAAAAACCTGCAAAATGAAGAGCTCAAGACTTACCACATATGGTTCTTTGATTGATGACATTTTAGGGCATGGCTTGATACAAACTTTGAACCAGCATGTAAACTCATTTGTATGCCCTAATCTTTTGGTTTCTTATTCTCCTTCTAGCCTCATAGCTCTGAGAACAAACAGCCTATCTCATGAAACACTTGGCTTAAGGTGCCCATGCATGTAGCTCTCCACCATTACACTTTTTATTTCTTGGACAATAGAAGACCACCAATTTTTTCCAAGCCTTTAAAAATACATTTGGAGATCAGAGAGTAGACACAATCTAAGAGCAAGGAATGAGTAAGAGAACTCAGAGAAAACACAAGCCAAAAACCCTATCTTCAAACAAAACTCCACAAATTGCAGTTTTGCAAAACGGTTCCTACCACCATTTTTTTCATGCAAACCACAAACAAACTTCACAAACCTCCACTATAGATCATCACCAACTCATTTCAACCCTTAAACACAATCTGCAATAACCTAGTCACTCTTCACCATTTTCATTCATCATTGAAGCTCAAGTATCGGGTTTGAAGAGGGAGAGGTTTTCTAGGCCAACTAAACATTCATTCTCACCCTTTGGAGGTTAAGGAGGTTGAGTAGCACCACTATACACTTCCATAACACCACGTGAGGGAGCTTCTGAATCTTTCTTCAAGAGGTAACATTTTTTCTTCCAAGCTCTTTATTCACGCGTTATAATGTTTTGTTTATGAGTTGGAAATGTTCATTGTATGGTTTACATTGTTTTTGAAATATTACATGGCTTGTGCACATTGAAATATGTTGGTTCTTCATTTATGTTGTCGTTATGGTACCCACGGGTTTGACCAAATATTGTGAAGTGTGTATACGTTTTTAGGTCATGGTGTTTGCATATTTTTGTTCCTCTGGAAAAATGCTTCACTTTTGATTTTTACACTTTTGATTTTTATGGAGAATTGAGTGAGTTAGATGGAGAAAAAGTTCTGGTTATGGAGGTAGACGAGTGGGAGAGTCAGACCAAAGGATGAAGATGATGAGTTGGAGGTGAGCTGGAGTCCGCGTGGCGCTGATGTGTCTGTTTATTTGTGTGTGTAAAATATATATTGTTGGAACGAAATATATAATCGGATGAGGGCGTAGCACCGCTGGTTCATGGAGGTAGTTTGTGAGTACTTGTAACCTTGGGGTCTGGGGTTCGAATCCCCCTCGCCCCAGACCCTTTTTTATTTCTTTGTTTTATTTACCTTTTATGTGATTCTGGGCCTCGTTGCTTTTCGCACCCTCCCTTTTTAAGGCCTAGGCGAGTTTGAACTGATTGTCTTTGTTTTACATTAGTTTTTTTTATTCCTTCCAAATTTAATTTTGTTTAAATACTTAAAACATTTTAAAATTCACATAAAAAACATTTTTAGACATTTTAATGTCTTGACATATTTTTGGAAATTTTTAGTTATTTTATTTAATTATTTCACTATTTTATTTAATTCATTTTATTTTATGTGTTTACTAAAACACTCTTGAATTAGGGTTCGTCTTTTGACTAACTTTCTCAAATCTTTTTAACCTGATTTTTTTACAAAGTTTCTACTTGTAATATAAAGAGTTTAGAATTTTTTGGTGGCCACAAGTGAATTTGTTAAGTTGACTTTTGGTTTGATTCTTGAGGCATCAATTCCTTTAAGCATCGTGTGCTTGTTAGCAACATTTGAGAGAGTTTTGATACCATTTTTATGGTGAGCTTTTGCACACATATTCTTGACTGTTTTAACATGATTTAAAGCTTGGAGTTGGATTTTATTTGACTTTTCTCCTATTTTTGACTTGGACTTCAAGTTAGGGTTCATTTTGAACTTATTTTGTTGCTTACTTTGACTAGTTTTAGGCATAGTTCTTTAAGTGATTATGAATGAATATTTTGTTGTAGTTTGACGAGCTTGTTAAACTTCTGACCTCTTGAGTTCAAAGTATCTTTGCTTGCTTATTTGCCTTTCCATACTTGTTTTGCTTGTTTGAAGCCTTTCATGGATTTCTGGTGGTTTCCTTGCACATAGTTGTGTCCATGCCTTTGATGAAGTTCTTACTTGTGTTTGTATTGACATCTTAATGTTGAATATAAGCTTTATGAAATGTGTATACTACTGCCCTTATGGGATTGTTATGTCATTTGAACCATTTTGATTGTTATCATCTCATATTTTAAAGTTTATCCTTCAAGTACTTGTGGTTACAATTTGTA
The DNA here is from genome assembly GCA_022829125.1 of Lathyrus tuberosus. Taxonomy (NCBI): domain Eukaryota; kingdom Viridiplantae; phylum Streptophyta; class Magnoliopsida; order Fabales; family Fabaceae; genus Lathyrus; species Lathyrus tuberosus. The sequence continues at coordinate 8,940,594 of JALAZF010000082.1, read as the reverse complement.
TATCCCTTCCTTCCAAAGGAAAGTCTCTCTATTGACTTTAAAATCATAGATAGCTCATTACCCATTGGCCTCTTTAGAGCTACTTCCTCTTTGACCTAGTTTAGGTTAGTATCTTTACCTCCCCCTGTAGGCAATATCATCATAGATATTTACTCCCTCCTTGGCCTTATTAGGGCCACAACTTAGAATGAAACTAGAGTTCTTCAACTCTATGTGAGTACTACCATAATAGTGTTATCTTCACCCCTTAAGTTAGAAATTAGGATAGAGTTCTTAAACTCTATGTGATTCTCATCATAATGAGTACTCACTTACCCTTTCAACTTAGACTTAGAGAGTTCTTTAACTTTATATGAGTATTATACTCATTCCCCTTAAAACTTTGACCATAATCAATGGTTCCTCAACCCTAGTTAGGTGAACTATGAATGCTCTGATTCCATCCTCATTAGGATACGTAGGCACGAGATTCGACGTCTTAGCGAGCATACTTAGTGTAGATACCCTTAGGTCTTTACCTTAGCACAGATTCCTTAGCAAGCAAACATAATATAACACAAATACTAACAAGAGGTTCCTGTAAAGTACTACAGATATCTAGGATGCTAACACCTTCCCTAAGTATAATCAACCCCCGAACCTTAGATCTCTTAGTTGTGTCTTCACATAGTGCAATTAGGATTTTCTCCGATCTTTACCCTTTCCTTTGGATAAATCAAAACTCGGTGGTGAATTTCAAAGATGTGTGATTCAAGTTAATTAATAGCTTGATATCTGATTCTCACCGCGACAGCAGGGCATCATGTTTCTCGATACTTTTAATTGTTTCCCCTTCATGTATGTCTCCGTCTAACCACTGATTCAACTCTCTCTTTAGTTGGTTGAAAGTTTGAATGTTCCAAAAGAGCATGTCCATTGGAGGTTTCTCTCTCAAATAAATGACTTTCTCATAGCGGCGATGATACATGTTAACAGTAATACAAGCATATGAGATGAGATATGAAAATAAATGATCATAACACCTCTAATTATAGAAAAAATTAACTTTCCACCCTGTCTCCAATTGAATTGGCGACATCGTTTAAAATTTACACTATGTCGCCAATTGGATTGACAACACCTTATGGTGTCTCCAATCCAATTGGCGACAACTCTTGTTTCTTGTGAGGGGTCGCCAATTGGTATGGCGCCTACACTCAATCAGTACCCCAAAGTGAGGTACTTTGAAAAATAATTTGAAAACTGGGTTATTTTGTGAATTTTTTTAAAAAACTAGGGTATTTGGGTAAAAAATTCATAAAATTAAATATAAGTGTAATAAGATATAGACATGCTAAAATATTATTATACTACATGTTTATTATATTATATATTCATTGTGCATCGGATAAAAAATGTCATATATTATTCTAAAGAAGGTATTTGGAAAACACTATACTAGTATTCATAATTAAATGCACAACAAATTAAATAATTAAGAATTTGAAGGATTTGTTATGTAAAAAAATGACATTTTCATTTTACGGGATTTATATTTTCTTTTGTTGTAAAACGATGTTAAAGGAAAACTGAGTATGATCGGTTTTTTGGTCAACAAGAAAACAACAAGGTAAAGAAAAAGTGAGACGAAACGAGAAAGACAATTCAAAGTGGTTTAAAACTGGATTCTTGATTCAATTAAGCATTACGGAACAATGTTTACAATTGAATCTCACTTACACCATTTTCCCCTCTAATTAGGATTATCAGGGATTGATGGAGATGTGGTGAGTAGTATGTTATTTATAAGAAAATTAAACTCTAACTTTCAACTAACATACTATACATTTGGCCCAACGGACTGGTTCAATTCAACATGATAACTTAAATAACAAGCTAGCGTAATTACCCATGCAATAACAACAGTTGGAAATGACATATAATGACGGGGGCGAAGGCGTTGTTATGTAGAGTGTTGTTGTATATGAGGTACGTACAATGACGGTCCTGAGACCGTTGTTGTAATCCAGTATGCGCGCACCATTTCACGACGGTTAGTTTAGTCAACCGTTGTTATATAACTAAACTGTGATCTGGTTCGATTCTCAGCAACAACATTTTTTATTTATATTAGCGTTTGACATACAACTACGGATAGGTTTATAACCGCTGCCAAAAACAGTATGTTTTAAATATAAAATTTATCTGCTTATCAAATTATTCCTATAATTTATCCTGTCAAAACAACTTATGTTTACATGCAAACACAATATGTGCATCAAACACAATTCTTCCTATATTTTATCCTTATAAATGAATCAGAGAATTTACATCAAAAGAAATTTACATCAAAAGCTAAATGAATCAGAGAATTAAGCTGATAACATTGTTTAAATCAAAAGCCAATATTATTGATTTCATTATGTGCATCAAAAGCCAAAACTATTGTTCACATTATGTGCATCAAAAGCAAAAAATATGTGCATCAAAAAATGTTGCTGGTATATCAAACAACAGGAGCAGAACCCTTAAGCGCATTGTGGATATACGCCCAAAGTTTACGAAGATCCACAAAGTCCTCAACGGGGAATGGGGTTTCGTCATTAAACATCTACATAAGAGCAAAAAAATTAAGATCATGCATGATAATAATTCAATAGTCAACTTATATATTAATATATGTAAACATTTTATGGCATATATTACCGTATCCCATGAATCAACAGTGTCGGCAAGGACAATGTTTAACATGTGTTTCGTGATAAAATACCCACACTCGTAACTCTCGCGTTGTTTCCTCGTCTACAAATTACATGAATATAAAAACATGAATACAACCACACATGCATGAATGTAAATGAAATAAACAGGTAATCGGGCCACTTACTTTAGGAGCAAGGTATGTGGGCTTTTTTCTAACATTATTCAATATATTAACTTGCTCCACAATACTGCACATTGAAAATTGAATTAAACATATTACATGATAAACTAATTACAATTAATGCCAAAGAAAATGATATTAAACAAAGACACTTACATTAATACAAGATCTTTCATTGGTTTGTGGAGTGGATCGTGCAAGGAACACAGTAATGTCACCGTATTTGTCCTAAACGATATTACGATCAATTGCCAATGACCACTGAATAAACACGAGAATATATATATATATATAGTTGTTACTAAAACAAAACTAAATATAGAATATAGAAATAAATTACAACAATACTAACCTACATAGGAATGGTGCAAGGTAACATTCTTTTCCTCCGTCATTTAGCCGGCTTTTCAAGTACTTTTCTCTGATATTTTTATCATTATACGCCCAAGCAATAAAACTTGGGTCCAAGATTCCATAGGTACTTGATTTATTCAATTCTATACAAACACGGTGAATGTACCTAAATGGTCAAAGAAAATGAATAAATTAAGGGAGAAAATACAAAAAATTATAATGTTCTATAATGACATGTATATTCGACTATATACTTATGTGCACCAAACTTGCAAAATAGATATGTCAAGCCACTTATATCCTGCGAGAAAATCCCTCACATCTTCAGGAGTGTAATACACTAAATCCAATTTAGGACAATGTTCTAGCGGGAGACCTTGCGCAAGGTCTGTTGTTGAAATGGAATAGTATAAACTTGTTATTTCATTTGGACTAGGGTCCAATATCCCATTGTGGTTATCTACAAGGGGAGGGGCTGTACAATTACTCCCTTTTGTAGAAGCATGATTTACGACACTTCTACTTAGAGTTTGATCATCACCAACGCAACGATGATCTTCATTAGTTCGTTGTTCGAGGCTTTCACTTAATCTCTACATCATAACATTCAATTAGAACATAAAACAAAAATAAGCACAATATTTATATCATACAAAAATAAGCGTGATTTACGACACATATCAAATACAACTCTTGTAACCTTTCCACTTCTTTCTCCCTTTTTCCCTCTCCTCTTCAAACAGTCTCCTTTGCTCCGCCAATTGCTTCTCAACATTCTCAATCTTTTGTCGTTGAGCAAGAAATTCAGCGGTTTTGGTGCTTCTTCTTTGAGATCCAAAGTATGGCCTCAAGCCTACACCATCTCCAACACCACGGACACGACCTCCATGCTCAGCTATTCCGATAGCTTCGACTAATATGTCATGTCGTGATTCCAGAATAAATGTGCCTTCACGGGCCGCCACAACCAAATTATCCTACACAACATGAGCAAATTACATTAGCAAACACATTTAAATAACAACTCATGAGCAACTTACATAAGCAAACGCATTTAAACAAAACATATACTTACAATTTTCTCAGCAACTACTCTTGAAGCCTCAGAGGTGTACTCCCCATTAGGTCTTAATCGAGCCCTCTTCCATTTCTCATGTCTTGAAGGTGGAGATGGAATGTCACCATCTCCTCCTTCTTGTAGTTTTTCCTGCAAGATCCTCTTCTCAAGTTTCCTGTAACCCCCACGAGACAATCTATGGGGGTACATGTTTTTCGCCTTATTCTGAATTCCTACTTCGCTTTTATCCTGTTATTAACATAGTGAAAAATGTGTATGATTAGTATCTATAACTCATTAGCATAACATTATAGGTTACATAAGACTAGTACTAACCCTGAATTCCTCAGAACGGCGTTTCTTCGCAAACTTGTGTCACACCTTCTTCGATAAAAAACTATACAAAATCCATGGAGGTTGAAGACCGCTCTTAGGCTTCATAATGTAGTCAGTCGTGACTTAAATCCCCTCCAACGAACACCGACATAAGTTATCCACTTTCTTTTCAATTTTGAGTCATAGGTAAACTCAAAAATCAACTACATTAAATTAATATATAAGTATGACTTAGAAACTATAGGTAGTGATATCAAACATATGAAAATTATAGTATGAAATACCTTAACGTCTGTCCATATGTTGTCTTTGACATTAACATCCACTTCTCTCCAATCATCAATCAATATACTGACTTTGCTACGTGCAAGGAACGCAACATAACTCCTAAAAGTAGCGTAATGTGGACAATCCACTAATCTGTAGTGCGAATCAAACTCAATCAGAATTTTCACACCAGATGAGTTGCAGGCTGATGTGAATTGGGGCATCATTGTGACACCTCTTTGTGATCTTTTCGTTTGACTTTCAGTTGTTTGAGTTTCATTGGTTAACCTTTCATTTGTTTGAGTTTCTTCGCTGGTTTCTGATGAAGAACTCGACAAGGTCGACATCTAAGTTCAAAAACAACAACAACAACAACATGAACAACAATGGCAAAAGAGTTTACTGTAGATGCATGGGGAAAATATTTTACGTACCCTAAACGCGACGACGAAGTAAACGATGTTGGTGTTGGTGTTGTTGTTGTCTTCCTTCCTTACGACAACGACGGTGACGATGATGACGACGGTGATGGTATGTGCGTAATCTTCTATTTTCTTCACGACCGTGACGATGATAACGAAAATGACAACAAATGGATACTGATGATGCAAGCTTTGGTTGAAATCATGTATTATTTCACAGTATTGAACATTAGGGTTTAGGGTTGAAATCGTGTAACGTTTCGTCTGGTTTCTATTTTCAATGGAAAAAAGGATACTGAAGAGACAATGAAACTAGCTAGCTTGGAGAATATTGAAAAGCTACTGCGACAGTCAACAATTTAAACTGTTATGATATATTATTTTCATAATGAAATTTCATATTAAAGCGCCAGAGTTATTTTTAGAATTAAAAATTAAAAAAATGTACAAAATATATCACAACGGTGTATATAAACAATTGTAGTCATAACTTTTAATTTTTATAATTAAAAGTAAATAGAAAAGTAAAGGCGCGCTTTAACATAAAAGGAATAATATATATGATGGCGCTGAGGTTCGAACACATGAAAGCTTGAAGGTATCACCACGGTTGATTTATCAACCGTTGTTATATACATAAAATCACCACGGTTGGTTTATCAACCGTTGTTATATACAGATAATTTTTATTCAATATACAAATAAAATACAACCGCGCCTTAGTTTAGATATGTCAGAACGGTGTAGGGATGAAGCATTGTGAGCATGGCGTCGTTGTTTACGCGTTTTGTAGTAGTGGCATACGCATCTTTGACTACTTGTTGAATTTTGAAGCTAACATCATCGAGGCTATAATTCAATCCAAATACCACAAATCTCCACCTTGGAACAAACTCTACACTAATAAGGGAACAAACTAGCTTTCGACATGCAGCTTTATCAACTACATACAGTGGAAAAACTTGTTACTCGACAATGTCTTGGTGATCAGATCAGCATCATTGTCATTAGTCGACACCTTTAGCACTTGGACTTTCCACGTTTGATTATCTCTCTAACGAAATGCAGCCTCACATCGATGTGTTTGGTTTACTCATGATATGCTGAATTCTTCGACAAATGTATGGTATTTTGCCTATCGCATTTAACAGTGAGAACTTGACCTTGAAGTTTCAACTCCTTAGCAAAACCTTAAAGCCATAGTGCTTATTTCACAACTTCAACGAGGGCAATATACTCCGCTTCAGTGGTTGATAAGGTAACAACCTTCAGAAATGTTGTTTTCCAACTGATTGTTGTGTTAAACATAGTGAACATATACCCAGAGATAGATTTTTTGGAATCCATACAACCTGCATAATCAGAGTCGACAAATCCTTCGGTTTTGACTTTGATATCATCACCACATACTCCACCATAAATCAGGACTCTGCTCAGAGACTCATTTATGTACCTTAGAATCCACTTCAATGCTTGCCAATGTGCCTTTCCAGGATTGGCCATGTATTTGCTCACGTGGCTCACTGCATAAGTTATGTTTGGCCACTTCGTTTTGAAATTATTTGACTATGATCTTAAAGCGTTAACCTTGAATCTTTAAACCATTGTTTAAATTAATTTATCCACAACAAGAAGATGCAACACCAAAAAATCTAAAAATTATAATTTAGGTAAATGATTATGTTTCTTTTCCTTCAACTTTGAATATGGTTGGACACTCATCGGTCTCTATCAATGAAACACTCATCTATAAATAAATTTATTAGGTCTCTCTGCAATAATCATTAAATGTTTTTATCAGTAAGATTTTTCAACTTGGATCTCATAAGAGAAAAGTGAATGTTCAACATTTTATAAAAGAATGTTTAAGTTTCATATGAGTGAATAAGTGAAAAAAATCAATTTTGATGCATTAAAAAATAAAAAATAAAAATATGTGTATGATTTGAATCACTTAAAGCACAAACCAAATCAACATTTTAAACAACTTGATTCGATTAATCTTATGTAATGATTCAATTCAACTTAAAACATTGATGTTTCATAACCAATTTCAATTGGATAAATCAAACAGCCTTGAACTTGATTTGATTCATAAAATTCAAAAGGTACATCCAGAGGCCAAATAAGTTTAGGTTATTCAAATCACTTAAAGCTTTATTGAAATCAACATTCTAAATCGCCTTATATGTTAATTTGAATAACATCATCCAAAAATTAATGGGATTATGTCAAGTCTCACATTGATTAGAGATATATCTTAAAAGAGTTCATATAGAGTGATATTCCTCACCAAAAAATATTCTTCATTAAAATGCAACCAACATATAACGCTTCTAATTAAATATTTAACTTTTTTGGGTGATTTTCTGAAGGTGAGAAAAATACAAAAGAATAAAGGTTGAGTTGTGTATGTGGATTCTTTTTCACTTCTAATAAACCAACTTCAAAATCTGAATAAGTTCAGAATCTGATCTCAGAGTTGTTAGAAGCAGAATGAATAATAATCAGAAGCAAAAAATAAAACAACACATAGATTTATCATGGTTCCTCTCCTAAACTGAGAGTAGTTCAGACCCATTGTCCAACAAGATATTTTCACTATAATTAAATCGATTACACTTTGCTCAAGCAAACTAGCAAGAGAATTCAACTGCTCAATCACACTAGAAAGAAACTTCTGCTCAAGCACACAAGCAAGAGACTTATACTCAAGCGCACATGCAAGAGACTTTTTTTGCTCAAGCACACAGACAATAGACTTCCTTTACTCAAGCAGACCAACAAGAGACTTCCTATACTCTAAACAAATAGTTTAGGAGAATAAATGACAAGTATACTTTATGTAAAAACAGAGGCATAAAATGTCATATAACAACCACAAAGATTCTTAAACAGTTATTCTAAGATATACAAAGATAAAAAAAAACCTTAAGAACTTATGCAGTAAACAATTATAAAAACTTTAGCTTAAAGTTGTGAAAGAGTTTGAGTCACTCGATGATATACGACTTTGAATAACTTGATGATATACAATTTTGAAAGAGTTTATTTGGATCAAAGAAAGAATAAAACTTCACCATATGATAGTGAAAGGTTTGTTGAGAGATCTTTGTTAAGATTATATGGTGATTCTAATTTATGATGACTTTGATGTGAGAAACATATTTCTTTGATACTTTGATGTGTTTGTATTCTTCTTTCTCTCTTAAATGAAAAGCCACACGAGTAAATAGATGAAGTATTTTTATTTATAGACCTTAATGTCTTGTCTTTAAGTCCTCACTTGAAAATAGTTACGAAAACAACACGATAATTACGAGTGCGTCATTAATGTGAGAGATAATGATTTTGATCCTCACGTCTTGAGGAAGAAAAACTATTTTGTATGATGATGCTTGCACTCCAAGTTTGTTCCAACAACTTTATGTCACTTCATATAAAGTAGTAATGATAATTTGTGACTTGGGGACTAATTAAGGATCCTCAAGTGTTTTTTAGTCCTCAAGTGTGTTTTGATCCTCAAGTATGTTTTGATCCTCCTATTTCTTGTAATCACATCAATGAATATAATATTCATTTTCCTAAAGCTTGGTGACCAAGTAATATTTTGAGTCTTCAAACTTGTCTTGAAACTTGCACATTTTAAAAGACAATTAATACTATTCCATTTATATTTTTTACTATTTCTTTTGTACCTTATGACATAAAGTGCATAATGTCTAGTCACATCACTGTTAAAATATATTTTACGTTACTTAGTGCCCAAGTAACTTTTGTATCCTTGGATATATTCTTTCTTCTTCTTATTTCCATTTTGAGGAATGTTATTCTTTTAAGAATCGTTATACCATAACATAATATCTTGAGTTTTGTTGAGAGATCTTTGATAAGGTTGGATGGTGATTCTGATTTGTAATGAATTTGATGTGAGAAATATATTTCTTTGGTGCTTTGATGTGTTTGTATTCTTCTTTTTCTAATTAATGAAAACCCAGATGAGTAAATAGATGAAGTGTTTTTATTTACAAACTTTAATGTCTTGTCTTTGAGTCATCACTTGAAAATAGTCATGAAACAACATGATAATTATGAATGTGTCATTAATGTGAGAGAGAATGATTATGATCCCGGCGTCTTAAGGATGAAAAATTATTTTGTATGATGATGTTTGAACTCCAAATTTGTTCCAACAACTTTATGTTACTTTATATAAAGTAGTAATGATAACTTGTGACTTCGTGACCAAGTATGGATTTATGTCCTCAAGTGTGCTTTGGTCCTCAAGTGTGTTTTGATCCTCAAGTATGTTTTGATCCTTAAATTTCTTGTAGTCACATCAATGAATATAATATTCATTTTCCCAAATATTGGTGACCAAGTAATGTTTTGAGTCTTTAATCTTGTCTTGAAACTTACACCTTTTAAAAGACAATTAATATGATTTCTTTTGTACTTTTTACTATTCTTTTTGTACCTTATGACATAAAGTGCATAATGTCTAGTCGTGTCACTATTAAAATGTCTTTTACATTACTTGGTGCCCAAGTAACTTTTGCTTCCTCGTATTTATATCCTCAACATTTATATCCTCGGGTTTGTATCTCTGGCTTTTTGTATCCTCAAATATATCCGCTATTCTTCTTCTTCTTTTCATTCTGAGGGATGTTATTCTTTTAAGAATCATTATACCACAGCATAATATCTTGAGTTAAAACGAATGAACCCATCTTATTTATTTCCACTCAAGAGAACACATCAAATGACAATTAAGATCATAATCTTGGTTATATTTACACAAGATTTTGCTATCTTCAAAACATCAAAAAGTACATTTCCTCAACAATCTCCCAATTTTTTATGTTGATAAACTTCCTGTTAATTAAGGTTTTGATTTTTCAATTTGGATAAAATTTTGTGTTCCCCCTCAATTTAGGCATTAATAATAGATTATGCTCCCCCTCAATTTAGGCATAAAAAATGATGATTTTTATATATTTTAATTTAAAATAATTTCTCCCCCAGTCATTATCCACCTTTTGTCATCGTGCAAAAAGAAAAGGCAAGGACATGCATAATCATGGAGAAAGAGAGAAATCATCAAAAAATTTGAGATAAATGCATATAAATAGAGCATATAGAAATATCATGCGCCTCCTTTAGTGATTTTTCTTACTTTTAGCCTCAACTAGTAACAAATGTGTGCATACGCACGAGACTGACTGTATGACGGGATGTGCTTTTAGACATGCATTTGTTTTTTTAGATCGTAACAAATTTAAGATATAGAATGATGAAAATTTTTAATAAAACAATCCATAATTATATAGAATATTTCATGTATGATTAAATATGAGCCCTGTAATACCATCCAAAACAACCAAAATGGTATAGCATATTATATCCTTAACATACCAGTAATTATAGAACATATAATAAACAACACAACTTAAAAAGCTGTCAACGTTTAATACAAATAACTAAAATAAACGATCCAAAATTAACATTAAGACAACTAAATTTATAGCCAAAAAATACACCTCTACATAAACAACGCCATCCTCAAAGCAAAACCTTATATGAATTTCCAATACCAGACATCAAGTCCTCCTCCGATGAACATATGTGAAATTTGAAAAATGACACATTCTGAAAGACAAAACATCCTCATAACGAAACTTTTTTTTCTTGGCGACTTCATACCAACCCCGTTTAATGAACTTTTTATTTTTGTTCCTTTTAGTCATATGAATGATGCAGTTGTAAGGTTGGTCAGCTTTAACATCAATCATTTTTATCTCCTTCTCTGGTTAGGCCTGGGACAATTTTTGGTTATAAATTTGGGGAAGTGTTACAAAACATCCATATAAACGATACGTTCAGTTATTAACAATGAGATTGAAAAATAAAAAATTTCATCATGTAATATTGGGTAAAAATAGCCCTACCAAGACATTTTTTCCTTTAGTTTTGGGACTAGTTACAATGCTCTCCTAAATAAATTGATTCTTGCCTACATTCTCACCATCATGAACTTTGTTCACAACACAACCAACCTTAACATTTTAGTTTCCAACTTCATCAGTTTCCTTCACGACAACACTTTCCTTAACAATTTTCTTCCTGAATTCTTCAACAAGTGTTGTTTCTTTAGCATGTCCTTCATTCTGCATGGTTTGACAAACAACCTCGACATCCTTGAGCTTATCAGTCATGAGAAGATTTTTATTAAGAGATTTAGTTTTTGCATAATTATCGTCTCAATGGTGAAAACATCTTCAAGTTGTATTTTAGTCTCTCCCAATGCTCATTTGTTGATTTTAGCTCAACTAAGAGATAATGACCATGTTGTTTGGATTTTCTTTAAAGGATTGTCTTGTTCTGACTCCATCATAAATATGTCATATAATTTGATCTTGAGGATTATAGTTGACAATTTTTCAACTCCTTGGAGGATCTTTAGAGGATGGTACTTGTATATCCTCACCATGTTTGTTGATATCAAAATTGTGGTGTTGTTAGTCTTTATCATCATTTTCCTTTCTTTGATTTTAGATTTGACATTGTTTTTAAATGTTACTGATCCACCATCTTTTTCATTGAATGATAGGAAGCATTTTTTATCTCTAATCATATGTCTTGAGCAATTATTGTTTAAGTACGAAAGTTTTTTCTTGTTTTCCAGAAGATATTCATGTATCACAAGTTAGTAGTGATTTGGGTACCCATAATGATTTGGGTCCATGATGGTTAATGTCGTTATGGAATATTATCTTATTATAGCTCTTTAATTAATGATGACCCTGTTTGTCATAAAAAGAACATATTTTCTTCATGTTCTCAAAACTTTTATAATAACACTTTTGACTCGTGATGACCTTGTCTGTCACAAAAAGAACATATTTTCTTAATTTTGTCAGAAGATTTATAATAACACTTTGACTCATGATGGTTAGGCTTGTCACAATGAGAACATTTTTTTTAATTTTCAATGTTTTTCTTATGATAGCAATCTAACACAACATGTCCAGATTTTTTCTAATAAGAGTTTTTTTTTTAATTGTTATCCTCCTTTTTTTATACAAAAAAGTTTTCATAAGGATTTTGTTTTTGTGAGGTTTTAAAAACTATCTCGTCTTTATCAAATATTCCAACTTGAGATCCTATAATTTTTTGAAATGTCTGAGTGAATTTCACCAAGCTAGTGAGACCATTTGTTAGTTCCTCAATTTTTGTTTTCAAGTGATTATTCTCTTTTTGAGTTTCACAAAGACTTTGAGGATGAACCTCGCTTGTTCTGTCATTGAGGATCTCATGTTACTCGTACTTTTTATAATGAGTCAATTACATATTTTGAATGATTTTAAGATATTCATAATTCTTAACTTGCGACTTTTCTCTTTCTTTCTTTATCTCTTAAAGTTGGATTCTTAGAGATAAAGATTTTTCTGACAAATTTTTTGAGTCATTTAAAAGATTATCAAATCTATTTCAAGATGTTTATGGAAAGAGAATAATTGAGAAACATATACCTCTGCAATATTTGAGTTTGCCATTAGACACGTGTTGACTTCTTTCTTTTCTAATTTTAAGGATGGTCTTTTATGCATTTTTTGGATTTCTTTAGAAATCACTAACTCATTTTCCATCCTTAATGTGCTACGTGTGTCATTGATGTTCCGTCTTTCTATTTTTTTGAGATTTTTTTTATTCTTAATTATTACATTTGAATATGATGGTCTACTCGAGGATTTGATTGCATCTACACACTTTGTTGATTTTGCCATTTTTTTCTTAGATCTTTTTCTCTTACACTGTTAAGTGCTTAAACTTATAGGCAGTGCTCTGATACCAATTGAAGTAACTAGAAATGTCACGAGAAGGGGGTTGAATTTTAACCCTTTTAAAATTTAACTTTAGCCTAAAAAATACAATCTCTCAAGGAATCCTTGGAAAAGAAATGTTAGAGTAAATCTCATATAATATTTATTATTGTGTGTGTATGAATGTGATTAATAATATAATAAATAAACATAGTAGAGTTTATGAGAGATCTCACAAGAGATTTATCTTGGTTCACCAAAGTGATTAGTCCAATCCTCATAGTATGTAAGATCTTTTTGCTAATGATAGACAACTTTTTTTCTTGTGTGCTCATTTACAACTATGTATTTTCTTAGCCTCATTAGGCTTACAATACTGATTAATATATCTCCAGTAAGCTTACAAAATAATGAATAAGATTTTGTATATCTTGATGATATACGATTTTGGGAGAGTTTGTTTGGATAAAAGAAAGACTAAAACTTCACCATATGGTAGTGAGAGGTTTATTGAGAGATCTTTTATAAGGTTAGATGGTGATTCTGATTTGTGATGCCTTTGATGTGATAAATGGAATAGTTATGGGTTTATTCTTCTTCTTACACCTCATAAACTTAATACTCGTAATCAGTTTTGTGTGGCTGATCTGTTATGTCTACATAGCAAGAGGTGGAACGCTCAGATGGTTAACTCATTTTTTGATCTGATTGGTGCCAACAAAATTCATAATACACTGCTTTTTGACTAAATTATCAAAGATATGAGGGTTTACAAACAAGAGACTAATGCGGATTATTTTGTTAGAATTGCCTACAAATTATGTACTTATGATCTTATTGATATTACTCATGTTGTTAATTGATGTCGTCAAGAACAAGCCAAAATATGAGAAAAGAATTGAGTTTCTTGAACAAAAACAAGAAACCTTATTATGTTTTACAAAAGATAAAGATGAAGGAAGAAGAAGATGAATTGGTTAAAATTATTTTACTATTCACTTACTCAATAAGGATTCAAAGATTACAAGTGAATACCAATAATTAAATTCTCTCAACAACCTGAGAGAACTAGCCTATTTATAGACTATTAAGCTAACTTAACCAACAAGCAAACTTAAACAATTGGGCTTACAAGCAAGGTCTAATTCGACATGTTAACTTAAACACAAAGCTAACATATTTCAACAACATGCTTGAACGGACTTCATCTACAACATGCACAACTCTTGCCGAATAATAAAGTTACCCTTGTCGACATTAGAGTTCAATCAAAATACCACAAATGTCACCCTTGGAACAAACTCTACACTAACAAGGGAACAAACTAGTTTTCATAATGTCGCCTTATCAACTGCATACAGTGGAAAAACTTTCTACTTGAAAATGTCTTAGTGATCATATTAGCAGCATTGTCATCAATCGAAACCTTCAGCACTTGGACTTTTCCAGGCTTGATTATCTCTCTGACGAAGTACATGTTAGAACAAGATTTGTTCATGACATATATTCCTTGGGTTTTGATGATAACAAAGTATTGAAAGACCAATGGTTATATTTGATGTGTGTTTCATGTATGCAAGTTTTAATACTTGTAAATATATATTCAGAATCTGATATACAAGGGCACACTTGAGAGAAGATGAATTACTAGCTTCTGGTGGTGCAGAATCTGAAGAACAATCTCTAAGTGATGTTTGACGTAGACTCTGAAGCTGAAGGTCTCAGCATCATAAGAAGCAACATAATTGCCTCTACACTTGGTGAACGTAAATTGTCTTCTGGTGATCATTCAGAGTTAGTGATAAAGTTGAAGTTATCCGTACTGCAGAAAGTAAATTGCATTATAAAATCAGTTTGTCAGCTAGAGTCTTAGTTCAAAAGGCTCGAGAAAAGTTAGTATGCTTTATGAATATTTATTCTCAAAGGTTTTATAGTACATGATCTCTTTGAAGACTCAATGGTTAAACACGTTACATAATGGATAAAGATCTTTTGGTGTATCTATCTCCAACGTCTTTTGTACTATAGAGAAAGCAAAGACACTTGATCAGGTTATCTCTCCAAAGGATAGTCTTCTACGAATGTTATATAAGTAGCTAAAGGTTCAAACTGAATCTTTAACAAGGATCAACCCGATGGAGGAGTAACAAGATCAACAATTATCAACACAATTGGTTATGCAGAATTTTTTTGTTGGTTGCAATTGTAAAAGCCTTAAGATTTCTTAAGCATTTAATATCTTAGAAATATTGAGAGCTTTAGGTATTTGTTATCGTGATTTCCATGTACCTTTGATATTTGTATCAAGTAAACCTTGTTCTCTATTCTGCTGAACATGTTGTTTATCAGTTTAGATCAAAGTATCTCGCCAAGATGGTTGAGCCATGCAAGTCTCCTGTTATGTGCTAGAGTAATGAAAGTCTTAATTAAGTGGATTGATTAAGCAGGCCAAGTCTCTCGCCAAGATGGTTTAGCCATGTAAATCTCCTGTTGTGTGCTAAAGCAATGAAATTCTTAATCAAGTGGATTGATTGAGCAAATTAAGTCTCTCGCCAAGATGCTTGAGCCATGTAAGTCTCCTGCTATGTGCTAGAGCATTGAAAGTCTTAATCAAGTGGATTGATTAAGCATAAGTCTTGAATCAGTGGGATTTAAGCAAGGAAAGTCTTAGGCTGTGGTCTAAGTAAGAAGTCTTGAACCTGAGGGGTTTAAGCAAGAAGTCTTTGGCCAGAGGGGCTTGAGCAGAAAGTCTCGGGTCTGAAGGACCTGAGCATGAAAATCTTAGGCAGAGGGTCAAAGCAAGGTTGTCTTTAGTCTGTAGGACTTGAGCAAGGAAGTCTTGAGTCTGTAGGACTTGAGCAAGGAAGTCTTGAGCCTTAGGGGTTTAAGCAAGAAGTCCCGGACTTAGGGTCTGAGCATTGTAAAAGTCTTATGCAGAATTCATAAGCGATTGTAATCATGATTTGATTATAGTGAAAATATCTTGTGAAGAAAAGGGACTGGACTACTCTTATTTGGGAGGAACCAATATAAATCTTTGTGGCTTCTGCTTTTATTTATTTTCTTCTGTTAACATTCTGCTGCCAAGTATAACCAGAAACTGAACACCAGTTTAGATTCTAAACTCTGATCAGACGCAAATTAAGAAAATGGAAAACACAATTCAACCCCTTTCTTATGTACTTTTTCTCGCCTTAAATTGGTATTAGAGCATGGTCTGTACATAACACTTAACAGTGGTGCATATAATGATCAAATGAGAAAAGTATGTCTGTTAAAGACTTTCATTCAATAAGAAATCAAGTGCCACATGAAAAATATTACATTGTTTTTCCTACCATATTTTAAGGGTGATTCTGCTAAATTTAAATGTGGAAAAGTTAAATATATTTTTAATTCATTGGACTTGATAAAGGGTTTTGTGAAGATCTGTAAAATACCATTGAGAAAGGTATTACAATAGAAGTTGACGGTGTAAGGATGCTCAAAGTTTGAAAATCTCTCTCACCAACTCAAAAGAAGCTTGTTGAAAATATCTTCAGAGGTAGATGCATTCTGGTAGGTGCTCTATCTCAATTCTGAGTATATCAACATCATTTATACGTTTAATGCTCATACTATCTTTGAATCCTTGTGCTCATATTTGCGGGAATCGGTTATGAAGCTTGTCCAGTTACACTTTATTTAATCTTTCCAAGCAAATTCTGAGAAAACTGTTTTGAATTCAAACATGAGGTCATAGTTATTATAGAAGTCATACAACTTGAGTTTAATGTGTCTTGTAGGTTTATCTTACAATCTCCAAAGAAAAGAAATGGAATTAGGTGATGAAAAGCTATCTAACAGATTATCTTTCCTAAAGCTTGTTGAAGGATACTTCTTATGGAATGTCTGATGATGAGGATTAAAATTCCTAATCAGAAGATTTCTGTAACTGGCTTAATGAAATGTGACATCTGTTGTTAGAATAGTAACTTCAGAAGCTTCTGAGATATTCGTATTTCAACTGATTTTCCAAATCCAAAAACAAGAAGAAACACTACCAGAACCTAATGTCAGAGGTCTTCACTGTACATTCATTTGAAGATGACATTAGTGCAGGATTCAGAAGAAAGAGTAATCTGGCTCTGCCGGTCATTACTGCTTCTGAAAAAGCATCTGAATCCTGGAATAAAAATCAAGTATTAAAGAGAAAGAGATTATGCCAAATCTATCTTGCTTCAATATTTGATAATAAAGAGTATGTTTCTTAAGGTGATATCTTAAGTGACTTCATTGCTCCTTAATTGAGGGTCATCATGGAAATTATTTTAAAGGACAATTCTATAAGAAACCTTCAATTCTTCTTCGTGTTCTGCCAGCAATTATATGACAGTGTTTTGATCTATTTTATGCCAATCTCTGACAACTAACATTATCTGGTTCTTTGCTTGTCAAAGATTTCAAAGTCAAAAGATTTAATTCAAGACAATGAAATCAATGATTCTGCTAAGAACAAGATCTTATTCATATCATGACTCATCCTAGACTAATACTTTAGAATAAATCATGGTACTACTATCAGATTAAGGAATAAGGTAAAGGAAAGTCTGTATGGACCAACATGTATGGACTCATAGAAATATGAGTATCATTATTTAAATATAGTTGTTGCAGATATCGAAGAAAAAAGCAAAGACATCTTCTGTGTTGCTTATCAAAAGTTATTTACAATATTTGATGGAAGAAAAGCCTACAACCCAGACTCAAGTGCTAGAGGTACTAAGTTTGGTGAAAGAAGTGGAGTCAATGGTTTAAACAACCATTGAATCCGAATCCACTCAGAGCAGTATTCATATTCTATGGTCAAATCTAAATACTCATAATAGTCTGAGCGAGAAAATAACAAAAAAAAGGTATGTATGTTCTTTCCTGGCTTATTACTTGAATCAATGAGATATTTGTGTATATGTAAATACAAAGTATTTGTTAGATTTATAGAGAAGTTCTTTTGACAAAAGAATCTTCAGAGATCTTTAAGAAAAAACTATGTTGTATTTGTCTATACTGAATATATCATTAGCTAGATGATGGTCATATTTATGGAAATAGTTTCCTCACTTTCTGTGATGATACTGTTGTTTGTTAGTTGTAAAAAAACCAATTCAATATTCTTTAATCACTCATGACTCTTGTTTTAAGAGAAAATTATTGGTTCTGAAAATAATCTTGAAGACTGATGACTGACAGAAGATGTCTCTCTCTAAGTCTAGATCTATTAAACTCTAATGGATGATAGCTTCTGAAAATTGTCAGACTCTGAGATTCGGAAAATGATTCTTTACTTCTGATAAAGCAGTTTAAGTAAAAGGTTTTTAAAAAACTTTTATATTAATTTTCATAAAGGTGAAAATCATCTAGTGGATTCAGAAAATCTGTTGGATAAGAACATTTGGGTAATGATGATTTTCTTTTTATATATTATTATTATCTCTATGCTCTGTCTTGTAAAACATCATTTTGTGTCCTTTTTCTGACAAGATTCTTATTCCTTTAGAGTCTTCTTCAGTTCTTTTCTTTTCTTTTTATTTTCTTTGGTTATGTGTTGATCAAACCCAATCTACGATGAATTTTCTAGTCAATTCTCCTTTGAATCAACTAGTTGTCATCAATGAAAAGTTTGTGGATTTTCATGAGTTGCTTAAGATAGGTTTTAACTTCTGGAAGACTGTGTCTGAACAAAGTTGAAATGGATACTTTGAGATGCTATGTGGTTTCACTTATCCAAGTTTTGTCAAATAGTTTTGGATTAATGCATCCATTTTTAAGCTAAATTTTGAGTGTGTTATTCTTCCTAAAGTGACTGGTGTTTCTATAACAGTAACCTCTAAATCGATTGCCAATGTGATCAAATGTGAGGAGATTGAAGAATCCCAAGAACTCTTGTTTGGGAACACTATCTTCCTACTTGGCGTATCTTTGTAGATCCATCTAACACATCTTTGGTCTCAAATCTCTGTCCTGATGCAATTGTCTGGAATCATATTTTAAACTCAAACTTGCTTCCTAAGGATAAGGATCTAGACCTCGTGGACCCTATTCAAAAGGATTTGCTACTACTTCTCCATTCAGACTTGCAGATTGATCTTCCTCAAGTTATGTTTGACTATTTGAAGATGACTCTTTCTTCCTTTCACAAGGGAGAGACTTTCTTCATTCCTTATGGACGAGTTCTTTAAGAACTACTTATCCAGTAAGGAGTTATCATAAGTTCAGAGGCTGATTCTTCTAAAATATGGAGAGACAAGTTTGAACTTATCTATGATAATTTTTTATGTTAGACTTCTGCAAATTTATGTCTTGTAATTTTCAAGACTTTTTGTATTAAGCAATCTTATTGTTAATCAAAGTTTGTTCATGCTTTTGTGCATCATAAGTGTTATGAATATTCATTTATATTGTTGTTTAAGAGGATAAAACAATAGGATTAAAAACTCTAAATATGCAAGATTGTCATTAACTAGAAGCTATTACAAATTATTAAGAGTTTCTAGGCATTCAGATTTGCCCTGAGGTATTCCCTAGGATCATCTGACATATCTAGATTGTCTAAATAATATTGTTATTCTTCCTTTGCAAACTCTATAGCTTCCTTTCTTAGTTGATTTATGTGTTTTGACCTGGAAGTTTTTCTTCTTCTGTGTGTCTCAACGAAGGTTACCGAATAAGTGTGTGCTTTAGAAGCCATCTGCTTACTTGTAGACCCTTCAGTTGCTGCATCACTCTTGTTTGCTTGAGTTGCTGCATTAAGCATGGCTATCTTTTTGAAATCTCTCTTTGGAACCCAAATTTGCTTTCGCTTATACATTTTGGTGTTCAGAAGATTAAGTGGTTATGAAAGCGAGTTTGTTAAGGGGTTTTTATAGAGTTTTTACATTCATTACCTTGAGTATTCATTATTTTATTATTGATTAAGTCAAATCTATTTTAAATACTGACTCTTGGAAATAATGTCAAGTATTTTGACCTATTAAGATTCTTTTAACAACTATAAATTTTATTGTTAACATATTAAAATGTTTGTTGTGTTCATTACTTCATTAATATCCATATTAGAAAATCTAAAGGGTAAATGAAGTATATACTGGTCAAAATAACTTTTTATTAATCCAGCATAAGGGATTACAAAAACATAAGGAACTGGTTTGAACTTAGAATAAATCCCTATCTAAGTCATTCATTGCCTTGTAGGAGAAACATTTTCCATAATAAATATTTGATTGATCTTCATCTATGTCATCCTTTTCTGCCTCTGGGACAACAAGGCGGTAAAACATCTTGTTGATCCTAGTTATCATGGATTTCTTCCTTGGCTTCAAAATAGCTACTGGTGGACCTGCTTCTCTAGGTTTTTGAGGTGCTGATGACGAAGCCTCGTCTAAAGTGTTCATGTTAGAAGACATAGGCCCAGTAACAAATGCTTTTGAAACTGCTGGCTTCTGAAGGTTTTGGATATTTAGATTTGTAGAGCTCTTTGTGACTTCTGTCACAACAGAGATTTTGTTGCTCTCAGCCGATGACTCCATAACGTATTGGTGGATGTTGATGAAAATGAACTAGGTTTTGGTTGCTTTTATAATGGCTTAAGGGTAACCTAAACGACTGAATAAAATCCTTTGCTTGATTCTTGAAACTATTACGACCAATAAATATTTAACATGCAATTTACAAACCTTAATGACCCTTGTTACTTGATCGTTTTTCCTTCCTTGGAAACTGATATTGTAATGATGGTATGTTATACATTTATGATTGTAATATATTTTTCTCTTTTTACTCTTTTTTATATGACAAAAGGGGGAGAAAAGGTAGTGAGTATTTAATCAAAAACCGAACCCATTCAGTTTGTACATAATGGTCATTTATAATTTTTGTACATAATGGTTATTTTGCCTGGGCGGCTCATTTTAAATTTTTTGTACATAGAACAAAGGATGAGCTTACAAACCTCAACCTTAGACTATCAGACTCAGAAGGAGCTTACAAACCTCGTATTCTGATGTTGCCAAAGAAAGTTAAAATATTATGTTTAGTTTTCTTAAATGTAGATCTAATGGGGAGCTTACAAACCTCAACTTTGGACTATTTAACTCAGGGGGAGCTTACAAACCTCGGACTCTGATGTTACTAAGAAAATTAAAATACTTTTTCTTGAAAGTAGTACTTAGGGTGGGTTTACAAAACTCAACTTTGGACTATTAGACCCAGGGGGAGCTTACAATCCTCATACTCTGATGTTGCAAAGAAAATTATAACTGCCTAACAATGTCCTTCAAATACTTATGTTTGTCATCATCAACAAGGGGGAGATTGTTAGAACAAGATTTGTTCATGACATATATTCCTTGGGTTTTGATGATAAAGTATTAAAAGAACAATGGTTATATTTGATGTGTGTTTCATGTATGCAAGTTCTAATACTTGTAAATATATATTCAGAATTTGATATACAAGGGCACATTGAGAGAAGTTGAATTACTAACTTAGGGTGATGCAAAATCTGAAAAACACTCTCTAAGTGATGTTTGGTGTAGACTCTGAAGCTGAAGCTTTCAGCATCACAAGAAGCTACATAATTGTTTCTATAATTGGTGAATGTAAATTGGCTTCTGGTGATCATTCAGAGTTAGTGATAAAGTTGAAGCTAACCGTATTGCAAAAAGCAAACTGCATTGTCAAATCAGTTTGTCAGCTAGAATCTTAGTTCACAAGGCTCAAGAAAAGTTGGCATGTTTTAAGAATATCTATTCTAAACGGTTTTATAGTACAAGAACTCTTTGAAGACTTTATGGTTAAACACGTTGTAACACCCCAAAATTTGCCCTCTTCTTTCTAACACTAACTGGCTTATGTTTCATTTCATTTGCATTTGCATTTATGCATATCATTGTTTCTAAGCATATGATCAATGTATGTTTTTCTAGCTCCAAAGGAGATGATGTTTTTCAAAGGCTCAAGCAAAAGATCATGTGTGCATAAGGGATTTCTGTTCAAGGCAATAGAGGGAGAGATGGCCTCAATGTCACCACAAGGGATTCTTATGGCTCAAAACATCTTAATGTGTCTATCACTTCATCAAATGGTTGAATTTAGCAAGAGATTTGAAGTGGATTACTTTCTCCTATCTGTGGTCATCAATTTAGGGTTTTAGTTAAGATAAGTTTATTTCTGATTCTTAAGGCAAGACTTGATCTCATGGCCTCCTATGTGTTCTCAAGTGTTTAGGGATGGAAGATTGATCATCAATTTGAATCAGAGGGCCTTCAATTGATCAGATGATTGAGAATCAGTAGAATTGGAGATAAAGTCAATTGGGCAGAGAAAAGTCAACTCCCGACTTTTTAGGTCAACTTTGGGTTTTTCAAGTCAAATATGATCAATGGACGAGATTTGACCAAGAAATGTCAAAGGAGTCATCAAAAATCAAGAATTGGGAAAAGTTATTATTTTTGGCAAATCTAGGGTTTTAGAATTTTCTATTTTGGGAAAGTTTTCATGGTTGTGCAACTACTTCCAAGGCCAATTTTCTCCTAGTTATAAGCTTCATCTTTAAATCATGTCCAAATGAATGTTGTAGCTTGCATTTCCGCCTTTCCAAAGAGTACAAGCATGCTTCATTTCATGTATTATGGTGCAAGTTATACCACTCACAAGATCAAGGTTTCATGTTGTAAAATTGGTAAAAACTTAGAATTTTTTCTAAGTTATTTGGATAGTTTTGAAGATCAAGATTCATGGTCATTTTTCATCATCTTCCAAGCATCATCTCAAGATCGTTTCAACATGAATGTTGTTCTATGATCTTCCTATTTTCCATTGGTTATAATTTCACTTCAAATGGTTCAATATTCATCAAGATATAAAGCCATAAAATTGGTTCAAGGAGTTTTTTTTAAACACATGTCATGACTCATTTTCTTGGCACATTTAATATGGAATTTTTGCAGCATGACTATGATGCATTGAAACCACACGCATTGCTCTCATTTTCCTTGCCAAAACTTGCCCTAAATGAGCCAAGCAACATGCATACATCATGTCATTCTCTTTGTTGTGTTTTGCCAAAAATAGAAAAAAAGGAATTGGTACAAACTTCATTCCATTTTGTTTCCCACATGCCAAACCTCTTCCCATTTCATTCATGCCACTTTCTCACTATTTTTCAACCCATCAAAACCTCTCCCAAACCACTATCCAAGCCAACAAGCATGTGCACTCTTTCTTCACATTTTCATGTCCAAACCAAAAATAACCAACTCCAAGCCCTTGATTCGTTTCCAAGCCTTTGCCAACCCTAAACCATCTCATATATAAGCAAAAGCACTCCAAACCTGAGCCATTATCTCATTTTCCAGATCTGAAATTTTTTCTCCATTTTTCAAAGTTTTCTCTAGTTCTCTCAATCTACTCAAGGAAGCTTCGTTTTCTTTGTTTATTCTTCATCTCTGAAGTTCAAGGAACAAGTTTCTGGGTTTCTTTTCGTCCTGGAAGTTGAAGAAGACAGTGGACCATTCTCTACTAGGTAAGCTTTCTTGGATCTAGATCTTGCATTTTAGACGTGAAATATGAGTATTATTGGTGCATCTGAAGCCCTACATTAGGGTAGACAATGTTTGAGTACTTATTTGTGTGTTTTGATGAAGTTTCATTTTGAGTGTTCAAACTTTAATTCATGATTGCTTGAGTTTTAGTGGTTGTTTTTCAAATGTTTTTGCATATTTGAGATCTCCATGTAATGTACTACATGGTAGTATGTTGGTTATTTTGATTTGAGATCATGGATCCATGTGTGTTATTTCTAGAAGCTTGTTTTTCATGGCCTTAGAGGGAGAATTGTGGAAAAATAAGGGCATTTTTGGAATCTACACGAAATTTTGAGGGGGGGAGTACTCAAGGCGGTGTTCCGGCCGCGCCAGCCGCCGCCGACGGTGGCCGGCCAGACTGTGCAGTTTTCCGACGGTGGAGGGCTACCATGGTACTGTTCATGTGTGGGTTTGCATAAGTTCCATGAAGAAGATGATGAGGTGGCGGTGTGTAGTTGGTTCATGTTTGTGTTTTGTCATTTAGTAACTTAAACTCTACTTAACCAATTGATCACATGTTACATAATTATTTGCTACACTTCATTTCCATTTCTTTTTGTTAAATATTTGATGTAATGTGATATCTCCATGGGCCTAGCGAAGTGTTGTTCGCCCCCCTTTAGCGCGTAGTCCGCCGAACTACGTCGACTATGATTCTTCGTTCGTCCACGAAGATACGTAGGCATAAGATTGTGATAATCCTTGCGAGTCCGTTTTTGTTTTTCCCTTCCCGTTTCCGTTTCGCAGTAGGCTTTGGATAACTCACCCTTTGATTAGACAACAAGCGTGGATCCCATTAAGTACGATGGACGCGTGGGGGTGCTAATACCTTCCCCTCGCGTAACCGACTCCCGAACTCGGACTATGGTTGCGATGACCACGTCTTTCCCTTTTGAGGTTTTCTTCAATCGTTTCCTTTCCCTGCGTCAGGATAAAGAACGTTCGGTGGCGACTCTTCTATTTTGTTTTCGCCGGTTGTTTTTCGCAGCTGCGACACACATTACACTTTGGATCAAGATCTTTTGGTGTATCTATCTTCAATGTCTCTTGTACTATGGAGAAAGCAAAAACACTTTATCAAGTTATCTCTCCAACGGCTAGTCTTCTGAAAATGCTATATAAGTAGCTGAAGGTTCAAACTGAATCTTTAACAAGGATCAACTTGATGGAGGAGTAACAATATCAACAATTATCAACACAATTGGTTATGCAGAATATCTAATTTTCTTTTCCAAGGTGTCTTCCATGTTTACCCTTGTGATTAATGCTTATGTTTGATGACTTTGCCATGCCTTCTTGAGCCGATATTTTTGACATGTATTGAAACTTGGATGAGGAATGTTTGAATGTCATGTTTCTGCCTTGGTGATTAATTTTTTATTATTTTTCATGTGGTTCTCATTGCTCCTCGATTATTGCTCGGTTAGCTTGATATGTGTAATGTTTTGATCCAATTGGTGGTGTAATTTTGTGATTCTTGTTGAGATATTTTTAAAATTCATTCTTGATGGATATAACATGAGTTTGAGAATTTATTTGGATTTTTGTGAGGCATGCTTCTATTTTTGGCTGATGCTTACATGTGGCTTGAACAGTGAATGGAATGTTTTTGATACTTGACCTAGTTTGGATCTTTTTGATCACTTGTGCTTAATTGAAGCTTGAAATGATTATTTGATGTGATCATGTACTGTTTTGGTTTGATTGTGGATTTGGAATCATTCTCATTTAATCATTTTCCTATTTGTGGTTGATTTTCCAAATTAACTATGTTTTGGCCTTACTTCTTTGATGTTCTTGAGCTAGTTTCTTTGTGATGCCTTCTCATATGATCTAATGATTGCTTGGGGACTCTTGTTTGCTTTGAATAACATGTATAAGATTCTGATTCTCTTGATATGGTGTCCATTGAGTAACCTTTTCTCACTTGTTACCTCACATGATCTTTTGTTGCTTATATGGATGACTTAAGTGAATGTTTGCTTAGTTTTTATGCATGTTTTAAAGTTGATCCTTGATGTTTCTCTTTGCCATTCATGGGTTGATGTTTGGATTAATATACATGGTTATTCTACTGCCTTGCTTGGATTCATGCCATAATCTCACATGTTTGTCCTTTTGAGGTGTGCCTTACATGATCTTTTTGTGAACAAATGTTTATTTGTGGTTAAGATGCATTCCTTGAACTTCCTTGCTCTTCCTTTGATCATTAACATGAGATGAATGTGACATGACTTACTTGCTGCCCCATCCTGGTTCTCATATCATTTGACCTCATTTCACTTTGTTTGATGGTTGATTGTACTTCTTGTTTGGTTTTAAGTCACTTGTGTTAGTTCTTGTGATTGGCTGAAATTTTGGTAAAACAATGTTAATGTCATGATTGATGTTTCAACATGAGATTCTAACACTATTGTTATGTTTTATTTAACATTCTGGTGTGTTAAAGGTGTAAGGGTTGCAGGTGTGTGCTGATGTTAAACATGATATTTAACATTCTAGTGGACTTAGATAGAAGGGTCATTGGGTAGTGATTAAATTAGGTAGATTGTCAACTGGTTTGTTGAGTCTGTAATTTGATACTACTAATAATGGACTTCCTTCCTGGCTTGGTATGCCCCCAGATGTAGGTTGTTAAACCAAACTGGGTGAACAATCCTTGTGTGCAATTCTGTGCTTTTATTGTCTTGTTCATACTGCATATATTGATGTTGTGACATCACACTTAACATCACATATCTGATACCAGAATTTCAACTTGTGTATTCATTAGTGCATTGTCTTGCCTATTTGTTTTGACTTCCATTCTTGAAGTTTGGTTTGAAGTGTTAGCATTTAATATTGGTACTGGTCTTGAATGTTTAGATATGATGTTTTCATTGCTCATTACTTGTGTTCATCTCATCTCTTGAGTTGCTTAATGTTGCATCTTCTGCTTCATCTCTTACTTCTTTCTTCTCCTTTAAATCTCAAGACTTGTTTAAGTCTTAGATTTGCTTTTGTTTGTGATTGTTTAGTATAATGTTTACTCGTGTTTCTTCACATGATTCCTTAGGATCCCTAGCCCGACTTAATTTCTGATTAAGTTTGAGGTAGGAGAGACATTTGGCTTTCAATCCATGTATGCTAACATTAGGTAGACTTCCCCTTCCTACCTCAACTATAGGGCCACTATTGCATGATAACTTATAGGATGGAGATCCCCTTTAGTTATTTTCCTTTCAACCTTTGAGTCTTCTCTTCTCATCTCAAAAACAAGTCCAAAACACTTAATAAATACAACGAGTATTGTGTGCCACGAGCCTTAAGTACGTGGGAAATGAAGAATGAGGGGTCTCTCTTCACTTTTCTAGAGTTTTTAGCATACGCCCCGTTGGGGGCGACCATGCGACGCATTCGTTCCTATGTCATAGACTTTAGTGCAATACAAGTTACAAACTAACTTCAATCCACTTCTATCTAAAAACCATAAACCAAGGTCAAATCTTTTTTATCCTTCGGGATTGTTGGGTTTCAAATCATTTTCAGAAAAGAGCACATCGCTCATAAAAAACACTCATCGACTCGTATGTCGAACTACGACTGCTCTGATTTCCTCTTTCTCGTCCGATTGAGGATACGTAGGCACAAGATGGCGATGTCTTGGCGAGCAACCTCCCTCTTTAGCACGTAGTCCGTCGAACTACGTCGACTCTAATTCTTTGTTCGTCCATGAAGATACATAGGCATAGGATTGCGATAATCCTTGCGAGTCCATTTTTGTTTTTCCTTTCCCGTTTCTGTTTAGCAGTAGGCTTTGGATAACTCACCCTTTAATTAGGCAACAAACGTGGATCCCATCGAGTAGGATGGACGTGTGGGGGTGTTAATACCTTCCCCTCGCATAATTGACTCCCGAACCCGGACTATGGTTGCGATGACCGTGTCTTTCAATTTCGAGGTTTTCTTCAATAGTTTCCTTTCCCTGCGTCGGGATAAATAACGTTCG
Organism: Lathyrus tuberosus; assembly: GCA_022829125.1. NCBI lineage: Eukaryota > Viridiplantae > Streptophyta > Magnoliopsida > Fabales > Fabaceae > Lathyrus > Lathyrus tuberosus. The sequence continues at coordinate 8,912,862 of JALAZF010000082.1, read as the reverse complement.
GTGGTGAGTCTTCTATTTTGTTTCCGCCGGTTGTTTTTCGCAGCTGCGACAGCTGGCGACTCTGGTGGGGATTCTGGTTCCCTATGCGAGTCAATCTTAGCGCTTGTCTGTTTATTTTATTGGGTGTTTATATATGTGCATTATTTGTTGTATATTACTGTATTTTACCGCATTTATTGCATTTTATTATTGTTATCGTATTGCTCTGTTGCTGTTGTGCTGTTGGGTGGGTTGGTTCCATGAGAGATAAGCCCAATACCCAGGCTTGAGTATACACTTAGGATTAGAGTGGAAAGTAGTGTGGCTTGCGTGGTGTCTGATCACGTTTAGTATACATGAAAACTCCATATTCGGACGAGGTTTTCTTTGGAGATATTCTATCCTGCACATTGGTGCAGACGATAGGATGCTAACTTAGAGAGCTTATGACTCTGGAGACCGTTCATTAGAAAGTCAGTTGAGGCCTCCTTGATTGATGATGATGCCAAACCAGAAATGGTGACCGTATCATCATTTCTCGACCTGAGAATCCATGATACTGAGGACCTGGTAGGATGTCGTACCTCAAGACTATAACCTACCTGTGAGAGGGAATGGTTTTTTAGGAAATTTTGACCTTCAACCAACCTAGGTTTCTGGGTTTCTTGTCAGTACGAACTTCTCAACCTGGTATTCTGATTGGTCTGTTATTCTGGATTTTTGGATTTCTGGTATTCTAGTCAGAGTGGAATCTGGGTCCTATTTAGTCAATAGTACAACAGAAATTCAGAGCTTTATGGATACCTTGATCCCATGTGTTCATCTGCATCATCATTTTTGCATTCTAACATGTTTGTTTATTTTCAGGGTTTGCATCTTATCCTTGATTCCGGTTTCTGAAGATTGTCAGAGATGAGTACTGAAAAGAAGAAGAATATCATAGTGCACAAGTTCCCGAAACCTACTTTGGATTCTGTTCTCAAATTGATGGCTTTGGTAGATCCCGGTGTTTTAGCAGACTTCAGGAAAGATTATGGGAATATTCTGAATTTCGTCCACACCATCACTAATTATGAGTATAGGGCTATACACACTCTAGTGCAATTCTATGACCCTCCACTGTGTTATTTCTTATTTCCTGATTATGTTCTGGTTCTGACATTTGAGGAGTTCGCTCTTATTTTGGGTATTGTATCAAGGAGGAAACTCCTTTCTATTATTTTGAGGAAGTTCCTAATCTAGAAAAGGTTGTTGCTGCTCTACACTTGGGTCAGTCTGTTGTGGAAAGTAATATCGCTAGTAAAGGAGGTTGTAAAGGGTTTCATATGAATTTCCTAGTTGGTCAAGTTAGTATATATGCTAAGGCTAAGAGCTGGACAGTCTTCAATGCAATCTTGGCCCTGTGTGTTTATGGGATTGTCTTATTCCCAAACGTGGTAGATTTCGTGGATATGTATGCTGTCAGGATATTCACCATGAAGAATCTGGTTCCTACCCTGCTTGGTGATTTGTACCACTCGTTGCATTATAAAAATGAAAAGAGGAGAGGATGGCCCATCTCTTGTTGTGTACCAATTTTCTACAAGTGGTTTGTTGATCGTCTTCCTCAGTTTGGGGCATTTGTGGATACTCGAGAGACGTTAGAGTGGTCTAAAAGGCTGATGGGTCTAAGAGCAGATAATCTGGCATGGGTCAACCGCAGTTTGTTGGGCAAAGAGATCGTCACCATTTATGGAAATTTCCCGAACGTGCCTCTGATAGGAAGAAAATGGGGAATCAATTACAACCATATTCTTGTTGTTAGGCAATTCAGGTACGCCTTGAGAGAACCACCAAGAGAGGAGGAGGTTCAGGAATCCCTATTTTTCAATGGGGTAGCTAACTCAGATTTGCTGAAGAGAGCCGTAAATGCTTGGGGAAATGTTCATAAGAAGGGGAAAACTTCTTTTGGAAAGAGCAACTACAGAACCTTTCCTCCATATGAAGAATGGGTACGAAAAGAGTGAAAGAAGAGCTCATGTCTTTCTCCATATAGCCACCTTTGTATCCCCTGATGATTGAACAACCCACTACGATTGAGATTGAAAGATATAACAAGTTGTGGGCTGAGAAAGAAGAGATTCATAAGGAAAATGATGAATTGAAGAGAGAGATCAGTCGGTTTGAGCATGATCGAAGCGAAGCTATTTACACTGCTAAGGTGAAGACATGACTGCTGGCCAAGAAAGAGAAAGAGTTAGCTGAAGAGATCACAGTCAGGCAACGGGTAGGCCAAAACTTGAGAAGTACTCACAGCGTGCTTCAGTCAGAGAAGAAAGAGCTGACTAGAGTCTCAGTTAGAATTCAAAAGTTCGATGATCATCAAGACACCGCAATGACTGCTCACAAGCAAATGGAAGACAAGTTTCTAGATCAGATCGAGAGGTTGAAGATGAAACTTAGAAAGAAAGATGAAGAAGTCAGAACAGAGATATTTCAGAGGCGAACAACTGAAGAGCGACTTAATGAAGCCTTATCAGCCATAGAAGAGCTTAAGATTCGAGCGGGGGTGAAGAAACCAAAGGGTGAGGATCCTAAGCTGGAAGATGTTTTTGGTGAAGATGCCTGGGAAGAGCAATGTCAGTACTTAGAAGGAGTCTTGCACAAGCATGATACTCTTATTCAGGAATTGATCGAGAGGCCGAAACATCCCTATATGGGAAAGCTCTTCAAAGAAGTACAAGCTTGGTGTGAGGCGCGAGAAAATTGGAAAAGGCTGACCATGGTGGACTTTGATGATATGCCTTAGTTTTTTCTTTTCTGTTGTATTCGATCAACGCCAGGCTTGTTGGTTGGGATCCCTGATTATTGTATTCAGGCATCTTTATTTATTTTGGGCTGTATGTATTGACAGATGATTATTCTTTGGCTTTCTAATCTATAAGCATATATTTTTGGTATTCCATTCCGTCTTGATGCTTATTATTAGACTGGAATCAAGGGGTAGATCGCCCGTGAATACTCAAGCATGTCATTTGCATTTTCATACTCATTTGCATAGCAGGTGTTCAAGGCTGGTTATTCTTGTCCTGATTTGGTCTTCTTCAGAATTGCAGACTTAACCTTTCAAGCCAGTCAAAAGTTGATCATGGAACAAATTCAGGCAGAGTTTAGGGAAGTCCGTGGCCAGATGGGGCAGTTCATGGTGAACATACAACCTTTATCTCAAGGTCAGAAAATGTTGAGGGAAGAAGTCCATCAGCTGAAGATTCAGATGGGCTTGATTATAGAAGTCGTGAGAAACATGTTAAGAAAGGAAGGCAATCTCATGCCTGAGACTGCAGCAGAAATTGTCATTCCTCTCTTGCCTGTGGAATCTTTCCCAAAATGTGATTTACTTCGCGGATTTTCTGCACAACCCGGGGTTCTAGATTTTCCCCGACAGCAGCTATCTCCTGTTTCCGAAGACAATCTCAAGGTTAAGAGGTACGCACAGAGGCCGAAGCAGCCTAAAAGGGTTTTTGATCTGCCTCATATGCCTTGTACACAACAGACTGCTGCTGTAGCCATCTCGGTTGCACCTCAACAACATAATAATGCTCCTTGTCGGTATCAGGATAAACCGAAGTTGAACAGGCACTTCGAGACTCCACCAATGCCTTATTCTCAACTACTTCCGCATCTACTCCAGCTTCAATTGGTTCAATTGCGGACTCTAGCTCCACCCGCTGGTAAGCTCCCCCCAGGCTATAACGTGAAGGCCCGTTGTGACTTCCATTCTGGAGCACTAGGGTATAGTATTGAAAAATGTAAGGCCTTTCAGCATAAGGTCCAGGACTTAACTGATTCAAAGGCGATCGAGTTCATGCTGAGCGGCACGGAGGCACGGAATGATCCTGCTCTGGCTGTTGAAAAAGAGGTGGATGCTCCCCTCATATCTCTAGGGTCAGCCTCGGGACATGGGCGTATTCCACAGTCTTGGGTCTCATAATCCTCACTCCAACAATATTTGTCTGTTTCTCGACCGAATCTGAAGAGAAAGGTCCCCCAACAGGTTGGGTGTCGAAATCTGAACCACCCTCAGAAGAAACGACAAAGGCCGAAGAAGCCTGAAAGGCAACTTGATGTCATCCCCAGGTTGTATGCACAGTTATTGCCTGCACTTCTCAAGCGTCAGCTGATTCAGTTAAGGACTTTTGTTGCTCCTGCCCAGCTGCCACCAGGTTATGATGCAACTGCAAGATGTGAGTTCCATTCAGGGGTATCTAGTTATTCAATCGAAGATTGCATAGCTCTGAAGCACCAGGTTCAAGATCTGATCGATTCAAAGGTCGTTACGATCACGACAGATGACCTGTACATCAATTGAAGCCTCTCGAGTGAGCACTCATGCTGCAAATAAGTCCAGACAGAGTCAGACTTCCTCAACAGTGGCAAATTTTCAGCTTTCTTACTGCATTTTCATCTGTATTTTTCATTGTTTATTAAAGCATTGTTTGCATGTAAAAACTTGTTTGTTTTGAATGTTTATTTTAATGCAAGGAATATGTTTTTTCTTGAAGTATTCTTTTCTTATTCATTCATAAATATTTATATGCACTACAATACCAGCTTTCGTGCTTAAACTCTTGGAAGGAGGCTGATGAATTGAAATTGCAAACTTTTTGTTCGTATGCTTTTGGAACAAAACCTTGCTGATGATGTATAGGCATTGTTTCAACTCCCAAAACACCAGAGATATAAGGTAGATAGACCCTTGTTAACCCCATTAAGCCTAGAAGTATAAGTTTCCTTTGAAAAAAAAACCTCACATCTAACACAGGGGCAGGGTAGTTGTCAGTTGATTTAACCAAGCGTTCAAATTTCAAAAGGAGTGCGCATCTAAGGATCCATTACCTGTTATTCCTTACACATCAGGAGGTCAAAGGGCATGAAACCACAATGGTTATCCCTCACCAATCAAGGAATAAGGCAGTCACAACCTTAACAAGTCAGACAAGCTAGTGTCGCACGATTTGTTCCGGAAAAAAAAAGAATCAAAAGAAAAAGAAAGAAAGCCCGCTAAGTCGAAACTTGGAAATAAGTGATTTAGGAAAGAGTTAGGGCATCCCGCTGGACTTCAAAATTGAAAAATTCAAAAGAATCTGTCCAGGAAAAATCAGGGAAATCAAAAGCAAAAGAATGAAGAGCGAAAAGAAAGAATCAAAAGAAAAATCCTCGATAAAGAACAAGTCGTGTAACTACAGACACCAAAGACAGAAGGGGTGACTGCCACTCCGAAAACCTTGTGGGTTCCTTAACCATTACTTCTATCATCCAATACCTCTTTCATAAGGTGAGCGATTGTGCTGAGTTAACTGACCGTAGGACTAGAGAACATCAAGGAGAATGGGTGGGTACAAACAAAATTTTGAGCCATAAATCCTTTTTTCTGAAACCGTGAACCAGACCACGTTACAACCCTCAAAAGTCTTAATTGAGGTAGGGTTTATTCTAAAGGCGTACTTCAACGAGACAACGTTCCTGTCTCCCATGAGTTGTGTAAAAGATTTTTGTTGGTATTGCATGTACATGTTACCTTTCATTCAAAAAATATAATAAATGTCGTAACTAGTGACTCGTTCATAAGGTTTCACGATATCTTTTCAACAAAAACTTCAAGGTTAATATGTTTGTTGCATTAAAATTATCATTCTCATAATAAACAGTTTTGCTGGCATACATATGTTTAAGATACAAGGAAGCTTACATAATGAACGACAGTCAAGAAGCTTGATCCTACCATGTTAAGAAGTCTGCAATATCCGAAGCACAATCATGTCAAGGGGCATGTTGCCAAGAGACTTTGTGTAGCATGGGCTTTCCTAGTAAGTCGTGATAAGATGTAGCCAATCTGGGGCAGCCACGTCGAGAAATCTCTCAAAAGTCCAGCCAAACTGTGGCAACCATGTCGAGATTCGAAAAAGTCTCCCCAAGAGCAGTAGGTCTGGAGCGTTCGCTCGAAGATCAGTCACTCAGAGGTAAAGTCACTTCAAGGCTAGTATCGAGGCATACCACCTCAAAAGCATGAGAAGTTATCCTCTCCCGAGGACGGTTAATCGAAAGCACCTCTTCGATATTCAAAATATTGGGGCAGAATATTTCAAGTCGTTACGAATCCTCTCGAGGCAAACTCCTTCATAGATTATGTAGTCTAGGGCAGATACGTCGAGATCCGATAAATCTCTCCAAGAGTTTGAAGACCCTGGGGCATTTTGAATTCTAGGTTTTTTGTAAAATCCTCTTGAGATGATTTCTCCCAGTAGACCATGTGGTCTAAGACAAGTGGAGAGCTAAAAGAGCCATTGTTAGCTTATGATAACCAGCATGTGGTTGATCAGCAGAAGCGTGAAGCGCCAAAGTAGTTCCTTGTATGGGGTTGCTCTTCCTCAACAAGGCGCCAGAAGGTATCTTTTAAGCAAGGTGTTAGAATAACTATTCAGCCCCAGTAGAGATGGCTGAAGTTTATCATTCATGGCAGAGCATGATGAAAATTCTGATTATACTCCCCTAGCCAGGTTGGTGAAGTTTGTTGCCCTTCAGCATGAGTATATTCCCCATACAGGTTAAGAGTGTTGGATTTGTGCTTCCCAAGTTTGTGGTAAAGTGGTTTCTGTCTCCCCAACGGAGTAAGGGTAGAATGCAGGTCTCCAACAGAGGATTAAGTCTAATGTTGTCCCTTAGCAGAGCTGATATTGTCAACCGTCATTCCCCAAGCAGATTTGTTGATGGTGGTTGGTATTCCCCAGCAGGTCAAAAGGCAATTATCATTGGTACTTCTCTTCAGCAGATTCCTGGGATGTTTCCCCAGTAGACATTTGTTATACTTACTTTCCTGCAGAATAGAGGTGTGTTTGGTCGGGTTCTCAAACAGAGTTTATGACCCTAGAGACAGTTCTGTCTGTTATCCCCAACGGAGTGGGCCTCGTCCCTTCAGCATTTATTTTGCTGGAGTGGCCATTTTTGCATATGGAACATTTTGTTGTTTGAGATGTGTTTGCAGGGTAGTACGATTTATTTTCCCCAGTATAGTCGTTCTCTCCAGTATGGAAGATTTAGCAACCTCTACAGAGCATTGGGAATCTCTCTCCCCAACAAGAGTGAAGAGGATCGTTTTCCCTCCAGTCAGATTGGTTTATTACTCCTCAGTGAGTATTCAGAAGCCACTTAAGACAATGCTGCATGATAACACGAAAATGTATCATATATTTGCCTTGATTTACGACTAATAATTACGTTATTCCAGTTTAAGTTACGACTAAATTTTTTTTATGATCATTGCACAACTTAACATACCAAAACATAGGTTATCGAGAAAAATTTAACAAGATTGATACTGTCCTGACACCTTAGACCTCTTGCATATGCGAGATCAGTTTCAATACCCATTATACAGATACCCTCAGTTCTAGTTCTAAAGTAACCCCAAGTAGTTTATATTAGCAGTCAGCACTGTCTTAAACACAAACCACGTGGAGAGCCGATGAAGATAAGTGTTTGATGCCGAATCATTAAATAGCTTTCGTATTCTTCGCTGTTATGAAAAAAATTGAAAAATGCACCAAACCTACGGTTGCAAAAGTATTACGAAAGAAATAATCCATTGTTGTTTGGTTCAGAGGAACCTGGTTCTGAACACGGTAGGGCGAACTACGGTTCGATCCCCCACAACTTACGATTAGGATATATATAAAGGGGTACCACACTTGTGTACCAGACTCCGTGCTAAAGACCCCGTGCTAAAAAGGATCAAAGTCACTAACCGGCTACTCCACTACGTACGTGTAAAGGCAAAAGGCTTAATGTGATTGCGTTAGAATGAAACCGGGTGAAATAGATACGAGAAACTTTAGGTTGAGCTATAATAGAATGATTAGAACTGGCTTGTATAGAGGGGAGGTCTATGATTATGCTTGTTGCTTGTGTCACTAATGTATCTTTATTGTTTTACTTAAGTATCCGTCATCTTAACAAAATGCCTTACAAAACATTTTCAAATCAAAAGGTATGTCATGTGTGTGCAGTTGATAGAACTTGTCCGACGTTCTTACTGACTAATTGCTTGAGGACAAGAAAAGATTCAAGTGTAGGGGAGTTTGATAACACGAAAATGTATCATATATTTGCCTTGATTTATGACTAATAATTACGTTATTTCAATTTAAGTTACGATTATTCCGCGAGTATTCTAGTGTTTTCGCAGGTATTTCATTGTCTAAGCTAAAAGGAGCAAAGCAGAGAAAACATGAAGAAATGAGAAGAAAACAAGAGGAATTAATAAGAAAAAGAGCAGAAAATGGAAAGTGGTGTGTGTGACGACCGTCACACACCTACCACGACCGGCACGCCCCCAAAGTTTGCCATGACCGTCATGCACTCATCACGACCGTCACACGCTACAAAGTGGTTATTATGTTCAGAACACAGACGTGGAAAAAGAAGCCCAATGCACACGCACGTTGAGCAGTTTCTCCTAGATTTTCTCCCTCAATTCCAACTGCATGAGAGCCAGTCTCCCTTAGACTTCTCAACCACCAAGGGTTATGCTCCTACTATTTCTCTAACGTTAAGGCAAAGGCTTGAGCTATAAATACAACATGGATTGGAAAGCCAAAGAAAGACACACAACCTAGAGAATTTACCTTGAATTGCTGCAGAATTTATTTTCCGAATTTTTTACTTTCCTTGCATTCCTTGTTTGTTTCCCGTTTCCCATTCGTTGTTTTGAAATAGTGATAGTTTCTCACATTGAGGAGCTATTGCACCATAGTTAGGATTTATTTTCAATCTTGCCTTCATCATTCGTTATTCCGATACGATCAAGCAAAAGCCTACCGACTTGTGGAGGAATTGCTAGAACCAAGTTATTGCATATTTATCAGGTTTTTATTCATTATCTTAATAATAGCATTATCGTTTCCTCATTACCATGTCTACTTTACTGTTTTGTAATTTATTTTTATGCATGTTTGTTTTAAGTAGTATGTCTAGCTAAATCCGATTTATCGGTATGTAATGAAGTAACTGGAATGGATTCGATAATTCTAAGCTAAAACCATAAACAACTTATTTTCTGGCCGCGATTTTTTTATTAAAACTGGACTTTTTTTACGATAGTAAAAAGGTAGCAAAGGTTAGGATTAAGACCATGAGAATGTGAGATTTTAACCGGATAGATGAAATCGGGCATTGGTTTTAAAAACAGCGAGAGCGCTTTAAAGTTAATTAGACTGTATTAGTTTTCAAAAAGTATTTTTAAACTCAAATGGGCTAGCGAGAGCAGACATTATGATTTAGGAGTATAGTCCAAAGCAATAACCACGAGAGTGTGAGGTGAGGGCTTTTAAACTGATATTTTCTACAGAAATATAATGTGACTTATTTTTATATGCTTAGGTTTTATTGAATCCACGATGGTACACTAAGTTACGTACCGATGTCCTAATATTAACTAGTTTAGTCTAAAATTTAGATTCCCTTTAGTTTCCCTTTTTGAACTTAAAACTAGAACATCTTCGCCTAAGCTAAACACAGTAGCAAACCGTAGCACTAGGTTGATTATCAAGTCCCTGTGGGATCGATATCTTTATTACTACGCGATAGGCTGTGCGCTTGCAATTAGTAACCATTAGACTCAGAAAGTCACGATCAAGTTTTTGGCGCCGTTGTCGGGGACTTTGATTTAGTCAATAGTGCGATTCTTTGTTGCGCAGTATAGACTAAGGCAATAATTTTCCTTTTCCTTTTCTCGATTGTATGCCAAGTACTCGCTCACGAAGCGAAGACTTGCAACCACCAATCGCCGAATTAGAGTGTTTCTTACATCTAAGACGCAAAATACTTGAGTATCAACGCAAGTATAATATTCCCGATCTTCTCGCTCATACTCCTGAACCAGTTAAAGAACGAAACATGGTCGAAGGACCACATAACCGTCCTCTTAAGTATTATGCTACCCCATTTGAGCAAGAACCACATAACAGCATTGCTGCCCCCGCTATCAACCAGAACGATTTCGAGTTGAAACCCTCATTGCTGTCAGCCGTACAACAACATCAATTTTCTGGAAATCCTACGGACGATCCTAATGAACATTTGACCAAATTTGTGCTGTACACAGACACAGTGAAGGCAAATGGTGTGACTGCAGACGCGATAAGACTACGTCTTTTTCCTTTTTCATTAAGAGACAGAGTTTGGGCTTGGTTGCAATCCTTGCCATCAAATTCCGTCACTACGCGGGATGAGTTGAAAAAGGTGTTCTTAGCACGATATTTGCCACCAAGCAAAACAGCTATGCTGAGAGCCCAAATTAATGGATTTCGACAAAAATATACTGAGTCTCTTTACGATGCATGGAAAAGATACAAAGATATGATAAGGATGTGTCTGCATCACGGTCTTGAGGATTGGTTAGTCATCCATACGTTTTACAATGGTCTCTTGTACAATACAAGAATGACAATAGATGTCGCCGCTGGTGGTACACTTATGGACAAACCTTATACCGAAGCCTATCAACTCATTGAAAGCATGGCTCAAAACCATTACCAATGGGGAGGTGAAAGAACGCCAGTGGAAAAAGCTCAAACAAAAGGAGGAATGTACGAAGTTAGTAGTCTTGATCATGTCCATGCTAAGGTAGATGCCCTTGCTCAAAAGATAGGCAACTTGACCATAACACCCGTAGCCACCGTGGCTGCCGTAGCTCCAAACTGCGAATTATGCGGAGTACCTGGACATGCTGCCTCCGAATGCCAAATTTTAGCAGAAGTCTCCGCTGATCAAGTGAATTATGCTCAAGGAAACCCATATGCAAATACCTACAATCCTGGTTGGAAGAACTATCCAAACTTTTCGTACAAGAATAATAACGCTCTGTATGCACCTGGCCAAGCGCCTGCTGTGCCACTAGGATATCAAAAACCTGTTGCTAACGTTCCCAACGTTCCTAGGAAGTCAAACCTTGAAATTATGATGGAAAACTTCATTGTTGCACAAGCTCAACAAAACAAGGAGTTCCTTAACCAGAATGTTCACACCGGTGAGCAAATCAAACAATTAGCCAACAAGGTTGACTTTCTAGCTACTCACAACAAAATGTTAGAAACATAAATCTCGCAAGTGGCTCAACAACAAGCAGCTACCGCTGCCCCAGCTGGGAACCTTCCAGGTCAAACTCAAATTAATCCGAAGGGACATGCAAACGCTATAACACTTCGGAGTGGAACAGAACTAGAAGGACCCACTGACCCAAGAATCGAAAATCCAGCCATGTACCAAAAGCCTAGTAAGGACTCTGAAAAGGAAGGCAAACTAAAGGAAAATGAGAAGGAAGATAATGGCAAAGAGGCCGAAGAAAAAGAAGAACCATATGTGCCTTCACCACCTTATAAACCACCTATCCCGTATCCCCAAAGATTCGCTAAATCTAAAAACATAGGCCAATTTAAGAAATTTGTTGAACTTCTGAAACAATTAAATGTCACAATACCTTTTACAGAAGCAATCACACAAATGCCCTCATACGCTAAGTTCCTAAAAGAAATATTAACTAATAAGAAAAAGCTTGAGGATACTGAAACCGTTATGCTTACTGCAGAATGCAGCGCTATACTCCAAAACAACATGCCTCCTAAGCTAAAAGATCCTGGTAGTTTCTCTATACCATGTGTGATTGGAAAGTTTGTCATAGACAAAGCTCTGTGCGATTTAGGATCCAGCATCAGTTTAATGCCCTTATCTATTTGTAAAAGGCTCAACATGGGAGAACTGAGACCAACAAGAATGTCTATACAACTAGCTGATAGATCAGTGAAATTTCCTCTAGGAATGCTAGAAAACGTTCCAGTATGTATAGGACAATTCTATATTCCTACAGATTTCATAATCATGGACATCAAGGAAGACTCAAACATCCCTATCATTTTAGGAAGACTATTCCTAGCTACCGCCGGAGCCACTATAGATGTGAAAAAAGGAAAACTGACTTTCGAGGTCGGTGAAGAAAAAGTAGAATTCATCCTCTCACAATTTTTCAAAGCACCTGCTATAGAAGATTTGTGCTGCTTCCTAGATGTAATTGATGAATGCGTTAAAGAAATGGAAAAACACCAAAACACATATTCTGAAGTGCTGAGAATTCCGATGCCACCAATTTTTGAAGATGATAATTGGCGTGGTAAATACCAAGATAACAATCTAAGTGAATGTCTCGCACTCACTCCTGACCTTATGCCTTGCCCAAAGAAACCAGCTGTAGAACTGAAAACATTACCCAAAGATCTAAGGTATGAATTCCTAGATACAGAATTCGAACGACCAGTTATAGTCAACGTAGATTTAGGACAAATAGAAACCGAGAAATTATTGCATGTCCTGAGAAAGTACCTGACTGCCTTAGGCTATAACATCTTAGACTTGAAAGGAATAAGTCCCTCTATCTGTATGCATCGTATCATACTTGAGGAAGACTGTAAAACCTCAAGAGAACATCAAAGGAGAATCAATCCCATTCTGAGTGATGTCGTTAAGAGAGAAGTGCAAAAACTGTTAGAAGCAGAAATCATATACCCAATATCAGATAGTGAATAGGTTAGCCCAGTTCACGTGGTACCCAAGAAAAGAGGTGTTACAGTCATCAATAATGAAAAAGGCGAATCTGTAGCACAACGTACTCAAACCGGATGGAGAATGTATATCGATTATAGAAAACTAAACAAAGCCACTCGTAAAGATCATTTCCCTTTACCATTCATAGATCAAATGCTTGAACGTCTGGCTAAACACTCCCGTTTTTGCTATCTAGATGGATATTCAGGATTCTTCCAAATTCCTATCCATCCCGACGACCAAGAAAATACTACTTTCACATGTCCCTATGGAACTTTTGCCTATCGGCGAATGCCTTTCGGATTATGTAACGCACCAGCAACATTCCAGAGATGCATGATGTCCATCTTCTCTGACTTCTTAGACGGTATAATGGAAGTCTTTATGGATGATTTCTCTGTCTTTGGGGAAAGTTTTGAAGGATGTCTAGCAAACCTCTAAATGGTACTTGAACGATGTGTAAGTGTCAACCTATTGCTGAATTGGGAGAAATGTCATTTCATGGTCCGACAAGGAATCGTGCTAGGACATATAGTATCCGACAGAGGAATCGAAGTCGACAAAGCAAAAATAGAAGTAATAGAAAATCTCCAGCCACCGAAAACTGTTAGAGAGATAAGAAGTTTCTTAGGACACGCCGGTTTTTACCGACATTTCATTAAAGATTTCTCTAAGATAACCAAACCCTTAACTGAGCTGTTAATGAAAGATGTTGAATTCGTCTTTGATGTCAAATGCTTGGACGCATTTCAAACACTCAAGCAAGCTTTAATATCAACACCCATTATGTAACCCCCAGATTGGAATAAACCATTCGAAATCATGTGCGACGCAAGTGATTATGCTGTAGGTGCAGTCCTAGGACAAAGAAAAGACAAAAAGCTCCACGCAATCTACTATGCCAGTAGAACCTTGGATCATGCACAAATGAACTACGCTACCACAGAAAAGGAACTCTTGGCTGTCGTGTTCGTATTAGATAAATTTCGTTCCTACCTAGTAGGAGCAAAAATAATCATCTACACCATTCACGCCGCAATCAGGTACCTATTAAACAAAAAGGATGCTAAACCAAGGCTTCTGAGGTGGATTCTACTCCTACAAGAATTCGACTTGGAAATAAAGGACAAGAAAGGCACTAAAAATGTAGTAGCTGACCACCTGTCGAGAATGGAAAACATCCAACCAGACCAAGTACCTATTAATGACGATTTCCCTTATGAAAGACTCTTAGCCCAGTTAGAAAGCAATACAATAGAACAATCCTTGACTTATACTGATACAGAAACTAATGAAGTGGTAGAATCTGTTTACACTAAGACCACGCTGCCGCGGTATGCTGACTTTGTCAACTATCTAGCAGCTGGAGTGCTGCCACCTGATATAACCTATCAACAAAAGAAGAAATTATTCCACGACCTTAAACACTATTATTGGGACGAACCACTTCTCTTAAAGAGGGGCGCCGATGGTATTTTCTGTCATTGTGTACCCGAAGACGAGGTTGAAGACATAATTTCTCATTGTCATTTCGCGCCCTATGGTGGGCACGCGAGCACTTCAAAGACTTGTGCTAAGATTTTGCAAGTTGGCCTCTTTTGGCCTACTCTATGGAAAGATGTCCATATCGCGGTTATAAATTGCGACCGGTGTCAACACACTGGTAACGTCTCTAGATGCGATGAAATGCCTCAAAAGGGCATTCTAGAAGTAGAAGTCTTTGACGTCTGGGGAATAGATTTCATGGGACCATTTCCATCGTCTTTTGGTAACCAGTACATACTCGTCGCTGTCGATTACGTTTCCAAATGGATCGAGGCTGTAGCTTCACCTACAAATGACACATGAGTAGTGATAAAGCTCTTTAAGAACATATTTTTTCCTAGATTTAGTGTGCCAAGACTCATCATCAGTGACGGTGGCTCCTATTTCATATCTAAAATATTCGATAAGCTGCTGTCAAAATACGGAGTCAAACATCGTGTGGCAACACCATATCATCCACAAACCAGTGGACAAGTCGAGGTTTCGAATAGAGAAATAAAACAAATTTTAGAAAAGACTGTCGCTACCTCTAGGAAGGATTGGTCAACTAAACTTAATGAAGCTTTATGGGCTTACAGAACCGCTTACAAAACCCCCATAGGAACCACTCCATTTAAGTTAGTCTATGCAAAATCTTGTCATCTGCCGGTAGAAATAGAGCACAAAGCCTATTGGGCTATTAAAACCCTCAATTTAAATTACGCTGCCACAAGAGAAAAACGAATCTTAGATTTGCACGAATTAGAAGAACTAAGACTAGATGCTTATGAGAACGCCCGCATATATAAAGAAAGAACTAAGAGATGGCACGATAAACGCTTATCTAAAAAATAATTTAGTGTGGGAGACGTCGTGCTCCTATTTAATTCGAGACTTGAGCTTTTTCCAGGAAAACATAGATCTAGGTGGTCCGGACCCTTTGAAATTTCTAAAGTTTTTCAAAGTGGAGCTATAGAAATAAAAGGAAGAAATAGTGAACCATTCATAGTAAACGGGCAACGCTTAAAACATTATCATAATATTGCAAACAGAGACTATTTGAATAGTATAAGACTTTTAGAGCTGGCCGCTCATCACTATAACTGAATTATCACTAAGCTTTCGTCAGGCTTATGACGTTAAAAACAGCGCTTAGTGGGAGGCAACCCACGAGATTGTTTTCTTTCCTTTTAACTTTCTTTTATTTTCATTTCCTTTTAAATTTCTTTACATATTTCTTAAGTCTATTTTTATTCCTTTTCATTTCCCTTTACTTTCTTAATCTTATTTTCATTACTTTTTCATTTTTATTTATTTTCTTTTCTCAAAAATTTAAAAATTTTATGGAAACTGTTGTGCTGATCTTATAATTACATGCTACAGGATTTTTAAAGTCTTTCTACCTTCTTCCTGCTTCATCTGCTTTACTTTTCCGACTAACTGTTAAGATGGATAACGAAGACACCATGGTTGTGCTATTCAGGGACGCTGTCCAATGACACCGCTATGAGGTTCTCTCTCACAGACCTATGGCCTTAACCAAATTTATCCATGGACCTACCATGACTGCCTTAGGTATAGAAGATAGCATAGACTTTATGTTTAGCCAGATAGGATGGGAAGGTTTTGCTAGAAAGAAGTATCCAACCTATCACAGGCTGACCCTGGAATTCCTAAGCTCATTGTCCTACAACCCTAACTATGGCATAGGATTTAATAGGGGTAAGATAACCTTTAGGCTATTTGGATACACGTGTCGCTTCAACATTAGAGAGATTGCGGACCTGTTGGATTTCCCCGATGGACCCGACGTTTTTACTATGGCACAGGAAGATTTAGCAATGGAAGATGAACTGGACCTTTTCTGGAGTAGTATTTCAGGACAACCTCATCATGACCCGCACCCTATGGTGTCCAGCAAAATTCACAACCCGACCATAAGGTACTTTCATATGATCTTAGCCTACACCCTCTTTGGAAAAGCCGAGAATGACACCCTAATCTCTAGAGATGAGCTTTTTATCATGTTTTGTGTGTTTCAATCCCGACCCATCAATGAAGCTACTTTTATGCTTAACAATCTCCGCAGGATTGCTCAAGCTGATCATGGTCCCATTTTGATAGGTGGCCTTGTAACAAAAATTGCTGATGCCATGGGATTTAGAACACGACTTTCCCGAGTGAACCCTCTAGGCGGATATAGGCCAATGAACATCACTTTCTGTTTTGACCGAGGACTCATTTGAAATCGTGGACCACCCCCGTTTCAACTCCTGATCAATAATGAAGTTGTTTCACACTTTACACTGCCTGATCACGAGCGAACTAGCGTGCATAACCGCCACAACTGGCTATATGATTTAGATGAGCCCCTACCTGAAAAAGATCTTGGTAGTCATGTGTCTGACATTGAGATTGACCCTGAAACTCCTCCTCACTATCATGATTTCCCTGAGCATCCCATGAATAATACTGATAATGTTCCCCCTGCTAGCATCCATGCCACACTTAAAGCCTTCCGCACTACACTTCAGGATATGAGAGATGAACTTCAGCTTATCCGTCTTGACGTTGTCGGTCTAATGGATACCACCGTCGAGGAACTGCATCATCTGAACCAAGCCGTGGAATCTTTGAAGAAGCAACGTGGCTAAAATTGTCAGACTGCATTTTTCCATTTAATTGCTTTTCTTTTAATGTTTTAGAACCATTTACTTTACAGTCATTTTATTTTTAATGTCAAGGAACAAGTTTAATTCAGTTCAATTTCAACTTTATTACTCTACTGCAATTTTACTTTGAGTACACTGCTATGAATTTCCAATTTTAATAAAGTATTCAATTCGTATTCATTGCTTGTGGTTGAGTTGATGATATAATGTTCCTGCTTATTTTAATCTGTTTCTGTCGTTTTGTATGCATTCTAATATTTATCTAGTATTTTACTGCCATTGATAATTGCCATGTTTCAATATATATATATAATGTGTCAGCCTTTATTAAGTTTCTATGAGAATGCAGACTTTGTGAGCATGACGGGCGTAACGCCCCTGTCACGACCGTCACACGGCTTACGACCGTGATGGGTCCGTGACGAGCATCATACTTGTTTTAATGCGCTCTCTATTTATAACAGACCCTTCCTCTTCATCTTTCTTTCTTTCCACTCTCCTTAACCGTCCCACTCACATTACTCCCCATAAACCGTTCACATTGAATTCAAATTTCTCTCCAACACTTCATATTTCCAAACCCTCTTATTTAAACCATACGAAGCATTCTCATTCTCACGTAACAACTCTTACTCATACCCACTTCCTCCATTAAACCTATTTCACTTTGCATGCACCATGGCTAGACGCACCAGACAAGCTCCTGACCTTTCCGCTGTTACATTCAGAGAGGGAGAAGCCGGTGACCGCCAAAGGGCGAGTTACGTCAGCTTCTACCAACGCTCTTTCCAACCGACGCGGTACGTCCACATTACCAGCCTTGAAGAGTTGGGTATGCTAGAAGGTGTACGCTGGATGCTCCAAAATACCGGTTTATGGCAGCTCTCCACACAAGGGCAGCTTAACTACGAAGCTCTGACTCTGGAATTTCTGAGCTCATTTGCTTATGTTACACCTCCAGGAGAAACAAACCAACTTTCTGGTGTAGCTAGACTCCGCATGTTTGGCTCTGAGTATTCGATGGGCCAAAACCAACTTGCCCAAATGCTTTGATTCCATCATGGCGAGAATGTTCATTGCCGCTTGCCTAACGATGCCTGGTTCCAAGAAGCTTTCGACCTTTGGAATCGACTTACAGGTGTAGCTGCTTCGAGCTAGGACAGCCTCAACGCAACCTATATTCATAACTCAACAATAAGATATTTCCATAGAGTTTTAGGACACACAATCTTCGCGAGGGACAACAATCACAAAGTAAACTCCAAGGAGCTCTTTTTCCTTCACTGTGTGCTCCATCCTGAACCAATTAATGCAGCTTTGTTCCTACTATCTCACATCCACGCCAACTGTGCTAGAGGTTCTAAACCTTTCTACTTCGAAGGTATTGTAACTTCTATCGCACTCAGCCTTGGTCTGGGAGACAACCTCACTAATTTACCTTTCATACCACCTGAGTCCCTGGATATCGAATATTGTCGCTCCTCCCACCTTATTAAAGCAAGGGCGGATGGACGATCCGATCCAGTGGTCCGTACCGGAATAATAAGGAGCATCATCATGCCATGCAGAGACCACATCGACCCTCAAAGACAAGCAAATTGGCTTTTTGATCTCCGTGCTCCTGAGCCTAACGTGGCTGCTCAAGAAAACCAAGATAATGAAGCAGTCGATGAAATAGAGCAAGAGATGGATCAGCCGCCTACTGAGAACCTACCACCTCCTGCCCAAGATGCCTCAACATCCACCGGACGTCGTCGCCGCGCCACTCTAGAACAAGACCCCGTCACTAGTGAAGAAATCTTAAGGGGCATATGGCTACAAAACCAATTGGCTGCCCAAAGAGAGGAACAACAACAGACGCAACACAATGACATGATGAGCCTAATGCGACAAATCCAGCAGGGTCAAGTCCACCAAGGACAACGGATCGACGGTGTGATAGAAGAGATGGGTGCCCTGACGCTACGCGTGTAAGACCTACATGACTATATCCATCATGTAGGTATTCCAGATCATGTAGCCCAGAATGGACGCGCTCGCACCTGAGGCAGAGGACGTGGGCCTCGTTAGATTTAGATTTTACTTTTGTTTTAGTTTTATCTCTTTTTGTAGTTTCTTTCCGCGTTTATATCGAAACATTGAGGACAATGTCCGATATAGTGTGGGAGAGGTACCTTTTATTTTCCCTTTTGTATTCCCTTTCTGCATTTCCTTTCGAATAAAGAAGCATTTATATGAAATTTTCGTACATTTCAAAATTTCCCCACTTTATTCAGCTATAACAAAAAAAAATTATGATCATTGCACAACTTAACAGACCAAAACATAGGTTATCGAGAAAAATTTAACAAGATTGATATCGTCCTGACACCTTAGACCTTTTGCATATGCGAGATCAATTTCAATACCCATTATACCGATACCCTCAGTTCTAGTTTTAAAGTAACCCCAAGTAGTTTATATTAGCAGTCAGCACCGTCTTAAACACAAACCACGTGGAGAGCCGATGAAGATAAGTGTTTGATGCCGAATCATTAAATAGCTTTCGTATTCTTCGCTGTTGTGAAAAAAATTGAAAAATGCACCAAACTTATGGTTGCAAAAGTATTACGAAAGAAAGAATCCATTATTGGTTGGTTCAGAGGAACCTGGTTCGGAACATGGTAGGGCGAACTACGGTTCGATCCCCCACAACCTACGATTAGGATATATATAAAGGGGTACCACACTTGTGTACCAGACCCCGTGCTAAAGACCCCGTGCTAAAAAGGATCAAAGTCACTAACCGGCTACTCCACTACGTACGTGTAAAGCCAAAGGGCTTAATGTGATTGCGCTAGAATGAAACTGGGTGAAATAGATACGAGAAACTTTAGGTTGAGCTATAATAGAATGATTAGAACTGGCTTGTGTAGAGGGGAGGTCTATGATTATGCTTGTTGCTTGTGTCACTAATGTATCTTTATTGTTTTACTTAAGTATCCGTCATCTTAACAAAATGCCTTACAAAACATTTTCAAAACAAAAGGTATGTCATGTGTGTGCGGTTGATAGAACTTGTCTGATGTTCTTACTGACTAATTGCTTGAGGACAAGCAAAGATTCAAGTGTAGGGGAGTTTGATAACACGAAAATGTATCATATATTTGCCTTGATTTACGACTAATAATTACGTTATTTCAGTTTAAGTTACGATTATTCCGCGAGTATTCTAGTGTTTTCGCAGGTATTTCATTGTCCAATCTAAAAGGAGCAAAGCAGAGAAAACATGAAGAAATGAGAAGAAAACAGGAGGAATTAATAAGAAAAAAAGCAGAAAATGGAAAGTGGTGTGTGTGACGACCGTCACACACCTACCACGACTGTCACACCCCCAAAGTTTGCCACGACCGTCATGCACTCATCACGACCATCACACGCTACAAAGTGGTTATTATGTTCAGAACACAGACGTGGAAAAAGAAACCCAATGCACACGCACGTTGAGCAGTTTCTCCTAGATTCTCTCCCTCAATTCCAACTGCATGAGAGCCAGTCTCCCTTAGACTTCTCAACCACCAAGGGTTATGCTCTTACTATTTCTCTAACGTTAAGGCAAAGGCTTGAGCTATAAATACAACATGGATTGGAAAGCCAAAGAAAGACACACAACCTAGAGAATTTACCTTGAATTGCTGCAGAATTTATTTTCTGAATTTTTTACTTTCCTTGCATTCCTTGTTTGTTTCCCGTTTCCCATTCGTTATTTACCATTACTTGAAATAGTGATAGTTTCTCACATTGAGGAGCTATTGCACCATAGTTAGGATTTATTTTCAATCTTGCCTTCATCATTCGTTATTCCTATACGATCAAGCAAAAGCCTACTGACTTGTGGAGGAATTGCTATAACCAAGTTATTGCATATTTATCAGGTTTTTATTCACTATCTTAATAATAGCATTATCGTTTCCTCATTACCATGTCTACTTTACTGTTTTGTAATTTATTTTTATGCATGTTTGTTTTAAGTAGTATGTCTAGCTAAATCCGATTTATCGGTATGTAATAAAGTAACTGGAATGGATTCGATAATTCTAAGCTAAAACCATAAACAACTTATTTTCTGGCCGCGATTTCTTAATTAAAACTGGACTTTTATTACGATAGTAAAAAGGTAGCAAAGGTTAGGATTAAGACCACGAGAGTGTGAGATTTTAACCGGATAGCTGAAATCGGGCATTGGTTTTAAAAACATCGAGAGCGCTTTAAAGTTAATTAGACTGTATTAGTTTTAAAAAAGTATTTTTAAACTCAAATGGGCTAGCGAGAGCAGACATTATGATTTAGGAGTATAGTCCAAAGCAATAACCACGAGAGTGTGAGGTGAGGGCTTTTAAACTGATATTTTCTACAGAAATATAATGTGACTTATTTTTATATGCTTAGGTTTTATTGAATCCACGATGGTACACTAAGTTACGTACCGATGTCCTAATATCAACTAGTTTATTCTAAAATTTAGATTCCCTTTAGTTTCCCTTTTTGAACTTAAAACTAGAACATCTTCGCCTTAGCTAAACACAGTAGCAAACCATAGCACTAGGTTGATTATCAAGTCCCTGTGGGATCGATATCTTTATTACTACGCGATAGGTTGTGCGCTTGCAATTAGTAACCGTTAGACTCAGAAAGTCGCGATCACTGCATCTCCAGCAGAAGACTTGTTGGATATCTTTCCCGGGCGAAGATTTTATTTTCCCCACAGAGTCTTGATATTTACTTTCCTCATCGGATTAGAAAGTATAGTCTCGTCGGCAACGGTATGTTTTATCCCTGGCAGGGTAAAAGTCATTTCTCCAGCAGTGGGTTAAGTTTAATGATATCCCTAGCAGGTTTGGTATTACTGACTCCTCTTCCCAAGCAAAGTTTGGTGTTAATCCTCGCAACGGTTTGTTCAACGGCGGTTGACATCCCTAGTAGGTTCTAAGTCCAATTGTTATTGACATTTTTCACTATCAGGTTTTTGGTTCTATCTTCAACAAGGGTTCTTTATAATCCCCAGCAGAGGGGAAGTTCTCTTTGGGTTTCATATTCAGCAGAGATGTTAGTCAAGAAAGTTATTCAGTGTGATTTTCCTCAGCAGGGTTTGTGACCTCGGAGACAATTTAGTTTGTCTTCCCCGGTGGAGTTGCATTCGTTTTCAGCATTTATTTTGCTGAGGCATCTCTTTTGCATAGCATAAGCATCATTTGCACTGCACCATCCCAAAAGCGTAGCATTTCCATTTCGTATGGAGCATTACACCATAGAAATATTCAAACATATGCATCCGAAGCATAAGCCAAGTTTGATTTTATCTTTGTCAGACGTTTCTCAGCAGAAAGTGACATATTTCAAGAGATTCAATCTTACTTTATCCTCTGTGAAGTTGCCAATGAATGTGTTCATCTTACCGGTGTTCCCCCTGCAGAGTCGTCTATTTAGGCCTCTTTTTTCCCCAGCTGAAGTCAATGTAACTTAGGAGAGATCGTTTACCTGTAGCCCCAAGCAGGTGCTTCAACCAATCCTTAGGGTAGTAGATCCGTCAATCTTACCATTTTGATCTTCGTGCCCTAGCAGATTCGTCTTACTAGGATTCCGTTATCCCCTCAGAGTTGTCCCTTTGACCCATCGTTCGAGGTTTAGATGCGTCAATCTTTTTAGGATTCTGTTCTTTCAACACCCGCCCGTGTTTGATTCATTTCTTTAATACTTCGTCTGTATTGATTTTAGACACTCGTCCGTGCTCTTTCAACACCTGTCTGTGTTTGATTCATTTCTTCAATACTTCACCCGTATTAATTTTAGACACTCGTCCGTGTACTTTCAACACCCGTACGTGTTTGATTCATTTCTTCAATACTTCGTCCGTATTGATTTTAGGTACTCGTCTGTGTTCTTTCAACACCCGTCCGTGTTTGATTCATTTCTTCAATACTTCGTCCATATTGATTTTAAACACTCGTCCGTGTTTTATTCATTTCTTCAATACTTCGTCTGTATTGATTCTAGACACTCGTTTGTGTTCTTTCAACACTCGTTCGTGTTTGCTTCAGTTGCATCAATATTCGTCCATATTGATCTTAGACACTCGTCAGTGGTCTTCCAGCACTCGTTCGTGTTTGTTTCAGGTTCCTCAATACTCGTTCATATTGATCATATATTTGTAGACACTCGTCCATGGCCTTTCAACACTCATTCGTGTTTGCTTCAGTTTCTTCAATATTCGTCTATATTGACCTTAGAGACTCGTCTGTGGTCTTCTAACACTCATTTGTGTTTGTTTCAGGTTCATCAATACTCGTTCGTATTGACCCTAGATTCTTAGACACTTCATGGTCTTTCAACACTTGTCCGTGTTCGATTTCATTTCTTCAATACCTCGTCCGTATTGACCTTGGACACTCGTCATGATCTTTTAACACTCGTCCGTGTTTGTTTCAGTTCTCTCAATACTCGTCCGTATTGATCCTCATTTCTCTCGACACTCGTCCGTGTTTGCCCGTATTGATTCTAGATTCTTAGACACTCATCTGTGTTCTTTCATCACCCGACTGTGTTTATCCCCAGCACAGTCAACGCTCGTCAGTGTTTACCTTCAGATCTCAATCACTCATCCGTGTTTGTTTCAGTTTCATTAATACTCGCCCGTATTGATCTTAGGTTTTATACACTCATAGTAATCTCTTCAACATTCATCTGCGTTCGCTTCAATACTCGTTCGTATTGATCTTAGACAATCGTTTATGTTCACCTCCTTTGGCTTTAAGCACCCATCCATGTTTGTTTCATTCTGGTTCAATACTTCGTCCGTATTGATTTTTGACACCCGTCCGTGTTCATGGTTTTATACCTCTTTTTATTTGTTCCCCAGCGGAGTCGTCCCTCTCTTTGCAGGTTGCAAATTTGTGTGGTTCTTTTGGTAAATCATTTTGTCAGCTAGAGTCTTAGATCACAAGGCTCAAGAAAAGTTGGCATGCTTTACGAATATCTATTTTAAACGACTCTATAATACAGGATCTCTTTGAAGACTTTATGGTTAAACACGTTGTAACACCCCAAATTTTGCCCTCCTATTTCTAACACTATCTGGCTTATGTTTCATTTCATTTTGCATTAGCATTTGTGCATATCATTGTTTCTAAGCATGGGATCAAGGTATGTTTTTCTAGCTCCAAAGGAGATGATGTTTTTCAGAGGCTCAAGCAAGAGATCATGTGTGCATAAGGGATTTCTGTTCAAGGCAATAGAGGGAGAGATGGCCTCAATGTCACCACAAGGGATTCTTATGGCTCAAAACATCTTAATGTGTCTATCACTTCATCAAATGGTTAAATTTAGCAAGAGATTTGAAGTGGATTACTTTCTCCTGTCTGTGATCATCAATCTAGGGTTTTGGTTAAGATCACTTTATTTATGATTCTTAAGGCAATACTTGATCCCATGGCCTCCTCTGTGTTCTCAAGTGTATAGGGATGGAATATTGATCATCAATTTGAATCAGAGGGCCTTCAATTGATCAGATGATTGAGAATCAGTAGAATTATAGATAAAGTCAACTGGGTAGAGAAAAGTCAACTCTTGACTTTTTAGGTCAACTTTGTGTTTTTCAAGTCAAATATGATCAATGGACAAGATTTGACCAAGAAATGTCAACGGAGTCATCAAAAATCAAGAATTGGGAAAAGTTATTATTTTTGGCAAATCTAGGGTTTTAGAATTTTCTATTTTGGGAAAGTTTTCATGGTTGTGCAACTACTTTCAAGGCCAATTTTCTCCTAGTTCCAAGCTTCATCTTAAAATCATGTCCAAATGAATGTTGTAGTTTGTATTTCCACCTTTCCAAAGCGTACAAGCATGCTTCATTTCATGTATTATGGTGCAAGTTATACCACTCACAAGATCAAGGTTTCATGTTGTGAAGATCAAGATTCATGGCCATTTTTCATCATCTTCCAAGCATCACCTTAAGATCATTTTAACATGAATGTTGTTCTATGATCTTCATATTTTCCATTGGTTATAATTTCACTTCAAATGGTTCAATATTCATCAATATATAAAGCCATAAAGTTGGTTCAAGGAGTTATTTTTAAACACATGTCATGACACATTTTCTTGGCACATTTAATATGGAATTTTTGCAGCATGACAATGATGCATTGAAACCACATGCATTGCTCTCATTTTCCTTGCCAAAACTTATCCTAAATGAGCCAAGCAACATGTATACATCATGCCATTCTCTTTGTTGTGTTTTGCCAAAAATAGAAAAAAAGGAATTGGTATAAACTTCATTCTATTTTGTTTCCCACATGCCAAAACTCTTCCCATTTCATTCATGCCACTTTCTCACTATTTTTCAACCCATCCAAACCTCTCCCAAACCACTATCCAAGCCAACAAGCATGTGCACTCTTTCTTCACATTTTCATGATTGCTTGAGTTTTAGTGGTTGTTTTTCAAATGTTTTTGCATATTTGAGATCTCCATGGAATGTACTAAATGGTAGTATGTTGGTTGTTTTGATTTGAGATCATGGATCCATGTGTATTGTTTCTTGGAGCTTGTTTTTCATGGCCTTAGAGAGAGAATTATGGAAAAATAAGGGCATTTTTGGAATCTACACGAAATTTTGAGGGGGGGAGTACTCACGACGGTGTTCAGGCAGTGCCAGCCGCCGCCGGCGGTGGCCGGCCGGACTGTGCATTTTTTTGGTGGTAGAGGGCTGCCATGGTACTGTTCACGTGTGGGTTTGCATGAGTTCCATGAAGAAGATGATGAGGTGGCGGTGTGTAGTTGGTTCATGTTTGTGTTTTGTCATTTAGTAACTTAAACTCTACTTGACCAACTGATCACATGTTACATAATTATTTGCTACACTTCATTTCCATTTCTTTTTGTTAAAAATCCGATGTAATGTGATCTCTCCATGGGCCCAACGAAGTGTCGTTCGCCCCCTTTAGCGCGTAATCCGTCGAGCTACGTCGACTCTGATTCTTCGTTCGTCCACGAAGATACGCAGGCATAGGATTGCGATAATCATTGCGAGTCCGTTTTTGTTTTCCCCTTCCCGTTTCCGTTTAGCTGTAGGCTTTGGATAGCTCACCCTTTAATTAGACAACAAGCGTGGATCCCATCGAGTACGATGTACGCTTGGGGGTGCTAATACCTTCCCCTCGCGTAACTGACTCCCGAACCCGAACTATGGTTGTGATGACCATGTCTTTCCCTTTTGAGGTTTTCTTCGATCGTTTCCTTTCCCTGCGTCGGGATAAATAACGTTCGGTGGCGACTCTTCTGTTTTGTTTCCGCCGGTTATTTTTCGCAGCTGCGACACACGTTACACTTTGGATCAAGATCTTTTGGTGTATCTATCTTCAATGTCTCTTGTACTATGGAGAAAGCAAAAACACTTTATCAAGTTATCTCTCTAACGGCTAGTCTTCTGAAAATGCTATATAAGTAGTTGAAGGTTCAAACTGAATCTTTAACAAGGATCAACCTGATGGAGAAGTAACAAGATCAACAATTATCAACACAATTGGTTATGCGAAATATCTGTTGTAGGTTGTAATTGTAAAAGCCTTAAAATTTCTTAAACATTGAATATCTTAGAAATCTTAAGAGCTTTAGGTCTTTGTTATGGTGATTTCCATGTACCTATGATATTTGTATCAAGTACACCTCATTCTCTATTCTTCTGAACATGTTGTTTAGCAGTTTAGATCAAAGTTTTTCGCCAAGATGCTTAAGCCATATAAGTCTCTTGCTATGTGCTAGAGCAATGAAAGTCTTAATCAAGTTGATTGATTGAGCAAACCAAGTCTCTCACCAAGATGCTTGAGCCATGTAGCTATGTGCTAGAGCAATGAAAGTCTTAATCAAGTGGATTGATTGACTAAACTAAGTCTCTCGCCAAAATGCTTGAGCCATGTAAGTCTCATGCTATGTACTAGAGCATTGAAAGTCAGAATCAAGTGAATTGATTGTGCATAAGAATTGAATCTGTGGGATTTAAGCAATGAAAGTATTATGCTACGGTCAAAGAAGGAAGTCTTGAACCTGAGGGGTTTAAGCAAGAAGTCTTGGGCCAGAGGGGCTTGAGCAGGAAGTCTCGGGTCTGAGGGACCTAAGCAGGAAAGTCTTAGGCTGAGAGTAAAAGCAAGGAAGTCTTTAGTCTGTAGGACTTGAGCAAGGAAGTCTTGAGCCTTAGGGGTTTAAGTAAGAAGTCTTGGACTTAGGGTCTGAGCATTGTAAAAGTTTTATGCAGAATGCACAAGCGATTGTAATCATGATTTGATTATAGTGAAAATCTATTGTGAAGCAAGGGGACTGGACTACTCTCATTTGAGAGAAACCAGTATAAATCTTTGTGTCTTCTACTATTATTTATTTGCTTCTGTTACCATTCCGCTGCTAAGTATAACTAGAATCTGAACACCAGTTTAGATTATGAACTCTGATCAGACGCAAATTAAGAAAACGAAAAACACAATTCAACCTTCTACTTCTAAGTATCCAAGGAACATACATCTCAGAGCTCTAGATTCGACCTTGTCTTGCCTAACATAAGCATAGGCTAAACAACCAAATACTCTAAGTCTGTCAGTCTGGGTGGATGCCCCGACCAGACTTCTTCAGGTGTCTTCATTCCTAAAGCTGTCGAGGGAAATATGTTGCAGTTACAGTAGCT
This sequence comes from Lathyrus tuberosus, assembly GCA_022829125.1. NCBI lineage: Eukaryota > Viridiplantae > Streptophyta > Magnoliopsida > Fabales > Fabaceae > Lathyrus > Lathyrus tuberosus. The sequence continues at coordinate 8,885,340 of JALAZF010000082.1, read as the reverse complement.
TCTGCCCAAAACACCTTCTTCAATCTTGTACTTATCACCATGCACCCCACCCTTTCTAAAATGGCTCGATTAAACCTTTCAGCCAAACCATTCTGTTGGGGGGTCCATCCAGTAGTTTTGTGTCTTAAAATACCAGGCACAACACAATAGCTATCGAAAGCCTCATTGCAAAATTCAAGGCCATTGTTGGTCCTCGACCTCTTGACCTTCTTGCCAAAAATGGTTTTCGACCAGAGTCTTACAGCTTTTGAAATATTCAAAAGTTTCATCCTTAGTCTTCTGGATGAATACCCATAAATTTCTAGAGTAATCATCAACTATGGATAGAAAATACTTTGCACCTGAGTGTGAAGGATTACTTGTAGGTCCCCAAAGATCAGCATGAATATAACCAAGGGATCCATGTGTTATTTGTTCACCTTTATTAAACTTCATTCTACAGGATTTACTAAATACACAAGGTTCATAAAACTCTAGTGTTTCGACATTGTCACCACCCATCAGATTTTGTTTTGACAATTCGACCATACCTCTTTCACTGACATGGCCAAGTCTCTTGTGCCATAGCTTAGTCTTCGACATCGATTTCGTGGATGCCACACCTGCTGAATCACTTACAACCTTAGCCTCTAAGGTATACCAACCTTAATTCTTCACGCCTTACAAGACTTCTTTCGACCCCTTTATTACCCTTAGGATACTTAGCTTACCTTTGAAAACATATCCTTTCTTGTCAAATTCAACATGAGAAATCAAATTTCTCTTAAGATTAGGTACATACATAGCATCAATCAATAGCCTTATTGACTCATCATGAAGCTTGAATCTCACATATCCAATAACTTTAATTTTGCTAGCTTTGTTGTTTCCCAGCAACACTGATCTACCATTTTGATCACACAATTCCTCATACACGTATTTGTTTGGAGTCATGTGCCAAGTACACCCTGAATCCATAATCCATTCCTTTCTAGAGCCGCTGCTTAAAACCACCAGGACATCAGATGATTCATAACTATTTTTCACAATGGTTGCATTACCATTATCCTTTCCATCTTGATTGTTCAGTCGATCAGGGCATAATTTTCTTGTATGGCCTTCATTCTTACAGTGATAACACTTAATAGTAGGAGCATTACCACCATAAGAATTTTGTAGTACTTTACCTTTATTTTTTTAAAACCTACCATCTTTCTTCAAGAATTTCCCCTTAATGGACAAACCTTCACCAACAGAAGATGGCTTGTACTCCTTTCGTTTGTTAAAATCCTTAGAGTACAAGGCAGATTGAACATCTTCAAAGGTCAACGACTCTTTTCCATACAAGAGAGTTTCTTTGAAGTGAGCATGAAACTTAGGTAAATAACACAATAACAACAACACTTGATCTTCATCATCAATCTTGACCTCGATATTTTCAAAATTAAGAATTAACTTATTGAACATATCCAACTGCTCAGCCAAGGCTTTGTCTTCACTCGTCTTGAATGAATACAAAGCTTGCTTCAGGTAAAGATGATTAACCTCTGATCCTTTCAAAGCTTCTAACAAACCCTGTTGAACAAGAAGGGCTTGTATATTCAAGCGCCACAAATTGAAATCATTCACACCGGTGAATTTCTTAATCTCACACTTTGTCGACGACATCTTCTCCTCCACGGGTGAATTTCTTAATCTCATACTTTGTTGAAGACATCCAAACCAAAATATGAGAAAAAGATTGAGTTTATTGAACAATCACATGAAACCCTATTATGTTTTACAAAAAATAAAGAAGAAGGAAGAAGAATAAGAATTGGTTAAAACTATTTTACTATTCACTTACTCAACAATGATTCAAAAGATTACAAGTGAATGCCAATAATTAACCTCTCTTAACAACCTGGAAGAACTAGCCTATTTATAGACTATTAAGCCAACTTAAGCAATGAGCAAACTTAAATAATTGGGCTTACAAGCAAGGCCCATTTCGACATGCTAACTTAAACATAAATCTAACATATTTCGACAGCATGCTTGAACAAACTCTGACTACAGAATGCAGAAATCCTATCAAACCATGAAGATACCCTTGTTGACACTAGAGTTCGATCCAAATACCACAACTCACCTAAGGCAACCTAGACCTTGGCGCCTCATTTGGAACGTTCAAGCACCACCAAATGTTTAAAACATGATATGGAGAGTTTGTAGAAGTTGCATTTCTATTCGACATTGACTTCAACATAGAGGTATTACTTGTCATATTAACCGTGTTTTATGTGATAATGCTATCGAAGATTATTTCTTTGCATGTTTTTCTAAAGTGTCCCAACAGTCGATACATTTAGCGTCAAACCCCCGTTTTTTATATTATTTTATAGGAAGGCAACAATGGAGTCGACGCTCTTACAGTTGAGAATTGTTCTCTTTTTGGAGTATTTGAAGTATTTGGATGCAAAGAAATAACAAGTTATGGAACATTATTACTGAGCAACAGGGAACATTTTTAATAGAGTCACTGAGTTATTCTAGTCTTGGCAAGCTGCTAAGAATTTTAAAATAACATATACTTCTTCTTATCAAGCTACTTTTTGTGATATGTAGAGTAAGCCATCATATGGGAGATTTAAATACAACATCGATGCTTATTTTTATCTTTGAATAACAGAGTGGGAATCAGTGTTTTGTATCAGAGATGATCATATGTTTTTGTATTAGCTAAAATTTAGTAGTTCTCTCCTATTTACGATGTTCAAGTGGGCGAAGCTCTTGGTTTACTTTTGACTCTCAATTAGGTTCATGACCTTAATATGAGATCAATGGATTTTAAATTAGATGCTAAAACAATTGTGGACAACTTTCATTCCTTTAAAAGAAATTGCACAAATTTTGGTGACATTATTAGTAATTGTAGAGACTTTTTTATTTGTATTTTAACATCTCTAGTGTGGAATTTATTAGGAGACAAGCAAATGAGGTTGGCACTTCAAACTTAAATTATAGGTCATTTTCATGACATGTTCTTAATTAAATCTTGAGCCAAACCTATTCAATCTCGTTTTACAGGCATTCTTGCTTCTAAATCTCAACAAAATATGAGCTTTAAACAGATTAATGATGCATTATCCAAGTGGTTAAGACATTGTTCAAAGAATTATTTCATTTAGGGCATAAAGATCACACTTCCATTTTGATAAAGAGGCTTTAATCACAAGTCAACTTGTATGGAGCTTTGCAATTGTTTCCTCTGCCCACACTCAATTGCAGAACTGAGAAAGCAACACCTCAAAAGTGCTCAATCACCTTAGAGGCTTGTACTTTGCATTGGAACCATGTGAATCCATGAAACTACCACTTTGTTTCCAACAAAACCAAAAACTCCACAACTTGGTTCTGCATAACACTCAATCCTCCAACCTTTCCCTATAATAAAGGGCACATCCTCAGTCCAAAACACACAACAAACACACAAAGAAACACCGAGAAACATCCCTTACATCAGAATTTTCACCAAAACCTCATTTGTGCCAAAAACCTTCATTTTTCACAAACCTGTCCAAAACTTTCTCCACTCACAAAATTATCCACCCACCCACCCACACACATCACAAAACACATAACAAAGATGCTCAAACCCTCATCTTCACCAAAAAATCTCTAGATCATAAAGTCAACTCTCAACACTCATTTTGTTGACTTTCCGCATAAACCAGTCCACCTCTTCATTCTGACCTTTTCCAATCCCTTTAATTCTTCAAACACCCTCCATAAACATCCCACAGATTATCCCTAATATCATTTTGCAACTGCAACATCATTGGCATCAAGTTCCATTTCTCATTTTCCATTGTTGCAAGAGGATTCGAGCTGGACTTTTGAGGCCTTCCACACAAAGCAAGCCTTCCAAAAGCATCAAGGGAGGTCATATAAGCTTTCTGGATCACCAAACACTTTCTATAATCACTCGAAGAGGCATTGGACCTTGCTCAAATAGGTAAGTGCATTATAACTTGGAACAATATGATTCTGTTGCCATACTCATACATTTGAATTATCAACTTGTTTGTCATTATGTATATGTCATTTACCCTTTATCAATTGATTGGAATATGTTTTATATGTGATTTCATTGTGAACTTTTAGTTTAGGGTTTGTTCTGGTTATGGTTTAATTACTTCTTATTTGATGAAAATTAATACAATTAATTGATATCATTGTGTTCCTCATGATCTAAACAAGTTTTATATTTACACTTTTGCATTTCATTGAGAGATGAGAAAGTTAGCATTTTGAGAAATTCAAAAATGGAGGTTGAAGATGATGATCAGATGGCGCGTGTTATTTCATTCTAGACCTTGTTTTAATATTTGTTTTTTAGTTGCCATGTTATTATTGACTTGGGCATTGCGCCATGGTGGTAAGAGTGTTTGTGTGTGAAGCTTAGGTATGAAGTTCGAATCCCCCTCGCCCTAGACCTTTTGTGCTATTTTTATTTTTCTGAGTTTCAACTTGTTTTAACATATGTTATGCCATGCGTGTATCTTTTCAGAGCTAAGCAAATGGCCCAGTGGCTAGGTTTTTAGGCTCCAAGCCATAACGTGTGGGTTCAAACCTCCTATGGATCATTTCCTTTCTTTTTTTAGCATTTGAACATTTCATGTTTTTTTTTTCAAATTTCTTTTGATTATATCTCATTATTTATTTATTATTTTAAGCTAATTTTTTGCATACCCATTATTTGTTATACCTATTTTGTGAATATGTGAAAAAATTCCAAAAAAATATTTTATTTTCATTCATTTTCATTTGGCTAAAGTAAGTGCCTTTTTAATGAGTGTTTATGGTTTTAATTGACTTTCTTTGACTTGTTTCTTGGTTCCACTTGATCTTGATGATTGTTGTGAATATGATATACCTTGTTTGAGTCTTGTTTGATGTTGTTAACATTTTTCAATTAGTTTTTGCCCAAATTTGGCACACTTTAATACTTGATTTCTATATGTATATGCCTTGAACTTTTAATGTTTAAACCATGAACATTTGCCTTGCCTTTGGTGTGTGATGTAAATATACTTGTTTGCTTTTCCATGCCACATTGAACCTTTGATGACCGTTTGATACATGATGGTTATACCTTTTATAACATGTCCATGTTGTTTAAAGCTTTGATACCATGCCTTTGCTTGACTTCATGACCATTACATTCAAACCTTTTTGAAATTTTTAGACTTGTTGTAATCACAATGAACCCTTGACATGAACCCCTTGGTTATTACCTTATGTTTTGAACCATGTCTAGCTTGTTTTCATTATGAAGTGACATCTTAAACTTGTCCATGATTGTTTGAAATCTTAAATTGTATTCATGATTAAGTGGTGTTAGTGTCAACCCTAAACCATGTCACAATATTGACCTTAGTTCATGCTTACCCTGATTATTCATACTTGAACTTTTCATCCATGTTGATATGAACCTTTATGTGATATTGTTATATCCATGACCTTTTATTTGATATTGTTATATCCAAGATTCACATATTAATTTGAACCTTTGTTTGATATTGTTATATCCATGATTCACATGTTGATTTGAACCTTTATTTGATATTGTTATATTTATGATTCACATGTTGATTTGAACCTTTGTTTGATATTGTTATATCCATGATTCACATGTTGATTTGAACCTTTGTTTATCCTTCATGTCCATGATGATATTGTTGATGTTATTACATCTATGTCCATGCTCTCTTGTTATCACTTATGTGTTTATATTCCATGCTCACATGTTATTGTTATGAACATGCTATAATATGTCATACTTGTGTTATTGCTTTGGTCTTGTTAGAACCATGTCTCATGTATGCTTTGACTATGCATCATCCATGTTTATGTGTTGTTTACCTTGGTTGTTACCATGATCATTTATGACTTTAAGTTTTGTCTTAGATGTTGTCACATCTACCTTCATGTATTGGTTGTTACCATGTTCTTTTAACTTTGTTATATCTCATTTCATCTCATGTGATCCTTTGATTGATATCATGTTTGAATGTCATATTTGCCATGAGTTATTCACCTTGTTTGATGTCATGTTTGGACATCATCTTTATCACTCTTTATCCACTTTAGTTGATATCATGTTGGATGTCATCCTTTGTGTTGTTTACTTTGATATCATGTTTGAATATCATTCTTGTTCATCTCATCCATTATTACCCATATACTCATGTTTATTTGACTTTGTCAAGTCATCCCCTAGTGAGGTTAGCTTGTTAGCTCTCTTTCTTCTCTTTTCTTTTGTTGCCTAAATCCAAGGGAAAAAATTCTTTTATTGACTTTATGTCATAGGTAGTATGACATTTCCTCAACTATCCCTTTTGACTTTGTTAAGTCATTAGCCTTTTAACATAGTCTTAGGTTAGAGTTTGTAAACTCTTTGACTTTGTTAAGTCATGTAAGTGTTATCGTTATAAACACTTACTTTCCTCTTTGGAACCGTAATCACTATCAAGTGTTCTTCACCCGTAGTTAAGTGAACAATGATTGCTCTGATTCCATCCTTGTTAGGATACGTAGGCATAAGACTGTGAAGTCTTTGCGAGCATAATAGCAATAAACCTCCTTAGGTTCCCTATCTCATAAAACCCAAAAAAAAGGAACATTTCCAAACATTAGTAAGCAAGTTACCATAACACAAATACTTTCAAGAGGTTCCTATAGGATACTATAGATACTTAGGGTGCTAATACCTTTCCTTAGTATAACCAACCCCCGAACCTTATATCTCTCTGCATTGTTGTTACATTGCACAATTAGGGTTTTATTCGATCTTTTCCCTTTCCTTTGGATAAATTAAAGTTCGGTGGTGAACATTCAATGTTTTGTGATTAAAGTTAATATAATTGCTTGATATCCGATTCTCACCACGACACTTTGATTTAGCGGTACAAACTCTACAAGGTGGTAACATCAATTTGCAAGAAGAATAAAGAATCGTACTTACTCACAGAGACGAGAATTACTTTGGTTAAGGTAGGATTTAAAGAAGATGATGAAGAAAACCAAAGGTTAAAAGCCACGTGCTCAAGTAAGCTCTACTTCATACTGTTCAGTTCAATTTCTATTATTATTATTATTATTATTATTACTCCTTTTCCTTCTGAACCAAAGTTGTGGTTGATTGTTGTTGTTCGAATAATGCAGAATAAAGATTACAGGAACTAGGTTGAATTTGCAGAGATTATGATGGTGAGTAGCTGAGTTAGGGTGCACGATTTATGCTTAGCTCAATTTGATGTAGAACTTCAATGTGAAGCTCTGATCAATGGTAGAATGAAAGCCTTGGTGAGTTTGATATGTTTAGGGAATAAAAATGGCAGAGTTTCTTTAGGGTAAATGAAGATTGTTGATGAAGTCATAGACTTAAGGTTTATATAGAATGAATTGATGATATTTGGAGGGAATTCAGTTAGGAATGAATCAATTTTAACCCTTAGATGGTGATCTTAGGCTGGCTTTAATCAAGAGTTAAGATGGATCCAAAATTGGTTGATTCGTGTTAGTTGAGTGAAGAAAAAAATTGAATGATTTGTGTTTGTTTTCAACTGAAATTGGTGTAAAAATTAGAATAGAAATGTGTTTGTTTAGGTGTTGAGAGTTAGTTATAATTTGAAAGATAGTTAGTGTGTTTGGAAGTAAATTTGAACTTAGGGGTAGTTTGGTAATTGGCTTAGCACACGTGGCAATGGATTCATTAGCTAGCAGTTAGGAATTGATCATAACAATCATAGTTTGTTAGGTGTTGGTGGCTTATTGGTCATGATAGTTTGTGTTAATAGTTCATTAACTGTTATTTTAGACAGTTGACTAACTTTGATTGACAGTTGGGATTTGTAGCTGACTTGGTCAGTTAGGGCAGGTGGTTGTAGGCATGTAATTGACTTGGTCAGTTAGTTAGATTATGGGTTGATAGTGAGAGGCATTAGGGCAAGGGTTTGGAATAGTTGGCTATTGAAGTTAATTTGATGGATTGTTATTTGGTTATATGTATGTGTGATGTGTGTTATTAGTATGATTGAATGTATGGTCATTGTATGTATGTGTGGGTTGTGGTAATGTATTGAAGCATGCTTGAATGATATGGTTTAAACTGGTGTGTTAAACATGTATGTTGCTATGACAATTGAATAATAACTCTGGATTTTTATGGTGATGTATGCATGCTACATTTGGTTGTGTGAACTATTAGAGTAGAGTAATTTTAGGTGTGCATTGTATGTATGTTAAATGACATGGTTGGATTATGAATCATAGTGTGGTAGACCTAAGTTAGGGTATATACTTGGATGACATGGTTTGTTTTGGATTTGTGAAATAATTGTCGATACTGAGTTGTATTCTTGATTGAATGAGCATCGTGATGTGCATTGTTTTGTGCTATGTGCTTTGATATATACGTGACCTATGGGTTTATATGTGTGTGGGTTAGTATACAATGATGATTGAATGTGTGTTGAACTATATATATATATATATATATATATATATATATATATATATATATATACTGTTATGACGGTTAGGGTTATCTGTTACTCTTATGTGTGTTGTATTTTCAAGTGCCATTGAATCTTCTTGCTATAGTGTGTAATTTTGGTATATTGCTATGATTTATGTCCATGGTAGAAACAATATATGATGTATTTTATAGAATTATGCAGGTTTAGTAGCTGATGTAGCAGGCACAAATTAGGTCATTGAATAACGCTTGGTTATGGATTGTTAATGCATGAAGCTTGGGTCATGATCATGCTAATGCACAAATTTGGCGGACATGGGGTTTGGAATGGAAATTAAGTCTTGGAGGCAAAATGGAAAGTCATGAAGATGAAGAAAAATAGGTCTAGGATTAAGTTTGACTTTGGTCAAGTGTATGACCAAAAGTCAACTGTAGGTCAAACTATTTTTTTTTTGTAATCTTCATTTCTGACTTTTTGTAGTGTATTTTGGAATTCTGAGCATAAATTTTAACCTTGTAGCTTAATCTTCAAGTAATATAATTTTTCCTTCCATTTTGAATCATTTGAAAATTTGAATTTTTTACTCTTAAATCCAGTCTGAATGAAACATTTTGACAAAAATATCAAAAGCCCACCCATGGCTAATATGTAAATATCCCACAAGACTTGGTCAACAAAAAGTCAACCTTCCATGATTGACTTTGTTGACCAGAAGTCAACCTTGTGTGAATAGTTTCAATTCCTTTTTCAAACATGCATTCAAATGTATTCATACTTCAACTCAAATGATCTAAGTCAAACGTCCCAAAAAGTCAAATGCATCCCAATAACCTTTTTCCCAAGCAATAACCCAAAAGTATATTCTACAAGTGCTCATAATAATAAACCATAATCCATGAATATTAATTGCATCTTTAGCATGATTCAAATTCTTGCACCATAAACAATAGAAATCTTTTGAACTACTAATATTACATGTAGATGCAAGTACATATGAATGATCATAAGAATGAATGATTTGGGGTAAATATATGTATATGAATCATGATGAGCCAGATGAAATAAAAATAGGTAGGGCAGATTTTGGGGTATGACAACACAAAGCTCTTCAACCACTGACATAATCTCACACCTCGAAAAAAATTGTAATCTTGATTGTATCAACACATCTTTGACTTGAACTTTCCATAAGTCAAAAAATATTATTCCATCAATTTTCTATAGCCCAAATTGCACATCAATTTTTTTTACTACAACTCAACAACGCTTTCACATCACTACCCTTATTTTTTGATATGGAAGAACAGACAAAACTGCAATAATAGAGCATACCAAGAACACTTATCCTCGGGTTGAACCAGGTTCTGATACTAGTTGAAAAAAATAAATAAAGCTTAGAGAAAAAATAAGAACACAATCACAACACAAGAACATAACATGGAAACTCCAAAGCAAGAGAAAAAACCACGACCATTGTCAATAGACAAACAAAGAATAACACTATGTGAAAATTGTCACAACAAATAATATGCCTTTAACTAACTCAGACCCACATTACATCCACACCCTCCAAAACAAATACTTAACTACATCTCACAACACTTTAATACAAGAGTATAAGAGAACAAAGAAAGTCAAATACAAGCTTAAAGTGCTTATGACTGATGCATCTTAAAATGAAGAACTTGAATCCTATATATAGCATTGGACTCCCTCTTCCCTCACAAAACTAAGCGATGTGAGACTTCAAAGAACTTGTATTATATATATATATATATATATATATATATATATATATATATATATATATATATATATATATATATCACAAAACTAAGCGATGTGAGATTTCTTCAACATGTATATTTACAACCAACCCCAACATATATATAGTATTATTTCCTCAATCAGAGTTAACATGTATAATTTTTAAAATTTAATTTACCCCTTTTTTAAAAAGATGTTGGATATAAATTAAATTATCATTGTTCTTAGCTTTAAACGTTAGATATTTATTTTTATTTTCAAGTATTACATATTATAAATTATTTATTCGTGTAGAGCTTGAACTTTAATTCTTGTGATAGATATCTATTTTAATTTTGTATCATATTTACTATATATCTTAAACAAAACTTTATATATATATATATATATATATATATATATATATATATATATATATATATATATATATATATATATATATATATATATATATATATATATATATATATATATCATGTCTTATAACACAACTAATTTAATTTTAAATTAACATTACACAAAAAAATATGTTTATATTGTCACGCGTGTATGCACTAAAAAAATGCGAACAAACATGCACATGAGTGCACGTCTAGATAAACAATATGGGAGGGAGAGAAAGAGTAGAATACTAAAACATTTTGAAAATAAACATTTATCATATTGATTTTCTCCACTAACCATGTCTAAACAATATTATATTTATTGATGTGCAATAAAAATTTCATAAAAGATGTTCACACATTAGTGCAATAAAAAACAAACAGACGGGCACAAGAACACCAATCTCGACGCTATTTTATTAGTATGACAAAACATGTTCACGAACACTTTTTTTTTCTATGTGTTACTGGTTAGAATTTTGGGTCACAAATGTAACATTTAAGGTGTTAGTACCATTATTTTAATTAGTCAAGACTTAAAGGGGTCTAATTAATATAATATTAAGTTTGTGGCTAAAAGTATAAATGTCATGAAAGGTCAAGTTATTGTGTAGATATTATAAGTCAATATCTAATTTGATGAGGAAGGCAAATTAGAATATTGAAAACTAAGAAATAACCACATAGTTATTTAAATGGGTTATGTTCCCCATTTGTAGAGAATGATCAAAATACGATTTATCAGGTTTTCTCTCTTCATTCCCATCAAAGAAGATTCAAGGAACCCTAAGGAACTCTACAATTCGGAAGATCACATACTTGCAACCTTCAATGATTTCAATGACAAATTCAGGTATGTTTCCGCCTTCATTCTCTAATTGAATTCTGGTATGGGTTTAAGGGTTTAGAATTCTGTTGTTGATTTCTATATCGGTAGAAATCATAAGGTTATGAACGAATCTAACAAGTGGTATCAGAGCCACCTATATCGAATTCAATTTAATTTTTGAGATTGTTTTTGGAACCCTTATTTTCTGAAATTAGGTATTAAAATTATTAGTTTTAATAAAGATATAATTATACTTTTTTTCTGTGAAAATCGTTGTCTATTTCAATGTGATAATTAAATTGAATTTTGAATTAAGGTTGTGGTTGTGATTGACTTTGTCAGTTGGTGTTTGTGTTGTTTTTTTCAATTACTTACTTGTTGTTTATGTTACAACTTATGTTACAACCTTGTTCATTTGCTTTCTATATAGTTATACATATTAAAATAACTTACCTTTAGGAATAACACCTGCAGTTACAAGTATACATTGTTTTTTCTTTCTTTCATTCGCTGACAACAATATTATTTTTTTTTATAACCAGTATGTTTTTTTTCTCTTAAGTTTAGTAACGTGACGAAAGGAATTGCTTATGAAAAGTATTGTTAAATACATCTATTAAATAATATAATAATAATTATATTGTTTATTATATATTATTTATAATAAATAACATTTTTTATTGTCGTATACTAATTAACCGATGTGTCATGTATACACCATTATTGCATATGAATTGGTCTTAAAGAAAAAAATATCTCGGTTTAATATATCATTATACCAATTGAATCAAAATGCTTTTTTTTAGTAAATTCTAGATACTGTAAAATAGTTTACCAACAGGATGAATATGCACCTATTCTTTTTGTCCGTATGAATACAATATGTATATTTTTATTTATTTATTATAATAAGTACTTCTAATAAATAAATAATTTTAGTAATTTTTTTTTATCATTATTAATATATTATTAATATATAATATATTTCTTGTTATTGTTTTGTTGTGTTTCGCATAACAAAGCGGACACTGATTGGAACATGGGCATGTCGTTTCGGTTTGCATGATCGTACTCTTTAGTTGTTTCATCTGTTAACTTTTATACAATTTTTTCAAGTTTTGGCTAAGGATTGTATTTTTATACAATAATTTAATTTTTTTTGTAAGTAGTTGAAATGAAAAAGTCGCCAAAGTGACCTCTTTTGTGGAAATTGCTTATGAAAAATGTTAAATTTTTTTTCTTCTTTCTGGTTTGTGTGTATGTTTGTCCATGTGAGTATCAATTGACCCAAATGACAGTTGGTGGTTTACCGATTTTCATATGTGCTTGTGATGATAAACATGTGATAATTATAAGGTCTCGTATGTGCATAATAAATCAATCCAAATAGGGGTTTATTATTCAACGTGTTTTTATTATCAATGTTTGATTGTTACAACAAGAGTACACATAGCCTGTGATGGCGCACTAGGTATCTTGAGACGGGTTATGTCCTTATTTGAATAAAATGATAATTCAGTTTTTTGTGAGTATATTTATAGTGTTTATTTTAATCTTTTTCAGCTAAAATTGCTTCAATATCTGCTAATATGAATAAGGTTCAAGTCCTTAATGGGATGAATGTTAAGGGCCATTTCCGACACCTTATTTGAATGGTCAACAATATTTTATATCATTCATAGACGATTATTTTAGATATGAGTACATTTCTTATACATGAAAAGTCTCAGTCATTGGATGTGTACAAATCGTTTAAGCCTGAAGTTGAGAATCAACTTAACAAAATAATTAAGAAAGACAAATATGACCGTGGTGGTGAATATTACGGTAGATATGACGGTTCAGGTGAACAACGTCTAGGGCCTTTTGCCAAATACCTGAAGGAATATGGAATCGTCCCACAGTACACCATGCCAGGATCTCATAGCATGAACGGTGTTGCTGAAAGACGAAACCAGACTTTTAAGAATATGGTAAGGAGTATGATTTGTCATTCTACTTTGCACAGTCACTCTGGGGAAAGACTGAAACTTATATTCAAAATAGAGTACCAACAAAAGTAGCTGCCAAAACACCTTATAAACTTTGGACTGGGCGAAAGCCTAGTCTCAAACATTTTAATGTGTGGGGATGTCCAGCTGAGGCAAGGCCTTTTAGGCCAAATGAAAAGAAATTGGACTCCCGAACAATGAACAACTACTTTATTGGCTATTCTGAAAGATCAAGGGGCTACAAATTTTACGATCCCAAATTAAATTTAATTTTTGAGACTGGAACAACCACATTCTTTGAGGATATTGAGTTTGGGGGGAAGAATAAGGTTAGTGACTTTGTCTTAGAGGAAGAATCAGTAACAATTCCATAACTGATTCATATAGTTACTTTTGATCAAGCAAGAACGAAACCTCCACAAGATATTGTGGAAATTCCTCCAACTTAAGATGATTTGGTAATTCATGAAGAACAAACTCAAGATCCTCAAAAATAAGTGTTACAAGAACCAATACCTATGCGGAGATCCACTAGAGAAATGAGAAATGCTATTCAGGATGATTACATAGTCTTTCTCCAAGAACATGAGGAAAATAATGGTATGACGGAAAACGATCCAATCAACTTCCATCAAGCCATGCAAGATTCCAACTCGGAAAAATGAATTGAAGCAATAAAGGAGGAGTATAAGTCTATGCAAGACAATAAAGTTTGGAAACTTGTACCGTTACCAGAAGGTGTGAAACCCATTGGTTACAAATGGATTTTTAAGACCAAACGGGATTCTAACGGTAATGTGGAGAGGTATAAAACTCGTCTTGTGGCTAAAGGTTATACTCAAAAGGAATGGATTGACTTTAAATAGACATTCTTTCCGGTTTCATCGAAAGATTCTTTTAGGACAACCATGGCTCTTGCTGCACATTATAATATGGAACTTCATCAAATGGATGTCAAGACGACATTCCTTAATGGTAATGTTGATGAAACGATCTATATGATGCAACCAGAAAACTTTGTGTCGGGAGACTCGAAGAATATGGTTTGCAAATTGACAAAATCCATTTATGAACTAAAATATGTGTCTCGTCAGTGGTACCACAAGTTTCATGAAGTAATTCTCTCATTTGGTTTTGAGGTGAATGTTGTTAAAGATTGTGTGTATCACAGATTTAGTGGGAGCAAGTACATTTTTCTGGTCTTGTATGTAGATGACATACTTCTTGCCACAAATGATATAGGAATGATGCACGAAACTAAGAAATTTTGAAATGAAAGATTTTGGTAATGCCTCATTTGTATTAGGAATTCAGATACACCGAGATCGATCTCGTGGGATTCTAGGATTATCACAAAAGAGCTATATCGAAAAGGTACTTAAAAGGTTTGACATTAAGGAATATAAATCAAGAGATAATCCAATTGCTAAGGGGGACAAATTCATTCTCAGTCAATGCCCAAAAGGGAACTTAGAAATTCAAGAAATGTAAAAGATTCCTTATGCGTCAGCAGTAGGGAGTATGATATATGCCCAAGTGTGTACGCATCCAGATATTGCGTTCAAAACTAACTTATAACCCTCAAGTCTCAATAAAGTTCACTATTTTTTTTTGAATTATTAAAAACAAATACTAATGAAAACATTATCACCAAATTATTAAAGTATTAGGTAATTTTTGTCAATGTGGAGAGAAAGAAAGTGATGAAATATATGATTCAAGTGTAAATCTTAATCATATTGACAACGTATGACCAATCTAGTAACCCGAAGAACCCAATTATAATTGAGTTTTAATTGATGGAAATTTATTTGTTATATCATCGAGGTATAAAGAAAAGTAATTTAAAAGTGACGCACGAAAACACCTTGATTGTCAAAAGCAACATCCAATCATTTTTGTACTTTGATGTGTCATCTAAGGGATCTCGACTTAAGCATTTTAGGTTTCTCCCACTAATGTGTTATGATCACAACTCTAGGTGTTTTTGGGTTAAAATTGGATGATTAGGGTTCATGTTGAGACTCCCATATCAATTCTTAATTTTTCAAATATGTGATGTATAAAACTAAACGAGTAGGTACCTTTAATAGTACAAAATGAATTGAAATAAACTAAAAAATCTAAAATAAAATAATAATAAATCAACAAAAATGAAATGCAACTAATATCAAGTATAATTGCCTAATATTGCATTGTTGAAGTAATCAACAATCTCCGACAACGACACCATTTTGTTGGCGTGAAAAATAAAAGTATAGTATAATATGCGCCAACAATAATCACAAGTGATTAATAAGTTAACCCCCAAAGGTTGGCCTAGCGGTGGAGGCTTGGGTCTTGAGAGTGTGCTCCTCTCAAGGTCTCAGGTTCGAATCCTACTAGGTGCAATCAACTCTTGTGTGGGCCAGTCCATACGGAGCTTTGCTCTGGCTTGAAATGGGACCCCCGCTAGTGGACGGTGGGTATTGATCCCTCTTGGATTAGTCGGTCGCAAGGCCGGATACCAAGATTTCAAAAAAAAAAAGTGATTAATAAGTTTAAATCATCTCCACGAGAATACTAGAAGTTTAAAATACTAATGATATAAACGATTAAGTTCTCTTTGAATCCTTTGCCCATTTTTGATGTTGTTAATCTCTCCCTGAACCTATAATGATTCTTCTTATATCATGAATATTTTACAAAATAGTTGCACATGATGTCTCGTTACATTACATGCTTTGTCCGATTACAACCACCCAATGTCTTAGGTGGAGTTGCAACAAAGAAAGATTTGATCGACAAACAATCTCCCAATTATATTTAATTCCAATAGTGTTGTATATGGTTAGTTATCAAACACGATCTAGATCGATTCACACAAATTTGTAAATGAGAAAAAATATTAAACACAAAATATTACTGGATAACTATAAAGAAGTTATTATTACAAAAATCATATCTAAACGAATCACAATAATAAGGACAAATTCATTTAAGGAGACTTAATCTAAGGGGGTTAGCCACCATCCTTAATGGGTTAGTGGTAAATTCAATGAAAATAGTGCAATTACACCTTACAAATGATGATATATCAACCCTTATGATTCCTTGCCTTCTCTCATGCTCAAATGCTTTAAAATACGTCTATTTTATCATAAAATTTGGAACCCTGACATCTAAATGCGGTTGGTAGTTTATAAAAAATAATGTTCTCGCAAAATCGCGTTGCATTTCCTTAATTGCGCACCACAATTTTGCAATGTTGGTGACATGTTTGTCTTGTGATCGTAAACGCCGTGTTGCACTTCATGTCTTAAGCCTCGTGATATTTCTAATAGTGATTTATTATTTTCATGCTGCATATGGTGTCACAGCGACTGTCCTGTGCGATCCATTTTTGTTAAATCTTGTAAAGGTTCTTCTTTTCTCATATTTTTTCGATTCTCATGTGCAAGTCTTCACCTTCATCTGTCATCATAACTTCATAGTAAAATACCACATGGTTTGTTTGATTTGGATGTTTTTTGTTGTTACATGGATTAGTCATTTCCATGATTATCTAAAATATTTATTGAAACCTACAAAAACATTAACAAATTCAAAGCAAAAGTACTTGAAATGAATACAAATTATACTAAAAAAACACATAATGACAAACTGTCATCAATTATCTGTGATCATGTGTGACTTTAATGGAAATCTCTTAAGTGTGAGAGAACTATATTAGCATATAGTTAACGAGGCGAACCCATATAAATTTTGTGTGTGATTATCTTCCCTATTTACTTTACTTCACGGTGCCTTACTCTATGAGCTCGAGAATATAAAAAAAGATTTTAAAATCAACATAATTCAACCTCCATATTTATTGTATTTTTCTCACATTCATGAATGTGTGCTCGCAAGAGTACCTCAAGCTTCATTGGTCGAATATCTACCTACATAGAAAATAATAAATTGAGGATGATCTTAAGGGCCTAAATAAAATGAATGACTATTATAACCAACCTCGAAGAAAAAATGTTTAAAAATGTCAGTGAACGAAAATCCAAAAGAGGGTCAAAGAAACTATAAGAAGAATTCCCCAACACAACAAACTGAAGATACTTAAATGGATGTGACAAAGATCATATATTTAGACTACACTTTTGAACACATTATTGAAGATTAATTGTTAGGACTTAAGAATGGATGGTCTATTGAAATTGGGAAGTTTGAGGGACAACATTCACTCGAAGAGATTAACTTGGTATAAGAAGAGGCAAAACCCAAACCCATATACATAAGCGATTTGTTGAATGAATATTTAAGGAAATAAATTATTATTATCCTTCATGGATAGAAAAATAATTTGCATAAGAATATAAAAATATGTTCGGGTTGAATTGAAGACTAGCAGAACATGAACATGAACTGTCTATTAGTTCACTTCTACATTATTTAGTGTAAACGTTCCAAATATTATGGGTGTGTTAAATTGGTAAAATGGATATGTGATCTTTGGCATTTCACCAACATAACCAACGACTGAAGTGTGGTCAAACCTGTTACAGACACTATGCGTGTATCAGGTCATGAGAGATATATTAAAGAATTCGTCTATATTTGCCCACAAATGTTAATCAAATAATTCAACACCCATTCCACTCCATCAATTAATTACAAAACTCAATATACAAAATCATATTATTTATCACTTTATTTCATTCCATTATATCTAATACCACCCATCTAAACCTTGATTTGTCATGCTCATTTAAAAGGATACAATGCAACATGATTTTTTTCTATTAAAATAAAATAATGAACATTATCATCATTTTAGTTGCAACAAACACACATCAACATCAAAAGAACTACATAACAATATTTTAAAGGTGTTGGATGAAAAACAAAGGGTTCAACAATACGCACATTATGACATAGATGAAGAAAAACTATAAGACTAATTTGATATAATTAAAGTATTGTTGGTAGAGACAATAATTACTAACTAATAACTTACATTAATATTTGAGAGAAAGATATATGAGATTGCAATCTCAAGCCCAATTCATTTCCTTTAGAACCGGCCCTTAAAACCCTAAAACAATAAAACAAACTAAGCCGCTGCTATTTCGCCGTCTTATCAGAAACTCAACTCAGTCGTCAAAACCACCGCAAATCGCAGGCGAAGCAACGAAACCCGCCACAAAATTGTGAGAAAATCTACTTCTCCTTTTTTAACTATTCATTTCACACTTGTTCAAGTTTTACCTACAATTATTAGATTAACAGAATTATTTTTCTAATTACTCTTATCTGAAGTGCGGTGCGATAAATGCAACATACGTTGATCGGAAAATGAACCTCTCGCGATTGTTGAAAATGCACCTAGATCTATGACTATTACAAAGTAGTTATAATTTGAACCATTGATGTTTCGATTAACAGTTATAGACTTATAGTTATGCAATGGTTATGCACTTTTATCATATATTCTAGAGGAGTATAGTCTTATTTAATTCTCTCTTCAATGATTATTTCTATTTTCTACATTCTGGTTTATTTCTTATTTAAGATTTATTTGTTTGTGTGAAATTAACTAACAAATCAATGAGTAAATACTCGTTGTTAACAATGCCTTGTTAATTCAGGTCAATGATTATGCTGTTTTAAAATTTGGTAATTATTATAAGATGAAGGCTATGGCGAAGAAAAAGAATCCTCTGGTGTTTATGGATGTGTCTATTGATGGTGATCCTGTTGAAAGGATGGTTTTTGAGGTACTTTGTATTCTTTCTTTATATTAATATTTGTGTGGCAGTTGTTGTACTATACATTATACAACCTAATGCATGATCATTGCGCTGTCACAGCTTTTCTATGATGTTGCTCCGAAGACGGCAGAAAATTTCCGTGCATTATGTACAGGTATTTTATATTTATGTTTGATTTGTTTTAGGAATTTCTTCTATTCTAACCCTTGTTTGCCGGTCCTTTCCTCTTCCTTTTACTTTTCAAAAGTTGCATTTTCTAGAGTCGCAGATACACATTTACCAAGGAAACAGGTTCTTGGACATGTTTATGTACTTTGCATTCATGCAAATATTGTTTTTACTTTTGGTTGCAAGTTGATATTTGCTCAAAGAATGTCTACCTTATGAATGATGCACTTATTCCTCAGTTTTGCTGCCAAATTTTGATTGTGTTTAGGAGAGAGAGGTATCGGTCCAAATACTGGAAAATCGCTGCACTACAAGGGTTCTTTCTTCCATCGTGTTATAAAAGGCTCCATCGTGAAGGTATGTTGTTTTACCTGGTCTTATATCTGGATTTTCCTATGGTATTCCTATATATGTCCTCACAGTGGTTGAACATGGCTTAGCAGTGGTTTCTTTCCATTACCCTTGTTTATGCTGTAGGATACACAGGGCTGATGGTCACAACTACTTTTCTTGTGATATAGTTTTAAGGTTGTACTTACAATGTTGTTTGTTGCTCTTACAAAATTGTACATCATTGTAACGCTTTAAGCTTCTTGGTGCCCCAGCCCACTTTGTATGCATTGTTGTACTGTTATTATGTGTACTAACTGCTGGTTTTACTTTTGTACAGGGTGGTGATTTTGTCAATCGTAATGGTATGTATTTTATCAATATCAATATATTGCACCCCATTATGAGTTTGCTGTCCATTTTTTGATGGTTGCAATTTGATACAATATACGTAGTCACTTCCTTTGTGTTTTTTTTTTTATTATTTGATCATTCAGTTGTCCGAGTTGCAAGCCTTGTTCCATTTGCATGTTTCCTGTGACGATGGTAATTTCTTTTCTAAGTCAATTGGAAACATTTTTAACACAGCTCCTTTACTTGAACACAAATTGGCCTGTAACTGAGTTAGGGGTATTAGAATTTTTTGGTTTGATTTATAAATATGGTTTACTTTTGATATTGGTAATATTTATGGTAATATATGTCTCTTAAATACGTGGATTTATAATCTTTGAGTTCTGTGTTTCATTTTTTTCAATACTGAAAGTATTGCAGCCGCTGATTAAATACCATATCTGTTTGGTGTTTCCTAATATTTACCGTCATGGCTTAGCGATTAGTCTAGGTTCTAGTGTTTTTTTCTTCTGTATTATGGTGATTTTTACCCATGTCCATTAATTTTTAACTTATACGTGCACTACATTTTCTCATGTTTTCAGGGACTAGTGGAGAAAGCATATATGGTTCAAACTTCCCAGGTGAGAACACTACCACCTCCACCAAGATCAAACTGTACAGTGTTGCTTGTGCTATGTTATATTATCTCAAAATTAACATTTTTGGTTTATTTTAGATGAGTCGCCTAGGCTAAAGCATGACGCTCCAGGGCTTTTGACGACGGCAATTGTTGACCGTGACACACTTGGGTCTCATTTTATTATCACTTTGAAAGCTGATCATCATCTTGATAGGTTTGTTATTCTGATATTTTTTGGTGGCATTTGACTTGTTACTTTGATATTATATTTGTTTGTGATGGTGTGGTAAGATAAATTGCTTAATTGTGCTACTGTGAGGCAATTTAACAGGAAGCATGTAGTTTTTGGGAAGCTTGTTGAAGGGCTTCAAGTATTGAGGAGAATTGAAGATGTGGGTGATGATGAAGGACATCCAACTGTAACTGTTAAAATTATTTATTGTGGTGAATATAACGAGGGTACGCATTGCTTAACTCATTTGAATAATACAGTTCTACTCTTAATATGAATACATTTATGAAAATTCCGTCTCCGAACGTTCCCTTTAAATGCTTGAGCATAGTTTATTTTGTTTTTATTTTCCTTCTTTATTTGAAGACACTATTCTAAACCACTTTTTGTTTTTAATATTATTAAACCCTTGATTTGAATATTCATATGCGTAGATGGGAAGAAAGTAAGCAAATCAAAAGCAGGAAAGGATGGGTCTTGTGAAGACAATAACCATGAAACACACAGGAAGGGAAAGCACAAAAGATCTGCAAAAGACAGAAGGAAAAAGAGAAGATACAGCTCTTCTGAATCGGAGAATTCTTCAGATTCAGACACAGAATCTTCAGAAACTGACAGTGATTCTGACTCAGATACGTCCTCATCATCTGATACAAGTTCCTCTAGTGATGATAGACGAAAAAAGAGGAAGAGATCTAAGAAAGACAAATATAAACGCGAAAAAAAGAGAGATAGACGCCGTGACAAAAGGCGAAAAAGACTAGATAAGAGATCGAAGCGTAGATCCAAAAGGTATTGAATACTTAAATATTGATAGTAATTTATCTTTGTTGTGAGGTATGTATTATCATGGATGCACAATGATTGAAGTAGGTTATTTCCCGTAGAGTGCATATATATATACAAGTTTCTCACGTGTATATTTTTTTTTTTGTACCAAATCTCTTTTGTTTCGGGCTTTGTAAGCATGAAATAATCTACTGCAGAGATTCTTTCTCAATTTTTATTATTATTTATTTATTTTTTTTACATTTTCTTGAGAATGATGTTTTTCTTGCATTTTTGACAGTCAGAATTTGTTGATGGCTTGAAGTTTATGAATTTGATCTGTGATTTTAACTATTCTTTTTTCAATTCACAATCTTTTTCAATTTACTAGAAAAACATTAATTTATAGTGTTTCTCAAAAACTTCAATGTAATATATTGGGAGAACAAGTCTTTTCAAAGTCTGAAACTGAATGCCATATTTTATCAGGGAATCTGACAGTGAATCAGATAGTGAGAGTGACAGTAGCTCTGACAGTGAAAGTCTTGATACTCAACAGAAAGGGCTGAAGCGAAAAGATCGTTCTCAGAAGAAAGGTAAATTTTGAAGCATTTTTAATTGTTTTTCCAAATAAAACTTTGTGACCCGTAGTTATCTTAAAAAAATTGTTGAATACATCCTAATGTTTTTTTTTGTTTTGTTTTGGAATTAAGTTTAATTCCTTGGGATATATGCATCACATGTTTCTCTCCTTTTTTTAATGTCCAGCTGAAGTGACGTCTTACCCAGTGGTGGAGAAAGATGTACCTACCATTCATCATAAAAAGGAAGAGGCAGGTATGCCCGAGGGTAAGCCAAAAATAATAAAGGAAAATGGAGAACGGCATGCCAATGGTACTGGAGCTGCGTATAGATCTGAGAGGAGTGAAGAGATGCAGCCTGATGTGATGGATGATCATTTGGGCAAATACAGGTAATACTTCCTTCTCTTGTCGCCTCAGTTATTTGTTATGCTTATCATTTCTTTTCACTTATAAAAAGTCAATGAGCAGGAGTCGAAGCATAAGTCCTAAGCGACCCATGGGTAGGAGCATGAGTATTAGTCCCGGGAGGAGTAGGAGCAAGAGCCGTAGTATTACTCCGAAAAGAAGAATGAGCAAAAGCCCATGTGTTAGTAGAAGCCCTCCTCGCCCGTCGAGGAGGAGTTTGAGCAGGAGTCCTGTTAGGAGCATCGACAGGAGTCCTGATAGAAGCATTGGTAGGAGTCCAAGAAGAAGCATCATCAACAGGAGCCCAGTGAGAAGCAGAAAGGGGAGAAATATCAGTAGAAGTCCTGTTATAGCTCGTCCTCTTAAAAGTGTCAGCAAGAGCCCTGTTAGATCCCGCCGGAGCAAGAGTTCTCCTAGAGCATCATCAAGAAAAATAATCAGTAGAAGCCCTGTAAGAGTGTCAAGAAAGAGCATAAGTCGCAGTCCAATTAGATTGCCTTCAAGAAGCGTAAGCAGAAGCCCTGTAAGAGTGTCAAGAAAGAGTGTAAGTCGTAGTCCAATTAGATCACCTGCAAGAAGCTTAAGCAGAAGCCCTGTAAGAGTGTCAAGAAAGAGTGTAAGTCGTAGTCCAGTTAGATCCCGTGTAAGAAGCTTAAGCAGAAGCTCTGGTAGGGTCCCTTCAAAGAGAAGCATCAGCAGAAGTCCTGTAAGAGCACCTAGTAGAAGCATTCGCCGCAGCTATTCTAGGAGTCCTAGCCCTGTACGCAGGAGGACACCTCGTGGGGGTAATTTGTCTAGGAGTGCTTCACCCGATGCTTCACCAAAGCGTATCAGAAGGGGAAGAGGTTTTAGCGAGCGATACTCCTATGCAAGAAGGTATAGAACACCTTCTCGGTCTCCGGTGAGGTCAAACCGGTACAATGGTAGAATTGATCGTGACAGGTAAAGTTATATGCAGTTTTTAATTAGTTACCTCACTGTTGGTATTGATATTTAATAGCGGAGTGATAGACTTAAACATCCTGGCAGCAGATATTCAAGTTACAGAAGGTATTCCCCCAGGCGTTTCAGAAGCCCACCACCACGTGGAAGAACTCCTCCAAGGTTTTTCCCCTCATTACCTATGACAATTGCTTTCCGTATATCATTTTATTAGTTTTTTGGTTTTGTTTTGATGCATTGCTTATTATGCCCATTGTTAGTTTCTTGTATATTTAAGGGTCATGCTAACGAGTGACTAGGGGCACTCTTTAAGGATTCCAAATAAAGAAAATATGGACACTCTTTAAGGATTCCAAACAAAGAAAATATTCTTCAGAAAAGTTAATTATTTCAATTTCCAATGTATTGAATACATGCATTTTAAAAAATACTTACCTTTTTAAGCCCTAAAAGAGTGCCCATGGGGAACTCGTTAGCATTACTCTATATTTAATAATACTCGAGTTCATATAATTATTTGGGAGTTTATACTTTAGGTACCGAAAGAGGAGTAGAACGCCATCTGTGTCCCCCAGTCCACGCCACCGAGCTCGGCGATACAGCAGAAGCCGCAGCCCAATTCTCACTCGCTCTCCAGTTCGGAGTACTTCCCCCGATCGATCACGCCCCTCTCGTGTTGAAAGGCATTCATCATTTTCTCGGAGCAGAAGCAGGAGTTTACCTAAGTCCAGGTCTTCTGTAGAATCACCATCTCCACAAAAAGTAAGTCGAGACAGAAGGTCAAAGTCATCATCCAAAAGCCCAGATGGAAAGAAAGGCTTGGTCTCATATGACGATGGTTCTCCCGACTCAGGCTAAATGTGAAATAGTCACATGTTTTATGTACTCGGGGCCTCGATTTTTGAGCTTTACCTCATACTTTGCTTGCATGCTGGAATTTGCGGGTCTCATGT
The DNA here is from genome assembly GCA_022829125.1 of Lathyrus tuberosus. Lineage (NCBI taxonomy): Eukaryota > Viridiplantae > Streptophyta > Magnoliopsida > Fabales > Fabaceae > Lathyrus > Lathyrus tuberosus. The sequence continues at coordinate 8,860,764 of JALAZF010000082.1, read as the reverse complement.
TTATTTCTTCCCTTTCATAGACAGCAATTGCATGTGAATTTGGTCGAACTGGAATTAGAAACATTGCCTGACTTGTCTTTGGTAGCACAACATTTGAGTTGGATTTATAAAATTTTGGAACACATTAGATTTGATCCATAATGCTCCTTCATAAATAGATCTTAAATTGCAATTTTGTTTGTTTTGAAGTTGTTGTGCGCTTTACAAAATCTAAATATTAACCGACTTAACAAATACATAAAATATTTTAGTTAAAATTAAGATATTTTCATTATTATAGATATACATTATTGGAATTAAAATATTGATCTGGTAGAAAAATAATTTAGTGTATCTTGTCTTATACCAAGAGATCAGCTCAATGTAATTTAATGTTGGTTAATTGATTTTCTACCGCTAACTGATGTGGTAAGGAGACGGCACAATGTGATGAAAGAAATGTGACAATCAGGACAATCCTGAGTCAGACAAAAAACCTAAGTATTGGGGCAGATTCCAATGCTAGTAAAACATTGTAACCATCAAAATCCACTTCATTGTTGTTGAAGCTTAGGCCATTTCTTCTACTCTTAAGCTTTATAAACACTACACAACTTCTGTTTTTGAAACAGATAGCATAGATCAAAAACAGAGAAAATGTCGGTATCATCATGGTCGTCGTCATCTCGTGTTTTCGACACCATAAATGAATGTCTCACCCTTGCAAAATCAGATTCTCATGAAGCTCAGGAGAAAGGTCTTCAAACATTGGCTGCCATCACCAAGGTAAGTCCTCAAAACAGAACTTTGGTAGCTCAAACAGATGGAGCAATCCCAACCTTAGCCACACTCACAAATGCTTCCTCCTCTATTATTCAAACACTTTCCTTGTTGATTCTCTTTAACCTTTCCCTTAACCCTGATTTAAAGCAATCTCTAGCAGACATGGAAACAATCTATCACCTCAATTCTCTCATAAACTCATCGTCATCATCGCCGTGTTCCCTTGATTCGTGCAAACTTGCCTCTTCATTGATTTGTAGCTTGGCCATGTTTGATAAAAACAAAGCCAAATTCGGAGTAGCAGGTACCGTTCAGCTGTTAGTTAAGGCTATTGAAGACTCTCTTATCGATTCTGCTGACGCCCATCATTTTCTAAGTTCTTTGGCTGAACTCGTTCAATTCCATGGAAATTGCACTTTAGCTGTTCGAGGCGGAGCAGTTCCGGTCCTGCTTCAAGTCGTAAAGAGCACTGATAATATCAACGAGGATTTGGCTGGAACCTCTCTTACCGTTCTCGGTCTCCTTGTGAGGTTTGATGAAGGGCTGAATGTAGTGAAGAAAACAAATGAGATAATAAGTTCAATGCTAAGTGTGTTGAAAGGAAGGTCTTTGTTGTGTAAGGAAGGTGCAGTTGATATTCTTGTTAGACTTTTTGATGAGAGTGATGAATGTGTTAGAGAGGCTTTGATGTTATCAGAATTTTCAAGTGTGTTGGCTGATCTTTCTGTGAGGGGTTCGGCTAGAGTGAGAGATAAGGCTGAGTTGTTAATGAGGAAGATTGCAAAGATGAGTTTAGAGACTAACATGGAATTAGTTTGCTCTCTATATGATTAATAGTTTTAGTCAATCAAGTTATTACAAGTTAAATGATGTCATGCTTCAGAGTAATTTTCACCAATTCTATTATTATTATGCTTCTTTTTAATCTTACATGATTACATTGTCAAAATTAGTAATAATAGTCTAGTTTTTATTAGTAGACAAAATAGTAATAATCACTGAGAGTTTAAATTCTAGTAATATCGTTAAATCTAACACTATTGACTTCTATCAATTTAACTAAGATTGTAGACAAAATAATAATAATCACTAAGAGTTCAAATTCTAGTAATAACATCCAATCTAACACTATTTATTGACTTCTATCAATCTAACTAAGATTTGTGGACCGAGACAATTGGTTTTGTTAAATTGTGATATTCATCATCACAATTTACACACAAAAGACAAATGGAAAAGAAAATCAGGAAAAAATATTTCATTCCATCAAAAGTTAATCAATGGTCCCATATATACATCCTAAAGTGCAACCAATCTAGAGAAAAAAATGTGAATTATCTAACTGATTGGTAAACAATATTAAACAAAATAAAACCAACTAAATAATTAATGTGGTATTTTAACACTCCCTCAAACTAGAATGATTGTTGAACAAATTCAATTTGAAAACCGTAGAAAGTATTGGTTGCAGGTGAATGACTTTAGCTTGAACTTGTCTCTAACAATGCGGCAATCCATTTTTATGTGTTTTGTACGCTCATGGAACATCAGATTCGCCGCGATGTGGGTTGCACTTTGATTGTCTAGAAAAATTGTATTAGGCTTGGATTGCAAGATGAATAAGTCTTGTAAGAGATGTAACAACCATTGTGCTTCACATGTGGAGTTTGGGAGAGCACGATCAAGGATGTTAAAATCGTGATTAAAAATTTAAACTCTTAGATTTTACGTTTTCAGATCGGCATTTGGTGCTAAATTGTAGGTAAAATCTTTTTTTAGTAAAATCTTATACTGGAATGATTTTACACGATTTAAATCTCTCTGAAATCTGTAAAATCGTGTAAAATCTTTGAATTTTACTCTTTCACTTGATTTTACCTTTTTAATCTTGAAATTTTAAAAAACACAGCCCAATAAAACTTCTCCCACTTTATTATTTTATTCACTTTAAATAACTTCTTTTTTCATTAGACATTAGACTTTTCATTTACTAAAGCAATGAAAATTAAAAAATTTTAAACCCTAACATCACTTCACTTGAACGACGCCGGACCGAAACTTCAACGATAATATTATGTGAGTTTTATTCTTTGTTTGGTATCTAAAAAGTGAGACTTCTTCGCAAATAAAAAATAGAGAAATGTTATGTTACTATGTTATTATGTGATTGTATATAACCTTAGTTTGTTACTATGTTTGTTACAGTCTTTCTAGTTTTGCTATTCTGTATCTTTGAATGCTACTATAATTTGTAATCTAAGTGATTGTTACAGTATTTTGCTAATTTTATTATTTTAATATACCAACTTAATAGAAGTTGATTTGATTTATTGTGTATATTTTTAACAAACTTGCTTTAGTGTCTTATTCTTTTAGTTAAAATTTATTATTTAAATTTGATTATTTTTATTATTTACATTTATATTTAATATTATTTTAACTTGAGATAAACTCTACGATTTTACGTTTTGATTTTACCTAGCCAAAACGAGTCAAGGTAAAAACTCGATTCTGACAACCTTGAGCACGATATTCGGCCTCCGAGGATGATCGAGAAACGAAGATCTGCTTCTTTGATTTCCAGCTGATTAGAGAGGAACTCTGGTAGAAATAGAAACCTGTGGTAAATGTCTAGTAAGCGTGCAAGAGCCCCAACCAACATCTGTAAACCCGATTAGAGTTAGGCTGAAATTTTCTTTGAAGAACAGTCCATTGGCCGATGCATTTTTCAAGTATCGTACAATCCTTAATGTTGCATTGAGTTGTATTTTGGCGTGGCTAGCTAGAAACCGACTAACTCTGTAAATAGAAAAGCAAATGTCAGGTTGTGAATGCGTTAAATAGACCAGCTTACCTATCAAACGTCGGAACTGAGACAGATCAGGGAGTAAATCCGTTGGTTCAACATGCAAATTGAATGTTGGGTCCATTGGTGTAGAGGAAGACTTAGCTTCTAATAAACCCGTGTCATGTAATAAGTCTACGTTGTATTTTCGTTGGCACAATGACATGCCAATAGTTCATTTGGAAATCTCGAAACCTAGGAAATATTTTAATATACCAAGATCTTTGATGCTAAAACGTTTGTCAAGAACATAATTGATATACTTGAGAATTCTGATAAGTTATTACCTGCAAGTAAAATATCATCGAGATATACTAGAATGGCAGTGAAATATAAATTATCAATTTAAGTAAATAAAGAGTAATTGACCTTGGATTGGGTATAACATAATTCAAGGAGCGTGGTAGTGAGGGTATTGTTCCATTGTCTACTGGTCTGCTTAAGGACATAGGTAGACTTACTGAGTTTACACACAAGATTTTTAGAGGATTGGTTAAGGCCCGTAGGGAGTTTCATATAGACATCTTTATCTAATTTTCCATGGAGAAAGGTCGTGTTAATATCTAACTGATGTAAATGGAAACCTTTGGTGGATGCGATAAAAAGCAAGGTGCATATTGTTTTCATTTTGACAACGGGGATAAATGTTTCATGATAATCCAGACCATCAGTTTGGGTAAAGCCTTTGGTGACTAGACGAGCTTTGTATCGCTCTATAGTGCCATTAGAATGGAACTTTAGCTTAAATATCCATTTGCAACCAATTGCCATTTTATTAAGGGGGAGGGGAGTAAGACCCAAAGTTTGATTGTCAATAAGGCCATGTAATTCTAAACCTATAGCTTTCTTCCAGTTAGGATAAAAAACTACAATAGAAAAAAAAGTAGGTTTAGGGATGGAAAATAAATTTAAAGAAGCAGAATTTATGATGATGAGATAAATTAACATAAGATAAATAGTGAGGAGATCTAGCTGTGAATGGAGTAGGAAAATTATGGATAATTGAATAGTGTAAGTCTTAGAGATACAAAGGAGGCTCGGAGATACGACTAGATTTTCTAGTGGGTGTGGTGGTGGGTATTGTAGTGGTTGTAGAAACGGGATTTAATTGAGTGGGGATGGTGGGAGAATGTTCTTTGTAGTATCATTTATGGAAGGTAAGGGTTGAGTTGTGTTAGGAGTATTCAGAGGTAGATGAATTATGGGAGAGGTGGCGTGGGGGCTTGATGATTAAAATAGTCAAGGTCAAAGTCAACATGGGTTATGGGTTGGGATGGAGCATTCAGAGGTAGAGGAGGTGTGGGAGGTCGAAGGTTAATGTTGTTTATAGTGGGATAGGGAAAAATAGATTAAAAAAACAAAGTGTCTCTAGAGAGAAAAATAAGTATATATTGAATGTCAAAGAGAATGTGACCTTTGACACCATCTTAGTTATCTAAGTAAATATAATTGCAAGATTTAGGTCAAGTTTAGATTTGATGTGTTTAGGAGTGCAAGCAAAACTAGTCAGCCAAACAAATTAATGCTAGAGTATTCAGGAATTTTATTGTATAAAATTTGAAAATGAGTTTTGAATTGTAAAAAATGAGAGGGAAGTCTGTTAATTAAGTATACTGCATGATGGAGGGCATGAGCCCTAAAAATATTAGGCAAATGAGATTGCAAAATTAAAGCATGGTGACACTCAAAAGGGTGACCAAGGAGTGTCACCATGTTTCTGATGTATGACATTATCCCTCTTGAGGGTGACCAAGGAGATTATGCCATAGATTAAACCTATTGCCAATGTTTTTACAAGACTTAAAAAATGAGATTATTAGAAACAACATGTTTAGCATTGATAGGGACTAAAATGGAGGGAAAAGTAAGCATGTAAAACCCATTAGTTAGCTCAGTTGTACCAATCGTCCTCAAGGTATGGTTCCCCTGTATCAAACATTTAGAGGAATCAAAATAAATGATACAATTCAAACCAGTGACTATTTAGGGAATAGAAACCAGCTTGGCGTGAAATTCAGGGATATATAGAACATTATCAAGATAAAAACTGTTTATTGAAATGAATAGTGCATGAATAAAAGGTTTTAACAGATGCCCAATTAGGGAGTTTAATTTCAATAAAATGGGAAAACAAAGAACTAGAATGGAACACATGATCTGTGGTCCCAGTGCCTAAAATCCAAGTGTTATGATTAGAAAAAAATATGGATAAGAAGAGGTACTTAATGGAACAGGGAGATTGGTATGCACCTGATGAATGTTGGCTTGAGTTGATTGAGGTAGATGTTGAATGAGGGACAAGAGTGATTTATGTTGATCAGGTGTGAAGCTCGTAGGGACATGGTAAGATGAAGTCTCTAGAAGAGGACGCGTAGTTGTGTTGTCACTTTGAACTTCAACTGTTTGAGTTAAATCCATCTTTTTGAGGTAGAATGGAAGCCCATGCTTCGTAAAGCATAATTCTATAGTGTGACATGGTTTGTTACGGTATGAATAAATTTTGTATCCTCTGCCTCTATCTTGAGTGGCGGGTTTGAACGAAGAATCTTGAGTACGAAATTTAGGTTTAAACTTGTTGAGTTGAGCAATGACTTTCTTTGAATCAGTAGAGGGATTGGATTTCCTTTCTTGTTGGATTAACATAGAAAATACCTTGTTAATGTTCATTGAGGCCATTGAGGAAGCGAATGACTTGATCGTTAGCTTTGTAAGTTTTAATTGTGGGAAGAAGGGTGCAAGAACAGGGAACAACACACGTACAGGAAGGGATAGATAGAAAATAATCGAGTTCTTGCCACATCTTCTTAAGAGTTATGAAGAACTGGGCATTGGTTTGGTTGCCTTGACGAAGCGCATAAATATGTTCTTGTAACTCTGAAATTTTGAAAATATCTCCCTGATGTCACCTTTCTCGAAGTTCTCCCAAATTTCTTCTACAGTTTCCATCCAAAGGATGTTTTCGACTATCTCAAGACTGATGGAATTAGTTATCCATGCCATTACCATGGTGTTTCAGCGGCCCCAGACCATGGATTTTCGTTCATTGGCTGAAGGATGAATTAGGGTTCCATATATGAAACCTAATTTGTTCTTCGATCGAAGAGCTACACGAATGGAACAAGGCTAAGTATGGTAGTTTTGGTTGGTTAAATGAGGTGTAACAATGACATGGTCTGAGTTATCAAATGGGTGCATGAAAAAAGGGTCCAACATATCAGTTTGATAGTTGCATTAGGTAGTATGAGTAGGATTGGGAATATCGAAAACAAGAGGGTTAGGGTGAGGAATATTTTGCAAATTGTTTGAAATAGATTCATCTTCAAAAAATCCGCCAACAATTGCTATTGATGATGTAAAAATTATGATTAAGAGGTCGAAGTTGATAGAAAATGGTAAAAGATTTTGAAAAGTATGATTTGAGTTTAGGGTTGAAGAATTGATGAAGGTGAATTGGTGATTTTTGGGTAAAAAGGTTCGCTATGAGGATGAATGTGAGAGAATGATGAATATTTTGGTTATTTGGTAAGCCAAAATATATGTTTTCCGGGTAAAAAGGAAGAAGGGTTTATGACCGAATGAAGATTCTGGGAATTTTATGAAGGTTATGTTGAAGATTTGAAGAAAGGTGATAAGAAATGATGGTGTTTTTAAGTTTCTAGGTGGAATTGGAGATGAAATGTGAAATATTCTAGGTAAGTGATGAAGTTGATGTTGGATCTAAATCTATGTATAGAGTTTATAATCTAACAATTGTTCATCCTAGTTCCGGATCTGAAGAGTATATGTCTATAGCGATTCAAATCCAAACATAAAGCAAGTAAACAAAGATGACATCAATATAGATTCATAAAATAGATTGTATACAATGCCATAATCAATAAATATGCATACTATCAAAGTAAACTTACATACAAAACCCCAACAAGAAAGGTACAAAGAGAAGAAGAAAGATGAAGAAGAATCTCTCGCTGTGTCCAACAAAGTAACGCAATTCCAACTTCGGATCATCGTTATGCAACCTCTAATATTGTTTCTAAGCTACTATACACAAAGATTTTGGTTGATGGAGTTGGGGTTAAAAGTTCCCAAAACATACCCTAAAAATCTGTGTAAAAATGAATAAATAGGGGCTAGAAATTGCATATCCCGCTCAGCCACATCAGAGGGCGCTCAACGCGCAGCCCGCTCTAGTGGCGCTCAGCCTGACCTGACAAAAAAAGTTTCTTCTTTTGGTCATAACTTGCGAACCGTAACTCCATTGACGCACAATCAGAAGTGTTGGAAAGCTTATTCAATGCTCTATATTACAATGACTAAATAACACGCGTTTGCCTTTGATTCCAATGCTTCAATTATGCATGAAAACCTACAAAAAGAGATTAAAATAATCTAAATGAAACAATATTTATATTGTAACGCAAATTATACAATATATACGCAAAAGTTGAGGTTTATGCATGAAAATCAATTGAAATAAGTTAATAAGTGCCATAAAACTACACACATATTTAACACAATTTGACACTTATCAAAGTTTTTCCAACTTAAAACTTTGTTTGTTCTCAAACAAAGGTCTCTCCAACCTAAACAAACAAAAGTAACATTCAAGAAATCATGAATCAACAAGTTTATAAAAACGAAAACAAATGTATGGTTCAAAAGAACAGGCACAAACAAAGCAATGCTTACCACTTTACTACAACGACAACATGAAAATGAAACAAATCCTAAATACAAAACATATGTAAAATATTCTAAGATAATACATTGTTTAAAAATGAATCACACATAGCACACCTTTCATTGATAAATGAAAAATATAAAAGCATGAGGAGTTTGACTCTAACCCAACAATCTTGTTAACAACAAATTAAATTATACATTCATAAAAAAAAAACTCATGTTGAAAGCATCAAAGAATAAATCACAAGGACTTTCAAGGATTGTAATGTGACTTGGGTAACAAGGAAGGGTCATATCTAAAGGCCAATGAAACAAAATTGCCTAATCCTATGAGAGCAATCACTTCCCACACTTTCAAGCAATCAAAAACTATACAACTTATTCATATTACTCAAAATTACAACCTTGATCTTATTCAATATTTTTTTTCTTTTTTTTCTTTCTTTTTCTTTTTCAACCACTTTATTTTTCAACCTCTAGCAACCAACTTTTAAGCAAGAATACAACCACACATAGTGACATGCTCTTAACTTTCTAAGGCAAGTAAAAAATTCTAACCACAATATATGGTTGAGGGTTCAAGTGCAAAGAAACAAAATTAGAATCCATGATGAACTACTTACTCATTCACAAGTTCACAGTTCAACACCAAGATGAATCCTAACAAAAAGGCTCAAAGGAGTTTAACAAATGCTCGCTCACTCACAAGGTAAATTACTTTTGGTTAGGTGGTTACGCTCAATTTAAAAAAATTGTCTTGATCATTTTCATGCTATCATACAAAACAACAAAAATGCAAAATTAAACATAATGAAACAAAGTTAAAACAAGAATGTTGGTATCCTGTGCATATAGTAAACAATGGAAAGCTACCTCACATTTAGGATTTGTTCTAAAGTGATTAAAAAGAATGAATGACATGATATTTGTACAAATTACAAGTTTCATATTCATGCTATCTTCTAGAAAGCATTAAACATGTACCTTGCATTGTACCAACTTCAAACACTATCATTACCACACATTTGCATGTGAAATAATTACCCCATGCTTCTTCAAATCATTAGACCAATATTTGAAAACAAACAACAAACAACAATATTAGAAAGGGTTATGATCGTGAAGGCTGGATCAGATTCTGTAGAAGTGGGCCACCAAGTGCGTCTGGGATGCTGGTCGTATGGAGAGGAGGGGGGTGTACCTGCAAGGCACTCCGATGCTCAAGTAAGAAAGGGTCAGAGAAAAGGGGCAAGTACAAAGTATTAGTTCGTAGGGTGAATATTGGATACCTGACCCTCTCAAGCGAGAGGGTTTATATAGAGCCCCCAGCGGGTGGTCAACGATCCTATTTTAGGGCGAAATAACCGTTTTCCCTAAAGAATAGGTAACTACCCAAACTTGCCGTTATGTCGGGCAGGGTGCCCGAAACTAGCCGTTATGTCGGGCACATGCATGGTTTCGGGCACCTGCCCTTAACTGTTCGGGGAGCAATGGAGCCGTGCGTAACAGGCAGTGATTCCGGGGAAGAACGATGTATTCCTTGCCTGATTGGAGGGGCAGAAAGGTAACTTTTACCTCCTTGTGGGTTGGACTTAGGCAATTTGGGCCGCTCTGGAGCAGAAGCGGATTGGGCCATGTCCACCCATTGGTCCAGTCCAGAACAGGAGCCCCCCAAGTCGTTGCTTCCGAGTATGGGAGTGATGACTTAAGGACAGTTTGTTGCTCCGGAGAGCTAGCATGGAGTCGTCGTTTGAAGACGAGGAGGATTGTCTCAATGTGTTCGTGACCCCTGGTGTCCGTGAGATTCGTGGTCGTGACCTTGTTGCCCGGTGCACGGGGAGACTAAAGGTCAGTCAGAATTGGAAACGTTGGGGCACCACATGTGCCTAGAGCTCCGTGTAGCAGTTACTAGGTAATGATGGCTAGTTGCTAGTCATCATGGCCTACGAGCGCGTGTCTGCACGTGACCCTTTGTATGAAAGGGGGAAATTCATTCCATTTGGAACTTTTTCGCTCTGATTTCTCTTCGTCTCCTTCAACGTTCCTGCCCGTCACCGCCGTCTGCTTCTCCGACCACCGTTCCAAGCTTTCGAGCAGCCACTTTCGTCTTCTTAAATCAAGTAAATTTTTTGATCCTGTGCTTGTTCTAGTCCTTTTGGTTGTCAATGGTAGATTGCATGTGGTTAGGGCTAGGTTTAGATGACGAAATAAGTGGATCTCCGGTGATTGTTGGTGGTGGGCGGTGGTTGTGCCATTTTTTCACTTCTAACATGTCGCCGAACTCGTTAGTATGTTTTGGTTAGGAGGGCGGTTGACGGCGTCGTTGCGATGGCGACGCTTGTGTAACCGTCGTGAATTTTCATCTTCTGAGTGGGTGATGAGTTTTCTAGTAGAATGCTCCCAGATTCCGGAGGAGCTTTGCGGTTTCCGACGAAGCTTCGATCGGAAACTGGGTGTGAATGCGGGGAAGTTCCTCGTTTGGGGACTATTTGTTTCGAGCGTCTCCTCGCGGGGAGGTTTCAGCTTTTTGATGTTAGGGCTTAGGCCGGGGACGTGTCCTCAGCCATTTACGCGCCCTTTCACTTGACTTAGCGGTGGAAGGGTGGATTTGATTTGTTGTCGAATTCACTTTTCTTCTCTGCTTTTCAGGTGATCGACATGGCGACGGGGCCAGATAGAGAGATTATTCTAGATACGTCCGAGGAAGAGATAAGCTCTTCGAAAAATAGTAGCTCGACGACTTCGAGTTCCTCCAGTGATGTCGGGGACGAATAGGAATTGGAAGTTATGGACGAGGACGCCGTTGAGGGTCCCGAGGAGGAATGGGAGGTGGCCGAACCAGCCGACCACGTGTTTACCTTTGCAACATATTTAGGAGATGTTTTTACGGAGGTAGGACCGGAGGGGAGTGGAAGGTGCACTTCCCTTCTGAGGATGAGCGGGTCTGCAAGGATTTTGGGGACCGCTTTACAATGTATGAATATGCCTTTAAGGAGCTGGGTCTGAGGCTGCCGTTCACCGATTTTCAGCAGTCGGTGTTTACGCACTTGAAGTTGGCTCCCACGCAGTTGCACCCCAACTCATTGGCCTTCATTCGGGCGTTCGAGTTGGTGTGCGAATACCTCGCTATAGGGGCTACTCTTCCTCTTTTCTTCACCGTCTTCCATCTTCAAAGGAAGCTGTCTGGGAGGAAGTATGGTTGGGTTTCTTTGAAGCAGCCTCGCAAATTGTTTAAACCTTTCTCTGAATCGATACGGACGTTTAAGACGCGGTACTATGTTGTCGAGCCCGTGTCCGAAGCTGCCCAGGACAGTGTATATGTCTGGGAGATCGAGGTTGACGAGGATGGGAACGACCTGTGCGATGAGGCGGGGAAATTCATTGGGCAGAGGATTTATAAGTTCCCTATTCATTGGGCACCTGACCATTTTACTAAGGAGCCTAGTGACTACGTTCTCCAACTGCATGAGCTACACGGGCAGGATGCCGTGGCGTATGATGAGTTAGTGAAGTACGTTAACTCCTTCCTGCTCGCCGAGTGCTGAACAAAGAAGGGTAACCCGATCTTCGAGGAGGACGGTAGTTAGAGGGTTGAGTATCAGTTTATCAACACCAAGGCACTGCTGGAGTGCAAGACTCCTGCGGAAGTCGAGAAGCTGCTTGGTAGTTTTAGTTATTTTAGATTTGCTCGTATTACTCTTTTCCCCGTAACTAACGTGTTCGTCTTTTGTTTATGTAGGTGAGATGCCTCAGGCTCATGAGAGGGTTGTAAAGAATGCTCTTGCGAGGAACAAGGCCAGAGCGGTTCCTCTGAAGTCTCGGTTTGCTGGTGCTCGTGCTCCTCCTCCGGCGCAGTCTGCTGCGGTGACCTCTTCTTCTCCTACTCCCGCTCCCCGGGGGTCTCCTCTTCCTTTGACCGGTTGATCCAAGCGGCCAAGGTTTAACAACGCTGTGGGCCTCACTCAGGCATCGGAGAAGGGGAAGTTCGAGCTTCCTCCTTGCATCCTTGATAGGAAATTCTTCGAGGGGAACTCTTTGATCGTGCCTCGGGCGGAGTCTCTTCGCTTGGAAAACATGGACCGCCCGAGCAAGAGGGCGTTGGTGGCTTAAGACGCATCAGCTTTGATTAGGATGCTGGAGATGGCGGCCGTTTATGATGAAGGGGACTCTGCAACTAAGGCCGAACTTAATGCTGCTCGGGCTGCCATGGCGTCCCTCAGAGAAGAAGCCAAGGTTGCCGATGATGCTCGGAAGAAGGCTGAGGAAGAGGTAGCTCAGTTGAAGAAGGAGAATTCTACGCTGGCGACGGAGAAGAAGGCTTTCGAGGAGCTGGTCTAGCAGTTGAGGGCGGTCAATGCCCCGAGTGAAGATGAGCCGGAAGATGTGAAGGAATTGAAAACGAGATCCGAGCTGGTCGCCCCTTTGCTAGTGGCCGAGGTTGACAGTATTGCCGTCGCGGATGAATCCTTCAGAAATGTCGTCGCTCAACTGCGGGTGGTGAACACTGAGCTTGACTTTTCCGTCAAGGGTACCCACTATCTGGCGCATGTTGAGGACGGCCAGATCGTTATGCCCGACGCTCTCCTTGAAGGGAACACCGAGGATCAGCCCGTGGAGGACCAGGGGCCCCAGTCTGAGCCAGCCGAGCACGTGGACGAGTGAGGAGTCTATTTTTGTTGTTGTAATTTGTCCGGCCTGCGCATCGAGTATCTGTTGTAACTTATCTTTGGGGGGTTATGGCCCCCGCTTTATGTAACTCAGCACAATCGTGGTCCTTGTGGCCACTTATTATGTTAAATTATTATATGTTTGATTCTGGTATCTGCATGATTTTACTTGCTTTTATTTTTTGCTAAGTGTTATACTCATGCTCATTGTGAATGTATATCTGCCAGTGATTGGGAGTGTTTTAGGGGATTACTCGTTGTAGATGTGTTCGGCAGTGAGGGGAACTGGTCGAACGGCAGGGGAATGCCCTGGCGGGGATGCGGAGCTCAGGCAGCGTTTCAGGCCTGAGTTCGCGGCGTGAACGTCTCATCGCGAGCTGGGGTTCTGCCAATCATGGTACTTTGACGACGACGATGCTCGATCGAGGACCGCCGTCGAGCAGTTACTAGGCGTGCATAGTGGTCGGTAGTTGACGTCCGTCGTTGTGATGCTCGAACCGAGAATTAGGGCCTTAACTATAGTATTGTTTTAGCTTTTCGGCATTCCATGGTCGAGCAAGTTCTTCCCCGTTGAGATGTTCTAGGTAGTAGGCCCCATTTTCCGTTTTTGCTCGGACGCGATAGGGCCCTTCCCAGTTGGCTGCTAGTTTGCCTTCGCGAGAGTCTTTGTGGTTTCTTCTTAGAACAAGGCTCCCCAAATCGAAATATCGCTGTATCACCTTGGCGTTGTGCCTGATGGTAATTTTTTTGTTTTATTGGGGCTTCGCGGAGGGCTGCCCCAGTTCGGATTTCCTCGTCGAGGTCGAGTTCTTCTCTTAATGATTCGTCGTTCATCTCCTCGTCTAGGGGCGATTCTGTCTGCCTGGAGGGCACGTGAACTTCGACGGGGATTACAGCCTCGGTCTTGTATGCTAGACGGAAAGGTGTTTCCCCGGTCGTTGAGTGCGGAGTTGTGCGGTATGCCCATAGTATGATGTGCAGTTCCTCGACCCATGCCTTCTTTGTTTCATCCAGCCTTCGCTTGAGGCCTCGAAGGATGACTCGTTTGGCTGCTTTAGCCTGCCCGTTTGTTTGAGGGTGCTCTACGGATGCGAAATGCTGCTTCATGTCCAGTTGGACGACGAAGTCTTGGAACTTACTGTCTGTGAATTGCGTCATATTGTCCGTTACTATCGCTTGGGGGATGCCAAAATGTGCAAGGATGTTTCGTTTGTAGAAACGCAGGATGTTAAGGGCAATTATTTTGGCTAGAGCTTCCATTTCTATCCATTTTGTGAAATAGTCTACGCCCACTATTAGGTATTTATTCTGACTCGATCCTACCACGAAGGGTCCTAGGATGTCTAGGCCCCACCAGGCGAATGGCCACTCGGAGGACATAGCCTTGAGCTCGTTAGGCGGAGCCAGGTGCATGTCCCCGTGTCGTTGACATTTATCGCATTTCTTCACGTGTTCTTTTGCGTCGTGCTGCATGGTCGGCCAATAGTATCCTGCTCGGAGGGCCTTTCGGGCAAGCGACCTTCCGCCGAGATGTTGGGCATTGATTCCTTCGTAGATTTTGCGCAAGATATGCGCGACCATTTCCTGCTCGACACATTTGAGCAGCGGAATGGAGAATCCCCGCCTGTAGAGTTTATCTTCGACCAAGACGTAATAGCAGGCTCTTCGCCTAACCGTGCTGGCCTCTTTTGGGTCGGACGGAAGTTCGTCTTTGGCGAGATAGTTGTAAACAGGGGTCATCCAACAGTTGTTGTCGCCGATCACCTGCACGTCGAGGGTCGGGGAGGCCTTCTCGATACTGGGTCGAGTAAGTACTTCCTGTATGACGGATTTGTTTCCGCCTTTCTTCTTTGTGCTGGCCAGTTTGGACAGAACGTTTGCTCGGACGTTATGTTCACGGGGAACATGTTTCACTTCTACCGTTGCGAACTTTGCCATCTCCTTCTTGACCAGGGCCAAGTATTCGGTCAGGTTGTCGTTTTTGGCTTGATATTCTCCCCGGACCTGGAGGGCCATGAGTTGTGAATCTGTGCAAATGACGACTTCTTCTGCGCCCAGGTCCTCGGCCAGAAGTAGCCCAGCGAGGAAGGCCTCGTATTCAGCCCGGTTGTTAGAGGTTGGGAAGGACAGGGTGAGTGATACTTCAATGATGATTCCTTCGTTGCTTTCCAGTATGATGCCCGTGCCGCTCCCTGCCGAGCTTGAGGCACCGTCAACAAAAATGGTCCATTTGTGCGCTTCGCTCGCGGGGGAGTCCGCGAACGTCATTTCTGGGACGAAGTCGGCCAGAGCTTGGGCCTTGAGGGATTTCCTGCTTTCGTATTGGATGTAAAATTCGAACAGTTCTAGCGACCATTTGAGCATTCGGCCGGCCATATCTGGTCGTCTGAGCAGCTGCTTTATGGGTTAATCTGTTCGAATCACGATCGTGTGAGCCAGGAAGTAGTGTCTTAATCTTCTGGCTGCGTTGATGAGGGCCAGTGCCACTTTCTCTATCTGTTGGTATCTTAACTCTGGTCCTTGCAGTGCTTTGCTCTTGAAATATATGGGCTTCTGCCCGTCAGGCGTCTCGCGGATGATAGCGGCGCTCACTGCTTCGGTTGCTACGACGAGGCACAGGTACAACGTTTTGCCATTGTCCGGGCGAGAGAGGACCGGTGGTTCTGAGAGTGCTCGTTTCAGATAGAGAAGGACCTTGTCACACTCCTTGGTCCATTCGAATGCTGCCTCTTTGCGGAGGAGTTTGAAGAATGGTAGGGCGTGCTGGGCGGACTTGGCCACGAAACGAGATAGTGACGCGAGCATCCCGTTGAGGGACTGGATGGATTTCTTGGACTTTGGCATAGGAAACTCGGAGAATGCTCGGCATTTATCGGGATTGGCTTCTATTCCCTGCTCGGACACTGAACGTGCACTTCTCCGGATTAAAACACATTTTGAATTTCCTGGCCTGTTCGAAGACCTTTCTCAAATGGGCAGTATGATCGGTTTCCTCGTGGGATTTCACGATCATATCGTCCATATAGACTTCGAGCATGTTGCCTATTTCTCCCCGGAATACCTTGTTCATCATTCTTTGGTAGGTTGCTCCGGCGTTCTTCAGGCCAAAGGGCATTACATTGTAGTAATAGTTGCCCGATTCGGTCATGAAGGCCGTGTATTTTTTGTCGGCCATTGCCATTGGAATTTGATTATAGCCCGAGTAGGCGTCCATGAACGATAAAAGTTTAAAACCGGCAGAATTATCAACAAGTTTATCAATATTGAGGAGCAGGTAGGCATCCTTCGGGCATGCCTTATTGAGATCGGTGTAATCAATGCACATGCGCCATTTTCCATTAGATTTTTTAACTAGTACAATGTTGGACAGCCAAGTGGTGTACTTGGCCTCCGAAATAAATTTGGCCTCGAGGAGGTCCTTTACAACTTTTTCAGCAACCTCCGTTTTCTCCGGAGACTGCTTTCTCCTACATTGTTCTACGGCCTTGACGGCCGGGTCGATTGTCAGCTGGTGGCAGGCGACGGATGGACCCAAACCGGGCATTTCGGCGGCGCTCCATGCGAAGAGGTCAGCATTCTCACGGAGGCATGCTTTGAGCTGCTTCCTCGCTATGTCGGGCAGGTCTGCTCCAATCTTCACTCCCCGCTGAGGGTTGTCGCTGAACAGAATGATCTCGAAGTTGCCATCCGGGATTGGGCGCATCGGATGGGAGCTGCCGCTGGTCGATACAGACGGGTTGGCTGATGTTGCTCGTTCCTCCTACTGACCTTCTTCGGGGAAGCGACTGTCGAGGTCGATGGAGTCGACCTGGGGCAGAGGCTTGGTTTCCTCGGAGCTGCTTGGCAATGCTGGCTTGCCCGACGCTTTTGGCTTGGACGTAATGGCGTTGAGCCCTTTTGTAGATGCCTCGAAACAGCTTCGATGTCGCCGTGGAGGGTGGCGACAATCCCTCTTGAAGTGTAATACTTCATCTTCAGGTGGACTGTTGAAGGCACCACTACCAACTCGGCCAGAGTTGGCCTTCTGAATATGCATTAGTAAAGCGACGGGCAGTCGATCACCAGAAATTGTACCTTGACGGATCTGGCCATCTCAGCTGATTCGAAGGTTTTGATCAGTTCAACATAGCCCCATGGCTTGGTCACTGATCCGTTGAATCCCTGTAAATCAGACCTTACATATGGGGTAAGATGTTATTCGTCCAGCTGAAGTGTTGAAAACAGCTGGGAGTACATGATGTCGACCGAGCTGCCCTGGTCGACGAGGATTCTGCGAACGTCGAAGTTCGCCATTCGGGATCTGACGAGCAAAGGTATGCTCGAGTTTGGGGATCCCCCAAGGAGCTCTTCCCGGTAGAAGAAGATGGGAACGGAGCCCTTCTGGGCCTGATCAAGCGTGGTCACTTTATTAGAGCTTGTGTTGATCAGATGCTCGAATTTTTGTTTCACGGAGCCCACCGTGACTTTGTTGAAGCCTCCATCAGAGATGACCATGGCGAAGGGAAACGTCTCCCACGGGCTGTGGGCCGCAAAATAAGCAGGGGCGCTGAGCCCGTCCGGGACGTAGAAGTCCTCTGGTCGCGATATGGACATAACGACCTGTATGTTGGCGTCTTCCGAGGAGGGTACTTCCTCCTCTATCTTCTTGAACTCCTGGGCGTCCTGCCGAGGAGTGTCCTTCTTCTTCGCGAACTATTTCAGGTGGCCGTCCCTGATTAGTATCTCAATGGAATCCTTCAGATGGATGCAGTCTTCTGTAGTGTGGTCATGACTCTTGTGGAAATGGCAGTATTTTGATTTGTCCACGTTTGGTCTGGCCAGCAGTTGTTTGGGGAAGCGGACCCCTGCCTGCTTGAACTCCAAATTAGCACATTCGGACAATATCTTCTCCCTGGAGACGGTCAGGGGGGTGTAGTCATGGAAACGCCCGGAGGGTCCCTTGCTGTCACGGGAGTCCCGTGGACGGTCCTCGCACCCCCGTTCACCCCGACGAGATGTCGAGGCTTTCTTTCCTCTGGAGGCCCGAGCGTTCTCCTGATGGCGTGATGCTCGGACGTTGCTGGCCACAACCTTCTCTTTATACTGAATGTGCGATTGGGCTTTGAGGAGGAGGGCGTCTAAATTCCTCGGTGGTGCGAGGCCAATGGCTTTAGAAAACTCGTCCGCCCGGGTGGAGCCCTTGCTCGAGAAGAAACTTCTTCATTTCGTCTGTTGTAGGGACCTGTACTGCTTCCTTGTTGAACCTCTCGATATATGCGCGGAGAGGCTCTTCTTTTCCTTGGATTATGGCCCCAAGGGAGGCCTTGGTCTTGGGGTGACGGCCAGATGCTGTGAAATGCCGCGAGAACATCCTGCCCAGTTGTCTCCACGAGGTAATGGACTCCTCGGGCAGCTGCTTGTAGCATGTCATCGCTCCCTTTTGGAGCGTGGTTGGAAATAGTCGGCATTTGATGGCGCCTCATACGCCGCAGTAGTCCAACAGTGCATCGATGTTCTCGATGTGCTCGTCGGGGTCAGTGGTTCCGTCGTACGTGCCTAGTGATGGGGGCTTCTCCAAGCCTTTAGGGAGACGGGTAGCCAAGATCTCCTGGGACAACGGGCCGTGAGGCTCGTCGTCGCTGCTAGAACTGGTGAACGATGGGGACCAAAGGGGACGCTCATGGCTGCGGTTCCTCTGGGGAGAAGGAGAGCGGTTCCTTTGAAGAGAAGGTGAGCGCTTCCTTCGGGGAGTAGGCGAACGGTTCCTTCGGGGAGAAGGTGAACGGGCCCGACCTTTAGACTTGACCGGGGGAGATTGCTCGTTCCTTCGAGTCCTCTTGTGGCCGAGAGAGTGCTGGTCACGCGGGGAAATCTGGTCACGTTTCCGGGCTGCGCGAGGGTCAGGCTCTTGGCGCAGTCTTCGGTCGATGTCTCTCCGGGGCTGCGGGCTCCTTGACCGTCGCTAGTTTCTCTATGAAGGAGGGGATCTTGGATGGTTGGACTCTTCTAACGCCCCGATCCTCTCGTTCTGCTGCAAGATTAGAGTGTTGGTTTTGTTGATCGCCTCCAGGAGAGCTGCCACGGCCGGGTCGGCGTTGGGCGGAACAGGAATGGGCTGGACGTCAAGTGAAGACTGATCGTTGTTGCGATCAGCATGGGTAGGGGAAGGAGAAGCACTGGCTCCGTCCCTTAGAAAACGAGCATCTCGGAGGAGAGATGATTGGCCGTCAACGTCAGATTTGTTGACGGGGAGGATAATGGTTTGGAGAGCATCCTTGGCACGATCTTGAGAGGCCATGATGATGATGATCTTTGAGAATTGTTTTGATCTTCTATTTCTGGGGAAAGAAAGATGGGGAGGACAATGATTCCCACAGACGGCGCCACTAATCGTGAAGGCTGGATCAGATCCTGTAGAAGTGGGCCACCAAGTGCGTATGGGATGCTGGTCGTATGGAGAGGAAGGGGTGTACCTGCAAGGCACTCCGATGCTCAAGTAAGAAAGGGTCAGAGAAAAGGGGCAAGTACAAAGTATTAGTTCGTAGGGTGAATATTGGACACCTGACCCTCTCAAGCGAGAGGGTTTATATAGAGCCCCCAGTGCGTGGACAACGGTCCTATTTTCGGGGCGAAATAACTATTTTCCCCAAAGAATAGGTAACTACCCAAGCTAGCCGTTATGTTGGGCAGGGTGCCCGAAACTAGCCGTTATGTCGGGCACAGACATGGTTTCGGGCACCTGCCCTTGACTTTTCGGGGAGCAATGGAGCCGTGCGTAACGAGTAGTGATTCCGGGGAGGAACGATGCATTCCTTGCCCGGTTGGAGGGGCAGAAAGGTAACTTTTGCCCCCTTGTGGGTTGAACTTAGGCAATTTGGACCGCTCTGGAGCATAAGCAGATTGAGTCATGTCCAGCCATTGGTCCAGTCTAGAACAGGTTAATAGCTATTTTTCTCCCTGCCATTTGGGCGAAATTTGAAAAAAGCCCCTGTAACTTTTTTAGATTCCCCCCTAACATTTAAAATTCTACTGTTTTGACTCCTCTTGAAATCTAGTCAGCAGAATCTTTGACATGGCAAAATTTTTATAATTTTTTATTATTATTTTTAATTATGTGGATGGATTAGTTGACGTTTTTTATTATTATTTAATTTTTAAATTTCATGTGACATTTTTTATTATTATTTTATTGTTTTAGTGTTAAATGTCAAAATTCTAAAAAATTGTCCTAAAAGATGTTGAATACATGACCTTTTGTATCTATCAACCACACCTTACCACTAGGATATATACTACTTTTGTTTAAGAATTTGCATCTATCTATAATATAGGAACTTTTGTGGTTCTGGTTAATACTACACTAACCCTCTTCCAAACAATTCCACATCAGCATTTTAGGGGTATTTGGTGTCTAAATCTAACAATTTGCAACCGGATTTGTGTTGGTTAGGACATTAACTACGTAGTTTGCAGTAAAGTTGTATGCTTTACACACTCCTGCAACCAAAAGAGACGAAACAAGTTGTGTAAGTCAACTAAAAAGTTGGAGTTTAGCACCACATGTACAACCAACTCTGTACACAATTGCTGGGCAAGTCATCATCAGCGCACGTTCCGAAGCTTCTTCATCATCTGCTTTTTTCATGTTCTCTCTCTTCATCTTCTGCTTTCTTCTCACTTCCCCTTCTTCTTTCTTCTCTCTTACACTGCCTCACTCTTCCTCTTCTTCTTTCTTCTCTTCCTCTTGCATTTTGATTTTATGATTCAGTGTATGATGTTTAGGGTTCAGTTTATTCTTTTTGACTCTAGGGTTTGGATGAAGAATAGTCCAAGGTGTTCAAGATGTGAACATTTTATAAACTAAATGTATTTTTTTTTCGTACAACATATAAATTCTGCATCTACGCTTTCAAGCTTCACAACTGAATCTTTGAAATAAGGGGTTGAATCTTACGGCAATTCAAGTTCGAGATGAAGTTGAATTAGTAAACCGTTCATGTGATTTCTTGCGATAGATTTAAAATTGAAATGAAATTTAGCTGTCATAGACTAATTGTTGATTGATTGCTTACTTCAGATGTCTTACAAGTTTTAGTTTATTTTGTTTTCAAAAATAGTAATCCTTTGGGAAATTTATTCAGGGAAGGAGCCTTTCTATCCTGTCCCTAAATAAGTTTGAGGAATATCAATCTGAGCTTCACGAACTTCAAAAGGAAAAGGTAATTTGGTTGTCATGTCTGAGTTATATCAGTTACTTTGCTGAAAAAAAATTCCATTTGATTTGATTTCATTAACTAAGAACTGGATTAAGACTTTTGTTGCATTGCATTGTTTGGCAGAGTATTAATAGAATCATTTAGCAAGTATGATACTTACAAGGTTATGGATAATACCCTAAGTTTATTTGATACTGTGTAAATGAAAGTATAGTTGGAATAACTGCATAAGTCGTCAATATGAAATCAATTAATTGATAGTACCATGATTGAAAACCTGTAATTTCTTTTTCACTTTTGGGATGTAGGTAGTGCTTAGGGTTCAAAGAAAAGCAGAAGCAAGAAGAAGAGTCGAAAAGCAATACTGTAGCTCAGACATTGCCATGTTGTTGGCGTTAGTCGAGTCACAATCAAGAGAATAAAAAATGTCAGTTGTTACAATGTGAATTAAAGCTGGATTCTCCGTCAGTTGAAACCTGGATAGTATTTGGTTTAGCTTGTGATGTTGTAGTTTTGTGACCGGACGAATATCAATTGCCCTGAATGTTGCTTTAAAATCTACTTGTGAAAATTCTAATTATTATTTTATGAATGTGCCCCCTCAATTTATGATTTTCTTAGAATTTTAATGCATACACACAAATCTATATTTATACCAATATGTCTTCTTCATTAGGCCAGTTAAGTAGTATATTAAAATCGAGATTGGAAAAATATCAGCACCTATGTCTTCCTTTTGTTTTTAACTAGAATTGTAAAAATATTTATCATTACAGCATGTTGGTGTAGGTGGAGAAGAATGATGAAAAAGACAAGTGGTCATCAGGTCCTGTTGATTGGTGCAGTTGACACTTCAAGGGTCTACCTTCAACCATCAGACGCTGCTTTAACTATGAAACAAACATGGTGCCTTTTTTATAAGAGAATAATTATCCAAGATAATTCTGGAACAATGGAGCAAGCACAAGGGTGCAAAGTTATCAAAGCTACTTTTGTATAGAAGTTGTTCAAAAATGTAAACACAGGAAGCAATAGTGAATACTGCACTTGCTGGAGCAATGATATGTGCTACAGTTGGTGGATGGATTAATGATCGATTCAGAAGAAAAAAGCTATCTTAATTGCAGATACCCTTTTTTTTATTGGATCAGCAATAATGGCTTCTGCAATGAATCCATCTCTTCTTATTGTTGGTAGAGTTTTTGTTGGTCTTGGTTTTGGAATGGCTTCAATTGCATCGTCGTTATACATCTCATAAGCTTCTCCAACTCCAGTTCGAGGTGCCTTAGTTAGTCTCAATTGATTTCTCATCACTGGTGGACAGTTTCTCTCTTACCTCATCAACTTAGCCTTCACAAAAGTGAGCGTAGTTTCTTCATCATTTCAACTTATTATTGTTGATATTGTGAGAATTCAAATGTAAGCTTATATAAAACTAATTTTATAGTATTTGTTTGGTGATAATTTATTCAGGCACCAGGAACATGGAGGTGGATGTTAGGAGTAGCAGCAGTACTAGCTATATTAAAATTCGCGTTGATGATAATACTCCCTAAATCGCTGTATTGGTTGTTTCGAAAAGGAAGACAAGAAGAAGCTAAAATAATTTTAAAGAGAATTTATCCACCTCAAGAAGCTGAAGCTGAAATTAGTACTCTAAAGGAGTCAGTTGAATTAGAAATCAATGAAGCTGAATCTTCTGATAAACTCAGCATAATCAAAATACTGAAAACTAAAACAGTGAGGATTTACAATTTTTAGCATATACTTTCTTAGGCTTTACAATTTACAATGCTGACTTTACAAATTGAAGTGTTGATGTATGGTGTTATATATTATAGGTTGATTAGGTTCTCACTTTGTTATGCTTTTAATAATGTAGTTCTTATTGTAAAAATCATAATTTTCTTTCTTCTTTCAAAACTTTTATTACTACTTTTGACGTTTCTTCGATCCAGAATTTTTTTGAGCCAGTTCTCTATTCATATAGTAAAGAATGAGAACCTATACTGGTATCCAATCATATCTCTCAGGTAAACTAGTTTAAGTTGTTAAGTGTTGTAATCTATATGCAGGCTTGGACTCTAAATTGTTAATTTTTTAGATTTAATTGAAAAAAAATGAAGAATTTGTTCTTAAATGTTCTTTTATGATACTTCTTAAATTTTTAGATTGGATGATACCATGAAAATTGCATCATAAAAAAACCAGTATTGGGAAAAAGTGTACGGTGCTTAACACATACAAATACCATTGTGTGCATGTGTGAATGTGTGTGTGCGTTTTCTGTTGCATTGAATAAGTCATCTACAATTCAAGTTCAATAGTGAGAATTTGATATTATAACCTCTATCCAATTGATTGTTGAAACTTCGGTTTTGCTGGAACTGTGTCTATTTATGGCTTTATTGTTCACAAGATTAATAAAATAACTGATTATCATCAGTGTATAATTTTCTCTTTTATACAGATCAATACAATTATTGGCTTGCATCTATACCTACCAAAGGATCTTTTGCTATTGGAAGCTCAAGAAAACACACTGATCATTGGTTGAGAGAAGTCTCTATTGTATCAACTTTGGATATTGTTGCGACGGTGAAGGAGATCGTTAACTCTACGGAATCAAAGATCTACGACGTTCTTAAGGATTATGATATGAAGTATTTTGAAACCATTCTCACAGTTCACTTGCTGTTATTGTTATTATTATTACTAATATTATTGGATCTCTTTTCAAAATAGTTTTGAGAGTGCTCAACGTGTTTGATCTAATGTCACATTCATGGTTGTTTATCTTTAGGTAAGATATGACTAAATCGAATGTCATGGTTGTTACCCTTGAAGAAACTGAAACTAACACCTCAAACCTCCTAATTATCTGGAGCAAAGTATGTGGTTTCTGCATTTCGTCGTGGAATGGCCTACATGGCTAATGGAGATTTTGACGAAGCACGAGCTGACTTCAAAATGGTAGAAACCTTTGTTATCATACTTATTTTGAATCTAAGGCATAATATCATTTTTTGAACTCAATTGTGTGCTTTTACTTTAGATGATAAAAGTCAAAAAACCAACTGCATCGGATGCAACAACAACCTTTATATTACGTTATCAGAAAGAGCAAGTGGGTTGTTTCAGGAGGATGGGAAAAGGTTGGATTGTGTACTCTATGATTGTGTGGACGTTTGTTGTGTTTGAATTATATTATATCTACATGTCATTGCTGAATTTTGTTTATGTGGTTTTGTTTAGCAGAATTGACATTGGAATAACAAGCCAAACATGAAGGCCTCATTCGATGGAGCAAGGTTTATTTTTGGGTGTTCATTTTTAAATTCTGTTTGGGTAGAATTAATATTGAAAGAACAAGCAAAACAGAGCCTTCAATGCACATGTTTTTGGGGCTTTATACTTCCTATTTGCAATTTATATGTCTACTTCATGACCTTTTGTCCAATAGAATGTAGAAGAGTATTACTTAATTTTAATAAACTTTTCTTGATTATTGAAATTCTAGAAGGTTCAAACTTCTGCTAAGAAGGATGCTGGGCTTCACAACACTCAGAGCTTATTTTTTAACAATAAATCGTGTAGTCCTACTCAAAGCTCTACAAAATTGTGTCATTTCGTAATTCACACCCAGTAACCAAATGTTCTTCTATGTATCAGATGAAGGTGATATGGCATGACTCATCAAACAAAACCAGTGCATCAAAGATGAAGATATCCACATATTCAATTAAGTAGCCTGAACAGAAGTAATGCCACATTATTTGTGTGCTTCTAGATCCATGTGTACTACAACTACATGATAGGTAACCAGCACATTATTCTTTAATGTGGTTTCGTCCTTTGCTATCTCAACAAAAGCTGTTAATAAACTGTCTGAATCTATCCTAATGATTTATTACTATAGTCATTACTATTTCATTTTAATTAATTTGTATGTATTTAGGATAAAATCATCAGTGGTCATGTTGTAGTATTTGAAAATAGTTTCTCCAACTGTCTAAAATTTAACTTTTTGTCAAGTATCAAGATTTTCAATTAGGATTATTGAAGTTTATGTTTATTGTTGATGAGCAACAGTTTAATTTAAATGTCTATTGTATTTAGAATATAATAATCAGTGGCCATGTTGTAGATTTTCAATTAGGATTATTGAAATTTATGTTTATTGTTGCAAATGTCTATACAAGAAATGTTTATGATTTGGGAGGACAAGTTCTTGCTGCAAGAAGATTCTCAGTGTCAAATTCTTAGTGACAGAAATATGTTGACAAATAGTGGTAAATTTGTAGGTAGAGAAAGGTTAGGAATGATTACAATGAGGTTGATAACTATGAAGAGAAGCCTTTTATTGAGAAAAATAGCCTTGATTGCCTTGTGATAAACTTTGAGTGTAGCCTTCATAATCAGCAGAGTTGGAGCCTGAAATTTCTGATGAAAACAATGATAAAAACTTAAAGTGTGGCCAAATTTATAGCGAAATTGACACTGAACACTTCTGAAATGTCCTCTGCCAAATCCTTGACCTCCTCTTACACCTCTTTCGTGATAGTAGCCTCCTCCAAAGAAGGTTTGAAAAGGTATGGTTGATCCATAGGAGGGAGCATCAGTGATATTGGAATGAGAGGCATAATTGTAGGAGGGAGTATCAGCTTGTGGTTTGGAGTGTGTAAGATTGATAAAGGCTACATCAAGTTACACCTTATTTGTTGAAATTTGAGAGGCGCATACATTCAATTAAACTGTAAATTGACCAACATTTTATAGTAAAGATTTCAATTATGCAACATAACTGGAGGTAGTTGACATCTGTTACACAATTATTTCTGCATGCTTCTACATTTAAAGTGCAAGTGAGGCCTTATCTGTTTTAGTATCTTCACCAAGCATTAAATAATGCCATATATGGTTTTAACTAGGTGGTTGGGGTGGAACCTACAGATAGAAATATAATCTCAAGAGACAATCCAGGTATGAATCTTTTCCAAAATGTATGAATGATTGCCTTTACTATTTCATTTTTCCGCCTTCATAGTCACCTGAAGGATATTTCCTTAGTTTTTAACTGTATCGGAGAGTTTGTTGCAGGTTACATACCAAGCATTTTGGATGTTAAACTGCTTGACGAGGTCATCAAGGTAAATGGAAAAATTGATCACCCTTCGTTTGTAAACTTGCCATTTTATTTATGCATATTGTTTGCTTTTGCATTATTTTAGGTGATACTCTGTCAGTACTCATCTTCATATGGTTAAGTTACTATTCATTCATCTTAGTTATTTAGTTGTTGCTTTGGTGTTTTTTTTTCTTTGTGCAATGTTATTGGTATTATCTTTCATCTTCATTATTAACGTATGTAGGTTATTTTACATATTAAATCATCTTGTCACAGGTTACCAACATTGAAGCTATTGATAGAGGCTACATCAAGTTACACCTTCTTTGTTGAAATTTGTATTCCTTTAAATTTTGGATGATAAAAGAGTAACCAACTTACAAGGTTTAACATTAAGTTTTACAAACACTGTTATCATTATGATCTCATGTCGGATTACAATACATACTCAACACAGATAACAACATTGCACCTAAAGAGTAGCATATGAACCCATAATACTACTGACAATTCAAAATATGTTCCTACTAACAACTATTGGTGCGAGGAATCAGTTTGAGAGCACGATTGAAAAATTATTTGTTGAATAACGGACATAAATTTTAAACCTCATTCATTATACTCGGACACTTTAAACTAAAAATGATATGCAATAGTTTTTTGCATTATTTGAAGCTTCAGCTTTTAAAGTTGAAAATAAACTACGAGTTATTTCGGAGATAAGTTGATAAAGCAATTACATGATACTTTTTCTTTACAAGCTCTTACAATTTTTGATAGTATAAAACCATAATTATTAACCTTTAGTGGAGAGTGGAGAAAGAATTCGCTAATCATACATTTCTCACAAAATGCTATTCTCTATACAGGTTGGTGAATTAAAGTTAATAGAGAAGTTCAAAATTTTCAACACAAATAATTTTCATCATAATTTACATGTAAAAAATGTTTTTCAATTTTGCAAAATTTCTCTAAAACAAAGATGTAATATAGATGTCATAGGAAAAGTCTCTGACACAATTTTGTTTGAATTAGGAAAAAATTTAAAATGTTTATTTTAAAGTATATGGTCTGAAAAGAGAGATAGTATCTATAAATCTATATTATTTTAGCAATTTTGAATATTTTTAAATTTCATTAATTACTCATAAAAATATTTTTAATTACTTTTTTTGATATTATATTATCATTTTTCAATATTTTAATTAAACACTTTTAAAATATATATTTCTTTTAAAAATAATTAACTATTTTGGTAAAACAAAAAGAAATTATTTTTCTTTTATATATTCTTATTATATTTTAAAAATAAATGCGCGTAAGACATCCATACCCGTGCGAACGTACGGGTTTCTAAACCAGAATTCGTGCAAACGCACGAGTATCCACACTAGAATCCGTGCGAGCACACAAATTATTACATTTTTTTTGTATAATAAAAAAATATTAGTAAATATATTTAAAATAATGTCTGAATCCAAACACATGCAAAATGCGTTTATTTATGTTACTAACATTTATTTAAACAATTAAAATAATATTTACAAATACTATGTTGTTAGTTTATTTTTATAAAACTAAATAATTACATAAATATTTTTATAAATAATAAAATAATATAATTAATATTTACGTAAAATATAACGTTGATCCAAATATCTGTATATATGGAATAATTATATTTATGCTACAAATATAACTAAAAATATATATATTTTTTTAAAATAATAAATTTTTTTCGTTAAATAATTTTGTCTTTCTATTTTTTTTATTATATTTTTAAAACAAATGCGTGTAACACACCGGTACCCGTGCGAATGCACAGGTATCCCACTAGTATTATATATTGTTAATTACACTATGTTATATATAGTTACAATATATTAAAACGTTAATTAATAGTTTAATAATTTATAATTTATAATTTACTTTAATATTAACGTTTTAAACTATTAGTTTAGTTTAGTTTATAAATTATAAATTATAGTATATTAATGTTTTAAACTATAAAACGTTAATATAAAACGTTATAGTATATTGTTAAAAATAGTTTTGGTATAACATTTTATATAACATTTTTACTAAAATGTTACATTATCTTGTTTTAGTATTAATGTAACTTTAATATTACCATTAATAGTTTTATATAATTACAGTATACTTTAATATTGACGTTTTAAACTATTAGTTTAGTTTAGTTTATAAATTTTAAAATAAATTTTAAACTATTTTAGTTTGATTACACTTCTTTTTAACGTTTTAATTAAACTAAAATTTATTAACGTTTATTAATTTAATAATTTTTATTAATTAATAGTTTAATAATTTATAATTTATAATTTATAAATTAAACTAAACTTAACTAAAATAGTTTAAAACAGTCTAAAATAGTTTAATAAATTTAATTAATAGTTTAATAGTAACTATTAAACTATTTTAGTTTTTAGTTTTTAGTTATTAAATTATAAAATTATAAATTATTACACTGAAACTATTTTAAACTATTTCTACATAATAGTTTTTAGTTTCTTAACTATTTTAAACTATTAAATTGAAATTATAAATTATTAAAGTTTTAAACTGAAAATATTAATTATTAAATTGAAATTAATTAATTAATATAAATTATTATTAAACTGAAATTAATTATTAATAATAAATTGAAATTAATTAATTAATAAAAATTATTAAATTCTTAAACTGAAATTATTAATATAAATTAATAAACATAAAATATTAATTAATAATACACTGAAATTATTATAAATAAATTATTAAACACAAATTAGCTATTAACTCATAAATATTTATATATTAAATAAATAAATAAATAAATAAATAAATAGATAGATAGTATTTAAATTCAAAAATAAATAAATAAATTATTTAGCATTTAGAAATAAATTATAAATAAAAAATATGAAACTGTAACTATATATATAACTGTTACATGTATAACACTGTAACTATGTATAACATCTAAATATAGTGTAATTAACAATATATAATATAGATGCGAACTCCAAAATAAAAGAAGTGCATAACCTAGTGGTAACGTGTGGTTGATAGATCCAAAAGGTCACGAGTTCAGCACCTTCAAGGAAAATGTTGCAAATTTTGTGTGGTTAGTTGTTCACCAACGGCTATTCCTAACCAACACTTTAGCAAACGTGAAGGGAAACAAAGATATATACAAACACGTACACAAACATAATGGGCAAAACATATATACAAACAATTGAACAACTTTATGAAAAAACAAGAATATATACAATATAAACACGTATGGTAAACAAGTACAAAGCAAACATATACAATATAGACAAGTATGGAAAACATGTAAAAATATAAAAGTATGGATATACAAATATACAAGTATAGAAATCATAGACAAGTAAATACACAAGTATAAATATATAAGTGTAAATACATTATATACGATATGTACAAAGCTCAAAAACATAGAAACTATTGCAATGCGTTTCAATATCTAAACACCAATCTCTGACAAAGACGCCATTTTGTTGAAGCAGTAAAGCGGCAAGTAAAAATTAAGTTTGGAAGAATTCTGGGTTTTATTGTATCCACAGGGATCGGTGCGAGAGATCAAATGTTGTTCAACGGTGTCTACGTTCTTAAGCTTGGTTTTAATGGTTTAAAAGAGTAAAAAGCGGAAAGTAAAACATATGCCCAAGTAAATAAAGCACGGTAGAGAACTCGTCAGGAATGACATTCATTCACCTGTCTAATACACAAATCTACCAATCAGTTATACACAACCTAAATCACTCATAAATATCATCATGTATCGCTCACAACAGGGTTCATGTCTAAACTTATGTAGAGAGTTCAACCATATTGTCTCATCGGTGATGTCTTACACAACTACAAAACACATAGCATTAAGAATTGATACCCACACGAATGTTAGATCTAACTCTATGTCTAGAGTTTAGAATCTAACAGATGTTCATCCTAGTTTCGGATCTGAAGAGTATATGTCTATAACGGTTCAAATCCAAACATAAAGCAAGCAAACAAAGATGACATCGATATATATTCATAAAATAGATCGTATACAATGCCATGATTAATAAATATACATACTATCAAAGAAAACTTACATACAAAACCCCAACAAGAAAGGTACTGATCGGAGCTGATCAGACTGGATCGTTGTGGCCTTTGTGTAGGACAAGTGATGATGCTTGTAGGAGAGAAAAAAGGGGGGTGGTACCTGCAAGGTACTCCGATGCCAAAGTAAGTGTTTGGTCAAAAGAGAGAAAAGCAAGTACAAGGACTCAAGTATTAGATATTGAATACCTGCCCTCTCAAATGAGGGGGTATTTATGGGGAGATCCCATGCGATCGAAGCGCCTGGTCGACCAATGAGGGGTTGCCAAGTGGAGGGCAAAGCGCGTGGCCCTTTGACCAGGTCTAACTGTCTCCGTGAGATTCGGGGAGACAGTTGGCCGCGTGAACTTCTTAGCGAGTGAAGGGGACGTGCCCAACGACTAGTTACTGCCCAACGGCTGGTTTCTGCCCAACGGCTAGTTTCTGGCTAATGGGCCTGTCCAATGGCTGGATTGGATTGGGCCTTGCCCCTCTGGGGGCACAACGCCTACCCAGTCCAGAACAGGAGCCCCCCAAGTCCTTGATTTGGTGGAAAGTGAGGACTTAAGGTATCCTTGTAGACAGTTATCTTTGAGTAGTGTTCGGGGAGACTCTCTTTGCCTTCGCTAAGGTTGAGCTGGTCGACGATGGTGATTTGATCTGTCCGGCCAGCCGTTGTTGCTCAAAGAATATCTTGTACAAAGTGTTAGTTCTTGGATTGGCTGTAATTTTGGTAAAACAAAGTATGTTCAATGTTGATGTCAAGGTAGTGAGGCTGCAACATTGAGACTTAACACTGGGCTGTGTTAAGTGTTTAAATTGATGAAGTTTGGATGTCTGATGTCACATGTCCGATGTTGTGACATTAGATCTGCAGAATTAATAACATCAGGTGGTGATGTTGTTAGGGTTTGCGTGTTAGCTGGAATTGTGGAGAGCTGTTAGTCTCATTGGATGAGAATATCTTGGGATAGATATTTTCCGTTGCATAGGAGATTTGATGCAGATTTGTAGGAGATTTAAAAGGTTGAAGATTTGAAAAGATTTTAGGAGAAAATCTGTTTTGAATATTCAGTTTTAAATAACAAATCAGGTCAAATATTGTAGCAGGTCCAAGTCCAATTCAAAGAGCTATATAAAGCGCACCAGTACTGAAGAAAAGGCGACGAAGAAAGTGAGCTAAAGACTGATTGTCGTTTGTGTCTTCGTTTATGATTTGTAAACCATTCTAGTGTGAATTGGTAGTATTGTTTCGAGTTGTTCTTGATCAAAGCTGTGAAGTAGAATCAAGTAGTGCTATTCAAAGTGTGTGATCTTTGAATTACCTCACTGAAGTGTTTTAGGGATTGAGTAGTGCTCTCATATCTAAGTGGTTTCTTAGGTAGGAAGTCACTAGTAGGAATTAAGTTTAGGAGATTGTCAGCTGGGTTGTTGAGTCTGTAAATTAATTCTACAAGTAGTGAATTTCATCCCTGGCTTGGTAGCCCCCAGACGTAGGTAGTTAGACCGAACTGGGTGAACAATTTGTTGTGTTATTCTGCTGTTTATTTTGTCCATTGTGCAGAGTGTGTTGTTGTGACATCGCACCTTAACATCACACGCCTGGTACCAGAATTTCAATTGGTATCAGAGCAGGCATCCTGTCTGTCTCTGGGTGAGATCTAGGGAAGTTACTTTCTGGTGTAAAGATGGACAAAGAAGTTGGAGGATTCGTCAACAGACCCCCTATTTTGGATGGATCCAATTATGACTATTGGAAGCCAAGGATGACCACTTTCTTAAAATCCTTGGACAGCAGGGCTTGGAAGGCTATTGTTAAAGAGTGGAAAGCACCTGTTGTGTGTGAGAAAGATGATGCTGGCAAAGATAAAGAGGGCATCTCAAAGCCAAAGCCTGAAGAAGAATGGACCAAGGAAGAAGATGAGCTTGCCCTTGGTAATTCCAAAGCTCTAAATGCAATTTTCAATGGAGTGGATAAGAATATTTTCAGGTTAATCAATACATGTGAAGTTGCTAAGGAAGCGTGGGATATTTTGAAGGCCACTCATGAAGGTACATTTAGAGTAAAAATGTCAAGACTTCAGATTCTAACATCAAAATTTGAAAGCCTGAAGATGAAGGAAGATGAGACTATTCATGACTTCCACATGAGTGTTCTTTAGCTGGCCAATGCATCTAGTGCTCTTGGAGAGAAAATGTCAGATGAAAAGCTTGTAAGGAAGATTCTTAGGTCCCTTCCTAAGAGGTACATGATAAAGGTGTTCAGTGCTTTGAATGTGAAGGGTATTGACATGTTAAGAAAGAATGTCCCACATTCTTGAAGAAGCAGAAGAAGGGCATGTCAGTTTCCTGGTCTGAATCTGATAGTGAAAGTGAAGGTGAGTCAGCAAGGCATGTTAGAGCCTTAACAAGAACTATTGTGTCTGATAATGATAGTGATGGAGAAATAACTTATGAGGAGTTAGCATCTACTTATCAAGAGCTGTGTTTAAAAAGTGTTGAGATTTGTCAAGAAAATAAGTGTCACAAGCAACAGATCGCTCGACTTGAAAATGAAAAAGCTGATCTGGAAATTGAAGTTGTACTAGTAAAATCTCAACTGGATCAGATGACAAAGTCCATTAGGATGATGAACAGTGGTACAACTACTCTTGATAAGACTCTTCAGTCAGAGAAAGCTGCTGGAGATAAATCAGGTATAGGATATGTGGCGAGCTCTTCAGGAACAAAGAAAGAGGTGTCTCAACCATTGTCTCAACATCAATCTAAGAGACAGGGTCCTACACCAAAGAAGGCTGTTCAGCCTCAGAATGTCGAGAAGAATAATGGTCCTCATCAGAGGAAGATGCAGCCCCAAGGAGCTAGTCAGTATATGCCTCCCCAATATCACAAGAGCATAGAGACTGTCAGGTCTAAACAGAACATGTCTCATCAGATGTCTCAACATCAGGAAAACTGGCATGGATATGAATATAATAATGATGTGCCTCATTACTATAGAAGGAGGAAGCCTCATCACCATAGGAGACATCCTAAGAGACAACATCCTCAGTACATAAGAATACAATCCAACTATGGAAGAAGGAGACAACATTATGGGTGGCAGCCAC
The DNA here is from genome assembly GCA_022829125.1 of Lathyrus tuberosus. Classification (NCBI taxonomy): domain Eukaryota; kingdom Viridiplantae; phylum Streptophyta; class Magnoliopsida; order Fabales; family Fabaceae; genus Lathyrus; species Lathyrus tuberosus. Next base: position 8,827,261 of record JALAZF010000082.1, on the reverse strand, counting down.
AACATTATCATCAAAGTGGAAGAAGATTCAACTACTTTAGAGACGACAGAGTCAGATGCTTCAATTGTGGCAGGATTGGACATATGCAGTCCTCGTGCTTCAAGCTTCACCGTTATCCAAATTCTGCTCCTCAACCCAGACAGAAAGAGGTCAGGCCTAAGGTGGTGAAGCAATGGGTTCCTAAAGTTACCAGCTTGATAACTCACACTTCTTTAAGGGTTTCTACCAAAGATGACTGGTATTTTGACAGTGGGTGTTCAAGACACATGACTGGAGTAAAGAATCTGCTTGTAGATGTGAAACCTCAGTCTTCTGGCTATGTTACATTTGTTGATGGGATCAAAGGAGAGATAAAGGGGATTGGTAAACTAAACTGTGCTAGTGCTCCCAGACTGGAGAATGTTCTTCTTGTTAAAGGACTAACAATAAATTTGATTAGTATTAGTCAACTTTGTGATCAAGGATTCAAAGTAGACTTCACAAAGTCCGAATGTATGGTCAAAGATGACAAAGGAGAAGTCATTATGAAGGGAGCCAGGTCTAAGGACAATTGTTATCTTTGGGTGCCTCAAAACTCAAATTCTTCAACGTGTGTGCTTGCTAAAGAAGATGATGTCAAAATCTGGCATCAGAAGTTGGGACATCTTCACCTAAAGGGAATGAAGAGAATTATCTCCTCAGAAGCAGTCAGAGGGATTCCCAAACTTAGTATTGAGGAAGGAAAGGTGTGTGGAGACTGTCACAAAGGAAAGCAGACAAAGATGTCTCATCCGAAGCTTCAACATGACACCACCTCCAAGGTATTGGAACTTCTTCATATGGACTTGATGGGACCTATGCAAGTTGAAAGTCTGGGTGGAAAGAAATATGTTTATGTAGTTGTGGATGACTATTCAAGATACACCTGGGTGAACTTCATCAAAGACAAATCAGAGGTGTTTGATGTCTTTAAAGAGCTATGTCAAAGACTCCAAAGAGAAAAGGAGAGTAAGGTTATCAGAATAAGAAGTGATCATGGAAGAGAGTTTGAGAATAGCAAGTTTGAAGAATTTTGCTCAACTGAAGGTATAAGTCATGAGTTTTCATCGCCTATCACCCCTCAGCAAAATGGAGTTGTTGAGAGGAAGAACAAAACTATACAAGAGTCGGCTAGAGCAATGATTCATGCCAAGAAACTTCCTTATCATTTATGGGCTGAAGCCATGAACACTGGCTGCTACATTCATAACCGGGTTACCCTAAAAAGAGGCACTTCATCCACTCTGTATGAACTATGGAAGGGAAGAAAACCTAATGTTAAGTACTTCCATGTTTTTGGAAGTAGATGCTATATTCTGGCTGATAGAGAGCAGAGAAGAAAGTTGGATTCCAAAAGTGATGAAGGAATATTCTTGGGATACTCTACTAACAGCAGAGCATATAGGGTGTTCAACTCTAGAATCAAGGTGATGATGGAGTCAATCAATGTGGTGATTGATGACAGTGACAAGCAGGAAGATGATGATGTTCCAGATGCTGTTGAGACATCAGTTAGTGAAGTTGCACCAGAAGCTGAAGACAAAAGCCAAACTCTTAGTGTTGCTGCTGCTGAGCCTGAAGCTGAGCAACCTCATAAAGATCCCTCCATCAGAGTGCAGAAGGACCACCCAAAGGAGCTCATTATAGGTGATACAAACTCTGGAGTAAGGACTAGGTCAAGAGATGTTGTAGCAAGTTCATGCTTTGTCTCCAAAATTGAGCAAAAAATGTCAAGGAAGCATTGGCTGATGAGTTTTGGATAAATATAATGCATGAAGAGCTGGAGCAGTTCAAGAGGAATGAAGTATGGGAGCTTGTTCCTAGGCCTGATGGAGTTAATGTTATTGGAACAAAGTGGATCTACAAAAACAAGTCTGACGAGCTTGGAGTGGTTACAAGAAACAAAGCTAGACTTGTTGCACAAGGCTATACTTAAGTTGAGGGAGTTGACTTTGATGAGACTTTTGCTCCAGTGGCTAGATTAGAATCCATCAGACTACTCTTGGGTGTGGCTTGTAACCTAAGATTCAAGCTGTTCCAAATGGACGTGAAGAGTGCTTTTCTGAATGGCTATCTGAATGAAGAAGTCTATGTAGACCAACCTAAAGGATTCACTGATCCAAACTTCCCCAATCATGTGTTCAAACTGAGGAAAGCTCTGTATGGCTTGAAACAAGCTCCAAGGGCCTGGTTTGAGAGGCTGACAGAATTCTTAGCAGCAAATGGATATAGAAAATGAGGGATTGACAAAACTTTGTTTGTCAAGGAAGAAGGCGGAAAATTAATGGTAGCCCAAATCTACGTGGATGACATTGTATTTGGGGGAATGTCAGATGCTATGGTGAAACAGTTTGTTCAACAAATGCAATCTGAATTTGAAATGAGTTTGGTTGGAGAACTTAGCTACTTTCTTGGACTACAAGTCAGACAAATGGAGGATTCCATCTTTATTTCTCAAAGCAAATATGTTAAAAGCATAGTAAAGAAATTTGGCCTGGATAATGCCAATCACAAAAGAACACCTGCTCCTACCCATTTGAAGCTATCCAAGGATGAAAATGGAGTGAGTGTGGACCAAAGCTTGTATAGAAGTATGATTGGGAGTCTACTGTATCTCACAGCAAGCAGAACTGACATTTCCTTTGTTGTTGGAGTATGTGCCAGATATCAATCTGATTCTAAGGTGAGTCACTTGAATCAAGTGAAGAGGATTATGAAATATGTGAATGGCACAAGTGACTATGAGATGCTATATAGTCATGATTCTGGGACTGATTTAAGAGGATACTATGATGCTGATTGGGCTGAAAGTGCAGATGATAGGAAAAACACTTCAGGAGGTTGTTTCTTTCTAGGGAATAATCTGATTTCCTGGTTCAGTAAGAAGCAGAATTGTGTATCTCTCTCAACTGCTGAAGCTGAGTATATAGCAGCAGGAAGTAGTTGCTCTCAGCTGGTTTGGATGAAGCAGATGTTGAGTGAATACAATGTCAAACAAGATGTTATGACACTATACTATGATAATTTGAGTGCCATTAATATATCTAAAAATCCTATACAGCATAGTAGGACAAAGCACATAGACATAAGGCATCACTTCATAGGGGAATTGGTTGAAGACAAAATTGTTACTTTGGAGCATGTAGCCACAGATAAACAGCTGGCTGACATATTCACTAAAGCCTTAGATGCAAACCAATTTGAAAGGTTAAGAAGCAAATTGGGAATCTGCATTTATGAAGACTAAATGTGCGAGAAAGGGTTGTGAGCAGTTGGAGTTTTTTTTGAAAATGTTTAGTCAACTGCCAGGTGAAGGTTGTCAAATTGTGGCTAAAAAAGGGGAGAAATAGCCAAGAAAGTCAAGAGTATCAAAGAATGTCAAATGCTGCTAAAGTGATGTGATACAGAAGTGCAGAAATTAAGGGGGAGTAATTGCTGAACAGCTGCTATGCTGGTTGTTGCATTGAGGGGGAGTGCTCATTGCTGCTAATGTTGAAAGATGTGCAGCTCTGTTTAAAGATTGTAGCTGTTTTGTTGATGATATTGATGCTGCTTGGAGGTTTAAATGATATTATTGAAGTTTTTCCGCTGCTGAAGTCTCTGAAGGTGCAGAGTGCAGAGTTTGTTTTAGCCAAAATTAGCCAAAGGGGGAGATTGTTAGTTCTTGGATTGGCTGGAATTTTGGTAAAACAAAGTATGTTCAATATTGATGTCAAGGTAGTGATGCTGCAACATTGAGACTTAACACTGGGCTGTGTTAAGTGTTTAAATTGCTGAAGTTTGTATGTGTGATGTCACATGTCTGATGTTGTGACATTAGATCTGCAGAATTAATAACATCAGGTGGTGATGTTGTTAGGGTTTGCATGTTAGCTCGAATTGTGGAGAGCTGTTAGTCTCATTGGATAAGAATATCTTGGGATAGATATTTTCCGCTGCATAGGAGATTTGATGCAGATTTGTAGGAGATTTAAAAGGTTGAAGATTTGAAAAGATTTTAGGAGAAAATCTGTTTTGAATATTCAGTTTTAAATAACAAATCAGGTCAGATATTGTAGCAGGTCCAAGTCCAATTCAAAGAGCTATATAAAGCGCATCAGTACTGAAGAAAAGGAGACGAAGAAAGTGAGCTAAAGACTGATTGTCGTTTGTGTCTTCGTTTATGATTTGTAAACCATTCTAGTGTGAATTGGTAGTATTGTTTCGAGTTGTTCTTGATCAAAGCTGTGAAGCAGAATCAAGTAGTGCTATTCAAAATGTGTGATCTTTGAATTACCTCATTGAAGTGTTTTAGGGATTGAGTAGTGTTCTCATATCTAAGTGGTTTCTTAGGTAGGAAGTCACTAGTAGGAATTAAGTTTAGGAGATTGTCAACTGGGTTGTTGAGTCTGTAAATTAATTCTACAAGTAGTGAATTTCATCCCTGGCTTGGTAGCCCCCAGGCGTAGGTAGTTAGACCGAACTGGGTGAATAATTTGCTGTGTTATTCTGCTGTTTATTTTGTCCATTGTGCAGAGTGTGTTGTTGTGACTTCGCACCTTAACATCACACGTCTGGTACCAAAATTTCACAAAGGTTATTTTTCTGTCGAGCACGTTTTTTGCGAAGATGCCCTCCGTAGTGGCGTTTTTATGTCGGGGACCTTTGGTGTGTGTCGGCGAAGGGGTGTGCTCGCAGAATAGCAAGAGGCCTGGTGCATGTAACGTTTATACTTGGGAATGCCAAATGAAGATTCCTCTTGACACGTGTTGAACATGCAGCCTTTTGTCAGACCTAGAGCCGCCTAGGCAATGATGGCCTTCGCGCTTCCCCATGAGCAAATGCTTATAAAAGGGGGGAGGAGGAATTCATTTGTACACTTCTCACAAATTTCTCCTCTCCTCTCTTTTGCTCTGCAATTCATCCCCTCGCCGGAGCCCACCTTCGCCGCCGTAGATCTTCATCGCTTTCGTCCACGCCTTCATCTCCAACTCTTCATATTCAAGTAAGTTTGTTTATCTTTTCTGCGTTTCTCATGGAGTTCTTCGTTTTCTGGGTTTCTTCATGAATTTTCCGGTGACATATGAGTTCTCTGGTTGAAGATTCATGTGTTCTTCGATGAACACATGAATTTCTGGAAAATTTATGAAGAACATGAAGAACACGAAGAACCTGAACTGCATGTTGGATTTTTTTGGTGTAGATTCTCCTAGATTCTGGCTAGGATTAGTTTTAGGTTTGTACCCGGGCACTAGGCTTGTTCAACATGAAGCTCTGGCTTTGTGCGACGAGCTTGCTTTGTGAGAGCTCAAGTCCTTTTGTTAAGTCGCAGAAACTCGTCCCCGTAGTAGGGGGACAGTGTCATCGTGTTAAGTCGCGGTCAAAGTGGGCTCGAGGTTGTTCTCAACTTCTTCCTCGCCCTTTCACTTGACTAGTGGTGGAAGGGTGGATTTGAACTTATCTGTCAAATTCACTTTTCTTCCTCTGCTTTTCAGGTGAAAATGACTGATCCTCGTGAAGAAGTCATGCCCGCCGCCCAAGACGCGCAAGAGGAGGCGGAGCAAGCCGTCGAATATGCTAACGTCTAGATTACGAGAGGGGATCTACAATGGATAGCCCACGAGCCCCTGTCGACCAAGTCGACGTTTACTGAGGAGGAGGTTCGGGAGTTCCCCTATCTAGAGGATGCGCCCGTGTAATGGAGGGCCATCTGTCTGACCGAAAATGACATGATCTGCTCGATTTACCCGGGGATGCGGTTCCCTATGTATGAGTTTGCCTTCGTGGAGGCTGGGTTTCGGCTGCCTTTCACAGACTTCCAGGAGGCCCTTTTTCGTCACTTGGAGTTGTACCCCGCTCAGCTCCACCCAAATGCACTGGCGTTCATACGTGCTTTCGAGCTAGTGTGTGCTACTTACATATCGGGGCGACCGTGGATCTGTTCTTCTGCATCTTCCAACTCCAGTGGAGCACTACGGGCTTAAAGCAAAGTTGGGTGTCCTTTAAGCAGCAGAGCAGGCTCTTCTGGCCGTACTCAGAGTCAGTTCGACACTTCAAGGACAGGTTCCTGGTTGTGAAGCCTGTCTCCGAAGCGGCCAAAAGGTCTATATCTACGCTCGAGACGGTGACCATTGATGGTCGACAAGTTGAAAAACCCGTATGTAAGTTCCCTTTGGAGTGGGTGTTCGCCCACTTCAGATACAGGACCGACCAGTTATTGGTAAAGCACGACCAGCTCTGCGAGGCGGACAAGGAGTCTTGCCGTGTGCTTCATGCCTATGTGGAGAGCTTCACCCCGACCTTCGTGGTGGACATAGATTAACACTAAGGCCCTCCTCGAGTGTGAAAACGACGACGTGGCCTTCTAGCTTCTTGGTATAATTTGCTCTCGTGCCCGTATTTGCTAAGTTTCTTCTATCTGCAAACTTTTGTCTTTTTGTGTTCGCAGAAAAAATGGCCGACATGAGGGAGCGTCTGACGAGGTCGCAGACAGCCAAAGTTCAGAAGAAGGTGCCTTCGGATCCCAAAGCCGGAGCAGCCAAGCAGCAAGCGACGCTAGAGAAGTTTGTGTCTGGCGCTGGCCCTACCCCGGGGAAGACTTCCATACCACCAACTCCTGACTCATCCCATAAGAGGAAGCGGGATGATATTGGGGCCTCTCCTGTGGGCTGCTCGGGTGGCTCTCCTGGAAGGAAATTTGTACTGCCCGCATGCTATCAGTAGGGGCAGATGTTTGACGAGGGGAGCTCCGTTGTCATCCCAGATCTTGATGCCTCAGCGATTCTGTCCGCTGATCCTCAGGCACGGAGGAAGCTCCTCTTCCAGGATGCAGCATGTATGATCAGGATATTGGAAGTGGCGTTGGCCCTGGGAGATGCAGACACAGTTCATCGCTCTGACCTCAAGGAGGCAAAGTCCAGGATCAATGCCTTGGAGTGCGAGAACGTCGACATATATAACGAGCTGAAGAAGCTGCAAGGTCACCAGGAGGCCAAGATACTGCTTCAAAAAGAAGTGACCCAAATGAAGGAGGAGGTGAAGAATGTTAATGATGAGAATTCCCGCTTGAAGGCGAGGATGGGGGAGTTGGAGGGGTCATCGGCAGCGGGTGAAGATGAGACTGAGGATGAGAGGGCCTTGAGGACGATGAGGGACCTGATTGAAAGGATCCGTGTCCTCGGGGAGGACAACCTGGGGGCAGCTGAGTTTGGTTTTAACGCTGCTCTAGAGCAGGTGAAGGCCCTCAATTCTGATGTCCAGTTGCTGACCGAGGGAATGAGTCTGCTTAATGTGGTCGTTAACGGCGAGGTGGTTCCCCCGGAAGGTGTTAGCAAGGTCGTTTAGTTTGACTAGGATATTTTTGAATGTACATGTATTTTATGGGCCTGCGTGCCCTTTTGATGTAATGTTTTGTTGGGCGCTGCCTTTTTGATGTAACCCTGACTTATTCCGGCCTTGTAGTTTATGTTATTAACATTATGTTTGGAAATTTCTTGTCGCATTTATTTATGTATGCTTGTTTGAATGGACGTTTGCTCGACTTGTTTTTGTTGAGCTCGACAGGCTGGGAAACTCGTCGAGGAGGGCAAGGTGTTTTTGCCGGTGATGAGACTAGGACCTCAGTTGAGGTACTAAACTCATAGGCTTGGACTGTTCCCATCGCGAGCTGGGTGTCCTGCCGATTGGTGTGGCAACGGCGGAGCTCGATTGAGGTATCCCCGTTGTGCGCAGGATCTGCTCGTCCCATGAGCAGAAGCTGGCCGGTGTTGTAGAATGGGTTGTGCTTCACCAGGGCACGATCCTGTGGCCGTGTCGTCTCCCCGTTCGGGGTGTTCTCGTCGGCAGTTAGTCCGACCTCGTGGTTGGGCTTAACTATAGTATTGTTTGAGCTTTTCAGCATTCCATGGTCAAGCAAATGGTTCTCCGTCCAGAGTTTCCAAGTAGTATGCTCTGGTGCCCATTTTGGGCTTGACCGTGTAGGGTCCTTCCCAGTTTGCGGCCAACTTCCCTTCGCGCGAATCTTTCTGGTTTCTGCGCAGGACCAAGCTGCCAATGGGGAAGTCGCGCTTTATGACCTTAGCATCGTGACGCAAGGTTATTTGTTGTTTCAGCGAGGCCTCGCGGAGAGCTTCTCCTGATCGTATTTCTTCGACCAGATCGAGCTCTTCTCTTAAGGCTTCATCGTTCATCTCCTCGTCGAGGGGAGCTTCCGTTAGTCTGGAAGGCTCTCTGATTTCTACTAGTATTACCGCCTCGGTTCCATAGGCTAGTCGGAAAGGGGTTTCCCCGGTGGTGGATTACGGTGTTGTCCTGTAGGCCCATAGTATGCTATGTAGCTCCTCGACCCATCTCTTCTTAGATTCGCCCAGCCTTCACTTTAGACCGCGAAGGATCACCCTATTTGTAGCCTCTGCTTGCCCGTTGGTCTGGGGATGCTCGACGGAAGTAAAGTGCTGCTTCTTGCCTAATTTGGCGACGAAGTCTTGGAACTTTCTGTCCGTGAATTGAGTTCCGTTGTCGGTCACGAGGGCATGGGGCACCCCAAACCGTGCGAGGACATTTCTTTTGTAGAAACGAAGTATGTTGAAGGTTGTGATCTTGACGAGGGCTTCGGCTTCGATCCACTTCGTAAAGTAGTCGACAACCACGAATAGAAATTTATTTTTATAAGACCCCATTGTAAAGGGGCCGAGTATGTCCACCCCCCACCAAGCAAAGGGCCATGGCGAGGATAAAGTCTTTAATTCATTGGGGGGTACCAAGTGCGTGTCCCCGTGACACTGACACCGGTCGCACTTTTGGACGTGCTCCTTGGTGTCGTGCTGCATGGTTGGCCAGTAATATCCTACTAGCAAGGCTTTTCGTGCAAAGGATCTTCCCCCCCAAGTGTTGCGCGTTGATGCCCTCATGGATTTCTTGTAGAATTTCGGGGACCTTACTCTCCTCGACGCATTTCAAGAGGGGGATGGAGAATCCTCTTCGGTAGAGTTTGTCTTTAACCAGTACATACGAACAGGCTCATCGTTTAGTTACACTGGCTTCTTTACTGTCCTCGAGCAACTCCCATTTGGTGAGGTAGTTGTATACGAGAGTCATCCAGCAATGGGTGTCCCCGATGATGTTGACGTCGAGCAGCTGGGATGGTTTCCCGATGCTAGGTCGGACGAGTACCTCTTGTATGACAGACTTATTTCCGCCTTTCTTTCTGGTGCTAGCTAGTTTGGACAAGATGTCTGCTCGCGTGTTTCGTTTGTGGGGGATGTGCTGGACTTCCCACGCATCGAACTTTATAAGTCTTTCCTTTACCAGCGCCAGGTATTCGGCCAACTGGTCGTTCTTTGCTTGAAATTATCCCCGTACTTGTGACGCTACGAGCTGGGAATCTGTGTAGATTTTTACCTCCTTGGCGCCCACGTCCTTGGCCAGCCGTAATCCCGCGAGAAAGACTTCATATTCAGGTTGGTTGTTGGATCTAAGGAAGGACAGGACCAACGATACTTTGATTAGTATTCCTTCCTCATTTTCGAGGATGATACCTGCTCCGCTACCTGAGGGGCTGGGTGCCTCATCTATGTGAACAGTCCATTTATGTGCTCCACATGACGGGGATGGTAGCAACGTCATTTCTGCCACGAAGTCGGCCAAAACTTGTGCCTTGAGGGCCTTTCTGCCCTCGTAATGAATGTCGAATTCTGATAACTCTAGGGACCATTTAAGCATCCTGTCCGCCATATCTGGTTTGCATAGTAACTGCCTGATGGGTGGGTCCGTATGGACAACAACGGTGTGGGCCAGGAAGTATTATCTAAGCCTCCTCGCGGAGGTGATGAGAGCAAGGGCGACTTTCTCTATCTGCGCGTACCTGACTTCTGGCTCTTGTAAGGCCTTGCTGGTGAAATAGATGGGCTTCTGTCCATCCGTTGTTTCGCGGATGAGTGCAGCACTAATGGGTTCGCTGGCGACAGAGAGGTATAAGTATAGAGTTTCCCCGCATTCTGGTCGATAAAGTACAGGTGGCTCGGACAGAGCCCGCTTAAGGTGGGCCAGGGCTTGCTTGCATTCGTCTGTCTATTCGAAACTGGTCTCTTTCCCGAGGAGTTTAAAGAAGGGCAGGGCGTGTTGAGCGGATTTGGCCACGAAATGAGAAAGGGAAGCGAGCATCCCATTTAGGGATTATATGGACTTCTTAGACCTGGGCGTGGGGAACTCTGCGAATGCTCGGCACTTATCTGGGTTTGTTTCTATTCCCCTTTCGGTGAGATAGAATCCGAGGAACTTCCCTGCCCGTACACCAAAGGTACATTTTTCTGGGTTAAAGCGCATTTTACATTTCCTGGCCTGGTCGAAAACCTTTTGCAGGTGAGTCGTATGATCAGATTCCTTTTGAGACTTTACGATCATATCATCCATGTAAACTTCGAGCATGTCCCCGATTTCTAATCGAAAGACTTTGTTCATCATGCGCTGGTACGTAGCCCCAACGTTTTTCAGACCGAAGGGCACTACGTTGTAGTAATAATTCCCAGAGGAGGTCATAAATGCTGTATACCTCTTGTCCTCTTCGGCTATAGGGATTTGATTGTATCCCGAATAGGCGTCCATGAAGGAGAAGAGTTTGAAACCTGCTGAGTTATCTACGAGTCTATCTATGCTTGGTAAAGGATAAGCATATTTCGGGCAAGCCCGGTTGAGATCGGTGTAGTCAATGCACATGCGCCATTTTCCACTATGTTTTTTCACAAGTACAATGTTGGACAACCAGGTTGTATACCTGGCCTCCGAAATGAATTTTGCCTCTAAGAGGTCTTGTACAAGTTTTTCGGCAGCCTGTGCCTTCTTGTCGGATTGCTTTCTTCTTCGTTGCGCAACGACACGGGAAGCTAGATCAACGGTCAAGTGGTGGCACGTAGTTTCAGGGTCCAAGCTGGGCATATCTGCTGCGCTCCAAGCAAACAAGTCAGCGTTGTCATCCAGACACTTCTTCGGCTGTAGCTTGACCTCGTCGGGTAGTCCAACACCTATCTTTACTCCTCTGTTGGGGTTGTTGCTGAAGGTGATGACTTTGAACTCTCCGTATAGAATTGGTCGCATGAGGGCTGATGTGGGGGAGTTGGTCGTCCCCGTTGGCGCACCCTCACCGTTATCTTCCTTGCCGTCTTCTGAAATTTGGCTGTCAAGGTCGATAGTATACACAAGGAGTACAAGCTTCTTGTCTGGTTGACCATCTTCGGTTGGACGATATTCATCCCTTGCCCGTTTGGCTGCTTTAGGTGCTGCTCCAATCTGGTTCTGTCCCCTGGTCGCTGCCTCAAAGCATCTGCGGGCAGCTTTTATGTCCCCATGCAAAGTTACGACGTGACCCTTCTTGGTATAATACTTCAACTTGAGGTGGACGGTTGAAGGAACAACAACCAATTCTACGAGGGCTGGTCTCCCCAAAATGCATTGATATAACGATGGGTAATCGATCACCAAAAACTGGGTCCTAATTGACCTGGATGCCTCTTCTTCCCCGAATGTGACCGGCAGCTCCACGTACCCCCAGGGTCTGGCCGTGGCTTTGTTGAACCCCTGCAAATCGGATCCCATATACAATGAGAGGTTCTTCTGGTCTAGCTTAAGGGCGCGGAGTAGGCCAATGTACATAATGTCCACCAAACTGCCTTGGTCGACCCGGATCCTTTTGACATCGATATTTGCTAATTTGACCTTGATGAGTAGAGGAATGTGAGAATTTGGAGAGCCCTTGGGCAGCTCCTCGCGGTAAAACGTGATCAGTTGGGAGCGCCCCTTGATTCTCTCAAGCGTAGACAACCGGTCAGGACTGCAATCTATAAGCTGCTCGAACTTCCTCTTGACAGATCCTACTGTCAGCTCATTATACCCCCCGCATGAGATAACCATGGTTGTAGGGAATAATTCCCAAGTGCTGTGGCCGGATATTAGGGAAGGCTCCTCGAGGTAATCTGGAATGACGAAGTCCTCTGGTCGCGTAATGGACATTGCGACCTGCGGGGGAGGACTGGATTGAGACGATTCTGCCTTCTTCTTTGAATCTGAGGCCTCTCGTTGGGAGAACTCGCCTTTCTTTACGTATTGCTTCAAATGACCCTCTTTGATGAGGATCTCTATTACGTCTTTAAGGTGCACGCAGTCCTCAGTTGTGTGGTCGTGGCTGCGGTGGAAGCGGCAATACTTGCATTTGTCGACGTTGCCCTTGGACATCGTCAGTTTGGGGAATCTGACGCCCCCTGCTTGAATTCAGTATTGATGCATTCAGAGAGAATGTGTTCACGGGGAGCCGTAAGCAGGGTATATTCCATGAATCGGCCAGCAGGCCCTTTACTTTCTCGGGGACGATCGTCTCGCCGCCTTTCTTTTCCTTGCCGGGACGTCTCCGACTCATCTTTTTTTTGGTGCCTGGGGGCCTTCGCGATCTCTTGCTTCCCGGGCATGGTATGCAGCCTCCTTCTCCTTGTACTATATGTACACTTCAGCTTTCTGGAGGAGCTCTGTTAACGTGCGGGGAGTCTCGATGCCCACGGCTTTGCGAAACTCGCTCTTGGGTTTCAAGCCTTTCTCGAGAAGATATTTCTTCATATGGTCCATTGTACGGACCTCCACAGATTCTTTGTTGAACCGTTCGATATATGCCCGCAAGGATTCGTCCCTGCCTTGTATAATAGCTTCCAAGGTGGCCTCCGACTTGGGATGTCGTCGGGAAGCCGTAAAGTGTTAGGCAAACCTGCTCTTCAAATCTCTCAGTGATGTGATCGACCCTCGAGGAAGGCGCTTGAACCAAGCCATTGCCCCCTTTCTTAGTGTGATCGGGAATAATCTGCACTTTATGGTCCCAGTCACGTTGTGGTAATGGAGCATTGCTTCTATGTTCACTGGGGTCAGTGGTCCCATTATAGGTTGCTAGAGCAGGGGGCTTCTCCAACCCATGAGGAATTCTGGTGTCCATGATCTCTTGTGAGAAGGGGCCGTGTAAGTCATCGTCACTGCTTGTGCTCAGAGAACGGGAAAGAGAATAGCTGTGATCACGGCTTCTGCTCCATCGTGGAGAGTGCCTGCGCAACCGGTGATGCTCGTACTTTCCGGTGGGCCTGGACTTCTTTGACACCGGGGAACACCTTGACTTCCTCGGGGGAGACCGGTGTCGTCTTCGTGTGAGATCGGACGCTGGCTCCGCCGACTTTGATCGTCTTCCTTTCGGGGAGAGGCTTTTGGATCTGTCACGCCTCTGTTTTTGAGGATGTCGAGACGGGCTGCGAGGCTTCTTCGAGGGCATGCGTTCTTGGAGGATGTGTTTGAGAATGTTGATCTTTTCCCCTTGCTGAAAGATCAAGAGGTTTGACCTGTTGAGAGAGGCTATAAGAGCAGCTGTGCTGGGGTCTGTGTTTTGAGGAACCGAAATAGGTTCTAAAACACGTTCAACGGCTTGTGCTCGAGGTTTTACGTCATTGGGAGTGGGAGAGGCGGTTTTCCCGTCACGATGATCTGTCTCCGGGAAAGCAGCTTCGGAGAGGACGTGGTCGGTGTTGTCAGTGATAACAGCGACGGTGGATTCTTGACGGATATCATCATTCTTGGTGGAGGCCATGATGATCGACAGAGGTATGAAGAAAGATTTGGTCTTCGAGATGGAAAAAAGAGAGGATCTTGAATCAAAAGACGGGGAAACTAGTTTCCCACAGATGGCGCCACTTATCGGAGCTGATCAGACTGGATTATTGCGGCCTTCACGTAGGACAAGTGATGATGCTTGTAAGAGAGAAAAAAATAGGGGTGGTACCTGCAAGGTACTCTGATGCCAAAGTAAGTGTTTGGTCAAAAGAGAGAAAAACAAGTACAAGGGTTCAAGTATTGGATATTGAATACCTTCCCCTCTCAAATGAGGGGGTATTTATGGGGAGATCCCATGCGATCGAAGCGCCTAGTCGACCAATGAGGGGTTGCCAAGTGGAGGGTAAAACATGTGGCCCTTTGACCAGGTCTAACTGTCTCCGTGAGATTCGGGGAGACAGTTGGTCGCGTGAACTGCTTAGCGAGTGAAGGGGACGTGCCCAACGGCTAGTTTCTGCCCAACGGCTAATTTCTGCCCAACGACTAGTTTCTGGCTATTGGGCATGTCCAATAGATGGATTGGATTGGGCCTTGCCCCTCTGGGGGCACAACGCCTGCCCAGTCCAGAACAGGTACAAAGAGAAGAAGGAAGATGAAGAAGAATCTCTCGCCGTTTCCAGCAAAGTGACACAATTCCAACTCCGGATCATCGCTATGCAACCTCTAATATTGTTTCTAAGCTGCCCTACACAAAGAATTTGGTTGATGGAGTTGGGGTTAAAAGTTCCCAAAACCATGCCCTAAAAATCTATGTAAAAATGAATAAATAGGGGCTGGAAATCGCATATCCTACTCAGCCACATCAGAGGGCGCTCAGTGCGCAGCCCGCTTTGGTGGCGCTCAACCCAACCTGACAGAAAAAGTTTCTTCTTATCGCCATAGCTTGCGAATCCTAACTTCATTGACGCACGACCAGAAGCGTTGGAAAACTTATTCAATGCTATATATTACAATGACTAAATAATATGCTTTTGCCTTTGATTCCAATGCTTCAATTATGCATGAAAACCTACAAAAAGAGATTAAAACAATCGAAACGAAAAGATATTTACATGATAATGCAAACTATACAATATATACGCAAAAGTTGAGGTTTATGCATGAAAATCAATTGAAATAAGTCAATAAATGCCACAAAACTACCCACATATTTAATACAATTTGGCACTTAACAAATATTAAATTAAATAAAACTAACTAAATAATTAATGTGGTATTTTTGCAGGTTTTATCTAAAGAAAACACAAATTAAATTAGGCTAATGCATTATGCATAACATTTAATCATGTATCCGTGTTTTTTCTATTAAGTGTTGATATAAAGTTGTTTATACACGTTAAGAATAATAATAATTTTAAACAATATTATTTACTTTTCTTACAATAGTTTAGACTATTTCTCATTTTATTGTACATATTTATCATGCCCTAATTAAAATACCTAGAAAAACATATATTAATAAATATTAGGGGTGAACATAGTCTAGGTATGAACATGAGTGATAATTAAAAATTTTCAATCCATACAAACCAAACTACATTCAGACTTCAATCATGTTGAATTGTGAATTTCAACTGAAAGAAAACCACACCACACCACTGTATAATATGAATAGTCAACAAAAGTACATATACCTAAAGCATTAAATGATGCACGTGCTTCCGAAGTAATTATTGAAGGACTCGTCTTTACCAGTCTCACATGAGAGACTCACCTTTACAAGTCTTATTTCAAGGACTCACCTTTACAAGTCTCGTCTTAGGGATTTGTCCTTACAAGTCTCGCTTGAGGGACTCGACTTTACAATGTCTCGTAAAAAGGACTCACCTTTACAAAGTCTCGTATGAGGGACTCGCCTTTATAAAGTCTCTCCTGATGGACTCACCTTTATAAAGTCTTGTATGAGAGGCTTGCCTTTACAAAGTCTCATATAAGGAACCCACCTTTACAAAGTCTCGTCTCAAAGATTCATATTTACTAGCCTCTCATGGAAATGGATCACTGTTTACCTTATTTAATCATTTCGTCCTTATTAAACCCCGTGCTTGAGGAACCGTCGATTGAGAAAATTCAGATTGGGTGTTAAAAGGGAGCGATCCATAACTCAAACTTCCTAAAGCCTAAAAAAGGGCAATAAAGTGAGTCGGGCGGGTTAATGGTTGCCTGATTCACCTTGCCTAGAGCTTGGGTCGCCCGATTCGAGCCCATATATGTCAAACACCGACCTGATTAATCCATAATGAGCTTCATGTCCACCAATGGGCGCAATGGTTAGCGTGAGTTGGAAGATCGATACCGCTATGTTGCTCCATGACTGCGAGACCCAATACTTCATATATAAATCTTGGTAAGACATGTAAACTAATATATTAGGTCACCACCTGCTTTTCCCATGATTAAGGGAGATTGGTTTCACTCATTCCCATGATCTAGTCAAACCCTAGAATCATGGACGAATCCATAGGAATATGAATTGACCCATTCCTTCACTCTAGCAACGATTCAAAACAATTATAAATATTCCAATCCCTAGCATTGAAGATTATTCACTAATTTCACATATTCATTATATACATAGTCTCTTAGTCCATACACCTGAGCAAATTCCTCTTATTGTGTTTCACAAGTACAATTATGTACCTTGCTTCGTTTTCAAACTTCTACTCAGGATTGCCTTTGACCCTTTTGAGATAAAGAGAGGAATACATATGATCGGAGAGGACCAGAAGGAGATCGTCACGACCTTCGTGTAGGACAAGAGTTGATGCTCGTAGGAGAGGAAAAGGGGGTGGAGGTACCTGCAAGGTACTCCGATGCCAAAGTAAGTATTTGGTCAAAAAAAAAGGGAAAAGCAAGTAAGAGAATTCGAGTGTATGATTTGTGATACCTGCCCCTCTCAAGCGAGGGGGTTTTTATAGAGGGATTTCTGGCGAACAAAGCGTCTAATCGACCAATGAGGGATTGCCAGATGGAGGGTAAGGCGCGTGGCCTTTCTAACTGTTTCCGTGATATCTGGGTACGTAGTTGGTCGTGTGAACTATTCTGCGTGTGAGGGGGACGTGCCCAACGGCTATATTGTGCCTATTGGGCCTGTTCGCCAATTATGATGGATTGTGCCTGGTCCTTAAGGGAAGGAAGTCCTGCCCGGTCCAGAACAGGAGTCCCCCAAGTCATTGCTCTGCTGGAGAGTAATGACTTTAGACAACTGTGACTTCGACCGTACTGTCGGAGAAGTGGTTGCTCACGTGGAGCGTTCCATTCGTGCCCCGACCAGGTGTGGTCGTTAGACAATTACGCAGAACGCCGACCAAGGTTTGTGGTGTGCTCGCAGAAATTGGAGTTTTTCGCCGAGCACCCCTGCACGGATGTGTTTATTTTGACGAGGAGATTTACCTGTGGGAGCCAAGGACTAGTGGATTTTCTGCATTAAGCCAGTCGAAGAGTTTTTGTGACACGTGGTGAGCATTTATGGCTTTTGTCAGTCCTAGGTCCGCATAGGCTATGATGACCTTCACGATTCCCCATGATCAAATGGTTATAAAAGGGTGGAGGAAGGTTTCACTTTCATAATTTTCACAAGTTTTTACTCCTTGTTCTTATTTGCTCTGCAACTAGTCTTTCGCCAGAGCTTCTCTTCGCCACCGTCAACCTCTTCTTTTTCTTGTAAGTTCGTTCTTCCCTTTCTGTATATTTCTATGGATTTTTCGGTTGAACTTCATATTTTCCGGTTGAACTTCATGTGTTCTTCGATGAACACATGAATTTCTGGAAAAGTTATGAAGAACATGATGAATTTCATGACTTTCTAGGATTTTTGTAGAAATTGTTAGCGTAGATCCTTGTAGAACCTGGTTAGGTGTAGAATTTCGTTTGTAGTCGTGCACTAGGCCTGTTCGGAACTTTAGTGTGATTTTGATGTGAGCACGCGTTCCCGTATGGATATCTGCGAGTTCTGGTCGCGGAGACCTCTCCTAGCGATTGGTAGGTAATTTATACGGGCACGCGGTTGTCCTCGGATTCGTCAATGCCCTTTCACTTGATTAGTGGTGGAAGGGTGGATTTGATCTTGGATGTCGAATTCACTTCTCTTCCTCTGCTTTTCAGGTGAAAATGGCTGAACCCCAGGATGAAGTTGTGCCCGACACGCAGGAAACACAGGAGGGGCCCAGTGTGCCCGCCGATTATTCAAATATCAAGGTCGCATGAGGGGACCTTGACTGGCTCGCACATGAGCCTTTGTCATTCCGATCAACTTTCTTCGCAGAGGAGATACGAGACTTCGACTTGTTGGAGAGGCGTGAAGAAGACGCTCCACGGGCATGGAAAGCATTTCGCCCCGGGGAGTATGATAGAATTTGCTCCTCGTACCCAGGATTGTGCTTTCCTATGTACGAGTTCGCTTTTACGGAGGCCAAGATGCGTCTCCCTTTCACCGACTTTCAAGCCTCCCTGTTCACCCATCTGGCCTTGTGCCCGTCTCAGCTTCACCCCAATGCCTTGTCTTTTATCCAGGCTTTTGAGTTAGTGTGTCGTTACCTTAATATCGGTGCGACCACGGATCTTTTCTTCTGCCTTTTCCAAATCCAAAAGAGCACAGCGGGGACGAAACAGAGTTGGGTTTCGTTTAAACAACATAGTAGGCTGTTCTGGCCGTATTCTGATTCAATACGCAATTTCAAGGATAGGTTTCTGATCGTGAAGCCTGTTACCGAGGGGGCAAAGAGGACCATCTCGACCATTGAGAAGGTGGTGGTGAATGGTCGGGAGAGGGTGGTGTCATCTCCATATTTCCTTTGGAGTGGGTTTATACCCACTTTAAGCACAGAACGGATCAGTTCCTGGTAAAGCACGAGCAGCTTTGCCAGGCAGACAAGGAATCGTACACGATCCTCCACGCTTACGTGGAGAGCTTTTCCCCGGCCTTCGTAGTTGACTGGGACGGGAAAGAGCTGATCGGGGATGATGGGGAACTCATCCGAGCAGCTAGATATATTAATATCAGGGCTCTCCTTGAGTGTGATAACGACGATGATGCAATGACCTTGCTTGGTATGCTCCACTGTTTAGTTTTATTTCTTTGAATTCTTGGTCCTGACTTGTTATGTGTGTTCGCAGGTATGATGGCCGACATACGGGAGCGTCTGATGAGGTCCCGACGGCGAAGGTTCACAAGAAAACGACCACAGGTGCCAAGGTCGGGGTGCCTAAGCAGACAGTGATGGAGAGTTTTGCTGCTGGTCCTACCCTCGTCCCGGAGAGAGCCTTAATGCCGCTGACCCTGGAGACCTCCCATAAAAGGAAGAGAGATGTCGCGGGGACTTCTGTGGCCGCTGGTCCGGGAGGTTCTGGTGGCGGTCATCTTGTTCTGCCCGCCTGCTATTTGCGCCGAGACTTGTTTGTTGAAGGGGATTCTATAGATGTTCATGATTCTGAAGCCGTGGCTATTCTAAATGCCAATTCTAAAGCGAGGAGAAAGAAGTTGTGCCAGGATGCTGCGGGCATGTTTAGGGTGCTGAAGCAGCCCTTGTCCTTGTCGATGATGAAGCTGTAACTTGGGCGAGTCTCGTGACATCCAAGAATAGAATTGCCGAGCTGGAGACGGAAAATAACAAGTTGTTCAATGATTTAAAACAGTTTGAAGGTCACGAGGAGGCCAAGGTGCTGCTTCAGACGGAGGTGACCCAGCTGAAGTTAGTTGCGCTCAAGGCTGACGAGGAGAAGGCGCGTCTGCAGGCGAGGATCGCTGAATTGGAAGGCTTGACTGCAGCTGTCCAGGATGAAAATGACGATGAGAAGTCTCTGAAGTCGCGGGCTGGCTTGATCGGGAGGATTAGGATCCTTGGCGAGGACAACTTGAAAGCAGCTGAGTTCGGCTTCAGTGCTGCGAAAGAGCAGATGGTGGCCCTTAACTCTGACGTATAGCTCATGACAGATGGGATGGATTTATTCAACAAGGTGGTGGACGGTCAGGTCATTCCTGCCGAAGAGGAGAGTGAAGTCGCTGAATAGGGCTTTGTTGTTTTTTTAGCATGTTTTGTGGGCCTGCGTGCCCTTAACATTTTTTATGGGCGCTGCCCCTTTTTATATGAAACTTGTAGGGGCTATGCCCTTTTTTGTATTTATAGCACTGTCCGGTCATGTCCGGTTTTTTTTTATATACTTGGATTTTGTGAAAATGTTTTATTATGGACGTTTGGTCTGTTTGTTTGTATGTGTGAGCTCGGCGAGGTGTGAAACCTACCGAGGAGGGCTATGTGGTTTTGCCCATGATGAGGTTAGGACTTCGTTTGAGGTACTAATCTCATAGGCTTAGACTGTTCCCATCGTGAGCTGGGTGTCCTGCCTGAATGGTGCAGCAACGGCGGAGCTCGGTTGAGGTATCCCCATTGTGCACAGGATCTGCTCTTACAACGAGCAGAAGATGGTCGGCGTTGTAATGCGTGTCATGCTTTACCAGGGCATGATACGATGGCTGCGCAACTCTCCCCTATTTGGGTGATTACGTCGGCAATTTGTTTATCATCGTGGTTAAGGACTTAGCTGTAGTACTGCTTGAGTTTTTCAGCATTCCATGGTCGAGCAAGTTATTTTTCGTCCAATGTTTCCAAGTAATATGCTCCCGTGCCCGTTTTGGACTTGACCCTATAAGGTCCTTCCCAGTTCGCTTCCAGTTTCCCCTCGCGAGAATCTTTATGGTTTCGGCGCAGGACCAGACTGTCTACGGGGAAGTCACGTTTTATGACTCTGGCGTTGTGTCGCAACGTTATTTGTTGCTTTAATTCGGCCTCGCGGAGGGCAGCCCCTGAGCTTATTTCTTCGACCAGATCGAGCTCCTCGCGTAGAGCCTCATCGTTCATTTCTTCGTCGAGGGGAGCTTCTGTCCTTCTGGAGTGAGGTGTTGTCCTGTACGCCCAGAGGACGCTGTTGAGCTCCTCGACCCACCTTTTCTTCGCGTTTTATCTCCACCGGTATTACCGCCTCTGTTCCATACGCTAGTCGGAAAGGGGTTTCCCCGGTGGTGGAGTGAGGTGTTGTCCTGTACGCCCAGAGGACGCTGTGGAGCTCCTCGACCCACCTTTTCTTGGCCTCGCCTAGCCTCCACTTCAATCCGCGTAGGATTACTCTGTTCGCGGCCTCCGCTTGCCCGTTGGTCTGGGGATGCTCGACCGAAGTAAAGTGTTGTTTCGTTCCCAATTTGGCGACGAAGTCTTGGAATTTTCTGTCTGTGAATTGGGTTCTGTTGTCGGTTACGAGGGCCTGGGGTACCCCGAATCTGGCGAGGACGTTTCTTTTGTAGAAACGCAATATGTTGAAAGTTGTGATCTTGGCGAGCGCTTCGGCTTCAATCCACTTTGTGAAATAGTCGACGGCCACGATTCAGAATTTATTTTGATAATATCCCATTGTAAAGGGGCCTAGGATGTCCATCCCCCACCAGGCGAAGGGCCAAGGAGAGGGTCTTCAACTCGTTGGGTGGCGCCAAATGCATGTCCCCGTGGCGTTGGCAGTGGTCACATTTTTGTACATGTTCTTTGGCGTCGTGTTGCATGGTTGGCCAGTAATATCCTGCGCGCAAAGCTTTCTGAGCCAGGGATTTTCCTCCTAGGTGATGTGCATTGATGCCCTCGTGGATCTCTTGTAAGATTTCTGGGACCTGAGCCTCGTCGACACATTTCAACAGGGGAATGGAAAATCCTCGTCGATATAATTTGTCCTCGACCAATACGTACGAGCAGGCTCGTCACTTAGTTACACTGGCCTCCTTACTGTCTTCGGGGAGTTCCCCTTTGGTGAGATAATTGTATACCGGGGTCATCCAACAACGGGGATCTCTGATGACGTTAACATCTAGCAGGTCGGGTTTTAAAATGCTCGGGATAGCCAGTATTTATTGTATGATGGACTTGTTTCCACCTTTTTTCCTGGTGCTGGCTAATTTAGAGAGGATATCTGCTCGGGTGTTTTGTTCGCACGGGACGTGCTGAACTTCCCATGCTTCAAACTCCGCCATTTTTTCTTTTACCATTGCCAAGTATTCGGCCAGTTGGTCGTTCTTTGCTTGGAACTCTCCTCGTACTTGGGACGCTACGAGCTGGGAGTCAGTGCATATTTTTATTTTTCTTGCGCCGACGTCTCTGGCCAGTCGTAATCCTGCGAGGAAGGCTTCATACTCGGCTTGATTGTTGGATGTTTTGAAGGAGAGGACCAGGCACACTTCGATCAGGGTCCCTTCCTTGTTCTCGAGGATAATTCATGCTCCGCTGCCTGAGGGGCTTGATGCGCCATCCACGTAAATGATCCACTCATGTGTCTCTTCCGGAGAGGATGGTTCCGGAGTCATCTCTGCCACGAAGTCGGCCAGGACCTGTGCCTTGAGGGCTTTCCTCCCCTCGTAGTGAATGTCGAACTCGGCCAATTCAAGGGACCATTTTAGTATTCTGCCCGCCATATCTGGTTGGCTTAACAGCTGCCTAATGGGCTGGTCGGTTCTGACGACGATGGTGTGTGCCAGGAAGTAGTATATGAGTCTTCTCGCGGCAACTATGAGAGCAAGGGCCACTCGTTCTATTTGCGTGTACCTGACTTCGGGTCCCTGCAGAGCTTTGCTGGTAAAATAGATGGGTTTCTGCCCGTCGTTTGTTTCTCGAATAAGTGCTGCGCTTACTGCTTCATTGGCCACGGAGAGGTACAGGTATATGGTTTCCCCCCGGTCTGGTCGGGATAATACTGGGGGCTCGGACAAAGTTTTTTTGAAATGGGCAAGGGCCTACTCGCATTCGTCCGTCCACTCGAAATTTGCCTCCTTCCGGAGTAATTTGAAGAAGGGCAGGGCGTGCTGGGCGGACTTGCTTATGAAGCGAGCAAGGGACGCGAGCATCCCATTGAGGGATTGTATCACCTTCTTCGACCGCGGAGTGGGGAACTCCACGAGTGCTCGACATTTGTCTGGGTTTGCTTCTATTCCTCTTTCGGTGAGGTAAAATCTGAGGAATTTTCCTGCTCGCACGCCGAAGGTGCATTTTTCTGGATTAAAACGCATTTTACATTTTCGAGCTTGGTCGAACACCTTGCGTAGGTGGGTGGTATGGTCGGATTCCTCTTGGGATTTCACGATCATATCATCCATATATACTTCGAGCATGTCCCTAATTTCTGATCGGAAGACTTTGTTCATCATGCGTTGGTATGTGGCCCCGACATTCTTTAGTCCAAAGGGCATTACGTTATAGTAATAATTCCCCGAGGAGGTCATGAATGTCGTGTATCTCTTGTCCTCGTCTGCCATTGGGAATTGGTTGTATCCCGAATAAGCGTCCATGAAGGACAGGAGCTTGAAACCTGCAGAATTATCTACGAGTTTATCTATGCTCGGCAGTGGATAAGCGTCTTTCGGGCAAGCCCGATTGAGATCAGCGTAGTCAATGCACATGCGCCACTTTCCATTACTTTTCTTTACAAGTACAATATTTGAGAGCCAGGTCGTATACCTGGCCTCGGAAATAAATTTTGCCTCTAAGAGGTCTTGTACAAGTTTTTCGGCAGCCTGTGCCTTTTCCTCGGATTGTTTCCTTCTTCGTTGGACAATGGCGCGAGCAGCTGGATTGATTGTCAAGTGGTGACATGCAGTTTCTGGATCAAGGCCGGGCATATCCGCTGCACTCTAGGCGAACAGGTCGGCGTTGTCGTCAAAGCATTTCTTCAATTCCTTCTTTACCTCTTCGGGGAGACCATCGCCTATCTTTACTCCCCTGTTGGGGTTATTGCTGAAGGTGATGATCTCGAATCACGCATCTGGGACTGGTCGCAGAAGTGAAGGGGATGGGGAGCTAGTTACTCCTGGCTTTTTTCTTCGCCATGGTCTTCATTTCCATCTTTAAGATGCCTGCTATCGAGGTCGATGGTATGCACGGGAAGCGTGGGCTTTTTTTCTGGCTGGCCATCTTCAGCTGGAACCTCGTCCTCTCTAGTGCGCTTTACCGACTTTGCCGTCGTCGCGATCTGATTCTGTCCTTTTGTTGCGGCCTCAAAGCATCTGCGAGCAGCCTCGATGTCACCATGAAGAGTTGCGACGTGTCCTTTCTCGGTGTAGTACTTGAGCTTGAGGTGGACCATAGAGGGGACAGCAACGAGTTCGGCAAGAGCTGGTCTGCCAGGGATGCACTGATAGAGCGACGGGCAATCAATGACTAAGAACTGCGTTTTGATTGTCCGAGATGCCTCTTCCTCGCCAAACGTGACTGGTATCTTCACATAACCTCAAGGTCGGGTTGTTGCCCCGTTGAATCCTTGGAGATCCGATCCCACGTATGGTGAGAGGTTGGACTTATTCAGTTTCAGCGTGCGGAACAGGCTGGAATACATGATGTCCACGGAACTGCCCTTGTCGACCAGGATTCTCCGCACATCGGTAGATGATAATTTGGCCTTGATCAGCAGAGGAATGTGGGAATTCGGTGATCCTCTGGGGAGTTATTCTCTGTAGAACGCGATCGGCTGCGAACGCCCTTTACCCTTACCGATCGTGTACAACTGCTCGGGGCTGCTGTCTATCAGTTGTTCAAACTTTCGTTCGATGGATCCTATCGTGAGCTCATGGTACCCCCCACATGAGATAACCATGGCCGTAGGAAAGGCTTCCCAGGTGCTGTGTATGAATGCCTGGGAAGTCGGGTCGAGGTGGTCAGGAACGAAGAAGTCCTCTGGTCGGCTGATGGCCATTGCGACCTGCGGGGGAGGACTGGAGGGGGCTGATTATGCTTCTTTCTTCTGATCAGATGTGTCTCATCGGGAGGACTCTCCCTTCTTCACGTATTGCTTCAGGTGACCCTCTTTGATGAGGATCTCTATAGCGTCCTTAAGGTGCACGCAATCTTCTGTCACGTGGCCGTGACTACGATGGAAACGACAATATTTACTTTTGTCGACGTTTCCTTTGGACGTGGTCGGTTTAGGGAACCTGACACCCCCTTGTTTGAATTCTGTGTTGATGCAGTCGGAGAGAATGCATTCTTGCGAGGTCGTGAGAACGGTGTACTCCGTAAATCGGCCAGCCGGCCCTTTGCTTTCGCGAGGACGTTCGTCGCGCCTTCTCTCTTTCCCTTGCCGGGATGATTCCGCCTCGTCTTTTTTTGATGCCCGGGGCGCTTCGCGATCTCTTAAGTCCCGGGCGTAGAATGCGGCTTCTTTTTCCTCGTAACGGATGTAGTCTTCGGCTTTCCGAAGAAGTTCTGTCAGTGTTCAGGGAGCTTCGATCCCTACTGCCTTACGGAAGTCGCTTTTGGGCCGGAGCCCCTTCTCGAGGAGGTACTTCTTCATGTGATCCGTTGTTCGGACTTCAACCGCTTCTTTGTTGAATCTTTCGATATATGCCCGTAGGGATTCATCCCTGCCTTGTATAATGGCCTCCAACGTAGCCTCCGACTTAGGGTGTCGTTGGGAAGTTGTGAAATGTCGGGCAAACTGGCTCTTTAACTCCCTCCACCAAGAGATGGATCCGCGAGGAAGTCGTTTAAACCATGTCATTGCTCCTTTCCTCAGGGTGATGGGGAACATTTTACATCTGATAGCCCCGGAGACACTGTGATATTGGAGCATAGCCTCTATGTTTTCGATATGCTCGCGGGGGTCAGTTGTCCCGTCGTAGGTTGTCAACGTGGGTGGTTTCTCCAATCCGCGGGGAATTCGGGTGTCGAGGATGTCTCTTGTGAACGGACCGTGAACGTCATCGTCACTGCTGGAACTAGGAGAGAGCGAAAGGGAACGGCTATGCTCGCGGCTTTGACTTCGACGAGGAGAACGTCCGCGGGTGCGACGGTGATCGTACCTATCCGTGTGTCGAGACCTCTTGGAAACCGGGGAGTGCCTGGATCTTCGCGGGGGAGACTGATGGCGTCGTCGGGCTAGATCGGGTGTATGGTTCCTTGATCTTGAAAGTTTCCTCTCCGGGGAGAGGGTGTCGCGTCTTCGCTTCGAGGGAGTCCGTGGACGCGGGGAAAGGCTCGCCAGTTTTTCTGAAGCGAGGCGCTCCTGAAGGATATGCTCGAGGGCATTGAGTTTCTCCCCCTGCTGGAGGATCAGGAGGTTTGAGTTGTTGAGAGAAGCGATGAACGCTGCGGTGGTCGGATCAGCATCCTGGGGAACCGGAACGGGCTCGAAGGTGAGCTCCACGGCTGATGTTCGTGGCTTTGGATCCTCGGGTCTCGGGGAAGCAGGTCTTCCATCTCGTTGGTCACTTTCCTGCGGGATATGCCTGACGAAAGCGTGGTTGTTGTTGTTGTTGGCCGCAGGGGCCACAGAGTCTTGGTGAACATCGCTCTTGATGAAAGCCATGTCGATCTGAGATTTGGAAGGGTGAAGCTTTGGTCTTTGTTGAACAAGGGAGAATCTTGGTGAAAAACGAGGAAGCTGGTTTCCCACAGACGGCGCCACTGATCGGAGAGGACCAGAAGGAGATCGTCGTGGCCTTCGTGTAGGACAAGAGTTGATGCTCGTAGGAGAGGAAAAGGGGGTGGAGGTACCTGCAAGGTACTCCGATGCCAAAGTAAGTATTTGGTCAAAAAAAAGGGAAAAGCAAGTAAGAGAATTCGAGTGTATGATTTGTGATACTTGCCCCTCTCAAGCGAGGGGGTTTTTATAGAGGGATTTCTGGCGAACAAAGCGTCTAATCGACCAATGAGGGATTGCCAGATGGAGGGCAAGGCGCATGGCCTTTCTAACTGTTTTCGTGATATCCGGGTACGTAGTTGGTCGCGTGAACTGTTCTGCGCGTGAGGGGGACGTGCCCAACGGTTATATTGTGCCCAACGGCTATATTGTGCCTATTGGGCATGTTCGCAAATTATGATGGATTGGGCCTGGTCCTTAAGGGCAGGAAGTCCTGCCCGGTCCAGAACAACATACATTCTATTTTTTATAGTTGGATTATTTTGATACTGACTTGGATCGCGCTTTATCAAGTTATGGTGTGTAGTGCTAAAAGTGCTTAATATTTTGTTTAATTTGCTTAAAAATAGCTAAATTGTAATTACTTATAAATTGACTTATTTTTATCGATAAAATATTTAACAAGATGTCTCTTTGTTTTGTCACACAAATTGTTTTGAAAATATATGAGTTATGTTATTCTGAAATCGACTTATGCCATACTTTGATTTGATCAAACAGAATTTCAAGATAAATTAAAATAAAATTTAAGATCAAATTATCATATTTTACTATTTCATCAAATAATAAATTGTGACATAGTATATTATATTTATCTTACAATGTCATTTAGACCAACAAACGATTTTTTTTATAAAAATAACCATGTTTTTCAATTAATTTTCCAAAATAACCATAATTTCAAATAAAATACCAAACTAACTATCTTTCAAACAAAATATTTCGCTGACAAGAGGAGTAGCCACTATGAGTGACGCATGCTCATACTTGTTGTACATAGGCGCCATGCATGGTGGTACATGCTTATTGGACATGCCACCGCATGTGACACATGCATGCTTCCTCTAGGAGTATGTGCCACATGCAGTGGCTACTACATTGTATAGGGTTTTCTATATATACCTCATCCCCTCCCATCATTTTTCACCCATCTTCATCCCATCCCCATCATTTTTCACACATCTTATAAGTGTCTCCTTCAATTATTCTTGAAAATGTCGTCTTGTATGTCGCCTTATATATACAAGAGAAATGTCAATTTAATTTATTCAGCAGTAAAGCCTTCGATGAAGATTTGAATCTAGAACACGGAGGCACACGATCATATACAGAGGAGCTTGATCCGTTGGTTAGATAGAGACATTGCAGACAGTGAAAAGATCAGAAGAAATGAAAGGCTTGTTACGGTGTACAACGACAATGGAGAAAGTTGTTTCTGGGAATTAGTTAAAATTGATAGAGATTATCGTATTATGATGCATAGAAATGAGGAAATTATCCTGATGGTTGTAATCTCATAGATGTATTGATTAGTCATTATATTCGTTTGTATTGTTATTTAGTTGTTGTTTACATTATTGTTTAGTTGTTGTTTAAATTGTTGTAACTGAATGTTGTGATATTTATGAAATAAACGTTGTTTTCAATACCAAATAAAATGTTTACATATAAAATTATCTTGTGGTGCTTGCTCCAACATTGAGATAGTTTATACAATTGTGTCAGGGCTGACGACATGAACTACATAATTTCAACATTTTGTTCGCTGTATCCATTTCAGTTCGAATACTCGTGCTGTTATGACGACCCTTTTTCTTTCTTCGCATAATTTCGTTGTGCCAAAATATCCCTCCTTGATATTCAGGCCAATAATCCTCCTTTGCTACAACCAAAAAGCTATTGTTGTACACATTGCATAGGTTTCTGACTTTGTAAATGGCAGATAGTAAGTTGGAAGGATCCCGTCGAGCCTTTGAACATGTCGTTATGACATGGGAGCAAGGCATATGGAAGGCTTGGAACTTTTTTGAATCGCACCAACCTCGATCTAGTTCTAATTGGGAGTATTCCATTGGCCTCTTATCATTGTGGTTCATTGTCTCATCTACACTGAACCAACCTTTGCTTCGGTCAAACACTATGGCCACATGTATGTTAGCTTTGGCTGCTTCCTCCTTAATGAATTTCATTGAAATTCCACTGAACAACTGCCTCAATTGTAACACATAACCCCATTTTAAACGTCTAATCTCAAACAGTGAGCCTAACCTAAAATAGGTTTCTCTCACCAAAGCGGTTATCGGTAGGTTTCAAATACCTTTGAAGACAAAGTTCATTGATTCCATGAGATTTGTTATCATGTGGACCCATCGTTGACCATTGTCGAATGCCCTGATCCACTTCTCCAATGGAATATTGTTGATCCACCTTACTGCATCTGCATTTGTCAATATAATCTCTTTGCAGTAGTGTTTGAAGGAGGGTTTTGTTAATGCATACCCTACGTTAGGGTTGTTCATGGTACAGTTCATACAGAAAACCGTACCGAACCGAACCAAATCATAGTAAGAATTTATTTGAACTGAACCGAACCGTTTCAATTTACTTAGAACCGAACGAAACCAAAGTTATTGGTTTAGTATACCGTTTAGAAATTTTGAACCCTACTAAACCGTCAGAAGACAATTTTTCCAAACCGAACCGTTTATTAAAGAACTGAACCATTAAACTATTTTTCAAAATTTTAAAATAATAAAAATTAAAACTTGTTTTTAGTATTTTTAATTTTCAGTTTTGATTCAGTTCAGTTATAGTTTCGGTTCGGTACGACTTTAGAACTGTTTCGTGTAATATGGTTTGGTTCACTAACCAAACACAACGGTTCGGTTATTTTAACTTCAGTTCGGTTCAGTTCGGCAGTTCAGTTCGGTTCATGGATTTTTTAACATCCATACCCTATGTTCACAACCGTCTTCCGTAGCGTCTTGTCTTTGATCTCCCATTTAAAAATTTGAGCGATGTGCCTAATGCAGTAGACATGCGTAGAAGGAGGACCCTGCCAGCCGTTATTAACATTTTTATAAACACTCTTAATTGATGTATGTCTGTATGAATTCAAGCATAAGTTAGGCTAATGCACAACGTTTAATCAAATATTTTTAAGAAAAAAATCCATCCACCAGCAGTCTCCCCTTAAACCAGAGCGAAGACGATTGGAATATGTTGTTGTTGCCATCTTGTGTCACTGTCATGAGTAGCGTTCCTTTGTATTTACCGCAACCATGTTCCATCAATTTGTATAATAGGTTTACAGAAAGCAAAACTTTTGATGCATGGTTCATACACCTAGAAGAGTCGGTGGAATATGAAATTGCCACTAACACAAGTCTCGTCTAGGGTATATGTCGAAAAGGTCTCCAAAATGGAAATAATCCCCAGAGCATAATGCTTAAGTACCACAAGATATTGTGGAAGTTCTTTGTACAAATCCTCCTAATTTCCAAAGACTCGTTCAATCGCCTTAGTCCTAGCTACCATGCCTTCATGTACGAGGGAGTATAATTGTATTATGTAACGATATGCGAGATTACTGTACCTACCTTTAATGACGGGTCCTTGCTAATGATAGATAAAATTTCATCGCATACTATCTGAGACCTGAGTTTGCGATGATCCTGAGTTAGATTGGTGATTATAAAAGTGTGAGTTGGACCTATAGAACCTATCTCCCAAGAATTACTCCTCTTCCGGTAAGATGTTGTTAGCCGGAACATGCAGAGCACATTACGACACAAGATCTTATACCTCGTCACATTATTTCGATTGAAGGTATAATCAGCTGAGATTTCCATGTGATACTTTTTAATAGCTCTCACACAGTCTTCTTTTGTGCGAAATCTATCTCCCACTTTTAAAGATCCTTCTGTTTGCATATATGGATTGTAAAATATATCTGACGATGGTTCATCAACATCTAAGTTCAACTTTGTCATGTGTTAAGTCAAAAAATACACATGACCAAAAGGTAATGGCTCTTACTTGTGCTCGACAATGTCATCATTCACCATTTGATCAACCAATATCTCATATTCTTCTTATTCTTCCTCGTCAACAACATCAACTTCGGCTTGTTCATCATATTCTTCTGAGACAACATATTTTGTTGTAGTAAAATATATAACTCAATATTGTTGAACCCGAAATGTTCATGACTAAAAAACATATTTTGAACATCTTCATTATCTCAGACATTTAGCTGATAAAACTTGACTTTACTGTCGGCAAAAACAAAAAAATTGGATTTTTGTAGAGGAATTGTGCAACCAGACTACATTGCAACTTCTTTTATATTCTCTCTTTCAAATGTGAAAAATTTGATCGTCTATTTATTGTAAACCGAGTAACTTCGGTATTACGAAATTAAAAATGGATAAGTCACATTCAAATGTCTCACACCATTGATCATGTATTGTAGTGAAGGATTCATTTTGGTGAAATGCAATGTATTTTAGTATACTAGTTGTGATAATACAATGTGAGTTGGTTCTGAAACGAAGGAGCATGCACTTAAATAGGGTTCATATAGAATTACAAAAAGTAACCCATGCGCCATAGGGTATGACACATGCACTATTTTTTTCACCTATGCACTAGCTGCATTGGCTTGTCATGTGGTTGCAAGGTAGATGTGTCGTCAGTGGAACAATCGACATCAACGTCTCTTAAACAAACCTATCATACAGAGTGCTAGACTAAATATTATATGAATTGGTATGGGTCAGTTACAACAACATAATTTGTGTCTGACCCGAGGTATTTGATCGACCCACGCCAATGAGCTTCGTCATCATACGCCCAACAACAAACCCCCGTCCAACAACCAACCCCACACCATTACCGAACCCAACAACAGTGTCAACCCAGCCAAACCCAACGACCAACCTCACAACATCCTCATACCAGATATACCCACCCAACCTCCCAATCAATTCATGCTACACACCCTAACACAAAACCAAGACCATGACCTATACCACCAACAACCATATGCCGCCACCATATCTTACTATAGCCTCAATGATGCATATGATTCCATCCCACCCATCATAGCCCCCCACCAATGTACACTCAAACATCACACCACAAAAGCACCCAATCACATCGCCAAAACACTCAACCACCACATGACTTTCAAACACCACAAAAATCATTGCTTAGTTTCCAAAACAATTCAATGTCCCAATTCAACCAATCATCCCATCTACACGTAACCCAACCACCACGACCCAACTACGAGAACATGGGTACCGAACTCGATTATGGCAGCGCCGACTACGGCACCCCCGGCTATTGGGGAGAAATGATTGAAAATTTGTTAATATGTTAGGACCTTGCACCAACCACCTTTGCCCCAGACCAATTCTAGGAGACCCCAAACACCTCAGGAAAATCATGGGAGACCTCGAAGGCAAGCGAATGCGCAAGGATGTGGAACCGGCGAGCGTTACGATCGAGCGGACCATTGATTTTCTATTCAATCGTTGTGTAATTAAATTTTATGAAATAACTAGTGGGAGACCCGTGCATTCGCACGGGTACTGGTATGGTACGCGCATTTTTTCCAAATTTAAATAAAAATTTAAATAAAAAATTTAAATTTTGAACAAAAAAAGTTATTATTTTTAAAACATATAATAATTTAGTGGTTATAATCAACAACGAATTTGACCCCGTATATAAATATTAAATTTGTTTTTTACCTGACTTATTTTTCCATTTTTAAAATATTTAAATTATTTATATTTTTCCACCGTTTATAATTTGTGTTAAATTACAAAAAGGCTTATGTTTCAAAGTTTCATATATTATCTTTAAAAATAATTTATGTTAAATTAAATATAATTTCAAAATAACAATATTAGATAGAATTTGAAAAACTTATTATTTTAAACGAAAGGCAAAATTGTATGTTAAAATTTAAATAATATAAATTTTCAGCAAATAAAGTTATTATTTTTAAAAGATACAATAATTTAGTGGGTATAATAAACAAAGAATTTGAACCCGTATAATAACATATGCGTTTGTACGGAAACTGACGTGGATACTATTGTGTTTGCACGAAGACTGGGGTGTTAGAAATATTAGTTTTTAAAATGTAATAAGAATGAAACAAATAGAAAAACTAATTGATTTAACCAATAAAGTTAAAAGTGTGAATTAAAGTAATATTTTTATTTATAATTGGAGCATGAAAATAGTTTTCCCCTATGTTAATAACTTTGAAAGAACAGTATATTTGGAGCATTAATATTAATTTAATTTGAAATTATTTATAAAATTATTAATGTGATTTTTTAGTGTTTGTAAATATTAATATAATTGTAAAAAAATTTAATAGTAAAAAATATACGTATTTTGGCCATGTTTGGAATGATATATTAGTAACAAATATATAATGTAAATAATTTATAAAGTAATATGTAAATTAATAATTACTTTGTTGATTAAAAATATTTTTATTATATTATAATTTTCATGTGTATTAATTCATAAAATAAAAATAAATTGAGTTTTAAGTATTCTTGTATTTAATAATGCAATTAAAAGTAATGCTTAAGAAGTTGTGATTTCTATTTGAAGAAGACCAAAAGTTCATTGAAATCAAGTGAATGGAATATGAATAGTAGCAGTACAGCTGAAACTAAATTTTAGATTGGGCTGAATTTCAAAACACATATTGAAAGAGTAAAAAAAAAAAACGAAGCAGGACTGGTTCCATGTATGGCAAGCAAAACAAATAATTGCATAGTTAGTCACTATCTGTGTAAATTCTTCCATACATAAAGTTATCCCATGTATAGTCTCTCTCATCGTCATCATCGGAATCTAGCGGGTCGTAGTCAAGTTGTTGGTCATCATCTGAATCCAAAGAAATGACCGGGGGCACGAACGAAGCAGAAGTGGTTCTTCTTCTCCTGTTTCTTAAATGTTGAACTAGGGGAGGGTTATGGAGCTATAGAAAACAAAACCAGTAAATGAATATGTCTACTGATTTCCATGGAAAACAGAAATTATGATTTATTGTAGGATATTGTAGCACTTCATTAATCCTAAATGAACATAGGGCATGTGTTAACATGAAAAGAAATAATATAGGTATCGTCTGAGATAAGGAGGGAAAAGTGAAATGTACCGGGGGGACCTGCAGAGTTGGTTGAAAGTTGGGTCCCTCTTGGTGCGGTTGACGGCGCTCGGAATTCGGCAATGGTTGAACCTCTGTAGGTGGTCGGATCTGAGTATGAGGTTGTAGGTGGAAGGCAGGTTCGACATGTTGTTGGGTCTGCAGGCGTCAAGACAATTACAATATTTATTAAGAATGAAAAAATAAGGGACAGTTAAATTAAGTGAGAAAGATATGCAAAGTACAACAATGTCATGAACTTGTAGTTTTGGTTGGGGGGTCTACATGATGATGGAGAGGCTGAGTTGGTTGCAAATCCGGAGAAGGCGTTTGGTCAGTTGCCGCATCGACGTGAATAGGGACAACGGGTTGGATATTTTGGGTGGATGCCATAGAAAAAGTTGGGTGTCTCTGAAGAGTGTGGTGTGAAGTAAATAATATGAGGAAGGGTTATATAATGAGGGTTGTGACTGTGGAGCTTCCCCACTGCATTGGAAATGGAAATGCATTAACACACCTGAAACTGTAAAGTTGGAATAATCAAAGGCACAATAATAATGAGTGGTGTTGGTAAAGAATCCCATAATGTTGCAAATACAATGTATACATTGAATGTGCATTAAAGAAAATTAGAAGTATGCATAAAATATATTATGGATACAAAACTGGAGATATTAGATGAGGTACCTTTAATTCCATTAATGACAGGAAAAAAGCAACGAATCAACTAGAAAATGGAAAAATAGGAGCATTCCGAAAATGTATATCTAATTAGAATCGTATATCTAATCAGAAGCATTACAAAAAGGGTTTAGAAGTTCAAAGAGATTATAAAAAGTGTATATCTAATCAGAATCGTGATAAAGGATCAAAATGTTTACCAATACACTGGAGGGCGGATGTGATGGAATTTCGCCACTGAGACCTGTATAACTATAAATAGTGAAACAACAGATGTTGTAAAACCAATCTATCATATCCTTGAAGATAAAGTATCACAAAAATGACTACTAACACTATCAGCGCATCATCGACCGTGCTTGCTAATATTCCAACCATTCCAACTGTCCAGTTTATAGGAAGAACTCAGGATATAGCAGAAGGGCGTCCTTGTAAATCACACTTACAAATCTCCTATTATTTAAACATGATGCAATAAATGAATACCTAAAAAAACATTACCAAAACACGTTGTCCATCTATAATGCACTGCACACCCTTTCATGGAATAGCAGAGAAATCTGAGGCATCATAAAGCCACCCTGGCTCAGTGGCATCATTCCGACAATCATTGGTAAGATGGGAGTCGTCAAAGAAGTGAAAATGGCGTGCGTACTGTAATATTGCTTTTGTCAGCGGGTGTTCGCTGCAAGCATGAATTAAAAAAAAAGAGTTTAAAAAATGATTGACAAATATCTAATTGATTCCTCTAATATGCATCATATAAGAATAGGAAGGTTGAAATTTACTAACAGACAATCAAAAAGTAAAAAATTAATTAATCTTCTTCATAATCAGTCCTGATACTACACAGAATGCCAAAAGGTTTAAACTATGTGTATATGTGACAATACCAAAGACAGACAATGAGAGTCACCTCAGTAAGAACCTGTCAGGTGACCAAGATCGGCAGGTCAGTCACGCTATTCATATTAGAATTTTGTAGCAAGAACCTGTCAGGTGACCAAGTTCATATCAGAATCATCGTAAAACTAAAGCCTCAACCACGGTATTCATCCTACGAAATGAAATGAGTTTTCTACATAATCTTGCTTAATTAATCCTGGCTGGTCAGACAATCAAAAGATAAATGACCAATTGTGTCACAAGGCTGTGGTAAAATCTCAGCAGCACCTCAACAGCCCACTTACAGGACGTAAAACTTCGATAAAAATCTCCAATAATGAATTCTGGTGCCGGATGAAATCCTTGGAGAGGAAACGAATTTCTATTCCTATATATCATAAATAATAGAAACACATAGTAAAATCTGTCGGAAGATCTCCCGTTCAGTTTCTAAAAAAGTAAATTTAGCATATCAATATCAACATTGAACATTGGACTTGAATAAAATAGTGATATGTCTTCATCCTCAATTGATAATTTAACATATGAATAAGAAACAGCTACCTGCTCAAAATGGCGGCACCCCATTTAATAAGATGTACAAAATAACCCTGACTCTCGACACATCTAATTAAGGGCCATATAGTCTGCGCAAGAAATCCAAGATATCAGACCTGAAAAGATAATCAAATAATTAATATCAAAATCTAGTCAATTCAGCCGAACCATACAAACTATGAACAACCATGTCACTGTTATACCTTTATGTCATATTTACCAATAAAATGCATCCATCAAATATATGTAACTGACCAGATCTGATTACGTTATTGAAGCTTTTACAGTGTGACTAACCCATTCGCAACAGAACCCATTCTTGCATTGTGTAACTAACCAGCCTTAACATACATATTAATAACACTATTTACGACATAGACAAATTGATCCCATCCCAATTTTAGAACAACACCATGAGTCTTCTTTCACAGTTCAAGATGGTTCATACGTCACAAATTTTGAAAACTAAAAACAATTAATAAATTAATGGAAATCAACTGGCAAGGCCAGCTTTTGAGAACAATTCATAAACACTTTGTACTATATCTATTAACAAACACCACATTAGTATACAGTGAAGCTCCTGACAAAAGAATACACCCAACCAACATGTTCAAAATCTCAATGAATCACATGTAACAAAACCATGTAGAAATCACAAAGGTTAGCAAAGAACTTGAAATAAGAAATGCACTAAATTTACATAGTAGTTTAATTAATGACAGATTAAGGAATGGAGTATTTATATACAATTAGAAAACCACCATTTACCGAACACTTCGCCAAATGAGCCACAATTTTCCAAACACTTCACCAGATGTGCCAAAGAAGATATTCATCGTAAAACGGCCGACAAGAGAAGCTTTCAAGACCCTTTTTTACTGCAAAAGAATACCGAAAGTCCAACTAAACCTTATGACTACGCGTATTAGTAAGAATTAAACAGCCGAAAACAATCAAGAATTCCTAAACAAAAGTAATCAACGAACACTCACTTTGCATAGCTAATAGCATTGTTGCAGAAGGCTAGATTCTTGATCATGGGCAAGTCTCGTCCGCGGGCATTAGAATACTGTTGTTGGCAATACCCTTCACATATCATATTTCAAAAATCAAAAGACGAATTAGAAAAAAACAAAAGATGTTTATTGAATTTATGATATGTTAAATCCAAAATAATGAGTTGTTGTCAAAGAAATCTCCAAAATCATCAATAACACTTGCATCAGGCAATTTATCAAACAGATGGAAGGCAGCAAAGTATTTCCTAATATCTTCATCATCATTCACATATCTACCTGAAACAATCAAAAAATAATTAAATTAGCATAAATATATAACTGGTGATGAGTAATGGAAGATATCAAAAAAGGGTTATGGTATGTAGTATATACTTCATTTGTATACGTTCGAAGAAATTGGAAGATGGGTCAATACCCTGAGAAAGAAAATGGGGTTTGGAATCCAATTTGTTTTGGTTACAGATGAATAGTTAGAAGCAACCTTCAGGTATAACAAAATCAAAAATCATAATGTAATGGTGCAACGACAACTCCAATTTAAAAAAAACAACAGACCAATTGGATTAGCTGTTATTGCTGCTCTGGTGGCAGGAAACTCAATTGTTCCAGTCTTAGATTCAATATTTGTTGCAGCAAAACAGACTCACATCAGATGGAAGCTGAAACAAACCATATATATTAAGAATGTCATAAAAATGATTAGAATAACAACATTAGACAGATAGTGATAAAAAATTCATGTTTGAGAAATTTATACATCTGAAAGTTGTTATTCAAGACTCTATAGAAAAGCTCAAATTCTTTCTCTGCTCCAAAAATTCTCAAATGGACCTGAAACAAAAGCAAAATATCATATGATTCATTTCTTTCCCATTTATAATTATCAAGGTATGTCATATAGCATTTGCTTCAGAGCTTTATGTTCATTAAGATAATGATGCAAAATCAAATACAATGTTATAAACAGAATATCAAATCTCAGTGATTCACAACCAGATTCAATGTTATAAACAGAACAAAACAACAAACAAATTTTCAAGATCAATAACATGAAGTTGTTAGGGTTCTAAAATATTCAAAAGTAAAAAAAATACTTACCTTAGTTCCATTCATTTTTAGTTCTGATGTATCCTTGAAAGCCTTGTGGTGCATCTCAAAATACATAACCTTAGTTATCAAACCAGTATGATACACATTCAACAAATGAGATTTGAATTTGAGCAAAACGAAATCGATTTAAATAAAAAAAGATAGTAACCCGTTTACTTGTCCACCGACGACGGCGACAGACGTTAGAGCTTCCCATAGACATCAACCTTCATCGACGTGATCTCCCAAGATGGTGCTAGCTCGTTGGAAATGTTGATAAGACCGATGAAGCTCGTTGGAAATGGAAGAAGAGAAGAGGACGACCGAAGAGAGAGAGGGCGGAGAGAGAGCGAGAGAGGAAGCTCGTTTGATGGTGTTGGAAACAACACTCTGAGAAAGCAGGAAAAGTGTACCCCAAAAGCAAACTTAATCATGTACCCTAAAGCAGACTTTGGTTAGGTATGTATCATTTCAATTACTATTTGGCCACAAATAGGAGTAAGTATTGCAATTAGTGTAGTTGGAATTCAATTAACCCATCATTTGGTTGAAAATAGTTGGAATTAGACACTAAATACCCTCCATTTGCTGACATGACAGCTTAAATGCAAAGGTTAAAAATTGATTTTCCAAAGCCACAAAAGTTCCTATATTATAGATATTATAATTTTTTTTTAATTTTCTATTTTATTTTAAATTATTTTATTGTTACAAATAAAAAAAAAAAAAAAAAAACCTACACAATGCAGTAGCCACTGCATGTGGCGCATGCTCTTAGAGGATGCATGCATGCGCCACATATAGTGACATGTTCAATAAGCATGCGCAACCATGCATGACATCTATGTACAACAAATATGAGCATGCGCCACTCATAATGGCTACTCTTCTTATCAACGAAATATTTTTGTTTGAAACATAGTTAATTTAGTATTTTATTTAAAATTATGATTATTTTACAAAATTAATTAAAAAATATAATTATTTAAAAAAAATCCAACAAAACATCCTAGATAGATATTAGATTTCTAAAGTACTTATTTTTATTAAAAAAACATTATAAACCGTCTTGATATGAAGTAGCAATATTATCTGTTAATTTGGTAAAATTTAAAATTATATTTTCTGTTATTTTTTGAAAAAGAAAAATACACGGAAATTAAAAAATATTTTTACACTAAAAAAATAAATAAGAGACATGTGTTTCGTCAAATTACGTTTTGAATTTAATTAAAATACACTGTTAGTTCATATTAAACGTTGGATATAAAAGAAATTTGACTTTTATTTTAAAAATTTATAAAGTAATACAAATGGATGATAGTGATGAATTGACAGTGTAAATAGTGCATAGTAATTAATCCCTTACGTTTTTATTTTTAAAATAATACTATATGATAAATATAAATATTATAATTAATTGAACGTGTAATATCTACTTTTCTTTATTTTACTCTATATTTTCACTTGTTTTCTTTTCCTTGTTCCATTTGTTAACGCCATTACACTGTAACACGCATTGATAAAGCTATCTTTTGAAGCTGCATAATATTCTAGATCAACATCACGACGTAATAACTTTTTCGAAGCATATCTCTAATCTCTCAATGTTTTTTCAACCCCAGCCAACTAAAAATGCAATCTCATTTTTATTTATTTATTTAAAGTACTCGTTAACTTTTAAATATACAGAATATCAACGGTGTGATAATATTTTATAATCTCTAAAGATGCCCGACACATACCATTCAAAATATGACAATTTCTACGGCTGTGCAAAGACGACATTTTGTATATTGAAAATAATATCAAATAAAAATGTGTAGCAAGACATAAATATTTAGGATTTAACGACAGTATAAATTTATTTACCCTATCTTTTAATAAAAATATATAATTCTGCTATATCATCTAATTAGTTAAAATTTTGAATCTCACTTAACAGAATGTACGGTCGTTATTAGTTGACAATGTAAAAAAACTTACACCTACAATGTATTACCTATTTCTACAAATATTTTACTTTATGTTTCATTTTTAATTTCTTAAAACAGTTTCTGTTTATTTTATAAAAAACTTAATAGATTGTCTTATCAAAAGATATGAAACTAGAGTTACTAAATTTTAAGGGGGAATAACACTAACTAAAAAATATCTAAGAAATTTAAAATAACATTTTCATTTTGATCGATAGTTTTAAATCGCTCAATGAGACTATATAATATCAATAATGGATAATGAGATAAAAAAATCTAAAGTTCAAATAAACAACAATTAAAATAAAAGCGTAACCAAAATAAAATAATATATCTTACCCATAATTCTATATAAGTAATTTCATGTCCTATCACTAGTAAATAGTAACCCTTTTAAAAGCAATTTTGTCATCAAGGTTGAAAAACATTATTGCTACAGTATCTTACTTTTTTAGATCCCACAGTTTGAACCAAAAAGACTTAAAAATTTGTGCAATATTTTAGCAATCATGTTTATAGATCGTTGATAGATCATTCTTCTTTCGTTGGCAATATATGGTTCCAACCTTTTAGCATACCTTTTGTACTTCTCAACTTTTTCCCTAAGCAGTGTCCAGACCATATTTAATATCTTTGAATGAAATCCTTGATGATTTTCTCCGAGCGTTAAGAATATTCAAAATTTCATCAAGAGTAATTCTAGTCTTTAACCCAATATCATCCACCCGTCTTTCACTTTTCACCTTTGGAACAACATATGGCACAAAAGTTCCAAGGATCATCCATATTGCTTTACAATTATAAAATTAATCTTTAAGATAGTGTAGCTCAACATCCATGGTTGATAGTACCCATCAAATATTACATAAGTTAGATATAAAAGTATCTTAAGAGGGTGACCATCTCCAACAGAGTTGTTGCACCGTAGAGTTTTCAGAATACATTCTTGGTAGAAAATATGAGCACGACATGTAATTACAACATTCGATGAGGGAGATAAAAAAATTGGACAATCAAAATCTTCACAATCTTGTAGCATCCTAATTAATGTTTGCAGCAATTCAGAGTTCTTCAAAACATCTTCAATTTCAGTTGAAGAAAATACACATGACTTGAAATTCAAATGGCACATCGATAAACTGGTACATATATGAAGAAGTCTTCGAATCATACTTAGTATAATAAAATAACTATACATTAGTTTGTCATTGTTCATGGGGGGTATGGTCGCAAGGCTAAAACTTAAAGGAATTGATGAAAAGGCACCACCAGAAGTGGAGCCTACAGCTCCAGACATAATAATGATTGGCAGACTGTGAGCTCTTTCTTGATTCTATGGGTGGTGGTGCATGCCCGTTCTTAGGGGGTGGAGCGATTTGTCTGGTTAATTCCGTTAACAAATGAGACCTCAACCCGCTAAATAGCTACGTGGAGATAACCCTTCACTGACAACTTCTTAAAGGGACTATTGTTGCTTAGGACACAGAAGTTTGAGTCAATAACAGGTCTAGGATGCCCTTAGAAGTTTTGGGTTGCACTCACGCTACACTGATGTATTCAAGGAGTCTATAGCCTTGGCCAACAGGGCCGAGTAATCTTTGAAATTTCATCATGATGGGGATAGATCATTGCAATTGTTGGTCTTCAACGAGGAATTCCTAGTAAACACGAGTCATCAGCTCACGTTGACTACATCCCTGCCCTTTGTACACACCATCCACCACTTCTACCGATTGAATGGTCCGGTGAAGTGTTTGGATTGTGACGACGTGGGTGGTTCGCTGCCCGCGAAGTTGTGAGAAGTCCACTGAACCGTTTAATTTAGAAGAAGGAGAACTCATAACAAACTTTCTGTAGGTGAACCTACAAAAGGATCATTGTAGATTCCTTACATGCAGTCTAACACATGAACTAGTTTGAACACATACAATGGGCTTGCGGCTTTA
This sequence comes from Lathyrus tuberosus, assembly GCA_022829125.1. Lineage (NCBI taxonomy): Eukaryota > Viridiplantae > Streptophyta > Magnoliopsida > Fabales > Fabaceae > Lathyrus > Lathyrus tuberosus. Next base: position 8,785,851 of record JALAZF010000082.1, on the reverse strand, counting down.
TTCCCATATCTTTTCATCTTTTGGAGTTGCTTCTGGTGGCTTGACTTTCTGACCCATGCTTTTGGTGTTTATGCCTATAGTTCAGAATTTTTTCATCTTTAGACTTTTCATGTAGCAGTTCTTAGCGATTCTTGGTCTCCTTGGATGACTCCAACTTACCCATAAGAGAGCGGGTATTCCATGGACAAATATAAAGTAGACAAGGTGGCATCTAACTTATTAAAAGTTGGTTGCCTTATGATAATGTTATTAAAAATTGGTCTCCTTGATCTTCCTGGCGTGGTCTCCTACTTTGAATGTGGTCTTCGGCGTTATGTAGACTTTGACTTGTACACGTTCCCTATAAAATCCAACTAGTTACCCATTGAAATCTTTTAGGTCATATGGGTAAAGGAGAAGCAACAAGGATTCTCCCGTGAGGATCCAACATTACAACATTTTTTATCACCTTGAAGAGCTGTATGGACCCCTCATAGGGATCAAACATTTTTGGATCTCCTCAAAAGGTAGCAAGGATCCCTCTTTGAGGACCCAACATAGTGATCACCTCATAGGGAGACCAGAATCCCTCAATGAGGATCCAACATATTTGATGTCCTCAAAAGGAGACAAGGACTCCTCCACGAGGATTCAATGTGTTTGATCACCTCAAAAGGCAACAAGGATCCCTCCAAGAAAATCCAACGTGTTTGATCGCCTCAAAGGATAACAAGGATCCTTCTATGAGGATCCAACTTGTTTGATCGTCTCAAAGGGTGTCAAGGATCCCTCTATGAGGATCCAACATCTTGATCGCCTCAAAGGGCGGAAATGATCCAACATGTTTGATTTCCTCAAACGGCGGCAAGGATCCCTCTATGATGATCCAGCGTGTTGATCACCTTATAGGGCGGCAAGGATTCCTTTATGAGGATCCAACTTTATGTCGCCTACGGGGGTAGTTTCATTCATTTTCTTGCGAAGAAAGAGAAAGACAGAAATGCAAATAACTAAAAATAACAAAATGGAAAGCCTCATTAAAAATCCTTGCCCCCTCACGTGGCACAAAGGAAAAAAGTGTTTAAAAAACAACAACTTGTCCTTACAATCGGCAGAGGTACAATACTCGCTAAAATAAAAAATAATAGAAACAAAACAAAAAAAATAAAGAAAAAGTAAAGGTGCTTATGGGGATTTCCCATTGAGGTTTAATTCCCCTATCTTTTCATCTTTTGGAGTTAATTCTGGTGAAAACCCTATCGAGCTTTTCAAACTCGATCTTTTCAAATAAATGTCACATATTACCCAAGGGTACCTATAAAAACATCAAATATATTTCGCATCTTTGGTTGCAGATGCTATGTTCATGACCTCGGTATAAGTAAAGACATACTTTGTGCCAAATCTCTCAAATGTATTTTCTCGGCTACTCATATATACAAAAATGACATCGTTGTTTTTATCCCCAACTTCAACGATACATTGTTTCCTCCGACGTCACATTCTTTGAAACTTCCCCATTCTTCTCTACCTTTATGTCACCTTATGAGAATTGTATTTTAGATGTTCAAGATATCCCTTCTATCATCCCTATACTCATTGCAACCCATACACCTCTATTGCGTGTCTACCAGCAACAAACACACCATCCATCTCAAGTAAGATATGATATTGATCCACTAACACCATTTCCTGTGCAAAATGATCCTATAGTTACGTCACCAGAACTTGGCATTCCAATAGCATTATGAAAAGGTATTTGGTGTCATCATCTCGATCCTTAATATGCTTGTGTTTTAAATTATGACTATCTCTCTACTTCCTATGTTTATTTCTACTTTGGATTCTATGTTTATTCCTAAGTTTACATATGAAGATATGACTGATCCTAATTGGCATCAGGAAATTGCGGAAGAAATGGCTGCACTGCATTCAAATAACACTTATGATATTGTATCTTTACCTTCAGACAAAACTACAGTGGGATGTCGATGGGTTTATACAGTGAAAGTTGAACCAGATGGTCATATCGATCGTTTCAAATCCTGTTTGGTGGCTATAAGATACACACGTTATTTGGTCTCGATTATGGCGACACTTTTTCTCTAGTGGCCAAGATCAGTTCAGTCTGCCTCTTTCTTACAATTGTTGTCATTCACCATTGGTCGCTTCATTAGTTAGACATTAAAATTTCCTTTTTACACGGAGAGTTGGAGGAGGAAGTTTATGAAATTCTGGAAATATACCACATGTTTAAACTGATGTCCTCACATTAAAACATAATGTCAAGACAGATGTTACAACATCTTTTCTCTGACAGATAAGTAAAATAAACCAGACTGAAAATAAAATGCAGAAACATAAACAACATAGTCAATTGGTAAACCAGTTTGGTGCAACATCACCTACATCTGGGGGCATCCAAGCCAAGAAAGAAATTCACTATGATAGCATTAGTTCAAAGCTAAACTCGCTCGTTTACAACTTCTCGCCTAATCTCTACCTTATGCAACTTCTACCTAGAAACCCTCTAGATATGAGATTCCCCTCTCGCTTCCTAATCAGTCACAGTCCCAGTGACAATACCTCGAGAAACCAAAAAGAAAAAGAACACTCTTCCAACTACAATACTCGGTTTTGCTTAAAAGTTTCAACCAAGAACAATACACGCTTGCTTAAAAGCTTTAGAGTGGACAATTAACAATAAAAAATCAGTCTACCACAATGTATCAAAAGATACAAGGGTGACATACAATTAACACACACGAGACTCTCAAACCTAACACTACAAAATCTCCCCTTAGTTCACAAAAGTGAAAGCCATATCTTCATTAGGTTTAGGTCTTTTTTAAACAACATTCTGACCTTGTGGGCTTGGGCGCTTGAGGCGCAATTGATCAGGAATCAGCTTGGAATCATAAGCACAATCTCCTGCACAAAAATAAGAACAAAATACAAAGTTTCATAAAAAGGCTCAACGATCCTTTTTCAGAAAACTATCACAATCTGTCAAAACAGAAGTTCCCATAATAACCTTCCTTGGATAGCGCATACGTGTGAATCAGAACACACCAAAAAATCACACTCAAAATACCAAAATAGCCACGCCCTAACTATCTGGTATAGCATATCACAACATCATGCAGAACATGTTGTCTGACTGTCATGGCAGAACATCTAGTTTAACATCCTACTAACAACATGTTGTTTTACCAAAATGCAGCCAACCCAAAAGTCATAGAACTTATAATCTCCCTCTTTGGCAAATTTTTGCTAAAATAATCTTTGCGCAACAATTCTGGAGAAGAAGAATAATACCAGAAAACCTGCAATAAAAAAGATATCAGATATAAAGTGCAATTACAGATCATTAGAGATTACACCTCCTTCATACTCCAAAAATGTCAAGACATGTGGTCTGACATCATAGCTCATTAACCTCAGAAAGGTTCATTTCCCCCCAGTCACAAATAACCAATACTTCCCCTGAAGGGGAAAAACTCAAAGCACAAGACATCTAAACCTCAACTGCCTTAGTTCACACATCCCTCTCAAGGGGAAAACCCAAAGTAAAAGATAGATAAGTATGAACTATCCAAGTTCATACATTAAAAATGCATATAGCAGAAGCCACACATATTAGAAACACATACATCAAAAGCCACACATATTACTCATAGTACTCGAGTAATAAATTACCACAGATCATCCAAGGTTCTCTACAACCTCAACATGTTAGAACATTTGATTGCACATCATCACACACATATTTCACCTCAGTGGTAGTATCACAAACATGACAGATTATCATGATCCCCCTAAAAAGTTGCATACAGATCAACAACAACACTTTACTCCCCTTTTTTAGCCAAAAATTGACAAAAAGACAACAGACTAAATGTAAACAAGAAGAACTAGAATCACACAGTAGAAAAGGCTATAAATAGTACTAATGGAAGCAAACATAAAACACCAGATGGAAACCAAAACAAATTGTCAAGGACTTATTATAACATAGACAACAAAACAACAAAAGAAAATAAACCAAAAGAACGCTGCAACTACGGATCCGTCAATCCACTCCAACCTCCGAGTTAATGAAATTAAGCTAATCTTCATCACCATCCTCATCAGAGTCATAGTTTTTCTTGCAGGGCCTCATCGTTGTCACATATGCCTTCCTTGTCCTAGATTCTCCAGTAGACGAGCCAACAGATGTCCCAACTTTGGACTCAACCTTCTTCGAATCAGCACTCTTATCATTCTTGGCATCCAACACACCAGTCTTTGCAGCATCAATGGTTTTGGAATTCTGGCTCATGTTGAAACATGATTGGGTACACGACTGAAACTTGTAATATATATTTTTGAAATATAGAATAACAACCTTGCTTATAATGCCTGAACAGTCAAGAATAGGACTGTGGACCGGAGGGAAAATATCTTGGGTAACAGAGGCATTCTCCTTTTTAGCTTTCCAACTTTTGACTGCAGTCTTTGAAATGACACTTTCAATGTCATTGAAAAAGCACTTTTTCTTGAAAACCGAATTCACCAAAAGAAAAAACGTGTTTCATGCCTCCTAAACTGTAGATGCTATAACTCTTCATTAATACAACCTCCTAAAACACCCCTGACAGGATGTTGACCAGTCATAGCAATGTTGTTCAGCTGTACAGAGAGAAAATCCTTGAAACTACTTATTGTGATCATCTTATCACAGTACAATGTCATGACATCACATTTGACATTGGAATCTTCATGCAACAGAATTTGGAGCAACAACTTCCTCAGCATCTGGTACTATACCACATGTTTAAACTGATGTCCTCACATCAAAACATAATGTCAAGACAGATATTACAACATCTTTTGTCTGACAAATAAGTAAAATAAACCAGACTGAAAATAAAATGCAGAAATATAAATAACACAGTCAATTGGTAATCCAGTTCGGTGCAACATCACCTACATATGGGGGCATCCAAGCCAGGAAGGAAATTCACTATGATAGCATTAGTTCAAAGCTAAACTCGTCCGTTTACAACTTCTCACCTAATCATTACCCTGTGAAACTTCTACCTAGAAACCCTCTAGATATGAGATCCCCCTCACTTCTAATCAGTCACAGTCCCAGTGACAATACCTCGAGAAACCAAAAAGAAGAAGAACACTCTTCCAACTACAATACTCAGTTTTTCTTAAAAGCTTCAACCAAGAACAATACACTCTTGCTTAAAAGCTTTAGAGTGGACAATTAATAATACAAAATCAGTCTACCACAATGTATCAAAAGATACAAGGGTGACATACAATTAACACACATGAGATTCTCAAACCTAACATTATAAAATCTCCCCTTATTTTACAAAAGTGAAAGTTGTATCTTCATTAGGTTTAGGTCTTCTTTAAATAGCTTTCTGACCTTATGGGCTTGGGCTCTTAAGGCGCAATTCATCAGGAATCAGCTTAGAATCATAAGCACAATCTCCTGCACAAAAATAGGAACAAAATATAAAGTTTCCTAAAAAGGCTCAACGATCCTTTTTCAGAAAGCGATCACAATCTGTCAAAATAGAAGTTCCCATAATATCCTTCTTTGGATAGCGCATACATGTGAATCAGAACACACTAAAAAATCACACTTAAAATACCAAAATAGCCATGCCCTAACTATCTGGTATAAATGTCCTGGAACATGTCACAACATCATGCAGAATATGTTGTCTGACTATCATGGCAGAACATTTGGTTTAACATCTTACTAACAACACGTTGTTTTACCCAAATCCAGCCAACCCAAAAGTCACAGAACTTACAGTTTATATGTATTAGCCTCCATATTTTATGGTTCTTGGAAATTCTAGACTTGCTTGTCGGCTTCACGTTCTCTTTATGGTTTAAAACAACCCCAGTGTGCTTGGTTTGGTCGCTTCAGCTCTGCCTTGATACAATTTGGTATGACTAGAAGTGGAGTAGGTCACTCCGTTTTCTTCCTTAACTTCTTTGCCGGTCGGCGTATCTTTCTTGTTGTCTATGTTGATGACATTATTATCATTGAAGATGACCCAGATGGCATCGAGTGACTAAAAACTCATCTTTTCAAAAAAATTCAGACAAAAGATTTGGGTCCACTCAGATACTTCTTAGGCATTGAAGTTGCATAGTCCTTATCAAGCATTGCAATTAACCAACATAAGTATGAACTAGACATCCTAAGTGAAACTTGTATGCTTGATTGTTGTCCTATTTATACTCCTATGGATCCTAACGTAAAGCTTCTTCTGGGTAAGGAGAATCCATTGAAAGACCCGGGAAGATATCAACATCTTATGGGTAGACTCAATTATCTTACTGTCACAAGACCAAATATTACATTTTTCAGTGAGCATTGTGATCCAATTTCTGAACGCTCATTGTGATATTCATTGGAACACAATTATTCATATTCTCAGATATATAAAGAATGTACTAGGAAGATGACTATTATATGAAGATAAGGGTGATGTTGAAATCACTTGTTATTTAGATGCAGACTGAGTCGGATCACTATCAGATAGGAGATCCACTTCTGGATATTGTACTTTTATTGGAGGAAATATGATCTCATGGAGAATATGATGACTTCTCATCAAGTGTACCATTAGTGTTGAAGTAATACTAAAAGATATCGTCTCCACAAGGATTTATATTTAACAAAACTATGATTATGCGAATAATAAAGGTACTGTCTGCTTTCGCGTGACCAATACCAGATTTTGACTCTATAATATTATTGTACGCTTTCACGTGTACATCTTACAATTTGAAATCCTATTTGGAAGATAATCAATTATTACTTCAACAATTTATTTTTTAGTAGAAAAGTAATTTAAAAGTACCACACGCTTTTGCATGGCCAGTACAAGATTTTAAGCGTATAAACGTCCGCTTTCACGTGTCCTCTTATAAACTTAAAATCGTCTTTTTGAAAATTAGATTTTTCTAAATTAATTAGAAAAACATTTTCGGTGTATTTTAAAATCAATTTCTAAATTTTCTATTCTCAGATACAAGTTTCACTCTTTCGAGCTGAAAGCGGTATTGCCTTATTTCTAGCTTCACGGCAAACTTTAAACGTCAAAAACATATATTTCAGACTTAAAAATAATCCTCGTTATAACTACTATTCACATGATTTATTAAAGTACCATCGATATGACAGGCTTCACATTCCAGATTCAACTGATTTAAGCTGACATGTTAAAAATGGTAAAAATAAAGCATGTATATATCTCATTCATATTGAAAACAATAAACATTAAATAAATCATACGAACATTAGCAGTATAAGAAAAACAATAAAATATGGAACCTAGATAGCAATAAACTTGAATAAAATAAACTGCTCCAAACAAAGGCTTAATTCCAGTTCAAATACGAAATAACAGTAGCAAAATAAATCAATAACAAATGAAAATGAAAATAATAACTACACTTTTGCAGAAAATAAATCTCCAAGCATCTAAAACTATGGTTGCAAAAACATCTAAATGCAAAATGTAAATGCTTTTACAAGTAAATTTCTGGCTATGACAAAGCTTGGCTTCCTAAAACAAAGTTATAAGGACCTATTTATAGACTAAGACTCGTAGGAAAAATGCTTGAAACGTGCAAAATGAGTGCGAGAAAATTTGGGAAGTGGTAATACACAATTTGGTGCAAAGTTTTAGGAAGACGACGTCATGACGGGCGTCAGCTTGGCTGACGGCTTACCCAACATGACATGCTAAGTAAATATCCAGATCGTGGGGATATGACAAGTATCAGCTTGGCTGACGACCTGTCCGTCATGGTTCTAAAGTACATGCTCCTTTGTTCCTTCACTTTTCTAACTGATGGTCTGCACCTCTGGGACCACGACGCTTGTCATGACTGGGTTGTGCCCGTCATGACAGTTAGAGCTGGGTATTTTCATGCGTTTTCACCATGTTTCATCGTTTTATTACACAGAGGCCTCCAACTGCTAAGTACCTGACATGTAGACACAATATCAACATAAAACCACACAAAACACATTAATCTACTCTAAAACAGGTACAAATCAAGCTAATAGAATTATGCATTTTACATGTTACCATAATGCAATATGAGTGTCTAGAGCTAACACACCCTTCGGTATACTTGTGGTTTCAACCTTGACTCCCCTTTCATTATTTGAGTGGTATTCATTCAAGCAAACCTTTTTAACAAACTCTTTTACTTGTCTTTCAGTCATGGTTTGAATAGTACCTCTAACTGAGGCATCTAATAACATTTGTGTCTGACTTCTGAGCCATTTGATGAAATTTTGCATTTGTTCATTACTGCTCATGTTATGATTTAGGCACCTTCGTAATAACAATTTGAACCTCTCCCATGAATCGTACAAAGACTCAGTCTCTTGTTGTTCGAAGTTTGTGATTTCAGCTCTTCTTTAGTAAAACTTGGTGGTGGTGAAAACCTCTCCAAAAACTTGTCTTCTAACTTTTTCCATGTACCAATTGTGCCATTGGGAAGACACAACAACCAGTTTTTAGCTCTCCCAATCAATGAGAAACTGAACAACCTCAATTTTACCTGATCTTTAGTCACACAAGTTATTTTGCACATCGAGATTGTTTCATAAAAGCAAGCTAGATGCTCCCACGGGTCACAGACCGCGTTTCCATCGAACATATTGTCCCATAAACCAGAAAGCACAAAATTTTAATTTCAAAAGTAGTAGGGTTAACAGGTACAAAACCCATAGAAATTTGCCATGCATCGGTTCGTTTGCAGTAGTCCCCCATGGTTTGAGTTAAGGGAGTCGCCATGGTTGTTTCTTCTTCTTCTTTGCTTTAGTTATAAGAAGAAATAAGTGAATCTTTCTCTACTAAAGCTTGTTTCGCTAAAAGTGCTTATCGCGCTGCTTTCCAGTTTGCTTGTGCAGTATTTTAAATCTCCTGATCAAAAGGTATTATCTATGATTCTAAACCTCGCATTAACAAACAGAAAAATACCTTCAGTAGTACTGCACCAAACCAAAGAAAATTAAATAAAAGAAAAATAAATAACTAAATTAAAAATTAAAAATATAAGAATAAAAAAACTGAACATCACACAAGCATTGCCTCATTTATATTATCAATAATCCCCGACAACAACGTCAAAAACTTATTGACTTCTCGATAAGTGTATTGATAGTGTCAAAGTAATACTAAAAGATATCGTTTTCACATGGATTGCTATTTAACAAAACTACAATTGCGCGAATAATTAAAGAATTATGGGGGAATGGTTTCGAGTTTTAATGCAAAAAGTAAATTTGTTCTGAACTTAATACAAGAAAAGCGACTAGGTTTTACCGTGAATCCCTTGTTTATCCCCTGTTGATGTTTAGTGCATTAGATGAATGGTAATTTCGTTATATTTTTTATGGAGAATTGTCAAAGCCACTATACCCAATCCCTTGGTGTATAGCTCACTATTTTCTATTAGTGACTTCCTATCCATATTTGGTCGGCGAAAGTGAAATTAGCCGTTATTAGTGTGTGTATATTCAAAATCCCTTACTAGTGGTCTCCTATCCCTATTCCACCGATGAAAATAGATTAATTATCCTAGTTCAGACTTATAGGCTTAGGGTCAGTAATCCCTACTCGTCCCAGTTCATATTATCAGCGCGTCCACAAACAATAAGCATTAAGAACTAAAATAATTAAATAGAAAATATAACTTCAATTATTCATAAAACATCAAACTAAACATATAATCCAATAGTTTCAAAATAAGTTCATCATGTAAAACCTAATATAGAGTAATTTAGCTACTCATAATAATACAAGGAAATGCCAAGAGTTAAGAAGATGGGTGCATGTGATATCCTTGAAGAGGTTGGCCTTTAATGACTTCTAATGCTCTTAAAACTGCCTTCTTGGGACTCCTTGTCGTCACTTTAGAGTAAAAAATGCAAAACCCTTGAAAAGATGACAAAAATACCCTTTTAAAACTGCTAGATCGCGTTAAAGAAGCCTAGAATAAAGGTTCATCGCCCCCACAATGACAAGTATCGCGCCCACGATGGCTTCGATCACACCCATGATGAGGCGCGATGGGGCATGAGAAATCCAGTGGCGTTTCGTCCTTTTGAGCCTTTTCACTCATTTTTGCCAAGTCCATATTTTCTCCACACATGGTCAGGCTAAGCACTTCTTTGACACTTTTTCTTCGTATTGACTCCATATTTGAGTGAAATTGCTCTAAATTATTGTCGGAATCATGTAATGACAGACTGTCATTAGAACCAAGAAACAAAATATAATTGCACTTTCTAGTACTGAACATGAATATCGTGCTTGGCAGCAACCTCAAAGGAGCTTGCATGACTTAAAAATTTACTCTTAGAACTCAGGTTGGAAGATCTTTAGGCCACAAATGTCATATGCGACAATCAAATGGCATTCCACATTACATTTAATATGGTTTCCCATGAACGAACCAAACACATAGAAATAGACTGTCACTACATAACAGACAAGGTACTTTTAGGAGAAATAACCACAAATTTCGTCAAGTCTAAAGACCAATTGACTGATATAAGTCTCTCAAGAACTTTCAAGTGGATTACATTTATAACAAGCTCGAATCATATGACATATATGATCCAGCTTGAAGGGAGTGTTAAGAATCAATTAAATCAATGTGTATTAATTAGAATAAATGTGTATCAATTATATTACATTATTATATACAACTCATATGAATATAAATATTACTGAGTGTGGTCTCATTATTTCCACTTTACTCTTCGTATTTTTGGATTTTTTTAATTGATTTGCGTATTAAAGTGCTAACATTACAGGTCCACCTGTGTGTTCCGCCGCACTATAGAATTTAACACCGTATCAAAAGTCCAACACCACAATCTTATTATAATTTTGATTTTGATTTGTAGCAAATAGAAATATTCATAACTCCACATTGAAAATTGATTTTTAGTTTTTCTTTCCTTTGATTCCTCCAAGAAACAATCTGGGCTCCATAGAGAAGCACCTGAATGAAACAATATTGTAGTAACCATAGCATATATAAACAACATAATCATTATTATATGATAAGTGATTATACTATAACAGATCCTTGAAAAAACCAAAACTACTGAAAACCCAAAACATGGAATTGCTACAATCACAAAAAGATGTTGCCATGCTTCTTGTTGATGTCTGGTGAAGACAGAATCAAACGATTGCTTATACATTGTTGAGACTTTAACATGAATATCTGAACCCTGAAATGAGAATAATGTATTGTTCAAATAGATCTGTTGAAATCATGAAAAATACAACTCGATTTATGCAGAAAAATAATGAAATCATAAAAATACTATGTCACATGGAAAATGCAGAATTTTTTTTACATACACAGTAAATATATTTAAAATAATGTAGGGATCCAAACACAGGAAAAATGTGTTTTTTTTTAATTATTTATGTTGCTAATATTTTTATTTTGAAATTATTTTTAATTTAAGATTCAATATTTATTTTAAAAATCTATCTTTCTTTTAAAAATATTTATGTTACAATATTTATATTTATGATCCATATATAAATCAAAATTTGTCTTTCTTTAAAAATAATAAACTCTTTTGGTAAAAAAAAGAAATTGTTTTTCTTTTTTACTTTCTTATTATATTTTAAAAACAAATGCGCGTAACACATCACAAATATCCATATCAGAATTTGTGCGAACGCACGAGTATCCGCACTAGGATCTGTGTGAATGCACAGATTATTACATTTTTTTTGTATAATTAAAAATAATAAAAGTAAATATATTTAAAATAATATCTGAATCCAAACACAGACAAAATATATTTATTTATATTACTGATATTTATTTATACAGTTAAAACAATATTTTTAAATATTATATTATTAGTTGATTTTTATAAAACTAAATGATTGCATAAATATTTTTATAAATAATGAAAAAACAAAACTAATATTTATATATGAAATAATTATATTTATACTACAAATATAAATACAAATATTTTTTTTCTTTTAAAAATAATAAACTTTCTTAATTAATTTTTTTTTTAATTTTTAATTTTTATTAAATTTTTGAAATAAATATTTTGTTTTTCTTAATTAAATATTTTTTTATTTTTACAAAACTGGCACCCCACTAGTTTTGTAATTGGACAAAACTCAAATCTGAATTTTCTCGGTGAAACTCAAGGGAGAGTCGGTGAGTCTCCATGAACATGTTGAGCTCTAGAAATTAGTAAGTTTTAAGCAAGTTGTGCTAGTATTTAATAAAATATTTAATTATATGCCTCTATTTCATTCTATATTCACTTAGTTTGGTTTAAAATATCAAAAGAGAGCTTAGGTTAAAGAGTGAATACAATTATTGATACACAATTTTTTCTTACTAAAGTGAAGGTTTATTACTATGTTCTTTGTTAGTGCTATATTCACTTGTTGTTTTTACTATGCTCTTTGTTAGTGCTAAATGTGAAGAGTGATGTAACAAAAGCGAAAGTCGTGGGAACAAGGCCAACAAAGGCAAATCATGAAGAAAACCAAAAAGCCCATCCATATGCTTTTTTAGGTTTGTTTCTCACTTGGTCTAGCTTAGTGTGGAATATATTTTGTTAATGTAAGATTCTAGTATGCATATATATTAATAATATAATTATAATAATAATAATTTTATATTTCAACTTTTCATTTCCTTAATTCATGCACCTATTTTACTAATTAATTTCATTTTCTATTCAAGGCGGCAAATGTCAAAGAAAATAAAGGTTTTAATATTAGCAAATTATTCTTCTTGTTTTCTTTGCTTTCACAAGCATAGATTCTCCAATCTTATTATTTTCTCTGCATTTTTTGCTTCGTTCCTTGTGGATTCTAGCTCACAAAAGGGTTACAACTTTTCACTTTCTGTCAATTTTTATCAAGCTTTTTAGCTAGTTTTATAAGTAGGGTAGCTGATGCAGATTCATTGATGTTGTTGTTATTATTATTTTATTCTCTCATTTGGGTATAAATAGATATTGCTAATGTTGGTTTTTCTTCATTCCAGAAGCTTAACATAAGCATTTACCTGTTTGAAGTTGAAAATATGAGTCATAGGAACTTCTCAACTAGTTCTGGTTAGTTGGAATGTGAACCAATGCCATTTCTATTGCACTGCAAATTAGTTTTTTTTTATAGACAAATGTTTGTATGTTACTAGGGTTTGAACCCGGGTCGTTTAACTTGTGCAAGATGTAAATCGATTTAGTAGTTAACCTTTGAAGAAACTAAGTATTCTAGGATTAAATGTAGTTTACTGGTTTAATGTTTCAGGTAGTGGAAATGCTGGCAGGACATTTGAGTTTGGAAGGACTCATGTGGTTAGACCTAAAGGCAAGCACCAGGCAACTATAGTTTGGCTACATGGTATTGGCGATAACGGCTCAAGGTATATTGCTAACTCAAATGTTTTATGTGTGAAGTACTGTCACTGACACTGACACAGACACGTTGACAACAATAATAATGTGAGAAAATGAATTAATTGAATGTAATCACATGCGCCAGTCTCGAGTCGCATAGCCATCTCAAGTTTTTAGAAGTCTTGTGTAGGTTAGCCGCAATTGAACCATGGAAAAACAAATAGAGCCCATATTTAACCACGATTTAATTGTGGCAATATTTTATAGTCCTTATTTAGCCATGACATGCTTTAACCATGACAAATTTTGGGCCCTGTGCGGTAGCCTGCTTTGCACGCCCTCAAAAACAGCTCTGTCATGTCATGTCAGTGTCGAACACAAGACACACCATTGATCAAGAGCATAGTGCTTTATGCAAATCATGGTTTAGAGATGGATGCTATCTATATTAAAATTTAGAATTGGAATATATTTGGAGATTTATTTGATGGAAAGGTTTTATGAGCTGGTTGGCAAATGCAATTAAAGTTTATATTACAAAAACTGATTATGCTCACAGCAAGAGATCACCATGCATTTTCTCAGTATCTATGTTAGTGTGCATGGCTTAAAAGTTTGGAATTGGTGTTATTTGGGATTTTAATATTTGACAAAGTTTATTCCTCTATATTGGTAAACTTAGTTTGTCTGGACACCTTCTCTTTATGCTTAAGAATATGCCTTTAGAGTAAGGGAATGTCAATATCTTGTCCTCTTCTCTTAAAGTTTGTTTATTAATAAGCTCTTAAACCACTTACTCTCTTTTAGATAATTCTTACAAATTGATTTTGTAGGAAAATAAGTTTATTTTACCTTCTAGATTGCATGTTTTCATTGATGGAATCATTGATTCTGATACTCGTGTATGCAAATAATAGAAAGGGGACCACACCAAACTAGAACACATAATAGTCCCTATGCAAGTAATATACTCTTGATTTCCATAATTTTGAAACCATGTTGATTAGTCCATTATTGAGTTATATAATACAAAACTTATGCTATTTATAAATATGTAGTGTGGTCCCAAACTAAGGTTAGGGTATTATAGTTTTAGGGTGTATTTTCTTAAAGAAACCTTAAACTAGTTTAAGATTGACCTATGATGAATAACATAGCCTTTATTTTGTCTTTGCAGTTGGTCTCAACTATTGGAAACTCTTTCTCTTCCAAATGTAAGAATATGCGTAGATGTGATACAGGCGTTTTTTCAGTAGATACTGCAAATCCGCAGTTGCATCATCGTATGCTATAATGCTAAGAAGATGCTGTTTGTGATGTTGAAATTTATGTTTCAGATTAAATGGATTTGTCCGACTGCTCCTACGCGACCTGTAGCCTTATTTGGCGGATTTCCTTGCACTGCTTGTAAGGCTCATTCATTGCTCTTTGACCATTTTCGTTTGGCAGTCGCAAAGCTTGATTTTTTGTATATTTGGTTTAGAGCTATAGTAGTACCGTCTGCATTTCAACTGTCGACAATAGTCTAATTTGATTGAGGTATCTCTACCAGGGTCTGATGTTGGAGAAATTTCCGAAGACGCTCCGACTGATTTGGAAGGGTTAGATGCTTCTGCAGCACATGTTGCCAATCTTTTGTCAACAGAGCCTGCAAATAGTAGGTTTTCTATGATCCCTTGAGACGCGCACTGATATAAACTGTCGATAATCGTTTAACTTGATTGATGCTTACTGTACAGTCAAACTCGGTATTGGAGGCATCAGTAACGGTGCTGCGACTGCACTTCACTCGGCTACATGTCATGTTTTGGGACATTACGGGAACGGAAACATTTATCGTATTAACTTGAGTGTAATTGTTTCTTTAAGTGGCTGGCTTCCTTGTTCAAGGTTTGGTTTCTACTTTCTTTCTACCATTTTCTTTTCTATAAGCTATATACTTAACTCGGATGGTGCTAATTGATACAGGACCTTGAAAAACAAGATTGCTGGATCGCGCGATGGCATAAGACGTGCAGCGTCGTTGCCCTTATTTCTCGGCCATGGGAGGGGTATTTATTAAACTTTTATCACTTTCCTTTGTAACTTGAAATTCAATGTGTTATAATCTGCTCCCTTCCTTTAATTTCGGTATAAAAATGTGTATTTGTTTGGAGGTTGACAAAAGTGATTCTGAAACCGTAGAATTGATTTTGGCATGTTTGGAAGCTCATGATTAGAATTGATTTTGGATATAGAATTGATTATAACCTGAAGTCAGGATCTATAACTTTTCTCTACAAACACCATTTCTACCTTTAAATTTATCATTCAACTTACTTTCACGTGAATATAACCGAGCATACATCATTTAAACAAAACCAAATTCAATCAAAATCAAATTTCGCCATCGTCGAACCAACCATTTACACTCTTTGCTTGCTTCTATTATTGTAAATTGTAATTCAAGCTTCAAAGTTGTACTAATAATACAATCTTAAATCATGCAATAATATCGAACCGATTTCATACCTGATCGTCCCAATGTATACACCGTGAATATTTTTTGCAGCTGACGACGTGGTTGCATATGAACACGGAGAGAATTCTGCAAGGACCTTAAGCTCAGCCGGATTCCAGAATCTTATATTTAGAAGCTACAACGGGTATTCAACTTTTTTCTTTCTTTTTTTCAAAGTACAAAGATCTTGGAGGGCGGTTCATGGTACAGTTCAGTTAAAAAACCAAACTGAACCATAATAAAAGGTCACCTGAACTGAACTGAACCGTTTCAATTTATCCAGAACTGAACCAAACCGAACCAAAGTTATTGGTTTGGTATACCGAGCTAGACCATATTTCAAATTTGTGGATGACATGAAGTTATTGTGATATGTAATATAATATTATTGATGTGTGCAGGTTGGGTCATTATACAGTTCCTGAAGAGACTGATGAAGTATGCAGATGGTTAACTGCAAATTTGGCACTTGAGGGGTTAAGATTGAACTAATGAAGTAAAGCTCAATCATCATGTTATAGATTATAGAATCATACTTTTAATTTAATCAATGAAAAAAAGGGGTTATAGAATAGATAGTGGTGTGGGGTATATTGGTAATATGGTATAATAGCCTCTTCATTCTCTCTTTCTTTTTCTATTATCTTGGCATTAAATAAAACTTTTCTTTTTTTCTTTTCAAGGGTGTTTATTCATTTTTATTGGTGTGTGGACATGGATAATTTCCTCTTCACTTGGCAATTTTCCATCTAGCTATGGTTATGTATTGTTGCTTTCTGTATTTCTTTTATGTCTTTTGAGGCAAATTGTAATAAGCCAAACAAGAATAAAACGAGTTTCATTACATTTTAAGAAAATTTACCGTAAAAAAGCACAGCCAACACAAGTTTTTATACTTGGCAGTTAATATAGTTAACTCTTCTGAACTCTAGTGAATATTTAATACCTAACTCATCTAAATTTTTTTCTTTAAATAAAAAAAAACATGAAAAGCGAGCCCTCAATAAATAAAAATAGTTGATTTATGATTTTTCTTCAACTTATGCTTTTATTAGTAGGGATGAATACCCAAATCACCCAACTGACATAACTCATTGGTAAAATAAAGGGACCTAATTTCTAACTAGTTTGGACATTGATTTTTTGACTTCGGGCTAAAATGACTGCGAATTGAAAAATCGGTTTGATTCAGATTGTATTGGTAATAAGTGTTGTTCACTGCACCCTATACGGTGATCACACATCCTATAAAATCCTAAAATGTTTTTCATATATTTTGGATTTCAAAATTTCGACGCACCAATTCTACAACCAAATCAATTCATGATTGAGACACTCCATTTTTGCCTAAAATATGTTTGGAGTTTAATCTTCGAATACAACATAGATTACAATCTCTAGAAAGCCAAGTGGGAAAACGAATTTGGCTGTCATCTTGCATGTATACCACTCATCATGTTTTTTCATGATCATAATACTTTTTTTTATAAAAAAAACCCTACAAAAATCTCCTTCCATTGTCATTCAAGATTTTTACTTCAAAACAACATTCTTTTGTGCTTTGGCATCAAAATACTCAAAATAAGTTAAAATTTCATGTAATGTTTGTATTAAATTGATCATTGCTTTAAATCATATGGTTTTTTGAGATGAAATATGTATGTTGCGTCCGAATTATGAAATTTGGATTCTGTCACACTATATCCGGAAATTGAAATACAAACTTGTTAGCCTGTGATTTTCGACTCAAGCATATTCGACAGGAGTAGGGAAGAGAGATGAATACACAGGCTAAAACATAGGTAATTAAATCATGTTTCGACATAAAAACTACAAGCTTCAACCGATGAGGTTCTCGATAGGGGCAATTAAAGAAACTGAAGTTGTTTTCAACAACAGTAGGGGTTTGTAGTAGTTCAAGAACTGAAGATATGGGAAAGCGAAGCAGAGGTTAAAAGTCCACGTAATAGTGTATGTTTCGAATTCTAGAGAGTTAACCGTTGTTGACGGTTATTCATTTACATAGTATATAAGTAGATTTGATCCCTGTAACAATGGTACACATTTTTCATTGTTGTTCTCTATAGAATTCAAACATTCAAGTTACAAAGATAAAAGTATTTGTGAGAAATGTATGAATATGCGTCCCACATTTTAATTTAAGTATTTTTACTTCATCGTTTCATTATCTTTCTTCATTTACTTTACCTTTTCAAGCAATTGTACATTTTTACTTCTTAGAATTTCTACACAAATGTTCAAAATTCAAACCCAAACTTGCATAAAATTGTAAACACAAATGCACTTTCTTAAACACTTTTTGTACAAAATGTCCTTAGGATTTTTCGAGTTCAACCCCTTAAGTGAACTAAAACTTATGATTTGTTTATTAAAAATACCAGTAAACAAATTGGCACGCCTAGTGGGACCTTTTGTGCAAGAAATTTAAACTTTTGCAGAAAAATATTCGTGCTTTTATCATGTGTTTTGTTCTTCATACATGCAATGTTTATAATGTCTGAGTGTTTATGCGTCTGAGGAGTGGTAAAATTCTTGAGATGGCTCGTCAATCGTCAGAAATCCTTCCTTTCCCCAAAAAACACTCCAAATGTAAGAGAATAACCAATCGAGTCAACTGTTGATGATGCAGAAACTTTAACATCCGTTGGAGTAACCACTCATGTTATAAGTCAAATGTCAGTTTCGATGACATTACCGAAAGTGGTGGCTCCCCCACCACAACCAACCAGTTTTTCAACTACTCCCAGGGTTACACAACCCACTACAGTAAGCCTTAGGTCCTGTTTCCTCCCAAGATTTACGCTACCCCTTGGTAGTAGAGAATATCCATATGGCATGCCAACTGCAATGATGGTAGGCCTATAAACTAATGCATCTGCGTATATAGATAATGCAATGACTATTGCATCTCTTCTTAATCAATACTTAGCACCAGAATCGGCTATAAGCAATCCTAGTCGAATGGTACGACCCCAAGGAGGATTAGTATATATCCCTTAGGTTATGCTACCTTTAACTACTAGTTCTCTCGGTCATGAGGCAACAAATGGATTATAGTAACCATGATATGGTCAATATGCTTATCCAACAAATTGATATTGTGTTTACTCCTCTAATCCAAAACACAAACCACACTTACCAACAATTGGCGTATCAAATGGGTTAAATTGCTGATATTTTTTGTGGTCCCCAAGCGCCTATTCAACCAGTCCCTCAAACCCAAGAAGTTGGGGTAATTCAAAATATAGGAGTTGTAAATAATGAAGGTTATCCTAATAATAAAGTGCAACAAAGGGTTATGCCCCAACCAGTCGAACAACCCATACATAGGGTAGTCGAAAGGGGCTTAGGTCGGAATGACCCAGAGGTAATATTGATCAACAGGAACCATAATGCATATCAATTGGTGAGAAGAGTCTAACAAAAAAATTTTGGGTGAAAAATAACATAGCCAATGTGATGGAACAAATCTTAGCCCAAAATGATCTTAATGTTGGTCTTCATAGGCTAAATTTCGTTTTTGCCTTGTCTGAGTATGTATTGCAGACTGATCTCCCAAAGGATCGGAAAATTACTAAGTTCACTAAGTTTGCAGGCAATACTAGTGAATTCTGTAACACCCTGAACCCCGAAACTTATTTAAAATTTTACACGACAATTTAAGGTGTCACCAACGATAACCCTTCGAAACACATCAAAATATTTTAACATTACGCAATGATAAAACATTTCATAGCAACTTCATAAATAAAGTACTAAACTCCTAAACAACAAAATCAACATAAAGCATAACAAACTTCCGTCTCCGATGTTACATGATCAGAGCACCAGAAACCACTAATGTATAATAAAGCATTAAATAAAGAAAACGAAAAGTAGCTCCAACAAGCCACTTTCCACGAACAACAACAATGCTTACTCCTAGTTATCTGCAAGATGTCCATGGTGGACAACATGAAGCAAAGAAGGTGAGAAACAAAATTTAATATAAAACCTGCCTCCACCGATGTTAATTTTGAAATGTGGATAACCCTTGATTCCACAGTGCTCTAATGGATTTATTCCACCATCTCTCTTGATCTCCTTACCATTATTTTGGAAAAGGGATCCACTGCCATGGTTGCATGGCAGCGTTTAGCTAATATTTTTTTAGGACAATCAAAACTCATGTGCGTTGCTCTTGAACAGGAATTATCATCCACCCGCATGGAGGATTTTCCTAATGTCTCTACCTATTACCAACATCTCAAGCAGCTTTTGATCAGTTGAAGAACTTTGGAGCACCTGTTAGCAATCACCGTTTAGTCCTTCAACTGGTGTATATGATGTTGTGTATATATGTGTGATTATGCGTGTTTTGGTCGTGTTTGGGTTGCCCTTAGTATGGGGTAGTGACCTTAGAATTGTAGAGATTAAGGTGTTGGGGACGTGTGACCAATTGTGTAGAGAAGAGTGGTGTGGTTAGTAACTAACTAATTAATATTAGGAATATTTGATTAATATTATTAATGTGAATTATTAAGAAATATTGTTATTATTATTTAATTAGTAAAATAATAATAATAATGATAATAATAATAATAATAATAATATTGAGATAATAATAATAATATTATGAAATTAATAAGTATATTAGAAAATAGAAAAGGGGATTAGAGGAGAAAATCATTCAGTACATGTTTTTGGAGGAAAAGAGAAAGAGGAGAGCTAGGGCAAAAGGGAAGAGAAAAGTCATTGTTGAGGCCAAGGTTTTGTCAAGAACTCTAAGGTAAGGGTGGGGTTCTCTAATCTCTACGGGTTGCATAATATTTGTATGAGGGTAGATAAACCTTTAGTAAGGATCATCCCTATGTGTTGTTTGCGTTGATTTGGGGATTGAGGTTTTGCGTGTCAGAGGGTTTAATAAGAGGAAAAATGCATAAATTTACCGGTTGAATTGTGGTTTATGCATTCCTATTTGTTTATATGATAACCTGTGATTGTATGTGTACTTTCGGGGTTGTTTGTGGGTAGAATCGAAGAAAGGTTGGGGTTGGCTGTGCTGAAATTGCAACTGCAGAATTGTAGAATCGCGTAATTCGCTGTGCGAATGAAAGTTCATTGGGCGAATGCTCGCCCCAGATTCGCTAAGCGAATGAGGTAGCGAGCGAAGGGAAAGAAGAGGAATTCTGGAATAAGTGGTGGGAAAGTTCGCCCCAGGTTCGCGGGGCGAACTCCAGTTCGCTGGGCGAATGAGAAGCGAATGGGGAGGAGAAAAATGTGAGTCTCAGGTTTTTGTATGGGAGGAGTTGTTCGCTGGGGACTTCGCTAGGCGAACTCGTAGCGAGCGTGATAGTGTCGTTTTGCTGTTGTACGAACATAATTTTCTTAAACTTAAAAAATTCATAACTTTTAATCCGTATGCCCGTTTTAGTCGCCGTTCGAATCGTTGGAAAGCTGGTTTCATATACTTTTTGTTAAAATTAATTTCAATACCAGAATTCCAAATATTGACGCGTTAATTGGGTTTTCGTGTATGTTGTTATGAGTTGTACGTTGAAATGGTGAATTCGGTTGTGTGAATGCGTGTTGTAGCTGTGGATTGCGATGGTTGCATGTTTTGGTAGGTATATGATGTGTGTTGGATAGTTGTGGTGTGATGTATTGGCTTATTGTTAGTCATATGCATTTTGTTGTCGTTGTATGCATGCCATGTAGCATAAGTTGTGTGATAACTTGTGTGCCCATGTGGGGTGTGAGCGTCTTATCTGACTTCTTTGAAATAGAATCGTGTTGTTGTTGTTGTTGTTGTTGTTAAGGTGACCGTGTGCCCATGTGGGGTGTGAGCGATCACGGATGTCGTGTGCCCATGTGGGGTGTGAGCGACTTATATGGAAATTCTGACGGGAATTATGATCATGAAAAATGGATCGAATTGGTACCACGTGCATTGAGTCGAGTTGTGAGTCTCATTGCATTGCATTATGTTGTGTTGTACTTGAGAATTGTGTGATTATTTGTTTAGTGCGGGAATTGTAATTTCGTGATGTTGTGAGAATAGGGTGAGCTGTATATGGATTATGTGCTTTTATACTTATCTTATGCATTTCTTTTGTTGATTTGAGAATCTCACCCCTTCTGTTTGAATGTTACCTCTACGTGGGTAACATGCAGATAATCAAGATTAGTGCGGAGTTGAAGTTAGTGAAGATAAAGTCTTCTATTTTATTTCGATGAGTCGGCGTCTGCTCTGATGTGTAACAGTGGGGATGTGGAACGCTTACTGTTATTTCTTTTATTGTCTGTTGTGGCTTTTATTTAATTGATGATGGTATTAAACATGTTATGTTTTAGTTGAATTTCTGTTTCTATATGAGAAGATCAATTAAGCATGGTTTTATTGATGATATTTATGTGTTACATGTCATATGCATGAGCAGACGTGTTGTTGAAAGTAGCATCCTAAACGTTGTATGTTTTATTTTACTCTAATATTTTATTAATAATTGTCGTGGGGGTTTAGGGTGTTACATAGTGGTATCAGAGCAGGTCGGCCTGTCCGGCCAAATTGTCGAGTCGTTGTCGTGTGACAGTTGATTACTGTCAATGTCGTTTCCTTAACCATTGTGTTCTGTTGTTGGTGTGTAACAAATTTAGAATGGCTGGAAGGAACGATGTTGTTATTGCTGCTGCTTTGTAGGCTGTTGCTCAGGCAGTACTGAATCCGCCTCATGTTTGTGAGAATGACGAGTTTTGAAAGAATAGACTGCTTACCTTTAAGGAAAGATATGATCCGGATGGGGCGCATGCTTGGCTCAAGGAGATCGAGAGAATCTTCCGAGTTATGGAATGTTCTGAAGCACAGAAGGTGCGGTTAGGTACTCACATGCTGGCGGAGGAGGATGATGATTGGTGGGTTAGCACTCGTCAATTGTTGGGAGTAACAGGAGAGGTAATCACCTAGGCTGTGTTCAGTAGGTGCCGCATCTGCGAAAATCAACCGGCAGAAAAGAACAGAAGAGTCTCCACCGAACGTTACTTATCCCAATGCAGGGAAAGGAAACGATCGAAGAAAATCTCAACAAAGGGAAAGGAATGGTTATCGTAACCATAGCCTGGGTTCGAGAGTCGGTTACGCGAGAGGAAGGTATTAGCACCCCCTTGTGTCCATCGTACTCGATGGGATCCACGCTTGTTGTTCTGATCAAAAGGTGTAGTTATCTGAAGCTCTAATGCTAACGGAAAGGAAAAGAACGGGAAACGGGGGAAGAAAAAGAAAAGGTGACTCGATAGGACTTCGTCGTCCTAGGCCTACGTATTCCCTCGGGAGTGGGAAAGTCAGAGTCAACGTAGTTCGGAGGACTACAGAATTGTGGGGGAAGGTTACTCGCCAAGACATCGCCGTCTTGTGCCTACGTATCCTCAATCGTACCGGAGAGAGGAAGTCAGAGCAGTCGTAGTTTGACCTACATGGTCTTGTTGTTTTGTGTTTTTTAAGTGGAAGACGCCAACGTTCGCGTTCTAGCAGTTTAGGTGTTGTTGCTTGTTGCATGGAGTCTTACGCGTTTACCTATTTGTGGTAGAACGAAAATGACGTATCCTTTACGATGAGAGTGTGGGAGGTGAGAAGAGAATCCCAGAGGAAGACGAATGTTTGTTTATGTTTTTTAGAAGAAGGAGTTTTGATTTATTGTTTGTGATATGTTTCGTGCTAAAGACTATGACATATGAGCGAATACTTTACAAGGTCGCTCCCAACGGAACGTTTGCAAAGCATCCTAGAAGAGTAAAGGAGACCTTCACTAATTATTTCCCATGTGCTTAAGGCTCGTGGCGCACTCTGCATACTATAGTTATTAAATGTTTTTTAGCTTTTCTTTTGAGATGAGAGAAGAGATACTCAAGGGTGAAAGGAAAACAACTAAGGGATACTAATTCCTAATGTTATCATGCAATGATGGCCCTATGGTTGAGTTTATGAGGGGGTTATCCTACTTGTTGTCATACATGGATTGCTAGCCTAATGTCTCTCCTACCTCGAGCTTAATCGGAAATTAAGTCGAGCTAGAAATCCTAAGGGATCATGTGAATAAACACAAGTAAACATTATCCTACTCAATCACAAAATGAACGATTCCGTGATCTCAGTTAAGAAACAAAACTGAGTGACTCCTCGTCCTCGACTAAAAGAAAATGCAATAGACACGGACGATGTCGTGATCTCAACTATGAGGAAGTTGAGCGACTCTTCGTCAACCACAAGATGAAAACGATGTTGTGATCTCAACTATAAGGAAGTTGAGTAGGGGTGGCAAAACGGGTCCGGCCCGCGGGAAAAGCCCGTTTTACCCGTCATTTTTCGCGGGGCGGGCCTGAATTTTGAACCCGCATATTTAAGTATGCCCGCCCCGCCCCGCACCGCAAAAAAGAAGGGCGGGCGTGGGGCGGTCACGGGTATGCCCGCGGGTAAAAATTTAGGAACAAATAAAATTAATTTTATTTTATGATATCTTATGACCCAATAGGCCCATACCAAAACAACCCATTATCAAATTATATCATGAGTTTTTTATTTTAATTTTATTTTATGATATTTTATTTGTTGAATTTAATTATTGAATGTAAGATAATGATAGTGTTTTTTTATTGGTAGTATTAGGATTTATGAGTTTTTTTTAAAATTATATCATGAGTGAAAAAAAAAATTTAAAGAGAATGGCGGGCCTGCCCGCATGGCCGCGGGCCCGTCATTAAATGGGGCGGGCCTAAAAAATGAGCCCGCATCTCTACCTTTGACCGCCCCGCCCCGCCCCGTTTTTTTGCGGGCTTTTGCGGGGCGGGCCTAAACGGGGCGGGCATGCCCGTTTGCCACCCCTAAAGTTGAGTGACTCTTCGTTCATCCAAAAGAAAACAAAAGGCAAGACAATAAACCGAAAACAGCAGCAACAACAGCGCTCTTGTACCTGTACAACTATAAAATCCAGCAACAAGCTAGAACAGCTTTCAACAACCCCTATTTTCAGAACTGGATAGGTATAAAAAATCTGGACAGAATTGCAACATTTAACATCTCGCCTTATGCACATCATCTACGTATGTAACAACACTTCCTACCTTCAAACAACTTAGCAACTTAAGTATGAATCACTATCAAAGATAACTCAAAAACTAGTCAAGGCAATCCAAGAGAATAACCAAAGTTAATCGTCGATGTTCTAATGGAAGTTAACACCAAGATTTAAATGGACATTGTCAACAAGGATTAATGCAAATTCAATTAGGATTCAATTAAAATCAACTAGGAAATTAATTACAAGAATTCTAAACAAAGTCGTTAATAAGGAATTCAAGTCAAAACTAGTTCCTAAACAGCATAAAAGGATAAACAATCGAATTGTCTAAACAAGTATCCACAATCAAAATAAAGTTAGCACTTAGTCAACATTTTAAATCAAAGCCAAAGTCTAACATAAATCAAACGAGGTGATTAACAAAAACTTAAACGAAAAGTTCTAAACAAAACTAACATCACAATTTAATCAAAATTGAAATCAAAATTTTAATTAAAGTTCGAATCAACATTCCACAAAACTCAGCCCACACATAAAATCGACAATTAATCAAGATTAGCACCCAAAATTGATATCCAAATCGACAAAGTCTCAATCGAAATTTAACACGACAAAGTGATCACATGATTAGTACGAAAATCTTACCAAAATAATCAACATTAACCGGGAATGCAAGCTAAAAATTAATTAACGATTAATTTTTAACAATAATATCTAAACTAATTATCTAAAGCAAATAACCAAAATTAGTTATCTAGACTAAATAATTAACAAGATCCAAAATTAACAAACCAATCATCTAAAGCAAATCTAAAAAAACCATAATTAAGGGGCGCAGTGATTGATATGGGAGGTGTAAGGGATTCAGGCGCAGGGCTGAAGATCATAGTTCCAAAGGCCTTTGTTGTATGAACGAGGGAGGGGTGAATGAGTGAAATCCGGGTGCAAATATCAAAAGGGATGGGCCTAAGGCCCGTACACCATGACACAGTTGTTCTCCCATTAATACACAATATCCATCTCGTTAGAATTTTTCCTCTAAATGTTCAATTCTTCGCCGGCCAGAAACATAGTTCCACCGCGCCAGAAATCGTTTTCGACAGCGAGGCTCTTCCTATCACACCTATCCAAGCATCAAAATGCTCGTCTCAATGTCCTCACCTCCTTTCTACCACAAATCTTTCCTAATTTCTCATAGCCGAAGGGGAAAGTTCAAGAACCCTAAACCTACATCTATCATGGTAAGCGCGTTCTAAACGCGCAATTGAGTCAGGGATACGGTGGATGACCCTTAGAGGAATACCTACGTCAATAATTTAAGCGCGAATCTGTGGAGTACGTACCAGAGAAGAACTCCAACGCGGTGGCTCCAGTGGCGTCGATGAATTCGCAGGCACTGCTTCTACTCTCTTCTCCTTCTTTCCACTTCTTCTTCTTCTCGATTCTTCTACATCCCCTATAGTCCTTAGGGTCTTGATGTGTCGTTGTTGTTGTTGAGGATGAGAGTGATGACGGCGAGTTTGAAAGTGAAATTTCAGAGGTTGAAGGAGGCTAAACTCACCCCAATAGGAGCTTCGAGGTGAAGCTCCAATGGAGTTGAAAGAGAGCTCTCAGTGTGTGAGGTAGCGGGGGAATTGAGATTGAAGAAGATTGAAAGAAATTGGAATTCAGAGTAGCAGGGAGAATGAGTGTGATTGAGAGGGTGATGAAGTGTGCTTGGTGAAAGTGATTGGAGATTCGTTAGGCTCTTGTTAGGTTGGTTAGGTTAGTTGGGAAAACAGTTAGGATCAGTTAGGAGTTCAGTTAAGATGACAGTTAGGGGTTTGTTTTTTATTTTTGTAATTTGAAATTGGTTGAGAATTATTAGTTAATTTGCAACTGTTTTGAAAGTTGGTTATGATGTTTTTTCTGTTAGCTTTGTTGCAGGGCTGCTAGTTCTCTTTGAAGAGCTAGTGAAGACTTAGAAAAACCCATGGCAATTGGAGGAAAATCAATGTCGTCGATTAGTTTTCGAGTCCTGCTGCAATACCGTTTATTATCAGTTATGCCTGAACTTCGTGTGCTCCCAACGTCTCACGTGCTACCTTCTCTGCCCGTAAGTTAATATCAGTAGCCACGGTAATTTACGCCATTGTCGTATCATGTTTACTTGGCCTTGTCAGGTATGTTGACGACTTTTCGAACCTTCTCTGCAGTGTTGAGACCTGGATCCTTCAAAGCAGCAGCCTCTTTATCATAACCAGATGCCTGCGTTGAGACAATGCTTGCTGACTGTTGTTTACGGCCGCTACTACTGTGAAGCAACTATTGGAATGTCGGCGAAAGGTTACGAGACTTGTTGGTGAGTCAATCGTTGCTGTTATAGAATTTTGGAAATTGGTGTTAACTTGGAATGTCTATTTGTGATGAGGCATGGTTTTATTTATAATGATTTTCTTTTGCGTAGTACGACGGTTTCTTGGATGTTGAAAGCTCAAATCCTGATATGGCTTGCGTTTCTCAAGTGTCGACTTAAGCCAGAACGCAAAACCTCTATCCGTCGAAACACTGTCACCTACAAGACGCCATAATCATGTCCTCAAAGATTCAGCCTGCTCTTCTGTACAGTTTTGAAGAAGGGATTCCACACAGAAGTTTATTCCAAGGGCACCAAGAAATTGAGATTGAGTAATTGGCCCATGAACAGACGCTTCTTCTGAGGCTTCCTCTGCAGAATGTCTAATAGAATCGAAATCAACGTATGCACTGAGATCAGCAGATCCTGGGTCATCTAGAAGATTGGAAAACTTATGTTTCCGTATTGCCTGGAGACTATCTGAGACTACATCCAAGCCATAGTCAATAATTAAAGCTCCACCGCCATCAAAACTTATCCTTTCAACGATGATCCGAGTCAAATTCATAGCTTTGGGGCAAATTTCAATTTGATTGAGCTTTGCAATCACCTCAGTTGCAGCCCCCTTGGCTCTCTTTAACAGATACAAAGTTGCAGGTGTAGGATGTGGGGATAGAATGGTAGCATATATGGTTTATAAATGACAAGGCTTGGTTTATTTGGTAGCATTGTATTTTATTTTGCTAACTTCTTTGGTATGATAACGTATGTTGTTTCTTATGCAGACCTAAGTTACTTGCTGTTTGGTGTTGTATTGAGGCAGGCACTTGGTATTATGAAGCATAGGTCATGGATCACTCAACTTGCTCTGTGTATGCAGTGTGATGTTTAGTGTTGAACTATGAGAGCCATGCTTGTACTGTTAGCTAATGTCACGAAGTTGTGATAACACTTTGTTGTAGTTATGATGTATGGTGATGTTAAAATGTTAACCGTGTTGTAATGCCAAACATTCCTCCTCTTTAGATGTGGTTAACTTTGTTGTTAAGCTCATATTGTTGATGTTGAATCGCGTCTGAATTTGCAGGTTGGTGAAGAAATCTTGATGAAGGTTGTTGCGGATGCAGAGATGCTGAGTGTACGGTTGTGATTTGCCAGAATTGCCGTAGCGAGATTTTGCAGTGAAGATTAAAGATGCTCTTGGATTTTTAATGAAGAGATTGAAGAAAACTGGTTTTTAGAGAACAATGAGGAGTGAAGGATTTTTAGAGAGAAAGTGAGTCAAGAAGGAGGAAGAGCCAGAGATTTTTTTATTATGATCCATTTTTCTTGGATTCTGTCGGCAAAAATTTGTTGCAGAAATCTGTTATGAGTTTTGTTTTCTTCTGTTATGTAGAGTTTCTGATGTGAACTTGAAATTATGTTGTTGTAACTTTTTCTGGTGCCAATTTCTTCTGTTGTGGACTTTTGTGAATTTATTCTGCTGTAATGGTTGTGATCTTTTTGAAGTGAACTTAGTAAATTCTGCTATGCCTTATTTTTCCTGCTGTTATGAGTTTTTCTTTTCCTTTTCATGTAGACACATATTACAACAATCAATGCCAATGCTCTTTTCTTCGAGGCTTTCAAATCGCCAGCATAGCACAAGAAACAATCACCTTCTTCTAAATTATCCATAGGACTAACTAAATGCGAATAGCTCCATGTTTTGAACTGCCAATGGTGCATAAACTAGAACCTTTCCATTAGAAGCCGAGAAACCAACATGCATAAACTTTTTGAGTCTCTCAGAAAGATCAATGAGTGTTGCACCACGCAATGATGATTTTCCCACTTTTCAAATCAACCCCACGTGAAAGAACATCAACAGAAGCCAAAGAAACAACCCTGCTAAGATCAATACCAATGTGATTACTATCTATAAAATAGAAACCCATTGTAATAGTGACTGGGCTAATTGGATTGTAAGACTATCTATTTATCTTGTTCCATCGCACTTGTTTCATAACTTAAGTAAGGGCTCTTTCAAGTATGATAGTATACTCAATGAAGAGGCCCTTGAGTCCACTAATGACTGGACTGTAAAATGGATATGAATTGGTTAATGGTTATTGGACAAGGAGTAAAAATGGATAAGGCATGGTTTGAAATGATATTGGGTTTGAATTTGCAATTGGTGTTTGGTTATTAGATGTTGGGTTAAAAAAGAGGATTTTAATTGGAAGGAATGAAGACAAACGAATATCGGGATTAATTAGGCAAATGATTTAGACATGATTTAACGAATAGAATGGATATGGATAGAGAAAATGGTTAAAATAAATGGTTTATGGACTTAGAAAATGAATTTTAATTGGATTTGAAGTTGGTTTGTGAGAGTGGATAATGTAAATGGTTAATGGATTTGAAAATTGGACAAATAATGGATATGATCTTGAATTTGTATCTTGAATTCCCAGTAAACTATTTGCATTGACCTTCCATCTTTGTATGTTTAAAATGAACCTCAATCTTACTTGCGTCCATGAATCCAAACAACTTCTGTGGTTGATACCGATGATCTTTGCAAGTCCTGATCAAATCAACATCCCAATTGACCATGTGTACCAAGATCTTCTCAATAACTTGTACCCCAAGCAATGATGGGACGTTAAATGATTGGATGCACCAATAAATAGTCTTTACAGGTGAGTCTCTTGAAGGCCATTGATCAGGGAAATAAACCCTAATCAAGTGATGATGGTGAGCACAATAAGATGATGCTCCTAATGATTGAACAACCAAAACTTTGCGAATTCATCTGATACCCATAGCATGAGGGACATACCCTAATACATAACCTTTGCATTTTCCAATGAACCAAACCTGCGAAAGAGAGAAACCCTGATGTTTTGTATAAACCTTAATTCTTCAGAACCACTGATCCAAGTGCCCTAGAAGACCAATGCAATGTATGATTATGAATTTATGATCTATTGTGATATGCAGATGAATGCAAAGCATAAGCCACAAAAGATAGGGCAAATTTTGGGGTGTTACAGCTGCCCCTATTCAATCAACTCGGACCTAAAGGGATGATAGCAACGACTTTCAGACATTCGAGGTGTAAGGAGATTGAATAAAAAAGAACCGCGAAATTTGCAAACTGTTGGTAGAATGAAGGTAGAAAGCTTGACGAGCGTGGATCAAGCTACTGGGGATAAAATGGTAGGAGAGATTTAGAAATTTGCTAGGGGGAAGAAACGACACAGACGAGTGTCTAAAATCACGGGATAAGACGTAAACGTAGGTTGGATCAACGACACGAACGAGTATCGTAGGATGATACTTCTAGGTATCAAAAAATGAGAGCAAACACGAACGAGTGTTTGGGGTAATGATACAGATGAGTATCGAAGGATGATACTTATAGGTATCAGAGGAAAGTTGATACAGACACGTGTACTGGATCGACGATACGGACGAGTATCGAAAGATGATACTTACGGGTATCAAAAGAGAAAGATGATACAGACACGACACGTGTACTGGATCGACGATACGGACGGGTATCGAAGGATGATACTTACGGGTATCAAAAGAGAAAGATGATACAGACACAAACACGTGTACTGAATCGACGATACTTACTGGTATCGAGATATGATACTTACAGGTATTGAGAGATGATACTTACAGGTATCAAGGAAAGATACAGACACGGACACATGTACTGAATCGACGATACAGACGGGTATCGGAATATGACACTTACAGGTATCAGAAATGATACAGACACGGACGAGTGTACTGAATCAACGATACGGACAGGTATCAGAATATGATACTTACGGGTATCAGAAAGATGAAATGACGATACAGACGGGTATCGCAAGATGATACTTACAGGTACTAGGAAAAGATGATACATACACGTGTACTGAATCGACGATACATACAGGTATCAAAATATGATACTTACAGGTATCAGAAGAAAGATGATACAGACACGGACACGTGTATTGAATCGATGATACGGACGGGTATCGGAATATGATACTTACGGGTATCGCAAAACGATACTCACAGGTATTAGAGAAATGAGATTAAACATTGATCCGCTGTCGCACACGGATCAAAACGAGTGATTTTTAAAACTATAGTTTAGCGACAATGGCTCGAGTCGTATCGCAAGGATTCTTGTTTAATTTAACCAAAAGGAAACGAATTGGGGGGTTTATGGTTTTAAGGTCGATTTAAAATGACAGAGCAATTAAGCGATTAAAATAAGTGATTATAAAAATAAGCTAAACGATTTATCTACAGTTTCGGTTTCCCAACTTATCATTGATTCACATAATTTCCATGCCCAAGCGGATTCTAATCCATTTTCGATAATAATATCAATTAACAAGCGCAAATGACCCTATAAGACTTATATTCCTAAATTCCGAATTAAGCAAACAGATTAAATCTTTCGTGAATTAAGCAAACACAATCAACATACGCGGATGAAGCAAACGTGATAAAGTAATGGAATATTAGGTGCAATCGAAATTAATCAATATTTGTTCTATATAATTGAATAAAGAAAACAAGATATATAGCATAATATTAAAAGGGAAAAGCAATTGATTGAAAATTATAGAACCTCGAGGTTGCGGTGGAAACCGATTATAGTAGATGAATCCAGTGATTAGTTCTCCATGGAATTCGTCAAAAGCCAAAATGTTTTTTTTTTGTGAATAGAAGGTAATGTGAACAGTAACACGTTTCCCTAATTATACATGAAACAAGGAAATCGGGTCATAACCCAACTGGGTCAAAAACAAGAAAAAACCGGCCCAAAAACGGTCCATAACTAATTATTTCTTATGACTGAAACTTCAACGAATTTTCCGATGCATCTATGGTCCGAATCAGCTCCAGGCTTCAAAAGGAAAGTTGTAGCTCTTTCTCTTACCTTTCCAACGAATATTAGAACGCCTCAATCCGATTCCTGTAGCTCCAGTTATAAATTTTTTATTGAAAGCTGCTAATGTTGAAAATAACAAACGAAAATCAAATAAGGCAGAAAATAAATTGAATTATAAAAACATCATAAAATAGAAAAATAAACAAACCGAACCATAGAAATACTTAAGTCTAAACATAGAGGAATGTGCATCAAAATGTACTGATCAAATTCCCCCACGCTTGAATTTTTGCACTCCGAGCAAAATCAAGAATTTAAAACAGAAACTTCAAAGCAAAAACCAAACAAAGCATGTAATCTCAAAGGTTCTCTGGATACAAAGTGCAAACAAACTTCTAATTCTAAGCTTCAAGAATATGACATTAGTGAGTAACTCTTTTGTGACATTTAAAGTATATATGAAAAGCAGATTACCAAAAAGTACATCACAAGCATCAAGATCCTCACAAGATAAACTGTTTCCACTCAACTCTCAAGTGTTTAGGTTACTGTTTACACTCAAAGCACAACATGAGAGTTAGTACTACCATAAGCTTGAAAAAAACTTTAACATTGACAATTGACTTACATGCACACAAAGATCAAAAGGACTTTTATTCGGGTTGTAACTTGGCCAGGGTCAAGGGGAGATAAATCCTAAGGGGGTACTAGGCTAAAATTCAAAGGGACAAAAGAGACTTGAAAGAAATTGCGGGAGTTGAATTACAAAAGATTTATTCACTTCAACAACAACTCTATAACAATTGCTTTTTCTTCTTTTTTCTTTTTTTATTTCTCTTTTTTTTTTCCAGAAGGAATATGTATTGACATCCTTCTATATTTTTCATTTTTTTTCATTTTTTTCTTTTCTTTTTCTATACTTTTTTTTCTTTTCTGCCAACATCATAACAACATTACACCAATAATTCAAAAATAATGTTCAACCCCACACAACTCCATACAAGACTCTCTCAATCCTTTGAATAGGGTTATTTCATTGTTTTTCACTTTTCGGCTTGTTGTAATGAATTTAAAAAAAGAAAGGATAATAGGCTCAAAGGGGCTTGAAAACAAGGGGTAATATTATCAAGGTTGGTTTTTTGGCTAACTGACTAAAAATAAAACAAAACAACATGCCTTTATCATTTTAGTGTGCAAAAGTAAATAAAAAGCTTCAACAAGAGTCAACTCAATTTCTAAAGACTAACAAACATGAGTGAAATCACACAAGAAAGAAAGAGATGAATTTTTGATGTTATCCATTATTAGGCTCAAAATCTCACAAGGTTAGTGATCTACCACTAGTGATGTACAATTTAGAGTTTAGTCATACATACATATTAAGAATGTACAAAAAGAATCAATCACATCACACCACAAGTCTTTCGTAAAAAACATAGAGAAAACTCACAGTTGTAACAAAATAACCAACGAAAAAGCATGCAATTTTAATATTATTTTTTTAAGAGAAAAAAACAAAAAAAAACAAAAAAAAAAACAAAACGAAAACAAATGGTCCCCTCCCCCATACTTAAAACAGACATTGTCCTCAATGAAAGGAACTTAATTATAAAGTAAGAGTGAGAGAAAGGAAAGGGTGCTCCTTGGTCAAGTTGCAGTGTAGTTAGGCGCTTCCAAAGAAAACTCTTCTATGGTAGCATCTTCAGGCACTGAACTTTCATGGAATAGCTTCAGGCGCTGCCCATTGACCTTGAAAACCTTGTTAGTACCTGCACTTTTAATTTCTACTGCACCATGAGGAAAAACATTAGTAACAACAAAAGGGCCAATCCATTTGGATCGAAGTTTCCCAGCCATAAGCTTAAGGCGGGAGTTAAACAGTAAAACTTGTTGGCCCACAGAGAATTCCTTCCTAGAAATCATTTTATCATGGAAGTGTTTAGTTTTCTCTTTATAAATTCTAGAGCTTTCATAAGCGTCTAGCCTAAGCTCTTCAAGCTGTTGTAATTGGAGTTTTCTTTCAATACCTGCTTGTTGCATCTCCAAATTACAACTCTTTACCACCCAATAAGCACGGTGTTCTATCTCAACAGGAAGATTACATGCCTTACCAAAAACAAGTCGTTAGGGAGACATCCCTATTGGTGTCTTGAAAGCTGTTCTTTGAGCCCAGAGTGCGTCTTCTAGACGACGGCTCCAATCTTTCTTATTCGGTTGCACCATTTTCTCTAAAATCTGTTTGATCTCTCTGTTAGAGATCTCAAGTTACCCATTAGTTTGTGGATGATATGCAGTAGAGACTCTATGCACAACTCCATACTTCCGGAGCAAAGCTTCCATGGTGCGGTTACAGAAATGAGTGCCTTGGTCACTTATGATAGCTCGTGGTATTCCAAACCTGCAAAAGATATTAGACCTGACAAAATCTGCAACAACTCTAAAATCATTAGTCCTAGTGGGGATAACTTCCACCCACTTTAAAACATAATCAACAGCAAGTAAAATATAGAGAAAACCAAATGATACATGTGTAATACCCCAAATTTTGACCACTTAGATTTCCCATCATTGTGAAAATCATCATCACAATATGGATGTACCATCATGCTTCATCAGTCTCCCCAAAGATGGGTGAGCATCCAATACAATCAAAATTAGGGTTTCAAGCCCGCTCTGAGTGCTTAGACAAAGGATCAATCAAGAAATGACATGATCTTCAACTTGTCTAATCTCTCAAACATCCTCAATGGATCAAAAAGGACTCCCACTTCAAGGATTAAGCACAAGGCTGCTCCCTTCTAGGTGGATCAAGTCTCAGGATCGACAGTGTCACCAAATTAGGGTTTTGGTCGACCAGGGCCTCCAGATGGAAATTTTCATCTGGGCACAAGGCAATGATCCAAAACATAACTTAATATACTTCATGGAACCTCATGAACCCATGCATCAAGTCAATTTTGCCTCAGGGGATGCATTCATAAAAAATCAGGAATTAGGGTTTCTTAACCTAATTCACCCCTAAGTTGACTTTTGGGACAAACCATGAGCCAAGACCTCAAGAGATGATTTGAGGGTCTCTAATATACCATATTGATCCATTTGGAACAATGGATTGATCCAAGAAGGTTGAGCAACAAGTCTCAATTTCATCTGCACCACAATTAGGGTTTTAAGGGAAAAGTCAACTGTAACTTTGACTTTTGACCAGGACATGCTCCCAAACCCTAATACATGATTGAATATACCCTATGACACCCATGGAACATGCCCATCAAGTTTGATTTAGGTCAAGGACATGATTTCCTGAAGAATTGCACAGTTTGGAATTCATCTGATAAAAAGTCAACTGTGCACAAAAGTCAACTTTGACTTTTTGAGATTTTTCACCAAAATGGATTTTTAACCCTAAAATGATGTTAATGTATGATTTGAATCATCATTCATCAAGAAAAATCAAGAAAAGTGAGATAACTTGTAAAAGGGGTAACCATAAAACTTAGAAATTTTTCTAAGTTAAAAATAAAGTGGCAAAAGTACCAACTTTGGAGGACCATAACTCCTAAACCACAAGGCCATTTTTTCTCATCCAAAGATGGATTTGTAGCCCTCATTATCACCTACAAAAACTTCAACTACAAGTCATTCCAATTCATTAAGGATTTTGAGTTATGGAGTGATCAAAGTGGCTGAAAAGTGAAAATGTCACTTTTTCCAACACTTAGTGAAATTTTCACTAAGTCAGATTCTGCCTCACTTTTTGCTAAATGTAGGGGGATTTTTCACTTGGAATCAAAAGAGATCAAAACCAAACTTGTTCAAACAGTTGTTGTATCATGTAAGAGCTTTCCAAAATGGCCAAGAACATTGCCAAATTCAACCTACACCATGAGATACAATATTGCCAAGTTGCCTTGCTGAAATCTATCAAGGCAAGGCAGAATTTGCAACTTTGGTCGATTTGCCAAAATCAGCCAAATTCAATTGCTCCTATCCACTTGGACGCCTCAGAGGATTGAATCTAAAGGGGACAATCACTGAGCCAAGCCTCCAAAGTCCATGGAACAAGAAATAGCATGTTGAACCTAGAATGGCCAAAATAGGGACAAGACTTCAAATTTGGAATGAGGCATTCAATGGAACCATCAAGGTGGCATGGACTGAGCCATTCTCATCTGAAATCAGTCAAGACTTATCCAAGACCAAGGGGACCAAAGCTCTGTGCCCTAACCTCTAGTCAATGGCTAGAGGAGACTTGGATTTTCATTTGCCAACATTGGCCAAACCTACTTACCAGCTGCCATTCACTATTCCTTGCAAAACAAACTTGCTCTACTATAAATAGAGCTCAATTGTGGTCAGTTTGAGTACACCAAAGCCATCTAACAGATGCTTTCCTCAAAATCTCTTCTTTCACTCCAATTTTGCCTTCTAAGGCAAGTCACTATCGGGTTTTGAGTTTGCGAGCAATTCCAATCAAACCAATCACTCACACACCTCACATACATCACATATGAACTGATCAAACACTCACATAACATCTGGAACATCAATTTCACAAAATCACCAGCTGGTTGCTCAAAAATTCAAACAAGTTGCAGCTGAGGTACCACAAAGTGATCCAGCCAATTTCAATCAAGTCCAACCATCCAAACACAATCCATAGGGTGTAAGGAAGCTGTTCAGATCATCACAACTCATCTGTAACACCTCCAAATCAAAAATCACTTTGAACTTGCTGTCACGGCCTAGAGGTAAGCACATACTTGGTCATCTCTCAATCTATGCATATTTCCTCGCACAATAATTTGGCCATATGTTCATAATCATGCATGGAATGTTTTCCCTCAATTAATTGCATTGTTTGAATCGTGTATAAAAAATCCTAGCCTTCATGCAGAAATTAGGGTTCTTGAGGTCTCTTCGTGATTTCTTGTTGTATGTTTAATTTAAATGAAATTAAAGTACATAGACATGATCGTGAGGTTGAGACGAGCATAATGATACGTGGATTGCATGATATGATTACGTATTCATGGAGATTGGATAGAAAATGCAAATCTGAGAAACCAAGAACACGCGCGTGTTCTTCAGCTGTTCTTGGCGCCATTTTTGAATAATTCAAATATTTGAATTTTGTGATTTTGTTTAATTGA
Organism: Lathyrus tuberosus; assembly: GCA_022829125.1. NCBI lineage: Eukaryota > Viridiplantae > Streptophyta > Magnoliopsida > Fabales > Fabaceae > Lathyrus > Lathyrus tuberosus. Next base: position 8,748,469 of record JALAZF010000082.1, on the reverse strand, counting down.
TTCAAAAATTAATTTCTCTATGAGTTTTAATGATTTTGAGTTGATTCTTTTTTTAATAATTCACAAAAATGTTAAAATATTTTATTTTCCCAAAAAATCCCAAAAATATTATTTATTTCATATAATTGATATTTTTGTAAAGAATTAATATTTTGATTGTTTTTGGCATTTTAAATATTTTTTCTACATTGATTTTGCAACTTTTAATGCTTTCTAATTATTTTGTAGGTCAATACTTAATTTTTGAAGCATTAATCCAAGATCACAATTTGTTTTCCATGTGTTAAACAATTTTTGATCATTTTAATTGAATTTTTATTCAATTAAATACATTTTGAAAACAAATTAGGGTTTTGGATTAATTCAACCCTCATAAATCATTTTCAAAACACTTTGGGCCTCTTGAGAGAGTGTAAGACCCATCCCCTCTTGTACAAAAACTTTTTGGGCCTCATTCATTGTATAAGTCCCTCTGTACAAGTAAACGGCGCGATCGTCGCCCGTTTAAAAATAAAAACCATCTGGGCCTCTCCTTGAGCTATAAGACCCATTCAAAAAACACTTTGGGCCTCTATTAGAGTGTAAGACCCAATCCCCCTTTTAACCAAAACATTTTGGGCCTCACTTATTGTATAAGTCCCTCCGCGTTAAAAGAAAACTTCGGCGCGACCGCCATTTTTAAACGAAAAATCATCTGGGCCTACCCTCGTGTTATAAGCCCCACTATTTTTCTTTAAACCTTTTTGGGCCTCTTGAGAGAGTGTAAGACCCATCCCTTTGTACAGAAAACCTTTTTGGGCCCCAGTCACTTGTATAAGTCCCTCTGTACAAAATTCAAATAGTGCGCTCACTGATAAAACCCCGGGCCTCTCCTTGAGCTGTAAGCCCCAAATATTTCTTTTTCAAAGCACTTTCTCCTTTAATTTTGAATATCTTGTTGTTTTCAATCTTTCTTTGTTGAATAACTAACCAAACAGCATGGAAGCACTACAACCGAGTAAGTGGTTATCGCTTTCATTTACTGCTTTCATATTATAAACTGTATTGTGGGGCTGCTCACTGTAAGTCTCCTTTCATAAACTCATATCTACTGTGTAATAATAGTATAGATATTTCGAGTTTCCCCGGCAACTACGTCTAGAACTAGGTGACGCCGTTTCACTTATTCGTAGAAATAGACGCCTAGATCCCCAATAGGAGCACCAGATACAGTCTTCTCTTCGGCTGTGCTCCTTAGGAATCGTCAAGAAGCTCTACTCCCCAAGATGAATGTATTCTCCGTGAATGGCATCTTTGAGTTTCTTCCCAATTCTCGAACTTTCCTGACTTGATCTATTCCTCGTGGATAGCTTGCCTTGAATGTCTCGGGATTTGGGTACCCACTACGGTCATAATCTTGGACCTTAACTAAGGAACCCTCTTTAAAAGCTAGAAGTCGCTGGATAGTAAACCTCACACGTTTATCAGTGGTTTTTATCTTTAAAAGAGTTATCTCTCCTAATGGAAAGGAGATGATAGACCCACGGGCTTCTTAAAAGCATCGGCCTCCTCTTGGGCATTATTCAAGGACAATACGGCTTCTTAGAAGTATTCACAGCCTCCTCTTAGGCTTCGTATAATGATCTCTTCCTCCGGGAATGATAGCCTCCTCTTGGGCTTCGTACAAGGACCCGTCGGCTTCTTAAAAGTTTCCAGCCTCCTCTTGGGCTTCGTACAAATTGTCCCGACGACCTCCTAGAGGTATAGGAACAAAACATAGTCATCCTCATAGAACAGTCCTTTCATAGAGTCTACTACTGTTTCTCAAAGCATAGTACAAAAGATAAAACTCTAGACTTGGACAGTCTAACTTCCTTGAGTCTCAAAGACATTCTCAAGCACCCTTCGTTAAATAGGAAGGAAACCCGCAGACTCGGACAGTCTCAGTACCCTTTGGATTTCCCGTTTCCTCAAAGAGAAGGAAATATCCCTGATCCTCAAATCAAATCCCTGAGTACAGTGTTGCTCATATAAGAACTGATTTTCTCTTTTAAAATCAGTATATTGGATCTGTCACTCAACTGAAACAGTTACAATAGCCTCCATCTCGGGCTTCGTACGAGATACCAAAATTCTCCCCAGTGGAGTCAAACAACGTTTAGCCTCTCTCTCGGGATTTGTACAAGACACATAAGAGACTCTCTCGTTGAGTCAATCCCCCTTTCGCCTCCATCTCGGGCTTTGTACGAGATACAAAAAGGTTCTTATTGAGCCAAACAAACAACAGCCTCCATCTCGGGCTTCATACGAGATACACAAAAAAACTCTCTTGTTGAGTACAAAAGACTCCATCGTCGGGTAAAAAACTTTTAGCCTCTCTCTCGGGCTTTGTACGGGACACAAAATAGCCTCCTCTTAGGCTTTGTATAATGATTTTCCTAGCGGAAATTAGCCTCCTCTTAGGCCTTGTATAAGAAAACCACTGGTTGATCCAATTAACCTTTTAGCATCAAAGTTGTGCCTTGTTCACAGTATACAAACATCAACAACTCCTTTCCCTTCATCTAATCGCTGTAAGCGGCAAGCCTCTGGATCATCTACATCCATGCCATTGTCCCTCTTTTAGCATGAGAAATTCCTAAGGAAAGATGGCATTGCTCTATACTGAGTTAAAGTCTTCTCCTTCAGGTTAAAACCCTTTCTTCGGAAATTATGACATTGCTCGGATCCGCGTATCCCAGTTAAAGTAATTCTCCTTCTCCCCTCTTTAGAGATGACAAATTCTCTCTAAAGTCGAGGTCTTTCAGCTTCACGTCTTGGGCTTTGAACAAGACACAAATAGACCTTTTAGCTTCACATCTTGGGCTTTGAACAAGATACAAATCACCTTTCGCTTCACGTCTTGGGCTTTGAACAAGACACCAAAAACCAATTTCCTCCCATAGAATAGGAGGAACTACGAACGCTCTAATTTCCCTGTTTCGGTAAACGGGAATACGTAGGCATAAGATCGAAAGAAAAGATCTTAGCGAGCGCAATCAACAAAAAACCCAAATCCCATATCTCAGTCAATCAAAAGCAGTAATTCAAAAGCATAAGTCCTAACATCCTAATCCTTGTTCCCCGTCAGAAACCCTTTGCCTAGATTAAAAGAAAGAAAACTGTATTGGCGAAAATACAAATAACCAGTACAAAGGCCCCCCACATTGATAGCATCCGTAACCTAACAGACCACTGTTTAAACTCAGTATGCAAAGCAGGGTTAATTGGAGACATCTATTTCCCTTCCTTATTCAGCTCACAATAGGATAAAAAATGAATCGACCTGTAGTCAAAGCTCAAACCGCAAAGAGCGACCAGCGCTTAAGAACCGCGTCCAAAATCGCTCGCTACAACAGGAAAGGGACCCATGAAGTCAATTCCCCATACATCAAATACCTCACAGAAAAGCATAGGTTGCTGAGGCATTTCAATTTTATGAGTGATGGTTGTACCTGTTATCTGGAACTCTTTACAAGTGCGGTAAGTCTCATAAGCATCCTTAAAAACAGTGGGCCAATAGAAACCTGAGTCAATGACTTTTCTTGCAGTCCTTTGCGAACCAAAGTGTCCCCCTACTTGAGAGGCATGAGAAAAATTCAAAATAGATTCAATCTCATAGTCGGGGACACATCTCCTAATTACTTGATCACTACCAAACTTCCAAAGATATGGATTATCCCAAACATAATATTTGGCATCACTCTTGAGTTTGTGAATCTGTGTCTTTGATGCACCTGCAGGAAAAACACCAGCAAGAAGATAATTAACAATATCAGCAAACCAAGGAGTAACCCCATGCAAAAGTAAAAGTTGTTCATCAGGAAAGTCATCCTGAACCGGAAAATGATCTTCATCCCTCTCTATCCTGCTCAAGTGATCAGCCACCAAGTTCTCAGCTCCACTCTTATCTTTAATCTCCACATTAAACTCTTGGAGCAATAACATCCACCGTATCAATCTCGGTTTTGCTTTCGGCTTCTTCAATAAGTACTTTAAAGTTGCATGGTCAATAAAAACAACAACCTTGGAACCTAGCAAATATGATCTGAATTTATCAAGAGCAAAAACAATAGCTAGAAGTTCCTTTTCAGTGGTGGTGTAGTTAGATTGTGCAGAATCTAAAGTCCTAGAAGCATAATAAATAACATGGGTAGCCTTGTCAACTCTTTGTGCAAGGACCGCTCCAACAGCATAGTTGGAAGCATCACACATAATCTCAAAAGGGAGGGTCCAGTCAGGGGGCTGAATGATGGGAGCAGAGGTCAATGCTTTCTTCAAGACGTCAAATGCTTTTTTGCAATTTTCATCGAAGTTGAAAATGACGTCATTCTTCAACAAGTTTGACAGCGGAAGAGCTATCTTGCTGAAATCCTTAATGAAGCGTCTGTAAAAACCTGCATGACCAAGAAAAGAACAAATCTCACGAATGCAAGAGGGGTAAGGCAGTGTAGAAATCACATCAATCTTGGCAGGATCTACAGAAATTCCTATTTCAGAAATAATGTGACCCAAAATAATTCCCTGCTCAACCATAAAATGGCATTTTTCATAATTAAAAACAAGGTCAGTTTTGATGCATCTCTCTAAAACCATATTCAAACTATTCAAACATGCATCAAAAGAAGAACCATAAAAAGTGAAATCATCCATAAACACTTCCATGCAATTTTCAATAAAATCAGAAAAAATGCTAATCATGCATCGCTGGTGTAACGAGCGATTTTGGGACGTGGTTCTTAAGCACTGTCGCTCTGGGGTACTACAGGTCGATTCATTTTTTATCCTATTGAAGCTGATGAAGGAAAGGAAATAGATGTCTCCAACTAACCCTGCTTGCATACTGAGTTTAAACAGCGGTCTGTTAGGTTACAGATGCTATATGGAGGTGGGGCCTCTTCTTCTTACTTTGTTCGGAATGAAATACTGGGACTGTTCATGGAGAATTTTGTTAGGATATTGCACCAGATTGGGTGAAGGCAGGGGACTTTAGGTTTTTTATTAATGTGCTCGCTAAGATTTTTCTTTCAATCTTATGCCTACGTATTCCCGTTTACCGAAACAGGGAAATCAGAGCGATCGTAGTTCCTCCTATTCTATGGGAGGAAATGGTGTTTTGGTGTCTTGTTCAAAGCCCAAGATGTGAAGCTAAAGTTGGTTGGTATCTTGTTCAAAGCCCATGATATGAAGCTGAAGGGTCTATTTGTATCTTGTTTGAAGCCCAAGATGTGAAGCTAAAGGGTTTTGACTTCAGAGAGAATTTGTCATCTCTAAAGAAGGTCTGTTTGTCACAACTGTTGGGTGATTGATTATAAAGGAGAATTACTTTAACCGGGATATGTGAATCCAACAATGCCATAATTTCCTTTATAGGGGATTTTTAACCTGAAGGAGAAGACTTTAACTCAGTGTAGAGCAATGCCATCTTTCCTTAGGAATTTCTCATGCTAAAAGAGGGACAGTGGCATGGATGTAAATAATCCAGAGGCTTGCCGCTTACATCAATTAGATGGGGGAAAAGGAGTTGTTGATGTTTGTATACTGTGAGCAAGGCATGACTTTGATGCTAAAAGGTTGATTGACTCAACCGGGGTTTCCTTATACAAAGCCTAAGAGGAGGCTATTGGCCCAACAAGAGGGTGTTTTTTATCTGTCTCGTACGAAGCCCGAGATAGACGCTAAAAGGATTGACTCAACAAGAGAGTGCCAACACCTGACTGACTTAACAAGAGAGTGCTTTATTTTTGTCTCGTACAAAGCCCGAGAGAGAGGCTAAAAAGGTTTGACTCAACAAGAGAGTCCTTTATACTCAACAAGAGAGTGTTTTTGTATCTCGTACGAAGCCCGAGATGGAGGCTAAAGGGGTTGTGACTCAACAAGAGAGTCTTTTATACTCAACAAGAGAGTGTTTTGTATCTCGTACGAAGCCCGAGATGGAGGTTAAAAGGCGATTGACTCAACAAGAGAGTCTTTTATACTCAACAAGAGAGTGATTTGTATCTTGTACGAAGCCTGAGATGGAGGCTGAAAGGGTTAGCTCCGCTGGGGAGAATCATTGTACAAAGCCCAAGAGAAGGCTAGGGTTACTGTTTCAGTTGAGTGATAGGTCCAATATGTTGGTTAAAATAGAAAATCAGTTCTTATATGGGTAATGTTGTACTCATGGCTTTGATCTGAGGATCGGGATTATTTCCTGTTCTCTAACGAGACGGGGAATCCAAAAGGTATTGAGACTGTCCGAGTCTACGGGTTTTATCTTTTGCACTATGCTTAAGAAACAGTAGTAGTAAGATCTAGACTCTTTAAAAGACTGTTCTATTAAGATGACTAATTTCTGTTCCTATACCTCTAGTAGGTCGTCAGGACAATTTGTACGAAGCCCAAGAGGAGGCGAGAAAAACTTTTAAGAAGTCGAGGAACAATTTATACTAAGCCCAAGAGGAGGCTATCTTCCCGGAGAAAGAATCATTATACGAAGCCTAAGAGGAGGCTGTGAAAAACTTCTAAGAAGTCGACGGGTCCTTGTACAACGCCCAAGAGGAGGCGAGGATGGTTTTAGGAAGCCTGTGGGTCCCCAAACCCCGAGAAGTTCAAGACATGCCATTCACAGAGAATAAATCAAGCCAGGAAAGTTCAAGAATTTGGAAGAAACTCAAGAGATGCCATTCACAGAGAAAAGATCATCTCTGGGGAGTAGAGTTTCTTTGACGATTTCTAAGAGTGACAGTCTGTGAAAGGGTTCACCGAGAATGCTGCCTTTCACTTTGTGTCCATATTGATTAACCCCACGAGAAGGGAAGACTGTGTCTAGTAATCCTATGGGGGATCTAGTTTTGTTTGTATTTAAGAGTGACCAACAGGCTTTACCTAGTGCTAGACGTAGTTGCCGGGGAAACTCTAAATATCTATACTAGTATTACACAGTTGATATGAGTTTATGAAAGAAGACTTACAGTGAAACATCCCCACAATACAGTTATATATATATATATATATATATATATATATATATATATATATATATATATATATATATATATATATATATATATATATATATATATATATATATATATATATATATATATATATATATATATATATATATATATATATATATATATATATATATGAAAGCGGGTAAACACTTACTCGGTTGTAGAGCTTCCATGCTGTTTGGTCAGTTGTTCAACAAAGAAAGCTTTGATAATAATATTATATTCAAAATTAAAGGAGAAAGTGCTTTTGAAAGGAAAATTGGGACTTAGAGCTCAAGGAGAGGCCCAGGGTTGTATCAGTGATTGCACTGCCGTTTTGAATTTGTACAGGGACTTATACAAGTGACTGAGGCCCAAAGAAAAGGTTTTCTGTACAAAGGGACGGGTCTTATACTCTCTCAAGAGGCCCAAAAGGTTTAAAGAAAAAGAATGGGGCTTATAACACGAGGGTAGGCCCAGATGATTTGTGATCGTGAAGGCTGGATCAGATCCTGTAGAATCAGGCTGCCAAGTGCGTCAGGGATGATGGTCGTATGGAGAGGAGGGGGGTGTACCTGGAAGGCACTCCGACGCTCAAGTGAGAAAGGGTCAGAGAAAAGGGGCAAGTACAAAGTATGAATTCTTAGGGTGAATATTGGATACCTGACCCTTTCAAGCGAGAGGGTTTATATAGAGCCCCCAGCGCGTGGCCAACGGTCCTATTTTCGGGGTGAAATAACTTTTTTCCCCAAAGAATAGGTAACTGCCCAAACTAGCCGTTATGTCGGGCAGGGTGCCCGAAACTAGCTGTTATGTCGGGCATAAATGCAGTTCCGGGCACCTGTCCTTTGCTGTTCGGGCAGCGAGAAAGCCGTGCATAACGGGCATCAACGCCGGGGAGGAACGTTGCATTCCTTGCCCAGTTGGAGGGGCAGAAAGGTCACTTTTACCCCTCTGTGGATTGGACTTAGGCAATTTGGGCCGCTCTGGAGCAGAGGCGGATTGGGCCAATTCTAGCCATTGGTCTAGTCCAGAACAGGAGCCCCCCAAGTCGTTGCTCCCGAGCGTGGGAGTGATGACTTAAGGACTGCTCGTTGCTCCGGGGAGCTATCATAGAGTCGTCGTTTGAAGACGAGGAGGGTTGTCTCAGAGTTCTCGTGACCCCAGGTGTTCGCGAGATTCTTGGTCGTAACCTTATTGCCCGGTATTCGGGGAGATCAAGTGTCAGACATAATTGGAAACGTTGGGTTGCCACGTGTGCCTCGAGCTCTTTGTAGCAGTTAATAGGCAATGATGGCTAGTTGGTAGTCATTATGGCCTACGGGCGCGTGTGTGCACGTGCCCCTTTGTATAAAAGGGGGAAGATTGTCCCATTTTGCACTTTTTCTTTCTGATTCCTCTTCGCCTCTTCTAAGCTTTTGCCCGTCACCGTCTTCAGTGCTTCTGACCACCGCGTCAAGCTTCGAGCAACCTCTTTCTTCTACTCAAATCAAGTAAGTTTTCTGATCTGGGACTTGTTTTACTCCTTTTCATTGTTAGTGGTAGATTTGCATGCGGTTAGGGCTAGTTTAAAGGACGAAATGTGTGATTTTCCGGCGATTGTTAGTGGTGGATAGTGGTTATGCCATTTTCACGCTTCTAACATGTTGCCGGACCTTTTAGTATGTTTGGTGAGGAGGGTGGTTCACGGCGAGGTTGCATGTGTGACCACCGCGTTTGTTCATCTTTTGATAGAGCGATGAGTTTTTTGGTGGATCGTTTCCAGATTCTGGTGAAGCTTCGCGATTTCCGGTGGAGCTTCAACGGAATTGGGTGAGAGCGCGGGGAAGCTCCTCGTTCTGGGATGACAGTCTCGAACGTCTCCTCGCGGGGAGGTTTCAGCTTTCCCTTTGATGTTAGGGCTTAGGTCGGGGACGTTGTCCTCTGCCCTTTGCGCGCCCTTTCACTTGGCTTAGCAGTGGAAGGGTGGATTTGATTTGCTGTCAAATTCACTGTCTTCTCTGCTTTTCAGGTGATCGTAATGGCGACGCGGGGCCAGACAAAGAAGTTATTCTAGATACGTTCGAGGAGGAAACCGGCTCCGAGGAGAGGAGCAGCTCGACGACTTCGAGCTCGGAGACATCGAGTTCCTCGAGTAATGTCGGGGAGGAGGAAGAGCTGGACGTCATGGAGGAAGACGTCGAAGGGTTCTCTGCGGAAGAGTGGGAGGTGGCCGAACCTTCCGAGCACATATCCACGTTTGCAAAGTCCTTGGTGGACGTCTTCACGGAGGTAGGACCGACAGGAGAGTAGAGGGTGCACTTTCCTTCTTTAGACGAGCGGGTCTGCACGGACTTCGGGGACCGCTTCACAATGTATGAGTACGCCTTCAAAGAGCTGGGACTGAGGCTGCCTTTTACTGATTTTCAGCGGTCGGTGTTCGAGCATCTGAAGTTAGCCCCTACACAACTGCACCCTAATTCGCTGGCCTTCATCTGGGCTTTCGAATTGGTGTGCGAGCATCTTTCTTTGGGGGTCACTCTCCCTCTGTTTTTCGCTGTTTTCCATCTACAAAGGCAGCTGACGGGGAAAAAGTATGGATGGGTTTCTCTGAACCAGCCTCGCAAGCTGTTCAAACTGTTTTCAGAGTCAATCCGGACATTCAAGGAGCGGTACTTCGTTGTTGAACCTGTGTCCGAGGTTGCCCAGGATAACACATATGTCTGGGAGATAGAGGTTGACGATGACGGAAACAAGCTGCTTAACGAGGAGGGGAAGTACATTGGGCAGAGGCTCTATAGGTTCCCCATCCACTGGGCACCCGACCATTTCGCCAAGAAGCCCGACGATTACGTTTTTCAACCGGGCGACCTGCGCGGGCAGGATGCTGTGGCTTACGAGGCGCTGGTGAAGTGGGTAAACTCCTTCAGTCTCGCTGAGTGTTGGACTAGCAAGGGCAGCCCGATCTTCGAGGAAGATGGGAGTCAGAGGGTCGAGTGTCGGTTCATCAATGTTAAGGCACTGCTGGAGTGCAAGACTCCCGTGGACGCTGAGACGCTGCTTGGTAGTCTTAGTCATTTAGATTTTGTTCATGCTATTTCTTTCCTTCGTATCTAACATGCTCGTGTTTTGTTTGTGCGGTGAGATGCCTAAGGCTCATGATCGGGTTGTGAGGAATGCTCTGGCAAGGAACAAAGCTGGAACGGCTCCTCCGAAATCTCGGTTCGCCGGTACTCGTGCTCCTCCTCCCGTTTAAGCTGCTGCGGGGACCTCTACTTCTCCGACTCCTGCTCCCGGGGATCTCCCCTGACGCTGGTCGGGCGACCCAAGCGGCCAAGGACCGTTGATGCCGTTGACCTTACTCGAGTGGCGGAGAAGGGGAAGTTCGAGCTTCCTCCTTGCATCTTCGATAGGAGGTTTTTTGAGGGCAACTCTCTTGTCATTCCCCGGGCGGAATCTCTTCGCTTGGAAGGCATGGACCGCCCGAGCAAGAGGGCGCTGGTGGCCCAAGACGCTTCAGCCTTAGTCCGGATGCTGGAGATGGCGGCAGTTTATGCTGAAGGGGACTCTGCAACTGAGTCCGAACTCAACGCTGCCCGTGCTTCTGTGGCATCCCTTAAGGAAGAAGTTAAGGGTGCCGGCGAGGCTCGAAAGAAGGCGGAAGAGGAAGCGGCCAGGCTAAAAGAGGAGAACTCTAAGTTGTCGGCGGAGAAGAAAGCTTCCGAGGAGCTGATCAGGGAGCTGAGGGCAACCAATGCCCCGGGTGCCGATGAGCCAGACGATTTGAAAGATCTGAAGACTAGGTCCGAGCTAGTTGCCCACATCCTGCTATCTGAAGATGATGGCATCGCCGTGGCGGAGGAGTCTTTCAGAAACGCTGTGGCTCAGCTGCGCGTGGTGAACCTTGGGCTTGAAATATCTGCCGAGGGCACTCACTATCTTGCGCTTGTTGATGATGGTCGTACTGTCTTGCCCGACGGTCTCCTTGTCGTTACCCCCTAGGATCAGCCCGCAGAGGAGCAGGGACCCGAGCCAGAGTCAACCGAGCACGCTGATGAATGAGGAATTTGTTTTTTTATGTCGTTATAATTTGTCCGGCCTGCGTGCCGTCGTAATCATTGTAGTTTATTTTTTGGGGGGCATGGCCCCCGTTTTATGTAACAACGTACAATTTGTGGTCTTTGCGGCTACTTGTTAAATTATCACATATTTAGTTCTGTTGTTTGCATGATTTTACTTGCTTTTATTTTTGCTAAGTATCGTATTCATGCTCGCTGTGAACGTATGTCCGCCCGTGATAGGGGGTGTTTGACTTATGTGAATATTTTTTGGGGAGATTGCTCGTAATAGATGTGTTCGACAGTGTGGGGAACTGGTCGAACTGCCGGGGAATGTCCTGGCAGGGAGCGGAGCTCAGGTCGCGTTTGAGGCCTGAGTTCGCAACTTGAATGTCCCATCGCGAGCTGGGGTTCTGCCAATCGTGGTACTTTGACGACGGCGATGCTCGATCGAGGACCGCTGTCGAGCACTTACCGGGCTCGTTACTGAGCGGGGTTATGCTTTAATCGTATACGACGCTTGTACCTAGACGCGTATAGTGGTCGGTAGCTGATGTTCGTCGTTGCGACGAGTCGAACTGAGGGTTTAGCTGTAGTATTGTTTTAGCTTTTCAGTGTTCCATGGTCGAGCAAGTTCTTCCCCAGTGAGATGTTCTAGGTAATAGGCCTCATTTTCCATTTTTGCCTGGACGCGATAGGGTCCTTCCCAGTTGGTTGCTAGTTTGCCTTCGCGAGAGTCTTTGTGGTTTCTTCTTAGAACAAGGCTTCCCACATCGAACTCTTGTCGTATCACCTTTGCGTTGTGCCTGATGGTAATTTTTTGTTTTAGTGAGGCTTCACAGAGGGCTGCTCTGGCTCTGATTTCCTCGACGAGGTCGAGCTCTTCTCTTAACGAATCGTCGTTCATCTCCTCGTCTAGGGGCGACTCTGTCCGCCTAGAGGGTATGTGAACTTCGACGGGAATTACGGCCTCGGTTCTGTATGCAAGACGGAAAGGTGTTTCCCCGGTCCTTGAGTGTGGAATTGTACGGTATGCCCAGAGTACATTGTGCAGTTCCTCGACCTATGCCTTCTTTGTTTCGTCTAGCCTTCGCTTGAGGCCTCGAAGGATGACTCGGTTGGCTGCCTCAGCCTGCCCGTTTGTTTGAGGGTGTTCGACGGATGCGAAGTGTTGCTTCGTGCCCAGTTGGGCGACGAAGTCCGGAAACTTCCTGTCCGTGAACTGCGTCCCGTTATCCGTTACTATCACTTGGGGAATACCGAAACGTGCAAGGATGTTTCGTTTGTAGAAATACAGGATGTTGAGGGCAGTTATTTTGGCTAGAGCTTCTGCTTCTATCCACTTTGTGAAATAATCTACGCCCACTATGAGGTACTTGTTCTGACTTGATCCTACCACGAAGGGTCCTAGGATGTCTAGGCCCCACCAGGCGAATGGCCACGAGGAGGACATAGCCTTGAGCTCGTTAGGCGGAGCCAAGAGCATGTCCCCGTGCCGTTGGCATTTGTCGCATTTCTTCACGTGTTCTTTCGCGTCGTTTTGCATGGTCGGCCAGTAACATCCTGCGCGGAGAGCCTTGCGAGCAAGGGACCTTCCTCCGAGATGTTGGGCGTTGATTCCCTCGTGGATTTCGTGCAGGATGTGTGCAACCATTTCCTCTTCGACACATTTGAGTAGTGGAATAGAGAATCCCCGCCTGTATAGTTTACCTTCGACCAAGACATACGAGCAGACTCTTCGCCTGATCGTGCTGACCTCTTTTGCGTCGGACGGGAGTTCGTCTTTGGCGAGATAGTTGTAGACTGGGGTCATCCAGCAATTATTGTCGCCGATCACCTGCACTTCCTGTTTCGGGGAGGTCTTCTCGATGCTGGGTCGAGGAAGCACTTCCTGTATGACAGATTTGTTTATGCCTTTCTTCTTCGTGCTGGCAAGTTTAGACAGCACGTCTGCTCGTACGTTATGTTCGCGGGGAACGTGTTTCACTTCCACTGTTGTGAATTTCGCCATTTCCTTCTTTACTAGGGCCAAGTATTCGGTCAGGTTGTCGTTTTTGGCTTGGTATTCACCCCGGACCTGGAGGGCCACGAGTTGTGAATCCGTGCAAATGACGACCTCTTGCGCGCCCAGATCCTCGGCAAGGCGTAGCCCAGCGAGGAAGGCTTCGTACTCCGCCTAGTTGTTGGAGGTTGGGAAAGACAGTGTGAGTGATACCTTGAAGATAATTCCTTTGTCGCTCTCCAGTATGATGCCCGCGCCGCTTCCCGCCGAGATTGAGGCACCGTCGACGAATATGGTCCATTTACGTGCTTCGCTCGCGGGGGAGTCTGCGAATGTCATCTTCGCGACGAAATCGGCCAGAGCTTGGGCCTTGAGGGCTTTTCTGCCTTCGTACTGGATGTCAAATTCGGACAGCTCCAGCGACCATTTGAGCATTCGATTGGCTATATCTGGTCGTCTGAGCAGCTGCTTTATGGGCTGGTCTGTTCGAACCACGATCGTGTGAGCCAGGAAGTAGTGTCTTAATCTTCTGGCTACGTTGATGAGGGCCAATGCCACTTTCTCTATCTGTTGGTATCTTAACTCTGGTCCTTGCAATGCTTTGCTTGTGAAATAAATGGGTTTCTGGCCGTCAGGCGTCTCGCGGATGAGAGCGACACTCACTGCTTCGGTCGCAACAGCCAGATATAAGTATAGCGTTTTGCCGTTGTCCGGTCGAGAGAGGACCGGCGGCTCTGAGAGCGCCCGTTTTAGATGGAGAAGGGCCTTGTCGCACTCCTCGGTCCATTCAAATGCTGCCTCTTTGTGGAGGAGTTTGAAGAATGGCAGGGCGTGCTGGGCGAACTTGGCCATGCAACGAGATAGTGATGCGAGCATCCCGTTGAGGAACTGGATGGATGTTTTGGATTTGGGCATAGGAAACTCGGAGAATGCCCGACATTTGTCGGGGTTGGCCTTGATTCCTCGCTCTGTTAAGTAGAAGCCGAGGAATTTTCCTGCCCGGACACCGAACGTGCACTTCTCCGGATTGAAGCGTATTTTGTACCTCCTTGCCTGTTCGAAGACTTTTCGTAGATGGGCGGTGTGATCGGTTTCCTTGTGGGATTTTACGATCATGTCGTCCATGTAGACTTCGAGCATGTCGCCTATTTCTCCCCAGAACACTTTGTTCATCATTCGTTGGTATGTTGCTCCGGAGTTCTTCAGGCCGAAGGGCATTACATTGTAGTAATAGTTGCCTGATTCGGTCATGAAGGCCGTATATTTTTTGTCGGACATTGCCATTGGGATTTGATTGTAGCCCGAGTAGGCATCCATGAACGATAAAAGTTTAAAACCAGCGGAATTATCAACAAGTTTATCAATATTGGGGAGGGGATATGCATTCTTCGGGCATGCCTTATTGAGATCAGTATAATCAATGCACATGCGCCATTTTCCATTAGATTTTTTAACCAATACAACGTTGGACAGCCAAGTGGTGTACTTGGCTTCCGAAATAAATTTGGCCTCGAGGAGGTCCTTTACAGCTTTTTCAGCAGCCTTCGTTTTCTCCGGAGACTGCTTCCTTCTACGTTGTGCTACGGCCTTAATGGTCGGGTTAATTGTCAGCTGGTGGCAGACGGTGGACGGATCTAAACCGGGCATTTCTGTGGCGCTCCACGCGAAGAGGTCGGAATTCTCCCTGAGGCATGCTTTGAGTTGCTTCCTCGCGATGTCAGGCAGGTCAGCTCCGATCTTCACTCCCCGTTGGCGGTCTTCGCCGAACAGAACTATCTCGAAATTGCCAACCGGGATTGGGCGCATCGGATGGGAGTTGCTGCTGGATGGCGTGGACGGGCTGGCTAAAGCTGCTCGTTCCTCCTATTGGTCCTTGGGGAAGCGACTGTCGAGGTCGATAGAGTCGACCTGGGGTAGAGGCTTGGCCTCCTCGGAGCTGCTTGGCAGTGCTGGCTTACTCGACGCTTTAGGCGATGGGCGCAATGGCGTTAAGCCCTTTTGTAGCTGCTTCAAAACACCGTCGGGCAGCATCTATATCACCGTGGAGGGTGGCGACCATTCCTTTTGAAGTGTAATACTTCATCTTCAGGTGGACAGTCGATGGCACTGCTACCAACTCGGCTAGAGTTGGCCGTCCGAAAATGCATTGGTAAAGTGACAGGCAGTCGATTACCAGAAATTGCACCTTGATGGATCTGGCCGTTTCAGCTGCTCCGAAGGTCATGATCAGCTCGACGTAACCCCATGGCTTGGTCACAGACCCGTTGAATCCCTGTAAATCGGACCCTACGTAGGGGTTAAGGTGCGATTCGTCCAGCTGAAGTGTTGAGAATAGCTGGGGGTACATGATGTCGACTGAGTTGCCCTGGTCGACTAGGATTCGGCGAACGTCGAAGTTTTCCATTTGGGCTCTGACGAGCAACGGAATGCTTGAGTTCGGGGAGCCGCCGAGGAGTTCCTCCCTGTAGAAGGAGATGGGGATGGAACCCTTCGGGGCCTGATCAAGCGTGGTCACTTTGTTCGAGCTGGTGTTGATCAGGTGTTCGAACTTCCGTTTCACAGATCCCACAGTAACTTTGTTGAAACCCCCGCCAGAGATGACCATGGCGGAGGGAAAGGTCTCCCACGGGCTGTGGGCTACGAAATATGCAGGGGCGCTGAGCCCGTCAGGGACGTTGAAGTCCTCGGGTCGCGATATGGACATAGCGACCTGTATGTTGGCGTCTTTTGAGGAGGGTACTTCCTCCTCGACCTTCTTGGACTCTTGGGCGCCCTGCTGAGGAGTGTCCTTCTTCTTCGCGAACTGCTTCAGGTGGCCGTCCCTGATCAGTATTTCAATGGCATCCTTTAGATGGATGCAGTCCTCCATAATATGGCTGTGACTTTTGTGGAAGCGGCAGTATTTTGACTTGTCCACGTTTGGTTTGTTCGGCAGTTGCTTGGGGAAGCGGACCCTGGCTTGTTTTAACTCCGAATTGGCACATTCGGTCAAAATCTTCTCCCTGGAAATGGTCAGGGGAGTGTAATCATGGAAACGCCCGGAGGGCCCTTTGTTGTCACGGGAGTCGCGGGGACGGTCCTCGTGCCTTCGTTCACCCCGACGAGACGTCGATGCTTCTTCTCCTTTGGAGGCTCGGGCATTCTCCTGGTGGCGAGACGCTCGCACATTGCTGGCCACAATCTTCTCCTCGTACTGGATATGAGATTGGGCTTTGAGGAGAAGGGCGTCCAAGTTTCTCGGTGGCGCGAGGCCAATGGCTTTAGCGAACTCGGAGTCCGGGCGGACCCCTTGTTCAAGCAGGAACTTCTTCATCTTATATGTCGTCGGGACCTGTACAGCTTCCTTGTTGAACCTCTCGATATATGCGCAGAGAGGTTCGTCTTTCCCCTGGGTTATGGCTCTGAGGGAGGCCTCAGTTTTGGGATGGCGGCGAGATGCTGTGAAGTGTCGCGAAAACATCCTGCCCAGTTGTTTCCACGAGGTGATGGACTCCTCGGGCAGTTGTTTATACCATGTCTTTGCTCCCTTTCGAAGCATGGTCGGGAACAGTCTGCATTTGATGGCGTCCCATACACCGTGGTAGTCTAGCAGCACATCGATGTTATCGATGTGCTCGTCGGGGTTGGTGGTCCCGTCGTATGTGCTAAGTGACGGGGGTTTCTCCAAGCCTTTTGGGAGACGGGTGTCTAAGATCTCCTGGGACAACGGGCCGCGAGGCTCGTCGTCGTCACTAGAACTGGTGTATGATGGTGACCGGACGGGTTGCTTGCGTCGGCGGTTCCTTCGTGGAGAAGGTGAGCGGTTCCTTCGAGGAGAAGGTGAGTCGTTCCTTCGAGGAGAAGGTGAGCGTGCCCGTCCTTTGGACTTGATCGGAGATTCCTCGTTCCTTCAAGTATTTTTGTGGTCATGAGCGTGCTGGTCACGCGGGGAGATCTGGTCGCGCTTTCGGGCTACACGAGGATTGTGCCCTTGGCGCAGTCTTCGGTCGATTTCTCTCTGTGGCTGCGGGCTTCTTGATCGTCGCTGGTTCCTCCGTGTAGGAGGGGATCTTGGACGGCGAGAGTCTTCCAGTGCCCTGATCCTCTCGTTTTGCTGCAGGATCAGGGTGTTGGTTTTGTTGAGTGCCTCCAGGAGGGCTGCCACGGTCGGGTCGGTGCTGGGCAGAAAAGGAACGGACTGAAGGTCAAGAGATGGTTGATCGTTGTTGCGATCAGCAGGGGTAGGGGAAGGAGAAGCAGTGACTCCATCCCTAAGGAAACGGGCATCTTGGAGGAGATATGATTGGTCGTCAATGTTAGACTTATTGACGGGGAGGATGTTTGATTGGAGAGCATCCTTGGATCGATCTTGGGAGGCCATGATCGTGATGATGTTTGAGAATTGTTTTGATATTCGGTTAAAGAAAGATGGGGAGAACAAAATTTTCCCACAGATGGCGCCACTGATCGTGAAGGCTGGATCAGATCCTGTAGAATCAGGCCGCCAAGTGGTCAGTGATGCTGATCGTATGGAGATGAGGGGGTGTACCTGCAAGGCACTCCAACGCTCAAGTGAGAAAGGGTCAGAGAAAAGGGGCAAGTACAAAGTATGAATTCTTAGGGTGAATATTGGATACCTGACCCTCTCAAGCAAGAGGGTTTATATAGAGCCCCCAGCGCATGGCCAACGGTCCTATTTTCGGGGCGAAATAACCGTTTTCCCCAAAGAATAGGTAACTGCCCAAACTAGCCGTTATGTTGGGCAGGGTGCCCAAAACTAGCTGTTATGTCGGGCATATATGCAGTTCCGGGCACCTATCCTTTGCTGTTCGGGCAGCGAGAAAGCCGTGCGTAACGAGCATTAACGCCGGGGAGGAACGTTGCATTCCTTGTCCGGTTGGAGGGGCAGAAAGGTCACTTTTACCCCTCTGTGGATTGGACTTAGGCAATTTGGGCCGCTCTGGAGCAGAGGCGGATTGGGCCAATTCTAGCCATTGGTCCAGTCCAGAACAATTTGTTTTTGAATTGGCGATCGCGCCGAGGTTTTCTTTTAACGCAGATGGACTTATACAATGTCTGAGGCCCAAAATGGTTTTGGTTAAAAGGGTATTGGGTCTTACACTCTATTTAAAGGCCCAAAATGATTTTTGAATGGGTTTTATACCTCGAGGAGAGGCCCAAGGTTTGTTTTACACGGACGACGATCGCGCCGAACTTTTTAAATACAACGGGACTTATACAATAAGTGAGGCCCAAAATAGGGTTGTATTTACAAAGGATTGGGTCTTACACTCTATTAGAGGCCCAAAAGTGTTTGAAAATGATTTGTGAGGGTGAAAATCAAAGAAACCCTAATTTGTTTTCCTTTAAAAGTAAAATATTAAAAGAAAATCAAATAAAAATGATAAAAATACCAAATAGGCTTGAATAAACCACTTGTGATTTTTGTTTAAGGTTTGAAAAATGAGTTCTTAATCACAAGAGATATTAAAACTCATTTGGTTTTGATTTTCAAAGTAAATATTCATTTTTAAAATGTTTAAAACAATTAAAAAGGAATTTATTCACAAAAATACTAATTATATTAAATAGATAATATAAATTTAATTTTTTTGCGGAATAAAATATTTCAACATTTTTGTGATTTTTTTGCAAAAAGAACCAATTAAAAATAATTAAAATTGAAGGAGTTATTAATTTTCCAATTAATTAACAAAAACATGAAAATATTGGAAAAATAGCAAAAAGGTGAAAAAACACAAAATGGCATGGGTGGGGTTTGAACCCACGACCTCAAGGTTATAGGGCGCGCGCCTTACCACTGGGGTGGTGATACATCCGTTGATTGAAACAAACCAACAAATACACAAGGCTTGCCTTGTTTTCTAGGTCTGGCCAAGGCAAGGCAAGGCAAGTTTTGCCAAGAAACGGGAAGGTCCATAACTTTCTCATTTCTCCATGGTTGGGGACAAAATTTATATGCATCTGGCCTAGAATTTCACAAGGAATCCAATGGTGGTGGTATTTTTTTCAGATCATGCTCCCTCCTCAAAATCCGATAGTGGTTTTGAAATAGGCCTATAATTGCATTTTCTATGCTACACTTTGGTACAGGCATGAATTACATGATAAATTGGTTCAAACACAACATATATAACATATATGAGATGTGCATGTTCAGTGGACTTCAAAACAATGCATATTTTGGAAGATTCAAGTCATGATGCTTACCTCTCTTTTGAGCTTTTGGAGTTTTTGTGCAATCTGCCAAGTTTCTTGTTCCAGAAATGGTTTGATGCTTTGGACACTCTCAAATGATCCATTAGAAGCTTTTAGGATGAGTGGAATCAGCTGGAACCTGCAAAAACACAAACTGGCCCTTTCTTTCAAAATGGGTTAAAATGGCCAAAATAGCAACTCCCTCAAATGGTGTTCCAGGTGGGGGGCCATTTGGGACAGTTCAAGGATGATATTTGGAGTGTGTTTGAGGTTTTATCTGGTTTGTAAAGTGACTGATTCAATACATGGCTTGAAAAATGCACAAAAAGCCTATTTTGAGGTTTTGAGATGTGACTTTGTGATTTAAGGATTACAGGTCATTTGTGTGAGTTTGGACAGCTTAGATATGATATATGTGATGTGTTAGGATCATGATCTGTGATGGAAATGCTCTCTAACTCAAAAACTCAGAGTTACCTTGCTAAAGAAGGTATTTTTGCCTAAAGAAAGGGATTTTGAGGAAAGCATTTGTTTGATGGCTTTGGTGTACTCAAACTGAGCACAAATGAGCTCTATTTATAGTAGAGCAAGTTTTTTTGGGATCAATAGTGAATGGCAACCACAACAGAGGTTTGGCCAATGTTGATCAATGGGAAGCCAAGTCTCCTCTAGTCATTAACTAGAGGTTAGAGCACAAGCCTTTGGTTCCCTAGTTGTTGGATCATTCTTGACTGAATTCAGTTGCAAATGTGTCAGTCCATGCCACCTCTAAGCATCCATTAAATGCTCTAATCCAAAATTGGAGTCTTGTCCCTCTTTTAGGGATTTCTAGGTTTGGCATGCTACTTCTTGTTCCAAAGACTTTAGAGGCTTGGATCAGTGTTTGTTCCCTTTAGATTTGATCCTCAGACATGTCCAAAATTATGACAAGGTTTGGAATTATCTGATTTTGCCAAATCGAGCAAAAGTGCAAAATTCTTCCTAACCTTCGCTGTTTTCAGCAAGGCATATTGCCATTGTCATATCTCATGACCCAAGTTGAGTTTGGTGAAGTTCTTGGCCATTTTGGAAAGCCCTCATATGATACAACAACTGTTTGATCATATTTGGTCTTGATACTTTTTGGATCCAAGTGAAAAATGCCCCTACATTTGGAAAAAAGTAAGGCAGATTCTGACTTAGTGAAAATTTCACTAAGTGTTGAAAAAAGTGGCATTTCATGTTTTCAGCCATTTCGATCATTCCATAACTCAAAATCCATAATGAATTGGAATGAGGTGTAGTTGACACTTTTGTAGAGGGCCATGAGGGCTACAAATCCATCTTTGGATGGGGAAAATGGCCTTGTGGTTTAGGAGTTATGGTCCTCCAAAGTTGGTACCCTAGCCACTTTGTTCCATAACTTAGAAAATTTTCTAAGTTTTTATGGTTACCCCTTTTACAAGTTATCCCACTTTTCTTGATTTTTCTTGATGAATGATGATTCCAATCACACATTAACATCATTTTAGGGTTAAAAAACCATAATTGTGAAAAATCTCAAAAAGTCAAAGTTGACTTTTGTGCACAGTTGACTTTTTATTAGATGAATTCCAAACTGTGCGATCCTTTATGAAATTAAGTCCTTGACCTAAATCAAACTTGATGGATTGATTTCATAGGTATTATAGGGTGTATTGAATCATGTCCTAGGGTTAGGGAGCATGTCCTGGTCAAAAGTCAAAGCGACAGTTGACTTTTCTCGCGAAACCCTAATTGTGGTTTAGATGAAATTGAGACTTGTTGCTTAAGCTTCTTGGATCAATCCATTGTTGCAAATGGATCAATGTAGTGTGTTAGAGACCCCCAAATCATGTCTTGAGGTCTTGGCACATGATTTGTCCCAAAAGTCAACTTAGGGGTAAATTAGGTTAAGAAACCCTAATTCCTGATTTTTGATGAATGCATCCCCTGAGGCAAAATTGACTTGATGATTGGGTCCATGATGTTCCATGAAGCATCATAGGTTATGCTTTGAAGCATTGGCTCATGCCCAGAGTAAAATTTCCATCTGGAGGCCCTGGTCGACCAAAACCCTAATTTGGTGACACTGTTGATTTTGAGGCTTGGCCCATCTAGAATGGAGCAGCCTTGTGCTTAATCCTTGAAGTGGGAGTCCTCTTGATCCATTGTGGAGGTTTGAGAGGTTAGACAAGTTGAAGATCATGTCATCTCTTGATTGATCCTTTCTCTAAGCACTCAGAGAGGGCTTGAAACCCTAATTTTGATTGTAGTGGATGCTCACCCATCTTTGGGGAGACTAATGAGGTATAATGGATTACCTATATTGTGGTGATGATTTGCACAATGATGGGAATTTTAGTGGTCACAATTTGGGGTATGACAGCTGGAAAGTGCCAGGAGCATTGCAAAGACCAAAAGGCATCCTCCTGTAAGCAAATGTACCGAAAGGGCATGTGAAAGTGGTCTTTTCTTAATCTTCGGGTGCAATATGAATTTGAAAGTAACCTGAAAAACCATCAAGAAAACAATAATGTAATTTACCAGCTAGCCGTATAAGCATTTGGTCAATGAACGGCAAAGGAAAGTGATCATTTCTAGTAGCCTGGTTCAATCTCCTGTAATCAATACAAACTCTCCAGCTATTCTAAACTCTAGTGGGAACAAGTTCATTCTTTTCATTTTTTACCACTATGAGTCCAACTTTCTTAGGTACAACATGCACTGGGCTTACCCATTTACTGTCAGAGATAGGATAAATGATACATGCTTGCAAGAGTTTGGTTACCTCTCTTTTTACAACATCAAGAATCAAATGATTAAGCCTCCTTTGGGGTTGCCTTACTGTTTTAGCACCATCCTCAAGTAAAATCCTGTGCATACACATTGATGGGCTAATACCTGGGATGTCAGCCAAAAGTCCATCCAATCGCCTTTTTATGCTTCTTTAAAACCTGCAAAAGCTTATTTTCTTGATCGATATCATGGTTAGAAGAAATTATAACCGGGAGTTTTTCATTACTATCTAAATAAGCATATTTCAGATTTTCAGGAAGTTGTTTCAGCTTGAGGGAAGGTGGCTGCTCAATGGAAGGAATGCTTGGGGCAGCCGGGATGTCAAGAGCGTCAGCTGCATAAACAGCTTCATCGACAACAACTTCACCTGTAGTAAAAATGTCACCCTGCAAGGCAACATCAATCTCAGCACATACAACACAAATGTTAGTGTCAGTACAATCTGAACATGAGTAGACATTATTAAAACCAGATAAAGATGGAAAATCAAGTGAAAACAATTCAGAACAAGTGTCATCAACTAATTCAGATATTAGTTCAATATGAAAAACGGAATGCTCCTCCATGGGGTGTTTCATGGCATCGAAAATGTTAAATTTTGCGACAATGTCACCAAATTCCATGGACATGGTTCCATCGTCAACATCAATTTTTGTTTTTCCATTTTCATGAACAGTCTGCCTAAAATGATGGGAGCCTTGCTTGACTTAGTTTCTCCTTCCATGTCCATAATGTAGAAATTTGCAGGAAAAATCAAATCGTTAACTTGAACAAGGACATCTTCCACTACACCAGCAGGGCGGGCATTGCTCTTGTTCGCCAGTTGAATGATTAAACCTGTATGCTGCAAAGGACCAAGACAAAGGTTATTATAAACAGAAGTAGGCATAACATTAATGCCCGCTCCTAAATCAAGCATGCAATTCTCGAATTTACTATCCCCGATGGTACAAGGAATAGCAAAAGTTCCTGGGTCCTTGCACTTTTGTGGCAAGACCTGAGTGAGGGCTGACACATTTTGCTCGCCTGCAACTTTTTCAGATGAAGGCTTGGGCTGAATAAAAGCAGAAATATTTCTTCCCAAGTTAACTATCTCACTTCCTTTCATCCTCCTCTTGTTTGTACACAAATCTTTCAGAAACTTTGCGTACTTAGGAACCTGCTTAATTACATCAAGAAGCGGAATATTTACCGCAACTTTTCTGAAAACCTCTAAGATCTCTTTCTCTTTGTCTCCCTCTTCAATCCTTTTATTTTTCAGAACTCTATGTGGGAAGGGGACTGGTGGTACATACTCTTTTTCTTTATTTTTTCAGTTTCTACCACAACAGGAGAAGGTGGGGAAGGTTCAAATGTTACCTCAATAATCTTTTTATTTTTTTCGGGGGATGGTTATGTAACCTTTCCGGATCGCAATGAAATTGCACTCACATTAGAATTAGGTCCCTTTGGATTCGCAACTGTTTGGGCAGGAAGTTGGTTCGATCCTTGGGCTTGCATGGCATTCATTGAGGTGGCAAGCTGTCCAATTTGTGTCTGCAAGGATTGAATACTAGATTTTGTTCTTTGTTAAAACTGAAGATTGTTAACAGTTAGTTGCTTGACCATGTCCTCTAATGAAGGTCCAGAAGGTACAGAAGTGGTAGCTTGGGGAGTGGCTACTTGTTGGGTGGGCTGCTGGTTTCCATATCGAAGGTTGGGATGGTTCCTCTAATTGGGATGGTATTTGTTGGTGGACAGGTCAGGGGTGTTGTTGTACCTGTTCTGATTGTTGCCTTGAGTGTAAAGGTTTGCTGTATAAGCTTGAGGCAACTCAGTGATCGATTCATCTTGCAAAATAGGATAAGTATCGGTCGGGTGTTCAGAAGTACAAATACCACAGAGGTTTATTGCTTGAGTCTTACCTACTACCAATTGTTTCACTAAAGCGGTGAGCTCGTCAATTCTGGTTTCTAAAGCTTTGTTGGAAGAAACGTGAATTTCATTCACACCCTTGGTTTGAACAGAATTGTTTCTAGTTGTGAACTGTTGGGAGTTAAGAGACATATTTTCAATCAATGCTTTAGCAGCAGCTGGAGTTTTATCAACGAGGGCTCCACTGCTAGCAGCATCAAGATTGTTTCTATCCATTGGTAGCAAACCCTCATAAAAGTACTGAATCAACAACTGCTCAGTGATCTGGTGCCGAGGAAAACTAGACACTAATTTCTTGAATCTTTCCCAATACTCAGCAAGTGACTCGTTGTCTTGTCTAATACGACATATCTCTTTTCGGATTGAAGCAGCTCTGGAGGCTGGAAAGTATCTCTCTAAGAACACTCTTTCCAGAGTATTCCAGCTTGTGATGGAATTCGATTCAAGGTAATATATCCAATCTTTTGCCGCACCTTGCAATGAGAATGGAAAAGCTCTGAGTTTGATGTGATCTTTAGTGATTCCTTCAGACCTCAATGGTGTGGAACATACAACCTGAAACTCTTTCAAATGTTTATGTGGATCCTCACCTGCAAGACCATTAAACTTTGGCAACAAGTGTATCAAACCAGATTTTAATTCAAAAGGTGCATCAACTTCAGGATACTCAATGCATAAACCATTATAATTTACATCAGGGGCAGCCAACTGCCTTAAAGTTCTTTGGTCAGCCATATCAAAAACAATTTCAGAATCCGAATCAAACAAGTTATTAAAATAATCCGAATCAGAATCGGAATCAATTGTGGGTGGTGAACTATTGCTAGCCTGAACTGCTCTACGACGTGTGTGCAAAGTTCTTTCTACCTCAGGATCGAAATTCAAAAGATCAGAACAAGAAGACCTAGTAGCCAGGACTAAAGCACAGCAATACATCAACAATTGTGAAAATGCCAACAATGTCCCTAATAGACAAAAACAAACAAAATGAAGGAAAATGATTAAAACAAATTCAGTAAAATATAAAAACACCAAAATTAATCTAATGAAGCAAAATAAGAATTTTGAGATTTTTTTTGAATTTTTTCGAAACTGTGAAAACAGTAAAAAAATAATTAAAAATAGAAAAAAGATGAATTTGGGGTTTTGAGGGCGAAAGCCCGTAACTCTTCTAGAGTACAGGACAATTGATCGTACAAATTTTCTACTTCAAATGCACGAAACAGATCTTAAAAAGGAGGTGATTTGCCCCCAAAACCGATTTTTTGACTAGGTCGGACGCGAAACGGGGCGTCCGGACGCGAAAACGCAAGAAAACACACAAAAATGCAGAAAATCAAAACAAACAATACCTAAAACTAAACTATTGGCTAAATCGACAATAATCCCCCGGCAATGGCACCAATTTGATCCGCTGTCGCGCACGGATGAAAATGAGTGATTTTTAAAACTGGAGTTTAGCGATAATGGCTCGAGTCGTATCGCAAGGATTCTTGTTTAATTTAACCAAAAGGAATCGAATTGGGGGGTTTGTGGTTTTAAGGTCGATTTAAAATGACAGAGCAATTAAGCGATTAAAATAAGTGATTATAAAAATAAGCTAAACGATTTATCTACTCTTTCGGTTTCCCAACTTATCATTGATTCACATAATTTCCATGCCCAAGCGGATTCTAATCCCTTTTCGATAATAGTATCAATTAACAAGCGCAAATGACCCTATAAGACTTATATTACTAAATTCCGAATTAAGCAAACGGATTAAATCTTTCGTGAATTAAGCAAACACGATCAACATATGCGGATTAAGCAAACGCGATAAAGTAAAGGAATATTAGGTGCAATCGAAATTAATCAATATTTGTTCTATATAATTGAATAAAGTAAACAAGATATATAACATAATATTAAAAGGGAAAAGCAATTGATTGAAAATTATAGAACCTCAAGGTTGCGGTGGAAACCGATTACAGTAGATGAATCCAGTGATTAGTTCTCCATGGAATTCGTCAAAAGCCAAAATGTTTTTTTCGTGAATAGAAGGTAATGTGAACAGTAACACGCTTCCCTAATTATACATGAAACAAGGAAATCGGGTCATAACCCAACTAGGTCAAAAACAAGAAAAAACCGGCCCAAAAACGGTCCAAAACTAATTGTTTCTTATGACTGAAACTTCAACGAATTTTCCGAGGCATCTATGTTCCGAATCAACTCCTGACTTCAAAAAGAAAGCTATAGCTTTTTCTCTTAGCTTTGGAACAAATATTAGAACGCCTCAATCCAATTCTTGTAGCTTTAGTTATGAATTTTTTATTGAAAGCTGCTAATGCTGAAAATAACAAACGAAAATCAAATAAGGATGAAAATAAATTGAATTATAAAAACATCATAAAATAGAAAAATAAACAAACCAAACCATAGAAATGCTTAAGTCTAAACATAGAGGAATGTGCATCAAAATGCACTGATCAAATGGCTGAAATGCAGAATCGCATGAACCGATTTATGGACCTAATGCAAGAGGCGGCCCAGGGCCAACAAGAGCTGAGAGCAATGGTCCAAAGACCTGAAGGGGAAATTTCTCATGCTGACAACCAAGTTGACCCTCCGGTTGGAGGTGGCATTCCTGTTGCTGGAGTTGATGGTGGTATTCCTGTTGCTGGAGTTAATGGCGGTATTCCTGTTGGTCAAGCTGCTAGGGGTCCTATCCCCCATTCCTATTCCTGTTCCTTATTTGGAGGATAATCACTATGACCAGTTTTCTCTGATGAACGCCGATATGGGTAGTAACAACGGTGAAGGAGACCGAAGGTATCAACTGCTTGTTGAAAAAATCAAGGCCATAGAATGTCAGAATACTATAGGTATTGAAGTAGCAGACATGGGGCTAGTTCAAGGGGTAAGAATCCCTCCAAAGTTCAAGGCTCCATCTTTCAAAAAATACAACAACAATTCTTTCCCAAAAACTCACTTGTAAGCCTACTTCAGAAAGATCTCTGCTTATACCAATGATGAAAAACTATGGATGTATTTTTTCCAAGATAGCTTGTCTGGTGCGTCTCTAGAGTGGTACATGAAGTTGGAGAGAGTTAGCGTCAGGAATTGGAAAGATTTGGCTGAAGCATTTCTGGAGTAATATTAATACAATATTGATATGGCTCCTAACTGAACTCAACTGCAGACCCAGACACAGAAAAGTAAAGAAAGCTTTAAAGAATACGCCCAGTGGTGGCGTGAATTGGCTGCACGAGTACAACTGTCGTTGCTTGAAAGGAAATGGCCGACATGTTCATGGGGACGCTGCAAGGCCCATTCCTAGAATGCCTTGCAGGGTGCCCTTCATCTGGTTTTTCTGATATTGTGGTAGCTGGAGAACGGATTGAGAATTTGCTTAAGCTGGGTAAGATCCAAGACAGCGTTGGGTCATCTTCTGGTGTGCGGAAGCCTTTCATGGGTGCAAGTAAAAAACGTGAAGGGGAGACTAATGTTTCGACTTCTCAGAAGAGTAGAAATAGAGGATATCAGGTTCCATACCATCAAACTGCTGCCGTAACCATTCCCGTTGCTACACAACAACAAAATCAACAACAGCAACAGGCCCCAAGGCAGGCCTACCAACAGAGGCAGAGATCGGTTGACCAACATTTGATCCCTTACCAATGTCCTATGCTATGTTGTTTCAATAATTTCTCAAGTTGAATTTGGTAGAACCTCGTGTAATGGGTCCCCCTCCGACAAAGCTCCCAGCGAGGTATGATGCAAACGCACATTGTGAATTTCATTCCAGTGGCCTTGGACACACTATTGAAAGATGTAGAGCCTTTCATCATAAGGTTCAAGATTTAATCTATTCCAAAGTTATTAATTTTGCTTCTCCTGCCACTCTAAATGTTATTCGGAATCCCATGCCTACCCATGGTGGGGTTAATGTTGTTGAAGAAGACGACGGTTGAAGGTTGGTATCTGATGTTGGGGTTGTTAAGATATCATTGCTAGTCGTGAAAGATCGTATGTTGAAGGGGGCGTATTCCTTGGATATGATATAGATTACTCAGATTGTTTGATGCTTGAGAATGGTTGTGATAAGTTGAGAAGTTGAATTCAGAATTTGATGAATGACAGGTGTTTGCAATTCAGTCAAGTTTCCAATGCTGCTAATAATGCTTTAACTATTACCATCCCTTTTACACCGGTACAGATTCTAGTGCTTGTAAGGCGAGCTCCGGTAACCATCACGGTGCTCGCACCAATTCTGTTTGAAAGTGAGAAGGCAATCTCATGGCACTACGATTCTGAGGTATACTACAATGGTCAAAAGCAAGAAGTTGATACTCCGGCTGTAGTTGATCAGAAAGTTGATAATGTAGGAGTTGGTGGTTTCACTAGAAGCGGCAGGCTGTTTGCACCGCAAACTCTTCGAAACGATAATGCAGATGCCTTGGCAAAGGCCAAAGGCAATCAAGTGATTAATGAAGAGCCTGTGCAGAGGACGGAGCCTAGTACCTCTTTTGAAAGTGATGTCGAGGAATTTATGAAGATCATTAAGAGGAGTGACTAAAAGATTATAGATCACCTCCACCAAACTCCATCGAAGATATCCATTTGGTCTCTGTTATTGTGTTCTAAAGCACACCGCAATGCCTTGTTGAAAGTCCTGAATGTGGCGTATGTGCCTCAGGAAATCTCAGTCAATCAACTGGAAGGGGTAATATCCAATGTTAATGCTAGTCGGGGGTTGGGTTTCACTGACTTTGATTTGACATCGGAAGGCCAAAACCACAACAAAGCACTCTATATTTCTATGGAATGCAAAGGGGCAATTCTCTCTCACGTGCTAGTAGATACTGGATCCTCGCTTAATGTGCTTCCCAAAAAGGCACTTATTAAGCTGTACATTGAAGGAGTGGTGCTCAGACCGAGCGACTTGGTAGTTCGAGCATTTGAAGGATCGAAAAGATCGGTTTTTGGGGAAGTGGAATTACCTATCAAGGTGCGGCCCCAAATATTCAACACTACTTTCTACGTGATGGATATTCAGCCTGCATACAGCTGTTTGCTGGGGCGCCCGTGGATTCATGTAGCTGGTGTTATATCATCGACCCGTTACCAGAAGGTTAAGTTTGTGGTAGATGGACAAGTGATCATCGTCTGTGGTGAAGAGGATATCTTTGTAAGTCACCTGTCTTCTTTCAAGTACGTTGAGATGGATGGCAAAATCCATGAGACATTATGTCAAGCATTTGAAACTGTGAATGTACAAGAAGTCTCTCCTTCATCAGAGAAGAAGCCATAAGTTTCTATTGCCTCCTACAAGCAAGCCCAAACAGTCGTACAGTCTGGCAACATCGGAGGTTGGGGCCGATTGATTGAAGCGCCTCTCAAAGAAAATAGGTTCGGAATTGGTTATCGGGGACTAAAAGGTCAAGGCCTTCAAGGACCTATTACTTTCTCTAGTGCTGGAGTCATCGAGCCTGGTCAGATTTTAGCACTGAACGATGAATACGGAGACAGTGATTGCGACATCAGCAATTGGATACGCCCAGTTGTCCTGGGTCAAGCACTTCACAACTAATCTTCTGAAGGCTTCGTCCAAGTCACTCTTTGTGAAGAGTAATTTTCTTTGTTTTTCATGTTAAACCATGCGCCCCGCCCAAGGCGTAGAGATTCTTTGTAGGGCTTACATTGTTAAACATCTGATTTTATCATTAATAAAGGGCGTTCTTTTTGCATTCAAATATTGTGCTCCCTGTCTTTCTATTTTTTACTTTTTAATAATAAATGGCAATGTTGTTTTTTGCACTCATAAAGCGTGAATAATCATTCATGCAAATGCATTTCATCAGATTCCGTTGATAACGATTCTGCTATGGCTTATTATGATTTTGACAATCCGATTTACCAAGCCGAAGAGGATGGTGAAGAAGATTGTGAACTTCCTAAGGAATTAGCCAGGATGTTGAAATAGGAGGAAATGGCCATCCAGCCACATGAAGAAGCACTAGAAGTTATTAATCTGGGAGCCGAGGATGCAAAGAAAGAAGTCAAGATCCGGGCTGCCTTAAATGAGAATGTAAAGAAGGGGTTGATTGAAATGTTACGCGAATACGTTGACATTTTCGCTTGGTTGTATCAAGACATGCCAGGGCTTGACACTGATATTGTTGTGCACAGATTGCCTCTAAAAGAGGGTTGCTCTCCCGCCAAGCAGAAGCTTAGAAGAACAAAACCAAAAATGGCAATCAAGATCAACGAAGAAGTCCATAAGCAGTTGGATGCATGTTTCTTAGCTATCACCAGTTATCCACCACGGGTTGCAAATATTGTGCCGGTACCTAAGAAGGATGGTAAGGTTTGGATGTGTGTTAATTACCGTGATCTAAATAGAGCAAGTCCGAAAGATGACTTCCCATCACCTTACATTGATGTTTTGGTTGACGATACAACCCAGTTCTTGATATTTTCTTTCAAGGATGGCTTCTCCGGCTACAATCAGATTAAGATGGCACTGGAGGACATGGAGAAAACAACATTCATTACCCAATGTGGAACATTCTGTTATAAAGTGATGCCCTTCGGTTTAAAGAACACAGGGGCAACCTATCAACGCACAATGGTGACTCTCTTTCATGATATGATTCATAAGGAGATTGAAGTCTACATTGATGAAATGATCGCGAAGTCACAGACCGAAGAGGAACACTTGGTGAATTTGCAAAAACTGTTTGAATGGTTGAGAAAATTCAAGTTGAGACTAAATCCGAATAAGTGCACTTTCGGGGAGCGGTCTGGCAAATTGTTGGGCTTTATCGTCAGTGAAAAAGGGATCGAGGTTGATCCAGATAAAGTTAAAGCAATTCAAGAGATGCTTGAGCCTAGAACAGAAAAAGAGGTTCGCGATTTTTTGGGGAGGTTGAACTACATTGCTAGATTCATCTCTCATCTTACAGCTACCTGTGAACCAATTTTCAAGCTGCTGAGAAAAGATCAGGCTATAAGATGGAATAATGACTGCCAAATGGCATTTGAAAGAATAAAAGAGTATCTTCAATAACCTCCGATCCTTATGCCTCCAGTTCCAGGGAGACCACTAGTAATGTATTTGACAATACTTGAAAACTCGATGGGTTGTGTACTCGGTCAACACGACGAGACGGGTAGGAAAGAGCACGCCATCTACTACCTGAGTAAGAAGTTTAATGATTACGAGTCAAGATACTCAATGCTTGAGAAGACATGTTGTGCACTTGCATGAGCTGCTAAGCATTTGAGACAATACTGAAATTCTGGTACCAGACGTGTGATGTTAAGGTGCGATGTCACAACAACACACTCTGCAATAATGGACAGAATAAGCAACAGGAAAACACAAGGAATTGTTCACCCAGTTCGGTCTAACTACCTACGTCTGGGGGCTACCAAGCCAGGGATGAAATTCACTACTTGTAGATATAATTTACAGACTCAACACACCAGTTGACAATCTCCTAAACTTATACTCTACTAGTGACTTTCTACCTAAGAAACCACTTAGATATGAGAACACTACTCAATCCCCTAAAACACTCAAAGAACAACCTCTTTGAGATCCCTTGATCTTGCTTCCTAGCTTCGATCAATCAACAACTCTCTATTGCTTCACAGCTTCTAGAGAGGACAGAAAATTCAACACCTATTCAAACCTAGAATAGTGTGATTACAAGTACTCTAAACAAACCCTAGACTCTAAGCCTCCAGCTCTTGATCTTCAATCTGTTTTCTGTACCTTCTTCCTTGGTCTTGTGCACTTTATATAGCTCCTTGAATTTGGATTGGATTTGTCACAATATTTGATCAGATTTGTTAATTTAAAACTGAATCTTTTAAAACAGATTTTATCCCCAAAATCTTTTTAAATCTTCCACCTTTTAATTCTCCAACAAACCTGCAATCAAATCTCCCATGTAACAGAAAATATCTAGCCCAAGATATTCTCATCCAACGAGTCAACACTCTCCACAATTCCAGCTAATACGCGACCCTAATAACAACAAGCCCATGCTGTCATTAGCTTCAGTTCTGCAGGTCTGATGTTACAACATCACCTATGTGACATCAGACATCCACTTCAGCAACTAGCAACCTTAACACAGCCCAGTGTTAAGTGTAATGTTATGACATCAAGCCCATGACATCAAACATAGTTAACCTTCACAACTTAGTACAACCCAGTACTAAGACTCAATGCTGCAACATCAACACCATGACATCAGCATTGAACACCTTGTTGTTTTACCAAAATTCCAGACAATCCAGGAACTTACAATCTCCCCCTTTGGCTAATTTTGGCTAAAACAATCTCTGCATCTTCAGAGACTTCAGCAGCGGAATATCTTCAATATTTTGAAACTTTAACTTGCAGCAGTTTGACAATCTTCATATAGTCTTCATTACTTGATCTGCTGCAGCACCATCTTCATTATTGACAACAGCCAATTGGTGCTCCCCCTCAAAAACTTGAACCAGCATCACAGCTGTTCAGTAGCTCACAATGTGCAGCACATCTCCCCCTTGATGTCTGCTTTGCTGCACTCTCCAATTGCTATGAATTCTTCACTAGCAGCTCCACAACTATGCTGTCTATACTCCCCCTCCACAGCTGCATCATTACTTTTCAACTAAACACCTTTTATTTTTATTCTTTTAGCAGCAACTACTCTTCTCCTCATGGCAATTTATTAACTCTCCCCCTTTTTAGTCATAATTAGACAACTATCCCAAATCGAATGCCCTACAAGGTGACATAATACTGGTCCCACTATCAGTAGCAACAAGACCTATGTAGTCTCCAAGCACAATGTTCTGACATTATTAATGACATAGTCAAAAAAAACTTCCAACCCCTTGACTGGTCGGGCGATACAACCCAAGCATTTGAACAAACCATTATAAAACCACTCTTTCTCCTATGCTCAACACAACACACCAATAAAGCATGAGTCAATCAAGCTCCAAAGAACCAACCAAGAACCTCAAGCATGAGGATACACAACCAGACCCTTTGAAGAAGAAGATCAAATCTCAGACGACATCAGGTCCTTCTACAGGAGCAACAAAAACTGGCAGGACTTCAGTGACCACTATGAAGCCTGGTAAGAACCATTCTGCTCAACAACAGCCTTCAGAAGATGAATGGGATGCAGATTGGAAGGCTTTTCTGGATGCAGGAGATTGGCATGAGGATGTAGTCTAATCTTGTATTTTCAACTATTGAATAAAAATCCTATTTTTAGATTTTTCAGTTGCCATGCCAAACACTTTACAGTACTATTCTAAACTGCTGAAATTTGTACTGCATTAAACAGAACCAGAGCACCAAGATGAGTTTCTTAGAGAGACTAAAAAATTGAACAGACTATTTTATGTACCATACTATCTGCAGTTGAATAACCATTATCTTATAGGCCAACTGCACCATAAAACATCTTTCAATTAATTTTGAAGTAATACGCTCCCCAATTTTAAGCTCTCAAATTGGTTAGCATACATGAACTCATCATCTAATTTCTCTTTATTTACCAAATAATCTGAGTATTTAACCAGATCTTTTCTATCAACCTGCTCATCATCCCATTGATGAGTAACATTCTGCAATGTTGTAACATCTCTCTTGACATGGTGATTGCCCACCAGTCGTTTCTTCCACAAGAGTTGATAGCATGAGTTCTTTCCACATAACACTGATCTACGACTGTTCTTCTTCTTAGATCTGAGAACTAATCTGATTTTTCCCCTCTTTATTCTTCTTAGTCTTCCAAGATCAGTTTGTATCTTTTGACCAGCATGATTCCATCCTAGAGGATGTGTATTTATTCTTGACATTTTAATCCAGGATCTAATAGACCCAATATCAGAGGTCCTCTGCATGTCAATTTTCATATTGGGATCAGTCTTAGACTCTAGTCTATTCTGAATCATTTTTGCACTTTGCTCATCATCCTTCTTGAGGCTAGAAATACTCTTCTTGTCTTGAGATGTTTCAGCATCTGCTCTGACATCTGTATCTTTCGACACAGAGCTATTCATCCAGGGGAGGTTTTCTTCTGAGACATCGATCTTCTTCAGATCTTGATGATAGAATTTTTTATAGTTACCACTGGTATCTCCCATAACTTCAGTGAGTTCTTCAATCTCTAGCCTTTTAGACTTACTCACAGTCAGACCACTGATGATTTGTTCAGATGTTAAGACATCAGCATCTTTCCTCTCGAGAGATGTTGCTCTATTCAGCTCCTGAGAACCTTTAATCCTTCCATCAATGGTGAGGACTGATGTGTAACATTTGCCCTTGACTAATTTCAGATCATCTTTTCTTCTGACCTTCATCAACTTGAGGGAACCTTCATCATTCTGATGTCTACACCTGATATCTTCTTTATCATCACCAGACTGGCTTTCAGTTTGACGAATCCACTGATAACAATTGTCTTTGGATCTTGCACCAGTCATTACAGCCTCACCCTTCTCATTCGTTACAACACATTTGTCTTTGGTGTAGCTGACTAAGTAACCTTCATCACATAATTGGCTGATGCTTATCAGATTAGCATTCAAACCATTGACAAGATAGACATTGTCAAGTTCAGGTCCTCTTACTTTTCCAATACCTTCTATAACTCCGTTATTCCCTTTACCAAACACCACTTCAAGAGAAGGACACGGTCTACATTCAGCAAACATGGATCTACATCCAGACATGTGTTTGGAACACCCACTGTCAAAATACCATGTTTCTTCTTTAGCTTCTTTGTCAGCCAGGTGAGCCAATAAGCACTTCATCTTCTCATTCTGTACCAATTGTTTAACGACTTTGGGCCTGTATTCTCTCCATCTGTTCTGTGTCTGAGGGTATCCATGCAGCTTGTAGCAAGAGTATTGCATATGTCCAAGCCTTCCACAATAAAAGCATCTCACCCTTTCTTCTCTGAATCTTCTTCCTTGATGAGACTGCATAGGTTGCCATCCATAATGTGGTCTTCTCCTAACATTGCTTGCCTGCCTTCTATTATGCTGGTATCCATAAGGAAGCTGAGAATGCTTTTT
Organism: Lathyrus tuberosus; assembly: GCA_022829125.1. Classification (NCBI taxonomy): domain Eukaryota; kingdom Viridiplantae; phylum Streptophyta; class Magnoliopsida; order Fabales; family Fabaceae; genus Lathyrus; species Lathyrus tuberosus. The sequence continues at coordinate 8,713,445 of JALAZF010000082.1, read as the reverse complement.
CCTGGATTGTCTCCCATGATGGTGGGACTTTCTCCTTCCATAATGAGACACAACATTAGTGTAACCATACCCCTGATGTTGAGACACCTGATGAGACACATGCCGTTTGAACTGAGGATGCTGTCTTCTCGGCTGTCTCCCATGGTGATGAGGCTTCCTTCTTCCATAATTATACGGCACAGCATTGTTGAGGCCAGGTCCATACCAGTTTTCTTGATGTTGAGACATCGGATGTGACCTGGTCTGCTTGACCCTTGCAGCTTCCATGCTCCTATGATATTGGGGGGGCATATTCTGGCTTGCTCCTTGTGGCTGCTTTCTCTTCTGATTATGACTAGTCTTCTTCTCAATCTTCTTAGGTTGTGAAACATCAGCTTCCTTGGGAGTAAGATTCTGCCTCTTTGGCTGATGTTGAGGCACAGTTTGTGACTCTTCCTTCTTTAGACCTGAAGTACTTGCTTCTGAGGTACCCTTGTCTTCGGCCACATATCCTATCCCAGCTTTGTTTCCAGCAACCTGTTCTGACTGGAGTATCTTGTCAAGAGTGGCTGTACCACTGTTCAGCATCCTAACAGATTTTGTCATCTGATCAAGTTGGGATCTCACTAGAACAACTTCATATTCCAGATCAGATTTTTCATTCTCAAGTTGAGCAATCTGTTCCTTGTGGCACTTATTTTCTTGACAAACTTCAGCACTCTTAAAACACAGCTCTCTGTAGGTTGAAGCTAGCTCATCATAAGTGACTTCTCCATCACTATCATCATCAGATTCAACAATTCCTGTCAAAGCTGCAACATGCTTTGCTGACTCACTTTCACTTTCACTGTCAGAGTCAGACCAGGAAATTGTCAAGCCTTTATTCTGCTTCTTCAAGAATGTGGGACACTCTTTCTTGACATGTCCATACCCTTCACATTCAAAGCACTGAACACCTTTATCTTGGACAGTCTTCTCTTCATCTTTCTCTTTTGACTTACTGATGTCAGAGGAGATGTTCTTGACATTAGGCCTGTAGTTATAGTTCATCTTCTTGAACACTTTATTGAATTTCCTTCCCAACATAACTATAGCCTGAGGCAGATCCTCCTGGGACTCATCATCTTTAGCTGCTGTAGGAGTGGAGACTAAGGCTATACTCTTGGGCTTCTTTTCTGGTTCTTCCTCATTCAGCCCAAGTTCAAATGTTTGAAGAGATCCAATAAGCTCATCAACTCTCATCTTGCTGATGTCTTGAGATTCTTCAATGGCTGTTACCTTCATCTTATACTTCTTAGGGAGGGACCTAAGAATCTTTCTTACCAGCTTCTCTTCTGTCATCTTCTCACCAAGAGCACTAGATGCATTTGACAGCTCAAGAACATTCATGTGGAAGTCATGAATAGTTTCCTCTTCCTTCATCTTTAAGCTTTCAAACTTAGATGTTAAAAGCTGAAGTCTTGACATCTTCACTCTAGATGTACCTTCATAAGTAGCCTTCAAAATATCCCAAGCAACCTTAGCAGTTTCACATGAGTTGATCAGCCTGAATATGTTCTTGTCAACCCCATTGAAGATAGCGTTTAGGGCTTTTGAATTCCCAAGGGCAAGCTCATCTTCTTCCTTGGTCCATTCTTCTTCAGGCTTAGGCTTTGAGGTGCATTCTTTATCCTTGCCAGCCTCATCTTTCTCACATACCTCTGGAGCTTTCCACTCTTTAATGACAGCCTTCCAAGCTCTGCTGTCTAATGACTTTAAAAAAGTAGTCATTCTAGGCTTCCAATACTCATAGTTTGAGCCATCCAAGATATGGGGTCTGTTGACGAATCCTCCAACCTCTTTGTCCATTTTTCACCAGAAAGTAACTTCCCTAGATCTCACCCAGAGACAGACAGGATGCCTGCTCTGATACCAATTGAAATTCTGGTACCAGACGTGTGATGTTAAGGTGCGATGTCACAACAACACACTCTGCAATAATGGACAGAATAAGCAACAGGAAAACACAAGGAATTGTTCACCCAGTTCGGTCTAACTACCTACGTCTGGGGGCTACCAAGCCAGGGATGAAATTCACTACTTGTAGATATAATTTACAGACTCAACACACCAGTTGACAATCTCCTAAACTTATACTCTACTAGTGACTTTCTACCTAAGAAACCACTTAGATATGAGAACACTACTCAATCCCCTAAAACACTCAAAGAACAACCTCTTTGAGATCCCTTGATCTTGCTTCCTAGCTTCGATCAATCAACAACTCTCTATTGCTTCACAGCTTCTAGAGAGGACAGAAAATTCAACACCTATTCAAACCTAGAATAGTGTGATTACAAGTACTCTAAACAAACCCTAGACTCTAAGCCTCCAGCTCTTGATCTTCAATCTGTTTTCTGTACCTTCTTCCTTAGTCTTGTGCGCTTTATATAGCTCCTTGAATTTGGATTGGATTTGTCACAATATTTGATCAGATTTGTTAATTAAAAACTGAATCTTTTAAAACAGATTTTATCCCCAAAATCTTTTTAAATCTTCCACCTTTTAATTCTCCAACAAACTTGTAATCAAATCTCCCATGTAACAGAAAATATCTAGCCCAAGATATTCTCATCCAACGAGTCAACACTCTCCACAATTCCAGCTAATACGCGACCCTAATAACAACAAGCCCATGCTGTCATTAGCTTCAGTTCTGCAGGTCTGATGTTACAAGATCACCTATGTGACATTAGACATCCACTTCAGCAACTAGCAACCTTAACACAACCCAGTGTTAAGTGCAATGTTATGACATCAAGCCCATGACATCAAACATAGTTAACCTTCACAACTTAGTACAGGCCAGTACTAAGACTCAATGCTGCAACATCAACACCATGACATCAGCATTGAACACCTTGTTGTTTTACCAAAATTCCAGACAATCCAGGAACTTACAAATACATGTTGACTCACACAACTCAGTTAATATCCAAGATGGATCCAGTCAAGTACATCTTTGAGAAGCCAACTCTCACCGGAAGGGTTGCTCGTTGGCAAATGGTCCTGACAGAATATGACATTCAATATACTTCCCAGAAAGCCATCAAGGGTAGTGTCATGTCTGACTATCTTGCTCAGCAACCGCTTGATGATTATCAACTGATGAAATTTGAATTTTCTGATGAAGATATCATGTATTTGAAAATGAAGGACTGTGAAGAACCGTTAGTTGACGAAGGACCAGATCCTGATTCTAAGTGGTGTCTGATGTTTGATGGGGCCGTTAATGTGAATGGTAGTGGAGTTGGGGCAGTTATTGTCACTCTAAAGGGTTCTCATGTACCTTTCACCACCAGACTGACGTTTGAATGCACCAACAGTGAAGCTGAGTATAAAGCTTGCATTATAGGTATCGAGGAGGCTATTGATCTGAGGATTAAAATGCTTGATATATTTAGGGATTTCGCTCTGGTGATTAATCAGGTCAACGGAGATTGGAATACTCATCAGCCCAATTTGATTCCGTACAGAGACTACACGAGAAGACTGTTGACTTTCTTCAATACTCTGAAGCTTTACCATATACCTCGTGATAAGAATCAGATGGCAGACGCTCTAGATATGTTATCCTCCATGATTAAAGTGAATTGGTGGAATCATGTGCCCAAGATTGATGTGACGCATCTTGATAGGCCCGTATATATATTTGTAGCCGAAACAGTTATGGATAGTAAACCTTGGTATCATGACATCAAGTGCTTTCTGAAAAGTCAAGAGTACCCGGCTAGGGCATCCAACAATGATAAGAAGACTCTGAGGAGATTGGCTGATAGCTTCTTCTTGAATGAGGATGGCGTGTTGTATAAACGGAATTTTGACATGGTTTTGCTCAAATGCGTGGATAGACACAAGTCAGACATGTTGATGCAAGAAGTACACGAAGGTTCCTTTGGTACCCATGCCAATAGACATGCTATGGCAAAGAAGTTGTTGAGAGCAGGTTATTACTGGATGACCATGGGATCAGATTGTTTCAAATATGCTCGAAAGTGTTATAAATGCCAGATTTATACTGACAAAGTGCATGTGCCTCCAAATCCGTTGAATGTTATAACTTCTCTGTGGCCCTTTGCTATATGGGGCATTGATATGATTGGAAAGATCGAGCCCACCGCTTCCAATGGGCACCGTTTCATTCTAGTTGCCATCGATTATTTCACCAAGTGGGTGGAGGCAGCTTCCTTTGCAAATGTCACCTAACAGGTGGTTGCCCGGTTTATCAAGAAAGAGATCATCTGCCGTTATGGGGTTCCTTAAAGAATCATCACTGATAATGGTTCTAACCTCAATAACAAGATGATGCAAGAGCTGTGCCAAATCTTTAAGATCGAACACCACAATTCTTCTCCGTATCGTCCAAAAATGAACGGCGCTGTTGAAGCGGCCAACAAAAACATTAAGAAGATTGTGCAAAAGATGGTTGTCACGTATAAGGATTGGCATGAGATGTTGCCTTTCGCTTTACATGGGTAGCGTACTGCAGTGCGTACGTCAACCGGGACAACTCCATTCTCACTTGTGTATGGTATGGAAGCAGTCCTACCAGTTGAAGTTGAGATTCCTTCTTTGAGGGTTATGATGGATGTGAAGCAAGACGAGGCTGAATGGTTCCAAACCAGATTCAACTTGCTGAGCCTCATTAAAGAAAGAAGAATGGCAGCTGTATGCCACGGGCAGTTATATCAGAGGAGGATGAAGAAGTCTTTTGATCAGAAAGTGCATCCTCGTTGTTTCCAGGCTGGTGATTTGGTGTTGAAATGGATTCTTCCTCCACATACAGATCACAGGTGCAAATGGACCCTAAATTACGAAGGCCCATATGTTGTTAAGAAGGCTTTCTCTGGCGGAGCCTTGATGCTTTTAACTATAGACGGTGAATACTTTACGTCCCCTGTGAACTCAAACGCAGTTAAAAAATACTTCGCATAAAAGAGACCTGCTGGACAACAAAAAGAATAAGTCCAGGCAAAAAATGGGCATCCCGACGAACCATAAAAAAAGAAAAAGGTTCGTGTAAAAATTAGGGATAAAAAGAAAAACTGAGTAAACCTTCTAAGTTGAATGAAAAGGCAACTTAGGCAAAAATAGGTATCCCGGTGGATTGAAAGCCCGTAAAGGGCAATCCAGGCAAAAGTTAGGGATTAAAGCGAAAGGCAGCGATCTGAGTAGTCTGTACATCATCTCTTTTCAACATATGGGAATCTCGAAGGATGGGTATCAGTCCAATCACCTTCCTCGTAAATCAGAGTATTCGGTGCGTTTTGAAGACATACAAGTGATAGCAGGATTGAAACTCAATGGGAATCTGTTTTTACATTGCCACTAGTGTAGTTTCTTTTCTTTTTTTTTTATGCAATTACCTCTTTCTAGGAATTGCTTCCTGATGTAAGCGCATATTTACAGGCAATTCAATCAATAAAATTCATTTTCATTCAAATAGCTTTCTCTTTTATTTTCATCTTATTGTTTTGTTTGCAAAAGACGTCCGAATTTTTGATAAGCATTGCATTTGAAAATAATGAAGCTCTACAAGAACGTGCATGAAAACATTTAAAATTGCTTTGAATGTTGAGTGTCCTTGGGTGGTAAATTCAGACCATATAATACCCCAAGGCACATATGTGTATCTTTTTGTGTTTGCAGGCACATGTATTCGTACTTGAAGGTTGGTATGCAAGTCAAACACCATTATCTTATCACAGCACTTGAGGCATGGTTTAGATATGTAAATGAATGTCTCCTCAGCAGAAGTAGCCAAGGCAGAGGCTATGTCTTCTTATTATGCTCCTCAGTAAGAGTCTAGAGGCTTGGTTTCCCCTGCCAAAATTGGATTTATCTTTTTTCCAGTAAGAGTTCAAGTCCCAGACAGGGTAGGGATGATTTGTTGGCTCTCCAAGCAGGTTGGCATCCACAGCAAGAGACTCGTTCGACGACCCGTATCCAGTAGAGTTTCCCTCCCCACAGAGTACTAATATAATTTTCTCATCAAGATAGGAAGCGTTTCCTTCTTCAGTAGAGGCTTATTTGATCTCAGTTCCCCAGCAGCCTGGTCAGAAGGTTGTCGTTTCCCCAACAGAGTCCTATGGTTATAGGTTCTCCTCAAGCAGGACTGGTTTAGGCGGTGTCTTCCCAGCAAAGTCATCACTACCCGTGATTCAGAGTCCAGATATATCAACTTTCCTCCTAACCGAGTTGTTGATCTTATTCCCCCACAGAAAGTCAGAGAGTCAGATCAGTGATCACTTCTTCAGCATAGTGGCTAATCACCATCCCCAGCCGAGGATTCTCTTTGCATCTTACATGTAGTAATCATTGCATCATCAAAACGTGTAGCATTTCCATTTGATATGGAGCATTACTCCATAGAAAAATTCAAACATATGCATTTGAAGCATAAGCCAGGTTTGATACATTCTTTAACAGACGTTCCCCCAATAAAAAATGGTTCAACTCAGGAGGGCTAATCATACCTTATCCCCGGTGAAGTTGCCAATGAACTTGTTCATCTTACTGGTCTTCCCTTGCAGAGTTGTCTGTTCAGACTTCTCTTGTTCCCAGCAGAAACGATGTAACTGTAGCCCTCTAGCAGGCACCTTAATTAATCCCTAGGGTAGTATATCTGTCCATCCTCCCCTCTTGGTCTTTGTCCCCTAGCAGAGTTGTCTGGCTAGGATTCATCTTTCGATGCCGGTAAGTGTCATTATTTCATATTTTTCTTTGATACCGAATAATATCATCTTTCGATGCCGGTAAGTGTCGTCATCTCAATTCATCTTTTGATGCCGAAAATTGTCATCATCTCAATTCATCTTTTGATACCGGAAAGTGCCGTCATCTCAATTCATTTTTCGATGCCGGTAAGTGTCGTTATTTTAGATTTTTCTTTGATACCGGATAGTATCATCTTTCGATGTCGGTAAGTGTCGTCATCTCAATTCATCTTTCGATGCCGAAAAATGTCGTCATCTCAATTCATCTTTCGATGCTGGTAAGTGTCGTCATCTTAATTCATCTTTCGATGCCGGAAAATGTCCTCATCTCAATTCATCTTTCGATGCCAGAAAGTGTCGTCATCTCGTTATTTCAGATTTTTTTTTGATACTGGATAGTATCATCTTTCGATGTCGGTAATTGCCATCATTTCATTCCTTTTTTCGATGCTGGAAAGTGTCGTCATCTCAATCCTTCTTTCGATGTCGGTAAGTGTCGCCATTTCATTCCTTCTTTCGATGCCGAAAAGTGTCGTCATCTCAATCCTTCTCTCGATACCGGAAGGTGTCGTCATCTCATTCCTTCGATGACGGAGAGTTTCGTCATCTCAATTCATCTTTTGATGCCTAAAAGTGTCGTCATCTCAATTCATCTTTCGATGCCGATAAGTGTCATTTATTCAGTACACTCTTTCGTGTCTGTATTCCTTTTGATGCCGGAAAGCATCATCGTTCGATGTCGGTAAGTGTCGTCGATCCAGCACACGTTATCATGTCTGTATCATCTTCCTTTTGATACCGGTGAGCATCATCTTCCGATACTCATCCTACCTCGTGATTTTAGACACCGGACTGTGTCGTTCTTCTTTATACGCATTTTTTAATCCCATCAATCCTTTTCATCCATAGTAGAGTCTCCCACTCATCAGATCTTCTACCCTAATTTATACCCCCAGAGTGCAAGTTTTCGGTTTTTGTTGGTATTCAATCTCTATTTACCTCGAATGTCTGAAGGCGTTGCTATCATCGCTTCAGGTCCACAGTTGATTGAATAGGGGCAACTGTAATACCTCAAAATTTTCCCTCCTATTTATACCAAATAATTGGCTTATGCTTCACGTCTCATATGCATTTAGGTCATGAACATTACACATGCATCATTGGTCTTCTCAAGGCATGGTATCAAGGGTATCACCATTATTAGATTGTTCAAGGCCAAGAGTAAGAGATATGCTTAATTACTCCAGCCACAAAGGCTCATCATGCCTCAAGACATCCTATTTGATTCACCATTTCATCTAGGGATCGAGATTGACCAGAAAAGTGAAGAGAATCACCCTCTCCTATATCTTGATCCCCCAATTAGGGTTTTGGATTATCTGGGCATGTGGCATCATCATGGGCAAGGATCTTGAAGCCTTGACACAATCCTATCATATACAACATTTTGGTTTTTAATCCATGGTTATTGAGGATCTCGTCTGCGTCAGAGGTTATTCTTCTCCAAAATTCACCAAGGTCTCGAATCAGGGTTTATTTCTCTGTATTTCTCAGAAGACCATTGTTTCACTCTTTTGTGTATGTAGTGCATTAGGGCTTCATTCTCTTTTGCAAGCTTGGCTCAGGTTGATACAAAGATCATGGAGCTAGAGTTTCATCCTACAGGATTAGAGCTCAGGTGAATGCTCAAAGCGTTGGTTGTGCACCCATCTAGAGAATCATCTTCTTGCATCCGTCATCACTTGATTAAGGTTTACTTCCCTAATTAAGTGGCCTTCAAGTGATTCCCTCAGGAGGAATATCCATTGGTGCATCCAATCACCCAAAATCCCATCATTGCTTGGGGTACAAGTTATTGAGAAGATCTGAGTACACGCGGTCAATTATGATTGGGATATGATCAGGACTTGCAAAGATCATCAATGTCAACCTTGGGAGTTTATATTTGGTTCATGGACTTTTTCATAGGCTTTGATCCCCGCATCTTTGCCTAGTCATTTGATTTGGATCTGAGGTGTCTTCAAGGTTCATTCAAGAAGTAACAGAAAATGCATATTCAAGGTGGATTGATTCATGTTCAAGCATTTAAACCAAAATTGGAGGCAAAGGAGTTTGTTTTTGAGAATCGAGTCACAATCCGTAAAACACTTCCAAAGTTAACATCCATTAAACCATTTTCACCATTTTTTTTCTAAATCCATATTTTCAAATCATTTAAAACCATTTCATTTACTAATCCACATCTATTCGTGTTAATTCAATTTAAACCCATTTTTTCTTGATATACATTTCTAACCAATTTCAAACCATATTCCATCCATTTGTTTTAAAGCCATAAACCAAATTTTCACTGCCTATTCAATCCTATTCGTGGCAGTCATGAGCCAAATTCCGTATTTTCGGTTATCTGGAGGCATGATCGTATATTTGTTTTCCCGAGTGGGGATGGAGCTCACTTGTTCAAGTCTTGGGCAACATATATCAATCGCTCCATTATTCTTACCCCTGAGGGGGACCACACTGATAAGAGAGATACTAGTGCCTTTAATACATGAAAAGATAATCATTCCAGGCAATGTTGAAGATGGTATGACTAAGGTTGGGTCTACCATAGTCCAACCTTTGCCTTTGTCTAAGCTGAAGTACTTGGCAAATTATTTAGGACGTGCCCAAGGAAAAGTTGGGCGTCTTCAGCTAATAGAAATTTCAAAATAATTTCCAGAGAAGTGGGAATGTCCAGATTTGAAGTTCAGTAGAGGTGAAAAGCTGGGAAGGAAAGATTATTTTGAACGCTTGCGCAATTCCAAGTTTTACCTCGCCTTACGTGGGGAGTCATCATGGGCCATTCGATTTTACGAGTCTTTCTTTGTGGAATGTGTTCCAATTATGTTATCAGACCAAATAGAAATGCCATTCCAGAATATCATCGACTACAATCAGATCTCAATAAAGTGGCCATTGAATCACGACTTCTTTGTTCAATTTTACTAGATTGTCAAGTAAATTGCAAACTAGCTCACTTTATTGTTATTTTAGTGGAAGGGAATAACATAAACTTTCCAACAGAATTGGACAAAAAAATTCATATAGCAGACGATTAATACATTGCAGAACAGATTAAGGAATCTTATAGGCGATGTGGATCGAGACACAAGAGACTGAAGAAAATATTCATTGTGCTCCATGAAGAACTGGCGAATATTAAACAAAGGAGCAAAGACTTTGCTGAGTCATACAGAGATTGAAATTCATGAATACTATTTTCATAAAATTGAAACCAAAATACAAAGGCAATACCTCACAGCAGTGAAAATATAGCAAAAATTTAAAAAAAACATAACAAAATTGCAAAGAAAAATTACAAGGGCAATAACAGAAAAAACTGTAACGGCGAAAACAGTTAAAAAAACTCATAACACAAATTCAGAAGCCAAGGAGAAATTGCAAAAAATAGATAGCAGTAGAAACTTAACAGAATTCATCATATTCAGTTACGAAACTCTAACAAATCATAAATCCTCACCACCTCTAACATTCTTCACTAATCCAAAAAAACCTCTATCAGTGAAAGCAGCTCATAACAAAAATTTTCTCTGCCATAACAGAACCAGAAAACCACTCCTAACAGAGACTCTAACCAACTCCAGAGATTTTCGAACAAAACTCCCCTTGAGAAGGCGTTTTCAACGATCATCATCTTTTCTCCTCATCATCTTCTTCTTTGTTGTGCTCACGTTTCCATCTTCTTCTTAAATCCTTTCCGATCACAACAATTGCAAGGTTCAGCGTTCAATAATTCACAAACCAATAATCGTTGACACAAACCGCAACGAGAACCATTAACCTGTAGATTCAAGATCATCAATAGAACACACAATCAATTCGCAGCGATCCGAACCAGAAAAAAGAAGAAGAATTCACAAACAGAAGTAAGAGAAGAGAGAAACGGAGTACCAAGTGTATCGCCGTTAGTGTCGTCATCGTAAAGGCACAGATTGTGAAAACAAGATTTGGTTCTGCAATATTATCTCTAAGTTTTGATGATAACAGATGAATATTTGTATGAACAATTTTGTGCAACTAATGTTGTTATTTGTGAGAACCTAGCAAACAGGTTCTGCTTCCGTGAATTGGCGCAATGCTTAATGAAAGATGCTTCGAAGAGCTGAACTCAATTTGAAGATAAGACAAGATTCACATAACTCTGATACGAAAGGAAAAGAGAATGAGTTCTGAAGATCAAAAGACAAAGATTCTGATAGAACGAAGTCCAGATGCTAAAGCCTCACGCTTTCTGATCAAGGTTCTGAAAGACCTACCCAAAGTCGACTCTCATGCTTCAATCAAATATTATCAGAAGCCTCTAAAGATATGAAGAAAGTGGACAAGGTTCTGAAGACAAGTTCTGAAGACTCTGGAAGCGCAGAGCTGATGATTCGAAGACTTGATAATATCAAGAACCGTGCAATGTTTTCCCTTCTTACTCATGCTCACAAAAAGCCTATGTAGTTGAGAAGCCAAGAAAACCTGCCCCACTGTACAGCTGTACCAAATTACAACGTTAAAATTCTTGAAGACTGTGCGAAGTACAAACAAGACAATTTGACACAGATAGGACGCGCAGCATGCAGAAGACTTTGTACCTGTCCTCACGCTTCTAGCCATAAGCCTACTTAGCTATCATGATTCCATGTCAACGACTCTTTTTCACTCGGCTATAAAAGGAAGGTCAAAGACTTGAAGAAAGACACACACGCAACCTGCTACAATATCTTCTAACTCTGCTCTTTCTTAAGTCATTCTTGATCTAAAAACTAGTTTACATTATCAGCTTGATAAGAAGCAATTTTCTGTAAACCCATTGTATTTGAACTTAAAGTTGTATTCCTTACGAGAGTCTTAGTGATTAGATATCTTGAGAAGTCTAGGACGCGTGTCTTAGAGATTGTACCTTAAGTAAGACCTATGTGGTTGGATTACTTGAGAAGTTTAGAAGTGTGAGTTCTAGAGGTTGTTGTTAGTCACCAGCTATGGTAGCTCGTGCAGTGTACTATTTTGTTGAAATAGTGGATTAAGACCTCATTGAGAGAGGCGAAATCACCTTGGCGGGTGAACTAGATTAACTTGAGAGGTTCTCAAGTGAACTAGTATAAACATAACTTGTTTATATCTCTTTGTTTAACCAAGTTGTTTTTTCTTTAGAAAAGGGGTAAAGTTTTAAAGAGAAAGTTATTTTAAAGAAACTATTTATTTTGAAAAACCAATTCAACCCCCCCCCCCCCCTTTCTTGCGTTTTTCACACCTTCAATTGGCATCAGAGCTCCGGTTCTAAAGTGATAAAAAGATTGAATTTTTATCAAGCACTTAACAGTGTTCAGTACCGATCCAAGTGTGAAAAACAATGACTACACCACCACCAACAACTTCTGAAACAAATGTTATTGAAAGAGAATCTTACACTGCAAAACCTCATATCTTTGATGGCGAAAAGTTTGATTATTGGAAAGATAGAATTGAAAGTTATTTCTTATCATTTGATCTAGATGTATGGGATCTAGTACTTGATGGCTATAGTCATCCTGTAGATTCTGTAGGTGAAAAGATTGAAAGAAGTGAGTTTACAGATGCTCAGAAGAAAACTTACAAAAATCATCACAAAGTAAGAACCATTCTGTTGAACGCAATTTCTTATACCGAGTATGAGAAAATCACAAACAAAGAAACTGCAAAGTCCATCTTTGACTCTCTTCGTATGACTCAGAAAGGAAATGCTCAAGTCAAGGAGACGAAGGCTCTTACGCTAATCCAAAAATACGAAGTCTTCAAAATGGAAGATGATGAGTTTGTTGAAACCATGTTCTCAAGGTTTCAAATGCTTGTTGCCAGACTCAGAGTTCTGAACAAAGGCTATTCTACTGCTGATCATGTCAAGAAAATCATCAGAAGTCTTCCGGCCAAATGGAGACCAATGGTGACTGCCTTGAAACTTGCAAAGGATTTAAATAGTATCAGTCTTGAAGAACTTATCAGTTCTTTAAGAAGTCATGAAATAGAGCTTCAAGGAGATGAACCTCAGAAGAAAAACAAATCCACTACACTAAAGGCAAAGCCAGAAAAGAAGAAGGCGTATCAGGCAGAAGAAGAATTGGAAGAATCTGAAGAAGATTCAGAAGAAGATGATATATCACTCATATCAAGAAAGATAAGTCAACTTTGGAGATACAGAAGGAACAAGTTCAAAGGACCAAGGAGAATATTTGAATCTACATCTGGTCAAAGAAGAAACTATGGAAAAGATGTTACGTGCTTTGAATGCAAAGAACCTAAACATCTCAAAAATGACTGTCCAAAGGCCAAGAAAGAAGAAAGACCTAGGAAAACCAAAAAGGGTCTCATGGCAACCTGGGATGATTCAGAATCTGAAGATGATGCTGATGAAGGACGGGTCAACATGGCATTCATGGCAGACACCAGAAGTGACTCGTCAGAGGAAGAACTATCAGACTTCGACGATGAAAGAGAGGTATTTTCCTCCTTATCACGATCTGAACTTGAATTAGGATTAACTGAACTTATAAAAAGATATCAAAACCTTCAAAGAAAATTCAAAATCTTGAAAAAGAGTTTTATAGTTTCTTCAGAAGATCTTGCTAAAAACAAGAAAACCATTTCTGAACAAAATGAGAAAATATTTGTCTTAGAAAACTCAAATACTGTTCTGAAATGTAAATTATCTAAGTTAGAAGAAGAAATCGTTTCAAACTCAACTAACACTAGTGAAGAAGACAAATATGATAACACATTTAAAAAATTTCTTGCCAAAAGCGTAGATAGAAGCAAAATGGCTTCACTAATCTATGGAGTCAGTAGAAATGGCAGTAGAGGTCTAGGATATTCAGGACCATCTCAACCATATGATGAAACCAAAAACATCAAAATAATACCTTTGTCTAAACAGTTTATTCCCTCTGGTACTGGCCTTAAGCATTCAGAACCAAAAGGCTCAAATACTGGGATTACACAAACACACATACTAAAGAAATATCCTAAACACGAACACTATGCACAAACTCCACACCATTTCACTAACTTAAGGAAATCTAAAGGGATCAGAACCTTTAGAAAAACTAATGTGAAAATACCCACAAAATGGGTACCTAAAAACAAGATAATCTATGTTACAGATATTCTTAATAGCTCCATTGAAACACCAGTCATGGTACTTGGACAGTGGGTGCTCGCGACACATGATGGGAGAAAGGCTTATGTTCCAAGATCTGAAACTTAAGCCTAGGGGCGTCGTCGGTTTCGGAGGAAATCAGAAAGGAAGAATCATTGGCTCCGAAACTGTCAGAAATGGTAAGCTTCCCTCCATTTAGAATGTTTTATTAGTAAAAGGTCTAATGCATAATCTGTTATCAATAAGTCAACTTAGCGACAACGGCTATGATCTCATTTTTAATCAAACATCTTGTAAAGCTGTAAGTCAGAAGGATGGATCTGTCCTATTCAATGGAAAGAGGAAAAACAACACTTACAAAATTAAGTTATCTGATTTAAAACATCAAAATGTAAAATGTCTTCTTTCTGTAAACGAAGAGCAATGGGTCTGGCATAGACGTTATCTCTCAGCTTAACAAGCTTGGTCTTGTTAGAGGCTTGCCAAATCTGAAATATTCGCCAGACGCTCTTTGTGAAGCATGTCAGAAAGGAAAGTTTTCAAAAACCTCTTTCAAAGCTAAAAATGTTGTTTCTACCTCTAGATCGTTGGAACTTCTTCACATTGATCTGTTTGGCCCTGTAAAAATGGCCTCTCTCAATTGTAAGAAATATGGACTAGTCATTGTTGATGACTACAGCAGATGGACATGGGTAAAATCTTAAAACACAAGGATGAATCACACTCTGTGTTTGCTTCCTTCTGCACTCAAGTACAAAATGAGAAAAAATTTAAAATAGTCAGAGTTAGAAGTGATCATGGTGGAGAATTTGAAAATAAAAAATTTGAAGAACTTTTTGATTCACATGGAATATCTCACGATTTTTCTTGTCCTAGAACTCCATAACAAAACGGAGTTGTAGAAAGAAAGAATCGAACTTTACAAGAAATGGCTCGCACCGTGATCCAAGAAACTGACATAGCTAAGCACTTTTGGGCAGAAGCAATTAACACAGCATGTTATATTCAAAATAGAATCTCTATAAGACCTATCTTGAATAAAACTCCATATGAATTGTGGAAGAATAAATTACCCAACGTTTCTTATTTCATCCATTTGGATGTGTCTGGTTTATGCTTAACACTAAAGAGAATCTTAGCAAGTTTGATTCCAAAGCACAAAAGTGTCTGTTGTTGGGATACTCTGAACGCTCGAAAGGCTACAGAGTTTACAACACAGAATCAAGAATTGTGGAGGAATCTATTCATGTTAGATTCAGTGACAAGCCTGACTCAGAAAAGTCAGAGCTAGTTGAGAAACTTGCAGATTTGGAAATAAGATTCTCCGAACCTAAGGAAGGGACAAATGAAGTTAAAGAACAACAAGATCCTACACCAGAAATCACTGAAGTAACTCCAAATACCCCATCTCAATGAAGAAGAAGACTGTCCACATCCCATCCTGAGGAACTAATTCTGGGTAACAAAGATGCTCCTATCAGAACCAGATCAGCCTTTAGACCATCAGAAGAAACACTTATAGGACTAGTATCATTGATAGAACCAGCTACAATTGAAGAAGCCCCCATGGACAAAGACTGGGTTCTGACTATGGAAGAAGAACTCAACTAGTTCTCCAAAAATGATGTTTGGGATCTAGTTCCTAAACCTAATAATGTTCATGTAATAGGAACTAAGTGGGTATTTAGGAACAAGTTAAATGAAAAGGGAGAAGTTGTCAGAAACAAAGCACGACTTGTTGCTCAAGGATACAATCAGCAAGAAGGAATTGACTACAACAAAACATTTGCTCCAGTTGCTAGACTCGAAGCAATACGTTTGCTAATATCCTTTTCAGTAAATCATAACATCACTTTATATCAGATGGATGTTAAGAGTGCATCCTTAAATGGTTATATATCATAAGAAGTTTATGTCAAACAACCTCCTGGTTTTGAAAATTCAGAAAAATCAGATTTTGTTTTTAAACTTAGAAAATCACTCTATGGTTTAAAGCAAGCTCCCAGAGCTTGGTACAATAGATTAAGCAAATTTTTATTAGAAAACAATTTCACCAGAGGAAAGGTTGACACAACTCTTTTCTGCAAAACATATAAGAATGACATTCTTATTGTTCAAATCTATGTTGATGACATTATTTTTGGTTCGGCTAACTCTTCTCTATGTGAAGAATTTTCAAAGTTAATGCAGGCAGAATTTGAAATGTGCCTCATGGGAGAACTGAAGTTCTTCCTTGGAATTCAGATTGATCAAAGATCAGAGGCCACTTACATCCATCAAACCAAGTACACAAAAAAACTTCTGAAGAAGTTCAATATGACGGATTGCAACATTGCTAAAACACCAATGCATCCAACTTGTGTCATGGGAAAGGAAGAAATAGGAGTCAAGGTTTGCCAAAAACTCTATCGTGGTATGATAGGTTCTCTCTTATATCTAACTACTTCTAGACCTGATATATTATTCAGTGTACATCTATGTGCTAGATTCCAATCAGATCCAAGAGAATCATATCTAACCGCTGTCAAGCGAATTCTAAGGTATCTGAAAGGAACAACTAACCTTGGCCTGATGTATAAGAAAACATCAGAGTATACTCTTTCTGGTTACTGCGATGCAGATTATGCCGGAGACAGATTAGAAAGAAAGAGCACATCGGGGAACTGTCAGTTCTTAGGAAGCAACCTAATCTCATGGTCAAGCAAGAGATAATCTACAATTGCTCTCTCAACAGCTGAAGCAGAATACATATCAGCTTCCCTATGCAGCACTCAAATGCTATGGATGAAAAATTAGCTGGAAGACTATCAGATATATGAGAGTAACATTCCTATCTTCTGTGATAATACGGCTGCTATTTGCTTAAGTAAAAATCCAATTTTGCATTCTAGGGCTAAACACATTGAAATAAAACATCATTTTATTATGGACTATGTTCAGAAGGGAACTCTATGCTTAAAATTCATTGATACAGACCATCAGTGGGCTGGCATTTTTACAAAACCCTTAGCTGAAGATAGATTTATAATCATTTTAAAACACCTGAATATGAAGTATTGTTCAGAATAAAACATTTTCAGAACCTCATGTGTTTAGTCAGAAGAAAAGTATTTTTCAAATCATCAGAACCTTTTTTTTAACGCATCTCAAGTTCTGATAAATAAGTGACATGTCATATATTCGGAAAATTATTTTTGCACGTGATTTAAATAAAATTAAGTCACTTTAACTATTCAAATTGAACGAACAACACTTTTCTCGAGATTGACTCACAACTTTATTGCATTTATTAACTTCCCCCCTAAAAATGTCAATCCTTTAAGTTCTCTAGAACGTCTTTGTTCTCTACTCTCACTCGAAACCTAACAATTACCAGATCCTGTCAGAAAATGATCATACTCGTAACCTAGATAACATCCAAGAATCCTTACATCTAATCTCTAGTATAATGATGAGAAGAAATTTTTTTTTTGAAATAATCTGAATCATAAATACGCTCACTTTTCTTCTACCGTATTTTTCAACCTTTCAATTCACCTTATATATATACCACTCATACAACCTCACCAAAACTCTCAAAAACCCTAAATCTCTCACTACCTAAATCACTCAAAATGATTACCCTAATACAAAAAGAAACCGTCAAGTTTTCACAAGAATTGGAAGCTTTAGCAAAAAGATTGTCAGCTTCCTTAACCGAATCATCATCAACAATACCTTCAACAGCTCAAGTGATCGCTTCATCCTCGATAAATAAAGAACATATTACCCAAAGAAAAGCTTCTGACGCTTGCACTCTTGTGAATCTAACGGTACTAAAGGAACTGCATGTGGACTTCGCGAATCTTGCCGAAAATGGATTTAATCTGATCGAAGAGGTAGAAGCTCAAGGATGGACTAATTTCTTTGACAGGCTCAAAGGACCAGTCTTTGAAGCACTTGTAAAAGATTTTTGGTGCAAGTTGTCTGCGACAAGATTCATGTTGTCTCTTATGTCCTGGGAAGAAAGATCGTCATCACCAAAAAATCCATTTCCAATCTTTACAACCTGGATTTTTGAAGAACAAGAGAGTCTATGGGAAAAACAGTAAATCTTTATTTGTGAAAAAGAAGATCAACCCAATCATCTATGCCAACTATAAACCGAACAAGAAGGAGTACAAGAGAGATGATCTGCATGCTTATTTGAAAATTTGGCACAAGATCATCCTTGGCTGATCAACCCAAGACCTTCATCATATGCTGCAGACTACCTCAACGCTAATCAGAAATACATTATTTATTATTTGTTCACCAAAGAGAAGATGTGCTTACCTTCTATTCTGTTCTACTACTTGAGAGATATGGTGACGAAAACCAAACAACTGGTGGACATAAAAATGATATACCAAAGTACATTCCTTTTGGTAGAATGCTCTCAAATATTTTCTATGAAAGTGGTATTGTGGACACTCTGGCCACAGAAGTCAAATACACAGAAGATCTGACAACAACCCTTGGAGAAACAGTCAACGTCACAACTCTTAAACACATGAGATTAATCAATGAAGTGAAAGTAAAACCTTTCATAGTTTCTGAATATTTAAGTAAACGAAGAGTTACTGTGCCAGGTTATCCTATCTATCATAGAAGCTACCATTTTGAAGAGATAGATGTATATGCAGATGCAATGAAAGCACGAGGTTATGATGTATGTGAAGTCAAGAATGAAGAAGAAGAATGGGAACAAACTGAGCAAACCGATGGTTCTACTTCTGAGCCAACTCTTATAGAGTCTCTCAAAAGGAAATGAAAACAAACTACTACCTCTGAACCTCAGGAAAAGAAGAAGAGTAAAAGATCAAAAGTCTCCAAGACTGCCAGTTTATCTCATGCACTAAAATCCAATTATGTTACATCAGTTAGTGTCAAACCATCTAACCTACCACCATCACTAACACCTATTTCCGTAACCTTACAAATTTACTCTCCATCAACAACCATACCAATTATCAAACCTGATATACATGTCTCACCAAAGGCCTATGCTTTTTATCAGAAAATCATAACTGAATCCTCAATTCAGCCTTCTGATTCTCCGTCACCTGAAATTCATATAGATCTGGACACTCAAGAAGTATCCTCTCCTGAACCTGCTCCTACTGAGATTGATTCATCTCAGCAAACACCACCAGAAACCAACTCTGCCGAATCTAATCTCGCTTTGGTCATCTATAATGCACCACCTCCATTATCCCTTGAAGAGTGCATAAGTCAGTTTCATGACAAAGCACTGGATACGTTTGCCAGGCTGAAAGCAGAGCTTTGTACAAGCACAAAGCTCATGGAGCTTAAAAATGCTTGTCAAAATTTTCGGAAATGGTTGGAAGTGGAATTTACAAGAATTGTAAGTCTCTCAAATGCCACCATAACTGATGGACTTGAGAAAGCTAAGGAAATAGCAGAAGCTGAAGCACAAGTCAGAGCACTCATATTCTTGGCTGCCAATCAAAGAGAAGCTGAAGAAAAGGCTGCTAAAGAAGCAGAAGAGCAAGCTGCTAGAAAGGCACAAGAAGCTGCTGAAGCTGAAAGAGCTAAAGAAAGTACTATGATTGCTTCCACTTCTGATCCTGTTATCAAGCATCTGGGAGACGCCATTGATGAAATCAGAATTGAACAAAAGAACTTTAGAGAAAGGTTTGATAAGCAAGATACTGTCAATGAAAATCTTCAGATCATGATGAAGAAGATTTGGGACAAGATGTCATCTGACAGCAAATAAACCTCTGTTTTTTCTTTTAAGTTTTAGTTATGTGTTTTTCACCCTTGGACTACCTTGCGTTTATCTTTTTGGTTCATGACAAAAAGGGGGAGAAAATGTATATGAATGAGATAATTTTGATTCCACAGTTAATCTCCGAAAAACAATGCTGCTCACATGCTAACAGTCAATCTCCGAAAAACAATGCTGCTCACATGCTAACAGATACACCTGTCACGTCTATTAGATTATTTTTCTGTATTTTTTCTCTATTACAGATATATCAGAACTCTGCTGGTAAAGAGAGATTCAAGATGATAATGAAAACAGGGGGAGCCAAAAATTCATCAAGTCTAACACTCAGGGGGAGCACTTCATAAAAAGGATAAGCTATCCAAAAACCCTTTTCATTTTCCCTGTGTTATATATATCAAAATTGTGTCATCAAAATATATAGTTTTGTCATCATCAAAAATGGGGAGATTGTGAGAACAAGATTTGGTTCTGCAATATTATCTCTAAGTTTTGATGATAATAGATGAATATTTGTATGAACAATTTTGTGCAACTAATGTTGTTATTTGTGAGAACCTAGCAAACAGGTTCTGCTTCCGTGAATTGGCGCAATACTTAATGAAAGATGCTTCGAAGAGCTAAACTCAATTCGAAGATAAGACAAGATTCACATAACTCTGATACGAAAGGAAAAGAGAATGAGTTCTGAAGATCAAAAGACAAAGGTTTTGATGGAACGAAGTCCAGATGCTGAAGCCTCACGCTCTCTGATCAAGGTTCTGAAAGACCTACCCAAAGTCGACTCTCATGCTTCAATCAAATATTATCAGAAGCCTCTAAAGATATGAAGAAAGTGGACAAGGTTCTGAAGAAAAGTTCTGAAGACTCTGGAAGTGCAGAGCTGATGATTCAAAGACTTGATAATCTTAAGAACCGTGCAATGTTTTCCCTTCTTACTCATGCTCACAAAAAGCCTATGTAGTTGAGAAGCCAAGAAAACCTGCCACACTGTACAGTTGTACCAAATTACAACGTTAAAATTCTTGAAGACTGTGCGAAGTACAGACAAGATAATTTGACACAGACAGGACGCGCAACATGCAGAAGACTTTGTACCTGTCCTCACGCTTCTAGCCGTAAGCCTACTTAGCTATCATGATTCCATCTCAACGGCTCTTTTTCACTCAGCTATAAAAGGAAGCTCAAAGACTTGAAGAAAGACACACACGCAACCTGCTACAATATCTTCTAACTCTGCTCTTTCTTAAGTCATTCTTGATCTAAAAACTAGTTTACATTATCAGCTTGATAAGAAGCAATTTTCTATAAACCCATTATATTTGAACTTAAAGTTGTATTCCTTAAGAGAGTCATAGTGATTAGATCTCTTAAGAAGTCTAGGATGTGTGTCTTAGAGATTGTACCTTAATTAAGACCTGTGTGGTTGGATTACTTGAGAAGTCTAGAACGTGTGAGTTCTAGAGGTTGTTGTTAGTCACCAGCTGTGGTAGCTCGTGCAGTGTACTATTTTGTTGAAATAGTGGATTAAGACCTCGTTGAGAGAGGCGAAATCACCTTGGCGGGTGGACTAGATTAACTTGAAAGGTTCTCAAGTGAACTAGTATAAACATAACTTGTTTATATCTCTTTGTTTAACCAAGTTGTTTTTTCTTTAGAAAAGGGGTAAAGTTTTAAAGAGAAAGTTATTTTAAAGAAACGATTTATTTTGAAAAGATACCACGCAGAGGATCAAGCACTTACCACTAGGCCAAAAGCAATTGCTGATAGTCAGGGCGCAACTATATTTCCTTATAGTGAACCCCAAGGGGCCTACTTAGTAGGGCGCTCATGGGTGGGATGTTAAGCCCATCGAATCCCTTAGGAAGACGCTGAATTAAATAATCCATACAATCTCCCCCCCCCCAGTGTCAGTCGGGGGGATTCGAACCCATGACCTTGGCTCTGATACCACGTAAAGGATCAAGCGCTTACCACTAGGCCAAAAGCAATTGCTGATAGTCAAGGTGCAACTATATTTCCTTATAGTGAACCCCAAGGGGCCTACTTAGTAGGGCGCTCATGGGTGGGATGTTAAACCCATCGAATCCCTTAGGAAGACGCTGAATTAAATAATCCAAACACGGATATCTTCATATCAAACCTTGTAGCTGCGGCTTTGGACCTAACGTTCATTGTGGTTTAGGGTTTACATTAAACTCGTTTGACTCTGGTTTTTGGGTATGCGATCTCGTCGTTTGATTGAGCTTTAAATAAAATTAGCTTCGAATTCGTAAAGAAGATGAAATTTGAGTGAGGGTTCATGTAGGAGTTTTTTTAGGTTTGGGGCGGTTGGCCGGAGGAAAACGGCGGCGACCACTGCGCGTCACTGTGCACCACCATCTTCTCCGGCGGTTATCTAGGGTTTAGGTTAAGTTTTAGTTGCAGAGAAGAGGAGTGTCCAGAGAAGAGAGATAGACGTGGAGGGAGGGTTTCACGTTACAAATGATGATGTTTTCACTCACCATGCTTTTTATTAGGATAGGATAAGGATCGTGCGTGTGGCCGCTTCGACGATGACATGTGTCGCCACTGAGGACACTTGTCATCGTCCAGTTAACCTTCTCTTTGATATTGTGTATGCGTCCCCATTCTTGTTACCATGCACCCCTCTATATGGTCCCTTGGATCATTCTAAGAGTTTATGCCTTGAAATCCAACGGTTTTTTTGTATGCGTTTCAAAATGAATTATTAAAAATACTCCTGAATTTTTGAAAGATATGTGTTCATAATGGTGTACCTTGTGATACAAGCCACAAAAAGTGACTTTCCTCTAATATTTTGGACCTGATTTTTGGTATGCAAGTAGCAACTTGATTTCTTAACATGTTGATGCTTGATTGATAACTTGGCCATGAGTTTTGGAATGCTTTTGAATTTCATTTTTGAGCTTTGCTTTATGTGATCATCCTTGACATGTGCTTGATGTTTACAATTAATTGAATGCTTTTGATGCATGATTTTGATCCAATTTTTTGTACATGCTAACTCACTGACTTTAACATGACATGTTTAATTTATCCTAATTTTATAAATACTCTAACTAGTTTTCATGGACCATTCCATTACATGACCAATTTTTGATACATGCTAGAACTAGGTCAAGTTTAATGCCAATGTGAGCTCTTTAAAACCAATTTTGAGGGAATGCTTGAGCCTATATATAATGACATCTTAGGGACCTTTTTGATCCTTAAATGTTGCTTTTTGATCATGATTTATATGATTCTTTTTTAACCCTAAGTTGCTTACTCGATTATGCTTGATGTTTGCTTAGGTGTTTTAGGTTGATGATGTATTTGTGCAATCCTATTTAGGATATTTTTGTACATCATTCCACATATGGATTAGCATGAATCATAGCCTGCCCATGTTAATTTATAGGTCACTTCATATGCTTCTAATTGCTGTTATGTCTTCACAAGTTTGAACATGAATGAGAAGTTAACTTTGTTGTTTTCACTTGGACTTTGGATATGCCATAATTGTATAATGCTTTTGACATTCAAATGTATCATTCCACATATCATTTACCACTGCCTCATGTATATAAACACTTGATTTGTTTGACTTTAAATTTTCTTTTACACACTTGAGCTTGTTTTGCTTCTAGTCGAAGACAAAGTGAATTTTTAACTACTCTTGTAACATCATTTGTATGTCATTTTTGTCCATTGTTTTTGGTATTCAAATATGAGATATTATAGGTCTCTTGCTCCTGGTGTGGATGCTTGGATGTTACTTTACCATGTTCTTTCTTTGCTCTTTGCTTGGTTGATAAGTTACATGCCTTAAAAGATGCTTAGGTGTGGTTTTGACCCTTACTTCCCTTAGTTTTTGAGATTGAGTTTAACATGAAATGTTGTGATAATTTGAGGTTAATCTTATACACTAGATACACGTACCAACTTCTGACCTATGACTTGTGAGGTCATCTCACACTTGTTTGCTTGTTGTGTAACCTTGAATGGTTAAAGCATGCTTTATGTGCCATCTTTGTATGTAACTTTCAAACCACTTGAACATGATTGATGTACATTCCATGATTACCTCTTCCCACCTCAAGCTTGATTTATACATGTTTATATCATATATGTGGCTTGAATACTTGACTTGACTACATTTTTTGTGACTTTTATAAGTCTTTTTGACATAGTTTGTAAATAGCAAATGTTGTATGTTGTTGTAAGACATAACTTGTAACCTTTTGACTTTGTTTAGGACATTAATATAGATAGGATAGGATAAGTTTAGCTATTGCCCCTAGTAGGATCTCATACCTTTAGGACACTTCTAACTTTGGTTGTTGTTGGATGTTCATCTTAGTATAGTCTTAAGACCCTAACATAATCATAATTGCATGTTTGCACACTTTGCTTTCAACTATTCATTAGTTGAGATTGGCTTGGAAATGGTAAGTTTGTGGCGCTTTACATGCTTATTTACACTTACATGATTCCTTTTCCTCTTACTTCTTATTCACTTCTCTCTTTTGTGATTGTTTAGAATAATGTTTACTTGTGTTTATTCACATGGTCCCTTAGGATTCCTAGCTCCACTTAATTTTCGATTAAGTCGGAGGTGGGAGAGACATTAGGCAAGCAATCCATGTATGATAACAAGTAGGTTAGTCCCCTCTTAACCTTAACCATAGGGCCACCATTGTATGATAACATTAGGATCTAGTTTCCCTTAGTGTTTTCTTTCAACTATGAGTCATTTCTCTTCTCTCATCTCAAAAGAAAAGCTAAAAAAACACTTAACAACTATCGTATGCAGAGCGCGCCACAAGCCTTAAGTACATGGGAAATGATTAGTGAAGGTCTCCTTTACTGTTCTAGGATGTTTTGCAAATGTTCCATTGGGAGCGACCTTGTAGTATTCACTCTTATGTCATATTCTTTAGCACGAAACATACCACAAACACAATCAATCAAAACACTTTCTTCTAAAAAACAAAAAAAAAACAAATAATCGTCTTCGTTCGGGATTCTCTTCTCATCTCCCTCACTCCATTTGTAAAGGATACGTCATTTCCGTTCTACTGCAAACAGGTAAACACATAAGACTCTTCGCAACGAGCGATAACACCTAAACTTCTAGAACGTGAACATTGGCGTCTCCCACTAAAAAACACAAAATAACCATGACCCTGTGGGTCGAACTACAACTGCTCTGATTTCCTCTTTCTCTTTAGATTGAGGATACGTAGGCACGAGATGCGATATCTTGGCGAGCAACCTTCCCCCATAATCCCGTAGTCCGTCGAACTACGTTGACTCTGATTTCCCCGCTCCCGAGGGAATACGTAGGCCTAGGACGACGATGTCCTATCGAGTCACCTTTTGTTTTCTTTCCCCGTTTCTCATCCTTTTCCGTTTCCGTTTAGCAGTTGAACTTCATATACCCACACCCTTTAATCAAAACAACAAGCTTGGATCCCATCGAGTACGATGGACACGAGGGGGTGCTAATACCTTCCTCTCGCGTAACCGACTCCCGAACCCAGGCTATGGTTGCGATGACCATGTTTTTCCCTTTGTTGAGGTTTTCTTCGATCGTTTACTTTCCCTGCATCAGGATAAATAACGTTCGGTGGTGACTCCCCAGGTGCTGTCAGATTTGGTGATAGATTCAAAGGAGAGATTAAAGGAGTAGAAAGATTGGTGTGTGCTAGTTCTCCTAACCTAGAAGATGTTCTTCTTGTGATATGATTAACTGCTAATCTTATTATCATTAGTCAGCTATGTGATCAAGGGTTGTTGGTCAATTTTTCAAAGTCAAAATGTTTAGTCAAAGATGAGAAATATGTTATTCTAATGAGGGGACTGCTTGTGTGGTGCTTTGGAACTTTTCTTTAAAAACCTGCCAAGCCTTGTGTCTGAAACGTGGAACGCTACTAGTGTTAATAGGACTGCTTGTGTGGTGCTTCACCAAAAATTCAAAGCTCTCAAACTCAAACTCAAATTGTGGAACATCAATGTATTCGGATGGGTGGATCTTGCAATTGAGAAGGGCGTGGACAGACTGAACGAAGCAGAACACTGTTCGGCGGATGTTGATGGGAATCAATGTGAGCATACCATAATTAACTGCCTTGAAGCTCAAGAGGAGATTTGGAGTAATTTACGCATTAAAGATAATGAAATGCTGGAATTTGAATTCACAAAGAAGGACGTTCTTGAATCTGTCATGGACTGCGATGGAAATAAATGCCCTGGTGTTGATGGATTTAAATTCAAATTCTTGAAACACTGCTGGGCAGTTATTGGTAGTGCCTTCACTGATGTTGTTCTAGAATTTTTTGTCACTGCCTCCCTCCCTAAAGCCTTCTCTTCCTCCTTCCTATCCCTTGTCCCTAAAGTTGAGAATCCCCTTAACTTTGATGAATTCAGTCCTATTAGCCTTATTGGTTACATTGAGAAAGTGATCTCTAAAATGTTAACCAAGAGACTCAACAAGGTGATTGGTAAGTTGGTCACTTTTGAAATTCTGGTACAGATGTGTGATGTCTTTGTGCAATGTCACAACATCGCAATCTGCTGAACAAGGCAATAATAGAAACAGTAAATTAACACACTGAATTGTTCACCCAGTTCGGTTCAACAACCTACATCTGGGGGCATACCAAGCCAAGAAGGAAGTCCACTATTAGTAGTATCAAATTACAGACTCAACAAACCAGTTGACAATCTACCTAATTTAATCACTACCCAATGACCCTTCTACCTAAGTCCTCCCTAGGTAAGAGACTCCATCTCACTCCCAATCATAGCAATGATTTCTAGCAGTCAACTTCACCGCCACTGCATCAATAGCTTGATTACCAATAAATGTTCAATCATAGACACATAGAAGACACACTTCCATGACACACATTGGAGTTACTTCAAAGCTTCCTCCAAGAACAATATCTAACTCATTACCTACAGGTTTCTGAGTAAAAACACAGTGGCCATCTCACAACCTGAGTGGTTCACTTAGACAAAGCCCTAATGATCTACATCTTGGACCCGTACCCTATTCTAGGTTACAAGCATTCTATTTATAATATAATCCCAACTGGATTTGGGCCTTCAAATCACAACATATCAGCTGCTACAAATCTGCAAAAGATTCTCCTACAAAATAGGTCTTCAATCAACTCTTCCTAATTTATCTCCATATCTTTTTGCACAAAAATAGTAACAAACTATTCTCCATATCTTTTTGCACTAAAATAGTAACAACCTATTCTCCATATCTTTTTGCACTAAAATAGTAACAAACTAATCTTCAATAATCTTCACTTTTTAATTCAGCTGCAAGATCTTCTCCATAAAAATATCTGATTTGATTTGAATTTAAAAATAGATTTTATCTTCAAAACTTTTTAAATCTTCAGCCCTTAAACAAATCTGCACAAAATCAGATTGCAACAGAAAATATTTCTCCCAAGATATTCGCACACTAAATCTCTAACAGATCTGATCAAATCAAACTTAAACGCGCAGCCCTAAAACATCACCACCTGATGTTCTAATGTTCTGGTATAGTGATGTCAAGACATCGCATGTGACATCACTCTTCAGCACTTTAACTCTTCATCACCTTAACATTCACTAATGTTATGACTCAATGTTAAGACATCAGACACATGACATTAACATTGTTCAACTTTGTTTTACCAAAATTCCAGGCAATACAAGAACTAACAATCTCCCCCTTTGGCTAATTTTGGCTAAAACAATATCAGCTAACATCAGCAGCAAAAACCAACAAGCTGCATAAACTCACTTTCACATCAGCATAGGGTAAACTCCCCCTCAAACCAAGAACCAATTCACAGCTGCTGCACCATATCAGAAAAGGCTTCACAACCACACCTTAGCAACTCTCTCCCACTTTTTAACCATAATTGGACAAACTCTGAATCTGCCAACCAACATACTCAGAACAAGATCCAGACTCAACAGCTACTACTGAACATTCTCTCCCCCTTTTTGGCCAATAATTAACAAACATGAGGGTAAATGTATACTTCTGATTCAATCTATTGACACACAAATCTATAGAACCAGGTCCAAACTATCAAGAACAGCATGAACTTCACCAGTAACATCTTGTCTGACAACTACTTCAATAAAATATCCAAAACAAAAGATCAACTCCCCCTATCTAAGATAACCAATGCTCATTTTCAAGAAGAACACCTTAAATGAATGGAAAACATAAGACTCGTCTTCATGCCTTCAAGAGCGCACCCTCTGTTCAACACACCTGCTGAACGCATTCACTTAATGCTTGATCCTCACATGATTCCCTCTTGGTTTGTTATCTTCTCATGCTCCAAAACTCACATCTTGCCAAGCTGATTAACTTCTCTCTGTAATATCCACAGGAATGATCACAATGAACTCCTTGATCATAACACAGTCATTCCCTATCATACTCTTCATCTTCAGATTTCCAAGCAAACAATACCTGATCTACTTCAGTCTTCTCTACATTCTCCATCCAAGGCAAACCTTCTACTTCATCATTCTCCCGTATGACTATGTAGACGCTCCTTAGGCATAATGTATGCACCAAACTCCAGAACCAGAACAACATCATCCTTTACCAAGGATATCCAACAAAAAAAAATGTTCTAACACATCATATATACCACACACCATGGTTCTACTTACTATCAGCATAGTAATCCAAACTGAACACTGCGTCACCAGCTTGAACAAAGAGAGCTTCAGAAAGCCAGAGAGGACTAAACTCTCATCCACCAAAAGAAGGTATACTTCCATCCTCAACCTAGAACTTCTTCCAAGAGCTCCAAGAGAATTAGAACCTCCTTACATTTTCAACTAAATACTCTTCTGCACAAGAGCAATCAGTTTCAGGCATCCTGCTTGAATGTACATAATGAAACCCACCAAATTCCGCCTTTTGATTGATCTCAATCTTCTTCAGTACTCCCACAAGATATCCTGATCCACCAATGAAACCAGATCTTCAAGTCACATGAACTACTTGCTCCATAGAAAGACATCTTAGATTCACCAAGCCTCTTCGTCATGTAACATCTTCTCAAACCACAACTCCCGCAAACTGTATGAGACAGACCTTTTCGAAGCATCCATAACTTCCATTACTTTAGATAACCTCTATCTTAAGCTGATGTGCCACATCACCAGCTGAGACTTTTGATGTTAAGCTAGATGTCAGACCATTATGACATCTAACTGTTGAATTCAGCTCCTCCTTCTGCCACTCAGAAGAACCTCCTCCCTTTGCAGAAACAGATTTCCATGCTCTCATAGACTTGATTCAACAATCAAGTTTGAGTAGACAACCTCCATTCTGCTTAGAAACTCCAAAAACTTCAAATATGAATCTTCAGAAAATAAGTAGTCGAAGACTACCCCATAGCTATACCAAAGAATGCCACTTCCCTTAGTAGAGCCATCAGTAGAAAGCCAGAGATAACAAGCACATATCCTCGACTTTCACAAAAAAAAATGCTCCAAAGCACCTAGATCAGAAATAAACTGATCCACCCATCAAGATTCTGATGTCTTCATAGTCTTCTATCTCCCTCTTCACCAGCATAATTCAGGTCGTCACACACCAACACACCACAAAGAGAAATAAACAACCACATAGAGAAAAGTAAATTCTCAACACTTCTGCAGTTCTGCACTTTTACATCAGACATATACATAGTCTCCCGTCAATGTATATTGTCATTAGTTGAATGCACAACATCTTAGATAAACACTCAGCTCCCGTCAGAGTATTCACTATCGGTTAGATGCACACCCTTATCAAAAGCAGACAAATACTCAACTACTGTCAAGGTATTTATCATATGTGATAAGATAACCTTCTCACACAAGGTACACCATTTGATCTGGTCTGACATTCGTTTCCTGCACACTTGTGGCACTAGCTGATCCCTCTTTTATTAATCCACACCACTGATCACTTTAGATTAGGTAAGTGGCTTGACCTGATACTTCACCATGAGCACAACTAACTTTCTTTGGCTGAGAAAGCAAAGAACTAAAATAATGTTTCAACATCAGCAATCACACTAAACATGAACCAGCATACACTAATATTTCAAGAATCTTCAAACTTTTGATGCCATCCTCCTTAAGTCACCACAACTAAGCTTAAGAGATAACTTATCAAGATCTTCACTCCCGCATGAAAGCTTTGACAGTGATACTCTTTTTCTTTGGCTCTACCTTCTTCTTTCACCATCAAAAAGGATGAAGGAGTCACAGTACTGAACAGAGTCACAGTACTGAACAGATTGGTCTTCTTCTTCTGATCCTTCCAGCCACAAAACTAATGCAGACACCACTTCCAATTGACCAAAGGCTGATTGACATATTAAGCTCAGCTTCTTTCTTGATGAACCTTCTTAGACACACAACCCAGATGCCTCCTCTTCCAAGTCAGGAGTAGGTTCCAAACAGATGTGATCAACACATTTGTTTAGCCCCCAAACATCTGTTATGTCACAATCTGCTGGTAGGACATAAGTTCTCTTCACACCAAAAGATCCTTTAACACAACCCAGAGATTGACCTTGTAAGGTTGGAGGCAAGAATAAATTGCTTCTACCTTTCTTCAGACCTCTTTTCAACAAGCTTATATAAGAGTTCCTTTATGAGTGGACTTGAGATGAACCACAGGTATCTTTGGTAACTCTAACAAGCTAGTTGAAGATGTCCTCACGTATCACCACACCATGTGATACATCTTCAGAGGAGAACAGAATGTTGCAGCCTTAACACAAAACCACCAGGAATTTTCCAACAGATATATATATATATGCAGCGGAACATACACCAGAAAAATCCTCTACAACCTTCAGGCAAAACATAATAACCCTGCATAAACAAGACACTCCAAGTGCACTAGGTCATCATAGGTTTGAAAATAGGTCAAACCACACAGCAGCTCACCACCAAAGCTGCAAGCCTGATAACTTCATTCTCCACTCCAGGGGATCATACAAAAATCTCTATGAACTGACCAAGTCCATAACTATCTTCCTTGCTCATGAGCCAGAAAGTATCTTCCCTAGATCTCATCCAGAAACAGACAGGATGCCTGCTCTGATACCAATTGAAATTCTGGTACAGATGTGTGATGTCTTTATGCAATGTCACAACATCGCAATCTGCTGAACAAGGCAATAATAGAAACACTAAATTAACACACTGAATTATTCACCCAGTTCGGTTCAACAACCTACATCTGAGGGCATACCAAGCCAGGAAGGAAGTCCACTATTAGTAGTATCAAATTACAGACTCAACAGACTAATTGATAATCTACCTAATTTAATCACTACCCAATGACCCTTCTACCTAAGTCCTCCCTAGGTAAGAGACTCTATCTCACTCCCAATCATAGCAATGATGTCTAGCAGTCAACTTCACCGCCACTGCATCAACAACTTGATTACCAACAAATGTTCAATCATAGACACATAGAAGATACACTTCCATGACACACATTGGATTTGCTTCAAAGCTTCCTCCAAGAACAATATCTAACTCATTACCTACAGGTTTCTGAGTAATAACACAGTGAGCATCTCACAACCCGAGTGGTTTACTTAGACAAAGCCTAATGATCTACATCTTGGACCCGTACCCTATTCTAGGTTACAAGCATTCTATTTATAATATAACCCCAACTGGATTTGGGCCTTCAAATCACAACATATCAGCTGCTACAAATCTGCAAAAGATTCTCCTACAAAATAGGTCTTCAATCAACTCTTCCTAATTTATCTCCATATCTTTTTTCACAAAAATAGTAACAAACTATTCTCCATATCTTTTTGCACTAAAATAGTAACAACCTATTCTCCATATCATTTTGCACTAAAATAGTAACAAACTAATCTTCAATAATCTTCACTTTTTAATCCAGCTGCAAGATCTTCTCCATAAAAATATCTGATTTGATTTGAATTTAAAAATAGATTTTATCTTCAAAACTTTTTAAATCTTCAGCCCTTAAACAAATCTACACAAAATCAGATTGCAACAGAAAATATTTCTCCCAAGATATTCGCACACTAAATCTCTAACAGATCTGATCAAATCAAACTTAAACGCGCAGCCCTAAAACATCACCACCTGATGTTCTAATGTTCTGGTATAGTGATGTCAAGACATCGCATGTGACATCACTCTTCAGCACTTTAACTCTTCATCACCTTAACATTCACTAATGTTATGACTCAATGTTAAGACATCAGACACATGACATTAACATTGTTCAACTTTGTTTTACCAAAATTCCAGCCAATACAAGAACTAACATCTACCACCCAAACTGCCTTTATCCCTGGTAGGAATATGCTCAACGATATTGTTGTGGTAAAAAGAGCAATGAACCTCAATCTGCTAAATGACTTCAAAATAGAAGATAAAGTAGTGGGAAGCATCCTGCAATTTGCTGACGATACACTACTCGTGTGTGATGGAAACCTCTCTAATTTGTGGGCATTTAAGGCCATTCTAAGAGGTTTTGAGCTAGTATCAGGCTTGAAGATCAATTTCCTAAAGAGTAGTCTTTATGGTATATGTTTGGATTCTATGTTGTTGAAGACTGCGAAGCAGTTCCTTTTCTGCAGAATTGGTGCCCTACCGTTTAAATTTCTTGGGATAAGGGTTAGTGGTAACTCAAGAAGGTCTTTTTTTTGGGAACCTGCTTTGACTTGTATGAGGAATAGATTGTCCCCTTGGATTGGAAGACATCTCTTTATAGGTGGTAGAGTTATTCTTCTAAACTCTATTCTCGCCAACTTGCCTATACACCATCTCGCCTTCTTCAAAGCTTCTAAAAAGGTGATCAAAGACATTATCAACATCCAACGTAAGTTCTTATGGGCTGGAACTGCAGGAACAAGAGGGATTCCTTGGGTGAAATAGTTAGATCTCTGCAGACCTAGGAATCTTGGTGGGCTGGGAATTAAACACATAGGTCACTTTAACAATGCCTTGCTGGCCAAATGGATCTGGAAATTCCTTCACATGGGAAATGAGATTTGGAAAGACGTTATTGTAGCAAGATACGGTAATTTGGCATCGTGGATCTGGTCTAATACTTGGAAGGGCGCAGACAGTGTTGCTGCCACCTTTTGGATTATGGACATTATTTCCACCTGGCGTCCTATTTCAGAAAACATCCTCCTTAATAGTTTATCTGCTAAACTGGGCAATGGTTCTAACATTTTGTTTTGGTCCTGTGAATGGTATGGCAACTCCAAATTTAGTCTATTGTTCCCAAACTTGTTCCAGATGACAGACACCAAAAGCTGGATTGTGGCTGACATGGGTGTTTGGGACGAGGGTACTTGGAAGTGGTTGGTGAACTCATTACACCCTGCCCCTGATAATGTGCAAAAGGAAGAGTTGACAGAATTAACAGCCCTGCTGGTTGATATCCAACTTACGAAGGAAGCAGAAAATCGTTGGTTATGGAAGCTTGAAAACACCAAAGTCTTCACTGTCCAATCCTGCTACAAGTTGATGACTGCAGTTAAAGACACTATAAGTCTTGGTGATCAGCAGCAATTAGCATTGGAGATTATATGGAAAACCAACATTCCATTGAAGGTGAAGATCTTTGCGTGGAGATTAATTCTCAATAGACTCCCTACACATCAGAATCTCATTGATCGGGGGATCTTATCGTCTCAACAGGTTGAGGTCTATGCGCTTTGCTCCCACGAGGTTGAAGATATAAATCATCTTTTTATCACTTGCCAATTAGTTCGACAGTTATGGTTGAAAATTTTCAATTGGATTGGAACTGAGATTTTTTTTGTTGCAAATTGTCTCGATCATGCATTGGGTTGGTTCCTTCGGCTTTGTGGGAGGTGCAACAAAGGCAACGTAAGTTCGTTGTGGTATATCACTTGCTGGTGTATTTGGAGATCTAGAAACGATATTGTTTTCAAGGAAGAACGGTGGGATGCGGAAGCGATATTCCAATCTGTCAAAATGTGGTCTTGGAGATGGATTACTACATTGTCAACATCCATTAGAAGGTGTAGTTTGTATGACTGGTCTAAACATCCATTAGATTTTCTTTGATTCCTTTGGTTTGAGAATGATTGAATCCCTTGTAAGACTTGTTTTGTAAAGATAGGGCTCTCCCATTTCCATTAATATACTTCGCTTATCAAAAAATGAGGGGTATAATGTCTAAAGACAACTGCTATATATGGGAACCTCAAATAACTGCTTACTCTTCCACATGTTCAATAACCAATAAGGGTGAAGTAATGCTAAGGCATCAGAATCTTGGACATCTTCATTCAAAAGAATGAAGGAGATAATGTCTGAAGGAGTCATTAGAGGAATGCCAGAACTCAAGGTTAACGAAAGGAAAGTCTGCTGTGAGTGTGAAATTAAGAAGCAGATCAGGATGTCACACGTAATGTTGCAACATCAGTCTACTTCCAGAGTGCTATAACTCCTCTATATGGATTTAATGGGGCCAATGCAGATAGAAAGCTTGGGTGGAAAGAGGTATGTCTATGTGGTTATATATGATTTTTCTGGGTTTACATGGATGAACTTTCTTAGAGAAAAATCAGACATGTTTGAAGTCTTCAAAAATCTCTGTAAAAGTATTCAAAAGGAGAAGAACAGTGTAATTGTAAAGGTTAAAAGTGACCATGACAAGGAGTTTGAAAATGTAAAATTCTCTGAGTTTTGTGATGCTGAAAATATCAGTCATGAATTTTCTCCTTCCATCATTTCCCAGCAAGATGGAATTGTTGAACAAAAGACCAGAACTATACAAGAATCAGCTAGATTTATGTTTCATGCTAAGCAATTGCCATTAGAATTTTGGGATGAAGCTATGAATATTGCGTGTTACATTCATGATAGGGTCACATTGAGAGAATGTACTTCAACCACTCTCTATGAGCTATGGAAATGAATAAAACCTACAGTCAAGTACTTTCATACCTTTGGAAGTAAATGTTATGTCTTGACTGACCAAGATCAAAAGGGTAAAATAGCTCCCATAAGTGATGAAGGGATATTTTTGGGTTACTCTTCAAGCAACAGAGCCTATAGAGTTTTTAACTCCATAACTAAAATGACAATAGAATCTATCAGTGTGGCAATTAATGATTCAATTACTGAGCAAGGGATGAATGTTGAAGCCAAGGATAAAACATCATCTGGGTAGACTGATGAGGCGGGAGGGGACAAAGTATCTAATTTGTCTAGCATTGTGTCAAATAACTATCAAGTCACTTCAGGATTTTGTGTTAGAGCTCAGGAAGAACAAACCAAGGAACTCACTGCTAGACACCCTACTAAAGACAAAAAGACTTAATTTACGAAGGAAACATAAGATTCTTGTCTTGTCTCTAAGCATGAACCAAAGATGAGTCATATTTTTCAAGAAAAGAAGTGCTTGAATTGCATCATTGGAACAAGTGGTTATGGTGTGTTTTACTCTCACAGCAATAATTTCCTTATGAAAGAATTTTACAATGCTGATGGATATGCTCTTGGGAACACTATTGAAGTTATGTATGGTGAGACAAGAAGAGGTTGCTCTCAACTAGGGTGGATGAAACAGATGTGGAATAAGTATAATGTCAAGCAGAATGTCATGGCATTAGAATGTGAAGATCTGAATGCTATCAGATATCTCATTCAATATGACTGGAACAAGAACCTTGATATACCTCATCCAATAAGGAATCTGACTAAATGCAAGGTTGTTATTTTGGAGCATGAGAACACTAAGGAACAACTGGCCATTATGATCACTAAAGCCTTATATAAAAATCAATTTGAGAATATAAACAGTGGGCTAGGCATTTGTCCTATTAAGAATTTATAGCAATTACATGCATGGAGGAATGCAACAAGTATTGAGTCTTTCCTTTACTACCTGAGGCATAATAAGCCCAAGTAAGTGACCATTACTAAGGGATATAACAAAAGTTCTCTACAAGATAGAATGGCTGGTGTGAAAAAGTCTATGAGAAGAGAGTTCAGTGTCAACATTCCTCAAATATGTGACAACAACAAGAAGTGCAGAAGGATCTTTGACATGGGTAAGAGGTGGAGGAGCACCTGATGATGATCAAGGTTGTGTGTTTCTACCAAGTTTTGTGTGTTTCCATGTGTCATGACTTGATATCATCCTGGTACTACTGTTAGAAAAAGTAGTTGTGGTTCGTATTATTGCTTGTGTGTAACTATTATGGGGGAGCATGATAGGTTGTCATGCCTGTTGTTGCTACTGAGAAGATGTGGAGCTTGTTGCTATGTCTGGGAGAAGGTATTCTCTACAGGAGGTTTTGGTCTTCAGGGGGAGAACTGAATATATGTGACAAAGAGAGTTATGTACCTGTCGGGTGTGTAGCTGCTTTGGTACGGCCTATACAAAGCTTGCATGTTCTCATGTAACTTGTTTTGTTGTATCTCTGGTGAGGTTATAATGCCAGACAAGATGTCTTGACATTACACTGTCAAGTGGGTCATTTTGCCTTGACATTGTGGATATGGTTCTAGATATGTGTTTTTTAGTTTTGTTTCTGCTTGTGAACCTCTGATGTGTGCCTCTGATGTACGTTCTGGAGTTGTTTATAGCTCTTGGAATGGCCAAGTAACAGTATTATTTGTGACAGGGAGAATTTATTTTTCTCTGCAGAGTCTGTGGGTCTCAAAGGAAGTTCTGTTGTTGGATGTGAAATGTCTAATATGATGTCTTGACATTATGTTTAGATATTCAGCTGAGCATTGATCAAAATTTTTAGCAGGGTATTTAGTGGGAAGATTCATATTATGTGCCTGTGACTGGTTCATAGGAGTATTCAATGTCTATCAAGATGTCAGAACATTGTATCAAGTTATTTTAGTCAAGATTGTCAAGAATCTCTCTCTGGCCAGCATGCCAAGGATGGTTTGTCTAGTCATCAGTGCCTTCAAATAAGGCGTGTAAAACTTGTGGTTTTGGTGGTGCATGCGTATTCAAGAAAATAGGTTTCAATGACATAGGAATTGTCACAATCCAAGCTTAGAAAGAGAGAACGGGAATTAAAAGGTGTGTTTCCCACATGTGGACAGTGGTCCATTATCAAAGATAATTTCACTTCTTCCAATATTCTTCTCCTTGACTTGTCAGGAGATACAAGCAAAGAAATTGTGTTATATAAAGTCTGGAACCTGCTTGTCTTCACCTACCAGTAAGCTATTCTTCAAACATGAGCCAATCCTCCAAAATTTCTGATAATAAGAAGGTTCACTTGAAGGAAACCCTGAATGAAAAGAATGATCAATCCAATGTTGTGACATTTGCTGGGTCATCAATCAGAGTTATCTTGACAAGGAAAACATCTGTGACAAAGGTGACGTCCCTAAAGAAAATTTGTCCTAAGGATCATGTCTCTGATGCAGATGGTGATGAAGACTGGGTTCAATTTGTTAACTCAGGAGGATGGAGGGAGTAGCTAGCTCAAGAGGAGGGCTTGTTTTTGTTTATTTTTTGTTTTTGTAATAAGGTCCTATCATCAACTCTTTTCATTTGGGGTCTTAGGTTACTTTCTTTGTTTTTTTTTTGTGTACTTTTTATTTGAAGTGTTTCGCTTCCCTTACTACTAGTGTGTTTCTGTTCTTGCAGAGTCTTTTTTTTGTTTACTTGTTGTTTGTTAAATTTTAGCTCAAATAGGGGAAGAAAAGTAGAGTCTCTAAAGATGGTATTTGGGGCTTTTGAGCTTGTGTTGTACATAGAATGTTCTACCAGATGTTCTGTCATTCTAACTGTGTATTGGGGTCTTATGACTTATGACTTGTGTTCTTCATATGTTGCTTCTTCCATATGTGTTTCTAATGTGTGTGGCTTCTGCCATATGTGTTTCTAATGTCTTGAACTTGTTTAGTTCAAGTTTGTGTCTAGGTTGGTTTTCTTGTGCTTCGGAAAAGTTTCTTCTTCCTTTCTGAGAGGGAGATTTATTCCCCCGTGACAAGGATCAGTTATGTGGTCTAGAGGGAGTATCTTGGATATTTCTAAAGATGTAGGTTATCTTCTTCCTCATGTACACAGTCTCCAGGTTTATTGTGCAAAAGGTGTTTTAGCCAAAATTTGCCAAAGGGGGAGATTGAAAGTTCCATGGTTTGTTGATTGGAAATAATTTTGGTAAAACATGGAAGATTTGGAAAACATGTATCACAACCAGAAGTTGAGCAAGATGTCATGACATCGTGACCAACTGGTATAGCAGAGTCTACTGTCATGTTTCCTGATAGATGTTATGACAGATGTTGTGACATGTTATACCATAACTTACTTTAGAATAGTTATGCATCTGCATTTTAAATCCTTGAAGATCTGATTGTAAAATTTGATATTTTGGATGTTTTGAGTACTCATTTAGGCGCAGCTAAGCAAGGATATTTTAGGAACATTGCAGCTTTTGTCTGGTTTCATAAAAAGGATCTTGGAGATTTTTTAGGAAACTTTGAAGATTTTTTCCTATTTTTATGGAGACGATTTTGCATGTGGTTTACAACTGAAAGAGTGGATTTGATTGAAGAGTCCAAGCCCGTACTGCTAGAGTCTATATAAATAAACTCACTAAACCTAAAATTGTGTGGGAGCATTATTGAAGAAACCGTGTGTGCACAAATAAGGGTTTATGGTTTGAGAGTCCTTTAGGTGTGCTGCTGCATTGTGTGTCACTCATGTATCTTCTGATACATTGAGATAGACTGATTGTTAGTTATTAATTGTCCACTCTAAAGCTTTTAAGCAAGAGTGTATTATCCTTGATTGAAGCTTTTAAGTAAGATCAAGTATTGTCCTTGAAGTGTGTCTTCTATTGATTTATTGTAAAGCTTATCACTGTTGTTGAGATTGAGAAAGTGAGAAGGGACTCTTATATCTATGAGTGTCTTAGGTAGAAATTGCATTGGGTAGGGATTAAGTGAGAAGGGACTCTTTGAATTGATACTACTAATAGTGGATTTCCTTCCTAGCTTGGTAGCCCCCAGACGTATGTGACGTTGCACCGAACCGGGTTAACAGTTACTTGTGCTATTTACTGCTTTCTTATTGTGTGTTTACCTTTTTCTTTATCAGTTCAAATATTAGTGTCGTGACATCGCCTTCGACATCTCATATCTGATACCAGAATTTCACTTCTAACAAAAATTAAATGTCATATTTGCACAATCAATCAACACTAGCTTAGGGTTTTTAATCCTCATATCCTAACAAACATAATGGTAACTCATATGGATGCAAATGATGCTTGAATCATTGAATTTGAAAAGTTGAAAGACTTTGGAGAATGTCCAATGCACCTTCAAAGTTGTTCCAGATGCAAAATGATGGTTGTTTTAGCTCCAATGAACCTCCAGAAATGTGTTTGAATGATCAAGTTACCTTGGAAAGCCTTTGGTTCTTCTGCTCGAATCAAGTTGCAATGGAGGAAAAGTGAAAAGTGATTTCTAAGATGGAGGTGTTACAGGTTGTGTTTGATGATTTGGAAAGCTTCAATGGAGTATTTAGAAGTGCTTGAGATGTTTGAATGGAAGGAAATGGCAGGGAATGAAAGATTGGAAGTTTTGTCTCTCTGGTAAACAATGGTGACCAAAGAGAGTTGACTTCTGGTTTGAGATGCTCTGAGTGGTTTTGGTGTGTTTGAGCAAGTTATGTAGGATGTTTATGATGCGTTTGAGTGAAAAGTTTAGAGGTTTGAGGATTGCAACAAGTTTGGACAAATTTGGTGTTTGGAGGAAAGTGATGAACACTTGGAACTTCAATGTATACTTGCTGAGATTATGAGAGGTTTCTTGGTTCAATTGTTGTGTGTTTAGCATCTGGTATGATGCTCTATTTATAGGAGAAGTGATCAGAAAAGGATCAATAGATCATAGTTTTGTTGGATGAACTTTTGATCAAATCCATAAAGTTGAATATCAAGTACAAAAGTGGACTTTTGCTTTATAGCTCCTAATGTTGACCTTCCCTCACAAGTTTCCAAGGGTTGCACAACTTGTACAAGTTGGTTCTGGTTCATATCACATTTTCCTTGAATCATGGAAAGTGGTTGGTGATCAAGAGGTACTTTTATGCAATGTCCAAAAGCGTGTCAAGGTAGCACATTGGATTGAGATTTTGTATGGTGAAACAAGATCAATTGTGGCAGAATTTGGTACCATTGAAAAGATTTCATGATAGTAAATAAGTTCCAAGTTGGACACTTGCTCTGAAAATGCTTGGAAGATGGGCAAAAGATGTCACAAACTCATGTGAAAAATCTGGCTGAACATTTGTGCAATTCTGCCTTGGGTCAAACTGCCTAACCATCCACTTTGTAACTTTGTAACTTGATGCTCAAGCAAGAGAAATTCATTCTCTTGGTACCATTGGAAAGAAGATATCACGTACTACAATTTTAATGTTGATCACTTGGAAAGAATCAAATTGGATCATTGAGAAAACTGACCTTTAAATTGAACTTTTAATTGTTTTATACTTAGAAAAATTTCTAAGGGTTTGACATTTTCACATCTTTGAAAACCTAAACTTTGATCAACCATAACTTTCAATTGGTAAGTTCTTTTGGGTCCATTTTTTCACCAATATGAAGTATTTAATACCATCTTTAAAAGGAATCCTCAAGTGTCTTCATTGGATGCTTGAGGAAGAAGTTATGGTCTTGGAAAGTAGGCCACTTGAACATAGATTTCCATAACTTAGAAAAAATTCTCAAACCCTAATTTTCACAATTATTGATCGTTGAATGATTTTATTGATTAATCATTTTCTAATTCACCTATTTTCATGATCCTTGACTTGTGGAGCCATGTTTGACCAAAAATCTCAAAAGTCAAACTTTGACTTCGATTATAGTTGACTTTTCATCAAATGAATTCAAATCTTTCAATTGTCAATGAATCAAGCTTCTTGAGCCAATCCAAATATATAAATGGACTAAAATGATATACTTGAGGTCTTTAAACCATTTCTTGAGGTGTGAGATCATGCTTTTCTAAAAAAAAGTCAACTCATGGTTGAATTAGACGAAAACCCTAATTTGGTGCATCAGATGACTTGGAGCTTGTTGAACTTGAGTCTATGAAACTTTGCACTTGATTATTGATGTAAGTAAACTTTTGATCATGTTGAGAGGTTGAGGATCACACTACTCCTTTATTGGCCAATTTCTTGAACTTCTTGGTGGCACAAACCCTAATTTATTATCAAAGTAAGCCAAAGCACATACTTGTATTTCCAAGGGGTTAACAATGCATAAAAAACACACACATGAGATGATTGATGATATGCCAAAATGATGCAAATGAGGTGGAACATTAGGGTTAAAAATTAGAGTGTGACAATCACCTCAGACCCCTTGAGCTTGCATCGGTTTAGAAAGTCTATCAGCTCATCTTCGGCCCTTGGATAGACCGCCTTCATCTTGTTTTCATATTCTTCGACTACAACCTCCTTAACCTCCATGTTGAGGTCCTTAGTGGCTCAACAACATGGCATCTAGAGGCTCAACATAGATTGCCTCTCTATCCTGAAGAGAGTTTTCATCAATTTTCATATGTGGTTTGGTCTTCTCTCCAAACTTCACCTGTCCTCCTTCAAAGCGTTCTCCATAAGTCTTTGAAAAGAAAACATTGAGAAGTTTTATGACCCAAAAAATTATGATATTTGTATAAACCTCTCTTTTTCCTTTGCTCAAGTGGAGGTGTTTTTAGGCCTTTTGGCACTAAAATTTGCCCATTAGTAACTAACAAGTCAAATTTTTCGTCACACTTGGTCACGTCAAAGGTATATGTTTTCTTAGAAAATTTTCCATTCTTTTCAGTTTCGACAGGTTTTTTCTGTTCGAGGGTGCCAAGAGTTTAGAAACATATGGAGCTTTTGGATTTAACTTTTCCACATTAACCTCATTTTTTTGACAGATTCATAATCTATATCTGACTCTTGCTTATTTTCACCCACTTCGACATTAGCAATTTTTTCTTTCTTCTTGTACTTATTCGACCTAGCCTTCTCAGCTTTCAAATGTTCGACCTGTCGAACTCTATCTACTAATTGGGCCATATCTCTTAAGTATTAGGTATCTAACTTCTTCCTAATTGAATAGTCTAAAACCCTTACGGCTATCTCGACTAACTCGTGTTCAGGCACCTAGGTAAAGCAACTTGCCTTTAATTGTCTAAAATTATTGAGACACTCGTCTATTGTTTAAGCAAACTTTCACTTGACACTTTCCAATTCCTCCAGGCTAATATTAGATTAACCCATATATAATTGTTCGTGAAACACTCTCTCTAATTGATTTTAGTTATATATAGAATGTGAAGGGAGTGTCGCAAACCCCGTAAAAGCGTTTTTGGTAAGAGAATTAGGGGAAATACTTCATCCATAGATTCTCATTTTTTGATATGTAGCCAACCTCAACCTTATATCGAGTGATATGTTCGACTATGGAACCACCAGTGTCGCCAACAAAGTTAGTGAACTTGAGGACTTTCCATCCTATAGGGAATTCAGTTTGCAACACAAATTTAGACAAAGGACAACCATAGTTAGGCCTATGGAGGCCAACATTAAGGCCATATTGGGCCATATTTTCTTCTGCCATATTTGCTAAATTATTTTGTCATGCAAGATTGTTTTGCAGGACCTGTTGGACCATTTGGTATGTGTCTTAGTTTCTATTAATCAATAGCACCCATGGTCTGACTCGACATGCATTCCCTTCAACTTCCCTATGTATAGGTTGTTGACTAATTAGGGCATGAAATGTTGTTTCCCTTGATTTAGGGCAATCCATTCATTATTTGGCGCTCCTAGATATTGGATTGCCCTTACATTTTGGATATGAGGAACTTGTCAAACAAGTGTTTGAGGCGTTGCAAAGAAATTAACAGTTTGACTCATTTGGTTCACCAATTGTTGATAACTTTGGTTGGTGTTCTGAATCAATGGAACAAACACAATACTAATCTATTGGTAAACATATTAACCATATCATGATTGCTCTTATCCATTTGGTACCTCACAGTCGCAAGGGAACTAGTAGTTAGCGCTAGCAACATGCTGTTGGCAAACCATACGAGTACTCCCTACCAGTCATGGGTAATGTAAATGGTGGGACATATGAAGCCATATGGTCTCCAGTAGTGGGTTGTATAAACCCTGAGAGTCGTTGGAAAACTCATAGGCAGTGATGGAGGAATCACCATTTCTGGAGACATCGACGACATTCACGACGTACTCATCATGGGGGAAGTTACCCCTGAAGAAGTCGAAGTACCCGCCACTATAACCGTTGACTCGGTTGGTAATTCTTCATTTGAAACACTATTCTGGGCGAGGGAAGTGTTTTTTTGGCAAAACATTTTTCTGATTTTACCACTTCTCAATTTCATATACTCTTAGACATTTGAAATGTTTCATGAATGAAGAACGTAATGATTCAACAAAACACTACTTTAAAAAAATGTTTTAAATTTTTGCACAAAAGGTCCTATCGGGCGTGCCAATTTGTTTACTTGTAATTTTGGTAAACAATGGTTTGCTTACAGGATGAAACTCGAAAAGATCCTATGACATATTATGCGTAAATCTGGACAAAGTGTGGTGTTTGAATGTTGATAGAATGATATCAAACTAGATGATTCAATTGAAAATAATATATAGATACTTGAACAAAGTAAATTAAATGCACGAATGTAAATCAAAAGATAACATAATACTTTAATTAAATAACAAAAGTAAAAGTGTACACCTAATCATATATGTATTATTTTACACTCAATTCTCTCTAAAACTTAGATATTTTGAGGTTTTTTTTATAGAATTTTAGTATGATATTTGCGGACCCCTAATGATGTACAACAAACTAGTTTATATAGTAAGCACTTAGTAACTGTCAATAACGTATACTTCTACGGAGTTCACCATGTACCCCACTACAATGTATTATTATTTCCTAGAATGTGTCCACATGTCCTTAAACTTTGAATTTAACTTTGAAACGTTGCTAACTAATGAAAAATCATGCTTGTGACTTCAACTGCTTTATTCGAAAACCTCGGTCTTTGACTCCTTTAAGGTAGTGTCGGAAAATGTATAAATTGCCCATTTTCGATTATCACAATTCACTAAGTCTTAGAACTTGGCAAGCACGTTTGACTGAACATATTTTGTAGAGAGAATGATCATAATTTTGTATATTTGTTCTCGAGACTCCTTCAAACTAATGTTGAAGTAATATCAAGCCAATGTCGAAGTAGTGTCAAAATCAATAGCTAACAACAAGTTGAGTATGATTAAAATTACTGCTTGAGAATGGTTCATTTCTGTTAATAATGTGGGTCTGAATTTACTTTTGGATGGATTGATGTGTCAATCTGGATATTTGTATTAAGGTAGTTATTGACAATTTGTTGTTTCTCTTCCGGTTTCCTGTTTGTTTCTCGTTGTAATGTAGGGTTGAGCATTCCTACGCTTTTTAATTCATTCTTTTTGCTTATAAAAAAACCAAAATTCAATTATTGTTTTTTTTCAAAAACAAAAACCAAATATGTTAACATAAAACAATCGAATAACTGAATAAGTAAGGATTAAATTTAAATGGAAATTGGTTAATAAATAGAGAAACAATTATACAAAAAAAAACAGATTTTGATGGTTAGAATTAAAAGTTAGATGTAAATAATGTGTAAAATTTATAAATGACAAAATTGAGAGAGAAAATTGAGGGTCGTATTTATGCAATGCTACCACTATCATAGGTATGACTCCGTCATCTCGCTTTGACGCCTTCTTGTTATTTA
Organism: Lathyrus tuberosus; assembly: GCA_022829125.1. Taxonomy (NCBI): domain Eukaryota; kingdom Viridiplantae; phylum Streptophyta; class Magnoliopsida; order Fabales; family Fabaceae; genus Lathyrus; species Lathyrus tuberosus. The sequence continues at coordinate 8,668,864 of JALAZF010000082.1, read as the reverse complement.
TCTAGAAGATTAAATAATTTTTTTTCGCATTTTTCATTGTGTGAAAATTATTTTTAGTTTATTTTTTGAAGAAAAAAAAACTCCATGATGAAGAAGTTAATTAACCTAGTATGTCTATGTTTAATATGAAAACATATGAAAAATTATAATCGTATAGCTAATATAAAAGTGTCAAGGTAATAATGTTGATTATTCTATACACTGTAGTTACACTTTTAATTTTGAATGAGTTTTTGACATAATAGAGTATATTGTAAATATGCATGAAATAAATAAAAACATAATTAATGTCCACCAATAAATGAAATTTTCATAAAGTAACATATAATTATACGTAATCTAACATATAAGAATTTGAATGGCTGTGGAAAGGACGATTTTGCCCCTCTGGCTTCTCAAGCTTCCACGTCGATGCTGCCTGCGTTCGCCACGAAGCATGTGTTGCGTTGGCGCTTCTGAGCATTGAATGCGGTACTGTTCCGGTCGCGTTCCCCATGCTCCATCTCTGCGGCTGTCCAGTCCGCCGATTCGCCATCATCATCTATACTTATGGCTTATCTTCCCTTCCTTCTTATCCACTCAACAACACACATTCATTTCCCACATTTTCCCTCATTCTCTGCTCCTCATTCTCCTCCGCCGCCCAACGATGGCTCGTCCGTTCACTGCTCTTGCTGAGCTTGATGACTCCAAAGATTTATGGAAGGTTGCGGTCCGCGTTCATCATCGATGGTTTGTTGTGACAAACAGCAAAAAACATTTTGAAATGGTTATGGTTGATGAGAATGTGAGTTCCTTTCTCTGGTTCTTTCTTTGCTTTGTTATCCTCATTATTTTCTTGGTATAGTCTTTCTGTGGTTTATACTATTTTCATTTTCTGATTCAATTTCTGAGTTGTTTTTGCTCACCAACTTTGTTGTTATTTTGTCCCTTTATCCATGGTTGTGGTGTATAGGAATGGTTCTGGGTGACTTGAAATGGTTGTGGTTCATAAGGATGTGAGTTTGCGAGTTATTTGGTTTACTCTTGGTGTTGTTTATCCTATTTGATAACTCTGATTTCATTTCTGGCTTATTTTTGCTGGGTGACTTCATTGTTATTTTGTGTCCTTTATCCGGTCCATGGTTGTCCTTTATCCTTTTTCCTATATTTGTCTATGCAAGCTCTTTGGTTTAGTGTTGTTGTTGTTTGTTCTATTTTGCTTCCTTATTTTTGCTCTTTCTTTTGCTAGGTAAGGTAATTATGAGTTGGTGTTCTTTAGCCGGTTGATTGTCTTTTAACTTGTGTTTTGCGAACGTCTTTTGATGTTGTTTTCCGTGTTTGTTAATTTGCAAGGCAACCGAAATTCATGTTGTTGTGCCACCGGTCGTGGAGGAGATGTTTGATGCCATGTTGAAGGTGGATGTGACGTATACTATATCCAATTTCTAGGTTGTACCGAATGGTTTGGTCTTTAAGCCGACCTCACACCGATTTATGGTTAAATTCACTTGAGGGACCTGTGTCGCTGATGCAGGCAAACATCAAATCCCGCCGATCCTGATCCGGCTTACGAGTTTTGGGGATATAATCAGTGGAAACTATAAAAGAGATATGCTCATCAGTTATGATCTTTCACTCAATACATATTGTTATCGATTCCTATTATGCTCTTCATTTTCTGGTTTTTCCTGTTTCATATATTGTTGGTATGGTGGAGAGCATAGGATTTACTCAGGCGCATAGTGGCGGAAGGAAACAACAGATTAATATGATGCTAAGGGACAATGCGTGGGTTTTGCTGTTGTCACAGCTTTTTATGTTTGTTTTCCCATTTTCCTACTCGCGGTGTTTCTCATTAGATATTTTTGCTTCTTCCAGGAATAACACAATTAACTGTACTTTGTGGGAGACATATGCGGTGTTGTTCATCAAATTTAACAAGGAGCATACTGGTGTGTCTGGACCGACTGTTGTTCTGTTGTAGTACGCAAAAGTCAAAGAAGAAGGTTGTTCACTTGGTTATTGTGTTCTGATGTTGTGTGGTGAATGTTGAGTTAAATAACATTTTCCTGGTTTTTTTGTTTATTTTTGTTCCCTCCGTGTGATGCAGGAAAATATCCATTGGTTGTTTCTAATACTTTTAATGTGACAAAAATGTTGATCAATGCTGATGTTTCCCCTATCAACACTTTTCTTAAAAGGTTATTCTCTGCCACATCTTTGTATCCAATGATGCTTTATTCGTATTGCATGAATCTTATTTTTCTTTGTCTTTTCCTGCAGTGTCTCTTCTGATTCTATTGTCATGCTTTCTGGACAGACATCTTCCCAGGGTTCCCAAAATGCAGACAGTTCCCAGGACACTCCCTTAAAAAAATTGTGTTCCAGGGCTATTGTGCTGCCTCTGAATGAAATCTGTAAACTTTCTAGGGTATGGTGTGTCTCGCCTAATCATCTAAATCGTTTAAATCTCTATGACATATATGTACACAAAGAGCCACAGAGGGCATAAGTAAATATCCTAAGAATAATGTATTTTGCATATTCGTTAGGCAGTTTTATTGACACTCCCTTGATAGTTTTTAACATGAATAGTTTTTTTAATTCTATTATAGGATACCTTTTGTGCAACTGTCGCAACAACAGGGAAAATTCTTGCCTCTCAGCATGGTTGGTATTATCTGGCGTGCCATGAATGGCCAAAGACTGCGCGCGGGGATAGCCCACCTTTTATCTGTGAGGATGGGCATTCTACTGAGACTGCGATTTATAGGTCTACTCCTTTAAGGTTTGGTCAATTATATAATGTATAGTAGTCCTTTGATCTGGTGTTGATTTTATCGTTTCTGTATGTTAGGTACAAGATTGAAATAGAGGTTGCTTATGATAGTCAGCGCTGTAAATTTGTTTTCTGGGACAGAGAATGTATGCAGTTTCAAAGAGGCAGGATGTTGAGACTCAATCAGTTTGTGCCACGTAAACTGAACTCCCAGTTTCAAGGAAGACACATGTTGCTGTTATTTTTGAGGTTGAATATAATCCCTTAGATGAATTTGTTAGATTAGTTTACTTATTCTCGCTTACATTTTCAATTTCTTCACAATGTTTCTATGGTCCCAGGACCTATGCTGATATTCAATGCACTTCATGGTCCCATTATTGTTAACATTACAACGTCACATTGAAACATACTATTCCATGAAATACATTTGGTATGCTTCCTTTTACATTGGTTATTTACATTTCTTATTTGTGCTTTCTGGTATGCTTCCTTTTCATTTATATTGTTAATTTTTTTATGGATATTCCACAACTATGACTGACATTACTTCTTGCATTTCAATTTTTCTTTTGGTGTGCAGAGATTTCAGGACCAACACAACAACCAAGTTACCTATTTTATACACGTCCAATACCCTAACAATTTGGTGAAATTCGAACCCTGCCAGGGAATGCTTCGTTTGTCTCAGGATATTTTTAAGTCATTTTCATTGACTTTGTTACTGGTTTAATCATGTCTATGATCCAATTTTTGTAGGAAGTTAGAGGATAATGATCTGCAATGATTTCTTCCTCCCACTTTTGGAAATTTTAAACCTTTCGAGGATTTTGTAAAACCTCTTTCATTCAGTCTTTTTATTTTATGTGTATGTCTAATGTTCAGTTCCACTTTAAATATAACTTTTGTTTCCTCAAAGTCTAATTGTTACTTTTCATTACCTTTAATGAGCAATAAGTTCATACATTCTATTTGCAACTAGATGATACACTTAACCATCACCACTCTTTATAATTTTGCCTGTCAATATTCCAACTTTAAAGTTTGTAAACTATAATTGCATTTCCAATTCCAATGTAGGGGGAAGCTGCAGAGTCACAACCTTATTATTTATTCAGCCCTCCTATTCTCTACAACACACACCAAACTTGAAACACTCAAAATATCAAATATGGCATCCAACGAAAATACCAATGCTGCAGACCCTACTGAATACCACACTCCGCCTGATATGCAACATTCTGCGGAATCGCAACTACCAGCCGGTGACAATCACCCTGTCGACGGGCAACAGGTTGTACAGGTTTGCTATTTATAATTACTGCTGCTTTTGTTATTCATGAAATATATGTCTGCCGTATTCTTTCATTGTGATTAACAACTATAATCTACATAACATCAACAGACCCAATAACAACTCCAATCTGCTGTTCGCAATCAACCCCGTTTTGACAACTAAGAAGCTACGGTTGTGCAACCACCTACGGTTTTTGACCTCACTGAACCTCAACAATAGCCTGGTCGGTTTCAACCAATGCTGCCGCTACCCCCGGTACAATTTCGTTTTCCCTGCATGTTTTAGCCCGTATATAACTACATGTAGCCTGTATGTTTATGTATTATCATATTTGATTTACTGGGTTTCTTCTTAAGGTTCGTCATGCTTCTGCACTGCAACCGAGAAGAAAGAGAAAAAGAAATACGAAATCACGCAAAATAATGATGAAATCCAAATGTTTTGATTCGGATGAAGACAACCAATGGGACAATGATCCAGTTGATTCGGATGATGACGATGATCGGGATTATACGTGGGAGAATTTTATGTCTGCAAGGAGATTTAGATTTACTGATTAAATCTCTTACTTAGATTTCAATTTCAATTCAGTCCTTTATATATTGCATTATTTCATTGTCTTCTATATTTAATTGTTTTTAACCATTTTCCATTATGTAGTATAATCAATTTTAATGATATTTCATAATTTCGTATTATTGACTAAAATTTAATAACTTTTACAATATTGTAACACTCATTTCAGTAATTAATAATAATAACTAAAATGTAATAACTTATCAAAAATCTTAACATAATATATAACATTATTTTAAAAAAATTAATAAAAATAAATGTTAACGAGTCAAGTTCATCATTGATCAATATATATTTATTTACATAATTAAAAAAATGTATATACTTATACATAAATATACAACCATTCTAAATATAAAATCTACTCAATATACAACCATTCTATATTTAAATATTTATATGTGTCCCAATTTGATAAGTTAAACCAATATTTTAATAATTCACTTTATAGATATTTAACATACATTGGTTTTGGGAACTTGAGGATGGTGCTATCCATTTACTTCCCTGCACTTTTGCCATATAAACAACATGAACCTCACCTCTCTACACAGATATTCATTTTAAACTCCCATATTTGTGAGTCCTTTGATAAAGTTATTTAAACTCCTTGCCAAATCTGCTACATGCTATGGATGGGCTTGGATCATTCATATGTCACAAGAATAGTTCTGTTGCAAGAAAAAGAAGGAGGCTGATAATTAATTTGAGAAAAAATAGACAGACTCATAATGAACTTGGAGATCTCTTGCATCCTCCTGTTTCATGCACTCTGAATGATCCTCAAAACATCTGTTGCACTCCACCGATGCAGCAACATTACTAGCACAAAAATAGTTTACCACGTTTAGGGTTTCATGCTGCTCCGCGAATCAACCTCCTTCCCATTTTGGAGCGCCCAGTACGGCTCCCCGATCATGTTACCGATTGTACAACTGTTACTAATCACAGTCCTGAAGTTAATTTAGTTGTCGGAACAAGAAGAAGACTAATAATAAATGACAAGTTAGCCTCACATACCAGTGATCAGTCTGAAACTCTGACATCATGGCAGTGCAATAGTGACCTGAGAAATCTAAACAATACAGATTTTCCTGGCCCGAGTTTTGCTCATGCCCCTGAAACTGGTGTACCTATTTCTGCTTCTAATGCCAAACTTGATTGGGTTGCAAGAAAAAGAAGAAGACTAATATTAAATGCCAGGTCCCGTTCACGTGACTGTCGCCAAACCAAAACTGTATCAACATCAAAGGCCAAAACTGTGATGGGAGACGACAACATATTTAATACAACAATGCTTGTTGCGACACGTAATTCGCATGATCCCCAATCATAAAATGATGTGAATGTAACTATACATACTCCCATAAATCATGATCCTCAATCATCTACTCCTATGAATACAAATTATACAATTGCTTCTGTAGATGCTGCTACATATTCAACTGATGAACTCAATCTGATCTCGATGATGATCAAACAACAATGGAGAATTCAGATTCGAATGAAAAGACCAATGATGAACCAATGATTGATTCAAATTTAGAATGTATGTGTACTTATTAGAATTCACCACTTTTAACTAACTAATGCGTTTTCTGTATGATCGCCTGAAATTTTCTTTTATGCAGGCTATTCTGATATTGGACAACAGGTATGGGAATGTCAGTTTTGTCATGCTTGTATGTGGTACCAGGAATGTAAAACAAAATCAAGGCATACCACTGTCCCTAAGTTCACTGTCTGCTGTAGAGGCGGCAAGATTGTCCTGCATATCCTTAAAGAACCACCGGTTCTTTTGCGCACACTGCTGTATGAAACAAATCTAGAGAGTAGGAACTACCAAGATAACATTAGGACATACAATGCTATGTTTTCCTTCACGTCCCCGGGAATGGAATTTGACAAAACCCACTCAAATGGTAGAGGCCCACCAACATTGAGACTTCATGGACAAACATGTCATAGAATTGGTGGCTTACTGCCAGAAAGTGGCAAACCCCCTCAATATGCTCAGTTGTATATTTATGATACTGCTAATGAAATTGAAAACAGAATGGATTGTTTCAGGTATTTCTGCTCATTCTAATTTGAATATTTATTTCACATTGTGTGATTTCTCCTAACATAATGTTATTCTCCATTAAAAAGGGATAATAAAGTTATAACGAGAGAAATAGTTGCGAAGTTGAAGATTATGTTAGATGGTTGTAACGTTCATGCAAAAGCTTTTAGAATGGCAAGAGATCTATTGGAAGGTAATTCATTTTTAGACGTAAAGTTACAATTGATTCATGATCGTCAGCAAAATGGTCGACTGTACAACACACCTACTGTTTCAGAAGTTGCTGCACTCATTGTCGGTGATATAGATTTAGCATCTCAAAGAGACATTATTGTGCAGTCAAAGGATGGAAAACTGCAAAGAATAGATGAATTTCATCCGGCATACCTTGCATACCAGTACCCTCTAATTTTTGCGTACGGTGAGGACGGTGTTAGAGATGATATACTTCACAAATACCGCCATGAATCTTTGGTTACAGAGAAAAATAGACAAACAATTAAAGATTGGTTATGTTTCAGATTACAACACAGGAAGAATGAGGCTGAGACTCTGCTTCACTCACGCCGACTTTTTCAACTTTTTTTGGTAGACGGTTATGCAATGATGGAGTCCCAAAGACTAAATTGGTTGCGTAAAAATCAATCCAAATTATGAGTAGGGAAATATAGACAATTAAATGAGCAATATGGTGATGGTTCCCAGCAAGAACCTGGGAAGAAAGGGAAAAGAGTTATACTTCCATCATCGTATGTGGGTAGCAAGAGATATATGGACCAACTGTATTTTGATGGCATGGCGATTTCAAGCAAGTTAGGATTTCCCGATTTGTTTGTGACGTTTACCTGCAATCCAGCTTGGCCTGAAATCTCGTTGTTCTTAGCCAATACTACTCTTAAGGCACATGACAGACCAGATATCATTTATAGGGTCTTCAAAATCAAATTTGACGAATTGATGATAGATTTAACAAAGAATCATATCCTGGGCAAAGTCTTGGCATGTACGCGTTTTTGGAATTATTTTTATGTCTTCATATTTCTTGTACGCAGTTCATTTAGTCCATTCTTAACTATGCGTTTATATGGTTTTCCCCAGTTCTGTACACAATTGAATTCCAAAAACGGGGACTGCCGCACACTCATGTATTATTATTCTTACATCCTCAGAGCAAATTTCCGACACCAGCTGATATTAATGCCATAATATGTGCTGAGATTCCAGACCCAGTTCTCCATCCTACTTTGTACAATTTGGTTGCACAGAACATGATGCATGGTCCGTGTGGTCTAGCCCGACCCAAATCTCCCTGCATGAAAAATCAAAGATGTTTAAAGTTTTTCCCAAAAAAAAACAATGAAAACACGGTAATTGATGCAGAAGGTTATCCACTATATAGGAGAAGATCACACATTCACACCATCTTCAAATACGGAGTTTCATTGGACAACCGACATGTTATTCCATACAATGCGAGATTGCTACTGAAATATCGAGCTCATATTAACATAGAATGGTGTAACCAGAGTACATCAATAAAATATCTTTTTAAATATATACACAAGGGATATGATAGAATAACAGCTACAATTGTTAATTCAAAATCAAATGCACGAAATAGGATGGAACCGGTGGACGAAATAAAATGGTATTTGGATTGCCGATATGTTTCCCCAAGTGAGGCATGCTGGCGAATATTTTCTTATGATATACATGGTCGGAAACCAGCTGTGGAAAGGATGTTTTATCATTTGATAGGTGAAAAACCTGTTTACTATACTGATTTTGCACGCATGGAAAATATTTTGGAAAAAGCAAGTGTGACCGAATCAATGTTTACTGCATGGTTGCTAGCTAATGCTAAATATGATGAGGCAAAGTCATTGACATGTGGACAATTTGTATCCAAATTTGTTTATGTAAAGAAAAAACGTTTGTGGCAGCCTAGGAAAAAAGGATTCACAATTGGCCGTTTAATATGGGTTCCACCGACCACGGGAGAATTGTTTTACTTGCGAATGATGTTGACGGTGGTTACTGGACCAACCTCTTATGAACAAATACGCAGGATTGGAGATGTTCAATATGATACTTTCAGAGATGCCTGCTTTGCAATGGGCTTTGTTGGAGACGATAAGGAGTATATTGGTGCTATTCAAGAAGCAAGTGAATGGGGTTCTGGCGATTTTCTTAGGAGACTATTTGTTGTCATGTTGTTGTTCGGAGCCGTCAATAGACCAGAATATGTTTGGAACGAGTCATTTAAGTTCTTATCCGATGGTATCTTGCATCAACAGAGATGTTTGGCTTATAATTCAGGTATATATTGCTTGGTTCTTAATTCATTACTCATTATTTGTATAATTTGTTTTCCCTTACACATATTCTCATACATGGGTGATTGTGCTTAACACCTTTTCTGATTTATATAACAGATTTAATATTATCAGAATATGAGTTACAGACTTTAACATTAACTGAAATTGAAAAACTGCTCCAAGCGAATCGAAGTAGTCTTAAACGTTTTGGAACAATGTCGTATCCGGATGATTATGTTCTGCAGCAGTTAGGTAATAGGTTTATATACGATGAAAGGAATTATGATATCCCTGCACTAAAAGCAGAATTTGCTATTCTATTTCTTGGTCTGACAGGTCTGTATAAATGTCTCAATGCATTTTCATTGAATTATTCTATTCATGCCCAATTTTAAACCTTGGTATTTCGTTTAGATGAACAGGGTCTGATTTATGAAAAAATCATGAAGGCTGTCTCAGATCAAACAGGTGGAATTTTTTTCTGCATGGGTATGGCGGTACAGGAAAAACATATATTTGGCGAACACTTGCAAGTGCTTTGAGATCAAAGCATGATATTTGTTTGACAGTTGCAACTAGCGGTATAGCATCTCTATTATTGCCTGGCGGGAGAACGGCACATTTAAAATTCAAAATACCTGTGCCTACTTTGGAAAATTCAACTTGTAAGATTGATTACGGTGATGACATTGGTGAGTTGCTAAGGCAAACAAAATTGATCATTTGGGATGAGGCCCCAATGGCACACAGATATACCTTTGAAGCGCTGGACAGAACATTGCAAGATGTCATGAGTAGTTTTAGTAATTCTGATTGTGTTTTCGGTGGCAAGGTTGTTGTATTAGGTGGGGATTTTAGACAAATTTTGTCGGTGGTACCAAGGGGTAGCCGTTCGGATATAATTCATTCTACAATAAATGCATCGTATATATGGCATTTTGTGGAGGTGTTATCTTTAACCAAAAATATGCGCCTGCAGTGTGGTGAAAATGAACTTCAACAAGCTGAAATACGGGATTTCTCCAATTGGATTTTGAAAATTGGCGAAGGGAAAGTTTCTGAACCTAATGATGGATATGCCAGCATTGAAATTCTGGAAGACCTTTTGATTACTGACTATACTGACCCAATTGATGCAATTATTGAAAGCACATACCCGAACTTTCTATCAAATTGTCAATCAAATGACTACCTAAAGAATTGAGCTATACTAGCTTCGACTTTGGAAGTTTTTGATCAAATTAATAATCGGATCCTCACATCAATGCCAGGTTTGCATTTTTTGCTAAATTTTGGTTTTGATTTTTCCTTTTTCGGTTTATTCTATTTATGTTTCCATTCGGCTTATCTCACAGGGGACATGCGAGATTATTACAGTTCAAACTCTGTTGATCAGTTTGAAATTAATGACGACGAATTCATCGATATCCTAACACCTGAGTTTCTAAGTTCCCTTGCAACCTCAGGATTGCCTAATCATCACATTAAATTAAAGATTGGTACACCTATCATGCTTATGCGCAATATTGATCAATCAGAAGGTTTGTGTAATGGAACAAGGCTCATAATAACAAGGATGGCAAATCATGTTCTTGAAGCAGCAATTATGGCTAGAAAAGGTTTTGGGAAATTGGTTTATATTCCTAGAATGGATATGTCCCCACAACAATCTCCATGGCCTTTTAAACTTACCAGACGTCAATTCCCAATTATTGTCTCATATGCGATAACAATAAATAAATCACAGGGTCAATCTGTGGATCATGTCGGTATTTACCTACCTCAAGATGTTTTTACCCACGGTCAAATATATGTCGCACTATCAAGAGTTACAACCAAAAAAGGGATCAAAATATTGATACACAACGAAGAAAACAAAGCAAAAAATACGACAACTAATGTGGTTTATAAAGAAGTGTTCAATAATGTGTAAATTATAGTGTAATCTATATAACTCACATACTACATTTTGTATTCTTTTTTTCTGCTCTATGATATTATAGTTTCTTTCTGTTGTGTTACTTTTATATATAACATCATTGTGACAAGTTCATTTATATTCTGTAATGTACAGATTCTATTATGACCTGTATCATCTAACAACATTCAAAACAAAGTTTTGTATCATTCTGTTTTAATATCACGGTAACATTAAAACATGTCAAAAGCAGATACATCTTTAAACTAAATGCATGATAAGCTACAAACCATTTGTTCGTGCCGATACATAATAGTTGTTACCGAAATTTATGTATTACATGAAGCTTAGAAATTCCCAATTTTATATACATTGCATCTTTTGTTCGCATCATTTACATCCAACCTAAATCTGATTCTGTCTCCCACCCTTAGCTGGTTTGACTCACAGAATGAATCCCATTCATATCCTATTTTGCTGCGGTGAGGGTCATCTATGTTCAGGACCAATTGCATTTGAGTCCAGCCATTGTCACCACACAGTGTTATAACCTCATAATCATAATCTTTCAGAACTCTTCCAAATTCAACAACCAACTTCTATCATGCAAAGAAAATATAAAACTCAATCAGTGATAGATGTAAAACAGATCAATTTATCATAAATATTAATAACATAGGAAATCTGAACTCAACTAATTTTGGTCTGGACACACTTTCCTCTGACAGATCAACATCAAATGCATATATCCCCTTCTGGTTTATGTACCTACTATGGAACATTGGTAACTCCTCATAATCAGACATCTCTTTGAACGCAGCAACTTCAAATTTATCGTTGCCATAAAAGGTAAAAACCACTGCTATATTATTTGGTAGTTCGTACACCTGCTGTAACTCCATCCAACCCGTAACAACAAGTGGAACATCCTTATTTCCGTTAAAAATAATTTCGCCAATAATCCCGTTGTTGTTTATTATCCTCCATGTTTTTGCAAGATCTTCTATATGACTTCTAACAAATTTTGGGTCTATCTCCGGATAAGGCTATATTATATATATAATGATTATGATTTTATCTGCTTATTTTTATATAAATACTAATAAGTTTGGCCTACACATTCAGTTTAATTAATAGAAAACTTACTTGAATCTCCAACTTTGCAATTTCAAAAGTATCCACCAGATCTGCATCTCCCAAGCCTGCACTGCTTGCCATTGATGCTGAACACAAAACCAAATAACCCAACGCCTGTCGATGAAATATACGCTTGCTAATTGTATGACTTAATGGCAACCACCAACCTTTTTCCTTTATCCTAACCATTCTTTATGACCACAACTCAATAATTCAACACACCGTGTAAAATATCATACAGTATCCATATATAAATTACCATTATCTCCACAACTCAATTATTCAACACACCATTCAAAATTTTAACATATTCAACCCACATGTGGCCCCACTACCCAACAGTTACAATGACTAACAACCATTAAATATTTGTAGCTATTATGCATATACTTCATTGATGAAACAACATACTTATCTCCCTTTAACACACTCCGACGACTTTTTGGTCCCCTCTGTATGTAGAGAATGATTATTTTTTTGGTTGCAAGATTCTTTCTTATCCTCACCCTGTAGCGAGTGATTTTTGGATGTGGTTGCGAAGTACAATCGCTTTGGTACTACATCTCGATTCATTTTTTATCCTATTAAAGCTGATGAAGGAAGGGAAATAGATGTCTCCAACTAACCCTGCTTGCATACTGAGGTTAAACAGTCAAAACTGTTAGTTTACAGATGCTACAAAAATTCGGGGTCTCTCCTTAGTTATTTTGTTGACAAGGGTGGTTCATGTTTAGGACTGATGTTTTTGAATTACTGCTTTCGGGTTGATTGATGGAGATATGGGATTTTGAGTTTTTGTTTAGTGTGCTCGCTAAGATTTTTCTTTCAATCTTATGCCTACGTATTCCCGTTTACCGAAACAGGGAAATCAGAGCGTTCGTAGTTCCTTCTATTCTATGGGAGGAAATGGTTGTTTTGGTGTCTTGTTCAAAGCCCAAGACGTGAAGCGAAAGGTAGTTTGTATCTTGATCAAAGCCCAAGATGTGAAGCTTAAAGGGGTTGACTTTTGAGAGAATTTGTCATCTCTAAAGAGGGGGTTGTATGTCACAACTGTTTAAAAAGGAGAATTACTTTAACCGGGATGTGTGAATCCGACAATGCCATAATTTCCTTTATAGGGGATTTTACCCTGAAGGAGAAGACTTTAACTCAGTGTAGAGCAATGCTATCTTTCCTTAGGAATGTCTCATGCTAAAAGAGGGACAGTGGCATGGATATAGATGATCCAGAGGCTTGCCGCTTACAGCGATTAGATGAAGAGAAAGGAGTTGTTGATGTTTGTGTACTGTGAACGAGGCACAACTTTGATGCTAAAAGGTTGATTGGACCAACCAGTGGTTTTCTTATACAAAGCCTAAGAGGAGGCTATAGGCCCAACAAGAGGGTTTTTGTGTGTCTTGTACAAAGCCTGAGAGAGAGGCTAAAAGGGGTTGATCCTACAAGAGGATCTTTTATACTCAACAAGATAGTGTTTTTGTATCTCGTACAAAGCCCGAGATGGAGGCTAAATTTGTTTGGCTCAATAAGAACCTTTTTGTATCTCGTATAAAGCCTAAGATGGAGGCTAAAATTTGTTTGGCTCAATAAGAACCTTTTTATATCTCGTATAAAGCCCAAGATGGAGGCAAAAGGGTGATTGACTCAACGAGGGAGTCTCTTATGTGTCTCGTACAAAGCCCGAGAGAGAGGCTAAACGTTGTTTGACTCCACTGGGGAGAATCATTGTATAAAGCCCAAGAGAGAGGCTAAATTCACTGAAGAAGGATCATTATAAAAAGCCTAAGAGGAGGCTATGGTAACTATTTCAGTTAAGTGACAGCTCCAGTATACTGATTTTAAAGAGAAAATCAGTTCTTATATGAGTGACACTGTACTCAGGCATTTGATTAGAGGGCCAGGGATATTTCCTTTTCTTTGAGGAAACGGGAAATCCAAAGGGTATTGAGACTGTCCGAGTCTACGGGTTTTCTTCCTATTTAACGAAGGGGTCACTCGAGAATGTCTTTGAGACTCAAGGATATTAGACTGTCCAAGTCTAGAGTTTCATCTTTTGTACTATGCTTTACAAAATAGTAGTAGACTCTTTGAAAGGACTGTTCTATGAAGATGACTAAGTTCTATTCCTATACCTCTAGGAGGTCGTCGGGACAATTTGTACGAAGCCCAAGAGGAGGCTGGAAGCTTTTAAGAAGCCGACGGGTCCTTGTACGAAGCCCAAGAGGAGGTTATCATTCCCGGAGGAAGAGATCATTATACGAAGCCTAAGAGGAGGCTGCGAATACTTCTAAGAAGCCGCGAGTCCTTGTACTAAGCCCAAGAGGAGGCGGGGTTGCTTTTAGGAAGCCTGTGGGTCTTTGTACGATGCCCAAGAGGAGGCCAATGCTTTTAAGAAGCCCGTGGTCCCCAAACCCTGAGAAATTCAAGGCAAGCTATTCACAAGGAATAGATCAAGTCAGGAAAGTTCGAGAATTTGGAATAAACTCAAAGATGCCATTCACGGAGAATACATTCATCTCTGGGAGTAGAGTTTCTTGACAATTCCTAATGAGGACAGCCGAAGAGAAGACTGTCTCTGGTGATCCTATTGGGGATCTAGTTGTCTATTTCTACGAATAAACAAAACGGCGTCACCTAGTTCTAGACGTAGTTGTCGGGGAAACTCTAAATATCTATACTATTATTACACAGTTGATATGAGTTTATGAAAGAAGACTTACAGCGTAATAGCCCCACAATACAATTATATGTATATGAAAGCGGTAAATAAAAGCAATAACCACTTACTCGGTTGTAGAGCTTTCATGCTGTTTGGTTAGTTGTTCAACAAAGACAGATTGAAAACAACGGTATATTCAAAATCAAAGCAGAAAGTGCTTTGAAAAAGAAAGGTTTGGGGCTTACAGCTCAAGGAGAGGCCCAGGGTTTTATTAGTGAGTGCACTGTTGAATTGAATTTGTACAGAGGGACTTATACAAGCGACTGAGGCCCAAAAAGGTTTTCTGTACAAAAGGATGGGTCTTACACTCTCTCAAGAGGCCCAAAAAGTTTTAAAGAAAAAGAGATGGGTCTTACTACTCGAGGGTAGGCCCAAATGATTTTTCATTAAAAATGGCGATCGCGCCGAGGTTTACCTTTAACGCAGAGGGACTTATACAATAAGTGAGGCCCAAAATTGTTTTGGTTAAAAGGGGGTTGGGTCTTACACTCTATTAGAGGCCCAAAAGTTTTGAATGGGTCTTATAGCTCAAGGAGAGGCCCAAATGTTATTTTTCAAAAGGACGACGATCACGCCGTTTATTTTTTACTGTATCGGGACTTATACAATACACTGAGGCCCAAAAATGATTTGGTCAAAAAAAGGATTGGGTCTTACACTCTATTAGAGGCCCAAAGATTTTTTTAAAGAAATGGGTCTTACTACTCGAGGGTAGGCCCAAGTTATTTTTCAACGGATGATGATCACTGTCATACCCCAAATTTTGACCACTAAGATTTCCCATCATTGTGCAAATCATCAGTACAATATGGATGTACCTTTGTACCTCATTAGTCTCCCCAAAGGTGGGTAAGCATTCACTACAAACAGGATTTAGGGTTTCAAGCCCTCGCAGAGCTCTTAGACAAAGGATCAATCAAGGAATGACATGATCTTCAACTTGTCTAGCCTCTCAAATATCCACAATGGATCAAGAGGACTCCTACTTCAAGGATTAAGCACAAGTTTGCTCCCTTCTAGGTGGATCAAGCCCCAGGATCGTCAGTGTCACCAAATTAGGGTTTGGTCGACTAGGGCCTCCAGATGGAAATTTCCCTCTGGGCATGAGCCAATGCTTTAAAGCATAACCTAAAATGCTCCATGAAACATCATAAACCCCATCATCAAGTCAATTTAGCCTCAGGGGATGCATACATCAAAAATCAGGAATTAGGGTTTCTTGACCTAATTCACCCCTAAGTTGACTTTTGGGACAAATCATGAGCCAAGACCTCAAGACATGATTTGAGGGTCTCCAACATACCACATTGATCCATTTGCAATAATGGATTAACCCAAGAAGCTTGAGCAACAAGTTTCAATTTCATCTGAACCACAGTTAGGGTTTCGCGAGAAAAGTCAACTGTAGCTTTGACTTTTGACCAGGACATGCTCCCAAGCCGTGGGACACGATTAAATACACCTTATAACACCCATGGAACATGTCCATCAATTTTGATTTAGGTCAAGGACATGATTTCCTGAAGAATCGCACAGTTTGGAATTCATCTGATAAAAAGTCAACTGTGCACAAAAGTCAAACTTTGACTTTTTGAGATTTTTCATAAAAATGGTTTTTTAACCCTAAAATGATGTTAATGTGTGATTGGAATCATCATTCATCAAGAAAAATCAAAGAAAGTGGGATAACTTGTAAAAGGGGTAACCATAAAAACTTAGAATTTTTTCTAAGTTATGAAAAAAAGTGGCAAGGGTACCAACTTTGGAGGATCATAACTCCTAAACCACAAAGCCATTTTTCCCCATCCAAAGCTTGATTTGTAGCCCTCATTACCCTCTACAAAAATTTCAACTAGACCTAAGTCCAATTCATTAAGGATTTTGAGTTATGCTTGGATCAAAATGGCTAAAAAGTTAAAATTGACATTTTTCAGCACAATGTCCCAACTTCAAGGCTGTTTTCCTCCATGATCCAAGTTGAACCAGGTCTAATGTTAAACATCAAAGTTGAAGTACGTCATCTAAGCTTTCCGAAAAGTCCTAGAACGTCCAGATAGCATACTCGAGCAGGGAGTTATGGATCTTACAAAATGGCTTGCTGAAGCTGAATTTTTCAAGGCAGATTTGCACATTTTTTGTGCCACACGAATTTTCAAGCCTTGTCATCAGTTTGGACACATCTAAGGATCAAATCCAAGTGGAATGATCTGATCCATGAACCTCCCAAGTCCAAGGAACAAAGAAAAGCATGCCAAAGCCTAGAAATCCCTAAAAGAGGGACAAAACTCCAATTTTGGTTTAGAGTATTTAATGGATGCTTAGAGGTTGCATGTACTGAGCCATTCTCATCTGAAACTAGTCAAGACTTATCCAAGACCATGGGAACCAGCAGCCTGTGCCCTAACCTCTAGTCAATGGCTAGAGGAGACTTGGATTTCCATTGACCAACATTGGCCAAACACCTGCTGTAGTTTCCATTCACTATGGATCCCAAAACAAACTTACTCCACTATAAATAGAGCTCATTTATGCTCAGTTTGAGTACACCAAAGCCATCAAACAGATGCTTTCCTCAAATTCTCTCTTTCACTCTAAAATGCCTTCATTAGTAAGGAAATTCTGAGTTTTTGAGCTAGAGAGCAATTCCATTCAAACTAATCACACACACACCTCATATATATCATATGTAAGCTGTGCAAACCATCAAAAGTGACCTGTAATCACAACATCACAAAGTCACCTCTCAAAACCTCAAAATGACACTTTTTTGCATTTTTCAAGCCATGTCTTGATTCAGTCACTTTCCAAGCCAGATAAAACCTCAAACACACTCTAAATATCATCCTTGAACTATCCCAAATGGTGCCACACATCTGGAACACCATTTGAGAGAGTTGGCATTTTGGCCGTTTTTTACCATTTCGCGAGAAAGTGCACAAACTTGCTCCAGAGGTTTCCAGCCAATTCCAACCATCCTAAAAGCTTCTAAGAGGTCATTTGAGGTTGTCCAAAGCATCAAATCATTTCTGGAACAAAGCACTTGGAAGGTTGCCCAAAATCTCCAAAAAAGAGGTAAAATCCACAACTTGAATTCTTTGAATCATGCTTTCCTTTGTTGTCCACATACATGCATCATATTGAACAATTCTTGAGGTAAAAATGTAGTCCTTAATGTGTATGTTGTGATCCTCCCACTGTTTGCATTTTGACATGTTTTTATGTGGAATTTTGGTTGTTTTGAAACCATGTACAGTTCTGTCTTGTTTTTATTGGTGTGTTCTATACATTAAGTTTTAGTTTGCATGAGCAACACCATTGGATTCCTTGCAAAAAATCGGTCAAGATAGGTTTTTACGGATTTCAATTCTGATGAAAATTGAGAGAGTTACGCGCGTTGGAAATTTTACGCGAAACGGCGTCGAATTAACGATAGCGGTTCTATTTTTTCGCTTTGTACAGTGAGTTTCCGAGTACGTGAATAATACCATTGGATTCCTTGCGAAAAATCAGTCAAGATAGGTTTTTACGGATTTCAATTCCGATGAAAATTGAGAGAGTTACGCGCGTTGGAAATTTTACGCGAAACGGCGTCGAATTAACGATAGCGGTTCTGTTTTTTTCGCTTTGTACAGTGAGTTTTCGAGTGCGTGAATAACACCATTGGATTCCTTGCGAAAAATCGGTCAAGATAGGTTTTTACGGATTTCAATTCCGATGAAAATTGAGAGAGTTACGCGCGTTGGAAATTTTACGCGAAACGGCGTCGAAAACAACGATAGCAGTTTTTGTTTTTTAATTTCTGCGTTTTGTGCGTCGATTTTCCGTGTGCGTGAGTAATACCATTGGATTCCTTGCGAAAAATTGGTCAAGATAGGCTCTTGAGGATCTTGATTCGGTTAAAAATCGAGAGAGTTACGCGCGTTGGAAATTTTACGCGGAACGATGTTTTAAACGACAGCAGCTCTGGTTTTTTTATCGCTGCGTTTTATACGTTGAGTTTCGGCGTGCGTGTCCGATACCATTGGATTCCTTGTGAAAAATCGGTCAGGATAGCCTTTTGCGGATCTTGATTCAGTTAAAAATCGAGATAGTTACACGTGTTTGACATTCAACGCGGAACGATGTTTTTAATCGATAACAGTTTTTGTTTTTTAATTTCTGCGTTTTATACGTCGATTTTCCGCGTGCGTGAGTAATACCATCGGATTCCTTGCGAAAAATTGGTCAGGTAGGTACTTCCGGATTTTGATTCCGATAAAAATCGAGAGAGTTACGCGTGTTGGAAATTCGGCGCGGAACGATATTTTCAAAACGATAGCAGTTTTTTCTGCATTTTGTGCGTCGATTTTCCGTGCGCGTGAGTAATACCATCGGATTCCTTGCGAAAAATCGGTCAGGTAGGTACTTCCGGATTTTGATTCCGATAAAAATTGAGAGAGTTATGAGTGTTTGAAATTTGATAAAAACGTGTTGAAAATTAAAGTTTCGGTACTCGTTTTTACCCCAAAAAATGTCGAAAATGATATTTTGATATCTTTTCTCTTTTTCTTACTTTTTATTTTCAAAACTCAACCAATTTTTTTCACATAGCAAAAAAATCGTTTTCTAATTCGTACCCCATAATATTTTAATCCAAAAAAATAACAAAAAAAAAGTATTATTTTTAATATATTTAAAAATAGTGTTTTAAATTGTTTTAAATGCTTTTAAAATGATTTTTTTTTCTTGATTTTTAAAACCAAAATGATTTTAAATATTTATGTTGATAAAATTTTTTTTTTCATAAACTTTAATCATTATTTAATGATTTTATTTGATATTTTTATCATTTTTTACTTAATTTTTCTTGGAAAAATGCCTAAAAAATGAAATTGGGGTTTTCTTGGATTTTCACCCTAACAAATCTTTTTCAAACACTTTGGGCCTCTAATAGAGTGTAAGACCCAATTCTTTTTTGACCAAATCATTTTTGGGCCTCATTCATTGTATAAGCCCCGATACCGTCAAAAACAAACGGCGCGATCGTCGCCTTTTTAAGAAATAACCTTGGGCCTCTCCTCGAGCTATAAGACCCATTCAAAACCTTTGGGCCTCTATTAGAGTGTAAGACCCAACCCCCTTTTATCCAAAACTATTTCGGGCCTCACTTATTGTATAAGTCCCTCTGCGTTAAAAGAAAACTTCGGCGCGATCGCCATTTTCAAACGAAAATCAACTGGGCTTCTCTTTGAGCTGTAAGTCCCATTTCTTTTCATTTTTAAACACTTGGGCCTCTATTAGAGTGTAAGACCCAACCCTTTTTTAACGAAACAATTTTGAGCCTCAGCTATTGTATAAGTCCCGATACGTTAAAAATCTCGGCGCGATCGCCATTTTCAAACTGAAAATATTTTGGGTCTCTCCCTGAGTTGTAAGCCCCATCTTTTGTACAAAAATACACTTTGGGCCTCTAATAGAGTGTAAGACCCAACCCCTCTTTTTTATATTTTCTTATTATTTTTTAATAATTTGGAAAATTAATAACTCCTTCAATTTTGATTATTTTTTACTGGTTCTTTTTCTGAAAAATCACAAAAATAGTAAAATATTTTATTCTACAAAAAAATCAAATTTATATTATTTATTTAATATAGTTGGTATTTTTGTGAATAAATTCATTTTTAATTGTTTTTTTAAGCATTTTAAAAGTGAATATTCATCTTGAAAATAAAGACTATGGGCCTCCCCTCGTGTTGTAAGCCCCATTTCTTTTCTTTAAACTCTTTGGGCCTCTAATAGAGTGTAAGACCCAACCCCTTTGTAAATACCAAAATTTTTGGGCCTCAGTCACTTGTATAAGTCCCACGGTGTTTCCAAAACCTCGGCGCGACCGTCGCCCTTTTCAAAATTAACCATTGGGCCTACCCTCGAGTAGTAAGACCCATTTCTTTTCTTAAAACTCACTTGGGCCTCTAATAGAGTGTAAGACCCATCCCTTTGTACAAAAAATCTTTCTTGGGCCTCAGTCACTTGTATAAGTCCCTCTGTACAAATTCAACAGTGCGCTCACTGATAAAATCCTGGGCCTCTCCTTGAGTTGTAAGCCCCAAATCTTTCTTTTTCAAAGCACTTTCTCCTTTGATTTTGAATATACTGTTGTTTTCAATCTTTCTTTGTTGAACAACTAACCAAACATCATGGAAGCTCTACAACCGAGTAAGTGTTTACCCGCTTTCATTTACCGCTTTCATATATATATATATAACTGTATTGTGGGGTTGTTTCACTGTAAGTCTCCTTTCATAAACTCATATATATATAACTGTATTGTGGGGCTGTTTCGCTGTAAGTCTTCTTTCATAAACTCATATCAACTGTGTAATAATAGTATAGATATTTAGAGTTTCCCCGACAACTACGTCTAGAACTAGGTGACACCGTTTCGTTTATTCGTAGAAATAGACAGCTAGACCCCCAATAGGATCACCAGATACAGTCTTCTCTTCGGCTGTCCTCATTAGGAATTGTCAAGAAACTCTACTCCCCAAGATGAATGTCTTCTCCGTGAATGGCATCTTTGAGTTTCTTCCAAATTCTCGAACTTTCCTGACTTGATCTATTCCTTGTGAATAGCTTGCCTTGAATTTCTCGGGGTTTGGGGACCCACGGGCTTCCTAAAAGCATCGGCCTCCTCTTGGGCATCGTACAAGGACCCACAGGCTTCCTAAAAGCAACCCCGCCTCCTCTTGGGCTTCGTACAAGGACCATACGGCTTCTTAGAAGTATTCACAGCCTCCTCTTAGGCTTCGTATAATGATCTCTTCCTTCGGGAATGATAGCCTCCTCTTGGGCTTAGTACAAGGACCCGTCGGCTTCTTAAAAGTTTCCAGCCTCCTCTTGGGCTTCGTACAAATTGTCCCAACGACCTCCTAGAGGTATAGGAACAGAACTTAATCATCTCCATAGAACAGTCCTTTCAAAGGGTCTAGTACTGTTTCTCAAAGCATAGTACAAAAGATAAAACTCTAGACACGGACAGTCTAACTTCCTTGAGTCTCAAAGACATTCTCAAGTGACCCCTTCGTTAAATAGGAAGGAAACCCGTAGACTCGGACAGTCTTAATACCCTTCGGATTTCCCACTTCCTTAAAGAACAGGAATAACCCTGATCCTCAAATCAAATCCCTGAGTACAGTGTTGCTCATATAAGAACTGATTTTCTCTTTTAAAATCAGTATATTGGATCTGTCACTCAACTGAAACAGTTACAATAGCCTCCATCTCGGGCTTCGTACGAGATACAAAGACTCTCTTGTTGAGTAAAACTTTTTGCCTCCATCTCGGGCTTCGTACGAGATACAAAAACACTCTCTTGTTAAGTATAAAAGACTCTCTTATTGAGTCAAGCCTTTTAGCCTCTCTCTCGGGCTTTGTACGAGACACATAAGAGACTCCCTCGTTGAGTCAATCACCCCTTTCGCCTCCATCTCGGGCTTTATACGAGATACAAAAAGGTTCTTATTGAGCCAAACAAACAAATAGCCTCCATCTCGGGCTTTGTACGAGATACAAAGGCTCTCTTGTTGAGCCAGTCAAACTTTTAGCCTCCATCTCGGGCTTCGTACGAGATACAAAAGCACTCTCTTGTTGAGTATAAAAGATTCTCCTGTTGAGTCAACCCTTTTAGCCTCTCTCTCGGGCTTCGTATGAGACACATAAAAACTCCCTCTTGTTGGGCCAATAGCCTCCTCTTAGGCTTTGTATAAGAAAACCACTGGTTGATCCAATCAACCTTTTAGCATCAAAGTTGTGCCTCGTTCACAGTACACAAACATCAACAAATCCTTTCCCTTCATCTAATCGCTGTAAGCGGCAAGCCTCTGGATCATCTACATCCATGCCACTGTCCCTCTTTTAGCATGAGAAATTCCTAAGGAAAGATAGCATTGCTCTACACTGAGTTAAAGTCTTCTCCTTCAGGTTAAAATCCCCTATAAAGGAAATTATGGCATTGCCGGATTCGCATATCCCGGTTAAAGTAATTCTCCTTTATAACCAGTCACCCAACAGTTGTGACAGACAAACCCTTCTTTAGAGATGACAAATTCTCTCTAAAGTTGAGACCTTCTAGCTTCATATCTTGGGCTTTGAACAAGATACAAATAGACCCTTTAGCTTCACGTCTTGGGCTTTGAACAAGACACAAATAGACTTTTCAGCTTCACATCTTGGGCTTTGAACAAGATACAAACCACCTTTCGCTTCACGTCTTGGGCTTTGAACAAGACACCAAAACACCAATTTCCTCCCATAGACTAGGAGAAACTACGAACGCTCTGATTTCCCTGTTTCGGTAAACGGGAATACGTAGGCATAAGATCGAAAGAAAAGATCTTAGCGAGCACAATCAACAAAAAACCCAAATCCCATATCTCCATCAATCAAAAGCAGTAATTCAAAAGCATCAGTCCTAATATCCTAATCCTTGTTCCCCTCCAGAAATCTTCTGCCCAGATAAAAAGAAAGAAAACCGTATTGGCGAAAATACAAATAACCAGTACAAAGCCCCCCCCCCACATTGATAGCATTCGTAACCTAACAGACCGCTGTTTAAACTCAGTATGCAAGCAGGGTTAATTGGAGACATCTATTTCCCTTCCTTATTCAGCTCACAATAGGATAAAAAATGAATCGACCTGTAGTCAAAGCTCAAACCGCAGAGAGCGACCAGCGCTTAAGAACCGCGTCCAAAATCGCTCGCTACAGAAAAATGGCGCCCACCGTGGGGCCTAAATTTCTTTCTTAAACGTTTAAGGTGAAAACCTTGGACAAACATTTTTTCTCTTCTCTTGTGTGATACCACAGATTGGGGCTTCCGCCGGGGAACCCATTTCTATCAGGAACTTAGGATCCTTAGCTTTAAAGGTCTAGGATATTTAGGACAAATATATATACTGCTTTTCCTAATTGCTATACGTGTTTATTTTTCTGCTAATGGGAATGCGGGTGATGCCGTATATGGAAAGATTGAGTATACACTTAAGATAAGTGATGGCGACGGGGTCGACCATCAACCTCAGTGGAGGCTGACCAACGCAACCCATTCACTCTTCTAGCCAATAGGCCGGTTGTTAAGTCTGAGAAGCTGAGGAGCCAAACCCTTTCGTAGTACGGAAACTATCAGAAATAGTTATTATGCGATACTACCCTCATTTGAGGCTGGTGATCTATTCTCGGTGAATGACACTTACTCTAAGATTGCTCTACACCTCGCTGGCGATCCGCTTGTTGTTTTGCTTTCCTGGGAGGAGCTGATGATAATGAGTACAGGTACAAAAATCACCCTAGTATAAACCTTTGGGGATGGGTAGAGCCTTGACTTCATGACAACGACCCTCTGACCCCATGTTTTTTCTATGTTTTTGTGTGCTGCATTCATGCATTCATTTAATAAAACATTAAAACATTCAAAAAAACTTCTCTTCTAGTCTCTCTGTTTTTCAAATTAAACTAAGACTGTGATTGCAAATATCAGAGAAAAGGATTACGCTAATGGATTTCGGTAGAAGGAGAACTCATACGTACACCTTCAAGGTTCCAAAACTAGAAGATTTGAGAAGGTTAGCAAGGATGATCACTAGCCCTAAGGCTTTCAGAGCCAAGCACGGAGGTTTGCTACCACTGTTAAGAGTCCATGTGATTGAGGGAATCATGGATGCGCTCATTCAATTCTACGATCCGGTTTATCACTGTTTCACATTCCCGGATTACCAGCTAGCACCAACGCTGGAGGAGTATTCTCATCTGATCGATCTACACATTACAGATCGAGCTCCATTTTCTGGACTGGAAGAAATTCCAAAGAATCAGATCATTGCAAGAGCAATTCATTTGGACGAGTCTGAGGTCAAGACTCACATGACTACTAAGGGTGGCATACAAGGTTTGCCAGCCCAGTTCTTAACAAAGAAAGCTCTGTACTTCGCTAGTATAGAGAACATCACTGCTTTTGAAAGCATCTTTGTTTTACTCACCTACGGATTATTTTTGTTTCCCAACATTAATAACTTCGTTGATATTAACTCCATTAAGGTTTTTCTCATTGGAAACCTTGTGCCGACTTTGCTCGCAGATGCGTATCATTCTGTACACTTGGGAAATTTGTACAGTGGAGGGGATATCACATGCTGTGTACCTCTGCTTTATAAATGGTTTATCTCTCACTTGCCCAAGTCTGCTGCTTTTTGGGATTGCAAGAGTGTCTTACGTTGGTCGCAGAAGATCATGTCTCTCACCAACTCTGATATAGATTGGTGTAAAAGGATATATGATGGAATCAGAATCATTGATCGTTGTAGAAACTTCCCCAACGTACCCCTCATAGGAACTAAAGGAGGAATCAACTATCACCCGGTATTGGTCCGTCGTCAATTTGGATACCCAATGAGGCTTGTTCCGCGCAACGCTCATCTGGAAGGTCTTTTCTTCAAGGAAGGAGAAAGTGACAGAGCACTAAAGACGGAAATAGTGCACGCTTGGAAACATGTTCATAAGAAAGGACGAGAGTCTCTAGGAAAACCAAACTGTGTCTCGGTGGAGCCTTATCTCCATTGGGTACAAACTAGAGCACTCAAGCTGAAAATGCCTTATCCTCGTTACGGAATCCTTCCGCCGAGGGAATCTGTCATGTACTTCATGACGGAAACTGAAAAGCTTCGGGTTACTCTCAACAAAGTTCAAAAGGAGAGGAGGTCTTGGAAGAACAAGTATCGCACCCTCGACGTAGAGTGCATCAAAATACAGCAATTACTGAAAGAGAAAGATGCTCTGATTGAAATTTTGGAGCAACATGCTGTAGAGAATCAAGATGATCAAAGGAATTTGCTCACTCCTTTCACTTGGCAAAGGAATGACAACCCGACAACGGCCCAAGAGCCCCGGTCAAAGAAAAGTAAAGTACCAGAATCAGCACCCGATTTCTCTTCAGAGAGGACTCGGGACCCATTAGCTTAGGTTTCTGTTTCTGCACCTTGTAATCTACTGTATTTCCATTTCTATAATCCTTTGAATTCAATAAAAAGGGGTTTCCCCACCGTTTGATATTTGCAATCTAATTGTCGAAGTTTATTTTGATTAAACAAAAAAAACAATTAATATAATCATTGCATTCATCATTCTCACGTAACGCATTCTTCTTACCTACGAATCTCACATTTGTGTCTCGGTTCTAGAGTCAAACTGTCTCATTCGTATAATACTCGGGCTAATCGTCAGAAAAAGATTGATGATCTTGAGGAAGAAAACAGAGAGTTGAAAGAAGAGATCGACACTCTGAGAGAGGATATGAGAAAGCTTCGTAACGACATGCAAGCCATGGCAGAAGCTTAGCTACAAAGAACTGTGATATCAGAGATCACCTCAATGCCCATAGTGGAAAAGAATGATCCTAGGTATCAGATGCCGAAAGATTGTCCCTGGGGTATGCCTGTCAATTATATCCCGGGAGGATATGTTCCGCCGATCACTGAAGATCAGGGAATCGCAACAGAAGCCGCTGGGCCTGAAGGTTACAAACTTCGGGAAAGCGAAAATGCCAGGGGCATACCAACAACTCCTGAAGGTTACAAACTTCGGGAGGCACCAATATTCACTGCCGTAGTCACGGTACCACCCCCTGTGGAGCACACTGTCCCAGAAGGACAGTTTCCACCAATACCTGCTGGTAAAAGGGAAACTATGTTTGACAGAATGGATGAATTCCAGGAGCAATTCTTGGAAATGCAGAAGGAGCTGCAAGCCATTCGCGGTCAGGATCTATTCGGAAAGGACACCGCAGACCTCTGCTTGGTCCCAAATGTGAAAGTCCCGCACAAGTTCCAAGTGCCCGACTTTGAAAATTACAAGGGTAACTCTTGCCCTCAGAGCCATCTGGTGATGTACGCTCGGCGGATGTCAGCTCAGACGGAGAATCAGGACCTGCTGATTCACTACTTCCAGGATAGTTTAACCGGTGCCGCATTAAAATGGTACATGGGTTTAAACCGTGCCACGATCAGCACTTTCAGAGATCTTGGCACTGCCTTCGTCCAACAATACAAATACAATTTGGACATGGCACCCGACAGAGATCAACTCAGATTAATGTCGCAAAAGGACAAGGAAATCTTTAAGGAGTATGCTCAAAGGTGGCGTGAAATTGCCGCCCAAATTTGTCCACCTCTTGAGGAAAAAGAGATGACAAAGATCTTCTTAAAGACCTTAAGCTCATTTTACTATGACCGAATGGTTGCCAGTGCGCCCAGTGTTTTCACCGAGATGGTCGGCATGGGCGTACGTCTTGAGGAAGCCGTCCGAGAAGGACGTTTGGTAAAAAACACTAGATCGACGAGCGATACTAAAAAATACGGTAGTGCTCTCCCTAAGAAAAAAGAGCAAGATATTAGGAATATCTCTCTCGGAAAGCAAAGGCGGCGTTATCAGCCAGTAGCAGATGTGACTCCTGCTATCAGCCCTGCGCCTATTCCTACGTATCAACCTCAGGTTGCACAGAGCCAACCTGATCAGCAAAGGACACAACAGCCTCTTCAGCAGGCTCGTCCTCCATACAATAACAACCGTACAACACGACCATCAGGGTTTGATCCTATACCCATGTTGTACGGAGAATTATTTCCGTTACTACTGGCTAAGGGGCACATCCAGACTAAGTCTCCTCTTACAGTACCAAAAAATCCGCCTTTTTGATTTAAGGTGGATCAGACATGCCCTTATCATCAAGGAGGTTCAGGGTATAACATTGAGACTTGTCTTAATTTCAAGTCCGACGTGCAAAAGCTTGTTAGGAGCGGGCTCATATCTTTCAAAGATACGAATCCCAATGTTCTCACGAACCCGCTGCCTCAACATGAGAAAGCTGCTGTCAACCTGATTGAGAGAGAATTTAACAACGTCTATCAAATTCATGATGTACTCTTGTTGAGGACCAATCTGGTCAAGATGCATTGTAGACAAAGTGGATATAGCCATGTGCCACCTTATAACTATCACCAGTGTGATATCTGCTCTAAAGACAACCAGGGATGTTCGGTAGTGCAATCAGCTCTACAGGAACAAATGGATCTCTGATGGATCCAAGAGCACCGAGTTCGTGGAGTTAACATGGTCTACACGAATTCCAACGTTATTCAGAACCACGACATCTGTGCAATGAATGTCAACTTGGTGGCGATGCACTCAAGGCAAAGCCAGTATCATAATCTGCCGTGACACGATTACAGTTCCTGTCTGACTTGCTCGGTAAACAAACAGGGATGATCTTTCATACAAGAGGCCCTCCAGCGTCAGATGGATCTTGGATGGATCCAAGACTACCATGATAGGAACCCTTATCAGATCAATATGGTTCAGATCTTCGATATTCGCGTGATGAATACCAACCTGGTAGAGTTACATGCTGAGCAGGTCCGACTCGGATTCTTAATATCACATGACTATCAAAGCTGTAAAGCGGGTTGCGAAAACGATCAGGGTTGTACCCTTGTCCAGGAGGCACTTTAGCACTTGTTAAATCATTGGTGGATGCCAATCTACATGGATGAAGATACTCAGCAAATTAGTATCAGTAACAGGAATCCTACTCGGCGTCAAAGTCAGGATGTCCGATCTGTGGAAGCTAACCTAGTGAGGTTACATTGTATTCAAAGTGGGCGTGGCCAGGTGCCACCATACAATTACGATCGTTGTAGCGTCTGTTCGGAAAGTAACCAAGGGTGCTACCTTGTGCGAGCAGCTCTCCAGGGGTAAGTGGACCGGGGAGAAATTCGTCCATATCCGAGTTCTGGACCCATCAACTGGACACCGAATTACCTTGCCGATCAAGTTGAGGATGCTGTCACCATCTCTGGTCGTCACCAGACCAGGGATATTTTTGCCATCATCCCTCTACTTGACGAATCTAAAGTTCCCAACCGGGAACGGATCGAGATTACTTATGATGGTCAGAAAAATCAGAAAGTCCCCATAGTCATCTATCTACCGGGACCACTACCATATGAATCAACTAAGGCAATCCCTTACAAATACGGTGCAACGATAATTGAGAATGGAAAGGAAATTCCATTACCCTCCGTTGTGAATATTACAGACATCAGTCGTGTAACACGGAGTGGTAGAATCTTCAACCGAGGGGTTGGGGAACCTAACAAAGAAAAGGAACTTCAGACAGAAGCTCCCGATCCACCAATCGGTCAATCCAGTAATCCCGACCTTTCAAAAAATGATGATGAGATGCTGAAGCTCATCCAAAGGAGTGAATACAACATTGTCGATCAACTGTTGCAGACTCCTTCAAAGATCTCAGTATTATCACTGTTACTCAGTTCAGAAGCACACAGGGAGGCTCTACAGAAAGTCTTGGAACAAGCCTTTGTGGAACAGGATGTAACAATCAGACAGTTCGATAGCATTGTCTCTAACATCACTTCCTGCAATAATTTGGGATTTAGTGATGAGGAATTACCTGAAGAGGGTCGTCGTCATAACATGGCGCTCAATATCACAGTTAACTGCCAGGGCGATGCTTTAGCCAGCGTACTGGTAGACACAGGGTCAGCCCTGAATGTTATACCGGAGTCTACTTTGTTGCAGTTATCATTCAAGGGCCCTCCAATGAGAGTCAGCGAGGTCGTCGTTAAAGCATTCGACGGATCCAGAAAAACAGTTATCGGCGAAGTTGATATTCCCATAACTATTGGTCCTCACACTTTCCAAGTCACTTTCCAGGTCATGGACATCCGGGCAACATACAGTTGTTTATTAGGAAGACCTTGGATACATCAGGCTGGAGCGGTTACTTCAACCCTCCACCAAAAGCAAAGTTCGTCAAGAACGGCCAACTTGTCACGGTTTGTGGGGAACAAGCCTTGCTTGTGAGTAACTTGTCATCATCTACTGGTATAGAACCCGAGGAGGTTATTGGAACTCAGTTCCAAGCACTGTCGGTGAGCAAGGACAATCATTTCAAAGGAGGAACTTCGATTTCCTCATACAATGATGTTATCAAAGCGGTCGAGAGTACCGATACAACCGGATGGGGACAACTTGTCATTCCTATTGACAATAAAACAAAGAAGGGTCTTGGTTTTTCTGCAACCTGTACCCAGACAGCTGCCAACGATGAAAGTCTTCATCCCCTTCAAAACTTCTTCCACAGTGGAGGTTTTCTCCACCCAGTGTCTCAAGCAGTACATGCTATTAATGAGGAAAATCCCTCTGACACAGATGAAGAATGGAAGTCCTACCTTAACAAAGACGGTTATATGTCTCAGGAAGAGATGCCTACGCCATTTTGCTTTCCTGCACAGAGTCTGAGATTTATACCCCGGTCAGACGTCGAAACAATATATGGAGATTGTGATCCAGAAGGATGTCGTGCTCCGCCAAATTCATTAGAGGAGGACACTCTGATGAAAGACAATTTTGACTACAACTACTATGGCCCAATGGATGGTCTGCCAATGTGGCAGCCTTACCCAGGAGACTTGGGGCAAGAAAGTCAGTCGAACAATGAAACTCAGCTGACCGTCATGGAACAGAATACTTGTGTCCCCACCATGTCATGGGATCAACACTCAGGTCATTCAGAAACTACTCAACATGAAGATGAATTCGCAACGTTTGCAGGACTAAAATTCATCAACTATGCTTTTCCTGAGGTCAACGTCATTGAGAAAGATGACTCCTCCAGTTCCAAAGAAGTTTGGGACACCTTGGGACAACCGAGTGGAAAATTCGACTTTATGGTCAAGTACACTGCGCCCGAAAGCTCTCGTATCAGGCTCGAAGATATCCAGCCAACTGGATGGGGAGATACAGCTGAGAGCACAAATGCTATGCAAAATACAACAGAGGAATCCTCCTACGACAACTCTGCCTGGGAGACAGATTCCAATGATCCTGCTCCACCAGAAATCAGCGTCATTTCTGAAGACAAATCAAGGAAGGTGCCAGACTTTGTGATTCACCGAGGAGTTCGCCGCCAATGGGTTGCTGTCGATGTTTCGAAGGCCGTTCACCAGTCAAAGTAATTGCCATCTTTAACCTTTCACCCTGCCCAGGTGAAATGGATGTTTTGATAGGGCTCGCTTTCTGTAAATTTCCCTCTTCGCTTTGCCCAAAGCGACAGAGTTTTGTTTTATAGGGTTGTAGTTTCAAGATTCGACTTGTTCATTAATAAAATAACGTCGTTCTGTAATTTCCGCATTAATTGCTGTTTTCTTTTTGCTTTTTCAGAAAATGGTAATCCTAAAAAACAATTCAAAAATAAAAAACAAGCAGTAAAATAAAAACACTGCACACACTTGCATTTTCTCTATCTCTTCTAAAACATGAATCATCACGTCATGCAGATTACTTGTTTTAAACCCAGTTGAAACATACGATCCGATGCCTTCTCCCGAATTTGAGTTCCCGGTATTTGGGGCTGAAGAAGAAGTTGACAACAAAATTCCAGAAAAGATCTCCCGACTACTCAGACAAGAGGAAAGGTCCATTGAACCTCACAAAGAGCCGTTGGAAACGGTAAACTTGGGTTCGGAAAAAGAGAGAAAAGAAATCAGGATTGGGGCACTGCTCAATCCAACTGTCAAAGAAAGTTTGATAAAGCTTCTCAAAGAATTCCCCGATGTATTCGCTTGGTCTTATCAGGATATGCCAGGGTTGGATACCAGCATCGTGGAACATCATTTACCATTAAGATCGGAATGTCCGCCAGTAAAGCAAAGGTTGAGACGCACTCACCCGGATATGGCCATCAAAATCAAAGAAGAAGTACAGAAATAGATTGACGCGGGTTTCCTCGCTACATCTGAATATCCTCAATGGTTAGCCAACATCGTACCCGTTCCTAAAAAGGACGGAAAGGTCAGAATGTGTGTTGATTACAGAGATCTAAACAAGGCAAGTCCAAAGGATGACTTTCCTTTACCACACATTGACATGCTGGTTGACAGCACAGCAAAGTTCAAAATTTTCTCCTTCATGGATGGATTCTCGGGCTATAACCAGATCAAAATGGCGCCTAAAGACATGGAGAAAACTTCATTCATCACCCAATGGGGCACCTTTTGTTACAAGGTAATTCCGTTCGGTTTGAAGAACGCCGGGGCAACCTATCAAAGGGCCATGACTACTCTGTTTCATGACATGATACACAAGGAAATCGAAGTGTATGTCGATGATATGATTGCAAAATAAAAAACAGAGAGTGAGCACGTTGAACATCTGTCAAAATTATTCGAACGTCTAAGAAAATTCAAGCGGACAACAAGTGCACCTTCGGTGTCCGTTCAGGGAAACTCTTAGGGTTCATCGTCAGCCAGAAAGGAATTGAGGTTGATCCTGACAAGGTCAAGGCCATTCAAGAAATGCCTTCTCTGAAAACTGAAAAACAAGTCAGAGGATTCCTGGGACGTTTGAACTACATCTCCAGATTCATATTCCTCATGATCGCGACATGCGCGCCGATCTTCAAGTTACTCAAAAAGAACCAGGATTGTGTTTGGTCAGAAGATTGCCAAACCGCCTTCAACAGTATCAAGGAATATCTGTTGAATCCTCCGATTCTATCACCTCCAGTGGAAGGAAGACCACTGATCATTTACCTCACAGTCCTAGAGGACTCAATGGGATGTGTACTTGGCCAACAAGACGAAACTAAAAGGAAAGAGTCTTCCATCTATTATCTAAGCAAGAAATTCACCGACTGCGAGACTCGGTACACGATGCTTGAGAAAACTTGTTGCGCTTTGGCTTGGGCAGCCAAACGTCTTCGCCAGTACATGATTCATCATACTACTTGGTTGGTCTCTGAAATGGATCCAATCAAGTACGTTTTCGAAAAACCTGCTCTCACGGGAAGAATTGCCCGTTGGCAGATGCTGTTATCAGAATATGACATAGAGTACCACGCTCAGAAAGCCGTTAAAGGAAGTATTTTAGCCGATCATTTGGCTCATCAACCGATTGACAATCAAGAATCAATCAGGTTTGACTTCCCAGACGAAGATGTCATGTATCTAAAAATGAAAGATTGCGATGAACCGCTACCCAGTGAAGGGCCAGAACCAGGTTCCCAGTGGGGACTTATCTTTGAAGGAGCTGTCAATCATTACGGAAACGGAATTGGGGCTACCCCTTTCTCTCTAGTGTATGGCATGGAGGCAGTTCTCCCCATAGAAGTAGAGATCCCATCAATCCGGGTATTGATGGAAGCTAAGCTCACCGAAGCTGAATGGTGTCAAAGTCGACACGACGAACTGAACCTGATCGAAGAGAAGCGAATCACGGCACTATGCCACGGTCAGTTGTATCAACAGAGAATGAAGAGGGCGTTCGACAAAAAGGTCTGACTTCGTGTTTTCAGAAAATGAGACCTCGTGCTCAAGAAGATACAATCATTTCTCACTAACTCTCGGGGCAAATGGACCCCAAATTATGATGGCCCCTATGTGGTCACGAAAGCTTTCTCAGGCGGCGCCTTGAGACTTGTAACCATGGACGGAGAGGAATTTGCCTACCCCACGAATGTTGATGTAGTCAAGAAATACTTCGCCTAAACTAAAAAAAAAACGTCTCGGTGGATTGAAAACCCGAAAGGGCAGTCCAGGCAAAAGTTAGAGACATGAAAAAAAATCATCCCGATGGATTGGAAACATCAAAGTACAATCCAGGCAAAAATTAGGGATAATGGCAAGTAACTATGTTCAACAGAGGCAAGTCCCTCAGCAGCAGCAGTTACAGCATCCATCGGAGAAAAACTCCAGTCAAGGTCATCTTCGACAGAAGCTCAGGATGTCCCGAGTTCAAAGTTGGTAGAAGGATAGTGGTCGTTATGTTTCAACGTAGCCCTTTTCCCTGTAAATTACCATTTTCTAACTTTGTATATACTCTTTGGAATCACGCGTTTGGCTGATCTCCATCTTATCAATAAAATTTGAGCCTTTGTGCTTTTGTTTGTAATTCTTATTTGTTTTAGCTTTACAGAACGACGTTGTTAACATGATTAACGATTCTTGAAATAAAACAAAAATGAATTTACTTGATAAAACTTTTTCTGCTTTTTTAAAATAAAGACGGCAATTTCTTTTGACTGTTGAACATCAAAAGAACATCAATCGCGTCTCCAAAGGTGTTCGAACCTCAAAGTGCGGAATCAAAGTACTTCTTCTAAACCAGTACGCCTGAATGAAGGATCAATAATGTCAGAGACCATGTTTCGTCTGACATCCTCGGCCGAGTTCTCATCTCCTAAGCCCGACCAGCGTCGCTCCCAACAGGGACCGTTTCTCCTAAGCAAGGCAGAATTATTATCTTGAACCAGCGATATTTCTACATGCCCCACTGTGGCCGAGTATCCAGTCGTGTTCATCCCTTAGTCTATATATTGCGTCAGTTTTATCCGCATATACATACATATATCATGCATTATTGATTTGCATTCACATTCATATTACATCACTATCACTCTAGTCGTTCTTATCCCCTAGTGATAAGTCCTCTCAATCGAGTTGTCAGACCTTTCCTCGTTAGGAAGTGAATCATCTAAGCAATCTCTCCTCCAGTTTATCTCTGGATTAGAGACGGTCCTCGACCACTTTGATAACTTGAACCTCTGAAAAGCCAGAGAGAACTTTAAACAAATGTCGCTCTTCGCCATCGAAGACGATATCCTTGCTTTCCCGAATTAATGAAAATCCCCAGAGAAAGCATCTTAAACAGAGATTCGGCAGTACATCAGTATTTCTCCGAAAATCCGCTGGTGAAAAGGTCATCGACACCTCAAAATTGGATCCCATCATATGGCGTTTCTCCGGAAAGATCCCGAGAAAAGTATGATGTAAGCCCCCAAACGAAAACAGTCTCTCAAGAGACTCGCTTTCCCCAGTAGAATCGACAAATGGCGTCTCCAAAATAGAGAAGTTTGTGCACCTCTACAGCTCAGACGATTGGGTTCCCCAGCAAGTCTGACATCAAAATCTTTTTCCACTCAAATGGCATCTCCCTAGGAAAATTCGGCGAGAAGGTTGAAGGAAACCCGCTACTAATAGCGTTCCTTGTCAAGAAAGTTTATTGACAAAAGAAACTAAGACCAGTTCCTTGGTAGGAAACCAGGATCGAGGGGAAGTTTACTTTAGAAACTGAGACCAGTTCCTTGGTAGGAAACCAGGATCGAGGGGAAGTTTAAATCAGCAACTAAGACCAGTTCCTTGGTAGGAAACCAGGATCGAGGGGAAGTTTATTTCAAAAAAAAAAAAAACTGAGACCAGCTCCTTGGCTGAAGACCAGGATCGAGGGGAAGTTTACCTTTTCTAAGCATCTTCGCTTAGCTAAAGAAGATGAATGCGTAAGCTACCATTCATAACCACCATCAAAATTTTGGGTATTCCGATATTTAATCCTCTTGCACCCCAAATGCCCGAATACCTTCGCCATTCACACCTTCGGGTCCAAGAAGATTAAATAGGGGCATCTGTCATACCCCAAATTTTGACCACTAAGATTTCCCATCATTTTGCAAATCATCAGCACAATATGGATGTACCTTTGTACCTCATTAGTCTCCCCAAAAGTGGGTAAGCATTCACTACAAACAGGATTTAGGGTTTCAAGCTCTCGCAGAGCTCTTAGACAAAGGATCAATCAAGGAATGACATGATCTTCAACTTGTCTAGCCTCTCAAATATCCACAATGGATCAAGAGGACTCCCACTTCAAGGATTAAGCACAAGTTTGCTCCCTTCTAGGTGGATCAAGCCTCAAGATCGCCAGTGTCACCAAATTAGGGTTTGGTCGACTAGGGCCTCCAGATGGAAATTTTCCTCTGGGCATGAGCCAATGCTTCAAAGCATAACCTAAAATGCTCCATGAAACATCATAAACCCCATCATCAAGTCAATTTAGCCTCAGGGGGTGCATACATCAAAAATCAGGAATTAGGGTTTCTTGACCTAATTCACCCCTAAGTTGACTTTTGGGACAAATCATGAGCCAAGACCTCAAGACATGATTTGAGGGTCTCCAACATACCACGTTGATCCATTTGCAACAATGGATTGACCCAAGAAGCTTGAGCAACAAGTTTCAATTTCATCTGAACCACAGTTAGGGTTTCGCGAGAAAAGTCAACTATAGCTTTGACTTTTGACCAGGACATGCTCCCAAGCCATGGGGCACGATTAAATACACCCTATAACACCCATGGAACATGTCCATCAATTTTGATTTAGGTCAAGGACATGATTTCCTGAAGAATCGCACAGTTTGGAATTCATCTGATAAAAAGTCAACTGTGCACAAAAGTCAAACTTTGACTTTTTGAGATTTTTCATAAAAATGGTTTTTTAACCCTAAAATGATGTTAATGTGTGATTGGAATCATCATTCATCAAGAAAAATCAAAGAAAGTGGGATAACTTGTAAAAGGGGTAACCATAAAAACTTAGAAATTTTTCTAAGTTATGAAAAAAAGTGGCAAGGGTACCAACTTTGGAGGATCATAACTCCTAAACCACAAAGCCATTTTCCCCATCCAAAGCTTTATTTATAGCCCTCATTACCCTCTACAAAAACTTCAACTAGACCTAAGTCCAATTCATTAAGGATTTTGAGTTATGCTTGGATCAAAATGGCTAAAAAGTTAAAATTGACATTTTTCAGCACAATGTCCCAACTTCAAGGCTGTTTTTCTCCATGATCCAAGTTGAACCAGGTCTAATGTTAAACATCAAAGTTGAATTACGTCATCTAAGCTTTCCGAAAAGTCCTAGAACGTCCATATAGCATACTCGAGCAGGGAGTTATGGATCTTACAAAATGGCTTGCTGAAGCTGAATTTTTCAAGGCAGATTTGCACATTTTTTGTGCCACACGAATTTTCAAGCCTTGTCATCAGTTTGGACACATCTAAGGATCAAATCCAAGTGGGATAATCTGATCCATGAACCTCCCAAGTCCAAGGAACAAAGAAAAGCATGCCAAAGCCTAGAAATCCCTAAAAGAGGGACAAAACTCCAATTTTGGTTTGGAGTATTTAATGGATGCTTAGAGGTGGCATGTACTGAGCCATTCTCATCTGAAATTAGTCAAGACTTATCCAAGACCATGGGAACCAGCAGCCTGTGCCCTAACCTCTAGTCAATGGCTAGAGGAGACTTGGATTTCCATTGACCAACATTGGCCAAACACCTGCTGTAGTTTCCATTCACTGTGTATCCCAAAAAAAACTTGCTCCACTATAAATAGAGCTCATTTATGCTCAGTTTGAGTACACCAAAGCCATCAAACAGATGTTTTCCTCAAATTCTCTCTTTCACTCCAAAATGCCTTCATTAGTAAGGAAATTCTGAGTTTTTGAGCTAGAGAGCAATTCCATTCAAACTAATCACACACACACCTCATATATATCATATGTAAGCTGTGCAAACCATCAAAAGTGCATGTAATCACAACATCACAAAGTCACCTCTCAAAACCTCAAAATGACACTTTTTTGCATTTTTCAAGCCATGTCTTGATTCAGTCACTTTCCAAGCCAGATAAAACCTCAAACACACTCTAAATATCATCCTTGAACTATCCCAAATGGTGCCACACATCTGGAACACCATTTGAGAGAGTTGGCATTTTGGCCGTTTTTTACCATTTCGCGAGAAAGTGCACAAACTTGCTCCAGAGGTTTCCAGCCAATTCCAACCATCCTAAAAGCTTCTAAGAGGTCATTTGAGGTTGTCCAAAGCATCAAATCATTTCTGGAACAAAGCACTTGGAAGGTTGCCCAAAATCTCCAAAAAAGAGGTAAAATCCACAACTTGAATTCTTTGAATCATGCTTTCCTTTGTTGTCCACATACATGCATCATATTGAACAATTCTTGAGGTAAAAATGTAGTCCTTAATGTGTATGTTGTGATCCTCCCACTGTTTGCATTTTGACATGTTTTTATGTGGAATTTTGGTTGTTTTGAAACCATGTACAGTTCTGTCTTGTTTTCATTGGTGTGTTCTATACATTAAGTTTTAGTTTGCATGAGTAACACCATTGGATTCCTTGCGAAAAATCGGTCAAGATAGGTTTTTACGGATTTCAATTCCGATGAAAATTGAGAGAGTTACGCGCGTTGGAAATTTTACGCGAAACGGCGTCGAATTAACGATAGCGGTTCTGTTTTTTTGCTTTGTACAGTGAGTTTCCGAGTACGTGAATAATACCATTGGATTCCTTGCGAAAAATCGGTCAAGATAGGTTTTTACGGATTTCAATTCCGATGAAAATTGAGAGAGTTACGCGCGTTGGAAATTTTACGCGAAACGGCGTCGAATTAAGGATACCAATTCTATTTTTTTGCTTTGTACAGTGAGTTTCCGAGTGCGTGAATAACACCATTGGATTTCTTGCGAAAAATCGGTCAAGATAGGTTTTTACGGATTTCAATTCCGATGAAAATTGAGAGAGTTACGCGCGTTGGAAATTTTACGCGAAACGGCGTCGAAAACAACGATAGCAGTTTTTGTTTTTTAATTTCTGCATTTTGTGCGTCGATTTTCTGTGTGCGTGAGTAATACCATTGGATTCCTTGCGAAAAATCGATCAAGATAGGCTCTTGCGGATCTTGATTCGGTTAAAAATCGAGAGAGTTACGCGCGTTGGAAATTTTACGCGGAACGATGTTTTAAACGACAGCAGCTCTGGTTTTTTTATCGCTGCGTTTTGTACGTTGAGTTTCGGCGTGCGTGTCCGATACCATTGGATTCCTTGCGAAAAATTGGTCAGGATAGGCTTTTGCGGATCTTGATTCGGTTAAAAATCGAGATAGTTACGCGTGTTTGACATTCAACGCGGAACGATGTTTTTAATCGATAACAGTTTTTGTTTTTTAATTTCTGCGTTTTATACGTCGATTTTCCGCGTGCGTCAGTAATACCATCGGATTCCTTGCGAAAAATTGGTCAGGTAGGTACTTCCGGATTTTGATTCCGATAAAAATCGAGAGAGTTACACGTGTTGAAAATTCGGCGCGGAACGATATTTTCAAAACGATAGCAGTTTTTTCTGCATTTTGTGCGTCGATTTTCCGTGCGCGTGAGTATTACCATCGGATTCCTTGCGAAAAATCGGTCAGGTAGGTACTTCCGGATTTTGATTCCGATAAAAATTGAGAGAGTTATGAGTGTTTGAAATTTGATAAAAACGTGTTGAAAATTAAAGTTTCGGTACTCGTTTTTACCCCAAAAAATGTCGAAAATGATATTTTGATATCTTTTCTCTTTTTCTTACTTTTTATTTTCAAAACTCAACCAATTTTTTTCACATAGCAAAAAAATCATCGTTTTCCAATTCGTACCCCATAATATTTTAATCCAAAAAAATCACAAAAAAAAAGTATTATTTTTAATATATTTAAAAATGGTGTTTTAAATTGTTTTAAATGCTTTTAAAATGATTTCTTTTTTTTCTTGATTTTTAAAACCAAAATGATTTTAAATATTTATGTTGATAAAATATTTTTTTTCATAAACTTTAATCATTATTTAATGATTTTATTTGATATTTTTATCATTTTTTACTTAATTTTTCTTGGAAAAATGCCTAAAAAATGTAATTGGGGTTTTCTTGAATTTCCACCCTAACAAATCTTTTTCAAACACTTTGGGCCTCTAATAGAGTGTAAGACCTAATCCTTTTTTGACCAAATCATTTTTGGGCCTCATTCATTGTATAAGCCCCGATACCGTAAAAAACAAACGGCGCGGTCGTCGCCTTTTTAAGAAATAACCTTGGGTCTC
This sequence comes from Lathyrus tuberosus, assembly GCA_022829125.1. NCBI lineage: Eukaryota > Viridiplantae > Streptophyta > Magnoliopsida > Fabales > Fabaceae > Lathyrus > Lathyrus tuberosus. Next base: position 8,629,258 of record JALAZF010000082.1, on the reverse strand, counting down.
TCCTCGAGCTATAAGACCCATTCAAAACCTTTGGGTCTCTATTAGAGTGTAAGACCCAACCCCCTTTTAACCAAAACTATTTCGGGCCTCACTTATTGTATAAGTCCCTCTGCGTTAAAAGAAAACTTCGGCGCGATCGTCATTTTCAAACGAAAATCAACTGGGCTTCTCTTTGAGCTGTAAGTCTCATTTCTTTTCATTTTTAAACACTTGGGCCTCTATTAGAGTGTAAGACCCAACCCTTTTTTAACGAAACAATTTTGGGCCTCAGCTATTGTATAAGTCCCGATACGTTAAAAATCTCGGCGCGATCGCCATTTTCAAACTGAAAATATTTTGGGCCTCTCCCTGAGTTGTAAGCCCCATCTTTTGTACAAAAATACACTTTGGGCCTCTAATAGAGTGTAAGACCCAACCCCTATTTTTTATATTTTCTTATTATTTTTTAATAATTTGGAAAATTAATAACTCCTTCAATTTTGATTATTTTTTACTGGTTCTTTTTCTGAAAAATCACAAAAATAGTAAAATATTTTATTCTACAAAAAAATCAAATTTATATTATTTATTTAATATAGTTGGTATTTTTGTGAATAAATTCATTTTTAATTGTTTTTTTAAGCATTTTAAAAGTGAATATTCATCTTGAAAATAAAGACTATGGGCCTCCCCTCGTGTTGTAAGCCCCATTTCTTTTCTTTAAACTCTTTGGGCCTCTAATAGAGTGTAAGACCCAACCCCTTTGTAAATACCAAAATTTTTGGGCCTCAGTCACTTGTATAAGTCCCACGGTGTTTCCAAAACCTCGGCGCGACCGTCGCCCTTTTCAAAATTAACCATTGGGCCTACCCTCGAGTAGTAAGACCCATTTCTTTTCTTAAAACTCACTTGGGCCTCTAATAGAGTGTAAGACCCATCTCTTTGTACAAAAAACCTTTCTTGGGCCTCAGTCACTTGTATAAGTCCCTCTGTACAAATTCAACAGTGCGCTCACTGATAAAATCCTGGGCCTCTCCTTGAGTTGTAAGCCTCAAATCTTTCTTTTTCAAAGCACTTTCTCCTTTGATTTTGAATATACTGTTGTTTTCAATCTTTCTTTGTTGAACAACTAACCAAACAGCAAGGAAGCTCTACAACCGAGTAAGTGTTTACCCGCTTTCATTTACCGCTTTCATATATATATATATATATATATAACTGTATTGTGGGGTTGTTTCACTGTAAGTCTCCTTTCATAAACTCATATATATATAACTGTATTGTGGGGCTGTTTCGCTGTAAGTCTTCTTTCATAAACTCATATCAACTGTGTAATAATAATATAGATATTTAGAGTTTCCCCGGCAACTACGTCTAGAACTAGGTGACGTCGTTTCGTTTATTCGTAGAAATAGACAGCTAGACCCCCAATAGGATCACCAGATACAGTCTTCTCTTCGGCTGTCCTCATTAGGAAAACTTTTAGCCTCCATCTCGGGCTTCGTACGAGATACAAAAACACTCTCTTGTTAAGTATAAAAGACTCTCTTATTGAGTCAAACCTTTTAGCCTTTCTCTCGGGCTTTGTACGAGACACATAAGAGACTCCCTCGTTGAGTCAATGACCCCTTTCGCCTCCATCTCGGGCTTTATACGAGATACAAAAAGGTTCTTATTGAGCCAAACAAACAAATAGTCTCCATCTCGGGCTTTGTACGAGATACAAAGGCTCTCTTGTTGAGCCAGTCAAACTTTTAGCCTCCATCTCGGGCTTCGTACGAGATACAAAAGCACTCTGTTGTTGAGTATAAAAGATTCTCCTGTTGAGTCAACCCTTTTAGCCTCTCTCTCGGGCTTCGTACGAGACACATAAAAACTCCCTCTTGTTGGGCCAATAGCCTCCTTTTAGGCTTTGTATAAGAAAACCACTGGTTGATCCAATCAACCTTTTAGCATCAAAGCTGTGCCTCGTTCACAGTACACAAACATCAACAAATCCTTTCCCTTCATCTAATCGCTGTAAGCGGCAAGCCTCTGGATCATCTACATCCATGCCACTGTCCCTCTTTTAGCATGAGAAATTCCTAAGGAAAGATAGCATTGCTCTACACTGAGTTAAAGTCTTCTCCTTCAGGTTAAAATCCCCTATAAAGGAAATTATGGCATTGTCGGATTCACATATCCCGGTTAAAGTAATTTTCCTTTATAACCAGCACCCAACAGTTGTGACAGACAAACCCTTCTTTAGAGATGACAAATTCTCTCTAAAGTTGAGACCTTCTAGCTTCATATCTTGGGCTTTGAACAAGATACAAATAGACCCTTTAGCTTCACGTCTTGGGCTTTGAACAAGACACAAATAGACTTTTCAGCTTCACATCTTGGGCTTTGAACAAGATACAAACCACCTTTCGCTTCACGTCTTGGGCTTTGAACAAGACACCAAAACACCAATTTCCTCCCATAGACTAGGAGGAACTACGAACGCTCTGATTTCCCTGTTTCGGTAAACGGGAATACGTAGGCATAAGATCTAAAGAAAAGATCTTAGCGAGCACAATCAACAAAAAACCTAAATCCCATATCTCCATCAATCAAAAGCAGTAATTCAAAAGCATCAGTCCTAACATCCTAATCCTTGTTCCCCGCCAGAAATCTTCTGCCCAGATAAAAAGAAAGAAAACCGTATTGGCGAAAATACAAATAACCAGTACAAAGGCCCCCCCACATTGATAGCATTCGTAACCTAACAGACCGCTGTTTAAACTCAGTATGCAAGCAGGGTTAATTGGAGACATCTATTTCCCTTCCTTATTCAGCTCACAATAGGATAAAAAATGAATCGACCTGTAGTCAAAGCTCAAACCGCAAAGAGCGACCAGCGCTTAAGAACCGCGTCCAAAATCGCTCGCTACAATCGCGTCGAACTTTTTGAAATACAACGGGACTTATACCATAAGTGATGCCCAAAATAGGTTGTATTTACAAAGGGTTGGGTCTTACACTCTATTAGAGGCCCAAAGTGTTTTGAAAATGATTTATGAGGGTTGAAGTAATCCAAAAACCCTAATTTGTTTTCAAAATGTATTTAATTGAATAAAAATTCAATTAAAATGATCAAAATTGTTTAACATATGAAAAACAAATTGTGATCTTGGATTAATGCTTCAAAAATTAAGTATTGACCTACAAAATAATTAGAAAGCATTAAAAGTTGCAAAATCAAGGTGGAGAAAATATTTTAAATGTCAAAAACAATTAAAATATTAATTATTTGCAAAAATATCAATTATACAAAATAAATAATATTTTTGGGATATTTTGGGAAAATAAAATATTTTAACATTTTTGTGAATTATTAAAAAAAGAACCAACTCAAAATCATTAAAACTCAAAGAGAAATTAATTTTTGAATCAATTAAATAAAATCTCAAAATTCAAATATTTGAATTTTCAAAAAAGGGCGCCAAGAACAGCTGAAGAACACGCGCGTGTTCTGGGTTTGGCTGATTTGCATTTTCTCTCCAATCTCACTGAATACTTAATCATATCATGCAATCCACATACCAATCAACTCGTTTCAACCTCACGATCATGTCTATGGTATTTAATTTCATTTAAATTAAACATATAACAAGAAATCATGAAAAATCCTCAAGAACCCTAATTTCTGCATGAAGGCTAGGATTTTTGATACACGATTCAAACAATGTAATTAATTGAGGGGAAACATTCCATGCATGATTATAAACATATGGCCAAATTATTGTGCAGCAAAAATTGCATGGATCATAGAGTTAGAAGAGCTCATGCTTACCACTTGCAGCTGGTGATCGTGATTTATGTTGAAGGTGTTACAGCTAGGTTCCAATGATCTGGATAGCTTCCATATGTGCCATGGAGCGTGTATGAATGCTTGGAATGGATTGAAATGGTTTGGAGTTGAAGATGGTACCTCAACTGGAAAACTGTCAAGAACTTGAGCAATTGGCTGGTGATTTTGTGAAATTTGTGTTCCATATGTTATGTGAGTGTTTGGATCACTTCTATATGATGTATGTGAGGTATGTGCGTGATTGGTTTGATTGGAAAAGCTCTCAAACTCAAAACCCGATAGTGACTTGCCTTAGAAGGCAAAATTGGAGTGAAAGAAGAGATTTTGAGGAAAGCATCTGTTAGATGGATTTGGTGTACTCAAACTAATCACAATTGAGCTCTATTTATAGTAGAGCAAGTTTGTTTTGGTATCCACAGTGAATGGCAACTGCAGCAGAGGTTTGGCCAATGTTGTCCAATGAGAATCCAAGTCTCCTCTAGCCATTGACTAGAGGTTAGGGCACAGAGTTGTGGTTCGCTTGGTCTTGGATAAGTCTTGACTGAATTCAGTTGAGAATGGCTCAGTCCATGCCACCTTGATGCTTCCATTAAATGCTTCATTCCAAAATTGGAGTCTTGTCCTTATTTCGGCAATTCTAGGTTCAACATGTTATTTCTTGTTCCAAAGACTTTGGAGCTTGGCTTAATGATTGTCCCCTTTAGATTCAATCCTCAGAGGTGTCCAAGTGGATAGGAGCATTTGGATTTGGCTGATTTTGGCAAATCGACCAAAAGTGCAAAATCTGCCTTGCCTTGGCAGATTTCAGCAAGGCAACTTGCCAATGTCATATCTCATGGCTCAAATTGAATTTGGTAATGTTCTTGGCCATTTTGAAAAGCCCTTACATGATATAACAACTGTTTGAACATGTTTGGCTTTAATCTCTTCTGAATCCAAGTGAAAAATGTCCCTACATTTGGAAAAAAGTAAGGCAAAATCTGACTTAGTGAAATTTTCACTAAGTGCTGGAACAAAGTGACTTTTCTTGATTTTGATCACTTCATAACTCAAAATCCATGAGAAATTTGGACATAGGTCAGTATGAAGCTTTTGTAGAGGGCAATGTGATCTACAAATCAAGCTTTGAATGGGGAACAATGGCCTTGTGGTTTAGGAGTTATGGTCCTCCAAAGTTGGCACATTAGTGTCACTTTTCCATAACTTAGAAATTTTTCTAAGTTTTTATGGTTACCCCTTTTACAAGTTATCGCACTTTCTTTGATTTTTTTTGATAAATGATGATTCGAATCATACATTAACATCATTTTAGGGTTAAAAATCCATTTTGGTGAAAAATCTCAAAAAGTCAAAGTTGACTGTTGTGCACAGTTGACTTTTTATCAGATGAATTCCAAACTGTGCAATTCTTTAGGAAATCATGACCTTGACCTAAATCAAACTTGATGGACATGTTCCATGGGTGTCATAGGGTATATTAAATCATGTCTTAGAGTTTGGGAGCATGTCCTGGTCAAAAGTCAAAGTTACAGTTGACTTTCTTCGCGAAACCCTAATTGTGGTGCTGATGAAATTGAGACTTGTTGCTCAAGCTTCTTGGATTAATCCATTGTTGCAAATGGATCAATATAGTATATTAAAGCCCCCCAAATCATGTCTTTAGGTCTTAGCTCATGATTTGTCCCAAAAGTCAACTTAGGGGTGAATTAGGTCAAGAAACCCTAATTCCTGATTTTTGATGTATGCATCCCCTGAGGTCAAATTGACTTGATGATTGGGTCCATAAGGCTCCATGGAGTATATTAGGTTATGTTTTGGATCTTTGGCTTGTGCCCAGATGAAAAATTTCCATCTGGAGGCCCTGGTCGACCAAAACCCTAATTTGGTGACAATGTTGATCTTGAGACTTGATCCACCTAGAAGGGAGCAACCTTGTGCTTAATCCTTGAAGTGGGAGTCCTTTTGATCCATTGTGGATATTTTAGAGGCTAGACAAGTTGAAGATCAAGTCATTCCTTGATTGATCCTTTGTCTAAGGCTCTGAGAGGGCTTAAAACCCTAATTTTGATTGTAGTGGATGCTCAACAACCCTTGAGGCATTTGATGAGGCGTGATGGTTCATCCATATTGTGATGATGATTTTCACAATGATGGGAAACCTTAGTGGTCAAAATTTGGGGTATGACAGATGCCCCTATTTAATCTTCTTGGACCCGAAGGTGTGAATGACGATGGTATTCGGGCATTCGGGGTGCAAGAGGATTAAATATCGGAATACCCGAAATTTTGATGGCTATGAATGGCAGCTTGCGCATTCATCTTCTTTTGCTAAGCAATAATGCTTAGAAAAGGTAGACTTCCCCTCGATCCTGGTTTCCTACCAAGGAACTGGTCTCAGTTTTCTTTTGAAATAAACCTCCCCTCGATCCTGGTTTCCTACCAAGGAACTGGTCTAAGTTTCTTTTGTCAACTTCCCCTTGATCCCGGTTTCCTACCAAGGAACTGGTCTAAGTTGCTGTTGTAAACTTCCCCTCGATCCTGGTTTCTTACCAAGGAACTGGTCTCAATTTCTGATTTAAACTTCCCCTCGATCCTGGTTTCCTACCAAGGAACTGGTCTCAGTTTCTTCCGTCAATAAACCTTATTGACACGGGACGCTATTTGTAGCGGTTTTCCTCAAACTTCTCGCCAAATTTTCCTGGGGAGATGCCATTTGAGTGGAAAAAGTTTTGATGTCAGACTTGCTGGGGAACCCATTCGTCTGAATTGTAGAGGTACACAAACTTCTCTGTTTGGAGACTCCATTTGTCGATTCTACTGGGGAAAACGAGTCTCTTGAGAGACTGCTTCTGCTTGGGGTCTTACATCATACTTTTCTCGGGATCTTCCCGGAGAAATGCCATATGATGGGCTCTAATTTTGAGGTGTCGATGACCTTTTCATCAGCGGTCTTTCGGAGAAAGGCAGCTGTACTGCCAAATCTCTGCCTAGGAGGCTTTCTCTGGGGATTTTTCTTTAATCCGGGAAAGCAAGGATATCATCTTCAATGGCGAAGAGTGACATTTGTAGAAAGCTTCTCTGGCTTTTCAGAGGTTCAAGTTATCAAAGTGGTCGAGTGCTGACTCTAATCCAGAGATACACTGGAGGAGAGATTGTTCAAACGCAACATCTCCTGACAAGGAAAGAACTGACAACTCGATTAAGAGGACTGTTATCACTAGGGGACAAGACCGACTAGAGTGATAGTGATGCAATATGAATATAAATGTAACTCAAATGCATGATGTATGTATGTTTATGCTGACAAAACTGACGCGACATACAGACTGATGAGTGACCACGACTGGATACTCGGCCATCGCGGGGCGAAGAAGTACCGTTGGTAAAAAAAGTAGCAATCCTACCTTGCTTAGGAGAGATAGTCCCTGCGGGGAATACCATTGATCGGGCTTAGGAGATAAGAACTCGGCCGAGGGTATCAGATGGGAATGTCGCATCTCATACAGTTGATCCTTCGTTCATGCGTACTGGCCTAGAAGGAGTACTTTGATTCTGCACTTTGAAATTCAAACGCCTTTGGAGACGCAATCGACGTCCTTTCGATGTTCAACAGTCAAAAGCAATTTCCATCTTTAGTTTAAACGCAGAAAAAGTTTTAACGAGTAAATTCATTTTTGTTTCATTTCAAGAATTGTTGATCATGTTAAAATGTCGTTCTGTAAAGCTAAAACAAATAAGAATTACAAACAAAAGCACAAGGGCTCAAATTTTATTGATAAGATGGAGATCAGCCAAACGCGTGATTCCAAAGAGTATTTACAAAGTTAAAAAATGGTAATTTACAGGGAAAAGGGCTACGTTGAAACATAACGACCACTATCCTTCTACCAACTTTGAATTCGGGACATCCTGAGCTTCTGTCGAAGATGACCTTGACTGAAGTTTTCTTGACGGATGATGTAACTGTTGCTGAGGGATCTGCCTCTGTTAAACATAGTTACTTGCCATTATCCCTAATTTTTGCCTGGATTATACTATGAGATTTCCAATCCATCGGGATGATTTTTTTCCATGTCTCTAACTTTTGCCTGTACCGCCCTTTCGGGTTTTCAATCCACCGAGACGTTTTTTTTTTAGTTTAGGCGAAGTATTTCTTGACTACATCAACATTCGTGGGGTAGGCGAATTCCTCTCCGTCCATGGTTGCAAGTCTCAAGGCACCGCCTGAGAAAGCTTTCGTGACCACATAGGGGCCATCATAATTCGGAGTCCACTTGCCCCGGGAATCAGTGAGAAAAGATTGTATCTTCTTGAGCACGAGGTCTCCTTTTCTGAAGACACGAGGTCAGACCTTTTTGTCGAACGCCTTCTTCATTCTCTGTTGACACAACTGACCATGGCATAGTGCCGTGATTCGTTTTTCTTCAATCAGATTCAGTCTGTCGTGTCGGCTTTGACACCATTCAACTTCGGTGAGCTTAGCTTCCATCAAATCTCGGATTGATGGGATCTCCACTTCTATAGGGAGCACTGCTTCCATGCCATATACTAGAGAGTAAAGGTTTGCCCCTGTTGAAGTGCGGACAGATGTGCGATAACCATGAAGAGCAAAGGGTAGCATCTCATGCCAGTCTTTGTAGGTTACAACCATCTTCTGAACAATCCTCTTGATGTTCTTGTTAGCTGCTTCTACCGCTCCGTTCATCTTGGGTCGGTAGGAATATGAGTTATGGTGTTCGATCTTGAACTCAACGCACAACTATTTCATCATCTTATTGTTCAAGTTAGATCCATTATCTGTAATGATCTGGCTCAGAACACCATAACGGTAGATGATATTGTTTTTGATAAATCGGACCACCACTTGTCGGGTTACATTAGCGTACGATGCTGCTTCGACCCACTTGGTGAAATAGTCAATGGCTACCAGGATGAACCGATGTCCGTTTGAAGCCTTAGGTTCGATCAAGCCAATCATGTCGATTCCCCATATGGAAAAAGGCCACGGGGAAGAAAGAACTTCGAGATGTGATGGCGGTACATGAATTTTGTCGGAGTATATCTGACACTTGTGACACCTCCTCATGTACTTGCAGCAGTCGGATTCCATGGTCAACCAGTAATACCCTGCTCTCAGAATTTTTCTCGCCATTGTGTGTCCGTTGGCATGAGTGCCAAAGGATCCTTCATGAATTTCTTTCATAAGCATGTCTATTCTGGTCTGTCTACGCATTGGAGCAAGACCATGTTAAAATTTCTCTTATAAAGAGTGTCACCGCTCAGGAAGAAGTTTCCAGCTAGTCTTTTGAGGGTTTTCCTGTCTTTTTTGAGTGCCCCAGATGGGTACTCTTATTTCTGAAGGAAGCATTTGATATCGTGATACCAAGGTTTGTCGTCTATGACTGCTTCAATCATGAAGACGTAAGCGGGCTGTTCAAGGCGTATTATGTCGATCTTAGGTAGGTCATTCCATTGACCTACACTAATCATGGTAGAGAGAGTGGCTAAGGCATCAACCATGTGATTCTCCTCACGAGGGATGTGATGAAACTCAACTCTGTTGAATAAGGGTAACAACCTTCTTGCATAATCTTTGTAAGGAATCAATCCTGATTGGTATGTGTTCCAATCTCCTTTTATCTGATTGATAACCAAGGCTGAGTCGCCGTATACGTCCAAGTTTTTTATCCTTAAATCAATCGCTTCTTCGAGACCCATGATACAAGCTTCGTATTCGGCCTCGTTGTTCGTACATTTGAACGTAAGTCTGGCAGTGAAAGGAATGTGGGTACCCTGAGGGGTAACAATGATTGCCCCAATTCCATTTCCATAATGATTAACTGCTCCGTCAAAGATAAGTCCCCATTGGGAACCTGGTTCTGGCCCTTCACTGGGTAGCGGTTCATCGCAGTCTTTCATCTTTAGATACATGACATCTTCATCTAGGAAGTCAAACCCGGTTGATTCTTGATCGTCAATCGGTTGATGAGCCAAATGATCGGCTAAAATACTTCCTTTAACGGCTTTCTGAGCGTGGTACTCTATGTCATATTCGGATAACAACATCTGCCAACGGGCAATTCTTCCCGTGAGAGCAGGTTTTTCGAAGACATACTTGATTGGATCCATTTCTGAGATCAACCAAGTAGTATGATGAATCATGTATTGGCGAAGACGTTTGGCTACCCAAGCCAAAGCGCAACAAGTTTTCTTAAGCATCATGTACCGAGTTTCGCAGTCGGTGAATTTCTTGCTTAGATAGTAGATGGCAGACTCTTTCCTTTTGGTTTCGTCTTGTTGGCCAAGTACACATCCCATTGAGTCCTCTAGGACTGTGAGGTAAATGATCAGTGGTCTTCCTTCCACTGGAGGTGATAGAATCGGCGGATTCAACAGGTATTCCTTAATACTGTCGAAGGTGGTTTGGCAATCTTCTGACCAAAGGCAATCCTGGTCCTTTTTGAGTAATTTGAAAATCGGCGCACACATCGCAGTCATGAGGAATATGAATCTGGAGATGTAGTTCAAACATCCCAGGAATCCTCTGACTTATTTTTCAGTTTTTGGAGAAGGCATTTCTCGAATGGCCTTGACCTTGTCAGGATCAACCTCAATTCCTTTCTAGCTGACGATGAACCCTAGGAGTTTCCCTGAACGGACACCGAATGTGCACTTGTTAGGATTCAAGCGGAGCTTGAATTTTCTTAGACGTTCGAACAATTTTGACAGCATTTCAATGTGCTCACTCTCTATTTTTGATTTTGCAATCATATCATCGACATATACCTCGATTTCTTTATGTATCATGTCATGAAACAAAGTAGTCATGGCCCTTTGATAGGTTGCCCCGGCGTTCTTCAAGCCGAACGGCATTACCTTGTAACAAAAGGTGCCCCATGGGGTGATCAACGAAGTTTTCTCCATGTCTTTCGGTGCCATTTTGATCTAGTTATAGCCCGAGAATCCATCCATGAAGGAGAAAATTTTGAACTTTGTTGTGCTGTCTACCAGCATGTCGATGTGTGGTAAAGGAAAGTCGTCCTTTGGACTTGCCTTGTTCAGATCCCTGTAATCAACACACATTCTGACATTTCCGTCCTTTTTGGGAACGGGTACGATGTTGGCTAACCATTGAGGATATTCAGATGTAGTGAGGAAACCCGCGTCAATCTGTTTCTGTACCTCCTCTTTGATTTTGATGGCCATGTCCGGGTGAGTCCGCTCAACCTTTGCTTTACCGGCAGACATTCTGATCTTAACGGTAAGTGATGTTCCACGATGCTGGTATCCAACCCTGGCATATCCTGATAGGACCAAGCGAATACATCGGGAAATTCTCTGAGAAGCTTTATCAAACCTTCTCTGGCAGTTGGACTGAGCAGTGCCCCAATCTTGATTTCTTTTCTCTCTTTTTCTAAAACCAAGTTTACTGTTTCCAACGGTTCTTTGTGAGGTTCAATAGACCTTTCCTCTTGTCTGAGTAATCGGGAGATCTCTTCTGGAAGTTCGTTGTCAACTTCTTCTTCAGCCCCAAATATCGGGAACTCAAAGTTGGGAGAACGCATCGGATAGTATGTTTCACCGGGGTTTAAAATAAGCAATCTGCATGACGTGATGATTCGTGTTTAGAAGAGATAGAGAAAATGCAAGTGTGTGCAGTGTATTTATTTTACTGCTTGTTTTTATTATTAATTGTTTTTTAGGATTGCCATTTTCTGAAAAAGCAAAAAGAGAAAACAGCAATCAATGCGGAAATTACAGAACAACGTTATTTTATTAATGAACAAGTTGATCCTTGAAACTACAACCCTATAAAACAAAACTCTGTCGCTTTGGGCAAAGCGAAGAGGGAAAATTTACAGAAAGCAAGCCCTATCAAAACATCCGTTTCACCTGGGCAGGGTGAAAGGTTAAAGATGGCAATTACTTTGACTGATGAACGATCTTCGGAACCTCGACGGCAACCTATTGGCGGCAAACTCCTCGGTGAATCACAAAGTCTGGCACCTTCCTTGATTTGTCTTCAGAAATAACACTGATTTCTAGTGGAGCAGGATCATCGGAATCTGTCTCCCAGGCAGAATTGTCGTAGGAGAATTCCTCAGTTATATTTTGCATAACATTTGTGCTCTCAGCTGTATCTCCTTATCCAGTTGGTTGGATATCTTCGAGCCTGATACGAGAGCTTTCGGGAGCGGTGTACTTGACCGTATAGTCAAATTTTCCACTCAATTGTCCCAAGGTGTCCCACACTTCTCTGGAACTGGAGGAGTCATCCCTCTCGATGACGTTGACCTCGGGAAAAGCATAGTTGATGAATTCAAGTCCTGCAAACGTTGTAAATTCATCGTTATGTTGATTAGTTTCTGAATGACCCGAGTGTTAATCCCATGACATGGCGGGGACACAGGTATTCTGTTCAATGACGGTCAACTGATTTTCATTGTTCGGCTGACTCTCTTGCCCCAAGTCTCCTGGATAAGGTTGCCACATTGGCAGACCATCCATTGGGCCATAGTAGGTGTAGTCAAAATTATCTTTCATCGGAGTGTCTTCCTCTAATGAATTTGGCGGAGCACGATATCCTTCTGGATCACAATCCCCGTATATCATTTCGATGTCTGACCTGGGTATAAATCTCAGACTCTCTGTAGGAAAGCAAAAAGGAGTTTGCATTTTGTCCTGAGATATATAACCATCCTTGTTAAGATAGAACTTCCACTCTTCCTCTGTGTCATAGGGGTCTTCCTCATTGATAGCATGGACTGCTTGAGGAACTGGGTGAAGAAAACCTCCACTGTGGAAGAAGTTTTGAATGGGATGAATATTTTCATCGCTGGCAGCTGTCTGGGTACAGGTTGCAGAAAAACCAAGACCCTTCTTTGTTTTATTGTCAATAGGAATGACAAGTTGTCCCCGTTCGGTTGTATCGGTACTCTCGACCGCTTTAATAACATCTTTGTATGAGGAAATCGAGGTTCCTCCTTGGGATTGATTGTCCTTGCTCACCGACAGTGCTTGGAACTGAGTTCCAATAACCTCCTCAGGTTCTACACAAGCAGATGATGATAAGTTACTCACGAGCAAGGCCCATTCTCCACAGACTGTGATGAGTTGGTCGTTCTGGACGAACTTTAGCTTTTGGTGGAGGGTCGAAGTGACCGCTCCAGCCTGATGTATCCAAGGTCTTCCTAATAAATAACTGTTTGTTGCCCGGATGTCCATGACCTGGAAAGTGACTTGGAAAGTGTGAGGACCGATAGTTATGGGAAGATCAACTTCGCCGATGACTGTTTTTCTGGATCCGTCGAACGCTTTGACGACGACCTCGCTGATTCTCATCGGAGGGCCTTTGAATGATAATTGCATCAAAGTGGACTTCGGCATAACATTCAGGGCTGACCCTGTGTCTACCAGTACGCTGGATAATGCATCGTCCTGGCAGTTAACTGTAATGTTGAGCGCCATGTTATGACGGCGACCCTCTTCGGGTAATTCCTCATCACTAAATCCTAAATTATTACAGGAAGTGATGTTTGAGACAATGCTATCGAACTGTCTGATTGTTACATCCTGTTCCATAAAGGCTTGCTCCAAGACTTTCTGTAGAGCCTCCCTGTGGGCTTCTGAACTGAGTAACAGTGATAATACCGAGATCTCTGAAGGAGTCTGTAACAGCTGATTAACAATGTTATATTCACTCCTTTGGATGAGCTTCAGCATCTCATCATTATTTTTCGAAAGGTCGGGATTACTGGATTGACCGACCGATGGATCGGGAGCTTCTGTTTGAAGTTCCTTTTCCTTGTTAGGTTCTCCAACTCCTCGGTTGAAGATTCGACCGCTCCGTGTTACAAGACTGATGTCTGTAATATTCACGACGGAGGGTAATGGAATTTCCTTTCCATTCTCGACTATTGTTGCACCGTATTTGTAAGGGATAACCTTAGTTGATTCATACGGTAATGGTTCCAGTAGATAGATGACTATGGGAACCTTCTGATTTTTCTGACCATCATAAGTAATCTCGATCCGTTCCCGGTTGGGAGCTTTAGACTCGTCAAGTAGAGGGATGATGGCAAAAACATCCCTGGTCTGGTGACGACCAGAGATTGTGACAACATCCTCGACTTGATTGGCAAGGTAGTTCGGCGTCCAGTTGATGGGTTCAGAACCCGGATATGGGTGAATCTCTCCACGATCCACCTGACCCTGAAGAGTTGCTCTCACAAGGTAACACCCTTGGTTACCTTCTGAACAGACACTACAGCGGTCATAGTTGTGTGGGGGCACCTGGCCACGCCCACTTCGAATACAATGTAACCTCACTAGGTTAGCTTCCACAGATCAGACATCCTGACCTTGACGTCGAGTAGGATTCCTGTTATTGATACTAATCTGCTGAGTATCTTCATCCATATAGATTGGCATCCACCGGTGATTTAACAAGTGCTGAAGTGCCTCCTGGACAAGGGTCGACCTCGATCGTTTTCACAACTTGCTTTACAGCTTTGATAGTCGTGTGATATTAAGAATCCGAGTCGGACCTGCTCAGCATGTAACTCTACCAGGTTGGTATTCATCACGCGAATATCGAAGATTTGAACCATGTTGATCTGATAAGGGTTCCTATCATGGTAGTCTTGGATCCATCCAAGATCCATCTGACGCTGGAGGGCCTCTTGTATGAAAGAGCATCCCTGTTTGTTTTTCGAGCAAGTCAGACAGGAACCGTAATCGTGCCGTGGCAGATTATGATACTGGCTTTGCCTTGAGTGCATTGCCACCAAGTTGACATTCATTGCACATATGTCGTGGTTCTGAATGACGTTGGAGTTCAGATAGACCATGTTAACTCCACGAACTCGGTGCTCTTGGATCCATCCGAGATCCATCTGTTCCTGTAGAGCTGCTTGCACTATAGAATATCCTTGGTTGTCTTTAGAGCAGATATCACACTGGTGATAGTTATGAGGTGGCACATAGCCATATCCACTCTGTCTACAATGCATCTTTAGCAGATTGGTCCTCAACAAGTATACATCGTGAATTTGATAAACATTGTTAAATTCTTTCTCAATCAGGTTGACTGCAGCTTTCTCATGTTGAGGCAGCGGGTTCGTGAGAACATTGGGATTCGTATCTTTGAAAGATAAGAGCCCGCTCCTAACAAGCTTTTGCACATCAGATTTAAAATTAAGACAATTCTCTATGTTATGCCCTGATCCTCCTTGATGATAAGGGCATGTTTGATCCGCCTTAAACTAAAAAGGCAGATTTTCCGGTACTGTAAGAGGAGACTTAGTCTGGATGTGCCCCTTAGCCAATAGTAACGGAAATAGTTATGCGTACAACATGGGTATAGGGTCAAACCCTGATGACCGTGTTGTACGGTTGTTGTTATATGGAGGACGAGTCTGCTGAAGAGGTTGTTGTGTCCTTTGCTGATCAGGTTGGCTCTGCGCAACCTGAGGTTGATTCGTAGGAATAAGCGCAGGGCTAATAGCAGGAGTCACAGCTGCTACCGGTTGATAACGTCGCCTTTGCTTTCCGAGAGAGATATTCCCAACATCCTGCTCTTTTTTCTTAGGGAGAGCACTACCGTATTTTTTAGTACCGCTCGTCGATCCAGTGTCTTTTACCAAACGTCTTTCTCGGACGGCTTCCTCAAGACGTACGCCCATGCCGACCATCTCGGTGAAATCACTGGGCGCACTGGAAACCATTCGGTCATAGTAAAATGAGCTTAAGGTTTTTAAGAAGATCTTTGTCATCTCTTTTTCCTCAAGAGGTCGACAAATTTGAGCGGCAATTTCACGCCACCTTTGAGCATACTCCTTAAAGGTTTCCTTGTCCTTTTGCGACATCGATCTGAGTTGATCTCTGTCGGGTGCCATGTCCAAATTGTATTTGTATTGTTGGACAAAGGCAGTACCAAGATTTCTGAATGTGTTAATTGTAGCATGGTTTAAACCCATGTACCATTTGAGTGCGACACCGGTTAAACTATCCTGAAAATAGTGAATCAGCAGGTCCTGATTCTTAGTCTGAGCTGACATTCGCCGAGCGTACATCACTAAGTGACTCTGAGGGCAAGAGTTACCCTTGTATTTTTCAAAGTTGGGCACTTGGAACTTGTGCGGGACTTTCACATTAGGGACCAGACAAAGGTCTGCGGCGTCCTTTCTAAATAGATCCTAACCGCGAATGGCTTGCAGTTCCTTCTGCATTTCCAAGAACTGTTCCTAGAATTCATCCATTCGGCCGAACATAGTTTCCTTTTTACCATAAGGTATCTGTGGAATCTGTCCTTCCGAGACAGTGTGCACCACAGGAGGTGGTACCGTGACTACGGCAGTGAGTCTTGGCGTTTCCCGAAGTTTGTAACCTTCAGGAGTCTTCAATATGCCTCTGGCATCTTTGCTTTCCCGAAGTTTGTAACCTTCAGGACCAGTGGCTTCTGCTATGATTCCCTGATCATCAGTGATCGGCAGAACATATCCTTCCGGGATATAGTTAACAGGCATGCCCCAAGGACGATCTTTTGGAATTTGATACCTAGGATCATACTTCTCCACTATGGGCGTTGAGGTGATCTCTGAGATCACAGTCCTTTGTAGCTGAGCTTCTGCCATGGCTTGCATGTCGTTACGAAGCTTTCTCATATCCTCTCTCAGAGCGTCAATCTCTTCTTTCAACTCTCTGTTTTCTTCCTCAAGATCATCCATCTTTTTCTGACGATTGGCCCGAGTATTGTACGAATGAGACAGTTTGACTCTAGAACCGAGACACAAACGTGAGATTCGTAGGGAAGAAGAATACGCGATGTGAGAATGATGAATGCAATTATTATATTAATTATTTTTTTTGTTTAATCAAAATAAACTTCGACAATTAGATTGCAAATATCAAACAGTGGGGAAACCCCTTTTTATTGAAATTCAAAGGATTGCGGAAACAAAAATACAGTAGATTACAAAGTGCAGAAACAGAAACCTAAGCTAATGGGTCCCGAGAGAACTCGAGTGTTGATTCTGGTATCTTCTTTTTCTTTGACCGGGGCTCTTGAGCCGTTGTCGGGTTGTCATTCCTTTGCCAAATGAAAGGAGCGAGCAAATTCCTTTGGTCATCTTGATTCTCTACAGCATGTTGCTCCAAAATTTCAATTAGAGCGTCCTTCTCTTTCAGTAATTGCTGTATTTTGATGCACTCTACGTCGAGGGTGCAGTATTTGTTCTTCCAAGACCTTATCTCCTTTTGAACTTTGTTGAGAGTAACCTGAAGCTTTTCAGTTTCCGTCATGAAGTACATGACAGATTCCCTCGGAGGAAGAATTTCGTGACGAGGATAAGGCATTTTTAGCTTGAGAGCTCTAGTTTGTACCCAATGGAGATAAGGCTCCACCGAGACACAGTCTGGTTTTCCCAGAGACTCTCGTCCTTTCTTATGAACTTGTTTCCAAGCGTGCACTGTTTCCATCTTTAGTGCTCTGTCACTTTCTCCTTCCTTGAAGAAAAGACCTTCCAGATGAACACCCCGTGGGATGTGTCTCATCGGGTATCCAAATTGACGAAGAACCAATACCGGATGGTAGTTGATTCCTCCCTTAGTTCCTATAAGGGGTACGTTGGGGAAGTTTCCATAACGTTTAATGATCCTGATTCCATCATAAATCCTATTACACCAATCTATATCAGAGTTGGTAAGAGACATGATCTTCTGCGACCAACGTAAGGCACTCTGGCAATCCCAAAAGGCAGCTGACTTGGGCAAGTGGAAGATGAACCATTTGTAAAGCAAAGGTACACAACATGTGATCTCCCCTCCGCTGTACAAATTCCCCAAGTGTACAGAATGATACGCATCTGCGAGCAAAGTCGGCACAGGGTTTCCAATGAGAAAAACCTTAATGGAGTTGATATCGACGAAGTTATTGATGTTGGGAAACAAAAATAACCCGTAGGTGAGCAAGACAAAGACGCTTTCAAAAGCAGTCACGTTTCCTATACTGGCAAAATACAGGGCTTTCTTTGTCAAGAACTGGGCTGGAAAACCTTGGATGCCACCCTTAGTGGTCATGTGAGTCCTAACCTCTGACTCGTCCAAATAAATTGCTTTTGCAATGGTCTGATTCTTTGGAATTTCTTCTAGTCCAGAAAATAGAGCTCGAGCTGTAATGTGTAGATTGATCAAATGAGAATACTCCTCCAGCGTTGGTGCGAGCTGGTAATCCAGGAATGTGAAACAGTGATAAACCGGATCGTAGAATTGAACGAGTGCGTCCATGATTCCCTCAATCACATGGACTCTTAACAGTGGTAGCAAACCTCCGTGCTTGGCTCTGAAAGCCTCTTGGTTTGTGATCATCCTCGCCAAACCTCTTAAATCCTCTAGTTTTGGAACCTTGAAGGTGTACGTATGAGTTCTCCTTCTACCGAAATCCATTAGCACAATCCTTTTCTCTGATATTTGCAATCACAGTCTTAGTTTAATTTGAAAAACAGAGAGACTAGAAGAGAAGTTTTTTTTTTGAATGTTTTAATGTTTTTTTTTAAATGAATGCATGAATGCAGCACACAAAAACATAGAAAAAACATGGGGTCAAAGGGTCGTTGTCATGTAGTCAAGGCTCTACCCATCCCCAAAGGTTTATACTAGGGTGATTTTTGTACCTGTACTCATTATCATCAGCTCCTCCCAGGAAAGCAAAACAACAAGCGGATCGCCAGCGAGTTGTAGAGCAATCTTAGAGTAAGTGCCATTCACCGAGAATAGATCATCAGCCTTAAATGAGGGTAGTATCGCGTGACAACTATTTCTGATAGTTTCCGCACTACGAAAGGGTTTGGCTCCTCAGCTTCTCAGACATCACAATCGGCCCATTGTATAGGTGAGAGAATGGGTTGCATTGGTCAGCCTCCACTGAGGTTGATGGTCGACCTCGTCGCCATCACTTATCTTAAGTGTATACTTAATCTTTCCACATGCGGCATCACACGCATTCCCATTAGCAGAAAAATAAACAGGTATAGCAATTAGGAAAAATAGTATATATATTTGTCCTAAAGTCCTAGACCTTTAAAGCTATGAATCCTATGTTCCTGACAGAAAATGGTTCCCCGACGGAGGCCCCAATCTATGGTTTTATTCCAGATTAACGGCGTTTTGACCTAAGATCCTAGTGACGTCAAGGTTTATACTTAGGAGAAGAGAACAAGATCCATAAAAACAAATGATGGTCCCCAGCAGAGTCGCCATTTTTCTGTAGCGAGTGATTTTTGGATGTGGTTGTGAAGCACAATCGCTCTGGTACTACAGCTTGATTCATTTTTTATCCTATTAAAGCTGATGAAGGAAGGGAAATAGATGTCTCCAACTAACCCTGCTTGCATACTGAGGTTAAACAGTCAAAACTGTTGGTTTACAGATGCTACAAAAATTCGGGGTCTCTCCTTAGTTATTTTGTTGACGAGGGTGGTTCATGTTTAGGACTGATGTTTTTGAATTACTGCTTTCGGGTTGATTGATGGAGATATGGGATTTTGAGTATTTGTTTAGTGTGCTCCCTAAGATTTTTCTTTCAATCTTATGCCTACGTATTCCCGTTTACCGAAACAGGGAAATCAGAGCGTTCGTAGTTCCTCCTATTCTATGGGAGGAAATGGTTGTTTTGGTGTCTTGTTCAAAGCCCAAGACGTGAAGCGAAAGGTAGTTTGTATCTTGATCAAAGCCCAAGATGTGAAGCTGAAAGGGTTGACTTTAGAGAGAATTTGTCATCTCTAAAGAGGGGGTTGTATGTCACAGCTGTTTATAAAGGAGAATTACTTTAACTGGGATGTGTGAATCCGACAATGCCATAATTTCCTTTATAGGGGATTTTACCCTGAAGGAGAAGACTTTAACTCAGTGTAGAGCAATGCTATCTTTCCTTAGGAATGTCTCATGCTAAAAGAGGGACAGTGGCATAGATATAGATGATCCAGAGGCTTGCCGCTTACAGCGATTAGATGAAGAGAAAGGAGTTGTTGATGTTTGTGTACTGTGAACGAGGCACAACTTTGATGCTAAAAGGTTGATTGGACCAACCAGTGGTTTTCTTATACAAAGCCTAAGAGGCGGCTATGGGCCCAACAAGAGGGCTTTTGTGTGTCTCGTACAAAGCCCGAGAAAGAGGCTAAAAGGGGTTGATCCTACAAGAGGATCTTTTATACTCAACAAGAGAGTGTTTTTGTATCTCGTACAAAGCCCGAGATGGAGGCTAAAATTTGTTTGGCTCAATAAGAACCTTTTTATTTGTTTGGCTCAATAAGAACCTTTTTGTATCTCGTATAAAGCCCGAGATGGAGGCGAAAGGGTGATTGACTCAATGAGGGAGTCTCTTATGTGTCTCGTACAAAGGCCGAGAGAGAGGCTAAACGTTGTTTGACTCCACTGGGGAGAATCATTGTATAAAGCCCAAGAGAGAGGCTAACTTCACTGAATAAGGATCATTATACAAAGCCTAAGAGGAGGTTATGGTAACTGTTTCAGTAAAGTGACAGCTCCAGTATACTGATTTTAAAGAGAAAATCAGTTCTTATATGAGTGACACTGTACTCAGGCATTTGATTCGAGGGCCAGGGATATTTCCTTTTCTTTGAGGAAACGGGAAATCCAAAGGGTATTGAGATTGTCCGAGTCTACGGGTTTCCTTCCTATTTAACGAATGGGTCACTCGAGAATGTCTTTGAGACTCAAGGATATTAGACTGTCCAAGTCTAGAGTTTCATCTTTTGTACTATGCTTTACAAAACAGTAGTAGACTCTTTGAAAGGACTGTTCTATGAAGATGACTAAGTTCTATTCCTATACCTCTAGGAGGTCGTCGGGACAATTTGTACGAAGCCCAAGAGGAGGCTGAAAGCTTTTAAGAAGCTGACGGGTCCTTGTACGAAGCCCAAGAGGAGGTTATCATTCCCGGAGGAATAGATCATTATACGAAGCCTAAGAGGAGGCTGCGAATACTTCTAAGAAGCCGCGGGTCCTTGTACTAAGCCCAAGAGGAGGCGGGGTTGCTTTTTGGAAGCATGTGGGTCCTTGTACGATGCCCAAGAGGAGGCCGATGCTTTTAAGAAGCCCGTGAGTCCCCAAACCCCGAGAAATTCAAGGCAAGCTATTCACAAGGAATAGATCAAGTCAGGAAAGTTCGAGAATTTGGAAGAAACTCAAAGATGCCATTCACGGAGAATACATTCATCTCTGGGGGTAGAGTTTCTTGAAAATTCCTAATGAGGACAGCCGAAGAAAATACTGTATCTGGTGATCCTATTGGGGATCTAGTTGTCTATTTCTACGAATAAACGAAACGGCGTCACCTAGTTCTAGACGTAGTTGTCGGGAAAACTCTAAATATCTATACTATTATTACACAGTTGATATGAGTTTATGAAAGAAGACTTACAGCGAAACAGCCCCACAATACAGTTATATGTATATGAAAGCGGTAAATGAAAGCAATAACCACTTACTCGGTTGTAGAGCTTCCATGCTGTTTGGTTAGTTGTTCAACAAAGATAGATTGAAAACAACAGTATATTCAAAATCAAAGGAGAAAGTGCTTTGAAAAAGAAAGGTTTGGGGCTTACAGCTCAAGGAGAGGCCCAGGGTTTTATCAGTGAGCGCACTGTTGAATTGAATTTGTACAGATGGACTTATACAAGCGACTGAGGCCCAAAAAGGTTTTCTGTACAAAGGGATGGGTCTTACACTCTCTCAAGAGGCCCAAAAAGTTTTAAAGAAAAAGAGATGGGTCTTACTACTCGAGGGTAGGCCCAAATGATTTTTCGTTAAAAATGGCGATCGCGCCGAGGTTTTCCTTTAACGCAGAGGGACTTATACAATAAGTAAGGCCAAAAATTGTTTTGTTGAAAAGGGAGTTGGGTCTTACACTCTATTAGAGGCCCAACAGTTTTGAATTGGTCTTATAGCTCAAGGAGAGGCCCAAATGTTATTTTTCAAAAGGGCGACAATCGCGCCGTTTGTTTTTTACGGTATCAGGACTTATACAATACACTGAGGCCCAAAAATGATTTGGTCAAAAAAAGGATTGGGTCTTACACTCTATTAGAGGCCCAAATATTTTTTTAAAGAAATGGGTCTTACTACTCGAGGGTAGGCCCAAGTTATTTTTTAACGGATGATGATCGCGTAGAACTTTTTGAAATACAACGGGACTTATACCATAAGTGAGGCCCAAAATAGGTTGTATTTACAAAGGGTTGGGTCTTACACTCTATTAGAGGCCCAAAGTGTTTTGAAAATGATTTATGTGGGTTGAATTAATCCAAAAACCCTAATTTGTTTTCAAAATGTATTTAATTGAATAAAAATTTAATTAAAATGATCAAAATTGTTTAACATATGAAAAACAAATTGTGATCTTGGATTAATGCTTCAAAAATTAAGTATTGACCTACAAAATAATTAGAAAGCATTAAAAGTTGCAAAATCAAGGTGGAGAAAATATTTTAAATGTCAAAAACAATTAAAATATTAATTCTTTGCAAAAATATCAATTATACAAAATAAATAATATTTTTGGGATTTTTTGGGAAAATAAAATATTTTAACATTTTTGTGAATTATTAAAAAAAGAATCAACTCAAAATCATTAAAACTCAGAGAGAAATTAATTTTTGAATCAATTAAATAAAATCACAATATTCAAATATTTGAATTTTCAAAAAAGGGCGCCAAGAACAGCTGAAGAACACGCGCGTGTTCTGGGTTTGGCTGATTTGCATTTCTCTCCAATCTCACTGAATACTTAATCATATCATGCAATCCACATACCAATCAACTCGTTTCAACCTCACGATCATGTCTATGGTATTTAATTTCATTTAAATTAAACATATAACAAGAAATCATGAAAAATCCTCAAGAACCCTAATTTCTGCATGAAGGCTAGGATTTTTGATACACGATTCAAACAATGTAATTAATTGAGGGGAAACATTCCATGCATGATTATGAACATATGGCCAAATTATTATGCAGCAAAAATTGCATGAATCATAGAGTTAGAAGAGCTTATGCTTACCACTTGCAGCTGGTGATCGTGATTTGTGTTGGAGGTGTTACAGCTAGGTTCCAATGATCTGGATAGCTTTCATATGTGCCATGGAGTGTGTATGAATGCTTGGAATGGATTGAAATTGTTTGGAGTTGAAGATGGTACCTCAACTGCAAAACTGTCAAGAACTTGAGCAATTGGCTGGTGATTTTGTGAAATCTGTGTTCCAGATGTTATGTGAGTGTTTGGATCACTTCTATATGATGTATGTGAGGTGTGTGTGATTGGTTTGATTGGAAAAGCTCTCAAACTCAAAACCCGATAGTGACTTGCCTTAGAAGGAAAAATTGGAGTGAAAGAAGATATTTTGAGGAAAGCATCTGTTAGATGGCTTTGGTGTACTCAAACTGATCACAATTGAGCTCTATTTATAGTAGAGCAAGTTTGTTTTGGGATCCACAGTGAATGGCAACTGCAGCAGAGGTTTGGCCAATGTTGTCCAATGAGAATCCAAGTTTCCTCTAGCCATTGACTAGAGGTTAGGGCACAGAGTTGTGGTTCCCTTGGTCTTGGATAAGCCTTTACTGAATTCAGTTGAGAATTGCTGAGTCCATGCCACCTTGATGCTTCCATTGAATGCTCCATTCCAAAATTGGAGTCTTGTCCCTATTTTAGCAATTCTAGGTTCAACATGCTATTTCTTGTTCCAAAGACTTTGGAGGCTTGGCTCAGTGATTGTTCCCTTTAGATTCAATCCTCAGAGGTGTCCAAGTGGATAGGAGCATTTGGATTTGGCTGATTTTGGCAAATCGACCAAAAGTGCAAAATCTGCCTTGCCTTGGCAGATTTCAGCAAGGCAACTTGCCAATGTCATATCTCATGGCTCAAATTGAATTTGGTAATGTTCTTGGCCATTTTGGAAAGCCCTTACATGATATAACAACTGTTTGAACATGTTTGGTTTTGATCTCTTCTGAATCCAAGTGAAAAATGTCCCTACATTTGGAAAAAAGTAAGGCAAAATCTGACTTAGTGAAATTTTCACTAAGTGTTGGAACAAAGTGACTTTTCTTGATTTTGATCACTTCATAACTCAAAATCCATGAGGAATTTGGACATAGGTCAGTATGAAGCTTTTGTAGAGGGAAATGTGATCTACAAATCAAGCTTTGAATGGGGAACAATGGCCTTGTGGTTTAGGAGTTATGGTCCTCCAAAGTTGGCACATTAGTGTCACTTTTTTCATAACTTAGAAATTTTTCGAAGTTTTTATGGTTACCCCTTTTACAAGTTATCCCACTTTATTTGATTTTTCTTGATGAATGATGATTCAAATCATACATTAACATCATTTTAGGGTTAAAAATCCATTTTGGTGAAAAATCTCAAAAAGTCAAAGTTGACTTTTGTGCACAGTTAACTTTTTATCAGATGAATTCCAAACTGTGCAATTCTTCAGGAAATCATGGCCTTGACCTAAATCAAACTTGATGGACATGTTCCATGGGTGTCATAGGGTATATTGAATCATGTCTTAGGGTTTGGGAGCATGTCCTGGTCAAAAGTCAAAGTTACAGTTGATTTTCCTCGCGAAACCCTAATTGTGGTGCAGATGAAATTGAGACTTGTTGCTCAAGCTTCTTGGATTAATCCATTGTTGCAAATGGATCAATATAGTATATTAAAGCCCCCTAAATCATGTCTTTAGGTCTTAGTTCATGATTTGTCCCAAAAGTCAACTTAGGGGTGAATTAGGTCAAGAAACCCTAATTCCTGATTTTTGATGTATGCATCCCCTGAGGTCAAATTGACTTGATGATTGGGTCCATGAGGCTCCATGGAGTATATTAGGTCATGTTTTGGATCTTTGGCTTGTGCCCAGATGAAAAATTTCCATCTGGAGGCCCTGGTCGACCAAAACCCTAATTTGGTGACACTGTCGATCTTGAGACTTGATCCACCTAGAAGGGAGCAGCCTTGTGCTTAATCCTTGAAGTGGAAGTCCTTTTGATCCATTGTGGATATTTTAGAGGCTGGACAAGTTGAAGATCAAGTCATTCCTTGATTGATCCTTTGTCTAAGGCTCTGAGAGGGCTTAAAACCCTAATTTTGATTGTAGTGAATGCTCAACAACCCTTGAGGCATTTGATGAGGCATGATGGTTCATCCATACTGTGATGATGATTTGCACAATGATGGGAAACCTTAGTGGTCAAAATTTGGGGTATGACACACCCTTTTAAAAATAAATACATTCTATAGCATTCTATCCTACTATTCCCACGTGATAAGACAACCATTTTCCTTTTTTATTACTTTGCTCACTAATATAGGTATTCCCTTCCACTTCTTTCACTACAACCACCCCTTCTCAGAAATTCAAAATGTCTTTAACTGGAAAACTTAATCATACAGACTTGGAGTACTCCTTCCATGTTGCTAAATTATCTACACAGGTTATGATTACTTATGTCATTTCCTTTATTGTTTCCTATTTATATTTCTTCTTCCATTCATTTGTAACATCATTTCTTTACTTTATCAGGTTTGGCCTAAGATTGACCCTCATTTTCTAAGTCTTTATGAAAATGATATAACAAAAACTTGGACCCTTTTGAACAACCAAGGTGTCCATCATCTCCTTATATATAACAAGGATCAACATCATCCACTCATAATTAGTGGATGGAATGATGTTGCGGCTTTCTGCGGTTTACCGGCTGATGTGGTGCTTCACGTTGCTTATTATGGTAACGACAATTTCGGAATCCTTGACTTTAAAAACCCAAACAACATCAACGAATTACCCAGTTTCCATAGCAGATTCATTTCCAACAAAAACACTGCTGTCTTCGACATTGGTCTCACAGCCAGTACTATCAAAACATCAAAATTAATTGAGTCTTTTTGTTCTTTCATCCTTTCATTTTATCTAATTCATACTTACTATAATTGTTTAACACTATTTTTTTATTCCCTATAGAGATTGGAGGAGGCCTTCACTGCAATATTAAGCGATTACAATTTCCAAAATCTCAATTTGTGTTGTGATAACGGAAAGAGATCACTCCTCACTCTGTACAACATTGGACATCCATTTCGGACAAAGTTGGGCCCCGACTGGGATGAATTCTGCACATCAAATTTGTTCAAAGCTGGCGACACCATTCGGTTTCGAGTTGAACTGAATTCTCCACACAAAAAATGTCATGTTTATAAAATCCATTAGTTTCCATTTCTTCATGATGCAATATTAAACTTTGTCATTTCCATTTCAATGAAAGATTTCCTTTTTCGTTCTGCTTTATATTAGAATTATAATACGTTCTGCTTTTTCACATTTTATATAAGACTTACTTTATACATTCACAACTACCACCTATAACTACCGTTCTACATTTCTTTTGCCTTATTGATTGTATATTTTACCATCTAATTATTTCAGCACTTTAAACCTAACGACAACACCCATCTTCACCAATATTTGTTACCTCAGGGGAAAATTTATGAATACTTCATCTCCATCTACAAATGTGGACGCCCGCCACACAATCATACATATTGCATCCTTTTTTTTTTAAGAAACATAATCTGATTACTTTTTTAACATACATATTTCACACTATATTAACATTACACTACGTAGCATACATACATACACAACACTTTTTCATTTAGATCAAACTTTTACTTAAGTTTCAAATATCATAATCCACTTTAGCAGATCAAACATATGCAACAATATCCTTAAAACATAACTACAACCAGTCATATATCCATTACATTTTCTTAACCAAAATACTTAACTGACTACCAACAGCATTGAAAACATCCTAAATGTCTTTCTTCCTTTGCACACCCCTTAAGCAAGACAGCTACAACAGTTAAACTTACTATCCTTGACTATTAAGAGAATCCTTTTTTTGTTGTACGATGGTCAACGATTCAACAAACAGACATACATCTTATGAGGAGGACATGGAATTGAAAATCCCAGCTTATCACCTTTGCGAAGCTTCTTAGCTCTGACATAGTCAAACCAACCACCTGCAACAAATTTTTCTTTCTGACTGACCTTATCCTTCCTTTTTATACAACGCACTTCCCCATAATAGCTGATACCTGTGTCTTCGTCGATAAACTCTATTGAAGTCTGATTCCATGCCAAACACTTTTTTGTAATTTCTCTAGGAAAATGCTAGCAAAACATACAACACAGTTAGACTCCACACAATTTCAATCCATACAAAAACATTTTATTTTTGTCTCTCTGCTACCTAACTTACCAACACTTGCATTTTTGCCACATCACCTGCGGTCATCACTTTCTCCCAATAGTATTCATCATCTGAGTCCAAATGTAATTCATCTTCCCTGCGTTTCAATTATCTTTTTTAATACACAATACACAAACAATTCTAACCTTAGAAATTGGCTCTACCAATTCTTGCTTTTTTAAACCCCAATAACACAACCAAACAAAGCTTAATGCTCTCATCCACAACAAAATCAAAACATTACCGCTAAATAACATACTCTATTAGTTCACATATACTTCTAAAAGATCTTTAACATATTAAAAGCACTAAATGTAACTATTACATCGAATTTAATCATTTATTTATGATGCATGCCTTTCAATGGGTTGATCAACATCTTCTCCATGCGAGATAGTCCTGGGTGCCACCCTTCGTTTTTGTGACATTCCCTTTCCTGGTGCCACGACCTCCTTCCTGCAACTCAGTCATAAATAAATATCATCACCAACATACAATTTTTTTGAACATTTGACCTATCATACCTTTAAATCTTTACAAACACCACAGTACCCCATAAATTACCAAACTGAATTGTTTTAAACAAATGGCAGTTCAAGGATTCCAACTAAATAAAAAAAATGCAACTATATACTGTTATTTGAAACAACAATTCTAATATTTAGCATTACCCTTTTCTGCTCTTAGACTTTTCATTCCCAGAAGTGAGACTCTGTTTAACAATGCTACTTTTTGAAACGCCGATTCTTCTCACATCCTTCTGAATAGACGATTTATGTTTCCCCTTGGTTACAAAATGTTCAATCCCGTATGAAAAAATATTTCATTATAACACCCTAAATTATGTATCCTACACCAGACTAAAATCTTTCACATGCAACAGTTACAGTTTTTCAGTTATCACCTTTTCTCACTTCCATTGCCCAGACGGCCTCCAGGGCATTCTCCGCTTCGGTATGCCCGCCCTTTCCCATTCTGGTTTCCTGACTTCCTGTCTTCCCGATCATTCTTTCCCTTCTTTTTCTGCGTACATTCTTTAGATTCCCCTATATTCCCGCCCTTGACCTCATCTATTAGCACTTTGATCCTTGATGCAACAATATCTGGTCCCATCTCTGAATCCGACGATGACCTGCTTGACATGCAAAACAAATTAGCCAAACGTTATCAACCCTATTACATATCTATAACTGTTCCACTTACCTGCTTGATACATCAATGGGTCTTGCCGGGATCATTCCATTCAACCATTCCATGCCTCTTCCTTTTTCTTTTACTCTTGCCTTTCTTCTTCTACGCCCTTCAGCTACCCTTCACAAAAACCATCAAATCGTTTTCCCTATTCTTATTTATATTTATAGCCTACTTTTATTTCTATATTTACTTCATATTTAATTCATGCATATTTCATTT
Source organism: Lathyrus tuberosus (assembly GCA_022829125.1). Lineage (NCBI taxonomy): Eukaryota > Viridiplantae > Streptophyta > Magnoliopsida > Fabales > Fabaceae > Lathyrus > Lathyrus tuberosus. Next base: position 8,600,700 of record JALAZF010000082.1, on the reverse strand, counting down.
CCATTTTCCGTTTTCCCTTTGTTTCCAAATGTCTTTCCATTCCAAAGCCCAAACCTTCATTTCAATAACTTATAATCGTTAATAATGGATTTTATTTTTATGCTACTTATTTTATCTTTAATTACTTCTTTATTGCCCAATAAACACCTCTTTAATTAACATTTCCTACTTATCTTCAATGTTTCTCTTAAATGCTAATTCACTTTTTACCCATTTACTGTTTTTGTCTTTTTCAATTATATACTTCTTTTCCAATTTATTTAATTTTCGATCCAAATTTTGTTTAGTCTTTATTTACATTAAATAATTATAACTTTGTATACCATCTATTTACTACAATTAATTATTACTTTCTAATTGTAATTTATTTCAAAAACAACTCTTCAATTTCTGGAAATCTCTCAACCGCACCTCTGAAATTCACCATGAGCATCATCAAGTCAACCAAACTTCCCAAAAACTTCAATGACTTTAAATCAAAATAAAACAAAAAAAAATCACAAAAATAATATTTTAAAGAATAAGGAAGCTGAAATCACTACACTTACATCTAAGCTTATTTGGATCTCTGCATTGCCTTCTGGGGCCACCATAGCATAACCACGTTCCCGTGGTCTGACTGTTTTTCCACCATCTGCATTAGTTTTTCAATTGGATGTTTTTTGCCTGGGATTGAAACAAAAAACATGTCAGCAACTGAAGAGCTTAAATATGGAAAACAATAAATTAACCTTCTAACTTCTTCATGTCTCATTTTTACATCCAATGCCTTGCTAGCAGGATACTTTGGCAAACTCGATGGTTCACAAGCATAACACTCTCAGTTTTGAAGTCACTGCATATGGAAAACAGATGTGAAATGTGTTGCATCTAAATTCTCAGATATAACAATAGTGCACAAGGATGACTTACTTCATCGTTTATATGGCTGCTGTAGCTTACAAATACTAGCATTTGACAATTTATACTTCTGTATACACCCTGTGATCCAATCTGAAATAAATACCATCTCTGATTAATTTGTTAATATTTGGTAGCTTAGACAATAAGAGAAACACAAAAACAACAACAAGAGAAGACGAACAGTCATCAACAAGAAGAAGAAGGTGAGGAAATTTTGAACAAACCTGATCTTGCAGCAACTGCCTTGGATACCTGCTGCCAAACTCTGGCAAATTAAAATCAAAGGAAAAATCAAACGCCTTAACTTTAACTTTTCTCCAATATACAAACTGAAACAAATAAAATAGATTTTTCATAAGGATATTTCTTAGATTGATCAGATTGAGAAACTTTCTACCATAAGCCAAATCACAAAACTGTATAATACAAAATGTTAACAACAGCAACAACAATAGTTGTAAATAAAAAGAGATTCAAACTTATAGGCATGTTCAAAGGTCCACAATTCTCCATGCTTAATCTTCCATATTTTTAGAAGAGAGGACAACGAAAAATTTCTCAGTAGCTGATACTTTTAACTTCTTCTTTTGCGTTCAACACCCAAACAATACAATGCCTCATATTTAATACCAATTTCAACCCACCTACCAAGCCTTTATTCACATAGTGTCATTATTGATCTTTGGCTTTATTCACAACCTTTACCATCTGTGTGCACATGATATTAAAATCCGTTTTGGATTTATTGTTGCACCTTTTGAAAGATATATATTCCATTTGCTAAATGTTAAAACATATCAAAACAAATAAATACCAGCCAACATATTCTATCAACACCACATCATGTGTGATTCAAAAATAATGACATTGTACTATTCTTAACGCATTACAAAACATGCCAAACACAGTGCAATATCCTGAAATACCTTCTCCCATCAACCATTTCAAAATCATATGAATTTTTAATGCCCATACAATCTACGTCAACACATGCATGATAACATAATACAAATATCAATAAATTATACAACTGTGTGCAAACCAACATAAAAACAGTACTACTGATAAGTTAATTTAAATTCCTGGTCTTAAGAAGCTATTTACTACCTACATCCAAACACAACAAACTTCCAGCCCAACACCATAAACTATCTTCCATACAGTTTCTTTCAAAACATCAACATATACCACTCCCTTCTACATTCAAACATTGCATTCAAATTGCTACCTATCCCTTCTTTTAAGCTTTGTACAACTTGACATTGATGCGTCGCGCTGGTGGATAACTTAGTCTGAACTGAAGCATGTCACCATTGCTGAGTTGTCTATCCTTCGCAAATCTATACCATCCTTCACCTATATGCTGCTCAACACAATGTTCCCTTTCCTGAGTTGTAACCACAACAGCATATGTCGCAACCATATCAATGTCATGCATCTCAATGTGCTTGACACCTTCAAAACAACCAGTCCTAATAACGCGTTGTGGAAGTTGCTGCATAATTCAGTTATAATTAATCATCTAATTCATTATTCAATTAGAAAAACTACAACGCTTACTGCCTTTTATACTAATGTCGATATATGCAACTTACAAGTACATTCTTCTTTGCAGTTTTCCCATTTGTTATCATCTTCTCCCACGCAATATACTTTCCACCCTCACGTTATTCAACATGACCACCACCAGAACCATCATCTTCATCTTCACAGCTGAAATAATCCAATCATAATTTACGGCTATTTTTACTAAATTTTAAACTTAATAGATTGTTATATTACTTAAGTGAAGCAAAAATATATACAACAACACATTTCATTTAAGCAACACTAACATGAAAACTTCTATTAACAAACTAACAACAATCAACCCATAGCCATTCTAAATACAGTATCCCATACCTCCCAGCAACAATCGAAGACTTCGGTGCATTGAGTTCGGATAACTTCACTCTTTTCTTGCTATAAATATAGTCTCTCGCAGATGCAAGCTTCAATTTCCCTTTCCGTTCCAACCTTTTCTCCTCAAACTCCAACATATCAAAATACTCATCCTGGGTTGATCTCTTACCTCTGCATAACAAAAATCAAAACAAACTATGACTAAACTATATCCATACAAATCAATCATTCTTATCAGATCATCAAAACAATATTATGTGTCTAACAAACATCTTTTAGGTCACATGCATTATAAACTTATCTTACTCCAGCTTCATCACACTACAACATTTACCCATAAGGATCATGCACGCCAACTACCCTTACCTCTGTTCCCGATCAACACCAACACGATCCTGGGAGCAATGGTTGTCGTTCCCTCCTTCCATACTACAATCCTTCTACTCCGTTCCAGAATGAATTAATGTCAAGAGTAATCTGTTTTGGTAACACGACTTTTACTCACTAACCGCACGTATGGTAATACTAACCGTACCCTTGAACACAAATAACATTTACTTCTTCTTTAATTTCATTGATTTTCCTTTTTTTTTATGAAAAAATACTTTTCATTATTTTTTCCTAAAAATACAATTAATTAATTGATATATTCTATTAATGATGTTTCAATTCAAATTAAATCTTCAATACTTTATTTAATTTTTTATTACATTTTTTTTTAATCTTTATTTACTTCAAATGAATATTAGTTTATATACCATTTTCTAATTTATTCGTTTTCCATTTAATTCATTGATATATTTTATTAATGATATTTAAATTCAAATTAAATTTTGGATAATTTATTTAATTTTTCATTAATTTTTTTTACCCTTTATTGACTTCAAATAATGATAACTTTCTATTTTAATCATATTTATTTTAATATTACAACAACTCTTTAAAATTCCAATAATTGTAATTTTTTTTGTATTTCTACATTTCTTTTACAAATAAATAATATAACAACAAATACTTTGAAAAATGTGATTGAAAATCCCTTATATTAAAGCAAATGGATAGTGATATTCCATTATATTAGCTCAAAAACTAATACATTGATGAACAAAATCTATAGTTTTTGCTGTATTACAAAAAGACAACCTTCATCAATACAGAATTCAAGCTAATTGTTCATAAAATAATAGATTAAAATAATTCCATAAAACATTTGAAATAATAAACTATAGATTAACTCAAGGACTCATACTACGTCAAAAAGTCACCCGTCTTCTTCACCACCGAAACATAAATCCTATTTGAAGATTGTTTAACTTTGAAACGAATATAATCTCCCTTTTCAAGCTTCCTATCCTCGACGAATCTCAACCACCCATGCCACATGAACTTTTCAAAATTTTTTACCTTGCCATTACGCTTTGCACAGTGAATTCTAACAGTGTAAACCCTTCCGCAATCCGTATCCACAAGCTGAATGTGTTTATGGTTTATGTCCAAAAAGTTTCTGCTAACTGTCATAGGAAAGTGCTGCAATGAATTAAACAAAAAAGTTTCAATTTAGATAAATAAGTGTCATAATCAGAGACATTATTAAATATAACTATGATAACCCACCATGACATTTTTCGACCATTTAACGCCACAACTCACTTCCTTCCCCCATTCATGTGCTTGGTTCAAATGCTGTTGCAAAGAATCCTCACCAAATACAGACAACTTCTCTGCAGCATCACCTCCATGAACTTCAGCAGCCTGCTGTTGCACTTCCAAACCTGGGATTTCAGAAACTACATATTGGACTGTACCTTCAACCTGATCTCCTAATGCTCTGTCGGTCCTACTGTTATGATAACATAAGATTTAGATTCGACAACAACTTTACCAAACTTCCAAAACATAATAATATGAAACATACCTCTGTGTGCAGTGCTGTGCATCACCATCCAAGGTTACAGATGGGAGGATTGGTCGGCTTGAAACATTTTATGGTGGTTCAGTAAATCTCACCTTCTTGATTAATACACCCTGAACCATATGGGGATTTCCATTACATGGCTCCCCGTATAGTTGAGACATCTTACTCTTCAACTCCCTCTTCTCTCTCAAGTAAGCTTTGAGATTTCTGGGAAACAAACAATCATCAGCTTGACTTCGGAGTTATACATAGATTAATACAACTGATTATTCAACTAACTGCAATATAGGATGAGGAGACTAACTGCAATATTGCCAAAGCAAAAATATTTATTCAGCTATCAAATAGTGACAAGGTATAATAACTCTTACAAAGAATGAGCACCATACAAAACACCAAAACATCTTTAAACATTAATCGTCACCTAATTTGTCAAAATCTAAATATTATACTTCTAACAAAGTATATCAACATTACAAAACAGTGGCATCCAAATGTTAAAGGGAAATCAAGTCGATGCTATTGATGTCTGACTTATACATCCATTATATCAAGCCGATGATATTAATGTCTGAGTTATACATCCATTATACTCACCGTGACAAACCATGATTACAAATTAAACTCACCATGGCAGAATTAAATGAGCAGGATTAATACAAACCATGACAATCAAAATAAACTCACCATTACAGAATAAACCCTTATTGATAGGTCTAATACACACCATGACAAATATTGGACACACAATGTTATAGAGATACATAAACAACCAAATCAAAATAGAAACACTGCATTTTTCTCCAAACACTTAATGTTTCTATTGCAATCAACAATCAGATACGTATCAATTTATAATCTTTAATCCCATACCTTAACTGCCTCTATTTAATCTCCTCATATGACCGCTTGTGTGCTTCATCCTTTGCTAAAAATTCCCTACAAAACAAAAATATATATATTAGGTTAAGATTAAGTGTTGTTTGTTGCAAAGGTCATAATCGCCCTATACAATGCTACTGGGTGCATCAAATATTCTTTTTCGAAAAGGATTCATTTTCTACAATAACATGCATGAAGGATTCTTACCTGGAATCGTCGGCCACAAATGTATTATGGGTACGATGTTCTTCGTTTGAGAGGTCGACAACTGCCTTTCCCTTTGCATCACGAATCAGTAGATCTTCAGTTGCCATTGCTTGATTCAAACTGGAAGGATTAAAGAAGAAAAACAACACACATAAAACAACCTATACAGACTAAATCAGTTCCATGCACCATATTTCAACTGTTATAGCATTCATATTTTGTTCATTTTCTGCAATAACACGCATGAAGGATTCTTACCTGGAATCGTCGGCCACAAATGTATTATGGGTACGATGCTCTTCGTTTGAGAGGTCGACAACTGCCTTTCCCTTTGCATCACGAATCGGTAGATCTTCAGTTGTCATTGCTTGATTCAAACTGGAAGGATTAAAGAAGAAAAACAACACACATAAAACAACCTATACAGACTAAATCAGTTCCATGCACCATATTTCAACTGTTATAGCATTCATATTTTGTGGTTTCAAAAACATCATTGAAAACAGTAACGTTCCCTCACCCTTCCCAATATTTTTTTTAAACTGCATGCACACCTCTTCATCTACTTTGAAAATATATTTATTCCTTTTTTTAAATTTTTAAAATATACTTTGTCTAATATTTTATTTATTATTATTTCCATTTAATTCATTGATATATTCTATTAATGATATTTAAATTCAAATTACATTTTGAATAATTTATTTTATTTTCAATTACATTTTTTAGTAGTCTTTATTTACTTTAAATAATTAATAGTTTGTATACCATAATGATGTTTAAATTCTTATTTAATTTTCGAATATTATTTACTTCAAATAATTATTAGTTTCTATTTTAATCATGTTTATTCAAATATTACAACAACTCTTTCAACTTAATTATTTTACATTAATTAATTTATAAATATTTTAACAAATTGTCATTTTTTTTTATTTCTACATTTAAAAAAAAAATGACAACAAATACATTCTGAAACAAACGCGCGACAACGACGGGTTCCCGTGCGAACGCACATGTTCCACACTAGTTAAGAGTAGAAAAGAAAAGAAGAGTTTGTTTTTCGTGCGTACAACACTACCGTTGCAATGTGTCAGAACCTCAGCAGCTGTATAACACTTATTGCATGCCCGTGAAAAATGAAACCAACCACAATGGTCGTGCTATATAAATTTCAAAAGTTAAAATAATTTTTACACATACCCATGTGATTTCTCAAACTTCACATTTCAAAACTTATTTTGATCTTTGTTCTAAGTTTTTTCATGAATGATAGTAATCACTATTACATTCTTTAGATGTCATTGGTATTCTCCATGACATTGTCAAAACCCAAGTGGCAGGAGGGGGCGCAAACCTTGTGTTAACATAGTCTTAATTGATGACAGGTCTATATTTAATCTTTTGTTAACATTGTCATTTTGTTTTTGCTACTTTCATTTTCTAATTTTTATCTTTTCCACTTCTGCTTATGAGTTTGTGTACAAATAATTTTCGGAAACTCTCAGAGAAATGTTGGTGTGTAGGATCTCTGATTTTCTACTTGATCAATGAAAGAAGAAAGAAACTGAAGCAATACAGTACACACATCAATGGAAATGAAAAAAAAAAACAGAACAATAAAGCCAGGTGGAGAAGTGATGGCGGTCGGGGTGGCGAGACGAAACGAGGGCTGATTGAAGGGTTAAGGCAACATATCTTTCATACGTTCAAAGTGTATTTTTTGTTAGAACCGAAAAAAATATAATTTCTGTGTTTTTTTATTAAAAGAAATAAGATAAAAAACGTGGATTGATACGGAGTGTTTGATTTATCAAATGGTGGAGGTTGACTCATAGTCAAGGTGCCTTTGCTGCGTAAAATGCATTGAATCCAGATCCCTTCAGAGAATACACTTTTTGGCTCTTGCCTGGTACGATTTTGGGAGAGTCTTCAAGTGTTGTGTTTCTTTTTCAATCTCATCAAACCTATAATCAAGGTCTCTAAGCTTTTTTTTTCCTTGAAGTTCTGTGTTTCTTCTTCAATCTCATCAAAACCAAAATCAAGGTATCTGAATCTTTTCGTTCTTTTCATTTCAGAAAATAGCTTTTTCTTTTTGAATACCACTTTCTAAAATAGTTTTTTCTTTCAGAATCCACACTTCCTAACAACCCTACGGTCACCATTGTTTGCGCTCATCTGCACCTCGCAGTTAAGGTATTTTTTATTTTCACGTTTGTTCTTGTGTGTTTGTTCTTGTGTATGTTTGTTTAGATTAGGTCAGCGATTAAAGAAAAACTTACATTAGGTCTTAGTTTTTGAATTGCCATTGATTAAATACATGTTTAAAGCAAAACTATTTAGATACAATATATATTTAGATTTTCGAATTGCTATTACTGCACTCCTTATGAAGTGAGGACATCCCAAACACGATACCGATACGATAACCCTTATAATAATTTGAAAAATGGATAAATTAAAGGTAATTACAAGTTTCGGTGTAGGTGTCGGTGTCCGACACGGACACGGAAACACTCTTCTTTAGAGGTGTCTAGTTGCTATTACTGATCAATATGGTTGAATTTGTGAAAAGATGGTCTTGGAATTGGTTGAAAATTAAATCAAGTAGCATAGATTATAATTTCACTCTCTGGTATTTGAATCCTGGAGTTGTTCTTGGCTGTTTGGATAAATTAGAGCAGTTGCGGGTGTCAGTTATCCAATTAGGAGTTTGTTTGCAATTAGAACAAGTTTAGAATTGGCAAGGGTGGTGCTATGTTGTGTTGAAGCAGGATCAAATTTGTTGGACCTGCCATATCTCCTAGTAGATGTGATAGTGTCGCTGTTGTTTTCGCTTTCACTTATCAGGTTGTGTAGCATTTCTTGTTTTGGGGTCTTCAAGTGTTACAGTTTGCTGATTTTCAGTCTGCGGTGATCGAATTCTCTTGATAGCAGCAGTGGTTCTGGCGGGGGCAGCATTGTGGGTGCTTAGTCTTTCCAATTGTTCTCATCTATAGTTTGTATTTGGTAAATCTGCCGAATGTCTTTTGCAGATTTAGTCTTTGGCAAATTAATCTCTTATGTCATTCAGTTCTTGATTACTGGATATTGCTCAGTGTGTGCTGGAATTTGCTCGTTGTGGTAGTTTGCCGGTTTTCATTATTTTTTAAGCTAGATCCATTGATCGGTTCCGAGGTCGCTGTTCCATGGTTTGACATCTGAGTTAGTTATTTGTTTTGAGCATTGTTCATAGAGGGCAGACCTGTCAGGTTTTTCCAAGCCTTCGAATGCAGGGGTTGTGCCTGCTAATTTTCGTTCTGCCAGTGCTGTCGCCGTGTGGTTCGAACCTCAATTTTGCTGGCTGTTCAGTTTCAATCATAGAATTTGCATTCTGCAATTTGCGTTTGTTGGTCTTGGCTAGAATTCACATTATGCATTTTGTGGATGTTGGTGTTGGGTTCTAAATCGGCATCTCTAGTTCTTCAGCTTCTAGTTTGTTTTTTCTTTGGAAATTGTTTATGGTGCAGCAGAGTATAGAGGTTCTGTTTTATTGTGGTGGTCCGGGTGCTTGGGTGTGGTATGTATGGTGGTCTGGATGCTCTCTTTATTCCGGTGTTGTAATCTTTTTGTTATGTTTCAGATTTTACTTTGGTGTTTTGTTTGCACTGCTTGTGCCTGGTTTTTAATATAATTTGGTTTTTTCTAAAAAAAAATGTTTCTTTTTTGTTTGGAATGATAAGAACATATTCTATCACTGGTATATTTGTTACTTGAACAAGTATCTACATTTGCTACCATCTCTATATGGCATCTCAACTATAATTCACACTTTGTTTTTATCTAGTCTGTTACATTTTCTATTGTTAAATGCTAACTAGTATATATTGTCAATCTATTTCTGCCTCCATATTTTTAATACAAAGAAACAAGATTCAACTTATGTTAATATTTTGATTATGTTTATCGTGATATTGTTTAAATTTTGGTTAGGTGTGTTGGGAGGAAATCCACAAACGCAACGGAATAAACCAACAAGACAATCTCTCCTAAATACCAAATGCAACGACAATCAACAAAACACATAAAACAACACAATAAGATTTTAACGTAGAAAAACATCTGTTAACTAGGAGTAAAAAATCACGGGACCCGTAGGTCACTTAAATCCTCCACTATTATCAATCAATGGGTACAAGTAAGGTTCTCTCAAACACTAGTTAAAGGTATACATAAACATCATCAAGATTTGTAATCAATCTTGGAATACAACAATAATCACAAGAGACAAAAACGACCCAAAAACACCAAGAAATTCAGACCTCAAAGATGGACTCAACAGACCGACTTAGAAAGCCCCGAATCCAATGAAAATCACTCAAAATGTACTCCTATGAGTCATGAACGTTGTGTCAAAATTTCAAGAGGATCCGATAATTCTCTTTGTTGGGTAATAACAAAGGCATAGAAACAAATGAGTCACTAACCCATATCAATTTGAGCATTACTAATTACTACTAATGTCTAGTAGTAATTTGTCCCAGACTTTTTTATGTATTTAATATAATGTGTAATGTATAATGTATAATATTCGGTAAACAAGCATTACTATAATGTATAATGTCCAGGCAAATTTATCCACTGAAACCCCAAATTTATCCACTTAAATCTTAAGTTTCATTTCCCATTTTTAATAGAAATTACATAAGCTAAAAATGAATTTTGACAAGAAATTCTATGAAATAATAAAAGTTAACACTTCCATATATTAACGAACAAAAACACTTTCACCATCACTATCTGAAAGAAAAGAAAATAAATCTCAATTGGAAAATTTTATTGTATAAATTAATGGGTACCTAAAAAGCTAAGAGGTGTAGATCATAAAGTTTTGGAGATTGTAAACTCAAATACAAACTTTATAACCCATCATACCAGTTAAACAACTTCAGTGACAACTAAACCTTGTCGCTTTAATAACTAGAATCAGTGGCAACATATTATTTTCGAATTTGAAAAAGTAAAGTTTATGTCAACAAAGAGAAGTAGAAGTTGTTAAGAGATAAAGTACCTGAAAGAAGTAACTGTAATCCGGAAAGAGGCCGCGACCGGCGAGCCAGACGAAGCGACTAGCGAATGTGAAATTGAAGTTAAGAAAAGGGAGAGAGATGAAATCCAACGTGAACTGAAGAGTGATAAGAGAAACCTATGTCAAAATTCAAATGGGTTATTGGGCCAATGCTTTTGTTTTCTTTTTCAAAATGAACCATGGATATTTTTTAAATAGTTTATTTTTTAATTTTTTTACCGGGCTAATGGGCCAACCCCGTCCCGTTATGTATTCCGCCCGCAGAGTTTTTTGTTTTGGCAGGATGGGCGAAATGGGTAAGCGGGTTTAAAATTCCAACCGACCTGCCATTTTTTGGCGGGTGGGCGGTTCGGACCGGCGGACCCCGACCTGTTTTGCCTTTTTATTTTTTATTTTTTTAATGACAAATGTTAAAGAAGCTCTATTATTACCTCTTCCCCTACATCAATCCCAATTCTAATCATTATTATATGATTATTATTATTAAACAAATTCCTTAATCTTCATTTTATAAAATATATATATTTTTAAATTTTGTCATTCAGCCAGCTGTGAAGTTCCAAAATAAATTACTACTCTACCTGAATTTATTATTGCAATAAATAATTGAAGGAATTTGTTCAAATAAATAAATAAATTATTAAATGAGAAAATTTTACCCCATACTCCTACAGTTATACCTATATCCCTACATTTTTTAAAAAATGTCAATTCTATCCCTGGTTAATTTTGATTATTATTTTTTTTTTTACCGTGACTGTTCATTGTCAGACGTGTGTCAGTGATCAAAATTTTTTTACCCAATTTTTTGTGTTCCGGAACACTTCCAGTATGACTTCCGGTATGCAAATTTACATTCCAGAAGACATTTAATAAGAGTTCCGGTGAATTAAAAAATACGTACCGGAAGACTTGTTAAAAGACTTCCGGTTCTTAGACTTAGTTTTGCATCTTCCGGAACACTTTCATCATGTCTTCCGATTTGTTTCAAATATGTACCGGAACACTTTCGTCATGTCTTCCGGTGTGTTTTAAATGTGTTCCGGAACACATTTGTTAAGAGTTCCGGTTTGTTAAGTTTGTTCACCGGAACTCTTTTAGTGAGTCTTCCGGTTTGTTTTCGTAACTCTAATTTTTTTTATGTAGGTAAAGAAATTTCTCTGCAAATAAGCGATAAAGATCAAATATGTGTCGATACGTCTGATGATTTTTCAACTACTCGGAGATTTGGTACCCGAGAAGAGGTGATAAGATGGATTAAAGAGATCGGAATCCAGAATAAAGTAACGGTTATCATCACTCGTTCAGATATTGAAACAGGCAAGAGAGGAAGAAGTAACAAATTAATATTTGGTTGTGATAAAGGTGGGAAACACAAGGATACTCGTAGTGGTACCCAAAGTGCAACGAAAAAATGTGGATGTCCATTTAAAATCAGGTCGACTCCGGCGAAAGATGGGTCTGGATGGAAGGTTGGTGTAAAATGTGGAGTTTATAACCATGGTCTGTCTGATACATTAGAAGGTCACGCATTTGTTGGTAGGTTGACAGCGGATCAGAAGCAACATGTTGATTTGACAAAGAGAAAGGTTCCACCTAGACATATATTGCTTTCCTTGCAAGAGCAAGATCCAGATAATATCACTCGGATCACACAAATATACAAGCAGAAGAGTATGATAAAAAAAGAGATAAGAGGTCCTAGAAGTGAGATACAACATTTGTTTAAGCTTATTGAGGGTGCAGGTTATGTTTATTTGTGTAGAAAAAGAGATGACTCTGAAGTTATTAGAGATATATTTTGGGCTCATCCAGATTCAGTTAAGTTGTTAAATATTTTTCCTATTGTGTTAGTTATGGACAGCACTTACAAGACAAATAAATATAGGCAACCGCTGTTTGAAATTGTTGGCATGACATCAACCGAGTTGACTTTTGCTGTCGCATTTGCGTATATTGAGTCAGAGCAGACTGAGACATTTTGTTGGGTGTTAGATAAGCTTAAACAATTGTTTGTGAAGAAAGATTTATGTCCACAAGTGATTGTGACAGATAGAGATCTTGCCTTGGTGAAAGCCATTGAAACTGTGTTTCCAAGGTCGATTAATTTGCTATGTCGATTTCATATTAACAAAAATGTTGGTGCAAAACGGAAACAATACGTGGCTCGTGAAAAGCAAGAGACAATTGACCAATTTGGACTGAAGTTGTATGGGCTAGTGATGAGATTAAGTATGATCAACGGTTGAAGCTACTTGAGCAGGCGTGTGTTGATTGTAATGAATTTATTGATTATGTGAAGGACACATGGTTGACACCACATAGACAAAGATTTGTTGGAGCATGGATTGATCAAGTGCTACATTTGGGTAACATGACGACTAATCGATGTGTCTTTTTTTTTAAGTATTTCTAAATTGCATGTTTTTTTTTGTATTTTTGTATTTTTAATATGTATTATTTTTTAGGGTTGAGTATGCTCATTGGAAGTTAAAGTATATGTTGGGGAACAATATTGGTGACATGGTCAAATGTTGGGAGGCTATGAATGACAACTTAAAGTTACAGCTGGGCAACATTAGAGCTTCTTTTCAAAAGAGTTTTTATGAAGTTAAGCATGCCCACGTAGGTCCGTTTTACAATAACTTACGTGGTTCAGTGTCTCGAGCTGCATTGAGACGCATTGCTAAAGAGTTAACACAGGTTAATTATGTAGGAACTAACAAGGAAATATGTCGTTGTACTCTTAGAACAACCTATGGATTACCTTGTGCTTGTGAGTTGACAGGATATAGAATTGGTGGTATATAGATACCAATACATGTTGTGCATGTTCATTAGAAGAAACTAAGTATGGAAGGTAAGTTTGAGGAAGACGTAGATGATGGATCAGAAGTGGATATGAGTAGGGCAATAGACGAGTTATGGAAAAGGTTTAGGTCACTAGATATTGTTGGGAAAATGGCATTAAAAAGTAGGGTTTTTGAACTTGCCTTTCCCACAATGACTTCTTTGTGTCCACCACCTGAGAAAATAAAAACCAAATGGGGGGTCAAGAAGAAAGGCAAAAAACCAGTAAGGTATGATGTTTATAGGGACCCTTCGTATCATGAGTATGTTGATCAAGCATCTCAATCTTCACAGAAACAATCTCAACCATCACAAACTTCAAAGAAGTTGAAATTATCACAATCTTCAGAGAAGAAATCTCAGGCATCACAAGCTTCGAAGAAGTTGAAAATATCAAAATCTTCACAGTCATCTAAGCAATTCATCCTTCAGTTTCCTAATCACATCAGGTCGTATATTGATGATGTAGTTAATGTTGTATCAGATGGTAATTGTGGATTTAGAGTCATTGCTTCATTGCATGGATATGGTGAAGATGGTTGGCCAATGGTTCGTCGAGACTTGGGGTTGGAAATAATACATAATGAAAGATCAAGTTTGTATGCCAATTTATTTGGTGAACGGTTAGCAGGAGTGAGAGAATCTTTGATGATAGAGGCATTTGGTCCTCAACCACCACAAAAATGGTTGACTCTACTAGATATGGGTTACTTGATAGCGAATCGTTATAATGTTGTACTTGTCTGTTTAGGGTTTGAATGCTTGACTTTCTTCCCTATGACAACCTCATTTTCACCAAATGTATCCTTTTATTGCATTGGTTTTGTAAACGCGAATCACTGGGTTCAGGTACTTAGTTATTTTTACTTAGTTTTTTTTAGTTAATGTGACTAACCAAATTTCTTAGTTATTTTTACTTAACTTTTTTATTATTATTTTTTGTTCAGGTAAACATGAAAGAAGAGTTTCCATTGCCACCAGTGACAGTAGATTGGAAGAAGTTTCGTTCTACAGAAGCAACATCTTGAATGATAGGATTTGCAGCACGTCTACAACATTGACAACAACTTACGCTCATATTACCAACGCATTATGAAATATAAATTATGTTATTCATTTCTTATTTCAATAGACGATTCATGAATTATGTTACTCATTTTTAATTTGAAAACATAAATCAAATATTATGTTATTCATTTTAAAGCTAAACAAAAGTCTACAAGTTAACACATAAACATATCTCAACTATGTCAAGTGAGTTTAAAAGTTAATACATAAACATAAAAATAAGTCACTGTGAACGAGCAATCTGTAAAGCTTCGAACAAGTCAGCAAACTCTGGATCATTCTCTTCGGCACCAGCCCGTTGAAGATAACGATGAATCAGTGAAGAAACACGAGCCCAACTAGGATCAGATGGTCCTGCTGCGTAAACAGGAACTGGCACCTCTCTTGGCGCATCACGACGGGGATGCGAAACATGATAATACCACTGGAGATATCCGTCAACTGTCTCAGATGGGGTGGTGGCCAATGCTGTCCGACGAATCACATCCGCAACACTCTGATGGTAACTAATCCACTCAACATCAATATCACCAGCCATCGTATAATCAATAGGTGGAGGTGAAACATACTGCCTGTATCCAAACTGACGCATACATCTGTCAGGCAAGTATGGAACAATAATGTCAGCCCACCTCAGACACCCCCTATACAGACACAACTCATCAAACTGACGCCATGCTCTATGGTTCTCGAATGGGCGCCATATGACATCGTCAGGTGTCAGCTCGTCCAAAATAGGTCGCAAGTCATCCACCTTCAGGACACCTTGCTTATAGGACCATCTCATCGCTCGAGGGAGACCAAAATTAATAGCTGGTGTCCAATTCTCTCATTTTTTCCCAAGTGTTAGAAAATACTCATGAATCCAGCACTGTTACAAAATTAATACTATTAGTTAATCTAAAATAATTAATTATAACATAATAAACTAGAAAAATAAAATTAATATACTAAATAAAATTAATTAGAAGAAAATAAACTAAATTAAAATAAATACATGTAGGAGAGTCGGATAACCACCAAGCTGCTTACAACTGATCATGGAAGCATCTCCGAGATATCTATAAAGGGTAGCCAACGCAGCTGCTCCCCAACTGTATCCTGATAAGCCCCCTAAGTCCATAAATAGTGCAAGGTATCGTGCCTCCACAAGCGTAAAGGTCTTGTCTGCAAAAATGGTACAACCCACTAACATCAACAAATGAGCTCTAGTCGCATATGCCCAACTAGAAGCGGCTCTGTGCTCGACGAATAGATCGTATAACCACTCCAACTTATAATAACAACCCCTGCATTCACAGACTTGTTTTTGTGCATCTCTCCGTGAAACTCCTAAGTAATCAACAACCCAGTCAATAGCAAGCCCTTCGCTTATATCATGAGGGCTCCAGAAGACTCCCCTGATGGACAAGTGAAGCAGACAAGAGACGTCATCCAGAGTAATCGTCATCTCACCAAACGACATGTGAAATGAAGATGTCTCTAGATGCCATCTCTCCACAAATGCAGATACCAAGTTCGTATCTATCTTCGACATACCGGTTCTCTGAAGTGAAGCTAAACCAGAGTGAGTTATCAAATTCTCCATCTCTCTAGGAAGAAGCTGTGGAACCCTCTGAGCCAGCTTCAACCCATGTCCGACTACCTTCAACTCTTTCTTCGAACCCCTCTTCTGAAAACAATTAAACGTAAATATATTATAAATTACATCATAACAAATTCAACTTTTATTCAATATCAAATAATTGTAGTTTATTTACCTCACCGAACCATATATGTCTAGCAATATGATGTTCGTACTTAGCCAAAAGAGAGGTATCGTACGGTCCTCCCGAATATCCAACAGGCTGTGCTGCTAAAGCAGATGCACCAATATGTTCCTTCTCAGCCATCCGTGATGATTCGCCTCGTCCTAAACTGCGCTTAGGGATCTTACCGTCCTTGCCTCGTGTGCACGCCACTGTCAAAATAAAAACATAAAATTAAATATTAAAAAAAAAGGCGTTCCGGAACACTTCATGGAAGAGTTCCGGTTTGGTTTGCTTTGGAAAAGAACCGGAACACTTCATGTAAGAGTTCCGACACATAAACTCAAAAACTCAAAGTACCGGAAGACTTCTTCCAAGACTTCCGGTACGTATCAACTTCCGGAAGACTTATTTCATGCGTTCCGGAAATGATATAATGAACAAGATGACTTAATATATGTGTTTCGGTATTGACTTTGTGAACTGGAAGACTTGCCTTAAGTGTTCCGGTATAGTGTCAAAAATTCTCTCCCGGAAGTTTTGGAAAATTGGAAAACGAAAATGAAAAAATTTCGATATTTTAACTATTTATGCAAGGGTATTTTGGTCATTAAAAATTTATTGTAGGGGTCTGAGTATAATTGTAGAGGTATGGAGTAAAATTTTCATTAAATAAACTTATAAATAACTACGCTCTTCTGTTCATTCCTTGGATTTTCTTCTTCTTCTCCTTCTCTCTCTTTCTCCGTTCTCTTCTTCACGCTTCCGTCACAGCCATAGCTGGAAAACCAAACTCTCCCGCTACTGTTGCTACTACACCCTACTCATTCAACCTTTACCCCCACCCTCTATTCACATTTACTCGCTCTCCTTTTTGCTTCACAACCATGTCTCAGACTAACTGGGAAGCCGATAAGATGCAAGTTTCAACCTTTCATTTCATATTTATCATTTTATTAACTTACGTTTTCTATTTCATGCTATTTTTTTTTACTTTCTTGATTTTTCTTTTATTCGGCTCTCTGCACTGTTATTTCATGTTTAGAATGCACAGTTTTTTTCCTAAACGTTTTGAGTTTCTTAGGGTTTGTATTTTTCTGCAAGTTTCTTGTGTTTTACTAGAAATTGCTAATTTTGCTGCTGAAATTCAATTTTTCTATGTTTTATTTTATTGTCGGTATAAAGTTTCAATTGTTATGCTGATGGTAGTTGAAATTTCAGGTTAGATGTTTACATCCATGATTATCTTGTTAAGCGGGACTTGAAGCTTTCTGCTCAGGCTTTTCAAACCGAGGGAAAAGTATCCTCGGACCCTGTTGGTAAGAAAAAAACTAGGTTTAAAGGTGGCATTTTTTTTTGCTGTGTTTCTGCACTTTCATCTTGTGTTTGTTCATTTTATTGACTTTGTTGGTTTGTTTTTGTGTGTGGTTGGTGGGTAACATGGGGTTGCAGCTATTGATGCTCCCGGAGGTTTTCTGTTTGAGTGGTGGTCGGTTTTCTGGGACATTTTTATTTCCAGGACTAATGAGAAGCACTCCGAGGTTGCTGCATCGTATATAGAGGTTGGTTGGTTGGTTGGGAATCTTTCATATTATAGACTATTGTTTTAGCCTAGTGATTAAGCCGTTTCAGTTTTAGACAACTGTTTTTGTTTTTATCTTTTATTGCTAATCATCCTTTATCTTTGGCGGTCCTTTGTTATATTGATGGTGAAGTAGGAGCTACATTTTACTAAATTATTACAAGAGAAGATGGAATTTAGTTGTTATTGCTTTTAATTTTGGTATGTGAAATTCTGTATGTAGACTCAATTAGCTAAGGCAAGGGAACAACAGCAGCAGCAGCAACCTCAACCGCAGCAGTTGCAACATCAACATCAGCAGCAACAACACATGCAGATGCAACAACTTATGTTGCAGAGACATGCACAACAGCAACAACAACAGCAGCAACAACAACAACATCAGCAGCAACAACCGTCACAATCGCAGCAGCAGCAGCAGCCGCTACCACAACAACAACAACAAAGTAGGGATAGGGCTCATCTCTTAAATGGTAGCGCAAATGGGGTTAGGTGGAAACCCAGGAACTTCAAATGCAATAGCAACAAAGATGTATGAGGAAAGGTTAAAAGTCCCCCTTCAGAGGGATTCTTTGGATGATGCAGCAATGAAGGTAGGGAAATGTTCTGCTTATCTAACTACGAGATGAATGCCTTTTTTATAATACATATGTTCATTGCTTTATTTTGGTATGCTATACAGCAGAGATTTGGTGAGAACATGGGTCAACTCTTGGACCCAAGTCATGCTTTGATATTGAAGTCAGCTGCAACTTCTGGTCCGCCTTCAGGGTGAGTTTGTTTTTTTTTAAACTTTATTTTTTTGCTTAAAATGTAAGTCTTATGGACACAGAAGATAGTTTGTACTTTGATTATTTGTCTGTGGCTCTTCATTGTAGTTTCACCTGATATACTATGAGCTGAACACCATTTTATTAACGTGAAATAAAAGACAGTCTTTTTATCATATAGGGCCTATTTGGATTATATTTTAGTTTAGCTACTAATATAAAACACTTGTGAGAGGGTTTGAGAGAGCTTATAGAAACAATTTATGACACGTCCATAAGTTGTTTCCAACTTATTTCTTTAAGCTGTCCAAAATAGCTTATAAAAACAACTTATACGTTATATGAAAATATTTTGACTTATTTATTTATTTGTTATAGAAATAGCTTATACATGAGCACTATATGACTAGCACTTATTGCTATAAGCTATTTATCCAAGCCAGGATATGAAGAGTGATATAAATTCTGTTTTCCCCCTGATTTTCCACTTGTAATCAGGATATGAAGAGTGATATAAATTCTGTTTTAAATCCCAGAGCTGCGGGACCTGAAGGATCACTTTTAGGAATTTCTGGTATTTTTCCATAAGAAAGTTTGGGTTTTAATATTATATTAGTTGTGATCTTATATTTTTAATTCTTGCTTGTAATTGTAGCAAACAATGCATTTTTTTTTTTAATTTTCTTGTGCCAGGATAGAATCAAGGAGACAACAATTTGACTTTGAAAAGGTGGCCATTCACAGTATGTGATAATTTTATTTTTATTATTATTTCTACTCTCGACAGATATTATTTCGTAAACATAACTTCTGAAGGGTGCATATGAAGTCTTTCACATGCATTGCCTTAATTGTTGTGAATGCACTTCAGTTGTGAAGTTTCCTTATTATGCCTTCCCGTCCTTTTATTAGGGTTTGGAGCATCTACGTTCGGGTCTACTCCAGCAACAAAAGCCTTTCATGCAGTCTCCTCAGCCTTTTCATCAACTACAAACGTTGACACCACAACATCAGCAACAACTTATGCTTGCACAACAGAATTTGACATCACCATCCGTAAGTGAAGAAAGTAGAAGGCTGAGAATGCTACTGAATAATAGGAATATTGGCCTAAATAAGGACGGTCTTTCGAACCCTGGGGCTGATGTGTTATCAAATGTTGGATCACCTCTTCATGGCGGCGGCCCTCCATTTCCTCGTGGAGATACAGATATGCTAATGAAGGTGCTGGTTCACTTTTAATTATTATCTTTTCTTCTCCAGTTTAGTTGTATAATTAGTTAAACAATTATATATAGAAATCTCTTTTACCATTTACCAAACAATTCATGATTTGCATCTTCTGAAAGTGTTTTTTTTGTTTTGTTTGTGTAGTTGAAACTGGCTCAGCTACAGCAGCAGCTTCAACAACAGTCGAGCATCAGTGCACAGCAGCAGCAACTTCAACAGCACACTCTTTCAAATCAGCAGTCTCAGACTTCAAATCATAGCATGCACCAGCAAGATAAAGTAGGGGGAGGTGGTGGTAGTGTCACCATGGACGGTAGCATGTCAAACTCATATAGAGGAAATGATCAGGTCAGTCCTTTTATAGCTGTCAATATCTCATACGTGTTTGAGCTTTTACACCCAGTTGCATGAGTATGCATGTGTTCCTTTTTGTGGTTGGTCTCATCAATTTTCTGTTTGTGTGTTTTTATAATTATGGACGTTGCAGCAGGATTATATTATGGATGTGCCTGTGCCCTGATTATTTAATGGTTGTTTCTTCATTGTGTTGTTGGAAAATGATTTTATTGTTTACGTTGTTTTTTGCATTTAAAAGTGTGAAAACCATGATTTAAATGCACTTTGGTTCATAATATAATTCTTTTAATACATTTCAAGGTTACAAAAAACCAGATTGGAAGAAAGAGAAAGCAGACTGTATCTTCTTCAGGTCCTGCAAATAGTTCTGGAACAGCAAATACTGCTGGTCCTTCACCAAGTTCAGCACCCTCAACACCCTCAACTCATACTCCTGGAGATGCTATGTCAATGCCTGCTTTGCCTCATAATGGCAATTCCTCGAAGCCTCTAATGATGTTTGGCACGGATGGCACCGGGACTTTTACATCACCTTCAAACCAGTTGGTGAGTTGCTTTTCTTTCATGGTCTGATTGATAGAAGGAATGATTTCATTCCTTGCAAGTAGACTCATTACCATTCCATTTTGGCAGTGGGATGATAAGGATCTTGAATTGCAGGCTGATGTCGATCGCTTTGTGGATGATGGATTTCTAGATGAAATGTAGAGTCTTTCTTATCGCCAGATGATGGAGACCCTAGAGACCATGTTGGCCGTTGTATGGATGTAAGCAAAGGTGCAGTAAACATCACTTCATATTCATATCTATGGAGCACAGATTCTGACACAGACACTGACACTAACCGGACAAGACACAAACACGGACACGTTGACACTGCTAATGTGAAAACATATGACATAGACACCACTACATCTATGATTGGCGTTCATTTATCTACTATTAAAAAAATTTAAAAATGTTTTAATCAAGTTTAATTTCTTTAACTCTATTGATCAACACTGCTTTGATACATCTTTAACTTTTTTAAATGTATTTGAGGTTTATCCAAGGAATGTATAAGGTGTATCGGAGCAAAGAAAGGATTTTTTGAACATTTATCTGAATTGTTGTCATATTCATTTTGATTTGGTGCTTCACTTACTGGACAATTATTTATTTTACACAAGATGATCTAAAGGAGCAAGTCAATGAATTGCCACACGTTCCATTAAATTTGGTTAGTAATTTTGATTTTTGAATTCTCATTCTGACTTGTGAATCACAGATCATAACTTTAGTGAAAAATACGTTTGCACTTAACAAACAACTAAATGATAAAGAGCGTGTAGCTGCTGGACTTGAAAACCCAGACCTTGTAGATATGGTGGATGAATGACTTGCACTATCATATGATTCAGGTATTTTTCTTTCATCGCAATTCTAGGCATACACAGGTTCTTTTGTTTCTAAGCTAGTAGTTGGTAAGCTTTATTTGTGCGATACTATATTTTTGTTTTTGATTGCTGAGGAAATAATTTTTTATGAAATTTGTGCCTACTACATGTTTTTTTTTTGTTTGAAAAAAGCCAAATGGAATTAGAAAGAAAGAGCACAAGAAGTGCTAAAGTATCAGTACAACTAAACTGTTCAGGATATTAATACTAACAACAAACTGATACACAAAAATATGGAAAGCAATAGAGCTGCTCCAGCAGAAAACAGACTATAAAGATTAAACAATTAAAAAACAAGCTCAAATTCAACTCCTGGTCCACAAATGATATAATCAAGACAAAAAAACAACACTCCAGCTCAAAAAACAGCAAACCAGCTCAGAAATTGAGTGACGAAAGGCTCCACCGATCCAAAACTCCGAAAGCTATGAAAGCGGATGCAGGAAAAGACGGAGAGAGGCCGGAACAGAAACGCCGCTGCAGATCAATTCACATGAGCCAAAACATTCACTAAGAAACAATGCTATAAAAGGAAAGCTTCTACATCAAGTAACTACCACATTAACCCAATATCATTGCTAAGTAATATTTCAACACTATACCAACAAAGAAAACAAATCAAACAATAACACTCTTCACTTTAACTAGAAACCACTCTTTTAGTGTTGAATGGATAGCCGCTGGAAAATTTTATGATGTTGCAATACAAATAGAAAGATTATTTATAGATCATGAATATATCTAATTACTGAAATGTGTGCGATTACATCGTGATTTTTCATAAAATTTTCGAACTCATTTTTAATAATGTAGTAATTAAATAGAATTAATGAAGTAGTAGAATTAGTTACCTCTCTATCTAAGCAGGAAGTGATATTGGTGGAGAATTCATGTGTAGGAGGGTGACAATATGTTAAATATTCAAAAAGAAATTCACTATATATGCGGCTCCATAGGTTAAAGGACGAGAGTTGGCCCATGTGTAAGAAGTAACATCACTTATTACACACTTAACAAGTTCATATACCATAAAATTCACACCTTTAGACTTGACAATGTCAACTTGTACACTTAGATCCCATGGAGATTTATCAAAAACACAATTCAGAGGAAGTATTTTTACTAGATTCTGCACAAATATGGATCTTCAGGATAACTGATAACTGGATCAAAAACAAAGCAAGCTAATGCAGAGCCAGCAAGCAACACAAAATCCTAAAAGAAAATAGATGCAAAGGGAATAACAATAGATGGATGGAGCAACTCCAAAATGGTAGGAAACAATTGTCACTCCCCCAAAATAAGGCTGAACCAGTTCCCTCCCCTCTACGTCAACAACGACCCAAAAACTGCTTCAGGCTCCGAGACTCTCAGAATGACATCCATTGATCAACTGAATAATTGAAACCGACTACCTTACTCTTGATCCAGTTCCAAGATGTCAGTTGGACGTCTTCAAGCCATGTATCTACCGGGACTGCTATGAATAATTGACAACCGTTTGATTCAGAACCTGTTAAGAGTGGTTAAATTAGTAAGCAATTAAATTAACAATAGTATATTTTGGCTTTTGATTATTACATTAACAATTTAACAAATTAAGCAGAAGTTTGCTTTTGACGGTGATTACTCTGCCGTGCCTTGTAAGACTTCCAAGCCAGCTAGAGTTAGTTGATTTTCTACTCACACTGATAATTCTTCACTTCCGCCATTAAAATCTCACACCGCTACTCATGAGAAAGAAGATAAGAAGGTTTCTATAGTTACTCACCATTACTATAAAAACCGCATCAAAACGTTGTTCTTCTATTCTTCTTCAATTAACCATGAAGATTTCTACATATTCTTTGATTCTTTTGTGCTTATTTCAATCCACAAGAGCAATCTTAAATCCTATTGATTTCTTAGCACTTCAATCTATTCGAAGATCGCTTCATGATGTTCCTTGTTCCAATTTCTTTTCATCTTGGGACTTTACTGACGATCCGTGCAACTATACAGGCTAAACTGGCTTAACTACCTTGTTCTAAGCTTCAACCGGTTCACCGGTTCCATTCCGGCTCAGTTATTCTCATTCCCGCTAACCAACTTACATTTAGAAAGAAACCAATTATACGGTCCGGTTGAACCGTTTAACGAAGTTATAATCCTAACCGTTGATCTCAGTTATAACAAACTTTCAGGTGAAATATCACCTTTACTAGCTAGTGTGCAAAATTTGTATCTAAACAATAACGGTTTCACCGGCGAGGTTCCCGGTAGCTATGTTGAACGGTTATTAGCAGCAAATATTCAGGTACTGTATTTGCAACATAACTGTATGGTTCCATTGAACAGTTCTCTTTGTTTACAGTATAACTGTATGGTTCCTCCTATTCAGATGACGTGTCCTTCCAAAGCTGGTTACCTGAAAATTAGACCTGCTAACTATGCAACCATTACCAATACCATTGAAAATCTTATACCAATATATCATATTATTATACAGTTACATTAATTAAAACTAAAACCATAAACTACATTGCTTTCTTGCCTTTGAATTTAATTATTCTTTTTGACTTGTTTTAATATTTCATTATTATTAGTATATTTTGTTTGAGTTTTTGAGAAGATATTAATAAGATGATTGTGAAGACTTGCAAATGGCAGGGAAATTCACAGTGCTCTGTGTATTATTTTTATTAGTGAATCATATTATTTTGGCTAGCAAGTAAAGTGACAAATTAAAATGTTTTCTTTAGATGGAATGCTCTTGTGATAATTTTTTTTAGTACTATAGATTTTATAGGGCCCTAATAGAACTCACAATTATATATCAATGAAACTGTATGTTTATTGAATGGAAATTGAACTACAAATTGAAATGAGAAACGGCAGGTTATATGCACTCTTAACCATAAAAAATATCTGAGTTTTAACCAACTGTTATATTTAAAATTTGAAAAATTCAGTTTCGAGGTTAAAGGAACATTTTGAGGGAGAGATTTCAAGGGTTGCGTTTCTTCTTCAATCTCATCAAATCCAAAATCAAGGTATCATCGTGAGCTTTTCTTTGTTTTCATTTTGACAAATAGCTTTTTCTGTCCCTATACACATTTTCTAAAATATATTTTTCTTTCAGAATACTCACTTTCTGACGGTCACCACTTTTTGCGCTCGTCTGCACCTCGCTGTTAAGGTATTTTTTATTTTCATTTTTTGTATATGTTTGTTTAGATTAGGTTAGTGATTAAAGAAAAACTTACATTAGGTATTAATTTTTTTAATTACCATTGATTAAATACATGTTTGAAGCAAAACTATCTAGATATTATATATATGCTATTACTGTACTACCTAGAATGAGGGTGAGTTGCTATTACTGTACTACCTAAAATAAAGGAAGAGAGCTCTAGCTAAAACTTGGAACGTGGTCTGGAACTATCAAGTAATTTATAAAATATCTAAGTTATGAACAAAATAGATTTGGTACCAAATTATATATATATCACAAATGTAAATATCTACATTTGCTACCATCTCTATATGGCATCTCAACTATATAATCCACAGTTCCACACTTTGTTTATATTTGATAATGCGTGAGTTCAAATTTGGTTTTCGATGTGAAGACTTTGTTGGTGTATAAATGTAAGTATCTATCAATACTATTGGATTCAACGTAGAGTCAGTGATGAAGGATGTTCAGACTGTGAATAGCGAATTACCAGATTATATGGGGACATATCATGTTGGTTAGATCTCATTATATGGGGACATATTATGTTGGTTAGATCTCTGCGACTGAAAAGTTTAGTGGGCATTCATGAGCATGGAAGATGAAAGAGTGATACTATGGTTTTATTATTGGTGTGAAGAGAATCCAGATCCATACTAGAAATCATTTTCTATGGCTATGATTAGAGAATTTGGAGCACAAATGGTACAAAATCAAGAATCAAAGTTGAAATTGTGGAAGGCAAACACACGATGAGCCAAAGTTAGAGGAGTTCACCTTTACTTTTAAATGAGAAACAAAAGGTTACCATACAAAAGTAAAATTTGACTTCAAAGAGATTATTGATACAATGACAAAAACAGATTATCGAAAACATGGAACAAAAACAATGCCCAACAGAAGAATGAATGAGGTTCAAAACAGAAAGGAACAATTGTTTGTCTTTGAGCCACCGACACCGCCTTCATGTGGTGGCTAACAAGATTTATATAATCCAAGTGGCTGTTGTCAAACTCTGACCTCCACCGGAATCGCTAAACGCACTGCATGCACGAGTCTTTTCAAGCTTTGATTTTCAGGGAAAGAAAGAGAAAGACCTTATTCTCAAACCATCGTCAGAGCCATTAGACACCAATCTGCTTGCGGTAGGTCGTGTAAATCAAGCACATCAACTATGTGACGAACACAAAGAATGGAATCGCCCTGATTCCGGTTGGTCCCACACCACCTATAGAACTGCCAGACACATGTGTATGTGTTGTGGTAATAGATTGGAATTAGCACGTGTCCACAATGGAGAAGGAAGTTATGGGAGGTGCGACCATGGTCCCAACACCACTCGAACCACCATACGCAGGTTCACGAGGTGTGAATCCTCCATAAACGGTGATAACAACTTCTTTGCGAAAAGGAAGGATTCCATATCAATTGAGCACGTGCACGCCAATCTAGTAAGTTATATACCCGTTCAAACTTAATGGGTCTGATCTAATACTTTGGGACTTGGATCCTCTTTTTTTTTTTTCTCCATTCCTTTCTATTTCTCTCTTAATCTTACTCTCTCCATTATTTTTTTCTCTCCATTCCTTTCTATTTCTCTCTTAATCTTACTCTCTCTCCATTATTAAATCATTTTTGCATAAGAGAGAGAGCACGGGCTAACTCATCATAGTTAGTTATAAAGCGCAAATGTAAGCGTGCTGACTCATCATAATTAGTTACATCAATTATAGAACAAAATGTAACTTAGCTATGGTTACTTTAATACCTTCCCTCAAGAGAAGAACCTTAGGGGAGGCATGTGGTTATCTTAAACTTATAACATGTCCCTTAGCTGGATGAACCTCAAGGGAGACAAGTGCTTGGTGAGGAGATCAACATATTAATCAAAGTTGAAATGTATAACACTATGAATGCTTGAAGAGTTATTATGCTTATACCAGAACTTAATCCTTTTTTCCTGAACTATAAGTATGGGAAAATTAAACTTTGAAGAAGGATCGCGACACGAGCCTTTAACCCCATCAAATGCTTCTTCCTTTAAGAATTCATTCCTGTCAGGGGTGATTCATTGACCTTAAATGTTTTTCATAACTTGATTATGTTCGCATCTATATCTTGTATGGAATATGCTGTTTTGAACCAGCGAACATGAACATGATATCTGACAAGAAATGCAACAAGGAATATGTCAATAATCTATGAAAAATAAATAAAGACTTTGAAGTGAAATCACAAATAAATGATGGATCCACATTACAAAAGACCAACAATCTTAAGAATCAACATTGTTGTTTGCTACTTCCTCCGTTCCTTTAAAAGTGTCATTTTTTGACTTTTTACACTTATCAAGAAAACTAATCAATATACTTACTTTTCAAACAACAATTCTCCTTTTACTTATAATACTCCTAATTAGTTATTACATTCATCTAACTTTTTCTCTCTCTGTAATGATTACTTAGGGGTAATTTAGACAAAAGTGTAATTAATATTATCTTGAACTTTGGAAGTGACACTTAAAAAGAAACAAAAAATTATTCTAAAAATGACACTTAAAAAGGAACGAAGGGAGTATTTGTCATAATCATTTGTAAAGGTGAAAAGAGTTTTTTGGTTAGACAGAGAGATTGTGCAAAATTATAGATCTAAAATGGAATTTCTTCTATCTATTTCTTCTGGTTTTGAACTTCTTTCTTGAATTCACTTCTGTATGGAATTTGGCAAGGGATGATGTAATTTTAGATCTATGTTACAAAGGAGATGAAATAATATGGTTAGATGGATTACACGATGCAAGAGGAGATAAAGATTATTTTTTTTCTTCCAAATTAATGATTTGGCTGAAAAATTGAAGTATGGGAGGGAATCTAAAACTTTGATGAATGAATAATATTGAGTGGGTGAGGTGAGGGTAGGTAACTTTTTTAGTTTATGAAAATTGTTTCCAAAGAAATAACTTTTGTGTTTTTACTTTGTTAGTATTAGTTTTGGAAGGAATTTTATTTTTTATAACAATTCTTTTAAAAAAGACAATATTAAAAAGACAATATTAGACTGCTGTGATAGCATTTACTTTCAATTAATTTAATTATTAGTACTGTTTTATGAATAAAAATATTAATAAGCATATATTTTATGAACAAGTGGAATAGTGACCATATTCTCCTTCATATACTAAACATTAATTTTCGTTAAAGAGAAATAACTCACAACTAGTTTATAGCATGTATTCAACTATAAGTGGACAACTATACAAAAAAAATAGCATACATTCTCTTTTCCATTCAAAAGTATCTGAAATAACATTTACTCTTATGTTGTTCGTAACAAAGTAACTAAGATTTTGTTGATTAGTTATTCATCCAATATCTTGGATAAATGGTGAGCATACATGACATACTTTGTTGGATACAATAACAAATTTTCTACATAATAAAATTACTAGAATAAAGATTTTGAAGGTTTTTTTGAATATTCTACCACAAAAGAATCAACATAAAAGAGTATGAAAATTATAAACCTGAAAGCTTATCAGCATTTTCACTCTTACTCTTCTCAAATTCTTAGTCAAATTATATTTTTTCCATCTTATGAATTTCTTCAAATATCCATTTTGGTAGTGTATCATGAATCAACTCAAAAGACTATATAATAAGTCTATAATTATGAATATATGAAAATTGATAGATAAAAATTAAATTAATATTAAAAAAAAAGAAGTGAACTTGAAATATGTCTTTTTAACATAATTAATTACCTTATGTAGACCAGAGAAATATCTTAATCACAAACACCTGAGCAACTTATGTCTTGAATATTCTATCTTCAAAACTAACTTCTACATTTGAATTCCATTCGAGATTCTTAAGAAATGAATGTAAGCTTCCTTCTTCCTCTTAAAAATTCAAACACTTTGTTGAATAATTTTGAAATCTTAAAAGAAGAAAATAAAAAAAAGTAATTGCTAAATAACATCTCTAACATTGATTAATGAAATGAGAAACATATCTCTCATGGTGATATTGATACACCTTGTATATACACGACGACAAGGTCAATGAAACTATTAGTATATCATTTTCCGTGAAATCATTTAAATAGTTTAAAATATCAGATTTCAAAATAGAAAGGTTTTTTATGGAAATATGTTTTTTCCTAATTTTTTTGAACTTGCCGCCGAATCCAAATTAGTTATAGGAACCATTGAAACCCAATTGGATATGTTTGTTTTGGAAACTTTTTATCGAAATAGGAACCATTGAAACATAATTGGATAGGTTTATTTTGGAAACTTTATCACTTCACACTTTTTAATAAAGTTGAAAAAAATTTCAACTCAACCTTGAAGAATCTGAATACCTCTGTATGAAAGATGCCAAGTGAAGACAATAAAAATGTTCATTATGTACTAAATATGATAATTTTCTGGGTAAAACCCTACCTCCGCCTATAACAATTAACTTCATCACCTTTCCGCAGTATTTACCACGGTAGAACTCCAAGACTTGGTTGTAAAGATCGGGTTCCCCTTTCCCTCAAACTCTCTTTTTTCCTACATGTTCATAAAAAGTAATAGAAAATGAACAATAAATATATACATTATATAATATAAAAATTTAATGGTGAATAACAAAATACACATACCTAATATATAACACTTTATTATTTTGGTGACCTTGTTTTGATAAGTGACATCTAAATTGATTAAGAATGAATGTTAGATCATTTTGTCTTTTATAAAATTTAACACTTATATTAATTTGTTAGATAAAAGACTACAAATGTTTATCTAACAAATTAATGTAAGTGTTAAATTTTATAAAAGAAAAAATGATGTGACATTCATTCTTAATCAATTTAGATGCCACTCATCAAAACAAAGTAACTAATATAATAAAATATTTTTTATTAGGTAGGTGTATTTTGTTCTTCATCATTACATTTTTATATTATATATTTATTGTTCATTTTTTATTATTTTTTCATGTAGAAAATAAAGAGAATTTGAGGGGAGAGGGTAGTCGGTTATGAAGATCTTTACCACCTACTACAAAAAAGTGATGAAGAGTTACATGTTATAGTTAAGTTTTTATATTGGATCTATTAAAGTTTCATTCATAACCAATTAATCATGTTGTATATTTATCTAAAAAATTATCATATTTAGTGCATAATATATATATATATATATATTTTGATCCTATTAATCATCTTTTATATCGAGTCTATTTAGATTCTTTAATGTTGGGATGAAATTTTTTAAAAGTGTGAAGTGAAAAAGTTTTCAAAATAAACGTATCCAATTGGGTTTTAACGGTACCAATAACCAATTTGAGTCTGACAGCGAGTTTAGTAAAAAAGATGGCTTCCAAAAAATCTTTCAATATGAAAATCTGGTATTTTATACCATTTAAATGTATCTATCGGTGATTATATACTAATAGTTTCATTGACCTTATCGTGTCTTATATAAGCTATATGAATATCACCTATAGAGATATGTTTCTTATTTTTTTCCTTTAAAATTTTAAAATTACTCACAAAGTGTTTTAATGTTTGAGATGACCAAGAAAACTTACATTCATTTCTTAAGAATTTTTGGACTTCAAATGTAGATGTTAGTTTTGAAGATTGAAAAACATCAGCTGATGTGTTTGTTATTAAGATATTTCTTTGTTTCTCTGGTCTCTATGTGCTAAATAATTATGTAAAAACATGTTTCAATCTCACTTCTTTTTTTTAATATTAACTTAATTTTTATCTATCAATTTTCAGATATTCAGAATTATAGACTAAGTATATCAGTATATTAAATTGATTCGTGATACTTCATCAAAATGGATATCTGAAAAAAAATTTAAGATTGAGAAAATATAATTCGACTTAGGATTTAAGAAAAGTGGACATGAAAATGTTGATAAACTTTTAGGTTTATTATTTGCAGACTGTTTCTTATATTGATTATTTTGTGGTAGACTATTCAACATATCTTCAAAATCTTTATTCTTGTTCTTTTATTATGTAAAAAATTTGTTATTATATCCAGAAAATTACATTTGCCCAAGAAAATAACTAATGAAAAAATTACGTTGTTACGAACAACCTAAGAGCATAATTTATTTCAGATACCTTTGAATGGAAAAGAGAATATATGCTATTTTTTTAATCCTTGTACGCTTATAGTTGCATGCATTTTACATGTTATAAACTAGGTATGAGTTCTTTCTCTTTAACAAAATATGGTGTTGAGTATTTAGAACTAATTCTCTTTGACAATATGCTCATTATCGCTATTGTTTATAAAATATGTGCTAATTAATATTTTTATTCATAAAATAATGTTAATAATTAAATTAATTGAAAGGAGATGCTAACAGTCTAATATTATTCTTTTTTACACAAACATTATAAAATATAAATTTTTCTCAAAACTAATACTAACAAAGTAAGAAAATAAAAACTATTTCTTTGAATTCAATTTTCATATACTAATAGTTTTTTTTTTAAATAAGATTCAATTATCAATAAAAATATTTGCGACACTAGGGTAGTCGTGATAAAAATTATATTATTTTTAATATTTAAGAATTATAATTTATTGTTAGTTTAAAATTTATTTATATTAAATATGTATGCATTTAATATTTTTCTTTTTGAGCAAAGAAAGTAAAAAAGAGAAGTACTCCTTCATATATACAGTTTCAATAATTTGTTTGAAAAATAATTAATCAAACAACTTGTGTAATTTAGGGAAAAAAACAATCATCAAAGCTTTAGATTCCCTCGTAATTCCTTCCCCTACTTTAATTTTTTTATCTAAATAATTAATTTGAAAAAATGAAATCCATGTCTCCTCATACATAGTGTAATCCATCTAACTATATCCCTCCATCTTCCTTGGAATCTAGATCTAGAATTACATCACCCCTTACCAAATTTCATACAACCATACTCTTAAATGAAAGAGAGTAGACACATTCTTTCAAAGTCCAAATAGAAAAGGAAGAATAAGAAGGAAATTCAAAGAAGTTCAAAACCAGAAAAAAGAGATAATTCAACATTCGATACAGACATTCCCTTTTAAACCTATAATTTTGTACAATCTCTGTTTCTAACAAAAAAAACTCTTCACATTCACAAATGATTCTGACGAATAACAAAAAACAACTCTGATTCTCGAGACGGTTAGTATGTTGTAATGTGGATTCAACCTTTATTTGTAATTTCGCTTCACATTCGTTATTTATTTTTCATAGATTATTGACCTATTCCTTATTGCACTTCTTGTCAGATATCAAGCATGTTCCCTGCTTCAAAACAACATATTCCATACAAGATATAAATACAAACATAATTAAGTTATGGAAAACAACTAAGGTCAATAAATGTGTTTTTTTAAAGGAAGAAGCATTTGATGGAGTTGAAGGCCCATTCACGATCCTTCTTTAAAGTTTATTTCTCCCAATAGTCCAGGAAAAAAAGATTGAGTTCTAGTACAAGCATAATAACTCTTCAAGAATTCATAGTAATGTGTTATACATTGAGATATAATTTAAGCAGCTTACACCGAATAGAGCTAAACACTAGGCATTATCACAAATTTGGGTTAACATGCTTGAAGACATGTTGCTTGGTGTCATGACTAAGGTCAGCCATCTATGTATATTTATAAAAATTACCTTTTCTTAAGCTAATCTTATGTAATTAAATTACCATCACTTTGCAATTTATCCATTATAAAATGCTTCCGTTTAGAGATATATGTGATAGAAACAAGTACCAATTGATACATTTCCTGAATAATTAATAGAGAAATAATGCAATAAGAGTAAATTATTATATGTAACAAATTTGTAACTACATCACAGTTATGCTGTGTGTGTGAGAGAGAGATCTAACTTGTTTTGTGAATTCTCATTATGAAAGTTGGTTACAACTCAGCTAAAAATAAGTATTTATAAAGCAAATGAAACTTAGCTATGATTACTTTAATACATTCCCTCAAGAGAAGAACCTTAGGAGACAAGTGCTTATCTTAAACTTGTAACATGTCCCTTAGCTGGATGAACCTCAGGGGAGACAAGTGCTTGGTGAGGAGATCAACATACTACTCAAAGTTGGAATGTGTTGAACTATAAGGCTCTTGTGGAGAACTTTTTCTCTTAATAAAGATATTAAACTCCAAGTGCTTGGTTTTGGCATGCATACAGGAGTGTAGGGATGGCAAAAAAATCCGTACCCGCGGATATCCGCGGATAAAATCTGTCACGGATATGAGACGGATATTTTAATGGATATCCACGGATAAAATAAATGGATATTTAAATATCTGTTTGTTAATGGATATGAATACGGGTTTAATGATATCCATATCCGTTAATAAATCATAAAAATCATTTAAATATTATTAATTTATTATACCTTATCTTTTCATTTTCTAAAAAAAAATTAGTCTTATATTTTTTTTCTTTTTAAAAAAAAAAAAATCTTTGAAGAAAACCTTTCACATTTTATTCAAATTCGATTAGACATTTCATATTTAAATTTTTAATTACTTCATATCTCACTTCAACAATTTCATAGTCTAACCAACTAGTGTCGTTGTTCCTCTGTCAAACCAATGTCTCTCTTCCTACTTCTTTATCGTCCGCTCTTCCATCATAACTCACAGGCACAATATCTTTTATTTTTTTGGTTAAAACTAAAATGTATGAATATTATGTTTGGATCTAATTATATTTTGGCGAATAAGAAGAAAATTAATGCGATGAAATTTTTTTTTGTTAAATTAGGAGCGAATTGTATCGATGTTATGTGATGCTAAATTTTTGTGTCTTTAAAAGAAGTTAAAATTTTTTTTTTCAAAAAATAATTTTCATAAAAAAATATTATCCATGGATATCTGTAAATATCCGCGGATATCGTAAAACCCGCGGATTACCCGTTTAACGGATATCTGCATGAATATGGGACGGATATGGATATCATATTTATCTAACGGGACGGATACGGATATCATAATATCCGTCCCCATGGATATTCATTTACATCCCTACAGGAGTGTGAGAGAGAGCAATTATGCTGAGATTGCCACAAAGGAGGACTGGTGTGGTGAATGACACCCTAAGCTCTGCCAAAAGAGATTGAATCCATAGTACTTCTAAAGCTGAGTTTGCCATGCTTCTACATTCATGCTCAATGCTGGACCTTGCGCCCAGGATTTTTTTCTTGGACCACCAAGACCCTGAAGTAGACTTCCTGTCATCAGGGTCTGCACTCTGCACCCCAAATCAACATCAGATTAGGCTTTTATGGAAAGTGAAACCTCAGTAGAAGTAGGTTGTGGTAAAAGACCATGATGAAGAAATAGTTTTAGCTACCTCAAAATTCTTTACAGAGCAGTCCAATGACTATGTTGATTTACCAACAATAATGTTGCTTCTATTGGTCCCTAATTATATACTTTGTGGCATAATAGGCTAGGAAATCCTCGTCACTAGGCTCTCAAAGCTATCTTAAGTTTGTTAATGTTGCTTTACCACACAAGTTGTTAGGGACCCATATTCAAAAGAAATATAAATTGTATTATAAATTGAAGGCGTGGTCCATTACAGTTAGGAATACACATGGACCACAAAGATTACACGCTCAACAAAAAATCGAAAAAAATGTCCTTGTATATGTTAGTAAGTAAATTTTGAAAGATTTGTGTTAAATGAATGTGTAACTTTACTGAGTTAAATGTTTTCTGTAGCATTTTCTCAAGATTATTTCATGTGTGGCGTTGTATTTGAATGAAGAAGAAATCACGATGCTTGATTGGGAAACTGGGAAACAATATGAATGTGATGTGCATCGTTCAAAGGGAAACTGGTATGAAAAGTTTATTGGGCAAGGATGGTATATATCAGTTTGCCAAAGAAAAAAGGCTTTGAACTGGCAATTTCCTTTATCCTCCTGATACTGTGTGTGAGATTAGTCAATCGATGATATGTGAAAGTCGTTTATTGTGAAGGTTAAAAGCGTTAGTTGATAAAGGTTATAAGTTTGGATGAGTTTGAAAAGTTAGTTTGACAATGTAATATAAAGTTTAATTCTGTTAAGTTTGTTTTGGTTCGATGTTGATTTGCTTTCTCTGTACTATGGATAACTCATGAGTTATTTTCTACTACATTACCTCAGTATATATTGAATAGAGAAATTGAACTTAAAGATTGAGATTGGTTAAAATAACTTTTTCGTATTGATATTTTTTTATTTTTATAATTTTGGTACTTTTGACATTCAAGAAACAAGATTTTTTGGTATGGGTGTTATTCGTTCCTAAACAACATAAGGAAAATGGTGTTAGTTATGAATATAAAAGGTATAAGAATAAGAGATGTTATCAAGTGAAGGCGTGATGATATTGTCCAGTTAGAGTACAATTATTTTGAATATGAATCAATCTAATATGGAAAATAAAAGTCTTACTGATTGAGTAACCATTGGTACGGTACAGGAGAATTGATTGAAGATGTAATACAATCTTGGTCAATCTTAAAATTAAGCACACTTTAACTATGGTTATGCTTAGAACTATTAAAATGGGTTAGTACATATTGACTTACCCGTTTATGAGTTTTATTTCTTATATGTCTCCTGTTTTTGGAGATACACATTTGGACACACTTTTTTTTTTGTCAAAATTTGGATGTTTCCAGAGCTATATATACGGAAGCATTTTCTACGATTATACGCTGAAGAAATTTCAAAATAATTCAGTTTAGAAAAACTTCTGGAGTATTAACTCAGGAACGTCTGAGCGCTAGAATGTTCTGTAGATATAGTTCCGGAAGTTTCTGTTATAGTTTAAACCTGCATGATCACTCTTCCATTGCTGTCTTTTCTTTTTTCATACTCATTTCACCAACCTAAAAAAATCCTATACTATCAATATCATTTTCACTCCAAAACTCCAACTTTTTCGTGCAACAAATCACAGGGAGTAAGAGAAGATTTAATTTCAGGTAAAAATTTCCTTTTGTCCACTACATTACTCACATTAATCATCAATCTTTTGGAAAAAAAAGTGACGTTGCTTCCGGAGTTGTACCTCAGAAACGTGTTGAAGATGAACACTTTCAGATGTGCATCTTCAGAACGTATCATGCTGTTTTTTCACAACAGCTTTGTAATTTTTGCTTATTTTCTTATATACAAACTTCCCCTGCAATGTTAGCGAGTTCTCATTTTAGTCTCTGACAAAGTTTTTTTTTTAAAAAACCCTCTCATCTTAATTAGATTCCCTCACCTAGGCCCCTAACTGTCACATTGCAGCAAAAATTCCTTTCTATTGCTTGCGTGACAGTCTACGTGACATTTTTAATATTATTTTATTATTTATTATTTATTATTTATTATTTTTTTTAATTTTTTAATTTTTAATTTTTTTAATTCTTTTAATTTTTTAAATTTTTTTTAAATTTTTAAATTTTTTCTATTTTTTTTATTTTTTTATAATTTTTTTTAATTTTTTTTTTACGTTTTTTTTGTTTTTTTTATAATTTTTTTTCTTTTTTTTTTCAACCGATGACAAAGCCATTATTCCGTTTCATTATTTTTTATAATTTTTCAACCGATGACAAAGCCATTTTCTTTTTTTTATAATTTTTTTTTCTTTTTTTTTTCAGGAAGACAAAGCCATTATTGAATGACCGTTTTATTCAACCGATGATCAGATCTTCTTCCTGATTTCATACCCAGGAAGAGTATGGGTTTTGTCTTCCTAGTAGTCTATCTCCTCGTTTCTTTCCCCGGTCTCCCCGGTGAGTCCTTCTCGTTGGTTGGCTTGTATCCCCAGTAGGTTGTTTCTCATGGATGCTAACCTCTCGTTTCCTTCCCCAGTGAAGCTCTCTGGTCCTTTTGCTTCCTGTTTACCCCTTGGCGTCTCGTTGTGTCTGCTTTGTTTGCATCTTCTTGGCATCGTGTTTGCTGCATTGCATATGTGTGCATCTAGGGTAAAATTTTCGGTTATCTGTATTTAAATATCTTACACTGTTGATTACATAAGGATTTTCATCTCTCATGTCATCAGGCGAAGATATTTAAATAGGGGCAACTGTTGCACCCCAAATTTTACCCTCATCTTTTTGCTAGATGCTATGTGATTTTATTTTTCTCTGTTTATCTTAAATTTCTCTTTATCTATTTTTGCCTTGATTTATTTATCCTATCTTGATTTAACTTTAACATGCTCTTGTGTTCTTTTTAATTGATTAGCAGCTTAATTAGGTAATTTAGTTGATGGTAATTTTTAGTTTAATTTGTTTGATTTAATTACCTTTTTATTATTTTGATTAAGTCTATTCAAATTACCTTAATTTTAATTTTAAGATAATTTATTAAATTGAATTTGAGCTAGATTTCATTGTGCAATTAATTTAATTATCATTAGTTTCTTTTAAAAATATATAACATATGCTTAAATTTTAATTGTGGTATGTTAGTTGTTATTTAAGTTAATTAAAAAAAAAATATACGTGTGGTCTTATTTTGGATTTATGAAGATTTTTGATTGGAGAATGAGTAATACCACTGGCCAATCAGATTGCTTCATTTTGTTTTGACTTTTCAACGGAAAGTGAGGACCAATTGAGAAGTGACACATGCTTTGGAAGCTCTTTCTTCCTCCTTGTTCGTTCGTGTTCTTGTGGTGCAGAGGAAGACAATTTCAATTTTTACCTCAAATCTGTTGCAAGCTCATTTCAATTTCAACTCATCACATAGTTTGGCGCCACAATCCCAATCTCATTTTACCCTAACATTTCCTCTTCAAGCTCCATAGCAGTTCACTCAAACAAAAGGGATTATGAATTTTCCTTTCTCATCATTTCTTCTGCACAATCTGTAGCACGCAGCATGTTGTCCCTTTCATCTTTCCCGTTC
Organism: Lathyrus tuberosus; assembly: GCA_022829125.1. Classification (NCBI taxonomy): domain Eukaryota; kingdom Viridiplantae; phylum Streptophyta; class Magnoliopsida; order Fabales; family Fabaceae; genus Lathyrus; species Lathyrus tuberosus. The sequence goes on along the minus strand of JALAZF010000082.1, from coordinate 8,562,635 downwards.
TGCGGTTGTCTCATTCGCAACAGAGGGAACCCCAAAGAGACAATGCCATTTTGATGCATTCAACCCCTGCAACGTCTGCATTTCACCAGTAGGTGGAGCGTTTGCCTCCCAAGGTCCAACGGTTAAATTCAAATTTCAAAATCCTACCCATCACTTTGCCCAACAAGTGTTTGAAGATTGACCCGGCCCATAACCTTGACCCAGTCCCTTGCCTATAAATGAAGAATGGAGGTTCAATGCAATTCATCAAGAACCATTCACAAAAACACTCAAATATTTTCTAAAGACTTCTAAGTCTCGAGCAAGCCAAGTGGAAGGTGATTTTGGAGTTGTTGTGGAAGGAGAAGTGGTCAGCACACTTGAAAGTCATAGACAAGGCTTTATTTGGTATCACTTTCTTCTCATTCTTTTTAACCATGTTCATTTAACATCATTGTGGTCATGCTCATTTTACTGCTCTTTACATGTATATTCTACTTATGTATGCTCCCTGTGATGTTTATGTGCTCGTGGTTTAAATAGATACAATGGATGTTGTTATTCCTTGACGTGATTGTGCATACGTTTTTCTTATGCCAATCTTACAAGGCTGCTACTTTTTGTTCTTTAGAAGTGTAGATGTTACTATGACTTGAAGTTATCATTTTGTTTTTTAGTTCATAAAGTTGTTTTATGTAGAAGGTAACCCTGCTGACCTTATCATGATGATTGAGGAATGTTAGCATTACTTTATTTTGTTCATGCTCAGATGTATTGAACCTTCCACCATATGTAGGAATCATGATTTGATTAAATGATTTTTTAGAAAAGACTAAAGATTTGGTAACTGTTGAATCTTACCCTGATTTATCTTTCTTCGTTGCACCCTGTGGTTTCTAACATTGACAAGTGCCTTGATTTTTTTTTAGTCAAAAATAGGTGTCATAAATATACGTCTCCTTTTGTGCATTATCTAAAAACTGAAATGTATGGTTATCCTTATAAGTTTGCTCGGCATGATAATTTGGTGTATTTGATCTCTTTGTTTTGATGAGATTACACGACTGTTTTTATTGCTAACCTATTTGATTGAAGTTTTTTAGAGTGAATTTGGTTTGTAAAACTTGTTTTGAGGAACTAACACGATCACACCCTTCCACACACTCATGTGAATCTGCTTGCGCACTTTGTTTGCCACATGCCTCGCTAACTTATTAATGAGGTTTCTAAACTAAAACCTGTTTTGTGAATTCACTTGGAAGTATTGACACACTTATCACACATTTTGGCCATAATATGCATACAATGGTTGTACCATACTCAGTGGATGACCTTATTCTAACTTCAGAACATGTTTGGGCACAACTTTATTTTGTTATGACTGCTTTATATGCATTAGTCTTCAGTCTGTAAACTTTTCATAGGACTCCTCATGCCATGTTAATTGCTTTAAGATAATGCAATCTATATTTATGACTGATTTATGAGCCATCAAATTCTCAATATTTCTACTTGATATTATCATTACCATACTTGTGTTATGTATACGTAATTTCAGTTTAGGTTTTTTTTATGTGCTTGTCTACTACATGTTCAAGTTTGTTCAAACCAATGTGTACTTAAATGTTATTCTGTTCTGAAAGTCTATACCTTGTCAAATCTGTTTCTGATCTGATCTGCTATAGAAGTTATGTTTGGCATCCTTATCTGCATATACAAGTCTGTCCATGGCTGAATCTTTCTTTTTGAATCATGTCTTTAAGTTTGATATTTGGATATACATATAGCTATGCTTGATGTTTGGAATCATTTGTTTAAATTTGAGAATTTGTTGCTATTTTATGGTCTAGGTTAAGCGTGACTACCATAGTTCCACAAATTTGAACATAAGATATGCCATGACTTTGCTAGTTGCCTTGAATTCGGATCTGCATTGACTATATCTTTATGCATTGTTGCTGTGCTCTTTTCAGCTTAAGATTAGAAATTGGTCTTAAGTTTGGAATTGTTGAATTTTGTTTTGAACTTTGATATTTTGTAACACTTTGGGTCTTTGCTCTCAGCTCACATGCTGGCCCTCTTAATGTTTTTTTGCTTCATGTTGTTTCTAATAACCATCATAACTTGAGGAGTACTGCATGTTTGTTTTGTTCGCTGCCATGCTCAACTTATATATTCCATTACTTTACTTTAATGTCAGTTATTTGGTACACATGCGAAGCAGTCTTGGCTTTGAGTTGGTAGTGTTTTGAATTTTGCTCATATGGATCTTTCATAGTTTGGTTTGGAGATTTACTCTTAAGCATGCTGCGCGTGTTTGGCTCATGTTGGAAAATTGGAAAATGCGCGCATGTTTAGTTTATATATTCATCAAGTCGTATTATGTTTGGATGTACACGTCGTCCCAACGGTCACACACTAAGCACGTCTTCGCCTTTCACATGCCTCGCCTGGGTTCGATCCTGCAGATCAACCCTTTTGTTTTTTTTTCTGATTTTCCTTTCGCCTTGTTATTTTATTCATTGCTTGCACTTTGTGTTTACCACGCACGCGCAGCCCAGCTGGTCCTAGTTTTGGGGCATTCAGGTAAAGGTTGTGGGTTCAAACCCTATATGTGACATTTCCCTTCCTTTTTAGTCAAAATCATTTTCCCTTTATTTTAAGTTTATTTTAAAGATTCAAAGACAATTTATTTTATCTTTTAGAAATTCTAGTTATTTTCAAAAACTCCAAAAATATTTATTTTATTTAGTAATTTATTTTCTTAAATATTTATTTAAGTTAATATATTATTAAACTTCACATCTCATTTTAAAACTTTAAAAAAAAAGGGGATTATTTATTTCTTTTAAAATTTCTTTTTCACTTCAAATACTCAAGTTCTAAAGACATTTTAATAATTTGCTAACTTAAATTTCATTTAGGTTAATAAAAATTCAAATTTTATACATCATGAAAGTTATTGAATAATACCAACACTTCTTCACTATACATGCACATATCAAAGTCCATGCTTGATTCAAACTGTGGGTTTTACATTTAAGTCATGATTATTTAACTTTGAATATTTATTCTTATTATGTCTTACAATGCTTTGGCCAATAATTGCATGTATGACCATTTTATCTTGACATTCATTTACATGTCACTGATTTATCTTTGACTTTTATTTCATTATTCGTTTTGAAGCATAATGCAAATCTTATGTTTAACTTTACTTCACCTTACCTTTATTTATTTAAGCATAATGCTAGTCTTATGCTTATTTTCATTATCTTCATTTATCTTATGTGTGAAGCATAAAGCTATTATTATGCTTGTATTGTTTGTAACACTTACACTTTATTATTTCACCTTCACTCACTTTTTATCACTCAAGCATAAAGCCATTATTATGCTTGTATTACTTTTATATCAATGCTTTACCTTGTATCATTACTTATCCTTACCATGCTTTATCTTGTAACTGTTTTTTTTTCCCACATTCCAAAGGAAGGTTAATCATGTTGACTCTTAAAGTCATGACCTCCCATCTTAACCTAAGTAACCTCTTAGGAAGAAAACTTGTTTCTTGGCCTCATCAGAGCCATAGAAACCATAACTAGCTTTAGGAAGAGTTCTCCAACTCATAGTGATATTCATCCTAATGAATTTATCACTTTCCCTACTGACTAAACATAACATAGGTCCATTTCAACTAGACTTAGAGAGTTCCTAAACTCTACAATGAGCTTGTACTCATTTCCCCTCTGAATATTGACCATAGTCAACCATTCAGTAGAAGTAGAACTACGCATACTCTGATTCTATTCCCGAGGATACGTAGGCGTAAAGTGCGATGCTTTATCGAGTATACTTAGATACTAACCCCTAGGGTTTTCAACCTTTAGCAAACATAAGATAACATTAAACAAGAGGTTTCCGTAGAGTACTACGGACGTTTAGGGTGCTAATACCTTCCCTAGGCGTAACCGACCCCCGAACTTTAGATCTCCCCCCTTTAGGTTTTTAACGATCTTGAACCTTTCCTTTGGATAAATCAAAGTCGGTTGTAAAAGAAAATGATGGAAGTTAATAAATAGCTTGTTATCCGATTTTCACCGCAACAGAAATGACGACTTCACTGGGGATCAATTAAAGGAAAGTAAGACCTATTGCTGGTCCTTTCCTAAGAGGGTTAAGCCTATTTTGCTTTATGTATTCATGTTTGCTTATCTACTTGTATGATTGCTTGTATGCTTACCTGTCATATCTGTTTTATGTTTTGCTTATCCTGTTTGATTTGGGTTGATATCTTTGAGTGAGATAAATCCTATACCCGGATTTGAGTGTACACTTATTATAGATCGATGGTATTCAAGGAAGCTTTGAGGGAGTCGAATCCTGAAAGGTCGAATTGATAAACACCATCACTCAGTTGAGGCCCTCTCGAGTCTAGCTATGTTGAACGAATTCGTTCGTGAAAGCTTGCTACTCTCGACCTGGGTGCCCGGGATATTGAGAACCGTAGTTACCAAACCCCACTTAAGCCTTTTAGATGTAGTGCGGAGACCATGATGGAGTCTATTTCTGAATTGGTTGTCACGCGATACTACACTCAGACGAGATCCTCTTGAGAATTTTATCGATTACCAAGTCATCTGGGAAATCCTTAAAATCCGAAAGATGGGTTGTAGACTCTGGGAACTTGTTAGAACCTTGTTCGGCAGGTGAAAACCTATAGTACACACCTTTTGGGATGGATAGACCAGACTCCATGCTGTGATCTCGAACCCTTGATCCTGCTACATGTGTTTTACATCCTGTTTGCATCTTGTATGTCATGTGCATGTTCGCATGTTTCATTGCATGTGTCTGTTTGCCCAGTTCTTCATTTCCCGTTATCTCTATCTTCCAGAGATTACCTGTGAGTCGTCAAGCTGATTCCTCGACACTGATACTGGACTAGAGCTAACTACAGACGAAGAATGTCAGAGCAAGAGATACACAATGTTGAGGTTCGAATGGAGATCGATGAACTTAAGTCAAGCATGACTAAACTCACTGAGATGCTCCAAGTTTTGATTGCTAGGGGAGAGCCTCCCCAAAGGACTGTCATCTAGGAAGTTTCAAGTGCTGATCCTCCACCCGTTCAGCTACCACCATCAACTTGGTCCGAGTTTGGTTTACCTCACAACTATTCTCCGCTTCTTGCATCTACTGCTATGGTCGGTCAAACTACTATGCCTGTTTTTCAAGCTCCTGTTTTCGCCGAGACCAGACCTGTGGTCCACGCCACTCCACAACCCGTTCGAGCTTCATTTGGGAACCCCCTCTTTGAGTACAATGCTACCAGTGCTCAGGGTGAAGAGCCTGAATATTTTGTTGAACCTGAAGTCGTCCATGAGCGTTTCCAAACCTTGGACAAAAGACTCAAGGCCATTGAGGGTAATGATTTCTTCAACTTGGATGCTGACAATTTATGCTTGGTGTCTGACCTTGTTATGCCTGCAAAGTTAAAATTACCAGAATTTGTGAAATACCAGGGGCATTCTTGTCCAAGGGCTCACTTGGTCATGTATCTTCGAAGAATGACCGCTTATGCTGACAATCAAAAGCTGCTTATCCATTGCTTTCAAGATAGTTTGAGTGGAGCTTCACTCAAATGCTACATGAATCTTGAACAGAATTCCATCCGCTGCTTTCAAGATCTTATTAATGCTTTCATGAAGCAATACAAGTATAACTTGGACATGGCTCCTGGTCGCCGTCAACTTCAGAACATGTCTCAGAAGGATAAGGAATCTTTCAAAGAATATGCTCAGCGCTGGAGAGAGCTCGCTTCTCAAGTTGAACCTCCTTTAGGCGAAAAAGAATTAACTGGTTTATTTATGGATACATTGACTCCATTTTATTGGGAGAAGATGATTGGAAGTGTTTCATCCAACTTCACTGATCTAGTTACTATTGGCCAAAGACTTGAGGAAGGCCTCAAGAAAGGAAAAATATCCAGAGCCGCTGAACCCTCAAATGCTGTGAAAAAACCCTTTGGGAACTTCCATAAGAGGAAAGAGGATCAAGCCAACGCTGTGATGTTTGAAGTGAAAAGGCCTCGTCCCCGACCTCGATATAATATTCACCCTACTGTTGCTGCCGTCACCCCTGTGGTTACTGCTCCACGACAAGCTCAAGCTACCCAACGTCCACCTGCAGGACAGAACCAATACCGTAATAGGGGTCAATTTGATCCCATTCCCATGACATACACCGAACTTTATCCTGGCATGGTGAAGAAGGGGTTAATCACTACAAGACCTTTACCTCCTCCTCCAAATCCTCTTCCAGCCGGCTATAGGGCTGATCTCCATTGTGAATACCATCAAGGTGGTGCAGGTCACGATTTGGAAAATTGTTATGCATTGAAGGCTAGAGTACAAGAATTGGTGAGAAGCAAAATCCTCTCCTTTAAAGATAACCCTAATGTTCAGAATAACCCTCTGCCTGGACACGCCAAGTGAAGCTTCAGTCGACTTCAACAGATTATTCTCCTAAAAGCCAGTGTTTCATACAGGACAACTCATCTTTGTTTCTGATTAGTCACTAGGCCTTTGTTTCTTGTTGTTTGCATTTTTCTTTATAGCTGTTTGCCTTCAACTATGTCTGTACTTTCAAATTCAATGAAATGAGCGTTTTTGCAACTTTTCGATTCAATTCAATTGCTATTCTAAATACTTTCAAAATATACATTTTCTTTGCCACTCTATTCTGCAAAGATTGGAGAATGATGATTACATCATATACATAATTGTCGTGATATGCTTTCAACTAAACCTTGCCAATGATATAAGGCATTGTTTCAATTCCCAAACACTTCGAACCTAGAAGTAGGAACCTTTCTTTCATCACATAAAATACCCTCAAAATTTCAATGCTGGGGCAGGGTATTTCTCAATTTCAACTAAGACTATGATTGCAATTCATCATAAATTCTGGGGTGGGCATCAATAAAACTTTGAGCCTATACTTTTTGCTTCATAAACCAGGAATCGAATCTCATTACAACCCTTCAAAAGACCTGATTGAGATAAGGTTACTTTGAAAGCATATTACAGCAAGGTTGTGTAACCTGACTCTTAAAAGTCTTTGCATTAAAACCTTTCACCTTAATGTCTTGAACCGCCGTGTTCTGACTAATGATTCACTTTACTGTGCATCTTTTTCAAAATAATTTTTGATTTCAAAGTTGCATTTACCATGTTTGTACAAGAACTTTTGTTTGCAAACTGGCTTTCCTCTCAAGGAATTTTTCAAACACTAAAGAAACTTGGTCAGTGATTTAATCAGGGGCAAGTTCCTATCATATCCTGTCAAGGATCAGTTCAAGACTTGTGGTCTAATGACGACTTCTCAGATTTGGTTTATCCAGACAACTTTTCAAGATTCATACTGGGGAAGGCTTTCCCAGTGTACAACAAAACAATTATTTTTCAAAACTCAGACTGGGGCAAGCTTTCTAAGAGCACCATGGAACAGTCGTTTACAGAATCAATCAAAGCTGAAGCAATTATCAGTTCATCTACAACATTCAGCTAATCTGGGGCAGTTTACCTGAAGTACCCCCAAACAACTATTCATCATTTATACAAGTGCTATCAACTTGATACAACTTACCAGTGTGACAGTAATCTCCGTGTTGAGGAATCAGTTTTCCAGTCTTGTCTTCCTACCGAGAGTCAAGCTGTGCATATTTATATATCTATCGTGAGTGCTTCATCCTCATTTATATTTTCTCTCAAGTTTTCGTCGTTATCCACGTCTTACCTTACAAAATGTTATATATCCTCCCATTCAGTGTCATTCCTGAATGTTGTTGTTTCATACCGGTGTTATTCCCGGGCTTATATATTCATCCTCAGTACATTCCTAGATCTTTGCCTTTACTTTCAGTGCCATACCCGAAAGTTCACGTTTTATGTCCAAAGCTTTCTTGGATTACTCTCTTATCTCATTCTCTTCTAATGACATTATGAGTTACATCCTTGTCTAAAGCCATTATTAGACATTGTGACTACCTCCATCTAAAGCCATTATTGGATGACTGACTTCTTTAACTCATCACCTTATCTAAAGCTATTATTAGATATCGTGATTCGTACCTTTTGTTCAAAGCTATTATTGGATAGTTGATTCTTTCCATCCGATGCCGTTCCAGATATATCTCTCTTTCTGATATTTTTCAGATCGAATCTTTGTTTGCTTCTATCTAAGGCCATTATTAGATATGAGGATTTCATTTACTTTCATCCAAAGCTATTATTGAATGATTGGTTTCTCCGCATTCAAAGCCATTATTGAATGTAATCTTTATCCACTCTTACCTAAAGCTATTATTAGGTATGGTGATATTTTTCACTTTCATTCAAAGCCATTATTGAATGATTGTTTTCTCTGCATTCAAAGCCATTATTGAGTGTAGTCTTGCTCACATTCATCTAAAGCCATTATTAGATATTGTGATTTTGCTTCTCATTCAAAGCCATTATTGAATGACTGGTAACGATTCTTGGCTCTCTCTCTGATCACCTTATCTAAAGCCATTATTAGATATTGTGACCTTTACATTTCATTCAAAGCTATTATTGAATGGAGTTTTATCCACTCTTATCAAAAGCTATTATTAGGTATGGGGATATATTCACTTTCATTCAAAGCCATTATTGAATGATTGTTTTCTCTGCATTCAAAGCCAATATTGAATGTAGTCTTGCTCACATTCATCTAAAGCCATTATTAGATATTGTGATTTTATGACTGGTAACGCTTCTTCTCTTCTTTGTTCGCTTTATCTAAAGCCATTATTAGATATAGTGATTTGTATCCCCTATCCAAAGCCATTATTGGATGGCTGGTTTCCTCACTTTTTCACTCCAAAACTATTATTGGATGATTGGTTATTTCCATCTGATGCCTTCCCAGATGTGTGCCTCTGCCTGATGATTTTCAGATCAAGTATATTGTTCACTCTTACCTAAAGCTATTATTAGGTATTGTGATATTTTCACTTAGCATCCAAAGCTATTATTGGATGAGTGTTTCCCTCGCATTCAAAGCCATTATTGAATGTAGTTTTTAGCTGCTCTTATCTAAATATTATGAGTCACTCACTTTCATTCAAAGCCATTATTGAATGATTATTTTCTCTGCATCCAAAACCATTATTGAATGTAGCCTTGTTCACATCTATCTAAAGCCATTATTAGATGATGTGCTTTTACCTTCATTCAAAGCCATTATTGAATGTGTGGTAACGTTTTCTTGGATCCCATTCTTTGATTACCTTGTCTAAAGCCATTATTAGACATTGCGATTTTGTACCTTCTATCCAAAGCAAGTCTTGGGTGTCTGGTTCTTTTACCATCTGATGCCTTTCCAGATGGATCCCTCTCTCTGAGGTTTCTCAGATCGAATCTCTTTATTCAGTTTATCTAAATCCATTATCAGATATCGCAGTTTGTACTCTTTATTCCAGCCTTTCATTCAAAGCCATTATTGAATGACCGTTTTATTCAACCGATGATCAGATCTTCTTCCTGATTTCATACCCAGGAAGAGTGTGGGTTTTGTCTTCCTAGTAGTCTATCTCCTCGTTTCTTTCCCCGGTCTCCCCGGTGAGTCCTTCTCGTTGGTTGGCTTGTATCCCCAGTAGGTTGTTTATCATGGATGCTAACCTCTCGTTTCCTTCCCCAGTGAAGCTCTCTGGTCCTTTTGCTTCCTGTTTACCCCTTGGCGTCTCGTTGTGTCTGCTTTGTTTGCATCTTCTTGGCATCGTGTTTGCTGCATTTCATATGTGTGCATCTAGGGTAAAATTTTTGGTTATCTGTATTTAAATATCTTACACTGTTGATTACATAAGGATTTTCATCTCTCATGTCATCAGGCGAAGATATTTAAATAGGGGCAACTGTTGCACCCCAAATTTTACCCTAATCTTTTTGCTAGATGCTATGTGATTTTATTTTTCTCTGTTTATCTTAAATTTCTCTTTATCTATTTTTGCCTTGATTTATTTATCCTATCTTGATTTAACTTTAACATGCTCTTGTGTTCTTTTTAATTGATTAGCAGCTTAATTAGGTAATTTAGTTGATGATAATTTTTAGTTTAATTTGTTTGATTTAATTACCTTTTTATTATTTTGATTAAGTCTATTCAAATTACCTTAATTTTAATTTTAAGATAATTTATTAAATTGAATTTGAGCTAGATTTCATTGTGCAATTAATTTAATTATCATTAGTTTCTTTTAAAAATATATAACATATGCTTAAATTTTAATTGTGGTATGTTAGTTGTTATTTAAGTTAATTAAAAAAAAACTATACGTGTGGTCTTATTTTGGATTTATGAAGATTTTTGATTGGAGAATGAATAATACCACTGGCCAATCAGATTGCTTCATTTTGTTTTGACTTTTCAACGGAAAGTGAGGACCAATTGAGAAGTGACGCATGCTTTGGAAGCTCTTTCTTCCTCCTTGTTCGTTCGTGTTCTTGTGGTGCAGAGGAAGACAATTTCAATTTTTACCTCAAATCTGTTGCAAGCTCATTTCAATTTCAACTCATCACATAGTTTGGCGCCACAATCTCAATCTCATTTTACCCTAACATTTCCTCTTCAAGCTCTATAGCAGTTCACTCAAACAAAGGGGATTATGAATTTTCCTTTCTCATCATTTCTTCTGCACAATCTGTAGCACGCAGCATGTTGTCCCTTTCATCTTTCCCGTTCCGCGGTTGTCTCATTTGCAACAGAGGGAACCCCAAAGAAACAATGCCATTTTGATGCATTCAACCCCTGCAACGTCTGCATTTCACCAGTAGGTGGAGCGTTTGCCTCCCAAGGTCCAACGGTTAAATTCAAATTTCAAAATCCTACCCATCACTTTGCCCAGCAAGTGTTTGAAGATTGACCCGGCCCATAACCTTGACCCAGTCCCTTGCCTATAAATGAAGAATGGAGGTTCAATGCAATTCATCAAGAACCATTCACAAAAACACTCAAATATTTTCTAAAGACTTCTAAGTCTCGAGCAAGCCAAGTGGAAGGTGATTTTGGAGTTGTTGTGGAAGGAGAAGTGGTCAGCACACTTGAAAGTCATAGACAAGGCTTTATTTGGTATCACTTTCTTCTCATTCTTTTTAACCATGTTCATTTAACATCATTGTGGTCATGCTCATTTTACTGCTCTTTACATGTATATTCTACTTATGTATGCTCCCTGTGATGTTTATGTGCTCGTGGTTTAAATAGATAAAATGGATGTTGTTATTCCTTGACGTGATAGTGCATACGTTTTTCTTATGCCAATCTTACAAGGCTGCTACTTTTTGTTCTTTAGAAGTGTAGATGTTACTATGACTTGAAGTTATCATTTTGTTTTTTAGTTCATAAAGTTGTTTTATGCAGAAGGTAACCCTGCTGACCTTATCATGATGATTGAGGAATGTTAGCATTACTTTATTTTGTTCATGCTCAGATGTATTGAACCTTTCAACATATGTAGGAATCATGATTTGATTAAATGATTTTTTAGAAAAGACTAAAGATTTGGTAACTGTTGAATCTTACCCTGATTTATCTTTCTTCGTTGCACCCTGTGGTTTCTAACATTGACAAGTGCCCTGATTTTTTTTTAGTCAAAAATAGGCGTCATAAATATACGTCTCCTTTTGTGCATTATCTAAAAACTGAAATGTATGGTTATCCTTATAAGTTTGCTCGGCATGATAATTTGGTGTATTTGATCTCTTTGTTTTGATGAGATTACACGACTGTTTTTATTGTTAACCTATTTGATTGAAGTTTTTTACAGTGAATTTGGTTTGTAAAACTTGTTTTGAGGAACTAACACGATCACACCCTTCCACACACTCATGTGAATCTGCTTGCGCACTTTGTTTGCCACATGCCTCGCTAACTTATTAATGAGGTTTCTAAACTAAAACCTGTTTTGTGAATTTACTTGGAAGTATTGACACACTTATCACACATTTTGGCCATAATATGCATACAATGGTTGTACCATACTCAGTGGATGACCTTATTCTAACTTCAGAACATGTTTGGGCACAACTTTATTTTGTTATGACTGCTTTATCTGCATTAGTCTCTAGTCTGTAAACTTGTCATAGGACTCCTCATGCCATGTTAATTGCTTTAAGATAATGCAATCTATATTTATGACTGATTTATGAGCCATCAAATTCTCAATATTTCTGCTTGATATTATCATTACCATACTTGTGTTCTGTATACGTAATTTTAGTTTAGGTTTTTTTTATGTGCTTGTCTACTACATGTTCAAGTTTGTTCAAACCAATGTGTACTTAAATGTTATTCTGTTCTGAAATTCTATACCTTGTCAAATCTGTTTCTGATCTGATCTGCTATAGAAGTTATGTTTGGCATCCTTATCTGCATATACAAGTCTGTCCATGGCTGAATCTTTCTTTTTGAATCATGTCTTTAAGTTTGATATTTGGATATACATATAGCTATGCTTGATGTTTGGAATCATTTGTTTAAATTTGAGAATTTGTTGCTATTTTATGGTCTAGGTTAAGCGTGACTACCATAGTTCCACAAATTTGAACATAAGATATGCCATGACTTTGCTAGTTACCTTGAATTCTGATCTGCATTGACTATATCTTTATGCATTGTTGCTGTGCTCTTTTCAGCTTAAGATTAGAAATTGGTCTTAAGTTTGGAATTGTTGAATTTTGTTTTGAACTTTGATATTTTGTAACACTTTGGGTCTTTGCTCTCAGCTCACATGCTGGCCCTCTTAATGTTTTTTTGCTTCATGTTGTTTCTAATAACCATCATAACTTGAGGAGTACTGCATGTTTGTTTTGTTCGCTGCCATGCTCAACTTATATATTCCATTACTTTACTTTAATGTCAGTTATTTGGTACACATGCGAAGCAGTCTTGGCTTTGAGTTGGTAGTGTTTTGAATTTTGCTCATATGGATCTTTCATAGTTTGGTTTGGAGATTTACTCTTAAGCATGCTGCGCGTGTTTGGCTCATGTTGGAAAATTGGAAAATGCGCGCATGTTTAGTTTATATATTCATCAAGTCGTATTATGTTTGGATGTACACGCCGTCCCAACGGTCACACACTAAGCACGTCTTCGCCTTTCACATGCCTCGCCTGGGTTCGATCCTGCGGATCAACCCTTTTGTTTTTTTTTTCTGATTTTCCTTTTGCCTTGTTATTTTATTCATTGCTTGCACTTTGTGTTTACCACGCACGCGCAGCCCAGCTGGTCCTAGTTTTGGGGCATTCAGGTAAAGGTTGTGGGTTCAAACCCTATATGTGACATTTCCCTTCCTTTTTAGTCAAAATCATTTTCCCTTTATTTTAAGTTTATTTTAAAGATTCAAAGACAATTTATTTTATCTTTTAGAAATTCTAGTTATTTTCAAAAACTCCAAAAACATTTATTTTATTTTGTAATTTATTTTCTTAAATATTTATTTAAGTTAATATATTATTAAACTTCACATCTCATTTTAAAACTTTAAAAAAAAAGGGGATTATTTATTTCTTTTAAAATTTCTTTTTCACTTCAAATACTCAAGTTCTAAAGACATTTTAATAATTTGCTAACTTAAATTTCATTTAGGTTAATAAAAATTCAAATTTTATACATCATGAAAGTTATTGAATAATACCAACACTTCTTCACTATACATGCACATATCAAAGTCCATGCTTGATTCAAACTGTGGGTTTTACATTTAAGTCATGATTATTTAACTTTGAATATTTATTCTTATTATGTCTTACAATGCTTTGGCCAATAATTGCATGTATGACCATTTTATCTTGACATTCATTTACATGTCACTGATTTATCTTTGACTTTTATTTCATTATTCGTTTTGAAGCATAATGCAAATCTTATGCTTAACTTTACTTCACCTTACCTTTATTTATTTAAGCATAATGCTAGTCTTATGCTTATTTTCATTATCTTCATTTATCTTATGTGTGAAGCATAAAGCTATTATTATGCTTGTATTATTTGTAACACTTACACTTTATTATTTCACCTTCACTCACTTTTTATCACTCAAGCATAAAGCCATTATTATGCTTGTATTACTTTTATATCAATGTTTTACCTTGTATCATTACTTATCCTTACCATGCTTTATCTTGTAACTGTTTTTTTTCCCCACATTCCAAAGGAAGGTTAATCATGTTGACTCTTAAAGTCATGACCTCCCATCTTAACCTAAGTAACCTCTTAGGAAGAAAACTTGTTTCTTGGCCTCATCAGAGCCATAGAGACCATAACTAGCTTTAGGAAGAGTTCTCCAACTCATAGTGATATTCATCCTAATGAATTTATCACTTTCCCTACTGACTAAACATAACATAGGTCCATTTCAACTAGACTTAGAGAGTTCCTAAACTCTACAATGAGCTTGTACTCATTTCCCCTCTGAATATTGACCATAGTCAACCATTCAGTAAAAGTAGAACTACGCATACTCTGATTCTATTCCCGAGGATACGTAGGCGTAAAGTGCGATGCTTTATCGAGTATACTTAGATACTAACCCCTAGGGTTTTCAACCTTTAGCAAACATAAGATAACATTAAACAAGAGGTTCCCGTAGAGTACTACAGACGTTTAGGGTGCTAATACCTTCCCTAGGCGTAACCGACCCCCGAACTTTAGATCTCCCCCCTTTAGGTTTTTAACGATCTTGAACCTTTCCTTTGGATAAATCAAAGTCGGCTGTAAAAGAAAATGATGCAAGTTAATAAATAGCTTGTTATCCGATTTTCACCGCAACAGTATGAAAATGTTTATCTTTGTATGATGCCCAAGAGGAGGATGATGTTTTAAGGGGTGAGAATCAACCCTAAATTGGTCTGATGTTCTGACTCTCTGGAAGATTGAACTAGCAAAAGATGACTAGGTTATGTCCTATACCTGTAGGAGGTCTTTGGGTCCTTGTACTAAGCCCAAGAGGAGGCTGAGAACTTCTAAGAAGCCTGAGGGTCCTTGTACAAAGCCCAAGAGGAGGCTGGGGATGCTTTTAGGAAGCCTGTGGGTCCAAACCTAAGAAAGTTCAAGAAAGGTTTCACCGGGAATAAGTCCTTTCTTTTCAGAACAGTTCTAGGGTTTGAAGAGATTCATGAGAGTTTCACCGGGAATTAATCCTCTATGGGGAAATGAATTTCTTGACAAATTTATAATAGTGTCAGTCTTGAGAAAAGTTTCACCGGGAATAATGCCTTTTTCTGTTCCATATTGTATAAGCCCAAGAGGAGGCAAGACTATATCTGGAATTTCCTATGGGGAACTAATTTCGACTGTGTTGAAAGAGTAATAACTGGTTTGATCTAATCTTAGACCTAATTACTGGGGAAAACTCTAAACAAATATACAAGTATATATATACAGATGAGATATATATATATATATATATATATATAAGCTGGTATGTAAAAAAAAGCTTGTAAAACTTACAGGTGAGCAAGCTTTCAGTGTTATAAACACAGTTGTATGGTTAGTTATTCAAGAAATTGAAGAAAGTTTTGATAACAACTATGAATTTGAATTTAAATCAAAAGAAAGTTTGTTGTGAGAGAAAATTTGGGGCTTATACTTAAGGAGAGGCCCAGATGAATTCTTTTGAAAATGGGACAATTGTGTTGTAGTTTTGAAAACAATAGAGGGACTTATACAATGACTGAGGCCCAAAAAGGTTTATATACAAATGGGGTTTGGGTCTTACACTCTAATAGAGGCCCAAAAAGTTAATTTTTGTACAAGAGATGGGTCTTACAGCTCAACAAGAGGCCCAAATGAAAACAGTGATTGCACAATAAGTTTGTGTGTGATAAGTGATGGGTCTTACACTCCATTCGAGGCCCAAAGAAGTTTAAAAAAGAAGAAAAATGGGACTTACAACACAAGGGAGACCCAGTTGAAAATTGTTTTGAAAACGACGATCGCGCCGGGATTTTTAAAATCGTATTGGGACTTGTACAATAACTGAGGTCCAAAAAGGTTTATTTACAAAGAGATGAGATTTACACTCTACCAAGAGGCCCAAAGTGTTTGTGTGAAGTTTGAAAAATAAAAAATTATAGAAAACCCTAATTTTGAATTTCTAAGATATAATTTTCAAAGGAAATTAAATAAAAAAATAATATAAAATATCAAATATATTTAAAAATAAGTTGTAAACTTTGAAAAATATTTTAAAAAATCATGTTTAATCACATGAAAGCTTGAAATTCATTTGGAATGAAAATATCAAAGTGAGAATTTCATTTTAAAATGTTTAAAAACAAATAAAAATGAAATTAATTACAAAAATTCTAACTATATTATATAAATAATATAAATTGGATTTTTTTGTAAATTAAAATAATTTAACATTTTTGTGACTTTTTTAAAAAAGAACTAATAAAAAATGATAAAAAATGAGAGGGAAATTAATTTTTGAAATCAATTAAATAAAATATCAAAAATTCAAATATTTAAAATTTTGAAAAAAGTCGCCAAGAACACTTGGTTCTTGCCCGCGTCCTATGTTTTTCCAGATTTGCATTTTCTCACTTTTCTCTCTGATTACTCAATGGTTTTGCATGATTCAAATACCAATCTTTCTCGTTTTTGAATAAGGATCACAACCATATAGATTAATTGCATTTATATTAAGTATGGAGTGAGAAATCAGAAGATCAGCTCAAGAACCCTAGTTTCAACATGAACACTATGAAATTATATACACGATTTATACATAGCAATTAATTGAGGGTTATCACTCTATATACATGCAGAAACAAGATGGTAACTCAAAAATTCATTTGTGATGCATGTAATATGGAGTTTGAAGGCTTCAGGCTTACCTCTTGTAGCTGGAGATCGAGCTTGATGATGGAGATGTTACAGATGTGTTGTAAGGACCTTGACAGCTTCACTATACCATATGGAGCGTGTTGAGATGCCTAGCCTTGATTGGAGATGCTTGGATCACCTTGTGGTACCTCAACTGCAACCTTGCCAAAAGCTTGAGCAACTGACTGGTGATTTTTTGATTCAGGTGTTTCAGATGTGTTTCAAGGCCATAGATCACTCATATATGATGTATATGAGGTGTTAGCATGATTGGTTTAGTTTGAATCACTTCCAATTTCAAAATTCGATAGTGACTTGAAATGGAAGGCAAATTAGGAGTGAAAGAGAGATTTTGAGTAAAGCATCAGTTTGGGTGCTTTGGTGTACTCAAACTGATCACAATTAATGTATATTTATAGTGCAACAAGTTTGTTTTGGCATCAATAGTGAATGGCAACTGGTATAGGTCTGTGGCCAATGGTTGCATAAAGGAATTCAAGACTTCTTTGGCCATTGACTTGGGTCAGTGCAGCAGACATATGGTCCTTTGTTGTAGGTCTAAGGCTTGAATCATTCAGTGATCAAAGACTCAGTCCATGCCACCTCAATGAACCTCTTGAATGCCTTGAAACAAAATGGGAGTTTTTGGATTTGGAACATTGAATTCCACTTGCCAAAAAGCGTTGTGTCTTGACTTGCAAGGCTTGTTGATCAGAGGTACATGCTTGGATAAGATTCTTATATGTTTTCAGAAGTGTGACAAGGCTTAAGGTTGCACAATTTAGCCAGCTCGAGCAAAAATGCACAAAACTGCCTTGTACATGACAGTTGGAAAGTGTCATTTTGGGAGGATCTTATCTCCTTGCTCAAATGGAGTTATGGAAAGCTCTTGTAATTTTTAGAAAGCCCTAACATGATACAATCCATGTTTGATCATAGTTTGTTTTGAAACTATTTGAATCCAACTGAAAAATCCTCATGAACATTGATGTTCATGGCTGAAAACTCAGGCAATTTTCACTAAGTGTTTAATCTTTGATTTTTTCACCTCTTTGATCCATCCATTACTAAAAATCTATGAAGAATTGGAGTTTGAGGTATTTGAGGCGTTTGTAGAATGTAGGAAGACCTACAAATCAGGCTTGGGATCACTCTAAATGGTTGCTTGGATCAAAAGTTATGGTCCTTGGAAGTTGGCACCAAAACCATTTAAATTTAGTAACTTAGAAAAATTTTCAAATTTTCAAGATTACCCCTTTTACAAGTTATCATGATTTCTTGATCAATTCTTGTTCAAATGAAAGTATATATCATATTTTATGAAAATATGAGTCATAAGGATCATTTTTGCCAAAAAAGTCATGTTTTGACTTTTGGCTCTGAAGCAATTCGTCCCGGAGAAACCCTAATTCCCGACTTTTGAGGAATGCAATCTCTGAGGGTGATTTAACTTTGAAAAGGGAATCCTAGGGTTATTTTGAGCATACTGAGTCATATTTTGAAGTCTTAGCTCAATCCCTTATGAAAATTTCAATCTGGGGGTGTCAGTCGATAAAAACCCTAATTTGGTGACACTGGGTGTTTCGAGACTCAAACCACTTGAAATGTGGCAACTTTTGTGCTTGATCCTTGGTGTGAGAGTCCTCTTGATCCTTTGTGGGTGTTTGAGGGATTAGACAAGTTGAATATCATGTCATTTCTTGATTGATCTTTTGTCCAGGTGTTCAGATAGGGATGGAAACCTTAATTCTTGATTATAGTGAATGCTCAACAATCCTTGAGGAGGTTGATGAGGCATGATGGCACATCCATATTGTGACAATGATTCTCACAATGATGGGAAATCTTGTGGTCAAAATTTTGGGTATGCCACTGATGGTTACTTTTGGGAGTGACAACAATGCCCGACAAGTGAAGACCCGCTTCTTGGTGGTGGAGTGCCCTTCCCTGTACCAGTGCATCCTGGGAAGACCGACTCTGGCCGAACTCACGGCGGTACCATATACAGTCCATCTGAAGATGAAGTACTATACGACCAGAGGCTGAGTCGTCACCCTCCACGCGGACATTGAAGTTTCTAGAAGGTGCTTCGAGGCTGCAACAAAGGGTCTGAGCTCGATCAACGCCAAGACCAAGACCATGGAGAAGCCAGCCCCGGACGTGGAGCAGAAGCCGCTCCCGCACATCAATGTAGTGGAACTCGACAGCACTTCCCCAACCAGCAGGAGCAAGGAGGAGCAACCGACAACGACCTTCCCGCAGAAGCCAACGGGCAGCCTCTCCACCCAATGCGCCTCATTCCAGACAGAGACTTTGAGCTCATCACTCTCGGGGACAATCCAGACAGGAATATGAAGATTGGTACAAGGCTCCCCGACCTGGCGAGGAAGCAGTTGAAGGTCTGCCTCCGGGAGAATGCTGATTTGTTCGCGTGGAGTGCGTCAGAGATGCTTGGCCTCGACCCAGATGTGACCTGCCATTAGCTTACTGTCGATCTAGCCGCTAGGGCTATAGTGCAATATAGGTGTAGGCAGTCTTTCGAGAAAGTGGAGGCGTAGGCAGTCTTTCGAGAAAGTGGAGGCTGCTGAAAAAGCTGTAAAAGACCTCTTAGATGCAAATTTTATTTCGAAAGCCCAGTACACAACCTGGTTGTCCAACGGTGTACTTGTTAAGAAAAATAATGGAAAATGGAGGATGTACGTTGACTACACTGATCTTAACCGGGCATGCCCGAAAGATGCTTATCCACTACATAACATCGACAAATTGGTCGACAATTCTGCAGGTTTCAAATTATTATCGTTCATGGACGCTTACTCCGGGTACAATTAAATCCCCATGGCGAAGGCCAACAAGCAGCACACAACCTTCATCTTCGAGTCGAGCAACTACTACTTAAATGTAATGCCCTTCAGCTTGAAGAACGCCGACGCGACCTACCAGTGGATGATGAACAAAGTCTTCCGGGGAGAGATTAGCGACATGCTCGAAGTATACATGGACGACATGATTGTGAAGTCTGCGGAAGAAGTCGACCACGCTGCCCACCTCAAAAGGGTCTTCGACACGGCGAGGAAGTGCAAGATGAGGTTCAACCCGGAGAAATGTACCTTTGGCGTCCGGGCGGGTAAGTTCCTCGGTTTCTACTTCACAGAACGAGGGATCGAAGCGAACCCCGACAAGTGCAGGGCATTCTCCGAACTCCCGACCCCGAACTCAAAGAAATCGATACAATCGCTAAACAGGATGCTCACCCCACTTTTCCGCTTCGTGGCCAAATCGACACAATACGCACTTCCCTTTTTCAAACTCTTGCATAAGGAAGCCACGTTCGAATGGACTGAGGAATGCGAACATGCACTCCTTCATCTCAAATAAGTACTCTCGGCCCCTCAGTCCTCTCGCGACCAGAAAACGGGGAGACATTGTTTCTATACCTCACCGTCACGAGCGAAGCGGTTAGCGCGGTTCTAATTCGAGAAACCCTCGACGGGCAAAAGCCGATTTACTTCACCAGAAAAGCCCTCCAAGGTCCAGAAATTAGATACCAGCAGATCGAAAAAGTCGCTCTGGCCCTCGTCACAGCCGCCAGAAGACTTCGACACTACTTCTTGGCCCACACGATCGTGGTAAGGACCGAACAGCCCGTGAGACAACTCCTCGGATAGCCGGACATGGCAGGTAGGATGCTTAGGTGGTCGCTCAAACTTGATGAGTTCGACGTCAAATACAAGGGGAGAAAAGCCCTGAAAGCTCAGGTACTGGCCGACTTCGTGGCGGAGATGACCATCCCAGAACCTTCGATCGACGAATCCCAAAAATGGACGATCTATGTCGACGGGGGACCCAACTCGACAGGAAGCGGAGCGGGCATCATCCTAAAGAACGAGGAAGGTGTCCTGATCGAAGTCTCCCTCATGTTATCCTTCCCGACATCAAACAACCAGGTCTAATATGAGGCTTTCCTCGTCGGGTTATGACTAGCCGGGGATCTCGGCGCCAAAGATGTAAAAATATTCAGTGACTCCCAGCTTGTGACCTCCCAGGTGCGAGGAGAGTACCAAGCCAAGAATGATAACCTGGTCGAATACTTGGCTTTGGTGAAGGAAATGATGAAAAAGTTCGTCTCGGCAGAAGTGAGTCACGTCCCATGCGAACACAATACCCGGGCAGATATTCTTCCGAAGAAACTCATCCTCGCAGCTGACGTGAACGCCATTGGAGACAGCCACTGCTGGATGACCCCGATGTACGAGTACCTCACCACAGGGAAACTGCTCGATGAAAACAAGGACGCCGGAGTAGTTAGGCGACGTGCCTGCTCCTATAGGATCGCCGAGGACAAGTTATATTGTCGAGGTTTCTCGATTCCCCTCCTCAGGTGTGTTGAGGAGTCTAAGGTCCCCGACACACTCCAAGAGATCCACGAGGGGATTAACGCGCAACACCTCGGTGGACGGTCACTAGCCCGTAAAGCACTAGAAGCATGGTACTACTGGCCCACCATGCAGCAGGATGCCAAGGAGCACGTCAAGAAGTGTGACAGATGCCAACGGCACGGGGACATGCACCTGGCACCACCCAACGAGCTCAAAATGCTGTCGTCCCCGTGGCCGTTTGCCTGGTGGGGGATGGATATCCTCAGACCCTTCACCATAGGGTCGTACCAAAATAAGTACTTGATTGTTGGCGTCGACTACTTCACCAAGTGGATCGAAGCCGAAGACTTGGCCAAAATCCGTTTCTACAAGAGGAATATACTTGCCCGTTTCGGCGTGCCCCAGGCGATTCTCACCGACAACGAGACACAATTCACCGAAAAGAACTTTCAGGACTTCGTCACCAAACTGGGCACGAAGCAAAACTTCACGTCGGTCGAGCACCCGCAAACGAACGGGCAAGCCGAAGCCGCGAACAGGGTTATCCTGTGAGGATTGAAACAGAGATTGGGCGACGCCAAGAAAAGGTGGGTAGAGGAGCTACACAACATCCTCTGGGCCTATAGGACAACCCCGCACTCCACTACCGGGGAAACCCCTTTCCGGCTGACCTACGGAACTGAGGCGGTGATCCTTGTGGAAATAAGGGAACCCTTGAGAAGGACCGAATCTCCCCTCGACGAGGAGATGAACGATGAGGCCCTAAGGGAGGAGCTCGACCTGGTCGAGGAGATACGGACGGGCACGTCCCTCTGCGAAGCCTCACTCAAACAGAAGATAACTTTACGCCATGACAACAAAGTTATCAAACGCGAATTCCAGGTAGGCACCATTGTCTTGCGAAGGAACCAGAAAGATTCGCGCGAAGGCAAGCTCGCCGCGAACTGGGAAGGCCCCTATTGCGTCCGCGCGAAAACATGGACAGGAGCCTACTACCTCGAAAATTTACCCGGGGAGGAACTTGCTCCACCATGGAACGCTGAAAAACTTAAATAGTACTACAGTTAAACACTGCTCGCGACCCATCCGCGCCGCGACCACAGGAGCGCATTAAGGTACAAGCGCGACTCCCTACATTAAAACAAGAAGACAAGGGCGCACTTTGTGTCTGGCCGAGGTCCTTTGATTCGACAGGGATACCTCGACCGAGCTTCACCGTCGTCGTACCAACTCGGCAGGACGCCCAGCTCACGATGGGAGGTCCACGCCACAAAGCTAAGACCTCAACCGAGCTCTTAGCTTTATCGAAGGTCAGGATATAGCTCTGACCACTCGGCCAGTTGCTTACACCGTCGAGGAACAACGAAGTCGAGCAAAGGCCCCAAATACTTAGAAAAATACGAAAGTAACGAATACATAATCAACATACAAATAACACACACCAAATAAGAAAAGACAATGCATTGAGTCGGGCACACGTCCATTGTTCAAAGAGTACATACAAAAATATCATAAGCCCCTGGCGCGCAGGCCGGGCAAAGGTCATTACAAAAACTGGCACGCAGGCCAAACAAATTAGGCAAGAAAGAAGACTAAACAACTGAATTCTCCTCGAGCTGTCAGTCCGCCATGGTCTGGTCGTCCTTATCCTCATTGGTAACCGGTGCGATAATTCGACCTTCAATCACCCGATGGTAAAGACCAATCCCCTCGGTGATGAGCTGAACACCTGGATTCACGAGCTAGAGAGATGAACACCTGGATTCACGAGCTAGAGCTGCTTCACAGCGTCAGCAAAGCCCACCTCGATAGCCCCAAGGACATCTTGCTCGAGCAGCCTGATCTTCGATATCATTTTAGGCTGATAGGTCAGCAATTTGTCCTTATCAGTTTCATCTTTAGCAGGCCTGACAGCCTGCTCTAACTCAGCAATTCTCGCCAAGAGGTTCTTTCTCTCCTTAGCGACGTTCTTCAACTCCTCCTCCATCTTCCCGTGAAGCTCGACATGGGCTTTATTCTGCTTCTTACACTCCGCGAGGTTGGTGGCCAGCTTCTGCATCTCCGCCCCGACAGACGCGAGCTTATCTTACAAATTAGTAAACTTAGCCGACGGTAGGTCTCGTCGTTAAGAACTAAAGCCGCCGCGCAGACACGTATCACCGCGGTCATGTCCTACGACAAGGCTTTCCTCATCGCGACGCGGTCAACCCCTAAGATGGCCTTGGACTCGGTAGCACTGACGGATGGAGAGTTAGGCCTGGAGAAGAGGGCAGACTGGAGGAAGCAGGAGGGAACACATATTTCTCCTCAGAAGTTTTCTCAGTAAGATCGACGTGTACTGGCTCGTTGACGCGCTGCCTCTTCAGAGAGCCCTGCTAGGTCGGGGTGTTGCTGCCTTGTGGGGAGGAGGTCGAGCCCTTGGGCCTAGATTGGGGACCAGGCATCTGCTGAACCTGGTTGACTCACCCTTTTCCGCCCTTCTTCGTGCCCTGGGCGGCCGCCAGCTTCTTCACACGTTCCTTCATGCTCGACATTTTTCCTGTAAAAGAAAAATAAGCACGTCAGTAGACCATCGACGAAAATATACAGGGGAACTGAGTAAAAGAGTTGTCCACCACCTAACAGCCGGAGAGCGTCCTCATTGGATGCTGTCTCGAGGAGGGCTTTCGTGTTAATCTCTAAAATCTCCCTGCTGTCGTCGCTGATAAATTTCTCGTATAGAGTCACGAGCTTCGTGGGTTTGAAACCAGAGAAGAACGCAACTATCTTCTGGTAGGCCAACCTATCCTCCTCGTCCAGAGCGCCCGGGCTGAATATATGATGCCAGTGCTTCTTACGAAGTGCTCCTCCATCCACTGCAGGGGGAACTTCTCCTCGAGGACTTCTACCCGCTGCCCATCTTTCTCTGTGGACACACGGTTATACACTGTGTCTGCGACCTTGTGTGTGACGGGCTTGACAACGTAATATCGGGACTTAAAGTGGCGAACATAATCCATGAAAGCCCGGAATAGCCTGCTCGGTTGTTTAAAAGACACCCAACTGTGCCTTCCCTCGATCGTCTGCCTCTGTAGGTGAAAAATATGGAAGAACAAAGGTATAGTAGCCACGATGCCGAGGTGCTTACATACGAGCTCGTACGCGCGTATGAAGGTGAGCGCGTTGGGGTGAAGCTGCAAGGGTGCCAGACGCAGCCAAGCGAACACTTCCCCTAGGAAGTCGCTGAAGGAAAGGCGCCAGCCCGCCTCATCGAAGGTGAACTCATACATAAGGAATATCATCCCTTTAAAGCTCGAACAAATGCGATGGTGTTCTCGAGGCTTGTACACCAGCCAGTTCTTCTGAGAACCCTCGAAACGGTCCTCGACGGTGGCAAAGGCGTCCTCACTGTCCGTAGCAAACAAGGACGAAACACCCAAGGGCTCCTCCCCGACCCAGTCTTCAGGCGTTCGCTTTCTAACACTAATGGTCTGCGCCAACGGGGATTCGAGCTCATCGTCGATCTCTATGGTTCCCTCGACCCTTGTCGCCATTTTTACCTGAAAAGCAGAGGAAATTGGTGAATTCGACATTCCAGATCAAATTCACCCTTCCACCACAAATCAAGTGAAAGGGCGAAGAAAGGATACGAGGAACTGCTCGATAAGCGTTCCCGGGAAGCATCCACGTCGAGGAAGGTAGGGCCGTGGGTCCCTCCCTAGGCGTTTACATTCCCTCCGACCACGTTTTCCGCGGGTGCTAAGCCCTTGGACCTTCCCGCGGTAGCAGGAAACCGAAACGTAAAGCCCGAGGACAATCGTGGGTATGCTAGGGACCTTCATCCCTGGGACATTCATCCGGCTTCCTCGGGACATTCATCCGGCGTCCTCGGGACATTCATCCGACATCCTCGGGACCTTCATCGGGTCCTCGCGCCCTTCAACTTATCTCCACGGGGTATTCATCTTAGCTCCCTGGGACATTCATCGGAAATTCAAAGGAGTCCTGCCGTTTTCGCCGAAAACTCCGTGGTCTCCCCGGGAACTTCATCGGTTCACCGGAGGAACCACCATGGAACACATTAGACAAAGAAAAGGCATCAGAAACTTACTTGGTTAGGTGGTTGTGGGTTGACGGTGCGACGGCCTACGGCGGACGGACGACAATGGAAGTTGAAGAGAGAGAGAGAGAGAGAAAAAAAGCTCTGAGCGGGAAAAGAAGAAATGTGCAAATGGCACGAACTCAACTTTTATTTATAGGACTGTCACGGGACTCGAGGTGTCCCTAGGCACTTGAGTGCCCTACTCCTAGCCGCCCTAGGCATTGATGGCGAGTGACATGTGACACTCAAAACCTCGCGTGCGTCTTCTCATTTCCCTTTGTGCCCGCGCGATGAACGCGTATGTCTTTTCCAGTCTCCCCGCGTCATCGACCAGAAATGGCCTTTTGGACTTCAGGCTTATATTAGTCCTCGAGACTCCTGCCCGTCGAGCATTCCCCGCTTCTAACCACACGCACCTTCCATCAACTCAGAATTTCGGACACGCTGCCTCACTGGGCGGATCCCCGGCGAATGGGCTGACCCTTAAGTCATTACTCTGACTCTTCGAAGCAATAACTTGGGGGGCTCCTGTTCTAGACTGGGCCGGCGCCTGGCCACTAGTCGGGCAGGCCCAACTCAATGTTACGCTATGCAACCCATTAACACTACGCCAAACAAGACCTTAGACAACGCTTTTTTTGGCCTTAGACAACGCTTTTAAGCGCTGTCTAAACCTGCGCTGCTAAAGGTTTAGACAGTGCTTTGGGTAATACCAAAAGCGCTGTCTAAAGGGGGGTATATTTAATGAAAAACGCTGTCTATGGTACCATTAGACAGCGCTTTTTGACATTTTTTAGGTATACCTTAGACAACGCTTTTGGTAAAAGCGCTGTCTAAGCCCCACCTTTTTGACATTTTTTAGGTATACCTTAGACAACGCTTTCACAAAAAGCGCTGTCTAAGACCCACCTTTTTGAACTTTTTTAGGTATACCTTAGACAACGCTTTTGGTGAAAGCGCTTTCTAAGCCCCACCTTTTTGAACTTTTTTAGGCATACTTTAGACAACGCTTTTGGTGAAAGCGCTTTCTAAGCCCCACCTTAGACAACGCTTTTAGTGTAAAACGCTGTCTAAGGTATACGAAAATTTTTATATAAATTTTTTTAAACCACAATTTTTACCAGGTTTTTCAACCAGAATCTGACCTGTTTTTCAACCAATTTTTTTCCAGAAAAATACCACAATTTGGAGATTCAAATCAATCCAATTTGGCCTATTTAAATGTACCAATTTACACCAAAATTATATATCCAAAACAATTGGCAATTCAAACCAATATATATATTTTTTCTATAAATGTACATATTACTTATACTAGTACTTTTGCATCCAACCAAAGCATTGCTTCAAATCTACATAG
Organism: Lathyrus tuberosus; assembly: GCA_022829125.1. NCBI lineage: Eukaryota > Viridiplantae > Streptophyta > Magnoliopsida > Fabales > Fabaceae > Lathyrus > Lathyrus tuberosus. The sequence goes on along the minus strand of JALAZF010000082.1, from coordinate 8,535,922 downwards.
GTCCTGAAAGAACACAAAGATTGTAATTCAATTAAAAGAATACGTCAACAATGTCTATAGTTAGAAAGTTACACATATTTAAATTCTCATCAATTAAAGTAAGAGTACAATATTATACCTGATAAAACTCCGAGCTCCATAATGTATTGACACCAATCCTCTTTAATTTCATCCAATTGAGAAATTGAGTAATGAGCACACTTGCATTCTTCAAAGTACTACATAATAATATAACATAGTTTGATTTAGTTTTAACTATTTCATTATATGAGAGATATGTGTTAAATATTAAAATAACTCATAAGTTAGTAATACATACATCGGATGGAATCTCTATTCGATCCAAAAAAAGAGTGTCTTTCATAAACCTCAACATGAAATATCCGCAATCTATTTCATTACGTTGCCGAGGACACTACAAATGAAAAGAAAATATGGATAAATCCTAAGTTTTATCAAGTAGCATCACTAATATAATAAAACATGTGATAATTAATATACCTTCACTGTATTCCATGTAATGGGGTTGACTCTCCTCTTTGGTACTTGGCCATCTCGTAGTGCTCGGAAAGCTTGTATAACGCTAATAAAATATAAATGAATATTTAGAACAATTCACATAAATAAATAAACAAACAAATAAATATACACATTCATATTTAGAACAATCCCACTTACGTGTCAATACATTTCTTCATATCCAGGTATGTTGTCCAATCATTTCCTAACGAATCCAGATAATACACCACTTCTCTGCTAGGATTAATTGCGACCAACAACCAATGTCCACTGTAAGATTAAACAAGTGTTAGATGGAAACTTTCTACACGATGTCAAAATACAAAAAAACTATAATAAATGAATTTAGAATGAAAATCTAACCCAGTATTAAACGGTAAAAGGAACAACTTTTCCGTTTCTTGATTGTCCATAAAGACGTCGCGTACATACGCCAGGACCTCATCTGGTTTATTTATTATTAAGGATAAGTTGACAGACGCGGGGCATAAGAATGCAAATCTTTGCTGCAATCCACGTGGGCGCATAACTTTGTCATACAGAAACCTTAAATAAAAACATCATTAACATTAGACTATTCATTTGAAACATAAAGTAAATAAGTTGTTCAATTAATATACCAAAGTAGATCGGATATATACCTCACGTATGTATTGACAACACTGACGCCCAATTCTTCATGATTGAAAACTTGCTCGAAGTCTTCATTACCAATATTTTGTTCATGTTCAAAGCCATATATACCTTTCTCCATATGTATAAGACGAACACCTCCGGTCGGAATATCTGTCAATTGTAGAAACGTCTGAAGGCACGACCTAAACTTGGAGATAGGTTGTTTTCTAGCTCTGTTCTTCTTAGCACCAACATTTTTCTGTGTTGAAACGTTGCTAATCTCTTTACCAGGCAGCTATATATATCATATAATTTGTTAGATGAAGTATAAGATATCCAATTTAACATTTTCCATGCATAAATATCATATAATTATGATGTACCTCTTTTTTTGAGACAACAGACTCGGTATGCTCCGGAATCCCCTTATCCTTTGTTTTGGATCTTGTTGGAGTCTAAATAACATTACCATGTAAAAAATGAAAATAAAATGCTCGTAAAATCTTTGAATCTACACATTAAGGTTAACAAAGGTTCATAACGGTTTTAAGCATACCTCATATCCTACGAGTATGAGGTTTGACGGCCATGCAACATACGACCCTATAGCATCTCCCACCAATGTTGCATCCGAAACATCGTCAGGATAGGGTAATAATGCACCCGCCTCTGTAGCAATATCAACTGATACTTTCATGCATCCAGTAGGGAGTGGGTTATTGTGAAGTAATTCTACCGAAGTGTTATACACTTTTCCCTTGCCAACCTTCCGATAAGTTGGTGAAGATAAGAAGAGCTGACAATGGGAAACGCCCTAAAACCAAAAATAAATATGACATTGTTAATGTGTATATATGTCATTTAAATAATTTAAGCTACTAATTTAATTTCATAAAAATATATATAGTTACCTCTGGAATATTCGGTCGAAAGCTGCAATTGATACTATCTTTCTCCGATCCATCTCTAAAACCTGAAGCGTTATCCCTTTCTTTCTCCTTTCTTAATTCTCGAACTTCAGCTTGCAGTGCTTCCAATCTAGCTTGAAGTTTTGTATTACTAGGAGCCTTTCCTTTTTTAATATTCAAGGAGGTCAGAGTGATCCCAAATCCCTTACCCCTCACCCGACCAGAATACTCAGGGACATCTAATGCCCGACTAAGTATGCTCCTGGAATCATCTGGAGATACAGACTGAGATAACGCCTCCTGAAAATCAAATGAATATCGAATATTTGTCAAATATTTGTTAATAAAGTTTTGATTTAATTAAAGAAATATAGTTATACTTACACATTTCTCAAATACTTGTAGAACCTCTTCTGCAACAACTCCAGACTTGCCCATACGGGCTTCCTTCCACAAGACATGTGCAGGAAGAGATGTTTCAGAGCTATTCGCCTTTTGTAACTACATATAAATCCAAATAATATAATCAAATATAACTCATGATGAACAATTATTATATCATTGCAATTTATTGATACTTACCAAAGATTGCTCCAAACGTCCATATCCAACACGTCTTTTCCTGTATCGATACTGGGGAGCTGATGCTCTTTCCCGATTAATTGCACTTAAACTCTTAAATGTCGGGGTTTGTCGTTTGGCTTTAAACGTTACCCATTCTTTTGGTGAAATCAAACTTGCATATTTAGATGGATACTCTGCATCAACAAAGTTACCTTCAGCATCCTTAAGAAAGGTGCGGTTTAAATATGTCCTAAACCCTCTTAGGAGCTTCCCTGCCAATCTGATCAAATAAGCTTTTCTTTCTTCCTCAACGTTGAAGCACCTATAAAAAAACCATACACATTGGTTAGTACAAATAATTTAAAATACATGATTAGTTGGCATAATTAAAGACATAATTATGGTACCTTTATCTCATTCCAAATTTTTTCTTTGGCTTCCTTCAACTGTTTGTTTCTCCAATCATCACAAGTAATAGGAATCGCATTCCTTACAAGTGCACCAATGAAACTTGTCAAGGTATGACTGTTAGGCTCAACAAGAGTGCCTGAAGGGCTCCAATGCACATCTAAAATGATGCCTTGATCTCTAGCATGGATCACTTTCTTCATAACGGTTATTCCTCTTTTAATCTCTTCTTCCATAGATTTTTGACTTTCATCCTGAATAGGATCATCATCATGTGGGTAATCATCATCATGTGGGTGATCATCATCATGTGGGTGATCATCGTTAGTAGCCATCTAACCTGTAATAAAGAAATCAAGGATATCAAATATATTATATAACAAATATAATATGACATAATATATAACAAATATAATAAAGAAATCAAGGATAAAGAAATCAAATATATTTTACCTCTTTCACTAACATCTCGTTCTTTTCTTGGTTGGAATATGAATTACTTATTTCTTAGCAATGCGGACGGATGAATGGATCCAAATTCCCTCGTTATGGTTATTTCTGATATATGACTCATCCGCTATAAGATCCTCATCTTGATCATTTCTATTCAACTCATTCCGTCTAATGCATGACTCATTCTCAACATCAATATCACATTGATCTACACCGCTATCATTAACCACTTTGTTAGATAAAAGCACTATAGACCATTTCGTACTCGTTGGGTCAGTGACATAGAACACTTGTTTAGCTTGAGATGCTAGAATAAAAGGCTCATCTTTGTACCCCACCCTATTAAGATCCACTTGCAAAAATCCAGACTTATCCATTCGTATGCCACTACTATTTACCCACTTGCAACCAAAGATTGGAATCTGAAACTTCTCGTAATCAAACACCCAAATGTGCTCAATAACTCCAAAATATGACAGATTTGCATATTTGGGGTTTAAGTCCTTCATACTTGATATGTGCATTGCTTCAGCTAGGACGGTGACACCACTATTTTGCATAGTACTTTTATCATCTTGTTCTTTGGTATAAAATGTGTATCCATTAATTGCGTATGCGCTATGAGAATACACATGCAAACTTGGACCATATGCCAAACATCTCAACCTTTCTGTTACTGAAGCAGGATCTGAAGAGTGCTTCGAATAAATATGATCCTTTAACCATTGTATGAAACTTTGATTGTGCTCTCGTACTATCCAATTTTCATTTCTGTTCTGATTTAACCTTCGGAGTACATCCTTGTGCATCTCAACATATGGCTCAACCTCATTATCATTGTGCAGAACATACAAATGCACTTGATCCCGTTCATCCCTTGATATTGTCACAATTTTATTTCCAATTAATTTTTTACCATCCTTTTTTTCGAAAATATGAGCTTTGGGGAGTCCAATCGATTGAACATTGGACAAATATTCAGTACAAAACTCAACCGCTTCTTCAACAATGTATCGTTCAACAATACACCCCTCTGGTCGACTTCGGCTTTTCACGTACCCTTTTAATATTTTCATATAATGTTCAGCAGGGTACATCCATCTCATATAAGCTGGTCCACACAACTGTGTCTCTTTCACAAGATGAACAACTAGATGTACCATTATGTCAAAAAAAGAGGGAGGAAAATACATTTCAAGCTCACACAAGGTAATAACTATCTCTTTTTGTAGTGTTGGTAAGATATCGGGATCGATTGCCTTACTACAAATTGACCTAAAGAAAAAACACAAATTAGTTATGGCGCTTCTTACTTTCACTGGCAAAATAGAACGTATACCTATTGGTAGAAAGTGTTCCATTATAACATGGCAGTCGTGTGTCTTTAAACTCTTCAACGTGAGGTCTTTCATAGACACAAGTCTTCTAACATCTGAAGAGTATCCTTCTGGAACTTTAACTTCACTCAGAAACTTACACAATATTTTCTTCTCCTTTCTAGACAGAGTAAAAGCAGCAGGTGGTAGATATGTTCGTCTTCCTTTCTTCACGGGTGCTAATTCAGTTCTAATCCCCATCGCTACCAAGTCTTTTCTTGCTTTAAGGCCATCCTTAGTCTTTCCTTTTATATTGAGTAACGTACCAATAACACTTTCAAATACATTTTTCTCAATATGCATAACATCGAGAAAATGTCTCAAGTACAAAGACTTCCAATATGGCAATTCAAAAAATATCGACCTCTTTTTCCACCCACCTTTGACAACCTTATGTGCAAAAGGTTTGCCAAACTGAGTACGCATATCTTTCACCTTTTTAAAAACTTGGTCACCTGACGACATAGGTGGAGCTCTACCTTGTTCGCTGTCTCCATTGAATTCTTGTCTCCACCCACGGTAGTGATGTTTGGCATTTAAGAATCTACGATGGCCGAGAAAGACATTCTTATGACCAAACTCCAATCGCTTCGAATCTGTTTTATCTTCACAAATAGGACACGCTTTTTCACCTTTTATGCTGTACCCTGATAGATTCCCGTAAGCTGGAAAATCATTAATTGTGCCAAACAACATCGCCCTCAAATTGAAACTTTCTTTCCTATATCCATCATAAACCTCCACACCGTTCTCCCACAATATCTTTAAATCTTCGATCAAAGGTGTCAAGTATACGTCTATGTCATTCCCTGGTTGTTTAGGCCCAGAGATTAACATAGATAACATCATGTACTTACGCTTCATGCATAGCCCGGAGGTAGGTTATAAATCATAAGAATCACAGGCCATGTGGTATGTGAGATACTTTGAAGACCATGCGGGTTCATTTCATCAGTAGATAATGCCAAGCGAAGGTTTCTTGCTTCTTCTCCAAAGTCAGGATAATCATTATCAATTTTCGACCACTGTGGTGAATCAACCGGATGTCGCAACTTTCCATCAATAATTCTTTCATCTGCATGCCAAGTCAGGTGTCTTGCATCGGTTTCACTACGAAACATGCGCCTAAATCTCTGAATTATAGGAAAATACCATAAGACCTTGGCTGGAGACAATTTTTTCTTATATCGAGACAAACCGCATTTAGGGCACTCAGTTAACGATGCATATTCGTTTCGAAACAAAACACAATCGTTTGGACAGGCATGTATCTTATCATAGCTCATGCCAATAGAGCACAACATTTTTTTGGCCTCATAGGTTCGATTGGGAAGAACATTATCCTCTGGTAGCATTTCTCTCAAAAGGGCCAACAACTCTGTGAAACTTTTATCCGACCATCCATTGCCCGCCTTTAAGTTGTACAACTTCAATACCGCAGACAGTCTTGTGAATTTAGTGCAACCTTGATAGAGAGGTTTCTCTGCATCGCTTACCAACCTCTCAAACATTTCGGGACAATCATGAAGATCTTCTTCAACTGCTTCTGCAATCTCTTCGACTCGATCACAATCGTATGTTTCCGTGTCTTTGTCATCTGAAGCATAGGTCGTATTACTTTTCCCCTTCGGTTCAACATTCTCGTTAATTTTCTCACCATGATGTATCCAACACTTATAACTTCGATCAATTCCATGCATCAGTAAATACGATTTCAATCCATCTGCGTCAACCTTACCCACATAACAACAACCCAAGCAAGGACAGTCCATTCGACTGGGGTATTTAACGTGTTGAACAACAAACTTAACGAAATCCAATACCCCATTCTCGTACTCTTTGGACAATCGATCGGCATCCATCCATTTTTTATCCATGGTTTTCCTACTTATTAAGGTCAACAAAAACACTATTATATGAGGAATCAAAACATTGAATGAGGAGGAAAGTTATGATAAAACATAGAACATTGAATGAGCTTCTAACAGGGCTTCTAACATAACACAGTTTTCCTACTTATCCATTTTTTATCCATGGTTTTTCCATTAGTAATTAATAGAAATCAAAACCAAAAGGAGGAAAGTTATGACTTAAGGATTTACAATATATTTCTTTACCTAATAAATTGCTTTGAATTTCGGTTCTTTAGAACAACAACCTCAAGGATTTACAATATTAAAATAATGAGCAATATTAACACTAACACTAACACTAATCTAAACTAACCTAAACTAAACTAACACATTATATAGCAATAACAATGTAGAGCAACATTAACACTAACCTAAACTAACCTAAACTACAATAACACTAACCTAAACTAACCTAAACTACAATAACACTAATCTAAACTACTCATATTCTATCAAAAGAACATTATTCTATCAAAAGAACTCCAAAACCTAACAGAACAAAACCTAACAGAACATCATTATATCTAAAGAACTCCAAAAATATGGTAACAAGAACAAAACCTAACAGAAAAATATGAAACTCACTTAAAACATAACATAAAAAGAAAAACTCTTACCGGAACAGTGGAGCACGGTGGAGTACGGTGGAGGATGGTGGAGGACAATGTAGGAAAGACGACGGCCGGACGGACGACGACGAGAAAGGACGGACGACGACGAGAAAGGACGGACGACGGCGGTGAAAGGACGGACGACGACAGTGGTTTCAGCTCTGGTTCGTTCTTGTTCGCAGAAAGAGAGGGAAAGAAGGAAAGAATGAAATGAAAAAGTATAGAATACTAATACAGTTTCAATCTTTATTTTAATTAAAAAGACCTTAGACAACGCTTTGAATGAAAGCGCTGTCTAAGGTGGGCCTTAGAAAGCACTTTTGAAAGCGCTGTCTCATATGGGCCTTAGACAGCGCTTTTGATTTTATTTTTTTTGAATTTATAAGACCTTAGACAGCGCTTTTGAGCAAAGCGCTGTCTAATATTTTCCTTTAATTTTTTTTTAATTTATAAGACCTTAGAAAGCGCTTTCCTCAAAAGCGTTGTCTCAGGTCTTATATATTTTTTTAATTTATAAGACCTTAGACAGCGCTTTTAAGGAAAGCGCTGTCTAATATTTTCCTTTAATTTTTTATTTATTTATAAGACCTTAGAAAGCGTTTTCCTTAAAAGCGCTGTCTAGGGTCTTATATTTAGACGCGCTTTTATTTTTCTAAGTGAACAGTTTCCGTGTTTTCTAAATTTTTTAACTTATAGCAGCGCTTTTGTAATAAAGCGCTGCCTATAAAGTGCTGCCAAAGAGTAATTTTGGCGTAGTGTAAGGCCCAATCCTCTTCACCGTCGGGCACATCCAGATCCCATCCTCGTCGAGCAGACACTAGATGACCCAGAGAGAGACCACGCGTCTTCACCACGAACTCCACGTGCTCCCACGCGGGGACACGTCATCAGGTGACAACCCACTTCCGGAAGAGGCGGTCAACCCACTTTCCGGAGATCACATGTCAGTTACTCCAGGGTGAAGACCACATGCTGGTCTTCCCTACGCCACGTAAGCCCTGACAGTTATCCGCATTAGGCCTAGCGATCCAACCCAGTGCAGATGACCGTTGGCCCAACGCTGGGGGCACTCTATAAATACCCTCTTTCACTAGAGGGTCAGGTATTCTAATGCTCACTCTCACTACCTTTTTTGTACTTGCTTACTCCGTCTCTGACTTTGGCATCGGAGTACCTTGCAGGTACACCCCTACCTTCTCACCACCACCGGAGTAACAGAGCTCACGACGTTTGCTTGCCACCGATCTACTTTCTGATTAGGTACGATCAATTATATTATTTGGAGTTAGTTAGATTACTAGCTTGATTGCATTTAGGCTGATATAACAAATTTGATTGAGTCACATTATATAAATGACAATGGACCTATTATGCACATTATTTAGTTCAATACAATATTCTTTATTTCTATAATACGTTGGACTAAGAATTTTGAGTATATTTTATGCTTTCTTAAGGGACTCATTGACAACTATAACAATGTTAATACCAAAATCCTCAACAAAGATTCACTCTACCCTTCATTTTCAAAGCCATTTTTTAGTTATTCAACTAGATAACAAACACCTAGAACCTCAAACTGAATCATCTATATTTGCCCTCAACAACTTTAAAAACTATATAGGAAGAGGTTGTGGTAAACCATTATGAAACTCCATTTTATACACTCACCACAACATAAGAAACTACAACATAGAGTATTGTTACTTCAAACATGGTTTCCACCAGGATACCGATCGAAACCTCAACAGGATTCCCTCAATAGTAACACTACTTCAACATCTCAGGCACCCAAATTGAATCTTATGTTAGACATGTGATTCCATACACAAGAGGGGGTGAATTGTGTATGTTTAAAAAACGTTGGTTGAAAATAAAAATCTTTAGTAAAATCAAAGTTTAAATTTATAAAACAAACAAGTAAATACGCAGATAAATAAAGAGATAGATGGAAAAACAGAGGAAAGAAAATAAATGAAAATTAAAAGAGAGAAAGGGAAGAGAAAGACAATAGAGATTTATACAAGTTCAGCCTAACCACTTGTCCTCCTCTTTAACTGTCAAGTAAGACCTCTCCCATCATTTTCTATAACCCCATGCAATCATGGAGTTATCTCGTAACCGTCATAGGTGACTGCTCATGTCGACTTGTGGTACCTTTCAAGAAACCGAATACGACCTGATCATGTCGTTCGTTAGCACACTTATGTGACCGGGACCGACTTGCTCATATTCATACAACTCGACTTGTTTGTTACATATATATATAAAGAGTTTCATTAATTATAAGGTTAAATATGTTTAAGATCTCTATAAATATCTCAACTTTGAGGTTTGGTGCCTCAAAATATTTTCTTCAAACATTGATTCTCCTAAAGTTTTCCGTCCTTAAATTTAGTCTCTCCCGTTAGTTTCCACTAACGGAAGATGATGTGGCATGCCATGTGGATTTTTTTGATGATGTGGCAGACATGTGACAATGTCAACGTGACAAACAATGCTGATACGAATGTCACGTGTCAATTGTTTTATTTTTAATTTTTTATATATTAATATCATATCTAAACCCAAAAATGGTAGCTAATTTGTAGCTATTTCCTAGTTAATCCCTAGCTAATCTAAACACACCACCCTATTAGTAATAATCTGTAGCTAATTCCTACCTAATTCCTAGCTAATTTAAACACATCAATTCAAATCAAATCTTAAAACTTTTGAAGTAACTCGAATCAAACCATGACATTAACAAGTTACTTCAAATTCCATACAAACATGTCATTCTATTACCAACCCTTCAACCCTGCAAATCTACGACCTGTCCAATAGTATTATACGATGGTCTTCAAAGAATATTTTAATTCCACTTTAAGTCTAATTTCTAACACTGAACCTTAGTTGTTTGCTTACTAACATATAATAAAATTAATACAATTTTCTTATTAATAGGTTCTTCCATCTATGCGAGAAAAGAAAGATGGGAACTGCTCGGAAGATGGTCAAATGGTCCATACCCTACCCCCTATGGATACAAATTATTCATAATGCTGCTATATTCAATCCAAATTATTCATTTCTTTTAATCTTTATTATATGCTTTTGAATTTTGCCTGTAATAGTTATTTGTCTCTGTTTCTTGGTATTCAGGTTGATATGGAACGGGCAGGAGAGCATATTGATCAAACATTTGTTCTTAACACATTGGATTTATACTTAGAGTTGAAGGAATGTACAAGAAAAATCAAGACAAAGGTTATTTAAGTGAAATTTACTTCTTAATTGAAGATAATTTAAAATTGCATTATCTAGCACGAGTTTATTTTGAAACATGTTTTAGTCGGCCTTGTCTATGTTTAGGAAAATTATATTCAGGTCAAATTCTTAAAGTTTTGTAAGGTAGGAACCAAGTTTTGCTAAGTAGGAACCAAGTTATATTTTGAAAGTTTCTCTGTTTTACTTATTATATGAGATCCTTCGAAGATGATATATGTTTTACTTGTTTGAGAAATGTCTAAGTATTTTGATAATTGAGTTGAATTTTGTGTTAGATTGGTAATAATTGTGTAGTGGTACATGTAACATATGATACCAAATTTGAATTCATGTTTAGTCCATATATTTTGAATGGATACTATATCAATATGAATTTATGATGATGGAAATTGGTTAGTTTGTTATTGGTAATGTTTAGGACTGAAGTTCCAAATGATTTCATTGGTAACGTTAAGTGTTGCTTTACTGTTTATAGTATTAAGTTAATGCCATTTTATAACTTATAGTCAGCTCATCTGTTTTTTTGTTATTGAACATTCTGGTCATTTTATCCCAAGATTTATTTTATTTAAATTGAGTTTGAATATTGGTAATACTGGATTTTGATTATTAGTTATGATTACGTCTTTAATTGAATGTATCCATCTATTATATGGTGTAAATTTCTTGTACCGTTTCATTAAAGTTCGAGGTAACGGCCATATTTATATCCGCTGTACTCTAGCGATTTGTGGGTTGGACGCCATGCTCCGCATTATTAACTACATAGATGCTGGTACTGGTACAGGAAAGGAAAATGCTTGAAAATCTGTTTTTCCAATAAAATTGAAAAGTATGGAACTATTTTTTGGTTAATTAACTACATACATGTTAGTTAATTACTATATTCTAGTTGAACTATTTTTTACGTAACTTTTTCATTTCAACATAAATTAGAGAATCTTATATACTCCAACATAGTGAAAAGAGGATCATATCATATCATATGGATACATTAGGTTCAGTAGCAGTAGTGGCTGTGAGGAATTAGAAAGTGGTGAAAATTGTGTTTCAAATAGAATTTTATTTAGACTTAGTGTGGTAAGTGTGTGAAATCCATATTCTAAATTAGCTAGAGATTAGCTATGAATTAGCTACAAAAATAGTGTGTTTAAATTAGCTAGAGATTAGCTAGAAAGTAGCTGCAGATTAACTTTCATTTTTGGGTTCAAATATAAAATTAATATAAAAAAAATTAAAATTGAAACAATTGCCACGTGGCATACATGTTAGCAATTTTTGCCACGTTGGCATTGCCACATGTAAGCCACATCATCAAAAAAATTTCACATGACATGCCACATAAGCCACCGTTAGTAGAAACTAACGGGATGGACTAAAGATAGGGACGAAAAACTTTCAGGGGACCATTGTTTGAAGGAAAATTTTAGAGGGATCAAACCTAAAAGTTGGGATATTTGAAGGGACCTTATACATATTTAACCCATAATTATATAAAGAATGTTGTAGTGTAATGGAATGTTTTTGTTGTTGTTTGGTACAACGAAAGTGAATAGAGTGTGGTAGAAAAGCAACACAGATATTTGACAAATGACATACAACATCAGAGCAACGACATACACTTCAGAGCAATAGCATGAATACACAAAAATGGTTATCGTATAACATTTAGAGAAAGCACATAATAAAACATTCTAACAGGGACGCCAATCATGTTTATGAGAACCATCGATCAAGCTGAAGGTTTGTGCAATAGATCAAGACTAATTGTTACGAAAATGGCTAACCACGTTCTTGAAGCTGAAATTATAGGTGGAAAAGGCCGTGTAAAAGTCATATACATTCCACGAATGGATATGTCCCCGTTCCAATTACCTTGGCCTTTCAAGCTAAACAGGAGACAGTTTCCAATCATTGTGTCGTACGTCATGACAATTAACAAATTCCAAGGGCAATCATTGGATTGGGTAGGCCTCTATATCCCAAAAGATCTCTTCAGCCATGGTTAACTATACGTCGCAATCTCGGGGAAAACTAGCAAAAAGGGTATCAAGATCTTGATTCATGACAAAAACAACAAACCAAAGTCTAATACTGCCAAAGTCGTCTACAAAGAAGTTTTCAGCAACATATAGCCGGTACTTCTTTTTACCTTTTCACATCATGCGACCTATTTTTCTTTCTGCAATACCAGCCATTTCTTTATCCATCTATTTCATAGTGTTCTTATTACCTATATGGCCATGAAGTTATTATTTGAAATGTAATTCCCTTTTTATATTTTATAACAACACTCCTCATACATGGGAAATTAGCTTTTCTATCTCATTTTTCTCTATTACACAGTATTGGATTTCTATGGTATAACATTGTCTTCATTCTATGTTGTACTCATTGTCTTCATTCTATGTTGTACTCACTCATTTTCCTTTTCGTTGTAGGATATTTTTTTGGCCAACCACAACACTGAGGGAATGCACAAGGATCCAATATTTTGGGATATTTTTGGATCCTGTACGTGATTTATTTTGTACGCCGCCGTCTATGTAGTCAGCACGTTGTGTTTTATTGTTTGCCTATTCTTTAATATTACATTGAACTATTGGCAAATCTTAATGTATTATTACACATTTCTCACTCCTCATGTATTTATTTTTATTTTTTCTTCCTCTTAACAAACCTTGAATTATTTAATTCACAACTTTAATGTAAATAACTAAAACCATACAACTTTTTTCTTCACATTGCAAAATAATTTATCTCTATCTTACTATAAAGGCATTATATTCTCCTTTTTTCATTTCCCTATATCCTGTCTGACTATTACTAGCAGGTTCTTATTTTATACATTCCTGCTCATCTCTCATTAAAAGCCACATACAAAAACACATGAAATAACAACATTCTTTAAGTACCAAAATATCATAGCCATAACAAACTGAAACACGTCATTGTTCTTACATAAGCTACTTAGTCAGACATACTTATACACAACTACACAAACCACTAATTAAATTACCATCAAACTATCACTAACTTTTCAAAATATAACCAAAATAAACCATACCATCATATGACGTTCATACATTATCATTAACTACTGTCATCAACACTTTCATCATCGGAACGCCTAACACCCTGCATTCAATGGTTCACAACGGCCACATAAAGGCGATGAGCTGGAATAGTTATGGTAAAGCGAAGTATGTCACCCCTCCTAAACTTTCTGTGCTTTGCAAACTGATACCACCCGTGACCAATGAACTTTTCTGTCTTCACAACCTTTTGGTTGTGCCTTGCAGAATGCATCTTCGCATGGTAAAGCCTCCCCGTGTCTGCATCAACAAGCTCTATTTCCTTCTAGTTCCGTCTTAAGATATTCTTTGTAACTTCCCTTGAAAAATGTTGTAACATTGTAAACATAGTGATGACGATTACCATATTGCACGCCTATAACCCAATATTTATAATTATGTTTAGACTTGAAACTTACCATAATATTTCTCATCACTTTGTATCCATAGCTTATGTGTCTGTCCCATGAAAATTCATCCTCGGCTTCTTCATCCTCGGATTCATCTTTTTCATGAACAACATCTTTCTCAGTTGAATGACCCTGTCATACCCTAATTTTTTACCCTAAGATTTTGTTTCTCTTTGCATCATCTGCATAGCATATCGCGCATTTCATCTCACATAATATCCAATTTATCAGCTAGAATAAACTTGTTGGAATTACAACCGAATCGGTCAAATTAAAAGTCAAATGTGCGTAAAATCAATGGACGAAAAATTTTAAAATCGAGCCTGCCAATGTCAGTGATTTTAATCTACGTTTCGCGTAGTTTAACTTGGTGTGCTCGTTTGAATTTTTCGACTATTTTTTGGTCGCATGTTTGATCAGTTTGAACCTTTTAAGTGAGTAAAATTTATTTCAAAATTTAAGCAAACGATGTATTTTTCCAATACGTATATTTCGCGCTGATCACTTTGATATATTTATTTTATTTTTCTGAATACTTCGATATCGGTCCAATTATTCGTTTTTATCGATTTCTTATCTCTTTTAATTAATAATATTTTTCTATTTAATTAGTTTTTAATTTAATCTTTTTCTATTTAATTAGTTTTTAATTTAGTTTATTTTAAATAGTTATATTGTTTATATTTTAATATTTTAATTTTTTGGTTTTTTATTCTTTTTATGGTAACACTTAGAGAATATGTTTCATAAAATTCTTTTCAATTTTATTTCATTTTTAGAGAAACCTAGTCATACTACCAAAGCCATGCGCAGGCTAGGCTATGTTTGATTTTTTTTTTCTCTCATTTTGAAATTCAAATAAAGGTACAACAACTCCATGCTGCAAAGATGCTACTCTCTCTCTCTTTTGAATGACCAGGAAATATAACAAAAAAATAACATAAATCCACATTTCCATTACATTTTTTCTCCATAAATTTTTTCTTCTCTCTACAACAACAACGAAATGCCTTCATCTTCCATTTCTCCACCATGTAACAATCCGTACCATACCCGTGGTTTCGCCGGAGCTACTACGTAAAACACCACCACACAACACTTCAACACATCAATATACACCACCAATTCTCAATCTCTCAACCAAAGTAGCAGAACATTATTCCCTCCGTTAAACTTCACTCCGATCACCGAAACTCCTCACTTTCACGACCCTCACCTTCCTCTTGCGCATCACATTCTGAAGCTCTCCACCCTTTCTAGACAACCATCACTCACTAATCAGTCCATATTTTCCACCAACAACAACCGCAAATTTTCTTCGGCAATAACTCAGCGACTTAGTAAGTGTTTCTGTTCAAAAATATTGTGTACACCGTTTCGGTTATGGTGATGATACGACTAGCTACGAGTTTTTGAGTTTTATTCTGTTCCGGCTCATCTGTATACACCGTTTCGGTTATGGTGATGATACGACTAGCTTGTGTGTGTTTGAATCTTGTGTGCGCTGCCTGAATGAACATCTTTGAACATCTGAGCCTTTTGTGTTTTGTTTCGTTGAAATTGTGCTTGTTTGCAATTTTTTCACCATTTGAAATTAATGTGCAGTTTACATTTTTCTGTGGCTAATGAATAAAAGTGTTGGTAATGATTTTGTGTGTATGTTATAACAAAAGTCATGTACCATGACTTGTGATTAAATAATATGTGATGCATGTTACTAACTTCATTTGCATTTTATTGGAAAACAAATTATGTTTATGCATGGTTCTCTTGAGCTATGCTGGTGTTTGGTTTAGAATGTCTTCCTAATAAATCACCAAAGTGCCTCTGTATATACTGAGTGAATTCTAAAGAAAAGAGAACATATGAGAAAGCTATCATTTTGTCGATTCACACACGACATTAGCAGCATATGGTATTAGTACAATAAGTTGTTTCAATTGGATTTCTTTATTTTTGGTTTTCTCAGTTCTCGTTATTTTTTTATTTTTTTTTTACCCTTTTATTTTTCTTAAAAGAGTCAAATTGTCATTTGACTTATTATTTTTTTTAAATAATTGTTTGATTAGTTGTCTATTTTAAATTATTATTATCTTAACTTTTAGTTTTAAGTATTTTCTTTTATTTAATTTACATAATATTTTTTTTTTATAATTTAGTTGTGGTTTTAATTATTTGTTTTAATAGTTTTTCTTATTTTTTATAATATTGAAAATAACCAAAAAATTTTAACCTTTCATTTTAATATTTCCTTTTTTATAATTTATTTATTTAGTATTAAATATTTAAAATGTAAAAAATGTTAATTATTAACTAATTTAAATATTTCTATTTAATATTGATTAATTAAATTATTAATTAATCTTATTAAATATTTATATTTAAATTAATTAATAATTTTCTTGCCCGATTTTATCTTGCGATTTCTTTGTTTTCATGTCTTGAGCTTATTTTCGTGATTTAATCTTCCTTGATTATTTCTCGATGTTTTCACGCGATGTTTTGTCGCGTGTGTCTGTTTCTACACGATGTTTTGCCGTGATTGTATTTTATGTTTGTGGATTCTCACGATGTTGTGTCGTGACTGTTAATATTTTCTCATGATGTTATTCCGTGATTGTTGTTGTCTATGGATGTGGATTTTATCTGTTTATCTTCACGGTGCTTTGCTGTATTTGTCTGTTTAAACCATACACGATGCTTTGCTGTATTTGTCTGTTTAAACCATACACGATGCTTTGCCGTGTACCTCTATTTTTCTCGCGATGCTTTACCGCGTATCTTTGTCTGTCGATTACATGATGTTTTTTCGTGAAATTTAGTTGACATTTCACTATTTGATTACCATGATGTTTTTCCATGCGTACTCTGTGATATCTTACCTGTTTGACTGTACATGATGTTCTTGCTGTGTACCATGTCTATGTTTGATGCTTGCCATTTACATGATGTTCTTCCATGTATCTGTTACTATTTTTAATCCTTGTTGACCTAATCCAAGGGAAGGGATTGTATGTTGACTTATTGTTATTGTGCATGTCCCTTGTTTGTTTGTTGTTGTTCTTGGTTCTTAGAACCTAACAACCCGTGGTTCCACGAACTACGAACGCTTTGATTTCTCAAGTTACTTTTGAGAATACGTAGGCACAAGGCCCCGATCCTTGGCGAACAACCTTTTCTTTTTTCACACTCTTTTCTTTTTTCACACTCTTTTCTTTTTACACCCTTTTTCATCGTAGTTCCGAACTACAATTGCTCTGACTTCCGGTTAAGGATATGTAGGCATATGATTGCGATGATCCTAGCCAGCTACTTTTTTCCTTTTTCCACCTTTTCTCTTTCTTGCCCATCCTTACCATAGCAAACAATTTTAGCAAAAAACACAAATATTTCAAGGGGTTTCTGTAGAGTACTACATATACTTAGGATGCTAACACCTTCCCTTAGTATAACCAACCCCCGTACCTTTGATCTCTCGTACTTAACTTTAGGCCTTGCTTTTTGCTTTGCATTTTACTTAGGGTTTTTGTTCCATCTTTTCTCGCTTCCCTTGGATAAAATAAAAGTTCGGTGGTGATATCATTATTTTGCGAGCCAAGTTGATCCTATAGCTTTGGTATCCGATTCTCAGTGCAACAGACCCATTCCCTGAACATTCACTTCATGAACTTCACCGTCTATCTTCTTAGTAATGTCACCCTCTTGACTTGGTCCTCCTTCAACATCCCCAAAACCTACGGACCCGATTATGCATGAAAACACTCATTTATACACATACCAACTTACATAACTTTCATTAATCCTGTTCTCAATATAACAACTGAACATTCCTAAAACTTTTATACAAAATTCCTATTTTCAACTATTAATGTTTCTTACATTTTGTCATACAAATAACATCATGTTTAACATACTTGGATGCAAAATTTTAAACAACAATCAATGAATGTTAGATTTTTTCATACGAATTACTCATGATTTAGCAGACTTCGCTGCAAATTTTTAACAAACAATAACACAAACTTGCTTTCGGATGCCACTTAATTCATCATTCCTGAATATTCAAAATATTAAAATGGTAAGACAACATCAACTTAGATAAACTCACTTTATTGTCACCATACCATACAACACTTTCTTCATAGTTTACATATCACAACAGCATCAACACAATTTACAAACACCCCACAAATACACAACTACATATAACTCTTTCCAAATTCTACAACTAACAGGATTATCTCAACAACCTAACATTAGTATTCACTTCCTATATAACACATTACTTTATACAACTTATACTCACTGCCTACACACAATTTTCACACAATACAAACATGCTGTTAAAACTTCTTTAACATAAATGTAAAACATATCTAACCAAAACAACAGTTGCAATTCACTGATATGCTTAAGACAACCTAACCTTCCACATGATGGGACAACCTTATCAACATCTCCAGCAACAGGGGCCTTGCATGCCCCTAATTCCACAAGACGTGTCACAAACGTCGGCTTCAGTATGGATCTGTAAGACGGTTGAGCAAACATCAAAACATGAAAAATGTGAACATTACACGGACATCAAAACACAATATAATTAAACTTTGACGACAACATTCAATGGTTTGTACCTTTACTATTTGCCTTACAAACTATTTGCATGTGGTCTAAATAATAATACGTACCTAACCATGACATTGGGTCGACCTTCCCCTTGGTTTCCATGGCCTCCATCGTCCTCAGAGGTCAAATCAACAACTTCATATTTTTTCCCAACTCCCTTCCGTTTAGGGAGATCCTGTTTGCTTCTAGAAGCCTCTGCTACCAGCAATCAGAGCTTCTCATCGATCATTTCTTTCTCCCTCAGTCATTCTAATATGATCTGCATGCATACAAACACAAATCAACGAATTATTCTATTTAAAGGACTTAACCTTTGACATGCAAAGGTTTCGAACTTACTCGGTCCGTTTCTTCTTAATTGCAGCAGCATCCATGGCAAACCCTTACGCCGTCCTCTTTTTCTTCCCTTTCTTTTCACAACTCATTTTTGGCAACTACAATACTCAACCAATGTTATATGTTTTCTATTTAAAGTGCCAAACTTTTTTTTTCTTCTATTCTGTTCCCAATGTCTATAGATTCACACCTATACATTACCTTTTCTTATTCACTTATTTAACATGTTTTGCACTCATTTTATTCTTTTTGCAGTTCCTAAAACATTCTCTTTGAACTTTTATTTTCATTTCTTTTATTTTATTTTTTTACTTTTACGTTTTGGACTTTCTGATATTGTATTGTTTTTACTTTTATGGTTTGTAATATATATCATTAACCATGTGCCTTTTAACTAATTGTTTTCTTTCCCATAACTATCTTTATATAATTATTTTTCATTCTCATTTCTTTAATTAATATTAATATTTTCAACTTTGCTTTTTTAAATGCACTATTGTTTTCTTTAATTTTTTTCTTAATTTTTTATTTATACACTCAATTAAAAACCAAGACCGGTATTTATTCTATTAGTTTACAATAGGTTAACATGAAATCACTACACAAAAATCACAAAAGGACAAAAGCATAAAACTATCCCCAAAACAAGCACTCACACGCTACCTCACTCTTCTCTTTCCAATAACGCAAAACCGAGGGCCACTTCCTTGATTGAGACTAAATTCACCAGGACACCTGAAATGAAGCTCTAAAAAACTGTTGGCTGAAATCAATCTATCTAGAAAACGACCAAAAATCTGGCTAAAACTCCAAGCTTTTGCCAATGACATCTTTCAACCCAGTCCAGCAGGAATAAACGAATACTCCAGAACATCGATTAGCTTCCACTCCACCCAAAAAAACAGATGAATAATTTAGCTGCAGGAAGCACTGAATCTAAAATTTTGCGAATCACTCTAACCAAACTGCTGCGCAGCACTGAAAGAATCCTAGATACAACATGATCAAATACCATACCAAACTCAAGTCACTCCAATAAGCATTATGACAGCATAAATAGATTTCCAAAATAGACGTCAACAAGACTACACCAGCACAAAATAGCTAGAAAAAAACCAATAAAATACTACTCGTTGAAGTGCGTTGGACAGATATTACCACTAATAAGACTCCAGTTGGCATCTTCAATCAATTAATGTGGACCAATCAATGAAATTGTAATTGAGAGTAGAAAAGAAAAGAAGAGTTTGTTTTTCGTGCGTACAACACTACAGTTGCAATGTGTCAGAAACTCAGAAGCCGTATAGTACTCCCTCCGTCCCAAATTATAAGATGTTTTGGGCTTTTCACACAAATTAAGAAACTTAATTATTACTTTATGAGAAAAATAAATTATGTATAACTTTATAGTAATGTCCCTCATAATTATATAGAAGAGAAAAATTAAAAGAGTTGAAAGAATAAATAATAATAAATATTTGAGGGTATATTAGAGAAGATGTCATTTATATTGTATTGAAAATGTAAGATGACTTATAATTTGGGACAAATTTTTTTTCCAAAGTAACTTATATTTTGGGATAGAGGGAGGAACACTTATCGCATGTCCGTAAAAAATGAAACCGTCTAATGTACTAGTTGGGTTGAATGTGTATGTTGTGATCTGGTGTGGTTATTTGTATATATAGATCTAGTAACTATCCCAATTTTGAAATAAGTGATTTTTGTTTCGGTATTGTGATTGTGACTTGTGATTAAACAGTTTTGCAATATTAGCCTTTTTGTTGTTTTGAAAAAATAGATGGAAATTGCTCTTTTAACACTATTTGGTTAATTTAGTTGCTTGTTTTTTGACACTATTAGACTATAAATGGATATTTTAAAACTAGGGAAATGGAATGGAGCTGAATACATATTTCAAACGACGGAACATAACGTTATTGCACTCCGTTCCGCTCTATTCAATCACATTTTTTCGATCCAAACAAGCCCTAAGGGAAAAGGCTAGTGTGATGAATATGAAAAGAGTTGTTAGGATTTCATTGTTTTTATCCTTGATTTATCGGAAATAGGCAAGTATTTATTTGCCTTTTGTACTTGTTGATTATAGACTCAAGTGTTGTTATTATATTTCGGTTTGATTTTTAGGTAGAGGATTTGAAGTAATTTCGTCAATGGGAGAGCCGAACTCCTGGACACCCTGAGAATTTAGACTCCTGGAATTGAAGTCACAACAGGTTGGTGTGTAGGATCTCTGATTTTCTACTTGATCAATGAAAGAAACTGAAACTGAAGCAACAAAGTACACACATCAATGGAGATGAAAAAAAACAGAACAATAAAGCCAAGTGGAGAAGCGATGGCGGTCGGGGCGGCAATGACCTGCACGGCGGCGAGACAAAACGATGGCTGATTGAAGGGTTAAGGCAACAGATCTTTCATACGTTCTAACAACCCTACGGTCACCGTTGTTTGCGCTCATCTGCACCTCGCTGTAAAGGTACTTTTTATTTTCAGGTTTGTTCTTGTGTATGTTTGTTTAGATTAGGTCAGCGGTTAAAGAAAAACTTACTTTAGGTCTTAGTTTTTGAATTGCCATTGATTAAATACATGTTTAAAGCAAAACCATTTAGATATTATATGTATTTAGATTTTTGAATTGCTATTACTGTACTCCTTATGAAGTAAGGACATCCCAAACACGATACCGATACCGATACTGATACGGTAACCCCTATAATAATTTGAAAAATGGATAAATTAAAGGTAATTACAAGTTTCGGTGAAGGTGTCGGTGTCCGACACGGAAACACTCTTTTTTAGAGGTGTCTAGTTGCTATTACTGAACTACATAGAATGAAGGAAGAGAGCTCTAGCTAAAACTTGGAACCTGGTCTGGAACTATCATGTCATTTATATATATATTTTTGTTTTTGTTTGGAATGATAGGAACATATTCTATCACTGGTATATTTGTTACTTGAACAAGTATCTACATTTGCTACCATCTCTATATGGCATCTCAACTATAATCCACACTTTGTTTTTATCTAGTCTGTTACATTTTCTATTGTTAAATGCTAACTAGTATATATTGTCAATCTATTGCTGCCTCCATATTTTTAATACAGAGAAACATTCCACACAATTATAGATTGCTGATTGCATGAAAGATTCAACTTATGTTAATATTTTGATTATGTTTATCTTGATAATATTGTTTAAATTTTGGTTAGGTGGACATCATGGAGGCAGCTGGATCTCATCCAACTGAAGCTGCAAGCTGCAGGTTTATCTTCTTCTCTTTTCTTGCTCTGTGCATTTGTATATTGCACCTATGTTTTTAGTGATGTACCCAAGCAATTTTCTAGTTCTTAAAATATTTCATGATTCATTTCGATTTGGTGCTGAACAATTATTTATTTTACACAAGATGATCTAAAGGAGCAAGTCAATGAATTGCCACACGTTCCTTTAAATTTGGTAGTTTGCCGGTTTTCATTATTTTTTAAGCTAGATCCATTGATCGGTTCCGAGGTCGCTGTTCCATGGTTTGACATCTGAGTTAGTTATTTGTTTTGAGCATTGTTCATAGAGGGCAGACCTGTCAGGTTTTTCCAAGCCTTCGAATGCAGGGGTTGTGCCTGCTAATTTTCGTTCTGCCAGTGCTGTCGCCGTGTGGTTCGAACCTCAATTTTGCTGGCTGTTCAGTTTCAATCATAGAATTTGCATTCTGCAATTTGCGTTTGTTGGTCTTGGCTAGAATTCACATTATGCATTTTGTGGATGTTGGTGTTGGGTTCTAAATCGGCATCTCTAGTTCTTCAGCTTCTAGTTTGTTTTTTCTTTGGAAATTGTTTATGGTGCAGCAGAGTATAGAGGTTCTGTTTTATTGTGGTGGTCCGGGTGCTTGGGTGTGGTATGTATGGTGGTCTGGATGCTCTCTTTATTCCGGTGTTGTAATCTTTTTGTTATGTTTCAGATTTTACTTTGGTGTTTTGTTTGCACTGCTTGTGCCTGGTTTTTAATATAATTTGGTTTTTTCTAAAAAAAAATGTTTCTTTTTTGTTTGGAATGATAAGAACATATTCTATCACTGGTATATTTGTTACTTGAACAAGTATCTACATTTGCTACCATCTCTATATGGCATCTCAACTATAATCCACACTTTGTTTTTATCTAGTCTGTTACATTTTCTATTGTTAAATGCTAACTAGTATATATTGTCAATCTATTGCTGCCTCCATATTTTTAATACAGAGAAACATTCCACACAATTATAGATTGCTGATTGCATGAAAGATTCAACTTATGTTAATATTTTGATTATGTTTATCTTGATAATATTGTTTAAATTTTGGTTAGGTGGACATCATGGAGGCAGCTGGATCTCATCCAACTGAAGCTGCAAGCTGCAGGTTTATCTTCTTCTCTTTTCTTGCTCTGTGCATTTGTATATTGCACCTATGTTTTTAGTGATGTACCCAAGCAATTTTCTAGTTCTTAAAATATTTCATGATTCATTTCGATTTGGTGCTGAACAATTATTTATTTTACACAAGATGATCTAAAGGAGCAAGTCAATGAATTGCCACACGTTCCTTTAAATTTGGTTAATAATTTTGATTTTTGAATTCTCATTCTGACTTGTGAATCACAGATCATAACTTTGGTGAAAAATATGTCTGCATTTAACAAACAACTAAATGATAAAGAGCGTGTAGCTGCTGCACTTGAAAACCCAAACCTTGTAGATATGGTGGGTGAATGCCTTGCACTATCTTATGATTCAGGTATCTTTCTTTCATCGCAATTCTAGGCATACACAAGTTCTTTTGTTTCTAAGCTAGTAGTTGGTAATCTTTATCTCTGTGATACTATATTTTTGTTTTTGATTGTTGAGGACATATTTTTTATGCAATTTGTGCATACAAAGCCAAATGGGATATTAATACTAACAGCAAACTGATATACAAGAATATGGAAAACAATAGAGCTGCTTCAGCAGAAAACAAACTATAAAGATTAAACAATTAAAAAACAAGTTCAAATTCAACTTCTGGTCCACACATGGTATAATCAAGACAAAAAATAACACTCCAGCTCAAGAAAACAGCAAACCAGCGCAGAAAATTGAGCGACGAAAGGCTCCACCGATCCAAAACTCCGAATGCTATGAAAGCGGATGCAGGAAAAGACGGAGAGAGGCCGGAACGGAAGCGCTGCTGCAGATCAATACACATGAGCCAAAAACACACTAAGAAACAATAATCAAATCAAATACTGCTAAATAACAGTGAAAACACATTAATCCAAGAAACGACATCTAGCTCTATCACCAACCCACTAAACAAACTACATTTGGTTCCATCGTATATCAATTACCTGTAACTCAGTTGCACGATACAAGTGAAGTTCTTCTTTGCTAAACCAAAGTGTATTTCCGAAAGTGGTTGGAAGCATATCAAGGTACCTGATTAAATTTCCGCTTCTCGATAACTCATTAAAATTCCCAATACATAAAATTCTGAAAAACATAAAGTAAAACAAAATAAACCATACATATGGCTTCCATAGAGAACCCTTACGCAAACGCTCCACAGTAAAAAACAGCATCATTAAAAACCTGGCATCTACATCTCCTTCTTCAAACAATGCTCTACATTCTGGTCCTAGATCTTGCAACACCCTCATCAGAGTAATTGCTAACTCTAGTGGAACAACCAACATAATCCAATCCCTTTATTCAATGAAAACAAAATCAATTTCAATAAAAGATGAGTATTTTCATTATCTCGAATTCAAAACAACAATAACAATATTCTATTCATATTGATGTTAGCACATTATTACCATCAGAAACATCTTTATCAGAAAAAATGCTGAACCCTTTTCTGGAATCACAGTACTTGATGTTGCAACCTCGTAGCTCCACCCTATTTGCCTGAATTCAAGACCAAATCAAAATTCTAAACTATGGAAAAGAAACCATTTTGAAAATTCACCATAGCAATAAAAGGTTAATATGTTTATTCACTTATGCCGTAAATTACAAATCATGTTAACAAACCTGAAGCCACTGCAAGAAAGTTTCGAGCTTTGCTTCAGGGTTCGCCATAGTTACCTCTTCAACTCTTGGTTTGCGCTACTTTGATAGGAGAAAGGTGAAGGTTTAAAGGAGGTTTTTTTTTTTTTTTTAATTTTTTTTAATTAAGTTATAGTTATAATTATTTTATGAATAAGTATGAATTATGATCACACTAATTTTTTTATTTGGAAAAATTAATTTTAAGTAAAATAATTTTGTAACATTGATTGGGATTTAAAGTGAGTTGAAGATCAGGCTCCGAGACTCTATCGAAATGACAATCCATTGATCTACCGAATAATTGAAACCGGCTACCTTACTCTTGATCCAGTTCCAAGATGTCAGTTTGACGTCTTCAAGCCATATATCCACCAGAACTGCTATGAATAATTGACAACAGTTTGATTCCGAACCTGTTATGAGTGATTAAATTAGTAAGCAATTAAATTAACCATAAACTAAGCAGAAGTTTGCTCGTGACAGTGATTACTCTGCTGCGCCTTGTAAGAGAAGGCAAAATCATGAAAAAGAAAAACTATCAACACAAAAAGCAAAAACATTGATTCACAAAAAAGAATTGCTTCTCTTACAAACCAGCTAGAGTTAGTTGATTTTCTACTCACTGATAATTCTTCACTTCCGCCATTAAAACCTCACCGCTACTCACAGAAAGAAGGTAAAAAGGTGTCTACAGTTACTCACCATCACTATAAAAACGCATCAAAACATTGTTCTTCTATTCTTCTTCAATTAACAATGAAGATTTCTACATATTCTTTGATTCTTTTGTGCTTCTTTCAATCCACAAGAGCAATCTTAAATCCTATTGATTTCTTTACTTGAATCTATTCGAAGATCGCTTCACGATGTTCCTGGTTCCAATTTCTTTTCATCTTGGGACTTTACTGACGATCCTTGCAACTATACAGACTAAACCGGCTCAACTACCTTGATCTAAGCTTCAACCGGTTCACCGGTTCCATCCCGGCTCAGTTTTTCTCATTCCCGCTAACCAACTTACAATTAGAAAGAAACCAATTATACGGTCCGGTTGAACCGTTTAACGAAGTTACAATCCAAACCGTTGATCTCAGTTATAACAAACTTTCAGGTGAAATATCACCTTTACTAGCTAGTGTGCAAAATTTGTATCTAAACAATAACGGTTTCACCGGCGAAATACCACGTAGCTTTGTTGAACGGTTATTAGCAGCAAATATTCAGATACTGTATTTGCAACATAATTATTTGACCGGAATCGTGATAAATCCAACGGCGGAGATTCCGTTGAGCAGTTCTCTTTGTTTACAGTATAACTGTATGGTTCCTCCTATGCAGATGACGTGTTCTTCCAAAGCTGGTTACCAGAAAATTAGACCTGCTAACCTGTGCAACCATTACCAATACCATTGAAAATCTTATACCATATATCATATTATTACATAGTTACATTAATTAAAACTAAAACCATAAACTATATTGCTTTCTTGCCTTTGAATTTAATTATTCTTTTTGACTTGTTTTAATATTTCATTATTATTAGTATATTTTATTTGAGTTTTTGAGATGATATTAATGAGATGATTGTGAAGACTTGCAAATGGCAGGGAAATTCACAGTGCTCTGTGTATTATTTTTATTAGTACTATAGATTTCATAGGGCCTAATAGAACTCACAATTACATATCGATGACACTGTATGTTTATTGAATGGAAATTGAACTGCAAATTGAAATGAGAAACGGGAGTTATATGCACTCTTAACCATAAAAAATATCTTTGAGTTTTAACCCACTATTATATTTAAAATTTGAAAAATTCAGTTTCGAGGTTAAAGGAACATTTTGAGATGAACTTTTTGGTATGGAGTAAATAAAGTTTTAAGAAAACTTCCAAAAAAAAAACATTTAAAAGGATGATATTCATGTTAGAACTTAGAATCATAAGGTTGGTAAGAATGAAGTAATCGAGCATGGAGAGGAAGAGAGTGAGAGATAAAATTAGAGAGAGAGAGTATAATTGAGGGCAAACCAAATGATGATGAGTCTTACCATCGTAACTCTTCCGCTCCCAAACAGACCTACAAATTGATGAATATGTACTGATGCACAATTATGGAACTGTTGTTCAATAGGGTTATAGGAATACGCAGTTGAAAAAAATGTAGTAATAGCTGAGTGAGATATCAAGGCTCATTGATTATATGCTCTAGGGAAGAAAAAGAAAATTATTTTTTAAAGTTGTCGGCTTATGTTTCATAGTCATAGATTATAGAGCATATGTTAAGTTCCCACTCAGTTCCCGTCTTCATTCTTATGTATGTGTTGGGAGGAAATCCACAACGCAACGAATTAATCCAACAACACATTTTCTCCCAAATATCAAATGCAATGACAATTAACAAAACATACCAATCAACACAACATAATTTTAACAAACAATGGATATAAGCAAAGTTCTCTCTAACACTGGTGAGAGGCATACTAAACATCATCAAGATCTACTATCAATCTTGAAATACAACAAGAATAAAGAGAGACAAAAAAAAACAACTAGGTCTCTAGAGCTTTTCTTTCTTTTCATTTCAGAAAAATAGCTTTTTCTTGAGGGAGAAACTTGAAATGCTGCAGAATCTTTTTAATTTCAGACAAATAGCTTTTTCTTGAGGGAGAGATTTCAAGTGTCGTGTTTCTTCTTCAATCTCATCAAATCCAAAATCAAGGTATCAAGAGCTTTTCTTTGTTTTCATTTGACAAATAGCTTTTTCTTTCCCTATACACATTTTCTAAAATATATTTTTTCTTTCAGAATACACACTTTCTGACGGTCACCACTGTTTGCGCTCGCCTGCACCTCGCTGTTAAGGTATTTTTTATTTTCACTTCTTGTGTATGTTTGTTTAGATTAGATTAGTGATTAAAGAAAAACTTACCTTAGGTCTTAATATTTTAATTACCATTGATTAAATACATGTTTAAAGCAAAACTATTTAAATAGTATTTTATATATTTAGATTTTTGAATTGCTATTACTGTACTACCTAAAATGAAGGAAGAGAGCTCTAGCTAAAACTTGGAACGTGGTCTGGAACTATCAAGTAATTTATAAAATATCTAAGAGTTTAGGCTTTGGTTAGTCTACCTCTTTTTGGCACACTAATGCTCTATTATAGTTAAAATGGTGCTACTTTGTTAAGATTTACTTTGATATATATATATATATATATATAAGTGTGCAAAATATCCGGTTGTGATGCCCAAATCCATAACCAAATCCAAATCTGTTTTAAATATCCGGATATAATTGAATGGTTATTAACCGGTTTAGTGTTTAATGGTTTTGGTTATCCATTTAAAAAATCCGGATATAATTAAATGGTTATTAACCGGTTAAATTTTTTTGGATTCGGTTATAATCCGGTCATTATCCAAAATCCAAATTTTTTAATTTTTAAAATAAAAAAAATATATATTTTTTTAATATTTTTTTTAAAACTGGATTTTTAAAAAAAATCCGGTTATATAACCATAACCAAATTTATAACTGGTTTTATAACCGGTTTTGATTAAAATGTGGTTTTGGTTATAAATCCAAACCATTTAAATGGTTTGAAAATGGTTATGATTTGGTTTCTCAAAATAACCAACCATGCACACCCCTAATATATATATATTTTTGCAATGATAGGAACATATTCTTTTTTTTTTTTGGAATGATAGGTACATATTATATAACAAATGTAAATATCTATACATTTGCTACCATCTCTATATGGCATCTCAACTATAATCCACAGTTCCACACTTTGTTTATATTTGATAATGCGTGAGTTCAAATTTGGTTTTCGATGTGAAGACTTTGTTGGTGTATAAATGTAAGTATCTCCATCAATACTATCAGATTCAATGTAGAGCCAATGATGGAGGATGTTTAGACTGTGAATAGGGAATTACCAGATTATATGGGGACATATCATGTTGGTTGGATCTCTGCGGTTGAAAAGTTCTTTGAGAAGTATAAAATTCATTCTTAAGATAAGTTGTAGTGGGCATTCATGAGTATGGAAGATGAAAGAGCGACACTATGGTTTTATTATTGGTATGAAGAGAATCCAAATGCATACTAGAAATCATTTTCTATGGCTATGATTAGAGAATCAAAGTCGAAATTGTAGAAGGTGACAAACACACGATGAGCCAAAGTTAGAGGAGGTCACCTTCAAACAAAAACGAATTATCGAAAACAAGGAACAAAAACAATGTCTAACAGAAGAATGAATGAGGTGCAAAACAGAAAGGAACAAGTGTTTGTTTTTGAGCCACCTCCAGTGTCAAAGCCACTGACATGCCTTCATGTGGTGGCTAACGAGATTAATATAATCCAAGTGGTTGTCGTCGAACTCTGACCTTCACCGGAATCGCTAAACGCACTGCATGCACGAGTCTCTTCAAGCTCTGATTTGCAAGAAAAGAAAGAGAAAGACCTTGTTCTCAAACCACCGCTAGAGCCATCAGACACCGATCTGCTTGCAGTGGGTCGTGGAAATCAAGCACATTAACTATGTGACGTACACAAAGAACGGAATCACCTGAATTCCGGTTGCTCCCACACCGCCTATAGAACTGCCAGACACATGTGTATGTGTTGTGGTAATAGATTGGAATTAACACTTGTCCACAATGGAGAAGGAAGTTATGGGAGGTGCGACCATGGTCCCAACGCCACCAGAACCACCATATGTAGGTTCACGAGGTGTGAATCCTCTGCAGATGGTGATAACCAACTTCTTTGCGAAAAGGAAGAATTCCATATCAATTGAGCACGTGCACGCCGATCTGGTAAATTATATACCCTTTCAAACCTAATGGGTCTGATCCAATACTTTGGGACTTGGATCCTCTCTTTTCTTTTTTCTCTCCATTCCATTCTATCTCTCTCTTAATCTCAATCTCTCTTCATTATTAAATCATTTTTGCATGAGAGAGAGAAATATCTAACTTGTTTTGTGAATTCTCATTATGAAAGTTGGTTACGACTCAACTAGAAATAAGTATTTATAAAGCAAATGCAAGTGTGCTGACTCATCATAATTATCAATTATACAACAAAATGAAACTTAGCTATGCTTGTACCAGAACTCAATCCTTTTTTCCTAAATTATAAGTATGGGAAAAATAAACTTTGAAGCCCCATCAAATGCTTCTTCCTTTAAGAACGCATTCCTGTCAGGATTTTTCAGTGATTCATTGACCTTAAATGTTTTCCATAACTTGATTATGTTCGTATCTATATCTTGTATGCTTGGTATCTGACAAGAAGTGCAACAAGGAACATGTCAATAATATATGAAAAATGAATAAAGACTGTGTAGTGAAATCACAAATAAAGGCTGAATCCAAATTACAAAAAACCAACAGTCTCAAGAATCAACGTTATTTTTTTGTTATTTGTCAGAGTCATTTCTAAAGGTGAAAAGAGTTTTTTTTGTTAGACAGAGAGATTGTGCAAAATTATAGATCTAAAAGGGAATGTCTATCGAATGTTGAACTATCTCATTCTTCTGGTTTTAAACTTCTTCCTTGAATTTACTTCACATGAGCAGCCGCTGATTCTTAAATATTCCATATTCAAAACTAACCTCTATATTTGAAGCTTATTCGAGATTCTTAAGAAATGAATGTAAGCTTCCTTGTCATCTGAAAAATTAAAACACTTTGTTGAGTAATTTTGAAATTTTAAAAAAGACAATAAGAAAAAGTAATTGCTAAATAACATCTCTTAGATTGATTGATGAAATGAGAAACATATATCTCTAGGTGATATTGATGCACCTTGTATAGACGGGAAAAGGTCAATGAAACTATTCGTATATCATCACCGGTGGAATCATTTAAATGGTATAAAATACCAGATTTTAAAAAAGAAGAGTGTTTTTGAAAGCCTTCTTTTTATTTATTTATTTTTCTTGGACTGGCAGTTGAACCCAAATTAGTTATAGGTAACGTTGAAACCCAATTGGGCAGGTTTATTTTGGAAACTTTTTCACTTCGCATTTTTTTATTTCAACCCAATCTTGAAGAATATGAATAGGCTATGTATGAAAATCCTTAGTGAAGACAATATATATGTTCACTATGGGTTAAATATGATAATTTTCTGGGTAAATATACAATGTGATTAATTGATTATGGATGAAACTTAGATCTAATATAAAAACTTACCTTCGCTTATAACAACTAACTTCATCACCTCTCCGTAGTATTTGTAAAGATTAACATAACTGACTTCCTTCTCAAACTCTCTTTCTTTTTACATGTTCATGAAAAAGTAATAGAAAATGAACAAAAAGTTATATATTACATAATATAAAAATTTAATGGTGAATAACAAAATACGCCTATATAATAAAAACACTATTATAATGGTGACTTTGTTTTCATGAGTGACATCTCAATTGATTAAGAATGAATGACAGATCATTTTGTCTTTTATAAAATTGAACAGTTACATTAATGATCCGATGTACACGAACTGGTCCACGCGGGCTGGTCGTTATGGAGGTGCCCGGATGGGTGCTGGTCGTACTCGCTGTCAGGTAAGTGATTGAGAAGAGGTGGTGGTGTACCTGCAAGGCACTCCGACGCTCAAGTAAGAAAGGGTCAGAGAAAAGGGGCAAGCACAAAGTATCAGTTCGTAGGGTGAATATTTGATACCTGATCCTCTCAAGTGAGAGGGTTTATATAGGGCTCTAAGCGCGTGGCTAACGGTCCTATTTTCGGGGCAAAATAACCGTTTTCCCTAAAGAATCGGTCGCTGCCCAAACTAGCCGTTACGACGGGCAGGGTGTCCAAAACTTAGCCGTTATGTCGGCATATGCTTAGTTTCGGGCATCTGCCCATGGCTGTTCGGGGAGCACTGAAGCTGTGCGTGTTGGGCAGAATGTCCGGGGAGGAACGTTATGTTCCTTGCCCGGTAGGAGGGGCAGAAAGGTAACTTTTGCCCTTCTGTGGATTGGACTTAGGCGATTTGGGCCGCTCTGTAGCAGAGGCTTATTGGGCCAATTCTATCCATTGGTCCAGTCCAGAACAGGAGCCCCCCAAGTCGTTGCTCCCGAGCATGGGAGTGATGACTTAAGGACTCCTCGTTGTCCCGGGGAACTATCATGAAGCCGTCGTTGGATACGAGGACGACTGCCTCGAGGTGCTCGTGGTTCTCCGTGTCCGCGATATTCGTGGTCGATTCCATCTTGCCCGGTATTCGGGGAGGTGACGCGTCAGACGAAATGGGAAACGTTGGGTCGCCACGTGTGCATCGAGACCTGTGTAGCAGTTACCTAGGCAATTATGGCTAGTGGGCCGTCATTATTGCCTACGGGCGCGTGTGTGTACGTGCCCCTTGGTATAAAATGGGGGAAACCGTCCCATTTTCCACTTTTCCTTCTTCTGATTCTTCCTCGTCACCAGTGTGTTTGCCCGTCACCTTCTTCAAGCAGCCGACCGTCGTGCCGACCACCGTGACAAGTTTCGAGCAGCCGTTTTCTTCCACTTTCTTCTAGTAAAATCAAGTAAGTATCCTGATTTTTTGCTTGTTTTGCTTCCTTTTGTTGTTAGTGGTAGATTTCATGCGGCTAGGGTTAGTTCTAGATGGCAAAATAGGTAGATTTCCGGCGAGTGTTGGTGGTGGGCGGAGGTTCTGCCTTTTTTCTGTACCAAATGTCTCGCAGGATTAGGTAGCACGTTTGGTGGTCGTGGTGGCCCACGTGGTGGTTGCGAGTCGTGACCATCGCGTTCTATCATCCGTTGATGGATTTGGTGAGTTTCCCGCTAGGACGTTTCCAGATTCCGGTAGAGTTTCGACGGAATCTGGGTACAGGCGCTGGGATATTTTATCCTTCTTTGTTTGATGTTAGGGCTTAGGCCGGGGACGTAGTTCCTACCCTTTCGCGCGCCCTTTCACTTGTCTTAGCGGTGGAAGGGTGGATTTGATTTCCTGTCGAATTCACTGCCTTTTTCTGCTTTTTCAGGTGATCATAGTGGCGATGGAGCCCGAGAGGGAGGTTATACCCGTTACGTCCGAAGAAACTGTCTCCGATGAGAGCAGCAGTGCAACGGCCTCGAGTTCTGCGTCCTCGAGTTCGTCGGCTTCGAATTCCTCGAGCGACGTCGAGGGGGAAGCGAGTGATGCTGAGGAGGGAGATGACCTGGGGGTCGTGGAGGAAGATGTAATGGAAGAGGACGTAGACGCGTTCTGCCCGGAAGAGTGGGAGGTGGCCGAGCCTTCCGAACACACTTCCACGTTTGCGAGGTTTGCGGCGGATGCTTTTACTGAGGTGGGGCCCTCAAGTGAATGGAGGGTGCTTTTGCCTAGTGTGGGCGAGCGGATTTGCTCGAGCTTCGGGGACTGCTTCGGGATGTACGAATATGTCTTCAAAGAACTGGGGCTGAGGTTGCCCTTCACTGACTTCCAGCAGTCGGTGTTCCATCATCTGAAGTTGGCGCCTTCCCAACTCCACCCCAATTCGCTGGCCTTTATACGGGCTTTTGAGTTGGTGTGCGAGCACCTTGCTTTGGGGCCCACCATCCCTTTGTTCTTTACTGTTTCCACCTACAGCGGCAGCTGACGGGGAAGAGGTACGAATAGGTCTCTTTGAAGCAGCCCAAAAAACTGTTCAAGCCGTTCTCGGAGTCCATCCGAAACTTCAAGAGACGGTACTACATCGTCGAGCCTCTGTCCGAAGCTGCTCAGGACAGCGTGTATGCCTGGGAGTTAGAGTGTGACGAGAACGGAGAGGAGCTGCTCACCGAGGAGGGGAAGTACGTCGGGGAGAGGGTGTATAAGTTTCCAATCCGCTGGACACCCGACCACTTCTCAAAGAAGCCCAGTGCCTATGTTTTTGAGCCGAGTGCTTTACGCGGGCAGGATGCCGCGTCTTACGAGACCCAGGTGAAGTGGGTCAACTCCTTTCAGCTCGCGACCTGTTGGACGAGCAAGGGTAATCCTATCTTCGAGGAGGATGGGAGTCAAAGGGTCGAGCGCCGGTTTATCCCCGTCAAGGCACTGCTGGAGTGCAAGACTTCTGCGGATGTCACGGCGCTGCTCGGTAGATTTAGTTACTTAGACTTTATTTGCTATTCTTTCTTCCCCGTTTCTGACGTGCTTGTTTTATTTGTGCAGGTGAGATGCCTCAAGCCCGTGACCGTGTGGTGAGGAATGCCATGGCGAGGGGCAAGGCTGGAGCGACTCCCTCTAAGACCCGGACTGCTGCTGGTGCTCGTGCGCCTCCCCCTGTTCAAACTGCTCCGGGGACCTCCTGTTCTCCCACTCCCTGTCCACGAGATTCTCCGCTGCCTTTGGTCGGGCGACCGAAGCGCCTCCGGACAACAGATACGGTGGATCTGAGGGGGGCAGTTGAGAAGGGGAAGTTCGAACTTCCTCCGTGCATCAACGATATGAGGTTCTTCGAGGGTAATACCTTGGTTGTTCCTCGGGCTGAATCTCTTAGCCTGGGGAACATGGATCGTGCGGGCAAAAGGGCGATGGTGGCCAAGGATGCTTCTGCCCTCGTGAGGATGCTCGAGATGGCAGCTGTGTACGCTGAGGGGGACCACGTGCTCGAGGCTGAGCTTACTGCTGCCCGGGCCTCCGAAGCGACGCTGAAGGAGGAGGTCCGGCGTGCCCGTGAGGCGAAGAAGAAAGCCGAGGAAGAGGCGACAACGCTGAGGGAGGAAGTCACCAAGCTAAGGTCGGAGAAGAAGGCGTCCGAGGAGTTGAACGCGGAGTTGATGGCGGCCAATGCCCTGGGTGATGACGAACCAGAGGAGATAAGAGTGTTGAAGACTCGGGCAGAGCTGGTCGCTGGCATTCTGCAGGTCGAGGATGATGGTATTGCTGTGGCAGCGGAGTCTTTTGATAGTGCGGTGGCCCAGTTGCGAGTGGTGAACCCTGGGCTCGAGATTTCGACCGGGGGTACTCACTACCTAGCTCGTGTGGAGGGTGGCCGCATTATCCTGCCCGAGGGTCTTGTTCTCGATACTCCCGAGGAACATATCGAGGAGCAGCCCGTGGAGGAGCCGAGGCCTGAAGCTGCGTCAACCGAGCGTGTGGAAGACTGAAGAGTTTTTGTTGCTTAGCTGTATCTTGTCCGGCCTGCGTGCCGTTGAACTCGTTGTAATCTTATTTTTGTTCTGGGGGCGTGGCCCCCTTTTTAATGTAACAAGCACAATCTTTGGCCCTTGTGGCCTTTTAATTTAATGCCCGGTTAATTTATACAACTTCTGTTTATACTGTTGTACTTTGTTTTAGTTGTGCATGTGTGACTGCCCGTCGGAGGGTGTGTTTGTCAACAAGGCTTTTTTTTGACAGATTGCTCGTTGCGTTATGAATTCGCCAGTGCGGGGAACTAGTCGAACAGCCGGGGAAGATCCTGGCGAGGTTGCGGATCTAAGGTCGCGATTGAGGCCTGAGGTCGCGGCGTGAACGTCCCATCGCGAGTTGGGGTTCTGCCAATCATGGTACTTGGGCGAAGGCGGTGCTCGATCGAGGACCGCCGACGAGCGGAGCTCCGACTCATTTATTTGAGCGGGATTCCACTTTGTACGTATGCGTCGTTTGTACCTGAACGAGCATGATGGCCGTTAGACGGCCTTGTGACGCGAGGAAGCTTCTTGTGCCTTTTAGCTGTAGTATTGCTTAAGTTTTTCATCGTTCCATGGTCGAGGGAGCGTTTCCCCATTGAGGTTTTCGAGGAAGTATGCGCCGTTCCCCGTTTTGGCGCGGACTCGGTATGGTCCTTCCCAGTTGGCCGCCAGTTTACCTTCGCGGGAGTCCTTGTGGTTTCTTCGCAGGACAAGGCTGCCCACGTCGAACTCCCGTCGGAAGACTTTGGCGTTGTGCCTGATCGCTATTTTTTGCTTAAGAGATGCCTCGCGGAGGGCTGCTCCCGTTCGGATTTCCTCGACGAGGTCGAGCTCCTCTCTTATCGCTTCGTCGTTCATTTCCTCGTCCAGGGGTGATTCCGTCCTCCTGGACGGTACGTGGATTTCAATGGGTATGACTGCCTCGGTGCCATATGCCAAACGGAAAGGTGTTTCCCCGGTGGTGGACTAGGGAGTGGTGCGGTATGCCCACAGGACACTGTGAAGCTCCTCGACCCAGGCTTTCTTTGTTTCATCCAGTCTTCGCTTGAGGCCGCGTAGTATGACACGATTGGCCGCCTCTGCCTGCCCGTTGGTTTGGGGATGCTCTACGGAAGCGAAGTGTTGCCTTGTTCCGAGGTGTGCGACAAAGTCTTGGAATTTTTTGTCTGTGAATTGTGTTCCATTGTCCGTGACAATTGCTTGGGGGATCCCAAACCGGGCAAGTATATTCCGCTTGTAGAAGCGCAGAATGTTGAGCGCTGTTATCTTGGCTAAAGCTTCTGCTTCTATCCACTTTGTGAAGTAATCTATGCCCAATATCAGGTATTTGTTTTGGCTGGACCCCGTCATGAAGGGTCCTAGGATGTCCAGGCCCCACCAGGCGAATGGCCACGGGGAGCTCATGCTTTTTAGTTCGTTTGGCGGAGCTAGGTGCATATCCCCGTGCCGTTGGCATTTGTCGCATTTCTTCACATGCTCCTTGGCGTCTTGTTGCATGGTCGGCCAATAGTACCCTGCTCGGAGGGCCTTACGGGCAAGGGACTTTCCTCCGAGGTGTTGGGCGTTGATGCCTTCATGGATTTCTTGCAATACGTGGGGGACGACCTCCTATTCTATGCATTTAAGAAGTGGGATGGAGAAGCCCCGCCGGTAGAGTTTGTTTTCGAGGATAACGTACGAGCAGGCCCTTCGTTTGATGGTGCTGGCCTCCTTGGGATCCTCTGGAAGTTCGTCCCTGGTGAGGTAGTTGTAAACGGGCGTCATCCAGCAATCGCTATCCCCGATCGCGTGTACGTGTAGGGTCGAAGATCCCTTAGTGATGCTGGACCGGGGAAGTATCTCTTGGATGACTGACCTGTTTCCGCCTTTCCTCTTGGTGCTTGCCAGTTTTGACAATACGTCTGCTCGTACGTTGTGTTCGCGTGGAACGTGTCTTACTTCCACTGTTCTGAATTTCGACATCTTTTCTCTGACGAGGGTGAGGTATTCGGAGAGACTGTCGTTTTTGGCTTGATATTCCCCGGATACCTGGTTGGCTACGAGCTGCGAATCCGTGCAGATGATGACTTCCTCGGCCCCCAGGTCTTCGGCTAGGCGTAGTCCGGCGAGGAAGGCTTCGTACTCGGCCTGGTTGATCGACGTGGGAAAAGACAATGTGAGGGAAGCCTCGACTATGGTTCCTTCGTCGTTTTCTAGAATTACGCCTGCCCCGTTGCCACTAGAGCTGGATGCTCCGTCCACATAGATGGTTCATCTGTTCACTAGGTGGGGCGAGGAAATTGAGAAAGTTACCTCTGCTACGAAATCGGCCAGGGCTTGAGCCTTAAGAGCTTTCCTGCTTTCGTACTGGATGTCGAATTCGGACAGTTCTAGCGACCATCTGAGCATTCGCCCGACCATGTCTGGCCGTCCCAGTAGCTGCTTGATGGGCTGATCTGTCCTCACCACGATCGTGTGGGCCAAGAAATAGTGTCTTAGTCGTCTGGCAGCATTGACGAGGGCCAATGCTACCTTCTCTATCTGTTGATATCTCAATTTTGTGTCCTGCAGTGCCTTGCTCGTGAAATATATCGGCTTTTGCCCGCTAGGATTTTCGCGGATGAGAACGGCGCTAACGGCCTCGGCGGAGACGGCGAGGTACAGGAACAAGACCTCTCCGGTATCTGGTCATGACAACACGGGCGGTTCTGATAGAGCTTGCTTCAAGTGGAGGAGGGACGCCTCGCATTCTTCGATCCATTCAAACGCTGCTTCTTTCTGCAAGAGCTTGAAGAAAGGAAGGGCGTGCTGGGCGGACTTTGCGACGAAGCGGGATAGCGAGGTCAGTACTCCGTTGAGGGATTGGATGTTCTTTTTAGACGTGGGCGTTAGGAACTCGAAGAATGCCCGGCATTTGTCGGGGTTAGCCTCTATTCCTTGTTCTGTTAGGTAGAAACCGAGGAACTTACCTGCCCGTACCCCGAACGTGCACTTCTCCGGGTTGAAACGCATTTGGTATTTCCTTGCCTGCTCGAAAATTTTGCGGAGGTGGGCGACATGGTCTAGTTCCTCGTGGGATTTGACGATCATGTCGTCCATGTATACCTCGAGCATATCGCCTATCTGTTCGTGGAAGACTTTGTTCATCATTCGTTGGTATGTAGCGCCGGCGTTCTTCAGTCCGAAGGGCATTACGTTGTAGTAATAGTTGTCCGATTCGGTCATGAAGGTTGTGTAAGTTTTATCGCTCGCGGCCATTGGTATTTGGTTATAGCCCGAGTAGGCGTCGAGGAACGATAAAAGTTTAAAACCGGCCGAATTATCTACGAGTTTGTCTATATTGGGGAGGGGGTAGGCGTCCTTCGGACATGCCTTATTAACATCAGTATAATCAACGCACATCCTCCATTTGCCATTATTTTTTCGTACAAGTACAACATTAGAGAGCCATGTAGTATATTTGGCCTCAGAAATAAACCTAGCTTCTAGAAGGTCTTTGACAGCTTTCTCCGCGGCTTCTGTCTTCTCCGGGGATTGCTTCCTTCTGCGCTGGGCAACGGATTTGACGGTCGGGTCGATCGTGAGCTGGTGGCAGGCGACGTAGGGGTCTAATCTGGGCATTTCAGCAGCGCTCCACGCGAACAGTTCTGCGTTTTCGCGGAGGCACGCTTACAGTTGTCTTCTGGCCAGGTCGGGCAGATCTGCTCCGATCTTCACTCCCAGTTGGGGGTCTTCTCCGAACGGAACGATCTCGAAATTGCCATCTGGGACAGGTCGTAGGAGATGGCCGCTGTTGTCGGACTTACTGCCCGACGGCGTTGGAAACTTGGCGCGATCTTCTTCGCTGAACCGACTGTCTAGATCGATTGATTCGACCTGGGGAAGTGGTCTTGGCTGCTCGGAGCTGCTGGGCAGGGGGGAACGACCAGATGCTCTTGGCTTCGCCGAGATGGTGTTAAGTCCCTTTGACGCTGCTTCAAAGCAGCGGCGGGCAACCTCGATGTCGCCGTGGAGGGTGGTGACCATCCCTTCAGAAGTGTAGTACTTCATTTTGAGATGTACGGTGGAAGGTACTACAATCAACTCTGCCAGGGTTGGCCTTCCGAAGATGCACTGGTATAGTGACGGGCAATCGATTACTAGAAACTGTGCCTTGATTGCTCGGGTTGTCTTTCCTGAACCGAAGGTTACGATGAGCTCTACGTAACCTCGGGGCTTTGTCACTGCTCCGTTGAACCCTTGCAGGTCGGATCCGACGTATGGAGTGAGGTGAGAGTCGTTCAGCTGCAATGTCTCGAACAGGTGGTTGTACATTATGTCAACCGAACTGCCCTGGTCCACGAGTATCCTTCGGACATCGAAATTCGCCATCCTGGCCCGGATAAGCAGTGGGATGTTCGAATTCGGTGCCCCGCCGAGGAGTTCTTCCTTGTAGAAGGAAATGGGAGCGGACCCTTTGTGCGTGGTGTCCAGCGTGGTGACCTCGTTGGAGCTTTTGCTGATCAGTTGGTCGAATCTCCTTTTGACCGAGCCAACTGTGACTTTGTTGAATCCACCCCCGGAGATCACCATGGCCGACGGGAAGGCCTCCCATGGGCTACTGGCAACGAGGTATGTGGAGGCGAGCAGATCGTCCGGGATGCGAAAGTCTTCTGGTCGGGTCATGGACATAGCGACCTGGACGTTGGCGTCGTCGGAGGGCGGAATTTCCTCTGCGACCTTTTTGCTTTCCTGGGCCTCTTGCCGGGGAGCGTCCTTTTTTGCGAACTGCTTCAGATGGCCGCTGCGAATGAGGATCTCTATGGCATCTCTGAGGTGGATGTACTCTTCCATTGTATGGCCGTGACTCTTGTGGAAACGACAGTACTTGGACTTGTCCATCCCTGGCCTGACCGACAGCTGCTTAGGGAAACGGACTCCCGCCTGTTTGAACTCCGAGTTGGCGCACTTGGACAGTATTTTCTCCCTCGAGGCAGTGAGGGGGGTATAATCGTGGAATCGCCCGGAGGGTGCTCTCTGCTCACGTGTATCGCGAGGTCGATCGTCGCGTCTCTTGTCTCCTCGACGGGACGTCGAGGGTTCTTCAACTCTGGACGTCCGGGCGCCTTCTTGGTTGCGAGATGTCCGGACCGAGTGGGCAGCGACCTTCTCCTCGTACTGTATATGTGACTGGGCTTGGTGGAGGAGAGCGTTGAGATTCCTCGGTGGATCTAGGCCGATGGCTTTCGCGAAGTCTGAGCCAGGACGTAACCCTTGCTCAAGCAAGAATTTCTTCATGGCGTCGGTCGTTGGTACCTGGACAGCCTCCTTGTTGAAGCGCTCGATATAAGCCCGGAGGGGCTCCTCTTTGCCTTGTACGACGGCTCCCAAGGACGCCTCGGTCTTGGGGTGGCGTCGTGAAGCAGTGAAGTGACGGGAGAAGATCCTCCCCAGCTGTCTCCATGATGTGATGGATTCCTCGGGCAGCTGCTTGTACCACGTCATTGCTCCTTTACGGAGCGTGGTCGGGAACAGGCGGCACTTGATGGCTCCCCGTACCCCTCTGTAATCCAAGAGAGCGTCGATGTTCTCTATATGCTCGTCCGGGTCGGCGGTTCCATCGTACGTCCCCAGCGACAGAGGCTTCTCCAGCCCCTTAGGAAGGCGGGTTGCTAGGATCTCCCGGGACAACGGGCCGCGAGGTTCGTCGTCGCTATCTGAACTTGGCTCTGATGGTGACCGTCGTCTGCGCTCGCGGCGACGATTTCTGCGAGGTGAGGGTGAACGGGTCCGGTCACGAGGTCTGCCCGGCGGGGAGGGCCTATCTTGCCTCGTTCTTTTGCGTCTCGACGGGGATCGATCTCGCGGGGAGATCTGGTCGCGCTTGCTGTAACACCCCCTTTCTATACCCCCAAATAATCACATAAATCATTTAGGCACATATAAAATCAATTCGCCAGAGTACGATTAAAATATAGTATAAAAGAGGCATGTCACATCATACGTTAAATTAAACCATACAACACCTGCTCAAACATCGATATGCAACAGTGGGGTAACTTTGCAACAGAGGAACTTTGTCCTTACACCCACATCTCAATATTTAGAATAAAAGCGGAAAATCTAAACATTGAATAACATCAAACATATATACTTATATATACATGCGTCATCGGTTATCATCCATCAACATAATTCATGTTTACTTAAACATTCATCCACAAGATACATGTACAAATGTATCACAAAAGAATAATATACATCCTAGCTACCCGGTGCTACATATCAGAGTCAACCGACCAAAAGAATAAAGACACGCTTCACAAAAAGACCTCTCGCATACCTACTCTGCAATGCCTCATAGAGCATCATAAAACAGCAGAAGGGTGAGAAATATTATCATAATAACAATGCATATAATTATGTACTACAACATAAACATATAACACATATTCTCACCACAACTCATCATATATCACAATATGGATATATCATCAAGCCTATACATTATGCATACATTCACCATTATCATCATTCCACATGAACACACACATACTTGTTCATTCAACAATGCATCATTATAAGATACAGTTTATATCATTTCCCATAAACATACATATATCAATGTTTATTCATCAATGCACAAATACAAAGATGATCAATGCAACTCATAGAGATCGACTCTCGACTCTATGCAGATGCATGCGGTACCGACTCATCACCCGAGCTCAATTGAAGAACTCAATGGAAATATCCTCCCTGCCAGGCCTACGATATTTCCCCATCGCTCATACCATCATGGCATCCGATGTTTCTGGATTGTTCACGCAGACACAATCCGATTGCTCAAACCCCACAAGGGCACACAATCATTCTGAAGATTCCCACGGAATCAAGTGTAACTCATCACAACGATTACACCCATTGACTACGCAATGTTCAGAGGATCCTCAAATGATCATTTATGTAATCAATCACTCACACCCAACAGGGATGTGATATTACACCCGATTCTCCACGGAATCGCGACACATGAATGCATGTCATGATGTTTCTCATACAAAATGACCACATACACTCATGCAATGCACACATATTTCACAATATATTCATGCATTCTTCTCATACAATCACATACAATCTATATATATTCACATCAATGCATTATTGTATGATTCACATTCAAAACACACATTCGAAATGGAAAAAGTCATAACAAGATACTATTCCCGACTTTCCAACATAATTAAATCGACTAACAATTTCCAAGTCATCATAATAAGAAAGAACATTCCATTAGCTTTCTAATGCATCAAACCACGCCTCAAACCGAACCACAGATCAAAAGTTATGCAGAAAACAAAATTACACGAACAGCACTGTTCGCTGGGCGAACCTCCCTCGCGAGCATTCGCTAGCTCCTTCGCTAGGCGAACATCCCTCGCGAGCATTCGCTAGCTCCTTCGCTAGGCGAATGTTCCAGCGAACCAACTGTTAGCTAAAAACAGACACAAAGTTCGCTAGGCGAGCACTTGGCGAACCAAGTCAGAACCAAACAGAGCCAAAAACACCCAAAGTTCACTAGGCGAACACTCTAGCGAACCTTCGCTCATGCCTTCGCTAGGCGAATACCCGTAGCGAACCTTCGCTACCCTTCGCTGATTGGTTCGCTAGGCGAACCTGCGAAAACTCAGAATCCTTCAGCGCTGTTGAAAACCCAAAAACCCTATTTTTCAACCCAAAACATTTTCAAAACAACATACATCCATCAGAACTCAATCTAATCATGGCAACAAGCATTCTACCACAATTTCGTCGATTTCCAACCGCGAAAACATCGATTTCTCATTATCGACCTAAAATGGAAAACTGTGAAAACACCATAACCAATCCAATACACACATACACAATCATACATAATACTATACATTGATAAGATAACAATGTTTCACACCCTTACCCGATTAAATCGATTCCTAGAGGTTGATTTTCTTGGTTTTCCTCTTTTCCTCTTCTTTTCTCTTCCTCTTCTTTCTTTCTCTCCGTTTTCTCTCTATTTCTCTTTTCTTTCTCTTTTCTATCTATTTTCTTTCTTTTCTATTTCTTTTCTCTCATTTTCCACTAAATCAATTAATTCATTTTTCTCACAAAATTCTAACTCCACAAAATTTCTAACTTATGATTAATTGAGAAAAGTCTAAAATACCCTCCATTCTAATTTCCCCGAAAACTCTCAAAAACGGTAAAATAACATTTAACACACCAATTTAACAAATAAAATAATTTATCACCCAATTAAAACAAAAGACTCAAGAATAATGGAATAATCAAAATCGGGTCGTTACAACTCTCCCCCACTTTAG
Source organism: Lathyrus tuberosus (assembly GCA_022829125.1). NCBI lineage: Eukaryota > Viridiplantae > Streptophyta > Magnoliopsida > Fabales > Fabaceae > Lathyrus > Lathyrus tuberosus. Next base: position 8,492,291 of record JALAZF010000082.1, on the reverse strand, counting down.
AAATTTTCGTCCTCGAAAATAATACCTGATTCAAACAACTCCGGATACGACTCTCGCATCCCACTCTCTAGTTCCCAAGTCATATTGCCTTCCGCAGCGCCTCCCCACGCTACTTTCACAAGCGCAATATTCTTGCCTCTTAGTTTCTTAACTTCACGGTCCAAAATCCTAACCGGTAAAGCTTCCAACGTAAGGTTATCTCTCACTTCTACCTCGTCCATAGGAATAACATGTGACGGAGCCGGAACATATTTCCGAAGTTGCGAAACATGGAATACGTCATGCAAATTCGAAAGGTTCGGAGGCAACGCCACACGGTAAGCCACAACACCAACTCGTGAAGTAATCTGATACGGACCAATAAAACGAGAAGTCAACTTCTTCGATTTCAAAGCACGACCCACACCCGTAACCGGTGTAACTCTCAAAAACACATGGTCGCCTTCTTGAAATTCAAGATCTTTCCTTCTCTTGTTATGATAGCTCTTCTGTCTACTTTGAGAAGCTTTCATCTTCTCCCGAATAAACTTCACTTTCTCCGTCGTTTGTTGTACCATTTTCGGTCCAACTATCGTCCTCTCGCCGGTTTCATGCCAACACAAAGGTGTTCGACATCTCCGACCATACAAAGCCTCAAATGGTGCCATACTTATACTCGAATGAAAACTGTTATTGTAAGTGAATTCAATCAACGCCAAATAATCATCCCAAGCACCACCTTGCTCGAGTACACAAGCACGCAATAAATCCTCCAACGATTGAATCGTCCTTTCGGTTTGACCGTCCGTTTGCGGATGATAAGCCGAACTCAATCTTAGCTTAGAACCCAAAGCCTCTTGTAAACTCACCCAAAATCTCGATGTAAATCTCGGATCTCGATCCGATACAATACTCTTAGGAACTCCATGTAACTTCACAACCACAAGAACATAAATCTCGGCTAACTTCTCCAAAGGATAACTAATATCAATTGGAATAAAGTGAGCAGATTTAGTAAGCCTATCAACAATTACCCAAATAGCATTATGACCTCTTTGTGTATTCGGCAATCCCGTAACGAAATCCATCGATATACTATCCCATTTCCATTCCGGAATATCCAACGGTTGGATCAATCCACTAGGCTTTTGATGTTCCACCTTAGACTTTTGACAAGTTAAGCACGCATACACAAATTGAGCAACATCTCTCTTTAAACCGGACCACCAAAAGATCTCCTTCAAATCTTGATACATCTTATTCGCACCCGGATGAATACTTAAATTACTTCGGTGTCCTTCCTCCAAAATCATCTTTTTCAACTCCACATCGTCGGGAATACAAATACGACCACAGAATCTCAAAACTCCAAAATTATCAACCTTAAAATCCTCGTTCTCATTCATCATCAAATCAACGAACTTCAAATCCAACTTTTGCTTTTCACTAACCGTTGCAAGAAAATCATTCGTAACATGTATCATACCAAGTCGCACACTTCGCGGCGTCATTTCGCAAACCAAACTCAAGTCTCTAAAATCCTCCAAAAGTTCCCATTCTCTCATCATCAATGCGGACATATGTAACGATTTCCGACTCAAAGCATCGGCCACCACGTTTGCCTTACCCGGATGGTAATTCAAACCAAAATCATAATCCTTCAAAAGCTCTAACCACCTTCTTTGTCTCATGTTCAATTCTTTTTTATCAAATAAATATCTTAAGCTTTTGTGATCACTAAAAACTTCAAATCTTGCACCATAAAGGTAATGCCTCCATATTTTCAAAACAAACACCACGACCGCTAACTCCAAGTCATGTGTAGGATAATTCTTTTCATGCACTCTCAATTGTCTAGAAGCATATGCCACAACTTTTCCATCTTGCATCAAAACACCACCTAAACCCACCAATGAAGCATCACAATACACTACAAATGGTTCATTAGGATTAGGCAAAATCAAGATCGGCGTCGTTGTCAGCCTTCTCTTTAGCTCATTGAAACTCTCTTCACAATGAATATCCCAAATGAAAGCCTTTCCTTTACAAGTCAATTGCGTTAAAGGAAGTGCCAACTTTGAAAATCCCTCAATAAACCTCCGATAATAACCCGCCAAGCCTAAAAAGCTTCGAATCTCCGTAACCGACCTAGGAACCTCCCATTGTATCACCGCATCTATCTTGGATGGATCAACACTAATACCACTACCGGAAATAACATGTCCAAGGAAGCTTACTTCCGACAACCAAAATTCACATTTCGACAACTTAGCATACAATTGTTTCTCTTTCAAAATTTGCAACACAATTCTCAAATGCTCTTCATGCTCCTCTTGAGACTTAGAGTAAATCAAAATATCATCGATGAACACAACCACAAAACGATCCAACTGTTCATGAAAAATACGATTCATGTATTCCATAAACACACCCGGCGCGTTAGAAACCCCGAATGGCATCACGGAGTATTCGTAATGACCATACCGTGTCCTAAATGCCGTCTTTTGAATATCTTCTCCTTTCACACGAATCTGGTGGTATCCTGATCTCAAATCAATCTTGCTAAAAACATTCGCACCAACCAATTGGTCCATCAAATCATCGATCCTTGGAAGCGGATACTTGTTCTTAATTGTCACTTTGTTCAACTGTCGATAATCAATGCATAACCGCATACTCCCGTCCTTCTTCTTTACCAACAATACCGGAGCACCCCAAGGAGAAACACTTGGCCTTACAAATTTCTTGTCCAACAAGTCATTCAATTGCTTTTTCAATTCTACCAATTCCGATGCCGACATACGATACGGTGCCATCGAAATCGGTCTAGTACCCGAAACTAGATCAATTGAAAATTCAACTTCTCTTTCCGGCGGTACATCCCTAATATCTTCCGGAAACACTTCTGGAAATTCACACACCACTGGGAACACATCAAGCTCAACTTGACTCTCCACCGACAATGATGCAAACAAACCAAACAATTGAGCTTCGTCCGCTAAAAGTTTCTTCAACTCTTTAGTGGATAGGAAACTCTCAAATTCATCATCTTCCAAAGAAGGAAACCTCACTGACTTGTGATAGCAATCTATATGAACTCGATTAAATTGCAACCAGTTCATACCCAAGATCACGTCCAATCCCTCCAACGGCAAACATACTAAATCCATAATGAAGTCTTTACCACACATGGTCAAAGGACAACTTACACACACCAAAGACGTAGTTACCGACCCTGAAGCAGGAGTCTCAATAACCATTTCAGTACCCATCAAAGTTAACGCAAGATTCAAACGCTTCGCGCACTCAGACGAAATAAACGAATGAGTCGCTCCCGTATCGATAACAGCAACTAAAGGTGTACTATTAATAAAGCATGTACCTTTAATCAAACGGTCTGCATTCGTAGTTTGAGTCCCCGCCAATGCAAACACCTTTCCGCCCGCTTGAGCTTGTTTCGGCTTAGTACACTTAGTACTAATGTGACCCACTTCTCCACAATTATAGCACTTCACTACATTCCTCCTACACTCAGTACTAGCATGCCCTACTCCTCCACAGTTAGAACATTTCACCACAGTCTTCCTACAATCAAATGATTTATGACCCATACCTCCACACTTGAAACACTTTACGGGACCAGAACTTCCTCCTCCAGACCTCCTATCAAAGTTTCCCCTATGCTTGCCCTTATCAACGGGTGTCACATAAGGTCCACCTCGAGCTTGTTGCTTTCCCTTCCTCTCATTCAAACTTTTGTAATGTGTAGAACGAGCCTTGCTATCTTCCTCGAAGATTCTACAACATTCCGTCAAATCCGCAAACCTCCTTATCCTTTGATACCCCACAGTTTGTTTAATCTCAGGACGTAAACCATTCTCATATTTAATACACTTTGAGAACTCAGCAGTAATCGCAGCATAATGAGGATGGAATTGAACCAACTCCACAAACTTAGCAGTATAGTCCACCACCGACATACTACCTTGTTTTAGTTCAAGAAACTCCATCTCCTTCTTTCCCTTTACACTCTCAGGGTAATACTTCCTTAAGAATTCAGTACGAAATAAATTCCAAGTTACCTCTTCATCATCCACCTCAAGAACTTCACGCATACCGACCCACCAATCGTCGGCTTCTTCCTTCAACATGTGAGATCCAAGCCTCACCTTATTCTCCTCCGCACAATCCATAACTCTGAAGATCCTTTCAATCTCTTTCAACCAAACTTGAGCACCCTCGGGATCAAATCTTCCTTTGAAAACCGGTGGTTGATTCTTCCTGAACTCATCATTAGCATTCACATTCGGCGCACCTTGCACCGCCCTAGCCATTGCTTCCAAAGCAGCAGCCATCGCATTATCGTTTCTACCAGCCATATTCTGATCATTCCCAAAAATTACAACAAGGTTAAACAACAGTTCAACCAACACAACAACAAGACAGACACAACTGACTCAACTCTGGCTCTGATACCACTTAATGTAACACCCCATTTCTATACCCCCAAATAATCACATAAATCATTTAGGCACATATAAAATCAATTCGCCAGAGTACGATTAAAACATAGTATAAAAGAGGCATGTCACATCATACGTTAAATTAAACCATACAACACCTGCTCAAACATCGATATGCAACAGTGGGGTAACTTTGCAACAGAGGAACTTTGTCCTTACACCCACATCTCAATATTTAGAATAAAAGCGGAAAATCTAAACATTGAATAACATCAAACATATATACTTATATATACATGCGTCATCGGTTATCATCCATCAACATAATTCTTGTTTACTTAAACATTCATCCACAAGATACATGTACAAATGTATCACAAAAGAATAATATACATCCTAGCTACCCGGTGCTACATATCAGAGCCAACCGACCAAAAGAATGAAGACACGCTTCACAAAAGGACCTCCCGCATACCTACTCTGCAATGCCTCATAGAGCATCATAAAACAGCAGAAGGGTGAGAAATATTATCATAATAACAATGCATATAATTATGTACTACAACATAAACATATAACACATATTCTCACCACAACTCATCATATATCACAATATGGATATATCATCAAGCCTATACATTATGCATACATTCACCATTATCATCATTCCACATGAACACACACATACTTGTTCATTCAACAATGCATCATTATAAGATACAGTTTATATCATTTCCCATAAACATACATATATCAATGTTTATTCATCAATGCACAAATACAAAGATGATCAATGCAACTCATAGAGACCGACTCTCGACTCTATGCAGATGCATGCGGTACCGACTCATCACCCGAGCTCAATTGAAGAACTCAATGGAAATATCCTCCCTGCCGGGCCTACGATATTTCCCCATCGCTCATACCATCATGGCATCCGATGTTTCTGGATTGTTCACGCAGACACAATCCGATTGCTCAAACCCCACAAGGGCACACAATCATTCTGAAGATTCCCACGGAATCAAGTGTAACTCATCGCAACGATTACACCCATTGACTACGCAATGTTCAGAGGATCCTCAAATGATCATTTGTGTAATCAATCACTCACACCCAACAGGGACGTGATATTACACCCGATTCTCCACGGAATCGCGACACATGAATGCATGTCATGATGTTTCTCATACAAAATGACCACATACACTCATGCAATGCACACATATTTCACAATATATTCATGCATTCTTCTCATACAATCACATACAATCTATATATATTCACATCAATGCATTATTGTATGATTCACATTCAAAACACACATTCGAAATGGAAAAAGTCATAACAAGATACTATTCCCGACTTTCCAACATAATTAAATCGACTAACAATTTCCAAGTCATCATAATAAGAAAGAACATTCCATTAGCTTTCTAATGCATCAAACCACGCCTCAAACCGAACCACAGATCAAAAGTTATGCAGAAAACAAAATTACACGAACAGCACTGTTCGCTGGGCGAACCTCCCTCGCGAGCATTCGCTAGCTCCTTCGCTAGGCGAACATCCCTCGCGAGCATTCGCTAGCTCCTTCGCTAGGCGAATGTTCCAGCGAACCAACTGTTAGCTAAAAACAGACACAAAGTTCGCTAGGCGAGCACTTGGCGAACCAAGTCAGAACCAAACAGAGCCAAAAACACCCAAAGTTCGCTAGGCGAACACTCTAGCGAACCTTCGCTCATGCCTTCGCTAGGCGAATACCCGTAGCGAACCTTCGCTACCCTTCGCTGATTGGTTCGCTAGGCGAACCTGCGAAAACTCAGAATCCTTCAGCGCTGTTGAAAACCCAAAAACCCTATTTTTCAACCCAAAACATTTTCAAAACAACATACATCCATCAGAACTCAATCTAATCATGGCAACAAGCATTCTACCACAATTTCGTCGATTTCCAACCGCGAAAACATCGATTTCTCATTATCGACCTAAAATGGAAAACTATGAAAACACCACACCCAATCCAATACACACATACACAATCATACATAATACTATACATTGATAAGATAACAATGTTTCACACCCTTACCCGATTAAATCGATTCCTAGAGGTTGATTTTCTTGGTTTTCCTCTTTTCCTCTTCTTTTCTCTTCCTCTTCTTTCTTTCTCTCCTTTTTCTCTCTATTTCTCTTTTCTTTCTCTTTTCTATCTATTTTCTTTCTTTTCTATTTCTTTTCTCTCATTTTCCACTAAATCAATTAATTCATTTTTCTCACAAAATTCTAACTCCACAAAATTTCTAACTTATGATTAATTGAGAAAAGTCTAAAATACCCTCCATTCTAATTTCCCCGAAAACTCTAAAAAACGGTATAATAACATTTAACACACCAATTTAACAAATAAAATAATTTATCACCCAATTAAAACAAAAGACTCAAGAATAATGGAATAATCAAAATCGGGGCGTTACACTTGCGAGTGGGTCGTATCTCAGGCTCGTGCCTAACCGCACGGTTTTCTCCGCGCCTAGGTGGCGGGCTTTTGGATCTTCGGGCTTTATTCCGGGGAGGAGAGGATCTTGGGAAATATGCCTCCTCAAGAGCTCCTATCCTTTCTCCTTGTTGTAGGATGAGGAGGTTGGTGCGGCTAACAGCTTCCAGAAGGGCTGCCACGGCCAAGTCGGCGCTGGGCGGATCGGGAACTGGCCGGTCTTCCGATGGGATCTGCACGTCTCCTTGCCCGGTGGGAGGAGGAGTTGGAGATGCAGTAGCCCCATCCCGACGGAAATGGGGGTCAGAAAGTAACGAAGAATGGCCGTCAACGTCCATCTTGTTGACGGGGACGAGAACAGTGGTGTCAGCACCTATCGCGGAATTCTGGGCAGCCATACGTGGGCGGATCAAAGATAATATGTTTTGATCTTTCGGTTTCCGAGGAGGAATGAAAGAAGGGGAGAACAAGAAGTTCCCACAGACGGCGCCACTGATCCGATGTACACGAACTGGTCCACGCGGGCTGGTCGTTATGGAGGTGCCCGGATGGGTGCTGGTCGTACTCGCTGTCCGGTAAGTGATTGAGGAGAGGTGGTGGTGTACCTGCAAGGCACTCCGACACTCAAGTAAGAAAGGGTCAGAGAAAAGGGGCAAGTACAAAGTATCAGTTCGTAGGGTGAATATTTGATACCTGACCCTCTCAAGTGAGAGGATTTATATAGGGCTCTAAGCGCGTGGCTAACGGTCCTATTTTTGGGGCGAAATAACCGTTTTCCCTAAAGAATCAGTCGATGCCCAAACTAGCCGTTACGACGGACAGGGTGTCCAAAACTTAGCCGTTATGTCGGGCATATGCTTAGTTTCGGGCATCTGCCCATGGATGTTCGGGGAGCACTGAAACTGTGCGTGTTGGGCAGAATGTCCGGGGAGGAACGTTATGTTCCTTGCCCGGTAGGAGGGGCAGAAAAGTAATTTTTGCCCTTCTGTGGATTGGACTTAGGCGATTTGGGCCGCTCTGTAGCAGAGGCTTATTGGGCCAATTCTATCCATTGGTCCAGTCCAGAACAATTAATTTGTTGGATAAACATATTAGTATGTTTTTTCATTACAAAGAAAAAACTATATTTCATAAGATAAAAATGAAACATACCGGAGTGTAATGCCTTCAATTCCGCATTTAGAAAATCTTTTGAAAAAATAGCTAGAATGAGACAATCAACAAACCTTTAATAATCAATAAAAAAAATTAGATCGAATAGGATGTGACATCGGATCCAAATCAACCCCTTTTCAAAACAATAAGAAATTTACCTCTCAATCACTTTTAAAAAATTCTTTTTTAATTTTGAAACTAAAGCAACTATGCTTAACGCTTGTAAATGCATAGTCGAAAGCCATAGTCGAGCCACCATGCGTCCGAACATAGTGTTCGATATATAATTTAAATGTTTCAAAATAGTTGAATTAGTTAGACACAAATTATAAATAAACATTTGTCAAAATTAAAACAAATAAATTAATTATTAAGTATATATTGCTTCATTTTTGGAAAAATGCTAGCTTTCTTAAAAAAACACATGTGCACTACGCATAAATAATAATTATTTAGATGATAAATGATAAGTGATATAATTTTAAAAAATGAACTTCAATTTAATATGATTTCAACTTTCCTAGAGAATCTAGGGAACCTATACCACCCTCAATGATATGCACAGATAAAGCGCATGTAAACCAATAAAACAAGTAAAGATTGATAAGAAATAATGGAATTAGTAGTGAAATTGAAGATATTGTAATTGAGAATCTAAATTTGTTAAAAAATAATTGAGTTGATAAAACTAATTTATATAAAACTGTTTTTTAAATGAAAATAAGATACGCAAACAAACAAATAAAAATAAAAGAAATATCTATACAATATGTTATTTAACTAAAAAATCGTAGATGCCATATTAAAATTTTCTTTGATTCGAGGGTCTTGAACAAATAATACTTATAAGTCATTGTTAAGTTGTATTAGATGGTAGTCTTGTACATCAAAAGGAGACTTGACCATAACGTCTTTCATAATTTTTGTTGAAATGAACAAAGTAGAGTAGACATTCAATCAATTGTAATATTTGTTATCTATTTTTATAGGATGATTTGCAATGGCTCAAAAATGACTATACAACAAAAATTATTCAATGTACAAACGTATCTATGACCTTATTAAAAAAATCTAAATATATATAGTATCTAGATGATTTTGCTTTAAATATTTATTAGATCAATGACAATGGCAAAAACTTAGATAATTTCAAGTTAGAATATCAATTCAAAACCCTGCTGGGGAAGAACATCATTTTGGATATTAAAAATTATATATACATTTGATATTCTATTAATGGAAACATAAAATAATAAATTTAAGTATGGTATATAAAATGTACTCGCATAAACTTTTTAATTAATTATGTAAATTGAGTGCATTTTATTTTAAATAAACATCATTTCTAGAGTACGTTTTATGTACCATACTTAAACACACTATTTCATGTTTCTATTAATGGAAAACCATACATGTATGTATAATGTCTAATATCTTAAATGATGTTCTTGACATGAAGAGCTTTGAGTTAATATTTTTAACTTGAAATTGTCCAAATTTTTGTAATTGCAATTGGTCAAATAGATATTTAAAGCAAAATTATATATATATATATATATATATATATATATATATATATATATATATATATATATATATATATTCTTTAATACGGTCATAGTTACAATGCATTGCTAATCCTGTGCCTAGAATAATTTTTGCTATGTAGAGTCATATTCAAGCCACTGCAAATCACCATATAAAAATGGATGACAAAGGTTATAATTGACTGAATCTCTACTCTGTCTTGCTCATTTCAACATAACGTTGTAGTTAAATCTCTTTTTGATATACAAGATTACCGCCTAATACAACTTAATAATGACTTGCAAGTACTCTTAATTCAAGATCATCAAATCAAAGAAAACCTTAATATGGTATGTATGTTTTTTTTAGTTAAATGACCTGTTGTATAGATCTTTCTTTTATTTTAACTTGTTTGGTTGCAATCTTGTTTTCATTTAAAAAAACGGTTTTATACAAATTGGTTTTATCAATTCAATTATTCTTAGTAATTTTAAATTCTCAATTATGATATATTCATTTTCACTATTAATTATTTCTTACCAATCTTTATTTGTTTTATTTGTTTACATGTTGCTACTAATTCCATTATTTCTTACCAATCTCTATTTTTTTATTTGTTTACATGCTGCATCATTGAGAGTGAGTATAGGTTACTTGGACTCTTCAGGAAATTTTCAAGGGCTAGCCAATTTATTAGGTGGAAACCATATAAAATTGAAGTTATTTTTTAAAATTTTATCACTTATCATTTAACATAATTATATGTAGAGCACATGATTTTTGAAGAGAGCCAACATTTTTTCAAAAATAAAGCAGAATGTTCCTAATAATTAATTTCTTTGTTTTAATTTTTAATTTTGACAAATGTTTACTTCTAATTTGTGCCTAACCAATCAGACTATTTTGAAACATTTAAATTATAGTTCAAACACTATGTTGGAATGCATGGTGACTCGATAATGACATTTACAAGCATTGAGCATATATAGTTGCTTTAGTTTTGAAATTAATGGAGAAATTTTTGAAAAGTCCTTGGGTAAATTTCTTATAATATTCAAATTATTTTGGGAAAGGATTAGGTTGGATCCTATGCCATATCCAATCGGTCTAATAACATTTTATATTGATTATTAAAGGTTTGTTGATGATCTTATTTGCCTACTTTTTTGAAAGATATTCTAAAGACGGAATTGAATGCAGTACACCTCGATATGTTTCATTTTTATTTTATTAAATATAGTTTTTTCTTTGGAATGAACAAAAATACTATGTTTATATAACAAATTAATGTAATAGTTAGAATTTTAGAAAAGATAAAATGATCTGACATTTATTCTTGATTAATTTAGATGTCACTCATCAAAACAAGGCCACTAGTATGATAAAGTGTTTTTTTATTAGGTTTTTGTATTTTGTTTTTCATTATTAAATTTTTATATTATATATTTGTATATATTTATTGTTCAATTTCTATTGCTTTTTCATGAAATGTAGGAAAGAAATAGAATTTGAGGGGAGAGAGGAGTAAGTTATGAAGATCTTTACCACCAATAGTAAATACTACAAAAAGTGATGAAGTTAGTTGTTATAGGTGGAAGTAAGTTTTTATATTATATCTATTTTCATCCATAACCAATTAATTTTACCCAGAAATTATCACATTTAGTACATAATACACATATTTATTGTCCAATAAACATATTCAATTGGGTTTCAACGGGATCTATAACTATTTAGGTTCGACGGCGAGTTCAGTACAAAATAGAAAAAAGAAAGCTTCCAAAAAAACCCTTCTATTTGAAAATCTGGTATTTTATATCACTTAAATGATGTCACTGGTGATTGGTGATGATATACTAATAGTTTCATTGACCTTGTCGTGTCTACAAGGTGTATCAATATCACCCAGAGCGATATGTTTCTCATTTCAACTATTAATGTAAGAGATGTTATTTAGACATTACTTTTACTTATTTTCTTCCTTTAAAATTTCAAAATTACACAACACTGAGAGGTCCATGTCCTCAGCCATTTAGCTATTTAAGTGTCTCTCCATTAGACAATTAACATACTTCGAAAATCCTAAATGGCAATGAGGATAGTAATCATCCTATACTCACTCTTCCGATATTCGTTTCTCAAATCCTACAAAGGTACATTGTTGTTGATTATTCTTTAATATAACAATATGCTATAGTTTATATCTATCAGCACTTTTAATCTATCAATTGATAATATTGGTATCAGAGCCTAGTTATTATAAGACGTTCTCATAACATCAAACTTCTTCACATTCTTCGACAACAACCTCCTCAACCTCTGTATTGAGTCCCTCAGTGGCCTTAACAACCATGAAATCTAGAGGCTCAACATAGTGTGCTTTTTTAACCTGAAGAGGGTTATTATCAATTTTCGTCTGTGGTTTGGTCTTATCTTCATTTTCAGCCTATCCTCTTTCAAAGCATTTTGCATAAATCCCTGCAAAGAAAACTTTGAGATGTTTTATGATCCAAAAAATTATGATATTTTCATAAATCTCTTTTTTTTCTTTGTTCTAGTGGAGGTGATTTTAGGCCTTTTGGCAATATGATTTTGTACAATCTCTCTTTCAAACAAAGAAATCTCTTTTCACTTTCACAAATGATTATGACGAATAGAAAAAAAACAATGCTGATTCTAGAGACTGTTAGTTTGTTGTAATGTGGATTTAGCCTTTATTTGTGATTTCACTTCTCCGTTTTTATTTATTTTTCATACATCATTGACCTATTCCTTGTTGCACTTCTTGTCAGATTCAAAACAACATATTCCATATAAGATATAGATACAAACATAATCAAATTATGGAAAACATGTAAGGTCAGTGAATCACTGAAAATCCCTAACATGAATGGGTTTTTAAAGGAAGAAGTATTTGATGGGGTTGGAGGCCCATTTCTCGATCCTTCTTAGAAGTTTATTTCTCCCACACTTATAGTTCAGAAAAAAAAAAGATTGAGTTCTGGTCCAAACATAAAAACTCTTCAAGAATTCATAGTGACGTGTTATACATTGGGATATGATATAATTTAAGCAGCTTACACCAAATAGAGCTAAACACTAGGCATTATCACAATTTTGGGTTAACATGCTTGAAGACAAGTTGCTTGGTGTCATGACTAAGGTCAGCCATCTAGGTATATTTAACCTTTATTTGTGATTTCACTTCTCCGATTTTATTTATTTTTCATACATCATTGACCTATTCCTTGTTGCACTTCTTGTCAGATTCAAAACAACATATTCCATATAAGATATCGATACAAACATAATCAAATTATGGAAAACATGTAAGGTCAGTGAATCACTGAAAATCCCCAACATGAATGGGTTTTTAAAGGAAGAAGTATTTGATGGAGTTGGAGGCCCATTTCTCGATCCTTCTTAGAAGTTTATTTCTCCCACACTTATAGTTCAGCAAAAAAAAGATTGAGTTCTGGTCCAAACATAAAGACTCTTCAAGAATTCATAGTGACGTGTTATACATTGGGATATGATATAATTTAAGCAGCTTACACCAAATAGAGCTAAACACTAGGCATTATCACAATTTTGGGTTAACATGCTTGAAGACAAGTTGCTTGGTGTCATGACTAAGGTCAGCCATCTAGATATATTTAAAAAAAATTACCTTTTCTTAAGCTAATCTTACATAATTAGATTACTATCACTTTGCAATTTATCCATTATAAAATGCTTCCGTTCAGAGATATATGTGATAGAAACAAGTACCAATTGATACATTTCCTGAATAATTAATAGAGAAATAATGCAATAAGAGTATATTATTATATGTATCAAATTTGTAACTACATTACAGTCATGCTGGGCTATAAGGCTCTTGCTGAGAACTTTTTCTCTTAATAAAAAGATATTAAGCTCCACGTGGTTGGTTTTGGCATGCATACAGGAATGTGAGAGAGAGAGCAATTATGCTGAGATTGCCACAAAGGAGGACTGGTGTGGTGAATGACACCCTAAGCTCTTCCCAAAGAGATAGAATTATTTTGATAATTTAGGTTTCCATGAAGCACAAAGTTATGAAGGCAGAATAACCTGTATCTTATCTCCTTAGGAAAAAAAAGGTTAATATGTTTGGTGACATTGGTAAAACATGTAATGAAAGTTGAAATGAAACTTTTACATAAGAACAATAAAATCATTTAATGCAGGTGAATGATATTTGTTTATCAAATATGAGAAATTTAATGTGTTCACTCTTAGAGTGTTGTAACAGACCAAAGATCTTTTATAGAAAGAGGCAGTTTCCACAACTCTTTTAAATCATTTATGTCCTTGATTGAATCAACCGTCAAACCGTCATTCACATTGCATGCTTCTATGATGTAAATAAGTGTTAATGAAAAAAAGGTTAATAAGTCAAACCTTTTGAGAAGTAAAAAGGTTGCATTTTGAGCTGAACCTTTAAAAATGCAAAATACAAAAGGTGTAAAAACATCAGAAAAAACAGAAGTGATTGAAATGCATAAATTCAAACCATTTCTGAAGTTAAAAGGTTGCCCTAAACCTTTTTACTAAGATGACATATAAAAGGTGTAAAAATATGAAAAAACAATGTCACGATAAAAAAACATCAAAAGGGAAGTTAGTGATTAAAAACATAAAAAAACTGAAGCTCTGTGAAAAGGTTGAATTTTTACATAATGATAGAGATAAAACTTACCTAAATCGTATTTTAGATTGAATATTGTGGAACTTTCCTTTCTAGAGATAGCACCTTTGTGAGAGACATACCACATATACACCAAAAACTTTAAGGTGATATGTGGGTGGGTTCTCTCACTTATAAATGCTCAAGTCACCACATTCCTATCTAATGTGGGACTATTATTCACACTACTCACATTTACTTGTAATACTTAAACATTGAGATTGTTGAAGGCTGATGAATATCAACCGAAAAACCATAAAAATGAAGAGGTGTAGGATTTTAAGGGTGGGCTGTTAGGGTATGGAAGAGGCAAAAAATGAAAGGTAAAAGATGAGTCACAAAGCTATTATAGCAGAAAGCAGTGTAATCATATAATGAGTAAAAAGCACATTCTAAACTAACAATGAAACAAATCTAATAGAACTCGTTTTGGGCTGTTGTAGGTATTAAAGGGATTACATCAATCACTAAAAGGATATGCATTTTTTTGTAGCAATTTGGGCAATGAGAATGTCACAAGAATGCAAACTATTATAGTTTGAATCAGTGAATAACTATCCCACTATAAACTATAGCATGATACATAGAAAATAATTCAATGTGACATCCCACCTGATTGAACACGTTGGGGGCTAAGGAGCTGCACAATGGGCATCTGTTCCCCTAACATAGAACATATGTTTTCCTAGGGAAAATATAATCAATATTAACTATCACTAACCACGAGCCATTGACTGAAATACATAAGTACGACAACGGGGAGTTGAGACATTCCACCTATATAGGACAGTCACATATTGTATGCATCAAAAGTGCACTGCATAGTACCTCAAGGCCAAGCGTATTATATTTATATTCATTTAGCTTCTATCAAGTATATTATGATGAATCAAAGTCTATAAAAATTTAACAGTTATAGCAGAAAGCAGTGCAATCATATATTTGAATTACGCATATGATATAGGTGAAAACGACAACACAATTCAAACTGAAGTTATTAGCAATGTTGAAAATACAAATATGTCAAGATTTATGTATTTATTTATTTGTTTTAGAATTGTTTCTGTTTAAAATTAATGGCAGTTGCTAAAACCTGGTCTTTAGGAATTGTCGTATCGTGTTTTAGTTGGTTAGTGGATAGCTAGTTTTAGAGAAACTGGAAACAACTGTTATACTTTGTAATGCCTACAAAAGGGACCTATTCTTATGAATAAAACATCCAGTATTTTGTTTCTCTTATATCAGTGGTATCCATAGCTAGGTTACGTGAGAGGGACTGCATAAAAAAAATACTGCGAGGGAGAGAACCAGGAAAAGCTGTAATTTTTTTTCTCACACATGGCTTCAGAAAATGGATTTGTGCAAGCAGCTATTCCACGCTTTGATGGTCACTATGACCATTGGAGCAAGCTTATGGAGAACTTCTTGAGATCCAAAGAATACTGGACGACTGTTGTTTCTGGCATAGCAGAACCCTGCAGCAGATGCTGCGTTGCCAGACAGGCAAAAGACGGAGCAGGAAGGACTAAAGCTGAAGGATCTCAAAGCAAAGAATTATCTTTTCCAAGCAATTGACCGATCAATTTTGGAAACCATTCTTTGCAAGGACACTGCAAAGCATATTTGGGATTCCATAAAGAAGAAATACCAAGGTACAACAAGAACAAAGAGGCAGCAGCTTCAATCACTTCGTTCAGAGTTTGAATTACTTCGAATGAAATCAGGAGAGTCAGTTACTGACTACTTTTCAAGAATGATAGCTATCGTTAACAAGATGCGGATTCATGGAGACAAGACAACAAATGTCACCGTTGTTGAGAAGATTCTTCGATCCTTGACACCAAAATTTAATTTTGTTGTTTGTTCGATAGAAGAAGCAAATGATGTGGATGAACTTTCAATTGATGAATTGCAAAGTTCCTTGCTGGTTCATGAGAATAAAATCAACAACCAAAACAAAGAGGAGCAAGCACTTAAAGCCTCGACTTATTCAAATACCTCTAATTTTAGAGGAGGCCGAGGCAGGGGCAGGGGAAGAGGTCGAGGTGGTTACGGTAGAGGTGACAATGGTCGTAGCAGCAACCATAGCAACGATCCTGCCAACCACCAGAATTTAGACAACTCAGGGAGAGGAAGATGTCGAGGTGGCTATCGTGGAGGTAATCATTCAAACAATTATCGCCCAAAATCTAATGTTGAGTGTTATCGCTGTCATAAATATGGTCATTATCAAAATGAATGTAGAATTAACTTGAATGACCAAAATGGAGAAAGGACCAACTTCGCAGAAAGAGAAGAAGAGGAATCTCTCTTGATGGTGTGCAATGTGACCGAGGAAATTCCAGATAATTTGTGGTATTTGGATACTGGCTGCAACAATCATATGTGTGGCGATAAGAAGGCATTCTCTGACTTAGACGAATTATTTCACAACACTGTTAAATTTGGTGACAACTCTACTATTTCTGTCATGGGAAAAGGAACAATTGGCATTCATACCAAGAAAAAATATGTTCAAACTACTTCTAATGTTCTTTTTGTTCCAAACTTGAAAACAAATTTACTAAGTGTTGGTCAGCTTCAAGAAAAGGGATATGGAATCTATGTCAAAAATGGAGTTTGCAGAATTGAAGATGAAAATTTGGGTTTAATAGCTCAAGTGAACATGACAGCTAATAGAATGTTTCCATTGTATCTACAAGACAATACTCAATCATGTCTTTCTGCAAGGTTAAAAGAAAAGGATTGGCTTTGGCACTTTCGCTACGGGCATCTTAGTTTTGGTGGGTTAAAGACTTTACAACAAAAGAATATGGTGACAGGTCTTCCTCAAATCACAATCCCTTCTGAAGTTTATGAAGAATGTGTCGTTAGCAAACAACACCAGAATCAATTCCCACAAGGAAAATCATAGAGGGAAAAGGCTGCACTAGAGCTTGTTCATTCTGATATATGCGGACCAATTACTCCATGTTCTAATGGAGGTAAGAGGTATATAATTACTTTCATTAATGATTTTAGTCGTAAAGTCTGGGTTTATTTCTTGCAAGAAAAATCTGAAGCATTTCTAGCATTTAAAAGCTATAAAGCATTGGTTAAAAAAGAGGTAGGCAGTCCAATCAAAGTTCTACGCACAGATCGCGGTGGAGAATATAGTTCACATGAATTTGCAAATTTGTGTGAGACTCATGGAATCAAAAGGCAGTTTACAGCAGCTTATACACCCCAACAAAATAGCGTATGTGAGAGGAAAAATCGCACTATTATGAATATGGTGCGTAGCATTTTGTTAAGGAGTTGCATTCCAAAAAGTTTTTGGCCAGAAGCTGTCAACTGGAGCATACATGTACTGAATAGAAGTCCCACACTTGTTGTTAAAAATATGACACCGGAAGAAGCATGGAGCGGAAGAAAACCAGCCGTAGACTATTTTCGAGTTTTTGGGTGTATCGCTTATGCTCATATTGCAGATCATAAGAGAAAAAAGCTAGATAGCAAGGGAGAAAAATGCATTTTTCTTGGTGTTAGTGATGCATCAAAAGCTTACAAAGTATACAATCCAAGCACCAAGAAAATTGTCATTAGTCGTGATGTAGTCTTTGATGAAGAAGTAACCTGGTCATGGAAAGAAGATGAGGCTAAACTATGTATCCCAATAGCCTTTGATGATAATGAGGAAAGGGAGAAACCTATGGAAAATGTGCAAGAAGTAGAAGGAAATCAGAATGTTCCTATAGATGATCAAAGTCCACTTGCAGCTGAATCACAAAGGCCTCAACGTCATAGAAGAAGACCTGCATGGATGGAATATTATGAGGTTACTGGAGTTGACCAAGGTGAGGATGTACTTACACATTTTGCTCTCTTTTCAGATTGTGATCCTACTACTTTTGAAGTTGCTATCAAGGAATCAAAATGGAAAAAGGCTATGGATGCAGAAATTGCATCAATAGAAAAAAATGATACTTGGGAACTATGTGATCTACCAAATGGACAGGAAACCATTGGTGTGAAATGGGTTTTCAAAACAAAGCTAAATGAGAAAGGTGAAGTTGATAAGTATAAGGCTCGTTTGGTTGCCAAGGGATACAAGCAACAATATGGGATTGATTATACAGAAGTTTTCTCTCCAGTTGCAAGGCATGACACAATCAGATTATTGGTTGCATTAGCGGCACTACAATCTTGGCAGATTTTCCAGCTTGATGTCAAATCGGCATTCTTGCATGGATACTTGGAAGAACAGGTATATGTCGATCAACCTTCTGGCTATGTAAAGGTTGGATTAGAACATAAAGTTTATAAATTGAAGAAAGCTCTCTACGGACTAAAACAAGCTCCACGAGCTTGGTATAGTCGCATTGAAGCTTATTTTCTGAAAAAGGGTTTTCACAAATGTCCATATGAGCACACACTTTTTGTTAAAACGGGAGATATCGGGAAATTGCTCATTGTGTGTTTATATGTTGACGATCTTATATTTACTGGAAATGATGATGCCATGATGAAAGAATTCAAGAAATCTATGATGATTGAATTTGAAATGTCTGACCTTGGTATGATACATTACTTGGCAAAGAAGTAGTGCAATTAGCTTATGGGATCTTTATTTCTCAAAGGAAATATGTGCAAGATATTTTGGGCAGATTTAAAATGCAGGATTGTAATCCTGTAAGCACTCCAACTGAGTTTGGCTTGAAGCTAAACAAAGATCATGATGGAAAGAAAGTGGACAACACACTTTACAAGCAAATTATTGGTAACTTAATGTACTTAACAGCAACGAGGCCTGGCATAATGTATTCTGTGAGCTTAATAAGCAGATATATGGAGAGTCCAACAGAAATGCATTTGTTAGCTGCCAAGATAATTCTTCGCTATTTACAAGGAACTAAAGATTTTGGGCTGTTCTACAAGAAAGGTAAAAAGTTGGAATTATTCGGGTTTTCGGATAGTGATTATGCAGCGGATTAAGATGATAGAAGAAGCACCTCTGGATATGCTTTCTTGTTGGGGACATGAGTTGTTTCATGGTCTTCTAAGAAGCAACAAATTGTTACTCTGTCATATATAGAAGCTGAATTCATTGTTGCAACAGCTTGTGCTTGTCAATCTATTTGGTTGAGACGAATTCTTGAAGAGCTACGGTCAAAACAAGTTGAAACTACCACAATTTTTTGTGACAACAACTCAGCAATCAAACTTTCCAAGAATCCTGTACTACATGGTAGAAGTAAACACATTGATGTGAAATATTATTTTCTAAGAGATCTTAGCAAAGATGGAACATTTAAATTGGTTTATTGTAAGAGTGAAAATCAGGTTGCAGACATTTTAACCAAGCCCCTAAAGCCTGCTTCATTTTTCAAGATTCGAAGTATGCTAGGAGTTTGTTCGGTAATGGAGACAAAATAAAGAAAGAAGTTGCTGCATTGTGCTTGTTTCTAAACTGATATTATCTGCAGATATCAGTTTAAGGGATGGTGTTAAGATTTATTTATTTATTTGTTTTAGTTAAGATTTATGTATTTATTTATTTGTTTTAGAATTGCTTATGTTTAAAATTAATGGCAGTTGCTAAAACCCGGTCTTTAGGAATTGTGGCATCGTGCGTTAGTTGGTTAGTGGATAGCTAGTTTTTAGGGAAACTGGAAACAACTGTTATACTTTGTAATGCCTACAAAAGGGACCTATTCTTATGAATAAAACATCCAGTATTTTGTTTCTCTTATATCAAAATATTCACAGAACTAGTAATTGAAGTAGAAGATAAGTTTACCTTGTTGCCTCACAACATTGGTTGGCTAGTAATAATTGAAATAAATAAGAAACATTGTTTTCGATACGCTCTCTCCTTACAAGATGAAAGATACTAGTGATTAAAATAGGAAAAAAAACATCTTGGGTGTAGTAGATGGAAAGACATGGGCAAGTTGTTAGTGATTTTTTTTAATTATTTGTTTTGAAGGCTTTAGCTTCACCCCTGCATTAACATCACCAACAGTCATAGTAGATGTTTAACACTTCACCATTGGATAACAATTTGAAGTCTTCACCACCACCGCATTAACATCACCAGCAGCAGAATCCGACACAGCTTGGGAAGAATCAGGATTGACGACAACCTCCGACACAGGTTTGGAATAATGATAATTAGGAAAGTGCTTTAATATATCTGCACTTCGACAAAAGTCAACACGACCCATATGCAAATAATCTAGTCTCTTAGGAGTTCCTGTCCTAGAAAAAGGTCTAAATAAACGACCAGAATCGCAGCGCATTATTCCTAACATAAACTTCTACCTTACCATCTCTTCTCTTCCATCTAATATTTATATTATGTTTTTAGGGTTTCCGTTTCCTTTGTTAGGCTTCTCTTCCTTAAAAATTTTCTCATTTCATTTTATATCTATAACAAAACAAAAACATATCTTAAGTCTACTTATAGGAGAAAAATTTATTCAAGAGATGTAACACTCTTGGGTAAATTACAATTATACCCTCACCCAGAACAATGATCCTCATTAAGCATAATAACACTCTCAAAGCACTGAAGACAAAATATAAGTGAGAAAATTAGATATTTATAAAAAAGATGAGAGAGTGAGAAAGTAAGATCAAAGATCGTTTTCGGAGTGTTTTGAAATGATAGAGGAGCTCTCTATTTATAGGCTAAGGTGTGGTTTAAATCTGGAAATTGTATTGGATAAAAGTATGATATCGTGACAATCCTTAGTGGAAAAGGGACGTCAGAGGATTTCAGGTAGTTAGGGTATGGAGAGCTAGCTCACACGAGGTGAGAAGCTACTATATATGTGTATTTCTTGGTGTTACTCGTTCTCCCTTTCAGTGTGATGACAATGGTGTATTATTGGGAATTGCTGGTTGATTCCTTAGAATCTATGAGGTGTGATTAAGTCCCACGACTTCCTATGGAACATTTGTTAACCTAATATACGCTTTATGCACGATCGCACATTATGAAATGGAAAATTGGAGATTCAGACGACACATCTGGACAAGTGGCCCTCAATCGAAAGAGGTGTCCTCAAACCAATACCAAGGTGATTCTAGAAGGTCAAAAGGCCAAGAGTGTGTCACTTGTCTTACCCCCAGGGTCTCTTTAAATTATATTACTACACAGTTCCTCGAGCATGAGTGCTCATAGAGGCCAAAGTGTTTCAAATCATGACTCATCTTTGGAACTTTGTAATGAGCCTTGTTAAGGCTTTGCTCTTACCCCCAAATCTTGAATGGTCCTTTTGGGAGATACTTGGTTGAGTCCCTCAGGCGAGACTTAGTTGATCCTCTCTAGTTATACTTAGTTGAGTCCCTCATGTAAGACTTAGTCGAGACTTAATAGAGTCCCTCATGCGAGACTTAGTTGAGTACCTTATGCAAGACTTAATTGAGTCCCTAAGATGCCCTTACATGTGTCTGTTTGTGCGACGTGTGTGTCAGCTGGAAAATATCAAAGCGTCTGCTAGAGGGAAAGGTTGTGAGGCACTTAGTGCCAACAATAATGACTTTCCCTTGGGACACAAAATTGGAATTTTCCCTTAAACACATGTTGAAATGACACATAGGGGTGGAAAACAGACATGTCTGTCCCATTTAATCTTGTTTTGACAAAATTCGCAAAAACAAAAAAGTAACACATGAGTGAAAAAGTAAAGAGAGGGATTTGGAAACTATGGCTCGACCCTTCAAAGGTGACAACCTATCTCAAGAGGATTTGTATCCAAAGAAGCAACTGAAGGGCTTCCTCAAAGAGTTGGGCAACCCTGGGGGCGTTACTCCTCAGGATGAAGCCTCTCGAAAATGCTATAAATGGATCATCGACATCCGCCTGCTGATGGATGCCCATTCCAATGAAGAATAGAATTTTATTTTTGGTATATTCCACAAGCATTTGGCTTCTTCGTTGTCAACTAAATTATTTATGATGTGTTGACTTTGGTGATAATTATCTATAGATTAAATTAAAGATGAGTAGGCGCTCCGTTGTTTAAGACGAGGGATCCAATCACCTTCCACTACAACTGAAAATTCAACTTCTTTAAGGCAGATCATTGCTTATTCACCCTCAGAGTTCTTTAAGAATGTTGATGTTTTGAATGCTTCTTAGCGACTATTGCATCTATTGGGTCATCCGGCTCTTGCACAATTGACTGAGCCAAGTCCCTTCCCTCCTAAAGAACATCGAGTGTCTCCCGCAGAAGAAGATTGTTCCCATTTAGCCAACCTGACCGAGCATGCTCTTGAGGCAGAACTGGAAACTTTATCGTGTTATACTTGGCACGCATATGCTGCTCTAGCCATTGGTGGGGCTGGTCATTGGGACGCCTTATGGTCCGACCAACAAATCAAAGAGATAAAACGACTAAAGGAAAGTGTTTGTAGCTGAATGCTCTAACGGGATACATACATGCAAGAAATAAAGAAAGCTTTCGCTTCTCTTACCGAGGTAGTTAATCTTTTGCACTCCCTCAATCTCCTTGGTTGTCTTGTCAACCAGGTAACTATTTTAGTGAGGGGCATCTCAAGTAAGGATAAATCTCTAGCTTCTACATGGGCTACTTTATCCACTACTCAGGCATCACTTTTTGCAGTTCAAAGAGATCTAGAGGCTATGTGTCTTGAGAATGCTTCCTTGACTTAGTGTTTAACTTATTGTTGTGATGCTAGTGTAACAACCATATTCAAAATTACATATTCATCAACCTCTGACATTAAGCCTCATGTCAAAATTCCATATTGACTCAAAAGTTTCTTTCAAGTCATCTACATGATTTACTTCCTCTCGTGTCTTTACTAACATGTCTTCGACATATACTTCAAGGCTCTTCCTATCTGCAATGAGAATACCATATTCATCAACCTCTTATATGTATCCCCAACATTTTTAAGACCAAATGGCATTACTTCGTAGTAATAGTTATTTTTTTCGGCCATGAATGTTGTTTTGGGAGCATCGTTCGGGCTCATTCGTATTTGATTGTAGCCTGAATAAGCGTCCATGAAGTTGAGAAAATGAAACCCAGATGCAACATCAATCAATCTGTCAATATATGGAAACAGATAGGGATCCTCCGGGCGAGCTTTGTTAAGATTGGTGAAGTCTACACACATACGCCATTTCCCCGACTTCTTCTTTACCATGACAACATTGGACATCCAGGAAGGATATTTTACTTCTAGGATGAACCTGGCCTTCAAGAGCGTACCAACCTCTTCCGTAATGGATTTACTTTTTCCTTCTCAGTTCATTTGCTTCCTCTGCATTACAAATTTCGATGATGGATCAATTGGGAGTTGATGGCACACAACATTCGGGTCAATCCTGGGTATATCCAATGGCTTCTTTTAGTATTTTGATGATTTTTATTTCCTCTTCCTAAGACAACCTTGAGCCTATCTGTGTGACCTGAAAGTCTTCCATAACGATTTGTACCTTTTTTAATTCCCCAATCGGAGTCAAGCTATCATTCGTTGGATCACCCCAAGGATCAAGGACCACTAAGTTCACCTTCAAAGTGTTCTCCTTCAAAGAACAATCTTGTTGGGTATTATTTTATAACTTAAAACTATCTTTATGGCATTTCCTAGCTAACCCTGAAGGTGAAAAAAAGTACACAAGAAATGGAGGTTGAATTGTGTTTTCCATTTTCTTAATTTGCGTCTGATCAGAGTTCAGAATCTAAACTGGTGTTCAGATTCTGGTTATACTTAGCAGTGTAATATTAACAAAAGCAAATAAATAATAGCATAAGTCATAAAGATTTATATTGGTTCCTCCCAAATGAGAGTAGTACAGACCCCTTGCTTCACAAAAGATTTTCACTATGACCAATTCATGATTACAATCGCTTATGCATTATTCATAAGACTTTTACAATGCTCACACTCTAAGTCCGAGACTTCTTGCTTAAACCCCTAAGGCTCAAGACTTCCTTGCTCAAGTTCTATAGACTCAAGACTTCCTTGCTTAGACTCTCATCCTAAGACTTTCCTACTCAGGTCCCTCAGACCCGAGACTTCCTTCTCAAGCCCCTCTGGCCCATGACTTCCTGCTTAAACCCCTCAAGTTCAAGACTTTCCTGCTTAGGCCGTAACCTAATACTTTCTTGCTTAAGCCCCTCAAGCTCAAGACTTCTTCTCAGACCCTCGATCCGAGACTTCCTTGCTCAGGTTCCATGAACCTAAGACTTTTACTCAATCAATCCACTTAATTAAGTCTTTCAATACTCTAGCATAAAGCAGTACACCTACATGGCTCAAGCATCTTGGCGAGAGACTTGGTTTGCTCAATCAATCTACTTGATTAAGACTTTCATTGCTCTAGCACATAACATGAAACTTACATGGCTCAAGCAACTTGGTGAGAGACTTTGATCTAAAATGCTTAATAACATGTTCATCAGAATAGAGAACAAGGTGTACTTGATACAAATATCAGAGGTACAGGAAAATCACCATAACAATGACCTAAAACTCTTAAGATTTCTAAGATATTCAATGTTTAAGAAAGCTAAAGGCTTTTACAATTACAACCTACAACAGAAATTATGTATAACCAATTGTGTTGGTAATTGTTGATCTTGTTACTCCTCCATCAGGTTGACCATTGAGTCTTCAAAGAGATCATGTACTATAGATCTTTTGAGAGTAGATATCCGTAAAGCATTTCAAGTTTTTTTGAGCCTTATGTGTAAGTTCTCGTGATTGGCTGAAATTTTGTTAAAGCCAATGTTAATGTCATGGTTGATGTTGCAACATGAGCTTCTAACATTATTGATATGTTTGGGCAACATTCTGGGTTGTTAAAGTTGTAAGGGTTGCAGATGTGTGCTAATGTTACACCCGATGTCGTGACATCAGTAGTGAACATCAGGTCTGAGATGATTAATTAGGGCTGCACTTGTTTCTAGTGTGAATGAGATATTCTACTAAAGAGAATCAGAGATTACAGGCGAAGATCAAGGGAAAGATATATTCTGGTGCAATCAGTTTTGAAGAAGATTAGTTTATTACTAATTTAATGCATAAAGATATGGAGAATAATTAGAGTTAATTATGAAGATTTAATTGAAGAGCTATTTTGGAGCAGAATCTGTTGCAGATTTAGCAGAAGATTGGATACGATTTGAAGGCCCAAATCCAGTGGGAAAAGTTATAAATAGATTGCTTGTAACCTAGAATAGGTACGGGTCCAAGATATAGATCATTAGGGCTTTGTCCAAGTGAACCACTCGGGTTGTGAGATGGTCACTGTGTTTAACTCAGAAACCTGTAGGTAATGAGTTTAGTATTGTTCTTGGAGGAAGCTTTGAAGTAACTCCAAAGGGGTGTCATGGAAGTGTGTCTTCTAAGGTTATGTGTTTAAAGAGTTTAGGAAATCAAGTTGTTGATTCAGTGGCTGGGATGTTGACTGCTAGACATCATTGAGATGATTGGGAGTGAGATGGAGTCTCATATCTAAGTGGTCTCTTAGATAGAAGGGTCATTGGGTAGGGATTGAATTAGGTAGATTGTCAACTAGTTTGTTGAGTCTGTAATTTGATACTACTAATAGTGGACTTTCTTCCTAGCTTGGTATGCCCCCAGATGTAGGTTGTTGAACCGAACTGGGTGAACAATTGATTGTGTTCATATACTGTTTCTATTATTGTCTTGTTCATACAACAGAGTTTGATGTTGTGACATTGCACTTGACATCACATGTCTGTACCAGAATTTCAATTGGTATCAGAGCAGGCATCCTGTCTGTTTCTGGATGAGATCTAGGGAAGATACTTTTTGGTTCGTGAGCAAGAAAGATAGTTTTGTTGAGTTGTGGACTTTGTCAGTTCATATGGTGTTTGTATGATCCCTTGAAGTAAAGTATGGAATTTTCAGAAGATATGCTGCTTGGTGGTGATGTGCAAAGATTAGTGAGCAGTGCCTGAAGGTTGTTGAGGAGGTGTTGAGTGTTCCGCTGCATGGTATCTGTTGTAACCCTGATTGGGTCTTATATCTCTGGGAAGGTACTCTCTTGGAAAGACATTAGGGGTTGGTCTCCTCAGCAGGATGTTGTAGTTTATGCAAGACAACTTCAACCGTTTGGTTAGAGTTACCAAAGTTACTTGAAGATTATCTCATATCTTTGTGCTGGGGATAGAAGTGATCAGAAGGTGAATGGATCTTATTGAAGACTGTATCAACTTGCTTGATGATGATAGAAGAGGGTGTAGTCAAAGAAAAAGAGTATCACTGTCAAAGCTTTCATGCGGGAGTGAAAATCTTGATAAGTTATCTCTTAAGCTTAGGAGGATCCTTCTGGTTATGATGTCACATGTAGATCTGTAGATATATGAACTGGAAGAAGCTTCATCAAGGAAGAAGCTGAGCTTGATTTGTTCTCGTATGTTCCCTGCAAGAGATATGTGTGAATGGTTGTAGTTTTCAAAGCCATAGAAGTGGTTAATGTGATGAAGACTGATGTCAGAAATGATGTTGACACATCATTCCAGCCAAAGAAAGATAGTGATCAGTGGTGTGGATTAGCAGAAGAGGGATCATCTAGTGTCTCAAGTGTGTAGGAAAAGGGTGTCATACCAGATCAAATGTTGAGTATTTGTCTGCCTTCAACTAATGACAATATACATTGATAGAAAACTTTGTATATGTCTGAGGTAAAAGTGCAGAACTGCATAAGTGTTGAGAATTTATTTTTCTCTATGTGGCTGGTTATTTCTCTTTATGGTATGTTAGAGAATTTTCAAGGGTTAAGCACTTTGAGTTGAATCAACTGGTGGGGTTAATTGGTGACTATGTACTTGGAGCATCATCCAAATTATCTGGGATAAGTTTGGATTAGAAGAGGCAGATTGTTGAGGAATGTTGACAAGTTGATATGTTTAAGACTAAAAGATATATCATAATCTTGATGGTTCAGCTTGGATCAGTTTGGAGCATGATGTTTGCTCTGGTTGTGAAGGTCGAGGATAAGTGGCAGTTATCTCTGGCTTTCTACTGACGGCTCTACTAAGGGAAGTGACTTTCATTAGTATTGCTATGGGGTAGTCTTGAACTACTTATTTTCTGAAGATTCAGATGTGGTAGGTTTGAAGTCTTTGGAGTTTCTAAGCAGGATGGAGGTTGTCTACTCAAACTTGATTGTTGAATCAAGTCTATGAGAGCATGGAAATCTGTTTCTGCAAAGGGAGGAGGTTCTTCTGAGTGGCAGAAGGTAGAGCTGAATTCAATAGTTAGATGTCATAATGCTCTGACATCTAGCTTAACATCAGAAGTCTCAGCTGGTGATGCGGCACATCAGTTTAAGATAGAGGTGATCTACAGTAATGGAAGTTATGGTTGCTTCAAAAAGGTCTGTCTCATACAGTTTGCAGGAGCTGTGGTTTGAGAAGATATTACATGACTTAGAGATTCTAAGTGTAAGCAAGTGGAACATGTGATTTGAAGATCAATTTCAGTGGGTACATCAGGATATCTTTGTGAGAATTTTGACAAACGTGAAGAAGACAATTTGTGGCAGTTGGCTTTTTCATATGAGGATTCATAAAGGAGGTGATCAAACTGTGGCATTTGGTTGATCTCAGAAGTGGATTCGAAGAATCAAGATAATCAGAGTGTGGCAGCTGGTTATTATTGAGGATTGTCTTGGAACAAGTTACTCTTGGGCAGAAGGGTGATGAGTTGAAGACTCAAGGAGATTATTCTTCTTGAAGGTGGATGAGAGTTTAATTCTCTAGTTCTTTGGATTACTATGCAATAGTAAGTCCAGTTGGTGGAGCATATCAAGAATCATGGTGATGTTATCTTGGGGTGTGGCAAATGTTCTAACTTGTGTTGGGACATTATCTGGTTGGATATCCTTGGTGAAGGATGATTATGCTCTGGTTCAGGAGCTGGGTGCCTACATTATGCCTAAGGAGCATTTACATAGTCATACGGGAGAATGATGAAGTAGAAGATCTGCCTTGGATGGGGAATCCTGAAGTAGATCAGGTATTGACTGAGATTGATGATTGTGGATTGTGAATATATGTCATGACTAAGGGTCATAAAGAAGAATCTGAAGTTTTCAGACGTGAGTAGAAGAAGAAGTCATACAATTGTCATGCCTTGTATGAGAAGGTAATCCTATTCTGTCTAATAGTAAATACTTTGACGGGAGACTTAGTATTTGTCTATTATTGATGTTATGCATAAGGGTAAATACTTTGACGGGAGACTAAGTATTTGTCTAGAGATTTATGCAAATCTGCAGTTTGGATATTATGGGTCAGAGTTTTTTGTGGTTTGATAGTTGAAGATGACAACCTGAGGTAGCTTTATCAGCTGACTGTATCAGAAGTGTGTGAATGAAGAAGTGAGCATCATCTGCTGATTGCTAACAAAGACCTTGGTAGTTATCTGATGTGTGGATGCAATTCAGATTTTTGAATTGAGTGAGAGTTTATCAGGAGAAGAAGAGATGATCTTTTAGCTAATGCTGATGCCCTACTTAATGTTACAACATCTTTGTCTGGTGTGGAGGTCTGGGACTGTGCTTATGGAATTGGAAGAAGCAGCATTAGTGTCTGAAGTAATGGGCAGATTCTGATCTTGAGGTCAAGTAGGTTGTTTTGGCAATGCATGACTTCTTTCATGATAAAGACTTCATTGGTGGACAGAAGGGGGTTGTCAGTGGCATGATCTGATCAGAATGGCTGAAGATAAGGAGATTTCTTCTAATATAAGTAAAAGGTAGTGACAGTCCTTATCGTGTGTTGCATTCCAAATCAAGTGGGCTTTTGGTTTGGACTTGGCAGACCATGTATACATGATGAGATTATGCTCAACAAATTCAAGAAGTGACAGTTCTTAAGGTTGAGGCTGTGGCAATTTCATTGTGCTAGTATCTGGAGACAAGGAGCATTGATTGTTCATGTCAGGGGGAGTTAAGGCTGTCTGTTGCTGCAAAGGTGCAGATTTTGGGGAAGAGCAAAATTGTTGTATCTGAGAGAAGTTATATTTCTCTGCTGTTCTGAAGGAATCTAGAAGGGTTTGTGAGTCTTGGGTTGATAATATTGTGAGCCAACAGACAATGTCTGATGCGATGTCAGAACATGATATAGGGCATGTTCTTCTTGAGCCAAACAGGGAATTATTCTGGACGGTGGGTTGTTAAGGATAAGGTGAAACACGTGGCTTCGACTGTGCATGGAACTGTTTTGGCACAATTTATGGTAAAGATCAGTTAGGAAACTATAAAAGTGGTCAAGGATGTTTTGGACGGTAGGCATTGAATTTGGAAGGAGTTTTTAGTACCTAAAATAGCGTTTCCTTGACCAATAACCTTGAAATATTCAAAGCTCGTTAATTCCTAAGTAACTGATCTGATATATATATAGGGGTTATTCTTCTCTCCTTCAATCAGTGAGTGTTCTAGTTTCATAAGTCTTATGGCTTTTGTTTGTCTTTGGGTGAGCACTGCTTGGGTCTAGTTCTGTGAGGGCTTTCCTTGCCAATTTTTGGCTAAAAGGGGGAGAAAGGGTGTGCAGAGGTCTGGCTTCTTAAGTTCCATATGTGGTTCAGAGGTGTCAAAGAGGATGAGCACAGGGGGAGAATTCATGTTGAGTATTTCTGACTTGTGTTCTGAGTTATGAACACAGTTGTGCCTTGTGTTCTGAGTTACCTGGGCTGGAAGATTGGCACTTGTTAAGTTCCGTCTTATGCCACAGGTCGACTGGGGGCGTCTGATCAATTAAGGTGTGCAGAATTCTCTTATGCCACCATTGGTCTTTGAGGTCTAGACATACATTTCTTTTCTGGAGGAGTCTTCTACAATTGTTCTGGATCTGACCTGGAAGGAAAAAGAAATGTGATGTATTGAGGGGGAGTCAGATATCTTCTTCCTCATGTGCACCAAATAACTTCGGGACTTTCTACTTCTTAAGTCCTGATGTGCTGCCTGAAGGTATTGTGCTGAAAAGAGTTGTCAAACATGATGTCGTAACATCATTCAAGGTTCTCCAAGAAGATGATTCTCCATGGTTGTTGTACACAGTAGCTACAGATGGTTACTGATAGGTTCAGTAGTTGCTGCTAATGACCACTGACAGTAGTATAGGATTATTTTGCTGCTGTAATCTGTGTTGTAATATTTATGTGTTTTAGCCAAAATTAGCCAAAGGGGGACATTGTAAGTTCTCGTGATTGGTTGAAATTTTGTTAAAACCAATGTTAATGTCATGGTTGATGTTGCAACATGAGCTTCTAACATTATTGATATGTTTGGGCAACATTCTGGGTTGTTAAAGTTGTAAGGGTTGCAACTGTGTGCTGATGTTACACCCGATGTCGTGACATCAGTAGTGAACATCAGGTCTGAGATGATTAATTAGGGTTGCACTTGTTTCTAGTGTGAATGAGATATTCTGCTAAAGAGAATTAGAGATTGCAGACGAAGATCAAGGGAGAGATATATTCTGGTGCAATCAGTTTTGAAGAAGATTAGTTTGTTACTAATTTAATGCATAAAGATATGGAGAATAATTAGAGTTAATTATGGAGATTTAATTGAAGAGCTATTTTGGAGCAGAATCTGTTGCAGATTTAGCAGAAGATTGGATACGATTTGAAGGCCCAAATCCAGTGGGAAAAGTTATAAATAGATTGCTTGTAACCTAGAATAGGTACGGGTCCAAGATGTAGATCATTAGGGCTTTGTCCAAGTGAACCACTCGGGTTGTGAGATGGTCACTGTGTTTAACTCAGAAACCTGTAGGTAATGAGTTTAGTATTGTTCTTGGAGGAAGCTGTGAAGCAACTCCAAAGGGGTGTCATGGAAGTGTGTCTTCTAAGGTTATGTGTTTAAAGAGTTTAGGAAATCAAGTTGTCGATGCAGTGGCTAGGATGTTGACTGCTAGACATCATTGAGATGATTAGGAGTGAGATGGAGTCTCATATCTAAGTGGTCTCTTAGATAGAAGGGTCATTGGGTAGGGATTGAATTAGGTAGATTGTCGATTGGTTTGTTGATTCTGTAATTTGATACTACTAATAGTGGACTTCCTTCCTGGCTTGGTATCCCCCCAGATGTAGGTTATTGAACCGAACTGGGTGAATAATTGATTGTGTTCATATACTGTTTCTATTATTGTCTTGTTCATACAACAGAGTTTGATGTTGTGACATTGCACTTGACATCACATGTCTGTACCAGAATTTCATTATGAATTAAGACTCTAGCTGACCAACTCTTGATGATCACTAGAAGCCAATTTACATTCACCAAGTGTAGAGACAATAACGTTGCTTCTTATGATACTGAGAATTTGAACTTCAGAGTATATGCCATACATCACTTAGAGAGTGTTCTTCAGATTCTACACCACCAGAAGCTAGCAATTCAGCTTCTCTCAAGTGTGCTATTGTATGTCAGATTCTGAATATATATGTTTACAAGTATTAGAACCTGCATACATGAAACCCACATCAAATA
Source organism: Lathyrus tuberosus (assembly GCA_022829125.1). Classification (NCBI taxonomy): domain Eukaryota; kingdom Viridiplantae; phylum Streptophyta; class Magnoliopsida; order Fabales; family Fabaceae; genus Lathyrus; species Lathyrus tuberosus. The sequence continues at coordinate 8,460,468 of JALAZF010000082.1, read as the reverse complement.
TAACCATTGTTCTTTTAATACTTGGTTATCATCAAAACCCAAGGAATATATGTCATGAACAAATCTTGCTCTAACAATCTTCCCCTTTTGATGATGACAAACATAAGTATTTAAAAGCCAATGTTGGGCAGTTATAATTTGTTTGCAACATTAGAGTGTGAGGTTTGTAAGCTCCCCCTGAGTCTAATTGTAACGCCCCGATTTTGATTATTCCATTATTCTTGAGTCTTTTGTTTTAATTGGGTGATAAATTATTTTATTTGTTAAATTGGTGTGTTAAATGTTATTTTACCGTTTTTGAGAGTTTTCGGGGAAATTAGAATGGAGGGTATTTTAGACTTTTCTCAATTAATCATAAGTTAGAAATTTTGTGGAGTTAGAATTTTGTGAGAAAAATGAATTAATTGATTTAGTGGAAAATGAGAGAAAAGAAATAGAAAAGAAAGAAAATAGATAGAAAAGAGAAAGAAAAGAGAAATAGAGAGAAAAAGGAGAGAAAGAAAGAAGAGGAAGAGAAAAGAAGAGGAAAAGAGGAAAACCAAGAAAATCAACCTCTAGGAATCGATTTAATCGGGTAAGGGTGTGAAACATTGTTATCTTATCAATGTATAGTATTATGTATGATTGTGTATGTGTGTATTGGATTGGTTGTGGTGTTTTCATAGTTTTCCATTTTAGGTCGATAATGAGAAATCGATGTTTTCGCGGTTGGAAATCGACGAAAATGTGGTAGAATGCTTGTTGCCATGATTAGATTGAGTTCTGATGGATGTATGTTGTTTTGAAAATGTTTTGGGTTGAAAAATAGGGTTTTTGGGTTTTCAACAGCGCTGAAGGATTCTGAGTTTTCGCAGGTTCGCCTAGCGAACCAATCAGCGAAGGGTAGCGAAGGTTCGCTACGGGTATTCGCCTAGTGAAGGCATGAGCGAAGGTTCGCTAGAGTGTTCGCCTAGCGAACTTTGGGTGTTTTTGGCTCTGTTTGGTTCTGACTTGGTTCGCCAAGTGCTCGCCTAGCGAACTTTGTGTCTGTTTTTAGCTAACAGTTGGTTCGCTGGAGCATTCGCCTAGCGAAGGAGCTAGCGAATGCTCGCGAGGGATGTTCGCCTAGCGAAGGAGCTAGCGAATGCTCGCGAGGGAGGTTCGCCCAGCGAACAGTGCTGTTCGTGTAATTTTGTTTTCTGCATAACTTTTGATCTGTGGTTCGGTTTGAGGCGTGGTTTGATGCATTAGAAAGCTAATGGAATGTTCTTTCTTATTATGATGACTTGGAAATTGTTAGTCGATTTAATTATGTTGGAAAGTCGAGAATAGTATCTTGTTATGACTTTTTCCATTTCGAATGTGTGTTTTGAATGTGAATCATACAATAATGCATTGATGTGAATATATATATATAGATTGTATGAGATTGTATGAGAAGAATGCATGAATATATTGTGAAATATGTGTGCATTGCATGAGTGTATGTGGTCATTTTGTATGAGAAACATCATGACATGCATTCATGTGTCGCGATTCCGTGGAGAATCGAGTGTAATATCACGTCCCTGTTGGGTGTGAGTGATTGATTACACAAATGATCATTTGAGGATCCTCTGAACATTGCGTAGTCAATGGGTGTAATCGTTGCGATGAGTTACACTTGATTCTGTGGGAATCTTCAGAATGTTTGTGTGCCCTTGTGGGGTTTGAGCAATCGAATTGTGTCTGCGTGAACAATCCAGAAACATCGGATGCCATGATGGTATGAGCGATGGGGAAATATCATAGGCCCGACAGGGAGGATATTTCCATTGAGTTCTTCAATTGAGCTCGGGTGATGAGTCGGTACCGCATGCATCTGCATAGAGTCGAGAGTCGGTTTCTATGAGTTGCATTGATCATCTTTGTATTTGTGCATTGATGAATAAACATTGATATATGTATGTTTATGGGAAATGATATAAACTGTATCTTATAATGATGCATTGTTGAATGAACAAGTATGTGTGTGTTCATGTGGAATGATGATAATGGTGAATGTATGCATAATGTATAGGCTTGATGATATATCCATATTGTGATATATGATGAGTTGTGGTGAGAATATGTGTTATATGTTTATGTTGTAGTACATAATTATATGCATTGTTATTATGATAATATTTCTCACCCTTCTGCTGTTTTATGATGCTCTATGAGGCATTGCAGAGTAGGTATGCGGGAGGTCCTTTTGTGAAGCGTGTCTTCATTCTTTTGGTCGGTTGGCTCTGATATGTAGCACCGGGTAGCTAGGATGTATATTATTCTTTTGTGATACATTTGTACATGTATCTTGTGGATGAATGTTTAAGTAAACATGAATTATGTTGATGGATGATAACCGATGACGCATGTATATATAAGTATATATGTTTGATGTTATTCAATGTTTAGATTTTCCGCTTTTATTCTAAATATTGAGATGTGGGTGTAAGGACAAAGTTCCTCTGTTGCAAAGTTACCCCACTGTTGCATATCGATGTTTGAGCAGGTGTTGTATGGTTTAATTTAACGTATGATGTGACATGCCTCTTTTATACTATGTTTTAATCGTACTCTGGCGAATTGATTTTATATGTGCCTAAATGATTTATGTGATTATTTGGGGGTATAGAAAGGGGGTGTTACACTAATAGTCCAAAGTTGAGCTCTGTAAACCCAACCTAAGTACTAATTTAGAGAAAAAGTATATAATTGTCTTAGTAACATTAGAGTCTGAGGTTTGTAAGCTCCCACTGAGTCAAATAGTCCAAAGTTGAGATTTGTAAGCTCCCCCTTAGATCTATTTTAAATAAAACTAAACATAATATTTTAAATTCCTTTGGCAACATCAAAATACGAGGTTTGTAAGCTCCTTCTGAGTCTGATAGTCTAAGGTTGAGGTTTGTAAGCTCCTCCTTAGTTCTATGTACAAGAAAGTTAAAATGTGTCGCCCTGGCAAGACAACCATTATGTACAAAAATTAAATATCCATTATGTACAAAAGTTATAATAAATGACAATTACGTACAAAATGAATAGGTTCAGTTTCTATTTAAATACTTACTACATTTTCACCCTTTTTGCCACATCAAAAAGAATAAAAAAGCAAAAAAGAAAATAATTACAGTCATAAATGCATAACAGACCATCATTACACGATCAGTTTCCAAGTAAGGCAAAATGATCAAGTAATAGGGTCATTAAAGTTTGTACAGTGCATGTTAAATATTTATTGGTCGTAACAGTTTAAAGAATCAAACAAAGGATTTTATTCATTCGTTTAGGTTACCTAGAAGCCATTATAAAAGCAACCAAAGCCTAGTTCATTTTCATTAACATCTACCAATACGTTATGCATTCATCAGCTGGGAGCAACAAAATCTTTGTTGTGACTGAAGTCACCGAGAACTTTACAAGCCTGAATATCCAGAACCTTCAGAAGCCAGCAACTTTAGAAGCTTCTGCTACTGGGAATGTGCCCTCCACCCTAAACACTTCAGATGAGGCTTCGTCAGCAGTACCTCAAAGACCTACAGAAGCATGTCCATCAGTAGCTGTTTTGAAGCCAAGGAAGAAGTCCATGAAGAAGACAAGGAGGAAGAGGCTCAACAAGATGGTTTACCGTCATATTATCCTAGAAGCAGAAGAGGAGGAGATAGATGAAGATGAGCCAGATGTTAATTATGGCAACTGCTTCTCTTACAAGGCAATGGATGACTTAGATAGGGATTCATTCTAAGTTCAACGAAGTTCCTTATGTTTTTGTAATCTTTTATGCTTGTTTAATGAAAAGTTGTTTTGACCAGTGTATATTATGTAATCGTACATACACTTTATTTGCTCTTTAGATTTTCTGATATAGACATTAGTGAAGTAATGAACAGAACAAACATTTTAACATGTTAATAAAAATAATTTATAGCTGTTAAAATAATCTTAATAGGTCAGAATACTAGACATTATTTCCAAGAGTCAATACTTAAAATTGATTTGATTTAATCAATAATAAAATAATGAACACTCAAGGCAATGAATGTAAAGACTCTATAAAAACCCCTTAACAGACTCACTTTCATAATCACTTAATCTTCTGAACACCAAAATGTATAAGGAAAAGCAAATTTGGGTTCCAAAGAGAGATTTCAGAAAGATAGTCAGGCTTAATACATCAACTCAAGCTAACAAGAGTGATGCAGCAACTGAAGGATCTGCAAGTAAGCAGATAACTTCAGAAGCACACACTTCTTCAGCAACCTTCGTTGAGACACGCAGAAGAAGAAGAACTTCAGGTCAAAACGCAGAAATCAGCTGAGAAAGGAAGTTGTAGAGTTTGTAAAGGAAGAATGGTAAGATTATTTAGACAATCTAGACATGTCAGATGATCCTAGGGAATACCTTAGGGAAAATCTGAATGCCTAGAAAGTCTTAACAATTTGTAATAGCTTCAAATTAATGAGAATGTTGCATATTTAGAGTTTTTAATCCTATTTATTTTATCCTTTTGCACAATAATATAAATGAATATTTATAACAGTTAAGATGCACAAAAGCATGAACAAACTTGGATTAACAATATGATTACTTAATACAAAAATCTTAACAATCCCAAGGCATAAATTTGCAGAAGTCTAACATCAGAAACTCTCATAGATAGCTTCAAACTTGTGTCTCCATATTTTAGAAGAATCAACCTTTGGACTTATGATAACTCCTTGCTGAACCGGTAGTTCTGACATAACTAATCCATAAGGAATGAAGAATGTCTTTCCCTTGTGAAAGAAAGAAAGGGTCCTCTTCAAATTGTCAAACATAACTTGAGAAAGATCAATCTGCAAGTCTGAAATGAGAAGTAGTAGCAAATCATTTTCAATAGAGTCCACAAGGTCTAGATCCTTATCCTTAGGAATGAAGTTTGAGTTCAAAATTTGATTCCAAACAACTCCATTAGAACAAAGATTTGAGACCAGAGATGTGTTAGGCTGATCTACAAAAATACGCCAAGTAGGAAGATAATGTTCCCAAACAAGTGTTCCTGGGATTTCTCCAATCTCCTCATAATTGATCACATTAGCAATCGATTTAGAGGTTAGTGTTATAGAAACACCGGTCACTTTAAAAAGAATAACACACTCAGAAATCAGCTCAATAATGGAAGCATTAATCCAAAACTCTTTGACAAGACTTGGATAAGTGAAACCACATAGCATCTCAAAGTAACCTTTCCAAATTTGTTCAGACACAGTCTTCCAGAAGTTAAAACCTAGCTTAAGCAACTCATCAAAATCCACAAACTTTTCATTGATGACAACTAGTTGATTCAAAGGAAAATTGACTAGAGAATTCATCTCAGGTTTGGTTTGATCAACACACAACCAAAGAAAATAAAAGGAATAGAAAAGAACTGAACAAGATTCTTAAGGAATAAGAATCTTGTCAGAAAACACAAAATGATGTTTCAAAAGACAGGGGATAGAGATAATAATAGAACGCAAAATGATGTTTCAAAATTATGTCTTGTGATTGTTAAGATTTTTGTATAAGTGAAACATCATTTTGGAAAAGACCTCATTACTTTGCTGAATTGGTAGTTGTGCCCTCCACCGTGCACCTGAAGATAAAGTATTACACTTCCAAAGGGCTCGTCACCACCCTGCACGGGGACATTGAAGCAGCGAGGAGGTGTTTCGAGGCAGCCTCAAAAGGGCTGAACACAATCGCCGCCCGACCAAAGACTCCTAGCAAGCCTGCTCTTCCCTTCAGCTCCGAAGAGGTGAAACTGCTGCCCTGCGTTGACTTCATCGACCTCGACATCCGTTTCTCCGAAGACGACTTGAGGGATCAGAAAATGAAGGGGAATGAGATTCAGCCAAGCTCGAGCAGCCCGTCCACATTAACTAGCACCGGTGAGATTGCCTATCCGATGCGGACAATCCCAGGTGGCGAGTTCGAACTAGTCCTCCTCAGTGACGACCCCCACAAGGGAGTGAAGATTGGGACCGCCCTCCCTGACCTTGCGAGGAAGCAGCTGAAGGCCTGACTCCGGGAGAATGCAGATCTATTCGCGTGGAGCGCCTCAGAGATGCCGAGTTAGATCCAAAGGTAGCCTGCCACCAGGTCACCATCAACCCCGCCGTTAGGGCAGTGACTCAACGTAGGCGAAAGCAGTCTCCGGAAAAACGGAGGTTGCCGAACAAGCTGTAAAAGACCTCCTAGAGCAAATTTCATTTCGGAAGCCAAGTACACTACTTGGCTGTCCAATGTTGTACTTGTAAAGAAATCAAATGGAAAATTGAGAACGTGTGTTGACTATACCGATCTTAATAGGGCATGCCCTAAAGACGCCTACCCCCTCCCCAACATAGACAAATTAGTTGATAATTATGCTGGTTTTAAATTATTGTCTTTCATAGACGCGTATTCGGGCTATAACCAAATACCCATGGCCAAAAGTGATAAAAGGTACACAACTTTCATTACCAAATCGGGCAACTATTACTACAACGTAATGCCCTTCGGCTTGAAAAAAAGCTGATGCTACCTACCAAAGAATGATGAACAAAGTCTTCCGAGGAGAGATCGGGGATATGCTCGAAGTCTACATGGACGACCTGATCGTGAAATCGCACAAGGAATCCGACCATACGCTCCATCTGAAGAAGGTCTTTGAGCAGGCTAGGAAGTACATGATCCGCATCAATCTAGAGAAGTGCTCGTTCGGGGTACGGGCAGACAAGTTCCTCGGGTTCTACCTAAAAAAACGAGGAATCGAAGCCAACCCCGACAAATGCATGGCCTTCTCCAAATTACCTACGCCGAACTCGAAGAAATCCATCCAATCCCTAAACGAGATGCTCGCCTCGCTATCCCATTTCGTGGCAAAATCTGGTTAGCACGCGCTCCCCTTTTTCAAACTCCTTCGCAAGGAGGCAGCTTTTGAGTGGACTGAGGAATGCGACAAATCCCTCCTCCATCTAAAATAAGCACTATCAGAACAACCGGTCCTCTCCTGGCTAGATAACGGGGAGACCCTCTATCTCTATCTCGCCGTCGCGACCGAGGTTGTCAGCGCCGCCCTCATTCGTGAAACCCCTGATGGGCAGAAGCCCATATACTTCACAAGCAAGGCGCTGCAAGGACCGAAACTTAGGTACCAGCAGATCAAAAAAGTAGCCCTGGTCCTCATCAACGCAGCGAGGAGGCTGAGGCATTATTTTCTAGCCCACACCATCATGGTGCACACGGACCAGCTCGTGAGGCAACTACTGGGCCGCCTAGACATGGCCGACAGAATGCTCAAATGGTCGCTGGAACATCCCAACTTCGACATCCAGTACGAAAGTAGAAAAGCCCTAAAAGCTCAGGCGTTGACCGACTTCGTGGCAGAGATGACCTTGCGCGCCTCCTCGGCTTGCAGAGCTCGTAAGTGGATGATCTTCGTTGACGGAGCGTCAATCTCAGTAGGGAGCGGAGCGGGTATCATCCTGGAAAACGAGGAGGGTATCCTCGTCGAGGTCTCGCTGACTCTATCGTTCCCCACCTCCAACAATTAGGCAGAGTGTGAAGCTTTCCTTGCAGGTCTACGCCTCACCGAATACCTGGGAGTCGAGGAAGTCGTAATCTGCACAGATTCCCAACTCATGGCCCTCCAGGTTCGGGGAGAGTATCAAGCAAAAAACGACAACCTCTCAGAATACTTAACCTTGGTTAAAGAAAATGACAAAGTTCACGACCGTGGAAGTAAAGCACGTTCCACGCGAACACAATGTTCGGGCAGATGTCTTATCAAAGCTGGAGAGCACAAAAAAGATGGGAGGAAACAAATCCATCATCCAGGAGATACTTCCTCGACCTAGCATCGAGAGGACTCCTACGACCCTCGACGTGCACGTCACTGGTGACAGCAACTGCTGGATGACCCAAGTATACAACTACCTCGCCAAGGATGAACTATCATTCGACCCAAAAGAAGCCAGCGTGGTCAGACGCAGGGCGTGTTCCTTCGTCCTGGTCGAAAATAAGCTCTACGGGCGGGGGTTTTCCATTCCCCTCCTCAAGTGCATTGAGGAAGAAATGGTTGCCCATCTCCTGCGCAAAATCCACGAAGGAATCGACGCCCAGTACCTCGGAGGAAGATCCCTCGCCAGGAAAGCCCTACGAGCAGGATATTACTGGCCGACCACGCAACATGACGCGAATGAGCAAGTGAAAAAATGTGACAAATACCAACTTCACGGGGACATGCACTTGGCACCGCCCAATGAGCTCAAAGCAATGTCCTCCTTATGGCCATTCGCATGGTGGGGCCTGGACATCCTAGGACCGTTCGTCGTAGGGTCAAATCAAAACAAATACCTGATAGTAGGCGTGGACTACTTCATAAAGTGGATAGAAGCAGAGGCTCTAGCCAAACTAACGACTCAAAACATACTCCGCTTCTACAAGCGAAACATTCTTTATAGCTTCGGCATTCCCCAGGCAATCGTCACCGACAACGGGACACAGTTCACGGATAAAAAATTCCAGGAGTTCGTCGCCCAACTGGGCACCAAACAATACTTCGCGTTCGTTGAGCACGTGCAGACGAACGCGCAAACCGAGGCAGCCAATAGGGTAATCCTGCGAGGTCTCAAACGAAGACTGGACGAAACCAAGAAACAATGGATCGAGGAGCTGCACAGCGTGCTCTAGGCCTACCGTACTACGCCTCACTCTTCGACCGGGGAAACCCCTTTCCGGTTAGCATACAGGACTGAGGCAGTAATCCCTATCGAAATACACGTGCCCTCCAGGTAGACTGAAGCCCCCCTGGACGAGGAGAACAACAGCGAGGCACTGAGGGAGGAGCTAGATCTCGTCGAGGAGGTCCAATCAGGAGAAGCCCTTCACGAGGCCTCGTTAAAACAAAAAATTACGATCAGGCATTACGCCAAAGTCATACAATGAGAATTCCAAGTGGCAGTCTTGTCCTAAGGAGAAATCACAAAGATTCTCGTGAAGGCAAACTCGCCGCAAACTGGGAAGGACCTTATCGTGTTCGAGCAAAAACAGAGAACGTGGTCTACTACCTAGAACATATCAACGGGGAAGAACTCGTTCGACCATGGAACGCCGAAAAGCTAAAGCAATATTATAGCTAAGGCCACAACTGTCGGCGTGTTCGTCAAAACGACGAGCATAGCGTACCGACCAAAAATGTGCGCCCCAGTACAAGCGTGTAGCACCCCAAAATTAGGCCTCTCGTTTTCTAACCTTAACTAGCTTTGGTTTCGCATCTATCTGCATTTTCCATTAGGTCGTGCATTCATTCATTTGCATGAGTTTCTAAGATATGAGATCAAGAGGTTATTTGAATCAAGATTTTATGTATATTTTGAGTTTCATGTACTCGAGTTGAAGCAAAGGTTTGAGCTCAAACAAGCTGTCAAGATCCTTGCCATTTATTATAGAATATTCAAAAAATTTTACCCTTGACTTAAGTTTGAATGAATTGAATGAATCCATTCTGGTTAGAGGTGTCAAAAAAACCCCAAATGACAAAGCCCCAATAATTAGGCCCCTTATTGGCCCCATTTTTTTAAGCTCCTTACTAAATGAATATTTTCTTGGCCCCTTATTTTTAAGCCCCTTCATATTTTTGTCTTTAATGGGGCTTAAGTGAGGGGCTCAAAATCTAATTTATTTGAAATAAAATATTTTATATTATAAAACTGATTTTTTTCTAAAATCGATGTTTTCTTAAAACTGTTTATTTATTAAAACCGATTTTTTCCAAAAATAAAAAAGAAACCGATTTTTTCAGAAAATAAAAAAAAACAGATTTTTTCTGAAAAAAGAAACTGATTTTTTCTGAAAATAAAAAAAAAACAATTTTTTTCGAAAATAAAAAACCGGTTTTTTTAGAAGAAAAAAAAAGGCGATTATTTCCGAAAATTAAAAAAAAACCCGATTTTTTTCCCAAAAAAATAAAAAACCGTTTTTTCCGAAAATTAAGAAAAACGATTTTTTTCAGAAAATAAAAAAAAATTGATTTTTTTCGAAGATAAAAAAAAAACTGATTTTCTCCAAAAAAAAAACCGATTTTTTCCGAAAATAAAAAAAAAACGATATTTTTCGAAAATGAAAAAAAATGATTTTTTTCCGATAATAAAAAAAAAACTGATTTTTTCCGAAAATAAAAAAATCTGATTTTTTCCGAAATTGAAAAAAACCGATTTTTTCATTAATAAAAAAATCGATCCGAAAATAAAAACCCGATTTTTTTCGAAAATTAAAAACCCGATTTTTTTCTGAAAAAAATAAAAACATATTTTTTCCAAAAATAAAAAAATCATATTTTTTCCAAAAATAAAAAAAAAAACAATTTTTTCCGAAAATAAAAAAAAACAAATTTTTCCGAAAAAAATCTCAATTTTTTCCGAAAAAAAAAAAAACTGTTTTTTTTCAAAAATATAAAAACTCGATTTTTTTCGAAAAAAAAACTCTATTTTTTCTGAAAAAAAACTGTTTTTTTTTTGCAAATAAAAAAACTCGATTTTTTCCGAATATAAAAAAACCGATTTTTTTCGAAAATGAAAAAAACCGATTTTTTTCCAAAAAAACCCTTTTTTTCCAAAAATGAAAAAAACTGATTTTTTTCGAATATAAAAAAACCGACTTTTTCCGAATATAAAAAAACCGATTTTTGCCGAAAATGAAAAAAACCGATTTTTTCCGAATATAAAAAAACTGATTTTTTTCTGAAAATGAAAAAACCCGATTTTTTCCGAATATAAAAAAACGATTTTTTCCAAAAATGAAAAAAAACCGATTTTTTTCGAAAATAAAAAAAATTGATTTTTTTTCCAAAAATAAAAAAAACGATTTTTTTCAGAAATTAAAAAAAAAATTTGATTGAAAAAATCTATTTTTAAAAAAGAAAAGTCAAGTTTTAAAAATATTGGGACTTTGAGACCCTACTTGAATTTTAGGGACCCTTAATTTAGAGAGCCTACATATTTTGGGGTTCATCTATTTTTAAAATTTTGGACACTTCTATTTTTTTTGGCCTTGAAATTTAGGCTGCACCCCCTAAATTGACACCTCTAATTCTGGTTAGTTTAGTTATTTCACAATCACTGACAAGACTCAATCTTTCTGGAAATCAATTTACGGACCACTTTTGCTTCAAGGTTCAAGGGCTAGTGAATTACTACTCACATTTCCTTTTCTTCCAATGGAATATTTTGATGTATCAAACAACTCTTTAGAAGGCGTCTTGACTTCTGATCTAGGTAGGATGGTTAAGCTCAAACTGCTGAATCTAGCAAAAACGGCTTTTTTGGACAACTGCCAAATGAATTGAGCAAACTTGTTGATTTAGTGTCCCTCTATTTGTCTAACAATAAATTTACTGGTAATATTCCTGACAAGCTTTCATCTAGCTTGAATGTATTTAAGGTGTCCAACAATGATCTATCTGGCCCTCCTATTTCCCAACATTTGCGGAGTTTTCCTACATCATCCTTTTACCCTGGAAATGAAAAGCTAAAGTTACCAAATAATTCTCCTGATTATTCTTCACTACCAGGAAATATGCCAAATAAACATATCATAGTTCAAAGGGTAATATCGGGATAGCTATTATCCTTGCTTATGTGGGTGCTGCTGTGATGATTGCTTTTGTTTTATTGGCTTATCATCCAAGACAAGCAAAGGGAATTTCACGGAAGAAGTGAGTTTGGTGGTCAAAGTCAAACTACTGAAGGACTTTCAAGGGCTTCTCTTTTCACGTTCCATACAAATGCTCTTCCCCCATCATCTTCGGCAAGCTTTTCAAATGACCACTTGTTGATATCCAATATCAGGTCACAAAAGAATTAATTGCGGCAGAAATTTCATTGCATCAAAATGTTACATAGCAGCAGCATAACTGTTAGCGGTCCGTAACAGAATTGGGAAGGGAAACTCACAACAAAAATTCAGTTACAAAATACATGACAGGCAAAAGGGAATTGCATAACAGATGAAGAATCATAACAGAATTTCATTTGGGAAAAAATACATAGCAGAGAATTCACAAAACCATTCTCATTCTAAAACAATTTCATCAGTTCAAAAAACTCTAACATACTCGTAACCGTTCCTATTTCTCGATCTTTCCAACCAACTCTATAAAAGAGCTCCATCATCAATCTTCGAAAGCTTGAATTTCCAGATTCTCCACTCATCTGCTTCACCTTTCTCCATTCACGTCCATTCTTCACTCTTCTCTTCCCTCCGTAACAAACTCTGAACCTTCTTCATCATATTCACTTCATCATCGTCTTCATCTCCATAGCCCTAACAGACTCGCCAAATTCTTCTTCAATTCACATCAATTCTGCAGCGCATCAAATCAAGAACCTGCAGGACTCAATAGATTCAGCACACGAGATTCGTGCAACACGCCACTCCAACAACGATTCAGAAGTAGAGTTTACGCAAGATTCACGTGAAGATTTCAATACTTCTGAAACATGGGTAGAAAGAGAAGAAGAAAAGAGTTGAAGCTGCGAGACGAACAGATCGAGCGAAAATCGTAACGAGACTTCGTACCTGTGTAGATTCAGCAGTCTTCATCCATCATCGTAAGCGCACCACAGGTGATAGCTCTTTCTCTATCTAAGTTTCAGTGTTGTTACTTCGATTTGAAACTCAAGGTACGGTGATTGTAGATTAGGAGCGAAGTCACGTTGAGGCCGTCGTAGCCGCCGCCGTAAGGGGTGTCGGTGCGATGACATGGTTTTTCTGGCCAGGTGATGGTGTGGAATGCTTATGTTGAGCAAGACGTGTGTGTGAGGTTTAAGATGGAAGAAGAATAACAAAGGAGATGGAAAGCAAACGAAGGAAGAGGAGAAGCGAAGAAGGTGAATCACGGCTGAAGGAGTGAGGAGCATGTTGATGTGCTTGTTTGTGCTTTACTCATTAGGTTAAACTCATATGTTGGACCGAGTCTCCATGGTTTTCTTTGCCACACCAGGAGTTTGCTTGCTGCACCCCACTGGATTCATTGGGCATAGCGTAATAAGTCCAATGCTGGACTTCTTTTCACACCACCAATTTAATGTGGGGGCCCCATCCTTTAGGAATTAATTCTACATTGGTTGAATTTTAGAGTTAAATTTTAATTAGGATTTAGTTTTTAATTTTTAGAATTAGAATTTAATTTTGCTTTAGATTTTAATTTTGATTTTTGATTTTTAAATTTTGATTTTGTTCTCAATTGTGAATTAACTTTGATTTTGTTCTCAAGTGTGGATTAATTCTGGTTTTAGATCGATGTTAGTTTTCTATTAAATTTTAATCATAGCTTCGATTTTAATTAGGACAAATTCTCGATGTTCAAGTTATGAGTGGTATTGTATATGGACTAAAATTTTGGTGATACTTACAAATTATTTTTCTTGATGATACTTACTTTGTGCTTTGACATGAATTTTCCTAATCTGGTTTCGTATTCGATTTTCTCTCTGTGATTGAAATGCTTCGTGTTTATTTGTTAATTACTTTTTATTCACATGTTCCCTTAGGGCTCCTAGTCCAACTTAATTTCTGATTAAGTTCGGAGTAGGATAGACATTAGGCTCTCAATCCAAGCATTCTAAATTTAGGGTAGACTTCCTTTCTCATCCTGACCTTAGGGTCATTTTGCATGATAACATGTATGACCGAGTTCCTTTAGACCTTCCGTGTGTCTTTCTCTTCTTTCTCAAAACAAAAATAAGAAACACTTAATAAATACAACGAGTATTGTGCGCCACGAGCCTTAAGTACATGGGAAGTGATAAGCGAGAGTCTCTCCTTACCTTGTCTAGGGTGTTTTGCATACGTCCCGTCTTGGGTCGATCTTGCGAAGCATTCGATCGCATGTCATAGTCTTTAGTGTGATACGAGTTTCAAATAAAGTCAACTCACTTCTGTCTAAAATTCACAAACAAAATGCAAATCTTTTTATCGTTCGGGATTGGTCTCAAATCATTTTCAGAAAAAAGTACGTTGTTTCCGTTCTACCGCAAACATGCATCGACCCTAACTACTGGAACGCGAATCTAACGTCGCTCATAAAAAACACTTAACCAATCTGTGGTTGTAGTCCACGAACTACAGACGCTCTAATTTCCTCATTCTCGTTCAAATGAGGATACGTAGGCACAAGATAGCGATGTCTTGGTGAGCAACCTTTTCCCCCCATCACTCGTATTCTTCCGACCTACGTTGACTCTGACTTTCCCATTGCACGAGGGAATACGTAGACCTAGGACAGCGATGTCCTATCGAGTCACCTTTTGTTTTTCCCTTTTCGTTTCCGTTTAGCAGTAGAGCTTTAGATAGACGCACCCTTTGATTAGAAAACAAGCATGGATCCCGTTGAGTACAACAGACGAGAGGGGGTGCTAATACCTTCCTCTCGCGTAACTGACTCCCAAACCCAGGACTTGGTTGCGATGACCATGTCATATCCCTTTTGAGGTTTCTTTGATCGTTTCCTTTCCCCCAACAGGATAAATAATGTCCGGTGGCGTCTCTGTTTACCGCCGGTTGTTTTTCGCATTACGACAAAGCACTGCATACTAAAATTAATCAAAGCAGACTTTTACTCTGGAATGAGAAAAACCCCTGCTCGACAACGGTCCCTCGACCGAGCCCGACGTAGCCAACGTACCACGAAAGGCAGAACACCTAGCTCGCGATGGGAAGTTCACGCTGCGAACTCGGGCCACAAACGCGACCTGAGCTCCGCTCTCATGCCCAGAAACTACCCAGGCCTTTCAACCAGTTCCCCTCACCGTCGAACACCTATTTGTCGAGCAAACACCGAAACATAATAAAAACCGTTCACACGAATAACCCATACAACGGGCATGAGTAACGAGCAGCGTGTAACACTTAGCGAATTTAAGAAATGTAAAAACATGCATGCACAAACGTTGAAAACAATTCATACATAACCGACCACCACGGCCAGACATAAATATTATAATATTAAACGGCCACAAGGACCGCAATTGTACCGATTACATAAAAAAGGGGCCAATCCTCATCCAAAAAGAAAAATTACAAAGATACGACATATAGACCGGAAGTACAAACAAGAGAAAATCAATCGGCCATAGGCTGAGGCTCCTCGCGGGTAGGCTGCTCATACTCCTCGCTGAATCTAAGGAAGTCGGGGATAATGATTTGGCCATGGAGGAACCCGGTCCCCTCGGTAGACAACTCGACCCCGGGGTTCATAATCTTCAATTGCTCCACAACGTTGTTGAAAGCCTCCTCGACGACCCCTAGGCAATCCTCCTCAGCCTGGCTGATCCGGGAAACAAACTCGGCTCGAGTCTTCAGACTCTTCACCTCATCGCTTTCATCCTCAGTGGGAGATGTGACAACCCTCAAGGACGCAACCATGTCCTCCGCAGCTTTCTTCTCTGCGGCTAAGGTATCCCTCTCCCCGGTGACCTTGGCCAGCTCACCCTTATACTTCTTCGCTGTCTCCTTGGTGGCCTTTGCCAACTCCTCCCTGGACTTCTTCGCCGCCTCCTCCGCAACCTTCAGCTTCTCCTCCAGAACCGCGTTTGCGGCCTAGGCCTTCTTCAGCTCTACTTCTTGGAGGGCCCCTTCCTCGGTGTAGACCGCCGCCATGCCCAAGACCCTTATTAAGGCAGCATCGTCATGGAAAAGCATCGTCCTCTTGCTGGGACGACCCAGCTCCTCAAGCTTCAAGGACTCCGCCCGATGGAGTGTGAGAGAGGAGCCTTCAAAGAAACTCATGTTGTGGAAGCAAGGAGACAACTCGAATTTTCTCTTCTCTCCCTCGTTGGTAAGATCAAAGACCTTGTCCGCCTGGGGGCGCTTGGACCTTGAGGTTACTGGCAGAGGGGAGGTCTGGGTGGCAGCTGGTGTAGACAAAGAGGTCCCCGACCCCGTCGGGGGTGGAGCCACCTGCTCGCCGAGATAAATCTTGCCCACTTGAGCTTTGCTTGGGAATTCTTCACCATACGCTCCTGGGCCGTAGATATTTTACCTGCAAAACAACCGACACACGTTAGTAAACAAAGAAAATAACAATAAGAATAAGCTAAGAAACAAATGGCTACCCAGAAGTTCCAGAGCCTTCACGCTAGTGCCACACTCGAGGAGCTCCTTCGTATTAATGTACCGGGTCTCCACCTTAGGCCCCCAATCTTCTTCATAAATGATGTCTCCGCTCCTGGTCACGCACTGAGCAGGGAGGAAGCCATCAACAAAGGCCACAAGCTTGCCGTAGCTGGCCCGATCATCCTCCTCTAGCATGTGCGGATTGGCAAGGTAATCCTCGGTCCCTCGGGTAAAATGGTCCCCGCTCCAGCAGAAGGGTAACTTCAGCAACCTCTGCCCCTTTATCTTTCCCTGCTCGTCGATGAGGGGCTCCCCGCCCTCGTCTGTCAAAACCTCCCATACGAACGAGGAGTCTTTGGCCCTCTCTGACATGGGCTCAACTATTTAATACCTCTCCTTAAATGTCCTGATTGACTCGGTTAAGGGATTGAATAATTTCCTCCCCTGCTTCAGAGAAACCCAACCGAACTTCCTCCCAACGACCTGGCGTTGGAGGTGAAAGACTGTGAAGAAGAGGTTGATAGTGCCTCCAATCTTCAGAAATTCGCAAGTAATCTCGAATGCCCGAATGAAGGCAATCAAGTTCGGGTGTAGTTGGGAGGGCGCCAAGTCTAGGTGTCCAAAAACTGCCATTTGAAAATCCGTGAAGGGCAGCCTCAACTGGATCTCCTTGAAGATAAACTCGTATATGGGGAACCTCTACCCGTAGGCCAAGAATATTCGGTCGTTCTCCTCAGAAAAGTGGACCTTCCAGTCCTCATCGACCCCCCCCATCGTGAAGGCATCATGAGTGTGAAAAGCAAAGAAGGAGGCATGCTCCCGAGGCTCAACAGCGACCCACTGTCCCCCGATACTACTAGTAGAGGATGTTTCACCGACATTCCGGTGAGAAAAAGTTTCATCAGCACTGCAATCCTCCAAAGAGCTCTCCTCGTACAGTTCCCTCATAACTTCATCCTCGAGATCACTAGACATCTCCTTTACCTGAAAAGCATAGGACAAAAGTGAATTCGATGATAAAATCAAATCCACCCTTCCACCGCTAGTCAAGTGAAAGGGCACGCGAAGGCCTGAGGACAGCGTCCCCGACCTAAGCCCTTACTCAAACAATGCAGCAACGGTGCGAGGAGATTCTCATGGCAATCCCTCAAACCCTCACGGGGAGATCTTCCCCGGCGCGTTACCAAGAATCCCGTTGAAGGTCCACCGAAAAACTCATGAGTACACCGGAAAACGCATAAGCTCCACCGGCGACAAAGTCACTCGTTGTCGCAACGGTGCCAGAATCAACTAAAACCCTAAGTTCCTAAGGCTCCGACGAAGGCGCCATAAAATGGCCTAACCACCGCCAACTACCAACATTCGCCAAAAATCACCCCTACTCTACCTAGTTTCATCCTAACCACATGCAATCTAAGCAAAACAAGGATTGAAACGCTTAAAACAGAAAAGGACGAGAAAACTTACGTGGTCAAAGAAAGGAAAGAGGTGGTCGGCGAATTCTGGTCGTTGCTCGTGCGGCAACGATACGGAGGCAGAAGACGGAAACGAGGAAAGTAGAAAAAGAAGTGAGAGAAGTGAAAAGTGAAAATAAACGCTTCCCCCCTCTTTTTATAGATAGATCAGAGGCACGTGCACGAGCATGCGCGGTGTAGGGGCATCATCATGACCCTAATATAACCATCATTACGCATTAAATGCGGCACGTGACTCGATGCATGCGTGGCAATCCATCCCTTCAAGTCCCATCAACCGCTGGGCTCCCCGCTCGTCGGGAAAGCTGGACAGCGTTTCAATTTCTCGGGCACAGGTACCCTCGAGCACCACGAAACGACCTCGTCTCAGTAACACACGTCGACCACGCCTACTCCTCCTCGGGACCAGGGGCTGCCCTTAATTCATCACTCCTATGCTCAGGAGAAACGACCTGGGGGGACTCCTATTTCGGACTGGCCTAATGGCTAGGCATGGCCCAATCCACTTCTGCTCCCAGAACGACCCAATAGCCTAAGCCCTGCCAGTTAAGGGCAAAAGGAAGCATTCTCTCCCCTGCACCTCTGTTGAGGAAAGATGGCTAGCTGACCCCCAGGATCAACTACCCTTTGTCAGATTTATGCCTGTCACGCACAATTCCACCATCCAGAAATAGTCACGACGCCCTTGCCCGCGATCACGCTCTTGCCCGCAGCAACGGCTAGTTCCGAGCATGTCTACCCGTCCCAACAGCTAGTTTCTGGCAGTTACCTATTCTTGGGGAGCAAATATCTCGCCCCGAAAATAGGGATCAATGGCCAAGCACTAAGGGCATTATAAAAACCCTCTCATTTGAGAGGGTCGGGTATTCAAAAATCATGCTAAGACATACTCACTTTGTACTTGCCTTCTCTTCTCCCGATTCTTACTTTAGCATCAGAGTGCCTTGCAGGTACACCCCCTCCTCATCTTTGAAACCCAACATCATAGACGAAGTCTTTGGCCCACTTCAGGTTCTGATCAGCCGGAAAAATCAACAATGTTGTGCATTTATAATTTTCTTTGCAACATCAAAGTATGAGGTTTGTAAGCTCCCCCTAAGTCTAATAGTTCAAAGTTGAGTTTTGTAAACCCACCCTAAGTACTTCTTTCAAGAAAAAGTATTTAATTTTCTTAATAACATCAGATTCTGAGGTTTGTAGGCTCCCCCTGAGTCAAACAGTCCAAATTTTAGGTTTGTAAGCCCCCATTAGATCTATATTTAAGAAAACTAAACATAATATTTTAAATTTCTTTGGCAAAATTAGAATACGAGGTTTGTAAACTCTTTCTGAGTCTGATAGTCTAAGGTTAAGGTTTGTAAGCTCTTCCTTAGTTCTATGTACAAGAAAGTTAAAATGTGTCGCACGGGCAAGATAGCCATTATGTACAAAAATAAAATAACCATCATGTATAAAAATTATAAATAACCATTATGTACAAACTGAATGAGTTCAGTTTCTAATTAAATACTTACTACCTTTTCTCCCCCTTTTGTCACATAAAAAAGAATAAAAAAGAGAAAAAAGAAAGGAATTATAGTCATAAATGTATAACAAGCCATCATTACACGATCAGTTTCCAAGGAAGGGAAAACGATCAAGTAATAAGGGTCATTAAAGTTTTGTACAGTGCATGTTAAATATTTATTGGTCGTAATAGTTTCAAGAATCAAGCAAAGGATTTTATTCAGTCATTTAGGTTTCTCATAAGCCAATATAAAAGCAACCAAAGCCTAGTTCATTTTTATCAACATCTATCCATACATTATAGAGTCATCAGCTAAGAGCAACAACATCTCTATTGTAACAGAAATCACAGAGAACTCTACAAGCCTGAATATCCTGAACCTTCAGAAGCCAGCAGCTTTAGAAGCTTCTGCTACTGGGCTTGTGCCCTCTACCCTAAACACTTCAGACGAGGATTCGTCATCAATACCTCAATGATCTACATAAACAGGTCCATCGGTAGCTGTTTTGAAGGCAAAGAAGAAGTCCTTGAAGAAGACAAGGAGGAAGAGGCTCAACAAGATGTTTTACTGTCCTGTTATCCCATAAGCAGAAGAGGAGGATATAGATGAAGATGAACCAGATGTTGATTATGGAAACTGCTTCTCTTACAAGGCAATGGATGGCTTAGATAGGGATTTATTCTAAGTTCAAACCAGTTCCTTATGTTTTTGTAATCCTCTATGCTTGATTAATGAAAAGATGTTTTGACCAATATATATTATGCAATCATACAGACACTTTATTTGCCCTTTAGATTTTCTGATATGGACATTAGTGAAGTAATGAATATAACAAACATTTTAACGTGTTAACAATACAATTTATAGTTGTTTACAAAATCTTAATAGGCCAGAATACTAGACATTATTTCCAAAAGTCAGTACTTAAAATTGATTTGACTTAATCAATAATAAAATAATTAATACTCAAGGTAATGAATGTAAAGACTCTATAAAAACCCCTTAGCATACTCACTTTCATAATCACTTAATCTTCTGAACACCAAAATGTATAAGCAAAAGCAAAATTGGGTTCCTAAGAGAGATTTCAGAAAGATAGCCATGCTTAATTTAGGAACTCAAGCTTACCCACTTAGCATACTCAAGGCAATGAATGTAAATACTCAAGGCAATGAATGTAAAGACTCTATAAAAACCCCATAACATGCTCACTTTCATAATCACTTAATCTTCTGAACACCAAAATGTATAAGCAAAAGCAAATTTGGGTTCCAAAGAGATATTTCAGAAAGATAGCCATGCTTAATCCAACAACTCAAGCAAACAAGAGTGATGCAACAACTGAAGGATCTACAAGTAAGTAGATGAATTCAGAAGCATACACTTCTTCGGCAACCTTCGTTGAGACACACAAAGAAGAAGAACTTTCAGGTCAGAACGCAGAAATCAACTGAGAAAGGAAGATGTAGAGTTTGCAAAGGAAGAATGGCAAGATTATTTAGACAGTCTAGATATGTCAGATGATTCTAGGGAATACCTTATGACAAATCCAAATGCCTAAAAAGTATTAATAATTTTTAATAGCTTCTAGTTAATGAGATTGTTGCATATTTATATTTTTTAATCCTATTTGTTTTATCCTTTTGAACAACAATATAAATGAATATTTATAACAGTTAGGTTACACAAAAACATGAACAAACTTGGATTAACAATAAGATTGCTTAATACAAAAATCTTAACAATTACAATACATAAATTTGCAGAAGTCTAACGTAAAAAACTCATAGATAGCTTCAAACTTGTCTCTCTAAATTTTAGAAGAATCAGCCTCTGGACTTATGATAACTCCCTGCTGGACCAGTAGTTCTAAAAGAACTCATCCATAAGGAATGAAGAAGGTCTTTCTCTTGTGAAAGGAAGAAAGGGTCCTCTTCAAATAGTTAAACATAACTTGAGGAAGATCAATCTGCAAGTCTGAATTGAGAAGTAGTAGCAAATCCTTTTCAATAGAGTCCACAAGGTCTAGATCCTTATCCTTAGGAAGCAAGTTTGAGTTCAGAATCTGATTCCAAACAAATGCATCAGGACAAATATTAGAGACCAGAGATGTGTTAGATGGATCTACAAAGATATGTCAAGTGGGAAGATAATGTTCCCAAACAAGAGTTCTTGGGATTTCTCCAGTCTCCTCACAATTCATCACATTAGCAATCGATTTAGAGGTTACTGTTATAGAAACACCAGTCATTTTAGAAAGAATAACACACTCAGAATTCATCTCAACAATAGAAGCTTTGATCCAAAACTCTTTGACAAGACCTGGATAAGTGAAACCACAGAGCATCTCAAAGTAACCATTCCAACTTTGTTCAGACACAGTCTTCCAGAAGTTAAAACCTAACTTAAGCAACTCATCAAAATCCACAAACTTTTCATTGATGATAACTAGTTGATTCAAAGGAGAATTGACTAGAGAATTCATCTCAGGTTTGGTTTGATCAGCACATAACCAATGAAAATAAAAGGAAAATAAAAGAACTGAACAAGATTCTAAAGGAATAAGAATCATGTTAGAAAAAGGACACAAAATGATGTTTCACAAGACAGGGGATAAATATAATAATAATATATAAAAGCAAAAACATCATTACCCAAAGGTTCTTATCCAGCAGATTTTCTGAATCCACTAGATGATTTTCACCTTTATGAATTTTTAAGTAATATAAAAGTTTTTGGAAAAACCTTCTACTTAAACTGCTTTATCAAAAGTAAAGAATCATTTTCTGAATCTCAGAGTCTGATAATTTTCAGAAGCTATCATCCATCAGAGTCTAGTGGATCTAGACTTAGAGAGAGACATCTTATGTCAGTCATCAGTCTTCAAGATTCTATTCTGAACCAAACATTTTTTCTTGAGACAAGAGTCATGAGGGATTAAAGAATACTGAATTGGTTTCTTTCACAACTAACAAATAACAGTATCATCACAAAAAGTGAGGAAATTGTTTTCATAAATATGACCGTTATCTAGCTAATGATATATTCAATATAGACAAATACAACATAATTTTTTTTTCTTAAAGATCTTTGAAGACTCTTTTATCAAAAGAACTTCTCTAAAAATCTAACAGAGACTTTGTATTCACATATACACAAATATCTCATAGATTCAAGTCATAAGCTAGAAAAGAACAGACATACCTTTTTTATTATTATTATCTCGGTCAGACTCGTATGAGTATTCAGATTTGACCGTAAAATCTGAATACTGCTCTGAGTGGGTTCTGATTCAATGGCTGTTTAACAATTGACTCCACTTCTTTCACCAAACTCGGTACCTCTAGCACCTGAGTCTGGGTTGTAGTATATTCTTTCATCAAATGTTGCAAACAACCTTTGATAAGCAACATGGAAGATGCCTTTGCTCCTTTCTTCGATATCTGCAGCAACTACATTTTAAATAATGATAATCATATTTCTATGAGTCCATACATGTTGGTCCACACAGGCTTTCCTTTGCCTTATGCCACACCCTAATAGCAGTACCATGATTCATTCCATAGTATCAGTCTAGGATGAGTCATGATATGAACAAGATCTTGTCCTTAGCATAATTATCGATTTCATTGTCTTGGATTAATTCTTTTGACTTTGAAATCTTTGACAAGCAAAGAACTAGATGATGTTAGCTATCAGAGATTGTTATAAAACAAGTTAAGGCACTGTCATATAATTGTTGGTAGAACACGAAGAAGAATGGAAGGTTTCTCGTAGAATTGTCCTTTAATGCAAATTCCATGATGACCCTCAATCAAGGAGCAATGGAGTCACTTAAGTTATCACCTTAAAGAACAAACTCCTTATTATCGAATATTTAAGCAAGATAGATTTGGCATAATCTCTTTCTCTTCAATACTTGATTTTTATTCCAGGATTCAGAAGTTTCTTCAGAAGCAGTAATGACTGGCAGAGGCATATTACTCTTTCTTCTGAATCTTGCACTAATGTCATCTTCAAATTAATATGTTAAATAAATCTTCTGATTAGGAAGGTTAATTGTCCTCACTCACATGCTTTCCGGGAATATTCCTAAAAGGCCACCTATCCAAAAACTACTCTAATTCAAGCACGCTTAACTATGGATTTCTTATTTGTTAGGCTACCGAAAAGAAGATGCATCTTATTGGTATAGGTAGTACCAATCAATCCTAATAAGCCTTCCTTCAGCCATGCAGCCCCATCCTTACACAACCTCAGAATCCCTCACATTCCGATGTGAATTCAACGACCACTCTTCTCCCTCTTTAGCCTTGAGTGTTACACCCTCTATACGCCCTTTTCAGCCTCGGGTCTTACATGTCCACTAGCTTCCGCTTGACTCATCCCCGAACCACATCATACTGGAGATATATGGCTCTGATATCATTTGTAATGCCCCAGACTGCTTTCAGGATTATCGACTGAATCCACAAACTAACACGTGTTTTTTCAGCATGTTTTGTCCCCACTCACACTTTCCGGGAATCTTCCCAGAAGGTCACCCATCCAAATACTACACCAATTTAACTATGAAGGTCTTATTTGTTAGGCTGCCAAAAAGAATATGCATATTGTTGATATAGGTAGTACCAATCAATCCTTATAAGCCTTTCTTCAGCCATGCAACTCCATCCTTACACAACCTCAGGATCCCTCTCATTTCGATGTAAATTCGGCGATCACTCTCCTCCCTCTTTAGTCTTGAGTGAAAAAAATGACGTCATATATATATATATAGTACGGAAGCTGAAGATAACCATTTATTTCACGGGTAAGTATGGTACTCAGGGCAGGATGATAATGTTAATGTCATTTTTGGGATTGTCATATGGTTACCTCACTGTCTGTGTTCTCACTTCTGCACCCCAAAGGTTACAAGGTGAAAGATCCTTTAAGAAAACACTTTATAAAGGTTCAGAGTTATTTAAATATTGATTTATTACTACTTGTGTTGTTACTTTTTTAGGGACATGGACAAAATACCTTGGGAAATATCTCGGTATTGTTTATTCTTGGAGGTATTTTTTGCTGGGGAGCACTTGATTGGTTGTGGTTAATAGGCAAAGGATGGTGAGGTCTTCATCATGCTAATTCCAGTTTTTGTCAATTCTTTCTCAATTTTTTAGGACTATTGTTTATCACTTGTGCCACTTATTGTAATCAAATTTAATTGATTAACAATTTTATGTTACATTCTAATCTTTGGTTCTCAACATACACTATTATACACCACAACTGCAAAATGACAAGAAAACACAAACACTTGTCATTCTGCAAAAACTTTGTATATGTGAAACATCTCTCTCCCAATAATACTTGGTAAAATTGTAAAATGTAAGTCTTAAACTGTTATACTAGTTCTGTGAGCACATGCTCAGTGGCGGAGTTCGAATAGTTAATTTGGGGGTTATACTGAATTTACTATGAATATATACAAAGAGTTTCATTAATTATAATGACGAATGTTGTAGTGTAATGGAATATTTTTGTTGTTGTTTTTGGTACAAGTGAAAGCGAAAGTGAATAGATTGTGGTAGAAAAGCAACACGTATATTTGGCAAATGACATACAACATCAGAACAACAATATACATTTTAGACCAATTACATGAACACACAAAAATGAATAACATACAACATTTAGAGAAAACACACAATGAAACATTTCAACATAATCATGAGAACAACAAATACAACCACATAAAGCATCTTTTAGTGACAAGAGATAACATACTCATGGAAAGTGGAGAGTGGAGGAAGGTCTCCTACAAGTGGAAGAACGTCTCTATGTCAGTCAAGTGGGATTGTTATTCTAGAGAAGAACTCATGCAAAGGAACGAATCCTCTGAAACACTTTCTTTTTACATTTCAGAGTTTCTAGACAAATTGAAGGCGGAGGATCTTTTCAACCTCTTCTTGGACTATGGGAAAATAGTGGAAGTGGTTATTCCTCCAAAAAGGAACAAACTCGGAAAACGTTTTGGTTTTGCGCGTTTCGTGGAAGTGGAAGATCCCAGGACCCTAGCGATACAGCTTGACAACATTTTTATTGATAAGATTAAGCTACATGCTAATGTTCCAAGGTTTTCCAGATCGGAGAAGTACAAGGGGAAGGGGAGAACATTCTACAAACAGAACTCTGAACATTACGGAAAGGGACCAGAAGTTGTTAGCAGAAGATTGGTGGATTAGGGAGTGGGAAAAAGAACTTTTGCAGAGGCTTTGAGAGGTGAAAATGGAACAAGGCAACCGATCCTTATGTATGAACCTAAGCATGAAGGCTTGACTAGATTCAAAAAGGCCTATGTGGGAGTAGTTCTTCAGTCAGGATCGACTTACAATGTTAGAACTAGTTTCGAAATGGAAGGATACTTTACAATCAAAGTCACACCTCCGAGTTCTAATTTCTGCTTATTGGAAGAATCTGAACCTGGGGAGATCCAAGACCTTATCAGAGAAGCGGAATCATGGTGGAGACAGTGGTTCTCGGAGATAAAGGAATGGAATGAAACAGTGGTGGACAAAGAAAAGGTTACTTGGCTCAGATGTTATGGAATTCCATGTCAAGCATGGAACTTTTCTTTCTTCGAAATCTTAGTGAAAACGGCGGGTAGTTATGTTTGTACAGACGAGAATACTCTTAAGGGAGATAGTTTGGACGTAGCTAGATTCATGGTTAAAACTTACTGTGCAAAAGTCATCAACGAATCCTTCGACATCCAAATTAATAGGATGGTTTTCAACATAAAAATGTGTGAAGATTATCACGGCCCTCTTCGTATAGTGCTTCAAAAGAATAATATCCCAGTAAAAAAGGATTCTTCTTCTTCTGATTTGGAATCGGAATCTAGATGGAGCTTCAATGAAGGGGAACCAGAATGAGGCAAAGATGGGGATGCAATCAGAGAAGAGGAAGCTTCCGTTCTTGCTCCGACCATTTCTATGACGGAGGACAAACTGGCGCAGACGTTTGGAAAGTCTACGTCTTCGGAAAGTTCTCTAGTTTCGTCAGAGCAGATAGTAGCCGACTCTATGAGCAGGCCTAAGGTTGATGAGGTAGATGTTGATACAGCCTTAATTCACTTTTCTCAAGACAAGACGTGTGAAGTAAGGAAAGGTTTGGTTGTTTTTGAGGAATGGACTGATGTTTCTATGCCTTGTGTGGGCCCTTCGGTTAAGGTTGTTTCAGTTCCTCGTGAAAAGGTTCTTTTGTCGGTTCCCCAGCAAAAGGTCAAATTAAAAAAGGTTTCTGAGGTTATTGGGCCTTTGATTCACAAGCCCGTTACTAAAAAAAGGCCCTCTAGGAAGGCGGATCGGGCTCTAGCCAAAAGAATTGAGTAATTGGAGGATTCGATTGAACAATTTTCTGATCAATTTGGAGAAACCCTAATTCGTCTATCAATTTGGAGAAAAAGGGTGATTCCACTACTTCGAAAGTTGATTCTAATAAGTTCTCTGCCGGAGCAATTCTTTGCTGTGACCAAACGTCCAATTCAGATATGAGATGTTGTAACCAGAAATTTTGGAACAACATTGAAACTATGATGGGAGCTAGATTGAGGGGAGCGATTGGTGACTTGGGGATCAAGACGGGAGTTGAGGGTTCTAATACCTTAGGGGAAATTCTTAAACACATCGAAGATATGGAAGAGGAAGATAGACGAAGATTTGTGGGTCAAAAGGAAAAACCAACAATTTTCCAATGATTATTGGTTTGTTAAATATCAGAGGGAGCGGTTCGTTTTCTAAAAGACGAAGATTAAATCAAATTATTTCAAAAGGTAAGGCTGACATCTTTCTCATTCAAGAATCCAAAACCTGTAAGGTAGAGGAATCTTTTATTAGAAGTCTTTGGAACATTGATGAGGTGGGCTGGTCTTTCAGTGGTTCATCTGGTCATTCTGGAGGTATTATTACTCTTTGGAATGAGAATTCAATTAAAGCTTTAGGTTCTTTTAAAGGCTCTGGTTACTTGGGTATCAAGATCATCTGGAACAGGGAAGTTTATTATGTCATCAACGTTTATTCTGGGTGTGGCTTAAACGATAAGAGAAAACTTTGGGGAGACTTGTTTAAGCTTAAGTCTTCTCTTTCAGATGGGCATTGGATTCTGGGGGGTGATTTTAACGCAACAACAGTTGTATCGGAAAGAAAGGGATTGTCTAGTTCTGACAGAACTACTAAGTCGAGAGAATTTAAAGAGTTTATTGATGCTCTTTGGGTGGTTGATCTCCCTATCTCAGGGAATAAGTACACCTGGTATAGTGGAGATGGTTTTGCTATGAATCGGCTTGACAGATTTTTATTTGAGGATGCTATCATTCAGAAATAGGGTATGGTGGATCAGATCATTGGTAATAGAGATATCTCGGACCATTGTCCGATTTGGGTAAAGATTAAACCTGTTAATTGGGGTCACAAACCGTTTAAAAGCAACGACTCTTGGTTCGATCATCTTGATTTTCTCAGCTTCGTGGAGAAAGAGTGGAGTTCTATGAAGATTGTAGGTAGAAGTGACTTTGTCCTTAAAGAAAAACTTAGGATCTTGAAGGAAAAACTTAAAGTCTGGAGGGATCAAGTCTTTGGCTGGATCGACCTTTCAATTGAAGAGGAGATATAAGAATTTAACAAAGTAGATTGGTTACTTTCTTCTGCGGATAACAAAGAGGTTGTGGAGTTAGTGGCAGCCAGAGCAGCTAAGTGTGCTTCTTTTTGGAGCAAGCTTCACCAAAAGGATAATTTGTTGATTCAAAAATCTAGAAGTAACTGGATTAAGGAAGGGGATACTAATTCTAGATTCTTTCATCAATGGATTAGAGGAAGGCAAAGGAGGAAATTTATCGGGAGAGTACAAACTTCTCAGGGAATGGTTGATTCTGTGGAGGGAGTGAAGGAAGAGGTTTATAGGTATTTTAAATCAGTGTATTCTGAACCTACGAAACAAAGACCGATGTTAGAAAACTGCTATTTCAACAGTCTTTCTGAGGAAGATGTTAATTTTCTTGAGTCCCCGTTTACTGAAGTGGAGATCAAGGCTGCAGTCTGGAGTTGCGGCGGATTCAAAAGTCCTGGGCCTGACGGGTATAACCTTAACTTCATCAAAAAGTGTTGGAAAATTCTAAAGCCTGATATCATTCTTTTCGTCCAAGATTTTTACGAGACGACTTTCCTTCCTAAGGCTTTTTCGTCTGCTTTTTTAACTCTCATACCTAAAGTAGATAATCCTTTGAACCTTGGAGAGTATAGGCCTATCTGTTTAGTTGACAGCATTTATAAGATTCTATCTAAACTCCTTGCTTTGAGATTGAAAACTGTAATTAGTAAAGTCATTTCTCCTTGTCAATCAGCTTTCGTTCCTGACAGAAATATCTTGGATGGGGTGATGATCGCGAATGAAAAATTGGATATGGCTACTAGAGATAACTTGGACTGCATTTTCTTCAAAGTAGACTTCGCTAAAGCTTACGATTGTGTAAGCTGGAATTTCCTTCGCAGCATGTTAGAGAATCTTGGATTCTGGGCTAGGTGGAGAAAATGGATGGAAGCGCTAATTTTCAAATGCCATATTTTTGTGCTTGTGAACGGCAGCCCTACTTTTGATTACAAGGATGAAAGGGGTCTCCGCCAAGGGGATCCTTTAGCTCCTTTTCTTTTTTTGATGGTAACAGAGGGACTAAAAGGGCTTATGAATAATGCGGTTGCTATTAGTAGTTTTAAAGGCTTCAGAGTGAACAATGAAGTGACTGTAGATTTGATTCAATACGCAGACAACACTCTTATAATAGGGAAAGGAACCTGGAACAATTTATGGTGCATCAAATCAGTTTTAAGAGGCTTTGAGTTGATTTCTGGGTTGAAAATCAATTTCAACAAAAGTAGACTTATTGGGTTGAACGTCAGCAACCATTTCCTTCATGCTGCCTCTTACTTCCTCTCTTGTAAAATTGAAAAAGCTTCCTTTTCTTTCTTAGGTATTCCGATTGGATTTAATCCAAGGAGGATCAATGGCTGGAATCTTGTTATTGAGAAAATCAAAAGGAAGCTGAGCTCTTGGAGAGCTAGATCTCTGTCTTTGGCTGATAAAGTTCTATTTCAACTGGGAGACGGATCCAATGCCCCTTTTTGGACTGCGAAGTAGATGAATGGGAAGATTATATCTAAGGAATTTCCTGATCTTTTTAATTTCAGTTCGGTCAAGGATGTGTTTGTCAAAGATCTGATAATGGCAAGCTCTCAAGGATGGAATTGGCACTCTGTGGGACTGTCCTTATCTGTTCAGATGGAGAACTCAGCTAGTATCCTTGAGCTGAAGAGTTTCATTGGCGACAGGATTCAAGTTCAGGAAGGAGAACACAATTCTATTACTTGGAACGACGAGAAGGCTAAGAGTTTCACGACTAAGCAGGTGTACAAACTTCAGGTGAATAATTCCCTGAACTTAATCTATCCCTCAACTATTCAATCTTGTTTATTAGCTTTTGATATGTTATGGAAACTTAAAGCTGCCCCAAAACTGACTTACTTTGGCTGGAGAGTTTTATGGGGAAGGGTTGCGGTCAAAACTGAACTTATTAGGAGAGGAGTTGTTTTGAGCCCTAATTGCGTCATTTGTGGTTTGGTAGAAGAAGACGTCGGACACCTTTGCTTTGCATGTGCTCCTGTTTTAGCAGCTTGGGAAAGAATTGGAGATTGGTGCGGTTTTGGTAGTTTTTACGGGGGAAATAGAATTGACTTCTTCTTGGATTGGTGTGGAGTCGGTAATTCCTCTGAAGGGAATATGAAGTTGGGAGTGATTTGGCTTATAACAGTTTGGAGCATTTGGTATTGTAGAAACCGTATCATTTTTGAAAATGAGAATTTCAATTTGGACAACTTGTGTTGGGACATCAAGATAAGGGCTTGGAAATGGTTAAAGGGGGGTGATATTTGTAAATCCAACTATGATTTTTTAGCTTTTTGTATGGACCCTCTAAGAGGGTAGCTAGGATTGAGTTGGTTGGAAATCACATTCTGTTTCTGTTTAGTTTGTGTACTCTGTATTTTGAACACTGATCGTGTTCTTTTATTAATTCCACTGGCTTTAAGAAAAAAAAAAGGAGTTATATAGCCCTAAGAAAAAATTCAAATACAAGTGGTTAAACAAAGCAATTAAAGTGAAAAGAACCTACATGTATTTAATAGTAGTGAAGGGAACTATTGAAATCTACCATATAAGAAGATTAGGTGTTCTGGAAAAGTCCAAAACACCCTTGCTACTCCCAAATTCATCCACGTGGCATGCCTCATTGGTCTTCCTTCCATTTTCAATCGCCACTTCACCATACACTTTGGGGTTCTATGCATCCCACTACACTTTTTGGTTTTTGCCTCAATACACTATAATATTATATTAAAAGGCTTTCTTTTCCAATGCTTCTGCGCAACATTTATTGCCCTTGCTTATTTCACATCACCAAAGTCATGTCATGTATGGTGCATTAATTGTATTAGTTCATCTAATTGGATTTGCTCACAATTTTTTCTTCTCCCATCTCCACAGCTTTTCCAACTCCCATTTCTCCTATTGTCTGCAAAAACTCCTTCGTAACATGTCGTTGGGTTTAACAACAAGCTTCAACAACTTCTCTTAACAAACAACCTCAAACCCATTTTTCAAACCTTTTTACTAATTCCAAATTTCTACTGATCAAGCAGGTAATATCTATTTTGAAACCTTATCACTATTTTTGCAGTCTTCATTATAGATGTTGTTCACCCTCCCCTTTTGTATGTGCATGCAAAATTTTGTAATAATGATATTTCTTTAAACAATTTTTGTTTCTCTTTTATTTTTTTCTTTAGATCTACGAAAGATTATGGAAGAGATTTTAGATCAGGAGGCAACAACAGACATTAAGCGATTTCATCTTCACTTCCGAAACATCTTTCTTGGACAAAACAGGTAAAAATGGGTTTATCTTCTTCATCTATTCACAAATATTTCTTCTTCATATTCATTTTTCATTTTGTTTATGCTTATGTTTTAATGTTGATGCATATTTTTAAATTTCACATATTATTTTTGGGTTCGTAAAGTATTCCTTTGAAAATAGATTTAGCATTTTAAAGTTTTAAGGGTTTTCCTTTTGTTGTTGCAAAATATTTTAGGGTTTTTAATGATATAGTATTTTTAAAAATTTGATCTTCCCTATAATTTTGGGTTTTAAAGTAATTAGTAATTTGAGTTTTTTAAACAATGATATTTTATGTTGATGTGTTGACTATTCGACCCATGATTAGAAAGAAGGTCAAACAAGAAAAGGAAGACAAGGTTAGTGAGAAAAAACATAAACAATACTCAAGTTTGGTTCATAACTATATTTCACTGCTAAATAGCTTTTACTAAATCATTTGTTTTAATCTCGTGTTTTGGTTGATGATTTAACTAAACTTTGCAGGCATGTTGGAGTATGTTTGGATAAGTTTTCTCTTCCTCTTAGACCAAGTAAAAGTAAAAAAAATCAATACTTTCAAAATAATCACTTATTCGATTTACTTTTTTGAACTCAATAGGAGGCTATGATATGGAAGAGAAATAAACCAGCACTTAAGTACTGGGGACCTTCAACTCATGTAAACTTTCCTGTACATTTCATTTCATTTCACTACATTAACATTTTCTTTTTAGGTTTGACTTTATTATTATGTGCCTAAAAATCACTTTTTTTTAGTATATCATTTTGCAGTTATAAAACTATCAAACTCAACTTTAGGAAATGAAGAACATGACTAGGCAATAATATGTTGCTCATTTGAGAAAGTACATAAATCTGTTAATTAATCACCATTTTTTTTTCAAGATCTCTCGTGTTGTTGTTGCTTCTGATTTTATATTTTTTTTTTCAAAATCTCTCATGTTGTTGTTGCTTCTGGTTCTATAATCCTTAGTATTTTATTGAAATTTTTTATTTTTTTTCAAGATCTCTCTATAATCCTTTATATTAAATATTTTTATGATACTATTATCATTATATATTATTATTATATTATTTCTTATTACTATTATTATTATTTTTATTTTCATTTATATTATAATTATTATTATCCTATTATAATTATAATTATTACTATTTATATTAGATTATTATTATTATTATTATTATTATTATTATTAACCAGTGTTATTGTTGTTGTTACAGGTTGCAGTAACAATATGAAGAAGAGAAACAAAGTTTGTTATACCTCCACCACCCTTATTTTGTTTTCTTTCTTTTTTTTATTAAATGTTTTTCTTATATTATTTATTATTACTATTATTATTTTTATTTTCAGTTATCTTATTTTAATATTATGATTATTTTTATTACTATTTATGCTATTATTATTATTATTAATAATAATAATAAGTGTGTTGTTGTTGTTACTTATTATTATTATTATTATTATTATTATTATTATTATTATTATTATTATTATTAACAAGGGTTGATGTTGTTACATGTTGCAGGAAGAAGATAAAGAAAAGAACTCAATTTTATTATTAGTATTTGGTGAAGTGAGTATGAAAGTGTGTCATAACCCATGAGCAAAGTTGACCATCCATGATAGAAGATGAGACTCAGATAACAGAGTTAGGAGGGGTTAAAATAACATAGGTGAGATAAGTAAAATCTGTCATGACCAATGGGAGATAACTACGAAAAGATTGAGAATCTATTAAGAGATGCATAAGAATACACATGTATACTGAAATAAAGTTGTAAAATATAGAAATATAGAAATATCAGAGTAAAAGTACTCTTCTAATACCATGTTAAATGCTAAACAGCAGAATAAGTATTCTCATTCATTTATTAAAACTTATTCAATTAATATAATAATTAAAAATAAATCTATCTCATTAGTGTAATTACGGAAAATAACATATTGATCCAAATACGACAAAAATATATACTACTTACTGAAATTTATGTATACAATTTAATTATTTAATGTTACATTATTTTTAGTATTCAATTATCTTGAATCGAATTTAATTTTTTAATTAACTTTTTCACATGATATTTATACCTATAATAAACAATAGAGAAAGGTGTAAAAGTTATGTTATTTATTACTATCTATTCCGATTTTGATTTTTTATTTATAGTGATAATTTATATAAAGTATTATTTATTAATATGACTTTCTATATTTTTTCTTATAAATTAATATGGTCTCATAACGTGTATTAATAAATATAATTATAATTATCTTAAATGTATTAAATATATAATATATTGTAATTAAAAAGATGAATGAGTAATAATTTGTAAAAAAAATAATTATAATTATCTTAAATGTATTAAGTTATATTAGAGAATGCAATTAAAAAAATTATATTCATTTGGTTGTTTTAAACACTGGTTACATATATTTGATAGGTTTTTCCTATTTTATAAGGTTTATGCATTAGCAAGAGACACTTGAATGACCATTCAATATGAAAAATAACATAGTTGACCGACCATTATGGCAAAGTAGGAAAGTAGAAAAGTTTTGAAAGGACAAGTGAAAGGGTAGCATATGACATGAATATAGTGTGAGAGCAAGAGTTGTCTCTACAAGTCAATCTATGTTTTGATGATAACAATACGTATTTGTGAAAGAACCATTTTAAGTTCTAACGTGTGTTGTGTGCAGATCATATTCATAGAAGTTATCAGATCCTATAAAGCACCAGCCAGATGAGCGTTATTGATAATGTGCGAAGTTACTATGTGTGACACAAGTCGCAAGAAGCAAGAACGCTTATGTATCTGAACGTGATC
Source organism: Lathyrus tuberosus (assembly GCA_022829125.1). Lineage (NCBI taxonomy): Eukaryota > Viridiplantae > Streptophyta > Magnoliopsida > Fabales > Fabaceae > Lathyrus > Lathyrus tuberosus. The sequence goes on along the minus strand of JALAZF010000082.1, from coordinate 8,426,542 downwards.
AGCCAGATCCAAGGATGCCGATATTGCTGTTGCAATGCTCTTGTGGATGCTCTCTGAAAGTGGTCAAGATTCTGAAGATTGCGAAGCTTCTGAAGAAGAGAACCAAAGTGCTGAAGACTCTCATGACTTGAAGTTCTGAAGGCGAAATGCTCTGAAGACCAAGTGCAGAAAGACTCTGAAGACTTATATGTTCTGAAGTTTACGGTTCCAAAAGTCAAGTGCTGAAGACTCTGAAGACAGATTCCTAATGGACGAGTTCTGAAGTTTCGGAAGACTTGAAGAAGTAAAGGATAATGTTCTTAAAGACAAGTGCTGAAGTTCTGAAGACTGATTCCTAATGGACTTCTTCAAATGACTGGAGACTTAACGTATTAGATATCCTGCTAAGAAGGCTCTACTCATGCTTCATTAATTTACCATCAGTAGCCTATGAAGTTTGGAAGTTAAATGTTATCATTGTAAGTAACTGTACACAGCGCCCAAGAAAGATATATCCCATCACTTCTCCCACAGTAAAAAGGAGATGTGTCAGTACAACTAATTATTACACAACATATCTTTTCCATAAGCTAACAGTTTTCAAACAGCTATATTTCTACTGGACTATTTAAAGGAAAGAGTAATCGCTTCTGAAGCAATTGATTCACTCCATCAAAAGGTGAATTGATCAAGTCATTATGTAAAGATAGCAACAACTATGAGTTCTTATTGTAACACTTAGAATATCCAAAGCTATCACCATTTACGCATGGCCATTGTTGTTGAAGCTCAAAGATCATCATTTAACACAACAACAATGAATTGGTACAGAAGCTGTTGATGAAGAAGATAACATTGCAAATCAGTCAAGTCATCAACCATCTTCTCGTCAGTGCTACATTGAAGATCTGAAGCAAGGAGTTGTTGCTCAAAGCTTGCTCACCCAAGAAGAAGAAGAAGAAGAAGATCTACAAGATGTCAACAACTGTCAAATCATTTTACATCTGTGTAGTTTCTTAGAATAGCAAGGAGCTGCTGCTCACATCTTGCTTGAACACTTGTGTGTTCTTTGTACTTAAACTTAGGAGTAATCTGCTTGTTAAGAATTATTATTGTAATCTCCTGTTGAACTAATTCTTGGTGAATTAGGATTCCTTGAGTGGTCAGTGTGACCAGAGACTCGAGAAGATAATGGCGAGATGTCGTTGTGGGAAAAGCCTGAAATAGGGTCAGTAGCATTATATTCATTGCAATGAATCCCTGAACATCTAAGATGTGAAAGCCTAGCAGTAGATCTTGAGAGATTGGAACCTGCAGGTTAATGTTCGTTATATTCATTAAGTTGAATCCCTTAATGGTTCATTGCATGTTAGTCACAGTGCGGCCGTGCAAGTTGTTAGTCACCAGCGTGGCCCATGCATCTGTAATCGAGATTGATTATAGTGGATTAAGACCTTGTGTTCAAGGCGAAATCACCTGAGGAGGGTGGACTGGATTAGCCTTTGTGGTGAACCAGAATATATCGTATGTTCTTTACTCTCATGCTTAATATATTTATTTATGTTGTTTATCGAGTATCAAAACCTCACATAAGCAAGTCAGAACCTTGCAACTCTGATAAGCTTTCGCTCTGCAAGTTCTGAATATTACACATAGTGTTCAGACTCTTGTTGGTTCTTATGCTTCATCACAACAAGTCTGAATGTTACACATAGTGTTCAGACTCTTGTTGGTTCTTATGCTTCATGCACAACAAGTCTGAATGTTACTTCACAAGTCAGAGTCTCTCAATGAACTCTGATGTAACGTAAATTATCTTAGTCACAAAAAGGAAAAAGTTGTTGAAAGAGTAAATACACAATTCAAACCCCCCTTTATTGTGTCTTTCTCGCACCTTCAATTGGTATCAGAGCCCCGGTTCTGTTATTGATAGATATTAAAACACTTAACAGTGTTAGAAAAAGATCCAGATGCGGTGCATAGAAATACTCTGGGTGAGATTGAAATCCACTTACAATTTCTGTAACAGTTCAGAAGATGACTGCGTACAAAATTGTAATAAATCTGAGTACTTGAGCAAATCACTGATTCTGGAAGTTTTGCAGTTGTCAAATAACTAAATCTTCCTCACTTAAGTTTTAATGAAGATTGAAGAATCAGCTGATAAGATAGATTCATCAGATAAGAAGTAGTATCTGTTGAATGCTTGTCTTGAAAGATACGTGTGGGTGAACCACGTATTTGCTCAAAGTTGAATCATCATAAAAATAAGAAGTCTTGTTTGCTGAAGATTAATTCTTTATGAGTTTTTGAGATGTTTTCAAGAAACAGATTAGGTCCACCCTTGACTTTCTCATTTTAAGCTCATTCAGACCTTCTTCATGTAAAGAAGAAAGATTGTTGTTCTATGATTTTAAAATTCAGAGTGAAGTTTGTTGAAGTCAGAAGATCTGAAGAATTCAAACTCTTATAATTGATTTAACATCTGAATCTTAAATGATCTAGAGGTTAAAAGATTCATGAAGAATTGGACATTGCCTTCTTGAAACCAGAATACAAGTGAATCTTGAAGAATCCAAGAACCCACAGCAGTTCACTCAGAAAGATTCCAGATTACTCAGAAAGAAAGATCGGAGTCAAAATGGAATGCAGTCAGATAAGTCTGTAAAGATCTCAGGTATCATCCTTCCTTCATTTATGACTTATTTTCATGATAACAACTAAAATCACTTTATTTTTTTTGTTATGCCGTGTTAAGTTTTGTGAGAAGTAATTAGAAATTTTTTTTCTGCCTATGCCTTCTGAAATAGTTAAAACAGTCACATATGTAAGATTCTCCTCATCATATCTGCTTGACCACATCCTATAACCCATAAGTACACTCCAACTAGTACTCCTATTCCAGACCTAACTCTCTCTCTCTCTCTCTCTCTCTCTCATAAAGTCACTCCACCCAACCTAGTTAGTCTAAGAAACCATGATGTTCAATTAAATTGAATGACACTCTTTAGATTCTTTAATCTGTCCAAATTTCTAGTTAAGAAAATTTCAGCCATCCAAATTTCCTTGATATGCACATTTTGAGTGACATCTGCTCAGCTACGAAATAGGGAAACATGCTACCATAACCTAAATAGCTCATTACCTAGGCAATAACATCTAAACCAGGCATTGTCATATTCTGACAGGTCGGGATTCTCTTTTAATATTGAAAATAGTGAAAAATCCTTTTTTGCCTGCATTCTGGGCTATGCGCTGATTAATGACTAATAAATAAAACCTTGAAATTGGAAAGCGTGTCTTTCAGTCTTCTCTTATAATTAATGACGTCCTAATGCATTTACTACATCCACCTAACTTGTGCTAAGAATAAAGTGCATGTATATCTCTTCGATCTTCCCTAGAACAAACTGCTTATCGGTTTTCATCTTTTAGACTACCCCTAAGATTTCCAGTCTTCTTAAGTCATTCTTAGTTATTGACCCATTCAGTTCAAACTCCTCCATCCATCTATTTAAAGTCATTCCAAAAATTATTCTCCACTATCTCCTATTCCCAACCTTCCTTTCTCCCTAAACGCAATCTAAAATGACTCCAAGAACCTTTTATGGCAATGATGATCTCCTAGAAGTCATCAATGAAAAACGACCAAATCCAATGGATACTGATCATGATTTTCATCTCGGTATTCACTTTCAAAATTGGAATGGATACATACATATGCTAAGAGGCTTAATTTATCCTAACCTTTTAAAATCCTTTTGGATCAATGCCTCTGTTAGCAGTAATGGTCTAACCATCTCCTCTGACATTTATAGTCTCCCAGTCACCATCAACGCCACTAAAATCTCTGAAGCCATTGACTGTCCACTAGGAGGTGTCACTCCCAACCATGCATTCATTCTATGCACCTCCGATACTGAAATGCACTATATGTTTGATGAAAGATCTGCCTTTGAACCTACGAAACCTGAATAACTTTTGCCTATTGCTAGAGGTTGGTTTAAGTTCATCTTGACAAACATTAAACCTCACAATACAAACAAGGACTTTCTGTATCATGATGATAAGCTCCCCATCATGTGTCTTCTTAAGCCAATTCCTATAGACCTTTCCCAAGTAATTTTTGGCCATCTTAAAGAGTCAATCGTCACGTCAATAACCATGAACCAATCATTCATTCCTAATGGAAGAGTCCTATCAGAAGTACTCTTCAGAGCAGGAATCGTGCAAAAGATCTGCAGAGTTCGATGTGGTTCAGATACTGCTATGGATAGGAAGTTTTATGAAACCTTCGACAACAGTTGGTTCTCATAAAATTAGAAGATTACTTGTCTCAATTAGGCTAAGTTATTAGTGTGTAATGGTGTATTAAGTTCACATGCTCATATTGTGTAATTGCTAATTAAGTTAATGAAGTATGTGTTATTTTCAAAGCCTTTATGCCTACACCTACGCATGTGCACTTATTAGACATATAAGATAAATTTTCACTAAAGAAGAAAACGTGTCCCTATGATACTAATCTCACATATGCATTTTTGTTGCGAATCCTTGACTCCTGACAGGAATTAATTAGAGGAGTCTATGCGTGATCTCTTGGTTTTTCCAAGAATGATAAACTGTTGGACTTGGTGCCAGTAGTAATCCCTTAACCTAGTCATATCTAGCTTAAAATTTCTAGAAAATAATGAACCCAACGGTTGGAGTCACTAGCATTTATTTTGACTATCTCTATTTGTTGTCTATTTAAGGTACCTTGTTCACTCCTCTATTCATCATTCTAAACCATCTCAGTCAATACCTCTCTCTAGTATTCTCTCTAGAATGTCCACCTCTCATCCAACACCTACTAAGTGTGAAACTTCTGAGTTAAGAGTCCTGAATGAATTCTCTATACACCGCAGTTCTCTCAAAGAACTCGGCTTTATAAGAACATCTTCTGAATTACAATGTCAGAATTGGGAAGGTTACCTTGACATGCTACCGGGTATCATTTACACAGATTGTGTTAAAGAGTTCTGGGTAAATGCTAATGTGTTTTCAAATATACATAACCAACACATCATTCAATCAACCATCTCCGGAATCCATGTGTTAATTAATCTATCCATCATTGCTCAAGCAATCAAGTGTAACGAAAGTGGTGACACCCTTGAAGATTACAAGGAAAGAACTATCTTCAATGATCTTATTTGCCAAATTCACAATGGAAATGGTGCCTCCAACTATGTCTCCACTCTCAAACCATCAGCCAAAGTCTGGCACAGAATAATAGAAACAAACCTTCGACCTAGAGAAGTAGGAGAACAAGTGCTAACCCATTCAGATAGGCTATTTAACGTCTTCCTGATTTACAGAAGGAAAATAAACCTTCCACTAACTATGTTCAATCACTTGAAAGAACAAATTCTTATGTCTAAAGACAAACCCTCTCTCAGTATTCTGTATGGAAGAGTCATATCTCGAGTTCTAGAAATTCAAGATGTGATTACCAGGCTAAACCACTTAGGAGCAACCACTGAGTGTTCACCCATAGATCTTACAGATCTATCTGGAATTCCTAAGAAGAGATAGAATTAGGTTATAAGTTTTCTGCCCTACTATGTTATTCCTTGCTCTATGTATTTCTGTTAAGATTATTAAATGAAATATCTTTTTTTGGAGTCTTAAACATACAAAAATACTTTACTATAAGATTCTACTCTAAGAACTGTGTGAAAACTTTAATCATATCCAAAACATTCACACTACTTAAAATGATTAAAATACTTGCTTATTATTACAATGTAAAATGATACAAGACTTTAAGGATAATGTCATCACAAAAATCCAAAACTTAGTGGATGCTTCCAGTTCCTGTGTGGACCCCATGGAAATAAGAAATATCTGGACTGAGTTCCATGAATGGATCTCAGAGGAAATTATGGAGAGCAAGAGGCTGTCAATCATTCAAGCAGAAGAAAAGCTGCATACCTCACGAACTGATGATTCTGAAAGCTTTTTCTCATCTTCCTCATCATTAGGCTCCCTTTAGTCTAATCCTTAGGAACCTATCCTCATTAAATCTATGCTTTGACTACCTTGAACCCTTTAGGATTAAGCTTAACCTATGCTTTGAACTTTACAAACTATTCTGTGGTTCAGTATTGATGCTTCCATCTAATCGTCCATCATTGAAAATGCTATGACTAATCTCTGAAGATGTTGATCACTAGAGTTGTTTCTTATCATATCAACATTCGTATGATTAATGCTTAAATGATAACATCCCTTAAGTCTATTTATGCTCACTATCATATTGATCTACATATGCTTAAATGCTCAGATGCTCTATAACTTTTTGATGATGTCAAAAAGGGGGAGAAATATAATATGATTTTGATTGGAAAGAAAAAGAAATCTTAAAGGAAAAGAATGCAACTCAAACAAGTAATCTATCATATAAAATGCGTTATTACTAACGCTTGTTGTTTGATGTTTAACCGAGGAACTCTGAACAAGTTCACTAGGAATTCTAAGACAGGTTAAGAAAGAAGAACAGTGAAGTTCTTATGAACTGTTGGTCATATGATAGAAGTTGTACACTTCGGGAACATGTGTTCAGAATCAGATCTACCCAGTACTGTTCAGAAGTTGAGAACTGTCTAAAAGTCAAAGTTTATCTTGATCTCTGTCTTACTTGGTTCAGAACCTGTAAGCTGTCTAAAAATATGAGATTCAGAACGCAAAGAATCAGAAGAAGAAAACTCTGAAAGCAGTCAAGACAAAGTCTACATCTCAAGATGCTTCTCAGAAGAATTGTGCAAATTAGAAGTCAAGAACTGTCTGAAGATCCAGATTAAAGATCCAAGAAGAAGTAGTTCTGATGTCTTCCAAGAACCAATTAAGAAGAAAATGATTTGGTATCAGACTAAATCAACAAATGGTAATCAGACTCAGTATACCTAAAGATTGGTATCAGACTTAGTCTGAAGTAACATCAATCAGAGCTAAGCTGTATAATGCTTTAAATACCTTCATTGGTATCAATTTCAGCACTCTAAGGAAATACCCTTCAAGTGGTATAAGAAGAATACAGTCAGTTGGAATCAGACACAACATACTCTGGTATAACTCAGTATCAGACTATGATTAAAACATGAGTGATAGTTTCAGAATCAAGCGTTGATTGATCACAAAAATTAACCTTCAATTGGTATCTGATCAAGAATCAAGCTTTGATGAACCACTGAGTTGTGACAGTAACAAGGTTCTGAGATGAAGACCTGTGTTCAAAAGTCAAACTCGGAAAAAGTCATTATCTACATTGGTGATTAAAAACTTATATTCATGAACTATGTTCTGAAGATCCCAATATCTGACTTATGGAAATTAGGGGGAGACTACCCTGAAGATTCAACTGCAAAATCCAAAATCTTCACAAAAGTCTGAAACTCAGGGGGAGTTTCTTAAAAGACAGTGTCTATTTCTGATGAATAGCGATGCTATGTTATTAGATAAGAACTGTTCTGCTTGCGCTTAAATGAATCTGCTGAAAAGTAGAAATGCTTCAGAAGTCTCTGAAGATTATAAGCTCTGATACAACTACAAAAGGAAACCGAGTTCTGAATATCTGAAGATGGAAGTTCTGATGAACTAGTCCAGATGCTGAAGACTATTTGTTTCTTTAAAGACGAGATGGAGAAGTAGTCCTTTTCTATTCTTCGTTCTGGCAACTCAAGTTGGTATTCTGTATGTCTTTGGATCATATAAGATTTTAGATGATCACAGATAAAACTTTGAGGTTAACACATTCAGGGGGAGCTGTTGTTCCAGACTCTGAATATGTTTGTTTAGTGATTACCTTGTATAAAATGTTCAATCAAAATACTTGGTTTTGTCATCATCAAAAAGAGGGAGATTGTGAGAGCAAGAGTTGTCTCTACAAGTCAATATATGTTTTGATGATAACAATACATATTTGTGAAAGAACCATTTTATGTTCTAACGTGTGTTATGTGCAGATCATATTCATAGAAGTTATCAGATCCTACAAAGCACCATCCAGATGAGCGTTATTGATAATGTGCGAAGTTACTATGTGTGACACAAGTCGCAAGAAGCAAGAACGCTTCTATATCTGATTGTGATCAGTCAGATCCAAGGATGCCAATATTGTTGTTGCAATGCTCTTGTGGATGCTCTCTAAAAGTGGTCGAGATTCTGAAGATTGCGAAGCTTCTGAAGAAGAGAACCAAAGTACTGAAGACTCTCATGACTTGAAGTTCTGAAGGCGGAAGGCTCTGAAGACCAAGTGCAGAAAGACTCTGAAGACTTATGTGTTCTAAAGTTTACGGTTCCAAAAGTAAAGTGCTGAAGACTCTGAAGACAGATTCCTAATGGACGTGTTCTGAAGTTTCGGAAGACTTGAAGAAGTAAAGGATAATGTTCTTAAAGACAAGTGCTGAAGTTCTAAATACTGATTCCTAATGGACTTCTTCAAATGACTGAAGACTTGGCGTATCAGATATCCTGCTAAGAAGGCTCTACTCATGCTTCATCAATTTACCATCAGAAGCCTCAGAAGTTTGGAAGTCAAATGTTACCGTTGTAAGTAACTGTACACAGTGCCCAAGAAAGATATACCCCATCACTTCTCCCACAACAAAAAGGAGATATGTCAGTACAGCTAATTATTACACAACGTCTCTTTTCCAACAACCAACAGTTTTCAAACGGTTATATTTCTACTCGAATATTTAAAGGAAAGAGTATTTGCTTTTGAAGCAATTGATTCACTCTATCAAAAGGTGAATTGATCAAGTCATTGTGTAAAGATAGCAACAATGATGAGTTCTCATTGTAACACTTAGAATATCCAAAGCTACCACCATTTACGCATGGCCATTATTGTTGAAGCTCAAAGATCATCATTCAACACAACGACAATGAATTGGTACAGAAGCTGTTGATGAAGAAGACAACATTTCAAATCAGTCAAGTCATCAACCACCTTCTCGTCAGTGCTACATTGAAGATGTGAAGCAAGGAGTTGTTGCTCAAAGCTTGCTCACCCAAGAAGACGAAGAAGAAGAAGATCTATAAGATGTCAACAACTGTCAAATCATTTTACATCTGTGTAGTTTCTTAGAATAGCAAGGAGTTGCTGCTCACATCTTGCTTGAACACTTGTGTGTTCTTTGTACTTAAACTTAGGAGTAATCTGCTTGTTAAGAAGCATTATTGTAATCTCCTATTGAACTAATTCTTGGTGAATTAGGATTCCTTGAGTGATCAGTGTGACCGGAGACTCGAGAAGACAATGGCGAGATGTCGTTGTGGGAAAAGCCTGAAATAGGGTCAGTAGCGTTATATTCATTGCGATGAATCCCTGAACGTCTAAGATGTGAAAGCCTAGCAGTAGATCTTGCGAGATTGGAACCTGCAGGTCAATGTTCGTTATATTCATTAAGTTGAATCCCTGAATGGTTCATTGCATGTTAGTCACCGGCGTGGCCCGTGCATCTGTAATCGAGATTGATTATAGTGGATTAAGACCTTGTGTTCAAGGCGAAATCACCTGAGGAGGGTGGACTGGATTAGCCTTTGTGGTGAACCAGGATATATCGTGTGTTCTTTACTCCTTTGCTTAATATATTTATTTATGTTCTTTATCGAGTATCAGAACCTCACATAAGCAAGTCAGAACCTTGCAACTCTGATAAGCTTCCGCTCTGCAAGTTCTGAATGTTACACATAGTGTTCAGACTCTTGTTGGTTCTTATGCTTCATGCACAGCAAGTCTGAATGTTACTTCACAAGTCAGAGTCTCTTAACGAACTCTGATGTAACGTAAAGTGTCTTAGTGACAAAAAGGAAAAAAGTTGTTGAAAGAGTAAATACACAATTCAAACCCCCCTTTCTTGTGTCTTTCTCGCACCTTCATATAGGTTTGTTTGGATTTGCACGCATGAAATAACACAAACTTCGAGACACAATATACAGACTATAAGTAATGGCAAAGATTGTATGAGCGGAACTATTGATTAAAGTGTTGTAGGTTGAAATTGTCAAAATGTAGTGACATATTGTATAATAGTAATAAATTTAAAAATATTTTTAAATAGTTAGTAAGTGTTTAAGCATTCAAGTTTAGATACTTAGGAGAGTATAATACTAGCGGGATACTCGTGCCTTTGCACGGGTACCCGTCGGTGACGCACATTTGTTTTCATTTTAAATTAAAAAAAAAAAGAATTAATAAAAATCAGTAACATAGATACTATTGCTTTAGAGTGACTGGATTATTTGTATTCAATTATGAAACTTATCATCTTATCATTATTTATATCTTTAGTCTTGACTATCTACTAAGATAGGAAAAAAAATAAAACAATGTTACCTAACTGACCTGTATTTACGTATCTATTTATTATAGACATTATAATATTTAAATAACAATATTTTATATTAATTCATGAAATTTAAATAAATAGTATAATTTTCCCCTAAATTTAGTGAATAATATAAATAATTATTTAAATGTCGTTATTGATAAAACATTCAAATATTTTTTAACTCAATAATTTAAATAATGAATCTTTAATTAATTTATCCAAAATTTCAAATTTGTATAGAACAAAAGTTATAAATAAACCACAAATAATTGTTGAGAAGTTTTTAGTGATTTTAGCAACTATTTAGGAAAAAAAAAGAATGGAAAGTTTAACCATATTGGAAATGCTTTTACCAATATAATTATATTTTTTTATAACTTTTGTAAAGATTTGAAAATATCATTTTTAAAAATTTTAAAAATACATTTATTATGTAATTATTACAAATATGAGTATTTCATTTTCCATTATTGAAAATGCTTTTTTCCTCATTAATAAGGATTTAATATATTTTGAAAACAAATCCGTGTGCGAACGTACGTCTATTCCACTAGACTATCAAACTCAATTTGAAATTAGTATGTGACACATTGTTGTACCCCAAATTTTACCCCTTAGATGTCATATCATCTTGCACTTACATTTAGATTTCAATCATGTGTGCATTGTTAACTAACCATTTCTTTCTGCAAGTTGTCTATTTTTATTGTGGAAGTTAGGGTTCACATAAAGAGGACAAGGTATCCCTAAGACATTTCTTGGCTCTAAATGCATCCAAGAAGTCTTTTTCAACAAGAAAACAAATGCCTTTCATGTCAAGCAAAGTGTGATCCCAAGTCTTGAGACAATATTCCGTGTGTTAATGAACATCTTTGGAATCCACCTATGGGCCTTAAAGCTTTTTCTCTTAAGTGCAATAATTTTTCATTTGGATAAATATTCACCAAGGTGCAACATCTCAAATTGGTGCCATGAGAGGATTTGATTTTGTAACTTGAAATTTCCTAAGTTGGTTCCCGTGGCATTTTCTTTTTTCATGGATATGTGATTTATCTCAAATTTCCATTGGGCCCAAAATGTTGTCATTTGATCAAAGGCCATAAAAATTATGAAAATTCAAAATGGTGTTCCCGTATGGTTAAGCAACAAGGCATTATGCATTTAGTTTATTCCATGTGCCACTTGTATTATTTGAAAAATCTGAAGATGCTTTGCTTGTAAGACAATTTTGTGAGGTCACTAAATATTACCTCTTTCTATCTTCTCTCCCATGACACAAATAAAATATTTTTTGGAATAAATATGGAAGGGTGAAAGTAGCAGGCCTGCACCATATCCTCCGCTGCTTTTATTCAGCAAGTGTAGCATTGTGATCTCCAAAGTTTGACTGAAAGAGGTGCCATGCAAACCCTAATTTTTTCCCTTTGGACAAATCAATTACCCACTGTATCTCCAAGGCACGGACCATTTTGCTTGCCTATAAAAGGAAACCATTTCTCCTTTGTTCAAGACACCAGAAATTACCAAGAAAATTTCTCTTTACTTCTCCCTTTCTTAAGTTCTGCAAGTAACCTTCAAACGTTGCAAGGAACTTATCATTTTTAGTCCTTCTGTAAACACTTCAAACCCTCAAACCTCCAACACCTTAACCACCAAAAACTTGTGTTTATTTCTGAGGGGGCTGGCTCTGTAGCAGTTGAGGAAGGAAAGCTCATCCACCATTTCCAGAAACCCGTACCTGTGAAGAAGCAGTGGACTCTCTCCACTAGGTATCACTCTATTTCACTCTATTTTTTATACACGATGATCATTTGTTTCATATTTGCACCATACTGTTATCATATTTGTTATCTCATTATTGTCTGATTCTGTGATCATTTTGCTCCATACTGTTATCATGTTGTCATATTCGTTATCTTGTTGTGGTCTGATTATTGCTTGTTTCTGTGATGAATGTTGTAGATCCTAAATGTTGGTTTTAAAAAAAAATCATGAATTGAACTCGTCTGTTTGAATAAAGAAACTGAACAAGAAGAGAATTAAAGTGGGGCTCGCCATGCTGAGATAGTGGCGCCCGCCATACATCACTAACACACAAAACAAATAAAAAATAATAACATACCACATATAAAAAAAATAAAAAAAAAAAGAAGAAAAAAGAGTACATGGCACCAGCCATGTTGGGGGGTGGCGCAAGCCACATGGTCATGGCGTCGGCCATGCTTGTGATGTGGCGAGAGCCACATTGGTTGACTTTGTTATTTGTTTGTTTTATTATTTTTCATGTGTTTACCTTTCACTTCTTTTTATTTACTTTTCTTTCTTCTTCTAATATTTCCAAAAAAAAACAATAAAATATTCATCACTTCATTTTTATTTTAGATTTCTTTTGTAAATAAAATCAGTTATTTTCTTAAAAACGTTAAAGAATTTTCTTTTGGAATATTCTCTAACTTGTGAGTTTTGTTTACAAATTGCTTCCTGACTGTATCATGAGAATGTTGTCTTGTTTTTTCTAGCTTCTAATTGTTAAGTTGCATGATTCCAAATGCATTTGTGTTCAAACCGTAAGAATGCCTTTTCTGCCATACTTGGTGTATGTATGTGCCCACTGACTTTAAAATGAGTTATTTTGGAAGTATGTTGTGATTCATGAACCTTGTGTCCTAACTTTAACAAACCTTACCATGAGAATGCTGTTTGTTTTTTCGTTCACTGTTGACTTTGCATGACCTAAATCCAATTATTTCTTGTGCTTTCCCAGCCATTCTTGACATATTCATGTGAATACTGACTTTGAATTGAGTTTTCTGTGAAGTGTACTTGATTTGTGAAGATTTGTTTCCTGACTTTAACAAAATCTTACCATAAGAATGTTGTTTGTTTTGTTCTCTGTTGATAAGTTGCACGACTCCTTATGCATTTGATTCAAATTGTGAATGCCATACTCATCACATTTATTCGATCACTCACTCTTACTGTTCACTATGCTCACATTTAAAAGTTCACTTCATGTGTTGATTAGATACTTACTGTTTGGAATTCTTGAACTCATATGTTTCATTGTATTTCAACCCCACTGTAAGTCTTGTTTACAAGATGTTATTCTCCCTCTTCCTTCCAAAGGAAAAGTTTTTCTATTGACCTCAAAGTCATAGAAAGCTCATTACTACCTATGACCTCATAGTCTTAGGCATCCATTCCTCCTTGACCTCATAGTCATAGGGTTCCCTCTTGACCTCATAGTCATAGGGCCTTCTCCAACCTTTGACCTCATAGTCATAGGTAAGCTTTGACCTCATAGTCATATCCCTCTCTTCACCTTGACCTCATAGTCATAGGCAAGCTTTGACCTCATAGTCATAGGCAAGCTTTGACCTCATAGTCATAGCCACCCTTCATTGACCTCATAGTCATAGAAAAGTATCTCTATTGACCTCATAGTCATAGATATCTCATTATCCCATGACCTCCTAGTCATAGGATTCCCCCTTTGACCTCATAGTCATAGGATCCCATCTTGGCCTCATAGCCATCTTTAACCTTTGACCTCATAGTCATAGGTAAGCTTTGACCTCATAGTCATAGCCTTTCCACTTGACCTCATAGTCATAGGTAACCCTTGACCTCATAGTCATTGGCAACATCTTTAACCTTTGACCTCATAGTCATAGGAATCTCTCATGGCCTCATAGTCATAGAGTTACATCTTCAACCTTTGACCTCATAGTCATAGGTAAGCTTTGACCTCATAGTCATAGCCTTTCCCCTTGACCTCATAGTAATAGGTAGCCCTTGACCTCATAGTCATTGGCAACATCTTTAACCTTTGACCTCATAGTCATAGAAATCTCTCATGGCCTCATAGTCATAGAGTTACATCTTCAACCTTTGACCTCATAGTCATAGGAAGCCCTTGACCTCATAGTCTTTAGTAACATCTTTAACCTTTGACCTCATAGTTATAGGAATCTCTCATGGCCTCATAGTCATAGAGTTACATCTTCAACCTTTGACCTCATAGTCATAGGTAGCCCTTGAACTCATAGTCATTGGCAACATCTTTAACCTTTGACCTCATAGTCATAGGAATCTCTCATGGCCTCATAGTCATAGAGTTACATCTTCAACCTTTGACCTCATAGTCATAGGTAGCCCTTGACCTCATAGTCATTGGCAACATCTTTAACCTTTGACCTCATAGTCATAGGAATCTCTCATGGCCTCATAGTCATAGAGTTACATCTTCAACCTTTGACCTCTTAGTCATAGGTAACCTTTGACCTCATAGTCATTGGTAAGCTTTGACCTCATAGTCATAGCCACCCTCCATTGACCTCATAGTCATGGAAAAGTTTCTCTATTGACCTCATAGTCATAGATAGCTCATCCCTTCAACCTTGACCTCATAGTCATAGGTAAGCTTTGACCTCATAGTCATAGCCATCTTCTCCCTTTGACCTCATAGTCATAGGATTCTTACCTTTGACCTCATAGTCATAGGATCTCATCTTGGCCTCATAGCCATCTTTAACCTTTGACCTCATAGTTATAGGCAACCTTTGACCTCATAGTCATTGGTAACATCTTCAACCTTGACCTCATAGTCATAGGTGACCTTTGACCTCATAGTCATAGGCAATACTTTCCTTCTTGACCTCATAGTCATAGGAAACTATCTAGTCGTAACCATTCTCCATTGACCTCATAGTCATGGAAAAGTCTCTCTATTGACCTCATAGTCACAGATAGCTCACCATCTTGGCCTCATAGCCATCTTTATCACCTAGACCTTTTAGCTCTCTTTATCGTCTTGGCCTCATAGCCATCATACCTTGACCTCATAGTCATAGGGCATCGTCTTGGCCTCATAGTCATCTTACCATCTTGACCTCATAGTCATCTTACCATCTTGACCTGATAGTCACCTTACCATATTGTCATAGGCCTCATAGCCACTCAATCTTACAACTTAGACTTAGAGAGTTTCTTAAACTCTACATGAGCTCATACTCATTCCCCTTGGAACTTTGGCCCTAGTCAATGGTTCCTCTCACCCTTAGTTAGGTGAACTACGGTTGCTCCGATTTATTAGTCAGATACGTAGGCACAAGATGCGACGTCTTGGTGAGCAAACTTAGTGTACATACCTTTAGGTCTTTACCTTTAGCAGATTACTTTAGCAAGCAAACATAACATAACACAAACTAAACAAGAGGTTCCTGTAGAGTACTACAGATATTAAGGGTGCTAATACCTTCCCTTAGTATAACCAACCCCCGAACCTTAGATCTTCCCCCTTTATGATTTCTCGATCGTGAACCTTTCCTTTGGATAAATCAAAGTCGGTGGTGAATTCAAAGAAATGTGATACAAGTTAATTAATAGCTTGTTATCCGATTCTCACCGCAACAGAAATGGCGACTTCACTAGGGAAAATATTTTGAGGGCTAAGCCCACCTTGTTTTTGCTTATGTTATTCATGCTTGTTTGCTATATTTGTACATATATGTATGTTTACCTGTATATGTTTTGCTTGAGATCTCCTGTTGGCATGGTGCTACTGAGTGGTGAGATAAGTCCTAACCCGAACTTGAGAGCACAAATATGATCATGGTGTAATCAATAGTCGGTTGTTGGGAGTAGTCCTAAAAATTTATGGCATATGATGACCACACTCAGATGAGGCCCTTTAGGATTGTTGATGTCTGATGTGAGCAGTCGCATTGATATTACTTTTTCAATTAGGAGCTAGGGATTCTGAGGACCGTAGTTACCTTCACCCCACTTGGCCTTTTAGGATGTAGTGCGGTGGCTATGAGGGAGTAAGTCTTGAGTAGTTGTTACGCGATACTACACTCAGACGAGTTTATCTTGAGAATATTATTAACTGCGTGAGTAGTCACACATGCCGATAATATCCGAAGGATTTACGTAGACTCTGGGAACTTTTAGAACCCTTTTCTACAGTCGATGAACCTATAGTCCACACTTGTTGGGATGGGTAGACCATGGATCCATTTATGAGACCTCCAAATCCTAAGACTTGTGTGTTGTGATTGTGTACATATGTTTGTGTATGTTTTTGCCTATGTCTGCGCATTGCATACATCTCATTGCATCCATTGTTGGTTTCAAGGAATTCAGACATTCATTTCCTTTTCAAAAGATCAAAAGAGCTTGGATCTTAAAAACAAAAACCTCTTCAGTTTTTCCAGAAAAAATTCGCAACTTGCCTTTATGTTCCTTGAAACCACTTGGCTTACATTTTCATTTCATGCGCATTCGCATCACATTCGCATTTCTCAGTCTTGCGTCTCTTCCTCTATGTCTGAAGGATACCTAGCACCTATTCAAGACAATGGCAACAATGAATGAAATTCTGAAAGACCAAGAAGACTTGAAAAAGGAGGTCAGAATCCTCAGATGCCAGATGAATTGGGTTCTGGAAACTTTGCAAGCTCTGGTGAAAAAAGAGGAGCATGCTCCCCCTATCACTCCCAGAGAGGTTGTCAGTTCATCACCTCTTGTGGATCCTCTGACTCAAGAATCTCCTCGGTATCAAGGGCCATACCACCGTCAACCACACCAGCATGTACGACTAAGGCCAAGAAAGTCAGAAAGGAATTTCACTCAGCTACCAATGTGGTACAGTCAATTACTGCCAGTTTTGATCAAAGGAGGATTGATAGTGCCAAAAGAATTAAAGCCAGTACCATTTTCGTATCCACCAGGCTTTGACGCCAATGCTCGATGTGACTACCATACTGGGGCACAAGGGCATTCAACTGAAGACTGTAAGGTGCTCCCGAGTAAGGTTCAGAATCTGTTAGACTCTGAGAGGATCTCATTCACGCCTCAAGGCATTCAAATCAACAATTCTTTGTCATCTCACGTGGTTCTCCCATGCCAAGGATCTACCTTTGGAGAAACTTCATACCAGCCAACATTTGATCTTGGTCTTGTACCAGAATCTCATCATCATCAGATGTCTACCAAAAGGGCATTCCAGCCTCCAACGGTTGTTTCTCCTCGAGGTTCCTAAAACCAAAGCAAGAAGAAGTACCCTATCGAAAGAGGCCAAGTTAACTGCCAGTCTATCCCTGTGCCTTTGAGCAAACTCTTCCCACTGTTGATGCAGAACAAGTTGGTAACTCCTCGACTCCTCAACCCTGTGCCAGGACCTTGGCATAATCCAAACCTAACTTGTGAATTCCACAAGGGAGCCGAAGGGCATGACTTGGATGGGTGCCGAGCCTTAGAAGCTACTATACAAAGGCTGATCTATGACAACGATCTAATCCTTAAAGAAGATCCCCCGAAGATTGAATGCAAATTCCACACTGGTACAATGGGGCATCCCATTGAAGAATGTAAAGAATTTGGGACGAGACTGCTAAGCCTGCTGAAAACACTGCAACCTCAAGAAGGTGAGTCAGATGCCAATGCCTTGATTTCTGATGCAAAAGGAAAATCACTTGCAAGGCCTCTCAAGATTCTGTACCACAAGGAACTAGTGATTAGTGGAGAAGGTGTTCCCGCGCTTGGGCCCGGAAACTGAAATATTTTGAAATCGATTCGCCAAAACTGGCTGCATTTTGTTTATTTCAGTGTTTTAATTGTAGTTTCTTTGTACTTTGAATTTGTATTTGCTTATAAGCTTTGTTGTACTTTCAAATTGGCAAGATTAATGAAATGTTTGTGCACCTTTTGATTAAGTCCATTCGTTTCACTCATTTACTTTTATGTTCATAAAAACCAAAAAAATATATTTATCTATTCCACTTCATCAAACCGTTTGTTGTTAAGCAAAGATTGGGGAGGACGATGAAAATATTATCCATAATTTCTGAGGTATGCTTTCGATTAAACCTTGTCGAGGATGTAAGGCATTGTTTCAATTCCCAAACACTGGATAAATAAGGAAGATAATCCCTCGTTAACCCTTCGAGCCTAGAAGTAGGAGTTTTCTTTCCTTACAAAATACAAAAAACCCTTAAATCTCAACCTTGGGGCAGGGTAGTTCTCAGTTTAACTTGGTTATGCCCTCGAATGCAAGCACTTCATGCAAGACACCAGTCAGCTCTCTCAAATCAAGTGACAATCAAAAAGAGGTCTCAAAACCTCAACAAAGACAAAGAAGAAGTCTCAAAACCTCAGCAAAGACAAGAAGAAGTCTCAAAACCTCAACAAAGACAAAGAAGAAGTCTCAAAACCTCAGCAAAGATAAGAAGAAGTCTCAAAACCTCAACAAAGACAAAGAAGAAGTCTCAAAACCTCAACAAAGACAAAGAAGAAGTATCAAAACCTCAACAAAGACAAAGAAGAAGTCTCACAACCTCAACAAAGACAAGAAGAGGTCTCAAAGCCTCAGTGAAGATAAGAGGGGGTCTCAAAACCTTGGCAATAAAGGATAACCAAATTCTGAAAAGGAGTAATGACTACAAAGGTGTCTGAATTATTATCAACTATCATTAATTCAGTTCCTAGCCTATGGAAACTTGAATGTATAGTTTGAGTTAACTGAGTGTTGGATTAGAGTTCATCACGAAGATTGGGCGGGGACAAACAAATTTTGAGCCTTTATCCTTTGTTTCATGAACCGTGAACCAAGCCATATTACAACCCTTAAAAGACCTAATTGAGGTAAGGTTATTTTGAAAGCATACTACAGCAGGTTGATTAACCTGACTCCTAATGATCTTTGCTATTTGCGTGTGTAGATCACTTCATCTCTCATTTCATAAATGACTAGATCACCTTGGTTTTTTTATTATTTAATCATTCCACTGTGTGTGTTTCATCAATAAACTTTGTTTTCAAAAGCTTGCATGAATTTTGCATTGAAATTGCCAATTTTTAATTAACAATACTTATTTGTAAGACAATCCAATATCAAAGGAATCTCAACAAATGCAGCCAGCTAGGAAATTTGACTTGATAAAGGGCTCAGTCTGGGGCATCTCCTCCACAGATCCAGCGTCTCAAGAGCTACTAAATCAGGGGCAGAAACTCTTCAAATTCAGGATATTGGGGCAAGCCTTCTTGAAGTCATCTTATGACAAATTTAAACCCTAATGACCAACCAATAGGGGCAAGTGTGTTCCCCAGTTGTTTCTACTGCAGTCTGAGGACTTTATATCGCGAATACCGTTAATCAGGGGCAATCAGGTCGAGATTCGATAAATCTCTAAAAGGTCAATTGGTCTGGGGCACCTCCTTCACGGATCAACCAGTCTGAAGAACAAGTTCAAGGACCTTGTTGTGTAAATGTAGTTAAAATGGGGCGGATATGTCAGGATCCATAAATCTCTTCAAGAGTTTGAAGACATTAGAGCATATGATATGCCAATTCTTCTGTAAAATCCTTTTGATGACTTATCCTCAGAAACCAATTAATCAGAAGCAGTCAGGTCGAGATTAGACAAATCTCTCAAAGGTCAGTTAGCCTGGGGCATCTACTTAGCATGGGACAAGTTTCTTTTCCCGTTGTTACTCCCACAGTCTGAAGAACAAATTCACATACCTTATTATGCAAGCGTAGTTAATCTGGGGTAGTTATACCGAGATCCATGAATCTCTCCAAGAGTTTGAAGTTATTAAAGCGTTTCGTATGTCGATTCTTCTGTAAAATCCTCTTGGTATTTTCCCCCAAAGACCATGCAATCTAGGGCAGAGAAGATTTGAAGATTACCTGTTGAAAGAGCCGTTGTTCGTCATGGTGATCATCATGCAAGTTAGGACGCAAAATGACTCTATTCTTGTGATATCCTTTGCCAGCTCCCCAGTAAATTTGCTACTTCAGTCGATCTTGGCAATTCTCCATGGAATTCCCTCCAGCAAAAAAATCAAGCTCATGATGGAAATCCTAGTGAAGTCATGATGCTATACCAGGTGAAGTACTCTTCTTACCGGAGAAGGTCTTAATCTTGAAGAAGAACTACTGATCCTACTTATTCATCCCCAGCGATGGTCCAATCTGATGAGGTTGGCTGGGTATCCTTGTCAAGATGTTTATTTCATCTCCAGTCTCGTTTCCTTTGTCTGTTTTGTCATCATAAGCATAAGCATGGCATGAGCATGGCATAAGCATTCATGTGTATAGCATCTTAGCATATATGTTTCCCTGGTGTTTACCTGTTGTATTCACTTTGGCATTTATCTCTCCAAGTGACTGGGTTTGTCTATTCTCTCTAATAGAGTTGTCAGCCCTAAGCATAAAGTGCCCATCCTTCTAAATTCCCCACATAGATTGGTTCTCGTGGATGATGGTTGGTTCAGTTATCTTGTTCCATGCATAGGATAAGATAATCCCCATTTGAGCTCATTCCTCAATGGTTGGAGTTTTGTTTGACCGCTTCTTTCTAGCTTGTTCCTAGATTGAACTTTGATCCCTGGCAGGTGTGGTTTCTGAACCCATCTTGAACATGCATTTATTTTGCACTGTGTCTCGCATGAAGAATCTTTTGCAGACCCTCATTGAAGATAATTACTTCTCCAGCAGTGTTGTAATATCAACATCTCTTTAGAATTTATACCCAACAACAAGTGGCAATCTCCTTGAGAAGCTTGTTTTGCTATCATTACCTCTACAACGATAAGTGGCAATCTCTCTCATGAGAGGCTTATCCGTCCTTGGTTTCATTCATATTTCCTTAGTTACCAATGATGTTACCTTCAATCAGTCACTTTCCATCAACCTGTTCGATGTGATCCCTATTTGAGGCATTTTTTCCCGTCAATCTGTTTGATGAGGTGTTCCGAGCTCAGGTTTTGTACCTTCGGATATGTTATTATTCCTTGTCGTCAATCCGTTTGATGAGGTATTCCGAGCTCAGGTTTCGTACCTTCGAATATGTTATTATTCCTTGCCGTCAATCCGTTTGATGAAGTGTTCCGAGCTCAGGTTTCGTACCTTCGGATATGTTATTATTCTTGGCCTTCAACCAGTTCTGACGATATAAAAACCAGGTTAGATATGAACCTAAACCTCAGGTCAGATATGAACCCGAAGTTTGAAAACCAAGTCAGACCTCAGATCAGATATAAACCTAAAATCTAAGACCCAGTCAATACTGGTATCCAAAGTCCAGCTCACACTGGTATCCAAAAATCCAGCTCATACTGGTATCCAAAAATCCAGCTCATACCGGTATCTAAAAAATCCAGCTCATACTGGTATCTAAGATCCGGCTCATACTGGTATTTAAACTATAACCCCAAATTGGTGTCCTTTCCAACTCATAATGGTACCCGGGTCCAATCATTAATGATTCATTAACCTTATTCCCAGCTAAAGTCCAATCATCTTTTCATCTGGCACGCAGAGTTTATCTCTGTCTTTCCTGGCTTTTCTTGAAGATCCTGTTTGAACTCTTCAGTATAGGAAATCCCCAGAAAATCTTTTAGCGATGGCTATCCTTTTATTTCAAATTGATCCCCAGTGGAGATCATGTCTTCTTTATGGTTTCATGCCCAGTAAGAATATGTCTTTATTTCCCCAGTGTCGTCCGGTCACATATGAACCTTGCGTCCATCTCCCCGGATCTTTTCCCAATGGAGAGCTCCTCTCTGGCGCCTATCTCTAGTGAGTCTCTATTGTCGGTTAGCCTGTATCCCTGGTGAGTTTTCCTCAGGGATACTAACCTTCATCCTTCCCGCGCAATGCCCGCCTTCGGTGGTTTGTTCTTTATCTCTGGTGTCCTGTTTGTCTGTATTTTTGCACTGTATCATCATACTAGAGTTCATGGCATGCCAGCATTTGCATGTCTGTCGCCTGTCCTTAGCATTTGCATTCCATCTAAGGGCAAAATTTTCGGTTTGCTATATTTAAATACCTTTCACCTTGATGTCCCGAGGATTTCCATTCCTCGTGCCATCCGGTAAAGCTATTTAAATAGGGGCAACTGTTGTACCCCAAATTTTACCCCTTAGATGTCATATCATCTTGCACTTACATTTAGATTTCAATCATGTGTGCATTGTTAACTAACCATTTCTTTCTGCAAGTTGTCTATTTTTATTGTGGAAGTTAGGGTTCACATAAAGAGGACAAGGTATCCCTAAGACATCTCTTGGCTCTAAATGCATCCAAGAAGTCTTTTTCAACAAGAAAACAAATGCCGTCATGTCAAGCAAAGTGTGATCCCAAGTCTTGAGACATTATTCCGTGTGTTAATGAACATCTTTGGAATCCACATCTTTGGAATCCACCTATGGGCCTTAAAGATTTTTCTCTTAAGTGCAAGAATTTTTCATTTGGATAAACATTCACCAAGGTGCAACATCTCAAATTGGTGCCATGAGAGGATTTGATTTTGTAACTTGGAATTTCCTAAGTTGGTTCCCGTGGCATTTTCTTTTTTCATGGACATGTGATTTATCTTAAATTTACATTGGGCCCAAAATGTTGTCATTTGATTAAAGGCCATAAAAATTATGAAAATTCAAAATGGTGTTCCCGTATGGTTAAGCAACAAGGCATTATGCATTTAGTTTATTCCATGTGCCACTTGTATTATTTGAAAAATCTGAAGATGCTTTGCTTGTAAGACAATTTTGTGAGGTCACTAAATATTAGCTCTTTCTATCTTCTCTCCCATGACACAAATAAAAGAGTTTTTGGAATAAATATTGAAGGGTGAAAGTAGCAGGCCTGCACCATATCCTCCGCTGCTTTTATTCAGCAAGTGTAGCATTGTGATCTCCAAAGTTTGACTGAAAAAGGTGCCATGCAAATCCTAATTTTTTCCCTATGGACAAATCAATTACCCACTGTATCTCCAAGGCACGGACCATTTTGCTTGCCTATAAAAGGAGACCATTTCTCCTTTGTTCAAGACACCAGAAATTACCAAGAAAATTTCTCTCTACTTCTCCCTTTCTTAAGTTCTGCAAGTAACCTTCAAAACTTGCAAGGAACTTATCATTTTCAGTCCTTCTGTAAACACTTAAAACCCTCAAACCTCCAACACCTTAACCACCAAAAACTTTTGTTTCTTTCTGAGAGGGCTGGTTCTATAGCAGTTGAGGAAGGAAAGCTCATTAACCATTTCTAGAAACCCGTACCTGTGAAGAAGCAGTGGACTCTCTCCACTAGGTATCACTCCATTTCACTATGTTTTTTATACACGATGATCATTTGTTTCATATTTGCACCATACTGTTATCATATTTGTTATCTCATTATTGTCTGATTCTGTGATCATTTTGCTCCATACTGTTATCATGTTGTCATATTCGTTATCTTGTTGTTGTCTGTTGTAGATCCTAAATGTTGGTTTTAAAAAAAATCATGAATTGAACTCGTCTGTTTGAGTAAAGAAACTGAACAAGAAGAGAATTAAAGTGGCGCTCGCCATGCTAACATAGTGGCGCCTGCCACACATCACTAACACACAAAACAAATAAAAAATAATAACACACCACATATAAAAAAAAAAAAAAAAAGAAGAAAAAAGAGTACATGGCGCCAGCCATGTTGGGGGGTGGCGCAAGCCACATGGTCATGGCGCCGGCCATGCTTGTGATGTGGTGAGAGCCACATTGGTTGACTTTGTTGTTTGTTTGTTTTATTATTTTTCATGTGTTTACCTTTCACTTCTTTTTATTTACTTTTCTTTCTTCTCCTAATATTTCAAAAAAAAAAACAATAAAATATTCATCACTTCATTTTTATTTTAGATTTCTTTTGTAAATAAAATCAGTTATTTCTTAAAAACGTTAAAGAATTTTCTTTTGGAATATTCTGTAACTTGTGAGTTTTGTTTACAAATTGCTTCCTGACTGTATCATGAGAATGTTGTCTTGTTTTTTCTGGCTTCTAATTGTTAAGTTGCATGATTCCAAATGCATTTGTTTTCAAACCGTAAGAATGCCTTTTTTGCTATACTTGGTGTATGTATGTGCCCACTGACTTTAAAATGAGTTATTTTGGAAGTATGCTGTGATTCACGAAGCCTTGTGTCCTAACTTTAACAAACCTTACCATGAGAATGGTGTTTTCTTTTTGTTTTCTATTGAAGTTGCATGACCTAAATCTAATTGTTTCTTGTGCCTTTCCAGCCATGCTTGACATATTCATGTGATTACTGACTTTGAATTGAGTTTTCTGTGAAGTGTACTTGATATGTTAAGATTTGTTTCCTGACTTTAACAAAATCTTACCATAAGAATGTTGTTTGTTTTGTTCTCTGTTGATAAGTTGCACGACTCCAAATGCATTTGATTCAAATTGTGAATGCCTTCTATGCCATACTTGTCACATTTATTCGACCACTCACTCTTACTGTTCGCTATGCTCATATTTAAAAGTTCACTTCACGTGTTGATTAGATACTTACTGTTTGGAATTCTTGAACTCATATATTTCATTGTATTTCAACCCCACTGTAACTCTTGTTTACAAGATGTTATTCTCCCCATTCCTTCCAAAGGAAAAGTTTTTCTATTGACTTCAAAGTCATTGAAAGCTCATTACTACCTATGACCTCATAGTCTTAGGCATCCATTCCTCCTTGACCTCATACTCATAGGATTCCCTCTTGACCTTATAGTCATAGGGCCTTCTCCAACCTTTGACCTCATAGTCATAGGTAAGCTTTGACCTCATAGTCATAGCCCTCTCTTCACCTTGACCTCATAGTCATAGGCAAGCTTTGACCTCATAGTCATAGCCACCCTCCATTGACATCATAGTCATGGAAAAGTCTCTCTATTGACCTCATAGTCATAGATAGCTCATTATCCCATGACCTCATAGTCATAGGATTCCCCCTGTGACCTCATAGTCATAGGATCCCATCTTGGCCTCATAGCCATCTTTAACCTTTGACCTCATAGTCATAGGTAAGCTTCGACCTCATAGTCATAGCCTTTCCCCTTGACCTCATAGTCATAGGTAGCCCTTGACCTCATAGTCATTGGCAACATCTTTAACCTTTGACCTCATAGTCATAGGAATCTCTCATGGACTCATAGTCATAGAGTTACATCTTCAACCTTTGACCTCATAGTCATAGGTAAGCTTTGACCTCATAGTCATAGCCTTTCCCCTTGACCTCATAGTCATAGGTAGCCCTTGACCTCATAGTCATTGGCAACATCTTTAACCTTTGACCTCATAGTCATAGGAATCTCTCATGGCCTCATAGTCATAGAGTTACATTTTCAACCTTTGACCTCATAGTCATAGGTAGCCCTTGACCTCATAGTCATTGGCAACATCTTTAACCTTTGACCTCATAGTCATAGGAATCTTTCATGGCCTCATAGTCATAGAGTTACATCTTCAACCTTTGACCTTATAGTCATAGGTAGCCCTTGACCTCATAGTCATTGGCAACATCTTTAACCTTTGACCTCATTGTCATAGGAATCTCTCATGGCCTCATAGGAATAGAGTTACATCTTCAACCTTTGACCTCATAGTCATAGGTAGCCCTTGACCTCATAATCATTGGCAACATTTTTAACCTTTGACCTCATAGTCATAGGAATCTCTCATGGCCTCATAGTCACAGAGTTACATCTTCAACCTTTGACCTCATAGTCATAGGTAGCCCTTGACCTCATAGTCATTGGCAACATCTTTAACCTTTGACCTCATAGTCATAGGAATCTCTCATGGCCTCATAGTCATAGAGTTACATCTTCAACCTTTGACCTCATAGTCATAGGTAGCCCTTGACCTCATAATCATTGGCAACATTTTTAACCTTTGACCTCATAGTCATAGGAATCTCTCATCGCCTCATAGTCATAGAGTTACATCTTCAACCTTTGACCTCTTAGTCATAGGTAACCTTTGACCTCATAGTCATAGGTAAGCTTTGACCTCATAGTCATCGATAAGCTTTGACCTCATAGTCATAGCCACCCTCCATTGACCTCATAGTCATGGAAAAGTCTCTCTATTGACCTCATAGTCATACATAGCTCATCTCTTCAACCTTGACCTCATAGTCATAGGTAATCTTTGACCTCATAGTCATAGCCATCTTCTCCCTTTGACCTCATAGTCATAGGATTCTTACCTTTGACCTCATAGTCATAGGATATCATCTTGGCCTCATAACCATCTTTGACCTTTGACCTCATAGTCATAGGCAACTTTTGACCTCATAGTCATTGGTAACATCTTCAACCTTGACCTCATAGTCATAGGTGACCTTTGACCTCATAGTCATAGGCAATATTTTCCTTCTTGACCTCATAGTCATAGGAAACTATCTAGTCATAGCCATCCTCCATTGACCTCATAGTCATAGAAAAGTCTCTCTATTGACCTCATAGTCATAGATAGCTCACCATCTTGGCCTCATGGCCATCTTTATCACCTAGGCCTCATAGCCCTATTTATCGTCTTGGCCTCATAGCCATCATACCTTGACCTCATAGTCATAGGGCACTGTCTTGGCCTCATAGTCATCTTGCCATCTTGACCTCATAGTCATCTTACCATCTTGACCTCATAGTCACCTTATCATCTTGTCATAGGCCTCATAGCCACTCAATCTTACAACTTAGACTTAGAGAGTTTCTTAAACTCTACATGAGCTCATACTCATTCCCCTTGGAACTTTGGCCCTAGTCAATGGTTCCTCTCACCCTTAGTTAGGTGAACTACGGTTGCTCTGATTCATTAGTCAGATACGTAGGCACAAGACGCGACGTCTTGGCAAGCAAACTTAGTGTACATACCTTTAGGTCTTTACCTTTAGCAGATTACTTTAGCAAGCAAACATAACATAACACAAACTAAACAAGAGGTTCCTGTAGAGTACTACAGATATTAAGGGTGCTAATACCTTCTCTTAGTATAACCAATCCCCAAACCTTAGATATCCCCCCTTTAGGTTTTCTCGATCGTGAACCTTTCCTTTGGATAAATCAAAGTCGGTGGTGAATTCAAAGAAATGTGATGCAAGTTAATTAATAGCTTGTTATCCGATTCTCACCGCAACACACATGATATAAAAATATGTGATGGTTAATAAAGCTATATTTAATTTTTATTTTAAAATAATCAAAATAATTTTAAAGGTGTATAATTAATTTTTGAGTTTGATTATATTTTAAAATGGATTAAACCAAAATTTTTAATTTTTTTATAAAAATGTATCGTTCATATTCATTGTATAAATATTCTTAAATACATTTCATTATGTATTAAATGTTTATGAAAAATATTGATAAATGACAATGAAGGTGGAAATGGAATGGCGTATCAGTTAGTTTCTGCGAATATAAATAGTAATTCGACTCTGCGAATAATTGAGATTACATTTTTCATTTATATTTTAAACAAATAAATAGTGTAATTAATGAATTATTAAATTATCATTTGTGTATAAATATATTTATTAATGACTTTTTATATTCAAAGACAAAATAATTTACATTTACCAATACAATATATATAAAAAGTATGTTTAATTTTCTAAAAATACCTATCAATATATTATTATGTAAATAATATTAATATTAATATCAATATTAATATATTTTGTGTTAATTGTCTCCATATAAAGTGTGTAGATTGATTGTGTTTCTTATAATGGAACCTTAAATTGTATTAATGTTTAATTAAAATAATACTATTGTCTTTGTCTTCAATTTAATTTCACCTTGAAGTATTTTATTTCCAATTGAATACATTGCCTATGAGTTGTTTCACACTAATTACATTTGGTTTTTTCAACTACCACTATGAGATGTTATACACTAATTACATTTGGTTACTTTTGCTATTTCCACGTATTATTATAGAAAATATAAACACATCAATATTCCTCATATCAGTAAAGTGTGTTGTGTGACACCTATACAAATCAATAATTTAATGTTTTTCAATCTAACAATTATACAAAAACATACAAATGTTAAATACTCAAATCTCTTAATTCAACTAATATTAAAAAAAGAAAATGACGCCGATGCATTATTATTTGCAAATTTATTAAATTAATTTTTATTTGGCAGTTTAATAAATTAAGTAATTATCATAAGTAGCATCCTACTTAAAAGGAACGTTTGGAAATATAGCAATGAAATAGGGATATGAAAACATTAGTATACTATGTCTGAGACTTTAATTTATAATGTCATATTTTTTTTATGTAACAAAATTATTTAATTATTATTTATCAATTTAATAATTTAATCAATTAATAAATTAATTATCATTATTTTCGATTAAACAAAAATTGCCAGGAACTATTTTTGACAAAAGTTATAGGATTATAATTTACTTACCGAAAAAAATAGCCACTATATAATATATGTACTACATAATTATAGTACTACTAATATAGTATTAGTGTATAAAAAAAATGTTATTAGTAATATAGTATTAGAAATAAAGGTTTGGTGATTACATACACAATGATTTTGTACGGTAGGAGTTGGCCAAAATGACACTGTTTAGTTTAGGATGGAATAATTGCTTAACCCAACTAATAACCGTTGGGTTGTTTTTGTGTCAGAATTATACATTTTACAGTGTACAATTGCAGAAGCAAAAAATGTATAATTCAAATTTTATATATTATTTACTCTAATTATATGTAATATATTACAGTTAATTTGTTTTTTCATAAATTTCATAATGATTTAATTCTATTTTATTTTAATAGAATCACATTACTTTGTGTGTATTAATTAAATAAAAAACAGTTAAAAGGAGTAAAATACAGCAAAATATTCAATTAACCACATTATTATATTTTAATGTTTATATAAATTAACGATAAATATTAAATTAACAATAATATTTGATTTGTTTATAGCATAGAGTCATCATTGCAATAGAGTCGTCATTAAAATATTGATAAATTTTAATTACTATATAAAATTTATTACTATTTTTTTAAAAATAATTGATACATTTGTATTTGAAAATTACAAAAAATAAATAAATTACGGGACAAATATTTATGGTTGATAAATATTAAAAGTATAGTAAAAATATTTGTCTTTTAAAAAAAAAATAAAACAAATTTAATATGGGTAAATACAAAAAAAAAATAGTACGTGTATATTTGATTATATTTTTTTAAAATAAAAATTATATTTTTTATATTTACTAATTTTTATTTATCGTATTCTTTTTTTCAAATTTTAAATGTAGACAAATTTTAGTATGCGACACATGGTATAAAAAATATCTGATTGTTGATAAATATATATGTGATTTTTATTTTAAAACAATAAAAATAATTTTAAAGGTGTGTAATTGATTTTTGAGTTTGATTATTTTTTAAAATGGATTAAACTAATTTTTTTGAATTTTTTTTAAAAAATGTATCATCCATTGTATAAATATCATTAAATACATTTTATTTTGTATTAAATATTTAGAAAAAATATTTACGGTGCCTCAGTCACCGGAGAACCATCCTCCACCGGAGACACAACCGGAGGTGGTGAACGTGATTACAGTCGAAGAAGATCGTAATAGCATCCATGAGAGCGACGATGACAAAAAGGAAGAAGAGAACCCCCAAAAAGGAACGGAAACCCTAGAAGAATCGGAATCAGCCGGTAGGAAACTATGGGTGGATGTTCTAAGTGATAATCGCAATCCTGCTATGGGTTTAGCCATGGAGTACATGGCACCGAAACTGGTGAATGGCGTGGTGGAGGTTGAAATCGAACAAGAGGATATTGAATCGGAACTTCGATTCTGGGATAGTACGTTAATCTTGTATGTGATGGGCGAAGATTTGAGCATGCATACAGTGAAGAATTTCATGATGAAGACTTGGAATTACGTTCAATTATCGGATCTCTACTATCATGATGAGGGGTATTTTCTCCTTAGATTCAAATCGGATGCGGAAAGAGATGAGGTCATGATGAAGGGACCTTATTCCATTAGAAACATGCCGGTAATTCTGAAGGAATGAAGGCCTGGTTTTAATCTGAAGAAGGATCTGCTTCGCACACTACCTATTTGGGTAAAGTTCCACAATTGCCACTGGATCTATGGTGAGTGAAAAGCTTGAACAAGATAGGGAGTGTAGTAGGAACACCTTTGGTAACAGATGAATGCACTGCCAACAAACTCTGAGTTTCCTACGCTCGAATCTTAGTGGAAGTTGATATCACACAAGAGTTAATCAAAGAGATTAAAATAAGGAATTGTTACGGAGATATGATCAAGCAACAAGTGGAGTACGAATGGAAGCCAAAGTTCTGCCAAAAATGTCAGAAGATAGGCCATCAATGTGGAGAACAGCAGAAGATACAGAGATGGAAAGTCAAACAAAAACCACCTGATGCAAATGGGGAAACAAATCATAAAAAGGACAATGAGGAAAAACAACATGAATTAAAGGAACATGAGGAAACCCCTTGGACTACTGTGAAGTCACATGCCAGAGAAAAAGGGAAAGGTACAGCTCTTGATTCTAGCACTGCTATTAATTGCAATAATGGTTTTGAGGTTTTGAATGACCACAATGGGGCCTCTAGCAGTGAACCATGTTAGTTTCATGGAACATCAGGGGGCTTAATAAAAGTGGCAAAGTTAGAGAGGTTAGCTCCCAGCTCTTAGAGCTTAAGCCAGACATTGCTGTGTTAATAGAAACTAGAGTTAAAAAGAATAATACTGAGAAAATCCGTGACAAACTCCATTTTACTGATACATATATGGATAACTACTCTGATCATGAGAATGGGAGAATTTGGACGGGGTGGGATAAAAGCAGGATTGATGTTAGGAAAATGCAGAGTTCTAGTCAATTCATCCACTGTGGAGTGTATGACAAGATATGTGTGTTTCCTTATTGGTTAACAGCTGTTTATGCCCATAATCAATTGGAC
Organism: Lathyrus tuberosus; assembly: GCA_022829125.1. Lineage (NCBI taxonomy): Eukaryota > Viridiplantae > Streptophyta > Magnoliopsida > Fabales > Fabaceae > Lathyrus > Lathyrus tuberosus. Next base: position 8,395,358 of record JALAZF010000082.1, on the reverse strand, counting down.
AAGAGGAGGATCCTTTGGAAGGAGTTAGAGCATTTGTATGGTAACCTCCAAGGACCTTGGTGTGTGATTGGTGACTTTAATAATGTCCTTAGAGCCCAAGATCGTATTGGTGGGAATATGGTGACTGAGAAAGAGTATGAAGACTTGCAAACCATGATGATAATAACTGGCCTCAGTGAAATGGAAAGTACAGGTGATTATTACACTTGGTCAAATAAACATGTGGTTGGGACAATATATTCCATGATTGACAGGGTACTGGGCAATGCTGAGTGGTTCCAGGCTCACATGGAGACTACCCTGAGAATTTTACCTCCTAATGTTTCGAATCATGCTGTGTTGTATTTGGAAGGTATGACTAAGAGGCAAAGAACTCATAGACAATTTAGATTCACAAACTGTTTAGCTGTGCTACCTGGCTATGAGGATATGGTGAAAAATAATTGGGATCAACCCATTTCTGGGAATCCTATGATGGTTCTATGGAAGAAGCTTATGAGATTGAAGGTGGATATCAGGCAGTTCAGTAAACCTATATCCAATTTGAAGTAGCAAATCATTAAGACTAGGGATGAGTTGAAGAAAGCTCAAATTGATTTGGCAGATAATAGAATGGATAACACAAAGATTGAGGTTGTGAAGAAGCTCACTGATGAGGTTATCCACTTGAATGAGCTGGAGGAAAAGGTGTTGATTCAAAGAGCTAAATTGGATTGGTTAAGAAAGGGCGATGGCAACAACTCTTTCTTCTATGCAATCATAAAAGCCATGCAGAGTAGTCAAAATATGAATCAACTTTGTAAAGATGATGAGACTGTCATTGTTGAACCTAAAGACATTGAAAAAGAGGTTTTGGAGTATTATGGCCAACTTATGGGGAAAAGGGAGAATACCTGTACCCATATAGATATAGAGGCTATGAGAATGGGGCCCCAGCTGAGTTTAGAGAACCGTGAGATGCTGCTGAATAATGTCACTGACCAGGAGATTTGGCGAGCTTTGAAAGGGATTGGAGATTTAAAGAGTCCAGGTATGGATGGTTATGAAGCTGGGTTTTTTAAGTCTAGCTGGACCATAATCAAAGATGATGTGATAAGGGCTGTCATAGATTTTTTTGATAAAGGATACATCTATAAACCTTTTAATAGCACTATGGTTACTATGATCCCAAAAGGAAACTGTGCCAAGCATGTGAGATATTTTAGACCTATAGCGGGTTGTACCACATTTTACAAAATAATCTCCAAAAAATTTTGACTGACAGACTGAGTAGAGAATTGCCTACCATCATCAGCCAAAATCAAGCAGCTTTTGTTAAAGGGCAAACAATACAGAACCACATCCTTCTTGTTGCTGAATTAATTAAGGGATATGAGAGGAAATGAGGGACTCCTAGGGTTATGATCCAGCTTGATCTCCAGAAAGCCTATGACATGATCAACTGGCAAGCCTTAGAGAATATCTTGAAGGAAATAGGTATCCCTAACCAGTTTATCAATTGGATTATGGCAGGTGTCACCACAGTGTCATATAAGTTCAATATTAATGGTAATCCTTCAGATTTTTTACAAGCCAAAAGAGGAATCAGACAGGGTGATCCCATATCACCTTTTTTGTTTGTTGTTGTGATGGAATATATGCACAGGTCCCTCATGAAGATACAAAGGAATGCTAACTTCAACTTTCATTCTAAATGTGAATCTATGAAGTTGACAAACCTGGCATTTGCTGATGATGTATTATTGTTTTGTCGGGGCGATAGAATTTCTGTGGAAATGTTGATGCAGGCTTTTAACGAGTTTACTGATTCTACAGGGCTGGTTATAAACAAAGGAAAAGTAAGATGTTTATAGCAGGTCTGGATATTAGGGACAAGACTGATATGCTGAGTTTGACAGGATTCCAAGAAGGGAAGCTGCCTATGATGTATTTAGGGGTTCCTCTTTCCAGCAAAAAGTTGAATATATGCCACTACTTACCACTTATTGACAAGACTGTGAGTAGAGTGCACCATTGGTCCTCAAAGCTCTTGAGTTATGCAGGGAGGATCCAGCTTGTGCAAAGTATTTCGTGTACCATTGCTCAGTACTGGATGCAGAGTTTCCTTATACCTCAAGGTGTGATTCATAAGATTGATGCCATCTATAGGAGCTTTATTTGGAGTGGAGGCAAGGATTTGAAGAGAAAGAGTCTTGTGGCGTGGAAATCCCTGTGCAGACCAAAAATTCAAGGTGGGCTACATGTTCTGAATCTCTCTATCTGGAATAAAGTCTTGCTGATGAAATGCCTTTGGAATCTCTGTAAGAAATCGGATAACCTATGGGTTCGTTGGATGCACACCTATTATTTCAAAGGCAAAAATGTTATGGAATTTGATATGAAATATCAACACTCTTAGATCATGAAGGGCATCATGAGTCAAAGGGAGAGTATAGTTCAGGTACAACAGAAGTGGGATGGAATGATGGGCCACCAGAAGTTTAAAGCTTCTAATATGTATGCTGTGTTGATTGATGATGGATATAGAGCGCCTTGGAGGAATTTGATAAAACATAATATGGCAAGACCCCGTGCCATTTTATGCCTTTGGCTAGGTTGCCACGGAAAGTTGGCCACGAAGGAAAGATTGAAGCGTTTCAATATGCTGCAGGATAGCGAGTGTGGTTTATGCAAATCCGAGGAGGAAACTATGAGTCATTTGTTTTTTGGTTGTGCTATAACCAAACTTGTTTGGTGTGAGGTTTTAAACTGGCTGGACATTCAACATACTCCTCTGAACTGGGATGAGGAGTTAAGTTGGATTACTAGAAGGGCCAAAGGTAAGGGCTGAAGGGTCTCCCTCTTGCGTATGGCGGTGGCAGAGTCCGTGTATCTCATTTGGAATTATAGGAATGCAGTTATATTTGGGAACCATGTAGAGATTACTAGCATATGAAGAAATATCATAGATAATGTGGTTTATAGAAGCTGGAAAAATAGAAAATTAAGAAATAAGATAGCTCAATTATTGATGTAATTGTTTAGTAGGTGGTTGGACCCTTAGGGTCACCTTGTGTACAATGTCTTTTCTTTTGAATATATTATATTTCTTTGATTCAAAAAAAAAAAAAATTTAGAATTTTTTTTTATAAATTTAACATTTTATTTTTGAAATGAGTCAAATATCAATACTTGAACTTTCAAATTTATTTTCAAAAATTGTAAAATTTTGTTACTTAATTATGATTTTTATGGGTATCCCACAAAAGAGATATTTTTAATAATACTTACATAAATTAGGAGATTGTAAAAGAAAATATATATCTACGGAAAAACAGAATTACTGAAACGGCAAAACGAAGTCATTGATAATATAGAAAAGCATATGAGACAAATATTTTTATATACGGGAAAAATTTAAATATTTTATATTGAACTTTATTTTTATATATGAAAAAAGTGTATGAATGATCCAAATACTTTTATAATTGGGAACAAGTTTTTTATTCACCAAAATATTTTTCTAAATTATTGCATAAATATTTTTATAAAAAATAGCAACCGGTGTCCGCGAGTATTGATTCTATCTTTTTTAAAAATATAAATTATATTTTTTATATTTAATGATTATTATTAATTCTACTTTTTTTCAAATTTTTAATGTAGACAAATGCGCCTCACTGACAGGTACCCATGTGAAGGCACGAGTAACCCGCTAGACTATCAAACTCAATTTGAACTTAGTATGTGACACATATAAAAAGTATGTGATTGTTGATAAATATAAAGTGTATGAATGATCCAAATACTTTTATAATTGGGAATACGTTTTTTATTCATCAAAATATTTTTATTAATTATTGGATAAATATTTTTATAAAAAATATCAATCGGTGTTGAAGGTATTCTACTTTTTTTTTAAATATAAATTATATTTTTTATTAATTCTAATTTTTTTCAAATTTTAAATGTAAACAAATGCGTGTCACCGACGGGTATCCGTGCGAAGGCACGAGTATCCCGCTAGTGTTGAATAATAAGTGGATTTCTTAAACTCTAGAAAAACAGTGAAAGGAACTACCCATACATTTTCAACACAACAAATATTCAGAGCAAGCAAATTGAATCGAAATTCAAAAATGAATGAATTTATCTGAGTTAATTTTTTCATTCTTTCCACAAATTAAGATTGGAAGACCACAAAATGAATTCACCTATTGATGTTGATAGAGAGAAAAGCAGAGAATCACATTCAGGTCAATCAGAATCCATCAATATTGAGAGAGTAGAGAAGAAAGAATCGTGTTTAGGGGTTTGGGTTTTCAATTGGAGATAATGGAGAAGAGACAATCGTGAATCTTGATTAGGGTTTTAGGTCGGTCATATTGGATCTTTTATTTAATTGTGGTTTTCCAACCAACTGATTATGTGTATGCAAATAAACTTTTAAATGGACCGGTTGAAAAACCAAAATAAAATTAATCGGTTTTGAATATGGTTATGAATTAACCATCAAACAGATTTTTTTTATGATTAGCAATTTTCATCCCGTATAGAGAAACACTTTTAAAATCTAAGTCTTCACCACTAGATTGCACACACATCAAACTGGTTAATTTGAGTATCCTAACGACGAGAGTTAGCATACTAAATGTCGATAATGCATATTGATTTTTGAAGAACATTTCAAGCCGCACAATAAACACGGGTTATGTAGTTAGGTTAAATTCTTGAAATATTGATTCATTTTCACTTCATTCTTCACACATTTCACATCCTTCAGCAAATCTATCTTCAAAACTTCTTTTCACTTCATCCTTCACAAATTTCACATCCTCAATACTTCTTCCCCCCTCCGTTTGAATAGAAACAATAGAGTTGCACCTTAATCTCTTCTTCAACTTCGAATGAAGAAATCTCGTATTTAAATCTCCCTCCTTCGACCAAGATATCCTTGACTTTTGGCGAATTATACTTTCCTCTAAATTCATCTATAAAATAATGGTCTTCGTGGGAGATCTTAAGTCTTGACACTTCTACTCTTCAATATTCTGCTAAACAAAATAAATAAACATAAGGCAAAATATCTTTTTTGTCCCTTAACTATACCCTTGGATTCAGATCCTTTAATGTTTTTTTTTGTGACAGATTGGTCTCTTAACTCTTAAAATGTGTCATGTTAGTCTTTTTTATCTAATTAGCGACGAATTTAGCGACCGAATTTTGAATTTTTTTGTCGTTAATTAGACAAAAAGAACTAACATGAAATGTTTTAAGAGTTAAGGGACCAATCTAACACGAAAAAAAAATTAAAGGACCAATATAAACTCAAGGGTATAGTTAAAGAAGAAAAAGAGTATTTTGCCTAAACATTTATACTCTTCAATGTCTTGCTAAAAAAAATAAAGATCATGCATATTGATCAATAGGTATAAAATTTGTAACTTAAAACACCCATAAAATCAAACCATGCTAATGACAGCAAATAGGACAAGATTAAAATCAATATTTCCCATCATAATATAGCCATCATACGACTAAGAATGCACTGTAACCTGAAAACAAACATCATATATTTTTTTAATCTAAACTTATCCCACTCTCCAAATCATACAATATCGAACAAATTACTTAATATTGAAATTCAATTTCTAAAACACGTGTGTATATATATAATAAATTATAAAATCCAAATTTAAAATTCAAAATTTTAGTTTAATAGTGAGAATTTTATTTAAAAAAATGAGTGAAACTAGAATGGATAATTTAAAACATAACTAAGTCAAACAAAGAAGAAAAATGAGTTTCATGCTTCTTTCGCATATCAAGCATTAGTTAGTTAGAGTATTTTCAGAGGATGAAGTGAGGAGAGCGGTTTGGGAGTGTGATAGTTTGAAAAATCCAGGCCCGAATGGGGTGAACATGGGGTTTGTCAAAGATTTTTGGACTGCACTTAAGGATGGCTTCACAAGAATGATGAAGGAATTCCACGAACACGGGAAAATGGTTAGAGGGGCTAATTCATCCTTCATAGTGCTGATTCCGAAGAAGAAAAACCCTATGAAAATGGAAGAGTACCGACCAATATCGCTAGTTGGATGTATATATAAGGTGATAACTAAGGTTCTAGCAAATAGACTAAGAAAGGTGATGAACACTGTTAAATCAGATACTCAATCAACATTCATAAAAGGGAGGCAAATATTGGACGGTATTCTGATTGCAAATGAAGTGGTGGACGAAGAGAAGCGGAGGAAAAAAGAGATTATGTTGTTTAAAGTGGATTTCGAAAGAGCTTATGACTCGGTGGAGTGGAATTTCCTTGAAGCGGTGATGGAGAAGATGAGTTTTCATTTGAAATGGAGATCGTGGATTTCAAAATGTTTGAAGTCTTCGAGGATGTCGGTGTTGGTTAACAGAAGTCCTACAAACGAGTTTAGTGTTGGTAGAGGTTTAAAGAAAGGAGATCCATTATCTCCTCTGCTGTTCCTACTAGTGGCAGAAAGCTTCAATTTACTAATACAAAAGGCAACGGATTTGGGAAGATTTATAGGATACAAGTTCAAAAACGGGAGAGACATATACTCGCATTTACAGTACGCGGATGATATTATTATATTCAGAGAAAAAAGTTGGGGGAACATAAGGTGTATTAAAGTGAAATTAATGTTATTTGAAGTAATGTCAGGGCTCAAAGTTAACTATCATAAGAGCAGCATAATCAGAGTAAACATATGTCAATGTTGGTGATAACGAGAAATCTCATCATATTTTATGGCTCATTACGCATTTGTTTCGTTCATTTTATTCGAGTTTTATCAGAATTTAATCGTGTTTTATGTGTTTTGTAGTTGATAGCTTCGTCTGTGGAGAAATCGGGCACAAGATCGAAAAAGAGCAAAGAAAGAATAAAATTCACCAAAGAAGTGCAGAATTCTGGTTCCTACTGATATGGCGTTTGCAATCCCTACATGGAATTCGCCATGAGAAGCATGCCACGTCAATTAAAAAGGACAGGACCATGGAGAACGCCATGGCCTGGTGGTGAACGCCATGGCTGCGCAGTTACAGAATTTCAAAACTGCAACTGTCATGGGCAGTTTTGATGGGCCATTTTCCCTCCACTCCTCTTTGCACATTTTGGCAGTTGCCCTTGGGAATTTTCTCTATATATAGGACCTTCCACTTGTGTATTTCATATCCGATTTTAGACGCGGAAGCTCTGTCGAATTCCATTTAGGCATAAATTACTTTTAAAGCGACAATTACTCACATCGAGGAATCGTCGCAAATTACTTTGTATTGTTTTGCTGCTGTAATCGTGATTTCGAACAAGGCTTCGGCACTTTCGTTTCAATTAATTCAGTATTTTCTTTACAGGTTTTATTTACTTTCTATTTTGATTGAGCTATGTGTTTCACCATGATCATGTATGTTATAAACATCGAAATGTTTTGGTAAATTCTGTTGAGTTCGGCGTGTGAGGACCGTCGTTACCGACGGGATTCCGTAAAAAATGTAGGCGCGACTTTATGTGGTTGCATGATAGTTTTGGTTTTAGTTTCTATTCTTCATGTCTTATTATTTCGACACGAAAGTGAGGGATAAACTAAGTTCTGACCAATAGCGTGAGAGTGTGAGGAAAGAACGGATAGTAGAAACTAGGCATCGATCCTAAAAACAACGAGAGTGCTTTAGGCATTGTTTAGGATTTCACTAACTTCCAAAATACACTTTTCAATTAAAACAGGCGAGCGAGAGCAAAATCCCGTGGTTGTTTAGCGTGGCTTATGTCAATAGCGCGAGAGTGTGAGACAGAGTCTTTAAGTTAGTACTTTCTATGAAATGAAGTGCAGTCGTAATTAGCATCCGACTTCTACAAGTCCTTTAGGCACGCGGAATCCACATTCCGGACTCGATTTTAGTATTAATTCCTAAAACTTCTAGAATTAGTAATTTTTCCCTTTTTGTCCAAATTCCACAAACTCTTAGCCTTAGCTTTACACTGCAACTTAGATTGCATTAGTTTGATTATCCCTTCCCTATGGGTTCGACAACCTTAATCAAAACTACGCGAACAACTGTATACTTGCAGTCTAAGCTTGACGGTCACATTAGTGTCCTCGACGCGCATCAAGTTTTTGGCGCCGTTGTTGGGGAAGGCTGATCTAGTCAATATCCTTTGTTGCGCAGTGTGAATCCTTTGTTGCGCAGTATAGACTAAGGCACCAAAATTTTTCCTTTTTCTCAATTTCATCGATTGTATGCCAAACACTCGTTCTAACGGCGACAAGCTTGAGCAACCAATTGACGATATCGAGCATTTCATTAACTTAAGACGCCAAATTAATGAGTTCCAAATTAAATATAATCTTCCTGAACCTGAAATTTCGTATCCAGAATTACCAATACCTATGGCTGAGAACCCGTAAAACCGTCCTCTTAAGGATTACGTTGTCCCATCACAAGATGAACCACATAACAGCATTGCCCTGCTATTAATCAAAACGATTTCAAATTGAAATCTTCACTGTTATAATCCGTTCAACAAAACTAGTTTTCTGGAAGTTCCATGGTTGTCCCGAACCTTCATTTATCGATGTTTGTGCAATATGCTGATACCGTGAAAGCAAATGGTGTTAGTAATGAAGCCATACGACTACGTCTTTTTACTTTTTCTTTGAGAGATAGAGCTAGAGCTTGGCTCCAGTCTCTACCATCCAACTCCATCACTACGTGGGACAAGTTGAAGAAAGTCTTTTTAGCCTGATACTTTTCACCGAGCAAAACTGCTATGTTAAGAGCCCAAATTAACGGATTTAGGCAAAAAGATAATGAATCTCTCTTCGATGCTTGGGAAAGATACAAGGACATGTTAAGGCTATGCCCGCACCATGGACTTGAACAATAGTTGATAATCCATACCTTCTATAATGGTCTTATTTACAACACAAAGCTGAATCTGAACACTGCAGCTGGCGGCGCTCTAATGGAAAAACCATATGAAGACGCTTATCAACTCATTGAAAATATGGCTCAAAACCATTTCTAATGGGGAGGTGAGAGGACTCCGACAGACAAACCAGCTACGAAGAACGGAATGTACGAAGTTAACAGTTTAGACTGTGTCAGTGCAAAAGTGGATGCAGTTGCTCAAAAGATAGAAAGTTTGACTGTAGCTCTAGCAGCCACCGTGACCGCTATGACACTAAATTGTGAACTGTACGAAAATCCTGGACAAAGTAACGCCGAATGTCATTTGCTAGCCGATATTCCTACCGACCAAGTAAATTACGCCCAAGGAAACCCGTGCTCAAACACATACAATCCTGGTTGGAGGAATCACCTGAATTTCTCATATAAGAACAACAATGCTTTATTTGCCCCAACTCAAGCACCAGCAGTACCTCCAGGATATCAGAAGGGAGCAACCGCTGCCCCTCAAGCACCAAGAAAGTCAAACGTTAAGGTTTTACTAGAAAATTTCATCGCAACACAAACCCAACAAAACAAAGAGTTTGCCAACCAAAATGTGCACACAAGTGAATTGTTAAAGTAGATGGCAACTAAGCTTGACGCCATGGCTACCCATAACAAAATGTTAGTGTTATACCCCAAAATTTACCCCTTAGATGTCATATCATCTTGTATAGACATTTAGGATCAATCATATATGCATTGTTTAACTAACCCATATCTCGTAGTTTGTTTTTCTTATGTTTGAAACTAGGGTTTATACAGAGGGATTAAAGGCCTCCTAAGGTATCCTATGACTCCATAAAATCATAAAAAAGCCTCACTAGTTGTTTGGAACCAAAATCTCAAGACTTTGAATCAAGTCAAGTCAACAAAAGATCACCGAACCAAAGTGTGGAATTAGGGTTTTGACCTGAAGAATCACTGAAGGGTTTTTGCCTTGATAAGTCAAGATTTGCTTGGTTCATCAACCATTTGAGTTACATACATTCAAGAGGTCACACTCAACAAGAATTCAAGGTCATCTGGCTCTCATCATGATTAGTTTGAGCTATAGTTTCACCCTGTCTCCAAATTAGGGTTTCTGTTAAGACAAGTGGATCATTGGCTCTGATTTTGATCAAGAGGTACCTTTAAACCCTAAACCATGGTTCCATATGGTAGAAGACATCCCTAAAGGTCTTCTGTGAGCTTTAGATATGAATAGAGAAGCAAGATCACCAAGGTTTGTCCCAGTGTAGTCACAGTCAAAATTAGGGTTTTGCCTGAAAGTCTGATCTTTGGGGATTTTGAACCAAATAAAACTTCCAAGGTCTCCACTCATCATAACTTGTCTTATGAGTGATTCAAAGTATCAAGATCAAGTTTCAAAAGGTTTCTTGCGAAGGAAGTAAGATTTTGGTCATAAAACTTTTCATATGTGAAAATTCCCTCTCTTGTGCTAACTTGAAATGAGCATAATTTCCAAACCACACATCCAAATGGAGTGACTCAAAGCCCAAGTGGAAGCTCTTCCCAAGATCTTCAAAGTGTTAAATATGACTTTTCTCCTAAAAATGCATGGTTTTTGAGTTATGAAGCTTACAAGCCAAACTAACCCAAGATAGTGAAATTTCAGCTTGTTTTCCCTCAATGAACAACCAACTTTGACCCAGTTTTTCACAAAGCTACAGGCCTCAACTCAAAAATCGTCGAACATGAAAGTTGTAGAGGGCATTGAGAGCTTTCCAAAGAGTACTAGAACTCCCCCATCCATCAAGGGAGTTGGGAGTTTCGAGGAATCAAAGTTGGGGGTTTCATTCCTTAACATCCAAGAAACCAACTTTTGAATTATGATTCTAACACTGCCCTAACCATCAGTTTTCATTGTTTCTGAGTTTTAATGACTCATTTAACATTTAAATAAGTTGCTCCACGAAAATTCCAGTTGTTTAGCATTAAAATTTGGCCTTGTACCTTGTTTGTACAAATAGTATGGATATATGTACTTCACAAGAGCAAATAACAATAGTTTATTTCTTGAGCCTTGGATCAGTCAATTCCCACCAGCTTGCTCATGTACTCAGAGATCTTTGAAGGATTTGTGCTCAGCAAATGCATATTTTCCCACGCAAAGAAGGGGCAATGTTGGCATTTTAGCAAGTGTAGCCATACCTTGGGCTCTCTTGCCTCCCCTATAAATAACAGGCCATTGTGCTTGCATTTCTCACCAACAATCATTCACAAATACACTCTAAATATTTCTGAGAAGTGAAGTCTTGCAAGAGGAGGAGAGGAGAAAGCTTTTCCTTAGCAGCTAGTGAAGGGAATAGCAGGAGAGAAACCTCTGCACAACTGAAGTTGCAGTGGACATATTCCACTTGGTAACCTTCTTTCCTTCATCTTTTCAGTCATACTCATTTATTCATGTTCTATCATATGTTATCATCATAACCATGCCAATATTGTTGTCATGAACCTTTGTTTTGTATATTGCTACTTTAACCACCTATCAGATGTAGATAACATGTTTGGTCCTATTTGGTAAACTCTGTGTGTATAAAATAGATGTTGCATTACCCCCTATTATTGTTAATATGTGAGAGACACTGCTGGCCTTGGTTATATGTGACTAAGTTGCTAGCTAAGTGCTAAAATCTGTTAATGCTTGGGTGAAAGTGGAGCAAACTGGTTCACTACCTTTTCAGGTATGTTTGAGTTGTTGTCATGATAATATTCTGCCTCCTTGCTGATTTGAATGTCTGCACCTGTGTAATCTCACTATTTTATGAGGTTTGTCCACTGCTCTGACATATACATAGTTTTGACAGGTTATTGGTTAACTTCTTGCACCTAAACTTGATGTTTGAAACTGATAACTTATTAAAGATATGTACTTGGTTATAATCTGTTTTTAATATGCTTCACTATGTATGTTAAGACTAAGAGTAAGTGCTTATTCTTGTTTTGCATCTACCATAGATTAGTGATTGAATCATTGCAGCCACCCACTTATTCACACTTGGTTTACCATGTTAGGTTTGCTGCCATTATTTGATTGATGTTTGGTGAATGAAGATAAACTCATGATGTACTTACTTTAGCAAGTCTATTCTGTCCATATGCCTATTTGATCTTAGGATGATGCATTCTTTTCTCATGATATGCCATAAACATGTATTTGCTGTCATCATACTATGCTTAGCATTAGAGATATGAGTGTGTAATTTCAGGATGCCTTTTGATACATGTCTGATTTAAGAATGACTTCAAACTTGGTGTCCATTTTGAATGATTAATATGTGTGAACCATTGTTATGCCTTGATTTGGTGTGCACCAGTTGCTGCTAAATCCACTGAAACTTATGATGCTGACCTGTTTAGTGCTCATAATGTTCCATGATATTTTGTTTTGACACTCAAAATTGAAACATGCTGGTATGCCAAGATTGATATATATACCTTTGAGGTAGTGAACCAGTTTGAGGTCAACAACTCAAACATCTATTTTATGACAACAACTTAGGGTTATATATCAAATTCATGAAATTCAAGTTAAATATGTTCATTGGACAAGATTTGATCAAGAAATGATGGAGGAATCATCAAAAATTAAGAAATCACAAAACTGCCAAAAATAGAAACTTAGGGTTTCCAAAAATGGTAAGTTTTGGACCATTTTGCACTACACTTTAAAGCATTCTTTCTCCATGATAAAAGCTCCAAACCTCCGGCCCAAGTTGAGCTAATTAAAGATCACATCTTAAGCTTCAAATCCATGCCAAGAACTCTTCCATTGGATCAAAATTGAGGGAGTTATGATCAATCAAAGTTTGGTAAAATCAAGGAAAATTGCAGGTCATGGCAAGGCAAGCTTAGGCCTCCCAACCATAATTTTATCAAACACCTGGTGTGCCAAATGTCAAGCCATTTTTCTCATTGAAGAAATCTTCAAATAAAAAATGTTGAACATCAAAGTTGTTCATCTCAATGTCCTCTTCAACTTTGATGTTAGACATTTTTCCATTTGAACAAGTTATGAGTGAGTTATAGTGGTCCAAACATGAGGGCTCCATTCTGAAATTTCCACAAGCCAAGTTGCCATGCGTGACACAACCTCACACGCCCATAAACCAGTTTGATGCACTTGAGTTCATGACCATTTTTATGCACCTTAAAGGCATTGTTTCAACTTGATTCCAACTCCAAAAATGTTCTATGATGTTCCCTCTTTCCAATGACACCAAAACCACATCATTCCATGCCTTATACATAAAGAATTCCACCCTTAAACATCCCTAGTTTCATTGAGGTTTTGCTGCCAAAATAAGAATGTTATGTCATGGTTGTTGTTGTTTCAATTGATTAGCACGCATGCTTCAAACACCTTCCCACCTTTTGCTTCTTTTGGCCAAGCACAAGCCTTACATATACATGTACATAACATTCTCCATACATGAAAGAGGGAAGTGGAAAACTTGCTGTACAAGTTTACTACAGCAACACATCATCACCACCACTGATCCTTAAACCTCACCATAACTTCATAAACCTCTCCACACTCTAACTTCACTCACCAACTCGTGCACAACAACCTTCACTCATTCTGTTAACTTAGAACTCACTTAACCAACTCATTTAACTCACCTTCCAACTGTCAACCACACTGGTTAAACATTAACTCAGCATATATAAGCTCCACTGCTCACAGAATTAAAAAACACACTTCATTTCTCACACATTTCTCAAATCATTTTCATTCTTCTCTCTGAAAATTCTCTCTGCATTCTCTCTCTTTGCACGAATTGCTTGCACATTTCATCATCATCATCATCACTTGTTCATCATCATTCAAGAGAAGCAAGAACAAGCTCATTCTCCTCAAGCACAGTTTTGTTGCTGAGTGGATTTCTCTCTATTCTCTTCAAGTTTCAAGGCTCAATAGCATTTATTTTACTCAATCGAAGTTCAGGATCACAACTACACCTCTGATTTTCTTTGGATTCAAGTTTTCTTCACGTTTCAGGTTCAACATTTCTTAACTCTTCTTCCTCGATTCATTGATATTAAGATTGTTTCATGCTGTTTGAAGCTTGCTAGAAGCAATGTGATATCTCCGGCTAGTGATAGACTCATTAGGAGCGTAGTTGTGTTTTTAGGGAAAAATGTTTGTGATCATTTCTTCCTGTGTGTGCATTATTTAGTGTTTTCAATGTTAGATCCTTGTTCTCCTTAACTTCCTCTTTCGATTGGCATAGTTTTTGTGAATTTATGGAAGTATGTAAGATTTGCAGGTGGTGGCGCTTCGCCGGAGAAGATGACCAGAGGTCATTCTCCGGCCGGTGAGACTTTGCTAGGGTTTAGTCCTTGGTTTATATCCCAGTCGTTGGATGTGTTTTGATCCTACGTCTAATATTTTGCCAACACATTAATGAGAGTGCTGCATCTCACGTGACTCTATCTCCCTCTCTGAGTTGTTGCGTGTGTGTGAGTGTATGGTAATTAACATGTGCTTGCGTTCTCATCCATGTGATTGTCATGCTTTTCTTGATGATTGTTGACTGATTAATCCTATGGCCCAAATTGCATCAAACTGTTTGACTGAAGTGCACCTTTCCACACACACACACACACGCGCTGTTAATGGACTGAACATATTTGCTATCTGCACACCCTATCTTTGGGCCCAAACATTTTTCAACGTGAAAATTACTTTGCATACACCCCCTGCATCAGTTCTTTTTGCATTTTTAATTTCTTTTTATACTGTTTTCATTTTCTATTTTTAAAAATACTAAAATGCATTAAATAATTCTCCAAAAATTCACATAGTATATAAACACATTAAAATAATTTCCCATGATTTTTAATTCTGAGTTTATCAAAATTTTCTCATATTTTCTTAATTTTCTTTTATTTTTCTTTTAAGATGCATTCTTCTTGAGATTTGATTCATTCTCATTTTTGTTGAACTAGTTTCTTTCTGATTTTTTGAGTGGTATTTGGTATAATCATATTACATGTCTTGATGCATCTAATCCATATTTTTGTTGATTTTTAAAGTCATTTTATCTTGGAGTTTAGAGGTGATCTTTGTGCATCAATAATGTTTGATCCTTGTGAAATTGTGAAGCATACTTGAGTTTGATCCCTAAAAGGTTTTGACCTATAATTTCGTGATGTGCTTTCTCTCTGGTTGTGCTTCATGTGATAGAATTATTGTAATTTTTCCCACCTCTCTAATGTGTTTTTAATTCATTTTTTGTGCACTAATACATGTTGATCCTTAAGTGATTTGTTTGGAGTTTGGTGTTTGGTTTGAACAAGTTGTTTTGCATTGATAGTTGAGATGTTTTATAGGTCTTTTCCTTGACTTTAAAAGTCATCTTATATCATGATTATAGGTCCTTTTGATCTGTGTTTACCTTTGATGTGTGTTTATGCATTTTAACTTGCATTTTGTCCTAATTCCACATCTAATTTCCTCTTGTGCTCTACATGATTTGTGTTTGCATTGTGTATGCCATTTCACTCATGTCATTTGCATATCATCAATTTATGCTACTGTTCCATATGCATTCATACTTATTTCATATGTCATGCATCTTTAACATGTGAATTTGTGCATTTAATTGAAACTTGTTTTTCTCCTTTTCCTTTCTTCTTCATCTATTTTCTTTTACTTGAATCATTTAATACATGACTTGTATGATTGTTCGTATGCATTATAAGACATTCATAAATGATGTATACTTCTGACCTTGCCATTTCATTTAGCATAAATACATGTTCATTTTGCATTTTTATTCATCTTTCATCATCTACTTCCATGATGCATTTCTTTGATGTTTAAGACATTATGTGTGCAAAGTTTGCTTGTGTTTGGTACCTTAATTTTAGGGGGCTTCCTTAGAGTATAGGTTTTTACCTTGAGTACTTATCAACCTTTAGGATCTTTCTTCTTTAGTTCCTAACTTGTTTGATCTTTACTTGTCATTCTTTCTTTATTTCTTTACTTGCAAATTGTTTTTGCTAACATTTTCAGGGGCTAATGGTAAGTCATGTGTGTGGGTGAGCACCCACATACAATCTTCTTCCCTCCTCTTTTATTTCATTCTACTTGTGTTTGATAAGCATTTAATGCTTCTTTGCTTGCTTAATTTTCTTCATCCCTCTTTAAGATCAACTTAACTTCCATCTTGGAAGTAAGTTGTTTCTTATGTTCTTCTCTTTTCTTTAGGGTTAGAATGCTTTAAACCACACTTAACCATAGGACTAACCAAAGCATGATAACATTAGGGTGAGTCTTAGTCCCCTTTAGTTTTCACCTTTGATCCACCTTTGAGTCTCTCTTTCTCATCTCAAAACAAAAGCAAAAACACTTAATAAAGGCATAACATATATTGCATTTGAGCCTTTCATGTGAGAATAAGATAGTGAGGGGTCTTCTCTCACTTTCTTAGAATGTTTAGCATACGTCCCATCTTGGGTCGATATGCGAGGCATTCGATCCTACATGAGAGACTTAAATACAATATGCGTTATACACACCAATAATCAAAATACTTCTTTCTAAAATACAAAAACAAACAAATTCTCTTCTCATCTCATTCACTCCTTCCTCAAGGACTCGTCATGTTCGTTCTACTGCAAACAGGTAACGCCTAAGTCTCTATACAGCGAGCTGCAACACCTAACTGCTGGAACGCACACTCTGACATTTCCATTAAAAAACACAAACAAAGCAACCCTTAGTTAGGGGAACTACATCGCTCTGATTCTCATATTCCCGACGAGATACGTAGGCAGTGGGGTAGGGCCCATTCGAGCACTTTTTTTAACTTCCCTACCTTTGTTTCATTTCTTTCTCCTCTCTCTTCTCTTTTCTTTCTTTCATTTCCAGTTCTCCAGTTAGCAGTTATCCAGTTTCCTACACCCTTTGATCGAAACAGCAAGCGTGGATCCCGTCGAGTACGACGGACGTGAAGGGGTGCTAATACCTTCCTTTCACGTAACCGACTCCCTTACCCTTTCTCTTTAGTTCACGAGACCTTGTTCTTTCCTTTCTCCCGGGTTTGTGCAGCATTACCTTTCCCTTTCTTTGGGATAAAAATGCCTGGCTGGCGACTCTCTTTCTTTCTTCTGCGCCACTTTCGCGTTTGTACCTGGATGAAAATCCCGGGAGCGACAGTTGGCAACTCTGCAGGGAAATGATGAGACCAGAATCTCTAGTTCCCTAAGCGAGTCAATCCTAGCGCTTGTCTATTTTTCTTTCATCGGGTGTTTACTGTTGTGCTGTATTTATTTTTTACTGTATTGCTATTTTATTGCTTTACTGTATTACTGTATTTACCGCATTTATTGTATTTTCATTTTCATCATCATACTGGACTGTGCTGTGCTGGTTTTCTGTTTGGCGGGATGGGTATTCTGAGAGATAAGCCCATTACACAGGCTTAAGTACATACATAGGCTTAGAGTGGAAAGTAGTGTGGCCTACGTAGCGTCTTGTTATGTATGGTTTATACTAAATCCACAACCAGACAAGGTTTTCTTGGGAGATGTCCTGATTTGGGCGTCTTGTGCATTTCGGGGTGTTAACCTAGGAAGCTGTCGACTCTAGTGACCGAGCATTGAGGACCTTAGTGGAAACATCCCTTTTTAGTGATGACAGTGGCAGACCACATTCTGTGGCAAACCCATTCGCAACCGAGGGCCCACTTTGGAACTTGTATAGGATGGCCTTTATTTTGAGGTGAATCAGACGACAATCTCTTTGTTTGGCGATATCATTGTATCCTACGGGCTGAATGTGCTATTCCTTCTCATTTCGGGATCCGAATCTGAGGATCCTACTTTTTAGTACCCACATGTGAGTATGGGCGGGTGTTTACAGGTTTGCAGGTGACCATGCCTCCCACATACCCTAATACTCTGATATTTTCACAGACAGATGGCGTAACATATTATAGTCAGTGGGTTTCTATCTACAGTACTATTCCCAGATTTGTACAGACACCGTGCACACAGTCCAGCACCGAGACAGAGCACACTGATACCATGCCCTTTTGCATTGCATTATCATGTCATAACATTCATGTTTGTCATTTACAGGTGCTTATTACACTTCCGATTCCAATCAATGGGGTCAACAGAGACAGTTGCCAAGAGAAAGAACAATTTTGCCTACAAATTCCCAGAACCTACTTTGGATTTACTGCATAAGGTGATAGCTATGGCTGACCCGGATGTTCTTGTCAACTTCCAGAAGAAATATGGAAAATTGGTGGAGATGGTCCGCAGAATCACACAGTATGAACATGATGCTCTTCATACTTTGCTACAATTTTATGAGCCTTCGTTGAGATGCTTTCTCTTTCCTGATTACATTTTGATGCCTACTTTGGACGAGTTCTCATTTATTTTGGGAACTCCGGTCGAATCAACATTACCATTCTTTTCGGGTAGTCATCCTGGCATAGAGGAGAATGCAACTGCGGTACAGGTGAAAGATTCAGTGCTGAAAGGAAATGTGGCTATCAAAAATGGGGTTAAAGGTTTTCACTTAGGATTCCTTGTCGATCAAGCTCAAGAGGCTGCTGGATCAAAGAATTAGGCAGTTTACAATTCCATCTTGGCTTTGTGCATATATGACATTGTTCTTTTCCCTAATCAACATGATTTTGTGGATATGCAGGCTATAAGAGTTTTTGTTCTCAAAAATTCGGTTCCTACTTTGTTAGGAGATTTTTACTACTCTGTGCACTTCAAGAATGAAAAAAGAAGGGGACGGTCTGTCAGCTGTTGCACTCCACTTTTATCTCATTGGTTTTTGAAACATTTACCTTAGACAGGTGCTTTTGTAGATACAAAAGATTCCTTAAAATGGTCCAGGCGGATAATGGGATTAACTGCTAATAACATTGTCTGGTTTGATCGTAAGTTGCTGGGAATAGAGATTATCACCAGTTGTGGGCGTTTTCCCAACGTGCCTCTGGTTGGCAGGAAAAGGGGAATCAATTATAACCCGATCCTGGCCATTAGACAGTTTGGATACGCTTCCAGGTATCCTCCCATAGATCGGGATGTTGAGAAATCTTTGTTCTTTACATGGACTGAAGATGAGGAACTGCTAAGAGAAGTTGTGAATGCTTGGGGGCACTGGCGTAAAACAGGAAAAATAGTTTTTGGAAAGATGGATTGCAGATCTTACCCTAATTATAAGAGATGGATTGAAATGAAGGTGAAGGAACTACTCTTGCCTTTTTCAAGGGAACCACCTCTGTATCCCGTAATGCCAGAGCAGCCTACCACGGTAGCCATTGAGGAGTTTGACAAGCTGCAGAAGTTGGTGAAGGAGCTTCGGGTGGAGAATTCTGATCTGAGTAGCCTTCTTCAAAATGCTTTACATGCCAACAAAGAGTTAGAGCATAAAGCCCAAGGCGCCGAAAAGATCCTAGCTGTAAAAGAGAAAGATTTTTCCGAAAGAGCTCAACATTTCCAAAAAATTAGTAAGGGTGCCGATGCTGCCACTCAAGCTCATAAGAAGACCAAACAGGCCTTGGCTCAGACTAAGGACACACTAGCTAAGTTTCAACAAGCCTGGGATGAGGTTAGACTCGAAAACACAGAGTTGTAGGAACAACTAGAGATTAAGGATGACGAGCTTAAAAAGGCACATGAACAACAGAGGAAGTATCGGGAGAACCTTGGTAAAAGCCAAGAGCAATTGGAAAGCGCCAAAGAGGAGATGAAGATCTCCAAGAAGGAGCTTGAAGAGGCTATGGTAGATATGGAGAAACTCAAAATGTAAGCCGGCGTGAAAAGGTATAAAGGGGTCTGTGATGATGAAGCTCTCCTGATGCATATGGGTTCGCTGACTGAAGCTCTCATGAAAAGAGATGTTTTGATTAAGGAGTTAATCGAAAGACCAAATCACCAGCGCACTCGCATACTCTTCGAGGAGGTCAAGTATTCAAGTGAAAAGTTGAAGGATTTAGAGTTGTCAGATTGACAGTTTTTCTTTCATTCTCTTGATGTAATTTTGTTGATGGATATCATCAGGCTTGTTGATGAATCCATTTTTGATGTATGATGTTTGAACTCATTGTTGAACGCTGTGGGTATGTCGGGTTTCTTTTAATTACAATGAGCGGTTTATTCAGAAGTGTTCCTTTGGCTGTTATCTGTACACAAGCACATAATCACGACACGTCTCCTCATATCACGATTTCTGATCTTCAGATTTCTGTGGTTAAGATTAGAATCAGGGTATAAGGCACCCCAGAAATGATAAACATGGTATTTGCATGGCATTTGCATTGCATATCATTTTTTTCATGACAGGTACTCGTTGCAGGTCCTCTAACCTTTATTTGGTTACAGGCACTATAGCTGGTAGACACGTTCACCGATATCCAATCAGGGAAAACAGACCGAAGATCATGGAGCAGATGCAATTTGAATTGACTAAGATGAAGGTCCAGCTGAGGCAGTTTATGGCGGACATTCAGGCATTGTCCCGAGGTCAGGAACTGCTGAGAGAGGAAGTTAATCTGATAAAGACTCAGATGGGCCAGGTTATGGAAATTATGAATACCGTGGTAAGAAAGGAAAACATTCAGGTGTCCGCTTCCGCAGCAGAGGTTCTCACTCCTCCTATCTCTTTGGGATCTCCTTTAGACTATGGATTGCCTCGTGAATCCTCTCCACCGTCAGAGCTTTATTATCACTAACTGTTTCTAGAGGATCCTAATCCAGAAAAGCCTGAAAAGAAGTTTGATCCGATCCCGATGCCATACGCTCAGTTACTTCAGCACTTGCTCAAGCATCAGCTAATTGAATTAATTGCTGCGGACTTCGTATGTGTTCCAATGTCCATGATAGGTGTGAATTCCATTCAGGGGTACCTGGTCATGATGTTGAAAATTATAAGATGCTCAAGTATAAGGTCCAAGGGCTTATTGATTCAAGGGAAATCGAGTTTGCGCCCATCAGCACTGTCAAGCGAAGAGATGTTCCTCAAACTGCTGCTAAAGAAAGGGATTTTCCTCCCTCATCTCAAGGACCTTCCTCAATCCAGAAGCTTTGGGTTCCGAAACTACCGCATCAGCAAATCACAACTGGGACCCTCCCGATTGCATCCCTTCATCATCAACAGAAGCAAGAAAGGGTTTTTGATCCTCTACCAATGTGTCATGCCGAATTACTTCAGGAATTGCTTCGACTGAGAGTAAATGAGCTCCGGAAATTGACTCCTCCTGCTGAGCTTCCAAAAGGATGGGATGCTAATGCTCATTGTGATTTTCACTCAGGGGCACCAGGCCATGATATTGAGGGGTGTAGAGCATTCCAGCACCAAGTGCAAGACTTGATTGACTCCAAAGTAATCGAGTTCGGACCGGATGGCATGAAGGTATCAAGTGATTTTACGCCAGTAGCTGTAATGGAAGTGAGTATTCCTTCCCATTCTCTAGGGTCTACCTCAAGTCACGGGTATATTCCTCGGCTTCAGGTTTCAAAGTCATCACGTCAGCAACCTTTATTTGTTCCTCTGTCAAATGTGGAGAGAAAAGTGCAGGGGCAGACTAGGCACCCTAGTCAACATTGGCAGCAAAACCGTCAGCAGCAGGGCAACGAGGACTTAGTAGGTCTGAGAGAGTGTCTGTTCCAATTCCTATTTCTCAAAGCCGGATTCTTGCTCGCCTTCTCCAAGGCTCTTTGATTCAGCTGGGCAAGGTAACGCCAGTGCCGTTTCCTTTTCCTCCGGATTATGATATGAATGCCAGGTGAGAGTTTCACTCAGGAACGTTTGGACATACAATTGACAATTGTAGAGTGTTCAAACATAACACACCAGACGGTTGGCCCATAAATTGAACTTTCTTCATCAGATTGAGCACCCAGTTTGCAAAGACATCTTCAGAATCAATAAGTCCAGACGGAGTCAAGCCTCTTCAACAAGGACAATCATTTAGCTTCTTTACTGCATTCTCATGTGTAGCTTTTTATGTTTCTCAAAACATTTGTATGCATGCATGAAATCTGTTTTTCTTTTATGTTAATCCTAATAAAGCGCGCATATTTTTCCTGAAGTAATCCATTCGTATTCACTCATAAGTTTGTATATGTGCATTGCAATACCAACTGTCGTGCTTAAACTCTTGAAGGAGGATGATGAGTTGAAAACGCAAAAATCTCTAATTGTGTGCTTTTGAATAGAACCCTGTTGAAGATGTACAGGCATTGATTCAAATCCCCAAACACTGAAGATATAAGGAGATAGACCCTCGTCCAAATAGGAGCCCTAAAGTAGGAGTTTCTTTTAGTAAAAAAAACCCTAACATTTAACCCTGGGGCAGGGTAGGCGTCAGTTAGTTTGACCAAGCGTTCAAACCTCAAAAGGAGTGTGCATATGAGGATCCATTACTTTTCACTCTACCGCATCAAGAGGTCCAAAGAGTGGAAACCACAATGGTTATCCCTCATCAACTGAGAAGTGAAATAGTCACAACCCTTCCAAAGAAATCAAGACAGCCGGTGTCACACGACGTGTTCAAGAAAAAAAGAGAATAAAAAAAAAAGAAATGAAAAAGCCGCTAAGTTGAAACTTGAAAACAAGTAACTTAGGCAAAAGTTAGGGCATCCCGCTGGACTCCGAAATCAAAGGTTCAAAAGAATCTGTCCAGGGAAAAGTTAGGGATAAGCAAAAAGTATGAGAAAGTGAAAAACAAAGGGATTACAAAAGAAAATCCTCGAGCAAGAACAAAGTTGTGTGACTACGAACAAAAGACAAAAAGGGTGACTGTCACTTCAAAACCTCATTAGGTGTTAAACCATCAGTTGCATGGTTTCCTTAAAGATCGTAACATCTTTTTGAGAAATGAGCGCTTGTGCAAATTAGCTGAACGTAGGACTGGAGAACATCACGAAGAGTGGGTGGGCACTAATAAATTTTGAGCCTTAAATCCTTTTTTTCTCAAAACCGTGAACCAGGCCACGATACAACCCTCAAAAGTCCTAATTGAAACAGGGTTTATTTCAAAAGCGTACTACCAAGAGATAGCGTTCCTGACTTCTGTGAGTTGTGCTAAAAGATCTTTGTTGGTGTTGCGTGTGCATCACATTCTTTCGTTCAAAAATTAATGTCGTATTCTAACCCGTGATCCTCTCACAAAGGGTTTGCGACATCTTTTCCATAAAACTTCAAGATTAACATGTGTGTTGCATTAGAATTTTCATTCTCAGACTAAAACATTTTCTGCTCGCATACATTTGTTTGACATCAAAAGAAGTTTACATATGGAAATTCAGTCCAGAAGCTTAATCTTACCGAGTTGAGAATCCTGAAACTCCCGAAGGGCAGCCACATCCAGCGTTACTTCCTCAGGAAACTTTGTTGAGCGGGAGTTTTCCCAACAAGTTGTGTTAAGGCGTAGCTGATCTGGGGAAATCACGTCGAGTCATCTCTTTAAGGTGTAGCCAATCTGGGCCAATCACGTCTAAAAATCTCTTCAGAGTTTAGCCAAACTGGGGCAATTACTCCGAGATTCAAATCTCTCCAAAGGTAGGTATTCTAGGTCTTCCTTCGAAGATCAGTAGTCAGGGGTAAAACCACTTCAAGGTTCATACTGGGGCAGGCCATCCCAAGAGCACGAGAAGTTAGTCCATCTAGATGACTGATCAGCCTATCCAGGGTTCAGAGTATTGGGGTAAAATATCTCACGGTGATATGAGATTGTTCATGAAACTTCTCGAGGCGAATTCCTCTGTAGACCATACAGTCTGAGGCAGTTACTTTGAGACCCGACGAATCTCTCCAAGAGTTTGAAGACATGGAGGCGTTTCAGATGTCAAGTCTTATGTAAAATCCTCTTGAGACAGTTTCTTCTGGTGGTCCCCTGTTTTCGGCCGGCTTCATTAATCATGTTCCCAACAAGAGATGTATCAAAACCTTTCTCCCCAACAAGCGGTGGTTTAGAGTGGGATTTTCTCAGTTGCAGAAGTCATATCCAGCACGGGGCATACGTGCACATCCTTTTGTTCACAGGCAACAACCTCGTATTAGGCTCAAAAGCCTGAATGAAGCCTTTTCAAGAGCCTGGGCCATCTCCCTCAGATAAATAATCACTTATCCCCATGCAGAATACTGGGGAAATCATGTTCAGGAAAGGGTTCACATATCACCCTTTTGTCTGAGTCCACTAATTAGCTGACGGTTGCTCACGACGTTTTGATATTGACAAATCAATGTCAACTGGGGTACCGTGGTATCCTATTAAGTCGATTATCCCATTCAGTAATTCCAACAGCTACAAGTTTTTGTGTGTCGATAATAGTTATGGACTCCCCGGTAGAGTTGCTTCGCAGACATTACAACTAATGTTCGAGATTCGGTGAGTGTCCAGGAGTTTGAAGATGCCAAATCTTCTGTAAAACCCTCTTGAGACGATTTCTTCAGATCAGCCTTGTAGCATGGGGCAGAAGCAAGTTTGTGACCCTCCTAAGCATGGGGCATCGTGAAATCCCTCCGGCAAGGGGTGTTCCAGATCTATTGTCTCTAGTAGAGTGACCTCCTGGTTGATGTGTCTAGCTCAAGCCTCAGTATTTGTCTAAGAGTTAGAAGATGCTTGGTCTTCTGTAAAATCCTCTCAAGGGGCATCCCCAACACGAGACGCTTTTAAGCGGTTCTCCCCAGCAGAGTTTGTTGTAAACTCATTATCCCCAGTGGAGTCGTCAAGCGGAAGGTTTGCCTACCATGGGACATTGTGGCTTTTATTCTAAGCTCGATAGCTTTGTTCTTCAACAGATCACAGGGGATTTTCTTTATATTTTCCCAGCAGGTCTCTAGGGACTCTTTCCCAGCGAGTCACAACAGAACGTATTCTAACCAGGATTTGCGTATCCCCGACGGAGTAGTTCCGATCCCAAGCAGGATTGTATCTCTGGTAGTTGTATCCCCACAGAGTTCAGCATTGACTCTTGTCAGTAATGCTCCCCAGCTGAGTTGTCTTTCTCCCCGCAGAGGTTTAGCAGATCAATAGAATCTCTTCCTCAGCAGAGTGTTAGTACATTCTTTCCCCAGCCAAGCCGAGAAGTTGTCATTCCTTCAGCGGAGTTGCTATGATTAGAATTCATCCCAGGCAGATGAAGTAATTCTTGGCAGAGTCATCACTCTCTTATATCTCAAAGTCTAATTTATTTTTGGCAAGCGTGACAATTCGAAGCGGATGAATTGTTCATTCATTCTCCAGCTGAGATATCATACTTTCAGGAGTCTCTGTTGTCAAATCATTAATCATCATTCCTCAGCAAAGTCAGCAGGGATGTCTGATGTGCATGTAGAGCATAATCCAGTGTTTGAATATTGCTAAAGCCCACCGGCAGCATGGTAAGCCAGTAGTCGTCTGGCGTAGTACAAAAGACATTATTAAAGCCCACCGGCAGCGTGGCAAGCCAGTAGTCGTCTGGCGTCGTACAAAAGACATTGTTAAAGCCCACCGGCAGTGTGGCAAGCCAGTAGTTATCTGGCGTCATACAAAAGACATTGTTAAAGCCCACCGGTAGTGTGGCAAGCTAGTAGTCATCTGGCGTCGTACAAAAGACATTGTTAAAGCCCACTGACAGTGTGGCAAGCCAGTAGTCATCTGGCGTCGTACAAAAGACATTGCTAAAGCCCACCGGTAGTGTGGCAAGCCAGTAGTTATCTGGCATCGTACAAAAGACATTGTTAAAGCCCATCGGCAGTGTGGCAAGCCAGTAGTCGTCTGGCGTCGTACAAAAGACATTGTTAAAGCCCACCGGCAGCGTGGCAAGCCAGTAGTCATATGGCGTCGTACAAAAGACATTGTTAAAGCCCACCGGCAGTGTGGCAAGCCAGTAGTCATATGGCGTCATACAAAAGACATTGTTAAAACCCACCGGCAGCGTGGCAAGCCAGTAGTCGTCTGGCGTAATTCAAAAGACGTTTTCCAAGCCCACCAGCAGCGTGGCAAGCCAGTAGTCGCCTGGCATCATTCAAAAGACATCTCTCCAGTGTTATGGTTATCATCAGAGTTTTATCCAAGCAAAGTTCATTTGGTTGAGTTTATATCCCTTTTCTTCTTCATTTAAAGTGCAAATTTTCTGTTTGTTTTGGTATTTAATCACAGTTCACCTTGATTGTCTGAATAGCCAGTGCTTTCATCCTTCTCAGGTCAATAGATGATTGAATAGGGGCAGCTGTAACACCCCAAAATTTGCCCTCTTGTTATTGCATAGCTTATGTTTCATTGCATTGCATTTTACACCTCATTGCATCTCATAACATACATCTTGCATAAGGGCATGTGATAAGTGGATTTCAGAGTACTGATCTTCCAAAGCAAGAGAACAAGATCCAAGGGTCTCCTAACAAGCCTCAAAGGTCTCTTACATCATAAATTATCTCAATTGATCTCACAAGGCATTGGAAGATGGGAATTCATCAAGAAGATTGGACAGCTCACCATCTCCTATAAAAAATAGTCCAAATTAGGGTTTGGGACTCAAGCAGTATCCTGATGAAATTTTAGTTTGAACTTGATCTCAATGTTTTCTACATGATGTCAAGTATCTAAGGATGGAGGATTGCCCATTGGTTCATTTCAGAAGAGGTTCAATTGGTCAGTTGCTTGAGAATCAAGAAATTGGGGGAAAAGTCAACTGTGCAAAGGAAAAAGTTAACTCCTGACTTTTTAAGGTCAAATTCATGAAATTCAAGTTAAATATGTTCATTGGACAAGATTTGATCAAGAAATTATGGAGGAATCATTAAAAATCAAGAAGTCACAAAACTGCCAAAAATAGAAACTTAGGGTTTCCAAAAATGGTAAGTTTTGGACCATTTTGCACTACACTTTAAAGCATTATTTCTCCATTATAAAAGCTCCAAACCTCAGGCCCAAGTTGAGCCAATTAAATATCACATCTTAAGCTTCAAATCCATGCCAAGAACTCTTCCATTGGATCAAAATTGAGGGAGTTATGATCAATCAAAGTTTGGTAAAATCAAGGCAAATTGCAGGTCATGGCAAGGCAAGCTTAGGCCTTTCGGCCATAATTTTATCAGACACCTGGTGTGCCAAATGTCAAGCCATTTTTCTCATTGAAGAAAGCATCAAATAAAAAATGATGAACATCAAAGTTGTTCATCTCAATGTCCTCTTCAACTATGATGTTAGACATTTTTCCATTTGAATAAGTTATGAGTGAGTTATAGTGGTCCAAACATGAGGGCTCCATTCTGAAATTTCCACAAGCCAAGTTGCCATGCGTGACACAACCTCACACGCCCATAAACCAGTTTGGTGCACTTGAGTTCATGACCATTTTTATGCACCTTAAAGGCATTGTTTCAACTTGATTCCAACTCCAAAAATGTTCTATGATGTTCCCTCTTTCCAATGACACCAAAACCACATCATTCCATGCCTTATACATAAAGAATTTCACCCTCAAACATCCCTAGTTTCAATGAGGTTTTGCTGCCAAAATCAGAATGTTGTGTCATGGTTGTTGTTGTTTCAATTGATTAGCACGCATGCTTCAAACACCTTCCCACCTTTTGCTTCTTTTGGCCAAGCACAAGCCTTACACATACATGTACATACCATTCACCATACATGAAAGTGGGAAGTAGAAAACTTGCTGCACAAGCTTACTGTAGCAACACATCATCACCACCACTGATCCTTAAACCTCACCATGACTTCATAAACCTCTCCACACTCTAACTTCACTCACCAACTCGTGCACAAAAACCTTCACTCATTCTGTTAACTCAGAACTCACTTAACCAACTCATTTAACTCACCTTCCAACTGTCAACCACACTGGTTAAACATTAACTCAGCATATATAAGCTCCACTGCTCACAGAATTAAAAAACACACTTTATTTCTCACATATTTCTCAAATCATTTTCATTATTCTCTCTGAAAATTCTCTCTGCATTCTCTCTCTTTACACGAATTGCTTGCACATTTCATCATCATCATCATTACTTGTTCATCATCATTCAAGAGAAGCAAGAACAAGTTCATTCTCCTCAAGCACAGTTTTGTTGCAGAGTGGATTTCTCTCTGTTCTCTTCAAGTTTCAAGGCTCAATAACATTTATTTTGCTCAATCGAAGTTCAGGATCACAACTACACCTCTGGTTTTCTTTGGATTCAAGTTTTCTTCACGTTTCAGGTTCAACATTTCTTAACTCTTCTTGCTCGATTCATTGATATTAAGATTGTTTCATGCTGTTTGAAGCTTGCTAGAAGCAATGTGATATCTCCGGCTAGTGATAGGCTCATTAGGAGCGTAGTTGTGTTTTTAGGGCAAAATGTTTGTGATCATTTCTTGCTGTGTGTGCATTATTTAGTGTTTTCAATGTTAGATCCTTGTTCTCCTTAACTTCCTCTTTCGATTGGCATAGTTTTTGTGAATTTATGGAAGTATGTAAGATTTACACGTGGTGGCGCTTCGTCGGAGAAGATGACCGGAGGTCCTTCTCCGGCCGGTGAGACTTTGCTAGGGTTTAGTCGTTGGTTTATATCCCAGCCGTTGGATGTGTTTTGATCCTACGTCTAATATTTTGCCAACACATTAATAAGAGTGTTGCATCTCACGTGACTCTATCTCCCTCTCTGAGTTATTGCGTGTGTGTGAGTGTATGGTAATTAACATGTGCTTGCGTTCTCATCCATGTGATTGTCATGCTTTTCTTGATGATTGTTGACTGATTAATCCTATAGCCCTAATTGCATCAAACTGTTTGACTGAAGTGCACATTTCCACACACACACACGTGCTATTAATGGACTGAACATATTTGCTATCTGCACACCCTATCTTTGGGCCCAAACATTTTTAAACGTGAAAATTACTTTGCATACACCCCCTGCATCATTTCTTTTTGCATTTTTAATTTCTTTTTATACTGTTTCCATTTTCTATTTTTAAAAATACTAAAATACATTAAATAATTCTACAAAAATTCACATAGCATCTAAACATATTAAAATAATTTCCCATGATTTTTAATTCTGAGTTTATTAATTTTTTCTCATATTTTCTTAATTTTCTTTTATTTTTCTTTTAAGATGCATTCTTCTTGAGATTTGATTCATTCTCATTTTTGTTGAACTAGTTTCTTTCTGATTTTTTGAGTGGTATTTGGTATGATCATATTACATGTCTTGATTCATCTAATCCATATTTTTTTATATTTTTAAAGTCATTTTATCTTGGAGTTTAGAGGTGATCTTTGTGCATTAATAATGTTTGATCCTTGTGAATTTGTGAAGCATACTTGAGTTTGATCCCTAAAACATTTTGACCTATAATTTTGTGATGTGCTTTATCTATGGTTGTGCTTCATGTGATAGAATTCTTGTAATTTTTCCAACCTCTCTAATGTGTTTTTAATTCATTTTTTGTGCACTAATACATGTTGATCCTTAAGTGATTTGTTTGGAGTTTGGTGTTTGGTTTGGACAAGTTGTTTTGCATTGATAGTTGAGATGTTTTATAGGTCTTTTCCCTGACTTAAAAAGTCATCTTATATCATGATTATAGGTCCTTTTGATTTGTGTTTACCTTTGATGTGTGTTTATGCATTTTAACTTGCATTTTGTCCTAATTCCACATCTAATTTCCTCTTGTGCTCTACATGATTTGTGTTTGCATTGTGTATGCCATTTCACTCATGTCATTTGCATATCATCAATTGTATGCTACTGTTCCATATGCATTCATACTCATTTCATATGTCATGCATCTTTAACATGTGAATTTGTGCATTTAATTGAAACTTGTTTTTCTCCTTTTCCTTTCTTCTTCATCTATTTTCTTTTACTTGAATCATTTAATACATGACTTGTATGATTGTTCATATGCATTATAATACATTCATAAATGATGTATACTTCTGACCTTGCCATTTCATTTAGCATAAATACATGTTCATTTTGCATTTTTATTCATCTTTCATCATCTACTTCCATGATGCATTTCTTTGATGTTTAAGACATTATGTGTGTAAAGTTTGCTTGTGTTTGGTATCTTAATTTTAGGGGGCTTCCTTAGAGTATAGGTTCTGACCTTAAGTACTTCTCAACCTTTAGGATCTTTCTTCTTTAGTTCCTAACTTGTTTGATCTTTACTTGTCATTCTTTCTTTATTTCTTTACTTGCAAATTGTTTTTGCTAACATTTTCAGGGGCTAATGGTAAGTCATGTGTGTGGGTGAGCACCCATATACAATCTTCTTCCCTCCTCTTTTATTTCATTCTACTTGTGTTTGATAAGCATTTAATGCTTCTTTGCTTGCTTAATTTTCTTCATCCCTCTTTAAGATCAACTTAACTTCCATCTTGGAAGTAAGTTGTTTCTTATGTTCTTCTCTTTTCTTTAGGGTTAGAATGCTTTAAACCACACTTAACCATAGGACTAACCAAAGCATAATAACATTAGGGTGAGTCTTAGTCCCCTTTAGTTTTCACCTTTGATCCACCTTTGAGTCTCTCTTTCTCATCTCAAAACAAAAGCAAAAACACTTAATAAAGGCATAACATATATTGCATTTGAGCCTTTCATGTGAGAATAAGATAGTGAGGGGCCTTCTCTCACTTTCTTAGAATGTTTAGCATACGTCCCGTCTTGGGTCGATATGCGAGGCATTCGATCCTACATGAGAGACTTAAATACAATATGCGTTATACACACCAATAATCAAAATACTTCTTTCTAAAATACAAAAACAAACAAATTCTCTTCTCATCTCATTCACTCCTTCCTCAAGGACTCGTCATGTCCGTTCTACTGCAAACAGGTAATGCCTAAGTATCCATACAGCGAGCTGCAACACCTAACTGCTGGAACGCGCACTCTGAAATTTCCATTAAAAAACACAAACAAAGCAACCCTTAGTTAGGGGAACTGCATCGCTCTAATTCTCATATTCCCGATGAGATACGTAGGCAGTGGGGTATGGCCCATTCAAGCACTTCTTTTAACTTCCCTACATTTGTTTCATTTCTTTCTCCTCTCTCTTCTCTTTTCTTTCTTTCATTTCCAGTTCTCCAGTTAGCAGTTATCCAGTTTCCTACACCCTTTGATCGAAACAGCAAGCGTGGATCCCGTCGAGTACGACAGACGTGAAGGGGTGCTAATACCTTCCTTTCACATAACCGACTCCCTTACCCTTTCTCTTTGGTTCGCGAGACCTTGTTCTTTCCTTTCTCCCAGGTTTGTGCAACATTACCTTTCCCTTTCTTTGGGATAAAAATGCATGGCTAGCGACTCTCTTTCTTTCTTCCGTGCCACTTTCGCGTTTGTACCTGGATGAAAATCCCAGGAGTGACAGTGTGTTATATATGTATATCTCTTTGTGATCATCATCCAAACCAAGAACTATTATGTTGCCTTTGTTTTGGAGTCAAGTTACTTGAGGTGCCAAAATTGATGTATCTGAGCTGTTGACTTGTTAAAGTCCTGTAGCTGGTCTTGACTTGTAATGTTAACTTGGTTGTGGTCTGCTGATGTCAGTCTGACACTGAACATTATGTCATCATTGATTGATTGTTTATCAGGATGTCATCGCGGCATATTTTAAATAGCATTTGACAAACTTTTTGTTTCATGAACAATACATTCCTGCTGCTTCCATGCTCACTGCCCTACCAAACATTGCCTGATAAGTATGCACATGGTCCTGTTCTAACATATACCCCAACATCTCATGACCTGTTGTGTTTGCAAAAGAAAACATCTTGTTAAAACTGATATTTTCTGAAGGTATTTATTATGTGACATCCTGTTGCACTCATTCATGCTGAGTTTTATGCTTCGGATATGTGTACAAATCTTGAATTATCATTTGACATGTTTCTGAATTATGAATGTGCTTGATGCTTTATGTGTTCACCAATATCAACCTGTTTTGACCCTGGTCCAAAATTTGTGTTATGGATGTGTATATCAAATTGCGGTGAACCTGTTATACCATGATCTTTTC
The DNA here is from genome assembly GCA_022829125.1 of Lathyrus tuberosus. NCBI lineage: Eukaryota > Viridiplantae > Streptophyta > Magnoliopsida > Fabales > Fabaceae > Lathyrus > Lathyrus tuberosus. The sequence goes on along the minus strand of JALAZF010000082.1, from coordinate 8,363,400 downwards.
TTTGAGTCACGTTGTTCGAGATATTAAAGCTGATTGCATTTGGTTTGCTGACTTGTTAGAAACATGTAGTTGGTTTGACTTGTAATATTAATTTGATCACAATCTGCTAATATGGGTCCTACACTGAACATCACCTGTGGATTCACTTTGATATATTGACACATTCACACACTTCTTCCACAAACCTATTGAATACGCACTCATCCTGCCAAACCAATGATGCCATGATTAAGCATGTTACTCATCAGCCTGTGTTTTTTTAGATTTCATATCACAAACTAGTTATTTTAGGTTTGACATGTATATGGTCATTGAGTTCCCTTTTGACATCATGCTTTGAATGAATATGGTAAACACCAACTCAAATCTGTTCATCCTTTAAAACAGTTGCCATGTCTTTTCACTGATCTCTATGGGAAGACATGTCTTTTGAATCTTGCTATTTTGTGGTATGTTAAATTTGTTTATGAATTGCATATTTGAAAACTGACCAATTCCCTACACTATCAGTATCTTTTCCTTGCTATGTATATGTTGGTTGTACATACACTTCATGTCCTATAGTTGCAAATATGCTACCATTCTTTGTGATTGATATGTCAATATTCTGTTTTAAGTTTCTTAATGATCTAGTCTTATTGTTGCATTTTTCTTCATGATGACAATTCTCAGTTTTGCATATCATGCCCTGATCAGACAACCTGTCCTGATATTGCTAAGAAACTTGTATGACATACATACCCCTCTGCCCTGTACTTTTGCTCAAAGTTGAACCCTTGTTGATTGAGCAATGATATGTTGAATTAACAGCATGTGGTATTAACTTTTGAATATTTGGCGCATGCTCAATCTTCAAGTTCAGGACTGTTAGTTTGGATGTTGAAAGTTTACAGCTTTAATCTTCCTGATCTTTTGGTTTTATGTTTCTTGTTTCATGGAATAGTATTTTTTTGTTGAGGGAACTCCTATAATTACATTGTTTATTATCATATGGTTTAAAAGCATGTCAGGTTAGCTTGAATAATCTTTGGTTAGAGCTATATTGGTGGAAATTGGATGCCTATTTAACACTGAGATTATTCACCATGCCTACTCCATCCACTTTGTTCGCTCATGAAGACATAAATCTTTATTGAATCATAACAATTAATGGATGTACCAGCCACCCCAGTGGCAAGCACACACTTCTCACACGCCTTTGACCCTTAGGACAGGGGTTCGAATCCCCCTCGCCCCCGTCCTTTTGTTTTAATCTTCTAAAAAACGCCTTTGTTTCACATATATTGTTTTGTTGTCACACAATGTCAAGATGCGCAAATGGTTAGCTTGGTAGTATTTTTGGGCTGCACACATCAGGTCACGGGTTCAATACCCATGGGAGCCACTTCCCTTTATCTTTTATCACTTGTTTATTTCATGTTTTATGGTTTATACACAAACTTCAAATATTCATAACTTGGTCATTTTTAACCCATTTCCACCCATTCTTTTTGCTAAATGTTCTTAAAAGAATTTACTTTTTGGCTATAAAAAGAGATTATTGAAAATATTTGATTTTGAGGCATTTGGTCATGATGGAAGTGTAAGGATCCTTTTTTAGGGTTTTGTTACATTTTTTGTCCTTGATTCTTGATCAAGATATCTTGTTTATACAATGTCAAAATGTTTGGTTCTAGTCATGTATGATATTATAAACCTTGCTCAACTTGAATGCCTTACTATTCAATACACATCTTCATGTAAATCTCCGTTATAACTTCCTGTTACATAAAACTGTTGTTCTCCCCCTCCTTCCAAAGGAAAGTCTCTCTATTGACCTCAAAGTCATAGAAAGCTCATTATCTCCTTCCTTGACCTCATAGTCATAGGATATCAGCTTTGACCTCCTAGCCAATCATCTTACAACTTAGAATTAAGTTAGATTTCTTGGACTCTATGTGAGACTCATCACTTTGAGTATTCACTTCCCCCATCACGACTTAGACATAGAGAGTTTCTTAAACTCTACATGAGCTCATACTCATTCCCCCTTGGAACTTTGGCCACAGTCAATGGTTCCTCACCCTTAGTTAGGTGAACTACGGTTGATCTGATTCTTTAGCCAGATACGTAGGCACAAGATGCGACGTCTTGGCGAGCAAACTTAGTGTACATACCCCTAGGTCTTTACCTTTTACTTTAACAGATATCTTAGCAAGCAAATGTAACATAACACAAGCTAAACAAGAGGTTCCTGTAGAGTACTACAGATACTTAGGGTGCTAATACCTTCCCTTTGTATAACCAACCCCCGAACCTTAGATCTCCCCCTTTAGGTTTTCTCGATCTTGAACCTTTCCTGTGGATAAATCAAAGTCGGTGGTGAATTCAAAGAAATGTGATGCAAGTTAATTAATAGCTTGTTATCTGATTCTCACTGCAATAGTTAGAATCCAAAATCTCTCAGGTGGCCCAACAACAAGCAATAGTAGCAGCCCCTGCAGGAACATCTCCTGGACAACCACAACCAAACCCTAAAGGACATTCCAATGCTATTACATTGCGAAGCGGAACTGAATTGGATGGACCAATGGATCCAAGACTTTTGTAATGCCCTGTATAATATATATCTAGAATAATACAATACACGCATTTTATTTGGTACTGACACCATCATAAGTGCCTAATGGCGTAATTCACATACTTGACCATTTCCTAAAAACACACGACAATCTATGGTACAAGTTATGGAAACTAGCCAAAGATAAAAATCTAAGAACATTATACAATATTCCTCATTGTACAAGAACAATAAAATACACAGCAGAATAAGCTTAACTAAGCTTCTCTTGAAACATCCCAGCATCGCTCCACTTGTAAATCAAACCTGCAAACCGTACCTGAAATATAGCAACTATAGTGGGGTGAGATACATCAAATATCAGTGAGTTCCCTATCCTATCGGTCCTCTCGGCTTTACAAGGTTCTATCAATCCTAACTCAAGTCAAGGGGAAGGGAAAAATGACCTTGAGTACACAATCTCACAATCTCACACTATATGGAAACATGTCATGAGTCTGTTAACTCACAAATATGTCCTGAGCCTGTTAACTCAAGAATCTCACTAATCGATAACCTGTACCAAGGCATCCCCTTTTCCCGTCCGCTTCTACGTCTAGAAGTCGACCCGAGTCATGGATCCTTGTAGTTTACTTGGCTTACGAAATGGATTCGGAAACATCGGCCTGTTAGCCGTGAATCGTCACTTCTCATGGCCTGTTAACCATCTCAAGTCTCTACCCGTAGGTTCCATTCATACTACACGCAGGAATCAAACCTGCCAAGTAATCATGCCTGCACTTCATAGGAGCTCGAGACTCATGAAGGCCTCTCAAGGGAAACTCAAAAGAAAAGGTTACGATTACATGATCATATACACAAACGCGATTGTATTCGACACTCACTAGGCCACATTAGCCTTTAGGCCTCTCATGTCTTTAACAATAAAGCATAACAATTACACATGTTCCATACTAGTGTTTCACTCGTTCTATACCATTTCGGAAATAGACACACGCCTCGGCCCCTCACGCACGATCGTTGTCATTTCGGAAATGGACACACGCCTCAGCACCGTAAGCACGAGCGTTGCCACTAATTAAATTAGTCCCACATCATACTCAATATTTTCACTTTTTATCGGGTAGAGGGTCGTCGTGGCTTTCTAACGGTACCAAGAACGTCCAGATCCGAATTACGGATCAAAAGTTATGAAGGAAACAAAACTGCACAAACTGCCATGTTCGCTAGGCGAACCTCCAGCGAGTATTCGCTTTTTCCTTTGCTGAGCGAAGCTCCAGGAGAATTAAAAAACAGACCAAAACAGACACAAAGTTCGCTGGGCGAACCCCTTGGTGAACCTTCGCCTTGTCGTTCGCTTTGCGAACCTCTGGGCGAACCAAGGCAGAACCAATCAGAACTGAAAAGATCCAAAGTTCGCTAGGCGAATGTCGTTGGCGAACATTCGCTGACCTTCGCTGCCGGGTTCGCTAGGAGAACCCTCGACAATGCTCGCTTCCCCCTTCACCCCGGTTAGCTAGGCGAACCATGCGAAACCCAGAAATCTCAGCAGCGTAACAGCTGGTCCTTTGGGGTCCAAAACCCATTCCAAACACCACCCAATGCACAAACAAGCATTAATAGATGATTTTACACACATATTGATCATACAACACCGTTTATAACTCGTTTTATCCCTCAGATTTCATTTTCTCTCAAATCTAACCTAAGTCCAATAGAGTAAAATATCTCCAATTGATATTTTGTCATCTCGCCCAATTGATCAATTATTAGAGTTATCATAAAAGTCTTTCTTGAACTAACAATAAATTGATCTCTTCAGAGTTCAATAGTTGATCTATTGATCCCAATTGATAATAATTAAAGTGCTTAGAGGATTCCATTAATCCAATTACCAAGGATAGAGCACATAGATGCTCATCTGATCTCACCTGATATCCAATTGAGCATTTAAATAATACGGGGTATTACAACTTCAAAACCCTGCCATGTATCCGAATCCTGGTAAAGGAACCGAAAACATAATGGAACCAAAAAATGACAAAAATGACAAAAGTGAAGAGGCCGAAGAGAAAGAAACGCCTTATGTGCCTCCACCACCATATAAACCACCAATACCTTATCTGCAAAGGCTTCTTAAGCCTAAAAACGAAGGACAATTCAAAAAGTTTATGGAGCTTCTAAAACAACTCAATATTACCATACCTTTCATAGAAGCTATAACACAAATGCCTTGGTATGCTAAATTCCTTAAAGAAATCCTGTCTAATAAGAAGAAACTTGAGGATAACAAAACCGTTATGCTTACTGCCGAGTGTAGTGCTATCATCCAAAATAACATGCCTCCTAAACTGAAAGACCCAGGTAGTTTCTCGATACCTTGTGTGATCGGAAAGTATGTCATAGACAACGCTCTATGCGATCTAGGAGCCAGTGTAAGTCTAATGCCCTTATCTACCTTTAAAAAACTAGAATTAGGAGAGTTAAGACCAACGAAAATGTCTTTACAACAAGCGGACCGTTCTGTTAAATTTCCTATAGGTATGCTAGAGAACATGCTCGTTCATCGACGAATGCGTAAGAGAAGTGGAGATGGAATCATTCAAGTGTACGAAAATACTAAAGATTCCAGCACCTACTATACTTGAAGATGATAATTGGCGTGAGCCATATGTAGATGACAGTCTAAGGGAATGTTTAGCACTAACACCAGATCCAATACCATGCCCAAAGAAACCTTCTGTAGAACTTAAGACACTACCCAAAAACCTAAGGTATGAGTTCCTAGACACCGACCTGGAACAACCAGTGATAGTTAATGTCGACTTGGGACAGATAAAAACTAAAAAGCTTCTGCATGTTCTGAGAAAGTATCATAAAGCGCTGGGGTATAACATTTCGGACCTTAAAGGAATAAGTCCTTCAATATGCATGCATCACATTATGCTCGAAGAAGATGGTAAGACATCTAGAGAGCCTCAAAGAGGGATAAATCCTAGCGTAAGCGATGTAGTTAAAAAAAAGGTACAAAAGCTATTAGAAGCAGGAATCATATACCCAATATCTGATAGTAACTGGGTTAGTCTTGTGCACGTTGTTCCAAAGAAGGGAGGTGTTACGGTTGTTAGCAACAAAAAAGGTGTTGTACCCCAAATTTTACCCTTAGATCCATTGATCCTTTGCATGTCATCTTAGGTCAATCATATTGCATAGCTAACCCATTTACCAAGTTTTGTTTGTGTTTGTTTCATTTGTGAATCAGGTTTTATTTCAAGAGGATTCAAGGGTTGATCAATCAAGATTTTGGATGGAGCATTGAACTAAGCAAGTTTCTCATGTTTTAAGAGACATCTCCATAACCCTCTCCATAACAATTTTTATCCACTTTATTCACCCTCAACGTTCCCTTTTCAATTGATATTCATAATTCCAAACCAATTTCAATAGTCATCCATTAACCAAATCTTTTTTATCCAATTTTAATTCTATTTGTCCATATTAATTTCATACCCATTTCACCTACCAAAATTCACTCTTTCTTTTTATTTATTTTCTTTTCCAAATAATTTCTTTTTTTTATTTTACTATAACAAAAAATAAGGAAAACCAAATCATAAAAAACATTGGTCTTTAAGCCCATCACCATAAGCCCTTTTTTATTCTACAAAAACTACAATGTTACAAAAATGATATTGGAAGTGAGAAGAATCGTTTGCAGATGACCAATAGGATGCGTGCAATACATCTTTGACTTTTCAACTCTATCCCTCTAGCCAATGAGAAGATGACGTGTAGCTTGGCATGGAGCAAAATAACAGAAACGACTTCCTCTCCTTCTTCGTGGCTTTGCGTTTCAATAGAGAGAAGAAGAAAATTCATTGCTCCAAGAGAAATTGTGTCTAGCTCATGCGTAAACAATCCTTGGCGCGTTAATTCACACTTTTGAAATCTCCAAATCATTTCCCTTTTGAGCTCTCATGCTCTGGTTCATTTAAAAGTTACTCTGAGGATTTACTTGGTTCAGCATAAAGACTGCCCTCGCTGCAGATATCTTTGTGCAATCCCAACCATTGCCTCATTTGATACCCACTCTTATGACAACAAAGAAGGAGTCTTCAAGCAACACACGAAATGATGAAACATGCCCTGCATCTCTGAGGTCCTTGTGCAACAGAGGGAGCATTTTTGTCTCCAAGGCTTGACCGAATTTGAATTTGAAAAGAGGTCATTGCAAACCCTAATTATTTACTCAGCAGACCATGTGTTTGTCCATTGGTCTCAAAGAACCAAAGTCAATCTACCCAGCCTATAAAAGGAGAGCCATTTTCCTTAGTTCAGCACCAATAATTTTCACAAAATACTCTAAAAGTATCTGAGTTTTGAGTTCCACGAGCAAGAAAGGAGAGGAGTTGTCTTGGAGTTTTTGCTAAATTCAGAAAGGAGAGAATTCAGCACACTTGAAGGTGCAGTGGACATTACTCCACTTGGTAACTACACTTTCCATTTCCATGTTTTAATATCCATGCTCAACTGATATCATCATATCATATCTCTTCATAGCTGTTTGTAATGTGTTTCATGTTTCTTTTCACTCATTTATAATGTGCCAATGTGTATTTGAATCTGCTTAACTATTTGTCCATGGCTTGATATCATGAAGTAAGTTTGGTTTGGTTGCTTTGCTGATGTATTGAGGTAGACATGTATATTGCCTTTTGTTCTAAGTTATTATGACTGAGATATCATTATAATGATAATGCATTTGTTTTGTTCATTAACTGGCTGTAAGTTTACAAGGTTTCATTTTGGTGTTATACTGTCAAAACTTAGATGGATAGAAATGCTAACTTACCTATGTATGTCTTGATGTTTGGATGTTATTATGAGATGAGAGATCTTTGAATTTTAGTTCACCCCTGTTTCTGAGATGCTCATGTATTTTATGATTAGTGAACCTATCTATCAATGCTTGATTGGAAGTTGCTCTCACTAAATGCCACTTGTGTTCTTTTTCTGTCATCACTAATGTTTAATCAGTTTATATACTTACACTCATAGCCATGTTTTGTATCCAAAGTTTTGTTATTATTGATGCTTGTTGTGTTTAAGTGTTGATACTTTTGGTATTCATATGCACCACTCTGACATGGCTTGATCTTTGTTGACTCATTGTCATACCCCAAATTTTGACCACTAAGATTCCCATAATTGTGCAAGTCATCATCACAATATGGATGAACCATCATACTCCTCAGTCTCCCCAAAGATGGGTGAGCATCCACTACAGTCAAGATTAGGGTTTCAAGCCCTCTCAGAGCTCTTAGATAAATGATCAATCAAAGAAGTAACATGATCTTCAACTTGTCTAAACCTCTCAAACATCTACAATGGATCAAGAGGACTCCCACAACAAGAATCAGACACAAGGCTGCAACATTCCAAGTGGGTTAAGCTTCAAGATCGCCGGTGTCACCAAATTAGGGTTTTGGTCGACCAGGGCCTCCAGATGGAAATTTCCCTCTAGGCATGAGCCATTACTTCACAAAGTAACCTAGGATGCTCCATGTAACATCCTAAACCCAATCATCAAGTCAATTTAGTCTCTGGGGAAGCATTCATAAAAAATTAGGAATTAGGGTTTCTTGACCTAATTCACCCCTAAGTTGACTTTTGGACAAATCATGTGCCAAGACCTCAAGAGAGGATTTGAGGGTCTCTAATACACCACATTGATCCATTTTCAACAATGGATTGATCCAAGAAGCTTGATCAACAAGTCTCAATTTCATCTGCACTACAGTTAGGGTTTCGCGGGAAAAGTCAACTGTACCTTTGACTTTTGACCAAGGCATGCTCCCAAACCCTAAAACATGATTCAATACACCTATAACACCCATGGAACATGTCCATCATGTTTGATTTAGGTCAAGGACATGATTTCCTAAAGGATTGCACAGTTTGGAATTCATCTGACAAAAGTCAACTGTGCACAAAAGTCAAACTTTGACTTTTTGAGATTTTTCACAAAAATGGTTTCTTAACCCTAAAATGATGTTAATGTATGATGGGAATCATCATTCATCAAGAAAAATCAAGAAAAGTGGGATAACTTGTAAAAGGGGTAACCATAAAAAACTTAGAAAATTTTCTAAGTTATGAACAAAGTGGCTAGGGTACCAACTTTGGAGGATCATAACTCCTAAACCACAAAACCATTTTTTCCCATCCAAAGCTGGATTTGTAGATCTCATTACCCTCTACAAAAGCTAAAAACTGACCTACCTCCAAATTCCTCATGTATTTTGAGTTATGGAATGATCAAAATCAAGAAAAGTCACTTTTTTCCAATACTTAGTGAAATTTTCACAAAGTCAGAATCTGCCTTCACTTTTTTCCAAATGTAGGGGCATTTTTCACTTGGATCCAAAAGGTATCAAAACCAACTATGATCAAACAGTTATTGTATCATATAATGGCTTTCCAAAATGGCCAAGAACATCACCAAACTCAACTTGATCCATGAGATATGACATTGGCAAGTTGCCTTGCTGAAAACTACCAAGGCAAGGCAGAATTTGGAGTTTTACTCGATTTGCCCAAATTTTGCAAAGGGCAAGCAAATCTATCCATCTGAACACCTCAAGGGGGGACCAAGGAGGAACCAACTCTGATCCCAAGCCTCCCAAGTCTTTGGAACCAAAAATAGCATGGCAAACCTAGAATTGCCTAAAATAGGGACAAGACTCCAATTTTGGAATGGAGCATTCAATGGAAGCACCAAGGTGGCATGGACTGAGCTATTTGCAACTGAATTCAGTCAAGACTTATCTAAGACCAAGGGAACCAGCAGCCGATGCCCAAACCTCTAGTCAATGGCTAGAGGAGACTTGGATTCCCATTGCTCAACATTGGCCAACCCTACTCAGCAGTTGCCATTCACTATTCCTTGCAAAACAAACTTGCTCTACTATAAATAGAGCTCAATTGTGACCAGTTTGAGTACACCAAAGCCATCAAACAGATGCTTTCCTCAAAATATCTTCTTTCACTCCATTTTTACCTTCTAAGGCAAGTCACTATTGGGTTTTGAGTTTGAGAGCTATTCCAATCAAACCAATCACACACACATCTCATAAACATCATGTAGAAGTGATCCAAACACCCACATAACATCTGGAACACCAAAATCACAAAATCACTAGCCAATTGCTCAAGTTCTTGATAGATTTGCAGTTGAGGTGCCATCCCAAGTTCCAGATCATTTCAATCCACTCCAAGCATCCATACACACTCCATAGCACCTAGGGAAGCTATCCATAACCTTGGAACCAAGCTGTAACACCTCTAGCACAAAACACTATCACCAGCTGCAAGTGGTAAGCATGAGCTCTTCTAACTCTATGATCCATGCAATTTTTGCTGTACAATAATTTTGCCATATGTTCATAATCATGCATGGAATGTTTTCCCTCAATCAATTGCATTGTTTGAATCGTGTGTGGAATTTTTGAACCTTCATACAGAAATTAGGGTTCTTGAGGTTTCTCTTTGATTTCTTATTCCATGTTAAAAATAAATGAAATTAAAGACCATAGACATGATCGTGAGGTTAAAACGAGTAGATTGATATGCAGATTGCATGATATAATCAAGTATTTAGTGAGATTGGATAGAAAACGCAAATCTGCAGAAACAGAGGAAGGGCGCGTGTTCTTGCCTTTGTTCTTGGCGCCCTTTTTCAAAATTTGAATATTTGAATTTTGTGATTTTAATTAATTGATTCAAAAATTAATTTCTCTCTGAGTTTTAATGATTTTGAGTTGATTCTTTTTTTAATAATTCACAAAAATGTTAAAATATTTTATTTTGCCAAAAAATCCCAAAAATATTATTTATTTCATATAATTGATATTTTTGCAAAGAATTAATATTTTAATTATTTTTGACATTTAAAATATTTTTTCCTTCTTTATTTTGCAAAATTTAATGGGTTCTAATCATTTTGTAGGTCAAAACTTGATTTTTGAAACATTAATCCAAGATCACAATTTGTTTTTCACATGTTAAATAATTTTGATCATTTTAATTGAATTTTTATTCAATTAAAACACATTTTGAAAACAAATTAGGGTTTTTGATTAATTCAACTCCAAAATACTTTTTCAAACACTTTTTGGGTCTCTATTAGAGTGTAAGACCCAACCCCTTTGAAATACAAACCTTTTGTGGGCCTCACTTATTGTATAAGTCCCATTGTACTTCAAAAGTTCGGCGCGATTATCGCCCGTGTAAAACAAAAACCTGGGCCACTCCTCGAGCTATAAGACCCATTCTAAATCATCTTTTTTGGGCCTCTAATAGAGTGTAAGACCCAATACCTCTTTGAAACCAAAATAGCTTGGGCCTCAGTTGTTGTATAAGACCCATTGTGTTTTCAAGAGCCTCGGCACGATCGCCATTTTTGAATCAAAATCATTTGTGCCTACCCTCGTGTTATAAGCCCCATTTCTTTTCTTTAAAACTTTTTCAGCCTCTTGAGAGAGTGTAAGACCCATCCCCTTTGTACAGAAAACCTTTCTTGGGCCTCAGTCACTTGTATAAACCCCTGTACAAATTCAAAACCACAGTACGATCACCGATAAAACCCTGGGCCTCTCCTTGAGCTGTAAGCCCAATTTTCCTTTTCAAAGCACTTTCTCCTTTAATTTTGAATATACTGTTGTTTTCATTTCTTTGTTGAACAACTAACAATATAGCATGGAAGCTCTACAACCGAGTAAGTGTTTATCTGCTTCCATTTACTACTTTCATATGCATATAACTGTACTGTGGGGCTGTTTCGCTGTAAGTCTTCTTTCATAAACTCATATCAACAGTGTAATAATAGTATAGATATTTAGAGTTTCCCCGGCAACTACGTCTAATACTAGGTAAAGCCTTGTTGGTCACTCTTTAATACAGTCAAAGCTAGATCCCCTATAGGAGCACCAGATACAGTCTTCTCTTCGGCTGTCACCCCTAGAAATTGTCAAAGAAATTCTATTCCCCAGGGTTGATCTATTCTCCGTGAATAACATCTCTTGAGTTTCTTCCAAATTCTCAAACTTTCCTGGCTTGTTCTATTCTCTGTGAATAGCCTGTCTTGAATTTCTCGAGGTTTAGGGACCCACAGGCTTCCTAAAAGCATCCCCATCTCCTCTTGGGCGTTGTACAAGGACCCACAGGCTTCCTAAAAGCATCCCCGCCTCCTCTTAGGCGTTGTACAAGGACCCGTTGGCTTCTTAAAAGTTTCCAGCCTCCTCTTGGGCTTAGTACAAATTGTCCCGACGACCTCCTAGAGGTATAGGAACAGAAATTAGTCATCTTACTAGAGCAGTCTTTCAAAAGTCTAGATCTCGCTGCTATTGTTACTTGAGCATAGTACAAAAGATAAAACTCTAGACTTAGACAGTCTAAGACCCTTGAGTCTTAGAGACATTCTCAAGCACTGTAAAAAATCCTGATCCTCGGATCACAACCTTACCCAAAATCTTTCTCATATAAGAACTGATTTTCTCTTTCCCAAACATACTGGTCACTTAACTGAAACAGTCACCATCGACAGCCTCCTCTTGGGCTTTGTACAAATGATTCTCCCCCAGCGGAGTTAACCTTTTCAGACTCTCTTATTGAGTCAATGACTTTTAGCCTCCATCTCGGGCTTCGTACGAGATACAAAAACACTATCTTGTTGATTATAAAAGACTCTCTCGTTGAGTCACCCGCCTTTTAACCTCCATCTCGGGCTTCGTACGAGATACAAAAACACTCTCTTGTTGAGTATAAAAGACTCTCTTGTTGAGTCAAACCACTTTTAGCCTCCATCTCGAGCTTCGTACGAGATACAAAAACACTTTCTTGTTGAGTATAAAAGACTCTCTTGTTGAGTCACACCTTTTAGCCTCCATCTCGGGCTTTGTACGAGATACAAATAACTCTCTTGCTGAGTATAAAAGACTCTCTTATTGAGTCAAACCACTTTTAGCCTCCATCTCGGGCTTCGTACGAGATACAAAACACTCTCTTGTTGAGTATAAAAGACTCTCTTGTTGAGTCAAATAACCTTTAGCTTCTGTCTTGGGCTTTGTACAAGACACATACAAAAACACTCTCTTGTTGAGTATAAAAGACTCTCTTGTTGAGTCACACCTTTTAGCCTCCATCTCGGGCTTCGTACGAGATACAAATCACTCTCTTGTTGAGTATAAAGGACTTTCTTGTTGAGTCAAATCCCTTTTAGCCTCTCTCTCGGGCTTTGTACGAGACACACAAAAACACTCTCTTGTTGAGTATAAAAGACTCTCTTGTTGAGTCACCTGACCAATAGCCTCCTCTTAGGCTTTGTATAAGGAAAACCCCGGTTAAGTCAATTAACCTTTTAACATTAAAACTGTGCCTCGTTCACGGTATACAAAAAACAACTCCTCTTTAGAGATGACAAATTCCCTCTCAGTTAGGAACCTCTTTAGCTTCACAACTTGGGCTTCGAACAAGATACAAATAGACCCTTCAGCTTCATATCTTGGGCTTTGAACAAGATACAAACCACCTTTAGCTTCACGTCTTGGGATTTGAACAAGACACCGAAACACCGTTTCCTCCCATAGAATAGGAGGAACTACGATCACTCTGATTTCCCGATTTCGATAAACGGGAATACGTAGGCATAAGATTGAAAGAAAAATCTTAGCGTGCACACTAATCACAAAAAAACCAAATCCCTTACCTCCTTCCAATATGGCGCAGTATCCTAACAAAAATCCCCGTAAATAACCCCAGCATTTCATTCTTTCAAAATAAACCAAAGAGAGGCCCCCCACATTGATAGCATATGTAAATTAACAGACCGCTGTTTAAACTCAGTTTGCAAGCAGGGTTAGTTGGAGACATCTATTTCCCTTCCTTCATCTGCTTCAATAGGATAAAAAATAAATCGACCTGTAGTTACCCCAAGAGCGACAACGCTTAAGAACCGCGTCCAAAATTGCTCGCTACAGAAAAGTAGCGCCCACCGTGGGGCCAATCTCTTTTGTTTACAATCTGTTACGGTGAAAATTGGATAACAAATTATTAATTAATTTGCATCATTTTCTTTTACAACCGACTTTGATTTATCCAAAGGAAAGGTTCAAGATCGTTAGAAAAACCTAAAGGGGAGAGATCTAAGGTTCGGGGGTTGGTTACGCCTAGGGAGCGTATTAGCACCCTAAACGTTTGTAGTACTCTACAGGAACCTCTTGTTTAATGTTATCTTATGTTTGCTAAAGGTTTTATGCTAAATGTTTGAAACCCTAGGGGTTAGTATCTAAGTATACTCGACAAAGCATCGAATTTTTGCCTACGTATCCTCGGGAATAGAATCAGAGTACGCGTAGTTCTACTTCTACTGAACTATTGACTATGGTCAATATTCAGAGGGGAAATGAGTACAAGCTCATTGTAGAGTTTAGGAACTCTCTAAGTCTAGTTGAAATGGACCTATAATTATATTTTAGTCAGTGGGGAGAGTGATGATTCATTATGATGAATATCACTAAGAGTTTAAGAACTCTCTCCTAAGGCTAGTTGTAATTTCTATGGCTCTGATGAGGTCAAGAAATGAAGTTTTCTCCTAAGAGGTTACTTAGGTTAAGGTGGGAGATCATGACTTATGAGTCAACATGTTTCACCTTCCTTTGGAATGGGGATAAAAACAGTTGATAAGAATAATATAACAATAGATAAAGACATGATAAAAGATAACATAATGAAAGCAACATAAGCATGAGGATGGCAATATGTTTCATGATAAAGTATGGATAAGATGAACATGATTATTATAAGGACATATCAATATGTTTCAATCTTAAGGAACACAAACATATAGAATACTCACAAAGATAAAGAGAAGGATATTAATTGATAATGACATTTAAGGATGACATTTAAGGAAGCATAAAATTCACATCAAAGTCAAATATAAGATAAATCAAACATGGATGGATTAGTTCGAGACCTAAACAGATATTATGAATAACACTCACGATGCTCATAAATAATGCTAACAATAACCTAATTAAGAAATAATTAAGAAACAAATTAAACTTGAATAACAATTAGAAATAAATCACATAAATAATTAAGGAACAAACTATAAAAATAAATATTTGGAGTTTTTGAATATATAAAATATTTTAAGCAAAATAAAATAAAAGAGGTTTTAAAAATGAAAAGATTTTGAAATTAAATAAAACGCAGGGGGGTGCAACAGTAGTTTTGTAATAGTTAAAACAAACAAAGAAGCATGATGATGGGCCTAAAGGGGAGGCGTGAATGGCAATATAGTCAAAAGCCCAAGAGAAAGGAAGAGTTGGGAACGTAAATAAAAAGGAATAAAACTAGAGACTGGGGCGAGGGAGATTCGAACCCCAGTCTCAATGGTTACAAGCGCTTTAAGAGTGAATGGGCTGCCACTGGGGTGGCGATACTTCCATTCACTAAACGGATGCCATAAATATATAAACTAAAACGCGCGCATATTCAAATAAAATGAAGCCAAACAAACCCATGCACGGCCAACCGATCATAACGCAGGTTTCCATCAGTCATATTCAAAGGAGCATATCTCATTTAATTCTTCATCAAAATGAACAAAACAAAGGTCTAAAATCATCAGCAAAGAACATAGAACATGAAGGAATCCATCATTTACCCTAAATCTAATCATACCAACCGTGCAATGGTTATAAAGGTGAGATGTAACTCAAATTCACAAGCAAGACTAAGGGAGGTTGACAGTAATTATGTAACACATCAAAAAGTATTTTCATGAACAGATCAAGGGAATTACATGAACATAACACATTGTGATCAACAAACCATGTACAGGAACATCTACAGGACTTCAATAAAGTTTCATCAATATATTCATGTTTCAAAGTAGACATATAAGATGGCACCACAATTCGTAAATACAAAGCATTGCAGCTCTTAGTTTAGGTAACATTCACAACATGCATTCATACATAACACATATTGAAACGTGATGTCACTAAGTTACTCTCATAAGCAAACTATTGAGGACATGTTCTACATGGTTTATCTCTCAACAACTTACATACATAATCTGAATGGCCAGTTAAGTTGCAACAACTCAACTTTGTTGCACATCAGATAGCATATTAAAATGAGATTGAACACACAGCATAGATAAGAAGACATAGGGATTCATACTCACTAAAACAACCAATAGTCAACAGAGTGCGTGCAGACCAACAAAGATTCATAGCGTGATGGCAGACATACTACTGAGGTGTATGTGTGTGGTTAGTGAAACAAAACATATATGCTTGCATGACTGTAAATAGGTTAATCAAATAGACAAAAATAAAAAGATTCAAATGAACATGATATACATTGAGAACAGGTCAGTCACAAAGTTCACAATAACACTGCACCAAACTCATCAGTTTAGCATATAAACCAGGTAGAGCTCTTAAAGCTTATAAAAGGTTCAGACATAGTCATGAGAAGCAAATACCAAGACACAGTTCAAGTGTACAAAAAAAGTACAAATGTTATGGCTATATGAAAAGAGCTGAAAAGCATGGCTGGCATAACCGACAATCATTCAAGGATATAAAAGGCCCTATTCTAAACAATTCAGTCGGAGACACAAGATATGATGCACACAAAATCAATATCAGCAGGCATATGCATTAGTATAGCATCATATGAGATGACCAAAATATTAAAGGTGACAAAGATCAACATGGTAACTAAGTGCATCACACAGACAGAGTTTACATACACACTTATGTTTAGAGTTTTAACTTGCACACATACTGAGAAACAAGATTTAGGAAGTCATGCTCACAGCTTTAGAAACAGGTCAAGAGGCATACAATCTAATAAGGTATAACATGGCATGAACACAGTCAACATCGAAACATATACTTCCACAAGTTAACAATAATGATGCTCAACATAAAGCATGAAGGAAAAACTTAGTCAGAAATACAAGAGCTCATGTACAAAGATTGTATCATGAATCAAACCTGAACTGACAGCTTAGCATATAACAGGGCAGGGTTAGGAAATTCTATTGGTCATCAGCATTATCAACTTACACAAAAATCAAAAGCAAGCATGGATTCAAACAGACTTGGCAGGGACATACAATTTTAAAGTTGACAGTATCATATGGTTAGTGAATCATAAACTAAAGTCATCTAGTCGTGAATAAACTTAAAACATAAAGCATGCTATATAAGTGCAATGATTTTAACAGACATAGATGCATCATTCACCAGTTCCTCATTCCAAAACAAATGTGAATATGACTTAGGACATAAAGATAACACAAAGGCATATGTACAAGCAAAATGTGCAGACAGATTCATATGAGTGTGGAAGTGATGCATATGATCAGAAATACAACAAGGTATGGCCATCTCATCAAAATAAATTGTGCAAACCAAGTTCAACCCAAAGGTTTCATCAAACAAGTTAGTAATATAAATAGACGTGTAAACTCATCAAAGCAAAGAAAAGGCAGATACATAGCTAACATGTCAAGCAAGCTTATGACCATAACATTTCAAATGCAAAGTTCATAAAATACAGGACATAAATCTTAGTTCAGGGCATTCATTAGTAGTGGAACATACAGGGCAGAGGTGAAATAACAACTTGAAACAAGATACAATAACCACTTAAACACTTAGTTCCACTTCACAATCATCCCAAAAGACAGTCATGGATCTAATCATATATTGATGAGTTATACAAGGTATGAACATGACACAAATAAAGCAATACTTCACATTACTAAACAGCATGATAAACTCAATAAGATAACCACAAAACAAACTCATGAAGATTCAAACATATCAGTGACAAAATATATTTCAACACATGGAGATGCCACATTTCTGACAGAATAATAACATCATAGCATTGTCTCAAGAAGATATATGTACATTAAATCAAATGAATAGCAACATTATACCAATAACTCAACGCATACACTTAATAGGATTCAACATGTAATAAATGATCAATGAACAAGAGTGAAATCAAATGAGCATAATAAAATGAGAGGGAAAAGAAAATAATACCAACTGAAGCTTTGTATGTTTCTACTCCCACAGCAACTCCACGAATTATCACTCACTAAGTTTGCTCGAGACCTCAAATGCTTTAGTGTTTTTGAGAAAAATTGTTGATGATGAGAACTGAAACTGAGCCTCTTTATATAGGCAGGGAGATTGGGCTGGTGCTATGGGTCGGGTCAGAATTAATCCTCCTCACATGGTAACGGCTAGGGTTTTGAAATGAGACTCAAACATTGAAATTCTGAGAAGGCAAACGCTCCTCCATTCTGAGCACGCAGCAGGCATTGCAGGGTCGAAACGGGTAGCATTTTCCCACCTTTCTTTTGTTTCCAGCCTATGTATGTGTTCTTTGGGAAAGTGAGAGCAACGTTGCTCTCCTCCTCTCGCAGATTGCACAGCAAATGAAGAGAACGGAAAGCTTCAACCTTGCTTTGTGCAATTGGAATCCCATGGAGCAATTGAGGCAACATTAGGGCAAACGAGATTGAAGTTGTGGCACCAAGATTGGGAATTGAATTTGAACGAAGCTTGCAACACACTTGGAGAAATTTGTTTCAATCTGCAAAATCGAAAATGAAACGAAAAAGAGGAAGAAGAAAATTGTTCCCTGACACGCGTAGGGTTTCTATTGGTCCAAAATGGTCGTTGAAAAGTCAAAGATAGATAACGCCTTCTGATTGGCTAGTGGTTTTGGTCATTAACCAATAAAAAATTTCCAAGAAATCCATAAAGTCCAAGTGAAAGAAATGGTGCACGTATTGTTTTTCTTAACCAAAATTAAATGACATTTTATAAATTATCTCACTTAAATTAAAGTTTAAGATTATATTTTTAAAGGAAAACTAATGACGATTAAATTAAACGTTAATAAAATCTAACTCAATTTCAACTAATAAATTATTTTAAAAAATAAAATTAAGGCATTTTGAATAAACTTAACCAAAATAATAAAAGGATAATTAATTCAAAATCAAACAAATTAGACTAAAATTAAATCATCAACTAAATTAATTAATTAAGCTACTAATCAATTAAAATATTTAAAATTCAAAATAAATGAACATAAAACATGTTTAAATTAAATTAAGATAAGATAAATAAAATAAAATGCTAAATAAATTAAGGCAAAGTAGATAAAAAGAAATTAAGATAAAAAACAGAGAAAAAAAAATCACATAGCATCTAGCAAAAAGATGAGGGTAAAATTTGGGGTACAACAGTTGCCCCTATTTAAATATCTTCACATGATGACATGAGAGATGAAGATCCTCATGTAATGAATAGTGAAAGATATTTAAATACAGATAACCGAAAATTTTGCCCTCAGATGCACACACATGCAATGCAACAGACATGATGCCAAGGAGATGCACGAAAATGCAGACACAACAAGACACCAAGGGGCAACCAGGAAACAAAAAGACCAAGGAGCTTCACTGGGGAAGGACGAAAGTTAGTATCCATGAGAAACACCTCACTAGGGATACTAGCTAACCAACAAAAAGAGACCCACCGGAGAGACTCCAAAGAAACACTAGGGAAAAGACCACAGACAATCTCCACGGGGAAAAACCGGGGAGATAGACTACTAGGGATAAACCCACGTTCTTCCTAGGCAAGAAACCAGAAAGAAGAACCTGATCACTAGGGATCAGTCACAAGGATAGACAACCAAGCAAAGACTTCCTGGGGATCCTAAACCGAAGGGTTCAAAAAAAGGGATCTTCAAGAAAAGCCAGAAAGACAGAGACAAACTCTGCCCACCAGATAGGAGTCTTATAAGGTTGAAGAAATTTGTTCCAAGGAGCTTAACTTAAAGCAAGTTTTCAAAAATCCAAGGTAAGGGTTCAATGTCCGAAACGATTCGAACAAAGAACAAGTTTTAAGACAAGAAGATAATGCTTGACACGATTCAAACAAAGTCCAAGTTCAAGTTTGACATGATTCAAAAGAGAACAAGTTTTAAAACACGAGACGATGCTTGACATGATTCAAACAAAGTCCAAGTTCAGGTTTGACACGATTCAAACAAAAACAAGGAGACAATGCTTGACACGATTCAAACAAAGTCTAAGTTCAAGTTTGACACGATTCAAACAAGAACAGTTTTAAAACAAGTAGACAATGCTTGACACGATTCAAACAAAGTCTAAGTTCAAGTTTGACACGATTCAAACAAGAACAGTTTTAAAACAAGGAGACAATGCTTGACACGATTCAAACAAAGTCTAAGTTCAAGTTTGACACGACTCAAACAAGAACAGTTTTAAAACAAGGAGACAATGCTTGACACGATTCAAACAAAGTCTAAGTTCAATTTTGACACGATTCAAACAAGAACAGTTTTAAAACAAGGAGACAATGCTTGACACGATTCAAACAAAGTCTAAGTTCAAGTTTGACACAATTCAAACAAGAACAATTTTTAAAACTTTTATGTTAAACTTCTTGGGTAACAAACAGAAGGTTTAAAGATTCCCATCTGGCGTGCAAAGGTTAAGACCGAACAAGCACGACACAAAGAAAACCGGGAATGTCTTTACTTCACTGGGGAAATAAAGGCAGGCACCGACAAAAGACCACAAGCAACACAAAGCACAAAGATGCAAAGATGCTAGGGTATGACGCATATGCTTAGCTATATGCTAGAAACGACGCGAACGACGCAAAACAGAAAAGGAGAAAGGATAACATAAGCCAACACCCTGAAACCCAAACATCAAGGATAACCAGGCAATCTTCTTTTCTCTGGAGATGGCAGGTCCGTGCCAAAAATACAGTACTGCTAACTCTTCCTGTACCAACTTGATTCCATAAAACATCTCGATACTGGAGTAAAACTTAGTTTATCTTTGTGTTTTCTTAGAAATTGCAATATTTTCGTTTTCAAAAAAATCAAGTGGAAATGACAGAGTTTTGCAAAATAAAGATGATAGTGCAATAAACAAAAAGATGGCTCAATAGTTGATATTCATTGAAAAATGGTGACTTGCCAAATAGCAGAGTCCCATGAAATATTACAAATGCAACAAAATGGCAATTTGGCAAAGGTTACATTGTATTCAATGACCAGTCACAAACTCTATGGACTAAAACTCTAACAGCTGACTTCTCTGTGGATTCCCGGATATAGGTGAGATGTCTTTCAAGCATAATACTTTCGTACCGAATCTGCATTCACAGGGTGTGCAAGCTGTTCACCATCCATAGTTGTAAGAAACAAAGACCCTCCTGAAAAGACTATCTTGACTACAAATGGACCTTCATAATTGGGTGCCCATTTACCGCGGGCGTCTCTTTGTGAAGGTAGAATCTTTTTAAGTACCAATTCTCCTTCTCTGAATTCTTGAACGTGGACCTTCTTATCAAACGCTATCTTCATCTTCTTCTGGTACAAATGACCATGGGACATGGCCGTCAGATGCTTCTCATCAATTAGGTTCAGTTGATCATATCTTTCTCGAACCCATTCTGCTTCATCAAGGTTGGTTTCCATCAATATCCTTAATGAGGGTATTTTGACCTCTATAGGGAGGACAACATCCATCCCATATACCAGAGAAAAGGGGGTTGCCCCTGTTGAAGTTCTAACTGATGTTTTGTACCGATGTAGTGCATATGGCAACATCTCGTGCCAATCCTTGTATGTTTTGACCATCTTCTGAATAATTTTCTTGATATTCTTATTTGCAGCTTCGACCGCTCCGTTCATCTTTGGGCGGTATGGCGAAGAATTATGGTGTTCAATTTTGAAGCTGTCGCACAGTTCCTTCATGGTTTTGTTGTTCAGATTGGTTCCGTTGTCGGTTATGACCCTGCTAGGGATCCCATAACGGCAAATGATGTTGTTCTTAATGAAGCGCGCAACTACTTGCTTAGTCACGCTTGCATAAGATGCGGCTTCCACCCACTTGGTAAAGTAATCTATGGCCACCAAAATGAAGCGATGCCCATTAGACGCTTTAGGCTCAATTGCCCCAATCATATCAATGCCCCACATAGAGAACGGCCAGGGCGATGATAACACGTTCAACAGAGTAGGAGGACCGTGCATTTTGTCCGCATAAATCTGACATTTATGGCATTTTCTAACATACTGAATGCAGTCAGTCTCCATAGTCAACCAATAGTATCCAGCCCTCAAAATCTTCCTAACCATGGCATGTCCATTGGCATGGGTGCCATAGGCTCCTTCATGGATATCATGGATTAGCATGTCTGCTTCTCTCTTATCGACACATCTTAACAAAACCATATCATGTTCCTTTTGTACAGTACACCATTGCTGATGAAGAACTTGGCTGACAACCTTCGTAGAGTCTTCTTATCAAGAACGGAGGCGTTGGCCGGATATTCTTGATTCTTTAGAAAGTTCAAAATGTCATGGAACCAAGGTTTGCCGTCTGATTCTTCTTCAATGGACTGGCAGTAGGCAGGCTCAGTCCTCCTTTCAATACTGCTTACTGGATCTTCATTGATAAATCTGGCTTGCCACATCGAAGCCAGTGTTGCTAAAGCATCAGCCACATGATTCTCAGTACGTGGCACATGGCGAAAAGTTATCTCATCAAAACACTTAATCAACTCCAAAGCATATGCCTGATAAGGGATAAGCTTTTCATATTTTGTCTCCCACTCACCTCTGATTTGATAAATGACTAGAGTAGAGTCACCCATAACTTCGAGAAAACAGATTCCAAGATCGATTGCAGCTTCCAGACCCAGAATGCACGCTTCATACTCAGCAATATTGTTCGTACATCCAAAATCCAACCTAGCTATAAAAGGGGTGTAGCCACCTTCAGGATTAATTATAACAACACCTACTCCATGTCCCTTGTAATTGGACGAGCCATCGAACATCATCTTCCACCTATACTCAGCCCTGGGATCTTCTTCAGAGCTTGACTCTTCACAATCTTTCACTGCCATGATATCCTCGTCAGGGAAATCAAACTTGAGTGGTTCGTAGTCTTCGACTGGTTGATCGGCAAGGTATTCTAAAAGAACACTTCCTTTAAGGGCCTTTTGAGTGACATACTGAATGTCATACTCAGATAATAACATGTGCCAACGGGCAAGTCTACCCGTTTGAGCAGGTTTCTCAAAAATGTACTTTATCGGATCCATCTTGGAAATCAACAAGGTAGTATGACAAATCAAGTACTGTCTTAGACGTTTAGAGGCCCAAGCCAGAGCGCAACAAGTCTTTTTAAGTGGTGAGTAACGGTTTTCACTATCTGCAAACTTCTTACTCAGATAATAAATCGTATGTTCTTTCCGGCCAGTCTCGTCATGTTGTCCCAAAACACAGCCCATAAACTCTTCCAAAACAGTCAAATACATAAAGAGAGGTCTTCCAGGAACCGGAGGAATTAGAACAGGAGGTTCTTGGAGATAACCTTTGAGTTTCTCGAAAGCTTGTTGACAGTCAGCATTCCATTCTACTGGCTGATCCTTACGGAGTAATTTGAAAATTGGCGCACATATTGGAGTCATGTTGGAGATGAACTGGGAGATGTAATTCAAACGGCCCAAAAATCCTCTAACTTGAGACTCGGTTTAAGGAGCTGGCATTTCTTGGATTGCTCGCACTTTATCTGGATCCACTTCAATGCCCTTCTGGCTAACAACGAAACCCAACAACTTCCCTGACCTGACTCCAAAAGTACATTTTGCAGGGTTTAACCTCAACTGATATTTTTGAAGTCTTTTGAACAATTTCAGCAAGTGATCTACATGTTCCTCTTCACTTCGAGATTTGGCTATCATATCGTCCACGTACACCTCTATCTCTTTGTGGATCATATCATGAAACAGGGTCACCATAGCTCTCTGGTAAGTTGCCCCGGCATTCTTCAATCCAAAAGGCATAACCTTGTAACAATAAGTACCCCACGGGGTAATGAAAGTAGTCTTGTCCATATCAGCTGGATCCATTTTAATGTGATTGTAGCCTGAAAAACCATCCATAAATGAGAACATTGCAAAATGAGCCGTGTTATCTACCAGTGTGTCGATATGGGGTAGAGGGAAATCATCCTTGGGACTAGCTTTATTAAGATCCCTGTAGTCTACACACATTCGCACCTTTCCATTCTTCTTCATAACTGGAACAATATTAGCTACCCACTCTGGGTACTTGGAAACTGCTAAAAATCCGGCATCCAACTGTCTCTTAACTTCATATCGAATTTTGAGGGCCATGTCCGGATGACTTCTGCGAAGCTTCTATTTTACTGGCGGGCACTCAGGCTTGAGTGGCAGCTTATGGACCACAATATCCGTATTTAAACCAGGCATGTCTTGGTAGGACCAAGCAAACACGTCCACATACTCTTCAAGGAGTGAAATCAACCTCTGTCTGATTTCGGGTTTCAGCAATGCCCCAATCCTAACCTCTTTCTTATCTTCCTTAGTTCCAAGATTGATGACATCCACCTGCTCCTCATGAGGCTAGAGATCCGTATATTGGTAGTCACACATATCAGCTAAATCCTTGGGCACCTCATAATCTTCCTCCTCCTCAGCTTGATAGACAGGGGAGTCGAAGTCAATGGTAAGAGCAAGGTCATTGAATACAATAGGTTTATGATTCATTCTGCATGGTAGAATGACTTATATTATTAAAATGCACACCAATTCAAGAACATGCATGATGAAGATGCTTTTGTTTGAAAAGATTGCCATTTTTTAGAAACAGAATGCAATAAAGTGAAAACGACAAAATTTAGCAAAAGAGTCATTTCATTGATTTAAAGTTTGAAAACGGAGGCCTGAACAAAACAATCCACTAGCTTTGGGCAAGACTAGGGAGATGAAAACAACAAATCTAAATAAGTTACTCTGGTTCCGGGTACAAAGTTGGGATCTCAACAGACTCCCAATTTCCTAATGTGCCTTCTTGGCCAAAAACCAAACGATCAATGTCTTCGTCTTCTTCGGCACTTCCAATGATTGCATGGACTTGATGTCCACCTCTGATAAATGTCTCCTGCACAGTCTTTATCTTCATTCCTCTTCCTCTTGTACCTGAAGCAGCCTCATCTTCCGGAGTTGGTCTGCAACCCAACCCTTGGTGTCAGATCCTCTTCTCAACCTCAATAACTTTGCCCCAACCTGTGGGCACGCCTTCTTGAAGGGAAGACTGAATACTCTTATACGAAGCAAAGGATGGATATTCCAGTACCACTGGCTTCTCATCGTCAATCATAACTGCATTAGCTATTTCCAGGGCTTGGAAAGAAGTCTCCAATGCATCCTCATCAGCCTCAATATAACGGAAGGATGATAAGTTACTAACCATCAAGTCTTCTTCCCCATGCACGATGACCAGCTTGTCATCGACCACAAACTTCATCTTCTGATGTAGGGTTAAAGTGACAGCACCCGCCTCATGGATCCAGGGTCTTCCAAGTAGGCAGCTATAGGCAGGGTTAATGTCCAAGACTTGAAACAGAACATTAAATTCCCGAGGTCCAATCAAAACTGGTAGTTCAATTTCCCCCATCACGGATCTTCGTGAACCATCAAAAGCTTTGACAATTAACGATGTGGGTCTCATGATCCCTTCTTTGTACGCCAGCTTATCGAGGGCTCTCTTCGGTAAGACATTCAGAGAGGATCCTGTGTCTATAAGAACTTTAGCCAATGTGTCCTCCTGACACTTCATTGATATGTGCAGAGCAAGATTGTGTTTTCGACCTGATTGGGTCAGTTCTTCATCACTGAAGCTGAGCGTATTGCATGCAGTAATGTTAGCGATAACATGATCAAACTGTCCTGCGGTAATATCCTGAGCTACATGAGCCTGAGCCAATACTTTCTGCAGTGCTGATCGGTGGACTGGTGAATTAATCAACAGGGATAAAATAGAAATCTTAGACGGAGTCTGATGGAGCTGATCCACGACCCTGTAGTAACTTCTTTTTATTATCCTGAGAAATTCTTCGTCATCCTCCTTGGAGATCACTTCTTTACCTTTGTCATTGGTAGGTATACGCTCATCACCTTCTTTGCCAGACACTTCTTTGTTCACAGGGGTATAAATCCTCCCACTCCTCGTCATTCTTCCTGTTCCTACTATATTTGACACATTCTTCTCATCAGCCTCCACCTCTTTCCTTGGGACTGGTTCTTCTATAACGACCCCCACTTCTTTCCTTGGGATCATTTCCTCCTTCTTCTTACTACCTGTAATGTCTTCGTAGATAAATGGTAATGCTTTGGTTCCTCTGAACTTGAACGGGACTGGTCTTGGGAAATTATCTTGCCTGGCGTGATTAACAGGGAAAACAACTTCAGGTTTGTTGAATCTTGGAACTGATTGTTTAAACACTGGACTCATGGTACTTGCCCTTGGATTGTTGAACACAGGGACTACTGATATGTATCCTTCTTCATCAAACACCGGCACTTGCTTTGGCAAATTGAACACTGGTTCAATCACTGCTACTCTGCTTTCTTTTCTGAAAACTTGTAAGAAACCTTCATCAATCAGTTGCTGAATATAATCTTTAACCAACTGACACCCTTCACTACTACCATCACATTCTCCACAACCATCATGGAAAACTTTGACCAAACCGGCGCTGAACAGCTTGGCATAAAACGTTCTCAGGGGAGTTTTAATCTTTGCTGCATCTGCGATCAATACTTCACCATTCTCGTCTTCGACGACATTAGTTGACCCATGCGTTGGCAAGGGGTTACTTTTCACATTTGGCTGGTTATTAGCAAAAGACAGAACGTTCTTCTCTATCAAACTTTTCACCGATTCTTTAATGCCAAACATCCTTCTAAATCATGGCCCACTCCGCCTTGATGGAAAGCACAGGTTGTATTAGGGTTGAAGAACTACAAAGACCTCTCAGATGGTGGTCCCAATGGCCTAGTAACAATTAATCCTTGCTCGGCCAGAGAAGGGTACAATGCTGTATATGTCATTGGTATGGGTGGAAAATTTGGTGTTACCGCCTGTCATCTTGGAGGAGTATTTTGCTGTGGCGTGGGCCGCCTCGGCTGTTGGTAATTCTGATTCTGATTCTTCGGCCACTGCTGCTGATTTTGTGGCTGGGAAACAGGAACTTGTTGCATTATCTGATGATTAAAAGTGGACATAACAGATGCCACGTATGGTGATTATGCAAACTGCATAGGGTAAACTAGCTGTTGAGGAAAACTGGGACCTGGTTGTGGTTAGAATAGAGATCGTTTAGGATTCTGCCTCTTCCCTGTCATAACAGCATTAGTCTCGCCTTCCTTCTTTTTATGAAAATTACCTGGAGACTTCTTGACACTGGCGCTAGTGGAACTGTTAGGTGAACTGGCTACCTTTCCACTTTTCAGACCTGCCTCCACTTTCATGCCAACTGCAATGATATTAGAAAAATTGGCACCAATATTACTAATCATTTTCTCATAGAATTCTGGTTTTACAGTGTCTACAAACTAATTAGCTAATTCCTTCTCAGTCAATGGTGGTTCAACCTGTGATGCAGTCTCTCTCCACCTTTGAGCATATTCTTTGAATAACTCAGTGTTCCTTTGAGTCATGGTCAATAGCTGTCTACGATCAGGAGCTAAATCCAAGTTATACTTATAGTGCTTTATGAAGACGTCCATAACATCTTGGAAACATTTAATCTGAGATTGGTCTAAGCTTAAGTACCACTTTGTGACAGCGCCCTTCAGGCTGTCTTGGAAACAATGGATCATTAACTTATCGTTATCCACATATGCCGCCATTCTTCGGAGATACATGACCAAGTGTGCCTTAGGACACGTAGCACCAGAGTACAATTCGAAACTCGACAGCTTGAATTTTGGTGGAATCACTAGATTAGTGACCAGACACATATCCTTAAGGTCAGAACTGAAGACATTGTCTCCCTCCATGGCCTTCAGCTTTCTCTGCATAATCTCCATATTGGCTCTTAATTTCTCATTACCTTCATCCTCTTCCATATCGTCATGGTCAAAATGATGCTGATTTTGAAAAACGGGTTGAAAATGGGTCTGCACCGCTGGTGGGGCATAAGTTGGAATAGCTTGATGATTCCCATCAAACAATTGTCTACTTGTTGTGTGGATTGCGGAGCCGTGACTCTCATAAAGTCACGTGGCATTCCCAGAGTATGGTCTTCAATAGGTATGACGGGTGGTTCAACAGTTGTAGTTGCGACTTCTGAGACCACAGTGACCTGTGTATCCATCTTTGCTCGTATAACATTCAGAGCTTCCATGATCTACCCCATACCACCTTTTAACTCATTAAGCTCGTTGTTAACTTGATCTAAGTTCTCGCAATCTACTGACATCCTTCTTCTTCGAGCCTATGCCCGGTTATTGTAATGATGCGAGGAATTCAGGGTGACGGTCCAACAACAACAACAACAACAACAACAACTGAAGAAGGCAAAACGACAATGAGACACAGAAGAAATGCACATACATATGCGAAAATGCAGATGAGATGCGTATGCAGGCTAAACCATCAAGAACTAAAAGAGTTCATAAAAAAGTGTAAATAACAGGATTACTAATAACATAACTTTCCCATTGAAAATAAGATAAGTGCTTACAGAAAGGAAATGTTACAATCATTGTTTGGATCACATTAAAAAGAAATACAACTTTTAAAATAGGATTACAACAATAGATTACAACTATGGAAAATAGGGCAGCCCTTCGCCTTCCCCGATCCCTTCCATGATTTCTTTGATAAGTTGCTTGGCTTTCTCCAAAGTCAGCTCCCCTAATAGCTCCATCCTTCTCTGTTCAACACTGGTGGACGTCTCATAATACGGAGTGGGCTTTCTCATGCTGAGTGAAATCCCTCGTGCCCATTTCAGACGAGCTTCAGTGACAGGACCGTTGGTGATCCACTTTTGATAATTAATGAAAAGCCATGCTTCCCCCATCTTGAGTTTTTCTTCAAATCCTTATCCATATCCATAGTACATCTGCTCCAATTCTTCTGGTCTAGGCTCCTCTTCAATTGCATGACCCAACTGGCAACGTGCGAGCACAGGGTTATAGTTTATACAACCAAGTCGACCCATGAGTGACACATTGAGATAGTCTCCACAACTAACAATTATTATGGTTCCTTCAGGGTTTGTATCGTACCACTTGATGTCAGAATGCCCTAGTTCCATTAGTTTTTTTTTACCCAAAGAGCGTTGTCACTCACTTCCCAAAACGTTGGCGTTGTAGGTAAGTATGAAATGAACCACTTGTATAGTAATGGAGCACAGCAAATAATCACACCTTTACTCCTCATAGTCTGCGTGGTGATCGAAAAGTACATGTCAGCCAGTAAAGTGGGGACAGGGTTCTGACCCATAAAGATTCAAATTGCTTGGACGTCGACAAAATCTTTAACATTGGAAATAGGAATAACCCATACACCAGCAAAACAAACATTGACTCAAACATTACAGAGTTTCCGCTTTCCTGAAAGTGGAGAGCTATCTCAATTAGAAATTGGGCAGGTAGCCCACGATACCCCTCTCTGGTGGTCATGTTCTCTCGGATGTGTCTTTTTCGGATCCCCAATCCTATGGCAATCTCCTGATTAATGAATTCTTCTTCCACACCGGAAAAAGGGGGATGATGCTGAACGGGTAGTCCTAGCATATGTGAATATTCTTCTATGGTTGGGACTAATTGGAAGTTTGGA
The DNA here is from genome assembly GCA_022829125.1 of Lathyrus tuberosus. Taxonomy (NCBI): domain Eukaryota; kingdom Viridiplantae; phylum Streptophyta; class Magnoliopsida; order Fabales; family Fabaceae; genus Lathyrus; species Lathyrus tuberosus. Next base: position 8,334,023 of record JALAZF010000082.1, on the reverse strand, counting down.
AAGATGAAACATCGGTATACTGGATGATACCGTTGTACCAAGGTTTCTAGCAGCCCTTCTTTTACTTGCAACTTCATTAATGATAACAGGTCCCCATACTGGTCAATAAAGCTTGGCGGATCTTCAATTCTTCCTCCGTTCTCTATCAAATGCTCAACATTAGGGACCAGGAAAGTGACGGGCCAGTTTATGTTCTTAGTAGCGTCCATTTTCGACAAAGTCTGCAAAACAAAATTTAGTACCTCGACAGTTTAGCAAAAATGCCAAATGCAACTTGATGCAAGAATGAATGTAGATGCAAAGCTAAACTATCAAGAAACACAGAAAACTACAAGGATTTTGACAATGGTATTTCAAAAATTCTTCTTCATTAAGCAAGTTTGGCATTCATTACATTCGGAGCAGAGTATCTTCATACTCTTAGTACAAAGGCGGGTCGTTCCCATAACTGAAAAGATAACAACAACAATGAAAATAACTAAAATGGGGAACCAACAGCAAGATCTTTAGAAGTTAGACCCGCTGGTGGATGTTTCCCCTTCCTCATCCATCTCCCTCATCAGCTTTTCAATGCCTCCCTTAATCCTTTTCTTCTCGAGTAATAACCCTGTCAATGTTTCCTCCAGTCCTTATCTAGTTTTGAGCGGCTTGTGACGGGAATAGGGTCTCCTCATCACACTGGCTATCTCAAGAGACCATTCTAGATGCGTCTCATTGACGGAGCACTCCGCCTTCCACAACTGCCAATTGATTTGACACCATGCTTGCTCAAGAAGCATTTTCATTTCGTAGCCGTCTCTTTCCCCATAATACATCATGTGTAAATCTTCCTTGATTATGGGTCCCTTCCCCATATGACCCAGTTGTCGACGGGCGAGCACGAGATTGTAGTTGATGCAGCCGTTTCTTCCCAACAGGGGTATATTAGGGCAATCCCCGCAGCTGATAATTATGACAATCCCTTCTTCTATTGGGCTATGCCGTTTGACATCTGTGTGCTTCAAACTCATCAGTTTTTTAATCCATACTTGACAATGTTCTACCTCCCAGAAAGCCGGAGTTTTTGGCAAGTAGGCTGTGAACTACTTATAGAAAAGAGGCACACATCACACAATTTCTCCACATCCTTTGTTGTATTTGGTTTTAACCGCGTGGTACATATCAGCCAACAAGGTAAGGACAGGGTTATGGACTCTGAAAATTTGTATTTCCTGAGTGTCAACGAACTGCTTCGCGCTTGGAAACAGAACTAGCCCATAGATCATTAAGGCAAGTGTTGCTTCATACAGTTCCTCTTTTCCTCTATTCTTGAAGTACATTGCTTTCTCAAACAAGAATATTGAAGATAGTCCAAGTCGTCCTTCTTTAGCAACTAAATTTTCCTGGATATCGACAAATCTGATTCTGGTAGTCGTTGTAATATCTCTAGCTGATGGCATTGATTCTAAACCGGAGAAAATTGGGGGATCTTTGACGGGAATCCCAATTATAGTAGAAAATTCCTCTAAGGTTGGAACTAATTGGAATTCAGGGAATAAGAAGCAACGGTAATTGGGGTGATACAATTGCACCAACACTTCCAATGGTCCCTCAGTCACTGGAACCCTTAGTAGTTGTGAGAGATTTCCATATTTGTCAGCAAAGTTTGAAGGATCCTCGATCATATCGCACATCCAGATCAGTTGTTGAAGTTCCGGGAGCTCGAAGTAATACGGCCAAACTTGCTTTTTAGATTCCATATCAACAAGGTCTGCAAAAATATCATTAGTTTCTTGATAGTTAGCAAAAGAATGCTGATGCAATGCAAAGTTTCATGGAATTCAGACGTTCGCGAAATATCGAGAGATATCAAAAGACCTTATTTTCATCAAATAAAAGTGAATTACAATAGTTGATACACTTTCAAAGAGCCCTAAATATAAAGCTAAATAAAAGCTAGAAAGTCCTAAGAAGATTCTCCCAAGAGTCGTAGCTCGAGTCTTTTGTTTTCTTCCTCCATCTGATCTCTTTCTGCAACAAGGTTGTCGACGATCGTTTTTCAAGCGGTAGGCTGAACAATAGAAGAACTTGGGCCTTCTTGGTCCTTCTTTTTCTTGTAAGAGGTCAATTCTTCATCCTTGGCGCGTAGTTGTTTTCGAAGTTCAAAGTTCTCCTCAACAACCACTTGATACTTGAGTTTCCATGCTTCCTCAGACCGCTGAGTCTGTCTCAATGATATCTCTAACTCCTCTTCCTTCGACATGTAGTACATAATAGGTTCTTATTTCATGGGAATTGGTTCCTCCTTCTTGTATGGCATCTTCAATTCAATGGCTCTCTTGCGGACCCACTGAAGATATGGCTCCAAAGAAACACAATTGGGTTTCCCCAAGAAGCTACTTTCTCTTTTACACTTGTTATCCCAGGCTTTTAAGATTAAATCCCTTTGCTCTTCATTCTTATCATGCTCTTCAAAATAAATTCCCTCTACATGGATGCTTAGAGGTTTATCCTTCATAGGGTATCCTAATTGACGGCGTGCCAACACCGGATTGTAACTGATTCCACCTTTGATGCCAAGAAGAGGCACGTTGTTATATGGGCCACAACTGTCTGTTATCGAGATTTTGTCGTACACTTGATTGTACCAGTCAATGTCTGCATGAGAAAGGGCCATAATCTTCTTAGACCACCATCCTTTCTTAGGATCCCAAAATGCGCCTTTCTTTGGTAAGTGTGAGACGAACCATCTATATAACATAGGAATGTAGCAAGTGATCTGTACATTACCATGGGCATTTCTCGTATGGACTGAGTGGTAGGCTTCAGCAAGTAAGGTAGGTACCGGATTCTGCTTTAGGAAAATTTTGATTGCATTTAAATCCACGAAGTTGTCAAAGTTTGGGAACAGAAAGAGTCCATAGATGAGTAGAGCAAAAACCGCTTCAAAGGCGACCTTGTTGGAATGTTTAGCAAAGTAATGGGCCTTTCCAAATAGGAACTTAGCAGTCAACCCAAAAATTCCTCCCTTGGAGATTAAGTTGTTCTTGATGTCAATTAATTCCAAATGAGTCTCTTTAGCTATTTTTTCCTCTTTTGGGTCTCTGTTGAAGATAGGAAATGGAGAATCATCCTTGACGGGTAAACCAACTATCTGAGAATATTCTTCAAGCGTAGGCAAAAGTTGATAGTCGGGAAAGGTGAAACAATGATACTTTGGATCATAGAACTGAAGCAAAGTTGAAAAGAGTCCTTCATCAACACTTTTCTTCAACAATATCCACAAATTCCCATATCTGTCTTTGAATCCTTCGGGGTTTGTTAGCAAATCTCCCAATCTCCTTAGATCATCCAACTTAGGGTTCTTGAAAGTGTATTTCACTGTTTTCCTTCTTAATTCATCCATGATATCTTTGTGACATTAAAAAAGAAGTCTGAGTTCCATGAAACTGATATGCATATGCTATATGGATGCAGCAAACACAAACAAATACAAACACATAAAGGTTTGGGTTAAGAGTATGGAGCCAAGGTTCACCCTCCCATTGGTATGTACTATGGTTTTCACCTGCCGAACAAGGTTCTAATAGGTTCCCAGAGTCTACGATCCATCTTTCGGATTTTGTCGACTTCCCAGATGACTTGGTAATCAACAAAATTCTCAAGAGAACCTCGTCTGAGTGTAGTATCGCGTGACAACCAATTCAGAAATAGACTCCATCATAGTCACCGCACTACATCTAAAAGGCTTAAGTGGGGTTTGGAAACTACGGTTCTCAGCCTCAATGGCACATACATTGAGAGTAGCACGTTTTCATGAAAAGGATCATTCAACATGACTAAACTCTCAAGATGGCCTAAGCTGAGTGATGGTGTCTCAAGTTAACTTTTTCAGGAATCGAATCCTTCAAAGTTCCCTTGAATATACCATCGTCCTATCATAAGTGCACTCGAAATCCGGGTATAGGATTTATCTCACTCAAAGATATCATATCAACCCAAATTAAACAGGAAAAAAGTCAAGCAAGAACAGATATACAAGTATAAGCAAATATGACATACATAAGCACATACAAGTAAATAAGCAAACATGAATAACATAAAAAACAAGATAGGCTTAACCCTCTTAGGAAAGGACCAGCAATAGGTCTAACTGTCCCCAGTGGAGTCGCCATTTCTGTTGCGGTGAAAATTGGATAACAAATTATTAATTAATTTGCATCGTTTTCTATTACAACCAACTTTGATTTATCCAAAGGAAAGGTTCAAGATCGTTAGAAAAACCTAAAGGGGAGAGATCTAAGGTTCGGGGGTTGGTTACGGCTAGGGAAGGTATTAGCACCCTAAACGTCTGTAGTACTCTACAGGAACCTCTTGTTTAGTGTTATCTTATGTTTGCTAAAGGTTCTATGCTAAAGGTTTGAAACCCTAGGGGTTAGTATCTAAGTATACTCGACAAAGCATCGCACTTTGCGCCTACGTATCCTCGGGAATAGAATCAGAGTACGCGTAGTTCTACTTCTACTGAACTATTGACTATGGTCAATATTCAGAGGGGAAATGAGTACAAGCTCATTGTAGAGTTTAGGAACTCTCTAAGTCTAGTTGAAATGGACCTATAATTATATTTTAGTCAGTAGGGAGAGTGATGATTCATTATGATGAATATCACTAAGAGTTTAAGAACTCTCTCCTAAGGCTAGTTGTAATTTCTATGGCTCTGATGAAGCCAAGAAATGAAGTTTTCTCCTAAGAGGTTACTTAGGTTAAGGTGGGAGATCATGACTTATGAGTCAACATGTTTCACCTTCCTTTGGAATGGGGATAAAAACAGTTGATAAGAATAATATAACAATAGATAAAGACATGCTAAAAGATAACATAATGAAAGCAACATAAGCATGAGGATGGCAATATGTTTCATGATAAAGTATGGATAAGATGAACATGATTATTATAAGGACATATCAATATGTTTCAATCTTAAGGAAGACAAACATATAGAATACTCACAAAGATAAAGAGAAGGATATTAATTGATAATGACATTTAAGGATGATATTTAAGGAAGCATAAAATTCACATCAAAGTCAAATATAAGATAAATCAAACATGGATGGATTAGTTCGAGACCTAAACATATATTATGAATAACACTCACGATGCTCATAAATAATGCTAACAATAACCCAATTAAGAAACAATTAAGAAACAAATTAAACTTGAATAACAATTAGAAATAAATCGCATAAATAATTAAGGAACAAACTATAAAAATAAATATTTGGAGTTTTTGAATATATAAAATATTTTAAGCAAAATAAAATAAAAGAGGTTTTAAAAATGAAAAGATTTTGAAATTAAATAAAACGTAGGGGGGTGCAACAGTAGTTTTGTAATAGTTAAAACAAACAAAGAAGCATGATGATGGGCCTGAAGGGGAGGCGTGAATGGAAATATAGTCAAAAGCCCAAGAGAAATGAAGAGCTGGGAACGGAAATAAAAAGGAATAAAACTAGAGACTGGGGTGAGGGGGATTCGAACCCCAGTCTCAATGGTTATAAGCGCTTTAAGAGTGAATGGGCTGCCACTGGGGTGGCGATACTTCCATTCACTAAACGGATGCCAAAAATATATAAGCTAAAACGCGCACATATTCAAATAAAACGAAGCCAAACAAACCCACGCACGGCCAACCGATCATAACGTAGGTTTCCATCAGTCATATTCAAAGGAGCATATCTCATTCAATTCTTCATCAAAATGAACAAAACAAAGGTCTAAAATCATCAGCAAAGAACATAGAACATGAAGAAATCCATCATTTACCCTAAATCTAATCATACCAACCGTGCAATGGTTATAAAGGTGAGATGTTACTCAAATTCACAAGCAAGACTAAGGGAGGTTGACAGCAATTATGTAACACATCAAAAAGTATTTTCATGAACAGATCAAGGGAATTACATGAACATAACACATTGTGATCAACAAACCATGTACATGAACATCTACAGGACTTCAATAAAGTTTCATCAATATATTCATGTTTCAATGTAGACATAACACAATTCGTAAATACAAAGCATTGCAGCTCTTAGTTTAGGTAACATTCACAACATGCATTCATATATAACACATATTGAAACGTGATGTCACTAAGTTACTCTCATAAGCAAACTATTGAGGACATGTTCTACATGGTTTATCTCTCAACAACTTACATGCATAATCTGAATGGCCAGTTAAGTTGCAACAGCTTAACTTTGTTGCACATCAGATAGCATATTAAAATGAGATTGAACACACAGCGTACATAAGATGACATAGGGATTCATACTCATTCAAACAACCAATAGTCAACAGAGTGCGTGCAGACTAACAAAGATTCATAGCGTGATGGCAGACATACTACTGAGGTGTATGTGTGTGGTTAGTGAAACAAAACATATATGCTTACATGACTGTAAATAGGTTAATCAAATAGACAAAAATAAAAAGATTCAAATGAACATGATATACATTGAGAATAGGTCAGTCACAAAGTTCACAATAACACTGCACCAAACTCATCAGTTTAGCATATAAACCAGGTAGAGCTCTTAAAGCTTAAAAAAGGTTCAGACATAGTCATGAGAAGCAAATACCAAGACACAGTTCAAGTGTACAAAAAAAAAATACAAATGTTATGGCTATATGAAAAGAGCTGAAAAGCATGGCTGGCATAACCGACAATCATTCAAGGATATAACAGGCCCTATTCTAAACAATTCAGTCGGAGACACAAGATATGATGCACACAAAATCAATATCAGCAGGCATATGCAATAGTATAGCATCATATAAGATGACCAAAATATTAAAGGTGACAAAGATCAACATGGTAACTAAGTGCATCACACAGACAGAGTTTACATACACACTTATGTTTAGAGTTTTAACTTGCACACATACTGAGAAACAAGATTTAGGAAGTCATGCTCACAGCTTTAGAAACAGGTCAAGAGGCATACAATCTAATCAGGTATAGCATGGCATGAACACAGTCAACATCGAAACATATACTTCCACAAGTTAACAATAATGATGCTCAACATAAAGCATGAAGGAAAAACTTAGTCAGAAATACAAGAGCTCATGTACAAATATTGTATCATGAATCAAACCTGAACTGACAGCTTAGCATATAACAGGGCAGGGTTAGGAAATTCTATTGGTCATCAGCATTATCAACTTACACAAAAATCAAAAGCAAGCATGGATTCAAACAGACTTGGCAGGGACATACAATTTTAAAGTTGACAGTATCATATGGTTAGTGAATCATAAACTAAAGTCATCTAGTCATGAATAAACTTAAAACATAAAGCATGCTATATAAGTGCAATGATTTTAACAGACATAGATGCATCATTCACCAGTTCCTCATTCCAAAACAAATGTGAATATGACTTAGGACATAAAGATAACACAAAGGCATATGTACAAGCAAAATGTGCAGACAGATTCATATGAGTGTGGAAGTGATGCATATGATCAGAAATACAACAAGGTATGGCCATCTCATTAAAATAAATTGTGCAAACCAAGTTCAACCCAAAGGTTTCATCAAACAAGTTAGCAATATAAATAGATGTGTAAACTCATCAAAGCAAAGAAAAGGCAGATACATAGCTAACATGTCAAGCAAGCTTATGACCATAACATTTCAAATGCAAAGTTCATAAAATACAAGACATAAATCCTAGTTCAGGGCATTCATTAGTAGTGGAACATACAGGGCAGAGGTGAAATAACAACTTGAAACAAGATACAATAACCACTTAAACACTTAGTTCCACTTCACAATCATCCCAAAAGACAGTCATGGATCCAATCATATATTGATGAGTTATACAAGGTATGAACATGACACAAATAAAGCAATACTTCACATTACTAAACAGCATGATAAACTCAATAAGATAACCACAAAACAAACTCATGAAGATTCAAACATATCAGTGACAAAATATATTTCAACACATGGAGATGGCGCATTTCTGACAGAATAACAACATCATAGCATTGTCTCAAGAAGATATATGCACATTAAATCAAATGAATAGCAACATTATACCAATAACTCAACGCATACACTTAATAGGATTCAACATGTAATAAATGATCAATGAACAAGAGTGAAATCAAATGAGCATAATAAAATGAGAGGGAAAAGAAAATAATACCAACTGAAGCTTTGTATGTTTCTACTCCCACAGCAACTCCACGAATTATCACTCACTAAGTTTGCTCGAGACCTCAAATGCTTTAGTGTTTTTGAGAAAAATTGTTGATGATGAGAACTGAAACTGAGCCTCTTTATATAGGCAAGGAGATTGGGCTGGTGCTATGGGTCGGGTCAGAATTAATCCTCCTCACATGGTAACGGCTAGGGTTTTGAAATGAGACTCAAACATTGAAATTCTGAGGAGGCAAATGCTCCTCCATTCTGAGCACGCAGCAGGCATTGCAGGGTCGAAACGGGTAGCCTTTTCCCACCTTTCTTTTGTTGCCAGCCTATGTATGTGTTCTTTGGGAAAGTGAGAGCAACGTTGCTCTGCTCCTCTCGCAGATGGCACAGCAAATGACGGGAACGGAAAGCTTCAACCTTGCTTTGTGCAATTGGAATCCCATGGAGCAATTGAGGGAACATTAGGGCAAACGAGATTGAAGTTGTGGCGCCAAGATTGGGAATTGAATTTGAACGAAGCTTGCAACACACTTGGAGAAATTTGTTTCAATCTGCAAAATCAAAAATGAAACGAAAAAGAGGAAGAAGAAAAGTGTTCCCTGACACGCGTAGGGTTTCTATTGGTCCAAAATGGCCGTTGAAAAGTCAAAGATAGATAACGCCTTCTGATTGGCTAGTTGTTTTGGTCATTAACCAATCAAAAATTTCCAAGAAATCCATAAAGTCCAAGTGAAAGAAATGGTGCACGTTGTCGCTCCCGGGATTTTCATCCTAGTACAAACGCGAAAGTGGCACCAAACAGAGTCGCCAGCAAAGTGTATTTATCCCAAGAGAGGGAAAGGAAACACCGCATAAACCTGAAGGAAGGAAAGAACATGGTCTTGCGACCAAAAGAACTGAGTTCGGGAGTCGGTTACGCGAGAGGAAGGTATTAGCACCCCCTCGCGTCCATCGTACCCGATGGGATCCACGTTTGCTTGTCTCGATCAAAGGGTGATAGAAAAGGACACTGGAAAAGGAACTGAAAGAAAGAAATGGAAAGAAAAAGAAACAAATGTAGGGAAAATAAAAGAAGTGCTCGCATGGGCCCTACCCCACTGCCTACGTATCTCATCGGGAACATGAGAATCAGAGCGACGTAGTTCCCCTCACTAGGGATGGATTGTTTGCGTTTTTTAAGGAACGGCTAACGTTCTAGCTCAGGTGTTGCAGGCTCGCTGGTCCGAGTGCGTTACCATCTTACAAAAGAACGAGTAGGAGCACGTTCATACGCTGAGAGTGAGTGAGATGAGAAAAGAATTCCCGAAGGAAAGACGTTATTGTTTGTTTTTGTCTTTTAAGAGTTTTTTCATTTGTTTGCATATGATAGTGTATCTGAATCTTAGTCATTGGAATGTGTATATTCTCACATTCCAAGATGGAATGAGTAAGAAAGCACACTAAGGGTGAAGAAGACCCCCACACTTAGTTCCAATTGTCAAGGTTCAAACACACTAGCATACTTGTGTTTATTAAGTGTCTTTGTTGATTAAGAAATGAAGAAGTGTTTTTTTTTATTATTTGTACCTTCAACAAGTATTGCATTTAAGTCCCTCATACAAGATCAAATGTTTAACACATTGACCCAAGATGGGCTATATGCTATACATTCTAAGATTATAAGAGAAGACCCCTTATAACCTTTTCTTTATATGAAAGGCCTAAATGCAATAAATGCCTACCTTTATTATATGTTTTGAATTTTCTTTGAGATGAGAAGAGAGACTCAAGAGAGGAGAAAAGGTAAAACCTATGTGGACTAAGACTCAATCCTAATTGAAGATTAAAGGGAGTGATCCTAAAGGTTTGTGAGGTTTCAACCTAAAGTCTAAAGAAAGAAAGAATTAAACAATTCACTTCTAAAGTAGAAGATGAATTGTAATTCAAAAAGGGAAAGTGATGAGTTATTAAAAGAAAGCACATAAGTGCTTAACAAAACACAAAATGGAATTGTAAAAGAGATGAAAGGAAAGAAGTTGAATGTGGATTCCTTATCCACACTCAATTGAAACTTACCAAAGCCCCTACATGGTTAGTGAACATGTATAAGAAGTATAAGAAGTAAAAGAACATGTAATGCATCATAAAACTCAAAAGAATTAAATGAGAAACCAAATCCTAGAGCCACAACCAGAATGTACATCATATGGAAACAAATGGTTATTATCAAGCAAACTCAAGTGGATAGGCAACAAACATCCTCCATGACATTAGAACATGATATCATAAGAAAAGGGAGAATGAAAGATGAAAGAGAAAAGAAGAAATGTGTATAAATGGAACATGTAATCCATGGATCAGAATTGAAATGAAATGAAAAATTATTCACAAACATCTCACAAGTATTCATGCATGACACATCAAAGCATTTAAGAAGTGATAGAAGAAGTAGGATTGAAATGGAAGTTCCAAACAAAGGAAAGTGCAAACACAACATGTTAAAGGTGCACAAGGTTCAAATGATAATCAACAAGCAAAGATGACATATGATATGTATCAATGTCCTATAATGTCAAGAGTGTAGCTCACCAAATAGGCAAATGATCATGCAAGTATACACAAAAGAAAACATGTAAACATGCACAAAAGATTACAATGATATGACATGTTATAATGCTTTAAATGAAATGCATCAAACAAAAATCAAATGGCCTCATGAAAATTATGAAAACATGGTATTGAAGTTCACTAATCAGAGATGAATCACATATCAAAGTAGCATGCAAGGAACCAAGGCAAAATGATGTCAAACAATGCACTTAGGTCACATAGACATATCATACAAAGTAGCACAAAAGTGAACACCAAACATGCCATAAAATGACCTAAAAAAATCAAACAAAAATCACTTAACATACCTCAAGATTCTAATGTCTCAATGCAAAAAGAAAAGCATCAAAACAATTTTTAATGATCAAGAACAAAATTAAACAAAAGCATGTACCACATTAAGAATGCACACCAAAGAAATTCAAAGAAAATTATGGAACAGGGGCAAAAAGGTAATAAAATCAAGAAACAAAATCATGAAAAAATTTCTAAATGTTTTAAGAAGGCTCATGAATTTTTGTGGAATTTTATGATGCTATTTAGTATTTTTAAAAATTAAAAAGAAAACGTGTAGCAAAAATAAAAAATAAAATGCAATGCAAAATGTATGGGGGTGCATGCCTAGTAATTACTCAGTTCAAAAATGGTTTGGGCTTAAGGCATGGGGGTGTGGATATCAATCTGACTAGGTCCAATAACACGCATAACACAATAACAAGCGTACACTCTCAGTCAACAAAATTGACTCACTCATGGCCATTGGATCAAGTCAAGGTCAAACGAAAGTCAAAGTAACCAAATCTAACACACGCGCGTGAGTGACCACACAACATACAGTGTGCCACACCACATAATGTTCACTCTGATTAAAATAAAACATGTGCCACGCATGTGACATTTTTATGTGCTGTCATCACACAAGCCACACGATGATGAACATCCAACGGTCCACGTTCAAACTGCAAATAAAACCCTAAACAAGTTCACCGGTCGGAGAGGGACCTCCGGTCACCTTCTCCGGCGAGAACCACCACCTGCAACACTCACATGTTCACCAAAACACACAAATCGCCTACCAAATTGAAGCTAAGCTCATGTAGATCAAGAATATGCTTATAAAAACAACGAAACATGCACACACAGCAAGAACAGAGGAGATGAACTTGTGCCCTAACTTTTGGATCTAAGCCTTTAAGAAGCTCTATCAACTAGCCAGAGTTCAAATGCTCCTAGTGAGCTCATATCACCATGAAAACAACAAAATAAACAAGTAAACGTGAGAGGAGAGTTTGTAAGCTTCGGAACCTGATCTTGCAGTCCTTGTAGAGTCTGAGAAAACCAGAGGAAATGCTTGCTTCTTCCTTAAGCTTCACTTGGCCAAATAAAGGCTTTGATGAAGATGATGATTCAGGGGAGAAGAAATGAGATCCAAGCTCAAAAATCAGTTGCTCTTTGGTGAAGTTGAGAGAGAATCATAGAAGATTGAGGAGTAGGCTGAACAATATGAACTCGAAGCTTCCTTGCAATGGTGATGTTGAGAGTAGAGCAGAGAGAGTTTTTTGGAGAGAATGTGGAAGAATCAGAGAGAAAATTAGAGAGTGTTTGGGAGTGAAATGAGAAGAATGGAGTTGAAAATGAAATTAGAGTGTGAGTTTTCTATTTATAGTGTGAGTTTAACTATGGTTTAGTGAGTGGAGTTAAATGAGTTAGCATGGTTAAACTGAGTGCACCCTAACTAACTGAGCCAAGTTAGTTAGGGCGAGTTATCCATGGCTGTAATTGTGTGATGATGGTTCATGGTGAGTTATGGTGGGAATGAAGAGAAACTGGTGTGGCACGGCTAGTACAGCATGAAGCTTGTTCAACAAGTTGTTCTTTCTATTTTTATGTAATGCACGTGCTCATGTGCATGGACATGTGATGAATGTTTGGTTAAATGAAGAAAGAGTTGGAGAGTGAGCAATGCACGGGCAAACTGAGACCACAACAACAACATTCATTTTTCTGGTTTTTTGTGACAGTTTGGAAATAATGCAAACATGGATGTTTAATGGTGATTTTCTCTTGGCATTGTGGATGATCTAATGAGTTCTTGGAGACATTGGAAAGAGGGGATGTAATAGGACAACTTTGATATGAAAATTGAATTGAAATGGGGTTTGGAGTAAGTTGCAAAATGACTTATAACACATAAGCTTGAGACTGGTATGAGGGCGTGGCAAAGGTTGGTTAACAAGGTAACATGGCACCTAGGTTCTCAGCATGATCATAGCACATTGGACTCAACATAACTTCTTGACCTTTGATCAAATGAAAAAAACATGAACACCAATCTTAAAGATCTCACATAGAGGAACAACTTTCATGTTGAAAGATTTTTCATTTGAGGCCTCTAACCATGAGTAATTGATCTAAACATTTGGCCCACCATGTGTTTGTGAAAATGACACGCGCGTGACCTGAAAATTGACCAAGCTGACTTGCATTTTGCCATAGTTTTCCCCAACTTTAATCATCCATATCTCACTCAATTTTTATCCAATGGAGATGTTCTACACATGGATTTGAAGCTTAAAACAAGATCTTTTGTTGTGGCCGAGTGGAATTTTCATTTGGTGTTTCAATTTTAAATGGCCTTGGCTCAAACTCTGATGCAAAATGGCCAAAACTTGCTATTTTTAGTAACCCTTCTTCATCCAAAAATGGAAACTTTCCACATCTTGATTTTTTCATGATTCCTTTGGGGTTTCTTGACCAAATTTTGTACATTGGACATATGTAACATGAATTTCATGATTTTGGGCTCAAAAAGTCAAGAGTTGACTTTTTCCTCTGATTATTTGACCTGGCCCCAATTTTCCCGATTTCTGATCTTTCTTCCAATTGAAACACTTCCAAAACCAATTGAGAGGCAATTTTCCATACACATACACTTAAGAACATGTATAATACCATGACATCAAGTTTTGTCCAAAAAATCAAAGATTCCCTGATTTAATGGGAAACCCTAGTTTTGGTGCCCACCTCCTAGGAGAAAATGTGCAGTCTTCAATTTCAAATTCCTCAGAGTATGTTGTGTATCCTCTTAAAGGATGATGAGATATACCATTTGAGGATGATTTTGGATCAATGAGCTATCTCTTTTGAGGGTTTTCCTTCAGTTTTTGAACCTCTTGCATAGTGAAAGATGTAATGCTTCAATCTCCCATTGTATCTCTCATCCTTGAGGTTGTGGATGATCAATTGAGATGGTATGAGACATGAAAGACCTCTTGGCTTACCTTGAGGGCACTTGATTGACCTTTTTGTGCTTTGAATGATCCCTTGATTGTCCACCTTCCACCTGATCACATGCCCTGATGGTAAGAAGGATGCTATGCTTCATTTTTCTATGTTAAATGCAATGTAATGTTAATGAGGTGGATATGATATGATAAATGATAATGCCATGCTATGATGACAAAGAGGGAGAGCAAATTTTGGGGTATTACAGCTGCCCCTATTCAAGCGCTGTAGACCTGAATGCCTGAAAGCAATTGCTTTCGGACTTTCAAGGTATATAGTGATTGAATACCAAATATAACCAAAAATTTGCTCTGGATGATGAGGAAGAAACTCCCACGACATTGCTAGCTTGAATCTTCAATGAAACATTGTCAGAGAAAACTGTCTTTTGAACGACACCAGACGACTACTGGCTTGCCACACTGCTGGTGGACTTTAATAATGTCTTTTATGCAATTCCAGACGACTACTGGCCTGCCACGCTACTGGTGGACTTTAGAAATGTCTTTTTGAACGACGCCAGACGACTACTGGCTTGCCACACTGCTGGTGGACTTTAAAAATGTCTTTTTGAACGACGCCAGACGACTACTGGCTTGCCACACTACTGGTGGACTTTGCAGCTTCGTGCCACCCGAAGATGGACTTTTGCCAATCCACTGTTGGACTTTTGCCACCCGAAGACGGACTTTTGCCAATCCACTGTTGGACTTTTGCCACCCGAAGACGGACTTTTGCCAATCCACTGTTGGACTTTTGCCACCCGAAGACGGACTTTTGCCAATCCACTGTTGGACTTTTAGCCAATCCACTGTTGGACTTTTGCCACCCGAAGACGGACTTTTGCCAATCCACTGTTGGACTTTTGCCACCCGAAGACGGACTTTTGCCAATCCACTGTTGGACTTTTGCTACCCGAAGAGGGACTTTTGCCAATCCACTGTTGGACTTTTAGAATATGCCACCCTTAGATGGACTTTTGCCAATCCACTGTTGGACTTTTAGCTGCTTTGCCACCCGAAGATGGACTTTTGCCAATCCACAGTTGGACTTTTAGAATATGCCACCCTTAGATGGACCTTTCGCCAATCCACTGTTGGACTTTTGGAATATGCCACCCTTAGATGGACCTTTCGCCAATCCACTGTTGGACTTTTGCCACCCGAAGACGGACTTTTGCCAATCCACTGTTGGACTTTTGCCACCCGAAGACGGACTTTTGCCAATCCACTGTTGGACTTTTGCCACCCGAAGACGGACTTTTGCCAATCCACTGTTGGACTTTTGCCACCCGAAGACGGACTTTTGCCAATCCACTGTTGGACTTTTGCCACCCGAAGACGGACTTTTGCCAATCCACTGTTGGACTTTTGCCACCCGAAGACGGACTTTTACCAATCCACTGTTGGACTCTTAGAATTTGCAAAATTGTATTACTCTCTGCATCTGTGTCAGACATCTATGCTGACTCTGCTGAGGAGCAAAGACCAATGATTTGACTTTGGAGACTCCTGAAAGGATAACCTCTCCACTGGAGAATGAATGAATAATCCGTCTGCTTCGAATTGTCAAGCTTGCCAAAAATAAATTGGACTTGAAGAATAATAAATCTGCCAAGAATCACTTCATCTGTTGGGGGAATGAATTCTGGTCACAGCGATTCCACTGGGGACGAGAATTTCAGTGCATGGCGTCTTTCTAGGGGAGAGAAGTCATAAAAACTCTGCTTGGGGATCTATCCAATCCAAGACCCTTTGTAGGGGTTATCCACCTTCTGATCCGGCTGGGGAATGGCTGTACCATCCTTGTTGAGGAATAGATTCTGTCGATCTTATAAACCTCTGCGGGGAGAACAACAACTCAGCTGGGGAGTATTGCTGACAAGATTCGATGCTGACCTCTGTGGGGATACCATTACCAGAGACACAATCTTGCTGGGGATCAGGGCTACTCTGCCAGGGATATGCAAATCCTGATTAGAACATTCCATTGCAACTTGCTAGGAAGGAGTCCTTAGAGATCTGTTGGGGAAACCCAAAGCAAATCCACAGTAGTCTGCTGAAGAATATGACTGTCAAGCTTAGGATAAGTACCACAATGCCCCATGTTAGGCGAGCTTCCCTTTAGACAATTCCGTTAGGGATGACGAGTTTATAGCAAACTCTGCTGGAGGAAACTGCTTTAAAACGTCTCGTGCTGGGGAATGCCTTTTGAGAGGATTTTACAGAAGACCAACTGTCCTCAAACTCTACTGGGGACGATCAACACTTCATGCTGGGGAAACAAACATGCCCCATGCTTGGACAAACCAACAATTCTTCCCCGAAGAAGATGTCATAAGAGGATTTTACAGAAGATTTAGCCTCTTCAAACTCCTGCGACTTCGCTGGGGATAATGACCATCAGTTTCGGTATCGACGAGACCACTCTTTTGGGGAAACTTGTGACCGTTATCGACACAGAAAAGCTTGTAGCTGTTGGAAGTACTGTATAAGAGAATCGACTTAATAAGATGCAACGGTACCCAGTTGAACTTAATTCACTGATATCGACCCGTTATGAACAATCGTCGACCGAACGATGAACGCCGATCTCCTTACCCGTAATTGCCCCAGTCTTTTGCGTGGGGTGATTTATTACTGGTCTTGTGCTTAAAATCATCTGCACCTGCTACCTGCAACAAAAGAATATGCCCACATGCCCCGAATATTGCGTGGCTAGAATCCACCATCCGGGAGTATTCAACATTCGAAGTAATTTCAAATGTTTTTTCTGCGCATGTTATTGCAAGGCCGCCATGTTTTTAAATGCAATGTTTTATCAAAAATTAGGACGTTTTTGCAAACAAAGCAATAAAACAAAAATAGAAAGCTTTTTATTGAAATTCAATTTATTGACTGAGAGCCCAGAATAGGCAATTACATCAGGAAGCAATCCCTGGAAAGAGGTGATCGCTGAAAATTGAGAAAAGAAACTATCCTAATGGCAATGTGAAAACGGAATTCCACTGAGTTTCCATTCTGTTATGACCAGTATGTCTTCAAAACTCCCCGACCTTGCCTTCTGAGGAATGATCAGACCGATTCCTATCTTTCAGAATGTCAGTTGTTCAAACGGTAATGGGTACAGATAACCCAGACTGTAGTCATTCGCTTAAATCCCTCTTTTGCGTGGACCGCCCTTTCAGGTTTTTGATCCACCAGGATACCCTTTTTTGCCTAAGTTGCCCTTTCGGGTTTTCAACTTACCGGGTGTAGAATCTTTTCAATTATATCCCTAATTTTTGCCCGAACCTTATTCTGTTTTTGGTTCGCCGGGATGCCCTTTTTTGCCTGGATTTTTTTATATTTTTATTATCCAGCGGGTCTATTCATGCGAAGTATTTTTTGACTACGTCCGAGTTGACAGGGGATGAAAAGTCTTCGCCATCCATGGTTGTAAGAAATAAGGCTCCGCCCGAAAAGACCTTTTTAACCACGAATGGACCTTCATAGTTAGGAGTCCATTTGCCCCTGTGATCTGTATTGGGAGGAAGGATCCTTTTGAGTACCACATCTCCGACTTTGTAAACCCGAGGACGCACCTTTTGGTCAAATGCCTGCTTCATTCTGCGCTGGTATAATTGCCCATGACATACAGCCGCCAATCGCTTTTCCTCAATAAGGCTCAGCTGATCAAATCTGGCTCGTACCCATTCAGCCTCATCTAGCTTAACATCCATCATGACTCTGAGGGACGGAATCTCTACTTCAACCGGTAGCACTGCCTCCATACCATATACGAGTGAGAATGGGGTTGCCCCAGTGGACGTGCGTACCGACGTTCGATACCCATGCAAAGCAAATGGTAACATCTCATGCCAATCTTTGTACGTGACAACCATCTTCTGTACAATCTTCTTGATATTTTTGTTGGCCGCTTCGACCGCGCCATTCATCTTTGGGCGGTACGGAGAAGAATTGTGATGTTCGATTTTGAAGTCCCGGCATAACTCAGCCATCATCTTATTATTCAAATTAGAACCATTATCAGTAATGATTCTTTCGGGAACTCCATATCGGCAAATGATATCCCGTTTTAAGAAACGAGCTACCACTTGTTTTGTAACATTGGCATAGGATGCGGCTTCAACCCATTTGGTGAAGTAATCAATTGCCACCAAGATGAAACGATGACCATTAGAAGCTGTAGGCTCAATCTTTCCGATCATATCAATGCCCCACATGGCAAACGGCCAAGGCGACGACATGATACTCAACGGATTTGGAGGCACATGCACCTTGTCTGCATAGATCTGGCATTTATGGCACTTGCGGGCATATTTGCAACAATCTGACTCCATAGTCAACCAATAATATCCCGATCTTAACAACTTTTTAGCCATTGCATGTCCTCCGGCATGGGTACCGAAAGAGCCTTCGTGCACTTCAATCATCAACAAGTCTGCTTCATGTCTATCCACACATCTAAGCAGGACCGTGTCAAAATTTCTTTTATACAGCACGCCATCTTTGTTCAAGAAGAAACTACCAGCTAACCTTCTCAACGTCTTCCTGTCTTTGGACGATGCCCCGGGCGGGTACTCTTGACTTTTCAAGAAACACTTAATGTCATGAAACCATGGCTTGTTATCAGACGCTGCATCGACCGCAAACACAAATGCTGGTCTGTCAAGGCGAGATACCTCAATCTTAGGTATATGGTTCCATCCTTGCACTTTGATCATGGAAGACAAAGTGGCCAAGGCATCAGCGAACCTATTCTCATCTCGAGGAATATGGTACAGTTTCACTGTTGTGAAAAATGTCAGCAATCTCCTTGTATAATCTCTATACGGCACTAGATTTGCTTGGTGCGTGTACCAACTCCCTTTCACTTGATTGATTACCAAAGCTGAATCACCGAATATATCAAGGGTTTTAATCCGTAGATTAACCGCCTCCTCGATCCCCATTATACAAGCTTCGTACTCTGCTTCATTGTTGGTGCATCCGAAAGTTATTCGGGCAGTGAAAGGCATATGAACACCTTCCGGCGTGATAAGAACTGCTCCAACTCCGCACCCATTCATATTGACAGCCCCATCAAACATCAGACTCCATTTGGATTCAGGGTCTGGCCCCTCCTCCGGAAGTGGTTCCTCGCAGTCTTTAGCTTTGAGAAACATGATGTCCTCATCAGGGAAGTCAAATTTCATGGGTTGGTAATCATCAATCGGCTGTTACGCAAGATAGTCGGACAAGATACTTCCTTTGATGGCCTTTTGTGAAGTGTACTGAATGTCATACTCTGTCAAGACCATTTGCCACCGTGCAACTCTGCCTGTCAGTGCTGGTTTCTCGAAAATGTACTTGATAGGATCCATTTTTGAAAT
Source organism: Lathyrus tuberosus (assembly GCA_022829125.1). Lineage (NCBI taxonomy): Eukaryota > Viridiplantae > Streptophyta > Magnoliopsida > Fabales > Fabaceae > Lathyrus > Lathyrus tuberosus. Next base: position 8,314,563 of record JALAZF010000082.1, on the reverse strand, counting down.
CAACAAGGTTGTGTGCCTAACCATATATTGCCTCAATCGCTTAGCGGCCCATGCAAGCGCACGGCATGTCTTTTCAAGCATTGAGTATCGGGACTCACAATCATTGAACTTTTTGCTCAGGTAGTAGATAGCATGCTCCTTCCTACCTGTCTCGTCATGTTGACCGAGAACACAACCCATGGAACCTTCAAGCACTGTCAGATACATTATCAGCGGTCTCCCTTCAACTGGAGGCATTAGAATCGGAGGTTCCTGCAAGTATTCTTTTATCTTATCGAATGCCAATTGGCAATCGTCATTCCACCTGACCGTTTGATCTTTCCTTAACAATTTAAATATTGGCTCACACGTGGCTGTTAGGTGAGATATGAACCTTGCAATGTAGTTCAATCTACCCAAGAAACCACGAACCTCTTTTTCTGTTCTCGGTTCAGGCATTTCTTGTATTGCTTTCACCTTGGCAGGATCAACCTCGATTCCTCTTTCGCTCAAATGAAACCCAGTAACTTTCCAGAACGCACCCCAAACGTGCACTTGTTTGGATTTAATCTCAGACGAAACTTTCTCAACCTTTCAAACAGCTTTTTCAGGTTAACCAGGTGTTCCTCTTCTGTTCTCGACTTGGCAATCATATCATCTACATAACATTCGATCTCCTTATGAATCAAGTCATGAAACAATGTCACCATCGCCCGCTGGTACGTTGCCCCTGCGTTTTTCAACCCAAAAGGCATTACTTTATAACAATATGTACCCCACGGAGTAATGAACGTGGTCTTCTCCATATCTTCAGGTGCCATCTTGATCTGGTTGTACCCGGAGAACCCGTCCATAAAGGAGAACACTGAAAATTGAGCTGTATTATCGACCAGCACATCAATATGAGGTAGTGGAAAATCATCTTTCGGGCTAGCTTTATTAAGATCTCGATAATCCACACACATTCTCACTTTTCCATCTTTCTTCGGTACTGGCACGATGTTGGCTACCCACGGAGGATACTTTGTCACAGCAAGAAACCCAGCATCCCACTGCTTCTGGACTTCCTCCTTAATCTTTAAAGCCATGTCGGGGTGAGTCCGACGAAGTTTTTGCTTGACTGGCGGACATTCTTCTCTTAATGGCAGCCTGTGCACGACAATATCCGTATCCAACCCCGGCATGTCTTGATACGACCAGGCGAAGATGTCAACATACTCGCGCAACATTTCAGTCAAAGTTTTCTTCACATCTGCTTGCAAGCTGGCACCAATCCTGATCTCTTTCTTGGCATCCTTGGAACCAATATTGATGATTTCTACAGTCTCCTGGTGAGGCTGGATGACCCTTTCCTCTTGTTTCAACAATCTGGCCAGTTCTTCAGGGAGTTCACAATCTTTCTCATCCCCTTCTTCGGCTTGATAAATCGGATTGTCAAAGTCATACATAGTCATATCAAGATCGTTATCAGTGGTATCCGGAGGATCAAGTCTGCATGAACGGGTTCATGCCTTATTTTAGAATTTATTTTTAAGCAAAACAAAAGAAAATGAAACATTGCCATTTTATTTTTTTGTGCAAAAATAAAAACTGAAAGACAGAGAACAAAATTTGATTGCAAAACGTCCTTTATTAATGATTAAACATTGCAAATGCAACCATGGTGGCCCTACAAATGAATCTATACGCCTTGGGCAGAGCGCAAGATTTTGACATGCATTATGGTTAGAAAAAACAAAGAAAAATTACTCTGTCTGAAGAGTAACCCGGATGACTTCTTCAACGGACCAGTTTTGCACTTGTTGTCCCGGAGCATGAGGGCGTACCCAGTTGTCCAGGTCACAATTAGTGTCAACACTATCCTCTGTGGCTGCACAAGACTGGTCCGTGTAGATAATTCCCCCACTATTGAAAGTAATGGGTCCCCTGCTCCCCGCATCTGAAGTTGTAGAGGGATGATAACCAATACCAAATTTGTCTTCCTTCATTGGGGTCTCTATCAACCTGCCCCAACCTTGGGCGTTGCCTGCCCTGACGACTTCGACAGCTTGTTTGTAAGATGAAATGGAGGTACCGGCCCCAATTGGTACAGAAGAAGACTCAGGTGCATCGTCAATATTGACTGCTTCAAATGATTGGCACAGCATCTCATGAATTTCCCCATCCATTTCAATGTACTTGAACGTGGACAAGTGACTCACAAAGATGTCTTCTTCCCCACACACCGTCACAACCTGCCCTTCAAACTCATACTTTAGCTTTTAATGTAGAGTAGAAGTAACAGCCCCGGCTCCATGAATCCAAGGGCGCCCCAATAGGCAGCTATATGCAGGTTGTATGTCCATTACATGGAACGTGGATTTGAATACCTGTGGTCCAATTTGTACGGGCAATTCCACCTCACCAAACACAGATCGTCTAGTTCCATCGAATGCTCTGACCACCAATTCACTAGGCCTTAAGATCAACCCATCAACTTCCAGCTTCATTAATGCCTTCTTGGGCAAGACATTGAGTGATGAACCAGTGTCTACCAGTACATGAGATAACACTGCGCCCTTACACTCCATCGTGATATGCAAAGCCTTATTATGGTTTCTTCCTTCAACAGTCAAATCTCTACTTGTAAAGCCCAAGCCATGGCTAACATTAACATTGGAGATTACGCCCTCGAGCTGATTAACAGTAATTTCTTGTGGCACGTATGCACTCTTCAACACTTTCAACAACGCCTGCCGATGCGCATCAGAGCACATCAATAGTGACAAGATTGAAATCTTTGAAGGGGTCTGATTCAGTTGGTCCACAATCTTATAATCGCTTTTCTTGATTATCTTCATAAATTCTTCCATTTCCTTATCAAAAGTAATCTTTGTCTCTGCTTCAGGTGTAGGCGCATTTTCAACCACCTGTTTACCTTTAGCCTTTGCTGCGGCTTCTGCCTCTTTATCACTTCTCAAGGTTTGGGGAGCGAACAACCTTCCACTCCTTGTAAAGCCCCCTACACCCCCTACGTTATCAATATTTGGGCTGACTGACGACTCAACTTCCTGCTTTTTACCTTCGTAATATACATCTGCCCCATAGTGCCATGGGATAGCCTTCGTAGACGTGAACGGAATTGGTCCTGGCACCGTGATAGTGACAGGACTGGGTCTTTCTGGCGCAACACTCGCCACGGGAACTGCATTGACCGGCATTTGAATCTCAGCGGGAGTATAATAGATGGTCACGGTTGATACTTCATCAGTGTCTTTCACGACTCTGTCGAACTGTAGACATCCTTCATCGATCAGATTCTGTAAACCCACCTTCAACTTATTACAGCCATTCTCCTGATTCATACACTCGGAACAATCTTGATTGCAGCCCGGGAACACCTGTCCCTTCAATAAACTATCTTTTACAACCAACAAAGAAGTTTTCACTTGATGGATGTCTGTCACCAGATTCAATCTCCTCTCATCTTCAATAGCGTATACATTTGCTGCACCATGATCAGGCATGGGATGCTTAGTAATATTAGGAGCGGGAGAGAAATTGATGGCTTTAGCGTCAATCAAATCTTGTACTTTATGATGGAAAGCCCAACAATTTTCAATGGAGTGCCCCTGAGCACCTGAGTGGAACTCACAACGAGCATTAGCATCGAAGTTAGGTGGCAGGTTTCCAGCAACCGGAGCTTTCATAGTACGGAGTTCTACCAACTTTAACTCGAGTAGCCGGGGCAACAGCGCGGCATAAGTCATAGGGAGAGGATCCATCTTACGATCCCTCTGCCTAGACCTTTGCTGGAAAAAAGGTTGTTGCTGTTGAACCTGTTGTTGGGGTTGTTGTTTCTGAACAGACGGTGTGGGGATTGTTACAGCATCCACCTGATAATAAGCTTGAGAACGCCCTCTGCCTCGTCCTCTAAACACAGCATTCGTATCACCTTCTCTTCTTTTCTGGTTACTAGCAAACGGTTTCTTCGTCCCCGAAGAGCCAGCCCCACTCACATCTTGGATCTTTCCAAGCTTTAACAGACTTTCTATTCTTTCTCCCGCAATCACGATATCAGCAAATCCAGTTGACCGACAAGCAGCTAATCTATCAAGATAGGCCCCTTGCAAGGTGCCCATAAACATATCCGCCATTTCTCTGTCTGACAAGGGAGGTTGGACCTGGGCAGCCATTTCCCTCCACCTCTGTGCATATTCTTTGAAACTCTCATTGGCATTCTGGGACAACCCCTGCAATTGGGTGCGGTTGGGCGCCATGTCAATATTGTACTGGTATTGCTTCAAGAACGCTTCTGCCAGATCTTTCCAACTCTTCACAGCAGCTCTATTCAACTTCATATACCAGGTCAAGGACGCCCCAGCCAGACTGTCCTGAAAATAGTGCATCCATAGCTTCTCGTCATCCGTATGGGCTGAAATCTTCCCAAAGTAAGCTTGAAGATGCGTTTGGGGACACGCATTGCCGTGATACTTATCAAAAGTGGGAGGCTTGAATTTAGGGGGAATTCTGACTCCTGAGACCAGCCCCAAGCTGGTAACATTAATACCCATAGAGTTCTTGCATTCTATGGCCCTGATCTTTTCTGCTAACTCATCATACCTTCGATCACCTTGATTACCCACATCAGCATCCAGCAGAGTAAATTGGTCTTCCAGAGTATCTTCAAGAGTAACACCAGCATGCCTACCATTTCCATTACCCCGATTGTTACCACCAGGAGGAGGGTTGCCACCGGGAGGAGGGATGCCATGTCCCTGTGAATTGTCATGCTGATCACCTTCGGGCCCATTGTCTGGACGCTCGACCAGAAGCCTCAATCTCTCCTAATTTTGCGCCATGCCAGTCATGAGGGTCATGAACTGGTCCATACGCGCCCTCATTTCGGCCAAATCACTTTGCACTTGATCCATGATTCTTATTTGATTCCTTCGCGTCGAATATCGGTGAATATGATTCTCAGCTATACTGCCTGAAACCAAATAAAGGTTAGAGACCCTGCAACGAGTACCTGAAAAGCAAGTAACAAAATGCAAAATGATATACAATGCCATGCAATGCCATGTTTGTCATTTCCGAGGTGCTTTATACCCTGATTCCAATCCAACCACAGAAATCTGAAGACCAGAAATCGTGATATAAGGAGACGTGTCGTGGTCATGTGCTTGTGTGCAGCTATCTGATAAAGAATAATTCTGACTAAAAACTGCTCATACTCATTCAACGAAGTATTCAAGTACATTTAAGAAAGGTTCAACCGCAAATGCAATACAAGGAAAAATGGATCCATCAACAAGCCTGATGGTAACCATTAACAACAAAATATAAGGAAAAGAACATCAGTCTGACAATTCCACATCCTTCAGCTTATCACTTGAGTATTTGATCTCCTCAAAAAGTATACGGGTACGCTGGTGATTCGGCTTTTCAATCATTTCTTTGATCAAGACATCCCTTTTCTCAAGAGCTTCAGTTAAAGAACCCATATGCAGCATCAGAGCCTCGTCATCACACACTCCTTTGTGTCTCTTTATGCCAGCTTGCGTCTTGAGTATCTCCCTTTCTATCATGACTTCTTCAAGCTCTTTCTTGGTATTCCTCAGCTCACCTCTAGCTTCTTCTAGCTGTTCTTGACTTTTACCGAGGCTTTCCCGATACTTTCTCCTCTGCTCATGCGCCTTTTCAAGCTCTTCGTCCTTAATCTGCAACTGTTCCTGTAATTCAGCATTCTCTATCCTAACTTCGTCCCAAGCGTGCTGAAACTTTGTTAACTTTTCCTTAGTCTGTGCTAACGCCTGTTTGGTTTGCTTGTGGGCTTGAGTAGCATCATCAGCACCTTTACTAATCTTCCGGAAATGTTGGGCTCTTCCAGCAAAGTCTTTCTCTTTTGCAGTTAGGATTTGTTCAGCATCTTGGGCTTTCCGCTCCAGCTCTTTGTTGGCATGTAGATCATTCTGAAGACAGCTACTCAACTCGGAATTCTCTCCTTGAAGTTTTTTCACCAAGGCTTGCAACTTGTCAACTTCTTCCACAGTAGCAGTGCTTCTTGCTTTCTCATTCTCCGGATACAAAAGGGGTGCCTTACCAAAAGGCAAGAGAAAATTTCAACTCTTTTCTTCACCCACTCTTCATATGCTGGATAAACCCGGTTGTTAGGCTTGCCTAGAGTAACTTTCCCCTTTTTCAGTATGCTACCCCAGCTTTCAGAAGCTTTCTGTGCTGCTTCCCACCCATCTGATGTATGAAAATAGAGGGACTCCTCCACATCTCTCTTAATAGGCGGACCTGTCAGGGCATACCCAAATTGTCGAATGGCCAAAGAAGGATTGTAGTTAATCCCACCCATTCTTCCTATCAGTGGAACATTAGGGAACTTACCACAGCTGTGGATAATATTCTTGCCAATCAACCCATGATCGACCCATACGATGTCCTTGGCCACCAATCCCATTAAACGCTATTTCCACTCTAGAGAATCTTTGGAATCCACAAAAGCCCCTGATTGTGGTAAACGGCCCGCAAACCACTTATAGAACAAGGGTGCACAACAACGAATTATCCCTCCTCTTTTCTTTTCGTTTCGGTTGTACAACGAGTAGTGAAGATCTCCCAGTAGCGTTGGCACCGGGTTCTTCATCATGAATATTCGTATAGCGTCCGTATCAATAAAATCCGGCTCGTTGGGAAACAACACTATGCCGTATATACAAAGGGCTAGCAGAGCATTAAAAACAAGCCACTTCTCGCCTTTAGCTGCTTCCTGGGCCTTCTTAATCAGATATCCCAGCTTGTAACCACGAATCTTTCCTTTGTTGGAGACATTGGCGTCTAACTCTGATTTGCTCAAATAAAGAGCACCAGCCACTTTCCCAAAGTCAAGATCCCCCACCGATCCAAAGAAAGGGGGCTCCTCCTTGATAGCAATCCCCAACATGTTGGAATACTCCTCCAAGGTAGGAACCAACACATAGTCTGGAAATACAAAACACCTCAGAGGCGGATCATAGAACTGCATCAACGTATGGAGACCTCTGGCTTCATAATCACTGACATTACGGACCATAGATAAAATCCACCCATATTTCTCTTCAAAAGCTTCTCGTACTGCAGGGCTCGCCATTCCCTTCAGCATAACAATAGGGCCTAAAGTAGGCGTAAGGAACTTATAGCTGATGATATTCTTCCTCTCTTTAGTGTTCATCTTTGCAGGGACCTGATGACTGGAATCAAGGGTAATATATGCACCTGGAAATGAATAAACATGTATGTTAAAATATGATAATGCAATGCAAAGGGCAATGTGATCAGGTAATCATGTGTCTGTGCTGAACTGTGAACGGTGTCAGTGTAGCTCTGAGACTAATATAGAACCATAGATAAGAACCATCTGAATACAATAGGATGAAACTTCCTTTTTGTGCACTGATGATAGAAAAAAAAACGGGTATGTAGGAGGTCATGGTTACCTACAAACCTGTAAACAACCCGCCCTTCTCACATGTGGGTACTAGGATGTTCAGTATCCCGGGCTCTCAGGTCGAGAAATGATGATACGTTCACCATTTCTGGTTTGGCATCATCATCAATCGAGAAGGCCTCATCTGATTCTCCAAAACAAAAAGGTCCTCAGCCTCTGGCACTAAGGTCGAGAAGCAATAGTACATTCATCCCTCAGGGTACAGTACTATCGCCAATCGAGGAGTGCCTCCGCTGATTCTCTTTCAAAAAGGGATGTCCTATAGCAAGTTCCCAGCATTGGGTCCTCGGATCGAGAATGTGCAATGGGTTTGCCACGGAATGTGGTCTGCCACTGTCACAACTCGGGAGGAGTGCCGCAACTGAGTCCTCGGGAATGGTCACCAGAGTCGACAGTTCCTCAAGAGAATAACCACTGGCCTGCATAACATGCAGTAGCAGAAAGCTCCTGATAGAACCTCGTCTGGTTGTGGGTCTCATGAACAACAATACGTGGTCACCACCACGCAAGCGTCACGACTATCCACTCTAATACCTATGTGTGTACTCAAGCCTGTGTAGTGGGCTTATCTCTCAGAACATCCCGCCCGCCAAACAGAAAACAACAGCACAGTCCAGCATAATAATGATATGTAATGCAATAAATGCGATAAATACAGTAAAGTACAGTAAAGCAGCAATACAGTAAATAGCAATACAATACAATAGTAAATACAGCAGAACACAGCACCACGGTAAACACCCAATGAAAGAAAACAGACAAGCGCTAGGATTGACTCGCTAAGGAAACCAGAGATTCTGGGTTCGATCCCCAGCAGAGTCGCCAGCTGTCGCTCCCGGGATTTTCATCCTAGTACAAACGCGAAAGTGGCACCAAACAGAGTCGCCAGCAATGTGTATTTATCCCAAGAGAGGGAAAGGAAACACCGCATAAACCTGAAGGAAGGAAAGAACATGGTCTTGCAACCAAAAGAACTGAGTTCGGGAGTCGGTTACGCGAGATGAAGGTATTAGCACCCCCTCGCGTCCATCGTACCCGATGGGATCCACGCTTGCTTGTCTCGATCAAAGGGTGATAGAAAAGGACACTGGAAAAGGAACTGAAAGAAAGAAATGGAAAGAAAAAGAAACAAATGTAGGGAAAATAAAAGAAGTGCTCGCATGGGCCCTACCCCACTGCCTACGTATCTCATCGGGAACATGAGAATCAGAGCGACGTAGTTCCCCTCACTAGGGATGGATTGTTTGCATTTTTTAAGGAACGGCTAACGTTCTAGCTCAGGTGTTGCAGGCTCGCTGGTCCGAGTGCGTTACCATCTTACAAAAGAACGAGTAGGAGCACGTTCATACGCTGAGAGTGAGTGAGATGAGAAAAGAATTCCCGAAGGAAAGACGTTATTGTTTGTTTTTGTCTTTTAAGAGTTTTTTCATTTGTTTGCATATGATAGTGTATCTGAATCGTAGTCATTGGAATGTGTATATTCTCACATTCCAAGATGGAATGAGTAAGAAAGCACACTAAGGTTGAAGAAGACCCCCACACTTAGTTCCAATTGTCAAGGTTCAAACACACTAGCATACTTGTGTTTATTAAGTGTCTTTGTTGATTAAGAAATGAAGAAGTGTTTTTTTTTTTATTATTTGTACCTTCAACAAGTATTGCATTTAAGTCCCTCATACAAGATCAAATGTTTAACACATTGACCCAAGATGGGCTATATGCTATACATTCTAAGATTATAAGAGAAGACCCCTTATAACCTTTTCTTTATATGAAAGGCCTAAATGCAATAAATGCCTACCTTTATTATATGTTTTGAATTTTCTTTGAGATGAGAAGAGAGACTCAAGAGAGGAGAAAAGGTAAAACCTATGTGGACTAAGACTCAATCCTAATTGAAGATTAAAGGGAGTGATCCTAAAGGTTTGTGAGGTTTCAACCTAAAGTCTAAAGAAAGAAAGAATTAAACAATTCACTTCTAAAGTAGAAGATGAATTGTAATTCAAAAAGGGAAAGTGATGAGTTATTAAAAGAAAGCACATAAGTGCTTAACAAAACACAAAATGGAATTGTAAAAGAGATGAAAGGAAAGAAGTTGAATGTGGATTCCTTATCCACACTCAATTGAAACTTACCAAAGCCCCTACATGGTTAGTGAACATGTATAAGAAGTATAAGAAGTAAAAGAACATGTAATGCATCATAAAACTCAAAAGAATTAAATGAGAAACCAAATCCTAGAGCCACAACCAGAATGTACATCATATGGAAACAAATGGTTATTATCAAGCAAACTCAAGTGGATAGGCAACAAACATCCTCCATGACATTAGAACATGATATCATAAGAAAAGGGAGAATGAAAGATGAAAGAGAAAAGAAGAAATGTGTATAAATGGAACATGTAATCCATGGATCAGAATTGAAATGAAATGAAAAATTATTCACAAACATCTCACAAGTATTCATGCATGACACATCAAAGCATTTAAGAAGTGATAGAAGAAGTAGGATTGAAATGGAAGTTCCAAACAAAGGAAAGTGCAAACACAACATGTTAAAGGTGCACAAGGTTCAAATGATAATCAACAAGCAAAGATGACATATGATATGTATCAATGTCCTATAATGTCAAGAGTGTAGCTCACCAAATAGGCAAATGATCATGCAAGTATACACAAAAGAAAACATGTAAACATGCACAAAAGATTACAATGATATGACATGTTATAATGCTTTAAATGAAATGCATCAAACAAAAATCAAATGGCCTCATGAAAATTATGAAAACATGGTATTGAAGTTCACTAATCAGAGATGAATCACATATCAAAGTAGCATGCAAGGAACCAAGGCAAAATGATGTCAAACAATGCACTTAGGTCACATAGACATATCATACAAAGTAGCACAAAAGTGAACACCAAACATGCCATAAAATGACCTAAAAAAATCAAACAAAAATCACTTAACATACCTCAAGATGCTAATGTCTCAATGCAAAAAGAAAAGCATCAAAACAATTTTTAATGATCAAGAACAAAATTAAACAAAAGCATGTACCACATTAAGAATGCACACCAAATAAATTCAAAGAAAATTATGGAACAGGGGCAAAAAGGTAATAAAATCAAGAAACAAAATCATGAAAAAATTTCTAAATGTTTTAAGAAGGCTCATGAATTTTTGTGGAATTTTATGATGCTATTTAGTATTTTTAAAAATTAAAAAGAAAACGTGTAGCAAAAATAAAAAATAAAATGCAATGCAAAATGTATGGGGGTGCATGCCTAGTAATTACTCAGTTCAAAAATGGTTTGGGCTTAAGGCATGGGGGTGTGGATATCAATCTGACTAGGTCCAATAACACGCATAACACAATAACAAGCGTACACTCTCAGTCAACAAAATTGACTCACTCATGGCCATTGGATCAAGTCAAGGTCAAACGAAAGTCAAAGTAACCAGATCTAACACACGCGCGTGAGTGACCACACAACATACAGTGTGCCACACCACATAATGTTCACTCTGATTAAAATAAAACATGTGCCACGCATGTGACATTTTTATGCGTTGTCATCACACAAGCCACACGATGATGAACATCCAACGGTCCACGTTCAAACTGCAAATAAAACCCTAAACAAGTTCACTGGCCGGAGAGGGACCTCCGGTCACCTTCTCCGGCGAGAACCACCACCTGCAACACTCACATGTTCACCAAAACACACAAATCGCCTACCAAATTGAAGCTAAGCTCATGTAGATCAAGAATATGCTCATAAAAACAACGAAACATGCACACACAGCAAGAACAGAGGAGATGAACTTGTGCCCTAACTTTTGGATCTAAGCCTTTAAGAAGCTCTATCAACTAGCCAGAGTTCAAATGCTCCTAGTGAGCTCATATCACCATGAAAACAACAAAATAAACAAGTAAACGTGAGAGGAGAGTTTGTAAGCTTCGGAACCTGATCTTGCAGTCCTTGTAGAGTCTGAGAAAACCAGAGGAAATGCTTGCTTCTTCCTTAAGCTTCACTTGGCCAAATAAAGGCTTTGATGAAGATGATGATTCAGGGGAGAAGAAATGAGATCCAAGCTCAAAAATCAGTTAATCTTTGGTGAAGTTGAGAGAGAATCATAGAAGATTGAGGAGTAGGCTGAACAATATGAACTCGAAGCTTCCTTGCAATGGTGATGTTGAGAGTAGAGCAGAGAGAGTTTTTTGGAGAGAATGTGGAAGAATCAGAGAGAAAATTAGAGAGTGTTTGGGAGTGAAATGAGAAGAATGGAGTTGAAAATGAAATTAGAGTGTGAGTTTTCTATTTATAGTGTGAGTTTAACTATGGTTTAGTGAGTGGAGTTAAATGATTTAGCATGGTTAAACTGAGTGCACCCTAACTAACTGAGCCAAGTTAGTTAGGGCGAGTTATCCATGGCTGTAATTGTGTGATGATGGTTCATGGTGAGTTATGGTGGGAATGAAGAGAAACTGGTGTGGCACGGCTGGTACAGCATGAAGCTTGTTCAACAAGTTGTTCTTTCTATTTTTATGTAATGCACGTGCTCATGTGCATGGACATGTGATGAATGTTTGGTTAAATGAAGAAAGAGTTAGAGAGTGAGCAATGCACGGGCAAACTGAGACCACAACAACAACATTCATTTTTCTGGTTTTTTGTGACAGTTTGGAAATAATGCAAACATGGATGTTTAATGGTGATTTTCTCTTGGCATTGTGGATGATCTAATGAGTTCTTGGAGACATTGGAAAGAGGGGATGTAATAGGACAACTTTGATATGAAAATTGAATTGAAATGGGGTTTGGAGTAAGTTGCAAAATGACTTATAACACATAAGCCTGAGACTGGTATGAGGGCGTGGCAAAGGTTGGTTAACAAGGTAACATGGCACCTAGGTTCTCAGCATGATCATAGCACATTGGACTCAACATAACTTCTTGACCTTTGATCAAATGAAAAAAACATGAACACCAATCTTAAAGATCTCACATAGAGGAACAACTTTCATGTTGAAAGATTTTTCATTTGAGGCCTCTAACCATGAGTAATTGATCTAAACATTTGGCCCACCATGTGTTTGTGAAAATGACACGCGCGTGACCTGAAAATTGACCAAGCTGACTTGCATTTTGCCCTAGTTTTCCCCAACTTTAATCATCCATATCTCACTCAATTTTTATCCAATGGAGATGTTCTACACATGGATTTGAAGCTTGAAACAAGATCTTTTGTTGTGGCTGAGTGGAATTTTCATTTGGTGTTTCAATTTTAAATGGCCTTGGCTCAAACTCTGATGCAAAATGGCCAAAACTTGCTATTTTTAGTAACCCTTCTTCATCCAAAAATGGCAACTTTCCACATCTTGATTTTTTCATGATTCCTTTGGGGTTTCTTGACCAAATTTTGTACATTGGACATATGTAACATGAATTTCATGATTTTGGGCTCAAAAAGTCAAGAGTTGACTTTTTCCTCTGATTATTTGACCTGGCCCCAATTTTCCTGATTTCTGATCTTTCTTCCAATTGAAACACTTCCAAAACCAATTGAGAGGCAATTTTCCATACACATACACTTAAGAACATGTAGAATACCATGACATCAAGTTTTGTCCAAAAAATCAAAGATTCCCTGATTTAATGGGAAACCCTAGTTTTGGTGCCCACCTCCTAGGAGAAAATGTGCAGTCTTCAATTTCAAATTCCTCAGAGTATGTTGTGTATCCTCTTAAAGGATGATGAGATATACCATTTGAGGATGATTTTGGATCAATGAGCTATCTCTTTTGAGGGTTTTCCTTCAGTTTTTGAACCTCTTGCATAGTGAAAGATGTAATGCTTCAATCTCCCATTGTATCTCTCATCCTTGAGGTTGTGGATGATCAATTGAGATGGTATGAGACATGAAAGACCTCTTGGCTTACCTTGAGGGCACTTGATTGACCTTTTTGTGCTTTGAATGATCCCTTGATTGTCCACCTTCCACCTGATCACATGCCCTGATGGTAAGAAGGATGCTATGCTTCATTTTTCTATGTTAAATGCAATGTAATGTTAATGAGGTGGATATGATATGATAAATGATAATGCCATGCTATGATGACAAAGAGGGAGAGCAAATTTTGGGGTATTACACACGTATTGTTTTTCTTAACCAAAATTAAATGACATTTTATAAATTATCTCACTTAAATTAAAGTTTAAGATTATATTTTTAAAAGAAAACTAATGATGATTAAATTCAACTAATAAATTATTTTAAAAAATAAAATTTTGGCATTTTGAATAAACTTAACCAAAATAATAAAAGGATAATTAATTCAAAATCAAACAAATTAGACTAAAATTAAATCATAAACTAAATTAATTAATTAAGCTACTAATCAATTAAAATATTTAAAATTCAAAATAAATAAACATAAAACATGTTTAAATTAAACTAAGATAAGATAAATAAAATAAAATGCTAAATAAATTAAGGCAAAGTAGATAAAAAGAAATTAAGATAAAAAACAGAGAAAAAAAAAATCACATAGCATCTAGCAAAAAGATGAGGGTAAAATTTGGGGTACAACACAATCTAAAGTGAAAACCTTGGACAAGTCATTTTCATGACGGTTCCACCGGGGAATGTCATTATCACTAGGATCTTAGGTCGAAACCTTTTAAAATTAGGAAGGAACCACTGGATGGCGCCTCCGTCGGGGAGCCATTTTCTGTCAGGAACATAGGATTCATAGCTCTTAAAAGTCTAGGACATTAGGAAAAATATATATACTTCTTTTCCTAATTGATATTTGTGTTTATTTTTCTTCTAATGGGAATGCGTGTGATGCCGCATGTGGAAAGATTGAGTATACACCTAGGAAAAACCCCTTTTAGTGGTGCAGAAGCTATCGGAAATAGTTGTCATGCGATACCACCCTCTTCTGAGGATTCTTCGAAAAAACATCACCTAGCACGGTTCTCGGCCCGCTGGTGTTTTCTCGACAAGAATTGATGATGTTGAGAGACAGGTACAAAAATCACTAGTATAAACCTTTGGGATGGGTAGAGCCTTGACTTCATGACACCGACCCTTTGACCCCATATTTTTTCTATGTTTTTGTGTGCTGCATTCATGCATTCATTTAAAAAAAAACATTAACCAAAAAAATCTTCTCTTCTAGTCTCTCTTTTTCAAATTAAACTAAGACAGTGATTGCAAATGTCAGAGAAAAGGAGATTGCGCTAATGGATTTCGGTAGAAGGAAAACACATAAGTACACCTTCAAGGTTCCAAAGTTAGAGGATTTGAGAGGTTTGGCTCGAATGATAACTAACCACGAGGCTTTCAGAGCCAAGTACGGAGGTCTGCTACCGTTGTTAAGGGTCTATGTAATTGAAAGAATTATGGAGGCACTAATCCAGTTCTACGATCCGATCTATCACTGTTTCACATTCCTGGATTACCAGCTCGCACCAATGCTGGAGGAGTACTCTCACCTGATTGATCTGCACATCACTGATCAAGCTCCATTTTCTGGACTGGAAGAAATTCCAAAGGATCAAACCATTGCGAGAGCAATTTATGTGGACGGATCAGAAGTCAGGACTCACATGACTACTAAGGGTGGCATCCAAGGTTTGCCAGCCCAGTTATTGATAAAGAAGGCTCTATACTTTGCTAGTTTAGGGAACATGGCCGCTTTCGAGAGCATCTTTATTTTGCTCACCTATGGGTTATTTTTGTTTCCCAACATCGATAACTTTGTAGATATCAACGCCATTAAGGTTTTTCTCATTGGAAACCCTGTACCAACTTTGCTTGTAGATGCATATCATTCTGTACACTTAGGAAATTTGTACAGCGGAGGAATGATCACGTGCTGTGTACCCCTGCTATATAAATGGTTCACTTCTCATTTGCCTAAGTCTGCTGCTTTTTGGGATCATAAGAGTGCCTTACGTTGGTCGCAGAAAATCATGTCTCTCACCAACTCTGACATAGATTGGTGCAGTAGAATCTATGACGGGATCAGGATCATTGACCGTTGTGGAAATTTCCCAAATGTACCCCTTATTGGAACTAAGGGAGGAATCAATTATAATCCAATTCTTGTTCGTCGTCAATTTGGATACCCAATGAGGCATGTCCCAAGTAATGCTCATCTGGAAGGTCTTTTCTTCAAAGAAGGAGAAAATGACAGGGCACTAAAGATGGAAATAGTGCACGCTTGGAAACATGTTCATAAGAAAGGACGAGAGTCTCTAGGAAAACCAGACTGCGTCTCGGTGGAGCCTTATCTCCACTGGGTACAAACTAGAGCTCTCAAGCTAAAAATGCCGTATCCTTGTCACAGAGTTCTTCCACCAAGGGAGTATGTCATGTACTTCATGACTGAAACGGAAAAATTTCAGGTTACTCTCAACAAAGTTGAACAGGAGAGGAGGTCTTGGAAGAACAAATATCGCATTCTCAATGTGGAGTGTACCAAGATACAACAACTACTGAAAGATAAGGATGCTCTAATTGAGATTTTGGAGCAACATGCTGTAGAAAATCAGGATGATCAAAGGAATTTGCTTGCTCCTTTCACTTGGCAAAGGAATGACAACCCGACAACGGCCCAAGAGCCCCGGTCAAAGAAAGGGAAAGTACCAAGATCAGCACCTGAGTTCTCTTCAGAGAGGACTCAGGACCCATTAGCTTAGGTTTCTGTTTCCGCACCTTGTAATCTACTGTATTTTCATTTCCGCAATCCTTTGAAATTCAATAAAATGGGGTTTCCCCACAGTTTGATATTTGCAATCTAATTGTCGAAGTTTATTTTGATTAAACCAAAAAACAATTAATATAATCATTGCATTCATTATTCTCACGTAACATATTCTTCTTTCCTACGAATCTCACGTTTGTGTCTCGATTCTAGAGTCAAACTGTCTCATTCGTACAATACTCGGGCCAATCGTCAGAAAAAGATGGATGATCTTGAGGAAGAGAACAGAGAGTTGAAAGAAGAGATCGACGCTCTGAGAGAGGATATGAGAAAGCTTCGTAACGACCTGCAAGCCATGGCAGAAGCTCAGCTACAAAGAACTGTGATCTCAGAGATCACCTCAACGCCCATAGTGGAAAAGTTTGATCCTAGGAACAGAATGCCGAAAGATCGTCCCTGGGGCATGCCACCTAACTATATCCCAAAAGGATATATTCCGCCGATCACTGGAGATTCAGAAACTTCAGCAGGAGGCGCTAGGCCTGAAGGTTACAAACTTTGGGAAAGGGAAGATGCCAGGGGCATACTAACAACTCCTGAAGGTTACAAACTTTGGGAGGCACCAAGATTCGCTACCGTAGTAACGGTACCACCCCCTGTGGTGCACACTGTCCCAGAAGGACAGATTCCACAGATACCTTCTAGAAGAAAGGAAACTATGTTTGACAGAATGGATGAATTCCAGGAGCAGTTCCTGGGAATACAGAAGGAACTGCAAGCTATTTGCGGTCAGGATTTATTTGGAAAGGACGTCGTGGACCTTTGCTTAGTCCCCAATGTGGAAGTCCCGCACAAATTCCAAGTGCCCGATTTTGAAAAGTACAAGGGTAACTCTTGCCCTCAAAGCCACCTGGTGATGTACGCTCGGAGAATGTCAGCCCAGACAGAGAATCAGGATCTACTAATTCACTACTTTCAGGATAGTTTAACCGGTGCCGCGCTCAAATGGTACATGGGTTTAAACCGCACTGAGATCAGCACTTTCAGAGATCTTGGCACTGCCTTCGTCCAACAATATAAATACAATTTGGACATGGCACCCGACAGAGATCAACTCAGATCAATGTCGCAAAAAGACAAGGAGACTTTTAAAGAATATGCTCAGAGATGGCGTGAAATCGCCGCTCAAATTTCTCCACCTCTTGAGGAAAAAGAGATGACAAAGATATTCTTAAAGACTTTGAGCCCGTTTTACTACGACCGAATGGTTACCATTGCGCCCAGTGACTTCACCGAAATGGTCGGTATGGGGGTACGTCTCGAGGAAGCCGTTCGAGAAGGACGTCTAATCAAAGATGTTGGATCGACAAGCGGTACTAAAAAATACGGTAGTGCTCTCCCTAAGAAAAAAGAGCAAGATATTGGGAATATCTCTCTCAGAAAGCAAAGGCGACGGTACCAACCAGTAGCAGCTGTAACTCCTGCTATCAACTCTGCGCCTGTTCCTATGTATCAACCTCAGGTTGCGCAGAGCCAACCTAATCAACAATTTCAACAAAGGACACAACAGCCTCTTCAGCAGGTTTGTCCTCAATACAACAACCGTACAACGCGACCACCAGGATTTGATCCTATACCGGTGTTGTATGCAGAACTATTTCCATTATTACTGGTCAAGGGGCATGTCCAGACCAAGGCTCCTCTTACAGTACCGGAAAATCCGCCTTTTTGGTTTAAGATGGATCAGACTTGCCCTTACCATCAAGGGGGACAAGGGCATAACATCGAAAGCTGTCTCAGTTTCAAGTCTGATGTACAAAAGCTTGTTAGGAGCAGGGTCTTATCTTTCAAAGATACGAATCCAAATGTTCTCACCAACCCGCTGCCTCAACACGAGAAAGCTGCAGTCAATTTGATAGAAGGAGAATCTAATAACGTCTATCAAATTCATGATGTACTCTTACTAAGGGCCAACTTGGTCAAGATGCATTATAAACAGAGTGGATACGGCCATGTGCCACCTCATAATTATCACCAGTGTGATATCTGCTCTAAAGACAATCAAGGATGTTCTGTGGTGCAATCAGCGCTACAGGAACAGTAGGATCTTGGCTGGATCCAAAAACACCAAGTTCGTGGGGTTAACATGGTTTATACGAATTCCAACGTCGTTCAGAATCACAGTATTCTAGCAATGAATGTTAACTTGGTTGCAATGCATTCGAGGTAAAGTCAACACTACGATCTACCACGGCATGATTACAATGCATGTCTGACTTGCTCGGTAAATAATCAGGGATGCTCTTTTGTACAAGAGGCCCTCCAGTGTCAGATGGATCTTGGATGGATCCAGGACTGCCATGATAGGAATCATTATCAAATTAACATGATTTAAATCTTCGATATTCGCTTGATGAATACCAGCCTGGTGGAGTTACATGCAAAACAGGTCCGGCTCGGATTCCTGGTATCACATGATTATCAGAGATGTAAAGCGGGTTGCATAAACGATCAGGGCTGTGCCCTTATCCAAGAAACACTTTAGCACTTGTTGAACCATTGGTGGCTTCCAATCTATATGGATGAAGACACCCAGCAAGTTAGTATCGCTAACGAAAATCCTACTAGATATCAAAGTCAGGATGTTCGGTCGATGGGAACAGATCTAGTAAGGTTACACTGTATTCAAATTGGACGTGGCCAGGTGCCACTACACAACTATGAGCGGTTTGGAGTTTGCTCAGTGGATAATCAAGGGTGCTACCTCGTGCGAGCAGCTCTTCAAAGTCAGTTGGACCGCAAGGAATTCCAACAACATTCAGCCTATGGGTCCATCAACTGGACGCCAGACTTTTGTGCTGATCAAATCGAGGACGTTGTCGTGATCTCGGATCATCAAAGGACTAGAGATGTTTGTGCCATCATTCCTCTACTCGACGAATCGAGGGTTCCTAACCAGGAACGGATCTAAATTACTTACGATGGTCAGAAAAAGTAGAAGGCTCCTGTAGTCATCTATCTACTAGGACCACTACCGTATAAATCGACTAAGGTTATCCCTTATAAATACGGTGTAACAACAATTGAGAATGGAAAGGAAATTCCATTACCCTCCATCGCGAATATTGCAGACATCAATCGAGTAACGCGGAGCGGTCGAATCTTCAGCCGAGGAGTTGGAGAACCTAGCAAAGAAAAGGGACCTCAAACAGAAGTTCCTAATCAACCAGTCGGTCAATCCAATGATCTCGACCTTTCAAAGAATGATGATGAGATGCTGAAGCTCATCCAGAAGAGTGAATACAACATTGTTGATCAACTGTTGCAAACTCCTTCAAAGATCTCTGTATTATCACTATTACTTAGTTCAGAAGCGCACATGGAGGCTCTACAGAAAGTCTTGGAGTAGGCCTTTGTGGAATAGGATGTAACAATCAGACAGTTCGATAGCATTGTCTCTAACATCACTTCCTGCAATAACTTGGGATTTAGTGATGAGGAGTTACCCGAAGAGGGTCGCCGTCATAACATGGCGCTCAACATTACAGTCAACTGCCAGGACGATGCTTTAGCCAGCGTACTGGTAGACACAGGGTCAGCCCTGAATGTTATGCCAAAGTCCACTTTGATGCAATTATCATTCAAAGGACCTCCAATGAGAACCAACGAGGTCGTCATCAAAGCATTTGACGGGTCCAGAAAAACTGTTATCGGCGAAGTCGACCTTCCCATAACTATCGGTCCTCACACTTTCCAAGCAACTTTCCAGGTCATGGACATTCGGGCAACATATAGTTATTTATTAGGAAGACCTTGAATACATCAGGCTGGGGCGGTCACTTCAGCCCTCCACCAAAAGCTAAAGTTCGTCCAGAACGATCAACTCGTCACGGTCTGTGGAGAACAGGCCTTGCTCGTGAGTAACTTATCATCGTCCACTTATGTGGAACCGGAGGGGGTAATCGGAACCCAATTCCAGGCACTTTCGCTACACAAGGACGATCAATCCGAAGAAGGAACCTTGATTTCCTCGTACAAAGAAGCTATCAAAGCAGTCGGGAGTACCAATACAACAGGGTGGGGACAGTTTGTCACTCCTATTGACAATAAGAAAAAGAAAGGTCTTGGCTTTTCCTCTACATGTACACAGACGGCTACGAACAATAAAAGTTTTCATCCCATTTAGAACTTCTTCCATAGTGGAGGTTTCCTTCACCCAGTGTCTCAAGAAGTCCACACTATCAACGAGGGAGATTCCTCCAACACAGATGAGGAATGGGAATCCTATTTTAACAAGGACGATTATATGTCACAAGACGAAACGCAGACTCCCTTCTGCTTTCCTGCACAGAACCCGAGATTTATACCCCGTTCAGATGTCGAAATGATGTACGAAGAGTGTGATCCAGAAGGATGCCGAGCTCCGCCAAATTCATTAGAGGAAGACACTCTGATGAAAGACAACTTTGACCACAACTACTATGGCCCGATGGATGGTCTGCCGATGTGGTAACCTTACCCAGGAAAGTTGGGGCAAGAAAGTCAGTCGAACCTTGAAAATCAGCTGGGCATCATTGACAAGAATACCTGCGTCCCCACCATGTCATGGGATCAACACTCAGGTCATTCAGAAGATACCCCGCACGACGATGAATTCGCAACATTGGCAGGACTAGAATTCATCAACTTTGTTTTTCCCGAGGTCAACGTCATCGAGAGGGATGACTCCTCTAGTCCCAAAGAAGTATGGGACACCTTGGGACAACCGAGTGGAAAGTTCGACTTCATGGTCAAGTACACCGCTCCTGAAAGCTCTCGTATCAGGCTCGAAGACATCCAGCCAACTGGATGAGGAGATATACCTGAGGGCACAAATACAACTGAGGAATCCTCCTACGACAACTCTGCTTGGGAGACAGATTCCAATGATCCTGCTCCGCCAGAAATCAGCGTTATTTCTGAAGACAAAAGGAAGAAGGTACCTGACTTTGTGATTCACCGAGGAGTTCGCCGCCAATGGGTTGCTGTCAATGTCCCGAAGATCGATCAAAAGTCAAAGTAATTTCCATCTTTAACCTTTCACCCTGCCCAGATGAAACAGATGTTTTGATAGGGCTCGCTTTCTATAAATTTCCCTCTTCGCTTAGTCCAAAGCGACAGAGTTTTGTTTTATAGGGCTGTAGTTTCAAGAATCAACTTGTTCATAAATAAAATAACGTCGTTCTATAATTTCCGCATTAATTGCTATTTTCTCTTTTTCCCTTTCTCAGAAAATGGTAATCCTAAAAAACAACTCGATAATAAAAACAAGCAGTAATAAAACACACCGCACACACTCTTGCATTCTCTCTATCTCTTCTAAACACGAATCATCACGTCATGCAGATTGCTTGTTTTAAACCCCGTTGAAACATACGATCCAATGCCTTCTCCCAACTTTGAGTTCCTGGTATTCAGGGTTGAAGAAGAAGATGACAACGAAATTCCAGAAGAGATTTCCCGATTACTCAGACAAGAGTAAATGTCCATTAAACCTCACAAAGAGCCGTTGGAAACAATCAACTTGGGTTTAAAGGAAGAAAGAAAAGAAGTTAAGATTGGGGCACTGCTCAGTCCGACTATCAAAGAAAGTTTGATAAAGCTTCTCAAAGAGTTTCCCGATGTATTTGCTTGGTCCTATCAGGACATGCCAGGGTTGGATACCAGCATCGTGGAACATCATTTACCGTTGAAATTAGAATGTCCGCCAGTAAAGCAAAGGTTGAGACAGACTCATCCAAACATGGCCATTAAAATCAAAGAGGAAGTACAGAAACAGATTAAAGCGGGTTTCCTCGCCACATCAGAATATCCTCAATGGCTAGCCAACATAGTGCCAGTTCTGAAAAAGGACGGAAAGGTCAGAATATGTGTAGCCTACATGGATCTAAATAAGGCAAGTCTAAAGGACAACTTTCCTTTACCACACATTGACATGCTGGTAGACAGTACAGCGAAATTCAAAGTATTCTCCTTCATGGATGGATTCTCGGGCTATAATCAGATCAAAATGGCACCGAAAGACATGGAGAAAACTTCGTTCATTACCCCATGGGGTACTTTTTGTTACAAGGTGATGCCGTTCGGGTTGAAGAATGTCGGGACAACCTATCAAAGGGCCATGACTACTCTGTTTCATGACATGATACACAAGGAAATCGAGGTATATGTCGATGATATGATTGCCAAATCTAAAATTGAAGAGGAGCATGTGACCCACTTGGCAAAGCTATTCGAGCGATTGAGAAAGTACAAACTCCGTTTGAATCCCAACAAGTGCACGTTCGGTGTTCGTTCGAGGAAACTTTTAGGGTTCATCGTCAGCCAAAAAGGAATTGAGGTTGATCCTGACAAGGTCAAGGCCATTCAAGAAATGCCTTCTCCGGAAACTGAAAAACAAGTCAGAGGATTCCTGGGACGTTTGAACTATATCTCTAGATTCATATTCCTCATGATCGCGACATGTGCGCCGATTTTCAAATTACTCAAAAAAGATCAGGAATGCGTTTGGACAGAAGACTGTTAAACTGCCTTCTACAGTATCAAGGAATACATGTCGAACCCACCAATTCTATCACCTCCAGTGGAAGGAAGACCATTGATCATCTACCTCACCATTTTGGAAGACTCAATAGGTTGCGTGCTTGGTCAACAAGACGAAACAAAAAGGAAAGAGTCTGCCATCTACTATTTGAGCAAGAAATTCACTGATTGCGAGACTCGGTACACTATGCTTGAGAAAACTTACTGCGCTCTGGCTTGGGCAGCCAAACATCTTTGCCAGTATATGATTCGTCACACTACTTGGTTAATCTCAGAAATGGATCCAATCAAGTACGTCTTCTAGAATCCTGCTCTCACGGGAAAGATTGCCCGTTGGCAGATGTTGTTGTCAGAATATGACATAGAGTACCACGCTCAAAAAGTCGTTAAAGGAAGTGTGTTAGTCGATCATTTGGCTCATTAATTGATTGACGATCAGGAATCAGTCGGGTTTGATTTCCTAGACGAAGACGTCATGTATCAGAAAATGAAATATTGCGATGAACCGCTACCCAGTGAAGGGCCAGAACCAGGTTCCCAATGGGGACTAATCTTTGACGGAGCTGTCAATCATTACGAAAATGGAATTGGGGCAATCATCATAACGCCTCAGGGTACCCACATTCCTTTCACTGCCAGACTGACATTCAAGTGTACGAACAACGAGGCCGAATACGAAGCTTGTACTATGGGTCTCGAATAAGCGATCGACTTGAGGATCAAGAACTTGGATGTTTACGGCGACTCAGCCCTAGTTATCAATCAGATTAAAGGAGATTAGAACACATACCAATCAGGATTGATTCCTTACAAAGACTACGCGAGAAGGTTGTTACCCTTCTTCAACAAAATCGAGTTTCATTATATCCCTCGTGGAGAGAATCATATGGCTGACGCCTTAGCCACCTTCTCTTCCATGATTAGCGTAGGTCATTGGAATGACATACCTAAGATCGACATAATACTCCTAGAAAGGCCTGCTTACATCTTCGCGATTGAAGCAGTCATAGATGACAAACCTTGGTATCATGACATCAAGTGCTTCATTCAAAAACAAGAATACCCACCTGGGGTATCCAGAAAAGATAGAAAGACCCTCAGAAGACTGCCTGGAAACTTCTTCCTGAGCGGTGGTACACTCTATAAGCGGAATTTTGACATGGTCCTGCTCCGATGTGTGGACAGACCAGAAGCAGACATGCTGATAAAAGAAATTCATGAAGGGTCCTTTGGCACTCATGCCAACGGACAGACAATGGCGAGAAAAATTCTAAAAGCAGGGTACTACTGGTTAACCATGGAATTCAATTGCTACAAGTACATAAGGAAGTGTCACAAGTGTCAGATATACTCCGACAAAATCCAGGTACCGCCAACGCATCTCAAAGTTCTCTCTTCCCCATGGCCTTTTTCCATATGGGGAAACGACGTGATCGACATGATTGAGCCCAAGGCTTCTAACGGACATCGGTTAATCCTGGTAGCCATTGACTACTTCACCAAGTGGGTCGAAGCCGCGTCATTCGCCAATGTAACCCGACAAGTGGTGGTCCGATTTATCAAAAACAATATCATCTGCCGTTATGGTGTTCCGAGCCAGATCATTATTGATAATGGATCTAACTTGAACAACAAGATGATGAAGGAGTTGTGCGCTGAGTTCAGGATCGAACACCATAATTCATCTCCCTACTGACCTAAGATGAACGGAGCGGTAGAAGCGGCTAACAAGAACATCAAGAAGATCGTTCAAAAGATGGTCGTAACTTATAAAGATTGGCACGAAATGCTACCCTTTGCTCTTCACGGTTATCGCACATTTGTCCGCACTTCAACAGGAGCAACCCCTTTCTCTCTAGTATATGTCATGGAAGCAGTGCTCCCTATAGAAGTAGAGATCCCATCAATCCGGGTATTGATGGAAGCTAAGCTAACAGAAGCTGAATGGTGTCAGAGCAGACACGACGAGCTGAATCTGATCGAAGAGAAGCAAATGAGGGCACTATGCCATGGTCAGTTATATCAACAAAGAATAAAGAAGGCCTTTGACAAAAAGGTTCGACCTCGTGTCTTCAGGAAAGAAGACCTTGTACTCAAGAAGATACAATCATTTCTCACTGATTCCCGGGGCAAATGGGCCCCGAACTATGATGGCCCCTATGTGGTCAAGAAAGCTTTCTCAGGCAGCGCCTTGAGACTTGTAACCATGGACGGAGAGGAATTTGCCTACCCCACGAATGTTGACGTAGTCAAGAAATACTTCGCCTAAAAAAAACAAAAAAAAAACGTCTCGTTGGATTGAAAACCCGAAAGGGCGGTTCAGGCAAAAATTACAGACATGATAAAAAATTATCCCAATGGATTGGAAACATCACAGTACAATCTGGGAAAAATTAGGGATAATGGCAAGTAACTATGTTCAACAAAGGGGCAAGTCCCTTAGTAGCAGTTACATCATCCATTAGGAAAACTCTAGTTAAGGTCATCTTCGACAGAAGCTCAGGATGCCCCGAGTTCAAAGTTGGTAGAAGGGTATCGGTCGTTATGTTTCAACGTAGCCCTTTCCCTGTAGATTACCATTTTCTAACTTTGTATATACTCCATGGAATCACGCACTTAGCTGATTTCCGTTCTATCAATAAAATTTGAGCCCTTGTGCTTTTGTTTGCAATTCTTATTCATTTTAGCTTTACAGAATGACGTTTTAGCATGATTAACGATTCTTGAAATAAAATAAAAATGAATTTACTTGTTAAACTTTTTTTCTGCTTTTAAAATAAAAATGGCAATTTTTTTGACTGTTGAACATCAGAAGAACATCGGTCGCTTCTCCAGAAGTAATCAAGCTTTAAAGTGCAGAATCAAAGTACTCCTTCCAAACCAGTGTACCTGAATGAAGGATCAGCTATGTCAGATACGAATATTCCGTCTGACATCACCGGCAGAGTTCTTATCTCCTAAGCCCGACCAACATAGTTCCCCACAGGGACTATCTCTCCTAAGAAAAGCGGAATTGCTATCCTGAACCAACGATACTTCTTCGCCCCGCGATGGCCGAGTATCCAGTCATGTTCATCCACTAGTTTGTATGCGTGTCTGTTTTGTCAGGATATACATACGTACATCATGCATTATTATTTTACATGCATATTCATATCACTATCACTCTAGTCGGTCTTGTTCCCTAGTGATAAAAGTCCTCTCAATCGAGTTGTCAGTTCTTTCCTTGTTAGGAAACGTCGTGTCTGAACAATCTCTCCTTCAGTTTATTTCTGGATTGAAACCGGTTCTCGACCACTTTGATAACTTGAACCTCTAAAAAGCCAGAAGGTTTCCGATAAACGTCACTCTTCGCTTTCCCGGATTAAGGAAAATCCCCAGAGAAAGCCTCTCAATCAGAAATTTGGCAACGTGGCCGCTTTTCCCCGAAAGAACCGCTGATGAAAAGGTCACCGGCACCTCAAGATTGGATCACATCATATGGCATTTCTCCGAGAAGATCCTCGAGAAAAGTATGATGTAATATCCCCAGACAGGGAACAGTTTCTCAAGAGACTCGTTTTCCACAGTAGAGGTAACAAATGGCGTATCCAACAGAGAAGTTTGTGCCCCTCTACAACCAAAACTTTTTTCGTCAAATGGCATCTCCCCAGGAAAATTCGGCGAGAAGTTTGAGGAAAATCGCTACAAATAGCGCCCCTTGTCAATAAAGTTTATTGACAAAAGAAACTAAGACCAGTTCCTTGGTAGGAAACCAAGATCGAGGGGAATTTTACAAAAAAAACTAAGACCAGTTCCTTGGTAGGAAACCAGGATCGAGGGGAAGTTTATTTCAGAAACTGAGACCAGTTCCTTGGTAGGAAACCATGATCGAGGGGAAGTTTACAAAAGAAACTAAGACCAGTTCCTTGGTAGGAAACCAGGATCGAGGGGAAGTTTATTTCAGAAACTGAGACCAGTTCCTTGGTAGGAAACCAGGATCGAGGGGAAGTTTACATCAGAAACTGAGACCAGTTCCTTGGTAGGAAACCAGGATCGAGGGGAAGTTTATTTCAGAAACTGAGACCAGTTTCTTGGTAGGAAACCAGGACCGAGGGGAAGTTTACCTTTTCTAAGCAGCATCACTTAGCTAAAGAAGATGAATGTGCAAGCTGCCATTCATAACCACCATCAAAATTTTGGGTATTTCGATATTTAATCCTCTTGCACCCCGAATGCCCGAATACCTTCGTCATTCACACCTTCGGGTCCAAGAAGATTAAATAGGGGCATCTGTCATACCCCAAATCTTGACCACTAAGATTCCCATGATTGTGCAAGTCATCATCACAATATGGATGAACCATCATACTCCTCAGTCTCCCCAAAGATGGGTGAGCATCCACTACAGTCAGGATTAGGGTTTCAAGCCCTCTCAGAGCTCTTAGACAAAGGATCAATCAAATAAGTAACATGATCTTCAACTTGTCTAAACCTCTCAAACATCTACAATGGATCAAGAGGACTCCCACAACAAGAATCAGGCACAAGGCTGCAGCATTCCAAGTGGGTTAAGCTTCAAGATCGCCAGTGTCACCAAATTAGAGTTTTGGTCGACCAGGGCCTCCAGATGGAAATTTCCCTCTGGACATGAGTCGTTGCTTTACAATGTAACCTAGGATGCTCCATGTAACATCCTAAACCCAATCATCAAGTCAATTTAGTCTCTGGGGAAGCATTCATCAAAAATCAGGAATTAGGGTTTCTTGACCTAATTCACCCCCAAGTTGACTTTTAGACAAATCATGAGCCAAGACCTCAAAAGAGGATTTAAGGGTCTCTAATACACCACATTGATCCATTTGAAACAATGGATTGATCCAAGAAGCTTGATCAATAAGTCTCAATTTCATCTGCACTACAGTTAGGGTTTCGCGGGAAAAGTCAATTGTACCTTTGACTTTTGACCAAGGCATGCTCCCAAACCCTAAAACATGATTCAATACACCCTATAACACCCATGGAACATGTCCATCAAGTTTGATTTAGGTCAAGGACATGATTTCCCAAAGGATTGCACAGTTTGGAATTCATCTGACAAAAGTCAACTGTGCACAAAAGTCAAACTTTGACTTTTTGAGATTTTTCACAAAAATGGTTTTTTAACCCTAAAATGATGTTAATGTATGATTGGAATCATCATTCATCAAGAAAAATCAAGAAAAGTGGTATAACTTGTAAAAGGGGTAACCATAAAAAACTTAGAAAATTTTCTAAGTTATGAACAAAGTGGCTAGGGTACCAACTTTGGAGGATCATAACTCCTAAACCACAAAGCCATTTTTTCCCATCCAAAGCTGGATTTGTAGATCTCATTACCCTCTACAAAAGCTAAAAATTGACCTCCCTCCAAATTCCTCATGGATTTTGAGTTATGGAATGATCAAAATCAAGAAAAGTCACTTTTTTCCAACACTTAGTGAAATTTTCACAAAGTCAGAATCTGCCTTCACTTTTTTCAAAATGTAGGGGCATTTTTCACTTGGATCCAAAAGGTATAAAAAAAAACTATGATCAAACATTTGTTGTATCATATAATGGCTTTCCAAAATGGCCAATAACATCACCAAACTCAACTTGAGCCATGAGATATGACATTGGCAAGTTGCCTTGCTGAAAACTGCCAAGGCAAGGCAGATTTTGGAGTTTTGCTCGATTTGCCCAAATTTTGCAAAGGGCAAGCAACTCTATCCATCTGAACACCTCAAGGGGGGACCAAGGAGGAACCAACTCTGATCCCAAGCCTCCCAAGTTTTTGGAACAAAAAATAGCATGCCAAACCTAGAATTGCCTAAAATAGGGACAAGACTCCAATTTTGGAATGGAGCATTCAATGGAAGCACCAAGGTGGCATGGACTGAGTTATTTGCAACTGAATTCAGTCAAGACTTATCCAATACCAAAGGAACCAGCAGCTTGTGCCCTAACCTCTAGTCAATGGCTAGAGGAGACTTGGATTCCCATTGCTCAACATTGGCCAACCTTACTCAGCAGTTACCATTCACTATTCCTTATAAAACAAACTTGCTCTACTATAAATAGAGCTCAATTGTGATCAGTTTGAGTACACCAAAGCCATCAAACAGATGCTTTCCTCAAAATCTCTTCTTTCACTCCATTTTTACCTTCTAAGGCAAGTCACTATCGGGTTTTGAGTTGGAGAGCTATTCCAATCAAACCAATCACACACACACACCTCATAAACATCATGTAGAAATGATCCAAACACCCACATAACATCTGTAACACCAAAATCACAAAATCACTAGCCAATTACTCAAGTTCTTGACAGATTTGCAGTTGAGGTGCCATCCCAAGTTCCAGATCATTTCAATCCACTCCAAGCATCCATACACACTCCATAGCACCTAGGGAAGCTATCCATAACCTTGGAACCAAGTTGTAACACCTCTAGCACAAAACAAGATCACCAGCTGCAAGTGGTAAGCATGAACTCTTCTAACTCTATGATCCATGCAATTTTTGCTGCACAATAATTTGGCCATATGTTCATAATCATGCATGGAATGTTTTCCCTAAATCAATTGCATTGTTTGAATCATGTGTGGAATTTTTGAACCTTCATGCAGAAATTAGGGTTCTTGAGGTTTCTCTTTTATTTCTTATTCCATGTTAAAAATAAATGAAATTATAGACCATAGACATGATCGTGAGGTTAAAACGAGTAGATTGATATGTAGATTGCATGATATAATCAAGTATTCAGTGAGATTGGATAGAAAATGCAAATCTGCAGAAACAGAGGAAGGGCGCGTGTTCTTGCCTTTGTTCTTGGCGCCCTTTTTCAAAATTTGAATATTTGAATTTTGTGATTTTATTTAATTGATTCAAAAATTAATTTCTCTCTGAGTTTTAATGATTTTGAGTTAATTATTTTTTTAATAATTCACAAAAATGTTAAAATATTTTATTTTACCAAAAAATCCCAAAAATATTATTTATTTCATATAATTGATATTTTTGCAAAGAATTAATATTTTAATTGTATTTGACATTTAAAATATTTTTTCCTTCTTTATTTTGAAAATTTTAATGGATTCTAATCATTTTGTAGGTTAAAACTTGATTTTTGAAACATTAATCCAAGATCACAATTTGTTTTTCACATGTTAAACAATTTTGATCATTTTAATTGAATTTTTATTCAATTAAAACACATTTTGAAAACAAATTAGGGTTTTTGATTAATTCAACTCCAACAAACTTTTTCAAACACTTTTTGGGCCTCTATTAGAGTGTAAGACCCAACCCCTTTGAAATACAAACCTTTTGTGGGCCTCACTTATTGTATAAGTCCCATTGTACTTCAAAAGTTCGACGCGATTATCGCCCGTGTAAAACAAAACCCTGGGCCTTTCCTCGAGCTATAAGACCCATTCTAAATCATCTTTTTTGGGCCTCTAATAGAGTGTAAGACCCAATCCCTCTTTGAAACCAAAATAGCTTGGGCCTCAGTTGTTGTATAAGACCCATTGTGTTTTCAAGAGCCTCGGCACGATCGCCATTTTCGAAGCAAAATCATTTGGGCCTACCCTCGTCTTATAAGCCCCATTTCTTTTCTTTAAAAATTTTTGGACCTCTTGAGAGAGTGTAAGACCCATCCCCTTTGTACAGAAAACCTTTCTTGGGCCTCAGTCACTTGTATAAGCCCCTGTACAAATTCAAAACCACAGTGCGATCACTGATAAAACCCTGGGCCTCTCCTTGAGCTGTAAGCCCCAATTTTACTTTTCAAAGCACTTTCTCCTTTAATTTTGAATATACTATTGTTTTCATTTCTTTGTTGAACAACTAACAATACAGCATGGAAGCTCTACAACCGAGTAAGTGTTTATCTGCTTCCATTTACCTCTTTCATATGCATATAACTGTACTGTGGGGCTGTTTCGCTGTAAGTCTTCTTTCATAAACTCATATCAACTGTGTAATAATAGTATAGATATTTAGAGTTTCCCCGAAAACTACGTCTAGTACTAGGTAAAGCCTTGTTGGTCACTCTTTAATACAGTCAAAGCTAGATCCCCCATAGGAGCACCAGATACAGTCTTCTCTTCGGCTGTCACCCCTAGAAATTGTCAAAGATATTCTATTCCCCAGGGTTGATCTATTCTACGTGAATAGCATCTCTTGAGTTTCTTCCAAATTCTCGAACTTTCCTGGCTTGTTCTGTTCTCTGTGAATAGCCTGTCTTGAATTTCTCGAGGTTTGGGGACCCACAGGCTTCCTAAAAGCATCCCCGCCTCCTCTTGGGCATTGTACAAGGACCCACAGGCTTCTTAAAAGCATCCCCGCCTCCTCTTAGGCGTTGTACAAGGACCCGTCGGCTTCTTAAAAGTTTTCAGCCTCCTCTTGGGCTTAGTACAAATTGTCCCGACAACCTCCTAGAGGTATAGGAACATAAATTAGTCATCTTACTAGAGCAGTCTTTCAAAAGTCTAGATCTCGCTGCTATTGTTCCTTGAGCATAGTACAAAAGATAAAACTCTAGACTTGGATAGTCTAAGACCCTTGAGTCTCAGAGACATTCTCAAGCACTGTAAAAAATCCTGATCCTCGGATCACAACCTTACCCAAAATCTTTCTCATATAAGAACTGATTTTCTCTTTCCCAAACATACTGGTCACTTAACTGAAACAGTCACCATCGACAGCCTCCTCTTGGGATTTGTACAAATGATTCTCCCCCAGCAGAGTTAACCTTTTCAGACTCTCTTGTTGAGTCAACGACTTTTAGCCTCCATCTCGGGCTTCGTACGAGATACAAAAACACTCTCTTATTGAGTATAAAAGACTTTCTCGTTGAGTCACCCTCCTTTTAGCTTGCATCTCAGGCTTCGTACGAGATACAAAAACACTCTCTTGTTGAGTATAAAAGATTCTCTTGTTGAGTTAAACCACTTTTAGCCTCCATCTCGGGCTTCGTACGAGATACAAAAACACTCACTTGTTGAGTATAAAAGACTCTCTTGTTGATTCACACCTTTTAGCCTCCATCTCGGGCTTTGTACGAGATACAAATAACTCTCTTGTTGAGTATAAAAGACTCTCTTGTTGAGTCAAACCACTTTTAGCCTCCATCTCGGGCTTCGTACGAGATATAAAACACTCTCTTGTTGAGTATAAAAGACTCTCTTATTGAGTCAAATAACCTTTAGCTTCCGTCTTGGGCTTTGTACAAGACACATACAAAAATACTCTCTTGTTGAGTATAAAAGACTCTCTTGTTGAGTCACACCTTTTAGCCTCCATCTCGGGCTTCGTACGAGATACAAATCACTCTCTTGTTGAGTATAAAGGACTCTCTTGTTGAGTCAAATCCCTTTTAGCCTCTCTCTCGGGCTTTGTACAAGACATACAAAAACACTCTCTTGTTGAGTATAAAAGACTCTCTTGTTAAGTCACCCGACCAATAGCCTCCTCTTAGGCTTTGTATAAGGAAAACCTCGGTTAAGTCAATTAACCTTTTAGCATCAAAACTGTGCCTCGTTCACGGTATACAAACAATAACTCCTCCTTAGAGATGACAAATTCCCTCTCAGTTAGGAACCTCTTTAGCTTCACATCTTGGGCTTCGAATAAGATACAAATAGACCCTTCAGCTTCATATCTTGGGCTTTGAACAAGATACAAACCACCTTTAGTTTCACATCTCGAGCTTTGAATAAGACACCAAAACACTGATTTCTCGGTTTCGGAAAACGGGAATACGTAGGCATAAGATTGAAAGAAAAATCTCAGCGAGCACACTAATCACAAAAAAACCAAATCCCTTATCTCCTTCCAATCTGGCGCAGTATCCTAACAAAAATCCCCGTAAATAACCCCAGCATTTCATTTTTTAAAAATAAACCAAAGAGAGGCCCCCCACATTGATAGCATCTGTAAATTAACAGACCGCTATTTAAACTCAGTTTGCAAGCAGGGTTAGTTGGAGACATCTATTTCCCTTCCTTCATCAGATTCAATAGGATAAAAAATGAATCGACCTGTAGTTACCCCAAGAGCGACAGCGCTTAAGAACCACGTCCAAAATCGCTCGCTACACTCATGTGCTTGATGTTTGGTATTTGAACTGCTAAAATGTATAGCTAGTAATGCTTGGTGTTTGGCTTGTTGTTAACTTGAGAACTTGTTGCTAGCTTTTAAGTTAAGTTTTGATGTTCCAACCATGTGCTGGTAAACACTTCATCACTTGTTTGGATTTGTGCATCATATTATGACTTGGTTATCTGTTGGTATGCCTAAAATTGATACATCTAGACTGCTGTCTTGTTAGAGTTAAATAACTAGATACACTCTGAATGTTTACTTGCTGCTATGATATAGGTTCAGAAATTTTCTACCAAGTATGCTAACCATTGTTTCACCAATCTTCTGGTACTTAATATGTCATATTTGCTTTGCTGTCTTGTGATTTGTGACAAGTTTGCAGGCCAAAAATCCATGTCAGATATGTCTTACTATGTTTAAAACTTGTTTTGTCCATGTGCCACTGATGTTGTATTTGGTGTCTCCAATATGTGTGCAAGCTTTTAAGTGTTCAAATTTGAAATGTGTTGATTGCTGATCTGTTTGTTTGCCATGTAACCTTGGTTGATATTGGTTACTTAATCTCTTGAGGTATTTGTCTTGGTACCATATGCTTGCTACCATAGAACCATATGCATAATACTTTCCTAAGTTTACTCTGCATTGCCCTGAACCATGGCTGTCCCTCTTTCTAACTATTTGTTTGAATGCCACTGATAATACTTGATCATCTGATATGCCTATACTTTATGACCATTTGATTGCATATTGCCTTAAATCAGAACTGGTTTGATCCATACCTTGCAGTTTGTCTTTGTATCCATTATATGTCAGTACAATAAGAATTTTCCCTCACCATGCCATGTAATATGCCACTGTCTGTTTTGAATGACATTACTTGAGTAAACTTATTGCTATGCTGTCATGTCTTGTATCTTGTTTTTCCCTGAATACATGTATGGCCTTTGACTATCCGGATGTTGCTTATATGTGGTATTCTTGCCTAACTGTTATTTGATGTGTATAAATTCTGTTTGAACCTATGCTTCATGATAACTTTGTGTATCCAAAATGCCATGAACCTATGTCTTCTACCATCATGTTATTAGGATTAAATGCAAACTTTCCTTGACATTGTGTTTAATTCGTGTACCTATAATCTGGCCTTGATGTGTGAACTATTACTATGCCTTGTATGCTATCTATTTTGAAGTTATGTCTGTTGTCTTGTTCAGTACATCATGACATATGGATCTAGTTATTTGATTGGTATACTAGCATTAAAAAGTGCCTTTAATCCTATGAACTCATTGCCTTGTGGTATGTACAAGAATTGCCCTAAATGACATTTTGCTTGCCTGCACTGAATGCTTGTTATGATTGATGTTTTACTTTGTTGTCATCATCCTGTTATCACTCATTTAACATATTCTAAAATATGTCACTGATGGTTGGATTTGTCTTAAAATATGTCATTGTTTAACCTGTCCTATTCCCATCTCCTCAACTTTAGATTAACATGATTGAACTGTTATTGAATATTAGAAATGTGTTTAAAACTGACTGCATCATGTCTGACCATGTACTTGCCAATACATTATCATTCTATTTTCATCTGTTATTTTGAGTGAATGATGATGCTATTTTGTTTGTTTTGCTTTCTTGCACCTTAGTCAAATTAACCATATGATACATGTAATCTGGTCCAAAAACAACTGTGTTTTCTTTCATTCAGCATGTTAAGTCTTCAAGATATTTTAATATTCATGAAATCAATCTGATGCCATGCTGTTTTGAACCTTAGTCCACATAAATGTTTATTAAGTTGCATCCAAGTCATGTCTTTACATGTATTTCAATGAATGTGTAATGTGCTTGCTGAACCCTTGTGCAATACCAGTGCTTAAACCTGTTACACCCTATGTTCAGAACTGTCCCATTATTTTTGCTGTATGTTTGCATTACCAATGTAAGAGCTTACTTGGATGTTTGGTTTGTGTGTTTTGGCTCTGTTTGGTATTTCTTCGTTCATTAATTCATATGTTGTTGAGAGTTCAATCGAAGTTTCTTCCCTTTTCTGAGTAAGTGCTTTACAATTCGTATTGATTGAGAGTTTGGTTTGTTTCTTTATTTCTGAGCTGGCTCTTGAGTTTTGGTTGCTTTGCTTCATTTTGGTTATATACACGCGTGAGGACTTATATGTTTATGGAGTTGTGTTTTATAACAGACGAAACAGCCACCCCAGTGGCAAGCACACACATGCACACTCGCCTTTGACCATTAGGACTGAGGTTCGAATACCCCTCGCCCCAGTCCTTTTTTTTTTAATTTTAAAAATTGGCTTCGCTTCACATATATATCATTGCTACTATTATCTATTCAGAATGCGTGCATGGCTTGGTTGGTAATGTTTTAGGACTGAATGCGCATGGTCCTGGGTTCAATACCTAGGGGAGGCCTTTCCCTTTATTTTTACCACATGTTTGTTTTATCGTTTAGGCTTCAATTTCAAACCTTCATATCTTAACCATTTTTTTATCCTTTTTCACTCATTCTTTTTTCTAATTGTTTCTAATTGAATTTACATGTTGAATATAAAAAGAAATTGATGAAATTTTTTAATCTTGATGGCCTTTATTCATGTTGAAATTGGAAGTATCTTTTAGGTTTTTTATTGCATTATTTTACTCATCTTATTATGTTATCTTTTTTTATTTTGTTTAAGCAATGTTTAACGTATTTAATTTCAACCTTGTATGATGTTATAACTTTGTGCCACCCTAATATCTTATTTATGTCTTGTTATATTTTCATATAATATTCATGTAAACCCTCTATTTTCATAATAAGTAAAAAAAACTGTTATCTTCCCCTATTCCAAAGGAAAGTCCTCCTAAATTGACTCATGAGTCATTAAACAAACCACCCTACCTTTACGAGTATACTTAGATACTAACCCCTAGGGTTTCAACCCTTAGCATATCCTTAGCAAACATAACATAATACAAACTAAATAAGAGGTTCCTGTAGAATACTACAGATACTTAGGGTGCTAATACCTTCCCTTAGTATAACCAACCCCCGAACCTTAGATCTCCCCCCCCCCCCCTTTAGGTTTTTTCTCGATCTTGAACCTTTCCTTTGGATAAATCAAAGTCGGTGGTGAATTTAAAAGTTTTGTGATGCAAGTTAATTAATAGCTTGTTATCCGATTATCACCGTAACAAAAATGGCGACTTCACTGGGGAAATATTTTTGAGGGTTAAGCCCACCTTGTTTTTGCTTGTTTTATTTATGTTTGTTTGCTATACATGTACATATCTGTATATATATATCTGTATACTTGTTTCTGCTTGGGATCTTCTGTGTGTAGGGTGCTACTATTGAGTGGTGAGATAAGTCCTAACCCAGACTTGAGAGCACTTATGATAGGACGATGGTATATTCAAGGAGGCTTTGAGGGAGTCGATTCCTGAAAAAGTTGACTTGAGACAGCATCACTCAGTTTAGGCCCTCTTGGGAGTTTAGTCATGTTGAGCGAGTCTATTCGTGAAAAAGTGCTACTCTCAACGTAGGAGCCATCGATACTGAGAACCGTAGTTATTTCCAAACCCCCCTTGGCCTTTTAGGATGTAGTACGGTGACCATGATGGAGTCTATTTCTGAAATGGTTGTCACACAATACTACACTCAGACGAGATTCTCTTGAGAATTTTATTGATTACCAAGTCATTTGGGAAGTCGATAAAATCCGAAAGATGGGTTGTCGACTCTGGGAACTTCTTAGAACCCTGTTCAACATATGAAAACCAGTAGTACATACTAATGGGATGGGTAAACCATGGCTCCATGCTCAAACCTAAACCCTTTTGTTTGTGTGCATTTGTGATTTTGTGTGTATCTTTGTGTGTGCTTTGCATTCATAGATCATAAGCATTCATGTCGTATCTGTTTCATGGAACTCAGATTTCTCTTTTTGTAATATCAGAGGGATATCATGGACAGTTCAAGAAGAATTACTATCAAATGCACTTTCAAGAATCCAAACTTGGATGGCCCAAGGAGATTGGGAGATTTGCTAACAGACCCTGAGGGATTCATAGACAGATATGGGAAGTTGTGGGTTTTGTTGAAAAAAAACATTGATGAAGGGCTCCTCTCAACTCTGCTTCAGTTTTACGACCCAAAATATCACTGCTTCCCGTTTCCTGACTATCAACTCTTGCCCACCCTTGAGGAATATTCTCAGATAATTGGTTTATCTATCAAGGACGAGTCCTCGTTTCCTATCTTCGAGAAGGATCCCAAAGAGGAAGAGATAGCTAAGAAAACTCATTTGGAGTTAGTTGACATCAAAAGCAATTTGACTTCCAAGGGTGGAATTTTTGGGTTAACTGCTAAGTTTTTGTTTGAAAAGGCTCGTTACTTTGCTAAACACTCCAACCGGGATGCCTTTGAAGCTGTTTTTGCATTGCTCATCTATGGACTTTTTTTGTTCCCAAATATTGACAACTTTGTGGATCTGAATGCAATCAAAATCTTCTTGAAACAAAACTCGGTACCTACTCTACTTGCTGAAGCTTATCACTCAGTCCATACAAGAAATGCTCATGGTAACGGACAAATTACTTGTTGTGTCCTCATGTTGTATAGATGGTTTATTTCGCATCTACCAAAGGCAAACGCATTCTGGGATTCCAAGAAAGGATGGTGGTCCCAGAGAATTATGGCCCTCTCCCATGCAGACATTGACTGGTATAATCGGGTGTATGATGGAATTCTGATTATAGATAGCTGTGGAAACTATGGAAACGTGCCTCTTCTTGGCATAAGAGGTGGAATTAGCTATAACCCTGTATTGGCACGACGCCAATTAGGGTACCCTTTGGAGGATAAACCTCTTAGTGTTCATCTGGAAAACATTTATTTTGAAGAATATGACAAGAATGAAGAGCAGAAAAAGTTGATCTTAAACGCCTGGGGTAGCAAGCACAAAAGAGGAAGAAGTTCTTTGGGAAAACCTAACTGCGTGTCATTGGAGCCCTACCTCCAATGGGTCCGAAGAAGAGCCATCGAGTTAAAGATGCCCTACAAGAGGCAGGAACCAATTGCTTTGAAGAATGAACCTGTTTTATACTTTATGTCAAGAGAGGAAGAGTTGGAGATTTCTTTGAGACGAACCCAACGGTCAGAAGAAGCCTGGAAACTCAAATATCAAGCGGTTGTTGAAGAAAACCTGGAACTCCAAAAACAACTACAGGCCAAGAACGAAGAGTTACTTTCATGCAAGAAGATAAAAGCCCAGGAAGATCCAAGTTCCTCTAACACTCAGCCTCCTGCATGGAAATCCATCATCGACAACCTCGTCACAGAAAGGGACCAGATAGAGAAAGAAATCAGAAAACTCAACATGAGACTCTTAGGAGAATCTCCTTAGGAATTTCTAGCTTTTATTTAGCTTCGTGTTTAGGGCTTTTGGAAGTGTATCAACTCTTGTAATTCACCTTTTTATTAATGAGAATGAGGTCTTTTGATATCTCTTGATATTATGCAAGTGTTTGAATTCCATGAAACGTTGCATTGCTTTTGTATTCTTTGCTAAACTATCAAGATACTAATTTTGTTTTACAGTTTTTTGTAGAAATGGATGCTGCAGGGAAAAGAGTCTGGCCTTATTTCTTTGAACTCCCAGAGTTGGAGCAGTTGTTGTGGTTGGGAGATATGGTTGAGAACCAGTCAGCCTTCACTGATAGATATGGGTGTATTATTCCACTGATGAGAATACCGGTGACCATAGGGCCCCTTGAAGTTTTGGTCCAGTTGTATCATCCTGCATACCGCTGTTTCGTGTTCCCTGAATTCCAATTGGTGCCAACCTTAGAGGAATTCTCTGCCATGATAGGGATTCCTGTCAAAGAAGCTCTCATCTTTTCTGGGATTGAAGAGATGCCTTCCGGCAGAGACATCGCCAGAACAACAAGAATCAAATTGTCTGACATCCAGGCTTATCTGACTAACAAGCCCACCCAATTTTTGCTAGAGAAGGCTCTTTACTTCAAGGACAGAGGAAATACTACACTATTTGAGTCAACTTTTGCTCTACTACTCTACAGTCTGTTCTTGTTCCCAAATGCAAAGAACTTTGTGGATATTCAGGCTATCCAGTTATTCGCGATCAACAATCCAGTTCCAACGCTGCTAGCCGACGTCTACCACGATGTTCAGACCAGGTATACAAGAGGCTGTGGACAAATCGTCTGTTGCGTGGCTCTTTTCTATAAGTGGTTCAAAACCTACTTGCCAAAGACGCCAGCCTTTTGGGAGGTTAAGGACTGTAAGATCTGGTAAAAAAAATTGATGGAATTGCAGCATACTGACATTGAATGGTATGATTCAACTGAAGAAGGAATTATTATAATCCATAGCTGTGGGGATTGCCCCAATGTGCCCCTTATGGGGAGGAACGGTTGTATCAACTACAACCCTGTCCTTACCCGCCGTCAGCTGGGTCATCTGAAGGAGGGAATTCTAGATGATGAGGACATGCAGATGATGTTTTATGATGAAAAGGAAGGGTTTGAGATGAAGATGCGATTGGAGCGCACCTGGCGCCAAATTAACAGACAACTATGGAAAGCTGAATGCCCAGTCACTGAGGCCCACTTACAATGGTCTCGTAACATAGCTCGTGTGATGAGGAAGCCACTTCCTCGCCACGAATCACCTTCAAAGGCAAAGCAGAGGATGGTGAAAGCTTTAGGAGAACTGGTTCTTGCAAGAGAGGAGACAAAAGAGCGTATCAGTAAATTGATGAGAATGATTAATGGAGGAGAAAGATCATCCACCAGTGGATCCAATTTCTAGAACCTTAATGTTGCTGCTATTTTTGTTGTTTCCTTTTGTCGTTGTTGTTATTCCCTTCTGTTGAGGGTGTGTCCCCACTTTTGTACCAAAGCATGAAGATACTCTGCTCTTGATATAATGCTCACCATATTCTTGAATGAAGAAGTTTATTTTGTTAAAAGATTCTATTGTCTACATTATTTGAAAAAATTCCTTTGGTTTCTTGATAGTTTAGCTTGCATTTGCATTTGCATCCTCATTTGCATCACCATGTGCATTTTTCCTTGTCTTTTTCTCATGTCACCGTGTTCTCTCCAGAATCGTCACACTGAATCCCACACACTACTACAACACTCGGGCCCGAGCTCAATTAAGGATGTCAGAAGCATACAGAGAAATGGATAGAGTCAACAATGAATTGAATGAAATATGAGGAGGGATGGGACAAATCCTCGAGGCTATCAACGTCATGAGAGCAAAAATGGACACCCAGGCTACTGTGGTCTCTGAAATAGTCACTGCAACGGTAGAACCTCCTATCATCCCTGTCATGAACCACACTTTGGGCATGCCCATTGATTTTATCCGTGCTACAGTTCCTTTATCTACTCAGCAAACAGTTCCTCTGGTCAATGAGACTCTACATGCTGTTCCTACCTTTGCTCCACTAGCAGTACAAACACAGGTGCATCCGGTTTTCCAAAACCATCATCCTTATGATTACATTGATGTGTCAGAAGAAGGGGATGATTGACACGAGAAATTGAGAGAAAGTGTCGAGACAATGCAGAGAAAAATGAAGGCAAAGGAGTTAAGTAATGCATTTAGCACTGACATTAAGGATATGTGCTTAGTGTCAGACTTGGTAATTCCACCTAAATTCAAATTGCCAAATTTTGAAGTGTACTCAGGTGCCACATGTCCCAGATCCAATATGATCATGTACAATCGAAGAATGGCCGCGCATGTACGTAATGACAAACTAATGATCCACTATTTTCAAGACATTTTAAAAGGGGCTGCTGCTAAGTGGTATCTAAGTCTAGACTAGTCCCAAGTCCATTGTTTCCAGGATGTGACTGATGCTTTTGTAAAACACTATAAATACAATATGGATCTGGCCCCTGACCGCAGGCAGTTATTGAGTATGGCCCAGAGCAGTACTGAATCCTTCAAAGAATATGCACAACGATGGAGAGAAACGGCATCTCAAGTTGAACCTCCCTTGACCGAGAAGG
This sequence comes from Lathyrus tuberosus, assembly GCA_022829125.1. Taxonomy (NCBI): domain Eukaryota; kingdom Viridiplantae; phylum Streptophyta; class Magnoliopsida; order Fabales; family Fabaceae; genus Lathyrus; species Lathyrus tuberosus. Next base: position 8,273,630 of record JALAZF010000082.1, on the reverse strand, counting down.
AGTTGGCTGATTGGTTTGTAGACACAGTGAAGTCTGAATTTAATGAGAGAATGATCAGCAGTGTCAGTGCTAATTTCACTGATATTATTACAGTTGGCGTAAAGGTAGAGGCATGATTAAAGAGTGGAAAGGTAATCAGTTCTTTGAGCAGTCCAATTGGCGCCAGTGCTAATAAGTCTCCTAGTCACTCTCACAAAAAGAGGGAAGGATAAACCAATGCCGTCATGGGAGGAAAGAAACAGAGCCCTCGATGGAAACAACCAATGTATCAGTAACAGTCGAGTCCAAACTTCTCTCAACATCCAATTTACTCATTGCAGCAACCTTACATAGAAGCTGTTATGCCTACTTTCAACCACCAAGCAGCGTAGCAGGCGCTGACCTATCAACAAACAGCTTATCAGCAATGGCCTAAAACCCAGAATCATCAACAACCAAGACCACAGGTTCCACAGCAGAATTTTCCTCACAAAAGGCAAGGGGGAAAGGCAATGTTTCCACCTATACTGATGTCCTACACAGAGCTCTACCCCTCCTTAGTGGAGCAAGGGCTGATTGTTACTAGACCTTTGGGACCACCAACCTAGAAGTCTATGTCATTCTTCAATCCAAATGCGAATTGTACTTTTCATCAAGGAGGGGCTGGTCACGATTTTGAGGGTTGTTTAGCGTTGAAAAATATAGTGAAGGGATTGATTGAGAAGAATATCCTATCATTTGCTGATAATCAACCGAATGTGAAAAACAATCCTTTGCCTACTCATGGGGTTACTAATGCCATTGAAGATGAAAAGAATGAGGTATTGGTTCTGGACGCAACAAAGATCAAAACTCCTATCAAGGCCTTGCATGCTAAGTTATTTAAAGTTGGGTTAGTTAAAGTGTAATGTCAGTATCAAAGGCTTCCGTTTAGTCTAAGACGATGTTCAATACCTGATCAATGAAGGGTTCTTACAAGTATTCAGCAAAGAAAAGGAGGATAAAGTTGTAGCAATTGAACCTGTGTTTAACCTATCGAAGCCAAGCGAGCAAGTATCCGAGTCCAACATACCTAAATCTGGGTCTGTGGTTCCTGTATTTAATAAACCAGCACCAGTTTTCAACAATACTAAGTTTGTTGTCGCTTCCACTGTCAGTCATTTCAAGCAATGTGACACCCGACAACCTATGCCATTTAGGTTCAGAGGGACCAAGGCCGTACCATGGATCTATGAGAATGTCATGGGTAACAAAAAATGAGAAGACGTGATTCCAAGGAAAGAGGTGGGAATCGCTGTTGAAGACGCAGTTCCAAGGAAAGAGGTGGGAACTACTGTTGAAGATGTGACAAACATAGTTGGAACCGGAAAGATAACCCGAAGTGGCTGAGTATACACTCCTTCTTTCAAAGAAACTACACCCAAGGAAACTGTTGTCCCCATACTGACTAGAGACAAAGGGAAGGAGGTAATTTCTCAAGAAGAAGATGAAGAGTTCCTAAGGATTATCAAGAGGAGTGATTACATGGGGGTAGATCAGCTCCATCAGACCCCATCCAAGATTTCGATCTTGTCTCTGTTAGTCAATTCACCTGTTCATAGGTCAGCGTTGCAGAAGGTACTGGCCCAGGCACACGTAGCCCAAGATATAACAGCTGGACAGTTCGACCATGTTGTTACCAACATTACAGCTTGTAACACTCTTAATTTCAGCGACGAAGAGTTACCTCAAGCAGGAAGGAACCATAACCTTGCATTACACGTGTCAATGAAGTGTCAGGAGGATACAATGGCCATGGTTCTTGTAGATACCGGTTCATCCTTGAATGTTTTGCCAAAAAGAACCCTTGAGAAGCTGTCTTACCAAGGAGCTGCAATGAGACCCACTTTACTCATTGTTAAAGCCTTTGATGGCTCAAGAAGATCAGTGATGGGTGAGATTGAGTTGCCTGTCTTGATTGGTCCACAAATATTCAACATCCTTTTCCAGATCTTGGACATCAACCCCGCCTACAGTTGTTTGTTAGGAAGACCATGGATCCATGAGGCTGGCGCTGTGACCTCTACTCTGCATCAGAAAATGAAGTTCATGGCCGAAGAGAAATTGGTTATTATACACGGGGAGGAAGACCTGATGGTCAGCAATTTATCCTCATTTCGGTATATTGAGGCGGATGAAGATGCCTTGGAAACCTATTTCCAGGCTCTTGAGATAGCAAATGCCATTATGCTTAATGATAAGGAACCAGTGGCCTCTGGTTGTCCATCTTTTGCTTCTTTCAAAAGCATTCAATCTGCTCTGTAAGGAGGAGTACCTGAAGGCTAGGGCAAAGTCGTCGAAGTCCAAGAAAGAGAAAAGTACCAAGGGCTGGGTTACAAACCAACTCTTGAGGAAAAAGCTGCTCTAACAAAGGGAAGACCAAGGACCATTCAAGAGGTGTTTGTCAGTGGAGGACAGCAGGTCCATGCCATCATTGAAGACGCTGAAGACAAAGATATCAGCCACTTAGTGTTTCAGTGTGATGCCATTTTAAGTAATTGGGAAGCTATTGAGATCCCTACTTTGTACCCTATGCCAGAGTAATTTGTTTGCTTTTTTTGATTGTTTTCAATTTCGCAGCCTTGCCCAAGGCTATCGGATTATTTTGTATGGGCCACCGCTTTTAAATCTTATTAATCAATGAAAGTGTTTATTTTGTTAAAATTCTGTCTTTATTCTTGTTTTTGCTTTGAGAAAAATGGCAATCTTTTCAAAACTACAAAAAATTTCTTCTTCTTGCGTTCATGTTTGTGCATTTTAATAAAATAAACCCCTCCATCATGCACACTGAATCCCAAACCCATTGTATTCAATGACCCTACTCTCACTATCGACTTTGATTCGCCTATTTATCAAGCTGAGGAGGAAGAGGATTATGAGGTCCCCGATGATTTGGCAGAAATGTGTGAGTATCAGTACACGGATCTTTAGCGCATGAAGAACAGGTCGACATCATCAACCTTGGCACCGAAGAAATGAAGAAAGATGTCAAGATTGGGGCAACACTTGGGGCAGAAATTAGACGACGGCTAGTACTGCTTTTGGAAGAATATGTAGATGTGTTTGCTTGGTCTTATCAAGACATGCCTGGATTGGATACAGACATAGTAATGCATAAGCTACCACTCAAGCCTGAATGTCCACCTGTGAAACAGAAGCTTCGTAGAAGTAGACCTGATATGGCTCTCCAAATCAGAGATGAGGTTAAGAAACAACTGGATGCAGGTTTCTTGGCAGTTTCAAAATATCCGGAATGGGTAGCCAACATCGTGCCAATAATGAAGAAAAATGGTAAAGTGCGAATGTGCGTAGATTACAGGGATCTCAACAAAGCTAGTCCCAAGGACGATTTTCCCTACCGCATATCGACACTCTTGTGGATAATACAGCCAAGTTTATAGTCTTCTCCTTCATGGACGGTTTCTCCAGTTACAATCAAATCAGAATGGACCCAGCTGATATGGATAAAACTACATTCATCACTCTATGGGGAACCTACTGCTACAAAGTCATGCCCTTTGGTTTGAAAAATGCAGGGGCACCTTATTCCATGACATGATCCACAAGGAAATTGAAGTATATGTGGATTATATGATTGTTAGATCTCAGAGCGAAGAGGAACATTTGAGCTATCTTTTAAAGTTATTTAAGAGACTCCGGAAATATCAGTTGAAGTTGAATCCGACCAAATGTACCTTCGGTGTCAGGTCAAGGAAGTTGCTTGGTTTTATTGTCAGTTAAAGAGGAATTGAAGTAGATCCTGATAAGGTATGAGCTATTCAAGAAATGCCAGCTCCGCAGACTGAATCTCAAGTAAGAGGATTTCTGGGTCGTTTGAACTATATATCCAGATTCATCTCCAACATGACTCCTATTTGTGAACCGATCTTCAAATTACTCCGCAAAGATCAGACTGTAGAGTGAAATTCTGATTTCCAACAAGCTTTTGAAAAACTCAAGAACTATCTGCAAGAACCACCTGTCTTGGTTCCTCCTATTCCCGGAAGAGCTCTCTTCATGTACATGACTGTTTTGGAAGGATCCATGGGCTGTGTTTTGGGCCAACATGATGAAACTGGTCGCAAAGAGCATGCCATTTATTACTTGAGCAAGAAGTTCATTGATAACAAAAGCCGTTATTCACTGCTTGAGAAAACCTGTTGTGCTCTAGCATGGGCCGCCATACGTTTGAGGCAGTATTTGATATGTTACACTACTTTGTTGATCTCGAAAATGGATCCAATAAAGTATATCTTTGAGAAGCCTGCTCAAACAGGAAATCTTGCCCGTTGGCATATGCTATTGTTAGAATATGATATCCAATATGTTCCTCAGAAGGCTATCAAGGGAAGTGTTTTATCAGAGTACCTTGCAGATCAGCCTGTGGAAAATTATGAACCTCTCAAGTTTGATTTCCCGGATGAAGACATCATGGTAGTAAAAGATTGTGAAGAGCCCGACCCTAATGAAGGTCCTGAGCCCGGTTTTAGATGGAAGATGATGTTCGATGGTTCTTCCAATTTCAAAGGACATGATGTAGGTGTTGTATTGATAAACCCCGATGGTGGTTATACTCCTTTCACAGCAAGGTTGGACTTTGGATGCACGAACAATATTGCCGAGTACGAAGCATGTATTTTGGGTCTAGAAGCTGCAATTAATCTTGGAATCAATATTCTTGAGGTCATAGGTGATTCTGCGTTGGTCATCTACCAAGTCAAGGGTGAATGGGAAACTAAGGATGAAAAGCTCATTCCGTACTGTGCTTACATTATGGAATTGATTAAGTGCTTTGATGAGATCACTTTCCGTCATATACCTCGCACTGAAAATCACATAGTTGATTCCCTAGCCATGTTAGCTTCCATGTGGCAAGTCAGGTTTCGCAATGAAGCACCTCTCATCATTATTGAGCACAAGACCGAACCAGATTACTTCCAGTTAGTTGAAGAAGAGATGGATGGAAAACCATGGTTTCACGACATCATGAATTATCTGAAGACTCAAGAGTATCCTGCCAATGCTTCCAGTCTTGATAAGAAAACTTTGCGAAGATTTTCATCCAAATTCTTTTTCAGTAATAATGTACTTTACAAGAGGAATCATGACATGGTCCTGCTAAGATGTGTTGACAAGCAAGAAGCAGACCTGTTGATTCACGATATTCACGAAGGAGCCTTTGGCACTCATTCCAATGGGCATGCCATGGTTAAGAAGATCTTGAGAGATAGATACTATTGGTTGACTATGGAAACTGACTGTATCCAATACGCCAGAAAGTGTCATAAGTGCCAGATCCACGCTGATAAGATGCATGTTCCTCCGACATTGCTGAATGTTCTGTCATCTGCTTGGCCTTTCTCTATGTGGGGCAACGACATGATTGGAGCTATTGAGCCAAAAACTTCTAATGGCCATCGTTTCACTCTAGTGGCCATCGACTATTTCACGAAGTGGGTTGAAGCCGCTTCCTACGCCAATGTGACCAAGCAAGTGGTTGCCCGTTTCATCAAGAATAATATCATATGTCGTTTGTCGCTCCCGAAAATTGGATTCGCATCCAATCGTCAGTACAAACGCGAGAGAGGCGTAGAAAACACAGAGTCGCCAACAATGTGTATTTATCCCGGGAGAGGGAAAGGAAACACCACATAAACCTGAAGGAAAGGAAAGAGCATGGTCTTGCGACCAAGAGAACGGGGTTCGGGAGTCGTTTATGCAAGGGGAAGGTGTTAGCACCCCACGCATCCATCATACCCAATGGGATCCACGCTTGCTTGTCTCGATCAAAGGGTGATAGAAAAGATACTGGAAAAAGAACTGCTACAGAAAAGGATAAGGAAAAAGAAAGGAAAAAGAATGAGAAACGAAAAACAAATGTAGGGAAAATAAAAGAAGTGCTCGCATGGGCCCTACCCCACTGCCTACGTATCTCATCGGGAATATGAGAATCAGAGCGACGTAGTTCCCCTCAACGGGTGTTGCTCTGTCTGTGTTTTTTAGTGGAATACGTCAACGTTCGCGTTCTAGCAGTTTAGCTGTTACAGCTCGCTGTATGGAGACTTAGGCGTTACCTGTTTGCGGTAGAACGGAAATGACGCGTCCTTTATGAAAGGAGTGAAGGAGATGAGAAAAGAATTCCCGAAGGAAAGACGTTATTTGTTTGTTTTTGTCTTTTAGAAAGAAGTGTTTTTGAAGTTATTTGTAACTTGCATTGAACCAAAGTCTTAGATATAGGAACGAATACTTCGCACATCGCCCCCAACAGGACGTACACTAGGTATCCTAGAAGAATGAGAGGAAGCCCCTCATCCCCCACTTCCCACATAGAAGGCCCAAGCGCAATACACGTTATCTTTTATTAAGTGTTTTCAAGAAGTTCTGAGATGAGAAGAGAGACGACACAAAGGAAACTCTAAAGGGACACTAAGAGTCCTAATGTTATCATGCATGGATTTCCTAAGGTTAGTGAGGCTTACCTAAAACCTAATGCTAATCCTACTCCAGGCTTAATCAAAAATTAAGTTGGACTAGGTAGCTCTAAGGGGAGAGAATCCAAGACTTAAACAAGTCTTGAGATTCATGGGATGAAAGAGAGTGAAAGAGAAGAAGAAGAATGAGAAGGAGAAGATGAGATACAAAGCATGGAAGCAAGCACATCATATCATAAATGTCCAAATCAAATCATCAAAATGTTTCAAAGATTAATGCAAAATAATTCAAGTAAGCATGCAAAGATAAACATGAAAAAAGACAAGCATACTTGTATGGAATGCACAATTAAGCATACATGGACCTCACATTAAAATGAAATGAGAAAGACAAGATTAAGATGAACACAAGTCAGAACCAAGATCAAATCATCATCAACAATTCACATGTACAAAAGAGGATCAAAACATGAAACAAAATGCACCAAATAAAGTCCACAAAAGTTCCAACACTTAAGCATATCCAAACATGATTCAAAAATGATCCGCAAATGGAAAAATTAAGTCAAAAGGGACCCCAACTAGAGGTAAACATCATATCCAATGCTCATGCAAAGAAACAAGAAGAAACTCAAGTAAATAGGCATGACAAGTCAACTTGGGTAAAGAGATGTCAAGATATAATCATGCATAAGTCACTTAAGCACAAATAGACAAACATATATCAAATGACATTCAGAAATTGTGAAATTAAAACACAAATGACCTAAGTCAGAAGCCGATCACATGCCAAAATATCTCACAAAAATTCACAAGTTAAGCACCTCAAACAATTAAACAAAGATCACATAGGAATCATGAATCAATATGCAAAAGAGAGGGAATAAAATGCAATATTAAAAAGTTCTAAAAAGGAAACAAAAATTTTTTTAGGAACCTCAACATGTTGGTGAAACAATGCAAAAGGAATGGGTTCAGAATGTTTTATATGCTATGAGAAATAAAATTTACAATGCAAAGTGTGCACAATTGAAACCAATTCAAAAGAAATTAAAGCAACAATTAATTCAGATGCCAAAAATAAAATAAAAGAAGAAAATAAAATTTGAATTTTTTTTATAAAATGCTAAACATGCTTCATGATTTTTTTTTATAATTTTTGGATGCATAAAAATGATTTTAAAAATTAAAATGCAAATGCAACAACTAAATGAAAAATGAAATAAATGAAATGAAGCCAGGGGTGCATTCAGCAAGCCAAACACGTTGAAAACAACAAAGGCCCAAAAGGGAGGGGTTCAGAAAGCAAGCCCAAGACAAGAAAGGTCCATCAGTGAAGTCAAATATAGCATGGATTTCAGTCAACATTCAGAACTCACACCAGCCAATAGATTAATCTCACGCTTCACAACCAGTCAAATAATCCACAAGGTAAGCAAGATCAATGGACCAGATTAACACGCGTATGATAATAATGATGAGCAAGCAGACACAAGATCATCAGCAATTAAAATAACAACACGTGATAGGCATGTGGCATTTTTAATGCGTTGGCGCAACAACAACCATCAGATCAATCATGCGTTCCAGATCAAGTCAAACAATCGCAAAATCATACATGATGAGAGGCTGTGATTAAAGGCACATTATAGCAACCATGGGTTAGCAAGCACACGAACATTAAAATAAAACAGAATTTTAAATGACGTGGCAACGTGATAACCCTTGGATCAAGAGAGTGGACGGCAGAGATTCCTTCTTCTTCCTTCAAACCTTTGGCCGGACGGAGCAATAACCAATCGCTGAAGTTAGGGCTCCGGTCACCCTCTCCGGTGAGCACCAACATTAAAAACTCCAAAAATGACAAATAAGTATACCATTTTGACCAGAAAACAATGAGGATCACAAATATCATGTTCATTTCAACATATCAATAACATATAAGCCAAATCGAAGAGAAACAGTTTGGATCCAAAAACTTAAATCACCAAATACATCCATGATACACGTCCAAAATCAAAACAAAATAGATCATCATGCTCAGTGAACTTCAAAGATCATTATGCACATCTAAAATTCAAGTTCTATGAGTATGAAATCAACACCAACCTGAACCTTGAAGAGCTTGAAATCCTCCAAGAAATCCCTCCAAAAACTGCAGATCTTCCTCTTTTGAGCTCTATTTGCAAAATAAATGCAAATAGAGGCTTGAATCTGGCTAGATCTAAGACTTTGAGCTTGATCCCTCTTGAGATGCATTTGATGAAATCCTTGCTTACAGCTTGAAACAATGGTGGATTCACACTCCTTTCAACTCACTGATCAAGAATATGCTAAGAGATTTTCAAAATCCCTCAAGGAATGAGAGATTCGAAGAGAGAAAGGTGAGAGGTGAAAAATGGAATTCTGAACCACAATGAGTGCATGACCTAATTTTGGAGGCATGAGTAAGCTTATATACTCTCCATTAGTCCACTTATTAGAATTAGCAAGTGATTAGAACCTTGGTTAATGAGATTTGGATGATTTTGTAAATTTGCATTTTGAGTTATATCCACTAAACCACACGTGCAAGAGCCATGTAATCAGCATGATTCACCTCCAATTTACTTATTGATCACCTCTGAATGGTACTTGGGCCTTGCAATGACTTGGTTTATGAGATTTGAATCCATTTGCAATTTTACACTTTGTGAAAATAATGAGAAATATGGCATGAAATAACTTGATTCAAAAGCCAAACTTGTGCCAAATGAAGTGTACTTGAGTGTGATAATCTGACTTGAGTCATTAGAAGCCCTTACAACTCATTTTGAACCAAAATGCCAAAGGTGGAAAAAAGTGATACATGTGAGAACCCTTAAAACATCTTGCCTTCTTTTGATCATAACTAGAGTTCCATAAATGATATGGAGACCATCTAGTACTTTTTGGAAATGGGAGAGAAAGATCTTCAACTTTCATGTTGGAGGAAAATTCATTTGAAGTTTCCTTGATGATGAAAAGCTAAGTTGAATGTAGTGGAAAAATTGCCAAAAATGGAAAGTCCTCATTATAGGCCATTTTCCAAATTTAGTAACTTTTGTACAAACTCTTGATTCTTGAAGAATGACATGAATCTTAGCCTTTGAGGACCATGTGAGGACATGAGACCTTGAACATCATGACAAAGACCTCAAAATTCCATGGTTGACTTTCCTTTTGAACTGTTGACTTTTGCTTACTTCACAAGTAACTGATCCACTGAAAATCCTCCACAATGAACCACTAGCCAAGTCTCTATCCATGAACACTTGTGAGCATATAGAACCCATGATAATGTGTTTGAACAAGCAACACCCATCAAGAAGTCCTTTGGAACCAAAACCCTAATTTGGACCATCTGATTAGGAGAGTGTGGTTCACTTGCAATCTCTTGCCATGCTTGACCTTATGAAGATATGATGAACCCCTATGAGACACCTTGAGGCTTGAAACTTGAGAATATGGACCAAGTACCTTGATCCTATGCTAAGAACCAATGCTATGCACAATGCAAATGCAAGAAATGAAAAGAAACATAAGCCAGTTAGTATATAAACAAGAGGGCAAATTTTGGGGTGTTACAGCTGCCCCTATTCAATCAACTTGGTCCTGAAGGTATGATAGCAACGGGTGTCATGCGTTCAAAGGATTCATGGAGATTAAATACCAAAAGAAACCTAAAATTTGCATAAAGAACGCCATCCCAGCTGATAAAGGGAATTGGCAAAGAAACCTTCAATATGACTTCACATGAGAGATGACCTGAGCGTCAACCTCTGCGGGGGAAGTACAACAAGCAATCTTCAACATGACTTCACATGAGAGAGACCTAAGCGTCAACCTCTGCGGGGGAAGTACAACAAGAAATCTTCAACAGGACTTCACATGAGAGATACCTAAACGTCAACCTCTGCGGGGAAAGCACAACAAGAAATCTTCAACATGACTTCACATGAGAGAGACCTAAATGTCAACCTCTGCGGGGGAAGTACAACAAGAAATCTTTAACAGGACTTCACATGAGAGAGACCTAAACGTCAAACTCTGCAGGGGAAGTACAACAAGCAATCTTCAATAGGAATTCACATGAGAGAGACCTAAGCGTCAACCTCTGCGGGGGAAGTACAACAAGAAATCTTCAACAGGACTTCACATGAGAGAGACCTAAGCGTCAACCTCTGCGGGGGAAGTACAACAAGAAATCTTCAACAGGACTTCACATGAGAGAGACCTAAACGTCAACCTCTGCTGGGGAAGTACAACAAGAAATCTTCAACATGACTTCACATGAGAGAGACCTAAACGTCACCCTCTGCGGGGGAAGTACAACAAGAAATCTTCAACAGGACTTCACATGAGAGAGACCTAAACGTCAACCTCTACGGGGGAAGTACAACAAGCAATCTTCAACATGACTTCATATGAGAGAGACCTAAGCGTCAACCTCTGCGGGGCAAGTACAACAAGAAATCTTCAACAGGACTTCACATGAGAGAGACCTAAGCGTCAACCTCTGCGGGGAAAGTACCATAAGAAATCTTCAAACGACTTGATGACTTCGTTGGGAATGAGGGAACTCTGTTAAACAACATCCCTTGAATCGTATCCTCTTCTGCTGGCAAAAGAAACCCTGCAACAAAATACCAAACCTGGCTTATGCTTCAGATGCATATGTTTAAATTTTGCCGTAATGCTCCATACGAAATGGAATGCTACGCATTTGGGAGGATGCCATGCAAAAATGCTTATGCAATGCAAAAGGGGTGTCCTAGCGAAATAAACGCTAAGGACCAAGGCAGCTCCGCTGAGGACGACAAACTAAATTATCATCAAACCAAAGAAATCTGGTTGAGGAAAACTTCACACTGCTGGGAAGAAACAAGTTCACCAATTCTGCTGGAGATGGATGACACTCCGAGAAGATATCCACTTCGTCAGGGATGGTAATGATATTGAAGATGGAAGTTCCTCCGCTGGGGATTACCGAATACTTCAAAAACTAGACCTGAAGAGATGCCAATAACTATTGGACTTACAACCTGCTAGGGAATACCAATTGCCGTTGGGCCACATCACTGGAGAACCAACAACAAAATCTGCTTGGGGATATGAGCTGTCAACACCTGCTCTGTTAGGGGATAAATGAAGCTCGTGAAGGAGAACGATTGCCCCATGCTCTGTGGGGAAAACATCACCAATCTCTTGCTAGGGAAGTAGAAATGACCACTTCTAGCTTCCTGCTGGGAAATGATAAGCCGACACAGCTCTTGCTGGAGAGAGATCTCTTATACCCTTCTGGGAAAATCCATCTTCAACGACTCCGCTTGGGGAATTGTTTCTTTATACTCTGCTGCGGGAGACGATCCTCAATATTCTAACTGGGGAGAATAATAAACTGCTGAGGAAAATCAAAATCCAAAGTTGAGGAGAGCAGCTCTACTGGGGAGGTACCAATGAAGATTGGACTTTGAATTACTGGAGATGACTAGCTCTGACCGTTGAGGAAGAGAACACTCTGACTCCTCATCGTCTTCTTGACGATACTCTATCGTCTTACCTTGCTGAGAGTGAGGATTCCACCTGTACTGCTAGAGATAAGAAACCTTCATAAAAGCCCTTTTCGAACATAGGACAATTCTCTGCTTGAGGAAGAATAACAATTCCCACACCTTGCTGGAAAAAGATACCCTCTGGCTCTTTGCTGGAGGGAAAAGACTCCAAAGGTCTCACACTGGGAACAAACTCAGTGCTTCAAGTTTTTGCATATTGATTGTCAAGAGCGAAACACAGTTCCTTTGACTCTCCACCTTTCCCCAGACCACAGGGTCTACTTGAAGCGGTCATCTTAAGAGGATTTTACAGAAAACCTGGCATTCAATAATGCCCCAGGGTCTTCAAACTCTTAGAGATGTATCTGGTCTGGACATAACTGTCCCATACTTCATAGTTCATGAAGTAAGCCAACTCGAGAGGGTTCGCAATAACCTGAAATGCTCTGCCACAGTATTTTGAACCTTGCAGAGGTGCTATTGATTGACTGTGTTCTGAAGGGAAAAAACTTCTCGCGCCCTTGAAGTGACCTGCCCCAGTACAAGCCTTGCAGTACATTTGTCTCTGACCGACTAGTCTTCGAGAGATTTACCGAATCTCGACGTGATTGCCCCAGTTCGAAGAAATTCTCTCAACATGAATGCCTCCTGGTCGATTGTACTCTGAAAAGACCTTCTCAACTTGAATGCCCCAGCTATGGCTACATTTTGAAGAGATTTCCCGGTGTGATTGTCCCAGATTGGTTATATCTCAACACAAATGGCCGGGGACGCCTTTTCCCACATAATCTTTTAGCAACATGTCCTCTGGAGCCTCAGGCACCTCAACTTGGCCAGTTTAAGCTTCTCGACTGATGCTCATCATATAAGCTTCTTTGATGCCAAACAAATGTATGCAAGCAGAAAATATTTGTTCTGAGAATGATTATTCAAATGCAACACACATGTTAATCTTGAAGTCCTTATTGAAAATATGTCACACAACCGAGATACGACACTTATTTTTGAAAGGAAAGCAATACGCACATGCAACACCAACAAAAATCTTATTAGCACAACTCATGGGAGTCAGGAACGCTATTTCGTTGAAGTACGCCTTCAGACTAAACCCTGTTTCAATTAGGACTTCTAAGGGTTGTATCGTGGCCTGGTTCGCGGTTTGAGAAAAAAGGATTTATGGCTCAAAGTTTATTGGTACCCACCCACTCTTCATGATATTCTCCAGTCCTATGTTCAGCTAATTTGACACAAGCGCTCGTCTCTCAAAAGGTTTCCTGATTTTTAGGGAATCCATGCAACTGGTGATTCGACACCTGACGAGGTTTTGGACTAACAGTCGCCCCTTTTTATCTTTTGTGTCTATAGTCAAAACGATTTTGTTCTTATCGAGGATTTTCTTTGTAATCCTTTTGGCTTTTCGCTTTCTCATGCTTTTGCTTTTTGTTCCCTAATTTTTGCCTGGACCGACTCTTTTGAGTTTTCAATTTTGAAGTCCAGCGGGATGCCTTAACTTTTGCCTAAGTCACTTGCTTTCAAGTTTTTCGACTTAGCAGGCTTTTTCTTTTTTCTCTTATTTTTTTTTTTTGAACAAGTCGTGTGACACCATTTTGCCTAACTTGTTTGAAAGGGCTGTGACTGTTTCACTCTTCGGTTGGTGAGGAGTAGCCATTGTGGTTCTACACCTCTTAACCTCTTGATAGTGGAATGGAAGGTAATGGATCCTCAGATGTACACTCCTTCTGAAAGTTGAACACTTGGTCAAACCAACTGACGCCTACTCTCCCCCTAGGTTAAAATTGAGGGTTTTTCATTTTCAGAAAGGACTCCTACTACTAGGCTCAAAGGGGTTGACAAAGGTCTATCTCCTTATCTCTCCAGAGTTTGTGAATTGGAAACAATGCCTGTACATCCTTAACAGGGTTTTATCCAAAAGCGTACCATTAGAAATCTGCGTTCTTATTTCGTCATCCTCCCTCAAAGAGTTTAAACAAGACGGTCAGCATTGCAATGCACATGAATATTTAAAATGAGTGAACACGAATGGAATTCTTCAAGAAAAACATACTCATTGCATTATGATTGTCATTCAGAAACAAACGAGTTCTTACATGCAAGCAATGTTTAAACAAACAAATGAAAGCTACATATGAAAATGCAATAAAGAAACTAATGATTGCCATTATTGAGGAGGCTTGGCTCCGACTGGACTGCTTTAGGTGATGTCTTTGTGGTCCCAGGTGTTCACTTGAGAAGCTTCAATTAACGTACAGACCGTCTTCAGTGAAAATGATAAACCCAACGTCAATGAGATCTTGCACCTTGTGTCTGAACACTTTACACTCTTCAATGGTATGCCCCTGTGTCCCCGAGTGATACTCGCATCTAACACTCTCGTCATAATTTGGAGGAAGGGGAAATGGAACAGGAGAAGCTTCCTTTAGCTCGATCAAAGAGTCTTGAAGTAAACGGGCAAGCAGATAATTGTTAGGGACAGTAATGGGATCGAACTTTCTCTCCTGCCTTCTGGACCTTTGTTGACTCTTCATATAATGGCTCTGTTGCCGATACCGACTTGTACCTTCCTCTCGTTCGGGCGCTTTCCTCCTTAGACTTGGCTTAGGAACAGGAACCAGTTGAGGACGAGAAGATTCCAAGACCACAGGTTGCGAGAAATGCCCCTGATTTGATGTAGCTTTGGGAGAGGCAACAGGGATATCCCCCTCTTTTTCAGCAGCTAGAGTAGGACCACCATGTATGCTCACACCGCTCGGCGTGAATTCAATTGCCTTCGAATTGATCAGATCTTGGACAGCGTGCTGAAATGCCCTACAACCTCCCACATTATGCCCCGGCGCACCAGAGTGAAAATCACAGTGGGCTCTTGCATCATAACCCGGTGGAGGAATACCAGTAAGGGGAGTCAGAGTCCTTTTTTGTACCATTTGCAACTGAAGAAGATGTTGTAATAGTTGAGAATATGGCACTGGTGGAGTCTCAAGATGCCTATTCTGCTTAGGCGTGAATTGCTGCTGACGTGGAGCACGATTTTGTTGTTGAGATACAGCCGGAACAGTCACAGTGGCAATCTGCTCACTTTTTGGGAGAGATCCCTCAAACCATAGGGGAGAGACAATTCTAACCACAACTTCAGGCATGGGAGTATTGTCTTTGCTTAGCACACCTTTCACAACCTCCATAACCAGATTCATCTGAGTCTTCAATTGGTTGACCTCTTCCTTCAGCATTTTCTGGTCTTGCATGAAAGCTTGCATATTCCCCACAAATTTCCCCATCTGGTCTCGCATTTCCCTCAACTCAGTTTGAATTTGCTCCATGATCAACTCTTGAATGGCCTGAGGAGTTAAGTCTAAACCTGAAGAAAACCAGATCAGAACAAAAATAACCAGCCTTGAACACCTGTTATGCACATGAGTATGGAACTACAATGCAAATGCCATGTTCAAATATTTCCAAGGAATCATTTTATTTTAATTCAAGACTTTTCAGAAGAACCACAAGGAATGAATGGAAATGCTCAACAGCGAGTCTCAACAATGATATCCTTGGAAATACCAGAACATGTATGCAAGAATGATGATGCATATGCAACGGACATGGGATCAAGGTATCCATAAGTTCTGAACAACTGCTGTGCTGATGACTGGATAAGAACCACAACCCAGAAAACCAGAATTCTAGAACATCAAACCACTGAGATAACCAGAAACCCAGATAATCAAACACTGATGAGAAATCCAGAAAACCGGGTAGGTTGAAGGTTTCGGTTTCCTGCAAGCCTGCAAACACCCATCCCCTCTCACATGTGGGTTCTAAAATGCGGGATTCTCAGTTTCAGAGGTTTGAGAAGCAATAGCATATTCAGCCCGAAGGATACAATGCTACCGCCAATCAAAGAGGTCGTCCACTGATTCACCCAAAAAAAATGTCATCCTATGTGAGTCCCTCAGCATTGGGTCCTCGGATCAACAAGTGTAATGGGTTTTCCATTTCTGGTCTGCCATTATCACAGTTCGGGAGGAGAGGCGCAACTGAGTTCTCGGGAAATGGTCTCCAGAGTCGACAATTCCTCAAGAGAATACCTACTAGCCTGTACCAATGCACAGTAGCAAGTATCTCCTGATAGAACCTCGTCTGGTTGTGGGTCTCATGAATGACTATACATGGCCACCCCCATGTAAGCATCATGACTATCCACTCTAATACCTGTGTGTATGCTCAAGCCTGGGTAGTGGGCTTATCTCTCAGAACATCCCAACTCGCCAAATAGGAAAACCAGCCAGCACAGTACAGAATAATATGAAATGATGCAATGCAATAAAAGCTGTAAAACAGTAATATACAACATAATAAAGCACGACAAAATAAACACCCAACGAAAACAAGACAAACAAGCGCTAGGATTGACTCGGTAAAGGGGATGGACCAGCAAGAGGTCAATCTATTCCCCAGCAGAGTCGCCAGCTGTCGCTCCCAAAAATTGGATTCGCATCCAATCGTCAGTACAAATGCGAGAGAGGCGCAGAAAACACAGAGTCGCCAACAATGTGTATTTATCCCGGGAGAGGGAAAGGAAACACCACATAAACCTGAAGGAAAGGAAAGAGCATGGTCTTGCGACCAAGAGAACGGGGTTCGGGAGTCGGTTATGCGAGGGGAAGGTGTTAGCACCCCACGCATCCATCATACCTGATGGGATCCACACTTGCTTGTCTCGATCAAAGGGTGATAGAAAAGATACTGGAAAAAGAACTGCTATAGGAAAGGATAAGGAAAAAGAAAGGAAAAAGAATGAGAAACGAAAAACAAATGTAGGGAAAATAAAAGAAGTGCTCGCATGGGCCCTACCCCACTTCCTACGTATCTCATCGGGAATATGAGAATCAGAGCGACGTAGTTCCCCTCAACGGGTGTTGCTCTATTTGTGTTTTTTAGTGGAATGCGTCAACGTTCGCGTTCTAGCAGTTTAGGTGTTGCAGCTCGCTGTATGGAGACTTAGGCGTTACCTGTTTGCGGTAGAACGGAAATGACGCGTCCTTTACGAAAGGAGTGAAGGAGATGAGAAAAGAATTCCTGAAGAAAAGACGTTATTTGTTTGTTTTTGTCTTTTAGAAAGAAGTGTTTTTGAAGTTATTTGTAACTTGCATTGAACCAAAGTCTTAGATATAGGAACGAATACTTCGCGCATCGCCCCCAACAGGACGTACACTAGGTATCCTAGAAGAATGAGAGGAAGCTCCTCATCCCCCACTTCCCACATAGAAGGCCCAAGCGCAATACACGTTATCTTTTATTAAGTGTTTTCAAGAAGTTCTGAGATGAGAAGAGAGACGACACAAAGGAAACTCTAAAGGGACACTAAGAGTCCTAATGTTATCTTGCATGGATGTCCTAAGGTTAGTGAGGCTTACCTGAAACCTAATGCTAATCCTACTCCAAGCTTAATCAAAAATTAAGTTGGACTAGGTAGCTCTAAGGGGAGAGAATCCAAGACTTAAACAAGTCTTGAGATTCATGGGATGAAAGAGAGTGAAAGAGAAGAAGAAGAATGAGAAGGAGAAGATGAGATACAAACAATGGCAGCAAGCACATCATATCATAAATGTCTAACTCAAATCATCAAAATGTTTCAAAGATCAATGCAAAACAATTCAAGTAAGCATGCAAAGATAAACATGAAAAAAGACAAGCATACTTGTATGGAATGCACAATTAAGCATACATGGACCTCACATCAAAATGAAATGAGAAAGACAAGATGAAGATGAACACAAGTCAGAACCAAGATCAAATCATCATCAACAATTCACATGTACAAAAGAGGATCAAAACATGAAACAAAATGCACCAAATAAAGTCCATAAAAGTTCCAACACTTAAGCATATCCAAACATGATTCAAAAATGATCCGAAAATGGAAAAATTAAGTCACAAGGGACCCCAACCAGAGGTAAACATCATATCCAATGCTCATCCAAAGAAACAAGAAGAAACTCAAGTAAATAGGCATGGCAAGTCAACTTGGGTAAAGAGATGTCAAGATATAATCATGCATAAGTCACTTAAGCACAAATAGACAAACATATATCGAATGACATTCAGAAATTGTGAAATTAAAATACAAATGACCTAATTCAGAAGCCAATCACATGCCAAAAGATCTCACAAAAATTCACAAGTTAACCACCTCAAACAATTAAACAAAGATCACATAGGAATCATGAATCAATATGCAAAAGAGGGGGAATAAAATGCAATATGAAAAAGTTCTAAAAAGGAAACAAAAATGTTTTTAGGAACCTCAACATGTTGGTGACATAATTCAAAAGGAATGGGTTCAGAATGTTTTATATGCTATGAGAAATAAAATTTACAATGCAAAGTGTGCACAATTGAAACCAATTCAAAAGAAATTAAAGCAACAATTAATTCAGATGCCAAAAATAAAATAAAAAAAGAAAACAAAATTTTAGAAAATTTTATAAAATGCTAAACATGCTTCATGATTTTTTTTATAATTTTTGGATGCATAAAAATGATTTTAAAAATTAAAATGCAAATGCAACAACTAAATGAAAAATAAAATAAATGAAATGAAGCCAGGGGTGCATTCAGCAAGCCAAACACGTTGGAAACAACAAAGGCCCAAAAGGGAGGGTTTCAGAAAACAAGCCCAAGACAAGAAAGGTCCATCAGCGAAGTCAAACATGGCATGGATTTCAGTCAACATTCAGAACTCACACCAGCCAATAGATTAATCTCACGCTTCACAACCAGTCAAATAATCCACAAGGTAAGCAAGATCAATGGACCAGATTAACACGCGCATGATAATAATGATGAGCAAGCAGACACAAGATCATCAGCAATTAAAATAACAACACGTGATAGGCATGTGGCATTTTTAATGCGTTGGCGCAACAACAACCATCAAATCAATCATGCGTTCCAGATTAAGTCAAACAATCGCAAAATCATACATGATGAGAGGCTGTGATTAAAGGCACATGATAGCAACCATGGGTTAGCAAGCACACGAACATTAAAATAAAACAGAATTTTAAATGACGTGGCAACGTGATAACCCTTGGATCAAGAGAGTGGACGGCAGAGATTCCTTCTTCTTCCTTCAAACCTTTGGCCGGATGAAGCAATAATCAGTCGCCGGAGTTAGGGCTCCGGTCACCCTCTCCGGTGAGCACCAACATTAAAAACTCCAGAAATGACAAATAAGTATACCATTTTGACCAAAAAACAATGAGGATCACAAATATCATGTTCATTTCAACAGATCAACAACATATAAGCCAAATCGAAGAGAAACAGTTTGGATCCAAAAACTTAAATCACCAAATACATCCATGATACACGTCCAAAATCAAAACAAAATAGATCATCATGCTCAGTGAACTTCAAAGATCATTATGCACATCTAAAATTCAAGTTCTGTGAGTATGAAATCAACACCAACCTGAACCTTGAAGAGCTTGAAATCCTCCAAGAAATCCCTCCAAAAACTGCAGATCTTCCTCTTTTGAGCTCTATTTGCAAAATAAATGCAAATAGAGGCTTGAATCTGGCAAGATCAGAGACTTTGAGCTTGATCCCTCTTGAGATGCACTTGATGAAATCCTTGCTTACAGCTTGAAACAATGGTGGATTCACAATCCTTTCAACTCACTGATCAAGAATATGCTAAGAGAATTTCAAAATCCCTCAAGGAATGAGAGATTCGAAGAGAGAAAGGTGAGAGGTGACAAATGGAATTCTGAACCACAATGAGTGCATGACCTAATTTTGGAGGCATGAGTAAGCTTATATACTCTCCATTAGTCCACTGATTAGAATTAGCAAGTGATTAGAACCTTGGTTAATGAGATTTGGATGATTTTGCAAATTTGCATTTTGAGTTGTATCCACTAAACCACACGTGCAAGAGCCATGTAATCAGCATGATTCACCTCCAATTTACTTATTGATCACCTCTGAATGGTACTTGGGCCTTGCAATGACTTGGTTCATGAGATTTGAATCCATTTGCAATTTTGCACTTTGTGAAAATAATGAGAAATATGGCATGAAATAACTTGATTCAAAAGCCAAACTTGTACCAAATGAAGTGTACTTGAGTGTGATAATTTGACTTGAGTCATTAGAAGCCCTTACAACTCATTTTGAACCAAAATGCCAAAGGTGGAAAAAAGTGATACATGTGAGAACCCTTAAAACATCTTGCATTCTTTTGATCATAACTAGAGTTCCACAAATGATATGGAGACCATCTAGTAATTTTTGGAAATGGGAGAGAAAGATCTTCAACTTTCATGTTGGAGGAAAATTCATTTGAAGTTTCCTTGATGATGAAAAGCCAAGTTGAATGTAGTGGAAAAATTGCCAAAAATGGAAAGTCCTCATTATAGGTCATTTTCCAAATTTAGTAACTTTTGCACAAACTCTTGATTCTTGAAGAATGACATGAATCTTAGCCTTTGAGGACCATGTGAGGACATGAGACCTTGAACATCATGACAAAGACCTCAAAATTCCATGGTTGACTTTCATTTTGAACTGTTGACTTTTGCTTACTTCACAAGTAACTGATCCACTGAAAATCCTCCACAATGAACCACTAGCCAAGTCTCTATCCATGAACACTTGTGAGCATATAGAACCCATGATAATGTGTTTGAACAAGCAATGCCCATCAAGAAGTCCTTTGGAACCAAAACCCTAATTTGGACCATCTGATTAGGAGAGTGTGGTTCACTTGCAATCTCTTGCCATGCTTGACCTTATGAAGATATGATGAACCCCTATGAGACACCTTGAGGCTTGAAACTTGAGAATATGGACCAAGTACCTTTATCCCATGCTAAGAACCAATGATATGCATAATGCAAATGCAAGAAATGAAAAGAAACATAAGCCAGTTAGTATATAAACAAGAGGGCAAATTTTGGGGTGTTACATCGTTATGGAATCCCCAACAAGATCATAACTGATAATGGGACAAATCTGAATAACAAGACAATGAAAGAGTTATGTGACAATTTTAAGATTGAGCATCATAATTCTTCACCCTACCGTCCTAAGATGAACGGAGCTGTCGAAGCTGCTAACAAAAACATCAAGAAAATCCTGCAAAAGATGGTCAAGACTTATAAGGATTGGCACGAAATGTTACCATTTACCTTGTACAGATACAGAACTTCGGTTTGAACCTCAACAGGGGCAACTCCCTTTTCTCTAGTATATGGAATGGATGCGGTTCTCCCCATTGAAGTAGAGATACCATCTCTAAGAATCCTGATGGAAACTAAGCTTGATGAAGCGGAATGGATCAGAGAAAGATACGACCAACTGAACCTCATCGAAGAGAAGCGACTAACCGCCATGTGTCACGGGTATCTGTATCAGAAAAGAATCAAGAAGGCATTTGACAAAAAGGTCCGTGTTCGGGAATTTCGAGAAGGAGAGCTTGTACTCAAGAAAATTCTGCCATCTCAAAGGGATGCTCGCGGAAAATAGGCACCCAACTACGAGGGTCCATTTGTGGTACAGACTGTGTTCTCAGGAGGTTCTTTACTCCTCACAACAATGGATGGTGAACAGCTCGCATACCCTGTAAATGCCGACTCAGTACGAAAATATTACGCCTGAAAATCCAGGCCCACTTGTCCGCATCAGCAGCAAAGAATTCTAGGACTTTTAGTCATTAGGGATGGTAGTGGTCATTGAATATGATGTAATCCTTTCCTAAATTGCCATTTTTCAATTGTAATGACCCATGGAACTTCACTATTGGCAAGTTACCATTCTAATAAAATCAGTTTTTTTAAGCCAATTTCTTTGTTTGATATTTTATCATTACTCTGATATTTTTCCTTGTTATGCAAAACTTCACTTATTTATTAATAAACAGTTTTAAAAGCGTAAAATGTTTTGAAAAGCTTTGAATTCTCCTTTCTTTGTCACTAAAAGGGGACTGGCAATGGTTCCCTGGATTAAACATTTCAATAGCGGTTGACCACTAATACAAAGGACTTATCGCCAGTATCTTCACAAATGTTTGTTGAAAATGTGATTCCCCAGCGAAATAAGGATGTTCTCATTTTGGATTCAAGACTAACTACTGTTCAGATTTTAGTGTGATTCCTTGTAGTGGACGCGGTGTCTTTCCTTTCACTGTCCCCGGTCCTTCGTCTCTTGTCTGAGTCGTTTCTCGCATATTATTAAGCATTTGCATCATACCATAGCATTGAGCATCTTTGCATTTGGGTGTTTTGTTTGTGAGGTCCTTATCTCTCCCTTTTTCCCTTTTTGCTGATCTTTGGATCTTTGTCTTTGTTTTGCTTGCGTCCAGTTTTCACCTTTGTGCGCCAAATTTTGACTCTTTGTGCAGTATTCCCCAGGAAGTCTAACCTGCAACCCCGGTACCGATCTATCTGATACTCAATCACCTCATTTGGATACCTTAAGTCCAATAACTATTGGCATTGTTTATTCCAGGCCCGATGTGAACCTAAACTTCAGGTTATCGTGAACCCGTTGTTTGAAACCAGATCAGATGTGAACCTAAACTTCAGGTTATCGTGAACCCGTTGTTTGAAAGCTGGTTATCGTGAACCCGTTGTTTATTCCAGGTCAAATTTGGACCTAAACTTCAGGTTATCGTGAACCCGTTGTTTGAAACCAGGTCAGATGTGAACCTAAACTTCAGGTTATCGTGAACCCGTTGTTTGAAACTAGGTTAGATGTGAACCTAAACTTCAGGTTATCGTGAACCCGTTGTTTGAAACCTGGTTATCGTGAACCCGTTGTTTATTCCAGGTCAGATGTGGGCCTAAACTTTAGGTTATCGTGAACCCGTTGTTTGAAACCAGGTCAGATGTGAACCTAAACTTCAGGTTATTGTGAACCCGTTGTTTGAAACCAGGTCAGATGTGAACCTAAACTTTAGGTTATCGTGAACCCGTTGTTTATTCCAAGTCAGATATAAACTTAAACTTCAGGTTATCGTGAACCCGTTGTTTGAAACCAGGTCAGATGTGAACCTAAACTCCAGGTTATCGTGAACCCGTTGTTTGAATCCAGGTCAGATATGAACCTAAACCGAAATTTAAAATCCAGATCATACTGGTATTCGAAATCCAACTCATTCAATGGTTCATTAACCTTATTCCCAACTAAAATCCAGTTGTCTTTTATCATTTGGCGCGCAGAGTTCGTCCCTGTCTTTTCTGGTTTTTCTTGAAGATCCCGTTTGAACTCTTCAGTATAAGAAAATTCCAAAAAATCTTTTAGCGAGTGTCTGTCCTTTTATTTCAAACTGATCTCCGGTGGAGATCATGTCTTCTTTCTGGTTTCATGCCAAGTAAGAATGCGTCTTATTTTCCCCAGTGTCGTCAGGTCACATATAAACCTGTCATCCATCTCCTTGGATCTTTCCCAACGAAGAATACCTTTTTGGCTCCTATCTCTAGTAAGGACCTGTAGGGGTTTCCCCTCAGTTTCTTTTTCTATCCCCGGTGTTTCCTCAGGGTCTCCAATTTGAGTCTCTTTTGTTGGTTAGCCTGTATCCCCAGTGAGTTTGCCTCATGGATACTAACCTTCATCCTTCCGTGTAGGCCTCATCTATGTTTGTTTGCTTTCTTTTTGTCCTTTGGTGTCCTGTTTTGTCTGCATCTTTGCACTATCATGGCATCATATCATCATACTAGTAGCATTGCATATCGGTGCATCTAAGGGCAAAATTTTTGGTTATCTGTATTTAAATATCTTTCACCATGATTTCATGAGGATTTTCATCTCTCATGTCATCCAGTGAAGATATTTAAATAGGGGCAACTGTTGTACCCCAAATTTTACCCTTAGATCCATTGATCCTTTTCATGTCATCTTAGGTCAATCATATTGCATAGCTAACCCATTTACCAGGTTTTGTTTGTGTTTGTTTCATTTGTGAATCAGGTTTTATTTCAAGAGGATTCAAGGGTTGATCAATCAAGATTTTAGATGGAGCATTGAACTAAGCAAGTTTCTCATGTTTTAAGAGACATCTCCATAACCCTCTCCATAACAATTTTTATCCACTTTATTCACCCTCAACGTTCCCTTTTCAATTGATATTCATAATTCCAAACTAATTTCAATAGTCATCCATTAACCAAATCTTTTTTTATCCAATTTTAATTCTATTTGTCCATATCAATTTCATACCCATTTCGCCTACCAAAATTCACTCTTTCTTTTTATTTATTTTCTTTTCCAAATCATTTCTTTTTTTTATTTTGCTACAATAAAAAAGAAGGAAAACCAAATCATAAAAACATTGGTCTTTAAGCCCATCACATAAGCCCTTTTTTATTCTACAAAACTACAATGTTACAAAAATGATATTGGAAGTGAGAAGAATCGTTTGCTGATGACCAATAGGATCCGTGTAATACATCTTTGACTTTTCAACTCTATCCCTCTAGCCAATGAGAAGATGACGTGTGGCTTGGCATGGAGCAAAATAACGGAAACGAATTCCTCTCCTTCTTCGTGGCTTCGCGTTTCAATAGAGAGAAGAAGAAAATTCATTGCTCCAAGAGAAATTGTGTCTAGCTCATGCGTAAATAATTCTTGGCGCGTTAATTCACACTTTTGAAATATCCAAATCATTTCCCTTTTGAGCTCTCATGCTTTGGTTCATTTAAAAGTTACTCTGAGGATTTACTTGGTTCAGCCTAAAGACTGCCCTCGCTGCAGATATCTTTGTGCAATCCCAACCATTCCCTCATTTGATACCCACTCTTATGACAACAAAGAATGAGTCTTCAAGCAACACACGAAATGATGAAACATGCCCTGTATCTCTGAGGTCCTTGTGCAACAGAGGGAGTGTTTTTGTCTCCAAGGCTTGACCGAATTTGAATTTGAAAAGAGGTCATTGCAAACCCTAATTATTTACTCAGCAGACCATGTGTTTGTCCATTGGTCTCAAAGAACAAAAGCCAATCTGCCCAGCCTATAAAAGGAGAGCCATTTTCCTTAGTTCAGCACCAACAATTTTCACAAAATACTCTAAAAGTCTCTGAGTTTTGAGTTCCACGAGCAAGAAAGGAGAGGATTTATCTTGGAGTTTTTGCTAAATTCAGAAAGGAGAGAATTCAGCACACTTGAAGGTGCAGTGGACATTACTCCACTTGGTAACTACACTTTCCATTTCCATGTTTTAATATCCATGCTCAACTAATATCATCATATCATATCTCTTCATAATTGTTTGTAACGTGTTTCATGTTGCTTTTCACTCATCTATAATGTGCCAATGTGTATTTGAATATGCTTAACTGTTTGTCCATGGCTTGATATCATGAAGTAAGTTTGGTTTGGTTGCTTTGCTGATGTATTGAGGTAGACCTGTATATTGCCTTTTGTTCTAAGTTATTATGCCAGAGATATCATTATAATGATAATGCATTTGTTTTGTTCATTAACTGGCTGTAAGTTTACAAGGTTTCATTTTGGTGTTATACTGTCAAAACTTAGATGGATAGAAATGCTAACTTACCTATGTATGTCTTGATGTTTGGATGTTATTATGAGATGAGAGATCTTTGAATTTTAGTTCACCCCTGTTTCTGAGATGCTCATGTATTTTATGATTAGTGAACCTACCTATCAATGCTTGATTGGAAGTTGCTCTCACTAAATGCCACTTGTGTTCTTTTTCTGTCATCACTAATGTTTAATCAGTTTATATACTTACACTCATAGCCATGTTTTGTATCCAAAGTTTTGTTATTATTGATGCTTGTTGTGTTTAAGTGTTGATACTTTTGGTATTCATATGCACCACTCTGACATGGCTTGATCTTTGTTGACTCATGTGCTTGATGTTTGGTATTTGAACTGCTAAAATGTATAGCTAGTAATGCTTGGTGTTTGGCTTGTTGTTAACTTGAGAACTTGTTGCTATCTTTTAAGTTAAGTTTTGATGTTTCAACCATGTGCTGGTAAACACTTCATCACTTGTTTGGATTTGTGCATCATATTATGACTTGGTTATCTGTTGGTATGCCTAAAATTGATACATCTAGACTGCTGTCATATTAGAGTTAAATAACTAGACACACTCTGAATGTTTACTTGCTGCTATGATATAGGTTCAGAAATTTTCTACCAAGCATGCTAACCATTGTTTCACCAATCTTCTGGTACTTAATATGTCATATTTTCTTTGCTGTCTTTGTGATTTGCGACAAGTTTACAGGCCAAAAATCCATGTCAGATATGTATTACTATGTTTAAAACTTGTTTTGTCCATGTGCCACTGATGTTGTATTTGGTGTCTCCAATATGTGTGCAAGCTTTTAAGTGTTAAAATTTGAAATGTGTTCATTGCTGATCTGTTTGTTTGCCATGTAACCTTGGTTGATATTGGTTACTTAATCTCTTGAGGTATTTGTCTTGGTACCATATGCTTGCTACCATAGAACCATATGCATAATACTTTCCTAAGTTTACTCTGCATTGCCCTGAGCCATAGTTGTCCCTCTGTCTAACTGTTTGTTTGAATGCCACTGATAATACTTGATCATCTGATATGCCTATACTTTATGACCATTTGATTGCCTATTGCCTTAAATCAGAACTGGTTTGATTCATACCTTGCAGTTTGTCTTTGTATCCATTATATGTCAGTACAATGAGAATTTTCCCTCACCATGCCATGTAATATGCCACTGTCTGTTTTGAATGACATTACTTGAGTAAACTTATTTCTATGCTGTCATGTCTTGTATCATGTTTTGCCCTGAATACATGTATGGCCTTTGACTATCAGGATGTTGCTTATATGTGGTATTCTTGCCTAACTGTTAATTGATGTGTATAAATTCTGTTTGAACCTATGCTTCATGATAACTTTGTGTATCCAAAATTCCATGAACCTATGTCTTCTACCATCATGTTATTAGGATTAAATGCAAACTTTCCTTGACATTGTGTTTAATTCGTGTACCTATAATATGGCCTTGATGTGTGAACTATTACTATGCCTTGTATGCTATCTATTTTGAAGTTATGTCTGCTGCCTTGTTCAGTACATCATGACATATGGATCTAGTTATTTGATTGGTATGCTAGCATTAATAAGTGCCTTTAATCCTATGAACTCATTTCCCTGTGGTATGTACAAGAATTGCCCTAAATGACATTTTGCTTGCCTGCACTGACTGCTTGTTATGATTGATGCTTTACTTTGTTGTCATCATCTTGTTATCACTCATTTAACATATTCTAAAATCTGTCACTGATGGTTGGATTTGTCTTGAAATATGTCATTGTTTAACCTGTCCTATTCCCAACTCCACAACTTTAGATTAACATGATTGAACTGTTATTGAATATTAGAAATGTGTTTAAAACTAACTACATCATGTCTGACCATGTACTTGCCAATACATCATTATGCTATTTTCATCTGTTATTTTGAGTGAATGATGCTGCTATTTTGTTTGTTTTGCTTTCTTGCACCTTAGTCAAATTAACCATATGATACATGTAATCTGGTCCTCAAACAACTGTGTTTTCTTTCATTCAGCATGTTAAGTCTTCAAGATATTTTGATATTCATGAAATCAATCTGATGCCATGCTATTTTGAACCTTAGTCCACATAAATGTTTATTAAGTTGCATCCAAGTCATGTCTTTACATGTATTTCAATGAATGTGTAATGTGCTTGCTGAACCCTTGTGCAATACCAGTGCTTGAACCTGTTACACCCTATGTTCAGAACTGTCCCATTATTTTTGTTGTATGTTTGCATTACCAATGTAAGAGCTTACTTGGATGTTTGGTTTGTGTGTTTTGGCTCTGTTTGGTATTTATTCGTTCATTAATTTATATGTTGTTGAGAGTTCAATCAAAGTTTCTTCCCTTTTCTGAGTAAGTGTTTTACAATTCGTATTGATTGAGAGTTTGGTTTGTTTCTCTATTTCTGAGCTGGCTCTTGAGTTTTGGTTGCTTTGCTTCTTTTTGGTTATATACACGCGTGAGGACTTATATGTTTATGGAGTTGTGTTTTATAACGGATGAAACAGCCACCCCAGTGGCAAGCACACACATGCACACTCACCTTTGACCCTTAGGATTGGGGTTCGAATCCCCCTCGCCCCAGTCTTTTTTTTTAATTTTCAAAATTGGCTTCGCTTCACATATATATCATTGCTACTATCATTTGTTTAGAACGCACGCATGGCTTGGTTGGTAATGTTTTTGGACTGAATGCGCATGGTCCTGGGTTCAATACCTAGGGGAGGCCTTTCCCTTTATTTTTACCAGATGTTTGTTTTATGGTTTAGGCTTCAATTTCAAACCTTCATATCTTAACCATTTTTTATCCTTTTTCACTCATTCTTTTTGCTAATTGTTTCTAATTGAATTTACATGTTGAATATAAAAAGGAATTGATGAAAATGTTTAATCTTGATGGCCTTTATTCATGTTGAAATTGGAAGTATCTTTTAGGTTTTTTATTGCACTATTTTACTCATCTTATTATGTTATCTTTGTTTATTTTGTTTAAGCAATGTTTAATGTATTTAATTTCAACCTTGTATGATGTTATAACTTTGCGCCACCCTAATATCTTGTGTATGTCTTGTTATATTTTCATATAATATTCATGTAAACCCTCTATTTTCATAAAAAGTAAAAAAAACTGTTGTCTTCCCCTATTCCAAAGGAAAGTCATCCTAAATTAACTCATGAGTCATTAAACGAACCACCCTACCTTAGCCTCATAAGAAGCCTATCCCTTTTCTTGGCCTCATGAGAGCCATGAAATCATAACTTAGCAATAGATTAGAGTTTTGAACTCTATGTGATTCTCACCATCATGAGAACTCACTTTTCCCCTATAACTTAGATTTAGAGAGTTATCGTGAACTCTAAAATGAGCTCACACTCATTTCCCATTGGAACTTTGGCCATAGTCAATGGTTCCTCAATTCACCCCTTAGGTGAACTACGGTTACTCTGATTCCACTCCCGTCAGGATACGTAGGCACAAGACGCGATGTCTTTGCGAGTATACTTAGATATTAACCCCTAGGGTTTCAACCCTTGGCATATCCTTAGCAAACATAACATAACACAAACTAAATAAGAGGTTCCTGTAGAATACTACAGATACTTAGGGTGCTAATACATTCCCTTAGTATAACCGACCCTCGAACCTTAGATCTCCCCCCTTTAGGTTTTTTTTCGATCTTGAACCTTTCCTTTGGATAAATCAAAGTCGGTGGTGAATTTAAAAGTTTTTTGATACAAGTTAATTAATAGCTTGTTATCCGATTCTCACCGCAACAAAAGGCGAATCCATTGCCAAAAGAACTCAAACTGGATGGAGAATGTGCATAGACTATAGAAAGCTGAACAAAGCCACTCGAAAAGATCGTTTTCCTTTACCCTTTATAGATCAAATGCTTGAACGATTGGCCAAACATTCTTACTTCTGCTATTTAGACAGATATTCAGGATTTTTTCAAATTCTTATTCATCCTGACGATCAAGAAAAGACTACATTTACCTGCCCTTATGGTACTTTTGGCTACAGATAAATGTCGTTCAGACTGTGTAATGCTCCCGCAACCTTTTAGAGATACATGATGGCAATTTTTGCCTACTTTATAGACAATATAATGGATGTATTCATGGATGACTTCTCTGTCTGTGGGGGAAGTTTTGAAGGATGTTTATCAAACCTAGAAATGGTACTCGAACAATGCGCTAAAGTAAATCTAGTGTTGAATTGGGAAAAATGCCATTTCACGGTCAAAGAAGGAATTGTACTTGGACATGTAATATCTAACCGAGGAATTAAAGTGGATAAAGAAAAAATAGAAATCATAGAAAACCTTCAACCTCCAAAAATAGTTAGAGAAATTCATAGTTTTCTAGGACACGTCGGTTTTTACCGACGATTCATTAAAGATTTCTCTAAGATAACTAAACCACTAACGGGCTTATTAATGAAAGATGGTGAATTTGTATTTGATGAGGATTGCTTGAGAGCATTCGAACATTTGAAAAAGGCTCTCATAACTACACCTATTATGCAACTGCCCGATTAGAGTAGACCATTCAAAATAATATGTGATGCTAGTGACTACGCTGTTGGTGCTATCCTAGGACAAAGGAAGGATAAAAGGCTTTATGCCATATACTATGCTAGTAGAACCTTGGACAGTGCACAGATGAACTATGCTACCACTGAAAAAGAACTTCTAGCTGTTGTGTTCGCCTTAGACAAATTTCGTTCTTACTTAGTGGGAGCGAAGATAGTTGTCTATACCGATCACGCCACAATTAGGGATCTGTTGAATAGAAAGGATGCAAAGCCGAGACTTTTAAGATGGAATTTTCTTCTGCAAGAGTTTGATATGAAAATAAAAGATAAGAAAGGAACCGAGAATGTAGTAGTAGATCACCTTTCTAGAATTGAGGATCAAAAACCTGAGCAAGTCCCCATCAATGATGATTTTCCATACGATAGACTTGTAGCCCAGTTAGAAAATGAAAGCGAAACGAGCGAAGGCTCTATAATTTATCACGATGCAGAAACAGATGAAGTAGTGGAATCAGTATGCTCAAAGACCACACTACCATAGTACGCTGACTTTGTAAATTACCTGGCAGCTGGAGTACTTCCACCAGATTTATCCTACCAACAAAAGAAATTTTTTTTTCATGATCTCAAACACTATTATTGGGATGAGCCCCTACTTTTCAAGTGAGGCGCCGATGGAATTTTCCATCAATGTGTCCCAGAATCTGAAGTTGAAGATATCATATCTCATTGCCACTTTGCACCTTATGGGGGGCATGCAAGCATTTCAAAGACTTGCGCGAAGATTTTACAATCTGGCCTATTCTGGCCTAGCCTTTGGAAGGACGTCCACATCGCTGTCATAAATTGCGACCGATGCCAATGCACGGGTAACATTTCTAGACGTGACGAGATGCCACTAAGAGGTATTTTAGAAATAGAAGTCTTTGATGTTTGGGGGATAGATTTCATGGGCTCTTTTTCGTCATCCTTTGGCAACAAATATATACTCGTTGCAGTCGATTATGTTTTGAAATGGATCGAGGCAATAGCTTCGCCTACCAACGATGCACGAGTATTTATAAGGCTTTTTAAGAATGTAATATTTCTGAGATTCGGAGTGCCAATAGTTGTCATTAGTGACGGTGGATCCCATTTTATCTCAAATATTTTTGGGAAACTACTGCTTAAATATGGAGTACGTCATCGAGTAGCAACACCGTATCACCCTCAGACGAGTGGACAAGTGGAGATTTCCAATAGAGAGATCAAACACATATTAGAGAAAACAGTTGCGACCTCTAGGAAGGATTGGTCTGCAAGACTTCAGGAAGCTCTGTGGACTTATAGAACATCTTGCAAAACTCTGATAGGAACCACCCCATTCAAGCTAGTTTATGGAAAATCATGTCATCTGCCTGTCGAACTTGAGCATAAGGCTTATTGGGCCATTAAAACCCTGAATATGAACTATAAGGCGGAAGGAGAAAGGGGAATTCTTGATATACATGAACTAGAGGAACTTAGGTTAGACGCATATGAAAATGCCCGAATCTATAAGGAAAGAACCAAACAGTGGCATGACAGACGAATAGCTAGACGAGAGTTCAACCAAGGCGACGTAGTTCTCCTTTTTAATTCTCGACTAAAGTTTTTCCCTGGTAAACTTCGTTCCCGATGGTCTGGACCCTTCGAAGTTGTAAGACTTCTCCAAAGTGGAGTAGTGGAGATTAAAGGGAAATCTGACGAAACCTTCATCGTTAATGGGCAGAGACTAAAACACTGCCATAACATAGAAAATAAAGATTTCTGCGTAAGTTATAAGTTGGAGGAGCTACCCGCTCTTTCAAAAAACTAGTTCGACCCTGATGTCGAGCTAAAGACATTAAACAAGAGCTGTGTGGGAGGCAACCCACAATGCTTAGATTTCTAGAGTTTAACCTTTTTCCTGTTTGTTTTATCTTTATTGTCTATTCCTGTGTCTATTTGTTACTATACTATTATATTATTACTATTACTTCTATTATTATTATTATCATAGCTTTTATTTTTGTTTTTGACACCTTCGCGGTACAATCCATTGATAGTGTACTCTTTGTCTATTTTCAGGCCAGCTTAGCTTAGGATAGCTTTCACTGACTTAGAGTATGGATCACAATGCTGATGTGGAGATTGTTTTTAGGGATGATGCTCAGAGACGCAGATTTGACATTCTGGTTCAGAGGGAATTGGCACTCTCTATTTACCCCGATGGACGTACTTTGACCACTTTAGGATTGAGGGACAGTGTGATGTACTTGCTCGACCGAATTGGTTGGGTGAATTTTGGTGTGAGGCACATATATAGTCCTTACCGTATGCTGACTCTTGAGTTTCTTAGCTCATTGTATTATGATCCTAGTCGAGGCCTTGGATTTGGCTGAGGCTTGGCTACATTCAGGTTGTTTAACACCAAACACCGTTTTACCCACCACGAGATGGCTAACCTGTTGAATTTTTCTAATTGACCAGAAGCCTAGTCAGTGACACCTGATGATGCTTTTACTACCCTTGACCTTGACTATTTCTGGGGGACCATTACTGGTAATTACCATCCAGAACCTGACACTATATTTTCTAGTAACATACATAACCCTGCTTGGAGGTACTTTCATAAGATTTTGGCTCACACCTTGTTTTGTAAGTGTCATACCCTAATTTTTGACCCTAAGATCTTGTTTTTTGTTTCGCATTGTCTGTACAGCATACCATCTATTTCATCTCGCATACTGCTTAAAATATCAGTCGGAATAATTTCTCAGATTTACAGACAGACATATAACTTTTATTTATTTGGGGTCCGTTTATTTTTACATTTTTTTTGTCTAAATGTTTAGAATAAATAAATAGGATAATTAGTATTTTATTTTAAATATTTACTTTTATTTTTAGATTTAATTAATATTGTTAAGAATAAATAAAGAGGATTTTTATGTTTTTATCTTAAATTTATTTTAATTAATTTAATTGTTTAAGTTTTATTTAATTTTAATATTATTTAATTTAGGCTTTAAAATGGATATTAGAAACATCATTGATAATTTAGAGTTAACCCTAATTTAGTCCCTATATATACATAATTTATATTGTTGAAAAGGGGACCGGGAAAAAAACTAAAAGCGGTGGTTCGTACGATATCGATTGGTCTCATTACCATTTTGTGTGATTCGTACGCTTCAAGTCATTGCCAGTGTATGCATTTGCAATTCATTCAATTTTGTTTTACTATATATATGTATATGCTATAATGCTTGTTTGTGGCATGCTCCGTCGTCGTACCGTCAGCTTCGTTTTTCTCGTTAAGTTAATTTTGGTTTAAGGTTTCTTGTTCCTTCATATTATATATATATATATATATATATATATATATATATATATATATATATATAGTTTTTCTATTGTATATCATATATATACAAAGCGTCACAGTTTGTTATATATATATATATATATATATATGATAATGTTTAATTTATATTTTGATTTACTGTTCGAATCAAATTATGTCGATACGCGGGTTGCATATTGGTGTGCATGACGCGTGACATTTGTTTTGTTTCGATTCGGTTGCGATGATCGCAATTTTGTGTTAGCAACATTGTTGAGTTTTTTTATCACACTTAAAATTTCTTTCTTGTGCGTTTCTTTCCGTTATATTTAGATCCGTACAATTTTGGTCTCTCTTGCGATGATCACGTTAAGTGTAGCAAGCTATTGATTAATTTTATCGGTTTATGTACGAGTTTTTATTTTACTTTTTTAAATTGATTATCGTTGCGTTTCGATGTATTACACACGTACGATGGTTTGGTCTAGCGGTAATCTGCTTGTTGTACGTCAACCAATTCGTGTTTCGATTTGTAACTTTGTGTCTTAATCTGATTTTTATTATGTAGTGGCTTATTGATCCGATTCGTGATGACCGCTTACGCGGTAGCAAGTTGCCCTTTTTCAATTTGTGCTAATTTTGATCCAACATTGTTATTATTAGATCCAATCTAATTTCTTGCGGTAACCTTTGCATGTCTTCGCATACACGACTTTGGTTCGCATCCTTGCGTCATGATTATAATCCGTGCACTTCTCTTCTTTGCTTTATTTTTTGCGATTCATTTGTTATGAATGTACGATGTAAATATTGTGTACCCTTTTTCTTATTCTTGTGCTTTTATTGTTAAAGGCTTGTAATTTTGTTTATTAGGATCCTGTGGCGTTTCACTTACGCCTTGTGCTCGAGTTCATTCGAATTCACATGCCTTTTGCGATCCAATTCGCACCCCTTACGTTACCATTTGTATCAATCACTTCTCACCATTAATTCACCATATTAAACCCTTTTCAAAAATATCAAACAATTCTCGATTCAATAATCGAGCCCTTTTTTAACCTTGTAAGTCGATTGTTTCTACGATCGCCATCAACCAAATCCAAAACATTCTTGATTCATATATCAAGCCATACCCCAACTTGTAAGTCGACTGCTTTTTAGCATCTCCATCAACCTCATGCTAATACTTTCTCTCTTACTTTGATTACGGTTTCGTTTGCTAAGAGCACCCTTAGGGACTAAGATTCGACCTAACTTTTTCTCAAAAAACCTTGATCCAACGTCAAGTGGTTACTTCTCTCGTAAGTCGGTTGCCTTTTGCAATCACCATCACGCAATTTTCAAACCTCGATCTTTTATCGAGCATTTTTCTCTTAAGACTAAAATCTTTTCTCAATCAAATTCCAAAGGAAAGTTCTCGTTGTTGACTGCCATGTCACATATTAGCCTAACTTTAAGTCCCTCCCTTTTATCCTAGCTTTAGGATTAGAGTCGCCGCACTCTTTACATGTGTTCTTCCATGGACACTTTCTACCTTTTATCCTAGCCTTAGGATTGGAGTCGCCGCACTCCATGTATATGTTCCGCCGTGAACACTTACTTCCCTTATAACTTAACTTTAACTTCGGAGTCGCTGCATTCCACGTAAGTGTCTTGCCATGGATGCTTACTTCCCCTTGGAACCTAGACCACAGTCAAGAGTTCCTCACCCTCTTTGAGGGGAACTACGGATACTCTGATTCCACTCCCGTCAGGATACGTAGGCACAAGATGCGATGTCTTGTCGAGTATACTTAGATACTAACCCCTAGGTCCCTTCCTTTATCATAACACCCTTAGCAAGTGAGTAATAAATAATATAAATAAAACAAGAGGTTCCTGTAGAGTACTATAGACGTTTAGGATGCTAATACCTTCCCTAGGCGTAACCAACCCCCGAACCTAGATTCTCTTAACTTAGGTTTTTCCGATCTTTAACCTTTCCTTTGGATAAATCAAAGACCGGTGGTGAATGCAAAAATTCGTGATTCAAGTTAACCAATAGCTTGATATCCGATTCTCACTGTGACAGAAATGGCGACTTCACTGGGGATTCTGATGAGGGTTTCCCCTAACTTGTTTATTTATGTTATTATATATGCTTGCCTGGGTTTTTCTGTGTGCAAGGTTGTTACTTTGTGTGGTGAGAGAAGTCCTACACCCGAACTTGAGTGCAAATTATGATAGAACGGTGATATATTCAAGGAGACTTTTAGGGAGTCGATTCCCGAAGAAGTTGAATTGAGACATCACCACTCAGTTGAGGCCCTCTCGAACTTAATGTTGTTCAACGAGTCTATTTGTGAAGAAGATGTTATTTTCGACCTAAGAGCCCGTGATATTGAGAACCGTAGTTACCTTTAACCCCACTTGGCCTATTAGGACGTAATGCGATGGCTATGAGGGAGTCGATTCCTGAAATAGTTGATACTCGATGCTACACTCAGACGAGATTCTCTTGAGAATATTATTGACTACCAAGTTATTTGGGAAATAGATAATATCCGAAAGATGGGTCGTCGACTCTGGCAACTTATTAGAACCCTGTTATATAGATATAAGAACCTTAGTACACACCCTGTGGTTGGTTAGTTACCCAGACTCCATGCTGTGATCTTGAACCTTTGATTCTGCTATGTGTGATTTGTATCATATTTGCATTTCATTGCACATCATTTGCATCTTTGCATGATTCATTGCATGTGTGTGTTTGTCCGGTTACTCATCTCCAGTTGTCTCTATCTTCAACGTCATCTGTCAGTCGTCAAGCTGATTCCTCGACATTGGTACCAGACTAGAGCTAACTACAGACGTAGAATGTCAGAGCAAGAAGCACACAATGCTGAGATCCAAACGGAGATCGATGACCTTAAGTCGAGCATGACTAAACTCACTGAGATGCTTCAAGTTTTGATTGCTAGGGTAGAGCAACGCCAAAGGACTGTCATCCAGGAAGTTTCAAATGATGATCCTCAACCTATTCAAATGCCACATTCAACTTGGCCAGAGTTTGGTTTACCTCCTAACTATTCTCCACCTCTTGCGTCTACTGCTTTGATTGGTCAGACTGCCAGACTGACATTTCGAGCTCCTACTTTTTCCGAGCCTCAACCTATAGTTAGGACTACTCAAGCTCCTTTTGAGAACCCTCTCTATGAGCACAATGCTGCCAGTGCTCAGGGTGAAGACCGTGAAGACTTTGTTGAACCTGAGGTTGTCCGTGAACAGTTTCAGACCATAGACAAGAGACTTAAAGCCGTGGAGGGAAACGATTTCTTTAGTGTGGACGCAGACAACATGTGCCTGGTTTCTGACTTTGTTATGCCTGCTAAATTCAAGACTCCCGAGTTTGTGAAGTACAAAGGTCATTCTTCCACAAGAGCTCATCTGGCCATGTATTCCCGAAAGATGACTGCTTATACCAAGAATCAAAAGTTGCTTATCCACTATTTTCAAGATAGTCTGAGCGGAGCTTCTCTCAAATGGTATATGAATCTTGAACAGAACAGTATCTACTGCTTCCAAGACCTTGCAAATGCCTTCATGAAGCAGTACAGATACAACCTTGACATGGCTCCTGATCGCCACCAGCTTCAAAATATGTCTCCAAATGATAAAGAGTCTTTCAAGGAATATGCCCAGCGTTGGAGAGAGTTGGCTTCCCAAGTTGAACCTCCTTTGGCCGAGAAGGAATTGACTGGAATGTTCATGGACACCCTATCTCCATTCTACTGGGAGAAGATGGTTGGTAGTGTTTCCTCCAATTTCACTGATTTGGTTACTATTGGTCAAAGACTCGAGGAAGGACTCAAGAAGGGTAAAGTATCCAAGGTTGTCGAATCTTCTAATGGTGCAAAGAAATCCTATGGGAACTTCCAATAGAAGAGAGAAGATCAGACTAATGCTGTCATGTTTGAAACAAGAAGGCCTCATCCCCAACCTCAGTATGTTGATCATCCTGTTGTTGCTGCTGTTACTCCCATGGTTACTGCTCCATGACCAGCTCAAGCTCCTCAACGCCCGACTGTTGGATAGAATCAGTACCGTAATAGGAATCATTTTGATCCTATTCCAATGACGTACACCGAATTATATCCTGGTCTGGTTCAGAAAGGTTTGATTAATGATGACTCGATTTCGTATAGGTTATTTCGATTCATTTCGTGCATATTTAGTCTTATTTTTATCGAGTCTTCATCGTATTTTGTATCATGTACTTATGTTTTCTTTTACTTTGTGATTTCAGGACCAGTATCAGCTTGATTGAAGAAAAGGACAAGAATCCTGGCAAAAGAGTTGAAAAAGAGAAGAACTGGAGCTTTCTGCCTTCCTTTAAAAAAGAATGGCGTTCGCCATTTCCTAAGGGGAACCAAATGGCGTTTGCCATTTCCCCAAAATGCCAGATTTTCTTCCTTAGTCAAATGGAGTTCGCCATTGGCATATGGCGTTCGCCATGTATCGCGGGAGCAGTTTTTCCAGAAACAATTTTCACGCATTTTGAATTTCAAATCTTCTTCAACCGTTTTTGGAGCTAACCTCTGCCTATATATAGGACCTCCCAGGCCTTCATTCTTCGTCCAATTTCACCCTGCGGAAGTGCTGCCGAAATCGAACCAGAACCACGTTAATTTACTTTGCCAAAGTGATAATTGCTCACACTGAGTGATTATCACGCTTGTTGCTATTTTGTTTATTTTCATTGATCTGCTGTACTTGGATCCTTTTCAGAATCAATACAAGTTCATTTCCTTTGTTTAATTGCCGTTTTTACAGGTTATTACTTCATTGTTTCCATTATTTATTTACAGCATTACTGATTCTTATTGTTTATGTATTACACCAAATATTTCAGTAAAAACCCTAAAAATAGAATTTTCTAAAAACATAATCAAAACAGTATGTGTGATTTAGAAACTAGTATCATTAATGTTTTAATATTATGTTTGATAATGTGTAACTAAATTCGTATGAGCCCGTAGTTTGAGGACCGTCGTCTCGACGGGACTCTGTAGGACTACCAACGCTGTCTTGCATGTTTAAAATTCTGGTTTTGTTGTCTAAGTTAACTTCAAGTAGACTAGTCGCGACGGCGAGAGGCTGCCTGACAGCATTTAGTCACGAGAGTGAGAAATGCACTAAGACGAGTCCAACAGAGCGAGAGTTTGAGGTACACGTTAGATAGTAGGCACAAAACACTGGATCCTAAACACAGCGAGAGCGCTTTAGGTACTCTTTTCGGTCTTGCCCATTTTCAAAAAGCGCCTTTTAATTACCGAGCGAGCGAGAGCAAAATCTTGGGGTTATCAGGCGTGGCTCGATCAATAGCGCGAGAGTGTGAGATTAAGCCTTTAGATCGGTATTTCCTTCAGAACAACTTCTGCATCCATTTCAGGCCCGATAGAGTCCCTAAGAACCCCGAAAATCATTCTACGGTCTCAGTTTCCTTATTTGTTCTAAAAGCTTTTATTTTAGTTATTTTTCTTTAACACTTTTATCCGTGACAACTTCCTGCTTTAGCCTTGCACCGCAATTTTAGGACACTGCCTTTCGACTATCAATCCCTGTGGGTTCGACAATCTTTTAAAACTACACGATACCCTGTATGCTTGCAGTATCTATCTGACCAAACACGTAAAGTCGCGATCAAGTTTTTGGCGCCGTTGCCGGGGAATGAATTAGTCTTGTTGTGTCTCTTTCGTTGCACAGTAACGACTAAGGCAATTTTTCTTTATTTTTAATTTGTCAATCGTATGCCCAGCACTCGCTCACAAAGCGAAGAGCCAGTGGAACCGATTGCCGAAATCGAGCGCTTTCTCTTGTTGAGGCGCCGAATCAACGATTACTGCTTAAGATATCTCCTTCCAGATCCTATCGTTCCTTATTCTGATTCCGAAACCGAATCGGAACAAAACATGGCCCAACACCCGCAAAACCGTCCTCTCAAGGATTTCGCTGTCCCATCGCAAGATGAACCGCATAGCAGCATTGCTGCCCCAGAAATCGAAAGACGCGATTTCGAGTTGAAGCCTTCACTATTACAAGCCGTTCAGCAGAACCAATTTTTAGGAAGTCCTACGGACGATCCTAACTTACATTTATCTGTTTTCGTGCAATATGCTGACACTGTGAAAGCAAATGGTGTTAGCCAAGAAGCAATTAGACTCTGTTTTTTCCCGTTTTCTTTAAGAGATAGAGCTAGAGCTTGGCTCCAGTCTCTGCCTGCGAATTCTGTTACTTCATGGGATGATCTAAAAAGAGTCTTTTTGACCCGCTATTTTCCTCCAAGTAAGACAGCTATGCTAAGGGCAAAAATTAACGGATTCAAACAAAAAGACAATGAATCTCTTTTTCATACGTGGGAAAGATATAAAGACATGATGAGGCTTTGCCCACATCACGGACTCAAAAAATGGCTGATAATCCATACTTTCTATAATGGTTTGTTGTACAACACGAAAATGAACCTAAGTGCTGCTGCTGGTGGCGCTTTAATGGATAAACCGTACGAGGAAGCCGTTGAACTCATAGAGAACATGGCTCAAAATCACTTCCAATGGGGAGGAGAACGTGCTTCTACAGAGAAACCAACTTCGAAAGGCGGAATGTACGAAGTTAGCGCAATAGACCGCATACATGCTAAAATGGATGCATTAACTCAAAAAATTGAAAATTTGGCCGTAACACAACCAACCTCTACCGTGGCTGCTGTGTCTCCTAACTGTGAAGTATATGGTACCCCTGGACATACAAATGCCGAATGTCAGGTGTTAACCGGTGTTTCCACCGACCAAGTGAATTACACCCAAGGAAACCCATACTCAAATACTTATAATCCTGGTTGGAGAAGTCATCTGAACTTCTCTTACAAAAACAATAATGCTTTGCAACCACCAAGTTCGACACCTGCTGTACCACCTGGTTTTCATAAGGTAGGACCACCCGCTCTACAAGCACCTAGAAAGTCAAATCTGGAGATTATGATGGAAAATTTCATGAACGCCCAGATACAGCAGAATAAGGAATTTGCGAACCAAAACGCTCATGCAAGCGAATTGATGAGGCAAATGACTAGCAAACTTGATGCAATGGCTACGCATAACGAAATTTTAGAAACCCAGATTACTCAAGTAGCCCAACAATAACCAATAATACCAGCCCCGTCTGGAACTTGTCCTGGTCAACCTCAACCTAACCCAAAAGGGTAAGCAAATGCCGTAACTTTGCGAAGCGGAACCGAATATGATGGACCGGTTAACCCGAGACTTACAAAACCGGCCATGTATCAAAGTCCAAAGAAAGGAACTGAGAAGGAAGATGAACTAAAAACCAATGATGCGGATGATAAGAGTAACGAAGTTATGGAGAAGGAAACACCTTATGTGCCTCCACCTCCATATAAACCACCTATACCTTATCCGCAAAGATTAGTCAAAAACAAGAATGAAGGGCAATTTAAGAAATTCGTGGAACTTCTGAAACAACTAAATGTTACTATACCATTCATGGAAGCCATAACCCAAATGCCTTCATATGCGAAATTCCTCAAGGAAATTCTATCTAACAAGAAAAAGCTCGAAGATAAAGAAACGGTTATGCTCACTGCCGAGTGTAGCGCTATACTTCAAAATAACATGCCACCTAAGCTTAAAGATCCAGGGAGTTTCTCAGTACCCTGTGTAATAGGAAAGTACGCTATAGACAACGGTCTATGCGATTTAGGGGCCAATGTTAGTTTGATGCCGTTATCTACGTGCAAGAGACTCGAATTAGGAGAATTGAGACCAACCAAAATGTCTCTGCAACTTGCGGACCGTTCTGTCAAATATCCTGTAGGTATGCTGGAGAACATCCCTGTTTGAATTGGTCAATTCTTCATTCCTACCGATTTTGTGATAATGGACATAAAGGAGGACTACAATGTCCCGATTATATTAGGAAGACCATTTTTAGCAACAGCCGGAGCTATAATTGATGTTAAGAAAGGAAAGCTGACTTTCGAAGTAGGAGAAGAAAAAGTCGAATTCATTTTAGCTCAATTCTTGAAAGCCCCAGCTATTAATGACTCATGTTGTTTGCTAGATATCATTGACGAATGCGTAAAAGAAGTGGAAATGAAATCACCTGAATTCACCGAATCTTCTCTATTCAAAAATGATAATTGTAACGAACCATTCGTCGATGACTATTCGAAATAATGTCTTGCATTAGCACCCGAACCATCGTCTGATGAACAAAAACCTGCTATAGAATTAAAATCGCTACCCAAAAATCTAAGGTACGAATTCTTAGATACAAAGCTTGAAAAACCAGTCATAGTTAACGCTGACTTGGGACAGATAGAAACTGAGAAGTTACTCCATGTTCTAAGGAAGTATCCGACTGCACTGGGATATAATATTTCTGACCTCAAGGGGATCAGCCCATCCATTTGTATGCATCGCATTATGCTGGAAGATGATAGTAAGACTTCTAGGGAACATCAAAGAAGGATAAACCCTATCATAGGCGATGCAGTCAAGAAAGAAGTGCAAAAACTCTTAGAAGCTGGTATCATATATCCGATATCAGATAGCAGCTGGGTCAGTCCAGTACATGCTGTACCTAAGAAAAGAGGAGTAACGGTTGTCAGTAATGAAAAAGGAGAATCTGTAGCAAAACGTATTCAAACTGGATGGAGGATGTGCATAGACTACTGAAAACTGAATAAAGCCACTCGAAAAGATCATTTTCCTTTGCCCTTTATAGATCAAATGCTTGAGCGACTGGCTAAACATTCATATTTCTGCTATTTAGATGGATACTCAGGATTCTTTCAAATTCCTATTCATCCCAACGATCAAGAAAAGACTACGTTCACTTGTCCTTATGGAAAGTTTGCATATAGACGGATGCCGTTTGGACTATGCAATGCACCTGCAACATTTCAAAGATGTATGATGGCCGTATTTGCCGACTTTATAGATAATATAATGGAGGTATTTATGGACGTTTTCTCTGTTTGTGGGCAAAGTTTCGAGGGATGTTTATCGAACTTAGAATTGGTTCTTGAGAGATGCGTCAGAGTCATTCTGGTGCTGAATTGGGAAAAATGCCATTTCATGGTTCGAGAAGGGATTGTGTTAGGACATGTTGTATCCGAAAGAGGGATTGAAGTAGACAAAGCTAAAATAGAAATAATAGAAAACCTTCAGCCTCCGAAAACCATTAGAGAAATCCGCAATTTTCTTGGACATGCCGGTTTCTACCGACGATTCATTAAAGACTTCTCTAAGATCACTAAACCACTGACCGGATTGCTAATGAAAGATGCTGAATTTATATTTGATGAAGATTGTTTGAAAGCCTTTGAGCTACTCAAGAATGCTTTAATTACCGCACCTATTATGCAGCCACCAGATTGGAGTAAACCATTCGAAATAATGTGTGATGCTAGCGACTTTGCCGTTGGCGCTGTTTTAGGTCAAAGAAAGGACAAAAAGCTTCATGCTATCTACTATGCAAGTAGAACCTTGGACAGCGCACAGCTGAACTATGCAACCACGGAAAAAGAACTTCTAGCTATTTTTTTCGCATTAGATAAATTTCGTTCCTCTTTGGTAGGAGCAAAAATAGTTGTCTACACCGATCACGCTGCAATTAGATACTTATTGAATAAGAAGGATGCTAAGCCTAGACTTTTGAGATGGATCCTGCTTCTACAAGAGTTCGATTTGGAAATAAAGGATAAAAAAGGAGCCGAAAATGTTGTAGCGGATCACCTTTCTAGGATAGAACACCAAGAGCCGGAACCAGTTCCCATTAACGATGATTCTCCGTATGATAGACTTATAGCCCATATGGAAGATGAAAGTGAGAACCAAGAAGACCCTTTGGAGTTTCAAGAACCCAACGAAGTTTCATATCGTGTAGAAGCCTCACTGCCTTGGTACGCTGATCTTGTCAACTACCTAGCAGCAGGAGTGCTTCCACCTGATTTAACCTACCAGCAAAAGAAGAAATTCTTTCACGATCTAAAAAATTACTATTGGGATGAGCCCTTACTTTTTAGAAGAGGCGCCGATGGAATATTCCGTCGATGTGTCCCTGAATCTGAAATAGAAGATGTCATATCTCATTGTCACGCCGCACCGTACGGAGGGCATGCAAGCACCTCTAAGACTTGCGCAAGAATTCTGCAATCAGGGCTATTTTGGCCTAACCTTTGGAAGGACGTCCATATCGCTGTCTTAAACTGCGACCGGTGCCAACGCACAGGTAACATTTCTAGACGCGATGAGATGCCGCAAAAAGGTATTCTAGAAGTGGAAGTTTTTGACGTGTGGGGTATTGACTTCATGGGCCCTTTTCCCTCCTCCTGTGGAAACAAGTATATACTCGTCGCAGTAGACTATGTATCAAAATGGATCGAGGCGATAGCTTCTCCCACCAATGACGCACGAGTAGTTATTAGATTATTTAAAAACACTATTTTTCCTAGATTTGGAGTGCCAAGAGTTGTTATAAGTGATGGAGGATCTCATTTTATTTCAAACATATTTGAAAAATTATTGCTCAAATATGGGGCCTGACATCGAATAGCGACACCTTACCATTCTCAAACCAGCGGACAAGTCGAAGTTTCCAATAGAGAAATTAAATAGATACTTGAGAAAACCGTTGCAACATCTAGGAAAGATTGGTTGATTAAACTTCACGAGGCTCTTTGGGTATATAGAACTGCTTACAAAACTCCAATAGGAACCACCCCATTTAAACTGGTTTATGGAAAGTCGTGTCATCTGCCCGTAGAACTTGAGCATAAGGCGTATTGGGCCATAAGGACCCTAAACACCAATTACATGGCAGCTGGCGAGAAAAGGATTCTAGACATCCATGAACTTGAAGAACTGAGACTTGATGCCTATGAAAATGCCCGCATTTACAAAGAAAGAACCAAAAGTGGCATGACAAAAGAATAGCAAGAAAAGAGTTTAGGGAGGGGGACACAGTTCTTCTTTTCAACTCTCGACTTAAACTTTGCCCAGGAAAGTTACGTTCTAGATGGTCTGGACCATTCCAAGTTACTAGGATTCTAAACAGCGGTGCAGTCGAAATCG
This sequence comes from Lathyrus tuberosus, assembly GCA_022829125.1. NCBI lineage: Eukaryota > Viridiplantae > Streptophyta > Magnoliopsida > Fabales > Fabaceae > Lathyrus > Lathyrus tuberosus. The sequence goes on along the minus strand of JALAZF010000082.1, from coordinate 8,228,986 downwards.
AAGGAAATTCATGTGAACCATTCATAGTAAATGTGCAAAGACTTAAGCATTACCATTCGACTGAAAACAAAGAATTCTACTCTAGTTGCAAGTTGGAAGAGCTTCCCGCTCCTCCAGACGACTGAAATTCTTCCCTATTTCCAATGTCGAGCTTCCGACATTAAACGGAGCGCTCAGTGAGAGCTTAAATCACAAATCTTAGTAGTAGTATTTATTTTTGTTTGCTCATGCATAGTTGTTATTACTTTAGTTCATGGTTGCATTTCATTATTAGTATTGTTATTATTAGTATTAGCTTGTTAATTAATATCTTCATGAATTATGTTTTCGTTACCGCATTACCATACCATTTGCATTATGTTTGCTATGACTATTATCAACACTAACCCCTGCATGTAGTATATTTTCCCTAACAATATATTATTTTCTTTCTTGATTTTTTTGGTTCGCAGTCCTTAGGATAGATCCATCATGCAAACTTTTGAAAACCACACCGTTGTGTTCAGAAACGACCTTCAGAGGAGTCGCTTTGAGGCTCTTTCTCAAAGAGACTTTGCTCTGTCGATTTATCCTGATGACTCAGCTATGGTTACCCTTGGCATTAGGGACAGTGTTGTTTACTTCTTTAACCAGCTCGGTTGGACCAATTCTGCTTTAACAAAAAATTTCAGCACCTACCATAACCTGACCTTGGAGTTCCTAAGTTCCCTATACTATGAACCAACTCGAGGGTATGGATTCGGCCGTGGATTGGCTACCTTCCGTTTGTTTGGAAACAAATACCGCTTCACTCACCATGAGATGGCTGAATTGTTGGGTTTTCCCAATGATCCTGATGCTGTCACTAAAACCCCTGAGGATGCTTTTACTGGTTATGACCTTGAACAATTTTGGGGTACTATCACAGGTAACTACCATCCTGACCTAAATAGCATGTCCTCTGAGAGTATTCACAATCCTGGAATTAGGTATTTCCATAAGATCCTTGCTCACACTCTTTTTGGGAAGGAAGAGAATGTTTATGCTGTATCCCGAGATGAGCTTTATATCATGCTTTGTGCCTCACAAGGAAGGCCGGTCAATGCTGCCCCGTTTATGTTAGCTACTTTTCTAAAGCTGGCTCGTGACTCATTTCACCCTATTATCGTTGGAGGGTTGGTGACTATGATCGCTGATGCCATTGGCTTGCGCTACCATCTGAACCGTTCTGTTATTTTCGGTGGTATTCGCCCGATGGATATCAACTTCTGTTTTAACCGTGGAATCATAGCCAATTTAGGACCGGTGGAATTTGAGTTACTAATTGATAATGCTGTTGTCCATGCCTTCACCTTGCCAAATCATGAGAGAACAAATGTGCACAACAAGGATAACTGGTTGTATGACTTGGATGTGTTGAACAAAACATTTACTCCACCAGATTCACCTCAGCCTGATAAACATATGGATACCACTGTACCTCAGGAAGCCACAGATAGTTCTACCATTGCTGGACCTGATACTTACCATACCACAATAGCTTTTCCCGATGCCATTTACGCACTGCAAGTTGGAGTAGATGATCTCCGTACTGATATGTCATCACTTCGAGTAGACCACATTCAGTTTGTGGATGTCGTGAATGAGCAATTTGACCACCTTTACCAGATCATGTTCTCACTCCACAATGTCATCGACTCTTTAGTCGGACGACTTCGCGGATGATTCTAGTTTTGTCAACCTTTTTCCCTGTTTTTCTTAGGATAGTTTGCATTTCCTTGTACTATTTTTTCCCTTTCCCGTACTGTAAGTTTTACCCTTTCAATTAGTATTGCATTATGTTTCCTTTTTTATTTCCTTTACAAAAAAAAACAAAAAATTCGTAATCGCAGGCAAATGGCGTTCGCCATTGCCTAATGGCGTTCGCCATTTCACTGCAGAAGGCAGAAGGCGCGCGTCTTTTGGATAGACCGCCCTTTGAATTTCTTTCCACCATCTTTCTCATTTCCCACTCATTTTCATTAACTCCTTAACCACTCATATTCCATTTCCCTCTCTATTTAAACCCCATATCACCATCCATTCACTCATCATCAAAAACCCATTTCCTATCATAACCCATTTCTCAAAGTATCTTTCTTTTCTCTCTAACCAAAAAAATGGCAGCAAACCAAGAGTTTAACTACATGGGTATTGTGTTCCCGGAGGGAGAAATCGGAACCAACATGTGTGAGGATTTCCACCGCATATCTAAGAGAGAAGTCGAAGCTACGAGGTATCCAGACTCGAAAGCTCTTCGTACTTTAGGTCTCATGCAAAGCGTCGCTTGGATGCTGAGGAACTTAGGTATGACTCGTTTCTGTACTCTTAATAAAACAATTTCTGTTAGAGCTACCTATGAGTTCCTTAGTTCTCTTCGCTATGTGCATGACATCACTCGCACCTCCGGAACCATACACTTTAGGTTGCTCAACCGAGACTTTTCACTAACTTTTAAGAGAATTCGAGAGATTTTTTATTTCCCTGTTCCCGTTGAGGGAGCAGCAACCATTGCACCCCTGGAAAGTGAGTGGCAAGGAAGTACCTTTGAGTTTTGGAAAAATATTACGGGTAATACCACAGACACATGGGAAGGCCTTAAGGCCACCTCTATTCAAAACCCCGCCATTCGTGTTCTTCACCGTATCCTTGCTTCCACCATCTTTGGTCGAAAGAACACAGGAAATGTGAATTCAAAAGATCTATACTTCTTTTACTGTGCTCTAAACCAAACCCCTATAGACCCCGTGCCTTTCTTCCTTGCCCACCTAGTGAGTGTCTCTAACAGAGTCGGAGGAGCCATCTGTATCGGTAACATGATTACCACCATTGCTGAGGCTCTTGATCTGGATATTATCTTGGATACAGATGAATGCTTTGGCAGTATTTTTGCCGACCTAGATTTTTGGAAGAGCACGCGTCTTGTCAAAGGTTTACCTGATGGCAAGTACCGCATCTTGATTCGTGACCGTGAGCACCGTAGTTTTTCTCTTCCAGCCCCCGATCGTATTGATGTGCACTACCGCACTAATTGGTTGCTTGTTTCTGAACAAGAGGATAGGGCTGCTACTCAAACTCGCCCCTATCACCCTGTTTCTGACACACCCGATCCTAGTACCGCACCACACACCGCACCTTTATCTGACGATTTTGCAGGTATGTGAGGATCGCTTGATGAGATTTTGTCCGAGCTCTGGCAGCAGAGAGAGCGAGATGAGCAGCGTAGAGAGGAGTACTACGAGTTTCAAAACAGGCAAGTGGAATTCATGAACCGGACCGAGCTTAGCCTTCGAGATCTTACTTTCGAGGTACTAGGTCTGCGCAGAGATGTGCGTAGCATGCAAGCCCATTATCCACACGAGGACCCAGATGTCGAAGATGATTCCCATCAGCGCCGAGGCCGTGCCCGCCGCCACTGATTATCATTCCAGGTTTTATCACTCCTTTCTTTTCACCTTAAATTAAAACATTGAGGACAATGTTCGATTTAAGTGTGGGGGAGGAGTCATTTATCGCTTTCCATTTATTGCTTTATGTTATTTCCCATTTTCCTAGTTTAGTTTATTTCTTTTGTATCTTTATTGAGTCGTATTCACGTTTGAGTCGTTATTTACCTTATGTTTTCGCATAGTCTGTATTTTCCCCAATTTTTTTTGAAAAATCAACTCAAGGGCAGGACATACTTAGTATAGGTTGTTATATTTTGAATTAGGCTAAGTAGGCAGACTTGGGAAAGTTTTGTTAACATCAGTACCGTTTTTGCACCTTGGAGTTCCTAAGTATGCAATATTAGTTTAAGTACATATTATGCCGAGACCTTGTTCTTAGTTTCTTTAAAAGTAGCCTCTTGATTAGTTTATCTTAGCAGTCACACCATCCTGGTTTGTGAACTAAGTGACATACCGATGCAAATATGTGTTGATCTCAAATTGTGTTTATGTGTTTTTATAGAAAATGTGAATTAAAGACATGTTCTCACTAAGTTAGGTGGTCCTCACCCGATCATTTAACCCGAAGGATCAGAATCTTGAAATTCATAAGCAAAAAAAAAAAAAAAAGAGAAGAAAGAAAAAAAAATGTTGAATAAGAGATCACACTAACAGGTTCAATTACCATGTAAGCAAAAGGATAACAGGCTTAATGTGATTGCGCGAGAATGAAAGAGAGGTGAATAAGAACAAAGTTATTAGGTCAAGGTATGATATCATGATTTGAACCGGTATTGCATAGGAAGGAATTCTTTGTCCGCTTTTGTGGAGTCGTGTCGTTACGATACTCTTCTTTACACTATTCAGTACCTATCTGTCTGCTTTAGGCTAGAAACCTTGTGCTTAATCGTTTCCGGTGTGCCTACGAGTCGAAATACTGTGCTTACCTGTTTTTATTCGCATTGGGAGTTTGCTTGAGGACAAGCAAAAGTCTTAGTGTGGGGGAGTTTGATGACTCGATTTCGTATAGGTTATTTCGATTCATTTCGTGCATATTTAGTCGTATTTTTATCGAGTCTTCATCGTATTTTGTATCATGTACTTATGTTTTCTTTTACTTTGTGATTTCAGGACCAGTATCGGCTTGATTGAAGAAAAGGACAAGAATCCTGGCAAAAGAGTTGAAAAAGAGAAGAACTGGAGCTTTCTGCCTTCCTCTAAAAAAGAATGGCGTTCGCCATTTCCTAAGGGGAACCAAATGGCGTTCGCCATTGCCCCAAAATGCCAGATTTTCTTCTTTAGCCAAATGGCGTTCGCCATTGGCATATGGCGTTCGCCATGTATCGCGGGAGCAGTTTTTCCAGAAACAGTTTTCACGCATTTTGAATTTCAAATCTTTCTTCAACCATTTTTGGAGCCAACCTCTGCCTATATATAGGACCTCCCAGGCCTTCATTCTTCGTCTAATTTCACCCTGCGGAAGCGCTGCCGAAATCGAACCAGAACCACGTTAATTTACTTTGCCAAAGTGATAATTGCTCACACAGAGTGATTATCACGCTTGTTGCTATTTTGTTTATTTTCATTGATCTGCTGTACTTGGATCCTTTTCAGAATCAATACAAGTTCATTTCCTTTGTTTAATTTCCATTTTTACAGGTTATTACTTCATTGTTTCCATTATTTATTTACAGCATTACTGATTCTTATTGTTTATGTATTACACCAAATATTTCAGTAAAAACCCTAAAAATAGAATTTTCTAAAAATAGGATCAAAACAGTATGTGTGATTTAGAAACCAGTATCATTAATGTTTTAATATTATGTTTGATAATGTGTAACTAAATTCGTATGAGCCCGTAGTTTGAGGACCGTCGTCTCGACGGGACTCTGTAGGACTACCAATGCTGTCTTGCATGTTTAAAATTCTGGTTTTGTTGTCTAAGTTAACTTCAAGTAGACTAGTCGCGACGGCGAGAGGCTGCCTGACAGCATTTAGTCACGAGAGTGAGAAATGCACTAAGACGAGTCCAACAGAGCGAGAGTTTGAGGTACACGTCAGATAGTAGGCACAAAACACTGGATCCTAAACACAGCGAGAGCGCTTTAGGTATTCATTTCGGTCTTGCCCGTTTTCAAAAAGCGACTTTTAATTACCGAGCGAGCGAGAGCAAAATCTTGGGGTTATCAGGCGTGGCTCGATCAATAGCGCGAGAGTGTGAGATTAAGCCTTTAGATCGGTATTTCCTTCAGAACAACTTCTGCATCCATTTCATCCCCGGAGCCTATAGAGTCCCTAAGAACCCCGGAAATCATTCTACGGTCTCAGTTTCCTTATTTGTTCTAAAACCTTTTATTTTAGTTATTTTTCTTTAACGCTTTTATCCGTGACAACTTCCTGCTTTAGCCTTGCACCGCAATTTTAGGACACTGCCTTTCGACTATCAATCCCTGTGGGTTCGACAATCTTTTAAAACTACGCGATACCCTGTATGCTTGCAGTATCTATCTGACCAAACACGTAAAATCGTGATCAATTACTACTAAGGCTTTGCCTAATCCTCCAAATCCACTTCCACACGGATTCATATCTGAAATCCATTGTGCATTCCATGACGGTGCCGCAGGCCACGATCTGGAAAATTGCTATGCACTAAAGGCTAGAGTGTGTGACTTGATTAAGGTCTGAATCCTTAACTTTCGTGACACCAATCCTAATGTTCAGAACAATCCTCTGCCAGAGCACGCCAAGTGAAGCTTCAGTCAACCTCAGTAGACTATCTTTCTAAACGCCAGTGTTTCAAACAGGACATCTCATCTTTGCTTCTGACTAGTCACTAGGCCATGTTTCTTATTGTTTGCACTTTCCTTATTTGTATCAGCTGTTTGCTTTCAAATTATGTTTGTACTTTCGTAATTAATAAAATGAGCATTGCAACTTTTGGATTTAATTCATTTGTGTTTGCCATTTACATCTTTATGCTTTCTTTTCAAAAAATATATATTTTATCTCTTGTCCATTTTTTGTTGATTATGCAAAGATTGGAGGGAGGATGATGAAAACAAAATACTCATAATTGCTGTTGGTATGCTTTCAAATAAAAACTTTGCTGACGATGTAAGGCATTGTTTCAATTCCCAAACACTGGAGAAATAAGGAAGATAAACCCTCGTCAACCCCTTTGAGCTTTGAAGTCGGAGTTTCTTTCTTTAAAAAAAAATCGTAATATTAACCTGGGGCAGGGTAGTTCTCAGTTAACATAATCATGCATTCAAATACAAGAGTTCCATACAAGATATCTTTCCACAAAAGTTCGCATTCACAAATTTTCCTTCACACACAAGTGTCGAGGATGCCTTTCAAATTGGAAGCCAAAGATGGTTCACTGTGATCATTAAGCTAGGAAGTCACAAACTTTCAACTCTTCCAAATTAAATGAATAAATGTTGTACAAGTTATTCCCAAAGCAATAAATAAAGAAGGGTAGTCAAGAAATCCTAATTTAAAAATGAGCCGAGTCCCTTTCGAGGCAAAAGCTAAGAAAGATGGGAAGCTCATGACCTTACCTTATACAAATAGAAATAAGAACAAGCTTGTATGACAACCAAATGTTGTAAGGAAGCAGTGACTGCCATCTCAAGGGTCCCTTGACTTCTGAACCATCATCATCATTAGTGCAATTTCCAACTTCTCGGGAATCTGAGTACATAATTCGAGTTAACTGAGCGTAGGACTGAAGATCATCACGAAGATTGGGTGGGTACAAATAAACTTTGAGCCATTATCTTTTGTTTCTTAAACCGTGAACCAGGCCACGTTACAACCCTTAAAAGACCTAACTGAAGCAAGGTTATTTTGAAAGCATACTACAGCAAGGTTGCGTAAACTGACTCCTAAAGATCTTTGCGGATAATTTGTTTTGGTATTACACCTTTTGCTTAAACCTTTCACTTTTAAATGTCTTGAACCGCCGTGTTCAGACCAGTGACTCATATATTTTGCATCTTTCAAAAATGATTTTGATTTCAAAAGTTGCATGAACTTTGCATTTACTATGTTTGTATGAACACTTTTGTTTGCAAACTGGCTTTCCTCTCAAGGAATTTTCAAACAGTGAGAAACTTGGTCGGTGATCCAATCAGGGGCAAGTTCTTTCCATATCCTATTGAGAATCAGTTCAAGGTTTGTTACAGTGCAAGTCCTTCTCAGATTCGATTTATCCATAATATTTTTCAAGACTCAGACTGGGGCAAGCTTTCCAAGCGCACAATGAAACAGTCATTTCCAGCATCAATCCGGTTAAAGCAATGATCAGTTTATCTATAACAGTCAGCTAATCTGGGGCAGTTTACTTGAAGAATCCCCTAGAAGCTCTCCATTTTTCCTACAAGGATCATCGAATTAATACAATTTACCAGTATGGCAGAGATTGTCTTCAGTATCATCTTTAGTCCCTAAGAAGAATGACAGTGACATCCGTGTTGAGGAATCAGTCTTCCAGTCTTATCTTCTCCACAAAAGAGTCTAGCCTTGTTGTCGACGTCTGCATTAAATCTGCATTTGTATTTGATCATATATCATGGCATAATTCATATATATATGCATAGCAAAAGTGTCATCCTCATTTGCACTCATTTGCATTCTCCACAGGTCGTGTTGTTATCCATGTCTTACCTTGTGGTCAAAGTCCAACTCACTTGGCACCTCTCAAACAGATATTGTCGTACCTATCTGACGCTCTTCCAGATATGTACTGTTTGTTCTGATGTTCTTCTAGAACTCCCTTGTGTCTATCTGATGTTCTTTCAGATACGATTTTGTTTCTAATGTTTTTCCAAAAACTCCCTTGTACCTATCTGATGCTTTTCCAGATATGTACTTTTGTTCTGATGTTCTCCCAGAACCTTTTTTGTGTCTATCTGACGTTCTTCCAGATACAACGTGGTGTCTGACGTTTTTCCAGATGTGTCCTTTATTCTGTTTTTTTTCCAGAACTTATCTGATGTTCTTCCAGATATGTACTTATGTTCTGATGTTCTTCCAGAACCTGTCTGACGTTTTTCCAGACATTCCTATCAATTCTGATGCTTTTCTGGAATCTATCCGATGTTTTTCTGGATATGTCTCACTTTCTGATGTTCTTCCAGATTTAGTCTTTATTATCTGATGTTTTTCCAGATATTCGCTTTGTTTATTCTGATGCTTTTCCGGAATGACATTGCTTTTACCATCTGATGCTCTTCCGGATGTGTCTCTCTTTCTGATGTTCTTCTAGATTGAGTCCTTGTTATCTGATGGTTTTCCAGATATTCACTTTATTTATTATTATGCTTTTCTGGAATGACATTACTATTACCATCTGATGTTTTCCCAAATGTGTCTGCTCCTAATGCTTTTCCAGAACCCCGTTTGTGTCTATCTGAAGTTCTTCCATATATCACCTTGTTTATCTGATGTTCTTCCAGATATGTGTAGCGCGGTTTTTGTGGTTTCGAAACACACCGTTAGGCTGCAGTTCGATTCATTTTTTATCCTATTGAGCTGATTAAGGAAGAGAATTAGATGTCTCCAATTAACCCTGCTTGCATACTGAGGTTAAACAGTCAAAACTGTTGGTTTACATATGCTATCAAAAAGGGGGGTCTCTCTCTGGGTTATTTGTTTAAGAACACAAGTGTCTTGACTGTGCATGAGGCTTTTGGTTAGGATACTGCACCAGATTGATTGATGTATGGGGATACCAGATTTGGAATATTTGATTATTATGCTCGCTAAGATTTTTCAATCTTATGCCTACGTATTCCCTGTTATGGAGTATAGGGAAATCAGAGCGATCGTAGTTCCTCCTATTCTATGGGAGGAAATGATGTTTTGGTGTCTTGTTTAAAGCCCAAGATGGAAGCTAAAGGTGATTGGTATCTTGTTCAAAGCCCAAGATGTGAAGCTGAAGGGTCTATTTGTATCTTGTTTAAAGCCCAAGATGTGAAGCTAAAGGGGTCCTGGCCAAGAGAGATTTTGTCACCTCTAAAGGGGAGTTGTTGATGTTTGTATGCTGTGAGCAAGGCAGGTTTTGATGCTAAAAGGTTGATTGACTCAACCGGGGATTTCCTTATACAAAGCCTAAGAGGAGGCTAAAAGTTTTACTCTTCCGGGGAAAAATGTTCTTTCTGTCTTGTACAAAGCCCAAGATTGAGGCTAAAAGGGTTCACTCAACAAAAGAGTGTTTTTATGTGTCTTGTACAAAGCCCAAGACGGAGGCTGAAATGGTGATTGAGTCAATAAGAGAGTCTTTTATACTCAACAAGAGAGTTTGAATGTGTCTTGTATGAAGCCCAAGACGGAGGCTAAAGGGTGACTCAACAAGAGAATCTTTTATTGTAAGTTCTAGTGATTGGCTGATATTTTGGTAAAACAATGTTAATGTCATGGTTGATGTTGCAACATGAGCTTCTAACATTATTGATATGGTTAGGTAACATTCTGGTTTGTTAAAGATGTAAGGGTTACAGCTGTGTGCTGATGTTACACCCGATGTCGTGACATCAGTAGTGAACATCAGGTCTGAGATGATTTATTAGGGCTGCGCATGTTTCTGGTGTGAATGAGATATTCTGCTGAAGAGAATCAGAAATTGCAAGCGAATATCATGGGATAGATATGTTCTGTTGCAATCAGTTATGAAGAAGATTAGTTTGTTACTAATTTATTGCAAAAAGATATGGAGAATAATTAGAGTTAATTGAAGATTTAATTGAAGATCTATTTTGTAGCAGAATCTTTTGCAGATTTGTAGCAGAAGATTTGATATGATTTGAAGGCCCAAATCCAATTGGGAAAAAACTATAAATAGAATGCTTGTAACCTAGAATAGGTACGAGTCCAAGATGTAGATCATTAGGGCTTTGTCTAAGTGAACCACTCGGATTGTGAGATGGTCACTGTGTTATTACTCAGAAACCTGTAGGTAATGAGTATTGTATTGTTCTTGGAGGAAGCTTTGAAGCAACTCCAAGGGGTGTCATGGAAGTGTGTCTTCTAAGTTTAAGTGGTAGAAGAGGTGTTAGAAATCAAGTTGTTGATGCAGTGGCTGAGATGTTGACTGCTAGACATCATTGCGATGATTGGAAGTGAGATGGAGTCTCTTATCTAAGTGGTCTCTTAGATAGAAGGGTCATTGGGTAGTGATTAGATTAGGTAGATTGTCAACTGGTTTGTTGAGTCTGTAATTTGATACTACTAATAGTGGACTTCCTTCCTGGCTTGGTATGCCCCCAGATGTAGGTTGTTGAACCGAACTGGGTGAACAATTCATTGTGTTAGTTAACTGTTACTATTATTGTCTTGTTCATACAACAGATATTGATGTTGTGACATTGCACTTGACATCACATGTCTGTACCAGAATTTCAATTGGTATCAGAGCAGGCATCCTGTCTATTTCTGGATGAGATCTAGGGAAGATACTTTCTGGTTCATGAGCAAGGAAGATAGTTTTGCTGAGTTGTGGACTTGGTCAGTTCATATTGTTGTTTGTATGATCCCTTGAAGTGAAGGATGGACTATTCTTGACAGGGTTTGTATTGGACCTGTCTGTTGTTGTCAGGAGAACTGATGTTGTGAGTTTGAGGATTATTGAGTAGTGCCTGAAGGCTATTGAGGAGTCGTTGTGTGTTCTGCTGCATGGTATCTGATGCTACCCTGGTTGTTTCTTGTGGTGAGCCTTTTGGCAGGTATTTTCTTGGTCTCCTCAGCAGAAGAAGAATATATTTCAAATCAGGTATTGAAGACTAATCTGTTTAGAATATTGATTCCTTCTTTATCAATTTTCTTGATGATGAAAGAAGGGGGTGAAGCCTAAGCAAAAGAGTATCACTGTCAAATCTTTCATGCGGGAGTGAAAATCTTGATAAGTTATCTCTTAAGCTTAGTAGTGGTGACCTAATTAGGAGAATCTTTCTGGTCATGATGTCACATGTAGTTCTGGTATATCTGAAGCTACGTGAACTGGAGGAAGTTTCATCAAGGAAGAAGCTGAGCTTGATTTGTTCTCGTGTGTTCCCTACAAGAGATTTGTGTGAATTACTATGGTTGTAGTCTCCAAAGCCTTAGAAGTGTTTTATATGATGAAGACTGATGTCAGAACTGATGTTGAAACATCATTTCAGTTCTTTGCTTTCTCAGCCAAAGAAAGTTATTTGTGCTCATGGTGAAGTATCAGGCCAAGCTACTTACCTAATCTGAAGTGATCAGTGGTGTGGATTAACAAAAGAGGGATCAGCTAGTGTGCAGGAAAAGAATGTCAGACCAGATCAAATGTTGTGATAAATAGCTTGACAGTAGTTGAATATTTGTCTGCTTTTGATAATGTTGTGCCTTCAACTAATGACAATATACATTGATGGGAGACTATGTATATGTCTGAGGTAAAAGTACAGGACTGCAGAAGGGTTGAGAATTTATGTGGCTGTTTATTTCTCTTTGTGGTGTTTTGGAGTTTTTTTTTCAAGGGTTAAGCACTTTGGAGTTGAATCAACTGGTGGGGTTGATTGGTGACTATGTACTTGGAGCATCATCCAAATTGTCTGGGGTGAGTGTGGATTAGAAGAGGCAGTTTGATTGTGGAATGTTGATGATATCCTACATCTCAAAGTCAGACAAGTTGTTGTTTTTAAGGCTAAAAGATATGAAGACATCATAATCTTGATGGTTACAGCTTGGATCAGTTTATTTCTGATCTAAGTAGTTTGGAGCATGGTGTTTACTCTAGTTGTGAAGGTCAAGGATAAGTGGAAGTTATCTCTGGCTTTCTACTGACGGCTCTACTAAGGAAAGTGACTTTCTTTAGTGTTGCTATGGGGTAGTCTTGGACTACTTATTTTCTGAAGATTCAGATGTGGTAGGTTTGAAGTCTTTGGAGTTTCTAAGCAGGATGGAGGTTGTCTACTCAAACTTGATTGTTGAATCAAGTCTATGAGAGCATGGAAATCTATTTCTACAAAGGGAGGAGGTTCTTCTGAGTGGCAGAAGGTAGAGCTGAATTCAATAGTTGGATGACATAATGTTCTGACATCTAGCTTAACATCAGGAGTCTCAGCTGGTGATGTGGCACATCAGCTAATGATAGGGTGATCTACAGGAATGAACAATAGGATGCTTCAAAAAGATCATTCTCATGGCAGTTTGCGGGAGCTGTAGGAAGGAGAAGATGTTACATGACCATGGCTTAGGGAGTCTAAGTGTGTTTGCTTTTGAGCAAGTGGAACATGTGACTTGAAGATCAAGTTTCCTTGGTGGATCAAGATATCTTTGTGGGAGTTCTGACAAACATGAAAAAGGTCAAAATGTGGCATTTGGTGGTTTTCATATGAGGATTCATGAATGAGGTGATCAAACTGTGGCATTTGGTTGATCTCAGAAGTGGATTCGAATAATCAAGATAATCAGAGTGTGGCAGCTGGTTATTATTGAGGATTGTCTTGGAACAAGTTACTCTTGGGCAGAAGGGTGAGGAGTTGAAGACTCAAGGAGATTATTCTTCTTGAAGGTGGATGAGAGTTTAATTCTCTAGTTCTTTGGATTACTATGCAATAGTAAGTCCAGTTGGTGGAGCATATCAAGAATCATGGTGATGATATCTTGGTGTGTGGCAAATATTCTAACTGGTGTTGGGACATTATCTGGTTGAATATCCTTGGTAAAGGATGATTGTGCTCTGGTTCTGAAGCTTGGTGCATACATTATGCCTAAGGAGCGTCTACATAGTCATACGGGAGAATGATGAAGTAGAAGGTCTGCCTTGGATGGAGAATGTAGAGAAGACTGAAGTAGATCAGGTATTGGTTGATTGGAAGTCTGAAGATGAAGAGTATGATATGGAATGACTGCCTTTGGAGAAAGGGACACTGGTACCAAAATGCATGTGCTCAGTAAGTGTGCTCAAATGTTCATCTTCATCTAGAGCATTAGTTAATCATGACTGAGGGAGTACTTGTCTATGGATTTTGCTGCAAAGGTACATATATTGTGAAGATTGCATGCTGATCAAGATTGTGAAGATTGGCTGAATCTTATGAGGATATAATGTCAGATAACATGTTATGACATTAGACTGTTGGATGACATGTTGGTGAGGACATGAATGGTTCTAGCCATGTGAAGCTAATTGTTTGAATCATATGCACACATGCTTCTGAGGATGAGTCTGAAGGACAGCTTTGTTTGTGTCTGGGAGAATTTGCTTTTCTCTGGAAGAACTCGGTAGGGGTTTTTGTTGATGGGAGATGTCACACTTGTCTTGGTGTGTGTTATTGATTCAAAGTAAGAGGACTTGACTTAAAGTGTAGTGGAAGGCAGTGTATTTGTGCCTCAGAACTTGTGGATGATTGTGTGAAGCATTCCTGACTGGATGAATGAAGACTATGTCTATATTTTCCAAATGTTATGATATACTGGTCAAGGAGCACTAGTTGTCTTAGATAGGGGGAGTTGATCTTTTGTTGAAGATGTTGTTTTTCTCTGCTGTTCTGAAGGAATCTAGAAGGGATTGTGAGGTGTGCTGGTTAATAAAAACAGAGCCTGTGTTTTGGGAATGTATAATCTTCTGAAGAGTCTTGGGTTAATAATTTTGTGAGCCAGCAGACAATGTCTGATAAGATGTCAGAACATGGTATAGGACATGTTTTTCTTGAGCCAAACAAGGAATTTCTTTAGGCGGTGGTGTAAGGATAAGGTGAAACACGTGGCTTCGACTTTGCATGGAACTGTTTTGGCATAATTTATGGGAAAAATCAGTTAGGAAACAATAAAAATGGTCAAGACTGTTTTGGACGGTAGACATTGAATTTGGATGGAGTTTTAGTATCTAAAATAGCATTTCTTTGACCAAGAACTTTGATATATTCAAAGCTCGTTAATTCCAAAGTAACTGGTCAGCTATTTATAGGGGTTATTTTTTCCTTCAGTCAGTGAATGTTCTTGTTTCATAAGTCTTATGGCTTTTGTTCGTTTTTGGGTGAGCACTACTTGGGTCTGGTTCTGTGAGGGCTTTCTTTGCCAATTTTTGGCTAAAAAGGGGGAGAAAGGGTGTGCAGAGGTCTGGCTTCTTAAGTTCCAGATGTGGTTCAGAGATGTTAAAGAGGTTGGCCTATCCTTAAGCCATGTTGAGTCTTTGTGACTTGTGTCCTGAGTTATGAACACAGTTGTGACTTGTGTTCTGAGTTACCTGGGTTGGAAGATTGGCACTTCTTAAGTGTCATCTTATGCCACAGGTCGACTGGGGGTGTCTGATCAAATAAGGTGTGCAGAATTCTCTTATGCCACCATTGGTCTTTGATGTCTAGACAGACATTTCTTTTCTGGAGGAGTCTTCTACATTTGTTCTGGGTCTGACCTGGAAGGAAAAAGAAATGTGCTATATTGAGGGGGAGTGTCAGATATCTTCTTCCTCATGTGCACCAAATAACTTCAGGACTTTCCACTTCTTAAGTCCTAATGTGCTGCTTGAAGTTGGTCTGCTGAGGTGATGTCCTAACATGAGGTCCTAACATCATTCAATTTTCCCCAAGAAGATGATTCTCCATGATTATTGTACACAGTAGCTACAGATGGTTACTGTTAGGTTCAGTAGTTGCCGATGACTACTGACAGTAGTATAGGGTTGTTATTGCTGCTGTAATCTGAGTTGAAATGTTTATATTTTTATTTTAGCCAAAATTAGCCAAAGGGGGAGATTGTAAGTTCTAGTGATTGGCTGATATTTTGTTAAAACAATGTTAATGTCATGGTTGATGTTGCAACATGAGCTTCTAACATTATTGATATGGTTAGGTAACATTCTGGTTTGTTAAATATGTAAGGGTTGCAGCTGTGTGCTGATGTTACACCCAATGTCGTGACATCAGTAGTGAACATCAGGTCTGAGATGATTTATTAGGGCTGCGCATATTTCTGGTGTGAATGAGAAATTCTGCTGAAGAGAATCAGAAATTACAGGCGAATATCATGGGATAGATATGTTCTGTTGCAATCAGTTATGAAGAAGATTAGTTTGTTACTAATTTATTGCAAAAAGATATGGAGAATAATTAGAGTTAATTGAAGATCTATTTTGTAGCAGAATCTTTTACAGATTTGTAGCAGAAGATTTGATATGATTTGAAGGCCCAAATCCACTTGGGAAAAAGCTATAAATAGAATGCTTGTAACCTAAAATAGGTACGAGTCCAAGATGTAGATCATTAGGGCTTTGTCTAAGTGAACCACTCGGGTTGTGAGATGGTCACTGTGTTATTACTCAGAAACCTGTAGGTAATGAGTATTGTATTGTTCTTGGAGGAAGCTTTGAAGCAACTCCAAGGGGGTGTCATGGAAGTGTGTCTTCTAAGTTTAAGTGGTAGACGAGGTGTTGGAAATCAAGCTGTTGATGCAGTGGCTGAGATGTTGACTACTAGACATCATTGCGATGATTGGAAGTGAGATGGAGTCTCTTATCTAAGTGGTCTCTTAGATAGAAGGGTCATTGGGTAGTGATTAGATTAGGTAGATTGTCAACTGGTTTGTTGAGTCTGTAATTTGATACTACTAATAGTGGACTTCCTTCCTGGCTTGGTATGCCCCCAGATGTAGGTTGTTGAACCGAACTGGGTGAACAATTCATTGTGTTAGTTTACTATTACTATTATTGTCTTGTTCATACAACAGATATTGATGTTGTGACATTGCACTTGACATCACATGTCTGTACCAGAATTTCATTTATACTCAACAAGAGAGTTTTATTTGTGTCTTGTACGAAGTCCAAGACGGAGGCTAAAGGGGTAACTCAACAAGAGAATCTTTTATACTCAACAAGAGAGTGTTTTTTGTTGTCTCGTACAAAGCCCGAGATTGAGGCTAAAGGAGAGGTTGATTCAACAAGAGAGTCTGAAAAGGTTTGCTCCGTTTGAGGAGAATCATTGTACAAAGCCCAAGAGAAGGCTATCTTACTGCTGAAGATTATTGAAATCCCTAGGCAGGTCCGACTAGGGTGCTTTCCTGAGATAGGCTGGGTTGCTTCCTATGTTTATAAGGGAACTTGAGAATGTCTTCGTGACTCAAGGGGATTTGACTGTCCAAGTCTAGAGTTTTATCTTTTGTACTATGAGAAAGTACACTTACGGGAGAGAGATCTAGATTCCTTTGAAAGACTGCTCTATTAAGATGACTAATTTCTGTTCCTATACCTTTAAGAGGTCGTCAGTACAATTTGTACAAAGCCCAAGAGAAGGCGAGAAAAACTTTGAAGAAGCCGAAGGGACAATTTTTACGAAGCCCAAGAGGAGGCTACCTTCGCTGAGGAAGAATCATTATACAAAGCCTAAGAGGAGGTTGTGAGAACTTCTAAGAAGCTGAAGGGTCCTTGTACAACACCCAAGAGGAGGCGGGGATGCTTTTAAGAACCCCGCGGGTCCCAAGCTGGGAAAGTTCAAGAAATGCTATTCACAGAGAATAGATCATTTAGTGAGAGTTTCGGGATTGAGGAATTCAAGAGATGCCATTCACTGAGAATAGATCAACTCTGGGGAGTAGAATTCCTTTGACAATTTCTAGGGTTACAGTCTGAGAAAAGGTTCACCGAGAATACTTCCTTTCTCTTTGTTCCATATTGTATAACCCCAAGAGGAGGGAAGACTGTATCTGGAATCCTATGGGGGATCTAGTTTCATTTGTATTTAAGAGTGACCAACGAGGCTTTACCTAGTGCTAGACGTAGTTGTCGGGGAAACTCTAAATAACTATACTAGTATTACACAGTATATAAAAGGATGCGAAAGAAAAGTTACAGTGAAACAGCCCCACAATACAGTTATATACATATAAAAGCGGTTAAATGAAAGCGGATAAACACTTACTCGGTTGTAGAGCTTCCATGCTGTTTTGTTAGTTGTTCAACAAAGAAAAATTGAAACCAACAGTATATTTCAAAATCAAAGGAGAAAGTACTTTGAAAGTAAATTGGGGCTTACAGCTCAAAGAGAGGCCCAAGGTTTTATCAGTGATTGCGTTAGCATTTTGAATTTGTACAAGGACTTATACAAGTGACTGAGGCCCAAGAAAGGTTTTCTGTACAAAGGGATGAGGGTTACACTCTATTAGAGGCCCAAAAGTGTTTGAAAATGAATAAAGATGGGTCTTATAACTCAAGGAGAAGCCCATGTATTTTTGTTAAAAAAGCGACGATCGTGCCGAAATTTTTGACGGTATCAGGACTATACAATACACTGAGGCCCAAATCTGTTTTATTCACAGAGGGGTGGGACTTACACTCTCTCAAGAGGCCCAAAAGGTTTGAAAAAAAAGTTGGCTTAAATGCACTTTTGGTCCCCATACTTTAATTTTTCTAAACAATTGATCCCCCTTTAAAAAAACCCAGCTTTTAGGTCCCTTATTTTGACTTCTTTTGGGAAATTTGTGGTCCCCTCCCAATTTAGCATATGTGGCGCTCCAAATAATGATATGGCCATGTTTTTGTTGACTCAAATGCCAGCTCATTTGCCACATCAATAATGTGAATTATAATTTATGAAAATGATTAAATAAAAATTCATATTCATTATATTTTATTTTGGCTGAGTGTTTATTTAAAATTTTTATTTTTATTTTTTAAATTGATTAATGTAAATATTTAAATTACTTATTTGGGCCTTAGACTCCAAGCCCATACAACATTTATCCAATCCACAAACAATTGTTACTTATTGTTTATGTGAGTAATATAAAGGTTAAATTTTTTTGTAAATAACCAATGTGGGACTTCAAAAATAACTTATTTCCAGCCCTTAACACTCTCTGTCTTGGTATGGTAATTGATTCGAATCTCTCTGTCTTGGCGTACGATGCCTTCTTCAATCTACTTCTTCGTGACTCTGAAATCACCTCTTTGATCTGGTTATTGTGTGTGATTCGTTACGAATTCTTCTTGCAGGTTGTGATTAGTTGGAGTCGTGATGTATTACGTTCCTGTTGTGAAATTGGATAAAATTCTTGAAGATGCGTTGAAGAGTTGCAGAGAGTTTCAATGATTTATTGATGCTGCGAATTTGCGGAATTCTTGATTGTGCAGAGCTTGAATCCAAGTGACGTCGTGAGTGTTGAGTTATTGTGGATTTGAAGAAGAGTTTGTAGATTTGTTATGGCTATGGATGATGAAGACGATGAAGAATTTCAAAGTGTGGAAGAGGATGGAGATGAAGAACGAAGAGAAATTGCAACTGAATCAAGAAAAATCTGGAAGCTCTCTCGTGAATTGGAGAAGGCAGGTCTTTTATAGAGAAGAAAGTTTGTTGGTGATTTTTTCTGTGAAATTATGTTGTGAACCTGTAACTGAAAATTCTGCTATGATTTTTCCCACTCAATTCTGTTATGTATTTGCAAGTGAAATTTCACCAGTTATAAAGCCCTTCCACTTGATAATTCTCATCACTATGTAATTTTCTTCTTTTTGTATATGTATACATTTGCTGTTGTGAAATGGAACTGTTATGAGTTTTTTCTATAAGCTTTTTTCACTGCCATGTAATTTTTTGGTTTTTGAACTGCTTTGAACTGAATTATATGTGTTATTAGAAAACTTGTCTGGAACAATATATTTCTTTTTATGGAACTCGTGCATCTGTTTCACCATATTCAATTAGCTCCATCAGTGATTTGGTAGATTGGAACATTTTTGGAACATCGTGTGCTTGGAACCTTGCAAGCCTGAGATCTGTGGAGAAGAATATCCAGGTCAATTTCAAAAATATTATGTCCAACAAGAACATCACCATCCATCTATACAACCCTATCAACAACTGTGCACATGGTAGTATATCCACAGTCGACTCATCATTTAAGCTCACCATCATTTAAGCAAGCAATAGAAGAATGAGTGCTGCAACAAGCAAGAAAAGAATGAAACATTTGAAGAGAATCATGTCCCACATCGCTTTACTTACTTTTAGTTTGAATGTTTATATAGAATATTCAAATATGACAAAATGTATTTATGTGGGCTGGACCGATTTGCATTAATATGGACCTTATCTGCAGAATATTTATTTTAAACTATGTTAATTAATTTCTAAATAAATTTCTAAATATAACTTAATTAAAATTATTAATTCACTCTTAAAAAAGTATTAATTAATAAATTATCTAGTCATCATTGCCATTTCATTGAAAATAAAAAATAATGATTAACAAAAACATTGCCATGTCATTATTTGGAGCGCCACATATGCTAAACTGGGAGGGGACCAAAATTTTCCCCAAAAAAAATCAAAACAAGGGACCTAAAAGCTGAGTTTTTTTAAAGGGGGATCAATTGTTTAGAAAAACTAAACTATGGGGCCCAAAAGTGCATTTAAGCCAAAAAAGTTTGTCTAGGGTGAAAATCAACAAAACCCTAATTTCATCATTTTTTAGAGTAATTATTCAAAGAAAATTAATTAAAATGATAAAAATACCAAATAAATTCTAATAAACAACTTATGATTTTTGGTTAAGGTTTGAAAAATGATGTTTTAATAATAAGATGAATTAAAACTCATTTGGTTTTGATTTTTCAAGGTGAATATTCATTTTTAAAGGGTTTTAAAAACAAATAAAATGTATTTATTCACAAAAATATTAACTATATTAAATAATTCATATAAATCTGATTTTTTTTGTGGAATAAAATATTTTAACATTTTTGTGATTTTTTACAAAGAGAACCAATAAAAAATAATTAAAATTGAGTGAGTTATTAATTTTTCAAATCATTAAAAATAACATGAAAAATAACAAAAAATAGGAAAAAGTGGTAAAAAGAGGATCTGGGGCGAGGGGGATTCGAACCCTAGACCTCTTGTGTGCAGTGCGCCCCTCCTACCACTGGGGTGGTGATACATCTATGTATTGAAACATAACCACAAATATACAAGGCTTGCCTTGTTTTTGGCCTGGCCCAAGGCAAGGCAAGGCAAGTTTTGGCAAGAAACGTGAAGGCATAACTTTCTCAATTCTCCATGGATTGAGACAAAATTTATATGCATCTGGCCTAGAATTTCATAAGGAATCCAATGGTGGTGGTAGTTTCTTCAGATCATGCTCCTATTGAAAAACCCGATAGTGGTTTTGAAATAGGCCATGATTTGCATTTTCTGTGCTATCTCTTGTTACAGTCATGAATTACATGATGAATTGGCTCAAACACAACATATATAACATGTATGAGATGTGTATGATCAGTGGACTTCAAAGCAATGCATATTTCAAAGAGTTCAAGTTGTGATGCTTACCTCTTTTTGGAGTTTTTGTGCAATCTGCCAAGTACTTTGTTCCAGAAATGATTTGATGCTTTGGACACCCTCAAATGATCTCCTAGAAGCTTTTAGGATGGTTGGAATCAGCTGGAAACCTCTGGAGCAAGTTTGAGCTCTTTCTTGCAAAAGGGGCAAAAGTGGCCAAAATGACAACTCCCTCAAATGGTGTTCCAGATGAGGGGAACCATTTGGGACAGTTCAAGGATGATATTTGGAGTATGTTTGAGGCTTTATCTGGTTTGGAAAGTGACTGGATCAAGACATGGCTTGGAAAATGCAAAACAGCCCCATTTTGAGGTTTTGAGAGGTTACTTTGTGATTTTGGTATTACAGGTCACTTGTGTGAGTTTGGACAACTTAGATATGATATATTGGATGTGTTTGGATCATGAGCTGTGGTGGAAATGCTCTCTAACTCAAAAACTCAGAGTTACCTTGCTAAAGAAGGTATTTTTGCCTAGAGAAAGTGATTTTGAGGAAATCATCTGTTTGATGGCTTTGGTGTACTCAAACTGAACACAAATGAGCTCTATTTATAGTAGAGCAAGTTTGTTTTTGGATCAATAGTGAATGGCAACTGCAGCAGAGGTTTGGCCAATGTTAATCAATGAGAATCCAAGTCTCCTCTAGCCAGTGACTAGAGGTTAGAGCACATGCCTTTGGTTCCATAGTTGTTGGATAAGTCTTGACTGAATTCAGTTGGAAGGGGCTCAGTCCATACCACCTTGGTGCATCCATTGAATGCCCCAAAACAAAATTGGAGTCTTGTCCCTATTTTAGGCATTTCTAGGTTTGGCATGCTACTTTTGGTTCCAAGGACTTGGGAGGCTGATGGATCAGTGTTTGTCCCTCCTTGGTCTCCCCTTGAGGTGTTCAGATGGGTAGATTTACTTGCCCTTTGCAAAATTTGAGCAAATCGAGCAAAATGCACAAATCTGCCTTGTTATGATAGTTGCAGCAAGGCATGTGGCCACTGTCATAACTTCTTTCTCAAGTTGAGTTTGGTGAAGTTCTTGGTCATTTTGGAAAGCCCTCATATGATACAACATATGTGTGATCATAGTTTGTTTTGATACTTTTTGGATCCAAGTGAAAAATGCCCTTACTTTTTGGAAAAAGTGAAACAGATTCAGACTTAGTGAAAATTTCACTAAGTGTTGGAAAAAGTGACATTTCATGTTTTCAGCCATTTTGATCCAATCATAACTCAAAATCCATGATGAATTGGAATGAGGTGTAGTTGAAGCTTTTGTATAGTGTCATGAGAGATACAAATCCAGCTTTGAATGGGGAAAAATGGCCTTGTGGTTTAGGAGTTATGATCCTCCAAAGTTGGTACCCTAGCCACTTTATTTCATAACTTAGAAAATTTCTAAGTTTTTATGGTTACCCCTTTTACAAGTTATCCCATTTTTCTTGATTTTTCTTGATGAATGATGATTCCAATCACACATTAACATCATTTTAGGGTCAAAGAACCATAATTGTGAAAAATCTCAAAAAGTCAAAGTTTGACTTTTGTGCACAGTTGACTTTTTGTCAGATGAATTCCAAACTGTACGATCCTCCATGAAATCAAGTCCTTGACCTAAATCAAACTTTATGGACATGTTCCATGGGTGTTATAGGGTGTATTGAATCATGTCCCAAGGTTTGGGAGCATGCTTGGGTCAAAAGTCAAAGATACAGTTGACTTTTCCCGCGAAACCCTAACTGTGGTTCAGATGAAATTAAAGCTTGTTGACCAAGCTTCTTGGACCAATCCATTATTGAAAATGGATCAATGTGGTGTGTTAGAGACCCTAAAATCTTGTCTTGAGGTCTTGGCTCATGTTTGGTCCCAAAAGTCAACTTAGGGGTGAATTAGGTCAAGAAACCCTAATTCTTGATTTTTGATGAATACACCCCCTTGAGGTTAAATTGACTTGATGCTTGGGTTCATGATGTCCCTTGGAGCACCTTAGGTTGTGCTTTGAAGCAATGGCTCATGCCCAGATGAAAATTTCCATCTGGAGGCCCTGGTCGATCACAACCCTAATTTTGGTGACACTGGCGATCTGGAGACTTAATCCACTAGGAATGCTGCAACCTTGTGCTTGATTCTTAGTGTGGGAGTCCTCTTGTTCCTTTGTGGATGTTTTAAGAGGTTGGACAAGTTGAAGATCATGTCATTTCTTGATTGATCCTTTGTCTAAGTGCTCTGAGAGGGCTTGAAACCCTAATTCTTGATTATAGTGAATGCTCAACAATCCTTGAGGATATTGATGAGGCATGATGGTACATCCATATTGTGGTGATGATTTGCACAATGATGGGAAATCTTGGTGGTCAAAATTTGGGGTATAACAGATGCCCTTATTTAATCTTCTTGGACCCAAAGGTGTGAATGACAAAGGTATTCGGGCATTCGGGGTGCAAGAGGATTAAATATTTGAATACCAGAAATTTTGACAGTGGTTATGAACGGCAGTTTTCTCATCCATCTTCTTTTGCTAAGCAATGGCGCTTAGAAAAGGTAGAAATTTCCCCTCGATCCTGATCTTCAGTCAAGGAACTGGTCTCGGTTTCTGATATAAACTTATCCTCGATCCTGGTTTCCTACCAAGGAACTGGTCTTAGTTTCTGTAATAAACTTCCCCTCAATCCTGGTTTCCTACCAAGGAACTGGTCTTAGTTTATGTAATAAACTTTCCCTCGATCCTGGTTTTCAGCCAAGGAACTGGTCTCAGTTTCTGATGTAAACTTCCCCTCGATCCTGGTTTCCTACCAAGGAACTGGTCTCAGTTTCTTTTGTCAATAAACTTTTCTTGACAAGGGACGTTATGTGTAGCGGTTTTCCTTAAACTTCTCGCCGAATTTTCCTGGAGAGATGCCATTTGACGGAAAATGTTTTGATGTCATACTTGCTGGGGAACCCATCCGTCTGAGCTGTAGAGGTGTGCAAACTTCTCCGTTTGGAGATGCCATTTGTTGACTCTACTGGGGGAAGCGAGTCTCTCGGGAGACTGCTTTCTATTTAGAAATATTACATCAAACTTTTCTCGTGGTCTTCTCAGAGAAATTCCATACGATGTATCCCAATTTTGAGGTGCTGATGACCTTTTTAACATTGACTTTCTGGAGAGAAGAATCAATGTACTGCTGCGAGTCATTGGTTACAGGGCTTTCTCTAGGGATTTTCCTTAATCCAGGAAAGCAAAGATATCATCTTCAATGGCGAAGAGTGACGCTTGTTGACTATTTCTTTGCCTTTCAGAGGTTAAAGTTATCAAAGTGGTCGAAAGCCCCCGATAATCCAGAAATAAACTGGAAGAGAGACCGTTTGGACGATACACTTCCTGGCGAGGAAAGAACGGACAACTCGAAGGACAAGAGGACTTTTATCACTAGAGGATAAGACCGAACAGAGTGATAGTGATGTGATATGAATATGGATGTAAAATAATGATGCATGACGTATGTATGTATATGCTGATAAAACTGACGCAACATACAGATTAATAGATGAACATGACTGGATACTTGGCCACAGTGGGAGATAAAAAGTATCACTGGTTCAAGATAACAATTTTGCCTTGCTTAGGAGAGATAGTCCACGCGGGGAGAACCGTTGGTCGGGATTAGGAGATAAGAACTCTGTCGGGGGTGTCAGACGAAACACGGTCTCTGACGCAGTTGATCCTTCATTCAGGCGTACTAGTTTAGAAGGAGTACTTTGATTCTGCATTTTGAGGCTCGATTACTTCTGGAGAAGCGATCAATGTTCTTTCGATGTTTAACAGTCAAAAGAAATTGCCATCTTTATTTTAAAAGAAAAAGTTTGACAAATAAATTCATTTTTGTTTTATTTCAAGAATCATTAATCATGTTAAAAAATATCGTTCTATAAAGCTAAAACAAGATAAGAATTACAAACAAAAGCACAAGGGCTCAAATTTTATTGATAGGATGGAAATCAGCCAAGTGTGTGATTCCGCAGAGTATTTACAAAGTTTGAAAATGGTAATTTATGGGAAAAGGGCTACATTAAAACATAACGACCACTATCCTTCTACCAACTTTGAATTCGGGGCATCCTGAGCTTCTGTCGAAGATGACCTTGATCGGAGTTTTCCTGATGGATGGTGTAACTGCTGCTGAGGGACTTGCCCCTTTGTTGGACGTAGTTACTTGCCATGAATCCCTAACGTTTTCCTGGATTGTACTTTGAGGTTTCCAATCCACCGGGATGATTTTTGATTATGTCTCTAATTTTTCCTGGACCGCCCTTTCGGGTTTTCAATCCACCGAGACGTTTTTTTTAGGCGAAGTATTTCTTAGCTACATCGACATTCGTGGGGTAGGCAAATTCCTCTCCGTCCATGGTTGCAAGTCTCAAGGCGCCACCTGAGAAAGTTTTCTTGACCACATAGGGGCCGTCATAATTCGGAGTCCATTTGCCCCGGGAATCAGTGAGAAATGATTGTATCTTCTTGAGCACAAGGTCTCCTTTCCTGAAGACGCGAGGTCGGACCTTTTTGTCAAACGCCTTCTTCATTCTTTGCTGATACAACTAACCATGGCATAGTGCCGTTATTTGCTTTTCTTTGATCAGATTCAGTTCTTCATGTCGACTTTGACACCATTCAGCTTCTGTTAGCTTAGCTTCCATCAATACCCGAATTGATGGGATCTCTACTTCGATGGGGAGCACTGCCTCTATGCCATATACTAGAGAGAAAGGGGTTTCCCTTGTTGAAGTGCGGACAGATGTACGATAACCGTGCAGAGCAAAGGGTAGCATCTCGTGCCAGTCTTTGTAGGTTACAACCATCTTTTGAACGATCCTCTTGATGTTCTTGTTAGCCGCTTCTACCGCCCCGTTCATCTTAGGTCGGTAGGGAGATGAGTTATGGTGTTCGATCTTAAACTCAGCACACAACTCTTTCATCATCTTGTTGTTTAAGTTGGATCCATTATCAGTAATGATCTGGCTAGGAACACCATAACGGCATATGAGATTGTTTTTGATAAATCGGACCACCACTTGTCGGGTTACAATGGCGTATGACGCTGCTTCGACCCACTTGGTGAAGTAATCAATGGCTACGAGGATGAACCGATGTCCGTTTGAAGCTTTGGGCTTAATCACACCAATCATGTCGATTCCCCTTATGGAAAAAGGCCATCGGGAAGAGAGAACTTTGAGATGCGTTGGCGGTACATGAATTTTGTCGGAGTATATTTGACACTTGTAACACCTCCTCATGTACTTGTAGCAATCGGATTCGATTGTCAGCCAATAGTACTCTGCTCTCAGAATTTTTCTCACCATTGTGTGTCCGTTGGCATGAGTGCCAAAGGATCCTTCGTGAATTTCTTTTATCAGCATGTTTGCTTCTGGTCTGTCTACACATCAGAACAAGACCGTGTCAAAGTTTCTCTTATAGAGTGTATCACCGCTCAGGAAGAAGTTTCCAGCCAGTCTTCTGAGGGTCTTTCTATCTTTTCGTGATGCCCCAGGTGGGTACTCTTATTTTTTAAGGAAGCACTTGATATCATGGTACCAAGGTTTGTTGTCTATGATTGCTTCAATCGTGAAGATGTAGGCGGGCCTTTCAAGGTGCATTATGTCAATCTTAGGTATGTTATTCCATTGACCTACACTAATCATAGAAGAGAGAGTGGCTAATGCATCAGCCATGTGATTCTCCTTACGCGGGATGTAATGAAACTCGATTCCGTTGAAGAAAGGTAACAACCTTCTCGCATAGTCTTTGTATGGAATTAATCCTGATTGGTATGTGTTCCAATCTCCTTTAATCTTATTGATAACTAGGGTTGAGTCGCCATAAACATCCAAGTTCTTGATCCTTAAGTCGATCACTTCTTCGAGACCCATGATACAAGCTTCGTATTCGGCCTCGTTATTTGTACATTTGAATGTCAATCTGGCGGTGAAAGGAATGTGGGTACCCTGAGGTGTTATGATAATTGCCCCAATTCCATTTCCATAACGGTTGACAGCTCCATCAAAAATTAGTCCCCACTGGGAACCTGGTTCTGGCCCTTCACTGGGTAGCGGTTCATCGCAATCTTTCATTTTAAAATACATGACATCTTGGTCTGGGAAGTCGAATCCGACTGATTCTTGATCGTCAATCGGTTGATGAGCCAAATGATCGGCTAAAACACTTCCTTTAACAGCTTTTTAAGCGTGGTATTCTATGTCATATTCTGATAGCGACATCTGCTAACGGGCAATCTTTCCTGTGAGAGCAGGCTTTTCAAAGACATATTTGATCAGATCCATTTCAGAGATTAACCAAGTATTGTGGCAAATCATGTACTGGCAAAGACGTTTGGCTGCCCAAGCCAGAGCACAGCAATTTTTCTCAAGCATAGTATACCGCATTTCACATTCGGTAAACTTCTTGCTCAGATAGTAGATGGCAGATTCTTTTCTTTTCGTTTCGTCTTGTTGGCCAAGTACACAACCCATTGAGTCTTCCAAGACTGTTAGGTAGATGATCAATGGTCTTCCTTCCACTTGAGGTGATAGAATATGTGGATTTAACAGATACTCTTTGATACTGTCGAAGGCGGTTTGGGAAATATAATTCAAACGTCCCAGGAATCCTCTGACTTGTTTTTCAGTCTTTGGAGAAGGAATTTCTTGAATGGCCTTGACTTTGTCAGGATCAACCTCAATTCTTTTCTGGCTGACGATGAACCCTAGTAGCTTCCTTGAATGGACACCGAATGTACATTTGTTGGGATTCAAATGGATTTTGAATTTTCTTAGACGTTCGAACAATTTTGACAGATGTTCAACGTGCTCATTCTCTATTTTTGATTTGGCGATCATATCATCAACATATACCTTGATTTCTTTGTGTATCATGTCATGAAACAGAGTTGTCATGGCCCTTTGATAGGTTGCCCCGACATTTTTCAAACCGAACGGCATCACCTTGTAACAAAAGGTGCCCCATGGAGTGATAAACGAAGTTTTCTCCATATCTTTCGGCGCCATTTTTATCTGGTTATAGCCCGATAATCCATCCATGAAGGAGAAGACTTTGAACTTTGTTATACTGTCTACAAGCATGTCAATGTGCGGTAAGGGAAAGTCATCCTTCAGACTAGCTTTGTTCAGATCCCTGTAGTCTACACACATTCTGACCTTTCCGTCCTTTTTCGAAACTGGCACTATGTTGGCTAGCCATTGAGGATATTCTGATGTGGCGAGGAAACATGTGTCAATCTGTTTCTGTAGTTCCTCTTTGATTTTGATGGCCATGTCTGGATGAGTCCGTCTCAACCTTTGTTTTACTAGCGGACATTCTATTTTTAAAGGTAGATGATGCTCCACAATGCTGGTATCCAACCTGGCATATCCTGATAGAACCAAGCGAATACATCGGGGAATTCTTTGAGAAGTTTTATCAGACTTTCTTTGACAGTCGGACTGAGCAGTGCCCCAATCTTGACTTCTTTCATCTCTTTCCCTGAACCCAAGTTGACCGTTTCCAATGGCTCTTTGTGAGGTTCAATGGACTTTTCCTCTTGTCTGAGTAATCGGGAGATCTCTTCTGGAATTTCTTCGTCCTCTTCTTCTTCAGCTTCAAATACCGAGAATTCAAAGTTAGGAGAAGGCATTGGATCGTAGGTTTCAATGGGGTTTAAAATAAGCAATCTGCAAGACGTCATGATTGTTTTTAGAAGAGATAGAGAGAATGCAAGCGTGTGTGCAGTGTTTTTTTTTTAAAACTGCTTGTTTATTGTTTGATTTATTTTTTTTAGGATTACCATTTTCTGAAAAAAGCGAAAAGAGAAAACAGCAATAAATGCGGAAATTACAGAACGACGTTATTTTATTTATGATCTTGTCGATTCTTGAAACTACAGCCATATAAAATAAAACTCTGTCGCTTTGGGTGAAGCGAAGAGGTACATTTACAGAAAGTGAACCCTATCAACATCCGTTTCACCTGGGCAGGGTGAAAGGTTAAAGTAAAGACGACAATTACTTTGACTTATTGACAATCTTTGGAACATCAACAGTAACCCATTGGCGGCGAACTCCTCGGTGAATCACAAAGTCTGTGTTGCAGTGAAATTAGGATAACAAGCTATTGATTAACTTTGCATCACATTTCTTTGAAATTTACCACTGGTCTTTGATTTATCCAGGAGGAAAGGGTAAAGATCGAGAGAAATACCTTTTGCGCTGTGCTTGAGACACAGCTTAGAGATTGTAGGTTCGGGGGTTGGTTATACTAAGGGAAGGTATTAGCACCCTTAATATATGTAGTACTCTACAGGAGCCTCTTGTTTGTATTTGTGTTATATTATGTTTATTTGCTTTTGGTGATCTGTTATTTGGATAATGATAGGGAGGAATGAAAAGATAGAATCCAAGAAAAGTGGATGACAAAGGAAAAATAGAAAATCCAGGAAAGCATTGGATGTCAGAGCGAAGGTGAAATCCGAGAAAGCATCGGATGTAAAAGAAAAGTGATGGAAAAAGAAAAAAGTAGAAGTTGGAAAGCAAAAAGGTGGAAAAAAGAAAAGTTGGCTCGCTAGGATCATGGCAGATCCTATGCCTACGTATTCTCAAGATGGACTTGAGAAATCAGAGCGTTCGTAGTTCCCCTTGATGGGGTAAGAAGGTGAGGAATAGAAAAGCTTGAAGGCAAAGCTTGTGAAGGTTGTTGGTTTGAAGAAAAAGGATTAATGGCTATCCCTTGGGAAATGTTTTGAATGAAGGGAAAGGATTAATGGCTATCCTTTGTGGAATGGTTTGAATGAAGGGAAAGGATTAATGGCTATCCTTTAGGGAATGGTTTGAATGAAGGGAAAGGATTAATGGCTATCCTTTGTGGAATTTGAAAGGGAATGAAAAGTTGATGGGAGTATCCTAAGGCCAGGATAAGGGAAAGAAATGTTCACGGCGGAACAATTAAATAGAGCACGGTGACTCTAATCCTAAGGCTAGGATAAAGGAATGGAAATGTCCTCGGCGGAACACCTAAGTACAGCACGGCAACTCTAATCCTAAGGCTAGGATGGATGGAGTAAAGGAGGATTGAATTGAAAGAGTATGAGCTACCTACAACCATGAGGTTGATAGGGAGACTTTTCCTTTGGAAGGAAGGGAATTGATGAGTTTTAAGAGATTCAAGGAGTGTACATCAATTAAGCATGAAGAAATGGTTAAGTGAATGGGGCAAAAACCAAGGACAAGGCCATCTTCAAGTTTCCATCTTCAATGGTGTGTGTTAAGTGTCAAACAAGTGTGGCAATTTTGGTATTTTCAAAGGGTGGATTTTTATGTGAAAAGTATAGGTTTTAAGTCCAAAAATGGGGGTTTTAAAATGGATTGTAAACCTAAACAAAAGAAACACTTCAAGATCACAATTTAATCCTCTAATATTCCTTTGATGTGTCCTAAGACACTTTGAAATTTTAGTCCAAAGAAATAAGGATCAAAGGGGTTTTTCAAAGGCGTTTTCAAAAGTTGTATTTAATTTACTCTTTATTTTCAAAAATAAATAATTATTTGGGAATTAATTTATTTATGAAAATAAAAATATTGGAAAATTAAATTATACCTTGAAGTACTATCATGAATGTTTTTGGGATTTTTAATGGTCAAATACTATTTTTAGTGAAATAGTTTTGAAAAGAAAATAAAATGAAATAAATTGGAAAAGAATTAAAATGGAGGGGGTGTATTAGTGATTTGGAAATGAACTGAGGTTGGTTTGTGCGCTTTTGGGCTTGGAAAATTGGGGGTGTGGGTAGCAAATTGGAAAGGCCCATGGTCCAGCTGAAACGAAAGGAAAGGAAAAAAGTGGTAAAAAAATATGGAAATTGCATTCCATGGGGTTTGAACCCACGCCACGGACACAAACACACAAAACCAAAGCCAACTGAGCTATGCGCGCACTGTGAATGGGAATGGAAGCGAATGATAATATAATAAGGTGAGCAAAAAATTAGAAAAATAAAAGGGTCGATCCGCAGGATCGAACCCAGGCGAGGCAAGTGAATGGGAAAGGCATGGCGTGTGTGTAACCGTTGGGACGGCGTGTTTCATCCAACAAGTATATGCTTCAAATTCATTATATGCCATAATAAGATCATGAATTCTTCTTCTTCTTCCACGACCAACACGAATCATGGCCAATATTTCTCCACAATCGTTCTCACTCATTTCTTCATCAAATTGCATGAAATAAAAACCCAACTTGAAGGACAAAATCCCAGGATCATGAATATATCATTGTTTTCACTAATATGTAACACCCAATCCAAGAACTTAAGAACAACAGTGCAACATCATGCATTTTGTGCAAGCCATATCATGCAAGTTCCAGTTTAAACAAGACATGCACGCGTTCAAAAACATGTAACAGGCAACACACTACATTTCTAACAATCAATTAGTTGCACAATATGCATGAATGGGTGAGTTCAAAATACAAGAAAACCTACCTCTTGGAGAAAGTCCAAGGCCTCTTTAAATTACTTGCAGATGAGTGAGGATGCTTTCTGGGAGCTTTATGACCCTAATGGAATACAACCAGATGATTGGAAGCTTTGGAAATTGCCTTGAACCCCAGACCCGATACTTAATGCAAGGTTGAGGTTGAAAATGGTAGATGATGATGGAGCTGTTTCAGTGAGTGTTTAGGAGTTTGGAGCTTCTCTATGTGATGTTTAGAGATGATTTATGAAGTTTGTAGAGCAAACGCACGAGCCAAATGAGCTGCAGATGTGCTCTTGCAAAATGGAGTGTTGAAATGGCAAGGATGGATTGAGATGTTACAGAACAATTCCAGGTGTTTGGAGATGTTCTTTGGAGTGTTTTTAAGTGGTCTGGGGAGTTTGAAATGAAATGCACGAGGGGATTGACAGTTTCAAGTGTTCTTGCAATTTTGCAAGAACTTTTGTATGTGAGAAGAGAGTGATGTTTAGGGTGTTTCAGGGGCTGATTTGCGTGTCCTTGAGAAGAGATTTGAACCTCTATTTATAGAAAAAATCAATGGCTTGTGTGGTGGACAGAATGTGGTGCATATGTTTATTGAACTTTTTGAGATTATTTTTTCATGGTGGGGGAGGTGAGCTCGTGGTTGCCAACATGTTTGAGGAATGATGAGCTTGCAGAGGGTTAGTGGAGTGAGAGCTGGAAAATACAGCTAGCACATGTTTTGCTAGTGCCTTCTCCACTACCTTGCCTTTTCATGTTCTTTCATGTAATTCCATGTTGTTTCCATGATATGTCCATGAATTTTTCATGTAATGATGTACAAAATCGTGGCTGGGACTTTCATTGGTCATGTACATTCAGAAAAATGAGGGACTTGGAGGATTAAACATGTTTTGGACCATTATGCCTAAGTGTTTTACTTGAAAATCAAGAAATGGACCCTAAACTTGTTTTGGTCGATTCTCCTAGCTCACACATTGGATGGAGGGGTTGTTGTACTCTTTGGAAACCCCTGAATGTCCTCTACAAATTTCATGTTGGACCCAAGAACTGAATCACAAGTTATCTTGGTGAAAAGTGGAGTTGAAGTCAGCTGCTCCTTAAGGCAAAAAATGTGAAATTTCACTAAGTGTTTAGGTTAAAATCCCTTCTAGGTCAAATAACTCCAAATACATGCATTTTTTGGAGAAGGGTCCTCTAATATGTTTTGAAGATCATGGAAAGAGCTTCCATTTGAGCTTTGAACCACTTCATTTGGATGTGTGGTTTGGGAGTTATGGTCGTTTCAATTTTGTCCAAGGGGAGAAAACTTCACTTTTGAAAAGTTTCATAACCTAAACTTTACTTCTTTTGCAAGAAACCTCTTGAGACTTGATTTTTTCATATCTTAAATCATCAATGAGATAATTCATGATGGATTTAGGTATTGGATGTTTCATTTTGAATCAAAATCTTAAGGATCGAAGCCTCAGACAAAACCCTAATTTCACTGTGTATGCACTTGAACGATCCTTGATGATCTGGCTTGATTTAATCACATATAAGGCTCTTAAATTGTCTCCAAGGATGTATCCTATCATGTGGAGCCAAGTTCTAGGGTTTGGGAATAGCTCTGCTAAAAATCAAAGGCCATAAACCACTTGTCGTATCGAAACCCTAATTTAGGGGCATCAGAGAAACAAACTTCCAGATGAAAATGGTTGATTGACAATGCATAGATGATTGAATCTAAATGTCAAATGCAAAATGTTATGACATCTAAGGGGGTAAAATTTTGGGGTATTACAGTTGGCCCTATTTAAATAACTTTACCGGATGATATGAGGAATGGAAATCCTCGGGTCATCAAGGTGAAATGTATTTAAATATAGTAAATCGAAAATTTTGCCCTTAGATGGAATGCAGATGCTAAGGACAGAGAAGCAAAACATTCCAATGCTAACATGCCATGATATGATGTCATGATAGATGCAAAGATGCAAATAGACTAGACACTAGAGATAGAGAGTAAACAACAACAGGTGAGTAATACTGGGGAAGGATGAAGGTCAGAATCTGTGAGGCAAACTCACTGGGGATATAGGCAAACCAACATAATAGACTCAATGGGGAAATAAAAGCACATTTCTTACTGGGTATGAAACCAGAAAGAAAACATGATCTCTAAAATATTTTCTGGGATTTTCTTATACTGAAGGGTTCAAACGGGATCTTCAAGAAAAACCAGAAAAGACAGAGAAAGGCACATCTGGAAAAACATCAGATGACAAAAGCAACCAGACATCCAATAATGGATTTGAATGAAAGGTAAAATCACAACATCTAATAATGGCTTTAGATGAAGTGAGCAAGAGACTCGATCTGGAAAAACATCAGAAAGAGATACACATCCGGAAAAGCCTCAGATGGTAAAAAGCAATGAAATTCTGGAACAACATCAGAATTACACAGGAGATATAATCACAATATCTAATAATGGCTTTAGATAAGGTGAACAAAGACTCGATCTGGAAAAACATCAGAAAGAGGGTTCCATCCGGAAAAGCATCAGATGGAAAAGAATCAATGCCATTCCGGAAAAGCATCAGAATGAGCAAAGCAGATATAATCACGATATCTAATAATGGCTTTAGATAAAGTGAACAAGGACTCGATCTGGAAAACTATCAGAAAGAGGGTCCCATCCGAAAAAACATCAGATGGTAGATAAGCAATGTCATTCCGGAAAAGCATCAGAATGAACAAAGCAGATATCTGGAAAAACATCAGATAACAATGACTCAATCTGAAAAAACATCAGAAAGGGGGTTCCATCCGGAAAAACATCAGATGGAAAAGAAGCAATGTCATTCCAGAAAAGCATCAGAATGAACAAAGCAGATATCTGGAAAAACATCAGATAACAATGACTCAATCTGAAAAAACATCAGAAAGATGGTCCTATCTGAAAAAGCATCAGATAGAAAAAAAGCAATGTCATTTCGAAAAAGCATCAGAATGAACAAAGCAGATATCTGGAAAAACATCAGATAACAATGACTCAATCTTCAAAAACATCAGAGAGAGACAAATAAACGACATCCAAGAATAGCATTGGATACAAAAGAGGAACAAACATCTCTATTTGGTGGGTGTCAAGTAAGTTGGACTTTGACCACAAGGAAAGACGTGGATAATAACACGACCACTGATGAATGCAAATGAGGATTAAAACACTCTTGAATGCATAGTGTATGAAATGTTATGATGTATGTAATGCAAATGAAATAGCTGACAACAAGTTTAGACTCTTTGAGGAGTAGCAATCAACAAGTTTATACCCTTTTGGGGAGTAAACAAGTTTATACTCTTTGAGGAGTGGAAATCAACAAGTTTATACTCTTTTGGGGAGTAGCAATCAACAATTTTATACTCTTTTGGGGAGTAAACAAGTTTATACTCTTTGAGGAGTAGCAACAAGTTTATAGTCATTCTGCTTAGGGACTAATGATGATATTGATGGACACATCTCTGCCACACTGGTAAACTGTATCAAGTAATGATCCTTGTAGGAAGGACAGAGAGCTGCTTGGGGATTCTTTAATTAAACTGCCCCAGATTAGCTGACTGTTGTAGATGAGCTGATCCTTGCTTCGGCCTGACTGATTCTGGAAATGACCGTTTCATGATGCGCTTAGAAATCTTGCCCCAGTCTGATGTCTTGAAAAATATTATTTTACTGTACACTGGGAGAGCTTGCCCCAGTATGAGTCTTGAAATATCTTCTGAATAAACCAATTCTGGGTAGTCGTCATTAAACCACAAATCTTGAACTGATTCTTAACAGGATGTGGACGGAATTTGCCCCTGATTGGATCACTGAACCAGTTTCTCAGATGTTTGAAAATTCTTTAAGAAGAAAGTTAGTTTGCAAACAAAAGTAATTGTACAAACATGGCAAATGCAAAGTTCATGCAACTTTTTTTTGAAATCAAAATCATTTTTGGAAAGATGCAAAGAAAATGAATCACTGGTCTGAACACGGCGGTTCAAGACATTAAAAGTGAGAAGTAAAGCAAAGGCGTAATGCCAAAGAGTATGAATCACTGGTCTGAACACGGCGGTTCAAGACATTAAAAGTGAGAAGTAAAGCAAAAGCGTAATGCCAAAATAGATGATCCGTAAAGATCTTTTGGAGTCAGTTTACACTACCTTGCTGTAGTATGCTTTCAAAATAACCTTGCTTCAATTAGGTCTTTCGAGGGTTATAACGTGGCCTGGTTCACGGTTTAAGAAACAAAGGATAAAGGCTCACATTTTATTTGTACCCACCCAATCTACGTGATGAACTCCAGTCCTATGCTCAGTTAACTATGCACTCAGGTTCCCATAAATTAGGAATTGCACTGATGATAGTAATGATGATGGTTCAGAAGTTAAGGGACTTGAGATGGTAGTCACTGCTTTCTTACAACTTTTGGTTGTTTTTTGATGAGGACCTTAGTCAACCAGTTTTGTCTTTGAGTGATTTCTTGATTGATCTTTGTTATCCTTAACTTTGCCTGAACTGTGTCGTTTGAGCTTACAGTCAGCGGGATGCCCTAATTTTTTTGCCTAAGTCTCCTTCATAGGTTTTGACTTAGCGGGCTTTTCTTTTTATTTTTTAGTGACTGCCTGGCTTGATGATTACAGTGAACCATCATTGGCATTTGAATTTGCAGGGCATCTTCGACACTTGCTTGTTGTGTGCGAAGGAAAATTTGAGAATGCAACCCTTTGTTGAAAAGTGTCTTGCATGAAACTCTTGTATTTGAATGCAACAATCAAGTTAAGTAAGAACTACCCTGCCCCAGGTTAAGATTGCGGGTTTTTATTTGTAGAGAAAAGAAAACTCCCACTTCAAGGCTCAAAGGGGTTAAAGAGGGATTATCTTCCTTATTTCTCCAGTGTTTGGGAATTGAAACAATGCCTTACATCCTCAGCAAAGTTTTGATTTCGAAAGCATACCAACAGCAATTATGGGTATAACATTTTCATCATCCTCCCTCCAATCTTTGCATAATCAAAAGAAAGTGGAAAAGAGGTAAAGTATTTTTGTTGTTTTTCTTGGAAGAAAGCATAAAGATGTAAATAGCAAACAAAAATGAATTGAATCAAAAGTTGCAATGCTCATTTCATTAATTTTGAAAGTACAAACATGATTGAAAATAAACAGCAGTACAAAATAAAGAAAATGCAAACAACAAGAATCAAAGCCTAATGAATAATCAGAGAGAAGGATGAGTTGCCCTGTCTTCAAGAAGTAGCTGAGGTTGACTGAAACTTCACTTGGCGTGCCCTGGTAAAGGGTTGCTTTGTACATTGGGATTGTTCTTGAAGTCAAGAATTCCAGCCTTAATCAACTCACGCACTCTAGACTTTAGTGCATAGCAATTTTCCAAGTCATGGCCTGGGGCGCCTTCATGGAATGTACAGTGGAGATCAGATCTGAATCCAGTTGGAAGAGGGTTTGGAGGAGCTAAAGGCCTTGTGGTTATTAAACCTTGTTGAACCAAACTAGGATAGAGCTCCGTGTATGTCATTGGAATAGGATCAAATTGATTCCTATTACGATATTGGTTTTGTCCTACAGCCGGATGTTAGGGAGCTTGAGCCTGTCGTGGAGCAGTGACCACGGGGGTAACAGCGGCAACAGTAGTAAACTGCGGTTGTGGGCGAGGCCTTCTTACTTCAACCATTACAGCGTTAGTCTGATCTTCCCTTTTCTTCTAAAAATTCCCATAGGATTTCTTTGCAGTGTTGGAAGATTCAGCAGTCTTGGATATTTTTCCCTTTTTAAGACCTTCCTCAAGTCTTTGGCCGATAGTAACCAAATCAGTGAAGTTGGAGGAAACACTTCCAATCATCTTTTCCCAATAAAATGGGGATAGGGTATCCATGAACATTCCCGTCAACTCTTTCTCAGCCAAAGGGGGTTCAACTTGAGAAGCCAATTCCCTCCGGCGTTGAGCATACTCCTTGAAAGATTCCTTCTCCCGTCGAGTCATGTTTTGCAGCTGGCGGCGATCAGGAGCCATGTCAAGGTTGTACTTGTACTGCTTCATAAAGGCGTTTATGAGGTCTTGAAAGCAGTGAATGGAGTTTTGCTCGAGACCCATATACCATTTTAGTGATACCCCACTCAAGCTATCCTGGAAATAGTGGATCAGCAGCTTCTGATTCTTGGTATGAGCAGTCATCCTGCGAAGATACATGACCAAATGATCCCTTGGGCAAGAGTGGCCCTTGTACTTCACAAAATCTGGAGTTTGAAATTTAGGTGGCATGACAAGGTCAGATACTAAGCACATTTTGTCTGCATCCAAATTGAAGAAATCAGTACCCTCAACGTCTTTGAGTCTCTTCTCTATGCTCTGAAATTTTTCCCGGACAACTTCAGGTTCAACAAAGTCTTCGGGTTCTTCACCCTGAGCATGGGCAGCATTGTACTCATATAGGGGATTTATAAAGGAAGCTTGAACAGTATGTGGAACTGTATGAACCACATGTCTAGGCTCGGTAAAAACAGGAGCTTGAAATATAGGCACTGTACTCTGACCGACCGCAGCAGTAGATGCGATCTGTGGAGAATAGTTGTGTGGCAAACCAAACTCGGGCCAAGTTGATTATGGCATTTGAACCGATGGAGGTTCAGCATTTGAAACTTCCTGGACGACTGTCCTTTGGTGAGGCTCTCCTCTGACAATCAATACTTGGAGCATTTCAGTAACCTTGGTTACACTTGACTTGAGGTCGTCAATCTCTATTCAGATCTCAGTATTGTGTATCTCTTGCTTTGACATCCTTCGTTTGTAGTAAGCTCTAGTCCGGTATCGGTGTCGAGGAATCGGTTTGACGGCTCGCATATGACACTGGAAGATGGAGACAGCTGGCAATGATTAACTGGACAGACAGACGCATGCAATGAATCATGCAAAGATGCAAATGATATGCAATGCAAGGCAAACAGGATGTAAAAACATATGTAGCAGGATCAAGGGTTCGAGATCACGGAATGGAGTCTAGTAAAGAACCGACCACAGGGTGCGTACTAGGGTTCTTGTATCTGTAGAACATGGTTCTAAAAAGTTCCCAGAGTCGACAATCCATCTTTCGGATTTTGTCGACTTCCCAATTACTTGGTAATCAATAAAATTCTCAAGAGAATCTCGTCTGAGTGTAGTATCGTGTGACAACCATTTCAGAATTAGACTCCCTCATGGTCACCGCACTACATCCTAAAAGGCTTAAGTGGGGTTTAAAGGTAACTATGGTTCTCAGTCTCGATGGCCTTTAGTTCGAAATAATATCGTCTTCACGAATGGGCTCGTTGAACAATATTAAATTCGAGAGGGCCTAGACTGAGTGATGGTGTCTCAAGTCAACTTTTTCAGGATTTGACTCCCTCAAAGCCTCCTTGAATATACCATCGTCCTATCATAAGTGCGTTCAAGTCCGGGTTAGGACTTATCTTCACCACTCAAAGTAACACCCTGTAAAGCAGAAGATCCAAGTACAGACAGATATATGCAGATATGAATATGTAAATGTACAAGCAAGCAAATATGTAAGATAACACAAGGAGAAACAAGGTGGGCTTAACCCTCTTAGGGAAACTGTAGTCCCCAGTGAAGTCAAAGTCTGTGTTGCGGTGAAATTAGGATAATAAGCTATTGATTAACTTTGCATCACATTTCTTTGAAATTCACCACCGGTCTTTGCATCAATAGCTTGTTATCCTAATTTAACCATCGTGTGCCCATGTGGGATCCTTTCCTCCCGGTCTTTGCAAGTATCTTCTTCAATGACAATGTAAGGCTACCACTCTTGACTCAAGGAACTAAAACTTTCTCTGAACAAGTCTTCTTTACCTCAACAAATCTTCAAACAGATTGGATTCACTCTTAGGGTCAAGAGAGATGCATCCTTCCTTGCTGTTTTTGTGAAAGGTGAAAATAAATCATCTCCACGGTCTTCACCCCTATGCTTCCTAGGAAGCACCTCCTAGTCTGAAGAATAACTAGAAGACTCCAGAACATGACTCAGTTGCCTTGATTGGACTTGATCATCATATCAAGTGTCTTCAACAACTTAACCAACAAGAAATCAACAAACCCCTAGAGCATGAGTTTGATAATTCATCTTACCCTTTTTCTTCAATCTGACTTCAGCATACATGATGAAGCCACACACCCATGTACCAAGTCATACAAGACTCAACCATCACAAAGACACCCCTTTGCTACCGACTTTGGAATGCTATGTGACTTCATACCGGTTGACATCTACAAGAATAGAAAATGAGTAAGAACAGCTACAATCTTCCTTCAATCATAACTCCAGAATCCCATACTTCTAGAGCTCTTCAATAAGAACCTCATGCAGCAGAACTACCAAGGAAACAGATCCTGCTTGCCCTAATAAAATGTCAGAACATCTTATAAGACACATCAACAAAAGAACTAGCCACTTCTTTCGTAGTTGTTGTAGAATCTTCCTCAACAATATG
The DNA here is from genome assembly GCA_022829125.1 of Lathyrus tuberosus. Taxonomy (NCBI): domain Eukaryota; kingdom Viridiplantae; phylum Streptophyta; class Magnoliopsida; order Fabales; family Fabaceae; genus Lathyrus; species Lathyrus tuberosus. Next base: position 8,189,212 of record JALAZF010000082.1, on the reverse strand, counting down.
AACAACCAGGAATTTTTCATCAGATATATATATATATATATATATATATATATATATATATATATATATATATATATATATATATATATATATATATATATATATGCAGCGGATCACACACCAGAAAGGATCCCACATGGGCACACGATCTTCTATAACCATCGCTTTAGGTCCTCACATAGGCACACGATGTTATAGCAGATTCCCTCTGGAACCAAACCGTCACTCAGGACGTCACAACAATGCATATCATGATGCCTAGCATACAATGACTCATGACATTCACATTGCACACATATATGCAACCACAATCATGCATATAACATCAAAGCATAACACATTTCATTTACTTGCCTTTCGGCCACAAATCATCATCACAACGGCACATAAGTCATACCACGTCCAAAACAACAACATATGGCATAATACACGTCAATTACACACCATCAAAACGGCAAAAGTCGATAATCGACACTATTCACATTTCTCGACATAATTAAATCGGCTAACAAATTCCAAATCATCATAATCATAAGGTACAGCTCAATAGCTTTCCAACGACACCAAGAATGTAAAAATCGGATAACCGGAACAAAAGTTACGATCGAAAAACAAAAACGATATTTTGAAAAGTCCCATTTTACCATTCTCCTGCCCATACGCGTATAGACATGTGTCATACGCGTACGGCAAAACCTCATACGCGTATCATACGCAAATCACCAGAGGGCCGTGAAAATTGCAAAACCATACTCGTATTGGCCCATGGCTCGCCCATGTTACGCGTAACGCCAAGGTCCATACGCGTATGAACATGCCCCATACGCGTATCACCTGGAAAAAACCAGAAAAATTCCTGCATAATTTGTGTTACGGGTTTCACTCCCAAACCCTCCAATTCATCATCCAAATCTCAGAAAAACAACATTTTAAAGTGTAACAATACATACCAAACATGTATAGACAACCAAGAACACAATCAACAAGAGTTTAGACACATTTGAATCAATTTCTAATCAATTTTACAAAATATGGTTTTTACTAAATTTCTCCAATTCAATCCAAAAAAATCACAAATACACATACATAATCATACACAATTATACAATAATCGAGTTTCGCACCCTTACCCGATTAAATCGATTCTAGAAGTTGTTTTCTTTGATTTTCCAAACTTTTCTCAATTTCTCTCTTTTTCTCCTTTCTCTTCTCTTTTCTTTCTTCCCTTTTTCTTCTTCTCTATTTTTCTTTCTTCCTAATTTCTATTTTCTTTCTAACTTAAGAAAAATATTATGAAATGACCAAAATACCCCCACACTCAAATATCTCGCAAATGTTCCCAAAACGCGGTAAAATATATTCACGATGAAAAATAACATATTTTCACATAAAATTCGAAAATAAAATAAAATAATAATAAAATAATCAAACGACTCAATTAAATAAAAACTGACAAAACTGGGGCGTTACAACTCTCCCCCACTTAGAAATTTTCGTCCTCGAAAATATTACCTGAGACGAACAACTCTGGATACGACTCCCGCATCCGACTTTCCAACTCCCACGTCAAATTGCCCTCAGCAGCGCCTCCCCACGCCACTTTCACAAGTGCAATATCTTTGCCCCTCAACCGCTTCACCTCGCGATCCAAAATACTAACTGGTAACGCCTCGACCGTAAGGTTCTCCCTTACCTCAACCTCGTCCATCGGAATCACATGTGACGGATCCGCAACATACTTCTGAAGCTGTGAAACATGAAACACGTCATGCAAATTTGACAGATTCGGCGGTAACGCCACCCGATACGCCACAGTACCCACTCTCGCAGATATCTGGTAAGGACCAATAAATCGAGAAGTAAGCTTCTTAGATTTCAATGCGCGACCAACACCTGTTACCGGCGTAACCCTCAGAAATACATGATCACCCTCTTGAAACTCAAGATCCTTCCGTCTCCGATCATGATAACTCTTTTGTCTACTCTGAGAAGCCTTCATTTTCTCACGAATAAACTTTTCCTTTTCCGTCGTCTGTTGCACCAACTCCGGTCCAACCACCGAACTCTCACCGGTTTCGTGCCAACACAACGGCGTTCGACATCTTCATCCATATAAGGCCTCAAACGGTGCCATTCCAATACTAGAATGGAAACTGTTATTATACATGAATTCAACCAATGCAAGATAACTGTCCCACGCACCACCTTGTTCAAGAACACAAGCTCTCAACAAATCCTCCAACGACTGAATGGTTCTTTCGGTCTGACCATCCGTCTGCGGATGATAAGCCAAACTCAACCTCAATTTAGAACCCAAAGCCTTCTGCAAACTTTCCCAAAATCTCAAAGTAAACCTAGGATCTCGATCAGAAACAATGCTCAATGGAACGCCATGCAATTTCACAATCACACTGATATAAATCTCAGCTAACCGTTCCAACGAAAAACTGATGTCAATCGAAATAAAATGCGCCGATTTAGTCAGCCTATCCACAATCACCCAAATAGCATTATGTCCCCGCTGAGTATTTGGCAACCCTGCCACAAAATCCATAGAAATGATATCCCATTTCCACTCAGGAATATCCAACAGTTGCAACAAACCACTAGGCCTCAGATGTTCCATTTTCGATTTCTGACAAGTCAAACATGCATACACAAACTGAGCCACATTTCTTTTCAAACCAGACCACTAGAAAATCTTCTTCAAGTCTTGGTACATCTTATTAGCTCCCGGATGTATACTCAAATTACTCCGGTGTCCTTCCTCCAAAATCATTCTTTTCAACTCTGCATCATCAGGAATACAAATTCTACCTCGGAACCTCAAAACACCATTAACATCCACTTTAAAATCCTCATTCACACTTTTCTCTCCCACCGTCATCAAGTCCACAAATTTCACATCCAACTTTTGTTTCTCACTAACCGTCAATAAAAATTCATTAGTAACCTTCAACATTCCAAGCCTCACACTAACCGACGTCACTTCACATACCAAACTCAAATCTCTAAACGATTCCAAAAGTTCCCACTCTTTCACCATCAATGCGGACATATGCAACGATTTTTGGCTCAATGCATCAGCTACCACATTAGCTTTACCAGGATGGTAATTCAAGCCAAAGTCGTAGTCTTTCAAGAATTCCAACCATCTCCGTTGCCTCATGTTCAACTCTTTCTGATCAAACAAATATTTCAAGCTTTTATGATCACTAAAGACTTCGAACCTTGCACCATAGAGATAATGCCTCCAAATCTTCAACACAAAAACCACAGCCGCTAATTCCAGATCATGAGTAGGATAGTTTTTCTCATGAACTCTTAATTGCCTTGAAGCATAAGCCACAACCTTACCTTCCTGCATCAGCACACCACCCAAACCAATTAAAGACGCATCACAATACACCACAAATGGTTCATTAGGATTTGGTAAAATCAAAATCGGAGCTGTCGTCAATCTTCTCTTCAACTCACAAAAACTCTCTTCACACCGAATATCCCAAATGAACGCTTTGCCCTTACAAGTCAACTGAGTCAAAGGAAGTGCAAGTTTAGAAAACCCTTCAATGAACCGTCGATAATAACCAGCCAAACCCAAAAAGCTTCGAATTTCAGTAACGGATCTCGGAGCCTCCCATTGTAGAACTGCTTCTACTTTAGATGGATCCACAACAATACCATTACCTGAAATTACGTGCCCAAGAAAACTCACCTCCGACAACCAGAATTCACACTTGGACAATTTGGCAAAAAGCTTCCTTTCCTTCAAAACCTGCAAAACAATACGCAAATGCTCTGCATGCTCCTCACGAGACTTAGAATAAATTAAAATATCATCAATAAACACCGCCACAAAACGATCCAAATGCTCATGGAAAATACGATTCATGTATTCCATAAACACACCTGGCGCATTAGAAACCCCGAACGACATCACAGAATATTCATAATGACCGTAACATGTCCTAAAGGCCGTCTTCTGAATATCTCTTCTTTCACTCTTATCTGATGATACCCCGATCTCAAATCAATCTTACTAAACACACAAGCACCAACTAATTGATCCATCAAACCATCAATCCTTGGAAGCGGATACTTATTCTTAATTGTCACCTTATTCAACTGGCGATAATCAATACATAATCGCATACTCCCGTCCTTCTTTTTCACCAACAAAACTGGAGCACCCCAAGGAGAAACACTTGGTCTCACAAACCTCTTTTCCAACAACTCATTCAACTGCTTTTTCAACTCCACTAACTCAGATGCCGACATTCGATAAGGAGCCATAGAAACAGGTCTAGTACCAGGAACTAGATCTATCAAAAACTCCACCTCTCTCTCTGGCGGTATATCTGAAATATCCTCAGGAAACACTTCAGGAAAATCACACACAACAGGAAACACATCAAGTGAAACTTGACTATCCACAGTCAATGATGCAAACAAACCAAACAACTGAGCTTCATCCACTAAAAGTTTCTTCTACTCTTTTTGTAGATAAGAAGCTCAAGTCTTCGTCTTCCTCAAGAGAAGGAAACCTTACTAGCTTATGATAACAATCAATATGAACCCGATTAAATTGCAACCAATTCATTCCCAAAACCACATCTAAACCTTCCAACGGTAAACATACCAAATCCATCTCAAAGTCTTTACCATAAATGGTCAAAGGACAACTTAGACAAACCAAAGAAGTAGTTACTGACCCCATTGCTGGAGTATCAATAACCATCTCAACACCCATCACAGACAACACAAGATTCAAACGCTTCGCGCACTCAGACGAAATAAATGAATGAGTCGCTCCAGTATCAATAATAGCAATTAAAGGCATATTATTAATAAAGCAAGTACCTCTGATTAGACGGCCTGCACTTGAAGTCTGAGTTCCTGCCAATGAAAACACCTTCCCACTAGCTGAAGCTTTCTTCGGATTAGGACACTTCGTGCTAATGTGACCAGGTTCCCCACAACTGTAACACTTCAGCACATTCTTCCTTTTACAATCAGCTAAGACATGTCCGATACCACCACAATTAGAACACTTATCCAACTTCTTCCTACATTCGGACTGACGGTGTCCCAATTCACCACACCTAAAACACCTAGGAGAATTAGACATACCTCCTCCACCCGACCTTCGATCAAAAGTACCCCTTTGTTTACCTTTATCAGCTGGTGACACATACGGACCACCACGAAACTGTTGCTTCCCTTTCCGGTCACTTACACTTTTATAGTGAGCAGAACGAGCCTTACTATCTTCATCATAAATCCTACAGCATTCCACCAAATCTGCAAACCTTCGAATCCTCTGATAACCGATAGCCTGCTTAATCTCAGGACGCAATCCACTTTCATACTTCACACACTTAGAAAATTCAGCAGTCGCTTCCGCATAATGAGGATAAAACTGCACAAGTTCCACAAACTTAGCAGTATAGTCAACAACAGACATATTACCTTGTTTTAATTCCAAAAACTCAATCTCTTTCTTTCCTCTGACATCCTCGGGAAAATACTTCCTTAGAAACTCTCGGCTAAACACTTCCCAAGTGACCTCTTCTTCCTCCGCAGCTTCCAACACCTGACGAGTACTAACCCACCAATTATCAACCTCTTCATGTAACATGTGAGTACCCAGTCTCACCTTATGATCATCTTCACAATCCATTACTCGAAAAATCCTCTCAATCTCTTTCAACCAAATCTGTACACCATCCGGATCATGTTTCCCTTTAAAGACCGGAGGCTTATTCTTTCTGAACTCATCATTTCCGGCAGCATTAGGTGCACCCTGCACAGCTCGTGGCATAGCTTGCATCGCAGCAGCCAAAGCAGCATCATTTCTACCAGCCATATTCTGTTCATCCAAATACAGAAACTATGGTTAAACAAACAGCTCACCAGAACACAACTGCCGCACAACAACAACTCGCCCAAAACGACAGACACAACAGACACAAACTGGCACAAACGACACAACTGACACGGACTGGCTCTGATACCACTTTATGTGACGCCCCCAATCTATACCCCAAAACACTTACAGCAGTAAAAGAAAATTCAAAATTTCGTCAGAGTATATCTAAAAACACGGCATAGACCGGGAGGGTCACATCAATGTGAAACAACAAAACATACAACACCTGCCCATAAAGATATGCAACAGTGGGGTAGCAATCAACAGAGGAACTCAGTTCCTTACACCCACATTTCAAAAATTAGAATAAAAGCGGAAAATCTAAAATCTGAATAACATATATACATATATCATGTAAAAAGTATGTCTGAATATCATACATCCATACATATCTGTACAATTCAAAAGATATAATCACATATACAAAATAATCACAAACGGCCACCCTAGCTACCCGGTGTCACATATCAGAGGTGACCGACAAAAGAATGAAGACGCAAAGCTTCACAAAAAGAATACCTCCAGCAACTCTAATCTGCAATGCCTTATAGAGCATTATAAAACAGCAGAAGGGTGAGAAAAACAACCATAATATAATTGCATAAAATTATATATTAACACAATAATGCACAAGTAAACACATTCTCACCACAAATGCACCACATTCAAATATAACACCACACAGTACCATTCTCAAGTATCAAATACCACTACACCTCAAACATACACTTAATCATCAATACAATTACACATATTCCATCTCATCAATCACATTCACAATTCCATGCACAATTAATTCATGATTTATGCAAATGCACAGAGACCGACACAACGACTCTATGCACATGCCATGCGGTACCGACTTCCAATGTCTCATGTCTCATCACCAGTTCACTCAGGAACTATTGGAACCATCGTTCGTTATTGAGGGTCGCTCAATAACTCCCCGTCGGGCCTACGATGTTCACCCCGTCGCTTTAGGTCCCCACATGGGCACACGACGTTTATGGATTGCTTTAGGTCCTCACATAGGCACACAATCCGATCGCTTTAGGTCCCCACATGGGCACACGATCGTCTATAACCATCTCTTTAGGTCCTCACATAGGCACACGATGTTATAGCAGATTCCCTCTGGAACCAAACCGTCACTCAGGACGTCACAACAATACATATCATGATGCTTGGCATACAATGACTCATGACATTCACATTGCACACATATATGCAACCACAATCATGCATATGACATCAAAGTATAACACATTTCATTTACTTGCCTTATGGCCACAAATCATCATCACAACGGCACATAAGTCATACCACGTCCAAAACAACAACATATGGCATAATACACGTCAATTACACAACATCAAAACGGCAAAAGTCGACAATTAACACTATTCACATTTCCCAACATAATTAAATCGGCTAACAAATTCCAAATCATCATAATCATAAGGTACATCTCAATAGCTTTCCAACGATACCAAGAATATAAAAATCGGATAACCGGAACAAAAGTTACAATCGAAAAACGAAAACGATATTTTGAAAAGTCCCATTTTACCATTCTCCTGCCCATACGCGTAAAGACATGTGTCATACGCGTACGGCAAAACCTCATACGTGTATCATACGCAAATCACCAGAGGGCCGTGAAAATTGCAAAACCATACGCGTATTGGCCCATGGCTCGCCCATGTTACGCGTAACGCCAAGGTTCATACGTGTATGAACATGCCCAATACGCGTATCACCTGGAAAAAACCAGAAAAATTCCTGCATAATTTGTGTTACGGGTTTCACTCCCAAACCCTCCAATTCATCCTCCAAATCTCAGAAAAACAACATTTTGAAGTGTAACAATACATACCAAACATGTATAGACAACCAAGAACACAATCAACAAGAGTTTAGACACATTTGAATCAATTTCTAATCAATTTTACAAAATATGGTTTTTACTAAATTTCTCCAATTCAATCCAAAAACAATCACAAATACACATACATAATCATACACAATTATACAATAATCGAGTTTCGCACCCTTACCCGATTAAATCGATTCTAGAAGTTGTTTTCTTTGATTTTCCAAACTTTTCTCAATTTCTCTCTTTTTCTCCTTTCTCTTCTCTTTTCTTTCTTCCCTTTTTCTTCTTCTCTATTTTTCTTTCTTCCTAATTTCTATTTTCTTTCTAACTTAAGAAAAATATTATGAAATGACCAAAATACCCCCACACTCAAATATCTCGCAAATGTTCCCAAAACGCGGTAAAATATATTCACGCTGAAAAATAACATATTTTCACATAAAAGTAGAAAATAAAATAAAATAATAATAAAATAATCAAACGACTCAATTAAATAAAAACTGACAAAACTTGGGCGTTACACAACACCTATCTGATGTCCATCAAGCAGACCAAGTTTAATTTCCTAAATTACATAGTTTGTTTTTGAAATACTACATACAGTTTTGCATCTTTCTTTCTTCCCCTTTCAACATTTGTTTTCTATTTAATCAACAGATACAATAACAACTTCATGCGGCTGTCCAGGTAACACCACAGCCTGACATCGAACCACTTCCGGAGAATCAACCACATGCCGACGACCACCACCTACACCACCAACATCCTCCTGATGTTGAACATCGTCATCAGGTCCAACCGGTATGGTTCTGTTAAATCCTGTATCATTTTGCCCTTTCTTGAACATCTTCATTGTTGTGATTTGTTTTTTCTCTTCGTGTCACATGAAATATTCTGTTGTTCTTCTTAGCAATAATCAGTTACTGGTTTTTCCCCATCAAGTACGTCGGGCTGCTGCTGCGCGACAAAGACGGAAGAGGAAAAGATTTAGCAAATCAGGAACAGTGGGTAGGAGGTTTAAAAAAGTTCATTCAGTACATGATGACGAACTGGAAGTTGATATGTTTGATTCTGATGACAATGATGAGCACGACTACAACTGGGAGAACTTTATGACATCGAGCGGTTTTCGAGTTCGTGACTAACTTTTCAAATTATGATTATGTGCTTGATGTATTGGCCTACCAAACTTTCTTAATTTGAGCTTTCTAATTTAGTTGAACTGTTATGCTATATTCATCTTTGTCTTTAAAATATGACGAGTTTGTTTGAGTTTTTATGTTTGTGCACAAACATTAATGTTGGTTATTTTAAAGATGGTCTTATTACTTTATTTTATTTGATTGATAATTATAGTTATTCAAAAGAAGTGCAATTCAATGATTGGTCAAAATCTTCAAATAACTTTATTGAACAACTCAATTGGTATAAGTAATTTAATTTTACGAAACCACTATTTTTCAAGTTATTTAATATTACTGAATCAAATGCATATTCTTATTCACATTTTTTATAAACATTCTCAAAAACTTAAAATTTTCATTTCAATATTTTTCCAAACGGGGAAAACTTTAGTATTGAATTAAAAAGTATGTTGAAATGAAAATTAATATTTTCATTTGAAAATTGGAAATAAAAAAAAACAAAACTAATAATAATAATATTATAATAATAATAAAAATAGTAATAATAATAAAATTTATAAGTTTTGAAAAAGTTTATAGTCAATAAATAGTTTTATTATAAGAAATCATTTTTTCCTCAAATCAATAATGAGCTTTTGATTTATAAGAATTAAAGTATTGATTATAAAATGTGTATTACATACAGTTATTTAACTATAGGATTAAATTTGATTAAAATTAAAACGAATTTAATAGGGAGGCAAGAAAGACTATTTAGAATAGAATTTAATAATAAATTAATTAATTTTGGGTAAAAAAATTTTGGGAAAGATATGATACCAAAATATGTTATAATTATATTTTAGAGATATAGGCAATATAATTATTGTTTAGAGAGATGAGAAAAAGTAGATGAAAAAGATGAGAGAAAGAAGATATTTTGTGAAAAGAGGAAGTGATTGGTTAATTTAAAATAAAACACTTTATTATATTATTTTTTTTAGAGTTATGGCAGGTGCTATGCTTCTTTTGTGGCGGGTTCTACCATTTATATGGCAGACGCCACCTTAATGGTGGTGGGCGCCATGTATGTTTTTATTTTTATTTTTTCCTTTTTTTCTCTTTCTCATCATAATTGCATCAATTTTTTAAAAAAATAGGTCAAATAAAAAATATATTTTCATAAAATGTTATTTTAGATAGATATTTCATCTTATTATTATAATTTTTTAAAATATTAAAAATTAAAAAATAATTTAAATTATGCCGAGGAAATTAGATTGCAGAGTAAAATCAAAACTGAAATTTTGTGGGAAATTTTTTTGGAAAAGCTACAATAACAAAATATGTTATAATTATATTTTAGAGATATAGACAACATAATTATTGTTTAAAATATAATTTGAAATAAGAAAATATTTAATCATAGAGTTAAATAGGTTAATATAGGTTAGTAAAAAAATGATTTGTTTTAATATTGAGTTTAATTTTTTTATAACAAATATTAATAAATAAAAGATTTCAATAAAAATATAAAAAAATAGGGTAAAAATTTTAAAAATAGAATTTAACAATAAATAAAATTATTGGTTTGGGGAAAAACACGAAACAGAAGGTCAATATTTCGGAACCACATTAATAGGATTTATATTTAAAAAGGAAAAGAATTAATACCCGTGGATATGGATTGATATTTTATATAAAAATATTTATGCAATGATTTAGTTTTATAAATATCAAATAATATCATAGTATTTATAAATATTATTTTAACTGTATGAATAAATAGTACTGATATATTAGACGCATTTGTTTTTTTTTAAATAGAATAAATAAAAATTACTAAATATGGAAAATATACTTCATATTGAAAAAGGAGGAAAAAATAGTATTACTAAAAGTAGGGTTATATATATTTAAAATAGGGAAAAAAATTAGAAAACCAGTTATTTATATTTAAAATTATACAAAATTTAAAAATATCAGAAAAATTAGTATATTTGTTATTTACTAAAAATTAATATGATAAGTGTTTGTGTTGAATGATAAGTTATTTAGTAAAAGAAAGTGTAAAGATAAAAGCTTAGTACTGATCTTACCTGGATCAGACAGTTACTCAGTGGCCAGCAATGTCGTATGGACTTCAGCTCCGGTGATGGTGAAAGACGGCCGGGGGGGGATGTACCTGCAAGGTACTCCGACGCTCAAGTAAGATAACGGTCAGAGAAAGGTAAGTACAGAAGAGCAGGTATGAGAGTTAGAATGTAATGTAACCTGACCCTCTCAAATGAGAGGGTATTTATAGAGAGCCCCCAGCGCGGGACCAACGGTTACTCGCACTGGGCTGGATTGCAAGGCCCAATCCAAATAACTGCCAGGGCTTACGTGGCATAGTGAGGACCAGCACGTGGTCTTCGCCCTGGTGTAACGGTCCCTAAATCTCCGGAAGTAGGGCAGACCGATTCCTTCGGGAGTGGGAAGTTACAAGAGGATGTGTCCTCGCGGGGAGGAGCACATAGAGGTCGAGGATAGTGAGGTTCTCCTCGACTATAAGCTTGTGCCCGACATCGGTGTTTGCTAGATGGCTAACGAGGCGAGGATACGTGGGGTCTTCGTCCCTGCGAAGCTGTGCTCGGCACTGGTCATTGAAAGGATCGCGCTGGGGCAACCCATTACTGAATTGGGCCTGCTCGACGGTTGCGTAGACTGCGGCCCAGTCTGAAACATGAGCCCCCCCAAGTCGTTGCTCCGAGATGTCGGAGTAATGACTTTAGGATAGGCTCGACGCAAGGCTCCTCGCTCAAATTTCCTCGATACTTTGTGTCGTACTGGTGGCGACGATGAAGTGTCTTCGAGCTAAAATGCAACGAGGAGGCCACAAGCACGGGATGTTAAGCGGGCAGGTATCTGAGACTCTGCTCGACTTGTGAAGACGGAGACGCGTGGAAGACAGAAGGTTGGGAGGCCGAGGAGCAAGGCAGGTGAAGGGGTAAACGCGGGAACGCGTGTCCCACGTGTCGTCTGTCATTAATACCTAGGGGCGGCTAGGCCTAGGGAACTCAAAAGCCTAGGGACTCCTCGAGTCCCGTGAGGGGCCTATAAAAGAGTTGAGTTCGTGTCATTTGCAAGTTCCCACCTTTTTCGCTCCAGATTTCTCTTTTATTCACCGTTGCTGCTCCACCGCCGTACACCACCGTGCGCCGCTGTTTTCGCCATTCCGGTCCGCTCTCCACTACCGTTTCAAGTAAGTTCTTAATCCTTTTCTGTTCCGTTTTCGTTTCCTTTAGCAGTTTTCTGGCAAACTGGTAATGTTTCCGGAACGGCTGTGGAGCCTCCAGCGAGAAACGGCAGGACGTTTCTAGGGTTCCGTCAAATTTGGCGGAGGATTGGGATGAATATTCCGAGGACCAGATGAATATCCCGAGGATAAGAGATGAAGGTCCTGGGGAAGTGGGGTGAGAGGATCAGATACCTGAAGAAGGTTCGGGGATAACGGTATCGGGTAGTTCGCCGTGTCCTGAGCATCTCCCGTGCTCTCGCTGCCCTTTCACTTGATCGACGGTGGAAGGATGGATTTGGTCGTGGCCAACGAATTCACCTATTTCCTCTGCTTTTCAGGTAAAAATGGTCGTGAGGCTTCTGGGGATTATCCAGATAGACAATGAACCCGACGTGGACGGATCCGCGCAGATCCCTGGGGAGGAGCTCGTACGTCCTACCGTCAAATGGGTTGGCGAGGAGCCTTTACGCAAAAAATCACATTTTGCTGCTGACGACACAGACGCTTTCGCCTTCGTTGAGGACGTCCCTGAGGGCGAGCAGGCGAAGTGGATGGTCTTTCAGCCTCGGGCACACCACCGTATCTGCTCGAATTACCGTGGGTTAAGGTTCCCCATGTATGAGTTTGCCTTTAAAGAGGCCGGTATTCGTCTCCCCTTCAACAGCTTTCAGGTGGGGGTGTTCAACCGGCTGCACCTGGCGCCGTCTCAGCTCCATCCTAATGCGCTCGCCTTCATGCGGGCATTCGAGATTGTGTACGACTACCTCAATGTCGGGACCACCCTCACGCTCTTTTTCCGCGTCTTCCACCTCCAACGTTCAACGGACCAGGGGTGACATTGTTGGGCCTCCTTCAAACAGCCTAGGAAGCTGTTCAAGGCGTACTCAGATTCGATTAGGAATTTCAAAGATAGGTTCTATTATGTCATGCCCGCGACGCACGATGCTGTGGGCACGCTTTATGACATCGTGACCGACAGTTCTGGGGAGGAGAGGTTTGTGTCCAAGTGTCCCCTGGAGTGGGAGGATGCGCACTTCGCGCTTGGTACTGACGAATACCTCGTGAAACCTGGCGAGCTGTCGGAGGAGGAAAGTCTATCCTCGACTCCCGGGGAAGGGTCAAGACCGAGGCCCGTTATATAAACACCAAGGCTCTCCTTGAGTGCACGTCCCCCGATGAGGCCAAGAGGTTTTTAGGTAGGAACCAATTGTTCTGTTCATGTGGGCACTTAGTATTGTTTCCTTGTGCTAACTTGTGTCGTGTTTTCCCTTGCAGCTCAGATGTCGAACGCTACCGAGCGCATCATGAAGCTGGCTACTGAGCGAGTTCCCAAACGAGCTAAGGCCTGGGTTCTAGACGTTATCCAGACAGTGGTGCCGATCGACGCGACGAGCAGCTCGTCTTCCCCATAGTGCAGCCAGTCTCCCCCTATGGAGCGCACCCCTGCCAAAAGGGCGAGGACTGAGGGGCCCGTCCTTGTGGACCTCGAGGAGCATGTCACCATGGAGAAGTTTCTTCTGCCCGCCTGCCATCTTCAGCGAAACTTCTTCGGGGGAAGCCCTCCTGTCGTTGCTGAGGCAGAGGTGAATTCAGTTCTGGAAATGGATGGAGCAGCTAGGAAATAGGCGCTTGTCGAGGACCTGGCGACGATGATTCGAGTCTTTGAGACAACCTTGATATTAAGCGAGGGGACCCCCTCTGCCTCTGAACTGCAGAAGATAAAAGATGAATACACTGCCCTTGAGAAGGAGAAGGACAAAATCGACGTTGACTTGCGAGAGGCCCAGACCAAGTACGAGGAACACGCACGTGTCCTCGGCGAGCTGAACCAGGCCAATGTTGCGCTGAAGGCAACTCAAGAGGAGCGTGACTGCCTTCGAACCAAAATTGCTGAGTTGGAAGCCGCTTCCCGTCCAGTAGAGAATGAGTCGGCCGAGGAAAAAGGTTTTGCCAACCGTGCAGATTTGATCGCTAAGATTCGGGAGCTTCAGCAAGATAGTTTGGAGGCCCTCGAGATAGGTTTCAAAAATGCTGTGGAGCAGGTCGAAGCCGAAAATCCAGGTGTACCGCTCATGCTCGACAGGATTAACCCGTTTGTTCATGTCTTCGATGGTAAGTTGGACCTGCCATAGGAGGAGGATGGGGAGAACGCTGACCGGATCGAGGAGGAGATCGTTGTTTAGTTCCTTTGCTTGTTCGGCCTGCGTGCCACTGCTCTTTAGTCTTTTGTTCGGCCTGCGTGCCATTTGTGATGATCGTTGCCCGGCCTGCGTGCCGAGGACTTTTTGATACTTTGTAATATTTGTACGATGGGTTTATGCCCGGTTAATGCATTGATTTTTGTGTATCTGCGCTTGCGATGTTTGTATGTGTGTGATGTTGTTGTATTTGCTATACTTTGTTTGCTTTTGTCTAAGTAATAGGGATTTTGGGGCTTGCTCGACTTTGATACTCCTCGACTGCGTGGAGAGCTGGTCGAGTGGCCGGAAGTGTATTTCGACCTTCACCGAGGCTAAGAGCTCGGTCGAGATCTTAGCTTCGTGGCATGAACTTCCCATCGCGAGCTGGGTATTCTGCCTAATTGGCACGACGACGAAGGAGCTCGATCGAGGTGTCCTCATCGGATCAAAGCGTTCGCGCACTCACAACGCTGCCCTTGATCATCGTGTTTTGTATAGGGGTATCGCACTTGTTTCTTAGTGCATCCCCGTAACCGCGATGCTAGTGTGTTGCGGGCAGTGCTTAACTGTAGTACTGTTTAAGCTTCTCAGCATTCCATGGTCGAGCAAGTTCTTCCCCGTGCTGATTTTCGAGGAAGTAGGCTCCTGTCCCCGTTTTCGTACGCACGCGGTACGGGGCCTCCCAGTTCGCGGCGAGTTTACCTTCTCGCAAATCTTTCTAGTTCCTTCGTAGGACGAGGGTGCCTACCTGAAAATCACGCTTGATGACTTTGTCGTTATAACGTAAAGTTATCTTTTGTTTTAGTGAGGCTTCTCAGAGAGAGGCGCCCGATGGTGTCTCCTCGACGAAATCGAGCTCTTCCCTCAGGGCTTCGTTGTTCGCGTCTCCGTCGAGGGGGGCTTCTGTCCTCCTCGAGGGTTCCCTGATCTCTACGGGAATCACCGCTTCCGTCCCGTAGGTCAGGCGGAAAGGGGTATCCTAGGTCGTGGAATGTGGGGTTGTTCGGTAGGCCCAGAGGAAGCTGTGTAGCTCCTCGACCCACCGTTGTTTGGCGTCGCCTAATCGACATTTTAGTCCTCGGAGGGTGCTCGACCAATGTGAAGTGTTGTTTCGTGCCCAGTTTGGCGACGAAGTCTTGGAAGTTCCTGTCGGTGAACTATGTTCCGTTGTTGGTGACAATAGCTTAGGGCACGCTGAATCGGGCGAGGATGTTCCGTTTATAGAAACGTAGTATGTTGAAGGTCATGATTTTGGCCAATGCTTCCTCCTCAATCCACTTCGTAAAATAATCCACCCCGACGATGAGGTATTTGTTTTGATACGATCCCAGGACGAAAGGTCCAAGGATGTCCATTCCCCACCACGCAAACGGCCACGGGGAGGACAGCGTTTTGAGCTCGCTGGGAGGAGCGAGGTGCATGTCCCCGTGCCGCTGGCATCTACGTACTTCTTGACGTGTTCCTTGGCGTCCTGTTGCATGGTGGGCCAGTAATACCCTGCCCGAAGTGCTTTACGGGCTAACGATCGTCCGCCGAGGTGCTGTGCATTGATTCCCTCATGGATTTCCTGGAGTATGTCGGGGACCTTGGTTTCCTCGACACACCTAAGGAAGGGGGTAGAAAACCCTCGCCGATAAAGCTTATCCTCGACTATCCTGTACGAGCACGCCCGCCGCTTAACCATCCCCGCTTCCTTGGGATCTTCGGGTAGTTTGTCGGTCATGAGGTACTCGTATACCGGGGTCATCCAGCAATTGCTGTCCCCAATGGAATTCACGTCTACCGCTGGAACGGGTTTGTCGATGCTCAGGCGGGAAAGCACTTCTTGTATGACAGATTTGTTTCCGCCCTTCTTCTTCGTGCTTGCCAATTTGGACAAGACATCTGCTCGGGCATTGTGCTCGCGAGGGATGTGGGTTACTTCCGTGGAGGTTAAATTTTTCATCTTTTCTTTCACCAAGGTCAAGTATTCGATGAGGCTGTCGTTCTTGGCCCGGTACTCTCCTCGAACTTGCGAGGCCACGAGCTAGGAGTCGGTGAAGATTTTGACCTCCTTGGCACCGAGGTCCTCGGCCAACCGAAGCCCGGCAAGGAAAGCCTCGTACTCTGCTTGGTTGTTCGATGTCGGGAAGGATAGTTCGAGGGATACCTCAATCAGGATGCCTTCCTCGTTCTCTAGGATGATGCCCGCCCTGCTTCCCTTCGGGCTGGATGCTCCATCGACATAGATCGTCCATTTTTGGGATCCGTTGGTCGAAGGTTCCGGGACGGTCATCTCCGCCACAAAGTCGGCTAATACTTGAGCCTTCAGGGCTTTCCTTCCCTCATATTGGATGCCGAACTCAGCGAGTTCGAGCGACCACCTGAGCATCCTCCCCACCATATCTGGTCGTCCAAGGATTTGCCTTATAGGTTGTTCGGTACTTACGACGACAGTGTGGGCTTGGAAGTAATGCCGCAGCCTCTTGGCTGCAGTAACGAGGTCCAAGGCGACTTTCTCTATCTGCTGATACCTGAGCTCGGGGCCTTGGAGGGTTTTACTCGTAAAGTAAATCGATTTCTTCCCGTCCGGGGTTTCCCGGATGAGGACGGCGCTAATGCTTCACTCGTGATTGCGAGATACAAGAACATTGTCTCCCCGTTCTCAGGCCGTGAGAGGACCGGGGGTTGTGATAGGACTTGTTTTAGGTGGAGGAGTGCCTGCTCGCACTCCTCGCTCCATTCAAATGTCGCTTTTTGTCGAAGAAGTTTGAAAAACGGGAGCGCGTATTGCGCAGACTTGGCGACGAAGCGGGAGAGGGTGGTGAGCATCCCGTTCAATGACTGTATTGACATCTTCAAGTTCGGAGTTGGGATATCCGAGAAATCCCTACACTTGTCGGGGTTGGCCTCGATTCCTCGCTCTGTGAGGTAGAAGCCGAGGAACTTACCTGCCCGGATTCCGAAAGTGCATTTATCGGGACTGAACCTCATGCGGCATCTTCTCGCTGTGTCGAATACCTTCTTGAGGTGCGCGCCGTGGTCGACTTCCTCTTCGGATTTGACGATCATGTCATCCATGTAGACCTCGAGCATGTCGCCGATTTCTCCCCAGAAAACCTTGTTCATCATCCGTTGGTAGGTCGCGACAGCGTTCTTGAGTCCTAAGGGCATTACGTTATAGTAGTAATTGCCCGACTCGGTCATGAAGGTCGTGTGCTGTTTGTCAGTCTTATCCATGGGGATTTGGTTGTACTCCGAGTAGGCGTCCATGAAGGACAATAGCTTGTAACCTGCAGAATTGTCGACCAGCTGGTCGATGTTAGGCAAAGGATAACAGTCTTTCGGGCAGGCCCGATTAAGATCGGTATAATCAACACACATCCTCCATTTTCTATTATTCTTTTTGACAAGTACAACGTAGGACAGCCAGGTCGTGTACCTGGCCTCCGAAATAAAATTCGCCTCTAGGAGGTCTTTTACAGCTTTTTCAGCAGCCTCTGCTTTTTCGGGAGACTGCCTACGCCTACGTTGAACTATGGCCCTAACATTTGGACCTACTGCGAGCTGATGACAGGCCACCTCGGGGTCGAGGCCAGGCATTTCGGAGGCGCTCCACGCGAACAGGTCAGCGTTCTCCCGGAGGCATGTCTTCAGCTGCTTCTTCGCCAAGTCGGGGAGCCCGGTGCCAATCTTCACATTACGGTTTGGATCGTCCCCGAGGGCGACGAGCTCGAAGTCCCCGTCCGGAATGGGGCGCTTTGGGTGGAGAGGCTGCCCGTTGTTTTCTGTCTAGAGGTCGAGGTCTTCTACCCCATCTTCATCGGGTTCGCCCAGGAACCTGCTGTCGAGGTAGATCGCTTTGACGCGCGAGAGAGGCCTCTGTTTTATGTTCGGGGATGACTTTGCTCCGGTCTTGGGCTTGGTGTCGATAGAACTCATGCCCTTGATGGCAGTGTCGAAGCACCTTCTGGCCGTGTCTATGTCCCCGTGCATCGTAAATACCCGTCCCCTGGCCATGTAGTACTTCATCTTGAGGTGGACAGTTGATGGCACCGCTGTAAGTTTGGCCAGGGTGGTCCTCCCGAGGATGCAGTTGTAGAGGGATGGACATTCGACCACCAGGAAACGGGTCTTCACTTGTTGGGCAGTGTCTTCGGCCCCGAATGTAACCATCAGCTCAACGTAGCCCCATGGTCTGGTGGTGGTGCCGTTGAACCCCTACAGATCTAAACCGACATACGGGGTCAGATGTCTCTCGTCAAACTGGAGAGTCCCGAACAGATGAGCCTACATGATGTTGACCGAGCTGCCCTGGTCGACAAGGATCCTTCGAACGTCAAAATTCTCCATTTGTGCCCTGACCAGGAGGGGGATAGTGGCGTTGGTCGCTCCGCCGGGGAGCTCTTCGAAGTAGAAGGTGATAGGCTTTGATTTCCCTTGCACCTTCTCGAGAGTTGTGGTCTTCGCTGATGTTGCGGACTCTAGTTCGTCATATTTCCGCTTGATCGACCTGACGGACAACTTCTCGTAATGACCCCCGTAGATGACCATTGTCTTGGGGAAGCCTTCCCATGTGCTACGGACAGCGATGGGGTCCTCGTGGGGGAAGTTTGCCCACATGTTGCGAACTGCTTCCTGGCCCTCAATGTCTCCGGGGACGAAGAAGTCTTCGGGTCGAGTGACACTGAGGGCGACCTGAAGCCGACTCTCGTCGGGAGGAGATGTCGTCTCCTCGACATTTTGGGCTTCCCGGGAACTGGGACGAGGAACATCATTCTTCTGGGCGTACTTCTTTAAGTTCCCTTCCTTGATCAGGATCTCAATTGTATCTTTGAGATGGATGCAGTCTTCTATGACATGTCTGTGGCTTCGGTGGAACCTGCAGTACTTGGACTTATCCGTGTTTGATTTGGGGGGAGTCAGCTTCGGAAAGCAGACGCCTCTTTTCATAAATTCTGAGTTGGAGCACTCGGAGAAGAGTCACGCGCGGGGAGCGTTGAGCGGCGTGTACTCCGTGAACAGGCCAGCTAGTCCATTCTGTTCGTGGGAGTCTCGGGGACGGCCTTCCTTCTTTCTTTCTCCCCCACGTCGGGGAGGAGAGTCTTCTTTGTGGACGCGGGGGCCTTCCTTGGCCTCGACTCGAGGGCGATCTATGCTGCCTCCAACTCCTCGAGCTCGATGTATGATTGAGCTCGTTGGTGGAGGTCCTCCAGACGGCGAGGTCTGTAGAGTCCCACGGACTTGGCAAAATCGGATCCAAAACATAGTCCGTGGATGATTAAATACTTATTCATGTCGTCGGTCGTATGAACCTCGACAGCTTCCCTCTTGAATCTCTCAATGTAGTTCCTAAGAGATTCATTCTTCACCTGGAAGATGCTCTCTAGGGCGGCCTCCATCTTCGGGTGTCGACGAGACGCTGTGAAGTGTTTGGTGAAGCGTTTCCTTAGTTGCTTCCAGGATGTGATTAACCCGGGTGCCAGACCCTTGTACCAAGTCATGGCACCCTTCTGTAAGGTGGTGGGGAAAAGCCTGCACTTAATTCCCCCCTGACGTTTCTGAAGTCGAGCATGGCTTCAAAACTTTCAACGTGATCGTCTGGGTCGGCCAGGCCGTCGTAGGTCCCCAGTGGTGGGGGTTTCTCCATGCCAACAAGAATTGGGGCGTCCATGATCTCCCATGATAGGGGGTCCTCTGGTCATCGTCGTCGCTTCTGGTTGGGGACCTTGAAGGGGATCGGTGATGTCGACCAGGTCCTTGTCGCGGAGGGGAATTCCTTGAACGGTTCCTCGGCGTTTCCTCGGTGGTCTTGCTCTTTTTGTTAGTTGAGGAGGGCCTGGGTTCCTTCCGAGGCAGGGAACGATGGCGCTTCTGGGAGATCGCCAGCTGGGGGCGTTCGAGGCATGGCAGACGGCCCTCGCGCACCGGCGAGGGGGTTCGAGATTCTTCTGAAGGAGTCCTTCACGGGGAAGGAGAACGGCGAGGCGAAGGTGGACGACGATGTCTTCACGGGGAAGATCGTCGTACCCGCCCTCACTCGAGTGCTTCAATTCTGAGATTCTGGTGCATGATCATCTGGTTGGTCTGATTGACCAAGGCAAATAGGGCCACGGTGCTCAAATCTGTATTAGGCAGAGGAGCAACTGTCTGAAAGACGGCTTGCTGGTCGTCCTGCCAGGCGGCTTCGTAAGCCGTGTCTTGGGAGTCTGGGGAGGTGGTTTGCCCGTCTCTCATGTCGGCTTGCTTGACGTTGAGGGCAGCAACGTCCTCGCGGTGGTTTCTGTTCTCGAGTTGCGCGAGGATGGTGTCCAGAGCTTTGTTCGCAGATGGGTTGTTGGCCATGCTGGTGACGAACGAGAGGATTGCTTTGGTTTATCGTTGAAGGAAAAACGGGGAAGAGTTTCCACAGACGGCGCCACTGATCTTACCTGGATCAGACAGTTACTCAGGGGCCAACAACTTCGTATGGACTTCAGCTCCGTTGATGGTGAAAGACGGCGGGGGGTGTACCTGCAAGGTACTCCGACGCTCAAGTAAGATAACGGTCAGAGAAAGGCAAGTACAGAAGAGTAGGTGTGAGAGTTAGAATGTAATGTAACCTGACCCTCTCAAATGAGAGGGTATTTATAGAGAGCCCCAGCGCGGGACCAACGGTTACTCGCACTGGGCTGGATTACAAGGCCCAATCCAAATAACTGCCAGGGCTTACGTGGCGCAGTGAGGACCAGCACGTGGTCTTCACCCTGGTGTAACGGTCCCTAAATCTTCGGAAGTATGACAGACCAATTCCTTCGGGAGTGGGAAGTTACAAGAGGATGTGTCCTCGCGGGGAGGAGCACGTAGAGGTCGAGGATAGTGAGGTTCTCCTCGACTATATGCTTGTGCTCGACATCGGTGTTTGCTAGATGGCTAACGAGGGGAGGACACGTGGGGTCTTCGTCCCTGCGAAGCTGTGCTCAGCACTGGTCATTGAAAGGATCGTGCTGGGCCGACCCATTACTGAATTGGGCCTGCTCGACGATTAGGCAGACCGCGGCCTAGTCCGGAACAAGTACAGACATGTAATATATATGATAGTATCCAACATATCTATGAAAACAGCATGTCTTGTTGAAAGGAAAAAGTTAAAAAGTTTAGCCAATATTCAATTATAACATAACATTCCACAAGAAACACCAAAAACAGACTTTGAGTTGCATACTTGGCGAATTAGCTTCAGGTTCCAAACATAGAGCAGTTCCACGACACGAAGTGTGAACATGCCATTCATAATCTAAGGGCGTTCATGTCTTCTAACAATTGAGACATAAAGTCTTTGAGGAGGAACTATTATTGTGAATTGAAGCGTGTCACCCCTACCGAGCCTCTTATTCACAGAAAACTGGTACCAGCCATTTGTCATGAACTTCTCCATCTGGTTGATTTTTCCGTTACGCCGTGCAGAACGCACATCAGCCCGATAAATCCTGCCGTCGTCTACATCGACCAACTCAATAGCTATCTGGTTGGGTCGCAAAATTTCCCGCGTAACTGTGTTTGGGAAATGCTGGGAAAATGGTAGCATAAGAATGAGTTATACAATTTGTCTGCGGTAACTGCATTATGTCCAAGGACTATGTAATTTGAAACTTACCATGACATTCCTTGTAGCCTTTTATCCGAAAGTGATTGTCTTTTCCCAGTAGAATTCATTGTCACATTGGTGATCATCCAACATCTGCCCATCAGATTCTTGGTTGTCTGACCCTTGTCCATTAGCATCGTCATCCGCATGAATGATATGTAGACTTCTATCAGATACGTGTTGGGCACCCTGTTCGTGCATTGAAGAGCTGTAATGAATTTTGAAGACATAGTGATTAGTATAAAGATAAAATGACGACGACAGATTGAGAGTGTAATATAAATTCCATGTAAACTGAGTTATAATATTCATAGAAAGGTTTTTGTAAAGAAATTCAAATAGTTCCAGTCGAAGGTGTGTTTGATAGTAGACAGCGGTGGCCTTTGGCCGCAATGCAGCATATATGTTTAGTTATGTTACAGATTACCTTATTTTTATTGGAACGTCAGTGTTATTCTGGATTTTGGCAGCGCTGTTGCTCCCTCGCATTATGTCTATAGGATGCTGAGCAAGCATGAAGTTCTCAGATGGTAAATGGTCATCCCTCTGAAACTGGACCTGTGATGCGTCTGTATTCAGTTCCCGCAGTTGGTCGTCAATGTCCTTTCTCTGCCTCAACCATGATTCCAGGTTTTTAGCATGACATGGAAAACCCATAACCAGTAGTAATAAGTAATTAATGCAGTATGAAGTTATTTTTGCCAATGCATTAAAGTGTGATATGTGAGGTGTACCTTGCCCTACGGATTAGTGTATCTCGTTCATTAAAAGTTGTCCCAGAATTTAGGTCACCTGTGGCAGGGGGTTCCCACAAGCTATAGACATGGAATATAATTTTAGTTAAATATCATAAAAACACTAAGAACCTACCATGTCATGGAATATAGTGATTATTTCAGGTGCATTTCACTGTGATGTAAAATTTGTTACTATGCAGAGACAATGTTATAAACTAATTTTGTAAGGTGCATGTATACAAAATTGTCATTGCAACATAAGTCATTAGGTGAGTTATGGGGGATTTTACCCGGAATGCATTGGAATTACAGGTGTTTGCGGTTGATTGAGTACAACCTGGGCAGGTGAAGAAACCTGTGCAGGATCTGCAGCAAATGAGACTCTTTTTTATGGTAGTGTCTGGCCCACATTCTCCCGTTGCCGATTCAACCATGCACTAACGTCGTTGCAATGAAAGGATAGTAAAATTAGTTAGGTTTTGATAAGTCATTGGTTAAACATGCATGCAGGGGAAATATCGCACCCGTACCTGGATTTCAAGCTTCCATCTTGCGACCCACTGTTTCCTTCTTCTAAACCCTTTTCAAGAGACAGTCTGAGATAGTCTTCCTTAGTAAGGACGCCCTTAAGGCACTGACGGTCCTCATTAGTGGTTGCAACTTTAACAATCAATGTCTTCAGGGTTTATTCAACAGCCTGCATATGGGTGTTGCTGAAAATAGGAATGCGAATAATTGAAACCAGATTAAGAAAGGGTACAACAAATAATGGATAATGGTTAAAAAGATGGAAGTCGTTTGCCTACCCTTGGGGAAGACGGCTGGAGCGTTATTCAGCCATGGGTGTGTTGCTTTAGCAAGTGTGGTTGGCAACAGTGGTTTTTGTCTCACACACAATGTATTATGTGTAACACATTTCCCAAACTTAAAGTGTTATAGTTAATCCATGATGAACCCTGATTTTCGGTTCCCGAGGCACTTTTCCCCTGTTTGACTTGATCCACACGTTAAACCTTCATTTTCAGGCTTTGGAACATGTATAATGGTCTATGGTATTTCTGTAACTTATTATTGATGTAATTTATCTTTATAATTTATTATGTAATACCCTATTTTGGCCCGTTTAATTTATAATAATAACAGTGGAAACGTTTTTGTACTTAATCTCATATCTTTATTTTTATACTGTATCCGATATGTTTATTTATATACTTTATTTTAAAAAATACAGGGAATAAAAAAATTATTTATCCAAAAGTACAATAAATAAAATTATGTTATGTTGAAAAGTGGAATTATTTATCCAAAAAATTAAATTATAAGCATTAAAAAGCTTAGACAATGATTTGTTTTAAAATTGAGTTTATTTTTTGTATAACAAATATTAATAAATAAAGTAAGTTAATTAAATAATAAAAAAAGACGTTAGTAGAATATGAAGAGATGGGCATGGATCGACATGACATGGGGAAACGACGTGTGGAGTAACTACTATTGGCATCCCATTGAAATAATTAAAAGCAAAGATTATTGTTTTGCAACCAGACCAACGATTCGCGTACCATTCCATTCTGGTGATGCCGAGGTCAAAGCAAGAGTGTGGAATGGAACCGGGGAGAGAATGGGGTAAGCTTAGCAGAGAGATATTGGTTCGTCAGGGTATGGAACAATGTCAAGTTGTGAGGGTATGGAGGAATAAGTTCGTGATGGAGCCAGAATGGTTGACACTTGCTGGGAGGTTGGAATGGATTTCATGTATCTGTAGTAGTTGCATGCAAGTCATTGGGGTGACTGGGTTTGCATGTGTTGGAACCATTTTTGTTTATGCAGATGTCGAGCTTATTTTCTGTGTCTGTGAAGATATAATTTGCATGACAGTATTTTTCAAAGCATATATGTTTTGTGATGTGCTATTATCTCAATCTTAATAACCTTTAAAGTGTGTTGTGTCTATAGTGCTGATGTAAAGATCAAACAAAAGGCTTCAGTGTCTGGCATAGAAGCAGGATGCCGTCCTGGAAAAACGAAAAGGTAATCGTAATGATTCATACACATATATAATCAATTGTATATTGCAGGGTATGTCACATTGTGCTTTTCTGAAAATGAAGTAATCTAATCCAGGAGATATATTGCAGGGAAACTCCTGCTATGTTTGAGCATGAAGCAAATTGGACGATGGTGGTAAAGAATGCAAAGAAGTTGAAGAAAAACATGCTTGTAAGTAATGCAGAATTCCATTGATAAGTGTAGGTTCATATTATTAGGAGATAAATGCATTGCTAATGTTTGTGTATATGTGTAGAAAATTCCTACTGATGTCATCAGGAAATGCCTCCGTGGACCCATTGAGTATGTTCGTCTCTGGGATTCGGACAAATCTGTTGCATACTATTGCGATGTGAAGAAGACACCGAAGAAATTAGAGAAGTATCTATTAGGCAGCTGGTATCGTTTTCTGAAAGATCGAGATATAAAGGATGGCGATCGTCTGCATTTTTCAATTCAGTATCCGCCTATAGAAGAAATTGTGTTTTTAGTTGAGCGCGGGGATGCAAGCTGAAGGTCGGGATGCTGCTATTCTCGTGTTGAATCTGGTGGAAGTTAAAGAATCGTTTTGTTTAGGCTTAGTTTTTGTAATAGTTTTTGTCTTGAATGTTATGACTGTGTTGAATGTTTAGTAATTTTGAATGTTCAGTTATGACTGTTTTGAATGATATCAATGTTAAATTGCCAAGGAAAAATGGAATTTATATCAGGCTTATACATTGTTAAAATTAAATAACTGTATTATTATATGAGTTAATTTGAACCATGTTGAAGAAGGAAATGTTCAGTTATCTGTCCATAATCTGAAGTTTTTACAAAAAGGAAAATGCTTTAGAGCTAGAAATTTGAACAGAATGAGATAACCATGTTTATTGGATATTGGACAATCAAATAATTCCTACCACTTATCATTCCAAGAAAATAAAGGTTGATGGCTCGTTTGAGAAAACTTTCTACTGAACCAACCGCAAGTCAAGTTTCCTCCCATGGGATAAGCTATGGCAGAAAAGTTCATAACTACTTCTCTGTTCAATTTTTTACAACAACCATCATTGTGACCATAATAGTTTTATGAATCTGCTGTTGATGTAGTTGTGCACTTGCAGATCAAAAGGGATAAACAACCATAAATTTAGAACAGACAAGGTTTGTGCACTTTCTACCAAAGCAAAATTAAAATAATTTTCAATGAGCAATATATATATCAAGACAAAACAACCGAAGAAAAGTAAGAGAGAATAATGAAATGGTGTACCTAGGAAAGGACCTGCAGCAGTTCTGGGATTATAGATGCAACATTTTCGATTACCTTTTTAGAATGATCAGAGTAGGATCAGCATAAATGTCATAACAGGATATTGTGAAAATCTGTTAACACACCAAATGCATGGTAATGAACAATACCTGCACAATGCCGATATTGAGTACATTAAAATTGTGACGGCTACGATTAATATGCAACACCAATGGCCTCAACATGGCAGGATTGATGTGAATGTGTTGTAAAATCCCGATATTGACTACATTGAAATTGTCTTGCAGACCAAACGGGATAAACAATCCTAAACTTAAAACAGGCAATAACATTGTTTCAGCTGCGAAAACCAGAGTCACTCCTGTACCATTAATGTGCAACGTCATTGGCCTCAACGTGGCAGCATCGGCGTGGATGTGTTGGAAAATGCCGATATTGACTACATTGATATTTCCTTCCAGATCAGAAGGGTTAAACAACCATAAGCTTAAAACAGACAAGCTTTGTGCACTTTCTACCAAAGCAAGATTCTCCATAAAAGTAGCAGCCGAAGACACACATCGAAATACAAAATGAATCCAAAAGAAAGGATGCAAGTAATAAATATGACACGGTTCAATCTAGATATTATTGAAAACTTCTTTATATATAACATTTGTTGTTGAGTTTTTTGCTTTATCATCTTCACCGTGTATCAATATTTTGATTGCGTTTTTGTTGGTGGCTCTTGATAGTACAACGTATATTTGACCATGTGTAAAAACATCCTTCGGCAAGTAAAGCCCGACATGATCTAGAGATTGGCCTTGTGATTTATTTATTGTCATCGCAAAGGAAACAACAATTGGAAATTGGCGCCTATTTAGTTTAAAAGGCCAAGGGGATTGTGATGGGTACATATCCATGCTTGGTATATAAACCAAGTTGCGTAAATTTTTTCCATCCATTATAGATGCCTCGAGAACATGATTTGCCATCCTTGTTATGATGAGTCTTGTTCCGTTGCATAACCCCTCTGCCTGATCAATATTGTGCATAAGCATGATAGGCATTCCAATCTTCAATTTAATGTGATGGTTAGGCAATCCTAAGGTAGCAAGCAAACTAAGGAATTCGGGTGTTAGAATATCAACGACACCACTGTCATGAATTTCAGATCTATCGACAGAATTTGAGCTGTAATAATTATGTATGTTGCCTGCAAACAAAATGAAATTGTGAGGTGAATAAAAAAAAAGGATGGTTGTAGGCAATGAAATGGATAGGGTATAAAATTGGAACCTGGCATTAATGCGAGAACATGTTCATTAATTTGATCAACCACCTCCAAGGTTGAAGCCAGTATAGCTCTACCCTTAAAGTAGTCATTAGATTGAAAGTTAGACAGGAACTGTGGGTATGTGCTCTCAATTATGGCATCAATAGGGTCGGTGTAATCGGTAATCAACAGTTCATTTGGAATTTCAATGTTGGCATATCCGTCGTTTGGTTCAGAAAGCTTGCCCTCACCTATTTTTAAGAGCCA
The DNA here is from genome assembly GCA_022829125.1 of Lathyrus tuberosus. Lineage (NCBI taxonomy): Eukaryota > Viridiplantae > Streptophyta > Magnoliopsida > Fabales > Fabaceae > Lathyrus > Lathyrus tuberosus. The sequence continues at coordinate 8,161,651 of JALAZF010000082.1, read as the reverse complement.
ATTTGAGAATTCAAGCATTTCCTTTCTTTCATGTTCATTCTGGCGGCACTGTAGTAGCATATTCTTAGTCAAAGTTAACACCTTCACAAAATGCCATATATACGACGCATTTATCGCATAATGGACTATATCAGAACGACCTCCCCTAGGAACAACTGGCAAAATCTGTCTAAAATCCCCACCGAAGACAAGAACTTTTCCCCCAAAGGCACTATCAGAATTACTGTAACTGCTCATTACATCTTGCAACGTCCGGTCAAGCGCCTCAATAGCATGCCTGTGTGCCATGCCTGTGTGCCATTGGTGCCTCATCCGAAATAATTAATTTTGTTTGCCTTAGTAACTCAGCAACCTCATCACCATAATTAATCTTACAAGTTGAATTCTCTAAAGTGGGGACTGGTATTTTAAACTTTGAATGTGCGGTCAGGCCACCGGGCAATAATAGATCATCTATACCACTTGTTGCAACTGTTAAACATATATTATGCCTCGATCTCAAGTCAGCTGCAAGTGTTCTCCACATGTATGTTTTGCCCATACCACCATAGCCATGCAAAAAGAAAACCTGGCCTTTTTGATCCGAAACAACAGTCATAATTTGCTCATAGATCAGCTTATGTTCATCTAAGAAGATAAAATCAGATATATAAGAAGCACACATGTAATACACAAAGCGTAATTAAAAACATTTGCACACACCTGTCATTGCAGCAAATAGGCTCGCAAATTCAGATTTCATTGTAGGGATATCATAATTTCTTTCACAATATATAAACCTATTTCCTAGCTGTCGCAGGACATAATCATCTGGGTATGTAATCGGTTTAAAATCTTTGAGCGTGATCCGATTTACTTGTAGTATTTTTTTGATTTCAGTTAACGTCAAATTTTGTAATTGGTATTCTGATAACACCAAATCTGCAATACAGAACAACAATGCTGTTAAATCTAATAATGAATCAGCCTGACTGTGACGCATAAAAACTGGAAACAATGAGCTTAAACATGCTGTCACCTGAATTATTAGCCAAAATCCTCTGTTTATATAAGATTCCATCAGATAAAAATTGGAAGGATTCTTTCCAAACATGAACCGGCCTATTCACAGCTCCGGACAGGAGCATAACAACAAAAAATCTCCTCAAAAAATCCCCTGAACCCCATTCACTTGCCTCTCTAATGGCACCAATATACTCTCTATCGTCTTGAAGGAAGCCCATTGCAAAACAGGCATCCCAAAAAGAATTAAATTGAGTGTCTCCGATCTTGCGTATTTCCTCATATGAGGTTGGTCCCGTCACCACTATCAACATCATCCGTAAGTAATACAGTTCTCCAGTAGTTGGTGGAACCCATATCAAACGTCCGATTATGAAACCTTTTTTCCGAGGCTTCCATAAACGTTTTGTCTTGATATAAACAAATCTGGAGACAAATTGTGCATACGTTAATAACTTTGCTTCTGCATATTTTCCATTAGCAACTAACCATGCAGTGAACATTGAATCGGTAACACTTGCTTTTTCTAAAATATCTTCCATGCGAGGAAAATCTGTGTAGTAAATTGGTTTCTCGCCTATCAAATGATAAAACATTCTTTCCACAGCAGGTTTCCGACCATGGATATTATATGAAAACATTCGCCAGCACGCCTCACTTGGCGAAACATACCTGCAATCCAAATATTATTTTATCTCATCGACCGGTTCCGTTCCATTTTGGGAATCTGACTAGGAATTAATTATTGTAGCTGTTATTCTATCATATCCCTTATGTATGTATTTGAAAATATATTTGATGGATGTACTCTGGTTGCACCATTCCATATTGATATGCGCACGGTATTTCAAAAGTAGGCCCGCATTGTATGGCACAACATGACGGTTGTCCAATGATATTCCGCATTTCAAGATTGTGTGCGTTTTTAATCTCCTTCTATATAGTGGATAGCCCTCCGAATCAATGATGGTGACCTCATTGAATTTCTTTGGGAAAAATTTTGAACATCTTCGATTCGTCATACACAGAGAAGCCATCCGGGCAAGACCGCAAGAACCATGCATCATGTTCTATTTAACCAGACAATATAAATCAGGATACTGAACCGGGTCTGGAATTTCGGCGCATATGATAGCATCAATGTCAGATGGCGTGGGATATTTGCTCTGAGGATACAAGAACAACAGAATATGTGCGTACGGCAGTCCTCGCTTCTGAAATTCAATTCTGTACAGAACTAAAATAATCAAGAAGCTGCATAGTTTAGAAAAAATTTCAATGTAGTCAACACATAGAAATAGATTAAAATAATCTATAAGAGACGCACATGCTAATACCCTACCCAGGACATGTTTCTTAGTTAAATTTATCATCAATTCGTTGAATTTGATTTTGAAGATCCTAGAAATTATATCGGGCCTCTCATGTGGCTTCAAACCAGTGCCCGTCAAAACTTGCAAAATTTCAGGCCAAGTCGGATTGCATGTGAACGTCACAAATAAATCTGGGAATCCTAGTTTGCTGGAAATTGCCATGCCATCAAAATATAGTTGGTCCATATATCTCTTGCTTCCGACATAAGATGATGGGAGCACAACTCTTTTCCCTTTCTTACCTGTTACGTCCTGGGAAGCACGGCCATACTGGTTATTCAATTGCTTGTATTTTCCAACTCGCAATTTAGACTGATTCTTGTGCAACCAATTCAGTCTCTCCGACTCCATCATTGCATATCCGTCCACCAAAAATTGCTGAAAAAGTCTGCGTGAGTGGAGCAGAGTCTTAGCCTCTTTATCACGTTGTTGCAATCTAAAACACAACCAATCTTTAATGGTTTGTCGATTTTGCTCATGTTGGTACTTGTGTAGTATATTATTTCTATAACCATCCTCACCGTACAAAAAAATAAGAGGGTACTAGTATGCAAGGTATGTCGGGTGGAACTCATCTATCCTCTGTAATTCTCCATCCCTTGCATGCACAATAATGTCCCTTTGTGACGCCGAATCAACATCATCGACAATTAGCGCTGCTACTTCTGAAATAGTAGGAGTATTGTACAGTCTGCCGTCATGTTGACGATCATAAATGAGCTTTAACTTCAAGGCTAAGAATGAATTACCTTTCAACAGATCCCTTGCCATCCTAAAAACCTTGGCATGAACGTTACAGTCATCTAACATAATCTTTAATTTGGTAACAATATCTCTCATAATCCCTTTGTTATCCCTGTTTGAAGTAAGATAGTAATTTTTTATGAGACACAAGAGAATGCGAAATAAAAGTACAAAATTAGAATGAGTAGAATTACCTAAAACAGTTTATCCTGTTTTCAATTTCATTATCGGTGTCATAGATATAGAGTTGGGCATACTGTGGTGGATGACCGATCGCCTGTAGCAAACCACCAATTCTGGGACATGTTTGCCCATGAAGCCTCAAAGTTGGTGGCCCTATTCCATTGGAGTGTGTTCTGTCAAATTTCATACCCGGTGATGTGAAAGAAAACATCGCATTGTAGGTTCTGATATTGTTTTGGTAGTTGTTACTTTCAGGTGAACTTTGTTTGCCGTACAGCAGGTTCTATATAAGAAGCGGTGGTTCTTTGAGAATAGGCAGCACAATTTTCCCTCCCTTGCAACAGATGTTGAACTTAGGATTTGCAGTGTGGCGCGATTTTACCTTGCGTTCTAGGTACCACATTAATGCGTCACAAAACTGGCATTTATACATAGGGTTGCCAATATCAAAATATCCTGCTTTGAATGATAGACTGTGTCAGATAATTGTAATGCAGGGAAAAAGCAAGAACTGTTAAATTGATGTAAGGAAACATACGCTGACGGTTCAAATCAATGACCGGGTCATGGGTGGGGTCACCATCTGAATCGAAATTATTCATCGTAGTCTGATGATCACCAGAATCAGAGTGGTGTTAATCAGACGAATAAGTAGCACCATTCATATGGGGAGTTATATTCTCCGTATTGACAGCATTTGATGACTGAGGATCATGATTTATGGCATTGTGGATTGGCATAGCAATACCAGTCAAAGATTGAGGATCATTCCTCAGAGTGGTGTCAATTTTTCGTATATCAGCCACATCCTGTGTCGGAGTGAGGATTGGTTTCTTATGATCCGGATGGCACAATGTATACCGTTGCATTGGTGCAGCTAGAGTGGAGTCATTTGTTTCCCTGTAAGGCCTTCCAACATAAATGTGGTGCGATGTTGGGATAGTTCCCGAGTAGGTATGGGAATGCGAATTAAACCTGGCATTTAAGATCAACCTCCTCCTCTTTCTTGTAATGAAAACAGCAGCATGCTTAGAACCAGAAATAGATGCATACACATCAGTTGACTGAAAAACATCAAGGACAACATTGATAGGCGTTGGCAGGTTTGCTGCCTCCATATCAACTGCATTAAAGAAATCAGTGGCACCATAGCCATGTCTATGTGAGTTTTCCTTAAAATTCATTATCAGCTTCTGCCATTTCCTTGCATCAGTGGAGTCATTTGTTTCCCTGTAAGGCCTTCCAACATAATTGTGGTGCGATGTCGGGATAGTTCTCGAGTAGGTATGGGAATGCGAATTGAACCTGGAATTTAAGATCAACCTCCTCCTCTTTCTTACAATGAAAGCAGCAGCAGGCTTAGAACCAAAAACAGATGCATACACATCAGTTGACTAAAAAACATTAGGGACAGCATTGATAGGCGTTGGCAGGCTTGCTGCCTCCATATCAACTGCATTAAAGAAATCAGTGGCACCATAGCCATGTCTATGTGAGTTTTCCTTAAAATTCATTATCAGCTTCCGCCTTTTCCTTGCATTAGAACATTTTCTATTACCAATCGGTAATCCAAGGCCATCCATAGGATCAATCAATTTTACCAACGTTATAAGGGAATTCAGTACAAATTCAATCAGACTACCTGTGTTAAGAGGACCAATGTGGCGGAATAAAAGATTTCCAAAAAGAGATATTAATTGATGACTTAGAATTTGTCATTGTGACCATGTAAGGAATACACACATTATTAAAGAAACAGATTTTGGGAGGCACGTGTGTTCCAGGTTATGATGTGTGGCCAGGGAGAACCCAAGGAAACAGGAAAATATCCATGAAAAGGCATGAGAAAATATCCACGGCAGATTTGTGTGGTATGTGAAATCAGGAGGGGCCCCAGAGAACAGTACCATGATGTGAAGTGCTATATTTGTAGTCCACAAAGATGACTTGCTTTATATAGATAAATTATAGTTTTTCCATTGTTTTGAATACATATATTATATGATGTGATTATTATGTTGCATAGTACACAATTGGCACTGTTGCCACGTGAAACAAAAGTGAAATTCTGGTATCAGATATGTGATGTCAAGTGAGATGTCACAACATCAATATCTGTTAAATGAACAAGACAATAATAGTACTTAAAAACAATAAACAACACAGAGAATTGTTCACCCAGTTCAGTCTAACTACCTACGTCTGGGGGCTACCAAGCCAGGAAGAATATCCAATAGATAGAATTAGTTCAAAGGTCTAAACCCACAGTTTTCCAACCCTATCACCTAATCCCTTCCTATGGAATTTCTATCTAAGACTCACTTAGATAGGAGATACCTCTCACTCCCCTTCAATCACAGCAGTGATTACAATATAACAATTACAAAGTATTTAGAAGATCACACCCCAAAGACACACCTTGATCTTGCTTAAAAGCTTTGATCAAGAACAAACACTCGTGCTTAAAAGCTTTGAGTGGACAACATACAACTCAACTAAAACAGTCTTATTCAAACATCAAAGAGATGAGTGAATGGCTCATAATACACAGACGAAAACACAAACACTAATACTTGACACTCAGCCCACAATCTCTTGTCTTCGTCCTCTTCAAGCAGGGTTGAGACTCCTTTAAATAGAAACAGATTCTTGGGCCTGGGCAATATGAAATCACATAATTGATTTAATAATTAAAACATATTTTATTCTTCAAATCTGATCGCCCTAAAAGAGAAACAATCGATTGCCTCTGAATAACTCTGCACCAAGAATTTTGCCTACAATCCTCAAACAGAATCTCTCAAATCATCACAATTACCACGTAGGTCAAAACCACATAACTGACAGACATGATGTTCTGCCAACAGATGTTAAGACATTAGTCTTGACATCATGTAATTCAGTCTTGAAAACAATCTTCCCAACTGCAAAAACCAACACACACCACATGCAGAATGTTAGAAACACATGTCTTGACATCAAGCATGACATCTAGATGTTACACCTTATTTTACCAAAATTGCTGCCAATCTCAGAACCAACAATCTCCCCCTTTGGCAAATTTTCGCTAAGACAAGATCAAACCAACAACAGCTCACATCAGAGATACCAGCAGAAGAAACACACAATAACACAACGCTAACATTCAGCAGCTGCACACCAGACCACAAAGACCATCCTAACATTCTCTCCAAACAAACTACACCTCCCCCTCAAGCCAAGGGAACAGCAACACCCAGCAACCCAACAACTTCAGCCAAAACCATCAGAACAACACAAAACATCCACTCCAGAACACAGAACAAGCAAAGCCAAAGTCTGCTCTCCCCCTTTTTAGCCATAATTGGCCACAGGCACAGCAAGTCCAATGTTTTGACACATAGTCAAACATTGTCAAATACTAAGAAAAAGGAACTCAGCTTGGAAAGAGTGACACATTACTCAGCAGCGAGAAGTGCACAAACACCAAACAACATTGACTGACCAGGCGATACAAATAATGACGTTTATCTGAATTATAAAACCCACACCAAAAAGCTTGTGTAGGCAACCAAACAAGGAAGGAAACATGAGTCAGTCCTCCAAGACAGGTGATACACAAAAGGGTCAGTTGAAGCAAGATCAGAAAAACAAGACCACCAAACCAAAAGGGATGAAGTCCAAAGAATTAAAAATAGCAGGAACTTCTACAGGAGCAACAAAAACTGGCAGAAGGACAGAAACAAGAATGAAGACCTCCAAGAAACCTCCAGTGCTACTACATGCTTTTGATGATGAAGAAGATGAAGATTGGGTTAATTTCATTAACTCAGGTGGTTGGAATGGGTAGCTGGCTTCAAACAATAGAACTCTTTGCATGTAGTATCTGTAAAAAAAATGTAATGTTGTGTGCTTCCAGTAATAAAATTTTTCTTTGTTTATTTCCAACATGATTTCTCACTTTTGTCACTAAGAACTGAACACCAAGGAAATAACCTTGCACACAAAAACAATTGCACCACAACCATCTACCTGCAAAAAAAAACTACTAATCCTCATGTATGCAAATCCCCAATTTGTTTCTTAAATTTTCAAATTGATTTGCATCTAGGGCTTTAGTAAAAATATCAGCTAATTGCACTTCAGTAGCAACATGTTCCAAAGTAACCAATTTATCTTCAACCAAATCTCTTATAAATTGATGACGTATGTTAATATGCTTAGTCCTGCTATGTTGAATTGGGTTCTTGGAAATATTGATAGCACTCAGATTATCACAGTACAATGTCATGACATCTTGTTTGACATTGTATTCAGTTAACATTTGCTTCATCCAAACTAGTTGTGAGCAACTACTTCCTGCTGCTATGTACTCAGCCTCAGCAGTAGAGAGAGACACACAGTTCTGCTTCTTACTAAACCACGAGATAAGATTGTTCCCTAAGAAGAAGCAACCTCCTGAAGTACTTTTTCTATCATCAGCACTCCCTGCCCAATCAGCATCACAATATCCACTCAGTTCAGTTCCTGATCCATGACTGTATAGTATCCCATAGTCACTAGTATCATTCACATATTTAAGAATTCTCTTTACTTGATTCATGTGGCTAACTTTAGGTTCAGATTGATATCTGGCACAAACTCCTACAGCAAAGGAGATATCAGGTATGCTAGCTGTGAGATAAAGTAGGCTTCCAATCATGCTTCTGTATAGGCTTTGATCCACACTCACTCCATGTTCATCCTTGGACAGCTTCAGGTGAGTAGGAGCAGGTGTCCTCTTGTGATTAGCACTCTCCAGACCAAACTTCTTGACTATGTTCTTTGCATAGTTGCTCTGAGAGATAAATATAGAGTCTTCCATTTTGTCTAACTTGCAGACCCAGAAAATAGCTAAGCTCACCAACAAGACTCATTTCAAACTCAGACTGCATTTGTTTCACAAAATGTTGAACCATGTCATCTGACATCCCACCAAACACTATGTCATCAACATATATTTGAGCTATAAACAATTTTCCTCCTTCCTCTTTGATAAACAATGTCTTGTCAATTCCTCCTTTTCTGTAACCATTCAGAGACAGGAATTCAGTAAGCATGTCATACCAAGCTCTAGGTGCTTGCTTTAATCCATAAAGAGCTTTCCTTAGTTTGTAGACATGGTTAGGAAATGTTGGATCAATAAATCCCTTGGGTTGATCTACATAAATTTCTTCATTTAAGTACCCATTCAAGAAAGCACTCTTTACATCCATCTGGAATAACTTGAATTTGAGATTACAAGCCACACCTAAGAGTAACCTTATAGATTCCAATCTGGCCACAGGAGCAAAGGTCTCATCAAAATCAATCCCTTCTACCTGAGTGTAACCTTGGGCAACCAGTCTAGCCTTATTTCTGGTGACCACTCCTTGTTCATCAGATTTATTCTTGTAAACCCACTTGGTGCCAATCACATTTATTCGATCAGGCCTTGGAACAAGATCCCAAACTTCATTCCTTTTGAATTGTTCCAGCTCTTCTTGCATGGCATTAATCCAAAATTCATCAGTCAAGGCTTCTTTAACATTTTTGGGCTCAATCTTGGATACAAAGCAAGAGTTTGACACAGCTTCTCTTGATCTAGTGGTAACTCCTGAGTTTGGATCACCTATGATAAGCTATTTTGGATGGTCCTTATGCACTCTGATAGATGGTTCCTTGTTAGGTTGTTCAGGATCTGGTTCAACAGCAATAGGACTGGGGTTTACACTTCTGTCTTCAGCTTCTGTTGGTACATCATCAACAAATGTTCCAACATCATCTGGGACATCAGCATCTTCCTTCATTCCATTGTCATCAACAACCACATTTATAGATTCCATCATGACTTTGGTTCTGGAATTGAATACCCTATAAGCTCTGCTGTTTGTAGAGTAACCCAGAAAGATTCCCTCATCACTTTTTGGATCCATTTTTCTCCTTTGTTCACGATATGTCAGGATATAACACTTACTACCAAACACATGAAAGTACTTCACACTTGGTTTTCTTCCTTTCCATAGTTCATACAAGGTAGCTGAAGTACCTCTTCTCAAAGTCACTCTGTTGTGAATGTAATAGGAAGTATTCATAGCTTCAGCCCAGAAATGGTAAGGAAGCTTTTTGGCATGAATCATTGCCCTAGCAGATTCTTGAATGGCTCTGTTCTTCCTTTCAACTACTCCATTTTGCTGAGGGGTAATGGGAGAAGAAATCTCATAACTGATGCCTTCATCAGAACAAAACTCAGCAAACTTGCTATTTTCAAACTCTCTCCCATTACCACTCCTTATTCTGATGACATTGCTCACCTTTTCTCTTTGGATTCTTTGACATAGATCTTTAAACACATCAAACACTTTTGTTTTGTCTTTGATGAAGTTCACCCAAGTGTACCTGGAATAGTCATCTACAACAACATAAGCATATTTCTTCCCACCTAGACTTTCCACCAGCATAGGCCCCATTAAGTCCATTTGAAGAAGTTCCAGAACTTTAGAAGTAGTGAGATGTTGAAGCTTTGGATGTGACATCTTGGTCTGTTTCCCTATCTGACAATCTCTACAGACTCTTCCCTCTTCAATTTTGAGCTTAGGGATTCCTCTTACTGCTTCTGTGGATATGATTCTCTTCATTCCCTTTAGATGTAAATGTCCCAACTTTTGATGCCAGATTTTGACTTCATCTTCTTTAGCAAAAACACATGTGGAGGGACTTGAGTCTTGTGACACCCATAGGTAACAGTTGTCCTTAGACCTAGCACCCTTCATGATGACTTCACCTTTCTCATTAGTGATAATGCATTCAGTTTTTGTAAAATTAACTATGAGTCCTTGATCACATAGTTGACTGATACTGATCAAATTGGCTGTCAACCCTTTGACCAGCAGAACATCATCCAGCCTAGGAGCACTAGCATAATTCAGCTTTCCCATACCTTTGATTTCTCCTTTAACACCATCACCAAAAGTCACATGTCCAGAGGATTGAAGTTTAACATCCACTAGCAAATTCCTCACTCCTGTCATGTGCCTTGAACACCCACTGTTAAAGTACCAGTCTTCTTTAGTGGAGACTCTAAGAGAAGTGTGAGCTATCAGTCTGACAACATCAGTTTTGGAGACCCACTGCCTCTTTTGCTTGATGACTTGATTATCTTTATGAATGACCTATCTGGGTACAAAGTTATGAGTGCTCTTAGGATACCCATGCAGCTTATAACAGAAGGTCTTTATGTGTCCAAAGCCCCCACAATGATGGCATCTCCAGTGCCTGAATTTCTTCCTAGAGGGAGTTCTGTCAGGATGTTTCAACATCACTGGCTTGGAACTAGGAATAGCATCATTTGAAGCAGATCCACTGTTGAACCCCAACCCACTTTTGTCTCCTGCAGCTCTTCCAGCATTAAGAATCTCGTCCAGAACATCAGTTCCACTATTCAGCATTCTGATAGACTTGGACATAGATTCAAGTCTAGAGTTCAGCATAAATACTTCATCTTCCAGCTTGGCAATGGTTTCCAAATGCTCTGTCTCTTCAGCCTTGAGTTGAGCAATGATCTTCTTCTGCCTCTCCCCTTTTTGGCAGGCTTTTTCACTTTTAATGCATAGCTCTCTATAGGAATCAGTAAGCTCATCATATGTGCTCTCTTCATCCCTAGACTCGTCATCAGATATATACCTTCTAGTTAATACCCTAACATGCTTGGAAGTCTCTTCATCTTCCTCACTTTCAGTATCAGACCAGGACACAGATAAGCCCTTTTTCTTCTTCTTAAGATATGTAGGGCATTCAGTTCTGATGTGACTATAACCCTCACAGCCATAACATTGGATTCCTTTATCATAATTAGGCTTCTCCTCTGTTCTTGTTTTCTTTATCTGATCACCTGACCTATTGATGTCAGATGTGATGTTCTTGACATTTGGTTTATAGCTCATGTCCATTCTTTTCAAAACCCTCTTAAACTGTCTTCCCAACAAGATAATGGCATTGGATAGCTCTTCCTGAGTTTCAGGACCACACTCTTTCTCATCATCTTCTGTACTAGACACCAAAGCTAAGCTTTTGACCTTCTTTTCAGATCTGTCATTCAGCCCTAGTTCAAATGTCTGAAGTGAACCAATCAGTTCATCTAGCCTCATCTGTCCAATGTCTTGAGCCTTCTCTATAGCAGTCACCTTCATTTCAAATCTCTTGGGGAGAGATCTGAGAATCTTCCTTACCAGCTTCTCATCAGACATCCTTTCTCCTAGGGCACTAGAAGCATTTTACAGTTCAAGTATATTCATGTGGAAGTCATGAATGGTCTCTTCATCCTTCATTCTTAAATTTTCAAACTTTGTTGTTAGAAGTTGAAGTCTTGACATCTTGACTTTGGAGGTTCCTTCATGAGTTATTTTCAGGATATCCTAAGCCTTCTTAGCCAGTTCACATGTGTTGACCAGCCTGAAGATGTTCTTGTCAATACCATTAAACAAGGCATTCAAAGCCTTAGAATTTTCAAGAGCAAGTTCATCTTCTCTCTTAGTCCAATCTTCTTCAGGTTTCAGCTTTGACTGACCATCTTCTCCCACAATGACAGGATGTTTCTATTCTTTCAAAACATCCTTCCAAGCCCTGTTGTCTAAAGATTTCAAGAAAGTAACCATGCGAGGTTTCCAATAGTCATAATTTGATCCATCTAGAATACCGGGTCTTTTCACAAATCCACCACTCTCCTTGTCCATTGCACCAGAAAGTAACAGCCCTAGATCTCACCCAGATGCAGAGCAGGATGACTTGCTCTAATACCAATTGAAATTCTGGTATCAGATATGTGATGTCAAGTGAGATGTCACAACATCAATATCTGTTAAATGAACAAGACAATAATAGTACTTAAAAATAATAAACAACACAGAGAATTGTTCCCCCAGTTCGGTCTAACTGCCTACGTTTGGGGGCTACCAAGCCAGGAAGAATATCCAATCAATAGAATTAGTTCAAAGGTCTAAACCCACAGTTTTCCAACCCTATCACCTAATCCATTCCTATGGAATATCTATCTAAGACTCACTTAGATAAGAGATACCTCTCACCCCCCCTCAATCACAGCAGTGATTACAATATAACAATTACAAAGTATTTAGAAGATCACACCCCAAAGACACACCTTGATCTTGCTTAAAAGCTTTGATCAAGAACAAACACTCGTGCTTAAAAGCTTTGAGTGGACAACATACAACTCAACTAAAATAGTCATATTCAAACATCAAAGAGATGAGTGAATGGCTCACAATACACAGACGAAAACACAAACCCTAATACTTGACACTCAGTTCATAATCTCTTGTCTTCGTCCTCTTCAAGTAGGGTTGAGATTCCTTTAAATAGAAACAGATTCTTGGGCCTGGGCAATATGAAATCACAGAATTGATTTAATAATTAAAACATATTTTATTCTTCAAATCTGATCGCCCTAAAAGAGAAACAATTGATTTCCTCTGAATAACTCTGCACCAAGAATTTCGCCTGCAATCCTCAAACAGAATCTCTCAAATCATCACAATTACCACGCAACTCAAAACCACATAACTGACAGACATGATGTTCTGTCAACAGATGTTAAGACATCAGTCTTGACATCATGTAATTCAGTCTTGAAAATAATCTTCCCAACTGCAAAAACCAACATACACCATATGCAGAATGTTAGAAACACATGGCTTGACATCAAGCATGACAACTGCAAAAACCAACATACACCATATGCAGAATTATTGTTTTTCCATTATTTTGATTACATATATTATATGATGTGATTATGAGATTGCATAGCACACAATTGGCACTGTTGCCACGTGAAACAAAAGCAAAAGTTAAATAAGGTGGACCCACCTTTTTGGTTGTAAAATGGTATAATACAATAAAGACAAAATGCATGTGATGCTGAATATATTGGAATAAATAGAATGGTTTGGCATACCAAATAAGAAATTAGATCTGGTGTGAAGAACCATAACTGTTGTTACTACTTCCTAAGTTGGGTTGTTTGGTTCTGTGTTCAAAATCAATGGCAACAGGCACAGTGATGGGAGCTGCATATGTGGTGGATACTTTTGAAATTGCAAAGTTGGGCATCCAAGTAAGTTTTCTAGTAATTAAATTGAATGGTGCACCCCAAATAAATTACAAATCGCAAAAATAGCATTCAAATTCATTATGGTAATATATGTGATGCAGCCTTTTCTGGAGATTGACCCAACATTTGTTAGAAGTCACATAACAGATCTAGCAAAGAGATGGAGGATAATAAAGAATGATGACACTACTTCCGAAATAGTTTTTAACGCAAATGAGGATGTCCCCCTCGTTGTCGCCGGTTGGACGGAGCTGCAACAACTGTATGCACTACCAAATGATGTGGCTGTAGTTGTTGCGTTTTATGGGAACAACAAATTTGAAGTTGATGCGTTCAAAGAGGTAACCAGCTTCGAGGAGCTACCAATGTTTCATAGTAGGTACATAAACCAGAAAGGGATATATGCATTTGATGTTGATCTTTCAGAGGAACCCGTCTCCAAGCCAAAATTAGTTGAGTTAGAACTTTGAATGTTATGAATATTTATTATACATTGCTTTGTTTACTTTGAATTGATTTACCATTATAAACCATTATCTATGATAGCAATTGCAGCCAGAATTCGGATAAGTTCTGAAAGACCATGATTATGAGGTTGCACTACTACAAAACGGCCAAACAACAACGCCAAGTTTACAACGGCATCCTATACACCATTCTTATAGTGCGTACTGGATGCGCGCGAATTATTTTAATTAGAAATCTCAAGGGTATAATAACGGTTGTTATGAAAACCGTGGTGATACAATCTAGCTATCATGGGTTCGAACCTCATCGCCCTCAAATAATTTATCCCTTTGACGTAAATGCTCCCCTTTTAAGTTTTATTAATATTTAACTAAAAAATAATAAGGATATCACGACGGATTTTTCTCAAAACCGTTGTTACAAATTGAAGCTTCTTTTTATGTATTTTAAACACCAAGTATATATATCAATTTATCCATTGAAAAAAGAAACAAGACGAAACAACCCTAACACCAACGCCGTCACCATTGTCACGAAGAAGACAACAACAACAACAAAGTGTTCTACTTTAAGGTGTTGCAATGTCACATTTGAATACAAAATCATCCAAAGGTGTTTCTACGTCTTGTTCCAGTGTAAAATCTCGATCTGGAAATTTTTGTGGTTGTGATGGTCGTATGGTTTCGTATCAATGCAAGAAGGGACAAAATAAAGGAAGGCTTTTTTGGAGATGTCCATTTTGGAGGAGTGATGAAACATGTAATTTGTTCATATGGGATGAAGACGTGGGAGAAAGAGATGGAAATGACGATGAGAGCATTATGAAGTCAGAGTTGGAAGTTGTGGGCTATCTGAAGGTTATGTATGAGGATTTAAAGAAAAAGAATAAGAATTTGAAGAACAAACTGAAATCAGAGATATTTTTTGGAAATATCAAGATGTTATGTTTTTTTGTCTCCTTTATGTTTAATATTTACTTTGTTATGAAATGTAATAGTTGAATTAGAGTTCGAATTACATTGTTGATGTTTAAACTGCAGATGCATTGTGAATTACATCGTTGATGTTTAAACTGCAGATGCATTAAGTTAGAAGTTAAGGCGCACCTTTTCTTTTTTATTTATTTTAAAATTCATAAATAAAAGGGTTATCACCACGGTTCTTCTGGTTAACCGTAGTGATATATTTATAATAAATAAATACCTATATATACGGTTTTTATTTATTTTAAAATTCACAGATAAAAGGGTTATCACTGCGGTTATTCTGGTCAACCGTAGTGATATATTTATAATAAATAAATACATATCTATACGGTTGTTATTGTTAGCCGTTGTGAAATAGTTTACCAATATATAAGCGAAATAACTTTCACTTAATTGACAGTAACGCCGTTGCCTTTAAAGTGAAACCCTAGAACCCATTTTTTCTCTTCGTTTTCACCATTAGCCGTGAATCTTGTGCTTCATACATTAAGGTATTCTTCTTCTTCCATCTATTGTTAGATATTTCCCATTATCTCATTCGGTGCATGTTGTTTTGTTGATTGTTCTCATTTTTTCAGATTCGTTTTCACTACCTTAACAAAGACCATACTTTGGAAACTTCATAATGTTTGTGTTGCTATGGAAAAATGTATAAGAAGCATGAAGCTATGATGGAAACTTCATCCACCTTGTACTTTTTTTATAGGATCACAAACAAGATGTTAGTAAATGAAGAAACAACAGTGTAAGCAAACTTTATCTAGTTTTAGAAGCAATGAAAAGAAGTATAAGAAGTATGAAGCTTTTGTGTAAGCTTCTTCCTCCTTATATTTCTTTTTCATAGCTTCCCAAACTAGTTCAACATCATAATTGATTCCTGTTCCGCGATTAGTTTAATCAAAAGGTGCGTTATTCCTGTTCCTCTCTTTACTCATCACTGGATTATGGTTTTAGGGTTTGTTTTCAACTGAGGATGCTAATTTTTGAAGTTTGCTTTGTTTCCTTTCAGGTTAAGGGGATGATACAGGGTGATGATGCTGGTGGGAGCAAGCACATTATATCAGTTTATAATTCCGGGATCTGGTATAGAATGTTGTTTGAGTTTATTATATTCTATGTAGATTGTTTGTTTCACTAACCCTCACTTAAAATACATTCAGTTAATTTGACATAGATACTTATAATCTGCAAATTAAGTTGTATTTGAAAACCAACTTAAACAAACCAATGTTGTTTTCTGATTGCACGCCTCTCATCATTTATCTCCCGTTCTTTTATATATAGATTATGGTATAATGATCTGGCTCCTTAGATGCATCTCCATCTTCCATTATAGTTAAATCAAAGACGAGGCAGATTATCCAATGTCTTATTGATCTTATGTAAATTTAACTATAATCGAAGATAGCGATATATCGAAGGAGTCAGATCAATAACCACAATATATGTAAAAGAACGTGAAATGCACGATGAGATGAATGCAATTAGAAAACAACATTGGTTTGTTTAAGTTGGTTTTCAAGAACAGTTTAATTTGCAGATTATAGACATCTTCATCAAATTTAATCCATGTATATTTATTTAGTGAGGTGTTTGGAAAATAAGCAATCTACATTTAATATAATAAACTTAGGGTACTTACAACAACGGTTATCTATTGTAACCGATATCATAAGTAATTTATGTTTTATATAATTTCGCTGCTGATGGGTTTCGAACCCAGAACCTAAGTGTATGTATCGCAACGGTTTATTATCATAATCGTTGTGATATATGGCGCGCGTCCTGCCTTTCAACAACGGTTTCCAGACCGTTGTAGAAACAGCGAACTTACAATGACAATCTACATAACAACGCCTTCGCCCGCGTCATTATATGTCATTCCCAACCATTGTTAAATGGGTTTTTCGTAGTAGTGTTGTTACATTATGCGATGACAATGGCTGGACTCAAATGCTATTGGTTTTGAACATAAATTATCCACAACGTACAAAGATAGGATATGAATCGAATATATTCTGTGAGTCAAACCAACTAAGGGCAGGAGACAGAATCAGATTCAGATTGGATGTAAACGATGCAAACAAAAGATGCAATGTATTTAAGGTTTCTAATTTCTAAGTTTCATGCAAAATATGTATTCCGTAGTCAATGTTTATAATTAGTAGTTAAGTGTTTAATTCACCGCTATGTTTTATGTGAATGGTTAAGATGTATTGATTTTCAAGAAATTTGTGTTTTTCGCTGGCTGTTCGTGTAACTCTGATTTAGAAACTAAATTATCAACCTTTTTATTAGAAAGTTGGCAGATGAAAGAACAATATAGGTGATAATTGAACATCAAAACTACAGGTGATAACAACCTGGCTATGACAAGTGATGATTGAAACCAAAAAATAAAAGTATATATCACACAAGAAACAATCAAAAGATTGGATTGAAACATGATTGATTGAACAACCTATAATATGATTTAGTTGCAACTCTGTTGGGAATTTTTTAAAGGTGAACTGGTTAACACAAAAAGAGTAATATCACAAAATATGATGTATAGAACGGTTAACACAAGATCTTGGATACATAAAAAGATAACATACAATATGACACATTAGGTATTGTAGCCAGAGAGAATTACATTCTCTGTAATTTACATGTAGCATCCAAGATAACTACCAAAATCAAAAGTTAATATACAATTTTACACATTTGGTGTTGTTGCCAGAGGAAAATACAGTGTTTGTAATTTAGATGTAGCATCCTAGATAACTACCAAAATCAAAAGACAAACCCAAAATAAGTCAGAGAGTATCACATGAGTTGTCATTTACATATAGCATTCTACATGCCGACCAAGATGAAAAGGCAATTCCCAAATACAGCATTACAATAGAGAAACGAAAACAAACATCTAGTCCAACTTCTCCAACTTAATAATCTTCTTCAGTTTCTTGTGAGTTTTGGTAAAACTAACTTCTCCATCACAGGCAGTCTGCCTCTTTGAAGTTTGTGCAAGAGGTTCAGGTTCACAAATGGATGTAATTTCCATGTCCTGGAACCACAGAAAAAGTGTTGACACAAAAGAAACCATGATGTCCTTAATTTTTTTTATTTAGTGGCACACTATATATACATACCATATCTATGTGTGGGTCCTCCAAGGAATCAGACTCACAATCATGCACAGAATCTGCATCATCACTCTGAAATTGACAGCACAAGTTAACGGTTAAACTATATAAATAAAAACAGGAATAGACCAGGTTTTACTTTCTAATACATTTGAACGCGATAATTGATATGTATACCAGACACATGGCAGAATCGTCCAAGGAATCGGATCCGACCTCATCAACAGAAGCAAGATTTTCCATTTTTGAAATTTCGATTTTGGGTCCAGCAGCACAGACAGATTGGATCTCCACACTCTTGCAAGATAAAAAAATTGAGAAGAAATAAAAATCTAGTTGAGAATAATTTCATAATCAAATTCGGTGGTCAAATTGTCATGTATACCACAGGCATGTTAGGGGCATCCACCAAACCGAACTCTATGTCATCAACACAATCTGCGATCCGCCTCTTTGAAGTTGGCGTAACAGGTTCATGGTCACACCCAGATGCAATCTGTATTTCCTGTAACCTAAAAAAAAGGTAAAACAATAGAAAGGTCAGTGGCAATAAGTTTGTAACCAATCGGCGGAACCGAATCATCTAACCAATCGCATCAGACCTCATAAACAGCCTCAACATTCTTCATCTTTAAACTCGGGAGTTTGGGTTCAGTGTCACAAATAGATTGGATCTCCACATCCTGACAGGGGGGAAATTAGAGAAAGAATGAAAATAGGTTCATACTGGAATTCTGTGTGCTAATTGCCATGCATACCGCATTCACCTAACTAAACTTGATGTCATAAATCGAATCTCCATTCTTCCTCTTTGAAGTTGGCGTAACAGGTTCAACATCACACCCCGGTGCAATAAGCATTTGCTGGTTTGTTGATATACATACCACAGGCACACCCGAGGTGTTGACACCCGAGGCATTGACCGTAACAGATTTAATGTTTTCAAACCTCTCTGCGCTCGACACAGTTGAACCAATATAAGTGGCGAAAAGAAAGAAACTGTAAAGACCACAATAAAAGCATCTAATCACACAGATAGGAAGACACCGAACCTGTGACAGATGCGATGTAGCTGCCGGCGAAGAATTTGTAGATAGCTGTGACTCGGTCGACGGGTGAGGTCCTGTGGCTTGGTCAGATGTTGTTGTCTTGCACATAATAAAGAGTAAAATAAAAATTTATTTAACAAAGGCAAACAGAACATTCAGAGTAAACTACAATGAGGCATACCTGAGTTATCTCCCACGGAGCCTTGAGATGTTTGACAGTAGCTTTATCCCTAAGAAGCATGACAACAGAGCAACTTTCCCATTCAGGCTGCCACTTGACTCTAAAAGCCATTTCCAATTCCAACATTACATCGAGTCCTAATGGGAACTCCAGAGGATTGGTGATTCCTTTCTGCATTTTTTCCTCTGAATCAGAACCGACAGAAGAACCCAAGACGTGTTATTCAGAATGGAATATAAATATAAATAGAGAATTACACCTTCGTAAGCGAATCACGCATTTGAATAGCTGAGACCCCCAACAGTTGATTGCATTCTCTATCCCAGAAAACAAATTTACAAAGCTTCTTAGAATAAATAACCTCGATCTCAATCTTGAACCTGACAAAACACAATAAAGAGCATAAAAAGTTAATTATAAAATTAACGGTTGAGACATGCCGTAATCCAACAGGCTTTAAGCTAACAACACCTTAAAATCTCAGTCTCTGTGATATGTCCAGCCTCACATATAAAAGGCGGGCCATCCCCACGAGAAACCTTTGGACACTCATGGCATGTATGATAATACCAGCCATGCTGTGAGGCAAGAATTTTTGTGGTTGTGGCAACAGTTGCACAGAAGGTAACCTATGTAAAAAAAAGCAAAACCATAAACAAACTATCAACACCATTTATATTTATAAGCAGAGACACAAGATACCTTTGAAAGTTTACATATTTCATCAAGAGGAAGCACAATTGCCTTTGAGACGATTTTTTCAAAGGGAGTTGGCGGTGAACCACCTGCGTTCTGCGAATAATGGGAAGATGTGCCTTCGGAGAGTGTAACAACAGACGCAGCATGAATGCTGAGTTGCAACACAAATTTTTTGTTTAAAACTCAACATAAACAGAAAAGCATAGAATTTAAAGATGCAACATACATACAACCTTTTAATAAAGTTGTTGATTGGTGAAACATCAGCATTAATCAATAATACAGTGACATTAAATGTATTGGAAACGGATAGAGGGTATTTGCCTACATCACATGCATTAAAAACATATAAGATCCAAGTTAAGAAAATAATTTAAACCCAGTATGACAAGACGACAATAAAATTAATAACCTTCTTCCTTGACTTTAGCATATTGCAGGAGAATAACGGTTGGTCCAGATTGACCAACATGTTCCCTGTTAAATTTCATAAACTGATCCGCATATGCCTCCCACAAAGTACAGTTAATCTCATTGTTCCTGCAAATGCAGGGAAAATTTAACACGAATCACAAATACAACAAAGAAACGGGGCATAAAGAATATACAACAAAACCCGCGCATTATCCCTGAGCATCAAATTAATCTGCTGTTTCCTTCCTCCACCATGGTTTTGGGTGAACCCTATACTTTCCACCATACCAACGATACCTGCCACCGAAACAAACAATAAACAGGGATAAAACAAACAGTACAGTAGATAAATAATAACGTGAGTCAAACGAAACATTATAACTTATCAGCATATCCTTTTTGAAGTTGCCAATAATTATATCACCAAAACTGGTAAGGCGAAGCGGCACCGACGGTATATTATGCTTCCCAACATCAACAACAGAGGTTTCGTCGGTAAATTTGACCATAAACCGGTGCGACGAAGGCTTGAATACCAAATTATTTTGCACAACCTGGAAATTTGATATACTGTATGTAGTGTCAACCTCCAACATGGAACCAAAAACCTTTTCCACCACCGCTGGAACAACCATATGTATGTCACCACCCTTACAAATGTAAAAACAAAGAATAATGTCAAAACAGGTAATAACAACATAATAAAGAACAACATACACCACCCAAACCACAAACATAGGTGTAAAAGTCAAGTTACAAACTATAATATAAAAACATGAAAGAACATAATAAAGAACAACATACACCACCCAAACCACAAACATGGCTGTAAAAGTCAAGCTACAAACTATAATATAAAAACAACAAATAACAATATAAGACTAAAAGAAACAAACTCACAACATCATTAACCACAAGCATTTCAAAGTGGCGTTTGTTATTGGTGACGACGGGCCACAAATACTGCACGCGAACTGCCACCTTCCAAAGGTCCTTCGTATCGTTAAGCTCAGCCAAAGGGGTGAAAGGGCGCGCTATTGGGGAAGGAAAATGGAGAATGGAGGAAATGTTTATTGTGTTGAAAGAGCAGGGAAATGAAGAAGAAGAAGCACGGTGAAGCCAGGATGGGATGGCGAAGGCAGTGGAAATTGGGAAACGGGATAGGAACAGTCGAGCATTAAATGCAGCATGGGCATAGTAAGATATTTAGGAGAAGGCATAGAAAGCAGTTTGAAATATACCAGAATTTGCAAAAGAGCAGCAGAAGCAAAAATCAAAATCAGCCACGTTTGCAAACAACACGTGTAAGAGAAGGCAATGGACAGGTGGATGGCTGGGGAACCAGAAGGGCAGTTTGGTACTTGTGCTAGCTATTTATGTTCTTATATGTAAGATAAGGGTATTTTTTTCAATATAAAAATATTATTATTTCTCTCTTTTTACTCTACTAAATGTCTAAATCAAACAAGAGATAGAGTGAGTTTATAATTTTTCCTTTTCTATTTCTCTCATTATTCTGTTATATCAAACAACCCCTCAAATTTATTCTATTTCTTACTCCCTCCGTCTCAAATTATAAGACGTTTTGGGCATTTCACACCGTTTAAGAAAAGTAATTAATGTTGTATGAGAAAGAGAAATTATATATGACTTTACACTATTGTCCTTCATTAATTACATAAGAAAGAGAAATTAATAGAATTAAAAGAAGAAAGAGAAATAAATAGTTAAGAATATATTAGAAAAAATATTATTAATGTTGTATTGGGATTCTAAATTCACTTATAATTTGAGACAAATATTTTTTTGCAAAATGACTTATAATCTAGAAGAGATATAATATCTATTTGTCTCTTTTCACTCTCAGAGACATCTTATTCACTCTTTTGAATTTCTTCTCACTGCCAAACAAAGTGTAAAAGTTAAATATGGTAGATAAAGAGAAAGAGAAATAACAAAGTGTAAAAGTTAAAAGTTAAATGTGGTAGATAAAGAGAAAGAGAAATAACAAAGTGTAAAAGTTAAATGTGGTAGATAAAGAGAAAGAGAAATAATAGATGATAAAGGTGAATAATAATTTGAATTTTAAAATTTGAAAAAAAAAAGAGAAAAAGAAGGGAAGTGATATGAATATTGACAGTGACAAGAGCAGATGAAAGTAGGTTAAATGCTTAAATTGTGTGGACTACATTCTTGAAAATTTTCCTCAATAAACATCAACTTGAACTTTAATTGAGTCAGTGCTTCTTTATTTTATTTTCTGGCCAAGTCTTCTTCTCCAGATAACAGTCAATCATGAACCAGAACAACCACGACATGGTGCTGAATGATATCAATGCCATGCTCGACAATGCAGAACCACCGTTAAGCGCCGCCGACTGTTGCATCTACAAAGTCCCCTTGGTTACTCGCAGACTCAACGACGACGCATACACCCCCAGAGTCATTTCCATCGGCCCTTTCCATCACGGTCTCCACCACCCCCGCCTCCAAAACATGGAGCGACACAAACTCATTTACCTCAAAGCATTTCTCCAACATACTGAGACAACTCTACAACCCTTGATTGACTACATAGATTCTATCATACCTAATTTTCGTCTTTGTTATTCCGAAACCCTAGACTTCACCGATCATGACCTCGTTAAATTAATCTTAATCGATTCTGTTTTCATAATTGAACTTTTCTGGAAATTCAGTAATGATGATTGGTCTCAAGATGAGGCTTTTCTCTTAACACCTTGGTTAGATTCTGATATAAGATTAGATTTATTCTTACTTGAAAATCAACTACCGTTCTTTGTTCTTGAAAAAATCTTCAATATTTCTTTTAGTGCTAACACTAATATCCCTTCTTTTCTTAAGCTCACTTTTTTTTATTTTGAATATTTCAATAAATCAAATTTGGTTTCTGATAATAGTGATATTAGCATAAGGCATTTCACTGATCTACTTCGAATTTTCCACTTGCCACATCCATTGGAATACCGGCAGCCTAGAAATGCTGAACTGGTGAAACATCTTCACAGTGTAACTGAGCTGTTTGAAGCAGGTGTTAGGTTTAAAGTGAACACTAATAGTGATTGTTTACTTGACTTGAGGTTTTTGGGTGGAGTTCTTGAAATTCCTCAATTAACAGTCGATGATAGGACTGAGATTTTGTTCCGGAATATGGTTGCTTTGGAGCAATGTCATTACCCTTATGAGTCTTACATTACTGATTATGTTGCTGTTTTGGGTTTTTTTATTAATACTGGAAGGGATGTCGATATACTTGTTCAGAAGGGGATATTGGTTAATTGGCTCGGGGATAGTGATTCTGTGGCTAACCTTGTTAATAGTCTTTGGAAAAATGTTACACATTTGAAATTCAGTTCTCATTTATATGATCTTTGTGAAGAATTAGATGGTTTTTGTAGTGATCCTTTGCATAAATTGAAGGCTACTCTCAGGCGCGATTATTGTAGCAGTCCCTGGCAAACTGCTGCTTCCGTTGCTGGAATTATAATACTGATTCTCTCTTTACTTCAATCTGTTTGTTCTGTCTTGCAAGTGGTACAGGGGTAGAATGAGTCCTAGTAAGTTCAATCATTGTTGGATTCATAATTATTGTGATTCTTATTACTACTCCCTCCGTTCCTATTTAAATGTCACTTTTAGAATAAATTTTTGTTTCTTTTTAATTGTCACTTGCAAAGTTTAAGGAAATATTGATTGCACTTTTATCAAAATTACCCCTATGTATTTATTCCAGAGAGAGAAAAAGTAAAATAAATGTAATAAATAAGTAGGGGTATTATAGGTAAAAGGATAATTATTGTATGAAAAGTAGCAATGTTGATTAACCTTTTTGGTATGTGTAAAAAATTAAAATGTGACACTTAAAAAGGAACGGAGGTAGTATTAATTTATGTTGTTTCACTAGTTTGGTTATTTTGTGTGTTGTATTAGATCATAATTGCAATTTCATAATGATAGATTTTCCATGAAAAAATGTATTAAAGTGAGTGTTCTTTCTTAACACAATTATTCTGCCAAAGGCTTTGTTATATCTAAGATTTTTTTAGAAACCACAAAGTTATCTTTGTTGTATTATGCTCACTTGAGTTCTTCAAGACTTTTAAATTATTTAAACAACTCAATTATATTTTTCAAATATTTATATAATTAATAAAAAATAATATTTGTATACTACACATTCATATTATATTATTTATTTTGATACTAAATAAATGAATGAAAAAAAAAGTTCTCAAACTAGAGAAAACCCTTTCATTCAACTATCCATTTGTTTTTGACAGTTTTTAAAAAAACTGTTTATAAACATTAAAATATACCGAATACCCAACCCACACAAATCCACGCATACGACCACCGAAGAAGATCATTGAACCCGGAGAATTTAATTATCAACTAGCAAGATAGAGATTTCTTTTTTGCTCAAATTGTCTCACGTTACTCATGCTTTTTTTTTTCTCAAATTGTCTCAAGTTCCTCTCATACTAAATTAGCCAAATGCAAATCAACTATATTACTTGAAGTTTTTTTTTCTCAAAAGCCCATGTCTTTGAAATTAAGCCACAAAATTGAATAGTATGCTAGTAAGAAACAATTGTTAAGACACAAGAAATTTTTAACCAAATAAAAACAACTCTCCAAGCACTCCCAAAGAAAAGACAATAAAACAATAAATATTGCAAATACTCCTCTTTCCCACAACCACCGCTTATGAATAATTGAGATTAATTAGACAATATTCTATATAGTTTGACAATTTCTCTTTGGATGGTAATATATTTTCTAGCAAATTCCAAACACAAAAAGAGACTTTAAAGGGAATTTTTTGCTCCAAAATAAGTAAAAAAATCTTCACATCTTCATCGAGAGGAGGGGTTGGGTGAGAAACTGATAAGCCCCTTCAACATAGACATAGAGCCGGTCCAAGTCCAAGGCAAGTGATGCTATTACCTTAAGTCTTAAATTTTCGGACCTTTAAAATAGACCTCAAATGCAAAAAAATAAAGTCTTATCCTTTATATAATAAAAGAATGTTTCATAAAATAAAACATGAAACGTAATGGCTTAGTGGTAAAAGATCTAGACAATTTTGTTTTGGCACATGGGTTCTGTACATGCCAAATATATTTGATGTCGAGTTGTATGGTCGACCAAGAGTAAGTATGGACTAGACTACGATAGCAGAAAAGGTCGTACAATGTATAGAGCTAGACAAGCATCATTCACAACCTGGGCCGGTCAGGGAGCCCGACTCCCACCAGCCGAGTTCCTACGAGGCTGGGTACTATACCACCATCAACCCGGCACTGACGCTGGTCATGAACTTAACAAGTGTCACTTCAACAGTTGTAACGGTGACGGCGCTTGAATGCAGACGTTACCTGGTCTTCAAAGCATGCATTCATGAAGAGGAGTTACGGTAATGATGACCATGCAATGTCAGAAGGCCAAGAGACTTCTCTTAATGTCATAACTTAAATGAAGACTGAAAAAAGGCTATAAAAGGGGCTCCCACATAAGGGTTAAGCAAGATACATTCATCTTGAGACAATATACAACACCTGTATAGCTCTCAAATCTCCAAAGATACTCAAACAGTATAGACAGCGTAGTCTTCTCTGCCCTAAGGTAGAAGACTAGCACTTTTGGTGTATCTAACCATTTTTGCCTAGAACATTTGGCGCCCACTATGGGGCCTAAGTAAAACTCTCCCAGGTCACACCTTACACTAACAACATATCTTCTGAAGGAGATCCTCCAGACATGGCTCAACTACTAGCTATGATGGAGATCATGCGTCAGCAGAATGGGACGCTGCAAGACAACATACAAGTTCTGTAGCAACAAAGTCAGGCAGACGGTGACTGTGAGGAGGAGGTTCTCGAGCCTCAACCTCTTTCTCAAGAGATTTGGGACGACCACATCCCAGAAAACTTCAAAGCGCCATCATTAACCTCTTATGATGGGAAGACGGATCCTCAGGAGCATGTTATTGCCATTAACAATCGGATGTCCATAGTTGCCCCTTCGGATTCACTGAAGTGCAAACTCATGGATGGAACCTTTAAGGATGTAGCTTTAAGATGTTACATGAGCCTTCATCGGCTCTCCATCGTAAGCTACCAAGACTTGACTAAGAAGTTAGTATAACACTTCTCGGCAAGCAAACGCCGGAAGGTGCCCACGACCGCATTGTTCAGTGTTCGACACAAACAGGCAAAATCGCTATGAGAGTACCTGGCTCGATTTAATGAAGAAACCCTCAAAGTATCTCATCCAAATCAGGAACTGTTTGTGGGGGCTTTTCAACATGGATTATGAGCCGAACAGTTCAATTAGTCCTTAGCTCAGAAGCCGACTATCAACATGGACAAGATCACTACTCGGGCCGAGTGTTACATCAAAGGAGAAGAAAGTAACCAAGAGAAAAGAGCCCGGGACAGCAGTGAAAAAGACAAAGAGCAAGGAAGATGCGTCAAACAGAAGGAAGGAGCATCCTCGAGGCGCTACGCGCGAGCAACATGCTCCCAGACCATACAGACAGTCATATGAGCCGGACAAAGACCTCACCCATTAAATATAAGCAGGGGAGATATCCTTAAAGAAGTCGGCCATATGAATCTGTTACCGGAGCCTCATTGTCCCAAAAGATCCAACGCTATCATGGGAAGGCAACTTGAGGCTTAGTGTAATTACCACCGTGTACGGGGACATCACACCGAGGACTGTCAAATGCTGAAAAAAGAAATTAAAGCTCTAATCCAGAGGGCCAATCTCCTGGCTTACATGAAGGATTCTCGACCACAAAATAAAATAGAAGTCCCCGCCGAGAATATCAGGGACCAGAAAAGTCATCCTGGAAGAAGAGTTCAGATGCCGAAAAGGGTCACGAGACCAAGGCATCTCGACACACACTAAACACCATTTCTTGAGGGTTTGCTGGTGGTGGAGAGACAAGTTCATCCAGAAAGTGATATGCTAGGACAATCATGCATATCGACTAGAGATCCCCAGAGAAACCGGAAGGCAACTTAGATGCTGTAACATTCTCCAAACAAGACGCCATAGGAGTCCTAGCTCTTGAAAATGATCCTATGGTTATTAAAGTACAGATAAGAGACTGGAGCATGAAAAAGGTTTTGATAGACCTCGGAAGTTCAGCTGACGTATTGTATTGGGATGCTTTCAGAGGAATATGGCTCGATGCGACCGATTTATTACCATTCAAAGGCAGTCTAGTAGGGTTTTCGGGAGAATAGGT
Source organism: Lathyrus tuberosus (assembly GCA_022829125.1). Lineage (NCBI taxonomy): Eukaryota > Viridiplantae > Streptophyta > Magnoliopsida > Fabales > Fabaceae > Lathyrus > Lathyrus tuberosus. The sequence continues at coordinate 8,134,022 of JALAZF010000082.1, read as the reverse complement.
TCAAGTGCTCGGGCATCTAGCATTGCCGACTACCTTTGGTAACACGGCTAATGCGAAGACCGTCCGAGTGAGGTACTTGATAGTCAATGCTGCTTCGCCCTATAACATCATTATAGGTCAGCCATCATTCAATGCCCTGGAAGCTTCACTTTCAACTCTGTATTTGACCATGAAATTCCCACTAGGAGATGGTCGGGTTGGAATTGTCAAAGGCGACTAGGGGCTGGTGAGAAAGTTTTATAAGGATACCTTGAAGTTAAAAAGAAAGGAACCCGCGGGAGAATCGAATCCCAAGAATTCCCTCAAAGTTCACCTGGTCGACATAGACCCACGTGATGATTCAGTTGAAGATAACATAGTGCCCAACGAAGAAACAAAGCAAGTCCAGATTAGGCATCTGTCGTCCCATGTTACACACTTCAGAGTAAACTTGTCCCTCGAAGAGGAGAAAGAGATCGTCCAAGCGCTAAAAGACAATGTGGATTATTTTTCCTAGAAGCCTTCAGACATGCCAGGGATAGATCCCAATTTCATGTGCCATCACTTAGCAGTCGATCCAGATATCAAGCCAGTTTCCCAAAGGAAAAGAAAAGGTGGCGATGAAAAGAGGAAAACAATTGCAGAGGAAGTCGAGAAGCTGTTACAGGCCGGGTTCATCAAGGAGATCAAGTATCCGACCTGGTTATCCAACGTGGTGATGGTAAAGAAGAAATCCGGGAAATGGAGAATGTGTGTGAACTTCACGAAACTCAACAAAGCATGTCCTAAAGATCCGTATCCACTGGCAAACATTGACTGCTTGATAGATACTACGTCCGATTTCTGTTTGCTCAGTTTTATGGATGCATGCTCCGGCTACAACCAGATCTGCATAAATCCAATAGACGCACCAAAAACTGCCTTCATGACCCATCAGAGCAATTAATATTATGAGGTCATGCCTTTTGGACTCAAAAATGCTGGGGCTACTTACCAGAGGCTAATGGACAAGGTGTTTGCTAATCAGATAGGTCAGAATCTGGAGGTCTATGTAGATTACATAGTGATCAAGACAAGTGCAAACTACTCACATGTAAAGAATTTAATATAAACCTTTGTATCCATAGGAAGCTACAACATGAGATTGAACCTGGACAAGTGTACCTTTGGAGTGCAAGCCGGGAAGTTCCTCGGATTCATGCTCACTAATCAGGGAATAAAGCCAAACCCGGACAAATGTCAGGCTATAATAGATATGAGAAGTCCAACCACGAAAAAAGAGGTCCAACAGCTGACAAGAAGACAAGCCGCATTGTCATGATTTTTATCATGTGCAGGAGACAGGTCAATACACTTCTTTGCAGCCATAAGGAAGTCTAAGGAGTTTGAATGGGCAGAGGCATGTGAAGAAGCTTTCCAAGAAGTAAAGCATTTTCTATCCTCGCCTCCTATCCTAGTAAGGCCCAAAGAAAACACACATTTAGTCTTATACTTGTCAGTCACGGATAAAGCCTTGAGCTCGGTTTTAGTACAAGACAGAGAAGATGGAGAGAGACCCGTATACTTTATCAGCAAAGTTCTAAAAGGGGCAGAGCTAAGGTACGAAAAGATTGAACGTTTGGCACTGGAAGTAGTTGTCACAGCCCGAAAGCTGAGGCATTATTTTCAAGGCCATCCCATCACAGTAAAGACGAATTACCCAATCAAACAAATACTGAAAAAGCCCGACTTAGCAGGACGGATGGTCAAGTGGGCAGTAGAGCTCTCCGAGTATGACATCAACTTTGTACCCAAAACCAGTATCAAGTCATAAACACTGGTTGATTTTGTCGTAGAATTAAGTGCACCAATTGGAGAAGAAATCTCAAACAAATGGATCCTTTATGTAGATGGATCTTCAAATCTCAAGAGAAGCGGAGCCGAAATAATTATGGAAGGACCCAGAGATCTGATGTTAGAATACTCTTTGTGTCTTAATTTTCATGTTAGCAACAACCAGGCAGAGTATGAAGCCTTTATTGTCGGAATGAAATTGGCAAGAGAATTCGGAGTAACACACTTATTAGTGAAAATCGACTCCCAACTAGTGGTCGGACAGATGAAAAACGAGTACCACACGAAGGATTCCACCCTGATAAAGTACCTTTAGAAAGCTTCAGGAATATCCAAGACATTCTCAGAATTTGAAGTCGTCCACATCCCAAGAGAGGATAATACTCGGGCCGACCTCCTAGCTCAATTAGCAAGCTCAAAGAATTTAGGAATGAATAAGACTGTGATTCAAGAAGTTCTCGAAGCACCCAACATTCAGTCAGAGGAAGTATTAACAATAGAGGATGCCCAAGGATGGATGAGACCCATCATCAGCTATCTGACCCAAGAAATATTACCTGAAGATGTCAATGAAGCCCAGAAGATTAAAAGGATAGCTTCCCGGTACATAATAATCTCGGACACGCTGTACAAGATGGGTAGGTCAACACATATGCTCAAATATGTGTCAGAACCTGAGATCGAACTGGTAATCAAAGAGGTCCATGAGGGAGCATGTGGTAGCCACATCGGTGGGAGACCAATGTCCAGAAAAATCCTAAGAGTCGGGTACTACTGGCCGCATATGATGCGAGATTGCATCGAATATGTTAGCAAGTGTGAAAAGTGCCAAGTATTCGCTCCATTTAAACATCTGCCAGCTGAGCCACTCTATCTGATTTCATCCCCATAGTCGTTCCATCAGTGGGGAGCAGACATCCTAAGGCCATTTCCAGTTGCTTCAGGACAGCTCAAGTTTCTAATTGTTGTAGTTGACTATTTTACAAAATGGGTGGAAGCCGAAGTTGTTGCTCGGATCTCTGCCGAGAGAGTTCGCAAATTTTATTGGAGGAATATCATATACTGGTTTGGTTTGCCGGGAATCATAGTCTCGGACAATGGAGCATAATTTGCAAGTACTTCCGTTGCAGACTTTTGCAGGGATTATGGAATACAAAACAGATTCCCATCAGTAGAACACCCCCAAACCAATGGTCACTACAAGAAAATAGTCATTTTACGACACTTACATTGCGACAGTTGGAGTACAACCGTCGCAATATGCCATTTTATGAATTTTTGCGACAGTTCAGATGACAGTTTTGACAACTGTCGCAATCATTTGGTTGGTTTTTAAGCTACCAAGTAGTTAAATTTGTCCCCTAAAAAAGTAAATAAATTTATATAACCATACAAAATAACATTTGTCTTCTATTTAATTTTGAATTTTAAATAATTACTAATTTTTTATATTTTAGTATTTGACCCAAAACTTTTAATACATTATAAATATATATTTCACTTAATATTATATATTTCTTATAAAACAAACATCAAATAGTTTCTTATTTTAAAAATAATATAATCTAATTTTTAAATAGTTAATTTTCTTTTATAATTTATAATATGTATATTTAAATAATCATAAAAAATATTACAATTAATAATTAAAATTTTTAGTTATAGCAGTAAAGTTGTTTAAAATTTTTTTATTAAACAACATAAACTATTTTATTAATCCAAGAAAAAAATGTTAATTTAAAAAATAATATATTAATTGATAATTATATAAAAACTTTTTGGTGAAAAAGTACAAATGAAACTTCATATTCATATCCCTCGACGGTTAAGAATCCGACCTCGCTGAAATTCTGCGACCGTTCTCCACCATCTGTCGTGTTCTTTTGTACTAATCTTTCAATTCACGTGGGTATGATTCTACCGCTTCTAATTTCTACCGCACTTTTTTTTTCTTTTAGAATCATAAACCCTTGTCATTTTTTCATCCAATTTGAACCCATATTCCATTTTCTTAAAATTGCAAAAGGTTCTTATTCGATCTAATCTCATAAGAAGAAATTTGCTTCGATTGGGGATTTAGGGTTTATTTTTTTTAATGCCCATAGATGCATTTATTGATTTTGTTTGTTTTGATTTTGGGATTTAGGTTTTGTCTCTTTTATTTCCAAACTACTGGTTCGATGGGTACCAACTGTTCGATGAAATTCTAAAATAATTATTCATGTTTTTTTTGCAGGTGGAGATTACTTGATCGGAAAAATAGCAACTGTACTATTTTTACCGATGTAGTAATAGTAGGGGTTATCCCCAGAATCGATCTCTCGAGGACTGCGTGTAATTATGAGTGCATATGCTATTTCAATTAAACAAAAATTCCTTAAGGGTTTGTTTGTTTTGAAAATTATAATAACAATTAAGAAAATAAGCAAAATGAATAAAATGACTCAGACAAATATGAGAAGATATGCTAGGAGAAGTGTATAAATTGCTCTACAATAAACCCAATTATTATTCAAAGAGACATGCCTCAAACCTTAGCTTACTAAATCTTATTAGTATTTTTCCTTAATTCCTTAATAGAAAAACCTTTGATATTCTCCCTTGACCCTAATTCCTTAGCGATCTCGGAATACATCAAGCAATAGTTTTGACAAGATTTTTAAAGGTTATTACGGGGTATCCTCATTCCTAAGCAATATCTACCGCAATATTATTTTACAAAAGCATTAGGTTGGTTTGTCCGACCTAACCCTAACCGGAAATCAATTTCAATTGGTTCGATCGAAAAAGCATTAAGAACATTGCAAAATAAAAGCATATAAAAAGTAGTCATTATAATGGTAATAGGATGAATTTGATCTTCAATTGTTGGAACTCATGAAGAATCTCCCTCCTCCGGATCACTTGATCGCATGAAAAACTCTAATCTCAATTGTACGTCAAAGCCAAAAGTGTCTTCTCATTCCAAAAACTAGTCTAAATAGTCACAATTCACTCAGATCGATTGGAAATACCCAAAGCGCCCCACAACTTAATATATAGCGAAAATATGAAAAAATTCAGGAAATCAGCGTCAATGCTGACACGGGCCGTGTCAGCTTGCTGGATTTTATAACCAAAATTGTTTCGATCATAACTTTTGATCCGTAAGTCTGTTTTGGTCCCCGTCCGAAGCATCGGAAAGCTAATGAAGAGAACTACAACATAGTACAGATAAGAAACTTGGTTGCCCAATATTTTTCCATGTTTTTTGAATTTTAGGTCTAGGCATCCTTTGCTTCCTTCCAAAAACTCTTCTAAATTTTTGGAACTTCCATTTTCTTCGCACGAGTCCTTTGGGCTTTTCCACTCATACCTGAAACCATCGAAAACTACCAAACCAAAGCATAAAATGCAATATAATTGAAATAAAACAACAAATCATAAAATTTGAGAATAAAATATGACAAGTAAAATTGACTTGAAAAACAATGACAATACAAAACAAAGTGCTACCGATTTCGCGGATTCATGCCGAATAATTGACGAAAACTAGTAGAAATTGTGACCGATCACAACCCCAAACTTATCTCATTGCTTGTCCTTAAGTAATGCTAGAGACATTAGAAAGGTCACCCCCAAATTAATCAAAATTTTCTTACCACAACACCGCTGAGATCTTTCGCGACTATCTTTCCACTTTTCTTTCAACATTTCCTTCTTACTTGAATTTTGACGGTCCTCTACACTTCCACATCAAAGTACCTCTTTACCTGTCAGCTTTTCACACTCTCACCAAATCTCTCGGGTTACGATGTTTACACTCAATAATAATAGCATGCAAAGTCAACTCATAAGCTTGAACAACATCTATTTTCATCTCAAATGCACACAACACACACATTTTGAGGGCTTTTATGTTTGTAACGGGGCTTAGGGACAAGGTGGGATAAACAAACAAAATGGAAAAACGATTAGTTTTTAGCTCAGACTCAGTGTCGTCATTCTAATCACTATAGTATTTGTTCTGTTTCACAATCAAGGGTATCATACACCATTTTACTAGGATTCTTTAGTTTACACTCAATTGTTTCTTTGAGCTTACTTTTTGACTTCTTCAAACTAAATCCTCCTCTAGGTAAGTGCTTTATTCTACTTCTCTTTTTTATTCTTCTTCCTTTTCTCTCTTTTTTTTTCTTTTTCAAAACTTTTCTTTCTTTCTTTTTTTCTTTTTGCACTTACCTAGTTCTTAAAGGTATCCCAACCCCAAACTTAGAATTCTTCACAGATCAAAAATCAACAACACTTATCTGAGCAGGGTGAGGGAGTGTTTGGGCTCATGGTTTAATTATGCGGTTAATAAACAAACAAAAGGAAGAAGGCTCGAGGGGGTTAACGAAGGATAACATAAAAGGGTAGGCTGAAAAGGCTCAGGGTTAAAAACAAACAAGTGGCTCAGTGTGTATATATGTGCATTAAAATTCCAACAGACTAGTATGCAAACTAAGAGTGACAGAGACATACCTGATGAACTCTCATGATGATAAGGTGTTTGGCTTTTTATGATCCTCACCATGTTTGGCATACTTACAAATTCCAAGGTACCTCTAGTGTAATGTCGCTTCATTTCCGTCTCAGGTGCACAGTACTCCCGTATCAGTTCAGTGTTGGAAAGTCGCGTCCAATCATCCACCTTAGCAGTACCAACTTTTGGGGGTTTTTTGGAGAGCCAGTATGGGTTGTGCCTTTTCATCCACTAATTATAAGTCTCCTCATTATTCCGACACGAATACCTTCAATCTGTAACACACAAAAACAAAACACACCAACCAAAATAAAAATAAACAGAACAAAATGAAATAACTGAGAATAAAAATACTGAAAGCAATAAAATCTCCCCCACACTTGAACCAAACATTGACCTCAATGTTTTAGAACAAGCGTGAGAGGGTAACTCACAAAGCCTCACTGAGGGGGAAAAAGTTATAAATCATGAAAATCACGCATGCCAGACACGGGCCGTGTCAGGATTCTGTCCTCAATCCACAAATTTTTTTTTTGTTTTACAGTAGAGCTGACACGGGGGGCCGTGTCAACCTACTATAATTTTTTTTTGCCCTACAGTAGAGCTGACACGTGCAGTGTCAGCTGGCACAGGGGGCCGTGTCAGCCTACTGTAAAAAATTTTTTTGCCCCACAGTAGAGCTGACACAGGCAGCCGTGTCAGCCTACTGTAAAACCTAAAACTCTTTGCTTTTTCCTGCATTCCTGACACGGGTCGTGTCCGGTGACACGGGCGGACGTGTCGGGCCCCTGTTTTTCTCAAAACTTGTCTGATTCTTCGGTTTTTTTTCATATTTTCTCAGACACATGGTAATCTATTGATGCCTGCCCAAATTTTTCAGTTTGTGAGATGCCTCTGCCCTCCTTTCGAAGACTCTAAGTGTACCTTGTTAAACCTGAAACACAACAAAAACAAAAGAAACTCTTAGAAATAAAACCTGTGGGTTGCCTCCCACGAAGCGCTTCGTTTAATGTTACATGGATCGACGGTTCACTCCCCAGAGTTATGGGGGATACTTCAGCTTCCATATCTTGTTGCTTGACTTTTCCACAACAGAGCACCAGTCAGATTTGGAAACAAGAGCTACATTTTGATTTAACTCACATCCAACTTCCACATTCTTCCTTTGATGTTTTTTTTCTCTTCTTTCTTTGATGCTTCTTCTTTTTATTGACTTCTCAACTGGATTTTGGATTCTTGCTATGTGCAATAGATGACTCAGATGCGACAACCTGATGGATTATTCCTGAGACTTTTTTCTGAAGTGCTTTTGAGCTTTTGCTTATTACCACTGTTCAGATCATTTCAACTGAGGGGTGATTACTTTCCTCTTGACCTTGCTTCTCGAGCTCCAGTACTTTTAAGGTGATTTCCTCCTCAAAATATTTCAAGGTTAGAGTACCAGCCTCAATATCTACTTTGCACCTACTAGTCATCAAGAATGGCCAACCCAGTATGATAGTCATCTCCGCATCCTCAGGTAGATCAATGATCTCAAAGTCTATTGGATAGGTGAATTTATCAATGGTCACAAGCACATCTTCTGCTAAGCCGTATGACCGCTTAGTTGTGAGGTCGGCAAACTTCAGATTTGTTCCCGTTTCACGTATTTTTTCTATACCCAGCTTTTTGAAAATTGAGAGGGGAATTAGACTCACACTAGCACCCAAATCAATCAATACTTTCTTAAAAGTTCTGTCCTTTATGGTACAGGGAATCGATACAGAACCTGGATCTTTCCTTTTGATTGGAGTTCTCCTACCTTGTGATCCCCCACTGCTCTCTTCAATTATACTCTTTAGCTCCTCTCCACTAGGTTTCTTTTTCCCAATAACCTCCTTCATGAATTTCTTATATAGAGGTATTTGTTCAAGTGCTTCAAAGAAGGGCATATTAATCTCTAACTTTTTGAACAATGAGCTGAATTTCTCAAAGTCTTTTTCCTGTGTCTCCTTCTTTGTCACTCTTGAGGGGTACGGTAACTTGATCTTAGGTTTAACCACTTCTTTTCTTTTCTCTTCGGTTGGCCTGGTTTCTTCTGGCTCTCTCTGACTTTCTCGCACTTCCAGATCCACCTCTATACACTGATACTCATTGGCTCCCCTCTCTTTTTCTTCTGCAACTTTTTGGCTCCTTGTGGTAACAACATTGACATTCTCGTGATTCTTCAGATTGGGTATTGTGGCGCTTGGGAGGGCGCCTGATGCTTGAGCATTTGCAACTTGTTGAGCTATCAGACCCAGTTGAACCTCCAGATTCTTTATTGAGGCTGTGGTATTCCTATAGCTATTCCGGGTCTCTTCCTAAAATTGCATGTTATGAGCTGCCATTTTCTCAATGGCAATCTCCCATTGTGCTTTTGGGGAGCCTGTTGCTACTGTGGGTATTGGTGTTGATTCTGATCTTTCCAGGAGAAGTTAGGATGATTCTTCCACCCCAGATTATAAGTTTGAGCGTAGGGGTTATTCTGCTTTAGGAATTTTATCTCTTCAATTTGTTGCGGAGTCGCAACACAATGTGCAGTATAATGAGGTCCACTACAAATCTCACAACTCATGGGTTGACCAGTTTGAACTTGTGCCACACTTTGAGTACCCACTTTCATAGCCTTTAATCTTCTTTCAACTTCTGCAGCAATCTGATCTTCTACCTTCACAACCTGATTATTCAACTTCAAGTCAATCACACCCTCATATTTACTCACACTTCGATCATATAACTCCAAATGTTCATTGCCCGCAATATCTTCAATAATTTTCCTGATGCCAGTCGCGGTGGTGAAGTTGGATGATCCACCGGAAGCTATATCAATAAGTTGCTTAGTGTTCTTTCGGAGGCCATTGACGAACATCTGCATCTGCTCAGTTTGATCCATGTTATGAGTAAGACAGGCTACCAAAACCTTCTTGAACCTCTTGTAGGCGTCGCCGAGTGATTCTCCGTCCTTCTGTTTAAAGTTCACAATATCATATCTTTTTTGGATATAAATATAGGCCGGAAAATACTCATTCAGAAACGCCTTCTCCATCTCTTCCCAAGTGGTAATATTCCCAGCCGGTAATAAGTAGAACCACTCTTCAGCATCTTCTGAAAGATGAAAGGAAACATTCTCAACTTTTTTGCTTCCTCGGTGTGTCCCTCAATCTTGAGAGTGGTGCTCATAGTCAGAAACCTTTGTAAATGTTTGTTGGCATATTCATTGACCTTTCCGGTGAAAGGTCTCCTCTCAAGCTGAGTGATGGTGCTCGGATGCAGCTGAAAATTTGTCACATTCACTGGTTGGTTCACAATTGTTAACCGACCAGTCGGTGTATGTGCTGCTCCGTAATCCCCGAGGAGTCTCTCTATTGGTTGCTCTGCAATCATGGTCACTGTATCTTTGTCTGATTCTGAACCTAAGTTTGAGTGCTCCGAAGGTTCAGCTTTAGACGCTGCAAGTTTTGCTTTCCTACGCCTCTTGTGTAGCGTTCTTTCAATTTTTACGTCAAAAAGAAAATTTGCTGAGGATTCTCCTCCCATAAACAGGTTAGACAAATAATAGTAATAAACCAAAAATTATACAAATAACAAAAAAAATAAAATTTTGGTTGCAGGGCAACAAATTTTTAATTGAATTAACATAACTTATAATTTGGCAGTCCCCGGCAACGGCGCCAAGAACTTGAAAGGAAAAATAGCAAGTGTACTATTTTTACCGATGTAGTAATAGTAGGGGTTATCCCCATAATCCATCTCTCGAGGACTGCGTGTAATTATGAGTGCAGATGCTATTTCAATTAAACAAAAATTCCTTAAGGGTTTGTTTGTTTTGAAAATTATAATAACAATTAAGAAAATAAGCAGAATGAATAAAATGACTTAGACAAATATGAGAAGATATGCTAGGAGAAGTGTATAAATTGCTCTACAATAAACCCAATTATTATTCAAAGAGACGTGCCTCAAACCTTAGCTTACCAAATCTTATTAGTATTTTTCCTTAATTCCTTAATAGAAAAACCTTTGATATTCTCCCTTGACCCTAATTCCTTAGCGATCTCGGAATAACATCAAGCAATAGTTTTCACAAGATTTTTAAAGGTTATTACGGGGTATCCTCATTCCTAAGCAATATCTACCGCAATATTATTTTACAAAAGCATTAGGTTGGTTTGTCCGACCTAACCCTAACAAGAAATCAATTTCAATTGGTTCGATCGAAAAAGCATTAAGAACATTGCAAAATAAAAGCATATAAAAAGTAGTCATTACAATGGTAATCGGATGAATTTGATCTTCAATTGTTGGAACTCATGAAGAATCTCCCTCCTCCGGATCACTTGATCGCATGAAAAACCCGAATCTCAATTGTACGTCAAAGCCAAAAGTATCTTCTCATTCCAAAAACTAGTCTAAATAGTCACAATTCACTCAGATCGATTGGAAATACCCAAAGTGCCCCATAGCTTAATATATAGAGAAAATATGAAAAAATTCAGGAAATCAGCGTCAATGCTGACACGGGCCGTGTCAGCCAACACTGTCGGCCGTGTCAGCATGCTGGATTTTATAACCGAAATTGTTTCGATCATAACTTTTGATCCGTAAGTCTGTTTTGGTCCCCGTCCGAAGCGTCGGAAAGCTAATGAAGTGAACTACAACATAGTACGGATAAGAAACTTGGTTGCCCAATATTTTTCCATGTTTGTTGAATTTTAGGTCCAGGCATCCTTTGCTTTCTTCCAAAAACTCTTCTAAATTCCCGGAACTTCCATTTTCTTCGCACGAGTCCTTTGGGCTTTTCCACTCATACCTGAATCCATCGAAAACTACCAAACCAAAGCATAAAATGCAATATAATTGAAATAAAACAAAAAATCATAAAATGTGAGAATAAAATATGACAAGTAAAATTGACTTGAAAAACAATGACAATACAAAACAAAGTGCTACCGATATCGCGGATTCATGCCGAATAATTGACGAAAACTAGTAGAAATTGTGACCGATCACAACCCCAAACTTATCTCATTGCCTGTCCTCAAGTAATGCTAGAGACATTAGAAAGGTCACCCCCAAATTAATTAAAATTTTCTTACCACAACACCGCTGAGATCTTTCGCGACTATCTTTCCACTTTTCTTTCAACATTTCCTTCTTACTTGAATTTTGACGGTCCTCTACACTTCCACATCAAAGTACCTCTTTACCTGTCAGCTTTTCACACTCTCACCAAATCTCTCGGGTTACGGTGTTTACACTCAATAATCATAGCATGCAAAGTCAACTCATAAGCTTGAACAACATCTATTTTCATCTCAAACGCCACAACACACACATTTTGAGGGCTTTTATGGTTGTAACGGGGTTTAGGGACAAGGTGGGATAAACAAACAAAATGGAAAAACGATTGGTTTTTAGCTCAGACTCAGTGTCGTCATTCTAATCACTATGGTATTTGTTCTGTTTCACAATCAAGGGTATCATACACCATTTTACTAGGATTCTTTAGTTTACACTCAATTGTTTCTTTGAGCTTACTTTTTGACTTCTTCAAACTAAATCCACCTCTAGGTAAGTGCTTTATTCTACTTCTCTTTTTTATTCTTCTTTCTTTTCTGTCTTTTTTTTTCTTTTTCAAAACTTTTCTTTCTTTCTTTTTTTTCTTTTTGCACTTACCTAGTTCTTAAAGGTATCCCAACCCCAAACTTAGAATTTTTCACAGATCAAAAATCAACAACACTTATCTGAGCAGGGTGAGGGAGTGTTTGGGCTCATGGTTTAATTATGCGGTTAATAAACAAACAAAAGGAAGAAGGCTCGAGGGGGTTAACGAAGGTTAACATAAAAGGGTGGCCTGAAAAGGCTCAGGGTTAAAAACAAACAAGTACCTCAGTGTGTATATGTGTGCATTGAAATTCCAATAGACGAGTATGCAAACTAAGAGTGACAAAGACATACCTGACGAACTCTCATGATGATAAGGTGTTTTGCTTTTTATGATCCTCACCATGTTTGGCATACTGACAAATTCCAAGGTACATCTAGTGTAATATCGCTTCATTTCCGTCTCAGGTGCACAGTACTCCTGTATCAGTTCAGTGTTGGAAAGTCGCCTCCAATCATCCACCTTAGTAGTACCAACTTTCGGGGGTTTTCTGGAGAGCCAGTATGGGTTGTGCCTTTTCATCCACTAATTATAAGTCTCCTCATCATCCGACACGAATACCTTCAATCTGTAACACACAAAAACAAAACACACTAACCAAAATAAAAATAAATGGAACAAAATGAAATAACTGAGAATAAAAATACTGAAAGCAATAAAATCTCCCCCACACTTGAACCAAACATTGACCTCAATGTTTTAGAACAAGCGTGAGAGGGTAACTCACAAAGCCTCACTGAGGGGGAAAAAGTTATAAATCATGAAAATCACGCATGCCAGACACGGGCCGTGTCAGGATTCTGTCCGCAATCCACCATTTTTTTTTTGTTTTACAGTAGAGCTGACACGAGGGGCCGTGTCAGCCTACTATAATTTTTTTTACCCTACTGTAGAGCTGACCCGTGCAGTGTCAGCTGACACAGGGGGCCGTGTCAGCCTACTGTAAAAAAATTTTTTTGCCCCACAGTAGAGCTGACACAGGAGGCCATGTCAGCCTACTGTAAAACCTAAAACTCTTTGCTTTTTCCTGCATTCCTGACACGGGTCGTGTCCGGTGACACGGGCGGACGTGTCGGGTCCCTGTTTTTCTCAAAACTTGTCTAATTCTTCAGTTTTTTTCATATTTTCTCAGACACATGGTAGTCTATTGATGCCTGCCCAAATTTTTCAGTTTGTGAGATGCCTCTGCCCTCCTTTCGAAGACTCTAAGTGTACCTAGTTAAACCTGAAGCACAACAAAAACAAAAGAAACTCTTAGAAATAAAACCTGTGGGTTGCCTCCCACGAAGCGCTTCGTTTAACGTTGCATGGCTCGACGGTTCACTCCCCAGAGTTATAGGGGATACTTCAGCTTCCATATCTTGTTGCTTGACTTTTCCGCAACAGAGCACCAGTCAGATTCGGAAACAAGAGCTACATTTTGATTTAACTCACATCCAACTTCCACATTCTTCCTTTGATGTTTTTTTCTCTTCTTTCTTTGATGCTTCTTCTTTTTATTGACTTCTCGACTGGATTTTGGATTCTTGCTATGTGTAATAGATGACTCAGATGCGGCAACCTGATGGATTATTCCAGAGACTTTTTTCTGAAGTGCTTTTGAGCTTTTGCTTATTACCACTGTTCAGATCATTTCAACTGAGGGGTGATTACTTTCCTCTTGACCTTGCTTCTCGAGCTCCAGCACTTTTAAGGTGATTTCCTCCTCAAAATATTTCAAGGTTAGAGTAACAGCCTCAATATCTACTTTGCACCTACTAGTCATCAAGAATGGTCGACCCAGTGTGATAGTCGTCTCCGCATCCTCAGGTAGATCAATGATCTCAAAGTCTATTGGATAGGTGAATTTATCAATGGTGACAAGCACATCTTCTGCTAAGCCGTATGACCGCTTAGTTGTGAGGTCGGTGTCGTAACCCAAAATTTGACCTCCCTCTTTTGCCTCTTGTATGAGCATAAGCATTCGCATCGCTAGCATACGCATTCTCACTTTTCTCTGTGTGTTACTTGTTGCAGGATCTTCAGGTTTTCCAAACCCGATTAATCACATCCTCTTAAGATTATTTCATCACCAAAACAAGTTCAAAATAAAGGTTTCCATTCCTATTCATCATTACAAGAAATGGAAAATTGAAGTCGGGACCACAGAATCATTTTTCAACCAGAATGGGCAAAATTTGGTCTGAGTAACCGGTTAACACAATTCCTTTGTAATTATGTTAACCGGTTAACACAAGCAGATTTTGCAATCTCTGCAGTATTTTGAGACAGCAGCCATGCACTCTCTTTGGTCATTGATGCTACAGTGTTCTAGCAGTGTGTGGAACATTCTAGACATCTCTAGATATTTCAACACTATTCAAGTATATTTATTCCAATGCATCACTCTAATTTAAGTACACCATGTTATTTAATGTACAAGCATGTCAACCTTTGGATGTGGAAGCTTGCATGGGGATTGTTACCGAGTTGATCCTAACTAACCGAGTTAACTACCTTGACTCAGTGAGTCAAGTGTAACTAACTCCAAACCTCCCAAATCTAAGTCCAAACCAAAGTCCAAAGCTCTCACACTCCAAACCTAAACTCTATTTAATCACACCTTCACTCACTTTTCAAACCCTCCATCATTTCCCACATTTCTCAACCATTCTCCACACAAATTCACACTTTCTTCACTCTTTATTCTCTCATTCTCCTCTGCATTTTCTGCAACTTCTACATCTTCATCTCAATTCACATTCCAAAACCACACAAAAGCTCTTAATTGTTGAAGAATAATCACTTTTCACATTGAAAGTGATTAATTCTTGAGCTTAACCTTCATCACTTGACATTCTTTGGTTGGATTTCTGGAATTACATCTCATTCTACTTCAATCCAAGAGTTTCACACCATTTATTTTGGTGCAAGTTCGATTTCGGTGCATTTTCGTGTTTTTGATCGGTTTCGACGCGTTTCGTCTACAAATCAAGGATTCTCCAGTTTTATGTGATTTTCCGCATCAAGATCTCTTTGTAACACTTACCAAGCCAAATCTCCGGCTTGTAGGTTGGTAGATCTAACTGATTTTATCGTTTTGCGCATTTTCATATCGCTCGCAATGTAGTCGATAATTGTTGTGTGTGATTTGGTTTTGCATTTCTTTGATCCATGATCCTAATACGTTAGTTGATTCTATTTCTTTTTAATTGGTGTTTTCAAGTTCAATTTTCGTGTACAACTTCAGTTCCTAGCATGTGTTAGCTTGCATAAGTGATTAAATGCTGAAAACTACTTTTGAAAAGCTATTTTTTTGGTTTTTTCCACAACTGTTCAGTGTTAACCGGTTAACACCAGGTGAGTAACCGGTTACTCAATTCAATTTTCACCAAAAACGCTGATTTTCAAGCAAGTAACCGGTTAACACATGGTGAGTAATCGGTTAACACTGAACCAGAATGCCATTTTCTTGCATTTTCAAGTGTGTTTGCCATGCTTTCTCCTCTTAACTTCCATGGATTGATATGCTTGATATTTATGGATGTTTTTAATGCTATCACCCTCTGTTTAAAGCATATTTACATTAATTCAATGTTGAATTTATCAATTTTTGCAATTAAGTGTGTTCTTGATATTGGTTTGAACATGCTTTTTGCACCATTCTTGATCACTTGACACTTGATGTATGACACATGCTAATGTTTGTTTGGCATTGTTTTGCATCTTCCATTTCAGTTTGCATTAAGTTTATTCTTCATGGATGAACTTAATCTTGTATAATCAATAATTCACTCCTTTTTGCTTTAATGACTTTTCATCCTCTTTGGAAAGTTGTTAGCATGTTTCTCCCTTGATTAATTGATCGAAA
The DNA here is from genome assembly GCA_022829125.1 of Lathyrus tuberosus. NCBI lineage: Eukaryota > Viridiplantae > Streptophyta > Magnoliopsida > Fabales > Fabaceae > Lathyrus > Lathyrus tuberosus. The sequence goes on along the minus strand of JALAZF010000082.1, from coordinate 8,118,170 downwards.
CTTTGTTTCGATTAATCGATCTTCCCCTTTCCTCTCTTTAGGCCTCCTTTAGAGCTTTTTCTCTTGATCCCCTCTTGGAGTTGGAGTTTCGCGCTACGCCTTACATTGGAGCACCGTACAAGTTGACGCCGTTATGCCGTCCGTTTCTCTACGCAGGAGCACTGTACAACACGGAGGCTGTTTCTCTGTCAGTTTCAACTTCCGCGCTACACCTTTGAGTGCTAGAGGAGGAATGTGGGTGGAGTCTTTCCATCCTCATTCTGGCTATTTCCTTGGAAAGGACATCTTGTTCTCTCTTCAAGAATAGTCACCTCTATCCTCAAGTGGTAGTGTCTTTTCTCCTCCCCGGTCGGGTTGATCCTTGATCACTCTTTGTTCTTTGTGATCTCTTTCGATCCTTGATCACTCTTCTCAATCCCTCCTTTGATCAATCACCATCCTTCTTGGTTAAGATCATTATTCTTGCGCTAACAATCTCCCTTTGTTTCACTATTCCTTTCTTCTTGTAATCAATCATTGCTTTTTGGTTCCCTTGAAGAGTCTCAATTCTTTTTCTTTAGTACAAAACAGTTTTCCTGTCACGACCATTGTTCCCCAGGAGTTCGCAACCTTATCTTGGTTCTTCTCACTTTGTTTGGTTAATCACTGCTTGTCAGTTGAAACACCAATTTTGCTCTCTTACTCAGTTGATCACAGTCCGTTTGTTAATCACTGAGTTTCTCTTGAGTTAATCAACTTCTTTTGGTTAATCACTCGCTTTTCTTTCGGTTGATCCCAGTCCATCTGTAAACGCCGAATCCCCGCAGTTGGCAACCTCCTCTTGGTTCGAATACTTGCACCCTTGGGTTAGTAACCTTTCTATGGTTCAAATACCCTTTTCTTCGGTTGAGTACTGTTTGTTCAGTCAATTTACCGAACCCCTTTGGGTCACGACCTTTGGTCGGTCTTACACCCGTCCTTTGGGTCACGACCTTTGCTCGGTCTTACACCCGTCCTTTGGGTCACGACCTTTGCTCTGTCCTACACCTGTCCTTTGGGTCACGACCTTTGCTCGGTCCTACACCCGTCTTTTGGGTCACGATCTTTATTCGGTCCTACACCCGTTTTCTTGGTTGATCACAGTTTTCTCTGTTAAAACCAATACTTCTCTACCTCCACAGAGTTGCAGTCTTTTCTTCCCCGGTTAACCATTGTTTACCAGTTAATATACCGAGGCCCCTTCAGAGTCAAACACTTTCTCTCGGTTTAGCACTCTCTCTCTTGGTTTAGCACTCTCCTTCCAAATTGAACCTTCTTTGATGAACCACCAATAGAGCAAACAAGCATCTCTTAATCTTGAGTAGCTTACAAAGGGGGGAATGCCATCACACAGCCAATGACTAACCTTCAGGGACCAAATTCCATATCAGAGGGTATTTTGTGGGAGGAAAGATGGAGAGTCTTGAGGGGAAAAAGGCTTGGTAATGGTTTAGGGATCGGAAGACGGAGGCACTCATCCTCATAGGAATCCACACACATTTACCAAGGCCCAAGAACCTTCCACACACACTCACAGCACAACCTTCAAAATTCTTGAATCCTCCGTAGCAGTACCTGTACTCATAAATGAAGCGGGCAGACAAAAACTAGATAAAGCGGTTAGTTATGCATGAATGATTGACCTAATATGTTATTCAAAGAACAAGGGATCTTAGGGTCAAAAATTAGGGTGCAACAGATGCCCCTATTTAAGTTTCTCCTATTCGGAGATATGGAGATCGAAATCTTCGTCTCGACGAGATAGGTGAGACTTAAATACAAACATGCACAAAATTTTTGGCCCTAAGATGCCGCCAAATGCACATGATATGGTATGAAAATGATATGCTATGCAAGACAAGGATCCTGTGAGGAAATGATGTCACAAGGGATAACTGATGTTAAGACACAAAGAAAGAAAGACCCGACGAGGACGACTCAGCAAGACGAGACACCACGGGGAAAGATCTAACTCCACTGGGGAAGAAGAGACTACCAACTGACAATCACAAGGCTGCTTAAGCACACAGCAAGAAACTTGAAAGGAACAGGATAACCTACTACCAACAGCTGGTAGCCTAAGCCAAGGTATCCAGTTGCAATAAAAGTATGTATATTACCTACTATCACACACGATAGCCTAAGCAGAGGTAATAAACTAGGGAGGAAAGATCGCCTACTACCAAACACGGTAGCCTAAGCGAAGGCGTCCGACCAAAAAAAAGGTGTGTCACCTACTATCAAGCGTATGATAGCCTAAGCCAGGTAAACACAACGGGAAAAGATGACCTACTACCATCACGGTAGCCTAAGCGAGGCATCTGATCAAAATACGGACCTATTACCTACTATCCCACGATAGCCTAAGCAGAGGTAATAGACTGAAGAAGAAAGGATCACCTACTGCCAACTTGTGGCAGCCTAAGCAAAGGCGTCCGACCAAAAGGTGTGTTACCTACCATCAGGCATATGATAGCCTAAGCCAGGTAAACACAAGAAGGAAAGACGACCTACTACCACCACGGTAGCCTAAGCGAGGCATCTGTCCCAAAATACAGACGCATTACCTATTATCCCACGATAGCCTAAGCATAGGTAATAGACTGGAGAAGAAGGATCACCTACCGCCAACTTGTGGCAGCCTGAACAAGGCGTCCGACCAAAAGGTGTGTTACCTACTATCAAGCATATGATAGCCTAAGCCAGGTAAACACAAGAAGGAAAGATGACCTACTACCACCACGGTAGCCTAAGCGAGGCATCTGACCAGAATACAGTTGTATTACCTACTATCACACGATAGCCTAAGCAGAGGTAATAGACTGGAAAAGGAGGATCACCTACTACTAACTTGTGGCAGCCTGAGCAAAGGTGTCCGACCAAAAGGTGTGTTACCTACTATCAAGCATATGATAGCCTAAGCCAGGTAAACACAAGAAGGAAAGATGACCTACTACCACCACGGTAGCCTAAGCGAGGCATCTGACCAAAAATACAGACGTATTACCTACTATCCCACGATAGCCTAAGCAGAGGTAATAGACTGAAATGAGCTTCGACGATCAAGATGATGATTCAGCTTCTTTAAATGTTCCGCTCAGGAAGTGTAAATACTTTCCCACGCCCCAAGGTTGTATACCACGGAAAAGTCTTGAAGATAAACGTTGTGAGGTTCTCTGCCTCAAACAAAAACTTGAATTTCCCACCCTCTTCAAAGAGATATCGTCTGGTAGGAGTAACTTGAATAGTGGATTCACTGGATATAACCATTGTAGAGCAACATTGCCGTAGTTGAAATTTCAGTGAAGTAAATAGAATTCTTGCAACGGGAGTTCTCAAATAAAGAGAATGCCTGTAAAGTCTTCAATAAGTTTCCCTGACGGATTTTCGAGGATGTAACATCTGACGGAGAATAAATGAAAAATCTTGATAACTTGTTAGGGATAGACAAACTGTCTTGAGGAGGCTGTCATTTGTCATAGAAATCTCGATAACTAGACTGCTTAAATAAAGAGTTGTTACTTGTTGTCTGGGTGTAAATCCCTTGAAAATGTAATAATCATTGTTGGAGAAATAATTTATGTCTTCCATAGAGATCCTCAAGTAAACTCCTCTTGGGGAGACAAAGTGCAAAATAAATGCACGCTTAATCCGGATTCAATATCTCAGAGATATCCACAATTGTGATTGTCAGGGACCAAAGTTCAATCCAGGAAATAACTGGAGAGAAACGGTCAAACAAGGACTCCATCCATTGAGAATTGAACTCAACGGGTTTATCTTTATCCAAAAATGGAAAAGAAAACTAAAGCAACCATCTTCCACGAGGATCGAGCTCAGTGAGGAATTAGAAAATATGTGTTATTTCTACCTAGGGCTGATGACTCTACTTGGAGGGAGCAGACAAAACCCAGTCACTTGGAGATAAACACGACCAAAGTGAAAGAACAAACAACACAAAAAATGCAAGATGCAAGAAAAAATGCGCACGTGCCATGAATCTACATGAAAGAATGCCATGCTATGCTTATGCTCATGCCGACAAAACAACAACAAGAAGCAAACTGGAGACGAAGACAAGCATCTCGATACAGATACTCGGCCAATCTCTGCAAGATAAGAAGCATCACTGGGGATGAATGGAAAAAACCATATATGGAAACATGTCCCACTTCGAGCTTCAAAATTCTCTAGGGAAAAGAGAGCACTCCACTTAGGAATAGACATCGTGACTTCACTTGGGATTGTCAAGATGAACCTTGGATTCTGTTGGGAGTGAGAAAGATTCACTGGGAACGAATCAAACTCACGATCGAAGAGACTTCATGGGGGGATAAAATAAATATCCGTTGCGAGTTGAAGTAGCCTGAATGAAAGTTGTAACTGGATAAAATAAATATCCACTTCATCGGGGAAACTGGAATCAATAGTAGTTAAGAATGTCGGAGATAAAACTTCAAGAGGATGAAATAAACATCCGCCTTCGCTGGAGAAGATTGATATAGTCTAATGAGGAGTGAAATAAACACTCGCTTCGTTGGGTAAGGTCGAAACCGAAGAAGTTCACCGGGTATTCTTAGGCTGCCAGTCGGAGGAGTCTTGCATCAAAGGTGTCATAACTTCTTGAAGTGGAGGTTTACCGGGGAATAGTCGTGACTACCTGAAGTAGAACTTACTGGGGAGTTGCTACATTACCCAGGATAGAAACTCCTTGAGACATGGATGAATAAAGTCGTGAGACTGATGTAATTCTGCATTGATATTGTATGGTAGTCGCCATTTTGGAACAATTGCCGTCGTGAATGGATTAAAAGTATTCTACACTTCTCAAAATGCGCCAGGGTACGTGGTTTATGAGAAGAAGTCATCTCAAGAGGATTTTACAGAAAACTTGGCACCCAACTGCTCCAATGTTTTCAAACTCTTGGAGAGATTGTCGAATCTCGACGTAACTACCCCAGATTGACAGTGTTCTGAGTCTTCAAACTTTCCCCTTTGAGGTCAGACTGTGAAAGAAACAACTGGGAAATAACTTGCCCCTGCTCATAAAGGTCTTCAGGTGACATGCCCCTGGATACTATCATTTCCTTGAGATAGCACTAAATTGTAGCCCATCATTGCCACACGTATGTTAATTTCTATGGCGTCAAGCAAATGTTAGCAAGTAGAAAATGTTAATTCTGAAATTGCTAATGCAACACCGTGTTTGTCTTGAAAATTTATTTAAAATATTTGTGGTTGAATTACTGATTTTATAATGCCAAGACAAATTTGAGCATAGCTCATGGGAGTCAGGAAACGATGTCTCGATGAGTATGCTTTTGAAATAAACCCTACTTCAACTAGGTCTTTTGAGGGTTGTATCGTGGTTTGGTTCACGGTTTAAGAAACAAAGGATATAAGGCTCAAAGTTTGTTGGTGCCCACCCAATCTTCGTGACATTTTGACTCCATTTTTTTTAATTACCCTGCCCCAGGTTAAGAATAAGGGTTTTTAATTTGTAGAAGAAAACTACTACTTCAAAGGCTCAAAAGGGTTAACAAGGGTTTGTCTCCTTATATCTTCGGTGTTTAGGATTTTGAAGCAATGCCTTATATCACCAGCGAAGTTTTATTTCAAAAGCATATAACATGAGATCCTGCGTTTGATATTCGTCATCCTCCATTCAGTTCTCTGCCGAGGCAAGAGATTGGGTAGCATTGGCATTATAAAATAGAGAAAGCATTTTAAAACGAGTGAAACGAATGGATTTCTTCAAGACAAACATTATTATTGCATTAATTATTCAAAGCAAACAAGTTCTTACACGTCAAAACAAATGCATTAACGAACGTAGAAAATTAACATATGAAAATAGCAAATAAGCTTAAAATATGGCCAGACATAGCCTGGAGAAAACCGTCATGTGTATCAATCCACCATATGCAAGGAGGGGATTGCTTCTTGTTCGAGTGAGAGATGGATCTCAACTTGGGGTTCGCACACTTTGAAAGATAAGACTCCCTTCTGAACCATCTCTTTCACTTTCTCCTTCAAGACATAACATTCCTCGATATCATGGTCGGGTGCCCCTTGATGGAAGGCACAGAAGGCATCAGCTTTGAAATAACTCCCATGGGTCACCGGGACGGATAGTGGAGTTTCCTTCTTGATTAAACCATATTGTAAGAGGGTAGGGAACAGATTAGCGTAGAGCACAGAGATATCCAACAATTCATCACTTCGTTCAACTGGCTGGTTGGCTGAGGAGGCAGAAAATCCATCCTGGCGTTGGGACATGGCCAACTCTTTGACCAAATCCATCAGGCTCCTCTTGGTAATCTTTAAGTCTGCGACCTCGTCGCGAAGTTCTTGTTTTTCATGCTCTTGAATGTCTATCAGATTCTTCATAGTAGTAGAAAAAGTTTCCATGTTGGCCTTTAGAGTGGCAATCTCCGCTCGGAGTGCTTAGTTTTCCTGTTCTAGTTGATCCATTCTTATCTTACGACCGGCTCGAGTATTGTATCGATGACTCAGCTTGTCTTCTGAAAGGAGACACAGATAAGAACCTGGAATGCAAAGAAATGCAAATGCAAATGCAAAAGATGCGTATGATGCAGCATGATGCAACATGCACTTCAAGGAACTCAAAAGTGTATTTTAAATATCGTAATTGGAATTTCATTTTATTTAAAATTTAAACTTTCATAACAACGATACACCTTCAGGGCTTTATTATAATAAACAAACAAAATATAAAAAGGGAACTAGGGCTTCGATCCACTGGATGATGCTCCCTTCCTTTCACTGAGTTCCTCCATCAACTTGTCAATCCGTTCCTGCAATATAAACTTGTCCAGGGTCAGCTTCTCTACTTCTGCCTTCAACCTTGATACTTCATTTGATTCCACCACGGGAGGCTTAGGTCGAGGATATGGCATTGTCAGAGTGAGAGCTCGTTTGCGTGACCACTCCAGGTAAGATTCCGTAACCGTGCAGTTAGGGTTTGTTGTCGCAGTCGTCCCTTGTCTGTTGATACGACGCCAAGCAAACATGATCTGAATCTTCAGCTGAAGGTCCTCTCCATCATAGAGGAAGATCCTTTTTAGGTTCTCTGTATCAGGTATTTCATTCATCGGATGTCCAAGCTGGCGACGGGCGAGAATAGGGTTGTAACTAGTGCATCCTTTTGTGCTAAGGAGAGGCACATTGGGGAAATCTCCACAACTGTGAATCATGGGAATTCCTCCGTATATTGGATCATTCCAAACAATGTCCGAGTGAGTAAGAGCCATGAGTTTAACGGGGCATTCAGAACCATCTTTCATATCCCAAAAGGTCGCGGACCTCGGTAGGTGCAAAATAAACCATCTATAGAGGATAGCAATGCAGCAAACAATCTGACCTTCTCCCTTCAGAATCTTTGAATGAATCGAGTGGTAGGCATCGGCCAATAGTGTTGGAACAGGATTCTTGAGCATAAAAATTCTGATTGCGTGGACATCGACGAAATCTTCGACATTAGGAAACAGGAACAAACCACAAGCTAGTAACGCGAACAGGTTCTCAAAGGCTTCAATACTTCCCTTGTTGGCGAATTGTCGAGCTTTCTCAAGTAAGAACTGAGCAGGCAAACCGTCGATTCCTCCTCTGACCGTCATGTGAGTCTGGATCTCTAACAGCTTGATGCGAGTCAGTCTTGCAATGTCTTCCTGACTGGGTCTTCCTTCTCCACCATAGAACAGGGGTGAGTCTTTGACGGGGATCCCCAATAAAGCGGAGTACTCCTCCAATGTGGGCATCAACTGGAAATCTTGAAAGATGAAGCAGTGGTAGATTACATGGTAGAGTTGAACCAGCGTCTCCAATAGACCAGCAGCTACTTGTACCTGTAATAAAGAGAGAATTCATCCATGCTTTGTAGCGAAGGCATCTGGATCCTTTATCTGACCTCCTAGTTCCCTTAATTGTTCCACATTAAAGACCCTAAAGTTGTATGGCAAAGTTCCTTTCCTTCCATAATCCATTTTGCGATATCTAAAAACAACAAGCTTTGAGTTCTTTGAAGAAAAAACAAAAAAAGAGAATGCAAATGCAGATGAGATGCAAAAGTTCGTGGAATTTGAGTACCTATAGTTGTGACGCCCCCACCTTAACCTCACCTTAACATCATCGTCATCACAATCCATTACCCTGAAAATCCTCTCAATCTCTTTCAACCACAACTGCGCACCATCCAGATCATGCTTCCCTTTAAAGACCGGCGGCTTATTCTTTCTAAACTCATCATTTCCGGCAGCATTCGGTGCACCCTGCACAGCTCGTGCCATCGCTTCCATCGCAGCAGCCAAAGCAGCATCATTACGACCAGCCATATTCTGTTCGTCTAAACACAGAAACTATGGTTAAACAACCACTCGCTCAACACAACTCGCCCAATATGCCAGACACAACAGACACAAATTACACAACTGACACGGACTGGCTCTGATACCACTTAATGTTACGCCCCCAATCTATACCCCCAATTAACACGCAATTATAGCGGCAAAAAGAAAATTCGAAAATTGATCAGAGTATATTTGAAACATCATGGCATAGAAAGGGAGGAATCACATCAATTGTAACAAAACATACACATAACATGCAACACCTGCCCATAATGATATGCAACTGTGGGGTAGCAATCACACAGAGGAAACTTTGTTCCTTACACCCACTTTTCAGAAATTAGAATTAAAGCGGAAAATCTAAAATCTGAATAACACATATACATACATATAAAAAGTTTGTCATACATCAGGTATCATATGTACAACCAAAATATATCATCAGATATACAAAATAATCACAAACGGCCACCCTATGCTACCCGGAGTCACATATCAGAGCCGACCGACCAAAATAATGAAGACGCAACGCTTCGCAAAAAGGATTACCTCCAGCAGCTCTAATCTGCAACGCCTCATATAGCATTATAAAACAGCAGAAGGGTGAGAAAAACAACCATAATATAATTGCATAAGATTATATATTAACGCAAAAATGCACAAATAACATATTCTCACCACCAAAGCACCCAGATAAATTATAACAACACACAGTACAATTCACACGTATCAATTACCACTGCACATCAATTATTCACAATACCATCACACATATTCCATTTCATTAATCACATTCACAAATTCACACGTAATTAATTCATGATTTATGCAATGCACATAGACCGACACAACGACTCTATGCACATGCCATGCGGTACCGACTTCCAATGTCTCATGTCTCATCATCAGTTCACTCAGGAACTATTCGAACCATCGCTCGTTACTGAGAATCTCAAGTAACTCCCCGTCGGGCCTACGATGTTCACCCGTCGCTTTAGGTCCTCAGGCATCGCCTCATATTTTCGAGGCACACGACTTTAAGGATTGCTTTAAGTCTCCAAAGGAGCCCATAATCGTCTATACCCATCGCTTTAAGTCCTCAGGCATCGCCTCATATTTTCGAGGCACACGATGGTATAGCATATTCCCTCATGAATCAAACCATCTCTCAGGACGTTTCCACAATGCACATTATGATGCTTGGCATACAATGACTCATGACACTCACATTGCATCCATGCACACATTCATAATCATGCATAAATCATCAAATATAACACTTAGCATTTCTTGCCTTTCGGCCACAACTTATCCTCACAACAGCATATAAGGCATACTTATCCAAAGCACAAACATATAGCATAATACATGACAATTATGCACCATTAAAACGACAAAAGTCGACCATTGACACTATTCACATTTACCGACAAAATAAAATCGGCTAACAAATTCTAAACCATCATAATAAGAAATTACAGCTCAATGGCTTTCCAACGCATCAAACCACGCCTCAAACCGAATCACAGATCAAAAGTTATGCAGAAAACAAAATTACACGAACAGCACTGTTCGCTGGGCGAACCTCCCTCGCGAGCATTCGCTAGCTGCTTCGCTAGGCGAACGTCCCTCGCGAGCATTCGCTAGCTCCTTCGCTAGGCGAATATTCCAGCGAACCAAGTCAGAATCAAACAGAGCCAAAAACACCCAAAGTTCGCTAGGCGAACACTCTAGCGAACCTTCGCTCATGCCTTCGCTAGGCGAATACCCGTAGCGAACCTTCGCTACCCTTCGCTGAATGGTTTGCTAGGCGAACCCGCGAAAACCTCACTCGCTGCCACCTTCGCCCCAGGTTCGCTAGGCGAACCAAGGAAAACCCAGAATTTTCTGCGCTGTTTGAAACCCCAAAAGTGATATTTCCCAACCAAAACATTTCCCAATCAACATATATCAATCAGAACCTATTCTAATCATTCCAACAAGCAAACTACCACCTTTACATCGATTTCCAACCGTTAACCCATCGATTCTACTCATTTTATCGTTTTTGACCTAAAAGTGAAAAACATAGAAAGCAAGAGAATCATCCAAACACATACATACATAATCATATACAAGCATAGTATAATCGAGTTTCGCACCCTTACCCGATTTAATTCGATTCTAGGAATTGATCTTGATGATTTTTCCACACTATCCCAATTTTTCTCTCTTCTCCTCTTTTCTTCTCTTTTCCCTTCTTTCTTCTTTCTTTCTCTCTATTTTCTCTCTTTCCAATTCTATCTTACTAACTTAATGAAAAATATCTATGAAATGTCCAAAATACCCCCACACTCAAATATCTCGCAAATGCTCCCAAAACGCGATAAAATATATTCACGACGAAAAATAACACATTTTCACATAAAAGTCGAAAATACAATAAAATAATAATAAAATAATCCAAAAAGACTCAATAAAACAAAATTGGCAAAACGGGGCGTTACAATTCTCCCCCACTTAGAAATTTTCGTCCTCGAAAATCTTACCTGATACAAACAACTCTGGATACGACTCCCGCATCCTACTTTCCAACTCCCACGTCAAATTACCCTCAGCAGCGCCTCCCCACGCCACTTTCACAAGTGCAATCTCTTTACCTCTCAACCGCTTCACCTCGCGATCCAAAATACTAACTGGTAATGCCTCGATCGTAAGGTTATCTCTTACCTCAACCTCGTCCATCAGAATCACATGTGAAGGGTCCGGAACATACTTCCGAAGCTGTGAAACATGAAAAACATCATGCAAATTCGACAGATTCGGCGGTAACGCCACACGATACGCTACAGCACCAACTCTTGCAGATATCTGGTAAGGACCAATAAATCGAGAAGTAAGCTTCTTAGATTTCAAAGCACGACCAACACCCGTTACCGGCGTAACTCTCAGAAATACGTGATCACCCTCTTGAAACTCAAGATTCTTACGTCTCCGATCATGATAACTCTTTTTTCTATCCTGAGAAGCCTTCATTTTCTCACGAATAACCTTTACCTTTTCCGTCGTCTGTTGCACTAATTCTGGTCCAACCACAGAACTTTCACCTGTTTCGTGCCAACACAACGGCGTTCGACATCTTCGTCCAAATAAAGCCTCAAAAGGTGCCATTCCAATACTAGAATGGAAACTGTTATTATACGTGAACTCAATCAAAGCAAGATAATCGTCCCACGCACCACCTTGTTCCAAAACACACGCTCTCAACAAATCCTCCAAAGACTGAATCGTTCTTTCGGTCTGACCATCTGTCTGCGGATGATAAGCCGAACTCAACCTCAATCTAGAACCCAAAGCCTTCTGTAAACTTTCCCAAAATCTCGATGTAAACCTAGGATCTCGATCAGAAACAATACTTAAAGGAACCTCATGCAATTTCACCACCACACTGATATAGATCTCAGCTAACCGTTCCAAAGAAAAACTGATGTCAATCGGAATAAAATGCGCCGATTTAGTCAGCCTGTCCATAATCACCCAAATAGCATTATACCCACGCTGAGTACTTGGTAATCCCGTCACAAAATCCATCGAAATGCTATCCCATTTCCACTAAGGAATATCCAACGGTTGCAACGAACCACTAGGTCTCAAATGTTCCACTTTCGATTTCTAACAAGTCAAACATGCATACACAAACTGAGCCACATCTCTTTTCAAACCAGACCACCAGAAAATCTTCTTTAAATCTTGGTACATCTTATTCGCACCCGGATGAATACTTAAATTACTCCGGTGTCCTTCCTCCAAAATCATTCTTTTCAACTCCGCATCATCAGGAATGCAGATACGACCACGAAACCTCAAAACACCAAAATTATCCACCTTGAAATCCACATTCTCATTCCTCATCAAATCAACGAATTTCAAATCCAGCTTTTGTTTCTCACTAACTGACAACAAAAATTCATTCGTAACTTTCAACATTCCAAGCCTTACACTAACCGAAGTCGCTTCACATACCAAACTCAAGTCTCTAAATGACTCCAAAAGTTCCAACTCTTTCACCATCAATGCGGACATATGCAACGATTTCCGGCTCAATGCATCGGCTACCACATTAGCTTTACCAGGATGGTAATTCAAGCCAAAGTCGTAGTCTTTCAAGAATTCCAACCATCTCCGCTGCCTCATGTTCAACTCTTTCTGATCAAATAAATATTTCAAGCTTTTATGATCACTAAAGACTTCGAACCTTGCACCATAGAGATAGTGCCTCCAAATCTTCAACACAAAAACTACAGCCGCTAACTCAAGATCATGAGTAGGATAGTTTTTCTCATGAACTCTTAATTGCCTTGAAGCGTAAGCTACAACTTTACCTTCCTGCATCAGAACACCACCCAAACCAATTAAAGAAGCATCGCAGTACACAACAAATGGTTCATTAGGATTAGGTAAAATAAGAATCGGAGCTGTCGTCAATCTTCTCTTCAGCTCACAAAAACTCTCTTCACATTGAATATCCCAAATGAATGCTTTGCCCTTACAAGTCAACTGCGTCAAAGGAAGAGCCAACTTAGAAAAACCTTCAATGAACCTCCGGTAATAACCAGCCAAACCCAAAAAGCTTTGAATTTCAGTAACAGATCTAGGAGCCTCCCATTGTAGAACTGCTTCTACTTTAGATGGATCCACTGCAATACCATTACCTGAAATTACGTGCCCAAGAAAACTCACCTCAGACAACCAGAATTCACACTTGGACAATTTGGCAAAAAGCTTCCTTTCCTTCAAAACCTGCAAAACAATACGCAAATGTTCTGCATGTTCTTCCCGAGACTTAGAATAGATTAAAATATCATCAATAAACACCACCACAAAACGATCCAAATGCTCGTGGAAAATACGATTCATGTATTCCATAAACACACCAGGCGCATTAGAAACCTCGAACGGCATCACAGAATATTCATAATGACCGTAACGTGTTCTAAAGGCCGTCTTCTGAATATCCTCTTCTTTCACCCTTATCTGATGATAACCCGATCTCAAATCAATCTTACTAAATACACAAGCACCAACCAACTGATCCATCAGATCATCAATCCTTGGAAGCGGATATTTGTTCTTAATCGTCACTTTATTCAACTGGCGATAATCAATACATAATTGCATACTCCCATCTTTCTTTTTCACCAACAAAACTGGAGCACCCCAAGGAGAAACACTTGGCCTCACGAACCTCTTTTCCAACCACTCATTCAACTTCCTTTTCAACTCCACCAATTCAGATGCCGACATTCTATAAGGTGCCATAGAAACAGGTCTAGTACCAGGAACTAGATCAATAGAAAATTCAACTTCTCTCTCTGGCGGCACATCTGAAATATCATCAGGAAACACCTCAGGAAATTCGCACACCACAGGAAACACCTCAAGAGAAACTTGACTATCCACAGTCAATGAAGCAAACAACCCAAACAACTGAGCTTCATCCGCTAAAAGTCTCTTCAACTCTTTGGTAGATAAGAAACTCGAGTCTTCGTCTTCCTCGAGAGAAGGAAACCTTACAAGCTTATGGTAACAATCAATATGCACCCGATTGAATTGCAACCAATTCATTCCCAACACCACATCTAATCCTTCCAATGGTAAACACACCAAATCCATCGCAAAATCTTTACCATAAATGGTCAAAGGACAACTCAAACACACTAAAGAAGTAGTTACTGACCCCATCACTGGAGTATCAATAACCATCTCACCATCCATCGAAGACAACCCAAGATTCAAATGTCTCGCGCACTCAGACGAAATAAATGAATGAGTCGCTCCAGTATCAATAATAGCAATTAAAGGCATATTATTAATAAAACAAGTACCTCTTATCAGACGATCTGCACTTGAAGTCTGAGTTCCCGCCAATGAAAACACTTTCCCACTAGTCTGAGCCTTCTTCTGATTAGGACACTTCGAACTAATGTGACCAGGTTCCCCACAATTGTAACACTTCACCACATTCTTCCTTTTACAATCAGCTAAAACATGCCCAATACCACCACAATTAGAACACTTAATCACATTCCTCCTACATTCATGCTGGCGATGACCCAATTCACCACATTTAAAACACCTAGGAGAATTAGACATACCACCTCCACCTGACCTACGATCAAAATTACCCATTTGTTTACCTTTATCAACCGGTGACACATACGGACCACCACGGAACTGTTGTTTCCCTTTCCTGTCACTTACACTTTTATAGTGAGCAGACCGAGCCTTACTATCTTCATCATAAATCCTACAACATTCCACCAAATCAGCAAACCTTCGAATCCTCTGATAACCAATAGCCTGCTTTATCTCAGGACGCAAACCACTTTCATACTTCACACACTTTGAAAATTCAGCAGTCGCTTCCACATAATGAGGATAAAACTGTACAAGTTCCAAAAACTTAGCAGTATAGTCAATAACCGACATATTACCTTGTTTTAGCTCTAAAAACTCAATCTCCTTCTTTCCTCGGACATCCTCGGGAAAATACTTCCTTAGAAACTCTCGGCTAAACACCTCCCAAGTGATCTCTTCTTCCTCCTCATCAGCTTCCAACACCTGACGAGTACTGACCCACCAGTCCTCAGCCTCTTCGTGTAGCATATGAGTGCCTAACCTCACCTTAACATCATCGTCATCACAATCCATTACCCTGAAAATCCTCTCAATCTCTTTCAACCACAACTGCGCACCATCCGGATCATGCTTCCCTTTAAAGACCGGCGGCTTATTCTTTCTAAACTCATCATTTCCGGCAGCATTCGGTGCACCCTGCACAGCTCGTGCCATCGCTTCCATCGCAGCAGCCAAAGCAGCATCATTACGACCAGCCATATTCTGTTCGTCTAAACACAAAAACTATGGTTAAACAACCACTCGCTCAACACAACTCTCCCAATATGCCAGACACAACAGACACAAACTACACAACTGACACGGACTGGCTCTGATACCACTTAATGTGACGCCCCTAATCTATACCCCTAATTAACACGCAATTATAGCGGCAAAAAGAAAATTCGAAAATTGATCAGAGTATATTTGAAACATCATGGCATAGAAAGGGAGGAATCACATCAATTGTAACAAAACATACACATAACATGCAACACCTGCCCATAATGATATGCAACTGTGGGGTAGCAATCACACAGAGGAAACTTTGTTCCTTACACCCACTTTTCAGAAATTAGAATTAAAGCGGAAAATCTAAAATCTGAATAACACATATACATACATATAAAAAGTTTGTCATACATCAGGTATCATATGTACAACCAAAATATATCATCAGATATACAAAACAATCACAAACGGCCACCCTATGCTACCCGGAGTCACATATCAGAGCCGACCGACCAAAATAATGAAGACGCAACGCTTCGCAAAAAGGATTACCTCCAGCAGCTCTAATCTGCAACGCCTCATAGAGCGTTATAAAACAGCAGAAGGGTGAGAAAAACAACCATAATATAATTGCATAAGATTATATATTAACGCAAAAATGCACAAATAACATATTCTCACCACCAAAGCACCCAGATAAATTATAACAACACACAGTACAATTCACACGTATCAATTACCACTGCACATCAATTATTCACAATACCATCACACATATTCCATTTCATTAATCACATTCACAAATTCACACATAATTAATTCATGATTTATGCAATGCACATAGACCGACACAACGACTCTATGCACATGCCATGCGGTACCGACTTCCAATGTCTCTTGTCTCATCATCAGTTCACTCAGGAACTATTGGAACCATCGCTCGTTACTGAGAATCTCAAGTAACTCCCCGTCGGGCCTACGATGTTCACCCGTCGCTTTAGGTCCTCAGGCATCGCCTCATATTTTCGAGGCACACGACTTTAAGGATTGCTTTAAGTCTCCAAAGGAGCCCACAATCATCTATACCCATCGCTTTAAGTCCTCAGGCATCGCCTCATATTTTCGAGGCACACGATGGTATAGCATATTCCCTCAGGAATCAAACCGTCTCTTAGGACGTTTTCACAATGCACATTATGATGCTTGGCATACAATGACTCATGACACTCACATTGCATCCATGCACACATTCATAATCATGCATAAATCATCAAATACAACACTTAGCATTTCTTGCCTTTCGGCCACAACTTATCCTCACAACAGCATATAAGGCATACTTATCCAAAGCACAAACATATAGCATAATACATGACAATTATGCACCATTAAAATGACAAAAGTCGACCATTGACACTATTCACATTTACCGACAAAATAAAATCGGCTAACAAATTCTAAACCATCATAATAAGAAATTACAGCTCAATGGCTTTCCAACGCATCAAACCACGCCTCAAACCGAATCACAGATCAAAAGTTATGCAGAAAACAAAATTACACGAACAGCACTGTTCGCTGGGCGAACCTCCCTCGCGAGCATTCGCTAGCTGCTTCGCTAGGCGAACGTCCCTCGCGAGCATTCGCTAGCTCCTTCTCTAGGCGAATGTTCCAGCGAACCAAGTCAGAACCAAACAGAGCCAAAAACACCCAAAGTTCGCTAGGCGAACACTCTAGCGAACCTTCACTCATGCCTTCGCTAGGCGAATACCCGTAGCGAACCTTCGCTACCCTTCGCTGAATGGTTCGCTAGGCGAACCCGTGAAAACCTCACTCGCTGCCACCTTCGCCCCAGGTTCGCTAGGCGAACCAAGGAAAACCCAGAATTTTCTGCGCTGTTTGAAACCCCAAAAGTGATATTTCCCAACCAAAACATTTCCCAATCAACATATATCAATCAGAACCTATCCTAATCATGCCAACAAGCAAACTACCACCTTTACATCGATTTCCAACCGTTAACCCATCGATTCTACTCATTTTATCGTTTTCGACCTAAAAGTGAAAAACATAGAAAGCAAGAGAATCATCCAAACACATACATACATAATCATATACAAGCATAGTATAATCGAGTTTCACACCCTTACCCGATTTAATTCGATTCTAGGAATTGATCTTGATGATTTTTCCACACTATCCCAATTTTTCTCTCTTCTCCTCTTTTCTTCTCTTTTCCCTTCTTTCTTCTTTCTTTCTCTCTATTTTCTCTCTTTCCAATTCTATCTTACTAACTTAATGAAAAACATCTATGAAATGTCCAAAATACCCCCACACTCAAATATCTCGAAATGCTCCCAAAACGCGATAAAATATATTCACGACGAAAAATAACACATTTTCACATAAAAGTCGAAAATACAATAAAATAATAATAAAATAATCCAAAAAGACTCAATAAAACAAAATTGGCAAAACGGGGCGTTACAATAGTCGTCATAGAATACCAAAGGACACAAATTTTATTAATCATAAAAACTGTTACAAATAAAGGAAATGGGAATTGAAAACTCATAATCAAAACGTTACAACTGTTGGTATTCTCACAAGAGCTTTTAACGATAATTAAATAAAAGCTAATAAAAGGCCTAAGGAGACTCCCCCAATAATCTCAGCTTGTACTTCTTAATTTCCTCTTCCATTCGGGACTTCTCGAGAATCAGCTCATCCACTATCGACTCCCACGAAGTAGACTCAGAGTTTGAGGAACTTGGGTCTTCCTGTAACTTCCTTTTTTTGCAGGAGAGAACTTCCTCACTCTTTGCTTTCAGTCGTCTTTGAAGTGCTTCATTCTCTTCCACAACCGCTTCATACTTATCCTTCCAAGCATTCCCTATTTGCTGAACTTTCCTTAAGGCAATCTCTAATTCCTCTGTTTCAGATGCAAAGATGAAGACAGGCTCTTCGTTCAGGACCATAGGTTCTTGGCAGTCGTAGGGCATCCTAAGCTCGATGGCGCTTCTTCTAACCCATTGTAGATAAGGGTCTAAAGAGACACAATTACGCTTCCCCATGGCATTCCTATCCTTCTTGCTCTTGTTCTTCCAAGCCTTTAAAATCTCATTCTTCAACCCTTCCTGCTCTTCATGTTCTTTGAAAAAAACCCCTTCTGTATGAATACCGAGGGGTTTGTCCTTCAAAGGGTACCCCAGCTGTCGGCGGGCTAAGACCGGATTATAACTAATTCCTCCTTGTATGCCAAGAAGAGGAACATTCTCGAAATCCTCGCAGCTATCGATGATTACGACTTCATCATACCTATGATTATACCAAACGATGTCAGAATGAGTGAGGGCCATGATTTTCTTAGACCATCAGCCCTTACAAGGATCCCAGAAAGCGATGGTTTTGGGCAAGTGTTGAGTAAACCAGTTGTACAATAGGGGCACACAACAGGTGATTTGTCCTCCTTTAACATGCTTCAGATGGATAGGGTGATAAGCTTCTGCTAATAAAGTAGGGACTGGGTTCCTTTTTATGAATATCTTAATAGAATTGAGATCCACAAAGTCTATGAGATTGGGAAACAGAAAGGTACCATAAATCATCAAAGCAAAGATAGCCTCAAATGCAGCCATGTCTGAACGTTTGGCATAATGTTGAGCTTTCTCCATCAGAAACTTCATAGGCAAAACAGAAATCCCTCATTTAGTAGTCATATTCTTTCGGATGTCCATTAACTCCAAATGTGTTGCATTAGTAATCTCTTGTTCCTTAGGGTCCTTATCAAAAATGGGGAAAGGAGACTTATCCAAAATAGATAAACCAGTCAGACTAGAATATTCCTCAAGAGTAGGTACCAGCTGGTAGTCAGGGAAGGTAAAGCAATGATAGAGCGGGTCATAAAACTGAAGTAGGGTGGAGAGAAGTCCTTGACCAACCTTCACCTTTAATAAAGACAATAGCGCCCCATATCTACCCTGGAATCCTTCTGAGTCAACCAACAGAGTCTCCAACCTCCTTAGATTAATCGTATCAAAGCTCTTGTAAGTATACTTCACGGTATTCCTTCTTTCATTGTCCATGGTACCCTATGATGTAAATAAAAGACTCAGATTCCACGAACTTGAATGAAAATGATGCTTATGTATGTATGCACAAACACACAAACAAAAGGGCACACAAACAACCAAACAAAAGGTCCTAGGTTCAAAGGAGCATGAATGGAGTCAAGGTCTACCCATCCCATAAGGTAGTGTGGTTTCAAATGTACCTGCCGAACGGGTTCTAGAAGTTCCCAGAGTCTACAACCCATCTTTCGAATATTATCGACTTCCCAAATTACTCGGTTAGTCAATAATATTCTCAAGAGAATCTCGTCTGAGTGTAGTATCGCGTGACAACTATTTGGAAATAGACTCCCGCATAGTCACCGCACTACATCCTAAAAGGCCAAGTGGGGTTAAAGGTGCTACGGTCCTCAGTCTTAAGGGTTCTTGGTCAAAGTTAATACCGTTTTCACGAATGGACTCGTTCAAACAATATTAAGTTCAAAAGAACCTAAACTGAGCGATGATTTTCTCAATTCGACTTTTCAGGAATCGACTCTGTCAAAGTACCCTTGACCATATCATCTCCTATAATTCACTCAAGTCCGGGTCTAGGACTCTCACCACTCAAGAATCCCTCCAAACAGCAAAACAAATATATATAACAGATAACAAAAAAGATTCAAGTTAGGGGGAACCCTCTTATGAGAGTCCCCAGTGAAGTCGCCATTTCTGTCGCGGTGAAAATTGGATACCATAGTTATTTGTTAACTAGGATCGAATTTTTAATGTCACCACCGGTCTTTGATTTTATCCAAGGGAAGGGAGAAAAAACCGAATTCCCACAATGCAATGCAAATGCACTAAGATTCTAAGTTCGGGGGTTGGTTATACCTAGGGAAGGTGTTAGCATCCTAGATATCTGTAGTACTCTACAGGAACCTCTTGATTCATTTTATATTATCTGTTATTTGTTTTGCTAAGGTTTAAGGGTAGGTAATTTATTATTTTTAATCCTAAGTGTGCTCAACAAGATATCGCATCTTGTGCCTACATATCCTGTCAGGAGGGAATCAGAGCACTTGTAGTTCCTTATTAAGGATACTAAATGTTTGAAAGGTTTAGGAGAAAAGATGAGTCATCATCTTAAGAAAGACCACCACAGTTTTTTGAAAATGTTTGTATTTTGTGGGGTATGGGATTGTATGTCCCTTTCTTTGAGATGATTAACATCTAATTCTCTTGTGTGGAGAATTAGGTAGGCTAAAATTTGATTAAAAATCAAAGTTGAAGGGGGACTAACCTAGGAAATCTATCCTAAGTTATCTAATAAACTTATCTTAAGGTATCGATTATGATGCAAATGATGTGCACCATGCACAATAACATGGTTATCATGCATGGGGTTTTCCCTTGGATATTAATGCGGTTAATTATCATTATTTAGGCGAGGGTGCTAGCAAAGTGATGCTAGACTTGTGTCTAGTGACTGGTAGGTTAAATGCGATGCCCTAAGGCGGTCGACTTATATAGGTAGAAAATGGGCTCGACGTTGGATCGAGAGTTTTAGTAAGTTTTGAAAAGGTTTGAAGTAAGAACAAATACACAAACAGAGATAAACATACGAAGGCAAGACATCAAACATAGATAAACAAACAAGCGTTTCACTCGGGCGCGAGAAATTCTAAATGAGTTTGGTTTGCTAAGAGAAGAGAGAGTTGATTCTAAGGTTTATTGAGAAAAAGTTGATTTTATTATTCATTTAGAAAAAGGTTTTTTAGTTTAATAGTGAATTAGTCAGTTACGTAAAAAAGGTTAAATGTTGTAAGAAAAAAAAGTTAATTATTGTATTATAAAAAAAAAGGTTCTAATTATCTTGATGTTTTTATTATTATAAAAAGAACATATTGATTAGAAAAACTAATCTTAATACTTTTATAAATAAAGAACTCTTATTATCTAAAAAAAGTTAATAAAGTTTTATTTTAATATTTAAAAAAACTAATAAAGGTTTTTATAAAAAGGGCTACGTTTATATATATTTTTTGTTATGCTTAGAGAAAAAAGGATTATTATAAAAAAAGGATTTACTTAATAAAAGGTTAAATAGATTTTACGAAACAAATCAAATAAAGCGGAAGGATCGGCGTGGTCATGGAGAGAGAGTCCATAATGGACCCTCTGATCTCTACCACGTGATGTGTGTGATGTGATCAGATGGTGTACGGTGTGTGTGAGTACATGATTATCTAAAAAAAAGAAAAAGAGTAACGCGCCTCTCATCCTCTCTTGCCTCTCAAAACTCTCTCGCTCTGAACAATAGGGTAAAAAACCTAAATACGCCGCCACTGCTCACCGATCTCTCTGCTCTTCTCCCTTTCGGACTCTCTTTTCTTCTCTCATGCTCTCTTTCATTTTTTTCTCTCTCGATCAAACAACAGAGATCCTAAATCTACCCTAATCCCATGATTCCCAACCCCATTTCATTATATTCATGCGATTACATTTACAACATTTATTGAATAAAGCAAAAGCATAAAAAGTGCGGCCGCCGAAGATGGAATGGGTAGACACGAACGGCTTCAAGAATGAGTTCTTTCTCCCTTTAACCTTTTGCGTGCTTTATCTCTGTGCGATTGCTTCTTGTGATGTTGATGTTTGCTCTGTCTATTGGCGTGATTTTGAGAGATGATGATGAACCGGGTGTTCTTCTGATCTCTGGGTTTCTCGGTGACTTTTGGTTGATTTTGGATTCGAGAGGGTTTTGGGTGTTGTGTATAGAATGATAGAGCGACTTCACGGTTGATCTTTTTTTTTGTCCTCTCTAGGTTTGTGTGACGTCCCTTTTATAGGCCAATGATGAGTATGGAAGTTTTGGAAATCGTTAATGTTGATTGATTGTGGTTAAATGCCACGATCTGATTTGATTTTTGATTTGGGAAAGTTTTTGAACTGATTTAAATCTGATATATTTTGTGATTATTTGATACGATTTGGTTTGAAATTGTTTTGAACCGTTGCCCTGTCTATTTTGGGAATGTATTGATGCTGGTGGTATCCCTTTGGGATATTGCCCATCAATACGAGATGATGCAATAAATCTGAATTGAAAATTGAAGATCTGAGGCCTAAAATATGGAATTTTGAAAGATTTGGACGTGTGTAGCAACGGTTTTGGAAGGTTTTTGAACTATGGCGGTTGGTTTTGGGAAACTTATTAAAATTGTTTGATTTCTCCTTGATCATGTGAGATACTTTGTGTCTAAAATCCATTTGGACCGATTTGGAAACTTAATGGGACATGAACTCGTGGTTCTCGCCTTGCTGATGATGGAAACTTGGTATTTGTGTCAAAACTTACCATTGTTGTGCGAATCTTGATGATAACAGCACCTCTGATTTTCAACTTAATTTGGATAATGCGATTCTATCCAATTTTCTATTTTCCAAAGTTGGTATTAACTTTTTCTTTTTTCTTTTTCATGTACGAACTGATGAGGAGGAGGCTCAGAGAGTGAGCTTGTCCTTGGACAAGGTAGTCTTCTATTATTTTTCAGCAAGCTTCAGGAATCTTTAAAGTAGTTGGTAATTGCCATGAGTGGTAATATTTTTGCACTTGTGAATCAAACAAATCTTGAACCTTGTATTCACCTTGTATTTCTGGTTTGGGCGAAATAACTTTGAGATTTTTTGAATTGCATCAAATAATTACTTCCAAATGTAGGCTGCTGAATTCTACTGTATCTTTTTGTAGGACTTCCTGAGAAGCGTTACTGAATGGGATTTGTTTATCTTGATCAATCCTCCTGAAGTCGGTGTTGAATTGTAAGTATCCTAATGAATTCTCTCGGTATGGGCTGATTGAGAAACTCTTCAGTTGGCGACGAAATTATAAACTACGTCAATATTCATGGCAGAATCTGTAGTATGAAACTTCAAGACTGCATTGGTAGGCCAACCCCTTTTTTAGACTTACTGTCATCTACCTCATCATGTTTTAATGTCTCTACTAGCTTAGGCATATCGACTGTAAACTGGATTCATTTGTTTGTTGAACTTCATTTTTAGGTGGATGCAAACTGTAGTGGGAACATCCCGAGCATGATAAACCAGGAGGCCTAAGTTTCTTCTACGAGTGAGGTAAGTTGAAGACCATCTAATTTTCCTACCATTTGCTCGTCCATATCTGCAGAAGTTAGTAACATGGAGACTTAAAAGAATTAAAGACTTTCTTCTCTTTTGATTCTTTTGTATTTCCATTTTGGTTTTGTTGTTGCATCGCTGTTATATTGGTCATGTTGTTATTGAGACAAAGATACCAATGGTGATGTTGTTAAGACTATGTTTTAGCGTGGATTTTGGTATATGGGAACTGTTTGGTATGAGTCAAAGGAGTGAGGCCGACTTGAAACACTCGGAGGCTATCAAATGGGAAGTCTTAGCATGGTAGTTTTCCTTGACCTTGGTGAACTTAGTAGGTTTAGAGGATGCCTTATATTTCTGCACGTTTGGATGTGGTTTTTCTGAAAGTTAACTTGTTTGCTTTTCCATGTATCTCTTCGTTGGAAAACGGATGGGCATGTGAGGAAGTAATGTTTCCTTGTGTTTTGTATGTGCAGGATCCATCAACAAGAGTTGAGCATGAAGTTAGCACGTCCTAGATTTGGCGAAGATGAAGGCTGATATGTTGTTTACGTCTACGACGGGCTTCTCGATGAATTCAACTCGTGAGTCTAAGGTTTGAAGGGTCAGTTGAAAATTGTATTTGGTCAGGAGGTGGATGTGCATTAATCGGAAACCGGATGTCTTGGTTTTTGTTTAGCAAATTTTCGCTCGTAGAAGCTTTTCAACAGTAAGCTCTCTGATCAACTCTTAGTTTCTGACGACACCTTTAAAATCGAGAGCCTTTTCTGTCTTCATATGATTATGAACTCTAATCTTTTGCAGTTATTCTATTCAGGGACAGCTTCAAGGGAAATCTTTAATTTATGATGCTCATCCTCAAGGTATTTGGCAAGGGAAACTAGGAGTTTTGTACCAAGCCCATGCTGACTAAGCAGGTTAACGCAGCAGACATGAAATCGGTTGGCGAGGCTTCATTTGGTCCGCAGGGAGTCTTGAGTAGTAAGAAGCAATTTGGAAAGTGTATGATGGGTAGAGTTGACTTGGTCAACTGTAGGTCTAAAGTAGCTTTTTTTCAATGTAATTATTTCTGACTCAAAATGTAATCTTGGCACTTGAAGCTTGGTTACTTTAGAACATAAGCAACATACTTTATATCTACAACATTCTCACTCTCTTTCACTCTAAGAGCTTATTCTTATTTGTATGCTAATGACTTTGATTCCTTCATATGAATTATCGTGTATGTGAGCTACTCATAAAATAATCTGTTTCTCTTCCCACTGAGCCCTTCACGGCGTACTTCTCATCATTTCAAGTAATAAGAACAAAAGTCTAAATTAACGTAAGTGCACCACAAATCTTAGCATCTTGTACTAATCATGAACTCAATGGATTGTGAACCTTAGGCATTTTTGGACTTTGATCTTGTAAGTCTTCACAATTTGAAATTTCTTGATGACTTAGATTATACTTTGAAGTAAGCTTTGAATTGTAAGGGACTCTTAGCACATGTGAGGTCTTCGTATTTTGTATTTTTGGAATTAAATACCTCGCACTTCTCTTGACAAATGAAACTTATAACTTGAACTCATACTTTGGATTCCAACTTCTAATTCCTTCCAAATTGAACCTTCTTTGATGAACCACCAATAGAGCAAACAAATATCTCTTAATCTTGAGTAGCTTACAAAGGGGGGAATGCCATCACACAGCCAATGACTAACCTTCAGGGACCAAATTCCATATCAGAGGGTATTTTGTGGGAGGAAAGATGGAGAGTCTTGAGGGGAAAAAGGCTTGGTAATGGTTTAGGGATCGGAAGATGGAGGCACTCATCCTCATAGGAATCCACACACATTTACCAAGGCCCAAGAACCTTCCACACACACTCACAGCACAACCTTCAAAATTCTTGAAACCTCCGCAACAGTACCTGTACTCATAAATGAAGCGAGCAGACAAAAACAAGATAAAGCGGTTAGTTATGCACGAATGATTGACCTAATATGTTATGCAAAGAACAAGGGATCTTAGGGTAAAAAATTAGGGTGCAACAATCCCTAGTAGAGTTTCTCATCTCTTTCTCTTGGTTTGGACACCATTTCTCTCTTACCTGTATTCTCTTGGTTTGGACACCACTTTCCATTGTTTTTCCTTTTCCGTTCAGTTCCACGAACTACGGAAGCTCTGATTCTGCATTCTTTTGAATGTATGATACGTAGGCATGAGATCGCAATGATCTCGGCGAGCACACTTCCACCCTTCTTTCCTTCTCCCTTTCTTTTCCTTTCTGTCCCCTGGTTCCTCTGAACTATGGCGCTCTGACTTCCTCATTGCACTATGAGGGTACGTAGGCACGAGGACTTCGTTCCTCCGCGAGCACTCTCTTTCTTTCTTATCTTTTCCCCTTTTCTCTCTCTCTCCCCTTCTTTTAGCTAGAAGCCTTTAGATAGATAACCCATCCAAGCCTATAAGCAAGCGAATGGTTCCCGTTGAGTATGACGGATACGTTAGGTGCTAATACCTTCCTTTCGCATAACCGACCCTCCGTTCCCGTTTCTCTTCCCCTTGGGTTTTATCGATACTTTCCCTGTCCTTTGGGACTAAATAAAGTTCGGTGGCGACTCTGTTGTATCTTTGAGTGTGCGATTCGCTTAGGTAGATTTCCAGCCATCTTCAGCCGGCAAACTTCAGATTTATTCCCGTTTCACTTATTTTTTCTATACCCAACTTTTTGAAAATTGAGAGGGGCATTAGACTCACACTAGCACCCGAATAAATCAAGACTTTCTTAAAAGTTCTGTCCTTTATGGTACAGGGAATCAATACAGAACCTAGATCTTTCCTTTTGATTAGAGTTCTCCAACCTTGTGATCCCCCACTGCTCTCTTCAATTATACTCTTTAGCTCCTCTCCACTAGGTTTCTTTTTCCCAATAACCTCCTTCATGAATTTCTTATATAGAGGCATTTGTTCAAGTGCTTCAAAGAAGGGCATATTAATCTCTAACTTTTTGGAACTATGAGCTGAATTTCTCAAAGTCTTTTTCCTGTGTCTCCTTCTTTGTCACTCTTGAGGGGTACGGTAACTTGATCTTAGGTTTAACCACTTCTTTTCTTTTCTCTTCGGTTGGCCTGGCTTCTTCTGGCTCTCTCTGACTTTCTCGCACTTCCAGATCCACCTCTATACACTGATACTCATTGGCCCCCCTCTCTTCTTCTTTTGCAACTTTTCGGCTCCTTATGGTAACAACATTGACATTCTCGTGACTCTTCAGATTGGGTATTGTGGCGCTTAGGAGGGCGCCTGATGCTTGAGCATTTGCAACTTGTTGAGCTATCAGACCCAGTTAAACCTCCAGATTCTTTATTGAGGCTGTGGTATTCCTATAGCTATTCCGGGTCTCTTCCTAAAATTGCATGTTATGAGCTGCCATTTTCTTAATGGCAATCTCCCATTGTGCTTTTGGGGAGCCTGTTGCTGCTGTGGGTATTGGTGTTGATTCTGATCTTTCCAGTAGAAGTTAGGATGATTCTTCCACCCCAGATTATAAGTTTGAGCGTAGGGGTTATTCTACTTTAGGAATTTTATCTCTTCAATTTGTTGCGGAGTCGCAACACAATATGCAGTATAATGAGGTCCACTATAAATCTCACAACTCATGGGTTGACCAGTTTGAACTTGTGCCACACTTTGAGTACCCACTTTTATAGCCTTTAATCTTCTTTCAACTTCTGCAGCAATATGATCTTCTACCTTCACAACCTGATTATTTGACTTCAAGTCAATCACACCCTCATATTTACTCACACTTCGATCATATAACTCCAAATGTTCATTGCCCGTAATAGCTTCAATAATTTTCCTGATGCCAGTCGCGGTGGTGAAGTTGGATGATCCACCGGCATCTGTATCAATAAGTTGCTTAGTTTTCATTCGGAGGCCATTGACGAACATCTGCATCAGCTCAGTTTGATCCATGTTATGAGTAGGACAGGCTACCAAAACCTTCTTGAACCTCTTGTAAGCGTCGTCGAGTGATTCTCCGTCCTTCTGTTTAAATTTCACAATATCATATCTTTTTTGGATATAAATATACGCCGGAAAATACTCATTCAGAAACGCCTTTTCCATCTCTTCCCAAGAGGTAATATTCTCAGCCGGTAATAAGTAGAACCACTCTTCAGCATCTTCTGAAAGATGAAAGGAAACATTCTCAACTTTTTTGCTTCCTCGGTGTGTCCCTCAATCTTGAGAGTGGTGCTCATAGTCAGAAACCTTTGTAAATGTTTGTTGGCATATTCATTGACCTTTCTGGTGAAAGGTCTCCTCTCAAGCTGAGTGATGGTGCTCGGATGCAGCTGAAAATTTGTCACATTCACTGGTTGGTTCACAATTGTTAACCGACCAGCCGGTGTATGTGCTGCTCCGTAATCCCCGAGGAGTTTCTCTGTTGGTTGCTCTGCAGTCATGGTCACTGTATCTTTGTCTGATTCTGAACCTGAGTTTGAGTGCTCCAAAGGTTCAGCTTTAGACGCTGCAAGTTTTGCTTTCCTACGCCTCTCGTGTAGCGTACTTTGAATTTTTGCGTAAAAAAAAAATTTGCTGGGGATTCTCCTCGCATAAACAGGTTAGACAAATAATAGTAATAAACCAAAAATTATACAAATAACAAAAAAAAAATTTGGTTGCAGAGCAACAAATTTTTAATTGAATTAACACAACTTATAATTTGGCAGTCCCCGGCAACGGCGCCAAGAACTTGAACGGAAAAATAGCAAGTGTACTAATTTTACCGATGTAGTAATAGTAGGGGTTATCCCCAGAATCCATCTCTCAAGGACTGCATGTAATTATGAGTGCAGATGCTATTTCAATTAAACAAAAATTCCTTAAGGGTTTGTTTGTTTTGAAAATTATAATAACAATTAAGAAAATAAGCAGAATGAATAAAACGACTTAGACAAATATGAGAAGATATGCTAGGAGAAGTGTATAAATCGCTCTGCAATAAACCCAAATATTATTCAAAGAGACATGCCTCAAACCTTAGCTTACCAAATCTTATTAGTATTTTTCCTTAATTCCTTAACAGAAAAACCTTTGATATTCTCCCTTGACCCTAATTCCTTTGAGATCTCGGAATAACATCAAGCAATAGTTTTGACAAGATTTTTAAAGGTTATTTCGGGGTATCCTCATTCCTAAGCAATATCTACCACAATATTATTTTACAAAAGCATTAGGTTGGTTTGTCCGACCTAACCCTAACCGTAAATCAATTTCAATTGGTTCGATCGAAAAAGCATTAAGAACATTGCAAAATAAAAGCTTAAAGGAAAAAGCATAATCTCATAGAATAATTCAAAATAGGTTCATTACATTGCAATTTAGGGACACCCCCCTAGCATTGGGGGTTTAGCTATTCATAATATTAAAAAGAAATGCAATATAAAAAGTAGTCATTTCAATGGTAATCAGATGAATTTGATCTTCAATTGTTGGAACTCATGAAGAATCTCCCTCTTCTGGATCACTTGATCGCATGAAAAACTATAATCTCAATTGTACGTCAAAGCCAAAAGTGTCTTCTCATTCCAAAAACTAGTCTAAATAGTCACAATTCACTCAGATCGATTGGAAATACCCAAAGCGCCCCACAGCTTAATATATAGAGAAAATATGAAAAAATTCAGGAAATCAACGTCAATGCTGACACGGGCCGTGTCAGCCAACACTGCCGGCCGTGTCAGCTTGCTGGATTTTATAACTGAAATTGTTTCGATCATAACTTTTGATCCGTAAGTCTGTTTTGGTCCCCGTTCGAAGCGTCGGAAAGCTAATGAAGAGAACTACAACATAGTACAAATACTAAACTTGGTTGCCCAATATTTTTCCATGTTTGTTGAATTTTAGGTCCAGGCATCCTCTGCTTCCTTCCAAAAACTCTTCTAAATTCCTGGAACTTCCATTTACTTCGCACGAGTACTTTGGGTTTTTCCACTTAGACCTGAAACCATCGAAAACTACCAAACCAAAGTATAAATGCAATATAATTGAAATAAAACAACAAATCATAAAATGTGAGAGTAAAATATGACAAGTAAAATTGACTTGAAAAACAATGACAATACAAAACAAAGTGCTACCGATTTCGCGGATTCATGCCGAAAAATTGACGAAAACTAGTAGAAATGGTGACCGATCATTACTCAACGTATTTTTATTGATGGAGAGGTGAATCGGGTGAGTACAAAATGCTATAGCTGTGAATGAATTTCTTGGTAATAACTGGAGAAAGGTAATGTGAATCAAATGGTTAAGAAATCATATGATAGACAATTGAATGAGATTTTTGTATAAGATGAATTTCCTTGAATGTTGTAGGTAATTCCTAATTCCAATGAAACATTAGGAGTATTGATACTAGAATTTTTAGACAGGTGTTGGTGTTACATAGGTTGTTGTTATTCTGTGTGAAAAATGGACTGTATTGTGACACAATTTGTTATGATGTGTATGTTTAGTCACAATGGAAAATTCAGCTATGGGTATGCTAGCTCGCCCGGAAAGAGCTCTTAAATGGAGAATTTTTATGAGACAAGAATTGATGGTGTAGATGGTGAAATTGTTGGCCTTTTCGGAGTTTTTGATGGTATAGTTGCACATTTCTCTAGTTTCTGTTAGGAAATCATGCTATGGATTTCTATATCACAAATTTTTTTATTAATCTGTTTCTTTTCTGGATTTTACATTTGTTGAAGCGGTAAAGCGGCAAGCAACAAAAAAATTTGGAAGTATTTTTCCAGGAATTTATCGTGTCCACAGAGATCGGTGATATTGAACTGCCGTTCGACAATTTAAATGTTAAAGAGTTTGGGTTTAAAATTGGTTAAAGTAAAAGCAGAAAAGTAAATATTAACCCAAAAAGAATTCATTCTTCAGAGAGAAGAAACTTATCTGGCATGCACATAATCCACTCCTCACAAACTTAAAGTTATCGACCAGTTATACTCAACCTATAATACTCTTCAATATCATCCAGCATCACTCACAACACATGTCCATCTCTGGCACACTCAACCATGCTACCCTCGTCGACACTCTCACACTCAACTTAAGACACGGAGGCATTAAGCTTTGACTCCTATTGAAGATTGTTAGCTCTAAATCTGTCTCTAGCATCCAGAAACTAACAGATAATCATCCCTAATGAAGGTTTGCGATGTTTATCTCTAACACAACCCAAACTCTGCGCATAAAGCAAAAATCAGAGACAATCATCGATAAAGATTTGTAAAGCAAATTAAATATAATGCCATGGGCGACAAATATACATGAGTTCAAAGTAAATACATATACAACAACCCAACATAGTATAAAAACACAAAGAAGAAAAGAAATGAATCAAACATCTCGCGGTTTTTCAACGCCGATCGACGATCAATCCATCCCGGTTCATCCGTGAGTAAGCTTCCATGTTGTTTTCTAAGCTAATCTCACTAAAAAATGAGGTTGATGAAGTTGGGAGAACAAAAATCACCCTCAAACAACATAACCCAGCAAAATTGAAGTAAAATGAAATATATACAAAAATTATGTCTCAGACACGCCGACCGGCGGCATAATGGCTTCGCCCAGCGGAGCACTTTATTACACTCACACCAGCTGCATACTTAAATAGGCTGACAACAAATATCAAGCTTCCCCCAGCAGAAAAAAGCATTTCCCGACGAAAGCTCAAAAACCTGGAATGCTACTAGAATTTCCTTACTTCCTCTCGCCTCTGCTTCGCCCAGCGAAAGGCAGCTTTGCCCGGCAGAAGGAACTTTGCCCAGCGGAACATGACAGTCAGCAAATCTTCTGGTGTGACTCGCCGTCAAAAGGCAGTATCGCCCAGCGACACTAGCTTCGCCCAGCGAAATCAGGCTGACTGCACTTATTTATTTTGGCTTTCTTTCTTTGCCTTCTTCCTTTTATTGATCCAAATGGTACATCCTGGAGCTTTTATTACTCATTGCTCCAACAATGCTTAATTACCTACAAAATGAATGGAAAACTATTAATCGTTACATAAATGAATCAAAAACACAAGTATCCACTAAGTAATGTATTTATACACAAAG
Source organism: Lathyrus tuberosus (assembly GCA_022829125.1). Taxonomy (NCBI): domain Eukaryota; kingdom Viridiplantae; phylum Streptophyta; class Magnoliopsida; order Fabales; family Fabaceae; genus Lathyrus; species Lathyrus tuberosus. Next base: position 8,086,595 of record JALAZF010000082.1, on the reverse strand, counting down.
TTGGAGAATTATTCAATAAAATTACACTAAAACATGATAAGTGTCACAAAATTATATATACAAAACATTACAAATTAACACTTATCAACAATGAAGAACTAACTGCAAGTTTCTTGTTTATTACTCTTTCAGGTCATGGTGGTATTCGTGTTGTGGTGTATGTTAAGAAAAACGTGTTTAGTAATTTGATAAGTCACCCAAAAATTATTTCTGACACCAAATCAGCCATATGTATGTTATCTCCTATTGCTTATTGCAGCATGATTCTTATGTTTTGTGATTTACTAAATCTATATAATAATTCATATTTTTCTACAGCTGATGCATATAATCATACCAATTTGGAATATCTAAAATAGGAAAACAATCATCACAAAGATGCAGGATCTACTGCATCTATTTCCATTCTTGTTGGTGATCTTTTGCTTGTTGTAAATGTTGGAGACTCTAGGGATGTTATATGCAGGGGTGGTAATGGTAAGAGTACTAGCCTCATATATTATTTAGTTGATTTCCTTCCCCTAAAAGTAATCCATAGGTTGGAGATGATACACAAAATGAACCACTCTTTAGATTTTTTTGGGTAGACCCTGACCTTATCCTAATATTCCGAGCGAACCAGGGTCTTTACTAATCATTTTCATGTGGTTTCTTCTATATAAAAAAAATCCTAACTATCAGTAGGTATAAAAAAATCAGTTAGATTAGATGCAGACCTATTTCTGTTTATGGCCTGCTATCATTTTATCATACAATAATTAGTGCAATATAATCGCTTCTAACCTTCCTATGTAGAATGATTACTCAATATTTTCCTTCGAATTATGCTTTCTTGTGGCATTTGTTGTTTCTCAAGATCATAAGCCAGACCAAACTGATGAGAGGCAAAGGATTGAAGACGCAGGAGGCTTTGTTATGTGGGCTGGTATGATGACATGATTATATATTTTCATTTACTTAAAATATTTGCTTCTTGTTTATCGCTATTGATAAGCATAATTTTTACAGGAACTTGGAGAGTTGGAGGTGTTCTTGCTGTTTCTCGTGCATTTGGCGATAGACTCTTGAAGCAGTATGTTGTTGCTGATCCTGAAATCTAGGTATGTGTCTATTATGGTTGGTGACCTTAAATCTGATTAATTTTGCTTTTATGTGTATTTATATTGCATGATTGTGGTTTTGCAGGAAGAAAAAGTTAACAGTTCTCTTGAGTTTCTTATTCTGGCCAGTGATGGGCTATGGGACGTTGTTACAAACGAGGTTTGCAACAATATTCATTTCCTTCCTTTTCACTTCTCTCTGATGATTGTTATGAATCTACATCCTAACTACTTAAATTTCGATGAATTAAGCCCTGCTAACTAGAGTTTGATTGTTTTATCTCTATCCTTAAATGAAACATTAGGAGTATTGATACTTAAATTCTAAAGTTCTGATGTCACATGACGTTATTCATGTTTTCTCTCTATCCTCATGGATTAAGGGAAAGTGAATGAAAGTATAGGAAAAAAAGAGAATGATAAACCAGAGGCCAAATCATAAGAGTCTCTGTCGTGTGAAATTGATGAAATGATTCACTTAAAATTTCAATAAGGTACACTATTAAATGTTTAGTTTACTGTGTTACTAGGAATTGTTTGTTTGAATGAATTGGAAGCTTCTTGATATTTTGTTACTTGTAGCCAAAGGAAAATTAAACATCATGATTTAGACAAAATTCAACATCTTTTGTTTTCTTTATTTACTTTACGTTCTTATTTTGTTTGAATATATTAGTTACTGATACTATTAGTGTAGGTAACTATGTGTTTCTATCAAGGTTTCATAGTCCAATATTCTATTTCCTATATTAGTAATCTGGGTTATTTATGCAGCTTGCAAAATTAGCACGTAATAAAGTGGTTGCAACTTGTGGAGGTGGGGCAAGAGCAAAGCTTCAATAAGAGTTGGGAGTCAACAGAGTCATAGACTATAATAGTAAAGATATAAAAATGGTATTTGTTTAAACCTTTGATTTGTTTGTGGTTCTATTAATAGTAACTATGGTATATTATCAAATATTATCACATTTTTTTATTGTGTATTTTTAAATAACTATAGAGAACATCTTTTGTAGCTCTGGAACACTAATTAATTTTGCTTATTGGAGATAAGGTTTATACCAAACTAGATAGATACTACAGAGAAGAGCGGGTTACCAAGAATTGAAAGCCTAGATTACAAATTGAAATTTGTTGAGGTATTTTTCCTATCTTGTATCCATTTCCGTTGTGACAGCTTACAGATGAGGAGAATTAATGTGTGTGCTCAGATGTTTAGATGAGGAGAATTAATGTGTGTGCTCAGACGTTTGCTCCGTAAGTACCGTGAATCCAAGAAGGTTGACAAGCACATGTACCATGACATGAACATGAAGGTTAAGGGTAATGTTTTTAAGAATAAGAGAGTTCTAATGGAGAGCATCCACAAGTCTAAAGCTGAGAAGGCAAGAGAGAAGTCTTTGTATGACCAGTTTGAGGCCAAGCGTGCCAAGAACAAGGCCCAGCCGAGAAAGGAAGTTTACTCGGTGGGAGGAGCGGTTTGTTCAAGTGAGTTTCCTATACTATCTTCAGAATCTATTTACACATAGATTTGTATGCTTTTAGTGTTACTGTTTTAACAAGTATTTAATAGAGATTTTGTTACTGTGTTATACAAGTGTTTAATGGAGATTTTATTTCTTTGTAAAATGTTTAGGGTCCTGGAGGAGTAGAGAAGCCAGCAGCAGCTCCTGCTGCTGTTCCACCAGTTGAAGCAGCAAAGCAAACCCAGTGAGTGACATAATTTATGCTTGACATGTATCTACTATCTTTAGGTCATTCTCTGTATGATTTTTTAAATTAATATATTTTGTGCAGACCATCAAAGAAATCCAAGAAGGTTGTGGCAGCTTGAATTTGCATGGCAGAATAGTACATTCTTCTACACTATTACCTGTTTTAATCACCCCTCCAACCCTACTGCTTACCCCCGAACCTTGGCTTTCTTCTATACTACATTGCCTAGCTAAACCCGAGTTCTCCATCACTACTGCAATATTACTGTCATGTAAGATACTGAACAGGTTATTCTTCCAAAACTAGAATTTGTGTATCAATGCAACATAACTTATTAAATCTTGGAGCAATACATTTTGTTGAAAATCTTCTCTCAAGCCCCATTTTAACTGGTTTAATTTTCCATTGTTTGTATCGTATTTGGAAACATATGGAGATTAGGAAGAATATCAACAAAACTTAATAGGGAACAAAGACAACTCTTGGATGTCATGATATCTTCAGGAGACTTAGTTCTTCAACTTATAAATGACATACTTGATCTTTCCAAAGTTGAGTTAGGTTAGGAATCTCCTTTACAATTGCTTGTTATTATTGACTTATTCAAATACTGATTTTTATGTTTTGTGAATACTAGGTCCTGTTTGGATAAACAACTCAAATAGGTGCTTATAGCATAAACGCTTATCATATAAGGACTTATGTATAAGATATTTCTATAATAAAAGATAAAATAAAGTAAAACTATTTTCATATAAGCTATAAGTTGTCTTTTACACTTTTGTAGAGAGCTTATGAAAATAAGCTTAAAACAACTTATGGATAGCTTCCATTTTAAGCAATTTTTAGAATTTTTTTAGATTCTCATTTATTTAAGAATCTGTATCAAATGATTAAATTTATTCTCAATTCACAAATCATCTGTAGGAGCCATGAAATTGGAAGCTACCAAATTCAGGCCAAGAGAGGAAGTAAGGCATGTACTCCAGACAGCTGCAGCATCATTGTAGAAAATGTTAACATTGGAAGGAGTTATAGTAGATGATGTACCTATTTAGTGAGGGGAATGGTGATAATGTAACTTGCTTTTTCAAAATTTTATCATGATGAATTTAAACATGTTCTTGACCTTATTGTGGATCTTGATTTTTTTTTGTTTAATAAAATTATAATTTTTCATGGTATTTTGTATTGTCGGAATTGAATAATTGTAATAGTATTGGTATTCTACAAGAGATAACGTAGCAATTTTTAATTTTTTTTAAAAAATAATATAATTATGGCGGTTATAACCGTCGCTATTTTTAATTAAATATATATTATATAATTATGGCGGTTACAACCGTCGCTATTTTTAATTAAATATATATTATACAATTATGGCAGTTACAACCGTCGTAATAATATGTTGGAGGCAGTTTCAAAACCGTCGCGGAATGTTACGGAAGTTGGAGCGACAGTTTTACAAACCGTCGCAAAACAGCCTCGCGACACACGTTTCTACGACAGAAGGGGAACTGTCGTGACTTGCAATTTGCGTCGGTTCAAACCGCCGTAATCTGCCAAAAATAACCGTCGTAATTTGCCAATTTTCTTGTAGTGGGTCAAGTAGAAGCTGCCAACGAGGTTATCCTAGGTGGCATAAAAAAGAAGCTGGAGGAAACATAGGGAATGTGGGCCGAGTACTTACACGAGATCTTGTGGTCATACCACACAACACCACATTCAACTACTCAAGATACCGGTGGAAATCAATACCCCGACTTGGAGGCGTGAACACTTTGATGAAATCACCAACATGGATAGTTTGAACATCTCGACTGACTAGATAGATGAGGTCAGAGAGACAGCACGGATCAGAGAAGTCGCTGTAAAACAGAGGTTGGCAAGAAGATACAACCTGAAAGTCCAGCTGAGGGAGTTCCAAGAAGGAGGCCTGGTCTTGAAGAAAATCACAGACCCAAAAAACAAGGGGAAGCTCGCCCTCAATTGGGAAGGGCCATTAAGGGTACTTCGAAAGCTAAACAACGAAGCATATGAAGGTGTGAAAAACACAAGAAAGGAGGGGGGTTGAATTGGTTTTTCAAAATAAAATCGTTTCTTTCTTTTAATCACTTTTAACAACTCTTTCACTTATAAGTAATAACCTTATTGAAGCTGAGAGAGATAACACAGTATGTTTATACTAGTTCACTTGAGAAATACTCAAGTTAATCTAGTCCACCCGCCAAGGTGATTTTGCCTCTCCCAATCGAGGTCTTAATCCACTAATCAATCAGATTAATACAATGCACTAGCCAAACTGCTGGTGACTAACAACAACCTCTAAAACTCTCAAGTTCTAGACTTCTCAAGAAATACAACCTCATCGGTCTTTCTCAAGGAACAACCTCTAAGACAACACGTCTTATACTTCTCAATAAATACAACCCTACAGGTCTTTCTCAAGGAATACAAACCTAAGTTTGAATAAGTTTCGTTTACAGGAAAGTGCTTCTTATACAAGCTGAAATGTAGACAAGTTTAGATCAAGATGTCTTAAGAAAGATATTGGTTAGAAAGTATTTTTGCAGTGAGCATTCGTATATATCTTTCTTCAAGTCTTCGCGTCTTTATATAGCCATGTAAAAAGTAGCCATTGAAAAGTAATCATGATAGCTATCTAGACTGGCGGCTTGATGGAGACGTGAGGACAGATAATACTTTTGCGTCTTGTCTTGTTATGATATCTTCGTTTGAACCATTTGCACTGGTTCCAAGATATTTTCATTTGTATTGTACTTCATAGCTTAGTCTTCTTGGCTTCCTAATTTCAGAGGCTTCTGCGAGCATGGGTAAGAAGGGAAAACGTAGCTTGATTCTTAGGATATTCAAGTCTTTGAGTCCTCAAAACTGCGTCTTCGGAGTTTTCAACACTTGGTCTTCAGAACCTTGTTCACTTAGAAAATTGTCTTCATATCTTCAAAGGCTTTAGATAGTATTTAATTGAAGCATGAGTAGAGACAATGGTTGGGTCTTCAGAACCTTTATCAGGGAGCGAAAGCCTTCAGCATCTGGACTTCGTTTAATCAGAACCTCTGTCTTCAGATCTTCAGAACTTGTTCTCTATCCATATTATATCAGAGTCTTGCCAACTTCAGATTTTTCTGAAGCAATTTATGTTATTTAACACATTAAGAGTAGCACGTAGGCGAAGTATTTTCTTTTAGCATTATGTCCATGCCAATCAAGGGAAGCATATCCTGTTTGTTAGATTCTCAAAAATAACAAACATTAGACTTACAAAATTATTCATACAAACATACTCGTTTGATATCGTCAAAACTTAGAAGTAATATTGCAGAACCAAATCTTGTTCTCACAATCTCCCCCTTTTTGATGATGACAAAACTATGTATTTTGATGACACAATTTTGTACAAAATGCAAGGTTAATAAAAGGTTTAAGGAATGCATATCCTTCGTATGAAATACTCCCCCTTAGTCTTAGACTTGATGAAATTCTCTGGATGAACTCCCCCTTATTCCAATAGGTCAGATACTGAGTTCTGATTTTCTGAAGATTAACTTCATGATGTTTTAATCGGATCAGAATTCCTGAAAAGAAAAGCAATCTAATAGAAATAACAGTTTATTGGTTAGAATGTAAACAACGTTATTTTTCAGAGATTAACTATGAGAATTAAAATATCACATTCATTCCTTCTCCCCCTTTGTGTCATGATCAAAAATATTTGTAGTCCAAGGGTGAAAAACTAAGATCTAAAATCTTAAAAAAATAAGAGAAACACAGACAAGCTTATGTGCTTCCAGAGGACATCTTATCCAGAATCTTCTGAAGCATGCTCTGGACATTTGCATTGACAGTCTTTTATTCTTCAAAATTTTCTCTAAATTTCTGTTGTTCTCCTGTAATTTCCTCAATTGTGTTTTCCAACCGTATTATAGCAGGATCAGATGAGGAACCAACTGCAGCATCTTGCTTAGCTTTTTCCGCAGCTTCAGCTTCTTGCGCCAATTTGTCTTCTTCAGCAGCCTTTTCTGCTAGAAGTCTTGCTTCTTCAGTAACTTTTTCTCCAGCTTCTTTCTGGTTTGCAGCCAAAAACTTGAGTTCCCTTATCCGCTCTTCAGCTTCTGCTCTTTCCTTTGCCAACTGAACTCCAGCAGTTTTAGTGGCGTCTGAAAAGCTTGTAATTCTTGCGAATTCAGAATCCAACCATTTCTAGAAGATTTTCCAAGAATTCTCAAACTCCAGAGGCTTGACACTTGTGCTTACTTCTGCTCTTAATTTCGTAACCTTCTTTAACTCCTTGTTACGAAATTGACCAATGCATTCTTCAAGAGTTGTTGGAAAGGGTATGTCATAGATGACCAAAGCAAGGTCATGCTCAGCAGAGTTGGTTTCAGATAGTGCTGGTTGAGATGAAACAATCTCAGTATGAGTATGTTCAGTCGATGGTTTATCAGTAGGAGATGACACCTCTGGGGTATCTGAAACCATGAGAGGTTCAGATGAGACATTCTCTAGAGTTTCAGAGATGGTTTCCTCAGAGCTTGATTTAATGTTAAGGACATGAGAATCGGAGATTAGGTTCGGGGAACCTTGTTCATTCGGTTGAATGAGTGAAGAGATTATTGTCGAGGTGTAGGTAGGAATGGCTTCACATGAAATATGTGTACTGATTGATGGAGTAGGAGGTGGTTGGATAGCGGTAGTTGGAGGAGGAATCGAAAATGATGGTGGTTTAAACTTTACTTGTGGATTGGAGGTAGGTATGTGTTAAACGATGGCTAGGATCTAGAAGGGGGGTTAAATAGATCCCACAATTTTATACACGCAAATGGTTACCAAAAATTGTTTTTAAAAAGTTTTTCCGGAAGCAACCACTAAATCACACGTCTACAACGAACCTCTACTAAAAGGATCGGATATGCACGACAATATTAGGAATGAAATTACGGATGTGAAAAATTCAGATTAATCAACCAAAATTAAATGCAATCAATCAAATTTTGTTTACTTGATACTTATCCAATTACCACCGAGATAGGTTGACAAAAATTAATGGCAAAAGCGTTCGATTTTACGTTTAATCAAATTATCGAACACTTGACATGCGCAAACACACCAAGTGCAGATTTCCAAATAATGTGAATTTAAAGCTGATCTCAAATACAATCCAAGAGATTGTATCAATTTTACAAAACAATTTTCAGCTCAAAATTACACTATCTCGGAAATTTCGATCAATCGATAATTCACAAATTCGAATAATATCAAATGTAAATATTTAAGGGAGAGAGAGAACAAACACGATTTGATTAGGTTGTTCCCTAATCGTCCTCGCTATGGGTACCTCTGCCCCCAATCCCACAATTGGAATTGAGATATATATAAATTGTCGTTTGCAAATTGTTTATACAAGAGAAGAACAATGAACATCCAAACCCTCAAACGTCTTTGATTGTTGATGCATAGTCTTCTCTCCCCTTAATTCAAGACGAATCAAGTGCCTCGAATCTGGTTGAACAAATCACCGTCTCACGCTACCAGACTGCAAGAACCCACCGTTCTCAGTCACCTTCACTCGGTCGATTTCGATCTCCCACAATTCGATCCCCAAACCTTTCTTCTTCGATCCTCTGACTGTAGATACTAAACCAAACGAACACTCTGTTCTTCGGTAACCTTCGTACATCTGAATCTTTGTAGAACGGAATGGTTTGTGCAAAAACCCCCAAAACCTTCGTACATATGAATTTTCACGTTTCTTGTTATATGAAAATATGAGATGAACCAATTATATATAATGAAGAAATGACTAACTATGTGAAATAACAGAAATAACAGAAAAAATAGCCCAGGTAGCGAGCGGTCGACCGCCCATCACATAAGGGTCGGCGTGAGCTAACCCGTAGGAATATCTACGCAAATTAAGCGACCATGCGTCGACCGCTCAACACCTTGCATCGACGCAAGCATACTGATTTTACAAAAATTCAAAGGCCCTGAAGCATACGTCGACCGCATGCATCAAGGAGGTCAGCGTGCGCTAACCCAAAGGTTTCACAAGAAATGTTCAAAACAGCATGAGTCGACTCATGCTCACCTTGGGTCGACCCAAGATCTGCAAATTTTTAGGAAAATCATTTTTCTGCACCTTTTTGCTGACAAAGACTTGAATCATGTATACCCAACATTAATATCATGATCATGCACATGTAGAAATTTGTGTAGACCTCTTCCTATATGTTTAGACACATGAAACATAATGGTTAGATGCAACTTGCCCGACAATGAAGTGATACCGCCCAAATTACAATCAAAAGACTATCATACTTGTTGACATCATTAAAACAGAAATAGATGAAAGACCTTAGCCCTCACATACTCCCCCTTTTTTATGATGGCAACATTGTCGGTCTTTCTCTTGATTTATAATTTGAGGACGAAAGACTCCCCCTGTCTTTGTGCAATACTGTAATATCTGCTGCTTTAACATTTTCTGCTGCTAGTATCCTTCTCCCCCTTTGACAACATCAAAAAGAAGAGAAGAAGGTGGTCAAAGAGATAGCATCATAACAAGTAAAGGTTCATTCATCAATTTGCAAAACAGTGACACTAACAAGCATCCACATATGATACAGTTAATGCAATATTATAAACGGATAAATACGGAACACTTTAAATAAACACAATTCATTCCATAATAGTTCAAACTAAAGGAACATAGTTCAAATTCAAAATAAACTGAAACAACATGCAAGAAAAGAACAAAACATTCAATCAAAACACAAATGATATCATGCACTAAGAATGATCCTAATCCCTATGGTCTCCTCCCCCTAAATGGGTGACCTCGTCCCCGGTAATGGTGGCTTGGTGGTGGCAGCTCCTCGAGGAACTGATTCAACTCGATAACATTGCTGTTGAGAATGCCTAAACTGTTGGTTAGATTTTGAGTTTGAATTGTCATAGCATTTTCCAAATGGGCAAATTTGGTCATGGATGCATAAACAAACCTACTGAAGTTCTGGGTGTGAGCATCCAACTGATTGGAAAGTGAAGTGAACCTCTCCTCCTGAGCAGTGTACCTCTGATCTTGTAATTCCCGGAATTGCTCTTATTCTAACTGTATCTGATTCAACATAGCTAGAATTTCTTCAGTGTCCTGGAAAGCTTGTTGTGGCTGTGGAGTCAGAGGTGTAGAATACTCAGGCTGTTGCCAGTCGTATTCGTCACTTTGTTGTTGGCAACCATAGTTTGGAGGAACATAAGCAGCGCCAAGAGATGTCCAGCTGTTGTGTTGCCATTCTCCCCAGCCCTGATTATCATAAGTCTCCTCTGGTTGAGAATAACCCATCCATGCCGCATTATCTTTGTCTTCCATATTCACATCAGCATTGTTACCAGCTTGGTTTTCATTCACATGTCCTTCCGTAATATCTTAGTCGTCAGGAACATTATGAAGAGGTTGAGTTGCTTTAGCCCTGTACTTGTACTCATTTTCAACCGAATCCCAAAAATAACCCATCATGGTGAGAGTCTTTTGTTGAAGTTGATGCTCAGATGAAATAGTGATATAGTGAATGTTCGGAACCGAGATACCAGCCTTATTTAAAATATTTTGAATACATGACGTATAACCTAAAGTCGTACCTTTTGTAGAGTCGCGGAGGGCAAACATATGGTATGTAAAGTAATATGGCCAGTTGATTTGAATCTTGTTCTTCAGGATATAGATGAGATGAACCTCCGCTTTATCAACTCTAGAGAACCCTCCTTTCTTAGGTCGCAAAATATGAGCGACAATCCACTGTAGAATGTGATCAATAAATTTCAGATGACCCGTTGTAACCTTTTTTGGAAACAGCTCGCTGGCTACAACATCATCCGAGTATGGTTCACGCAACATAGAGTTCAAAGTAGTTTTAAACTCATAGCCGTGAACAAACTTGGTATTAGTCACTTCAGGAAGATTTTCATGAGTTTCCAAACTGAACAAACTAGTCCATACAACATCGTTCATAGAATAGGACGTGTTATTCATAGAATACTTAAAATCCGTACCTTCAAATTTTCCCTCAATTCCGCAATAGAACAAGCGAACCAAATCACAATTAAATTTATCATCACATTCTAGGAATTCATCAAAATTCTGAGCATTCAGCATTTCAATTACCTCTGTGAGATGATAATCTGGAGCCATCAGAGAGTAGTAGGCATGTTGTTGAATAATAGTACGGTTGTGGAAATCATTATTGTAAGACTCGGACAGAGCATCAGAGAGTAGAGACATAACATTTACCGGAGTTGAAGAAGTTCCGGCTCTTGATGTTGAAGCTTTTGTAGTCCGTTTACCAGTTGCACGGTGAGAAGCCATTGTTGAAGAAAGTGAGGAAGAAGATGAACAGTGCGCAATGAACAGTACGCAAATGATGAATAATGACAGAACTCTTTCTTCCAAATACCTTGTGAAACCCTTTTCTTAAAGACCTTGTGAATCCAATTTATGTGGGTTTCGATGATTATGAGTTTTGATGGATTTTGAGTGAGAAGATTGAAAGTGTAGGCGAGGAGAAGACCAAAGACTAGATTTAATGACATGTAAATATAAGAATAAAGTGTATTAAAAATGATGCAGTCCCTTTTTGAGACAACCAGGCGGTGCACGAGCTCCCAAGAAAAGAAGATTCTGGGTTTGCCGACCATGCGTCGACCTAAGTAGGTCGTGCGTCGGCGCATACTGACGAAACTTAAAAATTTTTAAAATACTTGAGATGTGTCGACCTATGGTAGGCGCGCGCTAACCCAGTTGTTTTCCAAAAAAAAATTCAATTCATGAGTCGACCCATGATATGTTTTGGTCGACTCATCCAAGAAAAAATGGAAAAAATCATATTTTATCATATAAGTGCACCCATAAAAGATAAATGAACATGCCAACACTTAAATCAAACATCCAAATGAATAATATATACTTATATGTGTAATAAACATCATCTTTAAAAATTCAACATGGTACATACATAAAGAAAGCTTATGAAGTGGAACGATATTACCTTGATCATGATTGATGACGAGAGCCCTCACATATAGCTCAATAACTCTTTGCAACATTAGTCAAAACATAAACATGCATATATATATATATATGTATGTGTGTGTGTGAAGAGCTACTATTTTAAAGGATTATCAAACACAATCCGAAATGTCGAGAACGCCTAGTTCCCTACGGATGTGAAAGAAAGGCTTAGTAGCTAGTGGTTTTGTAAAAATGTCAGCAAGTTGATTTTTAGTATCAACATGCTCAAATACCACATCACCTTTCTCTACATGATCCCTAAGGAAATGATGACGTATTTCGATATGTTTGGTACGTGAATGTAATACGGGATTCTTAGTTAGGTTAATAGCACTAGTGTTATCGCACAAAATGGGAATGCACTCAAGTTTTAAATTGAAATCAAGCAATTGTTGCTTAAGCCATAGGACTTGAGCACAACAACTACCGGCGGCAACGTATTCCGCCTCGGCTGTTGACAAAGCAACGAAAACCTGTTTCTTGCTATGCCAACTCACCAAGGAATTTGCGAAAAAGTGACATGTGCCACTAGTACTTTTCCTATTCAATTTGCACCCGGCAAAGTCAGAATCAGAATAGCCAACTAAGGAACAAACACTACCTTTGGAATACCACAGTCCATACTTTGGAGTACCGGAGAGGTATCAAAGTATGCGCTTAACTGCTTTTAAGTGGGATTCCTTGGGACGTCCTTGTTACCTCGCACACATGCATACACTGAACATAATATCGGGATGTGATGCAGTAAGATAAAGAAGAGATCCAATCATACCTCTATACCTTTTTACCTCTACATCCTTACCATTTTCGTCACGATCAAGATTTGCACTAGTAGGCATTGGATTATCTATTGCTTTGCAGTTTAGCATGTCGAAATGTTTGAGAAGCTTAAGACAATATTTCGTTTGACTCACTAGTATGCCCTTTTCGAGTTGTTTGAATTACAATCAGAGGAAATAGTTTAGCTCCCCCATCATGCTCATTTCAAACTCCCCCTGCAACAAACTAGAAAACTCCTTGACCAAGATCATGTTAGTAGACTCGAAGATAATATCGTCAACATAAATTTGTACTAAGATTAAATGTTTTCCTTGACGTTTAATAAAGAGGGATATGTCAACCCTCCCTCTTGAATACCCTTGATCAAGTAAAAATTTGCTTAGACGTTCATACCAAGCCCTAGAGGCTTGTTTAAGTCCGTACAAAGCACGTTTGAGTTTATAAACATGATCGGGATATTCATGGGACTCAAAACCCGGAGGTTGGGCAACATAAACCTCTTCATTTATATATCCATTAAGGAAAGCACTTTTAACATCCATTTGGAATAATTTGAAGTTCTTAGTGCAAGCATAAGCAAGTAAAAGGCGTATACCCTCGAGTCGGGCAACCGGCGCATAAGTTTCCTCATAGTCGATTCCTTCCTCTTGGTTATAGCATTGCGCTATAAGCTACGCTTTGTTACGTGTTATAACTCCATTTTCATCAAGTTTATTCCTAAACACCCATCGGGTGCCGATTACTCGATGACCTCGCGGAGGAGGGACAAGGTCCCAAACCTCATTTCTCCTGAATTGATTTAGTTCATCTTGCATTGATAAAAACCAATTCTCATCGAGTAACGCCAGCTTTGCATTTTTAGGCTCAACTTGTGACACAAAAGCGGAGTAATAACAAAAGTTACTAAGTTTAGAGCGAGTGGTTACTCCATTAGAGATATCACCGAGAATGTTGTCAATTGAATGATATTTGGAAGACTTCCAAGCTGGAGGAAGTTCATCTTTATCAGAAGGATGATCCTCCTCACTCTTCATTGGTTGGTGATCCTTTTCCTGCTCAATACGCACCACTTCAGGCTGATCAGTTCCCTTATCAGTGTCCTTGAGTATGTCTTCAGAAGATACACCTGCACCATGAACAGAACTACCATCTCCGACATTTCTCATATAAGACTCATCAAAAGTAACATGAACTGACTGTTTAACTACACGTAACCTCTTATTATAAATTCTATACGCTTTACTTGACTGAGAGTATCCAAGAAAAATACCCTCGCCGGCCTGGCATCAAACTTACCAAGAGTCTCTTTTCCATTGTTTAACACAAAACATTTGCAACCAAATACATGAAGGTGAGAGATATTTGGCTTTCTCCCTTTTAAAAGCTCATACGGTGTCTTGTTTAGAATAGGCCGGATGAGCACCTTATTCAAAACGTAACAAGCCGTACTTATGGCGTCGACCCAAAAGTATTTTGGAAGTCCACTTTAATTGATCATAGTCCTTCCAAGTTCCTCCAAAACTCTATTTTTACGTTCCACCACCCCATTTTGTTGAGGGGTACGTGGTGCGGAAAAATTATGATCAATTCCATTGGATTCACAAAATGCTTCAAACAAATGATTTTCAAACTCACCCCCATGGTCACTTCTAATTGACACAATGTTCGTGTTTAACTTGTTTTGAGATAACTTAGCAAATCTTTCAAAGGCCGAAAAGGTATCACTCTTGTTTGCTAAGAAAATAGTCCAGCAAAACCTAGAAAAGTCATAGACTATTACAAAACCATAATAGTTACCACCTAGACTTTTAACCCTAGATGGTCCAAAGAGGTCTATATGGAGGAGCTCAAGGGGTCTCATAGTTGAAACAATGTTTTTAGATTTGAAAGAGATCCTTGTTTGTTTCCCCATTTGACAAGCATCACAAAGATGATCCTTTGTGAATTTGATTTTGGGCAAACCGATTACTAGGTCTTTAGAGACTATTTTGTTAAGCAAATCAAAATTGATGTGCACCAACCATCTATGCCACAACCATGAATCCTCATTCATAGTGACTAGACACTTGTCCCCATTCAACGATACCTCATTTAAGTCTAGCATATAGACGTTATCCACCCTCAAGCCCTTAAACACATCCTTTTTGTCACCATCTTCAATTATGCAACAATATTTTGAAAAATATACTTTGTAACTCTTGTCACATAGTTGACTAATGCTTAAAAGGTTGTGTTTAAGGCTTTCCACAAGAAGTACATCAGAGATAGTAGTAGATGAGGGGTTACCTACACTACCTTTTCCGAGAATCTGTCCCTTGTTGTTATCTCCGTAGGTGACAAACCAAAGTCGATGAAAAGAGATATGTCTCCAGTCATATGTCTCGAGCAGCCACTATCCAGAACCCGTCTTCTTTCGGCGGTCTCAAGACTTTGTGCCTACAAAACAATCAAGGGAATGTAGGTACCCAATTCTCATTGGGTCCTTTACGGTGAGTGAAACCAAGATCGCACTTGGGTAACCATTGATAAATACCTTTTGGAACAAGAAACCTTCTAAAACGGCATTTAGCACTAGTATGACCATGCTTACAACAATATAGGCAATTACGGTTCATTTGGAATTTACCTTTGCTATCACTATCTCGAATCACATACGTATACTTTTGATATGGATTATTCATACTTTCTCGATAATGTGATCGATCAATAGCAAACGTAACTTTAGGCTTAAGAGTCTTATCCTTATCCTTATCCTTGTCTTTCTTAAGTGATTGACAATCCGACTTGTAGTGCCCGAATTTTCCACAGTTATAACACGTCCCTTTTACCTTGCCATTCTTGTTGCCTTCATTTCTAGATTGTCTCCGAAATTTGAATAGATTTTTATCCGAGTGTTGAATCTCATTCTTCCAAACGTATCTATTGTATCTCTTCACAAATAGGCCAATGTCATCACCGGATTCATCATCTTCGTCATTATTAGTTTCATTATCACTTTGCTCTTGAGATGTGGACTTTGAACAAGAAGCCTTAAGAGCAATCGACTTCTTCTCCGTATCTTTTGTTTTCTCCTTCTTTATACTTTTCTCATGTTTATCCAAGCTAATGAGCACTTGTTCATGCACATCGAGTTTGCCAAATAATGTCGTGAGGTCTAGAGTAGCTAGATTATTGGCTTCCTTGATCACGGTGACCTTCGGTTGCCATTCCCTGTTAAGACACTTCAAGATTTTATTAGTAGCAACCTCGTTTGGAATTGGTTTACCAAGTACATGCAATTTGTTGATAATGTGAGTAAATCGTTTTTGCATATCCGCAATGGTTTCCCCTTGCTTCATGTAAAAAAGATCGAACTCTTATGTTAGTGTGTTGATACGGGCCATCTTAACATCATTAGTGCCTTCGTGGGCTACTTGTAAAGCATCCCACATGGCTTTGGCCATTTCACAATGAGAGACACGATAATATTCGTCAATTCCCAAAGAGGAGATCAAAATATTTCGTGCCTTCCAGTCATAGCTGTACTTTTTCTCGTCATTCTCATTCCATTGAGCTTCGGGTTTAGGAACAACAACGCCTTCACCATTTGTCATAGTAATTTCCATGGGACCGTTTAAAATAACGTTCCAAACCTTCCGATCTATGGAATTTATATGGACGTGCATACAATCCTTCCAGTAGCTGTAATTCTCGCCTAAAAAAACTGGAGCTCTATTATAAGCCCCTTTAGGTTCGTTCGCCATATTCCAAGAAGTTTTACTGAAGCACCAGATAAACTGGAGCTCGTGATACCACTTGTTAGACGATGGCTAGGATCTAGAAGGGGGGTTGAATAGATCCCACAATTTTATACACGCAAATGGTTACCAAAAATTGTTTTTAAAAAGTTTTTCCGGAAGCAACCACTGAATCACACGTCTACAAAGAACCTCTACTAAAAGGATCGGATATGCACGACAATATTAGGAATAAATTGCGGATGAGAAAAATTCAGATTAATCAACCAAAATTAAACGTAATCAATCAAATTTTGTTTACTTGATACTTATCCAATTACCACCGAGGTAGGTTGACAAAAATTAATGGCAAAAGCGTTCGATTTTGCGTTTAATAAAATTATCAAACACTTGGCTTGCGCAAACACACCAAGTGTAGATTTCCAAATAATGTGAATTTAAAGCTGATCCCAAATACAATCCAAGAGATTGTATCAATTTTACAAAACAATTTTCAGCTCAAAATTACACTATCTCAGAAATTTCGATCAATCGATAATTCACAAATTCGAATAATATCAAATGTAAAGATTTAAGGGAGAGAGAGAACAAACACGATTTGATTAGGTAGTTCCTTAATCGTCCTCGCTATGGGTACCTCTGCCCCCAATCCCATAATTGGAATTGAGATATATATAAATTGCCATTTGCAAATTATTTATAGAAGAGAAGAACAATGAACATCCAAACCCTCAAACGTCTTTGATTGTTGATACAGAGTCTTTTCTCCCCTTGATTCAAGACGAATCAAGTGCCTCGAATCTGGTTGAACAAATCACAGTCTCACGCTACTAGACTGCAAGAACCCACCATTCTCAGTCACCTTAACTCGGTCGATTTCGATCTCCCAAAATTCGATCCCCAAACCTTTCTTCTACGATCCTTCGACTGTAGCTACTAAACCAAACAAACACTCTGGTCTCCGATTACCTTCGCACGGCTGAATCTTTGTAGAACGGAACGGTTTGTGCAAAAAAAACCCCCAAAATCTCCTTGATACTTGGAGGACAAAACCTGAGGTTTTATTCGAGAAACACCTACCAATTCTCAACCCAGAACAGAAGATCACAACACTTCCTAATTCTGAACGTTATCACTTCAAAACAATGGGCGACACAAACAAAAATGATTATGTGTAATTGTTTGTTTACTTAAGGTTAAAGATGAAGATGAAGAGAAAAATTGGTATGAATTTTCACGTTTCTTGTTATATGAAAATATGAGATGAACCAACTATATATAATGAAGAAATGTCCAACTATGTGAAATAACAGAAATAACAGAAAAAATTAAATGCAGAAAAAATAGCCCAGGCAGCGAGCGGTCGACCGCCCATCACATAAGGGTCAGCGTGAGCTAACCAGTGGGAAGCATGCGTCGACCGCATGCATCAGGGAGGTCAGCGTGCGCTAACCCGAAGGTTTCATAAGAAATGTTCAAAAATAGCATGAGTCGACTCATGCTCACCTTGGGTCGACCCAAGATCTGCAAATTTTTAGAAAATCATTTTTCTGCACCTTTTTACTGACAAAGACTTGAATCATGTATACCAAACATTAATATCATGATCATGCACATGTAGAAATTTGTGTAGACCTCTTCATATATGTTTAGACACATGAACCATAATGGTTAGATACAACTTGCCCGACAATGAAGTGATACCGCCCAAATTACAATCTAAAGACTATCCTACTTATTGACATCATTAAAACGGAAATAGATGAAAGACCTTAGCCCTCACAGTATGAAGGTAGTTTGAGATGATGATAGGGCAGTAATAGTTTTAGTAACATTTATTGAAATGGAAGTATTGATAGCAGACTTACTGGCTTTCTAAAAAAGAAGAGACTGTAGAGTGGCAGTCTTAGAAGATTCAACTTTGTTATCCTTCTTCCTTTTCTTAGGCTCATAATCTTCTTCAGTTTGCTACCTCTTGCTCCTGGTAATGTGTTTAGGTTTTGGAACGATATCTTCAATTTTGAATTTGGTCATGTCATGTCCTTCTTCTCTCATCAAGGCAACGAATGCAGCAATTATTTGTATATTATCTCCTCTGTGATAGAAAGGATAGTCCGTTACAGGAAGTCTGGTTTTGATCACAGTGTCGTGAGAAATAGACAAGGGTTTCACTTCAACGTTCGTGACCATTTTCATATGCTTAAGGTTCACAGCATTGAAAGCCTCTCCTATGCTTGCAGTCAGGTATTCTGTATATTTGGCTTCTTTGACTAGATACTCCACTAAGCCACTTTCAACAAAAATATCAGAGAGAAGTCTTCCAAAAGGAATGTAGTTTACAATCTTTCTTTCCGGCGAGGCTGTTGTTCTTGTCTTGCGCACCATATCTCTTAGATAGTATAACAGAATAGATGGTAGACACATTTTCTCATTCTTGTGCAAATAGTATAACATGTACTTTTGATTTGCATTGAAGAAGTCTGCAACACTCTTTGAAGGTCTTGGATTGATACACCCAAGAATAATTTTATGCCAGATCCTCAGATTATCACGCAAGTTTTTGCTTTTATACTCTATAGTCCCAGATTGACAATTTGTGAAAATTCCTTTGTTGATGACAGAGTCAGATTTTTCGGTTTTTCCATAAACCCTTTTTCCTTTCAAGAACTTCATTCCTAGCAGATCTGAGATTGACTTCTCAGTGATAACAATCTCCTGTTCCATAACAAAGGATCTGAGATTGCCTCCAGAATTCTTTTACTAGGGCTTCATAGGTAGGACCTCTAAGTCTGTCAAAGTAACTTTTCCATCCTTGAGTGTTTAGTTGATCATCTAGGTTAAACCCATTATCACGAAGATTGTCGAAGTCGACATCTAGTTCTTTGAGAACGATTAGATCGTCCGCATGCACAACACAAGTAACTGAGGGATTTATTTGCGTTACATGGTTTGCATCGATCTTCGGAAGAGATGATGAAGTCGAAGCGATCGTTGCGGTGGTCGCAGAAGTTGTAGAAGGTGTGATAGATGAGGATGGTAACTCTTGAGAGGGATTCAGTGACGCTTCAAATTCTTTGGCGAAGCGAACAGTTTCTTGTTGAATAGTGTTCATCATGATGATAGTTGAGATCGGAGAGGATGAGGATGGTGATTGAGTGTTTGAGAGAGAGAGAGAGAGAGAGAGAGAGAGAGAGAAAGACGATTTAGGGTTTTAGGGTTTCTAATCGAGTGGGAGTAGAAATGAGACAGTTTGAGTGGGTATTTAAAATGTTTTTGGCAACTAAGGGGATAGACACCGTATTGGGAATTAATGAATGAATGTAATTATGTTTTAAGTCAATTTCAAGAAAATTACTGTTCATTTAATTTGGGTTAATGTAATGATTTAGATATAATCCAAATTATATGCAAAAATCATTTTCTAATTAAATGACACGTTATAGTGACTTTAGAATCTGGACAACCCAAAAGTTTTCATCAGAACTGAGAAACTTCTTACGAAGTAGTTCTGACGATTTAAACAATTACTTCATCTGACTAAACACATTCGATTCTGACGCACTCTTACTCTGGGCAATAGTCTATTTTCATATGCTTTAAAATAATTTGAAATCTATCTTCAGCCAAGGTTTTGTAAAAATATCAGCCCATTGATGGTCTGTATCAATAAATTTTAAGCATAGAATTCCCTTTTGAACATAGTCTCTGATAAAATGGTGTTTTATTTCTATGTGTTTAGCCCTAGAATGTAAGATTGGGTTTTTACTTAAACAAATAGCAGCAGTATTATCACAGAAAATAGGAATGTTACTCTCGTGTATCTGATAATCCTCTAGCTGATTTTTCATCCACAACATCTGCGTACTGCATAAGGAAGCAGATGTGTATTCTGCTTGTGCTGTTGAGAGAGCAATTGTTGATTGTATCTTACTTGACCATGAGATTAGGTTGTTCCCTAGGAACTGACAGTTTCCAGATCTGCTCTTTCTTTCCAATCTGTCTCCAGCATAGTCTGCATCGCAGTAACCAGAAAGAGTGTACTCTGATGTTTTCTCATACATCAGGCCAAGGTTAGTAGTTCCTTTCAGATACCTTAGAATTTGTTTAACAGCAGTTAAATGAGGTTCTCTAGGATCTGATTGGAATCTAGCACATAGATGTACGCTGAATAAGATATCAGGTTTAGAAGCACTTAGATACAAAAGATAACATATCATACCTGTAGCGGCAAAATCGTGAGTGTAAGCTATTGATTAACTTAACTCGAAAAGCAAGAGTCGCCACCGCACTTTTATTTTGTCCAAAAAGGAAAGGAAAAAGAGCGAACAAAACCTACACAAGCTCTACAATAAGAACAAGTGAAGAGAGTCCAGGTAAGGGGGGTTGGTTACGCAATGGGAAAGTGTTAGCACCCAAAACGTCTATAGTACTCTATATGAGCCCTTTGAAATATCTACCGCTTTTGGTCTGAAAAAAGTTTGCTTGAAAAGTGATTGAGGAGATGAGAAGAGAAATTGTTTTTAAGATTTTTGTGTTTGGAGAGACTTGTCGCCTCATGCCTACGTACCCACGATGTGCAATGTAGGATCAAAACCCCGTAGTTCGTGGTACAAAGAATGAAATGGTTTGTTTTGGTTGATTTTAAGTGTAAAGACAAGTCGTCATTTCCAAGCGAATAATTCCGCTTAAAGAAATGAATCATGTCTAAACTTATGAAAGAGTTAAAGGAAAAAGTGCACGAGGGCACAAAAGGAGAGTGATGAGTTTGATGTTTTTTAAAGTATTTTGAAAAAGGTGTCAATATGCTTATGTAGTTTAGCATTTGTTAAGAAACGAAAAGAAAATAGTAAAGTCACTTGACAAAGTCAAGGTTTATTATGAAAGATGTGAAAGTTTGAAATCAAGAATGTTTTGAAAAAGGGGAGAGTTTTTGAAAATTTAAGAATGGGGAGGAGAAGAAGTGACTATCCTAAAGCATAAAGTAAAAGCTAAGGAATAGAATGATCTAACCACAATGGAGCCACTTCAAAGCAATATTAAAAGAATTTCATCCTTAAGCAAATTGGCCATATAAAGGCAAGTCTTCAAAGTCTTTGAACCATAATTCCAAAGCAAAGGGAGAAAGGTCCTAAGTCTAAGTCCAAGGTTCCAAGAATTGCATTGGATGTCCAAGGTCTAGGTGCAAAACTCCATGTCCATTGCAAAGGATAGTAACTATAGTCCAAGATTAGAAGCACAAGTTTTTTTTTAGAGGTTTTAGCCTTTATTAATGTTTTTTGGTCCAAGTGGACAAAGAGAAAAAGGCATAAGCATAAACATGTGTCCAACGGACAAAAGGCATATTGCGGAAGCATAAACATATGTCCAACGGACAAAGGAAAAATTGCGGAAGCATAAACATGATATGAAATGATAAAAATGAAGCATAAAAGTAAAAGAGATAAGGAGCGAGAAGAAATTGTAAATGATTAGTACAATAGTAATATTAGTAAGTTAGTAATTAGTTGTTAGAGTTAGTGATCAATAATAATTGAATAATTGCACTTAGGTCAAGGTTAATGAAGACTTGTTAGAAGATTGATAGAATCAAAGCCTCTACAACAACAAGCTTCATAGATTTTGAACCAAAAGACAAATAATCAATCATTCTTGATAGTTTTCCGATGAGGGACAAATATTGCGCTATGTTAAGCAATCGCCGAGTAATTTACGAAGTAATTACCCTACAAATGAGGTCGGTCAATAGCTCTTTGTGCTAATGTATGCTAGATGAACGATATGTAAATCGTCATCCGAAAGCAATACCGCACGAAAAGAAAAATGGTAACGATCTAGTCTTGATCGAAATTCAACAAAGGAATTCCAAGATCTCTTAGACTTTCATCGATCAAAAAGAAAAAGAATTAAGATGAAGAGAAGTGGATCTAACATTTATGATCCACACAACCAACAACAAAGAAAAAAAAAAGAAAAAAAAATCAAAAGAATTAAAATATTTTTTCCAATGATTTTTTTTAAAGAAATTTTCTCTTTAAGATAAAACACCAAAAATTAAAATCTATTATAAGAAAAAGAGAAAGAAACTAGTGAAAATAATAGTTTGAATAAAAAAGAATTAAGAGAAATTTCAAAAAAAGAAGAGAAAAGAGGGAGGTTATGTAAGAAAATGGTGGTGTGTAGAAATTCACGGGCCAAGGCCCAAAGTTTAATATTAAAAATGAAAAGAAAACAAAAAAAGAAAAAATAATGAAAAGGAAAGGATCAGAGAATAGAAAAAGAGAAAGAACATCATCTTCTCCATGGTTTCACGGTACTATTCATGGCGGAGGGAAGTGGTCGGAGTTCACTTTCACGGCAACGACGGGACGAATATTTCACACGGTTTCGATCGTAATTGAAAGTAGAACTCAAATATACCATTGATTTCGTATGAAAGTGCTTTGGTAGCTCGAATCGGAACCGCGAAAGTTTCGACAAAAATCTTCAAATTACCTCCGAAGTTGGTTAGTAGCACTTCAAATCTTCTCCTTCTTTCTTTCTCTTGCTTTTATTGTTGCGGATTTGGATGAATTTGGTTGATAGTGTTGATGTGTTGAAGGTGAAGTAATGGTTGATGGCGATGCGAAGTGCTGAGCGATGTTGTTACGGAATTCAATCAATATTGATTGATGTTTTGAGTTATTTGAAATTTGGAAATGGAGGTTGAATTGTGAATTGGTGAAGTGTTGAACGGTTGATGTTGATGAAATGAAATTATAGAATTTTTCTTGAGTTTTGATCGAAGCTTGGTGGAGTTTTTGCAGAGATTTTTTGGCTTTTCAAGCTTGAGAATTGGAGTGAATGGAGGGTGTATTTATAGGAGAATTGGGTGAGTTTTGAAATTGAAAATGAGAGTTTGTGATGCTGTCGTTTACGCTCTTGATTTGCCGTTTTCAATTGATGATGTGAAGTCGTTCTTGAATTGATGTGCAGGTCACGTGTTAAAAAAATTTACGTTGCTGCGTTTTGATGTTTTTCATTGCTCACGTGAATAGTGCACGACTTGGATTTGGAATATGCAGCAGCTTGTTGACTCGTTGAAGCTTGGCACAGCTAATGGTTTTGGGTGTGGCGTGAAGCATCTCGTATGGCCTTTCTTTTTGCAGCTTGGAAATTGGATTCGGCTTGCGTATGAGGCATATTACTTGAAGCTAGTTTTCTTGTGTGGCTTGTGTGCGTCGCGTTTTGAATTGATGACTGTCTTGCTGCGTTTGCATTGGCTTGTGAAGGTGGGCCATGTTGCAGCTGAAAATTCATGTAGCTGGTGTTTTGACTTGGTGAAGTAGTAGCTTTCATAAAGGCTTGAGGTATGACGTGTCAAAGGCTTGGAATTGTGTAGTATGCTGAAGAATGAGATAGCTTGATGCACGGCTGGAGTTTGAGAATGGATGCGTAACGGCTTCACGTCAAGACGGTTTACGGCTTCATGGGCTTTGCACTTGTCTTGTTGAATTGCTTCTTTTTTTTTTTACTAGTTGGCCGTGTTGTATGTAAATGGGTCAAGTATACTTGTTTCCTCAGCTTGTTTTTTTTCTTTTGGCAATTGCTTGGTATTGGGCTTGTAACAATAATGGGAAGTGGGCTCTATTTTTTTGTAATGAATTTGTAGTAATGAAAAAAAAATGGGAATTTTGAATTGGTTTTTTTGGAAATTGAATGGATATTAGAAAGTGAATATCATGAAATTGAAAGGAAGAGAAAAAGATTTAGAAAAATGGTTTTTAGGAATTGAATATAAAAATGGAAAATTTGTTTTATGAAATGGATATAATGGATATTTGGGTTTTTGAATTGAAAATGGGTTAGAAAATGGATATGAAAATGGATATATATAAAAAAGAAATGGTTCATGATGTAGATAATGGTTTATAATGAAAAGTGGTTTATGAAGTGGATATGCGCCCTCACCAAATTTTCCACGCACGGCCACAAAACTTTTGATCCTCAATCTCAACAACTTGAATAATGAACATGAATCCAACATCACAAGTCACTGATAAAATGAATGAAGCCAACCCTTGAACCACTGAACAAACCACAATTGAAGTAACAACCACCTGAATCCATTATCCTCTGATCAAATGAATCTTGAACCACTTTGAATTTGATTGAATTAATCTTTAGGAAGATAAATCCACAGACGAACCCAATCTGGACTATTGATCTCAGATGAATTTGACGGATATCACCGCACAACAACTTGGCAGTCACTGCTTGAGAAATAGCCCACTGGCACAAATAACTTGCACTTGGAACAAATGCTCTTGATGGTTTGACCAAGATTAGGTCAAACATCCATCTAACTGGATCAAAGCTGAACAACCACACTCAATTTGAGAATTATGCTCTTGTTCTGACAAACCTGCAAAACACACAGAGAGAGAAACAAGCAAACAACAACATATTTTTTGGTATTTTGGTTAGAGGTTAGTAAATAGAAACAAGAATAATATACAGATGCTCAGGAGAAACACAGACTATGATCTTGTTTGTGGTAATGATATGCAAATGAAATGGGCGAAATCTTAGGGGTAAAAATTAGGGTCTTACAATACCGCGATAAAGCTTCTGACAAACCTTACCATCTTCTTTTTCCATGATGCATGTTGGATGCATTGGGGTCTTTGCTATATTACAATCCATCATGTTGAATTTCTTCAGAAGTTATTTAGTGTACTTACTTTGATGAATGTAAGTAGCCTCTGGTTTCTGATCAATTTGAATTCCCAGGAAGAACTTCAACTCACCCATCAGACTCATTTTGAATTCTGCTTGCATTAACTTTAAAGACTCCTCGCATATAGATGGATTAGCAGAACCAAAAATAGTATCATCAACATAAATTTGAACTATAAGAATATCATTCTTGTATGATTTATAGAAGAGAGTGGTGTCAACCTTTCCTCTGGTGAAATTGTTTTCTAAAAGAAATTTGCTCAATCTATCGTACCAAGCTCTGGGAGCTTGCTTCAGACCATAGAGAGACTTTTTGAGTTTAAAAACAAAGTCTGATTTTTCTGAGTTTTCAAAACCAGGAGGTTGTTTGACATAAACTTCTTCTGATATATAACCATTCAAGAATGCACTCTTAACATCCATCTGTTATAAAATGATGTTATGATTTACTGAAAAGGAAATTCATAATCGTATTGCTTCAAGTCTGGCGACTGGAGCAAAGGTTTCGTTGTAATCAATCCCTTCTTGTTGACTGTAACCTTGTGCAATAAGTCGTGCCTTGTGTCGCTCCCGAAAAATCCGTTGATCGGTTATAGAGCGCGAAGTGGCTTTAGAAAACAGACAGAGTCGCCAGCTGTGTATATTTATCCCAAGAAAGGGAAACGGAACACCGCATAAACCTAAGAGAGTGAAGATTGTTGTGGATAGAGGTGGTCATCGCAATCAAAGTATGGGTTCGGGAGTCGGTTATGCATGGGGAAGGTATTAGCACCCCACGCATCCATCGTACTCAATGGGATCCACGCTTGTTGTTTGTTCAAAAGGTGTTGTTATCTTGAAGTATCACTGTTACTGGAAGGGATAAAGGACGGGAGAGGAAAAAAAAGGAGAAACGTGGGCGAAAAGAAGAGAAGTGACTCGAATACATCATCGTTGTTGTCCTAGGCCTACGTATTCCCTCGTGCAATGGCAAAGTCAGAGTCGACGTAGTTCGAACACGGGCTAATGAGGGGAGGGTGCTCGACAAGACATCGCTGTCTTGTGCCTACGTATCCTCAATCGGACGAGAGAGAGGAATTCAGAGCAGTCGTAGTTCGACCTAACAAGGTCGGTTAGTGTTTTTTATGAGCGACGTTAAGTTCGCGTCCGGCAGTTAGGATCGATGCCTGTTTGCGACTCAGACGGAAAAAACGTGCTCTTTTGTGAAAACTGATTTGATTTGATGAATCCCGAGGGATGAGAAAGGTTTGCATTTGTTTTTGTGTTTTTTAGAAGAAGTGTTTTGAAGTTAGTTCATAACTTACATTGCACCAAAGTCTACCATGTGGGAACGAATGAGTCGCATGGTCGCCCCCAAATGGGACGTATGCTACACACTCTAGAAGAGGAGGGGATGCCCCTCGTTCTTCATTTCCTACACTTAAGGCTCGTGCGCAATATCTGTTATATTTATTAAGTGTTTTAGAAATGTTTAAGAGATGAGAAGAGAAGACTCAAGTTGTAAAGAAAAATCTAAAGGGAATTCTATCCTAATGTTATCATGCAAAGATGGCCCTAAGGTCGAGGTATGACGAGCTCTCTATGACTTTGGGGTCAATAGAGAGGCTTTTCCTTTGAAAGGAAGGGGGAGAGGAGAGTACATTTTATCTTTTGAAAACATTAAGAGACGAGGACATGAATCGAGGCTTTTAAGATCAATTAGAAAATGAGTGATTATGCTTCGTTAAATTTCCAAGTCTTCACTCAAACCCTAAACACACCTATACCTGGTCAATGTATGAATCTTGGCTTGAGGAATGGTTCACAAGTGTTTTTGGATTGAAAACCCTAGTTCTAGGAATTACTAAATAACCCCTTCAAAGTTAATTTTATTTTTAATTATGAATATAAAGAAAAATGAAATTAAAATTTATGAAAAATTAAATAAAGGTTTTTAGATGACAAAACATAATTTTTTTGGATTTTTTGGGTATTTGGAGGTATTTTTAATAAATTGAAATCAAATGAGTATTTAAAATGAAAATGAAATTAATGTATAAAAATAACTCCAAATGATTAATTTAATTAAAATACGAAAAATAAAAAAAAATGGAAAATAAAAATATAAAAAATTAAATAAAAATTCAAAGTTTCTAAAATGTATTTTTTTGGATTTTTATAATATTGGAAAATATTTTAAATAAAATAAAATGTAAATGTTTATTGAAAATAAAATAAAATTGAATTATGTTTGAGGGGGGTGTATCAGCAGTTTCCAAATGAACTAGGGTTTAGTTTTAACTGCAAATGGGCTGAAAATGGGTGGCGTAAATAGTAAGTGAAAGGCCTAAACCAAAAGCGAAGTCAATCAAAAAAACACATGGAACCCAGTCAACTTCTGAGACTCATACAAGCCACACGATCAATCCAACGCTTCACAATGAGTCAACATAACCAACAAGTATCCAAGATCAATGGCCAGCATCACATGCGCAGGGTAACAATCATGGATTAGCACACACAACGATTAAACTGAAATAAAAATAAAAAGTGCCACGCGTGTTTTGACCAATCAATTAGAAATTGGTCAAACAGGTCCACCACGCCACGTTGCCAGCCACGCAGGATGTCGGAGCCCTAGCTCCGGTCGTCTTTCCCGACGATATCGCCGGAGCTCCTCCACCAAACGTCACGAAAACTTGATTTTCTTGAGCCTATTCCGTCTGTTTTTTTTGTAAGGATCGTGAATCCAAACTCCAATTTTATTTATATTGTGCATAAGGTCATGAAAAGTGGGCACGAAAAATTGGTGTCG
The DNA here is from genome assembly GCA_022829125.1 of Lathyrus tuberosus. Classification (NCBI taxonomy): domain Eukaryota; kingdom Viridiplantae; phylum Streptophyta; class Magnoliopsida; order Fabales; family Fabaceae; genus Lathyrus; species Lathyrus tuberosus. The sequence continues at coordinate 8,058,668 of JALAZF010000082.1, read as the reverse complement.
AAACTGAAACTTCAACAAAACAACACAACTACTATCCTATCTTTCTTCTGACATGTTAAAAGATTCAAATATGTAATTCATAACAATTTATTCACGCATTCATGTGAGATATAGATTGAGAAAGATTACCGATCGGAGAACGTCCGATGCACCTTCAAATGGATGTGTAAGCTCCTGAATCTTTCACCAATCTACTTAGAAGACTCCCAGAAGAAAGAATGAAGCAAGAGTTTGGAGAAAATCTCTCTGAAATTCCAAACCCGATGGCCACCTTCTTTGAGTTTTTTTTTAATTGTTTTGAGGTATTTTTACGTGTGAGCTTGTGTGTTTTTTGTGTGTAACTGATTCTCTCTATTTATAGAGTTGAATGATGAACAAAATATGGTGGTACCACTGCTGTTCTTGCATATTCGAATTTGACATTTAAAAATGGAAAAATGGTGGAATGTTGAAGCTTTGTGAGCTGTTCTTCCACTCTCCCATGCCCTACTCTCGTGCAAGTATCATGGAGGAGTGTGTTGGCAATGTATGGTGGGCTATACTCATCAGATTCCATCATGTTTTTGCATCTTCCATTTTTTCAACTTTTTGAATTTTTTTATCCTTCACCATGTGCATGCATTATAGGTCACTTAGTGTATTTCTCTTGCCATTTTTCATGTCTATCTTAGTTAGCACGAAAATGCAATGGTTGGATGACTTATAATGCAAGAAAAACACTTATGTCATATTTGGTGCATGTGTGAAATTCAATTTGATGTACCAACTTTGATTTTGTACCAAATGGGAATGGCTCATGCATTTGGAGTGATTCTTGTCCCAACATAATTCTTGATGTTTTCTTGACAAAATGCAAAAAGAATGGGGTCAAAAGGAGTTTTGGTGTGAAAGTTATGTGGTTTCAAAGTTTAGGTCATGAAATGGTTTTTTAACTTAGTAAAAATTTCATTATTTTTCCAATTTGAAATCTTAACCTTTGAAATATCATAACTCTCTCAAAAATGATCCAATTGTGACAAACCTTACATGGTTGGAAAGCTTGGAAAAAACCCTAAAACTTTCATGTTGAAGAAATTTTGAAAGGAAGCCTTGATCATGGTGAAAAAATGGCTTAGAAAGTGATTAAAAACTTACTAAAAATAGTAAGTTTCTAAAACCCTAATTTACCAAATTTGGTAACTTTTCACAATTCTTGATTTTTGATGAATCTTTGCACATATCTTGATCAAATCTCTTCCATGGATCATTTGACCTTAAAATCATGATGTTGACCTCAAAAAGTCAGGAGTTGACTTTTTACTGCACAGTTGACTTTATTCCCAATTCTCCTGATTCTCAAACTTCTGATCAATTGAAATCCCACTGAACCAACTTGATTGGAAATTCTCCAATTCTAGATACTTAGGGATATGAGGAATACCAAAGAATCAAGTCTTGCCTAAAAAATCAGAAATAAATTGATTTTATGGCAAACCCTAGTTTTGGTACCCTCTGGTTAGGAGGAGATAGCCCATCCTCCAAATTCAAATTCCTCTGAGCATAATATGTATTATGTCCACCAATGATGATATGTGTCATTTGGAGATGATAAAGAATCAAAGAACTTGCTCATTCGGGGGTTAGACCTCATAATCTCCAAAACCCTAATTTAAGAAATTAGGTTAGGAGAATGTGATTCCTCTGAGATCTCTTGCCAATCTTGATCTTGTGATGAGATGATGGACCAATTAAGACACCTTGAGGCTTAAGGCTCCCTTGTGGCTCAAGGATTGATAGTATCAAGAATTTTCTCTCCTCTTTGCCATTTGAACAATGCACATGAACTTGTCGCTTGAGACCCTGAGAACATCTTCTTCTGGTGAATGAGGTTAGATACCTTGATCCCATGCTAAGAACCAATGATATGAATAGATGATGCAAGAATGAAATAAAGCATAAGCCAATTAGTGCTAAAAGTAAGAGGGCAAATTTTGAGGTATTACAGCTGCCCCTATTCAATCAACTGTGGACCTGAATGGATGAAAGCAACGGCTGTCAAAAATTCAAAGTACATAGGGATTGAATACAAAAAATAACCAGAAAATTTGCACTTTGAGGGATGAAAGAAAAAGTATTTGGTGAACAATGAAGTTGTGGGGATGAGTCTGGATAAGTGAAATCTAAAGGTCGCCTGTCTGGAACGGCTAAAGTGGGAAACCTATGGCTTACCTGTCGGGAACGGTAAATGGGCCTGTCGGGAACGGCTAGGTTTAAAACTCAAAGGGTGCCTGTCGGGAACGGCTAAAGTTGAAAACCTATGGCTTACCTGTCTGGAACGGTAAATGGGCCTGTCGGGAATGGCTAGGTTTTAAAACTCAAAGGGTGCCTGTCGGGAACGGCTAAAGTTGAAAACCTATGGCTTACCTGTCGGGAACGGTAAATGGGCCTGTCGGGAATGACTAGGTTTAAAAACTAAAAGGGTGCCTGTCTGGAACGGCTAAAGTTGAAAACCTATGGGTTACCCGTCTGGAACGGTAAATGGGCCTGTCCGGAACGGCTAGGTCTAAAACTTAAAGGGTGTCTGTCTGGAACGGCTAAAGTTGAAAACCTATGGGTTACCTATCTGGAATGGTAAATGGGCCTGTCCGGAACGGCTAGGTCAAAAACTAAAAGGGTGTCTGTCAGGAACGGCTAAAGGAAACGTATTAGGAATGATTCCAGAGATGTGTGATTGAAAGGTATGGTTAAAAAGATCCACAAACCGTGGAATAGGACTCTGTGGGGAGTAAAGTGGTGAAACCCTTGTACTGTTTTGAAATGTCTTGTTAGAGAATGATCGAGGCATTCTTTTCGGTTTTGTCAATGTGATAGAAAGGTAGTTTTGGGCTCTCGCATGAGGTATCAAAACTGGCTTATGCTTCGTATGCCTATGTTTGAATATGGCATAATGCTCCATCTCGGATGGAAATGCTACGCGTTTCTTTTTTAGGATGCCATGCATACTACATGCAAGATGCAAAGAGGTTCCTTAGCAAAATAAATGCTGAGGAAAAGGAGACAACTCTGCTGGGGATAACAAGCTGGATTGACTTTGTGGCCGCAAACTGTACTGGGGAAGACAAATTGATCTGATCTCTTGATTTGGGCACCGACTTGACAAACCTGTTGAGGTTGCTGTAGGGAACGATAACTTTGCTGAGGAGGCTTTATCTGAACCAGACTGCTTGGGGAATAACTATAACCATAGGACTCCGCTGGGGAAATGATAAACCTTCTGGCCTGGCTGCTGGAAGAGTTGAGATCAGACGAACTCTTGTTGATGAAGGAAATACCTGCGGAGATCAACCATGTTCTTGCTGGGGATGACATCCATTGATGGGTTGACCAGCGACATTAACACCTGCAAACAAAAGGGTTAGCGCACATGCCCTAGGGTATCCTGGGTTTGAATTCATCATCCAAGAACACATGGCATTCAAAGCAATTTTAATTATTTTCTCTTGCACGTATGTCATTGTAAAACCTTGATGTTTTTAAATGCAATTGTTTATCAAAAACTCGGACGTTTTTGCAATCAAAACAAATTGTAAAAGAAAACACAAGAAATGGAAATCTTGAATGAAGAAAATTTTATTAATTGACAAGCCCGAAGGCAGGCGTTTACATCAAGAGGCAATTCTTGGAATGAGGTAATTGCTTAAACGAGAAAAGAAACTATCCTAATGGCAATGTGGAAAACGGACATCCCTTGTGTTTCAATCCTGCTATGGTTCATATGTCTTCAAGACTCTCCAAATGCTTTACTTTTCGAGGAGGATGATTGGACCGATCCCTATCCTTCAGAGTGCCTTTTGTTGAAGCGAGACGGGATACAGGTTACTCTGATCGCAGCCTTTCGCTAAATCTCACTTTTGCTTGGATCGCCCTTTGCGGGTTTTCAATCCACCGAGATACCCATTTTTGCCTAAGTTGCCTTTTCTGGCTTGCAACTTACCGGGTGTGCTTATTCTTTTTATTTTATCCCTAATTTTGCCCAAACCCTTTTTATGGTTCGCCGGGATGTTCCATTTATGCGAAGTATTTTTTGACTGCGTCCGAGTTCACCGGCGACTGGAAATCTTCACCATCCATAGTTGTAAGCATCAAGGCTCCGCTAGAGAAAACCTTCCTGACAACATATGGACCTTCATAATTCGGAGTCCACTTGCCCCTGTGATCTGTATTAGGAGGAAGAATTCTTTTCAATACCAAGTCACCCGCCTGATAGGTCCGAGGATGCACTTTCTGATCAAATGCTCATTTCATCCTTCTTTGATACAGTTGCCCATGGCATACTGCTGCTAATCTCCTCTCTTCTATGAGACTCAACTCGTTGAACCTTGTTCGAACCCATTCAGCCTCATCAAGCTTAGCATCCATGGTGACCCTCAGAGAAGGAATCTCAACTTCAACCGGTAGGACTGCCTCCATGCCGTACACAAGTGAAAATGGGGTTGCCCCAGTAGACGTACGCACTGAAGTACGGTACCCATGCAAAGCAAAAGGCAACATCTCATGCCAATCTTTGTATGTTACAACCATCTTTTGCACAATCTTCTTGATGTTTTTATTGGCCGCCTCGACGACACCATTCATTTTTGGGCGGTACGGAGAAGAATTGTGATGTTCAATCTTGAAGCTCTGGCATAGCTCCTGTATCATCTTATTATTAAGATTAGAGCCATTATCAGTGATGATCCTCTCGGGCACCCCATACCGACAAATAATCTCTTTCTTAATAAATCGGGCAACCACCTGCTTTGTGACATTTGCAAACGAAGCAGCTTCCACCCATTTGGTGAAGTAATCAATGGCTACCAGAATAAAACGATGGCCGTTAGAGGCGGTGGGCTCAATCTTCCCAATCATATCGATGCCCCACATGGCAAAGGGCCAAGGAGAACTCAACACATTTAAAGGATTTGGTGGCACATGCACTTTATCAGCATACATTTGGCACTTATGGCATTTTCGAGCATATCAGAAACAATCAGCCTCCATGGGCATCCAGTAATAACCAGCTCGCAATAATTTCTTCGCCATGGCGTGTCCACCAGCATGGGTACCAAAAGAACCTTCGTGCACCTCTTGCATTAACATGTCTGCTTTGTGTCTACCCACACATCTGAGCAAGACCATGTCAAAATTTCTCTTGTATAACACACCATCTTCATTCAAGAAGAAACTGCCCGCTAACCTTCTCAAAGTCTTCTTGTCTTTATTAGATTCCCCGGCCGGATATTCTTGATCCTCCAAGAAATGCTTGATATCATGATACCAAGGTTTATCATCGATTACTGTGTCGGCTGCAAGTACATGGGCAGGTCTGTCAAGCCGCATCACATCAATTTTGGGTATATGATTCCACCAATTCACTCGAATCATCGAAGATAACGTTGCCAATGAGTCTGCCATTTGATTCTCATCCCGAGGTACATGATACAATTTTACTGTTTTGAAGAAAGTCAAAAGTCTTCTTGCATAATCTCTGTAAGGAACCAAGTTGGATTGATGGGTGTGCCAATCTCCATTGATCTGGTTGATCACTAGAGTAGAGTCCCCAAATACATCAAGAGTCTTGATCCTTAAATCAATGGCTTCCTCTATACCCATAATGCAAGCTTCATATTCAGCTTCGTTGTTGGTAACATTAAAAGTTAGTCTGGCAGTGAAAGGTATATAAGATCCTTCCGGAGTTATGAGAACTGCCCCAACACCATTACCATTCATATTAACAGCCCCATCAAACATTAGCTTCCACTTGTCATCAGAATCTGGCCCTTCGTCGACCGGCGGCTCTTCACAATCTTTCATTTTCAGATACATGATCTCTTCATCAAGGAATTCGAACTCCATTGGCTGATAATCATCTATTGGCTGCTCCGCGAGATAGTCGGACAGAACACTACCCTTGATAGCCTTTTGGGAAGTGTATTGTATATCATATTCTGTCAATACCATCTGCCAACGGGCAACCCTTCCGGTGAGAGCTGGCTTTTCAAAAATGTACTTGACTGGGTCCATCTTTGATATCAGTAGAGTCGTGTGAGTCAGCATATATTGTCTGAAATGTTTAGCAGCCCATGCAAGTGCACAACACGTCTTCTCAAGCATTGAGTATCTAGACTCGCAATCTGTAAACTTCTTGCTCAGGTAGTATACGGCATGTTCCTTCCTACCTGTCTCATCATGTTGACCGAGAACACAGCCCATTGAGTTTTCCCGCTCCGACAGATACATTATCAATGGTCTCCCCGGTACTGGAGGCATGAGAATTGGAGGCTTCTGCAAATATTCTTTTATTTTATCAAATGCCTTTTGACAATCGCCATTCCAACGAACTGACTGATCTTTTATCAACAATTTAAACATTGGTTCGCAAGTGGCTGTGAGATGAGAGATGAACCTAGCAATGTAGTTCAACCTCCCTAAGAAGCCCCGAACCTCTTTTTCTATTCTTGGCTCAGGCATCTCTTATATGGCTTTTATCTTCACTGGGTCAACCTCGATTCCTCTTTCACTGACAATAAAGCCTAACAGCTTACCAGAACTCACCCCAAAAGTACACTTGTTTGGGTTCAGCATCAGCTTGAAGTGTCTCAATCGTTCAAAGAGCTTCTTCAGGTTCACCAAGTGTTCCTCTTCAGTTTGCGACTTGGCAATCATGTCATCAACATAAACCTCAATCTCCTTGTGAATCATGTCATGAAATAGTGTCACCATAGTACGCTGATAAGTTGCTCCAGCGTTCTTCAATCCAAAAGGCATTACCTTGTAACAGAATGTGCCCCATGGGGTGATGAATGTTGTTTTCTCCATGTCTTCAGGTGCCATCTTAATCTGATTATAACCCGAAAAACCATCCATGAAGGAAAATACCGAGAATTGAGCCATATTATCTACCAACACATCAATGTGAGGCAATGGAAAATCATCTTTCAGACTTGCTCGATTCAAATCGCGGTAATCAACATACATCCGGACCTTACCATCTTTCTTAGGTACCGGGACAATATTCGCAACCCATGGTGGGTAGTTGGTGACGACCAAGAAGCCTGCGTTTAAATGTTTCTGTACTTCCTCTTTGATCTTGATGGACATTTCTGGCTTCGTTCTTCTGAGTTTCTGTTTGACGGGCGAGCAACCTTCTCTGAGAGGCAACCTATGTACAATAATATCGGTGTCCAACCCTGGCATGTCTTGATAGGACCAGGCAAAAATATCAACATATTCATGTAACATCTCGATCAGTCCTTTCTTTACATTCTCTGCCAGACTTGCCCCTATTTTGACTTCTTTCTTTACTTCCTTAGTACCCAGGTTGATAACTTCTAAAGACTCTTGGTGAGGTTGAAGGGCTCTCTCTTCCTGTCTCAATAATCTAGCTAACTCCTCAGGGAGCTCACAATCTTCCTTATCCCTCTCTTCAGCTTGGTATATTGGATTATCAAAGTCATAATGAACCATAGCAAGATCGTCATCAACAAGATCCAGAGAATTATTTCTACATGAATAGTAATTCATGCCTTTAGAAACTGTTCTTTTCTTCTTTTTTTTTTGAAAGGAAAAGAAAAAACAAGAAAACATTGTGAAGAAAACATTGCCATTTTTTTTTTATAAAAATAAAATGAAAGACAGGGAGCACAATTTTGAATACAAAACGTCCTTTTATTAATGATAAAAAATTGCATGAAAACACATGGGGGCCCTACAAATGAAGTCACTATGCCTTGGGCAGAGCATAGGACCTTTGCATGCTTAATGAAAGAAAACAAAGAAAATTACTTATTTGGCAGAGTAACTTGGATGAGATCCTCCGAAAACCAATTGTTCAGCTTCATTCCTGGGGCACATGGGCGCACCCAATTGTCCAGGTCGCAGTCACTATCTTCACCATCTTCAATGGCTGCACAGGTCTGACTTGGATGTATGACTCCTCCCCTTGAGAAAGTAATTGGCCCTTGGCGCTCTTGACCCTCTGGCATTGGAACACGAGGAGGTTTATAACCAATTCCGTTCTTATCATCCTTGAAAGGTAGCTCAATCATTTGTCCCCATCCTTCGGAATGACCAGACTACACCACCTCCAAAGCCTGCTTATATGAAGTCATAGAGGTTCCTATCTTTGTCTCACCAGACAGAGAATCTTTCACCATATTCATAGTTTCAAATGCCTGACAGAGAGTCTCATGAATTTCTCCGTCCATCTCCACATACTTGAAGGACGACAGATGACTAACGAAAATATCTTCTTCCCCGCAGACTGTAACAACCTGACCATCAACCACAAATTTTATCTTCTGATGCAATGTTGAAGATACAGCCCCAGCAGCGTGGATCCATGGACGACCCAATAGACAACTATAGGCCGGCTGGATGTCCATCACATAAAACACTGTATTGAACACCTGGGGCCCAATTTGGACAGACAGCTCTACTTCTCCAAACACTGACCTCTTTGAACCATCAAATGCTTTCACCACTAGATCACAAGGCCTGAGTACAACCCCTTCCATATCCAATTTTGCCAGTACTATCTTGGGCAACACATTGAGGGAAGAGCCAGTGTCCACCAATACATGGGATAACATAACACCCTTACATTCCATCGATATGTGGAGGGCCTTATTGTGATTCTTTCCTTCTGGCGTTAAGTCAAAATCTGTGAACCCTAAACCGTTACCAGCATTAACATTGGAGATCACACTTTCAAGCTGATTCACTGATATTTCTTGTGGTACGTACGCCAAATTCAATATTTTCAGCAAGGCTTTTCGATGAGCTTCGGAACATAGCAATAAAGACAATATGGAGATCTTAGAAGGAGTTTGATGTAGATGATCAACAATATTATAATCGCTCTTTCTGATTAATCTCATGAATTCCTCAACATCTTTCTCCAATGAATTAACAGACTATGCCGTTGGCACTGGTTCATCACTGATCACCTGTTTCCCTTTTGCCTTTACTAATGCTTCAGCATCATTTCTCCTGAGTGTCTGAGGAGCAAAAAGCCTTCCGCTACGAGTAAAGCCATCGACATTTCTGATACTTGAACCACTTTCTTTAGGAGTCTGTACTTCCTGCTTTTGCCCCTGACTATTCGTTCCATAATACCACGGGATAGCAACCTTGTTCTCGTTTGGAATGTGACTAGGAACAGTGATAGCTATAGGAGCTACCCGTTCAGGCGCAACCATCTGTACGGGAGCAGGCACCAGAATTTCCACAGGATCAAAATAGATTGTAATAGTAGAAACCTCATCATCATTCTTTTTCAACTGATCAAATCGTAAACATCCTTCATCCATCATGCTCTGAAGGTTCTTTCTCAACTTCATACAACCATTGTCAGCAATCAGACAATCTTCACAACTTTCTGAACAACCAGGAAATACAGCCCCTTTCAGCAGGCGATCCTTCACAAATTTCAACGGAGTCTTGACATCGTTAATGTCCCTTACCAGATTCAAACCTCCATCATCTTCAATGGAATTCACCCCCGGTCCACCATGCGGAGGCATGGGGTTTTGAATTACATTAGGCCTCGGAGCAAAATTAATAGCCTTTGAATCAACAAGATCTTGAACCACATGTTTGAAAGCCTTGCAATTTTCCACATTGTAACCTGGCGCATTTGAGTGAAACTCACACTTTTCATTCACATCATATCCAAAGGGTAACTTGCCAACCGGGGGAGCCAAAGTCCTCAACTGTACCAACTTCAAACAAAGTAAATTCTGTAGCATCTGTGAGCATGTCATAGGAAAAGCATCAAAATGTCGATCATTCATTCTCTGTCTTGGGCGATACTGCCTCTGATCTACAGGTTGAGTCCCAGTATTCGGAGTTGGAATAGTTATAGATGCCGCTTGATGATATGGACCCTGTCGTTCTCTACCTCTCTCCCCTTGTGCATATGCAGCATTAGCGTCACCTTCACGCCTTCTGTTATTATTACTAAAGAACTTCTTTGCAGGAGCCGAACTTGTACCACTTCCGTCCTGAATTTTTCCCATCTTTAGCAAACTCTTGATTCTCTCTCCAGCAATTACTATATCAGCAAAACCAGTAGATGGACAAGCAGCCAACCAATCGAGATACGGACCTTGCAGAGTATTCATGAACATGTCAGCCATTTCTCTATCTGCCAACGGAGGTTGCACTTGAGCAGCAAGTTCACGCCACCTCTGGGCGTACTGTTTAAAACCCTCCTTAGGATTCTGGGTCATGCTCTGTAACTGAGTGCGATTCGGTGCCATGTCGATGTTATACTGGTATTGCTTTAAGAAAGCCACACACAACTCTTTCCAGTTTCTGACGTGAGCCCTGTCCAACTTTATGTACCATTCCAGTGAGGCTCCAGACAAGCTGTCTTGGAAAAAATACATCCACAACTTCTGATCATCAGAATAGTCCGCTATTTTCTGGTTATATGCCTGGAGATGAGTTTTAGGGCAAGAGATACCGTTGTACTTGTCGAAAGTGGGTGGTTTAAACTTCAGGGGAATCTTGATACCCTGTACTAGTCCCATATCCTCAACATCAATTCCCAAAGGATTTTGACTCTCTATAGCCTTCAATCTTTCAGCCAGCCCTTCGTATTTCCTGTCATCATTGTGAAATCCCATATCAGCATTAAGTATGGAAAACTGGTCATCTTGTTGGTCCCTTATGTGCTGGTGATTAGCATGGCCAACGCCGATAGGAATCCTGCCAGGAGGATCGATCAATGTTTCGCCAAATTAACATTGGGGACTTCCACTTCCATCTTTTGAATCGTAGCTCTCAAATCGTGCTGCCCCTGGGCTATGCTCTGCATAAGATTCATGAACTGCTCCATTCGAGTCTTCATTTCAGTGAGTTCTGCCTGCATTTGTTCCATGATTTTCTTCCGGTTTGGCTTTGTAGGATACTGGTGAACTCGTTGATCAGCAATCTTCAATCTAACCAAATAAAGGTTAGAAAAACCCAGGACAAGTACCTGCTATGCAAATGATTATGATTATGCAAATGCAAACATGTTTGTATATTCACAGGGCGATCCACCCCCTTGATTCCAGTTTACCAATGAGAGATTTTTTTTAGAAAACAATCATCCGTCATTGAATACATAAGTCTGAAATAAACAAAAAGGTCCCAACCAACAAGCCTGGTGGTGATCCAAAAACATAAGTTCGAAGCAGAGATCCCAACCAACAAAACCGGTGGTGATCCAAAATACAATGAAAAAGAAAAACAATTTATGGCATGTCATTGAAGTCCACAAGTGTCAGTCCTCCCCAACCATCATGCTTTTTACTCCATTCTTGTACTTCTATGAACAACTTCCTGGTGTCAGGATGTTTCGGATTCTGGATTAACCCTTGGATGAGAACATCTCTTCTATGTATAATCCCTTTCAAGTAACGACAATGCAGCTCCCAAGCATCTTCTTCAAAAGCGCTGCTCCTTCTGGAACCCTCATTTTTAGGCTTATTTACCTCAACCTGAACTTTTAATTCCTCCATAGTCGCTATGGCCTCGTTGAGTCGTTCTTCGACCGCTATTTTCTTGAAAATTCCTGATAGAATCTCTTCATCTTTCTTCTGGAGTTTTGATTTCAAACCCTCGATCTGCTCCAAGTACCCATCTTCTTTCTGTTTGTTGGCGGTGATTGCGGTGCTTCGGCCGCTGTTGAACTTGTGGGTTTTATATACAAGTTCGGTCAACTCTTCCTTTTTGGACTTGAGAACTTTGTAGACGCCTTCTAGAGCTTGTGACACCTTCTGCTTGGCTGTGATCTCAATGGCCAGCTCTTTTTCTTTCTTGGCAATGAGTTCTGTTTTCATCTTGGCAATATGGACAGCTTCACCTCGTTCATGCTTCAACTGATAAATCTCTCTATGCAGTTCCTCATTCTCTTCTCGAAGTTTCTCTTTCTCAACCCATAGTTTACTAAACTTCTCCATCTCAACTGTAGTAGGAGGTTCAATCATTAGTGGGTACAAAGGTGGCTCGACTGAGAACGGAATAAGCTCTTTTTCTGCAATTTTCTGAATCCAGTCCTCGTATGCAGGGAATGCTCTATTGTTACTCTTCCCAAAAGAAGTCTTCCCTTTCTTGTGACAGTCTTTCCAAGTATTTGCAGCTTCCTTTAGTGTCTCCAAGTTAGTTTCTCCATTCACATACAGGGATTCCTGAACGTCTTCGTCCCTTGGCGGTTCTTTTAAAGCATATCCGAATTGTCTAATAGCAAGAATAAGGTTGTAGTTAATTCCCCCTTTTCTTCCTATTAAGGGTACATTATGATACCCCCCACAGCTGATCATGATCTCCTGGCCTAGCAAATCACGATTGACCCATGTCAAATTGTTAGCTCTTAATCCTATCAGTCTCTTTGACCAATCCAATGTTTCTCTGGTATCTACGAATGCCCCGGATTTGGGAAGGTGATCGGCAAACCACTTGTAGAAAATTGGAGCGCAAAAGTAAAGAGGTCCTCCTCTTCTCTTCTCATTCTTATAGTGCATGACATAGTACAGATCCCCAAGCAAGGTAGGTATTGGATTCTTCATGGTGAATATCCGAACAGCATGTACGTCTACAAAATCCTTCAGATTAGGGAATAATGTCGTTCCATAAACACACAGCCAAGATTGCATTAAATTCTGACCAACACTTAGCCTTAGCACAGATAGCAGCCTGCTCGATTAAAAACTTCGTGTGAAAGCCTTTACAACCTCCTTTGCTAGCAATATTTTTCTCCAGCAAAAACTGATCTAAACGTAAAGCAGCGGAAACCTTTTTTAGATTGGGAAACTCCTTAGAAGGATAGAAAGGAACTTCTCTTTTGACGGAAACATCCAGAATAAGAGCAAATTCTTCCAACGTCGGAGCCAAAAGATAGTCTGCAAATAGAAAACACCGCAGTTGAGGGTCATAGAACTGTACCAAAGTGTGTAGAGCCCTGAACTCGTAGTCGGTGACATCTCGGGCGAAACTCAGAATCCTCCCATATTCTCCTCTAAAGTCTGCAAACACTCCAGGTTCTGCCATGGCCGATATCTTGTGAACAACATCTAGGTTAACCACTGGAAACTTGTACGGGATGATATTCTTTCTCTCTTTAGTGCTGGTATTCATCCTGGATGGTATTTCTAAAAAATCGGAATCAAAGTTTAGGATGCAAACCCGTAAGATGAACAAACATGTTAGAATGCAAAATGATGATGCAAATGCAAACGTGGGATCAAAGTATCCATGATGCTCAAAACTGTTGTTGTTCTGCTGACTGGGTAGGACTCCAAATATCAGAGACCCAGAAAATCAAACTGCTAGAATATTAGGATGATAACAGTATACTGATGATAAATCCCATAAATTAGGTAGGTTGAAGGTTTTGGTTACCTGCAGACCTGCAAACACCCATCCCCTCTCACATGTAGGTTCTAAACAAACAAAGGTCCTCCTATGCAAGTTCCTAGCATTGGGTCCTCAGATCGACAATGTGTAATGGGTTTGCCATTTCTGGTCGGCCATTATCACACGTCGGGAGGAGAGGCATTGTTGAGTCCTCTGGAAATGGTCGCCAGAGTCGACCGTTTTCCAGGTTATACTCCATCGTCTGCCCCAAATGGACAGGACAGAATATTACCAAGAAAACCACGTCTGGATGTGGAGTTTTCATGTATACTAAGTCTGGCCAAATGCCAAACAAGTCACACTACTTTCCACGCTAATCATAGGTATATGCTCAAGCCTGGGTATTTGGCTTTTCTCTCATGAATCTAACCCACCCAATGGAACAACAGCAGCGGAACAGCAAGATAACAGTGATGCAAATGCAATATACAAAAATAAAGCACAATTAATAAACACCTAATGAAAATAAACAAACAAACGCTAGGATTGACTCGCTTTAGATATGTGTCCCCAGCAGAGTCGCCAGCTGTCGCTCCCGAAAAATTCGTCGATCGGTTATAGAGCGCGAGGTGGCTTTAGAAAACAGACAGAGTCGCCAGCTGTGTATATTTATCCCAAGAGAGGGAAAGGGAACACCGCATAAACCTGAGAGAGTGAAGATTATTGTGGATAGACGTGGTCATCGCAACCATAGTATGGGTTCGGGAGTCGGTTATGCATGGGGAAGGTATTAGCACCCCACGCATCCATCGTACTCGATGGGATCCACGCTTGTTGTTTGTTCAAAGGGTGTTGTTATCTTGAAGTATCACTGTTACTGGAAGGGATAAAGGACGGGAGAGGAAAACAAGGAGAAACGTGGGCGAAAAGAAGAGAAGTGACTCGAATAGGACATCATCGTTGTTGTCCTAGGACTACGTATTCCCTCGTGCAATGGGAAAGTCAGAGTCGACGTAGTTCGGACACGGACTAATGGGGGGAGGGTGCTTGACAAGACATCGTTGTCTTGTGCCTACGTATCCTCAATCGGACGAGAGAGAGGAATTCAGAGCAGTCGTAGTTCGACCTAACAAGGTCGGTTAGTGTTTTTTATGAGCGACGTTAAGTTCGCGTTCGGCAGTTAGGATCGATGCCTGTTTGCGACTCAGACGGAAAAACGTGCTATTTTGTGAAAACTGATTTGATTTGATGAATCTCGAGGGATGATAAAGGTTTGCATTTGTTTTTATGTTTTTTAGAAGAAGTGTTTTGAAGTTAGTTCATAACTTACATTGCACCAAAGTCTACCATGCGGGAACGAATGAGTCGCATGGTCGCCCCCAAATGGGACGTATGCTACACACTCTAGAAAAAGAGGGGAGACCCCTCGTTCTTCATTTCCTACACTTAAGGCTCGTGCGCAATATCTGTTATATTTATTAAGTGTTTTAGAAATGTTTAAGAGATGAGAAGAGAAGACTCAAGTTGTAAAGAAAAATCTAAAGGGAATTCTATCCTAATGTTATCATGCAAAGATGGCCCTAAGGTCGAGGTATGATGAGCTCTCTATGACTTTGGGGTCAATAGAGAGGCTTTTCCTTTAAAAGGAAGGGGGAGAGGAGAGTACATTTTATCTTTTGAAAACATTAAGAGACGAGGACATGAATCGAGGCTTTTAAGATCAATTAGAAAATGAGTGATTATGCTTCGTTAAATTTCCAAGTCTTCACTCAAACCCTAAACACACCTATACCTGGTCAATGTATGAATCTTGGCTTGAGGAATGGTTCACAAGTGTTTTTGGATTGAAAACCCTAGTTCTGGGAATTACTAAACAACCCCTTCAAAGTTAATTTTATTTTTAATTATGAATATAAAGAAAAATGAAATTAAAATTTATGAAAAATTAAATAAAGGTTTTTAGATGACAAAACATAATATTTTTGGATTTTTTGGGTATTTGGAGGTATTTTTAATAAATTAAAATCAAATGAGTATTTAAAATGAAAATGAAATTAATGTATAAAAATAACTCCAAATGATTAATTTAATTAAAATACGAAAAATAAAATAAAACGGAAAATAAAATTATGAAAAATTAAATAAAAGTTCAAAGTTTCTAAAATGTATTTTTTTTTTTATTTTTATAATATAGGAAAATATTTTAAATAAAATAAAATGAAAATGTTTATTGAAAATAAAATAAAATTGAATTAAGTTTGAGGGGGGTGTATCAGCAGTTTCCAAATGAACTAGGGTTTAGTTTTGACTGCAAATGGGCTGAAAATGAGAGGTGTGAATAGCAAGTGAAAGGCCCAAACCAAAAGCGAAGTCAATAAAAAAAACACATGGAACCCAGTCAACTTCTGAGACTCATACAAGCCACACGATCAATCCAACGCTTCACAATGAGTCAACATTACCAACAAGTATCCAAGATCAATGGCCAGCATCACATGCGCATGGTAACAATCATGGATTAGCACACATAATGATTAAACTGAAATAAAAATAAAAAGTGCCACGCGTGTTTTGACCAACCAATTAGAAATTGGTCAAACAGGTCCACCACGCCACGTTGCCAGCCACGCAGGATGCCGGAGCCCTAGCTCCGGTCGTCTTCCCCGACGATATCGCCGGAGCTCCTCCACCAAATGTCACGAAAACTTGATTTTATTGAGCCAATTCCGTCTGTTTTTTTGTAAGGATCATGAATCCAAACTCAAATTTTATTTATATTGTGTATAAGATCATGAAAAGTGATCACGAAAAATAGTAAGTTTCTAAAACCCTAATTTACCAAATTTGGTAACTTTTCAAAATTCTTGATTTTTGATGAATCTTTGCACATATCTTGATCAAATCTCTTCCATGGATCATTTGACCTTAAAATCATGATGTTGACCTCAAAAAGTCAGGAGTTGACTTTTTACTGCACAGTTGACTTTATTCCCAATTCTCCTGATTCTCAAACTTCTGATCAATTGAAATCCCTTTGAACCAACTTGATTGGTAATTCTCCAATTCTAGATACTTAGGGACATGAGGAATACCATAGAATCAAGTCTTGCCCAAAAAATCAGAAATAAACTGATTTTATGGCAAACCCTAGTTTTGGTACCCTCTAGTTAGGAGGAGATAGCCCATCCTCCAAATTCAAATTCCTCTGAGCATAATATGTATTATGTCCACCAATGATGATATGTGTCATTTGGAGATGACAAAGAATCAAAGAGCTTGCCCATTCGGGGGTTAGACCTCATAATCTCCAAAACCCTAATTTAAGAAATTAGATTAGGAGAATGTGATTCCTCTGAGATCTCTTGCCAATCTTGATCTTGTGATGAGATGATGGACCAATTGAGACACCTTGAGGCTTAAGGCTCCCTTGTGGCTCAAGGATTGATAGTATTAAGAATTTTCTCTCCTCTTTGCCATTTGAACAATGCACATGAACTTGTCGCTTGAGACCCTGAGAACATCTTCTTCTGGTGAATGAGGTTAGATACCTTGATCCCATGCTAAGAACCAATGATATGAATAGATGATGCAATAATGAAATGAAGCATAAGCCAATTAGTGCTAAAAGTAAGAGGGCAAATTTTGAGGTATTACACCTTGTTCCTGACAACTTCTCCCTTTTTATTTTGTTTATTTTTAAATACCCATTTGGTTCCAATTACATGAACATCTTTAGGTTTTGGGACAAGATCACATACATCGTTCTTTGAGAATTAATTAAGTTCTTATTCCATTGCCAGAACCCAGTCCTTATCCATAAGAGCTTCATCAACTGTAGTTAGTTCGATTAACGACACCAATCCTAGAAACGTTTCTTCTGATGGTTTAAAAGTTGATCTGGTTCTGATCGGAGCGTCCTTGCTACCCATAATAAGTTATTCTTGGTGTGAAGTAGACATTCTTCTTTTCTTTTGTTGTGGAGTATTCGGGGCTACATCAATAATGTCAGGAGTAGTATCTTCTTGAGTTTGAACTTCTTCTGCCTTTTCTTTAGGTTCTAAAAAGCCGATTTCCAAATCTGCAAACTTTTCAACTAGCTTTGACTTTTCAGGGTCAAGCTTATCATCTAATTTGACATGAATTGATTCTTCCACAATCCGTGATTCTGTGTTATAAACTCTGTAGCCTTTTAAGTGTTCAGAGTATCCTAACAGCAGACACATCTGTGCTTTGGAATCAAACTTGCCAATATTCTCTTTAGTGTTTAACATAAAACAAATACATCCAAATGAATGAAAATAAGAAATGCTGGGAATCTTATTCTTCCACAATTCATAAGGAGTCTTATTAAAAATAGGTCTTATAGAGATTTTATTTTGAATATAGCATGCTGTGTTAATTGCTTATGCCCAAAAGTGCTTAGCCATATCAGTTTCTTGGATCATGGTGCGAGTCATTTCTTGTAAAGTCATGTTCTTTCTTTCTACAACTCCATTTTGTTGTGGAGTTCTAGGACAAGAAAAATCATGAGATATCCCATGTGAATCAAAAAGGTTTTCAAAATCTTTGTTTTCAAATTCTCCACCATGATCACTTCTGACTTTGACGATTTTGCAATTCTTTTCATTTTGTACTTGAGTACAGAAGGAAGCAAACACATAATGTGACTCATCCTTGTGTTTTAAGAATTTCACCCATGTCCAATGATTGTAGTCATCAATGATGACCAGACCGTATTTCTTACCATTGATATAAGCAGTTTTCACTGGTCCAAATAGATCAATGTGAAGAAGTTCTAACGGTCCAGAAGTAGAAACAATATTCTTTGCTTTAAAATAAGTTTTTGAAAACTTGCCTTTTTAATATGCTTCACAAAGAGCATCTGAAGAATACTTCAGGTTTGGCAAACCTCTGACAAGTTCTAGCTTGTTCAGCTGAGAGATTCTTCTCAAGCTAACATGACCAAGACGTCTGTGCCAGACCCATTGGTCTTTATTTACATACAGAAGAAACTTTACATTTTGATGTTTTAAATATGATAATTTAATTTTGTAAGTATTGTTTCTCTTACCGTTGAACAGAACAGATCCATCCTTTTGACTAACAGCCTTACAGGACGTTTGATTGAAAATAACTTCATAACCATTGTCACTAAGTTGGCTAATTGACAATAGATTATGCATTAGACCTTCAACTAAATGAACATTATTAATAGAAGGAAGCTTACCATTACCAACAGTTCCGGAGCCAATGATTCTTCTCTTCTGATTTCCTCCGAAATCGACGACACCTCCAGGCTTAAGTTTCAAATCTTGGAACATATGCCTTTCTCCCGTCATGTGTCGTGAGCATCCACTGTCCAGGTACCATGACTGGTGTTTCAGTGGTGCCATTAAGGATATCTGCAACATAAATTATCTTATTCTTAGGTACCCATTTTGTGGGTCCTTTCTCATTAGTCTTTCCAGAGGTTCTGACACCTTTGGATTTCCGTGCAGCAGAATAATAGTGTGGAATTTGTGCATAATATTTAAGCTTAGAAGTTTTCTTCTGTGTCTGTGTTTGTGTAGTAATAGATTTAGAACCTTCTGGTTCTGGACATTTCAGATTAGTGCCAGCAAGCACAAAATGTTTGGACAGAGGTATTAGCTTGATACTTTTGGTCTCATCATATGGTTGTGATGGTCCTAAATATCCCAGACCTCTATTACCATTCCTGCTGACTCCATAGATCATTGAAGCCATTTTTCTTTTATCTATGCTTTTAGCAAGGAAGTGTTGGAAAGCTCTATCATATCTGACCACTTCATTAGTGTTAGTTATGTTGGAAGTGATTTCTTCTTCTAACTTAGAGACTTTACTTTTTAAAGCAGCATTTGATTTTTCTAAGAAAAATAATTTTTTGTTTAATTCAGAAATGGTTTACTTGCTTTTAGTAAGGTCTTCTGAAGGAACCACAAAAGTCTTTTTCAGAGTTTTGTGTTTTCTTAGAAGAAGTTAATATCTTTCCATAAGTTCAAATGATCCTATTTCAAGTTCAGAACGAGATAAGAAAGAAAGTACCTCTCTTTCGTCAGCAGAGTCTGATAGTTCTCCTTCTGGTAGGACATCGTTGGAGTTAGTCTTAGCCATGAATGCCACGTTGGCATGTTCTCCATCAGAATCATCTTCAGACTCTGAATCATCCCAAGTTGCTATAAGACCCTTTTTAGCTTTCTTAGGTCTTCCATCTTTCTTGAAATTTGGACAATCATTCTTGATATGTCCAGGCTCCTTGCATTCAAAACATGTAACTTCTCTTCCATAAGCTTTCTTTTGACCATATGTAGACTCAGATCTTCTTCTTGGTCCTCTGAACTTATTCTTTTTGTATTTCCATAGTTGACTTATCTTCCTTGATATGAGAGATATATCATCTTCGTCTTAATCCTCTTCAGATTCTTCCAATTCTTCCTCTTCTTTATAAGCCTTTTTCTTCTTAGACTTAGCCTTTAGAGCAATGGATTTACCTTTCTTCTGAGGTTCATCTTCTTGAAGTTCTATTTCATGACTCCTTAAAGAACTGATTAGTTCCTCAAGACTTATACTATTTAAATCCTTTTCTAGTTTCAAGGTAGTCACTATTGGTCTCCATTTGACAGGCAGACTTATGAGAATCTTCTTGACATGATCAGCAGTAGAATAGCCTTTGTCCAAAACTCTGAGTCCTGCAACAAGCATCTAAAATCTTGAAAACATAGCTTCCACGGATTCATCGTCTTCCATTTTGAAGACCTCATATTTTTGAATTAGTGCAAGAGCCTTTGTCTCCTTGACTTGAGCATTGCCTTCATGAGTCATTCGAAGAGAGTCAAAGATAGACTTTGCAGTTTCTTTGTTTGTAATCTTTTCATATTACGTATATGAAATTGCATTTAACAAAATCGTTATTGCTTTGTGATGATTCTTGTAAGTCTTCTTTTGAGCATCTGTTAATGCACTTCTGACAATCTTTTTGCCCTTAGAATCTACTGGGTAACTGTAGCCATCAACTACCAGATCCCATAGATCTAAGTCAAACGCCAGAAAGTAACTTTCAATTCTATCTTTCCAATAGTCAAATTTTTCCCCATCAAAGATAGGAGGTTTTGAACTACAAGAATCTCTTTCATTCGCAACAACATTTGGTTTAGTTGGTGCAACCATTTTTTTTCACACTTGGATCGGTACTGAACACTGTTAAGTGCTTGATAAAAATTCAACCTTTTTATCACCTCAGAATCGGAGCTCTGATGTTAACTGAAGGTGTGAAAAACACAAGAAAGGGGGGGGGGGGGGTGGGGTTTGAATTGGTTTTTCAAAATAAAATCGTTTATTTCTTTTAATTACTTTTAATAACTCTTTCACTTATACGTAATAACCTTGTTGAAGCTGAAAGAGATAACACAATATATTTATACTATTTCACTTGAGAAATCCTCAAGTTAATCTAGTCCACCCGCCAAGGTGATTTTGCCTCTCTCAATCGAGGTATTAATCCACTAATCAATCAGATTAATACAATGCATTAGCCAAACTGCTGGTGACTAACAACAACCTCTAAAACTCTCAAGTTCTAGACTTCTCAAGAAATACAAACTCACCGGTCTTTCTCAAGGAACAAACTCTAAGACAACACGTCTTAGACTTCTAAAGAAATACAACCCTACAGGTCTTTCTCAAGGAATACAAACCTAAGTTTGAATAAGTTTCGTTTACAGGAAAGTGCTTCTTATACAAGCTGAAATGTAAACAAGTTTAGATCAAGATGACTTAAGAAAGATATTGGTTAGAAAGTATTTTTGCAGTGAGCGTTCGTATATATCTTTCTTCAAGTCTTCGCGTCTTTATATAGCCTTGTAAAAAGTAGTCGTTGAAAAGTAATCATGATAGCTATCTAGACTGGCGGCTTGATGGAGACGTGAGGACAGATAATACTTTTGCATCCTGTCTTGTCAAGATATATTCGTTTGTACCATTTTCACTGTTTCCAAGATATTTTCGTTTGTATTGTGGTACAACTGTACTTCATAGCTTAGTATTCTTGGCTTCCTAATTTTAGAGGCTTCTGTGAGCATGAGTAAGAAGGGAAAACGTAGCTTGATTCTTAGGATCTTCAAGTCTTTGAGTCCTCAGAACTGCGCCTTCGGAGTCTTCAGCACTTGGTCTTCAGAACCTTGTTCACTTAGAAAATTGTCTTCATATCTTCAGAGGCTTCAGATAGTATTTTGTTGAAGTATGAGTAGAGATAATGGTTGGGTCTTCAGAACCTTTATCAGGGAGCGAAAGCCTTCAGCATCTGGACTTCGTTCAATCAGAACCTCTGTCTTCAGATCTTCAGAACTTGTTCTCTATCCATATTATATCAGAGTCTTGCCAACTTCAAATTTTCCTGAAGCAATTTCTGCTATTTAACACATTAAGAGTAGCACGTAGGCGAATTATTTTCTTTTAGCATTATGTCCATGCCAATCAACGGAAGCATATCCTGTTTGTTAGATTCTCAAAAGTAACAAACATTAGACTTACAAAATTGTTCATACAAACATACTCGTTTGATATCATCAAAACTTAGAAGTAATATTGCAGAACCAAATCTTGTTCTCACAGCATACAAGTTGGAAACATTAGAAGGAGTAGAAATACCTAGGACATGGAATGTATCCAATCTTAGGTTTTATTTTAGCTAAATATTATGTAATTCAATAATAAATAAAGGATCCAGGTTGCACTCATTTCCCTTGCAAAGGAAAGGGTTTTTAACGAGGCACGTGGGCTTAAAAATTTTTTATGTCTTGTTTATAGGTATTCAGCTGGAGATGATGAGTTATAACTCAGAAAACTCCTACAAATGTGTTAACTTGCTCTGCGTACATAAGTCGCCCATGAACGGGTTGATTAAACTCCTATAAACATGTTGACTTGCTCCGTGTACATAGGTTTCCCATGAACGGGTTGATTAAACTCCTATAAACGTGTTGACTTGCTCCGCGTACATAGGTCGCCCATGAACGGGTTGATTAAACTCCTATAAACGTGTTGACTTTCTCCGTGTGCATAGGTCGCCTATGAACGGGTTGATTAAACTCCTATAAACGTGTTGACTTGCTTCGCGTACATAGGTCGCCCATAAACGCTCCGTGTATACGGGTTGAATAAACATGTCTACTAGTTCCGTGCACACAGGCCGGACAATCAACTATAAAAATGATGAAACATCGAAGGCCAAAACACGTCAAAAGATACTTGGGGGCTTGTGAGTAAAAAAGTCATACATGACCAAGCCGCCAAAGGCTAATAAGAACTGGAAGCAAATATCTGATAAAAAGATACCCGAGTCCATACCATAATCGACACCTAAGCCTACAAGAGTCCAGGACTCTCAAAAGTGTGAAGACTATACACATGCGATAGCTACAGGCTCCTTAATAATTAGCTTCACGGTGAGCTATCCAAAAATTCTTAGAAATCAAGCATAAGCAAAATAAAAATAATACCCGACACTCTATAATTGGACACCTTAAGCTAATCCAACTTAGTGCCCGAGGGGATGGATATATGCATGGGATTATTTTGCAAAGGAATAAACACGATAAACAACAACGACATAAACAAAAGCCTCAGAAGGGCCAAACATTGTACATTACAAAGCCCGAAGGCTAAAAATTCATGAGCTTGAGGGGGGATAACACCACGCTCCCTCGCCAAAATGTAAAAACGCATCCAAAAGGATGACTAACTAAAATAAGAAAACATCAAGATTATGTAGCGTCTGAAGTCCCGTTGGCAACATCATTATGGGTCGGGTTCACATTCCCATCAGCATCATTGACCGGGCCTGGAGATCTCTTCGGGCTACCTTTCTCCAGCTCGCCAAGGTCTACAATACGGCCATCCTGCACCACCTTGAAGTAATCCATCTCCGACAAATCCAAGTTAGGATGGAGACAGAGAACTTTATTTTTGGCTCTATCAAAAGCTTCGGCACCAGCAGAAAAAATATCAATCTGAGCTTTCTTCTAAGATTCTTTAAGATCGTTGCTAGATGATAAAAGCTCAGCATTGGAGGCCTCAGATATCTTCAATTGATCAGTAAGTTTGGCTAAGGCCGACTTGTGATTAGACTCCAAAGTCTCTTTTTCCTTCCTCACATTAGCCAAATCCTTCTCCAAGCTTGAAAGCTTCTTAGACTGAGATTCTTGAGCACTCTTCAACTGAGCGACTTCATCCTTAAATTTTGACTCAATCTTTTCAGAGTCATCAGATAATTCAAACAAACCACGGGCGAGGACAACACATCTCATCAGATAGGAACTAAGGTTCTGGGTAATCTTCTACTGACTAATGGATTTAACTTTATTAACATCCTCGGTGGCATTGAGATGATCACACAGATATCTGAAGCCATCTAAATCATTGGACCAAAACTTGAATTCACCAGACACGGAATCCTCCCCTAGGCCTCACATGAGGGAGTTAATCTCCATTTCAGCTTAATCGATATCCTCGTTCAGTAGAACCTTCAGCTTCTTCGGATCACCTTGAGAGATCTCGTCTTGAGTAGGAAGAATAAGAGGCTGGAGCTCACATTTACTAAAGACGGCTTTAGTACTCGTCCCCCTGGGTCGTTTTAGTGCCCGGACCTCGAACCCACTTAAATTGGATTTGGATGCAGATGCACCCCCCAGCTCCTCTCCGGGCCTCCCAGGCTGCCTGCATCAATTTCTTTTGCTCGGTTACAGATAAATCAGTCATCTTGTCTGCAAACAAACAACATAAGGTTAAAGTAAAAGGAAGACGAGAAATATTTAAAAGAAAAAAATGATGATTACCTAGAAAGGCAAGAAGTCGGTCGTCATCTAAAGGCAACAATTCTTTAATCCTCATCATACGGAATGAGTCAAGAATGGCCAGGGACTGGAGTTCCAAGTTATTCAGTTTGTCATAGTTAAAACCAGTAATCGACAAGGGATTTTTGGTCCAGTAGCGAGGAAAGTGTGAGTGTCCATCTAAGGCGTATAACACCTGTGGACATCTCGGCCCACATCGGACCCTCAAGAAACGATCTTTATAATTCTTATAATTTAAGGTATAAGCCTGAAGGAAACTTCGGCCAGGCATTCCACTCATTTTAACCCAGCTCCGGTTATCAACTCATTTTACCTCAAAGAAGGAAAATAACAAGCCTATGGTCGGAACAATGTTCAAAACCTCGCAAACCCTCTCAAAGGCCTTTATAAATCCCCAACTGTTGGGGTGGAGTTGGGAAGGTGCTATATTGACGGTCTTCAACACGTCCACCTCGAAATTAGGAAAAGGGATACAGGTGTTGAAATCTTCCAAAATACTAGGATAGAAGTAGAAAAATTCTTCAGAAACATCTTTTGGCCGAAGTATACACACTCTCTCCTTTGGACCACATGGTTCCAAAATAACATCATCTTCGGAACCAGTGGAGGATATAATACTCATGGATCGGATTTTAGCAATTTCCAAGTCATTAGCAGTACTATTCTTATGGTTCATAACCTCGGAATCGAAGGGAGCAGCAGTCTCCATTAGAATTTCTACAGAACCTGAAGAGTCAGAGTCAAAGTCACTTTCAGAAGTGGGAATCTCATTATAAAACTTATCCATGACTCGCCTATACTCTTCCCCCTATAGAATCCATCATCTCTTGCATGTTTTCTTCCCATAATATTTTTCTCTCCTCGTCACTCTTATGGATAACGTTACCCTTATCATGACATTCCCTAAGAACTACCATTTTGGTTAAAGAAAAACAGAGGAAAATCAAGAGGGAAAAAAGAAAATACCTGAAATGAAGAATGCTTGAAGTTGAAACAGACTTGTTTAAAGAAGAATAAGAGCGTAGGAGTAAAGGGAAGGGAAGAATGAATCTAATAAGAGCCCAATATTCAAAAAAGAGCTAGAAAATAGCCACTCATGACGTTTTAAAGTCATCATAACGCTAGGGAAGATTAGGGGACATGACCGTTCGAAGGTTTTTGATACGTAAGGACTTGAGATAAAAGCGGATCTATAGCGCGACGTCTAGCAAATATATCCGGGCCCATGTTACTACCGAGTACTGTAGCCTTGTAAATGGATATAATACTCGGGGGGCTTATGTACATGCCAAATATATTTGATGCCGAGTTGTATGGTCGACCAAGAGTAAGTACGAACTAGACTACGGTAGCAGGAAAGGTCGTACCATGTATAGAGCTAGACAAGCATCATTCACAACCCAGGCCGATCAGGGAGCCCGACTCCCGCCAGCCGAGTTCCTACGAGGCCGGGTACTAAACCCCCATCAACCCGACACTGGCGCTGGTCATGAACTCAACAAGTGCCACTCCAACCGGTTTAACGGTGGCGGCACTTGAATGCAGACGTTGCCTGGTCTTCAAAGCATCCATTCATGAAGAGGAGTTACGACAATGATAACCATGCAACGTCAGAAGGCCAAAAGGCTTCTCTTAATGGCATAACTTAAATGAAGACTAAAAAAAGGCTATAAAAGGGGGTCCCACATGAGGGTTAAGCAAGATACATTCATCTTGAGACAATATACAACACCTGTATAGCTCTCAAATCCCCAAAGATACTGAAACAGTATAGACAGCGTAGTCTTCTCTGCCCTAAGGTAGAAGACTAGCACTTTTGGCGTATCTAACCATTTTTAGCTAGAACAGGTTCTAATCCTGTTGTGAGAGAAAATAGGTAAGTTGTGATTGCATATTTTATTAAAACAAATTTTATAATTATTAAACAACAAAATTAATAATATCTATATATATATATATATATATATATATATATATATATATATATATATATATATATATATGTGTGTGTGTGTGTGTGTGTGTGTGTGTTTCTCTCTCCTTCATCATTTATTTTAATAATGGAGGAGAGAGAAAAACAAAAACCATAGATAATCTCCACCATTTATTTTAAAATCTACAGGTTCAGATCCATTCTAATGTTCGCACATAAAAATGACATTCTCATAGGATATATATATATATATATATATATATATATATATATATATATATAACATTTTAATTAAATATTATTTTAAAAATAATTTAAATAAAGTTTTGCCTTAGGCCTTTTAACGCGTTGGGCCGACCCTGAACAGAGAAAATCCTATGTGTGACCCGTTCTCAATAACCAAATGTTAGTACCGAATTTATGTAACGAAAACTTTTAAAACAAATAGCAACATTCCAGTAAGAGATTTTCCACGCACACAAACAATTGTCTTCTCTAATCCCACATGTCTCCTTTACCCCCAACTTATCCTAAACATCTTAACAATAGAAATATTTTTATTCCTAGCCAAGCCAAATGATTTGTTGTACCTTTCAATAAGAAATTTCTATTTTATCCACAAATCATACCAAAAATACGTGTCTTCCATGTTATGAATTTCTCAAAACACAAAGTCATCAAACCACATATTTTACAATCCTTCTCTAGATTTAACAACTTGAATGCCTTTCTACTACTATGAACAGTTTATGTCTCTATGGACTCCTTCAACCTTTATCCCTTCAATCACATATCTAGAATACAACACATTAAATCACAAACCCTGTTATCCACCTTCATTATTCAACACCACATATCTAACAAAGCATAATTAAAATTACAAACTCTACGCACCCAAACTTCTATTTGTCTTTATCCAAAGAAACATTATCCCACATAACCCAATATATTTTCCATGATTCGTCACTTCTCCCACATAAAAAAAAAAGATTAAAAAACCAAATTTGAGAAATGAGATTTGACAGAGCATTGAAGAAAGAAAGTAAATAAGGATAGATGAGAAGACAAATTTAAGGATTACAATGTGACCACATATGGACAAACCACGCATTTTTCAACAAAAAAATATATTATTAACTCAATCAATAAAAGATGAACATAATGTCAATATTTCAAATTGCCTCCAAGCGGAAGGCCCGAATATATAAAGGGAAGAATATCACATTTGTAGTCAAACGTACAAGAAGTTTTTTCTAACTAAGACAAGTTTGTATTAGACCTTTCTATCATGCTTTAATAAAATTCCACTTTAAGCTTTGTATAATCTCGATAGATTTAATTCTCAACCAACTCTTCTCACCCCAATATCAAGTGTAATCAATAAAAATGGCATTCTCATAGGATATATATATATATATATATATATATATATATATATATATATATATATATATATATATATATATATATATATATATAGCATTTTAATTAAATATTATTTTTAAATTAATTTAAATAAAGTTTCGCCTTAGGCCTTTTAACGCGTTGGACCGACTCTGAACAGAGAAAATCCTATGTGTGACCCGTTCTCTATAACCAAATGTTAGTACCGAATTTATGCAACGAAATTTTTTAAAACAAATAGCAACATTCTAGTAATAGATTTTCCGCGCACACAAACAATTGTCTTCTCTAATCCCGCATGTTTCCTTTACCCCAACTTATCCTAAACATCTCAACAATAGAAATATTTGTATTCCCAGCCAAAGTCATCAAACCACACATTTTCCAATCCTTCTCCAGATTTAACAACTTGAATGCCTTCCTACCACTCTGAACAATTTCTGTCTCTATGGACTCCTTAA
Organism: Lathyrus tuberosus; assembly: GCA_022829125.1. Taxonomy (NCBI): domain Eukaryota; kingdom Viridiplantae; phylum Streptophyta; class Magnoliopsida; order Fabales; family Fabaceae; genus Lathyrus; species Lathyrus tuberosus. Next base: position 8,030,640 of record JALAZF010000082.1, on the reverse strand, counting down.
ACCTTTATCCCTTCAATCCCATATCTAGAATACAACACATTAAATCACAAACCCTATTATCCACATTCATTATTCAACACCACATATCTAACAAAGGATAATTAAAATTACCAACTCTACGCACCCCTAAAATCTATTTGTCTTTATCCTAAGAAACATTATCCCACATAACCCAATATATTTTCTATGATTCCTCACTTCTCCCACATAAAAAAGATTAAAAAAACAAATTTGACAAATAAGACTTGACATAACATTGAAGAAAGAAAGTAAATCAGGATAGATGAGAAGACAAATTTAAGGATTACAATGTGACCACATATGGACAAATCACGAATTTTTCAACTAAAAAATATATTATTAACTCAATCAATAAAAGATGACCATAACGTCAATATTCAAATTTCCTCCAATCGGAAGGCCCGAATATATAAAGGGAAGAATATCACATTTCTAGTTCAACGTACAAGACGTTTTTTCTAACCAAGACAAGTTTATAATAGCCCTAACTATCATGCTTTAATAAAATTCCACTTTAAGATTTGTATAATCTCGATAGATTTAATGCTCAACCAACTCTTCTCACCCCAATATCAAGTGTCATCAATAAAAATGGCATTCTCATAGTATATATATATATATATATATATATATATATATATATATATATATATATATATATATATATATATATATATATATATATAAGCAATTTGTACCCAGCAGGATTCGAACTTGAGACATTTAGAGGAGCACGCTCTCAAGACCCAAGCGTTTCACCACTAGGCCACACACATGCACACTATATATATAATTTTATTTAAATATTATTTTTAAAATAATTTAAATAAAGTTTCGCCTTAAGCCTTTTAACGTTATGGGTTTTGGGTCGGCCCTGAACAGAGAAAACCCCATGTGTGAGCCATTCTCTATAACCAAATGTTAGTACCGAATTTATGTAAGGAAATATTTTAAAACAAAGAGCAACATTCTAGTAAGAGATTTTCCGCGCACACAAACAATTGTCTTCTCTAATCCCATATATCTCCTATTCCACGACTTATCCTAAACATCTCAATAATAGAAATAATTTTAACCCTAGCCGAGCCAAATGATTTGTTGTACCTTTCTCTAAGAGTTTTCTATTTCATCCACAAATCATACCAAAATGACGTATCTTCCACGTATCGCACCTCGAAAAATCATCGAAGACACGACCCTCGCGCGAATGGCGCAGAAAACGGTTCGACAGAGTCGCCACCGAACTTTATTTATCCCCAAAAGAGGGAAAGGAAAATATCTAGAAAAACTTTAAGGAAGACAAGAACATGGTCGTCGCAACCACATTCCGGGTTCGGGAGTCGGTTACGTGAAGGAAAGGTACGCGCACCCCCTCACGTCCGTTGTATTCAACGGGAACCTCTTAGTTCGAATTGTGATGAATGTTGGCTAAGCTTGTTTGTTTTCTTCTCAATGGTAAACGCGAAACGATAAGATAAAAGGAAAAGGATGCTAAGGGGGAAAAGGGTGGTTTAAGGATAGAGTGTTCGACAAGATCATCACGACCTCGGGCCTACGTATGCTCATTCGGATGAGAATGAGGAATCAGAGCAATCGAAGTTCGACTACGGGAAGGGATTGAGGGAGGACAGAAGATGGAGGGAAGGTAGCTCGCCAAGATCATCGCAATCTTGTGCCTACGTATCTTTACTTGGACGAGAATAAAGAATCAGAGTAGTCGTAGTTCGTGGTACGCCCACGAAAAGAATGGGGTTAGGGTTTGAATTTTAGGAGACGAAAGATTGAATGACATACAACCCAAGGGGCGTGCCTCGAGAGCAGTCACTCAAGAATCTAAGGAATGCTAGACTCCAAGAACTCAGTTCTTTCGTGAGTGGATTACAAAAATGTTTGATAATGGTTAAGTGTTTTAAGACGAAAAGGTGAATGAACAACAACCCAAGGGCGTGCCTTGAGAGCCATTCATTCGAAGATCCAAGGAATGCTAGATTCCAAGAATCTCCTCCTTTCGTAAGTTAATTAAGAAAAATAGTTTGAAAAAGGTGATTGAATTGAATGGGTTGCAAAAAGACGTGAGGATCGATACTAGTCCCTATGGGTGCTCCTAGTAACGAAACCTCGAGATGTGCGAGTGTGCGTTTGATGTCGAGGCAAAAGGCGCTCGACTTACGAATGGCTCGACGACGAATCGAGGATTGGTTTTGGAATGGTTTGATTTGAAATAGGTCGAAAGGTTGAATGAACGACAACCCAAGGGGCGTGCCTCAAGAGCCATCCATTCGAAGATCCAAGGAATGCTAGATTCCAAGAATCTCCTTCTTTCGAAGTTTGATAGAGAAAATGTTTTGTTGTGTGGTACGAAGAGAGTTTGTTTGTATGGAGGCGCGAGTGTGAATTTCAATTTGTTAAGTGTTTTAGGGAGAATGACGATTATTCGATAAACGAGACGTCGGCCTCGGAACCAATTAATCGGGGCATTACTGGGATGCTAGATTCCAACGACACCTTTTTCATTCGATTAATTTATGAAATATTGTTTGATGAACAACGAAAGTACCACATGGAATGCTAGACTCCAATGGCATTCCTTTGTCCAAATAGTTAAGACGAGTGTTTTAGGAGCGAAAGGTCGAACGATCACCACCTAAGGCGTGCGCTTCAATAGCGGTCACTCAAGAACCCAAGAAGTGCTAGACCTCAAGAATTAAGTTCTTTCGCGATTTAATTGAAAAATGATTTGAATAGGTGTGTTGAGTGTTTTAATCGAAAATTAAGTGTTTAGGAGTTTCGATAATCTTAGCGTGTTTTGATTAAGTGTATAAACAAAGAAAATGGTTAGATGAATAAGATATGAATATGATATGAATAATATGAATAATAATGTGTACAATAATATAATCAAGATAATATGAACAAGATATAATATTGGCATAAAAGTAAATCAAGAAAATATTGACGGAAATGTAAAGTTAGTGGTTAATCGGATGAATCGGGTCCAATGTAGCGCTGAGTCATCGTAGCATGATCTATGACGAAGATCACACTATAGGAGGATGCGCCATTTGATCTTTGTGCTAAAACACGATGGAGAAATGATATTGAGGATCATTCTCCAATTGAATCGTGCCACACGAAAAGAAAAGGTGATGACCTCGTCTTAATCACAAACTTTCGTCGATTAATTGAAGGTAACCTATCAAAGTATAGAAAGAGATCTCGATGATCACTCACTACAGATTTGAAATAATGAAGGTTAATCGCTTCAACCATCAACATTCGTGAATAGAAAGACTTCATCGATCGAAAATGAAAAAGAAGATAGAAGAAAATGCGAAATAAAAATGAAAATGGAAAGATAAAATCAAAAATAAGATGGAAAAGAAAGAAAGGTCTCATCTTTACCAAGATTTTAAATCGATAAATCGATAATCTTTGGTTTTAGATTTTCATCGACCGATAAAAAGGGAAATAAATACATAGAATATGAAATGAAATAAAATCGAGAAAAAGAAGAAAGGTCTCACCTTTATCAAGATTTTAAATCGAAAATCGATAAATCTTTGATGTTTGTTCATTGACCCAAAATGAATGGTAAAAACAAATAAATCAAAAAGAAAATAAATAGGCCTCATATTAACCAAAATTTATAGATCTACTTGATATAAATCCACAAATCATGATATTTTTGATATCATTGGCCCAAGATAAAGAAAATAGAATGAAAATTGAAATTAATATAAGGTTTAACAAAATTAATAGCAAAATGTTAAAAGTTATTATCCTAGAACTCAAAACAAATTAAAACTTAAAGAAAGAGGGGGAGGGTGAAATTAAAGGAGGAATGGAAATCATTTGGGCATGTTACCCATGACCCATCTGTATCTCTAATATCCATCAGAATGTATAAAAAGGAAGGTCAAGAAAAAGTAACAGCATCAGTTTTGTATTTTTTTTTTAAATAAAAATAAAACAGAAACGCATTAAATGGAAAAAGGAAAGGTCAACCACAGTGTTTTCATCACCAAAATGAGGAAAAGATGAGGAACAAATGATTAAGAGTAGAACAACCTTCCTCTCACAAAATAAAACCGCTCCGAATCATTTCTGTCTGTCCCTCTCACTGCTCAGTTCAATTTCGTTTACGATTCAGATTTGGAAAGGTTCACGTTTCGCTTCTTGATCAGGTTTGTCTCGCTTCGTCCCTCTCTTCTATTCGTTCTGGATCCTAAGTTATGTTGCGGTTACGTTCGTAGGTTGAGGGTTGGTATTTCAGTCTCACTTTCTCTTCTTCCATTATTCTGGTTCTTGGTTGGGTTTTTTACTGTGAGTTTGATTTTGGTTTGGGTTTTATTTGGTGGTTCGAAAGATTTGTGTTTGTTTGGTTGGGTCTTGAAAGAATGGGTTGTAAAGTTTGTTGTTGATGGAAGGGTGAGATTTTTTTAGAAGGTTTATGTTGTTCGGATTGATTAAGGTTGAAGGAGATTGACGAAAAAGGTTGAAGGGTTTGTGTAGGTGTGAGTGACCAATTCTGCAGCATAAGATTGGCTGAGAAGAGCTTCGAAAGAAGAGTGAACGAAGGGTGTTTATATAGAGAGGAGGTGAGGGTGAAATGGAGAATTTGAGATAAATTGTTATGATATTGTTGTGTTTCACAGGTCATGGTACGTCTTCCGTAATTGTTGTATGTTGTTTGAAATTTCTAACGGTTTCGCAAATTGGAATCTCACGTATCTCATGTGGGGTCCTCTATTTTGTGCAGGTCGGTTTGTGCATATTTGCTTGTGGGACTTGTATATTTGATTAGTGTAATGGCTCATACGAAGGGTGTTATGTGGAAATTTTGTGGTTTGAGTGAGTTTGTGTATGGCTGCAAATTGTGTAGTGGAAGGTTTTTTTGGTAAACTATGGGCTTTTTTTTTTTGTAAGCTTTGAGTTTGAATGTGATTTCTAGAAAGATAAAGAATGGTAATGAATTACATTGATAATATATTTCTTGAAAAATGGTCATGACACATGAATATGAGATGGAGTTTGGATATGGGTTAAAATAAATGGATTTGAGCTTTATTTGTAAAAAGTGGATATTGGATGTGGATGAATTATGAATTGAACCATGAATTGCGCATAACCTGATGCTTTGAATAAGCGAACCTTTCTGAATACCAATAAAACCAAGACTTCCACTATGAACCAAGTGGGCATCAGATGACTTGAAATCAGAGGATTATGAATTGAAATTCACTACACTGCCCAAAACCTTAACTGAAAAGTGAATTGTATTCTGATGACTATTAACCATGAAGCACTATGAACTTGACACAACCTGATAACAAACCCTTATTAGAAGCTCAGACTCACACCACTGATATCATGCATACCCTGGCTTTGATCAAGCAACAAACCCTCGTCTGACCATTGAACCTCAATCACTTCAACAACCAGAAACAACACACACATTTTTTTTTTAATTTTCTGAATAATGGTTAGTGGACGGATGTATAGATGAAGGTTATATAGATAGGACAAATTTGGGGTATGACACCACGTTATCAATTTCTCAAAACACAGTCATCAAACCACACATTTTCCAACCCTTCTCCATATTTAACAACTTAAATGCCTTCCTACCACTCTAAATATGTAATACCCCGTATTATTTAAATGCTCAATTGGATATCAGATGAAATCAGATGAGTATCTATGTGCTCTATCTTTGGATAATTGGATTAATGGAATCCTCTAAGTATTTTAAGTATTATCAATCGGGATCAACAGAGCAACTGGAGGACTCTGAAGAGATCAATTATTTAATGAGAAGGGACGGATTAATATTTATTAGTTCAAGGGAGTATTTTAAGGTAACTCTAATAATTGATCAATTGGGTGGAGATGACAAAATATCAATTGGAGATATTTTACCCTATTGGATTATATTATATAATAAGTATTATATAAATATATATATATATATAATAAAAGAAAGAAAAAGTTAGAAAAGAAGAAGAAAAGGAGAAAGAAGAGAAAGGAAGAGAAGAAAGAAGGGAAAAGAGAAGAAGAAGTTGGATCATCACCATTTTTCATCATCTTTCTCAAACTCCTCTTCGATTATCAGGTGGGTTCTAGTTAGACACTCTAAGTTCTAGAAATCCATGTTTTGAACTTAGGTTAGATTTGAGAGAAAATGAAATCTAACGGATAAAACGTGAAATAAACCGAGTAATATAATCGGGTACACTTATTATTATGATTGGAATATGTTTTGATTGTTATGGTGTGACTTGGAAGTGATTTTGGTTGAAGAAATGTTGTTTTTGGACCCATAACAGCGTTGCTAAATTTCTGGGTTTCGCATGGTAGCGAACATGGGGCGAAGCGGAAGTGAATGGTTTCGAGGGTTCGCTTAGCGAACCCGGCAGCGAAGGTCAGCGAATATTCGCCAATGACATTCGCCTAGCGAACTTTAGGTCGTTTCAGTTCTGTTTTGTGTTTTTGATCTCGCTGGGAGCATCGCCTGGCGAAGGCGGAAGCGAACGCTCGCTGGGAGGTTCGCCTAGCGAACATGATAGTTTGTGCAGTTTTGTTTCCTTCATAACTTTTGATCCGTAACTCGGATCGGGACGTTCTTGGTACCGATAGAAAGCCACGACGACCCTCTACCCAATAAAATGTGGAAATATTGAGTATGAGGTAGGATTAATTAAGTAGTGGCATTTGAATGAGATAATGTTATGTGATATTTTGGAAATCCATATCTCTTGCATCATAAGTCTGATCGAGGCATAGTAATAGCCGTTAGAAAGCTGTGAAAATATCCTACGGGATAAAAGTGAAAGTATTGATTTCGATACCTAATTAAATGAATCGGAGGGAATCGAAAGTGATGTCTTTATGTGATGGAATCATTATGTGTGATTCTACTATACAAATGTAATATGCTTTTGTATGACTTGTGATTGAATTATTATATGTGATTCAAATGTGCAATTATGATATGTTTTGCCTATTATTGATGTTTAACTTGATTGAGAGAATATGCGTGCTTAAAATGAATTAGGAAGAGTGAGGAAACTTTACCCCAAAACAAATGGCATAGTTAAGATTGTTATAATTCTAGGTTGTGAATAGAATTGTGATAGAAACTCTGGATGGCGACGCTCGTGCATTCATTGGCGAGTTCTGGCCTGGAGTAGATAACCTAGATGGCAAGGCTCGGGCACATGATGTAGGAAGGTACATCCGTGACGAGATTGGTCTAGGAGAGAGTGAAACACTAGTATGGAACATGTTGAAGTTTTGTGATTATGAGAAAAGGCGAATCTGGCCTTATGATTGTCGAATACAATCATGTTTGGTTGTGTGTGATCACGTAATCGTAACCGATTATCTTGCGAGTGCGTTTCATGGGTCTCGAGCTCCTCTGAAACATGTGCACAACTACTTGGCAGGTTTGATTCCCGCGTGCAGTACGAATGGCGCTCTGGGAGCGTATGCTTGTGACGGTTAATGGCCCGTGTGAAGTGATGGTTCATAACTGTTAATGGCCCGTAGAACCCGAATCCATTCGTATGTCAAGTAGGTTACCAGGATCCATGACTCGGGTCAACTTCTAGACGTAGAAGCGGACGGGAAAAAGGGATACCTTGGTGTGGTTATCGATTAGTGATATATTGTGAGTTGAAGAACTCATGACATGTTTCCATATAGTGTGAGATTGTGAGATTGTGTACTCAAGGTCATTTTCCCTTCCCCTTGACTTGAGTTAGGATTGGTTAGAACCCTGTAAAGCTGAGAGGATCTATAAGATAGAGAACTCACTGATATTTGATGTATCTCACCCCAATATAGTTGCTTTATTTCAGGTGTGGTTTACAAGAGGAGCGATGCTTGGATGTTTCAAGAGAAGCTTAGTTAAGCTTATTCTGCTGTGTATTGTTATTTGTTGTATACAATTGAGGATATTGTATATTATTCTTAGATTTTATTATTTTGGCTAGTTTCCATGTCTTGTGCCATATATTGTATTTATGTTTTAGAAATGGGAAAGTATGTGAATTACGCCATTAGGCACTTATGATGGTGTCAGTACCAAATAAAATGCTTGTATGGTATTATTCTAGATATATATTATACAGGGCGTTACAGAAGAATTTCTATCTCTATGGACTCCTTCAACCTTTATCTATTCAATCCCAAATATAGAATACAACACATTAAATCACAAACCCAGTTATCCACCTTTATTATTCAACACCTCATATCTAACAAAGCATAATTAAACTTCCATGATTCCTCACTTCTCCCACATAAAAAAGATTAAAATAACAAATTTGAGAAATAAGACTTGACAGAGCATTGAAGAAAGAAAGTAAATCAGAATAGATGAGAAGACAAACTTAAGGATTACAATGTGACCACATATGGACAAACCATGAATTTTTCAACAAAAAAATATATTATTATTTCAATCAATAAAAGATGACCATAACATCAATCTTTCAAATTGCCTCCAATCGGAAGGCCAAAATAAATAAATGGAAGAATATAACATTAGTAGTCCAACGTACAAGAAGTTTTTCTTAACCACGACAAGTTTATATTTGCCCTGACTATCATGCATTAATAAAAGTCCACTATAAGCTTTATATAATCTCGATAGATTTAATGTTCAACCAACTCTTCTCATCCCAATATCAAGTGTCATCAATAAAAATGGTATTCTCATAGGATATATATACAAACATATATATATATATATATATATATATATATATATATATATATATATATATATAATTTTAATTAAATATTCATTTCAAAGTAATTTAAATAAAGTTTTGCCTTAGGCCTTTGAACGCGGTGGGCCGGCCCTGAACAGAGAAAACCCTATGTGTGATCCGTTCTTTATAACCAAATGTTAGTACCTAATTTATGTAACGAAATTTTTTAAAACAAATAGCAACATTCTAGTAAGATATTTTCCGCGCACACAAACAATTGTCTTCTCATATCCCACATGCCTCCTTTACCCAACTTATACTAAACATCTCAACAATAAAAAAAAATTTATTCCTAGCCAAGCCAAGTGATTTGTTGTACCTTTCTCTAAGAGTTTTCTATTTTATCCATAAATCATACCACTAAGACGTGTCTTCCACGTTATCAATTTCACAAAACACAATCATCAAACCACACATTTTCCAATCCTTCTCCAAATTTAACAACTTGAATGCGTTCCTACCACTCTGAACAATTTGTGTCTCTATGGACTCCTTCAACCTCTCTCCCTTCAATCCAATATCTAGAATACAACACATTAAATCAAAAACCTTGTTATCCACCTTCATTATTCAATGCCACATATCTAACAAAGCATAATTAAAATTACAAACTCTACGCACCCCTAAAATCTATTTGTCTAGAAATCCATGTTTTGAACTTAGGTTAGATTTGAGAGAAAATGAAATCTAACGGATAAAACGTGAAATAAACCGAGTAATATAATCGGGTACACTTATTATTATGATTGGAATATGTTTTGATTGTTATGGTGTGACTTGGAAGTGATTTTGGTTAAAGAAATGTTGTTTTTGGACCCATAACAGCGTTGCTGAATTTCTGGGTTTCGCATGGTTCGCCTAGCGAACATGGGGCGAAGCGGAAGTGAATGGTTTCGAGGGTTCGCCTAGCGAACCCGGCAGCGAAGGTCAGCGAATATTCGCCAACGACGTTCGCCTAGCGAACTTTAGGTCGTTTCAGTTCTGTTTTGTGTTTTTGATCTCGCTGGGAGCATCGCCTGGCAAAGGCGGAAGCGGACGCTCACTGGGAGGTTCGCCTAGCGAACATGATAGTTTGTGCAGTTTTGTTTCCTTCATAACTTTTGATCCGTAACTCGGATCGGGACGTTCTTGGTACCGATAGAAAGCCACGACGACCCTCTACCCAATAAAATGTAGAAATATTGAGTATGAGGTAGGATTAATTAAGTAGTGGCATTTGAATGAGATAATGTTATGCGATATGTTGGAAATCCATATCTCTTGCATCATAAGTCCGATCGAGGCATAGTAATAGCCGTTAGAAAGCTGTGAAAATATCCTACGGGATAAAAGTGAAAGTATTGATTTCGATACCCAATTAAATGAATTGGAGGGAATCGAACGTGATGTCTTTATGTGATGGAATCATTATGTGTGATTCTATTATACAAAAGTAATATGCTATTGTATGACTTGTGATTGAATTATTATATGTGATTCAAATGTGCAATTATGATATACTTTGCCTATTATTGATGTTTAACTTGATTGAGAGAATATGCGTGCTTAAAATGAATTAGGAAGAGTGAGGAAACTTTACCCCAAAACAAATGGCATAGTTAAGATTGTTATAATTCTAGGTTGTGAATAGAATTGTGATAGAAACTCTGGATGGCGACGCTCGTGCATTCATTGGCGAGTTCTGGCCTGGAGTAGATAACCTAGATGGCAAGGCTCGGGCACCTGATGTAGGAAGGTACATCCGTGACGAGTTTGGTCTAGGAGAGAGTGAAACACTAGTATGGAACATGTTGAACTTTTGTGATTATGAGAAAAGGCGAATCTGGCCTTATGATTGTCGAATACAATCATGTTTGGTTGTGTGTGATCACGTAATCGTAACTGGTTATCTTGCGAGTGCGTTTCATGGGTCTCGAGCTCCTCTGAAACATGTGCACAACTACTTGGCAGGTTTGATTCCCGCGTGCAGTACGAATGGCGCTCTGGGAGCGTATGCTTGTGACGGTTAATGGCCCGTGTGAAGTGACGGTTCATAACAGTTAATGGCCCGTAGAACCCGAATCCATTCTTATGTCAAGTAGGTTACAAGGATCCATGACTCGGGTCTACTTCTAGACGTAGAAGCGGACGGGAAAAAGGGATACCTTGGTGTGGTTATCAATTAGTGATATATTGTGAGTTGATGAACTCATGACATGTTTCCATATAGTGTGAGATTATGAGATTGTGTACTCAAGGTCATTTTCCCTTCCCCTTGACTTGAGTTAGGATTGGTTAGAACCCTGTAAAGCCGATAAGACCTATAAGATAGAGAACTCACTGAGATTTGATGTATCTCACCCCACTATAGTTGCTTTATTTCAGGTGTGGTTTTTAGGTTTGGTTTACAAGAGGAGCGATGCTTGGATGTTTCAAGAGAAGCTTAGTTAAGCTTATTCCGCTGTGTATTGTTATTTGTTGTATACAATTGAGGATATTGTATATTATTCTTAGATTTTATTATTTTGGCTAATTTCCATGTCTTGTGCCATATGTTGTATTTATGTTTTAGAAATGGGCAAGTATGTGAATTACACCTTTAGGCACTTATGATGGTGTCAGTACCAAATAAAATGCTTGTATGGTATTATTCTATACATACTATACAGGGCGTTACAGAAGAATTTCTATCTCTATGGACTCCTTCAACCTTTATCCCTTCAATCCCATATCTAGAATACAACACATTAAATCACAAACCCAGTTATCCACCTTTATTATTCAACACCTCATATCTAACAAAGCATAATTAAACTTCCATGATTCCTCACTTCTCCCACATAAAAAATATTAAAATAACAAATTTGAGAAATAAGACTTGACAGAGCATTGAAGAAAGAAAGTAAATCAGGATAGATGAGAAGACAAACTTAAGGATTACAATGTGACCACATATGGACAAACCACAAATTTTTCAACTAAAAAAATATTATTATTTCAATCTATAAAAGATGACCATAACATCAATCTTTCAAATTGCCTCCAATCGGAAGGCCCAAATATATAAATGGAAGAATATCACATTTGTAGTCCAACGTACAAGAAGTTTTTCTTAACCACGACAAGTTTATATTTGCCCTGACTATCATGCATTAATAAAAGTCCACTATAAGCTTTATAAAATCTCGATAGATTTAATGCTCAACCAACTCTTCTCATCCCAATATCAAGTGTCATCAATAAAAATGGTATTCTCATAGGATATATATATATATATATATATATATATATATATATATATATATATATATATATATATATATATATATAATTTTAATTAAATACTCATTTTAAAATAATTTAAATAAAGTTTCGCCTTAGGGCTTTGAACGCGTTGGGCCGGCCCTGAACTGAGAAAATCCTATGTCTGATCCGTTCTCTATAACCAAATGTTAGTACCGAATTTTTGTAACAGAATTTTTTAAAACAAATAGCAACATTCTAGTAAGATATTTTCCGCGCACACAAACAATTGTCTTCTCATATCCCACATGTCTCCTTTACCCAACTTATCCTAAACATCTCAACAATAACAATATTTTTATTCCTAGCCAAGCCAAATGATTTGTTGTACCTTTCTCTAAGAGTTTTCTATTTTATCCACAAATCATACCACTAAGACGTGTCTTCCACGTTATCAATTTCTCAAAACACAATCATCAAACCACACATTTTCCAATCCTTCTCCAGATTTAACAACTTGAATGCCTTCCTACCACTCTGAACAATTTGTGTCTCTATGGACTCCGTCAACCTTTCTCCCTTCAATCCAATATCTAGAATACAACACATTAAATCAAAAACCTTGTTATCCACCTTCATTATTCAACGCTACATATCTAACAAAGCATAATTAAAATTACAAACTCTACGCACCCCTAAAATCTATTTGTCTAGAAATCCATGTTTTGAACTTAGGTTAGATTTGAGAGAAAATGAAATCTAACGGATAAAACGTGAAATAAACCGAGTAATATAATCGGGTACACTTATTATTATGATTGGAATATGTTTTGATTGTTATGGTGTGACTTGGAAGTGATTTTGGTTGAAGAAATGTTGTTTTTGGACCCATAACAACGCTGCTGAATTTCTGGGTTTCGCATGGTTCGCCTAGCGAACCTGGGGGGAAGCGGAAGGGCGAACCCGACAGCGAAGGTCAGCGAATATTCACCAACGACGTTCGCCTAGCGAACTTTAGGTCGTTTCAGTTCTGTTTTGTGTTTTTGATCTCGCTGGGAGCTTCGCCTGGCAAAGGCGGAAGCGAACGCTCGCTGGGAGGTTCGCCTAGCGAACATGACAGTTTGTGCAATTTTGTTTCCTTCATAACTTTTGATCCGTAACTCGGATCGGGACGTTCTTGGTACCGATAGAAAGCCACGACGACCCTCTACCCAATAAAATGGGGAAATATTGAGTATGAGGTAGGATTAATTAAGTAGTGGCATTTGAATGAGATAATGTTATGTGATATGTTGGAAATCCATATCTCTTGGATCATAAGTCCGATCGAGGCATAGTAATAGCCGTTAGAAAGTTGTGAAAATATCCTACAGGATAAAAGTGAAAGTATTGATTTCGATACCCGCTTAAATGAATCGGAGGGAATCGAAAGTGATGTCTTTATGTGATGGAATCATTATGTGTGATTCTATTATACAAAAGTAATATGCTATTGTATGACTTGTGATTGAATTATTATATGTGATTCAAATGTGCAATTATGATATACTTTGCCTATTATTGATGTTTAACTTGATTGAGAGAATATGCATGCTTAAAATGAATTAGGAAGAGTGAGGAAACTTTACCCCAAAACAAATGGCATAGTTAAGATTGTTATAATTCTAGGTTGTGAATAGAATTGTGATAGAAACTCTGGATGGCGACGCTCGTGCATTCATTGGAGAGTTCTGGCCTAGAGTAGATAACCTAAATGGCAAGGCTCGGGCACCTGATGTAGGAAGGTACATCCGTGACGAGATTAGTCTAGGAGAGAGTGAAACACTAGTATGGAACATGTTGAACTTTTGTGATTATGAGAAAAGGCGAATCTGGCCTTATGATTGTCGAATACAATCATGTTTGGTTGTGTGTGATCACGTAATCGTAACTGGTTATCTTGCGAGTGCGTTTCATGGGTCTCGAGCTCCTCTGAAACATGTGCACAACTACTTGGCAGGTTTGATTCCCGCGTGCAGTACGAATGGCGCTCTGGGAGCGTATGCTTGTGACGGTTAATGGGCCGTGTGAAGTGCCGGTTCATAACAGTTAATGGCCCGTAGAACCCGAATCCATTCTTATTGTCAAGTAGGTTACAAGGATCCATGACTCGGGTCTACTTCTAGACGTAGAAGCGGACGGGAAAAAGGGATACCTTGGTGTGGTTATCAATTAGTGATATATTGTGAGTTGATGAACTCATGACATGTTTCCATATAGTGTGAGATTATGAGATTGTGTACTCAAGGTCATTTTCCCTTCCCCTTGACTTGAGTTAGGATTGGTTAGAACCCTGTAAAGCCGATAGGATCTATAAGATAGAGAACTCACTGAGATTTGATGTATCTCACCCCACTATAGTTGCTTTATTTCAGGAGTGGTTTTCAGGTTTGATTTACAAGAGGAGCGATGCTTGGATGTTTCAAGAGAAGCTTAGTTAAGCTTATTCCGCTGTGTATTGTTATTTGTTGTATACAATTGAGGATATTGTATATTATTCTTAGATTTTATTATTTTGGCTAGTTTCCATGTCTTGTGCCATATGTTGTATTTATGTTTTAGAAATGGGCAAGTATGTGAATTACACCTTTAGGCACTTATGATGGTGTCAGTACCAAATAAAATGCTTGTATGGTATTATTCTATATATATATTATACAGGGCGTTACAGAAGAATTTCTATCTCTATGGACTCCTTCAACCTTTATCCCTTCAATCCCATATCTAGAATACAACACATTAAATCACTAACCCAGTTATCCACCTTTATTATTCAACACCTCATATCTAACAAAGCATAATTAAACTTCCATGATTCCTCACTTCTCCCACATAAAAAATATTAAAATAACAAATTTGAGAAATAAGACTTCACAGAGCATTGAAGAAAGAAAGTAAATCAGGATAGATGAGAAGACAAACTGAAGGATTACAATGTGACCACATATGGACAAACCACAAATTTTTCAACTAAAAAAATATTATTATTTCAATCTATAAAAGATGACCATAACATCAATCTTTCAAATTGCCTCCAATCGGAAGGCCCAAATATATAAATGGAAGAATATCACATTTGTAGTCCAACGTACAAGAAGTTTTTCTTAACCATGACAAGTTTATATTTGCCCTGACTATCACGCATTAATAAATGTCCACTATAAGCTTTATATAATCTCGATAGATTTAATGCTCAACCAACTCTTCTCATCCCAATATCAAGTGTCATCAATAAAAATGGTATTCTCATAGGATATATATATATATATATAATTTTAATTAAATACTCATTTTAAAATAATTTAAATAAAGTTTCGCCTTAGGGCTTTGAACGCGTTGGGCCGGCCCTGAACTGAGAAAACCCTATGTCTGATCCGTTCTCTATAACCAAATGTTAGTACCGAATTTATGTAACGGAATTTTTTAAAACCAATAGCAACATTCTAGTAAGATATTTTCCGCGCACACAAACAATTGTCTTCTCATATCCCACATGTCTCCTTTACCCAACTTATCCTAAACATCTCAACAATAACAATATTTTTATTCCTAGCCAAGCCAAATGATTTGTTGTACCTTTCTCTAAGAGTTTTCTATTTTATCCACAAATCATACCACTAAGACGTGTCTTCCACGTTATCAATTTCTCAAAACACAATCATCAAACCACACATTTTCCAATCCTTCTCCAGATTTAACAACTTGAATGCCTTCCTACCACTCTGAACAATTTGTGTCTCTATGGACTCCTTCAACCTTTCTCCCTTCAATCCAATATCTAGAATACAACACATTAAATCAAAAACCTTGTTATCCACCTTCATTATTCAACGCTACATATCTAACAAAGCATAATTAAAATTACAAACTCTACGCTCCCCTAAAATCTATATGTCTAGAAATCCATGTTTTGAACTTAGGTTAGATTTGAGAGAAAATGAAATCTAACGGATAAAACGTGAAATAAACCGAGTAATATAATCGGGTACACTTATTATTATGATTGGAATATGTTTTGATTGTTATGGTGTGACTTGGAAGTGATTTTGGTTGAAGAAATGTTGTTTTTGGACCCATAACAGCGCTGCTGAATTTCTGGGTTTCGCATGGTTCGCCTAGCGAACCTGAGGCGAAGCGGAAGGGCGAACCCGGCAGCGAAGGTCAGCGAATATTTGCCAACGACGTTCGCCTAGCGAACTTTAGGTCGTTTCAGTTCTGTTTTGTGTTTTTGATCTCGCTGGGAGCTTCGCCTGGCGAAGGCGGAAGCGAACGCTCGCTGGGAGGTTCGCCTAGCGAACATGACAGTTTGTGCAGTTTTGTTTCCTTCATAACTTTTGATCCGTAACTCGGATCGGGACGTTCTTGGTACCGATAGAAACTCTGGATGGCGACGCTCGTGCATTTATTGGAGAGTTCTGGCCTGGAGTAGATAACCTAGATGGCAAGGCTCGGGCACCTGATGTAGGAAGGTACATCCGTGACGAGATTAGTCCAGGAGAGAGTGAAACACTAGTATGGAACATGTTGAACTTTTGTGATTATGAGAAAAGGCGAATCTGGCCTTATGATTGTCGAATACAATCATGTTTGGTTATGTGTGATCACGTAATCGTAACTGGTTATCTTGCGAGTGTGTTTCATGGGTCACGACCTCCTCTGAAACATGTGCACAACTACTTGGCAGGTTTGATTCCCGCGTGCAGTACGAATGGCGCTCTGGGAGCGTATGCTTGTGACGGTTAATGGCCCGTGTGAAGTGACGGTTCATAACAGTTAATGGCCCGTAGAACCCGAATCCATTCTTATGTCAAGTAGGTTACAAGGATCCATGACTCGGGTCTACTTCTAGACGTAGAAGCGGACGGGAAAAAGGGATACCTTGGTGTGGTTATTAATTAGTGATATATTGTGAGTTGATCAACTCATGACATGTTTCCATATAGTGTGAGATTGTGTACTCAAGGTCATTTTCCCTTCCCCTTGACTTGAGTTAGGATTGGTTAGAACCCTGTAAAGCCGATAGGATCTATAAGATAGAAAACTCACTGAAATTTGATGTATCTCACCCCACTATAGTTGCTTTATTTCAGGTGTGGTTTTCAGGTTTGGTTTACAAGAGGAGCGATGCTTGGATGTTTCAAGAGAAGCTTAGTTAAGCTTATTCCGCTGTGTATTGTTATTTGTTGTATACAATTGAGGATATTGTATATTATTCTTAGATTTTATTATTTTGGCTAGTTTCCATGTCTTGTGCCATATGTTGTATTTATGTTTTAGAAATGGGCAAGTATGTGAATTACACCTTTAGGCACTTATGATGGTGTCAGTACCAAATAAAATGCTTGTATGGTATTATTCTAGATATATATTATACAGGGCGTTACAGAAGAATTTATATCTCTATGGACTCCTTCAACCTTTATCCCTTCAATCCCATATCTAGAATACAACACATTAAATCACAAACCCAGTTATCCACCTTTATTATTCAACACCTCATATCTAACAATGCATAATTAAACTTCCATGATTCCTCACTTCTCCCACATAAAAAATATTAAAATAACAAATTTGAGAAATAAGACTTGACAGAGCATTGAAGAAAGAAAGTAAATCAGGATAGATGAGAAGACAAACTTAAGGATTACAATGTGACCACATATGGACAAACCACGAATTTTTCAACTAAAATATATATTATTATTTCAATCAATAAAATATGACCATAACATCAATCTTTCAAATTGCCTCCAATCGGAAGGCCCAAATATATAAATGGAAGAATATCACATTTGTAGTCCAACGTACAAGAAGTTTTTCTTAACCACGACAAGTTTATATTTGCCCTGACTATCATGCATTAATAAAAGTCCACTATAAGCTTTATATAATCTCGATAGATTTAATGCTCAACCAACTCTTCTCATCCCAATATCAAGTGTCATCAATAAAAATGGTATTCTCATAGAATATATATACAAATAATATATATATATATATATATATATATATATATATATATATATATACATATATAATTTTAATTAAATATTCATTTTAGAATAATTTAAATAAAGTTTCGCCTTAGGCCTTTGAACGCGTTGGGCCGGCCTTGAACAGAGAAAACCCTATGTGTGATCCGTTCTCTATAACCAAATGTTAGTACCGAATTTATGTAACGAAATTTTTTAAAACAAATAGCAACATTCTAGTAAGATATTTTCCGCGCACACAAACAATTGTCTACTCATATCCCACATGTCTCCTTTACCCAACTTATCCTAAACATCTCAACAATAAAAATATTTTTATTCCTAGCCAAGACAAATGATTTGTTGTACCTTTCTCTAAGAGTTTTCTATTTTATCCACAAATCATACCACTAAGGCGTGTCTTCCACGTTATCAATTTCTCAAAACACAATCATCAAACCACACATTTTCCAATCCTTCTCCAGATTTAACAACTTGAATGACTTCCTACCACTCTAAACAATTTGTGTCTATATGGACTCCTTCAACCTTTCTCCCTTCAATCCAATATCTAGAATACAACAAATTAAATCAAAAACCTTGTTATCCACCTTCATTATTCAACGCCACATATCTAACAAAGCATAATTAAAATTACAAACTCTACGCACCCCTAAAATCTATTTGTCTTTATCCAATGAAACATTATCCCACATAGCCCAATAAATTTTCCATGATTCCTCACTTCTCCCACATAAAAAAAGATTAAAAACACAAATTTGAGAAATGAGACTTTACAGTGCATTGAAGAAAGAAAGTAAATCAGGATAGATGAGAAAACAAACTTAAGGATTACAATGTGACCACATATGGACAAACCACGAATTTTTCAACTAAAAAATATATTATTATTTCAATCAATAAAAGATGACCATAACATCAATCTTTCAAATTGCCTCCAATCGGAAGGCCCAAATATATAAATGGAAGAATATCACATTTGTAGTCCAACGTACAAGAAGTTTTTCTTAACCAGGACAAGTTTATATTTTCCCTAACTATCATGCATTAATAAAACTCAACTATAAGCTTTATATAATCTCGATAGATTTAATGCTCAACCAACTCTTCTCATCCCAATATCAAGTGTCATCAATAAAAATGATATTCTCAAAGGATATATATATATATATATATATATATATATATATATATATATATATATATATATATATATATATATATATATATATATATATATATAATTTTATTTAAATATTATTTTTAAAATAATTTAAATAAAGTTTTGCCTTAGGCCTTTGAACGCGTTGGGCCGACCCTGAATAAAGAAAACCCTAAGTGTGATCCGTTCTCTATAACCAAATGTTAGTACCGAATTTATGTAATGAAATTTTTTAAAACAAATAGCAACATTCTAGTAAGATATTTTCCGCGCACACAAACAATTGTCTTCTAATATCCCACATGTCTCCTTTACCCAACTTATCCTAAACATCTCAACAATAAAAATATTTGTATTCCTAGCCAAGCCAAATGATTTGTTGTACCATTCTCTAAGAGTTTTCAATTTTATCCACAAATCATACCACTAAGATGTGTCATCCACGTTATCAATTTCTCAAAACACAATCATCAAACCACACATTTTCCAATCCTTCTCCAGATTTAACAACTTGAATGCCTTCCTACCACTCTGAACAATTTGTGTCTCTATGGACTCCTTCAACCTTTCTCCCTTCAATCCAATATCTAGAATACAACACATTAAATCAAAAACCTTGTTATCCACCTTCATTATTCAACGCCACATATCTAACAAAGCATAATTAAAATTACAAACTCTACGCACCCCTAAAATCTATTTGTCTTTATCCAAAGAAACATTATCCCACATAGCCCAATAAATTTTCCATGATTCCTCACTTCTCCCAAATAAAAAATGATTAAAAAAACAAATTTGAGAAATGAGACTTTACAGTGCTTTGAAGAAAGAAAATAAATCAGGATAAATGAGAAGACAAACTTAAGGATTAAAATGTGACCACATATGGACAAACCACGAATTTTTCAACTAAAAAATATATTATTATTTCAATCAATGAAAGATGACCATAACTTCAATCTTTCAAATTGCCTCCAATCGGAAGGCCCAAATATATAAATGAAAGAATATCACATTTGTAGTCCAACGTACAAGAAGTTTTTTTTAACCACGACAAGTTTATATTTGCCCTAACTATCATGCTTTAATAAAAGTCCACTATAAGCTTTGTATAATCTCGATAGATTTAATGCTCAACCAACTCTTCTCATCCAAATATCAAGTGTCATCAATAAAAATGGCATTCTCATAGGATATATATATATATATATATATAATTTTATTTAAATATTATTTTTAAAATAATTTAAATAAAGTTTCGCCTTAGACCTTTGAACGCGTTGGGTCGGCCCTGAACAGAGAAAACCCTATATGTGAGCCGTTCTCTATAACCAAATATTAGTACCAAATTTATGTAAGGAAACATTTCAAAACAAATAGCAACATTCTAGTAAGAGATTTTCCGCGCACATAAATAATTGTCTTCTCTAATCCCACATGTCTCCTTTACCCCAGCTTATCCTAAACATCTCAACAATAGAAATATCTTTATTCCTAGCCAAGCCAAATGATTTGTTGTACCTTTCTCTAAGAGTTTTTTATTTCATCCACAAATCATACCAAAATGACGTGTCTTCCACGTTATCAATTTCTCAAAACACAAAGTCATAAAACCAAACATTTTCCAATCCTTTTCTAAATTTAACAACTTGAATGCCTTCCTACCACTCTGAACAATTTCAGTCTCTATGGACTCCTTCAACCTTTATCCCTTCAATCCCATATCTATAACACAACACATTAAATCACAAACCCTGTAATCCACCTTCATTATTCAACACCACATATCTAACAAAGCATAATTAAACTTCCAAACTCTACGCACCCCTAACTTCTATTTGTCTTTATCCAAAGATACATTATCCCACATAACCCAATATATTTTCCATAATTCGTCACTTCTCCCATATAAAAAAGACTAAAAAAACAAATTTGAGAAATGAGACTTGACAGAGCTGAAGAAAGAAAGTAAACCAGGAAAGATGAGAACACAAATTTGAGGAATACAATGTGACCACATATGGACAAACCACAAATTTTTCAACTAAAAATATATTATTGACTCAATCAATAAAAGATGAACATAACGCCAATCTTTCGAATTGCCTCCAATCGGAAGGCCCGAATATATAAAGGGAAGAATATCACATTTGTAGTCCAACGTACAAGAAGTTTTTTATAACCAAGACAAGTTTGTATTAGACCTTTCTATCACGCATTAATAAAATTCCACTTTATGCTTTGTATAATCTCGATAGATTTAATTCTCAACCAACTCTTCTAACCCCAATATCAAGTGTCATCCATAAAAATGGCATTCTCATAGGATATATATATATATATATAATTTTAATTAAATACTATTTTTAAAATAATTTAAATAAAGTTTCGCCTTAGGCCTTTGAACGTGTTGGGCCGACCCAGAATAGAGAAAACCCTATGTGTGATCCGTTCTCTATAACGAAATTTTATTACCGAATTTATGTAAGGAAACATTTTAAAACAATTAGCAACATTCTAGTAAGAGATTTTCCGCGCACACAAACATTTGTCTTCTCTAATCCCACATGTCTCCTTTACCCAACTTATCCTAAACATCTCAACAATAGAAATATTTTTATTCCTAGCCAAGTCAAATGATTTGTTGTACCTTTCTCTGAGAGTTTTCTATTTTATCCACAAATCATACCACTATGACGTGTCTTCCACGTTATCAATTTCTCAAAACACAATCATCAAACCACACATTTTCCAATCCTTCTCCAGATTTAACAACTTGAATGTCTTCCTACCACACTGAACAATTTGTGTCTCTATGGACTCCTTCAACCTTTCTCCCTTCAATCCAATATCTAGAATACAACACATTAAATCAAAAACCTTGTTATCCACCTTCATTATTTAACGCCACATATCTAACAAAGCATAATTAAAATTACAAACTCTACGCACCCCTAAAATCTATTTGTCTTTATCCAAAGAAACATTATCCCGCATAACCCAATAAATTTTCCATGACTCCTAACTTCTCCCACATAAAAAAAAAGATTAAAAAAACAAATTTGAGAAATGAGACTTGACAGAGCATTGAAAAAAGGAAGTAAATCAGGATAGACGAGAAGACAAATTTATGGATTACAATGTGACCACATATGGACAAACCACAAATTTTTCAACTAAAAAATATATTATTAATTCACTCAATAAAAGATGACCATAACGTCAATCGTTCAAATTGCCTCAAATCGGAAGGCCCAAATATATAAAGGGAAGAATATCACATTTGTAGTCCAACGTACAAGAAGTTTTTTCTAACCACGACAAGTTTATATTACCCCTAACTATTATGCTTTAATAAAAGTCCACTTTAAGCTTTGTATAACCTCGATAGATTTAATGCTCAACCAACTTTTCTCACTCCAATATCAAGTGTCATCAATGAAAATGGCATTCTCATGGGATATATATATATATATATATATATTATTCTTAAAATAATTTAAATAAAGTTTCGCCTTAGGCCTTTGAATGCGTTGGGCCGGCCTTGAACAGGGAAAACCCTATGCGTGATCCCTTCTCTATAACCAAATGTTAGTACCGAATTTATGTAAGGAGACATTTTAAAACAAATAGCAACATTCTAGTAAGAGATTTTCCGCGCACACAAACAATTGTCTTCTTTAATCCCACATGTCTCCTTTACCCCAAATTATCCTAAACATCTCAATAATAGAAATATTTTTATTCCTAGCGAAGCCAAATGATTTGTTGTACCTTTATCTAAGAGTTTTCTATTTCATCCACAAATTATACCAAAAAGATGTGTCTTCCACGTTATCAATTTCTCAAAACACAAATTCATCAAACCACACATTTTCCAATCATTCTCCAGATTTAACAACTTGAATGCCTTCCTACCACACTGAACAATTTTTGTCTCTATGGACTCGTTCAACCTTTATCCCTTCAATCTCATATCTAGAATACAACACATTAAATCACAAACCCCGTTATCCACCTTCATTATTCAACACCACATATCTAACAAAGCATAATTAAACTTCCAAACTCTACGCACCCCTAAAATCTATTTGTCTTTATCCAAAGAAACATTATCCCACATAATCCAAAAAAATTTCCATTATTCCTCACTTCTCCCACATAAAAAAAGATTAAAAAAATAAATTTGAGAAATGAGACTTGATAGAGCATTGAAGAAAGAAAGTAAAACAGGATAGATGAGAACACAAATTTAAGGATTACAATGTGACCACATATGGACAAATCACGAATATTTCAACTAAAAAATATATTATTAATTCAATCAATAAAAGATGACCATAACGTCAATCTTTCAAATTGCCTCCAATCGGAAGACCCAAATATATAAAGGGAAGAATATCACATTTGTAGTCCAACGTACAAGAAGTTTTTTCTAACCACGACAAGTTTATATTAGCCCTAACTATCATGCTTTAATAAAAGTCCACTTTAAGCTTTGTATAATCTCGATAGATTTAATGCCCAACCAACTCTTCTCACCCTAATATCAAGTGTCATTAATAAATTATGAGTGTGAAATATGAAAATTAGAAGTGTGATCAATCATAATCCATTTAAACAACCTAACCTTTGTTGATGGATGTAACACAAAGTTTAGGTCTTCTGTTGTAATTAATAAAATGATACAAAAAGGTCCACTAAACCGAATCATAAGCCTTCTCGAAGTCCACATTGAATAATAAATGTTCTTCTTAGTCTTTTTTGCCTCATTTAAAAACATACAATCCACTAACAAAATTAGTCTTAAATCAGAACGTGATTAAGGATTATCAACCTTTCACATCAAGATAATAATGAAGAGCATTAAACCCCTTTAATTAGCTTACCGTTATAATGAAACACACATAAATTTCATAAGATCTTCCTTGACCTCTTGCCAAAATTCTTAATAAAATTGAAATTCATACCACCCAAACTCTTATAACTATCACAATCCCACATGAATTATTTAACTACATCTTCACTAAACTGACCCACTAAAAACACCATATCTAAATTGCATTGTCTTGAACTTAAGATTGTCCAGCTATCAGCATACACAAATTTGAATTGAATCACAAAAATAATTTAACACAACACCTCCCATATCAATAACACCTTCCACTCTAACCTCGTTTATTTTTATGCATAACATAGAATTGCTTTTTTTTCTTTCTATTAGCCATCAGACTATAAAAGATCTTGTGGTGTCAATATACATTGGAAATGAACTATTTAAGCGAAAATTATATTAAAGAGAGTATATATGATACTCAACCCAATACAAAGAAAATTAAATGTGCCTTACAAAACAAGAAACTAGTGAATCACACCAGTCAATCCAAGAACAATCAAGCTTCATTATATTTATAACCACCATTCAATCCCAAGAGACCAACGCGTCCTCCACTCCCTTCAATCCACCTTTGAACATGATATTAATTCTAAATAACCAAATTAACCAAGTGGTAGCCTACCACAACAGACAAGGGGTTATTCCATGAAATCTTCCATCTTGACATTTCCTGAAATCGCTTAAATTCTTAACCACGGATTGGACATCCCCCACCCTATTCACGCCAACTCAAAGACAACTCAAACTCCATAAGTGAGTAGCAAGAAGGCAGTCTAAGAAAAGATGAATTTATGATCCTTTAAACCCAAAAATAGTTTGGACAAACAAGATTGCGAGCGCCTTGAAGCATTCCCCTTCTGCACAAAGGAGTCCTAGTAGGTAACTTATTGATAATGAGGCACCATCCATGCCCTTAAGATTTGGTTCGATACCCTGCAAAATGACATACATGTCTTCCTTTCGAGCTTGACCCCACTGAGATAGAATAACATTAAGAAGAGGGATGTCCCAGATCTAAATATTCTCCATCCAAAATCCAACTTCAGCTACTTTGACATAAGGAGGATTACCACAAGCAAAAAGGTTAGGAAAAGCAAGATGTCCATTTCCTAACCTGCCTCTAATAATTTTTCAAAATCAGTTAAGGTTTTCAGCATGACGAGTTCTCGATTCTCTATGGTCTCTCCTCCATAACGAGTGATTTTTACCTGAGCCATCATGATCACCACAAAGCATCACAACCTTGATATCCATGTAACAAAAATAAAATAGCTCAGAGCATAAAGCTTATTGCTCATTGAGAATGTGCCACTTCCATTCAGGGAGAAGAGAAATATTGAACAATTTGATATATTTAACTCCAAGATCTCCCTCCTTTTTGTCCCTGTAGATTTGGTCCCGCGCAAGCTATTTGGTCTTTCTCATCTCTCCTCACAGGAAAATACGTTGAAGTTTGATACACTGATACAAAAAACACTTATTACCTCGGGTGCGAAGTAAATGTTATCTTGGTTATACAGGTGAGGTAACGAAGGGCAACATGAAAAATTGTCACTTTATCCGTCGATTTCTGAATAATCGAGGGGTAAAGTGGCAATGGTTATGGGTTCGATCCCCAGTGAGATCCTTTAAGGAATTTTTAAATGGCGAAAAAACTTAGTCCCTTGGTATTGAAATATAACTGACTGGTAAAACAAGAATGACTTTATTATATATAATGTGGATTGCTTGTATCATTTAGCCCTTCTTGAACATATAACTTTTCAAATTGTCTTACAAAATAATTATATGAACAATTGTATTTGAAAAACAAATCACACTAATTAATGATTTTCAACCATTTTGCAACTCATCATTCATCTCATGTTCTTTAATGGTTAAAATCTCTCAAATGCTTCTAGTTTTCGTTCAACTTTACTCCATAGTAGTTCATTCAACAAGTATGGATGGAAAGTTTAATGAAAATTAGAAGCATTGGAGAGATTTTAACTATCAAAGAACGTGAGATGAATGATGAGTTGCAAAATACCTGAAAAACATTGATTATTATAAGATGCTTTCCAATTTCTTGTAATCAATACAAACCCACCAGCTAGTCTAAATTCTAGTGGGAACAAGTTCATTCTTTTCATTTTTTACCACAGTGAGTCCAGATATCTTAGGTACAACCTGCACCGGACTTACCCAATTACTGTCAGAGATAGGATATATGATACCTGCTTGTAACAAATTGGTTTCCTCTTTCTTCACAACATCAAGAACTAAAGGGTTAAGTCGCCTTTCGGGCGGCCTTACTACGTTAGCTCCCTCATCAAGAAAAATTTGGTGCATACATATGGAAGGGCTAATATCGGGACTGTCGGCCGAGGTCCACCCAATCGCCTTCTTATGCTTCTTCAAAACCTGCAAAAACTTATTTTCTTGATCAAAATCACGGTTAGAAGAAATTATAACCGAAAGTTTTTCATCCCTCTCTAAATAAGCATATTTAAGATTATCAGGAAGTGGTTTAACCTTTAAGGAAGGAGGATGTTCATGGGATGGTGAGGTTAGGGCAATCGTGATGTCAAGAGCTTCAATTGCATAAACAACTTCATCTATAACTTCATCTGCATGAAAAACATCAACCTCCAAGGCAGCATCAATCTCAGCACAAACAGAGCAAAGGTTAGTGTCAGTACATGAATCACAAGAGTAAGTATCAGCAAAGTCTGATAATGATGGAAAATCAGACAGCAATTCAGAGTAAGTATCATCAACTAAATCAGAAAGTAACTCAATGTTAAAAACATAATGTTCTTCCATGGGGTGCTTCATAACATCAAAGATGTTGAATTTAGCAATGATATCACCAAACTCCGTGGACATTGTGCCATCATCAACATCAATTTTTGTTTTTGATGTTTTCATGAATGGCCTGCCTAGAATGATGGATGCTCTATTTGCCTTGGTTTCTCCTTCCATGTCCAGAATGTAAAAATCAGCAGGAAAAATCAAGTCACTGACTTGAACAAGTACATCTTCAACTACTGCAGCATGGCGGGCATTGCTTCTGTTCGCCAACTGAACAATTAAACCTGTATTCTGCAAAGGACCAAGATCAAGATTGTTAAAAATAGAAGTAGGCATAACATTAATAGAAACTCCTAAATCTAACATGCAATTTTCAAATTTACTATCTCTAATGGTACATGGAATAGAAAAAGTTCCTGGATCTTTACATTTCTGTGGCATGGCCCAGGTGAGAGCTGAAACATTTCGCTCAAGTGTATCTTTAGCCTGGATGAAGGAAAAAATATTTCTTCCCATGTTCACTCTCTCATTCCCTTTCAATTTTCTCTTTTGAGTACACGAGTCCTTAAGAAACTTGGCATATTTTGGAATTTGCTTAATCACATCAAGAAGTGGAATGTTCACCGCCTCCATTCTAAACACATCTAAAATCTTTATCTCTTTATCATCCCCCTCACTCTTCTTATCTTTCAGTACTCTATGTGGAAAAGGGATAGTTGGTACTTACTCTTTTTAGCCTCAACAACAACAGAAGGTCCAGGTTCCAGTGTTACCTTAACAATTTTTTAATTTTTTTTTCTGGGGTTGGTTTTGCAACTTTTCCGGATCTTAAGAACATTGCACTCACATTAGGGCCCTTTGGATTCACTACTATTTGGGAAGATATTTGGTTTGATCTTTGAGTTTGCTGCATGGCATTCATTGAAATGGAAAGTTGTTCAATATGTGTCTGCAAAGTATGAATGCTAGAATCTGTTTACTGTTGAAATTGGAGACTATTCATAGCCATATGCTTTACAAGTTCTTCTAGTGAAGGTTCAGATGTTGAGGCAGAAGTGGTTATAGTTTGTGAAGGGTTCTGTGGTGGTGGTAACATCAATTGTTGGTTGTTGTGGTTGTGGATTCCCGTAGCAAAAGTTTTGATTGTTTCTCCAGTTGGGATGGTACTGGTTAGTGGATAGGTCAGGGGTCTTGTACCTATTCTGACTATTACCTTGATTGTAAAGGACTGCTGCATATGCTTGAGGCAACTCAGTGATCGACTCATCTTGCAGAATAGGACGTGTATCAGTCAGGTGGTCATGAGAAGTACAAATATCACATAAATTTGCTGTTGTTTGAGCTTTACCAACTGCCATTTGTTTCACTAAAGAAGTAAGCTCGTCGATTCTGGTTTCTAGAGCTTTGTTGGAGAAAGAAACCTAAATCTCATTCACACCTTTTGTTTAGACATAATTGTTTCTAGTTGTGAACTGTTGAGAATTTAGTGACATATTTTCAGTCATAGCCTTGGTAGCAGCAGATGGGGTCTTATCAACAAGTGCTCCACCACTAGCAGCATCTAAAATGTTTCTATCTATTGGTAGTAATCCCTCATAGAAATACTGAATGAGTAATTGTCCAGTAATCTGATGTTGAGAACATCTAGATACTAACTGTTTGAATCTCTTCCAATATTCAGCCAATGATTCCATGTCAAGCTGTCAACCCAAGGGCATGCCCCGAGAGCCATTTACTCGAAGATCCAAGGAATGTTAAACTCCAAGAATCTCCTTCTTTCAAAGTTTGATCGAGAAGATGTTTGGTTGCGTGTTCGAATCGAATTAGGGTACGCGAAGAGTTCGTTCCTATAGAGACGCGAATATGAGCTTTAATTTGTTAAGTGTTTTAGGGAGAATGACGATTATTCGATAAAAGAGACGTCGTCCTCGCAACCAATTAATCGGGGTATTATTGGGATGCTACATCCCAACGACACAGTTTTTATTCGATTGTTTTACGAAATACTGTTTGATGAATAATGAAAGTACCACATGGAATGCTTGACTCCAATGGCATTTCTTTGTCCAAATAGTTAAGGAGAGTGTTTTTGGAATGAAAGGTCAAACGAACCACAGATCAAGGCGTGCGCCCCACGAGCGGTCATTCAAGAACCCAAGAAGTGCTAGACCTCAAGAGTTAAATTCTTTCACGATTTAATTAAGAAAAATAATTTGAATAGGTGTGTTAAGTACTTTAATCGGATTAAGTGTTTAAGCGTTTCGATAATCTTAGCGTGTATTAATTGTTTTTTAGAAACGAAAGACGAAACAGTCACAACCTTAGGCGTGCACCCCAAGAGCGACCGTTTAAGAACCCAAGAAGTGCTAGACCTCAAGAATTCACTACTTTCGTAATTAATTAGGAAAATTCTTAATTAATCACATAGAGAAAAACTTTAATCGGGAAAATGGTTTGAATTGTGTCAAATTGATTTAATCGAGTTAGGAGGGAACTACTTAGTATTAGACTAAAATCTAATTCATTTTAGCATTGAAATATCCTATCCACAAACATTATTAATTAACTACTTACTTGTTTATAATATTATAACAAATATAAATAAATGGAAGAATAAAATTTGTCTCTCAATCTACTATTATTAGTATTATCATTTTATTTGAATAATTATGTGAGTCGTAAGAATATAAAAAGAAGTGGATAAAAAATACCAAAGACAAATTGGGGTATGTCAAGAATATGAGGTATTTTGCCAAAAATCCGCAAATGGGCTAAGAACAACCCATGATGTTTAAGTTACCCAACAAAACGGGTTGGGCCCAAGGCCTTAAACCCTTACTAATCCGCAGGAACCATAATGGAAAAGGAAGTCATGGGAATGAAACTTCCCTCTTGCTCATGCGCGGACACGGATTTACTAGGGGTGGACAAATAATCCGAACCCGTCCATGACCCGAGTTATCCGATCTGCATGTCAGTGAAACGGTCGGTTATAGTTGGGTGTCGGTTGAAAAAAACTCAAAATTCGAGTATATATGGATTAGCTTGGTCGAAATCGGATGGCTTAAGTTGATCCATTACTACCCATGTCCGACCGAAAATATCCATAAATATTACACATGAAGTCTAGCACCTTGACTTGTTTACTACATTCACGTGAAAGCTAGTCCATTCCTATAAAAAAAAATGCATAGCTACCTATACTCTACATGGAGTAGTGTTGTCCATTCACCTGACATGTTTACATATTTTATTATTCTTTTCATTATAGCCAATGTATATGGCTTCTCTCTCCAATTTATCAAACAAAACACTTGTGTTTCTCTCTCCAATTTTTTCTGCCTTGTACATCTTCATCATCCATAAGATTTCATCACCACCACCATCACCGCCCCCTACGGATCTGGTTCTATCTACTTTTTTTCTTCTAGTGTTGAATTCTTTTTGTTCTATCTCCATGTGATGCACCCGACTAAACCAACCGGAAAACCCGCCATCTGTTAAACCCACCACCCGTTTTACCCGAGCACTTAATCGGACGGAAATGGATTGAAATTTAAGCTCTTCGATTGTTCATCGGTTTTTATTTTTTGACCCACCACCGACCAAATCCGACCGTTGTCACTATTTACTCACCCTCCCTTTTTTAAGCCATGGATGTCCTCTAACTCCATACTCAGTTGTCAAAATCAATCTTATCGTATATCATCGTCATCATCGCACATCAAGCATCACAGAAACATGAATAAAAAAAAGAAGAAACCCTATTCTATCATGAGCATCAATTTCATATACAAATCACACACCACATATCAAATAAACGAGCAGAGAACCAATCGATGCATAGCAACATGAATCAAGAACGAAGGCAATAAACAATCATTTCAGTCCGGTTCAAGAAGAAATCCAGGCATGGTCATGGTCAATAATGCTATTTTAAAGCTTCAAAGGGTTACCTGATGGAGCTTCAAAGATATGCTTATAACAATTCCTCTATTCTTCTACTCGCGTATCCAATCTTCTTCTCTCCGACTTCTGTTCCGTGCATTGTTATGTGTTTGTTGTGAAGGGTTTAGCTCAGGTTTAGCAGAGCTTCAATGTGAGACTTTGTTAACCTTTAGGATGGACTTTGGTGGATTTAGGGTTTTTAGAGTTCAATTTCTGCAGAGCTTCGCTGGGTTTTTTTTTGGGTGTCCTATTTGCAGATCATTGAGTGTTATTTATAGGGAGGTTTGGGGAGGATTGGTACGTGCGGGATTGAGGAATTTCCAGAGGAACATCCTCTAATCCGTGTGAGTTTGTTAGAGGTGTAATCCTGATGGAATCAAACCGTTATGAGTGTTTGCCTTGTCCTGATTTCGTGGGATTTCATTGTGTGATGGTATTTTGCTATACTGCATTTGATTTGCTTTTGTCTCTTCTGCCTTCTAGAAACTCATGTGGTCCCTACTTGAATTTGTACCTTGTTATAGAATGCTTGTACCTCTTATGATTTAAAAATGATGTCGTTTGTGGCATTGGATTTCCATTCTTATTGTATTTTGAGCATTTTAATCACCCTGCTTGTATTTCTTTTTGTTTAAGCATGAAAACTAGTCATGAATTTGCCTCATGAATGATTTGTTTCTAAATCGCCTCATGAATTCTGAGTATATGTTTCTGTTTGGTTATGAAGGTTGTGTGGTTGCACTTTTAAGCATTGTCTGATGATTGTTACAGGGTATCTAAATTGGGACAGCGCTCATTGGTTTTGGGGAACTGAGACAATGATCACTTTATCCATCATTTCCTTCAATGCTCCAAGACACCCTTTCACCGTTAAAATTGTGCATGGTAAGCTTCCAAAACTTGATAGGATTCTTACCTTGGTGATATTTTCTTTTATCAGAATTGGAATTTCATAGCTATTATTTAGGATTCCTGGCAGTTCTTACATTATTGACTGGCATTTGTAAGCTTTCCTGACAATATGCATTTTGCATCTTTGAATCACTTGTCAAGCTTGTATGCAATACTTGGAATAATGAAATCTATGTCTACTGAATCACATATGCGGATGCTCTGCATGCCATTAGTGCTAACCAATTTTCCCCATTTTTTCATGTGTGTTCCCTGAGTAACATTGAGAGTGAATGGAATTGGTGTGAGGTACACATTATGACTTGATTTCCTCTCCTTTTTTACTGATAGTAACAAGTCCCTTTTTATTTTACAATTCATCGCCACAGTTTTGAAATAAACCTGTTAATTCACTGCAGTAACTGAATTTGTCACTTAAGCACTTATTATTACTTAAACCTTTTGTACCACTGTAAAAGGATCTTGCCTTGTAATGTTCTTACATATAGCCTTTGCATGATTTTCTTTTGCTTTTTGACTGGCGGTCTCTACAAACTCTCCACCCTTGATGTGCATGTCCTCTATAGTTTTTTCCTTGAATGCCCTGTAATGTTGTCTTATGGTTTGTTCCTCTTTGGCTATTAATTCTCACTACTGTCCGTGGTATTTTGGTACGAGGATTAATAGAATTGGCTCATTGTACCTTGATATTTGTCTTTGAATTGCACTTTTATCTTTGGAAACCTACATATGACTTGTATTTGCTCATGATATCCAAAGACCATGTGTACCTTGTATTCCTATGAATTAAACTCACTCTCATCTCACTTTGATTTTCCTGCATTTTCCTTGTCATGATGGTGAGCTTGGTATAAGGACTTATCATGAAGTTGGCCGATATGTTTTTTTCAAATGAATTCGCTCATCTACCATGTATGAAGATATGGCCATATGACAATGTTGTTGATATTTTGTTGAATTCCATTGCTGCACCACTTATCTTAGTTTCATTCTTGAGTAGATTATATAACTTGGCATAATAAGTTATCCTTATATAACTTGGCATAATAAGTTGAAAAAAACAAGTTGTGACTATTTATTCCACTTGTTTTTCATAGGCAGTCATCTTGGCAAGGAGAATTTGGGCGGAAAGCTTGGCGATAACTTGGATTGAGGACGCTCATGGATTCAAGCAACTTGGTGTAAGTTAACTTTGGCATGAAGGCTTTGTGACTTGGTCGTAGCAATGTGTGGCTTGTGAAGAGTCTCATGCAGGTTTCTACTTGCAGCAGCTTGGTTTATGGAATGGCTTGCTTAGTTGTGGTGTATCATTATTTTATTTTATTTTTTTTCAACTTGTATGCAGCTTGTATGTAACTTTGTGAATTCGATGGTTGTGATTTTGAAATCTCTTTTGAATGTTGGAATCTTGTTTTGTAGCAAAAACTAGCATCTGAACTTACTTGAGAAACTTCACTCTTGGAACTTTGTAACAACTGCATTATTCTTAGATTTCAATTACCTTCCCAATTCTTGAATTTGAATCTTTGATTTTTACCTTGCAATTTGGAACTTCTCCCTGAGCATTATTATTTATTTAGAATAATTGTGCCAAAGAGTGCAGCAATGAGTATAAATTATTCTGAAATCATCCATGAGTTTTCCTTTTTTACCATGGCTTGCTCATTTCGTTATGTGAAATAAGTTTTGAAGAAGAATGAATCCTTGCAAGGTTAGATTCTTGAACGAAAATTAATGATGGTATCCGTAGTGTGAAATCAAGCTTGATAGGCATTATAGCATCCATTCTTAAATGCAACTCATGAAGGACTTGAACCTGACTTGTATCACATAAACGTGACTTAAGGCAATTTTGGTCCAAAAGAGCATTACTCAAATTCATGGCTTAACATGACTTAACATCTTTGAAACAAATTAGATTATCTTGATACATCTTGAAACCCATTAAGTTGAAATTAGCCACTAGTTGCTCTTTGGCTTGAAATCATTTTGTAACAACTTAAATTATGGCTCACGAATAGAACCTTGAAACCAATCAAAATAATGCTTGAAGCAACTCCTTTAACTATTACTTGAACCACTTGAAATATTGAAAACAACCTCAGAAACGTGTACGCCACATTCTTCTTCCTCTGGGTGTCCATGCCGGGAGAACTTCAACAACCGGAATCAAGGATAAGATGCAAGCCCTGAAAATGCCAAACATGTTAGAATGCGAGAAATGATGCAGATGCAAACATGGGATCAAGGTATCAAGTTGCGCTGAACATCTGTTGTGCTGTCAACTGAACAGGGACCAGAAATCCAGAAACCCAGAATACCAGAATATCGGATCACTGAGATAATCAAAAAACCAGGTTGATAAGTCCACATTGACAAGAAAACCAGAAAACCAGGTAGGTTGAAGGTCAAGGTTACCTGCAAACCTGTAAACACCCAGCCCCTCTCACATGTGGGTTCTAAAAAAAACCGAGGTTCCTCAGCATCACGGGCTCTCAGGTCGAGAAATGATGATACGGTCACCATTTCTGGTTTGGCATCATCATCAATCGAGGAGGCCTCAACTGATCCCCCTCAAAAAGGTCGCCCTATGATAAGTTCCCAGCTTCGGGTCCTCGAATCAAGAAGCATAATGGGTTTGCCATTTCTGGTCTGCCATTATTACCTCCTGGGAGGAGTGCCTCAACCGAGTCCTCGAGGAATGGCCGCCAGAGTCGACAATTCCCAAGGTTAACAGCCCGAAATGCACAAGACGCGCAAATCAGAATATCTCCCAAGAAAACCTCGTCTGGATGTGGATTTCGTGTAAACCAAACGTACCAAGACGCTAGGTAGTGAAGGTGCGAGAAAGACACAAGAAATGGGGGTTTGAATTGTGTATTTACTCTTTTTGTAACATTTCGCATCTTGTTAAAGAGATACTCAAGAACCTTCAATGTTCGTTGAGAGATTCTGATCTCTTAACTATGGAGCATGAGAACCATATAGGTTCTGATCATAAGCCACGATACTCAGAACTTGCAGTGCGGAAGCTTATTAGAGATAGGCTGCAAGGTTCTAACTTTGCTTAATATGAGGTTCTGATATTCAATGCATAAACATAAATAGAGATACTAAGCAAGAGAGTAAAGGACACACGATATATCCTAGTTCACCACACGGGCTAATCCAGTCCACCATCCTCAGGTGATTTCGCCTTGAACACAAGGACTTAATACACTATAATCAAATCATGATTACACTTGCACGGGCCACGTCGGTGATTAACAACTTGCACAGCCGCACTGTGACTAACAATCCAATGAACCGTTCAGGGATCCAACAGGATATAACGTTCATTGACCGAGCAGACCCACTGCTGGGATTTCACAGCTAGCAATTTAGGGATTCATCACAATGAATATAACGCTACTGACCATATTTCAGGATTTTCCACAATGACCCTCAGCCATTGTCATCTCAAGTATCTGATCACCACGTGATCTACTCAAGGGCCTCAACTCACAGCTGAACCATTCAAGGATCCCTTCAGGATATAACGTTCACTTGAGGAGTCTCAATTCATTTAGTCGAATTGGCAAACTGGAGATTACAGATTGTGCTTCTTAATAATCAAGTTTCTCCTAAGTTTAAGTACAAAAAACACACACATGTGTTCAAGCAAGTTATGAGCAATCAGCTCCTTGCTTTCCTAAGAAACTACAAAGATGTATTTAGATATTACAATTGTTGACATCTTATAGATCTTCTTCTTCTTCGTCTTTTGGTTGAGCAAGCTTTGAGCAACAACTCCTTGCTTCAGATCTTCAATGTAGTCTTGACGAGAAGGTAGGTTAATGACTTGACAGATCTTCAATGTTGTCTTCTTCATCAACAGCTTCTGTTTGATTGTTGTTGTTGTATTGATTTGTCTTCTTGAGTTTTAACAACAGTCGCCATTAGTGAAATGATGATAGCTCTGAATATGTTAAGTGTTACAACGAGAACTCATCGTTGTTGTTATCTTCACAATGACTTGGTCAATTTTGTAGATGAACATTCAGTTCGTGATTCTACAAGTGATCAACACATCAGAAGCAAAAACTCTTTCCATTAAATAGCCAGTAGAAATATAGCCGTTAGAGAATACTGTTGGCAGTTTGGAAAAGAGACGTTGTGATATAATGAGTTGTACTGACACATCTTCTTTTTGCAGAGGAAGAAGTGACCAGACATCTTTTCTTGGGCAGTGTGTACATTTAACTCACAACGGTATTATTTAGACTTCAAAATTTCAGTGGCTTCTGATGTTAATTTGATGAAGCATGAGTAGAGTCTTCTTAGCAGAATATCTAATGCTTCAAGTCTTCCGTCGATTGAAGAAGTCCATTAGGAATCAGTCTTCAGAACTTCAGCACTTGGTCTTTAAGAACGTTATTCTTTTCTGCTTCAAGTCTTCCGAATCTTCAGAGCCTGTCTTCAGAGTCTTCAGAACTTCTTATTTGAAACCTTGATCTTCAGAACTCATCAATCTTCAAATTCTTTCTGCATTTGGTCTTCAGCGCCTTCAGCCATCAAAACTTCAAGTCACAGGAGTCTTCCGCACTTTGGTTCTTTTTAGAGTGTACTTCTTCAGAAGCTTCGCTATCTTCAGAATCTCAATCACTTTCAGAGAGCATCCACAAGAGCATTGCAACAGCAATCTTGGCATCCTTGGATATGGCTGATCATGACTAGACAAAGAAGGGTTCTTGCTTCTCGCGACTTTAGTCACACATAGTAACTTCGCATATGTATATATTCAATCATAGTACATCTAGCTGGTGTATGTTGGTTCTGATATCTTTAGTTCTTATGATCTGCACACAACACACGTTAGACCACAAAATGGTTCTTTCACAAATACTTATTGTTATCATCAAAACACAGATTGACTTGTAGAGACAATTCTTGCTCTCACAATCTCCCACTTTTTGATGATGACAAAACCAAGTATTTTATTGAACATTTTATACAAGGTAATCACCAAAACAAACAAATTCAGAGTTTGGAACAGCAGCTCCCCCTGAATGAGTTATCCTCAAAGCTTTATCTGAGATCATCTAGGATTTTATGTAATCCAAAGATATACAGAATAACAACTTGAGTTGTCAGAACAGGAATAGAAAAGAGTTACTTCTCCATCATGTCTTTAGGAAAACGAAGAGTCTTTAGCATCTGGACTAGTTCATCAGAACTGCTATCTTCAGATCTTCGGAACTCAGTTTTCTTTGTTGTCGTATCAGAGCTTGTTTATCTTCAGAGACGTCTGAAGCATTTCTACTTTTCAGCAGATTCCATTAAGCACAAGATCAGAACAGTTCTTGACTGATAGTCGTAGCCTTGCTATCTATCAGAGACAGACATTGTCTTTAAAGGAAACTCCCCCTGAGTTTCAGACTTTGTGAAGATTTGAGATTTTGCAATTTGATCTTTAGGGCAGTCTCCCCCTAATTCCTATACGTCAGATATTGGGATCTTCAGAATTATAATTCTGGATGATAAGATTTTAAACACCAATGTAGATCATGACTGTTTTGACTTTTGAACACAGGTCTCCATCTCAGAACCTTGTTAAATTCATACTTGGTAATTTATCAAAGCTTGATTTTTGATCAGATACCAATTGAAGGTTAATATTAAAGTGATCAATCAACGCTTGATTCTGAATCTGATACTCATGATTTAATTTTGATCTGTTACCATGTGATGTGCTGAGTCTTATACCAGAGTATGTTGAGTCTGATACTAAGTGAAGAATTTCTTCTCATTCGCTTAAGAGGTAATTCATTAGAGTGCTGATATTGATACCAATGAAGGTATTTTGACAGTAATCCACAGCTTTTGCTCTGATTGATGAGTCTGATACTAATCTTTGTGTACTGAGTCTGATTACCAATTATTGATTTAGTCTGATACTAGATCATTTTCATTTCCAATGGTTCTTGGTAAACATCAGAACGGTTTCTTTCTTGGATCTTCAATCTGGATCTTAAGACAGTTCTTGACTTCTGATTTGCACAGATCTTCTGAGTGAGCATCTTGAGATGTAGACTTTGTCTTGACTGCTTTCAGAGTTTTCTTACTTCTTTTCTGAGCTAAGTGAGATAAGGATTACGATAAATCTGATTCTTCCAGCTTAACCTGTTTCTTAGAATGCCTAGTGAACTTGTTTAGAGTTCCTCAGATAACATCAAACAACAAACGTTAGTAGCAACGTATTTTTATAAGAGTACTTTATTTGAGTTCTGCATTCTTTCAGATTTCCTTCTTTCAATCAAAATCATCATTATATTTCTCCCCCTTTTTGACATCATCAAAAAGTGTCAGGGCATACGAGCAATTTAGCATATAATCTCTTATATACAATTTCCTTTATTTCTCCTATTTGAGTATATTGAATATTTGACGTGATAAGGAGCATAGAGACATAAAGTCATTTAAGCATTTAGAAGCTCACTGACTTATTTTAGTGAATTACATCTATAATCAGTATGTATTTAATTGAAGGATAATAGATGGAAGCCAATTGTGAAGGACATGAACCGGTGTTCAGGTACCTTAACAGCAATTAGGTTTGTTTTACTAATTTTTCATTATGGCAAGATTAATCTGAAGAGCAATTAGACAAAACTAATAAGAAGCTCTTTAAACAGACTAACTGTATTCAAACATAGATTAGATAAAGATTTAAACACAAACATATAGATTATATAGAGATATAGATATCAAAACATACAAATTTAGACTAGACAAAAACAGGTTCTTATAAGAGAAAACTTTTAGAGTCACGTATTTCCGTGTTATGAAGGATTGAGATGTTCCTCAATAGTTTATTAGTCAAACGGTTGTATGCGTATTTCAAGAGAATTGAACGGCTGAGAAATTTCTAGTAAGAAATAGGAGAGTAGCCTTTTGTACGCAATTTCCTAGATGGGATAAATTAATGAGTTTCTTTTAATTTGGCCATTTTGATTCCTAATGAGAAACGTTTTTAGTAATCGTAGTGAGTTTTCATGGGTCCTTAATGCCATTCAAAGGAAACTTCGTTCATAATCAAGAGGAGAATACATAAGCAAGAGACACGACAACAAAACATAGAGCAACATAATCATAACTCTATCCTATTATTCTTCAGGGAATTCCAGAGAATTCCTCATAACTCATGGGTGAACATTCTTCAGTTTCTCCAATGTGTTCTAATCTAGAGATTACATCCTGAATCTCAAGAACACGAGATATGACTCTTCCATATGGAATACTGAAGGAAGACTTGTCTTTAGACACGAGGATTTGTTCCTGCAAGTGGTTGAGCATGGTTTGAGGGAGGTTTATTTTTCTTCTGTAGATCAGAAAGAAAATAAATAGTCGATCTGAGTGAGACAGCACTCTTGTTCCTATTTCTCTAGGTCTTAAGTTAGTTTCCATGATCCTGTGCCAGATTTTTGCAGAGGGGATGAGTGTGGAAGCACAGTTGGAAAGACCATTCCCACAATGAATTTTGTAGATGAGATCATTGAAGATTTTTCTTTCCTTGTAGTCTTCAATGGTGTCACCGTTTTCATCGCACTTGATTGCTTATGCAATGACAGAGGATTTATTTACTACGGGAATTCCAGAGACAACTGACTGAATGATGTGCTGGTTATACACGTTAGAAAACACATCAGCATTTGCCCAGAATTCTTTGACAAGATCTGTGTAAATGAGACCTGGAAGCATCTCAAGATAACCTTCCCAGTTCTGACATCTTAACTCGGAAGACGTTCTA
The DNA here is from genome assembly GCA_022829125.1 of Lathyrus tuberosus. Lineage (NCBI taxonomy): Eukaryota > Viridiplantae > Streptophyta > Magnoliopsida > Fabales > Fabaceae > Lathyrus > Lathyrus tuberosus. The sequence continues at coordinate 7,991,087 of JALAZF010000082.1, read as the reverse complement.
GTGAAGCCAAGTTCCTTGAGAGAGCTGGTACTCACGGAGAATTCATTTAGGACTCTTAGCTTAGCAATTGCACATTTGGTAGGTTTAGGACGAGAGGTGGACATCCTGGAGAAAATACTAAGGAAGGGTACTGACTGGGATGGTTTGGAATGATGAATAGAGGAGAGAATGTGGTGCCTTAAGTAGGTAACGAATGGAGAGTCAATTAAATGCTCGTGACTACACTCATTAGGTTTGTCATTTCCTAGATATCTTAGGTTGTGAATTAGGACTAGCACAGAGTCTAACAGATTACCAGTCTTAAAAAAAGAGACAAGAGATCACGCGTAAGATACTCTGATTCATTCTTGACGGCAGTCAAAGATTCGCAATAAATGAGTATCTGAGAGTGTTAACATTCTCTAGTGTTGATAACATATTTTCTTCTTTCAAGAGATTTGTCTTATATGTTTTATAAGTGCACTTATATATGAGTAGGCATAAAGAAATGACATAATACATACTTCATTGGTTTAATGTGCAGTTACAGAATGAGCATGTGATCTTGATAAACTATTACATACTAATAACCTAGCCTAAGTATGACAGATAGTCTTCTAGTTTTATGAGAACCATCTCCTGTCGAAGGTTTCACAAAACTTCCTATTTAGAGCAGTGTCTGGTCCACACCGAGTTCTGCAAATCGTTTGCATAATACCAGCTTTGAAGAGAATTTCAGACAGGACTCTTCCATAGGGAATGAATGAATTATCCATTGTTCTTAATATAAGAATTGATTCCTTTAAATGATCGAAGATTATTTGAGATAGATCAATTGGAATTGGCCTAAGGAGACACATGATGAGGAGCTTATCATCATGGTACAGGAAGTCTTTGTTTGAGTTGCGAGGTTTGATATTAGTTAAGATGAATTTGAACCATCCTCTGGTAATTGGCACAAGTTTTTCAGGATTTATAGGTTCAATGACCGATCCTTTATCAACCATATATTGCATTTCAGCATCAGAGGTACATCGAATGGATGCATGGTTGGGAGTGACACCTCCTAGTGGACAATTAATGACTTCAGAGATTGTTGTGACGTTGATGGTGACTGGAAGACCATAAATGTTAGAGGAGATAGTCAGACCATTTCTGCTAACGGATGCATTAATCCAGAAGGATTTTAAGAGGGTTGGATAAATTGAGCCTCCAAGCATATGAATGTATCTATTCCATTTTTGGAAGTGGTCACTATTGGTATTTATTGGGTTTTGTCGTTTTTCATTTATGACTTCAAGAAGATCATCATTGCCATAAAATGTTCTTGGAGTCATTTTAGATTGAGGATGAAAGGAAGGTTAGGACTAAGGGATAATGATGAATTCTTTCGGAACAACTATGGTTTTAAATAGACAAGTGGAGAAGTTTAAGCAGGATAAGTCAGTAGCTAAGAATGACCTGAGAAGATTGGAATACCTAGGAGAAGTCTAAAGAGTGAGGATAGCTAAGTAGTTTGTAATTTTCGAGAAGATCAAAAAGATATATATGCACTCTATTCTTAGCAGGAGTTAGGTGGATGCAGTAACTGCTTTTATGAGGACATTAATTCTAGACGACACGCTTTCGAATTTCAAGGTTTGAAAGGCGTATAGTCGAGAAAGCAGGCAAAGAGGGTTTTCCACAGTTCCCAATACTTAAGGGGAATCCTGACTTGTCAGAGCATAATTATTCCGGCTTAAGGTCGGTAGCTTAGGTGAAGAGCTATTTTGGTTAAGGTAGCACGTTTCCCTATTTCGAGACTGAACATATATCATTCAATGTGAGTAAACCAAGGAGATTTAGATGGACGCAGAAGTGTGCAGCCATTTAAATGAACATTCAGGTTTTGTAGACTAACTAGGTCAGATAAAGGGGCTCTAGGGGAGAGAGAGTGAGAGAGAGAGAGAGAGAGAGAGAGAGAGAGAGAGAGAGAGTTAGGCCTGGAATAGGAGTACTAGTTGGAGTGTGCTAGTGGGTTAAAAAATTAGGCAGGGCGAATGACATGATGCGGAGAATCTTACATGTGTGGCGGTTTATACTATAGCATTTTCTAAGCAGACATATAAGAAAAAGAATTTCTAATTACTTTCTCAAAACTTAACACATCATAATCAAGGGGGTTTGATAGAGTGATTCTGGTTGTTATTATGAGAGTAAGTCATAAGTGAGGGAAAGATGGTACCTGGAAATTTTTACAGACTAATCTGAATGCACTCTCATCTTGACTCTGATCTTTCCTTTTTTGAGTGAATTGCTGAGGGTTCTTGGATTTTTCAAGATGCGCTTGTGTTCTGAAAAATGAATATTTTCTTGAAATGTGATCCTGATTGAATTACAACTTTCTCTCTTTTCTTGCTCAACCTTGTCCTTCAATTCTATAATAACCGAGATTAGGACTTAACAAGATCAGGGTAACCGCTCCATCTGAACTTAGCCAATTACATGCAATCCTTTTCGTAAGGCAATGTAACGAATGTTCTGAAGGAAAAATTAACACTCATATGCGTGGGAGCAGTACTGAGTGAATAGTAAGTTCCATTTGATGACCCCATTCATAAGCAACAGATTACATCTATTTTTGATTGGTTATCACTTCTCATTTCCTTGCTCCATAGAACCTGTTTAGTTCCGATACAGTTCTTAAGATATGGATCTGAATCTTACACGACAAACTTTGAGAATTGGTTGAGTTCTCCTTTCATAACCTGAATTCAGTTTGCATTTGTGAGAGTTTCTTGTCTTCGAAAGATGATTGATTTCACAAGATTTGTGAGAACCTTTGAGAGGTTATTCAAGGAGGAATTGACATATCAACATCTGACTTTGTTCCTCAATGTTGTTTTAGAACTTGTTCAGAACCAAAACATCATCACGCCCCATGTGTACATCACTAGCCATGGTTTGTATGAACCTTCTTGTTCTCACAATGCTGATCAACTTATTTGGGGTTGTTTACACATATCTATGAGTTAACTGATTTCTTCAAAAGAACATCATTAACATCATCTTTTAAAACATCAGTTAGAGAACCTAGATGTTTGGATTGATAGCTTCTAATTTCATAGCTCAAGTGGTTCCGAGAACACTTGATATGGCGAAAATTAGATTATCGATATTTTGTTCTACAAGGATAATCTCAAGTTGTTGAAGCTTGGTTACTGAACCAGTTAACGCTTAAGAGTTTGTTCAGAATCAAGTATTTACTGAATCTTTGGGATTCAGTTCTTCATTGAATCTTTGATCATTTCAGATTTTGACATTGAATCATTTTTAATAATTTGAATTTTTCAGAATTTGATTTTAATAGATTCCTTTCTGAAATTCAAAGTCTTAGAACAACAATCTTTTCTCCTTTACATGAAGAGGTTCTGAATGAGTTTCAAACGAGAAAGTCAAGGGTGGACCTAATCCATTTCTTGAAAACATCTCAGAAACTCATAAAGAGTTAATCTTCAGCAAACAAGATTTCTTGCTTTCTGATGATTCATCTTTTAATCATATACGTGGTTTTATCCACACATAATTTTCCAAGATGAGCATTCAACAAATACTGCCTTTTATCTGATGAATTTATCTTATCAGCTGATTCTTCAATTTTAGTGAGGCTTCATCTAGAATCAGTGAATTGCTCACGAAGTAATCAGATTGATTACAATTGTGTATACAGTCAACTGCTGAACTGTTACATAAATTGTAAGTGGATTTCAATCTCACCAAGAGTACTTCTACGCACCACATCTGGATCTTTTTCTGACACTGTTAAGTGTTTGATGTAAATCAATAACAGAACCAGGCTCTGATACCAATTGAAGGTGCGAGAAAGACACAAGAAATGGTGGTTTGAATTGTGTATTTACTCTTTTTGTAACATTTCGCATCTTGTTAAAGAGATACTCAAGAACATTCAATGTTCGTTGAGAGATTCTGATCTCTTAACTATGGAGCATGAGAACCATATAGGTTCTTATCATAAGACACGATACTCAGAACTTGCAGTGCGGAAGCTTATCAGAGATAGGCTGCAAGGTTCTGACTTTGCTTAATATGAGGTTCTGATATTCAATGCATAAACATAAATAGAGATACTAAGCAAGAGAGTAAAGGACACACGATATATCCTGGTTCACCACGCGGGCTAATCCAGTCCACCCTCCTCATGTGATTTCGCCTTGAACACAAGGACTTAATCCACTATAATCAAATCATGATTACACTTGCACGGGCCACGCCGGTGGCTAACAACTTGCACAGCTGCACCGTGACTAACAATCCAATGAACCGTTCAGGGATCCAACATGATATGACGTTCATTGACCGAGCAGACCCACTGCTAGGATTTCACAGCTAGCCGTTCAGGGATTCATCATAATGAATATAACGCTACTGACCATATTTCAGGATTTTCCACAATGACCCTCAGCCATTGTCATCTCAAGTATCTGATCACCACGTGATCTACTCAAGGGCCTCAACTCACAGCTGAACCGTTCAGGGATCCCTTCAGGATATAACGTTCACTTGAGGAGTCTCAATTCATTTAGTCGAATTGGCAAACTGGAGATTACAGATTGTGTTTCTTAATAAGCAAGTTTCTCCTAAGTTTAAGTACAAAGAACACACATATGTGTTCAAGCAAGCTATGAGCAATCAACTCCTTGCTTTCCTAAGAAACTACAAAGATGTATTTAGATATTACAATTGTTGACATCTTGTAGATCTTCTTCTTCTTCATCTTCTGGTTGAGCAAGCTTTGAGCAGCAACTCCTTGCTTTAGATCTTCAATGTAGTCTTGACGAGAAGGTAGGTTGATGACTTGACAGATCTTCAATGTTGTCTTCTTCATCAACAGCTTCTGTTTGATTGTTGTTGTTGTATTGATTTGTCTTCTTGAGTTTTAACAACAATCGCCATTAGTGAAATGATGATAGCTCTGAATATGTTAAGTGTTACAACGAGAACTCATCGTTGTTGCTATCTTCACAATGACTTGGTCAATTTTGTAGATGAATATTCAGTTCATGATTCTACAAGTGATCGACACATCAGAAGTAAAAACTCTTTCCATTAAATAGCTAGTAGAAATATAGCCGTTAGAGAATACTATTGGCAGTTTGGAAAAGAGACGTTGTGATATAATGAGTTGTACTGACACATCTTCTTTTTGCAGAGGAAGAAGTGACCAGACATCTTTGCTTGGGCAGTGTGTACATTTAACTCACAACGGTAATATTTAGACTTCAAAACTTCAGTGGCTTCTGATGTTAATTTGATGAAGCATGAGTAGAGTCTTCTTAGCAGAATATCTAATGCTTCAAGTCTTTCGTCGATTGAAGAATTCCATTAGGAATCAGTCTTCAGAACTTCAGCACTTGGTTTTTAAGAACGTTATTCTTTTCTGCTTCAAGTCTTCCCAATCTTCAGAGCCTGTCTTCAGAGTCTTCAGAACTTCTTATTTGAAACCTTGATCTTTAGAACTCATCAGTCTTCAGATTCTTTCTGCACTTGGTCTTCAGCGCCTTCAGCCATCAGAACTTCAAGTCATAGGAGTCTTCCGCTCTTTGGTTCTTTTTAGAGTGTACTTCTTCAGAAGCTTCGCTATCTTCAGAATCTCAATCACTTTCAAAGAGCATCCACAAGAGCATTGAAACAGCAATATTGGCATCCTTGGATCTGGCTGATCATGACTAGATAAAGAAGCGTTCTTGCTTCTCACGACTTTAGTCACACATAGTAACTTCGCATATGTATATATTCAATCATAGTACATCTATCTGGTGTATGTTGGTTCTGATATCTTTAGTTCTTATGATCTACACACAACACACATTAGACCACAAAATGGTTCTTTCACAAATACTTATTGTTATCATCAAAACACAGATTGACTTGTAGAGACAATTCTTTCTCTCACACGTAGGCCACACTACTTTCCACTCTAGTCCTAGGTGTATGCTCAAGCCTTGGTATTGGATTTATCTCTCATGAATCCAACCCACCCAACAGCACAACAACAACAATGGCAAATGATAACAATAATCGAAAATGCAATAAATGTGGTAAAATACAATAACATACAACAGATAATGTACAACACACAAATGCACAAAAATAAACACCCAATGAAACAAAACAGACAAGTGTTAGGATTGACTCGCATAGGGAACCAGATTCCCCAGCAGAGTCGCCAGCTGTCGCAACTGCGAGAAAAAACAACCGGCGGAAACAGGAGCAGAAGAGTCGCCACCGAACGTTATTTATCCCATTAGGGAAAGGAAACGATCGAGGAAACCTCAAAAGGGAGAAGACATGGTCATCACAATCATAGTTTGGGTTCGGGAGTCGGTTACGCGAGGGGAAGGTATTAGCACCCCCACGTGTCCATCGTACTCGATGGGATCCACGCTTGTTGTGTAATCAAAGGGTGAGTTATCTAAAGCCTACTGCTAAACAGAAACGGGAAGGGAAAAAACAAAAACGGGCTCGCAAAGATTATCGTAATCTTATGCCTACGTATCTTCGTGAACAAACGAAGAATCAGAGTCGACGTAGTTCGACGGACTATGCACTAAAGGGAGAGGTTGCTCACCAAGACATCGCCGTCTTGTGCCTACTATCCTCAATCGGACGAGAAAGAGGAAATCAGAGCAGTCGTAGTTCGACCTACGGGTCAATGAGTGTTTTTTAGGTGAGCGACGAGCTCTTTTCTAAAAATGATTTGAAACCCAATAATCCCGAAGGATAAAAATGATTTGAATTTGTTTTGTGTTTTTTTAGACAGAAGTGGATTGAGTTAGTTTGAAACGCGTATCGCACTAAAGTCTATGACATAGGACCGAATGCATCGCAAATCGACCCAAGACGGGACGTCCGTTAAACACTCTAGAAAAATGAAGGGAAACCCCCCATTCTTCATTTCCCATGTACTTAAGGCTCATGGCGCACAATACTCATTGTATTTATTAAGTGTTTTAGACTGGTTATGAGATGAGAAAAGAAGACTCAAAGGTGAAAGAAAAAAACACTAAGGGAATTCTATCCTAATGTTATCATGCAAAATGGCCCTAAGGTTGAGATGAAAGAGAAGTCTACCTAATGTTAGCATACATGGATTAGCTCCTAATGTCTATCCTACTCCAAGCTTAATCAAAGATTAAGTTGGACTAGGGAATCCTAAGGGAAAAACAAAAGCAAATCTAAGACTTAAACAAGTCTTAAAACTTAGGGGAGAAGAAAGAAGTAAGAGATGAAGAAGAAGATGCACCAAAGTGAACCAACATGAAGTTCAACTCAAGAAGCAAAGCAACATGGCAAACATCATACTCATACAAAGCAATCACGAATCATCATGTCCAAGTAAACAAGATCATGCAAGACAAAGTGTTCAAACACAATCAAATGATCCAGCACTCCATAAGAGATGCAATAAGACATAGAACAATGATAAATGAGACCAAATAAAGTGAGACACAAGATAGGGCAGCAAGCACATCATGTCATAACAAGCTCAAATCATCAAAGAAGGAACATCATCTATCACACTCAAAACATGTGTCAAAACTAGGCAAAACATCCACTTATGTCATTCATGCAAGCAACAAAAGATCATGTGAGGCAAGAAGTGAGAAAATGTCACTTAATGGACACCATATCAAGAGGATCAGAACCTCACACATTTTATTCAAAGCAAACAAGAGTCACCGAGCATTCACGAGATCATATGAGAAGGCACCACAAAGAAACTAGTTCAAATCATCCAAAGAATAGTGCCAAAACATTGCCAACTTGGAAAATCCACCACAAATAGAAAAATGATTAAATTAAAATGATTCCAAAGCAAAAAACAAGCCAAGTCAGTACATGATCACATCATATAGTCATTTCAAGCTTCACTTAAGTACAAATGGTCAAAATATCCAAACTAGGTCAAGTACCCAAAACATTCCATTCAAAGTTCAAGTCACATGTAAACATCAACCAAAAATATAAACATGCCTTATAAAAATCCAAATAAATTCTACAATCATATTGTATCCATCAATAATGTATTTGAAAAAAATATCAACAAGAATCACAAAATTTCATCATTAAATGGATCAAGCATCACACATCTCTAGCTAACCGAACAATAATCGAGGAGCAATGAAAACTACATGGAAAATAATTAAAAATTAATCACCAAGGAATAAACTTGACACTGAAACATTCCTCATCCAATTATGAAGACATGGTAAAAATTTCAGTTCAAGAAAGCATGGTAAAGTCACTAAACATAAGCATGAATCACATGAGTAGGCATGGAAGACACTTTGGAAAAGAAAATCAGAATTAATTATTAAAATAAGTGAAAAATGAAAATAAAATTCATGGAAAATTAAATAATACATTAAAATAAACACATGATTTATTTTGGGATTTTTTGATAAAAGGAAGTATTTTTAATAATTAAAAAAGAAACGAAAATAAAATAAAATAAAAATAAGTGGTTATAAAAAGGAGGGGTGACATTAGCAAGAAAAGGAGAAAGCCACACGCATGTGGGCCTGGACGGGGGTTGCGAGTGGGAATTCGTAGGGCCCATGAGGATCATACATGTTCATAAATTTTTTAAAAGAAAAGAAGATGATTAAATGTAACAAAGTATATGTACCTTGTATATCAATGGGTCACTTTTATTTTAAAACACTACAAGACAATTTTTTTTTTTTTTTTAATCTTGGTATCCGGCCTTGCGACCGACTACAAGACAAAAATTAAAACACAAGCCACACCTATCCGCCACGTCAACTCATCTTCTTCATGCATGGCCATATCTCCACGTGAACAGTTGCCAGACGGTGACGGAAGTGCAGAACCGCTGGAACCGGCGAACCAGTCCGGTCGGCCACCGCCGGCGGCAGCTGGCGCGGCCGGGATCATGAAAAGAGGACCCCCCCCCCCCTTATTTTTTTGCGTAGATCTCAAAAATTTCATTGGTTTCTCTTAAAACTCCCTCTAAACCCATGAAAATCAAGCTTCAAGGATGAACACTTATGATTCCATACTCACAAATCAAAACATCATGCATACTACAATGTAGTGCACTCCATGGTGAGTTCAAATATGCAAAAATAATTGAAAAACAACCACTAAAACTCAAGAAAAAAAGGATTAAAGATTGTACACCTTACATTAAACTCCATTAAAACACACAAATAATTATGCAAACATTGCCTACCCTAAGGTAGGACTTCAGATGCACCCAACATGAACCTAAAACAGAGCTAAAATGCAAGCTTAGAGTTAAAGAAAATTACTCAACGGAGTGGCTCCGTTGGCCCTTGAAACTATGTAGCAACTTCAAATAAATTCTTCCAATGGTCTCCTTGTGTCTCAGTGATGAAGAACCAAACGAAAAATACAGAGAAACTTGAAGGAAATGAAAGTTTCAAAGAGAGAGGTTTTGATAGTGAGAGAGAGTTCTTGAGTTTGTGGCTGCTAAGAATGAGTGTATGATGCTAGGGTTTGCACATTTAGCTTATATATGAAGCTTTGGTGTGGTAAAAATAAACTTATTGTGGTTAAAACTCATGGTTAAAGTTTTGAGGAAAATTTGAAAAGAGGTGAAAATGGTGGTGGTACAAGGTCACATGGCATGGTGTGGTTTTTTTCTGTCATCTTGTGTGGACAACGGCTGAGGAAAATGCTCAGAGTGGATTAGTGGAACATGAACCCTTGTTGAGCAAGTTTTGAAGATTTTCATTTTTGGTAAGAAAGTTTAAATATGGAGCATAAGGTATAAGGGAATGTTTGGCTAGGAATGGCAAGTTTAGGACAACATTTGGAGTGAAAAAGAAAATCATAGGCGCGTGAAAAAATGAGAAACAAGTTTCTGCATGAAAGGTTGATGTCATGCATGACAATATGGCTAGAAAATGCAATTAACACAAATCCATGAAGCTCACTTTGAACAACCACAACTTGATGAACTTAGCTCCAATTCATGAGATTTTTTATCCAATGCAAAGTATGAAGATCACACAACAATCTTTATTTGAAAATCAAGATAAAACAAGCCTTGGAATGTGATGAAAATTGCCATGGAAGGTAGTCAAAAAAATCTGTCCAAAATTTAATGAAAATTTCACTAAGTTACCAACTTCAAAACCCTAACTTGGGAGAATAATAACTTGAGCTTCACACATCCAATGAAGGTGTTCTAGTACTCAAAAGAAAGCTAAGAGAATGCTCTACAACTTTGATGTTGGGGGAAAATTGAAATAAATTCTAGAGCATGGAGAAAATTGGCCATGAAGTGGACTGATTTTAGGCTATAACTTTCCAAAAATGGAAACTCTATAAAACCTTAATCTTTCCATAAATGGCAACTTTTCTAAATTCTTGAATTTTGATGAATCCCTTAACATTTCTTGACCGAAATCCATCCATTGAGCACATTTGACATAATGAACAATAATTTGACCTTAAAAGTCAGGAGTTGACTTTTTCATTGCACAGTTGACTTTATCCTCAATTCTCCCGATTTTCAATTCTCTGAACAATTGAAACCCTTCTGAAACAAAATGATGGCCAATCTTCCATTCCTAGACACTTAGGGACATATGGAATATCATGGAATCAAGTCTCAAAGAATCAGAAATAAACTAATCTTATGCAAAACCCTAATTTTGGCACCAAATGTTAGGAGGAATCGACCCAAGCCCAAAACTCAAATTCCTCTGAGTATGATGTGAATCCTCTTAAACAAAGATGAAATGTGCCACATGATGATGATAAAGCTTCAAAGATCCTGTCCATTGGAGCACTTGAACACTGCTCCTCTATGCACACACGATCTCTTGCTTGAACCTCTAAAAAACATCTTCTTCTCCTGAGCTGATCAAGATACCTTGATCCCATGTAAAGAACCAATGATATGCACAGATGACAATGCAAAATGAAATGAAACATAAACCAGTTAGAGTTAGAAAACGGAGGGCAAATTTTGGGGTGCTACAGAAACCAAAATGAAAATCAAATCGAAATGAGAAAGAAAACATTAAGCTAAATGGACCAATAAAATTAATGGAGAAAGTTACCCCAAAAATAAAAAAATCTAACAAAGAATTAATAGTGAAAAACTAGAAACCACTACTTAAGAGAATTTAGAATATAAAACAAATTGGCTGAAATGCAGTTTTAGTCCCCCTATTTGCAAATTTTTAACTTTTAAGACCCCCTATTAATTTTTTCAGCATTTTGGTCCCTTTAGTTGTAAATTTTTGGGATTTTTGTTAGTCCCCCATAGATTCTGAATATGTGGCGTTTTTTTGGCTGAGTTGGCATTGTGTCTCATTTGCCATGTCATTTTTTGTAATTCCATTATTAATTTATAATTTATAATTAAACATCTTTTTAAAAAACATTATTTGGAATTTGAATTTGTATTTAACTATGAACCCTAATTAGTGTTCATCCCTCTTTTGTTATCCAAGAAAATATCATTTCTTCTCACGTTGTCCTCTTCTCACGTATCAATTCTTCTTTCTTCTTCTTATTCATACCAAAGATCCTAAGCATTAATGGCAGGTTCTTCTCAAGGTTACAGTCGCACAAGATCCCAATCGATCTTCAGAGCAAACCGACTTGAATGCCTTTGTGGACTCGATGCTCCACTGATGACTTCATGGACGAAATCTAACCTGGGTCGACAGTTTTATGGCTGTGGAATGTACAAGCTTGCTAGACAAAAGAGATGTAGTCATTTTGTCTGGTACGACGAAGAGATGAACGAAAGAGCGAAATAACTGATTACGTCGTTGCAGGAAAAATTAAGTGCAGAGAAGAAAAAGGTTAATGAAGGCAAGCTCAAAGAGGAAGCGTTGAAGATGAATATCAAGTTTCTTAACATGCAACTGAAGTTTACATGATTTATGAGTTTTGTCTTGTTATTAGGTTTAGTTGTTTCAAATGTAATGAAGTAGGTGTTGTTGTTTGTAAGTCTTTGTTGTGTTGTAACCCTTTGATAATTGATGAATGAGAAATTTTGTTTGTAAATCTTTGTTGTGTTGTAACCCTTTGATAATTAATGAATGAATCATGTTGTGTAGTAAGACTTGTTTACAATTAGTTTATGGTAATGCTGTCAAATGTAATGCTGGTGTATCAAATGTAATGCTGTCACAACTAATATTAACAGCTGCATAATACATCCTGTCACAACTAACACTAACAGCTGCATAATACTACCAGCTTGTTACATTTGAACTATGACAACTGCATAATACTAACATCCTGTGACAACTAACACTAACAGCTGCATAATACAATCATCCTGTCACAACTAATTTAACAGCAGTAGGTACTTGGTAACAGTAGAAACAGCATAATACTAACAGCAGAAGGTATTATTTAATGCAATATACTTCAAAAATGTCAAACACTAGAAGGTAGTTTATAAACCTTGTTTCATAATGCATAACTTACATAACATGTTCCAAAATACATTTCATGTTCCAAAATACATAACACTAACAGCTTGTTCCAAAATACATAAACCTTGTGACATTCAAAAGGACATAAGGTACATAACATTCAAAATGACATAATACTAACAGCTTGTTCCATTACATATTTAGTACAAAATGACATAACATTGACCCTAAGATGATCTAATCTTGAGAAGGTTGTGGGGCTTGTGATGAATTCCCAATTTCTGCTGCCTTATTTTTCTTTCCACCTTTTGTTTCAATTTTCAGCCACTTTCCATCCTTTGATGCATTCACATTTGTCTTGCTACCACCTTTGGGTTTCTTGTTCCCACCTTTGGGATTCACTGAATATGTTTCTAGACCATTTGTGACACCAAAGATTGCAAGTTCATCATCCCCATGCCAAGTAGGTGTCCAACTTTCTGCATGTTTTTTGTTCTTCGCAAGTATCAGCTGTATTCTAGGGCATATATCACCACTGTATGAGGTCATTAACTCCTTTTGACTAGTAATCCTTTTAGTTAAGTAGTGTTTAATACCCTTCAACAGTGTAATTATAGGCTTATCCCTACATTCTAGATCTACCCTATTAAATGCCTCACACATGTTGTTAACTTGGAGATCACACTTAGAGTATGTTTTGAAATGTGATCTGGACCATAAATGTGCAGGGATATCAAGCATGTCTTTCCAAGCAGGTTCCTTCAGAGCTTTTAACCTTTGCATTGCCCTCTCCCAAGCTGGGATGGTTGTAGCTCTTGCAGCACTCCACATTGCTTCTTTCAATTCAAGTCCTGGATGCCTCTTCTTCCAATTGCCATAGAGATGTTTCACACACAATCTTTGCTCCACATGCTCACTTACACTTTGAACAGCAGGAACCAAACCCTACAAATCAGAATGAACAAGTAATTTAAACACAAATCATAATGAACTTGGAGATCACACAATCTTTGGTCCAATCCACATTAATGGACTCAGTTTCATCATCACTTACAACATACTCATCATCCCCTTCACTTAATGAATCATCCTCACTTACAATATACTCATCATCCCCTTCACTTAATGAATCCACATTACCATCCACTTTATCTTCCACATTATCCTTCTCAGCAACATTATCATTTTCAGTAGCCCTTTCCTTATTATCCTCAACATTCACATTATCCCTCTCAGCATCATTATCATTTTCAGCAGCCCTTTCCTTATTAACCTCAACATTCACATTATCCTCCCTTTCCTCATTAACCTTTTCAGCAACATTTTCCTCCTCTATTATCTCAGCATCATCTATAACATCCGAAATACACACAGAGTGCTCTACATAGACATCTACAACTTCATAGTCTTCAATATCAGCAATGAATTTCAACACATCTTGATCAGAATTTAGGGGTCTAAGTCCACGTGCAAAACTAAACTTGGGGTTCCAGTACCATAAACACTTAATATTTGTGTATCCCTCATTGTGAATCATCTTTTCTAACTGCATATAAGACACATAATCCATATCCCATTCCCAATTCATTTTAGATATTACCCCATTGATATACCACTTAACAGGTTTGGACACTAACTCCCCCCTAAGATGAAATCGTATCCTAATCCCTTTACTTTGGCTTGGTCTGCAATTTAAATAACACAATAAAAATAAGCAACAAACCCTAATTCGTAATAAACAACAACAAACCCTAATTTCAGATTAAACAACAATACTCTAGTAGGACCACATTCAAGTTAAAAAACATTGTTGGGACCACATTCAGAATAAGGTAACATTGTTGGGACCACATGTTTCAGATATGGTAACATCTTGGTAGAAACAAAAACCCTAAATACTGTAAAGAAATACGACTAACCTCATGCAAAAGTTCACTTTTTCCTTCGATTTTGCACTTGGACGCCTTTCGTTCCCCATTGTCCAGGTGCGTTTCAGCTTCAGCAACATAAAGAGAGAAAGAGATTCAGGGTTCGTGTTCCTGTGCTTTACGTTGAATAGTAGTTCAACAGCCAACTCAATTTCAATTAAAAAACAATTTCAATTAATAAAACAATTTCCACTTCCTATTAATGTTTTTTTAAAAAGATGTTTAATTATAAATTAATAATGGAATTACAAAAAATGACGTGGCAAATGAGACACAATGCCAACTCAGCCAAAAAAATGCCACATATTCAGAATCTATGGGGGACTAACAAAAATCCCAAAAATTTACTACTAAAGGGACCAAAAAGCTGAAAAAATTAATAGGGGGTCTTAAAAGTTAGAAATTTGCAAATAGGGGGACTAAAAGTGCATTTAAGCCAAACAAATTTTAAAAAACAACATAAAAAAACGGGGAGGTGCATGTAATCAGATTGGTGATGAGATTCACCATTCATGGGCTTCATGAAAGTCCACCATCAAACTCAAGAGTTGAAAAGATATAAACTAGAAAAAGAAAAAGAAGGACAACGTCAGCCTAAGGAAAAACAAAACACGTTGAGACCTTGTATCTCACACGTAACGCCAACAGTCCTCTTTTTCCGTAGAAACTTTCTCTCCATCTCCAATCTCTCTGTTTCTGTTTTCAATTTGGATTTTGGGTTTATGACAGTTGGGCGATTTGAAGGTGTTACGAATCTAAAGCCCACTAGAGTGAAAAGACAGCCCAAGTGGCTGGAGGACAGCATTCAATATTAAAAGGGGTTCCTTTAGCAATTTTAATTCAAGTATTTTTATCCTTCTGTTGGGCCTGACCCATCCTTTGTCCTTAACCCTAGTATTTAAAGTGTATCATTGGTGCTTTCAATCTTTACTCATGGCTCCTCCAAAACCCCCTAATCCTAAAGAAATTATTGATGAAGCTGTTCATGCTTCCCAACTGCTCATTGAATCCACTTTGCAGCAAAATCAGCTTGAGATTGATGAAAAAATTACCAAGGCTGCTGCAGATTTAGATCTAAAGATTGGTCAGCTTCATTCAATGCTGTCCCATGAAAAAACTATTGAAACGGAAAGATTTGAGGCCCTCAAAGCGCAGCTCACCACCCAAAAAGAACAGCAGCAGCAAGCACAACGGGTCTCTCCCTCACACATTGCGGGATCTTCAGGTATATCCCATATTTCAAATTCATTACCTATTCCTACTACCCTAATGAGTACTGTTCTGACCCCTACTACCACCCCACTAGCCTCCCCATTGTTCACGCAATCATCTCCCATTCCAACACATTCCACAAAATTTTCCCACCACCCTCTGCCATACACCACCTCCTTACCATTACGCACTACACCAGCTCACAACTACACCACAATTCCCAGATTTTACTCCTCTCTAAATTCTATGGACCCACCCAACCTCAATCCCCCATTACTTAACCCTCCCTTCTCTACAATGTCCCAAATTCCCTTATCCCAAGCCACACAACAAACTCTATTTCCCCCTTTTACCACACCGAAGTTGGAACTGGCTTTATTTGATGGCACAAATCTGTTGGAATGGCTATTTCAAGCAGATCATTTTTTTACATTTTATCACTTACCTCCGGAAAATCGGTTGGCTATGATGTCATTTTATATGAAAGGAGAAGCATTATGTTGGTTTAAGTGGATACATCAAAGCGACCTACTCACCGATTGACCTTCTTTCACTCAGGCTCTTAAATTGAGATTTGAACCATCCACTTATACAAATCATCAAGCCGAGTTGTTCAAGCTGAAGCAAGATGGATCTGTTGTGGACTACCAAGCCAAATTCTAAAAATTAGGCACACAAGTGATGGGGCTGCCTCAAGACGCCATCCTAAACTGTTTCATTTCTGGTTTACGTCATGATATTCAAAACGAAATTGCACTCTATAAGCCAGTATCCATTTCGCAAGCAATTGGGCTTGCAAAACTGATCGAATAAAAAATTCTTGATGCTAAGCCTAAATTCCAAAAGCAGTTTTCCCACCCCTATAACCGACCTTCAAATTCTAGTACTACTACGACGGCCAGCAACATTACAAATTCTGGACCGTCCCAAGCCCAACTAGCCCAAAAGAGTATTTCCCCCACACCACCTAAAATCCCCATTCGTCGCCTTTCCAATACACAGCTCCAAGAACACCGTGCTCAAGGCCTTTGTTTTAATTGTGATGACAAATTCATACCGGGTCACAAATGTGCCACTAGTCATTTTCTACTTTTACTTGATGAGGATTCTCATAGCGAGGTTGACGAATCATTAGCAGCTTCTCAAAATGAGACAATAGAAACTGAAGTCAACGACACCTATTTTCAACTCTCTCCCCAAGCTTTGACGGGACAATTCTCCCCACAAACACTCAAGTTCAAAGGTTTCATTTCTGGCCTTCCGGTGATGGTATTAGTGGATACCGACAGTACTCATAATATTATGCAGCCAAGAATCGCCCATCATTTGAACCTATCAATCTCACACAGCCCTCAATTCTCCGTAATGGTAGGAAATGGTTCTCACCTTCAATGTGAGGGCATTTGTACTGATGTCCAACTTACCCTCCAAGACAAACCCTTTTCCATTCCCTTTTACCTACTCCCTATTGAAGGTGCTGATGTCGTTCTAGGAGTGGCATGGTTGCGAACTCTTGGTCCAATACAAGCTGATTTCTCAATTCCATCAATCACATTCCACCACACCAACACACTAATTACACTTAAAGGTGATCCTAAAGCCATACCCTCCCTAACAACTTTCCACCAGCTGCGCCAATTGATCCATACCGACTCTATTGCTTCTTTTCATCTCATGACATTTCAACCATCCGAAACCTCCAACCAACACTCACCTATCCCAAATTTGCTACCCTCCATACACCCTCAAGTTGCTAATCTTATCCAAAATTACCCAACCGTTTTTGACGGCAAATTTCACCTTCCTCCCACCAGACCTTATGACCACCGTATTCCCCTTGCCCCAAATACCGCACCCATTAATGTGAAACCGTACCGTTACCCCCACTCCCAAAAAGACGCTATGATCAATCTGATTCATGAGATGCTCAAAGAAGGCATTATTGTCCCAAGTCAAAGCCCTTTTTCCTCTTCTGTTCTTCTAGTTAAAAAGAAAGACGGCAGTTGGCGTTTTTGTGTGGATTATCGCGCACTTAACGCAGTCACATTCAAGGATCGTTTTCCTATACCTACCATTGATGAACTTTTAGACGAGTTGGGTAAAGCCAAAATTTTTACTAAGATAGATTTGCGATCTGGCTATCACCAAATCCGAGTTTCTGCGGAAGACACTCATAAAACAGGTTTTCGAACATTCGATGGTCATTACGAATTTCTCGTAATGCCTTTCGGTCTCACAAATGCACCCTCTACTTTTCAAGTCGCTATGAATGATTTGTTACTCCCTTACCTTCGACGGGTTGTTTTAGTTTTTTTTTATGATATATTGATTTATAGCTCTTCCCTAAGCGACCACTTGATTCATTTGGACATTGTTTTTAATTTGTTAAAGTCCAATTCTTTTATTGCCAAACTTTCAAAGTGTGTTTTTGCAGTGAATGAGGTGAATTATTTAGGTCATATCATTTCAGAAAAAGGAGTTTCACCAGATCCTGAGAAGGTCCAGGCAATGTTGGATTGGCCTGTCCCACATTCGCTCACGGCATTAAGAGGGTTTCTCGGCCTCACCGGATTTTATAGACGCTTTGTGCGCCACTACGCCACTCTCGCCGCTCCTCTCACCGATCTTCTTCGTTCCACTACATTTTCTTGGAGTACAGAGGCAACATGTGCCTTTACAAGGTTACAACAAATTATGACCGACATGCCGGTCCTGGCTTTGCCAGATTTTACAAAAACATTTATTGTCGAAACCGATGCATCTGGTGTCCTATTGGTGCTGTGCTGACTCAGGAGGGTCACCCAATCGCTTTCTTCAGTAAGAAAATGTACCCAAGGATGCAGGCCGCTTCTGTGTATGTCCGAGAAATGTATGCTGTTACAGAAGACGTAAAAAAATGGCGTCAGTATCTTATTGGTCAAAAGTTTCATATCCATACATATCAGAAAAGTCTTCGGAATTTGTTACTTCAAAAAATTCAAACGCCCGAACAACAAAAATGGGCCTTCAAGTTACAAGGGTTTAATTTCGAAATCTTTTACAAACCTGGACGATCGAATGTCGTCGCCGATGCTCTGAGTCGGAAATTTTCCTCGCATAAATCTCTGTTGTTGGCTATCTCCTCTCTAATTCCCGACTTGCTCACCCATTTGCGCCATTTTTATGCCACCGATCTTGAAGGGAAATCCCTTGTGCAAAACAAAGAATCAGAAGAGCACAAGGAGTACAAATTCACTAATGGGCTACTATACTATAAAGACAAAATTTTCATACCTGATTATTCTCAGTTACGCCTCTCCATCATCCGGGAATTCCATAACACACCCACATCGGGCCACTCTGGCACGAAAACAACCACTGCTCGCCTCAAAGCTTCATTTGCTTGGCCTAACCTACACACAGAAGTGAAAGAGTACATTAAACATTGTTCAATCTGTCAGGAAAACAAGTATTTGACTCAAAAGAAACAAGGTCTACTACAACCTCAGCCAATCCCTCAACAAGTTTGGGAAGACCTTACAATGGACTTCATAACTCACCTCCCAAATTCTTTTGGTCATACTACAGTCTGGGTCATTTGTGACCGCTTGAAAAAATATGTACACTTCCTTGCTCTTCCTTCCAGATTCACAGCTTCGGACTTAGCAACACGCTTTTCTGTCGAAGTGTGCCGCCTTCACGATATTCTGAAGTCCATCATCTCTGACCGCGATCCCGTATTCCTGAGTACATTTTGGCGAGAACTGTTCAAAGCACAGGGCACAACACTTAGGTTTAGTACGGCTTATCACCCGGAGACAGATGGGCAAACAGAAGTTGTAAACAGAAGTTTAGAGACATACCTCAGGTGTTTCACCGGAGACCAACCAAAGAAATGGTTCAAGTTTTTGCATTTGGCGGAATTATGGTATAACACCTCCTTTCATTCTGCTATACAGATGACGTTGTTCACTGCTTTGTATGGTCGTCCCCCACCTGCACTCCCAGACTACCTCCCTGGTTCCTCTGATATTATCACCCTTGACTCCTCCTTACAACAACGACAAAAAGTCATTAACCAACTCAAGGCTAACTTAGCTAAGAGTAAACGACAAATGAAAACACAAGCAGATAAAAAAAGAAGAGCTTTCACCTTTAAAGAGGGCGATCTGGTTCTCCTCAAACTCCAGCCGTACAGACAACAGACTGTGGCAAATCGTACCTCCCAAAAGCTATCTAAGCATTTTTTCGGTCCTTTCAAGGTGATTAAACGAGTCATGGAAGTAGCTTACGCCCTGGATCTTCCTTCATCTTCGAAGATTCATCCTGTAGTGCATGTTTCTATGCTGAGACCCTATTTTGGTAAAACGACGCTGAACACTTCCACCATTCCTATGGATCTCTCTAATATCTTCCTCAAAGACAGTTCCTATGCTCAGACAGACTACAACCAACACACAGATCAGGGAAAACAAGTTGATGATGAAAGAGGGAAAAGGAAGTCGCATCGTTCAACAATGGGTTCTCCAGAAAATACGGTTGATGTATCTCATGGTTTGAAAACTTTGGATGAACAAGTTCAGAGAACCAAAAGTACAGTTGGGAAAGAAGAAGCACATAATGAAAGGGTAACTACAGCATCAACAGATAACACTTCCACCTTGCGTGCATCACTTTCCAATGCTTCATTAATTCAGGGGGAAACCAACACGTGTTCTCATCAGACGGTGCACATTCAGCCAACCCACCTCATTAACCCAGCCTTACAGCTACCACGTGGGGACCATGTACTATCTTCCCCAACGTCTCTTTCTTATAACCCTGGGAAACCGCAGCACGTGGACACGCTGCCCAACACAAACCAGCCTGTATCCCACCCACTTTTCCCTAATTTAAAATACTCTCCATTTCCAACCCTACGGGACCCACTTCAACCACCCTTTCCTATATCCTCCCAGCCTACTCTTTTTCCAAATAACCCACATCAGCACTTGGACCTTGAGGACAAGGTCCTATTTGGGCCGGATAGTATTGTTACGAATCTAAAGCCCACTAGAGTGAAAAGACAGCCCAAGTGGCTGGAGGACAGCATTCAATATTAAAAGGGGTTCCTTTAGCAATTTTAATTCAAGTATTTTTATCCTTCTGTTGGGCCTGACCCATCCTTTGTCCTTAACCCTAGTATTTAAAGTGTATCATTGGCTGTGCCAGAATTTTTAATGAGAAATTATGTTCTAGGTGTTTTAAGTTTATCTTTCAATTTTACTTGGTTTTGTTTTTAGCTTATCAAAGATCTATCAGAAGGCTGGGGCGTTTTGGTTTTGTTCCGAGTTTCCGATCCGGGATGGGTTTGATTTGTTGTTGTTGAAGGTTAAAGGAAAGAGGTCGAAAGAGAGGTTGATTAGGTTTTGAAGTTGTGATTTGTTGCTGTGAAATTGGAGAAGCAGATTAAAGAAAGTGAAGGAGAAGGTTGGGTTGGAGATGAAAGGGTGTATACGGTTCTGCGAAAAAATCGTTGAGGGAGTTTTTTGTGGTTTGAAAACTTGTTTTAGATTTCATGTCTGTTGCTGTAAATTTCATGAGCAATGTTATTTTTTATATGTTGTTCGTTCTGGTCAAATGAGATGATAGGAGAGAACCAAGAGGATTTAGGAGGTCACATGTCAATGCCTTGGATGTGTTGTTGTTGAGTGTAGTGTTGTAGCAAAGACTTTACAGCCGGATTTTGGGGGAAGTCTTGGAAAATGTATCGCAGGCTGTTGTGTGATTTTGGAGAGGTTCTTTGGATAAGTAGGGAGGTTTTGTTGTGGTACGGATTATGGAAGAAGACGAGTCCAATTGGCTTGGTGTGTTCTTTTTAGCAGAAAAACAGGTTCTTTTTAGCAGAAAAGCATGATTGTTTTGGGTATTGTGGCTGGTTGGTAGTTTTGGAGGCTGCCACAGTTTTTTGTGAGGCGTGACGAGGGATTTGTTGGCATGGGCTGGCTTGTACAAGTTGTTGCAAGGCTTGGGAGTGTTATTTGGCATGTGTTGAATTTTTTTTTAATATAATTTATTTTTTCAAAAAAATTACAAAAAAAATTCAATATTTCAGGTAAATTGCCAAAGTAGCTGGGTTTCCAAAAACCCTCTAAGGGTGGCGCCATATGGGATGGCGCCTCAGTTAGACGTTACATGTCAAACCATATGGCGCCTCAGTGTTAATTTTTTTGCTGAGGAGTCGCCATCCCAGATGGCGCCTCAGTGTGTTATTTTCTTTCTTTTTTTAATTTATTTTTAATTGGAATAAAAAAATATTTTTAAAATATTTTTTTATATTTTGTTAACTTTGTGAATTGAAAATTGTATTGGAAATAAAATTATGACAGGCATAAAAGCATCACATTGTTAAGGATAATAATTAGTACAATATTTGGATACAAAAAAAATTCAATGATCGTGCCTATCTAAACGACCACTGGTTCCACATTCAGGGGCTCTTGCACGACGTCTCTGTCTAGCACCACGAGTTTGTTGAGGTGTGGCTGGTCTTTGTGTTTGTTGAGATGGCCCTGGCACATCAGACGATGTCCCTGGCGCATGAGACAAATTCTGAAGCATCTGTCCCCAATAGCCGGGGGGTTGCCGCCGACGGCGCTTCCGTAATCCAGCTGCATGCCCATGTTTGTGTAATTTGTATGGGGGTCGGGTTGGTTCCATATGGTATGGTTGGCCGAAATGATGCATTGATGGGTGTTGGTACTGAGTCAGCGGTTGATGTGGGGTTTGGTAGTCGAACAGTGGGTGGGTTTGTTGGCTGTAGGATGATTGTGGTTCTTGGTGGTAGGAAGATGGGGTGTTCATTTGTGGGGGGCTTAGGTGTGCTTCGGTGGGTTCAAAAGACTCGTCAAGGCTATAGGGGTAAGGGTTTTGTTGTTGTGGTGTATAGGTCGGTGTATGATGTTGGGCATATTGCTAGGTATTCTGTTGCGAGGAAGACGCACGTTGGCTGGGGTCAACTAGATACGTGGACTGAGAGAGGAATGGTTGCGGTGTTGTAACAGACCTAAACCAACTCATATATTGTTTCGTTGGCATAGCATCTTGTACAACGGGGTCAGTTAAGACGTGCTGGTGTCGGTTCTCCCAGTGTTGACACAGCGCTACTGCAAAGTTGGTCCACTCATCCACTTTCCACTGCGTGTCGACTCTACGCAGATGCCACATTCCCAAAGTTGTAGGAGCCACCGGAATATCCTGATGCATTCCGAATTGAAGTTTGACTCAGTCGCTCTGATGCATCTCCACAGTTGTGAACCGAATAATTGGCGTTTTAGAAGTCCACACGACAACATCATTTTCGTTGGGCAGGTGGTCGAGCTCCTCGTACGGCCTCCACACAAACTACAGGAGCAAAAGGTTTAATGAGAAACTGTACAAAATTTTAGAAATATTTATGGAAGTTGTAGGAATATATACGTCATCTGGGCCAATGTGGTCTAGCAGGTTGCGGTAGACTATTATGGCGTTCTTGGGGTTTCGTTCGTAGCTCATTTTCGGAACTGCCCACCTGAGAATGTAGTTAGAAATGAATTAGTTACCACTAAACATTTCAATATACGAAAAAGGGGGAGGGAAGTGTATAAGCTTACCTTAATGCGTAGGGGAATATGAAGGGATTCCGGTTAATTGGAGTTTGTGTTGGCATTCTCGACCAACCCCATGCCTGAAGGAGATAGGCACAACCATAAAATGTACACACGTCTTTTTTTTGCAGTTTTGCAGAGTGAACTATACAGATGGTCCAGGACAGCTGAACCCCAACTATATTCGTTTACTCTGTTAATGTTATACAACAAAGGGAGATACATAATATTTACACTATTTCCAGTGCTTTCTGGAAACAAAAAACGACTGAACAATAGCAATAAATAACATCTAGTTTTTTGTATCATGTGAAAGGGGAGGGAATCCTCGTCTAATACAATAGAGTCATGGTATTCCCTAAGGCGTTTTAGGTTAATACCTTGCCCCCTAGGTCTACCGTCAGGTGAAGCCTGAAGTTCCTCCACCTGTAGGGACGTGCCCAACAACTTGACGCATAGTTGGCTATCTATATTTACGGGGCCGTTGACGGTCGTGCCATCTATGCAGAGGCCCAGTAACATATGCACATCCTGGAGGGTGGCCGTGCATTCACCAAAAGGAAGGTGAAATGTGTGGGTCTCCGACCTCCAACGTTCTAGCAAGGCCAGAATAAACTTGGGGGTCTACATGGTATGATGGGATTTTAATCACTTCTCCAAATCCACATCTTCTTAGATATTCTTCAGTGAAAGGGTCGTGTGCAAAGTATGCGTGTCCACGACAACGGAACCTTGATACCTCCTGAACCAAAAAAATAAATAACATTATTTAGGTAAAAAATACATCAAAGTTTAGGAATGTAAAACAATAGAAGGCCTAAACACTTACGAAGTCGTCAATGTTTTCCAGGGTTCCTCGGTGGTTGTTTCCCATCGTGAGCAGAGACATTTTTTTCGTAACTGGTTTTAAGAGGAAGACTTTGTGATGGATGAGAAGTTTTTGTGGGTTGAAGAGAAGAGAAGAGTTTGGGATGAGATCAATTTATGGAATGGGAAGATGGTATTTATAGAGGGGAGTAAGGCATATGATTCCTTGCATGTCTCTTGGTCTTTGTAGTATGACATGTGCAACAAGGCGTGTGATTCCTTGCTTTTTTTCTTGGTCTTTGTAGTCTGACATGTGCAGTAAGACATGAGATTCCAAGGCATGCTTGTATTGTCATGTCAATAGTGGTCTTGACTAGTGGTCTGAAGCAAAAACAATAGTGCAAAGGCATGCTAAAGAACAGTGGAAATAGAGTATAGGTTTGCAGAGTGTAGGGCATCTCTTTTCATCAGTCTAGGGCATCACAAAACAATTAAATTTTTTTTTTAATTTCCAATTATAAATAAATAAATAAAAAAAGAACCTTACACTGAGGCGCCATCCCAGATGGCGACTCTCAGGTAAGGTGGGAAAAAAAATTTAGGGCATACGACATGTACTGAGGAGCCATATGGTTTGGCATGTGGCCTCTAACTGAGGCGTCATCCCATATGGCGCCACCCTTAGAGGGTTTTTGAAAACCCAGCCACTTTGGTAATTTACCTGAAACATTGGTTTTTTTGTAATTTTTTTAAAAAAATAAGTTATATTAAAAAAAATTCGCATGTGTTTGTAATAATAATAATAATAAAAAATACTAATAATAAATATAAAAAAAATGTTAGGTTTCGACATACGTTGATTCCGTTTTGAACTCTTGATGTACTTTGACGCAAATTTTGGAATATACAATTTCTTTTATTTAAAAAAAAATATAAAAAAATAAATACTAATAATAAATAATAAGAATAATAATAATAAGGGTTAAATACACAACCCCACTGTAATGTTATCGAGTTCTCATTTTAGCCGCTGGTAAAGTTTTTTTTTAAAAATCCTCTCGTAATACTCAGATTCCCTCACTTAGGTCCCTGATTGCTATATGGCAACAAAAATTTTCATATTGCCTGCGTGGCAGTCCAAGTGGCATTTTTTATTTTTTATTTTTTTTTAATTCCACGTGGCATTTTTTATTTTTTATTTATTTATTTTTATTTATTTATTTATTTTTATTTTTTATATTTTTTTTAATATTTTTTCGTAGTACTGTAGCAGTGTATAAAAAAATAAAAAAATATATATAAAAAATTAAAACAATAAAAAATAAATAAAAAAATAAAAAAAATAAATAAAAAATAAAAAATGCCACGTGGAATTTTAAAAAATAATAATAATAATAATAAATGCCACGTGGACTGTCACGCAGACAATATGAAAGAATCTTTGCTGCACTATAGCAATCAGGGGGCTAAGTGAGGGAATCTAAATATTACGAGGGGGGTGTTTAAAAAAAAAAAAATTACAGGGGCTAAAATGAGAACTCGCTAACATTACAGGGGGGTTGTGTATTTAACCTAAATAATAATAATAATAACTAAAAATAATAAATGATAATAAATAAATAAAAATGATAACAATAAAAATAAGAAAAAAAGAAATTAATTTGAAACTAAACTAATGATTAAAAGTGATAAAAACAAAATTCTAAATTAAAAGAAGGCATAAAGTTCTAAGACTAAAAAAATAATTGAATTAACAAAAGAGAAAAGGTGACACAAATTAAACGAAAAAAAATGCATGACTATGATTAGGGGTGGACATACTGACGGGTAGGGTCGAAATTGGACCAAAACCCCCAATCCGAATGTAACCACGGGTGATAAAAATGAACCCATTTCCGACCAACTTGACCTTCAGTTATTACGGGTGACGGTTTGGACTACACACGGGTTGGATTGGTGGTTTGCAACGGGTTGAAGTATACAAAAAATCTTTAAAATTACAGTAAGATAAAGTAAAGCTACGAGACAGAAGAGATCATAAATTTTACCATTATATCATCAAACACCAACAGTATTACATACAATCTAAAAATATAGAATATCAAACTTTAAATCTAAAAGTGAAACAGAAACACAACATAGTGTCTCATTTCAGTCATATCTCATCACAATGAAGGTTTAACTTCTTTGTATTTGAATCATATGATGAAACTTGTGTAGATCTACGTATTTTGAGCAGATTTGAAGCATGATTCATTTCTTTTTCTATCTTGAAGCTATAGTCTTAGTAAGAAATGAGCTTTTAAGAAGTGCTCGCAAATGGTAGAACAATAAAAAACAAGTCTTTGAAGAAGTGAGAGAGTGAGAAATTATGTGTAAGATAACAAGTTTTGCAGAAGAAATAAAAGAGAGAGATGGTGAGTAAAATAACATGAAAAGGGTTTAGAAGAAGAAGTGTGGGAGAGAGAAAAGAGTGTGAAAATAATTATGAATCAAAAATTGAAATACGGTGGAAATATAAAAAGTAGCTTATTTATAAAATATTAAATTGAAATTGTACCACATAAATGCATTAATTGAATGACAGATTTGTAGTCTCTATGCAAATAACTCTGACCATTATAATAAATAAAGAATATGATTTGACAATACATTGAGTAAATGCACGTTATGATATTAAATATACAGATTTTGTGGTCGGGTATGGGTTCCGATGGATCAATTTTTAAAATCCGGATCCGACCGAATCTATCCATAATAACTCAAATTTATTCATTTTCTAAACCGGAACCCATATAAATCCGACCGAACAGTGTAAATTCCAGTCGGATATTACGGATAACGGGTGGGTCGAAATCTTTTGTCCACCCCTAACTATGATCGAATGGACTACACGACTGCAAATGCTAAGACAGATGACCTAAGGTGATATGACAATGATCAGAGGATCTGAGGGTAAAATTTGGGGTATAACAGTATGCAATGTTAATGAAATGTGATAATGGCTTGAACTTGATGTATGTGTGAGAATTTGAAACATTTGAACTTGTTATGCGTTGACATGTTTGTGTGAATATGCTTGTGTGACACTTGAAATGTGATGGTACATGATTTGAAATGTTTGCAAATAAAATGTGAATGAATTTTTTAAAATTGTCTTAGATTTATTGAATTTGGATCTTGAGATTGAGAACATTTGTAATTGAGAACATTTGTAATTGATGACATTTGAAACTTGTTGCTTGGTTTGGAATCTGATACAACTTATGGTGTGAACTCGAAATGGTTTTGGATTGAATGTTTTGGTTTATGAAGTGAACTTGAAATGGTTTATGTTTGATTTTTTGGTTTATGATGTGAATTTGAAATGGTTTATGTTTGTGTCGCACCTCAAAAAAATCGCTTAATCGAAGACACGACCCTCGCGCGAAAGGCGCGGAACGGTTTGACAGAGTCGCCACCGAACTTTATTTATCCTAAAAGAGGGAAAGGAAAATATCGAGAAAAACTTTAAGGAGGGATAAGAACATGGTCGTCGCAACCACATTCCGGGTTCGGGAGTCGGTTACGTGAGGGGAAGGTACGCGCACCCTCTCACGTCCGTTGTACTCAACGGGAACCTCTTGATTCGAATCGCGATACTCGTTAGCTAAGCTTGTTTGTTTTCTTCTCTATGATAAATACAAAACGGTAAGATAAAAGGGAAGGATGCTAAGGGGGAAATGGGTGGTTTAAGGATAGAGTGCTCGGCAAGATCATCGCAATCTTATGCCTACGTATACTCATTCGGACGAGAATGAGTAATCAGAGCAATCGTAGTTCGACTACGGGGTTTGACGGAAAAAAGATGGAAGTGTGCTCGCCAAGATCATCACAATCTTGTGCCTACGTATCTTTACTCGGACGAGAGTAAAGAATCAGAGCAGTCGTAGTTCGTGGTACGCCCACGAAAAGAGGAGAGTTGGTTTGTTTTAAAGGCGTCAATTGCTCACACACAGTAAGAGAACCCGCACCTAAACAACCGAAGAGAGATCAAAGACTTGAACCCCCATTTTTCACCTTGAAAAGAGTTGCAATAGTTGTTAGTCGTTTTTGAGTTTTATTGTGAAAATCCGCTTGACGTTGGATCAAGGGTTTATTTGTGTGGAAGAGGTTAGTTTGAAAAAAAAAGGTTTGGTTAGAGGTTGATTTGAAAATGGCTCGACGACGAGTCGAGGGTTTGGTAGAAAATGGGTTTGTTTGAAAATGGATCGACGACGAATCGAGAAATATTTTGAAAATGGGTTGTCTATGCTAGTCCCTAGGGGTGCTCCTAGTAAACAAACCACAATCAAAGAAACAACGAATACGTACATCGGAATGGGGAGAGGGGTACATGTAAAATACAGGGGATAACATGAAATAAAAGGTCTCATTGTAAGGTAGCCCAAGAGGAAGCCGTGTGGGTGCGAAGTGTCCTAAACTAAGCCTTGAGCAAGAGTCGGACAAAAGCTCCAAGCAAAGGATAGTAACCAACAGTCCACCAATTGAGTTTTTTATTGTTTCGATAATTGTTAGTGTGTTTTGATTAAGGTAATGAACAAAGAAAATGGTTAGATGAAGGAGTATGAATATGATGAATAATATGAATATGAACAAGATAATATGAATAAGAATATAAAGCAAGGTAATATTGACGGAAAGTAAAGTTAATTGTTAGTTGATTAGTTGTTAGGAGCAAATGATACGGGACATGTAGCGCTAAACCATCACAGCACGATCTATGACGAAGATCACACTATAAGAGGATGCATAATTCGATCTTTGTGCTAAAACACGATGGAGAAATGATATTGAGGATCATTCTCCAATGAAATCGTGCCACACGAAAAGAAAAGGTGAAGATCTCGTCTTAATCACAAACTTTTGTCGATTAATTGAAAGTAACCTATCACGATCTCAAAGTATAGAAAGAGATCTCGATGATCACTCACTACAGATTTGAAATAATGAAGGTTAATCGCTTCCACTATCAACATTCATGAATAGAAAGACTTCATCGATCGAAAATGAAAAAAAGAAGATAGAAGAAGATGCAAAATGAAGTGGAAATCGAAATGGTCTCGTCTTAATCAAGATTTAAATTGATAAATCGATAATCTTTGATATTTGACTTTCATTGACCAATAAAAAAGAAAAGTAAAAAGGTGGTCTCATATTGATCTAGATTTTTCGATTTATTCAAATCAATAAATCCAATACCTTTTGTTATATCATTGACCAATAAAATGAAATCGAAAATGAAAAGGAAATGAAATGAAAGTGAGAAGTAAAATCGAAATGAGATAGAAAATAAGAAAGGTCTCATCTTTACCAAGATCTTAAATCGATAAATCGATAATCTTTGGTTTTAGATTTTCATTGACCGATAAAAAAGAAAAATGGCCTCATATTGATCAAGGTTTAGTCGATTTGAATAAATCAACCAAACTAAGACCTTTTGTTATATCATTGGCCCCAAATGAGAAAATAAAACCCAAAAAGAAAAAAAATGAAATGAACTTAGAAAAGGATAAGTTTAAATAATAATGTATTAGAAAACTCAAAAGAAGAATAAAGAAAAAACAAAGCTAAAACTTATTTTTTAAAACAAAAGAAAAATATATAAAAGTGGGGGGGGGGGGGGGGGGTGTATGATTTGAAAATCGTGAATGAAGAGGTTCATATGGGCTAAAGAGTCCATCACCCCTATCGTACAACAATGCTACAAGCACACAAAAAGGAAGGGTGGTAGTGTGAAAAACCCGGCCCAAACATTTTGGCAAACCAAACCCCTTCATGATGCAGCATGATCTTCCATTAGCCTCTATAAAAAATAAATCGTTGACCTCCAGCAACAAGTTTCAAAAACGAAGAAAAAACAAGAATAGAGCAACAACAACATCAGTGATTCAAAGGCAAGTTGAACAAAACAAATCGATCCAACCTCCTCACAATCTTTTCCGCGGATTTGACTTAGTCTTGTATGAGTATGATTCGCTTAAATGGCCTCCGCCTTCTTTCTCGGTTTCGCTCAATCTCGCTCTGTTGGGATTTGTTTCAGGTTTGTTCTGCGACTCAATCTCATTTCCGCTTTGCTTCGGTTGGTTTGCAGTTGAGTATCACTCTCTTCATCTCACTGATTTCTGGTTGCGATTTGATTTGGGTATTGTGAATGGGTCTGTGGTTGAAAGAGAGTTTTATGATTAGAGAAGAAGGTTTGTTGTTGTGGAAAAGGGAAGAGAATGAATGGTTGATATTGTTTGGTTCAGAAGGTGAAGGAACGAAAGTTTGAGGAGGAATTAAGATTGTGATTTTTGGCCCCCCCAGTTTGTTGGCTGCAGAAGGGTGTTTATATAGAGAGGAGGTGAGGGTGAAATGGAGAATTTGAGAAAAATTGTTATGTTGTTGCTGCATTTCACAGGTCATGGTGCGTCTTCCGTAATTGTTGTATGTTGCTGGAAATTTCTAACGGTTTCGCAAATTGGAATCTCACGTATCTCATGTGGGGTCCATTGGTATTGTGTGTGTATTTGGTGTGCATATGACTAGAGGCTGCGAGATTATTTTGGTTTATGCGGACCTGTGATGTTTTTTTTTCATATGCAGTGCGTAAGTTGTGTTGCTTAAAAACTTGCGTGATGGTTGGATGCAGGGCTGGTCGCATAGCTGCTGGGAAAGTCGTGGAGGTGTGCTGGTCATGAAAAAAACACTTTTGGCTAGCATGTGAACCTGATGCAAGACGTGGCAATTGATGTTGGTTTTCCTTCATTTTGTGTATTGACAGCATGTGTAGTACTTTGTGAAACAATGAGTGTGGCTTTTCACATTTTGTAATTTATTTCATGAGCCATTGTATTCCTTTTCCTTTGTAAAATTCTTGTATGGACTTTGGATTGAATTGCTTGTTCCTAATTCTTGGGCTTCTTTACTGGTATTACTTTTAGCACCCTTAACTTTGAACAAGGCATTATAATTTTCTTGCCATATTTGAACTTGAAATCCTTTTATGCCATCCAAAGAATAACACATAACCAACTCTGGACCACCTTGCGCTCTTCATAAAAACTCTTGAACTGAAATAAAGCCTTGAATCCATTCATGAATTGGAGCTTTGAAAAATGAATCCACTAATTACTCAATTCTCTGAACTTTACCATTTGTGCATTGAGGAGCCAAAGTCTTCATTGTAGACCAGATGAACCATGCTTTGAAATTATGACTTGTATGACTCAAAAAACTTACCAAATTCTAATACCTTGACACACACACACACAAATAACATGAATTGACACATAACTCTGATTGAAGTCTCAGACACACGCCACTTGAATTGCACACAGGGCTTTGATGAGAAAACGACATATTTTTTGGATTTTTGAATAAAGGTTAGTGGATTAATATACAGCTGAAGATTATATACAGGTAGGACAAATTTGGGGTATGACAGTTTGATGTTTTGGTTTATGATGTGAATTTGAAGTGGTTTGGCTTGAATTGGTGTTGACACGGTTTTGGTGGCTTGGAACTTTGGTTGTGAATTTGAAATGAATTGGATTTGATAATGCTTGGTATGACTTGAAATGACTTTCTTTTGATCCTTTTGTGTTTGATTTTGAAACATTGGATGAATTTGAGAGGATTGATGAGTAGATGGATTATGTGAATGGCATGACTTAAATTTGTTGTGGTATTTGGTTAATTAGCTTCAATTGGTTTTGTGTAGGTTGACACAACATGAGTTTTGGAAAGGACCTTGGTGTGATTAAAGCTTGATGTTGAAGAAATATGGCGTGAAGATGATGATGGAAGGCTTGAGGAGACTTGAAGATGAGGCGTGAAGAGAATGGAGTAAATTGAGGCATGGTGATGAAGAAAAATGATTGAAGCTTAGAGATAAAGGATTAAGGAGGCGTGAAGATATAGTGAACATGAAGCAACCTTAGTTCTCTTATCTTGCAAACCTAAAGACTCATGAATTTGTATTATTTTTGGATGTTTCAACATGTAACCTCTTTGAATTAGCACAATCTTTGAATTAGCACAAGAAAACAATTTGTAATTTGAACATTTGAAGTTATTGAATTCTTTATATTCAATCTCAATTATATATTTGGTTAGAAACATGAACAAATAATAGCTTTTAGGATTAAGGAGATGGTACCATCTAACTTGTATGAACTAAATAACAAAAAACAACTCAAAGAATACAATTTGGAATTGAATGGGTAGTATGAGTGAAATTGAAATTGAGTTTGGACATGTAAAAATTTAACATAGAAACAAGTCTTGACATTATGAACATGGATGAAGAAATGAAAAGTAAGTTGAAACTAATTGAAAAGGATTTTGAAATTGAACTTGGATTGAGGGACAAAAGCAAATTGAAACTAAATGAGAAAAACTTTGAAAAAGTTTCCGACTTGCAAAACATGAATAAGTGACAAAGACTCTATCTTGGAAATCAATTACATAGAAATTAAAGTCAAATGCAAGGCCACTTTTAAAAATCCATTACAAGGCATACTCCAAAACGAAATTCAAACGAGATCTACGTACCAAAAAAAGATCCTTATGGGCTTAAGAAAAGAAGTTAGTGACATGAGATCATAAAAAAACGATTTAGGCCCAAGGTGTAATGAAAAGGATCAAAGGATGCCCACATGATTCATGATGATAACGAAACTTTATGAATCATGAAATGGAGCAGACAAACAAAAAGCAAAGGGCAAAATTTAGGGTATGACACACGTCAACCTCAGATTCTTCGACAGGCTCGTATTCAACCTCAGACGCTATGTCGTGGTCTTGCATGTCGACATAAGTTATACACTTTTTCTTACCCTTACTAGTTATGGCCTTCCCGGCCTTCAATCTCTCGACTTGCCTAACTCTATCTGCTAGTTGGGCCATATCTCTCAAGTATTGAGGTATCTAGCTTCTTCCTAATGGAATATTCTAGCCCACCAGTAGCCATTTCGACGAGCTCATGTTCAGGCACCTGGGTAAAGCACATTGTTTTTAACAACCTGAATCTGTTCAAGTAATCATCAATTGATTCAACAAACTTTCGCTTGACACTCGACAACTCCTTCAAATTAATCTTAGATTGCCCCATATAGAACTGTTCATGGAATGATCTCTCTAAGTGCATCTAGTTATGGATTGAATGAGAAGATAAGGTAGTAAACCATGTGATCGCATTCTTTGTAAGAGAACTAGGAAAATATCTCATTCTCAAAATATCATTATTTGCAATGTCACCTGCCTCAGTTAGGTAACGAGCTATGTGTTCGACATCTGTCTCATTGGTGTCGCCAGCGAATTTCGTAAACTTAGGGACTTTTCCCCTTGGTAACTTTGTCTGCAACACATATTCTGACAAAGGGGGTGTATAATTTGGCCTTTGCAGGCCCATATTAACCCTATTTTGCGCCATTATCCTTTCGACAATGGTTGTCAGGTTATTTTCTCCCAACGCACTAGTGCAGAAATATGAAATTACACCCATTTTTTATACATTTAACACCCGTTATTGGAGGGTGTGAATTCAACGGGTGAGAAATGTCTGACAAATTTACACCCGTTTTAAAACGGGTGTAAATTTGATGTTATATTACACTCTTTTTTATAGAAATCGGGTGTAAATTTTTACATATATATATTTATAGATGGTATATTACACCCCTTTTTGTTTAAAACGAATGTATATACATTCTAGTTTACACCCTATTTTATAGAAAACAGGTGTAAATGTGATGTTATTACACTCTTTTTTATAGAAATCGGGTGTAAATTTTTGAATATATACATTTATAGATGGTATATTACATCCTTTTTTTTTGTTTAAAACGAATGTATATATATTCCACTTTACACCATATTTTATAGAAAACGGGTGTAAATGTGTAAATAATAGCATTTCAATCAAACGAATTTACACCCAATTTCATAAAAATCGGATGTAAAATGAGTAGTGAATACCTTAGAGGTTTGCAAATTTACACCCTTTTTTCTTTAAATAGGGTGTAAAAACGCGATGTATTACACCCGTTTTTGCTATTGATGTTTGCATGTTTACACCCGATTTTACCGTTGATGTTGGCATTTTACACCCGATTTTACCATTGATGTTGGCATTTTTACACCTGATTTTACCATTAATGTTGGCATTTTTACACCCTGTTTTCTTTAAATAGAATGTTTGTTTTAGTTTCATAATTATATTATATTTAATTAGATTTAGAACCTATGTTTTTATATAATCAAATATTTTGTATACCACTAAACATTCAATAAACAAAAAGTACAACCAAAACAACCATCCTAACATAATGTTTACATATAATAAGTTAAACAACTACATGTTTTTCATTAAATACATGTGATACAAAACAACTACATAAACGTTTTGTTCGCTTACCGTTGAGTTATCAATACCAATGAAACAAGAAAATACAGCAGGAGGCACATAAATGTACAATAGTTATGCTTTGTCTAGATAATGAATGTCACATAATACATTTCTAATAACATGAATCAACATCAGAACTACAATTCCTGATGGACCTCGACAATATGCACATGTCTGGAAGTTGCAACCATGACGACATAACACAAAGACACATTGCAATAGATATGTACCGATATTGATAGAGTCGTTATCTTGCGGAAGCATAGTTATATGAAAATCATCATAGAAAATGATTTATGCCTAATCTCATTCCGACAAAAACTCCACTAAACTATAAGAATGTACTAGGATCAATTATCTTTTGGTGTCGTTGTCAGTATTGCGGTATGTTTAAATGATTTGAGTGGCGTCTTGATGCTGGGTGACAACGGTCTTTAGTGACCCAAATTTAACTTCCTCTAATGATAAAGTCCTGCAACAAAGGATAACAACTTGACTTCTAATTCCATATGAGAGTCTGAACTATTGAAATACTATGATTTGCAAATAATGATTATTGTTTGTTAACATTAAAAACTCTATCAAAGGAAATTACTTATTCAATCATAACCAATCAATATACCAGCACAAGCCATATTGTTCAATCAAATTGAGCAATACAACGGTAACATGGTCAGTGATTCAGGGATACCATAACATTATAGACACCAAAACTAAATTTTGTTCCAACTACACGTATTGACAAACCTTCTTGAAGATCAATTGATTGGAATTAGACTAGCCTAATCAAAGACTCAATAGATAAATATAACCATGTAGATCCATGATCAAAATTAGACTGGATCAAAATTAGACATGTGAGATCTTCATAACATCATTTTTTAGCAGTGTGAAATCCATTCCCTTATCAACTTGTGTAATTAACTATTAGTGTTATATCATCAATCAATATTTTGAACTCAGAAATTCACAGATTAATCACATAAATCAACTAATCCAAGTAGTTAGGCACAAACTAGATGTTTAAGATTATACTACTGACAAATTAGTTTTAACCGTCTGTGAATATCTACAAGTTTACATATAATAAGTTAAACAACTATTTGTTTTTCATTAAATACATGCAATACAAAAATATTTTAACTTATCCTACCTCGTTGAATTTTTCAACAATAGAAGCATCAGCGATGTCAAACATAGTCTTCATGACGTAGTATCCATAATGAAAATGTTTAACACTGCTTAGTGTTTCCTTAAGAAGTTTCTTAGTGAAATTATAATAATAATAAAAGAAAGTATCCCAGATAGTGAAGCATTTGATTTTGAACATGTTTAGGATATCATTTAAGAGGTAGATTAGAGAAACGACACAATGAATAACACTTAGTGGTGGAAAAACGGGTCAAGCCTACCCGTTTAACCTGCCATTTTTTGTCTGGCTAAGTCAAGGTTTTAAAACCGCACTCTCTACATTGACCACCCCACCCCATATTTTGGAGGACTTTGGGGAGGCGGACATGCCTATTTCCAAGAGTAGAAGGTCTGCACCCTCTATTTTGACTGTCTCACATCGTTTTTTGGCAGGGCATACCTAAACAGAGCGGGCATACTCGTTTTCCACCCCTAAACGACACATCCTTTACATAAACAAAATTGTGTGATTACGTAAAGGTGATGCAAAGTTTTCCCTTTGAAGAATTATGAGTAATTTATCCAACAAAAATTAAAATTAGTCTGGTGTAGTTCACAAACAAACAAAGTATTTTTTACCTACAAACAAGGTAATTTCTGTGAGCTACATGTAACTAATTTTCATCGGTGTTGGGTATACACACAATTATTTTGAATGACAACCTAAAAAACACCTTGCATTAAAAAAAACTAGAAGGAATTAATTTTGAGTGAAAATGTAGAGTTGAAAAACAATCCATGATAAGGTCGATACCAAGTCCAATTAACATACTAAAAAAGAATTAGTAATTTCCATTAATGATTACCTTCTTCTTCAGGGATGTCTGAAGTCTACAATGTGAGGTTGTCCCTCAGAAGCTGCATAATCAATGTGCTATCTTTGTAAGACTCCTTACTCGAAGTATCCAACTCCATGATTGCTTCATCGAATGCCTGCTTAGCAAGGTGACATGCCCTGAAATACGAAAAAAGTGCCATATCAAATCTGTTAGTATGCCAACAAAGAAGACACGAGGTGTTAAATTATATAACAGTAATAGGCATACCTTTCAGGAGAGTTCAAAATTTCATAATAAAAGACAGAGAAGTTCAAAGCCAAATCCAATCGAATGGGATGTGTGGGAGCTAACTCATCTTCGGCTTCCGTAGAAGTAGTCTGCAATATTTATGAATAAACAGATTAACATAAATTGGCAGAAAAAAAAGTTCTTTGATAATTCAACATTGGTGATACACTAGTTGACTACACGCGGACCTGATAAGCTTCTATGAAACGATCAACAGCTTCTTTCCTCTCGTTACCATTCTTAAACTCCACCAAATACCGATAATAATCCCCTTTCATCTTATAAAAAAAGACATTAGATTCACCCTGAAACTCTGGCAACAGATATGAGATGTCGAACGTGATGTCACAACACTTATATCTTAACAATAATGAACAAGGTAGAAAATGCAGAAAACAACAGTAATGAACACAATCAATTGTTGACCCAGTTCAGTGTAAACACACTTACATCTGGGGGCTACCAAGCCAGGAAGGAAGTCCACTATTAGTAGTATCAATTCATAGACTCTACAGCCAACACACCAGTTGACAATCTACTCACTTAATCACTACCCAATGACACTTCTATCTAAGACACTCTCAGATATGAGACACCTCTCACTCCCCCTCAATCACAGCAGTGATAACAACTTACAATAATGAAAGTAGAAGACACACTTCAAAGACACACCTTGGTCTTGCTTAAGAGCTTCAACCAAGAACAATACACTCATGCTTAAAAGCTTTGAGTGGACAAATTACAACTCAACTAAATCAGTCCAATTCAAACATCAAAACATATGAATGAATGGCTCACAAAAACAAACACAAAACACAAACCTAAAACTTGAACATAACTCTCACACTCCTTATTCTCCACGAGCAGCAGTTCGGGTTGATCATCTATAAATAGCAATACATTCCTTGGGCTTGGGCAATTGCAGATCCTTGATTTAATTTCCAATAAAAGCAAATTAATCTCCAAATCTTTATGCATGAAAATAACAACTCTCTATTCTTCATAAACAGATTGCCTCCAAAAATAACACTCCAATATATTACCACTTCAGTAAATTTCGCAGCAATCAGATAACATAAACACACAAAAGATTGCTAAAAATAGCGCATCAAATAAAACCTAAAACTAGAACTGGAAGTTCTGTCAACTGATGTCAGAACATCGTGTTTGATATCATGCACACAGACATGCAACACTAACAAATACTAACTGCAGAATGTTTGAAAAACACCATGTCAAGACATCAAGTAAGACATCCTGATGCAACACTTTGTTTTACCAAAATTGCTGCCAATTCAGAACTAACAAACTCCCCCTTTGGCAAATTTTGGCTAAAACAACCAATGAGCACACACAACAGATCAGAGATCCCTGCAGAAGAAGCAACACTCAAACAAATCTAACATTCTCAGAAAACCAGAAACTCCCCCTCAAGCCAAGGAGCACAGAAAAACAAAGAAGAAAACCAGCACCTGTACACTAGAAAACCATCTGCAAAACCAGCAAAACAACTACTACACTACTCTCCCCCTTTTTAGCCACAATTGGACAAACACCCTCAGAAGCACGGCACAACAGAAAACCAGCAAAAGCACAAAACACAATTTTTAAAAAAATTTCACAGGACACAAGGAAAAATACACCACCTTCAACAACTACATCTTTGACTAGTCAGGCGATACAAACAAGGTTCTCCTTTGATATAAAAACAGCTACACCTTAATGTTACTGCAAGGATAAGGTTGAAACATGAGCCAGACCTCCAAAACGATTGATTCCAAAACAAATCACATGTTAGAAGACAAGAGGCAAAGGAGTACAGAACCAAAGAAGATGAAGTCCAAGGACGAGACAAAGGTAGGATCATCTACTGGTGCAACATGGAAAAAGACTGAGACACATAAGAAGCCCATCAAGAAACAAAATTTTCAATTACATGAGTCAGACAAGGATGTTGATGAAGATTGGGTCAATTTCATTAACTCAGGTGGATGGAATGCATAACTGACTCCAAAGATGAAGAATATTTGCTTGTTGTTTATGTTATCTTTGTAATAAACTTCTAATAAAGAATGCTTCCAGCAGTTGATTTGCTTTTGATTGTTTCCAATTTTCTTTACATTTACTCTAATTTTGATAATATCACTTGAACACCAAATAGAGAAATACACTTGCATACATAATACATCTGCAGATTTTCCTTCAAGACAAATCATCATCATCCTGTACTTTAGTGTAGCAT
The DNA here is from genome assembly GCA_022829125.1 of Lathyrus tuberosus. Taxonomy (NCBI): domain Eukaryota; kingdom Viridiplantae; phylum Streptophyta; class Magnoliopsida; order Fabales; family Fabaceae; genus Lathyrus; species Lathyrus tuberosus. The sequence goes on along the minus strand of JALAZF010000082.1, from coordinate 7,952,173 downwards.
TCCATAAATCCATTAATTGCTACAAATCCTCATATATGCAAATACCTAGTTTTCCCCTTAAATTTTCAAACTAATTTGCATCTAAAGCCTTAGAAAAAATGTCAGCCAGTTGCCTTTCAGTGGCAACATGTTCCAAGGTAACCACTTTGTCTTCCACTAGGTCTCTGATGAAGTGATGACGTATATCAATGTGCTTAGTCCTGCTATGTTGAATAGGATTCTTGGATATATTGATAGCACTCAGGTTGTCACAGTATAATGTCATGACATCCTGCTTGACATTGTACTCAGACATTATTCGTTTCATCCACACTAGTTGAGAACAACTACTCCCTGCAACTATATACTCAGCCTCAGCAGTAGATAAAGACACGCAATTTTGCTTTTTGCTAAACCATGAAATAAGATTACTTCCCAAAAAGAAGCAGCCACCTGATGTGCTTTTTCTGTCATCAGCACTTCCAGCCCAATCAGCATCACAATATCCACTCAGCATGGACCCAGTTCCATGACTGTACATCATACCATAGTCACTTGTACCATTCACATACTTCAGGATCCTTTTCACCTGATTTATATGGCTGAATTTTGGTTCAGCTTGGTATCTGGCACACACCCCCACTGTAAAGGAAATTTCAGGTCTGCTAGCTGTAAGATATAGTAAACTACCAATCATGCTTCTGTACAGACTTTGATCAACACTCACACCTTTTTCATCTTTGGATAATTTCAGTTGAGTAGGTGCAGGGGTCCTCTTATGACTAGCATTATCCATTCCAAACTTCTTGACTATATTCTTGGCATACTTGCTTTGAGACAGAAAGATTGAATCTTCCATTTGCCTGACTTGCAGACCAAGGAAATAAGTTAATTCACCAACAAGACTCATCTCAAATTCAGACTGCATTTGCTGAACAAAATGTTTAACCATCTTATCAGACATCCCACCAAACACAATATCATCAACATATATTTGAGCAACCATGATCTTCCCTCCTTCTTCTTTAACAAACAATGTCTTGTCTATCCCACCTTTTCTGTAACCATTCAGATTCAGAAATTCAGTTAGCCTTTCATACTAAGCTCTAGGAGCTTGCTTTAACCCATACAGAGCTTTTCTCAACTTGAAGACATGATTAGGATATGTTGGATCAATGAATCCCTTGGGTTGTTCAACATAGACTTCTTCATTCAAGTATCCATTTAAGAAAGCACTCTTAACATCCATCTGAAACAGTTTGAATTTGAGAATGCAAGAAACACCTAAGAGAAGTCTTATGGATTCAAGCCTAGCCACAGGAGCAAAAGTTTCATTAAAGTCAACCCCTTCAACTTGGGTATATCCTTAAGCAACCAACCTTGCTTTATTTCTAGTGACCGCTCCCTGCTCATCAGATTTGTTCTTGTATATCCACTTAGTTCCAATCACATTTGTCCCTTCAGGTCTAGGAACCAGTTCCCAAACTTCATTCCTCTTGAATTGTCATAGCTCTTCTTGCATAGCATTGATCCAAAACTCATCATTCAAGGCTTCTTTAACATTTTTGGGTTCAATTTTTGACACAAAACAAGAGTTAGAAACAACTTCTCTTGACCTAGTAGTAACACCAGAGTTCATATCACCTATGATAAGCTCCTTTGGATGATCTTTCTGAATTCTGATGGAGGGTCCCTTGTTGACTGGTTCAGATTCAAATTCAACATTTGTAGGTTTAGGACCTGTGTTGTCTTCTAAAGCTTCTGCAGGCAAATCAAGAAATGTTCCAACATCCTCTAGAACATCAGCTTCCTTATACAAATCATCAACAACAACATTTATAGACTCCATCATAACCTTAGTTCTAGAGTTGAATACTCTATAGGCTATGCTGTTAGTAGAGTAGCCCAAGAAGATTCCTTCATCACTTTTAGGATCCATCTTTCTTCTTTGCTCACAATCAGCCAAGATATAACATTTGCTGCCAAACACATGAAAGTATTTAACAGTAGGCTTTATTCCCTTTCATATCTCATACAATGTAGTAGTGGTTCCTGTTCTTAGGGTCACTCTATTATGAACATAACAAGCAGTGTTCATAGCTTCAGACCAGAAGTGGTAAGACAGTTTCTTGGCATGAATCATAGCTCTAGCTGATTGTTGGATAGTTCTATTCTTTCTTTCAACTACTCCATTTTGTTGTGGAGTAATAGGAGAAGAGAATTCATGACTAATCCCTTCAGTTGAGAAAAATTCAGCAAATTTGTGATTCTTAAACTCCTTTCCATGATCACTTCTGATCCTGACAACATTACTCTCCTTTTCTCTTTGAAGTCTTTGGCACAGATCCTTAAACACTTCAAACACTTCAGATTTTTCTCTTATAAAGCTAATCCAAGTGTATCTTGAAAAGTCATCAACCACCACATAAGCATACTTCTTCCCATCAAGACTCTCCACTTGCATAGGCCCCATTAAGTCCATGTGAAGAAGTTCCAACACCTTAGAGGTAGTGAGATGTTTAATCTTCTGATGTGAAATTTTGGTTTGCTTTCCAATCTGACATTCACCATATACTCTTCCTTCTTCAATCTTCAGCTTAGGTATTCCTCTGACAGCTTCCATGTTGATTGTAACGCCCAATTATTTAATTATTTATTTGATTAAATAGTTTTGAATATTTCCCGTTTTAATTGTTGAAGTTGTGTGATATCAATTTGAGTTGTAGAAATGATATGTTGTTAGTTTACTTGAATTATAAGAAGTATGTGGGCTTGGTTGGTAGTAGCAATGTTGGGGGTGTAGTAAGTTGGCCCAATAGAAATAAGAGAATAAGTGGAGTTAGTGGGAAAAGGAAGTTGCAGGAATATAAGAAGTTATTGGAAAAAGTCTATGAAGAGAAAAATAAGTTTTTAGAGAATACGAGAGGTTGCAGAGAAAGTGGAGCAAGAGGTTTTGGAGAATTACGTGGGAATCACAGACTCGGAAATCCAATTGAAGATTAGAGCGACCTTCAATCCAAGGTAAGGGTGGGGTTCTGACTCTATAATTGGGTTTATGATAAATGGTACGTGGGATTGGATTTGTAAAATTGTTTCTGTCCATGTGTGTGTTAATTCGCTATGGTTGATTACCTAAATCGGTTAATGTGGTTGAATTAGTCGTAGAATCATTTGATCGGTGTGGTTTTGTGTGATTTTGTTGTATTGTTATAGCACTGTGATGGTATGAGAATTGATACCGAAGGTTGGAGGGATTAATTGATGTTGTTAAAGTAATCGTAGGATAATTAAATTATGTTGTTTGAATATAATTATCAACGTTGCTGTTGTAATATGTTGTTGTGGAACTGAAGCGAAGAGGAAAGTCTGGACTGCATGAGTGAACAGAGGAGAAGAATGAGAGAAACAGAGAGAACGCAGGTTTGAGGTGGGACGCAGGTTTTGGAGTCATGACGACCGTCACACCCACAAACAACATCACGACCGTCACACTCTCGTGACGAGCGTCACGCAGGAAAATTCTGGGTTGTGAGGAAGTTTGGAGATTCTGTTTCGTGGTCTTTTGGTTTGTGTAGCCTGGCGTGATTACTGATATACTTTAGTTGAGTACAGAGCCATAATTGAAAACGAGTAAATAATCATTAGAGGTTTAATTAGTGAATTAGAACCACTATAAATAATTAATAGTCGTGTTGCGATAAATTAGTAAGAAACATAATTAAGTTGAACATCAGTGTAAGTAGCAGTAGTAATACAAACTAGTGGAGACTGTAAGGAACTGATAATAGTACTGTGACTAAGTAATAGGAGTATAATTAAGTGACCGTGTTGTAGAATTTAGTAGTATGTTTTGGTAAGTTGTTGCTGACCCGAATTTAACAGGGGAATGATAAGAAGCTAGTATGCAGTGGAAATGATAGAGTTTAGCAGAGGAAGTTGGTTAATTGGTTTAGTCAGAAAATTATACAAATAGTGATGCGATATAATTGGTTGTTCTTTGCGTTGTGTTCCTTGTTGAGGGTTGCGAAGTTGTTAGTTATGGATTTTGTTGCAGAACCTTGTTAGTTGTTGTTGTTGATTAAGTTATAGGCTTATGGCCAGTGTTGATTTGCTGTTGTTGTTGTTGTAGGCCTCGAGCCAACGTTGATTTGTTGTTATTGTGGTATGCCTTTCATATTAGTCGCATACATTGCATTTTCTAAGTTGGAGCTAATGCTCAACCACGTTGGCCTGGATTGGCAAAAAGTTGAAGTTGGAGGCTTATGCCTTGTTGATGCCCGATAAATTGACACTTTTTAAGTTGGGAGTTCTGCTCCAATGCCTTTATTAATTGGCAGATTTTTAAGTTGGGAGTTCTGCTCCAATGCCTCTATTAATTGGTAGATTTTTAAGTTGGGAGTTCTGCTCCAATGCCTCTATTAATTGGTAGATTTTTTAGTTGGGAGTTCTGCTCCAATGGTACCACATGCATGTGCATTTTCAAGTTGCATAATTATGTCGCCGTGTTGTATTTTATGTTGATTGACGTTGTTTGTGAATTGGAAGTGGTGATTTTATATAATCTGAACTAATATATTATTTATCATGTATTCGATTATATTGTTCGATATCTCACCCCTTCTGTGTATGGTGATGGTTTATACGCCATCCTGCAGGTAATCAGGAGTGAAGGTTTTCTACCTTCGTTAGTTCGAGTCGGTGTCGTCGCTCTGATACGCTGAATTTTAAGTTGATTTTCTGAATGAGTACTTTGTTATTTTAATTTAAGTTGGTTCTAGTTAAATAAAGATGCTATCATTGACGTTTAAAGTTGTGAATCCGCTGCGTGGTTATTTATTAAAGTTGATTTATTGTGAATGCCAAATAGTTGTTACTTTGTTCTCTTTGATTTAGTGTTATGTATCCGTGATGACGAGTTTTATGTTGTTGGTTTTAAGTTGAAAATGTGATATCCCATGTTTGGTTGAAACTTTATCACTCTGATTTTTATTATAAATGTCGGGTAGAAATGGGGTGTTACATTGATGATTCTTTTCATACCTTTTAGATGAAGATGACCAAGTTTTTGATGCCACAACTTTACTTCATCATCTTTAGCAAGAGCGCAAATTGAGGAATAGCTAGAATCTTGAGGAACCCATAGGTAGCAGTTGTCCTTAGATATAACTCCCTTCATGATAACTTCATTCTTTTCATTTGTAACCAAACATTCAGATTTGGTGAAGTTAACATTAAACCTTTGATCACACAGTTGACTGATACTTATCAGGTTAGCAGTGAGTCCTTTAACCAGCAACACATTATCAAGTTCTGGAACTCCTGAGCAGTCCAGCTTTCCAATCCCCTTGATATCACCCTTAGATCCATCACCAAAAGTCACATAGCTTGTGGTGTGAGATTTGATGTCAACCAACAAATTCTTAATCCCTTTCATGTGCCTAGAGCAACCACTATCAAAATACCAATCCTCTTTAGCTGAAACTCTGAGAGACATGAGAGGTATTAAACTTGTAGCAGCAGCCTTGGGAACCCATTGTCTTCCATTAGCAGAAGTCATTTAATTTGATTTAGCTTGAGGAACAGCCTTAGGATAACCAAAAAGTCTGAAACAGAAAGGTTTTATATGACCAAACCTTCCACAGTAGTGGCATCTCCATCTCTGAAACCTTTCTCTGAAGTGATTTGGATGTCTTCTCCCATGATGTTGAGGTTTTCTTCCTCCATGATGTTGTGGTGGCTGATGAGGCATAAACTTCTTAGGTTCAGGAACATGAACTTTCCCATGATGTTGAGACATCGGATGAGATATGTTTTACTTAGGTTCAGAAGAAACAACCTCTGCAAAGTAATCCTTCTCAAAACCCAACCCAGTAAAATCTCCTGCCATTCTTCCATATTGAAGTATTTCTTCCAATGTGTCAGTTCCACTATTCAGCATTCTGAGAGATTTGGTCATTTGATCAAGTTTGGAATTCAGCAAGCTGACTTCATTTTCCAATTCAGCATTATCAGCTTCTAGTTGGATTATGAGTTTCTTTTGCCCCTCACTTTCTTGACACACTTCTTTACTTCTGCTACATAGGTCTTGGTACGAAGCTGCAAGCTCTTCAAAGGTTAATTCCTCATCACTACAATTTCCATCAGAAACATATCTTCCTGTCAAAGCTGTCACATGATTAGCAGATTCCTCTTCAATTTCACTACCTGAATCCTCATCAGACCAGGAAATAGCTAGACTCTTCTTTTGTTTCTTGAGGTAAGTAGCACATTTAGTTCTGATGTAACCAAACCCCTCACATTCATGGCACTGAATTCCTTTCCCTTGAGAGGAATTTTCTTCAGATCTAGTTCTTCTCCCATCACCACTAGACCTGCTGATGTCAGATGAGTTGTTCTTGACATTATACCTAGTCTTTAGGTTCATCCTCTTCATCACTTTGTTGAACTGTCTTCTTAGCAGAACTATATCATTAGACATACTTTCATTGGTTTCCTGATCACATTCCTCCTTTCCCTCTTCAGACTTGCACACAAATGTTATGCCTTTGGCTTTCTTTTCAGGTTTGTCACTTATTCCTAGCTCAAATGTTTGGAGAGATCCAATAAGTTCATCCACCCTCATTTTGCTGATATCTTGAGCTTCTTCTATGGCAGTCACCTTCATAGCAAATCTCTTGGGAAGAGACCTAAGTATCTTTCTCACCAGCTTTTCATCAGACATCTTTTCACCAAGGCCACTTGAAGCATTGGCTATTTCAAGAACATTCATATGAAAGTCATGTATGCTTTCATCTTCCTTCATCTTTAACTCTTTAAATTTGGAAATCAGTAGCTGAAGTCTTGACATCTTCACTTTAGAGGTACCTTCATGAGTAGTCTTGAGTATGTCCCAAGCATCTTTAGCAACTTCACAATTATTCACCAATCTGAATATATTTCTGTCAATTCCATTGAACAAGGCAGTCAATGCTCTAGAATTTCCAAGAGCCAGTTCATCCTCCTCCTTAGTCAATTCTTCCTCAGGTTTCAGTTCAGATGTAGCTATTCCATCTTTCCCAACAATGACAGGATGTTTCCATCCTTTTATGACAACTTTCCAGGCCCTACTATCCAAAGATTTCAAGAAGGCCACCATGTGTGGTTTCCAATAATCATAGTTAGATCCATCCAAGATGGGTGGTCTGTTCACAAATCCTCCTTCCTTGTCCATAGAACCAGAAAGTAACTTCCCTAGATCTTACCCAGAAACAGAACAGGGAGCCTGCTTTGATACCAATTGAAATTCTGGCAACAGATATGAGATGTCAAACGTGATGTCACGACACTTATATCTTAACAATAATGAACAAGGTAGAAAATGCAGAAAACAACAGTAATGAACACAATCAATTGTTGACCCAGTTCAGTGTAAACACACTTACATCTGGGGGCTACCAAGCCAGGAAGGAAGTCCACTATTAGTAGTATCAATTCATAGACTCTACAGCCAACACACCAGTTGACAATCTACTCACTTAATCACTACCCAATGACACTTCTATCTAAGACACTCTCAGATATGAGACACCTCTCACTCCCCCTCAATCACAGTAGTGATAACAACTTACAATAATGAAATTAGAAGACACACTTCAAAGACACACCTTGGTCTTACTTAAGAGCTTCAACCAAGAACAATACACTCGTGCTTAAAAGCTTTGAGTGGACAAATTACAACTCAACTAAATCAGTCCAATTCAAACATCAAAACAGATGAATGAATGGCTCACAAAAACAAACACAAAACACAAACCCTAAAACTTGAACACAGCTCTCACACTCCTTATTCTCCACGAGCAGCAGTTAGGGTTGATCATCTATAAATAGCAATACATTCCTTGGGCTTGGGCAATTGCAGATCCTTGATTTAATTTCCAATAAAAGCAAATTAATCTCCAAATCTTTATGCATGAAAATAGCAACTCCCTATTCTTCATAAACAGATTGCCTCCAAAAATAACACTCCAATATATTACCACTTCAGTAAATTTCGCAGCAATCAGATAACATAAACACACAAAAGATTGCTAAAAATAGCGCATCAAATAAAACCTAAAACTAGAACTGGAAGTTCTGTCAACTGATGTCAGAACATCGTGTTTGATATCATGCACACAGACATGCAACACTAACAAATACTAACTGCAGAATGTTTGAAAAACACCATGTCAAGACATCAAGTAAGACATCCTGATGCAACACTTTGTTTTACCAAAATTGCTGCCAATTCAAAACTAACACACCCGCAGAAGATGAAGGAATAAGGTGATCATCAATAATAGTCATGATATCACTGCAAATATTCGACAACTCAGATTCCACCTTGTTTCTATACTCCCTTATCCTCTTCACACTCACATCATTCCCTTTCGCATCTTCCCTGTGCTCAATCGAGGATAGAATCCTCCATGAAGCCCTATGAGAAACTAAAAAATTTAGTTATCAATTTGATGATTAAAAATTATCTAAAAAATTTCAATTGGAAATCACATCAGAAACTAAAAGAATACTTGCCTTCTTAAACAAGTCAGCTGAAATTGGCAATTCCTTCAAAGCAACTTTGGCAGCAGCATGTTCTGCCTCTTTTATAGTGTTAAAAATTGTTGGGCTGTCAAATGATGTCCCACCCATAACAGTAGCCTTATAGCGAATGACATTAGGTAGCCCCTCATTTATAATTGTAAAAACAGGTTGATCGAGATTGAAATCATGAAATAACAGGAATTACAACACAATTGCTTCAATTTGTATAAATATCATTAAATAAAACAATAACTTTGACGTTTTCTACTTCCCTGTATAAATAATAAGCACTCCATCATAGATTCATATATCACTTTTTTCCTTTAATCTTTAATGACTGTGTTTGTGGATCACAAGTAAGTGCAGCAGCTGCAGATTCAACATGTGTAAGAAGATATTCATATATCTTCTTCCTTAGTCTATCAATTATCTCTACCGGTATCTGGCACGATTCTCCATCGTTTTTGCTTGATACCATCTCATCCAAAGAATCGTTTACGCTTTTTAGTTGAGTTAGCATGTCTGCTATCTGACCACTGTTTGACAAACCAATGTCTCCATCATTGTCCAAGAAATTGTCAACAAACAACAAAAACCAATCTCGCGACCACAGTTGCAGCGTGTCAACTAAGTTACCTGCCTCGTCAAGTCCATTTCCTCTGATCCAATCTGGAAGAGGTTGGACTTGTTTCTTTTTCCCATTTGCTAATCCGTCACTTTGTTTGTGTGGCGTTCCTGGTAAGGCTTGCTTGGAATTAGCTACTATTGGACGGTTTTTTCTTTGAGATTTTGATGAAGCGTCTTCTCTTGAATTTTCTATGACTAAAACCAGTTTACTTCCAAGAACATTCTTTTGATTTTGAGAATTACTTGTACTTGAAACTTGAAGCTTAGATGATCGAGGCTCTCGATTATAAATAGTAAAGGATGATAGATTGGTGGATAAGGCAGCTTGAACCCAAGATGCTCAGTTTGCATACAAAAACAAAAAGCATATTGCAGAAGACAGATTAGTTGCAGTTGCAGCCAATACTAAGTGGACATGAAAGTTATCATACCACGGTAGAAATTCTTAAAAGGTGGTCATTAAGGTTTTTTCCACGCAATAAAATACAGAAGAGTTGTGTGAAAGGAGACAACAAGTACCTCTGGTTTGACATCATTAGGGTCCTCAATGTTAGGGGTGTGCATGGTTGGTTATTTTTAGAAACCAAATCATAACCATTTTTAAATCAATTAAATGGTTTGAATTTATAACAATAACCACATTTCAATCAAAACTGGTTATAAAACCGGTTATAAATTTGGTTATGGTTATATAACCGGTTTTAAACCGGTTATTATTATTTTTTTTTAATATTTTCTTTCCAAAATTTATTTTTTTTTTCACAAAAAAATTATTTATTTTTTCAAAAAAAATATTTTTTTTCTATCTTTCAATTTTTTCCTAAATGCTTAGCACCAATTAAAAGGTAGGATACTAAGAGAGAGTTATAATATATCCAACATGAATATTGTAAGAGAAGACAAAGACTTACATTAAAGTATAGATTAAAACTATTGTTGCTAATGCTACTGGATTACCAATAGCATATTATCAAATGCCACCCCATTTATCGAAAACAGATTACTAGATTACTAAGTTATGTTATGTAAAATTTAAAATACTGTTTGAAAATTCAAATTTCCAAATTGTTTAACTACCCCATTTAATGATTTGTTGCTTACTATTATTTTAGTGAATGAGAATTAAACAATAGCGTAAAAAGAAAAGTGCAGTATGATTAATCATGTACAAGAATTTCTAATAAAAAAATTAGTTGTTGTAATTAAGTGGCATACTGATCATGTACAAGAATTTCTAATAAAAAAATTAGTTGTTGTACTTAAGTGGCATTTGATAATTTACTATTGTTGAAATGCAGTAAGAGGAAAAAAAAATTATAACAAGTCCCACATTATTCTTATTCCACATCATTTAAGTCTTTATATAACACTAGTGGGATACCCGTTCGGACGCACAGGTTCCGCTGCTGACCTTTGAAATTGGAATAATATATGTTGACAGAGAAAAATGTAAATTCCAAATTTTTAAAATAATGTGTTAATAAAAAAAAGTAATATCAAATATTGTTACGTCAGAAAAGAATAGTGGACTGCGAGATTTTTTATCAGTTAGATTATGAAACTAAAATAATAAATACAAAATATTTAAATGTAATGTAAAAAAAAATTAACATAAAGTAGTAAAAGATAAAAATATAAGGGAATCAAAGAGAAATTTTGAAATGAAAGACATATTTATAAAAAAATAACAAATTGTATCAAATTTCCAATTTTTAAAAGAAAGAGATCATTAATATATATTTCAATTATTCATATATTATCTTTAATAAAATTGAATGTTAAATTAAAAATAATTTCAAAAAAAAAAAAAATTAGATATCAATGCGTTTACACCGATTTTTCCCTGGTTGTCATCGCGTTTACACGGTACTCGTGTACTACCCATGCGTTCACAAAAAATTTGCCCTGGGAACCCGTGCATTACGACACGGTACTGATGTGTTACCCGTGCATTTGGTCTGGATACTCGTGCGTTCACACGGTATTGGTATATTATCCGTGCGTTGACACGGTACCGGTGTGTTACCCATGCGTTCACAGTTATTTTAGTCTGGTTACCCGTGCGCTCATACGATACAGGTGTGACCCGGTCCTACGCACGATACGTGTAAATCCGGTACGGACGCTTGTGTTTTGAAAATATAATTAAATTGTTAAAAAGAAAAGCAAAAATAATTTACAAAAATTATTAATTATGTATAAAAGAAAGTCAATTTTTTAATAAAATATATATTTATAAAAGAAAATCAAGTTCTTAATAAAATATAGTTAAGAGTTGAGTTCTTAATAAAATATAGTATTATTTATAAAAGAGGAAATTAAAATGCTGCTAAGTCTTCATCTGTATATAAATATATCTTAATCAACAATTTATAAAAAACAATCATCCATGGCTGCTAAAGTTCATAAAAAACAACTTTGGTTTTTCCACGGCTTAAAGATGTATCGAAAGTATCAACTATGGTTTTAAATCACATTGCAAACACAAAATTGATAGAAAATAACATCAAAGAAATTGAAAATTAATTTGCAAACTTAATCAGAATCTCTAAATCTCCAGGCAGACATAGAGTTCTCCCATGTATAGTCCCGCTCATCGTCATCGTCAGCATCAACCGGTTCGTAGTTGCGTTCTTCGGCTTCATCAGAATCATGAAATGTACATTTCCTCAGATATCTGGATGCTTTTGTTTTTCTTTTCCTCTTTTGTCTGTTACGTACCACACGAGGGGCATGTACCTTAAGAAGAAAAGCAGTTTATCAAATTTGTAAACAGTCAAAAAAGAATGGACCGTCGGCTAACATCAAAATTAACGCTTAGTGTTCAGAAATCTGTTCCGGTCGCACCTACAGAAGTGGTTGAAACTGGGGAGGCTGTTGGTCGGGTTCAGCGGGGGGGAAATCCGTAGGTGGCTGGTTGTCAGGAAGGGGTTCATTGTCGACCGAAGCTTGAATATCTTGTTGGGTCTGTTCATGTTATGTACAAAAAGACTTATTGATAAAGAAATGCAGAGAAAGAGATGTTGATGAACAAAACCTGCAGAATATGAAAAGGCCAAACCTGTAGAGCCGATTGGTCGTTGACAGACTGATTGCCACCGTCTGGTAGTTGTAAATGGGGTGAAGGTTGCTGGTGAGGCGGTGTCTGGACATGAGAAGGGTCTGGTGGCGGTGTCTGGACATCAGTTTGGTCCGGTGCATTGATAATCTGGTTGGATGCCATTGAAATTCTGCAGTCTTCTTGAGCTTTGGTGTGTTATATAGAATATAGGAGGCATGAATATATAGTGAGGTTTCTGACTCTCAACCTTCCCCTTACATTGGAAATGAAAATGAGTTAATACTTTAGAAACTGTAAAGTAGGAAGATTGAGAGGAAAATTAATAATGAGGCATAATTGTTAAGTGTACCATGTTATTGGCTAATACAATGTATAGAATTATTGGTTTATAAATGAAATGAAAAACATCCACTTCCGAAATAATTTGTAACGTTACATGAGATATGAAAAGTTAATGTAATGTAAAAGCAAAATGTATAGGTGGATGCTTTAGTTTAGTAACATCCCTTCTCACTATCAGTTCCATCACCATCTCACGTCTCTCAGCTTTCATCACCTCTGATAGTCTCTATATTTGCATTCACACAATCATCATTCAGAATAGTTATGTCAAGATCAAACAACTTATGTTCTTACTAAGCATTTTAGATCTAATTTACAAAAACCAGAACATGGATCCTCTAATGTTCATCTAACAGTTTCACAGAATACAAATCTGATTATGCACAGTGCCACAATTCATAGATATATGGCATATAGTCATATACCATCTAACATATGAATATGTAGAATTTTAGATACAACGATGACAATATCTATAATAACTGAAGTTGTCCAATAACAAAAGTAATCAACTTGGAGGAGAATGGTGCAAAATATGGGAAAACAGGCATAATATCTGATGTTTTACCTTAGGTGTGCAAAGAGATTGTTATTTGGATAGGCTTTTCTGAAGTGATTGTGGAGTATCTGTGCCAGTTTGAGTTAGCAGTTATACTATCTGAAGATCAGTGGGCAATATCATACAACAAAACAAATTCAAGTGATAAAAAGAAAGCCATGGAAGTGAGATAAAAAGCAAGCCAAGTCATAACCTGTAGCATTTATGCATTGATGCGGCTAAAATTAGCAACAATAACTAAGTTCAAATTGAAGATATATCCATATCAGCATTGTTAGTTATGCAGTTGTACAAAATCATCCTTGACTATAAACATCAGAAGAACATGAGTAAGAAAAAATATTTGAGAAAGAAAATATCAATACAAGTGAAATTCAATGCAAATAAAATATAAGAAAGAGTAGCACAGACGGATTACTCACGGCTAGAAGTGCTAACACCACCTTTCTGGTTTAAACTCATTTGAATGTCGTCCCCTTATTTCAGGATCTCTGTGCAAAGGCTGCTGGTGGATATAATCTTAGCACTTCTTGAATCACCATTGTCACCTGTAACCATTAAAATCGAATGGTCCATAAAAGTATAAACATGCTCTTTAGCACCAACACACGTCAAATGAATATAACAACATGTGTGAGGTGTCCGTGTCTGTGTCAAAGTTTCATAGCATACATCTTGGTACAGCAAGATAAGCACTTAAAACCAGAATGAAAGTCTATTCTTGCACGATGTTATTTTACCTGAGTAAACTATTGCCTGTAGCCCGTAGAACCTGCAAGTTGCCGGACCAAATTATGATTTACAGAGTCCAACGATATGTTCATGTCCAGCACCATAAAGAACAACTCTGTTATACGCAACATAGTAAGAAACAATACCTTAGGTTGAATGAATAAAGCAGAAGCCTCAATAGCAGTTGTAACAGCACCAACCATGTATCATGAACCCTGAATCCTTTAGACTCTGCTTCCAGCCCCAACCTGCACTCAAACAACGACAATGAGATGGATCAACAGATTATAGAAACACTACCGATTTTAAAGAAACACGTATTTGAATCACATTCCTCAAAAATAATATATTGCACCAGTGGAATAAAAAATGATACTAAGGACCTGCTCAAACACTATAGCTGAATCAAACCATGCCTCTTCAATAGTTCATGGTATCACAAAACCCAAGGTCCATACCAAATTCGATTGGATTTTCATGAAATAGAAACTAAGCACACAAATTGTGTCATATGTGAAACACTTCAAAATAGTGATATACATGAACGTAAGAATTCAAATAACACAATTACCCTAGGACCTATCATAATTACATTATTTTGACAAATTGGAAGGTAACACATCTACCAAACAACATGAGATGATGACAATGCCGATGTAGTCCCTAAGCCATCACTGATGGAAGACACTGACTCACTTCCAATAACAGACGTATTGAAAGGCCAACAAGGTCTTTCAGAGGTACTGAAACCACAATATTCTGCAGATGAAACATTGATAAAGCCTCATATTGAATACTTGCCTAAATTTCATTTCTATAAATATCGGAAAACAAAAGACCTTCGTGGTAAGGAGTCCATTCTGCTCCAATAATTACAACCTTCATGAAATTCGTATTTCATTCATATAATCGAACGTGTATTGAATCTATTGAGGGAAAAATATAAGAGTCAATACTTAAAAAAGGGAAATATAGTATTAAGTAGAACCTGTAAGTATTTTACAAACCAAACATAAACTAATAAGAACCATAACAATTAGTTTGTATCAGTTAAAAAACCTAAACAAATCATCTTTGATTCATAGCAATTAATTTTGATTCATAGATTCATAGGACCAGCACGTAAACCATGTCCAACACCATAAGGAACAACTCTGTTATACACAACATGATAAGAAACAATACCTTTGGTTGAATGGATAAAGCAGAAGCCTCAATAGCAGCTGTAACAGCACCAACCATGTTTGATGAACCCTGAATCCTGTAGAGTCTGCTTCCAGCCCCAACCTGCACTCAAACACCGACAATGAGAGAAATCAACAGAGTTTGCAAACACTACAGATCAAACATTGATAAAGGCTCATATTCAGTACTGACCTAAATTTCATGTTGCTCCAATAATTACAACCTTCAACCAATTTTGAAAAGAATCAGTCCGGCACAAATATATTCAGTTGTATCACGATAATATGAACAAATAGTAATGGCATAAAATTTTAAACTTCATATGAAGATGAAAACATTAAAAAACATATAATGAGTTTCCAACCCTAACCATTACTCGTGTGAAGAAACCCCAAAAACCATCATAACAAATCAGTCCAACCTACAAAACATAAAAAAGGAAAACATTAAAAAATCTTATGGAGGGATCTAGCAGTATAAAATACAACAACAAACTTTGATAAACCCTTTTCTATATACCTGCAACAGAGCTGGATCTACAATGAAGCTACACCGTCCACAAACAATTCAAAAATGGATATACGTTTCAACAATGGCCATAGCTTCCAACAACGGAACGAAAAGAAGGCACAACTTTCAGAAGAGAAAAGACAAGTTTGAAGCTACGATGTCGGTAAAACTCATCAGCTATTCCGATTCCAACCACCACAACCCTCGCCGCCGAAAACGCGTTGCCTCCAACACAGGTATAACATTGCTGTTAAACCAGACACCATAGAAGACGAACATGAAGAAAGAAGAGAAAGAGAGAAGTTCGAAGAAGAAAAGCAGTGAGATGAGCATCGAGAGAGAGAGAAAGAAGAAAACAGTAAAGTTGAAAACTGATGGACGTGTTTCAGACATTGAGAGTAGGGAAAAGCAGCAGAAAAATTGTAGTATTAAATTAGTTTGTTTGTAACCAAAATAGCATGTGACATCATCATTTGATTCAAAGTTAACAAACAAAGGCACAATATAATAACCATGTAGTTGGAAATTAAAGATATGACATCACAAGTTAGAAAAAGTAAATTGTAGACTAAAATTACCCTCATTTTAGTGAGGTGGCAGCATTAGAAGGAAGGACAGTTGAGGCATTTCCAGAGCCTCAACTTTTCTTATATAGTAAGATATACAAACAAAGAAGATCAAATATTTATATGTGGGTTGGATATATGGGCCTTCAGCCCATTTTACCAATTTAAAAAAATAGTATTAATTATTTTAAATTTAATTACAAAATGATTTGGATAATAAAAATTTAATAAATATCGTGTCACATTATAAAAAAATTTATACCAAACCAAATTAATTTTTTTTCAAATAATTTAATATTTTTTTATAAAAATTATTTTCTTTTATCAAAAAATTTTAATATTTTTTCGTAAAAATTAAATTTTTTTCACAAAAATTAATTTATTTTTCAAAAAATTTTATTTATTTTTTCAAAAAATTTAATTGTTTTTTTTAAATTAATATTTATCCAAAATTTTTTGAATTTTTTTCCAAAAAAGAATAATTTTTTTTTTATAAAAAATTAAATTTTTATTCAAAAATAAAAATACTTTATAATTGAATTGAAACATTTGAATTTTGAATAATACTCAGATTATAACCAAATTTAAAAATAAAATATGATTGGATAACCGACCATTAATAATTAAACTGATTAATAATCATTTAGTTATATCCGAATATTTTTAATAAATTTAGATTTAGATATAGATTTAAATTTCACAACCGGATATTTTACACATCCCTAATTACCAAACATAATTATTGAATAAAAAGAAAATAATTTTTTTTTAGAGATTTAAGGAAACATGTTATAAAATCTTAAATGATAATACTTATGAAATTGTTTCTGCAATAGATGTGACGCTCCGAATAATAACATAATGGTTTGATCAATCTCAAATACACAACTTTTTGGGGTTGTTTATGGTTTGATTCGAGAAAAAAAATCAAATTGTTAAGAGAACTTAAAAAAAAATGAACCATATTGCTAATGGCTTGTTTAGAACCAAACCAAACTATTATAAAATTTAAGTGTATCAATTCTATAGTTCTAAACTGAACAAAAACTATATTTACAAAAAATATTATTTTTTTCACAAAAATTATTTTTGTTTTTTAAAAAAATTTCAAAAAAAAAATTATATTTTTATTCAAAAATAAAAAAAATTAAATTAAAACATTTGAATTTTGGATAATAACCGGATTCAAAAATGAAATATGGTTGGATAACCAACAATTAATAATTAAACTGATTAATAACCATTTAATTATATCCGGATATTTTAAATGGATTTAAATTTGGTTATGGATTTGGATTTCATAACCGAATATTTGACACACCCCTACGGCCCTACTCAATGTACTCTCTATCATCCCAATCTACTAGCCGCAATAGAGAAACTAAAAGGTTTCCCATGAAAGAAGATAAACAAAAAGAACCAAAACACCTCCTATCTCAATTAAAAACTCCTATAGAATGTTTGTTTGAGTTGTTATTCGACTCGTTACCATTGAGATCCAAACTTCAATAACTAATAACATTACATTTGAAGCTCGGCATTGTAACATTCAGACAATACATGCCAACGCACTAACATTAAATTCAAGAGTATTACCTTTTTTGCCTTGACATCTTCGATTTTCCTTGGAGGGAGAATGTCCCAATCTGTGTACATGCTTCCATAATCTCTTTCTTGATTATCGACAAGGACACTATAAGAGGCATCCGGACTTAGAATGAAGGTATAAAAATGAGTTAATTTGTCTGTTTCACACTCCAAATCCTTTCTAATGGGATAATTCTGCCCCTGGTATGACAGTATAACATGGAGCTTCTTTGTCTGTGTGCCACATAGATCCGGTCCAAACATCAAACTGCATTAAGAAAAACCAACCAGTGAACTCTGATCAAAACTAAACAAGGAAAATACACACCAAAAAAAATTGACGAACCTACAAGGAGTATCACCGCCAAACTTCTTCTGATTAACATAACCAGAAAGAAGTTTGATGTAACCACCACCACATTCAATATCCTGCTCAAATTTAATAGAATACTGAAGCACCAGGGTTCTGTTCTTATTGGTCAACTCTGGTATCTTTGCAGGTATGTAAAAATCCTTGGTATCATTATATGTTTGAATACCTGCAAAAATTTTATGACACTATCAACAATCAAAAAATTCATAACACTTAATGGTCCATTTGAACTTATTTATTCGAGTTTATCTATCGACATAAACACTTGTGAGATTGTTCTGAAGAACTTATGGAAACAACTTTAATAGTAAGAGGGTACCTTTGTCATAAGGATCTCCAGACCATTTTCCAGCAGTATACTTAAAGGTACCTGCTTTTCCTTCACTCCTTTTCCAATCAGACAACACCCAACGACTTTTCCATCCATCTTCATTTTCATTCCATAAAAATCAATATTAACTATACTTAGAAAGCTAGCTTCTGTTACTATGGTAAGAACTTGAGAGATCATGAATCTAAGTAAGAAAAGGAAGAAGATGGTTTAGCTTAGCTTGGAATTTTTCTTCGAAAAAGACTTTGGCAAAAGATGAATGAGAAGTTGGTGTTGAAGACTCTAGATGGAAATCATGAACCACAAACATTATTAGAGTAAAATTGTATAAATATAGACAATATCTTCTACCATGTGAAGCTGATGTAATTGTAAATGGAAAATATACCAAAAGTGTGTCAACTACAAGACCGCCATATACAAAATTTATAACCTTTTATTTTTTAAACATAAAAGCTATTCTGTACTTGTTTATCATAAATAAATCACTTTTATGAAAAATATATCAGTTATGGAAAATAATGTTTTAAAGTTGCTAGTCAACAGTTTCCAATTTAAAACTTTTTTCAAATTCTCACTTTTAAAATTAAAAAGTGATATTTCGTAAAAGTTTTGCTCATAAAGAAAATACATTTCAAAATACCACACGTTTCAACTACAAGATCATTATATTATTTCCAAAACAAGATTTAAAAACACACATTTTTTAAGGAACCAAAGCAAACTCAAAAAGAGAAAGAAGTAGAGTACCAGTTGAAGGAGAAGTGAAGTTGAGAAAAGCTCTCATAGCAGCTTGGTTTTGATGATAAAAAATTATCAATATGAGGACACCCACCACGTTCTTGTACTCAACTGATAGAAGGTTTCTCTCTTCCACAGTCAAATAAACATCTAGCTTCGCCACATTCTTCATTGCTCCACCATTTCTATCACATCAAAACAGTAAAAGTTTAATTTTTTTCTTCGAAAAATCGATAACCCAATTCCAATTTCAATCTCAATTGTACGACAATGACCGTGCGATGATGGATGTCTGTTTCTCGGATGTCCGGTGAGATGAAGTGATAGAGTGTAGGGTTTTGCAGCTATCACCCAATTAGGTTATTCACCATTGGACAATACTAAAGAAAACTAAGACAATAAAAATATGAAAATGAATTCTGCATAATTCCATTCTCCAAAACAGCAGCATAAATACTAGGGTTTTTACAAGAGTAAAAGAGAAATGGGCCTAACACCACAGCAGCTAAAACAATGGGCCTAAGCCCTTGGAGACAAAATAACATAAAAAAAAAGACTTAATGAAACTTAATAAAATATATTATCTTTCATCCAGGCTGGTTGGGTTGTTTTTCGTTTGGGCCTTGCATCAATACTATCCGGCCCACAATGAACCTTGTCCTCAAGGTTGTTATCCAGGTTGGGTCCAATATTTTGTGGCCCATTAGGGTTATAAGGAATAGTGGTTTGTAAAGGGTTGGGCGGCTGAAAAGAAATAGCAGCACGTGATGATGCAGAGGGAATTGATTCCTGGGTCCCACATATCCTTGGGCAGTTCAAATTATCAGTCGGTGGGATACAACTGGGGGGATGCGTGGCAAGTGAAGACCGTTTGAGATCTGCCCGTTGCGGATCCAACGGTTGCATGGCAATCTTGGGGTTCTCACTGTTGGAAACCGTGTGAGGCGTGTTTATCACATTATCAGCTGCACTTAAGTCACTTTGAACGACATAACTAGTTTCACCTTGTTTTTGTACTTCCTCAGAAACTTTCTTTTGTTCATGACAAGTTTTAGCTTGCAAACTTTTTTTCATTTGTTCATAACTCCCTCCCTTCTCTTTCTGATAGACTTCCTCTTGTTTGTTCCCCTTGCTAAGCGTAACCTCCATTGCTGAGTGAGAAGTTTCGTGAAGGTCATCAAAGGTAGAAACTGGATCTTCTCTTTCTGTTACCGCTTGATCTGTCTAAAGTATAACATTTGTGTCTTGTTTTTCAGGGTTTTGTTCTGGTGGAAGATTTATGAAGTCCGATGAAGAGTCGGAGCCTCTGTAGCGGCGTAGTTGAGAGACGTGAAAAACATTGTGGATCTTTGAAGACGGTGGAAGATCTAGCTCGTATGCCACGATGCCGATGCGTCGTAATATGGTGAAGGGGCCAAAGTAGCGAGGCTAGAGTTTCTGTGACGAACGCGGTTGGATCGAGACTTAACGATACGGTTATAGACGAAGTAAAACGAGGTCTCCGACTTCAAAGGTACAGTCCACTCGCTTCTTGTTAGCTTGTTCCGCCATTATTTGTTTGCTTCGACTCAGATTTGCTTTTAAAGTCTGAAGGATTTCTTGTTTCTGTGCTAACAGGTTGTCAACCGGAACGTGTGCAGAAGAACCTTTCACGTAGTCTAGAAGCGTTGGAGGAGGTCTTCCGTTGAGGGCCTCGAAGGAGGTCATCCAGATTGCTGAGTGGTACGAAGTGTTATACCAGTATTCCGCAAGGTGTAGAAAAGTAAACCATTTTCTTAGTTGGTCGGCCGTGAAACAACGAAGGTAAGTTTCTAAACTCCTGTTAACAACTTCTGTTTGACCGTCTGTATCTGGGTGATACGCCGTGCTATGTTTCAGGGTCGTGCCTTGTAGCCGGAATAGTTCCTTCCAGAAAGTGCTCATGAACAAAGGATCCCGATCTGACACAATAGACGTTGGTATACCATGGAGCCGGCAGATTTCAGCAATGAAACGTTGGGCAAGATCTGGTGCCGTGAAGTGGGTGGGCAACGCGATGAAGTGAACAAACTTGCTCAAACGGTCACAGATGACCCAAATCACGGTGTGGCCAAACGAAGACGGTAAATGAGTTATAAAATCCATAGTCAAATCCTCCCACATCTGCTTCGGAATGTCTAATGGTTGTAATAATCCTTACTTTTTCTTTGGCAGATATTTATTACGTTGGCAGATAGAGCAACATTGGACCATGGTTTTGATGTCCTTGTGTATGCCATGCCAGTTGAAGGATGCTGAGATGCGACCAAGTGTCGGTTGGATTCCTGAATGTCCCCCAGCAGCTGAAGAATGAAATTCATGGAGAATTTGCTGTCGGGATTCTGGAAGTGGAGGAACATACAGTTTGTCCTTGTAAAACATTAGGTCATTTTTGAACTTGTACAAAACTTGCATATTTGGGTCTGATTTGTATTTGTTGAGGAAGTCTTGACCTTCTTTGTTTTGTTTGTAGTAATCTCGTAGCTGTTTCATGAGTGTTGGGACTGGTGATGAGATTGTCAACAAGGCTGCCCCATCTTCTGTATGTCAGCGACTAAGGGCGTCTGCCACCTGATTACTCTTACCAGGTTTGTAGAAAATTTCGAAACTGAACCCTTGTAGCTTAGCTGCCCATTTTTGTTGTTCTGGTGTCTGGATTGTTTGTACCAACAAGTTTTTCAAACTCTTTTGATCTGTAAAGATATAGAAGTGTCTCCCAATTAAGTACTGACACCATTTTTTTACAGATTCTGTGATGGCATACATCTCGCGGACGTAAACTGATGAGGCCTGCAGACAATTGCATATTTTTTTACTGAAAAACGCCAACGGGTGGCCATCCTGAGAGAGCACAGCGCCGATTACTACAGCAGAAGCATCCGTTTCTAGAGTGAAGATCTTTGTGAAGTCAGGAAGAGCTAGCACTGGAGTTTCCGTCATTTTCTGTTTTAATGTTCTAAATGCTGTATCTGCTTCTGTACTCCATGTAAATTTAGTGAAACGTAACAAATCGGTGAGCGGAGCGGCGTGAGAGGCGTAATGATGAACAAATCGTCGATAAAAGCCGGTGAGGCCTAAAAAACCCCTGAGTGTCATGAGTGAACGTGGCGTCGGCCAATCCAAAACATCTTGAATCTTTGATGGATCTGGGGTTACAGCTTCGAAAGATATAACATGACCTAAATAAGCAACACTTGGAACAGCAAAAACACATTTTGACAGCTTAGCAAAAAATTGATTAGTAGAAAGTAATCCTAAAATCAATTTTAAATGACGCACATGATCAGATAAGCAAGAACTATAAATGAGAATATCGTCAAAAAAAACTAGCACAAACCGTCTTAAGAAAGGACGCAACAGATCATTCATTGCCGCTTGAAAAGAACTAGGAGCATTAGGCAGACCAAAAGGCATAACTAAAAACTCATAGTGCCCATCAAAGGTTCTGAATGCTGTCTTATGAGTGTCTTCTGGTGATACTCGAATTTGGTGATAGCCTGACTGAAGGTCAATCTTTGTAAACAAAGATGCAGATCCTAACTCATCAAATAGTTCATCAATGGTTGGGATAGGAAAACGGTCACAGATAGTTAGGGCATTGAGTGCGCGATAATCCACACAGAATCTCCAAGTACCATCTTTTTTTCGTACAAGTAAAACAGGGGAGGAATAAGGGCTGTTGCTGGGTTTAATAATGCCTTCTTTTAGCATGTAATTAATGATGGTAGTCATGGCTTCTTTTTGGGAATGAGGGTAACGCTAGGGTTTAACGTTAACGGGCCTAGAATTTGGTTCAAGGGGAATGTGGTGGTCGTGTGGTCTGGATAGGGGTAATCCTTTCGGTGGTTTAAAAATTGATAAGTGGGACTGTAAGATGGCTGTAATTTCTGGTTGTGGTTTGGGTGAAAAGGATTCAATGGCCTTAAGGATATCGATATTTGGTTCAGGCGGATCTTCCTTTGAATGTTGGTATAGTAAGAGGTGAATGGATGTTATAGAGTCAGTGTGAAGTAGGTGGCAGAACTGATGAAAAGTGGATTGAGTTGGACCCATGTTTGAGTCGCCCGTGATAGTGATATCCTTGTTGTTATGGGTAAAAGAAAGTTTAGGAATTAAGAAATCAGCAAGGATTGGGCCTAAGGTTCGCAGCCATTCCATCCCTAAAACCACTTCTGCCCCTTCAATGGGCAACAAATAGAGTGGAATGAAAAATAAATGATTTTGTAAGTTGATTGGAACTTGAGGGCATAATCCACTACAATTCAATTGGGAACCATTTCCAACCATGACAGAGAAATTGGGGATTTGTTTGGTTGGTATTTTAAGATGTTGGGCAATTTGGGGTTGAAGGATGTTGTGAGTGCTGCCCATGTCTATTAGGATAGTGACTTGTAAACCATCTAAGATGCCTTTGAATTTCAGAGTTTTTGGGGAAAATTGCCCACTAACAACTTGAGGTGAAAGCTGAAAATAAGTTTCTTCCAAATTTTGAATTTCTTCAATTGTGTCTATCGGCTCAACCGACATAGTGGAGTCACAAAGAACTTCGTCATCATCCATAAGTAGCAAAAATTTTCCAGCAGCACATCGGTGCCCCGAAATAAATTTCTCATCACAATTAAAACAAAGACCTTTGGCTCTTCGTTCTTCACGTTGAGCAGCACTGATTCTTCGAATAGGAAGACGGTTGGTGGAATTTGGGGTAGGTTTACTTGTTGGGGCTGTGGTGGTAGGTTGGTTGTTTGTGGTGGCAGTTAGGGATTTTTGGGGTATACTGTGTTGGCTGTAAGAGGAAGATTGGTAATTGGTGTTAGGTCTACTGAATTTTGGTTTAGAATCCTTGAGTTTTGATTCAATTAATTTGGCTAAACCCACTGCTTGAGATAGAGAGTAAGGCTGATGGATGGAAATTTCATTACGAATTTCCGGAATTAAACCCGATATAAAACAATTCAGCATTGCCTCTGGTGGTAAACCAAGAACTTGGTTAGCTATTTTCTCAAAACTTGCTTGATATTCCACCACAGATCCTTGTTGACACAATTTGAAGAGCTGGGCCTGGTGATTTTCGTAGATAGAAGGGCCGAAACGCAGTTCTAAAGCTCTAGCAAAGTTGGGCCAATCAGTTAGTTGTTGACTTTGAAACATCCATTTATACCAACTTAGGGCTTCACCCTTCATGTAAAATGCAGCCATAAGAAGTCTTTGTTCCATTGGGACATTATAGAATCCGAAGAATTGTTCTGATTGGAATAACCAATCAAGTGCGTTCGTATCATCAAATCCATTTAGTTCTATTTTGGGGTTTCGTGGGCCATGATAATGGTGTGGTTGGTGATGGATAAATGGAGGGAATGTTTGGGTGTTTTGCGTGAATGGTGTTTGAAAAGGGCTTGTGGAAAAAGGTGTAAAAGCATATTGGAATAGTGGTACAGTAGGTGGTGGTTGGTAAATTGTGTACGTTGGTGGTGGGGGTGGTGTGGAGAGTTGAACATGGGAGGAAGAGGCCTGGTGTAGGGGTTGACTGATGGGTAAGGGAACATATAGGAATGGAACTAAAGTGCTAATAACAACACTTTCAGCACCGGTAGGGGTGGGGAGAGGGCTAGAAATACTTGAAGTTGTAGATCTAGTGTTTTGTAAGAGTGGAATTGATGTGTTAAGAACAACACTAGCAGAACTGGTTTGGTTAGATAGAGGGCTAGAAATACCCGAAGTTGTAGATCTAGTGTGCTGCACTGCTGCTGCCACGGCAGCAAATTGCTGTTGCAGCTGCTGTGTCATGAGTGAGCTAAACTCCGTGAAACTCGCCTTCATTCTTGCATCGATGCTGCTGTCCAGCTGGCCCAATTGTAGGGCAATGGTTTCATTATTGTGCTCCATTGTAGACTCAAGAGCTTTGTTTGAGAGGATGAGATCATTCAAACGGAGGTTGGTGTGTTGAATGGATTCATCTAGGTCTTTAGGGGTTGGGTTGGTTATTTTTGGAGGCATTGAGGAAGGTGATGAAAGCACCAATGATAGAGTGTAGGGTTTTGCAGCTATCACCCAATTAGGGTATTCACCATTTAACAATACTAAAGAAAACTAAGACAATAAAAATATGAAAATGAATTCTGCATAATTCCATTCTCCAAAACAGCAGCATAAATACTAGGGTTTTTACAAGAGTAAAAGAGAAATGGGCCTAATAACACAGCAGTTAAAACAATGGGCCTAAGCCCTTAGAGACAAAATAACATAAAAAAAGACTTAATGAAACTTAATAAAATATATTATCTTTCATCCAGGCTGGTTGGGTTGTTTTTCGTTTGGGCCTTGCATCATAAAGCTCAGTAATGAGAGGAAGGAGATAAAACTCGCGATGAATGAAGAGGATGAAACTCGCGATGAATGAAGACGAAGGACTAGCGATGAAATGAAAAGAAGAGAAATGAGGTTTAGAGAGAAATTGGTTTGATTGATATGAGTAATTAAATTTGATATTGATATGTGTTTTGTTATTATTTTATTTATAAAATATTAATTTAATAAACTTACACTCATTAATTTATTTACTTACCCAAATAACACCTAATAAAATATAATGTGGTTTATTAATATGTTTAAGATTAATATTTAGAGTTAGTAAACTAAATAATTATTTTTCAGTCAATCTTAATTGGCACCCGTTTTTCCTTTAACGGGAGTAATAGAGATATTATTATAGTAATGATTTTAATTTATTATAATAATGTTTTTAATTTACACCCTTTTTTAAAATATGGTGTCTATTGTCACGTACTGCTACTTTAAATGACATTTTATTTACAAATTTACCACCGTGTTTATTATTTACACCCGTTTTCAGTATAATGGGTGTAAATTTTAAAATTATATTCATCACTTTGCACTAGTGACTTATTTCCCTGTCGAACCTGATGGACAACTTGGTCGGCATCCTAGTGTCGATTAACTATTATGACGGGTGGATTACCGTCCTCTCTAGGAACTTATTGCTCGACGTGTTGGGAAATAACTTGGTGCCCCTGGTTCACGGTTTCATCTAAGACTACTCCCTCATTTCGAACCTACCCAACAACCTAGGGTTGTGCCACTAATCGAATTTGGAATGAGGGAGCCCCAAAAAAACCAACAATTCTTGTCATTTGAGTCGCCAATTGCTAGTAACTCTGATTTGTATGTTGAATCAATGGGTTAAATATTGTACCCATAGGTTGTGTTAGAGTATTTATCATGTCATGATTACTCTCATCCATCTGTTGCCTCATTGTCATGATAGAACTTGTTGTCAGGGAAGACATTGCTTGCGAGCCAAATCCTGCTCCTATGTGGGGTGACGTATTTCGACCATGATTACCTATGGCTGAGCCCGACCCCATAATAGGTGAAAACATGTTTGCAGCATTATCCCCGAATGTTGACAGGTTATTCTGCAAACTTGCCATAACCGTAGTTAGCATTCCAAGCTGTTGTTCACGCCCTGACATGGGCACTGTGAAATTTGTGGCGGAAGGCCTAAAATTCGTTGCCACTAAAGTCCTGGGAGTCACTGTGTGACTCTAGGGTATCAGTATAGCAATTGTCCCCTCAGGAGGACTCGTTGATGTCATCGTTGTCGACAGCATCACCGTGGTACTTGCAGTTTAAGGAATAGGTTCAGTAACTGTCGCAAAAACTGTTCTCGATCCAGCACTATTAAAAAGCTGGTCTCCATTGTTGTTTATAGGATTCACCATTCTTCTAATGTATCTTCTAACAATAGGCTTCCTCACTTCTCTCTTAGTTATTTTACCACACCTTAATCTCATGCACTCACGCACGTGAACAGTGAAAAGTTAACAAAACTGATGTAGAAAACTTAAGATGCTTTTAACAAAACAAAAAAATAAAATAAAAGATAAACACACAAAATCGTCCTAGTGGGCGTGCTAATTTGTTTATGCTGGAATTTCGCAAACAAATGCGGGTGTATATTAATACTTAAGGGATCAAACTCGAAAATCTCCTGGGCATATTTGTGTGTTGTTTTTGTTAAAAATGAGGGTGGTCGTCGAAGTTAACGCAAACGTCTGGGACGACGTTGTGATCGCTCGGAAAGACAAGGCAAAGCGCCAATAAAATGCAAGGTAAGATAAAGTAAAAGACTAAAAGTTAAATGCGGAAGAAGTAAAGTTTGCTGGAAAGATAAAGGCAGTCGAAATAAAGTGCGAGGAAACGTAAAGGCAGTCGAAATAAAAAGGGTTTAAATGCATAAAAAGAAAGACTTTTTAAGGATAAAAATGCTGGAATGTATTAAATTGGTGGAAGCATACGTACATTTTCCTCACTCGTTTCTCACAGCGCATGTACTTTGAGTGTGACGAAAATGTGTACAATTTGCGGACCCCTTACAAAATAAACCTAAGTTGCTATATATACAAGTCTAAGATAACTGTACAAGACTACTAAACTATCTCCATGATGACACGTCTTTAGATCATGTAGCGGTTTTCTCCCGACGTGCCTGACGTTCTAAGTAACCGTCGACGCTGATGTAGTAGTTCTCACCTTGTTCCTTCTTTTGAATATTTCAACTATTTTGTTGGCGCCAAGAACTAGAGACCCCCGTCGAAACCTTCGACGTCAACCACATTAAGGTAACATGTCTCGACGTATCGTCTATTGTAGTAATAAACTCTTTGCCAATGTGACATAGTGTTCAGTTTCACTACGTGACTAATATAGCATAACACTCAATTTCACTAAGTCCCCATGCTTTTTATGTCCTTCGACCATGCCACTTCCGACCAGCATCACCTTGGGTGATTTCCGACCTTGAGTCATGTTGACTTGTCCTATTTTTATCTCCCATGTGACATATTTATAGCTGGCCTCATGGACACTTGCTATTTATAACTAGGTCAAAAAATCCAGTGCAATAGGGTGGTATAAATACGCCAAGGAAAAAAATCGTAAGGTGGGAGATATTTTGTTATATCACTACCACTTTGATTCTCAAATGTTGTACATCAATTTGTTGAGACGTGCCGAAAGGAACAATGTTTGAAGAAAATCCTGCTATTTTTATTTGTCTTTCTTATTATTAATGTTGTTATTTTAGTTGTTTGTTGTGGTAACTGTAATTTTATTTTTATGTGGTTGTTAGGTTTTATGCTTTTTTTTATTCAAGTTGAAGTTGTATTTGCTCCACTAAACTATGTCAATATAATTTTGATTTAATAGCCATTAAAAATTCTATATCTAATATTAGCAAATATTTACTTCATTGCATAATTCAAATATTACACAATCATAAACTACATTATATATATAAATACCTTATATTAATATTTCTTTACATTAAATAAACTACATTAATATTTATAGGATAATTTCATTTTAAACATTTTTTTTTCTCTAAAATATTGTTGACTTTAGTTGACCCGTACGAACACACAAGTCTCTTACTAGTCTGATAGAAAAGAAAGACTAGTTGAACTATTTCATGAAACATAGTTGTATAAAATTATGAACTTAATGTTTAAGAAACTCTTCATTCTATAAACCATACAAAGTATTCCAGACAAGACATAAACAACACAAATCTTTCTAAATTAAATGGTTTCAAATTATTCTTGCGTAATCCCAAAAGTATATGTAAAAAAGTGATGTTATTAGTTCAAGGAGAGAGTGCCTATGTCTTGCCTCATAAAATACCAAATCATTTCTATATATGTCATGACATTTTCATGGTCAATCGGATACTAGGAACCAAAACCAAATGTTTGTTTCTCTCCCAAACCATGCCAGCATCTGTTAACTCTCTTGCAAGCTTACTTGAATGGAACAACAATGCATATACAAGATCAATTGATCCTTCCACATCCATCTGTCGTGCTAGTTTTTAACTATGACACTTGAATCTTGGATTTATAATAATTCATACCACACCTTCAATTCTTCAACTCGAAGGAGATGCAAGATCATAATATAGGTTAGCCAAAATAGAGATTCTAGACGAGTTGCACTTCTAACAATGACATGTTTTAAATCACTCTCTTCTTGGATTTCATCGCAACACATCAAAATGAGAGTATAGGCTTTTCCATGGGAGCGAACACAAGCTTGTAAACTATGTGTTATTAATCTTTGTGTTTTGTACCGTTGAAAAAATGAACGAATTTAGAGAGGTTTAAAATTCCCGCAATTTAACGTGTTTTTCTACCGTTTATTATGAGGTTGACTTTTAATAACTGGCGTGCAATATAACATAGAAGAATTATTATTAAGAAAATTTTTTGATAGACTAAAAAAAAGAAATTTGCAATATTCACAGAGATTACAAACCTATTTAACCCTTAAATATAGTATCAAACATTAACTTAAATATAGTGCCATCCTTGACGAAGCAGAGCCACCGGTAACCGCCGACTGTTGCATCTACAAAGTCCCCTTCGTTATTCGCAGGCTCAACGACGACGCATACACCCCCAAAGTCATTTCCATCGGTCCTTTCCACCACTTTCCCCGCCTCCAAAACATGGAAAGACACAAACTCATTTACCTCAAAGCTTTTCTCCAAAGAACCGATTCTTATTTACACACCTTTGTTCACTACATTGAATCCATCCTACCTATTTTCAACCGTTCTTATTCCGAAACCCTAGACTTCACCAATCAGGAACTCGTTAAATTAATCTTAATCGATTCTGGTTTCATAATACAGCTTTTCTGGAGATCCTATTATGATGATTGGTCTCAAGATGATGCTTTTGTCTTAAAACCATGGTTAGCTTCTCATATAAGATTAGATTTATTGTTACTTGAAAATCAATTACCCTTTTTCATTCTTGAAAAAATCTTCAATATTTCTTTTACTACTTCTAACTCTACACATGCTAGTGCTAAGACTAAGATCCCTTCTTTTCTTGATCTCACTTTTGATTATTTTGCTTATTACAATAAGTCAAACTTGGTTTCTGATAATAGTGATATTAGCATAAGGCATTTCACTGATCTACTTAGAATTTTCCACTTGTAACATCCATTGGAAAGACGGCCACGTAGAATCGATGAACCTACGTAACATCTTCACTGTGTAACTGAGTTGTTAGAAGCAGGTGTTAGGTTTAAAGTGAACACTAAAAGTGAGTGTTTACTTGACTTGAGGTTTTCGGGTCGAGTTCTTGATATCCCTCAATTGAAAGTCGAGGATTGGACTGAGATTTTGTTTCGGAATATGGTTGCTTTGGAGCAATGTCATTACCCTTATGAGTCTTACATTACTGATTATGTTGCTGTTTTGGATTTTCTTATTAATACCGGAAGGGATGTGGATATATTTGTTCAGAAGGGGGTATTGGTTAATTGGCTCGGGGATAGTGATTCTGTGGCTAATCTGTTTAATAGTCTTTGGAAAAATGTTACACATTCGAATTTCAATTCTCATTACTCTGTTCTTTGTGAAGATTTGAATGGTTTTTGTCGTGATCCTTTGCATAAATTGAAGGCTACTCTCAGGCGTGATTATTGTAGCAGTCCTTGGCAAACTACGGCTTCTGTTGCTGGAGTCTTACTACTGATTCTCTCTTTAATTCAATCAGTTTGTTCTGTTTTGCAAGTTGTACAGCAGTAGATGACTCCTAGTAAGTTAAATCATTGTTGATATCATAATTATTATGATTATTATTAGTACTACTGATTTATGCTGTTTCACTGGTTTGGTTATTGTGAGTTTGTATTATATCATAATTTCAATATCATATTGATATATTTTGCATGAAATTGTTGTGAAATCCCAATAATTAATCAGGGGATCAATGACCATACATTTGTAAAATATAGCATTTCTGATATAGTTTAATTGCTATGCACCAAAAGAAGACGACATGATTGTTGCTGCAATAATGCTTGCTGGACTAGAACCTGTATAAGTTTTGTTATACTATCCTTTTATGGAGATTTTATTTGCATATGTGAATTAAAGTTATTTTGTTTATCTAGTGGTTTAAATTCAGTCACTAAGTTGATGGGGGCTGCTACAAGTTATTAAAGGTCTGCATTTTTTACTTGAGTTTGATATTGAAAAGTGATTTACAATTCATTACAAGGTGCCCACTTGAACTTGCTATAGAAAACCTTTTGTATTGAAAACCTTTGGTATTGAAAACCCAAAGGTGTTCATGTTGGTATTGAATTTGGTTGAGCAATAAGAATTATAGGGCTAGATTATGGAAACCAATGCCACTTAATCTGCTATGATATATCAGCATTGAAATTAGTTGCAGCTAACTGCTACAAGGTATCAAACATGTTTCTGCACATTCTTCCATATATTTGGAGGGCAGAAGAGAAATTCGAGGTTAAGGTCTAACATAATAATTTTGACCAAGATAATTAAAATCGAACCGAACATTAATCTGTATAGTTAAGGGTTCAAGGTTTAAACTTTAAAGGTACAACCTGAGTCCAACCAAAGTTCAACCAATCATATTAAAACATATGCATTTTAATACAATATTATGTATAATAAACAAACATAACATATTATTTATAGTTTTACATAA
This sequence comes from Lathyrus tuberosus, assembly GCA_022829125.1. Lineage (NCBI taxonomy): Eukaryota > Viridiplantae > Streptophyta > Magnoliopsida > Fabales > Fabaceae > Lathyrus > Lathyrus tuberosus. The sequence continues at coordinate 7,920,452 of JALAZF010000082.1, read as the reverse complement.
TAAAAAAATTAGAGATTAGATTTTATGCAACGATAAAATATATATATTTATAAAGATATTTTATGTATTAATTAAAAAAAAGTGAGCATAAAAATAATTTAAAAATATTGGTGTAGAATTTAATTTCTATTATACTAAATGATGAGTATTAATAATAAGAAATAAAAATTACACTTATATAAAATAAGATAAAATTGAGATGTGAGTCTTTAGAAAATGTTGCTATATTTATGTTTTTCGTACGAAGCTTTTAATTGTAGTTTTGGTTATGATATATCCACATTTGGAAGATGCATCGCAGAAATGCTTATAAACAAAAAAATTGCATAGCAAACTGCTGTATACATATATAAACAATAGCCTATGGATTTATAACATGTATAGTATTTTCAGGTAGGTGTATGACAAATGATACATTATTTTTTAATTTTTTAATTAAAATCAATTAATATACGGGATGAATAACATGTTTTGATCAGTTTTCATGGGTTATTCCCGATTCCTTGGTGATTTTCTTGGTTTTAATACAAGTTGGTTTTCAGCGTCAAATAGACTAGATGAGAGTCTAGTTCCCGGTTTAATAGGTTGAATTGGCCGGTCCTATTTTAAGTATATTATTTTGATTTTTGACACTTATATTAAAACATTATGGAGTAAAATAAAATTTTGGAATGAATATTTTTCATGTACAAAGTTTAACAAAATTTTCAAAGATCCTGCGTAAAAATGTCTCGGAGGGTATTAGGGAATAGGGGCCATTGTCCAGGTAAATATTTGTTGTAAATATTTGTTTCGGAGATTTATTCATTTAAAAGCCAACAAATTTTGTAAAATCCAAGTTATAAATTAACTGGAGTAAAATAAAAATGTTATAAAAATGAAATTTTTTAGCCACAAGGTGAGTGTCTAACTTAGTAGCCTAATTATAGTCGAGGGTTTCTTAATGCACCACCCAAGTTTTTTAGGGACCATGTGAAATTATTTTTTTACCCCCTAATTTCGGATGTGCAAATCCGGACGCACCAGATCCAGAAGAATTTAAACATTTTTCTGGATGTGCATATCCGGAGTGTATCCGGGTCTGTATATCCGGACGACATTCTGAAATATTTAAAGCTGCATGATCACTCCCCCTTCCCATAATCAACCTTCTTCTTCCACACTCACTCAAAAAACCCTATTTCATCAATCCCATTTCTCACTCAAAAAGTTCAAATTTTTGGTGCAACAAATCAAAGGGAGCAAGGAAAGACTGAATTTCAGGTAAACATTCAACTTCATCCACTACATTGCTCACATTATCAACCTACATTTTTGGAAAAACAAGTTACGCTACTTCCGGATGTGCACATCCGGAACGAATTTTGCATGAACGTTTCCGGATGTGCAGATCCGGAAAAATGCCTGAAGCTAATTAATTTAAGTTTTCAGCATTTTTGAATAAATCTTATTTATACATATTAATTGTTCTATTCTTGTTTATAAATAGAGATGGTGCATCCCGATAACATGGCAAAAGAATTAATTGCGCCGATTTCCTCGAAAGATGAAGGTATGCTCGTAAAGTCGGTTGATGTCGGCGGTGACTTTAACAACAAGCAAGACTTTGATGATCGTGAAAGCATGATCGCATACATTCGTAGGACGGCTATTGAGCTCGGCTTCAGTGTAAATATCGGGAGATCGGATAATGGGTCGGATAGAAGAAAAGCTTTTGTAATTTTAGGGTGCGAAAGAAACGGTAAATATCAAGCACCTCTACGGAAGTTAAAGAAAGACGAGACCGGAACTAGAAGATGTGAGTGCCCTTTTAAGATTGGTGGTTACATGTTAGTTTCCAAGAAATGGAGATTTACCGTTCGTTGTGGTATACATAACCACGAAATGTGCTCAAAGCTACAAGGTCATCCAAGTGTATGCCGGCTCAAGGCGAAAGAGAAGACATGTATAGCCGACATGACCTTGAACCTTGTCCAACCGAAGAATATACTTGCGACGTTGAAACGGAAAGATCCCGAAAATGTTGCAAACATAAAGCAAGTGTATAACATTCGGTATCAAACGAACAAGGCAATTAGGGGAGATAGGAGTGAGATGCAACAACTGTTGAAAGTGTTGGAGGACAACGATTACGTGTCTCGGTACAGATATCGCGATGATGGAATTACGGTCCGAGATATTTTTTGGACTCATCCGGATTCCATCAAGTTGTTCAACACGTTCTCGACAGTGCTCATTCTCGATAGCACCTACAAGACAAACAAGTATCGTCTTCCATTGTTTGAGATGGTTGGCGTTACGTCTACGGATAAGACATATGCCGTCGGCTTTGCCTTTTTGGATTGTGAGAAAGAGGACAATTTCACGTGGGCGTTGGAGACGTGTCGGTCACTTTTGAAGAAACATGTTTAAATGCCAAAAGCAATTGTTACGGACCGCAATGATACCTCCGTCTCAACCGGTTAAGACAATATGAAGCTACACCTCAAAGAAGAGTTAAGGAAGATTGCCTTCCCCGAAACAACCGCAATGATACCTCCGTCTCAACCGGTTAAGACAAAGGGTGCTCCAAAGAAGTTGAAGCCTACACCAAATGACAACTGAACAACTCGGTATCCTTCGTATTATGAGCACGTTGACCAAATCTTTCCGGACTCTCCGACTCCTAAATCTCTACAAAGTGTCGTGAAAGGAGCTCGCATTTCCAAACCGGCTCCGACACCGATTCCACGAGTTCCGACTCCGACTCCAACTACACGTATGATTTCCTTTATTGACGAGATGCCGGTTTTTATGCACAAGCATATCGACGGTATAATCGATGTCGTAGGGGATGGTAATTGCGGTTACCGAGCCGTGTCGGCTCTACTCGGTAAAGGAGAAGAAGGTCATGCACTTGTACGTCATCAACTTATCCTCGAGTTGGAGACGCATAAAGAAGCATACTTGCGTCTATATGGAAATCAAGAAAATTACAACAAGGTTCACGAGTCACTTGTTCCGTGGTTGAGTGGTCCGGCACCGGTATCGAAATGGATGAGCTTCCCCGAGATGGGTCATCTTATATCATGCGCCTACGATATAGTGTGTATCGACTTGACGAGATACGGATTTTCGGAAACCTATTTCCCACTGCACACCGCACCTCCGTCGAATCCAAATGATCGCATCATGTGTATCGGATGGCTTGCGAAATCAAGACATTTCGTACAAGTTATCTTGAAACCCGGATGCCCGATACCACCTAAATCACCGCAATGGGCGACGCATGCAATCGCAATTGCCGAGTCTTGGCCGGATAATTTTGTCGAAAGGCAGCTTGAATTCGAAAGATTGCACGCAATTGAAAAGGCATCAAATGCGGAAAAATCGAAAGTTCTAGCTCCAATAGATTTAGACGGAGAATTCTGCTTTAACTCTTTTGTATAATCATACGACACAATGTACATTATTGAAGTGAAATATATTGTATTTTTATCCATATGTCTTTTTAATACACTTACAAATTTTATTGCACTGAAAGTATTCCAAGTGACTACATAAGCTGTTCAATTCTGTTTTAAAATTGTATCAGTAAAACATTCTGATTTGCAGATCCGGACAATTTCCGGATGTGCACATCCGGAAATGATATTTGTAGGGTTTGCCCGGATCTGCACATCCGGAACGAACTTGGGCAGAAATAACTTTACCCTAACTTTTCTATAAATTAGGGGTTTCATTTGATATCTTTCACAAAACCTCAAAATGTCTCAATTGTATCAAATCAAACTCCGTTGGTATGCCGCAACTGTCTCCTTCACCGACGGCAAAACACGCGGTCAAAAGTTTACGATAACGAGGGACATCCCCCTCGACCAAATCATTGACGACATCGAACATCTTCTACCTTACGGAGACAAACGGAAAGTTGCGAAGCTTCAGTATCGTTCACCTTCGGTTGACAACGAAGGGAACGTCGCTTACATCCTTGTTGAGCTCAAGAATCAAGACGATGTTAGATCGATGTGGCAAACTTATTTGGGTTACGAGGAACAATTCCCGATCGAGTTCGAGGCGACCGTCAAAATCCGAAGAACGGTCGATGACATCTTAGAGATGTGCAAGCGTCCACCGGGCTATTGATCTTGTAATATTTAAATTTCTGTCGATCCTATGCCGATTTTCTCAATGTAATCCCGATTTTATTTTATGAATGTGAGAAACATTTCTGGTTTTGGTGTTCTGCTTCAGCATTTTTTCCGGATTTGCAAATAAGATCTTTTACCGGATGTGCACATCCGGGAAAAAATGTAAATTTTAAAAAAATTGGTGCGTCCGGATGTGCACATCCGGAATAAAGGGGCAAAACCGAAAATTCAGTTGGTGCCTAAGAAACAAGGGTGGTGTAATAAGAAATTCTCTTATAGTCCGATGAGAGGGAATAAAACTGAAATGCAATAATTGTTGAAGTTTTTGAATGATAACCATTATGTATCTAGGTACATAGTATGCGAGGATGGAGAAATCATTCAAGATATATTTTGGAGTCCTCTTGATTCTATAATGTTGTTCAACACATTTTTCACTATTATACTCATTATTGATTCAACATATATACAGATTTTCATTTTTGAAAATTGTTGGTGTTATTTTTATGGAAATGACTTTTTTTTTTTGTGTTTGCATTTTTGAAAAAGGAAAAAGAGAATAATGTTACTTGGGCTTTAGAAGTATGTTGGACTATGTTGAAGGACCAAGAAAACATGCTAAAGGTCATTGTTACTAATCGGAACACACAATTGATGAATTTCGTTGCAAAGATATTTTCTACATCATATGCATTACTTTGTAGGTATCACATAACAAAGAATGTAAGAAGCAGACTTAAGCATGTGGTACGTGTTCTTGCTAAAAACACTAAAACAATTGACTTCCTTGTTCTAAGTCAAGGAGAGCCTAAAATGATTGGTTGAAGTGTCTGTTATGTATGTTTTTGCAAGTGTTTGCTTTCTTTTTCCTTCCAAACCCTCTCCTATTTATATAGGTCTCAACTTCCTTCTCTTCCCCTTCGTTTTTCTCTTCATATTCCTCATAAATATCCCTCAAGTAACGTCTGTCGTCTTTTATAGTTGCTATGTAACACCTATCTCTTCAATAACTCTAACTATTCATTCATAATGCATTATTCCATAACCGTCTCTTGCGACCCTTCACATGGCATTCGAGCCATGTCATCGGACCCAACTTGTATGAGTGAGATGGTTCTCAGTTCATACGAGGTCGGCTCCTCCTTGATTATTTGGATACCTTTATCCGGAATCCGATTTATAGGTAGGAATATGACCTTCCGACTTGTTAATCTCTTCATTCTCGACTATCACTTTAACTTGGCCTCAGAGACTTTTTAAGACGTACAATTGGCTTTTTCGAGCTTATACCATGACTGGTCAACTAAATTTGCTGGATGTACATAAGCCCCCCGAGCATTTAGATCTAAAAGATTGAGATGCTCAGACAAAAGAAGCTCGAAAATTTCATTTTTACTTATCTCATGGTCGAAGTCTTCTTCTGGCATTTTCCTGCCGGGGTATTCATCTTTAGTGACACGTCTTAATTATGCCAGATGTGAAAACGTCTCTTTTATCAGATTTTCTCTTTTCTTTTAGCAATTATGATTTTTTATTTGAAATTGATGTCCATCAATGACCTGAAACGCTCCATGTTTTTTGGGTCTTTAATAGGATCAACTTATCTTTTTACCTTCCGATGCATCCTTCGCTGAAGCAATTTGTTGATGATGACACAAATGCCTTAAGAACTTTGAGTACTCAAGAGATAAAAGATCTTTGGGATTTTTATGTGAGAGGATGTAGGATACATTAAGCCAAACCGATTTTGATCGTATCATGAAGGAAGCTTATGGCGATATTTCCGCCCTCTTTAGTGATTCTGATTCTGAATCTTCTTCATTAGATTCGTCTATAGAAGTACTGATGGAGATTACCAACACGTTTGATCAAGAAGTAATGAGTTACGATCACAACTATATTGATGAGGTGGTGATTGCTAAACTTCGATCTTTAATAAATATTTCTTCTACTGGGAATGAAGACGATGTTATTTTGGAACCCTGTATTCCAGGGGAATGTGTTTTCATAGTTCATCCCATAGGAGTTAAAGATGAGTATTTCTATTTCTACGCCTGGGTACTAGAAGATTTTATAATCCATCTTCTCTTTACCGACTTTGAATCCGATTTGTTAAGATCCCTAAACACTGCCCCTTCTCAACTTTTTCCTAATAGCTGGGGTTTTGTCAAGGCTTTCGAAATAATTTGTGAGGCAATAAATATAGAGCCCACAATAGGTATGTTTTTCTCTTTCTTTGACATCAAGGGCGTTGAGAAAGGTGGTTGGGTAAGAATCAGTGGTCTTCCCGACAAGAGTTTTCTTCAAGTCTATACCACTAATTATAAAGGTTTTAAAGATCGTTTCCTTCGAGTTAAGTGTGGGCAGAGATGTCCTCAGGTGATATACATGCTAGAGAGATCTCACAGTTTTCCTATTTATTGGATCGAGAATCTACTATCAGTATCCGGGTTTGATTTCTATAAACTTCATGACCAAGAGATTAAATCTTTGGCCATATTAGACTCTTTTCGTATGATGAAGGTTCGAAATTTATTGTCATTACCCGAAGAACAAATTCTTCCCTTTTTGGGTAATGCTTGCTTATTTTCTTTATGTATTATCCGTTGTATTACGACTTACTCGCATAATCTTTCTTCCCATCTTTTGTAGAAAAAAATGACCGACCTGTATGTGAAGAAACAAAAACAGCTGATGTTGGAAGCTCGGGCGGCAAGAAGAGTAGTTGGCCCACTTGCTGCTAAGTCAGACTTATTCGGTGTAGAGACCCGACTACTAAAGAAGAGAAAAATAGCCTCGGGAAAAATAGCCTCAAGCATTTTCGAGCCCCAAGTTTCACCCATCCCACCACCAGAGGACTCTCGTCCTGCTTCTCCAAAAAAGCTAAAAACTTTAATGAGTGATGAGATTCGCAAGGCTAGTTGGAAGATCTCCTCTTTGATGCGAGAGGTTGGCGGAAGCGACTAAGCCAAACCTTATAATGAATTTAAGTTCTGGAGAAACAACTTCAATGTATTGAAATTACTTTACGATCATCTGAATGCTACTAAAGATGTGAATAAGGTGAAAGTAATAGGGCGACATGAGCTCACCCAAAACCTCAGTTCATACCTGATGAGACGTGTTGTCCTAACCCGAGATTTGTTTGAGGCCAGGGATGATTATGAGCAGAACGAGGTCAAACTCAACCAAGAGATTAATCTGTTGAAAGACCAACGGAAGGTGCAAGAGAATAAAATATCTGAGCTAGAGAAACATTTATCGGAAGAAAAAACCAAGAGGGAGAAATTGGAGGTCGTGAATCAAGAACTGAAGGCGACTATTGACAAGAAATCTGATGGAGCTGAAATCAATTTGGGATTCAAATAACCAATTGCAAATCTCCATATAGCAGGCTTAAATCAACATCCTTGATGTGGGTGATGCTGCCTTTGACAGGGTGAAGGCTCAGGCCTTGTGCCTCTATCATAACCTGAACTAGTCTAAGATGCACTTCTTCAAAGTTGTGGTCAATGGTCATCTCGTGGATATGGAGGTGTCACGGAGCAAAAAATACCTGAGCGCATCACACGCTCGATGATACAACAGAGTGAAGGTGCGAGAAAGACACAAGAAATAGGGGGTTTGAATTGTGTATTTACTCTTTAACAACTTTTCGCTTCTTGTCGTTAAGACGCTGAGATAACATCAGAGTTCGTTGAGAGACTCTGACTCGCGAAGTAACATTCAGACTTGCCATGCATGAAGCATAAGAACCAACAAGAGTCTGTACGCAATATGCATTATTCAGAACTTGCAGTGCGGAAGCTTATCAGAGTTAAGCTGCAAGGTTCTGACTCGCTTATGTAAGGTTCTGATACTTAATACAGAAACATAAACAATAACATAAAGCATAACAAGAATAAAGAACACACGATATATCCTGGTTCACTTGAGCCATTCCCAAGCTAATCCAGTCCACCCTCCTCAGGTGATTTCGCCTTGAACACAAGGACGTAATCCACTATAATCCAACTGATTACAGATGCACGGGCTAACACCGGTGACTAACACACAATGAACCGTTCAGGGATTCAACTGAATTAATATAATGAACATTGACATGCAAGTTCCAATCTCGCAAGATCTACTGCTAGGATTTCTCAACTAGATGTTCAGGGATTCATCGCAATGAATATAACGCCTACTGACCCTATTTCATGATTTACCACAATGACACCCAACCATTGTCTTCTCGAGTCTCCGGACACACTGACCACTCAAGGAATCCTAATTCACCAAGAATTAGTTATACAGGAGATTACAAAGATGCTTCTTAACAAGCAGATTACTCCTAAGTTTAAGTACATAAGAACACATAAGTGTTCAAGCAAGATCTGAGCAACAACTCCTTGCTATCTTAAGAAACTACAAAGATGTATGTTTATTTGACGGTTGTTGACATCTTGTAGATCTTCTTCTTCTTCGTCTTCTTGGTTGAGCAAGCTTTGAACAACAACTCCTTGCTTCAGATCTTCAATGTAGCTCAGACGAGAATGTGGTTGATGACTTGACTGATTTGCAATGTTGTCTTCTTCATCAACAGCTTCTGTACCAATTGATTGATGTTGTGTTGATTTATTATCTTTGATCTTCAACAACAATGGCCATGTGTAAATGGTGATAACTTTGGATTTTTTAAGTGTTACAACGAGAACTCATCGTTGTTGCTATCTTCACACAATGACTTGATCAATTCTCCATTAATGGAATGAATCGATACCTTTAGAAGAGAATACTCCTTTCTTTAAATAGCCCAATAAAATATAGCCGTTTGAATTACTGTTGGCTGTTGGAAAAAAGGGTTGTGTAATGATAAAGCTGTACTGACACATCTCCTTTTTACAGTGGAGGAAGTGACATGATATATCTTCTTGGGCGCTGTGTACAGTCTTTCACAACGGTAACATTTGTCTTCAAAACGTCAGAGGCTTCTAATGGTAATTAATTGAAACATGAGTAGAGACTTCTTAACAGGATATCTGAAACTCCAAGTCTTCAGTCTTTCGAAGTCGTCCATTAGGAATCAGCCTTTAGAACTTCAGCACTTGTCTTTAAATCCGTTATCCTTTACTACTTCAAGTCTTCCGAAACTTCAGAGCTGTCCATTAGGAATCCGTCTTCAGAGTCTTCAGCACTTGACCTTTGGAACCATGATCCTCAGAACGCATAAGTCTTTAGAGTCTTTCTGCACTTGGTCTTCAGAGCCTTCAGCCTTCAGAACTTCAAGTCATTGGAATCTTCAGAACTTCGGTTCTCTATAACATTATCTTCTTCAGAAGCTTCGCAATCTTCAGAATCACAACCACTTTCAGAGAGCATCCACAAGAGCATTGCAATAGCAATATCAGCATCCTTGGATCTGGATAATCATGATCAGATACAGAAGCATTCTTGCTTCTTGCGACTTGTGTCACACATAGTAACTTCACATATGATCAATTACGCATATCTAGCTGGTGCTTGTTGGATCTGATATCTTCTATGATTATGATCTGCACACAACACACATTAGAACATAAAATGGTTCTTTCACAAATACCATTGTTATCATCAAAACATAGAGTCGACTTGTAGAGACAACTCTTGCTCTCACAATCTCCCCCTTTTTGATGATGACAAAACCATGTATTTTGATTGAACATTTTATACAAGGTAATCACCAAAATTAAGCATATTCAGAGTTCAGAACAACAGCTCCCCCTGAATATGTTATCCCCAAAAAATTTTCTGTGATCATCTAGAATCTCATATGATCCAAAGATTCACAAAATAACAATTTGAGTTGCTAGAACATAGAATAGAAAAGGAATACTTCTCTATCTTGTCTTTAAGGAGACAAAAGTCTTCAGCATCTGGACTAGTTCATCAGAACTTCCGTCTTCAGATCTTTAGAACTTAGTTCCTTTTAACGTTATATCAGAGCTCATAATCTTCAGAGTCATCTGAAGCATTTTCAACTTTTCAGCAGAATCATTTTAGCACATAACTAGAACAGTTCTTATCTAATAACATAACCTCACTATTTATCAGAAATAGACACTGTCTTACGAAACTCCCCCTGAGTTTTAGACTTGGTGAAGATTATAGAATTTAACATTTGAATCTTCTGGGTAGTCTCCCCTTAGTTTCCATAAGTCAGATATTGGGATCTTCAGAATTGTAATTCAAAAATATTAATTTTAAATCACCAATAAGATCATGACTTTTCAGAGTTTGACTTTGAATACAGGCCTTCATCTCAGAACCTTGTTACTGTCACAACTTAGTGGTTCATCAAATCTTGATTCTTGATCAGATACCAAAAGAAGGTTAATTTAGTGATCAATCAACGCTTGATTCTGAATCTGATACCAAAGTTAATCAAGATTCTTAGTCAGATACCAAAGTATGTTGAGTCTGATACCAACTGAAAGTATTCTTATATATCAATTGAAAGGTATTTCCTTAGTGTGTTGAAATTGATACCAATGAAGGTATTTGAAAACTTTTCACAGCTTGGCTCTGATTGATATCACTAGAGACTGAGTCTGATACCAATATTTATATTTAGAGTCTGATTACCAATTGTTGATTTAGTATAATACCAAATCATTTTCTTTTTAATTGGTTCTTGGTTAAATCAGAACTACTTCTTCTTGGATCTTCAATCCGGATCTTCAGACAATCCTTGACTTTTTATTTGCACAGTTCTTCTGAAAAGCATCTTGAGATGTAGATTTTACTTTGACTGCTTTCAGAGCTTTCCTTCTTCTGATTCTTATGTTCTGAATATCATATTCTCAGACAGCTTACATCTTCTAAACCAAGTGAAACAGAGATCACGATAACTTTGACTTTCAGAAAGTTCTCAACTTCTGAACAGTACTGGGTAGATATGATTCTGAACACATGTTCACGAAGTGTACAACTTCGATCATATGAACAAACTGTTCATAAGAACTTCTATCAGAGTTCTTCTTTCTTAACCTGTTCTAAGAATGCCTAGTGAACTTGTTTAGAGTTCCTCGGTTAAACATCAAACAACAAACGTTAGTAGAAAACACATTTTATATGATTAATTCATTTGTTTGAGTTTGCATTCTTTTTAAGATTCTTCTTTTTAATCAAAATCATAATTTCTATTTCTCCCCCTTTTTGACATCATCAAAAAGTTTAGAGCATTTGAGCTTTCAAGCATTAAGCATAATTAGATTAATATGATAATGAGTAGTTTAACATAAAATAGTTTCGAAAGATATTTCATTAAATTCAAGGCATAGAATTTTTAAAATCCTAACTAGTTCTTTGCAAACAAAACATAGACCTAACTAAAACTGGTTCCTAGGGTTTAGACTAAGAAGTGCCTAATGATGAGGAAGAGGATGAAGACGAGTTTTCAGACCCATCAGTTCTTGAGGCATGCAACTGTTTTTCTTCTGCATGTGTGACAACTAATCTCTTGCTCTTCACAATTTCCTCTGAGATCCATTCATAGAAATCAGTCCAGATTTTTCTCATTTCTAAGGGATCTATGCCTGTACTGGAAGCATCTACTAGGCTTTGAATTCTTGTGATGGCATTATCCTTGAAGGATGTTAATGCATCATTTACAATTTTTTCCCTTTTTGAGGAAGGTTCCTCATCACCAGCACTTACTTGCTTCTTTCCCATTCTCTTCCATCCAGAGAGTTCTTGAAGCACATAAGTAATATTCTTCATATTGATCCAAATACTGATGTCGTCTTCCTTAATTTCTGCAGGTAATTCCCTATATCTACTTGATTATGTGTTGAGAAGTTTGGAAAACCTTCAATAGGGACCCTTGTGGCCAACGTCAATTTCCTAGATGACGTATCATCCAGAGCAGCGTCCTCTCTTTTAAGATCCTTAAATCTTTGAATGTTTCCTGTGCTTTTAAGCAGCTTTCTTGATTCTCCCTCATCGATTAGAATATCATCAACTACTCCTGATTCAACCAAAGCATCGGATATGAGTCTTCCATATGGAATATGTCTGACTTCCGCGTCAGAACCTGTTCTGGAGTTTCTTATAGCTTCTTTCAGAAGTTTGAAGAGGACGGAAGGAAGATGTATCTTAATTCCTTTAAGGAGAAGGAACAGGACACACTTTTGAGTGTTATTAAGTTAATTTGAAGGAAGATGGTGAAAAACGCTCCCTTACAGGATTCTGAACCAAACTTGTAGTGATTCCTTCAGATTTGAGAATATTTGGTTCTCAACTGCCACTCCCTCTCTGAAGATAGAAGCCATGACCTTAGTCTCTCTTTCCTCATTAAGTAGATCCTTAGTGATTCTGAACCCGTTATTGTCATGTATCAGAAGGTCTGCAATGGTCTTCTCAGATATGAAAACTTTCCTTCCAAAGACAGAAGAAGCAATGACTGTTGTGCCTGTATTAGCATGATTCCAGAAATCTTTAACCAAACAACTGTAGGTTGGTCCTTCCAACCTCTTGAAATAGTTACTCCATCCTTGAGTTTCCATCGAAGGAGTAATATCATATCCATTTGATTTTAGATTATTGAGGTTCACAATTGTTTCTGACATGACGATGAGACTGTCAACTGGAATCTGTGTGGTTAAGGCATTTTGGGAGACGAAAGCTATTGTAGAAGATGATGAAGATGGTGGAAGATATTTAGATAGAGTTTTCTTACGATTTGGAAAGTGTGAGAGCTGTGACAAATGATTTAGGGTTAATCCTTTTTATAGATGAATGAGTAAAGTACGGTTATTGAGACTTTGAGAGGGTAACAGTTGATTTTTCCTAGATAGGTTAAGTAACGTGGGAAAAAAGGTTTAATGATTGATCTTTAATGAGAGAAGTTTATTCAATCAAGAACCACGACTTATCTCTTATGAGTTGGTAATAGTAACCATCAGATAGTTATGACCTAAGGAAGATTTGTGGCTTCTAGATAATCCTAAAACTTCTCATGTGATTCACTTATAATGCCTCATTATTTTACTTCGATTAATAATTAATGAAATTTATATTTAATCAAGGCATTGTGAACATAAAATTAATCATTCAAAAGGATAAGCACTTCTCAATTAGAGATACTTCAATAATTGATCAAGAAGATACACATCAGGTTTAGAACAAAAGGTCAGACAGAAAGGACCTTGAGTAACTTGTGATCCTAAGAAAAACTAACTTCCTATCTTAGACTAAGAAGGTCATAGGTTGACAAAACTCAGGAAGGATCTTCTCAGTCATTCCATTTCTTTTGCAATGACCAACTACTTCTTGAAGATCAAGAATGTGGGAGATGACTCTACAATATGAAATTTGATAGATTGTGTCTTCCCTAGACAAATTGATTTCTTCCTTTAAATGATTAAATATGGATTGGGGTAGGTTTATTTTGATCCTAGACACTAGAAAGAAAATAAATAATCTTTCTTTGTCAGATAACCATCCTGCTCCTCTTTCTCTTGGTCTTAAATTAGTTATCATAAACTTGTACCAATCTTTAGCAATAGGAGTGAGGTGCATGGTTGAGTGGGACGCCCCTCAGTTTCAAAAATGACGTGCATATGCCTGTCGAAGCTATGGTTGTTGATATTTATTTCCACAGTCACACCATATTCAACACACCTAATGGCTTTAGCTATGATAGTAGGGTTGATCAAGACTGGACAACCAGCAACCACAGACAAAATAGCATTTTTGCCAAAGTCATATTCTAGTACTCGTGCATTTGCCCATAACTCAGTTACAAGTGAAGGAAAGACAGGTCCAACATGCATGTTGAAGTAGTTTTCCCAGTTCTAAAATTCAATTCCAGAGAGAATACTTGCTTTGTTGAGTTGTGACAGAAAGTTTAAATTCAACGTGAATTCCTTCAGGAGTTCTAGATCAGATGTGTCTCCTCTGATGTTGTGGGAAGACATTTTGAACACTGTAGATTTATTTTGAGAGACGAGGTTTAACCTATTTGATAGTTAGATAATGATTCTTCCTAGTGTGGAGATAATGGTGTGAGGAGGACTTTGGGATTTAATAGCTCTTTATCAAGCTGGAACACGCGAGGTCCATCAATTCCAAGACTAGCTATAAATAGTTGTGATAGTCAGTGAAAAGACGTGTGATAGACTCTAATCGCTGTATACCTATGAGTGGTGGCTGACATAACGTAATCATAACTGCTTATTTAATTCTTGAAAATTGTCTAATCATAAATGCGTGAGAATCTTATTATAGTTTCAATAAACTTAATATGTCAGTGAGTGAAGAAGTTCAAATTATTGCTACTATTTTAAATTCCAATAATGAGGATAAACGAAGACAAACATACCTTAGAGATTCTGAAATCTTTTTACAGCAATTCTGAGTGCTTTCCAATCTGACTCTGAGCTTCTGATCATCATCTTTTAGCTTATACTTCCTTCAGAGTAATATGATGTTTGAAGAATATTGATGTCCACTGAACTTGGATTTCTGGTCGAGAACTGGAGTCAACTTTCTCTTTAGATGACCATTACGTTCTATTGTTCAGGAGTATTCATCTGGTTTCTGAAGGTAATCCTCAGAGTGTGGAGGTACTGATTTTCAGAGGGTCACTAAAACATAAACTTCTGAAAAGTTATGTACTACAGAGAATTAGTTGGTATTTCAATAACATCTTCTGACTTTATTTCTTCGAACAGATGCGGAGCTTGCTCAAAAGTGAGTATCATCAAACACGTGTGTACCATATGACATAGTTTGCATGATAATCTTTGTTCTTGCAAGGCTGATCTAACTTGTTTAGAATTAGTCTATCAAAGGATTATCAGCACATCTGCTTCTGAAAAGAAGGTCAATTGATCATCATTCTGAAGGATATTAGCAACTTAAATCCTTTTGACTTCAAGTAGAAGACATAAGTGTTTGGATTAACATCCTCTGATTCCGGATTTAAGAGGTTCTGAAAGACTTATCAGATAGTGATTCGATCAATAGCATTTTATTCAACTAAGATAGAGTCTTTGGTTTATCAGAACTTTAACATCTGAGTTGATTCAATCAAGACTTAGAATTCATTCTTAATCAAGAACTTAATGAATCTTTGAATTTCTTCTTCCTGAATATTCTTTTAGCTTTTCAAGAAAACAATATTCAGTACTTCATTGAATCTTTCAACTTCTTGATTAGTTAAAATTCAGATGTTGAATCATTTCTAACATTTTGATTTCTTCAGTTTTCTGACTTCAATAGACTTCATTCTGAAGTTCAAAATCATAGAACAACAATCTTTCTTCTTTACATGAAGAAGTTCTAAATGAGTTTCAAACGAGAAAGTCAAGGGTGGACCTACTCCGTTTCTTGAAAACATCTAAAAAACTCATAAAGAATTAATCTTCAGCAAACAAGACTTCTTGTTTTCTGATGATTCAACCTTGAGCAAAATAGGTGGTTCATCCATATGAATCTTCTGAGATAAGCATTCAACAGATACTACTTCTTATCTGATGAATCTATCATATCAGCTGATTCTTCAAACTTCATCAAAACTTAAGTGAGGAAGATTTAGATGTTGACAACTACAAAAACTTCCAGAATCAACGACTTGCTCAAGTAATCCAGTTGATTACAATTTTGTACACAGTCATTTCCTGAGCTGTTACAGAAATTGTAAGTGGATTGAAATCTCACCCAGAGTATTTCTATGCACCGCATCTAGATCTTTTTCTGACACTGTTAAGTGTTTGATATCCATCAATAACAGAACCAGAGCTCTGAGACCAATTGAAGGTGCGAGAAAGACACAAGAAAGGGGGGTTTGAATTATGTATTTACTCTTTAACAACTTTTCGCTTCTTGTCGTTAAGACGCTAAGATAACATCAGAGTTCGTTGCGAGACTTTGACTCGCGAAGTAACATTCACACTTGCCATGCATTAAGCATAAGAACCAACAAGAGTCTTAACGTAATATGCATTATTCAGAACTTGTAGTGCGGAAGCTTATCATAGTTAAGCTGCAAGGTTCTGACTCGCTTATGTAAGGTTCAAATACTTAATACAAAAACATAAACAATAACATAAAGCATAACAAGAGTAAAGAACACACGATATATCCTGGTTCACTTGAGCCATTCCCAAGCTAATCCAGTCCACCCTCCTCAGGTGATTTCACCTTGAACACAAGGACTTAATCCATTATAATCCAACTGATTACAGATGCACGGGCTAACACCGACGACTAACACACAATGAACCATTCAGGGAATCAACTGAATGAATATAATGAACATTGACCTGCAGGTTCTAATCTCGCAAGATCTACTGCTAGAATTTCACAGCTAGACGTTCAGGGATTCATCGCAATGAATATAATGCCTACTGACCCTATTTCAGGATTTACCACAATGACATCCAACCATTGTTTTCTCGAGTCTCCGGTCACACTGACCACTCAAGGAATCCTAATTCACCAAGAATTAGTTATACAGGAGATTACAAAGATGCTTCTTAACAAGCAGATTACTCCTAAGTTTAAGTACATAAGAACACATAAGTGTTCAAGCAAGATGTGAGCAACAACTCCTTGCTATCTTAAGAAACTACAAAATGTATGTTGATTTGACGGTTGTTGACATCTTGTAGATCTTCTTCTTCTTCATCTTCTTGGTTAAGCAAGCTTTGAGCAACAACTCCTTGCTTCAGATCTTCAATGTAGCTCAGACGAGAATGTGGTTGATGGCTTGACTGATTTGCAATGTTGTCTTCTTCATCAACAACTTCTGTACCAATTGATTATTGTTGTGTTGATTTATTATCTTTGAGCTTCAACAACAATGGCCATGTGTAAATGGTGATAGCTTTGGATGTTTTAAGTGTTACAACGAGAACTCATTGTTGTTGTTATCTTCACACAATGACTTGATCAATTCTCCATTGATGGAATGAATCGATACCTTCAGAAGCGAATACTCCTTTCTTTAAATAGCCCAGTAAAATATAGCCTTTTGAATGACTGTTGGCTGTTAGAAAAGAGACGTTGTGTAATGATAAAGTTGTACTGATACATCTCATTTTTACAGTGGAGGAAGTGACATGATATATCTTCTTGGGCGCTGTGTACAGTCTTTCACAACGGTAACATTTGTCTTCAAAACGTCAGAGGCTTTTGATGGTAATTAATTAAAGCATGAGTAGAGACTTCTTAACAGGATATCTAAAACTCCAAGTCTTTAGTCTTTCGAAGTCGTCCATTAGGAATTAGCCTTCAGAACTTCAACACTTGTCTTTAAATCCGTTATCCTTTACTACTTCAAGTCTTTCGAAACTTCAGAGCTGTCCATTAGGAATCTATATTCATAGTGTTCATCACTTGACCTTTGGAACCATGATCCTCATAACGTATAAGTCTTCAGAGTCTTTCTGCACTTGGTCTTCAGAGCCTTCAGCCTTCAGAACTTCAAGTCATTGGAATCTTCAGAACTTCGGTTCTCTATAACATTATCTTTTTCAGAAGCTTCGCAATCTTCAGAATCACAACCACTTTCAGAGAGCATCCACAAGATTAATACAAGTGGCGCTCGACATGTCTTCAATTCTTCAGCACTCTACACGTGTCTTCATTTTAAAAACTTGAAAAGGAAAATTTCCCTCCTTGATTCAAATTTAAACTCAAGCCGAAAACATCATCTGTGATACTCCTTCAAAACAACTCCTATACTTTGAAAATTTCCTAGATCCATCTAGCCATTCTCCCTTTTGTAAAAAATGATTTCGACCGAGCATCTATCATTCAACTTGCCTAGTCGAAATGTACCATAACTTGGCAAATGATTTCCTTTTCTTTATTTGTCGCCTGAATCACACTAGGCGTCGAAATTGAGAGCTAACAAATTGCCCCCCAAAAATGTCCTTTTCGACATCCATTAGAGAAAAGGATATTTTTTGACAGCACGATTCGACGCCGTGGACAATTTGATGTGGTGAACTGTTCATATGACTCAACAAAATTGTGACGTCAGGGTCATCATGACACCTTTTTCAGGAACGTCGCTTCATTCCATGCTTAAATCTTTCTCATCATCACGCTCCTAGCCCCTAGGAGATCATGGCTCAGAATTTCAACTGTCGCCGTCTAGTTGCATTATCCCCTTGTGACGCGTGTCCCATGATCTTATCAATATTAATGAGGGGTAATGATCTGTACAGTAACCGTTTCGTCTTACTTCACCTATAAAAAGGGAAAAAGTCACCATTTTCACTTTTCTTTTCACTTCCTGAACTTCTGAAACTGCATCTTCTACTAAACGTCTTCTTTCTTCAAACTTTCTTCAAATCTTCACTGCAACAATGGCTTCCGTTCAGACAACCTCCAAAGAAACCACCAAGAAATCTCAAGGTTCTAAGAAATCAAAGGAGCTCGCTCCAGTTTATAAGGAGTTGGGTCCAAGAGTGGTTGAGAATCAACAGTACGTTCCAGAACCTCCTATTGAAGAAGAGAAACAAGGAGATCCATCATAAACCAACCCTGCTTCGACTGACACAAACTCCACCAATCTTTCACATGAAGAACTTGAGACCCTGAAGGTACAAAGGCCACTGGAGTAAAAATTGTGTCAGAAGTAGGGTACGTGGGAGACGAGTCTGGAGCAGTGCAGTTAGAGAGGTTTTTGCCTACTGACAGTACGTTAAAGGTAGACAAATGTAGCTATAGAGGGACCGAGAAAAAGTCAAATTGCAAGAAGTAGAAATTAAGAAGTGTGACTGATGTCATTGAGCCGGTGGAAAAAAGGCTTTCTAAGCCCAAGAAGAGAGTTTTGGGCATGGTCTCTCCAGTTGGGTCTATCCAATCTAAGGACTCTGTTAGTTCTTGTATTGGCTGGAATTTTGGTAAAACAAAGTTGAACAATGTTGATGTCATAACATTGCTTCCTAACATTAGTTGTTGTAAGGGTTGAAGTTTGAGAACTGATGTCACATGTGATGTCTTGACATCAGTTGGCAGAAAATCAGAACATCAGGCTGTGATGTTTTAGGGTTGCACGTGTTAGTTTGTTTTGAGGAGATCTGTTAGAGAGATTGGATGCGAATATCTTGGAGAAGATATTGGATGCGATATTTTCAATCAGATATAGAGCAGATCATGTAACTAACATTAGGGCTGATTTGAAAAGATTTAAAAAGATTAAAAGATCAAATCTGTTTTAAATTCTGTTTAATAACATATCAAATCAGATTTTTTGGAAGAGGTCCAAGCCCAAGTCAGAATTATATTTAAAGCAGCCTCAACCCTTGTGAAATAGAACGAAGAAAGAGAGCTAAAGACTGAGTGTCATTTGTGTCTTCGTGTGTGTTTTGTAAACCATTCTTGTTTGAATTGGGGTTACTATTTTGAGTTGTAATTGGTTTCTCTAGAGCTGTTAAGCAAGAGAGAGTTGTTCTTGATCAAAGCTATTAAGCAAGATCAAGGTGTGGTTTAAAGTGTAATCTTTGAATTGTATCACTGAGGTGATTTAGGCAGTGAGTGGTTTCTCATATCTAAGTGGTCTCTTAGGTAGAAGTGTCATTGGGTAGTGATTAAGATTAGTAGATGTCAACTGGGATTGTTGAGTCTGTAATTTAATACTACTAATAGTGAATTTCCTCCCTGGCTTGGTAGCCCCCAGACGTAGGTAGTTGGACCGAACTGGGTGAACAATTCTTTGTGTTGATTTACTGTTGTTATAGCCTTGTTCATATTAGCAGATTGTGTTGTTGTGACATCACACTTAACATCACACATCTGATACCAGAATTTCAATTGGTATCAGAGCAGGCATCCTGCTCTGCATCTGGGTGAGATCTGGGGCTGATACTTTCTGGTGCAATGGACAAGGAGTGTGGTGGATTTGTGAATAGAACCCCTATTCTAGATGGCTCAAATTATGACTATTGGAAACCTCGTATGATTACATTCTTGAAGTCATTAGACAGCAGAGCCTGGAAGGCTATTTTGAAAGAATGGAAACATCCTGTTATTGTGGAAAAGGATGAGAATGGAAAGGAAGTAGAGGGTAGCTCAAAACTGAAACCTGAAGAAGAATGGACCAAGGAAGAAGATGAACTTGCACTTGGAAATTCAAAAGCCTTGAATGCCATCTTTAATGGTATTGACAAGAACATCTTTAGGCTGGTAAACACTTGTGAAGTAGCTAAGGAAGCTTGGGATGTCTTGAAAACTACTCATGAAGGAACCTCCAAAGTCAAGATGTCAAGACTTCAACTTTTGACAACAAAGTTTGAAAATCTGAAGATGAAGGATGATGAGACTATCCATGATTTCCACATGAACATCCTTGAGTTGTCAAATGCTTCTAGTGCCCTAGGAGAGAGGATAACTGAAGAGAAGCTGGTGAGGAAAATTCTTAGATCTCTTCCCAAGAGATATAAAATGAAGGTGACAACAATAGAAGAAGCCCAAGACATCAGCAAGATGAGGGTTGATGAGTTGATAGGTTCTCTTCAAACCTTTGAATTAGGAATGGAAGAGGAACCTGGAAAGAAAACCAAAAGTATAGCTTTGGTATCTAGTTCTGAAGATACTAAGAAAGAGAATGGTGCTGAGTCTCAGGAGGAGCTGTCCCATGCTATTGTTTTGCTGGGAAGACAGTTTAATAAGGTTATGAAGAGGATAAATAGGAGTTATAATCCTAATGTCAAGAACATCACATCTGACACCAACAGATCAGGAGATCAGGGGAAGAAAACTAGAGATGAAGAAAAGACCAATAATGACAAAGGATTTCAATGCTTTGAGTGTGAAGGGTATGGTCATGTCAAGAAAGAATGTCCTACATATCTCAAAAAGCAGAAAAAGGGGTTATCTGCTTCCTGGTCTGATACTGATAGTGAGAGTGAATCTGAAAAAGAATCAGCTAAGCTTGTTAGAGCTATGATTGGGGTTTGTGAGTCAGATGATGATTCATGTGATGATGAGGTTTCTTATGAAGAGCTTGCTGCCTCTTATAAAGAACTGTGCATGAGAAGTGAACAAGTCTGTCTTGAAGGAGAAAAGTTAAAGAAAATCATAGTGCAGTTATAAGCTGAAAAAACTGAACTAGAAAATGAAGTCAGTATGCTTAACTCTAAACTGGATTCTATGACCAAAACTGTCAGAATGTTGAACAATGGTACGGAGGCTCTAGACAACATTCTTAGTATTGGAAAACTTGCTGGAGACAAAAGTGGTTTGGGATTCAACAATGGTGCAGCCTCTAATGATGTTATTACCAGTTCTAAACCAGTGATGTTACAACAGATGTTTAAACATCCTGACAGGATTCCTTCTAGGAAGAAATTCAGGCGCTGGAGATGTCATCACTGTGGGCGTTTTGGACACATAAAGGCCTACTGTTATAAGCTACATGGGTATCCTCAAAAGGTACATCAGTTTGTTCCCAGACAGAACTTTCA
Organism: Lathyrus tuberosus; assembly: GCA_022829125.1. NCBI lineage: Eukaryota > Viridiplantae > Streptophyta > Magnoliopsida > Fabales > Fabaceae > Lathyrus > Lathyrus tuberosus. Next base: position 7,898,881 of record JALAZF010000082.1, on the reverse strand, counting down.
CAGAGGTAGTCAGGTCACCAAGTCTAAGAAGCAATGGGTTCCAAAAGGTAAAAGTACCAGCTTAATAGCTCACACTTCTCTTAGGGTTTCTACCAAAGAAGACTGGTACTTTGATAGTGGGTGTTCAAGACACATGACTGGAGTTAAGAATTTGTTGGTAGATGTTAAGCTCCACTTTTCAGGTCATGTAACTTTTGGTGATGGTGTCAAAGGAGAAATCAAGGGGATGGGAAAGCTGAACTGTGCTGGTGCTCCTAGACTGGATGATGTTCTACTTGTCAAAGGGTTGACAACAAATTTGATCAGTATTAGTCAACTTTGTGATCAAGGATTAAAAGTAGACTTTACAAAATCTAAGTGCAATGTCACAAATGAGAAAGGAGAAGTCATCATGAAGGGTGTTAGGTCCAAAGACAACTGTTATCTATGGGTGCAACAAGACTCAAGTACCACAACATGTGTTTTTGCTAGAGATGATGAAGTCAAAGTCTGTCATCAAAAGTTGGGACATCTTCATCTGAAGGGAATGAAGAGAATCATATCCTCAGAAGCAGTCAGAGGAATCCCCAAACTTAAAATTGAAGAAGGAAAAGTTTGTCGAGATTGTCAAAAAAGGAAGCAGACCAAGATGTCACATCAGAAGCTTCAACATGACACCACCTCTAAAGTCTTGGAACTTCTTCATATGGACTTAATGGGACCTATGCAGGTAGAAAGTCTAGGTGGGAAGAAGTATGCTTATGTTGTTGTAGATGACTATTCAAGGTACACCTGGGTGAGCTTCATTAAAGACAAATCAGAGGTGTTTGATGTTTTTAGAGATCTTTGTCAAAGACTCCAAAGGGAAAAGGAGAGTAATGTTATTAGAATAAGGAGTGATCATGGAAGAGAGTTTGAAAATAGCAAGTTTGCTGAATATTGTTCTGCTGAAGGCATAAGTCATGAGTTTTCTTCTCCAATTACTCCTCAGCAAAATGGAGTTGTTGAAAGGAAGAATAGAACTATTCAAGAGTCTGCTAGGGCAATGATCCATGCCAAGAAGCTTCCCTATCATTTCTGGGCTGAAGCCATGAATACTGCCTGCTATATTCACAACAGAGTTACTTTGAGAAGAGGCACTTCAGCTACTTTGTATGAACTATGGAAGGGAAGAAAGCCAACTGTGAAGTACTTTCATGTTTTTGGAAGTAAATGTTATATTCTGGCAGATAGAGAACAGAGAAGAAAAATGGATTCCAAAAGTGATGAGGGAATATTTCTGGGATACTCTACAAATAGCAGAGCTTATAGGGTTTTCAACTCTAGAACCAAGGTTATGATGGAGTCTATAAATGTGGTGATTGATGACATTGATAAGCAGGAAGATGTTGATGTCCTGGATGATGTTGAAACATCAGTTGAAGAAGTCACAGCAGAAACTGAAGACAAAAGTGGGTTTCCCAGTCCTGTTGATGAGCCTGAACCTGAACAATCTAATAAAGAACCATCTATTAGAGTGCAAAAGGACCATCCAAAAGAGCTTATCATAGGTGATCCTAAATCAGGGGTTAGCACTAGATCAAGAGAGGTTGTGTCAAATTCTTGTTTTGTTTCCAAAATTGAGCCCAAAAATGTCAAAGAAGCATTGACTGATGAGTTTTGGATTAATGCCATGCATGAAGAGCTGGAACAATTCAAAAGGAATGAAGTGTGGGATCTTGTACCAAGGCCTGATGGAGTTAATGTGATTGGCACCAAGTGGATTTACAAGAATAAATCTAATGAACAAGGAGTGGTCACCAGAAACAAGGCCAGATTAGTTGCTCAGGGATACACTCAGGTTGAAGGAATTGATTATGATGAAACCTTTGCCCCTGTGGCAAGACTGGAATCTATCAGATTACTTTTAGGGGTGGCTTGTAATTTCAAATTCAAGCTTTTTCATATGGATGTTAAGAGTGCCTTCTTGAATGGTTACTTAAATGAAGAGGTGTATGTTGATCAACCAAAAGGATTCATTGATCCAACATTTCCTGACCATGTTTACAAACTAAGGAAAGCTCTCTATGGTTTGAAGCAAGCACCAAGAGCTTGGTATGAAAGGCTTACTGAATTCCTGGCTGTGAATGGCTATAGAAAATGAGGGATTGACAAGACTTTGTTTGTTAAAGAGGAAGGAGGAAAACTGATGATAGCTCAAATATATGTTGATGACATAGTATTTGGTGGGATGTCAGATGCAATGGTGAAACATTTTGTGAAACAGATGCAGTCTGAGTTTGAAATGAGTCTTGTTGGAGAGCTCAACTATTTTCTAGGTCTACAAGTTAGACAAATGGAAGACTCCATATTCATATCCCAGAGCAAGTATGCAAAGAACATTTTTAAGAAGTTTGGTCTGGAAAATGATAATCACAAGAGGACACCTGCTCCTACTCACTTAAAGTTGTCCAAGGATGAACATGGTGTGAGTGTGGATCAAAGTCTATACAGAAGCATGATTGGTAGCTTATTGTATCTCACAGCTAGCAGACCTGATATTTCTTTTGCTGTTGGAGTGTGTGCCAGATATCAATCTGAGCCTAAAGTTAGTCACTTGAATCAAGTGAAAAGGATTCTAAAATATATGAATGGGACTAGTGACTATGGAATGCTTAACAGTCATGGACCAGGCACTGAGTTATGTGGTTTTTGTGATGCTGATTGGGCAGGGAGTGCTGATGATAGAAAAAGTACTTCAGGAGGTTGCTTCTTCTTAGGGAATAATCTGATATCTTGGTTTAGTAAGAAGTAGAACTGTGTGTCTCTTTCTACTGCTGAGGCTGAGTACATAGCAGCAGGGAGTAGTTGTTCACAACTGTTTTGGATGAAGCAAATGTTAACTGAATACAATGTCAAGCAAGATGTCATGACATTGTACTGTGATAATTTGAGTGAAATCAATATCTCCAAGAACCCTATTCAGCATAGCAGGACTAAGCATATTGATACAAGACATCATTTTATAAGAGATTTGGTTGAAGACAAAGTAGTTGCTTTGGAACATGTTGCTACAGATAAACAATTAGCTGACATTTTTACTAAAGCCTTAGATGCAAATCAATTTGAAAGTTTAAGAAGCAAACTGGGAATTTTCATTTATGAGGATTAGGTGTGCTGGAAGGAGTATTAGTGCAATTGTGATTTTGCATATGTTTAAAGGAAACAACATTTTATTCAACTGCTGAAAGCATACAAGATTGGATTTGAGTATAGCAAGAGCAAACAAAGTGTCTACAGATTATCCCAACCCCCTGCATCAAGAAATTTTTTCCAATCTTCATCCCATTCATCATCAGAAGCATAAAGTTGGACTGGAGGTTTTTTGATGTTTTTCATCATGGTTTCTGATGCTTTTCGTGTTCGTGTTGCTCCTGAAGAAGTCCCAGCGGCTGTCATTGTTTTGTTCTTATTCTTCAGTGGATCTGGTTTCTTGACCTCCTGCATGTGGTTCTTCCCTGCATCTTTGTTAGACTGACTCATACTTGTTTGTTGTCTGGTGCTGTTAGAAAGAAGAAGGCTTGGATTTTATAGTTCTATAAGAATCCATTGTTTGTATCGCCTGACCAGTCAAAGGTTTTGGAAATTGTGTTCCTTGGGAAGCTTGTTATTTGACCATGTCTTAATGGCTGTGTTTGCTGTAGAAGTTGTCCAATTATGGCTAAAAAGGGGGAGAGTTAGCCTATGTGCCTATGTTTGGAGTTGTCTAGGCTTGAGGGGGAGTGTGAATGTTTGAACAACTGGTATGTTGGTTCCTGTTTTGAGGGGGAGTTTAGCTTTGTGCAGATGTTGGATGTGATAAATTGTGATTGCTGCTGGTTGTGAGTATGAAGTTTTTCCGCAGCAGGTACCTCTGATGTTGGCAGAGATTGTTTTAGCCAAAATTAGCCAAAGGGGGAGATTGTTAGTTCTTGTATTGGCTGAAATTTTGGTAAAACAATGTTGAACAATGTTGATGTCATATGTCTGATGTCATAGCATTGCTTCCTAACATTAGTTGTTGTAAGGGTTGAAGTTTGAGAACTGATGTCACATGTGATGTCTTGACATCAGTTGGCAGAACATCAGAACATCAGGCTGTGATGTTTTAGGGCTGCACGTGTTAGTTTGTTTTGAGGAGATCTGTTAGAGAGATTGGATGCGAATATCATGGAGAAGATATTGGTTGCGATATTTTCAATCAGATATGGAGCAGATTATGTAACTAACATTAGGGCTGATTTGAAAAGATTTAAAAAGATTAGAAGATCAAATCTATTTTAAATTCTATTTAATAACATATCAAATCAGATTTTTTGGAAGAGGTCCAAGCCCAAGTCAGAATTATATTTAAAGCAGCCTCAACCCTTGTGAAAGAGAATGAAGAAAGAGAGCTAAAGACTGAGTGTCTTTTGTGTCTTCGTGTGTGTTTTGTAAACCATTCTTGTTTGAATTGGGGTTACTATTTTGAGTTGTAATTGGTTTCTCTAAAGCTGTTAAGCAAGAGAGAGTTGTTCTTGATCAAAGCTGTTAAGCAAGATCAAGGTGTGGTTTAAAGTGTAATCTTTGAATTGTATCACTGAGGTGATTTAGGGAGTGGGTGGTTTCTCATATCTAAGTGGTCTCTTAGGTAGAAGTGTCATTGGGTAGTGATTAAGATTAGTAGATGTCAATTGGGGTTGTTGAGTCTGTAATTTAATACTACTAATAGTGAATTTCCTCCCTGACTTGGTAGCCCCCAGACGTAGGTAGTTATACCGAACTGGGTGAACAATTCTTTGTGTTGATTTACTGTTGTTATAGCCTTGTTCATATTAGTAGATTATGTTGTTGTGACATCACACTTAACATCACACATCTGATACCAGAATTTCAGACTCGGTTAAACCTTTTTCCCAACTGTCTTACTTTGGTTCTTTGAAAAATAGATTGCCTTGCCATTCAGCATTATCCTTTCGTAATCAGCGAACAAATACCTTGTTCAGAAGACACAGTAGATTATTTTGCTGGGGCTATTCTATTTTTTGATCCTATGTCGGATTACGATGTTCGTATGTGCAATTCTAAATTTTTGGAAAACATGGAATCTAATGTTTGGGGTAAAATTTGGACGCTATATCTAACATTTGTGTTACACTGAGGGATCCGAAGAAAGATTATTCAAAGAAGATCGTGAAAATGGAGGCAAAGGATAAGGCTAGATTAAATTCCATGAGGGCGAAAAAAGGAGAGCTATGATTATAGGTTCTATGAACATCAGAGGAGGAGGTCATTTCTCTAATAGAAAGAGGATAAGTAACATTATAAAGTCAGGTAATGCAGAGATTTTTTTCATTCAAGAATCGAAGCTGAGGGTGGTCGATACTAAAATTATTAGTAGTTTGTGGAGTAATCAGGAGGTGGGGTGGTCCAATAGTAATTTTGTAGGCCAATCTAGAGGTATTATCACTTTATGGAATGCAGATTAAATTAACCCTATTTTCTCATTCAGAGGCAAAGGATATCTTGGAGTTAAATTGACTTGGAAGAATGATGTCTACTATGCAGTTAATGTTTATTCAGCTTGCATCATTCATCCAAAATGCAAATTGTGGAGTAATCTGATTCATCTTAAGATGAAGATGAATGATATATTATGGATTATGGGAGGAGATTTTAATGTGGTTTCAAATTCTTCATAAAGAAAGGGGCTGGCTATTTTTAGCAGAAATTCGGAGCAGAGGGAGTTCAAGGCTTTTATCAATGAGTTGAATTTGATTGATTTTCCGGTGTCTGGTAATAGATTTACTTGGTTTAGCAGACATGGTAAAGCCATGATTATATTAGATGGGTTTTTAGTGGATGATTCAATCATTGATAGATGGGGTGTGGTGGGGAAAATTATTGGCAAGAGGGACATCTCTGATCATTGTCCAATTTGGGTGAAGATTAGTGCAATTATTTGGGGGCATAAACCTTTTAAAACTAATGATTGTTGGTTCGAAAAACAATAAATTCCTTAATTTTGTCGAGAATGAGTGGAAATAATCAAAAGTAGAAGGTACAAGTGATGATATTATTAAAGAAAAGCTCAAAAATTAGAAGTAAAGTCTAAGAAGATGGAATAAAGATATCTTTAGTTGGCATGATCTTAAAGTAGAGGTAGAAGTGGAGTTTATGAATGAAATTGATAGCCAACTGATTCTTGGTGTTGTGAGCGACATAAAGGAGTTGGTCGATAACCACTATTTAGCTAGCAAGTCTATGTGGAAGAATCATCATATCAAAGACAATATGATTCTCCAAAAAGGTAGGATAAAGTGGAATCAGGATTGCGATTTGAATTCAAAATAATTTCACAATTTGATTAAGGGGAGAGTTAGGAGGAAATTCATTGGTTTGATTGAAACGGATAATAGTGTGGTGGACTCTGTTGATGATGTTAAAGAAGCTGTTAGAAGTTTTTTCAAAGACAAATTTTCAAAATTTGAAGTTAACAGACCCACATTAGAAGGTCTTTTTTAGCACCTTATCAGAGGCAGAAGTATTATATCTGGAAGCGCCTTTCGCTGAGGGTGAAATCAAAGCAGCAGTGTGGAGTTGTGTCGGGGCTAAGAGTCCGGGGTCCCGACGGATTCAACTTCGTGTTCATTAAAAAGTGTTGGTTCATCATGAAGAAGGGGATTATTTCATCTGTGAAGGATTTTCATCATAATGCTTATCTTCCTAAAGCGGTAACCTCTTATTTCCTTACTCTTATTCCAAAGGTTCTGCATCTTATCAACCTTGGTGAATATAGGCCCATTTGTTTGGTAGGAAGTTTATATAAAATTGTGGCAAAATTGTTAGCTGCTTGATTAAAAACGGTAGAAGAGGTCTTATTTCTCACTGTTAATCTGTGTTTGTTCCCGGGAGGCAACTGTTGGATGGAGTTCTAATAGCTAATGAAGTGGTAGATAAGGCTACTAGGGATAAAAAGGAATGTATTTTTTTAAAAGTTGATTTCAAAAAGGCGTACGATTGTGTTAACTGAGATTTTCTTCGTTCTATGATGAGAAACATGGGATTTAGCAGCACGTGGATGAGGTGGATGTAGGCTTGTATATTCACGTGTCATTTGTCTATTTTAGTTAACGGGATCCCTACGAAGGATTTTGAAGTGGGGGAGGTTTAAGACAGGGAGATCCGCTATCTCCTTTTCTTTTTGTGATAATGGTAGAAGGATTCACTAGTATGATAAAAAGGCTTTTGAGTTGGGAGATTTTGAAGGTTTTCATGTTGACAAGATATTATTTAGTTTGTAGAAGACACCTTAATAATTAGAGGAGGAGGTTGGAAAAATATTTGGAGTATTAAAGCTACTCCGAGGGCATTTGATATTATTTCCGGATTGGGGGTGAATTTTCATAAGAGTGGACTTATTGGCATAAATGTTAATAGACATTATCTTTTGGTTGCAGCTAACTTTCTTTCATGTAAGATTGAGGAATCTTCATTTCGGTTCTTGCGTATATCAATATAATGCAACCCAAGAAAGATTAATACTTGGTCACCTATTGTAGACAAGTTCAAAGCAAAGTTGGCTTTATGGAAAACGGGTTTTTTTTTTCTTTCTGGCAGAATAACAATCATTAATTCTATCATGTCAAGTCTGCCTATTTTCTTGTTTTCGTTCTACAAAGCTCCTGTTAGCGCATGGAAATACATTGATAAGCTTAGGAAGCGATTTCTTTGGGGCGACTCAGAAGCGAAATTGAAAATTCATTGGGTGAAGTGGAAAGTGGTGTGTAGGGCGAAGGAAAAGGGAGGATTGGGGATTAAAAGTTTAGAGGAATTTAATCTAGAACTTTTAACCAAATGGAAGTGGATGATTTCGGAAGATAAAAAATATTTATGGAAGAAGGTTTTAAAAGCGAGATATAGTGGTATTGAGCATCAAATGTTGTCGAACAATCTGTGTACGAGAAGGTCATCCTCTTTATGGTGGAAGGACTTGATCAAAAGTGGTCCATTTACTACTAACTTAGGTTTCTCTTTTGCAAATTATGTTTCTTTTAAGTCGGGAGGAGGAAATTGAATACCATTTTGGACAACTTCTTGGAATAGTACAAGCACTTTTGCTGAATATTTTGAGGATTTGTTTGCTATTACCAAGTCCAAAGAAGCTAACGTGAACTCGATAGGCAAATGGTGCAGTGGGAGTTGGCAGTGGGGGTGACTTGGGAATTCCATTGCTGAAACAGGAGGATGTGTTGCTCAGAATTCATTCTTTGAAAACTTCATTAGCAGGGGTATCTCCTAACATGGAGGAATCTGATTCATTAGTATGGAATCATGATGATTATGCTGACTATAAAGTCAGTTTGGTTTATGAGGTGATGTTGGAAAATAGAAACTAGAAGATGCATTCTTTCGATCAAAGAAGTGTGTTTCATGGTTTATGGAAGATCAAAGTTCCTAATTGAATTTTATCATTTGGATAGAGATTATTTTGGAATAGATTGGTGAGAAAAGATCAACTTCCCAAAAGAGGTTTTCTTAACATTGACAGGGCTTGTGTTTTCTATAATCAAGAGGAAGAAGATTTGAAACATCTTCTTTTTGTTTTCCCAGTTTCTTTGATAGTTTGGGAAACAGTTGGAGTTTGGTGTGGTTTTGAGAACTATTTTCAGGTTGTTATTGGAATTACTTCTTGGAGTGTAGTGGTTTGCGTAATTCTATAGTCGGTAATTTTAAGTTGGGATCGATTTGATTGGCGGTGGTGTGGAATTTATGGAAGGCGAGGAATGAGATAATCTATAAAGAATGTAATTGTAATGTTAATGATATCAGTTGGAACATTAAATTTGTTGTTTGAATGGTCTTGCATTAGGGAAATTCCTTATTCCAACTCTAACTTTCTGGCTTTTTTCTCAGATCCTATTAGTTGTTTAAGGTAGTTTAGTGTTGGTTGAGAATTTCTCTTCTTGCTTTTTGCTCTTCTATTGTAATGGGTTAGAATGCCCCCTTGTATTCTTTATCAATATTAATTGCTTTTAGAAAAAAATTAATTTAAAGTAATTTAAAAAAAAAATAGTATTGGAGGTAATGTTTTAAAAATTAGACCGAACCACCCGATTCGATCGATTGGATCGGGAACCGGATCTGAGTCCGGTCTAATCAACATTTTAAACTGTTAGTGGGTCAAAATCAGAGTAAAATTGGAAAAACTGAATTGAACCATCCAAAATCGTTCGAACCAAAGAATCAGGCCGATTTTATAAAAGTGTCAAGTTAAAAAAACATCAAATTGACTATTTTAAATTTTTTTTTCACATTCCACTTTCTCAAAAAATAATTCTTTATTTTTTCTACAACCATACAAACTTCTCAGTTCTATCACTTCGTTATAGTTTTTTTATTCAACCATGTTCGATCATCGTCACACCGTCTCTTTTAAACATAGTCACGTTATCCAAGTCAATATTGATTGTCGTTTAACTCAATATTATTTTTCATTGTCCAATTTTATTTATTGTCGTTCAACTCGCATTCACCTACCGTTGTTCAATTAAGTATATTATATTGTTTATTTTTGGTGATTCTATCATATTTAATTTTTGTATTCTTAATTATTTAAAATTTATTTTAGTATGTTCTATTATTTTAATTTTGCTTTAAATGTTTTTTTTAAACTTATTTTTATTGTAACTCTTGTTGGGGAGTTTTTCAACTAAGGAGCATTAAACATTGTGGGACTTCCTATTAAGGGATACCTTTGTGAGAGACACCACATATTCACCCAAAACTTGGGTTCTCTCACTTATAAATGCTTAAGTCTCCACATTTCCAACCAATGTGAAATTATTACCCACACTACTCACACTTGCTACATTCTCAAGACTCTCTCTCAAGTGTGAGTCCACAATACTCCTCCTCAAGTGAAAACTCTTTTACTTCCACAAACTCTTATACCGCATGAAACGTTTCTTACTCACCACCCCTGTGACGTCGTTTGACTTTTGATACAAGTAAGTCAGTCCCTTCCTCGAATCAAAGGCTCATGATACCATATGTTGGAGGAGTTTTTCAACTAGGGAGCATTAAACATTGTGGGACTTCCCTTTAAGCAACACCTTTGTGAGATACACACCATATATTCACCAAAAACCTTAACGTGATAGGTGGATGAGTTCTCTCACTTATAAATGCTTAAGTCTCCACATTTCCAACCAATATAATACTATTATCCACACTACTCACACTTGTTCAATTCTAATCAATTCTTTAGTTTATCTAATCTTCAAATTAAATCAACGCTTCACTTGAGTAGCTACAGTTAATATATCAAAATAATAAAGAAAAATTTATTGTTCTATGAACTTTCTTCCCTTTATTTTGAGTTTGGGTACATGATGTTCCCTACTTTTTCCCACGTAGCACATAATATGAATCTCAATTATACATGTATTACTTTGAGAGAGGTAGTGAGTTTGACCTGTAAACCAAAGCTATAACCATTTATTTTAAAGGAAGAAAAAAGAAGCCTTTAAACATGCTTACTTGGGTTAAAAAGAAAAGAAAAAGGAAAATAAAGCTTTCGAAAGTATATCTCATATTTTTAGTGGATAAAAAGTCCTCTTATTTTTGCTAACCTTGACCACCACAGTATAGGATTTTTAATCTGACCTAGTTTATTTTTTATAGTAGCAATTAGGAAACTATGTGACATTACAAAATCTTCATATGATTAAAGATGTTTTTATGCTTTCATGAACAAAGGTATTTGGTAGGTCTTGTCATTGTTAGATTGGCATGTAAGAGACAAAATCACACACAAACACTCACAAAAGAAAAAGCACTCAACTAAAAAGAGTTTATGCATGCACACTATTTTTTTTTGGTGATGAGTAATTATACTTGACAACTTAGTTATAAGTTGATAAAAAATTCAGTAATATGCCAATACACGAAAATTAAGGAAATTTCTTAACGCATCTTATATGTTATTTAGGTATTACGTAAAAATACTTAAATGTTTTTAGATTTTGAAGATATATTTTCGAACGCACCAAATTTTAACTGTACGTTAAAATATTTCGGAGAAGCATCTCCGTTACAATTTAAAACGCAGCACACTAAGAAGTCATTATACATGTTTATTGTACCGGATATGCATCTCTATTAATTTTACGGAGATACATCTCCGTAGTATCAGAACAGAGTAGTATGTGTTATGTTTTGTTTATGTGTATTTATATGAAGATTTATACGCGTTATGTACCATGTTATGTGACAAGATTTAAATCATACAATCGATATACAAAAAATGACGTACATAAATTCAGATGGTTCAAAAATGTCATATATATAAATAAAAGACCAATAAATGTCAAAAGTCGAGAACAACGATAAAGTAGCATGATGTCAAAATAAAATACAATCCATTGTACAACTACTATATACTAATCTACTACTGTGTATGTCAGTCTACATCTCCTCTGTCTCCTCTACCTCCTCGGGCTCCTCGACAATCAATCCCCCCGTCCTCCGACGCTGTCTCTGATACATCAATGCCCCCCGTGCCTCCGTTATGATAGCATCTGGGACCTATCTCACATCAGATCCATCAGGGAAGATACATCTGTCAATGCCGACATGCGCAATATCCACTATGCGACGACATCTAGGCAAGACATCCTCACTGTGATCTAATTGTGTCTGCTCCTCCTCTAATATCTCCTAATGAACTGGCCTCGGCGGATCTCCTAGAGCAGTATGCACCATGTATGGATATGAAACCCTGAATAACCATTTGATATACCTATCGACGTAGCTCCAATCGCTCATAGCTATGGTACTCTGCGCCTCCTTCGATACCAAATGACTCTCATAATCATCGAACATGCCAACCATCTATCTACGTGTCAAAGCAGGAGGAACAGAGACAACAAGGTGTCTGAGAATGGTCTGAGTGTAGCCGAACTATCGCATGACACGCTTGGAGAGATGAGAAGCAATTAGATGTGATCTACAAGCTAACCATCCAATGTATAGCACTATCTCGTCAAATGGTCGTGTCTCACGGTGATCGACATAGCTGTTGAAGTGCATATCCTCAGCAACCAAGTGGTCAAGATACACTATAAATGACTCAGTCGTCTGGTTCCCTCAGAGCGGGGAAAAATAGTAGCACGCAGCGTATCCTCAGTGTAAGTCGATACACTCGCCCATCCAGAGATGCGCGGGAAGTGCTGGAGCCTCCAAGCCTGAAAATTTTGAAACACATGAATCATCAGTAATGGTGTTGCAAAGATGAAATGAAAATGACATAGAAACATTAAAAGACCAATAAATATTATCGTCAGTAGTGTGATGCTGCCTGTGACCTATTTTGTCTTCCACCTACATCCCTCTGATAATTTCGAGTACAGATAGACCAAACAACTGACCCCTAGTTGTACTCATGGATCCGCTGGAAATTCTCGAAGTACCGTAGGTAGACCACGTCTATGTAAGTAGCACTCTTGTCCATAAAAAACACAATGACAACCAAATATAGCAAGTATACTCTCATAGCATGCGCTCCGTGGAGCGCCACCTACTCATCATCATCTGTAGCCCGATGTGCTCTCTAGAGCTCATATGTATATACCTTTTTCAGGTATTCAAACCTAGCACGAGGCCCCTAGTTCTATCCAACTCCTTCTTCGCCTCCTCTAGGTCAGCTGCCATATAATCATCCATCATCTCGAGTGCCTCATTTTTGGTAATCCTCTCATGATCTAGAAGCCTCCCCCTAATTGGAAGATATAGCAAACATGATACATCGTCGAGTGTGATAGACATCTCACCAAGCGGGAGAAGAAATGATGAGGTCTCTAAATGTCATCTCTCCACGAATGCATTAAGCATCTCACGGTTGATCGTAATAAAACCGGTCATGCACAAGTTGTTCAGGCCAGATAAGGACAACGCTTCCTGAAACCACTCCTCATTTGGCAGAGACAAGCCAATAATATTCCACCCGAGGTTAATATTCTTCAACGGATCACGTTCTTGAAAAAAATGAAAAATCAATGTCAGAAACTTGTCAATTAAAAAGAATGAATCCAACTAATGCTACTTCTCCATCCAGATATGCCTGACAATATAGTCTGGGTACAGAGGCAGTAGTGATAAATCTACAGGGCCTCCCCCAAATGCCTCTGCCTTAGCATCCGCAACAGCCTTACCCTCCTGAGGTGGCACTGGCTCAGCAGCATCTGCCGTATGAGGTGACACTAGCTCAGAAGCACCTATATTATCAGTAGTATAAGGTGGCATTGGTGCCTCCGGTACCACTGGTGACTCGGGTACCTCAGGCGCCTGAATAGGTGAAACCTGGTGCCTATGAGAGGATAGAGGGAGTGATGCATCGGTAGGTGAAACTAGTTTTCTTCCCTAAAACTAGATGGCTATGCATGGCCAGAGGGACAAGGAGCCTCCAAAACGTGATGACTCTTCTCCCGCCGCACTGATGCGTGTTATGCGACCCTTCTGTGCCCCCGTCTATTGTGTCTATCAACCATTATGCCTGTAAGTTAAAGTAAAGCAGACAATTAGTGCAAGCAAACAACACCATAAGCAAGAAAATAAAAAAATTACTGAAAAAATTCCGAAGATGTATCTCCAGAATTTTCTACAACTCAGCTGGTGCTTTAATGGCGGCAATGCAAACATGGAAACACAAAAAATATTCCATTGATAATATATATATATATATATATAGAGAGAGAGAGAGAGAGAGAGAGAGAAGTAACTCATGACTCAATTTTTTCTATTCAAATCATGAAATGGCCATTAGAGGAATCAAGCGAGTGAGAGCTCGGGTTGTTGACTATAGTTTGGATTGCTTGACCTGAATTTGTTTCTATGATTGTTATAATTCTCTAATACCTGGCAAATGAGGCGTCCTTGGAAGAGTAAATTTGGGTCATACTAACAAAGGAGGAAATCATTCCCCTAATTAAGGAGGAAATCACTATTCCCTTAACTCCCACGTACTTGTAGGGAAGTCGATGGAAGACCAGTTGCTCCCCTTAATCCGCTTAACTATTAATATCCCAACCCTTATATCCTTCACTAATTTTCCATACCCAAGATAAGATAATCAGAGCATATAAACCCTCATATGACCACCTTCGTGAACAAGGTTACAAAATTGTATTACTTACAAGTACAATTAACGTTTATCGTGGGGTCTTGGTAAAACTAATAAAGTAGACTATAGTCACATCAAATTTTCACTCCCCTCATTCATATTCTTATATATGCTGACACGATGAGGCATTATAACAACTAGCAGCGTCGACATCGACAATAATGAGGCTTTAGAAGAGATGTGTATTGCTATGAAAGAATTGCGAGGTTCCAACTGAGCTTTACAGGAGAACTTTCCAACCCTTTCGGAGAGATATCAAGAAGACGTTCAGGTCAAGGGCGAGGTACTAGAACTCAATCTCTCTCTGACAAGATTTGGGGAGCTCGTGTGCCAAAAAACTTTAAACCACTATCACTAGTAAAGTTGAATGGGAAGAGCGACCCCAACAACACACCGTCATCATCAACACTCAGGTGGAAATTATAGGCGCATATGATTCCTTGAAGTGAAAACCCTTGTCAAATAAATTCAAGGACGCGACCTTCAGGTGGTTCATGAACCTCCCCCGCCTTTAAGTGGCAAGCTACAAAGTAAATTGGTCCATATGATTTCAACAAGTAAGCACCGAAAGGTTTCCACGATTAACCTGTTCAATGTTTGCAAAAAGAATGCATGGTCTTTAAGGGAATACCTCACCTATTTCAAAGAGGTGACCATCAAAGTGATACATCCAAACTAGGAGATGTTCATTGGAAAATTCCATAACTATTTGAGAGTTAAGCATTTCAACGAGTCTCTCACCTAGAAGCCCACTGCCTTCATGAATGATATCACTGCACTAGTTGAATCTTACATCAATGGGAAGAGAGAAATGAAGGGAAGGAAATTTAGGATGTCAAAAAGTGAGCCTTCAACAGATCAAATTCAATGCAGCAACAACACATAAGCCACTACACCTCGCGAGTTAGAGAGAAGGCAACTTTCAAATATAGTGGGTGGTCCACAGATGACTTGAATCCCCTTATGATGTCAAATATTATATACCCACGAGATACTGCTCCCACCAACACCTAAGTCATACACCATGGGGCTAGAACCCAATAGATGGTGAAAATACCACAAGTCGAAGGGTTATTATACTAATGAATTATACCCACACAAGAGAGAGATTGATCAACTTATACAAGAAGGTCACTTGAAAAAATATGTCTGAGGGAGCTCTCAGCAAATAGTGGGAAAGTCTAGAACTCAGGGACGAAATCCACCTAGAAGCCTCACAAAAGGATCCTTGCCACCTTATTAAGAAATACATTGTTGGACCTTCACAGAGAGATCACTCTTGCCTTATCAAGCAATACATTATTGAACCCTCGAAGAAGGATTCTTGCCTCCTTATAAGGTTAGACCTTGTTGGACCTTCACAGAGGGATTCCTGCCACATTATTAGGAAATACATTCTTGGACTCTTATAGAGGAATCTTTGATACCTTATTAGGCATTACATTGTTAGACCCTGACAACGGGATCCTGCCTCCTTATAAGGAAATTTTGTTGGATCCCAAGTCACAATCATCAATGTCTATCATGTTATCAAAACTCGACCTCATTAGGGAGTCATCGATGCCTCAATAAGTCGTTATTCAACACCTATTAGGGAACACTCTCCATAACTAAAACTTGATAATACGAATAATAAAATTTAAGAATTCCATAAAAATGCCAAAAAGTGTAAACTTTTTTATTAAATAAACCCAAAGGGCATGGTTACAAACAGATAAGACTGCAAAAATAAAAGAAAGGTGATTAAAAAATAGAAGACATTACTACAAAAGCAGCAAGCAGAAGCATATAGGTTAGGCAGGGTGGACACAATTGGCTCTCCCTCTTCCTGAACTCGCCTCTCCTCATTGACAGGGGTAGCCGCTAGAGTGGGGATATTCTCCCTCTTAATAATAGTATCCAACTCAACCATCACTTGGGCGTTCCCTTCCTCGAGCTTCTTAGCAGCCTCATCTTTATTTTTCTCTGACTCTTTTAACTAGTCACACTCTTCAAAAATGAAATTCAAAGAATTTTGAGGCTTATTAGTTGTCTCCTTTTGGGCGTTCACTTTGGTCTTAAGATCATCAACTAACTTATTTGATTCACATAGGCATTTAACATCACACGCCCCAATAAGAGCCCCCTTAACATATGAGTCTCTAATATTTTTGACATCTGTCTAGACCCTGGATGAGTCGCCATTTGGTGATTGTTTGGAAAGTCAGCAGAGAAATCATGACACGTGTGCACGAAAATTCTAGCATCGAAGTTCTCGTCCCAAAGGAGCGACACCCTTCTCCCTTTTATGGGTCGAGGAAGACGTCCTATTTTTAGGTTTTCCATCCAAATTAACAGTTCCCATATTCTTCGAGTCAATAGGGTGCTTTGGTTGGAATCCTTCGGATGGAAACCTCAAGAAGGAAAGATTTTTTGTACAACCAAAGCAGACTTTATGATCTTTATAGGATGCATAGAAATGATGTTCCTCCAATTCCCGTATTAGTTTTACCCTTGCCTAATAAGCCGATAGGGAGTGTGTGGGGACCGTCATACTATTTCTCGTGTTGATCGGCCTTTTCCTTGGCTTGAAGGGCATTCTTTTGCTCAATAGTCATTGGTTTCATTCACCCCTCAAACAAAGAGGAAATTATTATCTAAAAGAAACATTTAAACTATGAGTTCCCGAATAGACATTAAATTTACATAGATAATTGCATATTTTCTTATCTTTGTCGTTACTCTTATCAAATTCCACCATCTCCCTAGAGCTCATGATACCAAATTCGTCCAAGATATCTAGGACCTCTCTTTTTGTCTCGGTAACAAAATCATAATTTAAACCATTTATTGCCACTTGGTCCACTGTCTAGTAAATGGAAATCAGTTGTTGTCGGTCTCCTAAAACATCATGATAGAAGGATTATCTCGCCCCCTCACTCTCACAGGCCAAACGTTCTAGTTTTTATAATTATTTAAGTGAAGGGCGAAGAGGACCCTCCCCGGGAGGGCGCCCGGGGTGATCCAACCGCCCTTGCTAGTAGTCTTAGTATTGTAGAAGGAGAAAGAGAGACCCACAATAGGAGACACTTCTAAGTTCCTACATGGTATCTCAACTTACCATATAAAGGCTCGTCTATTGAGAGATATTTGAGAAAGTGTGACGTTGATAGTTCTAAAAACCTCAGACTCAAACATTATGTAAGGGACTAACACCCTTAAGTCGTGGATGACATGTAGAAGAAGTCACCCTTGGAGTCAGCAGGGTATTACATGTTGGCCCTTTCGTATTTAGAACAAGGTTCTATGAGAATGTCTTATTTGTCCTCTGAGATAAATAAATTTAAGCTCTTATGAAAGAAGTTGACTTTTTTTCCTACGTTGTGTAAATAGTCTTGTAATCTTCAACTCCAATTTTTTTTGAAGAGTTGAACACCATCAATGGTCCCTAATATTCCTTGGAAATAATAAGAGAATAGGGGTCACTATCAGTGCTAGAATCATAACTACTATTATGACTTCCAAACATCCTTAATTCAACGAGTTTTGTAATCAACCATCTTTTCAGACCACCTCGCGTTTCTAACATATTGCCTCTACATCTCTATGTACTTCACATGAGTAAAAAGTCCTATCACACTCACATTCCCGTCTAAATCCCTAATAATTTCCATGTTGGAAAAAGAAAGGATGAAGGAAAGGGAAAAGTTCAATACCTGCACTTAGGATGATGAAAGATGGAAGATGGAGTTAAACTTTGAAAAATTTAAGAAGAAAATTATGCTTAAAGAATAGGGAATGCAAAGAGATATCAAGGAGAAGAAATTGGTCAGAATCTCGATATGATAAAGCAAATTACCTAGGTCCCATAGGCTATTTCTTCCCTAGCACAGGTACGTGCCAATAATTAGGGAATAAAAGTGTCTACGGATCAATATTGGCACTTTTAAATGATCAATGACTCACAATGATCGGGCCTTTCCAAGAAAAGAGTTATCCTGCCAAAGAATTAAATGTCACACATGTTTCTAGAAACACTTAGGAGACTCAGCCCAAGCAAGGCTTGAGGCACTCGTCCCGAGCTATGATTGATGGAATGCACCATACAAGGCTTGAGAGACTTGCCCTAAGCTATGCTTGAGGGACTCTCCCCAACCCATGCTTGAGGGAATGCCATATCCTATGCTTAAAGGATTCACCTCCTTAGCTTTCAACGAGACCATTCCACATTTAATTTAATCACTTTGTCCTACCCAGGCCTCATGCTTGAGGGACGTTGACACATAACTTTGTTGGATCATAGAGGGAAGCAACCCATGTCCCATTCAACCGAAACAAACCATGAAAGATCCATTAGAGAAATCAAGCGGGCGAGACCTCGTATTGCCCGACTATGGCTTGGATCTACCGACTCTAATCCATGTTTATGTTTGGTCCACCTCTCTAATATGTGGGATATGAGGCGTCATTGAAAGTTCCAATTTAAGTCATACAAAGAAAGGAGGAAACTGCTTTCCCGATTAACGAGGAAACTACTCCCATAATTAAGGAAAAAACCACTCCTCCCCTACTCCCACTTGCTCATTGAAAAGCTTTGAGAAGAATCCTTCCTTCCATTGATCCCACCCATAGACTTGGATATTAATACACAAACCCCTAGGGTTGGGAGGTCATTAACTAATTTCACACACTCAATATTAGATTATCGAAACATAATAACCCTATTGTGATCACCTTCGTTAACTGGGTTACATCATTGTATTTCTTGCAAGTACATATTTAAAAACTATAATTTTATAATCATGTCTATAAAATATAACATTAATTCCAAATTGTTTGATATGAGAAAAAATTATTTTATAAATAACAGTAATTTTGAAATAAATAGTAAATTTTATTATAAAAAAAATTAACTAATATGTTATTGTAGTGATATATTTACAAAAGCATGTTAGTGGAGACACGAGGGCAAGCTTGTAATACGCGCCTGCCTAAGGGTGTGTTGCCTAGACATGATTCCCCCAACAATGGCTTGCCCCAAGGAGAAAACATAGATAGTGATGTGTATGTTGTCCATAACCACATTTGAAAGCAGGCATGACCACGATTATTGAGAAGTAGGCAGTCCACGAGCTTCATGGTCAAGGTGGAACAATGACTACTTCTTAAGATCCCTAAAATCCAGACTCATAAGCCTCTATAAATGACTTAACTAAATGGTCAGGGAGAACAATCTAATACACACCTTGAAAACATACCTAAAATATATCTTCTCACCCTCGCGAGATTTCCTCAACCCACACAAACAATAAAGCCTCTAACAACTCCTACCAACCTAAGGGTGTTATCCATCTATACTTTTTTAGCAAGTTTAGTGGCGGCTCCTATAGCCCCCGATAAAACTGACCTGGGACACATTCTTTCATGTTACCACCATATTAAAACTCAATAATGTCTTTGTTCCTAGTTTTAACTGTCCCCAATCATGGTTAATATGATGTCATAATCTTCTGGACTAGAGGATATTAGAGGTAGCAGCGGTTATAATGCCATGGTAGAAATGAGTGCTATCGTGGATGAGCTGCGTCGGCAAAAATAAAATTTAGAGGACAATATCCTTAACATTAAACAAAGTCAGAAGAAGGCTACTCCCATAGAGGATATAGAAATGCTAGATCCTCGACCCCTCTCAAACGAGATATGGTAAGCACATGTTCCCGAGGGTTTTAAGCCTCTTTTCTTGACGAAGTTTGATGGGCGTAGAGAACCCTTAGAAGCATGTATTCTGCATCAACATGAAGATAACCATCATCGGAGTGCCCGATTCTCTAAAATGCAAGCTCTTTCTTGGAACTTTCAGGGATACAACCCTATGATGGTACATGGACCTACCTTATTTCTCCATCGCCAACTACTAGGATCTAGTGAAGAAACTCGTGCAATAGTTCGAAACGAATTGATATAGAAAGATGTACACCACCAACCTTTGTAACATTCAACAAGGTCCTTGAGAGTCATTGAGAGAATACCTCGCCTGTTTTAACTAAGTCACAATAAAATTTGTCCACCCGAACCAAGAAATGTTTGTAAGGGAATTTCAAAATGGCCATAAAACATGACACTTACCCAAGTCTCTTGCCTAAAGGCTAACATATTCATTAGTACAGGTGGTCACTATAACACCCCAATTTTTTTAATTTATTGAAATTATTTGTTTATTATGATTTTGTGTATTTATTTGATTATTGGGTAATATTAATTAAATAAATAAGGGCAGTAGGGGTGTGTGACATTGAGGTGAGATTGTGGAGAGTAATTAGAGGCTAGTAAAGTTTGATTAAATTATTATAGTTTATTTTAATAATTTAAAATAATAGTATTTTATTATATTTATTTAATTTAATAGAAAATAGGGAGTTTGGGAGCAAAGTATGATTTATGAAAAGTAGAAGGTAGGAACGAGTAAGAGGAATAAGTGTTTGGACCAAAATTGGAATTTTAACAAAGTTTACATAAAGTTGACTGTAATGATATAAATTAGAGCATAACCTAGTTTTAGGGGGGTTTTATCATTACGTAGAATCAAAATTTAGAGAATAGAGAGGAGGCTAAAGAAAGTTTAGAACTTTGAGGGGATTAGAGAATCAACAAACCAGAATTTTTCACTGCTGCTAGGATAACCAGGTAAAGAGGGGGAGAACTATCTCAATAATGGGTATATGCATGAGGGGTAGAATTGAGGAGTCTTTAACCTCCAATAGGGCATTGGGATAGTTACATAATTATGTTATTTGTAATTGATTTGTGTATGTGATGATGATTGGTGAGGAAATTCGTATGCGATGATGTGTGACAAATTATGTTTAGGGAGTTAACATATTTTCATCATTGTTGTTATTTTGAAGGTTATGGGAATTATATGATTTTATGAACACCATGAATTAAAAGTGTTAATTCGATGAAGTTAGATGTTATTGATGAATATATAACAAGTATGTAATGTGTTTGGAACAATTTGGTGTATCTGGAATGATGAATAAGAGTACTGCATTGAACTCCAATAGTAAAGATAAATTCTACAGGTTGCAGGGTAGTGACGACCATCACGCTGGTGACTAGTAACCTATCACATCGCCCAGACTTATATTACAAGTCGATCGTCACACAGGTGATGTCCTAGATTTTTGAGATTGGTGACGGGCGTTACAATCATGACGGGTAACCCTTCATGAGTCTACAGTGAGTGCAGATAATTATTTTTATGATATTCAATTGCAAATTTTGATTTTTGACTTTTTTAGAAGTTTGGGGTACTGTTATGCTATGTAGCTACTGTTTAAATGATGTTTTGGTGTGACTTAACGATTAAATAAGATTTAATTGAATCATATGTAGTATTTGATGAATGATGAATATGTGCACAATTGATGATGATGTTGTGTTAATTGTTGTGAATTGTGATGATGATGTACTATTGTAAGAGCATGATTTACATTGTTGAATTATGAGTATGTTGTTGTAGGATGATAGTTTGGGAGGTAAACTATTTAATGTTGGGTCAATGCATGTTTAGTTTATTACCGGGAGGGGACTTTAAACATTATGTTGTTGTTCCATTGACGTGTTGTGACATGCATTCATTATGTCATTGTTGTTGATGAAAGAGGCAAGTTGCAATCCGATGGATTGGTGACTTATCCCGAATCCGAGCAGGGTGGATTCGAGGTTCGAGTTGGGTGAACCTGGTTCCTGAGTAAACCAATTGATGATGATATGGTACTACATGCATATTAGTCTAGTTAAAGTTGTGAGTCTCATTGCACAATTTAAATGATGAATATGTGATTGTTTTGTGTATGTTGATGGATTGGGTGTGAGAATGATGTTGTGTGATTGTTGTTGAATGTGTAGATATTTAAATTCTACCTTGTAGCTTATTCCGTTAAATTATTGATGTGAATTTTCAACACCTTTTCTTTGATGTTGTCCACCATGGACATCTTACAGATACTCAGGAGTAGAGTTGCTGATGTGAGTGGGAAATAACTCTTGGAGTTATTTTCATTAGTTATCGCATTTTTAGTCGCTATGCTCTGATTTGGTAACACTGAGGGTGAACGATGTTTTATTTTATTATGCTTGATGTCAAATTACTTATTTCATTGAAGTTAACATGTTTTATTATCGTGATTAATGTGGTTTCGCTATGATGATACCCTAAGTGAAGGTGAGCATGCAATGATAGGTGTTGTATGTTGTTTACTTTCTACTGCATGTTTTCAAAATGTCTATTTTTGTTGAAGGGTTTTCATTGGTGACACCTTAGATTGTCGAGTAAACCTTTTTATATAATTTTTGGTTTTTAGGATGTTATAGTCACAAGAGCAGAATGCTATATAAAGGGCGGGGAGATTAATGCCTAGAAGAAAGCCTGTGACATGAAAGAGTGTGTTCCTAACGCTGAAGGCTTAAAGAAGCCACATTAAAACAACTACAATTTTGATGTCAGGGACAAGAAAAACCTCTAGTGAGGTGGAAAACTGTGCAGAGTTTGACACCCCTGAACACTTATTGCGAGCAAATATGGGGATAGGTCCTCCATTTGCATGACATCCCTATTCCTTCAGCTCTTAAAGTAGAGGTCATAAGACCTAAACCTAGCAAATGGTTCAAGTTTTACAAGATTAAAGGACACCACACAAAATATTACTACCAACTTAAAAAAGGAGATAAAACATCTGATCCAAGAGGGCCGCCTCAAAAAATACGTCAAAGGCGACTCCTCCCAAATTCAGGGTGAGGCCACCTCTCATAGGTGTGATGATACTGGAATCCCCAGACCAAGAAAGGGATAGTAACTATGTAAGGAAGATGGCGACAATACTATGCTCCAAAAACTCAATACTATTGTAGGAGTATTTGCTGGAGGCGGAGAGCTCGGTTCCGCCCAACAAAGATATGCCCGTCAAATATTAACTATAGAGAATCTTCCCACAGATTCGAAGGTAGGTGACACCAAAGCACCAAAGTTCGATGGTTTCCCTAGTGGATTTGTCATTTAGATTGGCTGTATTTAGTAAAATAACACCTTGGACAAGTGTTCAAGTGTTCAAGATTGGTCTAGCTTGCTAAAGCTGTATTGAACTGGAAAAGAAACACATGTTGGGCATGATGCTCCAGCATGTGGTACGACTTCTAGGCCTTGTGCAACAGACACCAGATTTCCTTGTTTTAAAAAAATATTTTGAGAAGATTCAATTATGTTTTATTGCTATTGGTTTAGCAATGTGATTATATGATTTGTTGGACATCAATGAAGATCAAATTAGATTTAAAAGAGATTTAAATTTGAATTTGTAACAAACCAAATCAAATCTTTTTGTTGGAGATATTCAAGGAGAAAATCAAATATCCAACAGAAAGTGCAAAGATTCTGGACAAAAATAACTATAGATCCACAAAGAAAAAGCCTAGACTTATTTTGTTATATAAGGAGCTCAAACCTACATTAGAATGAAAACATTCACAAAGAAAATTCTAGAGTGCTAATGTTTACAAGAGTCCTTGTTATTTTGATGTACACCTCTATGTTTCAGTAACATGGTGTCACACCCTAATTTTTAACCCTAAGATCCCATCTCTTTAGGTCAAGCATCTCATGCATAGCTAACCTTTTTTTGTTGCTTTGTTTTGTTGTTTTTGTTTACTTTTAAATTAGGGATTACTCCAAAGGGCCTCAAGGATTTAGCCAGTCAAATCTTGAGGACATAATCAGCCAAGCAAGTTCTCACACACATAGGAGGCTCATTCCCATCAAAGAAACAAGCACAAGATGCCTCACTTTGAGCTCCTCAAGGTTTCATTGGTACCTAATCAAGAATTAGGGTTTGTTCAAGACAAAGTCAACTATACCCATAGATCTTGGTCAAGAACGAGCCACAGGCCCTAAGACATGATCTAAGACTCATCAAGACAACCATGAAGTCCATTTGAGATGTCCAACTATCCCAGAAGATGTATTGGTGGTTGAAAGTCAAGGTGGAGATTCATCTATTCAAGGAAGGCAATTGTGTCTTTGGAAAGTCAAACTCAAGACTTGAGGTTAACCATGAGCATGACACAACATCTTAAGTATATTTGTGAGTTTGGGATCAAAGGAAGTCAAGAGGAAGCATAAAATCAAGAAGTTTAAAGGATTAAGGTTTTGGAAGAGAATTTTCTAAGTGTGAGAATCTCAATTTGTAGCTATATTTTAACACCCATAACTTCTTTATCCTTGACTCAAATGGAGAAAATTAGCTATCAAATTAAAGAGGACACAATGTACTTCAAGTTTTAAGAAAGAAAAGTGTTCAAGAGATTCATGGATTTCAATATATGAAGGCTTTAAGTTGAGAAAAATCAAGGATGTGAAATTTTGTACTTCGAAATTTTCCGAAGTATAAAATCTCAACTTCATGGACTAATCTTTCAAGACATTTTTCACAATGATCCAAGCCTTATTTCAATTTTCTTTGGTCATGAAAGTTTTAGAGTGTTCTTCTATCTTCCTTTTGAGTACTAGAACTCCTCCATTAGATGTATAAAACTCAAGTTATGAAGTTACCAAGATAGGGTTTTTCACTAGACAAGTTTTGGCAACTTTATGGACCAATCTTCCAAGGAATTTTTCATCATGATACGAGCTTTATTTCAATTTTCCTTGGAAATGAAAGTTGTAGAGCTCTTTCCAAGCTTTCCATCCATTACTAGAACTCCTCATTTGGACAAATATTCACGAAGTTACAATGCTCCAAAGTTAGTGTCACAAACATGCCAATTCCCATGACTTAGAATTTTTCTAAGTTCTTCTCTTGGTGACATGGTTGGACAAGTTTTCAAGGGCCTTTTTCATCATTTTCTAAGGTTCATTTCAACTTGATTTTCAAACAAAAATTGCTGTATGATCCATGAACTTTACTATGAACCAAAAATCTCTTGATTTCATGCCAAATTGAATAAGTTATGGACATGCAAAGTGGGCTTCATGAACACTTATGATTACACATATCTCATGTCATATTGCCATGCACATTATTATCTTTTCATGCAGCAAATTGGTCCTTCAAATCTCACACGCATGTGATGTTCATTTTCACTCTAATATTTGTCCCAAAGCATTGATTAAAATAACCCAACAAAGTCTTGTGCAAGTTCACCTTTCATTAACAAGTTTTGCCAAAATTTTCAAAGAGGACAAAACATTCAAAAACTTGTTTAACAAGGTTTCACTCCACCTAAAACCATTCTGCATTCTTTTCTCAGTGCTAATGCCTACACAATATGACAAACATTCCACCAACCATGCTTGTACGATACACTCTCTCCCTCTATTTTCATTTTTTTTCAAATCCTTTACCACAATGTTTTAACCTCAGTAACACAAGTTTACCACATCAAAGACCTCATATAAAAGCTAACTAGTGAAACCCTAGAGGGGAGGATCATCAGCAGCCATTAAACCCTAAGACCCACTCTCTCTTTTTTTCCAAAAAACCCCACTCATTCGAACCAGAATACTGAGAGTTGTTCTTTCCATTCCATTGTTCTCATTGGCTTCTGGAAGCTAAATGAGAGTTTCAAAGGCTTTCTTTCACGTGGGACAACATTCATCAGAGCTTCACGTTTGGTAATCTTCCTCTTCCTTTTTCATGCATTCTACATGCTCATTCTCTTTATGCTTTATGTTTTTGAGCCCCTGAGATAATGTAGATTATGTTAGACATGATGTTGTTCTTGTTTGTGTTGGCGTCAGTTTTGGTGGTTTCACTTTGTGCTTCGTTTTCACCTTCCTAAAGCTTTTAAAAATCAAAACAAAGTTCATATTTGAACTTTGTGTGAAGAACCGAGCAAGACCCTGCCTTTTTTTCTTTGTTTTTCACCTTTTTTTTAGAGTTCCAGTGAGGTCGTCGGGGAAGACGACCGGAGGCTTAGCTCTGGCATCCCCTGCAGTGCTGAGGTGTCTCCATTAGACCTTTTGATTGACCAATGGCTTCGTGTGAATTGTCCTGCATTGCTGATTGGATTAACGAGTCCAGCTGGCTCTGATGTGTGTGTTGAGGTTTGACTTTTTTGTGGACCTTGAATCATGACCTTTCATTCTTGGTATTTATTTTTTAAGTGAGATCAATGGTCCAGCTTGCTCTGTTTGTTGTGCGTTTGATCAAAATCAGAGGGACCAGGTTCCTTGGAGTCCCACCATACGACCCAAAGGATAGTCAAGGTCAGACTAAACTCTGACTTGATGGGCTTAGAGGTTCTTGCTTTTCGCATCCTCTTATTCTTGGCCCATTGCGCATGTGTTAGTTTTTTAGTTCAAACTTTTACTGTCCCCCCCCCCCCCCCCCCCAATTGCTATTTCTTTCTTTTTCTTTTATTTTTCTTTTTCTGTTTGATTTTCTTTTATTAAAAATACTTCCTTTTATCAAAAAAATCCCAAAAAAATATTGATTATATTTTAAGGTCTTATTTAATTTTCTATAATTTTTAATTTCATTTATACTTTATTTTATTATTTATTATTTATTTTATTATTCAAAGTGTTGTTTTGACCTAGTTTTGAACTCTTGCCTTGTTTAAGGTCCTTCCCAATTGTTTCTTGTGCTAGTCTTTTCGAGTGTTTTGGCACGCACATTGAGGTTGTTTGTGGTGTGGTTGCTGACCTTGGTTGAGTTTGTTTGGCATGTTTTCTATTTGATTATTTATGGCCCTTGATTTGTACTCGATCCCTTTGGTGTTTCACTTTGATGAATGGTTTTGGGATAGTTCTTGTGCCTTTCACTTGACAACCTTTCACATACACGCACACACACACACACACACACACACACACACACACACACACACACACACATGAATGTATAAGCATGTGTTTGAGTTCTGGTTTGAGATTTGTACATCCATTTTTCTATTTTTGAACATCATGCTAATATGGTCACCATTTATTCATGTTTTTGTGCTAGTTTTGACCTAGTTTCTTGGGAACACTTCTTGAGGGGTTAATATGGTTTGAGTATGTGTTTGTTCATGGTTTAAAAAGCATGTTTCGTTTCTGACTTCATGTTTCAAAGGTGCATTTGATTGTCCATTTGATCATTTATGCATGATTTGTTTTGTTTGAACCATTCCATGATGCTTTGACTTGCCATTTTCATACAATCTTGCTCATGCTTAAATGTGGTCCATGTTGATGTTTATCTTGACATGTTGGTGTTGAATATGAGATCCATGAGTTGTTGATTCTACTTCCCTCTTGGTTTATGGGTTATAAGTTCTTTGTTGAACTTCCTCTTTCATTTGTCTTTGAATGGTGAAACTTGTGGCAAGTTTGTTTGATGTTTTGGTACTTATTTAGTTTCATTCATGAACATTTTTACATGTTGGAGATGGTGTGATATACCTGTTGCCTCTCATGATATGTTATCTCTTTTTGATCTTTTGGCTTGAGTCCTTTGACTCTTATGCATCTCCAGTTTGAGACTCCCCTTTCCCAACACTTGTTTTACAAGTAGTTGTTCCTTCTTCCAAAGGAAAGTCACTTTGTTGACTCGTTAGTCATTTTATAAGATAGTTTTAACCCCTCATTCTTAGCTTTATCCTTTTTTTTTCTTTTCTTTTAGGCTTTTCCCTTAGGATAACTTCCCTTAGGATAGTTTCCCTTAAGATGTTTAACTTAGACAACTACAGTTAGTCTCCCCTTTTTCTCCCATAAGAGAATTAGACATGAGTCATCCCTAGTTGAGATGTAACTCTCCTACCCCATGACATAGCTGAGAATGTTGTAGATTCTTTTCCACTTGAGAGAGGTATGTTGCATACTCGTCGATTTGATATCCGAGTCCGAGCCCTTCTCTTAATGTGAAGCAAGATCCATCTTCTACGTGTTTGTGGTGGTTTTAGTTGAGTTTTCCCTTAAGATGACGACTTGTCTCTTCTCCTAAACCTATCAACAAACCTTGTTCACCCTTATTGAGGGGAACTACAAATGCTCTGATTCATTTAGACAAGATACGTAGGCACGAGATGCGATGTCTTGGTGAGCATACTTAGTGTAAATACCCCCTAGGTCTTTACTTTAGTTCATCTCCTTTAGTAAGCAAACAATAACAAGTAACATATTAAGACAAGAGGTTCCTGTAGAGTACTACAGATATCTTGGATGCTAACACCTTCCCTAGGTATAACCAACCCCAAACCTTAGATCTCTTGCATTACTTTGCATTGCAATTAGGGCTTTCTATCTTTCTCTTTTCCTTTGGATAAATCAAAGTTCGGTGGTGAATTATGATTTGCGATTCAAGTTAATTAATAACTTGATATCCGATTCTCACCACGACAGAAATGGCGACTTCACTGGGGATCTCTCCCATAAGAAGGTTACACCTATCTTGTTTTATGTGTTATGCTTGTATTTGTTGTATATATGTATACTTGTATATCTGTATATTTGTATATATGTGCTGTGCTTGGGTTTTCTGTATGCAGGGTTGCTACTTTGAGTGGTGAGGATATGTCCTATACCCGGACTTGAGTGCACCTATGATAGGATGGTGGTATATTCAAGGAGACTTTGAGGGAGTTGATTCCTAAAAAAGTTGACTTGAGAAACCACCACTCAGTTGAGGCCCTCTCGAAAGTTAGCCATGTTGAACGAGTCTATTCGTGAAAACGTTACTACTTTCAACCTAGGAGCCCGTGACACTGATGACCATTAGTCACCCTTTAACCCCACTTGGCCTTTTAGGATGTAGTGCGATGACTATGAGGGACTCGATTCCCAAAATAGTTGATACGCAATACTACACTCAGACGAGACTCTCTTGAGAATATTATTGACTACCGAGTCATTCGGGAAATCGATAATATCTGAAAGATGGGTTGTTAACTCTGGGAACTTTTTAGAACCCTGTTCTACAGTTGATAAACCCATTGTACATACCAGTTGGGATGGGTAGACCATGGCTCCACGCTCGTGACCTGTAAACCTAGGCCCTTTGTCTGTGTATTTGTGAATAGGTGTATACGTGAATCTGTGTTTATCTGTGTCTGTGCACTCATAAATTCATAAACATCCATTTCATAAGAGTTTCATGGAACTTAGACTTTTGTTTGTGAATATCATAGGGTTATCATGGATAGTGAAAGGAAGAACACCGTGAAGTACACTTTCAAGAATCTTAACTTGGACAACCTAAGGAGGTTGGGGACCTTACTGACAGATCCTGAAGGATTCAAGAGTAGATATGGGAAGCTGTTGTCTCTATTGAAGATGAAGGTTGATAAGGGGCTCCTTTCCACTTTACTTCAATTTTACGATCCAATTTACCATTGTTATACCTTTCCTAATTACTAGCTCTTGCCCACACTTGAAGAGTATTCTCAGTTAGTTGGTCTGCCTATCCTAAACAAATCTCCGTTTCCAATCTTTGAGAAAGATCCCAAGGAGCAAGAGATATCTAAGGCCACACATTTGGAGTTAGTTGATATTCAAAACAATATGACTACCAAAGGAGGAATTTTTGGTTTGACTGCGGAGTTCTTAGCCGGGAAAGCCCAGTATTATGCCAACCACCTGAGTATAGATGAATTCGAGGCCATCTTTGCCTTGCTTGTCGGAATCTTTCTGTTTCCTAGCTTCGAAAACTTTGTGGATCTCAATGCCATCAAGATCTTCTTAAAAAGGAACCCTGTACCTACCTTACTAGCTAATGCCTATCATTCCGTTCATCTGAGGAATGCTCACAACGAAGGACAGATCACTTGTTGCACTCCTCTGCTATACAAGTGGTTTGTTTCACATCTGCCTAAGGCTAACGCATTTTGGGACCCTAAGAAAGGTTGGTGGTCAAAGAATATTAAGGCTCTCACACACTCCAACATCGACTGGTACAACCGCGTCTACGATGGGGTGATGATCACTGATAGTTGTGGAGATTTTGGGAATGTGCCTCTTCTTGGCACAAAAGGGGGAATAAGCTATAACCCAGTTCTAGCTCGCTGACAATTGGGATATCCTTTGAAGGACAAGCCTCTTGGTATTCATGTGGAAGATATCTTTTTCAAAGAAGATGAAAAACAAGAAGAGTTGAAAGGGAAGATCTTGAGTGCTTGGAGTCACAGGCATAAGAAGGGCAAGAATGATATAGGGAAGCCTAATTGCGTCTCCTTGGAACCCTACCTCCAATGGGTTCTGAAAAGGGCTATCGAGCTAAAGATTCCCTATTCCCGACAAGAGCCAATGGCCTTGAAGGAGGAACCTATCCTAATTTTCATGTCCGAAGCAGAAGAGCTAAAGATTTCATTGAACCAAGCCCAACAAATGGGAGATGCTTGGAAGCATAAATACCAAGTAGTTGTTAAGGAGAATGAAGAACTCCAAAAGCAACTATGAACAAAGAATGAAGAAGTACTCTCCTGCAAGAAGAGGAAGACACAGGAAGATCCATGCACCTCCGACCCTCAATCGACTCCGTGGAAGTTGATCGTTGATAAGCTCATTAAGGAAAAGGCTCAGATGGAAAAGAGATTAAAAAGCTCAACACGAGGCTGTTAGGAGAATTTCCATAGGTCCTTTTGTTAACTTTTATTTAGCTTTCTATTTAAGACTCTTGTGAGATGTACTGACTTTTTGTAATCCATTTTATCATTAATGAGAATGAGTCTTTTGATATCCCTTGATATTTACAAATAGCCGAGTTCCATGAAACTTTTGCATTGCATCTTGTATTTTTTTACTAACCCTGTCAAGGAACTGAAAACCTGTTTTGCAGACATTGTAAGATGGATTTTGGAAAGAGAGGAACTTTGTTGTACACCTTCAAGGTTCCTAATATTGAGCAATTAAGGGAACTATGAGAGTTGATCAAGGATCCTTTGGCTTTGTCCGAGAAATATGGAAGGATTCTCCCACTGCTGAAGCTTCAAAGGGCTGATGAACTGTTAGAGACACTGGTTCAGCTCTACGATCCCATGTATCACTGCTTTATATTCCCTGATTACCAGTTGATGCCGACTTTGGAAGTATACTCTACTCTAATGGGTCTCCCTATCAACGACCTACCTCCATTTTCCAGGATAGAGGATGAACCCAGTGAGAAAGATATTGCAAGGGCGACACGCCTAAGGTTGTCTGACGTTCGAACTCACATGACTATCAAGGGAGGAATCTCTGGTTTTCCTGCTCAGTTCTTGTTTGAGAAGGCTCAATACTTCTCCGATACGAAGAATAATGAGGTTTTTGAGTCCACTTTCGCATTGTTGGCTTAAGGATTATTCTTGTTTCCCAACATCGAATACTTTTTTGACATCAACCCCATCCATATTTTTATGCTCAAGAATCCAGTCCCTACCCTATTGGCCGATGCTTATCATAACATTCACTCGAAGATTCTGCGAGAAGAAGGATAAATCACTTGCTACGTTGCTCTCCTCTATTGGTGGTTTAATTTGCACCTACCGAGGTCTACAACCTTTTGGGATGTGAAAGAAAGTTCAATATGCTCCAAGAGACTCATGGAGCTCACCCATTCAGATATCGAGTGGTACGATCCGATATATGAGAGGATTATTATGATCCACAACTGTGGGAACTTCCCCAATGTGCCTCTTCTGGCATAAAGGGATGCATTAGGTACAACCTCATTCTCGCCCGTTGATAACTTGGTCATCCAATGAATGAAGAACCTGACCCTAGTAACCTGACGAGACTCTTCCTTGAAAAAGGGGAAAACCCCGAGCTTAAAGCCAGAATCGCGCACGCTTGGCGCCGCATAAATAAACAAGGAAGGACTGCGCTAGGACACCCTGATTGTATTGTCTCAGAAGCTTGCTTGGAGTGGTCCCGTGAGAGATCCCTCACATTGAGGATGCCCTATCCACGTCATAAGCCTCCCGTAGTCTGTAGAAGTGAAGAGTTAAAGATGAAGAAAGCATTGGAGGAGCTGACCCTCGACAAAGCAAGGACAATCATAAGATGGATTAGACTCTTAGTTCCTTTTATGTTGTTTCTGTGTATTTGTTTGCTTATGTAATGGACCTTGAGGGTGTAGCGCTTATTTTGTAAAACTTGCAAGCTAATTAATGAAACGAGTTATTTTAAAATGTATCCTCAATATCTACAATGTCTGCAAATACACTTTTCAGGTTCCTTGATTCATCCTTGCATCGTGCATTTTGCATACATCATTTGCATTGCATTCTTGCATTTCAGGTTCTTACCCTTACTTCTTCTTCAAAGACAAGCTGAATCACCGATATAACACCCGAGCAGGTCACCAGAAAAGGATGGATCAACTCGAGCAGAAAAACAAAGCGCTCCGCGAAGAAGTTACAACCTTGAAAGAGAGTTTGGAAAGGCTGAATGGAATGATGGAAGCACTGGTGGTTGCTCAGAATCAGTCGTCACATAACTCGCAAGACAATGTTCAAAGGACCGTTATCTCAGAGATTGTATCCGAGTCAATCCCAACGGCGCCTGTCAGTGAACTGCAGTATACCATCCTCCTGGAAATCCATGGGGGAATGCCTCATAATTTCATTTCAGCTGGCTACCGTCCACCGGTCCCTAAAGCTCCCGCTGTAACCGCTGTTATGACCGTGCCACCACCTGTGATAAACACTGTTCTGTACCATTTGGAAGAGTCTGTATTCCACACCGTACCGAGTGAGAGTGTCGAATTTGATGAGAGGATGGATAAATTCCAGGATAAATTCCTAGAGATGGAAAAAGAGAACAAAGCCCTCAGAGGGAAGGATTTGTTTGGAAAGAGTGCTTCCGACTTGTGTCTAGTGCTAAATGTCAAGGTTCCTCCAAAGTTCAAGGTACCTGATTTTGAGAAATATAAGGGCAACACTTGTCCTCAGAGCCATCTCATTATGTATGCCCGTAAGATGTCAGCACAGACGGACAACGACTAACTACTGATCCATTATTTCTAAGGTAGCCTGACTGGTGCAGCTTTCAAGTGGTATATGGGGCTGGACAATCTGAAGATCCATACCTTCAACGATCTCTATGACGCTTTTATCAGGCAGTATAAATACAATGTCTATATGGCACCGGATAAGGATCAGTTGAGGGCTATGGCCCAAAAGGAAAGAGAAAATTTCAAAGAGTACGCCCAATGCTGGCGCGAGGTGGCTGCTCAGATTGCACCGCCCCTCGAAGAGAAATAAATGACCAAGATTTTCTTGAAGACTCTCAATCCCTTTTTCCATGAGAGAATGGTGGCCAGCACTCCGAGTGACTTTACTGAAATGGTCAATATGGGGATGCGCTTGGAAGAAGGAATTCGTGAAGGTAGGTTGACAAAAGAAGCTGGTACTTCCGGTAATGTGAAGAAGCATGGAAGTAATTTTGAGAAGAAGAAGGAACAAGATGTGAGTTCCATATACCATCGTCGACCCCGAAGGAGAAATCTGCAACATCAACAGTCTCAGCATGTTGCAGCAGTGACACTTGTTATTAGTGCTCCAGTTTATCAACCATATTTCACACAACCGTATCAACCAGTTCAATCAGTGCAACCAATTCAACAACAACAACAACAACCACAATGCCATCAGAATCAACAGCCTTTACAATAAGCTTGGCCATCATTCAAAAACCAGAACCGTGCAAAAAGAAGGCCATATTTTGATCCCATTCCAATGTCCTATGCTGATTTGTTCACATCCTTGTTACAGAAGGGGCATATCCAAACCAAGTCTCCACCTGAGGTACCTAAGGATCTCCCTTTTTGGTATAGATCTGATCAGTTTTGCCCATACCACCAAGGTGCACCCGGACACAATATTGAGAATTGTATTGGTTTGAAAGCGGACGTCCAAAGATTGGTTAAGTGTGGAATTCTCAAAGGTGCATTTGATTGTCCATTTGATCATTTATGCATGATTTGTTTTGTTTGAACCATTCCATGATGCTTTGACTTGCCATTTGCATACAATATTGCTCATGTTTAAATGTGGTCCATGTTGATGTTTATCTTGACATGTTGGTGTTGAATATGAGATCCATGAGTTGTTGATGCTACTGCCCTATTGGTTTATGGGTCATAAGTTCTTTGTTGAACTTCCTCTTTCATTTGTCTTTGAATTGTGAAACTTGTGGCAAGTTTGTTTGATGTTTTGGGGCTTAATTGGTTTCGTTCATGAACATTTTTACATGTTGGACATGGTGTGATATACTTGCTGCCTCTCATGATATGTCATCTCTTTTTGATCTTTTGGCTTGAGTCCTTTAACTCTTATGCATCTTCACTTTGAGACTCCCTTTCCCAACACTTGTTTTACTAGTAGTTGTTCCTTCCAAAGGAAAGTCACTTTGTTGACTCTTTAGTCATTTTATAGGATAGTTTGAATGCCTCATTCTTAGCTTTATCCTTTTTTTCTTTTCTTTTAGGCTTTTCCCTTAGGATAGCTTCCCTTAGGATAGTTTCCCTTAAGATGTTTAACTTAGGCAACTTACAGTTAGTCTCCCCTTTTTCTCCCATAAGAGAATTAGACATGAGTCATCCCTAGTTGAGATGTAAATCTCCTACCCCATGACATAGCTGAGAAAGTTGTAGATTCTTTTCCACTTGATAGAGGTATTTGGCAGACTCGTCGATTTGATATCCGAGTCAGAGCCCTTCTCTTAATGTGAAGCAAGATCCATCTTCCACGTGTTTGTGGTGGTTTTAGTTGAGTTTTCCCTTAAGATAATGACTTGTCTCTTCTCCTAAGCCAATCAATAAACCTTGTTCACCCTTATTGAGGGGAACTACGAATGCTCTGATTCTTTTAGACAAGATACGTAGGCACGAGATGCGATGTCTTGGCGAGCATACTTAGTGTAAATACCCCTAGGTCTTTACTTTAGTTCATCTCCCTTAGCAAGAAAACAATAACAAGTAACACAGTAAGACAAGAGGTTCATGTAGAGTACTACAGATAGCTAGGATGCTAACACCTTCCCTAGGTATAACCAACCCCCGAACCTTAGATCTCTTGCATTGCTTTGCATTGCAATTAGGGTTTTCGATCTTTCCCCCTTCCTTTGGATAAATCAAAGTTCGGTGGTGAATTATGATTTTTGATTCAAGTTAATTAATAGCTTAATATCCGATTCTCACCGCGACACTTGGCATAAAAGGTTTGTCTAATTGAGTTGTACATTCAACATTATTTTGTACAAAACTATGTTTAAGTAACTTGACATATAAAGTTTGTCTAGTTGATTTGTAATATTCGACATTCTTTCATCTCGTTATGATTGCAGTTGATCACTAGGGTTTAGTGGTTGTTTTCCCTTGTCACTGGTTAACTGGCAGAGAAGAAAGTGAGTAAGTTCTCATGTTTAGGGGGAGGCTCTAAACAGAAAGTCATCAGGTAGTATTAGAAAAAGGCATTGGACAACATAGAGTTTGTTGTTGCTTATAAGAATAATTGTACTAAACGACTAATAAGTGATTTTCCTTTCTTGGGTTGTAGACTCAACCCCCAAGACGTGGTTATTGTTTCACCGAACTGGGTAAACAATTAACTGTGTCGATTATTTATTTTTCGCTCCATCATCTAGAAATTGTTATTGTAGTGGTTCTGGTGTATCTTGTCAAACTTGTTGTCGGAGCATCATGTTCGACATCTGTCCCCTGATAAACATATTTTCAATTGGCATCAGAGCAGGCACCATATCCTATTGGGTGAGCTCATAGGAAGATAAATTATGCTCAAATAGAGACAATTAAAGATGGATGATCAGGAAACAAACCACCTATTTTGGATGACATAAATTATGATTATTGAAAGGTGATGATGGTGTCGTTTCTCAAATCCTTGGGAAAAAAGCTTAGAAAGTTGTGACCAATGGATGGAAACATCCAATGAATACCTCTGAAGATGGTACAACCAGCCTAAAACTAGAGCCTGATTGGGCTGATGTTGAAGATGATGAAGAAGCCCTGGGGAGCTCCAAGGCATTGAATGTGATTGTCAATGGTGTGGACAAGAACATGTTCAGGCTGATAAACATGTGTTCAAAAGCTAAAAAATCATGGGAGATATTGAAAAATACACATGAAGGCACATCCAAGGTTCATATGTCAAGGTTGTAGCTCATAACACAAAGTTTAAGAACCTGAGGATGAATGAAGAAGAATCTATTTGTGAGTTCCACATCAGATTGCGTGATATTGCCAACACCTCTTTTGCCTTAGGTGAAAGTATGTTTGAAGAAAAGCTTGCCAGGAAAATTATAAGATCATTGCCTAAGAGGTTTGATATGAAAGTAGCTGTTATTGAAGAAGCTCATGACCTAATCATTGTAAAGGTTTATGAACTCGTTGGTTCCCTACAAAACTTTGAGGCTACCTTGAATGATAAATATGAAAAGAAAAACAAAATCATAGACTTTGTGTCCAACGCTGAAGAGGATAAAGATCAAGGTGGAGAAAATTTTTCAAAAGCTATATCCCTTGTTGGAAGAAAATTCAATGATGATTTTAAAAATTTGGATAGAAAATGGATGACAAATGTCCTAGACAAGCGGTCAGACATCAGTCCACTAAACAAGAACAAAGATGATTTCAAAGATAATAAAGGAAAATGAGCTCAATCTTATTAATATGAGGGTTTTGGCAATACTATAGATAATTGTCCCAATTTTCTAAAGAAACAGAAAAAGGAATTGCCAATCACTCGGTCTGAGTCTAATGATGAAACAACTAATAAAGTGATGGCTTTTACTAGGAAATATGACTCTTGCAGTGAGTCTGGTGATGAAGAGATGTTAATAGAAGATCTTGCTGAAACTTATAGAGAGTTTCTCACTAAATGGAAGAAATCTTGCTTGAGAGAAAAGAAACAAAATAAGACCATAAGTGCTCTACTCCTAGAAAATGAAAAGCTTTGTTCACCCATTGCAGGACTGGAAGAAGAAGTCACATTGTTAAAATCCAAACTTGACAACTTGACAAAATATGTTTGTATGTTGAACACTGGTTATAACATGTTAGATGAGACATTGGAGATTAGGGAGAAGAAAACTATAGGGTTTGACTATAGTTCCATGAAAAAAAATTTCGAATTCCCCACTAAGAAAAAGACTGAGTTTTAGATGTTAGACCATATGTCTCAGCATCGTGGTCAATATGTGTGCCCTAAACCCAGGGGTAACAAGAACTCTTCAAAGAGATGTCACCACTGTGGTAGATGTGGTCATATAAGACCCTTTTTCCTATAAACTTTATGGATATCCTCATTATTATAGTCAACCAAAGTTCAAAGGGAAGAAATTGAAGAAAATTAAAGCTAAGAAAATGTGGAGACCCCAGGAAACTATTAAATGTCTCTTAACTCATGTTCCTCTTATAGTTTCTTCTATAAAGTATTGGTATTTTGATAGTTGATGCTCACAACATATGACTATTAAAAGGAGATATATTGAATAGTTAAAGCCCTATTCTAATAGGTATGTCACATTTGGTGATGGAACTAGAGAAAGAATCATGGGGATAGGAAATCTGGAGAGTCCATAATTACCATGTCTTAATGGTGTGCTACTAGTAGAAGGATTAACTGCTAACTTGATCAACATAAGTCAATTATGTGATAAAGGTATGGATGTTATCTACAACAAGTTCGAATGTATTGTCTCTAGCAAGGATCAAGTTGTGTTAATGAAGGGCTCAAGATCCAAATACAACTATTGTATGTGGATTTCTCATCGCTCATCTAACGATAAGAGTATGAAGGAGATCATATCTGAAGATGATGTCAAGAGATTACCAAAACTCAAGATTGAAGAAGAATTACCACTTATTGGATTTATGAGACTCATGAAATAAGTTGTCATTGAATGGAAAGATGATGGTCAAGTTGGAGGTCCTCCCAACATTAAACAATCAGTAGTGGTTCAGAAGAAGGAGTTGGAGAAGAAGAGGAATTTTGGCATTCCTTCTCATATGACTGGAGTTCTGATTAACCAAAATCATGATAGTGAGTTTGGTGAACCAGGAAGTGGTGTTTTGGTGAACCAGGAAGTGGTGTTTCTCATAGTATCTTAAAGTTCATTCTCAGGTTTTATGTTAAGAAATATGTTTCAGATATTGCTCTCCATAACATTCCACTTGTTGAAAAATCTGATCTAGTTGCTGATAGAATTGTGATTAATGTCCCTCACATGTATGGGTCTATAGTGAAGCATCATCTCATTCAAATGTCTTTTGGTGAAGAAAACCATGAATCCAATATGTGAATTCAGAATGATGATAATGATGTGTCAGACATCCTATACGACATGTTGACACTGTCTCAAATACATAAGAAAAATGATGATCATGAAGCTGTTGAGGTTGATTCTATTATATCCAATGAGGATGTTGTTAATAATTATGAGCATATAGTAAAAGATGTGGAGGCATGGGGTGAAGAATTGAGAAATAATGATGAAAGTGTACTTCTGGTTTGTGATGTTAACAACAAGGAGTATAGATTTTTCACCAAGGGTACTCAATATCTAAATGATATGTATCCCCATAATAGTAAAGATGTTCATATCAGTGGTCTTACTATGAAGCAGGTTGTTAATGAAAAATCAGGTAACCTGTTGCTAACAGCTGAAGAAGATGGGAGTATATATGAAGTAGATACTTTTGGAGCAATCAATTTGAGACCCAGTCTGTCATGTATACTTAACCTCAAACTTAACTAGATAGATGATCAAAGTACCTTTCTCAAAAGGATATTGAATGTGAAAGTTAAAGACTTGCCTTTTGTCATCATGGTGAAAAAGATCATGAAGATCTTGTCCAAGTCTTGTGACAAGGTTACTCATGAAAAGAATCATAAAGGGAATGACCACATTGATGATGTTGTCAATATGAACAAGGAAGTTCATGATAGGTCTGAACCTGTCAATGAAGGTACCAATATTTGTAACTTGCCTCTCCTTTATGAGGATATTGTGCTGAAGTAGAAGTATCTAGCTCTTGATAGGATGATGTCAAGAGAAGTTTTGACATTTGAAGAGGAGGCTCAGCTACTGAAGATGTCATCCTGGATGAGC
The DNA here is from genome assembly GCA_022829125.1 of Lathyrus tuberosus. Classification (NCBI taxonomy): domain Eukaryota; kingdom Viridiplantae; phylum Streptophyta; class Magnoliopsida; order Fabales; family Fabaceae; genus Lathyrus; species Lathyrus tuberosus. Next base: position 7,859,663 of record JALAZF010000082.1, on the reverse strand, counting down.
CAGGCAACTTGTGTGACATGTTCTTGATTGAGGAGCAAGGTGCCTTGGTTAAGTTTGAAGTGGATAACAAGTTTGTTCAGACAAGGAATTTTGAGGGAAATATTAAAGTAAAGGTTTAAGACATTGTGTCCAACTTAAGGAGAAAAGTTGAAGGTAAGAGATTTCATGTGGATAATGTGTCGTTCTATCTTGAAACAAATTCTCAAAAGTGGAAATATGTTCTTCAAAGAATTATTAATGCTTAAAGGAAGCCAGGAGAATAAGATATTGATTGGAAAGAAAGCATGAAAGTTGTTGTACCAATGAAGACTATTTCTGATGATAATCATATCAATGGAAAACTGATCAATGAATTTAGAAAGGTGCATGATAGAAGAAAGTTTATGAAAATTTCATATGGAACTCTTAATTGATTGGGAAGAATTAAGGTTCCCTCCATTGACAAAGAAAGGGGGAATTGAGGAAGAAGAAGGATCTTCAAATAAGAATGCAGGAGATTTCTTTTGAAATGCTGGTGTATAATGAGATTTTGGTTAGTTGTTGAAGATAACTATTATTTCCACACCTTTTCCAAAATATGGCAAAAAAGGAGAAGTAATGGGTGTTGCTTCGACAACAAGTTTTTGTTTAGTATTACCCATATGGGAAAGTACAAATGTTGTGCTCCATGCTAGAGCATCTGGAAGGACATCTGGTCCTGGTCCATGAACCTGTGAAAACAGATCCATCTGTGTTTGTAATATTCATTGGATATTCTGATATCAACTACTAACTTATTATGTGTGCATGACTAAGTATGTAAATGGTTGCATAATGATATATGTTTATTAGTAGGATTTATGCTACTAACTATGTGATACTAGATTCATGCATGACTAAGTCTTTGAATGATTGCATGATTGTCTGTTTGGTTTGGATCAACTGAAAACATAAGGTTTGTTGTTGCTTGTAAGACTAATTGTACTAAATTACTAATAAGTGATTTTCCATTCTTGTGTTCTGGACCCATCCCCCCAGTCGTATGTGTAGTTTCACCGAACTGGGTAAACAATTGACCGTGTTGTTTATTGCTTTTCTGCTCCATCATCTAGAAATTGTTATTGTAGTGGTTCTGGTGTATCTTATCAAACCTATTGTTGAAGCATCGTTTTTGACATCTGTCCCCTGAGGAATAGAATTGCAGTCGATATTTCTTTTTTAGGGAAAAGATGCATCATGCATCAATCCACACATCGAGAACCTTGTGGTCATCCCCGTGAGATGCGATAATTAGGAAATTAAAAAGTGTTGGTAGATCAAGGAGGATTTGCAGATATCCTCTACTAGGATGCATTTCAGAGCTTTTGCCTTGACCTAGATGATATTAAAGCTTTTATAGGGTCACTAGTTAGGTTTTTTATGGAGCAAGTACAAGTAAATGACCACATAACTCTGAAGGCCACCTTCGTGTTGGGAGAATAAGCCAAGAAAATCAAAGTAAGGTATCGTGTTATAGATGCCTCATCTTCATATAATATGATCATAGGACAGACATCCTTCAATCAGTTGGGCGCTGCCCTATCTACCTTATATTTGTGCATGAAATACACACTTTCTGACTGGTAGGTTGGAGTCATCCAAGAAAAATAGTAGGTGTGAACACCAAAAACTTAGGCCTGGGAATCAAGGCATCGAAAGAGGATCTGAAATATAGAGAGGAAAATGAATCCCCAATCGAGATCTCTAGAAATACACACTTTTTATCGTTGTTTGTTATTATTTTGGTTTTAGGAAAGTATTATGGAATCATTTTTTGCAATGATCCTTAAACACGGGCTTTGTCATCTGATGATTGACACCTAAATGGAATATTACTCAAGAATCATCTCAATGTAAAGACCAAGCAACTATCTGATAAACACACACACACACACACACACACACACACACACACACTAAAGAGAGTTTTATATCTTAATTTTTCTCAAGAAAATATTTTTAAAAATGTTTTGAAGTCGTTCCAGATGAATTGGAAGCTATCAGAAATCTGCTAGGCACTTTTTCAAAATGGCCAATAGATTGGCATTTATGTCCAATTGATTGAGTTAGTGCAAAAATTCACCCTAAAAGTTTAGGACAACATCTTAATGAATGGTAACGGCTAATTATCTTCTCTTTCCTTTTGAAATTTTGTAATCAATTATATTTGGGTCAACCAATTAATTGGTGTGTATGCCATTCGATTTGCTCATCAATTATGACCCCGAAAAAATTCATTTTTTGTGCCAACCTCTGGCGTATAAATAGAGGTCCCTTCCCTCATATTTTCAAATTAAAAAACGTGAGTTCTTATAACTTACTCCTCAATCTCGCTACAATATTTTTTTCTTCAATTTCTCTCACTCAAATTTAGCCTTAGTGCTTTCGAGAAAGTTCTTTTGCAAGTGAGGCATTTGTAATTCTAAAAGGGTAGTATTGTAAATTCACCATGGAAATTTTGTTATTACCTTGGTGGAATAATACATCCATTTAGGTATTGTTTATTTGGGTTCGAAACTAAAACTTGTAAAAGCTTGGGTTTGGGGATTTAGTTACTAAATCACCGGTTTGGTTCGAAGGCTTAGCCCATTCAAAAGTCTTCATCAGTTCGAGATCAGCCCGATATTTAAATATCAAGTTGGTCGATGGTTATCATGTGTAAAACCTCTACTCATTTCGTATGCTTAGCCCGGTTAAAAGTTTGCTAAGGTTGGAGATAAGTCTGATATAAAATCTACTAGGTTTGTAAGCTTGTCTAGAATTAAAAGCTCACCCAGGTTCAATATTATCTCGTGTAAAATCTTGGTTTGAAGCTTGAAGACTAACTGCTCCTAGTTTCTATTTGGAAAGAATACTAACCGCTCTGATCCATCTTTTGGATGGAAGACTCGCCGCTTCTCTCCTTGTTTGCTGTTTGGTTAGAAGTTAAAATCAAACTTCATTTTCCTTGTATAAAGGGGGGTTCGAGAGTTTAACCTACTAAAAGATCTTAAGTTTAATGGATACTATCAAGAAAAAATCTTGGGGAAAAAGATTAGTTCCTTTTCTTTTTAACAAACCTCTTTAACTACAAGTGTTATCTCTATATCCCTTAACTTTTATTTTCCTAATGCTTACTTCTAAAACTTTCCTAAATTGTTTTCAAACTCTAAAATTGATTCTAAAAGATTTTCAAACTCAATCTTTTTTGAAACATACAATCCCCTTTCCTCTTGCGTGTGGAGTCGTATGTCCAGCAAGTGATATCAGACCCTAACTCTTGGTTAAGGACTAATCATCTCAGGAGGAAGATGACTTCCAACACACTTTTAAATAAGGGATCTTTTCTAAACACACCTCCCCCGTTTAATGGGGCTAGATTTGAAATATAGAAAATTTGATATATAATTTTTAGTCAAAGCATTTATTTAGAAATGTGGGAAATTTTAATAAATGGTCTGATTATCCCTACTCACCAAGTAAATGGTAAAGTATTAGGTAAACCCGTTTTCCTTTGGACCATAGTGGAAAAGAGAAAATTTGAAATAGATTTCAAAACCAAGAGTGTTATAGTAGTGTCTCTCGATGATAGTAAATTCTTTTATGTTCATAATTACAAAACTTCCAAGGAAATATGGGATACTCTTGAATTGATATATAGAGTTTCTCTAAGAATCGACCAAGAGGGGATGAACACACGAGGAGAAGAAGATAAAGATATTACTCTTAAATGTTTTTCAAAGTTTAGAAATATTATAAATTATATTGGAATGTTTGTCACTAACCAATATCTAAAAATATTTTAGAATTGGAAATTTAATCCAATCATTAAACCGAAATATGGGAGCCTTCATGAATTTCAATAAAAATTAAAGAAGAAGGAAATTATAGAAAAATTGAACAAACTACTTCAATTAGTTAAAGATGAAGGAGCAAGCACAAAAACTGAAGAATCATCAAATGTATAAAACTCATATCAAACAACTCCAATGGCTTCCTTCAAAAGAACATACTCAGTAGTTGAACGATCTTCGCAAGATTCAACATCGAATTAAGGAACTCATGTGAAGGAATCACTGAAGAAGAAGTGTTTTCTTATGGAATCTTCGAAATAAAAAATGAGAAGAGATATCAACCTAAGGGAGAACTATAAAAGAATCTTCTTCCAATGAAGAAGATGAAGTGTGCTTAAAGGCATCTTACGAGGAAGATGATTTTGAGGTAACTAAACCATCCTATAAATAATTTTTTAAAATTAGCGCTAAATTGGTTGAAGAAAACGATAAATTTAAAAAACTCAACTTAAACTTTAAGGAGTATTTAGGATTTCTTTGGGAAATCAATAAATCATTTAAATTAGAAATAACTAATATAAGAAAATCAAAATAAACATGTGAGACTTGTGTCTCTTTGAAAAAGGAAGTAATTGAATTGTATGAAATACTTGATTTGATCCTACCAAGTCAAAGTCCTTTCTTAAATAAGAATGGACTAGGATTTTAAGAAGTTAGAACACCTAGTACAAGTCTAAATCATAAGAAATAGAACCATCTGGTTTATAAATGCACACACACTGCATGATATTTGGTTATTTAGAGCCCTTCTAATTTAACAAATTGAAAAGGTCTAAAGGTAATAACCCTATACCTTATGAAAAATATAATGCATGAGGATCCAAGAAAAAATGGGCACCAAAGGTGAAACCTTAAATTCTTGCAGGTATGCTTTGCAGCTCTAAGCTTTAATGGTTATTAATGGAGTTATGCAAAGCAAGAGATATAATCTTAGTATACAATAAGTCTTTGATCCAATAATGTACGATGATGTTGAATATCAACAAAAATGATTAAAACGAGTGTTTTTTGAGGACATCTCAACATTTATGATCCTTCGTGATCAGTTAACCTCATAGTAGGTTGAAATGATATGTCAATAATGTTATTCTCATTGTTTGAACCAACTCTCGCATTCAACGATACGTAGAGAAGGACACACCGTAATGTGATTGGTGTTCCCTTTAAGGGAAGTTTTTTAAGGCCTATTGACAATAGAGGCAGTACATTATTTGATGGTTAAAATGATCGAAAAAAATCTGATTAATCCTTTAAAATAGTGGATGTAATTTTGCTCATCTCAATAAACTATGTTTATGAACCAAAATGTAAACCATCCTCTAAACAATTTTTTTTAAAATTAGCATTAAATTGGTTGAAGAAAACGATAAATTTAAAAAACTCAACTTAGACTTTAAGGAGTATTTAGGGTTTCTTGAAGAAATCAATAAATTACTTAAATTAGAAATAACTAATATTAGAAAATCAAAATATACATGTGAGACTTGTGTCTCTTTGAAAATGGAAGTAATTGAATTGTATGAAATACTTGACTTGATCCTACCAAGTCAAAGTCCTTCCTTAAATAAGAATGTACTAGGATTTAAAGAAGTTAGAACACCTAGTACAAGTCTAAATCATAAGAAAAAAGAACCATCCAGTTTATAAATACACACACTGCAAGATATTTGGTGATTTAGAGCCCATATGCTTTAACAAATTGAAAAGGTCTAAAGGTAATAACCCTATGCCTTATGAAAAATATAATGTAATAAAAAATGGGTACCAAATGTGAAACCTTAAATTTTTGCAGGTATGCTTTGCAGCTCTAAGGTTTAATGGTTATTAATGGAGTTATGCAAAGCAAGAGGTATAATCTTAAGTATACAATAATTCTTTGATCCAGTAATGTACAATGATATTGAATATCAACGAAAATGATCAAAACAAGTTTTTTAGGACATCTCAACATTTATGATCCTCCGTGATCAGTTAACCTCATAGTAGGTTGAAAGGATATGTCACTAATGTTATTCTCATTGTTTGAACCAACTGAAATTCTGGCACGCAAATACCAGATGTCGAGACAAATGTCACAACACTGGGATCAAAACAGAGCTTGAACACACAATAAACAAAAACTGTAAATTATAGAAAATAAATAAAACAAAAGTTGTTAACCTAGTTTGGTCCAACTTACCTACATCTGGGGACTACCAAACCAGGAAGGAAATACACTATTATTAGTATTAATTCGAAGCTAAACAATCCCAGTTTACAACTCCTCACTTAATCCCTACCCAGTGCAACTTCTACCTAGAAATCACCATCTAGATATGAGAATCCCCTCTCACTACCTAAATCACCTTAGTGATATCAAACAGTCCCAATCCCAGTAACTCTATACAAAATAAACAATAGAAGTAACACACTTCCAAAACAATACTTGGTCTTGATTAAAAGCTTCAATCAAGAACAATATACTCTTTGCTTAAAAGCTTAGAGTGAACAACGAATAATCAGTCAAACTCAATGCCTCAGAAGATACATGAGTAACATATAATTAATAAATGAAAACCATAGGGACCAACCAAAATAATGGCTAATCCTAATTCTCTAAATTCTTCACGATATGCTCTCTTCTTCCAATAAGGTTTTTCTTCTCTTTAAATAGCCTTCAAACCTACTGAACTTGGGCTTCTTGAGGTGCACAAATAGCAGTAATCAGTATAAATTGGATACAAATCAACCTGCATAATAATAGGAGAAAAATACAAACTTTCCTAAAAAGGCTCAAGGATCTTTTTTATGAAAAGTAACAGAATCTGCAATAACAGAAATTCCCACAATATACTCCCATAAAATTCACCCACGTGTGCATCAGAACACACTTAAAAATCACACTAAAATGACCAAAATAGTCATGCCCTAACTATCTGGTATAACATGTCCTGGAACATGTCATAACATCATGTAGAACATGATGTCTGACTGACATGGCATAATATCTGGTTCAACATCTTGCTAACAACGTGTTGTTTTACCAAAATGCAACCAATCCAAAAACCATAGGACTTACGATCTCCCCCTTTGGCAAATTTTGGCTAAAACAACCTTAGCCCGCATCAGAGATACACATAGCAGAAACAAAAAACATAGAAACCCAAGAACCATAATGTTATCACACCAAAAAGGAAAAAGACATCTGACAGCATAATGTCAAGACATTAGGTCTGCCATCACAAAACAACACAAGCTACATGAGAACATGTAAGCTATGTATAAACTGCAATCTTACAACATCATGATAGACAGGTACACCACTCCCCATGTCACACAAAATCAGCTCTCCCCCTGAAGGAAAAAACCCAAAACAAAAAAAATTGAACACCAAGTTCCCATAATGACCAGTAACAGCCACCTCATCCTCACTCCCCCTAAAGACTACAACCTACTGCAGAGAATAACAACTTCTCTCAGACACAACAAAGAGTTCCACATCTTTGCAGCAGCAACAAGCAAGCATGACAGAAAATCATGCTCCCCCTAAATATTTGCACACGTTCAGCAACAAAAACACAACTACTCTTTCTAAGCAGTAGTACACACATGACATAAAGTTGTGGCATCTGATCTAACATCAGAAACAACAAGCAAACAAAACAACACTTTACTCCCCCTTTTTAGCCAAAATTTTACAAAAATAGAGTAAATGTAAACAAACATAAATGGAATCACACACATGGAAGCACAAAAGAAACAAAATGCATACAACACAAGTTCAGATGAAAACACAAATATAACAGCAACAACACATAGTGCAAAACAGTAGCAAAAACACAGGAGCAAATTTTGCAAACAGTACACAAGAAAAACTTCAACTAACTCTAATGTTCAGAGCTCTCATCTTTACTGCTATGATCTTGGTCATCATTGTTTTCCTCCTCATTCTCTGCATTAGCCAAGTTACCATTTGTTCCTTCCTCAGGAAAAACTTTAATGAGTCCCTCCAGCTTGATTTTTCTAGCAGTGCAGCCTTTTATAGTTGCTTCCAACTCTTTGCACATTTCCTTTAACTCTGACAATACACTTGTTTTGGATGTCGTTGTAGCAGCTCTTTTGTCAGATGTTATGACAATGTATAGGACATGTGTCCCTTTAAACAAATTGTAGTGTAAGGACAAGGGCACTTCCCCTTTGCATGCTGCATCAGTATTTGTCAGAATCCCAGGATGTTGACTTAAGATAATTCCACAGATCATCGAAGGAAAGGCAATTGGCAGTTTGAAAGCAAAAATGCCTGCATGATTCATTGTTTGATCAAACACATAAGAACCAAAATTAAATGGTGTCTTTGTGCCAATGATATAGATAAATCTACCCAAGCCAGTAGTAATGGTGGATGAGTGATTTGTAGGTACCCAATTTGCAGCTCCAATTTTGTGCAGTACAACATACTTGACACTTAAATTTCCTACAGATAATTTGCCCTTTCTAGGCTAGCTCTTTACTCGATTAGCAGTGATTTCCTTACAAACTATATTGTCACTGACTTCCACTTCAGCTTGTGCTTCCTCACTTCTGCCCATTAATCTATTGATGATTTCCGGAGAGAATTCAACACACCTACCCCTCACATATACTTTTATGTATTCGTTACTTTTCTTGTCATCACAGTCAGTAGAGATGTTCACTATAAATTCCTTTACCAGCATCTCATAACACTTCCCCAACCCAGCCACACTTCTCATAAATCCAGCATGTTCAATGAGACTCATTACCTCCTTGAGCTCAAGAGCATCCTTACCAAGTTATCTTTCAAGAGCTATCCTCCCCTGACTAACATACCTCCATTTTTCAACGCTCTCTACAAAGTGAAAAGAAATGTTATCAATGGCCACATCAGAAACATTCGCAGTTACCTTCTTTCCTGCAACAACCTTTCTGCTGGAAGCCACAATGTCCTGAACATCTGGTTCAACATGCATTTCAACGTCAGAGTCACTTGAAGGAGTTTTCTTCCTTTTCAGAGACTTCTTCTTTGGGCCATGGGATACCACTTTGCTGTAACTTTTCTCAGGTCCTACACTTTGTTTTCTCTTAGAGTGCCTACGCTTTCTGCTAGTTGACACATCAGTCTCTCCTTTCTTCCTTTTTATCTTTTTAGTAAGACTTGCTGCTAAAGTCTCATCATCTAAACTTATATTGACAGTTGCAGGAGTCCTTGGTTCAGAGTTATTTTCCTTGTCAGATAGTCATTCCTTACCATCAAACAACACTATTTCTTTGCTTGTCTCATCATGTCCTTGGGTGGTAACTGATTTTTGATCATGTTGTTCAGGAAGATTAAAGGACACAGTTCTCATAGCCATCTTACTTCGATGACGACTAGTAGGATTACCTTTATATTGATCAGTAGGGTCGCTTTGTTTAGTTTCACATTGATTTTTTTTCCAGAACACCAGCCACAAACTTGCAAAGCTTCCTATCAGTGTTTATCTTTTTAGCATAACTTTTTTAAGGATGTCTCAACATCTACCTCAACATTGGATATATAGTCAACAGTCACAGACTTGGAGACATTCTTTTCACTGACTTCCAATTTGTCCAGATCAACTTTTTTCTTGATTTCTTCATTACTAGCAGCCTCAATAATATTCTTACTGACTTTAGGAATGGTGAGTTCAGTTTCAGCCTCATCAGTGAGTATCTTAGGGTTAGACTCTAAAGATCCCTGACTATTAGGGAGAGGATCATGGTACAAACTTTTCATAGACAAAGGTTTCTTTGTACCAGAGACTGTAAATTTCCTAGAGCAACAAAGTCTTTGACCACTTCTTGAAGTAGAAGAGTCTTTACTAACCATAGAAGTTTTTACCTTCTTGCTGCCAGAGGATTCGATACTTTCTTGAGGATGAACAACAGAGAGAGGAAGAACATCAGTAATGACATCTAGAGAGAAGGCCTCAGTTGTTGAAGGTGAAACCCTAGATTTTATTGGGGTTTCCATATTCCTTTCTTCAGAACTCTTGCTAGGAGTAGAGATGGAAATGTTTGACATTATGGAATTAGACTGCATATTGAGGTGATAGGAAATGAACAGTTTTTTTGGCATAAGAGATGAATAGTGGAGTAGTTGTAGGGGGAGAGTACGTGATTATGAGAAGTATGGCAAGGAAGTAAAGATTTACAACGAGAATCGTGCCATATCAATTGGAGAGAGAAAAAAAAATCATTTTTAAGAGCACACACTAATAATTTCCTTAACTCTTCATAAAAACAAACTTCTAGTTTGACCCTGATTTTTTTTGTTTGATTGAGATGTCCTAGCACCAGGTTCGACATCATGTTTTTCTTCTCAGCTCTCAGTCTAAATATATCTCTATTGTCTTCCTTCGTCATACTTTCTAGTTTGAAAATCCAGCAATCATCCTTGGATATGGCCTCAAACTACTACGACAAACCCATTTAACAACGGTTGGAAATGACATATAATGACGGGGGCGAAGGCGTTGTTATGTAGAGTGTTGTTATATATGAGGTACGTACAATGACGGTCCTGGGACCGTTGTTGTATTCCAGTATGCGCGCACCATTTCACGACGGTTAGTTTAGTCAACCGTTGTGATATAACTAAACTGTGATCTGGTTCGATTCTCAGCAACAACATTTTTTATTTATATTAGCGTTTGACATACAACTACGGATAAGTTTATAACTGCTGCCAAAAACAGCCTGTTTTAAATATAAAATTTATCTGCTTATCAAATTATTCCTATAATTTATCCTGTCAAAACAACATCTGTTTACATGCAAACACAATATGTGCATCAAACACAATTCTTCCTATATTTTATCCTTATAAATGAATCAGAGAATTTACATCAAAAGAAATTTACATCAAAAGCTAAATGAATCAGAGAATTAAACTGCTAACATTGTTTAAATCAAAAGCCAATATTATTGATTTCATTATGTGCATCAAAAGCCAAAACTATTGTTCACATTATGTGCATCAAAAGCAAAAAATATGTGCATAAAAAAATGTTGCTGATATATCATACAGTAGGAGCAGAACCCTTAAGCGCATTGTGGATATACGCCCAACATTTACGAAGATCCACAAAGTCCTCAACAGGGAATGTGGTTTCGTCGTTAAACATCTACATAAGAGCAAAAAATTGATGATCATGCATGATAATAATTCAATAGTCAACTTATATATTAATATATGTAAACATTTTATGGCATATATTACCGTATCCCATGAATCAGCAGTGCCAGCAAGGACAATGTTTAACATGTGTTTCATGATAAAATACCCACACTCGTAACTCCCGTGTTGTTTCCTCGTCTACAAATTACATGAATATAAAAACATGAATACAACCACACATGCATGAATTTAAATGAAATAAATAGGTAATCGGGCCACTTACTTTAGGAGCAAGGTATGTGGGATTTTTTCTAACATTATTCAATATATTAACTTGCTCCACAATACTGTACATTGAAAATTGAATTAAACATATTACATGATAAACTAATTACAATTAATGCCAAAGAAAATGATATTAAACAAAGACACTTACGTTAATACAAGATCTTTCATTGGTTTGTGGAGTGGATCGTGCAAGGAACACAGTAATGTCACCATATTTGTCCTAAACGATATTACGATCAATTGCCAATGACCACTGAATGAACACGAGAATATATATATATATATATATATATATTATTTGTTACTAAAACAAAAATAAATATAGAATATAGAAATAAATTACAACAATACTAACCTACATAGGAATGGTGCAAGGTAACATTCTTTTCCTCCGTCATTTAGCCGGCTTTTCAAGTACTTTTCTCTGATATTTTTATCGTTATACGCCCAAACAATAAAACTTGGGTCCAAGATTCCATAGGTACTTGATTTATTCAATTCTATACAAACACGGTGAATGTACCTAAATAGTCAAAGAAAATGAATAAATTAAGGGAGAAAATACAAAAAATTATAATGTTCTATAATGACATGTATATTCGACTATATACTTACGTGCACCAAACTTGCAAAATAGATATGTCAAGCCACTTATATCATGCGAGAAAATCCCTCACATCTTCAGAAGTGTAATACACTAAATCCAATTTAGGGCAATGTTCTAGCGGGAGAACTTGCGCAAGGTCTGTTGTTGAAATGGACAAGTATAAACTTGTTATTTCATTTAGACTAGGGTCCAATATCCCATTGCAGTTATCTACAGGGGGAGGGGCTATACAATTACTCCATTTTGTAGAAGTGTGATTTACGACACTTCTACTTGGAGTTTGATCATCACCAACACAATGATGATCTTCATTAGTTCGTTGTTCGAGGCTTTCAATTAATCTCTACATCATAACATTCAATTAGAACATAAAACAAAAATAAGCACAATATATTCAATTAGAACATACAATATATATCATACAAAAATAAGCGCGATTTACGACACTACCGAATACAACTCTTGTAACCTTTCCACTTCTTTCTCCCTTTTTTCCCTCTCCTCTTCAAACAGCCTGCTTTGCTCTGCCAATTGCTTCTCAACATTGTCAATCTTTTGTCATTGAGCAAGAAATTCAGCGGTTTCGGTGCTTCTTCTTTGAGATCCAAAGTATGACCTCAAGCCGACACCATCTCCAACACCACAGACACGACCTCCATGCTCAGCTGTTCCGATAGCTTCGACTAATATGTCATGTCGTGCTTCCGGAACAAATGTGCCTTCACGTGCCGCCACAACCAAATTATCCTACACAACATGAGCAACTTACATAAGCAAACGCATTTAAACGAAACATATACTTACAATTTTCTCAGCAACTACTCTTGAAGTCTCAGAGGTGTACTCTCCATTAGGTCTTAATTGAGCCCTCTTCCATTTCTCATGTCTTGAAGGTGGAGATGGAATGTCACCATCTCCTCCTTCTTGTAGTTTTTCTTGCAGGATCCTCTTCTCAAGTTTCCTGTAACCCCCACGAGACAATCTATGGGGGTACATGTTTTTCGCCTTGTTCTGAATTCCTACTTCGCTTTTAGCCTGTTATTAACATAGTGAAAAATGTGTATGATTAGTATCTATAACTCGTTAGCATAACATTATAGGTTACATAAGACTAGTACTAACCTTGAATTCCTCAGAACGGCGTTTCTTCGCAAACTTGTGCCACACCTTCTTCGATAAAAAACTATACCGAATCCATGGAGGTTGAAGACCGCTCTTAGGCTTCGTAATATAGTCAGCCGTGAGCCGTGACTTAAATCCCCTCCAACGAACACCGGCATAAGTTATCCACTTTCTTTTCAATTTTGAGTCATCGGTAAACTCAAAATTCAACTACATTATATCAATATATAAGTATGAATTAGAAACTATAGGTAGTGATATCAAATATATGAAAATTATAGTATGAAATACCTTAACGTCTGTCCATATGCTGTCTTTGACATTAACATCCACTTCTCTTCAATCATCAATCAGTATACTGACTTTGCTACGTGCAAGGAACGCAACATAACTCCTAAAAGTAGCGTAATGTGGACAATCCACTAATCTGTAGTGCGAATCAAACTCGATCGGAATTTTTACACCAGATGAGTTGCGAACTGATGTGAATTAGGGCATCATTGTGACACCTCTTTGTGATCTTTTCGTTTAACTTTCAGTTGTTTGAGTTTCATTGGCTAACCTTTCATTTGTTTGAGTTTCTTCGCTGGTTTCTGATGAAGAACTCGACAAGGTCGACATCTAAGTTCAAAAACAACAACAACAACATGAACAACAATGACAAAAGAGTTTACTGTAGATGCATGGGGAAAATATTTTATGTACCCTAAACGTGACGACGAAGTAAACGATGTTGATGTTGGTGTTGTTGTTGTCTTCCTTCCTTACTACAACGACGATGTTGTTGTTATCTTCCTTCTCGATGGTGACGATGATGACGACGGTGTTGGTATGTGCATAATCTTCTATTTTTTTCACGATCGTGACGATGATGACGAAAATGACAACAAATAGATACTGATGATGCAAGCTTTGGTTGAAATCGTGTATTATTTCACAATATTGAGCGTTAGGGTTTAGGGTTGAAATCGTGTAACGTTTCGTCTGGTTTCTATTTTCAATGGAAAAAGGATACTGAATAGACAATGAAACTAGCTAGCTTGGAGAATATTGAAAAGCTATTGCGACGGTCAACAATTTAAACCGTTATGATATATTATTTTCATAATGAAATTTCATATTAAAGCGCCAGAGTTATTTTTAGAATTAAAAATTAAAAAAACATACAAAATATATCACAACGGTGTATATAAACAACCGTAGTCATAAATTTTAATTTTTTTAATTAAAAGTAAATAAAAAAGTAAAGGCGCGCTTTAACATAAAAGGAATAATATATATGAATGCGCTGAGGTTCGAACACATGAAAGCTTGAAGGTATCACCACAGTTGATTTATCAACCGTTGATATATACAGATAATCACCACGGTTAGTTTAACAACCGTTGTTATATACAGATAATTTTTATTCAATATACAAATAAAATACAACCGCGCCTTAGTTTAGATATGTCACAACAGTGTAGGGATGAAGCGTTGTGAGCATGGCGTCATTGTTTACGCGTTTTGTAGTAGTGTCATTCTGTTCCTTTGTTCCCTCGCAAGAACCGACAGACTTGGTGACACACAACTTGTTGTCATCCAGATAGTTCTTAGAACCTGACACATGTCTATCCCACTTAGTACCAACGTACCCATTGACTTGAGAAAAGTCTTTTGGAGACATATGAGCTAATAGACTAACAACTACGCCCTCAGCACCAGTCCCCCTTTCTCCTTTACTTCTTACATGATTATCTTTAGTCTTAGACCAGAGTTTAGGGTATCCATATAATTTGTAGCAAAAAGGTTTTATGTGACCATACCTTCAACAATAATGACATCTCAATGGCTGGAGTTTGCCTCTGGTGTGAGTTCTCTGAGGTCTGGCAGAATGTTGTAACATTTGGTCCGACACATCATTTTTTTAACAGCAATGGTTTTTCTTTGTTTTCTTTAAGCTTGATAGTTAAAGGCTATATTAGTGAAAACCTTACCCTCTTTTCCAACTTGGAGAGTTTTATTCACAATGTCAGATCCACTGTTCAGCATTCTGAAGTTCATCAGAATTTCTACCTTATGAGTTAGAAGATTTACATCATTTTGAAGATCGGATATGGTATTTAGAAGACTCTCTTTTTATTCCTGAAGGTGTGCTATAAAATCCTTCTGCTTTTCTCCTAACTTTCACACTTCTTCACTTCTTACACAAAGATCCTTGTATGAGGCAGCTAGTTCTTCATAGGTAATTTCTTTATTACACACGTCTTTATCTGAGCTGCATCTACCAGAGAGAGCAATAATATTTTTTCCAATTTTGTCATTACTATCTTCAGATCCTGAACATTTAGATTTATTGTGGATGACTTTGTTTGGATTTTGTTCCTTTTCTATTTCAATCTTTTTCTGAAGACCACTATTGATGTCAGATGCAATGTTCTTGACTTGTGTTTTAAATTTCTCATCCATATTTTCCAGAATCTTATTGAATTTCTTTCCAAGTAACACAATGGCTTTAAAAATCTCTTCATCAATGACTTTGGAAGTTAGAGCTATATTTTTGCTCTTTTGTCCAGATCTGTTACTTATAGTCAATTCAAAAGTTTGAAGAGGCCCAATGAGTTCATCTACCCTTAGTTTGCCTATGTCCTGGGCTTCTTCCACTGTTGTGACCTTCATATCAAATCTCTCAAGAAGAGACCTAATAATCTTCCTCACCAACTTCTCCTCTGATACCGTTTCTCCCAAGGAACTAAAAGCATTGGTTATTTCAAGCACATTCACATGGAAGTGATGAATACTTTTATCTTCTCTCATCTTCAGATTCTCAAATTTAGTAGTGAGAAGCTGAAGTCTAGAAATATTCACTTTTGATGTTCCTTCATGAGTTGTCTTTAGAATTTCCCAACCATCCTTAGCCACAGTACAGGTGTTGATTAGCCTAAACATGTTCTTGTTAACTCCATTGAACAAAGCATTAAAGGCTTTGGAGTTTCCAAGAGCTATCTCATCTTCCTCCTTGGTCCAAGTTTCTTCTGGCTTCAAGGTTTCTTTTCAATTTTTATCTTTAATTACAGGGTGTTCCCAACCCTTGATGATAGCCTTCCAAGTTCTGCTATCCCTAGATTTTAAGAAGGCCACCATACATACCTTCCAATAGTCATAGTTTGTGCCATCCAAGACTAGAGGCCTATTAACATTTCCTTCTCCTTCCTTGTCCATAGTACCAGAATACAAACTCCATGGAGCTCACCTAAAAACAGAACATGGTGACCTGTTCTGATGCCAATTGAAATTTTGGCACGCAGATACCAGATGTTGAGATAGATGTCACAACACTGGGATCAAAACACAGCTTGAACACACAACAACCAAAAACTGTAAATTGCAGAAAATAAATAACACCAAAGTTGTTAACCCAGTTCAATGCAACTTACCTACATCTGGGGGCTACCAAGCTAGGAAGGAAATCCACTATTAGTAGTATTAATTCGAAGCTAAACAACCCAGTTTACAACTCCTCACTTAATCCTTACCCAGTGCAACTTCTACCTAGAAATCATTATCTAGATATGAGAATCCCCTCTCACTTCCTAAATCACCTCAATGATATCAAACACTCCCAAGCTCAGTTACTGTATACAAAACAAACAATAGAAGTAGCACACTTCCAAAACAATACTTGATCTTGCTTAAAAGCTTCAATCAAGAATAATATAATCTTTGCTTAAAAGCTTAAAGTAAACAATGAACAATCAGTCCAACTCAATGCATCAGAAGATACATGAGTGACATACATTTAACAAACAAAAACTCTAGGGACCAACCAAAACAACGACTAATCCTAATTCTCTAAATTCTTTACGATATGCTCTCTTCTTCCAATAGGGTTTTTCTTCTCTTTAAATAGCCTTCAGACCTACTAGACTTGAGCTTCTTGAAGCGTACAAATAGCAGCAATCAGTATAAACTGGCTGTAAATCAACCTGCATAATAATAGGAGAAAAATACAAACTTTCCTAAAAATGCTCAAGGATCCTTTTTATGAAAAGTAACAGAATATGCAATAACATAAATTCCCACAATATACTACCATAAAAGTCGCACACATGTGCATCAGAACGCACTCAAAAATCACACTATAATTACCAAAATAGTCATGCCCTAACTATCTGGTATAATATGTCCTGGTACATGTCACAACATCATTTAGAACATGATGTCTGACTGACATGGCAGAACATCTGGTTCAACATCTTGCTAAAAACATGTTGTTTTACCAAAATGCAACCAATCCAAAAACCACAGGGCTTACACCAAATCTCGAATCCAATGGTACGTAGAGAAAGACACACCATAATGTGATTGATGTTCCCTTTAAGAGAAGTTTTTTTAAGGCCTTTTGACAATAGAGGTAGTACATTATTTTAAGGTTAAAATGATTGGAAAAAATTCAATTGATCCTTTAAAATAGTGGATGTAATTTTGCTCATCTCAATAAACCATGTTTACTAACCAAAAAGATGAGTTTCTAAGTGTTTTAGAGAAAGGAGGTGCAAATTAAGCTGAATAGGGGTGCAGAAAAGTAATTAAATCAAGCACAAGGCCCAAATTGCACCAAGGAGGTTGAGTGATGTAAGCCCAATTGATTGGAGCCATATGGAAGTTGATTGGAAGAGCTTGGCGCGCTTATTTTCAAATCAAATCCAAGCCAAACATAGTCTCCAAGGCAATCAAATCTCAACATTGATGATAAATGCTTAATATCTTGAAAGTTTTGATTATCCAATCGATTGGAGCCATTAGCCAATCAATTGGCACACCTTATTTAGAGTAATTTAGATCTGCTATTCAATCAGCATAATCACTACTATTTACTTGCCATAAGTACACGATCAAATCATGAGGAAGCTCTCTATAAATAGGTATTCTTCTCTCATTGTTTTGCATTGCATATTTTTCTTTCAAATTATGTAAGTGTGAGATTATTCTCTCAAAATGATCATGGCTCCTAGAAGGATAAGCTTTTCCTCCAACCCCTTATCTATATCCTTTAACACTAACCAACAAGAAGTGAGATTCATTTAAGAGTTTGCCGATCGAACCGTTATAAGAATCCAAACCCTAAATTCAGAAGCCTTTAAAGAATGTGAGTTCTTTAAGACTTTTAAAGAACTAAATATGTCCAAATTCCTCTGCATCCCCTCGAAAAAGGTATATCTATCATTAGTCAAGATGTTCTTCTCAAATATTTACTTCACTGATGGAATACTCAAATCTGAAGTATAAAGGCATAAGTTATCCTTGTTATTTAAAGGATTTGGAAACATTATGAATCTTCCTCATGAAGACATCATCCCCGAGTTCGGATACAAAGGATACAACTTCAATTTCAAATTTGTTGCATCCTCTCTAATGAAGAATATATCAACCTCCATACAATATCCATTAATTGTTGGAAACATTCGCCCTAATAGTCATATGATCCATTATATGAATAATCACATACTTTTTACTGAAAAAGAAACTTTGGTCTCATAATCCAATTTGATGTTGAATTTGTATGGTCAATAGAGAACAAAATCAAGGTGAAATGGGAAAATCAAGTAATCGAGTACATGATAGGAAGTAAGAAAGAAGGAGTATGTCAATCACATGGTAACTGCTCACTAAGATTCTGGAACATACCTGATTCAATTTTGGAGAAGAAGAATATACAATATATGTAAATAAAATAGGAAAATCAATTAAAAAAAAAAGAGAAATATGAGATCATCAACGCAAAAGGGACTGAAAATCCCCTTCAAATGAGAAGAGGATAAAAGTAAATGATCAAGAAGTACCCATAGAGATAGACAACTCCTCAACTACCCTTATGTAAGGACTTGCTCAAGGTCATAATTGGGAAGATTGATGTGATCACGACAAATTATACTTCATAGCCCAATAATTCATTCAAAACCAGACACAACTAATATAATACATGCTCTTTTATTGTTTTGATATCAAATAATATTTCTTTTGTGTGCCTAAGTGTGTTTCATTTCTTGTTTTCTGTATTATTTCAATTATGCAATTTTCCTTTTATACTTTACATTTTTATCAATTTCTAATTAATAAAAGAGTGATATTTTTCCTTTATGTTTGCATATTTAAATGATCACAATTCATCTTTACATTCCTTTTTAATGTCTACAGAGGGGAGAAGTATACTCTCAAGGGGATTAGAGTATACTCTCTACATAATTGAAAGGGGGGGGGGGGGGGGTGGGGGTTAATCAATCTAAGCATATATCTATTGTTTTTTTACCACCTCTATGAGAGATATGTTGTCATCATTAAAAAGGGGGAGAATGTGAAATCATGCTTTGTAGGTTTAGTGATCAAGGAAGATAACAACCCTTGGATATGATTTTGATAATGACAACCAGCAATTTAAGTGCATGAATAACAAACGGCCAAAGATGAAATCAGACTAAATAGACAAATCTAGGATTTAATGATATAACAAGTAGTCAAAGATGCAATTAGACCATGTAGGCAAAGCTAGGGTTTAAAGATCACTATAATGTCTTCTAGTGATTGAAACCTAAATGGAATATGAATCAAGCACCATCTCAAAGTAAATCTCAAGCAAGTGTCTTCAATAGTGAAGTATCTAACAAGTCTTGAAGTTTTTGAAAGCTTGCCATGACGTGTCTGAGTGAATAAGCATTGTAAAAGTATAAGGGCTTTCTCGTAAAGCTTACGGCTTATCACACACACACACACACACACACACTCACACACACACACACACACACACACACACACACACAAACCCCCCACACACGCGCGCGCGCGTACACATACACACACACACACACACACACACACTAAAACAAGTTTTATAACTTATTTTTCTCAAGAAAATATTTATAAAAATGAATTTAAATTGTGCCATATGAATTGGAAGCTGTCAAAAAAGTTAGGGGCAATTTTTCATACAAGCCAATCGATTGGAACTTATACCCCATCGACAGGGTTAGTGCACAAATGAGCCTTAAACATTTAGGACAATATCTTATTAAATAGTAATTGCTAAATATCTTCTCTTTCCATTTGAAACTTTTTAATTGATTATTTTGAGGCCAGCCAATCTATTGACTCATAACTTCTTGCACCAAAAAGTTTCCTTTTTAAGCCAACCTCTAGTCTATAAGTAGAGTTCCCTTCCCTCATATTTTCACATCTAGAAACGTGAGCCCTCATACCTCACTACTCACTCTCAACCTAAAATATTTTTTCTTGACTTTCTCCCACTCAAATATATTCGTAGCACTTTCGAGAAAGTTATTTTGCAAGTGAGGCATTTGTAATTCCGAAAGGATAGTATTATAAATTCACCAAGGAAATTTTTTTCCTACCTTGGTTGAATAATTCATCCATTTAGATTTTTTTTATTTGGGTTCTAAGCTAAACGCTGTAAAAGCTTTGCTTTGGGGATTTAGTAACTAAGTCGGCAGTTCTGTTTGAAGGCTCAACCCGTTCAACAAATTCCATCGGTTCGAGATCAGACCGATATTAAAATCTAAAGTTGGTAGGTGGTTATTATGTGTAAAACCTCTATATGGTTCGTAAGCGCAGTCTAGTTAAAAGTTTGCTAAGGTTGGAGATAAGCTCAATGTAAAATCTACTAGGTTAGTGAGTTCAACCCATATTAAGAGCTCACCCAAGTTCAATATTAGCCAGTGTAAAATCTTGGTTTGAAGAATGAACACTAACCTCTCAAAGTTTCTATTTGGAAATAATACTCACCACTTCACTCCTTGTTTGATGTTTGGTTGGATGTTAGCTACAAACTTTATTTTCCTTGTATAAGGGGGTTCGAGATTTCAACCTACTAAAAGGTCTAAAGTTTATTGGATACACTAAAAAAAATTTGGGGAGAGGATTAGTTCTTTTTTATTTTAACCTAACTTCTATAAATTTTAGTTTTATCTCTCTATCCCTTAACTTTTTAGTTTTTGCATTTTACTTTCCGGTGCTTACTTGTAAAACCTTTATAAAATGTTTTCAAACTCTGAAATTGATTCTAAAATTTTTTCAAACTCAAAATTTTATGAAACACACAATTCACCCCTCCCTCTCGTGTGTGGATTTATATGTCCAATAAGTATTATACCTCTGTCGTTTCTAAGGATAAGTTATCTTTATGGAGAAGCACTTTTTTTCCTAGCGCCTCACATGGGGGCAAGTGAATTTATAGAGGCTCCACATGTTATTATTTTGAATTATTTTCATGATCATCTCCTTATTTGCAGGAAACTAGAGGAGTAAAATCTATACAAAGCCACACCTTAGGACGACTAAAATATGTTGGATCCTTATTAAGGAATCCTTGCTGCCATTTTAGGAAATCAAACATTTTGGATTCTTATAAGGTGGCCTTATCGCCCTTTGAGGCAATAAAATGTTGGATTCTCATGGAGGAATCCTTGTTTCCCTTGAAGGAGATAAAACATTGGATTCTTAAATCCTTGCCTCCCTTTGAGGCTATAAAACGTTGGACTCTTACAAGAAATCCTAACCACTCTTTGAGGCGATAAAACATTGGATCCTCATGGAGGAAATATTGCCTCCCTTGGAGGCAATAAAACACTGGATTCATAAAAGGAACCCTTGCCTCCCTTTGAGGCGATTAAACTTTGGATTCTTACGAGAAATACTTGTCGTGTTTTGAGGCGATAAAATGCTAGATCCTCATGGAGGAATCCTTGCTACCCTTTGAGGCGATATAAAATGGATCCTCATGGAGCAATCCTTGTCGCCCTTTGAGGCGATAAAACCTTGGATTCTTTTAAGGAATCCTTGCCGCCCTTGGAAGAGATAAAAATGTTGGGTTCTTACAAGGAATCCTTGTCGCCCTTTGAGGCGATAAAACAATGGATTCTTATAAGGAATCATTGTCGCCCTTGAAGTAATGCCCCAAATTAATATTGCACACTAAATGGTACCACCCCAAATTAATATTGCACACTAAAGGATGCCACCCCAATGGATTCTAATGTGCATAGGGACAACCAATAGACCTACTCTTCGTCCACCAGTTGACCGTCTTGAATCACCTTGAACAAGTCTATCCAACTTAGGTCCAAGCCAGGGTAGAAAAAGGCTATATGTGCCTGTGGTATTTGGATCAAACTCCAGTGTCGACAAAGGTAGTTTCATGGTTCGAAAGAAGGTTTAGTATGAAGTCAAAGTTTGTTCACATGCTGTTGTCGAAGACCTACATGTTGTAGTCGAATTTTGTTCTAGTATGTAGTTGTCGAATTGGGCCTTGTGCTTAGGATCCAATTGTTTAAGTTAGCTTGTACCCTAAGTTAGCTTGTAATGGGTAATAGTTAAAAGACCCATTAGTTTAGTATGTTAGGTTTTATTATAAATATCATACTAGTCTCTCATCTTAAGTGGTGTGGTAAATCCTAATTAGGGTGAGAGGGTTATTTGTTATTCTTGGGTACTTGTAATCTGATTCAAAGAGAAAGTAAAGCATAACAGTTATAACCAATCCTTGTTGTTCTTCTTGTTTTTCTTGTTAACCCTAACCCTTGTGTGTTTCTTGATCATAAAGAAACACTTTATACTTTGTTTCAAGACATCGTTTTTCACAACAAACTAGTGCGGTGAGCGTGGAGTAGAAGATGTCGTCAACAAAGTATGATATTGAGAAATTCACCAGTGTGAATGATTTTGGTTTGTGGCGCTTGAAGATGCAAGTAATTCTTGTTCAATAGGGTTTGTTAGAAGCGTTGAAAGGATCAAAGAAGATGGATGTTGCCCTATTAGAGAAGGAGAAGACATTGTCGAGTAACAAGTTTTTCCATTGTATGCAGTTGATAAAACTTCATGATGAAAACTAGTTTGTTCCCTTGTTAGTGTAGAGTTTGTTCCAAGGTGGACATTTGTGGTATTTGGATCAAACTATAGTGTCGACAAAGGTAGTTTCATGGTTCGAAAGAAGGTTTTGTATGAAGTTGAAGTTTGTTCACATGCTGATCTTGTATGCTATAGTCAAAGTCTGTTCGAGAATACTGTCAAAATATATTAACATGTAATTTAAGTTAGTATGTCAAATTGGGTCTTGCTTGTAAGCCCAATTATTTAAGTTAGCTTGTTCCTTAAGTTATCTTGTGTAATAGGCCTGTGTGTAAAAGCCCATTAGGTTAGTATGTTAGTTTTCTTATAAATAGCATGCTAGTCTCTCATCTTTGTAAGGGTGGCACAAATCCTAATTAGGGTGAGAAAGGTTAATTGTTTGTATTCAGTTGTAATCTTTTAACCCTTATTGAGAAAGTGAATATTATAACAGATTTAACCAATTCTCTATTCTTCTTCCTTCTTCTCTTTCCCTTTGTGAAACCTAATAGGCTTTCTTGTGTTTGCTCAAGAAACTCAATATTTTTCTCATAACTTTGTTCTGTTATTGACGACTTCAATTTACAACAGTGCCTTTTCCCTCTCAAAGTACTAATCAGAAAAGGCCACCGCTTCATCATTGAACGAGGATACCTCTTCCTAAAGATCTTTTATGGAGCTAAGGGCTTTTTCGAGTGATACCTTCAAACATATCCTCCCTTAGCATAGGCCTATGCTTCTAAAGACACCTTTTTTTAGGAGGTCTTTTAAATTATTTCGCTTATTCACCTAGGTTGTCATCTCCCTCTGACGCTCTTGGAGGCCCCCTGTGACAAAAGTAAACTAGGAATTCAACTCACCAATCGTCTAGAGGTGCTTCTCCCACTAGACCCTCTCCACCGAGAGACATATAAACATTTGAACTTCTAACATTCTCGTCAAATGGGAAGGAAACTTGTTGAGGAGTGAATGATAATCACCAAGAAAATTATATGAAAAATGGAGGTAACACACAATGAACTCGACCACACTAAAAGAAGGACCACTCCACGATGATGCTCGAGGAGCTTTCATCGTCAGAATAGGCTCTCCACCTACTCATTCTCCCTCAGTTGTTGTCTGGTTGTCTCCTGAAGGCCCTGCGGGACCTTCCTCTAGTATTTGGCTCTTTACAAGGAGAGCATCACCCTCAAGGGATATCTCGCCATGCCTCTTTCTACCAGTTACCAACAATCCCCTAGGGAAATCCTGAGAAATGGTTGTGGGTTGATGTTCAATCTGTATCCGAACCAAACGCTATCTCCTTGTGGCAAGTGAGATTCAAGATATTTCCCCTGAAAAACAAAGTCGCCAAATATGTAAAGCAATGAGGGGAGATCAGGTAAGGAGACTCCCTTTAAGACGTAAAATTTACCAAGGTACTTGTTTATCCAACCGTCATGTCCTTGATCTAAGGTGATTAGAGTGCAGGAGGTCATAAGCTGGAAGCAGCTTAACACATGGATCACCTTATGCTTAAAGGGATGGAGGATGTGGGAGTTTATTCCTTAGATAAGATGAGGTTTCTTTTCCACCATAGAGGGAAGCTGGGGGTGTATGTTATCTATATAGTCACCATAGAGGCTCAATCTCTCCCTATACCTTTCACAAATCTATACTTACAATCCCCATAAGGCTATGCATAGGGCTTCAACAAACCCTTACCAGCAAAAGAACGTAGAGTTACCAAACTATTGGTGGGGAGGACCTCTACCCTATAAAAGGAAAATAATACCTCTACGGTGGGGAGGACGCCCAGGTGGTGATAAATTATTTCAAAGTCCCTAAGGATGCTCGAGATATTGCACATGATTTGGGAAGGGGCTACATTAGCAGTTGCCAAAAATTCCACTTCAAAGGGAAAAAAGGTATCAAGACCCCTAATTCATGAATGACAAGTAGAGGCAAGTAGAAATAAGGAGTGGGTAAACCAGGCAGTGTACCCATATTGGCTCTTTTCGTTTCTGAACACGACTCCATGATTACATCTTCTTCATGCTTTGTGCTTGGGAACCTAATATTCTAATGGAAGCCTATAATCCTATATGAGTAAAAATATAGGGACACAATATGTCGAACATGGACATGTTTGACATTCTTCTTGGACATATGTTCCTGATAAGAATGGAAGAGGTTAACGCACCCTGTAACTTCTCTTGGTTTGAAGGCCAAAAAAGCGCTCCCATGAGATTCCTCTGTTGAACTGTGGAAGTTCTAAAACAAGAGGGAGGGGGAAAAGGTTTTTTTTCTTTCAGAAAACAATCCAAGGACTTTTTATAAGGGAAAATCCAAGAACACAAGCAATGTACTTGCTTGGCAGCGCAACAGTTACGAGAAGTGGGAAATGTTTCACACGTCTTAGGGGCATATGTATGAAAAAAGCTAAACTGAGTTTCCCCGTGAAAGCCACCGTGAGTAGCATTAAATGCAACACACACTTATTTTTCACTAAAGGATTAAGTTTTTATAACTGCTTGGTGTTTTGACATCTTTTGGATTGACTGAATGATAGCATAACACTCATGAGGTGTACCCACATATGAAAGCAGTCATGGCCACGATTCCTAAGAAGTAAACAATCCATAATTTTCACGTTCAAGATAGAATAGTTAATACTCTTTAGGATCCATCAAATTCAGATACCTCTCAACCTTAGGGTTAAAGAGAACAATCTGATACACACACAGAAAACATCCATAAAATAAAGGGTTAATACCATTTTACCCCCTGCCATATATGCGACATTTAGTTTACCCCCTGTAAATTGTTTTTAAATGCCCCCTTGCCATTCCAAGATTCCATCATTATACACCTTTGAGAGATCTGGCACATGCCAGGTGCTAATGTGGCATGCTGAATGGCTTTTTTTATTTTTCAATTTTTTAAAATTACACGTATGCTTGATATTTGCCACATCAGAAATGTTATATATTGTTTCATCTTCTCCAAATCGTATATGCAACAGAAGTTCCTATTCACCATCTTCTCCAAATCGTGTCTCCAAATTATGGCATATTCTCCAAATCGTGTCTCCAAATTAGGACATATTTTCCATCTCTCCAAATGGGTGGTAGCAGAAGTTCCTCCATTGTCAATTCAACCGGTAGGGAAATACCCAGATGTGGCTGCAACATTCCAATGAAAACGTTTGTGTCAAATACCCAAGAAAACCATAGGAGGAAGTTTTGGAGATGTAAAAATCGTGGAAAGGTAATTTGTATTTGTTGGTTCTAAATCTTCGATTCATCTGAAAATTTCTTAATGTAGAGTGTGATAGCATGCGATTTGTTCGTCTGGGACGATGAAGTGGAAGACCTCCCTATGAGCAGTCCAAACACAGAAGCATTCATAGGTGAAGAAATGGAGTGTAACAACTGTGAATTCACAATTGGGCAACTTAAAGGTTTTACTAAAGAATATGGGAAGGAGTTTGCCAAAGAATTTGCCAAAGAATATGGGAAGGAGGCATGTTCAAAGAAGACTGAAAAGTTGAACAAGATGTTGAAAATTGAAAAGGAAAAAAATTTCTGGTTGATGCTGGCCCTGATAGTGTCATGGATGTTGTTTTATGTTGTCTACAAAATGTGTCTGATGTAATGTTTAATGTTTAATGTTTAATGTTCAATGTAATGTTTAATGTCTACAAAATGTGTCTGATGTAATGTTTAATGTAAGGTTTACTGTGATGGTTTAATGTAATGAAGTTTGGTTAATCGTTGGTTAATTTGTTATTTACAAAGTTTGGATAAAAGCACTTGAAGTGCATCTGTCATGAGCAGGACCTAAAGCAAACTGTTAGTTCATCTAAGTGCATCTGTCATAAGTAATACAACATAAGAAAACCAATATAACAAAATCAACATTTCGAAAAGCATGTGAAATGCATCTGTCAAGAGCAAACTGTAAGTGCATCTAAGTGCATCTGTCATAACCAAGTCAACATTACAAAACCAACATAACAAAATCAACATTTCCAAACCAACATAACAAAATTAGCATTTCCAAAAGCACTTGAAGTGCAACTGTCATAACAGACTGTAATTAAAAGCACTATAAGTGCATCTGTCATCAGTCATTCAAACTAACAAAATGAACATAATCAAAAGCAATTGAAGTGCAACTGTCATTATAATGCACAAAAAACAGAAAACTAAACAAGATTTCACTAATCCCTTGAAATGTCACTCCAAGACTTCATAGCCCCGACACATGTCCATAGCTTAGGGTCTGAGCCAACTTCAACATGCTATTGAGTTAATGTGCCCTCTTCATCGTCTTGAATGACTAGTGGTTCAGCAATAGTTGTTCCAGGTCCATTATGTGTCTTGGTTTTCAACACCCTCAACCTGTCACTTGATCTTTTATGTCCACCAACTGTCACTTTTTTCTTGCCCTTGATCTTGTTCATCTCCTTTGGGATTGTAGTAGTGTCATCAACTTGTGCTTCACCAACTGGTACATCTTCTTGGTCATCAACTGGTGCTTCATCAACTGGTGCTTCATCAACTGGTGCAGCTTCTTGCTCAACTAGTACAACTTGTTCTTCATCAACTTGTCCTTCATCAACTGGTACAACTTCTTGCTCATCAACTGGTAAATCTCCTTCATCATTTTGTGCTTCATCAACTGGTATATGTCCAGACTTTTTCCTAGGAGTCTTCCTCTGCATTTGCAACAACATCATATTAATATGAATAGGTCAAAAAATATTGCAATACATATTAATATGAATAGGAATCAACAACAGCATATTATATACCTTTCTTTTCAAAGCATATGGGTTCTGAACTGTAGCCTTACACTTTCTTGAGTTATGCCCAATTTTGTCACACTTGGTGCATCTATAGGTAACTCCAACTCTCCTTATTCTTGAACCTCCCTCACCTAGTTCCCTGTACCTTAGCTTCTTGGGCCTGCCAGGACCTTTCTTGTATAAAGGAGGTAGTAATTCATCTGCTTCAAATGTTGGCCACATATCCATCCCATATATTGGGCTAATTGCAACACCATATGCCAGTCCATATTTTTCTCAAGAGTAGCAATCATCCACATAATCCTCAGGTTTAAGTTGCCTATAAGCCAATGCTGCACAAGCATGCCTACATGGAATCCCTTCAGTGCTATTACCTAAAGCATAACTAGCAACATCCAATGCACGGAGATCACTGTTAATTTCAACAAAATTTTCATCTATACCTTCTATTTTTCTCTAAACCCTAAATTCATCTCTAACGTATCCCCATCCAAGTACCAGTTCCATCACTTCATTGATACCCTATTCTTCGATATCTTGATTAGACACAGTAGATTGAACCCCACCCCTATAAAACATATTTTTCTCCTTAACAAACTCCCCTCCATGATGAATAACAACACTGAATTTACCCATAATCTGTAAGAGGAACCCTAACATCAGACTAAACACTAACACACGAAACCAGAAAAATGGAAAAAACAGGTTGAAATACTCATACCTTTGGACGCGATGCCATTTCTGGGCACGACATGATCAGTTGATTCCTTCAGTGATTCTACGCACGAATTGCTTCAATGAGTTTGCACAGCTTCAAGCTTCAATGGTGGTTCTCAGTTAGGACAAATGAAGATGGCTAAAATGAAAAGGCAAATGTAACACAATATATAACATTTCTGATGTGGCAAATATCAAGCATACGTGTAATTTAAAAAAATTGAAAAAAAAAACACTCAGCCTGCCACATTAACACCTGGCATGTGCCAGATCTCTCAAAGGTGTATAATGATGAAATCTTAAAATGGTAAAGGGGCATTTGAAATGGTAAAATGGTATTAACCCTAAAATAAAACATCACACCCTCATAAACTTGCTCTCATTCTTCATAAACACGAATGCCTCAATCAACCTCTACTACCTTAAGGGTGCTACACACCTACAAAGGTGTGCAATATATATATATATAATTTGACTAATTTCCTACTCTGCATTATATAAATAACTTCAATTTTTTGGAGGAGCTATTGAATGATGAATAGATTTAATGTTGAATTATTATATATGGTTTAATAGTACATAGTATTCTGAAAATTTCTTCTACAAATTCATCATGTCATACATAAATAGCTTAAAGTTCCTTTCGGCCCTTAGTATGCATATCAATTTATTTCTTATTAATCAACAAAGGTGGCTTAATCACCTTGCTTAATCAAAATCAATTAAGCTTCCTGGTTCCAATCAAACAGATAAATATCAACTATATATTTTTAAAGGTTTAATTAACATAGGATTCCATAACTTTACAAGCTTATGATAAATATTCCCTGGGTTTCCTCATTCACTAGTTGGATTACGTTTAATAGCAAAATTCATTGGTCAAAAGTAACCACAATTTCATTACTGTCTGCTACTACACTCCATTATATAGCTTTTAACAAGATTCTTTAAATTCACTTTCTTATTATTATTTTTTATAAAAATTAAAACTTTAAATTCACTTTAGTCTAAGCTTTATGTTACTTCATATGCTTTAGTGAAGTACCCTTCTGTGCTAGCTAGCTTGCTCAATCATGTGCTTTGGAGTTCCAAATTTTCATTACATTACCATTCATTCACCATCATTATTTAATTGTGGGAGTTGCATGTACTCATTACATCAAAGCTTAAATAAAAATCATATGCTAAAGATTGATCTCTGGACTTATCTGAACCACCTCAAAAAATTGATTATTTTATAATGGTATTATTTTTAAAAGGATAGTTAGGTCCTAACCATAATTAAAAGGAAACCATTAATTGCTTATTTTATTTTCCTAATAAGTAGTGTAAAAAAAATATAAAAGAAGTGATGTGCAAAATTATATCAAATAAATTTATGATTTAAAAGATATACCAAGGAATGTAAATCAATTTTATATTTATATTCAATGAAAATATATTATTTTGGTTCTAATAATCCGCAGAAAACATTAGTTAAGCCTTAAAATTATATGACATGGAAAAAGACTCTCATTACATATTAAAATTAATATACATTGATGTTCTATGCCCATTTAACTCACAAGTACAAAATTCAAATTATGCACCTAAAGTTTATCACGAGATAATTGTCAAAAAGTTGGTTAGAGTTAAATTTATATGGTTGGATGGTTTTGTCCGAGAGGATAGGCGTTTGGAAGAGAGGGGAAGAGAGTTTAAAAAAATGATTTTAAATTTTTCTTTTTCTGACATTTATTGAAAAAAAAAAACAATTTTGTTTAAAATGATAAAAGAGTATTTAATTTTTAAAATTCTATAACAACATGAATTATATTCAAAGAATTTCCTTAAATCATCCAAAGGTTGGATCTTAGAGGAAAAATATATCAATCTTACATAAGAGATTGTGACTTTCAAAAGCATGGTTTAATACACTTTTTTTATATGCTTAAAGATTCATTATTTTTCAGAGATCTTGAGAGAGATGAATAAGGATGGCAATCATAATTCAAACGAATTTGACTCACATGTGAGTATATGGGAAAAATGTTGTATTATATCAAATAAGAGTTATAGGTTTTATAATGGACGATGAACAACAAATAAGGACCCATAAGGCCAATGCCTTAAAGCTTTTTTTTTTTTAAATAGTCCAATGTGGATGAACTCATAAGCTCTCCTCTTGTTCACATAGTAGTATCATAGTCGATGGTTACTAAAACGTTTGTCTTATTGTGTCAAAAATCTTAATGACAATGATGATCAGGCTGCTAGCCATGTTGATGGAGCGACAACGATAATGCAGTAGTAGCTTTGGTGATGAGTTATGTTATGCCTGAGATTTATGAGCAATACTCAGCATACTTTGAGGTAGAAGATGTTAGTAGAAGCTTTGAACAATTTTAGGGCCCGTGTGGCAGAGTTGAAAGGAAAACAATTAGGGTTGAGCGGTAAAGTTAAAAGGATAAGGATGATTGAAAGTGTCACACCCAAATTTTCCCTTTATTCAATAAATTGATACATTCATCGTGACATTAACATCATCTGCATATCATAACATGCATCTCATATCGCATAATGCTTAAAATATCGACCAAAATAAATTTTCGGTTCTACAGATAGACCTATTGAATCATTTCTCAAATGTACTTAAAATTATCAGGCGAAAAAGTTCAAGATCGAACTTGAAGACGTCAGTTTTATTAATCTACGGTTCGCTTAGTTTAACATGGCGTGCTCGTTTTATTTTTTTGACTCCTTTTTCGGTCTCATTTTGATCAACCTGAGTCTTTTTAATCGATCATTTTTTACTTCAAAATTTGGTCTAAACATGTCTATTTCCTAGAAGTTTATTTCGCGCTGATTATTTTAATATATTTATTTTATTTTTTAAGGCATTTTCACACCCGATTTTTGTTCAATTTAAATATTTTCATCAAAATATTTAGAAAAAATGGATAGAAATAAGTCAATATTAATTTTATTTTATGTTGATTTGATCACAAGGGAATTTTGGACACGAGTTGAAAATTATGGTAACAAAAACCTAGTATATATGCATTCATGTATGACTTATGATAAGACACCCCCACCCCCCACACACAAACGACGCCAGACTATTGGCCTTTCTTTCTTCTCAATTTTTAAAACGGTCACTAAATAAACCAATGAGAACACACAATGGCAATCAAAAACCCTCTTTCACATTATTTTTTTTCAATTTCTGAAATTTCTCTCTCTCTCTCTCTCTCTCTCTCTTTCTCTCTCTCTCTCTCTCTCTCTATCTCTCTCTCTCTCTCTCTCTCTCTCACACACACACACACACACACACACATTTTGGACTTAAAACTCACATTTTCTAATTTTCTTCTTCTTCTTCCAAACCATTTTTCCTTTTTTGGGTAAAAACACAAAAACACCCTCACTACTCTACTATCCCAATCTCGTGACTCTTCATCACCTTCAACTAATCTCCACCTGTATAACAATATCACCTTCAACTCTCTCTTCTTCTCACCCTTAACCCACCTTCAAACACCTATAAACACCACAGCCGCACATCACACAACGGCTATCCCTCGCCGATTTCTCCACCGGTAAGCCCACACAGCAACGGAATCAACGCCCACCACAAAATACCACCTGCATCCGTTTTCACACCAGACCACTGCCGTTAACAAGTTTTAACCCAGCTCTTCCAACTACCATTACTCTCATCTCAAACACACTAGCACTATCTCAACCATTAATGAAAACCACAAAACCTCTGTCGATATACTTTGCGTCTCCACCTTCTGTGCATCACCTCACCAACACCCTCCACGTCGTCATCATGCTTCCTTGCCTCTCCACCATCATCACAAACACCACTTTTGACCTGCAACACCTTTAAACACCTCTGGTTCCGACTGAAACAACCTCAAAAGACCACTTGAATGTCGTGAAACCGCTGCAACAATAACTCTTTCGTTCTTCTTATTTTACTTATCTTTTATATATTTATTAGTATTTTTTTATAGGCTTAATACCCTTTTTGGTCCCGTATCTTGACCTCGGGGTTCATTTTGGTCCTTTAACTTTTAAAAGGTCCATATTGGTCCCTTAACTCTTCAAAACATTTCAAATTAGTCCTTTTTCTCTAATTAGCGACGAATTTAGCGACTGATTTTAGAATTTTTCCGTCGCTAATATGACAAAAAAGACTAATATGGAACGTTTTGAAGAGTTAAGGGACCAATATGAACTTTTTTTAAAGTTAAGGGACCAAAATAAACCCCGGGGTTAAGATACGGGACCAAAAAAAGTATTTTGCCTAATATATATATATATATGATTTAGTTCAAATTTTTTATATATATTATTTATTTTTAGTCATAGATTTTATTTACATTAGTTTTGTACATCCCAGAAATTATATTGACAAGCCGAGATATAAACACAGTAATTTCGAGCATAATATGAATGAATAATCGAAATACCATATGCATAATTATAAGTCCGATCCCGGTTAAGAATAACTTGTTGAAGCATGGATGAACTGACCCTGTACGACCCGAGAACTGTCTCAGTCATATAGGGCAGGGCGACGCTAGAGCTCGGCTGCCACACCAAAGAACATTAGGGACGGTTACGAAAATACACATTATGACTAGAGAGTTACAATCATTGAAGAGGCGGACGTTATGGGGGCAATTATGGCGGCGACAGACGTTACAGGAACGTGTATCAGTAAAGAGAGACATATAAAAAAGGAGCGTTGGGAAAACAAAAAGGGGACCAATGCACAATACTCATACACAAAACAGACACTTGAAACCATTCATCTAAAACTTTCTTTGAGCAATAACGAGGAAGTCAACCTTTTAGTGTTTTAGCAAGAACAAGTTTTATTTCAATTTTTTTTTTATATATTAATTATTTTATTTTTGTTTTTTTAGGTTTTATTTATAATAGTGTTGCTGCGTTTTAATAATTTTCTGTTTTGATTTTCTTTTCGCATTGTGTATATATGTTATTGTTGTGGTTTTATTTTTTGAGCTTCATATACATTCTATAAAATTGAAACGACATTGTAAATATTCAATTGTTGTTGATTGGTTACCTTTTTACTTGCGTTGTATAGTCGGATTTAATCCACGGATTAGACATCATTTTCATGTCGATATGTCGCTGAATTTAGTTTCCATATATTGATATGATATTTTTCCGTGTTTATGACCCATTTCGTTACATTTGCGTGTGATATTCGCTTGTTATCGTTACGATCTAAACCAGATTTAAGTAAATTATGTTTAGCGTTGCATTAACTTTAGTTGATTTGTCGCATTTCGATATTATACGCGCGTCTGATGGTTTAGCATAACAACAATCTCCTTTTGTGCTCCTACCAATTCGCATTTCGATTTGCAACTCGTGCTTTCATTTGATTTTTATTATCTTGTTGCTTCTCGATTCGACTTGTGATGACCGCTTACACGTTAGCAATTTGCTATTTCAATTTATACTAAGATTCAACAATCCAATGTCCTTGTGTTTAGATCGAATTTGATTTCTTGTGGTAGCTTTTGCACTTCTTCACCTATGCGACTTTGATTCGCATCTTTGCGTCATGATCTTATTTGTGCACGTTACACTTTTGCTTTACTTCTTTTTATTCGAAAAAGGGAAAGAAGAGAAGGAACAGAGAAAGAAGAAGAAAAGAGGAAAAAAAGCCATGGAAGAAGAAGAAAAGCTTATGGATCATCTTCATCGATTCATCATCTTCTTCAACCTCCTCTTCGATTATCAGGTGGGTTCTAGTTAGAAACTTTAAGTTCTAGAAATCCATGATTTGAACTTAGGTTAGATTTGAGAGAAAATGATTAAATGGATAAATCAATGAAATCTAACGGATGAAATGTGATATAAAATGCGTAGAATACTTGTTGTTATGATTGGGGCATGTTTTGGTTGTTTTAGTATGAATTGGAAGTGATTTGGGTGAGGAAATGATGGACTTTGGCCCAAGGGTTCTGTTTTCACGCTGCTGAGATTTCTGGGTTTCACGCATTCGTAAACTGAACCACAGCGAAGGGGAAGGCGAAGGTTCGCAAAGTGAACTTTGTATCCTTTTGGTTATGACTTGGTTCGCTCAGAGGTTTGCAAAGCGAAGGGCAAGGCGAATGTTCGCCAGGTGTTCGCAAGGCGAACTTTGTGTCCTTTCAGTTCTATTTCAGTTCTCCAGGGGGGTTCACAAGGCGAAGGCGAAAGCGAATGTTCGCTGGAGATTCGCCTAGCGAACATGGCAGATTGTCCCGTTTTGTTTCCTTCATAACTTTTGATCCGTAACTCGGATCGAGACGTTCTTGGTATCATTGGAAAGCTATGATGAATGAAAACAATGGTATGTGATAAGTTGAAATCCATATCTTTTGGATCGTAAATTCGATCGAGGCATTTATAGCCGATGTAAAGCAGTGAAAATATCCTACGGGATAAAAGTGAAAGTATTGTTTTCGATACCCGATTAAATGAATCGGAGGGAACCCGAAAGTGACGTTTTATGTGACGTGCTATGAAGTGGTAATGTAAGACCATGATTTTTAACCAAGGATGCTTGGTAGAGGATGGTAGTGGCTTGTACGCCTTAAAATGTGTGTGGACTACTATGTGGAATATGTTTGACATGTTATGGTATCATGTGTGTTTTATGATTGATGTTGTAATATGCTTGTCTATTATTTTTGTTGAACATAATCGAGAGAATATGCATGCTTAAAATGAATTAGGAAGAGTGAGAAAACTTACCCCAAACCTAATGATATGATTCTAGGTTGTAAATAAAATTGTGATAGAATGACTTAGAGAATCGTGCGACAATGCTTACATCGATACTAGAAGAGTGTCTTTGATAAGTAGTTGTCAGTGGAGGATTGTAATTCCTCCGGTTTGTAATGTATCCCTTAAAAATATTAGTGACTCGTGTTTAATCCTCTGATGTAGGATGGCCGGGGAAAGTATTTATTAAGTATGTATCCCTTAATAAATATTAGTGACCCGTGTTTAATCCTCTGGTGTAGGATGGCCGGGTAAAGTTACATACGTTAAGGATCCGTGACCCA
This sequence comes from Lathyrus tuberosus, assembly GCA_022829125.1. Classification (NCBI taxonomy): domain Eukaryota; kingdom Viridiplantae; phylum Streptophyta; class Magnoliopsida; order Fabales; family Fabaceae; genus Lathyrus; species Lathyrus tuberosus. The sequence continues at coordinate 7,824,193 of JALAZF010000082.1, read as the reverse complement.
TGTTTAATCCCTTTGAGCGGGATGGCCGGGGAGATGATTCCTTAACAAGTTTTTCGTGTTGTAAATTGTACGATTGTTCTCTAGTGAGAAATGTTTGAACTTAAAGTCTAGTTCCTTTCCCCCGACTTGAGTTAAGCTAAGCTAGAACCTTGTAAAGCCGAGAGAATCCATAAGATAAGGAACTCACTGAGATTTGATGTATCTCACCCCACTATTGTTGATTATTTTCAGGAGGTATTTGCAGGTTTGGTTTACAAGTGGAGCTATGCTTGGATGTTTCAAGAGAAGCTTAGTTGAGCTTATTCCGCTGTGTATTATTTTCTTGTACAATGAGGAATATTGTACCTTATTCTTAGATTTTCTTGTTTTGTCTAATTTCCATGCCTTGTACCATAGGTTTTATTTATGTATTAGAAATGGTCAAGTATGTGAATTATGCCATTAGGCACTTATGATGGTGTCAGTACCAAATAAAACACTTGTATGGTATTATTCTAGATATATATTATACAGGGCGTTACATGGCAGAAGTAATTTCTCCTCCTTTCCCCGAATGCTCATGTGATGGCCGCATTTAGCCTACCATTTGATATTTTTCAATCACTAAAAAATATTCAACCAATCAAACTTGTTTTCCACTCTTGCGCGACTTCGAAAACCCTTTAAGAAACGAGTATGCTTTATCCATATCGATGTGAAACAAGCAAATGCTTCTGCCCCAAAGAGCGAGCAGCAAGCAAAGGTTTAACCACTCGATATGTCAAAGTGTCACTCCTTAAAAGTAACCAATAAATATTTCTTTGTTATAATGAACTGTTGGGGTTGGTTGAAAATATACATGTTCAAGAAGTCCCACATCGCTTAGTTTTATGAATGAAGAGGAAATCCAAGACTATATATAGGATACAAGTTTTTTGAAGTCCCACATCGCTTAGTTTTATGAAGGAAGTGGGAGTCCAATGCTATATATAGAATTCAAATTCTTCATTACAAGATGCATCAGTCAAAAGCACTTTAAGCTTGTATTTGACTTTCTTTGTTCTCTTATACTCTTGTTTTAGAGTGTTGTGAGATATAGTTAAATATTAGTTTTGGAGGGTGTGGGTGTAGTGGGGACATAGGTTAGTTGAGGGTATATTATGTGTTTTAACAATTTTCACATAGTGTTATTCTCTGGTTGCCTATTGACAATGGCCGTGGTTTTTTCTCCGGTTTTGGAGTTTTCACGCTATGTTCTTGTGTTGTGATTGTATTCCTATTTTTTTCTCTATGCTTGTTTTTTCTTAACAACTGGTATCAGAGCTTTTGGTTCGATCCAGGGATAAGTGTTGTTAGTATACTCTGTGGTTGCAGTTTTGTCTGATCTTCCACATCAGGAAAGAAGGGTAGTGTTGTAAAAGAGTTGTTTAGCTGCAGTCACAAATTCCGCTGTTCAATTTGGGCTAGAGAAAATCGATGGAAGATTTTGTTTTATTTGTGGAAAGTTCAATTAAAAGATGTGTTGATACAATCAAGATTACACAAGGTGCAAGATTATGTCGGTGGTTGAAGAGCTTCTTGCCAACAAGGAAGTTGCACCATAATGTTTCAACCTAATTTTTGACATGTGAAAATTCTTGAAGTGGTTTACCTTCAAGTGAAGTATACTCTTCTTTAGGTGGAGTATGATAGTTTTAAAAACTATGATTGTTGGTGAAGACAATGTAAAATTTTTGGAGTGGTTTAATTTCAAGTTAAATTTATTCTTCATGATAAAGTATATGATTGTCGGTGATGACAATGTGAAATTCTTGAAGTTGATTATCTTCAAGTGAAATATATTTTTCATGAGAGAGTATGATAGTTTTTAAAACTATGATTGTCGGTGAAGACAAAGTGAAAATTCTTGGAGTGGTGTAGCTTCAAGTGACTATACTCTTTATGGTGAAGTATGATTGTCGATAAAGACAATGAAAGTTTATGTATTATTTTCAATCAAGGTAGAGATTGATGGGGTTGGTTGAAAATATACATGTTCAAGAAGTCCCACATCGCTTAGTTTTGTGAATAAAGAGGGAGTTCAAGACTATATATAGGATACAAGTTTTTTGAAGTCCCACATCGCTTAAATTTGTGAAGGAAGTGAGAGTCAAATCCTATATATAGGATTCAAGTTCTTCATTCCAAGATGCACCAGTCAAAAACACTTTAAACTTATATTTGACTTTCTTTGTTCTCTTATACTATTGTTTTAGAGTGTTGTGAGATATAGTTAAATATTAGTTTTGGAGGGTGTGGGTGTACTAGGGGCCTGAGTTAGTTTAGGTTATATTATGTGTTGTAACAATTTTCACATAGTGTTATTTTGTGGTTGTCTATTGACAACGGCCGTGGTTTTTTCTCCGGTTTTGGAGTTTTCACGTTATGTTCTTGTGTTGTGAGTGTGTTCCTATGTTTGTCTCTATGCTTTTTTTCCTAACAATAACTATGTAGCCTTAAGTTCTCCATCATACCTAGACATACGTAGGAGCAGGATTTTGAAATCTTGTCAGGCACATTAATAAAAAAAACTCTAAAAATATTTTCTTTCTTTTTCTCGCTCGATGAATAAAAAATCGCAAACCATCATCACGCTAACATTCATCCACATAACTAAATAAATGAGTCTCGTTGAGTACAGCAGATATGAGGGGTGCTAATATCTTCCCTTTACATAACCGACTCCTGAACCTGCTCTTGGTTGCGACGATCATTTTTATTCTTTTGTGGGTTATATCGATATTTTCTCTTTTCTTTTTGAATAAATAAAGTTTGATGGAGACTCTGTTATATTTCGAGCGTGCGATGCACTTGGGTATTTTTTCCCGGAGCGACAGATAGAGGACAAAATTATTTACCTGCCCTGAATCATGTTGTCTCCCTCATTCGTTGTGTTCTACCATAGTACAAATACTAGCAAACAAAAGAAATATGCCATAATCCTTGGGCCTAACCATTGGTTAATCAAAATGCCCAAGAACCAAGTCTAAATACAACATCAGAGTTGAAAAAAGTCTATAAAAGGATCTGCATTAGGAGTGATAAAATGGTTTAGAAATACAGAAAAAAAATAGTTCATAACAAAGACTGAATGTTGAACCACAGTTTGACTCATCTCCCGTCCTACCATTTTTGAAGAATATATCACTATCAGACATGACACAAGATGCCTTTGCTGGTTGAAGACTACAAATGCTTGAAATGTCCCTCTTAGGTTTATTTTTTCTTTTCTTTACAGTTTATAAATGTTAAGCTTATGATACTGTGTTGTTATGATTATTTTTCTCACCATGATCTAAACCTCTTGCATTGGTCGATGTGAATTTTAATGAAAAAAATAATCTTGTGTGATATAAATTGATTTTAGTGACTTATTTTTTCATATGAATTAACGAAATATTTTTTTTTGGGTGATCATCTTAGAAATAGATAAAGATTTATTAGTGTTGAGGAATCCTCTAAAGACATCATGACAAATATGGATAAAAAACGTAACTAGGAATACTTTTCCATTTAGTTATTTTTGGGATAAAAGACTGAAATCATAGGGGGAAATAACTCGTTAAAGAAGTGCATAAATGCTATTCTGAGGCATATGAATTGGTTCCATGGTAATTTACTACACATATCTAGACGTTGTAGGCATACACAACTTGGACACATTATGGCCTTATCCGTCACAACATATCATATCATTTCATACTCACACTCACACTCTAGGTGAAATCATTAAATAGATCATTTCCCAACATACATCTATGTCTGTTAAATATCATTACTTCTTAGTTGCTATTTTCTTGTTTTGACCAAGTGACAATAATAAATTATTATTTACCTTTGCTGATTTTTTTTCACAATTTATCTGGATGAAAATCAACTTAAGTTAATACAATATCAGTAGAGTCGATAATATTAGTTTTAACATTTGTTACCACTTTAGCTATGTATACTTGCACATAAAAGCAGTCAATAAGATCATTGTCCAACATGCTTCTATAATCTGTTAAACATCCTTACTTATTAGTTGTTATTTTCTTGTTCTGACCAAGTGAAAATAAACAATTATTATTACCTTTGCTCATACCCTTTTCACAATTTATTGGATTTAAAATTAACTTACATTAATAAAATCTATGTGAGATTGATACTCTTACTTTTAACACTTGTTACCACTTTAACAGTGCACAAACAAAGCACCCAACAAGGTTTTGGATATGCCTTAAGATTTTTGTGTGAATATATAGTGTCCAAACTCACTTGTGTGATTACTCATTGTCTAATATCTTGATCCACACCAGTGTTTAATGCACTGTGGATGTTTTATCTATGATGTCTCAGCTGGGTTTAATTTGAAGGAGGAATGATATTAGTTTCTACTTTTGGATAAAGGATATGAAGATTCTTATAAGATTATGATGTATCGAGTGTGAGTTAGAGATCCCACTTTAAAAGGAAGATTAGATGTTAATAAACATATTAGTGAGATGACCCATATACTACATGTCTTAAGGTTTTACATGATGATCTGGTCTCCAAAATTACATGTGTGATTACTCTTAATTCTATGTGATGACCCACACCAATATTGTAGGCTCTCCTAGAAGTCCCAACAAGCAAAACCATATATATATTTTTAGAGTTAGAAATCATTTGGTGGAAAACTTTGAAGATGTTTACCTTGAGGGAGAAGTATTTGTTGTTGTCTATTGAGAATAACCACAAGGTTTTATGGGTGTAGAGTCACTTTAGTCCAAAGTGATTATGGGAAAGTTGGCTATAATTACCTATATTGTAGAAGGTAAGGGTCTTCTCTTAAGATAAATAAGACCAACTTTACTCAAAACCTTCATCTTGACCAGGTTAAGAGAATTCAGAGTAGTGATGATAATATCAATATTCATTTCACAAACGAATTAACATTTGTATTCAGGTGAATTAGATGGTAAATATTATTAAGCAATAGATTGTAAAATCAATCGACAAATAAAATGAGAATAAATTATCATTACTATTCAGGTGGTTACAGTAGTTGCAATCTAATTCCAAGATCTCTCTATCACTGTTTTAAACTCACTTTTCTATTGCTAGTTCAGTTCTAAACAAACACTTCTCAAATTAAAAAAAAAAAAAAAAAAACTCATTCACTTAAAATAGTAACACATTTCTCATGGCCTAATTTTTCACATCAGTGCATGCGGTGATGATATAATATAATCACAACATAGGGTTTTTGTTATAACAATTCTAATGTACTAACACATTAAATAAAATGTGATTTTTTAATGCACCACCCAAGTTTCTTAGGTACCACGTGAAATGATATTTTTACCCCTTTATTCCGGATGTGCACATCCGGACGCACCAATTTTTTAAAAAACGCTGACGTCTTCCGAATGTGCATATCCGGAAACAATTCTGATGTGCACTTCTGAAAGAATTTCTTATAATTTCGCGTCAGACATTCTTCCTCCCCTCATTCTTCATTTTTTCATTTCCAAACTCCCTCAAACTCTCTCAAACCCTCAAATTTTCAATCACCTCGAATCTCAATTATTTCCTCTCATGTTCGGCGCAAAGTAACATCTACAACGAGCAAGAGTCTACAAATCCTCCGTATCTCATATTAATCGGTAAGTTTTCAAATTTTAGAGTTACGGAGTAATTTTCGAGTAATCGATTTAGAGTTGATATTTAGTTGTAGAAATTATTAGGTTGAATGAAAAACATAGATTATAGTCAAGGTAGGACTTGTGTAATGCTTCATACGGACGATTAGGGCATTAAAATGCCTTTTTGCATGATACAGTGGCCATGGCTTCCATTTTTAGACTTCAAAATACGTACCGGAAGTGCAGATCTAGAAATATTGTAACGTTTATTATTCTGGGTGTTTCCGGATGTGCACATCCGGAAGTACTCAACGTTAAAATTTATGTGTTCTTCCGGATGTACACATCTGGAAGATTTTATTATTTTTTTTAGTTTGTTTGTTTGCTTAATTATTTTTAAAAAATTCTAATTTTTTTTAATGCTTTGCAAATTAGATGCTGGCAGAGACGATCGTATTATACATGGGCGGACAACTCAGCACGCATCTGTCCGACGTGAGCGGATGCAGTCTACAGCCGAGGCTTCCGGTGCAGAGGGAGTCCCTGTAGCCCCTACAGATGAGGGACATCCTACACCGCATCCTACACCACAGTCATCCACATCACAAGTTCATGCCACTCCACCGTCCGCCGCCGCTTCTACATCTCGGAGGCGTCGGGTTTCTACTGGTACCTCATCAGGGTCCCAGCACGAACGCAGGCCTCGACGGGAGACTCCAGCTCCATCAGCTGCTCTTCCTCGTTCCCCTGTTCCTGTTCCTGTTCCAGAGGGTGATCACCCAACACATGATGATGTTGACGACGATGACGATTTCGATGAGTTGGGCGGTTACCCCGGGGGGACCATCTGATATGTCCCTACTTGTGGGGTACGCTGAGCATACTGCCATATTTGTCTAGCAAGGACAGGTAACCTTATTCGGTTTATTTATAGAATTGTTTACGTTGAAAATATTTTCATTTGTAACATTGTTTTATTTGAAAATTTTCAGGCGAAGGATCCCCAGAAGTTCTATAACCATGGGGGCAAGGTTATAGACGCGATTGAGATGCTGCCAGAGGATGAGTGGTTCACGTCTGCACTTGCAGAGTCTGGTCTTGGAGGCCTGTCTAGGATTGGGTATTCCCAGATCCAGTACGGTATCCTGATGGCATTTGTTGAGAGATGGCACCCTGAGATATCCTCATTCCATCTACCATACGACGAGATCACGATGACGCTGGACGGTATCTCGTGCCTCTTACATTTTAATTGTAGAGGCAGGATGGACAGCAGGTGTTCCAGTTGAGGTGGACATCCACAGGACGCGTGACGTGAGATGCTACTACTTGTTTTTGCTAGGCACACAGGTGTTTGTGGACACCAGCTCCTATTATGTTGATATCGTGTACCTCAGGTACCTTCTGGATCAGACAGAGATCCATGGGTACAACGGGGGGGGGGGGGGGGGGCGGATGTGTTGGCAATTACCTACTCCAGGCTCTTTGGTGGTTTCCGCTGGGTAGCCAAGACTGTGGCAGGAAGTTGTACGCTATACGTGGTAACAATCTAATATTCTAAGTTATTTTTTTATTTATTTTCTTTCTGTATTCATTATAATGGTTGACACCCAAGTTATGTTTTCCATTTCAGGCGTGGATTTTACAGCACTTTCCCTACATTACTGGTTGGGGGAGTGTCCAGGGGTACACTTAGGATATACCACGTGCTGCTGCATTTGTTCTGCTCAGAGAGAACCAGGCGCCGGATCCCTTCAGAGTCTATCTAGATCGGATGGCTGTTGAGGACGTTTTGTATTGCCCCTATGCCGATCACCGTGTGACGCGCCCGTTCGATGACGTTTGTTTGTTCTAAGGATGGTTGGCATGCAGTTCGACCATTACTGCCCGATACCTACCGGAGCGCGTCATGCGTCACTTCGGTTACACGCAGACGATCCCCAGGATTCCTCATGAGTCTGCTGCTCTAGGCTTGACACGCGGGCAGATAGATGAGCTATATGCTGACTACCAGTCCCACTTGGTACCGGAGAAGGCTCGGGCGACCAGAGCGGAGACAGACTGGAGTGTTGCTGCCGGGTACATCGTGTGGTTCTACACCGTCTCACACCCATGCATGGTGCCCACTGCTGAGGGATTGCCACCCAGACCTGCTCATCAGGAGATATTAGAGGAGCGGCAGTCTCAGCTGGACCATACTAGGGATGTCCTAGCACGCTGTTGTCAGATAGTACAAATATGCTAGCAGGCCATTGAGGCCGATCACCTCCCTGAGGGCTCTGGTGCCAGACTTGCCGTGGATTGGATGATTGCAATTGCTGGGGAGGGGCATTTCAGTACCGCAGACATCGATCCAGGTTGGGGGGTAGGGGCAGAGGAGCAGGGGAGTCAGGAGAGATCCTTCGCCATACGCATGATAACACGAAAATGTATCGTATTTTGGCCTTGATTTACATTTAATTATTATATCGTTTTCGTCTAATATCCGATTTTCTCGAGAATATTTAAGTGTTTTTGCAGGTATTTCTATTTCCAAGTTAAAAGTATGCAAAGTGGAGAAAAGAAGAAAAACAAGGAAGAAAAGATGCAGAAAATAGCAGAATCCAAATTCTGTTGGTGTTACGACCGTGGCAGGTCCACCACGACTGTGGCAGACACAAATTTCATCACGACCGTTACACCCTTGTCACGACTGTAACACATTGCTTAAGGGTGACAAGCGTCACACCCCTTGTCACGACCGGCACGCACAACCTTCTCAGATATTAAATTTAAGTTACGTGGCCTCTCTCAACGGATGTAACTCAACAAATCCACGATCAACCACTGTCCACTAATATCATTACTTGGAAGTTACTTCAGAAAGTCAACCGCCCACTACTTCTCCAACTTCCCACTTCTCCCATTTTCTCCACCACTCTTTTATGCTCCATAGAAGTAAGAAAACGAAATCCCCCTCTATATATCGGATTTCCCTTGTCATTTTTTATCATCCAAGTTTCTGTGCGCGAAAGCGCTGTTCATAGTTTTAGGCAGTAAATTACCATTGTAAAAGTGGTAGTTATCTCACATTGAGGAACTACCACACCATTAGTATTTAGGCCTTTAATTTGTAACGCTTGGATCAAAGCTTGCCGTCATTATTAAAGTTAATTCAAGTTCTTTATTTTCCGCATTCTACTTCAAGTCTTTACAGGTTCTCTATCGCATTGCTCATTATTATTATTTATTGCTTTCATAAATTAATTATCGTAATGCTTTCAAATTCAATTACCATGTATATGTTGTTTTCATTTAATTCCATGTCCGGTTAATTGTTTAGAGTCCGGTTTGTGAGAGGTTATTTAACACTGTTTCGTCACGAGAGTGAGAAGCAAGTAAAGGTTAGAGCTGACACTGCGAGAGCGTGGGGGTCGAACCAGATAGTGGAAACGGGGCATTGATCCTAAAAATAGCGAGAGCGCTTTAGGTATCAATTAGGATCTAGTTGATTTACAAAATACGTTTTCTAATTAAAGCGGGCGAGCGAGAGCAAAATCCTGTGGTTAGGAGATGTGGCTTTAGTCAATAACGCGAGAGTGTGATGCAGAGTCTTTAAACCAATATTTTCTACGGAACATACGTAAATTAACGCCAACCAATTACAGAGTGCCTGAGGTACACGGAATCCACATTCCGGTCTCTCTCCTTTCTTTCATATTTTCTAAAGTTCAAATTCAGTTTTAGTCTTAGTTTCCCCTTCGTCAATCGTTTATTAGCCTTAGCTTTACAAAGTAACGATAGATTACGGTAGGTTGACATTGGTCTCTGTGGGTTCGACAATCTTTTATATTACTTCGATATTTCCGTGCGCTTGCGGAGCATCAAGTTTTTGGCGCCGTTGCCGGGGACCAACAGTCAATATTGTGATTCCGTTGTTGCACCGTATAGACTAAGACACTCCTATAAAAAAAATATAAAATAATAATAATAATAATAATAATAAATTTAAAAAAAAAATTAAAAACTATGTATCATCCAAATTTTCTCTATGATAACCACTCACAATATCTTGAGGAGCCGCACCCAAATTTTTTCTACAATTACCAACCGCAATGCTCCCCATATTTTGAGGAACCGCAACCAAATTTTTCCTATGATTACCATTCCCAAAATTTTGAGGAACCCCAAGAATCATACAATTCCAACCTTGAAATACTAATGGAAGATTTCCACGCGACGCTTTCTCATTTCCGCCCAAATCACCACTCTCAATATTTTGAATAACCGCAAGAATTCGTTCAGTCCAACCTCGAAACATTAATGGAGGATTTCATTGAAACATCAACCAATGCTAGACTAGAATCTATGATGGAGCACTTTGTGGACGCACAAACTATCCAGAATGAAGAGCTTAAAAGACAACATCTCGATAATCATGAGACCCTTAGGCGGCTGAACACCGTGGTCGAGTCCCTTTCGACTCAGACTGAGGCATTGGAGACCCAAACCTTACTGCTTGCACTGACACCTATAGGTCCCTCCCCGGAGGAGAATGCGTATGTTATAACAACCAGTAGTGAAGGACAACTCAAAAATCCTGAGGAGAGTGATAATGAGGTTGATGAGAGTTATGGTGAGAAAAGAGTTGAGATTGAGACAAATTCACCAACACCATCCACAAACGAGGTTATCGAAGAGGTAGAGAATGAAGCACAAATTGTTGATCACCCTCCATATACCCCACCATATCCTTTCCCGTATAAGTTTGCAGACTCCAAAACGTATGTGCATGTATGGAAAATTATCCACGCACCCTTGTCTGGGGTCTTGCATAAAAAGAGAAAATTTGAAGACCAAACTAAGGAAAACATTACTGCTAAGAGGGTAAGGTTAAACTTTGAGGTGATGGATGAAATAACTAAACCCAAACTTGAAAAGCTAATACTTAGCATAGATCCAGAACCACCGCCACAAGTTCAAAAGAATGAACTACCCCACAGAAGGAAGAAAAGAAAAGGTGAGGGATATGTGAGATGGCTTGATAAATGGCCATGGAAACCGAAAATCAACACTTCCATCCGTCGAGCTATCGACGTTAAACAAAGCTCTGCATGGGAGGAAACCCACAAGTTTTTAATTTAAATGTTTTCCTTTCATTGTTTGTGTTTGCAGAAAATAAAGAATTGTATCGCTTGTCACGTCTCAGCTACATTTAGGCGAACGATCTCTTGATGATAATCCCTTAAGATGAGTTGGTGCCCACGCACATTCCTACGAATGTCGCTGGTGGTGGTGACACCGATGATGAGTATGATAGGAGAAGGTACTTCCTTCGGAAACAAGCCATATAATGAACGGCTTCAAGAAAATGAAGTTTCAGCAAATTCAGATATCTCGTAGTACAAGACGTCGGAGTAGAAGTGGTCAGCAAAGACAAGGACAGTAAGGGAAGAATCAGAGTGAATTTGGCTATGGTAGCACGCATTGGCAGTCATACAGGTTCTATCTTTCCTTTACCACCTTTTATCAAAACATTGAGGACAATGTTTGGTTTAAGTGTGGGGGAGGAACTCTACCGCTTTCATTTTAATGCATTTTAGTTAGATTTATTGCTTTCTGGCTTGATTTTAAAATTTTTTCTATTTTCGTTGCGTCTTTGCATATGCTGTCAAGTCTTTATATGCGATTTTGTGTTTATCGATTTCCCACTCCCTTGAGCCACACCAAATATTTTGAAAATTTTTGCGTTAAAAATAGGGTTTCTTTTGAAAATCTTAGGTTACAGACGAAATTAAGGTTAGATTGTGAGTCGTGGGAAAAATTCTGCAAAATCGATATCGTCTTAACACCGTGAGCCTCCCTATTATGGAAATCGATTTGAGTACTTGTTATGCCGTAGCCTTAAGTTCTCACCACTTTAGTAGTCCCTAATTAGTTTATTTAGCAGTCAGCACCATCCTAAGCACGCACTAAGTAGGAAGCCGATGCAAATAAGTGTATGATCTCATGTTTAAATGGTAAATTGAAAAGAAAAAAAAGTGAATGAAAAGAAATGCTCCTTCTAAGTTAGGTGATCCTCACCCGATCATTTAGCCCAACGGTGTAAACTTCTTTATTTTATTGATATTTAAGCCAATGTGCAAAAGAAGAAAAAAATTGATAATAATAATGAGATCATAGTCACTAACAGGTTATCCTACCATGAGTGTGAAAGGATAACGGGCTTAATGTGATTGCGCCAGAATGAAAAGGGATGAAAGAAGGATGAGTTAGTTTGGTTTAGGTATAATGACATGATTCAGATTGGTTTGTATAGGAGGGAGGTTGATGACCGCAAAAGCGGAATTGTGTTGTTACGATATCCTTAGTGTGTAAGCTAGTACCTATGACACAAACTCAACCGAAGTAGAGTTGGTAGCCTAGGATGAGTATCCGTATGCACTATTTTTCTTACGAGTCATGGTTTGCTTGAGGACAAGCAAAGGTTTAAGTGTGGGGGTAAAAAAATTGATGCTCCGCAAGCGCACGGAAATATCGAAGTAATATAAAAGATTGTCGAACCCACAGAGACCATTGTCAACCTACCGTAATCTATCGTTACTTTGTAAAGCTAAGGCTAATGAACGATTGACGAAGGGGAAACTAAGACTAAAACTGAATTTGAACTTTAGAAAATATGAAAGAAAGGAGAGAGACCGGAATGTGGATTCCGTGTACCTCAGGCACTCTATAATTGGTTGGTGTTAATTTACTATGTTCCGTAGAAAATATTGGTTTAAAGACTCTGCCTCACACTCTCGCGTTATTGACTAAAGCCACATCTCCTAACCACAGGATTTTGCTCTCGCTCACCCACTTTAATTAGAAAACGTATTTTGTAAATCAACTAGATCCTAATTGATAACTAAAGCGCTCTCGCTGTTTTTAGGATCAATGGCCCGTTTCCACTATCTGGTTCGACCCCCACGCTCTCGCAGTGCCAGCTCTAACCTTTACTTGCTTCTCACTCTCGTGACGAAACAGTGTTAAATAACCTCTCACTCTCGTGACGAAATTACTTAAATTAAACTTGGAAACAAAGACCAAAACCGAATTTATTATAAGTTAACGCTACTTTAATTACCGAGTCCCGTCGGAGCGACGTTCCTCACAAACCGGACTCTAAACAATTAACCGGACATGGAATTAAATGAAAACAACATAGACATGGTAATTGATTTATGAAAGCGATAAATAATAATAATGAGCAATGCGATAGAGAACCTGTAAAGACTTGAAGTAGAATGCGGAAAATAAAGAACTTGAATTAACTTTAATAATGACGGCAAGCTTTGATCCAAGCGTTACAAATTAAAGGCCTAAATACTAATGGTGTGGTAGTTCCTCAATGTGAGATAACTACCACTTTTACAATGGTAATTTACTGCCTAAAACTATGAACAACACTTTCGCGCACAGAAACTTGGATGATAAAAAATGACAAGGGAAATCCTATATATAGAGGGGGATTTCGTTTTCTAACTTCTATGGAGCATAAAAGAGTGGTGGAGAAAATGGGAGAAGTGGGAAGTTGGAGAAGTAGTGGGCGGTTGACTTTCTGAAGTAACTTCCAAGTAATGATGTTAGTGGACAGTGGTTGATCGTGGATTTGTTGAGTTACATCCGTTGAGAGAGGCCACGTAACTTAAATTTAATATCTGAGAAGGTTGTGCGTGCCGGTCGTGACAAGGGGTGTGACGCTCGTCACCCTTAAGCAATGTGTTACGGTCGTGACAAGGGTGTGACGGTCGTGATGAAATTTGTGTCTGCCACAGTCGTGGTGGACCTGCCACGGTCGTAACACCAGCAGAATTTGGATTCTGCTATTTTCTGCTCTTTTCTGCATCTTTTCTTCCTTGTTTTGCTTCTTTTCTCCACTTTGCATACTTTTAACTTGGAAATAGAAATACCTGCAAAAACACTTAAATATTCTCGAGAAAATCGGATATTAGACGAAAACGATATAATAATTGAATGTAAATCAAGGCCAAAATACGATACATTTTCGTGTTATCAACGCAATAGTTTTTTTTATGTATCATATTTGTATTACATGTATGCACTGTATTTTGACAGACGTTTATTATATATATATATATATATATATATATATATATATATATCATTTTATTTAATATATGGATGTTGTCAACTGTATATTAAGTTGCGACGATTTATTAACATATGCGACCAAGCAAAAAAACCGATTTAAAAAAAAAAATAAAGTTCTGCTATTTTCCGGATCTGCAGATCCGGAATGTTTCCGGATGTGCACTTCCGGAACGCATCAGCGTTTTTTAAAAAATTGGTACGTCCGGATGTGCACATCCTGATTCAGGGGGCAAAAACGAAAATTCAGGTGGTGCCTAAGAAGCTTAGGTAGTGTGATAAGAAATTGCCAAATAAAATGGCTCTGTTGTTGAGAACCTGTGTTTAGATATTAAGCTTCATCGGTTAAGTAAGCAATACATTTCCATAATAAACTATTTTATTTCTTAAACAAATTTCACGTTTTTACAATATGTAATTTTTTAGATCATGTCAACATACCACAATCTTAATTCGTCAACAATTGAAACCATCAAGAGGTTGTCTTTATGTCGGGCTTCGTTTATCTGAAAGAGCACACAACCTTATGAGAGACCATGATATTAATGTGGACAGAACTCAACCATCAATGCAACTCCAGAATACAAACCCTACTGTGTGAGTTTATATATGTCTATCTATTCTTCTTTGTTTGGTAATGTAGTGATAACATAACATAGTGAACTTTTGCAATTATCTCGGACAAATCTCTACACTTCCTACTTCACCTGGGATAACCATCATTCCAACAGAAGACATCGTTTATTGCAGCAATCATGCTACTAATAAAACGACAGAAATACAACCACGAAAAGGTATTCTACACAATCAAATGCAAATCAACTTACCGAACTCATCCTTCCATTTCACTCTAAAAACTCTTCCTGTGTAAGACTATATATTGCATGCACATTTTTTTTAAAATATGTTATAATCAATAAGTCTCAGACTAAAACAGTTTTTTTTGGTAGGAATACTGCTAATGTTGTTTGCCCGGCAGTTAACATTGAATCAACTACACAGACATCCACACAGAATGCCACTACACTTGTTTTTTGGCCTACTATAAACATGGATTTTGAAAGTGAAGATGAAGAAGACTCGGAATATGATCCTTTCTTAAGTATGTGTTTCTTTCTATATTATCTTAGTGGTTTCTAGCACGTAAACAGTTAAACCAGACATTGCCCAAAATATTATTTAGAAATTTTCTATATGCTTCTTCCATGTGGATCAGGTCAAAACTCAGATGACGACTCAAGCTTTGAAAGTGAAGACATTGACCCACATTTTTCAAATGCAAACTAACTTAACCATAACAACCAAGGTATACCATACATAATTCATTCTTCCTATATATATACCACTTTTCATTATTTATAGTAATTATTGAAGTCTCCATTTTACTAGAGTATTCCGATTTGGGTGATGGGATGATTGAGTGTCGACATTGCAAGGCCTTGATGTGGTACCATGAAAGAATGGATAAACATAAACATACACCAAATCCCAAGTACACATTGTGTTGTGGAAATGGAAAAGTTGAGCTTCCATACTTAAAACATCCTCTTCGAGTTTTATCACATTTACTATTTCATAAAGATGCAAAAGACAGTAAAAATTTCCAATCTAACCTACGCACCTACAACATGATGTTTGCTTTCACTTCACCTGGTGCAAAGTTGGATAACAAATTCAATAACGGACGAGGGCCACCAACAATACGAATTCAAGGTCAATCTTGCCATCGGATAGGGAGTTTATTACCACCTGAAGGACATCCTCCAAAATTTGCACAACTGTACATATATGACATAGAGAATGAAATAAAAAATCGAATGGAAGGCCTTAGGTAAGCAAATTTCTAGCTATTTTATCAATACCCTAATAAATTCCTATATTCAATGTCATATATTTTTCAAATAAGCATTTCTAAATGACCATATTATTGATAATCTATTTTTTCATCTCTCTTAAGGGAAAACCACAACATTGATCCCAACATAGTCAAACAACTTTCTGAAATGTTGTACAACAATAATACACATGCAAAGAGTTTCCTAATGGCAAGAGAAAGACTTAATAAAGGGAATGTCCACAATTTTCAACTCCGATTAATTGCAAATAGAACTACAGATGGAAGAGTGTACAACCAACCAACTGTTTCCGAGGTAGGCACATTAATTGTTGGTGACATTGACACAGCTGAATAGAGAGACATAATTATGCAAAGGCAAGGAGGAAAGCTAAAACGAATAGACGAGTATCATGCAAGCTATATGGATTTTCAATATCCATTGATATTCCCATATGTAGAAGATGGTTATAGACCTAATGTTGCACATCGTGATCTTGATGTCTTTGATGATAATCCAAGAAACAGGCTTACTATTCGAGAATGGCTTGCATTCCGAATTCAAAATAGGTGTCATGAGGGTAAAACACTTCTATCATCTAGGAGGTTGTTTCAACAATTTTTTGTAGATGGCTACACAATGCTAGAAGGAGAGAGGTTGAAATTGCTTAGAAATAATCAATCCAAACTTAGGGTTTCAAAGTATAACAATCTTAATCAACATTCAAACCAAGCTGAAACAACTGGTTCAAACATAGGAAAACGAGTTGTTCTACCATCTTCGTATGTCAGAAGTCGCAGATTTATGGATCAGTTATACTATGATGGAATGACAATTTGTAGTAATAGGATTCCCAGACCTGTTTATTACATTTACTTGCAATCCTAATTGGCCTAAAATAAAGAGAGCATTGCATCCCCTGAACTTGAAACCACATGATCGACCTGACATCATTGCAAGGATTTTTAAAATGAAGTTTGATAACCTCTTATCAGACATTACAAAACAAGGTGTCCTTGGGAAAGTCCTTGCTTGTAAGTTGGCTTCAAACCAAATTACTTCATTTATTTTATACTAAATCATCTTTCATGATTTTCTTTCTTAATATCATTGTTTCTTTGTTGAACAGATATGTACACAATAGAATTTCAAAAAAAGAGGTTTGCCACATGCTCATATTCTTAGTTTCTTGCACCCGTCCAACAAATATCCAGCACCTGATGATATCGACAAAATTATTTCTGCTGAGGTACCAGATCCTTCGAAACATCCAAGATTGTATGAGTTGCTGAAAAATCACATGGTTCATGGACCTTGTGGTTTGGCAAACCCAAAATGCCCATGTATGCAGGATGGAAAATGTACCAAGTATTACCCAAAGAAGTTTCAAGATGTGACTATAGTTGATCAAGATGGTTATCCGGTTTATAGAAGAAGAGATAATGGCCATACAATTGAAAAGAATAGAATAAAGCTTAACAACATTCATGTTGTCCCACACAACCCAAGTTTATTAATGAAATATGAAGCACACATCAACATGGAATGGTGCAACCAAAGTACTTCGATCAAGTATCTCTTCAAGTACATCAACAAAGGTTCGGATAGAATTTCGCCTGTTATTGTTCCAACAACTGATACTGGGTGTGGGGATGTTGATGAAATCAAACAATATCTTGATTGTCGGTACATTTCCCCAAGTGAAGCATGTTGGAGAATATTTTCTTATTCAATCTATGGGAGGAAACCGGCCGTAGAGAGATTTTTCTTTCACATGGAAGGCGAGCACTCGGTTTATTATAAAGATTTTGAACAAATTAGAAATGTACTTCTAAAGGAAAGTGTGACGGAGTCAATGTTTACTTCATGGTTTGTCGCAAATCAAGAATATGAGGAATCCAAGTTATTGACATATGGTCAATTTGTGTCCAAACTTGTTTACGTGAAAAAACACGAAGTTAGAAACCAAGGAAGAGAGGTTATACTATTGGTCGCTTAATTTGGGTACCTCCGACAACTGGTGAATTGTATTACATGCGGATGTTGTTAACAATGAAAAAAGGTCCAACATCTTATGATGATCTCAAAACAGTTGACTGTTTTAAACATGCAAGTTTCAGAGAAGCGTGCTTTGCATTAGGGTTTCTTCAAGATGACAAGGAATTCATTGATGCTATAAAGGAGGCTTACGATTGGGGTTCTGGTGTATTCTTGAGAAAACTTTTTGTTACTATGTTGTTATCAGCTTCAATGAATCAGCCAGAACATGTCTGGCGGAACACTTGGAAATACTTATCTGATGGTATTCTTTATGAGGAGAGAAGATTGTCATTGAATCCAGGTACTTTTCCCTTACCGTGCTAATTTTTTCTCTACATACAATATTTTGAATTTTTTACTACTTAACCATAACTCTTATTATTCCTTATAACCATTTTTGGTAGATTTATGTTTGATTGATGAAGAAATTCAGCAATTGACATTAATAGAAATTGAGAAGCAACTGTAAAAAAACAAAAAAAAACTTAAATGAGTTTAAGCCAATGCCATATCCTGATTCTTACGTCCTGGAATTTCTTGGAAATCGATTGATATATAATGAAAGGCAATATGATATTTCTGAGCAAAAATCAAAATACCAACAGCTGTTTCAGACATTAACAGGTACTACATAACCTTCATCTTCAGTCACTGTTATTTCCTTATATCTTTTGATTCACAATTCTGTCTAATAATGATTTCATACAACTTATATACAAATTCAAATTCTTAGAATTTATTTTCCCCTTTTTATATTACAGTCAAATACTTTAACCAATGTGCATTAATATCCATAATTTACACAAAACAAACATACATAACCTATTTCATATATATAACACTAAAATATTTTACACAAAACAGACATACATTTTTTAACCCTTGCATTATAATATTGACTACATAAATACCTAACTATTTCAAAAGACTACTGCAAATACTACTTAACTATTTCTTAGTACTACCTTACTTTTGTCCAAAATATAACTAAACCGACAATACAAAATGAAACAACCATGACATTGACTTCAACCCACACCACTTGATAGTGGCACTTACTTTACAGCATGAAACAACCCATCATAACACTGCCACTGCCATTAAACAACTTCCTGATACCAAAATAGCCATAACCTATCTTCAAAACAAACCACACCAATACCATCCATGATCACTGATTTTGACATAAAACTTGTCTGGAGGATTAATTAGAGTGAAATAAATCACGCCTCGTCTCTTGAGTTTCCTTGCCCGAGCTAATTTGTACCAAGACCTACCGATATACTTCTCAAACACATTACGCTTCGCACTTAAAATTTCACAATCATATCTGGTCCCCAAATCCAAATCAATCATCTCAATGTAACTTTGGTTCCATAACAAACATTCTTCCGAACATTTTCTTGGAAAGTGCTGGATATAAAACATACAATATTGATTAATAAATATAACAAACTTTCTCATGATCTGTTTTGTAAAAATACTTAATTGTAAATAAATAACATGCATGTAAAGAAACAAACCAACCCATTTCTCATAGAGACATGAATGTACAGAAACAAACCAACACATTTTTCTTTGCGGCCATTCCCGATTTGATTTTTACTCTCCACGTATAGTTTCCATCAGTGTTGTATCCATCATCATTATCATCAGTTTCATAGTTGTCTGACAAAGATTCGTACCAGCTGAAACCGTATACAACGAAACTATGTTAGAACAAAATCTGATGTTTAAAGATCAAAATCTGAAAAACTTTGGCAAACATTAACATGCAAACCTGCTATCACTTGAAACTTCGATTGGAGATGTCCCCATGATGACTTGAATTCTTACTGTAATACACTTGGAAAGAATCCGCTTCACAAAAATAGTCAAACCTAATGGACAATGTAAAGTACATTAAGCCCTTTTATAGGCATCTCAATGGATAGTTGTTACTCCACCTTACTTTGTAAGTTCAACATTTAATGCATTTGGTAGCATATTTGATTTGTGCAGATCCTTTAAGCCATTATTTTCCCTTTTAGACATAAAAGTTCCACCTATAACATTTACATGCTACTGTCCCGATAGTTTAATATTTCCAGTATACTTATATTATACATTTACTCTATAATCCTACTGTGTCATATCCTTTAAACAATTTACTTTATATTTCCAGTATACATGCTACAAATTCAAATTATTATGAACACTTATTTTATTATACACTTACTTTATTATACTAATCATATCAATCCCACATAATTACTAATTTCTACTGTAATACACTTATTTTATCATGCATATGAACAACACCAGATTTTTAAGGAAATTATGGATGCTGTAACAGAACAGAAAGGAAGAGTCTTTTTTTTATATGGTTATGGTGGAACTGGAAAAACATTCATGTGGAACACACTATCAGCAGCTCTACGTTCACAACGTGATATTGTTTTAAATGTTGCTTCAAGTGGAATAGCCAGTTTACTATTACCAAGAGGAAGAATAGCTCATTCCAGATTCAAAATTCCAGTTCCATGTTTGGATCCATCCATTTGTAACATTGCCAAAAAAACTGACCTTGCTGGATTATTACAAGTCACAAAGCTCATAATATGGGATGAGGCTCCAATGGCAAACAAATTTTGTTTTGAACCACTCGACAAATCTTTGAAAGACGTCATGGGTAATGGGAAAGACCCATGTAAAGAGATCTTTGGAGGAAAAGTAGTTGTCTTCGGTGGTGATTTTAGACAAATTCTACCTGTTGACTAAGAGGAACTAGGCCTGATATCATTCATTCAAGTATTAATGCCTCATACATTTGGGAGCATTGCAAGATTCTAACACTTAACAAAAATATGCGTCTGGAAACCAGGTCTGTCACAAATAATACAAGTGAGGTTGAGACATTCTCAAAATGGATTTTACAAGTTGGTGATGGAAAAATCAATGAACCAAATGATGGTTATGCTGAAATCCCAATTCCAAGTGAGTTGTTGCTAACCGATTATGTGGATCTAATTCATAAGATTGTTACAAGTACATATCCGAATCTACTTGAGAATTATAAGGATTCAAATTTCCTTCAAAGTAGAGCTATTTTGGCATCCACTATTGAGATAGTAGACGAAATAAATGATTATATTATAGATCTCATTCCAGGAAAGTATCATTACACTATCGTAATCATCCATAACATTATTTAATTTTATTCTCCTTCCTATATTTCAATTTTATAGGTGACGCTAAAGAGTATTTGAGCAGTGATTCCATAGACAGATCAAAGGTAAATGACAATGAAGCCTTCGAGCATTTGACTCCGGAATTCTTAAGCTATCTGAAAACTTCAGGAATACCAAACCATTTGTTGAAGTTAAAGATCGGAACAACTGTCATGTTAAAACAAAATTTAGATCAATGTGAAGGACTTTGTAATGGGACAAGATTGACGGTCACAAGACTTGCAAATCATGTGATCGAGGCTAGGATTATTTCAGGTACACATGTAGGAAACACTATTTACATTCCCCGTATGTCGATGTCTCCGTCACAGTCTCCATGGCCATTCAAGCTTATTCGACGGCAATACCCAATAATTGTCTCATTTGCAATGACAATAAACAAATCTCAAGGACAATCTTTAGATTATGTTGGTCTATATTTGCTGAAGGATGTTTTCAGTCATGGACAGCTCTATGTTGCAATATCAAGAGTCAAAAGTAAAGTTGGTTTAAAAATCTTAATTCACGACAAAGATAAAATTCCATTAGATTACACAACTAATGTGGTTTTCAAAGAAGTTTTTCACAACGTCGTCTAGGTATTGCCTTACCTTTTATTACTTATTGTTATGCTTTATTGACATTTACTACTATACTAATTCTTAAACACTCATCCATTGGGTTTGCATGTCCCTTCCTTCAAGGAATTCTATCCTGCCCTTCTCAAATTCAACAGTCTTGGCTTTAGTTTTTGTATTATTGACCGATTGTATTGTTTGTTGAAAATACTGCTATTTTATTACAGCCTCAATGTCATTTGATACATTCTTCTATTTCTGCCCATACTATGCTACTTATATTTGGGATTGCTGCCATGTAATACATTATCACCTAATTCAATGGCACTTCTTTGTTTGTTATTTTCATACTTTTACTGATTCAATTTTAATTAAATTGAACCATTTCAAATTTCATTTTTTTGAAAACTTTTATTTTCTCTAAATGCAATAAACATTTTTATTATTAGCAATTTCAATAACATATGCCAGTACATAAACCAAATTGGCTGTGGTGGTAAATTCCTCAAAAAAAAATTTGTCCTTCATAGTTAGTTCACTTCTCCTTTGTAATTGACTAAAAAATACCACAATATCATTATTTCAATTGACTACCATACAGTTTTATAAAATACTTATTACTCTTTAAATATAAGTTTAACATTGAATAACCCAACGAAATTAGTTACTTCTACGTAAATGACGTAAACAACCAAACATGTCTTTACCCAAATATCAATATATAAAACACCTGTTCAATACTTAATTTATATAATGCATCATACACTGTTTTTATAACTTCACTGTTAAGGAGCATAAACATCACAGAAAACATCATTCAAAACTTATCAAATTGTTTCAAAAAACTTGCAATTTAACTTCATCAGCAGATCACAAAAAGCTGATGATTCAACATAATGAACATTCACTCCTTCATCTTTTTAACTTCCTACATGCTGAACATCCTTTACTGATTCAACCTTTTCACAACAATTTTGTTTGCATGAGGAACCTGAAGAATAAATGAAAGTCTGTCACCATTTTTTAGACGTTTGTTCCTCATAAATTCATACCAGCCACGACCGATGAACATTTCAGTGTGGTACTTCCTCTCCGAACGGTGCAGCTCGAACATACCTTTGCCTCATATCTCCATCTACCAATTGCATTTGACCATTGCCGTTCATCAGACATTCACGAATCACTTTCTGAGGTATTTGCTTTAAATATACAAGACATAACAGATTAGATAACAATTACACACTTCAAAAATTATATAGAATAATTAGATATTACCATAACATTTTTCCGGGCAGTCTTTACCGAACGAAGAGTCTTTTTCCATATATAATACTTTCGGCGAGTACCCATTACTTTAGCACATTCCTCTTCTTCAGGCCTGCAAAATAAATGAACTCAGCACTACTACAACATTTTCTAAATTTCACATATTACCACTTCTTTACTCCCTAAAATATTTAATACAATCACATACCTATCAATGTGTGATGATATAGATATGTGAGACTGTGCAGCTACTTCACTTGTAGGTTTTTTACCCTTCTGATCTACACGGTCTTCATTTGCCAGCTTCTTCCCCTTCGTATCTTTCCCAACACGAGATGAACCTCCGCATTTTCCTTCAGTCTTACAACAATTAATAGGACTTGACACTCCCCTGGCAGAACCTGCGGCTTTCCCTTTCACTGTCTGTGATTTACGAACAGCTTCCTCAGCTTCGAGCATTACTGTGTCCATTATCATCCGTCTGCAAGCATTTTCTACATTCGGATTTTCATTTCCTATGCTAAGAAAACCAAACAAAAACATCAATTATATCAAATACAATCAAACAACATAGCATACTAGAATCCAACATTCCTTTCTTCTGCACTATGAATCTGGTCTCTCTCAAAGCGGAACTTGAAGTCTTGGTATGACATTATCTTCAATTTTCCATTACTGTGACATTCTTCTTGGTAGTCAATATACGCCAATTGCATCTTCATCGCTCTCCGCTTCTCATCCCTTTCATGCTGAGAACTACCATAGCAAAACAACTAAATTTAATTTATATATATACTTTTTCGAAACATGCAATCTTAACAACTTGAATGTTTCACTCCTTCTATATTAAAGCTAATAGGAAAATCATTATACATGCATAATCGATTTACCATTCTATTTTGATTTCGAATCTACTAAATCCATAACAACAACAACAACAACATTTCACCAAAATCAGTTAATATACACATTCCCAATACGATTCCACATAAACAATACCAACCAAATCAACATGTATTCAACCCATTTCTTTTCCATTTACCCATTTATAACTATAAATATCAACATATAAATATCATTTTAACTGTAACACAAAACCCTAAATGCACAATATTCACAAACCCTGCAACCAAAACAACAAGAATGCAAAGAATTTTTAACTCATCACATGCGATGTTCACTCCTTGGATGACTTTGAACCACTTCTGATCATCATGCTGGGGTTTCTGGTTTGTTCCCTCTTTCCCTTGAGTTTTAGTATGGCTTTGTTAATATCACACTTTTTTCTATACATAAAAAGAAACCCTAACAAATTATGTGGCCCACTATATGGTAAACATTGTAACTTGGCCCACTAAATTTTGGACTATCTGATCTAATACTTCACATATCATATAAGTCAATTTGATAATTCAAATATTACACATTTCTTTCAATATTACTTTGTACAATAATTCTACATATATTTTTAATGCGCATATTTAATGTTAATGTTTTTTTTAATAAAACTCATAATACACTTTAATTTTCATATAACACACTATTTTGTACATTTTACACGTTAACCATTTCGTAAATTTATTTTTATACACAACAATCATTCTTAACACTTCTGCTAATGTTTATTGAACCTATCATACATGTAAATTTTTTGTCTACTCATATTTCATGTTAACTTTTTTAACATATCATATTATTGGAATACATTTTAATTTGTAATACTTTTTATTTTAATATTAATATTAAATATCATAAACTATTTTTTACAAAATTATTTATACAACAGACAAAATTATTTAAAAACAAATATAATTCTAAATTCAATTCCAACAATATCATTTTAAACAAAACTACTAACACCCGTGCGGACGCACGGGTCTGTTACTAGTTGTTGTTACTAGTTGTTATAACAATTCTAATGTACTAACAAATTAAATAAAATGGCCCTATTGTTGAGGACATGTGTTTAGATATTAAGCTTCTTAGTAGTTGTGTTAAGCATTTTTAGTTTTATGTTCATTTTATTCTCGTGAATATGATTTTAGTTTATTTTCTTATTATTTCTAAGTTTATTTGCAAAGAATTCCAGATTGTATAAAATAAGTATCAATAATAATATTATATCTCATAATGGGTGGTTGTCGCAGCGTGAAAAATAGCACTCGCACTCGCACACTCAAGATGATAACATAATCTTCACCGAACTTTATTTATGTTAAGAGAAAAAGGAAAATATCAATAAAACCCTAAAACGAAAAAATAATATGGACGTCACAGCCAAATTCAGGTTTGGGACTCGATTATGTAAGGGAAAGATATTAGCACCCCTCACATCCGTTGCACTCAACAGGAACCATTTAGTTAGCTTTGTGAATGGAATGTTAGATTTCATTATTTTCTTTCTTCTAGTTATTAAGAGGGGAGAAGAATAGGACTAAAAATAAGGTTTTTAATTAGGGTGTCTGACGAGACTTTGAATCTCGCTCCTATTAAACCCCAGGTGTGATGGGGAACTTAAGACTACGTAGTTTTGGGTAGCAAATGTTAGTGGGTTAGTCTATTTTAGTGAAGGGTATTTAGTCGCACTCGAGCGTAAAACATTGCTTTCTACCTAAAACATGGAGAAGTGAATATTGTCATTGCGTCAGAAAGGACAACATAACTCATAATCTCATAGAGTTATGTTTTCTTCGCATTCGAGCGGAAAGCGTTCTAACTTCTGGGGCATGGTAGGAACGAAGCGTTGTTTGCATCATCTCAGAATAGACGAAGCATCTTTTGTTTAAGAAAATGTTTTGACATCGCGCTAAGGTAGAAAATGAAGGTGCGAGAAAGACACAAGAAATGGGGGTTTGAATTATGTATTTACTCTTTTAACAACTTTTCCCTTCTTGTCACTAAAACACTTTACGTTACATAAGAGTTCGTTGAGGGACTCTGACTTGTGAAGTATCATTCAGACTAGCTGTCCATTAAGCATAAGAACCAACAAGAGTCTGAACAATATGTGTAACATTCAGAACTTGCTGAGCGGAAGCTTATCAGAGTTGCAAGGTTCTGACTTGCGTTTGTGAGGATCTGATACTCGATATAGAACACAAATAAATACATTAAGCATAAGAGTAAAGAATAAACGATATATCCTGGTTCACCACAAAGGCTAATCCAGTCCACCCTCCTCAGGTGATTTCGCCTTGAACACAAGGTTTTAATCCACTATAATCAATCTCGATTACAGATGCACGGGCCACGCCGGTGATTAATAACTTGCACAGCCGCACTGTGACTAACATGCAATGAACCTTTCAGGGATTCAACTTAATTAATATAACGAACATTGACCTGCAGGTTCCAATCTCTCAAGATCTACTGCTAGGCTTTTGCAGCTATATGTCCAGGGATTCATTGCAATGAATATAACGCTAATGACCCTATTTCAGGCTTTTCCCACAATGACATCTCGCCATTGTCTTCTCGAGTCTCCGGTCACACTGACCACTCAAGGAATCCTAATTCACCAAGGATTAGTTCAACAGGAGATTACAAAGATGCTTCTTAACAAGCATATTACTCCTAAGTTTAAGTACAAAGAACACACACGTGTCCAAGCAAGATGTGAGCAGCAGCTCCTTGCTATTCTAAAAAACTACAAGGATGTATAATGATTTGACAGTTGTTGACATCTTGTAGATCTTCTTCTTCTTCTTGGTGAGCAAGCTTTGAGCAACAACTCATTGCTTCAGATCTTCAATGTAGCGCTGACGAGAAGGTGGTTGATGACTTGACTGATTTGCAATGTTGTCTTCTTCATCAACAACTTCTGTTCAAATTGATTGTTGTTGTGTTGATTTATGATCTTAAGCTTCAACAACAATGGCCATGTGTAAATGGTGACAGCTTTGGATATTCTAAGTTTTACAATGAGAACTCATCGTTGTTGCTATCTTCACACAATGACTTTGATCAATTCTCCATTCATGGAATTAATTGATTCATTTCAGAAGCGAATACTTTTTCCTTTAAATAGCCCAGTAGAAATATAGGTGTTTGAAATACCGTTGGTTGTTGGAAAAGATACGTTGTGTAATAATTAGCTGTACTGACACATCTCCTTTTTGCTGTGGGAGAAGTGACGGGATATATCTTTCTTGGACGCTGTGTACAGTTACTCACAACGGTAACATTTGACTTTCAAACTTCAGAGGCTTCAGATGGTAAATTGATGATGCTTGAGTAGAGTCTTCTTAAAAGGATATCTGATACGTCAAGTCTTTAGTCAATTGAAGAAGTCCATTAGGAATCAGTCTTCAGAACTTCAGCACTTGTCTTTAAGAACGTTATCCTTTATATCTTCAAGTCTTTCGAATCTTCAGAACTTGTCCATTAGGAATCCGTCTTCAGAGTCTTCAGCACTTGATCTTTGGAACTATAAACTTCATAACACATAAGTCTTCAAAGTCTTTCTGCACTTGGTCTTCAGAGCCTTCCGCCTTCAGAACTTCAAGTCATGAGAGTCTTCAGCACTTCGATTTTCTTCTTCAGAAGCTTCGCAATCTTCAGAATCTCGACCACTTTCAAAGAGCGTCCACAAGAGTATTACAACAGCAATATCTGCATCCTTGGATCTGATTGATCACGATCAGATACAGAAGCATTCTTGCTTCTTGCGACTTGTGTCACACATAGTAACTTCGCATATTATCAATCACGCTCATCAGGCTGGTGCTTGTTGGATCTGATAATCTTCTTTGAATATGATCTGCACACATAACACGTTAGAACATAAAATGTTTCTTTCACAAATACGTATTGTTATCATAAAAACATAGTTTGACTTGTAGAGACAGATCTTGCTCTCACAATCTCCCTCTTTTTGATGATGACAAAACCAAGTATTTTTATTGAACATTTTATACAAGGTATTCACCAAACAAACATATTCAGAGTCTGGAACAGCAGCTCCCCTTGAATATGTTATCCTCAAAGTTTTAATCTGTGATCATCTAGAATCTTATATGATCCAAAGACATACATAATAACAGTTTGAGTTGCCATAATGAAGAATATAAAAGGACTACTTTTCTATGTTGTCTTTAAGAAAACAGATAGTCTTTGGCATCTGGCCTAGTTCATCAGAACTTCCATCTTCAAATCTTCAGAACTCAGTTTCATTGTAGTTGTATCAGAGCTTGTAATCTTCAGAGACTTCTGAAGCATTTCTACTTTTCAACAGATTCCTTTAAGCACAAACAAAACAGTTCTTGTCTGATAACATAGCCTAGCTATTCATCAGAGACATACACTGTTTTTTTCTTTCAGAAACTCCCCCTGAGTTTCAGACTTTATGAAGATTTTAGATTTTGCAATTGGATCTTAAGGGTAGTCTCCCCTTAATTTCTATAAGTTAAATATTGGGATCTTCAGAATCGTAATTCAGGATGGTAAGTTTTTAATCACCAATGTAGATCATGACTTTTTCAGAGTTTGACTTTTGAACACAGGTCTTCATCTCAGAACCTTGTTACTGTCACAACTCAGTGGTTCATCAAGGCTTGATTTTTGATCAGCTACCAATTGAAGGTTTAATTTTTTGTGATCAATCAACGCTTGATTCTGAATCTGGTACACACGATTTGATTTTGGTCTGATACCAAGTGATGTGCTGAGTCTTATACCAAAGTATGTTGAGTCTAATACCACGTGAAGGAATTTTTCTCATACCACTTGAAGGGTATTTCCTTAGTGTGCTGAAATTGATACCAATGAAGGTATTTTGACAATAATTCACAGCTTTGTTCTGATTGGTATTTCTGTAGACTGAGTCTGATACCAATCTTTGTGTATACTGAGTCTGATTACCATTTGTTGATTTAGTCTGATACCAAATCATTTTCTTCTTAATTGGTTTTTGGTAGACATCAGAACTACTTATTCTTGGATCTTCAATCCAGATCTTCAGACGGTTCTTGACTTCTGATTTGTACACTTCTTCTGAAATAAGCATCTTGAGATGTAGACTTTGTCTTGACCGCTTTCAGAGTTTTCTTCTTCTGATTCTTACGTTCTGAATCTCATATTCTTTGACAGCTTATAGCTTCTGAACCAAGTGAGACAGAGATCAAGATAAACTTTAACTTTCAGACAGTTCTCAACTTCTAAACAGTACTGGGTAGATCTGATTCTAAACACTAGTTCACAAGAACTTCTATCATCGTTCTTCTTTCTTAACCTCTTCTGAGAATGCCTAGTGAACTTGTTTTGAGTTCCTCAGTTAAACATCAAACAACAAATGTTAATAGTAACACATTTTATATGATTGATTACTTTGTTTGAGTTTTCATTCTATTCCTTTGAGATTTCTTTCTTTCCAATCAAAATCATATAATATTTCTTTCCTTTTTTGACATCATCAAAAAGTTTAGGGTATCTGAGCAAATAAGCATATGTAGATTAATATGATAGTGAATAGTCTACAAGAACTTAAGCATATTTGTCCTCCTAAATTTGACATATGTAATTTTAAGAATGTTATCGTTGAAGCATTTCGCATACTTAGGCTGATATGATAAGGAGCAATTATAGTGATCATTAGAGATTAGTCATATCATTTTCAATGATGGATACTTAGATTGAAATTTTAACATATTACCACAAAAAAAAATTAATATGAAGCATGGGTTAAGCTTAATCCTAAAAGGTTCACAATAATCAAAACATAGACCTAATGAGGATAATTTCCTAAGGATTAGACTAAAAAGAGCCTAATGATGATGAGGAAGGTGAGAGTAAGCTTTCAGAATCATCAGTTCTTGCAGTATGCAACTTTTCTTCTGCTTGAATAATTGCCAACCTCTTGCTCTTCACAATTTCTTCTGAGATCCATTCATGGAACTCAGTCCAGATTTTTATAATTTCCTTGGGGTCCATACTGGAATTGAAAACATCCACTAAGTTTTGGATTTTTGTGATGGCATTATTCTTAAGGGATGCTAGTGCATCATTGACAGTCTTTGATTCTAACTATCATTGTTGGATTATGATAATATTTTAATTGTTTTATCTAAGCAATGTAAGCATCTCAGAGAATAAGAACAATTTTAATACTGATATGATTATAGATGATAAAACAGAAAACAACATTGATTCATTGATTAAAATGAGATAGAAACATTAGCACAAAACCACGCAAAACAATTTGAGATACACTAAGGTTTAAAGCTTAATCATCAAAATCTTCCACTTCATCAACTCTTTCACATCTAGTTTCGGTTGGCGTAGGTCCTGGTCTGAGCCTGCTTATTAGTCCCCAGGCTTTTTCTTTCAGGTTTATTTTAGATATTATTCTTCCATAAGGAATGTGAAAGGACCTCTTGTTTCTTGAGACTCTGATGGAGCGTCTCATGTGGTTAAAGATGGTCTTGGGAAGATTTATTGTAACATGATTGGTTAGGAGGAAAATGAAGATTCTGTCGTCGTGAGTCAGTGTGCCCCTTGTAGTCCAACGAGGACGAAGGTTGGTCAGAGAGAATTTGAACCAGGTTTTCGGAGAAGGGAGGAGTTTCTCAGGGTTATTCGGTTCGTAAGGAGCTGAATTATCAAACATGATTCTGCATCTTTCCATCATGCTCAAGTCAGACTGAAAGTTATCAATCGTGACTCCGTCTGAGATACAGCCAGTGAACTTCTCTATAGAGGAATGTTTGCCCGCGCGAACAACCGCTGCCCTTCCGTCGTAGGTTCGCTTGCGGGATCGGCCAGACGAATCCCAGAACTTGGAATTGGAATTGTATGTTTGTACTGCGTTTTAGTTTATGTTTGTTTAAGTTCCACGCTTGAGTGACTTGGGTGACACAAAAAGTTTCTTAACGGTTGCGAGTTGGATGCAAGAAAAACAAAGAAATACAAGGGAAAGCTGAGCGGGAAAAACAGGAGAAGTAAAGACTTTAAATTATATGCGGAAAATAAATTGCATTAAGTAAGATTTGGACGCAAGTGTACATTTGTTTGCGGGAGTGAACTCGTTTCTCTCTAAGCTTGGTACTTTGAGTATTTTCCCCTTACAATCTGAAAAAATGCGACCTCTAAAATGAAAAAAGCATTGCCTTATATAGGCCTAAAAAATAACTGTTTGTCTGCCAAAACGTTTTCTGAAGCTGACACGTGGCACCCCACTCTCTTTTCAACTTCCCATAGTCTTGGAAATTTCAAACTTTTCCCGCCTAAACACTTGCCTCTTGAAGTCGACATTAGCTTGTCTCCTCATTCTCCCCCGACGTCAAGACTTATCGATGGTCCTCCGACACGCCTTTCTGCTGGTGTCGACTCGACACCTCATTGTGCCTCTTTCTTGGGTCGACCCGCTTTGGAAGTCTCCAGACACCACTGCCAGTCGAAATCCAGTGCCAACAAATTGCCCCCTCAAAAGGCCAGTTTCGACTGAGTATTGTGTCGATGGAGAAATCTGGCTTTTTGGTTTCTCGCAAGATTTCGACGGCTTTCCTTTTTTGCCAATCATTTTGTCTTCTTTCTCAACACGTGGCAAGCGCCGCCTGACATGATGATGGCAATCTCCTCCCACGATTTCCAAGAAAAACAACATGATGGCTAGTCTCATCCAAGTTATGGGCTTTGACACCAAACTCCACTTACTTTCAGAAGTTGAAAAGTTTTGATTTTTCATTTTCTGCATGCGCCCTATAAAGAGTCCTCTTTAGAAACCCTTTCCACTTTTCGCAACTCCTCTTTCATGAAAACCCTCATTTGCTCTAAACTCAGCTTTGTAATATTTTCCTTTCCTGACGCTTTGCACCTTTTTGCGTTTCTTTCTTCCAATGGCTTCATCAAGAACAACTACCACTCGCATTCCTCAAACCACTGGCAATAACCCGGTTGCATACGTACTTTTAGAAGCAGAAACACATCTCCTCTTCCTCAACCATTTTCAACTGACGAGACGGTGGTAGCCAACTGGTGCCGTCAAATGGTTATTCCATTCGCAGTGGAAAACACGTTGTGTGGTTTCCATGGTCCTTTCCCAGACAACAAACCTAGTCCTCAAGAACTCTAAAAGTTCTTCCCTTGTTTTGACCAAACGATCCCACCCGCCTTCGAGAAAGGGGGTACCTTGGATCTCAAATACATGGCACCAAAGTCTAGAGTTTTTAGGTCTATGCCAACTCCAGGCAACAAGGATTATCTCGCCTGGCTCGACAAGGATGAAGGGAAACGTCAACAACAATGGAAGAATTATGGTATCTTCGACGCCATCCAGCTCTCCAGAACCGCCCACAGGGTTAACCCTTGTTTGCTGTTGAAGTCGATGTACTTTTGGGAAGGGTCGACAAACACATTCCACCTTCCTTGCGGCAGGTTCATGCCGACACTTTTTGATGTGGCGGCCATTACTGGCCTTTCGCCATTGGGCGAAACTTTCGACCCGACTTGGGAGATGGAGAACGCCTTTGACTTCAAGCATGCTAGTTTCAAAAACTACATCGAGGATCACCATGACAAAGACTCCCAAGAAGTCTCCGACGAAGAACATATTGCCTTCTTAACCCTCTGGTTATCGTACTACATGTTTTGCCCTGGCTCTTTGCAAATAGCCAAAAGCTTCATCAATTTGGCCATTCATATTCATGAAGGCCGACAAATATCTCTAGCCAAACTCCTGTTGGCTTCCCTTTATCATTCTCTTGGCCTATCGGCCATGAGACTAAAACTCCTTCACCAAACCACTAAAGCCTTAAACATCTCAGGGCCTATTTAGTTGTTGCAACATTGGCTCAACGCCACCTTCGAGCATAAATTAGGATATCCAGCCTCTGCAAAGATGGAGCGTCTCAACAAAACGCATTCTGTCGAGGGACTGCGACTAGCTTTGATGACCACCCAAGAAGCTCCAAGACAAGCCCTCTTTATGAGGTATCTAAGTATGTTTGTGGAAACTTCCTCTTTCGTTCCTGACATGGCGTCATTCGTGGAGCGTAAGTTTGGGCCTGACTTGTTCAGAAACCCGTTCCCTGGAGTCTCACCTTAAGCTGCTGCACTGTCGAATGTTGTATGGCGGGCGTTTCTTACTCCTACCATGATTTCTTTCCGTATCGAAACAGGGAACAATGGGTATGGTTTTATGAACTATTGTCCAAATTTGGTGGCCCGACAATTTGGCTTGAGCCAAATGTTGCCAAAGCCCTTAGTGAGGCATCCTGATGACATAGTCCCGTCTGGTCGACGCCTAACTCACGTTGGTCACAAAGCTTGTATGAGGTTTGTCAGATCCTCTCAACACTTGGAGCTTCCGGTTTTCTCCTTCCGGCCTTCCTTTTTCACTACTCAGGAATTTGAGGCTTGGTGGTTGGAGTACCAAACTCAATCTTTCACTCCCAACCTCTTCCTGGCAAACGTGGTCGACGCCTTTGCTTCTACAGCTGGTATTCCTAAACCTTCGACCATAGTAGATGTCGACCCTGCAGATGAAATTTCGACAAAGGTAGATCCTAGACTCTTGACTTTATTTTTTCCGTAAGTCTGGACTAAATAGTGGCAGTGTTGCTTTCAGGGGCGCAAACGAGAAACGATTACTGGGTCAACTTCCACCAGACCTGCCAAAAAACCTAGGGCCAACCTTGTACAGGTATGTTTATTTTCTTGTTCTGTGGCTTTGTCACCCCGTTGTTCTCATATTATTTCTGCACAGGTTTCTGAGAAAGCAACTTCCCCCGAAAGGACTGAATCGAATGAGAGTACTCATTCCCGAGTCTTCACTGCAACAGCTCCAGCGTCTCCTCCCTCTACCCCTTTGGTGAGGAAGAAAAAGGCTATAACGCGAAGGACACCTTCGAAAACCAACGTCTCGACAGCGGCCCCTGTCGTCCCGCGGAACCTTAAGGATGCTTTCGAACCAATTCCTTCTGTCGCCCTCCCCAAGACAACGACTCCTGCGCTGGTAATTCAACTTTATTTACGTCCCAGTTGACCTTGAGGGGTGACGAAGCTCACTGGTGTTATATTGTTTGGCAGGAAAATGTGGCCGCAGACGCTCCTAATGCTAGTGTAACCATTACACCAAGTCCCCAAAAGATTGACGAATTTCATTCCCTCGTGCACGAGGAAAACCTGGCGAAGACACCTCCTGCTTCAACTGAAAACGTCGAGCCTGATGATACACTCCCTGGGGTCACTATCATTCCTTCGCCTACCGTGGACCCTGTCGCCGGAGAGAAACTCCTGATTCCTGAACACCAACCAGAGAAGGCCTCACCTATTGCTGAGGAATCTCCTACTCTAGAGGCACTCTTACCAGACAAGGCCACAAATCCAGTTGCGACTCTAAGAGTGCTACACAAACTTCGGCAGACAGCCGAAGAGATTCGACCCAGCAATTCGACCTCGATCCCCACTCCAGAAGTGGATGCTTCTTTCAATCTCAAACTTCAACAGCTGCGGTCTTACCTTTTTGAGGAACAGTTTCTGGCGGCTATTGTTGAGGAATCCGACATAGCTAATGACGTCTTCAACCTCCTGAGTGAACTCTCTGAGTTCCACCTTCCTGCCCCCATGGCCACCTATCTAATTGAGTTCGAAGCTTTATTTACTCAAATGGTCAATGATCTCTCGACGCATCATCAGGCCGACGCCTAAATTCGGTTTCGACATGAAGACATGAAGCGCGAGTGGCATCTTAGCTCCGTCTATGAACAGAAGCTTGGAGACTACGAAGCCAAGAAACAAGAGCATTCCAACAAACGCCAAGCCTTCGATCAGCAGATATCTGAGTATCAAGCCCAGATCACGGAGCTGACGAAAAGAATAGCTGAGGTCGAACATAAAAAAGCCTCTTTGGACTCAGCTGAGCCCTTGCCCTCTCAAGAAACCATCGACCACAAAGTTGTTCAAGGCCTTGTGCATGTTGAAGCGGCTATGAAGATTAAGGATGCTATCAGCCATATGCAACGACGAAAGATTATTCTTGAGAGCAAAATAACTCATGAGAATGTCCTCTTCAATGATTTTAAAGCTAGATTCCCTGAATTCCCTTAGGTTCTATCTTGATACAATGTAATGCACCATTTTGCAAGCCATTCTGGCCTTAAATTTAATGAAAATTATGTTTTGATGCGAACCTCTTGCAGCATGGGTCTGTATTTTTTTAAATATTTCCCATTTACTCTTAGTATTCGTTGGTCTGCCCCCAACTCCTGTACTTCGTATGCGTTGTTACTGAACACTCGCGTCACCTGAAATGGTCCCTCCCAGTTAGGCGACCATTTTCCCATCGTTTGATCTCGTCGATCCATGGGCAACACCACTTTCCAAACATAGTCATTTGCGACAAAGGTTTTCCCTTGGACTTTCTTATTGTATGCCCTGGCGACTCGAGCCTTCTGGCGTAGCAACACATTTAATGCTACCATTCTTTCCTCGTCTAAGTCTACAAGTTCGTCTAACATCATATTGTCGTTGCACTCTGACGGATTGCAAGTGTACTTCTGCGGGTAACACAACGTCGTGTCCGTAGGTTACACGGAATGTAGTCGAGTTTGTCGACGCTTTGGGTGATGGCCGACAAGCCCACAACACTTGACTCAACGTCTTATGCCAGTTCTTTGGCTTGTTCGCAACGTGATTTTTGATTAAGCCAATTATTATCTTGTCGGCTGTTTCAACCTGACCATTCGCCTGGGCATAGTATGGCGTCGAAGTAACCAACTTGAAACCCGTTTCTGCCGCAAACTCTTGCATCTTCTGTCCCACAAACACAAAACCCTGATCTGTTGTGACTGTCTCGGGTATCCCAAATCTATACAAGATATGATTTTGGATGAAGTTTATCACAGCCTCTTGATCCACTTTCACCAAAGGCACAACCTCTATCCATTTCGTGAAATAGTCTATTCCTACGAGGATAAATTTTTGCTGCTTTGACGAAGCTGGCCGAATCTCTCCTATTACGTCCAAAGCCCATCCCCGAAACGACCATGGTTTGACAATCACATGTAATTCGCTGGCTCGGACATGCTGGATGTTGGCGTGCTTTTGGCAATCCTGGCACCCTTTCGCGAAATCTATACAATCCTTAAGCATGCTGGGCCAGTAGAAACCCTGTCGACACAAAAGCCATTTCATTTTTTGGCCAACCTGGTGAGCCCCACAAGCCCCACTGTGAACCCCCGAGATTGCCAGATATGCATCAGTGTCCCCCAGACACTTTAGCAACACCCCTTATGGAGTTTTCTTCAGTAACTCGTTTCCCATTAGGACATAGCCCATGGCTCTATACTTGGTCCTTCGATCGGTGCTGCCCAGTGGGTTCTCCAGATACTCTATAATTGTCCTTCGCCAGTCTGTTTGTGGCATATCGTTAAGGAAAACCTCACAACTTTCTAAACCTTCGACCAAACTCGTCGAGTCTTTGGGTATCGACCGGCTTGGTGGTGCGCGTACATTCGACACCATCTTTTTTCTAGTTTCGACGAATCCTTTCAACTTACCTTCTGACACTTTATACCTAGACGCAATTTGTGCCAGCTCGTTAGCTTTCTGGTTTTCCGTCCTTGGCACATGCGAGATGCAGACAACTTTGAAATGTTCCAACCAACGCTTCGCCGACGAAAAGTAACTTAAAAGATGTCCCCTTACGCATTTATACTCTCTTGTAATTCATTTAATCACCAATTCTGAATCTCCTTTTATCTCCAGCTCTTTGGCTCCCAAGTCTTTGAGTATCTTAAGACCAGTAATTAAAGCTTCTATTCTGCCTCGTTATTTGAACATTCGCCATCAACTTTGCATTTAAAGGTAGTTGGAATTCCCCGCGGGGAGATTATTAGGACTCCAACACCTGCCCCATTTTTATGGCTCGACCCGTCAAAGTACAATTTCCATGGGGTGACGTCGATGCTATGTATCGACGTTTCGATCACAGCGTGGTCAACAATGAAGTCCGCCACTATTTGACCCTTCATCGCCCTTAAAGGGACGTATGTCAGGGAGAATTCAGTTAACGCTAGTGCCCATTTCCCAATTCGACTATGCAAAATAGGTTTGGACAGCATATGCTTAATAACATCAAAATGCGACGAAACATAAACATTGTCTGGTTTGATATATTGCTTCAATTTCATACATGAGAAGTACAAACATAGGCACAACTTTTCAATCATAGTGTATCTAGTCTCAGCATCTATCAATATCCTACTAAGGTAATAAATGGGTCTTTCGACGCCACCATCATCCTCTTGTGCTAACATACTGCCTATGGTCGTGTCCGACACTGCAATGTACAACTTCATGCTTTTATTTATACTAGGTGGTAGTAGGATTGGAGGCTTTGTAAGGTACTCTTTGATCGCGTCGAAAACCTCTTGTTGTTCTTGCCCCCAACGATATTCACTTTCTTTCTTGGTCTTGAGCAGTGGTGAAAACACTTTCGTCTTGCCACTTAGGTTTGAGATGAACCTCTTCAAGAAATTTATCTTCCCCAACAAAGACTGGAGTTATTTCTTTCTTGTCGGAGGCTTGAGATCTAAGATTGCCTTTGTTTTGTTCTGGTTGATCTCGATGCCTCGCTTGTGGACTACGAAACCTAGGAAATCCCCTGCACGAACACCAAGGGCACATTTTAGTGGATTCATTTTTAATCCATATTTTCTCATTCGCTCAAATGAGCGTCGGAGGTGGTCGAGGTGACCATCCTCTGATGACGATTTTATGACTATGTCATCAATGTACACCTGCATGAAATTCTCAATAAAATCATGGAATATACCAGCGTTTTTCAACCCAAAAGGCATCACCACCCATTCATATGTCCCCAAAGCTCCAGGGCATGAAATGCAGTTTTGGGGACATCTTCTTCGGCTATAAGAATTTGATTGTAACCGGAATAGCCGTCGAGCATGCTCAAATATTCAAATCTCGCAGCTGAGTCGACTAGCATCTCTGCCACGGGCATTGAATATTCGTCTTTAGGAGTAGCGTTGTTCAAATCCCTAAAGTCAATACATACTCGAAGGGTCCCAATTTTCTTAATAACAGGAACTATGTTTGCTATCCACTCTACGTACCTCGCAGTTCTGATGAACTGACTTTTGAGCAACCTTTCAATTTCTTGCTTGATCTTCGACGTCACTTCTGGGGCGAAACGTTGAGGGGGTTGCTTTACTGGCCTCTTGCCTGGCTGGATTGGGAGGCGATACTCGACTACGCTCTGACTCAAACCAGGCATTTCGCCATAATCCCAGGCAAAATAGTCCTTGTATTCCTTCAACACTTTAACCAGTTTAGCTTTCATTGTTGGTCCTACCTTGGAACTCACATAGGTTGGCCTTTTTGTCATTCCATCCCCTAAGTCGACTTCCTCAAGCGGGTCTTGGGCTTACATTCTCTGTAGTTCATGATTTGGCCCCTTTTCAAACCCTAGAGGCTCATCATCGTAAATACCATCAAGCCTCTGATTTTCTTTGTCATGGTCGGCTCCCTTAGTTGCTTGGAGAGTCTCGTCTTTTTCGAGTGCCGACATTTTTCTATTTTCAGCCAGA
Organism: Lathyrus tuberosus; assembly: GCA_022829125.1. NCBI lineage: Eukaryota > Viridiplantae > Streptophyta > Magnoliopsida > Fabales > Fabaceae > Lathyrus > Lathyrus tuberosus. Next base: position 7,785,966 of record JALAZF010000082.1, on the reverse strand, counting down.
TAGGCCGAAATCTGAGTCATACTTTCTGACTCAGCAGTCATCTTCACCAGTAGTGGACCACCCTGTTGGTGGCATTTCCATTGGCTCCATACCTTCGTCGGCAGCATCCCAGATGAACCCATAGTCGAGGTCAAGGTTTAGGACACGACCCGTGTCGACGGAGGTGTAAGATCCTGATCCGTCATCACAAGGGGCCACATTGGCTAAGTGCTGGTCAAAAGATTTCTTAGTACCCTTGGCTTCGTCGACTTTGTAATAGCTTTGGTCTGCTTCAATATTTTCGACGATGCCATCCTTCGTCCAAATGATCAACCTCTGGTGCATAGTTAATGGTACTGCCTCAATTCCATGGATCCACTCACGTCCCACCAACAGATTGAGGTTTGCCTTCAACTTGATGACCATGAAGAGCGTCAGCCTGTTGGTTGTACCTACTGCCAAATCTACTTGGACAACCCCCAGGATGTTACTGGTCTTGCCTTCGTAGTTGGATAAGACCATGTTGTGCTGTCGGAGGTCAGCCTCCGTCTTTCCAATTCTCTTAAACAAACTGTGAGGCATTAGGTTCACAGTCGCTCCACCATCCACAAATACTTTGTTGACCGACACCCCATCAATCATTGCCTTTATGAACAACGGCTTCAAATGATACATCATCCCAGGGGTAGGACGTTCAAACATAGCCGTTTGTTCCTCGACCACGCCACTGTTCATCACATAATAACATAGTGGCTTGTCATCCGCATTTTCCCCTGTGATGAAGTCTTCTCCAGTCTCGGAGATCTCAGATACTACGTCATACTCAGCTGGTAGCACCGACACGATACCACAGTTTACCACGAAATCTTCGCCATAGGTGTCATCATTGGTGTCGTCATACATGTCTTCATAAAAATCCCCTTCAGGTGATGGGTCATACTCTTCATCGGACTGAGGAGAGTATTTTGGCTCCTCTTCATCTGACTGAGGAGTATACTCTGGTTCTTTCTTATATTCTGCCAACGAAGTGCACTTTGAGCTCTGGGTCGACACCACTTCCTTCCCTCCTGAAGCATTCAAAGTTACTGCCATGGTCTAGTTCGTCGCCACCTTGCTCTTTTGTACACACTTTCCTTTCGAGTACTGGCGTTTCTGTACAGATATTCCGACAGCCTTCGCCTTTGAAGTTGTAGCCTCTCTTTCAGCTTTCTTATTGCGCTGATAGCGCCTCCACTGGGTCCTAGTCATAGGGTTCTTTCCTTTGTAGTTGGGGGACACCCTATATCCTGCTTGTTCGACCCTTTCATCAGCGACATTCGCCTCCTTCTCCAAATCAAGAGCTTTCCACTTTGGCCTTTTGCTTCCTTTCTAATTCACCGGGGCCATCCACCTTTCCTGTGGGGAGTCTGATGGGGGCATGAAAGTTTTGGGCCTTGCCCCTTGGAACATCTTTCTGTACTCTTCATTTCGACGAGGGACCCTGCTCCTGTCGAACACAAACCTTGGGACAGGTGGCTTGCTATCTAACAACACTTCTTTCTTGCTTTCCTCGTATTTCTCAGCAGCTTTCTCATCGAACACGGCATTGCACCTGGGGCATAGCGCGGCTTTGGAGCCGCTTATCCTGCACTTTTCCTGAAAATCTTCCAAACTTTCACCATCCTGGGGGTACACTTCTTCGAGTTTGCCCTTTGCTTTCTTGTCGGAACCCTCAGTAGTTTCGACCATCATGCATTACACCACTTCAGCCCTTGGTGGTTTGTCGAGGCCCTCAGTAGCTCCGACCATCAAAAACTCGTACACTTCTGAATACAAAGCCTCTTCGACCTTCAGTGGGTCAGTGTCAACCTGCATCTTCGGCTTCTCGCCAAATTGGAGTCGACCCTCCTTCAAAGCCTTTTGCACCAAATCCCTGAAAAGAACACATTGAGCTGTTTTATGACCAAGGAAATTATGAAACTTACAAAATCCTCTCTTTTTCTTTTGTTCTAGAGGGGGGTCTTTCAAACCAGACAGAATAATAATTTGACCATCTTTAACCAGTAAATCAAATATTTCATCACATTTCGAAACGTCAAAAGTATAAGTTTTAGCGACGTATTTATCCGTCTTGTTAGTTTCGGTGGGATTTTTCCCATTCGATGGTTTCAATAACTTGCATGTATAGGGAGGTCCTGGCTTAAGCTCAGCCACATGAATCTCACTTTCGTCGACAGATTCTTCTTCGTCGGACGAGTATTCGTCAGCAGCCACATAAGCCACTTTTTCCTTTTTACGATATCTGTTAGACTGAGCTTTTTCAGCTTTCAATCTTTCGACCTGGCGAACCCGGTCATCTAATTGCGCCATATCTCTAAGATATTGCATGTCCAACTTCTTCCTGATCGAATAGTCCAAGCCGCCAGCGGCCATTTCGACTAACTCGTGTTCAGGGACTTGAGTAAAGCAACGTGCTTTCAAAAGTCTAAACCTATTTAAGTACTGGTCTACCGATTCCGCGGCCTTGCGTTTGGCGCTTGCCAATTCTTTTAAACTTATTTTTGACTGTCCCATATAGAATTGTTCGTGGAAAAGCCTCTCCAATTGTGCCCATGTGTGAATGGACTGTGGGGGCAACGTGGTGAATCACGTGAACACATTCTTTGTGAGGGAGCTTGGGAAATATTTCAATTTCAAATCCTCATTGTTCGCTATGTCAACCGCTTCGGTTTGATACCTAGCAACGTATTTTACGGTGGACTCTTCTGTTTCCCCAGCGAACTTGGTAAATTTTGGCACTTTCCATCCCCTAGGTAACTCTGTTTGTAGGACAAAATCTGGTAAAGGGGATGTATAGGTTGGCCGTCGAAGGCCAGGGTTCACCCCATTACGGACCATGATACGTTCGACCACAGTTTCCAAGTTATGTTCTCCAGCCAGGGCATCCTGTCAAACCTGTTGGACAACAAAATCCAGATCTTGGTGTCTATGGACAATTACAGGTGGCCTTTGAACCCTCCTAGGAGTTTCTTCGAACTTGCGGGGTTGTTCTATAGTCTCGTCGAAGACTTCTTCCTGACGAAGTGGCGTCACCGGTCGCGGTGGTGGGGTCTGTCGACCCTGAGCCCTAGGTGCGCCTAAGAAATCACCGATTCGTGTCATCTGAGTCGCCAGTTGCTGGTAACTCTGGGTTGATTCTTGTATCAATGGTCTTAATATTGTACCCATCTGCTGAGTCAACATGTGAACCATCTCATGGTTTCTCTCATCCATTTATTGCCTCATGACCGCGACGGAACTAGAGATAAAAGTCGGTATGGATTGAGAGGACATGTTGAATCCTAGAGGTCGAACCATCGGGTTCGACAAGGGTCCTATCCCTTGATAAGTCAAAAATACTGGGGACGAATTCTCTCCAAATAAATGTCCGCTAGAATGCACAGTTGACATGAATTCTGGTGGCATTCCATACGATCTAGGTATGGGCATGATGATACTAGGCATATATTTCCCCGTAGTCCCAGCCATTGTCGGCCTTGGGTCGTTTCGACGCGGTGTTGTAATTGGTCCGCTAGGAGAGGTTGACACTGCTGATATGGTACTAGAGCCAACATCAGTTGTGTGTGTCCCTACCGCAGTCTCTGTCAGAGACGGTTCTTCGTTTGGTCGTGGTGTTACCATCTTACCACTACGCAAAAACATATACTCAATTCACACGGGTCCCACCGGGCGTGCCACTTTGTTCGCCCGCGCGAACAACTGCTGGCCTTCCGTCGCAGGTTCGCTTGCGGGATCGGCCAGACAAATCCCAGAACTTAGAATTGGAAGCGTATGTTTGTACTGCATTTCAGTTTATGTTTGTTTAAGTGTCACGCTTGAGTGACTTGGGTGACGCAAAAAGTGTCTTAACGGTTGCGAGTTGGATGCAAGAAAAACAAAGAAATACAAGGGAAAGCTGAGCGGGAAAAATAGGAGAAGTAAAGACTTTAAATTATATGCGGAAATTAAATTGCATTAAGTAATATTTGGACGCAAGTGTACATTTGTTTGCGGGAGTGAACTCGTTTCTCTCTAAGCTTGGTACTTTGAGTATTTTCCCCTTACAATCTGAAAAAATGCGACCTCTAAAATGAAAAAAGCAATGCCTTATATAGGCCTAAAAATAACTGTTTGTCTGCCAAAACATTTTCTGAAGCTGACACGTGGCACCCCACTCTCTTTTCAACTTCCCATTGTCTTGGAAATTTCAAACTTTTCCCGCCTAAACACTTGTCTCTTGAATTCGACATTAGCTTGTCTCCTCATTCTCCCCCGACGTCAAGACTTATCGATGGTCCTCCGACACGCCTTTCTGCTGGTGTCGACTCGACACCTCATTGTGCCTCTTTCTTGCGTCGACCCGCTTTGGAAGTCTCCAGACACCACTGCCAGTCGAAATCCAGTGCCAACAAGGATACAGAGATTGCGATGGGGTGATAGTAGACCTCAGACAGGATGGTGCTTCCATCGTTGCTAACCTTAGCAAAGTTCCAGAACTCCTTAACAAGGTCAGGAAAGATAGGACCATTTAATAAAGAGTAATAACACTGCCAGGACTGGGCCTGCATGCTTCTTATTATTTCTAAGCCATCGTTTCCCAGACGAGCGAGATTGGGTCTTTTCTCAGGAATGACTTCTAAGTCTTCTTTTCTACCTAAGAAGGTTGGACCATTTCTTTGGGAATTCATCATTTTGTTGCAATAAGAGTTTTGAGATAGTGACGAACTAGGTTTTGAGGATGAACTGGGGTGAAAGACGATCCTATTATTTATAAGTGAGTGAAAGTGGAGAGTAATGACTGACTCAGTACAAAAGAGTTGAGTTTACTATTTCCTAGGTAGTTATGATTACTTAGGGTATGCAAAAAGGCGTAACTGTGTGGGAAAAGAAAACGAAGCAGTTACTAATTTATTGGAGAAGAATTAATTTGTTAACAATTGTTATTGCAGCTAGTGGCCAATGGGACTGTTATAATAATAATGATGGTTTCTTGAGCCACTCAAATATCTTTTAGACAACTTTTAAAGAAATCAATTTATCATTAGAGCTTGCCAGATATTTTAAAATTCTTGTAATTAAAAGTTCAACAATCAAAATGATTCATAGGCACAGTTAATCAAACTTAAAACCACATAGGGCAAACTGACACTATTAAGACAACTATGATTTCAAACATACACTCGCATACATAGTTAAAGCATAGATAGATTTTCCTAGTTACTAAAGATTTCACACTTAGTCTTCAATAAGCAGTTTTTTTGAAGATCTTCAGGACCATCTTCTTCAATTCTCTCTTTGATCATGTCCACAATTCCATCTCTAAAGAAAATTTCAGACAAAACTCTTCCATAAGGAATGTAAGACTTTGTGAGATTTCTGGACTCAGAGATGGTTTTCCAGAGACAGTTGAAGATAGTGTCTGGTAAATTTATCTGAAATTCATTCATTAGTAAATAAATGAATTCATGGTCATGAAATCTGACTATGTCATGACTTTCTTCTCTGGGAAGAAAATTCGACAACACGAGCTTGTACCAAGCTTTGGGTCATGAAGAGATGCAAAATTTTTAGCAGCAAAGAATTTGTTTTTGTCAAAATCAACAGGAATTCCAACATCCCCACACCCAGTTGCAAGAGTGACTGAGAACAGATTAATGATGATTGGGACTTCAAAAACGAAGGAGGTGATGCACTTGCTTTAAAGATTAAGATCAGCATGTTTCCAGAATTCCTTGACTAGATTTACATAAATGGGATTTTCTAGCATCATGGAGTATCTAGTCCATTGTTGAGTGTAAAGCACATCAGCTATACTGCAAGCAATGCAACTCGAGAGAGAAGGGGAATTGATTACAAATTGTTTTTCAGGAATGATTTCAAGAAGATCTTGATTACCAAGATAAGTGAGTGGAGACATGACGATAGATGGACAACAAAGTTTAGACACTTGAGGTTTTGATTAGAAAGAAACTTAAGTGTGGGATTGCTTGAGAGGGAGATGCAATTTTATACATGCCAATAGGTAGGATGAGTTGAGCCTAGTCTAGAAAGATCATAGATCAGTACCACTTTGGATTTCAGATGGATTACGTTGTCAGAGATATGTTATAATTTCCAAAGATTCACAATTATGATTGAGGCTACTTTTGAGTGTACGCATGGTTAAAAGATATTTCTTGAAGACATAAATATTTCAGATAATTTATTTCCAAATTCATGCATTAGTGTCTAACTATTTAAGATAAAGAAGGTCATACCTTACATAGTCTGAATTCTTTTAGTTTCGTATTTCGCATTTAATTCTGACTCAGAACTTCTGATCATCATCTTTTCGCTTCTGCTTTCTTTTATGTGTACATTCCCTTCTGAGCTCTTGATCAATATCTTTCAGATTCTACTTCTGATTGAACTGCTGAGGGCTCTTGGATTCTTCAGCATTTACTTGTATTCTGACTTCTTTTCCTGTTCAACCTCATTCATCTGATTTCTTTGAGAGGTTATCTGCCTAGAGATTTTGACATCACATAATATCCTCTGACTTGTTTCTTCAAGCTGATGCATATCCTTGTTCAGAACCACTTGTCATCAAACATGTTTACAACATGAAACATAGTTTGCACGATACTTCTTGATCTCACAATGCTGATTTGACTAGTTTAAGATTAGTTCATCAAGAATTAACAGCATATCTACTTCTGAAAAGAATGTTAACTTATTTCTTCCTTTTAAAGGACATCAGTAGCTTAAATTATTTTGACTCCAACATTTGAAAGGTTCTGAGACACTCATTAGATGTTGATCTTTATCAATAACGTTTTTGTTCAATTGAGGGATAGTCTTAAGTCATTAGATACATTGATTCAATCAAAACTCTAAATGTTCATTCTTGATCAAGTACTTGATGAATTTGTGAAAATCGTCTTTCTAAATATTCTTTTAGTTTCCTGCCTAGCCTTCAAGAAAGCAATATTTGGTTCTTCATTAAATCTTTTAACTTTTGATCAATCAAGATACAGATGTGGAATCATTTCTAAGAGTTTGAATTCTTCAGATTTCTGACTTCAACCGACTTTAATCTGAAATTCAAAATCATAGAACAACAATCTTTCTTCTTTACATGAAGAGGTTCTGAATGAGCTTTAAACGAGAAAGTCAAGGGTGGACCTAATCCATTTCTTGAAAACATCTCAAAAACTCATAAAGAATTAATCTTCAACAACCAATATTTCTTGTTTTCTGGTGATTCAACTTTGAGCAAATATGTGGTACATCCACATGTATCTTCCAAGATAAGCATTCAACAAATACTACTTCTTATCTGATTAATCTATCTTATCAGCTGATTCTTCAATCTTCATTAAAACTTTAAGTGAGGAAGATTTAGTTGATGACAACTGCAAAATTTCCAGAGACAGTGATTTGCTCAAGTACTCAGATTGATTCCAACAAGAACCAAACAAGCATAAGAACCAACAAGAGTCTGAACAATATGTGTAACATTCAGACTAGCTGTCCATTAAGCATAAGAACCAACAAGAGTCTGAACAATATGTGTAACATTCAGAACTTGCTGAGCGGAAGCTTATCAGAGTTGCAAGGTTCTAACTTGCGTTTGTGAGGTGCTGATACTCGATATAGAACACAAATAAATACATTAAGCATAAGAGTAAAGAACAAACGATATATCCTGGTTCACCACAAAGGCTAATCCAGTGCACCCTCCTCAGGTGATTTCGCCTTGAACACAAGGTCTTAATCCACTATAATCAATCTCGATTACAGATGCACGGGCCACGCCGATGATTAACAACTTGCACAGCCGCACTATGACTAACATGCAATGAACCGTTTAGGGATTCAACTTAATGAATATAACGAAGATTGACCTGCAGGTTCCAATCTCGCAAGATCTACTGCTAGGCTTTTGCAGCTAGATATTCAGGGATTCATCGCAATGAATATAACGCTACTGGCCCTATTTCAGGCTTTTCCCACAATGACATCTCGCCATTGTCTTCTCGAGTCTCCGGTCACACTGACCACTCAAGGAATCCTAATTCACCAAGGATTAGTTCAACAGGAGATCACAAAGATGCTCCTTAACAAGCAGATTACTCTTAAGTTTAAGTACAAAGAACACACACGTGTCCAAGCAAGATGTGAGCAGCAGCTCCTTGCTATTCTAAGAAATTACAAGGATGTATAATGATTTGACAGTTGTTGACATCTTGTAGATCTTCTTCTTCTTCGTCTTCTTGGTAAGCAAGCTTTGAGCAACAACTCCTTGCTTCAGATCTTCAATGTAGCGCTGACAAGAAGGTGGTTGATGACTTGACTGATTTGCAATGTTGCCTTTTTCATCAACAACTTCTGTTCCAATTGATTGTTGCTGTGTTGATTTATGATCTTAATCTTCAACAATAATTGCCATGTGTAAATGGTGACAGCTTTGGATATTCTAAGTGTTACAACGAGAACTCATCGTTGTTGTTATCTTCACAAAATGACTTTGATCAATTCTCCATTCATGGAATTAATTGATTCATTTCAGAAGCGAATACTCTTTCCTTTAAATAGCCCAGTAGAAATATAGCCGTTTGAAATACCGTTGGCTGTTGGAAAAGATACGTTGTATAATAATTAGCTGTATTGACACATCTCCTTTTTGCTGTGGGAGAAGTGACGGGATATATCTTTCTTGGGTGCCGTGTACAGTTACTCACAATGGTAACATTTGACTTCCAAACTTCAGAGGCTTCAGATGGTAAATTGATGACGCTTGAGTAGAGTCTTCTTAATAGGATATCTGATACGTCAAGTCTTTAGTCAATTGAAGAAGTCCATTAGGAATCAGTCTTCAGAACTTCAACACTTATCTTTAAGAACGTTATCCTTTATATCTTCAAGTCTTTCGAATCTTCAGAACTTATCCATTAGGAATCCATCTTCAGAGTCTTCAACACTTGATCTTTGGAACTGTAAACTTTAGAACACATATGTCTTCAGAGTCTTTCTGTACTTGGTCTTCAGAGTCTTCCGCCTTCAGAACTTCAAGTCATGAGAGTCTTCAGCACTTCGGTTCTCTTCTTCAGAAGCTTCACAATCTTCAGAATCTCGACCACTTTCAGAGAGCATCCACAAGAGTATTGTAACAACAATATTCGTATCCTTGGATCTGACTGATCACGATCAGATACAAAAGCATTCTTGCTTCTTGCGACTTGTGTCACACATAGTAACTTCGCATATTATCAATCACGCTCATCAGGCTGGTGCTTGTTGGATCTGATAATGTTCTATGAATATGATCTGCACACAACACACGTTAGAACATAAAATGTTTCTTTCACAAATACGTATTGTTATCATCAAAACATAGATAGACTTGTAGAGACAGATCTTGCTCTCACAGAAAAAAGATTTGATTTGTTAAGTTTTTTTAGGTGGAATAAGAGTGTTTACGCAGCAAGCTCTATAGCCAATATCTGAATACTCCGGGAAAAAAGAGGTTTGCACCCAATTAATCCCTTTTTCGTCCAAATTTATTGTAAATGATGTGAGGCGTATTGAGTAATGATTCCTTAATGGAAGCCGAGTATTCACACAGCGAGCTCTACAGCCAATGTCGAGATACTCGTGGAAGAAATAGGCCTATGCCCTGATAATACTTTTTCTTCTACGAAAGAATGAAACAAATTCAGTTAATTATTTTATTTTAATGTAGATGACAAGTATTCAAATTGAGAGCTCTACATCCAGTGTCCAAACACTCGGGGAAAAAAGAGGTCTACACCTAATTAGTCATTTTTCATCAGGTTTATTTGAGAAAAATATTTTTAACGCTTCGAGTAAGCGGAATAGAAACTTGATTTTGATCAAGAATTTTATTCACGTTAGTTTGAAAATGAATTGTAAAATGGTTTGAAATTTATTTGAAAATTGTTTGGCGTGTTTTCAAAAATGGTTTTGAATCGACGGTGCAATTGTTGAAAAATAATTGAAAAGTGAGAATCATAACGCAAGGTCGCGAGTTCTATCGCAAAGGGCACAAATTCTAGCGCGAGGGTACGAATTGTACTGGAAGCCGTAACTTAACACCGGATATCATGCGAAACACAATGCCGCACACAAGCATACAATAGAATGAAAAGATACACGATGCATATACAATACAAGTACAACAAACACGCGTTCATCACAATCGAATCGAAAAGTAAACAAACACATAACGTGCACATATAAAATTAACACAACGCAAGGACGCAAATTCAGTTTCACGCAATGCGATAACATGCAATGTAAAGCTACCAAAGAAGATTCTAAATCCGATTTAAATGAAGTAAAATTGAAATTTTGTATGTCCCCACAAATCGAAAAACAAGTTGCTTGTGCGAAGCGCACCCATCGCAAATAAATTAAGTGCAAAGAATTATATCATAACGAAAGTAGCGACATTCGATGAAATGCAAAGTAGCGAAAGCAAATGCGAATTGATGCAATGCTGAATCATCAAAAGCACATACGAATCTCAATTTAATGTGAAGACAACAAAATTGAAATGTCGCACGTAAACAAAAAAAAAACTAACCGGCAAATTGCTAACGCAAAAATGCGTTCATCGCAATCAAAATGAAACATGCGTAACGTAAAGTTGATAAACAAAACCAAGCCGAACACACGCGATATGCTTTGATCTGATTCTGGCACAATAATAATAATAATAATAATAATAAAGTGGCACATATATTGAATATTGTAGCGAGCGATTTTTGTCGGTGACGCGACCACCTTATCGCTGAAATTGGGCTTCTCCCCACAATGTGGAGGGGGTGCTACTTTCTGATTTCTTATTTATCCCGTGAAGCTGGAAGGGAAAGGGAAGCTATCTAAAACTAACCTTGCACGCGAATGCTTAACTGAACAAACACTTTAAAGAGATTGGGGGGTCCAGGGTCAGGTTATACAATGAGGAGTTGTCAATTACCCATCCTATATGTGGTTATCCACAGGATATTAGCTTTAGGTTTCGCTTTATACTTGATGGTGTTTGTCCGTTAATGGGTTGGGAAAGTTTCTTGGGAAATATGAGTGAGTGAGTTTTTGTTGAGGTTCGGGCTTTTCCGATGTTTTTGGTATGGTACTGGACTTAAGTTTTGATTGGTATGTGAAGGTACTGGACCTAGAGTTTTTGTTTAGTATGCTCGCTAAGATTTCGCAATCTTATGCCTACGTATTCCCTTTTAAATGAAATAGGGAAATCAGAGCAATCTTAGTTCCTCCTATTCTAAGGGAGGAAAAAGATATTTGGTGTCTTGTTCAAAGCCCAAGATTGAAGCTAAACGGTTTATTTGTGTCTTGTTCAAAGCCCAAGATTGAAGCTAAAGGTTTGGCTGAGAGAGAATTTGTCATCCCTAAAGAGGGATTGGACTTCCTCTGAGGGGATTGTTGATTTTTATGTGCCTTGATCATAGCCCAAGGTTGAAGCTAAGAGGTTGATTGACTCCACTAGGGAAGTCCTTATACAAAGCCTAAGAGGGTGCTGAAAATGACTGACTCAACAAGAGAGTGTTTATGTGTCTTGTACAAGGCCCAAGATTGAGGCAAAAAAGAGACTGTCTCTTTGGAGATATCATTATACAAAGCCTAAGAGGAGGCTAGAAGTTTGACTTTTCCGGGGAAAATGTTTTATCTGTCTTGTACAAAGCCCAAGATTAAGGCTAAAAAGGGATTTTGACTCCGCCGGGGAGGTTTATATGTGTCTTGTACAAAGCCCAAGATGGAGGCTGAAATGGGAAATTTAACTGACTCTGGTGAGGATATTTTTATGTGTCTTGTACAAAGCCCAAGATTGAGGCTGAAATGAGTTTGACTCTGTTTGGGAAATTATTCCTCAAAGCCTAAAAGAAGGCTGGGGAGGAAATGACTTCGCCGGGGAATATATTTGTCCCAAGCTTAAGAGATGAAGATTTATGTCTTGTACAAAGCCCGAGATTGAGGCTAAAAGGGTTTGACTCGACAAGAGACTGCTTTTATCTGTCCTGTACGAAGCCCGAGATTATGGCTAAACAAGCTGGAGAAATCATCATACCTAAGAGGAATATGACTTTTGCTAGGGGAAATCCTTATACCAGGCCTACGAGGAGGCTGGAAAAGATTGACTCAACAAGAGAGTGACTTTATCTGTCTTGTACAAAACCCCAGATTGAAGCTAAAAGGGTTGACTCAACAAGTGAGTGCTAAAAGGTGATTGATTCAACAAGAGAGTCTTGAAAAGATGATGGAATCAGCAAGAGAGTCTGACAAGGGGATTGACTCAACAAGAGAGTCTGAAAAAGTGATTAACTCAACAAGAGAGTCTGAAAAGGTTAGCTCCGTTGGGGAGAATCATTGTACAAATCCCAAGAGGAGGCTAAATATACTGAGGAAAGATCATTATACAAAGCCTAAGAGGAGGCTAACTTCTACTGGGGATTATTGAGATTCTGAGGCAGGTCCAAATGGGGAATCAACTCTTGCTGAGGGTTCCAGAAGGTTTGAGATATCAGAGACCTTGAGGATCTGATTTGAGATAGTGTTATTCGGATGATAAACTGACCCTAGTTTAGGGATTTTTGGGAGAAAGACTGGGTTATAGAAACCACGGGCTTTTACTCAGCTGGAGATTAATCCAGAATGACCAGGGTTTTCTCCTATGTTTGTAGAGAACTTGAGAATGTCTTTAAGACTCAAGGGGATTTAGACTGTCCAAGTCTACCGGTGTGGAAGAGTTTTATCTTTTGTATGATGCCCCCAGGGGAGTCAAGGGGATTAAGGGATGAGAATCAACTCTAAATTCGTCTGTGATTTGACACTGGAAAGACTGCTCTAGCAAAGGATGACTAAGTTCTGTCTTATACCTTTAAGAGGTTGCCAGGGTCCTTGTATTAAGCCCAAGAGAAGGCATGAGAACTTCTAAGAAGCCGAAGGGTCCTTGTACAAAGCCCAAGAGGAGGCGGGATGCTTTTAGGAAGCCTGTGGGTCCTAAACCAAGAAAAGTTCAAGAAATGCTATTCACCGAGAATAGATCATTTAGTGAAACTTCTGAGGTTTGAAGAAACTCAAGAGATGCTATTCACCGAGAATAGATCAACTCCGGGGAGTAGAATTTCTTTGACAATTTCTAATAGTGACAGCCTGAGAAAAGGTTCACGAAGAATACTGCCTTTCTCTTTGTTCTATATTGTTTAAGCCCAAGAGAAGGAAAGACTATATCTGGAAATCCTATGGGGATCTAGTTTTAACTGTATTCAAGAGTGATCAACTGGCTTTACCTAGTTCTAGACCTAGTTGCTGGGGAAAACTCTAAATAACTATACTAGTATATATACAGTTAATATATGACAAGTATTTAAAAGGGTATGAAAGAAGACTTACCATGTGCAGCTTTCCACAATACAGTTATATATATGAAAGTGGATAAAATGAAAGCTGTTAAAACTTACAAGTGAGCAAGCTTCCATGCTGTATTGTTAGTTGTTCAAAGAAATTAAAGAAATTTTTGATAACAACATGTATATTGAATCTAAATCAAAAGGGAAATTGTTTTTCAAGAGACTGTGGGGGCTTATACTCAAGGAGAGGCCCAAGTTTTAACAGTGATCGCACCGTTGTTTTGAATATCACATCGGGACTTATACAATGACTGAGGCCCAAAGAGTTTATTTACAAAAGGGATGGGTCTTACAACTCAATGAGAAGCCCAGTTGATTTTGTTATAAAGGTGACGAACGCGCCGAACTTTTGAAAATATACAGAGGGACTTATACAATGTGTGAGGCCCAAAAATTGTCTATTTACAAAGGGTTTGGGTCTTACACTCTATTAGAGGCCCAAAGATTATTTTAAGGAAAAAAATGGGACTCACAACACAAGGGTAGGCCCAGATGAAAATAGTTTGAAAACGACGATCGCGTTGAAATTTTTGAAACTGTATCGGGACTTATACAATACATTGAGGCCCAAATCATTTTATTTACAATGAGGTGGGACTTACACTCTATCAAGAGGCCCATGAGTGTTTGAAAATTTAAAAATCGGGAAGAAACCCTAATTTTTGAATTAACATGGCATTTTTCAAAGGTAATTTAAATAATAAATGATAAAATACCAATTATATTCAAAAACAAGTTGTACACTTTGAAAAATATTTTGGAAAATCAAGTTTAATCATATGAAAGCTTAAAATCCAATTGATTTTGATATATCAAGGTGGGAATTCCATTTAAAAATGTTCAAAAACAATTAAAATGAAATTAATTAAAAAAATTCTAATTATATTAAATAAATAACCTAAATTGGATTTTTTTGTGGAATAAAATATTTTAATATTTTTGTGATTTTTTGCAAATATTTAAAAAAATGGAAAAAATAGTAAAAAGGGGTATGGGGCGAGGGGGATTCGAACCCCAGACCTCTAGGTTGCAGCGCGCCTTCTACCACTGGGGTGGTGATACATCCGTGTATCAAAGCCACCCTAGAAATACATAAGGCATGCCTTGTTCTAGGCCTGGGCAAGGCAAGGCAAGGCCAACTTTTGGGATAAAAACGTAAAGGTTTTAACTTTCTCATTTCTCCATGGATTGGGACAATATTTAGGTCTATCCTGCCTGGAACTTCACAAGGAATCCAATGGTGCCCTTGGTTTTTTTCAGATGAGGTCTCTATTTAAAAACCCGATAGTATTTTTGAAATAGGCCTATAATTGCATTTTCTATGCTAACACATGGTGCAGGCAAGAATCACATGGCAAATTGGTTTAAACACAACATATATGACATGTATGAGATATGTATGATCAGTGGACTTCAAAACAATGCATAATTTAGAAATTTCAAGTGATGATGCACTTACCTCTTGAAGCTTTTTGTGCAATCTGCCAAGTTTCTTGTGCCAGAAGAAATTTGATACTTTAGACACTCTCAATTGATCCCTTAGAAGCTTTTAGAATGGTTGGAACCAGCTGGAATCCTCAGGAACAAGTTTGAGCTCTTTCTTGCAAAAGGGGCAAAAGTGACCAATATGGCAACTCTCTCAAATGGTGTTCCAGATGTAGGGAACCATTTGGGATAGTTCAAGGGTGATATTTAGAGTGTGTTTGAGGTTTTATCTAGTTTTGAAAGTGACTGAATCAAGACATGGCTTGAAAAATGCAAAAAAGTCCAATTTTGAGGTTTTGAGAGGGGACTTTGTGATTTTGGTGTTACAGGTCACATATGAGAGTTTGGACAGCTTAGATATGACATATTGGATGTGTTTGGATCATGAGCTGTGATGGAAATGCTTCCAAACTCAAAAACTCAGAGTTGCCTTGCAAAAGAAGGCATTTTGGCCTAAAGAGAGGGATTTTGAGGAAAGCATCAGTTTGGTTGCTTTGGTGTACTCAAACTGATTATAATTTAGGACTATTTATAGTGTGTCAAGTTTGTTTTGGCATTAATAGTGAATGGAGGCTGCAGCAGGCCTTTGGCCAATGTTATGCAAAAGGAATCTCAAGTATCCTCTAGCCATTGACTAGAGGTTAGGGCACATGCCTATGGTTCTTCGATTCATAGCTTATCCTTGACTCATTCAGTTAGGAATGTGTCAGTCCATGCCACCTTGGTGTATCCATTAAATGCATTGCAACAAAATTGGAGTCTTGGCACCTTTTTAGCTCTTTTAGGTTTCGCATGCTACTTGTAGATTCTTGGACTTTGGAGGTTTGGAGATCAGATCACCCCCCTTGGATTTGATCCTCTAATGTGTCCAAATTGATGACAAGGCTTGGATTTATCAGATTTGGGAAAATCGAGCAAAATGCACAAAATCTGCCAAATCTGTCTTGAAAAAATCAGTTCATGATGCCATGTTCCAAGGGTTGTATCTCCTTGCTCAAATGGAATTTGGAGATGATCTGGTACTTGTTGGAAAGCCCTCGTGGTATACTTTAACTTTGATGTCCACCCCTAGACCTAGTTTGACTTGGATCAAGGTGAAAAATTTCCCTACATTTTGGAAAAAGTAAGGCAGATTCTGACTTAGTGAAAATTTCACTAAGTGTTGGAAAAATGTCATTTTTCATGTTTTCAGCCATTTTGATCGCTCCATAACTTAAAATCCATGAGGAATTGGAATGAGTTGTAGTTGAAGCTTTTGAAGTATGTAATGAGAGCTATAAATCCAGCTTTGGACCATCCAAAATGGTTGCTTGGATCTCAAGTTATGGTCCTTGGAAGTTGGTACCCTAGCCACTTTGTTCCATAACTTAGAATAATTCTAAGTTTTTTATGGTTACCCTTTTTACAAGTTAACTCACTTTCTTTGATTTTTTTTGATGAATGATGATTCAAAACACATATTAACATTGTTTTAGGGTCAACGAACCATAATTGTAAAAAATTCCAAAAAGTCAAACTTGATTTTGTGCACAGTTGACTTTTTATCGGATGAAATCCAAACTGTGCGATCCTTTGTGAAATCAAGTCCTTGACCTAAATCAATCCTAATTGATATGTTCCATAGGTGTTATAGGGTGTATTGAATCATGTCCCAAGGTTTTGGAGCATGTCCTGGTCAAAAGTCGAAGGTACAGTTGACTTTTCCCTTCAAAACCCTAATTGCGGTTCAGATGAAAATGAAACTTGTGGATCAAGCTTTGGTATCTATCCATTGTTGTAAATGGATCAATTTGGTGTATTTGGGGCCCTCAAATCATATCTTGAGGTCTTGGCTCATATTTTGTCCCAAAAGTCAACTTAGGGGTGAATTAGGCAAGAAACCCTAATTCCTGATTTTTGGTAAATGCATCCCCTGAGGTTAAATTGACTTAATGATTGGGTTCATGAGGTCCCTTGGAGTATCTTAAGTTGTGCTTTGAAGCAATGGCCCATGCTCAGATGAAAACTTCCATCTGGAGGCCTCAGTCGACCAAAAACCCTAATTTGGTGACACCGGGGATCTCGAGGCTTGATCCACTTGGAATGTTGCAACTTTTGTTAGAGCAAGAGTTGTGTCTACAAGTCGTCTCCATGTTTTGATGATAATAATGGTATTTGTGAAAGAACCATTTTATGTTCTAACGTGTGTTATGTACAGATCATAATCATAGAAGATATCAGATCCAACAAGCACCAGCCAAATGTGCGTAATTGATTATATGCGAAGTTACTATGTGTGACACAAGTCGTAAGAAGCAAGTATGCTTCTGTATCTGATCATGATCAGTCAGATCCAAGGACGCCGATATTGCTGTTGCAATGCTCTTGTGGATGCTCTCTGAGAATGGTTATGATTCTGAAGATAGCTTCTGAAGAAGATAATCCTATGGAGAACCAAAGCGCTGAAGATTCCAATGACTTGAAGTTCTGAAGGCTGAAGGCTCTGAACACCAAGTGCAGAAAGACTCTGAAGACTTATGTGTTTTGAAGATTATGGTTCTAAAGGTCAAGTGCTGAAGACTCTGAAGACAGATTCCTAATGGACAAGTTCTGAAGTTTCTAAAGACTTGAAGCAATGAAGAATAACGGGTTTCAAGAGAAGTGCTGAAGTTCTGAAGACAGATTCCTAATGGACAACTTTAGAAGACTAAATACTTGTAGATTTAGATACCTTGTTATAAAGTCTCTACTCATGCTTCAATTAATTACTATCAGAAGCCTCTGACGTTTTGAAGACAAATGTTACCGTTGTGAAAGACTGTACACAGCGCCCAAGAAGATATATCATGTCACTTCCTCCTCAGTAAAAAGGAGATGTGTTAGTACAACCTTATCATTACACAACATCTCTTTTCCAACAGCCAACAGTAATTCAAACGGCTATTTTTTACTGGGATATTTAAAGAAAGGAGTATTCGCTTCTGAACGTATTGATTCAGTCCATCAATGGAGAATTGATCAAGCCATTGTGTGAAGATAGCAACAACGATGAGTTCTTGTGGTAACACTTAAACGTCCAAAGCTATCACCATTTACACATGGCTGTCGCTCCCGGGATTTTCATCCAGGTACAAACGCGAAAGTGGCACCGAACAGAGTCGCCAGCAATGTGTATTTATCCCAAGAGAGGGAAAAGAAACACCGCATAAACCTGAAGGAACGGAAAAGAGCATGGTCTCACGACCAAGAGAACTGGGTTCGGGAGTCGGTTACGCGAGAGGAAGGTATTAGCACCCCCACGCGTCCAACGTACCCGTGGGATCCACGCTTGCTTGTCTCGATCAAAGGGTGTAGAAAAGAATACTGGAAAAGGATCTGGAAAAGGAATGGAAAGAGAAAGAGAAACAAATGTAGGGAAAATAAAAGAAATGCTCGCATGGGCCCTACCCCACTGCCTACGTATCTCATCGGGAGCATGAGAATCAGAGCGACGTAGTTCCCCTCACTAGGGAAAGTTGTTTGTGTTTTTTTAGAGAACGGCTTACGTTCTAGCTCAGGTGTTGCTGGCTCGCTGGTTCGAGTGCGTTACCATCTTGCAAGAGAACGAGTAGAAGCACGTTCGTACACCGAGAGTGAGTGAGGTGAGAAAATAATTCCCGAAGGAAAGACGTTATTGTTTGTTTTGGTCTTTTAAGAGTTTTTTATTTGTTTGCATATGATAGTGTATCTGAATCTTAGTCATTGGAATGTGTGCATTCTCACATTCCAAGATGGAATGGGTAAGAAAGCACACTAAGAGTGAAGAAGACCCCCACACTTAGTTCCAATTGTCAAGGTTCAAACACACTAGCGTATTTGTGTTTATTAAGTGTTTTTGTTGATTAAGAAATGAATAAGTGTTTTTTATTTGTATCTTCCAACAAGTATTGCATTTAAGTCCCTCACACAAGATCAAATGTTTAACACATTGACCCAAGATGGGTTATATGCTATACATTTTAAGATTATAAGAGAAAACCCCTTATAATCTTTTCTTTATGTGAGAGGCCTAAATGCAATAAATGCCTACCTTTATTAAATGTTTTGAGTTTCCTTTAAGAGATGAGAAGAGAGACTCAAGAGAGAAGAAAGGTAAAATCTATGTGGACTAAGACTCAATCCTAATTGATTAGTTAAGGGAGTGATTCTAATGGTTTGTGAGGTTTCAACCTAAAGTCTAAAGAAAGAAGGAATTAAACAATTCACTTCTAAAGAAGAAGATGAATTGTAATTCACAAAGGGAAAGTGATGAGTTATTAAAAGAAAGCACATAAGTGCTTAACAAAACACAAAATGGAATTGTAAAAGATGAAGGGATAGAAGTTTGAATGTGGATTCCTTATCCACACTCAATTGAAACTTACCAAATCCCCTACATGGTTAGTAGACATGTGTAAGAAATATAGGGAGTAAAAGAACATTTATGCACCATAAAGCTCAAAAGAATTAGATGAGAAATCAAATTCTAAGGTCACAACCAGAATGTACATCACATGGTAAACAAATGATCATTATCATGCAAGTCCAAGTGGATAGGCAACAAACATCATCCATGGCATTAGAACATGCCACCATAAGAAAAGGGAGAATGAAAGATGAAAGGAAAAAGAAGAAATGTGCATAAATGGAACATGTAATCCATGGATCAAAATTGAAATGAAATGAAAAATGATTTCACAAACATCAAGTATTCATGCATGACACATCAAAACATTTAAGAAGTGATAGAAGAGGTAGAATTGAAATGGAAGTTCCAAACAAAGGAAAGTGCAAACACAACATGTTAAAAGTGCACAAGGTTCAAATGATAACCAACATGCAAAGATGACATATGATATGTATCAATCACCTATAATGTCAAGAGTGTAGTTCACAAAATAGGCAAATGATCATGCAAGTATGTCCAAAAGAAATCATGTAAACATGCACAAAGATTACAATGATGTGACATGTTATAATGCTTTACATGAAATGCATCAAACAAAAATCAAATGGCCTCATGAAAATTATGAAAACATGGTATTGAAGTTCACTAATCATAGATGAATCACATATCAAAGTAGCATACAGGGAACCAAGGCAAAATGATGTCAAACAATGCACTTAGGTCAAGTAGACATATCATACAAGGTAGCACAAAATGACCACCAAACATGCCATAAACTGACCTAAAAAATCAAATAAAAATCACTTAACATACCTCAAGATGATAATGACTCAATGCAAAAAGAAGAGCATCAAAACAATTTTTAATGATCAAGAAAAAAATTAAACAAGATCATGTACCACATTAAGAATGCACACCAAAGTAATTCAAAGAAAATTATGGAGCAGGGGTAAAAAGGTCATAAAATCAGCAAATAAAATCATGAAAAATTTTCTAAATGTTTTAATGATACTCATGAATTTTTGTGGAATTTTATGATAATGTTTGATATTTTTAAAATTTAAAAAGAAAACGTGTAGTAAAAATAGAAAATAAAATGTAATGCAAAAATGAATGGGGGTGCATGCTTAGTAAAAAATGAGTTCAAAAATGGTTTGGGCTTAAGGCATGGGGGTGTGGATATCAATCTGGCTTAGGTCCAATAAGCGCGCAAAACACCATAACTAGCATGTTCTTCAGTCAACATAGTCAAAGCAATCTAAGCCATCAGATTAAGTCATAGTCAAACAAAAGTCAAAGTACACAGATCCAACACACGCGCATGAGGTCACACACAAATTATCATGTACTGCATCACACAATGTTTAAGTAAAATCAGAAATTAGGCACATGGCTTGCACGTGAATTTTAATGTGCTGTCAACATAGTAGCCACACGATCACACACATCCAACGGTCACGACTTAAAATACACTAAACCCTAATTCAAACCCTCACCGGCCGGAGAGAGACCTCCGGTCACCTTCTCCGGCCACTCTCCGGCGACTGCAACTTCCAAACCATCCAAAAAATCACGTAGCATACATCAAAATAAAGAGGAAATCACGTACATTCCAAATCCATCAATGAAATCATCAAACCATTCACATATAGCAAGGAACAAGCACGAACATATTGCCCTAAGATTTTGGATCTAAGCTTCTAAGAAGCTCTATCAACTAGCCAGAGTTCAAATGCTCCTAGTGAGCTCATATCATCATGAAAACAACAAAATAAACAAGTAAACGTGAGAGAAGAGTTTGTAAGCTTCGGAACCTGATCTTGCAGTTCTTGTAGAGTCTGAGAAAACCAGAGGAAATGCTTGCTTCTTCCTTAAGCTTCACTTGGCCAAATAAAGGCTTTGATGAAGATGATGATTCAGTGGAGAAGAAATGAGATCCAAGCTCAAAAATCAGTTGCTCTTTGGTGAAGTTGAGAGAGAATCATAGAAGATTTAGGAGGAGGATGAACAATGTGAACTCGAAGATTCCTTGCAATGGTGATGTTGAGAGTAGAGCAGAGAGAGTTTTTTGGAGAGAATGTGGAAGAATGAAGCTGAAAATGAAATTAGAGAGTGAGGTTTGGTTTTATAGTAAACTCTAACCATGGTTTAATGAGTGAGTTAACTGAGTTATGTGGAGTTAAGTGAGTCATCCCTAACTAACTGAGTCAAGTTAGTTAGGGAGAGCCATGATATGGTGTGGCTGGTTCATAATGTGTTACCATGTTCTTGCTGCTAAACTTCTATAGCAAGCTTCCAACCTTTCCCTTTTCATGTATGACTCGAGCAAGTGTGTAAAGAGTGCAGGCATGTGTTGGTCTCAATAAGGAAGCAAACATACAACTTCTGTCATGTATTTGATGTGTGCTTGAACCAAAATTATGCAACAAGTCATCATTGTAACAGTGGGTGTTTGAGAATGGAATTCTCTATGTTCATGGCATGAAACCGTATGGTTTTGGAATCAATGAAAAGAGGGAACATAATAGAACAACTTTGGTATGAAAAATAAGTTGACATAATGCTTGGGAAAGGTTGAAACATGACCTGAAACACAAAGGTTTGGAAGCTAGTTATGGACGAGGAAATGAGGTTGGTTGGCAAGGTGTACCTGGCATGGATTTTCAGCAAGATCATCACAACTTGGACTCAACATAACTTCTTGACCTTTGATCAAATGAAAAAAACATGAACACCAATCTTAAAGATCTCACATAGAGGAACAACTTTCATGTTGAAAGATTTTTCATTTGAGGCCTTTAACCATGAGAAAAACGAGTGGACATTTGGCCCACCACATGTTTGTTAAAATGACTGCGCGCGTGCCCTGAAAATCTTGGTCATGACCTAGTTTTGAACCTACTTTGCTCAAACTTTGATCAATCATATCTCACTCAATTTTTATCCAATAGAGATGTTCCACATATGGATGTGAAGCTTAAAACAAGATCTTTTGTTGTGGCCGAGTGGAATTTTCATTTGGTGCTTCAATTTTAAATGGCCTTGGTTCAAACTCTGATGCAAAATGGCCAAAACTTGCTATTTTTAGTAACCCTTCTTCTTCCAAAAATGGCAACTTTCCACCTCTTGATTTTTTCATGATTCCTTTGGAGTTTCTTGACCAAATTTTGTACATTGGACACATATAACATGAATTTTATGGATTTGGCCTCAAAAAGTCAAGAGTTGACTTTTTCCTCTGATTATTTGACTTGGCCCCAATTTCCCTGATTTTTGATCCTTCTCCCAATTGAACCACTTCTAAAACCAATTGAGAGGTGATTTTCCACATACATACACTTAGGGACAGATAGAATACCATGACATCAAGTTTTGTCCAAAAAATCAAAGATATCCTGATTTTATTAGAAACCCTAGTTTTGGTGCCCACCTCCTAGGAGAAAAATGTACAGTCTTCAATTTCAAATTCCTCAGAGTATGTTGTGTATCCTCTTAAAGGATGATGAGATATACCATTTGAGGATGATTTTGGATCAATGAGCTATCTCTTTTGAGGGTTTTCCTTCAATTTTTGAACCTTTTGCATAGTGAAAGATGTAGTGCTTCAATCTCCCATTGAATCTCTCATTCTTGAGGTTGTGGATGTTCCATTGAGATAGTATGAGACATGAAAGGCCTCTTGGCTTGCCTTGAGGAAACTTGATTGACCTTTTTGTGCTTTGAATGATCCCTTGATTGACCACCTTCCACCTGATCCATGCCCTGATGGTAAGAAGGATGCTATGCTTCATTTTTCTATGTTAAATGCAATGTAATGTTAATGAGGTGGATATGATATGATAAATGATAATGCCATGCTATGATGACAAAGAGGGAGAGCAAATTTTGGGGTATTACAGCTGCCCCTATTCAAGCGCTGTAGACCTGAATGCCTGAAAGCAATTGCTTTCGGACTTTCAAGGTATATAGTGATTGAATACCAAATATAACCAAAAATTTGCTCTGGATGATGAGGAGGAAACTCCCCCGACATTGCTGGATTGAATCTTCAATGAAACATTGTCAGAGAAATCTGTCTTTTGAACGACACCAGACGCCTACTGGCCGGCCGCATTACTGGTAAACTTTAACAATGTCTTTTATGCAATTCCAGACGACTACTGGCCTGCCACGCTACTGGTGGACTTTGATAACGTCTTTTTGAACGACGCCAGACGACTACTGGCTTGCCACGCTGCTGGTGGACTTTAATAATGTCTTTTATGCAATTCCAGACGACTACTGGCCTGCCACGCTACTGGTGGACTTTGATAACGTCTTTTTGAACGACGCCAGACGACTACTGGCTTGCCACGCTGCTGGTGGACTTTAATAATGTCTTTTATGCAACTCCAGACGACTACTGGCCTGCCACGCTACTGGTGGACTTTAATAATGTCTTTTATGCAACTCCAGACGACTACTGGCCTGCCACGCTACTGGTGGACTTTGCAGCTTCGTGCCACCCGAAGACGGACTTTTGCCAATCCACTGTTGGACTTTTAGAATTCGCCACCCTTAGATGGACCTTTCGTCAATCCACTGTTGGACTTTTGCCACCCGAAGACGGACTTTTGCCAATCCACTGTTGGACTTTTGCCACCCGAAGACGGACTTTTGCCAATCCACTGTTGGACTTTTAGCTGCTCTGCCACCCGAAGATGGACTTTTGCCAATCCACTGTTGGACTTTAAGAATTCGCCACCCTTAGATGGACCTTTCGCCAATCCACTCTTGGACTTTTGCCACCCGAAGACGGACTTTTGCCAATCCACTGTTGGACTTTTGCCACCCGAAGACGGACTTTTGCCAATCCACTGTTGGACTTGTGCCACCCGAAGACAGACTTTTGCCAATCCACTGTTGGACTTTTGGAATTTGCCACCCGAAGACGGACTTTTGCCAATCCACTGTTGGACTTTTGGAATTTGCCACCCTTAGATGGACCTTTCGCCAATCCACTGTTGGACTTTTGGAATTTGCCACCCTTAGATGGACCTTTCGCCAATCCACTGTTGGACTTTTGGCTGCTTTTAACAATGCCAGACGACTACTGGCTTGCCACACTACGGGTGGACTTTCGCAAAATTCCAACACTGGATTACACTCTGCATCCGTGTCAGACATCTCTGCCGACTTTGCTGAGGAACAATGATCAATGACTTGACTTTAGAGGTTCCTGAGAGGATAGTATCTCTGCTGGAGAATGAATGAACAATCCGTCTGCTTTGAATTGTCAAGTTTGCCAAAAATAAATTGGACTTGAAGAATAATAAATCTGCCAGTAATCACTTCATCTGCTGGGGGAATGAATTCTGGTCACAGCGATTCCGCTGGGGACGAGAATTTCTTTGCATGGCGTCTTGCTAGGGAAGAAAAGTCATAAAAAATCTGCTTGGGGATCTATCCAATCCAAGACCCTTTGTAGGGGTTATCCACCTTCTGACCCGGCTGGGGAAAGACTGTACCATCCTTGTGGAGGAATAGATTCTGCCGATCTTATAAACCTCTGCGGGGAGAACAACAACTCAGCTGGGGAGTTTTGCTGACAAGATTCGATGCTGACCTCTGTGGGGGATCATTACCAGAGACACAATCTTGCTGGGGATCAGGGCTACTCTGCCAGGGATATGCAAATCCTGGTTAGAACATTCCACTGCAACTTGCTAGGAAAGAGTCCTTAGAGATCTGTTGGGGAAACCCAAAGCAAATCTACAGTAGTCTGCTGAAGAATATGACTGTCGAGCTTAGGATAAGTACCACAATGCACCATGTTAGGCGAGCTTCCCTTTAGACAATTCCGTTAGGGATGACGAGTTTATAACAAACTCTGCTGGAGGAAACTGCTTTAAAACGTCTCGTGTTGGGGAATGCCTTTTTGAGAGGATTTTACAGAAGACTAACTGTCCTCAAACTCTACTGGGGATGATCAACACTTCATGCTGGGGAAACAAACATGCCCTATGCTTGGACAAACCAACAATTCGTCCCCGAAGAGGATGTCATAAGAGGATTTTACAGAAGATTTAGCCTCTTCAAACTCCTGCGATTTCGCTGGGGATAATGACCATCAGTTTCAGTATCGGCGAGACCACTCTTTTGGGGAACTTGTGACCGTTATCGACACAGAAAAGCTTGTAGCTGTTGGAAGTACTGTATGAGAGAATCGACTTAATAAGATACAACGGTTCCCAGTTGAACTTAATTCAATGATACCGAACCGTTATGAACGACCGTCGACCGAGCGATGAACGCCGACCTCCTTACCCGTAATTGCCCCAGTCTTTTGCGTGGGGTAATTGATTACTGGTCTTATGCTTAAAATCATCTGCACCTGCTACCTGCAACAAAAGAATATGCACACATGCCCCGAATATTGCGTGGCTAGAATCCATCATCTGGGAGTATTCAACATTCAAAGTAATTTCAAATGTTTTTTCTGCGCATGTTATTGCAAGGCCGCCATGTTTTCAAATGCAATGTTTTATCAAAAATTAGGACGTTTTTGCAAACAAAGCAATAAAACAAAAATAGAAAGCTTTTTATTGAAATTCAAATTATTGACTGAGAGCCCAGAATAGGCAATTACATCAGGAAGCAATCCCTGGAAAGAGGTGATCGCTGAAAATTGAGAAAAGAAACTATCCTAATGGCAATGTGAAAACGGAATTCCACTGAGTTTCCATTCTGTTATGACCAGTATGTCTTCAAAACTCCCCGACCTTGCCTTCTGAGGAATGATCAGACCGATTCCTATCTTTCAGAATGTCAGTTGTTCAAACGATAATGGGGTACAGATAACTCAGACCGTAGTCATTCGCTTAAATCCCTCTTTTGCGTGGACCGCCCTTTCAGGTTTTCGATCCACCAGGATACCCTTTTTTGCCTAAGTTGCCCTTTCGGGTTTTCAACTTACCGGGTGTACAATTTTTTCAATTATATCCCTAATTTTTTCCCGAACCTTATTTTGTTTTTGGTTCGCCGGTATGCCCTTTTTTGCCTGGATTTTTTTTATTTTATTATCCAGCGGGTCTATTCATGCGAAGTATTTTTTGACTACGTCCGAGTTGACAGGGGATGAAAAGTCTTCGCCATCCATGGTCGTAAGCAATAAGGCTCCGCCTGAAAAGACCTTTT
This sequence comes from Lathyrus tuberosus, assembly GCA_022829125.1. Taxonomy (NCBI): domain Eukaryota; kingdom Viridiplantae; phylum Streptophyta; class Magnoliopsida; order Fabales; family Fabaceae; genus Lathyrus; species Lathyrus tuberosus. Next base: position 7,759,473 of record JALAZF010000082.1, on the reverse strand, counting down.
TAACCACGAATGGACCTTCATAGTTAGGAGTCCATTTGCCCCTGTGATCTGTATTGGGAGGAAGGATCCTTTTGAGCACTACATCTCCGACTTTGTAAACCCGAGGACTCACCTTTTGGTCAAATGCCTGCTTCATTCTGCGCTGGTATAATTGCCCATGACATACAGCCGCCAATCGCTTTTCCTCAATAAGGCTCAGCTGATCAAATCTGGCTCGTACCCATTCAGCCTCATCTAGCTTAACATCAATCATGACTCTAAGGGACGGAATCTCTACTTCAACCGGTAGCACTGCCTCCATACCATAGACAAGTGAGAATGGGGTTGCCCCAGTGGACGTGCGTACCGACGTTCGATACCCATGCAAAGCAAATGGTAACATCTCATGCCAATCTTTGTACGTGACAACCATCTTCTGCACAATCTTCTTGATATTTTTATTGGCCGCTTCGACCGCGCCATTCATCTTTGGACGGTACGGAGAAGAATTGTGATGTTCGATTTTGAAGTCCCGGCATAATTCAGCCATCATCTTGTTATTCAAATTGGAACCATTATCAGTAATGATTCTTTCGGGAACTCCATATCGGCACATGATATCCTGTTTTAAGAAACGAGCTACCACTTGTTTTGTAACATTGGCATAGGATGCAGCTTCAACCCATTTAGTGAATTAATCAATCGCCACCAAGATGAAACGATGACCATTAGAAGCTGTAGGCTCAATTTTCCCGATCATATCGATGCCCCACATGGAAAATGGCCAAGGTGACGACATGATACTCAACGGATTTGGAGGCACATGCACTTTATCTACATAGATCTGGCATTTATGGCATTTGCGGGCATATTTGCAACAATCTGACTCCATAGTCAACCAATAATATCCCGATCTTAACAACTTTTTAGCCATTGCATGCCCTTCGGCATGGGTACCGAAAGAGCCTTCGTGCACTTCAATCATTAACAGGTCTGCCTCATGTCTATCCACACATCTAAGCAGGACCGCGTCAAAATTTCTTTTATACAGCACGCCATCTTTGTTCAAGAAGAAACCACCAGCTAGCCTTCTCAACGTTTTCCTGTCTTTGGACGATGCCCCGGGCGGGTACTCTTGATTGCTCAAGAAGCATTTAATATCATGGTACCAAGGCTTGTCATCGGGCGTTGCGTCGACCGCAAACACAAATGCAGGTCTGTCAAGGCGGGATACCTCAATCTTAGGTACATGGTTCCATCCTTGCACTTTGATCATGGAAGACAAAGTGGCCAAGGCATCAGCGAACCTATTCTCATCTCGAGGAATATGGTACAGTTTCACTGTTGTGAAAAATGTCAGCAATCTCCTTGTATAATCTCTATACGGCACTAGATTTGCTTGGTGCGTGTACCAACTCCCTTTCACTTGATTGATTACCAAAGTTGAATCACCAAATATATCAAGGGTCTTAATCCGTAGATTAATCGCCTCCTCGATCCCCATTATACAAGCTTCGTACTCTGCTTCATTGTTGGTGCATCTGAAAGTTATTCGGGCAGTGAAAGGCATATGAACACCTTCCGGCGTGATAAGAACTGCTCCAACTCCGCACCCATTCATATTGACAGCCCCATCAAACATCAGACTCCATTTGGATTCAGGGTCTGGCCCCTCCTCTGGGAGTGGTTCCTCGCGGTCTTTAGCTTTGAGAAACATGACGTCCTCATCAGGGAAGTCAAATTTCATGGGTTGGTAATCATCAATTGGCTGTTGCGCAAGATAGTCGGACAAGATACTTCCTTTGATGGCCTTTTGGGAAGTGTACTGAATATCATACTCTGTCAAGACCATTTGCCACCGTGCAACTCTGCCTGTCGGTGCTGGTTTCTCAAAAATGTACTTGATAGGATCCATTTTTGAAATCAACAAGGTTGTGTGCCTGACCATATATTGCCTCAATCGCTTAGCGGCCCATGCAAGTGCACAGCATGTCTTTTCAAGCATTGAGTACCGGGACTCACAATCATTGAACTTTTTGCTCAGGTAGTAGATAGCATGCTCCTTCCTACCTGTCTCGTCATGTTGACCGAGAACACAACCCATGGAACCTTCAAGTACTGTCAGATACATTATCAGCGGTCTCCCTTCAACTGGAGGCGTTAGAATTGGAGGTTCCTGCAAGTATTCTTTTATCTTATCGAATGCTAATTGGCAATCGTCATTCCACCTGACCGTTTGATCTTTTCTTAGCAGTTTAAATATTGGTTCACACGTGGCTGTTAGGTGAGATATGAACCTTGCAATGTAGTTCAACCTACCCAAGAAACCACGAACCTCTTTTTCTGTTCTCGGTTCAGGCATTTCTTGTACTGCTTTCACCTTGGCAGGATCAACCTCAATTCCTCCTTCGCTCACAATGAAACCCAGCAACTTTCCAGAACGCACCCCAAACGTGCACTTGTTTGGATTTAATCTCAGACGGAACTTTCTCAACCTTTCAAACAGTTTTTTCAGGTTAATCAGATGTTCCTCTTCTGTTCTCGACTTGGCAATCATATCATCTACATAACATTCGATCTCCTTATGAATCAAGTCATGAAACAATGTCACCATCGCCCGCTGGTACGTTGCCCCTGCGTTTTTCAACCCAAAAGGCATTACTTTATAGCAATATGTACCCCACGGAGTAATGAACGTGGTCTTCTCCATATCCTCAGGTGCCATCTTGATCTGGTTGTACCCGGAGAACCCGTCCATAAAGGAGAACACTGAAAACTGAGCTGTATTATCGACCATCACATCAATATGAGGTAGTGGAAAATCATCTTTTGGGCTAGCTTTATTAAGATCTCGATAATCCACACACATTCTCACTTTTCCATCTTTCTTCGGTACTGGCACGATATTGGCTACCCACGGAGGATATTTTGTCACAGCAAGAAAACCAGCATCCCACTGCTTCTGGACTTCCTCCTTAATCTTTAAAGCCATGTCGGGGTGAGTCCGACGAAGTTTCTGCTTGACTGGCGGGCATTCTTCTCTTAATGGCAGCCTGTGCACGACAATATCCGTATCCAACCCCGGCATGTCTTGATACGACCAAGCGAAGATGTCAACGTACTCGCGCAACATTTCAGTCAAAGTTTTCTTCACATCTGCTTGCAAGCTGGCACCAATCCTGATCTCTTTCTTGGCATCCTTGGTACCAATATTGATGATTTCTACGGTCTCTTGGTGAGGCTGGATGACCCTTTCCTCTTGTTTCAACAATCTGGCCAGTTCTTCAGGGAGTTCATAATCTTTCTCATCCCCTTCTTCGGCTTGATAAATCGGATTGTCAAAGTCATACATAGCCATATCAAAATCGTTATCAGTGGTATCCGGAGGATCAAGTCTGCATGAACGGGTTCATGCCTTATTTTAGAATTTATTTTTAAGCAAAACAAAAGAAAATGAAACATTGCCATTTTATTATTTTTGTGCAAAAATAAAAACTGAAAGACAGAGAACAAAATTTGATTGCAAAACATCCTTTATTAATGATTAAAAATTGCAAATGCAACCAGGGTGGCCCTACACATGAATCTATACGCCTTGGGCAGAGCGTAAGATTTAGACATGCATTATGGTTAGAAAAAACAAAGAAAAATTACTCTGTCTGAAGAGTAACCCGGATGACTTCTTCAACGAACCAGTTCTGCACTTGTTGTCCCGGAGCATGAGGTCGTACCCAGTCGTCCAGGTCACAATCACTGTCAACACTATCCTTTGTGGCTGCATAAGACTGGTCCGTGTAGATAATTCCCCCACTATTGAAAGTAATGGGTCCCCTGCTCCCCGCATCTGAAGTTGTAGAGGGATGATAACCAATACCAAATTTGTCTTCCTTCATTGGGGTCTCTATCAACCTGCCCCAACCTTGGGCGTTGCCTGCCCTGACGACTTCGACAGCTTGTTTGTAAGATGAAATGGAGGTACCGGCCCCAACTGGTACAGAAGAAGACTCAGGTGCATCGTCAATATTGACCGCTTCAAATGATTGGCACATCATCTCTTGAATTTCTCCATCCATTTCAACGTACTTGAACGTGGATAAGTGACTGACAAAGATGTCTTCTTCCCCGCACACCGTCACAACCTGCCCTTCAAACTCATACTTCAACTTTTGGTGTAAAATGGAAGTAACAGCCCCGGCTCCGTGAATCCAAGGGCGTCCCAATAGGCAGCTATATGCAGGTTGTATGTCCATTACATGGAACGTGGATTTAAATACCTGTGGTCCAATTTGTACGGGCAATTCCACCTCACCAAACAAAGATCGTCTGGTCCCATCGAATGCTCTGACCACCAATTCACTAGGCCTTAAGATCAAACCATCAACCTCCAGCTTCATTAACGCCTTCTTGGGCAAGACATTGAGTGATGAACCAGTGTCTACCAGTACATGAGATAATACTGCGCCCTTACACTCCATCGTGATATGCAAAGCCTTATTGTGGTTTCTTCCTTCAACAGTCAAATCTCTACTTGTAAAGCCTAAGCCATGGCTAACATTAACATTGGAGATTACGCCCTCGAGCTGATTAACAGTAATTTCTTGTGGCACGTATGCACTCTTCAATACTTTCAACAACGCCTGCCGATGCGCATCAGAGCACATCAATAGTGACAAGATTGAAATCTTTGAAGGGGTCTGATTCAGTTGGTCCACAATCTTATAATCGCTTTTCTTGATTATCTTCATAAATTCTTCCATTTCCTTATCAAAAGTAATCTTTGTCTCTGCTTCAGGTGTAGGCGCATTTTCAACCACCTGTTTACCTTTAGCCTTTGCTGCAGCTTCTGCCTCTTTATCACTTCTCAAGGTTTGGGGAGCGAACAACCTTCCACTCCTTGTAAAGCCCCCTACACCCCCTACATTATCAATATTTGGGCTGACTGACGACTCAACTTCCTGCTTTTTACCTTCGTAATATACATCTGCCCCATAGTGCCATGGGATAGCCTTCGTAGATGTGAACGGAATTGGTCCTGGCACCGTGATAGTGACAGGACTGGGCCTTTCTTGCGCAACACTCGCCACGGGAACTGCATTGACCGGCATTTGAATCTCAGCGGGAGTGTAATAGATGGTCACGGTTGATATCTCATCAGTGTCTTTCACGACTCTGTCGAACTGTAGACATCCTTCATTGATCAGATTCTGTAAACCCACCTTCAACTTATTACAGCCATTCTCCTGATTCATACACTCAGAACAATCTTGATTACAGCCCGAGAACACCTGTCCCTTCAATAAACGATCTTTTACCAACAACAAAGAAGTTCTCACTTGATGGATATCTGCCACCAGATTCAATCTCCTCCCATCTTCAACAGCGTATACATTTGCTGCACTATGATCAGGCATGGGATGCTGAGTAATATTAGGAGTGGGAGAGAAATTGATGGCTTTAGCATCAATCAAATCTTGTACTTTATGATGGAAAGCCCAGCATTTTTCAATGGAGTGCCCCTGAGCACCTGAGTGGAACTCACAACGAGCATTAGCATCGAAGTTAGGTGGCAGGTTTCCAGCAACCGGAGCTTTCATAGTACGGAGTTCTACCAACTTTAACTCGAGTAGCCGGGGCAACAGCGCGGCATAAGTCATAGGGAGAGGATCCATCTTACGATCCCTCTGCCTAGACCTTTGCTGGAAAAAAGGTTGTTGCTGTTGAACTTGTTGTTGGGGTTGTTGTTTCTGAACAGACGGTGTGGGGATTGTTACAGCATCTACCTGATAATAAGCTTGAGAACGCCCTCTGCCTCGTCCTCTAAACACAGCATTCGTATCACCTTCTCTTCTTTTCTGGTTACTAGCAAACGGTTTCTTCGTCCCCGAAGAGCCAGCCCCACTCACATCTTGGATCTTTCCAAGCTTTAACAAACTTTCTATTCTTTCTCCCGCAATCACAATATCAGCAAATCCAGTTGACGGACAAGCAGCTAATCTATCAAGATAGGCCCCTTGCAAGGTGCCCATAAACATATCCGCCATTTCTCTGTCTGACAAGGGAGGTTGAACCTGGGCAGCCATTTCCCTCCACCTCTGTGCATATTCTTTGAAACTCTCCTTGGCATTTTGTGACAACCCCTGCAATTGAGTGCGGTTGGGCGCCATGTCAATATTGTACTGGTATTGCTTCAGGAACGCTTCTGCCAGATCTTTCCAACTCTTCACATCAGCTCTATTCAACTTCATATACCAGGTCAAGGACGCCCCAGCCAGACTGTCCTGAAAATAGTGCATCCATAGATTCTCGTCATCCGTATGGGCTGAAATCTTCCCAAAGTAAGCTTGAAGATGCGTTTGGGGACACGCATTGCCGTGATACTTATCAAAAGTAGGAGGTTTGAATTTAGGGGGAATTCTGACTCCTGGGACCAGCCCCAAGCTAGTAACATCAATGCCCATAGAGTTCTTGCATTCTATGGCCCTGATCTTTTCTGCTAACTCATCATACCTTCGATCACCTTGATTACCCACATCAGCATCCAGCAGAGTAAATTGGTCTTCCAAAGGATCTTCAAGACTAACACCAGCATGCCTACCATTTCCATTACCCCGATTGTTACCACCAGGAGGAGGGTTGCCACCGGGAAGAGGAATGCCATGTCTCTGTGAATTGTCATGCTGATCACCTTCGGGCCCATTGTCTGGACGCTCGACCAGAAGCCTCAATCTCTCCTGATTTTGCGCCATGCCAGTCATGAGGGTCATGAACTGGTCCATACGTGCCCTCATTTCAGCCAAATCACTTTGTACTTGATCCATGATTCTTACTTGATTTCTTTGCGTCGAATATCGGTGAATATGATTCTCAGCTATACTGCCTGAAACCAAATAAAGGTTAGAGACCCTGCAACGAGTACCTGAAAAGCAAGTAACAAAAAATGCAAAATGATATGCAATGCCATGCAATGCCATGTTTGTCATTTCCGAGGTGCTTTATACCCTGATTCCAATCCAACCACAGAAATCTAAAGACCAGAAATCGTGATATAAAGAGACGTGTCGTGGTCATGTGCTCATGTACAGATATCTGATAAAGAGTAATTCTGAATAAACTGCTCATACTCATTCAACGAAGTATTCAAGTACATTTAAGAAAGGTTCAACCGCAAATGCAATACAAGGAAAAATGGATCCATCAACAAGCCTGATGGTAACCATTAACAACAAAATATAAGGAAAAGAACATCAGTCTGACAATTCCACATCCTTCAGCTTATCACTTGAGTATTTGATCTCCTCAAAAAGTATACGGGTACGCTGGTGATTCGGCTTTTCAATCATTTCTTTGATCAAGACATCCCTTTTCTCAAGAGCTTCATTTAAAGAACCCATATGCAGCATCAGAGCCTCGTCATCACACACTCCTTTGTGTCTCTTTATGCCAGCTTGCGTCTTGAGTATCTCCCTTTCTATCATGACTTCTTCAAGCTCTTTCTTGGTATTCCTCAGCTCACCTCTAGCTTCTTCTAGCTGTTCTTGACTCTTACCGAGGCTTTCCCGATACTTTCTCCTCTGCTCATGCGCCTTTTCAAGCTCTTCGTCCTTAATCTGCAACTATTCCTGTAATTCAGCATTCTCTATCCTAACTTCGTCCCAAGCGTGCTGAAACTTTATTAACTTTTCTTTGGTCTGTGCTAACGCCTGTTTGGTTTGCTTGTGGGCTTGAGTAGCATCATCAGCACCTTTACTAATCTTCCGGAAATGTTGGGCTCTTCCAGCAAAGTCTTTTTCTTTTGCAGTTAGGATTTGTTCAGCATCTTGGGCTTTCCGCTCCAGCTCTTTGTTGGCATGTAGAGCATTCTGAAGATGGCTACTCAACTCGGAATTCTCTCCTTTGAGCTTTTTCACCAAGGCTTGCAACTTGTCAACTTCTTCCACAGTAGCAGTGCTTCTTACTTTCTCATTCTCCGGATACAAAAGGGGTGCCTTACCAAAAGGCAAGAGAAAATCTTCAACTCTTTTCTTCACCCACTCTTTATATGCTGGATAAACCCGGTTGTTAGGCTTGCCTAGAGTAACTTTCCCCTTTTTCAGTACGCTACCCCAGCTTTCAGAAGCTTTCTGTGCTGCTTCCCAACCATCTGATGTATGAAAATAGAGGGACTCCTCCACATCTCTCTTAATAGGCGGACCTATCAGGGCATACCCAAATTGTCGAATGGCCAAAGAAGGATTGTAGTTAATCCCACCTAGTCTTCCTATCAGTGGAACGTTAGGGAATTTACCACAACTGTGGATAATATTCTTGCCAATCAGCCCGTGATCTACCCATACGATGTCCTTGGCCACCAATCCCATTAAACGCTGTTTCCATTCTAGAGAATCTTTGGAATCCACAAAAGCCCCTGATTGTGGTAAACGGCCTGCAAACCACTTATAGAACAAGGGTGCACAACAACGAATTATCCCTCCTCTTTTCTTTTCGTTTCGGTTGTACAACGAGTAGTGAAGATCTCCCAGTAGCGTTGGCACCGGGTTCTTCATCAGGAATATTCGTATAGCGTCCGTATCAATGAAATCCGGCTCGTTGGGAAACAACACTATGCCGTATATACAAAGGGCTAGCAAAGCATTAAAAACAAGCCAATTCTCGCCTTTAGCTGCTTCCTGGGCCTTCTTAATCAGATATTCCAGCTTGTAACTACGAATCTTTCCTTTGTTGGAGACATTGGCGCCTAACTCTGATTTGCTCAAATAAAGAGCACTAGCCACCTTTCCAAAGTCAAGATCCCCCACCGATCCAAAGAAAGGGGGCTCCTCCTTGATAGCAATCCCCAACATGTTGGAATACTCCTCCAAGGTAGGAACCAACACATAGTCTGGAAATACAAAGCACCTCAGAGGCGGATCATAGAACTGCATCAACGTATGGAGACCTCTGGCTTCATAATCACTGACATTACGGACCATAGATAAAATCCACCCATATTTCTCTTCAAAAGCTTCTCGTACTGCAGGGCTCGCCATTCCCTTCAGCATAACAATAGGGCCTAAAGTAGGCGTAAGGAACTTATAGCTGATGATATTCTTCCTCTCTTTAGCGTTCATCTTTGCAGGGACCTGATGACTGGAATCAAGGGTAATATATGCACCTAGAAATGAATAAACATGTATGTTAGGATATGATAATGCAATGCAAAGGGCAATGTGATCAGGTAATCAGGTGTCTGTGCTGAACTGTGAACGGTGTCAGTGTAGCTCTGAGACTAATATAGAACCATAAATAAGAACCATCTGAATACAATAGGATGAAACTTCCTTTTTGTGCAATGATGATAGAAAACCAGGTATGTAGGATGTCATGGTTACCTGCAAACCTATAAACAACCCGCCCTCCTCACATGTGGGTACTAGGATGTTCAGTATCCCGGGCTCTCAGGTCAAGAAATGATGATACGTTCACCATTTCTGGTTTGGCATCATCATCAATCGAGGAGGCCTCAACTGATTCTCCAAAACAAAAATGTCCTCAGCTTCTGGCACTGAGGTCGAGAAGCAATAGTACATTCATCCCTCAGGGTACAGTACTATCGCCAATCGAGGAGTGCCTCCGCTGATTCTCTTTCAAAAAGGGATGTCCTATAGCAAGTTCTCAGCATTGGGTCCTCGGATCGAGAATGTGCAATGGGTTTGCCACGGAATGTGGTCTGCCACTGTCACAACTCGGGAGGAGTGCCGCAACTGAGTCCTCGGGAATGGTCACCAGAGTCGACAGTTCCTCAAGAGAATAACCACTGGCCTGCATAACATGCAGTAGCAGAAAGCTCCTGATAGAACCTCGTCTGGTTGTGGGTCTCATGAACAACAATACGTGGTCACCACCACGCAAGCGTCACGACTATCCACTCTAATACCTATGGGTGTACTCAAGCCTTGGTAGTGGGCTCATATCTCAGAACACCCTGCCCGCCAAACAGAAAACAACAGCACGATCCAGCACAATAATGATATGTAATGCAGTAAATGTGATAAATACAGTAAAGTACAGTAAAGCAGCAATACGGTAAATAATAATACCATACAACAGTAAATACCGCAAACAAAATACACCCAATGAAAGAAAATCAAACAAGCGCTAGGATTGACTCGCTAAGGAAACCAGAGATTCTGGGTTCGATCCCCAGCAGAGTCGCCAGCTGTCGCTCTCGGGATTTTCATCCAGGTACAAACGCGAAAGTGGCACCGAACAGAGTCGCCAGCAATGTGTATTTATCCCAAGAGAGGGAAAGGAAACACCGCATAAACCTGAAGGAACGGAAAAGAACATGGTCTCACGACCAAGAGAACTGGGTTCGGGAGTCGGTTACGCGAGAGGAAGGTATTAGCACCCCCACGCGTCCATCGTACCCGATGGGATCCACGCTTGCTTGTCTCGATCAAAGGGTGTAGAAAAGAATACTGGAAAAGGATCTGGAAAAGGAATGGAAAGAGAAAGAGAAACAAATGTAGGGAAAATAAAAGAAATGCTCGCATGGGCCCTACCCCACTGCCTACGTATCTCATCGGGAGCATGAGAATCAGAGCGACGTAGTTCCCCTCACTAGGGAAAGTTGTTTGTGTTTTTTTAGAGAACGGCATACGTTCTAGCTCAGGTGTTGCAGGCTCGCTGGTCCGAGTGCGTTACCATCTTGCAAGAGAACGAGTAGAAGCACGTTCGTACGCCGAGAGTGAGTGAGGTGAGAAAAGAATTCCCGAAGGAAAGACGTTATTGTTTGTTTTGGTCTTTTAAGAGTTTTTTATTTGTTTGCATATGATAGTGTATCTGAATCTTAGTCATTGGAATGTGTGCATTCTCACATTCCAAGATGGAATGGGTAAGAAAGCACACTAAGAGTGAAGAAGACCCCCACACTTAGTTCCAATTGTCAAGGTTCAAACACACTAGCGTATTTGTGTTTATTAAGTGTTTTTGTTGATTAAGAAATGAAGAAGTGTTTTTTATTTGTATCTTCCAACAAGTATTGCATTTAAGTCCCTCACACAAGATCAAATGTTTAACACATTGACCCAAGATGGGTTATATGCTATACATTTTAAGATTATAAGAGAAAACCCCTTATAATCTTTTCTTTATGTGAGAGGCCTAAATGCAATAAATGCCTACCTTTATTAAATGTTTTGAGTTTCCTTTAAGAGATGAGAAGAGAGACTCAAGAGAGAAGAAAGGTAAAATCTATGTGGACTAAGACTCAATCCTAATTGATTAGTTAAGGGAGTGATTCTAAGGGTTTGTGAGGTTTCAACCTAAAGTCTAAAGAAAGAAGGAATTAAACAATTCACTTCTAAAGAAGAAGATAAATTGTAATTCACAAAGGGAAAGTGATGAGTTATTAAAAGAAAGCACATAAGTGCTTAACAAAACACAAAATGGAATTGTAAAAGATGAAGGGATAGAATTTTGAATGTGGATTCATTATCCACACTCAATTGAAACTTACCAAAGCCCCTACATGGTTAGTAGACATGTGTAAGAAATATAGGGAGTAAAAGAACATTTATGCACCATAAAGCTCAAAAGAATTAGATGAGAAATCAAATTCTAAGGTCACAACCAGAATTTACATCACATGGTAAAAAAATGATCATTATCATGCAAGTCCAAGTGGATAGGCAACAAACATCATCCATGGCATTAGAACATGCCACCATAAGAAAAGGGAGAATGAAAGATGAAAGGAAAAAGAAGAAATGTGCATAAATGGAACATGTAATCCATGGATCAGAATTGAAATGAAATGAAAAATGATTTCACAAACATCTCACAAGTATTCATGCATGACACATCAAAACATTTAAGAAGTGATAGAAGAAGTAGAATTGAAATGGAAGTTCCAAACAAAGGAAAGTGCAAACACAACATGTTAAAAGTGCACAAGGTTCAAATGATAACCAACATGCAAAGATGACATATGATATGTATCAATGACCTATAATGTCAAGAGTGTAGTTCACAAAATAGGCAAATGATCATGCAAGTATGTCCAAAAGAAATCATGTAAACATGCACAAAGATTACAATGATGTGACATGTTATAATGCTTTACATGAAATGCATCAAACAAAAATCAAATGGCCTCATGAAAATTATGAAAACATGGTATTGAAGTTCACTAATCAGAGATGAATCACATATCAAAGTAGCATACAGGGAACCAAGGAAAAATGATGTCAAACAATGCACTTAGGTCAAGTAGACATATCATACAAGGTAGCACAAAATAACCACCAAACATGCCATAAACTGACCTAAAAAATCAAATAAAAATCACTTAACATACCTCAAGATGATAATGACTCAATACAAAAAGAAGAGCATCAAAACAATTTTTAATGATCAAGAACAAAATTAAACAAGATCATGTACCACATTAAGAATGCACACCAAAGAAATTCAAAGAAAATTATGGAGCAGGGGTAAAAATGTCATAAAATCAGCAAATAAAATCATGAAAAATTTTATAAATGTTTTAATGATGCTCATGAATTTTTGTGGAATTTTATGATAATGTTTGATATTTTTAAAAATTAAAAAGAAAACGTGTAGTAAAAATAGAAAATAAAATGTAATGCAAAAATGAATGGGGGTGCATGCTTAGTAAAAAATGAGTTCAAAAATGGTTTGGGCTTAAGGCATGGGGGTGTGGATATCAATCTGGCTTAGGTCCAATAAGCGCGCAAAACACCATAACTAGCATGTTCTTCAGTCAACATAGTCAAAGCAATCTAAGCCATCAGATTAAGTCATAGTCAAACAAAAGTCAAAGTACACAGATCCAACACACGCGCATGAGGTCACACACAAATTATCATGTACTGCATCACACAATGTTTAAGTAAAATCAGAAATTAGGCACATGGCTTGCACGTGAATTTTAATGTGCTGTCAACATAGTAGCCACACGATCACACACATCCAACGGTCACGACTTAAAATACACTAAACCCTAATTCAAACCCTCACCGGCCGGAGAGAGACCTCCGGTCACCTTCTCCGGCCACTCTCCGGCGACTGCAACTTCCAAACCATCCAAAAAATCACGTAGCATACATCAAAATAAAGAGGAAATCACGTACATTCCAAATCCATCAATGAAATCATCAAACCATTCACATATAGCAAGGAACAAGCACGAACATATTGCCCTAAGTTTTTGGATCTAAGCTTATAAGAAGCTCTATCAACTAGCCAGAGTTCAAATGCTCCTAGTGAGCTCATATCATCATGAAAACAACAAAATAAACAAGTAAACGTGAGAGAAGAGTTTGTAAGCTTCGGAACCTGATCTTGCAGTTCTTGTAGAGTCTGAGAAAACCAGAGGAAATGCTTGCTTCTTCCTTAAGCTTCACTTGGCCAAATAAAGGCTTTGATGAAGATGATGATTCAGTGGAGAAGAAATGAGATCCAAGCTCAAAAATCAGTTGCTCTTTGGTGAAGTTGAGAGAGAATCATAGAAGATTTAGGAGGAGGATGAACAATGTGAACTCGAAGATTCCTTGCAATGGTGATGTTGAGAGTAGAGCAGAGAGAGTTTTTTGGAGAGAATGTGGAAGAATGAAGCTGAAAATGAAATTAGAGAGTGAGGTTTGGTTTTATAGTAAACTCTAACCATGGTTTAATGAGTGAGTTAACTGAGTTATGTGGAGTTAAGTGAGTCATCCCTAACTAACTGAGTCAAGTTAGTTAGGGAGAGCCATGATATGGTGTGGCTGGTTCATAATGTGTTACCATGTTCTTGCTGCTAAACTTCTATAGCAAGCTTCCAACCTTTCCCTTTTCATGTATGACTCGAGCAAGTGTGTAAAGAGTGCAGGCATGTGTTGGTCTCAATAAGGAAGCAAACATACAACTTCTGTCATGTATTTGATGTGTGCTTGAACCAAAATTATGCAGCAAGTCATCATTGTAACAGTGGGTGTTTGAGAATGGAATTCTCTATGTTCATGGCATGAAACCGTATGGTTTTGGAATCAATGAAAAGAGGGAACATAATAGAACAACTTTGGTATGAAAAATGAGTTGACATAATGCTTGGGAAAGGTTGAAACATGACCTGAAACACAAAGGTTTGGAAGCTAGTTATGGACGAGGAAATGAGGTTGGTTGGCAAGGTGTACTTGGCATGGATTTTCAGCAAGATCATCACAACTTGGACTCAACATAACTTCTTGACCTTTGATCAAATGAAAAAAACATGAACACCAATCTTAAAGATCTCACATAGAGGAACAACTTTCATGTTGAAAGATTTTTCATTTGAGGCCTTTAACCATGAGAAAAATGAGTGGACATTTGGCCCACCACATGTTTGTTAAAATGACTGCGCGCGTGCCCTGAAAATCTTGGTCATGACCTAGTTTTGAACCTACTTTGCTCAAACTTTGATCAATCATATCTCACTCAATTTTTATCCAATAGAGATGTTCCACATATGGATGTGAAGCTTAAAACACGATCTTTTGTTGTGGCCAAGTGGAAATTTCATTTGGTGCTTCAATTTTAAATGGCCTTGGTTCAAACTCTGATGCAAAATGGCCAAAACTTGCTATTTTTAGTAACCCTTCTTCTTCCAAAAATGGAAACTTTCCACCTCTTGATTTTTTCATGATTCCTTTGGAGTTTCTTGACCAAATTTTGTACATTGGACACATATAACATGAATTTTATGGATTTGGCCTCAAAAAGTCAAGAGTTGACTTTTTCCTCTGATTATTTGACTTGGCCCCAATTTCCCTGATTTTTTATCCTTCTCCCAATTGAACCACTTCTAAAACCAATTGAGAGGTGATTTTCCACATACATACACTTAGGGACATATAGAATACCATGACATCAAGTTTTGTCCAAAAAATCAAAGATATCCTGATTTTATTAGAAACCCTAGTTTTGGTGCCCACCTCCTAGGAGAAAAATGTACAGTCTTCAATTTCAAATTCCTCAGAGTATGTTGTGTATCCTCTTAAAGGATGATGAGATATACCATTTGAGTATGATTTTGGATCAATGAGCTATCTCTTTTGAGGGTTTTCCTTCAGTTTTTGAACCTCTTGCATAGTGAAAGATGTAGTGCTTCAATCTCCCATTGAATCTCTCATTCTTGAGGTTGTGGATGTTCCATTGAGATAGTATGAGACATGAAAGGCCTCTTGGCTTGCCTTGAGGAAACTTGATTGACATTTTTGTGCTTTGAATGATCCCTTGATTGACCACCTTCCACCTGATCCATGCCCTGATGGTAAGAAGGATGCTATGCTTCATTTTTCTATGTTAAATGCAATGTAATGTTAATGAGGTGGATATGATATGATAAATGATAATGCCATGCTATGATGACAAAGAGGGAGAGCAAATTTTAGGGTATTACAATGGCCATTGTTGTTGAAGCTCAAAGATCAAAAATCATCACAACAACAATCAATTGGTGCAGAAGCTATTGATGAAGAAGACAACATTGAAAATCAGTCAAGTCATTAACCACCTTCTCGTCTGGGCTACATTGAAGATCTGAAGCAAGGAGTTTTTGCTCAAAGCTTGCTCAACCAAGAAGACGAAGAAGATGAAGATCTACAAGATGTCAACAACTGTCAAATCAATAATACATCTTTGTAGTTTCTTAAGATAGCAAGGAGCTGCTGCTCAAATCTTGCTTGAACACTTGTGTGTTCTCTTGTACTTAAACTTAGGAGTTATCTGCTTGTTAAGAAGCATCATTGTAATCTCCAGTTTAACTAATTCTATGTGAATTAGGATTCCTTGAGTGGTCAGTGTGACCGGAGACTCAAGAAGACAATGGCTTGGTGTCATTGTGGAAAATCCTGGAAGAATGGTCAGTAAACGTTATATTCATTAAGTTGAATCCCTAAACGGTTCATTGTAGGTTAGTCACAGTCGCGGTTGTGCATGCTGTTAGTCACCGGCTGTTGCCCGTGCAACTGTAATAGGATTTGGTTATAGTGGATTAAGTCCTTGTGTTCAAGGAGAAATCACCTGAGGAGGGTGGACTGGATTAGCTTTAGACTTGCTCAGGTGAACCAGGATATATCATGTGTTCTTTACTCTTGTTATGCTCTATGTTATTGTTTATGTTTCTGTATTGATTATCAGAACCGTACAAATCAGAACCTTACATCTAAACTCTGATCAGCTTCCGCATTGCAAGTTCTGAATGATGCATATCTACTTCAGACTCTCCCTGTCATATATGCTTTACGCATTTGATAAGTCTGAATTCTACTTCACAAGTCAGAGTCTCTCAATAAACTCTGATGTTCTCTTAGTGCTTTAAGGATAAGAGGCGAAAAGTTTTTAAGAGTGAAAACACAATTCAAACCCCCCTTTCTTGTGTCTTTCTCGCACCTTCAACCTTGTGCTTGATTCTTGATATGGAAGTCCTCTTGATCCTTTATGGGTGTTTGAGAGGTTAGATAAGTTGAAGATCATGTCATTCCTTGATTGATCTTTTGTTTAAATGCTCTAAGAGTGTTCAAAACCCTAATCCTTGTTTGTGGTGAATGCTCAACCATCTTTGAGGAGATTGACGAGGCATGATGGTTCATCCATATTGTGATGGTGATTTACACAATGATGGGAAATCTTAGTGGTCAAAATTTGGGGTATGACAAATGTCCCTATTTAATCTTCTTGGACCGAAAAGTGTGAATGGCGAAGGTATTCAGGCATTCGGAGTGCAAGAGGATTAAATATCAAAATACCCGAAATTTTGATGGTGGTTATGAATGGCAGCTTGCTCATCCATCTTCTTTTGCTAAGCAATGATGCTTTAGAAAAGGTAAAAACTTCCCCTTGATCCTGGTCTTTAGCCAAGGAACTGGTCTTAGTTTATTATATAAACTTCCCTTCGATCCTGGTCTTCAGCCAAGGAACTGGTCTCAATTTATGATATAAACTTCCCCTCGATCCTGGTCTTTTACTAAGGAACTGGTCTCAGTTTCTGATATAAACTTCCCCTCGATCCTGGTCTTCTACCAAGGAACTTGTCTCATTTTCATTTGTTAATAAACTTTCTTGACAAGGGACGCTATTCGTAGTGGTTTTCCTCAAACTTCTCGCCGAATTTTCCTGGGGAGATGCCATTTGATCGAAAAAAGTTTCGATGTCAAACTTGCTGGGGAAAACCATTCGTCTAAGTTGTAGAGGTATGCAAACTTCTCTGTTGGAGACACCATTTATTGGCTCTACTGAGCAAAATGAGTCTCTTGAAAGACTGCTTTCTGCTTGGGATATTACATCATACTTTTCCCCGAGATCTTCTTGGAGAAATGCCATGTGATGTAATCCAATTTAGAGGTGTCGATGACCTTTTTGTCAACGAAATTTCCAAAGAAGAACTGCTGTATCTCCGAATCTTTGATTAAGAGGCTTTCTCTGAGGATTTTCCTTAATCCGGGAAAGCGAAGACATCATCTTCAACGGAGAAGAGCGACGTTTGTTGAATGCCTTCTTGCCTTTCAGAGGTTCAAGTTATCAAAGTGGTCAAGGACCGTCTCTAATCCATAAATAAACTGGGAGAGAGATTGCTTAGATGATTCACTTCCTGGCGAGGACAGACTGACAACTCGATTGAGAGAACTTTTTATCACTAGGGGATAAGACCGACTAGAGTGATAGTGATGCAATATGAATATGAATGTAAATCCATAATGCATGATGTATGTATGTTTATGCTGACAAAACTGACGCGACATACAGACTAATAGAAGAACACTACTGGATACTCGACCACTGCTTGGGACGAAGACGTACCATTTGTTCAAGATAGCAATTCTGCCTTGTTTAGGAGAGATAGTCCCTGTGGGGAAAACCGCTGGTCGGGCTTAGGAGATAAGAACTCGGCCGGGGATATCAGATGAGAAAATCACATCTGATACAGTTGATCCTTCATTCAGGCATACTGGTTTAGAAGGAGTACTTTGATTATGCACTTTAAAGTTCGATTACTTCTGGAGAAGCGATCGATGTTCTTTCGATGTTCAACAGTCTAAAGAAATGCCATCTTTATTTTAAAAAGCAGAAAAAATTTTTGACAAGTAAAATTCATTTTTGTTTTATTTCAAGAATCGTTAATCATGTTAAAATGTCGTTCTGTAAAGCAAAAACAAATAAGAATTGCAAACAAAAGCACTAGGGCTCAAATTTTATTGATAGGATGGAAATCAGCCAAACGCGTGATTCCATGAAGCATTTACAAAGTTAGAAAATGGTAATTTAAGGGAAAAGGACTACATTGAAACATAACGACCGCTATCCTTCTATCAACTTTGAATTCTGGGCATCCTGAGCTTCTGTCGAAGATGACCTTGACTGGAGTTTTCCTGATGGATGGCATGACTGCCACTAGGGGATTTGCCCCTTTGCTGGACGTAGTTACTTGCCATTATCCCTGACTTTTGCTTAGATTGTACTTTGAGATTTCCAATCCAACGGGATGATTTTTGATTATGTCTCTAACTTTTGCCTGGACCGCCCTTTCGGGTTTTCAATCCACCGAGACGTTTTTTTTTTTATTTAGGCGAAGTATTTCTTGACTACGTCAACATTTGTGGGGTAGGAAAATTCCTCTCCATCCATGGTTGTGAGTCTCAAGGCGCTGCCTGAGAAAGCTTTCTTGACCACATAGGGGCCGTCATAATTCGGAGTCCATTTGCCCCGTGAGTCAATGAGGAAAGATTATATCTTCTTGAGCACGAGGTCTCCTTTTCTAAAGACACGGGGTCGGACCTTTTTGTCAAACACCTTCTTCATCCTTTACTGATTCAACTGACCGTGGCATAGTACTGTTATTCGCTTTTCTTCGATCAGATTCAGTTCATCGTGTAGACTTTGACACTATTTAGCTTCTGTTAACTTAGCTTCCATCAATACCCGGATTGATGTGATCTCTACTTCTCTGGGGAGCACTGCCTCCATGCCATATACTAGAGAGAAAGGGGTTGCCCCTGTTGAAGTGCGGACAGATGTACGATAACCGTGAAGAGCAAAGGGCAGCATTTCATGCCAGTCTTTGTAGGTTACCATCATTTTTTGAACGATCTTCTTGATGTTCTTGTTGGCCGCTTCTATCGCTCCATTCATCTTTGGTCGGTAGGGAGAGGAATTATGGTGTTCGATCTTGAACTCAGCACACAATTCTTTCATCATCTTGTTGTTCAAGTTGGATCCATTATCCATAATGATCTGGCTTGGAACACCATTACGACAGATGAGATTGTTTTTGATAAAGCGGACCACGACTTGTCGGGTTACATTGGCGTATGATGCCGCTTCGACCCATTTGGTGAAGTAGTCAATGGCTACCAGAATGAACCGATGTCCGTTTGAAGCCTTGGGTTCAATCATGCCAATCATGTCGATTCCCCATATGGAAAAAGGCCACGGGGAAGAAAGAATTTTGAGATGTGTTGGCGGTACATGGATTTTGTCTGAGTATATCTGACACTTGTGACATCTCCTCATGTACTTGTAGCAATCGGATTCCATTGTCAGCCAATAGTACCCTGCTCTAAGAATTTTTCTTGCCATTGTGTGTCCGTTGGCATGAGTGCCAAAGGATCCTTCATGAATTTTTTTCATCAGCATGTTTGCTTCTGGTCTGTCTACGCATCGGAGTAGGACCATGTCAAAGTTTCTCTTATAGAGTGTATCACCGTTCAGGAAGAAGTTGCCTGCCAGTCTTCTGAGAGTCTTCTTGTCCTTTCTGGATGCCCCAGGTGGGTACTCTTGTTTCTGAAGGAAGCATTTGATATACCAAGGTTTGTTGTCTATGTCTGCTTCAATCGTGAAGATGTAGGCGGGCCGTTCCAGGCGCATTATGTCGATCTTAGGTATGTCGTTCCATTGACCTACACTAATCATGGAAGAGAGTGTGATATGATGAAACTCGATTCTGGTGAAGAATGGTAACAACCTTCTCGCATAGTCTTTGTAAGGAATCAGTCCTGATTGGTATGTGTTTGTTTGCCTGCGCGAACAACCGCTAGCCTTCCGTCGTAGGTTCGCTTGCGGGATCGGCCAGACGAATTCCAGAACTTGGAATTGGAAGCGTATATTTGTACTGCGTTTCAGTCTAGGTTTGTTCAAGTGTCACGCTTAAGTGACTTGGATGACGCAAAAAGTGTCTTAACGGTTGCGAGTTGGATGCAAGAAAAACAAAGAAATACAAGGGAAAGCTGAGCGGGAAAAACAGGAGAAGTAAAGACTTTAAATTATATGCGGAAAATAAATTGCATTAAGTAAGATTTGGACGCAAGTGTACATTTGTTTGGGGGAGTGAACTCGTTTCTCTCTAAGCTTGGTACTTTGAGTATTTTCCCCTTACAATCTAAAAAAACGCGACCCCTAAAATGAAAAAAGCAATTCCTTATATAGGCCTAAAAAATAACTATTTGTCTGCCAAAACGTTTTCTGAAGCTGACCCGTGGCACCCCATTCTCTTTTCAACTTCCCATAGTCTTGGAAATTTCAAACTTTTCCCGCCTAAACACTTGTTTCTTGAAGTCAAAACTTATCGATGGTCCTCCGACACGCCTTTCTGCTGGTGTCGACTCAACACCTCATTGTACCACTTTCTTGCGTCGACCTGCTTTGGAAGTCTCCAGACACCACTACCAGTCGAAATCCAGTGCCAACAAATTTCCCCCTCAAAAGGTCAGTTTCGACTGAGTATTGTGTCGATGGAGAAATCTGGCTTTTTGGTTTCTCGCAAGATTTCGACGGATTTCCTTTTTTGCCAATCGTTTTGTCTTCTTTCTCAACATGTGGCAAGCGCCGCCTGACATGATGATGGCAATCTCCTTCCACAATTTCCAAGAAAAACGCCATGATGGCTAGTCTCATCCAAGTTATGGGCTTTGACACCAAACCCCGCTTACTTTCAGAAGTTGAAATGTTTTGATTTTTTATTTTCTGCATGCGCCCTATAAATAGTCCTCTTTAGAAACCCTTTCCACTTTTCGCAACTCCTCTTTCACGAAAAACCCTTATTTGCTCTAAACTCAGCTTTGTGATATTTTCCTTTCCTAACGCTTTGCACCTTTTTGCATTTCTTTCTTCCAATGGCTTCATCAAGAACCACTACAACTCGCATTCCTCAAACCACTGGCAACAACCCGGTTGCGTACGTACTTTCAGAAGCGGAAACACATCATCCTCTTCCTCAACCATTTTCAGCTGACGAGACGGTGGTAGCCAACTGGTTCCGTCAAATGGTTATTCCATTCGTAGTGGAAAACACGCTGTGTGGTTTCCATGGTCCTTTCCCAGACAACAAACCTAGTCCTCAAGAACTCCAAAAGTTCTTCCCTTGTTTTGACCAAACGATCCCACCCGTCTTCGAGAAAGGGGGTACCTTGGATCTCAAATACATGGCACCAAAGTCTAGTGTTTTCAGGTCTATGCCAACTCCAGGCAACGAGGATTATCTCGCCTGGCTCAACAAGGTTGAAGGGAAACGTCAACAACAATGGAAGAATTATGGTATCTTCGACGCCATCCAGCTCTCCAGAACCGCCCACAGGGTTAACCCTTGTTTGCTGTTGGCGTCGATGTACTTTTGGGAAGGGTCGACAAACACATTCCACCTTCCTTGTGGCATGTTCACGCCGACACTTTTTGATGTGGCGGCCATTACTGGCCTTTCGCCACTGGGTGAAACTTTCGACCTGACTTGGGAGACGGAGAACGCCTTCGACTTCGAGCGTGCCAGTTTCCAAAACTACATCGAGGATCACCATGACAAAGACTCCCAAGAAGTCTCCGATGAAAAACATATTGCCTTCTTAACCCTCTGGTTATCGTACTACATGTTTTTCCCTGGCTCTTTGCTAATAGTCAAAAGCTTCATCAATTTGGCCATTCAGATTCATGAAGGCCGACAAATATCTCTAGACAAACTCCTGTTGGCTTCCCTTTATCATTCTCTTGGACTGTCGGCCATGAGACTAAAACTCTTTCACCAAACCACTAAAGCCTTAAACATCTCAGGGCCTATGTGGTTGTTGCAGCATTGGCTCAACGCCACCTTCGAGCACAAATTAGGATATCCAGCCTCTGCAAAGATGGAGCGTCTCAACAAAATGCGTTCTGTCGAGGGACTGCGACTAGCTTTGATGAACACTCAAGAAGCTCCAAGACAAGCCCTCTTTATGAGGTATCTAAGTATGTTTGTGGAAACTTCCTCTTTCGTTCCTGACATGGCGCCATTCGTGGAGCGTAAGTTTGGGCCTGACTGGTTCAGAAACCCGTTCCCTGGAGTCTCACCTCAAGCTCCTGCATTGTCGAATGCTGTATGGCGGGCGTTTCTTACTCCTACCATGATTTCTTTCCGTATCGAAACAGGGAACAATGGGTATGGTTTTATGAACTATTGTCCAAATTTGGTGGCCCGACGCCTAACTCACGTAGTCTGGTCTGGTCGACGCCTAACTCACGTTGGTCACAAAGCTTGTATGAGGTTTGTTAGAGCCTCTCAACACTTGGAGCTTCCGGTTTTCTCCTTCTGGCCTTCCTTTTTCAATACTCGGGAATTTGAGGCTTGGTGGTTGGAGTACCAAACTCAAGCTTTCACTCCCAACCTCTTCCTGGCAAACGTGGTCGACGCCTTTGCTTCTACAGCTGGTATTCCTAAACTGTCGACCACAGTAGATGTCGACCCTGCAAATGAAATTTTGACAAAGGTAGATCCTAGACTCTTGCTTTATTTTTCGTAAGTCTGGACTAAATAGTGGCAGTGTTGCTTTCAGGGGCGTAAACGAGAAATGACTACTGGGTCCACTTCCACCAGACCTGCCAAAAAACTTAGGGCCAACCTTGTACAGGTATGTTTATTTTCTTGTTCTGTGGCTTTGTCATCCCCTTGTTCTCAAATTATTTCTGCGCAGGTTTCTGAGAAAGCAACTTCCCCCGAAAGGACTGAATCAAACGAGAGTACTCATTCCCGAGTTTTTACTGCAACAGCTCCAGCGTCTCCTCCCTCTACCCTTTGGTGAGGAAGAAAAAGGCTATAACGCGAAGGACACCTTCAAAAACCACTTCCTTTTGCCGCCCTCTCCAAGACAACGACTCCTGCGCAGGTAATTCAACTTTATTTACGTCCCAGTTGACCTTTAGGGGTGACGAAGCTCACTGGTGTTTTATTTTTTGGCAGGAAAATGTGGTCATTTCGACCACTGTTGGTGAGGGTGATCCCAGATCGGCCGCAGACTCTCCAAATGCTAGTGTAACCATTACACCAAGTCCCCAAAAGATTGACGAATTTCATTCCCTTGTGCACGAGGAAAACCTAGCGAAGACACCTCCTGCTTCAACTGAAAACGTCGAGCCTGATGATACACTCCCTGGGGCCACTATCATTCCTTCGCCTACCGTGGACCCTGTCGCCGGAGAGAAACTCCAGATTCCTGAACACCAACCAGAGAAGGCCTCACCTGCTGCTGAGGAATCTCCTACTCCAGAGGCACTCTTAGCCGACAAGGCCACAAATCCAGCTGCGACTCTAAGAGCGTTACACAAACTTCGACAGATAGCCGAAGAGATTCGACCCACCAGTTCGACCTTGATCCCCACTCCAGAAGTGGATGCTTCTTTCAATCTCAAACTTCAACAGCTGCGGTCTTACCTTTTTGAGGAACAGTTTCTGGCGGCCGTTGCTAAGGAATCCGACATAGCTAATGACGTGTTCAACCTCCTGAGTGAACTCTCTAAGTTCCAGCTTCCTGCCCCCATGGCCACCTATCTAATTTAGTTCGAAGCTTTCTTTACTCAAATGGCCAAGGTTCTCTCGACGCATCATCAGGCCGACGCCCAAATTCGGTTTCGACATGAAGACATGAAGCGCGAGGGACATCTTAGCTCCATATGTGAACAGATGCTTGGAGACTACGAAGCCAAGAAACAAGAGCATTCCAACAAACGCCAAGCCTTCGATCAGCAGATATCTGAGTATCAAGCCCAGATCACAAAGCTGACGAAAAGAATAGCTGAGGTCGAACATAAAAAAGCCTCTTTGGAATCAGCTGAGCCCTTGCCCTCTCAAGAAACCATCGACCATGAAGTCGCTCAAGGCCTTGTGCATGTCGAAGTGGCTATGAAGATTAAGGATGCTATCATCCGTATGCAACGACGAAATATTATTCTTGAGAGAAAAATAACTCATGAGACGGTCCTCTTCGATGATTTTAAAGCTAGATTCCCTGAATTCCCTTAGGTTCTATTTTGATACAATGTAATGCACCATTTTGTAAGCCATTCTTGGCCTTAAATTTAATGAAAATTATGTTTTGATGCGAACCTCTTGCAGCATGGGTCTGTATTTTTTTTAATATTTCCCATTTACTCTTAGTCTTCGTTGGTCTGCCCCCAACTCCTGTACTTCGTATGCGTTGTTACTGAACACTCGCGTCACCTGAAATGGTCCCTCCCAGTTAGGCGACCATTTTCCCATCGCTTGATCTCATCGATCCATGGGCAACACCACTTTCCAAACATAGCCATTTGCGGCAAAGGTTTTCCCTTGGACTTTCTTATTGTATGCCCTGGCGACTCGAGCCTTCTGGTGTAGCAACACGTTTAAAGCTACCATTCTCTCCTCGTCTAAATCTACAAGTTCGTCTAACATCATCTCCCAGTATTGCTCCGACAAAATCTCATATTGTCGTTGCACTCTGACGGATTGCAAGTGTACTTCTACAGGTAACACAACGTCCTGTCCGTAGGTTAGATGGAATGGAGTCGAGTTTGTCGACGCTTTGGGTGATGTCTGACAAGCCCACAACACTTGACTCAGCGTATTATGCCAGTTCTTTGGCTTGTTCGCAACGTGCTTTTTGATTAAGCCAATTATTATCTTGTTGGCTGCTTCAACCTGACCATTCGCCTGGACATAGTATGGCGTTGAAGTAACCAACTTGAAACCCGTTTCCGCCGCAAACTCTTGCATCTTCTGTCCCACAAACACAGAACCTTGATCTGTTGTGACTGTCTCGGGTATCCCAAATCTATACAAGATATGATTTTGGATGAAGTTTATCCCAGCCTCTTGATCCACTTTCACCAAAGGCACAACCTCTATCCATTTCGTGAAATAGTCTACTCCTACGAGGATAAATTTGTGCTGCTTTGACAAAGCTGGCTGAATCTCTCCTATTACGTCCAAAGCCCATCCCCAAAACGGCCATGGTTTGACAATCACATGTAATTCGCTGGCTGGGACATGCTGGATGTGGGCGTACTTTTGGCAATCCTGGCACCCTTTCGCGAAATCTATACAATCCTTAAGCATGCGGGGCCAGTAGAAACCCTGTCGACACAAAAGCCATTTCATTTTTTGGCCAACCTGGTGAGCCCCACAAGCCCCACTGTGAACCCCCAAGATTGCCAGATATGCATCATTGTCCCCCAGACACTTTAGCAACACCCCTTCTGGAGTTTTCTTCAGTAACTCGTTTCCCATTAAGACATAGCCCATGGCTCTATACTTGGTCCTTCGATCGGTGCTGCCCAGTGGGTTCTCCAGATACTCTATAATTTTCCTTCTCCAGTCTGTTGGTGGCATATCGTTAACGAAAACCTCACAACTTTCTAAACCTTCGACCAAACTCGTCGAGTCTTTGGGTATCGACCGGCTTGGTGGTGCGCGTACATTCGACACCATCTTTTTTCTAGTTTCGACGAAGCCTTTCAACTTACCTTCTGACACTTTATACCCAGACGCAATTTGTGCCAGCTCGTTAGCTTTCTGGTTTTCCATCCTTGGCACATGCGAGATGCTGACAACTTTGAAATGTTCCAACCAACGCTTCGCCAGCGAAAAGTAACTTAAAAGATGTTCCCTTACGAATTTATACTCTCTTGTAATTTGCTTAATCACTAATTCTGAATCTCCTTTTATCTCCAGCTCTTTGGCTCCCAAGTCTTTGAGTATCTTAAGACCAGTAATTAAAGCTTCGTATTCTGCCTCGTTATTTGAACATTCGCTATCGACTTTGCATTTAAAGGTAGATGGAATTCCGTGCGGGGAGATTATTAGGACTCCAACACCTGCCCCGTTTTTATGGCTCGACCCGTCAAAGTACAATTTCCATGGGGTGACGTCGATGCTATGTATCTACGTTTCGATCACAGCGCGGTCGACAATGAAGTCCGCCACTATTTGACCCTTCATCGCCCTTAAAGGGACGTATGTCAGGGAGAATTTAGTTAACGCTAGTGCCCATTTCCCAATTCGACTATGCAAAATAGGTTTGGACAGCATATGCTTAATAACATCAAAATGCGACGAAACATAAACATTGACGGTTTGATATATTGCTTCAATTTCATACATGAGAAGTACAAACATAGGCACAACTTTTCAATCATAGTGTATCTAGTCTCAGCATCTATCAATATCCTACTAAGGTAATAGATGGGTCTTTCGACGCCACCATTATCCTCTTGTGCTAACATACTGCCTATGGTCGTGTCCGACGCTGCAATGTACAACTTCATGCTTTTATTTATACTAGGTGGTAGTAGGATTGGAGGCTTTGTAAGGTACTATTTGATCGCGTCGAAAGCCTTTTGTTGTTCTTGCCCCCAGCGGTATTCAATTTCTTTCTTGGTCTTGAGCAATGGTGAAAACACTTTCGTCTTGCCACTTAGGTTTGAGATGAACCTCCTCAAGAAATTTATCTTCCCCAACAAGGACTGGAGCTGTTTCTTTGTTGTCGGAGGCTTGAGATCTAAGATTGCCTTTGTTTTGTTCTGGTTGATCTCGATGCCTCGCTTGTGGACTACGAAACCTAGGAAATCCCCTGCACGAACACCAAAGGCACATTTTAGTGGATTCATTTTTAATCCATATTTTCTCATTCGCTCAAATGAGCATCGGAGGTGGTCGAGGTGACCATCCTCTGATGACGATTTTATGACTATGTCATCAATGTACACCTGCATGAAATTCTCAATAAAATCATGGAATATACCAGCGTTTTTCAACCCAAAAGGCATCACCACCCATTCATATGTCCCCAAAGCTCCAGGGCATCGAAATGCGGTTTTGGGGACATCTTCTTTGTCTATAAGAATTTGATTGTAACCGGAATAACCGTCGAGCATGCTCAAATATTCAAATCTCGCAGCTGATTCGACTAGCATCTCTGCCACGGGCATTGAATATTCGTCTTTAGGAGTAGCATTGTTCAAATCCCTAAAGTCAATACATACTCGAAGGGTCCCATTTTTCTTAATAACATTGGTATCCACTCTACGTACCTCGCAGTTCTGATGAACCGACTTTTGAGCAACCTTTCAATTTCTTGTTTGATCTTCGACGTCACTTCTGGGGAGAAACGTTGAGGGGTTGCTTTACTGGCCTCTTGCCTGGCTAGATTGGGAAGCGATGCTCGACTACGCTCTGACTCAAACCAGGCATTTCGCCATAATCCTAGGCAAAACAGTCCTTGTATTCCTTCAACAGTTTAACCAGTTTAGCTTTCATCGTTGGTCCTACCTTGGTACTCACGTAGGTGGGCCTTTTTGTCGTTCCATCCCCTAAGTCGACTTCCTCAAGCGGGTCTTGGGCTTGCATTCTCTGTAGTTCATGATCTGGCCCCTTTTCAAACCCCAGAGGCTCATCATCGTAAATACCATCAAGCCTCTGATTTTCTTTGTCATGGTCGGCTCCCTTAGTTGCTTGGAGAGTCTTGTCTTTTTCGAGTGCCGAAATTTTTTTGTTTTCAGCCAGATAGGCCGAAATCCGAGTCATACTTTCCGACTCAGCAGTCATCTTCACCAGTAGCAGACCACCCTATTGGTGGCATTTCCATTGGCTCTATACCTTCGTCGACAGCGTCCCAGACGAACCCATAGTCGGGGTCTAGTTTCAGGACACGACCCGTGTCGACGGAGGTGTAAGGTCCTGATCCGTCATCACAAGGAGCCACATTGGCTAAGTGCTGGTCAAAAGATTTCTTAGTACCCTTGGCTTCGTCGACTTTGTAATAGCTTTGGTCTGCTTCAATATTTTCGACGATGCCATCCTTCCTCCAAATGATCAACCTCTGGTGCATAGTTGATGGTACTGCCCCAATTCCATAGATCCACTCACGTCCCACCAACAGATTGAAGTTTGCCTTCGACTTGATGACCATGAAGAGCGTCAGCCTGTTGGTTGTACCTACTGCCAAATCCACTTGGACAACCCCCAAGATGTTACTGGTCTTGCCTTCGTAGTTGGACAAGACCATGTTGTGCTGTCGAAGGTCAGCCTCCGTCTTTCCAATTCTCTTAAACAAATTGTGAGGCATTAGGTTCACAGTCGCTCCACCATCCACAAATACTTTGTTCACTGACACCCCATCAATCTTTGCCTTTATGAACAACGGCTTCAAATGATACATCATCCCAGGGGTAGGACGTTCAAACATAGTCGTTTGTTCCTCGACCACTCCACTGTTCATCACATAATAACATAGTGGCTTGTCATCCGCATTTTCCCCTGTGATGAAGTCTTCTTCAGTCTCGAAAATCTCAGATACTACGTCATACTCAGCTGGTAACACCGACACGATACCACAGTTTACCACGAAATCTTCGCCATAGGTGTCGTCATTGGTGTTGTCATACATGTCTTCATCAAAATCCCCTTCAGGTGATGGGTCATACTCTTCATCGGACTGAGGAGAGTATTTTGGCTCCTCTTCATCTAAATGAGGAGTATACTCTGGTTCTTTCTTATTTTCTGCCAACGAAGTGCATTTTGAGCTCTGGGTCGACACCACTTCCTTCCCTCCTGAAGCATTCAAAGTTACATCCATGGTCTGGTTCGTCGCCACCTTTCTCTTTTCTACCCACTTTCCTTCCGGGTACTGGCGTTTCTGTACAGATATTCCAACAACCTTTGCCTTTGAAGTTGTAGCCTCTCTTTCAGCCTTCCTATTGCGCTGATAGCGCCTCCACTGGGTCCTAGTCATAGGGTTCTTTCCTTTGTAGTTGGGGGACACCCTATATCCTGCTTGTTCGACGCTTTCATCAGCGACCTTCGCCTCCATCTCCAAATCAAGAGCTTTCCACTTTGGCCTTTTGCTTCCTTTCTGATTCACCGGGGCCATCCACCTTTCCTGTGGGGAGTCTGATGGTGGCACAAAAGTTTTGGGCCTTGCCCCTTGTAACAGCTTTCTGTACTCTTCATTTCGACAAGGGACCCCGCTCCTGTCGAACACAAACCTTGGGATAGGTGGCTTGCTATCTGACAGCACTTCTTTCTTGCTTTCCTCGTACTTCTCAGCAGCTTTCTCATCGAACACGGCATTGCACCTGGGGCATAGCGCGGCTTTGGAGCCGCTTATCCTGCACTTTTCCATAAAATCTTCCAAACTTTCACCAGCCTGGGGGTACACTTCTTCGAGTTTGCCCTTTGGTTTCTTGTCGGAACCCTCAGTAGTTTCGACCATCATGCATTCCACCACTTCAACCCTTGGTGGTTTGTCGAGGCCATCAGTAGCTTCGACCATCAAACACTCGTATAGTTCTGAATACAAAGCCTCTTCGACCTTCAGTGGGTCAGTGTCAACCTGCATCTTCGGCTTCTCGCCAAATTGGAGTCGACCCTCCTTCAAAGCCTTTTGCACTAAATCCCTGAAAAGAACACATTGAGCTGTTTTATGACCAAGAAAATTATGAAACTTACAAAATCCTCTCTTTTTCTTTTGTTCTAGAGGGGGGTCTTTCAAACCAGGCAGATTAATAATTTGACCATCTTTAACCAGTAAATCAAATATTTCATCACATTTCGAAACGTCAAAAGTATAAGTTTTAGCGACGTATTTATCCGTCTTGTTAGTTTCGGTGGGATTTTTCCCATTCGATGGTTTCAACAACGTGCATGTATAGGGAGGTCCTGGCTTAAGCTCAGCCACGTGAATCTCACTTTCGTCGACGGATTCTTCTTCGTCGGACGAGTATTCGTCAGCAGCCACATAAACCACTTTTTCCTTTTTACAATATCTGTTAGACTGAGCTTTTTCAGCTTTCAATCTTTCGACCTGGCGAACCCGGTTAGCTAATTGCGCCATATCTCTAAGATATTGCGTGCCCAACTTCTTCCTGATCGAATAGTCCAGGCCGCCAGCAGCCATTTTGTCTAACTCGTGTTCAGGGACTTGATTAAAGCAACGTGCTTTCAAAAGTCTAAACCTATTTAAGTACTGGTCTACCGACTCCGCGGCCTTGCGCTTGACGCTTGCCAATTCTTTTAAACTTATTTTTGACTGTGCTATATAGAATTGTTCGTGGAAAAGCCTCTCCAATTGTGCCCATGTGTGAATGGACTGTGGGGGCAACGTGGTGAACCACGTGAACGCATTCTTTGTGAGGGAGCTTGGGAAATATTTCAATTTCAAATCCTCATTGTTCACTATGTCGCCCGCTTCGGTTTGATACCTAGCGACGTGTTCGACGGTGGACTCTTCTGTTTCCCCAGCAAACTTGGTAAATTTTGGCACTTTCCATCCCCTAGGTAACTCTGTTTGTAGGACAAAATCAGGTAAAAGGGATGTATAGGTTGGCCGTCGAAGGCCAGCGTTCGCCCCATTACGGACCATGTTACGTTCGACCACAACTTCTAAGTTATGTTCTCCAGCCAGGGCATCCTGTCGAACCTGTTGGACAACAAAATCCAAATCTTGGTGTCTATGGACAATTACGGGTGGCCTTTGAACCCTCCTAGGAGTTTCTTCGAACTCGCGGGGTTGTTCTATAGTCTCATCGAAGACTACATCCTGATGAAGTGGCGTCACTGGTCACGGTGGTGGGGTCTGTCGACCCTGAGCCCTAGGTGCGCCTAAGAAATCACCGATTCGTGTCATCTGAGTCGCCAGTTGCTGGTAACTCTGAGGTGATTCTTGTATCAATGGTCTTAATATTGTACCCATCTACTGAGTTAACATGTGAACCATCTCATGGTTACTCTCGTCCATTTGTTACGTCATGATCGCGACGAAACTAGAGGTAAAAGTCGGTATGGATTGAGAGGACATGTTGAATCCTGGAGGTCGAACCATCGGGTTCGACAAGGGTCCTATCCCTTGATAAGTCAAAAATACTGGGGACGAATTCTCTCCAAACAAATGTCCGCTAGAATGCACACTTAACATGAACTCTGGTGGCATTCCATACGATCTAGGTATGGGCATGGTGATACTAGGCATATATTGCCCCGTAGTCCCAGCCATTGTCGGCCTTGGGTCGTTTCGACGCGGTGTTGTAATTGGTCCGCTAAGAGAGGTTGACACTGCTGATATGGTACCAGAGCCAACATCAGTTGCGTATGTCCCTACCGCAGTCTCCGTCGGAGACGATTCTTCGTTAGGTCGTGGTGTTACCATCTTACCACTACGCAAAAACATATACTCAATTCACACGGGTCCCACCGGGCGTGCCACTTTGTTTGCCTGCGCGAACAACCGCTGGGCTTCCGTCGTAGGTTCGCTTACGGGATCGGCCAGACGAATCCCAGAACTTGGAATTGGATGTGTATGTTTGTACTGCGTTTCAGTCTAGGTTTATTCAAGTGTCACGCTAAGTGACTTGGG
This sequence comes from Lathyrus tuberosus, assembly GCA_022829125.1. Classification (NCBI taxonomy): domain Eukaryota; kingdom Viridiplantae; phylum Streptophyta; class Magnoliopsida; order Fabales; family Fabaceae; genus Lathyrus; species Lathyrus tuberosus. Next base: position 7,727,851 of record JALAZF010000082.1, on the reverse strand, counting down.
TGACGCAAAAAGTGTCTTAATGGTTGCGAGTTGGATGCAAGAAAAACAAAGAAATACAAGGGAAAGCTGAGAGGGAAAAACAGGAGAAGTAAAGACTTTAAATTATATGCGGAAAATAAATTGCATTAAGTAAGATTTGGACGCAAGTGTACATTTGTTTGCGGGAGTGAACTCGTTTCTCTCTAAGCTTGGTACTTTGAGTATTTTCCCCTTACAATCTGAAAAAATGCGACCCCTAAAATGAAAAAAGCAATGCCTTATATAAGCCTAAAAATTAACTGTTTGTCTGCCAAAACGTTTTCTGAAGCTTACACGTGGCACCCCACTCTCTTTTCAACTTCCCATAGTCTTGGAAATTTCAAACTTTTCCCGCCTAAACACCTGTTTCTTGAAGTCGACATCAACTTCTCTCCTCATTCTCCCCCGACGTCAAGGCTTATCGATGGTCCTCCGACACGCCTTTGTGCTGGTGTCGACTCGACACCTCATTGTACCTCTTTCTTGCGTCGACCCGCTTTGGAAGTCTCCAGACACCACTGCCACTTGAAATCCAGTGCTAACAGTGTTCCAATCTCCTTTGATCTGATTGATAACCAGGGCTGATTCGCCATATACATCCAAGTTCTTGATCCTTAAGTCGATCGCTTCTTCGAGACCCATGACACAAGCTTCGTATTCGGCCTTGTTGTTTGTACACTTGAATGTCAATCTGGAAGTGAAAGGAATGTGGGTACCCTGAGGTGTTATGATAATTGCCCCAATTTCATTTCCATAATGATTTATAGCTCCGTCAAAGATTAGTCCCCATTGGGAACCTGGTTCTGGCCCTTCACTGGGTAGCGGTTCATCGCAATCTTTCATTTTCAAGTACATGACATCTTCGTCTGGGAAGTCAAACCCGACTGATTCCTGATCTTCAATCGATTGATGAGCCAAATAATCGGCTAGAATACTTCCTTTGACGACTTTCTGGGCATGGTACTCTATGTTGTATTCTGATAACAACATCTTCCAACGGGCAATCCTTCCCGTGAGAGCAGGTTTTTCAAAGACGTACTTGATTGGATCCATCTCGGAGATTAACCAAGTAGTGTGATAAATCATATACTAGCGAAGACGTTTGGCTGCCCAAGCCAGAGCACAGTAAGTTTTCTCAAGCATAGTGTATCGAGTTTCATAGTTTGTAAATTTCTTGCTTAAGTAGTAAATGGCAGACTCTTTCCTTCTGGTTTCGTCTTGTTGGCCAAGTACACAACCCATTGAGTCTTCCAAGACTGTTACGTAGATGATCAGTGGTCTTCCTTCCACTGGAGGTGATAGAATCGGTGGGTTCGACAGGTATTCCTTGATACTGTTGAAGGCGGTTTGGCAGTCTTCTGTCCAAACACAGTCCTGATTCTTTTTGAATAATTTGAAGATTGGCGCACATGTCGCGGTCATGAGGAATATAAATCTGGAAATGCAATTCAACCGTCCCAGGAATCCCCTGACTTGTTTTTCAGTCTTTGGAGAAAGCATTTCTTGAATGGCCTTGACTTTGTCAGGATCAACCTCAATTCCTTTCCCCGAGCGAACACCAAATGTGCACTTATTGGGATTCAAGCGGAGTTTGTACTTTCTCAACCGCTCGAATAGTTTTGACAGGTGGGTCACATGCTCCTCTTCTGTCTTAGATTTGGCAATCATATCATCGACATACACTTCGATTTCTTTGTGTATCATGTCATGAAACAGAGTAGTCATGGCCCTTTGATAGGTTGCCCGGGCATTCTTCAAATCAAACGACATTACCTTGTAAAAAAAAGTGCCCCATGGGGTGATAAATGAAGTTTTCTCCATATCTTCTGGCGCCATTTTGATTTGATTATAGCCCGAGAATCCATCCATGAAGGAGAAGACTTTGAACTTTGTTGTACTGTCAACCAGCTTGTCTATGTGCAGCAAGGGAAAGTCATCCTTCGTACTAGCTTTGTTCAGATCCCTGTAGTCCACACACATTCTGACCTTTCCGTTCATTTTCGAAACTGGTACTATGTTGGCTAGCCATTGAGGATATTCTGATGTGGCTAGAAAACCCGCGTCAATCTGTTTCTGTACTTCCTCTTTGATTTTGATGGCCATGTCTGGATGAGTCCATCTTAATCTTTATTTTACCGGCGGACATTCTGATCTCAACGGTAGGTGATGTTCCACGAAGGTGGTATCCAACCCTGGCATATCCTGATAGGACCAAGCGAACACATCGGGAAATTCTTTGAGAAGCTTTATCAAACATTCCTTGACAGTTGGACTGAGCAGTGCCCCAATCTTGACTTCTTTTCTCTCTTCTTCTGAACCCAAGTTGACCGTTTCCAACGGCTCTTTGTGAGGTTCAATGGACCGTTCCTCTTGTCTGAGTAATCGGGAGATCTCTTATGGAATTTCTTCGTCATTTTCTTCTTCATCCTCAAATACCGGAATTCAAAGTTGGGAGAAGGCATTGGATCGTATGATTCAATGGGGTTTAAAACAAGCAATCTGCATGACGTGATGTTTTGTTTTAGAAGATATAGAGAGAATACAAGAGTGTGTGCAGTGTTGAATTTGAAAAATGCTTGTTTTTATTATTTGAGTTGTTTTTAGAATTACCATTTTCTGAAAAAGCGAAAAGAGAAAACATCAATTAATGCAGAAATTACAGAACGACGTTACTTTATTTATGATTTGGTCGATTCTTGAAACTACAGCCCTATAAAACAAAACTCAGTCGCTTTGGGCGAAGTGAAGAGAGACATTTAAAGAAAGTGAGCCCTATCAAAACATCCGTTTCACCTGAGCAGGGTGAAAGGTTAAAATAAAGACGACAATTACTTAGACTTATGAACGACTTTCGGAACATTAACAGCAACCTATTGGCGGGGAACTCCTCGGTGAATCACAAAGTTTGGTACCTTCCTTCTTGGCTTGTCTTCAGAAATGATGCTGATTTTTGACGGAGCAGGATCATTGGAATCTGTGTCCCAGACAGAGTTGTCGTAGGAGGATTCTTCAGCTGTATCTTGCACAGTGTTTGCACTCTCAGGAAGATCCCCTCATCCAGTTGGATGGATGTCTTCGAGCCTGATACGAGAGCTTTCTGGAGCGGTGTACTTGACCATGAAGTCGTATTTGCCACTCGGTTGTCCTAAGGTGTCCCACACTTCTTTGGAACTTGAGGAATCATCCCTCTCGATGACGTTGACCTTGGGAAAAGCATAGTTAAGGAACTCTTGTCCTACGTTCTTTGCAAATTCATCGTTGTACTGGATATTTTCTGAATGCCCTGAGTAATGATCCCATGATTCTGTGGGGACACAAGTATTCTTTTCAATGATGCTCAGCTGATATGCATAGTTCGGCTGACTCTTTTGCCCCAAGTCTCCTGGGTATGGCTGCCAGATAGGCAGGCCATCCATTGGGCCATAATAGTCGTGGTCAAAGTTGTCTTTCATCAGAGTGTCTTCCTCTAATGAGTTTGGTGGAGCACGGCATCCTTCCTTCCGGATCACAATCTTTGTATATCATTTTGACATCTGACCTCGGTATATATCTCGGACTCTGTGCGGGATAGGAAAGTGGCGTAGGCACCTCTCCCTGAGACATATTACCGTTTTCGTTAAGATAAGACTTCCACTCTTCATCTGTATCGGAGGAATCACCCTCGTTGATGGTATGGACTTCTTGAGACACTAGGTGAAGGAAACCTCCACTGTGGAAGAAGTCCTGAATAGGATGAAAACTTTCGTTGTTAGCAGCTGTCTGGTTAGAGTTTGAAGAAAAACCAAGACCTTTCTTTGTATTGTTACTTTTGATCACCTCGAGAGCATCTTTGTACGAGGAAATCGATGTTCCCTTTTCTGATCGTTTGTCATTGCTCACTGAAAGTGCTTGGAATTGGGTTCCAATAACCTCCTCCGGTTCTACACAAGTGGACGACGATAAGTTACTTATGATCAAGGCTTGCTCTCCGCAGACTATGACAAGTTAGTCGTTCTTGACAAACTTTAGTTTTTGGTGAAGTGTCGAAGTGACTGCCCCAGCCTCGTGTATCTAAGGTCTTCCTAACAAACAGTTGTATGCTGCCCAGATGTCCATGACCTGGAAAGTGACTTGGAAAGTGTGAGGACCGATAGTTATGGGAAGGTCAACTTCTCCGATAACTATTTTTCGGGATCCGTCAAATGCTTTGACAATGACCTCACTGCCCCTCATCGGGTATCCTTGAAAAGATAATCGCATCAGAGTAGACTTTGGCATAACATTTAGAGCTGATCTGGTGTCTACTAGTACGTTGGCTAAAGCATCGTCCTGGCAATTGATTGTAATGTTGAGCGCCATATTATGATTTTGGCCCTCTTCCGGCAGTTCTTCATCACTAAACCCCAAGTTGTTGCAGGAAGTGATGTTAGAGATGATGCTGTCGAATTGTCTTATTGTTACATCCTGTTCCACAAAGGCCTGTTATAAGACTTTCTGTAGAGCCTCCCTGTGAGCTTCGGAACTGAGTAAAAGAGATAACACATAAATTTTTGAAGGAGTTTGCAACAGTTGGTCTACAATGTTGTACTCGCTCTTTTGGATGAGTTTCAGCATCTCATCGTTGTTCTTTGAAAGGTCGGGATCACTGGATTGACCGACTGGTTGATTGAGAACTTATGTTTGAAGTTCCTTTTCTATGTTGGGTTCTCCAACTCCTCGGTTGAAGATTCGACCACTCCGTGTTACTCGACTGATGTCTGTAATATTCACGACGGATGGTAATGGAGTTTCCTTTCCATTCTCAATTGTTGTTGCACCGTATTTGTAAGGGATATCCTTATCGGACTTGTACGGTACTGGTCCCGACAGATAGATAACTATAGGAGCCTTTTTATTTTTTTGACCATCGTATCCGACCTCAATTGGTTCGAGGTTGAGAATCCTTCCACCATTAAGAGGAACTCTTGATTCATGGAGTAAAGGGATTATGACGCACACATCTTTGGCCACTTCTCACTTAGGGATCAGGACAACATCTTTACCTTGATTAGGACGATATTCTGACATTGATCGAGAGCTTGACCATGGTTGAATCTCCTTGTGGTCCAACTGACCATGAAGGGCTGCCCGCACGAGGTAGCATCCTTGATTATTCTTTGATCAAATCCTACAGCGCTCATAGTTGTGTGGTGCCACCCGGCCACGTCCGCTCTGTATGCAGTGTAACCTCACTAGATCTATTTCCATTGATCGAACATCCTGACTTTGATGCCTAGTAGGGTTCCCGTTAATCATGCTGACTTGTTGTGTGTCTTCATATAGATAGATCGGAAGCCACCAGTGGTTCAACAAGTGTTGAAGTGTTCTTTGAACGAGAGCACATCCTTGGTCACTCTCACGACATACTTTATAGTTCTGATAGTTATGCAAAGTCAGAAAACTGAGCTGGACTTGTGTAGCGTATAATTCCACCAAGCTGGTATTCATCAAGCGAATATCAAAGATTTGAATCATATTCACTTGATAATGACTTCTATCATGATAATCCTGAATCCATCCTAGATCCATCTGACGCTGGAGGGCCTCTTGTACCGAAGAACATCCCTGATTGTTTACCGAGCAAATCAGACAGGAATCGTAATCGTGCCTTGGCAGATTATGATGTTGGCTTTGCCTTGAGTGCATTGCCACCAAGTTGACATTCATCGCACGGATGTCGTGGTTCTGAATGATGTTGGAATTCATATAAGTCATGTTGACTTCACGAATTTGGTGATCTTGGATCCATCCGAGATCCATCTGTTCCTGTATATCCGATTGCACCACAGAACATCCTTGATTATTTTTAGAGCAGATATCACACTGGTGATAGTTGTGAAATGGTACATGCCCATACCCACTTTGTCTGCAATGCATCTTGACCAGGTTGGTTCCCAATAGGAGTACATCATGAATTTGATAGATGTGCTTAGACTCTTCCTCTATCAAATTTACCGCAGCTTTCTTGTGTTGAGGTAACAGGTTCATCTGAACGTTTGGATTTGTATCCTTGAAGGATAAGACGCTGCTCCTGACAAGCTTTTGCACATTAGATTTGAAGCTGAGACAGTTTTCTATGTTGTGCCCTGGTCCTCCTTAATGGTAAGGGCAAGTCTGATCCGCTTTGAACCAAAAGGCAGATTTTCTGGTACTGTAAGAGGAGCCCTGGTTTGGACGTGCCCCTTGACCAGTAGTAACGGAAATAGTTCTGCGTACAACATGGGTATAGGGTCGAACCCTGGTGGTCGCGTTGTACGGTTGTTGTTGTATTGAGGATGAGCCTGCTGACGAGGCTATTGTGTCCTTTGCTGATATTATTGTGAATTAGGTTGGCTCTGAGCAACCTGAGGTTGATACGTTGGAACAGGTGCATGGTTGATAGCAGGAGTTACGACTGCTACTGGTTGGTACCGTCGCGTTTGCTTTCCGAGAGAGATATTGCCAATATCTTGTTGTTTTTCTTAGGGAGAGCACTACTGTATCTTTTGGTACTGCTTGACGGTCCAACATCTTTGACCCGACGTCCTTCTCGGACTGCATCTTCAAGACGAACTCCCATGCCTACCATCTCAGTAAAGTCGTTGGGCGCACTGGCGACCATTATGTCGTAGTAAAATGAGCTCAAGGTTTTTAAGAAGATCTTTGTCATCTCTTTTTCCTCAAGAGGCGGACAAATCTGGGAGGCAATTTCACGCCATCTCTGAGCATATTCCTTAAAGGCTTCCTTATCCTTCTGCGACATGACTCGAAGTTGATCTATGTCCGGTGCCATGTCCAGGTTATACTTATACTGCTGAACGAAGGCAGCGCCAAGATCTTTGAAAGTGACGATCTTGGTGCGGTTTAAACCCATGTACCATTTGAGTGCGGCACCGGTTAAACTATCTTGGAAATAGTGGATCAGTAGCCGTTGGTTCTCTGTCTGAGTTGACATCCTTCAAGCATACATCACCAAATGGCTTTGAGGGCAAGAGTTACCCTTGTACTTTTCAAATTCGGGCACATTGAATTTGTGCGGAACTTTCACATTGGGGACCAAACAAAGGTCTGTGGCGTCCTTTCGGAATAGATCCTTGCCGCAAATGGCTTACAGTTCCTTTTGCATCTCCAGGAATTGTTCCTGGAACTCATTTATTCTATCGTACATACTTTCGTTTCCATCATACGGTATATGTGGAATCTGTCCTTCCGGAATAGTGTGTACCACGGGTGGTAGTATAGTTACTACAGGAGTGACTCTTGGTGATTCCCTCTCCCGAAGTTTGTAACCTTCAGGAGTTACTGTCATGCCCCTTGCATATTCGCTTTCCCGAAGTTTGTAACCTTCAGGCCCAGCGGTTCATTCTGTAGTTTCCGGATCTTCCATGATCGGCGGAATATATCCTTCCAGGATATAATTAAGTGGCATGCCCCAGGGACGATCTTTAGGCATGTTGTACCGAGGATCATACTTTTCCACTATCGGTGTAGATGTGATCTCCGAGATCACAGTCCTTTGTTGTTGCATCTGAGCTGCAGCCAAAGCTTGCATGTCATTGTGAAGTTTTCTCAGATCTTCTTTCAGAGCGTCAAGTTCTTCTCTCAACTCTCTGTTCTCTTCCTCGAGATTATCCATTTTCTTTTGTTTACTGGCCCAAGTATTGTACGAATGAGACAGTTTGACTCTAGAATCTAGACATAAACGTGAGATTCATAGGTAAGAAGGATGCGTTATGTGAGAATGATGAATAATATGCAATGATTATATTAGTTATTTTTTATTATTTTTTTAATCAAAAGAAACATCAACAATTTGGATTGCAAATATCATACAGTGGGGAAACCCTGTTTTTTTGAATTCAAAGATTGCAGAAATGGAAATACAGTAATTTAGAAAGTGTTGTAAAAGGAAATGTCTAGACTTATGGATCCTGAGTCCTCTCTGAGGAGAGCTCAGGTGCTGGTTCTGGTGCTTTCCTTTTCTTTGACCGGGGCTCTTGATTCGTTGTCGGGTTGTCATCCCTTTCCCATGTGAAAGAAGCTGGCAAATTCCTTTGGTCATCTTGATTCTCTACAGCATGTTGCTCTAAAATATCGATCAGAGAATCTTTTTCTTTTAGCAGTTGCTGTATTTTGGTACACTCCACATTGAGAATACGATACTTGTTCTTCCAAGACTTTTTCTCCTGTTGAACTTTGTTGAGAGTAACCTGAAGTTTTTCCGTATCTGACATAAAGTAAAGGACATATTCCTTTTACGGAAGAACTTCTTGACGAGGGTAAGGCATCCTCAGCTTGAGAGCCCTAGTTTGTACCCAGTGGAGATAAGGTTCCACAGAGACACAGTCTGGTTTTCCTAGAGACTCTCTTCCTTTCTTGTGAACATGTTTCCAAGCATGCACTATTTCTGTCTTTAGTGGCCTGTCATTTTCTCCTTCCTTGAAGAAAAGACCTTCCAGATGAACATTACGCGGGACATGTCTCATCGGGTATCTGAATTGACGACGAACTAAAACTGGATGATAATTAATTCCTCCTTTAATTCCTATGAGGGGTACATTAGGGAAGTTTCCACAACGGTTAATGATTCTTATCCCGTCATAGATTCGATTGTACCCGTCGATGTTAGAGTTGGTAAGAGACATGATTCTCTGTGACCAACGTAGCGTACTCTTATGATCCCAAAAAGCAGCAGACTTAGGTAAATGGGAAGTGAACCATTTGTATAGCATGGGTACACATTATGTGATCATTCCTCCGCTGTACAAATTCCTTAAGTGTACAGAATGATAAGCATCTATGAGCAAGGTCGGTACAGGGTTTCCAATCAGAAAAATATTAATGGCATTGATATCAACGAAGTCATTAATGTTGGGAAACAGAAATAACCCGTAGGTGAGTAAAACAAAGATGCTTTTGAAAGCAGTCACGTTCCCTATGCTAGCAAAGTACAAAGCTTTCTTTACCAAAAACTTGGCCGGTAAACCTTGGTTTCCACCCTTAATGGTCATGTGAGTCCTGACTTCTGACTCGTCCAGATGGATTGCTCTTGCAATGGTTTTATCCTTTGGAATTTCTTCCAGTTGATAATTCGGGAATATGGAACAGTGATAGACCGGATCGTAGAACTGAGTGAGTGTAGCCAGGATTCCTTCAATTACATGGACCCTTAACAGAGACAGTAGTCCTCCGTACTTAGCTCTGAAAGCATCAGGGTTGGTGATCATCCTTGCCAACCCTCGCAAATCCTCTAATTTTGGAATCTTGAAGGTATACTTGTGAGCCTTCCTTCTACCGAAATCCATAACGTAATCTTTCTCTCTCTCTGATATTTGCAATCATTGTCTTAGTTTAATTTGAAAAATAGAGACTAGAAGAGAAAAATTTTCTTTGTTTAAAGTTTTTTAATGAAATGAATGCATGAATGCAGCACACAAAAACATAGAAAAAACATGGGGTCAAAGGTTCGGTGTCATGAAGTCATGGCTCTACCCATCCCCAAAGGTTGTACTTGTGATTTTTTGTACATGTCCTCACAATCATTGACCCCTCTTAGGATAACAACAGCAGGCTAGTTCACCCGAGCGAGCTGCAGTATCTTAGAGTAATCTCAAATGAGGGTAGTATCGCGTGACAACTATTTTTGATAGCTTCCACACTACAAAATAGTAACATGGTCTCAGCCTACTAAATCCTCAGTTTCATAGATACCACAATCAAAGAATCTGCTTTCAACAACCGAAGTCGTATAGGCATTTAATCCGCAAAGAGTATCTCCATTGATTCGATGGTCGACTGGGATCTCTTATTTGGGAGTCACTCCCTGTAAGATTACCCATCTAGTGCCATCACTTATCTTAGGTGTCACTCAAACTTTCTAGATGCGGCATCACTCGGACTCCCATTAGCAGAAAAATTAACACGGATATCAATTAGGAAAAGCGATATATATATATTTATTCCTAAAAATAACATCCTAGACCTCTTAAGAGTTATAATCCTAGTCCTATATAGACAATGACTCCCCAGAAGAGTCTCTATTTTACTGTGGAAAATGGGGACGATGATGACTAAGGTAAGACAGATCATATAGTGAGTCCCCAGCAGAGTCACCATTTTACTGTGGAAAATGGGGACGATGATGCCTAAGGTAAACAGATCATACAGTGACTCCCCAGCAGAGTCACCATTTTTCTGTGGAAAATAAGGACGATGATGACTAAGGTAAAACAAATCCTAACGGCACTCCCCAGCAGAGTCGCCATTTTATTGTGGAAAATGGGGACGATGATGACTAAGGTAAAATAGATCATACAATGACTCCCCAGCAGAGTCGCCATTTTAATGTAGCGAGTGATTTTTGTCGGTGACGCGACCACCTTATCGCTGAAATTAGGTTTCTCCCCACAATGAGGAGGGGGTGCTACTTTCTGATTTCTTATTTATCCCGTGAAGCTGGAAGGGAAAGGGAAGCTATCTAAAACTAACCTTGCACGCGAATGTTTAACTGAACAAACGCTTTAAAGAGATTGGGGGGTCCAGGGTCAGGTTATACAATGGGGAGTTGTCAATTACCCATCCTATATGTGGTTATCCACAGGATATTAGCTTTAGGTTTCGCTTTGTACTTGATGGTGTTTATCCTTAATGGGTTGGGAAAGTTTCTTGGGAAATATGAGTGAGTGAGTTTTGGTTGAGGTTCGGGCTTTTCCGATGCTTTTGGTAAGGTACTGGACCTAAGTTTTGATTGGTATGTGAAGGTACTGGACCTAGAGTTTTTGTTTAGTATGCTCGCTAAGATTTCGCAATCTTATGCCTACGTATTCCCGTTTAAATGAAACAGGGAAATCAGAGCAATCGTAGTTCCTCCTATTCTAAGGGAGGAAAAAGATATTTGGTTTCTTGTTCAAAGCCCAATATTGAAGCTAAAAGGTTTATTTGTGTCTTGTTCAAAGCCCAAGATTGAAGCTAAAGGTTTAGCTGAGAGAGAATTTGTCATCCCTAAAGAGGGATTGGACTTCCTCTGAGGGGATTGTTGATTTTTGTGTGCCTTGATCAAAGCCCAAGGTTGAAGCTAAGAGGTTGATTGACTCCACTGGGGAAGTCCTTATACAAAGCCTAAGAGGGGGCTGGAAATGACTGACTCAACAAGAAATTGTTTATGTGTCTTGTACAAGGCCCAAGATTGAGGCAAAAAAGATAATGTCTCTTTGGAGATATCATTATACAAAGTCTAAGAGGAGGCTAGAAGTTTGACTTTTCTGGGGAAAATGTTTTATCTGTCTTGTACAAAGCCCAAGATTGAGGCTAAAAAGGGATTTTGACTCCGTTGGGGAGGTTTGTATATGCCTTGTACAAAGCCCAAGATGGACGCTGAAATGGGAAATTTAACTGACTCTGGTGAGGATATTTTTATGTGTCTTGTACAAAGCCCAAGATTGAGGCTGAAATGAGTTTGACTCTGCTTGGGAAATTATTCCTCAAAGCCTAAAAGTAGGCTGGGAGGAAATGACTTTGCTGGGGAATATATTTGTCCCAAGCTTAAGAGATGAAGATTTATGTCTTGTACAAAGCCCAAGATTGAGGCTAAAAGGGTTTGACTCAACAAGAGAGTGCTTTTATCTGTCCTGTACGAAGCCCGGGATTGTGGCTGAACAAGCTGGAGAAATCATCATACCTGAGAGGAATCTGACTTCTGCTAGGGGAAATCCTTATACCAACCTACGAGGAGGCTGGAAAAGATTGACTCAACAAGAGAGTGACTTTATCTGTCTTGTACAAAGCCCAAGATTGAGGCTAAAAGGGTTGACTCATAAAGACAGTGCTAAAAGGTGATTGACTCAACAAGAGAGTCTTGAAAAGTTGATGGACTCAACAAGAGAGTCTGACAAGGGGATTGACTCAACAAGAGAGTCTGAAAAAGTGATTGACTTAACAAGAGAGTCTGAAAAGGTTAGCTCTATTGGGGAGAATCATTGTACAAAGCCCAAGAGGAGGCTAAATATACAGAGGAAAGATTATTATACAAAGCCTAAGAGGAGGCTAACTTCTGCTGGGGATTATTGAGATCCCGAGGCAGGTCCAAATGGGGAATCAACTCTTGCTGAGGGTTCCAGAAGGGTTGAGATATTAGAGACCTTGAGGTTCTGACTTGAGATAATGTTATTCGGATGATAAACTGACCCTAGCATGGGGATTTTTGGATGACCAAGGTTTTCTCCTATGTTTGAAGGGAACTTGAGAATGTCTTTGAGACTCAAGGAGATTTAGAGTGTCCAAGTCTACTGGTGTAGAAGAGTTTTATCTTTTGTATGATGCCCCATGGGGAGCCAAGGGGATTAAGGGATGAGAATCAACCCTAAATTCGTCTGTGATTTGACACTGGAAAGACTGCTCTAGCAAAGGATGACTAAGTTTTGTCTTATACCTTTAAGAGGTCACCAGGGTCCTTGTATTAAGCTCAAGAGAAGGCATGAGAACTTCTAAGAAGCCGATGGGTCTTTGTACAAAGCCCAAGAGGAGGCGAGGATGCTTTTAGGAAACCTGTGGGTCCCAAACCAAGAAAAGTTCAAGAAATGCTATTCACCGAGAATAGATCATTTAGTTAAAGTTTTGAGGTTTAAAGAAACTCAAGAGATGCTATTCATCGAGAATAGATCAACTCCGGGGAGTAGAATTTCTTTGACAATTTCTAATTGTGACAGCCTGAGAAAAGGTTCACGAATAATACTGCCTTTCTCTTTGTTCCATATTGTTTAAGCCCAAGAAAAGGCAAGACTGTATATGGAAATCCTATGGGGATCTAGTTTTAACTGTATTCAAGAGCGACCAACTGGCTTTACCTAGTTCCACACCTAGTTGTCGGGGAAAACTCTAAATAACTATACTAGTATATATACAGTTGATATATGAAAAGTATTTAAAAGGGTATGAAATAAGACTTACCGTGCGCAGCTTCCCACAATACAATTATTTATATGAAAGCGAATAAAATGAAAGCTGTTAAAACTTACAGGTGAGCAAGCTTCCATGCTGTATTGTTAGTTGTTCAAAGAAATTAAAGAAAGTTTTGATAACAACATGTATATTGAATCTAAATCAAAAGGGGAAATTGTTTTTGAAGAGACTGTGGGGGCTTATACTCAAGGAGAGGCCCAAGTTTTAACAGTGATTGCATCGTTGTTTTGAATACCGCATCGGGACTAATACAATGATTGAGGCCCAAAGAGTTTATTTACAAAAGGGATGGGTCTTACAACTCAAGGAGAAGCCCAGTTGATTTTGTTATAAAGGTGACGAATGCGCCAAACTTTTGAAAATATACAGAGAGACTTATACAATGTGTGAGGCCCAAAAATTGTCTATTTACAAAGGGGTTTGGGTCTTACACTCTATTAGGGTCCCAAAGATTATTTTAATGAAAAGAAATGGGACTTACAACACAAGGGTAGGCCTAGATGAAAATAGTTTGAAAACGACGATCGCGTCGAATTTCTAAAACTGTATCGGGACTTATACAATACATTGAGGCCCAAATTATTTTATTTACAATGAGGTGGGACTTACACTCTATCAAGAGGCCCATGAGTGTTTGAAAATTTAAAAATCGGGAAGAAACCCTAATTTTTGAATTAACATGGAATTTTTCAAAGGTAATTTAAATAATAAATGATAAAATATCAATTATATTCAAAAAAAAGTTGTACATTTTGAAAAATATTTTGGAAAATCAAGTTTAATCATATGAAAGCTTAAAATCCAATTGATTTTGAAATATCAATGTGGGAATTCCATTTAAAAATGTTCAAAAACAATTAAAATGAAATTAATTACAAAAATTCTAATTATATTAAATAAATAACCTAAATTGGATTTTTTTGTGGAATAAAATATTTTAACATTTTTGTGATTTTTAGCAAAAAGAAACAATAAAAAATAATTAAAATTGAGAGAGAAATTAATTTTCCAAATCATTTAAAATAATATGACAAATATTAAAAAAATGGAAAAAATAGTAAAAAGGGGTCTGGGGCGAGGGGGATTTGAACCCCAGACCTCTAGGTTGCAGTGCACGGCTTCTACCACTGGGGTGGTGATACATCCGTGTATCAAAGCCACCCTAGAAATACATAAGGCATGCCTTGTTCTAGGCCTGGGCAAGGCAAGGCAAGGCAAAGCAAGGTCAGCTTTTGAGCCAAAAACGTAAAGGTTGTAACTTTCTCATTTCTCCATGGATTGGGACAAAATTTAGGTCTATCCTGCCTAGAATTTCACAAGGAATCCAATGGTGCCCTTGGTTTTTCAGATGGGGTCCCTATTTAAAAACCCGATAGTGTTTTTGAAATTGACCTATAATTGCATTTTCTATGCTAACACATGGTGCAGGCAAGAATCACATGGAAAATTGGTTCAAACACAACATATATGACATGTATGAGATGTGTATGATCAGTGGACTTCAAAGCAATGCATAATTTAGAAAGTTCAAGTGATAATGCACTTAACTCTTGAAGCTTTTTGTGCAATCTGCCAAGTCTCTTGTGCCAGGAGTAATTTGATGCTTTAGACACTCTCAATTGATCCCGTAGAAGCTTTTAGAATGGTTGGAACCAGCTGGAATCCTCAGGAACAAGTTTGAGCTCTTTCTTGCAAAAGGGGCAAAAGTGACCAATATGGCAACTCTCTCAAATGGTGTTCCAGATGTAGGGAACCATTTGGGATAGTTCAAGGATGATATTTGGAGTGTGTTTGAGGTTTTATCTGGTTTTGAAAGTGACTGAATCAAGACATGGCTTGAAAAATGCAAGAAATTCCAATTTTGAGGTTTTGAGAGGGGACTTTGTGATTTTGATGTTACAGGTCACATATGAGAGTTTGGACAGCTTAGATATGACATATTGGATGTGTTTGGATCATGAGTTGTGATGGAAATGCTTCCTAACTCAAAAACTCAGAGTTGCCTTGCAAAAGAAGGCATTTTGGCCTAAAGAGAGGGATTTTGAGGTAAGCATCAGTTTGGTTGCTTTGGTGTACTCAAACTGATCACAATTGAGGCCTATTTATAGTGTGTCAAGTTTGTTTTGGCATCAATAGTGAATGGAGGCTGCAGCAAGCCTTTGGCCAATGTTATGCAAAAGGAATCTCAAGTTTCCTCTAGCCATTGACTAGAGGTTAGGGCACAGGCCTTTGGTTCTTTGATTCAGAGCTTATCCTTGACTCATTCAGTTAGGAATGTGTCAGTCCATGCCACCTTGGTGTATCCGTTAAATGCATTGCAACAAAATTGGAGTCTTGGCACCTTTTTAGCTCTTTTAGGTTTGGCATGCTACTTGTGGATTCTTGGACTTTGGAGGCTTGGAGATCAGATCACCCCCCATGGATTTGAACCTCTAATGTGTCCAAATTGATGACAATGCTTAGATTTATCAGATTTGGACAAATAGAGCAAAATGCATAAAATCTGCCAAATCTGTCTTGAAAAAATCAGTTCATGATGCCATGTTCCAAGGGTTGTATCTCCTTGCTCAAATGGAATTTGGAGATGATCTGGTACTTGGTGGAAAGCCCTAATGGTATACTTTAACTTTGATGCCCACCCCTAGACCTAGTTTGACTTGGATCAAGGTGAAAAATTTCCCTACATTTTGGAAAAAGTAAGGCAGATTCTGACTTAGTGAAAATTTCACTAAGTGTTGGAAAAAAGGCATTTTCATGTTTTCAGCCATTTTGATCACTCAATAACTTAAAATCCATGAGGAATTGGAATGAGATAAAGTTGAAGCTTTTGAAGTATGTAATGAGAGCTACAAATCCAGCTTTGGACCATCCAAAATGGTTGCTTAGATCTCAAGTTTTGGTCCTTGGAAGTTGGTGCCCTAGCCACTTTGTTCCATAACTTAGAAAAATTCTAAGTTTTTTATGGTTACCCCTTTTACAAGTTAACTCACTTTCTTTGATTTTTCTTGATGAATGATGATTCAAAACACATATTAACATTGTTTTAGGGTCAAGGAACCATAATTGTGAAAAATTCCAAAAAAGTTAAACTTGATTTTGTGCACAGTTGACTTTTTATCGGATGAAATCCAAACTGTGCAATCCTTTGTGAAATCAAGTCCTTGACCTAAATCAATCCTAATGGATATGTTCCATAGGTGTTATAGGGTTTATTGAATCATGTCCCAAGGTTTGGGAGCATGTCCGGGTCAAAAGTCAACGGTACAGTTGACTTTTCCCTTCAAAACCCTAATTGCGGTCCAGATGAAAATGAAACTTGTGGATCAAGCTTCCGGGATCAATCCATTGTTGTAAATGGATCAATTTGGTGTATTTGGGACCCTCAAATCATGTCTTGAGGTCTTGGCTCATGTTTTGTCCCAAAAGTCAACTTACGGGTGAATTAGGTCAAGAAACCCTAATTCCTGATTTTTGGTAAATGCATCCCCTGAGGTTAAATTGACTTGATGATTGGGTTCATGAGGTCCCTTGGAGTATCTTAAGTTGTGCTTTGAAACAATGGCTCATGCCCAGATGAAAACTTCCATCTGGAGGCCTCAGTCGACCAAAAACCCTAATTTGGTGACACTCGGGATCTCGAGGCTTGATCCACTTGGAATGTTGCAACTTTGTGCTTGATTCTTGATGTGGGAGTCCTCTTGATCCTTTATGGGTGTTTGAGAGGTTAAACAAGCTGAAGATCATGTCATTCCTTGATTGATATTTTGTCTAAATTCTCTGAGAGAGTTCAAAACCCTAATCCTTGTTTGTGGCGAATGCTCAACCATCTTTGAGGAGATTGATGAGGCATGATGGTTCATCCATATTGTGATGATGATTTACACAATGATGGGAAATCTTAGTGGTCAAAATTTGGGGTATGACAAATATTTACATCATTATATCAAAATAAAATCCAATAGCGTCATGACATACAAATCATGTCGAACTTGCGGAATCCAGAAAAATAAAACAACAACACACCATATTGTCCCAATTATTTACATCAATACATAATCTAGAAAATAACAATAATTCAACAGAAATGCAAAGAAATCAAATGGAATCCAAAATCAAAATTTAATCCCAATGCAAAACAGTATGAACAAAACACAACTCGAGAAAATATTGAAACTAAAGCGTTACCAAACGAGTTACATTGATATTAGTGTTGCTTTTCTTGAGTTATCGGCGTTGCAATTCAGAGGCAGAGGGAGTCAGTTATGTGTGAAGTACAATGGAGGGAGTTTTCCAGAAATAAATTTGTGGTGATGCGATTCTTCGGAGTTTGTTGAAGTGGTGAAGCTCCGCCGAAAGCTGTTGAGAGAAAGAGGTGTTCGGACGTGATTTGTTGTTGTTGTGCTTCGCCGAAATGAGAATGAGAGTGACATTTGGAGTAGTTTCCAGAGAGAATGGTGGTGGTTGTATGTGTTCTCACAGTGGTTTTATGCTCGATGGTGAGGAGTATGAAAGGTTGTTGAAGTGAAAAGGTAGAAATGTTTAAATGGGAGAAAGGGAAATAATGGAGTGAATTGAAGGAGACTTAGATGCAAGAGGGAAGAAGTTGTGGATGTAGGGTGGTTGGCCGTCCTGAATGATGGAGAGGGCATGGGGTATGGTTTGTTTTGAGGGAGGTTAATGAGTGACTGCGTACTCAAGAACAAGAGAAGAGTGGAGAGGGTTTTTGAAATTCTGGCACACAGATACCAGATATCGAGACATAACTCACAACACTAGGATCAAAACACAACCAAAAACTGTAAATTGTAAAAAATAAATAACACCAAAGTTGTTAACCCAGTTCGGTGTAACTCACCTATGTCTGGGGGCTACCAAGGCAGTAAGGAAATCTGCTATCAGTAGTATTAATTCGAAGCTAAACAATCCCAGTTTACAACTCCTCACTTAGTCCCTACCTAGTACAACTTCTACCTAAAAATCACCATCTAGATATGTGAATCCCTTCTCCCTTCCTAAATTACCTCAGTGATATCAAACAATCACAATCCTAATGACTGTATACAAAACAAACAATAGAAGTAGCACACTTCCAAGACATTACTCGGTTTTGCTTAAAAGCTTCAACCAAGAACAATACACTCTTTGCTTAAAATCTTAGAGTGAATAATAAACAATCAGTCAAACTCAATGTATCAGAAGATACATGTGTGATATACAATTAACAAACGAAAAACCTTAGGGACCAACCAAAACAACGACTAATCCTAATTCTCTAAATTCTTCACGATATGCTCTCTTCCTCCAATAGGGTTTTTCTTCTCTTTAAATAGCCTTCAGACATACTGGACTTGGGCTTCTTGAGGCGTACAAATAGCAGCAATCAAAATAAATTGGCTACAAATCTACCTGCATAAGAATAGGAGAAAAATACAAACTTACCTAAAATGGCTCAAGAATCCTTTTTATGAAAAGTAACAGAATCTGCAATAACAGAAATTCCCACAATCTACTCCCATAAAAGTCACCCACATGTGCATCAGAACACACTTAAAAATCACAATAATATAACCAAAATAGTCATGCCCTAACTATCTGGTATAACATGTCCTAGAACATGTCATAACATCATCTACAACATGATGTCTGACTGACAGGGCAGAACATCTTGTTCAACATCTTGCTAACAACATGTTGTTTTACCAAAATGCAGCCAAACCAAAAACCACAGGACTTACAATCCCCCCTTTGGCAAACTTTGGCTAAAACAACCTTAGCCCACATCAGAGATACACATAGCGGAAACAAAAACAGAAACATAGAAACCCAAGATCCACAATGTTGTCACACCAAAAAACATCTGACAACATAATGTCAACACATTAGGTCTAACACACAAAACAACACTGCAATTTTGCAGCAGCAAAAGAGACAGGTACACCACTCCCCCTGTCATACAAAATCAGTTCTCCCCCTGAAGAAGAAAACCAAAAACCAAAAAAAAAACTTGAACAATTCAAGTTCCCATAAAGAGCAGTAACAACCACCTCAGCCTCACTCCCCCTAAAGACTGCAACCTACTATAAAGAATAATAACTTCTCCCAGACACAACAAAGAGTTCCACATCCTTTTACCAGCAGCAGGAAAGCATGACTGACTATCATGCTCCCCCTAGTTAGTTGCACAAGTTCAGCAACAAAAACATAACTACTCTTCCTAAGTAGTAGTACACACATGGCATAAAGTAATGACATCTAATCTAACATCAGAAACAACAAACAAACAAAACAACACTTTACTCCCCCTTTTTAGCTAAGAATTGACAAAAATATAGTAAATGTAAACACACAAATGAAATCACACACATGGAAGCACAAAAGAAACAAAATGCATACAACACAAGTTCAGATGGAAACAAAAAACAGTTAGAAACAAAAACATGCACGCGGGCATAACATCAATGGAAACACACATCAGTAGTGAAAGCAGACAAAATTTAGCTCTAGATGCTCTGCCATCTCTTGCCCCTGTCGAAAACCCTTTTGTACCCCTTGTTGCTGAGACCAGTTTCAGAAAGAGTGACAATGGATTTCACATCCTTAGAATCTGTCCCCCTTACACCAACATTCTTATCTTCCACAGTAGATTTCCTATCTCTACCAAGCATTAGATCTTAGAGGAAAGATGCACTATGTCTTGCATTTCTCCATTTTTGTAATTGCTACAACTCCTCAAAAGCACCAGTTCCTACTCCACCACTTATGTTCTGAAGATGACTTTCATATGAAGCATCAGTAAACATAACACTAAGCTGATCCATAGTGTCTACACTCTTGAAACCCTCAACCTTTCCATTGTCAAGACTCCTGATTCGTTGAATGAACTTGTTAGGATTCCTGTTCAAGTGGAAGCAACTGATACATTCAGATCCTTATAGTGTAATGTCAGAACATCAACCTTGTCATCATGTTTCCTCAACATCTATTTCATCCATACTAACTGAAGGCAACCCCTTTTGATTTTGTCATACTCAGCTTCAGCAGTATACCAAAACACATATGTCTGCTTCTTGTTAATCAAGGCAGTCAGACTATTTGTCAAATTTTTCACATATTCCACTTTCCATAATTATTTTATCATAGCTTTTGTACTGTAGAAAGCATGACTGACTATCATGCCCCCTAATTAGTTGCACAAGTTCAGCAACAAAAACACAAATACTCTTCCTAAGTAGTAGTAAACGCATGACATAAAGTCATGACATCTAATCTAACATCAGAAACAGTAAACAAACAAAACGACACTTTAGTCCTCTTTTTTAGCCAAAAATAGAGTAAATGTATACACACAAATGAAATCACACACACAGAAGCACAAAAGAAACAAAATGCATACAACACAAGTTCAGATGGAAACAAAAAACAATTGGAGACAAAAACATGCACGCGGGCATAAGATTAATGGAAGCACACATCAATAGTGAAAGCAGACACAGTTCAGCTCTAGATACTCTGCCATCTCTTTCCCCTGTCAAAAACCCTTCTGTGCCCCTTGTTGCTAAGACCAGTTTCAGAAAAAGGGATAATGATTTCACATCATTAGAATCTGTCCTCCTTACACCAACATTCTTATCTTCCACAGTAGCTTACCTATCTCTACCAAGCATTAGATCATAGAGGAAAGATGCACTATGTTTCGCATTTCTCCATTTCTGTAATTGCTACAACTCCTCAAAAGCACCAGTTCCTACTCCATCGCTTATGTTCTGAAGATGACTTTCATATGAAGCATCAGTAAATATAACACTAAGTTTATCCTTAGTGTCTACACTCTTGAAACCCTCAACCTTTCCACTTTCAAGACTCCTGATTCGTTGAATGTACGTGTCAGGGTTCCTGTTCTAGAGGAAGCAACCAATACCATTCAGATCCTCACAGTGTAATGTCAGAACATCAACCTTGTCATTATGATTCCTCAACATCTATTTCATCCATACCGACTGAAGGCAACCCCTTTTGATTTCATCATTCTCAGCCTCAGTAGTATACCAAAACACATATGTATGCTCCTCGTTAATCAAGGCAGTCAGACTATTTGTCAAATTTCTCACATATTCCACTTTACATAATTATTTTATCATAGCCTTTGTATTGTAGAAAGCATGACTGACTATCATGCTCCCCCTAATTAGTTGCACAAGTTCAGCAACAAAAACACAACTACTCTTCCTAAGAAGTAGTACACACATGACATAAAGTCATGACATTTGATCTAACATCAAAAACAACAAACAAACAAAACAACACTTTAGTCCTCTTTTTTAGCCAAAATTTGACCAAAAATAGAGTAAATGTAAACACACAAATGAAATCACACACATGGAAGCACAAAAGAAACAAAATGCATACAACACAAGTTCATATGGAAACAAAAAACTGTTGGAAACAAAAACATGCACGCGGGCATAACATAAATGGAAGCACACATCAGTAGTGAAAGCAGACACATTTTAGCTATAGATACTCTGCCATCTCTTGCCCCTGTTGAAATACCTTCTGTGCCCCTTGTTGCTGAGACCAGTTTCAGAAAAAGTGACAATGATTTCACATCCTTAGAATTTGTCCTCCTTACACCAACATTCTTATATTCCATAGTAGCTTACCTATCTCTACCAAGCATTAGGTCATAGAGGAAACATGCATTATGTGTTTCATTTCTCCATTTCTGTAATTGCTACGACTCCTCAAAAGCACCAGTTCCTACTCCACCGCTTATGTTCTGAAGATGACTTTCATATGAAGCATCAGTAAATATAACACTAAGTTGATCCTTAGTGTCTACACTCTTGAAACCCTCAACGTTTCCACTGTCAAGAATCCTGATTCATTGAATGTACGTGTCAGGGTTCCTATTCCAGAGGAAGCAACTGATACCATTCAGATCCTCACATTTTAATGTCAGAACATCAGCCTTGTCATCATGTTTCCTCAGCATCTATTTCATCCATACTGACTGAAGGCAACCCCTTTTGATTTCATCATACTCAGCTTCAGGAGTATACCAAGAAACATATGTCTGCTTCTTGTTAATCAAGGCAGTCAGACTATTTGTCAAATTTCTCACATATTCCACCTTGCATAATTCTTTTATCATAGCCTTTGTACTGTAGAAATAATCCATATCCCAAGTCTTGGTTCTAATGAAGCCATTCAATGTTTTCTTCTCTTGGACAACAAGACTTATGTCAGATGAGTGATACACTTTCTTAGTAATGTTTTCTTCTATATAGTGTCTTGTACTAAGATCTTTGAATTGATCTGAATGACCATTACCCGAGAGAACTGGAGTCTCTGACACAATGCTTGAAAAATTCAGTTTCCTTTCCTTCCAGCCACACCATTCTACACAGAGGATGTAACAACATTGTCCTCAACATTCATCCCTTGTTCTGAATCATCAATTATCACGTTGACAGATTCCATGATCATCTGAGTTCTGGTGTTAAATATTCTAAAAGCTCTACTGCTTGAAGAATAACCCAAAAATATTCCTTGATCTCTTATGGAATCCACCTCACCTTCTTTGTCTTTGTTAGTCAGGACATGGCATTTGCTTCCAAAAGCATGAAAGTATTTCATTGTAGGCTTTCGCCTTTTCCATATCTCAAAGGGAATGATTGAAGTTCCCTCTCTCAGAGTGGCCCTATTATGAATATAGCAAGTTGTATTCATAGCTTCATCCCAAAAATGATAAGGCAAGCCTTTAGCATGAATCATGGCTTCCGTTGACTCTTGTATATATAAGGTCTTTTGTTCAAAAATTCCATCTAGTTGAGAAAAGAAACTATAGCTGTTGTCCTCAGACTCACAGAATTCAGTGAATTGTGAATTCTCAAACTCCTTGTCATGATAGCTTCTGATCTTGACAATCCTACTCTTCTGCTCCTTCTGAACATTCTGACATAAAACCTTAAAAACTTTAGGAATATTTGACTTCTCTGTAAGAAAGTTTAACCATGTAAACCAAGAAAAATCATCCATAACCACATGCACATACTTCTTTCCACCCAGACTCAGTCTCCATAGGTCCCATAACCCCCATGTGGAGAAGTTCCAATGTTCTTGAAGTATGTGCATGTGGGTTATGGGACTGCTTCCTAACTTCACACTTACCACAAACTTCCCCTTCTTCAACTTTTAGATCTGGCATTCCTTTAATAGCTCCTACAGACATGATTACTTTCATTCTCTTGAGATGAAGGGGTTCAAGTTTCTAGTGACATAGCTTTACTTCATCCTCTTGAGATTTTGCACATGTGGAAGAGGAAGCAGTAATCTGAGGTTCCCAAAGATAACAATTATCCTTAGACCTTATACCCTTCATCAGAACATCATTTTTCTCATTTTTTACTAGGCATTCTGACTTAGAGAAAATTACTAATAAACCTTGATCACACAACTGACTTTCACAAGAAGAACATCTTCCAACCTAGGTGATCCATCATCCACCAATTTACTAACTCCTTTAATTTCTCCTTTAACACCTCCACCAAATCTGACAGCGCCTGTAGGCAGAGGCTTAATGTCAATCAATAACTTCTAAACTCCTGTCATATGTCTAGAACATCCACTGTCAAAGTACCAGTCTTCTCTAGTTGAGGCTCTCAAGGATGTGTGAGCTATCAGATTCACACCCCTATCTTTAACACTTATCTTCTTGCTAACTGGCTTTTCCTTGGACTTCATTGAAGATATTTGTTTTCCATATAATTTATAACAGAATGGCTTTATGTGAACATACTCTCCACAGTAATTACATATCCAACAGGATTGGAAATTACTTGGAGGTTCATTATGTCTGCCAGGATGCTGTAACATGTGGTTGGTCATTGTGATCCTCTTCTCTCTTTCAGAAAAATATTTTTCTTCAGGCTTTCTTCTCTGTCTATTATCAGAATGACAGTGGACTTCTACATCTTCTATTTGATCAACCATATTCTTCATTCTTCTCAAGGATTCAGTAACGTTACTGAGCTTGGAATTTAGGAGGTTTATCTCACTCTAAAGATGAGAGACAACCCCTAAGAGTTCCTTCTTCTCACTCTCTAATTCAGCTATGACCTTCCTCTGATTTTCCTCTATCTTCAGATATTTCGCACACTTGTTGCAAGCTTCCTTGTAGTCCACACCCAGATCTTCATATAGATCATTTTCATCACATGCTTCCACTTTATCAGCCCATCTGCTAGAGATATTAGTAGCAGGTTTAACAGATTCTGAGTTGGATTCATCTTCAGACTCATCATCATCAGACCATGAAATAATCAATCCTTTTTTCTGCTTCTTGAGATAGTTGTGACACTCTAGCCTTATGTGAGCAAATCCTTCACATTCATAACACTGAATCCCTTTGCTTTGATCTGACTTCTCTTCAGTTCTGAAATTATTTTGAGAATCATAATTATTTTTTATGTCAGAGGTGTTGTCCTTGACACCTGGTCTTTCTCTTCTATCCATTATCTTTAGAATTCTGTTGAACTGCTTCCCAAGTAAAACAATAGTATTTGACAGTCCCTCATCAGTGTCCAGGTTAGCCTGTCCCTCTTTATCTTCAGCATTGGATACAAAAGCAATGCTTTAGTTCTTCTTTTCAATCCAATCATTCAAGGTCAACTCAAATGTTTGGAGAGATCCCACTAACTCATCAACTCTCATACTGCTGATGTTCTAAGCCTCTTCAATGGTTGTTATCTTCATGTCAAATTTCTTAGGAAGAGACATAAGGATCTTCCTAACCAGTTTTTCTTCTGAAAACCTTTTCTCCCAAAGCACTAAAAGCATTAGATATTTCAAGCACATTCATGTGAAAGTCATGAATACTTTCATCTTCACTCATACTCAGATTCTCAAATTTGGAAGTGAGAAGCTGAAGCCTGGACATCTTCACCTTGGATGTCCCTTCATGAGTTATCTTGAGAAATTCCCAAGCATCTTTAGCCACAGTACAAGTCTTGATTAGCCTAAACATATTCTTGTCAACTCCATTGAAAAAAGCATTCAAAGCTTTGGAGTTTCCAAGAGCTGTCTCATCTTCCTCATTGGTCCAATCTTCTTCTTGTTTCAAGGTCTCCTTCCCATCTTTATCTTTGACCACAAGGTGTTCCCAACCCTTGATGATAGCCTTCCAAGTTCTGTTATCCATAGATTTTAGGAAAGCTAACATTTGTGCCTTCCAATATTCATGATTTGTGCCATCCAGGACCAGAGGCCTATTAACATTTCCTCCTCCTTCCTTTTCCATAGTACCAGAATGCAACTCCCTGGAGCTCACCCAAAAATAGAACAGGGTGACCTGCTCTGATGCCAATTAAAATTATGGCACGCAGATACCAGATGTCGAGACAAATGTCACAACACTAGGATCAAAACACAGCCAAAAACTGTAAATTGCAAAAAATAAATAACACAAAAGTTGTTAACCGAGTTCAGTGCAACTCACCTACGTCTGAGGGCTACCAAGCCAGGAAGGAAATCCAGTATCAGAAGTATTAATTCGAAGCTAAACAATCCCACTTTACAACTCCTCACTTAATACATACCCAGTGCAACTTCTACCTTGAAATCACCATCTAAATATGAGAATCCCCTCTCACTTCCTAAATCACCTCAGTGATATCAAACAATCACAATCCCAGTGGCTGTATACAAAACAAACAATAGATGTAGCACACTTCCAAGACAATACTTGGTTTTGCTTAAAATCTTCAACCAAGAATAATACACTCTTTGATTAAAAGCCTTGAGTGAACAATGAACAATCAGTCAAACTCAATGCATTAAAAGATACATGAGTGGTATACAATTAACAAACGAAAAACCCTAGGGACCAACTAAAACAACGACTAATCCTAATTTTCTAAATTCTTCACGATATGCTTTCTTCCTCCAATAGGGTTTTTCTTCTCTTTAAATAGCCTTCAGACCTACTGGACTTGGGCTTCTTGAGGCGCACAAATAGCAGCAATCAGTATAAACTGGCCGCAAATCAACCTGCATAATAATAGGAGAAAAATACAAACTTTCCTAAAAAGGCTCAAGAATTATTTTTATGAAAAGTAATAGAATCTGCAATAACAGAAATCCTCACAATCTACTCCCATAAAAGTCGCCCACGTGTGCATCAAAACACACTCAAAAATCACACTAAAATTACCAAAATAGTCATGCCCTAACTATCTGGTATAACATGTACCGGAACATGTCACAATATCATGTACAACTTGATGTTTGACTGAAATGGCAGAACAGCTGGTTCAACATCTTGCTAACAGCATGTTGTTTTACCCAAATGCAGTCAATCCCAAAACCACAGGACTTACAGTTTTTGAAAATATGAAGAGATGATGGAGATGGCTCAGTGTGGGGTGTAGTGCAGGAAGTATATGGGTGGTGGTCACGTTTTTGCACTGTATGAGAAAATGGTCTTTGGTGAAGAAAAGTGGAGAAAGAGATGTGAAGAGAAAGTGTTGTGTAAAGGAAAAGATTAGCAAATGCGTGAGATCAAGATCACTGTGCCTCAATCCTCTCCTGTCATATCCTGACACTTGTCTCTCCTTTCTTAATTTTTTTTGTTTGAAATTTGAGAAGAGCGATCCTGAGAGTGAGATGGGTGGCGAATTCGTCTATCCCAAGGTTAATGTATTAACGTATATACTTGGTTTTTAGGGGTTGTTATTTATTTAATTCCCAAATGGCACTTAGATATTTGTTAGATGATGAAAAATGTGTCTAAAAAAGAAATAAAAATCACACATTTTTTAAATATAAATAAATAAATCAAACTTAATTAAATTATCAATTCTCACTTATTTTCCTAAATTATTTTCAATAAAAAAATGAAATAAAAGGAATTCTAATGAAGAAAATTCGAACGTATGAATGTGCCGAAAAAAAATAAAATGAATGCACTAAAATAATCTACGTGAAATATAGCTCAGTAAATAGAGAGTCGCGGATCCAATCTTGAAGTTAAAAATACCTTGATGAAAAGTCTCAAATTGATTAATATGTGAACGCACACGGATGCGAAAAATAAAATGAGCACACCAAATTAAACTACGCGTAATGTAGATCAATTAAAACAGACAATTACAGGCCCGAACTAGAAATATTTCACTCGCTAATTTTACTCGCGATTGAGATTTTCTTCAACCAATCTGTCTACAAAATCAAAATTTTATTCTGGTAAACTTTTTTGGGAATTAGGCCTAAAGAAATGCATGTAATGATATGCAAATGATGCAAATTTCACGTGAGCGAATGATTTTATTGATCTAGCAGCTAAATTAGGGTATAACAGGCGCCCCTATTTAAATATCTTTAACCAAAGAATATGAAGATTGTTAATCTACATTCAATCGCAGGGAAGATAGTTAAATACTAAGAACCCAAAATTTGTTCCTTAAAGAGATGAGATGTTATGAGTTTTATGAAAGATTTTTCTTGCTGGGGATATGAAATGTGAAACTGTCTCTTTGGGGATTACCAAGATGACTGGTAAAAGAGGTTTGTCGGGGGTTAAATGCGGTAAGGTGAAAAAGGACTCAATGGGGAAAAAAGATAAGTTACGAAAATACGTCAGAACAACAGATATTTTCAAAAATACATTGGAAAAAGGACGTACAGGTTCTGGAAATACATCAGAATGAAGAGAAACATCCAGAAATACATCGGGTAAATAGGAAACAAAGTTCTAGAAATTACATTAGAACACAACACTCGTCTGGGAATACGTCAGAGAGACATATAAACCTCCGGAGATACATCAAATATGTTTTGGAAATACCTCAAAACACAATACTCATATGGAAATACATCAAAGAGACAGAGAAACATCCAAAAATACATCGGATAAGTTTTGGAAATACCTCAGAACACAATACTCATATGGGAATTCATCAAAGAGATAGAGAGACATCTAGAAATACATTGGATAAGTTCTGGAAATACCTCAAAATACAATACTCATCTGGGAATACATCAAAGAGACAGAGAAACGTCCGGAAATACATCAGATAAGTTCTGGAAATACATCAAAACACAATAATAATTTGAGAGTACATAGGAGAACATAGAAACATCCGAAAATACATCGAATAAGTTCCAGAAATACATCAGAAAACAATACACATCCGGGAGTACATCGAAGAGAATAGAGAAACATCCAAAAATACATCAGATAAGTTCTAGAAATACATTATAACACAATAGTCGTTCAGGAATACATCAGAGAGAACATAGAAACATCCGGAAATACATTGGATAAGTTCTAGAAATATATCAAAACACAATACTCATCCGGGAGTACATAAGAAAGATTAGAGAAACATGCAAAAATACATCAGATAGGTTCTGGAAATACCTCAGAACACAAAAGGAAACATCCAGAAATACATCAGAGAACAAAAGAAATAAATTCTAAGAATGCATAAGAATAAAAAAATAGTCAAGAAATACATCGGATAACAAAAGAAACATCCAGAAATACATCGGATAGGTTCTGGAAATACCTTAGAACACAAAAGGAAACATCTGGAAAAATACATCGGAGAATAAAAGAAATAAATCATAGGAATACATCAGAATAGAAGGGCATACCCGGAAATACATCGGAAAGCAACACTCATTTGGGAATACATCAGATAAAAGAAATAAACTTTGGGAATGCATAAGAATTACGAAGGAATATTTGGAAATACATCAGATAACAAAAACAGGTTATGGAAATACATCAGAACAAAAGGACATTTGGACGTACATCAGATAAGCAAATGAGAAGTTGGACATTACATGCAAACATATGTTCTTGTATGTGCCAACGAATTTGGACTTTGACCAAAGGGTAAATATTTGACAGCAACAAGTCTTTGGAAAATGCATATGAGCGCGAAACCCATTCGGGTTATGCATGATATTGAATTATGTTTCTATGCATAACGTAAGAATGCTCAATGCAATGTAATGTTGATGCTTATAGGTATTGGACTTTCATGGAAAGCAGGATTAAGCTTTCTTTTTCTTAAAGGGTCAAGAAAAGTTGGGGTCTAAATTATCAATGAACATTGGTGTTGAGAAGTTAGACCTTCGTAAGACGCCAATAAATATTGGACTCTAATTTTTTATGTTCTTTCTACAAGGCTCCATGCTATGGAAATCTTCTATATGAATGTGATGATATGCATGGCATGATGCTAGAAAAAAACGACATGATCAATGCATGACAATGATTTATACTATGACTTGAATGTTTCAACAAGTTCCCATGTGGAAGGTAATGTATGGTTAAAATTGATAAGCATTTTTCTTTGTTTTGTAACAATGATTCTTGTCAAAAAGTCAAATGTTATAGAAGTTTGTGCTAGCATGATCTCCTGGCACTCGTTTAGAGCTCAGGAGTTGCTCATGTACGGTAGGGTCGACTTGAGCAGCTCGATAGTATGGAGAGGACTTGCCCCTATTTTTCCTATCTTGCCCTAGTTTGTTAGGTCTATGAAATAATTTAGCCTTAAAAAAGGCTTTGAAGTAGTCTTGCCATAAGATGACATCGAGACAAATTACCCCAACATTTTGACTCTTGAAGCCATGTGCCCCTGATTAACCGACTCTTAGAGTTGTTTACCTCTGATTGACCGACCCTTAGAGGGTTATCTTCACTATGCTCCTATGGTGGCTTGCCCAAATGATCCTTGAAGAGATTTATCTTTAACTAACTGAATCTTTGAGTGGTTGACTTGGATTGACCGATTTTGAAGTGATTTGCTCCTGACTGGACTTTTTTCACATGATCAAGTTCCTCAACTGACTGCATATTATTGGAATTCCCTTGATGCTAAGTGTCAGCTTGCAAATAAAATTTCCCTTCAAAATGGTAATTTTGAAGCAGTACTCATGTAAATGTAGAGATTAAAATTATTATTAGGGTCGTTTTGGTGAAATATAGTGAATGGGTCGATGATCAGAACACAATGTTGACCTAGACAGACAAAGATTAAATAGTGATATGAGAGCATGATACCAATACATATGATTAGCAAAGATCTTTGGAGTCAGGTTAACACAACCTTGCTATAGTGTTCTTTCGGAATAAACCCTACTTCAATTAAGTCTTTTGAGGGTTATAACGTGGTCTGGTTCACGATTTTTGAAACAAAATGATATAAGGCTCAAAATTTAATTTTAACCAAGCCTATTCTCCTTGATGATCTCCAGTCTTACGTTTGGTTAATTTGATACACGCATTTAACTTCCAAGAGGGGTTCAAAGGTGAAAATGTGATGGTTTGAGAACCAATGAGGTATTTGGGTTGAGGTTCTAGTCACCTATTTTTGTTTGGTAGTCACAAAATTTAGTTTTTGTCAAGAATTTTGGTGACCCTTTTGATTCTTGATATAGTGATCACCAAATCCTTTTTTTCTTGAAGATGTTTGATCCGTTGTCGCACACGGGTCAAAAACGAGTTTTTTTAAAAAGTAGTAACGGGAAGTGACACTCGGATGTCGTATCGCAATGACTCTTGTATGATTATTAACCGACTAATAACGATTAAGGGGGTGGTTTAGGTTTCAGTTCGATTACTAAAGTAAGGAGAAAAAGGGATTAAAATAAGTGATTATGAAAATAAGTTAATCTTCTATTTTGGTTTTTACCTAACATCGATTATTATAACTTCACTTCCCTAAGCGGATTCTATTCATATTCAATCACGATATCAATCAACAAGCGAGACTGACATTGTAAGAGTTATGTTTCCTATTCGCCGAATTAAGCAAACGGTTAAGAAATAAGCGAATTAACGAATTAAGCAAACGATAACACGCAATTAAATTTAGGAAATATAAATCAATCGAATCAACAAAACTACTCCATGACAAATCGGAATAAGAAAACGATAATCATAAAACAGGATTGATATAAATAGTAATTAAATTGTAAAGTTATATAAATCTCAAGGTAATTGAACCTGATTACAGCAGATCAACCTGAGAGGTTTAGTTTTCCATGAAATTCGTAAAAAGCAAAAGTAAAATTCGTGAATAGTGAAAAGAAGGTAATGAATAATAGTGTGGCTGCTACTCGGTATAGGGAAACATCAAATTCGATTTCTAACACAACTGGGTCGAAAAACATAAAAAACCCGACCCAATACAAAATATTTCTAAAGTTTGAAACTTCAATGAATTATTCGACACTGTTTCACTCCGAAACAGCTCTCGAAATAAACACAAAACTTGTAGCTCTTTGTCTTAGCTTTCCAACGCTAATTAGAACGTGTCAATCTGATTCTTGTAGCTCTAGTAACGGTCTGCACAGTGAGCATGTATCAAATAACTGTTAATGCTTAAAATAAGATGTGAAAATAAAACAATGCTAGAAACAAACTTAAATATGAAAACACAATAAAATAGTAAAAATACTCAAATAAACTGTAGGAATGTCTAAGTATAACAATGGAAGAATGTACATAAAGATGCACTAATCAAATTCCCCCAGACTTAAACTTTTGCACTCCGAGCAAAATAGTATCAAGACTCATGAAAAACAATAGCATTCAGATACTCATTCTAAGCTATAAACTCTTATTCGGTTAAGATAGCATCGATAGGTACTAACCTTGCACACTAAGGATATCTTAAGAACACAAATCCGCAATTGTGCGGTCATAAGCCTCCCTCCTATACAAACCAATCTGAATCATGAAATTATGCTTAAGCCTAACTTACTCATCCTCCTTTTTGCTCTCTTTCATTCTAATGCAATCACATTAAGCCTGCTATCTATTCACACACATGGTAAATAAGCATGTTAGTGACTATGTTCCATATCTTGTCAACAATTCAAAATTAGCCACTTTAGCAACAACACAATTTTTTTGAAGGTTTCACAACCGTTAGCCTAAGTGACCGGGTGAGGGTCATCTAACCTAAAAGGCGGATTCCTATTTAGATTTCTTACTAAGCACAAGATCATTCACTTATTTGCATCAACTTAATTACTTAGTGTGTGATTTCTAGATGGTACTAACTACTAGATAAACTACTTAGGAGCTATTAAAGGATGAGAACTCAAGGTTATGTCATAACAAGTATTTAAATCAATTTCCATATTTGGGAGACTTAAGGTGTTAAAATGGTATCGATCTTATGAATTTTTCCCAAGTATCCACAATCAAACCTCAAATTAATCTATAGCCTAAAAATTTCAAAATATGCATTATGTTTCTAAGTCTAATTTTTTTCCACTTAAAGAAAACAGAAGAAAACAAAGAATACTGAAAGAAATAAAACAAATTAAATGGTTCCCTCCCCCACACTTAAAACACACATTGTCCTCAATGAAAGAAAAAATAAATAAAATAAGAGTGAGAGAAAGGAAAGAACACACCCGAGTAGTTAAGGTGGATAGATGATCGCATAAGCAACCTTTCCCAAAGAGAGATTTTCTACAGTCTCCTTTTCCAAAGTGGGGAGTAACTTTGGGTAGCATCCATCAACCTTGAAATTTTTATTAGTACCTTCTCCTTTTATTCCATGATCAAAGAAGGACCTTCTATGAGTAAAAGTGTCAAATGGGCATGTGAACGCGATCTCGTTTTTCACAACATCAAGAATCAAAGGATTAAGGGTCTTCCTCATTACTTTTTTTCCATCTTCAAGTAAGATCCTATGCATACTCATGGATGGGATAAAATCAGGAGTTTTAACCAAGGTTCATCCAATCCCCTTATTATGTTCCTGCAATAATTTCTCTTCCTGCTCAAATTGAAGCTTTGATGAATAATATATATCCTCAGGAATTGATTCAAAAGGTGGTTGTTCAATGGAATATTTGGTTGGGGTAGCCGGGATGTCGAGAGCTTCAGCTGTATAAACAGCTTCATCTACAACTCTATCTGTAGGAAAAAATTCAACCTGCAAGGCAGCCTCAATCTCAGCACAAACATAACAAAGGTTAGTGTTAGTACATCATCACATGAGTAACTATGATCAAAACTAGATAAAGATGAAAAATCAGCTGAAAACAAATCAGAATAAGCTTCATCAACAATTTTAGAAAACAACTCTTTTGGATTCACTACTGTTTGGACAGGTAGTTGGTTTGATTCTTGAGCTTGCTGCATGGCATTCATTAAAGTGGCAAGCTGTCCAATCTATGTCTGCAAAGCCTGAATACTAGAATTTGTTCGTTGCTAAAACTGGAGATTATTTATAGTCATTTGCTATACAATGACCTCTAGTGAAGGTCCAGAAATTGTAGAACACATAACCTGGAATTCCTTCAGATACTTATGCGGATCCTCACCTGCAAGACCATTAAACCTTGGCAACAAGTGTATTAAACCATATTTCAATTCGAAAGGTACAACAACAGCAGGATATTTAATACATAAATCATTATAATTCACATCATGGGCCGCAAGTTCTCTAAGATTTCTTTAATCAGCCATGTTAAACTCAATAGGAAAAAAAATCAGCAAAGAATGAGAAAACACATAACTAATTCAGCAATGCAACAACAATTAGAAAAATACTGACAATGTCCCTATTAAGTAGAAACAATTAGACAACAAAGAAAATGATTATAATAAGATACAAAAAATACAAAAACACCAAATTTAATCTAATTAAGTCAATTACGAATTTTGAGAATTTTTTTGGATTTTTCTGAAACTATGAAAATAGTAAATAAATCGTAAAAAAATAGAAAACTAAGGAATTTGCGATTTTCAGGGTTGAAGTCTTTTAGAATTCTATTCTAAAAGAGCACTATTTGTCAATTTTTTTTCTGATTTTAAGGAAACAATTTGGAGCAAATCGAAACAGTAGCTTCCAAACTTACCTGACAGACTGGAATACTTACCACTATATTGTAACCCTGAAAATCAACAAGCAAAAACAAAAAAAATACAAAATATAAAAAACTCTAACAAAAATCTAAACTAGAATTCTAAAATTGGTTAAAATCAACATAGAATCCCGGGCAACGACGCCAATTTGATCCGTTGTCGCACACGGGTAAAAAACGAGTGTTTTAAAAAAGTAGTAACGAGAAGCGACACCCGGATGTCGTATCGCAAGGACTTTTGTATGATTATTAACCGACTAATAACGATTAGGGGGTTGTTTAGGTTACAGTTCGAAAACTAAAGTAAGGATAAAAAGTGATTATGAAAATAAGTTAATCTGCTGTTTCGGTTCTTACATATCATCGATTATTATAACTTCACTGCCTTAAGCGGATTTTATTCATATTCGATCACAATATCAATCAACAAGCGAGAATGACATTATAAGAGTTATGTTTCCTATTCGCCAGATTAAGAAAACAGTTAAGAGATAAGCTAATTAACGAATTAAGCAAATGATAACACGCACTTAAATTTAGGAAATATAAATCAATCGAATCAACAAAACTACTCTATGACAAATCAAATTAAGTAAACGATAATCATAAAACATGATTGATATGAATAGTAATTGAATTGTAAAGTTATATATATCTCAAGGTAATTGAAACTGATTACAGCAGATCAACCTGAGAGGTTTAGTTCTCTATGAAATTCGTAAAAAGCAAAAGTAAAATTTGTGAATAGTGAAAAGAAGGTAATAAACAGTAGCGGGGCTGCTACTAGGTATAGGGAAACATCAAATTTGGTTTCTAACCCAACTGGGTCAAAAAACATAAAAAACCCAGCCCAAAACAAAATATTTCTAAAGTTTGAAACTTCAACGAATTATTTGACACTGTTTCAATCCAAATCATATCTCTGCCTCAACACAAAACTTGTAGCTCTTTGTCTTAGCTTTCCAACGCCTATCAGAATGCGTCAATCCGATTCTCACAGATCTAGGTACGATCTACACAGTGAACATGTATCAAATAACTGTTAATGCTGAAAATAAGGTGCGAAAATAAAGTAAAGCTAGAAAGAAATTTAAATATGAAAACACAATAAAATAGTTAAAATACTCAAATAAACTGTAGGAATACCTAAGTATAACAATGGAAGAATGTACATGAAGATGCACTGATAAATGTTAGTGACTCCTTTTAACTTTTATCCGTTTGGACCGTTTCTTTGAAGCTTCGGTCCATCGAGATGCCCTAATTTTTCCTAAGTTGCCTTTTCTATTGTTTGACTTAGTGGGTTCCTTTTTTCCTTATTTTTTTAAAATTTTGTTGAAAGGTTGTGACTGCCACGTTATTAGTTATTTAGGAACAACCATTATAATTTTTGGATTTTTAGTATTTCTTTGGTGCTTCATGGTGTATGGGAAGAAAAACATGTGGTTTTACCTCTTATTGGAAGGTGTATAGATTGATTGATTCTCATGAATATTGAACGCATAACCAAACTATGTGAACAAAACTACCCTACCCCTGGTTAAGATTAAAGGTTTTTAATTTCGACAGAAACACCAACTTCTAGGCTCAAAATGGTTAACTAGGGATTAAATCCTTATCTTTTTGGTGTTTCAAGATTTTAAAAAATGCCTTACATCATTAGCAAAGTTTCATTCAAAAGCATACCGTAGAAATTTTGGGTATTTACTTTTCATCATTCCCCCTCCGATATTTAATAGACCAAAAGTTTGATAAAGAAAAGTGAATAGGAGAAGTATTAATTTTTTTTGTTTTTGCATAAATGAAAGAAACAAAGCAAGAGTGAATACAAATGGATTAATTCAAAAGTTGCATGATCATTTCATTAATCTTACCATTTAGAATAAAAAAAGTTTAAAAGCAAATAAACTACTTAACATGCAAAGAAATTACAAATGCAAAATGCCAAATGATTAGCAGCATCAGGGATGTGCTTTTCTATCTGATCCACTGGCTTTAGGATGTGCTCCCTAAAGTCTTCGCACTTATTCGGGCAAAAGGTTGTTATTCACCAACAAGTATCCTTCTTTAAAGGCCACACATTTGTGATCAATCAAATCTTGTACTTTGGCCTTAAAAGCTCCATAGTCCTCAATCGAGTGCCCCACTGATCTAGCATGATATTCACATTGCGCATCGGGATCATACCCTAGCGGGAAAGGTTGTGGAACCGGTTTGACCGATCTGGGAAACACCACCAAGCTTTGAATCAGAAGTGGCAGAAGTTGACTATATGTCCTAGGAATTAGGTCGAGAGGCGTAACCCTTCTTTCCAAGTTATTTTGAGGCATGTACTGGTTCTGATGCTGATTTTGATATCTCCAACCCTGGGCTTACTAATTTCAATAAGGAGTGGTCCATGATTGCTTGTATGGTACTATGGACATTTCTAGTTGCTTATAAGGAGTTGGCAATGTCGGTGCCACACAAGGATAATAATGCGCTAGAAATGGTGATTACTGAAAATATGGGGGTCTAGAAGGTCCTGTCGGTGCACCATGAGAATACCAGACACCTTCCATGAATACATTAGTTTCACAGTCTTTCTTCTTTTAGAAGTTGTTAGGGGTTTCCCTCTTACCGGTCTAGCTACTCGAGGCGCTTTGTATTTTTTCTTTTGAGGCCGCTCTCGACGCGCTCTGCAACTATCACGAGGTTAGAGAAGCTTGATGACATATTGC
This sequence comes from Lathyrus tuberosus, assembly GCA_022829125.1. Lineage (NCBI taxonomy): Eukaryota > Viridiplantae > Streptophyta > Magnoliopsida > Fabales > Fabaceae > Lathyrus > Lathyrus tuberosus. Next base: position 7,691,261 of record JALAZF010000082.1, on the reverse strand, counting down.
CTATCATCCTTTTAAAGTATAGACCCTGCTTGGTACCCATAAACATATCAACTAGCTCCCTATCCAGCATCGGTGGTTGAATGCAAGAAGCTAACTCTCTCCATATTTGGGAGTACTCTTTGAGCGATACGCCACTCTTCTGAGTAAGATTTTGTGATTAAGTACGATTCGGAGCCATATCTGAGTTGTATTGGTAATGCCTCAGGAATGGCATATCCAAGTATATCCAGGTGTGGATGTGGCTTCACTCTAGTTACATATACCATTCCAATGACGCCCCCACTGAGACTGTCTTGAAAATAGTGAATGAGCAACTTTTCATTGCGAGAGTACGCAACCATCTTCCGACAATACATCGTCAAATAAGTATTTGTACAACGAACTCCTTTTTACTTCTCGAAATCCGACATCTTGAACTTTGGAGGAATTACTACGCATGGCACTAAACACATGTCTAAATCATCCAGACAAAAAGTATCATGCCCTTCCATGGCTTCAACTCTTTCATCCAGCAGGTGGTTTATTTTTATAGCCTCGACATCCTATGGTCCTTCGGTGTAATACCCCGTATTTTTATTTCTCCGGATAATATTATATTGTGATCAACTGAGTCCAGTGTACTCTGAGAAATTATTTGACAAAATAATTAGAGTAACTATGGAACTTAGAATAAATCCAATTAATATTATCTGACTCTGAGGTATTTTATTAATTTGGACTTAAGAGACTTATTGGACATTTAGTAGTATTATTTCTAATACTAAGTTACTATATATTCTTTTTCTCTCACTTTCCCAAACAAAAAGAAAAAGATAGAAACATTGAAGGAAAGAAGAAAGAAAGGAAAGGAAAGGAGAGAAAAGAGGAAATAGGAGAAAAAGCTCAAGAACATCAAGATCATCATCATCCATTCATCAAATCTTCACCCAATCTTCTCATCATCTTCATCTTGCTCATCTCTCCAAGGTGGGTTCTAGTTAGAACAATAGTTTTAGAGTTTTTGAAATGTTTGAGTTAGGTTAGAATTATTAAAAATTGATAATCTAACGGTTAAAAATCGATATAAATTGTGTAGTATGATCACATTATGCATATAAACATTGTTGATGCTTGTTTGTGTTGTTTGGAATTGATTTGGGATAAGAAATGGTGATTTTGGGGGGGGGGGGGGGGGGGGGAGGGGGGAGGGTTTGGGGCCATGGAACCCGTAAGGAGAAATTCTGGTTCTGGTGTGATTCGCCAGGCGAATTAGGTCTCGCCACCTATTCGCCCGGTGAAGTGCTGGTGAAAGGGATTCGCCAGGCGAAAACCGAATTCCCCAGGCGAATTTGGAGAGACAGAATGTGTTAGCTACTGGAACTTTTGATTTTCTGAAATTGGGGTTTCGCCACTTGATTCGCCAGGCGAAGTGCTGGCGGAAGGGAATTTCGCCAGGCGAAGTGCTGGCGAAGGGGGATAGGCCAGGCGGAATACATATTCGCCAGGCAAATCTGCCTGGGACAAAATAATTTTCTTTACTTCAAAAATCCGTAACTTTTGACTCGTTTATCGGATCTAAGAGTTCTGTATATCGTTGGGAAGCTAAGGAAATACTCTATGCAATGGAAGTGAAAAATGTTAATTTTATCGACGGACCAAATAATCGAGAAAGTTCAAAAGTGTTTTAATTATGTTGTAATTGTTATAAATTATTCTATTATAAAATTGTGAGATGCCTTGCATATCCTATTATTGGTTAACATGATTGTAATTGAATATGCATGTTAATATGGAAAAAGAAATAGGAAGAGTGAGGAAAAACCCCTTATGAACTATAGGAGAATTTAGAAGTTGGAAACACTATTATGGATCATGTGGTTAACCTTTGTGGGTTTTAGCCGGCAAGAGAGGCCGGGAGGCATTATAGCCTTGTGATTGTCGAACACAATCGTATTTGTTGTATGTAATCATGTAATCGTAACCGGTTTATCTTGAGTGTAGTTTCATGAGTCTCAGACTCCTCTGAAATGGATGCACAACTACTTGACAGGTTTGATTCCCCGTGCTGTACGAATGGCGCCCATGGAGCATATGCTTGTGACGGTAAAAGGCCCGTGTGAAGTGACGGTTCATAACGGTAAAAGGCCCGTAGAACCCGAATCCATTCGTATGTCAAGTAGGTTACAAGGATCTATGACTCAGGTCGCCTTCTAGACGTAGAAGCGGACGGGAACAGGAGGTACCTTGGTATGGTTATTGATTAGTGATACTTTGAGTTGATGAACTCATGGCATGTTTCCATATAGTGTGGGAATTGTAAAGTGCGAACTCAAGAGTCGTTTCCTTTTTCCCCGGACTTGAGTTAGGATTGTTAGAACCTTTTAATCCGAGAGAATCCATAAGATAGGGAACTCACTGAGATTTGATGTATATCACTCCACGTTGTTGATGTATTTCAGGTGCTTCAGGTTCCGAGAAGGGTAAGGATAAGGTCGTGTGATATTTCCTTGCTTGTTGATGGCTAGCTTCCGTAGCGGAGTTTATTTTGAGATCATTGTTGATCTAGTTCTTAGTTTTTATCTTTTGAACATCTTGTGTATAATATGCCTTAGGTTTTGTACTTGTACTTTAGGGCATTTATTTGTATACAATGTGTTAACTAGGAGCTTATGTGTTTCAGTACCAAACACTTGGATCTATATATAATATTTATGCTTTGATGTATGAGTTTTATATATGGGTGTTATAGTTGGTATCAGAGCAGGTCGTATCCTCGACCTAGCCATGAAATAGTATAAGTATTTCTTTCTGTTTCATATACGTTGTGTCGCCATTTGTCTTAAGTGTTATATTTATGGTATTGAGCCTGATCAACTTAATCCTATTTGTATGACCTTTAGGAACATGGCTGAAGGACATAGAAACACTCGTGGTAGACCCTGCACCACTTCTGAAGGGACTAATCCGCCGGGCGGCGATGGCAATGCTCCTCTGTATCAGTTTATACAACAGATGCAGCAGCAACAGAATCTATTCATGCAGCAAATGGTGTAACAAATGAATGGAGGCTTGCACCCTACGGTGGTTGCTCCAGAAGATGAAGGTGGGAAATTATGGGATTTTATCCGCATGAATCCCCCAGAATTTCATGGTGGATTGGATCCCGTGAAGGCTCACGAATGGATTTCTGGTATGGAGAGGATTTTCTTGATAGTCCAGTGCAGCGAGGAGAACAAAGTGTTGTTCGCCTCTCACTCATTGAAGGGTCCCGCTATGAGATGGTGGGAGAGTGCCTCGACTTTAATGGTTATTCAGGAAGTGCCAAAGGTTTGGGAGCAGTTCAAGGTTGTTTTCATGGAGAAGTATTTTCCGAGCTCTTTGAGAACTCAGAAAGAGTTTGATTTTCAACAACTAAGTCAAGGTAGTATGACTGTGGCCAGTTATGCTAAAAAGTTTGAAGACATGGCTGCTTATTCTAGGCAGGCTATGTATGCTCCAGATGAGAGGTGGAAGGTGGACCAATTTATTTTTGGACTTAGAGCTGAAATATCCCATAGTGTATCTCAGAGGGAGTTTACTACTTATGCTGAAGTTTTAAGGCAATGCTATGTAGATGAACATAGTTTGAAGAAAGTCCAAGCGGAAGGTGTTACGAGTAGGGTGAATCAAGGGGATCGCGGAAGATCCAACCAAAAATTCAGGCCTAGGCAATAAGCCTTCAAAGGAAAGCAAGTTTAAGATTCAAGGGCGAGTACACCTCCGGTGTGTCGCACATGTGGAAGGATGCATTATGGAAGGTGTGGTATAGACAATATGAAGTGTTACCAATGTCAGAAGATGGGTCATCTGAAGAGAGATTGTCCTCAGAATAGGACTCAGACACAAGGAAGGGTTTATACCTTAGATGCAAGGAAGAAGAAGAGTGACAACTCCTTAATTGTCGGTACGTGCTTCGTTAACGGATTTCCTTGTTTTGTTCTATTTGATTGCGGAGCTACACACTCTTTTGTATCGATGCAATGTATGAAGCGACTTGGGTTGCGGTCTGTTCCTTTGTCTCCTCCTATGGTGGTCACTACCGCCATGAATGAAATAGTCGAGACACCGTTGATGTGTGAAAACTGTGTTTTGTCTGTGGACGGTAGAGTTTTTCAGATTGATCTTATTTGTCTACCGCTTAAGAAAGTTGATGTCGTTTTGGGAATGGATTGGCTTTCTGCTAATTTGGTGTTTATTGGGTGTGAAGAAAAGCTCATCATCATTCCATCTATTGATGCTACCCCGAAAGTTGTCTTAACAACTATTCTAGAAGGTACGATTGGAATGATAAATTTCTTGTTCGAAGAAGAGAAATCTGTTCTTCTGGTTCTCACTAAGGAAGGGAGTAGCGACCTTCAAGTTTCGAACATTCCTGTAGTTTGTGAGTTTTCAGAAGTCTTCCCCGAAGATGTCACTTCTCTTCCTCCGGAGAGGGAAGTGGAATTTTCTATTGACCTGGTACCGGGAACGGCTCCTATATCCGTTTCTCCGTATCGGATGGCACTGCTTGAATTGAGAGAACTGAAGGAACAATTGGAAGAGCTTTTGGCTAAGCATTTTGTTAGACCTAGTGTCTCACCGCGGGGAGCTCCAGTATTATTAGTAAAGAAGAAAGACGGCGGGATGCGGTTGTGTATTGAGTATCGTCAGCTGAATAAAGTCACCATTAAGAACAAGTATCCCTTGCCAAGGATAGACGACCTATTAGATCAATTGAAAGGAGCCTGTGTGTTCTCGAAGATTGATTTGAGGTCGGGTTATCACCAAATCCGAGTGAAGAGTTCCGATGTACCTAAGACTGCATTTAGGACCCGTTATGGTCATTACGAATTCTTAGTGATGCCTTTCGGTGTGACTAATGCTCCAGCTATTTTTATGGATTATATGAATCGGTTATTTCAAACTTACTTGGATCAATTTGTTGTGATCTTCATTGATGACATTCTTATCTATTCCCGTACTCCGCAAGTGCACGAAGAACATTTGAGAATCATCTTATCGATCTTACAAGAGAAGCAACTTTTTACCAAGTTAAGCAAGTGCGAGTTCTGGATGTCTGAAGTTAGTTTTCTTGGTCACGTTATATCACAGGGTGGTGTAGCGGTGGATCCGTCAAAGGTTGAAGCTGTGGTTAGTTGGGAGAGACCGAAGAACATATCGGAAATTAGAAGTTTCTTGGGTCTAGTAGGCTACTACAGAAGGTTTATCAAAGGCTTTTCGCAATTAGCATTACCCATGACTAAACTTACTCGGAAGGATTGCCCCTTTGAGTGGGATTCGGCGTGTGAACAAAGTTTTATGAGTTTGAAAGAAAGATTGACTACAGCTCCCGTTCTGATTATTCCTGACCCTAACAAGTCGTATGAGGTATTTTGTGATGCGTCTAAGATGGGATTGGGGGGCGTCTTAATGCAAGAAAGTCACGTTGTGGCTTATGCTTCTGGACAATTGAAAATTCACGAGAAGAATTATTCAACGCACGATTTGGAATTAGCGGCGGTGGTGTTTACTTTGAAAGTGTGGCATCACTATTTATATGGAATGATTATGTTTAACCAAAGAATGTGCGTTCCGAACGATGCGACTTTGAAAAGAAGATTTTAGAGGAAGCGCATAAGGGTGCCTTCACTATACATCCGGGTTCTTCAAAGATGTATCAAGATTTAAAGAAGGACTATTGGTGGTCCGGTATGAAAAGAGACGTTGCGGTCTTCGTGTCGGAATGTGCGGTATGCCAACAAGTTAAGATTGAACATCAAAGACCGGGTGGATTATTACAACCATTAGAAATCCCAGTTTGGAAATGGGATAGTATTTCTATGGATTTTTCAGTAGGTTGACCTCGTACGCAAGGTGGTTATGATTCGATTTGGGTAATAGTAGATCGGTTGACAAAGTTGGCGCATTTCTTGGCCGTGAAGACTACCTTCAAGGCAAGTCATCTTGCGAGGTTGTTTATTGCAGAAATTATAAGATTGCACGGTATTCCCTCTGATATTGTGTCGGATAGAGATCCGAAGTTTACTTCAAGATTTTGGAAGGTTTTTCAACAAGCTATGGGGACGGAGTTGCGTTTGAGCACGTCTAATCATCCACAGATGGATGGTCAGACTGAGCGAACGATACAAACGATGGAGGATATGTTGAGAGCTTGTGTGTTAGAGAGTAAAGGAAATTGGAAAGAACTTCTACCATTGATTGAGTTCTCTTATAATAATAGTTATCATGCGAGCATCGGAATGGCTCCGTATGAAGCATTATATGGGAGAAAATGTAGAACACCTTTGTGTTGGGCGGAGGTTGGGGAAGATAGGATCTTAGGACCCGAAATTCTCCAAGAGACTACGGAAAAGATTCAAATGATCCGCGAGAAAATTAAACAAGCACAAGATCGACAGAAGAGTTATGCGGACAATCGAAGAAGACCTTTAGAATTTGAAGAAGGTGACCATGTGTTTTTGAAAGTTACTCCGAGATTAAGACTGAAAGGACCGTTTAAGTCACGGAAGTTAAGTCCGAGATACGTGGGACCGTATCAAGTTTTAGAAAGGATTGGCGAAGTAGCGTACAGGTTGGCCTTACCTCCTTCTCTGTCGGAAATGCATGATGTCTTTCATGTATCTCAACTTCGCAGATTTGTCTCAGATCCTCTTCAGCCGATTCTATCGGATACTGTTGAAATAGAAGCAGACTTGACGTTTGAACCTCAACTAAGCCGCATTGTGGGGAGAGAAACGAAAGTATTAAGGAATAAGGACATTTCTCTCGTTAAAGTGCAGTGGGATGTAACGCATCCGGGCGATGCAACTTGGGAACTTGAATCAGAGATGCGAGATGCTTACCCTCATCTTTTCAGGTAATCTTTAAATTCGAGGGAGAATTTCTATTTAAGGGGGGGAGGATGTAATGCCCCGTATTTTTATTTCTCCAGATAATATTATATTGTGATCAACTGAGTCCAGTGTACTCTGAGAAATTATTTGACAAAATAATTAGAGCAACTATTGAACTTAGAATAAATCCAATTAATATTATCTGACTCTGAGGTATTTTATTAATTTGGACTTAAGAGACTTTTTGGACATTTAGTAGTATTATTTCTAATACTAAGTTACTATATATTCTTTTTCTCTCACTTTGCCAAACAAAAAGAAAAAGATAGAAACATTGAAGGAAAGAAGAAAGAAAGGAAAGGAAAGGAGAGAAAAGAGGAAATGGGAGAAAAAGCTCAAGAACATCAAGATCATCATCATCCATTCATCAAATCTTCACCCAATCTTCTCATCATCTTCATCTTGCTCATCTCTCCAAGGTGAGTTCTAGTTAGAACAATAGTTTTAGAGTTTTTGAAATGTTTGATTTAGGTTAGAATTATTGGAAATCAATAATATAACGGTTAAAAATCGATATAAATTGTGTAGTATGATATCATTATGCATATAAACATTGTTGATGCTTGTTTGTGTTGTTTGGAATTGATTTGGGTTAAGAAATGGTGATTTTGGGGGGGTTTGACGCCATGGAACCTGTAAGGAGAAATTCTGGTTCTGGTGTGATTCGCCAGGCGAATTGGGAGTTCGCTGGGCGAATTAGGTCTCGCCACCTATTCGCCAGGCGAAGTGCTGGCGAAAGGGATTTGCCAGGCGAAAACCGGATTTGCAGGCGAATTTGGAGAGACAGAATGTGTTAGCTACTGGAACTTTTGATTTTCTGAAATTGGGGTTTCGCCACTAGATTCACCAGGCGAAGTGCTGGCGGAAGGGAATTTCGCCAGGCGAAGTGCTGGCGAAGGGGGATTGGCCAGGCGGAATACATATTCGCCAGGCGAATTTGCCTGGGACCAAATAATTTTCTTTACTTCAAAAATCTGTAACTTTTGACTCGTTTATCCGATCTAAGAGTTCTATATATCGTTGGGAAGCTAAGGAAATATTCTATGCAATGGAAGTGAAAAATGTTAATTTTACCGACCGACTAAACAATCGAGAAAGTTTAAAAGTGTTTTAATTATGTTGTAATTGTTATAAATTATTCTATTATGAAATTGTGAGATGCCTTGCCTATCCTATTATTGGTTAACATGATTGTAATTGAATATGCATGTTAATATGGAAAAAGAAATAGGAAGAGTGAGGAAAAACCCCTTATGAACTATAGGAGAATTTAGAAGTTGGAAACACTAGTATGGATCATGTGGTTAACCTTTGTGGGTTTGAGCCGGCAAGAGACGCCGGGAGGCATTATAGCCTTGTGATTGTCGAACACAATCGTATTTGTTGTATGTAATCATGTAATCGAAACCGGTTTATCTTGAGTGTAGTTTCATGAGTCTCAGACTCCTCTGAAATGGATGCACAACTACTTGACAGGTTTGATTCCCCGTGCTGTACGAATGGCGCCCATGGAGCGTATGCTTGTGACGGTAAAAGGCCCGTGTGAAGTGACGGTTCATAACGGTAAAAGGCCCGTAGAACCCGAATCCATTCGTATGTCAAGTAGGTTACAAGGATCTATGACTCAGGTCGCCTTCTAGACGTAGAAGCGGACGGGAACAGGAGGTACCTTGGTATGGTTATTGATTAGTGATATTTTGAGTTGATGAACTCATGGCATGTTTCCATATAGTGTGAGAATTGTAAAGTGTGGACTCAAGAGTCGTTTCCTTTTTCCCCAGACTTGAGTTAGGATTGTTAGAACCTTTTAATCCGAGAGAATCCATAAGATAGGGAACTCACTGAGATTTGATGTATCTCACCCCACGTTGTTGATGTATTTCAGGTGCTTCAGGTTCCGAGAAGGGTAAGGATAAGGTCGTGTGATATTTCCTTGCTTGTTGATGGCTAGCTTCCGTAGCGGAGTTTATTTTGAGATCATTGTTGATCTAGTTCTTAGTTTTTATCTTTTGAACATCTTGTGTATAATATGCCTTAGGTTTTGTACTTGTACTTTAGGGCATTTATTTGTATACAATGTGTTAACTAGGAGCTTATGTGTTTCAGTACCAAACACTTGGATCTATATATAATATTTATGCTTTGATGTATGAGTTTTATATATGGGTGTTACATTCGGTATTCACAATTGGGTTTTCCCCTTGGAGATTTGGTTTTCCCCCTGAAATTTTAAAATTCTGTCTTTTTCCCCCTAGGTAGAAAAATTACCCCCCTGTAAAATATTTTTTTTTATTTACCCCCCTGGTTTTTACATGCTTAGGGGGGTACCCCAAAATTTCAGGGGGGTAATCCAAAAATATTTTTTTAAAGGGAGGAAAATTAAAACTCGCCAATATTACAGGGGGGTAAATGACTATTAACCCAAAAAAATAAAAGAAAAATTAAAAAATTCAAATATTTGAAAAAGGCGCCAAGAACACATCTTTTTCCTCGCGCGTAGAAGCTTGGAATTGATTGAAGACCCTTGGAACTCTTTGAGGTATCCCAACTGCAACTTGGCTCAAGTGTGATTTGAAGGTTTGTGATTCTGATGTTACAAATGATGAAGAAGTGTTTAAATATCTTCTATATTATATATATGATGTGTCTACACTCTTGGTTTTGGGGGAATTGCTCTCTATTTGAAATTTTGAACCTTACTTGCTAAAGAAGCAAATTCTGGTTCATGAGAAGGAAATGAGAGAAAACATGAGTGAAGATGTTTTGGGGTGTCTTAATCAATCACAAATGACCTTTATTTATAGTAGACGAAGTTTGTTTTACAAGGAATAATGAATGGAGGCTGATCACTATGAGTAGCTATGTAGCCAATGACTTGGATAATTCAAAAGTGCCAAGTCTCCTCTAGCTTGACTCAATTCAATTTCTGCAGGTTTGAACACTCAGAGCTTGGATTGAATCTTGACTGGTTTGGATTGGTATGGCTTGGTTCATGACACCTCAATGCATTGCATTAATGTAACCTTGCCAAAATTGAATTTCAAAGTTCATGTCATGATGGATTAGCACATGCTTATGCGGAATTCTTGACTCCTTAGTCAAGTATCAAGTGAGTCATCAGAATTTTTGTGTTTTTGAAAGATGAAAAAGTTGGCAAAGTGACATAAATTGAATGAGAAAATTGTGTGGCACACGTCATGCATTCATGCTATCTTGCAGATTTTTAGGTCATGTTGTAAGGCTTGTAACTTCTTGCTCAAGTTGAATTAGAATGAGTTCTTGTACTATTTGGAAAGACCATATATCATACTTCAACTTTGATGTTTAACTTTAGTCTTGATTCATCTTTTATCATGATGGAAAATGCTCCCAAAGTTGGACAAAACATGAGACAAATTCTGTCTCAAATTTTTCTAAGTGTTTGAAAAATGTTAATTTCTTACTTTTTGTGATTTTGATTAATCCATAACTCAAAATCCATGAAGATTTGGAATATGGTGCAGTTGACAATCTTGTTGTATGTAATGAGAGCTTTCATTTGACCTTTGGATGAAAGAAAAAGGTTACTTGGATCACAAGTTATGGTCTTGCAAAGTTGGGTAAAAATCACTTTTTTTCATGACTTAGTGAAATTTCAAGTTTCTCAAGATTACCCCTTTTGCAAGTAACCTCACTTTTCTTGATTTTTCTTGATGGATGATGATCTAAACCATAAGTTAACATTGTCTTTGACTTCAAGAAGCCATGCTTGAATCATTTCCCAAGGTTTGAGATCATGTCTTGGTCAAAAGTCAAATGTATGGTTGACTTTTTCTCAGAAACCCTAGTTTGAGGTCCAGATGAATTTGAATCCTTATATTTCTCATGAACAAAGTTCTTTGTGTCAATTTGAACTTGTAAGAGGATAAATATGAAATATTTGAGGTCTTTAAAACATTCCTTGAGGTTTTGGCTCATGCCTTGCTCCAAAAGTCAACTTAGGGGTGAATTAGGTCAAGAAACCCTAATTCCTGATTTTTGATGAATGCATCCCCTGAGGCTATTTTGAACTTATGATTGGATCCATGCGGTCCCTTTGAGCTTCTTGGATCATGTTTTGAAGTATTGGCTCATGCCTAGATGAAAATTTCTCTCTGGAGGCCTTGGTCGACCAAAACCCTAATTTGGTGATACTGATGATCTTGAGGCTTAATCAACTTGAAATGTTGCACTCTTGTGCTTGATTCTTGATATTTGAGACCTCTTGATCCTTCATGGATGTTTGAGAGGTTTTACAAGTTGAAGATCATGTCAATTCTTGATTGATCCTTTGTCTGAGTGCTCTGAGGGGGTTTAAAACCCTAATTCTTGATTGAGGTGAATGCTCAACAATCTTTGAGAGGATTAATGAGGTTTGAAGATACCTTCATATTGTGGTGATGATTTGCATAAATGATGTAAAATCTCGTGGTCAAAATTTAGGGTATGACAGGAATCACAAAAACACTTGGCATAAAAGCCTCAACAGAATTATTTGTTTGAAAAGGGAGTTCTTCGCAAAATAAAACCAAATAGGAAAATACGCAACATAAAACAATATAGGAAAACCCATTACCCTTGTGTTAAGTATCATAACAACTCCAATTATAGACCCAGATGAGAAGCAACTAAAGCGGCACAACACCGTCCTCAAGTTAAAGTTCTTACTCAAGTACCTGATTATCTGTACTCCAATGGAGTAATGACGCAAAACCACAAAAAGTGGGTGAGAATATATTCAAATAATAAAGGGTGCATAAATATTATGGATAGATTCACATAGCTAAAAAATCATCCACACAACAGCAAACACACCAATGTCATGTATTCACACCTCACTCACATTGAAATCATTCAATCACAATCATGCAATGTAATGCACAAATGACTCGACTCGTGCTGGTCCAGGTCTCCACTTTGAACATGACTCACAACTCAACTCTATATGTATGTGGTACCAACTCAACGTCTAGTTCTTCAAACGAACTAGGTCCCAATCTCTGTGAACCCTGAGCCCTTAGTCTGATCTCCAAGCCCCCACTCAAGGCTTAAGACAAGTCACTAGTCCCTATTCTGAACTAGCGAACATGCCTCTTTCACAACAACGACACATATGATGAATTTCATACAAAATGCAGTACAATCCCACTCTGATTATACATAATTACTCAACACAACAAATGTAATACAGTCCCACTCTGACTGTAAACAAATATATTTGATGCTGAGTCGAGTAGTCGGATAAGGGTGAGCACGGACTAGACTATAGTAGCAGGAAAGATCGTACAATGAAGAGAGCTAGACAAGCCTCACACAAAACCTGGACTGAGCAGGGAACCCGCCTCCCACCATGCCGAGTTCTCACGAGGCCGGGAACCCCATCCCACCAACCCGGCATCGATGACCGGACACAAGCTCGTCGAATGTCACTCCAACTTTTGTAACGGCGACGACGCATCAATACGGATGTTACCAAGAGCTTCAAAGCCTGTATCCATGGAGGAGGTTACGGCAATGATGGCTTCATAACGCCAGAAGGCAAAAAGACTTCTCTTAATGGCTTATATTAATAGAAGCCATTATATAATGGGACTCCCGCATAAGGGTTAAACAAGACATTCATCTTGAGGCAGTATACATCACCTGTACAGCCCTCAAATCCCCAAATATTCATCTCAACATACTCCACAGTATTGACAGCGTAGCTCTCTTTTTCTAAAGAGAATGAGAGTTTGCACTTTTGGTGTTCTAACCATTTTTGGCTAGAACATTTGGCGCCCAGCGTGGGGCCTAGGTAAAACTTTCCTAGGCCACACCCCTTACTAACGACATGACTTCTGAAGGATATCCTCCAGACATGGCTCAACTACTAGCCATGATAGAAACCATGAGACAGTAGAATGAAACGTTGCAAGATAGTATACAAGAGTTGTAGCAGCAAAGTCAAGTTGATTTTGATATTGAGGAGGAGGTTCTCAAACCTCAACCTCTCTCTCAAGAGATATGGGATGACCACGTACTTGAAAAATTCAAAGCACCATCATTAGCTTCTTACGATGGGAAGACAGATCCATAGGAGCATGTCACTGCCATCAACAATCAGATGCCCATAGTTGCCCCTTCTGACTGATTAAAGTGCAAACTCATGGCCGGAACCTTGAAGGATGTAGCCCTAAGATGGTACATGAGCCTTCCTTGGCTCTCCATCATAAGCTACGTGGACTTAACTAAGAAGTTAGTACAACACTTCTCAGCAAGCAAACACCGGAAGGTATCCACGATAGCATTGTTCAGTGTTTGACAGAAGCAGGCGGAACCACTACATGAATACTTGGCTCGGTTCAATGAGGAAACCCTTAAAGTATCTCATCCGAATCAGGATGTGTTTGTGGGGGCTTTTCAACACGGATTGCGAGCCGGGCAATTCAACGAGTCATTGGCTCAAAAGCCGGCTATTAGCATGGACGAGATCACTACCCGGACCGAATGTTACATCAAAGGAGAAGAGAGTAACCAAGATAAAAGAGCTCGGGATGACAATTAAAAGACAAAAAGCAAAGAAGAGGTGTCAAACAGGAGGAAGTAGCATCCTTGGGGAGCTGCATGTGAACAACACGCTCCCAGACCATACAGACAGCCGTACGAGCCAAACAGAGACCTCACCCCGCTAAATACAAGCAAGGGAGACACCCTTAAAGAATTCGGCCGCATAAATCTGTTACCTGAGCTTCAAAGCCCTAAAAAATCCAAAGCAATCATGGAAAGGTAGCCTGAAGCTTGGTGTAATTACCATTGTGTACGGGAACATCACACCGAGGACTGTCAGCGGCTGAAAAAGGAAATTGAAGCCCTAATCCAGAGGGGACATTTATTGACATATGTGAAAGATTCTCAACCCCTAGATACAAGAGAAGTCCTCCCCGAAGTGATAAGGAACCATAAAGGTCATCCTGGAAAAGGGTTCAGATGCCAAGGAGGGTCATGAGACGAAGGCAGTCCAATACACTCTAAACACCATTTCTGGAGCATTTGATGGGGGTAAAGGAACAAGTCCAGCCAGAAGGAGATATGCTAGAACAGTTATGCATGTAAAACAAAGGCCCTCGGAAAAACCAGAAGGAAACTTAGATGTTGTAACCTTCTCCGAGCGAGAAGCCCTAGGAGTCCTAGCCCACAAAAATGACCCTATGGTCATCAAAGTGCAAGTATGAGATCGGAGCATGAAGAGGGTACTAGTAGACCCTGGAAGCTCAGCCGACGTATTGTACTGTAATGCATTCAGAGGAATGAGGCTTGATGCAACCAAGTTGCTACCATTCAAAGATGGTTTAGTAGGATTCTCGGGAGAGCAGGTTCGGGTGCTCGGACATCTAGTATTACCGACTACCTTTGGCGACATTGATAATGCAAAAACTATCCAAGTAAGGTACTTGATAATTAATGTCGCTTTGCCCTATAACATCATTATAGGCCGACCATCATTCAACACCCTCGAGGCTTCGTTTTCAACACTATATTCGACCATAAAATTTCCTCTTGGAGACGGTCGGGTTGGGATCGTTAAAGGCGACCAGGGGCTAGCGAGAGAGTGTTATAAGGATAGCTTAAAAATGAGAAGAAAAGAACCAGCAAGAGAAGCAAATTCCAGGATTCCCCCCAAAGTCCACTTGGTTAGCATGGTGCATGACAAAGGAACGAAACAAATCCAGGTCAAACATCTACCGACCCATGATACACCCATGAGAGTTAAATCATTCCCTGAAGAAAAGAACGGGATCGTGCAAGCATTTAAGGACAACCTAGTTCTTTCTCCCGGGAAACCTCACAGGTAGAATCTGGGGTATCAAAGCAAGCCCGAAAATGCATATCTTCCAGATAGCCTGGAAAAGGATTTATCCTCTCCTTCAGAAGCATGGAAACCCTACTCATAATGTCCCGAGTACATTAACAATCGTCTCGATGAAATCGAAGGGATGGTGGAACGAGAATCCATAAACTTTTCACCTCCTGAAGACAGTATCAGCAAGGACGACAACCCCTCAGAGACTTAGGATACCTTGGGACAACCATGTGGAAAATTTGACTTCCAAGTAAAGTATACCGCTCCTGAGAGCTCTTGCATTGGGTTTGAAGACATTCATCCAATTGGATGGGAAGATCCTTCCAATCAAGGAGCATGCAAGTTAGAAACACTAGAAGGAATAGAAATACCTAGGACAGGGAATGTATCCAATCTTAGCCTATACTTCAAATAAATCTTATGTAATCTAATAATAAATAAAGGATCCGGGTTGCACTCTTTTCCTTTGCAAGGGCAAGGGTTTCTAACGAGGCACCTAGACTTAAAAAATTGTCATATCTTGTTGATAGGTAATCAGCTAGAAATGGTGAGTTACAACTTTATAAACTCCTATAAAACGTGTCGACTTGCTCCGCGTACATAGGTCGCCCATGAACGGGTTGATAAACTCCTATAAAACGTGTCGACTTGCTCCGCGTACACAGGTCACCCATGAACGAGTTGATTAAACTCCTATAAACACATCGACTTGTTCCGCGTACATAGGTCGCCCATGAACGGGTTGATAAACTCTTATAAACGCGTCAAATTGCTCCGCGTACATAGGTCGCCCATGAACGGGTTGATAAACTCCTATAAAACGTGTCGACTTGCTCCGCGTACATAGGTCGCCCATGAACGGGTTGATTAAACTCCTATAAACGTGTTGACTTGCTCCGCGTACATAGGTCGCCCATAAATGCTCCGTGTACACGGGTTGAACAAACATGTCTACTATTTTCGTGCATATAGGCCGGACAATCAACTATAAAAATGATGAAACATCCAAGCATAAACACGTCAAAAGAAACATGGGGCTTGCGAGTATCAAAGTCATACATGGCCAACTACCAAAGGCTAATAAGAACTGGAAACAAATCTTTGATAAAAGGACATCCGAGTCTATACTATAATCGGCACCTAAGCCTACAGGAGTCCAGGGCTCTCAAAAGTATGAAGACTATACACACAAGATAGCTAAAGGCTCCTTAATAATTAGCCTCATGGTAAGCTATCTGAAACGTCTTGGAAATTAAGCACAGTAAAAATAATACTCGGCAATCTATAATCGGACACCTTAAGTTAATCTAACTTAGTGCCCGAGGGGTTGGATATATGTACGGGATTATTTTACAAAGGAATAAACACGACAAACAGAAATGACATAAACAAAAAAGCCTCATAAGGGCCAAAGATCGTACGTTACAAAGCCCGAAGGCTAAAAAGTCATGAGTATGAGGGGGGACAACACCACACTTCATCGCCAAAATGTAAAAGTGCATCCAGAAGGATGACTAACTAAAACAAAAAACATCATGATTAAGTAGCGACCGAAGTATCATTAGCAACATCATTTTGGGTCGGGTTCACATTCCCGTCAGCGTCATTAACCGGGCCTTGAGCTCTCTCCGGGCTGTCCGACTCCAGCTCGCCAACATCCACAAGACGGCCATCCTGCACCACCTTAAAGTAATTCATCTCTAACAAATGCAGGCCAAGATGGAGACAGAGAACTTAATCTTTAGCTCTCTCATAAGCTTCATCACCGACAGACAAAATATCGATCTGAGCTTTCTTCAGAGCTTCTCTAAGGTTGTTGTTGGATAATAAAAGCTCGACATTAGCGGCCTCGGATGCCTGCAATTGGTTAGTAAACTAGGCATTAGCATTCTCAGATTCCTTCAACTGGTTAGTAAGCCCGGCTAAAGCTGATTGGTGATCAGATTCCAATGTCTCTTTTTCCTTTCTCGAGTTATCCAAATCCTTCTCCAAGCTAGAAATTTTCTTAGACTGAGATTCCTTCAGCTAAACAACTTCATCCTTAAACTTGGACTCAAGCTTCTCAGAGTTATCAGATAATTCAAACAAGCCACGGGCGAGGACAACACACCTCATCAAATAAGAACTAAGATTCTGAGTAATTTTCTGATGACCAATGGATTTAAATTTGTTAACATCCTCAGTTGCATTGAGATGGACACACAATTATCTCAAGATGTCAAAATCATTGGACCAAAACTTGAATTCCTCAGATGCGGAATTCTCCCCTGAGCCTCTCATGAGAGAGATAATCTTTATTTCAGCTTGATGAACATCCTCATTCATGTGAATTTTCAACCTCTTTGAGTCACCTTGACAAGCCTCGTCCTGAGCAGGTAGAATAGGAGGCTGGGGCTCGGCCTTGCTCGGGGCGGCTTTTGTGCTCGTACCCCTGGGCCATATTGGTGCCCAAACTTCTAATCCACCTAAGTCGGACTTAGATGTAGATGTACCCCCAGTTCCTCTCCGGGCTTCCCGAGCTGCTTGCATCAATTTCTTCTGCTCGGCTACAGACAGGTTAGTCATCTTGCCTACCAACAAACATCACAAGGTTAGAATAAAAAAGCAGACGAAGAATAGTTGAAATAAAAATAACTATTACCCAAGAAGACAAGGATTCGGTCATCATCTAGGGGCAACAATTCCCTAATCCTCATCATACAGAATGAATCAAGAATAGCCAGGGACTAGAGCTCCAAATCGTTCAATTTATCATAATTAAAATCGGTAATTGATTACAGATCTTTGGTCCAATAATGAGGGAAACGGGGATCCCCATCTAGAGCTTAGAACACCTGTGGACACCTTATCCCACAGCGAACTCTCAAAAAACGATCATTATAATTCTTGTAATTTGAGGTATAGGCCTGAAGAAAACTTCAGCCGGGCATTCCACTAATCTGAACCCAGCTCCGATTATCAACTCCTTTAACCTCAAAGAAGGAAAAGAATAAACCTATAGTCGGAACAATATCTAAAACCTCACAACCCCTCTCAAAGGCCTTTATAAACCCCCAACTGTTGGGACGGAGTTGAGAAGGTGCTATGTTGACGGTCTTCAACATGTCCACGTCAAAATCGGAAAAAGGGATATGGATGTTGAAATCTTCCATAATACTAGGATAAAAGTAGAAAAAGTCTTCGGAAACATCTTTTGGCCGGAGTATACATACTCTTTCATTTAGGCCGCACTGTTCTAAAATAACATCATCCTCGGAACCAGTGGAGGATATGACCCTTAGGGAGCGGATTGTAGCAATTTCCAAGTCGTTAGCAGTACTATTCTTATTGCTCATAATCTCATAATCAAAGGGAGCAGCAGTCTCTATTAGAATTTCTATAGAACCTGAAGAGTCAGAGTCAAAGTCACTTTCAGAAGTGAGAATCTCGTTATAAAACCTATCCATGGATCGCCTATACTCTTCTACCCCTACGGAATCCATCATCTCTTGCATATTTTCCTCCCATAGTCTTTTTCTCTCATCGTTACTCTTATGAATAACCTTACCCTCGTTATCACATTCCCTAAGCACCACCATTTCTGTGTTAAAGAGAAAAATGATGAAAATCAAGAGAGAAAGGAAACAAATACCTGAAGTAGGGAGCGCTTGAAGATAGGATCAGATTCGCTTAAAGACAAACACAGGAGTAAAGGAAAGAGAAGACTGGCTTTAATAAACCCAACATTCTAAAAAATGGTTAGAGACTAGCCACTCATGAGGTTTTTAAGTCATCATAACGCTAGGTGTAACGCCCCGATTTATTTTATTTATTTTCGTAATTAAAATTATATGATGTTGTGTATATGTGTGTATTGGTTGTGGTTGGGTTGCCCTTAGTATGGGGTAGTGACCTTAGAATTATAGAGAAAAAGGTATCGGAGGGTATTGGAATAATATTATATGGGTAATAATAATTAGATAATTATTAATTTAAATAATTTAGTTGGAATTATTTAGGTTTAAAATAATCAGTTTAATTATTTTATTTATTTGAAAATTGCATAATATGAGTAGAGAAACAGTAAGGGCAAGGTGGTCCATTCATGAGGATTAGTAAGGGTAAAGAAGAAAAAGCATATTAGGGGTCTAATGGTTATAGTAAGAAAGAAGAAAATTAGAAAGGAGGGAATTATTTTGTGGCCGATCGTATTCTGGAGAAAAGAGGAACGGAAGAGGGAAGCAAAGCTAGGGCTTAGAGGGCATCTGAAAAATCTTCATCTAAGGTAAGGGTGGGGTTCTTTGATCACTTAAGGGATGAATAATATATGTATGAGTGTAGACAAATCATTAGGTTCATATCTATGTATCTTTTGTTTGTTGATTGTTTCGGTGCAAAGTTGGGGTTCTTCGTGTCGATGATTCCAATAATATGTAAATTGTACAAATTGATTGGGTTGAATTGTGATTTTGTGTTGCACGTGTTGTTGTTGTGTGATAACCATGAGATTTATGTGCATTCTGGATTGTGTGGTGTTGAAATTGTAAGAATTTTGGGGTCTGAGTTATGCAGAGAACGCGACTGCAGAGTTGCAGTTCGCAGAAATTCGCCAGGCGAAGGACCCATTCCGCCGGGCGAAGCGATCTCGCTTGGAGATCACCAGGCGAAACTGAGAGGCGAGCGAAGGGTAGAAAATATGTGCTACTGGAATTTGAATGGGAGAGGGATCTCACTTCGGCTTTGTCGGGCGAGCATTAGGCGAAGAAGGAATTTCGTCGAGCGAATGAGGATTTTGTCGGGCGAAGGAGAGTTCGCTGGTGTCTCGCTGGGCGAACATCAGGCGAGCAGAACTGGAACGAACAAAATTTTAGAAAACTTTAAAATTTTATATCTTTTGATCCGTAGGTCCGTTCCAGTCGCCATTCGAATCATTGGAAAACTGGTTTCGTGTACTTTCTGTTAAAACTACTTTCAATACCAGAATTCTAACTATTTGACGCGTTAGTTACGTTTCCGCATACGTTGTGATGTGTTGAATGTTGAAATGTTGGGTTCGGTTGTGCGAATGTGTGTTGTAGCTGCGGATTGCAATTGTTGCATGTTTTGGAAGGTATATGCTGCGTGTTGAATAGTTGTGGTGTGATGTATTGGCTGTATGATAGTCATATACATTGGTAGTCATTGTGTGTTGTTGTTGATGCATAGCATGTTTGTATAACTTGTATGATACGTCGTGTGCCCATGTGGGGTGTGAGTGCCTTATCTGGATTCCTTGAAATAGAATTGTGTTATTGTTGTTGTTGAGGTGATCGTGTGCCCATGTGGGGTGTGAGCGATCATGGATGTCGTGTGACCATGTGGGGTTTGAGCGACTCATATGGAAATTTCGACGGGAATTATGATCATGAAAAGGGATCGAATTGGTACCACATGCATTGAGTCGAGTTGTGAGTCTCATTTCATTTCATTACGTTGCGTTGTGTTGTGGATTATATGATTGTCTGCTTGTGTGGGAAGTTGTAAGTGTGTTGATGTTGCGATGATAGGGTGAATTGTATAATGATTATATTCTTTTATATTTATATTATGCATTTCTTTTGTTGATTTAAGAATCTCACCCCTTCTGTTTGAATGTTACCTCCATGTGGGTAACGTGCAGATAATCAAGAATAGTGCGGAGTTGCGGTTAGTGAAGATGAAGTCCTTCGCTTTATGTTTAGAGTCAGCGTCGGCTCTGATGTGTAACACTGGGGGTTGGCGTTTGTGTGTCTATTTCTGTTGGTGGAGAATTATGTTATCTCCTATGTTGAATTTTTGTTATAATTATATATTTTCATAACTATATTTTCAATAATTATTTCATGTTGATGTTTCCGCTGCTTAAATAAAATTGAAGTTTAGACCTGGTGAATGTTTTACTATTATTATTATTGTTAGTGATTTTAAAAGAGACAAATGTTGCATATATGATTGAATGAGCAGGTGTTTGTCAAACCATAGCATCCTAAATGTTTTTGTATTGAATTTTCCTTGAATGTTACTCTGATAATTGTATTATTTTCACGCGGGGGTTTTAGGGTGTTACATAGCGGTATTACAGCAGGTCGGTCTGTCCGGCCAAGTTGTCGAGTCATTGTTGTGTGAC
This sequence comes from Lathyrus tuberosus, assembly GCA_022829125.1. Taxonomy (NCBI): domain Eukaryota; kingdom Viridiplantae; phylum Streptophyta; class Magnoliopsida; order Fabales; family Fabaceae; genus Lathyrus; species Lathyrus tuberosus. The sequence goes on along the minus strand of JALAZF010000082.1, from coordinate 7,670,368 downwards.
AGTTGATTACTGTTGATGTTATTTCCTTAACCATTGTGTTTTGTTGTTGAAGCCTAACAGATTTAGAATGGCTGGAAGGAATGATGCTGCTATTGCTACTGCTTTGCAGGTTGTTGCTCAGGTGGTACAGAACCCGCCTCATGTTGGTGAGAATGATGAGTTTCGGAAGAACATACCGCCTACCTTCAAGGGAAGATATGATCCAGATAGAGTGCAGGCTTGGCTCAAGGAGATCGAGAGAATCTTCCGGGTTATGGAATGTCCCAAGGCACAGAAGGTCCGGTTAGGTACTCACATGCTGGCTGAGGAGGCTGACGACTAGTGGGTTAGCACTTGTCAATTGTTTGGAGCAACAGTAGAGGTAATCACTTGGGTTGTGTTCAGCAAGGAGTTCTTGAGGAAATATTTTCCTGAAGATGTCTGAGGGAAGAAAGAGATTGAGTTTCTGGAATTGAAGCAGGGTAACATGATGGTTACAAAGTATGTTGCCAAATTCTCAGACCTGGCCAAATTTTACCCTCACTACAATGCGGCAACTGCTGAGTTCTCGAAATGTGTCAAGTTTGAGAATGGATTGAGACCTGAGATCAAACAGGCAATTGGTTATCAGCGAATCAGGAGGTTTCCAGATTTGGTGGATTGTTGTAGGATTTTTGAGGAAGATAGAAAAGCTCGATCGGCTCACTATAAAGGGCTGGCCTAGAGGAGGGGAAAACTACTGATGAACCGTGGGAAGCCTTATGCAGATCCAAACAGAAACACGTTGATGGCAAGAAGCTGAGTGGGGGAGGTGCCCCTGCTCCTCTTAAGTGTTACAGGTGTGGTGAGCTAGGTCATCGTGTCAGTGAGTGCACGAGTGATGTGAAGAAATGCTTCAAGTGTGGGCAAGCAGGACATCTCATTACTGACTGCAAGGTTAAGGTGGTTACTGTTACAACTGTAGAGAATAGGGCCATATTAGTACTCGTTGCCAGAAGCCGAAGCAAGCTTCAACTGGAGGAAAGGTGTTCGCTTTGACAGGGACTCAGACTTCCAGTGATGACAGAATGATCAGAGGTACATGTTACATTAATAATACATCTTTGATTGCTATTATTGATACTGGTGCTACTCACTCATTTATTGCTGCTGATTGTGTGAGAAGGCTAGGCCTTGTTGTTTCTCCTATGAAGGAAGAGATGGTTGTCGAAATTCATGCAAAGGGATCGATGACCAATTCCCTAGTTTGTTTGAATTGTCCACTATCAATCTTTGATAAGGACTTTGGTGTGGATCTTATTTGCTTGCTGTTGGGAAATCTTGATGTGATCTTGGGTATGAACTGATTGGAGTTCAATCATGTTCATATTAACTGTTTTAACAAGTAGGTGTGATTTCTTGCTCCTTAGGAAGAGGAAGAAGATGGTTTTCTATCTGCTAGAGAGTTGAGAGAGATCTTAGAGGAAAAAGCTCAAGTGCTTGCATTGTTTGCATCCTTGTCAGTGGAGAGTGAGCAGGTGATTAATGAATTGCAAGTAGCGCGTGATTTCCAGAAGTGTTTCCAGATGATATTACGGATGTACCGCCAGAGAGAGAAATGGAGTTTACTATTGATCTTGTCCCTGGTACCAGACCTATTTCTATGGCACCATACAAGATGTCAACATCAGAATTAACAGAGCTGAAGAAGCTATTGGAAGAGTTGTTAGAAAAGAAATTTGTGAGACCAAGTGTATCGCCTTGGGGAGCTCCAGTGTTGTTGGTGAAGAAAAAGGATGGCACTACGAGGTTATGTATCGATTACAGACAGCTGAATAAAGTGACGATTAAGAACAAGTATCCGCTTCCAAGAATAGATGATTTGATGGATCAATTAGTGGGTGCCGGTGTGTTTAGCAATATTAACTTGAGGTCGGGTTATCATCAAATACGAGTAAAGGATGAAGATATTCAGAAGACGACTTTCAGGACCCGATATGGACATTATGAGTATGTAGTGATGTCGTTCGGAGTTACTAATGCACCTGATGTATTCATGGAGTATATGAATCGAATTTTTCATGCTTACTTGGATCAATTTATGGTTGTCTTGATTGACGACATTCTAATATATTCTAAGTCAGAAGAGGAACATGTTGAGCATTTGCGGATCGTGCTGCAAGTGTTAAAAGAAAAGAATCTCTAAGCTAAGTTATCTAAATGAGAATTCTGGTTGAGAGAGGTAAGTTTTCTTGGGCATGTTATTTCAGGTGATGGGATTGTTGTGGATCCATCCAAGGTAGATGCAGTTCTATAGTGGGAGGCTCCGAAATCAGTAATTGAGATTAGAAGCTTTTTGGGCTTGGCTGGTTATTACCGTAGGTTTATTGAAGGCTTTTCGAAGTTGGCACTTCCGTTGACTCAGTTGACTTGCAAAGGTAAAGCGTTTGTGTGGGATGTTCACTGCGAGAAGAGTTTCATTGAGCTGAAGAAGAGATTGACTACAGCTCCAATTTTGATTCTACCCGAACTAAATGAACTGTTTCTGGTGTATTGGGATGCTTCTTTGATGGGTTTAGGTGGTGTGTTAATGCAGGATGGTAAGGTTGTGGCTTATGCTTCACGGCAGTTAAGGGTCCATGAGAGGAATTATCCAACTCATGATTTGGAATTAGCTACAATGGTGTTTGTATTGAAAATTTGGAGGCACTATCTTTATGGTTCCATATTTGAAGTGTATAGTGATCATAAGAGTTTGAGGTATCTGTTTGATCAAAAGGAGTTGAATATGAGACAAAGAAGGTGGTTAGAATTCTTAAAGGATTATGATTTCGGCTTGAACTATCATCCCAGTAAAGCTAATGTTGTGGTTGATGTTTTGAGTCGAAAGACCTTGCATATGTCTGCTATGATGGTTAAAGAGTTAGAATTGATTGAGAAGTTCAGAGATATGAGTTTAGTTTGCGAAAAGACACTGCATAGTGTGATATTGGGCATGCTAAAGATCAACAATGAATTTCTTAAAAGTATCAGAGAGGGTTAGAAGTTGGATGTGAAACTGGTGGATTTGATGATTGGAAATGAACAGACAGAAAGTAACGAATTCAGAGTGGATGAACAAGGTGTGTTGAGGTTCCGTGATAGGATTTGTATTCCTGATGATTCTGAGTTGAAAATAATGATTTTAGAGGAAAGTCACATGAGTAGCTTGAGTATCCATCCAGGAGCTACAAAGATGTATCAAGACTTGAAGAAGATATTTTGGCGGCCTGGATTGAAGCGTGATGTGGCTATGTTTGTGTAGCTTGTTTGACTTTCCAGAAGGCGAAGGTAGAACATCAGAAACCTGCTGGGTTGATGCAACCGTTAGATATTCCAGAGTGGAGGTGGGACATCATTTCTATGGATTTTGTGACGGGGTTTCCTAATACTTCGAGAGGGCATGATGTCATTTGGGTAGTAGAGGATAGACTGACGAAGTCGGCACATTTTATTCTGATTAATATCAGTTTTCCTTTGCAGAGGCTGGCAGAGATTTATATTTAGGTGATTGTGAAGTTGCATGGAGTTTCGTTGAGTATTATGTCGAATAGAGATCCAAGGTTCACTTCTAGATTTTGGGAGAGTTTGCAAGAAGCTCAAGGATCGAAACTGAGATTGAGTTCAGCTTATCACCCACAGACGGATGGACAGACGGAGAGAACTATACAATCTTTGGAGTATTTTTTAAAGGCTTGTGTGCTTGAACAGGGAGGTGCTTGGGATAGCCATTCTCCATTGATTATAATAACAGTTATCATTCCAGTATTGGAATGACGCCTTTTGAAGCTTTGTATGGTCGGAGGTGTCAGACGCCGTTGTGTTGGCATGAATCTGGTGAGAGTTGTAGCGAGTGATTTTGGACGTGGTTCTTAAGCACTGTCACTCTTTGGGGGTTACTACAGGTCGATTCATTTTTTATCCTATTAAGCTGACTAAGGAAGGGAAATAGATGTCTCAAATTAACCCTGCTTGCATACTGAGTTTAAACAGCGGTCTGTTAAGTTACGGATGTTATATGGTAATGGGGCCTCTTTCTTCTTACTTTGGTTAAAACACCGGGAATGTTCATGGGTAGGATGCTAGGACTGATGCTTTTCGATTGATGTATGAAGGTATGGGATTTGGGTTTTGGATTAGTGTGCTCGCTAAGATTTTTCTTGCAATCTTATGCCTACGTATTCCCGTTTACCGAAACAGGGAAATCAGAGCGATCGTAGTTCCTCCTATTCTATGGGAGGAAATGGTGTTTTGGTGTCTTGTTCAAAGCCCAAGACGTGAAGCTAAAGGGGGTTTATATCTTGTTCAAAGCCCAAGATGTGAAGCTGAAGGGTCTATTTGTATCTTGTTTGAAGCCCAAGATGTGAAGCTAAAAGGGTGTTGACTTTAGAGAGAATTTGTCATCTCTAAAGAGGGGTATGTTTGTCACAACTATTTATAAAGGAGAATTACTTTAACCGGGATATGTGAATCTGGTAATGCCATAATTTCCTTTATAGGGGCTTTTCAACCTAGAGGAGAAGAATTTAACTCAGTGTAGAGCAATGTTATCTTTCCTTAGGAATTTCTCATGCTAAAAGAGGGACAGTGGCATAGATGGAAATAATCCAGAGGCTTGCCGCTTACAGCAATTAGATGGGAGAAAAGGAGTTGTTGATGTTTGTATACTGTGGACGAGGCACAGCTTTTGATGCTAAAAGGTTGATTGGCTCAACCGGGGTTTTTTTATACAAAGCCTAAGAGGAGGCTATTGACCCAACAAGAGGGTGTTTTTATGTGTGTCTCGTACGAAGCCCGAGAGAGAGGCTAAAAGGGTTGACTCAACAAGAGAGTGTTTTTATATGTCTCGTACGAAGCTCGAGATGGAGGCGAAAGGAGATTGACTCAACAAGAGAGTCTTTTATACTCAACAAGAGAGTGTTTTGTATCTCGTACAAAGCCTGAGATAGAGGCGAAAAGGTTTGACTCAACAAGAGAGTCTTTGTATCTCGTACGAAGCCCGATATATAGGCTAAAAGGTTTGACTCAACAAAAGAGTCTTTGTATCTCATACGAAGCCCGAGATAGAGGCTAAAGGATGGCTGTTTCAGTTGAGTGACAGGTCCAATATGTTGGTTAAAAGAGAAAATCAGTTGTTATAAAGAGACTGATTAAAAGTAAGGCTATGCTTTGGGATTTGATCAGAGGATCAGGGTTATTTCCTGTTCTTTAAGGAAATGGGAAATCCATAGGGGTGTTGATATTGTCCAAGTCTGCGAGTGTTATCCCTATCTTTGAAAGGGACTTCAGAATGCCTTCGAGACCCAAGGAAGTTAGATTGTCCAAGTCTAGAGTTTTATCTTTTGTACTATTCTTAGAGAAACAATAGTAGTGGGATCTAGACTCTTTGAAAGACTGTTCAATTAAGATGACTAATTTCTATTCCTATACCTTTAGGAGGTCGTCGGGACAATTTGTACGAAGCCCAAGAGGAGGCTGGAAACTTTTAAGAAGCCGAGGGACAATTTGTACGAAGCCCAAGAGGAGGCTCTCTCCCCGAAGGAAGAATCCTTATACGAAGCCTAAGAGGAGGCTGTGAATACTTTTAAGAAGCCGTCGGGTCGTTGTACAACACCCAAGAGGAGGCGGGGATGCTTTTGGGAAGCCTGTGGGTCCTCAAACCCCGAGAAGTTCAAGACATGCCATTCACCGAGAATGGATCAAGCCAAGAAAGTTCGAGAATTTGAAAGAAACTCAAGAGATGCCATTCACGGAGAAAAGATCATCTCTGGAGAGTAGAGTTTCTTTGACAACTTCTAAAGGTGACAGTCTGAGAAAGGGTTCAAAAAGAATCTGCCTTTCACATCTCCATATTGTTTAACCCCAAGAAGAGGGAAGACTGTATCTGTTAATCCTATGGGGATCTACTTTAGTCTATTTAAGAGTGATCAACAGGGCTTAGTGCTAGACGTAGTTGCCGGGGAAACTCTAAATATCTATACTATTATTACACAGTCGATATGAGTTTATGAAAGAAGACTTACAGTGAAACAGCCCCACAGTACAGTTATATACATATGAAAGTGGTAAATGAAAGCGGGTAAACACTTACTCGGTTGTAGAGCTTCCATGCTGTATTCTTAGTTGTTCAACAAAGAAAGCTTTGATAACAATATTATATACAAAATCAAAGGAGAAAGTGCTTTGAAAAGATGTTGGGGCTTACAGCTCAAGGAGAGGCCCAAGGTTTTATCAGTGATTGCACTGTGGTTTCGAATTTATACAGGGACTTATACAAGTGACTGAGGCCCAAAAAGGTTTTCTATACAAAGGGATGGGGGTCTTACACTCTCTCAAGAGGCCCAAGAATGGGGCTTATAACACGAGGGTAGGCCCAGATGATTGGTTTTTGAATTGGCGATCGCGCCGAGGGTTTCTTTTAACGCAGAGGGACTTATACAATGCCTGAGACCCAAAATTTGTTTTGGTTAAAAGGGGATTGGGTCTTACACTCTACTAGAGGCCCAAAATTGTTTTGTATAAGTGATGGGGCTTACAGCTCAAGGAGAGGCCCAAGGTTTGTTTTTGTTTGAAATGGCGATCGCGCCGAGATTTTTGAAAACGCAGTGGGTCTTATACAATAAGTGAGGCCCAAAAATGTTTGGTTTGCTGGGTCTTACACTCTAATAGAGGCCCAAAATTGTTTGAAAATGTTTTGTGAGGACGAAAACCAAAGAAACCCTAATTTGTTATTCATTAAAAGTATATATTTAAAGAAAATCAAATAAAATACCAAATAAGTTTGAATAAACCATTTGTGATTTTTGTTTAAGGTTTGAAAAATGAGGGATTAATCACAAGGGATATTAAAACTCACTTGGTTTTGATTTTCAAAGTAAATATTCACTTTTAAAATGTTTAAAAAACATTAAAAAGGAATTTATTCACAAAAATACTAATTATATTAAATAAATAATATAAACTTAATTTTTTGTGGAATAAAATATTTCAACATTTTTGTGATTTTTTGCAAAAAGAACCAATAAAAAATAATTAAAATTGAAAGAGTTATTAATTTTCCAATTAATTAATAAAACATGAAAATATTGGAAAAAATAGCAAAAATGTGAGAAAACACAAAATGGCATGGGTGGGGTTTGAACCCACGACCTCAAGGTTATAGGGCACGTGCCTTACCACTGGGGTGGTGATACATCCATTGCTTGAAGTGAAACGACAAATATACAAGGCTTGCCTTGTTTTCTAGGCCTGGCCAAGGCAAGGCAAGACAAGTTTTGCCAAGAAACGGGAAGGTCCATAACTTTCTCATTTCTCCATGGTTGGGGACAAAATTTATATGCATCTGGCCTAGAAGTTCACAAGGAATCCAATGGTGGTGGTATTTTTTTCAGATCATACTCCCTCCTCAAAATCCGATAATGGTTTTGAAAAGGGCCTATAATTGCATTTTCTATGCTACACTTTGATACAAGCATGAATTACATGATGAATTGATCCAAACACAACATATATAACATGTATGAGGTGTATGATCAGTGGACTTCAAAGCAATGCATATTTCGGAAAGTTCAAGTCATGATGCTTACCTCTTTTTGAGCTTTTGGAGTTATCTGGGCAATCTACCAAACTTCTAGTTCCAAAAATGGTTTGATGCTTTAGACACTCTCAAATGATCCCTTGGAAGCTTTTAGGATGATTGGAATCAGCTGGAACCTGCAAAAACATAAACTGGCCCTTTCTTGCAAAAGGGGTTAAAATGGCCAAAATAACAACTCTCTCAAATGGTGTTCCAGATAAGAGGAACCATTTGGGACAGTTCAAGGATGATATTTGGAGTGTGTTTGAGGTTTTATCTGGTTTGGAAAGTGACTGATTCAAGACATGGCTTGAAAAATTCACAAAAAGCCTATCTTGAGGTTTTGAGAGGTGACTTTGTGATTTAAGGATTACAGGTCACTTGTGTGAGTTTGGATCACCTACATATGATGTTTATGAGGTGTTAGGATCATGAGCTGTGATGGAAATGCTATCTAACTCAAAAACTCAGAGTTACCTTGATAAAGAAGGTATTTTTGCCTAAAGAGAGGGATTTTGAGGAAAACATCTGTTTGATGGCTTTGGTGTACTCAAACTGAGCACAAATGAGCTCAATTTATAGTAGAGCAAGTTTGTTTTGGGATCAATAGTGAATGGCAACTGCAGCAGAGGTTTGGCCAATGGTTACACTTTGGAATCCAAGTCACCTCTAGCCATTGACTAGAGGTTAGGGAACAGGGCCATGGTTCCCTTGGTCTTGGATAAGTCTTGACTGAATTCAGTTGGAAATGGCTCAGTCCATGCCACCTTGGTGTATGCATTGAATGCTCCAATCCAAAATTGGAGTCTTGTCCCTCTTTTAGGGATTTCTAGGTTTGGCATGCTACTTCTTGTTCCAAAAACTTTGGAGGCTTAACTCAATGTTTGTCCCCTTTAGATTTGATCCTCGGATGTGTCTAAGATGATGACAAGGCTTGGAATTATCTGATTTTGCCAAATTGAGCAAAAATGCAAAATTCTGCCTAGCCTTGGCAGTTTTCAGCAAGGCATATTGCCCTTGTCATATCTCATGGCTCAAGTGGAATTTGGTGATGTTCTTGGTCATTTTGGAAAGCCCTCATATGATACAATAACTGTTTGATCATATTTGGTTGTGATACCTTTTGGATCCAAGTGAAAAATCCCCCTACATTTGGAAAAAAGTGAAGGCAGATTCTGACTTAGTGAAAATTTCACTAAGTGTTGAAAAAAAAGTGACCTTTTCACTTTTTGTGATTTTGATCATTCCATAACTCAAAATCCATGAGGAATTTGGAGGAAGGTCAGTTTTAAGCTTTTGTAGAGGGTAGTGAGATCTACAAATCAAGCTTTGGATGGGGAAAAATGGCTTTGTGGTTTAGGAGTTATGATCCTCCAAAGTTGGTACCCTTGCCACTTTGTTCATAACTTAGAAAATTTTCTATGTTTTTATGGTTACCCCTTTTATAAGTTATCCCACTTTTCTTGATTTTTCTTGATGAATGATGATTCAAATCACACATTAACATCATTTTAGGGTTAAAAAACCATTTTTGTGAAAAATCTCAAAAAGTCAAAGTTGACTTTTGTGCACAATTGACTTTTTATTAGATGAATTCCAAACTGTGCGGTCCTCTATGAAATCTAGTCCTTGACCTAAATCAAACTTAATGGATTGATTTCATAGGTGTTATAGGGTGTATTGAATCATGTCCTAGGGTTTGGGAGCATGTCCTGGTCAAAAGTCAAAGCTACAGTTGACTTTTCTCGCGAAACCCTAATTGTGGCTCTGATGAAATTGAGACTTGTTGCTCAAGCTTCTTGGATCAATCCCTTTTTGTAAATGGATCAATGTGGTTTATTAGAGACCCTCAAATCATGTCTTGAGGTATTGGCTGATGATTTGTCCCAAAAGTCAACTTAGGGGTGAATTAGGTCAAGAAACCCTAATTCCTGATTTTTGATGTATGCATCCCCTGAGGCTATATTTACTTAATGCTTGGGTTTATGATGTCCCTTGGAGCATCATAGGTTATGCCTTGAAGCATTGGCTCATGCCCAGAGGAGAATTTCCAACTGGAGGCCCCGGTCGACCAAAACCCTAATTTGGTGACACCAGCGATCTTGAGGCTTAATCCACCTAGAAGGGAGCAGCCTTGTGCTTAATCCTTGAAGTGGGAGTCCTCTTGATCCTTTGTGGATGTTTGAGAGGTTAGACAAGTTGAAGATCATGTCATCCCTTGATTGATCCTTTGTCTAAGCACTCAGAGAGGGCTTGAAACCCTAATTTTGACTGTAGTAAGTGTTCACCCATCTCCGGGGATACTGATGAGGCAAGATGGTTCATCCATATTGTGGTGATGATTTGCACAATGATGGGAAATCTTAGTGGTCAAAATTTGGGGTATGACAGATGCCCCTATTTAATCTTCTTGAACCCGAAGGTGTGAATGGCAAAGGTATTCGGGCATTCGGGGTGCAAGAGGATTAAATATCGGAATACCCAAAATTTTGATGGCGGTTATGAATGGTAGCTTACGCATTCATCCTCTTTTGCTAAGCAATGATGCTTAGAAAAGGCAAAAACTTCCCCTCGATCCTGGTCTTCAGCTAAGGAACTGCTCTCAGTTTTCTGATATAAACTTCCCCTCGATCCTGGTTTCCTACCAAGGAACTGGTCTTAGTTTCTGATTCAAACTTCCCCTCGATCCTGGTTTCCTACCAAGGAACTGGTCTTAGTTTCTGATTCAAACTTCCCCTCGATCCTGGTTTCCTACCAAGGAACTGGTCTTAGTTTCTGATATAAACTTCCCCTCGATCCTGGTTTCCTACCAAGGAACTGGTCTCAGTTTTTGACATAAACTTCCCCTCGATCCTGGTTTCCTACCAAGGAACTGGTCTTTGTTTCATTTGTCAATAAACTTTATTGACAAGGAACTCTACGCGTAGCGGTTTTCCTCAAACTTCTCGCCGAATTTTCCTGGGGAGATGCCATTTAATGGGAAAAACTTGATGTCGGACTTGCTGGGGAGCCCATCTGTCTGAATTGTAGAGGTGTATAAACTTCTCTGGTGGAGACGCCATTTGTTTCTACTGGGGAAAACGAGTCACTTGAGAGACTGCTTTCAGCTTGGGGTTATTACATCATAATTTTCTCGTGATCTTCTCTGAGAAACGCCATATGATGTGATCCAATTTTAAGGTGCCGATGACCTTTTCATCCGCGGTCCTTTCGGAGAGAAACTGCTGTAGTACCAGATCTCTGCTTAAGAGGCTTCCTCTGGGGATTTTTCATTAATCCGGGAAATCAAAGATATCATCTTCAATATCGAAGAGTGACGTTGGTTGAAGGTTCTCTGGTTTTTCAGAGGTTCAAGTTATCAAAGTGGTCAAGGGCCAACTCCAATCCAAAAAAAACTGGAGGAGAGAGATTGTTCAGACGCAACATTTCTTGGTGTGGAAAGAACTGACAACTCGATTGAGAGGACTGTTACTACTATGGGACAAAACCGACTGGATGATAGTGATGCAATATGAATGCGAATGCAAATAAAAATGCATGATGTATGTATGTATATGCTGACAAAACTGACGCGGCATACAAACTAACGGATGAACACGATTGGATACTCGGCCACAGTGGGGCATATAGAAATATCGCTGGTTCAAGATAGCAATTCTGACTTGCTTAGGAGAAGTAGTCCTCGTGGGGAGCTACGTTGGTCAGGCTTAGGAGATGAGAACTCGGTCGGGGGTGTCGGACGGAATAATCGCATCCGACACACTTGATCCTTCATTCAGGCATTCTGGTTTGGAAGGAGTACTTCGATTCTGCACTTTGAGGCTCGAACACCTTTGGAGACGCAATTGATGTTCTTTCAATGTTCAACAGTCAAAAGAAATTGCCATCTTTATTTTAAAAGCAGAAAAAGTTTTAACCAGTAAATTCGTTTTTGTTTTATTTCAAGAATCGTTAATCATGTTAAAATGTCGTTCTGTAAAGCTAAAACAAATAAGAATTACAAACAAAAGCACAAGGGCTCAAATTTTATTGATAGGATGGAAATCTGCCAAACGAGTGATTCCATAGAGTATTTACAAAGTTAGAAAATGGTAATTTACAGGGAAAAGGGCTACGTTGAAACATAACGACCACTATCCTTCTACCAACTTTGAATTCGGGACATCCTGAGTTTCTGCCGAAGATGACCGTGACTAGAGTTTCTGATGGACGGCATGACTGCTGAGGAGTTGAACTGATCAAACGTAGTTACTTACCATTATCCCTAACTTTTGCCTGGATTGTACTGGGAGATTTCCAATCCACCGGGATGATTTTTGATCATGTCTCTAATTTTTGCCTGGACCGCCCTTTCGGGTTTTCAATCCACCGAGACGTTTTTTTTTAGTTTAGGCGAAGTATTTTTTTACTACATCAACATTTGTGGGGTAGGCAAACTCCTCTCCGTCCATGGTTGCAAGTCTCAAGGCACCGCCTGAGAAAGCTTTCTTGACCACATAGGGGCCGTCATAATTCGGAGTCCATTTGCCCCGAGAATCAGTGAGAAATGATTGTATATTTTTTAGCACGAGGTCTCATTTCCTGAAGACGCGAGGTCGAACCTTTTTGTCGAACGCCTTCTTCATTCTCTGCTGATACAACTGACCATGGCATAGTGTCGTGATTCGGTTCTCTTCGATCAGGTTTAGTTCGTCGTGTCGATTTTGACACCATTTAGCTTCTGTAAGCTTAGCTTCCATCAATACCCTGATTGATGGGATCTCTATTTCAATGGGGAGCACTGCCTCCATGTCATACACTAGAGAGAAAGGGGTTGCCCCTGTTGAAGTGCGGACAGATGTGCGATAACCGTGAAGAGCAATGGGTAGCATCTCGTGCCAATCTTTGTAGGTTACAACCATCTTCTGAACAATCTTCTTGATGTTCTTGTTAGCCGCTTCTACCGCTCCGTTCATCTTGGGTCGGTAGGGAGATGAGTTATGGTGTTCGATCTTGAACTCTGCGCAGAACTCTTTCATCATCTTATTGTTCAAGTTAGATCCATTATCAGTAATGATCTGGCTCGGAACACCAAAACGGCAGATGAGATTGTTTTTGATAAATCGGACCACCACTTGTCGGGTTACATTAGTGTATGATGCTGCTTCGACCCACTTGGTGAAGTAGTCAATGGCTACCAGGATGAATCGATGTCCGTTCAAAGCCTTAGGTTCAATCAAGCCAATCATGTCGATCCCCCATATGGAAAAAGGCCAAGGGGAAGAGAGAACTTTGAGATGCGTTGGCGGTACATAAATTTTGTCAGAGTATATCTGACACTTGTGACACTTCCTCGTGTATTTGTAGCAGTCGGATTCCATGGTCAACTAGTAGTACCCTGCTCTTAGAATTTTTCTCGCCATTGTATGTTCGTTGGCATGAGTGCCAAAGGATCCTTCGTGAATTTCTTTTATTAATATGTCTGCTTCTGGTCTGTCTACACATTGGAGCAAAACCATGTCAAAATTTCTCTTATAAAGAGTATCACCGCTCATAAAGAAACTACCAGCCAACCTTCTGAGGGTTTTCCTGTCTTTCCTAAGTGCCCCAAGTGGGTACTCTTGTTTCTGAAGGAAGCGCTTGATATCGTGATACCAAGGTTTGTCGTCTATGACTGCTTCAATCGTGAAGATGTAAGCGGGCCGTTCAAGGCGCATTATGTCGATCTTAGGTAAGTCGTTCCATTGACCTACACTAATCATGGAAGAGAGAGTGGCTAATGCATCAGCCATGTGATTCTCCTCACGAGGGATGTGATGAAACTCGATTCTGTTGAAGAAGGGTAGCAACCTTCTTGCATAATCTTTGTAAGGAATCAATCCTAATTGGTATGTGTTCCAATCTCCTTTAATCTGATTGACGACCAGGGCTGAGTCACCATATACGTCCAAGTTTTTTATCCTTAAATCAATTGCTTCCTCGAGACCCATAATACAAGCTTCGTATTCGGCCTCGTTGTTTGTGCACTCGAACGTAAGTCTGGTGGTGAAAGGAGTGTGGGTACCCTGAGGGGTAACAATGATTGCCCCAATTCCGTTTCCGTAATGATTGACAGCTCCGTCAAAGATTAGTCCCCACTGGGAATCTGGTTCTGGCCCTTCACTGGGTAACGGTTCATCGTAGTCTTTCATTTTTAGATACATGACATCTTCTTCTGGGAAGTCAAACCCGATTGATTCTTGATCGTCAATCGGTTGATGAGCCAAATGATCGGCTAAAATACTCCCTTTAACGGCTTTTTGAGCATGGTACACTATGTCATATTCTGATAACAGCATCTGCCAATGGGCGATCCTTCCTGTGAGAGCAGGCTTTTCAAAAACATACTTGATAGGATCCATTTCAGAGACCAACCACGTAGTGTGACGAATCATGTACTGGAGAAGACGTTTGGCTGCCCAAGCCAAAGCGCAACAAGTTTTCTCAAGCATAGTGTACCGAGTCTCGCAGTCGGTGAACTTCTTGCTCAAATAGTAGATGGCAGACTCTTTCCTTTTGGTTTCGTCTTGTTGGCCAAGTACACAGCCCATGGAGTCTTCCAAGACGATTAAATAGATGATTAGTGGTCTTCCTTCCACTAGAGGTGATAGAATCGGCGGATTCAACAGGTATTCCTTAATACTGTCAAAGGCGGTTTGACAATCTTTTGTCCAAACGCAATCCTGATTCTTTTTGAGTAATTTGAAGATTGGCGCACACGTCGCGGTCATGAGGGATATGAATCTGGAGATGTAGTTCAAACGTCCCAGGAATCCTCTGACTTGTTTTTAAGTTTTCGGAAAAGGCATTTTTTGAATGGCCTTGACCTTGTCAGGATCAACCTCAATTCCTTTCTGGCTGACGATGAACCCTAAGAGTTTCCCTGAACGGACACCGAAGGTGCACTTGTTGGGATTCAAGCAGAGTTTGTACTTTCTCAAACTCTCGAATAGTTTTGACAGGTGGGTCACATGCTCCTCTTCTGGCCTAGATTTTACAATCATATCATCGACATATACCTCGATTTCTTTGTGTATCAGGTCATGAAACAGAGTAGTCATGGCCCTTTGGTAGGTTGCCCTGGCGTTCTTCAAACCGAACGGAATTACCTTGTAACAAAAGGTCCCCCATGGGGTGATGAACAAAGTTTTCTCCATGTCATTCGGCGCCATTTTGATCTGGTTATAGCCCGAGAATCCATCCATGAAGGAGAAAACTTTGAACTTTGATGTACTGTCTACCAGCATGTCAATGTGTGGTAAAGGAAAGTCGTCCTTTGGACTAGCCTTGTTTAGATCCCTGTAATTGACACACATTCTGACCTTTCCGTCCTTTTTGGGAACATGTACGATGTTGGCTAACCATTGTGGATATTCTGATGTGGCGAGGAAACCCGCGTCAATCTGTTTCTGTACGTCCTCTTTGATTTTGATGGCCATGTCCGGATGGGTTCGTCTCAACCTCTGTTTTACTGGCGGACATTCTGATCTTAACGGTAAGTGATGTTCCACGATGCTGGTATCCAACCCTGGCATATCCTGATAGGACCAAGTGAATACATCGGGGAATTCTTTGAGAAGCTTTATCAAACTCTCTTTGGCAGTTGGACTGAGCAGTGCCCCAATCATGATTTCTTTTCTCTCTTTTTCTGAACCTAAGTTTACCATTTCCAACGGCTCTTTCTGAGGTTCGATGGACCTTTCCTCTTGTCTGAGTAGTCGGGAGATCTCTTATGGAATTTCGTTGTCATCTTCTTCTTCGGCCCCAAATACCGGGAACTCAAAGTTGGGAGAAGGCATTAGATCGTGTGTTTCAATGGGATTTAAAGTAAGCAAACTGCTTGATGTGATGATTTGTTTTAGAAGAGATAGAGAGAATGCAAGAGTGTGTGTAGTGTATTTTTTAATTACTGCTTGTTTTTGTTATTGATTTGTTTTTTAGGATTACCATTTTCTGAAAAAAGCAAAAAGAGAAAACAGCAATAAATGCGAAAATTATAGAACGACGTTATTTTATTAATGAACAAGTCGATTGTTGAAACTGCAGCCCTATAAAACAAAACTTTGTCGCTTTGGGCAAAGCAAAGAGGGAAATTTACAGAAAGCGAGCCCTATCAAAACATCTGTTTCACCTGGGCAGGGTGAAAGGTTAAAGATGGCCATTACTTTGACTTATGCACAATCTTCGAAACATCGACAGCAACCCATTGGCGACGAACTCCTCGGTGAATCACAAAGTCTGGTACCTTCCTTGATTTGTCTTCAGAAATAACGCTGATTTCTGGCGGAGCAAGATCGTTGGAATCTGTCTCCCAGGAAGAGTTGTCGTAGGAAGATTCCTCTGTTGTATTTTGCATAGTATTTGCGCTCTCAAGTAGATCTCCCCATCCAGTTCGCTGGATGTCCTCGAGCCTGATACGAGAGCTTTCAGGAGCAGTGTATTTGACCATATAGTCGTATTTTCCACTTGGTTGTCCCAGGGTGTCCCACACTTCTTCGGAACTGGAGGAGTCATCTCTCTCGATGACGTTGACCTCGGGAAAAGCATAGTTGACAAATTCTAGTCCTGCAAATGTTGCGAATTCATCGTCGTGCTGGGTATTCTCAGGATAACCTGGGTGTTGATCCCATGGTATGGCGGGGACACAGGTATTCTGTTCAATGATGCTCAGCTGATTTTCATTGTTCGGCTGATTTCGTTGCCCCAAGTCTCCGAGATACGGCCGCCAGATAGGCAGGCCATCCGTTGGGCCATAATAGTCATGGTCAAAGTTGTCTTTCATTAGAGTGTCCTCCTCTAATGAGTTTGGTTGAGCCCGACATCCTTCCGGATCACAATCTCCATATATCATTTCGACGTCTGACCTGGGTATAAACCTCGGACTCTGTGTAGGAAAACAAAAGGGAATTTGCGTTTCGTCCTGAGACATATAACCATCCTCATTGAGATAGGATTCCCATTCTTCCTCCATATCGGAAGAATTGTCGTTATTGATGGTATGCACTTCTTGAGGCACTGGGTGAAGGAAACCTCCACTGTGGAAGAAGTCCTGAATGGGATTAAGACTTTCATTGCTGGTAAAAGTTGTCTGGGTACAGGTTGCAGAAAAACCAAGACCCTTCTTTGTTTTATTGTCAGTAGGAATGACAAGCTGTCCCCATCCTGTTGTATTGGCACCTTTGACTGCTTTAATAGCATCCTTGTATGAGGAAATGGAAGTTCCCTCTTCGGATTGATTGTCCTTGCTCACCGACAGTGCTTGGAACTGAGTTCCAATAACCTCCTCGGGTTCTACACTAGTAGATGATGATAAGTTGCTTACGAGCAAGGCTTGTTCTCCACAGATCGTGGCGAGCTGATTGTTCTGGACGAACTTTAGCTTTTGGTGGAGGGTCGAGGTGAATGCCCCAGCCTGATGTATCCAAGGTCTTCCTAATAAACAACTGTACGTTGCTCGGATGTCCATGACCTGGAAAGTGACTTGGAAAGTGTGAGGACCAATAGTTATGGGGAGGTCGACTTCGCCAATAACTGCTTTTCTGGATTCGTAAAATACTTTGACGATGACCTCGCTGGTTCTCATCGGAGGTCCTTCAAAGGATAATTGCATCAAAGTGGATTTCAGCATAACATTCAGGGCTGACCCTGTGTCTACCAGTACGCTGGCTAAAGCATCGCCCTGGCAGCTGACTGTGATATTAAGTGCCATGTTGTGACGGCGACCCTCTTCAGGTAATTCCTCATCACTAAATCCCAAGTTATTGCAGGAAGTGATGTTAGAGACAATGCTATCGAACTGTCTGATTGTTACATCCTGTTCCACAAAGGCCTGCTCTAAGACTTTCTGTAGAGCCTCCCTGTGCGCTTCTGGACTGAGCAAAAGTGATAATACCGAAATCTTTGAAGGAGTTTGTAATAGTTGATCAACAATGTTGTATTCACTCCTTTGGATGAGCTTCAGCATCTCATCATCGTTTTTCGAAAGGTCGGGATTACTGGATTGACCGATTGGTGAATCAGGAGCTTCTGTTGGAAGTTCCTTTTCTTTGCTGGGTTCTCCAACTCCTCGGTTGAAGATTCTACCACTCTGTGTTGCTCGACTGATGTCTGCAATATTCACAATAGAGGGTAACGGAATTTCCTTTCTGTTATCAATTATTGTTGCACCGTATCTGTAAGGGATATCGTTAGTTGATTCATAAGGTAGTGGTCCCGGTAGATAGATGACTATGGGAGCCTTCTGATTTTTCTGACCATCGTAATCAATTTCGATCCGTTATCGGTTGGGAACTCTCGATTCGTCAAGTAGAGGAATGATGGTACAAACATCCCTAGCCCTCTGATGATCAGAGATTATGACAACGTCCTCAATTTGATCAGTGAGGTAGTCCGGCGCCCAGTTGATTGGCCCGGAACCTGGATATGGGCGAATCTCTCTACGATCCACTTAACCCTGAAGAGTTGCTCACACAAGGTAACATCCTTGGTTACTTTTTGAACAGACTCTACAACATTCATAGTTGTGTGATGGCACCTGGCCACGCCCACTTTGAATACAATGTAACCTCACTAGGTCAGTTTCCACAGATCGGACATCCTGACTTTGATGCCGAGTGGGGTTCCCCTTGGTAATACTAATTTGCTAGGTGTCTTCATCCATATAGATTGGAAGCCACCAGTGATTCAACAAGTACTGAAGTGTTTCCTGGACAAGGGCATAACCTTGATCATTTTCACAGCCCGCCTTACAGCTCTAATAATCATGTGATTCCAGGAACCCGAGCCGGACCTGTTTAGGATGGAACTCCACCAGGCTGGTATTCATCAAGCGAATGTCGAAGATTTGAATCATGTTGATCTGATAGGGATTTCTATCATGGTAGTCTTGAATCCATCCAAGATCCATCTGACGCTGGAGGGCCTCTTGTACAAATGAGCATCCCTGTTTGTTTACCGACCAAGTCAGACAGGAATTGTAATTGTGTCGCAGCAGATTATGATGCTGGCTTTGCCTGGAGTGCATCGCCACCAAATTTACATTCATTGCACGGATTTCGTGGTTTTGAATGACGTTGGAATTCGTATAAACCATGTTAACTCCACGAACTCGGTGCTCTTGGATCCATCCGAGATCCATCTGTTCCTGTAGAGCTGATTGCACCACAGAACATCCTCGATTACTTTTAGAACAGACATCACATTGATGATAATTATGAGGTGGCACATGGCCATATCCACTCTGTCTATAATGCATCTTGACCAAATTGGCCCTTAATAAGAGTACATCGTGAATTTGATAGACGTTGTTAGTCTCTCCCTCTATCAAATTGACCATAGCCTTCTCGTGTTGAGGCAGCGGGTTCGTGAGAACATTAGGATTCGTATCCTTGAAAGATGAGACCCCGCTCCTAACAAGCTTTTGCACGTCAGATTTGAAATTGAGATAGTTCTCTATGTTATGCCCTGGTCCTCCTTGTTGGTAAGGAGTCTGATCCACCTTAAACCAAAAAGGCGGATTTTCCGGTACTGTAAGAGGGGACTTAGTCTGGACATGCCCCTTAGCCAATAGTAACGGAAATAGTTCTGCGTACGATACAGGTATAGGATCAAATCCTGGTGGACGCGTTGTACGGTTGTTATTGTATGGAGGACGAGCCTGCTGAAGAGGCTGTTGAGTCCTTTGTTGATTAGGTTGGCTCTGCGCAACCTGAGGTTGATACGTAGAAACAGGCGCAAGATTGATAGCAGGAGTCACAGCCGCTACTGGCTGATAACGTCATCTTTGCTTTCCGAGAGAGATATTCCCAATATCCTGCTCTTTTTTCTTAGGGAGAGCACTACCGTATCGTTTTGCACTACTTGGTGATCCAGCGTCTTTTACTAAACGTCCTTCTCAGACGGCTTCCTCAAGACGAGCTCTCATGCCGACCATCTCGGTGAAGTCTCTGGGCGCACTGGTAACCATTCTGTCATAGTAAAATGAGCTCAAGGTCTTTAAGAAAATCTTTTTCATCTCTTTTTCCTCAAGAGGTGGACAAATTTGAGCGGTAATTTCACGCCATCTCTGAGCGTATTCCTTAAAGGTTTCCTTGTCCTTTTGTGACATTGATCGGAGTTGATCTCTGTCTGGTGCCATGTCCAGATTGTATTTATATTGTTGGACGAAGGCAGTGCCAAGATCTCTGAAAGTGCTAATCGTAGCACGGTTTAAACCCATGTACCATTTTAGTGCGGCACCGGTTAAACTATCCTGAAAGTAGTGAATCAGTAGGTCCTGATTTTATTTCTGAGCTGACATTCGCCGAGCGTACATCACCAAATGGCTCTGAGGGAAAGAGTTATCCTTGTACTTTTCAAAGTCAGGTACCTGGAATTTGTGCGGGACTTTCACGTTTGGGACCAAGCAGAGATCCGCGGCGTCCTTTCCAAATAGATCCTGACCGCGAAGGGCCTGCAGTTCTTTCTGCATTTCCAGGAACTGTTCCTGGAATTCATTCATTCTTTCGAACGTGTTGTCGTTTCCACCAGAAGGTATCTATGGAATCTGTCCTTCCGGGACAGTGTGTACCACGGGCGGTGGTACAGTCATTATGGCCGAGACTCTCGATGTCTCCCTAAGTTTGTAACCTTCAGGAGTTACTGTCATGCCCCTGGCATCTTCGCTTTCCCGAAGTTTGTAACCTTCAGGCCTAGCGGTTCCTGCTGCAGTCCCTTGATCCTCATTGATCAACGGGATATATCCTTCCGGGATATAATTGAGTGGCATGCCCCAGGGACGATCTTTTGGCATTTTGTACCTTGGATCAGACTTTTCCACTATGGGCGTTGAGGTGATCTCCGAGATCACAGTCCTTTGTAGCTGAGCTTCTGCCATGGCTTGCATGTCATTACGAAGCTTTCTCATATCCTCTCTCAGAGTGTCGATCTCTTCTCTCAACTCTCTGTTCTCTTCCTCGAGATCATCCATATTTTTCTGACGATTGGCTCGAGTATTGTACGAATGAGACAGTTTGACTCTAGAACCGAGACACAAACGCGAGATTCCTAGGTAAGAAGAATACGTGACGTGAGAATGATGAATGCAATGATTATATTAATTGTTTTTTTTGTTTAATCAAAATAAACTTTGACAATTAGATTGCAAATATCAAACAGTGGGGA
Source organism: Lathyrus tuberosus (assembly GCA_022829125.1). NCBI lineage: Eukaryota > Viridiplantae > Streptophyta > Magnoliopsida > Fabales > Fabaceae > Lathyrus > Lathyrus tuberosus. The sequence continues at coordinate 7,649,616 of JALAZF010000082.1, read as the reverse complement.
AACCCCGTTTTATTAAATTCAAAGGATTGCGAAAATAGAAATATAGTAGATTACAAGGTGCAGAAATAGAAACCTAAGCTAACGGGTCCCAAGTCCTCTCTGAGGAGAACCCGGGTGCTGATTCTGGTACTTTCCTTTTCTTTGACCGGGGCTCTTGAGCCGTTGCCGGGTTGTCATTCTTTTGCCAAGTGAAAGGAATGAGCAAATTCCTTTGGTCATCCTGATTATCCACAACATGTTGCTCCAAAATCTCAATTAGAGCATCCTTATCTTTCAGTAGTTGTTGTATTTTGATACACTCCACATTGAGAATGCGGTACTTAATCTTCCAAGACCTCCTCTCCTGTTGAACTTTGTTGAGAGTAACCTGAAGTTTTTCCGTTTCAGTCATGAAGTACATGACAGATTCCCTTGGCGGAAGAACTCCGTGACGAGGATAAGGCATATTTAGCTTGAGAGCTCTAGTTTGTACCCAGTGGAGATAAGGCTCCACCGAGACACAGTCCGGTTTTCCTAGAGACTCCCGTCCTTTCTAATGAACATGTTTCCAAGCGTGCACTATTTCTATCTTTAGTACTCTGTCACTTTTTCCTTCTTTGAAGAAAAGACCTTCCAGATGAGCATTACGCGGGATATGCCTCATCGGGTATCCAAATTGACGACGAACTAAAACTGGATGGTAATTGATTCCTCCCTTAGTTCCTATGAGGGGTACGTTGGGGAAATTTCCACAATGGTCAACGATTCTGATCCCGTCATAAATCCTATTGCACCAATCTATGTCAGAGTTGGTGAGGGACATGATTTTCTGCGACCAACGTAAGGCACTCCTATGATCCCAAAAAGCAGTAGACTTGGGCAAATGGGAGATAAACCATTTATATAGCAGGGGCACACAACATGTGATCATTCCTCTGCTGTACAAATTCCGTAAGTGTACAGAATGATACGCTTCCGCAAGCAAAGTTGGCACAAGGTTTCCAAGGAGAAAAACCTTAATGGCATTGATATCGACGAATTTATTAATGTTGGGAAACAGAAATAACCCGTAGGTGAGTAAGACAAAGATGCTTTCAAAAGTAGTCATGTTCCCTATACTAGCAAAGTACAAAGCCTTCTTTGTCAGGAACTGGGCTGGTAAACCCGAGAGCCCTCCCTTAGTGGTCATGTGAGTCTTGACTTCCGACTCATCCAAATAAATTGCTCTTGCAATGGTCTGATCCTTTGGAACTTCTTCTAGTCCAGAAAATGGAGCTCGATCAGCAATGTGTAAATTGGTCAGGTGAGAGTACTCCTCCAGCGTTGTTGCGAGCTGGTAATCCGGGAATGTGAAACAGTGATAGACCGGATCGTAAAACTGAATGAGTGCCTCCATGATTCCTTCAATCACATGGACTCTTAACAGAGGTAGCAGACCTCTGTATTTGGCTCTGAAAGCTTCAGGGTTAGTGATCATCCTTGCTAGTCCTCTCAAATCCTCTAGCTTTAGAACCCTGAAGGTGTACTTATGAGTTCTCCTTCTACCGAAATCCATGAGCGCAATCTTTTTCTCTGACATTTCTAATCATTGTCTTAGTTTAATTTGAAAAAGAGAGAGACTAGAAGAGAAGTTTTTCTTTGCTTAATGTTTTTTAGATGAATGCATGAATGCAGCACACAAAAACATAGAAAAAACATGGGGTCAAAGGGTTGTTGTCATGGAGTCAAGGCTCTACCCACCCCAAAGGTTTATACTAGTGATTTTTGTACCTGTCTCTCAAAATCATCAGTCCTTGTCGAGAAAACACCAGCGGCCCGAGAACCGTGCTAGGTGATGTTTTTCGAAGAATAATCAGAAGAGGGTGGTATCGCGTGACAACCATTTCCAATAGTTTCCGCACCAATAAAAGAGGTTTTTCCTAGGTGTATACTCAATCTTTCCACATGCGGAATAACACGCATTCCCATTAGCAGAAAAATAAACACAGATATCAATTAGGAAAAGCAGTATATATAATTGTCCTAAAGTCCTAGACTTTAAAGAGCTATGAATCCTATGTTCTTGACAGAAAATGGCTCCCCGGCGGAGTCGCCATTCTGTGGTTCCTTCCTAATTTAAAGGGTTTTGACCTAAGATCCTAGTGGAGTCAACAAAAAGTCCTATCCCAGTGAAATTCCAAAGAAAGAAAGAAGGGCCCCACGGTGGGCGCCACTTTTTTGTAGTGAGCGATTTTGGACGTGGTTCTTAAGCACTGTCGCTCTTTGGGGGTTACTACAGGTCGATTCATTTTTTATCCTATTAAGCTGACTAAGGAAGGGAAATAGATGTCTCCAATTAAACCTGCTTGCATACTGAGTTTAAACAGCGGTCTGTTAGATTACGGATGCTATATGGTAATGGGGCCTCTTTCTTCTTACTTTGTTTAAAACACCGGGAATGTTCATGGGTAGGATGCTAGGACTGATGCTTTTCGATTGATGTATGAAGGTATGGGATTTGGGTTTTGGATTAGTGTGCTCGCTAAGATTTTTCTTGCAATCTTATGCCTACGTATTCCCGTTTACCGAAACAGGGAAATCAGAGCGATCGTAGTTCCTCCTATTCTATGGGAAGAAATGGTGTTTTGGTGTCTTGTTCAAAGCCCAAGACGTGAAGCTAAAGGGGGTTTGTATCTTGTTCAAAGCCCAAGATGTGAAGATGAAGGGTCTATTTGTATCTTGTTTGAAGCCCAAGATGTGAAGCTAAAAGGGTGTTGACTTTAGAGAGAATTTGTCATCTCTAAAGAGGGGTATGTTTGTCACAACTGTTTATAAAGGAGAATTACTTTAACCGGGATATGTGAATCCGGCAATGCCATAATTTCCTTTATAGGGGCTTTTCAACCTAGAGGAGAAGAATTTAACTCAGTGTAGAGCAATGTTATCTTTCCTTAGGAATTTCTCATGCTAAAAGAGGGACAGTGGCGTGGATGTAAATAATCTAGAGGCTTGCCGCTTACAACAATTAGATGGGAGAAAAGGAGTTGTTGATGTTTATATACTGTGAACGAGGCACAACTTTTGATGCTAAAAGGTTGATTGGCTCAACCGGGTTTTTTTATACAAAGCCTAAGAGGAGGCTATTGACCCAGCAAGAGGGTGTTTTTATGTGTGTCTCGTACGAAGCCCGAGAGAGAGGCTAAAAGGGTTGACTCAACAAGAGAGTGTTTTTATATGTCTCGTACGAAGCCCAAGATGGAGGCGAAAGGAGGTTGACTCAATAAGAGAGTCTTTTATACTCAACAAGAGAGTGTTTTGTATCTCGTACAAAGCCCGAGATGGAGGCGAAAAGGTTTGACTCAACAAGAGAGTCTTTGTATCTCGTACGAAACCCGAGATAGAGGCTAAAAGGTTTAACTCAACAAGAGAGTCTTTGTATCTCGTACGAAGCCCGAGATAGAGGCTAAAGGATGGTTGTTTCAGTTGAGTGACAGGTCTAGTATGTTTGTTAAAAGAGAAAATCAGTTCTTATAAAGAGACTGATTAAAAGTAAGGCTATGCTTTGGGATTTGATCAGAGGATCAGGGTTATTTCCTGTTCTTTAAGGAAATGAGAAATCCAGAGGGGTGTTGAGACTGTCCAAGTCTGCGAGTGTTTTCCCTATCTTTGAAAGGGACTTGAGAATGCCTTCGAGAGGGGTATTGAGACTGTCCAAGTCTAGAGTTTTATCTTTTGTACTATGCTTAGAGAAACAGTAGTAGTGGGATCTAGACTCTTTGAAAGACTGTTTTATTAAGATGCCTAATTTCTGTTCCTATACCTTTAGGAGGTCGTCGGGACAATTTGTACAAAGCCCAAGAGGAGGCTGGAAACTTTTAAGAAGCCGAGGGACAATTTGTACGAAGCCCAAGAGGAGGCTCTCTTCCCGAAGGAAGAATCCTTATACGAAGCCTAAGAGGAGGCTATGAATACTTTAAAGAAGTCGTCGGGTCCTTGTACAACGCCCAAGAGGAGGCGGGGATGCTTTTAGGAAGCTTGTGGGTTCCCAAACCCCGAGAAGTTCAAGACATGCCATTCACCGAGAATGGATCAAGCCAGGAAAGTTCGAGAATTTGGAAGAAACTCAAGAGATGCCATTCACAGAGAAAAGATCATCTCTGGGGAGTAGAGTTTCTTTGACAACTTCTAACGGTGACAGTCTGAGAAATGGTTCAAAAAGAATCTGCCTTTCACATCTCCATATTGTTTAACCCCAAGAGGAGGGAAGACTGTATCTGGTAATCCTATGGGGATCTAGTTTAGTCTATTTGAGAGTGATCAACAGGGCTTAGTGCTAAACGTAGTTGCCGGGGAAACTCTAAATATCTATACTATTATTACACAGTCGATATGAGTTTATGAAAGAAGACTTACAGTGAAACAACCCCACAATACATTATATACATATGAAAGCGGTAAATGAAAGTGGGTAAACACTTACTCGGTTGTAGAGCTTCCATGTTGTATTGTTAGTTGTTCAACAAAGAAAGCTTTGATAACAATATTATATACAAAATCAAAGGAGAAAGTGCTTTGAAAAGATGTTGGGGTTTACAGCTCAAGGAGAGGCCCAAGGTTTTATCAGTGATTGCACTGTGGTTTTGAATTTGTACAGGGACTTATACAAGTAACTGAGGCCTAAAAAGGTTTTCTGTACAAAGGGATGGGTCTTACACTCTCTCAAGAGGCCCGAGAATGGGGCTTATAACACAAGGGTAGGCCCAGATGATTGGTTTTTGAATTGGCGATCGCGCCGAGGTTTTCTTTTAACGCAGAGGGACTTATACAATGTCTGAGGCCCAAAAATTATTTTGGTTAAAAGGGGATTGGTTCTTACACTCTATTAGAGGCCCAAAATTGTTTTGTACAAGTGATGGGGCTTACAGCTCAAGGTGAGGCCCAAGGTTTGTTTTTGTTTGAAATGGCGATCGCGCCGAGATTTTTGAAAACGCGGTGGGTCTTATACAATAAGTGAGGCCCAAAAATGTTTGGTTTTCAAAAAGGGTTGGGTCTTACACTCTAATAGAGGCCCAAAATTGTTTGAAAATGTTTTGCAAGGGTGAAAACCAAAGAAACCCTAATTTGTTATTCTTTAAAAGTAAATATTTAAAGAAAATCAAATAAAATACCAAATAAGTTTGAATAAACCATTTGTGATTTTTGTTTAAGGTTTGAAAAATGAGGGATTAATCACAAGGGATATTAAAACTCACTTGGTTTTGATTTTCAAAGTAAATATTCACTTTTAAAATGTTTAAAAAACATTAAAAAGGAATTTATTCACAAAAATACTAATTATATTAAATAAATAATATAAACTTAATTTTTTTGGAATAAAATATTTCAACATTTTTGTGATTTTTTGCAAAAAGAACCAATAAAAAATAATTAAAATTGAAAGAGTTATTAATTTTCCAATTAATTAATAAAACATGAAAATATTGGAAAAAATAGCAAAAATGTGAGAAAACACAAAATGGCATGGGTGGGGTTTGAACCCATGACCTCAAGGTTATATGGCGCGCGCCTTACCACTAGGGTAGTGATACATCCATTGCTTGAAGTGAAACCACAAATATACAAGGCTTGCTTTGTTTTCTAGGCCTGGCCAAGGCAAGGCAAGACAAGTTTTGCCAAGAAACAGGAAGGTCCATAACTTTCTCATTTCTCCATGGTTGGGGACAAAATTTATATGCATCTGGCCTAGAATTTCATAAGGAATCCAATGGTGGTGGTATTTTCTTCAGATCATACTCCCTCCTCAAAATCCGATAGTGATTTTGAAAAAGGTCTATAATTGCATTTTCTATGTTACACTTTGATACAGGCATGAATTACATGATGAATTGGTTCAAACACAACATATATAACATGTATGAGGTGTGTATGATTAGTGGACTTCAAAGCAATGCATATTTTGGAAAGTTCAAGTCATGATGCTTACCTCTTTTTGAGCTTTTGGAGTTTTATGGGCAATCTGCCAAACTTCTAGTTCCAGAAATGGTTTGATGCTTTGGACACTCTCAAATGATCCCTTGGAAGCTTTTAGGATGATTGGAATCAGCTGGAACCTGCAAAAACACAAACTGGCCCTTTCTTGCAAAAGGGGTTAAAATGGCCAAAATAGCAACTCCCTCAAATGGTGTTCCAGATGAGGGGAACCATTTGGGGCAGTTCAAGGATGATATTTGGAGTGTGTTTGAGGTTTTATCTGGTTTGGAAAGTGACTGATTCAAGACATGGCTTGAAAAATGCACAAAAAGCCTATTTTGAGGTTTTGAGATGTGACTTTGTGATTTAAGGATTACAGGTCACTTGTGTGAGTTTGGATCACCTACATATGATGTTTATGAGGTGTTAGGATCATGAGCTGTAATGGAAATGATCTCTAACTCAAAAACTCAGAGTTACCTTGCTAAAGAAGGTATTTTTGCCTAAAGAGAGGGATTTTGAGGAAAGCATCTGTTTGATGGCTTTGGTGTACTCAAACTGAGCACAAATGAGCTCTATTTATAGTAGATCAAGTTTGTTTTATGATCAATAGTGAATGGCAACTGCAGCATAGGTTTGACCAATGGTTGCACTTTGGAATCCAAGTCTCCTCTATCCATTAACTAGAGGTTAGGGCACAGGGCCGTGGTTCCCTTGGTCTTGGATAAGTCTTGACTGAATTCAGTTGGAAATGGCTCAGTCCATGCCACCTTGGTGTATGCATTGAATGCTCCAATCCAAAATTGGAGTCTTGTCCCTCTTTTAGGGATTTCTAGGTTTGGCATGCTACTTCTTGTTCCAAAGACTTTGGAGGCCTGGCTCAGTGTTTGTCCCCTTTAGATTTGATCTCAGATGTGTCCAAGATGATGACAAGGCTTGGAATTATCTGATTTTGCCAAATCGAGCAAAAATGCAAAATTCTGCCTAACCTTGGCAGTTTTCAGCAAGGCATATTGCCCTTGTCATATCTCATGGCTCAAGTGGAATTTGGTGATGTTCTTGGTCATTTTGGAAAGCCCTCATATGATACAACAACTGTTTGATCATATTTGGTTTTGATACCTTTTGGATCCAAGTGAAAAATCCCCCTACATTTGGAAAAAAGTGAAGGCAGATTCTGACTTAGTGAAAATTTCACTAAGTGTTGAAAAAAAAGTGACCTTTTCACTTTTTGTGATTTTGATAATTCCATAACTCAAAATCCATGAGGAATTTGGAGGGAGGTCAGTTTTAAGCTTTTGTAGAGGGTAATGAGATCTACAAATCAAGCTTTGGATGGGGGAAAATGGCTTTGTGGTTTAGGAGTTATGATCCTCCAAAGTTGGGACCCTTGCCACTTTGTTCATAACTTAGAAAATTTTCTAAGTTTTTATAGTTTTTATGGTTACCCCTTTTCCAAGTTATCCCACTTTTCTTGATTTTTCTTGATGAATGATGATTCAAATCACACATTAACATCATTTTAGGGTTAAAAAACCATTTTTGTGAAAAATCTCAAAAAGTCAAAGTTGACTTTTGTGCACAATTGACTTTTTATCAGATGAATTCCAAACTGTGCGATCCTCTATGAAATCAAGTCCTTGACCTAAATCAAACTTGATGGATTTATTTCATAGGTGTTATAGGGTGTATTGAATCATGTCCTAGGGTTTGGGAGCATGTCCTGGTCAAAAATCAAAGCTACAGTTGACTTTTCTCGCGAAACCCTAACTGTGGCTCTGATGAAATTGAGACTTGTTGCTCAAGCTTCTTGGATTAATCCCTTGTTCTAAATGGATAAATGTGGTTTATTAGAGACCCTCAAATCATCTCTTGAGGTCTTGGCTGATGATTTGTCCCAAAAGTCAACTTAGGGGTGAATTAGGTCAAGAAACCCTAATTCCTTATTTTTATGTATGCATCCCCTGAGGCTAAATTGACTTAATGCTTGGGTTTATGATGTCCCTTGGAGCATCATAGGTTATGCCTTGAAGCATTGGCTTATGCCCAGAGGATAATTTCCAACTGGAGGCCCCGGTCGACCAAAACCCTAATTTGGTGACACTAGCGATCTTGTGGCTTGATCCACCTAGAAGGGAGCAGCCTTGTGCTTAATCCTTGAAGTGGGAGTCCTCTTAATCCTTTGTGGATGTTTGAGAGGTTAGACAAGTTGAAGATCATGTCATCCCTTGATTGATCCTTTGTCTAAGCACTCAGAGAGGGCTTGAAACCCTAATTTTGAATATAGTAAGTGTTCACCTATCTCCGGGGATACTGATGAGGCAAGATGGTTCATCCATATTTTGGTGATGATTTTCACAATGATGGGAAATCTTAGTGGTCAAAATTTGGGGTATGACAAGAGTGTAGTACTTGGACATGAGATTGTTCAGCGGACTACCGAAAAGGTGAAGCTGATTCGGGAAAAGATGAAAGCTTCGTAGAATAGGCAGAAGAGCTACCATGATAAGAGGATGAAAGATCTTGAGTTTCAAGAAGGAGACCATGTGCTCTTGAGAGTCACTCCGGTGACTGGTGTTGGACGTGCATTGAAGTCGAGGAAGCTTACTCCTCGATTTATTGGTCCATATCAGATTTTGGCAAGAGTTGGACCTGTTGCCTACAGAGTGGCGTTTCCACCCAATTGGTCGAACTTGCATGATGTGTTCCATGTGTCACAGCTTCGGAAGTATGTTCTGGATCCGTCACATGTGATTCTGATGGATGAAGTTGAGGTAAGGGATAACCTTACAGTTGAGGCTTTACCAATACGGATTGAAGACCGCGAACTGAAGCAATTAAGAGGTAAAGAGATCACTCTTGTGAAGGTAGTGTGGGGAGGCACTGCCGGTGGACATATGACTTGGGAGTTAGAGAGCAGGATGTGAGAGTCGTATCCGGAGTAATTCGTATGAGGTAAATTTTCGAGGACGAAAATATTCTAAGTGGGGGAGAGTTGTAACGACCCGATTTATTTTATTTATTTTCGTAATTAAAATTATATGATGTTGTGTATATGTGTGTTTTGGTTGTGGTTGGGTTGCCCTTAGTATGGGGTAGTGACCTTAGAATTATAGAGAATAAGGTATCGGAGGGCGTGTGACCAATTTTGTAGGGATAAGTGGTGTGGTTAGTAAGTAATTATTAATATTAGTTAGTAATTATTGGAATAATATTATATGGGTAATAATAATTAGATAATTATTAATTTAAATAATTTAGTTGGAATTATTTAGATTTAAAATAATCAGTTTAATTATTTTATTTATTTCAAAATTGGATAATATGAGTAGAGAAACAGTAAGGGCAAGGTGGTCCATTCATGAGGATTAGTTAGGGTAAAGAAGGAAAAACATATTAGGGGTCTAAGGGTTATAGTAGGAAAAGAAGAAAATTAGAAAGGAGAGAATCATTTTGTGATCGATCGTATTCTGGAGAAAAGAGGAACGGAAGAGGGAAGAAGAGCTAGGGCTTAGAGGGCATCTGAAGAATCTTTATCTAAGGTAAGGGTGGGGTTCTTTGATCACTTAAGGGATGAATAATATATGTATGAGGGTAGACAAATCATTAGGTTCATATCTATGCATCTCTTGTTTGTTGATTGTTTCTGTCCAAAGTTGAGGTTCTGTGTGTCGGTGATTCCAATAATATGTAAATTATACAAATTGATTAGGTTGAATTGTGATTTTGTGTTTCACGTGTTGTTATTGTGTGATAACCATGTGATTTATGTGCATTCTGGATTATATGGTGTTGAAATTGCAAGAATTTTGGGGTCTGAGTTATGCAGTGAACGCGACTGCAGAGTTGCAATTTGCAGAAATTTGTCGGGCGAAGGACCCGTTCCACCAGGCAAAGCGATCTCGCTTAGAGGTCACCGGGCGAAACTGAGAGGCGAGCCAATGGTAGAAAATAGGTGCTACTAGAATTTGTATGGGAGAGGGATCTCGCTTCGGCTTAGTCGGGCGATCATTAGGCGAAAAAAGAATTTCGTCGGGCAAATGAGGATTTTGCCGGGCAAAGGAGAGTTCGCTGGCGTCTCGCTGGGCGAACATCAGGCGAGCAGAACTAGAACGAACAAAATTTTAGAAAACTTTAAAAATTTATATCTTTTGATCCGTAGGTCCGTTCTGGTTTCATGTACTTTCTGTTAAAACTATTTTCAATACCAGAATTCCAACTATTCGATGCGTTAGTTGCGTTTCCGCATACGTTGTGATGTGTTGAATGTTGAAATGTTGGGTTCGGTTGTGCGAATGTGTGTTGTAGTTGTGGATTGCAATTGTTTCATGTTTTGGCAGGCATATGCTGCGTGTTGAATAGTTGCGGTGTGATGTATTGGCTGTATGATAGTCATATGAATTGGTAGTCGTTGTATGTTGTCGTTGATGCATAACATGTTTGCATAAGTTGTATGATAAGTCGTGTGCCCATGTGGGGTGTGAGCGCTTTATCTGGATTCCTTGAAATGGAATAGTGTTATTGTTGTTGTTGTTGAGATGATTGTGTGCCCATGTGGGGTGTGAGCGATCACAGATGTCGTGTGCCCATGTGGGGTGTGAGCGACTCATATGGAAATTCTGATGGGAATTATGATCATGAAAAAGGGATCGAATTGGTACCACATGCATTAAGTTGAGTTATGAGTCTCATTACATTGCATTACGTTGGGTTGTGTTGTGGATTATATGATTGTCTGCTTGTGTGGGAAGTTGTAAGTGTGTTGATGTTTCGATGATAAGGTGAATTGTATAATGATTATATGCTTTTATATTTATATTATGCATTTCTTTTGTTGATTTAAGAATCTCGCCCCTTCTATTTGAATGTTACCTCCACGTGGGTAACGTGCAGATAATCAAGAATAGTGTGGAGTTGCGGTTAGTGAAGATGAAGTCTTTCGCTTTATGTTTTGAGTCGGCGTCTGCGCTGATGTGTAACACTGGGGGTTGGCGTTTTTGTGCCTATTTCCGTTGGTGGAGAATTATGTTATCTCCTATGTTGAATTTTTGTTATAATTATATATTTTCATAACTATATTTTCAATAATTATTTCATGTTGATGTTTCTGTTGCTTAAATAAAATTGAAGTTTAGACTTGGTGAACATTTTACTATTATTATTACTGTTAGTAATTTTAAAAGAGACAAGTGTTACATATATGATTGCATGAGCAGGTGTTTGTCGAACCGTAGCATCCTAAATGTTTTTGTATTGAATTTTCCATGAATTTTACTCTGATAATTGTATTAATTACACGCGGGGGTTTTAGGGTGCTACACTAGAGAAGTTTAAGAGACATGACCGTTTGAAAATTTCTGACACGTAAGAAGAAAGGCCGATCTACAGCTCGGCACCTAGTAAATATATCCGGGCTTATGTCACTGCCGAGTACTATATCCCTATTAGCAGATATAGTACTCGGGGGGGACTTATGTACATGCCAAATATATTTGATGCTGAGTCGAGTAGTCGGATAAGGGTGAGCACGGATCAGACTATAGTAGCAGGAAAGATCGTATAATGAAGAGAGCTAGACAACCCGACTCCCACCATGCCGAGTTCTCACGAGGCAAGGTACCTCATCCCACCAACCCGGCACCGATGATCAGACACAAACTCGTTGAATGTCACTCCAACTTTTGTAACGACAGCGGCGCATCAATACGGACGTTACCTAGAGCTTCAAAGCCTATATTCAAGGAGGAGATTACGGCAATGATGGTCTCATAATGCCAGAAGGCCAAAAGACTCCTCTTAATGGCTTGTATTAATAGAAGCCATTATATAATGGGGCTCCTGCATGAGGGTTAAGCAAGACATTCATCTTGAGGCAGTATACAGCACCTGTACAACCCTCAAATCCCCAAATATTCATCTCAACATACTCCACAGTATTGACAGCGTAGCTTTCTTTGTCCAAAGAGAAGGAGAGTTAGCACTTTTGGTGTTCTAACCATTTTTGGCTCTATATATATATATATATATATATATATATATATATATTGAATCAATAGTAACTCACATCTCAATTCACACGTCTCATCAACTCATAAATAAGTATGGGCAAGACTCTATATCACATCATGCTTGCACTTTGATCACACACATTCAAAATTACACATAATTCACATGTATGCATAATATTATTCAATTAATTAACTCATATACCTCATAATACACCAAACAATATCCAACCATCGACCATCTGACAAAACCAACTCAGCAGGTCAGAACACGCCTTCTGACTCGATGACAGGTAACCTGTTATAGGGATGACGCCCATCATCCTCCCTGTCCCTTAACACTTCACACTAGTGATGACCTGAAACGACCACGCCTACTTGGAGACCATGAATTAAGCACCCATAGATGAAGAATCCCATACCTTAAATTTCTAGAAAAATTAAGCAAAACAAGCTCTCTAAGATTTCTTCTCTCAAGCCCTAGTACTCCTTTCCCAAGTCCTTCTCTCCAAAATCCCTTGTTTTCACGTATGAAATAAAATAGATTCTAAAAACCTAATTTTAGTCTAACTCTAGAATATATACTATTTTATTTTGTTTCTCTAAATTACACTTTTTACCAACTCAAATTTAGCTTTCCTCTACTCACCACTAAACTCTCTAATTCCCAAAATTGGTCCAACTCTACATATTCGTTTTAATTTCCTATTAATTAAGTAATTAATTTCCACTAACCCAAATAATTAACACAAAACACCACAAATACCATCACCGGCCGACACATGTCATATATTCGCAAAAATAATAATTTAAATAAAATACTTAATTAAATTAAATTAATAATTAAATAAGCGAATATTTAAATTGGGGTGTTACACTTGGCACGAAAATTCTGGAAATCACTTTAACATCCAACTTTGAGAAAAGAGAATGGTGTAACAAAATACACAATGGGAGATACAGAGAGTATACATTCATGGTTGTAGGGCTTACATGGCAGCAATATGCAAAATGAAGTGGATTTGGTTCAAAATTCAAATGGATAAAAACAAGGTGGTAGAGTACAAAATCTCTACACCATAGTACACCCACTACAACACCATGTTTGTCTTCCTGCTGTAAAGGAAAACACTACCATCTGATTTTCTACGTCACTAGCCTGCCACAAGACACCTTGTCTCCCACATGCTGATTGTACATGATTCTGCAATGTTACGAAATGGAAAATTTTTAGAGAATTATGTTGATTCTTTTGGGCCAGAATTCATGAAATCACACAAAGCCCATGAATCAAGACAACACAAAACCCAAGCTGAATTTGATTATAAAAGGACCACTTAGAGGAAATGAAAGAGGGATTCAACATTTAGAGAGAAAAAACACTTATATAGAAATTCAGTGGAGAGAGTGAGTTGAACAAGGTGGAGATCCTCTCCTTCTCATAATTCGAATTGTATCCTACTAGTATCTAGCATGACATAAGCCTTTTCTTAGTGATTAACAATTGAAAGAAGACAAAGAAGTTACTCTTATGTTTTCATTTCTTTTTCGTTATATGTTTAAGAATGTTTAACTTAGGAACCAGTGTTGATTTGTGTACTAAGCTCATCATGAGATAAACTCTTTTATGTTGAACAATGTGAAGTTAATATGAATTAGTCGTTTGTGTTAAATGGCGTGTTGTTATCACTACTTGAAAAACTAAATTTTTATGACAATGATTTCACCTCATATATTGAAAAACCGGGGTGTAATTCTTGGACGCGCCATGTTTTTTTATAAAAAAAATTATACAATCTATTCTGTCAATTTATTTGAAAATCCAGGGATAAACTAATTCAAGGTACATGCTTCGAATCCCAATAGCTTCAATTATGTTTTTATTTCATTAAAGTGACGCCTTCCTGACTATTTTATTAATAATATAAAAATAAGCCACATTTTACCTCAATTTTGTTTTCCAACTGAGGTGAATTTGTTTCTCTAATATATATATATATATATATATATATATATATATATATATATATATATATATATATATATATATATATATATATATATATATCTTGTAGCATTCAACTAAAACAACACAAACAAATATAACCCTAATGAAGAGCCCTAAACAACAGAGCAAACAAGAGAGCCCTAAACACATATCATCCTCATTAAGAAGATGATATGTTTTCAAGGCCCTCGTTTTATTCTTGCCTGAATGAAAGACCGAAAACATTTTTTTACTTCTTCTTTACAGATCTGGTACATCAAAAATCACTATGCATGTTACATATTATTGATGTTGTTGTTGTTGTTGTCGTTGTTTGTTGTTGTTGTTTGTTGTTTGTTGTTGTTGTTGTTGAGACCCAAAACCCTAGAGGTTTAATCTTGTTGTTGTTGTTTAAAGAAATTTATGTTATAGGTTTATTGATAATGTTGTTGTAGTTTTATTGAGAGATTGTTATTTTTGAGTTGTTGATGTTATTGTTGTTGTTGTTTAGTTGTTCTACTACCTAAAGGTCTGAAAATCTACATGTTTTATTTTATTTGTTATTGAGTTTGAGTTTGATATTGATATTGATATTAATATTGATATTATGTTTTTGTGATTCTTTGTGAATCTCTCATGTTGTTCCGTCAAGTTGAATTTATTTTATCTAATGTTGATTGCTTGTTTCACTAATCCCTCTTTGAGCATATAACCTATTAAATTGATTTTGAAAATAATCATATAAAAAATTATGTTGTATTTAAAACTTATCTTACACTGATTAATGATTTTCTAGCATTCTGCAACTCATCATTTAAATCATGTTTTTTATGGTTAAAATATCTCTAATACTTCTAGTTTTTGTTCATTTTTCTTCCATATTTGTTCATTTTTCAAAGCATCAAATTTTATGTTTTCAAGAATAAATTAGTAGAAAAGGAAGTAATGAGTAAATAACTTGAAACATTAAAGAGATTTTAACCACTAAAGAGCGTGAGATTAATGATGAGTTACAGGTTGCTCGAAAATAATTGATTAGAGTAAGTTGTTCTTCAAATATAACACAATTGTTCATATAATAATTTTCCTAAACAATTTTGAGAAGTTATTTGTTCATTAGAGTTTAGTGAAATAAGCATTTCACATTATGTTTAATAAACTCAATCGTGTTTTACCTGTCGGTGAAATGTCAAAACCTAGGTGAAAGGTGTTTTCGTCATTTAAAATTTCCAAAAAGGATCTCTCAGGAATCAAACCCATGACCTTTAGACATTACCTGTCAGTTTAGTAAAAACCGAAAGGTAAAGTGATGCACTTTTTATGACGCCCTTCAATACCTCGCTTGTGTAACTGTGGTTAAATCTCCTTCACGCCTGAGGTTAAATGTGTATTTTATAGTAGTGTTTATCATGTGTTAAACTATTATAAATCTGATTATTTGACTGATCAACTTAGAAAAAGATGTAAGGTTGTTGTTGTGAGAGATCCAATAACAAGTGGATTTCATGATAAAAGTGATTGAAAATAGTAGGGTAGAGAAATTCACTAGATTCGCTACTTTAGAGATAATTAGCACAATCATAAAGGATATTCAAAATAAAACCATATGTGCATTAAAGTTACAAGTGAGACTTATAGATTTGTCACATTGCTTTACTGTATAAGTTTATGATGATGTAAAGATACATTGTAAGATCACTTTCTGACCTTTTATTGTACGACACAACACATCATCTACTCACATCTGACAAGTTATATTAATGGATCATTAGGCCCAACATGTTTTCCATTATTGAACTCATTTACTCTCTTTAAACCACTCTTAACATTGTTTTTGTTGTGAATTAGGATGTCTTGAAACAAAGTATAAACGGTTTCTTTATTGGCAAGAAACACACAAGGGTTAGGGTTAACAAGGAAAAACAACAAGGATTGATTATAACTATTATTCTTTACTTTCCCTTCAAATCAGATTACAAGTACTAAAAAATAATAAATAACCCCCTCACCCTAATTAGGATTTGGCACACTTAAGATGAGAGACTAGTATGTTATTTATAATAAAACCTAACATACTAAACTAATGGGCTTTTTAACAATTATCCATTACAAGCTAACTTAGGGTACAAGCTAACTTAAACAATTGGATCCTTAACACAAGACCCAATTCGACAACTATATACTAGAACACAATTCGACTACAGCATGTAGGTCTTCGACAACAGCATGTGAGCAGACTTCGACAGCATGCTACACTAGAGTTTGATCCAATATCTCATAAATCTCCACCTTGGAACAAACTCTATAACATCAAGAAACACACTAGCTTTCTTCATGCAGCTTTATCAACTGCATACAGTGGAAAAACTTGCAACTGGGCAACGTCTTGGTGATCATATCAGCAGGATTATGATCTGCCGAATCCTTCAGCATTTGAACTTCTCCACGCTCGATTACCCCTCTGACGAAATGCAGACTCACATCAATGGTCTTGGTTCGCTCATGATAGGTTGAAATCTTCGACAAGTGTATTGCACTTTGACTATCACATTTAACAGTGACAACTTGACCTTGAAGTTTCAGCCCATTTGTAAAACCTTTAAGCCACAATGCTTCCTTCACAGCTTTATTTAGGGCAATATATTCCGCTTTAGTGGTTGATAAGGATACAACCTTCTGAAGAGTTGCTTTCCAACTGATTGTCGTGCCAAACCTAGTGAACACATATCCAGAAATAGATTTTCTGGAATCCATACAACCTGCATAATCAGAGTCGACATATCCTTCGATTGCTACTTTACTATCTTCACCAAAGGCTCCGCCATAAATTAGGACTCTGTTCAGAGACCCATTTATGTACCTTAGAATCCACTTCATTGCTTGCTAGTGAGCCTTTACAGGGTTCGCCATGTACCTGCTTACAAGACTTACTGCATATGCTATGTCGGGTCTAGTACAGACCATAACAAACATCAAAGAACCCACTATATTAGCATATGAAAGGCTTTTTATATAAGCTATTTCGACATCATTACTGGGACATTGATTTATACTCAGGTTGAATTGAGGGTCTTTCGAATCCTCATAACTTCCTTATAGTCTTTAGGTTCTTCGTCGAGAACCTCACTTGCAGAGATTAAGGTATAAGCCATAAGATCTGCATACCCAAGTCTCTGAGGTGGCTTGATGACTCTCCTCGACCTGTCTCTTGCTAACAGGTAGTCATTATCAGTCTCCTCATCTTCGACATCAACTTCTGCTTCTTCTTCGACTTCATCTGGGATAATCAATTCAGCATCAACATGTTCCACCTCAATAGGAATCTCTCCCTATTCCAGGTCTTCGTCAGCATCATCAATTTTCTTGAAGGTCGTCTCATCTTCATTGAAAACTACATCTCGACTGGTGATACACCTCCTGCGACTTGGCTCTAAGAACCATAACCTATAAGCTTTGACTCATTCAGGGTATCCCATGAACATGCATTTCAGAGCTCTAGGTTCGACCTTGTCTTGCCTAATGTGAGCATAGGCCACACGGCCAAATACTCTCAATCTGTTGAGACTAGGTGGATGTCTAGACCAAACTTCTTCAGGTGTCTTCATATCTAACGCAGTCAAAGGACATCTGTTTATCAGATATGTTACTGTTGAAACAGCCTTAGCCCAAAACACATTCTTTAATCCAACACTAGTCAACATGCATCTAACTCTTTCCAAAATAGTTCGATTAAACCTTTCTGCCAAACCATTTTGTTATGGAGTACATGCACTAGTTCTGTGCCTTGCAATACCTGAGGCAACACAAAAACTGTCGAACGCCTCATTGCAAAATTCAAGGCCATTGTCGATTCTTAACCTCTTGACCTTTGTGCCAAGCTGATTTTCGACCAGAGTCTTCCAACCTTTGAATTTCTCAAAAGTTTCATCCTTAGTCTTCTGGATGAATACCCATAACTTTCTGGAATAATCATCGACTATGGATAGAAAATACCTTGCTCCTGAATATGATGGACACCTTGCAGGCCCCCAAAGATCAGCATGAATGTAATCAAGGGATCCATGAGTTTTCTATTTTCCTTTGTTGAACTTCACTCTACAAGATTTTCCAAGTACACAGGGTTCACAAAATTTCAGCTTTTCGACTTTGTCTCCTCCAAGCAAATTTTGTTTCCCCAATTTGACTAGACCCCCTTTCCTGACATGGCCCAATCTCATGTGCCAAATTTTTGTCTTTGACAAAGGTTTCGTGGATGCAACATTTGTCGAACCACTTACAACTTCAGCCTCAAGGGTATACAAGCCTTGTTTCTTCACGCCTCTCAAGACTTCCTTCGACCCCTTCATGAATCTTAGGATACTTTTCTCTCCTTGAAAAACATATCCCTTCTTGTCGAATTCACCAAGAGAAATTAAATTTCTCTTCAAATCGGATACATACCTGACTTCAATCAATAACCTTATTGACTCATCATGGAGCTTGAATCTCACAGATCCAATACCTGCAATTTTGCAAGCTTTTTTGTTTCCCATCAGCACTGATCCATCATCTTGATCACATAGCTCCTCGAACAATTCTCTATTTGGAGTCATGTGCCAAGTGCAACCTGAATCCATAATCCACACTTTTCTTGAGTCGCCGCTTGAAACCACAAGAACATCAGATGATTCGAAGTCATCTTGAACAATGGTTGCGTTGCCATTATCTTTACCTCTATGATCTTTCAGGCGTTCAGGGTAGACCTTTCTTGTGTGACTCTCCTTCTTACAGTGATAACATCAAATACCAGATGCTTCACCACTATAAGACTTCTGCTGACTTTTACCTTTCTTCTTGTTGAACTTACCATCCTTTCGCAAGAATTTTCCCTTAACGGCCAAACCTTCACCAACCGTCGAAGGTTTATGCTCCTTTCGTTCGTTCAGGTCCTTAAAATACAAGGCTAATTGAACTTCTTCAAAGCTCAGGGTCTCCCTTCCATACAAGAGAGTTTCTTTGAAGTGTGCATGTGTTATGGGTAAAGCGCACAACAACAACAGTGCTTGATCTTCATCATCGATCTTCACATCAATATTTTCAAGATAAAAAATCAGCTTGTTGAACATATCCAACTGCTCAGCCAACACTTTGTCTTCACTAATCTTGAATGAATATAAAGCGTGCTTCAGGCAGAGTCGATTCACCAGAGATTTGGTCATGTACAAACTTTCAAGTTTCAACCATAACCCCGATGTCGTAGTCTCCTTTGATACCTGTCGAAGAACCTTATCACCAAGGCTCAACAATATTGCACTGTGGGATTTCTCTATCATGGCCGTCTTTTCGTTTTTTGTTAACGCAGTGTCCATGGTTGCTTCTCCCTTCAACACTTCCAAACACCCATGCTGAACCAGTAGGGCTTTCATCTTCAAGCGCGCTATAGACTGAAATCGTTCACTCCGGTGAACTTTTCAATCTCATACTTTGTTGAAGGCATCTTCCTCCACGCTCACCGCACAAATTTGTTGTGAATTAGGGTTAACAAGGAAAAATAACAAGGATTAGTTATAATTACTATTATTTCCTTTCTCTTCAAATCAGATTACAAGTACTCAAAAATAACAAATAACCCTCTCACCCTAATTAGGATTTGCCACACTTAAGATGAGAGACTAGTATGCTATTTATAATAAAACCTAACATACTAAACTAATGGGCTTTTTAACAATTACTCATTACAAGCTAACTTAGGGAACAAACTAACTTAAACAATTGGATCCTTAACATAAGGCCCAAATCGACAACTACATACTATAACACAATTTGATTACAGCATGTAAGTCTTCGACAACAGCATGTGCGCAGACTTTGACGACATGCTACACTAGGGTTCGATCTAATATCTCACAATTGTCTAAACTAAACCGATGACAACTATAAATTACTTTTAATCTTGCTCATGCTCATTTACAAAAATTGTTTTACAAAATCAATATAAGTTATTTTCTACTCTTGATGAGTTCGACATTCTTACTATTCTATCAATTGATACATTAATTATATATATATATATATATATATATATATTTACATGTGACATCATACATTTCTAAACAATAGCAGGTCAGGTCCATCTCCAACACGTTGAGAGTCTTGAACCATTACAACATACCTTGCATTCACCCTCTCCCCAATCATCATACAAATAGTTCCATATAAGAACAAATCAATAACCAACCAAATATATATTCAGAAAGACTAAGTTTATTCCTAACTTAACCATCACTATTAAAAAATTGAATCTCATCCAACCAATGTGTACTGTCATTAATTTCAATACCTAACAAAATCTTATATGCATAATGGTTATCTTCTCTATAAATAAATATGAGAGATGATAAAATTGGTATTATGAGTCAACTTCAAACAACTTCAAACAATTAAGCCATATACTTTTTAATTTATTTGCAATGAACAATTTTGTGAATGTTGTGAATGAGAAGTCGTGGTGAATAGTTGAAAGTCAGTTTCGATCTATAAATAATTTTAAGGCAAATTTTTAGATATTTATGATAAATAATTGGGTGTCGATATCTTAGTGCAAAATAATTTAAAATAATATTTTATTTTTAAATAAAAAATATATAAAATGTGCCATGGTATTAAATGTAATTGTTTTATTAGATGAAAATACTCTACCTAAATAAGTCTAAGGATATCTAATTTCATTTTCTATTATAAATATGATAAGTTAGTATTGTGTTTACCTTTCTTTTCTCTTATTATTTTTGGCACCTTGTGTGGCCATTCGGTTAAGGTTTTCATGTCAGATTTTCTTGGCACTTAATTCTGCCTACGTAGTATCTTTTATACTCTTTTTTATTTTTATTTTTTTATTTTAGATTTGCTATTGAGAAAAATAATCTAACGTACTAAATTGGGCAGATAGAACCAAAACTAAAAGCATAATATTGGCCTTTTCTTGCTTTATAATCATTGGAACCCGTTGCCATATATTTATTTTTAAAAAATCATTGGAACCCGTCTCCACTAAAGAGTGAAAAAGAGAAAGAGAAGAGAGAGCATCTTATATATTCTTTTGAGAACACGTCTTGGATAAACAACTACACAACACAACATCTTTGCACCAAATTAATCATAGTACTAATTAATATTAAACTGTTGATACTGAAAAAAAGTACATGGGCTAGCTAGATAGTACATAGCTAATAACTGCCGAGATACACTGATCAGCACCAACCATACTCAAAATATTATTCAAACCTAAACAAGATTCTTTTCTAGCTAGCTCGATCAAACAAAATCAAAAGAAGCAAAAACAAAAAGAAAAAATATGAAGAAAGTGACATTGATAGAGACCAAAAATAAGTAACTATCTCTAGCTTGGAAACATAATAGCCTCTATCACCAAACCTGAAATTGAAAAAGAAAAAATAATACACATTATTATGCTTGCATGTAATGTAACTCTTAATACATGCATATAAAAATGTATATATATTATCAGACTTAATTACCTTAATGGAGAAATGAAGTTCACGATAAATAGGAAGACCTTCCAGAACTCGAGTCCCTAGGGCCATTGCATCGGTAGCACTCCATTCTATTAGCGAAGTTATGCTCGTTACAACCAGACCTACACGTTAACAAATTATTTGTTTTATTGAATAATTGATATATCTGATGTATATATAAATTAAATATATTTGAAATTTTGTAAATTAAAGAAATTATATTGAGAACCTGGTGCATATCCAGTCACCGGACTTCCATCCGGGGCGGGAGGAGGTGCCTCCTGTGCTACCGCCTCCAAAACCGTATGGTGATCTCAATAACCTTGGCATGTCTGAGGAGTCAGAGGAGAAGGTGTCAATATCCTTAGGGGCACCACATTTGAAGCAGCTAGAGCGGCTGGCAAAGTTGTGAGCTCCACAGTTACCGACAGTACAGTACCAGTCACCTGGGCGGACATCAGGGCCAGTGGTGAAAGGAAAAGGCGAACTAGAGCCTCTTCCACCACCGAATGCTACGCCGTAATCACCACCGACAGACACCGATTTTGATTCACCGCATCGTTGGCAGGAGTCTCTTCTCTGAAAGTTGAGGTGGTTGCATGCCCTGCAGTTCCAGTCTCCTGGTCTGTTCATCTTTCCCTTGATTCAAAACTGTAGAAAATACAAAAATAAGAAATAGAATGAATGTGTATCTTTAACTGTTATGTCAGTTGTAACAATAGTTACTTACCACACTGATATGGAGATGTAGTTGAGTAGAAGTATTGTAGTATAAGAGAAGTAGAGTGAGTTATAGTTGAAGGTGGGAAGAATGTTTGAGATTGTGGTAGTTTATATACTGCCAAAATTCCAAGTCCCTTCTCGATATTTGGACAGATCTCTAGCCAGTGCGCACCAAGTAGGGTAGGGTAAGCATCCTTCTTCTTTTTGGATTCCTTCAAACCATTATTTGTGATTTCATCATAAACTATATTTAGATAAAGGAGTCAAAGAATTTTCTTTTTTGAATGGATATCCCTTAATATACACACCCAGGTACAGTAGCTCTTTAATGCACATTTCAACATATGTCATGTTTTCAAATCAATAACACAAAGTATGCAATATATTAATTTCATTATTTTTAGTTTAAAAAGCGAAAATCATGATATTGAAAGCTACATTTTAAATGATCTAAAACAATATAAGTAAATCCACAATAAACAATGCGAAGATAAAAACGAATACACAAAATTTATTTATTCAATTCGATCTAATTAACATAGCTACTATGAAGAAGATAGAAGTTCTCTAATTCGATTATTATATTTTTTAAAACTATTATATGAGATTACAAACGAATTTAAATAAAATAATTACCTAAATTTTCATGAACAATCCTATTTTTTACCTAAATATTTTATAATATCTAAACTCTATACACGAATTATTTAAATTCAATGTGTTTAAAAGTGTCTCAATCCCCTTAGATACCTAAAAAGATTTTTTAATTTCTAATGAATTTATACCACTGACTCTCTTATTAAGAATACACATCTTCCGTGTGTCTTTGTCTCTTAACTAGCAAAGGTGACAAAGATGTATATGTATAAATGCTGAAACCTAACAGATCGAAAACAAGTCTAAAACACGACCTATCACTAAATAGACCCACGACTCCCACCAATCAAACCCGAGACCTGCGACCCATCCAAACAGTTGATGACTTGTTGTTGCCCTACTTCCACCATGCTGTTGCTCAAACAACAGTGCAACTGTGGATCGCCGAAGCTCTGACGCCTCCATTGGCCACAGTCTAACCGTGTCTTTCATCACTGCAAGCATCATTCGTCAGACACTACTACAAAAATCACATTTTGTAACAAATTTTTACTATGACCACATAATCAACCGAAGTAATATATATTCATTAGGCGTCTTTAATTTTTTTATTATTTATAAATCACATATAACCATGATTTAGCTAAACAATCGTTGTGATATGTGAATAGTGACACACTTTGAATCCTAAGATTGCAATTTTATGTTTTTTTTCGTTAAAATAGGTGTTTCTTTAATTTTTATTTTTTAATAAAAATTAAACATTTTTTCAGCATGGTCCAGATTAAAAATCGTAGTTAAATATCAGGACAATTCACCACGGTTTGTTTTATCAATCGTGGTGAAATATGTTACCTGTATAAGAAAATTTATTACACTTCAGAACAGACTCCGCGCAAAGTGAAACTCTAAGTTCTCTCGTCGTATCCCAATCTCTTAAAACTTCATCATATTTTTACAAAATTCCAACATAACTTCTCTAACTAATATGAATCAATGAAATGTGTCACGAAACAAGTAGCTAGTTCATATCTTTGTCTTCACTTTTCACGAATCTTTTCAAGAAAATGTACATACGTGAAACATATTATGAGTTATGATGTTGTTGTTGTTCAGAATATTTATCTTGTTTTTCTTATTCAAAATATACGTGAAACATTTGTGTTGGTCCAACACATAGTTTATTGTTTTTTTTTGTTTGTAAAATGAGACTATATGTATTATATTGTTGTTTTTGTTGAGATAAGTAAAGTGTTTAAGTTATTGTTGAGGTATGTTCTTGTTTTGTTAAGGTAAGTTGTTGTTTATGTTAATGTAATTTGTTCTTTTTGTTGATAAATTTTGTTGTTTGTTTTATTGTTGATGTTTTTATTAGGCATGTTGATGTTTTTGTTGAGGTATGTTGTTATTTTGTTAAGGTAAGTTAATGTTTTTGTTGATAAATGTTATTTATTGTGTTATTTTAGACGTTTTTGTTGAAGTATGTTGATGTTTTTGTTGAGGTATATTATTGTTTTGTTAAGGTAAAGTGTTACATTTTGTTGATAAATGTTATTATTTGTTTTATTTTAGATCTTTTAGTTGAAGTATGTTGATATTTTTATTGAGGTATGTTGTTATTTTGTTAAGGTAAGTTGTTATTTTTTGTTGATAAATTGTGTTGTTTGTGTTATTATATGATTGTTTGTATATGTATGTTATTGTTTATGTTATTCCAAGTACACTGGAGTTTTCATTTCATTTAGCCAACATGTCTGGAAGATGAGTTTATTATATCGTATGTGTGGTTTGAGTGTTTTACCAACCACTCGCTAAGTATATAACCTTTTGAACTGAATTAGAAAATAATATTATAAAAATTTAAGTTATATTAGAAAACAAATTACACTGATTAATATTTTTCAAGATTTCTGCATCCCATTATCTGTATCTCACTCTTTGACGGTTATAATTTGATTCAATAATTATAGTTCTTCAACTATCACTTCCTTCTCTACTAGTTTTGTCACCAAAGTAATTAATATTATGCATAATGAACTAGTAGAAAAGGAAATGTTTGTTGTAGAATTAGAAGCATTGAAACAAATTCTAACGGCTTAACAGTGAGATAAAGTTAATGGGTTGTAGAAAGCTGGAAAAATATTAATTAGTGTAACTTGTTCTTATAATATAACTTAATTGGTCATATTATTTATTTCTAAATCAAACCGAAAGGTTATACGTTTAGTGAGCAATTGGTAAAATAACCATTCCACCTAACTTATAATAAAGTCAAGTGAACATATCACTACAACTGGAAGGAACAATCATGGTGAAATGTTGTGCGCTATGTCTTTCACTATGGTTTAAAGGAACATACGTGGTGAAATGCTGAGAAATATCTCGAAATGTCGGCATTGGGTATCGAACCCCTGATCCCCACCTTTTACTATAGTTGGTTTCAACAACGTTAAGCGCTATTGTGATTTTAAAAGTTAGGCAAAATACCTTTTTTGGTCCTTTAACTTTACCTCGGGGTTCATTTTGGTCCCTTAACTTTATAAAGTGTCATATTGGTCCCTTAACTCTTCAAAACGTTCCATATTAGTCCTTTTCGTCTTATTAGCGACGGAAAAATTCAAAAACCGGTCGCTAAATTTGTCGATAATGAGACAAAAGGACTAATATGGAACGTTTTGAAGAGTTAAGAGACCAAAATGACACTTTTTAAAGTAAAAGGACCAAAATGAACCCCGGGGTAAACTTAAAGGACCAAAAAGGGTATTTTGCCTTTAAGTTATACTTTTACTTATAAATAATTAAAATGTGAGTTAAAATTGGTAGCTAGACGATTTTAAAGTTATTTACCAATGGTCCCTTGGTTGAACATGGATCAGTCTAATCCTTCTCAAGTCTGTTGGGATCTATATTTTTCGTCAAGAATCTAAACTCAATCGAAATCACCATAGGAGTGGATAAATAGGTTTTTATGGTCACATGTCATGTTTATAATGCCATCAACCGAAGACGGCAAAGATTTCGGAACCATGATTAGAGAAATTTGCATACCCATGTATAGGGCCAACAAAACACGCCAAAAAGCAGAAGAAGGGAGGAAAACACGGGGCACCATATATTCTAAAATTAAAGTGAACTATCTGTTTACTGGGAAAAATAGTAAACAACCTCTGGTCTATCAATTTTTGTGTAAAACTGAGTAACTTGCAGGATCGACCACACTAAATCCTAGGACATGTGCTAATTGCTTTTTGTGTAAATTTCTGGAAAAACATATCAAGAACACTTCGACGGCGTACATAAGTAAAAAAAAGGATTTACTTCAAGAAATATAAGGCAATTAAAAGGTAAGAAGGGCTTTAAATTGAAAAGGCTGGTAAATGTAGAAGTTAACTTGCATGAAATGAAAAGAGACTTTAATGAAAGAAACTTATTAAATTGCATTGAATTGTAAAAGTGGTGTTACATCAACATACATTCTCACACGCTCTTTTCTCTACGCTGGTACTTTGAGCACACTGAGTTTTTTGTATACAATTAAACACACAAATCTATTGCTAAGACTTGCTATTTATAATGGTTAAAAATAACTACCCACTAACGGGCTACTAATCAGGGCGAAACACGTGGTGTCGTGCATGTCTTCACTTATTGGATGAACGCCACATGTCTTCCTCCAACATCGGATAGAAATAACTGTTCCCTCCTATTTTTGAATTTTAAATTTCCAAATCGAACAATGCTCCTTAGCCTTCTGTCGAAGAATCCTCTCAAACTCTTAGAAATATTTCTAAGTCTTTTAAACTCTCTCCTCTACGGAAAGATAGCTTTCGACTAGACTTTCTGATAGCCATATTTCTGTCGAAGTCTCGTAGAACTTCAGAAATCCTATCTCTTAGGAAAAAAACTCCTAATCCAACATCAGGCGTCGAAATTAGGAGCTAAAAAATTGCCCCCCAAAAATGTCTTTTTCGACGTCACTGAAGAAAAGGGCATTTTCTGATAATGGCATTCGACGTCTTATTTAGACCTTGTATGGTTTCGACGTTTATTAGTGGCTTCAACTGTTCACCTTCCCTTCAGCAGACGTATGACATCATAGCCATTATTGCTAACTCTGACATGTCTTTTCAAATCACGCAGAATCTCTGTCATCATTACCCCTCCCTATGGTCTAGGAGATCATGTGGAGGTAGGCACTTATTATCACCGTTTCATCAAAAAACGTGGAGGGAACACGTGTCCCATGATCAGTCTTAATATTTCACAATTTCTTTCAACCGCTTCCACTTCCCCACATATAAATACCAACTCCCACAATTATTTTCACTTTCACATCTTCCTCCTCTCAAATCTCTCAGTAATCTCTGCATAAAAAAAAACTCAAAATTTCTTCATTTACCCTAAAAAATGGCTTCCTCTACATGCTCCACTAAAGACGCTGCTAAAGTCACCAAGGATGCTGGTAAACCCATGAGAGCTCCAAAGAAGATTTCTCAACTTGCCTCGATTTCCACTGTTGCTGGATCTACCATGGTGGGGAATCAACAATACCTACTTGAACCCCTCGATGAAGAAAAGAGGAGAATTTATGCTTCTCAGGTATTTATTC
This sequence comes from Lathyrus tuberosus, assembly GCA_022829125.1. NCBI lineage: Eukaryota > Viridiplantae > Streptophyta > Magnoliopsida > Fabales > Fabaceae > Lathyrus > Lathyrus tuberosus. The sequence continues at coordinate 7,622,253 of JALAZF010000082.1, read as the reverse complement.
CTTTAACTGTCTCTGATAAGCCATTTGCTTTGTTTGGCCCTTTAGCTGATTTGGAAGTAGATCCTGCTAAACTTAAGGAATATTTCCCCTCTTATCATATGTACAAACCTGTTGGGCAATGTAGAAAACCTAAGGCTAGTACTGAAAACCCTGCTGATACTAACGATCCTTCGATTGAAGAAGCCATCGACCTTAGATATTTGAACCATTTTAGGGCCTTTAGAGCGAGCCCAACCTTCAAAGATCCCGCTGACTACTTAGGGTGGTTAAATAAATTAAAGAAAACAAAAACTGAGGTTTGGAAGAACATGGGCATTTATGACTGATTATGCTGTCGAAAGTAGGACCTGACTATTGTTCGAATATGCTAATTTCGTCCTTGTACTTCTGGGATAGTACTCTCTACACCCTTCATCTCCCGTGTGGCATGATGACACCTACCCTCTTCAACATAGCCGCTATCACAGGGCTTAAACCTACTGGGAATACCTATGATCCTGACTTCATGGCTGAGGATAACATAGGCTTTACCACCTCTAAAGCGGCTTATTCGACCCACATATATAACTATTATGATAAGAGTACGGAGGAGGTATCAGACATCGAACATATAGCTTTCTTAGCTTTATGGTTGTCACGCTGTGTCTTCTGCTCGAAGTCGCTGCAAGTCGCCAGATAGTTTCTAACCATGGCGAACCACTTACACGCTGGTCACAATCTATGTTTGAGTGAGTTGATTCTAGCCAGCCTTTACGAATCTATGAGCGACGGGGTCACCCAACTCAAAAACCTTGCTGATGAAGGAAGTTTACTACTCTCTGGTCCCTTCTGGCTGCTTCAGTTATGGTTAAATGCTTCGTTCGAAGCTTGTCTCCGTCTCAAAAATCAAATCAATGAGGATGTTGATGATGTAAAAAATAGAAGAGTAGAAGGCCCTCGTTTGGCGAAGTTAACACCTGTTGATGATGGTCGACCTGTCCAACAAGCTTTTACCAACTTTATCATTATGTTCGCCAAGCGCTACGACTTTACGCCCAACATGGCTCCTTTTTTCTGCAAGGAAGTGTGGTCCTGAGTGGTTTACCAGGCCATTCCCAACGCCCTCAAAAGCACAAGCAGCAGAATCCATTTCGATTTGGGAAGCTTTCTTAACCCCTAGGATCTTAACCCTTAGGTTTAACCTCTCAAAAAGTCAAGTTTCTTTGATAGCTTACCAACCAAATCTTGTCGCTCGACAATTTAGATTGGTTCAAATTTTACTTCGACCAATCTATGATAAAAAGGGTGCTCTCCTTCTTTACAACGCCAGCCATAGTGAAGCAATGGCCATCAAGCAGATTGCACGATATATTGGCTGAACGCAGCTTCTTCTAGTTGCTTTCGAACTAAGCTTCCTTTGTACTAAAAAATTTGATGATTGATGGAAGACTTATTATGCTGAAGAATTTTTCAACGTGGCGGCATTTATGCATCACATTAACAAGGCTTTCCTCTCTGTGCAGGAAAAAGTGAAGAAAGGTACTTCGATGCACATTAAAGGAATCCAAGCCTTCCAAAAATACTTTGAAACTATTTACCGACCAAATGATCTTGGTCGAACTGTCCGCGATGCAGCTGTCACTCTGAAGGAATGTTTTTTAAAGAAAATGGAGAACTTAAAGATACCTTCGCACGTTCCTCCTGAGAAACGCTACGAAACGGATTTCAATATGTTTCCTCCCAAATTCCCTCGACTGCCAAGCGCTGACTTTGGAGTGGATCTTGCCCCTCCATTTCTAGACTGGTTTGTCTGTGGGGATTCTATCAAAATCCTTCGCCAGCAATCAAAATAAAAGGCACAGTAGGTGGTTCCGACCAAACATACACTAGACAGTTTCAAAGGGCATCTTCATATTGGGATCGAAGATGTTCGCATCGAATCTGAAATATATGAAGGTGTGGAATGGGAGGATTTCGACCCAACATTTTCTTGTCCACTTATTTTCACATATAATGTCTGCTTTTTCTGTTTGTTTAGCCACAAAGATTCCTCCGAAGAAACTATCAACCAGAAATCTTGCAGAAGTGAAGGAAGAAGACTGCAGCAAGACAATAACAACGAAAGTATTTTCACACCCTTTATTAAATTTTTCATTCTATGTCTCCATTAGTTTATAACATTTTCTTCTTCAGGGCGCTCGAAAACAACCTCCGACTCCCCAGAAAAGGAAGGCCTCGGATGATACACTAGTGATAATCGAATCTGAAGATAAAGACTTATCTCTAACTGCTGAACAACCTTTGAAGAAGAAGAAAAGGCAACCAAAGATCAACAAAGCCATCTCTTAATCTCAGGCGAAAGGCGTGAAGGTCGTGATCAAGAAAACCATTAAACTAACCATCTTGGAGCTAACACCCGAAGAAATGGCGAAGAAGGCTACAGAGCAACCTGAAAGTGATAACTCAAGTCTCGGGGCAGAAACTCCTAAGGTATGAAAATGATTCACACATATACCTTATTGCCCTGGGTTTTTCTCTTTGACTATTAACTTTGTTGGTGTCTTTCAGGATGACGCGGGAACTTCGACTCAACCAGCCGTCGAATCCACCAATCCAACAATCCTTACTAGCGAAGGTGAACCACCATACTAACCTACTTCAACCAAAGATTCTGAGAAGGGCTCCCTGAGCGAAATCAACCAGATGGTCGAGAGACAACGTGAAACTTCTCAACCCAAGACCACCATACAAACTTCTCTCACTAGCGAGTCTAACCACGAAGATGATCAAGACAAAGGCACACAGGCTGAAATAACTAGGGCTGACATGGTAGTGGACAATGCCGAGGCGCAATTCGAAGAAGAAGCTGATGACAGATCTCCAAGAGTCGACACTTCAGATACCGCTGAGGATGATGTTATGGAAGAAGGAGGCAAACATTTTACATTCCCTAACCAATCAATGAATATTGAGGATTTTATGGACGATGATGAAAACATCGAAGCTGGTAATGATCATGGTGCAAAAGAGGAAGGAGACGTTCAAGAGGAGATAATTGTCGAAACAACTCCTAACCCTAATCTATCAACTGCAAAGGATTCGAGCCAAACCTCCATGATGCTTTTTACAAAAGAACTAGAGGCCCTGAAAAAGAACAATCCTCGTGAGTACTTAAAAGTTTTACTTGGTTCCAGGGGGAGTTCGTATGACAAAACCCTCAGTCCGCCCTCTGTATCTGGTGGTCAAACCACTGCTGATCCTTTCAATCAGACATTGTCAAAGATTAAGGAAAAGGTCTTCAAGGGTGACTTGTTTTGACTTATTGACTCTGACCCTACTTCTCCCATTGTTTTGAAGAATCTCTTCAAAGAGGTTGATATTCTAACTGCTTCTCCAGAAATTGCAAATATCATTTTGGAGATGATCTCAATGGTTAATCGAATGTCCACGGGCCTTACCAAAATCAAACAACTCTCGAAAGATATTGAAAATCAAACTGGCTCAGTCGTGGCTGCAAGGGACGCTGCTACAGAATCCACCAATAGACTGGCAAATTTGGAACAATTCCAAGAACAGAACAAGGGTCAGATCGAAGCTAATGATCAAAGTATCAAATCCTGAGAGGCACAAATAAAAGAGCTGGAAGCGAAGATTTCGAATGCTAAGAAGCAGAACGCCGAGCTTGAAAAATTTGACAACTCCCAGATAGCGAAAGAGCTTAACATAGGTCTGGATTCTACTGACAAAGCTCAAAAACTAGAAGCAGTACTGGAGACCATGAGGTCGAACCAATCCCTATGTGAGAGGAGGCTAGAACTTTTGAGGGCGAAGTACCCCACCATGAAAGACAACTTTCCGTTTTAATTCCCAAAGACTTTTTATTTCTTTTTAAGTTTCATCACTATTCCTTGAATTCTGTAATGCTTGTTCGCCTTTTAATGTAACGAACTTAGCCATGTTAGCACTGTGTTTTATTTTATTTTGCCATGTTAGCTTCGTTATTTTGCATGCGTGATTACTCTCTAACTATTTTTACTTCTCGAAGAGCAGGCTTGTACTTCTTTAAGTACTTCCCATTTACCCTCAAGATCCTCCTTTCTTGATCTAATTCGTCGATCTCATAAGCGCTATTTGAAAAAACTTGTGTGATTTGAAAAGGACCCTCCCACTTAGGAGACCATTTCCCCAAGATCTGTCCTTTCGATCCATAGGCCAAATTACCTTCCAAACCAATTCTCTAGGAGAGAAAGTCTTCACTTTGACTTTCTTATTGTAAGACTTTTCTACCCTTTTCTTTTGTCTTTTTAGCAACTCTAAGGCATTAAGTCTTTCTTCATCCAAATTTACTAACTCATCTAACATCATATTCCAATACGACTCAGATGGGATCTCATGGTGCCTCTGAATTCTTACCGACTGAAGATAGATTTCAACTGGTAATACCGCGTCATGGCAAAAGGTCAATCGAAAGGGCGTGGAATTTGTTGTCTCCTTAGGGGAAGTTCGACATGCCCAAAGGACTTGGTCCAATGTTTTATGCCAATTTCTAGGCTTCTTTCCCACATGTTTCTTAATTAGGCTAATTACCATTTTATTTGCTGCTTCGACCTGACCATTAGCCTAAGCATAGTAGGGTGTAGAGGTTAACAGTTTGAAACCCATTTCTTTAGTGAATTCCTGCATCTTTCGACTAGAGAAAACAGATCCCTGATCCATTATAATAGTTTCTGGAATTCCAAATCTATAGATGATGTGTTTCTTAATGAATTCAATCACATCCTCTTGGTCAACATTTGGTAAAGGTATAGCTTCGATCCACTTTGTAAAGTAATCAATACCTACCAAAATGTACCTTTGACCTTTAGATGATGTTGGTCGAATCTCATCAACCAGATCCAAAGCCCAACCTCTAAAGGGCCATGGTTTGACTATGGAGTGTAGTTCGCTTGCAAGGACATGTTGTATACCTGCATGCACTTGGCTCTCTTGACATCATTTTGTAAATTCGATACAATCTTTCAACATGGTAGGCCAATACATGCCCTGTCGAAACAAGAGCCACTTCATTTTATGGCCTATCTGATGTGCCCCACATGCCCCACTATGGACAGTTGAAAAGGCTAAGTATGCCACTGATTCACTAAGGCATTTGAGCAAGTCTTCTTCAGGAGTCTTTTTAAACAATTCATTACCTAAAAGAACACAACTCAAAGCTCGATACCTGATTTTTTGCTCTGTGGATGATGTTGGATTTTGCAAATATTCTACTATTGGCTTCCTCCAATCTTCGTCCGTCAAACTATCCACGACTAAGATTTCAAAGTTTTCCTTATCAATGTTCCCTAGCTTTGTAGCTTCCAAATCTGATGGGGATAATCTGGTTGACACAACTCTACCTCTGACTTCGATTGCATCTTGCAACTTTTCTTTCGAAATTTTGTACCCAGAAGCAATTTGAGCCAAGTAATTGGCTACATGGTTCTCTAGTCGAGGTATGTGTCGAACACTCACCATCTCAAACTTTTTTAGTAATCTATTGACTATTACAAAGTACACGATGAGATTCTCTTTCACACACTTGTATTCCATTGTAATCTGTTTGATGACTAACTCTGAATCTCCCATTACTTCGACTCGAGTTGTCCCCAATTCCAACAAAATTTCAAGTCCAGCTATTAAGGCTTCATATTCAGCCTCGTTGTTCGAGCAGAGACCTTCGACTTGGTATTTGAATTTTGTTGGGATTTTGTTAGGAGAAATAATCAAGACTCATACGCCTGTGCCATCTTTATGATTTGAGCCGTCGAAATATAATTTCCAAGGTTCAAGCTCAAGACAATTCGACACGTTCTCGCTTATAGAGTGGTCGACAATAAAGTCTGTTACCACTTGTCCCTTAACGGCCTTTAAAGTTCTATACGTTAGGGAGTATTTAGTTAATGCCAATGCCCACTTACCAATTCAACTATACAAAATAGGTTTAGATAACATATGCTTAACGATATCGAAATGAGACGAAACATAAACATCAACTGGCTTTATATAGTGCTTTAATTTTGTACAAGAGAAATACAAGCATAAACATAATTTCTCAACCATGCTATACCTAGTTTCTGCATCGTTCAGAACCCTACTAAGGTAATAAATGGCTCTTTCGACGCCATTTTCGTCCTCTTGAGCAAACATGCTCCCTAAGGTTTTTTCCGACGCAGATATGTACAATCTCATGCTCCTACTTCTACAAGGCGGTGCTAGGATTGGAGGATGAATCAAATATTCTCTGATTTTGTCGAAAGCTTCCTGTTGAGCTTGCCCTCATTCGAATCCCTCATTGTTCAATCGGAGTAGAGGTGAAAAGGCTTGAGTCTTTCCGCTGAGATTTGAGATAAATCTTCTCAAGAAATTGATCTTTCCCAACAGTGACTGCAATTCCTTTTTTGTCGATGGCGCTTTCGCTTCCAGATTGACTTGGTATTATTTTGATTTATTTTGATTCCCTTTTTGTGGACCACAAAGCCTAAGAAGTCTCCCGCCTGCACACAAAAAGTGCATTTGAGAGGGTTCATTTTGAGACCATGTCTTTGCATCCTTTCGAATGACCGTCGAAGATGGTCAATATGATTCTTCCCTGAAACTGACTTCACAACAATATCATCAATGTAAATCCGCATAAAAGTTTCTATGAAATCATGGAAGATTGTATTCATTTCTCTTTGAAATGTTGCCCCCGCATTTTTTAGGCCAAAATGCATAACTATCCATTCATAAGTGCTTAAGTCCCAGGGCATCGAAACGCCATCTTAGGGACATAATCTTCAGCAATAAATATCTGGTTATACCCAGAATACCCGTCGAGCATGCTAAGGTATTCATGGCCAGCGGCAGAGTCAACTAACATTTCCGCCACAGGCATTGAGTATTCGTCCTTTGGGGTCGCAACATTCAAATCTCTGAAGTCTATGCAAACCCTCAAAGTCCTATTCTTTTTTATAACAGGCACAATGTTCGCAATCCATTCGACATACCTGGCAGTTCGAATAAATCTGCAACGAAGAAGCCTTTCGACTTTCTCCTTGATCTTCGAGAGAATTACTGGTGCAAATCGTCTGGGATTTTGCTTGATCGCCTTCTTTCCATCCTTGATTGGCAGCTTTAGTTCGACCAGCTCCCTGCTCAAACCAGGCATCTCATCATAATCCCATGCAAAACAGTCTTTGAACTCCCTTAGCAATTGGAATACTTCGACTCTGAGTTGTGGACTAATGTTGGCGCTGATGTAAGTAGGCATTTTCACTGCCCCCTGTCCCAATTCAATCTCTTCAAGAGGATCTTACGCTAGCATTCTGATTTTGGTTGCCAACAGATCCTTCTCGAAACCCAAAGGCTCATCGTCATATATGGCGTCGAGCCTTTGTTCTTCATCCCGAACCTGATCAGGTGGTTTTGGATCGAAGTCCTTACCAGGACCTCCTTTATGTGAATCATTGTTGGCTTTGTCAACCATATTTTTAACTTCAGCCTCTAAGGCCGCTTGCAATTTGTTCTCGGCTATATAAGCCGAAATCTTTTTCATCACTTCGAGTTCAGGCATCATAACTGAATTCGCTTCCCCAACCTGTCTTGGTTATTTCAGGTACAGGTGCAGGGTATGCAAAATCATCCTCACCTACTACCTTTCTATCCCATCTAAAACTATTAACGGGTTGCAGATGCAATGAGCAGTATGCTTCATCGTCTGGAGTAAAAGAAAAATCAGCCGGATTGCAGGGAGCAATATTGGCCAAATGCTTATCGAACTGGCATCTGTCGAGGTGGTTGATTAGGGCCTTGAAATATCCTTGATCAGCCTCAATATTCTCAACGAATCCGTCTGGCCTCCATATTGTGATCCTCTGGTGCATAGAAGATGGTACAGCCCCAATTCCATGTATCCATTCTCGTCCCAATAGTAAATTATAGTTTTCCTTTGTTTCGACCACCATAAAAACTGTAGGCCTGGTAACCGTTCCAACTGTCAGATCAACCTGTATAACACCTAGAGTGGTGCCAATTTTTCCTTCATAATTCAACAGAACCATGTTGTTTGGTTTAGTGTCTGTATCGAATTTTCCAATCTTTCTCAACATAAAGTGCGACATCAAATTCACTGTAGCATCGCAGTTAACCAAGATTTTATTCACTGGAACATTTTCAACTTTTCTGGTAATGAATAGAGGCTTCAGATGGCTCTTTATTGCCTTATCTGTCGGTTCAAAGAACACATTCTGCTCTTTGACACAGCCATTATTCATTACATATTAGCACACTGGTTTGTGTGCCGCCATTTCAGCTTCTGAATAGGCATCAACCTCTTTGACCTCCGTGATCTGGTCAAATTTTCTAGGCAATATTGATACCACGTTCACAATGATGTCCAATGAGGCTTCTGAATCTGAATCGAAGTTATCCGTCATCATCTCATCCTCTGCCACAGCCCGATCATGTTTCTCTTTGGCCTCTTCGTCTTGGGTTTTGAACAATTTTCGCCCTATAGGCAATTTTTTGAGAACTTTTGTCTTCCCCTTTCCGTTACTTTCGGCAATGTCGCGGTGAAAATTGGATACCATAGTTATTGGTTAACTAGGATCGCATTTTTAATGTCACCACCGGTCTTTGATTTTATCCAAAGGAAGGGAGAAAAAAAACCGAATTCCCACAATGCAATGCAAATGCACTAAGATTCTAAGTTCGGGGGTTGGTTATACCTAGGGAAGGTGTTAGCATCCTAGATATCTGTATTACTCTACAGGAACCTCTTTATTCATTTTATGTTATTTGTTATCTGTTATGCTAAGGGTTTAAAGGGTAGGTGATGTATAATTTTTATTCCTAAGTGTGCTCGACAAGATATCGCATCTTATGCCTATATATCCTGTCAGGAGGGAATCAGAGCATTTGTAGTTCTTCATTAAAGATACTAAATGTTTTAAAGGTTTAGGAAAAGAAGATGAGTCATCATCTTAAGAAAGACCACCACAGTTTTTTTGAAAATGTGTGTATGTTGTGGGGCATGGGATTGTATGTCCCTTTCTTTGAGATGATTAACATCTAATTCTCTTGTATGGAGAATTTGGTAGGCTAAAGTTTGACTAAAGAAATCAAAGTTTATGGGGGACTAACCTAGAAAATCTATCCTAAGTTGTCTAATTGCCTTATCTTAAGGTGACTATTATGGATGCAAATGATATGCACCATGCACAATAACATGGTTATTATGCATGGGATTTTCCTTTGGATATTAATGCGATTAAATTACGTTATTTAGGCGAGGGTGCTAGCAGAGTGATGCTAGACTTGTGTCTGGTGACCAAAAGGTTGAATGCGATGCACGAAGGCGATCGGCTTACATGGGTAGAAAATGGGCTCGATGTTGGATCGAGAATTTTGATATTGTTTTGAAAAAGGTTTAGACGATAACAAATAGGCATACAAATGGTAGTAAGACATAATAAACATATAAGTGATAAAGTAACGATAGTTAAGATATGATACAAGTTAGAACCTTGATGTGAGATATCATAATGGAAGTAACATAAGCATGAAGATGGCAATATGTTTCATGATAAGATATGGATAAGATGAATATGCTTCAAGTATAATGATTAAAATGATATCAACATGCTTCAATCTTTAAGAAGACAAACATGTAGAATGATAATTAGGATGACAATCAATATGCTTTAATTTTTAGGAAGACAAACATACAAAATGATAATTAAAGGATGATAATAAAGAAGAGTGATATTCATGTAAAAATTTAGCATGTGGTAAATTGACATGGGTATATTAATTCAAGAATTAAACAAGTCAATTAATGAAATAATGCTTCAAGATTAACTCAGGCACTCATAGATGACACTAATAAGTAAGCCAAAATTGATAATTAATTGACAAGGAAATTACGATTAACAATTAACAACACAAAAGGTAATTGAAAAAAACTACATATGGATAATTAACATTTAAGAATCAACAATTAACCATACCCGGTTTTCAATGCAAGTTGCAAGAGTTCTTCTTCCCTTTTCAGCTAGCTCCCGTGTGCCAAGGAAATAATGCTTCAGAGGGGTTTTAGTATTGTTGTGGTGATTTTCTGTCTTTTTTCCGTTTTGAATGAGTGAGAACCATGCTCCTTTTATAGGTGAGCTGATGTGTTGTTGTCTTAAATGCAGTAGAGGAATACCCCTTGCAGGATACTACACGCATGGCATCATTCTTGAGCCAAGTAAAAACAGGCCATGCATCTAATCTTTATTGTGAGTTAGAGGAAAAAGATCTTGGAGACAACATGTTATGGTGTAGACTTGTGACAGTAAGTACTGAAAGGTGGTGAGAACATATCAGCTGGACATGCATTGGTGAGGTGAGATTTGCCACACGATAGTTCTTGGTTTAATGCACCAAATGAAATGACTTTTGAACCCTTTGAAAGCTAGTACAAGGTAGGGTGACTTTGACAGATTGAGATTGAGTTTAAAACATGTGAAATAAACCGTGCCAATGTTTGGTGTAACAAAGAGATAAAAATCTGAAGTTTCTCAAGTGTGTACATGTTTCAATATGTCATCTTTGGTGTGCCATATCTTGATGACCATTCCATCAATTCTTGAGATTTTTGGTTCTATGAAGAGTGGACATTTGATAGAACATTTCCTATGTGGAAAACCAATTGAAATGAGGCTTGTAACAATAATAAAATGGGCCATAAAGTCGTGCACATGAGAAAGCGAAAAAGGACTTAGAAAAATTTCTAAGTTATTGAATTTTGACATTTTAAGATACCCAACTTCAAAGCCTCATAACTTGAGTTTGGCTTATCCTATTGGGATGTTCCACATATGGTTGGAAAGCTCTCAACAAGCTCTACAACTTTAATTTGGGACTCAAGACTTGAATCCAAATGGAAATGGGTGAAAAATGAGGTCAAAGTTGGAGAAAAATGTGGAGGAAAGTGCTGAAAAATTTTCTAAGTGTTTGGCCAAAATGTCTTGTAAGCTTCATAACTCAAAGTCTAAGCATTTTTAGACAAAAAGTCATATGGAATGAATTAAATATATTGATGAGAGCTTTCCAATGAGCTTTGAGTCGTTTAATTTGAGTGCACGGTTTAGGAGTTATGGTTATTCCAAATCGGGCTATTAGGGGAAAAATGTCATATACGAAGTCTTTTGCGACCAAAACCCTACTTATCTTGCAAGAAACCTCACGAAACTTTATATGGATGCTTTGGATACTTCATGAGACAATATATGATGATTAAAACCATTGACACTTTATTTGAACCAAAATCCCAAAAGATTAGGGTTTCAGTCAAGTCCTAATTCTGACTGTGAATGCACTGAGGCCAAATCTTGTAAGATTGCTTCTTACTTCCCACCTAAAGGTCTTAGGAGACTCTTGAGGATGTTGATAAACTAAGGGAATCAATAATTAGGGTTTAGGAGATCATCTTGATGAAGAATCAAAGCTGTTGGCTGATAAGCGTCACAGGAACCCTAATTTTGAAGTATAGTGGGATTGGGGCTCAAATTCTTCCTGTTCAGGATCAATGAAGCATGGATTCTTGGTGAGTGGAGTCTCTTGAACATAAATGACTTCAAGTGGTAGGTGGACCACACAAATCCTGACTTGATAGAGGCAATACTTAATGATTTCTTCAAGGTAAAAACCCTAATCCCAAAATTCTTGCACTGGAGGTCTTTCGTTGATTTGACTCGCTTCAAAGCAACTTGCGGAGCTTTATGATGATATGTGAACCTAATTTGAACACAAAGAAACAAACTACAAGATATGGGTTAGCTCAGACAATGCAGATATGCTTGACCTAAGATGCACAAATGAAGATGACATCTTAGGGTCAAAAATTAGGGTGCGACAGGCAGGTAGGATTGTAATTGATTCCGCCTTATCTTTCGACTCGGCTTCCCTTTGGGCTTTGCTTCTTTGCTGCTCCCGTCTCCACTGCAACCTTGACATGGGATATTTACCTTTATAATTTTCAGAAATGTGGGCCAATTTGTTAGAGGATTGATATTCCTTGCGATAGGTAAGTGAAGAACCCCTGTTGACGTAGAAATCTTTCCACTTTTGTTGACCTTTCTCCCTATTCTCATTTGGTTTTACCCACTTGCCGTTAGAAAGTTCAACAAATGGTTTAAATGTAGCAGGCCTTGCCCCTGGCACTCTAGCCTTTGGTTGTTCCTGGTTCGACACAGACCTCCTAGGGTCGAAACTCCGTGGGGCATGACAGGTTTTCTCCCACCTTTGCTTGGCCTTTCACACTCCTTCGAGATTCTGCGCTACTTTTTTGTCGAATACAACGCTACACCTGGGGCACAACATGACTTCAGACCCCTTCCTTTGACACATGTGTATAAAGTCAATCAAATTTTATTCCTCTTTTAGGAAGGCCAGCTTGTTGTACTCTTCCTGTCGGTGTTCATCACCGACTTCCATGGGTACCTCCTGAGAAATCTCCACCATATTGACCTCCATTTCAACATCCTCAGTGATGTCAAGCATGCACAATTCCATATGTAGGCCCTCAGCAGCCTTATCCATCTGAATGAAATCGTCAGCGGTTTCTTTTGTTACCAACATCCACTGGGAATCCTCAGTAACTCCCTTGTCAGCGCCTTCAGTGACCCCAACACCATTAGTAGTGTTGTTGGTAAATCTTTTGACAGCGCCGGTAGCAAAACACCTTATGAATTCTTGGTCGAGATTTTCAGTAATCTTGACCATGACTGCCTTACTGTTGAAATCATCAACGATTTCGACCATATTAACATCATTGTTGAGGCCTCCAATAACCTCGACCATATGAACCTCCGTTGGCTCTATATAATGAGCATCTGCCACTGGTAGAGGGTATGAATCAATCTTCATCTGATTTTTGGACTTCTCTCCGAACTTTAGCCTTCCTTCTTGGATTACGTTCTGCACAAGATCCCTAAAAAGAAAACATTGAGAAGTCTTAAGGCCCAAGAAATTATGATATTTACAAAATCCTCACTTTTCCCTTTGTTCTAAAGGAGGCATTTTAGCACCAGGGGGCACTATCATTTGACCGTTCTTAACTAATAAATCGAAAATTTCGTCACATTTAGTAACATCCAAAGTATAAGTTTTCTTGGGGGAATTTGTTGTTTTTCTCTGGTTCGAGAGGATTTTTCCCATTTGAAGGGGCCAACAACTTACTAGAATAAGGTAGGCCTTGTTTCAACTCAGCAAGATCGATCTTGCCTTCATCGAAACATACTGGCTCATTACAATATTTTTCATTTTCGTCATCAACTTTGACATAAGCCACCCTTTTATTCTTATTTGCCCTAGCCTTTTCTTCTTTCAGGCGTTTTAGTTGTAGAACTCTATCAGTCAATTGAGCCATATCTCTTAGATATTGAGTATCTAATTTCTTTCTAATAGAATAATCAAGGCCTCCAGCAGCCATTTCGACTAGCTCATGCTCTGGCATTTGCGTAAAACATCTAGCTTTGAGCAGTCAGAATCTATTCAAGTAATCATCTATTGGCTCAGTAAATTTACGTTTTATACTAGCCAACTCTTTCAGACTAATCTTCGTTTGTCCCATATAGAACTGCTCATGAAACAGTCATTCCAACTGGGTCCAATTATGGATCGAATTAGGTGGAAAAGTTGTAAACCACGTGAAGGCATTCTTCGTCAGAGAACTTGGGAAGTATTTTATCCTAAGATTCTCATTATTCGCGATTTCTCCAGCCTCTATCACATATCTGGTCACGTGTTCGATAGTGGATTCAGTGGTGTCCCCAGAGAACTTAGTGAACTTAGGGACTTTCGTTCGAGGGGGTAACTCTGATTGGAGAATGTATTCTAACAATGGAGATGTATAATTTGGCCTTCACAGGCCAAAGTTTACCCCATTTTGGATAATAATCCTTTCGACCATGGCTGCCAGATTATAATCTGCTGCCACCTAATTACGTCGAACTTGTTGTACGACGTTGTCGGAATCCTGGTTTTTATTCACCAAAACCACTCTTGGTTGTTCTCCTACAGGAATTTGTGGTTGAATCCTAGGGCCTTCGACTACTCCCTGGTTTGGTATATTTTCCTGAAGTATATTTCCTGGATTTTGTTGGTTCTGGTTAATAGTGGGGTCCTCTTCGAACACTACCCCTTGGTTTCCTGTGATATACTCTCTCTGAGGGTGTCGAAGAGGGTTAGGCACACCAAAGAAATTTGCAAGGCGCGTCATCTGCGCAGCCACTTGCTGATTAGTCTGGGTGGTATTTTGAATTAGAGGCTGAATGATTTCCCCCATAGTCTGGGACATCATTTGGACCAATTGGTGGTTACTTTCATCCATTTGCTGCCTTAAATAGGCTGCAGTGGTATTCGTCAAGCCTGGCATTTGGGTTGAATATCCTATTCCTAAAGATTGGTTATTTTGACCCATATTAATCTCAGATCCTGACCCTTGTAAAGGTGATGTCATCACGGGCTCTGAATATACTGGGGGCATTTTGTAAATTTACCATCATCGAAGTTGGCATCCCATAAGGCTGTTCTCGACCGTTTAAAGGCATCGAAAAACCTGGTGGTGGAAAATGTCGATATGTAGACGTTCCTATTGGTGGGGGAGTCACTAGGGGTCCCCTTGGCCCAATATAATTTAAAATTGGTTCAATATGAGAAATCAAATATGTTGGTGTCGAACTTGCCATAGATGGCATAGTTTCAAATACGGACGCAGAAACCCTGGGTCCTCCAGTCGAAGGCCCTGAGACTGGTTCCGCATTGACACCAGACATAGTTTGAGGATTCGAACTATTTGGCTGATTAGTACTTGCCATTTTCCTCGTATAATTTCTTTTTGGTCTCTCTTCGTTTGCGGTGGCTACTTTTCCACTTCTTAATAACATACAACGAAGTACTTGACACAGAAAAGATAATAAAAAACACAGAGTTATAAGTTTCTTTTTGAAAGCGCAAGAAATTCGTTTAGCACTATTCCACAGGGCGTGCCAATTTGTTTACTGGGAAAAATAGTAAACAACCTCTGGTCTATCAATTTTTGTGTAAAACTGAGTAACTTGCAGGATCGACCACACTAAATCCTAGGACATGTGCTAATTGCTTTCTTGTGTAAATTTCTGGAAAAACATATCAAGAACATTTCGACGGCGTAGATAAGTAAAAAAAAAGGATTTACTTCAAGAAATATAAGGCAATTAAAAGGTAAGAAGGGCTTTAAATCGAAAAGGCTGGTAAATGTAGAAGTTAACTTGCATGAAATGAAATGAGACTTTAATAAAAGAAACTTATTAAATTGCATTGAATAGTAAAAGTGGTGTTACATCAACATACATTCTCACACGCTCTTTTCTCTACGCTGGTACTTTGAGCACACTGAGTTTTTTGTATACAATTAAACACACACAAATCAATTGCTAAGACTTGCTATTTATAATGGTTAAAAATAACTACCCACTAACGGGCTACTAATCAGGGCGAAACACATGGTGTCGTGCATGTCTTCACTTCTTAGATGAACGCCCCATGTCTTCCTCCAACATCGGATAGAAATAACTGTTCCCTCCTATTTTTGAATTTTAAATTTCCAAATCGAACGGTGCTCCTTAGCCTTCTGTCGAAGAATCCTCTCAAACTCTTAGAAATATTTCTAAGTCTTTTAAACTCTCTCTCCTCTGCAGAAAGATAACTTTCGACTAGACTTTCTGATAGCCATATTTTTGTTGAAGTCTCGTACAACTTCAAAAATCCTATCTCTTAGAAAAAACTCTTAATCCAACATCAGACGTCGAAATTAGGGGGTAACACTATCACACGCCACTTGCATAAGTAGTTGAATGAGGTAACTTTTTTAGGGCACGAAGTTATGACTAGTAAAATAGTTTCGTCTATAAACTAATATAACACTTTGTAAAGTATTCAAGATCATTCATTCAATCAATCAAATTATTTTTTGCACTTTATGTTCTTTATTTTACTTATTTTCATACATTTCTTATACTAGTATTTCAATTTATCACTAACTATTTAATGACTTTTAGAGTAGGTAAAGAACCCAATGTTGATGGATACAATTTCCCTCTTAACAATTGAGAGTTATTTGCCGAATCTTAATTAAAATTTCACAAATTGAAAATATATTTGACACATTTGATGTGGCACTATACCCTATACGACATGATGTTTTCAATCACAAGGTCACAACTATATTTCAAGGAGGAACCTTAGCAACATGGATCAACCCTCACTGACCAAATGAATCTTAGAAACACTGATCAACCATCACCATCATTTAAAAGGAGTTCATGCTAACCACAACAAGAAGAATATTCATAATTATCGAAAATTCCAATTCTACAAAAGTGATGTATTTCTTAGTAATTGGTACACAAGCACAACTTGCTCTGTATGCCTTTGATTTAAAGTATTTTTAAGGTTTCAATGACAATTGGGTGATAAGTCACTACTAAGATTAATCTATTTTATCTCGGTTGAAAAATGATTTTTACCTCGATTTTATGGGCGGCGTAATAAAGGGTGTAGTGGTAAGTCGTAACTTTCATCCTCGGTGTACATGCATTCGAGGGGAAAGTTTTAACTTATAGTAGGTTTGATTACTCACTATTTATCCTGTACATGCATTCGTGGGGAAAGTTTTTAAAAATAGAAATATGCTACTTTACATTTCCGTTTTTAGAATACCGTACGGGATATATATAGGAGATTTAACCAATTCTCTATTCTTCTTCCTCTTTTCTCTTCCTTTGTGAACCCTAAAAGGGTTTCGTGGATTTCTTGGTGTTCAAGAAACCAAATATACTTTGTTATTCTGGTATCATTTTTCACAACAAATTGGTGTGGTGAGCGTGGAGAAGATGCCGTCAACAAAGTATGAGATTGAAAAGTTCACCGGAGTGAACGATTTCGGTCTGTGGCGCTTGAAGATGAAATCCCTACTGGTTCAGCAGGGTTGTTTGGAAGCGTTGAAGGGAGAGGCAGCCATGGATGTTGCGTTAACGGTAAAAGAAAAGACGACCATGATAGAGAAAGCCCACAACGCAATATTGTTGAGCCTTGGTGATAATGTTCTTCAACAAGTATCAAAGGAGACTACGACATCGGGGTTATGGTTGAAACTTGAAAGTTTGTACATGATCAAATCTCTGGTGAATCGACTCTACCTGAAGCAAGCTTTGTATTCATTCAAGATGAGTGAAGACAAATTTTTGGCTGAGCAGTTAGATATGTTCAACAAGCTGTAGCACGATTTTTGTGGTCTTGAATCACGATCGCTTGGGTACTACAGTTAGATTCATTTTTTATCCTATTGAGCTGATTAAGAAAGGGAAATAGATGTCTCCAATTAACCCTGCTTGCATACTGAGTTTGAACAGCGGTCTGTTAGGTTACAGATACGATTAAGATGTGGGTCCCTCTTCGGTTTATTTTGTGTAAGATTCGAATGTCTGGATCATTTGCGAGGTTTTTGGTAAGATGTTAGGATTTGGGTGCTTTTGGGTTGATATATGGAGGTATGGGATTGTGGGTTTTTTGATATGTACGCTCGCTAAGATTTTTGCAATCTCATGCGTACGTATTCCCGTTTAACGAAATAGGGAAATCAGAGCGATCGTAGATCCTCCTATTCTATGGGAGGAAAAAGATGTTTTGGTGTCTTGTTCAAAGCCCAAGACGTGAAGCGAAAGGTGGTTTGTATCTTGTTCAAAGCCCAAGATGTGAAGCTAAAAGGTTTTGACTAAGAGAGAATTTGTTATCTCTAAAGAGGAGTCGTTGGTGTTTGTCTGTTGTGAGCAATGCACAACTTTGATGCTAAAAGGTTGATTGACTCAACAAGAGAGTCTTTTATACTCAACAAGAGAGTGATTTTCTATCTCGTACGAAGCCCGAGATGGAGGCTAAAAAAGGTTGACTCAACAAGAGAGTCTTTTATACTCAATAAGAGAGTGATTCACTGTCTCGTACGAAGTCCGAGATTGAGGCTAAAAAGGATATTGACTCAACAAGATAGTCTTTTATACTCAACAAGAGAGTTTTACTATCTCGTACGAAGCCCGAGATGGAGGCTAATGGGGTGAATCAACAAGAGAGTCTTTTATACTCAACAAGAGAGTTTTTATATCTCGTACGAAGCCCGAGATGGAGGCTAAAGGGGTGACTAAACAAGAGAGTATTTTATACTCAACAAGAGAGTTTTTCTATCTCGTACGAAGCTCGAGATGGAGGCTAATGGGGTGAATCAACAAGAGAGTCTTTTATACTCAACAAGAAAGTTTTTCTATCTCGTACGAAGCCCGAGATGGAGGCTAAAAAAGGTTGACTCAACAAGATAGTCTGAAAAGGTTAGCTCCTCTGGGGATAATCATTTGTACAAAGCCCAAGAGGAGGTTGTCTTACTGCCGAAGGTCACTGAGATTCCTAGGCAGGTCCAAATACGGGGAATTCTCATGAGAGAGATGGGGTATCTGCCTATGTTTTAGAGGAACTTGAGAATGTCTTTGAGACTCAAGAGGTTAAGACTGTCCAAGTCTAGAGTTTCATCTTTCGTACTATGCACAAGAGGAGGGACGTGTATTAAGGGATGAGTATCAACCCTACAATAGCCAGAGTTTCAATGCTGGAAATACTTCTCTAGCAAAGGATGACTAAGTTCTGCCTTATACCTTTAAGAGGTCGTCAGGGTCATTGTATTAAGCCCAAGAGAAGGCATGAGAACTTCTGAGAAGTCGAAGGGTCCTTGTACAACGGCCAAGAGGAGGCGGGGATGCTTTTAGGAAGAATGTGGGTCCCCAAACCAAGAGAAGTTCAAGACATGCTATTCACCGAGAATAGATAAAGCCAGGAAAGTTTGAGGATTTGGAAGAAACTCAAGAGATGCCATTCACGGAGAAAAGATCATCTCTGGGGAGTTAGAGTTTCTTTGACAATTTCTAAGGGTGACAGTCTGAGAAAGGGTTCACAAAGAATACTGCTTTTCACGTCTCCATATTGTTTAACCCCAAGAGGAGGGAAGACTGTGTCTGGAATCCTACGGGGGATCTAGTTTTGTTTGTATTTAAGAGTGACCAACAGGCTTTACCTAGTGCTAGACGTAGTTGCCGGGGAAAACTCTAAACAACTATACTAGTATTACACAGTAGATATGTGACAAGTATATAAAAGTTTGTGAAAGAAGAATTACAGTGAAACAGCCCCACAATACAGTTATATATATGAAAGCGGTAAATGAAAGCGGATAAACACTTACCCGTTGTAGAGCTTCCATGCTGTTTTGTTAGTCGTTCGACAAAGAAAGTTGGATAACAACATATATTTGGATTCAAAATCAAAGGATAAAGTGCTTTGAATAGATTATTGGGGCTTACAGCTCAAGAAAAGGCCCAAGGTTTTATCAGTGATTGCACTGTTGTTTTGAATTTGTACAAGGAATTATACAAGTGACTGAGGCCCAAAAAAGTTTTCTGTACAAAGGGATGGATCTTACACTCTCTCAAGAGGCCCAAAGGTGTTTAAAGAAAAGGAATGGGGCTTATAACACGAGGGTAGGCCCAAATGGTTTTATTTTAAACTGGCGATCGCGCCGAGATTTTTGCAAGCACCGTGGGTCTTATACAATGAATGAGGCCCAAATCATTTTGGTTTTCAAAAAGGGTTGGGTCTTACACTCTACTAGAGGCCCAAAGAGTTTTTAAGAAAGTTTTGTTTGGGTGAAAATCAAGGAAGCCCTAATTTCATCATTTTAAAAGTAAATTCTCAAGGAAAATCAATAAAAAATCATAAAATACCAAATAAGTTTGAATAAACAACTTGTGATTTTTGCTTAAGGTTTGAAAAATGATGTTTTAATCACAAGATGAATTAAAATTCATTTGATTTTGATTTTCAACATGAGAATTCAATTTTAAAATGTTTAAAAACAATTAAAAATGAATTTATTCACAAAAATACTAACTATATTAAATAAATAATATAAACTTGATTATTTTTTGTGAAATAAAATATTTCAACATATTTTTTTATTTTTTTGCAAAAAGAACCAATAAAAAATAATTAAAATTGAGGGAGTTATTAATTTTTCAAAACATTAAAAATAATATGAAAAATAATAAAAAAAGGTGAAAAAGCATTAAAAAGGGGTCTGGGGCAAGGGGGATTCGAACCCTAGACCTCTTGTGTGCAGTGCGCGCCTCCTACCATTGGGGTGGTGATACATCCGTGTATTGAAACACAACCACAAATATACAAGGGTTGCCTTGTTTTTGGCCTGGCCCAAGGCAAGGCAAGACAAGATTTTGGTTAGAAACGTGAAGGCCATAACTTTCTCATTTTTCCATGGATGGAGACAAAATTTATATGCATCTGGCCTAGAATTTCCTAAGGAATCCAATGGTGGTGGTGGTTTTTCCAGAAAACAAATCCTCCTCAAAACCCGATAGTGGTTTTGAAATAGGCCATATTTTGCATTTTTTGTGCTACCTCTTGGTACAGGTGTGAATTACATGATAAATTGGTGCAAACACAACATATATAGCATGTATAAGAGATGCATGATCAGTGGACTTCAAAGCAAGGCATGTTTCAGAGAGTTCAAGTTGTGATGCTTACCTCTCTTGGAGCTTTTGGGCTATCTGCCAAGTGCTTTGTTCCAGAAATGTTTTGATGCTTTGGACATCCTCAAATGATCCCTTAAAAGCTTTCAGAGTGGTTGGAACCAGCTGGAAACCTCAGGAATGGAAACTGGCCCTTTCTTGCAAAAGGAGCAAAAGTGGCCAAAATAGCAACTCTCTCAAATGGTGTTCCAGATGTGGGGAACCATTTGGGACAATTCAAGGATGATA
This sequence comes from Lathyrus tuberosus, assembly GCA_022829125.1. Taxonomy (NCBI): domain Eukaryota; kingdom Viridiplantae; phylum Streptophyta; class Magnoliopsida; order Fabales; family Fabaceae; genus Lathyrus; species Lathyrus tuberosus. The sequence continues at coordinate 7,601,359 of JALAZF010000082.1, read as the reverse complement.
TTTGGAGTGTGTTTGAGGTTTTATCTGGTTTGGAAAGTGACTGAATCAAGACATGGCTTGAAAAGTGCACAAAAGTCCTATTTTGAGGTTTTGAGAGGGGACATTGAGATTTTTGTGTTACAGGTCACATGTAAGAGATGGACAACTTAGATATGACATATTGTATGTGTTTGGATCATGAGCTGTTATGGAAATGCTCTCTAACTCAAAAACTTAGAGTTACCTTGCTAAAGAAGGTATTTTTGCCTAGAGAAAGTGATTTTGAGGAAAGCATCTGTTTGATGTCTTTGGTGTACTCAAACTGACCACGAATGAGCTCTATTTATAATGTGTCAAGTTTGTTTTGGCTGCAATAGTGAATGGAAACTGTAGCAGAGGTTTGGAAAATGTTGATCAATGAGAATCCAAGTCCCCTCTAGCCATTGATTAGAGGTTAGAGCACAAGGATGTGGTTCCCTAGTTGTTGGGATAAGTCTTGACTGAATTCAGTTGGAAGAGGCTCAGTCCATGCCACCTTGGTGCATCCATTGAATGCTCCAAAACAAAATTGGAGTCTTGTCTCTCTTTTAGGCATTTCTAGGTTTGGCATGCTACTTTTGGTTCCAAAGACTTGGGAGGCTTATGGATCAGAGTTGGTTCCTCCTTGGTCCCCCATTGAGGTGTTCAGATGGATAGACTTGCTTGCCTTTTACAAAATTTGAGCAAATCGAGCAAAATCCCTAAACCTGCCCGGTTATGACAGTTGCAGCAAGGCATATTGCCACTGTCATAACTTCTTGCTCAGATTGATTTTGATGAAGTTCTTGGTCATTTTGGAAAGCCCTCATATGATACAACATATGTGTGATCATACTTTGTTTTGACACTTTTTGGATCCAAGTGAAAAATGCCCTTACATTTTGGAAAAAGTGAAACAGATTCTGACTTAGTGAAAATTTCACTAAGTGTTGGAAAAAGTGACATTTCATGTTTTCAGCTATTTTGACACAACCCTAACTCAAAATCCATGATGAATTGGAATGAGGTGTTGTTGAAGCTTTTGTAGAGGGCCATGAGAGCTACAAATCCAAGTTGGTACCCTAGCCACTTTGTTCCATAACTTAGAAAATTTCTAAGTTTTTATGGTTACCCCTTTTACAAGTTATCCCACTTTTCTTGATTTTTCTTGATGAATGATGATCCCAATCACACATTAACATCATTTTAGGGTCAAAGAGCTATAATTGTGAAAAATCTCAAAAAGTTAAAGTTGACTTTTGTGCACAGTTGACTTTTTGTCAGATGAAATCCAAATTGTGCGATCCTCTGTGAAATCAAGTCCTGGACCTAAATAAAACTCGATGGACATGTTTCTTGGGTGTTATAGGGTGTGTTGAATCATGTCCCAAGGTTTGGGAGCATGCCTGGGTCAAAAGTCAAAGGCACAGTTGACTTTTTCCTCAAAACCCTAATTGTGGTCCAGATGGAATTGAAACTTGTGGATCAAGCTTCTTGGATCAATCCATTGTTGCAAATGGATCAATGTGGTTTATTAGAGACCCTCAAATCATGTCTTGAGATCTTGGCTCATGTTTTGTCCCAAAAGTCAACTTAGGGGTGAATTAGGTCAAGAAACCCTAATTCCTGATTTTTTATGAATGCATTCCCTGAGGCAAAATTGACTTGATGATTGGGTTCATGATGTCCCTTGGAGCATCTTAGGTTGTGCTTTGAAGTATTGGCTCATGCCCAGAGGAAAAATTCCATCTGGAGGCCTTGGTCGACCAAAACCCTAATTTGGTGACACTGGCGATCTTGAGGCTTAACCCACTTGGAATGTTGCAGCCTTATGCTTAATCCTTGAAGTGGGAGTCCTCTTGATCCTTTATGGATGTTTGAGAGGCTTAGACAAGTTAAGTATCATGTCATTTCTTGATTTATCCTTTGTCTAAGAGCTCTGAGAGGGCTTGAAACCCTAAATTTGATTGTAGTGGATGCTCACCCATCTTTGGGGAGACTAATGAGGTATGATGGTTCATCCATATTGTGATGATGATTTTCAAAATGATGGGATTCTAGGTGGTCAAAATTTGGGGTATGACAGATACCCCTATTTAATCTTCTTGGACCCGAAGGTGTGAATGGCGAAGGTATTCGGTCATTCGGGGTGCAAGATGATTAAATATCGGAATGCCCGAAATTTTGATAGTGGTTATGAATGGTAGTTTACACATTCATCTTCTTTAGCTAAGCAATGATGCTTAGAAAGGTAGAAAACTTCCCCTCGATCCTGGTCTTCAACGAAGGAACTGGTCTCAATTTTCTTTTGAAATAAACTTCCCCTCGATCCTGGTTTCCTACCAAGGAACTGGTCTTAGTTTCTGATTTAAACTTCCCCTCGATCCTAGTTTCTTACCAAGGAACTGGTTTTGGTTTCTGATTTAAACTTCCCCTCGATCCTGGTTTCTTACCAAGGAACTGGTCTTGGTTTCTGATTTAAACTTACCCTCAATCTTGGTTTCTTACCAAGGAACTGGTCTTAGTTTCTGATATAAACTTCCCCTCGATCCTGGTTTCCTACCAAGGAACTGGTCTCAGTTTTCGAAATAAACCTCCCCTCGATCCTGGTTTCCTACCAAGGAACTGGTCTTAGTTTCTGAAATAAACCTCCCCTCGATCCTGGTTTCCTACCAATGAACTGGTCTCAGTTTCCGAAATAAACTTCCCCTCGATCCCGGTTTCCTACCGAGGAACTGGTCTCAGTTTCCTTTGTCAATAAACTTTCTTGACAAGGGGCGCTATTCGTAGCGGTTTTCCTCAAACTTCTCGCCGTATTTTCCTGGGGAGATGCCATTTAATGGGAAAAGGTTTTGATGTCAGACTTGCTGGGGACCCCATCTGTCAGAGCTGTAGAGGTGTACAAACTTCTTTGTTGGAGACGCCAATTTCTGACTCTACCGGGGAAAACAAGTCTCTTGAGAGACTGCTTCCGCTTGGGATTATTACATCATACTTTTCTCGAGGTCTTCCTAGAGAAATGCCATACAATGTACCCCAACTTTGAGGTGCTGATGACTTCAGTGACATTGATTTTCTGGAGAGAAGAACCACTGTGTTGCTAAGAGTCTTTAGTTGCGAGGCTTCCTCTGGGGATTTTCCTTAATCCGGGAAAGCGAAGATATCATCTTCAATGGCGAAGAGTGACGCTTATTGAATATTTTCTTGTCTTTTCAGAGGTTCAAGTTATCAAATTGGTCAAAAGCCCGCTACAATCCAAAAATAAACTGGAAGAGGGACTATTTGGACGCAACGTTTCCTAACAAGGACAGAACTGACAACTCGATTGAGAGGACTTTTATCACTAGGGGATAAGACCGACTAGAGTGATAGCGATGCAATATGAATATGAATGTACATAAATAATGCATGATGTATGTATGTTTATGCTGACAAGACTGACGCGACATACAGACTGATAGATGAACATGACTGGATACTAGGCCACTGTGGGAGATGAAAAGTATCACTGGTTCATGATAGCAATTCCGCCTTGCTTAGGAGAGATAGTCCACGCGTGGAAAATCGTTGGTCGGGCATAGGAGGTAAGAACTCTGCCGAGGGTGTTAGACGAAACACGGTCCCTGACACAGTTGATCCTTCATTCAGGTGCACTGGCTAAGAAGGAGTACTTTGATTATACACTTTAAAGCTCGATTACTTCTGGAGAAGCAATCGATGTTCTTTCGATGTTTGACAGTCAAAAGAAATAACCATCTTTATTTTAAAAGCAGAAAAATTTGACAAGTAAAATTCATTTTTGTTTCATTTCAAGAATCGTTAATCATGTTAAAACGTCATTTTGTAAAGCTAAAATAAATGAGAATTGCAAGCAAAAGCACAACGGCTCAAATTTTATTGATAGTATGGAAATCAGCCAAGCGCGTGATTCCATGGAGTATTTACAAAGTTAAAAAATGGTAATTTAAGGGAAAAGGGCCACATCGAAACATAACGACCGCTATCCTTCTACCATGTTTGGATTCTGGGCATCCTGAGCTTCCGTCGAAGATGACCGTGACTGGAGTTTTCCTGACTGATGGCATCACTGCTGCTGAGGATTTGCCCCTGTTGAACATAGTTACTTGCCCTTATCCCTAACTTTTGCCTGAATTGTACTTTGATATTTCCAATCCACCGAGATGATTTTTTGATCATGTCTCTAATTTTTTCCTGGACTGCCCTTTCGGGTTTTCAATCCAGTGAGACTTTTTTTTTAGTTTAGGCGAAGAATTTCTTGACTACATCAACATTCTTGGGGTAGGAAAATTCTTCTCCATCCATGGTTGCGAGTCTCAAGGCACCACCTGAGAAAGCTTTCTTGGTCCATTTGCCCCGAGAATCCGTGAGAAATGATTGTATCTTCTTGAGCACAAGGTCTCTTTTCCTGAAGATGCAAGGTCGGACCTTTTTATCAAACGCCATCTTCATTCTTTGTCGATACAACTGACCGTGGCATAGAGCTGTTATCCGCTTTTCTTCGATCAAATTAAGTTCGTCGTGTCGACTTTGACACCATTCAGCTTCTGTTAGCTTAGCTTCCATCAATACCCGGATTGATGGGATATCTACTTCTATGGGGAGCACTGCTTCCATGCCATATACTAGAGAGAAAGGGGTTACCCCTGTTGAAGTGCGGACAGATATGCGATAACTGTGAAGAGCAAAGGGTAGCATCTCGTGCCAGTCTTTGTATGTTATAACCATCTATTGAACGATCTTCCTAATGTTCTTGTTAGCTGCTTCTACCGCTCCGTTCATCTTAGATCGGTAGGGAGATGAGTTATGGTGTTCGATCTTGAACTCAGCGCACAACTCTTTCATCATCTTATTGTTCAAGTTGGATCCATTATCAGTAATGATCTGGGTTGGAACACCATAACGGCAGATGAGATTGTTTTTGATAAATCGGACCACCACTTGTCGGGTTACTTTGGCGAATGACGCTGCTTCGACCCACTTGGTGAAGTAGTCAATGGCTACCAAAATGAATCGATGTCCGTTTGAAGCCCTAGGTTCAATCATGCCAATCATGTCGATTCCCCATATGGAAAAAGGCCACGGGGAGGAGAGAACTTTGAGATGCGTTGGCGGTACACGGATTCCATGGTCAACCAATAGTACCCGGCTCTTAGAATTTTTCTCGCCATTGTGTGTCCGTTGGCATAAGTGCCAAAGGATCCTTCGTGAATTTCTTTTATCAGCATGTTTGCTTCTGGTCTGTCTACACATCAGAGCAAGACCATGTCAAAGTTTCTCTTATAAAGTGTGTTTCCGCTCAGGAAGAAGCTGCCTGCCAACCTTCTGAGGGTCTTTCGGCCCTTCCTGGATGCCTCAGGTGGGTACTCCAGTTTCTGAAGGAAGCATTTGATATCGTGATACCAAGGTTTGTCGTCTATGACTGCTTCAATCGTGAAGATGTAAGCGGGCCTTTCTTGGCGCATTATGTCAATCTTAGGTAAGTTGTTCCATCGACCTACACTAATCATGGAAGAGAGAGTGGCTAATGCATCAGCCATGTGATTCTCTTCACGAGGGATATGATGAAACTCGATTCTGTTGAAGAAGGGTAACAACCTTATCGCGTAATATTTGTAAGGAATCAATCCTAAGTGGTATGTGTTCCAATATCCTTTGATTTGATTGATAAACAGGGATGAGTCGCCATATACATCCAAGTTCTTGATCCTTAAGTCGATCGCTTCTTCGAGACCCATGATACAAGCTTCGTATTCGGCCTCGTTATTTGTGCACTTGAACGTAAGTCTGGCGGTGAAAGGAATGTGGGTACCCTGAGGTGTTATGATGATTGCCCCAATTCCGTTTCCATAATGATTTACAGCTCCGTCAAAGATAAGTCCCCATTGGGAACCTGGTTCTAGCCCTTCATTGGGTAGCGGTTCATCGCAATCTTTCATTTTCAAATACATGACATCTTCGTCTGGGAAGTCAAATCCGACTGATTCTTGATCGTCAATCGGTTGATGAGCCAAATGATCGGCTAAAATACTTCCTTTGACAGCCTTTTTGAGCATGGTACTCTATATCATATTCTGATAACAACATCTGCCAACGGGCTATCCTTCCCGTGAGAGCAGGTTTTTCAAAGACGTACTTGATTGGATCCATTTCCGAGATTAACCAAGTAGTGTGACGAATCATGTACCGGCGAAGACGTTTGGCTGCCCAAGCCAAAGCACAACAAGTTTTCTCAAGCATAGTGTACTGAGTCTCACAGTCAGTGAATTTCTTGCTCAAATAGTAAATGGCAGACTCTTTCCTTTTGGTTTCGTCTTGTTGGCCAAGTACACAACCCATTGAGTCTTCCAAGACTGTTAGGTAGATGATCAGTGGTCTTCCTTCCACTGGAGGTGATAGAATCAGTGGGTTCAATAGGTATTCCTTGATACTGTTGAAGGCAATTTGACAGTCTTCTGTCCAAACGCAGTTCTGATTCTTTTTGAGTAATTTGAAGATCGGCACGCATGTCGCGGTCATGAGGAATATAAATCTAGAAATGTAATTTAAACGTCCCAAGAATCCTCTGACTTGTTTTTCAGTCTTTGGAGAAGGCATTTCTTGAATGGCCTTGACCTTGTCAGGATCAACCTCAATTCCTTTTTGGCTGACGATGAACCCTAGCAGTTTCCCTGAACGGACACCGAAGGTGCACTTGTTGGGATTCAAGCGGAGTTTGTACTTTCTTAATCGCTCGAATAGTTTTGACAGGTGGGTCACATGCTCCCCCTTTGTCTTAGATTTTGTAATCATATCATCGACATATACCTCGATTTCTTTGTGTATCATGTCATGAAACAGAGTAGTCATGGCCCTTTGATAGGTTGCCCCGGCGTTCATCAACCCGAACGACATTACCTTGTAATAAAAAGTACCCATGGGATAATGAAGGAAGTTTTCTCCATATATCTCGGCGCCATTTTTATCTGATTATAGCCCGAGAATCCATCCATAAAGGAGAAGACTTTGAATTTCGCTGTACTGTCAACCAGCATGTCAATGTGTGGTAGAGTAAAATCGTCCTTTGGACTAGCCTTGTTTACATCTCTGTAATCTAAACACATTCTGACCTTTCCATCCTTTTTCGGAAACGGTACTATGTTGGCTAACCATTGAGGATATTCTGATATGGCGAGGAAACCCGCGTCAATCTGTTTCTGGACTTCCTCTTTGATTTTGATGGCCATGTCTGGATGAGTTCGTCTCAACCTCTATTTCACTGGCGGACATTCTGATCTTAATGGTAGATGATGTTCCACGATGCTGGTATCCAACCCTGGCATATCCTGATAGGACCAAGCGAATACATCGGGAAACTCTTTGAGAAGCCTTGTCAAACTTTCTTTGACAGTCGGCCTGAGCAGTGCCCTGATCTTGACTTCTTTTTTCTCTTCCTCTGAGCCCAAGTTGACCGTTTCCAATGGCTCTTTGTGAGGTTTAATGGACCTTTCCTCTTGTCTGAGTAATTGGGAGATCTCTTCTGGAATTTCGTCGTCATCTTCTTCTTCAGCCCCAAATATCGGGAATTCAAAGTTGGCAGAAGGCATCGAATCGTGTGTTTCAACGGGGTTTAAAACAAGCAATCTGCATGACGTGATGATTTGTGTTTAGAAGAGATAGAGAAAATGCAAGAGTGTGTGAAGTGTATTTATTTTTTCCTTGAAAAACTGCTTTTTTTTATTATTTGTTTTTAAGGATTACCATTTTCTGAAGAAAGAAAAGAGAAAACAGCAATAAATGCGGAAATTACAGAACGACGTTTATTTATTTATGGTTTTGTCGATTCTTGAAACTACATCCCTATAAAACAAAACTCTGTCGCTTTGGGCGAAGCGAAGAGGTATATTTACAGAAAGTGAGCCCTATCAAAACATCCGTTTTACCTGGGCAGGGTGAAAGGTTAAAGTAAAGACGGCAATTACTTAAACTTATGGACAATCTTCGGAACATCGGCTACAACCCATTGGCGGCGGACTCCTCGGTGAATCACAAAGTCTGGTACCTTCTTTCTTGGCTTGTCCTCAGAAATGACACTGATTTCTGGCGGAGCTGGATCATTGGAATCGGTCACCCAGGCAGAGTTATCGTAGGAGGATTCCTCAGTTGTATTTTACATAGTATTTGTGCTCTCAGATGTATCCCCCCATCCAGTTGGCTGGATGTCCTCGAGCCTGATATGAGAGCTCTCAGGAGCAGTGTATTTGACCATAAAGTCGTATTTACCACTTGGTTGTCCCAAGGTGTCCCATACCTCTTTGGAACTGGAGGATTCATCCCTTTCAATGACGTTGACCTCGGGAAAAACATAGTTAATGATTTCTAGTCCTGCAAATTTTGCAAATTCATCGTCGTGCTGGACGTTTTCTGAATGACCTGAGTGTTAATCCCATGACATGGTGGGGACGCAGGTATTATTTTCAATGATGCTTAGCTGATTTTCATTGTTCTGCTGGTTTTCTTGCCCCGAGTCTCCTGGGTACGGCTTCCAAATAGGCAGACCATCCATCGGGCCATATTAGTCGTGGTCAAAGTTATATTTCATCGGAGTGTCTTCTTCTAATGAATTTGGCGGAGCACGGCATCCATTCAGATTATAATCTCCGTATATCATCTTGACGTCTGACCTCGGTATAAATCTCGGGCTTTGTACGGGATAGAAAAATGGCGTAGGAACCTCTTCCTGAGACATATAACCGTCCTCGTTAAGATAGGACTTCCATTCCTCATCTGTGTCGGAGGAATCTCCCTCGTTGATGGTATGTACTTCTTGAGACACTGGGTGAAGGAAACCTCCACTGTGGAATAAGTTCCTAATGGGATGAAGACTTTCATCGTTAGCAGCTTTCTGGGTACAGGCTGCAGAAAAACCGAGACCCTTCTTTGTTTTATTATCAGTAGGAATGACAAGATGTCCCCACCCTTTCGTATTGTTACTTTCAATTGCTTCGAGAGCATCTTTGTATGAGGAAATCGAGGTTCCTCTTTCTGCCTGATTATTATTGCTTACCGAAAGTGCTTGGAACTGGGTCCCGATTATCTCCTCCGGTTTCACACAGGTGGATGACAATAAGTTACTTACGACCAAGGCCTGTTCTCCGCAGACCGTGACGAGTTGGTTGTCTTTGACAAACTTCAGCTTCTGGTGAATTGTCGAACTGACTGCCCCAGCCTGGTGTATCCAAGGCCTTCCTAATAAGCAGTTGTATGTTGCTCGGATGTCCATGACTTGGAACGTGACCTGGAATATGACCTGGAACGTGTGAGGACCAATAGTGATGGGAAGGTCGACTTCGCCAATAACTGTTTTTTGGGATCCGTCAAATGCTTTGACAACGACCTCACTGCCTCTCATCGGAGGTCATTTGAATGATAGTCGCATTAGAGTGGACTTTGGCATAACGTTGAGAGCTGATCCGGTATCTACCAGTACACTTGCTAATGCATCATCCTGGCAGTTGACTGTGATATTGAGCGCCATGTTGTGGCTTTTGCCTTCTTCTGGCAATTCCCCATAATTAAACCCCCAAGTTGTTGCAGGAAGTGATGCTAGAGACGATACTGTCAAACTGTCGTATTGACACTTCCTGTTCCATAAAGGCATGTTCTAAGACTTTCTGTAGAGCCTCTCTGTGAGCTTCGTAACTGAGTAAAAGTGATAACACAAAGATTTTTGACGGAGTTTGCAGCAGTTGATTGACAATGTTGTACTCACTCTTCTGGATGAGCTTCTGCATCTCATTGTTGTTCTTTGAAAGGTTAGGATCATTGGACTGACCAACTGGTGGGTCGGGAACTTCTTCCTGAGGTTCCTTTTCTTTGTTGGGTTCTCCAACTCCTCTGTTAAAGATTCGACTGCTCAGTGTTACTCTATTGATGTCTGCAATATTCACGACAGAGGGTAATGGAATTTCCCTTCCATTCTCAACTGTTGTTGCACCGTATTTGTAAGTGATTTCAATTGGTTCCCGGTTAGGAACCTTTGAAGCTTCAAGTAGAGGGATGATGGCACAAACATCTTTGTTCCGTTGATGATCAGAGATTATGACAATGTCCTTGATTTGATCAGTGAAGTAGTCCAGCGTCCAGTTGATTGGCTCAGAACTTTGACCTGGGTGAATCTCTTTACGATCCCACTGACCTTGAAGGGCTGCTCGCACGAGGTAACATCCTTGATTATTTTCCGAGCAGGCTCTACAGCGCTCATATTTTTGTGGTGGCACTTGGCCATGTCCGCTTTGAATGCAGTGCAACCTTACCAGGTCAGTTTCCATAGATCGTACATCCTGACTTTGATGTCTAGTAGGGTTCCCATTAACCACACTTATTTGTTGCGTGTCTTCGTCTAGATAGATCGGAAGCCACCAATGGTTTAGCAAGTGTTGTAAAGTTCTTTGAACGAGAGCACACCCTTGGCTACTTTCAGTGCATACTTTACAGCTCAGATAATCGTGAGAAGTGAGAAAACCAAGTTGGACTTGCTTGGCGTGTAACTCCACCAAGCTGGTATTCATCAAACGAATATCGAAGTTTTGAACCATGTTGATATTATTAGGATTTCTACCACGATAGTCCTGGATCCATCCAAGATCCATCTGACGCTGAAGGGCCTCTTGTACAAAAGAGCATCCCTGATTATTTACCGAGCAAGTCAGACAGGAATTGTAATCGTGCCGCGGCAGATTATGATACTAGCTTTGCCTTGAGTGAATTGCCACCAAATTGACTTTCATTGCCAGAACGTTGTGATTCTGAATAATATTGGAATTTTTGTAGGTCATGTTAACTCCACGAACTCGGTGTTCCTGGATCCATCCGAGGTCCAACTGTTCCTGTAGGGCTGATTGCACCACATCACATCCTTGACTGTCTTTAGAGCAGATATCACACTGGTGATAATTATGAGGTGGCACATGGTCGTATCCGCTCTTCCTACAATGTATCTTGACCAAATTGGCCCTTAATAAGAGTACATCATGAATTTGATAGATGTTGTTAGACTCTCCCTCTATCAAATTGACTGTAGCTTTCTCATGTTGAGGCAGCGGGTTTGTGAGAACGTTAGGATTCTAATCTTTGAAGGATAAAACCCCGCTCCTAACAAGCTTTTGCACATCGGATTTGAAATTGAGACAACTCTCTATGTTATGCCCTGGCCCTCCTTGATGGTAAGGACAAGTCTGATCCATTTTGAACCAGAAAGGTGAATTTTCCGGTATTGCGAGAGGAGTCTTGGTCTGGACATGCCCCTTGACCAGCAGTAATGGAAACAGTTATGCGTACAACACTGGTGTAGGGTCGAACCCTGGTGGTCAAGTTGTACGGTTGTTGTTATATGGAGGACGAGCCTGCTGAAGAGGCGGTTGTGTCCTTTGCTGATATTGCTGTTGATTCGATTAGCTTTGAGCAACCTGAGATTGATACGTAGGTACATGCGCAGAGTTGATAGCAGGAGTTACAGCTGCTACTGGTTGGTATCGTCGCCTTTACCTTCCGAGAGAGATATTCCCACTATCCTGCTCTTTTTTCTTAGGGAGAGAGCTAGCGTATCGTTTTGTATTACTTGACGATCCAGCGTCTTTAACTAAACGTCCTTCTCGGACTGCTTCCTCAAGACGAACTCCCATGCCTACCATATCGGTAAAGTAACTGGGCGCACCGGCGACCATTCTGTCGTAGTAAGATGAGCTCAAGGTTTTTAAGAAAATCTTTGTCATCTCTTTTTCCTCCAGAGGTGGACAAATCTGAGCAGCAATTTCACGCAATCTCTGAACGTACTACTTAATGGTTTCCTTGTCCTTTTGTGACATTGATCTGATTTGATCCCTGTCCGGTGCCATGTCCAGATTGTATTTATATTGTTGAACGAAAGCAGCACCAAGATCTTTGAAAGTGCCGATCTTAGCGCGATTTAAACCCATGTACCATTTTAATACGGCACCGGTTAAACTATCCTGAAAGTAGTGAATTAGTAGCTCCTGGTTCTTTGTCTGAGCTGACATTCGCCGAGCGTACATCACCAAATGGCTTTGAGGGCAAGAGTTACCCTTGTACTTTTCAAAATCGGGCACCTGGAACTTGTGTGGAACTTTCACATTAGGGACCAGACAAAGGTCAGCGGTGTCCTTTCCAAATAAATCTTGACCGCGAAGGGCTCGCAGTTCTTTCTGTATCTCCAGGAATTGTTCCTGGAATTCGTTCATTCTGTCGAATACACTTTCGTTTCCACCATAAGGTATCTGTGGAATCTGTCCTTCTGGGGCAGTGTGCACCACAGATGGTGGTACAGTTTATTACGGCCGAGACTCTCGGTGCCTCCCGAATTTTGTAACCTTCAGGAGTTGCTGTCATGCCCCTGGCATCTTCGCTTTCCCGAAGTTTGAAACCTTCAGGCCCAGCGGTTCCTGCTGCGGATCCTTGATCCTCAGTGATCGGCGGAACATATCCTTCCAGGTTATAGTTAATAGGCATGCCCCAGGGACGATCTTTTGGCATTTTGTACCTAGGATCATACTTCTCCACTATGGGCGTTGGTATGATCTCTGAGATCACAGTCCTTTGTTGTTGCATTTTAGCTTCTGCTAGAGCTTGCATGTCATTATGAAGCTTTGTCAGATCCTCTTTTAGAGTGTTGATTTCTTCCCTCAACTCTCTGTTCTCTTCCTCAAGATCATTCATCTTTTTTCTGGCGATTAGCCTGAGTATTGTACGAATGAGACAGTTTTGACTCTAGAATCGAGACAAAAAATGTGAGATTCGCAGGGAAAGAAGAATGCGTTACGTGAGAATGATGAATGCAATAATTATATGTCAATTTAGTTTTGTTTAATCAAAATAAACTTCAACAATTGGATTGCAAATATCACACAGCGGGGGGAAGACCCCGTTTTATTGAATTCAACGATTGCGAAAAGGGAAATATAGTAATTTACAAAGTGCTTTAAAAGGAAATCTAAACTTATGGGTCCTGAGTCCTCTCTGAGGGGAGCTCAGGTGTTGGTTCTGGTATTTTCCTTTTCTTTGACCGGGGCTCTTGGGCTGTTGTCGGGTTGTCATTCCTTTGCCAAGTGAAAGGAGCGAGCAGATTCCATTGGTCATCTTGATTTTCTACAGCATGTTGCTCTAAAATCTCGATCAGAGCGTCTTTATCCTTCAGTAGTTGTTGTATTTTCTTGCACTCCACATTGAGAATACGGTACTTGTTCCTCCAAGACCTCTTCTCCTGTTGAACTTTGTTGAGATTTACATGAAGTTTTTCCGTATCGGACATAAAATAAAGGACAGGGTTCCTTAATGGAAGAACTTCCTGACGAGGGTAAGGCATCCTCAGCTTGAGAGCTCTAGTTTGTACCCAGTGGAGATAAGGTTCCACCGAGACACAGTCTGGTTTTCCTGGAGACTCTCTTCCTTTCCTATGAACATGTTTCCAGGCATGCACTATTTCTGTCTTTAGTGCTCTATCATTTTCTCATTCCTTGAAGAAAAGACCTTCCAGATGAGCATTACACAGGACATGCCTCATTGGGTATCCAAATTGACGATGAACTAAAACTGGACGATAGTTGATTCCTCCCTTAGTTCCTATAAGGGGTACATTTGGGAAATTTCCACAATGGTCAATGATTCTGATCCCGTCATAGATTCGGTTGTACCAATTGATGTCAGAGTTGGTAAGAGACATGATCCTCTGCGACCAACGTAAAGAATTCTTAGGATCCTAAAATGTAGCAGACTTGGGCAAATGAGAAGTGAACCATTTGTATAGTTGGGGTACACAACATGTGATCATTCCTCCGCTGTATAAGTTCCTTAAGTGTATCGATTGATACGTATTTGCGAGCAAAGTCGGTACAGGGTTTCCAATCAGAAAAACCTTAGTGGCGTTGATATCTACAAAGTTATCGATGTTGGGAAACAAAAATAACCTGTAGGTGAGCAAAACAAAGATGCTTTCGAAAGCGGCCACGTTCCCTATACTAGCAAAGTACAGGGCTTTCTTTGTCAAGAACTGGGCTGGAAAACCCTGGATTCCACCCTTAGTGGTTATGTGAGTCCTGACTTCTGACTCGTCCAAATAGATTGCTCTTGCGATGGTTTGATCCTTTAGAATCTCTTCTAGTCCAGAAAAGGGAGCTTGATCAATAATATGTAAATCAATCAGGTGAGTATACTTCTCCAGTGTTGGTGCTAGTTGATAATCTGGGAATGTGAAACAGTGATAGACTGGATCGTAGAGCTGGATTAGAGTGGACAGGATTCCTTCAATTACATGGACCCTTAACAGAGACAGCAGTCCTCCATACTTGGCTCGGAAAGCCTCGGGGTTGGTGATCATCCTTGCCTACCCTCTCAAATCCTCTAGTTTTGGAACCTTAAAGGTGTACTTGTGAGTTTTCCTTCTACCGAAATCCATTAACGCAATCTCTTTATCTGACATTTGCAATCATTGTCTCAGTTTAATTTGAAAAAGAGTGACTAGAAGAGAAGATTTTATCTTTTTTTAATGTTTTTTAAATGAATGCATGAATGCAGCACACAAAAACATAGAAAAAACATGGGGTCAAAGGGTCGGTGTCATGAAGTCAAGGCTCTACCCATTCCCAAATGTTTATACTGGTGATTTTTTGTACCTGCCCGCAAAATCATTGACCCCTCTTGGGATAACAACAACAAGCGGATCGCCAACGAGCTGATGTATCTTAGAGGGATCTCAGATGAGGGTAGTATCGCGTGACAACTATTTCTGATAGCTTCCGCACTACAAAATGGTTTCAGTCTACCAAAAAACTCAACTTCTCAGATAACCCAATCGACTATACTACTTTCAACAACCGAAGTCGTATAGGCAATGTATCTGCAAAGGGAGTCTCCACTGAGTTTGATGGTCGACCGGGGACCCTTAACTGGGATTCACTCCCCGCAAGATTACCCGTATAATGCCATCACATATCTTAGGTGTATACTCAATCTTTCCACATGCGGCATCGCACACATTCCCATTAGCAGAAAAATAAACACATATATCAATTAGGAAGAGCGGTATATATATTTGTCTTAATCATCCTAGACCTCTAGTCTTATTGATCCTATATAGACAATGACTCCCCAGCAGAGTCATCATTTCTGTGACATCTTGTTGAATTTACAGGTTTGCACCGAAAATTGTAAGAAAGAGAATTGGGCCCCACGGTGGGCGCCATTTTTCTGTAGCGCGATTTTTGTGGTCTTGAATCACGATCGCTTGGGTACTACAGTTCCATTCATTTTTTATCCTATTGAGCTGATTAAGGAAGGGAAATAGGTGTCTTCAATTAACCCTGCTTGCATACTGAGTTTGAACAGCA
Source organism: Lathyrus tuberosus (assembly GCA_022829125.1). Taxonomy (NCBI): domain Eukaryota; kingdom Viridiplantae; phylum Streptophyta; class Magnoliopsida; order Fabales; family Fabaceae; genus Lathyrus; species Lathyrus tuberosus. The sequence continues at coordinate 7,585,964 of JALAZF010000082.1, read as the reverse complement.
GTCTGTTAGGTAACATATGCGATTAAGATGTGGGTCCCTCTTCGGTTTATTTTGTGTAAGATTCAAATGTCTGGATCATTTTCGAGGTTTTTGGTAAGATGTTAGGATTTGGGTGCTTTTGAGTTGATATATGGAGGTATGGGATTTTGGGTTTTTTGATATGTATGCTCGCTAAGCTTTTTGCAATCTTATGCCTACGTATTCCCGTTTAACGAAACAGGGAAATCAGAGCGATCGTAGTTCCTCTATTCTATGGGAGGAAAGAGATGTTTTGGTGTCTTGTTCAAAGCCCAAGACGTGAAGGGAAAGGTGGTTTGTATCTTGTTCAAAGCCCAAGATGTGAAGCTAAAAGGTTTTGACTGAGAGAGAATTTGTTATCTCTAAAGAGGAGTTGTTGGCGTTTGTCTGTTGTGAGCAAGGCACAACTTTGATGCTAAAAGGTTGATTGACTCAACAAGAGAGTCTTTTATACTCAATAAGAGAGTGATTTTCTATCTCGTACGAAGCCTGAGACGGAGGCTAAAAAAGGTTGACTCAACAAGAGAGTCTTTTATACTCAACAAGAGAATGATTCGTTGTCTCGTACGAAGCCCGAGATTGAGGGTAAAAAGGAGGTTGACTCAACAAGAGAGTCTTTTATACTCAACAAGAGAGTTTTTCTATCTCGTACGAAGCCCGAGATGGAGGCTAAAGGGGTGACTCAACCAGAGAGTCTTTTATACTCAACAAGAGAGTTTTTCTATCTCGTACGAAACCCGAGATGGAGGCTAAAGGGGTGACTCAACAAGAGAGTCTTTTATACTCAACAAGAGAGTTTTTCTATCTCGTACGAAGCCCGAGATGGAAGCTAAAAAGGGTTGACTCAACAAGAGAGTCTGAAAAGGTTACCTCTTCTAGGGAGAATCATTTGTACAAAACCCAAGAGGAGGCTGTCTTACTGCCAAAGGTCACTGAGATTCCTAGGCAGGTCCAAATACGGGGAATTCTCATGAGAGAGACGGGGTGTCCACCTATGTTTTAGAGGAACTTGAGAATGTCTTTGAGACTCAAGAGGTTTAGACTGTCCAAGCCTAGAGTTTCATCTTTTGTACTATGCCCAAGAGGAGGCACGGGTATTAAGGGATAAGTATCAACCCTATAATAGCCGGAGTTTCGACGCTGGAAAGACTTCTCTAGCAAAGGATGACTAAGTTCTGCCTTATACCTTTAAGAGGTCGCCAGGGTCCTTACATTAAGCCCAAGAGAAGGCATGAGAACTTCTGAGAAGCCGAAGGGTCCTTGTACAATCCCCAAGAGGAGGCGGGGATGCTTTTAGGAAGCCTGTGGGTCCCCAAACCAAGAAAAGTTCAAGACATGTTATTCACCGAGAATAGAATAAGCCAGGAAAGTTTGAGGATTTGGAAGAAACTCAAGAGATGCCATTCACGGAGAAAATATCATCTCTGGGGAGTTAGAATTTCTTTGACAATTTCTAAGTGTGACAGTCTGAGAAAGGGTTCACAAAGAATACTACCTTTCAAGTCTCCATATTGTTTAACCACAAGAGGAGGAAAGACTGTGTCTGGAATGCTACGGGGGATCTAGTTTGGTTTGTATTTAAGAGTGACCAACATGCTTTACCTAGTGCTAGACGTAGTTGCCGGGGAAAACTCTAAATAACTATACTAGTATTACACAGTAGATATGTGACAAGTATATAAAAGTTTGTGAAAGAAGACTTACAGTGAAACAGTCCCACAATACAGTTATATATATATGAAAGCGGTAAATGAAAGCGGATAAACACTTACCCGTTGTAGAGCTTCCATGTTGTTTTGTTATTCGTTCAACAAAGAAAGTTGGATAACAACATATATTTAGATTCAAAATTAAAGGAGAAAGTGCTTTGTAAAGATTGTTGGGGCTTACAGCTCAAGGAGAGGCCCAAGGTTTTATTAGTGATTGCACTGTTGTTTTGAATTTGTACAGGGACTTATACAAGTGACTGAGGCGCAAAAAGGTTTTCTGTATAAAGGGATGGGTCTTACACTCTCTCAAGAGGCCCAAAGGTGTTTAAAGAAAAGGAATGAGGCTTATAACACGAGGGTAGGCCCAAATGGTTTTATTTTAAACTTGCGATCACGCCGAGATTTTTGAAAGCACTGTGGGTATTATACAATGACTGAGGCCCAAATCATTTTGGTTTTCAAAAAGGGTTGGGTCTTACACTCTACTAGAGGCCCAAAGAGTTTTTAAGAAAGTTTTGTTTGGGTGAAAATCAAGGAAGCCCTAATTTCATCATTTTAAAAGTAAATTCTCAAGGAAAATCAATAAAAAATGATAAAATACCAAATAAGTTTGAATAAACAACTTGTGATTTTTGGTTAAGGTTTGAAAAATGATGTTTTAAATACATGATGAATTAAAATTCATTTGATTTTGATTTTCAACATGAGAATTCAATTTTAAAATGTTTAAAAATAATTAATAATGAATTTATTCACAAAAATACTAACTATATTAAATAAATAATATAAACTTGATATTTTTTGTGAAATAAAATATTTCAACATTTTTGTGATTTTTTGCAAAAAGAACCAATAAAAATAATTAAAATTGAGGGAGTTATTAATTTTTCAAAACATTTAAAATAATATGAAAAATAATAAAAAAGGGGAAAAAGCATTAAAAAGGGGTCTGGGCGAGGGGGTTCGAACCCCAGACCTCTTATGTGCAGTGCGCGCCTCCTACCACTGGGGTGGTGATACATCCGTGTATTAAAACACAACCACAAATATACAAGGCTTGCATTGTTTTTGGCCTGGCCCAAGGCAAGGCAAGACAAGATTTTGGTTAGAAACGTGAAGGCCATAACTTTCTCATTTCTCCATGGATGGAGACAAAATTTATATGCATCTGGCCTAGAATTTTCTAAGGAATCCAATGGTGGTGGTGGTTTTTCCAGAAAACAAATCCTCCTCAAAACCCGATAGTGGTTTCAAAATAGGCCATATTTTGCATTTTCTGTGCTACCTCTTGGTACAAGTGTGAATTTCATGATAAATTGGTGCAAACACAACACATATAGCATGTATAAGAGATGCATGATCAGTGGACTTCAAAGCAAGGCATGTTTCAGAGAGTTCAAGTTATGATGCTTACCTCTCTTGGAGCTTTTGGGCTATCTGCCAAGTGCTTTGTTCCAGAAATGTTTTGATGCTTTGGACACCCTCAAATGATCCCTTAGAAGCTTTTAGAGTGGTTGGAACCAGCTGGAAACCTCAGGAATGGAAATTGGCCCTTTTTTGCAAAAGGGGCAAAAGTGGCCAAAATAACAACTCTCTCAAATGATGTTCCAGATGTGGGGAACCATTTGGGACAATTCAAGGATGATATTTGGAGTATGTTTGAGGTTTTATCTGGTTTGGAAAGTGACTGAATCAAGACATGGCTTGAAAAATGCACAAAAGTCCTATTTTGAGGTTTTGAGATATGACTTTGAGATTTTGGTGTTACTGGTCACTTGTGAGAGTTTGGACAGCTTAGATATGACATATTGGATGTGTTTGGATCATGAGCTATGATGGAAATGCTCTCTAACTCAAAAACTCAGAGTTACCTTGCTAAAGAAGGTATTTTTGCCTAGAGAAAGTGATTTTTAGGAAAGCATTTGTTTGATGGCTTTGGCGTACTCAAACTGACCACAAATGAGCTCTGTTTATAGTGTGTCAAGTTTGTTTTGGCTGCAATAGTGAATGGCAACTGTAGCAGAGGTTTGGCAAATGTTGATCAATGAGAATCCAAGTCTCCTCTAGCCATTGACTAGAGGTTAGAGCACAGGGATGTGGTTCCCTAGTTGCTGGGATAAGTCTTGACAGAATTCAGATGGAAGAGGCTCAGTCCATGCCACCTTGGTGCATCCATTGAATGCTCCAAAACAAAATTAGAGTCTTGTCCCTCTTTTAGGCATTTCAAGGTTTGGCATGCTACTTTTGGTTCCAAAGACTTGCGAGGTTTATGGATCAGAGTTAGCTCCTCCTTGGTCCCCCCTTGAGGTGTTCAAATGGATAGACTTGCTTGCCCTTTGCAAAATTTGAGCAAATAGAGCAAAATCCCTAAATCTTCCCTGTTATGACAGTTGCAGCAAGGCATATTACCACTGTCATAACTTCTAGCTCAGATTGAGTTTGGTGAAGTTCTTGGTCATTTTGGAAAGCCCTCATATGATACAACATATGTGTGATCATAGTTTGTTTTGACACTTTTTGGATCCAAGTGAAAAATTCCCTTACATTTTGGAAAAAGTGTAACAGATTCTGACTTAGTGAAAATTTCACTAAGTGTTGGAAAAAGTGACATTTCATGTTTTCAGCCATTTTGACCCAACCCTAACTCAAAATCCATGATGAATTGGAATGAGGTGTAGTAGAAGCTTTTATAGAGGGCCATGAGAGCTACAAATCCAGCTTTGAATGGGGAAAAATGAGCTTGTGGTTTAGGATATATGATCCTCCAAAGTTGGTACCCTAGCCACTTTGTTCCATAACTTAGAAAATTTCTAAGTTTTTATGGGTTACCCCTTTTACATGTTATCCCACTTTTCTTGATTTTTCTTGATGAATGATGATCCCAATCACACATTAACATCATTTTAGGGTCAAAGAACCATAATTGTGAAAAATCTCAAAAAGTCAAAGTTGACTTTTGTGCAGAGTTGACTTTTTGTCAGATGAAATCCAAACTGTGCGATCCTCTGTGAAATCAAGTCCTGGACCTAAATAAAACTTGATGGACATGTTCCATGGGTGTTATAGGGTGTGTTTAATCATGTCCCAAGGTTTGGGAGCATGCTTGGGTCAAAAGTCAAAGGCACAATTGACTTTTTCCTCAAAACCCTAATTGTGGTCCAGATGGAATTGAAACTTGTGGATCAAGCTTCTTGGATCAATCCATTGTTGAAAATGGATCAATGTGGTTTATTAGAGACCCTCAAATCATGTCTTGAGGTCTTGGCTCATGTTTTGTCCCAAAAGTCAACTTAGGGGTGAATTAGGTCAAGAAACCCTAATTCCTGATTTTTTATGAATGCATCCCCTGAGGCAAAATTGACTTGATGATTGGGTTCATGATGTCCCTTGGAGCATATTAGGTTGTGCTTTGAAGTATTGGCTCATTCCCAGAGGAAAAATTCCATCTGGAGGCCTTGGTCGACCAAAACCCTAATTTGGTGACACTAGTGATCTTGAGGCTTAATCCACTTGGAATGTTGCAGCCTTGTGCTTAATCCTTAAAGTGGGAGTCCTCTTGATCCTTTGTGGATGTTTGAGAGGCTTAGACAAGTTGAGGCTCATGTCATTTCTTGATTGATCCTTTGTCTAAGAGCTCTAAGAGGGCTTGAAACCCTAAATTTGATTGTAGTGGATGCTCACCCATCTTTGGGGAGACTAATGAGGTATGATGGTTCATCCATATTGTGATGATGATTTGCACAATGATGGGAATATAGGTGGTCAAAATTTGGGGTATGACAGATGCCCCTATTTAATCTTCTTGGACCCGAAGGTGTGAATGGCGAAGGTATTCGGGCATTCAGGGTGCAAGATGATTAAATATCAAAATACCCAGAATTTTGACAGTGGTTATGAATGGTAGTTTACACATTCATCTTCTTTAGCTAAGCAATGATGCTTAGAAAAGGTAGAAAACTTCCCCTCGATCCTGGTCTTCAGCCAAGGCAATGGTCTCAATTTTCTTTTGAAATAAACTTCCCCTCGATCCTGGTTTCCTACCAAGAAACTGGTCTTAGTTTCTGATTTAAACTTCCCCTCGATCCTGGTTTCTTACCAAGGAACTGGTCTTGGTTTCTGATTTAAACTTTCCCTCGATCCTGGTTTCTTACCAAGGAACTGGTCTTGGTTTCTGATTTAAACTTCCCCTCGATCCTGGTTTCTTACGAAGGAACTGGTCTTAGTTTCTGATATAAAATTCCCCTCGATCCTGGTTTCCTACCAAGGAACTGGTCTCAATTTCCGAAATAAACCTCCCCTCGATCCTGGTTTCCTACCAAGGAACTGCTCTTAGTTTCCAAAATAAACCTCCCCTCGATCCTGGTTTCCTACCAAGGAACTGGTCTCAGTTTCCGAAATAAACTTCCCCACGATCCTGGTTTCCTACCGAGGAACTGGTCTCAGTTTCCTTTGTCAATAAACTCTCTTGACAAGGGGCGCTATTCGTAGCGGTTTTCCTCAAACTTCTCGCCGAATTTTCCTGGGGAGATACCATTTAATAGGAAAAGGTTTTGATGTTAGACTTGCTATGGACCCATCTGTCTGAGCTGTAGAGGTGTACAAACTTCTTTGTTGGAGACGCCATTTGCCGAATCTACCGGGGAAAACGAGTCTCTTGAGAGACTGCTTCCGCTTGGGATTATTACATCATACTTTTCTCGAGGTCTTCCCAGAGAAATTCCATACAATGTACCCCAACTTTGAGGTGCTGATGACTTCAGTCACATTGATTTTCTAGAGAGAAGAACCACTGTGTTGCTGAGAGTCTTTAGTTGCAAGGCTTTCTCTGGGGATTTTCCTTAATCTTGGAAAGCGAAGACATCATCTTCAATGGCAAAGAGTGACGCTTATTGAATGTTTTCTTGCCTTTTCAGAGGTTCAAGTTATCAAAGTGGTCGAAAGCCCGCTACAATCCAGAAATAAACTGGAAGAGGGACTGTTTGGACGCAACGTTTCCTGACAAGGACAGAACTGACAACTCGATTGGGAGGACTTTTATCACTAGGGGATAAGACCGACTAGAGTGATAGCGATGCAATATGAATATGAATGTAAATAAATAATGCATGATGTATGTATGTTTATGCTGACAAGACTGACGCGACATACAGACTGATAGATGAACATGACTGGATACTCGGCCACTGTGGGAGATGAAAAGTATCACTGGTTCACGATAGCAATTCCGCCTTGCTTAGGAGAGATAGTCCACGCGGGGAAAATCGTTGGTCGGGCTTAGGAGGTAAAAACTCTGCCGAGGGTGTCAGACGAAACACGGTCCCTGACACAGTTGATCCTTCATTCAGGTGTACTGGCTAAGAAGGAGTACTTTGATTCTTCACTTTGAAGCTCGATTACTTTTGGAGAAGCGATCGATGTTATTTCGATGTTCGACAGTCAAAAGAAATTGCCATCTTTATTTTAAAAGCAGAAAAATTTGACAAGTAAAATTCATTTTTGTTTCATTTCAAGAATCGTTAATCATGTTAAAACGTCGTTCTATAAAGAAAAAACAAATAAGAATTGCAAGCAAAAGCACAAGGGCTCAAATTTTATTGATAGGATGGAAATCAACCAAGCGCGTGATTCCATGGAGTATTTACAAAGTTAGAAAATGGTAATTTAAGGGAAAAAGGCTACATTGAAACACCGCTATCCTTCTACCAACTTTGAATTCTTGGCATCCTGAGCTTCCGTCGAAGATGATCGTGACTGGAGTTTTCCTGACTGATGGCATGACTGCTGCTGAGGATTTTCCCCTGTTGAACATAGTTACTTGCCATTATCCCTAACTTTTGCCTGCAGGATTGTACTTTTATATTTCCAATCCACCAGGATGATTTTTGGATCATGTCTCTAATTTTTTCCTGGACCGCCCTTTCGGGTTTTCAATCCACCAAGACATTTTTTTAGTTTAGGCGAAGTATTTCTTGACTACATCAACATTCGTGGGTTAGGAAAATTCTTCTCCATCCATGGTTACGAGTCTCAAGGCACCGCCTGAGAAAGCCTTCTTGACCACATAACAGCCGTCATAATTCGGGGTCCATTTGCCCCGAGAATCTGTGAGAAATGATTGTATCTTCTTGAGCACAAGGTCTCCTTTCCTGAAGATGCAAGGTCGGACCTTTTTATCAAACGCCATCTTCATTCTTTGTCGATACAACTGACCGTGGCATAGAGCTGTTATCCGCTTTTCTTCGATCAAATTAAGTTCGTCGTGTCGACTTTGACACCATTCAGCTTTTGTTAGCTTAGCTTCCATCAATACCCGAATTGATGGGATCTCTACTTCTATGGGGAGCACTGCTTCCATGCCATATACTAGGGAGAAAGGGGTTTCCCCTGTTGAAGTCCGGACAGATATGCGATAACCGTGAAGAGCAAAGGGTGGCATCTAGTGCCAGTCTTTGTATGTTATAACCATCTTTTGAACGATCTTCTTGATGTTCTTGTTAGCTGCTTCTACCGCTCCATTCATCTTAGGTCGGTAGGGAGATGAGTTATGGTGTTCGATCTTGAACTCAGCGCCCAACTCTTTCATCATCTTATTGTTTAAGTTGGATCCATTATTAGTAATGATCTGGCTTGGAACACCATAACGACAGATGAGATTGGTTTTGATAAATCGGAGCACCACTTCTCGAGTTACATTAGCGAATGACGCTGCTTAGACCCACTTAGTGAAGTAATCAATGGCTACCAGAATGAACCGATGTCCGTTTGAAGCCCTAGGTTCAATCATGCAAATCATTTCGATTCCCCATATGGAAAAAGGCCACGGGGAGGAGAGAACTTTGAGATGCGTTGGCGGTACATGGATTTTGTCAGCGTATATTTGACACTTGTGATAGTTCCTCATGTACTTGTAGCAGTCAGATTCCATGGTCAACCAGTAGTACCTGCTCTTAGAATTTTTCTCGCCATTGTGTGTCTGTGGGCATGAGTGCCAAAGGATCCTTCGTGAATTTCTTTAATCAGCATGTTTGCTTCTGGTCTGTCTACACATCGGAGCAAGACCATGTCAAAGTTTCTCTTATAGAGTCTGTTGTCGCTCAGGAAGAAGCTGCCTGCCAACCTTCTGAGGGTCTTTCGATCCTTCCTAGATGCCCCAGGTGGGTACTCCAGTTTCTGAAGGAAGCATTTGATATCATGATACCAAGGTTTGTCGTCTATGACTTCTTCAATCGTGAAGATGTAAGCGGGCCTTTCTAGGCGCATTATGTCAATCTTAGGTAAGTCGTTCCATCGACCTACACTAATCATGGAAGAGAGAGTGGCTAATGCATCAGCCAAGTGATTCTCTTCACGAGGGATATGATGAAACTTGATTCTGTTGAAGAAGGGTAACAACCTTCTCGCGTAATCTTTGTAAGGAAACAATCCTGATTCGTATGTGTTCCAATCTCCTTTGATCTGATTGATAACTAGGGCTGAGTCGCCATATACATCCAAGTTCTTGATCCTAAAGTCGATCGCTTCTTTGAGACCCATGATACAAGCTTCATATTCGGCCTCATTATTTGTGCACTTGAACGTAAGTTGGCGGTGAAAGGAATGTGGGTACCCTGAGGTGTTATGATGATTGCCCCAATTCCATTTCCATAATGATTGACAGCTCCGTCAAAGATAAGTCCCCATTGGGAACCTGGTTCTGGCCCTTCACTGGGTAGCGGTTCATCGCAATCTTTCATTTTCAAATACATGACATCTTTGTCTGGGAAGTCAAATCCGACTGATTCCTGATCGTCAATCGGTTGATGAGCCAAATGATCGGCTAAAATACTTCCTTTGACGGCTTTTTTGAGCATGGTACTCAATGTCATATTCTGATAACAACATCTGCCAACGGGCTATCCTTCCCGTGAGAGCAGGTTTTTCAAAGACGTACTTGATTGGATCCATTTCAGAGATTAACCAAGTAGTGTGACAAATCATGTACTGGCGAAGACGATTGGCTGCCCAAGCCAAAGCACAACAAGTTTTCTCAAGCATAGTGTACCGAGTCTCACAGTCAGTGATTGCTTGCCTAAATAGTAAATGGAAGACTCTTTCCTTTTGGTTTCGTCTTGTTGGCCAAGTACACAACCCATTGTGTCTTCCAAGATTGTTAGGTAGATGATCAGTGGTGTTCCTTCCACTGGAGGTGATAGAATCGGTGAGTTCAACAGGTATTCCTTGATACTGTTGAAGGCAGTTTGACAGTCTTCTGTCGAAACGCAGTTCTGATTCTTTTTGAGTAATTTGAAGATCGGCGCGCATGTCGAGGTCATGAGGAATATAAATCTGGAAATGTAATTCAAACGTCCCAAGAATCCTCTGACTTATTTTTCAGTATTTGGAGAAGGAATTTCTTGAATGGCCTTGACCTTGTACGGATCAACCTCAATTCCTTTTTGGCTGACGATAAACCCTAGCTGTTTCCCTGAACGGACATCGAAGGTGCACTTGTTGGGATTCAAGCGGAGTTTGTACTTTCTTAATCGCTTGAATATTTTTGACAGGTGGGTCACATGCTCCCCCTCTGTCTTAGATTTTGCAATCATATCATCGACATATACCTCGATTTCTTTGTGTATCATGTCATGAAACAGAGTAGTCATGGCCCTTTGATAGGTTGCCCCGACGTTCTTCAACCTGAACAGCATTACCTTGTAATAAAAAGTACCCCATGGGGTGATGAAGGAAGTTTTCTCCATATATCTCGGCGCCATTTTTATCTGATTATAGCCCGAGAATCCATCCATAAAGGAGAAGACTTTGAATTTCGCTGTACTGTCAACCAGTATGTCAATGTGTGGTAGAGGAAAGTCGTCCTTTGGACCAGCCTTGTTTAGATCTCAGTAATCTACACACATTCTGACCTTTCCGTCCTTTTTCGGAACTGTTACTATGTTGGCTAACCATTGAGGATATTCTGATGTGGCGAGGAAACCCGCGTCAATCTGTTTCTGGACTTCCTCTTTGATTTTGATGGCCATGTTTGGATGAGTTCGTCTCAACCTCTATTTTACTGGCGGACATTCTGATCTTAACGGTAGATGATGTTCCATGATGCTGGTATTCAACCCTGGCATATCCTGATAGGACTAAGCGAATACATCGGGAAACTCTTTGAGAAGCCTTGTCAAACTTTCTTTGACAGTCGGCCTGAGTAGTGCCCCAATCTTGACTTCTTTTCTCTCTTCCTCTGAGCCCAATTTGACTATTTCCAACGGCTCATTGTGAGGTTTAACGGACCTTTCCTCTTGTCTGAGTAATCGGGAGATCTCTTCTGGAATTTTGTCGTCATCTTCTTCTTCAGCCCCAAATATCGGGAATTCAAAGTTGGCAGAAGGCATCGGATCGTGTGTTTCAACGGGATTTAAAACAAGCAATCTGCATGACGTGATGATTTGTGTTTAGAAGAGATAGAGAAAATGCAAGAGTGTGTGAAGTGTATTTATTTTTTCCTTGAAAAACCGCTTGTTTTTATTATTTGTTTTTTAGGATTACCATTTTCTGAAGAATGAAAAGAGAAAACAACAATAAATGCGGAAATTACAGAACAACGTTTATTTATTTATGATTTTGTCGATTCTTGAAACTACAGCCCTGTAAAACAAAACTCTGTCGCTTTGGGCAAAGTGAAGAGGTATATTTACAGAAAGTAAGCCATATCAAAACATCTGTTTCACCTGGGAAGGATGAAAGGCTAAAGTAAAGACGACAATTACTTAGACTTATGGACAATCTTCAGAACATCGGCTGCAACCCATTGACGGCGGACTCCTCGGTGAATCACAAAGTATGGTACCTTCTTTCTTGGCTTGTCCTCAGAAATGACACTGATTTCTGGCAGAGCTGGATCATTGGAATCGGTCTCCCAGGCAGAGTTGTTGTAGGAGGATTCCTCAGTTGTATTTTGCATTGTATTTATGCTCTCAGGTGTATCCCCCCATCCAGTTGGCTGGATGTCCTCGAGCCTAATACGAGAGCTCTCAGGAGCGGTGTATTTGACCATAAAGTCGTATTTACCACTTGGTTGTCCCAAGGTGTCCCACATCTCTTTGGAACTGGAGGAGTCATCCCTTTCAATGACGTTGACCTCAGGAAAAGCATAGTTAATGATTTCTAGTCCTGTAAATTTTGCAAATTCATCGTCGTGCTGGACGTTTTCTGAATGACCTGAGTGTTGATCCCATGACAAGGTGGGGACGCAGATATTATTTTCAATGATGCTCAGCTGATTTTCATTGTTCGACTGGTTTTCTTGCCCCGAGTCACCTGGGTACGGCTGCCAGATGGGCAGACCATCCATCGGGCCATAGTAGTCGTGGTCAAAGTTGTATTTCATCGCAGTGTCTTCTTCTAATGAATTTGGTGGAGCACGACATCTTTCCGAATCACAGTCTCCATATATCATCTTGACATCTGACCTCGGTATAAATCTCGGGCTTTGTGTGGGATAGCAAAATGGCGTATGCACCTCTTCCTAAGACATATAACCGTCCTCGTTAAGATAGGACTTCCATTCCTCATCTGTGTTGGAGGAATCTCCCTCGTTGATGGTATGTACTTCTTGAGACCCTGGGTGAAGGAAACCTCCACTGTGGAAGAAGTTCTGAATGCAATGAAGACTTTCATCATTAGCAGCTGTCTGGGTACAGGTTGCAGAAAAACCGAGACCCTTCTTTGTTTTATTATCAGTAGGAATGACAAGTTGTCCCCACCCTTTCGTATTGTTACTTTCAATTGCTTCGTGAGCATCTTTGTACGAGGAAATCGAGGTTCCTCTTTTTTCCTGATTATTATTGCTTACCGAAAGTGCTTGGAACTGGGTCCCAATTATCTCCTCCGGTTCCACACAGGTGGATTACGATAAGTTACTTACGATCAAGGCCTGTTCTCCGCAGACCGTGACGAGTTGGTTGTCTTTGACAAACTTCAGCTTCTGGTGAAGTGTCGAAGTGACTGCCCCAGCCTGGTTTATCCAAGGCCTTCCTAATAAACAATTGTATGTTGCTCGGATGTCCATGACTTGGAACGTGACCTGGAACGTGTGAGGACCGATAGTGATGGGAAGGTCGACTTCGCCAATAACTGTTTTTCGGTATCCGTCAAATGCTTTGATAACGACCTCACTGCCTCTCATCGGAGGTCCTTTGAATGATAGTCGCATTAGAGTTGACTTTGGCATAAAGTTGAGAGCCGATCCGGTATCTAATAGTACGCTTGCTAATGCATCGTCATGGCAGTTGACTGTGATATTGAGAGCCATGTTGTGGCTTTTGCCTTCTTCTGGAAATTCCTCATCGTTAAACCCCAAGTTGTTGCAGGAAGTGATGTTAGAGACGATATTGTCAAACTGTCGTATTGACATATCCTGTTCCACAAAGGCTTGTTCTAAGACTTTCTGTAGAGCCTCTCTGTGAGCTTCGGAACTGAGTAAAAAGTGATAACACGGAGATTTTTGACGGAGTTTGCAACAGTTGATTGACAATGTTGTACTCACTCTTCTGGATGAGCTTTAGCATCTCATCGTTGTTCTTTGAAAGGTCAGGATCATTGGACTGACCGACTGGTGGGTCAGGAACTTCTGCCTGAGGTTCCTTTTCTTTGCTGGGTTCTCCAACTCCTCTGTTGAAGATTCAACCCCTCTGTGTTACTCGACTGATGTCTGCAATATTCACGACGGAGGGTAATGGAATTTCCCTTCCATTCTCAACTGATGTTGCACCGTATTTGTAAGGTATAACCTTAGTTGATTCATACGGTAGTGGTCCTGGAAGATAGATAACTACAGGAGCCTTCTGATTTTTCTGACCATCGTAAGTGATTTCAATTGGTTCCCGGTTAGGAACCTTTGAAGCATCAAGTAGAGGGATGATGGCACAAACATCTTTGTTCCATTGATGATCAGAGATTATGACAACGTCCTTGATTTGATCAGCGAAGTAGTCCAGCGTCCAGTTGATTGGCTCAGAACTTTGACCTGGGTGAATATCTTTACGATCCCACTAACCTTGAAGGGCTGCTCGCACGAGGTAACATCCTTGATTATTTTCCGAGCAGACTCTATAGTGCTCATAGTTGTGTGGTGGCACTTGGCCACGTCCGCTTGGAATGCAGTGCAACCTTACCATGTCAGTTTCCATAGATCGGACATCCTGACTTTGATGTCTAGTAGGGTTCCCATTAACAACACTTATTTGTTGCGTGTCTTCGTCTAGATAAATCGGAAGCCACCAATGGTTTAACAAGTGTTGTAAAGTTCTTTGAACGAGAGCACACCCTTGGCTGCTTTCACTGCATACTTTACAGCTCAGATAACCGTGAGAAGTGAGAAAACCAAGTTGGACTTGCTTCGCGTGTAACTCCACCAAACTGGTATTCATCAAACGAATATCGAAGGTTTGAACCATGTTGATCTGAAAAGGATTTCTATCATAATAGTCCTAGATCCATTCAAGAACCATGTTTACCGAGCAAGTCAGACAGGAATTGTAATCGTGCCGTGGCAGATTATGATACTGGCTTTGCCTTGAGTGCATTGCCACCAAATTGACTTTCATTGCCAGAACGTTGTGATTCTGAATAATACTAGAATTTGTGTAGGTCATGTTAACTACATGAACTCGGTGTTCCTGGATCCATCTGAGGTCCAATTGTTCCTGTAGGGTTGATTGCACCACATCACATCCTTGATTGTCTTTAGAGCAGATATCACACTGGTGATAATTATGAGGTGGCACATGGCCGTATCCGATATGCCTACAATGCATGTTGACCAAATTGGCCCTTAATAAGAGTACATCATGAATTTGATAGATGTTGTTAGACTCTCCCTCTATCAAATTGATTGTAGCTTTCTCATGTTGAGGCAGCGGGTTTATGAGAACGCTAGGATTCGTATCTTTGAAGGATAAAACCCCGCTCCTAACAAGATTTTGCACATCAGATTTGAAACTGAGACATCTCTCTATAGTATGCCCTGGCCCTCCTTGATGGTAAGGACAAGTCTGATCCGTTTTGAACCAGAAAGGTGGATTTTCCGGTATTGCGAGAGGAGTCTTGGTTTGGATATACCCCTTGACCAGTAGTAACGGAAACAGTTATGCGTACAACATTGGTATAGGGTCGAACCCTGGTGGTTGAGTTGTACGGTTGTTGTTATATGGAGGACGAGCCTGCTGAAGAGGCGGTTGTGTCCTTTGCTAATATTGCTGTTGATTTGGTTGGCTTTGAGCAACCTAAGATTAATACGTAGGTACAGGCGCAGAGTTGATAGCAGGAGTTACAGCTGCTACTGGTTGGTATCGTCACCTTTGCCTTCCGAGAGAGATATGCCCACTATCCTGCTCTTTTTTCTTAGGTAGAGCACTACCGTATCGTTTTGTATTACGTGACGATCCAGCGTCTTTAACCAAACGTCCTTCTCGGACTGATTCCTCAAGACGAACTCCCATGCCTACCATTTCGGTAAAGTCACTGGGCGCACTGGCGACCATTCTGTCGTAGTAAAATGAGCTCAAGGTTTTTAAGAAAATCTTTGTCATCTCTTTTTCCTCTATAGGTGGACAAATCTGAGCGGCAATTTCACGCCATCTCTGAGCGTACTCCTTAAAGATTTCCTTGTCCTTTTGTGACATTGATCTGAGTTGATCCCTGTCTGGTGCCATGTCTAGATTGTATTTATATTGTTGAACGAAAACAGCTCCAAGATCTCTGAAAGTGCCGATCTTAGTAAGGTTTAAACCCATGTATCATTTTAATGCGGCGCCGGTTAAACTATCCTGAAAGTAGTGAATTAGTAGCTCCTGGTTCTTTGTCTGAGCTGACATTCGCCGAGCGTGTTGTACCCCAAATTTTACCCTCATCTTTTTGCTAGATGCTAGGTGATTTAGTTTTTCTCTGTTTTTTATCTTAATTTCTTTTATTTATTTTTGCCTTAATTTATTTAGCATTTCATTTTATTTATCTTATCTTAATTTAATTTTAATATGTTTATTTTATTGATTGTTAGCTTAATTAATTAATTTAGTTGATGATTTAATTTTAGTCTAATTTGTTTGATTTTGAATTAATTATCCTTTTATTATTTTGGTTAAAATTTATTCAAAGTGCCTTAATTTTAATTTTAAAATAATTTATTAATTGAAATTAAGTCAGATTTTATTAGTAATTAATTTAATCATCATTAGTATTAAAATAATCTTAAGATTTTTTTTATTTATTTTGGTGTGACAATTTAATAGAAAGTGTCATTTAATTTTTTGATTAAGAAAACAATACGTGCACCATTCTCCTTGGTCTTTTTGGATTTATTGAAAATTCTGATTGGAGGATGAATAAAACCACTAGCCAATCAGAAGACATTATCTTTCTTTGACTTTTCAACGGCCATTGTGGACCAATTGAAACCTTACGCGTGTCAGGGAATAGTTTTCTTCTTCCTCTTTTTCGTTTCATTTTCGATTTTGCAGATTGAAACCATTTTCTCCAAATTTGTTGCAAGCTTCGTTCAAGTTCAATTCCCAAACTTTGGAGGAGCGTTTGCCTCCTCAGAATTTCAATGTTTGAATCTCATTTCAAAACCCTAGCTGCCACTACTCTTGGAGGAGGATTAATTCCAACCTGGCCCACAACATCGACCCATTACTATGCCTATATAAGGAGATTAGAGCCTCGTTCAAATCATCAACATTACAACAACACTTCTCACTAAATTGTTAAGAGTTTCTGGTGCACGAGCAAGAGAGAGGAAGAGTGGTTTCAACTTTCTGGTTCAGGCTCGAAAAGTTCATCACAAGGAGAGGAAACAGTGGACTTGCTCCACTAGGTATCACCTAATCCTTTTTTATACATTATGATGATGATCATACACCATGCTGTTATCATTTTTTCCACCACCGTTTAATTTTCATGGCTATTTTGCTTCATATTTGAATATCATGCTATCATATTTCTGTCTGATTATTGTATTGCTGTGAGAAATCACCATGCTGATTTTCATTTTTGTGTTGAATTAATCATGTTCGGTTCATCTGGTTTTGTTCGTGTTCGTAAAATAAAATGAATAAAATGTATGAGACTGGGTGGCGTTCGCTACATTTGATTTGGTGGCTCCCGCCACATAGTTTTATTAGTATAATATAACGATCACTCACCACTTAATAATATATTTAATAACCACTCACACACAAAAAAATAATAGAAAATGAAAAGTGCACATGTGGCGCCCGCCATGCTTATGCATGGCGCCAGCCACTCTCTTCACCCATGGTGCAAGCCATCCTTCTTAAAGGAAAAGGTGGCGCAAGCCATCCCTTTCCTGGGGCTTCCATCTTTTTTTATTTTGCTATTTTTTTACTGCTTTATTTCATTTCTTTTCCATGCTTTTTAATAATAACTAAACAATATAATTTCCTCTGCTTCTTATTTATTTCTTATCAATTGTATTTTTGAATGTTAGATACATTTCCTTAAGCATGCTATGATTTATGTTTGAACATTGCTGCATGAACTTTACCATAAGATGCTGTCTACTTTCTGGTTTCTGTTTGCTATCATTACATGATTCCAATGCTTTATTTTTCAAACTGTGAGAATGTCTTTCTGCTATGCTTGACCTATTAATGTGCTACTATTATTAAACAAGTTCTTTTGGGAGCTTGCTATTAATTTGTGAAGTTTGGTTGAACATTGTTTACTGGCTTTATCATGAGAATGCTGGCTTCACTTTTTTGATTCTGTTTGTTATTGCATGATTCCAATGCCTTGTTCTTCAACTGTGAGAAATCTTTGCTGCTATGCTTGACATAATCACGTGCTCACTGTTTCTAAAATGTTACTGTTGTTAAATATGTTGTGATTCATGAAACTCTTGCTATAAAGATGTTGTTTGGTTTCTGTTTGAAATCACATGAGTTAAATCTTTTGCTTCTGTTGCTTTTCATGCCATGAGTTTAAATTCTTTTGTTTCTGTTTGTTTTCCATGCTATGATTTCCATGCTTGTGTGACCACTGTTTGTGAATCAATTCTTCTATGAATGTATTTGGTTTGTGAAGTTTTGTTTCTGACTTTATCATGACTCTTACCATGCAAATTTATTTGTTCTGCTATCTGTAAATGAACAACATGATTTCAAATGCTTTGCTTCTAAGTGTAAATGCTTCTTTGCCTTATATGTCATAATTGCATGATCACTTGCTTACTGTTTGCTATATTCTCATTTATGTTCACTTCATTGACCACTTGCACTCACTGCCTTATATGTCACAATTGCATTTGCTTACTGATTACTGTGTGCACATTTATGTTCACTTCATGTTTAAAGGCTCACTGAATGTTCACTGTTTTCTATGTCCACTCTTTTTTTTAAGTTCATTTCATGATTATATGCTTACTGTTTTGGTTGAGCTCTTATTTATTTCATATCCTTCAAACTCTCAGTAACTCTTATTTATAAGATGTTACACTCCCCTATTCCAAAGGAAATTGTTTCTTAAAATTGACTCATGAAGTCACTAAACAAACCACCCTACCTTTAACAATAGGAACATATCCCATTTCTTGGTTATCATGAGCCAACGAAATCATAACTTAGTAATAGATAGAGTTATCGTGAACTCTATGTTATTTTCATCATCATGAGAACTCACTTTCCCCCTATAACGTAGACTTAGAGAGTTATCGTGAACTCTAAAGTGAGCTCATACTCATTTTCCCCTTGGAACTTTGGCCATAGTCAATGGTTCCTATCCCTCACCTTTAGTAGAACTACGCGTACTCTGATTCTACTCCCGAGGATACGTAGGCGCAAGGTGCGATACCTTGTCGAGTATACTTAGAAACAAACCCCTAAGGTTTCAACCTTTAGCATAGAACCCTTAGCAAGTGAGTAAGAAATCACAAGTAAAACAAGAGGTTCCCGTAGAGTACTACGGACGTTTAGGGTGCTAATACCTTCCCTAGGCGTAACCAACCCCCGAACCTTAGATCTTCCCCTTTAGGTTTTTCTAACGATCTTGAACCTTTCCTTTAGATAAATCAAAGTCGGTTGTAAAAGAAATATGATGCAAATTAATTAATAATTTGTTATCCGATTTTCACCGCAACAGAGCGTACATCACCAAATGGCTTTGAGGCCAAGAGTTACCCTTGTACTTTTCAAAATCGGGCACCTGGAACTTGTGTGGAACATTCACATTAGGGACCAAACAAAGGTTCGCGGCGTCCTTTCCAAATAAATCCTGACCGCGAAGGGCTTGCAGTTCTTTTTGCATCCCCAGGAATTGTTCCTGGAATTCATTCAATCTGTCGAACACACTTTCGTTTCCACCATAACGTATCTGTGGAATCTGTCCTTTCGGGACAGTGTACACCACAGGTGGTGGTACAGTTATTAAGGCCGAGACTCTCAGTGCCTCCCAAAGTTTGTAACCTTCAGGAGTTGCTGTCATGCCCCTAGCATCTTCGCTTTCCTGAAGTTTGTAACCTTCAGGCCCAGCGGCTCGTGCTGTGGTTCCTTGATCATCAGTGATCGGCGGAACATATCTTTCTGGGATATAGTTAATAGGCATGCCCCAGGGACGATCTTTTGGCATTTTGTACCTAGGATAATACTTCTCCACTATGGGCGTTGATATGATCTCTGAGATCACAGACCTTTGTTGTTGCAGTTGAGCTTCTGCTAGAGCTTGCATGTCGTTATGAAGCTTTGTCAGATCCTCTTTCAGAGTGTTGATCTCTTCCCTCAACTCTCTATTCTCTTCCTCTAGATCATTCATCTTTTTCTGGAGATTAGCCCGAGTATTGTACGAATGAGACAGTTTTGACTCTAGAATCGAGACACAAACATGAGATTCGCAGGGAAAGAAGAATGCGTTACATACGAATGATGAATGCAATAATTATATGTCAATTAATTTTTGTTTTATCAAAATAAACTTCAACAATTGGATTGCAAATATCACACAGCGGGGGGAAGACCCCGTTTTATTGAATTCAACGATTGCGAAAATGGAAATACAGTAATTTACAAAGTGCTGTAAAGGGAAATCTAAACTTATGGGTCCTGAGTCCTCTCTGAGGGGAGCTCAGGTGCTGGTTCTGGTATTTTCCTTTTCTTTGACCAAGGCTCTTGAGCCGTTGTCGGGTTGTCATTCCTTTGCCAAGTGAAAGGAGCGAGCAGATTCCTTTGGTCATCTTAATATTCTACAGCATGTTGCTCTAAAATCTCGATCAGAGCGTCTTTATCCTTTAGTAGTTGTTGTATTTTCTTGCACTCCACATTGAGAATACGGTACTTATTCCTCCAAGACCTCTTCTCCTGTTGAACTTTGTTGAGATTTACCTGAAGTTTTTCCATATCGGACATAAAATAAAGGACATGGTCCCTTAATGGAAGAACTTCCTGACGAGGGTAAGGCATCCTCAGCTTGAGAGCTCTAGTTTGTACCCAGTGGAGATAAGGTTCCACCGAGACACAATCTGGTTTTCCTAGAGACTCTCTTCCTTTCCTATGAACATGTTTCTAGGCATGCACTATTTATGTCTTTAGTGCTCTGTCATTTTCTCCTTCCTTGAAGAAAAGACCTTCCAGATGAGCATTACGCGGGACATGCCTCATTGGGTATCCAAATTGACGACGAACAAAAACTGGATGATAGTTGATTCCTCCCGTTGTTCCTATAAGGGGTACATTTGGGAAATTTCCACAACGGTCAATGATTCTGATCCCGTCATAGATTCGATTGTACCAATTGATGTCAGAGTTGGTAAGAGACATGATCCTCTGCGACCAACGTAAAGAATTCTTAGGATCCCAAAATGTAGCAGACTTGGGCAAATGGGAAGTGAACCATTTATATAGCAGGGGTACACAGCATGTGATCATTCCTCCGCTGTATAAATTCCTTAAGTGTACTGAATGATACGCATCTGCGAGCAAAGTCGGTACAGGGTTTACATTCAGAAAAACCTTAATGGCGTTGATATCTACAAAGTTATCGATATTGGGAAATAAAAATAACCCGTAGGTGAGCAAAACAAAGATGCTTTCGAAAGAGGCCACGTTCCCTATACTAGCAAAGTACAGGGCTTTCTTTGCCAAGAACTGGGCTGGCAAACCCTGGATTCCACCCTTAGTGGTCATGTGAGTCCTGACTTCTGACTCGTCCAAATAGATTTCTCTTGCGATGGTTTGATCCTTTGGAATCTCTTCCAGTCCAAAAAAGGGAGCTTGATCAGTAATATGTAAATCAGTCAAGTGAGAATATTCCTCCAGTGTTGGTGCTAGTTGATAATCCGGGAATGTGAAACAGTGATAGACCGGATCGTAGAACTGGATTAGGATGGACAGGATTCCTTCAATTACATGGACCCTTAACAGAGACAGCAGTCCTCCATACTTGGCTCTGAAAGCCTCGGGGTTGGTGACCATCCTTGCCAACCCTCTCAAATTCTCTAGTTTTGGAACATTAAAGGTGTACTTGTGAGTTTTCCTTCTACCGAAATCCATTAACGCAATCTCTTTATCTGACATTTGCAATCTTGTCTCAGTTTAATTTGAAAAAGAGAGACTAGAAGAGAAGATTTTTCTTTGTTTTAATGTTTTAAATGAATGCATGAATGCAGCACATAAAAACATAGAAAAAACATGGGGTCAAAGGGTTGGTGTCATGAAGTCAAGGCTCTACCCATCCCCAAAGGTTTATACTGGTGATTTTTTGTACCTGTCCGCAAAATCATTGAACCCTCTTGGGATAACAACAACAAGCCGATCGCCAGCCAGCTGATGTATCTTAGAGTGATCTCAGATGAGGGTAGTATCACGTGACAACTATTTCCGATAGCTTCCGCACTACAAAATGGTTTTAGTCTACTAAAAACCTCAGCTTCTCAGATAACCCAATTGACCACACTACTTTCAACAACCGAAGTCGTATAGGAAATGTTTCTGCAAAGGGAGTCTCCACTGAGTTTGATGGTCGATCGGGGACTCTTAACTGGGATTCACTCCCCGCAAGATTACCCATATAATGCCATCACCTATCTTAGGTGTATACTCAATCTTTCCACATGCGGCATCACACACATTCCCATTAGCAGAAAAATAAACACAGATATCAATTAGGAAGAGCAGTATATATATTTGTCTTAATCATCCTAGACCTCTAGTCTTATTGATCCTATACAGACAATGACTCCCCAACAGAGTCGTCATTTCTGTGACATCTTGTTGAATTTACAGGTTTCCACAAAAAATTGTAAGAAAGAGAACAGGGCCCCACGGTGGGCGCCATTTTCCTGTAGCGCGATTTTTGTGGTCTTGAATCACGATCGCTTGGGTACTACAGTCCGATTCATTTTTTATCCTAGTGAGCTAATTAAGGAAGGGAAATAGATGTCTCCAATTAACCCTGCTTGCATACCGAGTTTGAACAGCGGTCTGTTAGGTTACAGGTGCGATTAAGATGTGGGTCCCTCTTCCGTTTATTTTGTGTAAGATTCGAATGTCTGGATCATTTACGAGGTTTTTGGTCAGATGTTAGGATTTGGGTGCTTTTGGGTTGATATATGGAGGTATGGGATTTTGGGTTTTTTGTTATGTATGCTCGCTAAGATTATTGCAATCTTATGCCTACGTATTCCCATTTAACGAAACAGGGAAATCAGAGCGATCGTAGTTCCTCCTATTCTATGGGAGCAAGGAGATGTTTTGGTGTCTTGTTCAAAGCCCAAGACATGAAGCGAAAGGTGGTTTGTATCTTGTTCAAAGCCCAAGATGTGAAGCTAAAAGGTTTTGACTGAGAGAGAATTTGTTATCTCTAAAGAGGAGTTGTTGGCGTTTGTCTGTTGTATGCAAGGCACAACTTTGATGCTAAAAGGTTAATTGACTCAATAAGAGAGTCTTTTATACTCAATAAGAGAGTGATTTTCTACCTCGTACAAAGCCCGAGATGGAGGCTAAAAAAGGTTGACTCAACAAGAGAGTCTTTTATACTCAAGAAGAGAGTGATTCGCTGTCTCGTACGAAGCCCGAGAGGAAGGCTAAAAAGGAGATTGACTCAACAAGAGAGTCTTTTATACTCAACAAGAGAGTTTTTCTATCTCGTACGAATCCCGAGATGAAGGCTAAAGGGGTGACTCAACAAGAGAGTCTTTTATACTCAACAAGAGAGTTTTTCTATCTCGTACGAAGCCCGAGATGGAGGCTAAAGGGGTGACTCAAGAAGAGAGTCTTTTATACTCAACAAGAGAGTTTTTCTATCTCGTACGAAGCCCGAGATGAAGGCAAAAGAGGTGACTCAACAAGAGAGTCTTTTATACTCAACAAGAGAATTTTTCTATCTCGTACGAAGCCCGAGATGGAGGATAAAAAGGGTTCACTCAACAAGAGAGTCTGAAAAGGTTAGCTCCGCTGGGGAGAATCATTTGTACAAAGCCCAAGAGGAGGCTGTCTTACTGCCGAAGGTCACTGAGATTCCTCGGCAGGTCCAAATACGGGGAATTCTCATTGGAGAGACGGGGTTTCTGCCTATGTTTTAGAGGAACTTGAGAATGTCTTTGAGACTCAAGAGGTTTAGACTGTCCAAGTCTAGAGTTTCATCTTTTGTACTATGCCCAAGAGGAGGCACGGTTATTAAGGGATGAGTATCAACCCTACAATAGCCGGAGTTTCGACGCTGGAAAGACTGCTCTAGCAAAGGATGACTAAGTTCTGCCTTATACCTTTAAGAGGTCGTCAGGGTCCTTGTATTAAGCCCAAGAGAAGGCATGAGAACTTCTGAGAAGCCGAAGGGTCCTTGTACAACGCCCAAGAGGAGGCGGGGATGCTTTTAGGAAGGCTGTGGGTCCCCAAACCAAGAGAATTTCAAGACATGCTATTCATCGAGAATAGATCAAGCCTGGAAAGTTCGAGGATTTGGAAGAAACTCAAGAGATGCCATTCACGGAGAAAAGATCATCTCTGGGGAGTTAGAGTTTCTTTGATAATTTCTAAGGGTGACAGTCTGAGAAAGGGTTCACAAAGAATACTGCCTTTCACGTCTCCATATTATTTAACCCCAAGAGGAGGGAAGACTGTGTCTGGAATCCTACGGGGGATCTAGTTTTGTTTGTATTTAAGAGTGACCAATAGGCTTTACCTAGTGCTAGACGTAGTTACCGGGGAAAACTCTAAATAACTCTACTAGTATTACACAGTAGATATGTTCCAAGTATATAAAAGTTGGTGAAAGAAGACTTACAGTGAAACAGCCCCACAATACAGTTATATATATGAAAGCGGATAAACACTTACCCGTTGTAGAGCTTCCATGCTGTTTTGTTAGTCGTTCAACAAAGAAAGTTGGATAACAACATATATTTGGATTCAAAATCAAAGGAGAAAGTGCTTTGAAAAGATTGTTGGGGCTTACAGCTCAAGGAGAGGCCCAAGGTTTAATCAATGATTGCACTGTTGTTTTGAATTTGTACAGGGACTTATACAAGTGACTGAGGCCCAAAAAGGTTTTCTGTACAAAGGGATGTGTCTTACACTCTCTCAAGTGGCCCAAAGGTGTTTAAAAAAAAGGAATGGGGCTTTTAACACGAGGGTAGGCCCATATGGTTTTATTTTAAACTGGCGATCGCGCCGAGATTTTTGAAAGCACCGTGGGTTTTATACATTGACTAAGGCCCAAATCATTTTGGTTTTAAAAAAGGGTTGGGTATTACACTCTACTAGAGGCCCAAAGAGTTTTTACGAAAGTTTTGTTTGGGTGAAAATCAAGGAAGCCCTAATTTCATCATTTTAAAAGTAAATTCTCAAGGAAAATCAATAAAAAATGATAAAATACCAAATAAGTTTGAATAAACAACTTGTAACTTTTGGTTAAGGTTTGAAAAATGATGTTTTAATCACAAGATGAATTAAAATTCATTTGATTTTGATTTTCAACATGAGAATTCAATTTTAAAATGTTTAAAAATAATTAAAAATGAATTTATTCACAAAAATACTAACTATATTAAATAAATAATATAAACTTGATTTTTTTTCTGAAATAAAATATTTCAACATTTTTGTATTTTTTTCAAAAAGAACAAATAAAAAATAATTAAAATTGAGGGAGTTATTAAGTTTTCAAAACATTAAAAATAATATCAAAATTAATAAAAAAAGGGGAAAAAGCATTAAAAAGGGGTTTGGGGCGAGGGGGATTCGAACCCCATACCTCTTGTGTGCAGTGCGCGCCTCCTACCACTAGGGTGGTGATACATCCGTGTATTGAAACACAACCACAAATATACAAGGCTTGCCTTGTTTTTGGCCTGGCCCAAGGCAAGGCAATGCAAGATTTTGGTTAGAAACGTGAAGGCCATAACTTTCTCATTTCTCCATGGATGGAGACAAAATTTATATGCATCTGGCCTAGAATTTCCTAAGGAATCCAATGGTGGTGGTGGTTTTTCTAGAAAACAAATCCTCCTCAAAACCCGATAGTGGTTTTGAAATAGGCCATATTTTGCATTTTCTGTGCTACCTCTTGGTACAGGTGTGAATTACATGATAAATTGGTGTAAACACAACACATATAGCATGTATAAGAGATGCATTATCAGTGGACTTCAAAGCAAGGCATGTTTCAGAGAGTTCAAGTTGTGATGCTTACCTCTCTTGGAGCTTTTGGGCTATCTGCCAAGTGCTTTGTTCGAGAAATGTTTTGATGCTTTGGACACCCTCAAATTATCCCTTAGAAGCTTTTAGAGTGGTTGGAACCAGCTGGAAACCTCGGGAATGGAAACTGGCCCTTTCTTGCAAAAGGGGCAAAAGTGGCCAAAATAGCAACTATCTCAAATGGTGTTCCAGATGTGGGGAACCATTTGGGACAGTTCAAGGATGATATTTGGAGTGTGTTTGTGGTTTTATCTGGTTTGGAAAGTGACTAAATCAAGACATGGCTTGAAAAATGCACAAAAGTCCTATTTTGAGGTTTTGAGAGGGGACTTTGAGATTTTGGTGTTACAGGTCACTTGTGAGAGTTTGGACAGCTTAGATATGACATGTTTGATGTGTTTGGATCATGAGCTGTGATGGAAATGCTCTCTAACTCAAAAACTCAGAGTTACCTTGCTAAAAAAGGTATTTTTGCCTAGAGAATGTGATTTTGAGGAAAGCATCTGTTTGATAGCTTTGGTGTACTCAAACTGACCACAAATGAGCTCTATTTATAGTGTGTCAAGTTTTTTTTGGCTGCAATAGCGAATGGCAACTGTAGCAGAGGTTTAGCATATGTTGATCAATGAGAATCCAAGTCTCCTCTAGCCATTGACTAGAGGTTAGAGCACAGCGTTTTGGTTCCCTAGTTGTTAGGATAAGTCTTGACTGAATTCAGTTGGAAGAGGCTCAGTCCATGCCACCTTGGTGCATCCATTGAATGCTCCAAAACAAAATTGGAGTCTTGTCCCTCTTTTAGGCGTTTCTAGGTTTTACATGCTACTTTTGGTTCCTAAGACTTGGGAGGCTTATGGATCAGAGTTGGTTCCTCCTTGGTCCCCCCTTGAGGTGTTCAGATGGATAGACTAGCTTACCCTTTGCAAAATTTGAGCAAATCGAGCAAAATCCCTAAATCTGCCCTATTATGACAGTTGCAGCAAGGCATATTGCCACTGTCATAACTTCTTGCTCAGATTGAGTTTGGTGAAGTTCTTGGTCATTTTGGAAAGCCCTCATATGATATAACATATGTGTGATCATAGTTTGTTTTGACACTTTTTGGATCCAAGTGAAAAATGCCCTTACATTTTGGAAAAAGTGAAACAGATTCTGACTTAGTTAAAATTTCACTAAGTGTTGGAAAAAGTGACATTTCATGTTTTCAGCCATTTTGACCCAATCCTAACTCAAAATCCATGATGAATTGAAATGAGGTGTAGTTGAAGCTTTTGTAGAGGGCCATGAGAGCTACAAATCCAGCTTTGAATGAGGAAAAATGACCTTGTGGTTTAGGAGATATGATCCTCCAAAGTTGGTACCCTAGCCACTTTGTTCCATAACTTAGAAAATTTCCAAGTGTTTATGGTTACCCCTTTTACAAGTTATCCCACTTTTCTTGATTTTTCTTGATGAATGATGATCCAAATCACACATTAACATCATTTTAGGGTCAAAGAACCATAATTGTGAAAAATCTCAAAAAGTCAAAGTTGACTTTTGTGCATAGTTGACTTTTTGTCAAATGAACTCCAAACTGTGCGATCCTCTGTGAAATCAAGTCCTGGACCTAAATCAAACTTGATGGACATGTTCCATTGGTGTTATAGGGTGTGTTGAATCATGTCCCAAGGTTTGGGAGCATGCCTGGGTCAAAAGTCAAAGGCACAGTTGACTTTTTCCTCAAAACCCTAATTGTGGTCTAGATGGAATTGAAACTTGTGGATCAAGCTTCTTGGATCAATCCATTGTTGCAAATGGATCAATGTGGTTTATTAGAGACCCTCAAATCATGTCTTGAGGTCTTGGCTCATGTTTTGTCCCAAAAGTCAACTTAGGGGTGAGTTAGGTCCAGAAACCCTAATTCCTGATTTTTTTTATGAATGCATCCCCTGAGGCAAAATTGACTTGAGGATTGGGTTCATGATGTCCCTTGGAGCATCTTAGGTTGTGATTTGAAGTATTGGCTCATGACCAGAGGAAAAATTCCATCTGGAGGCCTTGGTTGGCCAAAACCCTAATTCGGTGACACTGATGATCTTGAGGCTTAATCCACTTGGAATGTTGCAGCCTTGTGCTTAATCCTTGAAGTGAGAGTCCTCTTGATCCTTTGTGGATATTTGAGAGACTTAGAAAAGTTGAGGCTCATGTCATTTCTTGATTGATCCTTTGTCTAAGAGCTCTGAGAGGGCTTGAAACCCTAAATTTGATTGTATTGGATGCTCACCCATCTTTGGGGAGACTAATGAGGTATGATGGTTCATCCATATTATGATGATGATTTGCACAATGATGGGTATCTAGGTGGTCAAAATTTGGGGTATGACACAAGCTGATTCTTGATCTTGAAAATATTGATGCAAAGATCGATGTCAAAGATCAAGCACTGTTGATGTTGTGTGCTTTGCCCAAAACACATGTTCACTTCAAAGAAACTCTCTTGTATGGAAGGGAGTCCATGAGCTTTGAAGAAGTTCAATCAGCCTTGTATTCTAAGGAATTGAACAAATGAAAGGAGCATAAAACTTTGACGGTTGGTGAAGGTTTGGCCGTTAAGGGAAAATTCTTGCGAAAGGATGGTAAGTTAGACAAGAAGAAAGGTAAAAGTCAGCAGAAGTCTTATAGTGGCGAACCATCTGGTATTCGATGTTATCACTGTAAGAAGGAGGGTCACACAAGAAAGGTGTGCCCTGAACGCCTAAAAGATCATGGAGGTAAGCATAATGGCAACGCAACCATTGCTCAAGATGACTTTGACTCATCTGATGTCCTTGTAGTTTCAAGCGGCGACTCAAGAAAAGAGTGGATTATGGATTCAGGTTGCACTTGACACATGACTCCAAACAGATAATTGTTCGAGGAGCTATGTGGTCAAGATGGTGGATCGGTGCTGCTATGAAACAACAAATCCTGCAAAATTGTAGGTATTGGATCTGTAAGATTCAAGCTCCATGATAAGTCAATAAGGTTATTGACTGAAGTCGGGTATGTACCTGATTTGAAGAGAAATTTAATTTCCCTTAGTGAATTTAACAGGAAGGGATATGTTTTCCAAGGAGAGAAAAATATCCTAAGAGTCATGAAGGGGTCGAAGGAAGTCTTGAGAGGCGTGAATAAACAAGGCTTATATACCCTTGAGGCCGAGGTTGTAAGTGGTTCGACAAATATTGCATCCACGAAACCTGTGTCGAAGACATAATTATGGCACATGGGATTGGGCCATGTCAGTGAAAGAGGCCTGGTCGAATTGGGGAAGTAGAACCTGCAACGTGGTGACAAAGTCGAAAAGTTGGAGTTTTGTGAATCTTGTGTATTTGGTAAATCCTGTAGGGTGAAGTTTAACAAAGGTAAGCAAAGAACACATGGATCCCTAGATTACATTCATGCTGATCTTTGGGGGCCTGCAAGGAATCCTTCACACTCAGGTGCAAGGTATTTTCTATCCAACGTCGATGACTATTCCAGAAAGTTATGGGTATTCATTCAGAAGACGAAGGATGAAACTTTTTGAGAATTTCAAAATTTTGAAGGTTCTGGTGAAACTAAAACTGGTATAAAGGTTAAGAGGTTGAGAATCGACAATGTCCTTGAGTTCTGCAACGAAGCGTTCGACAGTTACTATGTTGAGTCTGGGATTGCAAAGCATAAGACTGTAGCAGGTACTCCTTAACAAAATGGCTTAGCTGAGAGATTCAATCGAACAATCCTTGAAAGGGTTAGATGCATGTTGGTTAGTGCTGGATTGAAGAAGGTGTTTTGGGCGGAGGCTGTTTCGACATCAGCTTATCTGATAAATAGATGTCCCTCGACTGCCTTGGGAATGAAGACACCTGAAGAAGTTTGGTTGTGATATCCACATAGTCTCGACAGACTGAGATTATTTGGACATGTGGCCTATGCTCATATTAGGCAAGACAAGGTCGAACCTAGAGCTCTGCAATGCATGTTTATGAGAAACCCTGAAGGAGTCAAAGCTTATAGGCTATGGTGCCTAGAGCCAGGTCACAGGAGGTGTATCACCAGTCGAGATGTAGTTTTTAATGAAGCTGAGATGGCTTTCAAGGAAACTGATGATGCTGACGATGAGTTGGAACAAGGAGAGATTCTTGTTGAGGTGGAGCATGTTGATGTTGAATTGCGTAGTCCAGATGAAGTCAAGAAGAAACAGAAGATGCTGTCGAAGATGAGGAGACTGATAATGACTACCTTCTAGCAAGAGACGGGCCGAGGAGAGTCATCAAGCCACCTTAGACTCTTGGGTATGAATATCTTATAGCTTATGCCTTAATCTCTGCAAGTGAGGTCATCGACGAAGAACCTAGAAACTATAAGAAAGTTATGAGGAGTCGAAAGAAGACTGAATGGCTGAAGGCCATGGATGATGAGATGAAATTTCTTCATGACAACAACACCTGGGAACTGATCAAGAAACCTGCTGGAGCCAGGTTATTCAGCTGTTAATGGATTTCAAAGTTAAGGAAGGAATCGAAGGAGTGGCGTCGAAGAGATACAAGGCAAGGTTGGTTGCTAGGGGGTTCACTCAGAAAGAAGACGTCAACTTCAATGATATGTTCTCGCCTGTTGTGAAGCACATGTCCATTTGAATGTTGCTTGCCATGGTGGCACAGTTCGACCTTGAACTGGAACAAATGGTTATGAAGACCGGGTTCTTGTATGGTGATCTAGATGAAACAATCCTGATGAGGCAACCTGAAGGGTATGTCGAAAAGGGGAAGGAAGATTATGTGGGCAAGCTGAAGAGATCTTTATATGGACTAAAACAATCTCCTCAACAGTGGAATAGGAGATTCGACAAGTTCATGTCACGCATAAGTTTCATTAAAAGTCAGTTCGACCACTGTGTTTACTTCAGATTTCAACCTGGTAATTCATTTGTTATTTTGTAGCTTTATGTGGATGATATTCTAATAGCAAGCAACAATGTTGAAGAGGTAATGAGGGTGAAGGTTGAACTCAATAAGGAGTTTGAAATGAAGGATCTGGGAGCTGCGTCCAGGATTCTTGGGATTGACATCCGAAGAGATAGAAAACAGTCAAAATTATGCTTATCTCAAAAGGCATACCTACAGAAGATTCTCGAAAAGTATGGTATATCGAATTCAAAGCCTGTTGTGACTCCGACAAACCCTCAATTCAAGCTGGGTATAGATCAGTGTCCCGGTACTGATGTCGAAAGAGCTTATATGAATAGCATTCCATATGCTAATATAATGGACTCTTTGATGTATGATATGGTCTGTACTAGACCCGACATAGCATATGCAATAAGTCTTGTAAGCAGGTACATGTTGAATCTTGGAAAGGCTCACTGGTAAGCATTGAAGTGGATTTTAAGGTATATAAATGGGTCTCCGAATAGAGTCCTAATTTATGGTGGAGCCTTGGGCGAAGATAGTAAAGCAGCAATTGAAGGATATGTCGACTTTGATTATGCAGGTTGTATGGATTCCAAAAAATCTATCTCTGGATATGCGTTCACTATGTTTGGCACAACAATAAGTTGGAAAGCAACACTTCATAAGGTTGTTTCCTTATCAACCACTGAAGCAGAGTACATCGCTCTAATTGAAGCTGTGAAGGAAGCATTGTGGCTTGAAGGTTTTGCAAAGGAGCTGAAACTTCAAGGTCCAGTTATCACTGTTAAATGTGATAGTCAAAGTGCAATACATATGTCGAAGAATTCAGCCTATCATGAGCGAACCAAGCACATTGATGTATGGCTGCATTTCGTCAGAGGGGTAATCGAGCATGGTGAAGTTCAAGTGTTGAAGGTTTCAACAAATTATAATGTTGCTGATATGATCACCAAGACGTTGTCCAGTTGCATGTTTTTCCACTGTATGCAGTTGATAAAGGTGCATGAAGAAAGCTAGTTTATTTCTTGAGGATATAGAGTTAGATCCAAGGTGGAGATTTGTGGGATATTAGATTAAACTCTAGTTTTAGCATGTCGTTGAAGTCTGCTCACATGCTGTTGTCGAAGACCTACATGATGTAGTCGAATTGTGTTCTAGTATGTAGGAGATCAAATTGGGCCTTGTGTTATAGATCCAATTGTTTAAGTTAGCTTGTACCCTAAGTTAGCTTGTAATGGGTAATTGATAAAAAGCCCATTAGTTTAGTATGTTAGGTTTATTATAAATAACATACTAGTCTCTCTTTATAAGGTGTGGAAAATCCTTATTAGGTTGAGAGAGGTTAATTGTTCATATTCACTTGTAATCTTTGAACCCTATTGAGAAAGTGAATAGTAAAATAGATTTAACAAATTCTCTATTCTTCTTCCTCTTTTCTCTTCCTTTGTGAACCCTAAAAGGGTTTTGTGGATTTCTTGGTGTTCAAGAAACCAAATATAATTTGTTATTCCGGTATTGTTTTTCACAACAATCATCATCACTGTCAATCTTGGAGAAGAACAAAGTTGGCTTTGTATGTTATATACCTATTGCTTTCCAAGTGCAATGGCTTTTTCATGTAATATATTTTCAATGACTTTTTTATGCATTTTTTTATATAAAATAAAAAAATGTAAAAAAAAAAAATATATATATTTGGTTACAAGATAAGAGATTATATAAGAATGTAAATCTACACCAAAAAAAAATTATGAACTTGTAATTCATCCCAGAGATCTTTTCCAAACTTCTTTAAGTTTCATTATTTTCATGGAAAATATTTTCATTATTAATGTTTGAGTTTCACATAGTAGGGTCCAAGACATATAGTGGTGGTGTTTGCATACTTATTGGATGTTGAGAATTTTTTGTGGATTGATGTGTTGGCAATATCTTGAGTGTTGTTATTTTATGAATGTATGGAAAAAATTTGTTGTAGACAAAACAGAGTTATGTTTCCCCTTGGTTCTTACGTATAACCAAGATAAAAGAATATTTATTTTTTAATTAAAAAAAGAAATAAAATAGGGATTTTTTCCTTGGTTTCTAAATCCATCGGGGTAATAGATTACTTCTATTAAAAATGGTGAATGGTAAAAAATTAAATGTAACATGTAATGTTTCCTTTTTCAATTTGTTACCATTAACTATTTTTTTTTTGTGTTGCAATATTCAGACAAAGAACTATATTCGAAACAAAATTTTTAAGATCTTGTTGGTGAAACAAAAGAAATTCTCGCAATATATTGTCAGTATAAATAAGAATAAATTTTTCAATGTTGTCAGTCGAGGAAAGCAATAAATTATAGAATATTTTTTTTAAATGACAACATTGAAAATTTATTCCAAAATATAACGATGACCTTGCAAGATATGGAAACAATACCAACAACAACAAAACCAAACAACAACAACAACAGAAAACTTTGACAGGTTTCTCAACCAATTAAGAAAAATTTAAATATTTTTAAGTCTTACAAACCATCTCAAAGAATGATGTTTACGAGTTTGTAGAGGATGTAGATGAATTAGGTTTAGGGTACAAATTAGTGAACAAATGCTTTTATAGTCAAACATGGGTATCTGATGAATTCATGACAAGTGTACCGATAATGTCGTAGTAATAAAAAAGATCGAATCCAAAGGGACCAGGGACTGCTATTTAACAAGACAAAATTGTGAAATGTGTAGAAAATAGTAAATTAGGGGGGGGGGGGGGGGGGGAGGTTGAGTTGCAGTGCAAAATAAAATAAATTTTTCAGACAAAATTACGAAAGCAATCAAGTTGTGTATAGAATCCCCTATTTCTTTATTGTTGATGTTCGATGCATTACATGAATAATATTGACACTATAATCCCACGAAGTGAAGGTGTGAAAAACACAAGAAAGGGGGGTTTGAATTGGTTTTTCAAAATAAACTTGTTTCTAAAATTAATTCTTTTTATAAAACCCTTCCTTTTAATAGTAATGACCTTTGTTGAGAATCAAGTGATGAGCACGTTATGTTTATACTAGTTCACTTGTGAAACCGTCAAGTTAGTCTAGTCCACCCGCCAAGGTGATTTTGCCTCTCTCAACGAGGTCTTAATCCACTATTCAATCAAATCAGTACAATGCATGAGCCGAACCGCTGGTGGCTAACACAACCTCTAAAACTCACAAGTTTTAGACTTCTTAAGTAATACAACCTCACAGGTTTTACTCAAGGAACAACCTCTAAGACACACAACTTAGACTTCTCAAGAAGTACCACCACAGGGTCTTTCTCAAGGAACACAAACCTAAGTTTGAATAATTTACGTTTACAGAAATGTGCTTCTATACAAGCTGAAAATATAAACACGTTTTCGACCAGAATGACTTAATAAAGGTTTCAGATAGAGAGAGTATTGCAGTAGCATTCGTGTGTATCTTTCTTCGAGTCTTTTGCTTCCTTTTATAGCCGTGTAGAAAGAGCCATTGAAATGTAATCATGATAGCTTAACTAGGCTGGTGGCTAGAAGCGTGAGGACAGATAATAGCTTTTGCGTTCTGCGCGTCCTATTTTTGTCAGAATATCTTTGATTGTACCATTGCACTGTTACCAAGATATTTTCACTTGAATTTAGGTACAGCTGTACTAGGTAGCTTTGTCTTCTTGGCTTCTCAACTTCAGAGGCTTTTCACGAGCATGAGTAAGAAGGGAAAATATCCCTTGGTTCTTGAGATTATTGAGTCTTCGAATCTTCAGAGTCTCTAGTACTTGGTTTTCAGAACCTCGATCTCTTGGTGCGTTGTCTTCATATCTGCAGAGGCTTCTGATAGTATTTGGTTGAAGCATGAGTAGAGACTTGATTTAGGTCTTCAGAACCTTGATGCAGAGAGATTAGGACTTTAGCATCTGGACTTCGTTCGATCAGAACCTATGTTTTCAGATCTTCAGAACCCGTTCTCTTTTACTTTTATATCAGAGTTGAAATTCTGGTATCAGGCGTGTGATGTTAAGGTGCGATGTCACAACAACACACTCTGCACAATGGACAGCAATAACATTAACAAAGCACACAAGGAATTCTTCACCCAGTTCAGTCTAACTACCTACATCTGGGGGCTACCAAGCCAGGGATGAAATTCACTACTTGTAGAATTAATTTACAGACTCAACAATCCAGTTGACAATCTCCTAAACTTAATCCCTACTAGTGACTTCCTACCTAAGAAACCACTTAGATATGAGAACACTACTCAATCCCTTAAACACTCAAAGAATAACCTCTTTGAGAACCCTTGATCTTGCTTCCTAGCTTCGATCAAGCAACCACTCTCTATTGCTTCACAGCTTCTACAGAGGACAGAAACACAACACCTATTCAAACCCTAGAATAGTGTAAATACAAGCACTCTTAAACAAACTCTAGACACTAAGCCTCCAGCTTCTGATCTTCTGAATGTTTTCTGTACCTTTTCCTTTGGTCTTGTGCGCTTTATATAGCTCCTTGAATTAGGCTTGGATTTGTCACAATATTTGATCAGATTTGTTAATTAAAACTGAATCTTCAAAACAGATTTTATCCCCAAAATCTTTTTAAATCTTCAACCGTTTAATTCTCCAACAGACCTGCAATCAAATCTCCCATGTAACAGAAAATATCTATCCCAAGATATTCTCATCCAATGAGTCAACCACTCTCCACAATTCCAGCTAACATGCGAACCCAAATAACATCACAACCTGATGTTATCAGTTCTGCAGATCTAATGTCACAACATCAGACATGTGACATCAGACATCCACTTAAACAACTTAACACAACCATGTGTTAAGCACAATGTTGTGACATCAAGCCCATGACATCAAACATTGTTAACCTCCACTACTTAGTACAGCCCAGTACTAAGACTCAATGTTGCAACATTAACACCATGACATCAACATTGAACATACTTTGTTTTACCAACATTCCAGCCAATCCAAGAGCTAACAATCTCCCCCTTTGGCTAATTTTGGTTAAACACCCTCTGAACCTCAGAGTCTTCAGCAGCGGAAAACCTTCAGTAAATTTGAAATACACTTCATCAGCAGCAGTTTGACAAACATCATAGTCTTCATTACTTGATCTGCTGCAGCACAATCTTCATTATTGACAACAGCCAATTGGTGCTCCCCCTCAAAAACATGAACTAGCATCACAGCTGTTCAGTAGCTCACAATGTGCAGCAACTTCTCCCCCTTGATGTCTGCTTGGCTGCACTCTTCAAATGCTATGATATCTTCACTAGCAGCTCAGTCTAAACTCCCCCTCAATAACTGCATCAGCACTTTTCAACTAAACACCTTTTACTTTTAGCAGCATCAATTACTCTCTTCATGGAAATTTTTAACTCTCCCCCTTTTTAGCCATAATTAGACAAATTATGCCAATTCATATGACCTACACCTCATCACATGCGACATAATACAAGCCCTACTGTCAGTAGCAACAAGATCTATGCAATCTCCAAACACAATGTTCTGACATTATTAAAGACATGGTCAAAACCACATTCCAACACTTTTGACTAGACTGGCGATACAAACAATGCTTTAGAAAAACCATTATAAAACCACTATTTCTCCTTTGCTCAGCACAACACTCCAATAAAGCATGAGTCAATCAAGCTCCAAAGTATCAACCAAGAAACTCAAGCATGAGGATAAAAATCCAGAACCTCTGAAGAAGAAGGTCAAATCTCAGACGACATCAGGTCCTTCTTCAGGAGCAACAAAAACTGGCAGGACTTCAGTGACAACTATGAAGCCTGGTAAGAACCATACTGCTCAAAAACAGCCTTCAGAAGATGAATGGGACGCAGATTAGAGGGCTATTGCTTTGCTGATAATTGTACTGCCTTAATATGAACCAACAGCCTAATGTCATAGCATGCTATCTGACATTATATCCTCATAAGATTCAATCAATCTCCATAATCTTGATCAGCATGCAATCTTCACAATATATGTACCTTTGCTGCAAAATCCATAGACAAATACTTCCCCTATCAAGATTAACAAATGCTCTAGATGGAGATGAACATTTGAGCACATTTACATGCATTTTGGTACCACTGTCCCTTCCACCACAGGCTATCATACAATTCATCTTCACCAACCAAGGCGAACCTTCTACTTCATCATTCTCCCGTATGACTATGTAGATGCTCCTTAGATATACTGTAAGCACTAAGCTTCAGATCCAGAACAAGGACATCCTTCACCAAGGATACTCTTGACACTCTTGACACCAGGGTATTACATATGCTCCACTACTAGATTTACTATCCAAACTCAACACTGTATCACACACTCCACAAATTCTCAGCTTACTTATAAGCTTTACTGAGATCCAGTCTCTTCAAGAGATCACAATTCCTCTTACATCCACCAGTAGTTGTTGAAACTGGTGAAGTCTACGAAACACATGACCATAATCTCCACCTCTTCTGACCAAAAATGCTAGAGCATCCAACTCCACATGTCCAATCTTAATCATCTTCCAGATATAGCCACCAGCAAACATGATGTTATAATATCTTTTGGGACATCAGCTTCTCATCATCATTCAAAGGACTCATTGCACAAGGAAGTCCTTTAAGAAGCTCCCAATAAAAACTAGTTAGAGCAACTTATTCATACACACTTGGATACCATAAGTTCCCACACCCTTTCTGAACCATATCCTAGCAAACTCAACCATATCCTGAGTATCTATACCAAATTCTTTTTCCAGAACATACTTCCACCATTTTATGAAAAGCACGGGAATGTTATCTAGTATGGCCTTTTGAATTTTCTCAGAAGTTCTAACAACAACGGCTTCCTTCATTTGAGAGATATCCTGGACATTATCATCAGACTTATCTCTGATCTTCCTATTTCTGGAAGAGATGAACACTTTACTCCTGGATTTTGTAGTACCATCCACATAGATCTTCTGCTTATCAGTTCTCATCTTTGGAGGTGACTCAATAGCTTTCTTCTTCCTTGATTTCAGTCGTTTAGCAACCCCAAGAACCACTTTTGCAATTAGTTCATCATCACTCTTCATTATTTTAAGGCTAGAAGTACCTTTCTTGACTTGAGATGTTTTAACATCAGCTCTAGCATCTGCATCTTCCAACCTAAGGATTGTCAACTTGTGAAATTTTTCTTATGAACTATAGGAGTCATTAGTCAGGTTGTCATCTTTCTTGGCCTTGCAAGTATTCATCTCCCAACACTTCTTAAGGTCACAGCTTTTGATCCTTCCATCAGCATTGTTGACTCCTTCATCTTGCTCATATAACTGACTACTCAAGTTAGCTTTTAACACATCATCACTCTTAGGAGTAACAGCACCATAAGTCATTAACCCAGATTGACTTTTCACCATACTTTCACACTTGATGTCACCATCTAATGTTACATCATTGACTTCATCATCACCAGACTGGCTTTCAGTTTGAAGAATCCACTGATAACAATTGTCTTTAGATCTTGCCCCAGTCATTACAGCCTCACCCTTCTCATTAGTTACAACACATTTATCTTTGGTATAGCTGACCAAGTAACCATCATCATATAATTGGCTGATGCTTATCAGATTTGCATTTAAACCATTGACAAGATAGACATTGTCAAGTTCAGGTCCTTGTACTTTTCCAATACCTTCATCAACTCCCTTATTCCCCTTACCAAAAATAACTTCAAGAGAGGGGCAAGGTCTAAATTTAGCAAACATGGATCTAAATCCAGACAAGTGTTTGGAACACCAACTGTCAAAATACCATGTTCCTTCTTTGTCAGCCATGTGAGCCAATAAGCACTTCACCTTCTCCTTAGGTACCCATTATTTAACAACTTTGGGCATGTACTCTCTCCATCTGTTTTGAGGCTGTGGGTATCCATGCAGCTTGTAGCAAGAGTACTGCATATGTCCAAATCTTCCACAGTAATAGCATCTCACCCTTTCATCTCTGAATCTTCTGTCATGATGAGATTGCTTAGGCTGCCATCCATAATGTGGTCTCCTCCTACCATAACTGGCCTGCCTTCTATTATGCTGGTATCTTCTTCCATAAGGAGGCTGAGAATGCTGTTTCCTGGATTGTCTCCCATGATGGTGTGGCTTTCTTCTTCCATAGATATGAGGAACAGCATTGGTGTAACCGTGCCACTGATGTTGAGACACCTGATGAGACATGTGCTGTTTGAACTTAGCAGCTTGCATGCTCTTGTGGTATTGTGGGGGCATATACTGACTAGCTCCTTGTGGCTGCTTTCTCTTCTGATTCGGACCAGTCTTCTTCTCAATCTTCTTAGGTTGTGAAACATCAGCTTTCTTAGGTGTAGGATCCTGCTTCTTTGGCTGATGTTGAGACAAAGCTTGTGACACTTCCTTCTTTGAACCTGAAGTGCTTGCTTCCAAAGTTCCCTTATCCTCAGCCACATAACCTATCCTAGCTTTGTCTCTAGCAGCTTTTTCTGACTGTAATATCTTGTCAAGAGTGGCTGTCCCACTGTTCAACATTCTAACAGATTTAGTCATATGATTAAGATGAGCTTTGACACATAAGACTTCTTTCTCCAATTCAGCTTTGTCATTCTCTAGCTGAGCAATCTGTTTCTTCTGTTGATTCTTCTCCTGACATAGTTCAACACTCTTTAAGCACAACTCTTTGTAGGTTGAAGCTAGCTCATCATAAGTGACTTCTCCATCACTATCATCATCAGATTCAACAATTCCTGTCAAAGCTGTAACATGCTTTGCTGACTCACTTTCACTTTCGCTATCTGAGTCAGACCAGGAGACTGTCATGCTCTTCTTCTGCTTCTTCAAGAATGTGGGACATTCTTTCTTGACATGTCCATACCCTTCACATTCAAAGCACTGAACTCCTTTATCTTGGTCAGTTTCATCCTTCTCCTTTGACTTGCTGATGTCAGAAGATATGTTCTTGACATTAGACCTGGAGTTATTGTTCATCCTCCTGAATACTTTGTTAAATTGCCTTCCCAGCATAACTATGGCTTGAGACAGATCCTCCTGAGACTCATCACCTGTAACTTTCTTAGCTTCTGCAGGAGTGGAAACCAAGGCTATACTTTTGGGCTTCTTTTCTGGTTCCTCTTCATTTAAGCCAAGCTCAAAAGTTTGAAGAGATCCAATGAGTTCATCAACTCTCATCTTGCTGATGTCCTGCGATTCTTCAATAGCAGTCACCTTCATCTTGTACTTCTTAGGAAGGGACCTAAGGATCTTTCTGACAAGCTTCTCTTCTGGAATCTTCTCACCAAGAGCACCTGATGCATTTGCTAGCTCCAACACACTCATGTGGAAGTCATGGATGGTCTCATCATCCTTCATCTTCAGACTGTCAAACTTAGATGTGATAATCTGAAGTCTTGACATCCTTACCCTAGAAGATCCTTCATGAGTAGTTTTCAATATATCCCATGCACATTTGGCAGATTCACATGAGTTAATCAGCCTGAATATATTTTTATCCACACCATTGAATATAACATTCAAGGCTTTAGAGTTCCCAAGGGATAGCTCATCCTCCTCCTTGGTCCACTCTTCTTCAGGCTTCAGCTTTGATGTGCCTTTTTTATCTTTGCCAGCATCATCTTC
This sequence comes from Lathyrus tuberosus, assembly GCA_022829125.1. Classification (NCBI taxonomy): domain Eukaryota; kingdom Viridiplantae; phylum Streptophyta; class Magnoliopsida; order Fabales; family Fabaceae; genus Lathyrus; species Lathyrus tuberosus. The sequence goes on along the minus strand of JALAZF010000082.1, from coordinate 7,545,967 downwards.
CTCACACACAACTGGAGCTTTCCACTCTTTAATGACAGCCTTCCAAGCTCTGTTGTCCAATGACTTTAAGAAAGTAGTCATTCTAGGCTTCCAATAGTCATAATTGGATCCATCCAAAATAGGGGGTCTGTTGACAAATCCTCCAACTTCTTTGTCCATCTTTACACCAGAAAGTAACTTCCCTATATCTCACCCAGAGACAGACAGGATGCCTGCTCTGATACCAATTGAAATTCTGGTATCAGACGTGTGATGTTAAGGTACGATGTCATAATAACACACTCTGCACAATGGACAGCAATAACATTAACAAAGCACACAAGGAATTGTTCACCCAGTTCGGTCTAACTACCTACGTCTGGGGGCTACCAAGCCAGGGATGAAATTCACTACTTGTAGAATTAATTTACAGACTCAACAATCCAGTTGACAATCTCCTAAACTTAATCCCTACTAGTGACTTCCTACCTAAGAAACCACTTAGATATGAGAACATTACTCAATCCCTTAAACACTCAAAGAACAACCTCTTTGAGAACCCTTGATCTTGCTTCCTAGCTTCGATCAAGCAACCACTCTCTATTGCTTCACAGCTTCTAGAGAGGACAGAAACACAACACCTATTCAAACCCTAGAATAGTGTAAATACAAGCACTCTTAAACAAACTCTAGACATTAAGCCTCCAACTTCTGATCTTCTGAATGTTTTCTGTACCTTTTCCTTTGGTCTTGTGCGCTTTATATAGCTCCTTGAATTGGGCTTGGATTTGTCACAATATTTGATCAGATTTGTTAATTAAAACTGAATCTTCAAAACATATTTTATCCCCAAAATCTTTTTAAATCTTCAACCTTTTAATTCTCCAACAGACCTGCAATCAAATCTCCCATGTAACAGAAAATATCTATCCCAAGATATTCTCATCCAATGAGTCAACCACTCTCCACAATTCCAGCTAACACACGAACCCTAATAACATCACAACCTGATGTTATCAGTTCTGCAGATCTAATGTCACAACATCAGACATGTGACATCAGACATCCACTTAAACAACTTAACACAACCCCGTGTTAAGCACAATGTTGTGACATCAAGCCCATGACATCAAACATTGTTAACCTCCACTACTTAGTACAGCCCAGTACTAAGACTCAATGTTGCAACATTAACACCATGACATCAACATTAAACATACTTTGTTTTACCAACATTCCAGCCAATCCAAGAGCTAACAAGAGTGTGTAGGCGGAGTATTTTACTTTAAGCATTATGTTCGCGCCAATTTATGGAAGCATAACCTGTTTGTTACATTCTCATAAATAACAAACATTAGTTGTACAAAATTGTTCATAAAAAAATACTCATTTGGTATCATCAAAACTTAGAGATAAAACTGCATAACCAAATCATGTTCTCACACGAAGAATTAACAAAATCGCTATAACCAATCCCTAGCAATATAGTTCACTAATCACTACTTGGAGTTTTCTATCCCTAGTCAATAAGTGTAAGCATGATTAGGCAATGAAACAAAGCATTAATTCAATAGCCACTACTTGGGGTCTCATATCCCTATTTAATAAGCGTAAGCACAACAATTGTCCTAGGTCCAACACATAGACTAATGGCCAGTATTCCATATGTGCCCAAAATCATATTAAAATAGTATCTTACATAAAAAAACATTACGAACAAGAAGAAGTTGAATAGAATTATAGGTCAAAATACGCATCCAATATCAAATCAAACATATGTCCCAACAATATCAAAATAGGTTCATCAAACACAACTTAACCTATAGAGATTTAGCTACTCATGATTCAAAATACTATACCAAAATCGATTAAGAATGTTTGCATATGATGCCCTTAAAGGATTGGCCTCCAATGGCTTCAACTACTCCCAATGATCACTCCGGATGCTGGAAAACTCGTACTTGCTGTGCCAAAATTCTCAACCCTTGAAAAAGTGTAGAAAGTCCCCTTAAAAAGCCTTCAAAATGGATCAGAACGCATTAGAAAAGCCCAAAAAAAGGGTCATCGCGCGAGTGATGTCCTGCATCCTGTGCACAATGCAGCTTATACATCCTTATCGCTCGCGATATTGCACGTGATTATTCCAGTAGTTTCACGCTTTTGCTCCCTTTTTCCCGTGATTTTTTATTAAGTCTTATTTCTTCATATTTAGTTATTTTTCCCCATTCTTTGGTCTTTATTCTTCATTATTGCTCCTCTTTAACCTGTTTCGATCTGTTTTTTTTTACCGAATTCATGCAATGACGAAATTTCATCACAACCCCAAACTTGAATCGTTTCTTGTTCTCAAGTAACTTGCATGCAACTGCATATTTCAACAGAAAACAAGTTGCACAATAACAATTGAACATCACCTTATAATTTTTTTCTTTATCTGACCATCATTCTAGCTTCCAACTTCCTTCCGCCAAATTTGAAAAACGTCCTCAAACTTTGTTGAGTACTCAACATGTCTCTCATCTCACCTTGACTCACTCAATGGATAAGGTAATCTCACAATTAACATGCAAAATAGTTTATACTTAACTCGATGATGTTCTAATATAATTCATCAAAGAAATCAAAACACACACATTTGAGGGCTTTTTCGGTTGTATCTTGGCTTATGTTCGGGTAGGATATTTTTGGGAAAGTAGGTTTAAACCTTTGGAGTTAGGTGCCTAGTTCTCCTTCTATTATCATACCCCTTAGTTCTCATTCTTGACGGTGCTAGAGATTTTTATATTGTGGTCCTTATGCATTTTTCATTCTCTTTAATGTTTTTTTAAGAAGTCTCTTTTTCCACTTCTTATTTTCTCAAAATTTTAGAATTTTGACCAATTTTCTCTTGTATCCTAACCCCAAAATTAAAACTTTGCTCACTTCTAAGAGCAACCCTAAGCTTAATCTTTTTCATATCCTTTAAGAAGTAAAATTCTATCTAACTCCAAAGAGAGGGTGAAAAGATAAGATCTTTCAAGTCATACAACTAAAAATTAAGGCTAAGTCACAGAAAGAAAGTCTAAGATCAAAGTGGTAAGAAATAGATATACTTATTACTATAGGGTGGTTAAAAAAAGGATCAAAGTTATAAACAAACAACTGCCTAAGTGTGTGTCAATCAAACTAGACAAATTTAATTGGAAATAGATCAAACATGATAAAACTATAATGCATGGTTACACTTAATAAGAAAGAATAGTGAACAGTGGAATTTACTTGGCTCAAACCTTACTAGTTGAGGTATCTGGAAGTTGAGTACAAGTCCTTTGATTCTTTTCGCATCCTTTTCCTTCAATTTGTAAGTTGTTTTCCTGATGATCAAGTGCCTTTTGGGTCATTTATTCAATGCTAAAGTGGTAAACTTGTAAAACTGAAAGAAACACAACTACAATCTTGTTCATTAAAGATAATTTAATTGAATAATACATTGGGGAAGAGTACTTATAGTAGCTATTACTCTTCTCTAAGTATACATTTGAAAATAAAAAATAAAGTCTTCTAAAAAATAAAATAACTACATGTTATTTCATATGTTATCATTCCGGAAAAGATCATGCATAACATTCATTGTATTGCTAAAGTCGTTATTCTGCCTAGTCCATTTTGCGCGCATATGGTCTCTCCTCCTTGCTCTTTATCTTTTTTGGTGAAGTAATTCTCCATCTCCTCGGCTAATGCAAACTTGGCTCTTAAGCTCTGATCTAGCATATGGTTTTCTTGCTGATTATGGAAGTCTTGGAACACAGGAGCGACTCTCGGAGGTTCAACATACAAAGTGGGTGAAACTTTCGTAATCCATCTTATAACCCCCATTGTGTGAGCTTCTATTCTTCTTTCGAACTCTGAAGCCTGTTGCCCTTGCATTTTCTCTAGTTGATTCTGCATTTGTGGTTGGTAGAATCCTTCATCATTTCTCGCTTGATTGTCCTCTTGATCATTTGGAGTAGTTTCTGTTTAATGCATATGTTGTAACCTCCTTATAGCCGAAGTGTTGAGAGGTGCCTTCCGACTGATCATCTCATCATTGGGGTACATAGGCACACCTACTCTCATGCACAATTCATTAATAACACAAAAGTGTCCACAAGCTCTTTGTGCATCACTAGCCATGTATTTTATGTTTTCGGAAATTAAACGGCCCAAATCAATAAGTTCCACCCTCAAAAGTGATAAAAGTACTAAACATCGCTTCATAATAGACGCGACTTCTAAAGAAAGAAAAAAAATGAGGCCTAAGCCCTCAGAATTTGGCGGACCTCATCGGTTTTGAGTCGCAGTGCTAAGCCATACTCCACCACAAATTCTGCCTCAGACCTACTAAAAGCTTCTATAATCTCTTGGGCCATTACCTTGTTTATTACTTTTTGTTCATGTCTATAGTTCCTAAGAGCACATGCAGAAGGAGGTTGCAAACTAATAGAGAATTAATAGCATTAGGAGAATAGTCAATATACTTAGCTCGCACATAAGAAGTGTAGGTGCCAACCTCGCCAAATGTCACTTTTTCTAGGCCTATGGTTTTGTATGCTTCACGAATTAAATTATTGAAACTTACTTAACACCTTTGTTGCAACATCTATACCACCTCTCCAAAACCTTGTAAATCTTCACAAGCGAATGCTCTTTCCCTTACAATGTGGTAATCCACCAATTTGAGGTATTTCCTAGCATGAGCCTAGAAAAGAAATTTGAGATTGGGGAAGTTAGTAGCATTTGGAGTAGGGGAAGCTCTTGAGGATGAACCTCTTGTCAATCTTCCTCTCTTTGAAGCCATTTTGTACCTACAACAAAAAAAACTACACAGAGAAAAAGAAAAGAATTACGTTGAGAGTACTCAGATGAATTTGTAAAGGCAGAAGGAGAGGAAAAATAATTGTGGAGAATGTGACTTGAAAAAACACTATTTATAGGCCAAATAGTTCTTGCCCATCGTGCGCATTAAACATCCATCGTGCGCACGATGTACACGGTCTTCCCCAATGTCTCTCTGTAACGTCTATATTTCACGCGTTATGCACGTATCATCTACCACCGTGTTATGATAGCCTACGTGATTATTCTAGGGGCTTAAGCTTTTTCTTTCTTTTTTCTTTTTCTTTTCTTCTTCTTTGCTTTTTCTTTGCTTTTTCTTTCGTCTCTTTTGTTACTTGTTTTTCTTTTATAGCAACATAACACAATTATTGAACATGTTAAAAATTAAAATTCAACATAAAAATAAAATAAATTCTTACCGATGGGTTGCCTTCTATCAAGCAATTCTTTTCCGTCACTTGCTTGACGGTTCATGCCTAAGGCACGTCATGCGTAAGGGATACCCTCACGCCAATCAATTCACTTGTGTTCATTCCTTCGTCAACCTTACTACCCTTTTCCTCTAGATGGTAGCATGTATCCAAGTCATCCACATACGGTGTCTAGTCATACACATTGAAAACCACTTTTTCTTTGTTGAACTTCAAGATAAATTCCCCAATTTCCTCATCTATCAAAGCTTTCCTGGTTGCCAAGAATAGGCGTTTGAGAATAAACGACCCTTCTGAATCTGCTTTCATATCCAGTACCTCAAAATTTGCTGGAAAAACTAAACCATCGATATGCACTAACATGTCTTGTAAGATACCAAGCGGATGAGTAACATATGAATCAGCTAAAGTAAGAGTCATATTTTCCCGATATGAACTCTCCCAAGTGAAATTCTTTAACCTTATTCAGTGGCATGGCATTTATACTAGACCCTAAATCACATAAAGCATGTGAGATCTTTACTCCACCAATATTATAAGAGATAGAAAACTCACCTGGAACCTTTAGCTTTTATGGAAATGTTTGAGGGACTGTCATATCATCCTTCTAAATCATGTTTACCTGTTCCTTGACTACTTTATGCTTCGTAGCCTTTAGTAATTCCTTCATAAATTTAGAAAAACTAGGCATTAGTTCTAAAACATCATGGAACAAAATAGTTACCTGAAGTGTAGACAACATCTCTTTATACTTTGCAAACATTCCTTCCTCATTTTCATGAATGGGTTTATTCTTGATTATGGGATATTATGGTTTGATGTAATCAGGTAATTTTGGATTGGGATCATTAGGGATCTTTTTCTTAGTTCTTCTCCAAGGGGAGTTTTTATCTATTAATTGCTCAATGGTGACTCCTCTCTCCTCTTAGTCACTGTGATTATCACTCCCCTTTTTCAGTCTTCACTTCTTAGTTTTTCATCAAATCCTCTTCCACTATTTCATCCTCACCCTGATTGTTGATCACCTCAAAACTTATTTCCATAACCTTTCAAGACTCATTCTTAGGATTATATACAGTATTACCTGTAAAACCTCCACTCGAGCTAGGTAAAGCATCTATTTTCCAAGATAACTGACCAATCTTCATCTCTAAGTTTTTTATAGACGCACCATGGTTCCTACTCAATGTCTCATGGTTTTTATTCGCCTGATCAAAACTACTCTGAGTGACCTTAATGAAGTTTTGTAGGGACTCTTCCAGTTGTGAAGGTTTTCATTTTATGAGAGTTTGTTGGTTTTGTTGCATACCTTGATTAGCACTTGTATTTTGGTTATTGCTCCATCAAAAATTAGGGTGATCTTTTCATCCTGGATTGTAGGTGTTGGAATAAGGGTTATTCTTCTGGAAATTGGCAATTTTAGCTTTTTTACTTGACTCTTCCAAAGATCACCTTCCATTTTCATGTCCTCCTCTACACAAATCATACCTAAGTGCTTGTACTTGGCGCATGTTAGCTTTACTTAAGCTGCTTTGAGCTAGCTGTTTATTCAATAATTCAATTTGAGTTAAAAGTGCAATATGAGTATCAACAACTAACATACCTTTGGGTGTGCCCATAGTTTAAATTTTCACTAACCTTTCAAACTTTGAACACTATTCATTCAAGCACATCTTTTTTATCAGTTATTTGACTTGTGGTTTGGTCATTGTTCAGATCGTGCCTCTTGTTAAAGCATCCAATAACATGCGTGTTTGACTCTTGAGACCTTTAATGAAATTCTGCATATGCTCCATATTATTCATATTATGATTTGGGCAGATGCATAATAAAAGTTTAAACCTTTCCCATGAGTCATACAACAATTCAGTGTTCTGCTGCTCAAAATTCACAATTTATGCTCTTCGCTCAGCAAACTGATAAGTGGTGAAGGATCTTTCTAAGAATTTATCCTCCAGCTCCTTGCATGTTCGAATTGTTCTGTTTGGAAGGAAAGGCAATAAATACTTAGCCCTTCCAATTAGTGAGAAACCAAACAACTGTAGCTTGACTTGGTCTTATGTGACATCATCTGGTTTGCACATTGAAGTTGTTTTGTAGAAGCGTGCAAGATGTGCCTACGGGTCTCTAATCGTGTTACCATCAAAGGGATTATCTCATAAACCTGAAAACAGTAGGGTGGTGCAGCTTCCATGGTGATTTCCCATAGTTTGGAGTGGTGCAACTGTCATGGTGATTTCCTCTTCAGTGTCGAGAGAAAGCAGTGGTTAATCTTCTACTAAGATCCTTTCAGTCAGAGTTGCTTCTCTAACTTCTCTCTGGATAACACGTGTGGTTCTTTCAATTTCTGGATCAAATGGTGTCAATGTTGATCTTGAGTTGCGCATTCACAAATAGGAAATATCTCAGTAGCACTATGATTAATAAGAAAATAAAACAAAAAATAAAAAACTAAAAACAAATCATTGCACAAGCATTGCCTTGTTAAAAATCAACAGTCCTCGGCAACGACGCCAAAAACTTGATGACTTCTCAACAAGTGTAACGATAATGTTGCAGTAATAGAAAAGATCGAATCCACATGGACTGCTATTTAACAAGACAAATTTGTGCAACCCGTAGAAAATAGTAAACTGGGGGGGGGGGGGGGGGTTTCGAGTTGCAGTGTAAAAATAAAATAAAGTGTTCAGATAGAATTACGAAAGCGGTCAGGTTGTGTATAGAATCCTCTATTTCTTTATTGTTAATGTTCGATGCATTACATTAATGATATTGACACCATAATCCCACGACGAATTAACAAAATCGCTATAACCAATCCCTTGCGATATAGCTCACTAATCACTACTCATAATTTTCTATCCCAAGTCCACCAGCGTAAGCAGGATTATGCAATGCAACTGAACGGTAATTCACTGGTCATTACTCGAGGTCTCCTATCCCTATTCAACCATCGTAAGCACAACAATTGCCCTAGGTCCAACACATATACTAATGATCAGTATTCCCTATGTGCCAAAAATCATATTGAAAGAGTATCTCACATAAAAAACATTACAAACAAGAAGCAATTAAATATAATTATAGGTCAAATTACTCATGCAATATCAAATCAAACATATGTCTCAACAATATCAAAATAGGTTAAAAAAACACAACCTAACCTAGAGAAATTTAGCTACTCATAATTCAAAATACAATACCAAAATCGATTAAGAATGTTTGCATAAAATTTCCTTGAATCATTGACCTCCATTGGCTTCAAATGCTTCCGAAAATCACTTCTGATGCTGTAAAATTCATACTTGTTGTGCCAAAATTCTTAACCCTTGAAAAAGTGCAGAAAGTCCTCTTAAAAGGCCTTTAGAATGGATCAAAAGGAATAAAAAAAGTCCAGAAAAATAAGTCATTGCACGCGAGATGTTCTGCATCACGTGCGCGAAGCAGCTAATACATCCATTTCGCGCGGTCGATGTTGCACGTGATTATTCCAATAGTTGCACGCTTTTGCTCCCATTTTCACTTGATTTTTCACTAATTCCTATTTCTTCACACGCAGCAATTTTTGCCTCATTCCTTGGTATTTATTCTTCATTTTTGCTCCTCTTTAACTTGTTTTGATCCGATTTCTGTGTGTGTGTGTGTGTGTGTGTGTGTGTGTGTGTGTGTGAGAGAGAGAGAGAGAGAGAGAGAGAGAGAGAGAGAGAGAGATTTATAAATTATATTTTGAAAATAATTTTATCAAAAAAATAAATAAAGAGACAAAATTTGTGTTTTTAAATTTTTTATTTCTTTTAAAGATTTTTATCTCTCCCGGTAGTAGTTTAAGGGTTATGGGTAGGTTTTCCATGAAGTTGCATTAAATTATCTAGTAACCATGAATTTTTTTTCGTAATGATACTATTTTGTGTAGTTTATCGATAAACATCTATAAATGATCAAGTTATATATATTACTGATCTAAACCTAAGAGTATTTTGATAGTAGCATATTGGGTTCACAAGCATGATCAAGCTATAATAGGCATTAAATACGAGAATAAATATCAAAATGATTGCCTATTGAGAGTATGTGCAGGATTTTCCTTTGGTCCGGTAAAGATTGCAGCAGCAAAAGGGCACCAATTGCGTGGGACCGTGTCTGTGATTCCATAGCAGCTGGTGGGCGAAATGTTATCTCATTGATGGAGTGGAATATAGCTTCTATAGGGAAATTACTCTGGAACATTTGGAAGAAGCAAGATAGTTTATGGATTCGATGGATCCATGAGTACTATATGAAAATGTCTGATTTCACGAATTTTATCCCTGGTGCAGGCTGTTCTTGGTTAATCAGAGCTATTTTCAAACATCACGATTTGCTTGTTGCATCGAATGTTTGGCGGGACTTCCAGGCTAAGGATATGTACAAGATTAGAAGTATATATAACATGTTGCGGGGAGATAAACCAAGAGTTGAGTGGTGTTCTATTTTCTATGGCAACCTAGCGAGACCCAAGGCTGTGTTCATTATGTGGTTAGCTTGTCATCAAAGGTTATTCACCAAAGATAGGATGATGAAATTTGGTATGAGTACAGATGGTAAATGTGTTCTTTGTGATGAGATGGAGTCTTGCAGACATTTATTTTTTGAATGTCCTAGAACCAATCAAGTGTGGAAACAAGTGCTCAGTATGTTTGGGTTCATTCGTGATCCCGTTGAGTGGAATGATGAACTGAGATGGATCAGCCAGCAGTGCAAGAACAAGGGAAGTAAGAGTAAAATTCTGAAGATTGCTATCACCGAGACGATTTACTATCTTTGGAATATGCGAAACAAAATTATTTTCCAAACTTGTAGTAAAGATCTCCAGTGTAATGGCATTAGGGAGATGATTTATAGGTGCATTGATAAAGATAAAAAGCTCATAGATTATTGTAATAGGTTGTGATTGTTGTGTTTTGTCCTTTGGAGGCCTGGATCTTGGGATCGGCTTGTTCCTTGAATGTTTTTGGTTTAATAAATTCTTTTATTTAAAAAAAAAAAAATATCAACATGATTATATATATATATATATATATATATATATATATATATATATATATATATATATATATATATATATAAATGCTAACATACACCCAAAATTGGTGGGCCCCATACAAAAATACACTACATCTATTTTCTTTCTATTTTTTTCTTCATTTTTCTAATGTGGGTCCCACCCAAAATTGGTGGGGCCCACACAAAAATACACTAAGGTGTATGTTGCTAATGCACACCTACATGGGTGTGCATTAGCATAACCCATATATATATATATATATATATATATATATGAAAATGCTAACACACGCCCAAAATTGGTCGGCCCCACACAAAAATACACTACATCTATTTTCTTTCTATTTTTTTCTTCATCTTTCTAATGTGGGGGCTCCACACAAAAATACACTAAGGTGTATGTTGTTAATGCACACCTACATGGGTGTGTATTAGCATGACATATATATATATATATATATATATATATATATATATATATATATATATATATATATATATATATATTATGAGAATGTCACTTTTATGTGAGAAAATAAAAATGAATCTGAAATATTAAATTTTAAAATAAATGGTGGAGATCATATGTCATTTTTTTTCTCTCTCCTCCATTATTAAAATAAAATAAATAATGGAGGAGAGAGAAAAAAACATGACACATAATGTCTACAATTTATTTTAAAATCTAATGGTTTAAATTCATTCTCATTTTTTCGTATAAAAATGATATTCTCATAGGATACATCCTCTATATATATATATATATATATATATATATATATATATATATAATTTAGTTAGGATAAACCTACTTATTTTATGAAGGTGAGTTTTAGCAGCATGTACCTTAAGGTTTATTTAATGAATTTTAAAGAAATACATATACCTATATATAGGTGTATTTTAGGAAAATAAATAGGTGTATTTTAGGAAATACCTATATGAGATGCTAACTGACGACCATTTATTTTTTAGAATGAATGTTTTAGTAACATGTATCTTAAGGTGTATTTAACTATTTTTTAATTAAAGTTTGTTGAAATACACATTCATAAAAATAAATGGATGTATCGTAACAATATATATATATATATATATATATATATATATATATATATATATATATATATATATATATATATTAATTACGAATCAATATTTAATTTTATTGTGAATAATTTACATTCCTAGATTAGAAGATTAGTCATTATGAATTGTAATTACCTGTAACTATTGGCACAACTATATAAAATGTGAAATATAATTGAGAAATGCATCAAGCCAATTTTTCAGACATGATATTAGAGCGTTCGATAAAACCTGCGAAATCTTGTTATTTCTATTGAATAACGACACCCCACTGGTTCGCTCTCGTAATTGTGTTCTTTGTTTGTGTTTGTTTTGAAATCTTCAAAAATCGAAACCTTGTAGCTGGTGAAGGTGCTGATTTTTCGATAGTTAGAATCGTTATTTCGTCTTTGCAATTTTCGTTCCTTCGTTGTCATCTTAGTTTTGTGTTTATCACAATCGAATCTTGTTCGTTTGGTTGTGATAGATTCTCTTTTGTTTTGCGATCGGCGATTATGGTTCCTTTTCTGATCATGCTTCCATTCAGAGACTTAAACAACAATTACAAACTTCATTTCATATGAAAGATCTTGGTGAACTGCATTATTTTCTTACTCTTGAGATTCATTTTACATCTAAAGGCATCTTTATCCATCAACACATGTATGATACCAATTTGATTTCTATGGTTGGTCTCCAATCGGTTAATTCGGTGGATACTCCGCTTGAGGTTAATGTTAAATATCATCGTGATATTGGTGATCTTTTTCCTGATCCCTTATTGTATCGGAAACTTGTGGGTAGTCTTAATTACTTGACAATTACACATCCTGACATATCTTTTGTTGTTTAGCAAGTATGTAAATTCATGAATTCTCCTCGCCATCTTCACTTGGCTGCGGTCCGTCGTATAATTTGCTACTTAAAGCGAACCTATTATTGTGGATTATTCTTTCTTGTTAGAATTTCTCTTCAATTGAGTGCTTATAGTGATATTGATTGGGCAGGATGCACTACTACAAAACGCGTAAACAACGACGCCATGCTCACAACGGTTCATCCCTACACCATTGTGACATATCTAAACTAAGGCGCGGTTGTATTTTATTTGTTTATTGAATAAAAATTATATGTATATAACAACGGTTGATAAACCAACCGTGGTGATTATCTGTATATAACAACGGTTGATAAATCAACCGTGGTGATACCATCAAGCTTTCATGTGTTCGAACCTCAGCGCCATCATATATATTATTCCTTTTATGTTAAAGCGCGCCTTTTCTTTTTTATTTACTTTTAATTAAAAATATAAAAAGTTATGACTACGGTTGTTTATTTACACCGTTGTGATATATTTTGTATGTTTTTTTAATTTTTAATTCTAAATATAACTCTGGCGCTTTAATATGAAATTTCATTATGAAAATAATATATCATAACGGTTTAGAATGTTGACCGTCGCAGTAGCTTTTCAATATTCTCCAAGCTAGCTAGTTTCATTGTCTCTTCCGTATCCTTTTTTCCATTGAAAATAGAAACCAGACAAAACGTTACACGATTTCAACCCTAAACCCTAATGTTTAATACTGTGAAACAATACACGATTTCGACCAAAGCTTGCATCATCAGTATCCATTCTTCACCGTGTTGTTGTCATTTTCGTCATCATCGTCACGATCGTGAAGAAAATAGAAGATTACGCACCTACCAACACCGTCGTCATCATCGTCACCATCGAGAAGGAAGATAACAACAACACCATCGTTGTCATACGGAAGGAAGACAACAACAACACCAACACTAACATCATTTACTTAGTCGTCACGTTTAGGGTACGTAAAATATTTTCCCCATGCATCTACAGTAAACTCATTTGCCATTGTTGTTCATGTTGTTGTTGTTGTTGTTTTTGAACATAGATGTCGACCTTGTCGAGTTCTACATCAGGAAGCAGCGAAGATGCTCAAACGATTGAGTGTTCTACAAATACAACTCAAAATTGATAGTCAATCGAAAATATCACAAAGAGATGTCACAATGATGCCCCAATTCACATCAGTCCGCAACTCATCTAGTGTAAAAATTCCGATCAAGTTTGATTTGCACTACAGATTAGTGGATTGTCCACATTACGCTACTTTTAGGAGTTATGTTGCGTTCCTTGCACGTAGCAAAGTCAGTATACTGATTGATGATTGGAGAGAAGTGGATGTTAATGTCAAAGACAACATATGGACAGACGTTAAGGTATTTCATACTATAATTTTCATGTATTTGATATCACTACCTATAGGTTCTAATTCATACTTATATATTGATTTAATTTAGTTGAATTTTGAGTTTACCGATGACTCAAAATTGAAAAGAAAGTGGATAACTTATGCCGGTGTTCGTTGGAGAGGATTTAAGTCATAGCTCACGGCTGACTACATTACGAAGCCTAAGAGCGGTCTTCAACCTCCATGGATTCGATATAGTTTTTTATCGAAGAAGGTGTGGCACAAGTTTTGGAAGAAACGCCATTCTGAGGAATTCAAGGTTAGTACTAGTCTTATGTAACCTATAATGTTATGCTAATGAGTTATAGATACTAATCATACACATTTTTCACTATGTTAATAACAGGCAAAAAGCGAAGTAGGAATTCAGAACAAGGCGAAAAATATGTACCCCCATAGATTGTCTCGTGGGGGTTACAGGAAACTTGAGAAGAGGATCATGCAGGAAAAACAACAAGAAGGAGGAGATGGTGACATTCCATCTCCACCTTCCAGACATGAGAAATGGAAGAGGGCTCGATTAAGACCTAATGGAGGGTACACCTCTATAACACCCATATATAAAACTTATACATCAAAGCATAAATATTATATATAGATCCAAGTGTTTGGTACTGAAACACATAAGCTCCTAGTTAACACATTGTATACAAATAAATGCCATATAGTACAAGTACAAAAAAACTAAGGCATATTATACACAAGATGTTCAAAAGATAAAAACTAAGAACTAGATCAACAATGATCTCAAAATAAACTACGTTACGGAAGCTAGCCATCAACAAGCAAGGAAAGATCACACGACCTTATCCTAACCCTTCTCGGAACCTGAGGCACCTGAAATACATCAACAACGTGGGGTGAGATACATCAAATCTCAGTGAGTTCCCTATCTTATGGATTCTCTCGGATTAACAAGGTTCTAACAATCCTAACTCAAGTCCGGAGAAAAGGGAAAGGACTCTTGAGTTCACACATTACAATTCTCACACTATATGGAAACATGCGATGAGTTCATCAACTCAAAGTATCACTAATCGATAACCATACCAAGGTACCTCCTATTCTCGTCCGCTTCTACGTCTAGAAGGAGACCCGAGTCATAGATCCTTGTAACATACTTGACATACGAATGGATTCGGGTTCTACGGGCCTTTTAAAGTTATGAACCGTCAATTCACACGGGCCTTTTACCGTCACAAGCATACGCTCCATGGGCGCCATTCGTACAGCACGGGGAATCAAACCTGCCAAGTAGTTGTGCATCCATTTCAGAGGAGTCCGAGACTCATGAAACTACACTCAATATAAACCGGTTATGATTACGTGATCACATACAACAAATACGATTGTTTTCAACAATCACAAGGCTATAATGCCTCCCGGCCTCTCTTGCCGGCTCAAACCCACAAAGGTTAACCACATGTTCCATACCAGTGTTTCCAACTTCTAAATTCTCCTATAGTTCATAAGGGGGTCTTCCTCACTCTTCCTATTTCTTTTTCCATATTAACATGCATATTCAATTACAATCATGTTAAACAATAATAGGATAGGCAAGGCATCTCACAATTTCATAATAGAATAATTTATAACAATTACAACAAAATTAAAACACTTTTGAACTTTCCTGATTATTTAGTCGGTCGGTAAAATTAACATTTTTCACTTCCATTGAAAAGAATATTTCCTTAGCTTCACAACAATATAAAGAACTCTTAAATCGGATAAACGAGTCAAAAGTTACAGATTTTTGAAGAAAAGAAAATATTTGATCCCAGGCAGATTCGCCTGGCGAATCTGTATTTCTCCTGGAGAATCCCCCTTCGCCAGCACTTCGCCTGGCGAAACTCCCTTCCGCCAGCACTTCGCCTGGCGAATCTAGTGGCGAAACCCCAATTTCAGAAAATCAAAAGTTCCAGTAGCTAACACATTTCTGTTTCTCCCAATTCGCCTGGCGAATCTCGTTTTCGCCTGGTGAATCTCTTTCGCCAGCACTTTGCCTGGCGAATAGGTGGCGAGACCTAATTTTCCAGGAAAATTCCCAATTCGCTTGGCGAATCACACCAGAACCAGAATTTTCTCCTTACGGGTTCCATGGCCCCAAACCCCAAAATCACCATTTCTTAACCCAAAACAATTTCAAACAGCACAAACAAGCATCAATAATGTTTATATGCATAATGTGATCATACTACACAATTTATATCGATTTTTAACCGTTAGATTATTGATTTCCAATAATTCTAACCTAACTCAAACATTTTCAAAAACTCTAAAACTATTGTTCTAACTAGAACCCACCTTGGATAGATGAGCAAGATGAAGATGATGAGAAGATTGGGTGAAGATTTGATGAATGGTTGATGATGATTCTTGATGTTCTTCAAATTTCCTCTTTCTCCTCTTTTTCTGCTTCCTTTCCTTTTTTTTCCTTCTTTCTTCTTTCTCTCTCTTTCTTACTATCTTTTTCTTTTATGTTTGGAATGTGGAAGGAAAAGGAAATAAGTGGTAAACTAGTATTAGTAAATAATACTACTAAATGTCCAAAAAGTCTCTTAAGTCCAAATTAGTAAAATACCTCAGAGTCAGATAATATTAATTGGATTTATTCTAAGTTCCATAGTTACTCTAATTATTTTGTCAAATAATTTCTCAGAGTACACTGGACTCAGTTGATCACAATATAATATTATCCGGAGTGATAAAATACGGGGTATTACATCCTCCCCCCCTTAAATAGAAATTCTCCCTCGAATTTAAAGATTACCTGAACAGGTGAGGGTAAGCATCTAGCATTTCCGATTCAAGCTCCCAAGTTGCATCACCCGGATGCGTTACATCCCACTGCACCTTAACGAGAGAAATGTCCTTATTCCTTAATACTTTCGTTTCTCTTCCCACAATGCGGCTCGGTTGAGGTTCAAACATTAAGTCTGCTTCTATTTCAACAGTATCCGGTAGAATTGGCTGAAGAGGATCTGGAACAAATATGCGAAGTTGAGATACATGAAAAACATCATGCATTTCCGACAGAGAAGGAGGTAAGGCCAACCTGTACGCCACTTCGCCAATCCTTTCTAAAACTTGATACGGTCCTACGTATCTCGGACTTAACTTCCGTGACTTAAATGGTCCTTTCAGTCTTAATCTCGGGGTAACTTTCAAAAACACGTGGTCACCTTCTTCAAATTCTAAAGGTCTTCTTTGATTGTCCGCATAACTCTTTTGTCGATCTTGTGCTTGTTTAATTTTCTCGCGGATCATTCGAATCCTTTCCGTAGTCTCTTGGATGATTTCGGGTCCTAAGATTCTATCTTCCCCAACCTCCGCCCAACACAAAGGGGTCCTACACTTTCTCCCATACAATGCTTCATACGGAGCCATACCGATGCTCGCATGGTAACTATTATTATAAGAAAACTCAATCAATGGCAGAAGTTCTTTCCAATTCCATTTACTCTCTAACACACAAGCTCTCAACATATCCTCCATCGTTTGTATCATTCGCTCAGTCTGACCATCCGTCTGTGGATGATTAGACGTGCTCAAACGCAACTCCGTCCCCATAGCTTGTTGAAAAACTTTCCAAAATCTTGAAGTAAACTTCAGATCTCTATCCGACACAATATCAGAGGGAATACCATGCAATCTTACAATTTCCGCAATAAACAACCCCGCAAGATGACTTGCCTTGAAGGTAGTCTTCACGGCCAAGAAATGTACCGACTTTGTCAACCGATCTACTATTACCCAAATCGAATCATAACCACCTTGCGTACGAGGTAAACCTACTGCAAAATCCATAGAAATACTATCCCACTTCCAAACTGGGATTTCTAATGGTTGTAATAATCCACCCGGTCTTTGATGTTCAATCTTAACTTGTTGACATACCACACATTCCGACACGAAGACCGCAACGTCTCTTTTCATATCGGACCACCAATAGTCCTTCTTTAAATCTTGATACATCTTTGAAGAACCCGGATGTATAGTGAAGGCACCCTTATGCGCTTCCTCTAAAATCCTTCTTTTCAAGGTCGCATCGTTCGGAACGTAAATTCTTTGGTTAAACACAATCATTCCATCGCTAGCGTGCACAAAACCCGGTTGACTTAGCATCTCTTGCAACTTCTCATCCAATAATTGTCCTTGTTGAATTTCAACTCTTAAAGTAGAATTGACATTCAAATTCCCCATAATCACTCCATTAGGAGTCCACACAAACTGAAGATTTAAATCTCTAAACTTTTCCTACAACGAATACTCTAACATCATCAATTCGGCCTTTCTCAAAACTTTCCTACTCAAGGCATCGGCAACTTTGTTCGCTTTACCCGGATGGAATTTTAGCTCTTGATCATAATCCTTTAAATATTCCATCCACCTCCTTTGACGCATATTCAACTCTTTTTGGTCAAAGAGGTACTTTAAACTCTTGTAGTCACTAAACATTTCAAAATGTACTCCATATAAATAGTGACGCCACACTTTCAAAGTAAACACCACCGCCGCTAATTCCAAATCGTGGGCCACCGCGTGACTTTCTTGCATTAAAACGCCTCCTAGTCCCATCTTAGACGCATCACAAAATACTTCATACAACTTGCTAGGATCGGGAATAATCAGAACGGGAGCTGTAGTCAACCTTTCTCTCAAACTCATAAAACTTTGCTCACACGCCGAACCCCACTCAAAGGGGCAATCCTTCCGAGTAAGTTTAGTCATGGGTAATGCTAGTTGCGAAAAGCCTTTGATAAACCTTCTGTAGTAGCCTGCTAGACCCAAGAAACTTCTAATTTCCGATACATTCTTCGGTCTCTCCCAATTAATCACAGCTTCAACCTTTGACGGATCCACCGCTACACCACCCTGTGATATAACGTGACCAAGAAAACTAACTTCAGACATCCAGAACTCGCACTTGCTTAACTTGGCAAAAAGTTGCTTCTCTTGTAAGATCGATAAGACGATTCTCAAATGTTCTTCGTGCTTTTACGGAGTACGGGAATAGATAAGAATGTCATCAATGAAGATCACAACAAATTGATCCAAGTAAGTTTGAAATAACCGATTCATATAATCCATAAAAACAGCTGGAGCATTAGTCACACCGAAAGGCATCACTAAGAATTCGTAATGACCATAACGGGTCCTAAATGCAGTCTTAGGTACATCGGAACTCTTTACTCGAATTTGGTGATAACCCGACCTCAAATCAATCTTCGAGAACACACAGGCTCCTTTTAATTGATCTAATAGGTCGTCTATCCTTGGCAAGGGATACTTGTCCTTAATGGTGACTTTATTCAGCTGACGATAGTCAATACACAACCGCATCCTGTCGTCTTTCTTCTTTACTAACAAAACTGGGGCTCCCCACAGTGAGACACTAGGTCTAACAAAATGCTTAGCCATAAGCTCCTCCAATTGTTCCTTCAGTTCTCTCAATTCCAATGGTGCCATCCGATACGGAGAAACGGATATAGGAGCCGTTCCCGGTACCAGGTCAATAGAAAATTCCACTTCCCTCTCCGGAGGAAGAGAAGTGACATCTTCGGGGAAAACTTTCGAAAACTCACAAACTACAGGAATGTTTGAAACTTGAAGGTCGCTACTCCCTTCCTTAGTGAGAACCAGAAGAACAGATTTCTCTTCTTCGAACAAGAAATTTATCATTCCAATCGTACCTTCTAGAATAGTTGTTAAGACATCTTTCGGTGTAGCATCAACAGATGGAATGATGATGAGCTTTTCTTCACACCCAATAAACACCGAATTAGCAGAAAGCCAATCCATTCCCAAAACGACATCAACTTTCTTAAGTGGTAAGCAAATAAGATCAATCTGAAAAACTCTACCGTCGACAGACAAAACACATTTTTCACACATCGACGGTGTCTCGACTATTTCATCCATGGCGGTAGTGACCACCATAGGAGGAGACAAAGGAATGGACCGCAACCCAAGTCGCTTCATACATTGCATCGATACAAAAGAGTGTGTAGCTCCGCAATCAAATAGAACAAAACAAGGAAATCCATTAACGAAGCACGTACCGGCAATTAAGGAATTGTCACTCTTCTTCTTCCTTGCATCTAAGGTATAAACCCTTCCTTGTGTCTGAGTCCTATTCTGAGGACAATCACTCTTCAGATGACCCATCTTCTGACATTGGTAACACTTCACATTGTCTATACCACACCTTCCATAATGCATCCTTCCACAAGTGCGACACACCTGAGGTGTACTCGCCCTTGAATCTTGAACTTGCTTTCCTTTGAAGGCTTATTGCCTAGGCCTGAATTGTTGGTTGGATCTTCCGCGATCCCCTTGACTCGCCCTACTCGTAACACCTTCCGCTTGGACTTTCTTCAAATTATGTTCAGCTACATAGCATTGTCTTAAAACTTCGGCATAAGTAGTGAACTCCCTCTGAGATACACTATGGGATATTTCAGCTCTAAGTCCAAAAATAAATTGGTCCACCTTCTACCTCTCATCTGGAGCATACATAGCCTGCCTAGAATAAGCAACCAAGTCTTCAAACTTTTCAGCATAACTAGCCACAGTCATACTACCTTGTCTTATTGTTGAAAATCAAACTCTTTCTGAGTTCTCAAAGAGCTCGAAAAATACTTCTCCATGAAAACAACCTTGAACTGCTCCCAAACCTTTGGCACTTCCTGAATAACCATTAAAGTCGAGGCACTCTCCCACCATCTCATAGCAGGATCCTTCAATGAGTGAGAGGCGAACAACACTTTGTTCTCCTTGCTGCACTGGACTATCAAGAAAATCCTCTCCGTACCATAAATCCATTTGTGAGCCTTCACGGGATCCAATCCACCATGAAATTCTGGGGGATTCATGCGGACAAAATCCCGGAATTTCCCACCTTCATCTTCTGGAACAACTACCGTAGGATGCAAACCTCCATTCATTTGTTGCACCATTTGCTGCATGAATAGATTCTACTGCTGCTGCATCTGTTGCATAAACTGATACAGAGGAGCATTGTCATCACCGCCCGACGGATTCGTCCCTTGAGGAATGGTGCGGGGTCTACCACGAGTGTTTCTACGTCCATCAACCATGTTCCTAAAGGTCATACAAATAGGATTAAGTTGATCAGGCCCAATGCCATAAATATAACACTTAAGACCAATGGCGACACAACGTATATGAAACGGAAAGAAATACTTATACTATTTCATGGCTAGGTCGAGGATACGACCTTCTTTGATACCAATTATAACACCCATATATAAAACTTATACATCAAAGCATAAATATTATATATAGATCCAAGTGTTTGGTACTGAAACACATAAGCTCCTAGTTAACACATTGTATACAAATAAATGCCCTATAGTACAAGTACAAAAAACTAAGGCATATTATACACAAGATGTTCAAAAGATAAAAACTAAGAACTAGATCAACAATGATCTCAAAATAAACTCCGCTACGGAAGCTAGCCATCAACAAGCAAGGAAAGATCACACGACCTTATCCTTACCCTTCTCGGAACCTGAGGCCCCTGAAATACATCAACAACGTGGGGTGAGATACATCAAATCTCAGTGAGTTCCCTATCTTATGGATTCTCTCGGATTAACAAGGATCTAACAATCCTAACTCAAGTCCGGGGAAAAGGGAAAGGACTCTTGAGTTCACACTTTACAATTCTCACACTATATGGAAACATGCCATGAGTTCATCAACTCAAAGTATCACTAATCGATAACCATACCAAGGTACCTCCTATTCCCGTCCGCTTCTACGTCTAGAAGGCAACCCGAGTCATAGATCCTTATAACCTACTTGACATACGAATGGATTCGGGTTCTACGGGCCTTTTACCTTTATGAACCGTCACTTCACACGGGCCTTTTACCTTCACAAGCATACGCTCCCTGGGCGCCATTCGTACAGCACGGGGAATCAAACCTGCCAAGTAGTTGTGCATCCATTTCAGAGGAGTCCGAGACTCATGAAACTACACTCAATATAAGTCGGTTATGATTACATGATCACATACAACAAATACGATTGTGTTCGACAATCACAAGGTTATAATGCCTTCGGGCCTCTCTTTCCGGCTCAAACCCACAAAGGTTAACCACATGTTCCATACTAGTGTTTCCAACTTCTAAATTCTCCTATAGTTCATAAGGGGGTCTTCCTCACTCTTCCTATTTCTTTTTCCATATTAACATGCATATTCAATTACAATCATGTTAAACAATAATAGGATAGGCAAGGCATCTCACAATTTCATAATAGAATAATTTATAACAATTACAACATAATTAAAACACTTTTGAACTTTCCCGATTATTTAGTCGGTCGGTAAAATTAACATTGTTCACTTCCATTGAAAAGAATATTTGCTTAGCTTCACAACGATATAAAGAACTCTTAAATCGGATAAACGAGTCAAAAGTTACGTTGATCCCAGGCAAATTCGCCTGGCGAATCTGTATTTCGCCTGGCGAATCCCCCTTCGCCAGCACTTCGCCTGGCGAATCTAGTGGCGAAACCCCAATTTCAGAAAATCAAAAGTTCCAGTAGCTAACACATTTCTGTTTCTCCCAATTCGCCTGGCGAATCTGGTTTTTGCCTGGCGAATCTCTTTCACCAGCACTTCGCCTGGCGAATAGGTGGCGAGACCTAATTCTCCTGGCGAATTCCCAATTCGCCTGGCGAATCACACCAGAACCATAATTTTCACCTTACGGGTTCCATGGCCCCAAACCCCAAAATCACCATTTCTTAACCCAAAACAATTTCAAACAGCACAAACAAGCATCAACAATGTTTATATGCATAATGTGATCATACTACACAATTTATATTGATTTTTAACCATTAGATTATCGATTTCCAATAATTCTAACCTAACTCAAACATTTTCAAAAACTCTAAAACTATTGTTCTAACTAGAACCCACCTTGGATAGATGAGCAAGATGAAGATGATGAGAAGATTGGATGAAGATTTGATGAATGGTTGATGATGAATCTTGATGTTCTTCAAATTTCCTCTTTCTCCTCTTTTTCTCCTTCCTTTCCTCTTCTTTCCTTCTTTCTTCTTTCTCTCTCTTTCTTACTATCTTTTTCTTTTATGTTTGGAATGTGGAAGGAAAAGGAAATAAGTGGTAAACTAGTATTAGTAAATAATACTACTAAATGTCCAAAAAGTCTCTTAAGTCCAAATTAGTAAAATACCTCAGAGTCAGATAATATTAATTGGATTTATTATAAGTTCCACAGTTGCTCTAATTATTTTGTCAAATAATTTCTCAGAGTACACTGGACTCAGTTGATCACAATATAATATTATCCGGAGTGATAAAATACGGGGTATTACACCTCTGAGGCTTCAAGAGTAGTTGCTGAGAAAATTGTAAGTATATGTTTTGTTTAAATGCGTTTGCTTATGTAAGTTGCTCATGAGTTGTTATTTAAATGTGTTTGCTTATGTAAGTTGCTCATGTTGTGTAGGATAATTTGGTTGTGGTGGCCCGTGAAGGCACATTTGTTTCGGAAGCACGACATGACATATTAGTCGAAGCTATCGGAACAGCTGAGCATGGAGGTCGTGTCCGTGGTTTTGGAGATGGTGTCGGCTTGAGGTCATACTTTAGATCTCAAAGAAGAAGCACCGAAACCCGCTGAATTTCTTACTCAACGACAAAAGATGGAGAATGTTGAGAAGCAATTGGCAGAGCAAAGGAGGCTGTTTGAAGAGGAGAGGGAAAAAAGGGAGAAAGAAGTGGAAAAGTTACAAGAGTTGTATTCGGTATGTGTCGTAAATCGCGTTTATTTTTGTATGATATATATTGTATGTTCTAATTGAATATATTGTGCTTATTTTTGTTTTATGTTCTAATTGAATGTTATGATGTAGAGATTAAGTGAAAACCTCAAACCACGAACTAATGAAGATCATCGTTGCGTTGGTGATGATCAAACTCCAAGTAGAAGTGTCGTAAATCACGCTTATACAAAAGCAAGTAATTGTACAGCCCCTCCCCCCTGTAGATAACCGCAATGGGATATTGGACCCTAGTCCAAATGAAATAACAAGTTTATACTTGTCCATTTCAACAACAGACCTTGCGCAAGCTCTCTCGCTAGAGCATTGCCCGAAATTGGATTTAGTGTATTACACTCCTGAAGATGTGAGGGATTTTCTCGCATGATTTAAGTGGCTTGACATAGCTATTTTGCAAGTTTGGTGCATGTAAGTATATAGTCGAATATACATGTCATTATAGAACATTATAACTTTTTTTATTTTCTCCCTTAATTTATTCATTTTCTTTGACCATTTAGGTACATTCACCGTGTTTGTATAGAATTGAATAAATCAAGTATCTATGGAATCTTGGATCCAAGTTCTATTTCTTGGGCGTATAATGATAAAAATATCAGAGAAAAATACTTGAAAAGCCGGCTAAATGACGGAGGAAAAGAATGTTACCTTGCACCATTTCTCTATGGGTTAGTATTGTTGTAACTTATTTCTATTTTCTATGTTTAGATTTGATTTAGTAACAACTAATAATATATATATATATATATATATATATATTATCGTGTTCATTCAGTGGTCATTGGCAATTGATCATATTATCGTTTAGGACAAATACGGTGACATTACTGTGTTCCTTGCACAATCCACTCCACAAACCAATGAAAGATCTTGTATTAACGTAAGTGTCTTTGTTTAATAATATCATTTTCTTTGGCATTAATTGTAATTAGTTTATCATGTAATATGTTTAATTCAATTTTCAATGTGTCGTATTGTGGAGCAAGTTAATATAATGAATAATGTTAGAAAAAAGCCCACATACCTTGCTCCTAAAGTAAGTAGCCCGATTACCTGTTTATTTCATTTACATTCATCCATGTGTGGTTGTATTCATGTTTTTATATTCATGTAATTTGTAGACGAGGAAACAACGCGGGAGTTACGAGTGTGGGTATTTTATCATGAAACACATGTTAAACATTGTCCTTGCCGGCACTGTTGATTCATGGGATACGGTATATATGCCATAAAATGTTTACATATATTAATATATAAGTTGACTATTGAATTATTATCATGCATAATCTTCAATTTTTTGCTCTTATGTAGATGTTTAATGACGAAACCCCATTCCCTGTTGAGGACTTTGTGTATCTTCGTAAACGTTGGGCGTATATCCACAATGCGCTTAAGGGTGCTCCTGCTGTTTGATATATTTGCAACATTTTTTGATGCACATATTTTTGGCTTTTGATGCACATAATGTGAACAATAGTTTTGGCTTTTGATGCACATAATGAAATCAATAATATTGGCTTTTGATTTAAACAATGTTAGCAGTTTAAATCTCTGATTCATTTAGCTTTTGATGTAAATTTCTTTTGATGTAAATTCTATGATTCATTTATAAGGATAAAATATAGGAAGAATTGTGTTTGATGCACATATTGTGTTTGCATGTAAACAGAAGCTGTTTTGACAAGATAAAATATAAGAAGAATTTGATAAGCAGATAATTTTTATATTTAAAACAGGCTGTTTTTGGCAGCGGTTATAAACCTATCCGTAGTTATATGTCAAACGCTGACTAGAATAATATAAATAAAAAATGTTGTTGCTGAGAATCGAACCAGATCACCTTTAGTTATATCACAACGGTTGAGTAAACTAACCGTTGTGAAATGGTGCGCGCATACTGGAATACAACAACAGTCCCAGGACCGTCATTGTACGTACCTCATATACAACAACACTCTACATAACAACGCCTTCTCCCCCATCATTATATGTCATTTCCAACCATTATTAAGTGGGTTTTTCGTAGTAGTGATGTCCTAATACTCGTCGATCTATCACTAGTTGGTGCATGTTTATTGGTTCTTCATTGATTTCTTGGAAAAGTAAGAAGCAAGCAAGAGTTTCTAAATCTTCTACTGAATCTGAGTATCATGTCATGTCTGCTGCTTGTTCAGAAATACTTTAGCTTTATGTTCTTTTAGGTGAACTTAGATTTCTTTAAATAAAGCCAACTTTACTTTATGCTGACAATACAAGTGTCATTCAGACTGTTGGAAATCCTGTTTTTCTTGAACGTTCCAAACATATGGAAGTTGACTGTCATTCAATCTATGACACATATGATGACCAATTGATATCACTTCCTTATGCTAGTACTCATATTCTTATCAAGGTTGTTCCACATGCATCCACAAAATCAGTTTCTTGTTAGCAAAGTTGATTGTCTACGAAAAAGGCATTTAACAACGGTTGGGAAAGATATATAACCACATGGGACCAGGAGTTGTTATGTAGAGTTTTGTTGTATATGCGGTACTTACAATCACGGTCCTGAGCCCGTTGTTGTATTCTAGAAAGCGCGCACCATATCACAACGGTTGGTTAAACCAACCGTTGTGATAGAACTATTGTAATTTATATTATTCTAGTTAGCGTTCAATATACAACCAATGTTAGGTTTTATAAGCGTTGTCAAAACTTCCTCTGTTTTAAATATGCAATTCTCTGCTTTTCAAATTCTTCCCATTTTTTATTTTGTAACTATTATAATCATATAAGAGAATTTACAAGAACCTGTATTTTTGTTAACCATGCATAAAGAGCATAAAAAACAGCTAACATTGTGCATCAAAAGTCAAAATTAATATTTACATCAAACTATACAATATGTTTAAGTAAAAAATAATATTCACATCATCAATACAGAAAATAAGTCATTAACACATCTCAATAAATCAATCAGCATGACACTTAAGCACATTGTGGATATACGCCCAACATTTACGAAGATTTACAAAGTCCTCGACAGGTAATGGAGTTTCGTCGTTAAACATCTACATAAGAAAGAGCAAAAAATTAAATATCATGCATGATAATAATTCAATAGTCAACTTATATATTTATATATGTTAACATTTTATGACATATATACCTTATCCCATGAATCAGCAATGCTGACAAGGATAATTTTTAACACGTGTTTCATGACATAATACCCACACTCGTAAGTCCCGGGTTGTCTCCTTGTCTAGAAATTTAAGCAATAATCACATGAATATAACCACACATGAATGTAATTGAAAGAAACAGGTAATCGGGTCACATACTTTAGAAAAGATCCATGAGGGCTTTCTTCTAACATTGTTCATCATATTCACTTGCTCCACAACACTGTACATTGAAAATGAATTAAACATATTACATGATAAACTAATTACAATGTCAAAGAAAATGAATTAAACACACACTTACGAATTAATAATCTCTTTCATTTTCTTTTCGAGTGGATCATGCAAGGAACACAGTACAGTTATCGTATTCATCCTAAATGATATGATGATCAATTGCCAATGAACACTGAATAAACACGAGCATATATATTATTAATATTTGCTAAAACAAAAATAAATATAGAATACATAAACATCAATTACAAAAATACTTACGAACAGAGAAATGGTGATAAGTAACATTCTTTTCCTCCCTCATTTAACCATTTTTTCAAGTACTCTAGAATGTCTTTTGGTTGATTAAACGCCCATCGAATAAAAAGCGGATCCAAGATTCCTTAAAGACTCGATTTACTTAACTCTATACAAACATGGTGAATGTACCTAAATGGTTAAAGAAAATGAATAAATTAAGGGAGGAAATACAAAAAATAATAATGTTCTATAATGACATGTACATTCAACTATATACTTACGTGCACCAAACTTGCAATATCCCTATGTCCAGCCACTTATATCCACCGAGAAAATCACTTACATCCTCAGGACTGTAATAGAATAACGCCAAACATGGACAATGTTCTAGAGGGAGAGGTTAAGTATCATTTATCACTGCAACGTTCAAGTATAGCATGGTGATTTCATTTACGTTAGGGTCCATTATGTCATTGCGGTTATTTGGAGGGGGGAGAGGCTGAAGAATTACTTCCTTTTGTAGAAGCACGACGTACAACACTTCTACTTGGAGTTTGATCATCATCATGATCACCATCAACATAATGGTGATCTTCATTTGTACGTTGTTCGAGGTTTTCACTTAATCTCTACATCATAATATTCAATTAGAACATAAAACAAAAATAAGCACAATATATATCATACATTTCCGATAAAACACTAAAGTCTCAAGTAAACCACATACCGAATATAACTCTTGAAACTTTTCCATATCTCTCTCCCTTTTTCCCACTCATATTCTAACATCCTCCTTTGTTCTTCTAATTTCTTCTCAACATTCTCAATATTTTGTCTTTGTGCAATAAATTTCGGGCTTTCGGTACTTTTTCTTTGAGACCCAAAGAATGTACTCAAGCCGACACCTTCTCCAACACCACGGGCACGCCCACCATGCTCATCTGTTCCGATAGCTTCTACTAATATGTTATGTCGTGCTTCTGGAACAAATGTTCCTTCATGGGCCGCCTCAACCAACTTATCCTACACAACATGAGCAGCTTACATATATTGTTACCAACATATTTAAATAACAAATAACATAAGCAAAAAAAATCATACTTACAATTTTCTCAATAAATACTCTTGACGCCTCATAGGTGTACTCTCCATTTGGTCTTAATCGAGCCCTCTTCCATTTCTCATGTCTTATCGATGGAGATGAGATGCGATCATCTTCTATTTGTGTTTGTTTTTCAAGCATGATTCTTTTCTCAAGTTTTCTATAACCCCCACGAGACAATCTATGGGGGTACATGTTTTTTGTCTTGTTTTGTATTCCTACTTCGCTTTTAACCTGTTATTAACATAGTGAAAAATATATATGATTAGTATCTATAACTCATTATCATAACATTAAAGGTTACATGAGATTAATACTAACCTTGAATTCCTCAGAACGACGTATCTTCGCAAACTTGTTCTATTGCCTTTGATATAAAACTAGGCGATGATTGCACCGAGGCTTTTGAATCGTAGTGGGACTTATACAATGACTGAGGCCCAAAAAGGTTTCTGTACAAAGGGAATGGGACTTACACTCTACCAAGAGGCCCAAAAATGATTGAAAAGATTTGTTAGGGTGATAATGATCAAAACCATAATTTTTGGTTTTAAAATGTATTTTAATTGAATAAAAATTCAATTAAAATAATCAAACATGTGAAAAAAGGTTATGATCTTGGATTTATATTTGGAAAATCATGTTTCATTCATGGGATGATTTAAAAATCATTTGAATTTTTCAAAACCAAGAGAAAGAAATATTTTTAATGTTTAAAAACAAATACAAATATAATTCTTTACAAAAATATCAAATATATGAAATAAATAATATTTTTGTAAATTTTTCATGGAATAAAATATTTTAGTATTTTTGTGAATTTTCAAAAAAAGAATCAATAAAAAGTAATTAAAATTGAGAGAGAAATTAATTTTTGAATTAATTAACAAAAACATGAATATTTTGAAAAATAGCAAAAAATGAGAGAATAGCAAAAAAGGTCTGGGTGGGGTTTGAACCCATGACCTTTCGACCAAATACACATGCGCGCTACCACTGGGGTGGTGATACATCCGTGTATCAAAACCACCCCATGTGCATATATGGGGTGCCTTGTTTTCAGGCCTGGTCAAGGCCAAGGCAAGACAAGTTTTGGCAATTTTCGTGAAGCCTCTAACTTTCTCATTTTTCCATGGATTTGGACAAAATTTAGGTGCATCTGGCCTAGAATTTCATGAGGAATCCAATGGTACTTTTGGAATTTTCAGAAAGTGTCCCTATTTTAAAACCCGATAGTGGTTTCAAAATAGGCCTAAATTTGCATGTTCTATGCTATCTCACTACACAGTCAACAATAGTAGGGAAAATTGGTTCAAACACAACATATACAACATGTATGAGATGTTTATGATCAATGGACATCAAAGGAATGCATAATTCAAAGAGTTCAAGTTGTCATGCACTTACCTCTTGGAGCTTCTTGTGCTAACTGTCAAGATCCTTGTGCCAGAAGTAATCCAGTGCTTTGGACACTCTTGATTGATCCATTAGAAGCTTTTAGGATGATCAAAACCAGCTGGAATCCTCAGGAACAAGTTTTGGCTCTTTCTTTCAAAAGGGGCAAAAGTGATCAATATGGCAACTCTCTCAAATGGTGTTCCAGATTAGGGGAACCATTTGGGATAGTTTGAGGATGATATTTGGAGTGTGTTTGAGGCCTTGTTTGGTTTTGGAAGTGACTGAATCTAGACATGGCTTGAAAAATGCAGAAAAGTCAATTTTTGAGGTTTTGGAGGTTGACTTTTTGATTTTGGTGTTTCAGATCACAAGTGAGTGTTTGAACAACTTAGATATGACATATTAGAGGTGTTTGGATCATGAGCTGTGGTGGAATTGCTCTCTAACTCAAAAACTCAGAGATAACTTGTAAAATAAGGCATTTTGGCCTAGAGAAAGAGATTTTGAGGAAAGCAAGTGTTGTAGGGCTTTGGTGTACTCAAACTGAGCACAAATGAGCTCTATTTATAGTAGAGCAAGTTTGTTTTGCAAGCAATAGTGAATGGCAGCTGGTACAGGCCTTTAGCCAATGTTGATCCAAGGGAATCTTTAGTCTCCTATAGCCATTGACTTGAGGTTAGGGCGCATGCCTATGGTTCTTTGATTCAATGCTGATTCTTGACTCATTCAGTTAGGAATGTGTCAGTCCATGCAACCTTGGTGCATCCATTGAATGCTTGGAAACAAAATTGGAGTCTTGGCACCTTTTTAGCCTTTTTAGGTTTGTTATGGCTATGTGTAGATTTTTGGACTTTGAAGGCTTTGGGGATCAGATCATTCTCCTTTTGTTTTATCCTCTGATGTGTTCAAGTGGATGACAAGGCTTGGAGTTGTCCAATTTTTCCAAATCGAGCAAATGCACAAAATCTGCCTTGTACAAGGCAGTTGGAAATAATGATTGTGAGGGGATCATATCTCCCTGCTCAGGTTGAGTTATGGGAGGCTCTTGTGCTTTTTAGAAAGCCCTTATATGATATAAAATATGTGTGATCATAGTTTGTTTTGAAACTCTTTGGATCCAACTGAAAAAACCTCATGAACATTGATGTTCCAGGCTGGTAACTTAGGCAGATTTTCACTAAGTGTTGGAAAAAGTGTCATTTTCATGTTTTTGTGATTTTGATCAATCCATAACTCAAAATCCATGAAGAATTGGAGTCTGAGGTAGTTGAAGCTTTTTTAGAGTGTAGCAAGACCTACAAATCCAGCTTTGGATCACCCAAAATGGTTGCTTGGATAAGAAGTTATGGTCCTTGGAAGTTGGTACCAAAACCATTTTTATTCCATAACTTAGAAAATTTTTGGTTTCTCATGGTTGCCCCTTTTGCAAGAAACCTCACTTTTCTTGATTTTTCTTAATGAATGATGATCAATACCATACATTAACATTATTTTTGACTTAGGGGAACCATATTTGTGAAAAATTCCAAAAAGTCAAACTTGAATTTGTGCACAGTTGACTTTTTATCGAATGAAATCCAAACTGTGCGATTCTTTGTGGAATCAGGTCCTTGACCTAAATCAAACCCAATGGATGGATTCCATAGGTGTTATATGGTGTATTGAATCGTGTCCCCAGGTTTGGGAGCATGTCCTGGTCAAAAGTCAAAGGTACAGTTGACTTTTTTCTTCAAAACCCTAATTGTTGTCCAGATGAAATTGAAACTTGTGAATCAAGCTTCTTGGATCAATCCATTGTTGCAAATGGATCAATGTAATGTATTTGAGGCCCTCAAATCATGTCTTGAAGTCTTGGCTCATGCTTTGCCTCAAAAGTCAACTTAGGGGTGAATTAGGTCAAGAAACCCTAATTCCTGATTTTTGGTAAATGCATCCCCTGAGGTTAAATTGACTTGATGATTGGGTCCATGAGGTCCCTTGGAGTATCTTGGGTTGTACTTTGAAGCATTGGCTCATGCCCAGAGAAAAATTTCCATCTGGAGGCCTTGGTCGACCAAAACCCTAATTTGGTGACACTGGCGATCTTGAGGCATAATCCACTTGGAATGTTGCAACCTTGCGCTTGATTCTTGATGTGGGAGTCTTATTGATCCTTTGTAGGTGTTTGAGAGGTTAGACAAGTTGAAGATCGTGTCATTTCTTGATTGATCCTTTGTCTAAGTGCTCTAAGAGGGCTTGAAACCCTAATTCTTGATTGTGGTGAATGCTCAATCATCTTTGAGGAGTTTGATGAGGCATGAAGGTACATCCATACTGTGATGATAATTTGCACAATGATAGGAAATCTTGGTGGTCCAAATTTGGGGTATGACAACGAGCAAGACCGCTCTTAGGCTTCCTAATGTAGTCAGCAGTGAGCTGTGACTTAAATCCCCTCCAACAAGTACCAGCGTAAGATATCCATTTTTTTGCAACTTTGAGTCATCGGTAAACTCAAAATTCAACTACATTTAAACCAATATATAAGTATGTATTAGAAATTATAGTGATATCGAATATATGAAAATTATAGTATGTAATACCTTAAAGTCTGTCCATATTCTTTCTTTGACTTTATGATCCACTTGTTTCCAATCATCTATCACTATACTCACTTTGCTACGTACAAGGAACACAACATAACTCTTAAAAATAGAGTAATGTTCACAATCCACTACTCTGTAGAATGAATCAAACTCAATCGACATTTTTTCACTTGATGAGTTGCAGACTGATGTGAATTGGGGAAAATGAAGTTTACTGTAGATGCATGGGGAAAATATTTTACGTACCCTCAACGTGATGACTAAGTAAATGATGTTAGTGTTGGTGTTAGTGTTGTCTTCCTCCCTTAAGGCAACAACAGTGTTGTTGTGGTCTTCCTTCTCGACGGTGACAACTTAGTTAGTGTACTCTTCCCTCTCGACGTCACGATCGTGATGGTCTTGTCAACCTCCTTGACGATGATGACGA
The DNA here is from genome assembly GCA_022829125.1 of Lathyrus tuberosus. NCBI lineage: Eukaryota > Viridiplantae > Streptophyta > Magnoliopsida > Fabales > Fabaceae > Lathyrus > Lathyrus tuberosus. The sequence goes on along the minus strand of JALAZF010000082.1, from coordinate 7,513,308 downwards.
AAATGACAAATACACAGTGAAGAATGGATATTGAAGAGACAAGCTAGGGTGAATGATGGTGTTTTGGTTGAAATCGTGTATTGTTTCAGAGTATTTAACGTTAGAGTTTAGGGTTGAAATCGGGTATTGTTTTGTCAGCTAGTTTCTATTTTCAATGGAAAAAAAGATACTGAAGAGACAAGCTAACTATGAGTGTATATTATTATAAAGCTACCACCACGGCTAATACCAACAACTGTTATGATATATTACATTTATAGTGAAATTTCATTAAGAAGCGCCAGAGTTAAATTTACAATTAAAAATTTTAAATAAAAAAACAAAATATATCACAACGGTGGAACTCAACAACCGTAATCATAACCCTTTAAGTTTTTTATTTAAAAATAAATAAAAAAGAAAAGGCGTGCCTTAACATTAAAGGAATAATATATATGAGTGTGCTGAGGTTCGAACCCATGAAAGGTTGATGGTATCACCACGGTTGGCTCCTCAACCGTTGTTATATAAAAATAATTTTAATCAAAAAACAAAAATAAAATGATAGCATCTTAGTTTAGAGATGTCACCACGGTGTAGGGAAGAACCGTGGTGACCATGACGTTGTTGTTTATGCGTTTTGTAGTATTCCAGCCGCATCAATTTGAAAGTAAGAATCAATATTTGCTTTTATTGTGAATAATTTACATTCCTAGATTAAAAGATTAGTTATAATAAATTGTAATTAGTCATCATAAATTGTAGTTACCTATAACTTTTGACAATACTATATATAATGTGAAATATAATAGAGAAATGCATCAAACCAATTATCCAGACAATATTGCCATTAAAAAGTTAAAATATCTTCTCTACCATCAATTTTTTTGTTCGTTGATTTTATTGATGGAAGCTCTGCCGAATACTTTTTCAGTCTCACCGGGATGTTTAAAAAATAAGATGGTAATGTTTCAATTTCACACTGCAAAGGAGAAAACTGGACACAACTTTTAGGAGTGAATCATCTAAGTTTAAATTGTGTAACTTACTTTTTGAAGAAATTAACTATAAGCCTTCATACCATTTCAAAGCTAGTGTTAATGAATGACAGACTTAGCTATTCTTACCATCATTATAAGACAAAGAATGAAAAAGAAATAGTATTATTATTTTTATTATTCAACTTAATATGCACATAAAATTTGGTCTCTTTAAACCGAGAAAGAGATAACAAAGTTACACAAAGAGAATATGACTACATCCTAAAATTCCTCTAACAAACTAAATTCGTATAACAAACTGATATTACAATAAGACTATAGAAGTTAAGCAAATTTTAATACGCCTCAATTTGGATTGAACATTTGTCTGTCCAAATTTGGTAAGGGAAGAAAATGGACCACGGTGGAGAGGGTTAGTGAAAATATATGCATTTTGGTCTGTTGTACTAATTGGCAAGAGGCGAATAATTTGTTGTTGAATTTTGTCACAGACTGTGTGACGATCTATATCTATGTGTCTGGTGCATGCGTGGAAAACATGATTATTTGTATTGTGAATTTCAATTTTATCGGCACCAAAGAAGCAAATAGGTTGTTTTTTAAGGAATGTACATGTCTTATAGAAAGTAAAGAAGTAATTGTACTTCATAGGAAGAGTTGGCAAGAGATTTGTATTCACCTTATTATGAAGATATTGAATATACTTGTTGTTTGTTTCTCTTTCTGCTTATGAGAGATGAACCCAGATAAACACCAAACAAGTGGTTGATCTTCTAGTTTCATTACAAGTATCTCAATCGGAATCAGTAAAAACTATTATAGTTAGGATGGATTATTTTTTGAATATAAGTCTAAGTGCATGCACTCCTTTGAGGTATCTTAGTGTTCCGAATGATGCTTTTAAGTGGGATTCTTTTGGTTTGGAGAGATGTTATCTCAATTTGCACATAGAAAAACTGATGTTAAGGTGTAAGTGTGTTAAATAAAGAAGCTTACCAATGAGGCTTCTAAAATTTGTAGGATTAGAAAGAATCATATCAGGACTTGACTGTAAGAAATGACCATGGTTTTTAGGAGTGGAGACTATTTGGATGCCAACGGACCATAGTCCAAAAGGAGATCCAATGTGTATTTTTGTTGTCATAAAGAGACACCTTGATATGACCTAGAAATTTGAAAACTAAGAAAATTCTTTAGACTCCCTATGTCCTTGATGGTAAACTAGTTGTAAAGGGAAACTTTGATATTATTTATTTCAGATAAGTTATTTCTTGCAAGAAGCAAATCATCAACATAGACTACTATGCAAGTGAAAGAATAATTATCTTTTTTAGTGCACAAAGAATAATCAACTCTAGATTGCGTTTTTTTTTAAGCATGTTTCATTCAAAAAGAGTACAAAGGGTACTCAAACCTGTTTACAAAAGATCTACGACACAGTTTGAAAATGCAAAAGAGATTACCAACCAATTGAAACTAAGACAAGTAAAACAAAGAGTCTTTGTCAAACTCAAACAAGTTATCTCCTATAAAAGACCAACGCCACACCGTATACTTAATCGACAAAACTGTATCTAAGACATTCCATCTGAGGTTCCTGAAAATGATTATGTTTCTGAGCGTCCACAAGTTCCAACAAACCGCTAACCAAATACTTCCTTCCCTTCCTACCCTGACACTTCTTAATTTACAAAAAGCATACCAATCCAAAAAGCTACTCTTAGGATTAGTACTACCAAGCTCCGTCATTCCAATCCAATCCGCCACTTCCCTCCACACCAACTTAGCTACCAGACAAGTGAAAAAGGTGTGATCCAACGTTTCTCTATAGGAATTGCAGAAAATACAATTAAAATCTCGGGTTGAAGGTAAAATACCTCTAAACTCCAACAAATCTTTCGTCAGAAGTTTATTAAGGAGGCATCTCCATCCAAACGCCTTAACCTTGTGAGGAGCAACCACCTTCCAAACTAGAGCTACCGCCTTCTCATCCCTATTATCTGGCCCAAACGGAATACGGAAAACATCGGTTTACCGATAGAAAGAATTAACAGTAAAATTATCTTCATTTCCTTGCTTCCACGAAACTTGATCTTTCCCATTCCGATTCATCTCAACTGTGCTAAGGAGCAAAACTAAGGATTCCATCTCATTCTGGAACGTCGTGTTTACATACGCTGCATCCCCGACAAAACCAAGCCCTTCCAGACCAGAAACAACACTGATAATAAGGTGATCATTATTGTTGGTCCCAGAATTATCGAGCGGACTGTTGTATAACCCAACAGAGGCCAAACTGTTAAGCTCTTCATCACCCGTAACAGCAGAAGAAAAAAAAAGAGGATCTGTTCTATTAATCTCTTCATTCAAAATAGTAGAATTCAAATAAATAGATTGGAGTATATCCACCACTGCCGCCGGTTGCTCTGTAACAGCCGCAAGATGCGCACTGCTATTCGTTTCAGTACCAGACCCAGTTTCATTAATACCTGCATAAAACCTGTTAGTTAAAATAAAATTAGCCCCATAAGATTGGTCATTGTTGGTGCCCACTCCATCATATTCATGACTACCGCCATCTGCTTTAATACCATAATCCCCCCACTCCCATTTACCGTCCACCCAACCACCTAAAGCCGCAACCGCCACATTCTTAAGGGTCGAGGCTTCGTACAGCCGTGGGTAAGAAGTTCTTAAAGAATCCGAACCAATCCACCGAGCACTCCAAAAGGAAGTAGAAAACCCATCACCAATTTGGCACGAACAGTTGTTATCGAAGACATCTTCCAGGTAAAAATTAGAAAGAGATAATATGTCCTTCCACCAAGATGAGCTAGACATACCACGAGGCATAACACACTCTCTATTTGACACCATCATTTTTATATCCCCGTAACGAGCTTTCAACATTTTGAACCACACATTATCTGATCCAACAAGAATTCTCCATCTCCACTTGTTAAGGAGGGCCATATTAAAATCTTCAATCCTTTTTAAATTTAGACCACCTTTATCAAAAGGCAAACAAAGGGAATCCCAATTGATCCAATGAATTTTCCTCTTCCCTTCCGAGCTACCCCAAAGGAAACCACTTTGAATTTTAACGATCTCTTTCCGAATCTTAGCCGGTGCTTTAAAAAAAGAGAGTTGAAAAAACGACAAACTGTTGAGTACCGATTTCAGGAGAGTGATCCTACCTCCGAAACTCAAAAATCTACCATGCCAACAAGATAACCTCTTTTCCAACTTTTTGACCAAAGTGGCCCAAGTAGATATCCTCCTCGGATTAGATCCAATACGAATACCAAGAAAGGTAAAAACTCTCGATTCCGATCTTCAAGAAAGAAATAAAGTTCCCGCTTCTATGAAATTTGGCGGAACATTAATTCCTATTAACTTGCTCTTATGGAAATTAATGCCAAGACCCGAAATTAACTTAAAACCACGAAGAACCGCTTTTATAGCCCAAAGATGTTTCCAACTACCATCCCCCACCAAGAGAGTATCTTCCGCAAATTGGAGGACATCAATGAAGCATTTCCCATTCACTCCAAAACCGGAGAAGTCACCATTCTCTACCGATCTCTTTACCAAACCCGTCAATCCCTCCGCCACCATAACAAAAAGAAACGGTGATAGAGGATCACCTTGTCTTAAACCTCTTTCCACCCCCAAACTCACTAGTAGGACTTCCGTTGACTAAAACGGACATCTTACTAGAGAAGATGGTTGCCTCCATCCACTTCATCCAACCTTCCCCAAACCTCATTCTCCTCATCATATACCTAAGAAAATCCCAACTTACTTTATCATAGGCTTTCTCAAAGTCCACCTTGAAGAGAGTACACTCCTTTTTCTCCTTGCACGCAAAGTCTACCACCTCATTTGCGACCAAAACACCATCTAGTAATTGTCTTCCCGAAACGAAAGCACTTTGACAAGGAGAAATTAAAGAATGCAATACCCTCTTTAACCTTCCCGCCATAAGTTTGGTTAAAGCTTTGTACAAACACCCAACCAAGAAAATGGGTCTAAAATCATCCAAACCCATAGGGTTCTCACACTTAGGAATCAAAGTCAAGAAGGAAGACACCACCTCCTTCGACAAAATGGCCCCTTCATGAAAAGCTTTGAAAAAAGAAAAAAAGTCGTCCTTAATAAAGTACCAACATTTCTTAATGAACATGAATGTATATCCATCCGGCCCCGGGCTTTTATTACCATCACAACTCCAAATCGCGTCTTTAATTTCCTCCTCCGTAAAAAGTCTTTCAAGCATGTCCCTCTCCTCTTGATTAAGAACATTAAAATGAATTCCATCCAAGATGGGCCTCTCTCTAATCTCTTAGACAAACTTGTTGGTAAAATGGTTCCTCACTTCCTCTTTAACCACTTTAACCGAAAACAAAACACCTCTAGACGAATTGATATAACCTATATGGTTACGCCTTCTTCTCTCCTTCATAACACAATGGAAATACCGACTATTATTATCTCCATCATTGAGCCACTTTAACTTAGACTTTTGAATGAGCATGTTCTCTTTTATCCTCATATTCATCCAAAATCGACTTGTCAACTTCTTCCGGTTAACTATGGATTCGCTCGACAAATTCCCATTAGCAAAATCCACCATCACGTCATCGTCGTTAATCTCCCTCACACTATTCTTAACCTCCAAGTCTAGTTTACCAAACACCTCCAAATTCCATTTTCTAAGACTACTCTTGAGCATTCTAAGTTTTTCTTTAAGAACAAAATCACTCCTCCCAAAAACACGCAACTACCCCCATTCCTTTTCAACAAATGGTATAAAAATTTTGTTGGTAAACCATTCATTATTGAACATGAACGGTTTAGGGCCCCAATCGGAATAGTCCACGGTTATCCACACCGGGAAATGATCGGATATATCCCTTGGCCCGATGAATTGGCCAATCACTCTCCATCTCTCAATAGCCTCTTCTGAGATTAAGAAACGATCAATTCTACTCATAGAAGATCCATCTCCACTAAACCAAGTAAATTTCTCTCCTTTACATGGAACGTCTATCAAATCACTTTCCACCACAAACTCCAAAAACTCTTTCATCTCCAAATTACGACTATAAGCGCTCCTACCCTTCCTTTCCTAAGCGTTGCAAATGGCATTAAAGTCTCCGCCCATACACCACTCCCCATCCGTAAACTTGGATTTCAAATCCAATAAATTATTCCAAAGCACTCTTTTCTTGCTTAGATCACAAGAGGAATAAATGTTCACCACATAAAAAATCAAATTTCTCCAAACAACTTTGACCCCAACAAAACCTTCACCTTTAAAGCTACATAAAACCTCCACACTCTTCATCTTCCCAAGAATAATTAAACCGCCTGAAAGACCCTCGACACAAGACCAAGTCTATCCAATATCTTCTTTAGACCAAAAGCTTCTCACCACCGCATCCGACAAAGAAACTAATTTAGTTTCTTGAATTAAGAAAATATCCGCATTACCTTTTTTGATAATTTGACTAATTCTTTTTCTCTTAATCAAACTACCTCCCCCTCTAATGTTGAATGATCCCATAATCATTTCAACAAAATTAATTTCGCCTTCCTCCCTTCGATCTATCTTTGTCCAACTTTTCTAAATCATCAATCATCTTCGTGTAATCCCTCTCTTTATCCACTACAACCACCCCCAACTTTGCCATTGCATCCCACACTTTACCACCGACAGACGAGTCAAAATTCTCCCATAACTTCGCATTACATTGGAAGATATCGGAAGCTTCAGAATTTTTGCAATGAAATTTATCTGAGGGGATTTTGGATAAAATATGAATCTCTGCCATAGAAAGGCGCATATTCCTACTAAACTCAGAAAATTCAATAGAATCCGTAGACTTAGAACAATTGTGAACAGATCTCCTGCCTTTAGCACCTTTAAGATTGTTATCCCTAAGAACTCCATGTGGGCCATACCATGTTTTGAATTTCATTTTCTTTAAACCATTACATCTAAACCGTCTGGTCCCACCATGCGATGAGGACTCCACGCCTACCAATTTATTCACCAAACTCTCATTAGTATCCTTTACAAAAGTGTCAGAAGAAAAAGAACTATCTGCAAACTTTCTCGTTTCATTATTATTGCCTTGTACAGGTTGCTTCACCTTTTTACATTTTCCACCTGCCTCGTCACCAGAGCCCTTCCCTTTAACATGCAAACCATCATAACTTTTTAAATTCTTTTCTTTCGCCGAATGAACCACCTCAAAATTTTCCTGCACACCTGCTGTACCTTCCGACCTATATTCACAGCTATCTCCCACTACCCCCGGTTTGACCATTGGATCCACACGAAATGCTTCTCTTACCTCGCCCTCTTCAACGTCTTCTTCCATTCCATCTGGTTCCGTAAAAAACCAATCTTTATCCGAGCATATAGAATTTCCAGAACACGAAGATCCCTCCTCACTGACCTTGTTGTTGAGAGTCGATTGTGCCACGCACGACGGACCAAACAAATTTTCACGAAGGTGAATAGTGAACAAATGACCGTTGTCGCTCCCGGGATTTTCATCCAAGTACAAACGCGAAAGTGGCACCGAAACAGAGTCGCCAGCAATGTGTATTTATCCCAAGAGAGGGAAAGGAAACACCGCATAAACCTGAAGGAAGGGAAAAGCACGGTCTTGCGACCAAGAGAAATGGATTCGGGAGTCGGTTACGCGAGAGGAAGGTATTAGCACCCCCTCGCGTCCATCGTACCCGATGGGATCCACGCTTGCTGCTTTGATCAAAGGGTGATAGAAAAGGATACTGGAAAAAGAACTGGAAAAAGAATAGAAACAGAAAGAAGAACAAATGTAGGGAAAATAAAAGAAGTGCTCGAATGGGCCCTACCCCACTGCCTACGTATCTCATCGGGAACATGAGAATTAGAGCGACGTAGTTCCCTTCACTAGGGATGGATTGTTTGTGTTTTTTAGGAACGGCTAACGTTCTAGCTCAGGTGTTGCAAGCTCGCTGGTCCGAGTGCGTTACCATCTTGCAAGAGAACGAGAAGGAGCACGTTCGTACGTTGTGAGTGAGTGAGATGAGAAAAGAATTCCAGAAGGAAAGACGTTATTGTTTGTTCTTGTCTTTTAGAAGAAGTGTTTTGATTATTGTTTGCATATGATAGTGTATCTAAATCTTAATCATTGGAATGTGTATATCCTCACATTCCAAGATGGAATGAGTAAGAAAATACACTAAGTGGGAAGAAGACCCTCACACTTAGTTCCAATTAATAAGGTTCAAACACACTAGCATACTTGTATTTATTAAGTGTTTTTGTTGATTATTGAATGAAGAAGTGTTTTTCTTTATTTGTATCTTCAACAAGTATTGCATTTAAGTCCCTCATACAAGATCAAATGTTTAACACATTGACCCAAGATGGGCTATATGCTACACATTCCAAGATTACAAGAGAAGACCCCTTATACTCTTTTCTTTATATGAAAGGCCTAAATGCAATAAATGCCTACCTTTATTAGATATTTTGAATTTTCTTTGAGATGAGAAGATGAAAGACTCAAAGAGGAGAGAAAGGTAAAATCTATGTGAACTAAGACTCAATCCTAATTGATTAGTTAAGGGAGAGATCCTAATGGTTTGTGAGGTTGCAAAACCTAAAGTCTAAAGAAGGAATGAATTAAACAATTCACTTCTAAAGTAGAAGATGAATTGTAACTCAAAAGGGAAAGTAATGAGTTAATCAAAGAAAGCACATAAGTGCTTAACAAAACACAAGATTGAATTGTAAAAGAAATGAAAGGAAAGAGGTTTGAATGTGGATTCCTTATCCACACTCAATTCAACTTACCAAAGCCCCTACATGGTTAGTAAACATGGAAACATGTATAAGAAGTAAAAAGAAACACTTAATGCACATTAAAGTTCAAAAGACTAAGATGAAAAATCAAATCTTAATATCACAACCATAATGTGAATCAAATGGACAACAAATGAATATCATCATATAAGTTCAAATGAATAAGCAACAATCATCATCCATGGCATCAAACATGTTACCCTAAGAAAGAATAGATGAAAGATGAAAAGGAATGAAAAGAGCATGCATAAATGGAACATGTAATCCAACAATCAGAATTGAAACCAAATGTAAAATGGTCTATGAGCATCTCAAATTATTCATGAATCAACATTCAAGACATTCAAGAAGTAATATAAGAAGGAGTGAAATGAAAGCTAAAAAAGAAAGTGCACACAATACATGTTAAGGATGCACAAAGTTCAAGTTGAAATGAACATGTAAAGATGACCTATAAGGTGTACCAAAGACCTATAGCATCACTTGGATAGCTCACAAAATATGCAAATGCTCATACAAATATGCACAAAAGAATTCATGCAAACATACACTAAAGTTGAAATGATATGACATGGATTAGGCTTCAAATGTAATGCATCAAACAAAAATCACATGGACTTATGAAAATTATGAAAGCATGGTATTATAATACCTAGGTCAGGAGTGAATCACACATCAAGATAGCATGTCAAAATTCAAGGCAAAATGACTTTAAACAATGCAATTAGGTCAAGTTAAAACATCATGCAAAGTGGTGCAAAGACAAGCATCAAAACATGTCATAAAATGACCTAAAAAATAAAAACAAATCATATAACATGCTTTAATGTATTATTGAATCAATACAAAAAGAATCATGTCAAAACAATTTGTAATGAACAAGAACAAAATTCCACAAATTCATGTATCATACTTAGAATGCATACAAATGGAAATTCAAAGAAAATTATGAAACAGGGGTAAAATTGTCATAAAATCATGAAATAAAAATGTCAAAAATTTCCTAAATGTCTTAATAACACTCATGAATTTTTCTGGAATTTTCTAATGTTGTTTTGCAATTTTAAAAATTAAAAAGGAAACGTGCATAAAATGAAGAAAATAAAAAGAAATTGAAAAACAAGCAGGGGGTGTATGCATAGCAAAACCAACAGTTCAAAATTGTTTGGGCTTTGAAACACACGGTGCAAATAGCAATGATCCAGTCCAATTCCAAGTGCAATCCACACCAACTATCATGCACTCTCAGTCAAATAAAGTCAAAACAATCCACGCCATTGGATCAAGTCCAGTCAACACAATAGTCAAAGTAAACAAAATAAATGCACATGCGTGAAGGCACACACTCACTACCATGCACTACATCACACAATGCTTAAGTGAAATCAGAAAAAGAACACGTGACATGCACGCCTATTTTAATGCACTGGCAGCTTTGTGGCCATCAGATCATGCTCATCCAACGGTCATGATTAAAACCTGAGTAAAACCCTAGCAAATGAATCCACCGGCCGGAGATGACCTTCGGTCATCTTCTCCGACCAACCTCCGGTGACAATGATTTTCAGGCAAGCATAAATGGACAAAACATACATCATTGGAAAGCTGAAGTGATGAGGAGCATGAATCCAGTGATAGAATGCACAAAATATTCATGAAATAAGAGAATCGAACAGAGGAAGTTTTGCCCTAACTTTTGAACTATGCCTCTAAAGGCCTATCTACTAGCCAGACAAGTTCTTGAGCTTATAAGAAGCTTCAAGAACCTGATAACATCTTCAATGCATGTCTATAATGGTGGAAATTCGTACCTAAAGATTTGAGACCTTGAGATATTCTTCAGAAAACCAGAGATTCTGCTTCCTCTTTAATCCACTCTTGGCCAAATAAAGGCTTAGATGAAGTAGTTGATGATGATTCAGTGGAGAGAAATTGGAATCAAACTTCAAAACCAGTTGCTATTGTGAAAGATTGAGAGAGAAAGAAGAGAGATTCTGATGTGAAAATGAGAAAATGAACAAAGTGAAGCTCGAAAATCAGTTACAATGGTGAGAGATTGAGAGAGAAGAAGAGAGAGTTTCTGAAGTGAATGTGAAAATGAGTGTTCAAAATGGAAATGTGAGTGAACCTTGCCATTTATAGGGAGCTCTAACCATGGTTAACCTGAGTGAGTTAACTGAGTCATGGTGGTTTATGTGAGTCATCCCTAACTAACTGAGTCAAGTTAGTTAGGGAGAGCAATGATATGGTGATGGTAACTTATGGTAAGCTATGGTGGAGGTGAAAGTGAAATGGCACGGCTGGTTGTAGCATAAACTTGTTCAGCAAGTTTGCTCTTTCCCTTCTCATGTATGGCACGTGCTATGGCAGTGTATGTGATGGTAATGGTGTGTTCAAATAAGGGAATGAGTTGCTTGAGTTATTTGATGGATGTCTGAACCAAGTTATGTATCAAAGGCCATCAATGCATCAGTGGAACATAGGGTGATTTGTGGATGAAATTCTTCCTAATCCATGGATGGTTTGATGTGTTTTTGGGGTCATTGGAAAGAGGGATCATAATAGAACAACTTTGGTATGAGAAATGAATTGAATTGAGGCTTGGAATAGGTTGAAAAATGGATTGGAACACACAAGTTTGGAACTGATAGAAAGGCGTGGCAATGGGGTTGGCTGGTAAGGCAAGCATGGCATGGAATTTCAGCATGACCACCCTAACTTGAGACCACTACATCTCCATCATAGCTTGACCAAATCAAAATTTCCCCAACATCAACATTGAAGAGGGCATTGCAAGGAACAATATTGATGTTGGCAAGTTTTTCAAATGAAGCCTCTAAACATGAGAAAAATGGGTGAACATTTGGCACACCACCTGTTTGTAGAAATGATGGTGCGTGGGCCTAGGAACTCTTGGTCATGACCTGATTTTAGACCTACTTTGCTCAAACTTTGATCACTCATATCTCACTCAATTCTTATCCAATGGAAATGTTCTACACATGGATTTGAAGCTTAAAACAAGATCTTTTGTTGTGGCCGAGTGGAATTTTCATTTGATGCTTCAATTTTGAATGGCCTTGGTTCAAAGTCTGATGCAAAATGACCCAAAATTACTATTTTTGGAAACCCTACTTCTTCCAAAAATGGCAACTTTTCACATCTTGATTTTTTCATGATCCTTTTGGAGTTTCTTGATCAAATTTTGAACATTAGTCACATATAACATGAATTTCATGATTTTGGCCTCAAAAAGTCAAGGGTTGACTTTTTCCTCTGATTATTTGACTTAGCCCCAATTTTCCTGATTTTGATCTTTCTTCCAATTCAACCACTTCTAAAACCAATTGAGAGGCAATTTTCCACACACATACACTTAAGGACATGTAGAATACCATGACATCAAGTTTTGTCCAAAAAATCAGAGATAACCTGATTTTAGGTCAAACCCTAATTTTGGCCCCTTCTGGTTAGGAGGAAATTGCACATCTTCCAAATCCAAATTCCTCTGAGTATGTTGTGTATCCTCTTAAAGGATGATGAGATATGCCACTTGAGGGTGATTTTGAACCAATGAACCATCTCTTTTGAGGGTTTTCCTTCACTTTTTGGACCTCTTGCATAGTGAAGGATGTAATGCTTCAACCTCCTATTGAATCTCACTTTCTTGAGGTTTTGGATGATCAATTGAGAGAGTATGAGACATGAAAGACCTCTTGGCTTGCCTTGAAGCAACTTGTTTGACCTTTTGTACCTTGAATGATTCCTTGATTGCCCACCTTTCACCTGATCACGTGCCTTGATGGTAAGAGGGATGTTATGCTTCATTTTTCTATGCAAAGATGCAATGCAAGACTAATGAGATGGATATGATATGATAATGCTATGCTATGATGACAAAAGAGAGAGCAAATTTTAGGGTATTACAACCGTCAATCTCAGCCTCCAAAGAATCCATTAGCCTGAAATTTGTCGGAACCCTGACCAGAAAACGAACAATCCCCATGGTTGTCCCCTTTAAAGTAATTTCATCAGAACAAATGAAAGTACCAAAAGAGTTTGCTATAGTCTCTAAAAACTCCAAGCACCATGCATTGCAGGGTATTCCAAAAGCACTAACCCAGATATCCCGATCATTATCTACCTCCTTCGCACTCCATTTTCTGATATCTGTGAACCACTGCCTGCACCAAGAAACCCCACCCTCCACGAATTCTCTCAACGCTCCCTCATCCCTTTCTTCTAACAGACATAATTTCGATCCCAAGGAGTGATTTTGATCGAAAAAATTCCTACGCATTCGAAATACGTCTTAACATTGTGAGCGAAACCCGGACAAATGATGGTTCCGACATAAGCCTTACTCAATCTAACTTTTGTTTCCTCTTTAGACACAAAGATCACTCTGTTCAAAATTTCCTTCTCTGCAACTAGTTCTGGATTTTGAATCAACACATCCGCATAAGAAACAGTCCCATCGTAGACCTTCCGGTTATTTCTTCCACCGTGTTGAGTTTTACTCCTCCCGTTATTCTTACCTATATTACTCCTCCAGAAGTCATTCGGACCATTCCGCTTCAGCCCTCTTTCAAACCTCGGAGGATTAGCGTGTATTTTCCTTCCATCAATCACAACATTATCCAATTTGATTCCCAAAATTCTACAATCCGCGACGTCCTTAAAACGAGCAAAACCGAATCGCTTTCCAAACTTGTTACGTCGAGGTGAAATAACCACCTCTATCACACTTCCAATACAACCAAACAGAGCGAAAATAACCCTAGCGTTACACCGATCAGGGAACTCCGATACATAAAAGGATGATATCCCCTCTTTCTCCCCTCCCCCAAAGGGGAAGACGTCCCGCGTTTCCTGCCTTTGGACTTTCTTTCTCTTCCTAACTGGTATCCACGCCATAAAGAGAGGTACATAACCTAAACCCAGACCAAAAAACCAGAAGAAAAGTTTAGAGAGGGGTGAGAACCTCTCTCTCTCTCTACGCAAGCTACTTACTACTTTCTTTCAAGTATAACTTTCTTATACTCTAGATTGGGTTAAACCTCGGTCAAGAAGGGATGAAGTTTATTTTTGGTTCCATTGTTTACTGGTCTACTTAGATTCTTCTAAAGATATATATTAACTTGCAAACAAGGAGGTTCTTATTTGAAATGTTTCATCCAGGAGGACATTCCATATATACTTTCTCATGTAAATTGCCATGAAAAAAGACAATATTGATATCTAGTTGATATTATTATCATATTTTAGATGAGACGATAGATATGAGAAGCCTAATACAGTGGTCAATTTTACTACAAGACAAAATGTTTCATGATAATCTAATTCTTCTATTAAATTTACGAGCAAAAGTCATGCCAAAGTGTGAAGAATTAAGCAAAAATTTATCACAAGGAAGAAATAAAGACTTAGTGAAAATATTCAAGAAAAAGGAAATAAAACAAATCTTTGGCTACTAAATTTCTCGTGTGCGCGATGCATTTAATGGTGGCGCAATACAATTTGCATTGCGGCGCGATGCATGCTATGCCACGGAAGGGAAAAGACAGCGTTTTTTTGGCTTTTAACAGCGCTTAAAAGCGTTGCCTAAGGTGGTGCGGCTATAGGTAAAGACAGCGCTTTTGTTTTATGCAAAAGCGCTGCCTTATGTAAGCCTTTGGCAGCGCTTTTTCGGGAAAAGCGCTTTCTAAAGTAGGCCTTTAGCAGCACTTTTTCTGGAAAAGCGTTGTCTAAAGTAGGCCTTTAGCAGCCTTTTTCTGGCCTTTTATGCTTTCTATTTGCATCTTTAGGCAGCGCTTTTTCAGGAAAAAGCGCTTTCTATTGTCCCCCTTTAGACAGCGCTTTTTAAAGCGTTGTCTAATGTATTTTTTATTTCACTTTAAGGCAGGGCTTTTAATGGAAAGCGCTTTCTGTTGTGAACTATAGGCAGCGCTTTTTCTGAAAAGCGTTGTCTTTTCTTCACGTAAATTGTCCTTTTTTAAAAGCACTTTTTTAAAAATCAGAATTTAGGAAGCGTTTTTAATTTAAATACGCTGCCTATTCTTTCTTTTTTAGAAAGAATATTTTTGGAAATAATACCATAAACCTATATAATTCAAACCTTTATTTCAAACACATAGGCATTATATGACATTCAACAAGCCTTTATTTCAACACACATGCCTTATATTTCAACCATTGAGCCTTTATTTCAACAAACAAGCTTTTATTCAAACATAGGCATTATACACCATTATAATCCAAAATATATACACCATTATAATTCAACACATAAACCATTTGATATAAATCAACACAACAACTTTCATACCTTATATGATTCTTTTCTCAATAAAGTATTCACACAATTCCTCCTTGATTTCTTCCAATTTATCTTTCGAGTAATAAGCACACTTGTATTCATCAAAGTACTACATAATAAAACATAATATGCATGATTCAGTTAAAAGTAATAAATTATATGAAATATTCGGTAAATATTAAAATAAATCCTAAGTTATAAATCCATACCATGATTGGAATCTCTATTTGATCCAAATGAAGGATTTCTCTCATAAACCTGAAAACGTAATAACCGCAATTTATACTTGTATTGCTCTAACAAAATAAAAACAAATAAGAATATATAGTTGTGTTGTTTTATCAAGTATCATAACAAAGATTAGAATGAAAAAGATACAAAGATTAGAATGAAATTAGAATGAAAATCTAACCCGTTGCCAGTATTATACGGGCGGAAGACACGAAATAGAATCAGTTTGACAACTCATTCCCGCGCATCAATTTGTCAAACAAGAACCTTAAATAAAAACATAATAAACATTAAACTATTTTCATTGAAATGTGTAAATAAATTGTTCAACTTATTAAATAATACACACGAAATAGTACCTTTTGCACTAACGTCTCTTTCTTTTCTTGGTTGGAATATGTTCTACTTGTCTCTTAAAACCACGGACGATTGGATTGATCCAAATACCCTCATTATGATCATTTCTAATATATGATTCATTTGCTATAATATTCTCATCTTGATCATTTCTAGTAAATGATTCAATCTCAACATCAATATCACCTTGATCTCCAATGTTTTCATCAATTACTTTGTTAGGTAAAAGCACTATAGACCATTTCGTACTTGTCGGATCAGTGACATAGAACACTTGTTTAGCTTGAGAGGCTAGATTAAAAGGCTCATCTTTGTATCCCACCCTATTAAGACCCACTTGCAAAAATCCTGACTTATCCATTCGTATGCCATTATTATTTTCAACCCACTTGCAACCAAATATAGGAATATGAAACTTCTCATAATCAAACACCCAAATGCGCTCGATAACCACAAAATATGACAGATTTGCAAATTTGGGGTTTAAGTCCTTCACACTTGAAATGTGCATTGCTTCAGCTACCACGGTGACACCACTATTTTGCATAGTACTTTTATCATCTTATTCTTTTGTATAAAATGTGTATCCATTAATTGCGTGTGCGGTATAAAAAAACACAACCGAACTTGGACCATATCCTAAACATTGCAACCTTTCTGTTATTGAAGCGGGATCTGAATAATACTTTGAATAAATATAATCCTTAAACCAAGGTATAAAACTTCGATTGTGCTCTCGTACTATCCAATTTTCATTTCTATTCGGATTTAAACCTCGGAGAACATCCTTGTGCATTTCAACATATGGCTCAACCTCGTTCTCATTGTGCAGAACATACAAATGCACTTGATCCCGTTCGACCCTTGATACTGTCATACCTTTATTTCCAATTAACTTTTTTCCTTCTTTTTTTCCGACAATATGAGATTTGGGGAGTCCAATTGATTGAACATTGGACAGATATTCATAACAAAACTCAATTGCTTCTTCAACAATGTATCGTTCAGTAATACAACCCTCGGGTCGACTTCGATTTTTCACATACCCTTGTAAAATTTTCATATAACGTTCAGCAGGGTACATCCATCTCATATAAGCTGGTCCACATAATTCTGTCTCTTTCACAAGATGTGCAACTAGATGTACCATTATGTCAAAAAACGAGGGAGGAAAATACATTTCAAGCTCACACAAAGTAATAACTATTTCTTTTTGCAATGTTGGTAAGATCGCAGGATCGATCACCTTACTACAAATTGACTTGAAGAAAGAACACAATTTAGTTATTGCGCTTCTTACTTCTTTTCCATCCGTAGATAATGCCAAGCGAAGATTTCTTGCTTCTTTTCCAAATTCAGGATAAGCATTATCAAGTTTCATCCACTGTGGTGAATCTACCGGATGTCGAAACTATCCATCAATAATTCTTTCATCTGCATGCCAAGTCAAGTGTCATGCATCAGTTTCACTACAAAACATGCGTCTAAATCTCGGAATTATATGAAAATACCATAAGACTTTTGCTGGGGACAACTTTTTCTTATATCGAGATACACCGCATTTAGGACACTCATTTAACGATGCATACTCATTTCGAAACAAAACGCAATCGTTTGGACAGGCATGTATCTTATCATAGCTCATGCCAATAGAGCACAACATCTTTTTGGCCTCATATGTTCGATTGGGAAGAACATTATCCTTTGGAAGCATATCTTTCATAAGGGCTAATAACTCTGTGAAACTTTTATCCGACCATCCATTGCCCTCCTTTACGTTGTACAACTTTAATACCGCAGACAATCTTGTGAATTTAGTGCAACCATTATACAACGGTTTCTCTGCATCGCTTACAAACCTCTCAAACATTTTGGGATAATCCATAAGATCTTCTTCAAGTGCTTCTGTAATCTCTTCGACTCGATCACAATCGTATGTATCTGTGCAATTGTCATTTGAAGCATAGGTCGTATTATCCCTCGATTCAACATTCCCGTTACTTTTCTCACCATGCAAATTCCAAAATGTATAACTTCAATCAATTCCAAGCCTCATTAAATGCGATGCCAACTGAACCACGTCAACCCGACTTCCATAACAGCAATCCAAGCAAGGACATGTCATTCGACTGGGGTCTTTGGCATGCGCAACAGCAAACTTAACGAATTCTGATACCCCATTCTCATACTCTTTCGACAATCGACTTGAAGACACCCATTTCTTATCCATGGTTTTACTAATTAAGCTAAACAAAAACAAAATAAAAACTATTTACCTGTAGGGAAGTCAACAGCTTCTGGACCAACACAGTGTAAGATTCTTAGAAACAATCAGACTTTCACTCTTCATAAGTAACCCCTATAGCAAATTCACTAAGTTAGAATTGATGGAGTATGCCAAATATAACAGGACAAATTTAGGATATAATAGGACAAACAAGATATATCGGAGAAACAAGTCAAAGTCTCAAGAATCAATTAATTTCAAAAATTTCATTTTCATTTTCATCACTAACATACCAAATATAACAATTAATTTCATTATCATTTTCAATCAACAATTAGAATAAAATAAAGTAATCACTAAAAGGTATCCATCAACAATGTCATTATCATAAATTAATTTCAACAAATCATCACTAACATTCAACACCAACTTACAAAATTAACACTAATTCCCAACATAAATCCACCATAAATATCACTATTTATCATCTTCAACTTTACTACAACAACAATTTCAAAATTTCAAACAACAACCACATCAACACTAATTCACCAAATCGACAACAACCACATCAACACTTTGATACTCTAACAACACTCATTTTTCTATAACACTCATTTTTCTAACAACCCTCATTTTTCTAACAAACTTCATTCAAACTAACACTCATTCAAACTACATTCAATAACACATTCAAACTAAAAACAAAACAAAAACATAACAACACTCATTCAAACTAACACATTCAAACTAAAAACAAAACAAAAACAAAACAATATGCTCAAGAATAAACCCTCAAGAACAAACAAAAGAAACAATGACACTCACGGAGGAATGCCGGTCGGAGAAGATGGAGATACGAACAGAGGAACAGTGTCGGTCGGAGAAGACGGACAGAGGAACGACGGTCAGAGAAGACGAACAGAGGAACAGTGATTAGGGCGGAGAAGTCGCGAGAGAGGGGGAGACACGGTGGAGGGAGAAGTCGCGAGAGAGAGGGAGAAAGAAAACAAATGATTAGGGCGTTCTGAAATAATGAAAAGTTTTTTAATATTTATGAAATAATAACATAAGACTGTGCTTTTAGAAAGTGCTTTCTTATGTATTAGCTTTAGCAGCGCTTTTTCTCTAAAATCGCTTTCTTTTTAATTGCCTATAGCAGCGCTTTCAGAAAGCGCTTTCTATTGTGTGACCTACGTAAGGCCTTTAGCTGCGCTTTTTAAAAATGCTTTCTAAAGTGTGCCTTTAGCAGCGCTTTCCTAAAAGCGCTTTCTAAGGTGTCACATTTGTATGGCTTTTAGCAGCGCTTTTAGGAAGCGCTTTCTAAAGTAGGGTTTAGGCAGCGCTTTTTTTTCAGCGTGTTTTTTTTAAAACATATAGCAGCGCTTTTCATAAAAAGCGCTGTCTATGTAGTGCTGCCAAAAAGCAATTTTGGCTTAGTGGCAGCAGTATCGTGGCACAATGACACACTTTTTGCTTACACATAATTGTTATTTAAAGGCCTTTATGCCATCTTTTTGAGGAGTTATGAAACTTGGCGATAAAGTTGTTGGGAAACAAGTGTGAATTGTATGGAGAAACAAGTGTGAGTTCTAAGTCCCACATTGCTTAGAAAAGTGGAGGTTGAGCACTTTATAATTAAGAGGACCCATACACCTATCACCTTAAGGTTTTGGGTGAATATATGGTGTCTCTCTCACTTGTTTGGGTGAGTATTTGACCTTTAGGTGAGTGTTTGACCCAATGTGAATGCTTCCCCTCATGATTACCCATCAGTGGTATCAGAGCCGTGGTTCGAGTAAGGGACCAGTTCCTTGTGTCGAAAGTCTTCCAGACATGGTGGTCAGGCGGCGTGTTTCGTTGAAGTGCCCATGACGAGATAATGGTGTCTCTCAATGGCGTTACAAGCATGTGGATGAAAAGAGCTTCCGCTTGAGGGGTAACATAGTGGATGGACTCACACTTGAGGGGGTGGATGAACTCACACTTGAGGGGGAGATTGTTGGGAAACAAGTGTGAGTTATGTGGAGAAACAAGTGTGAGTTCTAAGTCCTTGAGCACTTTATAAGTAAGAGGGCCCATACACCTATCACCTAAAGGTTTTGGGTGAATATGGTGTGTCTCTCTCACTTGTTTGGGTGAGTATTTGACCTCTAGGTGAGTGTTTGACCCAATGTGAATGCTTCCCCTCATGATTACCCATCAGTGGTATCAGAGCCGTGGTTTGAGTAAGGGACCGGTTCCTTGAATTGAAAGTCTTCCAAACATGGTGGTCAGGCGGCGTGTTCCGTTGAAGTGCCCATGACGAGATAATGGTGTCTCTTAATGGTGGTACAAGCATGTGGATGAAAAGAGCTTCCGCTTGAGGGGTAACATAGCGGATGGACTCACACTTGAGGGGGTGGATGAACTCACACTTGAGGGGGAGATTGTTGGGAAACAAGTGTGAGTTGTGTGGAGAAACAAGTGTGAGTTCTAAGTCCTTGAGCACTTTATAAGTAAGAGGGCCCATACACCTATCACCTAAAGGTTTTGGGTGAATATGTGGTGTCTCTCTCACTTGTTTGGGTGAGTCTTTGACCTTTAGGTGAGTGTTTGACCTAATGTGAATGCTTCCCCTCATGATGACCCATCAAAAGTGACGGCTAGGGATATTCAAGGGGAAAGTTTTGAGAGCATTAGAGTCATTGGAGAGATATTATTCCATATATTTTGATGATAAACACTTATAAACTCATGGTATTTGTTAATTTGTCAATGAGTAGTTAAGTTTTTCTAGATTAGGCCTTTTTAAGATGAACCTTATTATTACTTTGTTGGATCATATGTTTGTTTGAAATTTATTGAATAATTTTATCATTATTATCTTATTTAATTGTTCTTGAGCTTAATGCTTTTTGTTCGTTTACGAGCGCACAAATTGATATAGCTACTTAGGGATTTCTGATCATTAGTCTACTTATTTGATCTAAGGAATTTATTCGACTTTGTAATTAATTAGGGATAGGTAATTAGAAGTCATTGTATTTGAATTAACGCACTTAGAACACCTAATTAAACTTTGAATTTCCTAAAGAATTAGGGAGTTTTTGGAAAAATTAGTGAGCTGCACACCAAAGAATTAAGTGCATAATGGTCTTGTTAGTTTGCAGTGAGATGATGATTTAATTGAAACTCAATGCATACATAGTTTCTCAGTAGGTAAAATTAGGGGATTCAATATAAAAGACCTAATCATTTTTCTCATCTTGACTTTTATTCTGTTAGTTTTCTCGCTCTTATTTTAGAACCAAACAAAATAAATTGTTATTATTTTAATTCGCACATAATTACTTTGTTAAATTACAATCTTCATGGAGATGATCTTTTTAATTATTTCTTCAACACTATCGGTACACTTGTCAAAAGGTCATCAAGTATTTTGCGCCATTGTCGGAGACTGCACAATTCAATAAGGTGATTTGTGTGCTTAGTTTGTTATTTTTAAATTTTTAGGTTTAATGTTTAATTTTTCTTTGTTATTATTTATTTGTTGTTTTATCATTATTTTTTATTTAGTTTGTTATTTTCTATTTTTTAGTTTGTGATTATTTATATTAGAATTCTACCTTATTTTCTATTTGAATTTTTATTTTTTATTTTTTATTGTTAGTATTTTAATTTTAATTTAAATTTAGTTATTATTTATTATTTATTATTTTTATTATTTTTATTTTTAATTTAATTTTAGTTATTATTAAGGGTTAAATAAGTAATAGGTCCCTGAAAATAACCCAACATTCAAGTTTAGTCCCTATAAAAGTTTTCTTCAAGGTTTGGTCCCTCTAATGTTTTCCGTTTCCAAATGTAGTCCCTCCCGTTAGTTTTCACTAACGGAGGGTGACATGGCATGCCATGTGTGCTGAAATCCATTGCCAACTGTGTATCATTTGGTTGACCAGTCAAAATGTATAATTCTTTAATTTATTCTCAATTGCCTTATACGTTTGGCTTCTTCTTCTTCTCCTCATTCACGAACAAATCCCTAAACCCCCAATTCTTCTTATTCTCTCAATCTTGTTTGTCTTTATTTTTTCCATTAAGATTCGTGATGTCTACATCTTCTAGGCTCAGCAAGGTAGTTTCACGTCACTCCAAGAGTTTAAACAACAGTGAAGGGAGAAATTGTGGTTGCAAGGGAAGTTTGATTTCATACGTGTGCAAGAGGGGGAAGAATGAAGGTAGATTGTTTTGGAGATGTTCGTTTTGGAAGAATGAGGGAACGTGCAACATGTTTCTTTGGGATGATGAAATTGGAGGTGGGATTGAAGAACTGCAAGGGGGAGGGGGGGGGGGGATGTAGAATGGAGCAAGGAAGAGAGGCAAATGAAAATGGTGGAAACCTTTAAGGATCTTTATGAAAGTTCGATGAAGAAGAACAACAAGCTGAAGATGAAGCTCAAGGCAGTGGAATTCTATGGAAATTTGAAGAATTTTTTTGTTATAATTTTAGTAGCGGTGAACATGTATTTTCTGGTTAGGTGTAATTGTAGAATTGAGTGAATGACATTTGTTGTCATTGTAATGAGATTGTAATGTTTGTTTTGTTTTTAGGAGTTGTAATGTTGTATTGTTTTGAGAAAGTCTTTAAATTGTAAGAATGTTGTTATATGGTTTAGTTTGGAAAATGTAAGACCTGGTTGTGTTAAATGATATATGTTATGTACTGTTGTATTATAGGTGGTGATGCCAAATTAAATGTTGTTTTGTAATGTTTTAATGATATCTGTGTTAAATGGTATCTGTTGTTGTCTTGTTATGAAATGTTGTTTTGGTATAGATCCAAATTAAATGTTGATTTTGGTATAGATTCAAATTAAATGTTGTTTTACAGGTGGTATAGATCCAAATTAAACTGTTGTATTACAGGTTGTTTTATAGATCCAAATGAAATTTAACAACAGAGAATTTCACTCAAAAGACATGACATATATTTCAGTGACATGTAACAACAAACAATTAAACTTTAGTACCCTTACATAACATCATAGCATAGTAAGGAAATGTATTTTAGGCCTAAAGACCACTTCAGTACCCTTACATCAGAAATAAGAATACATAAAATTGACCAAAACATGATAACAGGTGTTCAAAAAACATCAGTTAAACAACAACAGGATCCACTTCATTCTGTGTGCCCCTTGGCATTGATGCCTTCATCC
The DNA here is from genome assembly GCA_022829125.1 of Lathyrus tuberosus. NCBI lineage: Eukaryota > Viridiplantae > Streptophyta > Magnoliopsida > Fabales > Fabaceae > Lathyrus > Lathyrus tuberosus. The sequence continues at coordinate 7,490,126 of JALAZF010000082.1, read as the reverse complement.
TCAGGTATAATCACAGGATCTACGTGGTCTTTCCCAGGGCCTGGCATGCTCTTTGTTTTGAGTGTCTTCAACCTCTGGCTTTCTCTTTTTTCAGGCAACCCACATTCATAGGCCTTGTATCTGCTCTGTGTCCTGATTTTTTGTGGTTCACTACTGCTTGGTTTTGACAAAGTTGTTCTTATACCAGGTGGTTTGAAAGGAGTATTCCTACCTACCTTTGGTTGACTCCCAAAGAAAACCCTTGGGCCAGTTGGAATTGGCTTAGAATTCTTGCATGGTGACTTATCAATCCTAAGAGGTTGAATGTTCAAGACAGCAGAACCTGTAAGAACAGCAGTAATAGTGTCATCTAATGATGTTGGGTTTTCCACCTCAATGCCCTCAGGCTCATCTGTATACAATTGGTCACATGTATCCTTGACAAACTCATCCTGAACAGCAGGCCTTGATGGAATTTCCTCATTGACTGCAGGCCTTGATGCAATGTCCTCATTGACACCATGTCCTGATGCAATCTCCTCATTGACAGCAGGTCCTGAATCAATTTCCTCATTGACAACAGGTCTGGATTCACTTTCCTCATTGACATCAGGCCTTGATGCACTTCCTTCTTTGGCTGCAGGCTTTGATTTCTTACCTTTCTTGTTTAATGATCCCTTAGGCCTCCCCTGCATATTAACATAACATCAACAACACTAGTATATAAAGCAATGGAATTACAATTTGAAAATAACAAAATCATTAAAGTGGTACCCTCTTTTTTGATGCCTCAGTAGTCTGACTTATTTGGGTTGGTATTGGCTGAGATGTTTCTGCTGTGCTATCTAAAGTGACTTGAGTAGTCTTGTTTGCAGCTTCTAACTCTTCCTTCAATTTCTTGCAAGTTTTTTTATTATGGCCCAACTGAAAACAGAACCTACAACTATGGCTGGTGTTTGTTCTTTGCCATCTAGTTTGATTATCTTCATTAGGCTCCCTTCTCCTCAACTTCTTGGGCCTCTCAGGTCCTCGTTTGAAACTAGGTGGCAACATTCCCTCATTATCAGTCTTGGGCCACTTGTTTTGTCCATTAAGTGGAGGGACCACAACGTATTGAAAGAAACAAGTAAAAGAAACAAAACATGGAGATGATGATAGAAACAAGTAAAAGAAACAAAACATGGAGGAACCACAACGTAATGGCACACAAGCATGGAGGGACCACAAATGTATTCTAATTAGTAACCAATTAAAGAAACAAAACAATGGGAGATAACTACATTTACCTGGGACCACAGCTTCGAATCGTGGAAGACCTACTTTGGGACCAATTCTGAGACTTGCGAAGAAATGACGAAGACGTTCTTCTGCTAGGGCACAAGGTCTTGGACGAAGAAACGATTTGGGAAAAATGACTTCTGAGCTTCTTTCTCTTCTATGTCAATGAGTTTTGTCTTTTGCTCTTCTTCCATTTCCTAATTTTCCACCGTGTCCTTATCAAAATAAAGCGTGAGCACACCTGCCATGCCATGTCACCCTCCGATAGTGAAAACTAACGGGAGGGACTACATTTGGAAATGGAAAACATTAGAGGGACCAAACCTTGAAGAAAATTTTTATAGGGACCAAACTCGAATGTTGGGTTATTTTCATGGACCTATTACTTATTTAACCCTATTATTAATTATTTTTATATTTATTTTTTATTGTTAGTATTTTAATTTAATTTTAACTTTTTTTTGTTCTACTTTTTTAATTTATGTTCTTATTTAGTTTTTATCTAGTTCAGGGCTACTAAGGTATTATTCTTATGATTGTGAATGTTAGGTAAAGGAATATATGTATAAGGGAGCAGACACTACTACAAAAAACGCTTTTTACCTTGCACACAAAATGCATAATACCTCGGCTATAGAAGCGAGATAACGAATGTCGACATGAAAACTCATCACTTATCACCTCGGTAGAATAAAATCCAAGAGGTAAAGTTATATGCACATGAGATCGAACCCCAGCAGCAACACTTTTATTATTTTTAAAACTAGTGTATCTTATATCTCGCTTTATCTTGAAAACCAATGGGTAAAATTATTTCTTTTTAAAATAAATTGTTAAATTGTTTACCCAGAATATTACATTGTTTACACAGAATATTAAAATAAAAATCAAATTCCTTAGAGATCTAAATAAAAATAAAATTTCCTAAAGATTTAGATTTTAGATCATCAAATTATTGAATCTTGGGAAAGATCAATTGTTGGGTGCAAGATTATTCTCTACGGATCATGCATGCATTTGTTTCCATTGATAAAAGGGTAAGATAATTAAAATCAATATTCAAATATATGACTTTTAGCTCAAATAAATATTTAAGAACCCAAATAACTTCCTGCTCTTGTAATCCATCATAGAGAAATTTTCCAAGAATTTTTAGGTTTCAAGCGCTTCATGTTTCATTTAGGTTAAAAATGTTAATATTCAACATGCTTTTATAATGGATATATCTTAGGTTTCACGCGGATCACTAATGACAGATAATTAAGTGTTGATAAAAATTAAATGAATGACAAAGATTTGTTTAAGGGCGTTGAATATAAAAAACGCTTAAATATCTCCTCGACCACAAAGAAAACCTAGGTGAATAAGCTATTTTTTAAAAATTATATTGTTTACACAGAATATTAAGAATCCATTGTAAAATCTGTTTCTCAATGATAATTTTTATTTTCCATGTCTAGGTCTCATGCAAGATGCTAGAGGTCTGTTTCCCAATGAGAATTTTTATTTTCTGCACTTGCAATCAATCCCAAAGAAATGTAGTAGCAACTCATGATCAAATGGACGGTGGTGAATATTTCCTCTCTTTGGGAAGGCTACATATAAGTTAGTCTTAGGGTAAAATATGTTTAGCGAGTGTTTTTATAGTAAAATATGATTATTAAACACCTCAGTTTTATTATAAAACCGAGATATTTTATTTTCTCCTTTTAACTATCACCTCGGTGATGACGAAAACCGAAGTGAATAATATTTTTTTTAAATTACATTGTTTACAAAGAATATTAAAATAAATTATTTACAACAAATCTTTACTCTTATTACTGAATATCTTCGATGATATAGAGATTTAGTTGAATTCCCTTCTTTGGTCAAAGGTTAGACTCCCTTCCTTGTTGGTTAAGCTCCATTCTTTGTGTAACTTGATGCAAGAATAATTTTCTGCACTTACAATCTATCAACTGAGTACTCTTCAAAGATTGAGCTCCCTTCTTTAACTAAGGGTTATTCAAAAAAAACAACAACGACAACATCAACACCATTATGTGAGATAGATTGCAATGGCAGAAAAAATGTTTTGTTCAAGATAGAAGAACATTGAAGATTTTTTCTGTCTTGCAATCTATCCGGAAGAATGATGCTTGCGAGTTTGGGGCGGCTTCATATTAGTAACTGTAGCGGTGAAAAATTAAGGTTAAGCTATTGATTAACTTAACTCACAAAGAAAGAGTCGCCACCGCTCTTTATTGTTTCCAAAGGAACGGGAAAGAACGAATAAAATCCACAGAAGTTTTAAAACAAAGAGATAAGGGTACGGGGGTTGGTTATGCAAAGGGAAGGTGTTAGCACCCCTCACATCTATAGTACTCTATAGGAACCTTTTGAAAATCTGTGTTTTGGCTTAAAAACCGTGTTATTTGCAAAAGACCGGGGAGATGAGAAAAGAAATGTTTTTTAAGATTTTTGTTTGACAAGACTTCTTGAGCCTCGTGCCTACAGGATAACAAGGTTCAATGGAGGATCAAAACCTCGCAGTTTGTGGTAATAATAACAAGATTGTTTGTTTTGATTGATTTTAAATGAATAGACATTTCGTCATATTCGAGTGGAAACTCAACTTACTACCCACAATTAATGAGAAAGGAACATTTTCATCATCTTAAGATGGAGGGTTTTTGCTTGGATTGAAATCAACAAGCCTATCACTCAACATCTAAGTGGAAAATGTCATCACTTCTCTACATTATTGTGGAAGTATAGGAGTTGCATCACTATAAGAACACAACTAATGACCATCCTTAGGAAAAAGTTTTAAAAAGAAAAGTGTACAAAGGCACAAAAGATTTTAATGAGTTTTGTGTTTTTTAAGTCTTTTGAAATTGTTTTGATATGCTTAAGATGAATTAGCTTTTATTAAAGAGAAAGATTTTAAAAATTACTTGACAAAGTCAAGGTTTATTGAGAAAGTGGTTCAAGTTTGAAAAAAAAGAAGGTTTTGAAAAAAGGAAGAAGATTTTGAAAATTCAAGAAGGGGAGGAGATGAAGAGATTATCCTAATGCATAAAAATAAATAGTAAGAATAAAAAGGTCTCATTGTAAGGTAGCCCAAGAGGAAGCCTTTGTGTGTGCATTGTAAACTAACCAAGATCTAGCCAGCACTTGACAAGAGTCAAAACCAACATTCCATTCCTTTGGAGTAGGCCATAAGCAATCAAGTAAGCACATAATAAGACAAGCATCAGATGAAAAAAGAATAACTACTACGGAAAACACAGACAACAACTGTTGGAAAAGATATATTATCACGCAGGATCGGCCGTTGTTACGTAGCATGTGGTTGTATGTTGGGTATTTACAATCACGGTCCAGTGCCTGTGTTAGAAAACTGAAAAGCGCGCTACCTATAATCACAAATGTTTTAAATACCCGTTGTGAAAGGTCTATCAGCATTTTTTCCACATGTTTTTCCTGAATACATTTATAACTTTCATCACAATATACAATATTAAATATTTTAACACAACAACATCAAGAACAACAAGATTAACAAGAATAATAAAAACAATAACAAGAAGAAGAACAACAACAATAATAACAATAACAATAACAACAACAAGAACACCATGAACAACAAAAACAAAAACAAGAATGACAAGAACAATAAGAACAATAACAAGAACAACAAAAGCAATAACAACAACAAAAACAGCAACAAGAACAAAAATAAGAATAACAACAAGAACAACAAGAGCAACAACAAGAACAATAAAAACAACAAAAATAATAAGAACGACAAGAACAATAAGAACAATAACAAGAAAAATAAGAACAATAACAACAACAAGAACAAAAATTAGAATAACAACAAGAACAACAACACGAACATCAAGAACAACAACAACAACAACAATAAAAACAACAAGAACAACAACAAAAGAAAGAACAACAACAACAAAAACAATACGAACAACAATAAATAAAAGAATTGTAAACAATAACATTTTGCTTGTAGAATTGTTAAACAGGAACAAACTGTAACACATTAATGGAAGCAATGTTTCTGAGTTTCGTTTGTGGAAGATGAAGTTTGTCTAAGTACGTCTAGGGTAAAAGTAAATGAACTAAGAGCGTTATATATATATATATATATATATATATATATATATATATATATATATATATATATCTTTAAAAAAAAAGAAGGCGCCACCAATAACCACAGTTGATTTAAATACCCTTGGTGAAAGGTCTGTCATCATTTTTTAAAAATAAGTAAATAACAAAAAATGTTGGTACTGGGATTTGAACTCATGACCATATGCCAATTTTCACCACAGGTATTAAATCAACCGTGGTTATAAGTGGTTAAATAAAATAAAAAAAATGAAAACAGGTTATACACCACTTTTCTGTAGTAATGCTTTGATTACGGTTGTTATATTCAACCATGGTTAAATAATTTTCAATTATTTATTTATTTATGAATTTAAGTGACATGTGCTTTTTGTAATAGGAAAAATGGAAAGAAAAAAATATAGTTGCTAGGATTTGAAGATTGTAACACTTACTTTATCACAACAGTTGTTTATCTCAACCGTGATTAAATAACTTTCAAAAAAATAAATAATATATCAGGCGTATCCAGTTTGCGATATTACAACGATGGAAAGCATAATTGCAGTAGTATTATGTTACAGAATGTGTATTTTGTAGTAGTGAACTCAAACTAAAAGGTCAAAACTATGTATCAGAGCCTAGTCTTCAAAGGTCAACAAAAGGTCTCAAGTATCAGAAGAATCCAATAGCATAGGGAAAAGTAACTAAAGTCCATAGGTCCAAAAATAAAACTCCAAGTCAAGCTAAGGATAATAACCATTAGTCCAAAGATTAGAGAACCAAGTTTTTTTAGGGGTTTTCCTTTATTAATTTCTTTAAATGAAAAAAAAATGCCCAAGGGGTAAAAGGAAAAAGAAGCATAAACATAAACAATATGAAATGTAATGCTAAAAATAAAGGCATAAAATGCAAAGATCAAGAAATTAAATGACAAGAAAATTAAATGACATAAAGTAAAGTTAGCACAATAATAATGTTTGTATTGGTGTTAGAGTTAATGATCCGATTCGGGACAAATTTAGCACTATGTTAAGCAATTGTAGCACAATCTATTAGGAAAATCATACTATGAGAGGTCGTTCAATAAGAATTTATGTATCATACATGTTAGAGATATGGTAGAAACCATACTCCTAAAACATGTAGCACAAGTAAAAACCAAGGGGGGATCAAGCACTAAGGCAGGGAGATTGGTCAATTACATCAATCATTCTTCATGATAACTTAGGAAAAACTTATGCATCAATCCAAATGATCATCAACTTAAAGTACTAAAAATGATCCAAATAAGTTTGAATTGATGAAGATTCATCCAACCTCATCAACACCCAAACTCCATTGAGATTTAGGAAGATTTTGATCAATCGAATCATAATCCAAGTCAACAGTAGTTAAACAATATTTAAAAAAAGCAATAATAAACAAATAAAATGCATTAAAATGATTTTAAAATGAAAATAAAAGGGAAAATAGAAAAGTAACATCAAACTATCAAATAAAGGGCAAACAAAAATAAAGAAAAATCATATATGACTTAAAGTGTCTTTAGGAATTTTTGGAATATTTTTTAAAACAGAAAACTATTTTTAATCCAATTAAAACAAGACAAATAAGAGAAAATTAAAAGAAAATAGAAAAAATGAAAGTGAAAATCTCAAAAAATTACACAAAGTGTGAAATGAGAAGAAATATTTGTAAGAATTTTTTGATACTTTTTGAGTGAAAGTTTGAATTAAAATGAATTTTATAAGATAAAAGCAAAATGAACAAAATAAAATAAAAGAGAAAAAAAAGAGAGTCATCAAATTGAAGTCATTTAGCCAAAGTACGCGTACCTAAGGGATCTGATCAAAGGCACATGGTGGACCTTTCTTGAAAACATGCATAATATCAAATTTAAAAAACAAACACCTCTGATCAACTTCTCTGGTGGCTTGCTCACCGGAGTTTGGCAAATTACAAAGTTAGATAATGAAACCTATGTCATTGTGACCGTCTCATCAATGCAAACTCAACCATATGCTTCACTTTCATTTATTGAAAGTGAGCATGGGGAATTTTGGAGAAAATTCAGTGCAAAACAAAACACGAAAAGTAAAATTAAATGACATATACAATCAACTAAAGCAAAATAAATTAAGGGAAAGCATCAGAGAGTATCACGCTACAATGTGGTAACTTATTTGAGTGAAAACGAAACCTCTAACTACCTTGTCCAAATACGATCGGAAGATGCTGCAAGGTGGATTTGGTTAGCACAATTCAGAGGCTCTCAAGGCTTGCTTCTTGTTTCTTTAGCTTCAGAGGATGCCGAGGGTGCTAATGGACTCAAGAAATGGAGTTGAAATTTCTTAGAATTTGAGAACGAATTCTCAAAATTTTAGTGAAAAGTGTGAGCTCGAGCAGAGGTTTTGTGGGCTTTCTAAGCTTGAAATTGAGTGCAGAAGCTTCCTCTATTTATAACTGAGGTGAATGAATGAAATATGTGTGAGAATTAATTAGAATTTGTGTGATCCCATGTGAAAAGCTTGTGATGAAAACTTGATTCCAAAGTCAATAAAAATGTAGCCAAAACCTTACTATTTTAGGTTATTTTTACTCAACAATTATCACTTAACATCATCATGGACAAAACGCGTGCAAAGCTTGGTTCAATTTGGAGTAATTTGTGATTTACAAATTCTGACTATGACCAAAATTTAGTTCCATGAGGCCAATTTCAAACCAATGGAAAATCTTGTACACTTGACTTTTAATGCTCATTCTTTTTGCAAAATTATCATATCACAACAAATAATACAATGTGGAAAGAAAGTATTTATTTGGACACCTAAGTAAAAATTTATGAGCTGATAAAGTTGGCACCATGACCTGTAATTAGAAGTAAAAAATTTCTAAGTCAAAAATGACCTATAATGTCTTCAAACTTTTCATGGATTTCCAAGCATAATTGGCCTTTGATCCTTGAAACAAACTTGTAGAGGGCATCAAATATGATAATTGGAAAAAAGATCCGCCCACAAAAGTTGAAATTGAGAGAATTATGATCTTTGGAAGTTAGACAAATAACACTTGAATTTAGGTCAAATTTCACTAAGTCCACAAAGTGACCTATAATGTTTCCAAACTTTTGATGAACTTCCAAGCATAACTGGCTCTTGACTTGTATAGAGAACTTGGAGAAGATGCCAAGAAGAGTCATTTTCCCAAAGAAGCACTCAAAAATGTTGAATTATGAAGAAGTTATGATATTTTAAACTTTGACTTGAAATGTTGACTTTTTAGGTCAAACCTCTTTGAACAAACTTTCAACCTTGGACTTTTCCTTGCATTTCAAGGTACATTAATGATCATATGAACTCAAAATGATGTACTGTTGATTGTCCATTGATTAAACTTGAAATGGCTTGATGAAACTTGTTGACGAAGGCATGGAAATAAACACATAAGCCTTTGAAGTTTCTTGAGAAGCAAGCTATCAAACTAATATCATTGATCAAATGAAGTTGAATGATACTTGAGACCTTATGCTTTGAGATTAGAGGTCATGCTTTGATAAATATCCTTTGAAAATCAATGGTTGACCACACTTTGACTTGAGGAATTCAAATCCTAGCTGAGGAGACAATTACTTGATGCTCTTGATTCGAAACCCTACCTTGCAAAAGAAACAGAAAGGGACAAGGCATATATTTTTTGTATTTTGATTAATGTTTAGTGAATTATAAAGCGTATAAGTACAAAAAATGTAAAAGGATACATAAGGAGGGCTAGATGATCTCTTTAAAGGAATACCCAAAAATGAGAGGGTTAGGAGACAAACAAGTTTATGATCCTGATGCATTGCAAGGATGCAAATGAGGTGGGATCTTAGGGGAAAAAATTAGGGTATAATAGATGCCCCTATTTAAGTTTCTTCTATCCGGAGATATCAAGATTGACATCTTCAACTCGACGAGATTGAAGATACTTAAATACAGAAGACCCAATTTTGGTCCTAAGATACCACAAAATGTTCATGATATGAATGCATGCACAAGACTGTGTGGGAAAGAGGTGCCACAAGAGACAAAATATTGTTGGGGAAACTTAGCAAAGGAAACAGAAACTCCGCAAGGAAAAAACAAAAAGAGATCCAGTTGGGGAATACAAAATTCAACAAGAGATGGGAAAGTGTGTAGATGAAACTACGACTTAAAATTGCTGGAGATAAAGAGAAAATAGGAGATTTTCCAGGAAAATAATCAATGGTAAAGACTCGACTCGGGAATAGCTATGCATGGAAATAAACCAAAACACAGTTAGAGCAGACAACAAAAGTAAGATTCCACTGAGGAAAACTTAACAATACAAGCAGCAAAAAGATATACCCACTCCACAGGGGGATAAAATCGGAGAGGCAATGGATCACTGACTCTATTGGGGAATGAAACCCTGGACAGGTAGTGAGAAAAATAAAGAGGATATGGAATCCACCGGGGAATCTCAAAGGGAAATTCATTCACTCTACTGGAGAAGAACCTCCTAGGTAGACAATGAGAAAAATGAATCACTATGAACTTATACTTGAAGGTAGTAAATATGATAATACCGACTCAAAGAATGATGGTAAACGAAGATTAACATGATAACAAGGTTCCACTATTTTTTGGTATTCCACCTAGAATGAGTCTCAGCTTCTTCTTTAATCAAGTCTCAAACTTGAAAAATGTAACAGAAAAACTTCACAAAGGATAGACATTTGCTGGAGATAATCAATAACTCTACTGGGTATACTCAAAAGAGGTGTGAGCAGGTCAGATCACACAACATACTTCTCAAATAATGAGACAACCATCTGTTAGGGACGAAGGATTTACTGGATCGCAACGGAATTCTCAATTAAGGATATAAACACATGTTCAAATAACGAACTGATTCGAATTGATAACAAGCTTCCACTATTATAATAGGGCTCGACTTCTTCTTTAATCAAGTCTCTCACTCAAAAAAGGACCAAATACAAGTTGTCTCTGTTAAAAGGAATGACACCTGATAAGAGTTAGCACAAACTTCCCAAATCTCTGGTCATCAGCCAAGAATGGGTGACAGTTTCTTCTTTAATCAAGCCTTAAACTCAAAAAAGGACCAAATACAAGTTGTCTATGCTAAAGGGACTGCCACCTGCTAGGAATTAAGAGTCAATAACTCTACCCGGGATCTTCAAAAGAGATACAGGTAGGTTTGATTGCACAACATACTTCTCAAATAAAGAGACAACAATCTTTTGGTGATGATCAAGATTTCACAAAAACGTCTCTAACGGGAATATGCTAGAGAGATGCCATTTGATGGAAAAGTTGATGGAGTCACAACAGGCTTCTCAAATAAAGCGATGCCACATGTTCAAATAACGAATCCAGGGCTTCACTTGATTGGATGAGGGTAAAGGATTTTACAAAAACTTCTCTGCTGAGGATAAACTGGAGAGATGCCATTTAATCTGAAAATACATATTTGGGGACATACATGCTGCTCAAATAAAGAGACTTCCACTAGAAGTCACACAAAAGTTGAAAATAGCAAACAAGCTTCTCAAAGAGACTTCCACTTGTTACAAGATAAGGCTTACCATGTTGTGGACATACAAGCTTCTCGCATAAAGAGATCGCCACTTGCTATCAGGCAAAGATTTCAAGAGAGTGCTACCATAACATTGCTGAGAAAACAAAATCTTTAACTTTTGATGGGGAATCATAACCAGATTTTTGCAGAGAAAAATAAAAATCCTCAAAGGTACAAAATAAATCCGTCTCATCATCCAAGTTTCATAGCCTAGAGAGATTCAGAATAAATGCTGCATGAGACCAAAGTTCAATCCAGGAGCAAACTGGAGAGAAATGGTCAAACAAGACTCTACCTAATGAGGAAATAACTTAGCTAGAGAGTGGTTCCATCCAGATAATGAGCTGGAAAGGAAAAATAATGTAAAACTCTTCCACGATGAATAAACTCGGTGGGGAATTTGAAAGGATATACACTTTCTTCTTAAGGTAGACACTTTAATGGAGAGAGGACATACACTCTGTGGGGGATAATAGCACCAGAGAGAGTGGATAAGAAACATCAAGAAATGCGAGATGAGCGTGAATCTTCATTCAGCTATGCATGATGTATGTATGAATGAATGAATGTATAAATAAATGAATGTATGTATGCTGACAAAACAGTCACAGAGATAAACTAGGGATGACTAAATCATTAGAGTACAACCAGATACTCGGCTAAATCTCAACAAGATGGATATACTACTGGAGATTTTGCTGAAAGTCCTACTAAGGATTCAGCTAGGGATAGACAGAAGCCATTGAAGGAACGAAGTCCTTCTTCAAAGCTCACGTCTCTAGGGAGAGGACAATACTCCTTGGGAGAAACCCAAAGTTCATTCTTCTAACATCAATAATCCACTGATGTGATAATAACATGAACTCCGTTTTGAGGGAATGGAGAGATCTGCTTGGGAAACATAACAACACAAATCTTCTAAACTCTTCTTGGAGAAAAGAAAAACCATACAAAATTCCGCTATGGGAAGATGAAGACTTACTAGGGATACACACAGAGCAAAATTCTTCGGGGAAAATCGACCTCTGAGAGGAATAACACTTGCATCAACTCTGTTAAGGGGATGGAAAAAACTAGTTGGAGTAAACACAACATGAATCTTGCAAAAGACGACCTTTGAGAGGAAAATTACATCTTTGCCGAAACTCTGTTATGGGAGAAGGTGGGTCTGCTGAGGATCATCACCACAAAAATCCTTCAAAAACCAAGAATAATAATTGCATAAACTCCGCTGAGGGGTGTATACCTGGGGAGCATCAAAGAAAACTCCTTGGGGATTAACAACCTTTGAGGAAAACATCCTGGACTTGTAGGGGAAACTAAGAAGTTAACAACATAACAGAAAGTCAACCCGCGGGGGATTTTAAATCAAAACTCAACACAAGGTGAGAGAAAACCCAACAGTTGACCGCTATCTCAACATTTCTTAGTAGGAAATATTGCTCTAAATTTAGTACTTGGGTGGCACACAAAAGCAACAAAACCATAACAGAGAGGGTAAAACCTGCATGGGATTCTACATCAAATCTTAACACAAAGAGGGATAGAAACCAACAATCTGAATAAAACTTCACAACTTCACATATCTGCTTGATCACAATCTGGCAAGAGAATCACACTCAGTTGGAGAAATCTGAATCAAGACTTAGTTGGGAAAACCTGGGTTCAAGATTCAACTGGGAAATATTGAATTCAATACTAAACAAGGGAACACCCAAACTAATGCTCAACTGGGAGAACCTGGATCACAAAGCCCAACATATCATAGCAACTTGGAGGAAACCATTATCTGATTAACAACTGTAGGGGAAACCTAAATACATCCACAAGAACAACTCCGCTTGGGAGAACACTGAGTTATGCACTTTGATATTTTACCATTCTTGGAATAACTGTTGACATTCCTTTTTGTATTCACAAATCAAAGGATTTTTTTTTTGTAATTTTCAAAAGCGTGATTGTTATTTATCTTTTGTTTCAATAATTATTATAAAAAATAAATGAAATTTTGCAAAGCAAAAATAAATATAAGAATTGCAAACAATTGAAAAGAGGCTTAAATTTCATTGATAGAATGGTAGTCCGCAAATGGCATGACTCCATGGATCATTACAAAGCTGGAAAATTGAAAATAAAAGAAAAGGCTACATTGAAATACAATGACCATTATTCTTCCTAACAACTTTGAATTCCATTGTGCTTAAAACTTCTATCGAGAATGATGAGAGTGAGAATCCTTGATGGGCAATGTTGATTCAAGTGATCAAGTCTGGCCTGATGCAGATACTTGCCATAATCCCTAACTTTTTCCTAGATTTCCCTTTCGGGTTTTCAATCTACCGGGATGATTATTTTTTGTTTATGTCTCTAATTTTTGCTTGGACCACCCTTTCGGGTTTTTCAACTTAGCGAGTTGTTCTTTTATTTTTTTTCTAAGCGAAGTATTTCTTAATTGCATCGGCATTCACAAGACGACAGAGCTCCCCATCATCCATAGTCGTAAGAATTAATGCACCTCCAGAGAAGGCTTTCTTAACAACATATGGGCCTTCATAATTAGAAGTGCACTTGCGTCTAGAATCAGTGTTGAAAGACAATATATTTTTTACCACGAGGTCACCTTCTCTGAATACACGAGGTTGAACCTTCTTATCAAATGCTTTCTTCATTCTTTTATGATATAAGTGACCATGATACAAAGTCGTCATCCTCTTATCTTCAATCAAATTCAATTGATCATATATGCTTTGACACCATTGAGCCTCAGACAACTTGACTTCCATTAAGAATCGTATTGATGGGATCTCAACCTCTACGGGGAGCATTGCTTTCATGCCATACACAAGTGAGAAAGGGGTTGCCCCTGTTGAAGTGCGGAAGGATATACGATACCCATGCAAAGCAAAAGGCAGCATCTCATGCCAATCTTTATATATCACAACCATCTTCCGGATAACCTTCTTAATATTCTTATTCGCAGCTTCAATAACCCCATTCATCTTAGGTCTATTAGGAGAAGTTTTATGATGTTCAATCTTGAAATCGTCACAAAGCTCTTTCATCATCTTATTATTCAAGTTCGATTCTTGATAAACCTAACTACAACCTGCTTGGTCATATTAGCATAAGATGTTGCTTTAACCCATTTGGTGAAGTAATCAATAGCCACCAGAATGAAACGATGTCCATTCGACACTTTGTGCTCAATCATACTAATCATGTCAATTCCCCACATAGAGAAAGGCCATGGAGATGAAATAAAATTGAGAAGAGTCAGAGAAATATGAATCTTATCAGTATAAAACTTACATTTATGGTATTTCTTCACATATTCACAGCAATCAGATTCCATTGTCAACCAATAGTAACCTGCCTTTAATATCTTTTTAGCCATTGCATGTCCATTGGCATAAGTACCAAACGATCCTTCATGACCTTCTTGCATTAACATGTCTGCTTCGTGTCTATCCACACATATGAGCAAGACCATGTCAAAGTTTTTCTTATACAACATATCTTCATTCAGAAAGAAATTGCCCGCCAATCTTCTCAAAGTCTTCTTATCTTTGTTGGATGCCCCAAGTGGGTACTTCTGACTTTGGAGGAAACATTTAATATCATGATACCAAGGCTTATCATTTGTGACTTCTTTTGCTGCAAACACATGCACAGATTTATTGATAATCCACTTTTAGTGTGTTATTATTATCCCTTTTTAATTTTGATTTTGTTTTTAAATTAAGAGTTTATTTATTTAATTTTAATGTTTTTAGCTTATTTTGCTTTTAGCACAATGGGTGATCCTTTTGTATTTTTCACGTGTGTTTTTATTTTGAAAGACAGATTTTTAGAAAAGCTGAGGCATGCCTGGTCTAGGCATCATATGGAAGTTAGAGTGGAATGGAGAATTACAAAGTTGCTAAGGACCACAAGCAGAAAATGGCCAAGAGCTTGAGGGGTCACATTTCTAGGGCTTGCATGGAAGAATTGAGCTTGGAAAAATTGGGAAATCAAAAGGATAAGATTAAATGCACAAAGGGACAAAAAGCATAGTACGGTGGGGACCACCTCTGCAATATCACGCGCTACACACCAGCATTGTGCTACCTGCACCTCTGCGCCACTACCTGCTACAGCAGGCTGCAACAGACGCCTTGTTCCCCACAAATGTTTGTACCAGGAAGCTTGCTCGCTAAGAATCAAGGACAAAAAAAGAATGTTTTGATTTGATTTGGGCTAAACCTTGTTTGAATCAAAGGCCCATGATCCAAGGCCTACATTCTCTCACATCCACACTCAAGTGTATAAAAGCTGACCTTAGGATTTCGAATAGGAGTGCAACGTACACAAGCATTATAGTTCAAAATTAGTTTATTTCAGTTGAGGGTTAGTGAGAAAATAGAGAGAGTTCTTCTTCTCATCCAATCCTATATTCACTGTTGAGAGCTGGCGCGACTGGAGACGTAACTTGCTGTTTATCCAATACAAGAGCTCTCTAAGTTACTTTTAGGTTGTCATTTCTTTTACAACTTTTGTTTAAGCATGTTTCCTAATACTTTCAGTTAAGTAGTTTGTACTTTGCTCATCATGAGCTAAACACTTGTTTAATGAGCAATGTGAAGTTAATATAATGTTGCCTTTATGTTAAAATGATGTGATGTTATGTGCCTTATTTTGTTATGTGTTTTCATGCTATAAACCTGACCCTTTGAATGATCAACTTAGAAAAAGGTAAAAGCTTGTTGTTGTGAGAGATCCATCAACAAGTGGATTCCATAACAAAAGTGGTTAACAAGTATGATAGAGATATTCACTTAATTAACTTTCTTATAGATAAGAAGTTAAGGCCATAAAGAACTTTCAAAATATAAACCAGCCATATTTTAGGGTTATAAGTGAAACTTAGAGACTTGTTCCCTTGCCCCATTAATGCTTGCATTGATGTTGTAGAGACACACACCAAGATCACATTCTGATCTTTTGAGGCACGACACATCTCGTTATATACACATTCTGGCTACTACATATTAATGGATCGTAGCTCATCATTCTCTCTCTTGAGTTTACCAACCCTATCTTTATTTCATTTAGTTCAGTGTTATGGACACTTCTAATTTGTTACCAATTATTATTTGTTACCTTGCTCATACTTGTTTTAAACAAAGATTACTTACAAGTGTTCAATATTAACCTCTTCACTCCCTGTGGGTACGATATCCTTACTATTATCACTTGTTGCAATAAAACATACATGTATACTTGCATGTGACACCATAGCCTCATTTAATTGCAAATAACTATCAAGGCACATAACATTGATCTTAGGTGTGTCATTCTAACGATTCATATTAAACATAGAAGACAAAGTAGACAAAGCATCTGCCATCTGGTTCTCTTCACGAGGTATATGATGGAGCTCAACTTTGTTAAAGAAAGTCAATAAACTCTTTGCATAATCTTTGTAAGGAATCAAACCAGGATGACGAGTCTCCTATTTTCCTTTAATCTGATTAACCACCAGGGCTGAATCTCCATAAACGTCGAGGATCTTAATTCTTAAATCAATAGCTGAGGAGACAATTACTTGATGCTCTTGATTCCAAACACTACCTTACAAAAGAAACAAAAAGGGACAAGGCATATATTTTTTTTGTATTTTGATTAATGGTTTGAGAATTATAAAGCATATAAGTACAAAAAATGTAAAAAGATACACAAAGAGGTGTTTGACGATCTCCACAAAGGCATACACAAAATTTAGAGGGTTGGGAGACAACCAAGTTTATGATCTTGATGCATTGAAAGGATGCAAATAAGGTGGGATCTTAGGGGTAAAAATTAGGGTATGACAGTATGGATTAGGGTAAAATCTATTTAACGAGTGATTTTATAGTAAAATCTTATTATTTTATACCTCTGTTAAATAAAAAACCAAAGGGTTAGAACAGTATGTTTACACTTATAAACAAATAAAATCATAAACTACAATAGTTGGGAACCAAAGCTTGAACAAAGTTGTTTTTTGAGCTCTGTCTTTTGAAAAATCGAGGGAATTTATGGTTTTTTATTTTTTAAATAATAAAAAACCACTACGGGAAAAGAGGGAAAATATGGCGCTTTTTTTGCCCTATAAAAGCGCTTAAATGCGATGTCTAAGCCTGCGCTGTCGTAGGTAAAGACGACGCTTTTTTATTTATGAAAAAGCACTCTTTAAAATGGGACTTTAGACAGCGCTTTTAAAAGCGCTGTCTAAAGTATACGTTTAAAATTTTAAAATTTTTTTTTATAAACTTTAGAAAGCGCTTTTTCCTTCAAAAGCGTTCTCTAAAGGTGCTTTTAGACAGCGCTTTTGAAAGCGATGCCTAATGTATACGGAAAATGATTTTTTTATATACCTTTGGAGAGCGCTTTTCCCTAAAAGCGCTCTCTAAAGTATACCTATAATTTTATTGATTTTTTCTACGTATAAAAAATCCCATTTTAGCCATTTTTTTTATGCAGAAACCTGCATAGTTTCAAACCTGCATTTCTTATAGAATTTCTTGCAACAACAGAATTCTTATACATTTCAATAAATAGAATTCTTGCAACAACAGAATTCATATACATTTCAATAAACACATAATTTCCTTCTATTCACAAAACTAGAATTTACAACAGAATTCTTACATCAAAATTCTTGCAACAGAATTTACAACAGAATTTCCTTCTATTCACAAAACTAGAATTTACAACAGAATTCTTCTTGCAACAGAATTTCCTTATATTCACAAAAATAAAATTTACATTCACAAAACTATACATTCAAAGAATTCTTCTTAGAAGAAAGAATTCGCACAATTCTTCCATAATATAATTCAATTGTTTCCTTGTGTAACAAGAACACGCCATATCTTCGAAATACTACATAACAAAACAAAATACACATTATTTAGTTAAAAATAATAAATTATATGACATATCCGATAAATATTAAAATAAATCCTAAGTTATAAAACCATGCATACCCTAATAGGAATCTCCAATTATCCCATTTGAAGGATTTCTCTCATGAACCTCAAAACGAAGTACCGCAGTCTATGCCATTACGCTGACGAGGGCACTACACATAGACAAACAAATAAGAAATAATATATAGATGTTTTGTGTTATTAAGTAGCATCACTAATAAGCAATATTGTGAAAATTAATATACCTCCACTTTGACCCATGTAATATTGGTTGATCTAGCCCGTGCTACTCGAGTCTCTCTTTGTGCACGGTATAGTAGTATAGCTCTATAAAAGAAAAATGTAAACTTAGAACAATGTCACATAAATAATTAAATATACAAATACACACGAATATTTCGGACAATCTCACTTACGTGTCAACCACATCCTTCATATTCTGATATGTGGACCAATCAGTATCCAATGAATTAAGATAATAGACCACTTCTGTTATAGGATTAATGGCAACCAACAACTAGTGTCCACTATAAAATATAACAAAAGTTTAGATGGATAATTTCTACGCAAAAGATACAAATTAAAGATTAGAATGAAATTATAATGAAAATCTTACCCGTTTCTTGTATTATACGGTAAAAGAAACAGACTTTCTGTGTTGCTGGCCATAAATCGCTCAAGTAAGTGGTCTCTTACTTCAATTGAATTCATACCAATTCTCGGTGCATTACCAAGGCTGCAAGAGAAGAAACGGAATTTGTTTGACAAATCCGTCCCCCGCATGAATTTTTCATACATGCACCTTAAATAAAAACATAATAAACATTAGACTATTATCATTGAAATGTGTAAATAAATTGTTCAACTAAATAAATAATAGATTGATTGGAGTACCAGATGTATGAATGCATAACACCGATGCCTAATTCAGTAAGATTGAAAACCTGATCCATGTCCTCTTTTCCGATTATCTCGGAATGAGGAAAACCAAAAACACCTTCGTCCATGTTGATTTGATGAATAACACCTTGCATCAAATCTGACATTGACAAAAGTGTTTCTAGACACGTTTGAAAGTGAGGTCTTTTTTCCTTCACGGTCCTTGTAGGAGCTTTTTTCTTGCCGGTCTGTTGTGAAGGTTGAGCAGGAACCTAACAATCATATAAGTTAGGTAAAGTAGAAAATCATGAATTCGGATAATAGAATAACACTTAAAAGCTACCTCTCTGTGTGATTCAACAGACTCGTTTTGCAGCAAAACCCCTTTATTCTTTGCTGCAGATTTTGTAGGAGTCTAACATTACCATGTAAAAAAAATGTAAGTAATGGTTCAGAATGATTTTCATAATTGTTCAGAATTGACATTGGAATACTAAGAGATTCGTAATGGTTTTCAACATACCTCATCACCTATGGAAATGAGGTCTAACGGCCATGCAAAAAACGAACCTATTGCATCCCGCAGCAATGTAACCTCTGAAACCGAGTCTGGTATCAGTAGTAACCGTATCTAAAGCGATATCAACCGACACTTTCAGATAACCTTGTGGGAGCAGATGATGGTGAAGTAACGCTCCCACAAAGTTATTCACCTTTCCCTTGCCAACCATGCGATAAGTCAGAAATGACAAATACAGCTGGCAAGATGAAATGCCCTGAAGCAATAATAAATATGCAACTGTTAATATGTATAAAGGTCAAATAAAATAAATGTGTTAATTTAATTAAAATAAATATGTGCTAATTACCTCGGGAATTTTATTTGGAGAATTGATACTAGCTTTGTCACTAGCATCTTTCAAACCGGAACCGCGCCTTTCCGCCTCATATCTCTCTTTATCCTGCTGCAATGCTTGGACTTGCGCTTGTAGTGCCATCACAGTTTGCATGATTTCTTGGGTGGTGGGATTTTTTTTCTTTGATTACTTATACAAGGATGATGGAGTCACACCAAATCCTTTACCTCTCACCCGACCGGGATACTCAGGAACATTTAGTACTCGACTAAGAATGCTCCTGCAATCATCCTCACCTGCGGGTATGGATTTAGATAGATTCTCCTGAAATTCATTGACATATCGAAAATTATTAGTGGGGATTAAAAATTAATTATAATTTAATAAAATTTCAATTAACTTTGAGACATAATGTTATACTTACACATTCTTTATAAACATGCTGAACATCTTCTGTAACAGCTCCACCCTTACCCACGCGAGCTTCCTTCCACAAAACATGGTCCTCAAACTTAGAAGTATAAAATAATTAAACTTAAACCATCATTCAAAACTAAATTAAACTTGCATACAATGTAATCGACGTAAATCATAACCAATAATCAATCCTAATAAATCAAACATGAAAATCAGGCTCTGATACCACTTTTGGAATTAATTTAATAATAATTATAGAAACATGCTCAATAGCAAAGATTAAAATTATAATCTTACTTTAGTGGGGAAACCATACGAGCCCATATATAAACTAGGATTTACAACATGTTAATTTTTCAAGAAATGATATTATTAATACTTGGATAAACGAATCATTGACACGACACCTTTATATTTTCCTAAAACACAAAGTAAAGAGATACGAATGAGGAGCACCAGTTGACTTGTGGTTCTTCCTCAATCGGTACTCCTAATACCTTGAACTCTCTTCAGATAGGGAGAAGAGGTATATTGTCTGTGTATGGTATAGTGGGGATCGTATCCAATATATATGGTGATGGCCAATTAGGGTTCCCATTATTCTGAAATGGGTCATCCTGACATCCACTCATATTTGAGCTCATATTCAATTAATTAATTAACTAATTACTAAATAGAAATCTAATTAGCCTTTTAAATTTATTTGACCACTTAATCAATTAAGACTCTTAATTTTAATAAATATCTAATATAATTAAAATATATATGCCCACATAATATTTATTGAATATATCAAATAACTAATATTTAAATTATAATATATTTCAACAATCTCTCACTTGAGCAATATATTTTTAATAATTATATCACAACTCTTTAGGCGCACATCTGAATGCTATTTATTTTTAGATTTCAACTTTACAATCTGGTCCACCTCTTACATCAATAATGGGACCACCATGGCTGTTGTCAGTGACTTATTACGTGACAGAACCCCGACGACCACCATATAAATGTACTTGATGACATAGATCGCTATGGATGAGTGACATGGAAATTAAATGTAATGTGATCTCTAAATCATGCCAATATCTAATTAATTAATTAATTATTAAATAGAAATCTAATTAGCCTTTTAAATTTATTTGACCGCTTAATCAATTAAGACTCTTAATTTCAATAAATAGCTAATATAATTTAAATATATGTGCCCACATAATAATTATTGGAATATATTAATTAAATGATATTTAAATTATAAAATATTTCAACATGTTGCTCCCATGAAAATTAATAACCATATTTAACAAATAAAATCAGGACTTCCGTAATTAGAGACAAGATCCCTTAATGTGTGGATCCAATGATTAACCTTGACATTGTCAATCATTGTAATTTGTGTAATTACCAATCAATGGCTGTCAGTATTATTTGTTGCCTTATTTGCTTGTAGTATCTTAATGCTAGCCTTAATCATAGGATCGTGTATTGCTAGCATTTGTTATATATGGACACTGTATTCATCAGATCAAATATATCATTCATTATCTCTCATAACATTTTCTAACTTGGCGTCAGAGCTCTTAAGCCCTGAAGTCCCTTGATCCAATACAAATCATGGCATCCGCTGCAAATTCAAAGTCCAAAAATGATCTCCCATCCTTTGTGTCTGTCAAGTTGGACAAAGATAACTATGCACTATGGAAATCCTTGGTGATCTCTATAGTCAAAGGTTGCAGGCTTGATAGGCACATGCTAGGGACAAAGAAGTGTCCTGAAGAATTCATAGCTTCTGCAGATTCAAGTAAAAAGCCAAATCCTGCTTTTGAAGATTGGCAGGCTAATGATTCACAACTCCTTGGATGGTTGATAAATTCAATGACTATTGAAATGGCAATGCAGTTGCTGCACTATGAAATCTCAAAACAACTTTGGAATGAAGCTCAAAGCCTAACAGGTGCACACACAAGGTCTCGAGTCACTTACCTTAAATCTGAGTTTCATAACATCAGAAAAGGAGAGATGAAGATGGAGGAGTATGTAGTCAAAATAAAGAATCTCGCTGACAAGTTTAAACTTGCAGGCAGTCCCATTTATAACTCAGATCTAATCATTCAAACCCTGAATGGTTTACATTCTAACTACAACCCTATGGTGCTCAAGCCATTTGATCAAACTAGTCTCACTTGGGTTGATCTACATGCTCAATTGCTGACCTTTGGGAGTAGACTTGATCAACGGAATAACCTAACCAATCTAACCCCTAATGCTTCAGCAAATGCTGCCAACAAAACTGATTACAAAGGCAACAAATTCATCACAAACAAGAACTGGAGAGGTTATAGTAGCAACTGGAGAGGCTCTAACTTCAGAGGTTGGAGAGGAGGCAAAGGAAAAGGAAGAATGTTTAAGCCAACATGTCATGTTTGCTACAAGGTCGGGCACACAACAGTAAATTACTACTACAAGTTTGATAAGTCTTATTCAAACTCAAATTATTCAGCAGGTAGTGACAGATAAGGAGCACACAATGCCTTCCTAGCATCACAAAGCTCTCTTCAAGATTATGATTGGTACTTTGATGGTGGTGCAAGCAATCATGTGACACACCAAACTGAAAAATTCGAGGATCTAGCAGAACCTCATGGTAAGTACTCATTAATAGTTAGAAGTGGTGAAAAATTGAAAATTGTTGCCACAGGTTCCTCAAAACTAAACTCACTTAACTTACATGATGTCTTGTATGTGCCCAACATTACCAAAAATCTATTAAGTGTGTAGAAATTAACTGCTGACAATAACATTCTGGTTGAGTTTAATGCAAATTGTTGCTTTGTGAAGGACAAGTTTGCATGGAAGGAAATTCTAAGAGGGACACTTAAAGATGGCTTGTATCAGCTCTCAAGGACTGAAAAGAACCCGTGTGTTTATGTATATCTCAAGGAGAGCTGGCATAGAAGGCTCGGTCCTCCAAATAATAAAGTCTTAGATGGAGTCTTGAAAAATTGTAATGTCAAACTATCACCTAGTGATCGTTTTAACTTATGTGAGGCTTGTCAATATGGAAAAATGCATTTTTTACCCTTTAAAAACTCTTCCTCTCATGCTAAGGAAATTCTTGAATTAGTTCATACTGATGTCTGGGGACCTGCACCAGTAACATCTCCTTTGGTTTCAAATATTATGTTCACTTCCTTGATGACTTTAGTAGATTTACCTGGATTTATCCTCTGAAACAGAAATCAGATATTGCACAAGCTTTTACCCAGTTTAAAAACATGGCACAAAATCTGTTTAACAAGAGAATTAATACAATACAATGTGATGGTGGTGGTGAATATAAGGTTGTGCAAAACCATGCAATAGAAGCAGGGATACAATTCAGAATGTGATGCCCTTACACATCACAACAAAATGGTAGAGATGAGAAAAAACACAGACATATTGTTGAATTTGGCTTGACATTACTAGCACAAGCCAAAATGCCCTTACACTATTGGTGGGAAGCTTTCCCCACGGTAGTTTATCTCATAAACGACTGCCCTCTCTAGTCACTCAATACAAGAAGTCCCTTGAAAACACTAACTGAAAATCCATTTGCCTCTTTTTCTTTGCCTACTGCATGTAACTCACATACTAGAGAAGCAACACCTTCAGATGACAACAATCCTGATGTCGAAAAAGAACCAGCCAGTCCAACTGAAAGTACTGCAAGTAATCTGAGCAGAGATCAAGATGAAAATGATTCAAAAAGGAACATTCCAATTTCTCATGACACTGATCCCATGGAAATAGTTGCCGAAGCTCCCCAAGACCATGTTGAACCAAGCACAAATAACAACACTAATTGGACCAGGAGAAAGGCTGGAATTCACAAGCCAAAGCATACATACGTTGGGTTAGCTGAAATTTGAACAGATGAGAAGGAACCAGAAAATGTCACAAAAGCACTCACAAGACCACAATGGAAAAAAGCTATGGATAATGAGTATCAGGAACTCATGTCAAATCAAACCTGGGTTTTGGTACCATATCAAGTCCAAGAAAACATCATTGATTCTAAATGGGTCTTCAAGACCAAGTATAAAGCAGATGGGACAATTGAAAGGATAAAGGCAAGATTAGTTTCAAAAGGATTTCAACAAACAACTGGATTGGATTATAAAAAGATCTCCAGTCCAGTTGTCAAGGCCAGTACAATTTGAATCATGCTCTCAATTGCAGTGCATCTCAATTGGGAGGTCAAACAACTAGACATAAACAATGCATTCCTTAATGGCTACCTCAAAGAAACTGTGTTTGTGCATCAACCAGAGGGATTTTTATACTCAACAAAACCTGAATATGTCTGCAAGTTATCTAAGGCAATCTATGGATTGAAACAGGCCCCAAGAGCCTGGTTTGACAGCCTCAAAAATGTCTTACTCAGCTGGGGTTTCAAAAACACAAAAAAAATGATTCCCCACTCTTTACTTTAAGAGGTATAGATCATATTACTTTTCTACTTATATATGTGGATGATATAATTGTCACAGGGAACAACACCAAATTTTTAGAATCCTTAATCAAACAACTCAATGTTGTGTTTTCCC
The DNA here is from genome assembly GCA_022829125.1 of Lathyrus tuberosus. Classification (NCBI taxonomy): domain Eukaryota; kingdom Viridiplantae; phylum Streptophyta; class Magnoliopsida; order Fabales; family Fabaceae; genus Lathyrus; species Lathyrus tuberosus. Next base: position 7,465,454 of record JALAZF010000082.1, on the reverse strand, counting down.
TTAAGGACCTGGGTCCACTACACTACTTCTTAGGCATAAAAGCTCAAAGAGATGCATCTGGTATGTACTTGAAGCAATGGAAATACGTAGGAGACATCCTGAGAAAATTCAAAATGGAAATTGCTTCATCTTGTCCAACACCTATGGTAACTGGCAAGCAATTTACAGCTGAAAGGGAGAAGTTAAAAGACCAAACCGTGTTCAGACAAGCTATAGGAGCATTGCAATACTTAACAAACACAAGGCCTGACATAGCATTCTCATCTAAAAAGCTTAGCCAATTCATGAGCTCTCCCACTATAGATCACTGGCAAGGCATCAAAATAATATTGAGATATCTTCAAGGTACCATCCAACACTGCCTACACATTAAACCATCCACTGACTTGGACTTAACAGGCTTCTCAGATGCAGATTGGGCCACAAGTGTGGACGATAGAAAATCCATGGCAGGTCAATGTGTCTTCTGTAATACCCCGTAAATTACTTTGCTCTGGATAATATTAGTTGTGATCAACTGAGTCCCAGTGTACTCTGATAAATTATCTTAGAGATAATTAGGGAACTGTCGGATTTAGAGTAAATCCAATTAATATTATCTGACTCTGAGGTATTTAAATATTTGGACTTTAAAGACTTTTCGAACAATTGGTAGTGTTTCTAATTGATGATATTTTTCCCTATATTATTTTCTTTCCTTTCATTTTCCAAAGAAAAAGATAGAAAGGATTTTGGAGAGAAAGAAAAGAGAAGGAAAGGAAGAGAAAAAGAGGAGAAAAGTTCAAGATCAAAATCATCAAGAACATCATCAAATCTTCATCCAATCATCTTCAAATCTTCACCATCTTCATCTATCTAAGGTGGGTTCTAGTTAGATGCTTTTGTTTTAGACTCTCTTAGATTCTAAGACTTAGGTTAGAATTGTAAGGAAAATTGGATAAATTGCAAAATCTTGGAAATTAACGGTCAAAATGTGTTATAACTGAGTAGTATGAGTTATAGAAGTGTAGAATCATTTATATTTGATTGTATGATGTTGGGATATGTTTTGGTGGGGTTTTGGAACCATGGGAGATCAGCTGTTACGCTGATGAAGTTTTTGAAATTCCCTGATTCGCACTGCGAATCCCCAGCGAAGGGGGAAATCGTGGACTCGCTGGCAGCTCGCACTGCGAATGCGAAGGCGAGCGTTCGCCAGTGGCTTGCCAGTGGTTCGCACTGCGAACCTTACGTTGTGTTTGCTACTACCTTGGTTCGCCAGCGTTCGTACTGCAAATGGGGCAGCAACAAGTGTTGGTTAGGCGTTCGCTGGATGCTTCGCACTGCGAATGAAGTAGCGAGCGTTCGCTGGCTCCTTCGAAATGCGAACATAATAGAACATCCAATTTGTTTCTTGAATAACTTTTGACTCGGTTATCCGTTTTGCGTATTCTTGATATCGTTGTGAAGCTAGGAACGTATTCTAGCTGATGGTAGTGAGAAACATCTGTTTATTTTCCCGATTAAATGAATCGGAGGGAACCGTAAATTGGTGAAATGTGTGATTGTTGCATTATGTGTTTCCCTTATGTACGTATGCAAAAATACGAATTTGGTAGGGTGAGGGATATTACCATAAACAGTGTCGACAAATGTAGATGGAATAAACACTAGTATGGAACATGTGTGTTAACCTTTGTGGTTATGCTAAGGCGTTATGGTCTTGTGATCGTCGAATACGATCACGTTTGTGAGTGTTATCACGTAATCGTTACCAGTTATTCTTGTGAGTGTGTTTCATGGGTCTCGAGCTCCTCTGAAACATGTGCACAACTACTTGGCAGGTTTGATTCCCGCGTGCAGTACGAATGGCGCTCTGGGAGCATATGCTTGTGACGGTTAATGGCCCGTGTGAAGTGACGGTTCATAACGGTTAATGGCCCGTAGGACCCGAATTCATTCGTATGTCAAGTAGGTTACCAGGATCCATGACTCGGGTCGACTTCTAGACGTAGAAGCGGACGGGAAAAGGGGATGCCTTGGTGTGGTTACCGATTAGTGATAGTGTGAGTTGATGAACTCATGACATGTTTCCATATAGTGTGTGTGTACTCAAAGTCACTTCCCTTTTCCCTTTGACTTGAGTTAGGTTTATTAGAACCTTGTAGAGCCGAGAGGACTATAAGATAGCGAACTCACTGAGATTTGATGTATCTCACCCCACTGTTGTTGTTTACATCACAGGTTCTGCAGGTTCGACGAAGGGTAAGGACAAAGTGGTTTGACTTTTCCTTACGGATCGTAGCTTTTGAGATGGCATGGATTCCGCTATGACGTTTTATTTTGAGATCATTATAGTGATCTAGTTCTTAGTGCTTTTTGGACATCTTGTATATGTTGTGCCGTAGACTTTAGAACTTTGTATTTAGGGCATTTAATGTATACAATGTGTTAACTAGGAACTTGTACATATATATTTCAGAACCAAACGTATTATTCATGTATGATATATGCTTTGATGTATGTATGTATATGTGGGCGTTACATCTTCCTTGGTGAAACACTTGTTTCTTGGTCCACAAGGAAGCAAAAGGTAGTCTCAAGATCTAAGTATAAGTGTTTCTTTCCGTTTCATATGTGTTGGGTCGCCATTGGTCTTACGTGTTATATTTATGGTATTGAGCCTGATCAACTTAATCCTGTCTGTATGACATTTAGGAACATGGCCGACCGACGCAGGAACAACCGTGGTAGACCGAGAACTACTCCAGCAGGGACAAATCCGCCAGGGGACGAAGGGAATGCACCTTTTTATCAATTCATGCAACAGATGCAGCAACAGCAGAATCAGTTTGTGCAGCAAATGGTACAGCAGATGGCTGGTGGTGTGCATCCTCCAGTGGTTGTTCCGGAAGCTGCAAGGGGAACCTTTAGGGATTTTATTCGTATGAATCCTCCAGAGTTTCTGGGAGGGTTAGATCCAGTAAAGGCTCATGAATGGATATCCGGTATGGAGCGGATTTTCTTGATCGTCCAGTGTAGTGAAGAAAATAAGGTTGTCTTTGCTTCTCACTTGTTAAAGGGTCTTGCTATGAGAAGGTGGGAAAGCGCTTCAGCCTTGATGACAATTCAAGAGGTACCGAAAGTGTGGGAGCAGTTTAAGATAACTTTTATGGAGAAGTATTTTCCAAGTTCCTTAAGGTCTCAAAAAGAATTTGAATTTCAACAACTGAGGCAAGGTAGCTTGACAGTGGCTTCTTATGCGGAAAAGTTTGAAGATATGGCTGCTTATTCTAGACAAGCCATGTATGCTCCCGATGAAAGGTGGAAGATTGATCAGTTTCTGTTTGGTTTAAGGGCTGAAATTTCACATAGTGTGTCTCAGAGAGAATTTACTAGCTATGCTGAGTTGTTACGATAGTGTTATGTGGCGGAGCATAGTTTGAAAAAGGTACAAGCAGAAGGAGAGTTAAGTAGGGTGAATCAAAGTGATCGTGGGCGATCGAATCAACAATTTAGACCGAGACAACAACCTTTCAAAGGGAAACAAGTTCAGAGTTCCAGGACGAGCGTGCCTCCGGTATGCCGTACTTATGGTAGAAATCATCAGGGGAGCTGTGGTATCGAAGGTGTGAGGTGTTATCAGTGTCAGAAAATGGGCCATTTGGCGAGAGATTGTCCTCAAAAGAAGAATACCGGGCGAGTGTATACCTTGGATGCAAGGAAAACAAAGGGTGACAACTCTTTGATTGCTGGTACGTGTTTTGTGAATGGAAATCCTTGTTTTGTTTTATTTGATTGTGGGGCAACGCATTCTTTTGTCTCCACGCGATGCGTGAAGCGACTTGGGTTGCAAGTTGTTCCTTTGTCTCCACCCATGGTGGTTACTACTGCCATGGATGAAATTGTTGAAACACCGTTGATGTGTGAAAATTGTGTATTGTCGGTGAATGAAAGAGTCTTCCAGATTAATTTGATTTGCTTACCTCTTAAGAAAGTGGATGTTGTTATGGGAATGGATTGGCTTTCAGCTAATTCGGTTTTTATCGGTTGTGAGGAGAAGTTAATCATTATTCCATCTGCTGAAGCTACTTCGAAGGATGTGTTAACTACTATTTTAGAAGGTACAGTTGGAATGATTAATTTCTTGTTTGAGGAGGAAAAATCTATTCTTTTGATTCTTACTAAGGAGGAGGCTAGTAACCGTCAAGTTGTGAGTATTCCGGTAGTTTGTGACTTTCCTGCGGTTTTCCCCGAGGATATCACTTCTCTTCCTCCGGAACGGGAAGTGGAATTCTCTATTGACCTGATACCGGGAACGACTCCAATATCCGTTTCTTTGTATCGGATGGCACCACTTGAATTAAGAGAATTAAAGGATCAATTGGAAGAGTTGTTGGCTAAGCATTTTGTTCGACCAAGTGTTTCGCCCTGGGGAGCTCCAGTGTTGTTGGTAAAGAAGAAGGATGGTGGAATGCGGTTGTGTATTGATTACCGTCAATTGAATAAGGTCACCATCAAGAACAAATACCCATTGCCAAGGATAGACGATTTATTAGATCAATTGAAAGGAGCCTGTGTGTTCTCGAAGATTGATTTACGGTCGGGTTATCATCAGATTCGGGTGAAGAGTTCAGACATACCAAAGACTGCATTTAGAACCCGTTATGGTCATTATGAATTTTTGGTGATGCCTTTCGGTGTGACGAATGCTCCGGCAGTTTTCATGGATTACATGAATCGGATATTTCAACCTTACTTGGACCAATTTGTGGTGATTTTCATTGATGACATTCTTATCTATTCCCGTGACCCTCAAGAGCACGAGGAACACCGAAGAATCGTTTTATCCATTTTGCAAGAGAGACAACTTTTCGATAAGCTAAGTAAGTGTGAATTTTGGATGTCGGAGGTGAAGTTCCTTGGACATGTCATATCTCAAGGAGGTGTAGCGGTTGACCCATCAAAAGTGGAAGCAGTGATAAATTGGGAGAGACCGAAGAATGTATCTGAAGTTAGAAGCTTTTTGGGACTAGCAGGGTATTATAGAAGGTTTATTAAAGGCTTTTCCCAACTGGCTTTACCAATGACGAGACTTACTCGGAAAGATTGTTCTTATGAATGGGATTCGGCTTGTGAGCAAAGTTTTATGAGTTTGAAGGAAAGGTTGACGACCGCTCCTGTTTTGGTCATTCCTGATCCTAGCAAGTCGTATGAGGTATATTGTAATGCGTCTAAGATGGGATTATGAGGGGTGCTAATGCAAGATGGACATGTAGTGGCTTATGCTTCAAGACAGTTGAAAGTCCATGAAGAGAATTATCCAACGCATGATTTAGAATTGGCGGCGGTTGTATTTACCTTGAAGGTGTGGCGTCACTATTTGTATGGTGTGCGTTTTGAGATGTTTAGTGACCACAAGAGCTTACAGTACCTCTTTGATCAAAAGGAGTTTAACATGCGGCAAAGAAGGTGGATGGAATATTTGAAAGATTATGACTTGGCACTAAGATACCATCCGGGTAAAGCGAATAAGGTGGCGGATGCTTTAAGTAGGAAAGTGTTGCACAGTGACGACTTGATGATGCTAGAGTATACTTTATTGGAGAAATTTCGAGATCTAAATCTTCAATTTAATTGGACTCCTAATTGTGTGGTTATGGGGAATTTGGATATCAATTCTACTCTTAGGGAAGAAATCCAACAAGAGCAAGGGTTAGATGAGAAGTTGCAAGGAGTGTTATTGCAACCGGGTTTTGTGCGAGATACCGATGGAGTTATTGTATTTAACCGAAGGATTTGTATTTCGGATAACACGGAGTTGAAAAGGAATATTTTAGATGAAGCGCATAAGGGTGCTTTTACGATACATCCGGGATCTTCAAAGATGTATCAAGACCTAAGGAGGGATTATTGGTGGTCCGGGATGAAAAGAGATATTGCGGTGTATGTGTCAGAATGTGTGGTGTGTCAACAAGTAAAGATCGAGCACCAAAGGCCGGGTGGCTTGTTGCAACCTTTAGAAATTCCGGTGTGGAAATGGGATAGTATCTCGATGGACTTCGCGGTGGGTTTACCCCGTGCGCAAGGTGGTTATGATTCAATTTGGGTGATTGTGGATCGGTTGACGAAGTCTGCTCATTTCTTGGCCGTAAAGACTACCTATAAGGCGAGTCATCTCGCAAGGTTGTTCATTTCTGAGATAGTGAGGTTGCATGGTATTCCTACTAGTATTGTTTTGGATAGAGATCCAAAATTTACATCTAGATTTTGGAGAGCCTTTCAACAAGCTATGGGGATGAAGTTGTGTATGAGCACGTAGAATCATCCGCAAACGGATGGTCAGACGGAACGGACAATACAGACCATGGAGGATATGTTGAGAGCTTGCGTGTTGGAAAGTGGCGGAAATTGGATAGGACTATTGCCATTGATTGAATTCTCTTATAATAATAGTTATCATGCAAGTATTGGTATGGCACCTTATGAAGCATTATATGGAAGGAAGTGTAGGACACCGTTGTGTTGGGTAGAGGTTGGTGAAGATGGGATGTTGGGACCTGAGATTATTCATGAAACTACGGAGAAAATTCAGATGATCCGTGATAAGGTCAAACAAGCCCAAGATCGTCAGAAGAGTTATGCGGATAACCGTAGAAGGCCTTTAGAATTTGAAGAAGGCGATCACGTGTTTTTAAAAGTCACTCCGAGATTGCGGTTGAATGGACCGTTTCGATCGCGGAAGTTAAGTCCGAGATACGTAGGACCGTATCAGATCTTGGGGAAAATTGGTGAAGTAGCCTACAGATTAGCCTTACCGCCTTCTCTGTCCAAGATGCACGATGTTTTTCATGTATCTCAGCTTAGGAAATTTGTCCCAGATCCTCTTCAGCCAATTTTACCAGATACAATTGAGATAGAAGCAGATTTGACATTTGAGCCTCAACCGAGTCGTATCACCGGAAGAGAAACTAAAGTGTAAAGGAATAAAGAGATTTCTCTTGTTAGGGTCCAGTGGGATGAGACGCATCCGGGTGATGCAACTTGGGAATTGGAATCGAAGATGCGGGAGGTCTATCCTCATATTTTCAGGTAATTGTTTTAAATTCGTGGGCGAATTTCTATTTAAGGGTGGGAGGATGTAATACCCCATAAATTACTTTGCTCTGGATAATATTAGTTGTGATCAACTGAGTCCCAGTGTACTCTGATAAATTATCTATAGAGATAATTAGGGTAACTGTCGGATTTAGAGTAAATCCAATTAATATTATCTGACTCTGAGGTATTTAAATATTTGGACTTTAGAGACTTTTCGGACAATTGGTAGTGTTGCTAATTGATGATATTTTTCCCTATATTATTTTCTTTCCTTTCATTATCCAAAGAAAAAGATAGAAAGGATTTTGGAGAGAAAGAAAAGAGAAGGAAAGGAAGATAAAAAGAGGAGAAATGTTCAAGATCAAAATCATCAAGAACATCATCAAATCTTCATCCAATCATCTTCAAATCTTCACCATCTTCATCTATCCAAGGTGGGTTCTAGTTAGATGCTTTTGTTTTAGACTTACTTAGATTCTAAGACTTAGGTTAGAATTGTAAGGAAAATTGGATAAATTTCAAAATCTTGGAAATTAACGGTCAAAATGTGTTATAACTGAGTAGTATGAGTTATAGGAGTGTAGAATCATTTATATTTGATTGTATGATGTTGGGATATGTTTTGGTGGGGTTTTGGAACCATGGGAGATCAGCTGTTACGCTGATGAAGTTTCTGAAATTCCCAGATTTGCACTGCGAATCCCCAGCGAAGGGGGAAATCGTGGACTCGCTGGCAGCTCGCACTGCGAATGCGAAGGCGAGTGTTCGCCAGTGGTTCGCACTGCGAACCTTACGTTGTGTTTGCTACTGCCTTGGTTCGCCAGCGTTCTCACTGCGAATGAGGCAGCGAACAAGTGTTGGCTAGGCGTTCGCTGGACACTTTGCACTGCGAATGAAGTAGCGAGCGTTCGCTGGCTCCTTCGCAATGCGAACATAGCAGAACATCCAATTTGTTTCTTGCATAACTTTTGACTCGGTTATCCGTTTTGCGTATTCTTGATATCGTTGTGAAGCTAGGAACATATTCTAGCTGATGGTAGTGAGAAACATCTGTTTATTTTCCCGATTAAATGAATCGGAGGGAACCGTAAATTGGTGAAATGTGTGATATGTTGCATTATGTGTTTCCCTTATGTACGTATGCGAAAATACGAATTTGGTAGGGTGAGGGATATTACCATAAACAGTGTCGACAAATGTAGATGGAATAAACACTAGTATGGAACATGTGTGTTAACCTTTGTGGTTATGCTAAGGCGTTATGGTATTGTGATCGTCGAATACGATCACGTTTGTGAGTGTTATCACGTAATCGTAACCGGTTATTCTTGTGAGTGCGTTTCATGGGTCTCGAGCTCCTCTGAAACATGTGCACAACTACTTGGCAGATTTGATTCCCGCGTGCAGTACGAATGGCGCTCTGGGAGCGTATGCTTGTGACGGTTAATGGCCCGTGTGAAGTGACGGTTCATAACGGTTAATGGCCCGTAGGACCCGAATCCATTCGTATGTCAAGTAGGTTACCAGGATCCATGACTCGGGTCGACTTCTATACGTAGAAGCGGATGGGAAAAGAGGATGCCTTGGTGTGGTTAACGATTAGTGATAGTGTGAGTTGATGAACTCATGACATGTTTCCATATAGTGTGTGTGTACTCAAAGTCACTTCCCTTTTCCCTTTGACTTGAGTTAGGTTTATTAGAACCTTGTAGAGCCGAGAGGACTATAAGATAGCGAACTCACTGAGATTTGATGTATCTCACCCCACTATTGTTGTTTACATCACAGTTCTGCAGGTTCGGCGAAGGGTAAGGACAAAGTGGTTTGACTTTTCCTTACGGATCGTAGCTTTTGAGATGGCATGGCTTCCGCTATGATGTTTTATTTTGAGATCATTATAGTGATCTAGTTCTTAGTGCTTTTTGGACATCTTGTATATGTTGTGTCGTAGACTTTAGAACTTTGTATTTAGGGTATTTAATGTATACAATGTGTTAACTAGGAACTTGTACATATATATTTCAGTACCAAACGTATTATTCATGTATGATATATGCTTTGATGTATGTATGTATATGTGGGCGTTACATCTTCCTTAGTGAAACACTTGTTTCTTGGTCCACAAGGAAGCAAAAGGTAGTCTCAAGATCTAATACAGAGTCAGAATATAGAGCCCTAGCTGACTTTGCTGCTGAAATAGCATGGACTCGTTCACTCCTTGATGAGCTGAGACTCCCTCTACCAAGAAAACCAACAATGTGATGTGATAACTTTAGTACAAGGCATTAACTTCTAATTCAGTTGTACATACTCGATCCCAACACATTGAAATTGATGTGCACTACATCTGAGACCAAGTGCTGCAAAATAAGATTCTTGTGTCCTATGTTCCATCAGCTGATCAAATTATTGACTGCCTCACTAAAGCATTAACTCACACATGATTCAACCAACTCAAAGACAAACTTTGGGTGACTCTCTCACCCATCAGTTTGAAGGGGGAATTAGAGACAAGATCCCTTAATGTGTGGATCCAATGATTAACCTTGACACTGTCAATCATTGTAATTAGTGTAATTACCAATCAATGGTTGTCAGTATTATTTGTTGCCTTATTTTCTTGTAGTATCTTAATGCTAGCCTTAATCATAGGATCATGTATTGGTAGCATTTTCTATATATGTACACTGTATTCATCAGATCAAATATATCATTCTTTATCTCTCATTACATTTTGTGACCGTCATCATGAGTATTAGTTCTTCTTTACATCTTTGCATCGAACCTTTATCTGCGAAGTAGTTGAAGCACTCTTATTTAACTTACAATTTCAACACAATTGAAAATTATTGAACATGTTTTTTTCAATATATATTTTTTACAATGAAGAAAATTAATATATTAAAAAGCCACATCCAAGTAAAAGATGTACAAAGATGTACAAATCTTCAAAACTCATAATTACAAAAAGATATTTTTCAATTGCTCTTAGAGTAACAATATTGCTCCCAACCTTTTTCATGAAACATAATTAACATCTTATAACTCTATATATCAATAACAATTATAAAGAACACACATACAACAAATTATCATTATAACTCTTCTAACAAATGAATCACACTTAACCATTCTAAGCAACATAAAAACAAAATAAGAATTTTTTTATTACAAATATAATAAAATGCAATACATTCAATTGCAATTCCATCTCCGAAGATTCTACTACTAAATGTATCTCAAATTTCAATGTTTGAGATATACAATCATGTGAAGTATTTTAAAATTAAAAAATACAGTGGTTTGTAAGAATGCGGGCACACGGTCGTCACTTTCCTTTATGAATGTTATGTGTCATATAACACTATTCATTTTAATAACATAATTAAACATCTCAACTCCAAATAAAATATTCATATCACATATGCGAGAAGTTAGAAAAATTTACTTACAATTTGTCACTAGTCATGTTATTAACTTAGTGATTAGGTTCAGGAGTTATATTCAGAATTCAGTGTATTAGAAGATTGTCCACCCTATAAAAATATTCAAAATAACACCAATGACATATTCAATATAGTAAATCAAAAGAATTTTATTATATAAAAATACTAATTTACTATATTTTAAACTAAAAATAAAAAATTATACACTTACTTAAAAACTCGCCAGTTGATAAAACGTAGTTGCCAATTTTTCTTCAAACTTTTTCTCAATTTTTTTAAAGTTGTCTTTGAATCTCTTCAAACTTTGAAGTCATTTCTTCCCTCACTTTTTAATCTTCTTGGAGTTTAGTCTCTACATATTTTATTTTCATTTCAAAACCATGCCTCTTTTCACACTCTTTTTCTAATTCTTTATGAAAGTCAGTAATAGATTTACCCTTCTGCGGTTTGATTCCAGCTCCTAATTCATGACTATATCCCGATCTTTCTCCCTACAACTGATTTAAAAGCAATGTTTATAAGCTCATCTTTATCTTCGTTCACATATCCGGCTTCTTCAAAATCAGAATAAGTTTTTCTAACCCTCGCCTATTTAAAAATGTCAATTATAATTAGAAATAAGAAATTAGTCACAATTATATAGATATATATTTCACAAATAAAATAACAAGTCATACATGAACTTCCTTAGAGGCGTCATTTATTTGTTCTCCATTGCTATTTGTGTGGGTCATTCGCCACAAATCTTGAAAGTTTGCCTCTTTTTGATTTTTTGGATCTCTCTATGAAAAAATTTACATCATCACAAAATATAAGTATCTATTGTTGGAATTAATTTAATAATTATTATACAAACATGCACAATAACAAAGATGAAAACTACAATCTTACTTTAGTGCGGAAACCATATGCGCATATATATAAACTAGGATCTACAACATGTTAAATTTTCAAAAATTGAGATTAGGAATACATGGATAATCGAATCATTGACATGACAACTTTATACTTTCTTGAAACACAAAGTAAAGAGAGACGAATGACGAGCACCCGGTGGTTTGTGGTTCTTCCTTAACCGATACTCCTAATGCCTTGAATTCTCTTCATATGGAGAGAAAAGCTAAATTGCTTATGTATGGTATATTGGGGACCATAGCCTATATATAATGTGATGGCCAATTAAGGTTCCCATTATTCCCAAATGAGTCATCCTGACATCCACTCATATTTGAGCTTATATTTATTTAATTAATTAATTAATTACTAAATAGAAATCTAATAAGCCTTTTAATTTTATTTGACCACTTAGTCAACTAAGGCTCTTAATTTTGATGAATAGCTAATATAATTAAAATATATATGCTCACATAATAATTATTGGAATATAATAATTAAATAATATTAATATTATAAAATATTCCAACAATCTCCCACTTGGGAAATATACTTTTAATAATAATATCATAATTCTTTAGGCGTGCATCCGAATGCTATTTATCTTTAGATTTCAACTTTACAATCTGGTCCACCTCATACATCAATAATGAGACCATCACGGCTATTGTCACTGACGTATAACATGACAGAACCCCAACGACCACCACGTCAAAGTACTTGATGACATAGATCGATATGGATGAGTGGCATGGAAATTTCATGTAATGTGAATTCTCTGAATCATGCCTATTTCCAACTGGTCCATCTGAATTCTTTATTGAGATCAAGTTGAAGTTTGCAAATTCAATATTTTCACAAAAGATACAGAAATGGTTATAACAATAATAACCTCATAAGCTTTGTTTTTGCAGATAATATTAACATAAAGTCTGTATCGATATCAAAACAATATTATAAAACAAAAAGAATGAGTAACTCCCACTAATCTTGGAAATCCTTAGTGACAACAATCATATGAAATACCTTATATGTCAAGTCTTTGATAAGTAAGTCAACTAGCATAAAATTTCTATCTATATGTTCTATCATTCAACAACAACAAGTTATAAGTTAATAAACATTATAAAACAGTTGTTGAAACATTATTTGACTAACTTATGTCACAATATAGTTCGAGTTATCTTTTAAAACCTTTTACTATATGCAACCAAGTGACATAAATACTTATAGTCATTTATTGAGTTATGATGCCCATTATATATAGACATCCAAAAGGATCAAAGTCGAACATCCTGATGATCTCCAAATCATTCGATCTCTAATATGTGAGCACAAGCCTTTTTTGTTCTCTCTAACAATCCTTATGGTTGCCTAATTTCAACAATTCAAATTTTGAATTTTAGTATCTACCAAATGATCTCATTATATACACGCTTATTCCTGATGCATATACATAAGATTCCCAAAAACCGAAAAAGTATTAAAACTTAATTTCTAAATTTTCCAGATTCTTTTATTTGGGACAATGATTGAGACTTAATAGCCTCCCTTGATAATTGAGACAACCCCTAGTTTATTGTCTTTCGTGTCAATTTTATTTTCAACTTTATTGATATATACATAAATCTTTTTGTGCTAGCCGGATGATACCTCGAGAATAATCTCTAAGTATCAAAATACCTAATACAAAAGAGATGTCTCCAAGATCTTTCCTCGCTAAACTTTTGTTAGAGATTTCTTAGTTTCACACAATAATCATATATCATTTATGACTAAATAAAATACAATTGACACATTAAACTAGGAACATAAACTTACTCCCACTGAACTTGTAAAACCCAATAATTTTTCATAATAGACATCTCAAAACCAGACAAGACAATTACCTTATGAAATATTATGCTATCACTAATGAGATAATTTCATTAACCCATAAATATATTTTATATGTTCGCAAACCATTAACTTTGTACCTATTGACACAAAATTTTCTCCTGTTGCACCATGTTGTATTTCTTAATGTCGCCATTACGAAATACTAACTTGATATCCATCTATGAAGCTCTAAATTTTATAACAAGTAACAAGTGTCACTAGTATCATAATAGAGTATTTCAATCATACCGAATAAAATTTTTCTTTTTAGTCAATTCTTTATGACACTTCATGCTCTAGTTCTTGAGGATGTTGAGTTTGATCTTCAAGAATTAATTTCTTAATTTAATTGAGAGAAAGAACAATAAAATTCGTATGAGGGTCCAAATTTGATATATAAATAACAACTGTTTGAATTGAGTTAGAACCAATTCTTTCCAACTCAATTTTGTTCTTTGACCATATTGAATTTTCATATCTACCAAATGATCTCATTATATATACACTTATTCCTGATGCATATACATAAGATTCCCAAAAATCGAAAAAGTATAAAAACTTAATTTTCAAAATTTTCTAGATTCTTTTATTTTGGACAATGATTGAGACTTAATCGTCTCTCTTGATAATTGAGACATACCCTAGTTTATTGTCTTTCATGTCAACTTTATTTTCAACTTTATTGATATATACATAAACATTTTGTACTAACCGGATGATACCTCGAGAATAATCTCTAAGTATCTAAATACCTAATACAAAAGAGATGTGTTCAAGATCTATCATCGCTAAACTTTTGTTAGAGATTTCTTGGTTTCACCCAATAATCATATATCATTTCTGACTAAATTAAATAAAATTGACACATTAAACAAGGAACATAAACTTACTCCCACTGAACTTGTAAAACCCAAAATTTTTTAATAATAGACATCTCAAAACCAAACAAGACAATTTTGGTATCTAATGAGACAATTTTACTAACTCATAAATAGATTTTATCTGTTCACAAACCATTAACTTTGTATCTATTGACACAAAATTTTATCCTGATGCACCATATTGTATTTCTTAATGTCGCCATTAAGAAACACTAACTTGATATCCATCTTATGAAGTTCCAAATGTTATAACAAGTAACAAGTGTCACGACTATCATAATAGAGTATTTCAATCATATCGAATAGAATTTCTCTTTTAATAAATTCTTTATGACACTTCATGCTCTAGTTCTTGAGGATGTTGAGTTTGATCTTCAAGAATTAATTTCTTAATTTAATTTAGAGAAAGAACAACAAAATTCGTATGAGGGTCTAAATTTTCTATATAAATAACAACTGTATGAATTGAGTCAAAACCAATTCTTTCCCGCTCAATTTTGTTCTTTGACCATATATCTCCCCAAACTCAATATTCTCAAGACACATTACAAAATTTGTCTCAAAATATTCGTTAACTTAGGACTAAAGTTTATATTTCTCCAATTTTTCAACAATTCTATATTTTCACAAGTCATGACTGAATTAACTAGAATAATATTTGAACTTAAAAGACAAATTGAATTCATCATTAATAAAAGAAGTTATATTAAAACAAAACTTTATTCGTTCACCAAATTATCTTTTAAATGAAAGTTTAAGCTTATATTGAAAATCTAAAATAAATTAAAATAAATATCAATCTTTACCAAATTTGTGCCCTATAAATTGATATATATCTCAACACCATTGAACATCTGTCAATTCAAATCATATTTTCTTATTATTCTTTATTTGCTCTTATCCTTTGAGATATTTACCGAATGACCACTATTTTATTTTCTCTTGGTTCAATCTTTTCTTTATTGCACACTTTATGAAATTATTCTAATAAAGGGTAATTTATAACTTTAATAGTTATAAACTTAATTGTGCAAAGAGAATACCATATGCTAAATTTTAGCCAATGTCACATAATTGGCAAAACTATAGTGCTTTAGCAAGATTAAATAATTTCATAATGCGCTTCAAATATTTTCTTTTCTTAATAGTCTTAATGAAAAGTCACCACTCCAATGAGAGTTTGACTTTGACTTTATTGCTTTATAAGCACTAGAATTTAAGCAAAGATAATATGGAAAAATTTATGTCATCTTAAACAACATCTCTAATGTCTCTGGATTACAATGCTTTAAGATCATAGACCTGTGTAATTTGGAGTGTACTCACTTTTTAAACTTGAGCCTCACTTTAAATATATTAAGTTGTGAGAGAATTTAAGCTTCTCCATCCTTATGTAAGGTCTAGATCCATGAACATAATGTTCATATTTTATTACTAAAAGTTAAAACTTTTGAGAATCAAAATCTTATGTATTTTGCAGATACATAAACTATATTACTTTATAGATAACAAAAAAATATACTCACCAAAAAAATTACTAGACAATTTAATAAATTAAATGGGAAAAAAAGGCTTAAATTTATAAGACACTACCCATAAAATGTAGGCCGGATCCGTAAGCTTTGTCGTATTCCTCATAATCATAAGATTACTTAGCGACCCTTAAAGTGAGAACAAACTCACAAGAAAACAAGAAATAACATGAAATAAAAAAAAATTATTGTAGAAATTTAATAACTATAAAATTCAAACATCATAATCATGATATAAACCAAACATTTAATTTCAATTCAAATAAAAATTGAATCTTTATTTATAACAAAAAATTATTTCAGGCTAAAATTGATTCACAAACATACTTAATGACTCTTTAAATAAATGAACAATTATTCTAGAATCAAAGTTTCTAATAAAAAATAATAAATAATAAATAAAACAAATCTTGACATGCTTATAAATAAACCATAAATCTAGAATTCAAATTTACTAAAATTTAAAGAGTCAAAACCTAAATTTAGTACATATCAAAATCAGATCACAATATTTTGAGATTCACTATTAAGTGTTATATAAAGATAATTGATCTTCCAATAAATTATATATAATAATCAAATTAAATATATATATATAACAAATTCACATATGCACCAAATAATTCTTTAAATAAATTATTTAATATTAAATAAAATCAATTCTAAATTTATGTGCAGAATTTTTGTGAATAAAATTGAAAGATAAAACAATAATTAAAAAATCAAATAAAAAGATTTAATAGTAAAACCTTTTTTTTAAATTCAAAAGCAAGAATCAAATTACCAAAATAAGATTTAAATTCAATATTTATCTTTTCCAAATAATTGACATGAATATATATTTCTAAATATATTATCTATAGCCATAAATAAACTCTTGAAAACCAAAATTTTTAAAAGAAAATAGATTTTAGGATTCTCAATATATTTAGCATAATATATATTAAATAACATATATCCCAAAAAAACCAAAATTTTCACAAATATTTTTCTTCCAAAAAGTATTCAAATTTTAATTTTCAAACAAATCTTTATCATATAGTTTCTATGTCAAATTTAAAACTTTCCATTATCACAAATATAATTCTAAGAATTATAACTTAAAATAGATCCTTAGCATGATAATACAGTTTTCAAATCACGAGTATAATTTCAAATGTGATCACTAAAACAAATATCATTTAAATATATATTATAAACAAAATTATTTTCAAGGATTCACACAAAATATGAAAGATCTTAAATTCGTATAAGTATTTTGAAAATAAATATAAGACAAAAATCATAAACTTCATAGTAAGTGTAACAAAAAAAAAATACTAAAAAATTATCATTAAAACTTCATGCCTCTTAAAACATATATATGAATATTGAAAAAAATACATGAATTTCAAATATATGTTTCATGATCCAATATAAATAAATAAAAAACAATGATGTTTAGAGGACGAATCTCAATAAACTAAACATGAAGACCTGCTCTGATACCACTTGTTGGAATTAATTCAATAATAATTATACAAACATGTTGAATAACAAAGATTATAACTATAACCTTACTTTAGTGCGGAAATCATATGAGCATATATATAAACTAAGATCTACAACAAGTTAATTTATCAAAAATTGAGATTATAAATACCTGGATAATCGAATCATTGGCATGACAACTTTATACTTTCTTGAAACACAAAGTAAAGAGAGACGAATGACGAGCACACGTTACTTCTAATGCCTTGAATTCTCTTTTGATGGAGAGAAAAGCTAAATTGCTTATGTACGGTATATTGGGAACCATAGCCTATATATAGTGTGATGGCCAATTAGAGTTTTCATTATTCCCAAATGGGCCATCCTGACATCCATTCATATTTGAGTCCATATCTAATTAATTAAGTAATTAATTAATTAATTACTAAATAGAAATCTAATTAGCCTTTTAAATTTATTTCACCACATCTTAATTTTAATAAATAGGTAATATAATTAAAATATATATGCTCACATAATAATTATTGGAATATAATAATTAAATAATATTATTATTAATATTATAAAATATTCCAACATTTATTAGTCATCAATCAAATGAATATTATATATAAATTATTTCATAATGATATTGTTTACCTCCTCATAGCTAATAGCTTGAAATAACTTTTTTACACATTTATGATTTTGATAACTTGTTTATTTTTATTTAATTTATTCCTTTCACTGCATGTCTGAAAATACTACAAAAATAAATATAGAACTATTTACATTTAAGACCAAAGCATTCATAGTTATATTGGATTTAATCGAAACATTTATTATAGTTAACATTTAAAAATAATTTACTAAATACATCCAATCTTCCTCACTTACATCATCTTGTTTATGTTCTAAATATGTCTCATTTGTCTTGTATTGGCTAAAGTGCCGATGAAATCCACATCTATGATTTCGATAGAGTCTTTTAGTTGTATCAAGAATAACATCCCTATTATGTGTTGTATTATCAATGTCAAAAGCTTCCTACAAGAAAAGTTAAAAAAAAAACGATTCTTAGTACTCCATATAAGAAATAAAATAAAATATATGTACAATATTACAATTTACCAAAACTTTTGAATCTATCTTGTCATATATAGCTTCGGGTATTTTTTTTTTTCTTCACTTTTTGACATTAAAATGAGCATTCTTTAGGACAACAATTGAAATCTCAGTCACAAAATTTGCAGCTTTTGGTCCAACAGCCACCATTTGATCAGTTGGAATAACAAATTGTAGTTTTTCAGTAACACTCTTCTTTTTCTTTTTTCAACACCTTAGCCAATAGTTATTCCTCTTCCATATTTTTTGTATTTATACATTCTATTGCATTTTTACTCGAAAGATAAATTTATGAGAATTATAATGTAAACTTTTAAGATAAAGCTCTAAGAACAAATAATATATGAATAAAAAAAAATTATGTTAACAAATCGATCAGTACCTTTTTGTTGCTGACGTATGATAGTATCCGAAAAATTTGAAATTTGTAAATCTGAATCCTGATTTCGGGGCACCATAACTAAGTAGAGTAAATGAAAAACATAAAGAATAAAAAATTTTAGAAATAGGTCAATCACAAAACAGGCTTCTAATCAAAGTAAGTTTAATTTTAACTTCAAAAATTAATAAAAGTGTGTATTAAGAGAGAACATTGGAAGGGGAGAGAGTAAAATTCTAATACAAGTACTTAGTAACTCTAAGAAAATAAGCATCAGATTAAATTTTTTGAGACATGTTTTTCCACTAACAGTACAAATAATCCTAATATAAGTAGAACATATGAAAACAATCATACTAGACACTTTCAACGTTCATTGTTTACAACAAAAACAAATCTATAACAAGCCCTAGAAAAATTTATGCAACCAAACATTTACTCAAAATTGGCCAAAGCCAAAATAAAAATGAGTGAAGTGTCAAAACATGAACTTACCTTGAGAAAGAATAAACTAATCTGGTTTGTAAAGAAATTGAAGCTGATTCTAAAAGAAATTGCAAGGTAATGAGTGATGAGTTCTCACAAAAGAAGATAATGAGTAACAGTTACTCAAAAGAAAGCGCAGACGTGCTAAAATTTACCATCAGTTTAATTGCAAAATAATTTAGTTGTGAATTGAAAAAATAAAAATATAAAAAAATATACATTAAAATTTGTTTAAAATGTATAGAGAATATTTTTTAATTATTAATCATGCGGGTGTGAAAATTGGTTTAATATGATTTATTCTTTCTTCGTAATTTTATCATCATATCATATCATGCCACGTTATCTATTGCATTTTCAATTTTCGATCAAAAAAATCTCAATCTCCTCCCTATCAATACTATGAATAACATTAACTTTATTATTAACTTTATTTATTTTTGACTTATTCTTGCTATACCCTTTTCTTCTCAATGATTGTTCAATACTTAACTAGTAATTAATATTCTTTTAATTATTTATTAATAATTAATTAATTGAAAAATTTGCTAAAAAAATTCACTAAGTTTTTACTATAATTCCTAATTTTCAGACATGGAAGTGGTACTGCTCTATTTTCAGTTTTTCTCATTCTTTTTTTTTTGTATGATTGGACGGTAGCTCCAATATCTTGTCTCAAGCAAATGTGATATTCCCGCTGTTGTATTTTTCAAAGTAGAGTATCCCTTGTACTCGTTTTGAATGAATCATTTCCTATTAAAAAAATTATTTAATAATTAATTAATTAATTATAAAAAATTACTAATAATATGAAACATAGTTTCTTTTTAAAATCCCAAGTTGCCTATAATACAAAAATAACATGATTATAATTATTATTTTTTCATATTACAATTATAATTGATAATTAATTAATGAAAAGGTTAAAAGATATTATATTTATATATATATACATATATATATATATATATATATATATATATATATATATATATATATATATATATATATATATATTATAAAAACATGGTTATAACTTATAATTAACTTTTTTTATTATTATTTCTTTTTATTATTAAGTCAACATTATTAACTCCCAATCATTCCTTAATAATTAATTAATTTATAAAAAACTAAAAGAGATAACATATAATTTTCTTCTCAGGATTATTAACTCGTCATTTATAAAACCCACTAATCCATTAACTCACAATTATTCATAATATTTTTATGGACAAATATCATTATTTATAATTTATTTATTAAATAAATAAATTTTTAAATATATCTATTAACTGTGAAAATATCTGCACTTAGATAAAAAAACAAAATAATTTAGTACCAATATATTTATTATTGTTAATTCTTTTTATAAAGAAAACAACAAATATAAAATTCATTTAGTACCAATATAAATTTAATTTAAATGAAACAAATAGCTTAAATTTAAACAAATGAGAATATAAATAATAAATGAAGTTCTGGTTGCGCCAATTTTATCTTTGGAAGGTTATGTTTTTAAAAGCAATCGCAAAATAGTAATCAGACAAAACATATTTGTTAAAAAAATAATAGTGAAAAATATTTTTATTCAGAGTCATTCTCTAAAAAGTCATACTCATTTATAGAAGATTCATATTTGTAATCATCAGTATTGTAGTCACTTGCATCGTCTGATACATTGAGCTCTTCTTCTTTGATAATAGTATATTCATAGCTTGTTCCACCAATATCATTTCAGTTTAAAATCTCTCTTTGGTCCACTAATGATGATTCTAATGTCATATGTGTATTGCTAATGTTGAACTCATTCAATTGATATAGATTTGAGTCATCTTCATCATGTGGAAAATCAAAAACATTTTTTGGTTTTACTTGTACTACAGTATACCAATTTTCATTGTCATTCTACTTGACATAAAAAACTAACCCAGCTTGAAAACCTAAGATAAATGGATCATTTTTGGAAAATACCTTTGTGATATCTAGACTAATAAATTTATACTCATTTTTTTTATATCTTTTTCCTTGGTTTCGAACTTGTGAAGGAGCCTCAAACCAATCACATTTTAATAATATCACAAAGTTATTATCCAAATACCTTATTTCAATGATCTTTTTAATCATCCCATTATATTTAACATGTCATGTTAACTCGTCTCCTTTCACTACCACGCCACTATTTTGGGTTTTTAAGTGTTGTTTAACAAAACAAATCTAGCTAGTTTCTTCATTGAGTCCTAGCAAAATCCATCATTTCCTTTTGTACTATTATAGTTGTATTGGGCCTTAAGAAGGAACAACCCACGTAAGGAAGGAAAAACATACTGGAAAAGTAAAGTTTTCCTAAGACGCCACAGGACACCCAAAAATGGGCCATGAGATTGCTTGGATCTAAGTAGTTACTCGTTGTTGGTTTAGCCCTCTTGAACTCACTCTCATTACCCACTTGTCTAGTGATCATGGGAGATGATGTGTCCCATCATAACAAACTAGAAAAAAAGGTCAAAGAGAATAATCTTTGTTTCCATGATCAAAAGAAGAATAAATCCCTTAATTTCCATCTTTCTGAGGGAGGAACAGAGGTAAACACTCTCTAACCCAGGCCTAAGAAGCCTCTATAAATATCTCAGCATTAGGACTAAGGAGGGGAGAATTATTTTTCACATAGAAACCACATATTCAGATCTGAAGGTGTGAAAAGTACATAAGAAGGGGTTTGAATTGTGTTTCGCGTTTTCTTATTATTTAGCTTCTGATCAGAGTTTTAGAATCAGAACTGATGTTCAGATTCTGAGTTAATTCGTTTGGCAGCGGATACAACAGAAGTAAATAAAACAACAGCATAAGACACAAAAGATTTATATTGGTTCCTCCCCTAACTGAGAGTAGTCCAACCCCCTTGCCTCACAAGAGCTTTTCATTATAACCACTTTATGATTACAATCGCTTATGCTTCTGCATAAGACTTTTACAACTGCTCAGACCAACTGTCTGAGACTTCCCTTGCTTAAAGCACATGTCTAAGACTTACCCTTTACTCACACCATCAGACTGAGCCACCTGTTCATCTATCTTCTGGGCGATACTTCCCTTTGCTTATAGCACATGTCTAAGACTTCGTTTGCTCACATCCTCTGGACGAGACACCTGCTCTTCTGGCCATCCAGACTGAGACTTCCCTTGCTCAAGTTGCAGTCGAGACTTCTTGCTCTCGCCCCTCAGACAGAGACTTTCCCACTTGCTCAATCAGACTAGCTGAATAAGACTTTCATAGCTCAAGCACTTAAGCAATGAGACTTACGTGGCTCAAGACTTGTTGCTTGAATCCCAATGAGACATGACTTTTGCTCTAGAACATAGCAGGAGACTTAATCTAAACTACTGAAGGCTCAACGGAATAGAGAACGAGGTGTACATGATGCAAGCATCAGAGGTACGGGAGATCACCATAACAAAGACCTAAAGCACTTAAGCTTTCTAATATATACAGGGGTAAGAAATCTTAAGGCTTTTACAATTACAACCTAAAACAGAAAATCTGCATATTACACAGAGTTGATAATTGCTTGATCTTACTACTCCTTCAACAGAAGAATCCTTGTTAAAATTCAAGCTTGAATCTTCAGCCATATATATATATATAGCCTTTCCAAAAACTAGCCGTTGAGAAGGTGACTTGATCAAGTATCTTTGCTTTTGCTCCATAGTACAAGAGACATTGAAGATGGATGCACAACAGATTTTGAATTAAGTGTGTAATACGTTTAACCTTTGAATCTTCAAGAGGTTCTGTACTAATCTCAATTTAATTTTAATTTTGCATTGGTTTAATCATTTAGATTAATTGTTGATTCAGTCTATTATTTTTAATTTATTTAATTAACATTTTAATTAATTATTATTATTATTATTTCAAAAGAAAAAAGAGAAGAAGTTTTATTCATTTCCTTGCCAATTTAATTGGTCCTCTGTGGCATTTGAGTTGTTTGTGGTTGGATGAATTGTTTTACTATCAACCAATGAGGATTAAATGTTGGCTTTGACTTTTCAACCCTCGTTCATAGCCAATAGATAAACGACATGTGGCATACAAAGAGACAAAATCACCCAATGTTTCTTCTTCCTCATTCGTGTATGTGAGCTTCAGATTGAGAAATTCAAACACCAAGCATATCAAAATCGTTCAAGCTGTGTAAACCTCAAATCCTTGGCGCGCTTTTGCTCAATTTGAATCTCCAAGAAGCCATTCCCTTTTGAGCTCTCTCTGCTTGGTTCAATAAAGTTGGTTATGAGGATTTTCTAGTTTAAGCATTCACACTGCCATATCCTGCATCGCTTGCTAAATATTCATAGCATTGTCCCTATCGGTTTCCATTTCTATTATTTGTGTATTTGACATCAGGAGTGTATCTCAGAAGCAATGATCAATTTGATTTTTGACCCTGCAATCTCTGAACTTTGAGGCTGTAAGGAGCGCTTGTCTCCGAGAGTTGAACCACTTTGGATTCAAATTGCAAACCCTAGCTCCTTTTTTCCCACCAAGTGTTTGAAGCTTAACCCGGCCCATCAAGTATCCTATATAAGGAGGGTGAATGTTCAGTTCAGAATCAACAACTCTCTCTCAAAAACACTTAAAGTTTTCTCTGCAATTCCATAAGCCTGAGCAATCAAGTCGAAGGAATCTCTTGGAGTGCTTAAGAAGTGAAGGCAGACATCACACTTGAAGATAGTAGACTTCACTCCCATTTGGTATCGTGTTCTTATACTTCTGTTATTAATGCTTATTTATAATTTTATTATGCATATCGTCATTCTATACATGCTTGTCTGATTGATGTATGTTTGAACATGTTGTTAGATTCCACTTGAAAAGTGATGTTTTGATGCTATGGTGTTGAGTACCTCTGTTTTATCAACTTGTTGTTTGCAGCTCTAAGTTCTCTTCGTGGCATTGCTATGATTAGATTAGTGATTGATGTTTTTAATTTTTTTGGATGTTATGTATGAGATTTTAAAATGAAGCTTGTGAACCTTTGTCACTCTTTGAATAACTGATAAGGGATACTTGAGTTTATCTTGTGTATTTGTTAATGATTGTTGATGTTACCAAATAGTTCTTGTTCAAATAGCATGAGTGTCTCTTATTGCCATCATTAATGGAGGAATCTGGTTGGGTGCTCAGTTCTTATTTTAACCTTATTCTTGTGAATGTTGTAATAGTAATGTTTCTATTCATGGATTATTGACTGTGCTGTTGTTTGATTGTGCAAACTGTTGAGCCATTGACTTACATTAACCCCTATTGGATTATTTTTGTGACAACATATGCTTAAGGTTTGAATGATAGATTGGCATGCCTTACCTTGTTATTACATTTGTCATATGCCTCATGATCCATAGCTTTCCATTTCATCTTGTTCATGCTTGACATTTTCACTTTGTTGCATAATAAGAATCATTCTATTAAGCTTTTAATCTTAGAAGTCATACCCTTTTAATGTCTGGATTACATACCTATATGTTTGTTGAAAATGCTTGTTATATTATTGTCCTAATTTGGCCGTTTTTACTAAGTTTATGCACTGCCTATTTCTAAATGTTTTTGTGTGAACTTGATTGTTGATTTGTCCTATAGTTTGTCTTATGTCCTGTTTTGCATAGAGTTTAAGTTTCAAATGTTATTGGTCCTCAAGTACCAGAATGATTGTTGTTTCTGTATGTTTCTTATTTGAAATGTGTCAAATCTTCCTAATGGCAGCAGGATGAGGTGTAGTCTTTATCATGTTAAGTTGTCATTAAGAATCACACACCACAATTACTTTGACCATGAACTGTGCCACTGCTCACACAATCACACACCAGTCGCAGTTGTGTGTTCATTATCTTTTGGTTTGTCTCTAACATGTGTTGTAAATGCATGGATATCTAAGTGATGTGTATGCTTAATTGTTGAGTTGTTTACAGATCATTCAATTTGTTCAAGTCTTTGTTTCATTGTTTTTTGATATATGCCAATCTGAACTCATCATTCAATTGCAAATGTCCCCATTGATTTTGTTTAAAGTGATTTTGTTTGAAGTAACTCTCATCTGTAACTGATCATGTTTTGTTTATGTGTTGATATCATGTTGACCAGCCATTATACCTATGAATTAAGTGTATTTGCCAAATCTTTGAACAAGCTGACTTTTAAGTTTTTAAAACGGAATATGTAATGGCTGCTGATCTGCACTTTACCACACGACCAATTTGTCTAAGTTGTTTACACATTATTTGCTTTTAATTGACTAGAATGCTTGATTGTCTAACATAACCTTCTCATTTGACCAAGGTGCTGCTATTGTGTCTATTTATCAATTAGTGTTTTCATTTAAATCCAACTGTTTCATCTCGATTTGAATTAATAATAGGACTGTTATCTCTATATGTCATTAAACCTTGATGCTTTGAAATGTGATCTCATCCATCTGTTTGTGCAAAATCCTCAGTTCTACCATTTGATTGTACCCTACTGTATGCACACATATGCCTTGCTTGAATTTTCCATTCTTGAACCTTGAACTCAGCATCTAACTTAGAATAAAATCATGTCATATGTAACTTTCTAATTTTTAGCTCTTGTGATTTGTGTATTGATGATTGCCATTCGTGTGTTTCACCTTTGATGTAATATATTCTGAGTGTTATAGCTTCCTTATGTTTGCTTGTGAACTTGAGTAACATCTCCCTTTTGATTGGTTCATTATGTTTTGTATGTTAGGGTTTAGGTCATATAGATGGTACTTTTGTATTCCTTGTTCGCTACTGATCATTTTAGGCTTTGTTTTGTTTAATTTGATTGAGTATTAACTGAGTTATGAGTATGTGAATATGGCTGGGCAAGTTTAGTTTGGAGTCAGTGGGCAAGGATGGCACGCGTGTTTGGTTTGTTTGGAATTCATTGACCTGTTTACCTTATATTATTTTGGAAGCGTATAATTCATGGATGAGAGCGTAGTACCGCTGGTCCATGGAGGGAGTTATAAGTATTTGCAAGCAAGGGGACTGGGGTTCGATCCCCTCGCCCAACCTTTTTTTTTCTTTTTTTGTCTGATTTTGCTTATTTTACATATATATTTGTGCTTGTATCATTTAATCACTACGCGCGCGCAGCTCATTTGGTCATTGTTTGGTGTTGTTGATTCAAAGGGCGTGGGTTCAATCCCCATGGTTGCCTTTCTTTTTTATCACCTTTTGTTTTATTATATTTAGTTTATGTATTAATTTTCAAAACACTATAACTTGCTAATTATCCATCTTTTCTATCCCCTTCTTTTTGCTATGATTTTCTAATTAAATCTATTTTTCAAATATAAAAATAAATTGTTAAAAATATTTAATCTACTTGTTTGTAATCATGATAATATTAGGAATTTCTCTTAGGGTTTTTATCATCTTCTTTATTCATCATGCCATGCTTTTCTTGTTTATCATATTTGATCATTGTCTAAATTACATGATTCTAATCTTGCTTGATATCATGAGTTTTATTTCATCTCATAAATTTATTCATGTCTTTTTATGTCATCATGTTTACATTAACTTGTTATCTTGTTAGTAACCTATAACTGTTATTTCCCCCCATTCCAAAGGAAGGTTAAACATGTTGACTCCTAAAGTCATGACCTCCCACCTTAACCTAAGTAACCTCTTAGGAGAAACTTCATTTCTTGGCCTCATCAGAGCCATAGAAATCATAACTAGCTTTAGGAGAGAGTTCTTAAACTCTTAGTGATATTCATCATAATGAATCATCACTTTCCCCTACCGACTAAACATAACATAGGTCCATTACAACTAGACTTAGAGAGTTCTTAAACTCTACAATGAGCTTATACTCATTTCCCCTCTGAATATTGACCATAGTCAATCATTCAGTAGAAGTAGAACTACGCATGCTCTGATTCTATTCCCGAGGATACGTAGGCGTAAGGTGCGATGCCTTATCAAGTATACTTAGATACTAACCCCTAGGGTTTTCACCCTTTAGCATAGAACCTTTAGCAAACATAAGATAACGTTAGAACAAGAGGTTCCCGTAGAGTACTACGGACGTTTAGGGTGCTAATACCTTCCCTAGGTGTAACCAACCCCCGAACCTTAGATCTTCCTCCTTTAGGTTTTTCTAACGATCTTGAACCTTTCCTTTGGATAAATCAAAGTCGGTTGTAAAAGAAATATGATGCAAGTTAATTAATAGCTTGTTATCCGATTTTCACCGCAACAGAAATGGCGACTTCACTGGGGAGGAGTTAGACCTATTGCTGGTCCTTTCCTAAGAGGGTTAAGCCTATCTTGTTTTTTTATGTTATTCATGTTTGCTTATTTACTTGTATATGCTTATGTCTGTCATGTTTTGCTTATATATCTATATATCTGTTCTTGCTTGACATTTTTCTGTTTAATTTGGGTTGACATGGTATCTATGAGTGAGATAAGTCCTAACCCGGACTTGAGAACACATATGTTTAGGAATCGCGGACATAGTCAAGGGAACTTCGAGGGAGAAATCCCAAAGGAGGGAACTTGAAGTCCACACTCAGTTGAGGCCCTCTTGAAGGTGGTAAATTTTGAACAAGCAATCGTGAATGCGTTACTACTTTCGACCTAGGAGCCAGAGATACTGATGACCTTTAGTTATCCCTTTACCCCAACTTGGCCTATTTAGGACGTAGTGCGAGGACTGTGAGGGAGCAATCCCAAATGGTTGCTACGCGATACTACACTCATATGAGATTCTCTTGAGAATTTTATTGATTTCCGAGCAATTGGAAAGTCGATAAAATCCGAAAGATGGGTTTTCGACTCTGGGAACTTTTTAGAACCTTGTCTGGCAGGTGAAAGCCATAGTACATACCTTTGGGATGGGTAGACCTTGGACTCCATGCTCGTGACTCTTAACTTAGGTTTCTCTGTGTGCTTTGTGTTTTTCTGTTTATGTGTGTTTGTTGCATTCATCCTTGCATCATATACATTGTGTACATTCAAGGAATTCAACTTTGTTTTGCAAACTTTATAGGATGGATTTTGAAAAAAGGAAAACGAAGAAGTACACCTTTATTAGTCCAAAATTGGAAGATTTAAATAATCTGGGTAAGCCAATCAATGAATCATCAACATTCCAAGACAAGTATGGGAAGATTTTCTCTCTGACGAAGACCAAGATGGTAAATGGTATGCTCCCTAATCTCATACAGTTTTATGATCCCATTTACCATTGTTTCACTTTTCTGGATTACCAGTTAATGCCTATGCTCGAGGAGTATGCTATTCTAATTGGTATTCCCATTACTCCAAACCTTCCTTACTCTGGTTTGGAAAGGACGCCTAAGGAGAAGGAAATTGCAGAAGCTGCTCATCTCAAGCTGTCAGAAGTCAAGGTTAATTTGGTTGTCAAGGGAGGACTTTTTGGGTTACCTGCCAGGTTTCTAATGGAGAAAGCCAGTCATTATGCTAGCATGAAGAATATGGTGGATTATGAAGCTGTTATGGCCCTTCTCATTTATGGGTTATTTCTGTTTCCCAACATTGAGAACTTTGTTGACATGAAGGCAATCAAGATCTTTATCATTGGAAATCCAGTTCCAACATTACTTGCAGACGCCTACCATTCAGTGCATTTGAGGACTGCTCATAAGGGAGGGATGGTAACATGCTGTACCACACTGTTGTATAAATGGTTTATCTCCCACTTACCCCGTTCTAAGACCTTTTGAGATCTCCAAGATGGACTTCTTTGGTCAGAAAAGATCATGTCTCTCACCAACACCGATCTAGAGTGGTATCACCCATTGCTCAAAGGCAAAGATATGATTGTTAGCTGTAGAGGATTTGCTAATGTACCGCTTCTTGGCACAAAAGGAGGCATAAGCTACAATCCAGCTCTGGCTTATCATCAACATGGTTATTCTATGGAAGCTAAGCCTAACAACATCTACTTGGAAGGTTTGTTCTTTGAAGAGGATAAGGACCCT
This sequence comes from Lathyrus tuberosus, assembly GCA_022829125.1. NCBI lineage: Eukaryota > Viridiplantae > Streptophyta > Magnoliopsida > Fabales > Fabaceae > Lathyrus > Lathyrus tuberosus. The sequence continues at coordinate 7,436,267 of JALAZF010000082.1, read as the reverse complement.
GTGCTTAGGGAAAAGATGGCTCACGCTTGGCGTCATGTTCACACAAGAGGTATCTCTGCTTTGGGGAAACCTGAGTGTTTGGCTTCAGAATCTTACACTTAGTGGGTGCAAAAGAGGGCTGTTGAGTTGAAGATGCCATATGATCGTCATGATCCTATCCCATTAGCTCCCAGAGATCATGTTCTTTATTTCACAAGCAATGAGGACGAATTGAAGATCCGGCTGGCTTAAGCAGAACGAGAAAGGAATGCATGGATGAACAAGTATCAGATTCTTGACTTTGAGATGAATGAACTTCAGAAGAGTCTCCGGAGGAAGGAAGAGGGGTCTGTCAGAAAAAGGAAGGCGCAAGGAGATTTATTTTCTCCTAGTACATTATCTCCACCAGAACCATGGAAGTCACAGTTGGCTAAGCTCGCTTTTGAGAATGAGAGGTTGCAGAAGGAAAACCAGAAGCTCGCCATGAGATTGATGGGAGAAGACTGATTGGAGGGTTTAGAACTTAGTTTTCTTTATTTCGTACTCTGTATTTTGGCCTTGCAGGTGTAATCATCTTTTGTTTGTAATCCAAAAACTTTATTATTAATGAAATGAGATGAGATTTTTCTTTTAAGAAAAAGGTTCCTTAAAATTTGCAAAAATACGATGTTGAGTTTCCATGAACTACACCCATCATGTTGCATTGCATTCTGCTAAACTATCAAGATGCTAACTTTGTTTTTCAGACTTTATAGACAATGGACGCTACCAAAAGGATAAACTGGCCCTTTACCTTCCTGATCCCTAATGTTGAACCGTTGATAGAGATTGGAGGAAAGATTGAGGACCCGCCAAGTTTTATTGACAGATATGGAGACCTCCTGTCACTAATGAAACTACAAGTGAGGGAAGGATTACTGGAAACCTTGGTACAACTGCACCATCCCGATTACCACTGTTTTCTTTTTCTTGAGTTTCAGTTAGCACCGACCTTGGAAGAATTTTCTGCTCTAATTGGAATTCCTGTCAAGCAGGCTCCAATTTTCTCTGGAATCAAGATGATGCTTTCCGTCAAAGAAATTGCTAGAGTCACGAAGATCAGAGTATCAGACATTCAAGAGAATTTTACTATCAAAGGAGGACGACCTGGACTTCCCGCCTTATTCCTGATGGCAAAGGCCCTTTACTTTAAAGACCAGGGAAATGAGGCGTTGTTTGAATCAACTTTTGCCTTAATGGTCTATGGCTTGTTCTTGTTCCCGAGTGACAAGAATTTTGTGGATATCCAGGCCATTCAGATATTCGCCATCAATAAATCCGGTCCCTACTTTACTTGCAGATGTTTATCACTCAATTCAGTACAGATATTTAAGAGGTGGTGGCCAAATTGTCTGTTGTGCGGCCCTTTTCTACAAATGGTTCACCTCCTACCTACCAAAAGCTCCTGCCTTCTGGGAAGTTGCAGACTATGGTTTATGGTCCAAGAAATTGACGAAGTTAAAACACACTGACATCGAATGGTATAACCCGACAGATGAAGGGATTACTATGATCGTTAGCTGTGGGGACTGCCCCAATGTGCCTCTGATGGGTAAAGATGGCTGCATCAATTATAATCATGTTCTCGCCCGCCGCCAGTTAGTCTACTTGAAGAAATAACCTCCCAGAAACGAGGATATGATCAAGATGTACTACGAAAGAGATGAAGGATTTGAGATGAAAAAGAGACTCGAGTATGCATGGCGTAATGTCAATAGACAACTCTGGAAGGCTGAATGCCAGGTCTCTGAGACCCATCTGCAGTGGTCCCGTGACATTGCTCAAGTGATAAGGAAGCCATTTCCTCGACATGATTCACCCTCTAAATCCAGGCAGAAGATGGCAGAAACAATGGCTGATTTGTTCTTCGAAAGGGAAAGGACTAGGAAACGCATTGAAGAGCTCACAAGGAAGATTAATGGAGAAGAAGAATCATCCTCTAGTGGATCAAACTTTTAGAAGTGCCATCTGTTGGTTTCTATCAATATTGTTATTTACTCATTTCAGTTTAGGAGCGTCCTTACCTTTTGAACCTTAAGCAGGAGAATCCTCTGCTCTAAAATGTAACAGCTGACAATCTCAATGAAGAAGTTTATTTTGAGGAAGATTCCATTTGTCTACAATGTTTGTAAATATTTATGTTTCTTGATAGCTTAGTTTGCATCTGCATTTTTGCATATCATTTTGCATCTTTGCATGTACATGTGCGTTCTTCCCCATCTCATGTCGTCTCGCTCTCTTCAGAGTCTGTCACCCTGATTTTCCAAACGTCAATACCCAAGTCTAAACTCGACAAAGGATGTCTGAACAATACTGTGAAATGGACAGAGTCAACAACGAATTAAGAGAGCTCCAATGAGGAATGGGGCAGTTTCTGGAAACTATGAAGGTCACGCTAGCAGCGATGAAGGAAATTTTGGAGTACCAGGAGAAAATGGGAGAGGAGGTCAGAATCCTCAAGTTCCAGATGAATTGGGTTCTGGAAACTCTATTGAAAAAGGAGAATCGCATTCATCCCGTCAGACCAGCTTTCAAGATCGCTCGACAAAGGCCAAAGAAGCCAGAGAGGAATTTCACTCCGTTGACAATGGCATACAGTCAGATTTTGCCAGTCTTGATCAAAAATGGATTGATAATACCGAAGGATTTAGAGCCAGTGATCCCTCCATACCCATAGGTTTTGATACCAATGTCCGATGCGACTACCACGCTGGGGCACCGGGGCTTTCAACTGAGGATTGCAGGGTACTCAGAAACAAGGTTCAGACGCTGCTTGATTCTGAGAAGTTATCATTTACACCACAAGGAATTCAAATCAGCTATCCTTTGCCATATCCTAAGGATCTCTCGTGTACAGAATTTCTTTTTGGAGAAGCCTCATGCCAGCCGAACGTTGGTCCTGTTCCTGCATCCAAACGTAATCTTCGTCAGGTGTTTACGAAGAGGGGTTTTCAGTCTCCAACGCGTGTTTCTCCTCAAGATAAGAAGAAGTGTTCTGCCAAAAGAGGAAAATTTAACCACCAGCCTATCCCGGTGCCGTTAAGCAAACTTTCCCCACTGTTGATGCAAAACAAACAGGTAACTCCACGACTTCTCACACCTTTCCAAGGACCTTGGTATGATCCCAACCTAACCTGTGAATTCCATAAGGGAGCTGCAGGGCATGATTTGGACAATTGTCGAGCTTTAGAATATTTTGTACAAGAGCTGATCCATGACAAGGACTTAATCTTTGAAGAAGACCACCCAAAGACTGAATGTAAATTTCGCACTAGGACAATTGGACATCCCATTGAAGAATGCAAGGAATTTGAAGAGAAGCTGATGAGCTTGCTAAAGAATCTGAAACCTCAGGAAGATACTTCAGACGCTGGTACCTCAACTTCTGAAGCAAAAGGTAAAGGACCTGCAAGGCCTCTCATAGATTGATACCACAAGGAACAAGTGATTGGTGGTGAAGACTTTTTTCCGTTCGGACCTGGAAACTGAAATTTTTTGTTGGCTGTGTTTTGTATTTCAGTTGTATTTCCTTTAAATTGATATTTGCTTATGAGCTTTGTTATACCTTTAAATTGGCAACATTAATGAAATATTTATGCATCTTTTGGTTAAATCCATTCGTTTCACTCATCTACTTTCATCGCTATACAGAAAAATATAATAATATCTTCATCTTGTTTCTTCCCATTTATCAAACTTTTGTTAAAGCAAAGATTAGGGAGGATGATGAAAACCTCATGTTCATAATTGTTGTGATATGCTTTCAATTAAACCTCGCCGAGGATGTAAGGCATTGTTTCAATTCCCAAGTAGGGAAGATAATCCCTTGTTAACCCCTTTGAGCCTAGAAGTATGAGTTTTCTTTCTTTACACACATAAAAACCCTTAAATCTTAACCTTGGGGGCAGGGTAGTTCTCAGTTTAACTCGGTTATGCATTCAAACACGAGCGCTTCATATAAGGCGCTAGTCAGCTTTCAAATCAAGTGACTTCCTATTTTTGGAGATTTGAATGTATATCTTGAGTTAACTGAGCGTAGGATTTGAGCCTTTATCTTTTATTTCATAAACCGTGAACCAAGCCACATTACAACCCCTAAAAGACCTAATTGAGGTAAGGTTGTTTTGAAGAACATACTACAGCAAGGTTAAGTAACCTGACTCCTAATAATCTTTGTTACTCGCGTGTGTTGGTCACTTCCTTAATGACTAGACCCACCTTTGTTTTTGGCTATTTAATCATTTCACTATGCGTTTTTTATCAAAGTTTTGTTTTCAAACTTTGCATTAAATTTTGCCAATTTTAATGAACAACACTTGTTTGCAATACCATTCGATATCGAGGAATCCCAACAAACGCGGTCAGTCAAGGAATTGAACTTGATAAAGGAAATTTGACTCAGTTAGGGGCAATCAAGTGTGAGGGTTTGCCAATCCATCATCCCAAGAGTTGGTGAATCAGGGGCAGAACGTTGCAGTTCAGAATATTGGGGCAAATATTCTTGAGATCATCTTATGACTAGTTTTGTCTTCAGTAACCCATCAGCAGGGGCAAATCCATTCCCCAGTAATTTCTACTACAGTTTGAGCATCTCGAGTATAACTGAACAGAAACAGCTACATCAAGATTCAAAAGTTAGAAGATATTGAATCATCTGGTATTTCATTTCTTCTGTAAAATTCTTTTGATTATTCAAGTTGGAAGATATTGAAGCATCTGGTATTTCAATCCATCCATAAAATTCTTTTGATTATTCAAGTTGGAAGATATTGAAGCATCTGGTATTTCAATCCTTTCGTAAAATTCTGTTGATTATTCAAGTTGGAAGATATTGAAGTATCTGGTATTTCAATCCTTCTGTAAAATTCTTTTGATTATTCATCCCCTAATCTGGGGCAGTTATGCGATCTCTCCAAGAGTTTAAAGATATTGAAACACCCTGTATGCCAATTCTTATATAAAATCCTCTTGTTATCGTATAGACCGTCTAGCCTGGGGCAGATAAGATTTGAAGATGTTAGTTATGCCAGTGGAATGCATAATTACTTTGTTAGCTCCCCATCAAGTTGCTACATCAGCTGATTTTGACAAATTTCCAATGGATTTATTTCCCCAATAAAGAAGAAGAACTTTCCCAATATATCCAAAACATTTGTCTAAGCTAGGCTTATGCTTTGGTTTTCACCTTTGAGTACCAGACCCCAGCTCTTTATGCAGGAGTCCCCAGAGAAGTCAGCTGTTAGACGACAGAATTCTTAGTCACTAGAGTTGTTATTGGTCTTTGAATACAATAACTTCGTCATTTTCATCTGATTCTTGGAAGCAGAAAGGTTTTAAGAAGACACAAAGATGAACTAAGTTTTACTCTAGTATCAAGATGTTTTATGGAATCAAGTTGGTACAGGAAGAGTTAGTAGTACTGTATCTTTGGCTTGGATTTGCCATCTCCAGTAAAAAGAAGATTGCCCCGGTTATCCTTGATGTTTGGGTTTCAGGGTGTTGGCTTGTGTTATCCTTTCTTCTTTCCTGTTTTGCGTCGTTCGCGTCGTTTCTAGCATATAGCTAAGCATGTGCATCATACCCTAGCATCTTTGCGTCCTTGGTTTGTTTTTCTTGTGGTCTTTTGTTGGTGCTTGTCTTTATTTCCCCAGTGATGTAAAGACATTCCCGGTCTGCTTTGTGTCGTGCTTGTTCGGTCTTAACCTTTGCGCGCCAGATTTGAATCTTTAAACCTTTTGTTGTTCCTCAAGAAGTTTAACATTAAAGATTTTGTAAAACTGTTCTCGTTTGAATCATGTCAAACTTGAACTTGGACCTTGCTTGAATCGCCAAGCATTGCCTTCTTGTTTTAAAACTTGTTCTTGTTTGAATCGTGTCAAACCTGAACAGAGACTTTGTTCGAATCGTGTCGGACACTGCCTCTTATTTTAAAGTTGTTCTTGTTTGAATCATGTCAAACTTGAACTTGGACTTTGTTTGAATCGTGTCAAGCATTGTCTTCTTATTTTAAAACGTTTTCTTGTTTGAATCGTGTCAAACCTGAACAGAGACTTTGTTCGAATCGTGTCGGACACTGCCTCTTATTTTAAAGCTGTTCTTGTTTGAATCGTGTCAAACTTGAACTTGGACTTTGTTTGAATTGTGTCAAGCATTGTCTTCTTGTTTTAAAACTTGTTCTTGTTGGAATCGTGTCAAACCTGAACAGAGACTTTGTTCGAATCGTTTCGGACACTGCCTCTTGTTTTAAAGCTGTTCTTATTTGAATCGTGTCAAACTTGAACTTGGACTTTGTTTGAATCGTGTCAAGCATTGTCTTGTGTGTTCTCATTTGAATCGTGTCAAACTTGAACTTGGACCTTGCTTGAATCGTGTCAAGCACTGTCTTGTGTTTTAAAACTTGTTCTTGTTTGAATCGTGTCAAATTTGAACTTGGACCTTGCTTGAATCGTGTCAAGCACTGTCTCTTATTTTAAAACTTGTTCTTGTTTGAATCGTGTCAAACTTGAACTTGGACTTTGTTTGAATCGTGTCAAGCACTGTCTTCTTGTTTTAAAACCGTTCTTGTTCGAATCGTGTCAGACACTGAACCCTTACTTTGGATTTTTGAAAACTTACTTTAAGCTAAGCTTCTTGGAACACATTTCTTCAACCTTATAAGACTCCTAGTTGGTGCACAGAGTTTGTCTCTGTCTTCCTGGCTTTTCTTGAAGATCCCATTTTGAACTCTTCGGTATAGAATCCCCAGGAAGTCTTTGCTTGGTTGTCTGTCTTTTTGAATGATCCCCAGTGATCAGGTTTTTCTTCCTGGTTTCATGCCCAGGAAGAATGTGGGTTTGTTTTGTTCCCAGTAGTCTATCTCCCCGGATCTTTCCCCAGTGAGATTGTCTATGGTCTTTTCCCCAGTGTTTATTTGGAGTCTCCCCGGTGGGTCTCTTTTGTTGGTTAGCTTATATCCCTAGTGAGGTGTTTCTCATGGATACTAACTTTCATCCTTCCCCAGTGAAGCTCTGTGATCTTTTTGTTTCCTGTTTGCCCCTTGGTGTCTTGTTGTGTCTGCATTTTCTTGCATCTTCTTGGCATCATGTTTGTTGCATTGCATGTGTGTGCATCTGAGGATAAAATTTTCGGTTATCTGTATTTAAATATCTTTCACTGTCGATTACATGAGGATCTTCATCTCTCATGTCATCAGGTGAAGATATTTAAATAGGGGCAACTGTTGTACCCCAAATTTTACCCTCATTTCCTGCTAATTGATGTTTGATTTATTTTTCTCTGCACTTTAATTTAATATGCATTTTTGTTTGTTATTTTATTTTAATGTTTTATTTGTTTCTTTTATTTTCATTTAATGTTTATTTTAAATATTCTATTTGTTTTATTTTAATTTCAGTATGGCTTTTTATTTTATTTATATCTTAGTTGTCCTATTTTTATTAATATAAATTAATCTCAATTTAATTTTAATTTTGCATTGGTTTAATCATTTAGATTAATTGTTGATTCAGTCTATTAATTTTAATTTATTTAACTAACATTTTAATTAATTATTATTATTATTATTTCAAAAGAAAAAAGAGAAGAAGTTTTATTCATTTCCTTGCCAATTTAATTGGTCCTCAGTGGCATTTGAGTTGTTTGTGGTTGGATGAATTGTTTTACTATCAACCAATGAGGATTAAATGTTGGCTTTGACTTTTCAACCCTCGTTCATAGCCAATGGATAAACGACATGTGGCATACAAAGAGACAAAATCACCCAATGTTTCTTCTTTCTCATTCGTGTATGCGAGCTTCAGATTGAGAAATTCAAACACCAAGCATATCAAAATCGTTCAAGCTGTGTAAACCTCAAATCCTTGGCGCGCTTTTGCTCAAGTTGAATCTCCAAGAAGCCATTCCCTTTTGAGGTCTCTCTGATTGGTTCAATAAAGTTGGTTCTGAGGATTTGCTAGTTTAAGCATTCACACTGCCATATCCTGCATCGCCTGCGAAATATTCATAGCATTGTCCCTATCGGTTTCCATTTCTATTGTTTGTGTATTTGACATCAGGAGTGTATCTCAGAAGCAATGCTCAATTTGATGTTTGATCCTGCAATCTCTAAACTTTGAGGCTGCAAGGAGCGTTTGTCTCCGAGAGTTGAACCACTTTGGATTCAAATTGCAAACCTAAGCTTAACCCGGCCCATCAAGTATCCTATATAAGGAGGGTGGATGTTCAGTTCAGAACCAACAACTCTCTCTCAAAAACACTTAAAGTTTTCTCTGTAATTCCATAAGCATGAGCAATCAAGTTGAAGGAATCTCTTGGAGTGCTTAAGAAGTGAAGGCAGTCATCACACTTGAAGATAGTAGACTTCACTCCCATTTGGTATCGTGTTCTTATACTTCTGTTATTAATGCTTATTTACAGTTTTATTATGCATATCATCATTCTATACATGCTTGTCTGATTGATGTATGTTTGAACATGTTGTTAGATTCCACTTGAAAAGTGATGTTTTGATGCTATGGTGTTGAGTACCTCTGTTTTATTAACTTGTTGTTTGCAGCTCTAAGTTCTCTTCGTGGCATTGCTATGATTGGATTAGTGATTGATGTTTTTAATTTGTTTGGATGTTATGTATGAGATTTTGAAATGAAGCTTGTGAACCTTTGTCACTCTTTGAATAACTGATATGGGATACTTGAGTTTATCTTGTGTATTTGTTAATGATTGTTGATGTTACCAAATAGTTCTTGTTCAAATAGCATGAGTGTCTCTTATTGCCATCATTAATGGAGGAATATGGTTGGGTGCTCAGTTCTGATTTTAACCTTATTCTTGTGAATGTTGTAATAGTAATGTTTCTATTCATGGATTATTGACTGTGCTATTGTTTGATTGTGCAAACTGTTGAGCCATTGACTTACATTAACCCCTATTGGATTATTTTTGTGACAACATATGCTTAAGGTTTGAATGATAGATTGGCATGCCTTACCTTGTTATTACATTTGTCATATGCCTCATGATCCATAGCTTTCCATTTCATCTTGTTCATGCTTGACATTTTCACTTTGTTGCATAATAAGAATCATTCTATTAAGCTTTTAATCTCAGAAGTCATACCCTTTTAATGTCTGGATTGCATACCTATATGTTTGTTGAAAATGCTTGTTATATTATTGTCCTAATTTGGCTGTTTTTACTAAGTTTATGCACTGCCTATTTCTAAATGTTTTTGTGTGAACTTGATTGTTGAACTGTCCTATAGTTTGTCTTATGTCCTGTTTTGCATAGAGTTTAAGTTTCAAATGTTATTGGTCCTCAAGTACCAGAATGATTGTTGTTGCTGTATGTTTCTTATTTGAAATGTGTCAAATCTTCCTTATGGCAGCAGGATGAGGTGTAGTCTTTATCATGTTAAGTTGTCATTAAGCATCACACACCACAATGACTTTGACCATGAACTTTTCCACTGCTCACACAATCACACACCAGTCACAGTTGTGTGTTCATTATCTTTTGGTTTGTCTCTAACATGTGTTGTAAATGCATGGATATCTAAGTGATGTGTATGCTTAATTGTTGAGTTGTTTATAGATTATTCAATTTGTTCAAGTCTTTGTTTCATTGTTTTTTGATATATGCCAATCTGAACTCATCATTCAATTGCAAATGTCCCCATTGATTTTGTTTAAAGTGATTTTGTTTGAAGTAACTCTCATCTGTAACTGATCATGTTTTGTTTATGTGTTGATATCATGTTGACCAGCCACTATACCTATGAATTAAGTGTATTTGCCAAATCTTTGAACAAGCTGACTTTTAAGTTTTTAAAACTGAATATGTAATGGCTGCTGATCTGCACTTTACCACACGACCAATTTGTCTAAGTTGTTTACACATTATTTGCTTTTAATTGACTAGAATGCTTGATTGTCTAACATAACCTTCTCATTTGACCAAGGTGCTACTATTGTGTCTATTTATCAATTAGTGTTTTCATTTAAATCCAACTGTTTCATCTTCATTTGAATTAATAATAGGACTATTATCTCTATATGTCATTAAACCTTGATGCTTTGAAATGTGATCTCATCCATCTGTTTGTGCAAAATCCTCAGTTCTACCATTTGATTGTACCCTACTGTATGCACACATATGTCTTGCTTGAATTTTCCATTCTTGAACCTTGAACTCAGCATCTAACTTAGAATAAAATCATGTCATATGCAACTGTCCAATTATTAGCTCTTGTGATTTGTGTATTGATGATTGCCATTCGTGTGTTTCACCTTTGATGTAATATATTCTGAGTGTTATAGCTTCCTTATGTTTGCTTGTGAACTTGAGTAACATCTCCCTTTTGATTGGTTCATTATGTTTTGTATGTTAGGGTTTAGGTCAAATAGATGGTACTTTTGTATTCCTTGTTCGCTACTGATCATTTTAGGCTTTGTTTTGTTTAATTTGATTGAGTATTAACTGAGTTATGAGTATGTGAATATGGCTGGGCAAGTTTAGTTTGGAGTCACTGGGCAAGGATGGCACGCGTGTTTGGTTTGTTTGGAATTCATTGACCTGTTTACCTTATATTATTTTGGAAGTGTATAATTCATGGATGAGAGCGTAGTACCGCTGGTCCATGAAGGGAGTTATAAGTATTTGCAAGCAAGGGGGCTGGGGTTCGATCCCCTCGCCCAACCTTTTTTTTCTTTTTTTGTCTGATTTTGCTTATTTTACATATATATTTGTGCTTGTATCATCTAATCACTACGCGCGCGCAACTCATTTGGCCATTGTTTGGTATTGTTGATTCAAAGGGCGTGGGTTCAATCCCCATGGTTGCCTTTCTTTTTTATCACCTTTTGTTTTATTATATTTAGTTTATGTATTAATTTTCAAAACACTATAACTTGCTCATTATCCATCTTTTCTATCCCCTTCTTTTTGCTATGATTTTCTAATTAAATCTATTTTTCAAATATAAAAATAAATTGTTAAAAATATTTAATCTACTTGCTTGTAATCATGATAATATTAGGAATTTCTCTTAGGGTTTTTATCATCTTCTTTATTCATCATGCCATGCTTTTCTTGTTTATCATATTTGATCATTGTCTAAATTACATGATTCTAATCTTGCTTGATATCATGAGTTTTATTTCATCTCATAAATTTATTCATGTCTTTTTATGTCATCATGTTTACATTAACTTGTTATCTTGTTAGTAACCTATAACTGTTATTTCCCCCCATTCCAAAGGAAGGTTAAACATGTTGACTCCTAAAGTCATGACCTCCCACCTTAACCTAAGTAACCTCTTAGGAGAAACTTCATTTCTTGGCCTCATCAGAGCCATAGAAATCACAACTAGCTTTAGGAGAGAGTTCTTAAACTCTTAGTGATATTCATCATAATGAATCATCACTTTCCCTTACCGACTAAACATAACATAGGTCCATTACAACTAGACTTAGAGAGTTATTAAACTCTACAATGAGCTTGTACTCATTTCCCCTCTGAATATTGACCATAGTCAATCATTCAGTAGAAGTAGAACTACGCATGCTCTAATTCTATTCCCGAGGATACGTAGGCGTAAGGTACGATGCCTTATCGAGTATACTTAGATACTAACCCCTAGGGTTTTCACCCTTTAGCATAGAACCTTTAGCAAACATAAGATAACGTTAGAACAAGAGGTTCCCGTAGAGTACTACGGACGTTTAGGGTGCTAATACCTTCCCTAGGTGTAACCAACCCCCGAACCTTAGATCTCCTCCCTTTAGGTTTTTCTAACGATCTTGAACCTTTCCTTTGGATAAATCAAAGTCGGTTGTAAAAGAAATATGATGCAAGTTAATTAATAGCTTGTTATCCGATTTTCACCGCAACAGTACGGATAGTCCACAGCTTTATCACCAACTCTGAATGGTACCAGATGCTGATATACAATTACTAAGTGTAGAAACTCGTCTGAATGCTGAGGGCTTCAGTTTCAGAGTCTTCGTCAAACCACACTAGAAATTGTTCTTTAGATATTCCCCTAGAAGGTAGCAACGAAGCAACCCCAAGTCTGTCTAAGTAAAACAAATTCTGATTATTTATGTACAAGTACAAGAACCTGCATAAATAAAACACACATCAAATAAACCATTGTTCATTTAATACTTTTTGTTATCATCAAAACTAAAAGAGAATATGTCAAGAACAAATCTTGCTCTAACAATCTCCCCCTTTTTGATGATGACAAATACAAGTATTTAAAAGATAATGTTGGCCATTTAATTTTCTCTACAACAACAGGGTATGAGTTTGTAAGCTCCCCCTGAGTCTGATAGCTCACAGCTGAGTTTTACTCTAGCATTAAGAACCATTTTTCAAGAAAAATAAATTAGTCTTCTTAGTAACATTAGGGTATAAGGTTTGTAAGCTCCCCCGGAGTCAAAGAGTTACAATATTGAGGTTTGTAAGCTCTCTCTTAGTTCCATATTTAAGAACACCAAGATAACATCATTTTAACTCATTTTGGCAACACCAGAATACAAGGTTTGTATGCTTCTTCTGAGTATATAGGCTAAGTCATAGGTTTGTAAGCTCTTTCTTAACACTACGTACAAGAGAGTTAAAATATGTTGCCCTCTTTAACTTTCCTTGGCAACAGCAGAATATGAGGTTTGTAAGCTCTTTCTGGGTCTGATATGCTAAGTCTGAGGTTTGTAAGCTCTTCCTTAGACCTATGTACAAGAAAGTTAAAAATGTGCCCTGGGCAATGTAACAGAAAATAAATGACCAATATGTACAGAACTGGTATTCAATGGGTTCAGTTTCCACTTAAATACTTATGTTAAATGTAACAACAGAGAAAAATTATCACTAATAAATGTAACTCAGATCATCATTACATGATCAGTTTCCAAAAAGGAAGAATAATCAAGTAATAAGAGTCGTTAAGGTTTGTAAAGTGCACGCTTTGAAGTCTTAGTTGTCATTACCGTTCCAAGAATTAAACAAGGATTAATTTTAGGCTCTTGGTATCCACATAAGTCATTATAAAAACATCCAACTCCTAAGTCATTTTCATCAATCACCAATCCTAAGGATATGGAATCAACAACTGAGAGTCATAATCCATCGGTCGTAACAGACGCAACTGAGAGCTCTACAAGCTTGGCAATTCAATACCCTCAGAGGCGAGGTTTTTTCGAGTCCTCTATGACTGTACCTCTGCTCTTTACACAACTTGCTTCTGAAGAGGCTACTTTAGTAGCACATGAACGACCTTCAGAAGGTGGTTCAATAGTAGCTGCCTTGACACCTCAGAGAAGAAGCATGAAGAGATTAAGGAATAAGAAAAGGAGGGTCAACAAGAAGTGCTATCGCCCTCTTCCAAACATAGAAGAGAAAAAAGTGATTGATTCAGAAGATTATGACGTAGACTATAACAACAATGGACGCCACTTGGCACGAGATGCAATGGCTAGGGATGAATTCTAGAAAACATCTTTGTCATACCCTAAATTTTGACCACAAGATTTCCCATCATTGTGAAAATTATCACCATAATATGGATGTACCTTCATGTTGTAGCGCGGTTTTTGTGGTTGCGAGTCACACCGTTGGGCTGCAGTTCGATTCATTTTTTATCCTATTGTGAGCTGATTAAGGAAGGGAAATAGATGTCTCCAATTAACCCTGCTTGCATACTAAGATTAAACAGATGACTGTTAGCTTACAGATGCTACCTGAGATGGGGGGTTTTTCTTAGGCTATTTTGTTTAAGGAGGGGATGTCTTGTCTGTTAGGGAGGATTTTGATTAGGATACTGATTTTATTTTCCTGACTAATATGTGTAGGTGCAAAATATGGAGTTTTTTATGAGTATGTGGGACCTGAGGTTTTTGATGTGGTGTGCTCGCTAATATTTGGCAATCTTATGCCTACGTATTCCCAAAACAGGGAAATAAGAGTGATCGTAGTTCCTCCTATTCTATGGGAGGAAAGAGTGTTTTGGTGTCTTGTTCAAAGCCCAAGATTGAAGCTAAAGGTGCTTTGTATCTTGTTCAAATCCCAAGATATGAAGCTAAAGGGGTCCTGCCTAAGAGGGATTTTGTCATCTCTAAAGAGGAGTTGTTGATGTTTGTATGCTGTGAGCAAGGCATGATTTGATGCTAAAAGGTTGATTGACTCAACAGTGGATTTTTTTATACAAAGCCTAAGAGGAGGCGGAAAGGTCAACTTTTCCAGGGAAAATGTTCTTTCTGTCTTGTACAAAGCCCAAGATTGAGGCTAAAACTTATTTTGACTTTGCTGGGGAGAGGGGTATATGTATCTTGTATAAAGCCCAAGATGGAGGCTGAAGGTTGATACAACAAGAGAATCTTTTATAGTCAACAAGAGAGTGTTTTATATGTGTCTTGTACAAAGCCCAAGACGGAGGCTAAAGGATGACTCAACAAGAGAATCTTTTATACTCAACAAGAGAGTGTTTTATATGTGTCTTGTACAAAGCCGAAGACGGAGGCTAAAGGATGACTCAACAAGAGAATATTTTATACTCAACAAGAGAATGTTTTTTGCTATCTCGTACGAAGCCCGAGATTGAGGCTAAAAGGGAGGTTGACTCAACAAGAGAGTCTGAAAAGGTTAGCTCCGTTTGAGGAGAATCATTGTACGAAGCCTAAGAGAATGCTATCTTATTGCTGAGGATTATTGAAATCCCTAGGCAGGTCTAAGTAGAGCGCTCTCCTGAGAGAGGTTGGGTTTCTTCCTACGTTCAGAAGGGAACTTGAGAATATCTTTGAGACTCATGGGGATTAGACTGTCCAAGTCTAGAGTTTTATCTTCTGTATTATGCCCAAGAGAAAGTACGTTTACGGGAGGAAGGTCTAGACCCCTTTGAAAGATTGCTCTATTAAGATGACTAATTTCTATTCCTATACCTTTAAGAGGTCGTCGGGACAATTTGTACAAAGCCCAAGAGAAGGCGGAAATTTTTTTTTAAGAAGCCCAAGACGAGGCTATCATCGCTGAGGAAGAGTCATTATACGAAGCCTAAGAGGAGGCTGTGAAAACTTCTAAGAAGCCGAAGGGTCCTTGTACAATGCCCAAGAGGAGGCGGGGATGATTTTATGAAGCCTGTGGGTCCCAAGCCGGGAAAGTTCAAGAAATGCTATTCACAGAGAATAGATCATTTAATGAGAGTTCCGGGTTTGACGAATTCAAGAGATGCCATTCACTGAGAATAGATCAACTCTGGGGAGTATAATTCCTTTGACGATTTCTAGGGTTATAGTCTGAGAAACGGTTCACCGAGAATACTTCCTTTCTCTTTGTTCCATATTTTTTAACCTCAAGAGGAGGGAAGATTGTATCTGGAATCCTACGAGGGAACTAGTTTTGTTTGTATTTAAGAGTGACCAACAAGGCTTTACCTAGTGCTAGACGTAGTTGCCGGGGAAAACTCTAAATAACTATACTAGTATTACACAGTGAATAGGTGGCAAGTATATAAAAGGATGTGAAAGAAGACTTACAGTGAAACAGCCCCACAATTCAGTTATATACACATGAAAGCGGTAAAAGAAAGCGGATAAACACTTACCCGTTGTAGAGCTTCCATGCTGTGTGGTTAGTTGTTCAACAAAGAAATTAAAGAAAGTTTTGATAACAACTATATATTTGGATTCAAAATCAAAGGAGAAAGTATTTTGGAAAGAGTGTTGGGACTTACAGCTCAGATAGAAGCCCAGATGATTTTGTGAAAAAGGCGACGATCGCGCCGTTGTTTTGAAAATGTACAGAGGGACTTATACAATAAGTGAGGCCCACAATTGGTTTATTTACAAAAGAGTTTGGGTCTTGCACTCTATTAGAGGCCCAAAAAAGGTTTAAAATGAATAAAGATGGGTCTTATAGCTCAAGGAGAAGTCCAATTGTTTTTTTTGTTAAAAAAACGTCGATCGCCGAACCTTTTGACTGCGTAGGGACTTATACAATGCACTGAGGCCTAAAAAAGTTTTATTTACAAAAGGGATGGGACTTACACTCTCTCAAGAGGCCCAAAAGTGTTTTTGAAAAAAGTTTGTTAGGGTGAAAATCAACAAAACAATAATTTCATCATTTTATTAAAGTAATTAAAAAAAGATAAAAATACCAAATAAGTTCTAAAAAACAACTTATGATTTATGGTTAAGGTTTAAAAAATGAGATTTTAATCACAAGAAGAGTTAAAACCCATTTGGTTTTGATTTTTTTAAGATGAATATTCATTTTAAAATGTTTAAAAAACAATAAAAATGAATTTATTCACAAAAATACTAATTTTATCAAATAAATAATATAAACCTATTTTTTTTGTGGAATAAAATATTTCAATATTTTTGTGATTTTTTGCAAAAAGAACCAATAAAAAATAATTAAAATTGAGGGAGTTATTAATTTTCCAAATCATTTAAAAATAATATGAAAAATGACAAAAAAAAGGAAAAAATGGTAAAAAGAGGATCTGGGGCGAGGGGGATTCGAACCCCAGACCTTTTGTGTGCAGTGCGTGCCTTCTACCACTGGGGTGGTGATACATCCGTGTATTAAGCCCAACCTAATAATATACAAGGCATGCCTTAATTTTAGGCCTGACCAAGGGAAGGCAAGGCAAGGTTTTTGCCAAAAATGTGAAGCTTGTAACTTTCTCATTTCTCCCTGGATTGAGACAAAATTTATATGTATCTGGCCCCGAATTTCACAAGGAATCCAATGGTGGTGGTGGTTTTTTCAAATCATGCTCCTACTTAAAAACCCGATAGTGGTTTTGAAATAGGCCATGGTTTGCGTTTTCTGTGCTACCTCATGATACAGGCAAGAACTGCATGGTAATTTGATGCAAACACAACATATATAACATGTAGAAGAGATGCATGAGCAGTGGACATCAAAGGAAAGCATGATTCAAAGAATTCAAGTTATGATGCTTACCTCTTTTTGGAGCTTTTGTGCAATCTTCCAAGTGCTTTGTTCTATAAATGATTAGATGCTTTGGACACCCTCAAATGATCTCTTAGAAGCTTTTAGGATGGTTGAAATCAGCCGGAAACCTTTGGAGCAAGTTTGAGCTCTTTCTTGCAAAAGGGGCAAAAGTGGTCAAAATGACAACTCTCTCAAATAGTGTTCCAAATGGGGGGAACCATTTGGGACAGCTCAAGGATGATATTTGGAGTGTGTTTGAGGCTTTATCTGGTTTGGAAAGTGACTGAATCAAGACATGGCTTGAAAAATGCAAAACAACCCCATTTTGAGGTTTTGAGAGGTGACTTTGTGATTTTAGTGTTACAGGTCACTTATGAGAGTTTGGACAACTTAGATATGACATATTGGATATGTTTGGATCATGAGCTGTGATGGAAATTCTCTCTAACTCAAAAACTCAGAGTTACCTTGCTAAAGAAGGTATTTTTGCCTAGAGAAAGTGATTTTGTGGAAAGCATATGTTTGATGGCTTTGGTGTACTCAAACTGAACACAAATGAGCTCTATTTATAGTAGAGCAAGTTTCTTTTGGGAGCAATAGTGAATGGCAACTGCAGCAGAGGTTTGGCAAATGTTGATCAATAGGAATCCAAGTCTCCTCTAGCCATTGAATAGAGGTTAGAGCACAGGCCTGTGGTTCCCTAGTTCATGGATAAGTCTTGAATGAATTCAGTTGGAAGAGGCTCAGTTCATGCCACCTTGGTGCATCCATTGAATGCTCCAAAACAAAATTGGAGTCTTGTCCCTCTTTGTAGGGTTTTTAGGTTTGGCATGCAATTTTTGGTTCCAAAGACTTGGGAGGGTTATGGATCAGAGTTGGTCCCTCCTTGGTCCCCCATTGAGGTGTTCAGATGGATAGATTTGCTTGCCCTTTGCAAAATTTGAGCAAATCGAGCAAAATGCCCAAACCTGCCTTGTTATGACAATTGCAGCAAGGCATACTGCCACTGTCATAACTTCTTGTTCAGATTGAGTTTGGTGAAGTTCTGGGTCATTTTGGAAAGCCCTCATATGATACAACATATGTGTGATCATAGTTTGTTTTGATACTTTTGGGATCCAAGTGAAAAATGTCCCTACATTTTGGAAAAAGTGAAACAGATTCTGACTTAGTGAAAATTTCACTAAGTGTTGGAAAAAGTGACATTTCATGTTTTCAGCCATTTTGATCCACCCATAACTCAAAATCCAAGATGAATAGGAATGAGGTGTAGTTGACACTTTTAAAGTATGCCATGAGAGCAACAAATCCATCTTTAGATCAGCCAAAATGGTTATTTGGATCTCAAGTTATGATCCTTGGAAGTTGGTACCCTAGCCATTTTGTTCCATAACTTAGAAAATTTCTAAGTTTTTATGGTTACCCCTTTTACAAGTTATCCCACTTTCTTTGATTTTTCTTGATGAATGATGATTCAAATCACACATTAACATCATTTTAGGGCCAAATAACCATAAATTATGAAAAATCTCAAAAAGTCAACTTTGACTTTTTTTGCACAGTTGACTTTTTATCAGATGAATTCCAAACCGTGCGACCCTTTGTGAAATCAAGTCCTTGACCTAAATCAAACTTAATGGACGTATTCCATAGGTGTTATAGGTTGTATTGAATCATGTCCCAAGGTTTGGGAGCATGTCCTGGTCAAAAGTCAAAGGTATAGTTGACTTTTCCTTCGAAACCCTAATTGTGGTCCTGATGAAATTGAAACTTGTTGATTAAGCTTCTTTGAATCAACCCATTGTTGTAAATGGATCAATATAGTGTGTTAGAGACCCTCAAATCATGTCTTGAGGTCTTGGCTCATGTTTTGTCCCAAAAGTCAACTTAGGGGTGAATTAAGTCAAGAAACCCTAATTCCTGATTTTTGATGAATGCTTCCCCTGAGACTAAATTAACTTGATGATTGGGTTTACAAGGTCCCTTAGAGTATCTTGGGTTATGCTTTGAAGCATTGGCTCATGCCCCAGAGGAAAATTTCCATCTGGAGGCCTTGGTCGACCAAAACCCTAATTTGGTGACACTGGCGATCTGGAGGCTTGATCCACTTGGAATGTTGCAACTTTGTGCTTGATTCTTGATGTGGGAGTCCTCTTGATCCATTGTGGGTGTTTAAGAGGTTTAGACAAGTTAAGGATCATGTCATTCCTTGATTGATCCTTTGTCTAAGGCTCTGAGAGGGCTTGAAACCCTAATTTTTTGATGGTAGAGAATGCCAAACAATTCCTGAGGAGATTGATGAGGCATGTAAATACATCCATATTGTGATGATGATTTACACAATGATGGGAAATCTTAGTGGTCAAAATTTGGGGTATGACACATGCCCCTATTTAATCTTTCTTGGACTCGAAGGTGTGAATGGCGAAGGTATTCGGGCATTCGGGGTGCAAGATGATTAAATATCAGAATACCCAAAATTTTGATGGTGGTTATGAACGGAAGTTTGCGCATCCATATTCTTTTGCTAAACAATGATGCTTAGAAAAGGTAAACTTCCCCTCGATCCTGGTTTCCTTCCAAGGAATTGGTCTCAGTTTTCTTTTGGACTAAACCTTCCCTCGATCCTGGTTTCTTACCAAGGAACCGCTCTCAGTTTCTGGTATAAACTTCCCCTCGATCCTAGTTTCCTACCAAGGAACTGGTCTAAGTTTCTGATATAAACTTCCCCTCGATCCTGGTTTCCTACCAAGGAACTGGTCTAAGTTTCTGATATAAACTTCCCCTCGATCCTGGTTTCCTACCAAGGAACTGGTCTAAGTTTCTTTTGTTAATAAACTTTCTTGACAAGGGACGCTATTCGTAGCGGTTTTCATCAAACTTCTCGCCGAATTTTCCTGGGGAGATGCCATTTGATGGGAAAAATTTGGTGTCATACTTGCTGGGGAAAGGTGCAATCTCAATGCCGGGGAGAGCAAATTGCTGGGGAAATACAATCCTGTTGCCCTGCAACCTGACTTGTCTTTATGGTCATAAGCGGCTCTTTGAACTTTTCACTTGCCCCAGACCACCAGGTCTAATGGAAGAAATCATCTCAAGAGGATTTTATAGAAGATCGGGCGTTCGCACTGCCCCAGGGTCTTCAAATTCTTGGAGAGATTTATCATATCTCGACATAACTGCCCCAGTCTTCATAATCCATGAAGTACATTACCTCGAAAGGATGACTTGAAAATATTCTGCTTTAGTATTTTGAACCTTGAGGAGGTGTTTTCGATTAACCATTTACAGGAGTGGACAACCTCCCACGCTCTAGAAGTGGCCTGCCCCAATATGAGCTTAGAAGTGACTTTGCCCCTGATCTTAGAATGAATGCCCCAGAATAACTGAGTTTTGGAGAGTTTTCTCGACGTGACTGCCCCAGATTGGCTACATCTTAACACGACTTACTGGAGAGAGGCCCTTCTATACTGAGTCTCTTGGCAGCCTGCCTTTTGATATGATTGTCCTTCAGAATTTCCAAGCATCCCAACTTGGCAGGATCAAGCTTCTTGGCTGACTTTCACTGTGTAAGCTGCATTAATGCTTAGGCACATGTATGCAAACATAACAATTTATTTATAAGAATGACAATTCTAATGCAACACTAATGTTAACCTTGAAGTTTATTTAAAATACGTCGCAAAGCCTTGTGAACGAATCACTTGCTGGGATGCGACTTTGATTTTTGAATGGCAAAACAATGCGCACATGCAATACCAACAAACCTTATTAACACAACTCGTAGGAGTCAAGAACGCTATCCTGTTGAAGTGCGCTTTCGGAATAAACCCTGTTTCAATTAGGACTTTTAAGGGTTGTAACACGGTCTGGTTCACGGTTTCAGAAAAAAGGATTTATGGCTCAAAATTTATCGGTGCCCACCCACTCTCCGTGATGTTCTCCAGTCCTATGTTTAGTTAATCTGACCCAAGCACTCATCTCTCAAAAGGTTTATGATTTTCAAGGAACCTATGCCACTAATGGTTTGGCACCTAAGGAGGTTTTGGAATGACAGTCACCCCTTTTTATCTTTTGTGTCTGTAATCACACGAGTTTGTTCTTATAGAGGATTTTCTTTTGTAATGCTTTTCACTTTTCTTTCTTCTGCTTTTTTCGATCCCTAATTTTTGCCTGGACTGACTCTTTTGAGTTTTTTCGATTTTGAAGTCCAGCGGGATGCCCTAACTTTTGCCTAAGTCGCTTGTTTTCGAGTTTCGGCTTAGCGGGCTTTTCTTTTTTTATTCCCCTTTTTCGAACAAAATGTGTGACACTGGTTGTCTTACTTGCTTGAAAGGGTTGCGACTGCCTCACTCCTGAATTGTTGAAGGACAACCGTTGTGGTTTCACATCTCTTGACCTCTTGATGGTGGGATAGAAGGTAATGGTTCCTCGGATGTACACTCTCCTTGAAATTTGAACGCTCGGTCAAACTAACTGACGCCTACCCTGCCCCTGGGTTAACTATGAGGGTTTTTTTGTACGAAAGAAACTCCTACTCCAAGGCTCAAAGGGGTTAACGAAGGTTTATCTCCTTATCTCTCCAGTGTTTAGGGGTTTGAAACAATGCCTGTACCTCCTCAACAGGGTTCTATCCTTGAACATACAACCAGAGATTTGCGTTTTTGTCTCATCATCCTCCCTCAAGAGTTCTAAACAAGAAAATTGGTATTGCAGTGCATATAAACATTTAAGAGTGAAAACAAATGGATTACTTCAAGGAAAACATACTCATTGCATTAATATCATCATAAAAAAACAAACAAGTCTTGCATACATACGATGCTTTAACAAGAAATGAAAAAAACTACAAATGAAAATGCAGTAAAGAAACTGAAGATCGCCATTGCTGAGGAAGCTTAATTCTTCCTGGACGTACTTGCAGACTGGGTGTTCATTCGAGAAAGGAGGCTTCCATTGATGTACATATCATCTTCAGTGAATACAATGATCTCGGAGTCTACCAGGTCTTGCACCTTGTGCTGGAATGCCTTACACTCATCAATCGTATGCCCAAACGTTCCCGAGTGGAACTCGCCCCTAGTAGTCATGTCATAATCCGGAGGAATAGGGTACGGTACCGGCGTGGTACTCCTCGTTTGAATCAGAGAGTTCTCGAGCAGACGAGCAAACAACTGACCATAAGGGATAGGAATAGGATAAAATATCCTCTTGGGCCCTCTTGGTCTCGGTTGCCCCTGCTGCTGATAATTCTGCTGTCGGTGCTGATTTGGGCGCCTCACCTGCGCTTGCACTTTCCCTTCCACATTTGGCTGAGGCACAAACAAAGGTTGCTGACGTAGCGCTTCTGCAGCGAAAGGTTGTGGAGAAAGTCCATGACATGAGGTGGATCCTGTAAAGAGGGGAGGAGCCTTCGCTTCTTTTGCAACAGTTGGGGTAAAATCACCTTGCATATTCACGTCGCCCGACGTGAACTCAATTGCCCCTGCATCAATCAAATCCTGGACTCGGTGCTGAAAGGCCCTACATTCCTCCACGGTATGCCCAGGTGCCCCGGAATGGAAATCACAATGGGCTCTTGCATCGTAGCCTGGTGGAGGATTGCCGGTGCAAGGAGCCAAAGTCCTTTTCTGTACCATTTGAAACTTAAGGAGATGCGGCAATAGTTGAGAATATGGCATAGGGAGCGGATGAAAAATTCTTTCAGACTTCTTCTGCCCCTGTGTATACTTTTTGCTCTTGGGCTTCTCTTGGGAGCCAAGACCTAGCTGTTGTTGGGAAAGTTCTGGAACTTCTGCTTGTGGAAGAGATTCACGAGGTAATCCACGATTTAAATCAAATTCCAAAGAGGTGGGAGGAGTAAGGATCTCTGTTGTGGAAGCGGGCACAGGATTGTCTTCCTTCTTCAACACTGTTTTCAAAATTTCTATGACCAAACCCATCTGAGTCTTCATCTGACTGATCTCCTCCCTCAGCATCCTCTGCTCCTGGAGCATGTCTTCCCCAAATTGCCTCATCTGAACCTTCAGTTCACTCAACTCAGCTTGAACTCGCTCCATGATCAACTCTTGAATGGCCTGAGGAGTTAAATCTGCAATTCTGAGATGGGAACAAGATAAGAACACCGGAGATAAACACCTGTCATGTAGAATGATTATGCAAAATGATTATGCAAATGCAAATGAACATGTTTGAATATTAGCAGGGCGATCCACCCCTTGATTCCAATTTAATAACAAGATAGAACGGAACTTCTGGTCATATATTAAGAAAACCAGAGAAAAGCCAAATGTCAACAATCATAATCTGAGGTAACAAGTCTGAACATAAGAATCATAGAGGTCTCAACCAACAGGCCTGGTGGTGATCCCAATACATGAAAGGAAACAGAAAACTATGGCATATCATCAAAGTTTACAAGTGTCAATCCCCCCATCCATTATGCTTTCTGCACCAGTCTTGAATTTCCTTGAACAACTTTCTGGTGTCGGGATGCTTTGGTCTCTGAATTAGTCCTTGAATGAGAAGGTCTCTCCTGTGTATGATCCCATCAAAGTATCGGCAATGTAATTCCCAAGCGTCATCTCCAGAAACACCATCCATGCTAGGTCCCTCATGTCTAGATCTCTTTACTTCAGCTTGGACCTTCAGTTCCCCTATGGAGGCTATGGCTTCATTAAGTCGAGCCTCGACTGCTTGTCTCTTGAATACCCCTGACAGGATCTCAGCGTCTTTCTTCTTGAGCGTCGTCTTCAACTGATCAATCTTAGCTAGGTAGTCGTCTTCTTTTCTCTTATTCTCAGCCATGGCAGTTTCTCGGTGATCATTGAACCTGTGAATCTTCAATAAAGCCTTGTCTAATTCCTCCTCCTTAGACTTGAGAACCTTACTGATACCATCCAAAGCTTCCTTCATCCTTTGTCTAGATGCGACCATGTCAGCAAGCTCTTTTTCTGCCTTAGCAAAAAGCTCTGTCTTCAACTTGGCGGTATAAACAGCTTCACCCCGCTCATGCTTCCATTGATAAATCTCTCTCTTTAGCTCACTATTTTCTTCCTGCAGCCTTTCCTTTTCAGCCCATAGCTTGTCAAACTTCTCTATCTCAACTGTGGTAGGAGGCTCGATCATCAAAGGATACAAAGGTGGTTCCACCGAGAAGGGAAGAAGCTCCTCTTCTGCTCTCTTCTTAATCCACTCTTTATAGGAAGGAAAAGCCCGGTTATTACATTTCCCGAATGACATTTTACCCTTCTTGGTTAGCTGTTTCCAAGCATTCACAACCTTCCTTATCATCTCTTGATCCTTAATACCATTGAAGAATAAGGACTCTCTGACATCTCGCTCTTCGGGTGGACCTTTCAAAGGATAACCAAACTGTCTGATAGCTAGGGAGGGATTATAGTTAATTCCACCTTTCCTCCCTATCAAGGGTACATTAGGGAATTCTCCGCACTTGTAGATAATCTCATTTCCTAGCAAGTCACGATTGATCCAAACAATGTTGTCAGCGGTCAAGCCCATAACCCTCTTTGACCACTTCAGAGAATCTTTCGTATCAACGAAAGCGCCAGATTCGGGGAGACGACTCAGAAACCAAGTAGCTAAGAGCGGTGCACAGCAACTCACAGTTTTTCCACGCCTATTCTCATTCTTGTAGTGGACTGAGTGATACACATCACCTAGCAAGGTAGGTATAGGATTCTTCGAAATAAATATTCTGACGGCGTACATATCCACCAGATCATGAATATTCGGAAACAGAACAATCCTATAGATACACATAGCCAGAATAGCTTGGAAAGCAGTCCAATTCTTCTCTTTGACATGTATGCACGCTTGATCAAACAGGAACTTCAATAGGAAACCCTTGACTCCTTGTTTTTCTTCAATATTACTGTTCAGAACGGATTCACTAATATGAAGAGCAACAGCCATTTCTTTTACCCCGGGGTGTTCTTCAGAAAAGAAAACTATATCATGCCTGATGGGGATTCCCAAAATAAATGAGAACTCCTCCAACGTTGGGGCCAAGATGTAGTCTGGGAAAGTGAAGCAATGCAGAGACGGATCGTAAAACTGAAGAAGTGTATGAATGTCATCCTTCTCATACTTGGAGATATGGTAAACAAACTTCAGAAGTCTCCCATACACTCCACTGAACTCTGTACGAACTCCGGAACCAGCCATGTTAATCAGCTTATGAATTAATGTCAAGGTCGGATCTGGGATCGAGTAAGCAACAGTCTTCTTTCTCTGGATATCCATGCTGAAGTAACCTCAGAAAACCAGAATCAAGAGTAAGATGCAAACCGTGAAAAATGTCAAACATGTCAGAATGCTAGAAAATGATATGCTCATGCAAATATGGGATCAAGGTGACACTGCTGGATGTGCCGTGCTGTTAATTGAACGAGAACCACAACCCAGAAAACCAGAATTCTGAACCACTGAGATAGGACCCCAAATAATCAGACATTGATGAGAAATCCAGAAAAACAGGGTAGGTTGAAGGTTTTGGTTACCAGCAAACCTGCAAACGCCCATCCCCTCTCACATGTGGGTACTAGGATGTTCAGTATCCCGGGCTCTCAGGTCGAGAAATGATGATACGTTCACCATTTCTGGTTTGGCATCATCATCAATCGAGGAGGCCTCAACTGATTCTCTAAAGTGGAAGGTCCTCAGCTTTGGCACTGAGGTCAAGAAACAATAGTACATTCATCCCTCGGGGTACAGTACTATCGTCAATCGAGGAGTGCCTCCACTGATTCTCTTCAAAAAGTAGGGGCCATCCTATGCGAGTTCCAAAGCGTGCCCTCGGGTGCGAATGGGTTTGCCACAGGATGTGGTCTGCCACTGTCACCAATAAAGAGGGATGTTTCCACTAAGGTCCTCAATGATCGGTCACCAGAGTCGACAGCTCTCTAGATCGACATCCCAACATGCGCAAGACACACACGTCATAATGCATCCCAAGATAGCCTCGTCTGGTTGTGAATTTTGTGAACACACAAACGTACCAAGCGGGCACGTAGGTCCCACTACTTTCCGCTCTAGTCCTAGGGTATACTCAAGCCTGGGTATTTGGCTTATCTCTCAAACCCACCCAACCTGCAAAACAAAAATAGTCAGCACAACACAGCAGTATTACAGTAATAAAAATGGAATGCAATACAGAAAAGTTGTAAAAATAAAATACAACAAATAAAACAAACCAAACACAAAACACCCAAAGAGAACAAAGACAAGCAAGCGCTAGGACTGACTCGCTTAGGGATGGACCAGCATAGGTCAACCAGACTCCCCAACAGAGTCGCCAGCTGTCGCTCCCAGGATTTTCATCCAGGTACAAACGCAAGAGTGGCGCGGAAAAACAGAGTCGCCAGCCGTGTAAATTTATCCCAAGAGAGGGAAAGGGAACACCGCATAAACCTGAGGAAGAGGGAAAGGAATGGTCGTCGCAACCATAGCCTGGGTTCGGGAGTCGGTTACGCGAGGGGAAGGTGCTAGCACCCCACGCGTCCATCGTACTCGATGGGATCCACGCTTGTTGTCTAATCTAAGAGTGAGTTACTATCATCTAGGGCTATACTAAGACGAGGAAGGGGAAGACAAAGACAGACTCGGTAGGACGTCGACGTCCTAGGCCTACGTACCCCCCTTGTGCAATGGGGAATTCAGAGTCAATGTAGTTCAGACCAAGTTCTTTTTGTGTTTTTTATGAGCGACGTTAAGTTCGTGTCCGGCAGTTAGGGTCGAAGCCTGTTTGCGACTCAGACGGAAGGTAACGTGCCCTTTTTGAAAATAGCCTTTAAGTTTGGAAATCCCGAAGGACAAAAAGGTTTGAAGTTGGTTTGTGTTTTTTAGGACAGAAGTGGCTTAAGTTAGTTCCTAAATTGCATTGCACCAAAGTCTAGGTTACAGGGGCGAATACTTAACGCATCGTCCCAAGACAGGACGCTCACTAAGCACTCTAGAAAGACGAGAGGAAGCCCCTCATTTCTCATTCCCCACACTTAAGGCTCGTGCGCAATACACTTGATACTTATTAAGTATTTTAAAGAAGTTCGAGATGAGAAGAGAGAAGACACAAGGGTAACTCTAAAGGGGGACTATGAGTCCTAAAGTCATCATGCATGGGTGACCTACGGTTAGTGAGGTTTGACGACAACCTAAATCCTAAAGTAAGAAGATGAGAGAAGGAAAAAGTAAGGGTGACCATGGATACTTATCCATACCCTTAAAGAACTTACCTTAGTCCCTGCATAAAAAATTAGTACGAAACGGACATAAATAATATCAAGGCAAATGAAAATCAAACAATGGCAAACAATAGTGATTATAATCCAAACATGAATTCAGAAATCAAAGAAACAACCCCAAAGCAAATGGCACAAGTGCCTTTCAAACAAGGACTTCGGCATGATCAGAAATATACATATAAGCAGATCTCAAGTGAAAGCAAATCAAATAATTAGAGAAATAACTCCTAAAATTCCCAAATTGAACATCAATATTATTCAACCAGAGATAAACCAAATACCAAAAATCCCTGCAAAAGATCAAGATATTAGTCATTCAAACAATTGGACAAAGCTCAGGTGAGAAATAGGGTTCAATGTGCCAAAGGGAAAGACTAAAATGCAATATGAAATAAATTTAAAAATTAAATAAAAATGTTTTAATGCACTTTAGAATGTTAGTCAACAAATGCAAAAAGAACGGATCAAAAATATTTTACGGATGCAGAGAAATAAAATAAACAATTTCAGGTATGCATGAAATGTGTGATGCAAAAGGGAATTGAATAAATATTTAATTTAGATGATAAAAAATAAAATAAAAATAAAAATAAAATTTGTTAAAATTTTATAAAAATAATAAAAATGATGCATGAATTTTATTGGGATTTTTTGATGCAATTATATATTTTTAAAAATTAAAAATGAAAACAAAATAATTAAAATAAAATGTTTAAGGTGGATGCGCATGGGGGGTGCGGAAAGCAAGAAAAATGAACTGGGATTGTGACATGGGCTGAAGATGGGGGTGCGAATAGCGTGACCCAATCCAAGTTACAAATCAGAAAAAATAAAAAAAGGAGGGTGTACGCATGTGACCCAGTCAACTGGGTTGACTGAGTCCTTACCTTGGGATGCATCCAACGTCCACGGATAAGTCAACGCAAGTAAAAGTACACGAAATGGAAAAGCATTATTGGACGTACACCATAGCAACGGTGGGGTAATAAACACCTGATCATAAAATAAAATTCAGAAAAACAAATAAAAAAGAAACACATGGCATTGCCTGGACCGTACGATGAGGAAGATGGACGACTGCGAGGTTGTCTTCCCCATTCAAAACCTCCGGCGACCTGCAAATCTCTCCGGCGACGGCGCTAGGGTTCCGTCCGCCGTCTGAGATAAACGTCGACCTGAAACTTCCCAGAAACTGCAAAAAACTACACTAATCCAACCAGATTTTCACAAGGATTTCGAATGTGCACTCCAAATTCACAAACAACCAATATTTAATGCAAAACGAAGAGATTAAGGTTAGGGCATAAAACTTCAAACGCACATAACAAGCCATACACACGTCCATATTCAAAACCAATTAGATCAGCATGATCAGTGACAATCGTACAACAACATACACGTAAAAAATTCAAGTTTCATGACCACGAAAAAATCCACCAACCTGATATGGTGCAACTCTAATCTTTGATTTTGGCTGCGAATAGTGGTTGGGTTGTGCTCTAGAGATCACCAGGAGAAGGTTTGTGGAAGAACTTTTTGCAAAGACCTTGTGGATCGTGAGATTTCTTGAAAGAAGGCATTAGGGTTCAAATTCTCCAATCCTCCAAATGTCACGTGAATCAATCCTAACCAGTGCATGAATGAGCTTATATAGACTACAGTTTGTCACTGATAATGAATTGGGCTTGGGTAATTATTTGTTTAATGAGTTTTTGAATTATTTTGGAAAATCACATAATGTTGGATATACCTCTTCCATGCATGTATACTTAAGAAATCCATGATGGATCACCCATATGTGAATTGCTAATTACACCTCAATTGAACTTGGGCCTTGAAAACAATTGACTCATGAGTTTTAAACAATTTGGCATATTTGAATAATGGAGGATAAGTGAAGAACACACCATGGAATTCCTTAATTCTTGGGCCCAAAATAATCCTCAAGGAATGTCTTTTGATATTAGAACGTGGCATGAAGCAATGGAATTAATTATAGGTCATTATGCCCAAATTTGTGAAAATAGAGCCATGAAAAACCCTAGAAACCACTTTTCCTTCTTTTGATCATAACTGGAGTTTCACAAATGATATGGAGACCCACTAGTACTTGTTGGAAAGAGGAGAAAAATATATTCAATTTTCATGTTGGAGGAAAATTCATTTGAAGCTTTCTTGATGATGAAAAGTCAAGTTGAATGCAGTGCAGGAACTTGCCCAAAAAGGAAACTTTTATTATAGGTCACTTTCCAAATTTAGAAACTTCTGTACAAACTCCTGATTCTTGATAAATAGTATGAAACTTGACCCTTGAAGACCATATGAGGATGTGAGGCCTTGAAAACCTTGGAGAGAACCCCAAAATTCCACAATTGACTTCTCCTCTCACTGTTGACTTTTACCCCATTCACCTGATTTTCAATCCATTGGTCAATTGAACTTCTCCTGAACCAAACTGATGGACAACCTCCCATCCCTAGGTACCTAGGGACCCAAGGAATACCATAGAATCAAGTCTTGCCCAAAAAATCAGAAATAAACTCACTTTATAGCATACCCTAGTTGTGATACCCTCAGTCTAGGAGGAAATAGCACAGTCTCCAAATCCAAATTCCTCTGAATATGATGTGTATCCTCTCCAACAAAGATAAGATATGCCATTTGGTGATGATAAAAACCCAAGGAGCTTGCCCATTGGAGCAATAAATCCAAGAATCTCAAAACCCTAATCTATGCACTGGTTAGGAGAGAATGATCCACCTGAGCTCTCTTGCTTGACCCTCTGAAGAACTGCCTCGGGCACCTTGACCCCATGCTAGGAACCAATGATATGCACACATGATAATGCAAAAATGTAATGAAACATAAGCCAGTTAGTACTAAAGTAAGGAGAGCAAATTTTGGGGTGCAACAACGAGGGATGTGATGAATCTCGATTCTGTTGAGAAGGGTAACAACATTCTCGCATAATATTTGTAAGGAATCAATCCTGATTGGTATATGTTCCAATCTCCTTTGATCTGATTGATAACCAGGGCTGAATCGCCATATACATCCAAGTTTTTGATCCTTAAGTCGATCGCTTCTTTGAGACCCATGATACAAGCTTCGTATTCGGCCTCGTTGTTTGTACACTTGAATGTTAGTCTGGCAGTAAAAAGAATATGGGTACCCTGAGGTGTTATGATAATTTCCCCAATTCCATTTCTGTAATGATTGACAGCTCCGTCGAAGATAAGTCCCCATTGGGAACCTGGTTCTGGCCCTTCACTGGGTAGCAGCTCACCACGATCTTTCATTTTCAAATTCATGACATCTTTGTAAGGGAAGACAAACCCGGCTGATTCCTGATCGTTAATCGGTTGATGACCCAAATGATCGGCTAAAACACTTCCTTTGACGGATTTCTGAGCGTGGTACTCAATGTCATATTCTGATAACAACATCTGCCAACGGGCAATCCTTCCCGTGAGAGCAGGTTTTTCAAAGACGTACTTGATCGGATCCATTTCGGAGATTAACCAAGTAGTGTGACGAATCATGTACTGGCGAAGACGTTTGGATGCCCAAGCCCGAGCGCAGCAAGTTTTTTTGAGCATAGTGTAGCGAGTTTCACAGTCTGTGAATTTCTAGCTCAAATAGTAAATGGCAGACTCCTTTCTTTTGGTTTCGTCTTGTTGGCCAAGTACACAACCCATTGAGTCTTCCAAGACTGTTAGGTAAATGATCAGTGGCCTTCCTTCCACTGGAGGTGATAGAATCAGCGGGTTCAACAGGTATTCCTTGATATTGTCGAAGGCGGTTTGACAGTCTTCTGTCCAAACACAATCCTGATTCTTTTTGAGTAACTTGAAGATTGGCGCGCATGTCGCGGTCATGAGGAATATAAATCTGGAAATGTAATTCAAACGTCCTAGGAATCCTCTGACTTGTTTTTCCGTCTTTGGAGAAGGCATTTCTTGAATGGCCTTGACTTTGTCAAGATCAACCTCAATTCATTTTTGGCTGACGATGAATCCTAACAGTTTCCCTGAAAGATCACCGAATGTACACTTGTTAGGATTCAAGCGGAGCTTGAATTTTCTCAGACGTTCAAACAATTTTGACAGATATTCGACGTGCTCATTCTCTGTTTTTGATTTGGCAATCATATCATCGACATATACCTCGATTTCCTTGTGTATCATATCATGAAACAGAGTAGTCATGGCCCTTTGATAGGTTGCCCCGACATTCTTCAAACCGAACGACATCACCTTGTAACAAAAGGTGCCCCATGGGGTGATAAATGAAGTTTTCTCCATGTATTTCAGCACCATTTTGATTTGATTATAGCCCGAGAATCCATCCATAAAGGAGAAGACTTTGAACTTTACGGTACTGTCAACCAGCATGTCAACGTGTGGTAAGGGAAAGTCGTCTTTTGGACTAGCCTTGTTCAGATCTCTGTAGTCTACACACATCCTGAACTTTCCGTCCTTCTTCGGAACTGGCACTATGTTGGCTAGCCATTGAGGATATTCTGATGTGGGAGGAAACCCGCGTCAATCTGTTTCTGTACTTCCTCTTTGATTTTAATGGCCATGTCTGGATGAGTTCGTCTCAACCTTTGTTTTACTGGCGGACATTCTGATCTTAACGGTAGATGATGTTCCACGATGCTGGTATCCAACCCTAGCATATCCTGATAGGACCAAGCGAATACATTGGGAAACTCTTTGAGAAGCTTTATCAAATTTTCTTTGATAGTTGGACTGAGTAGTGCCCTAATCTTGACTTGTTTTCTCTCTTCTTCTGAACCTAAGTTGACCATTTCCAACGGCTCCTTGTGAGATTTAATGGACCTTTCCTCCTGTTTGAGTAATCGGGAGATCTCTTCTGGAATTTCTTCGTCATTTTCTTCTTCAGCCTCGAATACTGGGAATTCAAAGTTGGGAGAAGGCATCAGATCATGTGTTTCAACGGGGTTTAAAACAAGCAGTCTGCAAGGCGTGATGATTTTTTTAGAAGAGATAGAGAGAATGCAAGAGTGTGTGAAGTGTATTTTCTGAAAATGCTTGTTTTTATCATTTGTTTTTTAGGATTACCATTTTCTGAAAAAAAATGAAACGAGAAAACAACAATAAATGCGGAAATTACAGAATGATGTTATTTTATTTATGATTCGGTCGATTCTTGAAACTACAACCCTATAAAACAAAACTCTGTCGCTTTGGGCAAAGTGAAGAGGGACATTTACAGAATGTGAGCCCTATCAAAACATCTGTTTCACCTGGGCAGGGTGAAAGGTTAAAGTAAAGACGACAATTACTTTGACTTATGAACGACTTTCGGAACATTGACAGCGACCCATTGGCGGCGAACCCCTCGGTGAATCACAAAGTCGGGCACCTTCTTTCTCGATTTGTCTTCAGAAATAACGCTGATTTCTGGCGGAGCAGGATCGTTGGAATCTGTCTCCCAGGCAGAGTTGTTGTAGGAGGATTCCTCACCTGTATCTTGCGCAGTATTGGTATTCTCGGGTATATCTCCCCATCCAGTCCGCTGGATGTCCTTGAGCCTTATACGAGAGCTTTCGGGAGCGGTGTATTTGACCATAAAGTCGTATTTGCCACTTGGTTATCCCAGGGTGTCCCACACTTCTTTGGAACTGGAGGAGTCATCTCTCTCGATGACATTAACCTCGGGAAAAGCGTAGTTGATGAATTCTAGTCTTGTAAACTTTGCAAATTCATCGTCATGCAGGGCATTTTCAGAATATCCTGAGTGTTGATACCATGACATGGTGAGGACACAAGTATCCTTTTCAATGATGCTTAACTAATTTTCGTTGTTCGGCTGACTCTCTTGCCCCGAGTCTCCTGGGTACGGCTGCCACATAGGCAGGCCATCCATCGGGCCATAATAGTCGTGGTCAAAGTTGACTTTCATTAGAGTGTCCTCTTCTAATGAATTCGGTGGAGCACGACATCCTTCCGATTCACAATCTCCGTATATCATTTTGACATCTGACCTTGGTATATATCTCGGACTCTGTGCGGGAAAGCAAAATGGCGTAGGCACCTTTTTCTGAGACATATAACCGTCCTCGTTGAGATAGGACTTCCATTCTTCCTCTGTATCGGAGGAATCACCTTCATTGAGGGTATGTACTTCTTGAGACACTGGGTGATGGAAACCTCCACTATGGAAGAAGTTCTGAATGGGATGAAAACTTTCATTGTTAGTAGCAGTCTGGGTACAGTTTGAAGAAAAGCCAAGACCTTTCTTTACTTTGTTATCAGTAGGAATGACAAGCTGCCCCCATCCTGTTGTATTGGTACTCTCGACCATTTTGAGAGCATCTTGGTACGAGGAAATCGATGTTCCTCTTTCGGATTGATTGCCATTGTATAGCAAAAGCGCTTGGAACTGGGTTCCGATTACCCCTTCTGGTTCTACAACAGTGGATGACGATAAGTTACTCACGATCAAGGCTTGCTCCCTGCAGACTGTGACGAGTTGGTCATTATTGACAAACTTCAGCTTCTGGTGAAGTGTCGACGTGACTGCCCCTGCCTCGTGTATCCAAGGTCTTCCTAACAAGCAACTGTATGTTGCCCAGATGTCCATGACCTAGAAAGTGACTTGGAAAGCGTAAGGACCAATAGTTATGCGAAGGTCGACTTCACCGATAACTGTTTTTCTGGATCCATCGAATGCTTTGACGACGACCTCGCTGGTTCTCATCGGAGATCCTTGGTATGATAGTTGCGTCAAAGTAGACTTCGGCATAACATTCAGGGCCGACCCTATGTCTACCAGTATGCTGGCTAAAGCATTATCCTGACAGTTGACTGTAATATTGAGCGCCATGTTATGACGGCGGCCCTCTTTCGGTAATTCTTCCTCACTGAATCCCAAGTTATTGCAGGAAGTGATGTTAGAGACGATGCCGTCGAATTACCTTATCGACACATCCTGTTCCACAAAGGCCTGCTCTAAGACTTTCTGTAGAGCTTCCCTGTGAGCTTCGGAACTGAGTTGAAGCGATAGTACTGAGATTTTTGAAGGAGTTTGTAACAGCTGATCAACAATGTTGTATTCACTCTTCTGGATGAGCTTTAGCATCTCATCATTGTTCTTTGAAAGGTCGGGATCACTGGATTGACCGACTAGTGGATTAGGAACTTCTGTTTGAGGTTCCTTTTCTTTGCTGGGTTCTCCAACCCTTCGGTTGAAGATCCGACCGCTCCGTGTTACTCGACTGATGTCTACAATATTCACGACAGAGGGTAACATAGTTTCTTTTCCATTCTCAATTGTTGTTGCACCGTACTTGTAAGGGATAGCCTTAGTTGATCCATACGGTAGTGGTCCCGGTAGATAGATAACTATGGAAGCCTTCTGATTCTTCTGACCATTGTAAGTAATTTCAATCAGTTCTTAGTTATGAACCTTTGATTCGTCAAGTAGAGGGATGATAGCACAAACATCCTTAGTCCCCTTATGATCAGGGATTACAACAATGTCTTTGATTTGATCAGTGAAATGGTATGGCGTCCAGTTGATTGACCCAGCACTTGACCATGGTTGAATCTCTTTGCGGTCCAACTGACTTTGAAGAGCTGCTCGTACAAGATAACATCCTTGATTATCTTCAGAGCAAACTCTACATCGTTCATAGTTATGTGGTGGCACCTGGCCGTACCCGCTCTGTCTACAATGCATCTTGACCATGTTGGCCCTCAATAAGAGTACCTCATGAATTTGATAGCTATGGTTAGACTCTCCCTCTATCAAATTGACTGCAGCTTTCTCGTGTTGAGGCAGCGGGTTTGTGAGAACATTAGGATTTGTATACTTGAAGGATAAGACCCCACTCCTGACGAGCTTTTGCATATCGAATTTGAAACTGAGACAGTTTTCTATGTTGTGTCCTGGTCCTCCTTGATGGTAAGGGCAGGTCTGATCTGCTTTGAACCAAAAAGGCAGATTTTCCAGTATTGTAAGAGGAGCCCTGGTTTGGACATATCCCTTGACCAGTAGTAATGGAAACAGTTCTGCTTACAACACCGGTATAGGGTCAAACTCTGGTGATCGCGTTGTAGAGTTGTTGTTGTACTGAGGACGAGCCTGCTGAAGAGACTGTTGTGTCCTTTGCTGAAATTGTTGTTGGTTCGGTTGGCTCTGAGCAACCTGAGGTTGATACGTAGGA
Source organism: Lathyrus tuberosus (assembly GCA_022829125.1). Lineage (NCBI taxonomy): Eukaryota > Viridiplantae > Streptophyta > Magnoliopsida > Fabales > Fabaceae > Lathyrus > Lathyrus tuberosus. Next base: position 7,400,833 of record JALAZF010000082.1, on the reverse strand, counting down.
ATAGGCGCAGGGTTGATAGCAGGCGTAACAGCTGCTACTGGTAGGTACCATCGTCTTTGCTTTCTGAGAGAGATATTCCCAATATCTTGCTCTTTTTTCTCAGGGAGAGCACTACCGTATCTTTTTGTACCACTTAAAGGTCCGACATCTTTGACCAAACGTCCTTCTCGAACTGCTTCTTCGAGATGAACTCCCATGCCTACCATTTCTGTGAAGTCACCGGGCGCACTGGCGACCATTCTGTCGTAATAAAATGAGCTCAAGGTCTTTAAGAAGATTTTTGTCATCTCTTTTTCCTTGAGAGGTGGACAAATTTGAGCAGCAATTTCACACCATCTCTGAGCGTATTCCTTAAAGGTCTCCTTGTCCTTTTGTGACATCGATCTAAGTTGATCTCTGTCTGGTGCCATGTCTAGATTATATTTATATTGTTGAACGAAGGCAGTGCCAAGATCTCTGAAAGTGGCTTTTGGTTGTTGTTTAATCCCATGTACCATTTGAGTGCGGCACTGATTAAGCTATCCTGGAAGTAGTGGATCAGTAGCTTTTGGTTCTTTGTTTGAGCTGACATTCGCCGAGCGTACATCACCAAATGGCTTTGAGAGCAACTTTTCAAAATTGGGCACTTGGATTTTTTACGGAACTTTCACATTGGGGACCGAACAAAGGTCTGCGGCGCCTTTTCCAAATAAATCCTGACCGCGAAGGGCTTGCAGTTCCTTCTGCAATTCCAGGAACTGTTCCTGGAATTCCTTCATTCTGTCGAACATACTTTCGTTTCCACCAGAAGGTATTTGTGGAATCTGTCCTTCCGGGACAGTGTGTACCACAGGTGGTGATACTGTCATTATAGCAATGAATCTCGGCGCTTCCCAAATTTTGTAACCTTCAGGAGTTATCGTCATGCCCCTGGCATCTTCGCTTTCCCGAAGTTTGTAACCTTCAGGCCCAGCGGTTTCTGCCGTGGTTCCTGGATCTTCAGTGATTGGCGGAACATATCCTTCCGGGATAAAGTTGATAGGCATGCCCCAGGGACGATCTTTTGGCATGTTATACCTAGGATCATACTTCTCCACTATGGACGTTGATGTGATCCCTGAGATCACAATCCTTTGTTGTTGCATCTGAGCTTCTGCCAGAGCTTGCATGTCACTGTGAAGCTTTCTCAAGTCTTCTTTCAGAGCGTCGATTTCTTCTCTCAACTCTCTGTTCTCTTCCTCGAGATTATCCATTTTCTTTTGTCGATTGGCCCGAGTATTATACGAATGAGACAGTTTGACTCTAGAATCGAGACACAAACGTGAGATTCGTAGGTAAAAAGAATGCGTTACGTGAGAATGATGAATGCAATGATTATATTAATTTTTTTTTGTTTAATCAAAAGAAACTTCGACAATTAGATTGAAAATATCAAACAGTGGGGAAAGCCCCATTTTATTGAATTCAAAGATTGCGGAAATGGAAATACAGTAATTTACAAAGTGCTGAAAAAGGAAATGCCTAAGCTAATGGATCCTGTGTCCTCTCTGAGGAGGGCTCAGGTGCTGGTTCTGGTACTTTCCTTTTCTTCGATCGGGGCTCTTGGGCCGTTGTCGGGTTGTCATTCCTTTGCCAGGTGAAAGGAGCGAGCAAATTCCTTTGGTCTTCTTGATTCTCCACAACATGTTTCTCTAAAATCATAATCAGAGCATCCTTTTCCTTTAATAATTGCTGCATCTTGTTACACTCCAGATTGAGAATGCGGTACTTGTTCTTCCAAGACTTCCTCTCATGTTGAACTTTGTTGAGAGTAACCTAAAGTTTTTCCGTATCCGACATACAATACATGACAAATTCTTTTAGTGGAAGAATTTCGTGACGAGGGTAAGGAATCTTCAGCTTAAGAGCTCTAGTTTGTACCCAGTGGAGATAACGTTCCACCGAGACACAATCTGGTTTTCCTAGGGACTCTCGTCCTTTCTTATGAACATGTTTCCAAGCGTGCATTATTTCTGTCTTTAGTGCCCTGTCATTTTCTCCTTCCTTGAAGAAAATACCTTCCAGATGAACATTACGCGGGACATGTCTCATCGGGTATCCAAATTGACGACGAACTAAAACTGGATGATAGTTGATTCCTCCTTTAGTTCCTATGAGGGGTACGTTAGGGAAATTTCCACAACGGTCAATGATCATGATCCCGTCATAAATCCTATTGTACCAATTTATGTCCGAGTTGGTAAGAGACATGATTCTCTACGACCAACGTAAGGCACTCTTATGATCCCAAAACGCAGCAGACTTAGGTAAGTGGGAAGTGAACCATTTGTATAGCAGTGGTACACAACATGTGATCATTCCTCCGCTATACAGATTCCTTAGGTGTACAGAATGATACACATCTGCGAGTAAGGTTGGTACGGGGTTTCCAATTAGAAAAACCTTAATGGTATTGATATCAACGAAGTTATCGATGTTGGGAAACAGAAATAACCTGTAGGTGAGTAGAATGAAGACGCTTTCAAGAGTAGTAACATTCCCTATACTGGCGAAGTACCGGGCTTTCTTTATCAAAAACTGGGCTGGCAAACCTTGGATTCCACCCTTAATGGTCATGTGAGTCCTGACTTCTGACTCTTCCAAATAAATTGCTCTTACAATGGTCTGATTCTTTGGAATTTCTTCCAGTCCAGAAAAGGGAGCGTGATCAGTGATAGGTAAATCAGTCAGGTGAGAATACTCCTTCAATGTTGGTGCTAGCTGGTAATCCGGGAATGTGAAACAGTGATAGACCGGATCGTAGAACTGAATGAGTGTAGACAGGATTCCTTCAATTACATGGACCCTTAACAGAGAGAGCAGACCTCCGTACTTGGCTCAGAAAACATCAGGGTTGGTGATCATCCTTGTTAATCCTCTCAAATCCTCTAGTTTTGGAACCTTGAAGGTATACTTATGAGTTTTCCTTCTACTGAAATCCATTAGCACAATCTTTCTCTCTGACATTTGCAATCATAGTCTTAGTTTAATTTGAAAAAGAGAGATACTAGAAGAGAAGATTTTTTTGTTTAATTTTTTTTAAATGAATGCATGAATGCAGCACACAATAACATAGAAAAAACATGGGGTCAAAGGGTCGGTGTCATGAAGTCAAGGCTCTACCCATCCCCAAAGGTTTATACTGGTGATTTTTGTAGCTGTCTCTCAAAATCATTGACCCCTCTTGGGATAACTACAACAAGCGGATTGCCAGTGAGTTGGAGTATCTTAGAGTAATCTCAAAAGAGGGTAATATCGCGTGACAACTATTTTCGATAGCTTCCGCACTACAAAATGGTTTCAGTCTACTAAAAACCTCAGCTTCTCAGATAACTCAATCGACCACACTACTTTTAACAACCGAAGTCGTATAGGTAATATATCTGCAAAGGGAGTCTCCACTGAGTTTGATGGTCGACCGGGAACTCTTAACTGGTATTCACTCCCCGTAAGATTACCCGTATAATGCCATCCCCTATATTAGGTGTATACTCAATCTTTCCACATGCGGCATCACACGCATTCCCATTAGCAGAAAAATTAACACAGATATCAATTAGGAAAAGCAATATATATATATTTGTCCTAACATCCTAGACCTTTTAAGAGCTATAAATCCTATGATCCTAACAGAAAATGGCTCCCCAGCAGGGTCGCCATTCTGTGGCACCTTCCCAACTTAAAGGTTTCGACCTAATTTTCTAATGATGACAGATCCTAACAATAATATTGTCCCCAGTGAAGTCGCCATTCTTCTGTAGCGCGGTTTTTGTGGTTGCGAGTCACACCGTTGGACTGCAGTTCGATTCATTTTTTATCCTATTGTGAGCTGATTAAGGAAGGGAAATTGATGTCTCCAATTAACCCTTCTTGCATACTGAGATTAAACAGATGACTGTTGGCTTACAGATGCTACCTGAGATGGGGGGTTTTTCTTAGGCTATTTTGTTTAAGGAGGGAATGTCTTGTCTGTTAGGAAGGATTTTGATTAGGATACTGATTTGCTTTTCCTGACTAATATGTGTAGGTGCTAAATGTGGAGTTTTTGATGAGTATGTGGGACCTGAGGTTTTTGATGTGGTGTTCTCGCTAATATTTTGCAATCTTATGCCTACGTATTCCCGAAACAGGGAAATCCGAGCGATCGTAGTTCCTCCTATTCTATGGAAGGAAAGAGTGTTTTGGTGTCTTGTTCAAAGCCCAAGATTGAAGCTAAAGGTGATTTGTATCTTGTTCAAAGCCCAAGATATGAAGCTAAAGGGGTCCTGCCTAAGAGGAATTTTGTTATCTCTAAAGAGGAGTTGTTGATGTTTGTATCCTGTGAGCAAGGCATGATTTGATGCTAAAAGGTTGATTGACTCAACAGGGGATTTCTTTATACAAAGCCTAAGAGGAGGCGGAAGGGTCTACTTTTCTGGGGAAAATGTTCTTTCTGTCTTGTACAAAGCCTAAGATTGAGGCTAAAACTGATTTTGACTCCGCTGGGGAGAGGGGTATATGTATCTTGTATAAAGCCCAAGATGGAGGCTGAAGGTTGATACAACAAGAGAATCTTTTATACTCAACAAGAGAGTGTTTTATATGTGTCTTGTACAAAGCCCAAGACGGAGGCTAAAGGATGACTCAACAAGAGAATCTTTTACACTCAACAAGAGAGTGTTTTGCTGTCTCGTACGAAGGTCGAGATTGAGGCTAAAAGGGAGGTTGACTCAACAAGAGAGTCTGAAAAGGTTAGCTCCGTTTGAGGAGAATCATTGTACGAAGCCCAAGAGAAGGCTATCTTACTGCTGAGGATTATTGAAATCCCTAGGCAGGTCTAAGTAGAGCGCTCTCCTGAGAGAGGCTGGGTTTCTTCCTACGTTCAGAAGGGAACTTGAGAATATCTTTGAGACTCAAGGGGATTAGACTGTCCAAGTCTAGAGTTTTATCTTCTGTACTATGCCCAAGAGAAAGTACGTTTAAGGGAGGAAGGTCTAGACCCCTTTGAAAGACTGCTCTATTAAGATGACTAATTTCTGTTCCTATACCTTTAAGAGGTCGTCGGGACAATTTGTACAAAGCCCAAGAGAAGGCGGAAAAAAATTTTAAGAAGCCGAAGGGACAATTTGTATGAAGCCCAAGAGGAGGCTATGTTCGCTGAGGAAGAGTCATTAGACGAAGCCTAAGAGGAGGCTATGAAAACTTCTAAGAAGCCGAAGGGTCCTTGTACAATGCCTAAGAGGAGGAGGGGATGCTTTTAAGAAGGCCGTGGGTCCTAAGCCGGGAAAGTTCAAGAAATGCTATTCACAGAGAATAGATCATTTAATGAGAGTTCCGGTTTTAAGGAATTCAAGAGATGCCATTCACTGAGAATAGATCAACTCTGGGGAGTAGAATTCCTTTGACAATTTCTAGGGTTACAATCTGAGAAAGGGTTCACCGAGAATACTGCCTTTCTCTTTGTTCCATATTGTTTAACCCCAAGAGGAGGGAAGACTGTATCTGGAATCCTACGGGGGATCTAGTTTTGTTTGTATTTAAGAGTGACCAACAGGGCTTTACCTAGTGCTAGACGTAGTTACCGGGGAAAACTCTAAATAACTATACTATTATTACACAGTGAATAGGTGGCATGTATATAAAAGGATGTGAAAGAAGACTTACGGTGAAACAGCCCCACAATACAGTTATATACATATGAAAGCGGTAAAAGAAAGCAGATAAACACTTACCCGTTGTAGAGCTTCCATGCTGTGTGGTTAGTTGTTCAACAAAGAAATTAAAGAAAGTTTTGATAACAACTATATATTTGGATTCAAAATCAAAGGAGAAAGTATTTTGAAAAGAGTGTTGGGAATTACAGCTCAGAGAGAAGCCCAGATGATTTTGTGAAAAAGGCGACGATCGCGCCGTTGTTTTGAAAATGTACAGAGGGACTTATACAATAAGTGAGGCCCACAATTGGTTTATTTACAAAAGGGTTTGGGTCTTACACTCTATTAGAGGCCCAAAAAAGGTTTAAAATGAATAAAGATGGGTCTTATAGCTCAAGGAGAAGCCCAATTGTTTTTTTTGTTAAAAAAACGTTGATCGCCGAACCTCTTGACTGTGTAGGGACTTATACAATGCACTGAAGCCCAAAAAAGTTTTATTTACAAAAGGGATAGGACCTACACTCTCTCAAGAGGCCCAAAAGTGTTTTTGAAAAAAGTTTGTTAGGGTGAAAATCAACAAAACCCTAATTTCATCATTTTTTTTAAAGTAATTAAAAAAAGATAAAAATACCAAATAAGTTCTAAAAACAACTTATGATTTATGGTTAAGGTTTGAAAAATGAGATTTTAATCACGAGAGGAGTTAAAACCCATTTGGTTTTGATTTTTTAAGATGAATATTCATTTTAAAATGTTTAAAAACAATAAAAATAAATTTATTCACAAAACTACTAATTATATTAAATAAATAATATAAACCTTTTTTTTTGTGGAATAAAATATTTCAATATTTTTGTGATTTTTTGCAAAAAGAACCAATAAAAAATAATTAAAATTGAGGGAGTTATTAATTTTCCAAATCATTTAAAAATAATATGAAAAATGACAAAAAATAGGAAAAAGTGGTAAAAAGAGGATCTGGGGCGAGGGGGATTCGAACAACAGACCTCTTGTGTGCAGTGCACACCTTCTACCACTGGGGTGGTGATACATTCATGTATTAAGCCCGACCTAAAAATATACAAGGCATGCTTGATTTTAGGCCTGACCAAGGCAAGGCAAGACAAGGTTTTTGCCAAAAACGTGAAGCTTGTAACTTTCTCATTTCTCCATGGATTGAGACAAAATTTATATGAATCTGGCCCAAAATTTCACAAGGAATCCAATGGTGGTGGTGGTTTTTTTAGATCATGCTCCTATTGAAAAACCCGATAGTGGTTTTGAAATAGGCCATGATTTGCATTTTCTGTGCTACCTCATGATACAGGCAAGAATTGCATGGTAATTTAATGCAAACACAACATATATAACATGTAGAAGAGATGTATGGGCAGTGGACATCAAAGGAAAGCATGATTCAAAGAGTTCAAGTTGTGATGCTTACCTCTTTTTGGAGCTTTTGTGCAATCTGCCAAGTGCTTTGTTCCATAAATGATTAGATGCTTTGGACACCCTCAAATGATCTCTTAGAAGCTTTTAGAATGGTTGAAAGCAGCTGGAAACCTCTGGAGCAAGTTTGAGCTTTTTCTTGCAAAAGGGGCAAAAGTGGTCAAAATGACAACTCTCTTAAATGGTGTTCCAGATGGAGGGAACCATTTGGGATAGTTCAAGGATGATATTTGGAGTGTTTTTTAAGCTTTATCTGGTTTGAAATGAGACTGAATCAAGACATGGCTTGAAAAATGCAAAATAGCCCCATTTTGAAGTTTTGAGAGGTGACTTTGTGATTTTGGTGTTACAGGTCACTTATGAGAGTTTGGACAGCTTAGATATGATATATTGGATGTGTTTGGATCATGAGCTGTGATGGAAATGCTCTCTAACTTAAAAACTCAGAGTTACCTTGCTAAATAAGGTATTTTTGCCTAGAGAAAGTGATTTTGAGGAAAGCATATGTTTGATGGCTTTGGTGTACTCAAACTGAACACAAATGAGCTCTGTTTATAGTAGAGCAAGTTTGTTTTGGGAGCAATAGTGAATGGCAACTGCAGCAGAGGTTTGGCAAATGTTGATCAATAGGAATCCAAGTCTCCTCTAGCCATTGACTAGAGGTTAGAGCACATGCCTGTGGTTCCCTAGTTCTTGGATAAGTCTTGACTGAATTCAGTTGGAAGAGGCTCAATCCATGCCACCTTGGTGCATCCATTGAATGCTCCAAAACAAAATTGGAGTCGTGTCCCTCTTTGTAGGGTTTTTAGGTTTGGCATGCTATTTTTGGTTCCAAAAACTTGGGAGGCTTATGGATCCGAGTTGGTCCCTCCTTGGTCCCCCCTTGAGGTGTTCAGATGGATATATTTGCTTTCCCTTTGCAAAATTTGAGCAAATGGAGCAAAATGCCCAAATCTGCCTTGTTATGACAGTTGCAGCAAGGCATATTGCCATTGTCATAACTTCTTGCTCAGATTGAGTTTGGTGAAGTTCTGTGTCATTTTGGAAAGCCCTCATATGATACAACATATGTGTGATCATAGTTTGTTTTGATACTTTTGGGATCCAAGTGAAAAATGTCCCTACATTTTGGAAAAAGTGAAACAGATTTTGACTTAGTGAAAATTTCACCAAGTGTTGGAAAAAGTGACATTTCATGTTTTCAGCCATTTTGATCCACCCATAACTCAAAATCCATGATGAATTGGAATGAGGTGTAGTTGACACTTTTAAAGTATGCCATGAGAGCTACAAATCCATCTTTAGATCAGCCAAAATGGTTGCTTGGATCTCAAGTTATGATCCTTGGAAGTTGGTACCCTAGCCACTTTGTTCCATAACTTAGAAAATTTCTATGTTTTTATGGTTACCCCTTTTACAAGTTATCCAACTTTATTTGATTTTTCATGATGAAGGATGATTCAAATCACTCATTAACATCATTTTAGGGTCAAAGAACCATAAATTATGAAAAATCTCAAAAAGTCAACTTTGACTTTTTGTGCACAGTTGACTTTTTATCAGATGAATTCCAAACCATGCTACCCTTTGTGAAATCAAGTCCTTGACCTAAATCAAACTTGATGTACATGTTCCATAGGTGTTATAGGGTGTATTGAATTATGTCATAAGGTTTGGGAGCATGTCCTGGTCAAAAGTCAAAGGTACAGTTGACTTTTCCTTCGAAACCCTAATTGTGGTCCTGATGAAATTGAAACTTGTTGATCAAGCCTTTTTGAATAAACCCATTTTTGAAAATGGATCAATATAGTGTGTTAGAGACCCTCAAATCATGTCTTGAGGTCTTGGCTCATGTTTTGTCCCAAAAGTCAACTTAGGGGTGAATTAGGTCAAGAAACCCTAATTCCTGATTTTTGATGAATGCTTCCCCTGAGACTAAATTGACTTGATGATTGGGTTTACAAGGTCCCTTAGAGTATCTTGGGTTATGCTTTGAAGCATTGGCTCATGCCCAGAGGAAAATTTCCATCTGGAGGCCTTGGTCGACCAAAACCCTAATTTGGTGACACTGGCGATCTGAAGGCTTGATCCACTTGGAATGTTGCAAATTTGTGCTTGATTCTTGATGTGGGAGTCCTCTTGATCCATTGTGGGTGTTTAAAAGGTTTAGACAAGTTAAGGATCATGTCATTCCTTGATTGATCCTTTGTCTAAGGCTCTGAGAGGGCTTGAAACCCTAATTCTTTGATGGTAGAGAATGCCTAACAATTCCTGAGGAGATTGATGAGGCATGTAAATACATCCATATTGTGATGATGATTTACACAATGATGGGAAATCTTAGTGGTCAAATTTTGGGGTATGACACATGCCTCATCAATCCTCTCCAAGGTTGTTTAGCACTCACCTCAACCAAGAATTAAGGTTTTGGACCCTCTCAGAGCACTCAGGCAAAGGATAAATCAAGAATTGACATAATATTCAACTTGTAAAACCTCTCAAACATCCATTAAGGATCAAGAGGTCTCCCACATCAAGAATCAAGCATGGGGATGCAACATTCCAAGTGGGTTAACCCTCAGGATCACTAGTGTCACCAAATTAGGGTTTTGGTCGACCAAGGCCTCCAGAGAGAAATTTGCATATGGGTATGAGCCAATACTTCAAAACATGATTCAAGAAGCTCAAAGTAACCTTATGAGTCCATTCATAAGTACAAAATAGCCTCGGGAGATGCATTCACCAAAAATCAGGAATTAGGGTTTCTTGACCTAATTCACCCCTAAGTTGACTTTTGGAGAAAGACATGAGCCCAAACCTCAAGAGATGTTTTGAAGACCTCAAATATCTAGTATTGATCCTATTACAAGTTCAAATGGACATAAAGAACTTGGTTCATGAGCAATACAAAGATTCAAATTCATCTGGACCACAAATTAGGGTTTTTAAGAAAAAGTCAACCATATCTTTGACTTTTGACCAAGTCATGATCTCAAACTTTGGGGAATGATTCAAGACACTCCAAAATACCTATGGATTCCACCCATTAGGTTTGAATTAGGTCAAGAACTTGATTTCATCAAGGATCACAAAGTTTGAAATTCATCTGATAAAAAGTCAACTGTGCCCAAAACCAAGTTTGACTTTTGAGATTTTTTGACAAACATGGCTTCTTTAAGTAAAGAACAAAGTTAATTCATGGTTTAGATCATCATTTATCAAGAAAAGTGAGGTTACTTGCAAAAGGGGTAATCTTAAGAAACTTGAAAATTTCTCTAAGTTATGAAAAAAGGGTTATTTTTCCCAAATTTGCAAGATCATAACTCCCAAACCACAAAGCCATTTTCTTCCATCCAAAGCTCTAATGAAAGCTCTCATTCAACACTACAAAAGTGTCACGGTGCTCCATGAGCCAAAAAAGCTTGGATTTTGAGTTATGGAGCCATGAAGTTAGGGTTTGAAAACTTTTGAACTTGGACACTTAGTGAAATTTTTGGATAGAATCTGTTTTGTATTTTTACCAACTTTGAGGCCATTTTTCATTAGGGTCCAAGACGAATCAAGACCAAAGTCAAACATCAAAGTTGAATTATGATATAGGGGCTTTCTAAAAAGTACAAGAGCCTCCCATAATTCAACTTGAGCAAGAAGTTATAAGCCTTCAGAAATGGCATTTTTCACCCTGCCTACTGTCGTAACCTGGAATTTGACCTCCCATTTTGTCCTTTTGCATGAGCATAAGCATTTGCATTTTTTCTCTTTGATTTTGTTGCAGGGGTATTCAGGTTTTTCAAGCCCGGTTAATCATATCCTCACAAGGTCATCACATCATCAAGACAAGCACAAAATAAGGATTTCCATGCCTATTTATCAAAACAAGAAGTGGAAAATCGAAGCCGGGACCACAACACAATTTTTGAGCAAAATTGAGCAAAATTGGCTAGAGTAATCGATTACTCAAATAGGGTAATCGATTACCCTGTGTCAGTTTGCAATTTCTGTTGCTTTTTCATGACAGCACCTTTGCGCACACTTTGGTCTTGGATTCTACATTGGTCTAGTAGCATGTGGTACATTCTGAATTCACTCAAATTTATTCCAATGTGGATCATTTGATGTTGGAGTTCACCTTGGGATTATTACCGAGTTGGCTCTAACTAACCGAGTTAAACACCTTGACTCTGTGAGTCAAGTCCAACTAACTCCTAGCCTAGTTCCAAACCCAAAGCTAAGTCCAAACCAAATTCCAAACCTCTCATACTCCAAACCTAAAGTCTATATAAGCACACCTTCACTCACTTTTCAGGGGATCCACCATTTTCACCAAATTTCTCACATTTCACTCTCAATTCTCACATTCTCTCTGATTTCTCTACTCCTTCTTCATCTTCATCTCAATTCTCTTCCAAAACCTCACAAAAAGCTCTTAATTCTTGAAGAATAATCACTTTTCACATTGAAAGTGATTATTTCTTGAGCTCAACCTTCATCCTTCTTGCTATTCTACTTGGATTTCTAGAGTTATTTTAGCTTGTGGATTAATTTCCAGTATTTGCTTCTACACTTAACGGTTCAAAATCGCATTTCGGAGTTTCGACGCATTTCGCTCGGTTTCGATACGTTTTCATCTACCAATTGAAGCTTCCTCTGGTTTTCTTTGATTTTCTGCATCAAGAACACTTTGCAACGATTACCAAGGCACATCTCAGCCTTGTAGGTTGGTAGATCTCTTTTATTTTTCTGTTTCGATCGTTTTCATATCATTCGCGATGTAGTTTCGATGTTTTCCGTGTGTGAATTGATTTTGCATTATTTGATCCATGATCTTGATGTGTTAATTGATTCTATTGCTGCTTATTTGCTGTTTTCAAGTTCAATTTTCGTGCACAAATTCATACCATAGCATGTGGTAGTGTGGATAAGTGATTATGTGTTGAAAGTTACTTTTGAAAAGCTGTTTTTTCTATTTTTTTGCCACTGGTACAGTGTTAATCAATTACTCAAAGAGAGTAAACGATTACTCTTCACAAATTTGCATTAGTGCTGATTTTTTCAACTGAATAATCGATTACTCAAATGGAGTAACCGATTACTCTGCACAAATTTTTCTAAATTCTGCTATTTTCAAGCAAGTAACCGATTACTCAAAGAGAGTAATCGATTACCACTGAACCAGAAGGCCATTTTCTTACATTTTCAAGTGTGTTTGCCATGCTTTCCTCATTTTAACTTCCATTGATTGTCATGCTTGATTTTGTGGATGTTTTAAATGTCATTTAACTTCTGTTTGAAGCTTATTCATGAACTTTTGTTGCACATTTTCGATTATTCAAATTGTTAATATTTTTGGCATCATGTGAATATAATCATTCTTGCATTTTCTTTTATCACAATAATATGATTTGGTGTTGCACTTTGTTGATCATGTGGTACTGTTTTGTACTCCCTTTCTTGGTTTTGCATTAAGTTTCATTCTTCATGGATGAGCTTAATCTTGTACAATCAATAATTCACACCTTTTGCGTTAATGATTTTCACTCTCTTTGTAAAATTATTGGCATGGCCTTCCCCTTTGATTAATTGATCGAAGCCATGTTTCGATTAGTCGATCTTCCCTTTCCCTCTCTTTAGGCTTCCTTTAGAGCTTTCTCTCTCTATTCCCCCGTGGAGTTGGAGTTTCGAGCTGCGCCCTACAATGGATCACTTTACAAGTTGGAGCTGTTACGTTGTTCGTTTCTTCATGCGGGAGCACTGTACAAATTGGAGCTGTTGGGCCGTCCGGTTCAATTTCTGTATTACACCTTGTGTGTTAGAGAATGAATGAGAAGGGAGAATTCATACTCTCATTCTGACTACTTCAGGTAGGGGACAAATGACCCTGTGCTTGGCTTAGTCATCTCTATCTCCAAGCGATAATGTGCTTTCTTTCCCCAGTCGAGTCGATCCTTGATCACTTTTCCCTCTTTGCAATCTCTTGCGATCCTTGATAACTCTTACCTCTTTCAATCTCTCTTTGTTCATTGGGTTAGCAAGCTTTCTTCGTTTCGATACCCTATTCTTTTCTTGCGGTCAATCATTGTTGTTTTGATTCCCCTGAAGAGCCCCTTCTCTCTTTCTTCGGTTAAACACAGTACTCCTGTTACGACCGTATTCTCCTGCAGTGTTCGCAATCTTCTTTTGGTTCTTCTCCCTTTGTTGGTTAATCACTGCCTATCAGTTAAAATACCAATGTTTGCACTCCTTCTTAGTTAACCACAGTCCGCCTGTTAAAACACTGAGTTCCTTGGGTTAATCACCTATCTCTCGGTTAATCACCCTTTTCTTCAATTAACCACATTCTGTCTGTTAAAATACTGAACCCCTTTTGAGTTAATCACCTTCTCTTGGTTAATCACTTATTTTTCTCGGTTAATCACAGTGTCCTGTTAAAAACTGAACCCCCAAGCGGTTAGTAGCCTCTTTTGGTTCAATACCCTTCTTCGTTGGTCAAGTGTTGTTTGTTCAGTCAATACCAACACCCCTTTTAGGTTACGACCTTCGATCGGTCTTACACCTGTTCTTCTGGTTAATCACAGTTTTCTCTGTTAAAACCAATGATTCTCTATCCCCACAGAGTTGCAATCCTTGTTTCCTCGGTTAACCACTGTTTATCAGTTAACATACCGATGTCCCCTCAGAGTCAAACACCTTCTCTTGGTTCAGCACTCTCTCTCTCTTGGTTTATCCCAGTCCGTCTGTTGACATCAACCTCTTTTCCTCTCCAGAGTCTTACTCTTTCTCTTTGGTTAACCACTGCCAATCAGTTAATATACCGAGTCTCCCTTTTTTCTTGGTTTTTACACCATCCTTTTGTTTGGATCCTAGCCGGATCGCTTACCCACTATTCCTAGCAGCTCTTTGATCTTTTCTCTCCCCAGCGGAGCCCTTCCTATTCATTTTGCTCTTACTTTCTTGGTTTCGACACCAATCCTCTTTGTTATCCCCTGCGGAGTATCTTTCATTCTCGGTTTTGACACCATTCTTTTTCTAGTCTCTTGTACAATCGCTCTTACTGTGTGGTCTTCCCCAGTAGAGTTTTTTCTTTCACTCCTGCTCTTGGTTTTGACACCAGTTCTTTTGTTTTCCTGTTTCTTTCTTGTCTTGTTTTCCGTTCGGTTCCCCGAATTACGGAAGCTCTGATTATGCATTCTTTCGAATGTCAGATACGTAGGCACGAGACGCGATGTCTTGGCGAGCACACTTCCACCCTTTCTTTCCTTCTCCATTTCTTCCTTCCTTTCTGTCCCCTGGTTCCATGAACTACGACGCTCTGATTTCCTCATTGCACTATGAGGGTACGTAGGCACGAGGGCCACAATCCACTGCGAGCACTTTCTATCTTTCTTTTCCTTTTTTTCCCTTTCTCTCTCTCTCTCTCCTCTTTCTTTTAGTTAGAAGCCTTTAGATAGATAACCCATCCAAGCCTAGAAGTAAGTGAAATGGTTCCCGTCGAGTACGACGGATGCGTAAGGTGCTAGTACCTTCCTTTCGCATAACCGACCCCCATTCCCGTTTCTCTTCCCCTTGGGTTTTATCGATATTTTCCCTGTCCTTTGAACTAAATAAAGTTCGGTGGCGACTCCGTGTTATCTTTGAGTGTGCGATTCACTCAGGATGTAAACCAGCCATCTTCAGCTGGCAACTGTGCTGGGGAGTCCTTGCTTACAATTTGGGGTCTCGCTGTAGCGAGCGATTTTGGACGCGGTTCTTAAGCGCTGGTCGCTCTCTGCGGTTTGAGCTTAAACTACAGGTCGATTCATTTTTTATCCTATTAAAGCTGATGAAGGAAGGGAAATAGATGTCTCCAATTAACCCTGCTTTGCATACTGAGTTTAAACAGCGGTCTGTTAGGTTACGAATGCTATCAATGTGGGGGGCCTTTGTACTGGTTATTTGTATTTTCGCCAATACTGTTTTCTTCTTCTTTTTTATCTAGATAGAGGGTTTCTGGCGGGGAACAAGGATTAAGATGTTAGGACTGATGCTTTTGATATACTGCTTTTGATTGATGGAGATATGGGATTTGGGTTTTTGTTTAGTATACTCGCTAAGATTTTTCTTTCAATCTTATGCCTACGTATTCCCGTTTACCGAAACAGTGAAATCAGAGCGTTCGTAGTTCCTCCTATTCTATGGGAGGAAGTGGGTGTTTTGGTGTCTTGTTCAAAGCCCAAGACGTGAAGCGAAAGGTGGTATATATCTTGTTCAAAGCCCAATATGTGAAGCTGAAAAAGTATATTTGTATCTTGTTCAAAGCCCAAGATGTGAAGCTGAAAGGTGTTGTCTTTAGAGAGAACTTGTCATCTATAAAGAGGGGGTTGTATGTCACAACTGTTTATAAAGGAGAATTACTTTAACCGGGATTTGTGAATCCGGCAATGCCATAATTTCCTTTAAAGGGGATTTTAACCTGAAGGAGAAGACTTTAACTCAGTGTAGAGAAATGCTATCTTTCCTTAGGGATTTCTCATGCTAAAAGAGGGACAGTGGCATGGATGTTGATGATCCAGAGGCTTGCCGCTTACAGCGATTAGATGGAGGGGAAGGAGTTGTTGATGTTTGTGTACTGTGAACGAGGCACAACTTTGATGCTAAAAGGTTGATTGGATCAACCAGTGGTTTTCTTATATAAAGCCTAAGAGGAGGCTATTATGTGTCTCGTACAAAGCCCGAATGAGAGGCTAAAAGGTTTTTGACCCGACGATGGAGTCTTTTGGTATCTCGTATAAAGCCCGAGATGGAGGCTATTTGACTCAACAAGAGAGTTTTTGTATCTCG
Organism: Lathyrus tuberosus; assembly: GCA_022829125.1. Classification (NCBI taxonomy): domain Eukaryota; kingdom Viridiplantae; phylum Streptophyta; class Magnoliopsida; order Fabales; family Fabaceae; genus Lathyrus; species Lathyrus tuberosus. The sequence continues at coordinate 7,384,916 of JALAZF010000082.1, read as the reverse complement.
TACAAAGCCCGAGATGAAGGCTGTTGTTTATTTGGCTCAATGAGAACCTTTTTGTATCTCGTATAAAGCCCGAGATAAAGGCGAAAGGGGTGATTGACTCAACGAGGGAGTCTCTTATGTGTCTCGTACAAAGCCCGAGAGAGAGGCTAACTTCATTGAAGAAGGATCATTATACAAAGCCTAAGAGGAGGCTATGGTTACTGTTTCAGTTGAGTGACAGGTCCGGTATATTGATTTTGAAAGAGAAAATTAGTTCTTATATGAGCAATACTGTACTCAAGGATTTGATTCAAGGGTCCGGGTTATTCCTGTTCTTTAAGGAAGTGGGAAATCTGAAGGGTAATGAGACTGTCCGAGTCTACAAGTTTCCTTCCTATTTAACGAAGGGGTCACTTGAGAATGTCTTTGAGACTCAAGGAATTTAGACTGTCCAAGTCTAGGGTTTTATCTTTTGTACTGTGCTTTGAGAAACAGTAGTAGACTCTTTGAAAGGACTTTTCTATGAAGATGATTAAGTTCTGTTCCTATACCTCTAGGAGGCCGTCGGGACAATTTGTACGAAGCCCAAGAGGAGGCTGGAAACTTTTAAGAAGCCGATCGGTCCTTGTACTAAGCCCAAGAGGAGGCTATCATTCCCGGAGGAAGAGATCATTATACGAAGCCTAAGAGGAGGCTGTGAATACTTCTAAGAATCCGTAGGGTCCTTGTACTAAGCCCAAGAGGAGGCGGGGTTGCTTTTAGGAAGCCTGTGGGTCCTTAGACGATGCCCAAGAGGAGGCCAATGCTTTTAGGAAGCCGATGGGTCCCCAAACCCCGAGAAATTCAAGGCAAGCTATTCACGAGGAATATATCAAGTCAGGAAAGTTCGAGAATTTGGAAGAAACTAAAAGGTGCCATTCACAGAGAATACATTCATCTCTGGGAATAGAGTTTCTTGACAATTCCTATTGAGGACAGCCGAAGAGAAGACTGTATCTGGTGATCCTATTGGGGATCTAGTTGTCTATTTCTACGACTAAACGAAACGGCGTCACCTAGTTCTAGACGTAGTTGCCGGGGAAACTCGAAATATCTATACTATTATTACACAGTTGATATGAGTTTATGAAAGAAGACTTACAGTGAAATAGCCCCACAATACAGTTATATGTATATGAAATCAGTAAATGAAAGCAATAACTACTTACTCGGTTATAGAGCTTCCATGCTGTTTGGTTAGTTGTTCAACAAAGAGAGATTGAAAACAACAGTATATTCAAAAATCAAAGGAGAAAGTGCTTTGAAAAAGAAAGATTTGGGGCTTATAGCTCAAGGAGAGGCCCAGGGTTTTATCAGTGAGCGCACTGTTTGAATTTGTACAGAGGGACTTATACAAGTGACTGTGGCCCAAAAATTGTTTTCTGTACAGAGGGATTTGGGTCTTACACTCTCTCAAGAGGCCCAAAAAGTTTTAAAGAAAAAGAGTGGGGCTTATAACACGAGGGTAGGCCCAGATGATTTTTCGTTTAAAATGGCGATCGCGCCGAGATTTTCTTTTAACGCAAAGGGGCTTATACAATATCTGAGGCCCAAAATGTTTTGGTTAAAAGGGGATTGGGTCTTACACTCTATTAGAGGCCCAAAAGTTTTGAATGGGTCTTATAGCTCGAGGAGAGGCCCAAAAGGTTATTTTTCAAAAGGCGACGATCGCGCCGTTTGTTTTTTGACGGTATCGGGACTTATACAATGCACTGAGGCCCAAAAACTGGTTTGGTAAAAAAAAAGGATTGGGTCTTACACTCTATTAGAGGCCCAAAAGTGTTTTGAAAATGATTTATGAGGGTTGAATTAATCCAAAAACCCAAATTTGTTTTCAAAAATGTATTTAATTGAATAAAAATTCAATTAAAATGATCAAAATTGTTTAACATATGGAAAACAAATTGTGATCTTGGATTAATGCTACAAAAATTAAGTATTGACCTACAAAATAATTAGAAAGCATTAAGAGTTGCAAAATCAATGTGGAAAAAATATTTAAAATGTCAAAAACAATTAAAATATTAATTCTTTGCAAAAATATCAATTATATGAAATAAATAATATTTTTGGGATTTTTTGGGAAAATAAAATATTTTAACATTTTTGTGAATTATTAAAAAAAGAATCAACTCAAAATGATTAAAACTCAGAGAGAAATTAATTTTTGAATCAATTAAAGAAAAATCACAAAATTCAAATATTTGAAAATTCAAAAAAGGCGCCAAGAACAGCTGAAGAACACGCGCGTGTTCTGGGTTTGGCTGATTTGCATTTTCTATCCAATCTCCCTGAATACTTGATTATAACATCAATCCACATATAATTATGCTCGTCTCAACCTCACGATCATGTCTATGTCCATTAATTTCATTTAAATTAAACATATAACAAGAAATCATGAAAAATCCTCAAGAACCCTAATTTCTGCATGAAGGCTAGTATTTTTGATACACGATTCAAACAATGCAATTAATTGAGGGAAAACATTCCATACATGATTATGAACATATGGCCAAATTATTGTGCGAGGAAATATGCATAGATTGAGAGATGACCAAGTGTATGCTTACCTCTAGGCCGTGACAGCAAGTGCAATGTGATTTTTGATTTGGAGGTGTTACAGATGAGTGGTGATGATCTGAACAACTTCCTTACACCCTATGGAGTGTGTTTGAATGCCTGGACTTGATTGAAAATGGCTGGAACGATTTGTGGTACCTCAGCTGCAACTTGATTGAAAGTTTGAGCAACCAGCTGGTGATTTTGTGAAATCTGTGTTCCAGATGTTATGTGAGTGTTTGGATCACTTCTATATGATGTATGTGAGGTGTGTGAGTGATTGGTTTGATTGGAAAAGCTCTCAAACTCAAAACCCGATAGCTACCTTGCTAAGAAAGGCATTTTTGCCAAGAGAAAGAGATTTTAGGAAAGCTTCTGTTAGATGGCTTTGGTGTACTCAAACTGATCATAATTGAGCTCTATTTATAGTAGAGCAAGTTTGTTTTTCAAGGAATAGTGAATGGCAACTGGTAAGTAGGTTTCGCCAATGTTGGCAAATGAAAATCCAAGTCTCCTCTAGCCATTGACTAGAGGTTAGGGCACAGAGCTTTGGTTCCCTTGGTCTTGGATAAGTCTTAACTGATTTCAGATGAGAATGGCTCAGTCCATGCCACCTTGATGCTTCCATTGAATGCTTCAATCCAAATTTGGAGTCTTGTCCCTATTTTAGCCATTCTTGGTTCAACATGCTATTTCTTGTTCCATGGACTTTGGAGGCTTGGCTCAGTGATTGTCCCCTTTAGATTCAATCCTCAGATGTGTCCAAGTGGATAGGAGCATTTGAATTTGGCTGATTTTGGCAAATCGAGCAAAATTGCAAATTCTGCCTTGCCTTGCCAGATTTCAGCAAGGCAACTTGCCAATGTCATATCTCATGGTGTAAGTTGAATTTGGCAATGTTCTTGGTCATTTTGGAAAGCCCTTACATGATACAACAACTGTTTGAACATGTTTTGTTTTGATCTCTTTTGAATCCAAGTGAAAAATCCCCCTACATTTGGCAAGAAGTGAAGGCAGATTCTGACTTAGTGAAAATTTCACTAAGTGTTGGAAAAAGTGACATTTTCACTTTTCAGCCATTTTGATCACTCCATAACTCCAAATCCTTAATGAATTGGACTTAGGTCTAGTTGAAGTTTTTGTAGAGGGTAATGAGGGCTACAAATCCATCTTTGGATGAAAAAAATGGCTTTGTGGTTTAGGAGTTATGATCCTTCAAAGTTGGTGCTCTTGTCACTTTATTTTTAACTTAGAAACTTTTCTAAGTTTTTATGGTTACCCCTTTTACAAGTTATCCAACTTTTCTTGATTTTTCATGATGAATGATGATTCAAATCATACATTAACATCATTTTAGGGTTAAAAACCATTTTGGTGAAAAATCTCAAAAAGTCAAAGTTGACTTTTGTGCACAGTTGACGTTTTATCAGATGAATTCCAAACTGTGCAATTCTTTAGGAAATCATGTCCTTGACCTAAATGAAACCTGATGGACATGTTCCATGGGTGTCATAGGGCATATTGAATCATTTCTTAAGGCTTGGGAGCATGTCCTGGTCAAAAGTCAAAGTTACAGTTGACTTTTTCCTTAAAACCCTAATTGTGGTGCAGATGAAATTGAGACTTGTTGCTCAAGCTTCTTGGATTAAACCATTCTTCCAAATGGATCAATATAGTTCATTAGAGACCCTCAAACCCTCTCTTGAGGTCTTGGTTCATGATTTGTCCCAAAAGTCAACTTAGGGGTGAATTAAGTCATGAAACCCTAATTCCTGATTTTTGATTAGTGCAACCCCTGAGGCAAAATTGACTTGATGAATGGGTCCATGAGGTTCCATGGAGTACATTAGGTTGTGTTTTGGATCATTGGCTCATGCCCAGATGAAAAATTTCCATCTGGAGGCCCTGGTCGACCAAAACCCTAATTTGGTGACACTGTCGATCTTGAGGTATGATCCACCTAGAAGGGAGCATCCTTGTGCTTAATCCTTGGAGTGGGAGTCCTTTTGATCCTTTGTGGATGCTTGAGAGGTTAGACAAGTTGAAGATCATGTCATTCCTTGATTGATCCTTTATCTAAGCTCTCCAAGAGGGCTTGAAACTCTAGTTTTGATTGTAGTGAATGCTCACCCATCTTTGGGGAGACTGATGAAGTATGATGGTTCTTCCATATTGTGATGATGATTTTCACAATGATGGGAAATCTTAGTGGTCAAAATTTGGGGTATGACACTCGGGTAGTTTTGTTTGTTGTCTTGCTTGTTTGGGTGTTTATCTTTCGCGCTTTACCAGCTTTATCTTTATGCTTTGGCTTTATGTTTATTTATTGCATTTCTTTACTGCTTTGAATATTCATATGCTGCATATTCTGGATATCTGCTATTTTCTGCTGCTGTTGGGATGAATAGATATTATTGGAGAGAAAGGTCCTAACACCGGGCCTAGTATACACATAGGATAGAACGTGGATAGTCGTGAGGCCTGCATTTTGCGTGTTGGGATATCACGAGACCACATCCCAGATCGTGATTCGTTTGAGAATACCTTCATCCTGTGAGAATTCACTACGACGGGCGGTTTTCATTCTGAGTTCTATGGTTTGGGCGACCTTTCTAGGGACCACCTTGTTGTGTCTAGATCACACCTGTGAGGGGGATGGGTTTTTGCAGGAAAACAAGCCACTTCATACCTTTGTTCTCTCACACACGCCAGATTTCTTCACCGACACATCAGATTATGTGGCACTGACACAGAATTATATGCAGATATCTGGATTGTTCAAACTTAATTATTCGGGTTATGTCGGCTTCTTGTTGTTGTGTTGCATGTCATTTCATCATGTAAATTAATTTTTGCATGTGCATTTCCAGGTTTTTGAGGACTTATCTTTTGTTGAAATTATCATAGAGATGAGTACTGGTTATCGTGGCATCTTCGGTTACAAGTTTTTGGAGCCTAAGCTGGGTATTTTGAGAGGTTAGGTATCTTTGTTGGTTGGAGATCACAGAGGAGTTTTCATAGATACCTATGGTAATCTGCTGACCATCCTCAACACTGAGGTTAACATCACTGCTATTCACACTCTGGTTCAGTTCTACGATCCGCCATATAGGTGCTTCACATTTCAGGATTATCAATTAGCACCTACACTTGAGGAGTATGCTTATATTCTGGGGGTTGAGATTAAGAAGCAGATTCCTTATGTTTACACTAGCGGTTGTCCGAAGTTTCATCTTATTGTTGATGCGCTTTGCATTAGTAAGAAATATGTGGAGGATAATCTCAAGACCAAAGGGAAGGGTATTCGAGGGTTTGCTTCGAAGTTCTTGGTTGACAAGGCCACTTCTTTTGCTAAGGATGGACAATGGAAGGCTTTCAACGTCGTTCTTGCTTTGCTGATATATGGGATTGTCTTGATTCCGAACATGGAGGATTTCGTAGATCAGGCTGCCATCAGTATCTTCTTGTCCGAGAACCCTGTTCCGACACTTCTTGCTGATACCTACCATTCTATTCATTCTAGGAATGAAAAGAAAAAGGGAACCATTGTCTGTTGTGCTCCTTTGTTGTACCGATGGCTCATGTCTCACCTTCCACAGAAGGGTCCCTTTGTCGAGAATAAGGGTAATCTCAAGTGGTCTCAGCGATTCATATCCCTTACTGCTAATGACATTTCTTGGTATTCTCGAGTCTTCGACGACATTCCGATCATTCTTCATTGTGGGAAATTCTCCAATGTGCCTCTCTTAGGTACAAAGGGTGAAATTAACTACAATCCGAGAATGGCCTTCCGACAGTTGGGATACCCTATGGTTGCCAAGCCTGATCTTAAGGTAGTGAAGGAGTTCATCTTTCATGAAGGGGTTGATGACATGGGTTTGTTGAAGAGGTTCAGTGCCGCTTGGACTCAGATTCATCTCGAAGGAAGAGCCGATTTGGGTAAGAATAATTACGTAGCCAAGGAAGCTTACACACTTTGGGTCAAGGAGCGCGTCAAAGGGGTTTTGTTGCCATTTTCTCCCGAGCCTTCAATGAATGCCAAGCTTCCTGAACTTGCCATTGTTCCTCCATGTAGCCAGTGATTTTTAGATGTGGTTGCGAAGCACAATTGCTCTAGTACTACAGTTTAATTCATTTTTTATCAAATTAAAGCCAATGAAGGAAGGGAAATAGATGTCTCCAACTAACCCTGCTTGCATACTGAGGTTAAACAGTCAAAACTGTTGGTTTACAGATGCTACAAAGATTCGGGGTCTCTCCTTGGTTATTTTTTCGAAAAGAGGTGTTTTAGGCAATCGGTTGAGACGTTAGGACAGATGTATATGAAAGTATGGGATTTTGGGTTTTTGTTTAGTGTGCTCGCTAAGATTTTTTCTTTCAATCTTATGCCTACGTATTCCCGTTTACCGAAACAGGGAAATCAGAGCGTTCGTAGTTCCCCCTATTCTATGGGAGGAAATGGTTGTTTTGATGTCTTGTTCAAAGCCCAAGACGAGAAGCTAAAGGTGGTTTGTATCTTGTTCAAAGCCCAAGATGTGAAGCTAAAAGTGTTGACCTTAGAGGGAATTTGTCACCTCTAAAGGGGTCTATTTGTCACAACTGTTGGGTGACTGACTATAAAGGAGGATTACTTTAACCGGGATACGCGGATCCGGCAATGCCATAATTTCCTTTATAGGGGATTTTAACCTGAAGGAGAAGACTTTAACTCAATTTAGAGCAACGCTATCTATCCTTAGGAATTTCTCATGCTAAAAGAGGGACAGTGGCATGGATGTAGATGATCCAGAGGCTTGCCGCTTACAGCGATTAGATAAAGGGGAATGAGTTGTTGATGTTTGTGTACTGTGAACAAGGCACAACTTTAAGGCTAAAAGGTTGATTGGATCAACCAGTGGTTTTCTTATACAAAGCCTAAGAGGAGGCTAATATGTGTCTCGTACAAAGCCCGACAGAGAGGCTAAAAGGTTTTGACTCAACGAGGGAATCTTTTGGTATCTCGTATAAAGCCCGAGATGGAGGCTACTTGACTTAACAAGAGAGTTTTTTTGTATCTCGTACGAAGCCCGAGATGGAGGCTGAAATTTGTTTGGCTCCATAAGAACCTTTTTGTATCTCGTATAAAGCCCGAGATAGAGGTGAAAGGGGTGACTGACTCAACGAGGGAGTCTCTTATGTGTCTCGTACAAAGCCCGAGAGAGAGGCTAAACGTTGTTTGACTCCGCTGGGGAGAATCATTGTACAAAGCCCAAGAGGAGGCTATGGTTACTGTTTCAGTTGAGTGACAGGTCCAGTATACTTATTTTGAAAGAGAAAATCAGTTCTTATATGAGAAACACTGTACTCAAGGATTTGATTCGAGGATCCGAGTTATTCCTGTTCTTTAAGTAAGTGGGAAATCCGAAGGGTATTGAGACTGTCCGAGTCTACGGGTTTCCTTCCTATTCTTGAAGGGGGTCACTTGAGAATGTCTTTGAGACTCAAGGAGATTAGACTGTCCGTGTCTAGAGTTTTATCTTTTGTAATATGCTTTGAGAAACAGTAGTAGACTCTTTGAAAGGACTGTTCTATGAAGATGACTAGGTTTTGTTCCTATAGCTCTAGGAGGTCGTCGGGACAATTTGTACGAAGCCCAAGAGGAGGCTGGAAACTTTTAAGAAGCCGAGAGGTCCTTGTACGAAGCCTAAGAGGAGGCTATCATTCCCAGAGGAAGAGATCATTATACGAAGCCTAAGAGGAGGCTGTGAATACTTCTAAGAAGCTGTAGGGTCCTTGTACTGAGCCCAAGAGGAGGCGGGGTTGCTTTTAGGAAGCCTGTGGGTCCTTGTATGATGCCCAAGAGGAGGCCAATGATTTTAAGAAGCCCGTGGGTCCCCAAACCCCGAGAAATTCAAGGCAAGCTATTCACAAGGAATAGATCAAGTCAGGAAAGTTCTAGAATTTGGAAGAAACTCAAAGATGCCATTCACGGAGAATGCATTCATCTCTGGGAGTAGAGTTTCTTGACAATTCCTAATGAGGACAGCCGAAGAGAAGATTGTATCTGGTGATCCTATTGGGGATCTAGTTGTCTATTTCTACGAATAAACGAAACGGCGTCACCTAGTTCTAGACATAGTTGCCGGGGAAACTCTAAATATCTATACTATTATTACACAGTTGATATGTGTTTATGAAAGAAGACTTACAGCGAAACATCCCCACAATACAGTTATATGTATATGAAAGCGGTAAATGAAAGCAATAACCACTTACTCGGTTGTAGAGCTTCCATGTTGTTTGGTTAGTTGTTCAACAAAGAAGGATTGAAAACAACAGTATATTTCAAAATCAAAGGAGAAAGTGCTTTGAAAAAGAAAGATTTGGGGCTTACAGCTCAATGAGAGGCCAAGGGTTTTATCAGTGAGCGCACTGTTTGAATTTGTACAGAGGGACTTATACAAGTGACTGAGGCCCAAAAAATTGTTTTTCTGTACAAAGGAGGTTGGGTCTTACACTCTAATAGAGGCCCAAAAAGTTTTAAACAAAAATAGTGGGGCTTATAACACGAGGGTAGGCCCAATTGATTTTTCCGTTTAAAATGACGATCGCACTGAGGCCCAAAAGTGTTTTGAAAATGATTTATGAGGGTTGAATTAATCCAAAAACCCTAATTTGTTTTCAAGATGTGTTTTAATTTAATAAAAATTCAATTAAAATGATCAAAATTGTTTAACATATGGAAAACAAATTGTGATCTTGGATTAATGCTTTAAAAATTAAGTATCGACCTACAAAATAATTAGAAAGCATTAAAAGTTGCAAAATCAAGGTGGAAAAAATATTTTAAATGTCAAAAACAATTAAAACATTAATTCTTTGAAAAAATATCAATTATATAAAATAAATTATATTTTTGGGAGTTTTTGGGAAAATAAAACATTTTAACATTTTTGTGAATTATTAAAAAAAGAATCAACTCAAAATCATTAAAACTCAGAGAGAAATTAATTTTTGAATCAATTAAATAAAATCACAAAATTCAAATATTCAAATATTCAAAAAATGGCGCCAAGAACACGCACGTGTTCTGGGTTTGCCCAGATTTGCATTTTCTCTTCAATCTCACTGAATACTTGATCATATCATGCAATCCACATACCAATCAACTCGTTTCAACCTCACGATCATGTCTATGGTATTTAATTTCATTTAAATTAAACATATAACAAGAAATCATGAAAAATCCTCAAGAACCCTAATTTCTGCATGAAGGCTAGGATTTTTGATACACGATTCAAACAATGCAATTAATTGAGGGAAAACATTCCATGCATGATTATGAACATATGGCCAAATTATTGTGCAGCAAAAATTGCATGGATCATAGAGTCAGAAGAGCTCATGCTTACCACTTGCAGCTGGTGATCGTGATTTGTGTTGGAGGTGTTACAGCTAGGTTCCAATGATCTGGATAGCTTCCCTAGGTGCCATGGAGTGTGTATGAATGCTTGGAATGGATTGAAATGGTTTGGAGCTGAAGATGGTACCTCAACTGCAAAACTGTCAAGAACTTGAGCAATTGGCTGGTGATTTTGTGAAATCTGTGTTCCAGATGTTATGTGAGTGTTTGGATCACTTCTATATGATGTATGTGAGGTGTGTGAGTGATTGGTTTGATTGGAAAAGCTCTCAAACTCAAAACCCGATAGTGACTTGCCTTAGAAGGCAAAATTGGAGTGAAAGAAGAGATTTTGAGGAAAGCATCTGTTTGATGGCTTTGGTGTACTCAAACTGATCACAATTGAGCTCTATTTATAGTAGAGCAAGTTTGTTTTGGGATCCACAGTGAATGGCAACTGCAGCAGGTGTTTGTTCAATGTTGGCCAATGGAAATACAAGTCTCCTCTAGCCATTGACTAGAGGTTAGGGCACAGGGTTGTGGTTCCCTTGGTCTTGGATAAGTCTTGACTGAATTCAGTTGAGAATGGCTCAGTCCATGCCACCTTGATGCTTCCATAGAATGCTCCAATCCAAAATTGGAGTCTTGTCCCTATTTTGGCCATTCTAGGTTCAACATGCTATTTCTTGTTCCAAAGACTTTGGAGGCTTGGCTCAGTGATTGTCCCCTTTAGATTCAATCCTCAGAGGTGTCCAAGTGGATAGGAGCATTTGGATTTGGCTGATTTTGGCAAATCGACCAAAAATGCAAAATCTGCCTTGCCTTGACAGATTTCAACAAGGCAACTTGCCAATGTCATATCTCATGACTCAAATTGAATTTGGTAATGTTCTTGGCCATTTTGGAAAGCCCTTACATGATACAACAACTGTTTGAACATGTTTGGTTTTGATCTCTTTTGAAACCAAGTGAAAAATCCCCCTACATTTGGCAAAAAGTAGGGTAAAATCTGACTTAGTGAAATTTTCACTAAGTGTTGGAACAAAGTGACTTTTCTTGATTTTGATCACTCCATAACTCAAAATCCATGAGGAATTTGGACATAGGTCAGTATGAAGCTTTTGTAGAGGGCAATGAGATCTACAAATCAAGCTTTAAATGGGGACCAATGGCCTTGTGGTTTAGGAGTTATGATCCTCCAAAGTTGGCACATTAGTGTCACTTTTTCCATAACTTAGAAATTTTTCTAAGTTTTTATGGTTACCCCTTTTACAAGTTATCCCACCTTCTTTGATTTTTCTTGATGAATGATTATTCAAATCATACATTAACATCATTTTAGGGTTAAAAATCCATTTTGGTGAAAAATCTCAAAAAGTCAAAGTTGACTTTTGTGCACAGTTGACTTTTTATCAGATGAATTCCAAACTGTGCAATTCTTCATGAAACCATGTCCTTGACCTAAATCAAACTTGATGGACATGTTCCATGGGTGTCATAGGGTATATTGAATCATGTCTTAGGGTTTGGGAGCATGTCCTGGTCAAAAGTCAAAGTTACAGTTGACTTTCCTCGCGAAACCCTAATTGTGGTGCAGATGAAATTGAGACTTGTTGCTCAAGCTTCTTGGATTAATCCATTGTTCCAAATGGATCAATATAGTTCATTAGAGACCCTCAAACCCTCTCTTGAGGTCTTGGCACATGATTTTCCCTAAAAGTCAACTTAGGGGTGAATCAGGTCAAAAAACCATAATTCCTGATTTTTGCTGACTGCATCCCCTGAGGCAAAATTGACTTGATGATTGGGTCCATGAGGTTCCATGGAGTATATTAGGTTATGTTTTGGATCATTGGCTTGTTCCCAGATGAAATATTCCCATCTGGAGGCCCTGGTCGACCAAAACCCTAATTTGGTGACACTGTCGACCTTGAGACTTGATCCACCCAAAAGGGAGCAGCTTTGTGCTTAATCCTTGGAGTGGAAGTCCTTTTGATCCATTGTAGATATTCTAGAGGCTAGACAAGTTGAAGATCAAGTCTTTCCTTGATTGATCCTTTGTCTAAGGCTCTGAGAGGGCTTGAAACCCTAATTCTTGATGGTAGTGAATGCTCAACAATCCTCGAGGAGATTGATGAGGCATGAAAGTACATCCATATTGTGATGATGATTTGCACAATGATGGAAAATCTAAGTGGTCAAAATTTGGGGTATGACAGATGCCCCTATTTAATCTTCTTGGACACGAAGGTATGAATGACGAAGGTATTCGGGCATTCGGGGTGCAAGAGGATTAAATATCGGAATACCCAAAATTTTGATGGCGTCTATGAATGGTAATTCACGCATTCATCTTCTTTCGCTAAGCAATGATGCTTAGAAAAGGTAAACTTCCCCTCAATCCTGGTTTCCTACCAAGGAACTGGTCTTAGTTTCTGATTTTAAACTTCCCCTCAATTCTGGTTTCCTACCAAGGAACTGGTCTCAGTTTCTGATTTAAACTTCCCCTCGATCCTAGTTTCCTACCAAGGAACTGGTCTCAGTTTCCGAAATAAACTTCCCCTCGATCCTGGTTTCCTACCAAGGAACTGGTCTCAGTTTCTTTTGTCAATAAACTTTCTTGACAAGGAACGCTATTCGTAGCGGCTTTCCTTCAAGCTTCTCGCCGAATTTTCCTGGGGAGATGCCATTTAAGTGGAAAAAGTTTTGATGTCAGATTTGCCGGGGAACCCAGTCGTCTGAATTGTAGAGGTGCACAAACTTCTCTGTTTGGAGATGCCATTTTCCGAATCTACTGGGGAAAACAAGTCTCTTGAGAGACTGCCTTCATTCGGGGTCTTTACATCATACTTTTCTCAGAGATCTTCTCGGAGAAATGCCATATGATGTTATCCAATTTTGAGGTGCCGATGACCTTTTCATCAGAGGGTTTTTCGGAGAAAAACTGCCGTACTGCCGAATCTCTGTTTAAGAGGCTTTCTCTGGGGATTTTCCTTAATCCGGGAAAGCAAGGATATCATCTTCAATGGCGAAGAGTGACATTTGGTAAAGGTTCTCAGGTCTTTCAGAGGTTCAAGTTATCAAAGTGGTCAAGGACCTAACTTCAATCCAGAAATAAACTAGAGGAGAGATCATTCAAACACAACATTTCTTAATCAAGGAAAGAACTGACAACTCGACCGAGAGGACAACTATCACTAGGGATAAGACCGGCTGGAGTGATAGTGATGCGATATGAATGAGAATGCAAATAGAATGCATGATATATGTATGTTTATGCTGACAAAATTGACGCGACATACCAACTAAAAAAATGAACATGACTGGATACTTGGCCATCGCGGGGTGAAGAAGTACCGCTGGTTCAGAATAGCAATTCCACCTTGCTTAGGAAAGATAGTCCCTATTGGGAGCTATGTTGGTGAGGCTTAGGAGATAAGAACTCGGCCGAGGGTATCAGATGGAATAGTTGCATCCGACACTGTTGATCCTTCATTCAGGCACACTGGCATAGAAGGAGTACTTTGATTCTGCACTTTGAAGTTCGCTTACTTCCGGAGAAGCGGTTGATGCTCTTTTGATGTTCAACAGTCAAAAGAAATTGCCATCTTTATTTTAAAGCAGAAAAAGTTTTAACAAGTAAAATTCATTTTTGTTTCATTTCAAGAATCGTTAATCATATTTAAAACACCATTCTGTAAAGCTAAAACAAATAAGAATTACAAACAAAAGCACAAGGGCTCAAATTTTATTAATAAGATGGAGATCAGCCAAACGCGCGATTCCAAAGAGTATATACAAAGTTTTAAAATGGTAATTTACAGGGAAAAGGGCTACGTTGAAACATAACGACCACTATCCTTCTACCAACTTTGAATTCGGGGCATCCTCAGCTTCTGTCGAAGTTGACCTTGACTGGAATTTTCCTCCGATGGATGGTATAACTGCTGCTGCTGAGGGACTTGCCTCTGTTGAACATAGTTACTTGCCATTATCCCTAATTTTTGCCTGGATTGTACTATGATGTTTCCAATTCATCGGGATGATTTTTTTCATGTCTCTAACTTTTGCCTGGACCGCCCTTTCGGTTTTCAATCCACCGAGATGTTTTTTTTAGTTTAGGCGAAGTATTTATTGACTACATCAACATTCGTGGGGTAGGAAAATTCCTCTCCGTCCATGGTTGCAAGTCTCAAGGCGCCGCCTGAGAAAGCTTTCGTGACCACATAGGGGCCGTCATAATTCGGAGTCCACTTGCCTCGCGAATCAGTGAGAAATGATTGTATCTTCTTGATCACGAGGTCTCCTTTCCTGAAGACACGAGGTCGGACCTTTTTGTCAAACGCCCTCTTCATTCTCTGTTGATACAATTGACCATGGCATAATGCCGTGATTCTCTTTTCTTCGATCAGATTCAGTTCGTCGTGTCGGCTTTGACACCATTCAACTTCGGTGAGCTTAGCTTCCATCAATACTCGGATTGATGGGATCTCTACTTCTATGGGGAGCACTGCTTCCATGCCATGCACTAGAGAGAAAGGGGTTGCCCCAGTTGAAGTGCGGACAGATGTGCGATAACCGTGAAGAGCAAAGGGTAGCATCTCGTGCCAGTCTTTGTAGGTTACAACCATCTTTTGAACGATCCTCTTGATGTTCTTGTTAGCCGCTTCTACCGCTCCGTTCATCTTTGGTCGGTAGCGAGATGAGTTATGATGTTCAATCTTGAACTCTGTGCACAACTCTTTCATCATCTTGTTGTTCAAGTTAGATCCATTGTTAGTAATGATCTCGCTTGGAACACCATAACGGCAGATGATATTGTTTTTGATAAAACGAACCACCACTTGTCAGGTTACATTGACGAATGATGTTGCTTCGACCCACTTGGTGAAGTAATCAACGGCTACTAGGATGAACCGATGTCCGTTTGAAGCCTTGGGCTTAATCATGCCAATCATGTCGATTCCCCATATCGAGAATGGCCATGGGGAAGAGAGAACTTTGAGATGTGATGGCAGTACATGAATTTTGTCAGAGTATATCTGACACTTGTGACACCTCCTCATGTACTTGTAGCAGTCGGATTCCATTGTCAACCAATAGTACCCTGCTCTTAAAATTTTTCTCGCCATTGTGTGTCCGTTGGCATGAGTGCCAAAGGATCCTTCATGAATTTCCTTCATAAGCATGTCTGCTTCTGGTCTGTCCACGCATCGGAGCAAGACCATGTCAAAATTTCTCTTATAGAGAGTGTCACCGCTCAGGAAGAAGTTTCCAGCCAACTTCTGAGGGTCTTTCTATCTTTCCTAAGTGCCCCAGGTGGGTATTCTTGTTTCTATAGGAAGCATTTGATATCGTGATACCAAGGTCCGTCGTCTAGGACTGCTTTAATCATGAAGATGTAAGAGGGCCGTTCAAGGCGTATTATGTCGATCTTAGGTAGGTCGTTCCATTGACCTACACTAATCATGGAAGAGAGAGTGGCTAATGCATCAGCCATGTGATTCTCCTCACGAGGGATATGATGAAACTCAACTCTGTTGAAGAAAGGTAGCAACCTTATTGCGTAGTCTTTGTAAGGAATCAATCCTGATTGGTATGTGTTCCAATCTCCTTTTATCTGATTGATAACCAAGGCTGAGTCGCCGTATACGTCCAAGTTTTTAATCCTTAAATCAATTGCTTCTTCGAGACCCATGATACAAGCTTCGTATTCGGCCTCGTTGTTCGTACATTTGAACGTAAGTCTGGCAGTGAAAGGAATGTGGGTACCCTGAGGGGTAACAATGATTGCCCCAATTCCATTTCCATAATGATTAACTGCTCCATCAAAGATAAGTCCCCATTGGGAACCTGGTTCTGGCCCTTCACTGCGTAGCGGTTCATCGCAGTCTTTCATTTTTAGATACATGACATCTTCGTCTGGGAAGTCAAACACGATTGATTCTTGATTCTCAATCGGTTGATGAGCCAAATGATCGGCTAAAATACTTCCCTTAACGGCTTTCTGAGCGTGGCACTCTATGTCGTATTCTGATAACAACATCTGCCAACGGGCAATCCTTCCCGTGAGAGCAGGTTTTTCGAAAACATACTTGATTGGATCCATTTCTGAGATTAACCAAGTAGTATGATGAATCATGTATTGGCGAAGACGTTTGGCTGCCCAAGCCAAAGCGCAACAAGTTTTCTCAAGCATCGTGTACCGAGTCTCGCAGTCGGTGAACTTCTTGCTCAGATAGTAGATGGCAGACTCTTTCCTTTTGGTTTCGTCTTGTTGGCCAAGTACACACCCCATTGAGTCCTCTAGGACCGTGAGGTAAATGATTAGTGGTCTTCCTTCCACTGGAGGTGATACAATTGGAGGATTCAACAGGTATTCCTTGATACTGTCGAAGGCGGTTTGGCAATCTTCTGACCAAACGCAATCCTGGTTCTTTTTGAGTAACTTGAAAATCGGCGCACACGTCGCGGTCATGAGGAATATGAATCTGGAGATGTAGTTCAAACGTCCCAAGAATCCTCTGACTTGTTTTTCAGTTTTCGGAGAAGGCATTTCTCGAATGGCCTTGACCTCGTCAGGATCGACCTCAATCCCTTTCTGGCTGACGATGAACCCTAAGAGTTTCCCCGAACGGACACCGAAGGTGCACTTGTTGGGATTCAAACGGAGTTTGTACTTTAGCAAACGCTCGAATAGTTTTGACAGGTGGGTCACATGCTCCTCTTCTGTCCTAGATTTTGCAATCATGTCATCGACATATACCTCTATCTCTTTGTGTATCATGTCATGAAAAAGAGTTGTCATGGCCCTTTGATAGGTTGCCCCAGCGTTCTTTAAACCGAACGGCATCACCTTGTAATAAAAGGTACCCCATGGGGTAATGAACGAAGTTTTCTCCATGTCTTTCGGCGCCATTTTGATCTGGTTATAGCCCGAGAATCCATCCATGAAGGAGAAAACTTTGAACTTTGCTGTACTGTCTACCAGCATGTCAATGTGTGGTAAAGGAAAGTCCTCCTTTGGACTAGCCTTGTTCAAATCTCTGTAGTCGACACACATTCTGACCTTTCCGTCCTTTTTGGGAACGGGTACAATGTTGGCTAACCATTGAGGATACTCTGATGTGGCGAGGAAACCTGCGTCAATCTGTTTCTGTACCTCCTCTTTGATTTTGATGGCCATGTCTGGATGAGTCCGTCTCAACCTTTGTTTTACTGGCGGACATTCCGATCTTAACGGTAAGTGATGTTCCACGATGCTGGTATCCAACCCTGGCATGTCCTGATAGGACCAAGCGAATACATCGGGGAATTCTTTGAGAAGCTTTATCAAACTCTCTTTGGCAGTTGGACTGAGCAGTGCCCCAATCCTGATTTCTTTTCTCTCCTTTTCCGAACCCAAGTTTACCGTTTCCAACGGCTCTTTGTGAGGTTCTATGGATCTTTCCTCTTGTCTGAGTAGTCGAGAGATCTCTTCTGGAATTTCATTGTCATCTTCTTCTTCAGCCTCGAATACCGGGAACTCAAAGTTGGGAGAAGGCATCGGATCGTATGTTTCAACGGGATTTAAAACAAGCAATCTGCATGACGTGATGATTCGTGTTTAGAAGAGATAGAGAAAATGCAAGTGTGTGCAGTGTTTTATTTTACTGCTTGTTTTTATTTTTAATTGTTTTTTAGGATTACCATTTTCTGAAAAAAGCAAAAAGAGAAAACAGCAATTAATGCGGAAATTACAGAACGGCGTTATTTTATTAATGAACAAGTCGATTCTTGAAACTACAGCCCTATAAAACAAAACTCTGTCGCTTCGGGCTAAGCGAAGAGGGAAATTTACAGAAAGTGAGCCCTATCAAAACATCTGTTTCACCTGGGCAGGGTGAAAGGTTAAAGATGGCAATTACTTTGATTGACGAACGACCTTCGGAGCATCAACAGCAACCCATTGGCGGCAAACTCCTCGGTGAATCACAAAGTCTGGCACCTTCCTTGATTTGTCTTCAGAAATGACGCTGATTTCTGGTGGAGCGGGATCATTGGATTCTGTCTCCCAGGCAGAATTGTCGTAGGAGAATTCCTCAGTTGTATTTTGCATAGCATTTGTGCTCTCGGCTGTATCTCCCCATCCAGTTGGCTGGATGTCTTCGAGCCTGATATGAGAGCTTTCGGGAGCGGTGTACCTGACCATGAAGTCGTATTTTCCACTCAGTTGTCCCAAGGTGTCCCAAACTTCTTTGGAACAGGAGGAGTCATCTCTCTCGATGACGTTGACCTCGGTTAAAGCAAAGTTGATGAATTCAAGTCCTGCAAACATTGCGAATTCATCTTCATGTTGAGTAGTTTCAGGATGACCTGAGTGTTGATCCCATGACATGGCGGGGACACAGGTATTCTGTTCAATGATGCTCAGCTGAGTTTCATTACTCGGCTGACTTTCTAGCCCCAAGTTTCCTGGGTAAGGTTGCCACATTGGCAGACCATCCATTGGGCCATAGTAGTTGTGGTCAAAATTATCTTTCATCAGAGTGTCCTCCTCTAATGAATTTGGCGGAGCACGACATCCTTCCGGATCGCAACCTCCGTAGATCATTTCGACATCTGACCGTGGTATAAATCTCGGACTCTGTGCGGGATAGCAAAATGGCATAAGCACCTCTTCCTGAGACATATAACCGTCCTCGTTAAGGTAGGACTTCCATTCTTCATTTGTGTCAGAGGGATCTTCCTCATTGATAGCATGTACTGCTTGAGACACTGGGTGAAGGAAACCTCCACTTTGGAAGAAGTTTTGAAGGGGATGAAGACTTTCATCATTGGCAGCCGTCTGAGTACAGGTTGCAGAAAAACCAAGACCCTTTTTTGTTGTATTGCTAGTAGGAATGAAAAGCTGTCCACATCCGGTCGTATCGGTACTCTCGACCGCTTTGATAACATCGTTGTATGAAGAAATGGAAGTTCCTTCTTTGAACTGATTGTTCTTGATCACCGACAGTGCTTGGAACTGAGTTCCAATAACCTCCTCGGGTTCTATACCAGCAGATATGACAAGTTACTCACCAGCAAGGCCTGCTCCCCGCAGACTGTGACAAGTTGATCATTCTGAACGAACTTTAGCTTTTGGTGGAGGGTGGAAGTGACCGCTCCAGCCTGATGTATCCAAGGTCTTCCTAATAAACAACTGTATGTTGCCCGAATGTCCATGACCTGGAAAGTGACTTGGAAAGTGTGAGGGCCGATAGTTATGGGAAGATCAACTTCGCCGATAACTATTTTTCTGGATCCGTCGAACGCTTTGACGATGACCTTGCTGATTCTCATCGGAGGGCCTTTGAACGATAATTACATCAAAGTGGACTTCGGCATAACATTCAGGGCTGACCCTGTGTCTACCAGTACGCCAGCTAAAGCATTGTCCTGGCAGTTAATTGTGATATTGAGCGCCATGTTATGACGACGACCCTCTTCGGGTAATTCCTCATCACTAAATCCCAAATTATTGCAGGAAGTGATGTTAGAGACAATACTATCGAACTGTCTGATTGTTACATCCTGTTCCATAAAGGCTTGCTCCAAGACTTTCTGTAGAGCCTCCCTATGGGCTTCTGAACTGAGTAACAATGATAATACCGAGATCTTTGAAAGAGTCTGTAACAGTTGATCGACAATGTTGTATTCACTCCTTTAGATGAGCTTCAGCATCTCATCATTATTTTTTGAAAGGTCGGGATTACTGGATTGACCGACTGATGGATCAGGAGCTTTTGTCTGAAGTTCCTTTTCCTTGTTAGGTTCTCCAACTCCTCGGTTGAAGATGCGGCCGCTCCGTGTTACACGACGGATGTCTGCAATGTTCACGACGGAGGGTAATGGAATTTCCTTTCCATTTTCAATTGTCGTTGCACCGTATTTGTAAGGGATAGCCTTAGTTGATTCATACGGTAGTGGTCCCGGTAGATAGATGACTACGGGAACCTTCTGATTTTTCTGACCATCGTAAGTAATCTCGATCCGTTCCCGGTTGGGAATTTTAGATTCGTCAAGTAGAGGGATGATGGCAAAAACATCGCTGGTCTGGTGACGACCAGAGATCGTGACAACATCCTCAACTAATCGGCAAGGTAGTCTGGCGTCCAGTTGATGGGTCCAGAACCTGGATATGGACGAATCTCTCCACGATCCACCTGACCCTGAAGAGCTGCTCTCACAAGGTAACACCCTTGGTTACTTTCCGAACAGACGCTACAACGGTCATAATTGTGTGGTGGCACCTGGCCACGCCCACTTTGAATACAATGTAACCTCACTAGGTTAGCTTCCACAGATCGGACATCCCGACTTTGACGTCGAGTAGGGTTTCTGTTATTGATACTAATTTGCTGAGTATCTTCATCCATATAAATTGGCATCCACCATTGATTTAACAAGTGCTGAAGTGCCTCCTGGACAAGGGTACAACCTTGATCGTTTTCGCAACCCGCTTTACAGCTTTGATAGTCATGTGATATTAAGAATCTGAGTCAGACCTGCTCAGCATGTAACTCTACTAGATTGGTATTCATCACGCGAATATCGAAGATCTGAACCATGTTGATCTGATAAGGGTTCCTATCATGGTAGTCTTAGATCCATCCAAGATCCATCTGACGCTGGAGGGCCTCTTGTATGAAAGAGCATCCCTGCTTATTTACCGAGCAAGTCAGACAAGAACTGTAATCGTACCGCGGCAGATTATGATACTGGCTTTGCCTTGAGTACATTGCCACCAAATTGACATTCATTGCACGGATATCGTGGTTCTGAATGATGTTGGAATTCGTGTAGACCATGTTAACTCCACGAACTCGGTGCTCTTAGATCCATCCAAGATCCATTTGTTCCTGTAGAGCTGCTTGCACTACAGAACATCCTTGATTGTTTTTAGAGCAGATATCACACTGATGATAATTATGAGGTGGCACATGGCCATATCCACTCTGTCTACAATGCATCTTGACCAGATTGGTTTTCAACAAGAGTACATCGTGAATTTGATAGACATTGTTAGTCTCTCCTTCTATCAAATTGACTGCAGCCTTCTCATGTTGAGGCAGCGGGTTCGTGAGAACATTAGGATTTGTATCCTTGAAAGATAATAGCCCGCTCCTAACAAGCTTTTGCACATCGGACTTGAAATTGAGACAAGTCTCTATGTTATGCCCTGATCCTCCTTGGTGGTAAGGGCAAGTTTGATCCACCTTAAACCAAAAAGGCGGATTTTCCGGTACTGTAAGAGGAGATTTAGTCTGAATGTGCCCCTTAGCCAGTAGTAATGGAAATAGTTCTGCGTACAACATGGGTATAGGATCAAACCCTGATGGTCGTGTTGTACGGTTGTTGTTATATGGAGGACGAGCCTGCTGAAGAGGCTGATGTGTCCTTTACTGATTAGGTTGGCTTTGCGCAACCTGAGGTTGATACGTAGGAATAGGCGCAGGGCTGATAGCAGGAGTTACAGCTGCTACCGGTTGATAATGTCGCCTTTGCTTTCCGAGAGAGATATTCCCAATATCTTGCTCTTTTTTCTTAGGGAGAGCACTACCGTATCGTTTTGTACTGCTCGATGATCTAGCGTCTTTTGCCAAACGTCCTTCTCGGACGGCTTCCTCAAGACGAACTCCCATGCCCACCATCTCGGTGAAGTCACTGGGTGCACTGGCAACCATTCGGTTATAGTAAAATGAGCTTAAGGTTTTTAAGAAGATCTTTGTCATCTCTTTTTCCTCAAGAGGTGGACAAATCTGAGCGGAAATTTCAGGCCATCTCTGGGTGTACTCCTTAAAGGTTTCCTTGTCCTTTTGAGACATCGATCTGAGTTGATCTCTGTCCGGTGCCATGTCCAAATTATATTTGTATTGTTGGATGAAGGCAGTGCCAAGATCTCTGAATGTGCTGATCGTAGTACGGTTTAAACCCATGTACCATTTGAGTGTGGCACCGGTTAAACTATCCTGGAAATAGTGAATCAGTAGGTCCTGATTCTCCGTCTGAGCGGACATTCGCCGAGCGTACATCACCAAGTGACTTTGAGGGCAAGAGTTACCCTTGTACTTTTCAAAGTCGGGCACTTGGAACTTGTGCGAAACTTTCACATTGGGGACCAAACAGAGGTCTGCGGCGTCCTTTCCAAATAAATCCTGACCGCGAATGGCTTGCAGCTCCTTCTGCATTTCCAGGAACTGCTCCTGGAATTCATCCATTCTATCGAACATAGTTTCCTTCTGATAAGAAGGAATCGGTGGAATCTGTCCTTCCGGGACAGTGTGCACCACAGGGGGTGGTATCGTGACTACGCCAGTGAATCTTGGTGTTTCCCGAAGTTTGTAACCTTCAGGAGTCTTCAGTATGCCCCTGACATCTTCGCTTTCCCTAAGTTTGTAACCTTCAGGCCCAACGGATTCTGTTGAGATTCCCTGATCTTCAGTGATCGGCGGAACATATCCTTCCGGGATATAGTTAACAGGCATGCCCTAAAGACGGTCTTTCGGCATCTGATACCTAGGATCATACTTCTCCAATATAGACGTTGAGGTGATCTTTGAGATCACAGTCCTTTGTAGCTGAGCTTCTGCCATGGCTTGCATGTCGTTACGAAGCTTTCTCATATCCTCTCTCAGAGCGTCGATCTCTTCTTTCAACTCTCTGTTTTCTTCCTCAAGATCATCCATCTTTTTCTGACGATTGGCCCGAGTATTGTACGAATGAGACAGCTTGACTCTAGAACCGAGACACAAATGTGAGATTCGTAGGTAAGAAGAATACGCGATGTGAGAATGATGAATGCAATGATTATATTAATTGTTTTTTGGTTTAATCAAAATAAACTTCGACAATTAGATTGCAAATATCAAACAGTGGGGAAACCCCTTTTTATTGAATTCAAAGGATTACAGAAATGGAAATACAGTATATTACAAGATCCAGAAGCACAAACCTAAGCTAAGGGGTCCCGAGTCCTCTCTGAAGAGAAATCGGGTGCTGATTCTGGTACTTTCCTCTTCTTTGACCGGGGCCATTGGGCCGTTGTCGGGTTGTCATTCCTTTGCCAGGTGAAAGGAGCGAGCAAATTCCTTTGGTCATCTTGATTCTCTACAGCATTTTGCTCCAAAATTTCAATCAGAGCATCTTTCTCTTTCAGTAATTGCTGTATTTTGATACACTCTATGTCGAGGGTGCGGTACTTGTTCTTCCAAGACCTCCTCTCCCGTTGAACTCTGTTGAGAGTAACCTGAAGCTTTTCTGTTTCCGTCATGAAACACATGACAGATTCCTTTGGCGGAAGAATTCTGTAACGAGGATAAGGCATCTTTAGCTTGAGAGCTCTAGTTTGTACCCAGTGGAGATAAGGCTCCACCGAGACACAGTCCGGTTTTCCTAGAGACTCCCGTCCTTTCTTATGAACATGCTTCCAAGCGTGCACTATTTCCATCTTTAGTGCTTTGTCATTTTCTCCTTATTTGAAGAAAAGACCTTCCAGATGAACACTCAGCGGAATATGCCTCATCGGGTATCCAAATTGACGACGAATGAGAACTGGATGGTAATTGATTCCTCCCTTAGTTCCTATAAGGGGTACGTTGGGGAAGTTTCCACAACGATCAATGATTCTGATTCCATCATAGATCCTATTACACCAATCTATATCAGAGTTGGTGAGAGACATGATTTTCTGTGACCAACGTAAGGCACTCTTGCAATCCCAAAAAGCAGCAGACTTGGGCAAGTGGGAGACAAACCACTTGTAAAGCAAAGGTACACAGCATGTGATCTCCCCTCCGCTGTACAAATTTCCCAAATGTACAGAATGATACGCATCTACGAGGAAAGTCGGCACAGGGTTTCCAATGAGAAAAACTTTAATGGAGTTAATGTCGACGAAGTTATTGATGTTGGGAAACAAAAATAACCCGTAGGTGAGCAAGACAAAGACGCTTTCAAAAGCAGGCACGTTTCCTATACTGGCCAAATACAGGGCTTTCTTTGTCAAGAACTGGGCTGGCAAACATTGGATGCCACCCTTAGTGATTAGGTGAGTCCTGACCTCAGACTCCTCCAAATGAATTGCTCTTGCAATGGTCTGATTCTTTGGAATTCCTTCCAGTCCAGAAAATGGAGCTCGATCAGTAGTGTGTAGATCAATCAGATGAGAATACTCCTCCAGCGTTGGTGCGAGCTGGTAATCTGGGAATGTAAAACAGTGATAAACTGGATCATAAAACTGAATGAGTGCATCCATGATTCCCTCAATCACATGGACTCTTAGCAAAGATAGCAAACCTCCGTATTTGACTCTGAAGGCCTCTTGGTTTGTGATCATCCTCGCTAACCTTCTCAAATCCTCTAGCTTTGGAACCTTGAAGGTATACCTATGGGTTCTCCTTCTACCGAAATTCATTAGCGTAATCCTTTTCTCTGATATTTGCAATCACAGTCTTAGTTTAATTTGAAAAACAGAGAGACTAGAAGAGAATTTTTTTTTTGTTTTAATGTTTTTTAAATGAATGCATGAATGCAGCACACAAAAACATAGAAAAAACATGGGGTCAAAGGGTCGTTGTCATGAAGTCAAGGCTCTACCCATCCCCAAAGGTTTATACTAGGCTGATTTTTGTACCTGTACTCATTATCATAAGCTCCTCCCAGGAAAGCAAAACAACAAGCGGATCGCCAGCGAGTTGTAGAGCAATCTTAGAGTAAGTGTCATTCACCGAGAATAGATCACCAACCTCAAATGAGGGTAGTATCGCGTGACAACTATCCTCGATAGTTTCCGCACTACAAAAGGGTTTGGCTCCTCAGCTTCTCAGACATCACAATCGGCCCATTGTCTAGGTGAAAGAATGGGTTGCATTGGTCAGCCTCCACTGAGGTTGATGGTCGACCTCGTCGCCATCACTTATCTTAAGTGTATACTCAATCTTTCCACATGCGGCATCACACGGATTCCCATTAGCATAAAAATAAACACGTATAGCAATTAGGAAAAGCAGTATATATATTTGTCCTAATGTCCTAGACTTTTAAAAGCTAAGCATCTTAAGTTCCTGACAGAAAATGGTTTCCCGGCGGAGTCACCATCCTGTGGTTTCATTCCAAATTAACGGCGTTTTGACCTAAGATCCTAGTGACGTCAAGGTTTCAAGAGATAAAAGGAACAAAATGCCTTGAAATGCGCCTTTTTTTGTGGTACCTCAGTCCAAGATTTCTACCTACGAGAAGAGAACAAGATCCCGATATTCTCCCCAGCAGAGTCGCCATTTTTCTGTAGCGAGTGATTTTTGGATGTGGTTGTGAAGCACAATCACTCTAGTACTACAGTTCGATTCATTTTTTATCCTATTAAAGCTGATGAAGGAAGGGAAATAGATGTCTCCAACTAACCCTGCTTGCATACTGAGGTTAAACAGTCAAAACTGTTGGTTTACAGATGCTACAAAGATTCGGGGTCTCTCCTTGGTTATTTTTTCGAAAAGAGGTGTTTTAGGCTATCGGTTGAGATGTTAGGACGGATGTATATGAAAGTATGGGATTTTGGGTTTTTGTTTAGTGTGCTCGCTAAGATTTTTTCTTTCAATCTTATGCCTACGTATTCCCGTTTACCGAAACAGGGAAATCAGAGCGTTCGTAGTTCCCCCTATTCTATGGGAGGAAATGGTTGTTTTGGTGTCTTGTTCAAAGCCCAAGACGTGAAGCTAAAGGTGGTTTGTATCTTGTTCAAAGCCCAAGATGTGAAGCTAAAAGTGTTGACCTTAGAGGGAATTTGTCATCTCTAAAGGGGTCTATTTGTCATAACTGTTGGGTGACTGACTGTAAAGGAGGATTACTTTAACTGGGATACGCGGATCCGGCAATGCCATAATTTCCTTTATAGGGGATTTTAACCTGAAGGAGAAGACTTTAACTCAGTTTAGAGCAACACTATCTTTCCTTAGGAATTTCTCATGCTAAAAGAGGGACAGTGGCATGGATGTAGATGATCCAGAGGCTTGCCGCTTACAGCGATTAGATGAAGGGGAAGGAGTTATTGATGTTTGTGTACTGTAAATGAGGCACAACTTTAAGGCTAAAAAGTTGATTGGATCAACCAATGGTTTTCTTATACAAAGCCTAAGAGGAGGCTAATATGTGTCTCGTACAAAGTCCGAGAGAGAGGTTAAAAGGTTTTGACTCAACGAGGGAATCTTTTGGTATCTCGTATAAACCCGAGATGGAGGCTACTTGACTTAACAAGGGAGTTTTTTTGTATCTCGTAAGAAGCCCGAGATGGAGGCTGAAATTTGTTTGGCTCCATAAGAACCTTTTTGTATGTTGTATAAAGCCCGAGATGGAGGCGAAAGGGGTGATTGACTCAACGAGGGAGTCTCTTATGTGTCTCGTACAAAGCCCGAGAGAGGCTAAACGTTGTTTGACTCCGCTGGGGAGAATCATTGTACAAAGCCCAAGAGGAGGCTATGGTTACTGTTTCAGTTGAGTGACAGGTCCAGTATACTGATTTTGAAAGAGAAAATCAGTTCTTATATGAGCAACACTGTACTCAAGGATTTGATTCGAGGATCCAGGTTATTCCTGTTCTTTAAGGAAGTGGGAAATCCGAAGGGTATTGAGACTGTCCGAGTCTACAGGTTTCCTTCCTATTCTTGAAGGGGGTCACTTGAGAATGTCTTTGAGACTCAAGGAGATTAGACTGTCTGTGTCTAGAGTTTCATCTTTTGTAATATGCTTTGAGAAACAGTAGTAGACTCTTTGAAAGGACTGTTCTATGAAGATGACTAGGTTATGTTCCTATACCTCTAGGAGGTCATCAGGACAATTTGTACGAAGCCCAAGAGGAGGCTGGAAATTTTTAAGAAACCGAGAGGTCCTTGTACGAAGCCCAAGAGGAGGCTATCATTCCCAGAGGAAGAGATCATTATATGAAGCCTAAGAGGAGGTTGTGAATACTTCTAAGAAGCCGTAGGGTCCTTGTACTAAGCCCAAGAGGAGGCGGGGTTGCTTTTAGGAAGCCTATGGGTCCTTGTATGATGCCCAAGAAGAGGCCGATGCTTTTAAGAAGCCCGTCGGTCCCCAAACCCCGAGAAATTCAAGGGAAGCTATTCACAAGGAATATATCAAGTTAGGAAAGTTCGAGAATTTGGAAGAAACTCAAAGATGCCATTCACGGAGAATACATTCATCTCTGGGAGTAGAGTTTCTTGACAATTCCTAATGAGGACAGCCACAGAGAAGACTGTATCTGGTGATCCTATTGGGGATCTAGTTGTCTATTTCTACGAATAAACGAAACGGCGTCACCTAGTTCTAGACGTAGTTGCCGGGGAAACTCTAAATATCTATACTATTATTACACTGTTGATATCAGTTTATGAAAGAAGATTTACAGCGAAACAGCCCCACAATACAGTTATATGTATATGAAAGCAATAACCACTTACTCGGTTGTAGAGCTTCCATGCTGTTTGGTTAGTTGTTCAATAAAGAAGGATTGAAAACAACAGTATATTTCAAAATCAAAGGAGAAAGTGCTTTGAAAAAGAAAGATTTGGGGCTTACAGCTCAATGAGAGGCCCAGGGTTTTATCAGTGAGCGCACTGTTTGAATTTGTACAGAGGGACTTATACAAGTGACTGAGGCCCAAAAAATTGTTTTTCTGTACAAAGGGGGTTGGGTCTTACACTCTAATAGAGGCCCAAAAAGCTTTAAAGAAAAAGAGTGGGGCTTATAACATGAGGGTAGGCCCAATTGATTTTTTCGTTTAAAATGGCGATCGCGCCGAGGTTTTCTTTTAACGCAGAGGGACTTATACAATAAGTGAGGCCCAAAATGATTTTGGTTAAAAGGGGG
This sequence comes from Lathyrus tuberosus, assembly GCA_022829125.1. Taxonomy (NCBI): domain Eukaryota; kingdom Viridiplantae; phylum Streptophyta; class Magnoliopsida; order Fabales; family Fabaceae; genus Lathyrus; species Lathyrus tuberosus. The sequence continues at coordinate 7,357,075 of JALAZF010000082.1, read as the reverse complement.
TTGGGTCTTACACTCTATTAGAGGCCCAAAAGTTTTGAATGAGTCTTATAGCTCAAGGAGAGGCCCAGTTGGTTTATTTTTAAACTGGCGACGATCGCGCCGTTTGTTTTTGACGGTATCGGGACTTATACAATACACCGAGGCCCAAAAATGATTTGGTAAAAAAAAGGATTGAGTCTTACACTCTATTAGAGGCCCAAAAGTGTTTTGAAAATGATTTATGAGGGTTGAATTAATCCAAAAACCCTAATTTGTTTTCAAGATGTGTTTTAATTGAATAAAAATTCAATTAAAATGATCAAAATTGTTTAACATATGGAAAACAAATTGTGATCTTGGATTAATGCTTTAAAAATTAAGTATTGACCTATAAAATAATTAGAAAGCATTAAAAGTTGCAAAATCAAGGTGGAAAAAATATTTTAAATGTCAAAAACAATTAAAACATTAATTCTTTGCAAAAATATCAATTATACAAAATAAATAATATTTTTGGGATTTTTTGGGAAAATAAAATATTTTAACATTTTTGTGAATTATTAAAAAAAGAATCAACTTAAAATCATTAAAACTCAGAGAGAAATTAATTTTTGAATCAATTAAATAAAATCACAAAATTCAAATATTCAAATATTCAAAAAATGGAGCCAAGAACACCCAAGAACACGCGCGTGTTCTGGGTTTGCCCAGATTTGCATTTTCTCTCCAATCTCACTGAATACTTGATCATATCATGCAATCCACATACCAATCAACTCGTTTCAACCTCACGATCATGTCTATGGTATTTAATTTCATTTAAATTAAACATATAACAAGAAATCATGAAAAATCCTCAAGAACCCTAATTTCTGCATGAAGGCTAGGATTTTTGATACACGATTCAAACAATGCAATTAATTGAGGGAAAACATTCCATGCATGATTATGAACATATGGCCAAATTATTGTGCAGCAAAAATTGCATGGATCATAGAGTTAGAAGAGCTCATGCTTACCACTTGCAGCTGGTGATCGTGATTTGTGTTGGAGGTGTTACAGCTAGGTTCCAATGATCTGGATAGCTTCCCTAGGTGCCATGGAGTGTGTATGAATGCTTGGAATGGATTGAAATGGTTTGGAGCTGAAGATGGTACCTCAACTGCAAAACTGTCAAGAACTTGAGCAATTGGCTGGTGATTTTGTGAAATCTGTGTTCCAGATGTTATGTGAGTGTTTGGATCACTTCTATATGATGTATGTGAGGTGTGTGAGTGATTGGTTTGATTGGAAAAGCTCTCAAACTCAAAACCCGATAGTGACTTGCCTTAGAAGGCAAAGTTAGAGTGAAAGAAGAGATTTTAAGGAAAGCATCTGTTTGATGGCTTTGGTGTACTCAAACTGATCACAATTGAGCTCTATTTATAGTAGAGCAAGTTTGTTTTGGGATCCACAGTGAATGGCAACTGCAGCAGGTGTTTGTTCAATGTTGGCCAATGGAAATGCAAGTCTCCTCTAGCCATTGACTAGCGGTTAGGGCACAGGGTTGTGGTTCCCTTGGTCTTGGATAAGTCTTGACTGAATTCAGTTGAGAATGGCTCAGTCCATGCCACCTTGATGCTTCCATTGAATGCTTCAATCCAAAATTGGAGTCTTGTCCCTATTTTGGCCATTCTAGGTTCAACATGCTATTTCTTGTTCCAAAGACTTTGGAGGCTTGGCTCAGTGATTGTCCCCTTTAGATTCAATATTCAGAGGTGTCCAAGTGGATAGGAGCATTTGGATTTGGCTGATTTTGGCAAATCGACCAAAAATGCAAAATCTGCCTTGCCTTGATAGATTTCAACAAGGCAACTTGCCAATGTCATATCTCATGACTCAAATTGAATTTGGTAATGTTCTTGGCCATTTTGGAAAGCCCTTACATGATACAACAACTGTTTGAACATGTTTGGTTTTGATCTCTTTTGAATCCAAGTGAAAAATCCCCCTACATTTGGCAAAAAGTAGGGTAAAATCTGATTTAGTGAAATTTTCACTAAGTGTTGGAACAAAGTGACTTTTCTTGATTTTGATCACTCCGTAACTCAAAATCCATGAGGAATTTGGACATAGGTCAGTATGAAGCTTTTGTAGAGGGCAATGAGATCTACAAATAAAGCTTTGAATGGGGACCAATGGCCTTGTGGTTTAGGAGTTATGATCCTCCAAAGTTGGCACATTAGTGTCACTTTTTCCATAACTTAGAAATTTTTCTAAGTTTTTATGGTTACCCCTTTTACAAGTTATCCCACTTTCTTTGATTTTTCTTAATGAATGATGATTCAAATCATACATTAACATCATTTTAGGGTTAAAAATCCATTTAGGTGAAAAATCTCGAAAAGTCAAAGTTGACTTTTGTGCACAGTTGACTTTTTATCAGATGAATTCCAAACTGTGCAATTCTTCATGAAACCATGTCCTTGACCTAAATCAAACTTGATGGACATGTTCCATGGGTGTCATAGGGTATATTGAAGCATGTCTTAGGGCTTGGGAGCATGTCCTGGTCAAAAGTCAAAGTTACAGTTGACTTTCCCCGCGAAACCCTAATTGTGGTGCAGATGAAATTGAGACTTGTTGCTCAAGATTCTTGGATTAATCCATTGTTCCAAATGGATCAATATAGTTCATTAGAGACCCTCAAACCCTCTCTTGAGGTCTTGGCTCATGATTTGCCCTAAAAGTCAACTTAGGGGTGAATCAGGTCAAAAAACCCTAATTCCTGATTTTTGCTGAATGCATCCCCTGAGGAAAAATTGACTTGATGATTAGGTCCATGAGGTTACATGGAGTATATTAGGTTATGTTTTGGATCATTGGCTTGTGCCGAGATTAAATATTTCCATCTGGAGGCCCTGGTCGACCAAAACCCTAATTTGGTGACACTGTCGACCTTGAGACTTGATCCACCCAGAAGGGAGCAGCTTTGTGCTTAATCCTTGGAGTGGGAGTCATTTTGATCCATTGTGGATATTCTAGAGGCTAGACAAGTTGAAGATCAAGTCTTTCCTTGATTGATCCTTTGTCTAAGGCTCTGAGAGGGCTTGAAACCCTAATTCTTGATGGTAGTGAATGCTCAACAATCCTCGAGGAGATTGATGAGGCATGAAAGTACATCCATATTATGATGATGATTTGCACAATGATGGAAAATCTAAGTGGTCAAAATTTGGGGTATGACACTCCATATGAGGTCGATCAACTCAAGCTGATTATTGAGAAGTTGAAGAAGGAGAATACTGATCTTCGTCTCAACCTTGATAGAGTCACTTCCGAGAAGGATAGCTTACTGATTGAGCCCCATCAGAAGCGCGAGCGCATGCTCAAAGAGGTGGAGGTTGAACAAAACAAGCGTATGAAGGTGGGTGATGCTTTGAAGAGCACCTATGAGGGACTTGCTTCAAAGAAGAGACAACTCGCCGATGCCCATTATCAAGCCTACAAAGAGGAGCTGAGCTACAACAAGCAACTTGAAGAGCTTCGAGGGAAGTTATCCGAGTTCAAGACAAAGTGGCAAAGTGAACAAGACCGTGATAATCAGTTAGCAAAGGACTTTTCTTAATGTCAAACCCAGCTTGACAAAGTCTTCAGTGAGATTCAGAAACTACAGGATCAAGCACATCAGAGTCGAGAGCATATTAGTCAGCTCAACACAGAGAGTACTCATTGGGAGCATTAAAGCTGTCATCTACAGAACCTCCTGGACCAGTAAGAGGCCTTTCTTCAGGATATGCTTCAGGGACCTAATCATTCGTTGCTGCGTAACCTCATGAAGGATGCGAAGTACTGGAGTGAGAAGCATGGCCGTCTAGCCAGATTTGCTGAGCATGCATTGGAGGACCTACCTGGGTTGTTGAGGGATGCATATGCTGATGCATTGCCACACCATCTTCCTTGGGTTGTTTTCCATTTCTTGTCTGTGTGTAGGGTGATGTTTGATAGAATCCATGCGGATTTTGTTGTAGCCCAAAAGGCAGATATTTGACTTGTATTCGACTTATGCTTCTTTCCTTTATTGCTGAAGATTCTTGCTCACTCTATCTTTTGTGCCTTTACTTGTATGCTTTATGATTATTGTTAACAAAGATAAGTTTAAGAATTCCTGGAATTTAAAACTTTATTTTTGCATGCATATCATACATTCATCTGCACACATATGCACGTCCCTTCATCCGAAATCGTTGCTCATCCTTATCTGCCTTTCTTGTAGCAAGACGACGACTCGACATCGGTATTTCACTCGCTCAAACAAATCCAGAATCATGGCTGACTTTGAAGCTGAGAACGCTGCTTACAAGGAAACTCTGGCTCAATTCCAAGGTCGGATGGATCAGTTCCAAACGAACATGGATGTCATCATGGAACTCCTTCGTGCTCAGAGGGACGCTGCTGCTGCTGCCACTGTTATTGCGACCCCTACTGATGCAACTGTTGTCACTCTTGTTATGATTGTTCCTCCTGTTGTTACGACTACTCCTACTGTTGTTGTTCCTCCTCCTGCTACTGTTGAAGTACCAGTTGAGCCTGTGAATCAGCCTGTTGTTTAGCCTAGTTTGAATCAGATGCCTGCAAGTTTTCCTTGGGGCATGCCTCTAAGTTACACTCCTTAGCTTACAAATAATGGTAGCGCCTTCATGCCATATCAGCCTTTTGTTGCGCCCATGCCTAATGGGAATGTTGCCGTATATCCATGGGTCATGCCTACTCCAGTCCCGCCTCCAGTGGTGAATGGTGATCCTGAGAATCTTCAGGTTCAAACTCATCAAACTGCCGGATTGGCAGACACTGAAACTCCTGATGAAGAAGAGCGTGTGTATAGAGGTCCTCTTATTCATGTTCCGGTTTCATCTCAAGCTGCTCAAACTATTATTCGGAATGTTCATCCTGGGATGTTCTATCCCAGGGCATCTTCCTCAGCTACTGGGGTACCTCCTCCGAATTATCCATATGGTATTCCGATGGGTCAGAATGCGGGTCAGATGGTTAATCCGGGTTTGGTGTATCCTTCTCAGTTTGCTACTCCGCAATTGCACGCTCTGGCCGCTTCCCAGTTGCCAAATCCTCACATTATTGTCAAGCTTGTTAATCAGAGTAGGCCCACTGAATACAAGTTATTGGAAGACGATACCAGAGCTATTGAAGGGTTTTCTGCTTTTGGCATGGAGGCCAAGGATTTGTGTTTGGTTCCAAATGTTGTGCTGCCGCAGAAATTTAAGATACCTGATTTGCCAAAGTACAAAGGCTTGAGTTGCCCGCGTAGCCACATCACTATGTACTGCAGGAAGATGGCATCCCATATTGATAATGATGAATTGCTTGTTCATTGTTTTCAAGATAGTTTGTCTGGTGCTTCATTGGATTGGTACATGGGCTTGGAGCGCAGCAAAATCCGTACTTGTAGGGATTTATCTGAAGCGTTCGTGAAATAATACAAATATAATCTTGATCTGGCGCCCACTAGATTGCAATTGCAGAATCAGTCTCAGTGCTCAGCTGAAACATTCAAGGAGTATGCACAAAGATGGCGTGAGATGGCATCTCGTGTGCGACCTGCTCTCTCTGACAATGAGTTGGTTGACATCTTTATGGGTACCTTGCAAGGATCTTACTATGAGAAAATGGTGGGTAGTTCTTCATTAAAATTCGCTGATGTTGTAACGATTGGTGAACGGATTGAGAATGGTTTGAAGACTGGAAAGATTCTTGGAGCTGCTTCCCAGTAGCCGGTTGTAGCGAGCGATTTTGGACGCGGTTCTTAAGCGCTGGTCGCTCTCTGCGGTTTGAGCCTTAAACTACAGGTCGATTCATTTTTTATCCTATTGTGAGCTGAATAAGGAAGGGAAATAGATGTCTCCAATTAACCCTGCTTTGCATACTGAGTTTAAACAGCGGTCTGTTAGGTTACGGATGCTATCAATATGGGGGGGCTTTTGTACTGGTTATTCGTATTTCGCCAATACAGTTCTCTTTCTTTTTTCTAGGCAAAGGGTTTCTGGTGGGGAATAAGGATTAGGATGTTAGGACTGGTGCTTTTGAATTACTGCTTTTGGTTGACGAAGGTATGGGATTTGGGTTTTTTGTTGATTGCGCTCGCTAAGATCTTTTCTTTCGATCTTATGCTTACGTATTCCCGTTTACTGAAACAGGGAAATCAGAGCGTTCGTAGTTCCTCCTATTCTATGGGAGGAAATTGGTGTTTTTGGTGTCTTGTTCAAAGCCCAAGACATGAAGCGAAAGGTGATTTGTATCTTGATCAAAGCCCAAGATGTGAAGCTGAAAGGTCTATTTGTGTCTTGTTCAAAGCCCAAGACGTGAAGCTGAAAGACCTCGACTTTAGAGAGAATTTGTCATCTCTAAAGAGGGGAGAAGGAGAATTACTTTAACTGGGATACGCGGATCCGAGCAATGCCATAATTTCCGAAGAAAGGGTTTTAACCTGAAGGAGAAGACTATAACTCAGTGTAGAGCAATGCCATCTTTCCTTAGGAATTTCTCATGCTAAAAGAGGGACAGTGGCATGGATGTAGATGATCCAGAGGCTTTCCGCTTACAGCGATTCGATGGGGGGAAAGGAGTTGTTGATGTTTGTATGCTGTGAACGAGGCACAGCTTTGATGCTAAAAGGTCGATTGGATCAACCAGTGGTTTTCTTATACAAAGCCTAAGAGGAGGCTAATTTACGCTAGGAAAATCATTATACAAAGCCTAAGAGGAGGCTAATTTGTGTCTCGTACAAAGCCCGAGAGAGAGGCTATTTTGTGTCTCGTACAAAGCCCGAGAGAGAGGCTAAAAGTTTTTGACCCAGTGGGGCATATCGTTATACAAAGCCTAAGAGGAGGCTGCAAAGAGTTGACTCAGTTGGAGAATCTTTTATACTCAGTAAGAGAGTGTTTTTGTATCTCGTACAAAGCCCGAGAGAGAGGCGAAAAGGTTATTTTGACTCCCCTGGGGAGAATTTTGGTATCTCGTACGAAGCCCGAGATGGAGGCTATTGGGGTAACTGTTTCAGTTGAGTGACAGATCCAATATACTGATTTTGAAGAGAAAATCAGTTCTTATATGAGCAACACTGTACTCAGGGATTTGATTTGAGGATCAGGGATATTTCCTTCTCTTTGAGGAAACGGGAAATCCAAAGGGGTATCGAGACTATCCGAGTCTGCGGGTTTCCTTCCTATTTAACGAAGGGTGCTTGAGAATGTCTTTGAGACTCAAGGAAGTTAGACTGTCCGAGTCTAGAGTTTTATCTTTGTACTATGCTTCGAGAAACAGTAGTAGACTCTATGAAAGGATTGTTCTATGAGGATGACTAGGTTCTATTCCTATACCTCTAGGAGGTCGTCGGGATAATTTGTACGAAGCCCAAGAGGAGGCTGGAAACTTTTAAGAAGCCGACGGGTCCTTGTACGAAGCCCAAGAGGAGGCTATCATTCCCAGAGGAAGAGATCATTATACGAAGCCTAAGAGGAGGCTGTGAATACTTCTAAGAAGCCGTAGGGTCCTTGAATAATGCCCAAGAGGAGGCCGATGCTTTTAAGAAGCCCGTGGGTCTATCGTCTCCTTTCCATTAGGAGAGATAACTCTTTTAGAGATAAAAACCACTGGTAAACGTGCGAGGTTTACTGTCCAGTGACTTTTAACTTTTAAAGAGGGTTCCTTAGTTAAGGTCCAAGATTATGACTGTAGTGGGTACCCAAACCCCGAGACATTCAAGGCAAGCTATCCACAAGGAATAGATCAAGTCAAGAAAGTTCGAGAATTGGGAAGAAACTCAAAGATGCCATTCACGGAGAATACATTCATCTTGGGGAGTAGAGTTTCTTGACGATTCCTAAGGAGGACAGCCGAAGAGAAGACTGTATCTGGTGCTCCTATTGGGGATCTAGTCGTCTATTTCTACGAATAAATGAAACGGCGTCACCTAGTTCTAGACGTAGTTGCCGGGGAAACTCGAAATATCTATACTATTATTACACAGTAGATATGAGTTTATGAAAGGAGACTTACAGTGAGCAGCCCCACAATACAGTTTATAATATGAAAGCAGTAAATGAAAGCGATAACCACTTACTCGGTTGTAGTGCTTCCATGCTGTTTGGTTAGTTGTTCAACAAAGAAAGATTAAAAACAACAGTATATTCAAAATCAAAGGAGAAAGTGCTTTGAAAAAGAAAGATCTGGGGCTTACAGCTCAAGGAGAGGCCCAGGGTTTTATCAGTGAGCGCACTGTTTGAATTTGTACAAAGGGACTTATACAAGTGACTGGGGCCCAAAAAGGTTTTCTGTACAAAGGGATGGGTCTTACACTCTCTCAAGAGGCCCAAAAAGTTTTAAAGAAAAAAGAAATGGGTCTTACTACTCGAGGGTAGGACCAGATGGTTTTTATTTTTAAACGGGCGACGATCGCGCCGTTTACTTGTACAGAGGGACTTATACAATGAGTGAGGCCCAAAATGTTTTTGTACAAGGGGGGATGGGTCTTACACTCTCTCAAGAGGCCCAAAAAGGTTTAAAGAAAAGAGTGGGGCTTATAACACGAGGGTAGGCCCGAATGATTTTTGAAAAGGCGACGATCGCGCCGTTTGTTTTTTTTGACGGTATCGGGACTTATACAATAAGTGAGGCCCAAAAATGATTTGGTCAAAAAAAGGATTGGGTCTTACACTCTAATAGAGGCCCAAAGTGTTTTGAAAATGATTTATGAGGGTTGAATTAATCCAAAACCCTAATTTGTTTTCAAAATGTATTTAATTGAATAAAAATTCAATTAAAATGATCAAAAATTGTTTAACACATGGAAAACAAATTGTGATCTTGGATTAATGCTTCAAAAATTAAGTATTGACCTACAAAATAATTAGAAAGCATTAAAAGTTGCAAAATCAATGTAGAAAAAATATTTAAAATGCCAAAAACAATCAAAATATTAATTCTTTACAAAAATATCAATTATATGAAATAAATAATATTTTTGGGATTTTTTGATAAAATAAAATATTTTAACATTTTTGTGAATTATTAAAAAAAGAATCAACTCAAAATCATTAAAACTCAGAGAGAAATTAATTTTTGAATCAATTAAACAAAATCACAAAATTCAAATATTCAAATATATGAAAATGGCACCAAGAACAACACCAAGAACACGCGCGTTTTTCAGTTTTCCCAGATTTGCATTTTCCATCCAATCTCACTGAATACGTAATTATAACATGCAATCCACATATCATTATGCTCGCCTCAACCTCACGATCATGTCTATGTACTTTAATTTCATTTAAATTAAACATACAACAAGAAATCACAAAGAGACCTCAAGAACCCTAATTTCTGCATGAAGGCTAGGATTTTTTATACACGATTCAAACAATGCAGTTAATTGAGGGAAAACATTCCATGCATGATTATGAACATATGGCCAAATTATTGTGCGAGGAAATATGCATAGATTGAGAGATGATCAAGTATGTGCTTACCTCCAAGTCGTGACAGCAAGTTCAGATGTGATTTTGAGTTGGAGGTGTTACAGATGAGTGGTGATGATCTGGACAACTTCCCTACACCATATGGAGTGTGTTTGAACACTTGGATTGAATTGAAATGGACTGGATCAGTTTATGGCATCTCAGCTGCAACTTCACTTCAAACTTGTGTGGATGGCAAGTGATTTTGTGAAATTGATGTTCCAGATGTTATGTGAGTGTTTGATCAGCTCATATGTGATGTATGTGAGGTGTGTGAGTGATTGGTTTGTGCAGAATTGCTCTCAAACTCAAAACCCGATAGCTACCTTGCTAAGAAAGGCATTTTTGCCAAGAGAAAGAGATTTTGAGGAAAGCATCTGTTAGATGGATTTGGTGTACTTAAACTGACCATAATTGAGCTCTATTTATAGTAGAGTAAGTTTGTTTTACAAGGAATAGTGCATGGCAGCTGGTAAGTAGGTTTCCTCAATGTTGGCCAATGGAAATGAAAGTCTCCTCTAGCCATTGACTAGAGGTTAGGGCACAGAGCTTTGGTCCCCTTGGTCTTGGATAAGTCTTGACTGATTTCAGATGAGAATGGCTCAGTCCATGCCACCTTGATGGTTCCATTGAATGCCTCATTCCAAATTTGAAGTCTTGTCCCTATTTTGGCCATTCTAGGTTCAACATGTTATTCTTTGTTCCTTGGACCTTGGAGGCTTGGCTCAGTGATTGTCCCCTTTGGATTCAATCCTCTGAGGTGTCCAAGTGGATAGGAGCAATTGAATTTGGCTGATTTTGGAAAATCGACCAAAGTTGCAAATTCTGCCTTGCTTTGACAGATTTCAGCAAGGCAACTTGCCAATGTTGTATCTCATGATGTAGGTTGAATTTGGCAATGTTCTTGGCCATTTTGGAAAGCTCTTACATGATACAACAACTGTTTGAACAAGTTTGGTTTTGATCTCTTTTGATTCCAAGTGAAAAATCCCCCTACATTTGGCAAAAAGTGAGGCAAAATCTGACTTAGTGAAAATTTCACTAAGTGTTGGAAAAAGTGACTTTTTCACTTTTCAGCCACTTTGATCACTCCATAACTCAAAATCCTTAATGAATTGGAATGACTTGTAGTTGAAGTTTTTGTAGGTGATAATGAGGGCTACAAATCCATCTTTGGATGAGAAAAAATGGCCTTGTGGTTTAGGAGTTATGGTCCTCCAAAGTTGGTACCTTTGCCACTTTATTTTTAACTTAGAAAAATTTCTAAGTTTTATGGTTACCCCTTTTACAAGTTATCTCACTTTTCTTGATTTTTCTTGATGAATGATGATTCAAATCATACATTAACATCATTTTAGGGTTAAAAATCCATTTTGGTGAAAAATCTCAAAAAGTCAAAGTTGACTTTTGTGCACAGTTGACTTTTTATCAGATGAATTCCAAACTGTGCAATTCTTCATGAAATCATGTCCTTGACCTAAATCAAACTTGATGGACATGTTCCATGGGTGTCATAGGGTATATTCAATCATGTATTAGGGTTTGGGAGCATGTCTTGGTCAAAAGTCAAAGTTACAGTTGACTTTTCCCTTAAAACCCTAATTGTGGTGCAGATGAAAATGAGACTTGTTGCTCAAGCTTCTTGGATCAATCCATTGTTCCAAAAGTCAACTTAGGGGTAAATTAGGTCAAGAAACCCTAATTCCTGATTTTTTATGAATGCATCCCCTGAGGCAAAATTGACTTGATGCATGGGTTCATGAGGTTCCATGAAGTATATTAGGTCATGTTTTGGATCATTGCCTTATGCCCAGATGAAAATTTCCATCTGGAGGCCCTGGTCGACCAAAACCCTAATTTGGTGACACTGTCGATCTTGAGACTTGATTCACCTAGAAGGGAGCAGCCTTGTGCTTAATCCTTGAAGTGGGAGTCCTTTTTGATCCATTGTGGATATTTAAGAGATTAGACAAGTTGAAGATCATGTCATTTCTTGATTGATCCTTTGTCTAAGCACTCAGAGAGGGCTTGAAACCCTAATTTTGATTGTATTGGATGCTCACCCATGTTTGGGGAGACTGATGAAGCATGATGGTTCATCCATATTGTGATGATGATTTTCACAATGATGGGAAATCTAAGTGGTCAAAATTTGGGGTATTACACCGGCCACTAGAAAATCTCAGAACAGTCAGTCCAAGAAAAAGGAAGGTGAAGCCAACACTGTAACAGCTCAAGTTTCTCCTCAGTATCAAGCTCCCATGCCATATTATCCAATCCATACATTGCTGCTGCACAGTATCAACAACCTCCATATCAGTATCATCCGCAATAAACAGTTCCGAATGCTCAAAATCAGCAACAGAATCAACAGAATAACAAAAGTCAGCAGAATCAAAATCGTCAGAACAACAACAATCAAGGGAACCGCAAGCGTCCGAATTTTGATAGAATTCCGGTGTCATACACGGAATTGTTTCCTTACTTGGTTCACCAAGGGGCAATTTTCCCCAAGCAGATTGCGCCTGCAATTCCTCCATTTGGCCCGAAGCATAACCTAAATGCATCTTGTGCTTATCATGCTGGAAACATAGGACATGCAACAGAGGATTGCTTTGTTTTCAAAACCAAGGTTCAGGAACTCATTGATAAGAAGGTTCTGACTTTCGCTGAGGAAGGACCTAACATTCAGAATAATCCATTGCCGAATCACAATGGACCTGCAATTAACATGATCGAGGATAGTTCCAGGGCTGAATTGATCATGGATGTTGATAAGGTAAAAACCTCGATGACTGTGGTTTTCAAGAAATTGAGTGAACATGGGCTGTTGAAAGGATTGCATGGTAAATGTCAGATTTGTGACGATAATCCCAACCAGTGTCGAAGGCTGAAGGGTTGTGTCCAAATTTTGATGAACCGAGGTGAAGTGCAATTTGCCAAGTCTAAACCTGTTGAGGAAGTCGGTGCCATTGAGCCGTTCACCATCGTCTATAGGAAGGTTCCAGTTGAATCCCCTAAGCAGAAGAGGGTACAACCCATCGTTGTTTGCCTGCCAAAACCGTTCCCGTATCAGAATTCCAAGGAGGTACCTTGGAAATATGGGTCAACTGTGTTTTATGGAGGTCAAGAGATAGGGTTCGCCAAATCTGAGATCGTGAATGTTACATCCAGTGGAGGTATGACTCGTAGTGGACGAGTGTTCGCTCCGAAGGTCACTACGAAGCCTGTGCAAATTCCAACTATCGTTTCTCCTAAGGGGACACCTGCAACTGCCACCTCTGTTGTTCAACAAGGGGCATCTACTGCCATTCCAGTACCGATTATCCCATCTGAGGATGTTCTGAAGAACAAAGAGACCCTTGATGATCAAGAGTTCCTTAAGTTGATCAATAAAAGTGACTTTAAGATTGTGGATCAGCTGGGTCAGACTCCCTCGAGGATCTCAATCTTGTCCTTACTTATGAGTTTGCCTGCGCATAGATCAGCTTTGTTAAAAGTCTTGAACAGTGCCCATGTTATGCAAGACATATCCGTCGTTGAGTTCGATGATGTAGTGGCAAACATAACTGCAAGTCAGTATTTGGGTTTTAATGAATCAGAATTACCTCCTGAAGGAACTGCCCACAACAAAGTGTTGCACATATCTGTAACCTGTACAAACATCCTGTTATGTCATGTTCTAGTGGATACCGGTTCTTCCCTCAATATGATGCCTAAGGGCACATTGAGTCAATTACTGGTGGAAGGGAACGAGATGAGACCAAGTGCTTTAGTTGTCAGAGCCTTTGACGGGTCTCGAAGGCAAGTCATTGGGGAAGTGGATTTACCCATCAATACTGGGCCGCATTTGTTCACCATTACCTTCCAGGTGATGGATATTAATCCAGCGTACCGTTTCCTACTGGGTCGTCCGTGGATCCACGCTACAGGGGCAGTTACCTCCACTTTGCATCAGAAGTTGAAGTTCATGTTTGATGACCAGCTTGTCATCGTCTGTGGTGAAGAAGATTTGATTGTAAGTGAGTTATCGTCTTTTTGATACGTCGAGACCGAGGAAGGCATAGCTGAGGTACGATTGGAGTGTCTCGAGTTCAAAGACGTCAGCTCTGCTTCAACTAGTCAAAGTAGACCACCACAATTGACTTTAGCGTCGGCTAAGAGTGCTAAGGAGACTATTTAGAAGGGTGCTTTGTCAGGCTGGAGGCATGTGATTGATGTGGTTGAGAAGCATAATAGTTTTGGATTGGGTTATTGTCCTGGTCGTCAATATGGTTCCTTTGGTCAGAAGCAGTGCAACTTTGTTAAGTTCTGTAGTGCGGGTTTCCAGCTAGGTGACATTTTGGCAGCTATTGACGATGCTGGTCCCAGTAATCAGACTTCTAGCTTTGTGTGCAAATGTCCGTCAGGTTTCAAGCTCAACAATTAGACATCTACCGTGATTCCTGTGGTTTTCCCATATAACATGTAATGCATATTGCTTTCTCATTCCCTCGTCCTCGCCCGAGACGAGTGGATAGCTTGTAAAGGGCCTCACGCTTTTGCAATATTATGTGATCAATAAATAAAAGTTTTTGCATTCAAAATCATGCTCTAATTTCTTTATTTATTTTACTTTTTCACAAATAAATGGCAAAAGTTTCTTTTCTTTTCACTTTTCAAAATAGCTTATTTCTATTCATAAACATGCATAAATTATAAAAGCATTGATAACAACATGGCAAACATCCATTGTAATTCTGGGATTCCAATTAACCAAGCCAAAGAAGATGGTGAGGAAGATTGTGAATTATCGGCTGAACTAGCAAGGCTCCTTGAGCACGAGCATAGAGAGATTCAGCCACATAAAGAGCCAGTGGAAGTTCTCAATCTTGGTACTAATGAAGTCAGAAGAGTAGTTAAGGTTGGCGCATCCCTCGCAAAGCATGTACACTCCGAGTTGGTCAAGTTATTGAGAGAGTATGTTGATATCTTCGCCTGGTCCTATCAAGATATGCCTGGGTTGGATACCTACATCGTTGAACATCACTTACCACTCAAGCCCGGATGTCATCCTGTCAAGAAGAAACTCAGAAGGACTAGACCCGACATGGCACTCAAAATCAGAGAAGAGGTAAAGAAACAGCTTGATGCTGGGTTCCTAGCTACTTCTGAATATCCTGAATGGATTGCCAACATCGTCCCGGTTCCTAAGAAGGACGGTAAAGTCAGAATGTGCATGGATTATCGAGATCTCAATAAGGCAAGCCCGAAAGATGATTTTCCTTAGCCTCATATCGATGTCTTGGTGGATAACACAGCCCAGTTCTCTGTCTTTTCCTTCATGGGCGGTTTTTCAGGATATAATCCAATCAAAATGTCCCCAACTGATATGGAGAAGACTACTTTCATCACGCCATGGGGTACATATTGCTACAAAGTCATGCCATTCGGTCTAAAGAATGCAGGGGCAACATACCAACGTGCCATGACAACCCTCTTTCACAATATGATTCATAAAGAGATTGAGGTTTATGTGGACGATATGATTGCCAAGTCCAAAACTAAAGATGATCACCTGGTTCATCTGAAGAAACTGTTTGACAGACTCCGGAAGTTTAGATTGCGGTTGAATCCTACGAGGTGCACCTTCGGAGTTCGAGCTGGTAAACTGTTGGGTTTTATTGTGAGTAAGAAGGGCATTGAAGTTGATCCTGACAAGGTTCGGGCAATTCAGAACATACCGCCTCCCAAAATAGAAAAAGAAATCCGTGGCTTTCTGGGAAGACTCAATTACATTTCAAGGTTCATCTCCCATTTGACGGCTACCTGTGAACCAATGTTCAAATTACTAAGAAAAAATTAATCGGTTGAATGGAATAATGATTGTCAAGAAGCATTTGACAAAATAAAGCAATACTTGCAAGAACCACCGATCTTAGTACCACCGGTTCCTGGTAGGCCTTTAATCATGTATCTCACCGTTCTCGATGAATCAATGGGATGTGTATTGGGTCAACTTGATGACACCGGCAGAAAAGAACACGCAATATACTATCTGAGCAAGAAGTTCACTGATTGTGAGACCAGATACTCACTCTTGGAGAAAACTTGTTGTGCTCTAGTCTGGGCAGCTCGACGCCTACGAAAATACATGATTTGCCATACTACTTTGTTAATATCCAAAATGGATCCGATAAAGTACATATTTGAAAAGCCTGCTGTCTCTGGAAGGATTGCTCGATGGCAGATGCTGTTAACTGAGTATGATATCCAACATGTTACCCAGAAAGTAATAAAAGGGAGTGTCTTGTCTGACTACCTTGCTCATCAACCTATAGAGGGTTATCAACAAATGAAGTTTGACTTTCCCGATGAGGATGTTCTGTTTATCAGAGATTATGAGACTCTAGACCCTGAAATAGGACCCGAACCAGGGGCGCGATGGATGCTCGTGTTCGATGGTGCCTCCAATTCTAAAGGTTGTGGGATCGGTGCTATCCTCATCTCTCCAACAGGTTTGCACCTTCCCTTTACTACCAGATTATGCTTTGTATGCACCAACAATATGGCTGAATACGAAGCATGTAACTATGGTATTGAAGCGGCTATTGACATGAGAATCAAGATTCTTGAGGTCTATGCAGATTCTGCCTTGGTCATCGGTCAAGTCAGAGGGAATTTTGTGACCCTGGATTCCATGCTGGTTCTGTACCAACAACACATTGCAAAGTTGATTCCTTACTTTGATGAAATTTCTTTTCATCATATCCTCAGAGAGGAAGATCATTTAGCTGATGCTCTTGCCACTTTAGCATCCATGTTCAAGGTCAAGTGGAAGAATGAAGCTCCTCATATCCGCGTTGATCACTTGGACGAGCCAGCACACTGTTTAGCAATCGAGGATGAGTCTGATGACAAGCCTTGGTTCTACGACATTAAGAGATATATGGAAAAACAGGAATATCCCGAGGGTTCGCTATCACTGATAAGAAAGCTCTTTGGCGGCTTTGCGTCAAATTCTTCTTAAGTGGTGGTATACTGTACAAGAGGAATTATGATTCCGTGTTGCTCAGATGCGTGGATAGACACAAAGCAAACACGATCATAAGGTTCATACATGAGGGCTACGAGGGTGTACATGCTAAAGGCCCTACTATGGCGAAGAAGGTCCTTCGAGCTGGGTATTACTGGACAACAATGGAGGTAGATTGTTACAACTTTGCTAAAAGATGTCACAAATGCCAAATCTACGGAGACAAGATCCATGTGCCTCCAACTCCATTGAATGTTTTGATTGCACCTTGGCCATTCTCCATGTGGGGTATAGACATGATTGGAATGATCGAGCTGAAAGCTTCCAACGGTCATCGATTCATTCTGGTTGCTATCGACTACTTCACTAAGTGGGTTGAAACTGCTTCCTATGCAAATGTTACACGACAAGTGGTTTCCAGATTTATCAAGAAAGAGATAATCTGTCGTTATGGCATTCCTAGCAACATTATCACGGATAATGCAAGCAACCTGAACAATAATATGATGAAGGAGTTGTGTCAAGAATTTAAGATCGAGCACCACAACTCTTCACCATATCGGCCCAAGATGAATGGCGCTGTTGAAGCAGCAAATGAAAACATCAAGAGGATTGTCCAGAAAATGGTCAAGACTTATAAGGATTGGCATGAAATGCCTCCCTTTGCACTGCATGGCTACAAAACTTCAGTTCGCACTTCTACTGGGGCAACTTCGTATTCCCTCGTGTATGGTATGGAGGCAGTTCTACCCATTGAAATCAAAATTCCTTCGCTCAGAGTCATCATGGAAGCAGGTCTTGACGAAGATGAATGGGTTCAATCCAGATATGACCAGCTGAATCTCATCGAACAGAAGCACCTTGCAGCCGTTTGTCATGGTCAATTGTATCAGAGACGCCTCAAACGAGCTTTTGACAAAAAAGTTCTTCCTCGAACATTCTGTGAAGGCGAGCTCGTGCTCAAGAGATACTCCCCTGTTCACTCGGATCCATGAGGCAAATGGACTCCCAATTATGAAGGACCCTTTGTTGTCAAGAAGGCCTTCTCAGGCGGAGCCCTGATCCTCACCACCATGGATGGGGAGGAGTTGTTGTCGCCCATGAACTCCGATACGGTCAAAAAATATTATGCCTGAAAAAAAAAAGTGGATAAGAGTCCGCTAGATTGACATCCACAAGGACAATCTAGGAAAAAAATGGACGTCCTGATGGACCAAAAAAAAGAGATGTCCATGCAAAAGTTAGGGACAATGAAAAAAACAATAGTAGCCCGCTAAGTTAAAAACCCGAAAGGGCGACTTAGGCAAAAATGGGTATCCCGGTGGACGAAGAAAAAAAAATGTCCTGCCAAAAATTAGGGATAAAGGCATTGACTGTGAACACTTGAGCCTCTCTTCATCACAGCTAGACCTCAGATGGTAAAAGAGCATTCCAATCATCATCAGCTGGTGCAAGGCGTTGTAACCTAGACTTACAGTGGATGGTGACCAATGTTGTAATCAATGCAAAACATGGTTTTCCTTTTCCATTTACGTTTGTTTTTCAGTTTTATTGCAAATTTCCTCATCAAGGATTTTGCATCCTTGTACACATCTTATGTACAAAAATTTTACATTCAATAAAACGCATTCTTTGTTATCTCAATTTGTTTCATTCCGGTATTTTGTTTGCAAAATAAACAATTATTTGTGATCACATAATACTAAAAAACGTTGAGAACAATAAAAATATAAACCAATCAAGAAAGCATTATGCATTGCATGTGTTATTGGTAACTCCTGCCTGATAATTAGTAATATCCATTGGTAAGCCTAACGCCTGGCCGGCAGTGTGATGGTTCTGTGAAGAAGTTGTTGTTCCCTCAGCAGTTCCTCAGCATAGTCATCATTCTCCCCAGCAAGCGCCATTGATTTGTCGAAAAGCTTGCTTGTTTACATATTTTTCCTCCGACGGATTTGTAATGTCTTTAGACAGGTTGCCGAAGTATTCCCAGCCAAGAAACTTTGCTCGCTTTTCCCTAGCAAGGGTTGTACATCATCTCCAATAATTTGAAACTATCTGTCCCCAGCTGCAGTGGTTTCTCCTTAGCAAAGTCAACATGGTTTGGAAGGATGTTTCCCCACACAGAGCCAATCTTGGTAGGAAAAATTAATTTGATTCTTTCATCCCCGGCGGAGACAACAATGGTGATTTAGGAACTTGAGATGTTCTCGGTTTCTTTCCCAAGCGAAATCATCATCCTTTGCGAACTCTCTTCTCCATCAGAGATTGTCTCCCCGACTGAGGGTGTCGAAGTCGTTTTGCTACGATATTCTGCCTAACCGCTTCACACTGTGGCTTATCTTGCGACTTTGCATTGCATGATATCAAGCATCATGTAGAAACGCATACATAACATATGCATCGATCATACTCCCTCTCTTTTTGCCTGACTTATTTCCCAGCAGTTTTTTAGCCAACTTTGCACTTATCTTTTCTTCCTTAACACTCTTCTTTTATCGCCGTCGGCCAAATTCTCGAACTACTCTTTTATTTAATCCCCTTTTACCTCGAATCATCGAAAAGCTAGCGCAATTCGTACATTCAGGTCCAAGAGGATTAAAAAGGGGCAGCTGTCGTAACCCATAATTTGACCTCCCTTTTTGTCCTTTTGCATGAGCATAAGCATTCGCATTGTTGGCATACGCATTCGCATTTTTTCACTTTGATTTTGTTGCAGGGGTATTCAGGTTTTTCAAGCCCGATTAATCATATCCTCACAAGGTCATGACATCATCAAGACAAGCACAAAATAAGGATTTCCATGCCTATTTATCAAAACAAGAACTGGAAAATCGAAGCCGAGACCACATCACCATTTTTGAGCAAAATTGGGAAAAATTGGCTTGAGTAATCGATTACTCAAATAGGGTAATCGATTACGCTGTGTCAGTTTGCAATTTCTGCTACTTTATCACGACAGCACCTTTGCACACACTTTGGTCTTGGATTCTACATTGGTCTAGTAGCATGTGGAACATTCTGGAGTTCACTCAAATTTATTCCAATGCATCATTTCAAATCAAGTGCACCATGTTCCTTGTTTTCCAAGTAATGTGGATCATTGGATGTTGGAGTTCACCTTGGGATTGTTACTGAGTTGGTTCTAATTAACCGAGTTAACCGCCTTGACTCGGTGAGTCAAGTCCAACTAACTCATAGCCTAGTTCCAAACCCAAAGCTAAGTCCAAAGCTAAGCCCAAACCAAATTCCAAACCTCTCATACTCCAAACCTAAGTCTATATAAGCACACCTTCACTCACTTTTCAGGGGATCCACCATTTTCGCCAAATTTCTCACATTTCACTCTCAATTCTCTCACATTCTCTCTAATTTCTCTACTCCTTCTTCATCTTCATCTCAATTCTCTCCCAAAACCTCACAAAAAGCTCTTAATTCTTGAAGAATAATCACTTTTCACATTGAAAGTGATTATTTCTTGAGCTCAACCTTCACCCTTCTTGCTATTCTACTTGGATTTCTAGAGTTATTTTAGCTTGTGGATTAATTTCCAGTATTTGCTTCTACACTCAACGGTTCGAATTCGCATTTCGGAGTTTCGACGAATTTCGCTCAGTTTTGATACGTTTTCGTCTACCAATTGAAGCTTCCTCTGGTTTTCTGTGATTTTCTGCATCAAGAACACTTTGCAACAATTACCAAGCCACATCTCAGCCTTGTAGGTTGGTAGATCTCTTTCATTTTTCTGTTTCGATCGTTTTCGTATCATTCGCACTGTACAAATTAGAGCTGTTGGGCCATCCGGTTCCATTTCTGCATTACACCCTGTGTGTTAGAGAAGGAATGAGAAGGGAGAATTCCTACTCTCATTCCGACTACTTCAGGTAGGGGACGAATGACCCTGTGCTTGGCTTAGTTATCTCTATCTCCAGGCGATACTGTGCTTTCTTTCCCCAGTCGAGTCGATCCTTGACCACTCTTCCCTCTTTGCAATCTCTTTCGATCCTTGATCACTCTTATCTCTTTCAATCTCTCTTTTGGTCAATCACCATCCTTCTTGGTTACGATCCTTTGTTCATTGGGTTAGCAAGCTTGCTTCGTTTCGATACCCTATTCTTTTCTTGCGGTCAATCATTGTTCTTTTGATTCCCCTGAAGAGTCTCTTCTCTCTTTCTTCGGTTAAACACAGTACTCCTGTTATGACCATATTCTCCTGCGGAGTTCGCAACCTTCTTTTGGTTCTTCTCCCTTTGTTGGTTAATCACTGCCTTCCAGTTAAAATACCAATGTTTGCACTCCTTCTCAGTTAACCACAGTCTGCCTGTTAAAACACAGAGTTCCTTGGGTTAATCACCTATCTCTCGGTTAATCACGCTTTTCTTCAGTTAACCACATTCTGTCTGTTAAAATACTAAAGCCCTTTTGAGTTAATCACCTTCTCTTGGTTAATCACAGTGTCCTGTTAAAAACAGAACCCCCAAGCGGTTAGTAACCTCTTTTGGTTCAATACCCTTCTTCGTTGGTCAAGTGCTATTTGTTCAGTCAATACCAACACCCCTTTTGGGTTACGACCTTCGATCGGTCTTACACCCGTTCTTCTGGTTAATCACAATTTTCTCTATTAAAACCAATGCTTCTCTATCCCCACAGAGTTGCAATCCTTGTTTCCTCAGTTAACCACTGTTTATCAGTTAACATACTGATGTCCCCTCATAGTCAAACACCTTCTCTTGGTTTATCCCAGTCCGTCTGTTGACAACATCCTCTTTTCCTCGCCAGAGTCTTACT
Source organism: Lathyrus tuberosus (assembly GCA_022829125.1). NCBI lineage: Eukaryota > Viridiplantae > Streptophyta > Magnoliopsida > Fabales > Fabaceae > Lathyrus > Lathyrus tuberosus. The sequence goes on along the minus strand of JALAZF010000082.1, from coordinate 7,335,784 downwards.
CTTTCTCTTCGGTTAACCACTGTCAATTAGTTAATATACCGAGTCTCCCTTTTTTCTTGGTTTTGACACCATCCTTTTGTTTGGATCCCAGCCGGATCGCTTATCCTCTATTCCTAGCAGCTCTTTGATCTTTTCTCTCCCCAGCGGAGCCCTTCCTATTCATTTTGCTCTTACTTTCATGGTTTGGACACCAATCCTCTTTGTTATCCCTGGTGGAGTTTCTTTCATTCTCGGTTTTGACACCATTCTTTTTCTAGTCTCTTGTGTAATCGCTCTTACTGTGTGGTCTTCCCCAGAAGAGTTTTTTCTTTCATTCTTGCTCTTGGTTTTGACACCACTTCTTTTGTTTTCCTATTTCTTTCTTGTCTTGTTTTCTGTTCGGTTCCCTGAACTACGGAAGCTCTGATTCTGCATTCTTTCGAATGTCAGATACGTAGGCACGAGACGCGATGTCTTGGTGAGCACACTTCCACCCTTTCTTTCCTTCTCCCTTTCTTCCTTCCTTTCTGTTCCCTGGTTCCATGAACTACGACGCTCTGATTTCCTCATTGCATTATGAGGGTACATAGGCACGAGGGCCACAATCCTCCACGAGCACTTTCTGTCTTTCTTTTCCTTTTTCCCCTTTCTCTCTCTCTCTCTCCTATTTTTTTTAGTTAGAAGCCTTTAGATAGATAACCCATCCAAGCCTAGAAGTAAACGAAATGGTTCCCGTCGAGTACGACGGATGCGTAAGGTGCTAGTACCTTCCTTTCGCATAACCGACCCCCGTTCCCGTTCTCTTTCCCTTGGGTTTTATCGATATTTTCCCTGTCCTTTGGGACGAAATAAAGTTCGGTGACGACTCTGTGTTATCTTTGAGTGTGCGATTCACTCAGGATGTAAACCAGCCATCTTCACCTACACAACGGCATTGGTACAAAACTTGTATCCCACGATTTCTTGAGCCAATTTTGGACACTTGCATCATTGTATTTCTGTCCAAAAATAATATGAATGATGAAAAATCTGATCACAAGGCTTCACAAATCAAGATGCATATCACTTAGGCATGTGATCTTTAAAGATGCAATTCTAAAACTTCAATTTTGTTTCAAGGCATTCAAGAAATGCATTGAGGTGGCATATATTGAGCCATTATTAATTAAAGGAGTCAAGCCTTACCTCTGCATCAAAAGACTCATAGCCTGCACACTACCCTTAAGTCAATGGCTAGAGGAGACTTGAGATTCTTTTGCATAACCATTGGATAATAGGGTGATCAGCCCTCAATCACTATTGCTCCCAAAACAAACTTGTTTTACTATAAATAGGGATCCTTTCTGATCAGTTTGAGTACACCAAAGCATAACAACACATGCTCTTCTTCATTTCACTCTCAAAAACCAGAAATTGCTTCCTTTTCAAGTAACATGCGAATTTTTCAATAGGAACCAATTCTATCAAAACCAATGGTGTAGACACATCATATACATCATATGTAAGCTATCCAAACACTTCTCACACATCTGTAACCTCAAAATCACAAAGCTCAAAATCAAACTCAGGCCTGTTTGTAGTTGAGTTGCCACAAAGTGATCCAGGTTGTTTCAATCCATTCCAAGCTGCCAAACACCTTACATAAGGTCCATTGAAGCTGTCCAAGTCATCAAACAACATCTATAACACCTCCAACACACAATTCGATTTCTTCTCGCAAGAGGTAAGCCTTAACTCTCAAACTCTATGATCGATGCATCATATGTGTGTTTTTAAGTTACAAACATGTTTCCGTACTTATGCAGAGTGTTTCCCCTCAATCAATTACTTTGTAGCTATCATGTATAGGATTTCATAGTGTTCTTGCAGAAATTAGGGTTCATGTGTTCATCACTTGGTTTCTCACTCCACACTGAAAATAAATGCAATTAATTTGTACCATTGGAATCCTTGTTCAAAAACGAGTGAGATTGATGTTTGGATTGTGCAAAATTAATGAGTAATCAGAGAGATAAGTGAGGTTTTGCAAATCATCCATGGCGCGGGCACGGGGAAGAAGAAGATGACCGTTGGTGCGCATTTTCAAATTGTTTGAATTTTTGAATTTTTAGTTATTTTCTTAATTGATTTCAAAAATTAATTTCTCCCTCAATTTTAATCATTTTTTATTGGTTATTTTTTTAAAAATTCACAAAAATGTTAAAATATTTTATTCTACAAAAAAATCAAATTTATATTATTTATTTAGTATAATTGGAATTTTTGTAAAGAATTTCATTTTAATTGTTTTTTAACATTTTTAATGAAATTTTCCTCTTGATTTTACAAATTCAAATGAGTTTCACACTTTCATATAAATAAAACATGAATTTTCAAAACACTTTTCAAAATCCACAACTTGTTTTTCAATATATATGATATTTTATATCATTTTTTATTTAATTTTCTTTGAAAATTGTATTTTTAATTAAAATTAGGGTTTTCTGTGATTTTAATTTTTCAAATTTCATTTGAAACACTTTTGGGCCTCTTTGTAGAGTGTAAGACCCGTCCCTTTTTAAATAAATAATTTTGGGCCTCAGTCATTGTATAAGTCCCGATGCAATTTTCAAAATAACGGTGCGATCATTGTGTTTTCATCTGGGCCTCTCCCTGAGTATAAGCCCCATTCCTTATTCTTTACAAACACTTTTGGGCCTCTAATAGAGTGTAAGCCCTAACCCTCTTTGTATATAAATAAATTTTGGGCCTCTGCCGTAGTATAAGTCCCACAACGTCTTTCGGTATCACAGTGCGGTCCCTGTTTTTCAAAATAAATCATCTGGGCATCTCCTAGAGTATAAGACCCAATGTTTTGTACATAAACTTTGTTTTAAAAAATAAAAAACCTCATTGGGCCTCTTTTTAAGTTATAAGCCCCAAACATTCTTTTCAACAACTTTCTATTAATTCAAATTCAAATTCAAAGTTTTCTCAAAACTTTCTTAAATTCTTGAAACCCTTATCATACAGCTGTAACTAATACAATCAATCACAATACACTTGGGCCTCTATTCATAGTGTAAGCCCTAACATCTTTTCAATGCATACTTGTTTATTTACCTGTCAATTCACTCATCTGTATATTCTTGTGCTTATATGTCTAGAGTTTCCCCAGCAGTTAGGTCTACACATAGGTCAAACCAGAGGTTACTTTTAACATAGTTAAAACTAGTTCCCTCATAGGAACTTCCCTTAATACAGTCTGCCTCCTCTTGGGCTAATTAAATATGGAACAGAGAAAGTCATTATTCCCGGTGAAACTTTTCTCAAGACTGTCAAAACTTAGAAATGTATATATACAAGAAATTCATTTCCCCAGAGAGGATTAATTCCCGGTGAAACCTCTCTTGAATTTCTTCAAACCTTAGAACTGTTCAACAAAGAAAGGACTTATTCCCGATGAAACATTTCTTGAACTTTTCTTAGGCTTGGACCCACAGGCTTCCTAGAAGTATCCCCAGCCTCCTCTTGGGCTTAGTACAAGGACCAACATGCTTCTTAGGAGTCCCCCAGGCTCCTCTTGGGCTTAGTACAAGGACCCACAAGCTTCCTAAAAGCATAGGATAGAAATTAGTCATCTCTTCTAGTCTAATCCTCGGAAAAGTCAAATTTCCAGAACACACTACCATCTAAAGTTTGATCTTCATCCCTCAAACCAACAGCCTCCTCTTGAGCATCATACAAAGATCTCGCTACACTAGAGTCTACCACTTCTTAAAAAGACTTGGACAATCTCAACCTCCTCTTGGGCTTCATTCAAATAGACTTGGAAAGTCTCACTTATTATAGTCTCCTTTTGGACTTCATACAAAAACCCTCAAGTTTCCTAAAAACACAGGGAAACCTCTGACCATTTCACCCATACACCATTTAAAACCTCTAAGGTTTTTAAACTCACCTTTAAACTTCTCTGACCCCCAACAAGGCTTAACTTTCACCTTGAAAACATCCTAGCCATGGTCAATTTACCATCAACAAATCCCCAATAAAATCAGAACCTCATGGAATCTGGTAATTCAACTCTTCCTTGATTCCCGGCAAGAGTAAATCTTTGGATTCCCTAAAACAATTTGGACTTGCTCCTGGATTTCAATAAATCCTCAGCAAGAGATAGCCTCCACTTAGGCTTCATATTAGAATTTTAACCAGTCAGCCTTAATCTTGGGCTTTGTACAAGACAGATAAAACTCTCCCCAGTGGAGTCAGTTTCCTTTAGCTTCAAAGTTGGGCTTTGATCAAGGCACACAAAAAATCAATATCCCCTCAGATGAGACCATGAGTCCTCTCTGCAGAAAGATATATCCTCTATACATAACATGTCAAAAACAAATAATCAAAACCTTTTTCCAGATAATTGCTTTAAGTGGAACACTTGTTGATTAAAGATCCAAGCTGGAGTAATTCCTTTATCCTGGCTAAAATTTACCTTTCATCTAACTGCTGTAAGTGGCAAGCCTCTGGATCCCTAACATCCAAGCCAGTGTCCCTCTTTTAGCATGAAATATTCATAAAGGAAAAAGTTGCATTGCTCTACACTGAGTTAAAGCTTCTTCCTTCATGACATCCCTCTTATAGAGGAAATTATGGCATTGTTGGATTCTACATATCCCAGTTAAAGTAATTTCCTTTATTATCCATATTTGTGATGAATAGATGAGATATATCTCTTTAGAGATGAAAAATTCTCTCTCAGCCAACCTTTTAGCTTCAATCTTGGGCTTTGAACAAGACACAAACATCATTTTTGCTTCAAATCTTGGGCTTTGAACAAGACACCACATATCTTTCCTCCCATAGAATAGGAGGAACTACGATTGCTTTGATTTCCCAAATCTCTTTATGGGAATACGTAGGCATACGATTGCGAAATCTTAGCGAGCACACTGTTGCAACTGCAAAAAAACAACCGGCGGAAACAGGAACAGAAGAGTCGCCACCGAACGTTATTTATCCCGACGCAGGGAAAGGAAACAATCGAAGAAAACCTAGAAGAAAGGGAAAGGCATGGTCATCACAACCATTTCTCAGGTTCGGGAGTCGGTTACATGAGGGGAAGGTATTAGCACCCCCACGCGTCCATCGTACTCGATGGGATCCAGGCTTGTTGTCTAATCAAAGTGTGAGTTATCCTAAAGTCTACGGTTAAACAGAAACAAGAAAGAGGAAAACAAAGACGGACTCACAAAGATTATTGTAATCTTATGCCTACCTATCTTCGTGGACGAACGAAGAATCATAGTCAACGTAGTTCGATGGACTACGCACTAAAAGGGGAGGTTGCTCGTCAAGACATCGCTGTTTTGTGCTTACGTATCCTCAATCGAACGAGAGAGAGGAAGTCATAGTAGTCGTAGTTCGACCTAACAAGGCCATTGTTTTTTTTACGTGAGCGACGAGTTCTTTTCTGAAAATGATTTGAAACCCAACAATCCCGAAGGATGAAAAATATTTGAATTTGTTTTTGTGTTTTTTAGACATAAATGTATTAAGTTAGCTTGTAACTTGTATTGCACTAAAGTCTATGTCATGGGAACGAATGCGTCGCATATCATCCCCAGCTGGACGTATGCTAAACACCCTAGAAGAATGAAGGGAGGCCCCCCATTCCCCATTTCCCATGTACTTAAGGCTCATGCGCAATACACGTTGCCTTTATTAAGTGTTTTAAACTTGCAATGAGATGAGAAGAGAAGACTCAAAGTTGAAAAGAAAACACTAAGGAAATTTTATCCTAATGTAGCATAGAAAGGTTTGAATCCTAATGTCTACCCTACTCCAAGCTTAATCAAAGATTAAGTTGGACTAGGGAACCCTAAGGGAACATGCAAAAGCAAATCCAAGACTTGAACATGTCTTGAGTTTCAAGGGAGGGGAAAGAAGTATAAGATGAAGAAGAGAGTGAAACATGAGATAAGAAACAAAATAAGGCAGCAAGCACATAATGTATATCACATCCAATTCACACCACCAAACATGTTCCAAAAGATCACACGTTGAAGTTCAAGTAAGAAGATAAAAGGCAACAAGAATGGGTGCAAGCAAACTTGCACTAGAATCACAATTGAACACCTTTAATCATCATACCATGGTGATGTGAACAAAGTGAGGTAAGAATGAAGCAAGGTTAGAACTTAAATCACACCATGATCATCCAATTCAAACATGTAAGAAAGCTTCACATTAACATGCATCATGGACCAAAGTAGCAACAATCAAATGCTAATGTAATGCATCATGGAAATCAATCATCAATGACCAAAAGAAGTGAAAACATGATGCGAATCCAAGTGGGCAGTAGCAAGAGCATAATCCATAAACCATAATCAAACTCAAACCTATCAAGAAGGATCACCAAGTGTCATACTCAAAGCATATGTCAAAACTAGGCATGTATTCAACAAGATTAAGTCCAAAATGACTCACATGTTTCCATACAAGTAAAACAACACCAAAGGAAGGTCATACACCAAGTGCCAAGGTAAATCAGAACCTTAAATATGTCATATCAATCCAAGAAAGATCACCAAGCATCAAAGAGGTTCATGTCATTCAAAGGCACAAAATTAGGTCAAGAAGTGTTCATTAACATGCTCAAAAAATCATCAAATAAAAGCATCAACCAAAAATAGAAAAGTGATCCAATAAAATCCTAAAAAATATCCAAAGACAAGTTTAAACATCTGATTAAAGATGACCAAAAGATGGGAGAAAAACAAGTTTAAGAACATGTCCAAAAGTGATCCACAAGGCAATGTAGGCAAGAAACCGAGCATGAATCGAGGGCCAATAAAACTTGAATGACAAGTCACTAAAAGTAACTCATACCAAGTCCAAACCACCATCCAATCAACCCTATATCAAGGCCTAAATGTGGCTAAAAAATTAGCCTCAAAAGACAAACCAAATTCAAGAAACTTCCTAACCCTAGATGAAGGGCATCCTTGGAAATACACTATCAAATTAAATCAAAATAAAATAGAAAAAAGGAATTAAAAATAAAATAAAAATAATGAAATTAAGTCAAGACCTCAATTGACCAGAAAACAATTTTTATCAATTTTTTATAAGAATTTAACAATTGAAATAAAATTGAAAACTAAAATAAAAAAGAAAGGAAAATAAAACTAAAGTTCAGCAAGGGGGTGTTTTAGCAATACGAAAAACCAAAGGCATCATGCTATGTGCGCCTGGGCCTGAAACAAGGGGGGTGAGGAAACTAAGATGGCATCAGGCCCATCCCAATATCACACAATTCAGAAAGAAAAAGAAAAAAAACAAACAAAATGCCACGAGGGACCTCATTAAATGAGTTGGCAGTGGACTGAATCCCTATTGGACGGTCAACCAGTCAACGCCCCTGCCACATATGCCAAAACCCTAGACGCCGGAGATTAACTCCGGTCATCTTCTCCAGCCACAGGCTCGCCAGAGTTCTGCAAAAGTGACCGGATCATACAAATAAGTCCACCATCGTGAACCTCTTTCCACGTAGATCGCAGATCCATGCTCCAAATTCATTTAAAACCAATAGAACACCATGAAAATGAAGCTCGAAAAAATAAACCATCAACTGGAACTTAAGAAAAACAAGACAACAACCATGCAAACAATGCCTCTATCATGAGAGGACTTCAGAATCACAAACAAACAGGCTTAACACACGTTTATCATGAGAGAAAAAGTTCAAAGGAATTACCTAATGGAGCTGCTCCGTTGGCTCTTGTTTTGATGTGTGAGCTTCAAACAAATTGATCCAAAAGCATCCTGGTGCTTTAGTGATGAATGAACAGTCCAAAAACTTCAGAAAAGATGAGTGAAAATGGAGCTTCGAAGAGATGAATTTCAGAGATAAAATGAGCTTTGCAGACCTGACTTTTGCGTGAAAATGAAGTGGTCAGCTCATTTTAGGGTTTGTATCCTTTAAATATGATGGTTTGTGGAGAGTTAATGGCCTTATCACAATGGTAAAGGTGTGTTTGGAATTTTTTCCAAAAAAAATAGTTTTGAAAGTGAGGTACGGGTAGTGGTTTTATTGAGGGTGCATGGAGTGATTTTGTGAGCAAAATGGAGTATGAAAAGAATGTGAGTGGGTGCTGAAAAAGTTTGGCATGTGGGAAGAGAGTGAGGTCAGGTTACAACATTCTTTCCTTTTCAAAATTTGCCAAAAATGTGCATAGCATGTGTGGAGGAAGATTGTGTGATGCTTGGTTATATTTGGCAATGAATTTCATGGTGTATGCGTGTGGTCTTGGTACTAAAAAACATGTTGTAAAATCAAGTCACAAATGTGCCAAAAATGTGCATGAAAAACACATCCATGAGATCATCTTTATGCCCTTGGAACTTGAAGATGAAGAAACCATTTGATGACAAATTTGGTACCAAAATAAAGTAGGAAGAAAGAACAACAAGTTTCATCTTGAAATCAACTTGAAATCATGCTTGGAATTGTGTGAAAAAATGACTTGAAGTGGTGTCCACAAAATCTGCCAAAACAGCTTAGAAATAATTGAAGGTGCGAGAAAGACACAAAAAAGGGGGTTTGAATTGTGTATTTACTCTTTTGATAACTTTTCACTTCTTGTCGTTAAAGCACTTAGAACAACATCAGAGTTCGTTGGAAGACTCTAACTGGCAAAGTTACTTTCAGATTTGCTATGCGTGAAGCATAAGAACCAACAAGAGTCTGAACATAAACTACATTTCTCAGAACTTGCAGTGCAGAAGCTTGTCAGAGTTAAGCTGCAAGGTTCTGACTTGCTTATGTAAGGTTCTGATACTCAATATATAAACATAAATAAAAACATTAAGCATAAGAGTAAAGGACACACGATATATCCTGGTTCACCTTAAAGGCTAATCCAGTCCACCCTCCTCAGGTGATTTCGCCTTGAACACAAGGTCTTAATCCACTATAATCAATCTCGATTACAGATGCACGGGCAACAGTCGGTGACTAACCACTTGCACAGCCGCACTGTGACTAACATGCATTGAACCGTTCAGGGATTCAACTTAATGAATATAACAAACATTGACCTGCAGGTTCCAATCTTGCAAGATCTACTGCTAGGCTTTCACAGCTAGACGTTCAAGGATTCATCGCAATGAATATAATGCTACTAACCCTATTTCAGGATTTTCCCACAATGACATCTCGCCATTGTCTTCTCGAGTCTCCGGTCACACTGACCACTAAAGGAATCTAATTCACCAAGAATTAGTTTTACAGGAGATTACAGAGATGCTTCTTAACAAGCAGATTACTCCTAAGTTTAAGTACAAAGAACACACAAGTGTTCAAGCATGATGTGAGCAACAACTCCTTGCTATTCTAAGAACCTACACAGATATTTCTTGATTTGACAGTTGTTGACATCTTGTAGATCTTCGTCTTCTTCGTCTTTGGGGTGAGCAAGCTTTGAGCAACAACTCCTTGCTTCAGATCTTCAATGTAGCGCTGATGAGAAGGTGGTTGATGACTTGACTGATTTGCAACGTTGTCTTCTTTATCAACGGCTTTTGTTCCAATTCATTGTTGTTGTGTTGAATGATGATCTTTAAGCTTCAACAACAATGGCATGTGTAAATGGTGATAGCTTTGGATATTCTAAGTGTTACAACGAGAACTCATCGTTGTTTCTATCTTCACACAATGACTTGATCAATTCATCTTTGATAGAATGAATCAATTGCCTCAAAAGCGAATACTCTTTCCTTTAAATATCTCAGTAGAAATATAGCCATTTGAAATACTGTTGGCCATTGGAAAAGAGACGTTGTGTAATAATTAGTTGTACTAACACATCACCTTTTTGCTGTGGGAGAAGTTACGAGATATATCTTTCTTGGACGCCGTTTACAGTTACTCACAACGGTAACATGTGACTTCTGAACTTTAGAGGCTTCTGATGATTAATTTATGAAGCATGAGTAGAGTCTTTTTAACAGGATATCTGATACATCAAGTCTACAGTCATTTGAAGAAGTCCATTAGGAATCAATCTTCAGAACTTCAGCACTTGCCTTTAAGCACGTTATCCTTTACTTCTTCAAGTCTTCTGAAACTTCAGAACTTATCCATTAGGAATCTGTCTTCAGAGTCTTCAATACTTGATCTTCAGAACCTTAGTCTTCAGAACACATAAGTCTTCAGAGTCTTTCTGCACTTGGTCTTCAGAGCCTTCCGCCTTCAGAACTTTAAGTCATGAGAGTCTTTAGCACTTCGGTTCTCTTCTTCAGAAGCTTCACAATCTTCATAATCTCGACCACTTTCAGAGATCATCCACAAGAGCATTGCATCAGCAATATCAGCATCCTTGGATCTGACTGATCACGATCAGACACAGAAGCGTTCTTACTTCTTGCGACTTGTGTCACACATAGTAACTTCGCATATTATAAATTACGCTCATCTAGCTGGTGCTTGTTGGATCTGATATTTTCAATAATTATGATCTGCACACAACACACGTTAGAACATAAAATGGTTCTTTCACAAATACGTGTTGTTATCATCAAAACATAGATTGACTTGTAGAGACAACTCTTGCTCTTACAATCTCCCCCTTTTTTATGATGACAAAACCAAGTATTTTGATTGAACATTTTATACAAGGTAATCACCAAAACAAACATATTCAGAGTCTGGAACAACAGCTCCCCCTGAATGTGTTATCCTCAAGGTTTTATCTGTGATCATCTAGAATCTCATATGATCCAAAGACATACAGAATAACAGCTTGAGTTGCCAGAACGAAGACTAGAAAAGGACTACTTCTCTATCTCGTCTTTAAGAAAACAAAGAGTCTTCAGCATCTGGACTAGTTCATCAGAACTTCAATCTTCAAATCTTCAGAACTCAGTTTCCTTTTGTAGTTGTATCAGAGCTTGTAATCTTCAGAGACTTCTGAAGCATTTCTACCTTTCAGCACATTCATTTAAGCACAAGCAGATTAGTTCTTATCTGATAACATAGCCTCGCTATTCATCAGAGACAGACACCGCCTTTTAAGAAACTCCCCCTGAGTTTCAGACTTTGTGAAGATTATAAGATTTTGTAATTGGATCTTTAGGGCAGTCTCCCCCTAATTTCTATAAGTCAGATATTGGGATCTTCAGAATCATAATTCAGGATAGTAAGATTTTTATCACCAATGTAGATCATGACTTTTTCAGAGATTGAATTTTGAACACATGTCTTCATATCAGAACCTTGTTACTGTCACAAATCAGTGGTTTATCAAAGCTTGATTTTTTATCAGATACCAATTTAAGGTTAAATTTTTGTGATCAATCAACGCTTGATTCTGAATCTGGTACTCATGATTTGATTTTGTTCTGATACCAAGTGATGTGATGAATCTTATACCAGAGTACGTTGAGTCTGATACCGAGTGAAGGAATTCTTCTCATGCTACTTGAAGGGTATTTCCTTAGTGTGCTGAAATTGATACCAATGGAGGTATTTTGACAATGATCCACAACTTTGTTGAGTCTGATATTAATCTTTGTGTATTGAGTCTGATTACCAATTGTTGATTTAGTCTGATACCAAATCATTTTCAATTTAATGGTTCCTGGTAAACATCAGAACTACTTTTTCTTGGATCTTCAATCCAGATCTTCAGACAGTTCGTTGACTTCTAATTTGCACAATTCTTCTGAGAAAGCATCTTGAAGTGTATACTTAGTCTTGACTGCTTTCAGAGTTCTCCTTCTTCTGATTCTTTCATTCTAAATATCATACTCTCAGACAGCTTACAGCTTCTGAACCAAGTGAGACAAAGATCACGATAAATCTGATTCTTCCAGCTTAACCTGTTCTTAGAATGCCTAGTGAACTTGTTCAGAGTTCCTCGGATAAACATCAAACAACAAACGTTAGTAGCAACGCATTTTTATATGAGTACTTTGTTTGAGTTCTGCATACTTTGTTTGAGTTCTGCATTCTTTAGGATTTTCTTTTCTTTTCAATCAAAATCATTATATTTCTCCCCCTTTTTGACATCATCAAAAAGTGCTAGAGCATATGAGCATTTAAGCATATAATTCCTCTTTCTGATCAAAATCATATATCATATATTTTGTTCTCAATTAAGCATTAAGTATACTGGATATGATAGAGAATAGTAACAACATGGAACCATAGAACCAATATTTGAGCAGTTAAGAGCAATCCAAGTCATTTGGTGATAACCATCTTTAACCATAATATATTCATTTGAAGGACAATTAGATGAAATCAATTGATTACCAATTGAAGGTTTTAGATCATCTAGATTAATTATAGCATTTTATTTATGAACAACCAGATAGAAGCATCAACATAAAATAGATTTAAGATGCAGAGCATAGGTTGAGCTTAATCTTGAAAGGTTCAGGATAATCAAAACATAGATATTTCAAACATAGATTCCTAATGAGAAACGACTTAAGTAAACGTAGACTTAATAAAGTTGGGTTTTAATAGATCCTTATGAGTTATACTAGAGCGAGCCTAAGGAAGAAGATGAGAAACATTTTTCAGAACCATCCGTTCTTGAGGTATGCAGCTTATCCTCTGCTTGAGTAATCACCAGCCTCTTGCTCTTCACAATTTCCTCTGAGATCCATTCATGGAACTCAGTCCAGATATTTCTTATTTCCATGGAGTTCTATGCTTGAACTGGAAGCATTTATTAGGTTCTGAATTCTTGTGATAGCGTCATCCTTGAAGGATGTTAATTTATCGATCATCACTGGGTTATGATAATATTTTAAATGTTTTAATCATGACTAAATAGATAATGAGAATATCCGGAGTTAATTTCATTCAACACAAATGACAGATCAGTGCAGCTATGAGTATGAAGAAAATAATTCAAGACTAGACCAGAAAGCAACACATATTAATTTTAAACACGGGTACAAGGCATCAAAACCGTTAATCACAGGAACTTAGACCTAGTTATAACAAGATCTTGTTATACACTCGTAAAAAGACTTTAATCATCAAAGTATTCAATGTAGTCCACTCTAGTGCATCTTGTTTCAGTTATCGCATGCTCTGGTCCAATCCTACTTAACAATCCCCAGAATCCTTCTCTAAGCATAATTTCAGATATAATTCTTCCTTAAGGAACAAAGGATTGGGTATGTATTCTTGAAACCTCAATGGAGTGTTTTAAGTGATTGAAGATGATTTTGGGAAGATTAATTTTGACATGATGTGTCAAAAGAAAAACAAAGATTCTGTCATCATTAGACAGGGTGGATCTTGCTGTTGCTCGAGGGCGAAGAATAGTTAGAGAGAATCTAAACCAAGTCTTGGCAGAAGGAAGAAGGTACTCAGGATTGTTTGATTCAAAAGGAGTTGAACCATCAAAAAGGATCCTGCACTTCTCTACCATACCTAGTTCATATTGTAAATCTTCAATAATGACTCCAAATGAGACACAGTTAGTGATCTTCGCAATTGAGGACAAGATGATAGAGATTGGAAGTCGATAAACTTCCGACCGGACAGTATTACCATCATCGTTGATTCTGGCATATTTCCAAAATTCCTTTAAAAGGACAGGATAGATAGGTCCGTTTAGCAAGGCGTAGTACCCAGACCAAGATTGAATTTGCATGCTTCTAACTATGTCCATACTGTAGTTTTTGAGTCGAGCAAGGTTTGGTCATTTTCTGATATAACTTCTAGGGTTTCTATGTTACCAGTAAAGGTTGGAGCAGACATTGTTAAAGTTCAAGTAGGGTTTTAGAGGGATGACAGCTCTAGGTTGAGGATGTAATAAGAAAAGGGGAATTCCTACTATTTATAAGGGAATGAGAGTGGAAGAAGGTAACGTCTGAATCAATACAAAATATTTGTATTTACTATTTCCTAGGTTCGTCATACTTACCTAGGGTATACTATGAGACATAGACACATGGAAAATGAAAAGGAGCAGTTAATGATTAAGTATCAATCAACGTGGATCATAACTGCTCTCCTAAGAGTGCAAGGGTGATAGACACGTTTTAATGATGGTGGTTTCTCGAGGAACTCAAAAATTTTCATATGTCTTTTAACAGATTCATGTGTAATTGCATTCGAGACTTGTTTAAGTAAGTCCAGATTCCTCTTAAGATATATCAAATTCTTGAATTTTTCAAATTCAATGTTAGGCAGTACAAAGTGATATATTAAATGTTAAGAATGACCATTTACTTAATTGAAAAAGGAGATACTGTAATAAGATTCACAGACACAATTTTAACTATTCCTCAGACAAAAAAAAACTAGCAAGAGTACAACGATTTAAACTACTACATAACATGCACGTAGCAGACACAGGTTAATCTTAGATAAGTCTAGTTTCATGATCAAAGAAGACATGTTAAAAAAAATATTTCACTAGATTTATGTTCGTGGGTTTTTCTAACAAAGTGGAATATCTAATCAATTGAAAAAAAATCAGATAGACTGCAAGCAATGATTCCAGGAGGATCCTAGTTTCCTAGAAGGGTCAGTCGAGCTATGATGGTAAATGGAAGACAGAATGTTGACTCAGTTGAGTGTGATATTTTTGGATAGGGAGAGTTGACTTATATACATCTAAATAGGTGCAATGAGTTGTGCCTAACCTAGGGAAGATATAGATTAAGTGCACACTAAGTGACAAGAATTTTGATGATGTGAACAGTCCTTAAAAAACTACTATTTAGATTTCGGGTATTTATATGATGAAATTAAACAGATTTTCTTATTTTCAATAAAACTATTATGATTACTTAAGATTTACAATCATGACTGAGGTCACATAGAGTGAACACATAGTCCAGAGATTTGATCGAAAGATTTTCTCTTGGAAAGAGAGGATATTTCACATCATGAATATTTTACTCATTAGATATTTCATTGTTTGCAATTGGTCATAGATAAGGAGGATCATACCTTAGAGGTTCTGAAATATTTTCCCAATGATTCTGTATATGAGTGCTTTCCCTTTTGACTTAAGCTGTCTTGCATTTAGGCTTCTGATTTTCCTCAGATTCTCTTTATTCTGATTTCTCATGTATCTGATAAGATTGTCCTTCATAAAGCTTTTGATCAGCCTTGTTCTGCATCTTCTTTCTTCAGAGTGATCTATCAGAGACTTTGACTTAGTTTCCATAAGTTTCTCATTTTCTCCAAAGATTCTTATTCTGATGTTGATGAGTATATTCTTAATTCTAATCACTAGTCTGAGAGCTAGATTCAATCTCCTCTCCAGATGATTTTTCCATTTCTCCCGTTCAGACATATTCATCTAATTTTTGAGAACAGTCAATCAGAGGTTCTTAATTTGAACATCAGAAAAACTGTCTTTCAACAATTTTTATATTCAGAAGGTCAATAAAAGCTTAGCTTAATCATAGACTGCTTACGAGGTTATGAGCTAAGGAGAATTGATTGACGTCTTCTGACTATGTTTCTTCAACGAATGCAGATCATGTTCAGAAAAAAGTATCATTAAATATGTGTGTAGCACAACATATAATTTGCATGACACTTCTTGATCTCACAATGCTGATTTAACTTTACTAAAGACTTAGTCCATCAAAGATCAACAACACATTTTCTTCTCAGGAATGTCAACTCATTTCTTCATTTTGAAATATCGGCAGCTTAAATCCTTTTGACTTTAGATAGAAGACTTTAAGTGTTTGGACATGCATCTTCTGATTTCAATGTATGAGAAATTCTGAGACACTTATCAGAAGATGATTTGATTAACAAGGTTTGATTCAACTATGAGAAAGTCTCAAGTCGTCAGGACTTAGTTATACTGATTCAATCCACACTTAAGAGATCATTTTTTTTATCAAGTATCTGATGAATCCTTGACATTCTTCTTCCTGAATTTTCTTTCAATTTTCTACATAGCTCTCCATGAAAACAATATTCAGTTCTTCATTGAATCTTTTAACTTCCAGATCATTCAAGATTCAAATGTTGAATCATTTCTAAGAGTTTGAATTCTTCAGATTTTCTGACTTCAACAGACTTCACTCTGAAGTTCAAGATCATAGAACAACAATTTTTCTTCTTTACATGAAGAAGTTCTGAATGAGTTTTTATATGAGAAAGTCAAGGGTGGGCCTAATCCGTGTCTTGAAAACATCTCAAAAACACATAAAGAATTGATCTTCAGCAAACAAGACTTCTTGTTTTCTGTTAATTTAACTTTGAGCAAATACGTGGTTCATTCACACGTATCTTCCAAGATTAGCATTCAACAGATACTACTTCTTATCTGATGAATCCATCTTATCAGCTGATTCTTCAATCTTCAATAAATCTTAAGTGAGGAAGATTTTGATGACCGCAGAAACTTCCAGAATCAGTGATTTGCTCAAGTACTCAGATTGATTACAATTTTGGACACAGCCATCTTCTGAACTGTTACAGAAATTGTAAGTGGATTTCAATCTTACTCAGAGTATTTCTACACAACTCATCTGGATTTTTTTTTGACATTGTTAAGTGTTTGATATCCATCAATAACAGAACTGGAGCTCTGATACCAATTGAAGGTGCGAGAAAGACACAAGAAAGGGGGGTTTGAATTGTGTATTTACTCTTTTGACAACTTTTCACTTCTTGTCGTTAAAGCACTTAGAACAACATCAGAGTTCGTTGGAAGAATCTAACTGGAAAATTTACTTTCAGCCTTGCTATGCGTGAAGCATAAGAACCAACAAGAGTCTGAACATAAACTACATTTCTCAAAACTTGCAGTGCGGAAGCTTGTTAGAGTTAAGCTGCAAGGTTCTAACTTGCTTATTTAAGTTTCTGATACTCAATATATAAACATAAATAAGAACATTAAGCATAAGAGTAAAGGACACACGATATATCCTAGTTCACCACAAAGGCTAATCCAGTCCACCCTCCTCAGGTGATTTCGTCTTGAACACAAGGTCTTAATCCACTATAATCAATCTCGATTACAGATACACGGGAAATAGCCGGTGACTAACCACTTGCACCGCCGCACTGTGACTAACATGCAATGAACCGTTCAGGGAATCAACTTAATGAATATAACGAACATTGATCTACAGGTTCCAATCTCACAAGATCTACTGCTAGGCTTTCACAGTTAGACGTTCAGGGATTCATCGCAATGAATATAACGCTACTGACCCTATTTCAGGCTTTTCCCACAATGACATCTCGCCATTATCTTCTCGAGTCTCCGGTCACACTGACCACTCAAGGAATCCTAATTCACCAAGAATTACTTTTACTGTAGATTACAGAGATGCTTCTTAACAAGCAGAATACTCCTAAGTTTAAGTACAAAGAACACACAAGTGTTCAAGCAAGATGTGAGCAACAACTCCTTGCTATTCTAAGAACCTACACAGATGTTTCTTGATTTCACAGTTGTTGACATCTTGTAGATCTTCTTCTTCTTCGTCTTCGGGGTGAGCAAGGTTTGGGCAACAACTCCTTGCTTCAGATCTTCAATGGAGCGCTGACGAGAAGGTGGTTGATGACTTGACTGATTTGCAATGTTGTCTTCTTTATCAACAAATTTTGTTCCAATTCATTGTTGTTGTGTTGAATGATGATCTTTAAGCTTCAACAACAATGGCATGTGTAAATGGTGATAGCTTTGGATATTCTAAGTGTTACAACGAGAACTCATCGTTGTTGCTATCTTCACACAATAACTTGATCAATTCATCTTTGATAGAATGAATCAATTTCCTTAAAAGCGAATACTCTTTCCTTTAAATAGCTCAGTAGAAATATAGCCGTTTGAAATATTGTTGGCCGTTGGAAAAGAGACGTTGTGTATTAATTAGCTATACTGACACATCTCCTTTTTGCTGTGGGAGAACTGACGGGATATATCTTTCTTGGGCGCCATGTAAAGTTACTCACAACGGTAACATGTGACTTCTGAACTTCCGAGGCTTCTGATGATTAATTGATGAAGCATGAGTAGAGTCTTCTTAATAGGATATCTGATACGTCAAGTCTTCAGTCATTTGAAGAAGTCCATTAAGAATCAGTCTTCAGAACTTCAGCACTTGCCTTTAAGCACGTTATCCTTTACTTCTTCAAGTCTTCCGAAACTTCAGAACTTGTCCATTAGGAATCTGTCTTCAGAGTCTTCAATACTTAATCTTCAGAACCTTAGTCTTCAGAACACATAAGTCTTCAGAGTCTTTCTGCACTTGGTCTTCAGAGCCTTCCTCCTTCAGAACTTCAAGTCATGAGAGTCTTCAGCACTTCGGTTCTCTTCTTCAGAAGCTTCGCAATCTTCAGAATCTCGACCACTTTCAGAGAGTACCCACAAGAGCATTGCATCAGCAATATCGGCATCCTTGGATCTGACCGATCACGATCAGACACAGAAGCGTTCTTGCTTCTTGCGACTTGTGTCACACATAGTAACTTTGCATATTATCAATTACGCTCATCTGGCTGGTGCTTGTTGGATCTGATATTTTCTATAATTATGATCTGTACACAACACACATTAGAACATAAAATGGTTCTTTCACAAGTACGTGTTATTATCATGAAAACATAGATTGACTTGTGTCGCTCCCGAGGATTTTCATCCATGGTACAAACGCGAAAGTAGCGCGGAAAACAGAGTCGCCAGCAATGTGTATTTATCCCAAGAGAGGGAAAGGAAACACTGCGTCAACCTGAGGGAAGGGAAAGAGAATGGTCTCGCGACCTACAGAAACGGGTAAGGGAGTCGGTTACGCGAAGGGAAGGTGCTAGCACCCCACACGTCCATCGTACTCGATGGGATCCACGCTTGTTGTCTCGATCAAAGGGTGTCGTCATCTGGAGCTCCACTGCTGCTGGAACGGGAACGGAACGGGAACGAAAAAGAACGAAGAAAAGAGGGAGAAAAGAAAAAGAAGTGACTCGATAGGACATCGCTCGTCCTATGCCTACGTATTCCCTTGTGCAATGGGAAAGTCAGAGTCAACGTAGTTCGGACACGAACTAAGGGGAGAGGTTGGTCGCCAAGACATCGCCGTCTTGTGCCTACGTATCCTCAATCGGACTAGAGAGAGGAATTCAGAGCAGTCATAGTTCGACCTAACGAGGTCGGTTAGTGTGTTTTATGAGAGACGTTAGATTCGCGTCCGGCAGTTAGGGTCGATGCTTGTTTGCGACGAGACGGAAGTAACGTGCCCTTTTCTGAAAATGGTTAGAAGCTTAACAATCCCGATGGATAAAAAGATTTGAGTTAGTTTTTTTTTGCTTTTTAGACAGAAGTGGATTGAAGTTAGTTCATAACTTGCATTGCACCGAAGTCTATGATGTAGGAACGAATGCTTAGCAAATCGTTCCAAGATGGAACGTCCACCAAACACTCTAGAAAAATGAGAGGAAACCCCTCATTCCTCACTTCCCACATGCAAGGCTCATGCGCAATACACGTTAATTTTATTAAGTGTTTTAGAGGTGTTATGAGATGAGAAGAGAAGACTCAAGGGGAAAAGAAAAACTCTAAGGGGAAACTAAATGCTCCTAATGTTATCATGCGAAGGTGCCCTATAGTTGAGTTCAAAGGGGAACATCTACCTAAGTTAGCATGCAAAAGGAATCCTAATGCTAATCCTACTCCAAGCTTAATCGGAAATTATTTTGGACTAGGTAGCTCTAAGGGAGTGAATCCAAGACTTAAACAAGTCTTGAGATTCAAAGGAAGAAAAAGAGTGAAAGAGATGAAGAAGAAAAGGCGAATAGACAAAAACAACAGCTACCACAACGCATCTGCACCAAAACACCAGTAAAAAGTAGCACACAAGCAAAACAGCTTAAAACAGCACACAATCAACACAAAAGGAGGTGTAAAAACCAGCAACAGCACATACAACAGCATATGTGCACATAAACAGCAGTAGAAAAATAGGGCAACATGCATTCAAAAATGATTCACTCATGGAAAAGCAAACATGCATCATGTATTACATATTCTTCAATCGAACATGATCAGAATCATACCACAAACCATGGTAAACAACTCTCGAAACCATCATGAAGGCGTGCATATCATGAGGAAGCACATCATTAGGCCTATGAACAAATCAAGTGAAGCATGCATCTCACAAAATTAGGTGAACAAGCAAACACAAAGCAATTCAGCAACATAAGCATCAATCAACAATTATTGTGCTCAAGGAGTATGCGCTATGTGTTCATGGCATCAAGAATACAACAATGTAAACATGTTCATAAACAATGAAGATACAAGAGCCGCGTGTCGGAAAATTGTGTACATACAATGGTGTGAGGTGTAACAGCATCAAAACAGTCATTAAACATGTACCACATCAATCTATGAAGATTAGAAATGAAACGGGATCGAAACATGCTCAAATATGCACAAAGAACACACTCTGCATCAGTGTTAATCGATTAACCAATTGCAGTGCAATTGTGTTAATCGATTAACAGCTCTTATTACGCACATTTTGCACTGGTTAATCGATTCACCTAATTGAACTGCAATTGGTTAATCGATTAACATTGTAAAATCAACACAAAATCAGTTTGAAAAATCACTTCCAACAGCAAAAGAACTTATGCAATCATCTCCAATGATCATGTAATCAACAATGCACGAAAATTAAGTTCAGAAACATCATTCAAACATCACTTAAATTCAATAATCATCAACATCCACAATCAAGATCAACCAAATGAATCAAAACAAATCATAATTCATGGATCTACATTGTATAAGTTGCAATTAAGCTAAAATGAGTATGGATCTGAAATTAACCAACCTACAAAGCTGAGATTTGCTTTGGTGATTGTTGTAAACAGAAATGGATGAATTCAAGTTGAGAAATCCAAGATCCACAAGCTTCTTGCACTCAAAAGTTGAAGATCCAAGCAATAAGCAACCAAAGCCCCAAAAGCACTTTCAAAAAATTACTTCTGAAAATTCAGAACCAGATCCAAACGAAAATCCAAATTGAAAAGCTGAAATGCAGTGATGATGAGAGGTTTTGGCTCAAGAATTAACAAGTTCCAATGAAGAACTTGTTAATCTTTGAAGGAGAGCTTTGAGTGTGGTCGAAAATGGAGTTAGAGAATGAAAAAGTGAGAGAGAATTAAGAGCAAATTCTGAAAATGTGAGTAAAAAATGATCTAGGTCCTAGAGGTTTGGAATGAATTGGTTTAAATAACCCCTAGGTTAGGAGTTAAGTTTGGGTTGAGAGTGAGGTTAAGTGAGTGGAAATTAGGATGAAATGTGAATTAGGAAAGGAAATGTGGAATTGGAGTGGAAAGAATTTGAATATTTGAATGGAAAATCAAGTCTCTAGATCCTTCTACTGATGTGTAGAATTAAAATGGGTGATTAAAAATTGGATTAAAAGAAACAGCTCTGAAAATGTAGCATTTGGGCAAAATTCACTATGGTTAATCGATTAACCTAATTGCACTGCAATTGGTTAATCGATTAACACATTCAAATTTTGAATTTTTGCGCCAAAGGAGGGAAACTTGGATATTTGTCTGGTTCTACCCGTTCTGAACCACGATAGACCTCTGAAACTTGCCATTTGATATTACCACTGGACTACACTTGAAATATGTTGTGAAATATTTTTTTCGCACTCGGATTAAACTGCTGATAACAACTGTCTGGTGCTGAATAACTGATCAAAAATTGACTGCCGGAGTTTCTGTTCATCAAGTCATTTAAAGACCAAAATAAATGCTCAAAAAGACTTGGAAAGTTATCTGCTTGGCCTTGAACACTATTAAAAATCATACTGGAACTGATGACGCCGTGCTGCTAGAGAATACCTTGATCCCATGCCCAAAAGACATATGCAAACGCAAACATGACAATGCAAATGAAATGAAGCATAAGCCAAAAGGGATAGAAACGCTAGGGCAAATTTTGAGGTGCTACAGCTGCCCCTATTCAAACTTCTTGGATTCGAGGGTATGGGAGAAAAGGCTTCCAAACAATCGGGATACATGGAGATTAAATACAAAAATAACCTAGAAATTTGTAACCTGCAGGGGTAATGAAATAAGGCAATTACGAGGGCGGACGAAGGCGAACTCGAAGAGAAAGACCAGCCGAAGGCGAACTCGAAAAAGAATACCAGCCTAAGGAGGAACTTCCAACAAAGGTAGACCATCCGAAGGCAAGCTACGTTGGGGAAGAAGACAAGACCGGCCGAAGGCGAGCTAATCAACCAAAGGATACGAGAACTTCCGAAGGCGAACTCAAAAATGAAAGACTGGTCGAAGGTGGACTTTCAAACAAAGATACGAGGACGGCTGAAGGCGAACTCGCAAAGGGAGACCGGTCGAAGGGAGTCTAGCCAACAAAATACATCGAGAACGACCGAAGGGGAACTCGAAAAGGGAGACCGGCCGAAGGGGGACTCCAACAAAGGAAAACGAAAACAGCCGAAGGGGAACTCGAAAAGGGAGACCGACCGAAGGGGGACTCCAACAAAAGAATACGAGAATGGCCAAAGGGGTAACTTGTAAAGGGAGACCGACCGAAGGGGGACTCCAAAGATACATTGAGAACGGCCGAAGGGGAACTCGAAAAGGAAGGACCGGCCGAAGGGGGTCTAACCAACAAAAGAATAAGAGAACGACCGAAGGTGAACTCATAAAGGGAGACCAGCCGACGGGCGACTCCAACAAAATACACCGAGAATGGCCGAAGGGGAACTCAAAAAGGAAGGACCGGCCGAAGGGGGTCTAACCAACAAAAGAATACGAGAACGGCCGAAGGGGAACTCGTAAAGGGAGACCGGCCGAAAGGGGACTCCAAAGATACATCGAGGACGGCCGAAGGGGAACTCGAAAAGGAAGGACCGGCCTAAGGGGGTCTAACCAACAAAATAATACGAGAACGGGCGAAGGGGAACTCGTAAAGGAAGGACCGGCCGAAGGGGGACTCCAAAGATACATTGAGAACGGCCGAAGGGGAACTCGAAAAGGAAGGACCGGCCGAAGGGGGTCTAACCAACAAAAGAATACGAGAACGGCCGAAGGGGAACTCGTAAATGAATGACCGACCGAAGGGGGTCTAACCTACAAAAGAATACGAGAACGGCCAAAGGGGAACTCGTAAAGGGAGACCGACCGAAGGGGGACACAAAATATTAGCAGAATCAACAGATCTACCAAGATGACTCCGCTGGGGAAAAGAGAAATCTAAACAGACAACTCTGCACGGGAGTATAAGAAGGAGTAAGAAGGACGAATCCACTGGTTGCGGTATAATGCCAAACAACACCTCCTGAGTTTATCACTTTCTGCTAGGGAAAGAAACTGGTAAAAGATATCAAACCTGGCTTATGCTCCGAATGCATATGTTTGAAGTTCTATGGCGTAATGCTCCATACGAAATGGAAATGCTACGCGTTTGAGGGGATGCCATGCAAAAATGCTTATGCAATGCAAAAGAAGCGCTTCAGCAGAATAAATGCCGAAGATGAAGGCAACTCCACCGGGATGACAAACTAAATTGTCTTCTAAAATGAGAGACCCTGCTGTGGAAGATTTCACTCTACTAAGGAAGGTCCTGATCACGAACTCTGCTGGAGATGAAAACTCCGAGAGAAGATCCACTCTGTTGGGGGGATACAAACGCATATGGGAAGTGGAACCCCAAAGAGAAACTCTCTCTGTTGCGGATTACCAATGACTTCTGCCGAAGATAGAATCCAAAACCTGAATCTGAAAAATGCCAATAACAACTGGACTTTAAGACCTGTCGAGGGTATCAAACGTTGTTGAAAAATCCACTGAGAAGATCACCACCAAACTCTGCTTAGGGATATTACTGGGCTTAAACTGCTGGTAGGCATCATCTGTGTCTTCACCTGCTGGGGAGTATATGCCATTACTAGCAATCTGCTTGGAAAGCGGTAATTGACGGCATCGACTCTGCTAGAGGACCACGTCCATCTTACTCGTCTGTGGGGATTAAACTTCTTTGTCCCAAGAAGATATTCCATAAGTCTGCTGTCGGGGATGCAACAGCATCAACTTCTAATTGCTTGCTGAGAAAGTGATAAATCAATCACAACTATAGCTGGGGAATTAATCTTTTGTACCCTGCTGAGGAAGATAATCCTCGACACTCTGGCTGCGCAAAATAGCAACCTGCTGAGGAGGATGAACTTTTCAATGTCGAGGAGAGCAGCTCTACTAGGGAAGAACAAACTTGTTGCCCTACAAACAAAATCAACAGAAAGTTCTATATGCAAAAAGGTTACTTCGATTACCATCACAACGACCGTTGCCTAAGTAATTTCCACTGTTTTCTGATATGCTTCACAAAGCTTAACATTTTCGCATGCAATGTTTTATCAAAATATCAGACGTTTTCACAAACAAAACAGCAAAACTAAAAACACAAATGGAAAGCTTTTGAGTGAAATGAAAATTTTATTGAATGAATTGGCCTGTAAATAGGCGTTTACATTCGGAAGAAATTCCTGAAAAGAGGTAATTGTACAAAAATAAAACAAAATACACATGTCGGCAATGTGGGGAACAGACATCCACCATGATTCAATTCAGCTATGACCCAATATGCCTTGCTTATCCACAGATGCTTTGGCCTTCGAAAAGACTGACTGGACTGATTCCTTCCCTTTGAATTTTCCATGTATCCAAAGGGCTCACAGATCGAGCGAAGATCGTAGCCGTTTGATTTTAAATCCCTAACTTTTGCCTGGATCGTCCTTTTCGGGTTTTCAATCCACCGGGATACCCCTTTTTGCCAAAGTTTCCTTTTCAGGTTTTCAACCTTGCGGGTTTATTCTTTTCATTTTGTCCCTAATTTTTGCCCGAACCTTTTCTTTTTATGGTTCGCCGGGATGCCCCTTTTTTGCCTGAACTTCTTTTTGTGTCCAGCGGGTCTCTTTTATGCAAAGTATTTTTTGACTACGTCTGCATTCACAGGGGACGTAAACCTGTCTTACTACATATGGCCCTTCGTAATTTGGAGTCCATTTGCCCCCATGATTTATTTAAGGAGGAAGGATCCTTTTCAAAACCAATTCACTAGCCTGAAAACATCGAGGATGCACCTTCTGATCAAAGGCTTTCTTCATCCTATTCTAATACAGCCGACCATGTGCAATGGCTGCTAATCTCTTCTCCTCAATAAGGTTCAGTTAATCCAGTCTGGAACGCACCCACTCAGCTTCATCAAGCTTCACGTCTGCCAGAATCCTCAAAGAAGGAATCTCAACCTCTAATGGTAGAACTGCTTCCATACCATATACCAGTGAGAAAGGAGTTGCCCCAGTCGATGTGCGTACTGAAGTACGATAACCGTGTAAAGCATAAGGCAACATCTCATGCCAGTCTTTATACGTCACTACCATTTTCTGCACAATCTTCTTGATGTTCTTATTTGCTGCTTCAACAGCCTCATTCATCTTTGGACGATAGGGAGAAGAATTGTGATGTTCAATCTTAAAGCTCTGACATAGCTCCTTCATCATCTTGTTTTTCAAATTTGAACCATTATTAGTAATGATTCTCTTTGGGACTCCATACCGGCAGACGATGTCCTTCTTGATAAATCTGGCTACCACTTGTCGGGTGACGTTGGAAAATGAGGCTGCTCCACCCACTTCGTTAAGTAATCAATGGCAACCAAAATGAAACGATACCCATTGGAAGCAGTAGGTTCAATCTTTCTAATCATATCAATGCCCCACAT
Organism: Lathyrus tuberosus; assembly: GCA_022829125.1. NCBI lineage: Eukaryota > Viridiplantae > Streptophyta > Magnoliopsida > Fabales > Fabaceae > Lathyrus > Lathyrus tuberosus. The sequence continues at coordinate 7,310,042 of JALAZF010000082.1, read as the reverse complement.
AGAAAAAGTCCAAGGTGATGACAATACATTCAGAGGAGTAGGCGGTACATGCACCTTATCAGCATGAATCTGGCATTTGTGACATTTTCGGGCGTATTTAAAACAATCAGACTCCATAGTCATCCAGTAATACCCCGCTCTCAACAGTTTTCTGCCATAGCATGCCCATTGGCATGGGTACCGAAAGATCCTTCATGAACTTCCTCCATTAACAGGTTTTCCTCGTGTTCATCAACACAACGTAGCAAGACCATGTCAAAATTCCTCTTGTATAACACATCATCTTTATTTAGAAATAAATTTCCCGCCAACCTCCTTAGAGTCTTCTTATCTTTGGTGGATGCACCCTCTGGATACTCTTGACTCTTCAGAAAAACCTTAATATCATGATACCTTGGTTTGCCATCTGATACATCTTCAATTGCAAACACAAAAGCTGGTCTATCTAGACGCATGATTCTGATCGAAGGAGCTTCATTCCAACGATTCACCTGATACATTGAAGATAACGTTGCCAACTCATATGCCATCTGATTCTCCACCCGAGGTATATGATGGAAATCGACTCTGTCAAAGAACAGTAACAACCTTCTGGCATAGTTGTTATAAGGCACCAAATTTGCTTGACGAGTTTCCCATTCACCTGTAATCTGATTAACTACCAACGCGGAATCACCATAAACATCGAGGTTCTTGATTCTCAAATCAATCGCTTCTTCTAACCCCATGATGCATGCTTCATACTCCGCCTCATTGTTGGTGCATATGAATGCTAATCGGGCAGTAAAAGGTATATGAGAACCCTTCGGAGTCGTAATGATTGCCCCGGTTCCGTTACCGTATGAGTTAACAGCCCCATCAAAGACTAGCTTCCACTGGGATTCAATTTCAGGTCCTTCATCCTGCAAAGGCTCTTCACAATCTTTCATCTTCAGATACATAATGTGTTCGTCAGGGAATTCAAACTTCATTGGTTGATAATCCTCGATTGGTTGTTCAGCAAGATATTCTGACAGAACACTTCCCTTAATGGCCTTTTGGGAAACATATTGAATATCCTATTCTGTCAGAACCATCTTCCAATGGGCTATTCTTCCAGAAAGCGCCTACTTTTCAAACACATACTTGATCGGATCCATCTTCAAAATCAAGAGGGTTGTGTGGTTTAACATATACTGCCTCAAATTCTTAGCTGCCCAAGCGAGTGCACAACATGTTTTCTCCAGCATTGAGTACCTCGACTCACAATCAGTAAACTTTTTACTCGGGTAGTAGATGGCGTGCTCTTTTCTACCTGACTCGTCGTGTTGACCGAGCACACACCTCATTAAGTTCTCAAGAACCGTAAGATACATAATCAATGGCCTTTCTGGCACTGGCGGCATAAGGACCGGAAGTTCCTACAAATACTCCTTTATTTTTTCAAACGCTTTTTGACAATCCTCGTTCCACCTGACCTCTTGATCTTTTCTTAGCAACTTGAATATTGGTTCACACGTGGTTGTAAGATGAGAGATGAATCTAGAAATGTATTTCAACCTCCCTAAGAAACCACAAACCTCTTTTTCTGTTCTTGGTTCAGGCATTTCTTGTATAGCTTTTACTTTAGCAGGATCAACCTCAATACCTTTTTCGCTGACAATAAACCCAAGTAATTTCCCAGATCTCACCCCAAAGGTGCACTTGTTCGGATTCAACCTCAGTCTGAACTTTCACAACCTCTCAAACAATTTCTGAAGATTCACCAGATGCTCTTCCTCCATTTGTGAATTCGCAATCATGTCATTAACATAGACCTCGATCTCTTTGTGAATCATATCATGAAAGAGATTCATCATCGCCCGCTGATAGGTTGCCCCAGCATTTTTCAATCCAAAGGGCATCACCTTGTAACAGAAAGTCCCCCACGGTGTTATAAACATCGTCTTCTCCACGTCCTATGGGGCCATCTTGATTTGGTTATACCCAGAGAAGCCATCCATGAAGGAAAACACGGAATATTGAGCAGTGTTGTCCACTAACACGTCAATGTGAGGAAGCGGAAAATCGTCTTTTGGGCTTGCTCTATTCAGATCTCTGTAATCAACACACATCCTAACCTTACCATCTTTCTTAGGTACAGGTACAATATTAGTAACCCACAGAGGATAATTTGTTACAGCAAGAAACCCAGCATCTAACTGTTTCTGAACCTATTCTTTAATCTTGACAGCCATAACTGGTTTCGTCCTTCTCAGCTTCTGCTTAACCGGAGCACATCCTTATTTTAGCGGCAACCGGTGTACCACAATGTCGGTGTCGAGCCCAGGCATGTCTTGGTAAGACCAGGCGAAGATATCCACATACTCTTGGAGCATTTCAATCAATCTTCCCTTGACAGTATCTTCCAAAGCAACCCCAATCTGTACCTCTTTCTTTGCATCTGCGGTTCCCAAGTTAACAACCTCAATTTCCTCCTGATGAGGCAGAATGACCTTTTCCTCCTGTTTTAACAGCCTGGCCAATTCCTCGGGTAATTCACCATCTTCGTCAGTCCTCTCTTCAGCCTGATATATGGGATTATCGAAGTCATATCGAGCCATAGCTGAATCATGATGGGTGGAATCTGAACAAGAAAACCTGCATGATTGATGATTTATGTTTATTATGGATGCATCAAACAAAAACACATTTCCATTTTGCTGTGGTTTTAATGCAAAAATAAAAAACAGAAAAATAGGGGATCAAATCATTTGAATGCGAAAACGTCCTTTATTAACGATAAAGAAAAAGCATACAAAAACATTCAAGCCCTACAAATAAGAATCACTACGTCTTGGGCAGAACATAGGATTAACATAGATGACAAACAGGAGCAATTACTCTAGTCCGGTCACTTGAATGGCTCTCTCTGATGACTAGTTGTGAAGACTTTGACCTGGAACACAGGGGCAGATCCAACTATCCACATCACAATCATTATCCCCATCTTCATCAATAGCATTGATTTTGTCAAAGAACACACCAGCACTTGTGAAACGAACTAGACCATAGAACTTGGGAGGCTCTTCAGGATGCTTGGGTGGCTTATAACCTAGTCCATGAGTATTCCGATTTTCCTGGACATCAATAATCTGGCCCCACTTTTGTGAACCGCCGACTTCAACCACGACCCGTGCATCCTTGAAGGAAGACATAAAAATCTCCGACTGATGTACCACTGTAGCCTGTTCTACCACTTCAGGTTGGCTGACTTCCTTGAGAGATTCCTCAGGGATCTTTACTGCTTCAAAAGCCTGACATAAAGTTTCATGTATTTCGCCATCTACCTCCACATACTTGAAAGTAGATAGCTGGCTTATCATGATATCCTCTTCTCCACAAACCGTCACCACATGTCCGTCTACCATATACTTTAACTTCTGATGCAATGTAGATGTCACATCCCCAACACTGTGAATCCATGGACGGCCCAGCAGGCAGCTGTAAGCAGGTTGGATGTCCATGATATAGAAGGTAGGATCGAAAACCTCTGGCCCAACCTTAATTGGTAGTACAATCTCTCCGAAAATAGATCTCTTTGAGCCGTCGAAAGCGCGCACCACCAAATCACTTGGTGTACGTATCAACCCACGAGTGTCCACTTTCATCAAGGTTTTCTTAGGCAGAACATTCAAAGAGGATCTAGTATCCACAAGCACATGAGACATCAACGATCCACGACACTCAACAGAAATATGCAAGGCATTATTATGGTTTCTCCCAGCTGGAGTCAAGTCAACATCAGTAAAACCCAAACCATTGCCTGCATTAACACGGGCCACTACCCCCTCCAAATGATTAACTGAGATCTCCTGGGGTACGTAAGCAGCATTCAGTACTTTCAGCAGTGCGTTTCGGTGTGCCTCGGAACACAATAACAGGGACAGGATAGAAATCTTAGACGGAGTCTGATGCAATTGATCAACAATTTTATAATCACTTTTCTGAATCTGTCTCATAAACTCTTCTACATTCTCTGAAAAAGAATTATCAATCGGCTCTGCCGCGGAGTCATTCACTACTGGCGCTTGCACAAAATTATCTACAATCTGCTTTCCTTTGGCTTGTCTAGAACTACCAGCTTGATCATCAGAAGAGATAAAGACCCTCCCACTTCTCGTGATAGCCCCTACCTCATTACTATTTTCAACACAAGAGCTCACTACAGAAGTTCCCACCAGTTCTTGTTTCTGTCCATTAACGAACACTTCGGCTCCATAGTTCCAAGGAATGGCCTTGGTGCTCTCATATGGCACGGGTCCGGGAGCTGTAATAATAACCGGTGCTGGTCTTACCTGCCCTGAAATAGTGATTGTTTTGAAAGGGATAGTAATGGTAGCAACCTCATTTTTCCTGCTAACAACTTCTTTCTGTTGGTCACACCGGTCAAACTGCAATCGACCTTCATCTATCAACTTTTGAATTCCTGACTTCAACAAACCACACCCATTCATTTGCCACATACAATCTGAACAATTCTCATCACATCTGGGGGACACCCCACCTCTCAATAACCTCTCTTTTACCACCATCAAAGGAGTCCTTAATTCATTAACATCCATAACCAAATTCAAAGATTCATTCTCCTCTAACACCGCATTAACCCTCGGCCCACCATGGTTCGGCATTGGGTTTTGGATGACATTTGGCGCGTCATTTAAAAAGTTTATGGCCTTTGAGTCCACCAAGTCTTGGACTTTATGCTTAAAAGCTTTGCAGTCCTCAATATAGTGTCTGGGTGCCCCAAAATGAAAGTCACAGTGGACGTTGGGATTATAACCCGGAGGTGGATCACCAACAATAGGAGCTAGAGTCCTCTTCTAAATTAACTGTAATTTCATTAAATGTTGAAACAACTGGGAATAAGGCAACGGTGGAGTATCAAAGTGCCTATTCTGCTTACGCCTTCTTTGATACTGAGGTGTTGCTTGAGGTGGAAGTGCTACAGGGATAGTTACTGAGGCCACCTGCTGACTATAGTTCTGGCGTTGCCTCTCCTTACCTCGGTAAGACGACACAGAATTTGCTTCCTCCTTCTTCTTTAAATTCCCATAAGGTTTCTTCCCCTGAGCAGAAGACGACCCACCATTACCTGGTACTTTCCCAGCTTTGATTCCACCCTCTAACATCTCCCCAACCATGATCAAATCAGCAAACTTGCCTGACATGCAAGGTAACCGTTTTTTATAATAATGTCCCGGCAAAGTATCCATAAACAGATTCAGCATCTCCTTCTCCAACATGGGCGGCTGTACCCTTTCCGTTAGCTCACGCCATCTCTGCGCGTATTCCTTAAAGCTTTCACTGCCCTTTTGAGACATATTCTGTAGCTGGGTCCGATTGGGAGCCATATCAGTGTTATATTGATAATGTTTGACAAACGCTTCCACCAACTCCCTCCAATTACAGACATGGCATCTCTCCAATTGCATATACCATTCTAAGGATGCCCCAGACAGGCTGTCCTGAAAGAAATGCATCAGCAATTTCTCATCTTTAGAGTACGCGGCCATCTTCCTCGCATATGCCTTGACATGCGTCTTGGGACAAGTGGTACCATTGTATTTCTCAAAAGTGGGCACCTGAAATTTGTGCAGAATTACAACACCGGGAACTAGCCCCAAATCCTCCAGATCCATACCTACAGAATTCTGATTCACCACACCCCTTAGTTGTTCTTCAATCAGTCTGAACCTTTGGTCATTATCAGCTTGAGGACCAGCGTCCCCGCCTGGCATAGAGAAAACGTCATCTTGTTGGTCTTCGAAACGACGACCCTGAACAGCACAAACACTTCCTCCACCCACAACAGAAGGAATCACAAGCTGCTCTCCTCCGCCCGGAGGGATCAGAACACCAGGAATAGGGATCTCTACACCCGCAGGACCTCCCTGAATACCGTTACCAGCGACTCCATCGCCCGGAGGAATGACGCCATTATGGACTCCGCCATGAAGAACCCCGTCTTCATCCACTCTTGCCACCAAGGGTTGGACCAGAGTCCTCAGTTGCTCTTGCCCTTGGGCAACACCTTGCATCAATTCCATGAATTGGGTCGTGCGAGCCTGCATGGCGGCCATCTCAGCTTGCATTTGCTCCATAATTCTCCTCTGATTTGATCTAGTAGAATATCGGTGAATTGGCTGGTTATCAATCCTGCCTACAACCAAGTAAAGGTTAGAAAAACCCGGGACGAGTACCTGCTATGCAAAAATAATTATGATTATGCAAATGCAAATGAACATGCTTGAATCTTTGCAGGGCGATCCACCCCTTGATTCCAGTTTAAAGACAAGATGGAATAAAACTTTTGCTCATATATCAGAGAAAATCACTGTCAGAGATTACAACCCAAGATAATAAGTCTGAAACAAGAGAAACGAAGATCCCGACCAACAATTCTGGTGGTGATCCAAAATACAAAGAAAGAACAAACTACAGAGTATTATCAACTGCCTAAGCTAGAGCCTTCACCCCTAGGCTTTTTCACTTTAGCTCGTATCTTCAGCTCTTCTATGGTTGTTATGGCCTCATTCAGTGGTTCCTCAAATGCGTGTCTTTGGAACGTCCCTGATAAGATCTCCTCATCTTTCTTCCTGAGCTTCAACTTCAGACTCTCAATCTTCTCCAAATACTTATCCTCTTTCTGTTTGTTGTCTGTGATTGTTGTATTCTGACAAGCATTGAACCTGTGAGTTCTTAGTGAAGCTTTGGCCAAGTCTTCCTTCTTTGACTTCAGAACCCTGCTAACACCCTTTAAGGCTTGTCCTACCTTTTGTCTAGTTGTGATTTCATCGGTCAAGTCTTTTTCTTTCTCGGCGAGCAGCCCTGTTTTCAACTTGGCAACGTGAACAGCTTCACCTCGCTCATGCTTCAACTGGTAGATTTCTCTTTGCAGCTCACCATTCTCCTCTCGAAGCTTCTCTTTTTCAGCCCACAATTTGTTATACTTCTCTATCTTCACTGTGCTTGGTGGCTCAATCAACAGAGGGTACAAAGGCGGCTCTATTGGGAAAGGAAGAAGCTCCTCTTCTGCCCTTTTCCGAACCCACTCCACATACGGAGAGAAAGCTTGGTTGTTACACTTCCCAAAGAAAGTCTTTCCTCTCTTAAAAACTTGCTTCCAAGTGTTCACGACTTTCCTTACCATCTCTTGGTCTACAGTGCCATTGAAAAACAAGGATTCTCTGATATCTTGTTCCTCAGGGGGAGTCTTCAATGCATACCACAATTGTCTGATAGCAAGGGAAGGGTTATAATTAATTCCTCCTTTGCTCCCTATTAAGGGTACATTTGGGAATCCTCCGCAGTTGAAAATGAGCTTAATCCCTAGCAAACTGTGATTAAACCAAACGATGTTGTCAGCAGTCAATCCCATCAACCTCTTAGACCACTTCATAGAATCCCTTGCATCAACAAAAGCCCCAGCTTTAGGGAGATGACTAAAAAACCATGTGGACAGGAGCGGCGCGCATCAACTTACAGTCCTTCCTCGTCTATTTTCGTTCTTGTAGTGGACTGAATGATACACGTCACCAAGAAGGGCAGGTACAGGGTTTCTCAAGATGAAAATCCGAATTGCATGCATGTCAACAAGCTCCGAATTGTTGGGGAATAGGACAATCCCATAAATGCAAAGAGATAAAATAACTTTGAAAGCATACCAATTTCTCTCCTTAGCATATGAGCTGGCTTGGTCAAACAGAAACTTCAAAGGGAGGCCTTTAAATCCTTGCTTGTCAATAACATTGTTACTCAGAATGGATTCCCCATGTGAATAGCAGTCGCCGTCTCTTCCAATCCTTGCTGTTCTTCAGAGAAGAAAGGTATCCTCAGCTTGATAGAGATTCCCAAAATAAATGAGAACTCCTCTAAGGTTGGAGCCAATACATAATCTGGAAAAGTGAAACAACGTAAAGGAGGGTCATAGAATTGAAGGAGTGTGTGAATGGCATCGTGCTCTTCTTGTGAAATATTTCGGACAACCTTCAATATCTTCCCATATTCCTCCTTGAACTTGGCATGGATTTCAGGATCAGTCATACTAATCATCTTGTGAATCACCTTCAGAGCCGAATCTGGGAACGTGTACGCTACATTCTTCTTCCTCTGAGCATCCATGACGAGAACACCTCAACAACCGAAATCAAGGGTAAGATGCAAGTCCTGAAAAATGTCAAACATGTTAGAATGCAAGAAATGATGCAAATGCAAACATGGGATCAAGGTATCACTGCTCTAGACACGTGTTGTGTTCTTAACTGAACAAGAACCACAACCCAGAAAACCAGAATTCCAGAACATCGGACCACTGAGATAACCAGAAAACCAGGTAAATAACCATACACTGTCGAGAAATCCAGAAAACCGGGTAGGGTGAAGGTTTCGGTTACCTGCAGACCTGCAAACACCCATCCCCTCTCACATGTGGGTTCTAGAAAACGGGATCCTCAGTCTCGGATTCTCGATTTGAGATGCAACAGTACATTCATCCCTCGGGGTACAATACTATCGCCAAACAAAGAGGTCGTCCACTGATTCCCCCAAAAACGAGGTCATCCTATGCAAGTTCCCAACATTGGGTCCTCGGGTCGACAAGTGTAATGGGTTTGCAATTTCTGGTATGCCATTATCACATGTCGGGAGGAGAGGCGTTGCTGAGTCCTTGGAAGAAACGGTCGCCAGAGTCGACAGCTCTCTAGATCAACACCCTGAAATGCGCAAGACACGCACGTCAGAATATCTCCCAAGATAGCCTCGTCTAGATGTGAATTTCGTGAACACCAAACGTACCAAGACAGCGCGTAGGTCCCACTACTTTCCACTCTAGTCCTAAGTGTATACTCAAGCCTGTGTATTGGGCTTATCTCTCAAAGAATCCCAACCTGCCAAACAGAAAACCAGCACAGCACAGTACAGTCCTGCATAATAATGAAATGCAATGCAATAAATATGGTAAATACAGTAAAATAGTAAAACAGTAATACAGTAAAATAAAGCACAACAGTAAACACCCAATGAAAATAAACAAACAAGCGCTAGGATTGACTCAGAAGAGGGGATGAACCAGCAAGAGGTCAACCTGTCCCCAGCAGAGTCGCCAGCTGTCACTCCCGAGGATTTTCATCCATGGTACAAACAAGAAAGTGGCGCGGAAAACAGAGTCGCCAGCAATGTGTATTTATCCCAAGAGAGGGAAAGGAAACACTGCGTAAACCTGAGGGAAGGGAAATAGTATGGTCTCGCGACCAAGAGAAACGGGTAAGGGAGTCGGTTACGCGAAGGGAAGGTGTTAGCACCCCACACGTCCATCGTACTCGATGGGATCCACGCTTGTTGTCTCGATCAAAGGGTGTCGTCATCTGGAGCTCCACTGCTGCTGGAACGGGAACAGAACGGGAACGGAAAAGAACAAAGAAACGAGGGAGAAAAGAAAAAGAAGTGACTCGATAGGACATCTCTCGTCCTATGCCTACGTATTCCTTCATGCAATGGGAAAGTCAGAGTCAACGTAGTTCGGACATGAACTAAAGGGGGAGGTTGCTCGCCAAGACATCACCGTCTTGTGCCTACGTATCCTCAATCGGACTAGAGAGAGGAAATCAGAGCAGTCGTAGTTCGACCTAACGAGGTCGGTTAGTGTTTTTTATGAGCGACGTTAGATTTGCGTCCGGCAGTTAGGGTCGATGCCTGTTTGCGACGAGACGGAAGTAACGTGCCCTTTTCTGAAAATGGTTTGAAACTTAACAATCCCGAAGGATAAAAAGATTTGAGTTTGTTTTTTTTTTTTTTTTTTAGACAGAAGTGGATTGAAGTTAGTTCATAACTTGCATTGCACCAAAGTCTATAATGTAGGAACGAATGCTTAGCAAATCGTTCCAAGATGGAACGTCCACCAAACACTCTAGAAAAATGAGAGGAAACCCCTCATTCCTCACTTCCCACATGCAAGGCTCATGCGCAATACACGTTAATTTTATTAAGTGTTTTAGAAGTGTTATGAGATGACAAGAGAAGACTCAAGGGGAAAAGAAAAACTCTAAGGGGAAACTAAATGCTCCTAATGTTATCATGCGAAGGTGGCCCTATAGTTGAGTTCAAAGGGGAACATCTACCTAAGTTAGCATGCAAAGGAAATCCAAATTCTAATCCTACTCCAAGCTTAATCGGAAATTAAGTTGGACTAGGTAGCTCTAAGGGAGTAAATCCTAGACTTAAACAAGTCTTGAGATTCAAGGGAAGAAAAAGAGTGAAAGAGATGAAGAAGAAAAGGCGAATAGACAAAAACAGCAACTACCACAACGCATCTGCACCAAAACACCAGTAAAAAGCAGCACACAAGCAAAACAGCTTATAACAGCACACAATCAGCACAAAAGAAGGTGTAAAAACCAAACAGCAGCACATACAACAACATATGTGCACATAAATAGCAGTAGAAAAATAGGGCAGCATGCATTCAAAAATGATTCACTCATGGAAAAACAAACATGCATCAAGTATGACATATTCTTCAATCGAACATGCCACAAACCATGGTAAACAACTCTCGAAACCATCATGAAAGCATGCATATCATGAGGAAGCACATCATTAGGCATATGAACAAATCAAGTGAAGCATGCATCTCACAAAATTAGGTGAACAAGCAAACACAAAGTAATTCAGCAACATAAGCATCAATCAACAATTATCGTGCTCAAGGAGTATGCGCTATGTGTTCATGGCATCAAGAATGCAGTGCAATTGTGTTAATCGATTAACAACTCTTATTACGCACATTTTTCACTAGTTAATCGATTCACCTAATTGCACTGCAATTGGTTAATCGATTAACACTATAAAATCACCACAAAATCAGTTTGAAAAGTCACTTCCAGCAGCAAAAGCACTTATGCAATCATCTCCAATGATCATGTAATCAACAATGCACGAAAATTAAGTTCAGAAACATCATTCAAACATCACTTAAATTCAATAATCATCAACATCAACAATCAAGATCAACCAAATGAATCAAAACACATCAAAATTCATGGATCTACATTGTATAAGTTGTAATTAAGCTAAAATGAGTATGGATCTGAAATTAACCAACCTATAAAGCTGAGATTTGTTTTGGTGATTGTTGTAAACAGAAATGGATGAATTCAAGTAGAGAAATCCAAGATCCACAAGCTTCTTGCACTCAAAAGTTGAAGATCCAAACAATAAGCAACCAAAGCTCCAAAAGCACTTCCAAAAAACCACTTCTGAAAATTCAGAACCAGATCCAAACGAAAATCCAAATTGAAAAGCTGAAATGCAGTGATGATGAGAGGTTTTGGCTCAAGAATTAACAAGTTCCAATGAAGAACTTGTTAATCTTTGAAGGAGAGCTTTGAGTGTGGTTGAAAATGGAGTTGGAGAATGAAAAAGTGAGAGTGAATTGAGAGAAAATTCTAAAAATGTGAGTAAAAAATGATCTAGATTCTAGAGGTTTGGAATGAATTGGTTTAAATAACACCTAGGTTAGGAGTTAAGTTTGGGTTGGGAGTGAGGTTAAGTGAGTGGAAATTGGGATGATATGTGAATTAGGAAAGGAAATGTGGAATTGGAGTGGAAAGAATTTGAATTTTTGAATGGAAAATCAAGTCTCTAGATCCTTCTACTGATGTGTAGAATTAAAGTGGGTGATTAAAAATTGTATTAAAAGAAACAGCTCTGAAAATGTAGCATTTGGGCAAAATTCACTATGGTTAATCGATTAACCTAATTGCACTACAATTGGTTAATCGATTAACACATTCAAATTTTGAATTTTTGCGCCAAAAGGAGGGAAACTTGGATATTCATCTGGTTCTACCCGTTCTAAACCACGATAGACCTCTGAAACTTGCCATTTGATATTACCACGGGACTACACTTGAAATATGTTGTGAAATGTTTTATTTGCACTCAGATTAAACTGCTGCTAACAACTTTCTGGTGCTGAATAACTTATCAAAAGTTGACTACCGGAGTTTCTCATCATCAAGTCATTTAATGAGAAAAATAAATGCTCAAAAAGACTTGGAAAGCTATCTGCTTGGCCTTGAACACTATTAAAAATCATACTGGAACTGATGACGTTGTGCTGCTAGAGAATACCTTGATCCCATGCCCAAAAGAAATATGTAAATGCAAAAATGACAATGCAAATGAAATGAAGCATAAGCCAAAAGGGTTAGAAACGCTAGGGCAAATTTCGAGGTGCTACAACTTGTAGAGACAACTCTTGCTCTCACAATAATTCTAAGTTTTCACCATTTTTCATTTGAAACCTTGATAATGTAAGCATCACAACTTAATGAGTTTTAATCCAAATGAGGACTTCTTGGACATTTTGGAAAGGTGGGATTGCCCTCTACAATTTTCATGTTAGAGGTTTCTCAATTCAAGGCTTGGAAGTCACTCAAAATTGGCCATGAATATTGATGCATAGACATTTCAAAAATAACTTGGAAAAATTCTAAGTTTTTGAATTTCACAACTTGAAACCTCCAACTTTGGGACACCATAACTCTCTCAAAAATGATCCAAATGAGGCAAACTTTACATGGTTGGAAAGCTTGGAACAAGCTCTACAACTTTCAAGTTTGGAGAAAATTGAAATGGAGCATGTATCATGATGGAAATTGGCTTTGAATGTAGCTACTAAACAATGAAAACTTGCCAAAAATAGTAAGTTCCTTAAGAACCCTAATTTCCAATTTTTGCAACTTTTCACAATTCTTGATTTTTGATGAATCCTTGAACATTCTTTGACCAAATCTCATCCATTAATCATATTTGACTTGGAAATCACCATGTTGACCTCAAAAAGTCAGGAGTTGACTTTTTCACTGCACAGTTGACTTTATCCCCAATTCTACTGATTTTAAATCCTCTAAACAATTGCCAACCCTCTGAATCAAATTGATGGAAAATCTTCCATTCCTAGACACTTGGGAACATATGGAATACCATGGAATCAAGTCTTGGCCAAAAAATCCGAAATAAACTGATTTTATCCAAAACCCTAATTTTGGTGCCCACGGTCTAGGAGAAATTGACCCAAGCTCAAAACTCAAATTCATCTGACTATGATGTGGGATCTCTTAAAAAAAGATAAAATGTGCCACTTGATGATGATAAATCTCCAAAAATCTTGCCCATGGGAGTGTTACATTCGCAAATGTTCAAAACCCTAATTTAATGGTCAACAGATAGAGGGAAGTAATCCACTTGAAATCTCTTGCCAAACCTAATCATCTGATGAGGTGATGAACACATTAGGATACCTTGAGGCCTAAGAACCTATTGTAGCTCAAGTAATGGTGACATTAAGACCATCTCTCCCTTTGGTCTCTTGGACAATACACATGATCTCTTGCTTGAACCTCTGAAAAACATCTTCTCCCCTTGAGCTAACCTAGCCACCTTGATCTCATGCAAAAAACCAATGATATGCACAAATGATGATGCAAAATTAAATGAAACATAAGATAGTTTGAGTTAGAAACATGAGGGAAAATTTTGAGGTGTTACACACACAAAACAAAAACTTTAGTTTAGTACCTTCCCAAAAACAACAGAAAACCCCAAAACAACAAAAATAATTTCTCAACACTCCCAAAGGAAAAACTTTCCCAATCTACAACAGATAAACACAAGAAAGAATTTCAAGTTAACAGAAATACATGCAAAAGAAGGTTCCTATGGATTACCATAGATACACTGGGTGTTAATAGCTTCCCTTTGTATAACCAGACCCCTGATCTCTTAGGCCTTGCTTTACATTTATTTTTCTGTTATCTTACTTGCTTTCTCAATATATATATATATATATACCATCTGCTATCATATTATTTGATACCTGTGTTTACATTACTGTTATCTGGGAATGCGATTGATATCCATGTGGTGAGTCCAAGAGAACATTAAGATAAGTGGTGGCGTATTCAGGGAGGCTTATAGGGATTGAATCCCGACCAAGCTAACTTGAGAGTCTACCGAATCAGTGGAGGTGCCCGCGTGGAATTACCACTGTTGAACGAGCATGTCGTGAAAGCATTGTTTTTTTCCATTGCGTTACCCTTGAAGCTGAGGATTAGTAGACACTTAACCATTTGACCATTAGGTAGTGCGGTGACTATCGGGAATAGTTGATATGCGATACTACCCTCAAAGGAGATTCATCTTGGGATATTACAACTCTCATGAGTCAATCGGTTTGCTGTTAATACCCTTAAGAGGGGTCAATGATTTTGGGAACCTATGTTAGAACCCGTTCTATAGGTACAAAAGTTGGCCTTTAGTACACAGCTTTGGGGATGGGTAGATCCATGGCTCCATGCTCGTGACGATGAACCCCTAAACCCATGTTTTCAAATGTTTTTGTTTGCTGCATTCATGCATCCATGCATTCATTAGAAAACCTTTTTCAAAACAAGAAAAAAATATTTTTCTAAAAGAACTAAAACAATAATTGCAAATATCAGAGGTTGCGTTATGGATTTTGGAAGAAGAAAAACGCACAAGCACACCTTCAAGGCTCCAAAACTAGAAGACCTACGGAAATTAGGAAGGATGATTACTAATCCCGAAACTTTCAGAGCTAAACACGGTTGAAGGAATCCTGTCTACACTAGTTCAGTTCTACGATTTGGTTTACCACTGCTTCACTTTCCCGGATTATTAACTTACACCAACACGGGAGGAGTACTCCCACCTGGTTGATTTACCTATCACTGATCAAGATCCATTTTTTGGACTGGAAGAAATTCCAAAAGATCAAGCCATTGCAAGAGCAATCTCTTTGGAAGAGTCAGAAATCAGGACTTACATGACCACCAAGGGAGGAATCCAGGGTTTACCAGCTAAATTCCTAATGGAAAAAGCTCTATAATTTTCCAGTATAGGAAACATAACCGCTTTCGAAGACGTCTTTGCTCTACTCATGTATGGGTTATTCCTCTTTCCTAAAATTAACAACTTCATTGACACCAATGTTGTTAAGATATTCTTAATTGGGAAACCAGTCCCAACCTTGCTCGCGGATGCTTATCATTCTGTACACTTAAGAAATTTGTACAATGGAGGGATGATTACATGCTGTGTACCATTACTCTACAAATGGTTTATTTCCCACTTGCCTAAGTCTACTGCTTTTTGGGATCACAATAGTAATCTGCGATGGCCGCAGAAGATTATGTCTCTTACCAATTTAGACATAGATTGGTATAATCGGATTTACGAAGGGATAAAGATCATCGACAAATGTGGAAATTTCCCTAACGTACCCCTCATTGGTACAAATGAGGGATCAACTACCATCCAATTTTATCTCGCCGTAAACTTGGATACCCAATGATGAATATCCCACACAATGTTCATCTGGAAGGTCTTTTCTTCAAGGAAGGGGAAAATGACAGGGCATTAAAGAAATAAATAGTGCATTCCTGGCAACATGTTCACAGGAAGGGGGGAGAGTCCCTAGGGAGGCCAAACTGCATCTCTACAGAACCCTATCTCCACTGGGTGAAAACTAGAGCCATCAAACTGAGGATGCCATACCCTCGTCAAGAAGTTTTTCCATTAAAGGAATTTGTCCTTTATTTCATGTCTGATATGGAAAAACTCCAGATCGCTCTCAACATAGTCCATGGCGAGAAGAACTCTTGGAAGAACAAGTACCAGATTCTTAATCTGAAATGTACTAAGATCCAGGAACTGCTGAAGGAAAAGGATGCTCTGATTGAGATATTAGATCAGCATGCCATAGAAAGTCAGGAGGAACGAAGAAATTTGCTCACTCATTTCACTTCGCAAAGGATCGTCGAACCAACAACAGCTGAAGGGACCCGATCGAAGAAAAGGAAAATTCAGGAACCAGCATCTGAGCTTTCAACAGAGAGAACTCAGGATCCATAGGCCTATTTTTTTTCCTTCTCACAATTTGTAAAATACTGTACTTTTCCCTGTAAAATACTGCAATTTTTCGAGTTCAATAAAAGGGTCTCCCCCCGCTATGTGATATTTGCAATATAATTGTTAAAAGTTCTTTTGAAAACAAAAACTAAAAAACAGATCATTCTCATTCTTTGCATATCATTAATCATTCTCACATAGCACATTTTTGTCTTTGAGTCTCACATATGTGTCGCACTCTAGAGTCAAACTTTCTCATTCATACAATACTCGGGCCAATCCACAAAAGAAAATGGACGATCTCGAGGAAGAGAACAGAGAGCTGAAAGAATAAATTACCGCTCTAAAGGAGAGTTTGGAGAAACTCCACGACACCATGCAATCCCTGGCAGCAGCCCAGAAACAACAACATCAAAGGACTGTGATCTCGAAGATTACATCTACTCCAGCATTTGAGACACCTGGAAATCATCCTCGGTACAACATGCCTAAAGGTTTCCCCTGGGGCATGCCTCTCAACTTTATACTTGAAGGATACATCCCACCGATCACTGAAAACCCGGAAGCCGTAGCAGGAACCGCCAGACCTGAAGGTTACAAACTTTAGGTCAATGAAGATGTAAGGATTACAACACAAACTCCTGAAGGGTACAAACTTCATGTCACTGAAGTGCCAAGAGTTACCGCTGTAATGTCTATACCATAACCGGTGGTACACACTATCCCGGAGGAACAAATTTTGCAGGCCACTTCTGGCAAAAACGAGGAAGTATATGAAAGAATGAATGAATTCCAGGAGTAGTTCCTGGAAATGCAAAAGGAACTGCATGCCATTCGCGGTTAGGACTTGTTTGGTAAATATGCCGCCGATCTCTGTTTGGTCCCTAGTGTAAAAATACCGCACAAATTCAAGGTGCCCCGACTTTGAAAAATACAAAGGCAACTCTTGACCTCAAAGTCATTAATGTATGTTCGGAAAATGTCTACCCAGACAGAAAACCAGTAGCTACTAATCCATTACTTCCAAGACAGTTTAACCAGTGCCGCACTCAAATGGTACATGGGTTTAAACCGCACCAAGATTAGTACTTTTAGAGATCTTGGGGCAGCCTTCGTTCAATAGTATAAATACAACTTGGACATGGCACCAGATAGGGACCAGCTCAGAGCAATGTCATAAAAGGATAAAGAAACCTTCAAGGAATATGCTCAGAGATAGCGTGAAATCGCCGCCCAGATCTGTCTTCCTCTCGAGGAAAAGGAAATGACAAAGATCTTCCTGAAAACATTAAGCTCGTTTAATTATGACCGGATGGTCGCCAATGGACCTAATGATTTCACTGAAATGGTAAACATAGGGGTACGCCTTGAGGAATCAGTCCGAGAAGGACGATTGGTCAAAGATGCAGAGCCATCCAGCAGTACTAAAAGATTCGGTAGTGCTTTCCAAAAGAATAAAGAGCTAGATATTAGTAATATCTCTATGGGAAAGCAAAGGTGAAGGTATCAATCGATAGCAGCAGTAACTCCCGCTATCAACTCGGCGCCGACTCTGACTTATCAACCTCAGGTTGCTCAGAGCCAACCAAATCAACAACAATATCAACAAAGGCAACAACAGCCTCTTCAGCAGGCTCGCCCATAGTACAGTAACAATAATCGTACTACACGACCATCAGGGTTCGACCCTATACAAATGTTATATGCAGAGTTATTTCCACTTCTGCTGGACAAGGGGAATGTTCAAACCATAACTCCTATTACAATACCAGAAAATCCACCATTTTGGTTCAAAGCAGATCAAACTTGCCTTTTCCATCAAGGAGGATCAGGACATAACAATGAGAATTGCCTCAGCTTCAAGTCTGATGTACAAGAGCTCGTCAGGAAAGAGGTTTTATCTTTCAAAGATACTAATCTGAATGTTCATATGAACCTGTTACCATAACATGAGAAGACTACGGTAAACCTGATAGAAAGAGAATCTAGCATCGTTATCAAATTCACAATGTACGCTTACTGGGAACCAACCTAGTAAAAATGCATTGTAGACAAAGCGGGTATAACCATGTACCATCTCATAACTATCATCAGTGTGATATCTGTTCCAAGGACAATCAAGGATGTACCATAGTACAAAAAGCTTTGCAAGAGCAAATGGATCGAGGATGGATTCAGGAGCACAGGATTCGCGAAGTAAACATGGCCCATGCACATCCCAACATTGTTCAGAACCATGACATTCGTACAATGAACGTCAATCTAGTGGCAATGCATTCCAGACAAACTCAGTATTACAATTTGCCTCGACACGATTACAGCGCTTACCCTATCTGCTCAAAAGACAATCAAGGATGCTCTTTTGTACAAGACGCCCTCCAACGTCAAATGGATCTTGGATGGATCCAAGACTACCATGAAAGGAATGATCATCAAGTTAACATGGTTCAAATCTTTGACAACCACTTAATGAATACCAGTCTAGTGGGATTACATGCTAAGCAGGTCAGAATTAGTTTTCTGGCCTCACATGATTATCAAGACTGCAAAGAATACTACAAAATTGACCAAGGGTGTGCGCTTGTACAATGGATCTTCAACATCTATTAGACCACTAGTGGCTCCCAATCTACCAGGATGAAGACACACAACAAGTTAACATAATTAATGGGAATCCTGGAAGACACCAAAACAACACGTCCGTTTACCAAATCTGGTAAGGATGCACTGCATACAAAGCGGATATGGTCGTGTACCACCTCACAATTATAAACGTTGTGGAGTATGCACGAAAAATAACCAAGGATGATATCTTGTATGAGTAGCTCTCCAGCATCAGTTAGATCGAAAGGAAATTCAACCACGCTTGAATTCTGAATCAATTAACATGATACAAGATTGCCTCCCTGTTCAAAACAAGGACCAAGGACTACTAGACAAAAGCATTGTCATAGTCTCCAATCATGGAATAACAAAGGATGTTTGTACCATATTTCCTCTGCTCAATGAGACAAAAATCTCTCTTGACAATAGAAAAATTCCAAACTTAGAGCTGATCGAGGTTGCCTACACCGATCAAAAGACCTAAAAAACCTCTATGGTCGTCTACTTGCCGGGTCCAATACCGTACAAGTCAGAAAAATTTATCCCATACAAGTACGATGCAACGACCATAGAAAATGGAAAAGAAACTCCATTACCCTCCATTGTAAACATTGCCGACATCAGTCGAGTTACCTGGAGTGGTTGAATCTTCAACAGAAGAGTTGGAGAACCTGCCAAAGAAAAGGAACCTCAAGTCGAAGTTCCTAACAATCAAATTGGTCAATCCAGTAATCCAGAACCTGTATAGAACAACGATGAGATGTTAAGGCTCATCCAGAAAAGCGAGTACAACATTGTGGATCAATTGTTGCAAACTTCGTCTCGGATCTCTGTGTTATCTCTCTCGCTTAGTTCAGAAGCTCACAGGGAAGCTCTACAGAAGGTTTTAGAACAGGCCTTTGTAGAATAAGATGTGACAGTAGGGTAATTTGACAACATTATCTCCAACATCACTTCCTGCAACAACTCAGTGATGAACTTCCCGAGGAAGGCAAAAACCATAACATGGCACTCAATATCACAGTCAACTGCCAAGACGATGCTTTAGCCAGCGTACTGTTCGACATAGGTTCATCCTTGAACGTCATGCCAAGGTCAACTATGGTACGATTATCTTTTCAAGTTACTCCCATGAGAGGCAGTGAGATCATCGTCAAAGCCTTTAACGGATCCAGAAAAACAGTTATCGGTGAAGTCGATCTTCCCATAACCATTGGTCCTCACACTTTCCAAGTCAGTTTCCACATCATGGACATCCGAGCAGCATACAGTTGTTTATTAGGAAGACCTTGGATACACGGAGTCGGGGCAGTCACTTCGACACTTCACCAGAAGCTGAAGTTTGTCAAGAACGACAAACTAGTCATGCTATGCAGAGAGCAAGCTTTAATCGTGAGTAACTTATCATCATTCTCCTGCATAGAACCAGAGGAAATTATGGGAACTCAATTTCAAGCACTCTCGATGAGCAATGAGAATCTCCAAAACAAAGGAACGTTGATGTCCTCATATAAAGACGCTCTCAAAGTAATGGGGAGTGGTGACATAAAAGGATGGGGACAGATTGTAATTCCTGCTGATAACAAGACAAGAAAAGGTCTTGGTTTTTCTCTAACATGTGCCCTGACTACAAAGAAGGATGAAAGTTTTCGTCCCATTCAGGATTTCTTTCACATCAGAGGCTTCCTCTACCCAGTATCTCAAGAAGTCCCCACCATCGATGGGAACAACTCTTCTGATACAGATGAAGAGTGGAAATCTTATCTCAACGATGAAGGTTATATATCTCAGGAAGAAACATGCATGCCATTTTTCTCTCCAAAGCAAAGTCCCAAATATATACCAAGATCAGATGTCAGAATGATCTACGGAGATTGTGATCCTGAAGGATGTCGTGCTCCACCTGTAGCGTACGATTTTTGTCGGTGATGCGACCAACTTATTGCCATTGGTTTTTCCTCACCGCAATGGTAGGGATTGGGTGCTACTTTCTGATTTCTTATTTATCTTGTGAAGCTGGAAAGGAAAAGGAAAGTTATCTAAAACTAACCTTGCATGCAAATGTTTAACTGAACAAATGCTAAGCGAGATTGGGGAGTTCGGGGTCAGGTTATACAATGGAGAGTTGTCAATTACCCATCCTTTACATGGTTATTCATGGGTTGATTAGCAATAAATTATGCTTTCTACTTGATGGTGTTTGTCTGTAAATGGGAAAGTTTCTACTTTGTGGATGTTGATAGAGAGAGCATTTTTGTTGTTTTTCGGGTTTTTCGTTGTTTTTGGTAAGGTACTGGACCTAAGGTTTTTGATAAGTATGCTCGCTAAGATTTCACAATCTTATGCCTACGTATTCCCGTTAAAGAAAAAAACAAGGAAATCAGAGCAATCGTAGTTCCTCCTATTCTATGGGAGGAAAAGATGTTTGGTGTCTTGTTCAAAGCCCAAGAATGAAGTTAAAGGTTGAGTATTTGTGTCTTGTTCAAAGCCCAAGATTGAAGCTAAAAGTTTTGATTGAGAGAGAAATTGTCATCTCTAAAGGGAGATATCTCATATGTTTATCACAATTGTTTGGGTGATTGATTAATAAAGGAGGATTACTTTAACTGGAATGCATGGAGTCCAGCAATGCCATAATTTCCTTTATAGGGGATTTGTCGTGAAGGAGAAAACTTTAACTCTGTGTTGAGCAATGCCATTTTTCCTTAGGAAATTTTCATGCTAAGAGAGGGACATTGGCTTGGATGTAAATAATCCAAAGGCTTGCCACTTACAATAATTAGATGAAGTTTTACCAGGATAAGAGATGGACTACAACTTGGATATTTGAATCAAGAAGTGTGCCTCTTATAGAAGTTATCTGGGTTTAGGGTTTGTTTTGATTTTCTGTTTTGGTGTGTGATTGTACAGAGAAATGTCTTCTTGCAGAGAGATTGTTGATTTCCTCTGAGGGGATGTTGATTTTTTAATGCCTTGATCAAAGCCCAAGGTTGAAGCTAAGAGGTTGATTGACTCCACTGGGGAGATCATTATATAAAGCCTAAGAGGAGGCTGAAGGATGACTGACTCAATAAGAGAGTGTTTATCTGGTCTTGTACAAATCCCAAGATTGAGGCTGGAAGAGAGTTGACTCTTTTGGGGAAAGGTTTTATCTGTCTTGTACGAAGCCCAAGATTGAGGCTAAAGAGATTGACTCTGCTTAAAGAGTTTTTATATCTGTCTTGTACAAAGCCCAAGATTGAGGCTAAAGATTATGACTCCACTAGGGAGGACATTTATGGGTGTCTTGTACAAAGCCCAAGATTGAGGCTGAAAGAAAATGACTGACTCTACTGGAGAGATATTTATATGGTGTCTTGTTCAAAGCCCAAAGATTGAGGATGAAGGATTGTTGAGGGATGATCATTATACAATGCCTAAGAGGAGGCTGGTTGGGGAATTTCTTATATGAAGCCTAAGAGGAGGCTAACTTCTACTGAGGATTATTGAGATCCAGAGACAGGTCCAAATTGGGGAATCAACTCTTGTTGGGGATTGCAGAAGAGTTGAAATATCAGAGACCATGAGGTTCTGATTTTTCTGAGAGTTTACTGATAGTAAAATGACCCTAGATGGGGAAATTTAAAGTGAGAGTTTAAATATTGAGTTATGAAACTTGTGGATATTTTAACTCTGCTTGGAGATTGATCAGGTGATCAATGTTTTTTCATGTGCTTAGGAAGTTTGAAGGGGTTCTTTGAAATCCAATAGGGGATGAGACTGTTCAAGTCTACTAGTATGGAAATGATTTTCTTTGTGTGATGCCCAAGAGGAGGCTGATGTTTTAAGGGATGACAATCAACCATAAACTGGTTTGATATTTTGACTCTGGAAGACTGCTCTAACAAAGGATGACTAGGTTATGTCCTATCCCTTTAATAGGTCTCTGGATTCTTGTACTAAGCCCAAGAGGAGGCATGACAAATTCTAAGAAGCCCGAGGGTCCTTGTACAAAGCCCAAGAGGAGGCTGGGGATGCTTTTAGGAAGCCTGTGGGTCCAAACTTAAGAAAAGTTCAAGAAAGTTTTCACCGGGAATTAATCCTTTCTTTAATGAACAGTTCTAGGGTTTGAAGAAATTCAAGAGAAGTTTCACCGGGAATTAATACTCTCTGGGGGAAATGAATTTCTTTGACAATTTTCTAATAGTGACAGTCTGAGAAAAGTTTCACCAGGAATAATGCCTTTCTCTGTTCCATATTATATATGCCCAAGAGGAGGCAAGACTGTATCTGGAAATTCCTACGGGGAACTAATTTTGACTGTGTTGAAAAAGTGACCACTGGCTTTATCTAATCCTAGACCTAATTGTCGGGAAAAACTCTAACCATATATACAAGTATATATATATATATATATATATATATATATATATATATGAACAAGTATTTAAAAGAAAGCTAATAAAGATGATTGGGTCTTACACTCTATTAGAGGCCCAAAGTTTATTTTTGTACAAAAGATGGGGCTTACAACTCAGGGAGAGGCCTAGATGAATAATGATCGCATTGTTATTTTGAAAAGTGTACTGGGACTTATACAATGACTGAGGCCCAAATTATTCATGTACAAGGGGGTTGGGTCTTACACTCTATTAGAGGCCCAAAGTGTTTGAAAAAGAAGAGAAATGGGACTTACAACATAAGGGTAGGCCCAGATGATTTTGTTTTGAAATGGCGATCGCGCCGAGATTTTTGAAAACACAGTGGGACTTATACAATGATTGAGGCCCAAAAAAGTTTGTATTTACGAAGGGTTGGGTCTTACACTCTATTAGAGGCCCAAAGTGTTTAAAAAATAAAAAATTTAGAAAAAACCCTAATTTTGAATTTAAAAGATATAATTTTCAAAGGAAATTAAATAAAAAATGATATAAAATACCAATTATATTCAAAAACAAGTTGTACACTTTGAAAAATATTTTGAAAAAACATGTTTAATCACATGAAGGCTTGAAATTCATTTGAAATGAAAAATCAAAGTGGGAATTTCATTTTAAAATGTTTGAAAAAATAAAAATGAAATTAATTACAAAAATTTTAACTATATTAAATAAATAATATAAATTGGATTTGTTTGTAAAATAAAATAATTTAATATTTTTATGAATTTTGAGAAAAAGAATCAATTCAAAAACACAAATATTCAGAGAGAAATTAATTTTTGAATCAACTAACAAAAATATCAAAATATTCAAAAATTCAAACTTTTGAAAAAGGGCGCCAACGGTCAAGGAAGAACACGCGTGCACCCTGTTTCTGCAGATTTACGTTTTCTCACTTTTCTCCATGATTTCTCAATTGTTTTGCATGATTCAAGTATCAATCTTGTTCATTTTTGAACAAGGATCACAACCATATAGTTTAATTGCATTTATATTAAGTATGGAGGAAGAAATCAATGGAAAACCTCAAGAACCCTAATTTCAGCATAAACACAATGAAATTCCATACACGATTGATTCAAGGCAATTGATTGAGGGTTATTACTCTACATACATGTATAAACAAGATGGCAATTCAAAAATTCATTTATGATGCATGGATCATAGAGTTTGAAGGGTTCAGGCTTACCTCTTGCAGCTGGTGATCGAGCTTGATGATGGATGTGTTGCAAGTTGGTTCCAATGATCTGGACAGCTTCCTTAGATGCCAAGGATTGTGTTTGAATGCTTGGAGTGGTTTGAAATACGTTGGAACTTGATATGGCACCTCAACTGCAAATCTGCTAAAAGCTTGTGCAGATGGGGTATTACTTTTGGATTCTGATGTTCCTGATGTTGTTTATGTGTTTGAATCACATAAATATGATGTATGTAAGGTTTTTGCATCATTGGTTTGGACAGAAATGCTCTCTAACTCAAAACCCGATAGTGAATTGCAAGAGAAGGTGTTTTTTGGAGTGAAGAGAGAATTTGAGGAAAGCATCAGTTTGGGTGCTTTGGTGTACTCAAACTGATCACAAATGAGCTCTATTTATAGTAGAGCGACTTTGTTTTGGCTGCAATAGTGTTTGGCAACTGGTACAGGCCTTTGGCCAATTGTGGCATAAAGGTGTTCAAGTCTTCTCTAGCCATTGACTTGGGTCAATGGAGCAAGCCTATGGTCCTCTGATGCTTGAGTTCATCTTGACTCATTTGCAAGATTGTGGACTGATACATGCTAGCTCTATGCATCACATAAATGCTTGATGCTAAAATTGAACATCAAGGTTCATGTTATGATGAATTTGCACATGCTAAGTGGAATCCTTGACTCAATGATCCAAAGCTACTGATAGCATGTGATTCAGCAATGTTTATTCTTATTTTGGATGATGCCAAAGTTTGCAAGATGACAAACTTGAAGATGCAAATCGTGTGGCACAAGAATTGCACAAAATCTATCATGAAGACAATTTGCATCAAGGCACTTTGTGAGATTCATAACTCCTTGATCAAGTTGAGTTAGGGAAAGTTCTTGCACTCTTTAGAAAGCTTATGTATCCTACTTTAACATGATGTCCAACTTTGGTCTTGAATAAACTTGCATTACATTGGAAATTGGCCTCAATGTTGGTGAAAATTGAAACAGATCCTGATTTTTTTGGAAATTTCACTAAGTGTTGAAAAAGTGGTCATTTTCACTTTTTGTGATTTTGATTAATCCATATCTTAGAATCCATGAGGAATTGGAATGAGGTGTAGTTGACATATTTAAAGTACGCAAGATGAAATTTAATTTGAGATTTGGATGGGAGAAAAAGGCCTTATGGTTTAGGAGTTATGACCTTGCAAAGTTGGTACAAAATCACTTTTATTTCATAACTTAGAAAATTTCAAGTTTCCTATGGTTGCCCCTTTTGCAAGAAACCTCACTTTTCTTGATTTTTATTGATGAATGATTATCAAAACCATACATTAACATTGTTTTGGACTTAGGGGAACCATATTTGTGAAAAATTCCAAAAAGTCAAACTTGATTTTAGGGATAGTTGACTTTTTGTTAGATGAATTCCAAACTGTGTGATTCCGTATGAAATAAAGTCTTTGACCCAATTCAAACCTAATGGATGGATTCCATAGGTGTTTTAGGGTGTCTTGAACCATGTCCTAAGGTTTTAGAACATGTACTTGTCAAAAGTCAAAGACAGTTGACTTTTTCTTCAAAACCCTAATTGTGGTCCAGATGAAAATGAAACATGGGAATCAAGCTTCTTGGATCAATCCATTGTTTCAAATGGATCAATGTGGTGTTTTTGAGGCCCTCAAATCATGTCTTGAGGTCTTGGTTTATTTCTTTCCTTAAAAGTCAACTCAGGGGTGAATTAGGTCAAGAAACCCTAATTCCCGATTTTTTATGAATGTTCCCCCTGATGCTAATTTGACTAGAAGATTGGATCCATGAGGTTCTTTGGAGCATCTTGGGTCATGCTTTGAAGTATTGGCTCAGGCCCAGATGAAAATTTTAATATGGAGGCCTTGGTCGACCAAAACCCTAATTTGGTGATATTGGCGATCTTGAGGCTTGATCAGCTTTAGATATTGCACTCTTGTGTCTGATTCTTGATATGGGAGTCTTCTTGATCCTTCATGGATGTTTAAGAGGTTAGACAAGTTGAAGATTATGTCGTTTCTTGATTGATCCTTTGTTTAAATGCTCTGAGATGGGTTAAAACCCTAATTCTTGATTGTAGTGAATGCTCAACAATCCTTGAGGAGATTGATGAGGCATGATGGAACATCGATATTTTGGAGATGATCCATTACAATGATGGGAGATCTTGTGGTCAAAATTTGGGGTATGACACCACCTACTCATTGGAGGAAGACACTCTGATGAAAGACAACTTTGACTACGATTCTTATGATCCCCTGTATGATTTTCCTATCTAGAAGCCATACATGGAAGACTCGGGGAAAAAGAGTCAGCCGGATAATTCCTATCAGCTGAATAATCTTGGAAAGAATATGCCTGTTCCCCCAGAGTCATGGAATCCTTACTCCAAACATTCCGAAAATGTCCAACACCACGTTGATGAATTTTCAAAGATCGCAGGACAAGAATTCATTAACTATGCATTTCCTGAAGTCAACGTCATTGAGGAAGATGACTCATCTATTCCCACAGAAACCTGGGATACCTTGGGGCTGCCAAGCAGCAAGTACGACTTTCTAGTCAAATACACTGCTCCCGAAAGCTCTTGCATCAGATACGAGGACATCCAACCAACTGGATGGGGAGATTTTCTCGAGAGTGAAAATATTATGGAAGACGCGACAGAAGAGTCCTTTTATGATTACTCTGCATGGGAAGAAGACTCCACTGATGTTACTCCACCAGAAATCAATTTCATTTCTTTAGACAAACCAATAAAGAAAGTACCGGACTTTGTGATCCATAGAGGAGTTCGTCGCCATTGGGTTGCGGTCGATGTCCCAAAATTCGTTCATAAATCGAAGTAATTGCCACATCTTTATTTTGACCTTTCACCTTTGCCCGGGTGAAATGGATGTTTTATAGGGCTTACTTTTCTGTAAATGTCCCTCTACGCTTCGCCCAAAGCGACAGAGTTTTGTTTTATAGGGTGGTGTTTCAAGAATCGACAAATCATGAATAAATAATGTCATTCTGAATTCCCGGATTTATTGTTGTTTTCACTTTTCATTTTTCAAAAAATGGTAATCCTAAAAAAAACCCAAAATAAAAACAAGCGTTTTCCGAAAATATACTACACTCATCGCGTCATGCAGATTACTTGTTTTAAACGCCATTGAAACATAAGATCCAATGCCTTCTCCCAACTTTGAATTCCCGGTATTTGAAGCCGAGGAAGAAGAGGACGAAGAAATTCTCGAAGAGATCTCCGGACTACTCAGATAAGAGAAAAGGTCCATTGAACATTATAAGGAGTCGTTGGAAATGGTCAATTTGGGTTTAGAGGAAGAGAAGAAAGAAGTTAAGATTGGAGCACTGCTTAGTCTAACTGTCAGAGAAGGCTTAATAAAACTTCTCAAAGAGTTTCCAGATGTATTTGCTTGGTCCTACCTGTAGCGCGGTTTTTGTGGTTTCGAATCACTGTCGCTTTGGTACTACAGTTTGATTCATTTTTTATCCTATTAAGTTGATTAAGGAAGGGAAATAGATGTTTCTAATTAACCCTGCTTGCATACTGAGTTTAAACAGCTGACTGTTGGTTTACAGATGCTATCAAATAGGGGGTCTTTCTTAGGGTTATGCACTTAAGAACGAAAGTGTCTTGACGGTATAGGAGGCTTTTTTAGTTAGGATACTAGACTGGATTTCCTTTGATTGATGTATGAAGGTATGGGATTTAGAGGGTTTAATTAGTATGCTCGCTAAGATTTTACAATCTTATGCCTACGTATTCCCGTTTAACAAAATAGGGAAATCAGAGCGATCGTAGTTCCTCCTATTCTATGGGAGGAAAGAGATGTTTTGGTGTCTTGTTCAAAGCCCAAGATTGAAGCTAAAGGTGATTTGTATCTTGTTCGAAGCCCAAGATATGAGGCTGAAGGGTCCTGAGAGGGAATTTGTCATCTCTAAAGAGGAGTTGTTGATGTTTGTACGCTGTGAGCAAAGCATGATTTGATGCTAAAAGGTTGATTGACTCAACCGGGGATTTCCTTATACAAACCTAAGAGGAGGCTAAAAGGTTGACTTTTTTTGGGGAAAATGTTCTTTCTGTCTTGTACAAAGCCCAAGATTGAGGCTGAAAGGGTTCGACTCAACAAGAGAGTGTTTTTATGTGTCTTGTACAAAGCTCGAGACGGAGGCTAAAAGGGTGATTGACTCAACAAGAGAGTGATTTGCTGTCTCGTACGAAGCCCGAGATTGAGGCTAAAAGGAGGTTGATTCAACAAGAGAGTCATTTATACTCAACAAGAGTGTTTTATATGTGTCTTGTACAAAGCCCAAGACGGAGGCTAAAAAAGGGTTTTACTCAACAAGAGAGTCTTTTATACTCAACAAGAGAGTGTTTTGCTGTCTCGTACAAAGCCCGAGATGGAGGCTAAAAGGAGATTGACTCAACAAGAGAGCCTTGAAAAAGTGAGTGACTCAACAAGAGAGTCTAAAAAGGTTAGCTCCGCTGGGGAGTATCGTTGGACAAAGCCCAAGAGGAGGCTATCTTACTGCTGAGGGTTATTTAGATCCCTAGGCAGGTCCAAGTGTGGGGAACTCTCATGAGAGAGACTGGGTTTCTACTGGAGATTGATCCAGAATGATCGGGGTTTCTTCCTATGTTTAGAAGGAACTTGAGAATGTCTTTGAGACTCAAGGGGTTTAGATTGTCCAAGTCTAGAGTTTTATCTTTTGTACAATGCCCAAGAGAAGGCGCGGGCATTAAGGGATGAGGATCAACCCTAAAATGGCCGGAGTTTCGACACTGGAAAGACTGCTCTATCAAAGGCTGACTAAGTTCTGTCTTATACCTTTAAGAGGTCGTCAAGGTCCTTGTATTAAACCCAAGAGAAGGCATGAGAACTTCTAAGAAGCCGAAGTGTCCTTGTACAAAGCCCAAGAGGAGGCGGGGATGCTTTTAGGAAGCCTGAAGCCTGTGGGTCCCCAAACCAAAAGAAGTTCAAGAAATGAAATTCACAGAGAAGTGATCATTCCAGGAAAGTTCGAGGATTTGGAATAAACTCAAGAGATGCCATTAACGGAGAAAATATCATCTCTGGGGAATTTGAGTTTCTTTGACAATTTCTAATGTGACAGTCTGAGAAAAGGTTCACCGAGAATACTTCCTTTCTCATCTCCATATTGTTTAACCCCAAGAGGAATGAAGACTGTATCTGGTAATCCTATGGGGATCTAGTTTTCTTTGTTTCAAAGAGTGACCAACGGGCTGTACCTAGTGCTAGACGTAGTCGCAGGGGAAAACGCTAAATAGCTATACTAGTATTACACAGTGGATATATGACAAGTATATAAAAGGTTGTGAAAGAAGACTTACAGTGAAACAGCCCCACAAGACAGTTATATACATATGAAAGCGGTAAAGGAAAACGGATAAACACTTACCCGTTGTAGAGCTTCCATGCTGTTTTGTTAGTTGTTCAACAAAGAAACTAATGAAAATTTTGATAACAACATGAATTCAAAAATCAAAGGAGAAAGTGTTTTGAAAAGATTGTTGGGGCTTACAACTCGAGGAGAGACCCAAGGTTTTAACAGTGATCGCACTGTTGTTTTAAATTTGTACAGGGACTTATACAAATGACTGAGGCCCAAGGAAAGGTTTTCTGTACAAAGGGATGGGTCTTACACTCTCTCAAGAGGCCCAAAAGTGTTATAAGAAAAAGAATGGGGCTTACAACTCAAGGAGATGCCAAATGGTGGTTTGGTTTTGAACTGGCGATCGCGTCGAGATTTTTCTTTTGACGCAGAGGGACTTACACAATATCTGAGGCCCAAAATGGTTTTGGTTAAAAGGGGGTTGAGTCTTACACTCTACTAGAGGCCCAAAGAGTTTGAAAATGAACAAAAATGGGTCTTATAGCTCAAGGAGAAGCCCAGTTGGTTTTGTTAAAAAGGCGACTATCGCGCCGAACTTTTGAAAATATACAGAGGGACTTATACAATGTGTAAGGCCCAAAAAAGGTTTTTTTATTTACAAGGGATTGGGTTTTACACTTTATTAGAGGCCCAAAGTGTTTAAAAAAGAGTTTATTAAGGTGAAAATCAACAAAACCCTAATTTCATCATTTCTTAAAAGTAATTATCCAAAGAAAATTAATTAAAATGATAAAAATACCAAATAAGTTCTAATAAATAACTTATGATTTGTGGTTAAGGTTTGAAAAATGATTTTTTAATCACAAGATGAATTAAAATCCATTTGGTTTTGATTTTTCAAGGTGAATATCCATTTTTAAAAGGTTTAAAAACAATAAAAATGAATTTATTTACAAAAATATCAACTATATTAAATGATTAATATAACTCTGATATTTTTGTGAAATAAAATATTTTAACATTTTTGTGATTTTTTGCAAAAAGAACCAATAAAAAATAATTAAAATTGAGTGAGTTATTAATTTTTCAAATTATTAAAAATAATATGAAAAATAGCAAAAAGTGAAAAAAAAATGACAAAAAGAGGATCTGGGGCGAGGGGGATTCGAACCCCAGACCTCTTGTGTGCAGTGCGTGCCCTCTACCACTGGGGTGGTGATACATCCGTGTTTTGAAACCCACCCACAAATATACAAAGCTTGAATTGTTTTTGGCCTGGCCAAGGCAAGGCAAGACAAAGTTTTGGCCAAAAATGTGAAGCTTGTAACTTTCTTATTTCTCCATGGATTGAGACAAAATTGATATGTATCTGGCCCAGAATTTCATATGGAATCCAATGGTGTTGGTGGTTTTTTCAGAAAATAAATCCTCTTCAAAACCCGATAGTGGTTTTGAAATAGGCCATGATTTGCATTTTCTGTGCTATCTCTTGTTGTAGGCATGAATTACATGGTGAATTGGTTCAAACACAACATATATAACATGTATGAGTTGTGTATGATCAGTAGACTTCAAAGTAATGCATATTGTGAAAAGTTCAAGTTGAGATGCTTACCTCTATAGGAGCTTTTGGGCAATCTGTCAAGGGCTTTGTTCCAGAAATGTTTTGATGCTTTGAACACTCTCAAATGGTCCCTTAGAAGCTTTTAGGATGATTAGAATCAACTGGAAACCTCAGGAATGGAAACTGGCCTTTTCTTGCAAAAGGGGCAAAAATGACCAATATAGCAACTCTCTCAAATGGTGTTCCAGATGTAGGGAACCATTTGGGACAGTTCAAGGATGATATTTGGAGTGTGTTTGCGGTTTTATCTGGTTTTAAAAGTGACTGAATCAAGACATGGCTTGAAAAATGTAAAAAAGTCCAATTTTGAGGTTTTGAGAAGGGACTTTGTGATTTTGTTGTTATAGGTCACTTGTGAGAGTTTGGACAGCTTAGATATGACATATTGGATGTGTTTGGATCATGAGCTATGATGGAAATGCTCTCTAACTAAAAAACTCAGAGTTACCTTGCTAAATAAGGCATTTTGGCCTAGAGAAAGGGATTTTGAGGAAAGCATATGTTTGATGGCTTTGGTGTACTTAAACTGAGCACAAATGAGCTCTATTTATAATAGAGCAAGTTTTTTTTGGCTGCAATAGTGAATGGCAACTACAACAGAGGTTTGGCAAATGTTGATCAATAGGAATCCAAGTCTCCTCTAGCCATTGACTAGAGGTTAGAGCACATGCCTGTGGTTCCCTAGTTCTTGGATAAGTCTTGACTGAATTCAGTTGGAAGAGGCTCAGTCCATGCCACCTTGGTGCATCCATTGAATGCTCCAAAACAAAATTGGAGTCTTATCCCTCTTTGTAGGGTTTTTAGGTTTGGCATGCTATTTTTGGCTCCAAAGACTTGGGAGGCTGATGTATCAGTGTTTGTCCCTCCATGGTCTCCCCTTGAGGTGTTCAGATTGATAGACTTGTTTTTCATTTGCACAAATTGCCCAAATCGAGCAAAATGCACAAATCTGCCTTGTTATGACAGTTGCAGCAAGGCATGTTGCCATTGTCACAACTCTTAGCTCAGGTTGAGTTTGATGGGGTTCTTGTTCATTTTGGAAAGCTCTCATATGAAACAGCATATGTGTGATCATAGTTTGTCTTGACACTTTTTGGATCCAAGTGAAAACTACCCTTACTTTTTGGAAAAAGTGAAACAAATTCTGACTTAGTGAAAATTTCACTAAGTGTTGGAAAAAGTGACATTTCATGTTTTCAGCCATTTTGGTCACTCCATAACTCAAAATCCATGATGAATTGGATTGAGGTGTAGTTGACACTTTTAAAGTATGCCATGAGAGCTACAAATCCATCTTTGGATCAGCCAAAATGGTTGCTTGGATCATAAGTTATGATCCTTGGAAGTTGGTACCCTAGCCACTTTGTTCCATAACTTAGAAAATTTCTAAGTTTTTATGGTTACCCCTTTTACAAGTTATCCCACTTTTTTTGGTTTTTCTTGATGAATGATGATCCTAATCACACATTAACATAATTTTAGGGTCAAATAACCATAATTGTGAAAAATCTCAAAAAGTCAAAGTTTACTTTTGTGCACAGTTAACTTTTTGTCAGATGAATTCCCTACTGTGCGAACCTCTATGAAATCAAGTCCTTGACCTAAGTCAAACTTGATGGATGGATTCCATAGGGGTTATAGGGTGTATTGAATCATGTCCCAAGGTTTGGGAGCATGCCTGGGTCAAAAGTCAAAGGCACAGTTGACTTTTTCCCGCAAAACCCTAATTGTGGTCCAGATGAAAATGAAACTTGTGAATCAAACATCTTGTATTAATCCATTGTTGCAAATGGATCAATGTAGCTTATTAGAGGCCCAACAATCATGCCTTGAGGTCTTGGCTCATGTTTTGTCCCAAAAGTCAACTTAGGGGTGAATTAGGTCAAGAAACCCTAATTCCAGATTTTTTGTGTATGCATCCCCTAAGGCTTAAATTGAATTGATGACGGAACTCATGAGGTTCCTTGGAGTATCTTAGGTCATGTTTTGAAGTATTGGCTCATGCCTAGAGGAAAAATTCCATCTGGAGGCCCTGGTCGACAAAAACCCTAATTTGGTGACACTAGCGATCTTGAGGCTTGATCCACTTGGAATGCTGCAACCTTGTGCTTGATTCTTGATGTGGGAGTCCTCTTGATCCTTTGTGAGTGTTTGAGAGGTTAGACAAGTTGAAGATCATGTCATTTCTTGATTGATCCTTTGACTAAGTGTTCTAAGAGGGCTCGAAACCCTAATCTTTGATTGTAGTGAATGCTCACCCATCTTTGGGGAGACCAATGAGGCATGATGGTTCATCTATATTGTGATGATGATTTGCACAATGATGGGAATCTTAGTGATCAAAATTTGGGGTATGACACTACCAAGACATGACAGGGTTGGATACCAACATCGTGGAACATCACTTACCACTAAAATCAGAATGTCCTCCAGTAAAATAAAGACTGAGAAGGACTCACCTAGATATAGCCATCAAGATAAAGGAGGAAGTGCAGAAGCAGATCGACGTAGGGTTCCTTGCCACCTTAGAATATCCTCAATGGCTAGCCAATATAGTGCTAGTTTCGAAAAAAGATGGAAAAGTCAGAATGTGTGTAGACTACAGGGATTTGAACAAATCAAGTCCAAAGGATGACTTTCCCCTACCACACATTGATATGCTGGTAGACGAACAGAAAAATTCAAAGTCTTCTCCTTCAAGGATGGATTCTTGGGCTATAATCAAATCAGAATGGCACCAGAAGACATGGAGAAAACGTCATTCATCACTCCACGGGGCACCTTTTGTTACAAAGTAATGTCGTTCAGTCTGAAGAACGCAGGGGCAACTTATCAAAGGGCCATGAAAACTCTGTTTCACGACATGATGCACAAAGAGATTGAAGTGTACGTCGATGACATGATTGCCAAATCTAAATCAGAAGAAGAGCATGTAAAACACCTATCAAAGTTATTCGAGCATCTAAGAAAATACAAACTCTGCTTGAATCCAAACAAGTGTACATTCGGTGTACTCTCGGGAAAGCTCTTCGGATTCATCGCCAGCCAAAAAGGAATTGAGGTTGATCCCGACAAAGTCAAGGTCATTCAAGAAATGCCTTCTCCAAAGACTGAGAAACAAGTAAGAGGATTTTTGGGACGTCTCAATTACATCTCAAGATTCACTTCTCTCATGACCGCGATATGCATGTCAATCTTCAAGCTACTCAGAAAGATTCAAAGTTGTATATGGACAGAAGACTGTCAAAAGGCTTTCGACAGCATCAAATAATATCTACTGAATCCACCGATTTTGTATCCTCTAGTGGAGGGAAGACCATTAATCACTTACTTAACAATCTTGGAAGACTCCATGGGTTGTGTGCTTGGTCAACAAGACGAGAAAAAAAGAAAAGAGTCTACCATTTATTACTTAAGAAAGAAATTCACTGGCTGTGAAACTCTATACACTATGCTCGAGAAAACTTGTTGCGCTTTAGCTTGGGCAGCTAAACGTCTTTGCCAGCACATGATTTGTCACACTACTTCGTTAATCTCCGAGATGGATCCAATCAAGTACGTCTTTGAAAAGGCTGCTTTAACAGGAAGAATTGCTCGTTGGCAGATGTTGTTATCAGAATATGACATCGAGTATCGTGCCTAGAAAGTCGCCAAAGGAATTATCTTAGCCGATCATTTGGCTCATCAACCGATTGATGATCAGGAATTAGTCAAATTTGACTTCCCAGACGAGGATGTCATGTTCCTAAAAATGAAAGATTGCAATGAACCGCTACCAAGCGGAGGGCCAGAGCCAGAATCCCAATGGGGATTAATATTCGACGGAGCTGTCAACGCTTACAGAAATAGAATAGGGGCAATCATCGTAACACATCAGGGTACCCATATTCCTTTCACTGCCAGATTGGCATTCAAATGCACAAATAATGACGCCGAATACGAAACTTGTATCATGGGTCTCGAAGAAGCTATTGACTTGAGGATCAAAAACATGGATGTGTATGGGGACTCAGCCCTGGTTGTAAATCAGATCAAAGGAGTATGAAACACATATCAACCAGGATTGATTCCTTACAAAGACTACGCGAGAATGTGGTTACCCTTCTTCAACAAGATTCAGTTTCATCACATTCCTCGTGAAGAAAACCATATGGTCGATGCACTAGCTACTCTATCCTCCATGATCAGTGTGAGTCGATGGAACGATGTACCCAAGATTGACAAAATAGGCCTTGATAGGCCTTCTTACATATTCGCAATTGAAGCAGTCATAAATGACAAACCATGGTATCACGATATCATATGCTTCCTTCAAATACAATAATATCCGCCTGGGGCATCGAGAAAAGATAGGAAGACTCCAGAGGACTGGCTGGCAACTTCTTTCTAAGCAATGATACACTCTACAAGAGAAACTTTGACATGGTTTTGCTCAGATGCATAGACAGACAAGAAGCAAGCATGCTAATGAAATAAATTCATGAAGGTTCATTTGGCACTCATGCCAGCGGACACACAATGGCAAGGAAAATTCTGAGGGCAGGATATTATTGGCTGACAATGGAATCTGATTGCTACAAGTACATGAGAAGGTGTCACAAGTGTCAAATAAACACCGAAAAAATCCATGTACCGCCAACACATCTCAAAGTTATTTCTTCTCCATGGACTTTTTCTCTATGGGGATTCGACATGATTGGCATGATTGAACCCAAAGCTTTAAATGGACATCGGTTCATCCTGGTAGCCATTAACTACTTCACCAAGTGGGTCAAAGAGGTATCATACACCAATGTGACTAGACAAGTGGTGGTTCGATTTATCAAGAACAATCTCATATGCCGTTATGGTGTTCCGAGCCAAATCATTACAAATAATGGATCTAACCTGAACAACAAGATAATGAAAGAATTGTGTGTTGAGTTCAAGATTAAACACCATAACTCATCTCCCTGCCGGTCTAAAATGAATGGAGCAGTAGAGGCAGCCAACAAAAATATCAAGAAGATCATTCAGAAGATGGTTGTAACCTACAAATATTGGCATGAGCGTAGCGCGAATTTTTGTGTGGTTGCAAAGCACTCGCTTTGGGGTACTACAGTTCGATTCATTTTTTATCCTATTGAAGCTGATTAAGGAAGGGAAATAGATGTCTCCAATTAACCCTGCTTGCATACTGAGTTTAAACAGATGACTGTTGGTTTACAGATGCTATTAAGATTGTGGGTCTCTCTTAGGTTATTTTGCTAAAAAAAACAGTGTCTAGGCTATTGGTAAGATGTTAGGTCTGATGCTTTTCGAGTGATGTATGAAGGTATGGGATTTTGGGTTTTTGATTAGTATGCTTGCTAAGATTTTGCAATCTTATGCCTACGTATTCCCGAAGCAGGGAAATCAGAGCGATCTGAGTTCCTCCTATTCTATGGGAGGAAAAAGCTGTTTTTGTGTCTTATTCAAAACCCAAGACGTGAAGCTAAAGAGGTTTGTATCTTGTTCAAAGCTCAAGATGTGAAGCTGAATGGTCTATTTGTATCTTGTTCAAAGCTCAAGATGTGAAACTGAATGGTTTATGCTGAGAGAGAATTTGTCATCTCTAAAGAGGAGTTGTTGATGTTTGTGTGCTGTGAGCAAGGCATGACTTTGATGCTAAAAGGTTGATTGACTCAACCGGGGTTTTCTTTATACAAAGCCTAAGAGGAGGCTATTGACCCAACAAGAGGGTATTTATTATTTTTCTCGTACGAAGCCCGAGACAGAGGATAAAAGGGTTGATTCAATAAGAGAGTACTAACAAGTGACTGACTCAACAAGAGAGTGCTTTTATCTGTCCTGTATAAAGCCCAAGACGGAGGCTAAAAAAGGTTGACTCAACAAGAGTGTCTGAAGGTGTTTGACTCAACAAGAGAGTCTTTTATACTCAACAAGAGAGTGTTTTATATGTGTCTTGTATGAAGCCCAAGACGGAGGCTAAAAGTAGTTGACTCAACAAGAGAGTCTTTTATACTCAACAAGAGAGTGATTTATATGTCTTGTACAAAGCCCAAGACGGAGGCTAAAAGTTGGACTCAACGAGAGAGTCTTTTATACTCAACAAGAAAGTGTTTTATATCTCGTCCGAAGCCCGAGATGGAGGCTAAAAAAGGTTGGTGACTCAACAAGAGAGTCTGAAAAGGTTAGCTCCGCTGGGGAGAATCATTTGTACAAAGCCCAAGAGGAGGCTAACTGGTGCTGGTGACTGTTTCAGTTGAGTGACAGGCCCACTGTGTTAGATAAAAGAGAAAATCAGTTCTTAGAAAGAGAAAGATTATAGGTAAGGTAGTGCTTTGGCATTGATCAGAGGATTAGGGTTATTTCCTGTTCTTTAAGGAAATGGGAAATCCCACGGGTATTGAGACTGTCCAAGTCTACTAATGTTTTGAGAAATAGATTCTCAGATAGTGAATGATCTTTGTATGATGCCCAAGAGAAGGCTGGCATGTTAAGGGATGAAGGTCAACCCATTAACTGGTCTGACACTTGATTCAAAAAGACAGCTCTAGCAAATTAATGACTAGGTTCTTTTCCTATACCTGTAGAGGTCTCTAGATCCTTGTACTAAGCCCAAGAGAAGGCATGAGAGCTTGTAAGAAGCCGAAGGGTCCTTGTATAATGCCTAAGAGGAGGCGGGGATGCTTTTAGGAAGCCTGTGGGTCCCCAAACCCCGAGAAGTTCAAGACATGCCATTCACCGAGAATAGATCAAGCCAGGAAAGTCAGAGAATTTGGTAGAAACTTAAGAGATGCCATTCATGTCGAAAAGATCATCTCTGGGGAGTTAGAGTTTCTTTGACAATTTATATGGGTGACGAACTGAGAAAGGGTTCACCGAGAATGCTGCCTTTCACGTCTCCATATTGTTTAACCCCAAGAGGAGGGAAGACTGTAACTGGAATCCTACGCGGGATCTAGTTTTGTTTGTATTTAAGAGTGACCAACAGGGCTTTACCTAGTGCTAGACGTAGTTGCCAGGGAAAACTCTAAATAACTATACTAGTATTATACAGGGGATATTTGACAAGTATATAACAGTTTGTGAAAGAAGACTTACAGTGAAACAGCCCCACAATACAGTTATATATATGAAAGCGGTAAATGAAAGCAGATAAACACATACCCATTGTAGAGCTTCCATGCTGTTTTGTTAGTTGTTCAACAAAGAAATTAAAGAAAGTTTTGATGACAACATATATTTTAATTCAAAATCAAAGGTGAAAGTGCTTTGAAAAGATTGTTGGGGCTTACAGCTCAAAGAGAGGCCCGAGTTTTATCAGTGATCGCACTGTTGTTTTGAATTTGTACAGGGACTTATACAAGTGACTGAGGCCCCAAAAGGTTTTCTGTACAAAGGGATGGGTCTTACACTATATTAGAGGCCCAAATCATTTTGGTTTCAAAAAAAGGGTTGGGTCTTACACTCTATTAGAGGCCCAAGGTATAAAGATGGGTCTTATAGCTCAAGGAGAAGCCCAGTTGATTTGTTTTTGAACCGGCGATTGCGCCGAGATCTTCCTTTTAACGCAGAGGGACTTATACAAGGTCTGAGGCCCAAAATGGTTTTGGTTAAAAGGGGATTGGGTCTTAACTCTATTAGGGGCCCAAAGTGGTTATTTTTATACAAGTGGTGGGGCTTACAGCTCAAGGAGAGGCCCAGGGTTGTATCTAGAAAAGGCGACGATCGCGCTGAACTTTTTGATGGTATCGGGACTTATACAATATACTGAGGCCCAAATTATTTTATTTTCTAAGAGGGATTGGGTCTTACACTCTATTAGAGACCCAAAGTGTTTGAAAATGATTTGTTTAGGGTGATTAAGATCAAAACCCTAAATTAATTTCAAAAATGTATTTTAATTAAATAAAAACTTAATTATGATGTTCAAAATTATCAAACATGTATAAAAAACAAGTTGTGATCTTGGATCAATGTTTGAAAAATCATGGTTATATCCACAAAATGATTGGAAATCAATTAACTTTGGAATATCAAGAAGGAACAAATATTTCAAATGTTAAAAACAAATAAAACATTAATTCTTTGCAAAAATATCAAATATAATAAATAAATAATATTTTTGGAAATTTTTGGTAAAATAAAATATTTTAACATTTTTGTGAATTATTAAAAAAGGAATCAACTCAAACTCATTAAAATTCAGAGAGAAATTAATTTTTGAATCAATTAAATAAAATCACAAAATTCAAATATTTGAATTTTCAAAAAGGGCGCCAAGAACATGGCAATAACACGCGCCACCCTTTGTTTCTGCAGATTTACGTTTTCTATCCAATCTCACTGAATACTTGATGATATCATGCAATCTACATATCAATCTACTCGTTTTCACCTCACGATCATGTCTATGGTCTTTAATTTCAATTATTTTAAGCATGGAATAAGAAATCAAAGAGAAACCTCAAGAACCCTAAAATTTTTATGAAGGCTCAGAAATTTCAAACACGATTCAAACAAAGCAATTGATTGAAGGTAAACTCTCTATGCATGATTATGAACATATGGCCAAATTATTGTGCAGTAAAATATGCATGGATCATAGAGTTAGAAGAGCTCATCCTTACCTCTTGCAGCTGGTGATCGTGTTTTGTGTTAGAGGTGTTACAGCTTGGTTCCAAGGATATGGACAGCTTCCCTAGGTGCTATGGAGTGTGTCTGGATGCTTGGAGTGGATTGAATTGAGCTGGAACTTGATTTGGCACCTCAACTGCAAGTCTGCTAAAAGCTTGAGCAGTTGGCTGGTGATTTTGTGATTTTGGTGTTCCAGAAGTTATGTGAGTGTTTGGATCACTTCTATATGATGTTTATGAGGTGTGTGTGTGTGTGATTGGTTTGGTTGGAATAGCTCTCAAACTCAAAACCCGATAGTGACTTGCTTTGGAAGGCAATTTTGGAGTGAAGGAAGAGATTTTGAGGAAAGCATATGTTTGATGGCTTTGGTGTACTAAAACTGATCACAAATGATGTCTACTTATAGTGCAACAAGTTTGTTTTGGAAGCAATAGTCAATGGCAACTGCTGCAGAGGTTTGGCCAATGTTGATCAATGGGAATCCAAGTCTCCTCTAGCCATTGACTAGAGGTTAGGGCACATGCTGTTGGTTCCCTTGGTCTTGGATATGTCTAGACTGAATTCAGTTGGAAGAGGCTCAGTCCATGCCACCTTGGTGCATCCATTGAATGCTCCAAAACAAAATTGGAGTCTTGTCCCTCTTTTAGGCATTTCTAGGTTTGGCATGCTATTTTTGGTTCCAAAGACTTGGGAGGCTTATGGATCAAAGTTTGTCCCTCCTTGGTCCCTCACTGAGGTGTTCAGATGGATAAACTTGTTTTTCATTTGCACAAATTGGGCATATCGAGCAAACTGCACAAATTTGCCTTGCCATGATAGTTTGCAGTAATGCACTTTGTCATTGTCATATCTCATGGCTCAAGTGGAATTTGGTGGAGTTCTTGGCCGTTTTGGAAAGCTCTTATATGATACAACATATGTGTGATCATAGTTTGTCTTGATACTTTTTGGATCCAAGTGAAAAATGCTCCTACATTTGGAAAAAAGGGAAGGCAGATTCTGACTTAGTGAAAATTTCACTAAGTGTTGGAAAAAAGTGACATTTTCACTTTTTGTGATTTTGGCCAATCCATAACTTGAAATCCATGGGGAATTGGAATGAGTGGTAGTTGAAGCTTTTGTAGAGGGCCATGAGAGCTACAAATCATGTTTTGAATGGGGAAAAATGGCCTTGTGGTTTAGGAGTTATGATCCTCCAAAGTTGGTATCCTAGCCACTTTGTTCCATATCTTAGAAAATTTCTAAGTTTTTATGGTTACCCCTTTTACAAGTTATCCCACTTTTCTTGATTTTTCTTGATGAATGATGATTCCAATCATAGATTAACATTATTTTAGGGTCAAAGAACCATAATTGTGAAAAATCTCAAAAAGTCAAAGTTGACTTTTGTGCACAGTTGACTTTTTGTCAGATGAACTCCAAACTGTGCGATCCCCTATGAAATCAAGTCCTTGACCTAAATCAAACTTGATGGACATTTCCATGGGTGTTATAGGGTGCATTGAATCATGTCCCAAGGTTTGGGAGCATACCTGGGTCAAAAGTCAAAGGCACAGTTGACTTTTCCTATGAAACCCCAATTGTGGTTCTGATGAACTTGAATTATTCCAAAAGTCAAGCTTCTTGGATTATTACATTGTTGAAAATGGATCAATGTAGTATGTTAGAGACCCTCAAATCCTCTCTTGAGGTCTTGGCTCATGTTTTGTCCCAAAAGTCAAGTTAGGGGTGAATTAGGTCAAGAAACCCTAATTCCTGATTTTTATTGTATGCATCCCCTGAGGAAAAATTGACTTGATGATTAGGTTTATGAGGTCCCATGGAGCATCTTAGGTCGTGTTTTGAACCATTGGCTCATGCCCGGAGGAAAATTTCCATCTGGAGGCCTTGGTCGACCAAAACCCTAATTTGGTGACACTGGCGATCTTGAGGCTTGATACACTTGGAATGCTGCAACCTTGTGCTTGATTCTTGATGTGGGAGTCCTCTTGATCCTTTATAGGTGTTTGAGAGGTTAAACAAGTTGAAGATCGTGTTATTCCTTGATTGATCCATTGTCTAAGAGCTCTGAGAGGGCTTGAAACCCTAATTTTGATTGTAATGGATGCTCACCCATCTTTGGGGAGACTAATGAGGTATGATGGTCCATCCATATTGTGATGATGATTTGCACATTGATGGGAATCTAGGTGGTCAAAATTTAGGGTATGCAATGAGATGTTACCCTTTTCTCTTCACGGTTATCGCACACCTGTCCGCACTTCAATATGGGCAACCCATTTCTCTCTAGTATATGGCATGGAAGCAGTGCTCCCCATAGAAGTAGAGATCCCGTCAATGAGAGTATTGATGGAAGCCAAGCTAATAGAAGCTAAATGGTGTTAAAGTAGGTTCGATGAACTGAACCTAATTGAAGAAAAGAGAATGACGGCTTTATGCTATAGTCACTTATATCAGCAAAGAAAGAAAAAGGTGTTCGACAAAAAGGTCCGACCCCGTGTCTTTAGAGAAGGAGACCTTGTGCTCAAGAAGATATAATCATTTCTTAGTGATTCCAGGGGAAAATGGACTCCAAATTATGATGGCCCCTATGTTGTTAAGAAAGCCTTCTCAGGCGGTGCCTTGAGACTCACAACTATGGATGGAGAGGCGTTTACTTACCCCACAAATGTTGATGTAGTCAAGAAATACTTCGCCTAAGTGAAAAAAAAGCGTCTCGTTGGTCTGAAAACCCGAAAGGGCGGTCTAGGCAAAAATTCTCGGGAAAACTTCAGTCAAGGTCACCTTCGACGGAAGCTCGAAAATATATAGAATTCAAAGTTGGTAGAAGGATAGTGGTCGTTATGTTTCAATGTAGCCCCTTTCTCTTTAAAATTACCATTTTCTAAACCTTGTAATGCCCCATGGGATCATACGTTAGATGATTACCATTCTATCAATGAAAACTTGAACCCTTGTGCCTTTTCTTTGCAATTCTCATTTATTTCTGCTTTGCAAAATGATATTTTAATATGATCGACGATTCTTGAAACAAAAAAAAATGAATTTACCTTTGTTTTAAAAAAAAAAATTAATTCTGCTTTTAAAATAAGGATGGAAATTTTTTATTACTGAACACAAAGGGGAATATCGACGACTTCTCCGGAAGTGATCAAACTTCAAACTGCATAATTAAAATATTCTGTGTGATCAGCACACCCTGAATAAAAGATCAACTGCTTCAGACGAAATGTCCCGTCTATCATTTGTAGCGAACGATTTTGGACGCGGTTCTTAAGCGCTGGTCGCTCTCTGCGGTTGAGCTTAGTACAGGTCGATTCATTTTTTATCCTATTAAAGCTGATGAAGGAATGGAAATAGATGTCTCCAATTAACCCTGCTTTGCATACTGAGTTTAAACAGCGGTCTGTTAGGTTACGAATGCTATCAATGTGGGGGGGCCTTTGTACTGGTTATTTGTATTTTCGCCAATACTGTTTTCTCTCTTTCTAGGATTTTCTGGCGAGGAACGAGGATTAGGATGTTAGGACAGATGCTTTTGATAGATACATGAGAGTATGGGATTTTGGGTTTTTGTTTAGTGCG
Source organism: Lathyrus tuberosus (assembly GCA_022829125.1). Taxonomy (NCBI): domain Eukaryota; kingdom Viridiplantae; phylum Streptophyta; class Magnoliopsida; order Fabales; family Fabaceae; genus Lathyrus; species Lathyrus tuberosus. The sequence goes on along the minus strand of JALAZF010000082.1, from coordinate 7,266,661 downwards.
CTCGCTAAGATTTTTCTTTCAATCTTATGCCTACGTATTCTCGTTTACCGAAACAGGGAAATCAGAGCGTTCGTAGTTCCTCCTATTCTATGGGAGGAAATGGGTGTTTTTTGTGTCTTGTTCAAAGCCCAAGACGTGAAGCGAAAGGTGATTTGTATCTTGTTCAAAGCCCAAGATGTGAAGCTGAATGGTCTATTTGTATCTTGTTCAAAGCCCAAGATGTAAAGCTAAAAAGGTTTGACTTTAGAGAGAACTTGTCATCTCTAAAAAGGGGTTGTATGTCAGAACTGTTGGGTGACTGACTGTAAAGGATGACTACTTTAATCGGGATGTGTGAATCTGGCAATGCCATAATTTCCTTTATAGGGGATTTTAACCTGAAGGAGAAGACTTTAACTCAGTGTAGAGCAATGCCATCTTTCCTTAGGAATTTCTCATGCTAAAAGAGGGACAGTGGCATGGATGTAGATGATCCAGAGGCTTGCCGCTTACAGCGATTAGATGAAAGGGAAAGAGTTGTTGATGTTTGTGTACTGTGAACGAGGCACAACTTTGATGCTAAAAGGTTGATTGGATCAACCAGTGGTTTTCTTATACAAAGCCTAAGAGGAGGCTAGTATGTGTCTCGTACAAAGCCCGAGAGAGAGGCTAAAAAGTTTTGACTCGACGATGAAGTCTTTTGGTATCTCGTATAAAGCCCGAGATGGAGGCTGTTTGACTCAACAAGAGAGTTTTTTGTATCTCGTACGAAGCCCGAGATGGAGGTTGTTGTGATTGACTCAACGAGGGAATCTCTTATGTGTCTCATACAAAGCCCGAGAGAGAGACTAAACATTGTTTGATTCCGTTGGGGAGGATCATTGTACAAAGCCCAAGAGGAGGCTAGGGTTACTGTTTCAGTTAAGTGACAGGTCCAGTATACTGATTTTAAAGAGGAAATCAGTTCTTATATGAGCAACACTGTACTCAGGGATTTGATTCAAGGATCCGGGTTATTCCAGTTCTTTAAGGAAGCGAGAAATTCGAAGGATATTGAGACTGTCCGAGTTTACGAGTTTCCTTCCTATTCTTGAAGGGGTTACTTGAGAATGTCTTTGAGACTAAAGTAGATTAGACTGTCCAAGTCTAGAGTTTCATCTTTTGTACTATGCTTTGAGAAATAGTAGTAGACTCTTTGAAAGGACTGATCTATGAAGATGATTAAGTTATGTTCCTATACCTCTAGGAGGTCATCGGGACAATTTGTACGAAGCTCAAGAGGAGGATGGAAACTTTTAAGAAGCCGACGGGTCCTTATACGAAGCCCAAGAGGAGGCTATCATTCCCGGAGGAAGAGATCATTATACGAAGCCTAAGAGGAGGCTGTGAATACTTCTAACAAGCCGTAGGGTCCTTGTACTAAGCCCAAGAGGAGGCGAGGTTGCTTTTAGGAAGCCTGTGGGTCCTTGTACGATGCCCAAGAGGAGGCCAATGCTTTTAAGAAGCCTGTGGGTCCCCAAACCCCGAGAAATTCAAGGCAAGCTATTCACAAGGAATAGATCAAGTCAGGAAAGTTCGAGAATTTGGAAGAAACTCAAAGATGCCATTCACGGAGAATGCATTCATCTTTGGGAGTAGAGTTTCTTGACAATTCCTAATGAGGACAGCCGAAGAGAAGACTGTATCTGGTGATCCTATTGGGGATCTAGTTGTCTATTTCTATGAAACGAAAACGGCGTCACCTAGTTCTAGACGTAGTTGCCAGGGAAACTCTAAATATCTATACTACTATTACACAGTTGATATGAGTTTATGAAAGAAGACTTACAGTGAAACAGCCCCACAATACAGTTATATGTATATGAAAGTGGTAAATGAAAGCAATAACCACTTACTCGGTTGTAGAGCTTCCATGCTGTTTGGTTAGTTGTTCAACAAAGAAAGATTGAAAACAACAGTATATTCAAAATCAAAGGAGAAAGTGCTTTGAAAAAGAAAGATTAGGGGCTTACAGCTCAAGGAGAGGCCCAGGGTTTTATCAGTGATTGCACTGTTTTAATTTGTACAGAGGGACTTATATAAGTGACTGAGGCCCAAAAATTGTTTTCTGTACAAAGGGATGGGTCTTACACTCTCTCAAGAGGCCCAAAAGTTTTGAATGGGTCTTATAGCTCAAGGAGAGGCCCAGGTTATTTTGAAAAGGCGACAATTGCGTCGTTTATTTTTTACGGTATCGACACTTATACAATACACTGAGGCCCAAAAATGGTTTAGTCAAAAAAGGATTTGGTCTTACACTCTATTAGAGGCCCAAATGAGTTTTAAGAAAAGAAATGGGTCTTACTACTCGAGGGTAGGCCCAAAGTTATTTTGAAAAGGCGACGATCGCGCCGTTTATTTGAAAATGTACAGAGGGACTTATACAACGAATGAGGCCCAAATGGTTTTCTGTACAAAAGGATGGGTCTTACACTCTCTCAAGAGGCCCAAAAAGTTTTAAAGAAAAAGAGTGGGGCTTATAACACGAGGGTAGGCCCAGTTTGACTTTTCGTTTAAAATGGCGATCGCGCCGAGGTTTTCTTTTAACACGAAGGGACTTATACAATAAGTGAGGCCCAAATGATTTTGGTTAAAAGGGGGTTGGGTCTTACACTCTATTAGAGGCCCAAATGAGTTTTGAAAATAATTTATGAGGGTTGAATCAATCCAAAACCCAAATTTGTTTTCAAAAGTGTATTTAATTGAATAAAAATTCAATTTAAAATGATCAAAATTGTTTAACATATGGAAAACAAATTGTGATCTTGGATTAATGCTTCAAAAATTAAGTATTGACCTACAAAATAATTAGAAAGCATTAGAAGTTGCAAAATCAAGGTGGAAAAAATATTTTAAATGTTAAAAACAATTAAAATATTAATTCTTTGCCAAAATATCAATTATATGAAATAAATAATATTTTTCGGGATTTTTTGATAAAATAAAATATTTTAACATTTTTGTGAATTATTAAAAAAAGAATCAACTCAAAATCATTAAAACTCAGAGAGAAATTAATTTTTGAATCAATTAAATAAAATCACAAAATTCAAATATTTGAATTTGAAAGAAATGGCGCCAAGAACACGCGTGTGTTCTGGGCTTGGCCAGATTTTCATTTTCTCTCCAATCTCCCTGAATACTTGATTATATCATGCAATCCACATATCATTATGCTCGTCTCAACCTCACGATCATGTCTATGTCAATTAATTTCATTTAAATTAAACATATAACAAGAAATCATGAAAAATCCTCAAGAACCCTAATTTCTGCATGAAGGCTGGGATTTTTTATACACGATTCAAACAATGCAATTAATTGAGGGGAAACATTCTATGCATGATTATGAACATATGGCCAAATTATTGTGCGAGAAAATATGCATAGATTGAGAGATGACCAAGTATATGCTTACCTCTAGGCTGTGACAGCAAGTGCAATGTGATTTTTGATTTGGAGGTGTTACAGATGAGTGGTGATGATCTGAACAGCTTCCCTACACCCTATGGAGTGTGTTTGAATGCTTGGACTTGATTGAAATTGGCTGGATCATTTCATGGCATCTCAACTGCACTTTGGTTAAAACCTTGAGCAATTGACTGGTGATTCTGAGAAATCAGTGTTCCAGTTGTTTTTCAAGTGTTTGATCAACTCATATGTGATGTATGTGAGGTGTGTGAGTGATTAGTTTGAGTGGAATTACCCTCTAGCTCAAAACCCGATAGCTACCTTGCTAAGAAAGGCATTTTTGCCAAGAGAAAGAAATTTTGAGAAAGGCAAGTGTTGTAGGGATTTGGTGTTCTTAAACTGATCACAATTGAGCTCTATTTATAGTCGAGCAAGTTTGTTTTGCAAGGAATAGTGAATGGAAATTGCTGAGTAGGTTTGTTCAATGTTGGCCAATGGAAGTTCAAGTCTCCTCTAGCCATTGACTAGAGGTTAGGGCACAGGCTGCTAGTTCCCTTGGTCTTGGATAAGTCTTGACTGAATTCAAATGAAAATGGCTCAGTCCATGCCACCTTGATGCTTCCATTGAATGCTCTAATCCAAAATTGGAGTCTTGTCCCTATTTTGGCAATTCTAGGTTCAACATGCTATTTCTTGTTCCAAAGACTTTGGAGGCTTGGCTCAGTGATTGTCCCCTTTAGATTCAATCCTCATATGTGTCCAAAATGATGACAAGGCTTGGAATTGGCCGATTTTGGCAAATCGACCAAAAAGGCAAAAATCTGCCTTGCCTTGGCAGATTTCAGCAATGCATCTTGCTAATGTCATATCTCATAGCTCAAATTGAATTTGGTAATGTTCTTGGCCATTTTAGGAAGCCCTTACATGATACAACAACTATTTGAACATGTTTGGTTTTGATCTCTTTTGAATCCAAGTGAAAAATCCCCCTACATTTGGAAAAAAGTAAAGGCAGATTCTAACTTAGTGAAATTTTCACTAAGTGTTGGAACAAAGTGACTTTTCTTGATTTTGATCACTCCATAACTCAAAATCCATGAGGAATTTGGACATAGGTCAGTATGAAGCTTTTGTAGAGGGTAATGAGGGCTACAAATACATCTTTGGATGAGGAAAAATGGCTTTGTGGTTTAGGAGTTATGATCCTCCAAAGTTGGTACCCTTGTCACTTTATTTTTAACTTAGAAAATTTTCTAAGTTTTTATGGTTACCCCTTTTACAAGTTATCCAACTTTTCTTGATTTTTCTTGATGAATGATGATTCAAATCAAACATTAACATCATTTTAGGGTTAAAAATCCATTTTGGTGAAAAATCTTAAAAAGTCAAAGTTGACTTTTGTGCACAGTTGACTTTTTATCAGATGAATTCCAAACTGTGCAATTCCTTAGGAAATCATGTCCTTGACCTAAATCAAACTTGATGGACATGTTCCATGGGTGTCATAGGGTATATTGAATCATGTCTTAGGGCTTGGGAGCATGTCCTGGTCAAAAGTCAAAGTTACAGTTGACTTTCCTCGCGAAACCCTAATTGTGGTGCAGATGAAATTGAGACTTGTTGCTCAAGCTTCTTGGATTAATCCATTGTTCCAAATGGATCAATATAGTTCATTAGAGTCCCTCAAACCCTCTCTTGAGGTCTTGGTTCATGATTTGTCCCAAAAGTCAACTTAGGGGTGAATTAGGTCAAGAAACCCTAATTCCTGATTTTTGATGAATGCATCCCCTGAGGCTAAATTGACTTGATGATTGGGTCCATGAGGTTCCATGGAGTATATTAGGTTATTTTTTGGATCAATGGCTCATGCCCAGATGAAAAATTTCCATCTGGAGGCCTTGGTCGACCAAAACCCTAATTTGGTGACACTGTCGATCTTGAGACTTGATCCACCTAGAAGGGAGCATCCTTGTGCTTGATCCTTGAAGTGGGAGTCCTTTTGGTCCATTGTGGATGTTTTAGAGGCTAGAAAAGTTGAAGATCATGTTGTTTCTTGATTGATCCTTTGCCTAAGGCTCTGAGAGGGCTTGAAACCCTAATTTTGATTGTAGTGGATGCTCACCCATCTTTAGGGAGACTGATGAAGTATGATGGTTCCCCCATATTGTGATGATGATTTGCACAATGATGGTAAATCTTAGTGGTCAAAATTTAGGGTATGACAGATGCCCCTATTTAATATTCTTGAACCCGAAGGTGTGAATGACGAAGGTATTCGGGCATTCGGGGTGCAAGAGGATTAAATATTGGAATACCCAAAATTTTGATGGTGGTTATGAATGGCGGATCGCATTCATCTTCTTTTGCTGAGCAATGATGCTTAGAAAAGGTAAAATTCCCCTCGATCCTGGTCTTCAGCCAAGGAACTGGTCTCAGTTTTCTTTTGTCAACTTCCCCTTCTTTCTTAGTTTCCTACCAAAGAACTGGTCTCAGTTGCTGAAACAAACTTCCCCTCGATCCTGGTTACCTACCAAGGAACTGGTCTTAGTTTCTTTTGTCAATAAACTTAATTCACAAGGGACACTATTCATAGCGGTTTTCCTTCAAACTTCTCGCCGAATTTTCCTGGGGAGATGCCATTTGAGTGGAAAAAGTTTTGATGTCAGACCTACTGGGGAACCCAGTCGTCTGAGTTATAGAGGTGTACAAACTTCTCTGTTGGAGACACCATTTGCCGACTCTATCTGGGGAAAGCGAGTCTCTTGAGAGGCTGCTTCTGCGTGGGATCTTACATCATACTTTTCTCGGGATCTTCCCGGATATATGCCATATGATGGGGTCCAATTTTGAGGTGTCGATGACCTTTTCATCAGCGGTCTTTTCGGAGCGAAACTGGCATGCTGCCGAATCTCTGATTACGAGGCTTTCTCTGTGGATTTTCCTTAATCCGGGAAAGCAAGGATATCATCTTCAATGGCGAAGAGTGATGCTGACTGAAAGTTCCTCTGGTTTTTCAGAGGTTCAAGTTATCAAAGTGGTCGAGGAGCCAACTTCCTTCCAGAAATAGACTAGAGGAGAGAGAATGTTCAGACACAGTATTTCCTGATGAGGAAAGAACTTACAACTCAATTGAGAGGACTTTTATCACTAGGGGGCAAGACCGACTAGAGTGATAGTGATGCAATATGAAATGTGAATGCAAATCAATAATGCATGATGTATGTATGTTTATGCTAACAAAACTGACGCGACACATAAACTAAAAGATGAACATGACTGGATACTCGGCCATCGCGGGGCGCGGAAGTACCGTTGGTCAAAAGAGTAGCAATTCCACCTTGCTTAGGAAAGATAGTCCCTGTTGGGAGCTACCGTTGGTCGGGCTTAGGAGATGAGAACTCTGTCGTGGCATATCAGACGAAACAAGGTCTCTGACATAATTGATCCCTCATTCAGGCGTACTGGGTTAGAAGGAGTTCTTTGATTCTGCACTTTGAAGTTCGCTTACTTCTGGAGAAGTGGTTGATGTTCCTTTGATATTCAACAGTCAAAAGAAATTGCCGTCTTTATTTTAAAAGCAGAAAAAGTTTTAATAAGTAAATTCATTTTTGTTTTATTTCAAGAATCGTTAATCATGTTAACAACGTCGTTCTGTAAAGCTAAAACAAATACGAATTACAAACAAAAGCACAAAGGCTCAAATTTTATTGATAAGATGGAAATTAGCCAAACGCGTGATTCCAAAGAGTATATACAAAGTTAGAAAATGGTAATTTACAGGGAAAAGGGCTACGTTGAAACATAACGACCACTATCCTTCTACCAACTTTGACTTCTGGGCATCCTGAGCTTCTGTCGAAGATGACCTTGATTGGAGTTTTCTGACAGATGATGTAACTGCTGCCGCTGAGGGATTCACCTCTGTTGAACATAGTTACTTGCCATTATCCCTAATTTTTGCCTGGATTGTACTGTGATGTTTTCAATCCACCAGGATGATTTTTATTATTTTGTCTCTAATTTTTGCCTGGACCGTCCTTTCGGGTTTTCAGTCCACCGAGACGTTTTTTTTAGGCGAAGTATTTCTTGACTACATCAACATTTATAGGGTCGGCAAATTCCTCTCCGTCCATGGTTTCAAGTCTCAAGGCGCCGCCTGAGAAAGCTTTCGTGACCACATAGGGGCCATCATAATTCAGAGTCCACTTGCCCCGGGAATCAGTGAGAAATGATTGTATCTTCTTGAGCACGATGTCCCCTTTGCTGAAGACACGAGGTCGGACCTTTTTGTCAAAGGCCTTCTTCATTCTCTGTTGATACAACTGACTGTGGCATAGTGCCGTAATTCGTTTCTCTTCAATCAGATTCAGTTCGTCGTGTCGGCTTTGACACCATTCAGCTTCGGTGAGCTGAGTTTCCATCAGTATTCGGATTGATGGGATCTCTACTTCTATGGGGAGCACTGCTTCCATGCCATATACTAGAGAGAAAGGGGTAGCCCCTGTTGAAGTGCGGACAGATGCGCGATAACCGTGAAGAGCAAAGAGTAGCATCTCGTGCCAGTCTTTGTAGGTTACAACCATCTTTTGAACGATCTTCTTGATGTTCTTATTGGCCGCTTCTACCACTCCGTTCATCTTGGGTCGGTAGGGAGATGAGTTATGATGTTCGATCTTGAACTCTGCGCACAACTCCTTCATCATCTTATTGTTCAAGTTAGATCCATTATCAGTAATGATCTTGCTTGGAACACCATAACGGCAGATGATATTGTTTTTGATAAATCGAATCACCACTTGTCGGGTTACATTGGCGAATGACGCTGCTTCGACCCACTTGGTGAAATAGTCAATGGCTACTAGGATGAACCGATGTCCATTTGAAGCCTTGGGCTCAATCATGCCAATCATGTCGATTCCCCATATCGAGAATGGCCATGGGGAAGAGAGAACTTTGAGATGTGATGGCGGTACATGAATTTTGTCGGAGTATATCTGACACTTGTGACACCTACTCATGTACTTGTAACAGTCAGATTCTATTGTCAACCAATAGTACCCTGCTCTTAGAATTTTTCTCGCCATTGTGTGTCCGTTGGCATGAGTGCCAAAGGATCCTTCATGAATTTCTTTCATAAGCATATCTGCTTCTGGTCTGTCTACGCATCGGAGCAAGACCATGTCAAAATTTCTCTTATAGAGAGTATCACCGCTCAGGAAGAAGTTTCCAGCCAGTCTTCTGAGGGTTTTTCTATCTTTCATGGATGCCCCAGGTGAGTACTCTTGTTTTTGAAGGAAGCATTTGATATCGTGATACCAAGGTTTGTCGTCTATGACTGCTTCAATCGTGAAGATGTAAGCGGGCCTTTCAAGGCGCGTTATGTCAATCTTAGGTATGCCATTCCATTGACCTATACTAATCATGGAAGAGATAGTGGCTAATGCATCAGCCATGTGATTATCCTCACGTGGGATATGATGAAACTCGACTCTGTTGAAGAAAGGTAGCAACCTTGTTGCGTAGTCTTTGTAAGGAATCAATCCTGATTGGTATGTGTTCCAATCTCCTTTTATCTGATTGATAACCAGGGCTGAGTCGCCATATACGTCCCCGTTTTTGATCCTTAAATCAATTGCTTCCTCGAGACCCATAATACAAGCTTCGTATTCGGCCTCGTTGTTCGTACATTTGAACGTAAGTCGGGCAGTGAAAGGAATGTGGGTACCCTGAGGGGTAACAATGATTGCCCCAATTCCGTTTCCGTAATGATTAATTGCTCCGTCAAAGATAAGTCCCCATTGGGAACCTGGTTCTGGCCCTTCACTGGGTAACGGTTCATCGCAATCTTTCATCTTTAGATACATGACATCTTCATCCGGGAAGTCAAACCCGATTGATTCTTGATCGTCAATCAGTTGATGAGCCATATGATCGGCTAAAATACTTCCCTTAACAGCTTTTTAAGCGTGGTACTCTATGTCATATTCTGATAACAGCATCTGCCAACGGGCAATCCTTCCCGTAAGAGCAGGTTTTTCGAAAACGTACTTGATCGGATCCATTTCGGAGACCAACCAAGTAGTATGACGAATCATGTATTGGCGAAGACGTTTGGCTGCCCAAGCCAAAGCACAGCAAGTTTTCTCAAGCATTGTGTACCGAGTTTCACAGTCGGTGAATTTCTTGCTTAGATAGTAAATGGAAGACTCTTTCCGTTTAGTTTCGTCTTGTTGGCCAAGTACACATCCCATTGAGTCCTCTAGAACTGTGAGGTAAATGATCAGTGGTCTTCCTTCCACTGGAGGTGATAGAATCGGAGGATTCAACAGATATTCCTTGATACTATTGAAGGCAGTTTGGCAGTCCTCTGACCAAACGCAATCCTGGTTCTTTTTGAGTAATTTGAAGATCGGCGCACAAGTGGCAGTCATAAGGAATATGAATCTGGAGATGTAGTTCAAACGTCCCAGGAATCCCCTGACTTGTTTTTCAGTTTTCGGAGAAGGCATTTCTTGAATGGCCTTGACCTTGTCAGGATCAACCTCAATCCCTTTCTGGCTGACGATGAACCCTAGTAGTTTCCCTGAACGGACACCGAAGGTGCACTTGTTGGGATTCAAGCAGAGCTTGAACTTTCTTAAACGTTCGAACAATTTTGACAGATGTTCAACGTGCTCACTCTCTGTTTTTGATTTTGCAATCATATCATCGACATATACCTCGATGTCCTTATGTATCATGTCATGAAACAGAATAGTCATGGCCCTTTGATAGGTTGCCCCGGCGTTCTTCAAACCGAACGGCATTACCTTGTAACAAAAGGTGCCCCATGGGGTAATGAACGAAGTTTTCTCCATGTCTTTCGGCGCCATTTTGATCTGATTATAGCCCGAGAATCCATCCATGAAGGAGAAGACTTTGAACTTTGCTGTGCTGTCTACCAGCATGTCAATGTGTGGTAAAGAAAAGTCGTCCTTTGGACTAGCCTTGTTCAGATCCCTGTAATCGACACACATTCTGACTTTTCCGTCCTTTTTGGGAACGGGTACGATGTTGGCTAACCATTGAGGATATTTAGATGTAGCGAGGAAACCTGCGTCGATCTGTTTCTGTACCTCCTCTTTGATTTTGATGGCCATGTCCCGGTGAGTCCGTCTCAACCTTTGCTTTACTGGCGGACATTCCGATCTCAATGGTAAATGATGTTCCGCGATGCTGGTATCCAACCCTGGCATGTCTTGATAGGACCAAGCGAATACATCGGGAAATTCTCTTATAAGCTTTACCAAACCCTCTCTGGCAGTTGGACCGAGCAGTGCCCCAAACCTGATTTCTTTTCTCTCTTTTTCTAAACCCAAGTTTACCGTTTCCAACGGTTCTTTATGAGGTTCAATGGACCTTTCCTCTTGTCTGAGTAGTCGGGAGATCTCTTCTGGAATTTCGTCGTCATTTTCTTCTTCGGCCCCAAATACCGGGAACTCAAAGTTGGGAGAAGGCATCGGATCGTAAGTTTCAACGGGGTTTAAAATAAGCAATCTGCATGACGTGATGATTCGTGTTTAGAAGAGATAGAGAAAATGCCAAAGTGTGTGCAGTGTATTATTTTTTTTTTACTGCTTGTTTTTATTTTAATTTTGTTTTTTAGGATTACCATTTTCTGAGAAAAGCAAAAAGAGAAAACAACAATTAATGCGGAAATTATAGAACGACGTTATTTTATTCATGAACAAGTCGATTCTTGAAACTACAGCCCTATAAAACAAAACTCTGTCGCTTCGGGCAAAGCGAAGAGGGAAATTTACAGAAAGCGAGCCCTATCAAAACATCCGTTTCACCTGGGAAGGGTGAAAGGTTAAAGATGGCAATTACTTTGACTGATGAACGATCTTCGGAACCTCGACGGCAACCCATTGGCGGCGAACTCCTCGGTGAATCACAAAGTCTGGCACCTTCCTTGATTTGTCTTCAGAAATGACGCTGATTTCTGGTGGAGCAGGATCATTGGAATCTGTCTCCCAGGCAGAATTGTCGTAGGAGAATTCCTCTGTTGCATTTTGCATAGCATTGGTGCTCTCAGCTGCATCTCCCCATCCAGTTGGCTGGATATCTTCGAGCCTGATACGAGAGCTTTCGGGAGCGGTGTTCTTGACCATAAAGTCGTATTTTCCACTCGGTTGTCCCAAGGTATCCCAAACTTCTTTGGAACTGGAGGAGTCATCCCTCTCGATGACGTTGACCTTGGGAAAAGCATAGTTGATGAATTCAAGTCCTGCAAACGTTGAAAATTCATCTTCATGTTGAGTAGTTTCTGAATGACCTGAGTGTTGATCCCATGACATGGTGGGGACACAAGTATTCTATTCAATGACGGTCAGCTGATTTTCATTGTTCGGCTAACTCTCTTGCCCCAAGTTTCCTGGGTAAGGCTGCCACATTGGCAGACCATCCATTGGGCCATAGTAGGTGTATTCAAAATTGTCTTTCATCAGAGTGTCCTCCTCTAATGAATTTGGCGGAGCACGACATCCTTCCGGATCATAATCCCCGTATATCATTTCGAGATCTGACCTGGGTATAAATCTCAGACTCTGTACGGGATAGCAGAATGGCGTAGGCACCTTTTCCTGAGACATATAACCGTCCTTGTTAAGAAAGGACTTCCATTCTTCCTCTGTGTCAGAGGGATTTTCCTCATTGATAGCATGTACTGCTTGAGACAATGGATGGAGAAAACCTCCACTGTGGAAGAAGTTTTGAAGGGGATGAATACTTTCATCGTTAGCAGCTGTCTGGGTACAGGTTGCAGAAAAACCAAGACCCTTCTTTGTTTTATTGTCAATAGGAATGACAAACTGTCCTCACTCGGTTGTATTGGTACTCTCGACTGCTTTGATAGCATCGTTGTATGAAGAAATGGAAGTTCCTCCACCTGATTGATTGTCCTTGCTTACCGACAGTGCTTGGAACTGAGTTCCAATAACCTCCTCGGGTTCTACACAAGTAGATGATGACAAGTTACTCACAAGCAAGGTTTGTTCCCCACAAACTGTGACAAGTTGATCGTTCTTGACGAACTTTAGCTTTTGGTGGAGGGTCGAGGTGACCGCCCTAGCCTGATGTATCCAAAGTCTTCCTAATAAACAACTGTATGTTGCCCGGATGTCCATGACCTGGAAAGTGACCTGGAAAGTGTGAGGTCCAATAGTTATTGGAAGATCAACTTCGCCGATAACCGTTTTTCTGGATCCGTCGAACGCTTTGACGACGACCTCGCTGATTCTCATCGGAGGTCCTTTGAATGATAATTGCGTCAAAGTGGACTTCGGCATAACATTCAGGGCTGACCCTGTGTCTACCAGTACGCTGGCTAAAGCATCGTCCTGGCAGTTAACTGTAATGTTGAGCACCATGTTATGACGGCGACCCTCTTCAGGTAATTCCTCATCACTAAATCCCAAATTGTTGCAGGAAGTGATGTTAGAGACAATGCTATCGAACTGTCTGATTGTTACATCCTGTTCCACAAAGGCTTGCTCCAAGACTTTCTGTAGAGCCTCCCTATGCGCTTCTGAACTGAGTAACAGTGATAATACCGAGATCTTTGAAGGAGTTTGTAACAGTTGATCAAAAATGTTGTATTCACTCCTCTGGATGAGCTTCAGCATCTCATCATCATTTTTTGAAAGGTCGGGATTACTGGATTGACCGACTGGTGGATCAGGAGTTTCTGTCTGAAGTTCCTTTTCTTTATTGGACTCTCCAACTCCTCTGTTGAAGATTCTACCACTCCGTGTTACACGACTGATGTCTGCAATATTCACGACGGAGGGTAATGGAATTTCCTTTCCATTTTCAATTATCGTTGCACCGTATTTGTAAGGGATAACCTTAGCTGATTCATACGGTAATGGTCCCGGTAGATAGATGACTACGGGAGCCCTCTGATTTTTCTGACCATCATAAGTAATCTCGATCCGTTCCCGGTTGGGAACCTTAGATTCGTCAAGTAGAGGGATAATGGCACAAACGTCCCTGGTCCTATGATGACCAGAGATTGTGACAACATCTTCAATTTGATCGGTAAGGTAACTCGGCGTCCAGTTGATGGGTCCAGAACCCGGATATGGACGAATCTCTCCACGATCCACCTAACCCTGAAGAGCTGCTCTCACAAGGTAACACCCTTGGTTACTTTCTGAACAGACACTACAACGGTCATAATTGTGTGGTGGCACCTGGCCACGCCCACTTTGAATACAATGTAACCTCAATAGGTTAGCTTCTACAGATCGGACATCCTGACTCTGACGCCGTGTGGGGTTTCTATTATTGATACTAATTTGCTGAGTATCTTCATCCATATAAATTGGCATCCACCAGTGATTTAACAAGTGCTGAAGTGCCTCCTGGACAAGGGTACAACCTCGATCATTTTTGCAACCCGCCTTACAGCTTTGATAGTCATGTGATGTTAAGAATCCGAGTTGGACCTGTTCAGCATGTAACTCTACCAGGTTGGTATTCATCACGCGAATATCGAATATCTGAACCATGTTGATCTGATAAGGGTTCCTATTATGGTAGTCTTGGATCCATCCAAGATCCATCTGACGCTAGAGGGCCTCTTGTATGAAAGAGCATCCCTGTTTGTTTACCGAGCAAGTCAGACAGGTGTTGTAATCGTGTCGCGGCAGATTATGATACTGGCTTAGCCTTTAGTGTATTGCCACCAGGTTGACATTCATTGCACGGATATCGTGGTTCTGAATGACGTTGGAATTCATGTAGACCATGTTAACTCCACGAACTCGGTGCACTTGGATCCATCTGAGATCCATCTGTTCCTGTAGAGCTGCTTGCACCACAAAACATCCCTGATTGTCTTTAGAGCAGATATCACACTGGTGATAATTATGAGGTGGCACATGGCCATATCCACTCTGTCTACAATGCATCTTGACCAGATTGGTTTTCAACAAGAGTACATCATGAATTTGATAGACATCGTTAGTCTCTCCTTCTATCAAATTGACTGCAGCTTTCTCATGTTGAGGCAGCGGGTTCGTAAGAACATTAGGATTTGTATTCTTGAAGGATAAGACCCCGCTCCTAACAAGTTTTTGCACGTCGGACTTGAAATTGAGACAAGTCTCTATGCTATGCCCTGATCCTCCTTGGTGGTAAGGGCAATTTTGATCCACCTTAAACCAAAAAGGTGGATTTTCCGATACTGTAAGAGGAGATTTAGTCTGAATGTGCCCCTTAGCCAGTAGTAATGGAAACAACTCTGCGTACGTTACGGGAATAGGATCAAATCCTGGTGGCCGTGTTGTACGGTTGTTGTTATATGGAGGACGAGCCTGCTGAAGAGGTTGTTGTGTCCTTTGTTGATCAGGTTGGCTCTGCGCAACCTGAGGTTGATACGTAGGAATTGGCGCAGGGCTGATAGTAGAAGTCACAGCCGCTACTGGTTGATAACGTCGCCTTTGCTTTTCGAGAGAGATATTCCCAATATCTTGCTCTTTTTTCTTAGGGAGAGCACTACCGTATTTTTTAGTACCGGTTGATGATCCAGCGTCTTTTACCAAACGTCCTTCTCGGACGGCTTCCTCAAGACGTACACCCATGCCAACCATTTCGGTGAAATCACTGAGTGTACTGGCAATCATTCGGTCATAGTAAAATGAGCTTATGGTCTTTAAGAAGATCTTTGTCATCTCTTTTTCCTCAAGAGGTGGACAAATTTGAGCGGCAATTTCACGCCACCTTTGAGCGTACTCCTTAAAGGTTTCCTTGTCCTTTTGCGACATCGATCTGAGTTGATCTCTGTTAGGTGCCATGTCCAAATTGTATTTGTATTGTTGGACGAAGGCAGTACCAAGATCTCTGAATGTACTGATCATAGTACGGTTTAAACCCATGTACCATTTTAATGCGGCACCGGTTAAACTATCCTGGAAGTAGTGAATCAGTAGGTCCTGATTCTCCGTCTGAGCTGACATCCGCCGAGCGTACATCACCAGATGGCTTTGAGGGCAAGAGTTACCCTTATACTTTTCAAAGTCAGGCACTTGAAATTTGTGCGGGACTTTCACATTTGGGACCAAGCAGAGATCTGCGGCGTCCTTTCCAAATAGATCCTGACCGCGAATGGCTTGCAGTTCCTTCTGCATTTCCAAGAACTGCTCCTGGAATTCCTCCATTCTGTCAAACATAGTTTCCTTCTTACCAGAAGGTATCTGTGGAATCTGTCCTTCTGGGACAGTGTGCACCACAGGGGGTGGTACCGTGACTACGGTAGTGAGTCTTGGAGTTTCCCGAAGTTTTTAACCTTCAGGAGTCTTCAGTATGCCCCTGGCATCTTCGCTTTCCCAGAGTTTGTAACCTTCAGGCCCAGCGGCTTCTGTTGTGATTCCCTGATCTTCAGTGATCGGCGGAACATATCCTTCCGGGATATAGTTAACAGGCATGCCCAGGGACGATCTTTCGACATTTAATACCTAGGATCATACTTCTCCATGATGGGCGTTGAGGTGATCTCTGAGATCGCAGTTCTTTGTAGTTGAGCTTCTGCCATGGCTTGCATGTCGTTACGAATCTTTCTCATATCCTCTCTCAGAGCGTCGATCTCTTCTTTCAACTCTCTGTTTTCTTCCTCAAGATCATCCATCCTTTTCTGACGATTGGCCCGAGTATTATACGAATGAGACAGTTTGACTCTAGAATCGAGACACAAACGTGAGATTCGTAGGTAAGAAGAATACGCGATGTGAGAATGATGAATGCAATGATTATATTAATTTTTTTTTTGTTTAATCAAAATAAACTTCAACAATTAGATTGCAAATATCAAACAGTGGGGAAACCCCTTTTTATTGAAATTCAAAGGATTACAGAAATGGAAATACAGTAGATTACAAGGTGCAGAAACAGAAACCTAAGCTAATGGGTCCCGAGTCTTCTCTGAAGAGAAATCGGGTGCTGATTCTGGTACTTTCCTCTTCTTTGACCGGGGCTCTTGGGCCGTTGTCGGGTTGTCATTCCTTTGCCAGGTGAAAGGAGTGAGGAAATTTCTTTGGTCATCTTGATTCTCTACAGCATGTTGCTCCAAAATTTCAATTAAAGCATCTTTTTCTTTCAGTAATTGTTGTATTTTGATGCACTCTATGTCGAGGGTGCGATACTTGTTCTTCCAAGACCTTCTCTCCTTTTGAACTTTGTTGAGAGTAACCTGAAGCTTTTCAGTTTCCGTCATGAAGTACATGACAGATTCCTTTGGCTGAAGAATCCGTAACGAGGATAAGGCATTTTCAGCTTGAGAGCTCTAGTTTGTACCCAATGGAGATAAGGCTCCACAGAGACACAGTCCGGTTTTCCTAGAGACTCTCGTCCTTTCTTATAAACGTGCTTCCAAGCATGCACTATTTCCATCTTTAGTGCTCTGTCGTTTTCTCCTTCCTTGAAGAAAAGACCTTCCAGATGAACACCCCGTGGGACGTGTCTCATCGGGTATCCAAATTGACGGCGAACCAACACCGGATGATAGTTGATTCCTCCTTTAGTTCCTATAAGGGGTACATTGGGGAAGTTTCCACAACGATCGATGATTCTGATTCCATCATAGATCCTATTACACCAATCCATATCAGAGTTGCTAAGGGACATGATCTTCTGCGACCAACGTAAGGCACTCTTACAATCCCAAAAAGCAGCAGACTTGGGCAAGTGAGAGATAAAC
This sequence comes from Lathyrus tuberosus, assembly GCA_022829125.1. NCBI lineage: Eukaryota > Viridiplantae > Streptophyta > Magnoliopsida > Fabales > Fabaceae > Lathyrus > Lathyrus tuberosus. The sequence goes on along the minus strand of JALAZF010000082.1, from coordinate 7,249,494 downwards.
CATTTATAAAGCAGAGGTACACAACATGTGACTCCCCTCCGCTGTACAAATTTCCTAAGTGTACAGAATGATACGCATCTGCGAGCAAAGTCAGCACATGGTTTCCAATGAGAAAAACCTTAATGGCGTTAATATCTACAAAGTTATTGATGTTGGGAAACAAAAATAACCCGTAGGTGAGCAAGACAAAGAAGCTTTCAAAAGCAGTCACGTTTCCTATACTGGCAAAATACAGGGCTTTCTTAGTTAAGAACTGGGCTGGCAAACCTTGGATGCCACCCTTAGTGGTTAGGTGAGTCCTGACCTCAGACTCGTCCAAATGAATTGCTCTTGCAATGGTCTGATTCTTTGGAATTTCTTCCAGTCCAGAAAATGGAGCTCGATCTATAATGTGTAGATCAATCAGGTGAGAATACTCCTCCAGCGTTGGTGCGAGCTGGTAGTCCGGGAATGTGAAACAGTGATAAACCGGATCGTAAAACTGAATGAGCGCATCCATGATTCCCTCAATTACATGGACTCTTAACAGTGGTAACAAACCTCCGTGTTTGGCTCCGAAGGCCTCAGGGTTAGTGATCATCTTTGCTAACCTTCTCAAATCCTCTAACTTTGGAACCTTGAAGGTATACTAGTGAGTTCTCCTTCTACCAAAATCCATTAGTGCAATCCTTTTCTCTGATATTTGCAATCACAATCTTAGTTTAATTTGAAAAACAGAGAGACAAGAAGAGAAATTTTTTTTTGAATGTTTTAATGTTTTTTAAATGAATGCATGAATGCAGCACACAAAAACATAGAAAAAACATGGGGACAAAGGTTCGTTGTCATGAAGTCAAGGCTCTACCCATCCCTAAAGGTTTATACTAGGGTGATTTTTGTACTTGTACTCATTATCATCAGCTCCTCCCAGGAAAGGAAAACAACAAGCGGATCGCCAGCGAGTTGTAGAGCAATCTTAGAGTAAGTGCCGTTCACCGAGAATAGATCATCAGCCTCAAATGAGGGTAGTATCGCGTAACAAATATTTCTGATAGTTTCCGCACTACAAAAGGGTTTGGCTCCTCAGCTTCTCAGACTTAACAATCGACCCATTGTCTAGGTGAGAGAATGGGTTGCATTGGTCAGCCTCCACTGAGGTTGATGGTCGACCTCGTCGCCATCACTTATCTTAAGTGTATACTCAATCTTTCCACATGCGGCATCACACGCATTCCCATTAGCAGAAAAATAAACATGTATAGCAATTAGGAAAAGCAGTATATATATTTGTCCTAAACATCCTAGACCTTTAAAGCTATGAATCCTAAGTTCCTGACAGAAAATGGGTTCCCCGGCTGAAGCCCCAATCTGTGGTATTCACACAAGAGATGAAAAGGAGAAAAAGAGAGACGAAGCCCCACGGTGGGCGCCATTTTTCTGTAGCGAACGATTTTGGACACAGTTCTTAAGCGTTGGTCGCTCTCTGCGGTTGAGCTTACTACAGGTTGATTCATTTTTTATCCTATTAAAGTTGATGAAAGAAGGGAAATAGATGTCTCCAATTAACCCTGCTTTGCATACTGAGTTTAAACAGCGGTCTGTTAGGTTACGAATGCTATCAATGTGGGGGGGCCTTTGTACTGGTTATTTGTATTTTTGCCAATACTGTTTTCTCTCTTTCTAGGATTTTCTGGCGGGGTACGAGGATTAGGATGTTAGGACAGATGCTTTTGATAGATACATGAGAGTATGGGATTTTGGGTTTTTGTTTAGTGTGCTCGCTAAGATTTTTCTTTCAATCTTATGCCTACGTATTCTCGTATGAAGCCCGAGATGGAGGCTGTTTGACTCAACCAGAGAGTTTTTGTATCTCGTACGAAGCTCGAGATGGAGGCTGTTGTGATTGACTCAACGAGGGAGTCTCTTATGTCTCTCGTACAAATCCCGAGAGAGAGGCTAAACATTGTTTGACTCCGTTGGGGAGGATCATTGTACAAAGTCCAAGAGGTGGCTAGGGTTACTGTTTCAGTTAAGTGACATGTCCAGTATACTTATTTTAAAGAGGGAATCAGTTCTTATATGAGCAACACTGTACTCAGGGATTTGTTTCAAGGATCCGGATTATTCCGGTTCTTTAAGGAAGCGAGAAATTCGAAGGGTATTGAGACTGTCCGAGTTTACGGGTTTCCTTCCTATTCTTGAAGGGGTTACTTGAGAATGTCTTTGAGACTCAAGTAGACTAGACTGTCCAAGTCTAGAGTTTCATCTTTTGTACTATGCTTTGAGAAACAGTAGTAGACTCTTTGAAAGGACTGATCTATGAAGATGATTAAGTTCTATTCCTATACCTCTAGGAGGTCGTCGGGACAACTTGTACGAAGCCCAAGAGGAGGCTGGAAACTTTTAAGAAGCCGACGGGTCCTTCTACGAAGCCAAAGAGGAGGCTATCATTCCCGGAGGAAGAGATTATTATACGAAGCCTAAGAGGAGGCTGTGAATACTTCTAAGAAGCCGTAGGGTCCTTGTACTAAGCCCAAGAGGAGGCGAGGTTGCTTTTAGGAAGCCTGTGGGTCCTTGTACGATGCCCAAGAGGAGGTCGATGCTTTTAAGAAGCCCGTGGGTCCCCAAACCCCGAGAAATTCAAGGCAAGCTATTCACAAGGAATAGATCAAGTCAGGAAAGTTCGAGAATTTGGAAGAAACTCAAAGATGCCATTCACGAAGAATACATTCATCTTTGGGAGTAAAGTTTCTTGATAATTCCTAATGAGGACAGCCGAAGAGAAGACTGTATCTGGTGATCCTATTGGGGATCTAGTTGTCTATATCTATGAAACGAAAACGGCGTCACCTAGTTCTAGACGTAGTTGCCGGGGAAACTCTAAATATCTATACTATTATTACATAGTTGATATGAGTTTATGAAAGAAGACTTACAGTGAAACAGCCCTACAATACAGTTATATGTATATGAAAGCGGTAAATGAAAGCAATAACCACTTACTCGGTTGTAGAGCTTCCATGCTGTTTGGTTAGTTGTTCAACAAAGAAAGATTGAAAACAACAGTATATTCAAAATCAAAGGAGAAAGTGCTTTGAAAAAGAAAGATTTGGGGCTTACAGCTCAAGGAGAGGCCCAGGGTTTTATCAGTGATTGCACTGTTTTAATTTGTACAGAGGGACTCATACAAGTGACTGAGGCCCAAAAATTGTTTTCTGTACAAAGGAATGGGTTTTACACTCTCTCAAGAGGCCCAAAAGTTTTGAATGGGTCTTATAGCTCAAGGAGAGCCCCAGGTTATTTTGAAAAGGAGACGATCGTGTCGTTTATTTTTGACGGTATCGACACTTATACAATACACTGAGGCCCAAAAACGGTTTTGTCAAAAAAGGATTTGGTCTTACACTCTATTAGAGGCCCAAATGAGTTTTAAGAAAAGAAATGGGTCTTACTACTCGAGGGTAGGCCCAAAGTTATTTTGAAAAGGCGACGATCGCGCCGTTTATTTGAAAATGTACAGAGGGACTTATACAACGAATGAGACCCAAATGGTTTTCTGTACAAAAGGATGGGTCTTACACTCTCTCAAGAGGCCCAAAAAGTTTTAAAGAAAAAGAGTGGGGCTTATAACACGAGGGTAGGCCCAGTTTGACTTTTCGTTTAAAATGGCGATCGCGCCGAGGTTTTCTTTTAACGTGAAGGGACTTATACAATAAGTGAGGCCCAAATGATTTTGGTTAAAAGGGGGTTGGGTCTTACACTCTATTAGAGGCCCAAATGAGTTTTGAAAATGATTTATGAGGGTTGAATCAATCCAAAACCCAAATTTGTTTTCAAAAATGTATTTAATTGAATAAAAATTCAATTTAAAATGATCAAAATTGTTTAACATATGGAAAACAAATTGTGATCTTGGATTAATGCTTCAAAAATTAAGTATTGACCTACAAAATAATTAGAAAGCATTAAAAGTTGCAAAATCAAGGTGGAAAAAATATTTTAAATGTTAAAAACAATTAAAATATTAATTCTTTGCAAAAATATCAATTATATGAAATAAATAATATTTTTTGGGATCTTTTGATAAAATAAAATATTTTAACATTTTTGTGAATTATTAAAAAAAGAATCAACTCAAAATCATTAAAACTCAGAGAGAAATTAATTTTTGAATCAATTAAATAAAATCACAAAATTCAAATATTTGAATTTGAAAGAAATGGCGCCAAGAACACGCGCGTGTTCTGGGCTTGGCCAGATTTGCATTTTCTCTCCAATCTCCCTGAATACTTGATTATATCATGCAATCCACATATCATTATGCTCGTCTCAACCTCACGATCATGTCTATGTCAATTAATTTCATTTAAATTAAACATATAACAAGAAATCATGAAAAATCCTCAAGAACCCTAATTTCTGCATGAAGGCTGGGATTTTTGATACACCATTCAAACAATGCAATTAATTGAGGGGAAACATTCTATGCATGATTATGAACATATGGCCAAATTATTGTGCGAGGAAATATGCATAGATTGAGAGATGACCAAGTATATGCTTACCTCTAGGCCGTGACAGCAAGTGCAATGTGATTTTTGATTTGGAGGTGTTAAAGATGAGTGGTGATGATCTGAACAGCTTCCCTACACCCTATGGAGTGTGTTTGAATGCTTGGACTTGATTGAAATTGGCTGGATCATTTCGTGGCATCTCAACTGCACTTTGGTTAAAACCTTGAGCAATTGACTGGTGATTCTGAGAAATCAGTGTTTCAGTTGTTGTTTAAGTGTTTGATCAACTCATATGTGATGTATGTGAGGTGTGTGAGTGATTAGTTTGAGTGGAATTGCCCTCTAGCTCAAAACCCGATAGCTACCTTGCTAAGAAAGGCATTTTTGCTAAGAGAAAGAGATTTTGAGAAAGGCAAGTGTTTTAGGCCTTTGGTGTACTTAAACTGATCATAATTGAGCTCTATTTATAGTAGAGCAAGTTTGTTTTGCAAGGAATAGTGAATGGCAACTGCTGAGTAGGTTTGTTCAATGTTAGCCAATGGAAGTTCAAGTCTCCTCTAGCCATTGACTAGAGGTTAGGGCACAGGCTACTGGTTCCCTTGGTCTTGGATAAGTCTTGACTGAATTTAAATGAAAATGGCTCAGTCCATGCCCCCTTGATGCTTCCATTGAATGCTCCAATCCAAAATTGGAGTCTTGTCCCTATTTTGGCAATTCTAGGTTCAACATGCTATTTCTTGTTCCAAAGACTTTGGAGGCTTGGCTCAGTGATTGTCCCCTTTACATTCAATCCTCAGATGTGTCCAAAGTGATGACAAGGCTTGGAATTGGCTTATTTTGGAAAATCGACCAAAAGTGAAAAAATCTGCCTTGCCTTGGCAGATTTCAGCAATGCATCTTGCCAATGTCATATCTCATAGCTCAAATTGAATTTGGTAATGTTCTTGGCCATTTTGGGAAGCCCTTACATGATACAACAACTGTTTGAACATTTTTGGTTTTGATCTCTTTTGAATCCAACTGAAAAATCCCCCAACATTTGGAAAAAAGTAAAGGCAGATTCTGACTTAGTGAAATTTTCACTAAGTGTTGGAACAAAGTGACTTTTCTTGATTTTGATCACTCCATAACTCAATATCCATGAGGAATTTGGACATAGGTCGGTATGAAGCTTTTGTAGAGGGTAATGAGGGCTACAAATCCATCTTTGGATGAGGAAAAATGGCTTTGTGGTTTAGGAGTTATGATCCTCCAAAGTTGGTACCCTTGTCACTTTATTTTTAACTTAGAAAATTTTCTAAGTTTTTATGATTACCCCTTTTACAAGTTATCCAACTTTTCTTGATTTTTCTTGATGAATGATGATTCAAATCATACATTAACATCATTTTAGGGTTAAAAATCCATTTTGGTGAAAAATCTCAATAAGTCAAAGTTGACTTTTGTGCACAGTTGACTTTTTATCAGATGAATTCCAAACTGTGCAATTCCTTAGGAAATCATGTCCTTGACCTAAATCAAACTTGATGGACATGTTCCATGGGTGTCATAGGGTATATTGAATCATGTCTTAGGGCTTGGGAGCATGTCCTGGTCAAAAGTCAAAGTTACAGTTGACTTTCCTCGCGAAACCCTAATTGTGGTGCAGATGAAATTGAGACTTGTTGCTCAAGCTTCTTGGATTAATCCATTGTTCCAAATGGATCAATATAGTTCATTAGAGACCCTCAAACCCTATCTTGAGGTCTTGGCTCATGATTTGTCCCAAAAGTCAACTTAGGGGTGAATTAGGTCAAGAAACCCTAATTCCTGATTTTTGATGAATGCATCCCCTGAGGCAAAATTGACTTGATGATTGGATCCATGAGGTTCCATGGAGTATATTAGGTTATGTTTTGGATCAATGGCTCATGCCCAGATGAAAAATTTCCATCTGGAGGCCCTGGTCGACCAAAACCCTAATTTGGTGACACTGTCGATCTTGAGACTTGATCCACCTAGAAGGGAGCATCCTTGTGCTTGATCCTTGAAGTGGGAGTCATTTTGGTCCATTGTGGATGTTTTAGAGGCTAGACAAGTTGAAGATCATGTTGTTTCTTGATTGATCCTTTGTCTAAGGCTCTGAGAGGGCTTGAAACCCTAATTTTGATTGTAGTGGATGCTCACCCATCTTTGGGGAGACTGATGAAGTATGATGGTTCCCCCATATTGTGATGATGATTTGCACAATGATGGGAAATCTTAGTGGTCAAAATTTGGGGTATGACATCATCCCCGTTAGAGTTCTTACGTCCGAGAACCAATGATTGGTTTTTCTCCCCTATTAGGGTCCACCCTTGAAAAAGACGAAAGGATTTCTATCCCTAATAGGTTTGTACCTCCCGAAACTGGAATAAGCGCAAGAATCCCTGCTCCCAAGAAAAAGTACTACCTTCAAAATCTCCAAAGGTACCCTCATCTCCCAGAGTGGACGAGTACCCGGTTATGTTCATCCACATTCTATATGTCGTGTCTATTTTGTCAGCATCAACATCTCATACATCACACATGATTGATTCATATCCATACTCATATTGCATTAGTATCACTCTGGTCATACTCATCCCCAAGTTAGAAACTACCTCTCTCCGATAGAGTCGTCAGTTTTCCTTTCTACTTCAGATAGGATAAAATCTTGGTTAGAGTCTTTTCCTCAGGAAAGGTATCGTCTAAACAATCTCTCTCCAATTTATCCCTGGATTAAAATCGGTCCTCGACTACTTTGATAACTTGAACCTCTGAAAAGCAAGAAGACAATTAAAGATGATATTTTGCTTTCCCAAAAAAAAATTCCCAGCGGAAGCTCCTCAACAAATGACTCTTGGACGTCACATCCTCCTAAGAAATCTCTATCAATCGCCAAAAAAAACACGAGCTCTCAACAGACTTGTTTTCCCCAGTAGGTCGACAAATGGCATCTCCCACGGAGAAATTTTGCACACCTCTGCAATTCAGACAAATGGTTCTCCCCAGCAAGTCTGACATCAAATCTTTTTCCATCTAATGGTGCCACCCCAGTAAAACTCGGCGAGAAGTTTGATAAAAACCGCTACAAATAGCGTTCCTTGTCAAGAGAAGAACTTGACAAGAAGAAACTAAGACCAGTTCCATGGTTGAAGACCAGGATCGAGGGGAAGTTTATTTCAAGAAACTAAGACCAGTTCCATGGCTGAAGACCTGGATCGAGGGGAAGTTTATTTAAAGAAACTAAGACCAGTTACATGGCTGAAGATTAGGATCGAGGGGAAGTTTATTTCAAGAAACTAAGACCACTTCCATGGTTGAAGACCTGGATCGAGGGGAAGTATCTTTAAAGAAACTAAGAGCAGTTCCATGGCTGAAGACCAGGAACGAGGGGAAGTTTATTTCAAGAAACTAAGACCACTTCCATGGCTGAAGACCAGGATCAAGGGGAAGTATATTTCAAGAAACTAAGACCAGTTCCATGGCTGAAGACCAGGATCGAGGGGAAGTTTATTTCAAAAGAAAACTGAGAGCAGTTCCATGGCTGAAGACAAGGATCGAGGCGAAGTTTTACCCTTTTCTAAGTACCGTTACTTAGTAAAAGAAGATGGGTGAAGTAAACAACTATCATTCATAACCACAATCAAAATTTTGGGTATTCCGATATTTAATCCTCTTGTACCCTGAATGTTCGAATATCTTCGCCATTCACGCCTTCAGGTCCAAGAAGATTAAATAAGGGCATCTGTCATACCCTAAATTTTGACCACAAGATTTCCCATCATTGTGCAAATCATCACCACAATATGGATGTACCTTCATGCCTCATCAATCTTCTCGAAGGTTGTTGAGCACTCACCTCAACCAAGAATTAAGGTTTTGAACCCTCTCAGAGCACTCAAACAAAGGATCAATTAAGAATCGACATGATCTTCAACTTGTCAAACCTCTCAAACATCCATGAAGGATCAATAGGTCTCCCACATCAAGAATCAAGCATGGGGATGCAACATTCCAAGTGGGTTAACCCTCAGAATCACCAGTGTCACCAAATTAGAGTTTTAGTCGACCAAGGCCTCTAGAGAGAATTTTTCATTTGGGCATGAGCCAATACTTCAAAACATGATTCAAGAAGCTTAAAGGAACCTTATGAGTCCATTCATAAGTACAAAATAGCCTCAGGGGATGCATTCACGAAAAATGAGGAATTAGGGTTTCTTGACCTAATTCACCCTAAGTTGACTTTTGGAGCAAGACATGAGCCCAAACCTTAAGAGATGTTTTGAAGACCTCAAACATCTTGTATTGATGCTCTTATAAGTTCAAATGGACACAAAGAACTTGGTTCATGAGCAATACAAAGATTCAAATTCATCTGGACCACAAATTAGGATTTTTAAGAAAAAGTCAACCATATCTTTGACTTTTGACCAAGACATGATCTCAAACTTTGGGGAATGATTCAAGACACTCCAAAACACCTATGGATTCCATCCATTAGGTTTGAATTAGGTAAAAAACTTGATTTCATCAAGGATCACAAAGTTTGAAATTCATCTGATAAAAAGTCAACTGTGCCCAAAACCAAGTTTGACTTTTGAGATTTTTTGACAAACATGGCTTCTTTAAGTAAAAAACAATGTTAATTCATGGTTTGGATCATCATCTACCAAGAAAAGTGTTACTTGCAAAAGGGGTAATCTTAAGAAACTTGAAAATTTCTCTAAGTTATGAAAAAATGGTGCTTTTTCCCAACTTTGCAAGATCATAACTTACAAACCACCAAGCCATTTTCTTCCATCCAAAGATCAAATGAAAGCTCTCATTACACACTACAAAAGTGTCACAGTGCTCCGTGAGCCAAAAAATCTTGGATTTTGAGTTATGGAGCCATGAAGTTAGGGTTTCAAAACTTTCGAACTCGGACACTTAGTGAAATTTTTGGACAGAATTTGTTTTGTATTTTTACCAACTTTGAGGCCATTTTTCATTATGATCCAAGATGAATCAAGACCAAAGTTAAACATAAAAGTTGAAGTATGATATAGTGGCTTTCTAAAAATTACAAGAACCTCCCATGATTCAACTTGAGCAAGAAGTTATAAGCCTTCAAAAATGGCATTTTTCACCCTGCCTACACAACAGCATTGGTACTTAACTTGTATCCCACGATTTCTTGAGCCAATTATGGACACTTTCATCATTGTATTTATATCCAAATTCAAGATGAATGATGAAGAATCTGATCACAAGGCTCACAAGTCAAGAAGCCTATCACTTAGGCATGTGATCTTTAAAGATGCAATTCCAAAACTTCAATTTTGTTTCAAGGAATTCAAGAGATGCATTGAGGTGGCATGTACTGAGCCATTGTTAATTAAAGGAGTCAAGCCTTATCTCTGCATCAGAAGACTCATAGCCTGGACACTACCCTCAAGTCAATGGGTAGAGGAGACTTGAGATTCTTTTGCATAACCATTGGATAATAGGGTGATCAGCCCCCAATCACTATTGCTCCCAAAAAAAACTTGCTCTACTATAAATAGGGATCCTTTCGAATCAGTTTGAGTACACCAAAGCATAACAACACATGCTCTTCTTCATTTCACTCTCAAAAACCAGAAATTGCTTTCTTTTCAAGTAACATGCGAATTTTTCAATAGGAAGCAATTCTATAAAAACCAATGGTGTAGACACATCATATACATCATATGTAAGTTATCCAAACACTTCTCACACATCTGTAACCTCAGAATCACAAAGCTCAAAATCAAACTCATTCCTGTTTGCAATTGAGTTGCCACAAAGTGATCCAGGTTGTTGTAGCGAGTGATTTTTGGATGTGGTTGCGAAGCACGATCGCTCTAGTACTACAGTTCGATTCTTTTTTTATCCTATTAAAGCTGATGAAGGAAGGGAAATAGATGTCTCCAACTAACCCTGCTTGCATACTGAGGTTAAACAGTCAAAACTGTTGGTTTACAGATGCTACAAAGATTCGGGGTCTCTCCTTGGTTATTTTTTCGAAAAGAGGTGTTTTAGGCTATCGGTTGAGATGTTAGGACAAATGTATATGAAAGTATGGGATTTTGGGTTTTTGTTTAGTGTGCTCACTAAGATTTTTTCTTTCAATTTTATGCCTACGTATTCCCGTTTACCGAAACAGGGAAATCAGAGCGTTCATAGTTCCCCCTATTCTATGGGAGGAAATGGTTGTTTTGGTGTCTTGTTCAAAGCCCAAGACGTGAACCTAAAGGTGGTTTGTATCTTGTTCAAAGCCCAAGATGTGAAGCTAAAAGTGTTGAAATTAGAGGGAATTTGTCATCTCTAAAGGGGTTTGTTTGTCACAATTGTTGGGTGACTGATTGTAAAGGAGGATTACTTTAACTGGGATACGCGGATCCGACAATGCCATAATTTCCTTTATAGGGGATTTTAACCTGAAGGAGAAGACTTTAACTTAGTTTAGAGCAACGCTATATTTCCTTAGGAATTTCTCATGCTAAAAGAGGGACAGTGGCATGGATGTAGATGACCCAGAGGCTTGCAGCTTACAGCGATTAGATGAAGGGGAAGGAGTTGTTGATGTTTGTGTACTGTGAACGAGGCACAACTTTAAGGCTAAAAGGTTGATTGGATCAACCAGTGGTTTTCTTATACAAAGCCTAAGAGGAGGCTAATATGTGTCTCGTACAAAGCCCGAGAGAGAGGCTAAAAGGTTTTGACTCAACGAGGGAATCTTTTGGTATCTCGTATAAAGCCCGAGATGGAGGCTACTTGACTTAACAAGAGAGTTTTTTTGTATCTCGTACGACGCTCGAGATGGAGGCTGAAATTTGTTTGGCTCCATAAGAACCTTTTTGTATCTCGTATAAAGCCCGAGATGGAGGTAAAAGGGGTGATTGACTCAACGAGGGAGTCTCTTATGTGTCTCGTAGAAAGCCCGAGAGAGAGGCTAAACGTTGTTTGACTCCGCTGGGGAGAATCATTGTACAAACCCCAAGAGGAGGCTATTGTAACTGGAGAAGGATCATTATACAAAGCCTAAGAGGAGGCTATGGTTACTGTTTCAGTTGAGTGACAGGTCTGATATGCTGATTTAAAGAGAAAATCAGTCCTTATATGAGCAACACTGTACTCGAGGATTTGATTCGAGGATCCGGGTTATTCCTGTTCTTTAAGGAAGCGGGAAATTCGAAGGGCATTGAGACTGTCCGAGTCTACGGGTTTCCTTCCTATTCTTAAAGGGGGTCACTTGAGAATGTCTTTGAGACTCAAGGAGATTAGACTGTCTGTGTCTAGAGTTTCATCTTTTGTAATATGCTTTGAGAAAAAGTAGTAGACTCTTTGAAAGGAATGTTCTATGCAGATGATTAAGTTCTGTTCCTATACCTCTAGGAGGTCGTCGGGACAATTTCTACGAAGCCCAAGAGGAGGCTAGAAACTTTTAAGAAGCCGAGAGGTCCTTGTACGAAGCCCAAGAGGAGGCTATCATTCCCAGAGGAAGAGATCATTATACGAAGCCTAAGAGGAGGCTGTGAATACTTCTAAGAAGCCGTAGGGTCATTGTACTAAGCCCAAGAGGAGGCGGGGTTGCTTTTAGGAAGCCTGTGGGTCCTTGTATGATGCCCAAGAGGAGGCCAATGCTTTTAAGAAGCTCGTGGGTCCCCAAACCCCAAGAAATTCAAGGCAAGCTATTCACAAGGAATAGATCAAGTCAGGAAAGTTCGAGAATTTGGAAGAAAATCAAAGATACCATTCACGGAGAATACATTCATCTATGGGAGTAGAGTTTCTTGAAAATTCCTAATGAGGACAGCCGAAGAGAAGTCTGTATCTTGTGATCCTATTGGGGATCTAGTTGTCTATTTCTACGAATAAACGAAGCAGCGTCACCTAGTTCTAGACGTAGTTGCCGGGGAAACTCTAAATATCTATACTATTATTACACAGTTGATATGAGTTTATGAAAGAAGACTTACAGCGAAACAACCCCACAATACAGTTATATGTATATGAAAGCGGTAAATGAAAGCAATAACCACTTACTCGGTTGTAAAGCTTCCATGCTGTTTGGTTAGTTGTTCAACGAAGAAGGATTGAAAACAACAGTATATTTCAAAATCAAAGGAGAAAGTGCTTTGAAAAAGAAAGATTTGGGGCTTACAGCTCAATGAGAGGCCCAGGGTTTTATCAGTGAGCGCACTGTTTGAATTTGTATAGAGGGAATTATACAAGTGACTGAGGCCCAAAAAATTGTTTTTCTGTACAAAGGGGGTTGGGTCTTACACTCTAATAGAGGCCCAAAAAGTTTTAAAGAAAAAGAGTGGGGCTTATAACACGAGGGTAGGCCCAATTGATTTTTCCGTTTAAAATGGCGATCGCACCGAGGTTTTCTTTTAATGCAGAGGGACTTATATAATAAGTGAGGCCCAAAATGATTTTGGTTAAAAGGGGGTTGGGTCTTACACTCTATTAGAGGCCCAAAAGTTTTGAATGGGTCTTATAGCTCAAGGAGAGGCCCAGTTGGTTTACTTTTAAACTGGCGACGATCGCGCCGTTTGTTTTTTACGGTATCGGGACTTATACAATACACTGAGGCCCAAAAATGATTTGGTCAAAAAAAGGATTGGGTCTTACACTCTATTAGAGGCCCAAAAGTGTTTTGAAAATGATTTATGAGGGTTGAATTAATCCAAAAACCCTAATTTGTTTTCAAAATGTGTTTTAATTGAATAAAAATTCAATTAAAATGATCAAAATTGTTTAACATATGGAAAACAAATTGTGATCTTGGATTAATGCTTTAAAAATTAAGTATTGACCTAAAAAATAATTAGAAAGCATTAAAAGTTGCAAAATCAAAGTGGAAAATATATTTTAAATGTCAAAAACAATTAAAACATTAATTCTTTGCAAAAATATCAATTATACAAAATAAATAATATTTTTGGGATTTTTTGGGAAAATAAAATATTTTAACATTTTTGTGAATTATTAAAAAAAGAATCAACTCAAAATCATTAAAACTCAGAGAGAAATTAATTTTTGAATCAATTAAATAAAATCACAAAATTCAAATATTCAAATATTCAAAAAATGGCGCCAAGAACACGCGCGTGTTCTGGGTTTGCCCAGATTTGCATTTTCTCTCAAATCTCACTGAATACTTGATCATATCATGCAATCCACATACCAATCAACTCGTTTCAACCTCACGATCATGTCTATGGTATTTAATTTCATTTAAATTAAACATATAACAAGAAATCATGAAAGATCCTCAAGAACCCTAATTTCTGCATGAAGGCTAGGATTTTTGATACACGATTCAAACAATGCAATTAATTGAGGGAAAACATTCCATGCATGATTATGAACATACGGCCAAATTATTGTGCAGCAAAAATTGCATGGATCATAGAGTTAGAAGAGCTCATGCTTACCACTTGCAGCTGGTGATCGTGATTTGTGTTGGAGGTATTACAGAGGTTCCAATGATCTGGATAGCTTCCCTAGGTGCCATGGAGTGTGTATGAATGCTTGGAATGGATTGAAATGGTTTGGAGCTGAAGATGGTACCTCAACTGTAAAACTGTCAAGAACTTGAGCAATTGGCTGGTGATTTTATGAAATCTGTGTTCTAGATGTTATGTGAGTGTTTGGATCACTTCTATATGATGTATGTGAGGTGTGTGAGTGATTGGTTTGATTGGAAAAGCTCTCAAACTCAAAACCCGATAGTGACTTTCCTTAGAAGGCAAAATTGGAGTGAAAGAAGAATTTTGAGGAAAGCATCTATTTGATGGCTTTGGTGTACTCAAACTGATCACAATTGAGCTCTATTTATAGTAGAGCAAGTTTGCTTTGGGATCCACAGTGAATGGCAACTGCAGCAGGTGTTTGTTCAATGTTGGCCAATGGAATTGCAAGTCTCCTCTAGCCATTGACTAGAGGTTAGGGCACATGGTTGTGGTTCCCTTGGTCTTGGATAAGTCTTGACTGAATTCAGTTGAGAATGGCGCAGTCCATGCCACCTTGATGCTTCCATTGAATGCTCCAATCCAAAATTGGAGTCTTGTCCCTATTTTTGCCATTCCAGGTTCAACATGCTATTTCTTGTTCCAAAGACTTTGGAGGCTTGGCTCAGTGATTGTCCCCTTTAGATTCAATCCTCAGAGGTGTCCAAGTGGATACGAGCATTTGGATTTGGCTGATTTTGGCAAATTGACCAAAAATACAAAATCTGCCTTGCCTTGACAGATTTCAACAAGGCAACTTGCCAATGTCATATCTCATGACTCAAATTGAATTTGGTAAGGTTCTTGGCCATTTTGGAAAACCCTTACATGATACAACAACTGTTTGAACATGTTTGGTTTTGATCTCTTTTGAATCCAAGTGAAAAATCCCCCTACATTTGGAAAAAAGTAGGGTAAAATCTGACTTAGTGAAATTTTCACTAAGTGTTGGAACAAAGTGACTTTTCTTGATTTTGATCACTCCATAACTCAAAATCCATGAGGAATTTGGACATAGGTCAGTATGAAGCTTTTGTAGAGGGCAATGAGATCTACAAATCAAGCTTTGAATGGGGACCAATGGCCTTGTGGTTTAGGAGTTATGATCCTCCAAAGTTGGCACATTAGTGTCACTTTTTCCATAACTTAGAAATTTTTCTAAGTTTTTATGGTTACCCCTTTTACAAGTTATCCCACTTTCTTTGATTTTTCTTGATGAATGATGATTCAAATCATAGATTATCATCATTTTAGGGTTAAAAATCCATTTTGGTGAAAAATCTCAAAAAGTCAAAGTTGACTTTTGTGCACAGTTGACTTTTTATCAGATGAATTCCAAACTGTGCAATTCTTCATGAAACCATGTCCTTGAACTAAATCAAACTTGATGGACATGTTCCATGGGTGTCATAGGTTATATTGAATCATGTCTTAGGGCTTGGGAGCATGTCCTGGTCAAAAGTCAAAGTTACAGTTGACTTTCCTCGCGAAACTCTAATTGTGGTACAGATGAAATCGAGACTTGTTGCTCAAGCTTCTTGGATTAATCCATTGTTCCAAAAGGATCAATATAGTTCATTAGAGACCCTCAAACCCTCTCTTGAGGTCTTGGCTCATGATTTTCCCTAAAAGTCAACTTAGGGGTGAATCAGGTCAAAAAACCCTAATTCCTGATTTTTGATGAATGCATCCCCTGAGGCAAAATTGACTTGATGATTGGGTCCATGAGGTTCCATGGAGTATATTAGGTTATGTTTTGGATCATTGGCTTGTGCCCAGATGAAAGATTTCCATCTGGAGGCCCTGGTCAACCAAAACCCTAATTTGGTGACACTGTCGACCTTGAGACTTGATCCACCCAGAAGGGAGCAGCTTTGTGCTTAATCCTTGGAGTGGGAGTCCTTTTGATCCATTGTGGATCTTCTAGAGGCTAGACAAGTGGAAGATCAAGTCTTTCCTTGATTGATCATTTGTCTAAGGCTTTGAGAGGGCTTGAAACCCTAATTCTTGATGGTAGTGAATGCTCAACACTCCTCGAGGAGATTGATGAGGCATGAAAGTACATCCATATTGTGATGATGATTTGCACAATGATGGAAAATCTAAGTGGTCAAAATTTGGGGTATGACAGATTCCCCTATTTAATCCTCTTGGACACGAAGGTGTGAATGACGAAGGTATTCGGGCATTCGGGGTGCAAGAGGATTAAATATCAGAATACCCGAAATTTTGATGGCGTCTATGAATGGTAATTCACACATTCATCTTCTTTCGCTAAGCAATGATGCTTAGAAAAGGTAAACTTCCCCTCGATCCTGGTTTCCTACCAAGGAACTGGTCTCAGTTTCTGATTTTAAACTTCCCCTCGATCCTGGTTTCCTACCAAGGAACTGGTCTCAATTTTTGATTTAAACTTCCCCTCGATCCTGGTTTCCTACCAAGGAACTGGTCTCAATTTCCGAAATAAACTTCCCCTCGATCCTGGTTTCCTACCAAGGAACTGGTCTCAGTTTCTTTTGTCAATAAACTTTCTTGACAAGGAACGCTATTCGTAGCGGCTTTCCTTCAAACTTCTCGCCGAATTTTCCTGGGGAGATGCCATTTGAGTGGAAAAAGTTTTGATGTCAGACTTGCTGGGGAACCTAGTCGTCTGAATTGTAGAGGTGCACAAACTTCTCTGTTTGGAGATGCCATTTGCCGAATCTACTGGGGAAAACAAGTCTCTTGAGAGACTGCCTTCGTTCGGGGTCTTTACATCATACTTTTCTCGGAGATCTTCTCGGAAAAATGCCATATGATATGATCCAATTTTGAGGTGCCGATGACCTTTTCATCAGTGGGTTTTTCAGAGAAAAATTGTCGTACTGCCGAATCTCTGTTTAAGAGGCTTTCTCTGGGAATTTTCCTTAATCCGGGAAAGCAAGGATATCATCTTCAATGGCGAAGAGTGACATTTGGTAAAGGTTCTCTGGTCTTTCAGAGGTTCAAGTTATCAAAGTGGTCAAGGACCCAACTTCAATCCAGAAATAAACTGGAGGAGAGATCGTTCAAACACAACATTTCTTAATCGAGGAAAGAACTGAAAACTCGACCGAGAGGACAGCTATCACTAGGGATAAGACCGACTAGAGTGATAGTGATATGATATGAATGAGAATGCAAATAGAATGCATGATGTATGTATGTTTATGCTGACAAAACTGACGCGACATACCAACTAAAAAAATGAACATGACTGGATACTCGGCCATCGCGGGGCAAAGAAGTACTGCTGGTTCAGAATAGCAATTCCACCTTGCTTAGGAAAGATAGTCCCTATTGGGAGCTATGTTGGTCGGGCTTAGGAGATAAGAACTCGGCCGAGGGTATCAGATGGAATAGTTGCATCCGACACTGTTGATCCTTCATTCAGGCACACTGGCGTAGAAGGAGTACTTTGATTCTGTACTTTGAAGTTCGCTTACTTCCGGAGAAGTGGTTGATGCTCTTTTGATGTTCAACAGTCAAAAGAAATTGCCATCTTTATTTTAAAGCAGAAAAAGTTTTAACAAGTAAATTCATTTTTGTTTCATTTCAAGAATCGTTAATCATATTTAAAACGCCATTCTGTAAAGCTAAAACAAATAAGAATTATAAACAAAAGCACAAGGGCTCAAATTTTATTGATAAGATGGAGATCAGCCAAACGCGTGATTCCAAAGAGTATATACAAAGTTTGAAAATGGTAATTTACAGGGAAAAGGGCTACGTTGAAACATAACGACCACTATCCTTCTACCAACTTTGAATTCGGGGCATCCTGAGCTTCTGTCGAAGATGACCTTGACTGGAATTTTCCTCCGATGGATGGTATAATTGCTGCTGCTAAGGGAGTTGCCTCTGTTGAACATAGTTACTTGCCATTATCCCTAATTTTTTCCTGGATTGTACTATGATGTTTCCAATCCATCGGGATGATTTTTTTCATGTCTCTAACTTTTTCCTGGATCGCCCTTTCGGGTTTTCAATCCACCGAGACATTTTTTTTAGTTTAGGCGAAGTAATTCTTGACTACATCAACATTCGTGGGGTAGGAAAATTCCTCTCCGTCCATGGTTGCAAGTCTCAAGGCGCCGCCTGAGAAAGCTTTTGTGACCACATAGGGGCCGTCATAATTCGGAGTCCACTTGCCTCGCGAATCAGTGAGAAATGATTTTATCTTCTTGAGCACGAGGTCTCCTTTCCTGAAGACACGAGGTCAGACCTTTTTGTCAAACGCCCTCTTCATTCTCTGTTGATACAATTGACCATGGCATAGTGTCGTGATTCTCTTTTCTTCGATCCGATTCAGTTCGTCGTGTCGGCTTTGACACCATTCAGCTTCGATGAGCTTAGCTTCCATCAATAATCGGATTGATGGGATCTCTACTTCTATGGGGAGCACTGCTTCCATGCCATACACTAGAGAGAAAGGGGTTGCCCCTGTTGAAGTGCGGACAAATGTGTGATAACCGTGAAGAGCAAAGGGTAGCATCTCGTGCCAGTCTTTGTAGTTTACAACCATCTTTTGAACAATCCTCTTGATGTTCTTTTTAGCCACTTCTACCGCTCCATTCATCTTGGGTCGGTAGGGAGATGAGTTATGGTGTTCGATCTTGAACTCAGCGCACAACTCCTTCATCATCTTGTTGTTCAAGTTAGATCCATTATCAGTAATGATCTGGCTCGGAACACCATAACGGCAGATGATATTGTTTTTGATAAAACGAACCACCACTTGTCGGGTTACATTGGCGAATGACGCTGCTTCGACCCATTTGGTGAAGTAATCAATGGCTACTAGGATGAACCGATGTCCGTTTGAAGCCTTGGGCTCAATCATGCCAATCATGTCGATTCCCCATATCGAGAATGGCCATGAGGAAAAGTGAACTTTGAGATGTGATGGCGGTACATGAATTTTGTCGGAGTATATCTGACACTTGTGACACCTCCTCATGTACTTGTAGCAGTCGGATTCCATTGTCAACCAATAGTACCCTGCTCTTAAAAATTTTCTTGCCATTGTGTGTCCGTTGGCATGAGTGCCAAAGGATCCTTCATGAATTTCCTTCATAAGCATGTCTGCTTCTGGTCTGTCCACGCATCGGAGCAAGACCATGTCAAAATTTATCTTATAGAGAGTGTCACCGCTCAGGAAGAAGTTTCCAGCCAGTCTTCTGAGGGTCTTTCTATCTTTCCTAAGTGCCCCAGGTGGGTACTCTTGTTTCTGAAGGAAGCATTTGATATCGTGATACCAAGGTCTGTCGTCTAGGACTGCTTCAATCGTGAAGGTGTAAGCGGGCCGTTCAAGGCGCATTATGTTGATCTTAGGTAGGTCGTTCCATTGACCCACACTAATCATGGAAGAGAGAGTGGCTAATGCATCAGCCATGTGATTCTCCTCACGAGGGATACGATGAAACTCAACTCTGTTGAAGAAAGGTAGCAACCTTATTGTGTAGTCTTTATAAGGAATTAATCCTGATTGGTATGTGTTCCAATCTCCTTTTATCTGATTGATAACCAAGGCTGAGTCGCCGTATACGTCCAAGTTTTTGATCCTTAAATCAATTGCTTCTTCGAGACCATGATACAAGCTTCGTATTCGGCCTCGTTGTTCGTACATTTGAACGTAAGTCCGGCAGTGAAAGGAATGTGGGTACCCTGAGGGGTAACAATGATTGCCCCAATTCCGTTTCCATAATCATTAACTACTCCATCAAAGATAAGTCCCCATTGGGAACCTGGTTCTGGCCCTTCACTGGGTAGCGGTTCATCGTAGTCTTTCATTTTTAGATACATGACATCTTCGTCTGGGAAGTCAAACCCGATTGATTCTTGATTGTCAATCAGTTGATAAGCCAAATGATTGGCTAAAATACTTCCCTTAACAGTTTCTGAGCGTGCTACTCTATGTCGTATTCTGATAACAGCATCTGCCAACGGGCAATCCTTCCCGTGAGAGCAGGTTTTTCGAAAACATACTTGATTGGATCCATTTCTGAGATTAACCAAGTAGTATGACGAATCATGTATTGGCGAAGACGTTTGGCTGCCCAAGCCAAAGCGCAACAAGTTTTCTCAAGCATCGTGTACCGAGTCTCGCAGTCGGTGAACTTCTTGCTCAGATAGTAGATGGCAGACTCTTTCCTTTTGGTTTCGTCTTGTTGGCCAAGTACACACCCCATTGAGTCCTCTAGGACCGTGAGGTAAATGATCAGTGGTCTTCCTTCCACTGGAGGTGATAGAATCGGAGGATTCAACAGGTATTCCTTGATATTGTCGAAGGCGGTTTGGCAATCTTCTGACCAAACGCAATCCTGGTTCTTTTTGAGTAACTTGAAAATCGGCGGACACGTCGCGGTCATAAGGAATATGAATCTGGAGATGTAGTTCAAACGTCCCAAGAATCCTCTGACTTGTTTTTCAGTTTTCGGAGAAGGCATTTCTCGAATGACCTTGACCTCGTCAGGATCGACCTCAATCCCTTTTTGGCTGACGATGAACCCTAAGAGTTTCCCCGAACGGACACCGAAGGTGCACTTGTTGGGATTCAAGCGGAGTTTGTACTTTCGCAAACGCTCGAATAGTTTTGACAGGTGGATCACATGCTCCTCTTTTGTCTTAGATTTTGCAATCATGTCATCGACATATACCTCTATCTCTTTGTGTATCATGTCATGAAAAAGAGTTGTCATGGCCCTTTGACAGGTTGCCCCGGCGTTCTTTAAACCGAACGGCATCACCTTGTAACAAAAGGTACCCCATGGGGTAATGAACGAAGTTTTCTCCATGTCTTTCTGCACTATTTTGATCTGGTTATAGCCCGAGAATCCATCCATGAAGGAGAAAACTTTGAACTTTGTTGTACTGTCTACCAGCATGTCAATGTGTGGTAAAGGAAAGTCGTCCTTTGGACTAGCCTTGTTCAAATCTCTGTAGTCGACACACATTCTGACCTTTCCGTCCTTTTTGGGAACGGGTACAATGTTGGCTAACCATTGAGGATACTCTGATGTGGCGAGAAAACCCGCGTCAATCTGTTTCTGTACCTCCTCTTTGATTTTGATGGCCATGTCCGGATGAGTCTGTCTCAACCTCTGTTTTACTGGCGGACATTCCGATCTTAACGGTAAGTGATGTTCCACGATGCTGGTATCCAACCCTGGCATGTCCTGATAGGACCAAGCGAATACATCGGGGAATTCTTTGAGAAGCTTTATCAAACTCTCTTTGGCAGTTGGACTGAGCAGTGCCCCAATCCTGATTTCTTTTCTCTCTTTTTCCGAACCCAAGTTTACCGTTTCCAACTGCTCTTTGTGAGGTTCTATGGATCTTTCCTCTTGTCTGAGTAGTCGAGAGATCTCTTCTGGAATTTCGTTGTCATCTTCTTCTTCAGCCTCGAATACCGGGAACTCAAAGTTGGGAGAAGGTATCAGATCGTATGTTTCAATGGGGTTTAAAACAAGCAATCTGCATGACGTGATGATTCGTGTTTAGAAGAGATAGAGAAAATGCAAGTGTGTGCAGTGTTTTATTTTACTGCTTGTTTTTATTTTTAATTGTTTTTTAGGATTACCATTTTCTGAAAAAAGCAAAAAGAGAAAACAGCAATTAATGCGGAAATTACAGAACGACGTTATTTTATTAATGAACAAGTCGATTCTTGAAACTACAGCCCTATAAAACAAAACTCTGTCGCATCGGGCTAAGCGGAGAGGGAAATTTACAGAAAGTGAGCCCTATCAAAACATCTGTTTCACCTGGGCAGGGTGAAAGGTTAAAGATGGCAATTACTTTGATTGACGAACGACCTTCGGAGCATCAACAACAACCCATTGGCGGCGAACTCCTCGGTGAATCACAAAGTCTGGAACCTTCCTTGATTTGTCTTCAGAAATGACGCTGATTTCTGGTGGAGCGGGATCATTGGAATCTGCCTCCCAGGCAGAATTGTCGCAGGAGAATTCCTCAGTTGTATTTTGCATAGCATTTGTGCTCTCGGCTGTATCTCCCCATCCAGTTGGCTGGATGTCTTCGAGCCTGATACGAGAGCTTTCGGGAGCGGTATACCTGACAATGAAGTCGTATTTTCCACTCAGTTGTCCCAAGGTGTCCCAAACTTCTTTGGAACTGGAGGAGTCATCTCTCTCGATGACGTTGACCTTAGGAAAGGCATAGTTGATGAATTCAAGTCCTGGAAACATTGCGAATTCATCTTCATGTTGAGTAGTTACAGGATGACCTGAGTGTTGATCCCATGACATGGCGGGGACACATGTATTCTATTCAATGATGCTCAGCTGAGTTTCATTACTCGGCTGACTTTCTGGTCCCAAGTTTCCTGGGTAAGGTTGCCACATTGGCAGACCATCCATTGGGTCATAGTAGTTGTGGTCAAAATTGTCTTTCATCAGAGTGTCCTCCTCTAATGAATTTGGCTGAGCATGACATCCTTCCGGATCACAACCTCCGTAGATCATTTCGACATCTGACCGTGGTATAAATCTCAGACTCTGTGTGGGATAGCAAAATGGCATAGGCACCTCTTCCTGAGACATATAATCGTCCTCGTTAAGGTAGGACTTCCATTCTTCATTTGTGTCAGAGGGATGTTCCTCATTGATAACATGTACTGCTTGAGACACTGGGTGAAGGAAACCTCCACTATGGAAGAAGTTTTGAAGGGGATGAAGACTTTCATCGTTGGCAGCCGTCTGAGTACAGGTTGCAAAAAAACCAAGACCCTTTTTTGTTGTATTGCTAGTAGGAATGACAAGCTGTCCCCATCCGGTCATATCGGTACTCTCGACCGCTTTGATAGCATCGTTGTATGAAGAATTGGAAGTTCCTTCTTTGAACTGATTGTTCTTGGTCACCGAAAGTGCTTGGAACTGAGTTCCAATAACCTCCTCGGGTTCTATACCAGCAGATGATGACAAGTTACTCACCAGCAAGGCCTGCTCCTCGCAGACTGTGACAAGTTGATCATTCTGAATGAACTTTAGCTTTTGGTGGAGGGTGGAAGTGACCGCTCCAGCCTGATGTATCCAAGGTCTTCCTAATAAACAATTGTATGTTTCCCGGATGTCCATGACCTGGAAAGTGACTTAGAAAGTGTGAGGACCGATAGTTTTGGGAAGATCAACTTCGCCGATAACTGTTTTTCTGGATCCGTTGAACGCTTTGACGACGACCTCGCTGATTCTCATCGGTGGGCCTTTGAACGAT
Source organism: Lathyrus tuberosus (assembly GCA_022829125.1). Taxonomy (NCBI): domain Eukaryota; kingdom Viridiplantae; phylum Streptophyta; class Magnoliopsida; order Fabales; family Fabaceae; genus Lathyrus; species Lathyrus tuberosus. The sequence continues at coordinate 7,226,225 of JALAZF010000082.1, read as the reverse complement.
AATTGCATCAAAGTGGACTTCGGCATAACATTCAGGGCTGACCCTGTGTCTACCAGTACGCCGGCTAAAGCATCGTCCTAGCAGTTAACTGTAATGTTGAGCACCATGTTATGACGACGACCCTCTTCGGGTAATTCCTCATCACTAAATCCCAAATTATTGCAGGAAGTGATGTTAGAGACAATACTATCAAACTGTCTAATCATTACATCCTGTTCCAGAAAGGCTTGCTCCAAGACTTTTTATAGAGCCTCCCTGTGGGCTTCTGAACTGAGTAACAGTGATAACACAGAGACCTTTGAAGGAGTCTGTAACAACTGATCCACAATGTTATATTCACTCCTTTGGATGAGCTTCAGCATCTCATCATTATTTTTCGAAAGGTCGGGATTACTGGATTGACCGACTGATGGATCGGGAGCTTCTGTCTGAAGTTCCTTTTCCTTGTTAGGTTCTCCAACTCCTCTGTTGAAGATTCTACCGCTCTGTGTTACACGACTGATGTCTGCAATGTTCACGACGGAGGGTAATGGAATTTCCTTTCCATTTTCAATGGTCATTGCACCGTATTTGTATGGGATAGCCTTAGTTGATTCATATGGTAGTGGTCCCGGTAGATAGATGACTACGGGAACCTTCTGATTTTTCTGACCATCGTAAGTAATCTCGATCTATTCCCGGTTGGGAACTTTAGATTCGTCAAGTAGAGGGATGATGGCAAAAACATCGCTGGTCCTGTGATGACCAGCGATCGTGACAACATCCTCAACTTGATCGGCAAGGTAGTCCGGCGTCCAGTTGATGGGTCCAGAACCCGGATATGGACGAATCTCCCCACGATCCACCTGACCCTGAAGAGCTGCTCTCACAAGGTAACACCCTTGGTTACTTTCCGAACAGACGCTACAACGGTCATAATAGTGTGGTGGCACCTGGCCACGCCCACTTTGAATACAATGTAACCTCACTAGGTTAGCTTCCACAGATCGGACATCCTGACTCTGACGCCGAGTGGGGTTTCTGTTATTGATACTAATTTGCTGAGTATCTTCATCCATATAAATTGGCATCCACCAGTGATTTAACAAGTGCTGAAGTGCCTCCTGGACAAGGGTACAACCTTGATCGTTTTTGCAACCCGCTTTACAGCTTTGATAGTCATGTGATATTAAGAATCCGAGTCAGACCTGCTCAACCTGTAACTCTACCAGGTTGGTATTCATCACGCGAATATCGAAGAGATGAACCATGTTGATCTGATAAGGGTTCCTATCATGGTAGTCTTGGATCCATCCAATATCCATCTGACGCTGGAGGGCCTCTTGTATGAAAGAGCATCCCTGTTTGTTTACCGAGCAAGTCAGACAAGAACTGTAATCGTGTCGCGGCAGATTATGATACTGGCTTTGCCTTAAGTGGATTTCCACCAAGTTGACATTCATTGCACGGATATCATGGTTCTGAATGATGTTGGAATTCATGTAGACCATGTTAACTCCACGAACTCGGTGCTTTTGGATCCATCAGAGATCCATTTGTTCCTGTAGAACTGCTTGCACTACAGAACATTCTTGATTGTTTTTAGAGCAGATATCACACTGATGATAATTATGAGGTGGCACATGGCCATATCCACTCTGTCTACAATGCATCTTGACCATATTGGTTTTCAACAAGAGTACATCGTGAATTTGATAGACATCGTTAGTCTCTCCTTCTATCAAATTGACTGCAGCCTTCTCATGTTTAGGCAGCGGGTTCGTGAGAAATTAGGATTTGTATCCTTGAAAGATAATAGCTCGCTCCTAACAAGCTTTTGCACGTCGGACTTGAAATTGAGACAAGTCTCTATGTTATGCCCTGATCCTCCTTGGTGGTAAGGGCAAGTTTGATCCACCTTAAACCAAAAAGGAGGATTTTCCGGTACTGTAAGAGGAGATTTAGTCTGGATGTGCCCCTTAGCCAGTAGTAATGGAAACAGTTCTGCGTACAACATGGGTATAGGATCAGACCCTGATGATCGTGTTGTATGGTTTTTGTTATATGGAGAACGAGCCTGCTGAAGAGGCTGTTGTGTCTTTTGCTGATTAGGTTGGCTTTGCGCAACCTGAGGTTGATACGTAGGAATAGGCGCAGGGCTGATAACAGGAGTTACAGCTGCTACCGGTTGATAACGTCGCCTTTGCTTTCTGAGAGAGATATTCCCAATATCTTGCTCTTTTTTCTTACGGAGAGCACTACCGTATCGTTTTGTACTGGTCGATGATCCAGCGTCTTTTGCCAAACGTCCTTCTCGGACAGCTTCCTCAAGACGAACTCCCATGCCCACCATCTCGGTGAAGTCACTGGGTGCACTGGAAACCATTCGGTCATAGTAAAATGAGCTTAAGGTTTTTAAGAAGATCTTTGTCATCTCTTTTTCCTCAAGAGGTGGACAAATCTGAGCGGCAATTTCACGCCATCTCTGGGCGTACTCCTTAAAGGTTTCCTTATCCTTTTGAGACATCGATCTGAGTTGATCTCTGTCCGGTGCCATGTCCAAATTATATTTGTATTGTTGGACGAAGGCAGTGCTAAGATCTCTGAATGTGTTAATCGTAGCACGGTTTAAACCTATGTACCATTTTAAGGCGGCACCGGTTAGACTATCCTGAAAGTAATGAATCAGTAGGTCCTGATTCTTCGTCTGAGCTGACATTCGCCGAGCGTACATCACCCGATGGCACTGAGGGCAAGAGTTACCCTTGTACTTTTCAAAGTTGGGCACTTGAAATTTGTACGGAACTTTCACATTGGGGACCAAGCAGAGGTCTGCGGCATCCTTTCCAAATAGATCCTGACCGTGAATGGCTTGCAATTCCTTCTGCATTTCCAAGAACTGTTCCTGGAATTCATCCATTCGGTCAAACATAGTTTCCTTCTTATCAGAAGGAATCGGTGGAATCTGTCCTTCTGGGACAGTGTGCACCACAGGGGGTGGTACCGTGACTACGGTAGTGAGTCTTGGCGTTTCCCGAAGTTTGTAACCTTCAGGAGTCTTCAGTATGCCCCTGGCATCTTCGCTTTCCCGAAGTTTGTAACCTTCAGGCCCAGCGGCTTCTGTTGAGATTCCCTGATCTTCAGTGATCGGCGGAACATATCCTTCCGGGATATAGTTAACAGGCATGCCCCAAGGACGATCTTTCGGCATCTGATACCTAGGATCATACTTCTCCACTATGGGCGTTGAGGTGATCTTTGAGATCACAGTCCTTTGTAGCTGAGCTTCTGCCATGGCTTGCATGTCGTTACGAAGCTTTCTCATATCCTCTCTCAGAGCGTCGATCTCTTCTTTTAACTCTCTGTTTTCTTCCTCAAGATCATCCATCTTTTTCTGACGATTGGCCCGAGTATTGTACGAATGAGACAGTTTGACTCTAGAACCGAGACACAAACGTGAGATTCGTAGGTAAGAAGAATACGCGATGTGAGAATGATGAATGCAATGATTATATTAATTGTTATTTGGTTTAATCAAAATAAACTTCGACAATTAGATTGCAAATATCAAACAGTGGGGGGAACCCCTTTTTATTGAATTTAAAGGATTGCAGAAATGGAAATACAGTAGATTACAAGATGCAGAAGCAGAAACCTAAGCTAAGGGGTCCCGAGTCCTCTCTGAAGAGAAATCGGGTGCTGATTCTCGTACTTTCCTCTTCTTTGACCGGGGCTCTTGGGCCGTTGTCGGGTTGTCATTCCTTTGCCAGGTGAAAGGAGCGAGCAAATTCCTTTGGTCATCTTGATTCTCTACAGCATGTTGCTCCAAAATTTCAATCAGAGCATCTTTCTCTTTCAGTAATTGTTGTATTTTGATACACTCTATGTCGAGGGTGCGGTACTTGTTCTTCCAAGACCTCCTCTCCCGTTGAACTCTGTTGAGAGTAACCTGAAGCTTTTCTGTTTCCGTCATGAAATACATGACAGATTCCTTTGGCGGAAGAATTTCGTAACGAGGATAAGGCATCTTTAGCTTGAGAGCTCTAGTTAGTACCCAGTGGAGATAAGGCTCCACCGAGACACAGTCCGGTTTTCCTAGAGACTCCCGTCCTTTCTTATGAACATGCTTCCAAGCGTGCACTATTTCCATCTTTAGTGCTCTGTCACTTTCTCCTTCCTTGAAGAAAAGACCTTCCAGATGAGCATTCAGCGGAATATGCCTCATCGGGTATCCAAATTGACGACGAACGAGAACTGGATGGTAATTGATTCCTCCCTTAGTTCCTATAAGGGGTACGTTGGGGAAGTTTGCACAATGGTAAATGATCCTGATTCCATCATAAATCCTATTACACCAATCTATATCAGAGTTGGTAAGAGACATGATCTTCTGCAACCAACGTAAGACACTCTTGCAATCCCAAAAAGCAGCAGACTTGGGCAAGTGGGAGACAAACCACTTGTAAAGCAAAGGTACACAGCATGTGATCTCCCCTCCGCTGTACAAATTTCCCAAATGTACAGAATGATACGCATCTGCGAGCAAAGTCGGCTCAGGGTTTCCAATGAGAAAAACCTTAATGGAGTTAATGTCAACGAAGTTATTGATGTTGGGAAACAAAAATAACCCGTAGGTGAGCAAGACAAAGACGCTTTCAAAAGCAGTCACTTTCCTATACTGGAAAAATACAGGGCCTTCTTTGTCAAGAACTGGGCTGGCAAACCTTGTATGTCTTGCAATGGTCTGATTCTTTGGAATTTCTTCCAGTCCAAAAAATGGAGCTCGATCAGTAATGTGTAGATCAATCAGATGAGAATACTCCTCCAATGTTGGTGCGAGATGGTAATCCGGGAATGTAAAGCAGTGATAAACTGGATCGTAGAATTTGAACGAGCGCGTCCATGATTCCCTCAATCACATGGACTCTTAGCAGAGATAGCAAACCTCCGTATTTGGCTCTGAAGGCCTCTTGGTTTGTGATCATCCTCGCCAAACCTCTTAAATCCTCTAGTTTTAGAACCTTGAAGGTATACCTATGGGTTCTCCTTCTACCGAAATCCATTAGCGTAGTCCTTTTCTCTGATATTTGCAATCACAGTCTTAGTTTAATTTGAAAAACAGAGAGACTAGAAGAGAAATTTTTTTTGTTTAATGTTTTTTAAATGAATGCATGAATGCAGCACACAAAAACATAGGAAAAACATGGGGTCAAAGGGTCGTTGTCATGAAGTCAAGGCTCTACCCATCCCCAAAGGTTTATACTAGGGTGATTTTTGTACCTGTACTCATTATCATCAGCTCCTCCCAGGAAAGCAAAACAACAAGCGGATCGCCAGCGAGTTGTAGAGCAATCTTAGAGTAAGTTCCATTCACCGAGAATAGATCACCAGCCTCAAATGAGGGTAGTATCGCGTGACAACTATTCCCGATAGTTTCCGCACTACAAAAGGGTTTGGCTCCTCAGCTTCTCAGACATCACAATCGGCCCATTGTCTAGGTGAGAGAATGGGTTGCATTGGTCAGCCTCCACTGAGGTTGATGGTCGACCTCGTCGCCATCACTTATCTTAAGTGTATACTCAATCTTTCCACATGCGGCATCACACGCATTCCCATTAGCAGAAAAATAAACACGTATAGCAATTAGGAAAAGCAGTATATATATTTGTCCTAATGTCCTAGACTTTTAAAAGCTAAGAATCTTAAGTTCCTGACAGAAAATGGTTTCCCGGCGGAGTCACCATCATGTCGTTTCATTCCAAATTAACGGCGTTTTGACCTAAGATCCTAGTGACGTCAATGTTTCAAGAGATAAGAGGAACAAAATGCCTTGAAAGGCGCCTTTTTTTGTGGTACCTCAGTCCAAGATTTCTACCTACGAGAAGAGAACAAGATCCCTAGATTCTCCCCAGCAGAGTCGCCATTTTTCTGTAGCGAGTGATTTTTGGATGTGGTTGCGAAGCACGATCGCTCTAGTACTACAGTTCGATTCATTTATTATCCTATTAAAGCTGATGAAGGAAGGGAAATAGATGTCTCCAACTAACCCTGCTTGCATACTGAGGTTAAACAGTCAAAACTGTTGGTTTACAGATGCTACAAAGATTCGGGGTCTCTCCTTGGTTATTTTTTCGAAAAGAGGTGTTTTAGGCTATCGGTTGAGATGTTAGGACGGATGTATATGAAAGTATGGTATTTTGGGTATTTGTTTAGTGTGCTCGCTAAGATTTTTTCTTTCAATCTTATGCCTACATATTCTCGTTTACCGAAACAGGGAAATCAGAGTGTTCGTAGTTCCCCCTATTCTATGGGAGGAAATGGTTGTTTTGGTGTCTTGTTCAAAGCCCAAGACGTGAAGCTAAAGGTGGTTTGTATGTTGTTCAAAGCCCAAGATGTGAAGCTAAAAGTGTTGACCTTAGAGGGAATTTGTCATCTCTAAAGGGGTCTGTTTGTCACAACTGTTGGGTGACTGACTGTAAAGGAGGATTACTTTAACCGGGATACGCGGATCCGGCAATGCCATAATTTCCTTTATAGGGGATTTTAACCTGAAGGAGAAGACTTTAACTCAGTTTAGAGCAACGCTGTCTTTCCTTAGGAATTTCTCATGCTAAAAGAGGGACAGTGGCATGGATGTAGATGATCCAGAGGCTTGCCGCTTACAACGATTAGATGAAGGGGAAGGAGTTGTTGATGTTTGTGTACTGTGAACGAGGCACAGCTTTAAGGCTAAAAGGTTAATTGGATCAACCAGTGGTTTTCTTATACAAAGCCTAAGAGGAGGCTAATATGTGTCTCGTACAAAGCCCGAGAGAGAGGCTAAAAGGTTTTGACTCAACGAGGGAATCTTTTGGTATCTCGTGTAAAGCCCGAGATGGAGGCTACTTGACTTAACAAGAGAGTTTTTTTGTATCTCGTACGAAGCCCGAGATGGAGGCTGAAATTTGTTTGGCTCCATAAGAACCTTTTTGTATCTCGTATAAAGCCCGAGATGGAGGCGAAAGGGGTGATTGACTCAACGAGGGAGTCTCTTATGTGTCTCGTACAAAGCCCGAGAGAGAGGCTAAACGTTGTTTGACTCCACTGGGGAGAATCATTGTACAAAGCCCAAGAGGGGGCTATTGTAACTGGAGAAGGATCATTATACAAAGCCTAAGAGGAGGCTATGGTTACTGTTTTAGTTGAGTGACAGGTCCAGTATGCTGATTTAAAGAGAAAATCAGTTCTTATATAAGCAACACTGTACTCGAGGATTTGATTCGAGGATCCGGGCTATTCCTGTTCTTTAAGGAAGCGGGAAATCCGAAGGGCATTGAGACTGTCCGAGTCTATGGGTTTCCTTCCTATTCTTAAAGGGGGTCACTTGAGAATGTCTTTGAGACTCAAGGAGATTAGACTGTCCGTGTCTAGAGTTTCATCTTTTGTAATATGCTTTGAGAAACAGTAGTAGACTCTTTGAAAGGACTGTTCTATGCAGATGATTAAGTTATGTTCCTATACCTCTAAGAGGTCATCGGGACAATTTGTACGAAGCCCAAGAGGAGGCTGGAAACTTTTAAGAAGCCGAGAGGTCCTTGTACGAAGCCCAAGAGGAGGCTATCATTCACAGAAGAAGAGATCATTATACGAAGCCTAAGAGGAGGCTGTGAATACTTCTAAGAAGCCGTAGGGTCCTTGTACTAAGCCCGAGAGGAGGCGGGGTTGCTTTTAGGAAGCCTGTGGGTCCTTGTATGATGCCCAAGAGGAGGCCGATGCTTTTAAGAAGCCCGTGGGTCCCCAAACCCCGAGAAATTCAAGGCAAGCTATTCATAAGGAATAGATCAAGTCAGGAAAGTTCGAGAATTTGGAAGAAACTCAAAGATGCCATTCACGGAGAATACATTCATCTCTGGGAGTAGAGTTTCTTGACAATTCCTAATGAGGACAGCCGAAGTGAAGATTGTATCTGGTGATCCTATTGGGGATCTAGTTGTCTATTTCTACGAATAAATGAAACGACGTCACCTAGTTGTAGACGTAGTTTCCGGGGAAACTCTAAATATCTATACTATTATTACACAGTTGATATGAGTTTATGAAAGAAGACTTACAGCGAAACAGCCCCACAATACAGTTATATGTATATGAAAGCGGTAAATGAAAGCAATAACCACTTACTCGGTTGTAGAGCTTCCATGCTGTTTGGTTAGTTGTTCAATAAAGAAGGATTGAAAACAATAGTATATTTCAAAATCAAAGGAGAAAGTGCTTTGAAAAAGAAAGATTTGGGGTTTACAGCTCAATGAGAGGCCCAAGGTTTTATCAGTGAGCGCACTGTTTGAATTTGTACAGAGGGACTTATACAAGTGACTGAGGCCCAAAAAATTATTTTTCTGTACAAAGGGGGTTGGGTCTTACACTCTAATAGAGGCCCAAAACGTTTTAAAGAAAAAGAGTGGGGCTTATAACACGAGGGTAGGCCCAATTAATTTTTTCGTTTAAAATGGCGATCGCGCCGAGGTTTTCTTTTAACGCAGAGGGACTTATACAATAATTGAGGCCCAAAATGATTTTGGTTAAAAGGGGGTTGGGTCTTACACTCTATTAGAGGCCCAAAAGTTTTGAATGGGTCTTATAGCTCAAGGAGAGGCCCAGTTGGTTTATTTTTAAACTGGCGACGATCGCGCCGTTTGTTTTTTACGGTATCGGGACTTATACAATACACTGAGGCCCAAAAATGATTTGGTCAAAAAAGGATTGGGTCTTACACTCTATTAGAGGCCCAAAAGTGTTTTTAAAATGATTTATGAGGGTTGAATTAATCCAAAAACCCTAATTTGTTTTCAAGATGTGGTTTAATTGAATAAAAATTCAATTAAAATGATCAAAATTGTTTAACATATGGAAAACAAATTGTGATCTTGGATTAATGCTTTAAAAATTAAGTATGAACCTACAAAATAATTAGAAAGCATTAAAAGTTGCAAAATCAAGGTGGAAAAAATATTTTAAATGTCAAAAACAATTAAAACATTAATTCTTTGCAAAAATATCAATTATACAAAATAAATAATATTTTTGGGATTTTTTGGGAAACTAAAATATTTTAACATATTTGTGAATTATTAAAAAAAGAATCAACTCAAAATCATTAAAACTCAGAGAGAAATTAATTTTTGAATCAATTAAATAAAATCACAAAATTCAAATATTCAAATATTCAAAAAATGGCGCCAAGAACACCCAAGAACACGCGCGTGTTCTGGGTTTTCCCAGATTTGCATTTTCTCTCCAATCTCACTGAATACTTGATCATATCATGCAATCCACATACCAATCAACTCGTTTCAACCTCACGATCATGTCTATAGTATTTAATTTCATTTAAATTAAACATATAACAAGAAATCATGAAAAATCCTCAAGAACCCTAATTTCTGCATGAAGGCTAGGATTGTTTATACACTATTCAAACAATGCAATTAATTGAGGGAAAACATTCCATGCATGATTATGAACATATGGCCGAATTATTGTGCAGCAAAAATTGCATGGATCATAGAGTTAGAAGAGCTCATGCTTACCACTTGCAGCTGGTGATCGTGATTTGTGTTGGAGGTGTTACAGCTAGGTTCCAATGATCTGGATAGCTTCCCTAGGTGCCATGGAGTGTGTATGAATGCTTGGAATGGATTAAAATGGTTTGGAGCTGAAGATGGTACCTCAACTGCAAAACTGTCAAGAACTTGAGCAATTGGCCGATGATTTTGTGAAATCTGTGTTCTAGATGTTATGTGAGTGTTTGGATCACTTCTATATGATGTATGTGAGGTGTGTGAGTGATTGGTTTGATCGGAAAAGCTCTCAAACTCAAAACCCGATAGTGACTTGCCTTAGAAGGCAAAATTGGAGTGAAATAAGAGATTTTGAGGAAAGCATCTGTTTGATGGATTTGGTGTACTCAAACTGATCACAATTTAGCTCTATTTGTAGTAGAGCAAGTTTGTTTTGGGATCCACAGTGAATGGCAACTGCAGCAGGTGTTTGTTCAATGTTGGCCAATGGAAATGCAAGTCTCCTCTAGCCATTGACTAGAGGTTAGGGCACAGGGTTGTGGTTCCCTTGGTCTTGGATAAGTCTTGACTGAATTCAGTTGAGATTGGCTCAGTCCATGCCACCTTGATGCTTCCATTGAATGTTCCAATTCAAAATTGGAGTCTTGTCCCTATTTTGGCCATTCTAGGTTCAACATGCTATTTCTTGTTCCAAACACTTTGGAGGCTTGGCTCAGTGATTGTCCCCTTTAGATTCAATCCTCAGAGGTGTCCAAGTGGATAGGAGCATTTGGATTTGGCTGATTTTGGCAAATCGACCAAAAATGCAAAATCTGCCTTGCCTTGATAGATTTCAACAAGGCAACTTGCCAATGTCATATCTCATGACTCAAATTGAATTTGGTAATGTTCTTGGCCATTTTGGAAAGCCCTTACATGATACAACAATTGTTTGAACATGTTTGGTTTTGATCTCTTTTTAATCCAAGTGAAAAATCCCCCTACATTTGGCAAAAAGTAGGGTAAAATCTGACTTAGTGAAATTTTCACTAAGTGTTGGAACAAAGTGACTTTTCTTGATTTTGATCACTCCATAACTCAAAATCCATGAGGAATTTGGACATAGGTCAGTATGAAGCTTTTGTAGAGGGAAATCAGATCTACAAATCAAGCTTTGAATGGGGACCAATGGCCTTGTGGTTTAGGAGTTATGATCCTCCAAAGTTGGTACATTAGTGTCACTTTTTCCATAACTTAGAAATTTTTCTAAGTTTTTATGGTTACCCCTTTTACAAGTTATCCAACTTTCTTTGATTTTTCTTGATGAATGATGATTCAAATCATACATTAACATAATTTTAGGGTTAAAAATCCATTTTGGTGAAAAATCTCAAAAAGTCAAAGTTGACTTTTGTGCACAGTTGACTTTTTATCAGATGAATTCCAAACTGTGCAATTCTTCATGAAACCATGTCCTTGACCTAAATAAAACTTGATGGACATGTTCCATGGGTGTCATAGGGTATATTGAATCATGTCTTAGGGCTTGGGAGCATGTCCTGGTCAAAAGTTAAAGTTACAGTTGACTTTCCTCGCGAAACCCTAATTGTGGTGCAGATGAAATCGAGACTTCTTGCTCAAGCTTCTTGGATTAATCCATTGTTCCAAAAGGATCAATATAGTTCATTAGAGACCCTCAAACCCTCTCTTGAGGTCTTGGCTCATGATTTTCCCTAAAAGTCAACTTAGGGGTGAATCAGGTCAAAAAACCCTAATTCCTGATTTTTGCTGAATGCATCCCCTGAGGCAAAATTGACTTGATGATTGGGTCCATGAGGTTCCATGGAGTATATTAGGTTATGTTTTGGATCATTGGCTTGTGCCCAGATGAAAGATTTCCATCTGGAGGCCCTGGTCGACCAAAACCCTAATTTGGTGACACTGTCGACCTTGAGACTTGATCCACCCAGAAGGGAGCAGCTTTGTGCTTAATCCTTGGAGTGGGAGTCCTTTTGATCCATTGTGGATATTCTAGAGGCTAGACAAGTTGAAGATCAAGTCTTTCCTTGATTGATCCTTTGTTTAAGGCTCTGAGAGGGCTTGAAACCCTAATTCTTGATGGTAGTGAATGCTCAACAATCCTCGAGGAGATTGATGAGGCATGAAAGTACATCCATATTGTGATGATGATTTGCACAATGATGGAAAATCTAAGTGGTCAAAATTTTGGGTATGACAGTTGTTTCAATCCATTCCAAGCTTCCAAACACCTTACATAAGGTCCATTGAAGTTGTCCAAGTCATCAAACAAAATCTGTAACACCTCCAACACATAATTCGATTTCTTCTTGCATGAGGTAAGCCTGAACTCTCAAACTCTATGATCTATGCATCATAAATGTGTTTTCAAGTTACAAACATGTTTATGCACTTATGTAGAGTGTTTCCCCTCAATCAATTGCTTTGTAGCTATCGTGTATAGGATTTCATAGTGTTCTTGCAGAAATTAGGGTTCATGTGTTCATCACTTGATTTCTCACTCCACACTGCAAATAAATGCAATTAATTGGTACCATTGGAATTCTAGTTCAAAAACGAGTCAGATTGATGTTTGAATCGTGCAAAATCATTAGGCAGTCAGCGATAAGTGAGGTTTTGCAAATCATCTATGGTGCTGGCACGGGGAAGAAGAAGATGACCGTTGGCGCGCATTTTCAAATTGTTTAACTTTTTGAATTTTTAGTTTTTTTCTTAATTGATTTCAAAAATTAATTTCTCCCTCAATTTTAATCATTTTTTATTGGTTCTTTTTTAAAAAAATTCAAAAAAATGTTAAAATATTTTATTCTACAAAAAAAAAATCAAATTTATATTATTTATTTAATTTATTTGGAATTTTTGTAAAGAATTTCATTTTAATTATTTTTTAACATTTTTAATGAAATTTTCCTCTAGATTTTTCAAATTCAAATGAGTTTCACACTTTCATATAAATAAAACATGATTTTTCAAAACAATTTTCAAAATCCACAACTTCTTTTTAAATATATATGATATTTTATATCATTTTTTATTTAATTTCCTTTGAAAATTGAATTTTTAATTAAAATTAGGGTTTTCCATGATTTTAATTTTTCAAATTTCATTTGAAACACTTTTGGGCCTCTTTGTAGAGTGTAACACCCATCCCTTTTTAAATAAATAATTTTGGGCCTCAGTCATTGTATAAGTCCCGATGCGATTTTCAAAATAACGGTGATCGTTGTTTTTTCATCGGGGCCACTCCCTGAGTATAAGCCTCCTTCCTTCTTCTTTACACACACTTTTGGGCCTCTAATAGATTTTAGGGTTAATGAAGTTTTTGGTCCTCATAAATATCTCAATTTCACTTTTAGTCCCTCCAAAAATTTCCTTCAAAGAATGGTCCTCATGAATTTTTAAATTTTAATTTTTGGTCCCTCCTGCCAATTAGCGACGGTTTTTACAACTTAGAGACAGAATTAGCGATGGTTTTAGCCGGTTTTAGCGACGGTTTTTTATTTAGCGACGGAAATGGCGACGGTTTTAGCGACGATTTTGGCAGGAGGGACCAAAAGTTAAAATTAAAAATTTTATGAGGACCATTCTTTGAAGGAAATTTTTGGAGGGACTAAAAGTGAAATATGAAATATTTAGGAGGACCAAAAACTTCATTAACCCTAGATTTTAAGACCCAACTCTTTTTGTATATAAATAAATTTTTGGCCTCTGCCATAGTATAAGTCCCACACGTCTTTCGGTATCGCAGTGCGATCCCTATTTTTCAAAATAAATCATCTGGACATATCCTTGAGTATAAGCCCCAATCTTTTGTACATAAACTTTGTTTTAAACAATAAACAACCCCCTTGGACCTCTCCTTGAGTTTTAAGCCCTATACCTCTGTTTTCAAAATCATTTGTCTGTTTTAACTAGTACTAAGAGGAGCATTATTCCCGGGGAAACTGCTCATAGACCACTTGGGCCTCTCTTTGAGTTATAAGCCCCAAACATTCTTTTCAACAACTTTCTCTAAATTCAAATTCAAATTCAATGTTTTCTCAAAACTTTCTTCAATTTCTTGAAACCCTAATCATAGGACTGTAATTAATACAATCAATCACAATACACTTGGGCCTCTGTTCAGAGTGTAAGCCCCAACATCTTTTCAATGCATACTTGTTTATATACCTGTCAATTCACCCATCTGTATATATTTGTGCATATCTGTCTAGAGTTTCCCCAGCAGTTAGGTCTACACATAGGTCAACCCAGAGGTTACTTTTAACATAGTCAAAACTAGTTCCCTCATAGGAACTTCCCTCAATACAGTCTGCCTCCTCTTGGGCTTATTCAATATGGAACAGAGAAAGGCATTATTCCAGGTGAAACTTTTCTCAAGACTGTCAAAACTTAGAAATATATATACAAGAAATTCGTTTCCCCAGAGAAGATTAATTCCCGGTGAAACGTCTCTTGAATTTCTTCAAACCTTAGAACTGTTAAACAAAGAAATGACTTATTCCCGGTGAAACCTTTCTTGAACTTTTCATAGGCTTGGACCCACATGCTTCCTAGAAGTATCCCCAGCCTCCTCTTGGGCTTAGTACAAGGACCAACTGGCTTCTTAGAAGTTCCCCAGCCTCCTCTTGGGCTTAGTACAAGGACCCACTGGCTTCCTAAATGCATAGGATAGAAATTAGTCATCTCTTCTAGTCTAATCCCCTAAAAAGTCAAATTTCCAGAACACACTTGCATCTAAAGGTTGATCTTCATCCCTCAAACCAATAGCCTCCTCTTGGGCAGCATACAAAGATCTCTCTACACCAGAGTCTACCACTTCTTAAAGAGACTTGGACAATCTCATCCTCCTCTTGGGCTTCATTCAAATAGACTTGGAAAGTCTCACTTATCATAGTCTCCTTTTGGACTTCATACCAAAACCCTCAAGTTTCCTAAAAACACAAAGGAAAACCCTGACCATTTCACCCATACACCATTTAAAACCTCTAAGGTTTTTAAACTCACCTTTAAACTTCTCTGACCCCCAACAAGGCATAAATTTCACCTTGAAAACATCCCAACCAGGGTCAATTTACCATCAACAAATCCCCAAAGAAATCAGAACCTCATGGCATTTGGTAATTCAACTCTTCCTTGATTCCCAACAAGAGTAAATCTTTGGATTCCCTAAAACAATTTGGACCTGCTCCTGGATTTCAATAAATCCTCAGCAAGAGATAGCCTCCTCTTAGGCTTCATATAAGAATTTTCCCCAGTCAGCCTCGATCTTGGGCTTTGTACAAGACAGATAAAACTCTCCCCAATGAAGACAGTTTCCTTTAGCTTCAACCTTGGGCTTTGATCAAGGCACACAAAAAATCAACATCCCCTCAAATGAGACCATGAGTCCTCTCTGCAGGAAGATATATCCTCTATACATCACATATCAAAAACAAATAATCAAAACCTTTTTCCAGATAATTTCTATAATTGGCACACTTATTGATTAAAGATCCAAGTCGGAGTCCTTCATTTATCCTGGCTCAAATTTATCTTTCATCTAGCTGCTGTAAGTGGCAAGCCTCTGGATCCCTAACATCCAAGCCAATGTCCCTCTCTTAGCATGAAAGATTCATAAAGGGAAAAGTGGAATTGATCTACACTGAGTTAAAGCTTCTACCTTCATGGCATCCCTCTTATAGAGGAAATTATGGCATTGCTGGATTCTACATATCCCAGTTAAAGTAATTTCCCTTATAATCCACATTTGTGATGAATAAATAAGATATCTCTCATTAGATATGAAAAATTCTCTCTCAGCCAAACATTTAACCTAAATCTTGGGCTTCGAACAAGACACAAACATCCTTTTAGCTTCAAATCTTGGGCTTTGAACAAGACACCACATATCTTTCCTCCCATAGAATAGGAGGAACTACGATTACTCTGATTTCCTAAATCTCTATATGGGAATACGTAGGCATAAGATTGCGAAATCTTAGCGAGCACACAAAACAAAAATTTAGGTCCAGTACCTTCCCAAAAACAACAGAAAATCCCAAAACAACAAAAACAATTTCTCAACACTCCCAAAGGAAAAACTTTCCCAATCTACAGTAGATAAACACAAGAAAGCATTTCAAGTTAACAGAAATACATGCAAAAGAAGGTTCCTATGGATTACCATAGATACACTGGGTGATAATAGCTTCTCTTTCTATAACCAGACCCCGATCCCCGATCTCTTAGCATTTGTTAAAGAAAACATTTGCGTGCAGGGTTAGTTTAAGATATCATCCCCTTCCTTTCTAGCTTCATAGGATAAATAGAGAAATTAGAAAGTAGCACCCAAAACCATTTGCGGTAAGGTGGGCGCGTCACCAAAAAAACCGCACGCTACAATCTTGTACCCCTTTTTTTGTTAAAAATATGTAATCCATCAATTCTATTAATGAAAAAGTTTTTCAGACCAATACTTATTTATCATGCAGATTTCTGAGTCAAAAGTAATTATCACTATGCCACATGCATCCAATCTGATCATAAGCCAACTGATCCAACTGATAGGGTTGAGTCCAAAGGCCAAGGAATCTTCCAACTTGAGATTAATGCATTTTGGCATATATGCCTTGAAATTCAAAGGCATTTATGTGAAATAGGGCACTTTCAACAAAGCCACTCTACTCAGTCAAGTTCTCTGATTAAACAACAATAAAAACATCTGAAGAATGTGAATTTGGTCAAGGTATATCCCTACTCTTGGGAGGGGCTAGGTTGCCTTGTGTGAGAAGAAATGCCACCAAGCCAAAGCCTTTGAATGTGATCTGATCCAGCAGCCATTCACTATTCCTCCAAGACAAGAGTTGATCACCTATAAATAGAGGTTCCAATGGATCATTCAACTTACACCAAAGCCAGTTATAGCACTGCTTTCTCTCATTCTCTCTTAAGTACCAAGTTTTCTTGTTTTTGAGCAACCACTATCGGGTTTTGAGTTGCAGCCATAAGCAATCCATTCCAATTGCCCAGACACATCACATATGATGTATTTTAGGTGTCCAAACACTTAAACACCAACTGTAAGACCCCCAGCTCAAAATCACCTATCAACCTAGCCATTATGCTTCAATTATGCAGTTGGAGTGCTCCAGCTTGATCCAAAGACTTCCAAAATGTTCCAAAGCTTGCAACACACTCCATAACATCCATTGAAGCTGTTCAGATCATCACAACCCATCTGTAACACCTCCAACTCAAAAAATAAATTGCTCTTGCTGCCACGACCTTCAAGTAAGCCTAAACTTGGTCATCTCTCAATCTATGCATATTTCCTCGCACAATACTTTTGCCAAATGTTCATAATCATGCATAGAATGTTTCCCCTCAATTAATTGCTTTGTTCGAATCGTGTATCAAAATTCTCAGCCTTTATGCAAATTTTAGGGTTCTTGAGGATTTGTCTTGATTTCTTATTCCATGTTAAAAATAAATGAAATTAAAGACCATGGACATGATCGTGAGGTTGAAACGAGCAGAATGATAGGTGGTTTGCATGATATAATCAAATATTCAGGGAGATGGGAGAGAAAATGCATATCTGGGCAAAACCCAGAACACGCGCGTGTTCTTGGGTATTCTTGGCGCCTTTTTTTTTTAAATTCAAATATTTGAATTATGTGATTTTATTTAATTTATTCAAAAATTAATTTCTCTCTGAGTTTTAATGATTTTGAGTTGATTCTTTTTTTTAAAATTCACAAAAATGTTAAAATATTTTATTTTATCAAGAAATCCCAAAAATATTATTTGTTTCATATAATTGATATTTTTGCAAAGAATTAATATTTTAATTGTTTTTGACATTTAAAATATTTTTTCCCTCTTGATTTTGTAAATTTTAATGATTTCTAATCATTTTGTAGGTCAAAACATGATTTTTGAAACATTAATCCAAGATCACAATTTGTTTCCACATGTTTAACAATTTTGATCATTTTAATTGAATTTTTATTCAATTAAAAATACATTTTAGAAACAAATTAGGGTTTTTGATTAATTCAACCTTCATCAAACTTTTCAAACACCTTTGGGCCTCTAATAGAGTGTAAGACACAAGCTTTTTTTTGTAAAATAACCTATTATGGGCCTCACTTATTGTATAAGTCCCTCCGGGTATTTCAAAAAAAAACTCGGCCCGATCGTCGTTTTTAACCTTGGGCCTACCCTCGAGTAGTAAGACCCATTCCTTTTTTTTTAAAACTCTTTGGGCCTCTAATAGAGTGTAAGACCCAACCCCTTTTTGTAAATACACAAATTTTTTGGGCCTTACTTATGGTATAAGTCCCGTTGTATTTCAAAAAGTTCGACGCAATCATAGTCCATTGAAAAATAAACCGTGGGCCTCTCCTAGAGCTATAAGACCCATTAAAAACTCTTTGGGCCTCTATTAGAGTGTAAGACCCAATCCCCTTTTAACCAAAACAAATTAAGTCCCTCTGTGTTAAAAGAAAATCTCGGCGCGATCGCCATTTCAAAACAAAAATCATATGGGCCTACCCTCGTGTTATAAGCCCCATTCTTTTTAAACTCTTTGGGCCTCTTGAGAGAGTGTAAGACCCATCCCTTTGTACAGAAAACAAATTTGGGCCTCAGTCACTTGTATAAGTCTCTCTGTACAAAGACAACAGTACGATCATTGACAAAACCATGGGCCTCTCCTTGAGCCATAAGCCACTATATTTCTTTTCAAAGCACTTTCCCCTTTGATTTTGTATATAATATTGTTATCAAAGTTTTCTTTGTTGAACAACTAACAAATAGCATGGAAGCTCTACAACCGAGTAAGTGTTTATATGCTTTCCTTTACCGCTTTCATATGTATAACTGTATTGTGGGGCTGTTTCGCTGTAAGTCTTCTTTCATAAACTTATTTTAACTGTGTAATAATAGTATAGATATTTAGACTTTCCCCGACAACTACGTCTAGCATTAAACCCGTTGATCACTCTTAGAAGTAGACAAAACTAGATCCCCATAGGATTACCAGACACAGTCTTCCCTCCTCTTGGGGTTAAGCAATATGGAGACGTGAAAGGAAGCATTCTCGGTGAACCCTTTCACAGACTGTCACCTTTAAAAATCGTCAAAGATACTTTATTCCCCAGAGATGATCTTTTCTCCGTGAATGTCATCTCTTGAGTTTCTTCCAAATTCTCGAACTTTCCTGGCTTGATCTATTCTCTGTGAATAGCCTGTCTTGAAATTCTCGGGGTTTGGAGACCCACAGGCTTCCTAAAAGCATCCTCGCCTCCTCTTGGGTGTTGTACAAGGACCCGTCGGCTTCTTTGAAGTATTCACAACCTCCTCTTAGGCTTCGTATAAATGATTTCTTCCTCCAGGAATGATAGCCTCCTCTTGGGCTTCGTACAAATTGTCCCTCGGCTTCTCAAAAGCTTCTCGCCTCCTCTTGGGCTTCGTACAAATTCTCCCGACGACCTCCTAGAGGTATAAGAACAGAAATTAGTCATCTTAATAGAACAGTCTTTGAAAGAGTCTATATCTTTTTATCGAGAGCGTGTTACCGTTATTTCTTTGAGCATAGTACAAAAGATAAAACTCTAGACTTGGACAGTCTAAGACCCTTGAGTCCCAAAGACATTCTCAAACACCTTTCAAGTAGGGAAAAAATGTAACACCCCATTTTTTTTTAATTATTTGATCGTCCGGTGTTATTTTAATTGTTGTCTTTGGTTGGGTGCGTGTTTGAGTGCGTAGGGGGTGATATTAGTAATATGAAAATATTATTATTATTATTTTACTAGTATATTTAATATTATTATTATTACTATTAGTATTATTATGGTTTTGGTTCTTATTATTATTATTAAGATTGTTTAGTAAATAGGACCTAAATAATTAAGTGAATATTGGGTTAATGAGATTAGGGAGGGTAATTTGGTAAATGGAGCTTAATTAGTGAAAAATTGGTAATAGTAAGAATAATCAGAATTTCAGAGATAGAAAGAGAAAAGGCGAAGGAGAGGAAGAATAAGGGAACTCTAGGGCAAGGAACCTTCGTCAATTTTCGCAGGAATTGAGCAAGAATTCGAGGTAAGGGGGAGAAACGGGTTTAATATTGGTGTTTATTTCATGATCGGGTAGTGGGGAGTCCTTAACCCTGTAGGAAATTGATGTGCAAACTGTTGAATTGTTTATTGTTGAATATGTTGGTTGTGATTCTGAGAATTGTACATGAATTGGTGTGTAGTTTTATGAATTCTGGTTGTTGTTGCTGTTGCATGAATAATTGTTGCAGATCTGTCATTTTTGGAATTCGATTTGGGGGAAACGAATTGAGGTTTTAGGCTTGTAATATCTATAGTAATTCTAGATGCAAGTATGAAGATGAAAAATTGGACCTAAAATCAATGTAGAAACGATCATAGGACTGATTAGAAGTGGAAACATGTGAAAATCGTAGCAGACTGCAGAATAGGGAGGTCTCTGGTGAAATGCGTAATGGATCTGGCCATACGCGTATGGGGCTAGGTCATACGCGTATGGGAGTGAAGGAAAAGGAGCCATACGCGTAAGAGAGTAGGCAGTATGCGTAATAGGGGTGATACGCGTACGGTATTGGAAAGTGGGAAATTCAGTGATAAAACGTTTCTGTCCATACGCGTATGGCACAAGGCATACGCGTATGACATTGGGCATTGTGAGGCAATACGCGTACCAAAGGAGGCAATACACGTACGAGTTGGGCGAGGGAGCTGGCATACGCGTATGGCATGGGGCAATACGCGTATGGCCTGCAGAGCTGCAGGATTTTACCGTTTCGCGAATTCTTTCCCGTTTTCGTGTCCGATTCAGTTTCTTTCAGTTTGAGAGGTTGGGAATAGGTGCCAGGTGCTGGGAAATAAGGTATTGGTGTTAGAAATAGTAATTTTAATAATTTTTAATTAATTAATTAATTAATTTAGTATTTGGTGTATTTGAAGTAAATGGTGTAACGTTGGTGTATTGATATGTATGGTGTGATCAGGAGGATCGTGTGCATGTATTTATGTTGTATACATGTTTTGTTGTGCATTTTGTGTCTTGCATAATCATGGTGATTGGTGGGATGGATCGTTGCTCAGGAGGAGTGTATGCGATTCATCCGTACTCCTATGTGGAGAATGGTGGGGATAGATCATTGCCAAGGAGAGGTGTATGTGATCTATCCTAGGTTCGATTGAATGAACCAATGAGTCGGTACCGCATGCATGGTGTTGTGTCGCATTACATTCTTATCTAGTGTTGATGATGATATTGGGCAGTAGGCCGTGTTTGATGATTGATAATGCTTGCATGTGATGACTACCTGTTTATCATGTATTTATTCACCTATAATATTTGAACGCGATTTCTCACCCCTTTGTTGTTGTTGCTGTGTATGTGCTTCTTCGGAAGTACAGATAATCCAGGTACTTAGCTAACTTGGATATTGGTGTTGCGGATCGAGTCTATAGGAGTGCTCTAATACGTAACACGGGATTATTTTGGGGATTTCAGTCATTTGTTATCTGTTATTCTTTTGTTACGTATCTTTATTTTTTTATGATTATTTTGGTGGACCACGATTTTATGTGGGATATTTAGTGTATTTCGCAGATGGCCGTGAATTAAATAAATGAATAAATATTTCTGCTGTTTATTTCATTTAATAAAGGAGTTTTGGTGTTGTTTTTTTGCAAATGTGGCATACTACTTGATTTTGGTGTAAAAACTATGATTATTTCATTGATTATTTTGCTTATTTTAAAAGTGGGAAAAGTGGGGTGTTACAAAAAACACTAGTAGACTCGGACAATCTCCAATACCCTCTGGATTCCCCATTTCCTTAAAGAACAGGAAATAACCCTGATCCTCTGATCAATCCCAAAGCATAGCCTTACCTTTAATCAGTCTCTTTATAAGAACTGATTTTCTCTTTTAACCAACCTACTGGACCTGTCACTTAACTGAAACAGCAAACCTTTAGCCTCTATCTCGGGCTTCGTACGAGATACAAAACACTCTCTTGTTGAGTATAAAATACTCTCTTGTTGAGTCCAACCTTTAGCCTCCGTCTTGGGCTTCGTACAAGACACATATAAAAGATTCTTCTGCAGAGTCAACCCTTTTAGCCTCTCTCTCGGGCTTCGTACGGGACACATAAAAACACCCTCTTGTTGGGCCAATAGCCTCCTCTTAGGCTTTGTATAAGAAAAACCCTGGTTGAGTCAATAAACCTTTTAGCATCAAAACCGTGCCTCGTTCACAGTACACAAACATCAACAACTCCTTTTTCCCTTCATCTAATTGTTGCAAGCGGTAAGCCTCTGGATCATCTACATCCATGCCACTGTCCTTCTTTTAGCATGAGAAATTCCTAAGGAAAGATGGCATTACTCTACACTGAGTTAGAGTCTTCTCCTTCGGGTTAAAAACCCCTATAAATGAAATTATGGCATTACTAGGATTCGCATATCCCGGTTAAAGTAACTCTCCTTTATAATCAGTCAACCAACAGTTGTGACAAACAGACCCCTTTAGAGATGACAAATTCTCTCTAAAGACAACACCCTTTAGCTTCACATCTTGGGCTTCGAACAAGATACAAATAGACCCTTCAGCTTCACATCTTGGGCTTTGAACAAGATATAAACCACCCTTTCAGCTTCATGTCTTGGGCTTTGAACAAGACACCAAAACATCTTTTTCCTCCCATAGAATAGGAGGAACTACGATCGCTCTGATTTCCCTGTTTCGGTAAACGGGAATACGTAGACATAAGATTGAAAGAAAAATCTTAGCGAACACACTAATCCAAAACCCAAAATCCCATACCTTCACATCTCCATCAAAAAATATCAGTCCTAGCGTCCTACCCATAAACATTCCCGTTATCCCAGTCCCGAACCAAGAAAGAAGAAAGGGGCCGCATTACCATATCGCATCCGTAACCTAACAGACCACTGTTTAAACTCAGTATGCAAGCAGGGTTAATTGGAGACATCTATTTCCCTTCCTTAATCAGCTCACAATAGGATAAAAAATGAATCGACCTGTAGTAACCCCAAAAGAGCGGCAGTGCTTAAGAAACACGTCCAGTTCCGCTCGCTACAGAAAAGTGGCGCCCACCGGAGGGCCGCGTATCCTTTCTTTCTTTCTTTCCTAGGGACTTCATTGGGGTTAAGATTTGTTGACTTCACTAGGATCTTAGGTCAAAAACCTTTAAATTTGGGAAGGTACCACAGAATGGCGACTCCGCCGGGGAGATATTTTTGTCAGGAACATATGATTCATAGCTCTTTAAAGTCTAGGACTTTAGGACAAATATATATACTGCTTTTCCTAATTGATATACGTGTTTATTTTTCTGCTAATGGGAATGCGTGTGATGCCG
Source organism: Lathyrus tuberosus (assembly GCA_022829125.1). NCBI lineage: Eukaryota > Viridiplantae > Streptophyta > Magnoliopsida > Fabales > Fabaceae > Lathyrus > Lathyrus tuberosus. The sequence goes on along the minus strand of JALAZF010000082.1, from coordinate 7,203,260 downwards.
CATGTGGAAAGATTAAGTATACACATAGGAAAATCACCTTTTTTGTAGTGCGGAAGCTATTGGGAATAGCTGTTATGCGATAAACTACCCTCTTCTGAGATTTCTTTGATGGACATCACCTAGCACGGTTCCCGGCCCGCTGGTGTTCTCAGGAATCAATGATTTTGAGTGACAAGTACAAAAAAAATCACCCGTAGAAAACCTTTGGGGGGGGGGGGAGAGCCTTGACTTCATGACATCAACCCTTTGACCCCATGTTTTTTCTATGTTTTTGTGTGCTGCATTCATGCATTCATCTAAAAAAACATTACATCAAAGAAAAACTTCTCTTCTAGTCTCTCTTTTTCAAATTAAACTAAGACAATGATTGCAAATGTCAGAGAGAAAAAGATTGCGCTGATGGATTTCGGTAGAAGGAGAACTCATAAGTATACCTTCAAGGTTCCAAAACTAGAGGATTTGAGAAGTTTAGCAAGGATGATTACTAACCCTGAAGCTTTCAGAGCCAAATACGGAGGTCTGCTACCTCTGTTAAGAGTCCATGTGATTGAAGGAATCATGGAAGCACTCATTCAATTTTACGATCCAGTTTATCACTGTTTCACATTTCCGGATTACCAGCTCGCACCAACGCTGGAGGAGTATTCTCACTTGACCGATCGGCACATTACTGATCGAGCACTATTTTCTGGACTGGAAGAAATTCCAAAGGATCAGACCATTGCAAGAGCAATTTATTTGGATGGGTCGGAAGTCAAGACTCACCTGACCACTAAGGGTGGCATCACAGGTTTTCCAGCCCAATTCTTGATAAAGAAGGCCCTGTACTTTTCTAGTATAGGGAACGTGACTGCTTTTGAAAGCATCTTTGTTTTGCTCACCTACGGGTTATTTTTGTTTCCCAACATTAATAACTTTGTAGATATCAACGCCATTAAGGTTTTTCTCATTGGAAACCCTGTGCCAACTTTGCTCGCGGACGCGTATCATTCTGTACACTTAGGGAATTTGTATAGCGGAGGAATGATCACGGGCTGTGTACCCCTGCTATATAAATGGTTTATCTCCCACTTACCCAAGTCTGCTGCATTTTGGGATCATAAGAGTGCCTTACGTTGGTCCCAGAAAATCATGTCTCTCACCAACTCTGACATAGATTGGTGTAATAGGATTTATGACGGGATCAGAATTGTAACTTATATGTGAGCCTAAGAGAGGGGGGGGGGGTGAATTAGGTTCTTAGACGATTATCCCGATTTTTGACGATATTTAATATTTACTTTCCTAAAGATTTCTAAGTGCTGAAATGGTAAATGCGGAAAGTAAATGAACACCAGGAAGTATAGTGGTTCCCCTCACAGATCGAGAGTACTCCACTCCCCTTTCAACATGAGATTTTACTATAGTTTTGGACAAGACAAGACTCTTCCTAGTCTTTCTATACAAGTCACTAACTATCAACCACCAAGAACACCCTCTTGGATTTTACAAGTTTAAAGTCCAACCAAGAACAAATCTTACAATGGACCTCTTGTATCCACAATCCAGATAACAAGGATTCTAACAAACCCTATAAGAGAAACAATCCTTCCCTTATAATCAACACCTAAAACCAAACACTTGTTGGACCTTTTAGGATTTTACAATAGTTCTGAATTTTGAGTAAGTAGATGAAACTTTGATTCTTTAATATATCAATCCAAAGATTGATCTTCTCCCTTTTGTAACAATCACTCTTAATGATATTATACAAGTGTTCAACACAATTGAAATGAAAAAAATGCAGTATGTGTGAATATTTTATGCAAAGGTTTCACTCTTAGAAAGTTTGTTAAGAACACTTTGATAAAATGAAAGTTTTGGTAAAAGAATGATTGTTTGAAATTTTGAGCAAGGAGGTGTTTCTAAATCTGAAAAATTGATGTTTATATAATGCACAAAACACCTCTACATAAAGGCATTATGATATGAAACAATGCCATGCTTTTAAAATATAAAACCAATGATCATTTTCATGAAAAGATACATATTTTCGCATGCAAGAACAGTGGTAACCGGTTACTCTATATAGGGTAACCGGTTACTTCAGCGTAACGTACCAATATATTCAAAAATTAAAACACTGTTGTAAATTGTGGCAGTTATTTTGTTTAGTTACGTCCGGTTCAAAATGCCATAATTAACCAAAAACTGAATGTTTAAATAAATTGAAAAATTAAAAATTTGTCTAAATATTTGAACCAATATTATACAACATCTATTGATTTATCCAAGTCAATAGATTATATTTGAAAGTGATTTAACATGGTTCAAATATGAAAAAAAATAAAGTTTCAAATGTATGATAAAAAATATTTTGTTTTTTTTTTAAGCTAGAAATAATGATATATTTTCAACCAAATGAACCATGTATGCAAGTGAATTTTGAAGATTATTTTGAGAACTATTTTATCAATATATATTGCATGCTTGAGACACTTTTGAACACTTGTATGCAACCATATTGATAAGTGAGAGTTATACCTTGATTATACTTGAGAATTCTTCAAGACTTGTAAAAATTAAAAACTTTGTGCTAGCTTCAATGTCTTGATCCATTCTTTTTGAGCAAGCATAACATCTTGAATGAATAATGTTGTCTTCATCAAAACCATTGAGAAGCTTGCCTTCACATTCTCCCCCTTTTTGATGATGACAACCCAATTTTGAAAATTTGCTTTAATCTTGTTTCTCTCACTAAAGGCTCCCCCTTGATCAATGCTCCCCCTAAATTCATGATTTAGAGAGTCTTTGCTAGCTGCATTTTGTTAGAGAAAAACAAACACAAACACATACATCTTCTCCCCCTTTGTCCATTAGCAAAAAGGATGGGAAAGACTTGAAATATATAAAGAAATCTTGAAAAATGAAAAATAATTTTACCTATGATTTTTACCTCATGAAAGACTTCATCAAACATTTATTCTTGCCGAAACATGATTTTGAAGTCTTTGTCACAAAGTTGGCTTTTAGAAGATATTCCTTTAGTACTTTAACATAAAGTACATCTTTAATGAATGTGAAAGTTAGTGCTTCAACTTTGCCAATGCCAAGAATTCTTCCTTTAAGGTATTCCCCATATGTGAAATAACTCTTGGACTTTGAGAATTAGATTTGAAAGTTAGTTTATTCCTCCAATCAAAAGCTTAGAGCCACCACTTATCAAAACAACATAGATTTAAAGTGGTCCTCAAGCAAACCTACAAAACAAATTAAGTTTGATTTGGTACCCAATGTGCTTTGGGTCCATCATAGTTAGTTCCTTTCTTAATCCACACATAATGTCCACTTGCAACACTAAAGTTTCTTACATAGCAAGCATTAGGTGTATGGCCAACAGTACCACAATGAAAACAAGTAGGTTCAAAGTTGCTCTTTATATCTTGGAACATAAGATTTCTTTTAGGAAATCTTTTCTTTTTAGGATTAGGATGCACATTCCTAGGTTTGTTCACTTTCTCTTTGGAAGTTCGATCCATAGCCTTAACAAATATAGTTTTACTTGAACTTGGTTTAGAAAACTTTGAATAGCCAAGTCCACTTTTATCATTTGGATATCTTTGTTGACTAAGGACTTCTTCCAATCCAATTTGTCCTTTCTCATACCTTTCAAGTACTCTTTTTAATTGAACAATTTGAAAAGAGAGAGATTCACAATTTTTACATACAAAATTCTGTTTTTCACTAATCATCTTTTGTTTTCTCATTTTCGATCTCTTTTTCTAATGAAACATTTTTTTCTTCTAAAGTTGAAATTTGTTTCTTTTGAGATGATATAGTTTTATATAGAATTTTGCATTCATTTAAAAATTCATTTATGGCTCCTTTTTGCATCACTATCAAAAAAATTATTACTAACCTCATCTTCTTCATCATTGGAGTGGTGTGAAGCTATCAATGCAAGATTTACAAGTTCTTCATCTGAAGATTAACTTATTTCACTGTCTACATATGTTTTCCTTTCCTTTTTATGATTCTTTTTCTTGAATTTATTTTTCCTTTGAAGTGTAGGGCATTCACTTTTAACATGTCCTCTTCTCCACATTCAAAGCATTTAATCTTTTTCGTTGGTGCTTCCCCTTTAGTGATCTCCTTTTCTTTTCTTTTCTTAGAAACTTTTCAAACTTATTGATAAGATCATCATTTTCATCACTATTGGACTCATCCTCTTGATCGCTATCATAATTTTTACTTTTGTCTTTAAGGCAACGTCTTTTGAATCTTTTACTTGTATTTCATGCTTCTCCAATCTTTCAAGTTCTAACTCATGCTCTTGAAGTTTACCAAATAGAGATGCAGAAGTCATCGTAGAAAGGCTTTTCTTTTCCGATATTGCCGTTACTTTTGGTTGCCATTCTCTAGTCAATGATCTTAGAATTTTGAGATTTAATTCATCATTTGAGAATGTTTTTACCAAGTGCCATTAAGTGCTTGAGTCAAATGAACAAATCTCTTCTGTAATGCAACAATGGATTCTCTGGGCTGCATTCGGAATATTTCATATTCTTGACTTAAAGTGCTTAGTCTGGATTTTTTTACTTCCGCCGTACCTTCATGTGTTTCTACCAACGTATCCCATATTTCTTTAGCCGATTTACATTGACAAACACGAAAGAACTCATCCATACTTAATGCACTCTGAAGAATTATTGACAGCTTTCTTTTCATTCAAGATTCTTTTCTTGTCATCTTCATCATATGTATTTTTTAACTTTGGAGTACCAACACCATCGACCACATTAACCGAATTATGCGGACCATTTTCAATGGCTTCCCATATACCTTCTCCTTGTGCTTCAAGATGTGCCTTCATGCGGATTTTCCAAAGTCAAAATACTCTCCAGAGAAAAGTGGGGGTTTGTTACTACTTCCACCATCTTTGAAAACCGGGTTCGTACTTGCGGAAGCCATGCTGGATCTTGTCGGAACACAGGTTACCTAACCTGCTCTGATGCCAATTGTAACTTATATGTGAGCCTAAGAGGGGGGGGGGGGGGGGGGGGGGTGAATTAGGTTCTTAGACGATTATCCCGATTTTTGACGATATTTAATGTTTACTTTCCTAAAGATTTCTAAGTGCTGAAATGGTAAATGCGGAAAGTAAATGAACACCAGGAAGTATAGTGGTTCCCCTCACAGGTCGAGAGTACTCCACTCCCCTTTCAACATGAAATAGATTTTACTATAGTTTTGGACAAGACAAGACTCTTCCTAGTCTTTCTATACAAGTCACTAACTATCAACCACCAAGAACACCCTCTTGGATTTTACAAGTTTAAAGTCCAACCAAGAACAAATCTTACAATGGACCTCTTGTATCCACAATCCGGATAACAAGGATTCTAACAAACCCTTGATAAGAGAAACAATCCTTCCCTTATAATCAACACCTAAAACCAAACACTTGTTGGACGTTTTAGGATTTTACAATAGTTCTGAATTTTGAGTAAGTAGATGAAACTTTGATTCTTCAATATATCAATCCAAAGATTGGTCTTCTCCCTTTTGTAACAATCACTCTTAATGATATTATACAAGTGTTCAACACAATTGAAATGAAACAAATGCAGTATGTGTGAATATTTTATGCAAAGGTTTCACTCTTAGAAAGTTTGTTAAGAACACTTTGATAAAATGAAAGTTTTGGTAAAAGAATGATTGTTTGAAATTTTGAGCAAGGAGTGTGTTTTTAAATCTGAAAAATTGATGTTTATATAATGCACAAAACACCTCTACATAAAGGTATTATGATATGAAACAATGCCATGCTTTTAAAATATAAAACCAATGATCATTTTCATGAAAAGATACATATTTTAGCATGCAAGAACAGTGGTAACCGGTTACTCTATATAGGGTAACCGGTTACTTCAGCGTAACGTACCAATATATTCAAAATTAAAACACTGCTGTAAATTGTGGCGGTTATTTTGTTTAGTTACGTCGGTTCAAAACGCCATAATTAACCAAAAACTGAATGTTTAAATAAATTGAAAAATTAAAAATTTGTCTAAATATTTGAACCAATATTATGCAACATCTATTGATTTATCCAAGTCAATAGATTATATTTGAAAGTGATTTAACATGGTTCAAATATGAAAAAAAATAAAGTTTCAAATGTATGATAAAAAATATTTTGTTTTTTTTTAAAGCTAGAAATAATGATATATTTTCAACCAAATGAACCATGTATGCAATTGAATTTTGAAGATTATTTTGAGAACTATTTTATCAATATATATTGCATGCTTGAGACACTTTTGAACACTTGTATGCATCCATATTGATAAGTGAGAGTTATACCTTGATTATACTTGAGAATTCTTCAAGACTTGTAAAAATTAAAAACTTTATGCTAGCTTCAATGTCTTGATCCATTCTTTTTGAGCAAGCATAACATCTTGAATGAATAATGTTGTCTTCATCAAAACCATTGAGAAGCTTTCCTTCACAAGAATCATTGACCGTTGTGGAAACTTCCCCAAAGTACCCCTCATAGGAACTAAAGGAGGAATCAACTACCATCCGGTATTGGTTCGTCGTCAATTCGGATACCCGATGAGGTATGTCCCACGTAATGCTCATCTGGAAGGTCTTTTCTTCAAATAAGGAGAAAATGACAGAGCACTAAAGATGGAAATAGTGCACGCTTGGAAACATGTTCATAAGAAAGGGCGGGAGTCTCTAGGAAAACCGGATTGTGTCTCGGTGGAGCCTTATCTCCACTAGGTACAAACTAGAGCTCTCAAGCTAAAGATGCCTTATCCTCGTCACGGAGTTCTTCCACCAAAGGAATCTGTCATGTACTTCATGACTTAAATGGAAAAACTTCTGGTTATTCTCAACAAAGTTCAACGGGAGAGGAGGTCTTGGAAGAACAAATACCGCACCCTCAATGTAGAGTGTACCAAAATACAGCAACTGCTGAAAGATAAGGATGCTCTGATCGATATTTTAGAGCAACATGCTGTGGATAATCAGGATGACCAAAGGAATTTGCTCGCTCCTTTCACCTGGCAAAGGAATGACAACCCGACAACGGCCCAAGAGCCCTGTCCAAGAAAAGGAAAGTACCAGAATCAGCACCCGAATTCTCCTCAGAGAGAACTCGAGACCCCTTAGCTTAGGTTTCTATTTCCTCACCTTGTAATCTACTGTATTTTCATTTCCGCAATCCTTTGAATTCAATAAAATGGGGTTTCCCCACTATTTGATATTTGCAATCTAATTGTCGAAGTTTATTTTGATTAAACCAAAAAACAATTAATATAATCATTGCATTCATCATTCTCACATCGCGTATTCTTCTTACCTACGAATCTCACGTTTGTGTCTCGGTTCTAGAGTCAAACTGTCTCATTCGTACAATACTCGGGCCAATCGTCAGAAAAAGATGGATGATCTTGAGGAAGAGAATAGAGAGTTGAAAGAAGAGATCGACGCTCTGAGAGAGGATATAAGAAAGCTTCGTAACGACATGCTAGCCATGGCAGAAGCTCAACAACAAAGAACTGTGATCTCAGAGATCACCTCAACGCCCATAGTGGAAAAGTATGATCCTAGGTATCAAATGCCGAAAGATCGTCCTTGGGGCATGCCTGTTAACTATATCCCGGAAGGATATGTTCCCCCGATCGCTGAAGACCAAGGAATCACAACAGAAGCCGCTGGGCCTGAAGGTTACAAACTTCGGGAAAGCGAGGATGCCAGAGGCATACTGAGGACTCCTGAAGGTTACAAACTTCGGGAAACGTTAAGATTTGCTACCGTAGTCACGGTACCACCCCCTGTAGTGCACACTGTCCCAGAAGGACAGATTCCGCAGATACCTTCTGGTAGAAAGGAAACTATGTTTGACAGAATTGATGAGTTCCAGGAACAGTTCCTGGAAATACAGAAGGAACTGCAAGCCATTCGCGGTCAGGATTTATTTGGAAAGGACGTCGCAGACCTCTGCTTTGTCCCCAATGTGAAAGTTCCGCACAAATTCCAGGTGCCCGACTTTGAAAAGTACAAGGGTAACTCTTACCCTCAGAGTCACCTGGTGATGTACGCTCGGTGAATGTCAGCTCAGACAGAGAATCAGGACCTATTGATTCACTACTTTCAGGATAGTTTACCCGGTGCCGCATTAAAATGGTACATGGGTTTAAACCGTGCTACGATTAGCACATTCAGAGATCTTGGCACTGCCTTTGTCCAATAATATAAATACAATCTGGACATGGCACCAGACAGAGATAAACTAAGATCAATGTCACAAAAGGACAAGGAAACCTTTAAGTAATACGCTCAGAGATAGCGTGAAATTGCCGCTCAAATTTGTCCACCTCTTGAGGAAAAAGAGATGACAAAGATCTTCTTAAAAACCTTAAGCTCATTTTATTACGACAGAATGGTTGCCAGTGCTCCCAGTGATTTCACCGAAATGGTCGGTATGGGAGTTCGTCTTGAGGAAGCCGTTCAGGAAGGACGTTTAGTAAAAGACGCTGGATCATCAAGTAGTAGAAAACGATACGGTAGTGCTCTCCCTAAGAAAAAAGAGCAAGATATTGGGAATATCTCTCTCAGAAAGCAAAGGCGACGTTACCAACCAGTAGCAGTTATAACTCCTGCTATCAATCCCGCGCTTGCTCCTACGTATCAGCCTCAGATTGCACAAAGCCAACCTAATCAACAAAGGACACAATAGCCTCTTCAGCAGGCTCGTCCTCAATACAACAACAACCGTACAACGCGGCCACCAGGATTTGATCCTATACCCGTATCGTACGAAGAGCTATTTCCGTTACTACTAGCCAAGGGGCACATCCAGACTAAGTTTCCTCTTACAGTACTGGAAAATCCGCCTTTTTGGTTTAAGGTGGATCAGACTTGCCCTTACCATCAAGGATGACCAGGGCATAACATAGAGAACTATCTAAATTTCAAATCTGACGTGCAAAAGCTTGTTAGGAGCGGGGTCTTATCTTTCAAAGATACGAATCCGAATGTTCTCACAAACCCGCTGCCTCAACATGAGAAAGTTGCAGTCAACCTGATAGAAGGAGAGTCTCATAATGTCTATCAAATTCACGATGTACTCTTATTAAGGACCAATCTGGTCAAGATTCATTGTAGACAAAGTGGATATGGCCATGTTTCACCTCATAATTATAACCAGTGTGATATCTGTTCTAAAAACAATCAGGGATGTTCTGTGGTGCAATCAGCTTTACAGGAACAGTTGGATCTCGGATAGATCCAAGAGTACCGAGTTCGTGGAATTAACATGGTCTATACGAATTCCAACGTCATTCAAAACCACGACATCCGTGCAATGAATGTCAACTTGGTGGCAATGCACTCAAGGCAAAGCCAGTATCATAATCTGCCACGACACAATTACAGTTCTTGTTTGACTTGCTCGGTAAACAAACAGGGATGCTCTTTTGTACAAGAAGCCCTTCAGCGTAAGATTGATCTTGGATGGATCCAGGACTACCATGATAAGAATCCCTATCAGATCAACATGATTCAAATCTTTGATATTCGCTTGATGAATACCAACCTGGTAGAGTTACATGCTGAGCAGGTCCGACTCGGGTTCCTTATATCTCATGACTATCAAAGCTTACAGCAGATTGCGAAAACGATCAAGGTTGTGCCCTTGTCCAGGAAGCACTTCAACACTTGCTAAATCATTGGTGGCTTCCCATCTATATGGATGAAGACACTCAACAAATTAGTATCAATGACAAGAACCCTACTCGGCGTCAAAGTCAGGATGTCCGATCTGTGGAAGCTAACCTAGTGAGGTTACATTGCATTCAAAGCGGGCGTGGCCAGGTGCCACCACACAACTATGAACGTTGTGGAGTCTGTTCAGAAAGTAACCAAGGATTCTACCTTGTGCGAGCAGCTCTTCAGGGTCAGGTGGATCGTAGAGAAATTCGTCCATATCCGGGTTCCGGACCAATCAGCTGGACGCCAAACTACTTTGCCAATTAAATTGAGGATGATGATGTAATCTCTGATCATCAGAGGACTAGGGATGTTTTTACCATCATCCCTCTACTTGACGAATCAAGAGTTCCTAACCAGGAACGGATTGAGATTACTTACGATGGTCGGAAAAATCAGAGGGCTCCCATAGTCATCTATCTACCAGGACCATTACCGTATGAATCAACTAAGGCAATCCCTTACAAATACGGTGCGACGATAATTGAAAATGGAAAGGAAATTCCATTACCCTCCGTCGTAAATATCGCAGACATCAGTTGTGTAACACGGAGCGGTAGAATCTTCAATAGAGGAGTTGGAGAGTCCAGCAAAGAAAAGGAACCTCAGACAGAAGTTCCTAATCCACCGGTTGGTCGGTCCAGTAATCTCGACCTTTCGAACAATAATGATGAGATGCTGAAGCTCATCCAAAGGAGTGAATACAACATTGTTGATCAGCTATTACAAACTCCTTCAAAGATCTCTGTGTTGTCACTTTTACTCAGTTCAGAAGCACACAGGGAGGCTCTACAGAAAGTCTTGGAGCAACCCTTTATAGAACAGGATGTAACAATCAGACAGTTCGATAACATTGTCTCTAACAACACTTCCTACAATAACTTGGGATTTAGTGATGAGGAATTACCTAAAGAAGGTTGCCGTCATAACATGGCGCTCAACATTACAGTCAACTACCAGGAAGATGCTTTAGCCAGCGTACTGGTAGACATAGGGTCAGCCCTGAATGTTATGCCAAAATCCACCATGGTGCAATTATCCTTTAAAGGACCCCCGATGAGAACCAGTGAGGTCATCGTCAAAGCATTTGACAGGTCCAGAAAAACGGTTATCGGCGAAGTTGATCTTCCCATAACTATTGGTCCTCACACTTTCCAAGTCATTTTCCAGGTCATGGACATCCCGGCAACATACAGTTGTTTATTAGGAAGACCTTGGATACATCAGGCTGGGGCGGTCATCTCGACCCTCCACCAAAAGCTAAAGTTCGTTCAGAACGGTCAACTCGTCACGGTCTGTGGGAAACAGGCTTTGCTTGTAAGTAATTTATCATCAGCCACCTATGTGGAACTAGAAGGGATAATTGGGACTCAGATCCAAACGCTTTCGCTACACAGAGGCGATCAATCCGAAGAAGGAACCTCGATTTCCTCATAAAAAGACGCTATCAAAGCGGTCGAGAGTACCGACACAACAGGATGGGGACGGCTTGTCATTCCTAATAACAATAAAGCAAGGAAGGGTCTTGGTTTTTCTGCAACCTGTACTCAGACAGCTGCCAGCGATGAAAATCTTTATCCCATTCAAAACTTCTTCCACAGTGGAGGTTTCCTTCAACCAGCGACTCAAGAAGTACACACTATCAATGAGGAGGATCCCTCTGACATAGATGTGGAATGGAACTCCTACCTCAACAAGGAAGGCTATATGTCTCAGGAAGAGGTGCCTACGCCATTTTGCTATGTTGCACAGAGTCCGAGATTTATACCAAGGTCAGATGTCGAAATGATAAACGGAGATTGTGATCCGGAAGGATGTCGTGCTCCACCAAACTCATTAGAGGAGGACACTCTAATGAAGGACAACTTTGACCACAACTACTATGGCCCGATGGATGGTCTGCCAATGTGGCAACCGTACCCAGGAGACTTGGGGCAAGGAAATCAGCCGAACAATGAAAATCAGTTGAGCATCATTGAAAAGAATGCCTGCGTCCCCACCATGTCATAGGATCAACACTCAGGTCGTTCAGAAAATACTCAACATGACGATGAATTCGCAACATTTTCAGGACTAGAATTCATTAACTATGCTTTTCCCGAGGTCAACGTCATCGAGAGGGATGACTCCTCCAGTTCCAAAGAAGTGTGGGACACCCTGGGACAACCAAGTGGAAAATTCGACTTCATGGTCAAGTACACCACTCCTGAAAGCTCTCGTATCAGGCTCGAAGACATCCAGTCAACTGGATGGGGAGATTTGCCTGAGATCACAAATACTCTGCGAAATACAACAGAGGAATCCTCCTACGACATCTCTGCCTGAGAGACGGATTCCAATGATCCTGCTCCACCAGAAATCAGCATTATTTCTGAAGGCAAATCAAGGAAGGTGCCAGACTTTGTGATTCTCCGAGGAGTTCACCTCCAATGGGTTGCTGTCGATGTTCCGAAGATTGTTCATAAGTCAAAGTAATTTTCGTCTTTTAACCTTTCACCCTGCCCAAGTGAAATGGATGTTTTGATAGGGCTCACTTTCTGTAAATGTCCCTCTTCGCTTCGCCCAAAGCGACAGAGTTTTGTTTTATAGGGTTGCAGTTTCAAGAATCGACTTATTCATTAATAAAATAACGTCATTATGTAATTTCCACATTAATTACTGTTTTCTCTTTTTTCTTTTTTCAGAAAATGGTAATCCTTAAAAACAACTCAATAATAAAAACAAGCAGTAAAAGAAATACACTACACACACTCTTGCATCCTATCTCTTCTAAACACAAATCATCACGTCATGCAGATTTCTTGTTTTAAACCCCGCTGAAACATACGATCCGATGCCTTCTCCCGACTTTGAGTTCCCGGTGTTTGGGGCTGAAGAAGAAAATGACAACGAAATTCCAGAAGAGATCTCCCGACTACTCAGACAAGAGGAAAGGTCCATTGAACCTCACAAAGAGTCGTTGGAAACGATCAACATGGGTTCAGAAGAAGAGAAAAAAGAAATCAAGATTGGGGCACTACTCAGTCCAACTGCTAGAGAGAGTTTGACAAAGCTTCTCAAAGTGTTTCCGATGTGTTTGCTTGGTCCTACCAGGACATGCCAGGGTTGGATACCAGCATCGTGGAACATCATCTACCGTTAAGATCAGAATGTCTACCAGTAAAACAAAGGTTGAGACAAACTCACCCGAGCATGGCCGTCAAAATCAAAGAGGAGGTACAGAAACAGATTGAGGCGGGTTTCCTCGCTACATCTGAATATCCTCAATGGTTAGCCAACATCGTACCCGTTCCCAAAAAGGACGGAAAAGTCAGAATGTGTGTCGACTACAGAGACCTGAACAAGGCTAGTCCAAAGGACGACTTTCCTTTACCACACATTGACATGCTGGTGGAAAGTACAGCAAAATTCAAGATTTTCTCCTTCATGGATGGATTCTCGGGCTATAACCAATTCAAAATGGCGCTGAAAGACATGGAGAAAACTCCGCTCATTACCCCCTGGGGTACATTCTGTTACAAGGTAATGTCGTTCGGTTTGAAGAACGTTGGGGCAACCTATCAAAGGGCCATAACTACTCTCTTTCATGACATGATACACAGAAATCGAGGTATATGTCGATGATATGATTGCCAAATCAAAGACAGAAGAGGAGTATGTGACCCACCTGTCAAAACTATTCGAGCGGTTGAGAAAGTACAAACTCCGCTTGAATCTCAACAAGTACACCTTCGGTGTCCGTTCAGGGAAACTTTTAGGGTTCATCGTCAGCCAGAAAGGAATTGAAGTTGATCCTGACAAGGACAAGGGCATTCAAGAAATGCCTTCTCCGAAAACTGAAAAACAAGTCAGAGGATTCTTGGGACGTTTGAACTACATCTCCAGATTCATATTCCTCATGACCGCGACATGTGCGCCGATTTTCAAACTGCTAAAAAAGAATCAGGATTGCGTTTGGACAGAAGATTGTCAAACTGCCTTCGACAGTATCAAGGAATACCTGTTGAACCCACCGATTTTATCCCCTCCAGTGGAAGGAAGACCACTGATCATTTACTTAATAGTCTTGGAAGACTCCATGGGCTGTGTACTTGGCCAACAAGACGAAACCTAAAAGAAGGAGTCTACCATCTACTATTTGAGTAAGAAATTCACCGACTGTGAAACTCGGTACACGATGCTCGAGAAAACTTGCTGCTCTTTGGCTTGGGCAGCCAAACATCTGCGCCAGTACATGATTCGTCACACTACTTGGTTAATCTCCGAAATGGATCCAATCAAGTATGTATTTGAAAAACCTGCTCTCACGGAAAGGATTGCCCGTTGGCAGATGTTGCTATTAGAATATGACATAGAGTACCACGCTCAGAAACCCATTAAGGGGAGTGTTTTAGCCGATCATTTGGCTCATCAACCGATTGACGATCAAGAATCAATCGGGTTTGACTTCCCAGACGAAGATGCCATGTATCTAAAAATGAAAGATTGTATTGAACCGCTACCCAGTGAAGGGCCAGAAGCAGGTTCCCAGTGGGGACTTATCTTTGACGGAGCTGTCAATCATTATTGAAACGGAATTGGGGCAATCATTATTACCCCTCAGGGTACCCACATTCCTTTCACCGCTAGACTTACGTTTAAGTGCACAAACAACGAGGCCGAATACGAAGCTTGTATCATGGGTTTTGAAGAAGCAATTGATTTAAGGATCAAAAACTTGGACGTATATGGCGACTCAGCTTTGGTTATCAATCAGATCAAAGGAGATTGGAACACATGCCAATCAGGACTGATGCCTTACAAAGATTACGCGAGAAGGTTGCTACCCTTCTTCAACAGTATTGAGTTTCACCACATCCCTCATGAGGAGAATCACATGGATGATGCATTAGCCACTCTCTCTTCCATGATTAGTGTAGGTCAATGGAATGACATACCTAAGATCGACATAATGCGCCTTGAACGGCCCGCTTACATCTTCACAATTGAAGCAGTCATAGACAACAAACCTTGGTATCACGATATCAAATGCTTCCTTCAGAAACAAGAGTACCCACATGGGGCACTAAGGAAGGACAGGAAAACCCTCAGAAGACTGGCTGGCAACTTCTTCCTGAGCGGTGATACACTCTATAAGAGAAATTTTGACATGGTCTTGCTCCGATGCATAGACAGACCAGAAGCAGACATGCTGATGAAAGAAATTCATGAAGGGTCCTTTGGCACTCATGCCAACGGACACACAATGGCGAGAAAAATTCTAAGAACAGGGTACTATTGGTTGACAATGGAATCCGACTGCTACCAGTACATGAGGAAGTGTCACAAGTGTCAGATATACTCCGACAAAATTCATGTACCGCCAACGCATCTCAAAGTTCTTTCTTCCCCATGGCCTTTTTCCATATGAGGAATCGACATGATTGGCTTGATTGAGCCTAAGGCTTCAAATGGACATCGGTTCATCCTGGTAGCCATTGACTATTTCACCAAGTGGGTCGAAGCAGCGTCATACGCCAATGTAACCCGACAAGTTGTGGTCTGATTTATCAAAAACAATATCATCTGCCGTTATGGTGTTCCGAGCCAGATCATTACTGATAATGGATCTAACTTGAACAATAAGATGATGAAAGAGTTATGCATAGAGTTCAAGATCGAACACCATAACTCATCTCCCTACCGACCTAAGATGAACGGAACGGTAGAAGCGGCTAACAAAAAGATCAAGAGGATTGTTCAGAAGATGGTTGTAACCTACAAAGATTGGCACGAGATGCTACCCTTTGCTCTTCACGGTTATCGCACATCTGTCCGCACTTCAACAGGGGAAACCCCTTTCTCTCTAGTATATGGCATGGAAGCAGTGCTCCCCATAGAAGTAGAGATCTAGTCAATCCGGGTATTAATGGAAGCTAAGCTTACAAAAGCTGAATGGTGTCAAAGTCGACACGACGAATTGAACCTGATCGAAGAAAAGAGAATAACGGCACTATGCCACGGTCAATTGTATCAACTGAGAATGAAGAAGGCCTTTGACAAAAAGGTCCGACCTCGCATCTTCAGGAAAGGAGATCTCGTGCTCAAGAAAATACAATCTTTTCTCACTGATTCTCGGGGCAAGTGGACTCCGAATTATGACGGCCCCTATGTGGTCACGAAAGCTTTCTCAGGCGGCGCCTTGAGACTTGCAACCATGGACGGAGAGGAATTTGCCTACCCCACAAATGTTGATGTAGTCAAGAAATACTTCGCCTAAAAAAAACGTCTCGGTGGATTGAAAACCCGAAAGGGCGGTCCAGGCAAAAATTAGAGACATGATCAAAAATCATCCCGGTGGATTGGAAACATCACAGTACAATCCAGGCAAAAATTAGGGATAATGGCAAGTAACTATGCTCGACAAAGGGGCAAGTCCCTCGGCAGCAGTTACATCATCCGTCAGGAAAACTCCAGTCATGGTCATCTTCGACAGAAGCTCAGGATGTCCCGAATTCAAAGTTGGTAGAAGGATAGTGGTTATTATGTTTCAACGTAGCCCTTTTCCCTGTAAATTACCATTTTCTAAACTTTGTAAATGCTCTATAGAATCACGCGTTTGGCTGATTTCCATCCTATCAATAAAATTTGAGCCCTTGTGCTTTTGATTGCAATTCTTATTTGTTTTAGCTTTACAGGATGATGTTTTTAACATGATCAACGATTCTTGAAATAAAAACAAAATGAATTTACTTGTTAAAACTTTTTCTGCTTTTAAAATAAAGTCGGCAATTTCTTTTGACTGTTGAACATCAGAAGAACATCGGTCGCTTCTCCAGAAGTAATCGAACCTTAAAGTGAAGAATCAAAGTATTTCTTCTAAGCCAGTATGCCTGAATGAAGGATCATCTATGTCAGAAACCTTGTTTCATCTGACACACCTCGGCCGAGTTCTTATCTCATAAGCCCGACCAACACAGCTCCCAACAGGGACTATCTCTCCTAAGCAAGGCAGAATTGCTATCTTGAACCAGCGGTACTTCTTCGCCCCGCGATGGCCGAGTATCCTGTCATGTTCATCTTTTAGTTGGTATGTCGCGTTAGTTTTGTCAGCATATACATACATACATCATGCCTTCTATTTGCATTCACATTTCATATTGCATCACTATCACTCTAGTCGGTCTTATTCCCTAGTGATAACAGTCCTCTCAATCGAGTTGTCAGTTCTTTCCTCGTTAGGAAATGCTGCGTCTGAACAATCTCTCTCCTCCAGTTTATTTCTGGAATGAAGTTGGCTCCTTGGCCACTTTGATAACTTGAACCTCTGAAAAACCAGAGGCATTCAACAAACATCACTCTTCGCCATTGAAGATGATATCCTTGCTTTCCCGAATTAAGGAAAATCCCCTGAGAAAGCCTCTTAATCAGAGATTCGGCGGTACGGCAGTCTTTCTCTGAAAAACCACTGATGAAAAGGTCATCGGCACCTCAAATTGGATCCCATTATATGGCATTTCTCCGAGAAGATCCCGAGAAAAGTATGATGCCAGACCCCAAGTAGAAGACAGTCTCTCAAAGAGACTCGTTTTCCCCAGTAGAGTCGACAAATGGCGTCTCCAAACAGAAAAGTTTGTGCACCACTACAACTCAGACAATTGGGTTCCCCAGCGAGTCTGACATCTTTCTTTTTCCATCAAATGGCATCTCCCCAGGAAAATTCGGCGAGAAGTTTGAGGAGAACCGCTACGAATAGCGTCCCTTGTCAAGAAAGTTTATTGACAAAAGAAACTAAGACCAGTTCCTTGGTAGGAAACCAGGATCGAGGGGAAGTTTACATCAGAAACTAAGACCAATTCCTTGGTAGGAAACCAGGATCAAGGGGAAGTTTACATCAGAAACTAAGACCAATTCCTTGGTAGGAAACCAGGATCGAGGGGAAGTTTACTTCAGAAACTTAGACTAGTTCCTTGGTAGGAAACCAGGATCGAGGGAAAGTTTACCTTTTCTAAGCATCATTGCTTAGCAAAAGAAGATGAATGCGTAAGCTACCATTCATGACCACCATCAAAATTTCGGGATATTTAATCCTCTTGCACCCCGAATGCCCGAACACCTTCGTTATTCGCACCTTCGGGTCCAAGAAGATTAAATAGGGGCATCTGTCATACCCCAAATTTTGGCCACTAAGATTCCCCGTCATTGTGAAAATCATCATCACAATATGGATGGACTATCTTGCCCCATCAGTCTCCCCAAAGATGGGTGAACACTTACTACAATCAAAATTAGGGTTTCAAGCCCTCTCAGAGTTCTTAAACAAAGGATTAATCAAGGAATGACATGATGTTCAACTTGTATAACCTCTCAAGTATCTACAAGGGATCAAGAGGACTCCCACTTTAAGGATTAAGCACAAGGCTGCTCCTTTCCATGTGGATCAAGCCTCAAGATCGCTAGTGTCACCAAATTAGGGTTTGGTCGACCATGGCCTCCAGATGGAAATTTTCCTATGGGCATGAGCCATTGCTTCAAAGCATAAACCTATGATGCTCCAAGGGACATCATAAACCCAATCATCAAGTCAATTTAGCCTCAGGGGATGCATTCATCACAAATCAGGAATTAGGGTTTTTTGACCTAATTCACCCCTAAGTTGACTTTTGGGACAAATCATGAGCCAAGACCTCAAGACATGATTTGAGGGTCTCCAACATACTACATTGATCCATTTGCAACAATGGATTAATCCAATAAGCTTGAGCAACAAGTTTCAATTTCATCTGAACCACATTTAGGGTTTCGCGAGAAAAGTCAACTGTAGCTTTGACTTTTGACCAGGACATACTCCCAAGCCCTAGGACATGAATCAATATACCCTATAACACCCATGGAACATGTCCATAAAGTTTGATTTAGGTCAAAGGCATGATTTCCTAGAGGATCGCACAGTTTGGAATTCATCTGATAAAAAGTCAAATGTGCATAAAAGTCAAACTTTGACTTTTTGAGATTTTTCACTTTTATGGTTTTTTAACCCTAAAATGATGTTAATGTGTGATTTAAATCATCATTCATCAAGAAAAATCAAGAAATGTTGGATAACTTGTAAAAGGGGTAACCATAAAAACTTAGAAAATTTTCTAAGTTATGAAATAAAGTGGCAAGGGTACCAACTTTGGAGGATCATAACTCCTAAACCACAAAGCCATTTTTTCCCATCCAAGGCTTGATTTGTAGATCTCATGGCCCTCTACAAAAGCTTAAAACTGACCCCCCCCTCCAAATTCATTATGGATTTTGAGTTATGGTTGGATCAAAATCACTAAAAACATGAAAGTACAACTTTTCCAACACTTAGAAAAATTCTGGGCAAGGCAGATTTTGTGTTGAAACACCAAAACTTGTGGGATTTTTTCACATAGATGCAAGCTGAATCAGTTCCAAAGATAAACATCAATGTTGTTGTGCATGTTGCCTACAATCCAAGCAACTCATTGGCATGAAACCACTCTACTTGAGCCAAGAGTTATGGCTGCTACAACACACCATGCCAAGGCTGCCATGAAAAATCAGTTTGTGAGTTTTCTTGCCATCCACGATTTCTGAGTAAAAAGTAATGATCACTATGCCACATGCATCCAATCTGATCATAAGCCAACTGATCCAACTGATAGGGTTGAGTCCAAAGGCCAAGGAATCTTCCAACTTGAGATTAATGCATTTTGGCATATATGCCTTGAAATTCAAAGGCATTTATGTGAAATAGGGAACTTTCAACAAAGCCACTCTACTCAGTCAAGTTCTCTGATTAAACAACAATAAAAACATCTGAAGAATGTGAATTTGGTCAAGGTATAGCCCTGCTATTGGGAGGGCTAGGTTGCCTTGTGTGAGAAGAAATGCCACCAAGACAAAGCCTTTGAATGTGATCTGATCCAGCAGCCATTCACTATTCCTCCAAGACAAGAGTTGATCACCTATAAATAGAGGTTCCAATGGATCATTCAACTTACACCAAAGCCAGTTATAGCACTGCTTTCTCTCATTTTCTCTTAAGTGCCAAGTTTTCTTGTTTTTGAGCAACCACTATCGGGTTTTGAGTTGCAGCCATAAACAATCCATTCCAATTGCCCAGACACATCACATATGATGTATTTGAGGTGTCCAAACACTTAAACACCAACTGTAACACCCCCAGCTCAAAATCACCTATCAACCCAGCCATTATGCTTTAATTATGCAGTTGGAGTGCTCTAGCTTGATCCAAAGACTTCCAAAGTGTTCCAAAGCTTGCAACACACTCCACAACATCCATTGAAGCTGTTCAGATCATCACAACCCATCTGTAACACCTCCAACTCAAAAATCAAATTGCTCTTGCTGCCACGACCTTCAAGTAAGCCTAAACTTGGTCATCTCTCAATCTATGCATATTTCCTCGCACAATACTTTTGCCAAATGTTCATAATCATGCATAGAATGTTTCCCCTCGATTAATTGCTTTGATTGAATCGTGTATCAAAATTCTCAGCCTTCATGCAAATTTTAGGGTTCTTGAGGTTTTGTCTTGATTTCTTATTCCATGTTAAAAATAAATGAAATTAAAGACCATGGACATGATCGTGAGATTGAAACGAGCAGATTGATAGGTGGTTTGCATGATATAATCAAGTATTCAGGGAGATGGGAGAGAAAATGAAAATCTGGGCAAAACCCAGAACACGCGCGTGTTCTTGGGTGTTCTTGGCGCCCTTTTTTTTTAATTCAAATATTTGAATTTTGTGATTTTATTTAATTGATTCAAAAATTAATTTCTCTCTGAGTTTTAATGATTTTGAGTTGATTCTTTTTTTAATAATTCACAAAAATGTTAAAATATTTTATTTTATCAAAAAATCCCAAAAATATTATTTATTTCATATAATTGATATTTTTGCAAAGAATTAATATTTTAATTGTTTTTGACATTTAAAATATTTTTTCCCTCTTGATTTTGTAAATTTTAATGATTTCTAATCATTTTGTAGGTCAAAACATGACTTTTGAAACATTAATCCAAGATCACAATTTGTTTCCACATGTTTAACAATTTTGATCATTTTAATTGAACTTTTATTCAATTAAAATACATTTTGGAAACAAATTAGGGTTTTTGATTAATTCAACCCTCATCAAACTTTTCAAACACCTTTGGGCCTCTAATAGAGTGTAAGACCCAAGCTTTTTTTGTAAAATAACCTACTGTGGGCCTCACTTATTGTATAAGTCCTTTCGGGTATTTCAAAAAAAAACCTCGGCACGATCGTCGTTTTTAATCTTGGGCCTACCCTCGAGTAGTAAGACCCATTCCTTTTTTTTTTAAACTCTTTGGGCCTCTAATAGAGTGTAAGACCCAACCCGTTTTTGTAAATACACAAATTTTTTGGGCCTCACTTATGGTATAAGTCCTGTTGTATTTCAAAAAGTTCGACGCGATCATAGTCCGTTGAAAAACAAACCTTGGGCCTCTCATAGAGCTATAAGACCCATTCAAAACTCTTTGGGCCTCTATTAAAGTGTAAGACCCAATCCCCTTTTAACCAAAACAAATTTGGGCCTCAGATATTGTATAAGTCCCTCTGTGTTAAAAGAAAATCTCGGAGCGAACGTCATTTCAAAACAAAAATCATCTGGGCCTACCCTCGTGTTATAAGCCTCATTCTTTTTAAACTCTTTGGGCCTCTTGAGAGAGTGTAAGACCCATCCCTTTGTACAGAAAACAAATTTGGGCCTCCGTCACTTAAATAAGTCCCTCTGTACAAAGACAACAGTAAGATCACTGACAAAACCATGGGCCTCTCCTTGAGCTGTAAGCCCCTATATTTCTTTTCAAAGCACTTTCCCCTTTGATTTTGTATATAATATTGTTATCAAAGCTTTCTTTGTTGAACAACTAACAAACAACATGGAAGCTCTACAACCGAGTAAGTATTTATATGCTTTCCTTTACCGCTTTCATATACATATAACTGTATTGTGGGGCTGTTTCATTGTAAGTCTTCTTTCATAAACTCATATCAACTGTGTAATAATAGTATAGATATTTAGAGTTTCCCCGGCAACTACGTCTAGCATTAAACCCATTGATCACTCTTAGAAGTAGACAAAACTAGATCCCCATAAGATTACCAGACACAGTTTTCCCTCCTCTTGGGGTTAAACAATATGGATACGTGAAAGGCAGCATTCTGGGTGAACCCTTTCACAGACTGTCACCTTTAGAAATCGTCAAAGAAACTCTATTCCCCAGAGATGATCTTTTCTCCGTGAATGGCTTCTCTTAAGTTTCTTCCAAATTCTTGAACTTTCCTGGCATGATCTATTCTCTGTGAATAGCCTGTCTTGAATTTCTCGGGGTTTGGAGACCCACAGGCTTCCTAAAAGCATCCTCGCCTCCTCTTGGGCGTTGTACAAGGACCCGTCGGCTTCTTAGAAGTATTCAAAGCCTCCTCTTAGGCTTCGTACAAATGATTTCTTCCTCCGGGAATGATAGCCTCCTCTTGGGCTTCGTACAAATTGTCCCTCGGCTTCTCAAAAGCTTCTCGCCTCCTCTTGGGCTTCGTACAAATTGTCCCGACGACCTCCTAGAGGTATAGGAACAGAAATTAGTCATCTTAATAGAACAGTCTTTCAAAGTGTCTAGATCTTTTTACCGAGAGCATGCTACCGTTATTTCTTTGAGCATAGTACAAAAGATAAAACTCTAGACTTGGACAGTCTAAGACCCTTGAGTCCCAAAGACATTCTCAAGCACCTTTTAAGTAGGGAAAAAACACCAGTAGACTCGGACAGTCTCCAATACCCTCTGGATTCCCCATTTCCTTAAAGAACAGGAAATAACCCTGATCCTCTGATCAATCCCAAAGCATAGCCTTACCTTTAATCAGTTTCTTTATAAGAACTAATTTTCTCTTTTAACCAACCTACTGGACCTGTCACTTAACTGAAACAGCAAACCTTTAGCCTCTATCTCGGGCTTCGTACGAGATACAAAACACTCTCTTGTTGAGTATAAAAGACTCTCTTGTTGAGTCCAACCTTTAGCCTCCGTCTTGGGCTTCGTACAAGACACATATAAAAGATTCTTCTGTAGAGTCAACCCTTTTAGCCTCTCTCTCTCGGGCTTCGTACGGGACACATAAAAACACCCTCTTGTCGGGCCAATAGCCTCCTCTTAGGCTTTGTATAAGAAAAACCCCGGTTGAGTCAATCAACCTTTTAGCATCAAAACTGTGCCTCGTTCACAGTACACAAACATCAACAACTCCTTTTTCCCTTCATCTAATTGCTGCAAGTGGCAAGCCTCTGGATCATCTACATCCATGCCACTGTCCTTCTTTTAGCATGAGAAATTCCTAAGGAAATATGGCATTACTCTACACTAAGCTAAAGTCTTCTCCTTCAGGTTAAAAACCCCTATAAAGGAAATTATGGCATTACTAGGATTCGCATATCCCGGTTAAAGTAATTCTCCTTTATAATCAGTCACCCAACAGTTGTGACAAACAGACCCCTTTAGAGATGGCAAATTCTCTCTAAAGACAACACCCTTTAGCTTCATATCTTGGGCTTCGAACAAGATACAAATAGACTCTTCAGCTTCACATCTTGGGCTTTGAACAAGATATAAACCACCCTTTCATCTTCACGTCTTGGGCTTTGAACAAGACACCAAAACATCTTTTTCCTCCCATAGAATAGGAGGAACTACGATCGCTCTGATTTCCCTGTTTCGGTAAACAGGAATACGTAGGCATAAGATTGAAAGAAAAATCTTAGCGAGCACACTAATCCAAAACCCAAAATCCCATACCTTCACATCTCCATCAAAAAATATCAGTCCTAGCGTCCTACCCATAAACATTTCTGTTATCCCAGTCCCGAACCAAGAAAGAAGAAAGGGTCCCCATTACCATATCGCATCCGTAACCTAACAGGCTGCTGTTTAAACTCAGTATGCAAGCAGGGTTAATTGGAGACATCTATTTCCCTTCCTTAATCAGCTCACAATAGGATAAAAAATGAATCGACCTGTAGTAACCCCAAAAGAGCGGCAGTGCTTAAGAAACACGTCCAGTTTTGCTCGCTACAACAACAACTCAAGCAAATCAAAGCAAGACAGCAGTTGAAGAACCTACAAGAAAGCAGAAAACTTCATAAGTGTTATCCTCTTCAGCATCCTTTGTGAAGACACACAGAAGAAAGAAGTCTTCTAGATCCAGACGCAGAAACAAACTGAGGAAGGATGATTTGGAGTTTGCTAAGCAAGAATGGCAAGATTTCTTAGACAATCTAGACATGTTAGATGATCCTAGGGAGTTCCTTAGGACACATCCATTAGACTAGAAAAATCTAATTATCTTGTAATATATTCTTTTTTATTAATAAAATAAGTTGAAAATATTTGAGTTCTTTTATCTGTTTCAGATTCTCAATGAACAACAGGAATAAATATTAATCCGTTAAAACTGAACAAAGCATGAACAAACTTTGAATTTGTTAATAAGATGCTTAATACAAAGATTTCAACAACAATACAAAGTATAACTATGTAGATATCTAACATCAGAATCTTTCATAGATAGCTTCAAACTTGTCTCTCTAAATTTTGGAAGAACTAGCCTCAGAACTTATGTTAACCCCTTGTCGAAGAAGTATTTCAGAAATAACTCATCCAAAAGGTATGAAGAAGGTCCTTCCCTTTTTAGAAGAAGAAAGAGACCTCTTTAGATGGTCAAACATAACTTGAGGAAGATCAATCTTCAAATCTCAACTAAGAAGTAGAAGCGGATCTTTTATAATAGGGTCCATTTGGTCTAAATCTTGATCCTTAGGCAGTAAGTTTTAATTCAGAATCTAGCTTTAAACAACAGCATCAGGAAGAAGATTAGAGGCCACTGATGTATTAGATAGATCTACAAAGATTCGCCAAGTAGGAAGATAGTGTTCCCAAACAAGAGTTCCTGGAATTTCTCCAATCTCCTCACAATTGATTACATTTGCAATTGCTTTAGAGGTTACTGTAATAGAAACACTAGTTATTCTAGACAGAATAGCATACTCAGAACTCGACTCAATAATGGAGGTATTGATCCAAAACTCTTTGAAAATACTTGGGTAAGTGAAACCACAAAGCATCTCAAAGTAGCCATTCCACCTTTGTTTAGACACCGTCTCCCAGAAGTTGAAACCAATCTTAAGTAACTCATCAAAATCCACAAACTTTTCATTGATGACAATCAGCTGATTCAAAGGAGAATAAACTGAAGAAATCATCTCAGGTTTAGTTTGACCAGCACAAAAACAAGAAGAAAAGAAGAAAAATAAGAAGAAGAAGAAGAAGAAGAAGAAGAAGAAGAAGAAGAAGAAAGAAAAGAAACTGAACAAGAATCGTACAGAAACAAGAATCTTGTCAGAAAAAGGACACAATGATGCTTCACTGGACAGGGAATAGTAACAGCAAGTAGTGAAAGAGAAAACATCATTACCCAAAGGTTCTTTATCCAACAGATATTTCAATTCCACCAGATATTTCATCTTTATGAAAGGTTAAGTATTATAAAAGCTTTTATAAAACTTTTTACTTAAACATCAAAGACAGTCAAATAGAATCTTCTTCTGAACCTCAGAAACTGACAATTTTCAAAAGCTATCAACCATTAGAATCTAGTGAGTCTAGACTTAGACAGAGGTATCATCTGTCAGTAACAAGTCTCTAAGATTCTATTCAGAACTAGCACGTTATCTTGAAACAAGAGTCATGAGTGATATGTGAATATTGAATTGTCTTCTTTAGATAATTAACAAGCAACGGTATCAACACAAAAGTGAGAAATTTTTTTTCATAAATGTGATCATCATCTGGCTTGATAAGACATTCAGTATAGACAAACACAATAGAGTTTCCTCTTAAAGATTTTTGAAGTTCTATTTTTCAAAAGAACTTCTCTAGAGATCTAACAAAAACTTTGTATTTATATCTAAACAAATGTTTCATTGAATTAAAAGATAAGCCAGAAAAGAACAAACATACCATACTTTTTTTTCCATACTCGATTCAGTATTCAGACTTTACTAATAGAGTCTAAACACAACTTTGAGTGTATTATGATTCAATGGCTATCTAACCACGGATTCCACTACTCTCACCAAATTCAGTACCACCGGTAATTAAATCTGGGTTCTTGGCTCTTCTTCCAATCAATGTTGTAAACAACTTGTTTAAGACGCCTCTACTTCTTTCCTTGATATTTGTAGCAGATACATTATGATACTCATATTTCTATAAGACCATACATGTAAGTACAAACAGACTCTTCTATGCCTTACATATCAATCTAACAGCAGATCATAAGTCACTCCAGAGTATGAGTCTAGAATGAGATATGATAGGAACAAAATCTTGTTCTAAGCATTGTCAATAATCTCATTATCTTGGATTAAATCTTTTGACTTTGAAATCATTGAAAAGCTCAGAACCAAATGGTGTAAGCTATTAGAGATTGACATAAAGCAGATTAGATAAATATCTTAGTACGGCTAACAGAGCTCAGAGAAAGGTTGAAGATTTCTCATAGAAATGTCTTTTACAACAACTTCCATGATGGTCCTCAACCAAGAAGCAATTTAGTTTCTTAAGATATCACCTTAAAGAACAAACTCCGTATAATCAAATATTTTGAAACAAGATAGCTTTAACAACATCTCTTGCTTTTCAATACTTGATTTTTATTTTAGAACACAAATGCATCTTTTCATCTGCATCCTACACTAATATCAGCTTCAAACGATTAAAAATTGAAGAGCATCTAATATTAGGTTATGGTAGAATTTTCTTGCTTTCAAATTTGGGAAATCAATTGGAATACAAATATTTCAGAAGTTCTTGAAGTTACTCTTCTATCAACATATATCACAATCCATTCAGCCAGTATGGAAGTCCTTCTGTAAAGAAACCTAAGTTTCTCATCATTAGTCATTCCAAAGAACTTAAGCTAAAAAGAGAAGGTGATATGTTGAATAGTTTTTCATTATCCAACTTCATTTCTTTCCTTTGAAGACTGCAAGACAAACCTTCAAAAAATTGTGACTTGAGATTTAAGTCAAGGAACAATCTTCTCATAATTTGCTTGAAAAGATTAGATGAAGTGTAACTACTTCAACCTTCAAAAACTGATCCCCACAAACCCAAGCACAAGACTTCAAAGATAGTCCAAACATCAGACATAACAATGATGTTGATATACTCAGATGTGAGATAGTGCATCTACCAGAATGCAACTACCTCTAAAGATATTCAATATGCATCTTCTGAGTTGGTGAAAGAGATTTTCAAGATGATCATGTTTAACACCATCAACTTCTATAGTAATACCTTTTTGAAGGATATTCAGTAGACCTTCAGCAACCCTATATCAAGTCCAATGAATTAAAAATATGTTTAGCTTTTCCTTTATTTAAATTCAATGGAATCACACATTTGAATATGGTTGGAAAAGCCATATGATATTTTTCATGTGGCACTTGATTCCTTCTTGAAGAAGAAATACACTTTTATTATTGGATGAATATCTGCACAACTGTTAAGTGTTAAGCACAAACCATGCTCTGATACCAATTGAAGGTGTGAAAAGTACACAAGAAGCGAGAGTTGAATTGTGTTTCACATTTTCTTATTATTTAGCTTCTGATCAGAGTTTTAGAATCAGAACTGATCTTCAGATTCTGAGTTAATTCGTTTGGCAGCAGATACAACAGAAGTAAATAAAATAACATCAGAAGACACAAAAGATTTATATTGGTTCCTCCCCTAACTGAGAGTAGTCCAATCCCCTTGCCTCACAAGATCTTTTCATTATAACCACTTTATGACTACAATCGCTTATGCTTCTGCATAATACTTTTACAACCGCTCACACCAACTGTCTGAGACTTCCCTTGCTTAGAGCACATGTCTAAGACTTACCCTTTTCTCACACCATCAGACTAAGCCACCTGTTCATCTGTCTTCTAGTTGAGAATTCCCTTTGCTTACAACACATGTCTAAGACTTCCTTTTCTCACATCCTATGGCCAAGCCACCTGCTCTTTTGGCCAACCAGACTGAGACTTCCCTTGCTCAAGCTGCACTCGAGACTTCTTGATCTCGCCCCTCAGATGGAGACTTTCACACTTGCTCAATCAGACTAGGTGAATAAGACTTTCACAGCTCTATAACTTATGAAATGACACTTACGTGGCTTAAGCATATTGGCTAAAGACTTGTTGCTTGAATCCCAATGAGACAAGACTTTTTGCTCAAGCACATAGCAGGAGACTTAATCTAAACTACTGAAGGCTCGACATAATTGAGAACTAGGTGTACATGATGTAAGCATCAGAGGTACGAGAGATCCCCATAACAAAGACCTAAAGCACTTAATATTTCTAATATATACAGTGGTAAGAAATCTTAAGGCTTTTACAATTACAACTTAAACACAAAATATGCATATTACATAGAGTTGATAATTGCTTGATCTTGCAACTCCTTCAATAGAAGAATCCTTGTTAAAATTCAAGCTAGAATCTTCAGCCATATATATAGCCTTTCCAAAAACGATTAGTTGAAAAGGTGACTTAATCAAGTGTCTTGGCTTTTACTCTATAGTACAAGAGACGTTGAAGATGGATGCACAACAGATTTTGAATCTAGTGTGTAACATGTTTAACCTTTGAGTCTTCAAGAAGTTCTATACTAATAGAGTCGTTGGGAGCAGACATCCATAGAACGTGCCAGCTTTTCTTGAGCCTTGCAATCTTGTAGACTCGAGCTGACAGGCTGATGAGACAATACAACTTGCTTTTAGTAGTACAGATTGTCCACAGCTTTATCACTAACTCTGAATGGTACCAGATGCTGATATACAATTACTAAGTGTAGAAACTCGTCTGAATGCTGAGGCCTTCAATTCAGAGTCTTCGTCAAACCACACTAGAATTTGTTCTTCAGAATCTACCACCAGAAACTAGCAATGAAGCAACTCCAAGTGTGTCTAAGTAAAACAAATCCTGATTATTTATGTACAAGAACAAAAACCTGCTTAAATAAAACACACATCAAATAAACCATTGTTCATTTAATACTTTTGTTATCATCAAAACTAAAAGAGAATATGTCAAGAACAAATTTTGTTCTAACAAGATCTTCTCATTACTCTACACGAGTTAGCTATAAACACCATCAATAACCTTAAACATCACAAAACAACCCTCCAAATACAATGCAGCCCTTATTTTACTTTTTTCGCAAGTACAATTAGCGCCCACCGTGGAACAAAACTAATACTCACATGGGCCACAATTTTATCCAACAACCAACTTGTTTTCCACCTATTCAACCCCCTTCGAATTATGGTGAATAGTAAAGAAGCAACCTTAAACGGAAACAGCTCCAGCGGCGACTAGGATTCCATAGAGAAGATTTGTGCCGCTATGGACGACTTGCGTAGCCATAACTAGACTTTGGAGGAAAACGTCCTTTACCGCCAGTAGCACCAGCATGAGGCTAACCCCACTGAGAAGACAAAGGTTCTAAACTCCTAGTTTGTATTTGATCGTGAATGCTGGATCAGATCCTGTAGAATTAGGCCGCCAAGTGCGTCAGGGATGCTGGTCGTATGGAGAGGAGGGGGTGTACCTGCAAGGCACTCCGACGCTCAAGTTAGAAAGGGTCAGAGAAAGGGAGCAAGTACAAAGTATGAATTCTTAGGGTGAATATTGGATACTTGACCCTCGCAAGCGAGAGGGTTTATATAGAGCCCCAGCGCGTGGCCAACGGTCCTATTTTTGGGGAAAAATAAACGTTTTCCCGAAAGAATAGGTAACTACCCAAACTAGTCATTATGTCGGGCAGGGTGTCTGAAACTAGCCGTTGCATCGGGCATAAGCGTGGTTTCGGGCACCTGCTCTTATCTGTTCGGGGAGCGATGAGGCCGTGCTTAACGGGCAGTAATTCTGGGGAGGAACGTGGCATTCCTTGCCCGGCTGGAGGGGCAAAAAGGTAACTTTTGCCCCTCTGTGGATTGGACTTAGGCAATTTGGGCTGCTCTGGAGTAGAAGCGGATTAAGCCAATTCTATCCATTGGTCCAGTCCAGAACAGGAGCCCCCCAAGTCGTTGCTCCCAAGCATGGGAGTGATGACTTAAGGACTGCACGTTGATCCAGAGATCTAGTATGGAGTCGTCGTTTGAAGACGAGGAGGATTGTCTCAAAGTGCACGTGACCCCAAGTGTTCGTGAGATTCGTGGTCGTGACATCGTTGCCCGGAGTTCGGGGAGACTGATGGTCAGACAGAATTGGAAATGTTGGGACGCCACGTGTGCCTAGAGCTCCGTGTAGCAGTTAATAGGCAACGATGGCTAGTGGATAGTCATAATGGCCAACGGGCGCGTGTTTGCACGTGCTCCTTTGTATAAAAAGGGGAAAATAGTTCCATTTGGAACTTTTCAGTCTGATTTCTCTTCGCTTCCTTCAAGTTTTTGCCCGCCACCATTTTCTGCTTCTCTGATCACCGTTACAAGCTTTTGAGCAGCACTTTCTTGTACTCAAAACAAGTAAGTGTTCTGATCATTTGCTTGTTCTTCCTCTGTTAGTTGTCAATGGTAGATTGCATGCGGTTAAGGTTAGCTTTAGAGGACAAAATGAGCGAGTCTCCGGTGATTGTTGGTGGTGGACGGTGGATGTGCCATTTTTCTACTTCTAACACGTCACCTGAGTTGGTAGTATGTTTTGGTTAGGAGGGCGGTCGACGGCGCCGTCGCGATGGCGACTCTTGTGTAACCGTCGTGACTTTTTGTCTTCTGGGCGGATGATGAATTTTCGAGTAGAACGCTCCCAGATTCCGGTGAAGCTTTCTGATTTCTGGCAAAGCATCAAAGGGAAACTGGGTATGAGTGCGGGGAAGCTCCTCGTTGGGGGATGATTTGTTTCGAGCGTCTCCTCGCGGGGAGGTTTCAACTCCATATTTGATGTTAGTCCCCAGCCCTTTGCACGCCCTTTCACTTGACTTAGCGGTGGAAGGGTGGATTTGATTTTTTGTCGAATTGACTTTCTTCTCTGCTTTTCAGGTGATCGACATGGCGACGGGGCCAGATAGAGAAGTTATTTTAGGCACCTCTGAGGAAGATACAGGATCCTCAGACAACAGTAGCTCGACAGCTTCGAGCTCGGCGGCTTCGAGCTCTCCAAGTGATGTCGGGGGAGAAGGGGTTCGGGACGATATGGACGAGGATGTTGCTGATGATTCCGCGGAGGAATGGGAGGTGGCCGAGCCTACTGAGCACGTGTACAAGCTTGTGGGGGACGTTTTTACTGAAGTCGGACCGGGGGGAGAGTGGAAGGTGCACTTTCCTTCCGAGTACGAGCGGGTCTGCACAAACTTTGGGGACCGCTTTACGATGTACGAATATTCCTTCAAGGAGTTGGGCTTGAGGCTGCCGTTCACCGATTTCCAGCAGTCAGTGTTTGAGCATTTGAGGTTGGCACCCACGCAGCTGCATCCGGACTCTCTGGCCTTTATCCGGGCGTTTGAGTTGGTGTGCGAGCATCTTGCTATAGGGAATACTCTCCCTCTGTTCTTCATTGTTGTAAGTTCCTGGATTGGCTGGAATTTTGGTAAAACAACAAGGTGTTCAATGTTGATGTCATGGTGTTGATGTTGCAGCATTGAGTCTTAGTACTGGGCTGTACTAAGTTGTGAAGGTTAACTATGTTTGATGTCATGGGCTTGATGTCATAACATTGCACTTAACACTGGGCTGTGTTAAGGTTGCTAGTTGCTGAAGTGGATGTCTGATGTCACATAGGTGATGTTGTAACATCAGACCTGCAGAACTGAAGCTAATGACAGCATGGGCTTGTTGTTATTAGGGTCGCGTATTAGCTGGAATTGTGGAGAGTGTTGACTCGTTGGATGAGAATATCTTGGGCTAGATATTTTCTGTTACATGGGAGATTTGATTGCAGGGTTGTTGGAGAATTAAAAGGTGGAAGATTTAAAAAGATTTTGGGGATAAAATCTGTTTTAAAAGATTCAATTTTTAATTAACAAATCTGATCAAATATTGTGACAAATCCAATCCAAATTCAAGGAGCTATATAAAGCGCACAAGGCCAAGGAAGAAGGTACAGAAAACAGATTGAAGATCAAGAGCTGGAGGCTTAGAGTCTAGGGTTTGTTTAGAGTACTTGTAATCACACTATTCTAGGTTTGAATAGGTGTTGAATTTTCTGTCCTCTCTAGAAGCTGTGAAGCAATAGAGAGTTGTTGATTGATCGAAGCTAGGAAGCAAGATCAAGGGATCTCAAAGAGGTTGTTCTTTGAGTGTTTTAGGGGATTGAGTAGTGTTCTCATATCTAAGTGGTTTCTTAGGTAGAAAGTCACTAGTAGAGTATAAGTTTAGGAGATAGTCAACTGGTGTGTTGAGTCTGTAAATTATATCTACAAGTAGTGAATTTCATCCCTGGCTTGGTAGCCCCCAGACGTAGGTAGTTAGACCGAACTGGGTGAACAATTCCTTGTGTTTTTCCTGTTGCTTATTCTGTCCATTATTGCAGAGTGTGTTGTTGTGACATCGCACCTTAACATCACACGTCTGGTACCAGAATTTCAATTGGTATCAAAGCAGGCATCCTGTCTGTCTCTGGGTGAGATCTAGGGAAGTACTTTCTGGTGAAAGATGGACAAAGAGGTTGGAGGACTTGTCAACAGACCCCCTATCTTGGATGGCTCAAACTATGAGTATTGGAAGCCTAGAATGACTACTTTTTTAAAGTCATTAGACAACAGAGCTTGGAAGGCTGTCATTAAAGAGTGGAAAGCTCCAGAGGTATGTGAGAAAGATGAGGCTGGAAAGGATAGAGAAGGCACCTCAAAGCCTAAGCCTGAAGAAGAATGGACCAAGGAAGAAGATGAGCTTGCCCTAGGGAATTCAAAAGCCCTAAATGCTATCTTCAATGGGGTTGACAAGAACATATTCAGGCTGATCAACTCATGTGAAACTGCTAAGGCTGCTTGGGATATTTTGAAGGCTACTCATGAAGGCACATCTAGAGTTAAGATGTCTAGACTTCAGCTTCTAACATCTAAGTTTGAAAGCTTGAAGATGAAGGAAGATGAGACTATTCATGACTTCCACATGAGTGTTCTTGAGCTGTCAAATGCATCCAGTGCTCTTGGTGAGAAGATGACAGAAGAGAAGCTGGTGAGAAAGATTCTTAGGTCCCTCCCTAAGAAGTATAAGATGAAGGTAACAGCCATTGAAGAATCTCAAGACATCAGCAAGATGAGAGTTGATGAGCTTATTGGATCTCTTCAAACATTTGAACTTGGGCTGAATGAGGAAGAACCAGAAAAGAAGCCTAAGAGTATAGCTTTAGTCTCCACTCCTGCAGCAGCTAAAGATGATGAGTCCCAGGAGGATCTGCCTCAGGCTATAGTTATGTTGGGAAGGCAATTCAACAAAGTGTTCAAGAAGATGAACTATAACTACAGGCCTAATGTCAAGAACATCTCCTCTGACATCAGTAAGTCAAAAGAGAAAGGTGAAGAGAAGACTGTCCAAGATAAAGGTGTCCAGTGCTTTGAATGTGAAGGGTATGGACATGTCAAAAAGGAGTGTCCCACATTCTTGAAGAAGCAGAATAAAGGCTTGACAATTTCCTGGTCTGACTCTGACAGTGAAAGTGAAAGTGAGTCAGCAAAGCATGTTGCAGCTTTGACAGGAATTGTTGAATCTGATGATGATAGTGATGGAGAAGTCACTTATGATGAGCTAGCTTCAACCTACAGAGAGCTGTGTTTTAAGAGTGCTGAAGTCTGTCAAGAAAACAAGTGCCACAAGCAACATATTGCTCAGCTTGAGAATGAAAAAGCTGATCTGGAAAATGAAGTGGTGCTAGTAAGAGCTCATCTTGATCAAATGACCAAGTCTGTTAGGATGCTGAACAGTGGTACAGACACTCTTGACAAGATTCTTCAGACGGAAAAGATAGCTGGAGACAGGACTGGATTAGGATTTATGGTTGAGGGGAAAGTATCTACTGAAGCAAGCACTTCAGGAACTAAAGTGGAGATGTCTCAACCATTGTCTCAACATCAGCCAAAGGTGCAGGATCCTACTCCTAAGAAAGCTGAGGTTTCACAACCTAAGAGGATTGAGAAGAAGACTGGTCCTTATCAGAAGAGAAAGCAGCCACAAAGAGCTAGTCAGTATATGCCCCCACAATACCATAAGAGCATGCAAGCTGCTAGGTTCAAACAGGGCATGTCACATCAGATGTCTTAACATCAGGTCAACGGGTATAGTCATGGATTCAACAATGATGTACCTTACAATTATAGAAGAAGGAAACCTCATCACCATGGAAGACAGCCTAGAAGATAGCATCCTCAGTTCAAACAGCACGTGTCTAAACATCAGGGGTATGGTTACACTAATGCTGTGTCTCATTATGGAAGGAGAAAGTCCCACCATCATGGGAGACAATCCAGGAAAAAGCATTCTCAGCTTCCTTATGGATACCAGCATAATAGAAGGCAGGCAAGCAATGTTAGGAGAAGACCACATTATGGATGGCAACCTATGCAGTCTCATCAAGGTAGAAGAATCAGAGAAGAAAGGGTGAGATGCTTCTATTGTGGAAGGTATGGACACATGCAGTACTCTTGTTACAAACTGCATGGATACCCTCAGCCTCAAAACAGAGGGAGAAAGCACAAGCCCAAAGTTGTTAAACAATGGGTACCTAAGGAGAAGATGAAGTGCTTATTGGCTCACCTGACTGACAAGGAGTTTAAAGAAGAAACATGGTATTTTGACAGTGGGTGTTCCAAACACATGTCTGGATGTAGATCCATGTTTGATGATCTTAGGCCTTGCTCCTCTCATGAGGTCATGTTTGGCAATGGAGGAAAAGGTATTGTTGCAGGAGTTGGGAAAGTCCAAGGTGATGGTAGACCTGAACTTGACAATGTTATGTTTGTCAATGGCTTAAGTGCTAATCTAATCAGCATAAGTCAGCTATGTGATGAAGGGTACAAAGTCTGCTACTCAAAGGATGAGTGTCTGGTGACAAGTGAGAAGGATGAAGTGGTCATGAAAGGAGTCAGAACCAGAAACAATTGTTATTCTTGGATACCCATAAGGGTTAGCCCCACTGTGGATGACAAGACTGATGCTTTAACATTAGGTTGTGACATCAAGTATGAAGGGATACTGAAAGGTCAAACTGAGCTAATGAGCTCTAGGTGAATCATTTTAAATTTTTAAAAGGAAAGGTTTCGTGGAGGAAAAACTTTAGTAATTGGAACCAAAATAAGGGGCCTTACCATATTAATATCACATCAAGACCTTCCAAAACCATCTCATCACAACGCCTCATCTTCCTAAATCTCAACAACATAGAGAGTTTTGTTCTAAACCTGGTCTGTTTCAAAGGAATGATGTCTTCCAAGAACTCTGAACCGGCACGAACTAGGGTTCCCTCCGAAAACGACCTAGGCAATGATGAACACGGTTCTGGTGCTTCTTCTGAGTCAGATAACTCTAAATCCTCCCCTACGAATAAAACTGAAGGCAGGACATCATCATCCCAAGCTGTTGAAGAGAATTTTAATGTAGACTTGGAGTTGGAACAGCTTACCACCAAAATCCTGGAGAAGGGGATACGCGTAAAAGGGATTTCTGTCCCTCTAAGGCAAATGGCTGCTGAGAAGGTCGCCACTCAAGAGGACAAAGATCTTCAAAAGGATGAGGGTAAAGATCCTGATGTCAATGGAAATGTCAGAACATCATCCCCTAGGGAAGCTAGTCACAAGGGTAAAGAGAAGGATCAGGTCGAGGTCATTGAGATTAAGGACTCATCTGGTGATGAGAAAATTGGAAGAAGGAAGGACAAGAAAAGGGCCTCAAGTAAAGATTCTCCAAAATCGTGGAGCAAAGTTGACAAGGAGGGCAAAAAGAGGAGAATCAGCAAAGAGTCTGAGTCTGAGAGCGATGCTCAAGACATCGACCCAACTGATAATCAAGTGCAAAATCACTATGGAGCCATGTGGAATTATGTGCCTCAAAGAAAGATTGCACTGGAAAGAGAGGTAGCTGCAGAAGACACTGAAATTACTGACCTCATTGAGTGTGCGGGTCTGCGAAGGACTGTGACGAGGTTGACCAATTGTTATGATGGGCTGGTCAGAGAATTCATAGGTAATATTTCTGAATCTATAAACAACAGCAAGAATCGAGCCTTCAGAAGAGTTACCATCAGAGGCAAATGTGTATGGTTCTCTCCTAAAGTGATCAATGGCTACTTAGGAAGAAGTGAGGAAGAATGTGAAAAATTGGAAGTCTCCAACAATGTGATATGTAAAGAAATCACTGGTGGTCAGGTAAAAGTTTGGCCAGAAGATGGAAAGCTGCAAACCAGGTTGTTGAGTGTCAAATATGCCATTCTGCACAGAATTGGTGCTGTTAACTGGGTTCCTACTGCGCACAAGACCACAATTTCGGTGGAATTAGGGAAGATAATCTATGTTGTAGGGACAAAGCAAAGAATTGACTATGGCTCCTACATCTTTGATTACACTGTTAAGCATGCTGCTACTATGAAGATACCAATTGCTTTTCCCTCTCTCATTTGTGAGATTATCTTATCTCAACAGCTTGGAATTCTACAGCATTGGGATATAGCTTGCACAAGGAAGCCTGCCTTGTCAGTCCATTCCAAATTGTTTGAAGTGAAACATGTTTTTGACAATGTCAAGACATCTGCTTCAACATCACAACAGCAGCCAGCCAAGACAGGGTTAATTTCAGAACTGGAAGAGGCTTGCAAGGAGTTGGATGAAGTCATCAAAGTTAGTACTGAAAGGAAACAAAAATTTGAAAGACTTGTCATGACTCTGAAAATGGCAGCAAAGGAAGGTGGAGCAGTCAACACTAGCAAGGATGATGAAGGACCTGGTGATAAAGGAGAAAGTGAGGAGCTCAGCTCTGATGAAGACTAGCTTACTACCTTGCTGTTTTTTTTTTGGTAGTTAGTAGTTTAGTTTTCTTGTTTTGTTGTTTTGCACTAAATGTGCTTGCTTTGTAATTTGAATATTGTGCTGGTTTATGCACCTATTTTTGTTCTACGATTTGTTTTGCCTATTTGCTGACTGTGAGGCTAACAATGAGGGCTAGTTTACGACTAACTTTATTGGGATAGTTGTCTAATTATGGCTAAAAAGGGGGAGAGTTAAAAATTGCCAAGAGTAGTTGCTGCTAAAAGAATAAAAATAAAAGGTGTTTAGTTGAAAAGTAATGATGCAGCTGTGGAAGGGGAGTATAGACAGCATAGTAGTAGAGCTGCTAGTGAAGAAGTCATAGCAATTTGAGAGTGCAGCAAAGCAGACATCAAGGGGGAGATGTGCTGCACATTGTGAGCTACAACAGCTGTGATGCTGGTTCAAGTTTTTGAGGGGGAGCACCAATTGGCTGTTGTCAATAATGAAGATGGTGCTGCAGCAGATCAAGTAATGAAGACTATATGAAGATTGTCAAACTGCTGCAAGTTAAAGTTTCAAAATATTGAAGATATTCCGCTGCTGAAGTCTCTGAAGATGCAGAGATTGTTTTAGCCAAAATTAGCCAAAGGGGGAGATTGTAAGTTCCTGGATTGGCTGGAATTTTGGTAAAACAACAAGGTGTTCAATGCTGATGTCATGGTGTTGATGTTGCAGCATTGAGTCTTAGTACTGGGCTGTACTAAGTTGTGAAGGTTAACTATGTTTGATGTCATGGGCTTGATGTCATAACATTGCACTTAACACTGGGCTGTGTTAAGGTTGCTAGTTGCTGAAGTGGATGTTTGATGTCACATAGGTGATGTTGTAACATCAGACCTGCAGAACTGAAGCTTATGACAGCATGGGCTTGTTGTTATTAGGGTCGCGTATTAGCTGGAATTGTGGAGAGTGTTGACTCGTTGGATGAGAATATCTTGGGCTAGATATTTTCTGTTACATGGGAGATTTGATTGCAGGGTTGTTGGAGAATTAAAAGGTGGAAGATTTAAAAAGATTTTGGGGATAAAATCTGTTTTAAAAGATTCAATTTTTAATTAACAAATCTGATCAAATATTGTGACAAATCCAATCCAAATTCAAGGAGCTATATAAAGCGCACAAGGCCAAGGAAGAAGGTACAGAAAACAGATTGAAGATCAAGAGCTGGAGGCTTAGAGTCTAGGGTTTGTTTAGAGTACTTGTAATCACACTATTCTAGGTTTGAATAGGTGTTGAATTTTCTGTCCTCTCTAGAAGCTGTGAAGCAATAGAGAGTTGTTGATTGATCGAAGCTAGGAAGCAAGATCAAGGGATCTCAAAGAGGTTGTTCTTTGAGTGTTTTAGGGGATTGAGTAGTGTTCTCATATCTAAGTGGTTTCTTAGGTAGAAAGTCACTAGTAGAGTATAAGTTTAGGAGATTGTCAACTGGTGTGTTGAGTCTGTAAATTATATCTACAAGTAGTGAATTTCATCCCTGGCTTGGTAGCCCCCAGACGTAGGTAGTTAGACCGAACTGGGTGAACAATTCCTTGTGTTTTTCCTGTTGCTTATTCTGTCCATTATTACAGAGTGTGTTGTTGTGACATCACACATTAACATCACACGTCTGGTACCAGAATTTCAATTGTCTTCCATCTTCAGCGGCAGCTGTTGGGGAGGAAGTACGGCTGGGTTTCGTTGAAGCAGCCCCGCAAGCTGTTCAAGCCTTTTTCGGAGTCAATAAGGACGTTCAATGAACGTTACTATGTCGTTGAACCCTTGTCCGAAGCTTCCAGGACAGCACATACGTCTGGGAGATAGAGGTTGACGAGGACGGGAACGAGCTGCACGATGAGGAAGGGAGGTATATTGGGCAAAGGCCTTACAAGTTCCCCATCTACTGGTCACCCGACCACTTCACCAAGGAGCCCAGCGATTATGTATTTCAACCGAGCGAGCTGCTCGGGCAGGACGCTGTGGCGTATGAGGCACTGGTGAACTGGGTCAACTCATTCCGGCTTGTTGGGTGCTGGACGAGTAGGGGCAGTCCGATCTTCGAGGAGGACGGGAGCCAGAGAGCTGAGCGTAGATTCATCAATGTTAAGGCACTGCTGGAGTGCAAGACTCCCGCGGACGCTAAGAAGATGTTCGGTAGTTTTAATTATTTAGATTTAGTTCATGTCATTTATTTTCCTCGTATCTAACGCGTTCGTGTTTTGTTTGTGCAGGTGAGATGCCTCAGGCTCATGATCGGGTTGTGAGGAATGCTCTGGCGACGAACAAAGTTGGAGCGGCTCCTCCGAAATCTCGGATTGCTGGTGCCCGTGTTCCTCCTCCGGTGCAATCTGCTGCGGGGACCTCCACTTCTCCCACTCCTGCTTCCCGGGGATCTCCCCTTCCTTTGGCTGGTCGACCCAAGCGGCAAAGGTTTAATGATGCGGTGGACCTTACCCGGGCGTCGGAGAAGGGGAAGTTTGAGCTCCCTCCTTGCATCCATGACCGGAAGTTCTTCGAGGGGAACTCTATGATTATGCCTCGGGCGGAGTCTCTTCGCTTGGAAAGCATGGATCGCCCGAGCAAGAGGGCGTTGGTGGCCCAGGACGCTTCTGCCTATGTTACCATGGCGTCCCTCAAGGAAGAAGCTAAGGGTGCCAACAATGCTCGGAAGAAAGCTGAGGAGGAGGTAGCTTATTTGAAGGAGGAGAACTCGACGCTGGCGGCGGAGAAGAAGTCTACCGAGGAGTTGATCCAGCGGCTGAAGGCGGCCAATGCCCCGGGTGACGATGAGTCGGAGGATGTGAAGGCCTTAAAGACGAAATCCGAGCTGGTTGCTCATATGCGGCTGGCCGAAGAGGATGGCATCGCTGTTGCCGAGGAGTCCTTCAGAAATGTCGTGGCTCAGCTGCAGGTGGTGAACCCTGGGCTAGAAATTTCTACCGAGGGTACTCACTACCTGGCGCATGTTAAGGATGGCCGTATCATTGTGCCCGACGGTCTCCTTGGAAGTACCCCCGAAGATCAGCCCGCAGAGGATCAGGGACCCGACCCAGAGCCTGCCGGGCATGCTGACGAGTGAGGAGGTTGTTATTTTGATGTTGTTGTATTTGTCCGGCCTGCGTGCCGTGGAACTATTGTAATTTATTTTCTTTTCGGGGGCTTGGCCCCCGTTTGATGTAATTAAGCACAATTGTGACCCTCGTGGTCACCCATTATGTTAACCTATTATATTTCTGGCTTTGTCCTCTGCATGATTTTACTTGCGTTTGTTTTTGCTAAGTGTTGTATGCATGTTCCCTGTGAATGTATGTCCGCCCGTGTTAGGGGGTATTTGACTAGTGTGAATATTTTGGGGGAATTGCTCATAATAGATGTGTTCGGCAGTGTGGGGAACTGGTCGAACGGCCGGGGAATATCCTGGCCGGGGAGCGGAGGTCAGGTCGCGTTTGAGGCCTGAGTTCGCGGCGTGAACGTCCCATCGCGAGCTGGGATTCTTCCAATCATGGTACTTTGACGACGGCGATGCTCGATCGAGGACCGCTGTCGAGCAGTTATCCGGCTCGTTACTGAGCGGGGTTCTGCTTTAATCGTATCCGACACTTGTACCTAGACGCGCACGGTGGTCGGTAGCTAACGTTCGTCGTTTCGACGGGTTGAACCGAGGATTTAGCTGTAATATTGTTTTAGCTTTTCAGCGTTCCATGGTCGAGCAAGTTCTTCCCCAGTGAGATGTTATAGGTAATAGGCCCAATTTTCCGTCTTTGCCCGGACGCGATAGGGTCCTTCCCAATTGGCTGCTAGTTTGCCTTCGCGAGAGTCTTTGTGGTTTCTTCTTAGAACGAGGCTTCCCACGTCGAACTCTCGTCGTATTACCTTGGCTTTATGCCTAATGGTAATTTTTTGTTTTAGTGAGGCTTCACGGAGGGCTGCCCCGGTTCTCATTTCCTCGACGTGGTCGAGCTCTTCTCTTAAAGATTCGTCGTTCATCTCCTCGTCTAGGGGCGACTCTGTCCGCCTAGAGGGCACGTGAACTTCGACGGGAATTACAGCCTCGGTTCCATATGCTAGGCGGAAAGATGTTTCCCCGGTCGTTTAGTGTGGAGTTGTACGGTATGCCCAGAGTACGCTGTGTAGTTACTCGACCCATGCCTTCTTTGTTTCGTCTAGCCTTCGCTTGAGGCCTCGAAGGATGACTCGTTTAGCTACCTCAGCCTGCCCGTTTGTTTGGGGGTGCTCGACAGATGCGAAGTGTTGCTTCGTGCCCAGTTGGGCGACGAAGTCCTGAAACTTCCTGTCCCTGAATTGCGTCCCGTTGTCCGTTACTATCACTTGGGGAATACCGAAACGTGCAAGGATGTTTCGTTTGTAGAACCACAGGATGTTGAGGGCAGTTATTTTGGCTAGAGCTTCTGCTTCTATCCATTTTGTGAAATAGTCCACACCCACTATGAGATATTTGTTCTGACTTGATCCTACCACGAAGGGTCCTAGGATGTCTAAGCCCCAACAGGCAAATGGCCACGGGGAGGACATAGCCTTGAGCTCGTTAGGCGGAGCCAGGTGCATGTCCCCGTGCCATTGGCATTTGTCGCATTTCTTCACGTGCTCTTTTGCGTCGTTTTGCATGGTCGCCCAGTAGTATCCTGCACGGAGAGCCTTTCGAGCAAGGGACCTTCTGCTGAGATGTTGGTCGTTGATTCCTTCGTGGATTTCGCGCATGATGTGTGCGACCATTTCCTCGTCGACACATTTGAGCAGCGGAATGGAGAATCCCCGTCTGTAGAGTTTATCTTCGACCAAGACATAAGAGCAGGCTCTTCGCCTGACTATGCTGGCCTCCTTTGGGTCGGACGGGAGTTCGTCTTTGGTAAGATAGTTATAGACTGGGGTCATCCAACAGTTGTTGTCGCCAATCACCTGCACGTCGAGTGTCGGGGAGGCCTTCTCGATGCTGGGTCAAGGAAGTACTTCCTGAATGACGGACTTGTTTCCGCCTTTCTTCGTCGTGCTGGCCAGTTTGGATAGCACGCCTGCTCGCACGTTATGTTCGCGGGGAACATGTTTCACTTCTACTGTTCTGAACTTCGCCATTTCCTTCTTTACCAGGGCCAGGTATTCGGTCAGGTTGTCATTTTTGGCTTGGTATTCACCCCGGACCAGGAGGGCCACGAGTTGTGAATCCGTGCAAATGACGACTTCTTGTGCGCCCAGGTCCTCGACAAGGCGTAGCCCAGTGAGGAAGGCTTCGTATTCCGCCTGGTTTTTGGAGGTTGGGAAAGACAGTGTGTCATACCCCAAATTTTGACCACTTAGATTTTCCATCATTGTGCAAATCATCATCACAATATGGATGTACTTTTATGCCTCATCAATCTCCTCGAGGATTGTTGAGCATTCACTACCATCAAGAATTAGGGTTTCAAGCCCTCTCAGAGCCTTAGACAAAGGATCAATCAAGGAAAGACTTGATCTTCAACTTGTCTAGCCTCTAGAATATCCACAATGGATCAAAAGGACTCCCACTCCAAGGATTAAGCACAAAGCTGCTCCCTTCTGGGTGGATCAAGTCTCAAGGTCGACAGTGTCACCAAATTAGGGTTTTGGTCGACCAGGGCCTCCAGATGGAAATCTTTCATCTGGGCACAAGCCAATGATCCAAAACATAACCTAATATACTCCATGGAACCTCATGGACCCAATCATCAAGTAAATTTTTCCTCAGGGGATGCATTCAGGAAAAATCAGGAATTAGGGTTTTTTGACCTGATTCACCCCTAAGTTGACTTTTAGGGAAAATCATGAGCCAAGACCACAAGAGAGGGTTTGAGGGTCTCTAATGAACTATATTGATCCATTTGGAACAATGTATTAATCCAAGAAGCTTGAGCAACAAGTCTCGATTTAATCTGCACCACAATTAGGGTTTCGCGAGGAAAGTCAACTGTAACTTTGACTTTTGACCAGGACATGCTCCCAAGCCCTAAGACATCATTCAATATACCCTATGACACCCATGGAACATGTCCATCAAGTTTGATTTAGGTCAAGGACATGGTTTCATGAAGAATTGCACAGTTTGGAATTCATCTAATAAAAAGTCAACTGTGCACAAAAGTCAACTTTGACTTTTTGAGATTTTTCACCAAAATGGATTTTTAACCCTAAAATGATGTTAATGTATGATTTGAATCATCATTCATCAAGAAAAATCAAAGAAAGTGGGATAACTTGTAAAAGGGGTAACCATAAAAACTTAGAAAAATTTCTAAGTTATGGAAAAAGTGACACTAATGTGCCAACTTTGGAGGATCATAACTCCTAAACCACAAGGCCATTGGTCCCCAATCAAAGCTTGATTTGTAGATCTCATTGCCCTCTACAAAAGCTTCATACTGACATATGTCCAAATTCCTCATGGATTTTGAGTTATGGAGTGATCAAAATTAAGAAAAGTCACTTTGTTCCAACACTTAGTGAAAATTTCACTAAGTCAGATTTTACCCTACTTTTTGCCAAATGTAGGGGAATTTTTCACTTGGATTCAAAAGAGATCAAGACCAAACATGTTCAAACAATTGTTGTATCATGTAAGGGCTTTCCAAAATGGCCAAGAACATTACCAAATTCAATTTGAGTCATGAGATATGACATTAGCAAGTTGCCTTGTTGAAATCTGTCAAGGCAAGGCAGATTTTGCATTTTTGGTCGATTTGCCAAAATCAGCCAAATCCAAATGCTCTTATCCACTTGGACACTTCTGAGGATTGAATCTAAAGGGGAAAATCACTAAGCCAAGCCTCCAAATCTTTGGAACAAGAAATAGCATGTTGAACCTAGAATGGCCAAAATAGGGACAAGACTCCAATTTTGGATTGGAGCATTCAATGGAAGCATCAAGGTGGCATGGACTGAGCCATTCTCAACTGAATTCAGTCAATACTTATCCAAGACCAAGGGAACCACAACCCTATGCCCTAACCTCTAGTCAATGGCTAGAGGAGACTTGCATTTCCATTGGCCAACATTGAACAAACACCTGCTGCAGTTGCCATTCACTGTGGATCCCAAAACAAACTTGCTCTACTATAAATAGAACTTAATTGTGATCAGTTTGAGTACACCAAAGCCATCAAACAGATGCTTTCCTCAAAATCTCTTCTTTCACTCCAATTTTGCCTTCTAAGGCAAGTCACTATCGGGTTTTGAGTTTGAGAGCTTTTCCAATCAAACCAATCACTCACACAGCTCACATACATTATATAGAAGTGATCCAAACACTTATATAACATCTGGAACACAGATTTCACAAAATCACCAGCCAATTGCTCAAGTTCTTGACAGTTTTGCAGTTGAGGTACCATCTTCAGCTCCAAACCATTTCAATCCATTCCAAGCATTCATACACACTCCATGGCACCTAGGGAAGTTATCCAGATCATTGGAACCTAGGTGTAACACCTCCAACACAAATCACAATCACCAGCTGCAAGTGGTAAGCATGAGCTCTTCTAACTCTATGATCCATGCAATTTTTGCTGAACAATAATTTGGCCATATGTTCATAATCATGCATGGAATGTTTTCCTTCAATTAATTGCATTGTTTGAATTGTGTATCAAAAATCCTAGCCTTCATGCTGAAATTAGGGTTCTTGAGGATTTTTCATGATTTCTTGTTATATGTTTAATTTAAATGAAATTAAATACCATAGACATGATCGTGAGGTTGAAACGAGTTGATTGGTATGTGGATTGCATGATATGATCAAGTATTCAGTGAGATTGGAGAGAAAATGCAAATCTGGGCAAACCCAGAACACGCGCGTCTTCTTGGGTGTTCATGGCGCCATTTTTTGAATATTTGAATTTTGTGATTTTATTTAATTGATTCAAAAATTAATTTCTCTCTGAGTTTTAATGATTTTGAGTTGCTTCTTTTTTTAATAATTCACAAAAATGTTAAAATATTTTATTTTCCCAAAAAGTCCCAAAAATATTATTT
This sequence comes from Lathyrus tuberosus, assembly GCA_022829125.1. Lineage (NCBI taxonomy): Eukaryota > Viridiplantae > Streptophyta > Magnoliopsida > Fabales > Fabaceae > Lathyrus > Lathyrus tuberosus. The sequence goes on along the minus strand of JALAZF010000082.1, from coordinate 7,158,415 downwards.
ATTTTGTATAATTGATATTTTTGCAAAGAATTAATGTTTTAATTGTTTTTGACATTTAAAATATTTTTTCCACCTTGATTTTGCAACTTTTAATGCTTTCTAATTATTTTGTAGGTCAATACTTAATTTTTAAAGCATTAATCCAAGATCACAATTTGTTTTCCATATGTTAAACAATTTTGATCATTTTAATTGAATTTTTATTCAATTAAAACACATTTTGAAAACAAATTAGGGTTTTTGGATTAATTCAACCCTCATAAATCATTTTCAAAACACTTTTGGGCCTCTAATAGAGTGTAAGGCCCAATCATTTTTTTGACCAAATCATTTTTGGGCCTCAGTGTATTGTATAAGTCCCGATACCGTAAAAAACAAACGGCGCGATCGTCGCTTGTTTAAAAATAAACCAACTGGGCCTCTCCTTGAGCTATAAGACCCATTCAAAACTTTTGGGCCTCTAATAGAGTGTAAGACCCAACCCCCTTTTAACGAAAATCATTTTGGGCCTCACTTATTGTATAAGTCCCTCTGCGTTAAAAGAAAACCTCGGCGCGATCGCCATTTTAAACGGAAAAATCAATTGGGCCTACCCTCGTGTTATAAGCCCCACTCTTTTTCTTTAAAACTTTTTGGGCCTCTATTAGAGTGTAAGACCTAACCCCCTTTGTACAGAAAAACAATATTTTGGGCCTCAGTCACTTGTATAAGTCCCTCTGTATAAATTCAAACAGTGCGCTCACTAATAAAACCCTGGGCCTCTCATTGAGCTGTAAGCCCCAAATCTTTCTTTTTCAAAGCACTTTCTCATTTAATTTTGAAATATAATGTTGTTTTCAATCCTTCTTTGTTGAATAACTAACCAAACAGCATGGAAGCTCTACAACCGAGTAAGTGGTTATTGCTTTCATTTACCGCTTTCATATACATATAACCGTATTGTGGGGCTGTTTCGCTGTAAGTCTTCTTTCATAAACTCATATCAACTTTGTAATAATAGTATAGATATTTAGAGTTTCCCCAGCAACTACGTCTAGAACTAGATGACGCCGTTTCGTTTATTCGTAGAAATAGACAACTAGATCCCCAATAGGATCACCAGATACAGTCTTCTCTTCGGCTGTCCTCATTAGGAATTGTCAAGAAACTCTACTCCCAGAGATGAATGTATTCTCCGTGAATGGCATCTTTGAGTTTCTTCCAAATTCTCGAACTTTCCTGACTTGATCTATTCCTTGTGAATAGCTTTCCTTGAATTTCTCGGGGTTTGGGGACTCACGGGCTTCTTAAAAGCATCGTGCTCCTCTTGGGCATCATACAAGGACCCACAGGCTTCCTAAAAGCAACCCTGCCTCCTATTGGGCTTAGTACAAGGACCCTACGGCTTCTTAGAAGTATTCACAGCCTCCTCTTAGGCTTCGTATAATGATCTCTTCCTCTGGGAATGATAGCCTCCTCTTGGGCTTTGTACAAGGACCCGTCGGCTTCTTAAAAGTTTCCAGCCTCCTCTTGGGCTTCGTACAAATTATCCCGACGACCTCCTAGAGGTATAGGAACAGAACCTAGTCATCCTCATAGAACAGTCCTTTCAAAGAGTCTACTACTGTTTCTCAAAGCATATTACTAAAGATGAAACTCTAGACACGGACAGTCTAATCTCCTTGAGTCTCAAAAACATTCTCAAGTGACCCCCTTCAAGAATAGGAAGGAAACCCGTAGACTCGGACAGTTTCAATGCCCTTCGGATTTCCCACTTCCTTAAAGAACAGGAATAACCCGGATCCTCGAATCAAATCCTTGAGTATAGTGTTGCTCATATAAGAACTGATTTTTTCTTTCAAAATCAGTATATTGTACCTGTCACTCAACTGAAACAGTAACCATAGCCTCCTCTTGGGCTTTGTACAATGATTCTCCCCAGCAGAGTCAAACAACGTTTAGCCTCTCTCTCGGGCTTTGTACGAGACACATAAGAGACTCCCTCGTTGAGTCAATCACCCCTTTCGCCTCCATCTCGGGTTTTATACGATATACCAAAAGGTTCTTATGGAGCCAATCAAATTTCATCCTCCATCTCGGGCTTCGTACGAGATACAAAAAAACTCTCTTGTTAAGTCAAGTAGCCTCCATCTCGGGCTTTATACGAGATACCAAAAGATTCCCTCGTTGAGTCAAAACCTTTTAGCCTCTCTCTCGGGCTTTGTACGAGACACATATTAGCCTCCTCTTAGGCTTTGTATAAGAAAACCACTGGTTGATCTAATCAACCCTTTAGCCTTAAAGTTGTGCCTCGTTCACAGTACATAAACATCAACAACTCCTTCCCCTTCATCTAATCGCTGTAAGCGGCAAGCCTCTGGATCATCTACATCCATGCCACTGTCCCTCTTTTAGCATGAGAAATTCCTAAGGAAAGATAACGTTGCTCTAAACTGAGTTAAAGTCTTCTCCTTCAGGTTAAAATCCCCTATAAAGGAAATTATGGCATTGTCGGATCCGCGTATCCCGGTTAAAGTAATCCTCCTTTACAGTCAGTCACCCAACAGTTGTGACAAACAGACCCTTTTAGAGATGACAAATTCCCTATAAGGTCAACACTTTTAGCTTCACATCTTGGGCTTTAAACAAGATACAAACCACCTTTAGCTTCACGTCTTAGGCTTTGAACAAGACACCAAAACAACCATTTCCTCCCATAGAATAGGGGGAACTACGAACGCTCTGATTTCCCTATTTCGGTAAACGGGAATACGTAGGCATAAGATTGAAAGAAAAAATCTTAGCGAGCACACTAAACAAAAACCCAAATCCCATACTTTCATATACATCCGTCCTAACATCTCAACCGATAGCCTAAAACACCTCTTTTCGAAAAAATAACCAAGGAGAGACCCCGAATCTTTGTAGCATCTGTAAACCAACAGTTTTGACTGTTTAACCTCAGTATGCAAGCAGGGTTAGTTGGAGACATCTATTTCCCTTCCTTCATCAGCTTGAATAAGATAAAAAATGAATCAAACTGTAGTACTAGAGCGATCGTGCTTCGCAACCACATCCAAAAATCACTCGCTACAGAAAAATGGCGACTCTGCTGGGGAGAATCTAGGGATCTTGTTCTCTTCTCGTAGGTAGAAATCTTGGACTGAGGTACCACAAAAAAAGGCGCCTTTCAAGGCATTTTGTTCCTCTTATCTCTTGAAAGCTTAACGTCACTAGGATCTTAGGTCAAAACGCCATTAATTTGGAATGAAACCACAGGATGGTGACTCCACCGGGATACCATTTTCTGTCAGGAACTTAAGATTCTTAGCTTTTAAAAGTCTAGGACATTAGGACAAATATATATACTTCTTTTCCTAATTGCTATACGTGTTTATTTTTCTACTAATGGGAATGCGTGTGATGCCGCGTGTGGAAAGATTGAGTATACACTTAAGATAAGTGATGGCGACGAGGTCGACCATCAACCTCAGTGGAGGCTGACCAATGCAACCCATTCTCTCACCTAGACAATGGGCCGATTGTGATGTCTGAGAAGTAGAGGAGCCAAACCCTTTTGTAGTGCGGAAACTATCGGGAATAGTTATCACGCGATACTACCCTCATTTGAGGCTGGTGATCTATTCTCGGTGAATGGCACTTACTCTAAAATTACTCTACAACTCGCTGGTGATCCTCTTGTTGTTTTTCTTTCTTGGGAGGAGCTGATGATAATGAGTACAGGTACAAAAATCACCCTAGTATAAACCTTTGGGGATGGGTAGAGCCTTGACTTCATGACAACGACCCTTTGACCCCATGTTTTTTCTATGTTTTTGTGTTCTGCATTCATGCATTTATTTAAAAAACATTAAAACAAAAAAAATCTCTTCTAGTCTCTCTGTTTTTCAAATTAAACTAAGACTGTGATTGTAAATATCAGAGAAAAGGATTACGCTAATGGATTTGGGTAGAAGGAGAACCCATAGGTATACCTTCAAGGTTCCAAAGCTAGAGGATTTGAGAAGGTTACCGAGGATGATCACAAACCAAGAGGCCTTCAGAGCCAAATACGGAGGTTTGCTATCTCTGCTAAGAGTCCATGTGATTGAGGGAATCATGGATGCGCTCATTCAGTTTTATGATCCAGTTTATCACTGCTTTACATTCCCGGATTACCAGCTCGCACCAACGCTGGAGGAGTATTCTCATCTGATTGATCTACACATTACTGATCGAGCTCCATTTTCTAGACTAGAAGAAATTCCAAAGAATCAGACTATTGCAAGAGCAATTCATTTGGACGAGTCTGAGGTCAGGACTCACCTAACCACTAAGGGTGGCATCCAAGGTTTGTCAGCCCAGTTCTTGACAAAGAAAGCCCTGTATTTTGCTAGTATACGAAACGTGACTGCTTTTGAAAGCGTCTTTGTCTTGCTCATCTACGGGTTATTTTTGTTTCCCAACATCAATAACTTCGTCGACATTAACTCCATTAAGGTTTTTCTCATTGGAAACCCTGTACCGACTTTGCTCGCGGATGCATATCATTCTGTACACTTAGGAAATTTGTACAGCGGAAGGGAGATCACATGTTGTGTACCTCTACTTTACAAATGGTTTGTCTCCCACTTGCCCTAGTCTGCTGCTTTTTGGGATTGCAAGAGTGCCTTACGTTGGTCGTAGAAAATCACGTCTCTCACCAACTCTGATATAGATTGGTGTAATAGGATCTATGATGGAATCAGAATCATTGATCGTTGTGGAAACTTCCCCAACGTACCCCTTATAGGAACTAAGGGAGGAATCAATTACCATCCAGTTCTCGTTCGTCGTCAATTTGGATATTTGATGAGGCATATTCCGCTGAATGCTCATCTGGAAGGTCTTTTCTTCAAGGAAGGAGAAAGTGACAGAGCACTAAAGATGGAAATAGTGCACGCTTGGAAGCATGTTCATAAGAAAGGACGGGAGTCTCTAGGAAAACCGGATTGTGTCTCGGTGGAGCCTTATCTCCACTGGGTACAAACTAGAGCTCTCAAGCTAAAGATGCCTTATCCTCGTTACGGAATTCTTCCACCAAAGGAATCTGTCATGTATTTCATGACGGAAACAGAAAAGCTTCAGGTTATTCTCAACAGAGTTCAACGGGAGAGGAGGTCTTGGAAGAACAAGTACCGCACCCTCGACATAGAGTGTATCAAAATACAACAATTACTGAAAGAGAAAGATGCTCTGATTGAAATTTTGGAGCAACATGATGTAGAGAATCAAGATGACCAAAGGAATTTGCTCGCTCCTTTCACCTGGAAAAGGAATGACAACCCGAATCAGCACCCGATTTCTCTTCAGAGAGGACTCGGGACCCCTTAGCTTAGGTTTCTGCTTCTGCATCTTGTAATCTACTGTATTTCCATTTCTGTAATCCTTTGAATTCAATAAAAAGGGGTTTCCCCACTGTTTGATATTTGCAATCTAATTGTCGAAGTTTATTTTGATTAAACCAAAAAAACAATTAATATAATCATTGCATTCATCATTCTCACATCGCGTATTCTTCTTACCTACGAATCTCACATTTGTGTCTCGGTTCTAGAGTCAAACTGTCTCATTCGTATAATACTTGGGCTAATCGTCAGAAAAATATGGATGATCTTGAGGAAGAAAACAGAGAGTTGAAAGAAGAGATCGACGCTCTGAGAGAGGATATGAGAAAGCTTCGTAACGACATGCAAGCCATGGCAGAAGCTCAGCTACAAAGGACTGTGATCTCAGGGATCACCTCAATGCCCATAGTGGAGAAGTATGATCCTAGGTATCAGATGCCGAAAGATCGTCCTTGGGGCATGCCTGTTAACTATATCCCGGAAGGATATGTTCCGCCGATCACTGAAGATCAGGGAATCTCAACAGAAGCCGATGGGCCTGAAGGTTACAAACTTTGGGAAAGCGAAGATGACAGGGGCATACTGAAGACTCCTGAAGGTTACAAACTTCAGGAAACGCCAAGACTCACTACCGTAGTCACGGTACCACCCCCTGTGGTGCACACTATCCCGGAAGGACAAATTCCACCGATATGTTTGACCGAATGGATGAATTCCAGGAACAGTTCTTGGAAATGCAGAAGGAACTGCAAGCCATTCGCGGTCAGGATCTATTTAGAAAGGATGCCGCAGACCTCTTCTTGGTCCCCAATGTGAAAGTTCCGCATAAATTTCAAGTGCCCGACTTTGAAAAGTACAAGGGTAACTCTTGCCCTTAGAGCCATCTGGTGATGTACGCTCGGCGAATGTTAGCTCAGACGGAGAATCAGGACCTACTGATTCATTACTTTCAGGATAGTCTAACCGGTGCCGCCTTAAAATGGTACATAGGTTTAAACCGTGCTACGATTAGCACATTCAGAGAACTTGGCACTGCCTTCGTCCAACAATACAGATATAATTTGGACATGGCACTGGACAGAGATCTACTCAGATCGATGTCTCAAAAGGACAAGGAAACCTTTAAGGAGTACGCCCAGAGATGGCGTGAAATTGCCGCTCAGATTTGTCCACCTCTTGAGGAAAAAGAGATGACAAAGATCTTCTTAAAAACCTTAAGCTCATTTTACTATGACCGAATGGTTGCCAATGCACCCAGTGACTTCACCGAGATGGTGGGCATGGGAGTTCGTCTTGAGGAAGCCGTCCGAGAAGGACATTTGGCAAAAGACGCTGGATCATCGAGCAGTACAAAATGATACGGTAGTGCTCTCCCTAAGAAAAAAGAGCAAGATATTGGGAATATCTCTCTCGGAAAGCAAAGGCGACGTTATCAACCGGTAGCAGCTGTAACTCCTACTATCAGCCCTGCGCCTATTCCTACGTATCAACCTCAGGTTGCGCAAAGCCAACCTAATCAGCAAAGGACACAACAGACTCTTCAGCAGGCTCGTCCTCCATATAACAACAACCGTACAACACGACCATTAGGGTTTGATCCTATACCCATGTTGTACGCAAAACTATTTCCATTACTACTGGCTAAGGGGCACATTCAGACTAAATCTCCTCTTATAGTACCGGAAAATCCGCCTTTTTGGTTTAAGGTGGATCAAACTTTCCCTTACCACCAAGGAGGATCAGGGCATAACATAGAGACTTGTCTCAATTTCAAGTCCGACGTGCAAAAGCTTGTTAGGAGTGGGCTATTATCTTTCAAGGATGCAAATCCTAATGTTCTCACGAACCCGCTGCCTCAATATGAGAAGGCTGCAGTCAATTTGATAGAAGGAGAGACTAACGATGTCTATCAAATTCACGATGTACTCTTGTTGAAAACCAATCTGGTCAGGATGCATTGTAGACAGAGTGGATATGGCCATGTGCCACCTCATAATTATCATCAGTGTGATATCTGCTCTAAAAACAATCAAGGATGTTCTGTAGTGCAAGCAGCTCTACAGGAACAAATGGATCTCGGATGGATCCAAGAGCACCGAGTTCGTGGAGTTAACATGGTCTACAAGAATTCCAACATCATTCAGAACCACGATATCCGTGCAATGAATGTCAACTTGGTGGCAATGCACTCAAGCCAAAGCCAGTATCATAATCTTCCGTGACACGATTACAGTTCCTGTCTGACTTGCTCGGTAAACAAACAAGGATGCTCTTTCATACAAGAGGCCCTCCAGCGTCAGATGGATCTTGGATGGATCCAAGACTACCATGATAGGAACCCTTAACAGATCAACATGGTTCAGATCTTCGATATTCGCGTGATGAATACCAACCTGGTAGAGTTACATGCTAAGCAGGTCCGACTCGGATTCTTAATATCACATGACTATCAAAGTTGTAAAGCGGGTTGCGAAAACGATCAAGGTTGTACCCTTGTCCAGGAGGCACTTCAGCACTTGTTAAATCACTGGTGGATGCCAATTTATATGGATGAAGATACTCAGCAAATTAGTATCAATAACAGAAACCCCACTCGGCGTCAGAGTCAGGATGTCCGATCTGTGGAAGCTAACCTAGTGAGGTTACATTGTATTCAAAGTGGGCGTGGCCAGGTGCCACCACACAATTATGACTGTTGTAGCGTCTGTTCGGAAAGTAACCAAGGGTGTTACCTTGTGAGAGAAGCTCTTCAGGGTTAGGTGGATCGTGGGGAGATTCGTCCATATCCGGGTTCTGGACCCATCAACTGGATGCCGAAATACCTTGCCAATCAAGTCGAGGATGTTGTCACAATATCTGGTCGTCACCAGACCAGGGATGTTTTTTCCATCATCCCTCTACTTGACGAATCTAAAGTTCCCAACCAGGAATGGATCGAGATTACTTACGATGGTCAGAAAAATCATAAGGTTCCCATAGTCATCTATCTACCGGGACCACTACCGTTTGAATCAGCTAAGGCTATCCCTTACAAATATGGTGCAACGACTATTGAAAATGGAAAGGGAATTCCATTACCCTCCGTCGTGAATATTGCAGACATCAGTCGTGTAACACGGAGCGGTAGAATCTTCAACAGAGGAGTTGGAGAACCTAACAAGGAAAAGGAACTTCAGACAGAAGCTCCCGATTCACCAGTCGGTCAATCCAGTAATCCCGACCTTTCAAAAAATGATGATGAGATGCTGAAGCTCGTCCAAAGGAGTGAATATAACATTGTTGATCAGCTGTTACAGACTCCTTCAAAGATCTCTGTGTTATCACTGTTACTCAGTTCAAAAGCCCACAGGGAGGCTCTACATAAAGTCTTGGAGCAAGCCTTTGTGGAACAGGATGTAACAATTAGACAGTTCGATAGTATTGTCTCTAACATCACTTCCTGCAATAATTTGGGATTTAGTGATGAGGAATTACCCGAAGAGGGTCATCGTCATAACATGGCGCTCAACATTACAGTTAACTGCCAGGACGATGCTTTAGCCGGCGTACTGGTAGACATAGGGTCAGCCCTGAATGTTATGCCGAAGTCCACTTTGATGCAATTATCATTCAAAGCCCTCCTGATGAGAATCAACGAGGTCGTCCTTAAAGCATTCGACAGATCCAGAAAAACAGTTATCAGCGAAGTTGATCTTCCCATAACTATCGGTCCTCACACTTTCCAAGTCACTTTCCAGGTCATGGACATCCGGGCAACATACAGTTGTTTATTAGGAAGACCTTGGATACATCAGGCTAGAGCGGTCACTTCCACCCTCCACCAAAAGCTAAAGTTCGTTCAGAACGATCAACTTGTCACAGTCTGCGGGGAGCAGGCCTTGCTGGTGAGTAACTTGTCATCATCTGCTGGTATTGAACCCGAGGAGGTTATTGGAACTCAGTTCCAAGCACTGTCGGTGAGCAAGAACAATCAGTTCAAAGAAGGAACTTCCATTTCTTCATACAACGATGCTATCAAAGCGGTCGAGAGTACCGATACGACCGGATGGGGACAGCTTGTCATTCCTACTAGCAGTACAACAAAAAAGGGTCTTGGTTTTTCTGCAACCTGTACTCAGACGGCTGCCAACGATGAAAGTCTTCATCCTCTTCAAAACTTCTTCCACAATGGAGGTTTCCTTCACCCAGTGTCTCAAGCAGTACATGCTATCAATGAGGAAGATCCCTCTGACACAAATGAAGAATGGAAGTCCTACCTTAACGAGGACGGTTATATGTCTCAGGAAGAGGAGCCTATGCCATTTTACTATCCCGCACAGAGTCCGAGATTTATACCACGGTCTGATGTCGAAATGATCTACGGAGGTTGTGATCCAGAAGGATGTCGTGCTCCGCCAAATTCATTAGAGGAGGACACTCTGATGAAAGACAATTTTGACCACAACTACTATGGCCCAATGGATGGTCTGCCAATGTGGCAACCTTACCCAGGAAACTTGGGGCCAGAAAGTCAGCCGAGTAATGAAACTCAGCTGAGCATCATTGAACAGAATATCTGTGTCCCCGCCATGTCATGGGATCAACACTCAGGTCATCCTGAAACTACTCAACATGAAGATGAATTCGTAACATTTGCAGGACATGAATTCATCAACTATGCTTTTCCTGAGGTCAACGTCATCGAGAGAGATGACTCCTCCAGTTCCAAATAAGTTTGGGACACCTTGGGACAACTGAGTGGAAAATACGACTTCATGGTCAGGTACACCACTCCCGAAAGCTCTCGTATCAGGCTCGAAGACATCCAACCAACTGGATGGGGAGATACAGCTGAGAGCACAAATGCTATGCAAAATACAACTAAGGAATTCTCCTACGACAATTCTGCCTGGGAGACAGATTCCAATGATCCCGCTCCACCAGAATTCAGTGTCATTTCTGAAAACAAATCAAGGAAGGTGCCAGACTTTGTGATTCACCGAGGAGTTCGCCGCCAATGGGTTGCTGTTGATGCTCTGAAGGTCGTTCGTCAATCAAAGTAATTGCCATCTTTAACCTTTCACCCTGCCCAGGTGAAACGGATGTTTTGATAGGGCTCACTTTCTGTAAATTTCCCTCTTCGCTTAGCCCGAAGTGATAGAGTTTTGTTTTATAGGGTTGTAGTTTCAAGAATCGACTTGTTCATTAATAAAATAACGTCGTTCTGTAATTTCTGCATTAATTGCTGTTTTCTCTTTTTGCTTTTTTTAGAAAATGGTAATCCTAAAAAACAATTAAAAATAAAAACAAGCAGTAAAATAAAACACTGCACACACTTGCATTTTCTCTATCTCTTCTAAACACGAATCATCACGTCATGCAGATTGCTTGTTTTAAACCCCGTTGAAACATACGATCTGATGCCTTCTCCCAACTTTGAGTTCCCGGTATTCGAGGCTGAAGAAGAAGATGACAACGAAATTCTAGAAGAGATCTCTCGACTACTCAGGCAAGAGGAAAGATCCATAGAACCTCACAAAGAGCCGTTGGAAACGGTAAACTTGGGTTCGGAAAAAGAGAGAAAAGAAATCAGGATTGGGGCACTGCTCAGTCCAACTGCCAAAGAGAGTTTGATAAAGCTTCTCAAAGAATTCCCCGATGTATTCGCTTGGTCCTATCAGGACATGCCAGGGTTGGATACCAGCATCGTGGAACATCACTTACCGTTAAGATCGGAATGTCCGCCAGTAAAACAAAGGTTGAGACGGACTCATCCGAACATGGCCATCAAAATCAAAGAGGAGGTACAAAAATAGATTGACGCAGGTTTCCTCGCCACATCAGAGTATCCTCAATGGTTAGCCAACATTGTACCCGTTTCCAAAAAGGACGGAAAGGTCAGAATGTGTGTCGACTACAGAGATTTGAACAAGGCTAGTCCAAAGGACGACTTTCCTTTACCACACAATGACATGCTGGTAGACAGTACAGCAAAGTTCAAAGTTTTCTCCTTCATGGATGGATTCTCGGGCTATAACCAGATCAAAATGGCGCCGAAAGACATGGAAAAAACTTCGTTCATTACCCCATGGGGTACCTTTTGTTACAAGGTGATGCCGTTCGGTTTAAAGAACGCCGGGGCAACCTATCAAAGGGCCATGACAACTCTTTTTCATGACATGATACATAAAGAGATAGAGGTATATGTCGATGACATGATTGCAAAATCTAAGACAGAAGAGGAGCATGTGACCCACCTGTCAAAACTATTCAAGCGTTTGTGAAAGTACAAACTCCGCTTGAATCCCAACAAGTGCACCTTCGGTGTCCGTTCGGGGAAACTCTTAGGGTTCATCGTCAGCCAGAAAGGGATTGAGGTCGATCCTGACGAGGTCAAGGCCATTCGAGAAATGCCTTCTCTGAAAACTGAAAAACAAGTCAGAGGATTCTTGGGACGTTTGAACTACATCTCCAGATTCATATTCCTCATGACCGCGACGTGTGCGCCAATTTTCAAGTTACTCAAAAAGAACCAGGATTGCGTTTGGTCAGAAGATTTCCAAACTGCCTTCGACAGTATCAAGGAATACCTGTTGAATCCTATGATTCTATCACCTCCAGTGGAAGGAAGACCACTGATCATTTACCTCACGGTCCTAGAGGACTCAATGGGGTGTGTACTTGGCCAACAAGACGAAACCAAAAGAAAAGAGTCTGCCATCTACTATCTGAGCAAGAAGTTCACCGACTGCGAGACTCGGTACACGATGCTTGAGAAAACTTGTTGCGCTTTGGCTTGGGCAGCCAAACACCTTCGCCAAAACATGATTCGTTATAATACTTGGTTAATCTCAGAAATGGATCCAATCAGGTATGTTTTCGAAAAACCTACTCTCACGGGAAGGATTGCCCGTTGGCAGATGCTGTTATCAGAATACGACATAGAGTACCACACTCAGAAAGCCGTTAAGGGAAGTATTTTAGCCGATCATTTGGCTCATCAACCAATTGACAATCAAGAATCAATCGGGTTTGACTTCCCAGACGAAGATGTCATGTATCTAAAAATGAAAGACTGCGATGAACGGCTACCCAGTGAAGGGCCAGAACCAGGTTCCCAATGGGGACTTATCTTTGATGGAGCAGTTAATCCTTATGGAAATGGAATTGGGGAAATCATTGTTACCCCTCAGGGTACCCACATTCCTTTCACTGCCAGACTTACGTTCAAATGTACGAACAACGAGGCCGAATACGAAGCTTGTATCATGGGTCTCGAAGAAGTAATTGATTTAAGGATCAAAAACTTGGACGTATATGGCGACTCAGCCTTGGTTATCAATCAGATAAAAGGAGATTGGAACACATACCAATTAGGATTGATTCCTTACAAAGACTACGCAATAAGGTTGCTACCTTTCTTCAACAGAGTTGAGTTTCATCATATCCCTCGTGAGGAGAATCACATGGCTGATGCATTAGCCACTCTCTCTTCCATGATTAGTGTAGGTCAATGGAATGACCTACCTAAGATCGACATAATGTGCCTTGAACGGCCCTCTTACATCTTCACGATTGAAGCAGTCCTAGACGACGGACCTTGGTATCACGATATCAAATGCTTCCTTCAGAAACAAGAGTACCCACCTGGGGCACTTAGGAAAGATAGAAAGACCCTCAGAAGACTGGCTGGAAACTTCTTCCTGAGCGGTGACACTCTCTATAAGAGAAATTTGGACATGGTCTTGCTCCGATGCGTGGACAGACCAGAAGCAGACATGCTTATGAAGGAAATTCATGAAGGATCCTTTGGCACTCATGCCAACGGACACACAATGGCGGGAAAAATTTTAAGAGCAGGTTACTATTGGTTGACAATGGAATCTGACTGCTACAAGTACATGAGGAGGTGTCACAAGTGTCAGATATACTCCGACAAAATTCATGTACCGCCATCACATCTCAAAGTTCTCTCTTCCCCATGGCCATTCTCGATATGGGGAATCGAAATAATTGGCATGATTGAGCCCAAGGCTTCAAACGGACATCCGTTCATCCTAGTAGCCGTTGATTACTTCACCAAGTGGGTCGAAGCAGCGTCATTCGCCAATGTAACCCGACAAGTGGTGGTTCGTTTTATCAAAAACAATATCATCTGCCGTTATGGTGTTCCAAGCGAGATCATTACTGACAATGGATCTAACTTGAACAACAAGATGATGAAAGAGTTGTGCACAGAGTTCAAGATTAAACATCATAACTCATCTCCCTACCGACCAAAGATGAACGGAGCGGTAGAAGCGGCTAACAAGAACATCAAGAGGATCGTTCAAAAGATGGTTGTAACCTACAAAGACTGACACAAGATGCTACCCTTTGCTCTTCACGGTTATCGCACATCTGTCCGTACTTCAACAGGGGCAACCCTTTTCTCTCTAGTGTATGGAATGGAAGCAGTGCTCCCCATAGAAGTAGAGATCCCATCAATCCGAGTATTGATGGAAGCTAAGCTCACCGAAGCAGAATGGTGTCAAAGCCGACACGACGAACTGAATCTGATCAAAGAAAAGAGAATCACGGCACTATGCCATGGTCAATTGTATCAACAGAGAATGAAGAGGGCGTTTGACAAAAAGGTCCGACCTCGTGTCTTCAGGAAAGGAGACCTCGTGCTCAAGAAGATACAATCATTTCTCACTGATTCGCGAGGCAAGTGGACTCCAAATTATGACGACCCGTATGTGGTCACGAAAGCTTTCTCAGGCGGCACCTTGAGACTTGCAACCATGGACGGAGAGGAATTTTCCTACCCCACGAATGTTGATGTAGTCAAGAAATACTTCGCCTAAACTAAAAAAAACGTCTCGGTGGATTGAAAACCCGAAAGGGCGGTCCAGGCAAAAGTTAGAGACATGAAAAAAATCATCCCGATGGATTGGAAACATCATAGTACAATCCAGGCAAAAATTAGGGATAATGGCAAGTAACTATGTTCAACAGAGGCAAGTCCCTCAGCAGCAGCAGTTATACCATCCATCGGAGGAAAATTCCAGTCAAGGTCATCTTCGACAGAAGCTCAGGATGCCCCGAATTCAAAGTTGGTAGAAGGATAGTGGTCGTTATGTTTCAACGTAGCCCTTTTCCCTATAAATTACCATTTTCAAACTTTGTATATACTCTTTGGAATCACGCGTTTGGCAGATCTCCATCTTATCAATAAAATTTGAGCCCTTGTGCTTTTGTTTGTAATTCTTATTTGTTTTAGCTTTACAGAATGGCATTTTAAATATGATTAACGATTCTTGAAATGAAACAAAAATGAATTTACCTGTTAAAACTTTTTCTGCTTTAAAATAAAGATGGCAATTTCTTTTGACCGTTGAACATCAAAAGAGCATCAACCGCTTCTCCGGAAGTAAGCGAACTTCAAAGTGTAGAATCAAAGTACTCCTTCTACGCCAGTGTGCCTGAATGAAGGATCAACAGTGTCGGATGCAACTATTCCATCTGATACCCTCGGCCGAGTTCTTATCTCCTAAGCCCGACCAACATAGCTCCCAACAGGGACTATCTTTCCTAAGCAAGGTGGAATTGCCATTCTGAACCAGCGGTACTTCTTCGCCCCGCGATGGCCGAGTATCCAGTCATGTTCATTTTTTTAGTTGGTATGTCGCGTCAGTTTTGTTAGCATAAACATACATACATCATGCATTCTATTTACATTCTCATTCATATCGCATCACTATCACTCCAGTCGGTCTTATCCCTAGTGATAACTGTCCTCTCGGTCGAGTTGTCAGTTCTTTCCTCGATTAAGAAATGTTGTGTTTGAACGATCTCTCCTCCAGTTTATTTCTGGATTGAAGTTGGGTCCTTGACCACTTTGATAACTTGAACCTCTGAAAGACCAGAGAACCTTTACCAAATGCACTCTTCGCCATTGAAGAAGATATCCTTGCTTTCCCAGATTAAGGAAAATCCCCAGAGAAAGCCTCTTAAACAGAGATTCGGCAGTACGGCAGTTTTTCTCTGAAAAACCCACTGATGAAAAGGTCATCGGCACCTCAAAATTAGATCACATCATATGGCATTTCTCCGAGAAGATCTCCGAGAAAAGTATGATGTAAAGACCCCGAACGAAGGCAGTCTCTCAAGAGACTCGTTTTCCCCAGTAGATTCGGCAAATGGCATCTCCAAACAGAGAAGTTTGTGCACCTCTATAATTCAGACGACTGGGTTCCCCAGCAAGTCTGACATCAAAAATTTTTCCACTCAAATGGCATCTCCCCAGGAAAATTCGGCGAGAAGTTTGAAGGAAAGCCGCTACGAATAACGTTCCTTGTCAAGAAAGTTTATTGACAAAAGAAACTGAGACCAGTTCCTTGGTAGGAAACCAGGATCGAGGGGAAGTTTATTTCGGAAACTGAGACCAGTTCCTTGGTAGGAAACCAGGATCGAGGGGAAGTTTACCTTTTCTAAGCATCATTGCTTAGCGAAAGAACATGAATGCGTGAATTACCATTCATAGACGCCAATAAAATTTCGGGTATTCCGATATTTAATCCTCTTGCACCCCGAATGCCCGAATACCTTCGTCATTCACACCTTCGTGTCCAAGAAGATTAAATAGGGGCATCTGTCATACCCCAAATTTTGACCACTTAGATTTTCCATCATTGTGCAAATCATCATCACAATATGGATGTACTTTCATGCCTCATCAATTTCCTCGAGGATTGTTGAGCATTCACTACCATCAAGAATTAGGGTTTCAAGCCCTCTCAGAGCCTTAGTCAAAGGATCAATCAAGGAAAGACTTGATCTTCAACTTGTCTAGCCTCTAGAATATCCACAATGGGTCAAAAGGACTCTCACTCCAAGGATTAAGCACAAAGCTGCTCCCTTCTGGGTGGATCAAGTCTCAAGGTCGACAGTGTCACCAAATTAGGGTTTTGGTCGACCAGGGCCTCTAGATGGAAATCTTTCATCTGGGCACAAGCCAATGATCTAAAACATAACCTAATATACTCCATGGAACCTCATGGACCCAATCATCAAGTCAATTTTGCCTCAGGGGATACATTCAGCAAAAATCAGGAATTGGGGTTTTTTTACCTGATTCACACCTAAGTTGACTTTTAGGGCAAATCATGAGCCAAGACCTCAAGAGAGGGTTTGAGGGTCTCTAATGAACTATATTGATCCATTTGGAACAATGGATTAATCCAAGAAGCTTGAGCAATAAGTCTCGATTTCATCTGCACCACAATTAGGGTTTCGCGAGGAAAGTCAACTGTAACTTTGACTTTTGACCAGGACATGCTCCCAAGCCCTAAGACATCATTCAATATACCCTATGACACCCATGGAACATGTCCATCAAGTTTGATTTAGGTCAAGGACATGGTTTCATGAAGAATTGCACAGTTTGGAATTCATCTGATAAAAAGTCAACTGTGCACAAAAGTCAACTTTGACTTTTTGAGATTTTTCACCAAAATGGATTTTTAACCCTAAAATGATGTTAATGTATGATTTTAATCATCATTCATCAAGAAAAATCAAAGAAAGTGGGATAACTTGTAAAAGGGGTAACCATAAAAACTTAGAAAAATTTCTAAGTTATGGAAAAAGTGACACTAATGTGCCAACTTTGGAGGATCATAACTCCTAAACCACAAGGCCATTGGTCCCCATTCAAAGCTTGATTTGTAGATCTCATTGCCCTCTACAAAAGCTTCATACTGACCTATGTCCAAATTCCTCATGGATTTTGAGTTATGGAGTGATCAAAATCAAGAAAAGTCACTTTGTTCCAACACTTAGTGAAAATTTCATTAAGTCAGATTTTACCCTACTTTTTGCCAAATGTAGGGGGATTTTTCACTTGGATTCAAAAGAGATCAAGACCAAACATGTTCAAACAGTTGTTGTATCATGTAAGGGCTTTCCAAAATGGTCAAGAACATTTCCATATTCAATTTGAGTCATGAGATATGACATTGGCAAGTTGCCTTGTTGAAATCTGTCAAGGCAAGGCATATTTTGCATTTTTGGTCGATTTGCCAAAATCAGCCAAATCCAAATGCTCTTATCCACTTGGACACCTCTGAGGATTGAATCTAATGGGGACAATCACTGAACCAAGCCTCCAAAGTCTTTGGAACAAGAAATAGCATGTTGAACCTAGAATGGCCAAAATAGGGACAAGACTCCAATTTTGGATTGGAGCATTCAATGGAAGCATCAAGGTGGGATGGAATGAGCCATTCTCAACTGAATTCAGTCAATACTTATCCAAGACCAAGGGAACCACAGCCTTGTGCCCTAACCTCTAGTCAATGGCTAGAGGAGACTTGCATTTCCATCGGCCAACAATGAACAAACACCTGCTGCAGTTCCCATTCACTGTGGATCCCAAAACAAACTTGCTCTACTATAACTAAAGCTCAATTGTGATCAGTTTCAGTACACCAAAGCCATCAAACAAATGCTTTCCTCAAAATCTCTTCTTTCACTCCAATTTTGCCTTCTAAGGCAAGTCACTATCGGGTTTTGAGTTTGAGAGATTTTCCAATCAAACCAATCACTCACACACCTCACATACATCATATAGAAGTGATCCAAACACTCACATAACATCTGGAACACAAATTTCACAAAATCACCAGCCAATTGCTCAAGTTCTTGACAGTTTTGCAGTTGAGGTACCATCTTCAGCTCCAAACCATTTCAATCAATTCCAAGCATTCATACACACTCCATGGCACCTAGGGAAGCTATCCAGATCATTGGAACCTAGCTGTAACACCTCCAACACAAATCACGATCACCAGCTGCAAGTGGTAAGCATGAGCTCTTCTAACTCTATGATCCATGCAATTTTTGCTGCACAATAATTTGGCCATATGTTCATAATCATGCATGGAATGTTTTCCTTCAATTAATTGCATTGTTTGAATCGTGTATCAAAAATCCTACCCTTCATGCAGAAATTAGGGTTCTTGAGGATTTTTCATGATTTCTTGTTATATGTTTAATTTAAATGAAATTAAATACCATAGACATGATCGTGAGGTTAAAACGAGTTGATTGGTATGTGGATTGCATGATATGATCAAGTATTCAGCGAGATTGGAGAGAAAATGTAAATATGGGCAAACCCAGAACACGCACGTGTTCTTGGGTGTTCTTAGCGCCATTTTTTGAATATTTGAATATTTGAATTTTGTGATTTTATTTAATTGATTCAAAAATTAATTTCTCTCTGAGTTTTAATGATTTTGAGTTGATTCTTTTTTTAATAATTCACAAAAATGTTAAAATATTTTATTTTCCCAAAAAATCCCAAAAATATTATTTATTTTGTATAGTTGATATTTTTGCAAAGAATTAATGTTTTAATTGTTTTTGACATTTAAAATATTTTTTCCACCTTGATTTTGCAACTTTTAATGCTTTCTAATTATTTTGTAGGTCAATACTTAATTTTTAAAGCATTAATCCAAGATCACAATTTGTTTTCCATATGTTAAACAATTTTGATCATTTTAATTGAATTTTTATTCAATTAAAACAAATGTTGAAAACAAATTAGGGTTTTTGGATTAATTCAACCCTCATAAATCATTTTCAAAACACTTTTGGGCCTCTAATAGAGTGTAAGACTCAATCCTTTTTTTGACCAAATCATTTTTGGGCCTCAGTGTATTGTATAAGTCCCGATACCGTCAAAAACAAACGTTGCGATCGTCGCCAGTTTAAAAATAAACCAACTGGGCCTCTCCTTGAGTTATACGACCCATTCAAAACTTTTGAGCCTCTAATAGAGTGTAAGACCCAACCCCCTTTTAACCAAAATCATTTTGGGCCTCACTTATTGTATAAGTCCCTCTGCGTTAAAAGAAAACCTCGGCGTGATCGCCATTTTAAACGGAAAAATCAATTGGGCCTACCCTCGTGTTATAAGCCCCACTCTTTTTCTTTAAAACTTTTTGGGCCTCTATTAGAGTGTAAGACCCAACCCCCTTTGTACAGAAAAACAATTTTTTGGGCCTCAGTCACTTGTATAAGTCCCTCTGTACAAATTCATACAGTGCGCTCACTGATAAAACCCTGGGCCTCTCATTGAGCTGTAAGCCCCAAATATTTCTTTTTCAAAGCACTTTCTCCTTTGATTTTGAAATATACTGTTGTTTTCAATCCTTCTTTGTTGAACAACTAACCAAACAGCATGGAAGCTCTACAACCGAGTAAGTGGTTATTGCTTTCATTTACCGCTTTCATATACATATAACTGTATTGTGGGGCTGTAAACTCATATCAACAGTGTAATAATAGTATAGATATTTAGAGTTTCCCCGGCAACTACGTCTAGAACTAGGTGACGCCGTTTCGTTTATTCGTAGAAATAGACAACTAGATCCCCAATAGGATCACCAGATACAGTCTTCTCTTCGGCTGTCCCCATTAGGAATTGTCAAGAAACTCTACTCCCAGAGATGAATGTATTCTCCGTGAATGGCATCTTTGAGTTTCTTCCAAATTCTCAAACTTTCCTGACTTGATCTATTCCTTGTGAATAGCTTGCCTTTAATTTCTCGGGGTTTGGGGACCCACGGGCTTCTTAAAAGCATCGGCCTCCTCTTGGGCATCATACAAGGACCCACAGGCTTCCTAAAAGCAACCCCGCCTCCTCTTGGGCTTAGTACAAGGACCCTACGGCTTCTTAGAAGTATTCACAGCCTCCTCTTAGGCTTCGTATAATGATCTCTTTCTCTGGGAATGATAGCCTCCTCTTAGGCTTCGTACAAGGACCCGTCGGCTTCTTAACAGTTTCCAGCCTCCTCTTGGGCTTCGTACAAATTGTCCCGACGACCTCCTAGAGGTATAGGAACAGAACCTAGTCATCTTCATAGAACAGTCCTTTCAAAGAGTCTACTACTGTTTCTCAAAGCATATTACAAAAGATGAAACTCTAGACACGGACAGTCTAATCTCCTTGAGTCTCAAAGACATTCTCAAGTGACCCCCTTCAAGAATAGGAAGGAAACCCGTAGACTCGGACAGTTTCAATACCCTTCGGATTTCCCACTTCCTTAAAGAACAGGAATAACCCGGATCCTCGAATCAAATTCTTGAGTATAGTGTTGCTCATATAAGAACTGATTTTCTCTTTCAAAATCAGTATACTAGACCTGTCACTCAACTGAAACAGTAACCATAGCCTCCTCTTGGGCTTTGTACAATGATTCTCCCCAGCGGAGTCAAACAATGTTTAGCCTCTCTCTCGGGATTTGTACGAGACACATAAGAGACTCCCTCGTTGAGTCAATCACCCCTTTCGCCTCCATCTCGGGCTTTATACGAGATACAAAAAGGTTCTTATGGAGCCAAACAAATTTCAGCCTCCATCTCGGGCTTCGTACGAGATACAAAAAAACTCTCTTGTTAAGTCAAGTAGCCTCCATCTCGGGCTTTATACGAGATACCAAAAGATTCCCTCGTTGATTCAAAACCTTTTAGCCTATCTCTCGGGCTTTGTACGAGACACATATTAGCCTCCTCTTAGGCTTTGTATAAGAAAACCACTGGTTGATCAAATCAACCTTTTAGCCTTAAAACTGTGCCTCGTTCACAGTACACAAACATCAATAACTCCTTCCCCTTCATCTAATCGCTGTAAGCGGCAAGCCTCTGGATCATCTACATCCATGCCACTGTCCCTCTTTTAGCATGAGAATTTCCTAAGGAAAGATAGCGTTGCTCTAAACTGAGTTAAAGTCTTCTCCTTCAGGTTAAAATCCCCTATAAAGGAAATTATGGCATTGTCGGATCCGCGTATCCCGGTTAAAGTAATCCTCCTTTACAGTCAGTCACCCAACAGTTGTGACAAACAGACCCCTTTAGAGATGACAAATTCCCTCTAAGGTCAACACTTTTAGCTTCACATCTTGGGCTTTGAACAAGATACAAACCACCTTTAGCTTCACGTCTTGGGCTTTGAACAAGACACCAAAACAACCATTTCCTCCCATAGAATAGGGGGAACTACGAACGCTCTAATTTCCCTGTTTCGGTAAACGGGAATACGTAGGCATAAGATTGAAAGAAAAAATCTTAGCGAGCACACTAAACAAAAACTCAAAATCCCATACTTTCATATACATCCGTCCTAACATCTCAACTGATAGCCTAAAACACCTCTTTTCGAAAAAATAACCAAGGAGAGACCCCGAATCTTTGTAGCATCTGTAAACCAACAGTTTTGACTGTTTAACCTCACTATGCAAGCAGGGTTAGTTGAAGACATCTATTTCCCGTCCTTCATCAGCTTTAATAGGATAATAAATGAATTGAACTGTAGTACTAGAGCGATCGTGCTTCGCAACCACATCCAAAAATCACTCGCTACACATACCTCGATGATAATTCCTTTGTCGCTCTCCAGTATGATGCCCGCGCCACTTCTTACCGAGCTTGAGGCACCGTCGACGAAGATGGTCCATTTACGTGCTTCACTTGCGGGGGAGTCAGCGAACGTCATCTCCACGACGAAGTCGGCCAGAGCTTGGGCCTTGAGGGCTTTTCTACCTTCGTATTGGATGTCAAATTCGGACAGCTCCAGCGACCATTTGAGCATTCGGTCGGCCATATCTGGTCATCCGAGCAGCTGCTTTATGGGTTATTCTGTTCGAACCATGATCATGTGAGCCACGAAGTAATGTCTTAACCTTCTGGTTGCGTTGATGAGGGCCAGTGTCACCTTCTCTATCTGTTGGTATCTTAACTCTAGGCCTTGCAGCGCTTTGCTCGTGAAATAAATGGGCTTCTGCCCGTCAGGTGTCTCGCGGATGAGGGCGCCACTCACTGCTTCGGTTGCTACGGCCAGGTACAGGTACAACGTTTCGCCATTGTCCGGGCGGGAGAGGATCAGTGGCTCTGAGAGTGCTCGTTTCAAATGGAGAAGGGCCTTGTCGCACTCCTCGGTCTATTCGAATGCTGCCTCTTTGCGAAGGAGCTTGAAGAATGGCAGAGCGTCCTGGGCGGACTTGGCCACGAAACGAGATAGTGACGCGAGCATCCCGTTGAGGGACTGGATGGATTTTTTGGACTTGGGCGTAGGAAACTCGGAGAATGCCCGACATTTTTCGGGATTGGCCTCGATTCCTCGTTTCGTTAAGTAGAAGCCGAGGAATTTTCCTGCTCGGACACCGAACGTGCATTTCTCCGGATTAAAATGCATTTTGTATTTCCTGGCCTATTCAAAGACCTTTCTCAAGTGGGCGGTATGATCGGTTTCCTCGTGGGATTTTACGATCATGTCGTCCATGTAGACTTCGAGCATGTCGCCTATTTCTCCCCGGAACACTTTGTTCATCATTCCTTGGTACGTTGCCACGACGTTCTTCAGGCCGAAGGGCATTACGTTGTAGTAATGTTGCCTGATTCGGTCATGAAGGCCGTATATTTTTTGTCGGACATTGCCATTGGGATTTGATTGTAGCCTGAGTAGGCGTCCATGAACAATAAAAGTTTAAAACCAGCAGAATTATGAACAAGTTTATCAATATTGGGGAGGGGGTAGGCATCCTTCGGGCATGCCATATTAAGATCGATATAATCAATGCACATGCGCCATTTTCCATTAGATTTTTTAACTAATACAACGTTGGACAGCCAAGTTGTGTACTTGGCTTCCGAAATAAATTTGGCCTCGAGGAGGTCCTTTACAACTTTTTCAGCAGCCTCCGTTTTCTCCAGAGACTGCTTTCTCCTACGTTGTGCTACGGCCTTGACAGCCGGGTCGATGGTCAGCTGGTGACAAGCGACAGATGGATCCAAGCTGGGCATTTCCGCGGCGTTCAATGCGAAGAGGTCGGCATTCTCTCGGAGGCATGCTTTAAGCTGCTTCCTCGCGATGTCAGGCAGGTCTGCTCCGATCTTTACTCCTCGTTGGGGGTCTTCGCCGAACAGAACTATCTCGAAGTTGCAATCCGGGATTGGGCGCATCAGATGGGAGCTGCTGCTAGACGACGTGGACGGGCTTGCTGAAGTTGCTCGTTCCTCATGTTGGTCCTCGGGGAAGCAACTATCGAGGTCAATAGAGTCGACCTGGGTCAGGGGCTTGGTCTCCTCGAAGCTGCTTGGCAGTGCTGGCTTGCTCAGCGCTTTTGGCTTTGGCGCAATGGTGTTGAGCCCCTTTGTAGCTGCTTCGAAACACTGTCGGGAAACTTCTATATCGTCGTGGAGGGTGGCGACCATCCCTTTCGAAGTGTAATACTTCATTTTTAGGTGGACGGTTGAGGGCACTGCTACCAACTCGGCTAGATTCGGCCTTCCGAAAATGCATTGGTAGAGCGACGGGCAGTCGATTACCAGAAATTGTACCTTGATGGATCTGGCTGTTTCAGCTGAACCGAAGGTCACGATCAGCTAGACGTATCCCCACGGCTTGGTTACAGATCCGTTGAATCCCTGTAAATCGGACCCTACGTAGGGGGTAAGGTGCGATTCGTCCAGCTGAAGTGTTGAAAACAGCTGGGAGTATATGATGTCGACCGAGCTGCCCTGGTCGATGAGTATCCTGCGAACGTCGAAGTTCGCCATCCGGGCTCTGACGAGCAATGGTATACTTGAGTTCGGGGATCCGCCGAGGAGTTTCTCCCGGTAGAAGAAGATGGGGACGGAGCCCTTCTGTGCCCGATCAAGCGTGGTCACTTTGCTGGAGCTTGTGTTGATCAGGTGTTTGAACTTCTGTTTCACGGAGCCCACGGTGACTTTGTTGAAACCCCCGCCAGAGATGACCATGGCTGAGGGAAATGTCTCCCACGGACTGTGGGCCGCGAAATATGCAGGGGCGCTGAGCCCGTCAGGGACGTTGAAGTCCTTAGGTCGCGATATGGACATAGCGACCTGTATGTTGGCGTCTTCCGAGGAGGGTACCTCCTCCTCGACCTTCTTGGACTCCTGGGCATCCTTTCGAGGAGTCTCCTTCTTCTTCGCGAACTGCTTCAGGTGGCCGTCCCTGCTCAGTATTTTAATGGCATCCTTCAGATGGATGCAGTCCTCCGTAGTATGGCTGTGACTTTTACGGAAACGGCAGTATTTTGATTTGTCCACATTTAGTCTATTCGGAAGCTGTTTGGGGAAGCGGACCCCAGCCTGTTTGAACTCCGAATTGGCACATTCGGACAAGATCTTTTCCCTGGAAACGTTCAGGGGAGTGTAGTCATGGAACCGGCCAGAGGGGCCCTTGCTGTCACGGGAATCACGAGGACGTTCCTCGTGCCTCCGGTTACCTCGACGAGATGTCGAAGCTTCTTCTCCTCTGGATGTCCGAGCGTTATCCTAATGGAGCGATGCTTGGACGTTGCTGGCCGCAACCTTCTCTTCATACTGAATGTGTGATTGGGCTTTGAGGAGGAGGGCGTCTAAGTTCCTCGGTGGAGCGAGGCCAATGGCTTTAGAGAACTCGGAGCCTGGGCGGAGCCCCTGCTCGAGCAAAAACTTCTTCATTTCGTCCGTCGTCGGGACCTGCACTGCTTCTTTATTGAACCTCTCGATATATGCGTGGAGAGGTTCGTCTTTGCCCTGGATTATGGCTCCCAGAGAGGCCTCAGTTTTGGGGTGGCGACGAGATGCTGTAAAGTTCCGCGAGAACATCCTGCCTAGCTGTCTCCACGAGGTAATGGACTCCTCGGGCAGTTGTTTATACCATGTCATTGCTCCCTTCTGAAGGGTGGTCGGGAACAGTCTGCATTTGATGGCGCCCTGTACGCCGCGGTAGTCTAGCAGCGCATCGATGTTCTCGATGTGCTCATCGGGGTCGGTGGTTCCGTCGTACGTGTCAAGTGACGGGGGTTTCTCTAAGCCTTTTAGGAGACGGGTACCCAAGATCTGCTGGGACAACGGGCCGTGAGGCTCATCGTCGTCACTAGAACTGGTGTATGATGGGGACCGGACGGGATGCTTGCGACGTCGGATCCTTCGCGGGGAAGGTGAGCGGTTCCTTCGCGGGGAAGGTGAGAGTTCCCATCCTTTAGACTTGATTGGGGGAGATTGCTCGTTCCTCCGAGTCCTCTTGTGGTCATGGGCGTGCTGGTCACACGGGGAGATCTGGTCGCGCTTTCGGGCTACGCGAGGATCAGGTTCTTGGCGCAGCCTTCGGTCGATTTCTCTCCGGGGCTGCGGGCTTCTTGATCGTCGCTGGTTCCTCTGCGTAGGAGGAGATCTCGGACGCGGGACTCTTCCAGCGCCCCGATCCTCTCATTCTACTGCAGGATCAGGGTGTTGGTTTTGTTGATCGCCTCCAAGAGGGCTGCCACAGCCGGGTCGACATTCGGCGGAACAGGAACGGGCTGGACGTCAAGTGATGGTTGATCGTTGTTGCGATCAGCAGGGGTAGGGGAAGGAGAAACAGTGGCTCCATCCCTGAGGAAATGGGCATCTCGGAGGAGAGATGACTAGCCGTCAACGTCAGATTTGTTGACGGGGAGGATGGTGGTTTGGAGAGCATCCTTGGAGCAATCTTGGGAGGCCATGATCCTGATGATGTTTGAGAATTGTTTTGATCTTCGATTACTGAGGAAAGAAAGGTGGGGAGAACAAAGGTTCCCACAAATGGCGCCACTGATCATGAATGTTGGATCAGATCCCGTAGAATCAGGCCGCCAAGTGCGTTAGGGATGCTGGTGGTATGGAGAGGAGGGGGTGTACCTGCAAGGCACTCCGACGCTCAAGTAAGAAAGGGTCAGAGAAAGGGAGCAAGTACAAAGTATGAATTCTTAGGGTGAATATTGGATACCTGACCCTCTCAAGCGAGAGGGTTTATATAGAGCCCCCAGCGCATAGCCAACCGTCCTATTTTCGGGGCGAAATAACCGTTTTCCCGAAAGAATAGGTAACTACCCAAACTAGTCGTTATGTCGGGCAGGGTGTCCGAAACTAGCCGTTGCGTCGGGATAAGCGTGGTTTCGGGCACCTGCTCTTAGCTGTTCTGGGAGCGATGAGGCCGTGCGTAACGAGCAGTAATTCCAGGGAGGAACGTGGCATTCCTTGCCCGGCTGGAGGGGCCGAAAGGTAACTTTTTCCCCTCTGTGGATTGGACTTAGGCAATTTGGGCCGCTCTGGAGTAGAAGCGGATTGGGCCAATTCTATCCATTAGTCCAATCCAGAACAGTATTTAACAAAATTTGGGGAGCCTTCATACAAAAAAGTATCAAGCCTATATGACTTGGAAAATTCGATGGAAGAAGTGACCATTAAGAGCATGTCTTCTTCATCAACACATAAATGACAATCATTGGATCCTCTAATTCCTACTCACCAATACCTTTAGGGATGTAATGTTAAAATGGTACATTATCCTGCCACGACTCTCAATCACCATCTACCACGACCTAGTAAAGAAGTTGGTCCATAATTTTCAGCGAGGAGGCACAGAAGGATGTCAACCACTAGCCTTTATAAAATTATAAAAGGACCTTTAGAATCCTTGAAAGAATATATCTCTTATTTGAATGAGGCGGCCATTAAGGCCATCCATCAAATTAGACAGCATGTCGAGCATTTTAACAAATCCCTCGCACAAATTCCTGATATTTCCATGGCAGGGGAGGTGACGCACGTGAAACTCCAAATTAAGGGCAAGGAGAACAACACAAAGAAAAAGGTTAGAGAGACTAAGGAGCGCATATATCGAAATTAAGACTCCCCATAGAAGTTGTGCAGGAACCATTACACATTGCTTATTATAGATAAGGGAACCTTCAAGAGGAGTGGGATACCTACAGAGAACTTCAATCCACATTACACACATGATATTGCTCTTCCACTAGCCCTCAAGTCAAACATCATAGGACCTAAACCCATCATGTGTTGTCACAAATTCGAAGGCCACCACACCTAAGAGTGCTACCAGGAATACCACTAGAAGAAATATACTTAAGGTGGCTCCACCCATTCATTGCGCAACTCCACATCTCAATGGTGAGATGCCTTTATAAAAACCTAGATCCAAGAATGTCAATTAACCAAGAAAAAGGGATGAAGATAGGCTTGTACGTCACACCCTCAAAATTATAGCAAGAGGGTTCGATGGGGGAAGGGAGACTAGCATTTCCAGCAGAAGATATGCCCGTAAAGTCTTAACCGTAGAAGGTGTAGCACCCCAAAGTTTGCCCTTTTGTTTCTAATTCTAACTGGCTTATGTTTCTTTTCATTTGCATCGTCATTTTACGTTTGCATGTTTCTCTTATAAATGGGATCAAGGTATTTTTCTTGCATCTCAGTGTTGTCATCAGTTCCAGGACATTTCAGCAGTATTCAGAGCTAAACAGGTCATTTTCAAAGTCTTTTCGAGTATTTATTTTGCTCACTGGATGATTTGATTATCAGAAGCTCCGACAGTTATTTTTGCTCAGCAATTCGGCACCGGACAGTATTCTCTCAGCGGGATATTTCGAGTGCGGAAGGAGGTTTACAACATATTTTAGGCATGGTTCAGTGGCAATATCAAGTGGCAAGTTTCAGAGGCTTAACATGACTCAGAACAGGTGGAAACAGGCGATCCCCCAAGTTCCCTCTTTATGGCGCCAAATTTGAATTTGTGAAGGCGTTAAGAGGTTAACCATTTACAAGGCAAATTTGGTAAACCGGTTAACCAGTGCGAATTTTGCCTAAATGCTTCAATTTTTCCGCATTGCATAATTTTGAGCTAAGTGTGATCATGTGCCATCCATGTGCATTACGAGAAGGATCTAGAATTGCTTCATTTTCACAAATTAATTCCCTCCAAAATTCAAATTTCCATTCCTAACTCCACTCCTAATTTCCATTCCTCTTACTAATCCACACTCCAAACCATAATTTAATTCCAAACCAAGCCATATTTAAATCAATTTGCTCCAAACCTCACTAATTCATTCTCATTCACCCTCATTTTCACTCTCAATTTTCATATTTGCACTCAACTTTTCTCTCACTCTCCATTTTCATCTTCAACCTCACTCCAAAGCTCTTCCATAAGAGTTAACAAATTCTTCATTGGAATTTGTTAATCCTTGAGCTAAAACCTCTCATTACCACTCCATTACTTGATTCCATTGTTGATTTTCGTTTGGATCTAGATCTGGAATTTTGGAAGTGATTATTTGAAGTGATTTTGAATCATTTCTAGCTTATTGCTTGGATTTCAAGCTTTTTCTTGCAAGGAGATCTTGGATTTCTGTTCTTCTAGCTTGGATTCATTGATTGCAGCTTAACAACACTTACCAAAGTAATCCTCAGCTTTGTAGGTTGGTTGAATTCAGATCTAAACCTGTTTTAGCTTATTTTCAGCTTTTACTATGTAGATCATTAATTTGTTGTTGTGGATCTATTCATTGCATGTTTAGATCTTTAATCTGGTTATTTGATTGCTGCAATTGATGTTTAATGGTTGTGATTTAATGTGAATTTCGTGTACTATTGATTACATGATCATTTGGATGCTTGAATAAGGGTTTTGCTGTTGAAAAGTGATTTTGGAAACAGTTTTTTTTTGTTCTGTTACAGTGGTACCCCGGTTAACCACCTAGGGTTAACCAATTAACCAGTCTGCTTTTCACGTGTTTTTGAAATTTTTCCATGGTTAACCGGTTAACCATAGGGTGTTAAGCGATTAACACTGTAACATAATGTGAATTTTGTGCGTTTTTAAGTGTGTTTCGATGTTGTTCTGCATTTAAACTTCATGGATTGATGAGACACATTTATCTAGACTGTTTCTTACCTATTTCGTCATTCTTGACAGCATGCTTGTGATTTTCCGACACGCGACATTTGGTTTTGTTGATGAATATCTATGATTGTGGTGTTGCTTTCTGGACGTGATGAACATATTTCACATTCATTTGAATCATGTTGATTGTTGATTACTAGGGCTTAACCTGCTGGACTGGCGATGCGTAATCATTGTTGTTTCCAATTTTGTTTATGCATGATATTTTGGTGAATGCTTAAGTTGTGTAATTTTGTTGAGCATACTTATTCTTGAATTGCTTACATGACTATTATTGCTCATTCTTGATTATTGCAATCCCTGCGTTTGATTTGCCTTGCTATGCACGTCCATTGGCAATTGTTGCTTGCGTGTTGTATTGCTTAAGTGTTCATATGCACATGCTACCTGACTTTTCACACCTGTTGTTCTGGATTTTGGCATGCTATTAATTATGCATTCATTGCTGGATTTTATGGTTGTACAATGCTGGAGCATTGTTGTTGCTGTTGTTTTCGGTTTATTGCCTTATCTTTTATTTTCTTTTGGAGAATGGAGAGTCACTCAACTTCTTCATAGTTGAGATCAAGACACTGTTCTTTCATTGTTGACGGAGAGTCGCTCAACTTCCTCATAGTTGAGATCACGACACCGTTCTTTCCTTGTTGACGAAGAGTCACTCAACTTCCTATAGTTGAGATCACGACATCATTCTTTTTGTGATTGTTTAGCGTAATGTTTACTTGTGTTTGTTCACATGATCCCTTAGGGTCCCTAGGTCGACTTAATTTCCGATTAAGCTTGAGGTAGGGGAGACACTAGGTTTGCAATCCTTTGCATGGTAACAATTAGGATAGTCCCTTTAAACCTTAACCTTAGGTCTATCTCATTTGCATGCTAATAGTAGGTAGAATTCCCTTCTATCTCAACTTTAGGGTTTCAAGCCCTCTCAGAGCTCTTAGACAAAGGATCAATTAAGAAATGACATGATCTTCAACTTGTCTAAACCTCTCAAAAATCCACCAAGGATCAAGAGTATTCCCACATCAAGAATCAAGCACAAGGCTGCAACATTCCAAGTGGATTAAGCCTCAAGATCGCCAGTGTCACCAAATTAGGGTTTTGGTCGACCAAGGCCTCCAGATGGAAATTTTCCTCTGGGCATGAGCCAATGCTTCAAAACACAACCTAAGATACTCCATGAAACATCATGAACCCAATTATCAAGTCAATTTAGCCTCAAGGGATGCATACATCAAAAAATCAGGAATTAGAGTTTTTTGACCTAATTCACCCCTAAGTTGACTTTTGGGACAAAACATGAGCCAAGACCTCAAGAGAGGATTTGAGGGTCTCTAACACACTACATTGATCCATTTACAACAATGGATTAATCCAAGAAGCTTGATTCACAAGTTTCAAGTTCATCAGAACCACAATTAGGGTTTCACGGGAAAAGTCAACTATGCCTTTGACTTTTGACCCAGGCATGCTCCCAAACCTTGGGACATGATTCAATACACCCTATAACACCTATGGAACATGTCCATCAAGTTTGATTTAGGTCAAGGACTTGATTTCATAAAGGATCGCACAGTTTGGAGTTCATTGGACAAAATGTCAACTGTGCACAAAAGTCAACTTTGACTTTTTGAGATTTTTCACAATTATGGTTCTTTGACCCTAAAATGATGTCAATGTGTGATTGGAATCATCATTCATCAAGAAAAATCAAGAAAAGTGGGATAACTTGTAAACGGGGTAACCATAAAAACTTAGAAATTTTCTAAGTTATGGAACAAAGTGGCTAGGGTACCAACTTTGGAGCATCATATCTCCTAAACCACAAGGCCACTTTTCCCCATTCAAAGCTGGATTTGTAGCTCTCATGACCCTCAATAAAAGCTTCAACTACCACACATTCCAATTCCCCATGGATTTTAAGTTATGGAATGGCCAAAATCACAAAAAGTGAAAATGTCACTTTTTTCCAACACTTAGTAAAATTTTCACTAAGTCAGAATCTGTTTCACTTTTTTCAAAATGTAGGGGCATTTTTCACTTGGTTCCAAAAAGTATCAAAACAAACTATGATCACACATATGTTGTATCATATAAGGGCTTTCCAAAATGGCCAAGAACTCCATGAAATTCCACTTGAGCCATGAGATATGACCATGCCAATATGCCTTGCTGCAAATAGTCTTGGCAAGGCATATTTGGGTATTTTGCTCGATTTTCCAAATTTGTTCAAATGACAAACATGTCTATCCATCTGAACACCTCAGTGAGGGACCAAGGAGGGACAAACATTGATCTCAAGCCTCCCAAGTCTTTGGAACTAAAAATAGCATGCCCACCCTAGAAATCCCTAAAGAGGGGACAAGACTCCAATTTTGTTTTGGAGCATTCAATGGATGCACCAAGGTGGCATGGGCTGAGCCTCTTCCAACTGAATTCAATCAAGACATATCCAAGACCAAGGGAACCAGCAGCCTGTGCCCTAACCTCTAGTCAATGGCTAGATGAGACTTGGATTCCCGTTGATCAACATTGGTCAAACCTCTGCAGCAGTTGCCATTCACTATTGCTTGCAAAACAAACTTGTTGCACTATAAATAAACATCATTTGTGATCAGTTTGAGTACACCAAAGCCATCAAACAGATGCTTTCCTCAAAATCTCTTCCTTCACTCCAAATTTGCCTTCCAAAGCAAGTTACTATCGGGTTTTGAGTTTGAGAGCTATTCCAACCAAACCAATCACACACACACACACACCTCATAAACATCATATAGAAGTGATCTAAACACTCACATAACATCTGGAACACCAAAATCACAAAATCACCAGCCAACTGCTCAAGCTTTTAGCAGACTTTCAATTGAGGTGCCATATCAAGTTTCAGCTCAATTCAATCCACTCCAAGCATCCAGACACACTCCATAGCACCTAGGGAAGCTGTCCATATCCTTGGAACCAAGCTGTAACACCTCTAACACAAAACACGATCACCAGCTGCAAGAGGTAAGCATGAGCTCTTCTAACTCTATGATCCATGCATATTTTGCTGCACAATAATTTGGCCATATGTTCATAATCATGCATAGAGTGTTTACCCTCAATCAATTGCTTTGTTTGAATCGTGTATGGAATTTCTGAGCCTTCATGCAAATTTTAGGGTTCTTGAGGTTTCTCTTTGATTTCTTATTCCATGCTTAAAATAAATGAAATTAAAGACCATAGACATGATCGTGAGGTGAAAACAAGTAGATTGATATATAGATTGCATGATAGCATCAAGTATTTAGTGAGATTGGATAGAAAACGCAAATCTGCAGAAACAGAGGGTGGCGTGTGTTCTTGCCATGTTCTTGGCGCCCTTTTTGAAAATTCAAATATTTGAATTTTGTAATTTTATTTAATTGATTCAAAAATTAATTTCTCTCTGAATTTTAATGATTTTGAGTTGATTCCCTTTTTAATAATTCACAAAAATGTTAAAATATTTTATTTTGCCAAAAAATCCCATAAATATTATTTATTTCTTATATTTGATATTTTTGCAAAGAATTAATGTTTTATTTGTTTTTAACATTTGAAATATTTGTTCCTTCTTGATTTTCCAAACTTAATTGATTTCCAATCATTTTGTGGATATAAATATGATTTTTCAAACATTGATCCAAGATCACAACTTGTTTTTTATACATGTTTGATAATTTTGATCATTTTAATTAAGTTTTTATTTACTTAAAACACATTTTGAAATTAATTTAGGGTTTTGATCTTAATCACCCTAAACAAATCATTTTCAAACACTTTGGGCCTCTAATAGAGTGTAAGATCCAATCCCTCTTAGAAACTAAAATAATTTGGGCCTCAGTGTATTGTATAAGTCCCGATACCATCAAAAAGTTCGGCGCGATCGTCGCCTTTTTTAGATAAAACCTTGGGCCTCTCCTTGAGCTGTAAGCCCCACCACTTGTATAAAAATAACCATATTGTGCCTCTAATTGAGTGTAAGACCCAATCCCCTTTTAAACAAAACCATTTTTGGGCCTCAGACATTGTATAAGTCCCTATGCGTTAAAAGGAAAATCTCGGCGCAATCGCCAGTTCAAAAACAAATCAACTGGGCTTCTCCTTGAGCTATACCATCCATCTTTATTCATTGGGCCTCTAATAGAGTGTAAGACCCAATCCTTTTTGAAAACCAAACCATTTTGGGCCTCAGTCATTGTATAAGACCCACTGTGTTTTCAAAAACCTCGGCGCGATCGCCGTTTTCAAACAAATAACCAAAACCCTTCTGGGCCTCTCCTCGAGCTGTAAGTCCCATCCCTTGTGCAAAAATAAATATTTGGGCCTCTAGTAGAGTGTAAGACCCATCCCGTTGTACATAAAAACTTTTTGGGCCTCAGTCACTTGTATAAGTCCCTACACAAATTCAAAACAACAGTGCAACCACTGATAAAACCTTGGGCCTCTCCTTGAGTTGTAAGCCCCAATAATCTTTTCAAAGCACTTTCTCCTTTGATTTAGAATATAATATTGTTATCAAAGCTTTCTTTGTTGAACAACTAACCCAACAGCATGGAAGCTCTACAACCGAGTAAGTGTTTACCCGCTTTCATTTACCGCTTTCATATGTATTTAACTGTATTGTGGGGCTGTTTCACTGTAAGTCTTCTTTCATAAACTGTTATATACTTGTCAAATATCCCCTGTATAATACTAGTATAGTTATTTAGAGTTTTCCCCGGCAACTACGTCTAGCACTAGGTAAAGCCCTGTTGGTCACTCTTAAATACAAGCAAAACTAGATCCCCATAGGATTTCCAGAAACAGTCTTCCCTCCTCCTGGGGTTAAACAATATGGAGACGTGAAAGGCAGCATTCTCGGTGAACCCTTTCTCAGATTGTCACCCTTAGAAATTGTCAAAGAAACTCTAACTCCCTAGAGATGATCTTTTCTCCGTGAATGGCATCTCTTGAGTTTCTTCCAAATTCTCAGACTTTCCTGGCTTGATCTATTCTCGGTGAATGGCATGTATTGAACTTCTCAGGGTTTGGGGACCCACAGGCTTCTTAAAAGCATCCCCGCCTCCTCTTGGGCGTTGTACAAGGACCCTTCGGGTTCTTACAAGCTCTCATGCCTTCTCTTGGGCTTAGTACAAGGACCTAGAGACCTCTACAGGTATAGGAACAGAACCTAGTCATCAATTTGCTAGAGCTGTCTTTCTGGGTCAAGTGCCAGACCAGTTAATGGGTTAACCTTCATCCCTTAATATACCAGCCTTCTCTTGGGCATCATTCAAAGATCATTCACTATCTGAGAATCTATTTCTCAAAACACCAATAGACTTGGACAGTCTCAATACCCGTGGGATCCCATTTCCTTAAAGAACAGGAAATAACCCTGATCCTCTGATCAATGCCAAAGCACTACCTTACCTATAATCTTTCTCTTTATAAGAACTGATTTTCTCTTTTATCCAACACACTGGGCCTGTCACTCAACTGAAACACTCACCAGCACAGTTATCCTCCTCTTGGGATTTGTACAAATTATTCTCCCCAGCGGAGCTAACCTTTTCAGACTCTCTTGTTGAGTCACCAACTTTTAGCCTCCATCTCGGGCTTCGTACGAGATATAAAACACTCTCTTATTAGGTATAAAAGACTCTCTCGTTGAGTCACCAACTTTTAGCCTCCATCTCGGGCTTCGTACGAGATATAAAACACTCTCTTATTGAGTATAAAAGACTCTCTCGTTGAGTCACCAACTTTTAGCCTCCATCTCGGGCTTCGTACGAGATATATAACACTCTCTTGTTGAGTATAAAAGACTCTCTTGTTGAGTCAACCACTTTTAGCCTCCGTCTTGGGCTTCATACAAGACACATATAAAACACTCTCTTGTTGAGTATAAAAGACTCTCTTGTTGAGTCAATCACCTTCAGACTCTCTTGTTGAGTCAACCTTTTTTAGCCTCCGTCTTGGGCTTTATACAGGACAGATAAAAGCACTCTCTTGTTGAGTCAGTACTCTCTTGTTGAGTTAACCCTTTTAGCCTCTATCTCGGGAATCGTACGAGACAAATAATAAATACCCTCTTGTTGGATCAATAGCCTCCTCGTAGGCTTTGTATAAAGAAAACCCCGGTTGAGTCAATCAACCTTTTAGCATCAAAGTCATGCCTTGCTCACAGGACACAAACATCAACAACTCCTCTTTAGAGATGACAAATTCTCTCTCGGCATAAACCATTTAGCTTCACATCTTGGGCTTTGAACAAGATACAAATAGACCCTTCAGCTTCACATCTTGGGCTTTGAATAAGATACAAACCTCTTTAGCTTCACGTCTTGGGCTTTGAACAAGACACCAAAACATCTCTTTCCTCCCATAGAATATGAGGAACTACGATCGCTCTGATTTCCCTGTTTCGGGAATACGTAGGCATAAGATTTCAAAATATTAGCTAGCATACTAATCATAAAAACCCATATATCAACCCCAAAAGCACCAGATCCTAACATCTTACCAAAAACCTCGCAAATGATCCATACATTCGAATCTTAACAAAATAAACCAAAGAAAGGCCCCACATCTACAAAGCATCTGCAACCTAACAGACCGCTGTTTAAACTCAGTATGCAAGCAGGGTTAATTGGAGACATCTATTTCCCTTCCTTAATCAGCTCAATAGGATAAAAAATGAATCGAACTGTAGTACCCAAGCGATCGTGACTCAGGACCACAAAAATTGCGCTACACCATCGAGTACGATGGACGCGAGGGGGTGCTAATACCTTCCTCTCGCGTAACCGACTCTCGAACCCAGACTATGGTTGCGATGACTATGTCTTTCCCTTTTTAGGTTTTCTTCTATCGTTTTCTTTTCCCGTTTCGGGATAAATAACGTTCGGTGGCAACTTTTCTATTTTTTTCCGCCGGTTGTTTTTCGCAGTTGCGACAGAAGGGTCACCTATCAGCCTTAATTTATGAAAAAAAGAAGCTTTAGATTATTAAATCACCTTCTCTAAGAAGGACGTTACTAGTATCCATCCCTATGATAACGACACCATGATCATAAATGTGAGGTGTGATGATTGGTAGATTAAGAGAGTGCTAATTAATTAGTGGATTTTTGTTGACATCCTCAACTGTTATGGTTTTGAGAGACCTTCCTTGATCTAGATGATCTCAATGCTTTCCAAGGCCTTTCTGGTAGAATTCTCAGGCGAACAAGTACAGGTAAAGTTTCACATCACGATGAACACCATATTCGAGGTGGAGGATATCATAAGCATAATCAAGGTAAGATATCTTGTTATAGACTCCCATTCCTCATATAACATAATCATAGGGCAAATTTATTTCAACCTCTTTTGAGCCGCCTTGTCTACACTATACATGTGCATGAATTACTCGTTGCCCAATGGTTGTGTTTTCTTAGTTAGATTATTAGTTGGATTAGTTAACGCATGTTAGAACCTCTACTGATTGTACAATTTATTTCAAAGACATCAATCATTTAATGGGGTGGCACACTTTTCTCTTGCTGGTGCATGGATTTTTAATGAGGCACCCCATGTTTCTTTATAAGTTTTGGTACACTTTTATTCTTATTTTCCAGGAGTTAATGACTGGAGTTTAGAATTGGGTTTCATATTTCGTCCCCATTTCCAGAATTTAAATCAATTGCATTAACAAGTAAATAAAATAAATGAACACAATTATTTAATCCTAGTTCACTGTTAACGAAGTTACTCCAGTCCACCCCTCAAGGTGATTTCGCCTTATCACAAGGACTTAATCCACTAATAATCAACATGATTACAACCCCAATGGAAACCCTCCATTTCCTTCTTGAGAATCCTGGAATTCATTCGCCTCTCAAGGAAATATCCACTAAGCTGTTAGAAACACGCTTAGTCTTCTCAAGCTTCCTGGTCTTCACTCGACCGCTCAAGGAAAAACCTCCAAGCCGCTAAACCACGACTTGGCCCTCTCGAGCATTCTGGTCACCATTCGACCGCTCAAGGAACATGACCTTTTTCAAGGATTTTTGTTGTGCACTATATATTCTTCTTACAAGATGATTACATAATTGAAGTAAATAGCAATTTGTGAGCAACAAGTCCTTGCTTCCTAATACATAAACTATCTAAAAATGAATCTCTAAGAGATTATAAAGCTCCCTAGTTCTGTATTTGATTAAAAGTTTTCTTATTGAGCATTGCGGCTTCTTATCATTAACTTTAAGCTTCTTTACTTCTTTCTGAGTAGTTAATGCTTCTTCAAGCTTAACTATCAAGATCAACTAAGTTACTATGCTTCACTTATTGATGTTTCACTTGATGAGTTCCACATGGCTTTACCATGTTGCATCGTTATGCGTTCTTCATCATTCTGCTTCAGCTTTTTCTCCATTGAGCATTCTTCGTTTAAGCTTCAGCTTGCAGCATCTTGTACTCCTTTCTTGAGCATATAATGCTTTTTTCAATTCAACCATCAAGTTCAACTAAGCTACTATACTTCACTTATAATGTCTCACTAGAGTAGTTTCATATGGTGTTAGCATATTCATCGTTTGTGCACACTTGTAGTAGCAGCTTCATCTTTGCTTGCTACATGTTGATTTGTTTGTTGTGTTGAGTGATAATCCTTTGTATGAACAACAATCAACAATATTTTATCTTTCTCCCTTGTGATCAATGGTTGCTTCAGCTATAATCTATGAGCTTCTAGCCATGAGCAACATATCTTCAAGCTTCGAAGTCTTCAATTTATAGAGGAGGAGAGAATAGATATATTGAGGGGTATTCTTGGAAACATATTCCAACAGCAATATCCCAACGTTCACATGAAGGAATGGTCAACATCACTGTGCAAAAAGCAGCTCCTGTGCCACCTTCTCGAGGTAGAGGATACCGAGTTTTAATACTGTTATATTCAGATTAAAACCATTATGATCTTCAGCCTTCTAGCATCTTCAGAGGCTTCAGATATTGACTTGATGAAGCGTGTTGTAGAAGAGTCATTCTTTGTGTAGTCTTCAGAAACTCAGTCTTTAGAATTCCAAGATATTTGTTCAGCAGAATCTATCTTGAGAATCTTCAGCACTCATTCTTTTAGAAGCATAATCTTCAGAGTCTTCAGAACTTGTTCCTTCAGAACCTTATCTTCAGAGTCTTCAGATTTCATTAAACATGTTCTTTGTCTTTAGAGTCTTCTTCACTTCGTCTAATCAGAATCTTGTCTTCAGAAACTCTTCAGAACTTAATCTTCGCAAAATGTTTCTTCAAAATATTCAGAGCTTGTTCACAAGAACCACGTCTTCAGAATATCTAGAACTTGTAAAATTAGAAGCGTATCTTCATTAGAAACTCTTGTAGACCTTTCTCATAAAGTCTTAATTAGAATGTCCAGAACTTACATTTATTAGAACAGTTGTCTTAGAAACATTCATGAATATTGACTTTACTTTGTACACACACATATGTTTTCTTCCAGAGTGTTGATAATGGAGTCTGATGAAGTCACACGCCTTCTTATCAGAGTCAGAATCATATCGGCAATAGCCACACACTAGACAAAAATTATATCATACGGAATTGTTCTCTTAGATAATATGTGCAGTTATCATCAAAACTTAAGGGCCAGATGTAGAACCAAATCTTGTTCTTACAATCTCCCCCTTTTTGATGATGACAAACAATGCATTTTGATAGAGCAATTTGTATAGGGTAATCACCACAAATCCACAGAGTTAGAGATAAGCTTAACAGGCTCCCCCTGATTCTGTTACTCTCAAAATTCATTTATGCTTGTTCAAAGTCTCCCCCTGATCCCAAGACTCATAAAATGATTTTGAGGTAGAATCATGTCCATAAAAGAAGGATTACTTCTCAATGACGTCTCATCAGAATCTAACTAGAATTGGCTGGTCTTCATCTCAGAACCAAGCTTACTATCAAAATACTGTAGACGTATCAGAACCTAATTTATCTCGTCATACTTGATGTCTTGCATTATATATATATATATATATATATATATATATATATATATATATATATATATATATATATATATCAAAAATTGGTAGATACTTTCTTATATGCCACACATCATGTATCAAAACCAAATCTTCAATAACTTAGCACAGATGATCAACAGGTGCATATATCCTTAAGTCATTTTATGGTTTAGAAACCAAATATTTTCTTTTATGACTATGAATTAATTTCATCTACTAAAATTTCACATTCTTTCAACGCTATATTTTAGATACCATATGATGTTTGTATACCATCGAATTTTAGATACCAATTGAATCATCTTTCAGAAAGTTAACAACTTCTGACAAGTTTTGGGTATCAGCACGAAATTCATAGACATCTTTTGTTTCTGATAACTTAGTAATCAACACTAGATATATTATCAGATCAGGCTTGTTTGGTATTCTTTTTTCTTGTACACGTCTTCTGATATAAAATATCTTCTGATAACTTATCAAATACAAGTTATGTATTCTGATATATCATAGCTTCTGATATGTCTTAAATTCTATCTTTTGATAACTTGTTCTAACATACAGTGAACTTTTGCGAAGTTCCTGATCAATTCTTATACATGTGGTTAGAAGTAAAACATATTTAACATATTTAATTATATTTGGGATGAGATTCTTTAGATTGTATATCAAAATCATATATCACTTTCTCCCCCTTTGTCAGAAATCAAAAAGGTGTAGAAACTAAATTGACATGATCATATGAAAAAGAAAATTTCATTAATATTTAGAAAAAGATTAAAACAGAAGACGACAGATACAAAACATACTTAGACCTAATGACAAAACCTAAGAACAAGGAAACTCGTCTCGATAAGGAGAATCACCATCTGTATTCAAAAATCCATGATATTCTATTGATTGTTGATGGTTCCTAAGTAGTTCATAGGAGAGCACCAGTCAAGAGCAAGTTTTTCAGTCATTCTAGTTTGCTTAATTTTTGTAACTATTCCTTGTAGATCAAGAATATGAGAGATGACTCTACTGAAAGGAATCAGAAACGATAACTCCTCTCTGGATGAAAGAATTTCTTCTTTCAGATAGTTGAACATGGATTGAGGTAGATTGATCTTGATCTTGGAGATTAAGAAGATGAAAAGCATATCCATTGCAGAGATCCATCCTGTTCCTTCTTCTTTCGGCCTTAGATTTGTTCCCATGATTTGGCACCATACCTTTGCCATAGAGGAGAGAGTAGAGGTACTGGCAGCAGGTTCTTTCATGTCCATATATAATATGAACATGTTTAGCATAGATGTTGTTTCCTCTGTATTCTTCAACTGTTTTTCCATCTTCCTTGCACTCAATAGCTTGAGAGATGATTTTAGTTTGATCATGACAGGAAGACCAGAGACAACAGATAAGATAACCCAATCATTAGACTCGGGATGAAGCACACTGGCATTTTCCCAAAATTCTTTTACAAGAGTCGGATAGATTGGTCCAGAAAGCATTTCAAAATATTTTTCCTATTCCTGGAAGTAAATATCTGAATAGATTTTGAAAAGATTATTTTCCAGTAAGTTTTTAAAATCAAGAGATTTTTCTTTCACAAGTTCTAAGTCAGAAACTCCTTTAATGGTTTTTTAAGACATGATAAAGATAATGGAAGAAGAGGAAGAGACGAGGATTATGAAGGTAGCACAATTTAGAGAAAGGATGGAGTGACCAGAGCTGATGAAGAAGGATTAAAATATAGGGAAGGAAGACAAAGAGTTAAAGATAATTAGAGGAGATAAAGAGACTCGTAACACGTGAAACGAAAAGAAATTTCGACTACTGTTATTTCCAAAGCGTTTGATAAAATGATAAGTTAATATGCTTAATAAATGACAAGAGTAGGAGACCCATACAAACACTAGGTTTGGGGAGAAACAGAGAAGTCACTCAAAGAGGAATGAGTTCAGGATATCTGACAAAAGGTAAGGTGACATGATTTTTAATATCCTGTATCAAAGATATTCTCATTACCATAGTTGTCCCATCAGATACTAGGTGTGATACAAGTAATACCAAAAAGTTTGGTTGACATATCAACCTTTCGTATCATGATGACCAATAAATGCATCACGCTTTTCAATTTCCAATGGTTAAAAACATTTACCGATAGACAAGTGTTTTATTTTGATTACTTAAGAAATGAAGGGACCTTGCTAGTCACAAATATCTGACATCTCAGTAGTACAGCAAATGTCACTAAGCACTAGAAATTTAATTTTCTATTCTGGAGGTTGGATTTAGAGATGGATCTTTCCATTTGATGTAGAACTAAATTCTCATGCGGAATGGAAACAAGTTTAATTTCAGTAAGGAAATCTTGAAAAAGATATTATCCAACAAGGATTTTTTCTTAAAGATTTTAGAAATTGAATTCCTTCTGATATTGTCTCTTGAAACGTATTTCTCTAGAATATAAGAATATATTTCTAGACTATTTAAAAATTAAATAGTAAAGGTTAAAAATACATTACTCATTGCTTCCGTAGATTCCAGCTTCTGATGTTGATACTTCTTCAGAATCAGTAAGTGTTCAGCTTCCGTGGCAGTTGACTTATTGACATCATTTCTAGCTGGATCACTAGAATCATTTCTTCTTCCATTGTCTTCTTTCTACTGCAAACTTCATAGGAATCTTTAACATTGAGCAGAGACATGTTTATCTTCATGGCTTCCTTTCTGAAGGGTGAGAACATCTCTTCTGACGTTGGTTTCACCTTTGATTGTTGAAGAAGAACCAAGTTATTTCTCTAATTTTCACCTTAGAATCATCCATCTTCTATCTTCAACAAAGATCAGAAAGCAACTTCTTCAAGAAGGCTTATTTCCAGAAGACCAAAAGTTTCTCAGCTTAAACACAAACCAATGAGCATTTATGTGCTAAAGAGACTTGTTGGAATCTTCTCACATCATCAGAATTCAATCATTGAATAGATGTTGATCTTTACCAGATGCAGATATCATCAAACAAAAATCTATTTCCTTTGAAGGTTTGAATGATAATCTTGTTCTTACTAATTTGATCTTTTTGAACCAGAAACAATTCATCAGAAGGTATGTCTTTCCTTTCTTAGAAAGTGTGAACTTTGATGACTTCTGATTAAGCATCTTCTGATCTGATACTTCTTACACATCTCTATTTCCTTCATCATAGAGAAGATAGTTTCTAACTTTGTGTTCTTCTACTAAGCTTTAGTTTCTGACTTCCAAGTTTACCATCATGTAGCGAGCGATTTTGGACGTGGT
Organism: Lathyrus tuberosus; assembly: GCA_022829125.1. Lineage (NCBI taxonomy): Eukaryota > Viridiplantae > Streptophyta > Magnoliopsida > Fabales > Fabaceae > Lathyrus > Lathyrus tuberosus. Next base: position 7,115,979 of record JALAZF010000082.1, on the reverse strand, counting down.
TCTTAAGCACTGTCGCTCTGGGGTACTACAGGTCGATTCATTTTTTATCCTATTGAAGCTAGTGAAGGAAGGGAAATAGATGTCTCCACTTAACCCTGCTTGCAAACTTAGGTTAAACAGTCAAGACTGTTGGTTTATAGATGCTATTAAGATGTGGGCCTCTCCTCGGTTATTTTGTTAAGAATAGAATGTCTGGGGCTATCGGTGAGGGTTTTGGTAGGATGTTAGGATTTGATGTTTTTCGATTGATATATGGGATTTTGGGTTTTTGATTAGTATGCTCGCTAAGATTTTACAATCTTATGCCTACGTATTCCCGGAATAGGGAAATCAGAGCGATCGTAGTTCCTCCTATTCTATGGGAGGAAAAAGGTCGTTTTGGTGTCTTGTTCAAAGCCAAAGACGTGAAGCTAAAGGTGGTTTATATCTTGTTCGATGCCTAAGATGTGAATCTGAAGGGTATATTTGTATCTTGTTCAAAGTCCAAGATGTGAAGCTGAAGGGTCTGTTTGTATCTTGTTCAAAGCCCAAGATGTGAAGCTGAAGGGTCTGTTTGTATCTTGTTCAAAGCCCAAGATGTGAAGCTGAAGGGTCTGTTTGTATCTTGTTTAAAGCCCAAGATGTGAAGTTGAAGGGTCTGGGCTGAGAGAGAATTTGTCATCTCTAAAGAGGAGTTGTTGATGTTTGTATGTTGTGAGCAAGGCGCAACTTTGATGCTAAAAGGTTGATTGACTCAACCGGGGTTTTCTTTATACAAAGCCTAAGAGGAGGCGATTGACCCAACAAGAGGGTGTTTGTTATTTGTCTCGTACGAAGCCCGATATAAAGGCTAAAAGGTGATCTGATTCAACAAGAGAGTCTCTTTATACTCAACCAGAGAGTGATTTTATGTGTCTTGTACAAAGCCCGAGACGGAGGCTAAAGGGTGCTTGACTCAACAAGAGAGTCTTTTATACTCAACGAGAGAGTCTTTTATATCTCGTACGAAGCCCGAGATAGAGGCTAAAAGGTGCTCGACTCAACAAGAGAGTCTTTTATACTCAACGAGATAGTGTTTTATATCTCGTACGAAGCCCGAGATAGAGGCTAAAAGGGGTCGACTCAACAAGAGAGTCTGAAATGGTTAGGGAGGAATCATTTGTACAAAGCCCAAGAGGAGGCTGACGGTGTTGGTGACTGTTTCAGATGAGTGATAGGTCCAGTGTGTTGGATAAAAGAGAAAATCAGTTCTTATGAAGAGAAAGATTATCAGCAAGGTTGTCCCTTGGAATTGATTAGAGGATCAGGGTTGTTTCCTATTCTTTAAGGAAATGGGAAATCCCGGGGGTATTGAGACTGTCCAAGTCTACTGGTGTTTTGAGAATTCGGTTCTTAGATAGCGAAGGCACGTTGTATAATGCCTGAGAGAAGGCTGGTATGTTAAGGGATGAAGGTCTAGACTCTTTTGAAAGACTGCTCTATTAAGATGACTAGTTCCTGTTCCTATACCTTTAAGAGGCCGTCGGGACAATTTGTACAAAGCCCAAGAGAAGGCAGAAAAACGTTTAAGAAGCCGATGGGACAATTTGTACGAAGCCCAAGAGGAGGCTATCTTCATTGAGGAAGAATCATTATACAAAGCCTAAGGGGAGGTTGTGAAAACTTCTAAGAAACCGGAGGGTCCTTGTACAACGCCCAAGAGGAGGCGGGGATGCTTTTAGGAAGCCTGTGGGTCCCCAAATCCCGAGAAGTTCAAGACATGCCATTCACTGAGAATAGATCAAGCCAAGAAAGTTCGAGAATTTGGAAGAAACTCAAGAGATGCCATTCACGGAGAAAAGATCATCTCTGGGGAATTAGAGTTTCTTTGATAATTTCTAAGGGTGACAGTCTGAGAAAGGGTTCACCGAGAATGCCGCCTTTCATGTCTCCATATTGTTTAACCCTAAGAGGAGGGAAGACTGTATCTGGTAATCCTATGTAGGATCTAGTTTTGTTTATATTTAAGAGTGATTAACAGGGCTTTACCTAGTGCTAGACGTAGTTGCCGGGGAAAATTCTAAATAACTATACTAGTATTACACAGTGGATATGTGACAAGTATATAAAAGTCTGTGAAAGAAGACTTACAGTGAAACAGCCCCACAATACAGTTATATATATATATATATATATGAAAGCGGTAAATGAAAGGGGTAAACACTTACTCGGGTCAACAAAGAAAGCTTTGATAACAATATTATATTATAATTCAAAGGAGAAAGTGCTTTGAAAAGATTGTTGAGGCTTACAGCTCAAGGAGTGATTGCACTGTGGTTTTGAATTTGTACACGGACTTATACAAGTGACTGAGGCCCAAAAAGGTTTTCTGTACAAAGGGATGGGTCTTACACTCTCTCAAGAGGCCCAAAGATGTTTAAAGAACATGAATGGGGGTTATAACACGAGGGTAGGCCCAGATGATTTATTTTTAAACTAGCGATCACGCCGAGGTTTTTCTTTTAACGCAGGGGGACTTATACAATGTTTGAGGCCCAAAATGGTTTTGGTTAAAAGGGGATTGGGTCTTACACTATATTAGAGGCCCATGATTATTTTTTTATACAAGTGGTGGGGCTTACAGCTCAAGGAGAGGCCCAATTGATTTTTGTTAAAAAGGCGACGATAGCGCCGTTGTTTTGAAAATATAGTGGGACTTATACAATGACTTAGGCCCAAAAAGTGGTGTATTTACAAAGGGGACGGGTCTTACACTCTAATAGAGGCCCATGACTGTTTGAAAAAGATTTGTTCAAGGTGGTCAAAGTTGTATTTCATCGGAGTGTCTTCCTCTAATGAATTTGGCGGAGCACGACATCCTTCTGGATCACAATCTCTGTATATCATTTCGACATCTGACCTTGGTATATATCTTGGACTCTGTGCGGGATAGTAAAATGGCGTAGGCATCTCTTCCTGAGAAATATAAATGTCCTTGTTAAGATAGGACTCCCATTCTTCATCCATGCCGGAGGAGTCTCCTTCGTTGATGGTATGGACTTCTTGAGACACTGGGTGAAGGAAACCTCCACTGTGGAAGAAGTCCTGAATGGGATGAAGACTTTCATCGTTAGCAGCTGTCTGGGTACAGGTTGAGGAAAAACCCAGACCCTTCTTTGTTATATTATCAGTACGAATGACAAGCTGTCCCCATCCTTTTGCGTTGTTGCTCTCGATTACTTTGAGAGCATCTTTGTACGAGGAAATCGACATTCCTTTCTCTAATTGATCCTCATTGCTCACCGAAAACGCTTGGAACTGAGTCCCAACAACCTCCTCATGTTTTACACAAGTGGATAATGAAAGGTTACTCACGATCAAGGCTTATTCTCTACAGACCGTGACGAGTTGGTCATTCTTGACAAACTTTAGTTTCTGGTGAAGTGTCGAAGTCACTGCCCTAGCCTGGTGTATCCAAGGTCTTCCTCATAAACAAATGTATGTTGCTCGGATGTCCATGACCTGGAAAGTGACTAGGAAAGTGTGAGGACTGATAGTTATGGGAAGGTCGACTTCGCCGATAACTGTTTTCCTAGATCCGTCAAATGCTTTGACGGTGACATCACTGCCTCTCATCGGAGGTCCTTTTAATGATAGTTGCATCAGAGTGGACTTCAGCATGACGTTGAGATCCAATCCGGTATCTACCAGTACGCTGGCCAAGGCATCGTCCTTGCAGTTAACTATGATATTGAGCGCCATGTTGTGGCTTTTGCCTTCTTCTGGCAATTCGTCATCACTAAACCCCAAGTTGTTGCAGGAAGTGATGTTAGAGACGATGCTATCGAACTGTCGTATTGACACATCCTGTTCCACAAAGGCCTGCTCTAAGACTTTCTGTAGAGCCTCTCTGTGGGCTTCGGAACTGAGTAAAAGTGATAGCACTGAGATCTTTGAAGGAGTTTGTAACAACTGATCAATAATGTTATATTCACTCCTTTGGATGAGCTTCAGCATCTCATTATTGTTTTTTGAAAGGTCGGGATTACTGGATTGACCGACTGGTGGATTAGGAACTTCTGTTTGAGGTTCCTTTTCTCTGTTAGGTTCTCCAACTCCTCTGTTAAAGATTCGACCACTCCGTGTTACTCGACTGATGTCTGCAATATTCACGACGGAGGGTAATGGAGTTTCCTTTCCATTCTCAATTGTTGTTGCACCGTATTTGTAAGAGATAGCCTTAGTTGATTCATACGGTAGTGGTCCCGGTAGATAGATAACTACAGGAGCCTTCTGATTTTTCTGAATGTCGTAGGTAACTTCAATCAGTTCCTGATTAGGGACTTTCAATTCGTTAAGCAGAGGGATAATGGTACAAACATCCTCGTTCCTTTGATGATCAGAGATCACAATAACATCTTTGATCTGATCAGTGAAGTAGTCTGGCGTCCAGTTGATAGACCCCGAAACTGAATATTGTGGAATTTCTTTGCTATCCAACTGACTCTGAAGGGCTGCCCGTACGAGGTAGCATCCTTGATTACTTTCCGAGCAAACCCTACAGCGCTCATAGTTATGCGGTGGCACCTGGCCACGTCCGCTTTGAATGCACTATAACCTTACTAGGCCTGTTTCTGTTGATCGAACATCCTGACTTCGATGCCGAGTAGGGTTACTGTTAACCACACTGATTTTCTGCGTGTCTTCATCCGTATAGATCGGAAGCCACCAGTGGTTCAACAAGTGTTGCAAAGTTCTTTGAACGAGAGTGCACCCTTGGTTACTCTCGCAACATACTTTACAGATTAGATAATCATGCGAAGTGAGGAAACCGAGCTGGACTTGCTTGGCGTGTAACTCCTCCAAGCTGGTATTCATCAAGCGAATATCAAAGATTTGAACCATGTTAATCTGATAGGGATTTCTATAATGGTAGTCCTGGATCCACCCAAGATCCATCTAATGCTGGAGGGCCTCTTGTACAAAAGAGCATCCCTGTTTGTTTACCGAGCAAGTCAGACAGGAATTGTAATCGTGCCGCGGCAGATTATGATACTGGCTTTGCCTTGAGTGCATCGCCACTAAGTTGACATTTATCACACGGATGTCGTAGTTTTAAATGATGTTGGAGTTTGTATAAGTCATGTTGACACCACGAACTCGGTGCTCTTGGATCCATCCGAGATCCAATTGTTCCTGTAGAGCTTATTGCACTACAGAACATCCTTGATTGTTTTTAGAGCAGATACCACACTGGTAATAATTATGAGGTGGCACATGACCGTACCCACTCTGTCTACAATGCATCTTGACCAAGTTGTCCCTTAATAAGAGTACATCGTGAATTTGATAGCTGTTGTTAGACTCTCCCTCTATCAAATTAACTGCAGCCTTCTCATGTTGAGGTAGCGGGTTCGTGAGAACATTAGGATTCGTATCTTTGAAAGATAAGACCCCGCTCCTAACAAGCTTTTGCACGTCGGATTTGAAACTGAGGCAGTTTTCTATGTTATGCCCAGGTCCTCCTTGATGATAAGGGCAAGTCTGATCCGCTTTGAACCAAAAAGGCAGATTTTCTGGTATTGTAAGAGGAGACCTGGTTTAGACATGCCCCTTGACCATTAATAATGGAAACAGTTCTGCGTACAATACCGGTATAGGATCAAACCCTGGAGGTCGTGTAGTACGGTTTTTGTTATATGGAGGACGAGTCTGCTGAAGAGACTGTTGTGTCCTTTGCTGATATTGCTGTTGATTAGGTTGGCTCTGAGCAACCTGAGGTTGATACGTAGGGATAGGCGTGGGATTGATAGCAGGAGTTACGGCTGCTACTGGTTGATATCGCCGCCTTTGCTTTCCGAGACAGATATTCCTAATATCTTGCTCTTTTTTCTTAGGGAGAGTACTACCGTATCGTTTTGTACTACTTGATGATCCAGCATCTTTTACTAAACGTCCTTCTCGAACGGGTTCCTCAAGACGAACTCCCATGCCCACCATCTCGGTGAAGTCACTGGGCGCACTGGCAACCATTCTGTCGTAGTAAAATGAGCTCAAGGTCTTAAGAAGATCTTTGTCATCTCTTTTTCCTCAAGAGGTGGACAAATTTGAGCGGAAATTTCACGTCATCTCTGAGCACACTTCTTAAAGGTTTCCTTGTCCTTTTGTGACATGGCTCTGAGTTGATCTCTGTCTGGTGCCATATCCAGGTTATACTTGCACTATTGGATGAAGGCAGTGCCAAGATCTCTGAAAGTGGCGATCGTAGTGCGGTTTAAACCCATGTACCATTTTAATGCGGCACCGGTTAAACTATCCTAGAAATAGTGGATCAGTAGCTCCTGGTTCTTTGTCTGAGCTGACATTCGCCGAGCGTACATCACCAAATGGCTTTGAGGGCAAGAGTTACCCTTGTACTTTTCAAAATCGGGCACCTGGAATTTGTACGGAACTTTCACATTAGGGACCAAACAAAGGTCTGCGGCGTCCTTTCCAAATAAATCCTGGCCGGGAAGGGCTTGCAGTTATTTTTGCATCTCCAAGAATTGCTCCTGGAATTCCTTCATTCTGTTGTCCACACTTGTGTTTTCAACAGAAGGTATATATGGAATCTGTCCTTCTGGGACAGCGTGCACCACAGGTGGCGGTACCGTTACTACGGCAGTGAATCTTGGCGTTTCCCAAAGTTTGTAACCTTCAGGAGTTATTGTCATGCCCCTGGCATCTTCGTTTTCCCGAAGTTTGTAACCTTCAGGCCCAACGGTTTCTGCTGCAGTTCCCAGATCTTCAGTGATCGGCAGAACGTATCCTTCAGGGATAAAATTAACAGGCATGCCCCAAGGATGATCTTTCGGCATTCTGTACCTAGGATCATACTTCTCTACTATGGGCGTCGATGCAATCTTTGGGATCACAGTCCTTTGTTGTTGCATCTGAGCTTCTGCCAGAGCTTGCATGTCACTGTGAAGCTTTCTCAAGTCCTCTTTCAGAGCGTCGATTTCTTCTCTCAACTCTCTGTTCTCTTCCTCGAGATTATCCATCTTTTTCTGACGATTGGCCCGAGTATTGTACGAATGAGACAGTTTGACTCTAGAATCAAGACACAAACGTGAGATTCGTAGGGAAGGAGAATGCGTTACGTGAGAATGGTGAATGCAATGATTATATTAATTGTACATTTTTTGTTTATTCAAAGAAAACTTCGATAATTAGATTGCAAATATCAAACAGTGGGGAAACCCCGTTTTATTGAATTTAAAGGATTACGGAAATGGAAATACAGTAGATGACAAAGTGCTGTAAAAGGAAATCTAAGATTATGGATCCTGATTCCTCTCTGAGGGGAGCTCAGGTGCTGATTCTGGTACTTTCCTTTTCTTTGACCGGGGCTCTTCGGCCGTTGTCGGGTTGTCATTCCTTTGCCAAGTGAAAGGAACGAGTAAATTCCTTTGGTTATCCTGATTCTCTACAGCATGCTGCTCTAAAATATCAATCAGAGCATCCTTTTCCCTTAATAGTTGATGTAGTTTCTTGTATTCCACATTGAGAATACGGTACTTGTTCCTCCAAGACCTCTTCTCCTGTTGAACCTTGCTGAGAGTAACCTGAAGTTTTTCCGTCTCAGACATAAAATAAAGGGCAGAGTCCCTTAATGGAAGAACTTCCTGGCGAGGGTAAGGCATCCTCAGCTTGAGAGCTCTAGTTTATACCCAGTGGAGATAAGGCTCCATCGAGACACAGTCCGGTTTTCCTAGAGACTCTCTTCCTTTCCTATGAACGTGTTTCCAAGCATGCACTATTTCTTTCTTTAGTGCTCTGTCGTTTTCTCCTTCCTTGAAGAAAAGACCTTCCAGATAAGCATTTCGCGGGACATGCCTCATCGAGTATCCAAACTGACGACGGACTAAAATTGGATAATAATTGATTCCTCCCTTAGTTCATATAAGGGGTACATTTGGGAAATTTCCACAACGGTCAATGATCATGATCCCATCGTAGATTCGATTGTACCAATCGATGTCAGAGTTGGTAACAGACATGATTCTCTGTGACCAACGTAAAGTATTCTTTTGATCCCAAAATGCAGCAGACTTGGGCAAGTGGGAAGTGAACCATTTGTATAGCAGGGGTACACAACATGTGATCATTCCTCCGCTATACAAATTCCTTAAGTGTACCGAATGATAAGCATCTGCGAGCAAAGTCGGTACAGGGTTTCCAATCAGGAAAATCTTAATGGCATTGATGTCTACGAAGTTATCAATGTTGGGAAACAGAAATAACTCGTAGGTGAGAAAAACAAAGATGCTCTCAAAAGCGGCCACGTTCCCTATACTAGCAAAATATAGGGCTTTCTTTGTCAAGAACTGGGCTGGAAAACCCTGAATTCCACCCTTAGTGGTCATGTGAGTCCTGACCTCTGACTCATCCAAATAAATTGCTCTTGCAATGGTTTGATCCTTTGGAATTTCTTCCAGTCCAGAAAAAGGAGCTTGATCAGTAATGTGTAGATCAGTCAGGTAAGAGTATTCCTCCAGCGTTGGTGCTAGTTGATAATCTGGGAATGTGAAACAGTGATAGACCGGATCGTAGAACTGGATTAGTGTAGACAGGATTCCTTCAATTACATGGACCTTTAACAAGGACAGCAATCCTCCATACTTAGCTCTGAAAGCCTCAGGGTTAGTTATCATCCTAGCCAATCCTCTTAAATCCTCTAATTTTGGAACCTTGAAGGTGTACTTATGAGTTTTCCTTCTACCGAAATCCATTAGCGCAATCTTTTTCTCTGACATTTGCAATCATTGTCTTAGTTTAGTTTGAAAAAGAGAGACTAGAAGAGAAGATTTTTTTTTGTTTTAATGTTTTTTAAATGAATGCATGAATGCAGCACACAAAAACATAGAAAAAACATGGGGTCAAAGGGTCGGTGTCATGAAATCAAGGCTCTACCCCCCCCCCCCCCCCAAAGGCTTATACTGGTGATTTTTTGTACCTGTCCGCAAAATCATTGATCCCTCTAGGGATAACAACAGCAAGCGGATCGCCAACGAGCTGATGTATCCTAGAGTGGCCTTAGATGAGGGTAGTATCGCGTGACAACTATTTTCGATAGCTTCCGCACTACAAAATGGATTAATCCTACTAAAAACCTCAGCTTCTCAGATAACCCAGTCGACCACACTACTTTCAACAACCGAAGTCGTATAGGCAATGTATCTGCAAAGGGAGTCTCCACTGAGTTTGATGGTCGATCGGGGACTCTTAACCAGGATTCACTCCCCGCAAGATTACCCGCATTGCCATTACTTATCTTAGGTGTATACTCAATCTTTCCACATGCGGCATCACACGCATTCCCATTAGCAGAAATATAAACGCATATATCAATTAGGAAAAGCAGTATATATATTTGTCTTAATCATCCTAGACATCTAGTCTTAAGATCCTAACAGACAATGGCTCCCCAGCAGAGTTGCCACTTTTGTGAACTTTGAATTTCATCCGAAGAGATGGAAGAATGAATGATCGTCCCTAGTGAAGTCGCCCTTTCTATGGCGTTTCTGAACTTAAGGTTTCTACCGAAGATTGTAAGAAAGAGAAGTAAGCCCCACAGTGGGCGCCATTTTTCTATAGCGAGCGATTTTGAATGTGGTTCTTAAGCACTGTATCTTTGGGGTACTACAGGTCGATTCATTTTTTATCCTATTGAAGCTGATGAAGGAAAGGAAATAGATGTCTCCAATTAACCCTGCTTGCAAACTGAGGTTAAACAGTCAAAACTGTTGGTGTACAGATGCTATTAAGATGTGGGTCTCTCCTCGGTTATTTTGTTAAGAATGGAATGCCTGGGCTATCAGTGAGGGTTTTGGTAGGATGTTAGGATTTGATGTTTTCGATTGATATATGGGATTTTGGGATTTTGATTAGTATGCTCGCTAAGATTTTACAATCTTATGCCTACGTATTCCCAGAATAGGGAAATCAGAGCGATCGTAGTTCCTCCTATTCTATGGGAGGAAAAAGGACGTTTTGGTGTCTTGTTCAAATCTCAAGACGTGAAGCTAAAGGTGGTTTGTATCTTGTTCGAAGCCCAAGATGTGAAGCTGAAGGGTCTATTTGTATCTTGTTCAAAGCCCAAGATGTGGAGCTAAAGGGTCTGTTTGTATCTTGTTCAAAGCCCAAGATGTGAAGCTGAAGGGTCTATTTGTATCTTGTTCAAAGCCCAAGATGTGAAGCTGAAGGATCTGTTTGTATCTTGTTCAAAGCCCAAGATGTGAAGCTGAAGGGTCTGGGCTGAGAGAGAATTTGTCATCTCTAAAGAGGAGTTGTTGATGTTTGTATGTTGTGAGCAAGGCGCAACTTTGATTCTAAAAGGTTGATTGACTCAACTGGGGTTTTCTTTATACAAAGCCTAAGAGGAGGCAATTGACCCAACAATAGGGTGTCTGTTATCTGTCTCGTACGAAGCCCGAGATAGAGGCTAAAAGGTGATTTGAATCAACAAGAAAGTCTCTTTATACTCAACCAGAGAGTGATTTTATGTGTCTTGTACAAAGCCCAAGACGGAGGCTAAAGGGTGCTTGACTCAACAAGAGAGTCTTTTATACTCAACGAGAGAGATATATACCTCGTACGAAGCCCGAGATAGAGGCTAAAATGTGCTCGACTCAACAAGAGAGTCTTTTATACTCAACGAGAGAGTGTTTTATATCTCGTACGAAGCCCGAGATAGAGGCTAAAAGGGGTCGACTCAACAAGAGAGTCTGAAATAGTTAGGGAGGAATCATTTGTACAAAGCCCACGAGGAGGCTGACGGTGCTGGTGACTGTTTCAGTTGAGTGACAGGTCCAGTGTGTTGGATAAAAGAGAAAATCAGTTCTTATGAAGAGAAAGATTATCGGCAAGGTTGTCCCTTGGAATTGATCAGAGGATCAGGGTTGTTTCCTGTTCTTTAAGGAAATGGGAAATCCCGGGGGTATTGAGACTGTCCAAGTCTACTGGTGTATTGAGAAATCGGTTCTCAGATAGCGAAGGCACGTATGATGCCTGAGAGAAGGCTGGTATGTTAAGGGATGAAGGTCTAGACTCTTTTGAAAGACTGCTCTATTAAGATGACTAGTTCCTGTTCCTATACCTTTAAGAGGCCGTCGGGACAATTTGTACAAAGCCCAAGAGAAGGCAGAAAAACTTTTAAGAAGCCGAAGGGACAATTTTTACGAAGCCCAAGAGGAGGTTATCTTCGCTAAGGAAGAATCATTATACAAAGCCTAAGAGGAGGCTGTGAAAACTTCTAAGAAGCCGGAGGGTCCTTGTACAACGCCCAAGAGGAGGCGGGGATGCTTTTAGGAAGCCTGTGGGTCCCCAAATCCCGAGAAGTTCAAGACATGCCATTCACTGAGAATAGATCAAGCCAGGAAAGTTCGAGAATTTGGAAGAAACTCAAGAGATGCCATTCACGGAGAAAAGATCATCTTTGGGGAGTTAGAGTTTCTTTGACAATTTCTAAGGGTGACAGTCTGAGAAATGGTTCACCGAGAATGCTGACTTTCACGTCTCCATATTGTTTAACCCCAAGAGGAGGGAAGACTGTATCTGGTAATCCTATGTAGGATCTAGTTTTGTTTGTATTTAAGAGTGATCAACAGGGCTTTACCTAGTTCTAGACGTAGTTGTCGGGGAAAACTCTAAATAACTATACTAGTATTACACAGTGGATATGTGACAAGTATATAAAAGTTTGTGAAAGAAGACTTACAGTGAAACAGCCCCACAATACAGTTATATATATATGAAAGTGGTAAATGAAAGCGGATAAACACTTACTCGGTTGTAGAGCTTCCATGTTGTTTTGTTAGTTGTTCAACAAAGAAAGCTTTGATAACAATATTATATTATAAATCAAAGGAGAAAGTGCTTTGAAAATATTGTTGAGGCTTACAGCTCAAGGAGTGATTACACTGTGATTTTGAATTTGTATAGGGACTTATACAAGTGACTGAGGCCCAAAAAAGTTTTTTGTACAAAGGGATGGGTCTTACACTCTCTCAAGAGGCCCAAAGATGTTAAAAGAACATGAATGAGGCTTATAACACGAGGGTAGGCCCAGATGATTTGTTTTTGAACTGGCGATCGCGCCGAGGTTTTTCTTTTAACGCAGGGGGACTTATACAATGTCTGAGGCCCAAAATGGTTTTGGTTAAAAGGGGATTGGGCCTTACACTCTATTAGAGGCCCATGATTATTTTTTTATACAAGTAGTGGGGCTTACAGCTCAAGGAGAGGCCCAATTGATTTTTGTTAAAAAGGCGACGATCGCGCCGTTGTTTTAAAAATACAGTGGGACTTATACAATGACTGAGGCCCAAAAAGTGGTGTATTTACAAAGGGGACGGGTCTTACACTCTAATAGAGGCCCATGAGTGTTTGAAAAAGATTTGTTCAAGGTGGAATCAATCAAAACCCTAATTTCATTATTTTAAAAGTAAATTCTTCCATAAAAATTATAAAATACCAAATAAGCTTGAATAAACAGCTTGTGATTTTTGGTTAAGGCTTGAAAAATGAGGTTTTAATCACAAGATGATTTAAAACTCATTTGGTTTTGATTTTCAAGATGAATATTCACTTTTAAAATGTTGAAAACAATTAAAAATTAATATATTCACAAAAATACTAATTATATTAAATAATATAAACTTAATTTTTTTGTGGAATAAAATATTTCGATATTTTTGTGACTTTTTCCAAAAAGAACCAATCATAAATAATTAAAATTGAGAGAGTTATTAATTTTTAGAATCATTAAAAATAATAAGAAAAACAATAAAAAGTGGATAAAATAGCAAAAAGAGGATATGGGGTGAGGGGGATTCGAACCCCAGACCTCTTGTGTATAGGACGCGTGTAACGTCCCGATTTGTTTAAATTGTATTTATTTATTTCATTTATGTGAATTTTGAGAAATGTGTGAATTTATTGTATTTTACCTGCTAATTGAGTTAATTGGTTAATTTCCCTGATAGGTAAAATATTTGCAATAAATTATAATTTCTTTTCAACTTTTATTTCCCGAAATATATTTCATCGTTGTTTATGTTTTATCGCATTTTGAGAGCATTTGGGAGATATTTGGGCGTAAGGGCAAAATGATCAATTGATAAGTTAGATATTTATATAAATAGAGAATGGAGAGAAAGGAAAAGAAAAGAAAGAAAAGGGAAAGAAGAGAAAGAGAAGAGAAGGAAAAAGAGAGAAGAGGAGAAAGAGGAAAAAAGAAGTAACTCCGTTTCAATCGCGAATAATCGGGTAAGGGTGAGAAGTTTCGATTATATCTTGCTTGTATATGTATATGTGTATGTTTTCTTGGATTGTTTTGGTTATTTTCTTCTAGTTTTCAATTAGGTTGGTTTATGAACAATGAGTGGGAATCGATGTTTGGACGGTCAAAAGTCGGAATAAATTGCGTAGTATAGTCGGGTGATGATATGATTTACTCGAGTAAACTTGTTGGTATGTTTCCATAGGTGTTGATTCAGTTTTGGGGTGTGAATGTATTGATAAAATTATGTTTTAAAATATTTCAAAAATGTAAAATGTGTTGGATGACTTTTTAATGGTGAAAATATTGTAGTATTTTGAATTCTGAGACCGGGGCTTTTTACAGAATCGAAATCGGAGGTCGGGAAGGCATTTAACGGTCGAAAACTGAGTTTTTAGCAGAATCTGCGCATTCATGCGCTAACCCCCAGAATTATGCGTCGACTCATGATCTTCGTGTGCTGACCCGGGCGAAATTCCCAGGTTTATGCGTTGACCCCCAGCAGCATGCATCGACTCATGATCACAGAATTTTCCAAAATGTCAGATTTTGTTTTCTTCATAACTTTTGAACCGTAAGTCCGTTTTGACCCCCGTTCAAAGCGTTGGAAAGCTAATGAAATATTATTTCTATCAAAAATGGTTTTGAGGGCAGTAGATGATTTATTTAAGTCGTGGTTTTGTGAAAGTGTGGTGTTGTCGGATTTTTACCGTCGTAATTGTGTGCGATTGGTGTGTTATCATGTGATATGCTTTTGATATATAACGTATAGCTTGTGTGCTGTTATATGATGTGAATGCATGTGATAATGATGTTGTTGTGTGGTAAAATATATTGTTTTATTGAATATCAATGTATGTTGTTATGATTTTTTGTGGGATTGTTGTGGTTGATGGTGAGTAATTCTTGATATGAATTGATATGAGTGTATATGCTAAAATGCTAATTGTTGTGGCTTGTGGATTGATGAAATGCATCGTTTATGTGAAATTCAATGTGTGTTATTTGGTGGCCTTATGGCAAGTAAATGCATTGTTTGAATTGATTTCCAATGCATGAATAATGATGATGAGATGACCCATATTGTTGATTTGTGAAGATACATTTGATTGTCATGAGTCCTTGTATGCCAAGCATCATGATATGCATCTTGTGATGTCGTGTACCCTAGTGGGTGTGACCTACGAAACGGTTCCAGAGGGAATCCGCTATAACATCGCGTGCCTTATACAAAGAGGTGTGAGCGATTATTATAGACGATCGTTTGCCTTATACAAAGAGGTGTGAGCGATCAGGTCGTGTGCCTTATACAAAGAGGTGTGAGCGATCCATGAACGTCGTGTGCCTTATACAAAGAGGTGTGTACGACGGGGAATCATCGTGTGCCCGACGGGGAGTTACACTAAGTAACAAGCGATGAATCCAATAGTTCCTGAGTGAACTAATGATGAGAATGATGGATCGATGGTAGCGCATTTGTATAGAGTTGTTGTGTCGGTCTCTTTGCATTTGCATAAATCATGAATGGATTGATTATGTGTGGAAAATCATGAATGGATTGATTATGTGTGGAAAATCATGAATGGATTGATTATGTGTGGAAAATCATGAATGGATTGACTATGTGTGGAAAATCATGAATGGATTGATTATGTGTGGAAAATCATGAATGGATTGATTATGTTTGGAATTTGTGAATTGATTGATTATGTGTTGAGCTTGTGATAGTATTGGTGATTTGATATTCATTTGTGATAAATGCATTGGTTATGGATGATATGTTTTATGTATAGACATATGATATGTTTTGTGGGGATGTTGTATATTACAATGATTGTATTAATTATCTATGATATGCTATATATGAATATATGTGATGTGGTGGTGTGTTTCCATATGTCATAACTTTAGTATGCATTATGTGCGAATATGTTATGTATTTGTGGCATGCTATATGTATTAGTATGTGATACTTGTGGTGAGAATAATTATGCATGTGAATTTATATGTGTTTGCATATTATTATGAAATCTTGATTTAGTTGTTATTTCTCACCCTTCTGCTGTGGTTTGTTGCTCTATGAGGCAATTGCAGATTAGTATCTTGGAGGATTTTGTGAAGCTTAATTCTCCATCCTTTTGTCGGTCTGTCTGCTCTGATACGTAACATGGGAGTCGGGGAACTCTTTTGTTATATATGTATACATTTGTTGGATCTATTTTGTATTACCTTTGTATGAATATTTTGATGTTATAAAATAATTTATTTTGTAAAATAAGTCAGTTATGGATCTTTCCGCTTTATTCCATAATTGAACTTTCCTTTTGTTGGAAACCGTTTCCCTTTTTGGGTTATTCCATTTTGTGTTATGTATCAAATTTATGAGCAGGAATTGTGTTTTCTTTCTTTAAATCTGGCATCCTTGTTTCTGTCTAAGAATAATAAATTTTTAATTACTCTGATTTATTTATGTATTATTTATTCGCTATGGGAATTGGGGTGTTACATTAGTGGTATCAGAGCAGGTCGGTCCGTTCGGCCAAGTTGTTGAGTCAATTGGTGTGACAGTTGAATACTGTCGGTGTTATTTGTCCATTAGTACGTGATATGTGTGTGAAACACTGTCAGTGCTTTCTGGTTTTTCTAATTCCTTGTCTGCAGGATTTAGAATGAGTTAAGTGGGGGAGAAGCTGGTGCTTCTCCAAGTTGTTTCAGGTGTGGAGCGTTGGCTCAGTGTGTTGTAGATTGCAAGAGTGTAAGTGTTGTTTAGACAGTGTTGTTCCTGGTTCCGGAGGGAATACGGAGGTAAGGTTTATGTCGACTAAGGATTTGTACCTTAGGAGTTTTATGCACAAGATGCAAGAAATGCTATTATAGTTTGGTAAAGACGGTTTATGCCCCATCATGATTGTCGGCTGTCTATTGACAAATTGAGGAACTAATCACCCTTAATCTCTTGTTGATAGTAGACGGAATTATGTTGGATGGAATAGACGTGTCTTTCCAGCTTTGATAGTATGTTTTGTGAATCGCTTGGAGCTAAGCCAGTGAGTACAGATTGTTTTGTTGAGTCGATGAAGATTCTAATATCGGAAGATGAGATGGATTAGAGGTTTTGGTATGTTGGTCCAGTTGGGAAGTCATTGAGAGAGAACGATTGGGTATCGTTAATGGTTGTTCTCAGAGAGTAGAGTCTGAACTCAAATTTGACGAAGGTGAAGATTTGAGGTTTGGATCTGCTAAGTAAGTAGAAGAGCTTTTAGGAAGTGAAACTCAGATGTTTGTTATGTTGGTGATGATAGTGTTCTGGAAATTGGCGGGAAAGCCACAGTGATGGGCCGTCAGTTGTGCATGGGTTTCATATGTGTTTTTGGATGGAACATTAGTGTGTCGACTTGGAGAGGTCTAGCATGGTTGGTAAGGAAAAGGATGATAGCATGAGGTTACGTGTTAATCAGTGAGTAGTATGGAAACTTGCGGTTGTGTTCTGGATAGCTTGAGTTTTGAATTTTGACGAATCGCGAACAATTTGAAGTTCCTTGATGGTATTACTTTTGGTTATGGGTTGAGATCTCGTGTCAGCAGAAATCTTGAGTGAGTTGGAACCCCGTAAGAAGAATTGATACGGAATGTGGTAACCAGAGATTGTTAAGCTATTTTGGATAAATTGTTTCAAGCTCAGAATGAATTTTGAAGGTTGTATATGTTATGGTTGTGGAGTATATGAATCGTATCTTCCATACTTGTTTGGATAAGTTTATAGTGATGTTTATTGGATGATATTCTGATTTATTTTAAATCAAAGGATGAGTATGTAGAGTATTTGAGGATTGAGTTACAAGGGTTGAAAGAGAGGGAGCTTTCTGCTAAATTATCGAGTGAGAATTTTGATTGCAAGAGGTTAGTTTTCGGGGATATGTTATTTCATATGAGAGTATGGTTATGGTTCCATCGGAAGTAGATGTAGTTCTACAATGAGAGACTCCGAAGTTGGTTAAGGAGATTAGAAACTTTTAGGCTCAGTTGGTTGTTACTGCAGGCTATGGAAGACTTTGCTAAGTCTGTACTTCTGTTATCTCAGTTGACTTGCAAAGGGTGAGTCGCTTGTTTTGGATGTTCGTTGTGAGTAAGTTTTGGTGAGCTGAAGTAGAAGTTGTCTACGGCTCCAGTTTTGATTCTGTGTGATCCTAATAAACCGTTTGTGAGGTATTGTGATGTGTCTTTGATGAGTTTAGTCTGTGTGTTAAGGCGAGAGGGTAAAGTCATTTCTTATGCTTACGAAAATTAAGGATTCAGGATTTCAAGATGGCTTCAGTTACTTTTGTGTTGAGAATCTAGAGGAATTATTTTGAGGGTTTTAGGTTCAAGGTGTTTGGTAATCACAAGGGTTTAGAGTACTTGTTTGGTCAGGAGGAATAAAGTAGGAGACAACGAGGATGTTTGGAATTCCTGATGAGTTATGACTTTAGCTGGAATTATCCTATTGGTGAAGTTTATGTCGTGCCTGATGAGTTAAGTCGAAAGTTGTCGTACATGTCTGTTTTGATGGTCAGAGGATTAAAATTATTTGAGCAGTTCAGAGACTTGTGTCTGGTGTGTGAGATAACACAGTAGAGTGTGAGGTTGGGTATATTAAAAGTGAACAGTGATTTTTGGCGAATATGAGAAAGAGTTAGACTTTGGACGTGAGATTGGTAGTTTTGATGGTTACGAGTAATCAGAGTGTGCAGCGAAAGCGTGATGTGGCACATTTTGTATATGCATGTGTGACTTGTAAGAGTTCATAGGTTGAACATTGTAAACATGTAGGAGTGATGAGACCATTGGACGTTTCAGAATGGAAGTGTTAGGTGAAAGGTTTAAATATTATTCATGGGCTACTATGTAGAGGGATGTTTTGGTTGTATGTTCGATTGGGGAATCGTAGCATTGTTGTAATATTATTGTGTGACAAGGATGTTAGTATTGTGGTTATGTAGAGGTTGTTGAAACGATGTTGGGTCGTGGAACTTTATGTTCTTGTTTGTGTTGTTGCCTCGTTTCCATCGGGATGGTTCGAGTGCGAGTAGCTAATTCCTTGTGGTGAATTGGAGGAGTGTTACCTATGGTGAGGGTAACGATCTTGTTGTGATCTGGTTCTAGAGGGAACCTGTGTGTTCGTAACTTGGGCTTTCTTTGAGTTGTGAGTTGGTCGTCAAGTGCATTGTATGGGCTTTGCATCTTGTCGTTGTAGTTGTCGTCGTTGTCGTGTCGTTGTAGAAGTTGTTGTTAGCAAGGTGGTTTGTCAGTTTGTGTTATTCGTGGGGTGCCTAGTGTTGGCATGGTAGTTGGTTAGTCGAATGTGAGAGTCGTATCCGGAGTTGTTCGTCTCAGTTATATTTTCGAGGACGAAAATGTCTAAGTGGGGGAGAGTTGTAACGCCCCGATTTGTTTAAATTGTATTTATTTATTTCATTTATGTGAATTTTGTGAAATGTGTGAATTTATTGTATTTTACCTGTTAATTGAGTTAATTGGTTAATTTCCCTGATAGGTAAAATATTTGCAATAAATTATAATTTATTTTCAACTTTTATTTCCCGAAATATATTTCATCGCTGTTTATGTTTTATCGCATTTTGAGAGCGTTTGGGAGATATTTGAGCGTAAGGGCAAAATGGTCAATTGATAAGTTAGATATTTATATAAATAGAGAATAGAGAGAAAGGAAAAGAAAAGAAAGAAAAGGGAAAGAAGATTAAGAGAAGAGAAGGAAAAAGAGAGAAGAGGAGAAAGAGGAAAAAATGAAGAAACTCCGTTTCAATCGCGAATAATCGGGTAAGGGTGAGAAGTTTCGATTATATCTTGCTTGTATATGTATATGTGTATGTTTTCTTGGATTGTTTTGGTTATTTTCTTCTAGTTTTCAATTAGGTTGGATTTATGAATAATGAATGGGAATCGATGTTTGGATGGTCGAAAGTCGGAATAAATTGCGTAGTATAGTCGGGTGATGATATGATTTACTCGGGTAAACTTGTTGGTATGTTTCCATAGGTGTTGATTGAGTTTTGGGGTATGAATGTATTGATAAAATTATGTTTTAAAATATTTCAAAAATGGAAAATGTTTTGGATGGCTTTTTAATGGTTAAAATATTGTAGTATTTTGAATTCTGAGACTGGAGCTTTTTACGGAATCGAAATCGGAGGTCCGGAAGGCATTTAACGGTCGAAAACTGAATTTTTAGCAGAATCTGCGCATTCATGCGCTAACCCCCAGAATTATGCGTCGACTCATGATCTTCGTACACTGACCCGGGCGAAATTCCCAGGTTTATGCTTTGACCCCCAGCAACATGCATCGACTCATGATCACAGAATTTTCCAAAATGTCAGATTTTGTTTTCTTCATAACTTTTGAACCTTAAGTCCGTTTTGACCCCCGTTCGAAGTGTTGGAAAGCTAATGAAATATTATTTCTATTAAAAATGGTTTGGAGGGGAGTAGATGATTTATTTACGTCGTGGTTTTGTGAAAGTGTGGTGTTGTCGGATTTTTACCGTCGTAATTGTGTGCGATTGATGTGTTATCATGTGATATGCTTTTGATATATAACATATAGCTTGTGTGCTGTTATATGATGTGAATGCATGTGATAATGATGTTGTTGTGTGGTAAAATACATTGTTTGATTGAATATCAATGTATGTTGTTATGATGTTTTGTGGGATTGTTGTGGTCGATGGTGAGTAATTCTTGATATGAATTGATATGAGTGTATATGCTAAAATGCTAATTGTTGTGGCTTGTGGATTATGATGAAATGCATCGTTTATGTGAAATTCAATGTGTGTTATTTGGTGGCCTTATGGAAAGTAAATGCATTGTTTGAATTGATTTCCAACGCATGAATAATGATGATGAGATAACCCATATTGTTGATTTATGAAGATGCATTTGATTGTCATGAGTCCTTGTATGCCAAGCATCATGATATGCATCTTGTGATGTCGTGTGCCCTAGTGGGTGTGAGCGACGAAACGGTTCCAGAGGAAATCCGCTATAACATCGTGTGCCTTATACAAAGAGGTGTGAGCGATCGGGTCGTGTGCCTTATACAAAGAGGCGTGAGCGGATCCATAAACGTCGTGTGCCTTATACAAAGAGGTGTGAGCGACGGAGAATCATCGTGTGCCTGACGGGGAATTACACTAAGTAAAAAGCGATGAATCCAATAGTTCCTGAGTGAACTAATGATGAGAATGATGGATGGATGGATGGTACCGCATTTGCATAGAGTCGTTGTGTCGGTCTCTTTGCATTTGCATAAATCATGAATGGATTGATTATGTGTGGAAAATCATGAATGGATTGATTATGTGTGGAAAATCATGAATGGATTGATTATGTGTGGAAAATCATGAATGGATTGATTATGTGTGGAATTTTTGAATTGATTGATTAGGTGTTGAGCTTGTGATAGCATTGGTGATTTGATATGCATTTGTGATAAATGCATTGGTTATGGATGATATGTTTTATGTATAGACATATGCTATGTTTTGTGGGGATGTTGTACATTACAATGATTGTATTAAATATCTATGATATGCTATATATGAATATATGTGATTTGGTGGTGTGTTTCCATATGTCATAACTTTAGTATGCATTATGTGCGAATATGTTATGTATTTGTGGCATGCTATATGTATTAGTATGTGATACTTGTCGTGAGAATAATTATGCATGTGAATTTATATGTGTTTGCATATTATTATGCAATCTTGATTTAGTTGTTATTTCTCACCCTTCTGCTGTGGTTTGTTGCTCTATGAAGCAATTGCAAATTAGTATCTTGGAGGATTTTGTGAAGCTTAATTCTCCATCCTTTTGTCGGTCTGTCTGCTCTGATGCGTAACACGGGAGTCGGGGGACGCTTTTGTTATATATGTATACATTTGTTGGACCTATTTTGTATTACCTTTGTATGAATATTTTGATGTTATAAAATAATTTATTTTGTAAAATAAGTCAGTTATGGATCTTTCCACTTTATTCCATAATTGAACTTTCCTTTTGTTGGAAACCGTTTCCCTTTTTGGGTTTTTCCATTTTGTGTTATGTATCAAATTTATCAGCAGGAATTGTGTTTTCTTTCTTTAAATGTGGCATCCTTGTTTCTATCTAAGAATAATAAATTTTTATTTACTCTGATTTATTTCTATATTATTTATTCGCGATGGGAATTGGGGTGTTACAGCGCGCGCCTTACCACTGGGGTGGTGATACATCCGTTGATTGAAACACAACCACAAATATACAAGACTTGCCTTGTTTTTTGGCCTGGCCCAAGGCAAGGTTTTGGTTGAAAGTGTGAAGGCCATAACTTTCTCATTTCTCCATGGATGGAGACAAAATTTATATGCATCTGGCCTAGAATTTCACAAGGAATCCAATGGTGGTGGTGTTTTTTTAAAATCATGCTCCTATTGAAAAACCCGATAGTGGTTTTGAAATAGGCCTATAATTGCATTTTATGTGCTATCTCTTGATACAGGTGTGAATTACATGGTAAATTAGTTCAAACACAACACATATAACATGTATAAGAGATGCATGATCAGTGGACCTCAAAGCAAGGCATGTTCAAAGAGTTCAAGTTGAGATGCTTACCTCTTTTTGGAGCTTTTGTGCAATCTTCCAAGTGCTTTGTTCCAGAAATGTTTTGATGTATTGAACACTCTCAAATGATCCCTTGGAAGCTTTTAGGATGGTTGGAATCAGCTGGAAACCTCAGGAATGGAAATTGGCCCTTGCAAAAGGGGCAAAAGTGGCCAAAATAGCAACTCTCTCAAATGGTGTTCCAGGTGTGTGGAACCATTTGGGATAGTTCAAGGATGATATTTGGAGTGTGTTTGAGGTTTTATCTGGTTTGGAAAGTGACTGATTTAAGACATGGCTTGAAAAATGCACAAAAAGGCCTATTTTGAGGTTTGAGATGTGACTTGGTGATTTTGGTGTTACAGGTCACTTGTGAGAGTTTGGACAGCTTAGACATGACATATTGGATGTGTTTGGATCATGAGTTGTGGTGGAATTGCTCCCTAACTCAAAAACTCAGAGTTACCTTACTAAAGAAGGCATTTTTGCCAAGAGAAAGAGATTTTGAGGAAAGCAAGTGTTGTAGTGCTTTGGTGTACTTAAACTGAGCACAAATGAGCTCTATTTATAGTAGAGAAAGTTTGTTTTGACTGCAATAGTGAATGGCAACTGCAGCATAGGTTTGGCCAATGTTGAGCAATGAGAATCCAAGTCTCCTCTAGCCATTGACTAGAGGTTAGGGCATAGGCTGCTGGTTCCCTTGGTCTTGGATAAGTCTTGACTGAATTCAGTTGCAAATGTGTCAGTGCATGCCACCTTGGTGCATCCATTAAATGCTCCAATCCAAAATTGGAGTCTTGTCCCTCTTTTAGGGATTTCTAGGTTTGGCATGCTACTTTTGGTTCCAAAGACTTGGGAGGCTTGGGATCAGAGTTGGTTCCTCCTTGGTCCCCCCCTTGAGGTGTTCAAATGGATAGAGTTGCTTGTCATTTGCCCAAATTGGGCAAATCGAGCAAAATACACAAATCTGCCTTGCTTTGGCAGTTTTCAGCGAGGCAGATTGCCATTGTCATATCTCATGGCTCAAGTGGAATTTGATGGAGTTCTTGGCCATTTTGGAAAGCCCTCATATGATACAACAACTATTTGATCACAGTTGGTTTTGATACTTTTTGGATCCAAGTGAAAAATGCCCCTACATTTGGAAAAAAGTGAAGGCAGATTCTGACTTAGTGAAAATTTCACTAAGTGTTGGAAAAAATGACATTTTCACTTTTTGTGATTTTGATCATTCCATAACTTAAAATCCATGAGGAATTGGAATGAGTTATGTTTGAAGCTTTTGTAGAGGGCCGTGAGAGCTACAAATCCAGCTTTGAATGGGGAAAAATGGTCTTGTGGTTTAGGAGTTATGATCCTCCAAAGTTGGTACCCTTGCCACTTTGTTCCATAACTTAGAAAAATTCTGTTTTTTTATGGTTACCCCTTTTACAAGTTATCCCACTTTCTTTTATTTTTCTTGATGAATGATGATTCTAATCATACATTAACATCATTTTATGGTCAAAGGACCATAATTGTGAAAAATCTCAAAACGTCAAAGTTTGACTTTTGTGCACAGTTGACTTTTTGTCAAATGAATTCCAAACTGTGCAATCCTCTATGAAATCAAGTCCTTGACCAAAATCAAACTTGATGGATTGATTTCATAGGTGTTATAGGGTGTATTGAATCATGTCCCAAGGTTTTGGAGCATGCCTGGGTCAAAAGTCAAAGGTACAGTTGACTTTTCCCGCGAAACCCTAATTGTGGTTCTGATGAACTTGAAACTTGTTGATCAAGCTTCTTGGATCAATCCATTGTTGCAAATGGATCAATGTAGTGTGTTAGAGACCCTCAAATCCTCTCTTGAGGTCTTGGCTTATGTTTTGTCCCAAAAGTCAACTTAGGGGTGAATTAGGTCAAGAAACCCTAATTCCTAATTTTTATTGTATGCATCCCCTGAGGCCAAATTGACTTGATGATTGGGTTCATGATGTCCCTTGGAGCATCTCATGTTATGATTTGAAGTATTGGCTCATGCCCAGCGGAAAATTTCCATCTGGAGGCCCTAATCTGGTCGACCAAAACCCTAATTTGGTGACACTGGCGATCTTAAGGCTTAATCCACTTGGAGTGCTGCAACCTTGTGCTTGATCCTTGATGTGGGAGTCCTCTTGATCCATTGTGAATGTTTTGAGAGGTTTAGACAAGTTGAAGATCATGTCATTCCTTGATTGATCCTTTGTCTAAGAACTCTGAGAGGGCTTGAAACCCTAGTTTTGATTGTAGTGGATGCTCACCCATCTTTGGGGAGACTATTGAGGTATGATGGTTCATCCATATTGTGATGATGATTTGCACAAAGATGGGAATCTAGGTGGTCAAAATTTGGGGTATGACACATCAAATCTGACTTTGATTTGATTTTTGATGAAGGTTCTTCAGTAGCCTTTGGATATTCAGAGCAATTTAATCAATATACATCAGAATAAATTTGAATCATATTTTGTTATGAATAAAGATGCTAGTTGCTTTCTAGAAATGCTCTTTCACAATGATTTCTCATGTATCATGATTTTAGCCACTTCTTTTCAAGCTTGTTCTATTCTTCAATCATTTGTATCTGATTGTGAAGAACTTAGAACATCAGAATCTTCTTTTCATCAGATAGCTTCTTTAAGCTCATACTTTCACTCAGTCGCATGAGTCTAGAAAGTGGTGAGTACAAAAGGATACATTCATGTATCTGAAGCTTCTTGAAAAGAACTTAGAATAACATTCTGATAAACTTAAGCTTGTTCAACTGAGATACCTTTCTCAAGCTAACAACTTTCTTGTCTTATGTCACGCCAGTTTTCCATATGAGCACATATGTCAATAATTCCGAAAATTGATCATGCATGTGTTGCTCTTCCAAACATCTGATAGCTTGATAAATTTCCTTTCTAATCACTTCAGATATCTGCAAAGCTTTCTAGAATCAGAGTAGATGTCTTCATTTTGTGCAGACATTCACAATCCTGATAATAAGCTCCAAAGCTAATTTCCAGGATTGATCAGTTACCATTAGCTTCTATTTAAATAGCAAGCTTATGAACATCTTCTTCAAGAATCCTAATGAAGAATTCATCATTCAGAATCTTAAATTCTGCAGTCATGATTTAAACTCTTGATAACAAGATTTCGAACATCTTCAGCATACTTCACCTTGAAGTGTTCATGCCTCAATATCATGACTCAAGCATTTTCTCTTCTTCACATGAAAGAGTTCCTAATGAGCAATCCTGAGAAAGTCAACGATAGACCGAATTTGATTGTTGAAAACATCCCATACTCAGAAAGAATAACTCTCAGCAAACAAGATTTCTTGCTTTCTAATTATTCTTGTTGATCTTTCTTAGATCATCCTTCTTAAGCCTTATCTAAGCATCACCTTGAGAAAATGCATAATTCTCAACTAACTAACGTATTCCAAGAATAGCATTCATCATATTCTTCAAATTATCTGATGAGTCTATTATCCTCTTTCCAGCTGATTATTTACCTTGCTTTCAATATTCTTGCAAGCATTATAAGAGAGGGTTATATTATCAATAGAAACCAGCTCTAAGAATCTGTGACATAATCCAGAATGAACCTTTCGGGTTTGTCATTTCAGTACTCAATCTTTTCATCATTGTATGAAACTGAAACTGTAGATGATGGAGTATAACCAGAGCGTTTCTCAAAGCTCGTACGGATCTATATCTGACATGGTTAAGTGTTTGATAAACATCAATAATAGAACCGAAGCTCTAATACCAATTGAAGTTTGAGAAACAAAAGAAATAGGGGTTTGAATTGGGTTTCATATTTCGTCCCCATTTGCAGAATTTAAATCAATTGCGTTAACAAGTAAATAAAATAAATGAACACAATTATTTTATCCTGGTTCACTGTTAATGAAATTACTCCAGTCCACCCCTCAAGGTGATTTCGCCTTATCACAAGGACTTAATCCACTAATAAGCAACATGATTACAACCACAATAGAAAACCTACATTGCCTTCTTGAGAATCCTGACATTCATTCGCCTCTCAAGGAAACATCCACTAATCTGTAAGAAACACGCTTAGTCTTCTCAAGCTTTCTGGTCTTCACTCGACCGCTCAAGGAAAAACCTCCAAGTCGCTAAACCATGACTTGGCCCTCTCGAACATTATGGTCACCATTCGACCGCTCAAGGAACATTACCTTTTTCAAGGATTTTTGTTGTGCACTATACACTACTGCAGAAAACACCTTTCACAACGGTTTAAAAAGGGGTACCATCACACCTGACATACCGTTGTTAAGTAGAGTGTCGTTGTAAGTTTGTTGTTTCTACAATGGTCTGGAAACCGTTATTGAAAGGCAGGATGCGCGCCACATATCACAACGGTTATGCTAATAAACCATTGTGATTTATACACTTAGGTACTGGGTTTGAAACCCATCAGCAGCAAATTATGTAAAACATAAATTATCTTTGATCTCGGTTACAATAGATAACTGTTGTTGAAAATACCCAGAGTTTATCATATTATCTTTGATCTCGATTACAATAAATAACCGTTGTTGTAAGTACCCAGAGTTTATTATATTAAATGTAGATTGTTTGTTTTCCATACACCTCACTAAAGAAATACAAGGATTCAATTTGATGAAGAAGTCTATAATCTCAAAATTAAACTTTTCTTGAAAACCAACTTAAACAAACCATTGTTGTTTTCTGATTGCATTCATATCATCGTGTATTTCACGCTCTTTTACATATATATTGTGGTTTATTGGTCTGGCTCCTTTGATATATCGCTATCTTCGATTATAGTTAAATTTCCATAAGAATAAGACATTGGATAATCTGCCTCATCATCATCACTTATCATCATAATTTTTATAATCGTAATTTTTATGATTATAAGTGTTGATGGTGGGCAGATTAACTAATAAATTATTGTTAATGAAATTTAACTTTAATGGAAGATATCGATGCATCTAAGGAGCCGGATCATTATACCATAATCTATATATAAAAGAACGTGAGATGAACGATGAGAGGCATGCAATTCGGAAACATTGATTCATATAAGTTGGTTTTCAAATACAACTTAATTTGCAGATTATAAGTATTTATGTCAAATTAAATGAATGTATTTTAAGTGAGGGTTAGTGAAACAAACAATCTACATAGAATATAATAAACTCAAACAACATCATATACCAGAACCAGATATTATAAACACATACAATACGCTTGCTACCACCAGCATCATCACCATGTATCATCCCCTTAACGTGTAAGGAGACATAACAAACTTCAACAATGAGCATCCTCAGTTGAAACCAAACCCTAAAACCATAATCCAGTGAAGAGTAAAGAGAGATCGAAAGAGATATATTATAAATTTCCAGGACGCACCTTTTAAGGAAAATAATCGCGGAACAGGAATCAATTATGATGTTCATCTAGTTTGGGAAGCAATGAAAAAGAAATATAAGGAGGAAAAAGCTTACACAAAAGCTTCATACTTCTTATATTTCTTTTCATTGTTTCTAAAACTAGATGAAGTTTGTTTCCACTGTTGTTTCTTCATTTACTAACATCTTTTTTGTGAAGCTATGAAGAAGAAGTACAAGGTGGATAAAGTTTCCATCATAGCTTCATGCTTCTTGTACTTTTTTCCATAGCTACACAAACATTATGTACCATAGCCAAAGTATGGTCTTTGTTAAGGTAGTGAAGACGAATCTGAAAAAATGAGAACAATCAATAAAAACAACATGCAACAAACGAGATAATGGGAAATATCTAACAATAAACGGAAGAAGAAGAATACCTTAATGTATGAAGCACAAGATTCACGGCTAATGGTGAAGACAAAGAGAAATAATGGGTTTAGGGTTTCGTTGTGAAGACAACAACGCTATTGTCAATAAGTGAAAGTTAATTCGCTTATATATGGGTAAACTATATCACAACAATTAACAATACCAACCATATAGATAAGTATTTATTTATTATAAATATATCACTACGGTTAACCAGAAGAACCGTAGTGATATCCCTTTTATTTGTGAATTTTAAAATAAATAAAAAAGAAAAGGTGCGTCTTAACGTTAAAGGAATAAAATATTTTATGGTGTTGAGGTTCGAACCGAGGAAAGTTTGATTGTATCACAACGGTTGGTTCTGTAACCGCTGTTATATACAAATAATTTTTAATGAAAAAACAAAATAAATATGGTAGCGCCATATGTCACCACGGTGTAGGGAAAAACTGTGGTGACCATGGCGTTTTTGAATGTGTATTTTGTAGTAGCGTATATATGCTTATTACAAGCTAATTACACAATTGAAGTACATAGCAAGTTGTGAGCAACAACTCCTTGCTTCCTAATACAGAAACTATCTAAAAATAAATCTCTAAGAGATTATGAAGCTCCCTAGTTCTGTATTTTCTTAAAAGCTTTCTTATTGAGCACTTCGGCTTCTTATCATTAGCTTTAAGCTTCTCTACTCATTTATGAGTAGTTAATGCTTCTTCAAGCTTAATTATCAAGATTAACTAAGTTACTATGCTTCACTTATTGATGTTTCACTTAATGAGTTCCACATGGCTTTACCATGTTGCATCATTATGCATTCTTCATCATTCTGCTTCAGCTTTTTCTCCATTGAGCATTCTTCGTTTAAGCTTCAGTTTGCAGCATCTTGTACTCCTTTCTTGAGCATATAATGTTTTTTCCAATTCAACCATCAAGTTCAACTAAGCTACTATGCTTCACTTAAAATGTCTCACTTGAGTAGTTTCAAATGGTGTTAGCATATTCATCGTTTGTGCACACTTGTAGTAGCAGCTTCATCTTTGCTTGCTACATATTGATTTGTTTGTTGTGTTGAGTACTAATCCTTTGTATGAACATCAATCAACAATCTTTTATCTTTCTCTCTTGTGATCAATTGCTGCTTCAGCAATAATCTATGAGCTTCTAGCCATGAGCAACATATCTTCAAGCTTCGAAGTCTTCAATTTATAGAGAAGGAGAGAATATATCCGTTGAGGGGTATTCTTGGAAACATATTCCAACAGCAATATCCCAACGTTCACATGAAGGAATGGTCAACATCACTGTGCAAAAAGCTGCTTCTGCACCACCTTCTCAAGGTAGAGGATACAGAGTTTGAATACTATTATATTCAACTTATAACCATCTTGATCTTTAGTCTTCTAGCATCTTCAGAAGCTTTAGATATTGACTTGATAAAGCTTATTGTAGAAGAGTAATTCTTTGTGTAGTCTTCAGAAACTCAGTCTTCAGAATTCCAATATCTTTGTTCAGCAAAATTTATCTTGAGAATCTTTAGCACTCGTTCTTTTAGAAGCATAATCTTCAGAGTCTTCAGAACCTGTTCCTTCAAAACCTTATCTTCAGAGTCTTTAGATTTCATTAAACATGTTATTTGTCTTCAAAGTCTTCTGCATTTCGTCTAATCAGAATCTTGTCTTCAGAAACTCTTCAGAATTTGATCTTCAAAAAACGTGTCTTCAGAATCTTCAGACCTTGTTCACTTGAACCACGTCTTCAGAATCTTCAGAACTTGTAACATGAGAAGCTCATCTTCATTAAAAATTCTTGTAGACCTTTCCCATAAAGTCTTAATTAGGATGTCCATAAATAACGTTCATTAGAACCGCTGTCTTAGAAACATTCATGAATCTTGACTTTACTTTGTACACACACATATGTTTTCTTCCCGAGTGTTGATAATGGAGTCTGATGAAGTCACACGCCTTCTTATCAGAGTCAGAATCATATCGACAACAACCACACACTAGACAGAAATCATATCATACAGAATTGTTCTCTTAGATAATATGTGATTTATCATCAAAACTTAATGGCCAGATGTAGAACCAAATCTTGTTCTTACATAACGTTGTATCCTCATGGAGAAATCCTTTCTGCCCACTAGGCAATGAATTATTTTAGATCCTCATTAATAAATCCATGTTGCTCACAAGGAAATGAATTATGTTAGATCCTCATGGAAGACTCCTTGCTGCCCACAAGGCAATGAATTATGTAGGATCCGTATAGATAAATCCTTGCTTCCCACAAGGCAGTGAACTATGATGGATCCTCAAGAAGGAATCTTTTCCACCCATTAGGCAATAAATTATGAGATATCCTCATGGTGAAATCCTTTCCACCCACGAGGCAATGAATTATGTTGGATCCTCGTGGAAGAATCATTGCTGCAATAGGTAATGAGTTATGTTGGATCCTCATGGAGGAATCGTTGCCACAAAATTAACAATGACTTATGCTAGAGGAATCCTTGTCGCCCAAGGGGATACTATTACTGAGAACCCTGAATGGGGAATACTTACCCCAAGGGGAATATAGTGTTAGAAAACATGTTCAAGGTGTTTTAAAGTAATTTACTCAAGAAAAAATAAGTAGAATGGTGCAAAGAGAATAAGGCGCCTACCAATATGTCATTAATGAATCCCTGAAAGGAAATAGTGAAAGGTAAAAACCCCTAAGGACATAGTTAATAATTACATAAAGCCCCTAAGGGTATGATTACAAAAATCCACCAAGGAAAAACAGTGAGAAAGCCGAAATTGTGAGCTTATTGGCCACCTTCTTGTGGACTCCTTTCTCCTGAAGCAACTTCTTGGAAAATGAAATCCTCCTTGGGATTTTCAGCCGCCCCTGCCTTAAAACTCTCAGGTTCGACCTGAACGTCCCTATCAAGAGATGGATCAGGAACCTTGGGGTGTGCACCTCTTTTTCATCCATTAGTTAGTTGTCCCATACTACCTTGAATAAGTTCATATAGTTTAAGTTTCATCCATTTGGCTCAAGTTTGGGCCAGGGTATAGATGGGTTATATGTTCCTTTGCCCACTCAAATAATTTTCAAAATATCCACCAACTTGTCCTTGAGGGAGAACATTTCTCCTTCTAGCTTCTCCTTAGAATGGATGGCAGCCTCGAGGGACACCTTCAATATTTTCTCTGAAAGAGTGAGCACTTTCGCCTCACCATCTACCTTCTTAAAGGCCTCTTTAAGAACCTCCTCTAATGGTTTCTTCTCATTCCACTCCTTGACCAATTTTTCACTATCTCCTTTCCTTGGGTCAAAGCTTCCTTGAAAATAGTAAGTTTATCCTTTAGGTTTCCCATAGTTTTGGTGTGCATCTCATATCAACATGTCCCTAAGCATATGAATCTCCACCATGTTGGACACTTTATAATTTTCCATCTGATTGATTTCATAGAAGTCACCAAGACAGTCTACATGGAAGGGGAGCCAAGTGTCAGTCCATAATGAAGAACGGTGGAGCGGATCAACCTGAACTAGTAAGCCAATGTGTTGTTCTCCCTCTTCATCATCTTTAAGGATTATAATGGTGTTGTCTTCTCTGTCATACCTTAATTTTTTACCATAAGATTCCACTTCTTTTGTGCATCATCGATACAGCATATCATGCATTTCATCTCGCATATTGTCTAAAATATCGGTCGGAATGATTTCTCAGATTTACAGAAAGACCGGTCAAAATGAATTTCAGCGGTGCATAAAATCAGTGAACTAAAAAATTCAAAATCGAGCTTGCAGCCCTCAATTATATTAATCTACGGTTCACGTAGTTTGGCCCCGCGTGTGTGTTTTAATTTTTCGGTCATTTTTCGTCGCATTTTGATCAGTTTGAACATTTTAGCGGGTCAAAATTTATTTTAAAATCTGACCAAACGTTGTATTTTTCCGAGTCGTATATTTCGTACTAACCATTTTAGCGTACTCGGTTTATTTTTTCGAGCATTGGAGCGTCCGATTTTATTTATTTGGGGTCCGTTTATTTTTACATTTTGTCTAATTGTTTAGAATAAATAAATAGGAATTAGTATTTTATTTTAATTTTATTTTAAATATTTATTTTTGTTTTAGATTTTCTAAATGTTTAGAATAAATAAATAGGAATTAGTATTTTATTTTTATTTTATTTTAAATATTATTTTAATTTTAGATTTTCTAATATTGTTAAGAATAAATAAATAGGAATTAGTATTTTATTTCAATTTTATTTTAAATATTTATTTTTATTAGATTTTCTAATATTGTTAAGAATAAATAAATAGGAATTAATATTTTATTTTAATTTTATTTTAAATATTTATTTTTTATTTTAGATTTAATTAATATTAATTATTTGGGCTTTAAAATGGATATTAGGAATATTATTGATAATTTAGAATTCTAATTTAGTCCCTATATATACATAGCTTGTATTGTTGAAAAGGGAGACCGGAAGAGGACCCGAAAAAATAAAAAAGCAGTCGTTTGTCGTTGTTCGGTATACATACATTGTCGGTCTGCTGCTTGGGTAACTACCATTTACGGTTTCTTTTATATAAATTCACACTATGGTTCTCGTGTACTTTTTTATATGTTTCTTTTATATAAATTCACACTATGGTTCTCGTGTACTTTTTTTATATATTCGTAGCATGATTCACATATTACTGATACTGATAGATACATTTGTAATTTTAAATATACACATATTCATGCCATGGATCTAAGTTACTGATGGATACATTTGCAATTTTAAATATACACATATTCATGCCATGGATCTAAGTTACGGATAGGTATGCTTGCAATTTTAAATATATACATATTTATGCTATGGTTTTAAGTTACTGATAGATACATCCGCGGTTATTATTCTTCTCGTTCTAACATATATTATAATATATATATAAATAACTAACATTTCAATATATATTGTAATATACATAATTTTTTGTTTTATTGTGTAGATAATATATCTCATTTTAATGTAATTTAGTTTTGTTTAATTGGTATATACGAATTGTTAATTTATTTTTTATATAAGATCTTTGGACCGAATCATGTCGATACACTAGTCGCATATTTGTGTGCACGATGCGTGACATTTATGTTTAGTCCGATCCAGTTGCGATGATCGCATTTTTTGCGTTAGCAACATTGTCGATTTTTAACCCGTTAAATTTACTTTTTCTTTGCATTTTCTATTTTATAATCTTAGATCCGCACACTTTTAATCTCTATTGCGATGATGACGTTAAGTGTAGCAAGTTAATGGTCGATTTTCATCGGTTTTTATGCGGATCTATATTTGTTTATCATTGTATTTCGATTTTACACACGTCAGACGGTTTAGCATGGTGGCGATCCACTTTTTTGCGCTTACCGATTTGCGTTTTGATTTGTAGTTTGTGCTTTTATCTAATATTTTTATCTGGTTGATTCTTGATTCAACTTGCGATGACCAATTACGCGGTAGCAGTTTGTTTTAAGTTTGATTAGATCCGATTAAATTTCTCCTTGTACCTTTTCATGCCTTTGTGATCCAATTCGCACCTTTTGCGTTGTCATTTGTATTAATAATTTCTTACCATCAATTCACAATCACATCAGACCCAAAACATTCTTGATTCATATTTCAAGCCATACCCCAACTTGTAAGTCGACTGCTTTTTAGCATCGCCATCAACCTCATGCTTATACTTTCTCTCATACTTTTGTTATGGTTCCGTTTACTATGAGCACCCTTAGGGACTAGGATTTCACCTAACTGTTTCTCAAAAACCCTTGATCCAACGTCAAGTGGCTACTTATCTCATAAGTCGGTTGCCTTTTGCAATCGCCATCACGTAATTTTTAAACCTCAATTTTTTATCGGGTATTTTTCTCTCAAGACTAAAATCTTTTCTCAATCAAATTCCAAAGGAAAGTTCCCGTTGTTGACTGCCATGTCACCGATTAGCTTAACTTTAAGTCCCTCCCTTTTATCTTAGCCTTAGGATTAGAGCGCCGCACTCTTTACATGTGTTCTGCCATGGACACTTTCTACCTCTTATCTTAGCCTTAGGATCGGAGTCGCCGCACTCCATGCATATATTCCACCGTGAACACTTACTTCCCTTACAAATTAACTTCAACTTTAGAGTCGCCGTACTCTACATAATGTCTTGCCAAAGACACTACTCCCCCCAGAACCTTGACCACAGTCAAGAGTTCCTCACCCTCATTGAGGAGAACTACGGATACTCTGATTCCACTCCCGTCAGGATATGTAGGCACAAGATGTGATATCTTGCCGAGTATACTTAGATACTAACCCCTAGGGTTTCAACCTTTAGCACAATACCCTTAGCAAGTAAACAATAGATAACACAAATACTAACAAGAGGTTATTGTAGAGTACTACAGACGTCTAGGATGCTAATACCTTCCCTAGGCGTAACCAAACCCCGAACTTAGATCTCTTATTAGGGTTTTTGTTCTTTACCCTTTCCTTTGGATAAATCAAAGACGGGTGGTGAATTCAAAGATTTGCGATTCAAGTTAATCCAATAGCTTGATATCCGATTCTCACCACAACAGAAATGGCGACTTCACTGGGAAAACTTCCCCTAAGAGGTTTAAGCCCACCTTGTTTATAATGGTGTTGGTTTACATGTTTGCTTGCTTGTATATCTATACATATTTATATCTATATATATACTTGTTGTGCTTGGGTTTTTCTGTATGCATGGTGGTTACTTTCAGTGGTGAGGATAAGTGTAACACCCCCAATCTATACCCCCAATTAGATAAAGCAATAACAAATAATCAGAGTATAATAAAAACATTCATGGTGTTGCGGTGAAAATCGGATAACAAGCTATTGATTAACTTGCATCATTTTCTTTTACAACCAACTTTGATTTATCCAAAGGAAAGGTTCAAGATCGTTAGAAAAACCTAAAGGGAAAGATCTAAGGTTCGGGGGTTGGTTACGCCTAGGGAAGGTATTAGCACCCTAAACGTCTGTAGTACTCTACGGGAACCTCTTGTTAATGCTATCTTATGTTTGCTAAAGGTTCTATGCTAAAGGTTGAAACCCTAGGGGTTAGTATCTAAGTATACTCGATAAAGCATCGCACTTTACGCCTACGTATCCTCGGGAATAGAATCAGAGTATGCGTAGTTCTACTTCTACTGAATGATTGAATATGGCCAATATTCAGAGGGGAAATGAGTACAAGCTCATTGTAGAGTCCAAGAACTCTCTAGATCTAGTTGAGATGGACCTATGTTGAAGTTTAGTCAGTAGGGAAGATGATAAATTCATTAGGATGAATACCACCAAGAGTGTAAGAACTCTCTCCTAATGCTAGTTATGATTCCATGGCCCTTGATGAGGCCAAGAAATGGAGTTTCTTCCTAAGAGGTTACTTAGGTTAAGGTGGGGACTATGACTTTAAGAGTCAACAATGATCACCTTCCTTTGGAATGGGGGAAAAACAGTTGATAATATACTAAGAGAATAGATAAAGACATGATAAAAGCTAAAACATTGATATAATATGAGAAAACAAACATAAGCATGAGGATGGAAATATGTTTTATGAATAAGATAAGATGAACATGATTATAAGAATACATCAATATGCTTCAATCTTTAGGAAGACAAACATATAGAATGATATCAAGGATGACAATTAAAGAAGAATAACATTCATATAAAAGTCAAGTAAACATGGATAGATTAACATGGATATATTAATTCAAGAATTAAACAAGCCATTAGTGAATCACTCATGATCAACAAAGATGCTTATAAATGATATTAATAATTAAACCAAAATTTGATAATTAATTGACAAGGCAATTGAAATTAACAATTAACACACAATAAGGCAAATTAAAATTGACTACACATGGATAAATAACATTTGGAAATTATCAATTAACCATACATTGAAAATCTCAAAATTAAGTCACAAATTGATAATGCAAGATTAACAACATAATAACAATTAGCACAATTTAGAGTTAACAATGCATTTTGAGATATAATAGATAATTTAAAGTTAAAAGCTAATAAAACAATTAACAATTAAAAATAATAATTAACAATTAGGAAATATATTAATTAACCACATAAATAATTAAACTGAAATTAAATAAACATTAAGCAAAGATAAATAAAAAAACAAAACATGCAGGGGGGTGCATAAGCAACTTGGTTCAGTTTTAAAAACAAAGGGAAAGTTAATGGGCCAGATGAGAGGGGGTGTGGATAACACAATTGGGCGCAAGGCCCAAAGAGGAAGAGGACAAGGCATAGGCGAAAAATCAGAAAAAACACAAAAAGGGTTGATCCAAGGATCGAACCCAGGCATGGCAAGTGAAAGGCGTATTTAGTGCATGTGTGTGACCGTTGGGACGGCGTGTTCATCCGTTCAATACATACATCAATAAATACATAAGCCAACATAAGACATGAGAATTATAAAATAAAAACAGCACGCGTGCAGGACGTGGGGCAGTGTATCATGTGATGATATTAATTGGACGTGGTATTTAATATGCACTACTGGACAAAACAAGAGCAACCAATTAATAAACGCATGGAAAATGGAATACATGCAGAACGTTAAAACATGCTAACATATTTAAGTATCATACAAAACAAAAGAAAACCACCCAATCATGCAACGCATGGGAACGATAATCATGCAGAAATGATAAACATCATCGTATTTCAACTTACAACATCAAAATAAACAATCAACTTCTAACAATCATAAACCAATCAAATCTTAATCAACCAACATGAAATAAACTATCAAAATGAAGCATTTTTCAAGTAGAACATAATGGAGCCAAAAGCTGAGCAAGATAATGAATATAACATGAGCAGTGAGCAGTTGGAAACCAGGGTCCAAACATGAAAAAAAAGTTTGAGAAAGAGATAATACTTTCTGTTTCAAATGTAAACCAAATATACATTTAAACTTGAACCAAGCAACATGTGATACAAAACTTACTGAACTAAACAACATGAACAAGCTCTAACCAAATAGCATGCTATCAAGTCATCATGTCAACAACACACAAAGCCTTATAAACATGGATTTATGGTATTCACGACATCATCTCAGCATAAAATGGAAACAGCATATAACATTGTAACATTAACATTTTAGATCACACAAATTTATGAATAACCAAACACACCAGCGTGCTTCCAAAACAAACTCACACCTGATATCAACATTTAAACCACCCAGACAGCCAAGGATAAATGAGAGTTTTCTCGCAACACACTTAACATGAGGTTCATGAGATCATTCATGCCATACACATACGCAAGAACTCAACAGCATGTAAAAGGTTGACATATATTATGCTTGTAAAGAGAACATGATATTTCAAGACAACAATCCAAAATGAAACAGAATATATATATGATCATGTAGAACATTAACTCCAACCATACAAACTTGTAACCACAACTAGCCAACACATTCAACACAACCACACGTGATGAAATGATTAAAACCTTAGGGCAGCCACTTAGAGTTTTCTCGAACTAACTTAACATGAAGTTCAAAATATTGCAAGCACCTTAAATAAAAAATAACAATACAGATGATCTAACATGGATGTAATATAGTTAACATAATATAATGAGCATGGCAAAGGAGAGTTTGAGAAAACTTACCTCTCTTCCACGCAAGTTTGCAAGACTTCTTCTCCCTCCTAGCTGACTCTCGTGTGCTCCAAAGAAATGAGTTTTTGAGAGGTTTTAGTGTTGTTGTTGGTGTAGAAATGAAGAGGAGAAAGGCTCCTTTTATAGGGAGTTCAAACTGGTTCGTGAGAATGATTAACCAACATGCTAAGGGTTTATCTTGAGAAGAAAAATCATGGAAAGATTTGGAGTGGTTGTGGCTGTTCTGAGCAACATGGAGCCACGTGAATCTTCTCTTTTGATGCTACTAGGTCAGAAAGGTAGTATGTTTTGGTTTGTGTCCTAAGGTTCAAGGAAGTACACGAAGGACATATTTGTGGTAGCTTGCAAAGGTGACTATGATAGTACAAAAGCAACAGCACTTTGCAGCGCGTATTAGGGTTGAAGTGATGTTGGAAAAGGTGGTAAGTGGCTCTGCAGAGTGTACTTGGGTAGAGGGAAACGAAATTCAAATTCAAAACGATGGTGTTCTTGGTGCAAACAAATTCGTGTAGCCATATTGCTCAAATTATATCTCTTAACTTAATGATCC
This sequence comes from Lathyrus tuberosus, assembly GCA_022829125.1. NCBI lineage: Eukaryota > Viridiplantae > Streptophyta > Magnoliopsida > Fabales > Fabaceae > Lathyrus > Lathyrus tuberosus. Next base: position 7,077,936 of record JALAZF010000082.1, on the reverse strand, counting down.
AATTTTCATGCTCTTAGGTTCAAATGAAAGCTCTTGGATAATACTACAAGTTTGATGTTGGAAGATAGTTGAAATAATGCTTGAATTGGTAGCAAAATCCCTCACAAGTCGTGTCCTCCAAACTGCCCAAAAGAACTTAGAAAAATTTCTAAGTTATTGAATTTTGACGATTTCAAGTGCCCTTCTTGAATAATTCATAAATTGAGAATGGTTTATCCCCCTTGAGATGTTCCACATATGGTTGGAAATCTCTCATCAAGCTCTACAACTTTCATTTGGGACTCAAGACCTGAATCCAAGTGGAAATGGGTGAAAAGTGGCGCCAAAGTTGAGAAAAATATTGATGAAAGATGCTAAAAAATTCTCTAAGTGTTGGTCAAAATATCTTGTAAGCTTCATAACTCAAAAACCAAGCATTTTTAGACAAAAAGTCATATGGAACAAATAACACCTTTCTTGGTCAAAACCCTACTTCTCTTGCAAGAAAGTTCATGAAACTTGATGTGGATACTTTGTATACTCCATGAGACAAAATATGATGATTAGAACCAATAATTCTTCATTTGATCCAAAATTCCAAGAGATTAGGGCTTCAGTCAAACCCTAAATTTGACTGTGAATGCACTGAGGTTAGATCTGGTAATCTTGCTTTTCCTTCTCATCTAAAGGTCTTAGGAGACTCTTGAGGATGTTGATAAACCAATAGGATCAAAATCTAGGGTTTGGGAGTCCATCTTGATGAAAAATCCAAGCTGTTGGCTGATAAGTATCACAGAAACCCTAATTTGGAGGTGTAGTGAGGCTGAGGCTCAAACTTCTCTTGCTGAAGATATATAGACCTTGGATTCTTGTTGAATGATGTCCCTTGAGTGTAGATGACTTCATATGGTAAGTGAACCACACAAATATTGACTTGATAGAGCCAATTACTTAGTGATTTCTTCATAGCAACCCCTAATTCCACAGTCCTTGCACTGGAGGTTTTCTGTTGACCTGACTTGCTTCAAACCACTTGTGGAGCTTCATGATGATATGCAAACCTAATTTGAACACAAAGAAACAAACTACAAGATATGGGTTAGTTCAAACAATGCAGAGATGCACCTAAAATGCACAAAAGCTGGATGACATCTAAGGGTAAAAATTTAGGGTACAACAGTTGCCCCTATTTAAATAGCTTCACCAGATGGCACGAGGAACGGAGATTCTAGAGGTATCAAGTTGAAAGGTATTTAAATATATCAAACCAAAAATTTTTCCCTTAGATGGAATGCAAATGCTAAGGACAAGCGGCAGACATGCACATGCTGGCATGCCATGAACTTCTAAAATGATGATATGATGCCAGGAATGCAAAAGATGCAGACAGACCAGACACCTTGGACGACAGGAAGCAAACACACAAGAAAAGCTTCGCCGGGGAAATATGAAAGCTAGTATCCATAAGCAAAGACTCACTGGGGATACAGGTCAACCGACAAAGGAGACTCACTGGGGAAACTCCAAAGAAACACTGGGGAAAACCGAAAACAATCTCCACTGGGGAAAGATCCAGGGAGATGGACTACTGGGGACAAAACGAACACAATCTTCTTGGGCACGTAACCAGAAAGAAAACATGATCACTAGGGATCAGTTCAAAGGAGACAAACAAACAAACAAAGACTTCCTGGGGAACTAAAGCTGAAGAGTTCCAAAATGGGATCTTCAGAAAGAGCCAGGAAGACAGAGACTAACCCTACGCACCAGATAGGAGTCTTAAAGTTGAATAAATTTGTTCCAAGAAACTTAGCTTAAAGCAATTTCAAAAAAGAAGCGAGATAAGGGTTCAATGTTCGACACGATTTGAACAAGAACAGTTTTAAAACGAAAGACAGTGCTTGAAACGATTCAAACAAAGTCCCAATTCAAGTTCGACACGATTCGAACAAGAACGATTTTAAAACAAGGGGTCAGTGTCCGACACGATTCGAACAAAGAATCTGTTCAGGTTTGACACGATTCAAACAAGAACAGAAAAGACAGTGCTTGACGCGATTCAAACAAAGTCCAAGTCCAAGTTTGACACGATTCAAACAAGAACACAAAAGACAATGCTTGACACGTTTCAAACAAAGTCCAAGTTCAAGTTTGACACGATTCAAACGAGAACACAAAAGACAATGCTTGACACGTTTCAAACAAAGTCCAAGTTCAAGTTTGACACGATTCAAACAAGAACACATAAGACAATGCTTGACACGATTCAAACAAAGTCCAAGTTCAAGTTTGACACGATTCAAACAAGAACACATAAAGACAATGCTTGACATGATTCAAACAAAGTCCAAGTTCAAGTTTGACACGATTCAAACAAGGACACAAAAGACAATGTTTGACACGATTCAAACAAAGTCCAAGTTCAAGTTTGACATGATTCAAACAAGAACACATAAGACAATGCTTGACACGATTCAAACAAAGTCCAAGTTCAAGTTTATACGATTCAAACAAAGTCCAAGTTCAAGTTTGACACGATTCAAACAAGAACACATAAAGATAATGCTTGACACGATTCAAACAAAGTCCAAGTTCAAGTTTGACACGATTCAAACAAGAACACAAAAGACAATGTTTGACACGATTCAAACAAAGTCCAAGTTCAAGTTTGACATGATTCAAACAAGAATACATAAGACAGTGCTTGACACGATTCAAACAAAGTCCAAGTTCAAGTTTGACACGATTCAAACGAGAACAGAAAAGACGATGCTTGACACGATCCAAGCAAGGTCCAAGTTCAAGTTTGACACGATTCAAACAAGAACACATAAGACAATGCTTGACACAATTCAAACAAAGTCCAAGTTCAAGTTTGACACGATTCAAACGAGAACACACAAGATAATGCTTGACACGATTCAAACAAAGTCCAAGTTCAAGTTTGACACGATTCAAACGAGAACACATAAGACAGTGCTTGACACGATTCAAACAAAGTCCAAGTTCAAGTTTGACACGATTCAAACGAGAACACACAAGACAATGCTTGATACGATTCAAATAAAGTCCAAGTTCAAGTTTGACACGATTCAAACAAGAACAACTTTTCCAAAATCTTTTAAAGTTAAACTTCTTGGGGAACAGAAAAAGGTTTTAAAGATTCAAATCTGGCGCGCAAAGGTTAAGACCGAACAAGCACGACACAAAGTAAACCGGGGATGTCTTTACTTCACTGGGGAAATAAAGACAGGCAGAACAAAAGACCACAAGCAAAGCAGAGCACAAAGAATGCAAAGATGCAAGGGGATGATGCACATGCTTAGCTATATGCTAGAAACGACGCGAACGACGCACAACAGAAAAGAAGAAAGGAAAACACAAGCCAACACCCTGAAATCCAAACATCCAGGATAACCAGGACAATCTTCTTTTCACTGGAGATGGAAGATCTATGCCAAAAATACAGTACTACTAACTCTTCCTGTACCAACTTGATTCCAAAATGTCCTGATACCAGAGTAAGACTTAGCTTATCTTTGAGTTTCTTAGAACTTCCGCTTCCAAGAATCAGATGAAAATGACGAAGTTATTGTATTCAAAGACCAATAACAATTCTAGTGACTAAGCACTCCGTCGTCTAATAGCTGACTTCTCTGGGGACTCCTGCATAAAGAGTCTGCTTCATGAAGGAATACCGGTAGGAGCCAGAAAGGTAACCTCATTGGAGATAGAACCCAGCAATGGGCTCCAATAAAGGTATCTAGAATGATTGATCATCAAGGCTAAACACAACTAGATGACATTCTAGAAAGGATCCGCAATGAAGGTTGAACCGAAAAACGGTCTTCACTGGGAAAGGATATCCAAAGTGATGGAACAACAGGTTCAAGCATGCCTGGTTGGCACTTTGGAAAAAGAAGAACCTTATTGGAGGTTGAACCAAGAAATGAGCCTCAATAAAGTATCTAGGATGATTGATCATCAAGTCTAATGTGACTACATGACATCCTAGAAACACCTCTAAAGTGATGGAACAACAGGTTCAAGTATGACCGGTTGGCGCTTTGGAGGTAGAACCAAAAAATGGGCTCCAATAAAGTATCTAGAATGATTGATCATCAAGGCTAAACGCAACTAGATGACATTCTAGAAAGGATCCGCAATGAAGGTTGAACCGAAAAACGGCCTTCACTGGGAAAAGACATCCAAAGTGATGGAACAACAGGTTCAAGTATGACCGGTTGGCACTTTGGAAAAAGAAGACCCTTATTGGAGATTGAACCAAAAAAATGGACCCCAATAAAGGTATAGAATCTAATAGGTTAGCACCGGAGTTGCATAACTGAAGATAAGGCTTCCTGGGGGAATACCCAATTACGGTTGCGAAGAGGTTGAATAGTACCAGAGGTAGACAAACTGCTTATAAGAGACTGCCAAGCTTCTTCAAGAGATTGCTGCTTCAAAGATATGTTGATAATGTTGGAGAAATAATTATGTCTTCAATGAGGATCTGAGATTCTTCCTGCGAGACACAGTGCAAAATAAATGCACGTTCAAATATAGGTTTAAAAACCACATCTGCCAGGGACCAAAGTTAAATCTAGGAACAAGCTAGAAAGAAACGGTCAAACAAGACTCCAATTGAGGAATGAACTCAAATGGGAACTTATCTTATCCACATGTGGAAAAGATAACTGAACCAACCATCATCCACGAGAATCAAACTCTGTGGGGAATTCAGGAAAGATGGGCACTTTATGCCTAGGGCTGACTTTCTATTGGAGAGAATAGGCAAACCCAGTCACTTGGGGAGACAAACACCAAAGTGAACAAAAGAACAGGCAAACACCAAAAAAGGAAGCAGAAATGCTAAGATGCTACGCATATGAGTGCTTATACCATGCTTATGCTGACAAAACAGACAAGAAGCGAAACCGGAGATGAACTAAACATCTCGACAAGGATACCCAGCCAAACTCAAAGGGCTGGACTAATATTGGTGATGAAGAAGAATCAACAACTCCATTGGTGAAAATAGTATTCCACTTGAGGTATAACATCATGAGTATTGCCATCATGAGCTGGATTTCTTTGTTGGTAGAAGATCCATGGAGATTGGCCAAGATTAGCTGAAGTAACAGCTTGTTGGGGAGCTAGCAAAAGATATCACAAGAACAAAGTAGTTCTGCATCCTACTGGCGTAATGATCATCTACAAATCTTATCTGCCCCAGGCTATATGGTCTGTCAGAAGGTGATAACAAAAGGATTTTATAAAAGAATTTGCATACAAGGTGCTTCAATATCTTCAAACTCTTGGAGAGATTTTGGCGTAACTGCTCCAGATTAACGGCGTTTACACAACAAAGCCTTTGGACTTGCTTCATAATAGTTGTTGTCAACTGGGGAAGAGATGCCCCAGACTGATTGGCCATTTAGAGATTTACCGAATCTCTACTTGACTGCCTCTGATTAACTGGTAGGTGAGGGTAAGTCATCAAAAGGATTTTACAGAAGAATTGATATACCAGATGCTTCAATGTCTTTAAACTTTTGAAAAGAAATGAACTTAGACATGATTGCCCCAGTTCAATTGTATTCATGATACTCAAACTGCAGTAGAAACGACTAGGGAACAACACTTGCCCCTGCTGATAGATCATTAGAGTCCATACTTGTCATAAGATGACCTCAGGGAGACTTGCTCCAATATTTTGAACTTTGACGAGTTCTGCCCCTGATTCGGTAGATTGGCAAATCCTTCCACTTGGTTGCCCCTGACTGAGCTTCCTTTACCAAGTCAAATCCCCTAGCTTAGCTGTATTTGTTGGGATTCCTTTGATATTTAATTGTTTTTGCAAACAAGTATCGTTCATCAAAAAAATTGGCAAAGTTTAATGCAAAGTTCATGCAAGCTTTTGAAAACAAGTTTTGATAAAAAAACGCATAGTGAAATGATTAAATAGTCAAAAACAAAGGTGGGTCTAGTCATTAAGGAAGTGACCAACACACGCGAGTAACAAAGATTATTAGGAGTCAGGTTAGTCAACCTTGCTGTAGTATGCTTTTCAAAACATCCTTACCTCAATTAGGTCTTTTAGGGGTTGTAATGTGGTATGGTTCAGAGTTTATGGAACAAAAGATAAAGGTTCAAATCCTACGCTCAGTTAGCTCAAGATATACGTTCAAATCTCCAAAAATAGGAAGTCACTTGATTTGAAAGCTGACTGGCGCCTTATATGAAGCGCTCGTGTTTGAATGCATAACCGAGTTAAACTGAGAACTACCCTGCCCCCGAGGTTGAGATTATGATTTTTGTGTAAAGAAAGAAAACTCCTAGGCTCGAAAGGGTTAACGAGGGATGAATTGAAACAATGCCTTACATCCTCGGCGAGGGTAATTTGAAGGCATACCACAGCAATTATGAGGTTTTCATCATCCTCCCTAATCTTTGCTTGAAAAGGGGTGAAAAAGATATATATTTGTGAACACAAGAATAAACGAGTGAAATGAATGGACTTAACCAAAAGATGCATAAATATTTTACTAATGTTGCTAATTTGAAAGTACAACAAAGCTTATAGGCAAATACAAATTCAAAGTGCAAAGGAAATACGATAAATTGTTGAAACAGCCAAAAGATTGCCAGCTTTAGAGAATCAAATACAGCAAATCAAAGCGGAGCTCAATCACAGACCATCTTTGTCTTGATACATCCTTCACAGCATTACTTATCTCGTGAGCGGGTAAGGATTGTTCTTGATGATAGGCTGGGAGCCATCGAAAGACAAAATGTTCTTCTCCACTAAGTCTTTCACAATATGTTTCAAAGCAAAACAACCTTCTAAATTGTGGCCTGGTGCGCCTTCATGGAACGCACAATGAGCATTGGGATTGTAAGATGGTGGAAGCAGATTAGGAGGTGGGCCTGATGACCTTGTAGTTATCAATCCTTGTTGCACCAAAACAGGATATAATGTTGTGTACGTCATTGGAATGGGAGGAATCGGAGGCCTTCCACCCTTTCTTTTTCCTGAAATGTTCTGACGAGAAACTTGAGTCCGTTGGTGATAAGCAGGAGCGTTGGGCACTCGTTGATACATTGGTGATTGAGGAACCAGCTGATAACCAGAAGCTTGGTGGTTGAACGTTGGCGTAATGGTGGCCACATAAGGTTGCTGAACAGGATAACACTGCTGTTGCTGCTGACGTTTCCAGTACTGAATCTTCCTCTTTTTGTTTGTCATCACCACATTAGTATCTCCTTCCCTTTTGAAGGATATCTTGGTGTCGTCGCTTGGATTACCAGCTTTCTTGGTCATTTTCCCACTCTTCAGACCAAGCTCTACTTTAATCCCCACAGCCACAATATCAGAGAAATTAGCAGACACGCTACTGATCATCTTTTCGTAGAATTCCGGTCTCACCGTGTCGATAAACCAATCAGTTAACTCTTTTTCAGATAAAGGTGGCTCTACCTGTGAAGCCAACTCCCTCCATCTTTGTGCGTACTCTTTAAAAGACTCGGTATCGCTCTGTGACATACTCAGTAATTGTCTGCGATCTGGCGCCAGGTCCATATTATATCTATAATGCTTTACAAAAGCATCAGATACATCTTGAAAACATCGGATCTTAGATTGGTCCAAAGTCAAATACCACTTTGCAGCGGCTCCTTTCAGACTATCTTGGAAGCAGTGGATCATCAACTTATCATTATCCATAAATGCAGCCATTCGTCGGTAATACATGACCAAATGCAACTAAGGACAGGTCATTCCTGAGTAGAGGTCGAAATTGGGTAGTTTGAACTTGGATGGAATTACCAAGCCTGAGACTAAGCACATGTCCTTAACGTTAGAACTGAAGACATTGTCTCCCTCCATGGCCTTCAGCTTTCTCTGCATAATCTCCATATTGGCTCTTAATTTCTCATTACTGTCATTGTCTTTAATAAAATGATGTTGATTCTGAAAAATGGGTTGAAACTGGGCTTGCACCACAGGTGGAGTATAAGTTGGGATAGCTTGTTGATTCTCACCAAACAATGGTGCAGCTTGTTGTGTGGACTGAGGAGTTATGGCCCGTATAAACTCAAACGGTATCCCTAAAGTAGAGTCCACAATAGGTATGACTGGCGGCTCAACAGATGTAGCGATGACTTCTGAGACTACAGTAGCCTGTGTATCCATTTTTGCTCGTATAACATGCAAAAATTCCATGATCTGCCCCATTCCTCCTCGGAGCTCACTCAATTCATTGTTGACTCTGTCTATCTCGCAGTATTGTTCAGACATCCTTTGTCGAGTTTGGCTCGGGCGACGATTCAAAGACGACTCTAAAGGGAAAACAACGACATAAGACGAAGACAGAGAGGAAATGCACATGCTATGACATGATGCAAATGAGATGTTAATGCAAGCCAAATGGTTTCAAGGAACTCAAAGGCAAGTTGCAAACTTTTTGGGAAAATTGAATAGTTTTTTTGTTTTAAAATCCAAGCTCTGTTGATCTTTTGAAAAGGAAACAAGTATTTGAGTTTCTCGAAACCAAAGGCTAAGAATGTTTGAATGTAGAGATGCACAAAGCACACAAACACAACATATGCACACAAAACAAACAAACCCTAGGTTTATGGGTCTCATGAATGGATCCATGGTCTACCCATCCCAATAGGTATGTACTACTGGTTTTCACCTGCAAGACAAGGTTCTAAAAAGTTCCCAGGGTCGACAACCCATCTTTCGGATTTTATCGACTTTCCAATTGCTTGGTGATCAATAAAATTCTCAAGAGAGTCTCATCTGAGTGTAGCATCACGTAGCAACCATTTGGGATTGCTCCCTCACAGTCCTCGCACTACGTCCTAAACAGGTCAAGTGGGGTAAAGGGTAGCTAAAGGTCATCAGTATCTCTGGCTCCTAGGTCGAAAGTAGTAACGCATTCACGATTGCTCGTTCAACATATACCACTTCCGAGAGGGCCTAAACTGAGTGTGGACTTCAAGTTCCCTCCTTTGGGATTTCTCCCTCGAAATTCCCTTGACTATGTCCACGGTTCCTAAACATATGTGTTCTCTCAAGTCCGGGTTAGGACTTATCTCACTCACTGATATCATGTCAACCCAAACCAAACAGGATAATATCAAACATGGAATAGATATACAAGCAATCAAGCAGATATGACATACAGGCAATCATACATGTAGATAAGCAAACATGAATAACATAAGACAAGATAGGCTTAACCCTCTTAGGAATGGACCAGCAATAGGTCTATCAATCCCCGGTGAAGTCGCCATTTCTGTTGTGGTGAAAATCGGATAACAAGCTATTGATTAACTTGCATCATTTTCTTTTACAACTGACTTTGATTTATCCAAAGGAAAGGTTCAAGATCGTTAGAAAAACCTAAAGGGAAAGATCTAAGGTTCGGGGTTGGTTACGCCTAGGGAAGGTATTAGCACCCTAAACGTCCGTAGTACTCTACGGGAACCTCTTGTTAATGCTATCTTATGTTTGCTAAAGGTTCTATGCTAAAGGTTGAAACCCTAGGGGTTAGTATCTAAGTATACTCGATAAAGCATCGCACTTTACGCCTACGTATCCTCGGGAATAGAATCAGAGTATGCGTAGTTCTACTTCTACTGAATGATTGACTATGGCCAATATTCAGAGGGGAAATGAGTACACGCTCATTGTAGAGTCCAAGAACTCTCTATATCTAGTTGAGATAGACCTATGTTGAAGTTTAGTCAGTAGGGAAGATGATAAATTCATTAGGATGAATACCACCAAGAGTGTAAGAACTCTCTCCTAAAGCTAGTTATGATTCCATGGCCCTTTATGAGGCCAAGAAATGTAGTTTCTTCCTAAGAGGTTACTTAGGTTAAGGTGGGGGCTATGACTTTAAGAGTCAACAATGATCACCTTCCTTTGGAATGGGGGAAAACAGTTGATAATATACTAAGAGAATAGATAAAGACATGATAAAAGCTAAAACATTGATATAATATGAGAAAACAAACATAAGCATGAGGATGGCAATATGTTTTATGAATAAGATAAGATGAACATGATTATAAGAATACATCAATATGCTTCAATCTTTAGAAAGACAAACATATAGAATGATATCAAGGATGACAATTAAAGAAGAATAACATTCATATAAAAGTCAAGTAAACATGGATAGATTAACATGGATATATTAATTCAAGAATTAAACAAGCCATTAGTGAATCACTCAAGATCAACAAAGATGCTTATAAATGATATTAATAATTAAACCAAAATTTGATAATTAATTGACAAGGCAATTGAAATTAACAATTAACACACAATAAGGCAAATTAAAATTGACTACACATTGATAAATAACATTTGGAAATTATCAATTAACCATACATTGAAAATCTCAAAATTAAGTCACCAATTGATAATTCAAGATTAACAACATAATAACAATTAGCACAATTTAGAGTTAAGAATGCATTTTGAGATATAATAGATAATTTAAAGTTAAAAGCTAATAAAACAATTAACAATTAAAAATAATAATTAACAATTAGGAAACATATTAATTAACCACATTAATAATTAAACTGAAATTAAATAAACATTAAGCAAAGATAAATAAAAAAACAAAACATGCAGGGGGGTGCATAAGCAACTTGGTTCAGTTTTAAAAACAAAGGGAAAGTTAATGGGCCAGATGAGAGGGGGTGTGGATAACACAATTGGGCGCAAGGCCCAAAGAGGAAGGGGACAAGGCATAGGCGAAAAATCAGAAAAAACACAAAAAGGGTTGATCCAAGGATCGAACCCAGGCATGGCAAGTGAAAGGCGTATTTAGTGCATGTGTGTGACCGTGGGGACGGCGTGTTCATCTGTTCAATACATACATCAATAAATACATAAGCCAACATAAGACATGAGAATTAATAAAATAAAACCAGCACGCGTGCAGGACGTGGGGCAGTGTATCATGTGATGATATTAATTGGACGTGGTATTTAATATGCACTACTGGACAAAACAAGAGCAACCAATTAATAAACGCATGGAAAATGCAATACATGCAGAACGTTAAAACATGCTAATATATTTAAATATCATACAAAACAAAAGCAAACCAACTAATCATGCTACACATGGAAATGATAATCATGCAGAAATGATAAACATCATCGTATTTCAACTTACAACATCAAAATAAACAATCAACTTCTAACAATCATAAACCAATCAAATCTTAATCAACCAACATGAAATAAACTATCAAAATGAAGCATTTTTCAAGTAGAACATAATGGATCCAAAAGCTGAGCAAGATAGTGAATATAACATGAGCAGTGAGCAGTTGGAAACCAGGGTCCAAGCATGAAAAAAAAGTTTGAGAAAGAGATAATACTTTCTGTTTCAAATGTAAACCAAATATACATTTAAACTTGAACCAAGCAACATGTGATACAAAACTTACTGAACTAAACAACACGAACAAGCTCTAACCAAATAGCATGATATCAAGTCATCATGTCAACAACACACAAATCCTTATAAACATGGATTTATGGTATTCACGACATCATCTCAGCATAAAATGGAAACAACATATAACATTGTAACATTAACATTTTAGATCACACAAATTTATGAATAACCAAACACACCAGCGTGCTTCCAATACAAACTCACACCTGATATCAACATTTAAACCACCCAGACAGCCAAGGATAAATGAGAGTTTTCTCGCAACACACTTAACATGAGGTTCATGAGATCATTCATGCCATACACATACGCAAGAAATCAACAGCATGTAAAAGGTTGACATATATTATGCTTGTAAAGACAACATGATATTTCAAGACAACAATCCAAAATGAAACAGAATATATATATGATCATGTAGAACATTAACTCCAACCATACAAACTTGTAACCACAACTAGCCAACACATTCAACACAACCACACGTGATGAAATGATTAAAACCTTAGGGCAACCACTTAGAGTTTTCTCGAACTAACTTAACATGAAGTTCAAAATATTGCAAGCACCTTAAATAAAAAACAACAATACAGATGATCTAACACGGATGTAATATAGTTAACATAATATAATGAGCATGGCAAAGGAGAGTTTGAGAAAACTTACCTCTCTTCCACGCAAGTTTGCAAGACTTCTTCTCCCTCCTAGCTGACTCTCGTGTGCTCCAAAGAAATGAGTTTTTGAGAGGTTTTAGTGTTGTTGTTGGTGTCGAAATGAAGAGGAGAAAGGCTCCTTTTATAGGGAGTTCAAACTGGTCCGTGAGAATGATTAACCAACATGCTAAGGGTTTATCTTGAGAAGAAAAATCATGGAAAGATTTGGAGTGGCTGTGGCTGTTCTGAGCAACATGGAGCCACGTGAATCTTCTCTTTTGATGCTACTAGGTCAGAAAGGTATTATGTTTTGGTTTGTGTCCTAAGGTTCAAGGAAGTACACGAAGGACATATTTGTGGTAGCTTGCAAAGGTGACTATGATAGTACAAAAGCAACAACACTTTGCAGCGCGTATTAGGGTTGAAGTGATGTTGGAAAAGGTGGTAAGTGGCTCTGCAGAGTGTACTTGGGTAGAGGGAAACGAAATTCAAATTCAAAACGATGGTGTTCTTGGTGCAAAACAAATTCGTGTAGCCATATTGCTCAAATTATATCTCTTAACTTAATGATCCAATTTTCATGCTCTTAGGTTCAAATGAAAGCTCTTGGATAATACTACAAGTTTGATGTTGGAAGATAGTTGAAATAATGCTTGAATTGGTAGCAAAATCCCTCACAAGTCGTGTCCTCCAAACTGCCCAAAAGAACTTAGAAAAATTTCTAAGTTATTGAATTTTGACGATTTCAAGTGCCCTTCTTGAATAATTCATAACTTGAGAATGGTTTATCCCCTTGAGATGTTCCACATATGGTTGGAAAGCTCTCATCAAGCTCTACAACTTTCATTTGGGACTCAAGACCTGAATCCAAATGGAAATGGGTGAAAAGTGGCCCCAAAGTTGAGAAAAAGAGTGATGAAAGATGCTGAAAAATTCTCTAAGTGTTGGTCAAAATATCTTGTAAGCTTCATAACTCAAAAACCAAGCATTTTTAGACAAAAAGTCATATGGAACAAAATGAAGATCTTAGAAAGAGCTTTCCAATGAGCTTTGAGCCACTCCAATTGGATGTGGGGTTTAGGAGTTATGGTCCTTTCAAAATGGGCTATTAGGGGGAAAATCTCACAAATAACACCTTTCTTGGTCAAAACCCTACTTCTCTTGCAAGAAAGTTCATGAAACTTGATGTGGATACTTTGTATACTCCATGAGACAAAATATGATGATTATAACCAATAATTCTTCATTTGATCCAAAATTCCAAGAGATTAGGGCTTCAGTCAAACCTTAAATTTGACTGTGAATGCACTGAGGTTAGATCTAGTAATCTTGCTATTCCTTCTCATCTAAAGGTCTTAGGAGACTCTTAAGAATGTTGATAAACCAATAGGATCAAAATCTAGGGTTTGGGAGTCCATCTTGATGAAAAATCCAAGCTGTTGGCTGATAAGTATCACAGAAACCCTAATTTGGAGGTGTAGTGAGGCTGAGGCTCAAACTTCTCTTGCTAAAGATATATAGACCTTGGATTCTTGTTGAATGATGTCCCTTGAGTGTAGATGACTTCATATGGTAAGTGAACCACACAAATATTGACTTGATAGAGCCAATTCCTTAGTGATTTCTTCATAGCAAACCCTAATTCCACAGTCCTTGCACTGGAGGTCTTCTGTTGACCTGACTTGCTTCAAACCACTTGTGGAGCTTCATGATGATATGCAAACCTAATTTGAACACAAAGAAACAAACTACAAGATATGGGTTAGTTCAAACAATGCAGAGATGCACCTAAAATGCACAAAAGCTGGATGACATCTAAGGGTAAAAATTTAGGGTACAACACATGGCATAGACAGAGGCGTCACATCAATTGAGACAAAACACAATAAACCTGCTCATATAGATATGCAACAATCAGGTAGTAATACAAACAGAGGAACTCAGTTCCTAACACCCACTATTCAGGTACAGAATAAAAGCGGAAAATCTGCAACTGAAACCTCATATATATATATATATCACATAAAACGTTTGTCTGTCATATACAGAGTCATACATGTACAATCCAAAAGATATATATACATATACACATAAATCATAAACGATCTCCCCGACCACCCGGTGCTACATATCAGAGCCGACCGACAAAAGAATGAAGACCTAAGCTTCACAAAAAGACCTCCAGCATCTAATCTACAATGCCTCATAGAGCATTCAAAACAACAGAAGGGTGAGAAACACAATCATAGTATAATTGCATACAATTATATAATAACACCAAAATACACATGTAAAATATTCTCACACAACTTACACCAGAATTCAAACACAAAACAACACAATGCATATCTCATATATTCATCACCAAGGCATATCAATCATGCTCAATGCATTTATCAACAACATATATATATATATATATATATATATATATATATATATATATATATATATATATATGTATCTCAACTCATCAATTCCATTCACAATTCCACACAAAATCAATCCATTAATGATTTATGCAAATGCAAAGAGACCGACACAACGACTCTATGCAAATGCGGTACCATCCATCTGTCATTCTCATCATTAGTTCACTCAGGAACTATTGGAATCATCGCTTGTTACTTAGTGTAACTCCCCGTCAGGCACACGATGTTCCCCGTCACTTTAGGTCCTCTTTGTATAAGGCACACGACGTTTATGGATCACTTTAGGTCCTCTTTGTATAAGGCACGCGATCCGATCCCTTTAGGTCCTCTTTGTATAAGGCACACAATTGTCTATAATCATCGCTTTAGGTCCTCTTTGTATAAAGCACACAATGTTATAGCGGATTCCCTATGGAATCGTTTCGTCGCTCACACCCCACAAGGGCACACGACATCACAAGATGCATATCATGATGCTTGGCATACAATGAATCATGACATTCAAATGCACACATATATGCAACCATAATCATGCATATACAACCAAACACAACATATTGCATTTACTTGCCCTTAGGCCACAAACCATCATCACAATATTTCATCACATGCATTTTCATCACACAACAACACACAAGTCATACGATATATATCAAAAGCATATTGCATGATAACACATCAAATACACCCCATTAAAACGGTAACAGTCGACAAAACGACACATTTCCAAATTCCCGGCATAATTAAATCGGCCAACAATCTCAAAACCATTTTAATAAGAAAGTACATCTCAATAGCTTTTCAACGATACCAAGAATGTTCAAAACGGATAATTGGACCACAAGTTATTGAATCAAAAAGAAAAGGAATCGCAAAATGGCAAAATTCTGCACCCTCGCTGGCCATACACGTATTGCCCTGAGCCATACGCGTATTGCCCAGCCCCATACGCGTACCATTACGCATTTCAGCAGATGGACGAGAAAAATGGATTTCCATACGCGTATTGCCTCAATTTGCACCTGCCATACGCGTATTGCCCAACCCAATACGCGTATGGACATGCCTGATACGCGTAACGGCAGCGACAACCCAGAATTTTTCTGCAGAATTTTCTGCTGCGAAATTCCACCAATTCCACTCCCAAATCTCACCTAAACACCAGAAAATTACCAATAGATTGCACAACAACATATATCTCACATGTATCAACAATAAGGAACCTGAAAACATGATTTCCGACACAATTTAATCGAATTCTAACAATCTCAATATATTATGGTTTTAGTGCTATATCCAATTTCAACTCAACAACAAACAAATACATACATACATAATCATACACAAGTATAAGATAATCAAGTTTCGCCCCCTTACCCGATTTAATCGTGTTTGAAAAGTCGGTTGATTCAATTTCTTAAACCCCAAGTTTTTCTCTCTTTTTCTTCTCTTATTTTCCTTCTTTCTCTTTTTCTTCTTCTCTTTTTCTTTCTCTCTATTTTTCTCTCTTTCTATTTTTATGAAAAACATAACTAACCAAGCCAAAAGACCAAAATACCCCTACACTCAAATATCTCGCAAACGCTCTCAAAACGCGATAAAACATAACAACAATGAAAAATAATATATTATCAAATAAAAGTCAAAAATAAAATAATATAATAATAGAAATAATTAAATCGACTCGATTAAATAAATCTAACAAAAACTGGGGCGTTACAATAAGTCCTAACCCGGACTTGAGTGTACATCTATGATAAGGATAGTGGATATAGTCAAGGAGACTTCGAGGGAGTAATCTCAAAGGAGTTGACTTGAGATTCCACACTCAGTTGAGGCCCTCTTAAGGGTGGTATATGTTGAACGAGCTATCGTGAATGCATTGCCACTTTTGACCTAGGAGCCCGTGACACTGATGACCTTTAGTTACCCTTTTACCCTCACTTGGCCTCTTAGGACGTAGTGCAATGACTATGAGGGAGTAATCCTGAAATGGTTGATACACGATACTACACTCAGACGAGACTCTCTTATGGATGTGTCCCGGAGTTTATTTGATGTTTTTCGAATATCTCTGATGTTTTCCAGAGTTTATTCAACGCTTTTCTGAATGTCTCTGATGTTTTCCTATTCCCCAATAGAGCTTATTCAATGCTATTCTGAATATCTCTGACGAATATTTGTTTATGTTCCAAAGTTCATTTAATGCTCTCCTGAATGATTTTGATGGTTGTTGCTGTACTTTCCCAGAGTTTGGTTCGATGCATTTCCGACAAAAACCTTTGATGACTATAACCCATTTACATATACATCGTTCCCCTGTGGCATCTTTTCCGTCATAGATCCATGTCTTGCATCAATTCCATATCATCTCATATCATAAGCATTTTTTGGCATCTTAAAGGCAAAAATTGCGCATGTTTGTATTTAAGTCTTTTCTATCTCGTCGAGACGAAGATTTCAATCTCCATATCTCCAGATAGAAGAAACTTAAATAGGGGCATCTGTCATACCTTAATTTTTGACCATAAGATTCCACTTCCTTTGTGCATCATCGATACAGCATATCATGCATTTCATCTCGCATATTGTCTAAAATATTGGTCAGAATGATTTCTCGGATTTACAGAAAGACCGGTCAAAATGAATTTCAGGGATGCATAAAATCAGTGAACAAAAAAATTCAAAATCGAGCTCGCAGACCTCAATTATATTAATCTACGGTTCACGTAGTTTGACCCGGCGTGTTCGTTTTAATTTTTCGGCCAATTTTCGTCACATTTTGATCAGTTTGAGCATTTTAACGGGTTAAAATTTATTTTAAAATCTGATCAAACATTGTATTTTTCCGAGTCGTATATTTCGTACTGATCATTTTAGCGTACTCGATTTATTTTTTCGAGTACTGGAGCGTCCGATTTAAATTATTTGGGGTCCGTTTATTTTTACAATTTTTTGTCTAAATGTTTAAAATAAATAAATAGAAATTAGTATTTTATTTTAATTTTATTTTGAATATTATTTTTATTTTAGATTTTCTAAATGTTTAGAATAAAAAAATAGGAATTTGTATTTTATTTTAATTTTATTTTAAATATTTATTTTTATTTTAGATTTTTTAGTATTGTTAAGAATAAATAAATAAGAAATAGTATTTTATTTTAATTTTATTTTAAATATTTATTTTTATTAGATTTTCTAATATTGTTAAAAATAAATAAATAGGAATTAATATTTTATTTTAATTTTATTTTAAATATTTATTTTTTATT
Organism: Lathyrus tuberosus; assembly: GCA_022829125.1. Taxonomy (NCBI): domain Eukaryota; kingdom Viridiplantae; phylum Streptophyta; class Magnoliopsida; order Fabales; family Fabaceae; genus Lathyrus; species Lathyrus tuberosus. The sequence continues at coordinate 7,060,106 of JALAZF010000082.1, read as the reverse complement.
TTAGATTTAATTAATATTAATTATTTGAGCTTTATAATGAATATTAAGGATATTATTAGTAATTTATAATTAACCCTATTTTAATCCCTATATATACATAACTTGTATTGTTGAAAAGAGAGACCGGAAGAGGACCCGAAAAAATAAAAAAGCAGCCGTTTGTCGTTGTTTGGTATACATACGTTGCCAGTCTGCTGCTACATCTGGGTAACTACCATTTATAATTACTTTTATATAAATCACACTATGGTTCTCATGTACTTTTTTATATAAATTCGTAGCATGATTCACATCACATATTACTGATACTGATAGATACATTTGCAATTTTAAATATACATATATTCATGCCATGGATCTAACTTACTGATAGATACATTTGCAATTTTAAATATACACATATTCATGCCATGGATCTAAGTTACTGATAGGTATGCTTGCAATTTTAAATATATACATATTTATTCTATGGTTTTAATTTACTGATAGATACATTCGCGGTTATTATTCTTCTCGATCTAACATACACGCTCTGGTTATTATTATGAACAACAAAAAACTTTTTAAGTTCATTAGATAATTGATGTATCTGATATATTATAATGTCCAGATACATCATTTATTCAATGAATCTAAAAAAGTTTTTGTTGCTTATAATAGTGACCGGAAGGTGTATATTATAATATATATAAATAACTAACATTTCAATATATATTGTAATATACATAATATTTTGTTTTATTGTGTAGATAATATATCTCATTTTAATGTAATTTAGTTTTGTTTAATTGGTATATACGCATTGTTAATTTACTTTTTATATAAGATATTTTGGCCGAATTATGTCGAAACGCTGGTCGCATATTTGTGTGCACGATGCGTGACATTTATGTTTAGTCCGATCCAGTTGCGATGATCACATTTTTTGCGTTAGCAACATTGTCGATTTTTTAACCCGTTAAATTTACTTTTTCTTTGCATTTTCTATTTTAAAATCTTAGATCCGCACACTTTTAATCCTTATTGCGAAGATCACGTTAAGTGTATCAAGTTAATGCTCGATTTAATCGGGTTTTATGCGGATCTATATTTGTTTATCATTGTATTTCGATTTTACACGCGTCAGACGGTTTAGCATGGTGGAGATCCACTTTTTTGCGCTTACCGATTCACGTTTCGATTTGTAGTTTGTGCTTTTATCTAATATTTTTATCTGGTTGATTCTTGATTCAATTTGCGATGACCGATTATGCGGTAGCAGTTTGTTTTAAGTTTGATTAGATCCGATTAAATTTCTCTTTGTACCTTTTCATGTCTTTGCGATCCAATTCGCACCTTTCGCGTTGTCATTTGTATTAATCATTTCTTACCATCAATTCACAATCACATCAAACCATTTTTAAAAATATCAAACTAATTCTTGATTTAATCAAGCCCCCTTTTTAAACCTTGTAAGTCGATTGTTTTTACGATTGCCATCAACCAAACCCAAAACATTCTTGATTCATATTTCAAGCCATACTCCAACTTGTAAGTCGACTGCTTTTTAGCATCGCCATCAACCTCATGCTTATACTTTCTCTCATACTTTTGTTATGGTTTCGTTTACTAGGAGCACCCTTAGGGACTAGGATTTCACCTAACTGTTTCTCAAAAACCCTCGATCCAACGTCAAGTGGCTACTTATCTCATAAGTCGGTTGCCTTTTGCAATCGCCATCACGCAATTTTTAAACCTCGATTTTTTTATCGGGTATTTTTCTCTCAATACTAAAATCTTTTCTCAATCAAATTCCAAAGGAAAGGTCCCGTTGTTGACTGCCATGTCGCAGATTAGCCTAACTTTAAGTCCCTCCCTTTTATCCTACCCTTAGGATTAGAGTCGCCGCACTCTTTACACGTGTTCTGCCATGGACACTTTCTACCTCTTATCCTAGCCTTAGGATCGGAGTCGCTGCACTCCATGCATATGTTCCACCGTGAACACTTACTTCCCTTATAACTCAACTTCAACTTTAGAGTCTTCGTACTCTACGTAATGTCTTGCCAAAGACACTACTCCCCCCAGAACCTTGACCACAGTTAAGAGTTCCTCACCCTCATTAAGGAGAACTACGGATGCTCTGATTCCACTCCCGTCAGGATACGTAGGCATAAGTTGTGATATCTACTTTGATACTAACCCCTAGGGTTTCAACCTTTAGCACAGTACCCTTAGCAAGTAAACAATAGATAACACAAATACTAACAAGAGGTTCCTGTAGAGTACTACAGACGTCTATGATGCTAATACCTTCCCTAGGCGTAACCAACCCTCGAACTTAGATCTCTTATTAGGGTTTTCGTTCTTTACCCTTTCCTTTGGATAAATCAAAGACCGGTGGTGAATTCAAAGATTTGTGATTCAAGTTAATCCAATAGCTTGATATCCGATTCTCACCGCAACACTCTCTTTCCTCCTTTTGTGATGCAGCTTCCCATGTAAAATTTTAAAATATTAGTTCATTGCTCGCGACGCTCCGCTTTTTTCCAGACAAGGATAACTTTCCTCTCAACAATTGGTATGGATGGTATCTTTTCTACACAAAAAAGGAAAAAGAAAGTTATAAATAAGCAAGCGAGTAAATAGGCCTAAAAAATTGGGAATAAGAACATTCTCTGACTTACACAAGTACTCGTTGATCTCATTGTCATTCTCGTGATCTAATTAAATCATTATACAGAAACTAGTAATAGCAAATTCATCCAAAAAATGAACTACCTCCTCTCAGTAGGGATAAGGTAGTCAAAGTTCAATCTAGTGGTCACCACTAGGTTCTCAATCTAAGTCAAAGGAAATCAAATCACGCCATCCTCCTTAGTTGTGACCACAGAGGCTCCATATCTCCATATAACTGTCACAAACCTATCTTTCCAATTTTTGAAATGGTTGGAGTAAGTCTTGAATAGTGTCCTCCTTGACAGGGCGCAAAGAGTCACCTAACTTCTTTTTGTACCAATTTTGGTACCATAAAAAAATACCTTGTGGTAGGGTTGACATCTATTCACTGATATTTCATCTCAAAGGCCTTAGTAAATCCACAGCTATTTGGAAAAATATGGGAAGGAAAGACGTTTGTAGTCCCTAAAACCTCTTTTTCAAATATGGTAAAGGGAATGAGAACCCCTAAATCTTGAATAATGGGAAGGTACTGATAAAATTAAAGACCGGTCAAGTTAGCTAGAATGGGCATGTAAAAATGCTTTCTGAATAACACCATCCTTGTTTCTGAAATCTTATAGTCGATTGAACCATCCGCCTGTTCAAGATTTCTCATAAAATGTAAATACATTTCAAACCATTCTCTATTTAAAAGGCTATACCACCTTATCACTCTCATCTAAATCCCTAATGATTCTCACTAAAGATTAAAGGAGATAGGATTAGTAAAAGCCTATACCTATAGATGAAGGAATGGGAGTTGAACATGGTGATGCTTGGAAACAAGTTCACTCTGAGTTTGATGAAGGTTCAGATGATAGTTTTGGAGGAGAAAGTATTCAAAAATTGAAAGAGTGAAGGTTGAACCCCTCTTTATAGGGATTTCAAAGCTAGTCCTAATAGGTAATGAGCAGTCTCTCACTAGGTAAATCAATGGTTTCTAAAATATTCCCTAGATCTCTCCAATATGTAAGGAACCCAGGCCAATTTAGATTATCGAACTAAACCCATCATTAACTACATTTAATTTTTCATGTGTGTGTTTGTCTCTAATTCTTGAGGGAGTCACCCTATTTTTTTCTTAAAGGACTCTCCCCGTGCTCTACTTTATGGACTCCACCCATGTTTTGCTTGAGAAACTCTTCCCAAGCTCTACTTTAAGGACTCGCCTCAAGTTTTACTTGAGAGACTCGCCTCAAGCTCTACTTAAGGTACTCACCCTAAGGACGACCTCAAAAGCTCTTTAGAGTTTATCCCAAGTGTGCAAATTGGAAAAGATCAAACTAAATTACTTTGTCCTTTACAAGCCCTCGTGCTTGAGGGGTTGTGTACCATTATAATTGTATTGGGCCTTAAGAAAGAATAACCCACACAAGGAAGGAAAAACAAGTGGCAAAGGTGAGTTGGACTACGAAGCCATAGGCCCCACGAAATAAACCATGAGATATATTGGATCTTAGAAGCCATTTTCTAGTTGGTTTAGTCCACATGAACTTACTCTCATTACCACTTGCCCAATGAATGTTGGAGATGACGTTCCACATCATAATGTACTGGAAGAAAGGGAGAAAGAGGATAATCGTCGTCTCCATGATCCAAGGAAGAATAACTCTCTTACTTTACACATTTATGAGGGAGGAGCTTAGGTAACCACTCTTTAGCCTAGACCCATGGAGCCTCTATAAATACCTCGACCTTAGGACCGAGGAGGGGAGAATAACTTTTCACCTGAGAAACCACATATACAGAGTTTCTAATCACTCACCATTAGATAGCTCTAAACACCATCAACAACCCTAAACATCACATACATCCATGTAATTACGATACTACCCTTAATGTACTATTTTAGCAAGTACACCATATTCCATTAACGAATGAATTATTGTTTCTTCATATTCTCCATATCACCAAACTCTAAACCCCATTTATTCAGTAAACCAAAATCAAAAAATCCATTTCTTCGATAAACTCCAACTTTTCTTCTCCAACACGAATGAATCAGGAAAAGGAGGAAGGAAACTCAAATGAAACTCAAAGAAGTGAACTCGAACGAAAATCGCAAAAAGGAAACACGAAACTCAAACAAATCTCATTATTTGAATTCTTCATCAGTTTTTGGTACATAAATTATTTCTCCATACATGTAACAACATTATAGTTTTTATTGAGATATTTAAGGTTTAATGATATTGATGTTATTGAGACCTTAAACCCTAAAGGTAATATTATTTTTGAGATTGAGATTGAAGGTTTTAAATTGTTGTTGAGATGGATAATGGAGGTTTTGTGTTGTTGTGTTAAGTAAAAGGTTTGATAATGTAATTGAGATTGAAAGTTGTATATTGTTATTGTTGTTGTTATTGTTGAGATTGAAGGTTTAATTTAATTGTGAGATTGAAGGTTCAATGTTTTTGTTGTTGTGTTAACTTATCAAAGTCTTGATATCTCTCTTAAAGGTGTGGAAAAATTTAACTTGAATTTTTTATTGTTAAAATGTGTAATTTATAAATGTAACTTAGCAATGTGCGACTAATTTAATATAGGTGTATATTTATTAAATGTGACATAACAAAATTTTCATTCAAAATGTATGATTTGTTTAGGATTTTGATTTTAATTTTAAAAAGTAGTTATAAATCGTATTTGGATGAACACTAATAGATTAAGTGCAGAGTATGAGAATGGAATGGTTGAATTTCTTCAATTCGTTGAAAGAAAACTTCCTAAAAATATTGGAAATTTTTATCGTCCCAGTGATTTTTGTGGGAATACAAAAAACACTTGAAAAGAGAAATATTCAATCATCTATGTTGTGATGGAATTAATCAACATTATAAGACATGAACATCTCATGGTGAAGTGAAAAAAAATCAATTGCATCACATTGAGATGAAGTTGATGTAGATATGGATGATCGACTAGAAGATATGATTCATGATATTGGAGAAGATTCTTTTTAGTGAGCCCACTACTACGGAAAACACATCTCACAACGGTTGGTAAAGGGTTACCATCACGGTTGACCAACCGTTTTGAGTTAGGGTGTAATTTTAAGTGTGTAGCTTACAACTACGGTATATTTCTCGTTGTAGTAAATTAGAAGACACACTACTTATAACAACGGTTGTACTAATCAACTACTGTGAAATTATTTATAAGTCCTACGTTCGATACCCAACAACGCCATATTTGGCGTTTATTATTATGTATAGCGCTCATCCTATAACAACGGTTGTATTAAACAATCGTTGTGAAATTATTTGTTATTTTAATATTTTTTTATTTTACAGAATTCCCAATTTTTAAACCTAAAATTTTCTGAATTATATCAGACCAGAAACAACAAAACACCCATTTGTGAATCTTATTAGACCAAAAATTGTATTACATTAAAGACAAAATTCTATTAAGAACAAAAAATTGTATATTACATCAAATACTTGTGCCTTGGTGTCTTGGTGTCTTGTCTCTTGGTATCCTGACTTTAAACACCTATAATTTTAAATAATAAAATACTTGTTAATAAATATCCTTAGAACTTATAACTTAAAATAAATTATGAATAAAGAATAAAAATTACTTACTTGTTAATTTTCCCATATGCCTTCTTGATGATCGTTACAAATAGCATGCACATAAACTCTACCAACTTCTCCATATGAAGTATGCACTTGTGTTGCGTAAGAAGGAGTGGAAGGAATATCAAATTTTTCATCACTATGAGGAATGTGTTTTCTTTGGAGAACAATTAGCCATCTCCTCGATAAGTCCGCAGGGTCTGTCACATAAAAAACTTGTTTTGCTTTAGTAGCCATGATAAATGGTTAATTCATATAAGTTGCCTTGATAAGGTCAACCTGTGTGAATCCTAACTCATCAATTTGTACACCATTGTTATTAGTAACCCACTTGCATTTAAATAAAATCACTTTGAAAATAGCATACTTAATCTCAAAAATATCATTAATGACACCATAGAACATGTTAGATGCCAATATAGGATTCTTATCTTTCGAACTAGAGAAATAAATGGATTTGGCATCGGTCATAACCCCACTATTTTGCATTGTACTACTATCATCTTTAGCTTTTATATAAAAGGAAAAATTAGAAATGTCGTATGTAATCCAAGTTATCACATTAAATTTTGGCATGTACAACAACCATTTAATTGTCTCAGATGCACTATCATCATTATAAATACTCTTATTAAACCAACTTATGAATTTCTTGTTATACTCTATTAACAACCACTTGTCATTCATTCAGGGATATTTTTTCTTTATAACTATTTTATGAGTAGTTATGTAAGGTTCAACTTCACTAAGATTATTCAATATATAAAAATGTGCTTTAAGAGATACATCTCAAGCCATTGACTTAAAACATAAACCTTGAGTACCTCTACCTCCAAATCTGTCAGCATGACGAGCCTTTGGAATTCCTATAGACTCTATTTTCAGCACATAGTTTGGAAAAAAAAACTCAACAACTTCTTCTTTGATGTACCTTTCAACATTTGAAGCTTTCTGTCAGTGATGATTCTCCGCATATCCTTTAAAGATCTTCATGTATCACTCTATTGGATACATTCTCCTTAAATATAATGGAGCATAAAATCTTATTTCTCTAACTAGATGAACAAGTAAGTGAACCATAATGTCAAAAAAATGATAGAGGAAAATACATCTCCAATTGACACAAGATTTTTGTAGCCTCATCTTCTAATTCGTCAAATTTTTTGAAATCAATAACTTTAGAACATATATCATTGAAAAATATGCACAATCTGATTTTAGTTACTCTTATTTATTTTTGGAAGGATGCCACGGATAGCCGCTAGTAGAAGTTGTTGCATCAAAAGATGACAACCATGATATTTTAAGCCAATTAACTTGAGATCTTTCATTGGTACAAGTTTCTTGATGTTTGATGAGTAACCTTGAGTAACTCTGATACCATCACTACTAGAAAAAGCACATTTAATCTCGGATGAAAATGCACTTAACCTCGGCTACAGAGGCGAGGTAACGAATGGGATCATGAAAAGTGAAAACTTTACCTCTCGGTTTTAAAAAAATCGACGGGTATGTGAAAAGGTCATGGGTTTGATCCCTAGGGAGACCTTTTTGGAATTCTGAAATGGAGAAAACACATGTCCCCTTGGTTTTGTAATTTTAGTGACGAATATACCAAATTTTCTACTCGGCTATCTCATAAAACCGAGAGGTAAAACAATTTTGAGTTTATTAAATCTAATGTGGATTGCTCATTTCACAAAACCCTATATTGGACATACAACTTCTAAAAATTGGTTAGGAAAATTATTATATGAATAATTATGTTATATTTGAAAAATAACTTGCATTGATTATGATTTTGAAGCATCCTACAACTCATCATTCTTCTCACGCTGTTTTTTGGTTAAAATCTCTCCAATGTTTCAAGTTGTTTATTGAACACTTCCTTTTCTACTAATTCTTTACTGAAAGTATAAAATTTGATGCTTTGAAAAATTAAAAAATATGGAAGAAATTTGAAATAAAACTAGAAGTATTGGAGAGATTTTAACAATAAAACAACGTGAGATAAATGATGAGTTGCAGAATGCTAAAAAATCATTAATCGGTGTAAGATAAGCTTCAGATACAACATAATTTTGCATATAATTATTTCCAAAATCAGTTTACTAGATTATGTATTCAAAGAGGGGTTAATAAAACAAATAATCGACATTAGATATAATAAAATCAACTAGACGAAACAAGATGAGAGTTGCAAAAACAATCACAAAAAACACAATATCAATATCAACAACAAAAACAACAAGAAACAACAACAATATCAAACACAACAACAACAATATCAATAACAACAACGTCTGAAATTCTGGTATCAGATATGTGATGTTAAGTGTGATGTCACAACATCAATATCTGCAGTATGAATAAGACAATAAAAGCCCTGAAGCACAAAAGGATTGTTCACCCAGTTTGGTCTAACAACCTACATCTGGGGACATACCAAGCCAGGAAGGAAGTCCACTATTAGTAGTATCAAATTACAGACTCAACAAACCAGTTGACAATCTACCTAATTTAATCACTACCTAATGACCCTTCTATCTAAGTCCTCCCTAGATAAGAGACTCCATCTCACTCCTAATCATCGCAATGATGTCTAGCAGTCAACATCTCTGCCACTGCATCAACAGCTTGATTACCTATAACTCTTAACTCACAGAACCGAAGAAGTCACACTTCCATGACACACCTTGGAGTTGCTTCAAAGCTTCCTCCAAGAACAATACAAAACTCATTACCTACAGGTTTCTGAGTTAGACCACAGTGACCATCTCACAACCCGAGTGGTTCACTTAGACAAAGCCCTAATGATCTACATCTTGGACCCGTACCTATTCTAGATTACAAGCATTCTATTTATAACTTTTTCCTAACTGGATTTGGGCCTTCAAATCACAACAAATCTTCTGCTACAAATCTGCAGAAGATTCTGCTACTAAATAGATCTTCAATTAAATCTTCATATCTTTTTGCATGAAAATAGCAACAAGATCAGCTCTAAATATGATTGCACCAGATTATATCTTCTCTAAGAAATTCGCATCCAATCTAACTAACAGATCTCCTCAAATCAAACTAATACGCGCAGCCCTAAAACATCACAACCTGATGTTTTAATGTTCTGGTATAGTGATGTCAAGACATCGCATGTGACATCACTCTTCAGCACTTTAACTCTTCAACAACTTTCACAAAACCAGAATGTTACCCAAACATAACAATAATGTTAGAATCTCATGTTGAAACATCAACCATGACATTAACATTATTTTACCAAAATTTTAGCCAATCACAAGAACTATCAATCTCCCCCTTTGGCTAATTTTGGCTAAAACAAATATATAAACATTACAACTCAGATTACAACAGCAATTACAATCCTATACTACTGTTAGTGGTCATCTGATCCTAACAGTAACCATCAGCAACCATGTGGAATCATCTTCTTGAGAAATTTTGAACGATGTTAAGACATCATGTTTGTCATAACATCACCACAGCACAGCAACTTCAGGCAGCACATTAGGACCTAAGAAGTAGAAAGTCCTGAAGTCATTTGGTGCACATGAGGAAGAAGATATCTGACACTCCCCCTCAATCACAAGACATTTCTTTTTCCTTCCAGGACAGACCCAGAACAAATGTAGAAGACTCCTCTAGAAAAGAAATGTCTGTCTATACATAAAAGACCAATGGTGGCATAAGAGAATTCTGCACACCTTCTTTGATCAGACACCGGGTTTAATCTGTGGCATAAGATGAAACTTAAGAAGTACCATTCTGCCAACCCAGGTAACTCAGAACACAAGTCACAACTGTATTCATAACTCAGGACACAAGTCATAAATACTCAACACCAACCTAAGGTTAGGACATCCTCTTTGACATCTCTGAACCACACCTGAAACTGCAAACTCCAGACAAAGCATCTACCCAAACCATTTAGCAAAACCCTTTCCTTTCTCCCCCTTTTTAGCCATAAATTGGCACAGAAAGCCCTCACAGAACCAGACCCAAGTAGTGCTCACCCAAAAACGAACAAACGCCATAAGACTTATGAAACAAGAACACTCACTGGCTGAAGGAGCAAAGAAAAATCTCTATAAATAGCTTACCAGTTACTTTGGAATTACCGAACCTTGAATAGTCAAAGTTCTTGGTCATAGAAACGCTATTTTAGGAACTAAAAACTCCATCTAAATTCAATGTCTACCATCCAAAACAGTCTTGACCGCCTTTATTGCCTCTAACTGATTCTTACCATAAATTGTGCCAAAACAGTTCCATGCATAGTCGTAGACACGTGTTTCACCTTATCCTTACACCACCGTCCAAAATAAATTCTTGTTTGGCTCAAGAAAAACTTGTCATATACCATGTTCTGACATCACATCACACAATGTCTGCTTGCTCACCACATTATCAACCCAAGACATCCACAGAAGATTATACATTCCAAAACAATAAACTCATCTTCAGATTTCTCCTCAGAAGCATGTGCACACATGATTCACATGACTAGAACCAATTGACATAACATCCAATGCCAACCAACATCCTAATGTCATAACATGTTATCTGACATTATATCCTCAGAAGATCCAATGCCAATCTTGATCAGCATGTAATCTTCACAATATATGTACCTTTGCTACATAATCCAAAGACAAGTACTCCCCTTGTCATGGTTAACCAATGCTCTAGATGCAGATGAACATTTGAGCACACTTGCTGAGCACATGCATATTGGTACCATTGTCCCTTTCTCCAAAGGTAGTCATTCCCTATCATACTCTACATCTTCAGACTTCCAATTAATCAATACCTGATTTACTTCAGTCTTCTCTACATTCTCCATCCAAGGCAGACCTTCTACTTCATCATTCTCCCATATGACTATGTAGACGCTCCTCAGGCATAATGTAGGCACCACGCTTCTGAACCAGAGCATAATCATCCTTCACCAAGGATCTCCAATCAGATAATGTTCCAACACAAGTTAGAACATCTGCCACACACCAAGACATCATCACCATGATTCTTGATATGCTCCACCAACTGGACTTACTATAGTAATCTAGAGACTTAAACTCTCATCCACCTTCAAGAAGAATAATCTCCTTGAGTCTTCAACTAATCACCCTTCTGCCCAAGAGTAACTTGTTCCAAGATTATCCTAAAAAATAATCAGCTGCCACACTCTGATTATCTTGATTCTTCGAATCCACTTCTGAGATCAACCAGATGCCACAGTTTGATCACCTCATTCATGAATCCTCATATGAAAACAATCAAATGCCACATTTTGACTTTTTCACATTTGTCAGAACTCTCACAAAGATATCTTGATCCACCAAGGAAACTTGATCTTCAAGTCACATGTTCCACTTGTTCAGAAGCAAACACACTTAGACTCCCTAAGCCATGGTCATGTAACATCTTCTCAAGCCACAGCTCCCGCAAACTGTATGAGATAGATCTTTTTGAAGCACCCATAACTTCCATTACTGTAGATCACCTCTATCTTAGGCTGATGTGCCATATCACCAGCTGAGACTTCTGATGTTAAGCTAGATGTCAAAACATTATGATATCCAGCTGTTGAATTCAACTCTTCCTTCTGCCACTTAGAAGAACCTCCTCCCTTTGCAGAAACAGATTTCCATGCTCTCATAGACTTGAATCAACACTCAAGTTTGAGTAGACAACCTCCATCCTGCTCAGAACCTCCAAAGACTTCAAACCTCCCACATCTGAATCTTTCGACAATAAGTAGTCCAAGACTACCCCATAACAATGCCACACAGAGAAAAGTATATTCTTATCACTTCAACAGTCCTGTATTTTTACATCAGACATATATATAGTCTCCCGTCAATGTATTTTGTCATTAGTTGAATGCACAACCTTATCAAAAGCAGATAAATACTCAACTCCTGTCAAGGTAACCTTCTCACACAACTGCCATCTGCTGATTCTCCTTCAAAATAACCCATCATAACAACCACTCATACCACAAAACCCTTCCAGGTAAGGTCAGTGTCTTGATCTTTTACTCTACCCTGAGCAAAGAACTGAAATGATGTTTCAACATCAGTTCTGACATTAGTCTATATCACATCTCCTAATCATATTAATCCACACATATCTCTTGTAGGGAACACACGAGAGCATATCAACATCTGATCAACTTCCAAGATTAGACCAACAAAACTGCAGTAACTTGCATAACACACTCTTCCAGAAGTTTCTTCTTATAAGCACAAGGTTCAGACCTCTCGTCTAACCAAAGAGAATAACTGCCATCCTTTTGCAGAAACATACCTTAGATAATCTGCTACTTTGAATCCTTCAAGACACAAAACTGAAGGAGCTCAATCAAACACCAATTGACCATAAGATGAATTACCCTGCTACTGCACTCAAACTCTTGGATGCCTTTTCCCTTTTCTGCTATCAATATTACTACCTTTTCTTCAACCAGCTCCAGCTGAAATGCTATGACATTATGAACAGCATCTCAAAAATTGTTTAACTTCACAGCTTCAGTGATCCTTCAAAGCAGCTACAATCTAATAGGTCTTTGACTTAGCATTTACAATAAACAGCTAATGTGTAGCGCGATGTCGAGACATTAGAATTGACATATTAAGCTCAGCTTCTTTCTTGATGAAACTTCCTCCTCATTAGGTCATCACAACTAAGCTTAAGAGATAACTTATCAAGATCTTCACTCCCGCATGAAAGATTTGACAGTGATGCTCTTTTACTTTGGCTCTACCCTCTTCTTTCACCATCAAGAAAAGTAACCAATATTCTGGACAGATTGGTCTTCAATGTTTAATTTGAACAATATTCTTCTGAAACTTCCATGTCATACAGTCTTTAATTAGATCCATTCACCTTTTGATCACTTCTTTCCCAAAACAAAGATATGAGATAATCCCCAAATATCTTTGGCATCTCTAACCAACCGGTTGAAGCTGTCTTGCATAGAATATCCTGCTGAGGAGACCAAACCCTAATGTCTTTCCGAGAGAATTCCTTCCTAGAATCTCACCACCAGAGATACAAGAACCAACCAGGGTTACATCAGATACCAAGCAGCGGAACACACACCAACTCCTCAACAACCTTCAGGAACTACTCAATAATCCTTGCACACCATCATCATAAACCACGTGCCAACAGCAGTTCTCCTGATAACCATACTCTATCACGAATATTCCATCCTTCACTCCAAGGGATCAACTATCTTCCTTGCTCATGAACCAGAAAGTATCTTCCCTAGATCTCATCCAGAAACAGACAGGATGCCTGCTCTGATACCAATTGAAATTCTGGTATCAGATATGTGATGTTAAGTGTTATGTCACAACATCAATATCTGCAGTATGAACAAGACAATAAAAGCACTGAAGCACAAAAGGATTGTTCAACCAGTTCGGTCTAACAACCTACATCTAGGGACATACCAAGCCAGGAAGGAAGTCCACTATTAGTAGTATCAAATTACAGACTCAACAAACCAGTTGACAATCTACCTAATTTAATCACTACCCAATGGCCCTTCTATCTAAGTCCTCCCTAGATAAGAGACTCCATCTCACTCCCAATCATCGCAATGATGTCTAGCAGTCAACATCTCCGCCACTGCATCAACAACTTGATTACCTACAACTCTTCACTCACAGAACCGAAGAAGTCACACTTCCATGACACACCTTGGAGTTGCTTCAAAGCTTCCTCCAAGAACAATACAAAACTCATTACCTACAGGTTTCTGAGTTAGACCACAGTGACCATCTCACAACCCGAGTTGTTCACTTAGACAAAGCCCTAATGATCTACATCTTGGACCCGTGCCTATTCTAGATTACAAGCATTCTATTTATAACTTTTTCCCAACTGGATTTGGGCCTTCAAATCACAACAAATCTTCTGCTACAAATCTGCAGAAGATTCTGCTACTAAATAGATCTTCAATTAAATCTTCATATCTTTTTGCATGAAAATAGCAACAAGATTTGCTCTAAATATGATTGCACCAGATTATATCTTCTCCAAGAAATTCGCATCCAATCTAACTAATAGATCTCCTCAAATTAAACTAATACGCGCAGCCCTAAAACATCACAACCTGGTGTTTTAATGTTCTGGTATAGTGATGTCAAGACATCGCATGTGACATCACTCTTCAGCACTTTAACTCTTCAACAACTTTCATAAAACTAGAATGTTACCCAAACATAACAATAATGTTAGAATCTCATGTTGAAACATCAACCATGACATTAACATCGTTTTACCAAAATTTCAGCCAATCACAAGAACTATCAACGTCAATAAACAACCTCTAGGGTTTAGGGTCTCAACAACAAGAACAATAAAATCGACAAAAACAACATCAATAACAACAACAAAAACTCTAGGGTTTCGGATCTCAACAACAACAACAACAATAACAACAACTACAATATGGAAAAAATATTAGTAGTGATGTTTGACGTACCAAATCTCTGAAGAAGAAGTAAAAGAAAATGATTTGGATCTGTAAAGAAGAAAAGAGAGACCTAAACATATAACATCTTTGTATTGAAGATGGTATGTGTTTATGGCTCTTGTTGTTTAAGGCTCTTCATGAGGGTTCTGTTTGTGTTGTTTAGGAAAATGAAACTGAATGCTACTATATCTTTTTTGGTCCCTTAACTTTACCTTGGGGTTCATTTTGGTGCCTTAACTTTAAAAAGGTCCATATTGGTCCCTTAACTCTTCAAAATATTCCAAATTAGTCCTTTTTGTCTAATTAGCGACGAATTTAGCGATTGATTTTTGAATTTTTCCATTGCTAATAGGACAAAAAGGACTAATATGGAACGCTTTGAAGACTTAAGGGACCAATATGGACCTTTTTAAAGTTAAGGGACCAAAATGAACCCTGAGGTATAGTTAAGGGGCCAAAAAAGGTATTTTACCTATATATATATATATCAGAGAAACATATTCACCTCGGTCGGTATGAAAACCGAGGTGAAAAGTAGCATACTTTTAAATTAAAAATAATGTATTCAAGAATGCGTCACTTTTAATGAGATAAAAACATAAACTAAGGTTGATGGGATTCGAAGCATGTACACTGAATAGGTTTACCTCTCGGTGTTCCAAATAACTGACGAAAGATATTGTATATATTTTTTTATAAAAAAACAGTGTGCGTCCAGGCATTTGACCTTGGATTTTCAATACGCGACGTGAAATCAACGTCATGAAATGTATTATATGTAGTAGTGCATGCAAACACTCGTAAAAACTTTTATTTTCCATTTTAGATAGAGTGTGACATGCCATAGGCAAATAAGTAATATTTCTTCTATCTTCTGGACACAAAAATTTTCTATTAGACCAAGATTTGGTTATGCATTTGGCCTTTAATTTTGATGATAACAATACATTGACTCTTAGAGAAAAATTTTGTATACTAATAGTTTCTGTAAAGTGTGTAGCTTTGAATCTATAGGTTCTGATTCTGAAGCATTGACAGGTGACGTCATCAGATTCTGAATTAAGCACACTCTGGCTCTAAAGAGAAACAAGCAGCGTCAAGATCAAGAAAGTTGTTAGACAAAGGTTCTGAATAATGTTTGTGCTAAAGCCTCTGATCGAGATTCTATCTAGTGAGCCTCTGAAAGTTTTGTATTACTCGAGACTCTGTGCTCAAGAATTGAAGATTATGAACAACGAAGTGCTGAAGACTCTAAAGACTAGGTTTTGAGGAACAATGTCAAGACTCTAAAGACTTTAGTTTTGAAGGTTCTCAATAAGGCCCTTGACTCTTCTAAACATGCTTCAAACATCTACATTCAGAAGCCTCTGATTCTTAGAAGATGACAAGAACAAACTGTTGGATGAGAGATAGATAGTACCTCGTACAAGATCAAAAAATTCCTTCCATTACGCGGATTTTGTGGAGTAAGGACATTTATGTTGTACGATTTTGTCTCCCACCTTAATGACAGATATTCAAGGCGCCAACTCATATATGAAGTTTACCATTCTACCCCCCAATGGATCTTTCCTTGGCTATAAAAGGAAAACTGGAAAAATGGAAGGAGCTGCTAATTCACAAGTCATTCACTGTTAGTATTCAAGTTGCCACATTCTTTGATATTATTCTTGTGAATATTGTATAGACACACTTAGAAATTTTGTTCATTTTGTGTGAATATTTATCTGTACTTAAATGTTGTGTTAATCAGCTTTGTAGAAGCAATCTTTGTAAAAATAGTTGTAAAACCTCAAATCTGTTTGAGTGATTACCTTGAGTGACTATGGTTTAGTCTGTATACTCAAGAAGACAATGACGGTTGTCTTTGTGGTGTCTGTAATCAGCTTTGAGAAGGCGAAATCACCTTGGCGGGTGGACTGGAGGTAGCTTAATTAACAGCGAACCAGGATAAAAATAACTTGTTATTTTTATTATTCTTGTTCTTGTTTGTTGGATTGGTTTTGAAAAGGTATTGATTTTTAGAAATCCAATTCAACCCCCTTTCTTGTGTTTCTCGTAATCTTCATTGTTGTATGCCCATCTTCACCATATCTAAACGAGAACTCTTATTATCTTTAGTCTTTCTAGAATGTTTATAATTATTCCTATCAAACTATCACACACAATTTTTTCCACATGCATCACATCAAGATAAAGTCTTACATCGAGGGTAGACCAATACGGAAGATTAAAGAACACCAATCTCTTTTTCCAAATATTTCTTTCAACAGGAACTTTTTATTCTTTCCAAAGACAATATTAAGGTGTTCTTGTCATTGATAAAATTCATCGCCAGTTAAAGGTTTACGAGCGATTTCAAACTCCTGCTCTCCATTAAAAGCCTTCTACAATAAATGATAAGAATGATTGGGTTTTAGAAATTTCTGATGCCCAATGTAAATAGTCTTTTTTCCAAACTCAAGTTGGTGAAATCGGGTATTAGATTCACATATAGGACATGCTTTATGTCCTTTGACACTGTATCTATCCAAATTACCATGTGCATAAAAGTCGTTGATTGTGCAAAATAACATTACACGCAACTTAAAAGTTTCACCAGAATATGCATCATCAACGTCAATGCCTTCCTCCCACAAAAGTCTTAAATATTTAATTAATGGACATAGATAAACATCTACAATGTTTCCAAATTGTTTTGTTCCTGAAATCATCATACTCAACAACATATACTTGCGCTTCATGCTCAAACAAGAAGATAGGTTGTAAATTAAGAGAAGAACATGCCACAAAGAATGGTTAGTACTCAGATTACCAAAGGGGTTGATTCCATCTATGGCAAGCGCAAGCCTAAGGTTTCTTGGCTCAAAGCTAAAGTTCGGAAACAACGAATCAATTTTATTTTATTTCAAAGAATCAGCTGCATGGAGAATGTTTCTATCACATTTTATTTCATCTTTATGCCTTCTAGTATTCTTTGCCTCTTTCGCATTAGCAAAAGGTCTCTTGAACCTTGAAACTATTGGCAAGTACCATAACACTTTAGAAGGAGGAGGCTTCTTGCTAACATTGTCATTGTCATCACTGTTGTTGTCCTTCAACTTGTAGCACGGCTCCATATTTTGGAAATTGATCCAAATTTTCATACTCTTTCTTGTATAATATGCAATCATTAGGGCATGCATGTGTTTTAATATACTCTAAACCCATTGGACACAATATATTTTTGGCCTCATAACAACAACCTAACAAATTATTATCTTCTAGTAGCATTTGTTTCAACAAATCAAGCAATTTTGTGAAACTTTTATTCGACCACCCACTTTTTGTCTTCAGATTTAACAATTTTAACAATGCACACAATCGTGTAAAATTTGTGCACCCCTTATTTAAAGTTGCATCCTTATCACTACATAAAGTATCATAAACACAGGCTTTTCATGTTGTATCATATCTTCATCAACTTCATCCATTTGTAACGTTGCCACTACAACATTTTTGACTTTAGGCAACGGAAGAATAGACAACAGCTAAATAACCGTGGCATAAAGATTAATAAACCGCGCTTTTTGCATGTTGTTAATTTTTTTTATTTTTCTAAACAAGCCGCCGCGTATTCACTTTAAACTACGGTTTTTAAAAGTGGGCATGACAAAAACCGTTGCTTATTTATTTAAAACCACGGTTTTAAAAGTGTCGCAATTACTTATTTTAAAGACTATGGTTTAAAATTGTAGCTTTATACTAAAGACTACGGATTTGTTAAAAATATTTTCTATAATTTTAAATTCGTTTTTAGTGAACAGGGTGTCGAACACTTGTCCTTGGGGCCTTTCATCTCGGTTGTTTTTCTAATTAAATTTATATTTAAAGGATTTTAAAATTTTGACAAAACAAAATTTGAACCGTATACAAAGAATTTGTGATCTTAACAAACCATAGCTACCAAAAATGTAGCTTATATTGTTTTTAAATTTTCTCACTCTGCTAAACATGTACACATATTTGTTAATATTTTTTTAATAATTTAAAGGTTATTTATTATCGTGACAAAATGTTTTATAGTATCACATATAATAACTATTCATTTGAATCACTTTAAATGTGTTTATTATAATAAATCAAATATATTTATAAACTTAAAATTTGTAATTAATTAATAGTATTAAAACCAACCTTTTTATATTAAAATTTATTAAATAATAATAAAAATACTGATTAACTAAAAAAAATTAAAGGCCCTAATTATATTATGCAGTACATATAAGTTGCAGCTTAAATAACTTTTGAAGTTTATGTATTTTAGTAATATATTTTCAGAGAAGGTGTTAAGCAAATTTAAATGAAAAGTTAAATTTAAATAATTCCTTATAAAAACTATTTTAATATACATTACAAAATTTAAAATAAAATAAAGAATTAGGGATTTTGTGCAATTCAATGAGATATCTTAAAAGTTATGTTTATTTATAAAACATAAAATAAAATACTAAAATAGTTATGCTCAGTACAAATATTTTATTTAGAATTTTTTTACAAATACGAAAATTTTCTTGACAAATAGTGTAAAAAATTTATAAAGTTTTTTATAAGAATAAAATATTTTGATTTAACTAATATGAAGACTTCTTTAACATGTATAAAAAGATTCTCTTTTTATTATGTAATATTTTCGAAAAAGAATTCATTCAAAGAGATAAAAATAAGAGAACAAAAATTATAATTAAACCAAATCCCACGAATATCTAAATGTGTGATTTTTTTATATAAGTTAAACAATATGATTTGATTGGATAGGTCTAAATATTAATAATATTTTATGTATACTTAAAAATTATTTTAAATAAAGTTTTCATAACTGTGTAAAATTTAGAGTTTATTCCTTCTTCAAACCTAATTCCTCATCTCATATCTTCGTTCCCGCAGCCTTAACACGAAAACCCTAAATTCCAAATTTCTTCTTCCTCAGAAGCAACAAAAAATACTAAAAGCTAACGAAGAGTTGATTCTCACGCTTTCGTCTCTCATCTATTGCAAAAGAATGTCGATTTCTCTTTCTATCAAAGACCCATAAGAATTGACACACTATTGTGGTCTGTCTATCTAAGGAAATATTCATCCATCTTCAATCAAAGGTATTTTCTATTTTTAATTTATCTTTTCAAAACTTTCAATTTCAAGTTTTTTGGTATTTTTGTGACCCCGATTTTGAATTTATCTTTTTATTCATAAATTTCAAGATTTTAGAAATTTCTTATATTGCAGGTGTTTTCATGGGAACTTGTTATTTGTCATGACACTGTTGATATGGGATGGACAACTTTTGTGGTGCTCGCTCTATTGAAACTCTGTTGGAGTTTGAGCAGCAGATATATCGGTAAAACCCATTATCGTTTAGACCAGTTCTCGTTTTTAGTTTTTAACTTGAACACACTAACTTGAACACACTAACTTTCTGCTATAATTATAGATTTAGATTGTATATTCTGCATCTATATTATTATGTGACAAATTTTTTTTTGAGATGTGCATGCTATTCTTGGTTCTTTGTTAGCCCATATTCTTAGTGGTAGTTTCTGTTTTAGTTTAATGAGATGTCATGGATCTCAAGAATGATGAAGGCACAAAGCGTAGACATATTTTTTGACTAACTTAAGACTAACTTTTGGTTTTTGCAGTATATCTTCTGATGAGTCGAAAGACATAAAGAAAATATATATCGACGGTAAGCCACTAATTTTTGTCTTTCCGAAGTTCTTTTGGAATTTTGAAGTTATGTATTAGTTAGTTATGGTGTTATTGCTTCACTTGGAGAGAGTATTATTAACTTATTGCTTTTGGTGGGAAGCCCATTGCTTTACAGAAACTTGCAACCTTTTCATTCTACAAAAGTAGACCTCACATAGGAACCCAAGGAATTGTATAAGAAAATATGTAGATTGACATATGAAACCATTTCTCTCAAAATAGTCAAGTTCTAATTATATTTTGTTTCTCATTCTTTCTTTATAATTTCAAAAATATATACAAAGATCTTGCTTGTGAAATCTATAAACTTACAATATATTATTGAAATTACTTATTATAAAATGTGTCTTTGATTTGAAAGCTCAAGTTCCTTTTTTAAAATAATGAATAAATTGTTGGTCAAGATTATTGAATAATAAAATCTTTTATGGATGTGTACAAGCGTATATTCTGACAAGGAAGTTTTTGAGATTTTAGTTCTGCTTTAGAAAAAGAGTTGGGGTGACATGTATAAGTTCATTCAATCAGTGATGTTATGCATACTTTAGAATAATTTTTATGATTAAAGTTGTGCTTTTGAATTCCCATGTGATTTTCTTATTTGCTTCAGGTGATGAGTATCTACTTGCAACGAAGAAATTACTCCAGTTAAATATGTCATGTAGGTTTTCCATTTTTAATATATGTAATTTAGAAATGTATAGAAAAAAAATTTACAAGTTGTTCTGATTTACAATGGTGACTTTGTTGTTCCCCAGTTGATGTGTTATAATTTGTATAATTCATTTTATGTGATAAAGACTTTTGTAGGATAATTTACTCTTTTTATTAAATATTTTTTAATGCTTCGTTTTCTCCATTAAGTCTCTCTTGATAAATTATATTATTTAATTTGCACATTTATATTGGTCTGGAAGGTTACTACTGTTAAAGCATATTTTATAATGTAATCATATCATATTTTCAGATGTTCTGCTAACGTAAATACAAGTTTTTTTTTTAATAAAGTATTCTAATGTCCACGATTTTAAGCTGTAGCAAATATTAATATTTCAGTTCAAAAACCGTAGTTTATAGTTAAAGCAACGGTTTTTAACAGTGGCTAATAGTAAACTGTGGTTGAAACAAATTCAGTAAACCGTGGTCTCTTCATGTATTTTAGGCTACGTGTTTAAATATCTGTGGGCTAAAGTTAAAAAACCGTGCCTTATAAGAATAAGCAACGGCCATTTATTCCACGCTTGAAAAACCGTCCCCTAAACCTTTAGACTGCGGTTTCGCTATTTTAGGCCGCGGATTTCTACTGTTGCCAAAACTCATTTTTGTTGTAGTGTGCATTTCAATGTTTTGATTTCGCTATCGTTGGTGAAGATGGTGAAGATCATATCTTCTAGAAGATGGTGAAGATTGAAAGTTCCAAGAAATGAATGAAGATGGGAAAGATTTGGCTATCATTGTCGTCTGGTGCACTAGGACACCCAAGTGTGTTATGAACAAAATAAATAATCTGCTATGTTTTAATTTTGCAAGAAAGAATTTCACAACGGTTCCAAATACGAACCGCGGTTAAATATGGAATATTTAACTATGATTGTTTTTATTAACCGTAGTTAAATATTTTTCAATTTTTATATAAAAATGAATGTTTGGGGACGCGCGCTTTTTTTTATTGAAAAAATAGAAAAAATTTGATGCCGGGATTTGAAGCTTGTAACAATTAATTTATGATCACGATTGTTATTAAGAACCGTAATGAAAAGTCTTTTAATAAAATTTTTAAAAAAATCAAACGCGTTAAAAATGATATATTACAAGAGTTGACAAAAGGGTCGTAGTAATATAGTATTATCAAATGTAGATTTTGTAATATTGATCCATGCGTGTAATACTTAATATAATAACAAGAAAGAGTGGTTATATCTGAAGTGCTTAAGTTTTACACGTTTGTGAGCGGTGTTAATACTATCTAATCTAAATGCAAAAATATTGTTGATGAAATTCAAACCAAAAACCAATGCCATTTTTCTCTTTGATTGCCGGTGGCCCGAAGAATAAATTAGTGCAATTTGCATAACACCCTATAGAATCTGAGTTACGCAACTGAGATACAAACCCATGATGCATTCATTGGGCATTGGGGGCTCAAGCCCTCACATAAAAATAAGATTTATATTAAACAATAGTACCATATAATATTTTTTTTTATTTTAGTAGATTCTATCACTTTCTAATCAGAATTTTGATATTTTCTCTTTTAGTTTTTAGACTCTTCCTCTAACTATTATTTCCTCTTTAATATTCAAAATTTATATTTATATGTAAATATCAATGAATTTTTATCTATGGATGCATTTATTTACACTCAATATGTAAATTCAATACGTAAAGTTAGAGTTTATATTAATTTAATTTAATTTTGTCTTCTATTTCTCTTCAATGAATGAATGCTAGTAGATTTTACTTTTATTTATTTGATATTTTATTAAAAATAGTTTATGTTTGTTTTGTGACTACTACGACAATGATTGAAATATTTCTTTTTGTCGTAAACTTTATCATAAACTTTATAAAGAATGGATTGCACGAGAGATAAATGGTTGAATGTTTGTTTATCTAAACATATATGACGTAGTATTTAAAAGTGTTCACAAATAAAATATCGTATCGTTGAACATTTTTAGAATATAAAAACTTAAAAAAATTGTAATTTCTATTTCTTTTATATATTTTCAATTTATTTTAGTATTATATCGTTATATATTTTAAAAATGTTTCTAATAATTTATTTATTCAAAATACATAGATTAAATTTTTACCCCCACAAAAAAACAATTCTGAATCTGCCATTGTACAAACATTTTTTCAATTGAGGTGGAACTTTGTTTTAATTGTAATGTACACTAAAGTTATAGAAGTTAATCAAATTTTTACAAATGTGTTAACGTCGTTTTGTTGGAACAAGAAACCACAAGTTTGATGAACAATGATGGAGAATTTTGGGGAGAGAGAGGTTATGATTGCATTAACCTAGAATCATAATGCATCCTATTTATACAATGTTACAAAGTGATTAGGAATAAAAAACAACCAACTAACATAAAAGAAAAATACAATAATCGAGCTTGTAATCGGTTACACCATTTGGTTAACCGGTTAAACCTGACATGGAAAAACAAAATCCTTTCATTCGTAATCGGTTAACGCAATTAGTTAACCAATTATAGCAACAAAATAAGTTATATTCTGCTACTAGGAAGTGCCCCTGACTTAGCTGTAAATGGTTACCACCCCGTGTTAACCGGTTACAGCACTTTAATTACTTGAATAAATTTCAACACACTATCTTAATTTACGTGTTGCAAGTCTACCATGCTCATGCTCATCTTCAACCTGTTGAATACATCATTTGTGACTCCCTTAGTCAACAAATCAGCAACTTGGTCCTCACTTCTACAATATCTCAATCGTAACCTTCCTTCACTAACAAGTTCCCTCAAGTAGTGAAACCTCATCTCAATATTCTTGCTCCTCTCATGCGCAATTGGATTCTTAGCAAGATCAATCGTGGAGATGTTATCAACTAGGAGTGTGACAGCCTCACCTTCATTGTTGCCCATCTCCTCCAATAGATTCATAAGCCACACGACTTAGCACGCACATAACGAAGCGACAATGTACTCAGCCTCACAAGATGAGAGTGCAACTACCATTTCTTTCTTCTAACACCATGAGATTGATGTCACGAAAAACATAAAGATGTATCCAACTGTAAAATTCCGACAATTTTTATCTTTGCACTATTTGAAATCGGTAAAACTGAGAAAATTGCATTTTCTGCATGTATCTGCTACGAGAAAAAGATTTCTGCAGCCAACAAAACCTTCGACGTATCGTAGGATCCTTTTGATTATTGCCAAGTAAGACACCTTCAGTCTCACCATGAATCTACTCAGAATACTGACACTAAAAGCCACGTCTGGTCGTGTATTGCACAAGTAACACGAGGAACCAATCAACTTCCTATATTGAGTTGGATCAACATCTTGCTCATCCTCATTCTTAGACAATTGCAGCCTTAGTTCAGTTGGAGAAACGGATGCATTGCAATGCTCCATTTCAAACTTCTTCAATATCTCAAGAGCATATCTTCTTTTGTGCATGAGCAATCCTCTTTTGGACTTGTGGAACTCAATACCAAGAAAGTATGTCATGAGATCAAGGTCGGTCATTTTAAACTCTTTCATAAGTTCACTCTTAAACTTTGAAATGCATTTTATGTTGCTGTCTGTGATCAATAAGTCATCTACATATAGACAAAGGATAATTACTCCTTCACTCGAATCTGTCTTCACATACACTCCACGCTCGAATACACATTTCTTGAATCCAACATCCTTTCGGAAACCATCAATTCTTTTATTCCAAGCTCTTGGAGCTTGATTCAAACCATATAACGATTTCTTCAACTTTTAGAACTTCATCTCTTGGTCTTTCACAATAAACCCAGTGGGCTATCTTACATATAACTTCTCTTCAAGTGGTTTGTTCAAAAACACAGATTTGACATCCATTTGGTAGATAGGCCAAATGTGGTTATTTGCAATACCAACAACAAGCCTAATATTTTCAATCCTAGTAATCGGTGTATATACCTCTTCAAAGTCCCTGCATTCTCTTTGCAAAAATGCCTTATCCACGTATTGAGCCTTATGCTTGGTTATCTCACCCTTGGGATTTGCTTTCACTTTGAACACCCACTTCATACCAATTGACTTCTTTCCTTTTGGTATATCAACCAGCTCCCAAGTATTGTTCTTCTCAATGGATTCCAGCTCCTCCTTCATAGCACAAATCCACTTTGGATTACTTAAGGCCTCTTCCATGTTAACGGTTTTAAATTCGGCCATAAGTGCAAAATGGACAAAATCACCATCATCATTGATTTCGTTGTCTCGGAACAGCTCACAATCTTGGAGTCTCTGAGGCAAACCCATTTGCCCTACTAATCTTCTAATATTCTCCTTATTTCAAGCTTTGACGATAGGCTATTATGGTCTTCCCCTTTCTTTAGAATTGGAAATTTCAAAGTTGTAACTGATTATAGCTTTCTGGTAACTGGTTACCCCCTGCATGTAATTGGTAAACGTCTGCTAGTAACCGGTTACACCGTGCTGCACTTGCTTCAATTTATCGATTACGACATCCATACTGATCACAATCCTCCTGTTTACAACATTAAATAGTTTGTAACCATTGGTAGAGTGATATTTAACAAGTGTCATCAATTTTCCCTTGTCAACCAACTTCTTTCTAAGTTGTCCTAGAACATGTCGGTATGCAATAGAACCAAAGAATCTCAAATGGTTCAGATTCGGTTTGAATCCCAACCATGCTTTCTTCGGTGTCACATTTTCAAGCTTCTTTGTAGGGCACCTAATCAATAAATAGGTAGTTGTGAATACTTCTTCACCCCATAACTCTTTCAGTAAGTTTTTCCCCTTTAACATATTTCTCACCATGTTCATGATCGATTAATTTTTTCTTTCAACTAGACCATTTTGCTGTAGTGCGTAGGGTGGTACTACCTCATGTACCATCTCTTCTTGATCACAAAAACTCCCAAAGTCATTTGATACATATTCACCTCCACCATCCATTTTGAGCACTTTGAGCTTGTGACCACTTTGCCTCTCAACCATGAACTTGAACTTCTTGAACACTTCAAGTACCTCATCTTTTCTCTTGATTAGGTATGTCCATATCTTTCTACTATGATCGTCAATAATTGTGACAAAATACCTATTGCCACCAATAGAATCTACTTTCATCGGCCCACACACATCTGAATACACCACTTCAAGGTGATTCTTGGTTCTCCGGTTTGCATATTTGTTGAATTTCCCCCATGTTGCTTTTCTTGCACATATTCTTCACACATTTTGGTTGTTATGTTGATTGATGGCATCCTCATTACCATTCCATTCTTTTGCAAGTCTTTGAGATCTCTAAAGTTGAGATGCCAAAGACGATAGTGCACATCCACTATTCATTACTTGCTGCAGTAGCAATAGATCTATGCTCCATAACCTTGAACTCAACCTTGAAGGTTCTATTAGCATCCATAGGCACTTTAAGGACCAAAACTCCATTTGCATCCATAACACACAATCCCTTGTTTTCCATGTGAATCTTGTACCCCTTCTCAAGCAATTGGCCAATAGCTAGAAGGTTACATTTAATTCCTGGAATGTACAAGACATATTTGATCATGGAATATCCACAAGCCCTTCTCATGATCAAAACATCACCGATTCCATCGGCCACTAGAGTGGTGTCACCCACAAACTTTACTTTGTTCTTCATGGCGCGATTGATTTTGACAAACCAACCCTTCCTCCCTGTCATATAAGTTGAACAACCCAAGTCCAAATACCACTCCTAACTGCATTAAACTCCTTTTAAAATCATCATGGTGTCTTATTCATGTAATCGGTTAATCGTATCATTCAACCGGTTACATCTCAATTTTTCAGAATTCTTTGAGTTGCTACTGCTGCTGTCCCACAACTTGTTGCTGCTGCAACCCCCTTCTGTGATCATGACCAAGAGTGTATTCTCTTCATCAAACTCTTGTATTGCAACCATGGTTTCATCCCCTTGAGATACCTTCTTGTTCAAATTGCACTCTTTTGCAAAATGACCAAACCTTTGACACTTGTAGCACTGCTCCTTGCTCTTGTCAAATCTCTTCTTTTCACCTCTAAAATTGCCTTGACCATCATTTTTGTTGCAGCTGGTTGTTAGACGAAGGCGACTTATATAGGGGGAGGGGTCAATAGATCCCTGGTTAAAATTTTTTATAAAAATTGTTTTAAAAAATTTAACGGCTAGCGGAAGTGACCCGGATCAAATCGTCTAAACTGAATCGTTATCAAAAAGCTCGGATATCCGTATATGAAAACCAATTGATGATAATGATAAACAAATAAACCAATATGTTTTTAACAACAATCACTTGAATTCTACACAAAAAGTAAAGTCTATTTCAAATAACAAAATACACAAAAACACAATTGAGGCAAATTATTGAACACCTTGTGTGCAATTAATTTCGTTTAGAATTGTTTATGGTTTTGTTGATTTAAAAAAGCAACTACAATCTAATAGATTGAAATCAATACAACAAAACCGTTTTCAAAATGTTATTAACAAAAGTTTAACCAAACATATTGACCGCACAATCTAAAAATTCAACAATTTGAAAATGAAAAGTAAAAGAGATAGATTGATAGATAGATAGATAGATAGATAGATAGATAGTTAGTTAGTTAGAGAGAGAGTGGGGGGGATGGATGGAGAAAGAGAGTACACAAGGATTTGTTTAGGCAGTTCCCCAATCGGCTTCGCTATGGGTACATCTGCCATTAATTTGAACTCGAATTGAGATAACCAATCTTACTTTGAAAATGTAGTTTTACAAGAGAAATGTAGCAAAACAACCTCAAAACCCCCATATTTAATGTTGATTATAACACTTTCTCTTCCCTCGATCTAAGCTTGATCAAGTCATCCAACAATACCAATTTGATTCACCGTCTCCCACTACTCCTTTGCAAGAAACTCCATTCTTCAAAGCTTTCACTGGATCAAATCCAAATTGTGAATTGTTATCACCCAAGATTTACCAATTTAATTCATTGTCTCATGTTACTTCTTGCAAGAAAACCCGTTCATTAAAGTTTTCACTTGATCGAATCCAAATTAAGTAACCTCGGCCATAACCTTCAAATCCCCAATTGATCTTGAAGGAAAACCCCGACTTGGTTTTTTTTATTTGAAACCCCCAAAGAGTCTCAACCCAATTTACAATTTAACAACCTAAATTCGACGTTATCAACTTGATTCTAGATGGCACCCAAAAAAAAAGAATGATTATGTTTAATTTGTTTGTGTGTATGCATAGAACATAGGTTGAAGATGAAGAGAACTCTTTGTATATATCTGGTTTCATTCCTTTTCAAATGATGCATGTATGAAGTATATATATGTGTGCAAGTTAGAGGCAAAAGGAATGCAAGAGGTTTAGAAAAAATGAAATTTTTTAAAGATTTTTACTGCATATGCCGACCTACGTAAGTTATGTGTCGACACATTCGATGCATGTGTGGACATGTATAGGTCATGTGTCAAATCATAAAAGAAAATGTTCTTCTATGTGTCGACCTAAAATCCTTCCATAGTCGACACATCAAATAGAGGCTATAGGCTTTAAAACATATCAAAATGTGTCGACTCATACCTTGCATGTGTCGACTCATAGAAGAAAGGTTTCTTCGATGTGTCGACCTATACGCTACATGTGTCGACACATACATAAACTGAATCTACAGATTTAAAAATTTAACAACATGTGCCGGCTCATACAATGTATGTGTCGACACATAAGTCTGTGTCTTGCATAAAAACACATTTTTTCAATGTAGAATCATTTCTAACCTTTTCTTAGTCTTTTCCAAAATGTTTTATGCTTCCTAATGCTAAGATGCACATTAAGACTCAGAGGATACCGTCCAATATACATAACCTCTAAAATATCCTAGTTTTGACATCATACAAAAAAATTCTAATAGAAAGGTGCATTCACATACTCTCTATTTTTTATGATGGAAAAACTTGCAAAGATGCATTTCGTGTCTTCATGAAGGCTCCCCCTGAATGTGTGCATCATAACTTCATAGCTTGCATACACTTCTTCCCATTTGAAAACATCAAATATATAAAAATCAAGCTATTAGAAGTAAAACATAGATACAACGTATCACATATACCATATACCAAAATCTCACAGAGGCGTTTACAAAGAAAGAGCATGCACTCACTACATACGTGAAGTTACACAAATAAAATTACTTAAACATAAATAGAAAGAAAATTTAAACAACATTATAATAGTGTCATCCAAAAGCCAATACAAATAACATAACCATTGTCTCACTTCATACAAGTGATAAAATTGTCAAGACATAAGCTTAAAGATAAAACAGACCAAAAGAAAAATGCAAAGTACATGATTACTCAAAACATGAAATGCATGATAGAATTGCTCCAAAAGAGGTTTAACCCAAAGACACAAAAGCTAATCACTTCAACATCCTCCAAGACCTCTAGGCACTGGCCTCACACC
This sequence comes from Lathyrus tuberosus, assembly GCA_022829125.1. Classification (NCBI taxonomy): domain Eukaryota; kingdom Viridiplantae; phylum Streptophyta; class Magnoliopsida; order Fabales; family Fabaceae; genus Lathyrus; species Lathyrus tuberosus. Next base: position 7,030,384 of record JALAZF010000082.1, on the reverse strand, counting down.
ACGATGCCAAACTTGTCCATCATTTCCAAAGTGATTGAAATTCTGGTACCAGACGTGTGATGTTAAGGTGCGATGTCACAACAACACACTCTGCAATAATGGACAGAATAAGCAACAGGAAAACACAAGGAATTGTTCACCCAGTTCGGTCTAACTACCTACGTCTGGGGGCTACCAAGCCAGGGATGAAATTCACTACTTGTAGATATAATTTACAGACTCAACACACCAGTTGACAATCTCCTAAACTTATACTCTACTAGTGACTTTCTACCTAAGAAACCACTTAGATATGAGAACACTACTCAATCCCCTAAAACACTCAAAGAACAACCTCTTTGAGATCCCTTGATCTTGCTTCCTAGCTTCGATCAATCAACAACTCTTTATTACTTCACAGCTTCTAGAGAGGACAGAAAATTCAACACCTATTCAACCTAGAATAGTGTGGTTACAAGTACTCTAAACAAACCCTAGACTCTAAGCCTCCAGCTCTTGATCTTCAATCTGTTTTCTGTACCTTCTTCCTTGGTCTTGTGCGCTTTATATAGCTCCTTGAATTTGGATTGGATTTGTCACAATATTTGATCAGATTTGTTAATTAAAAACTGAATCTTTTAAAACAGATTTTATCCCCAAAATCTTTTTAAATCTTCCACCTTTTAATTCTCCAACAAACCTGCAATCAAATCTCCCATGTAACAGAAAATATCTAGCCCAAGATATTCTCATCCAACGAGTCAACACTCTCCACAATTCCAGCAAATACGCGACCCTAATAACAACAAGCCCATTCTGTCATTAGCTTCAGTTCTGTAGGTCTGATGTTACAACATCACCTATGTGACATCAGACATCCACTTCAGCAACTAGCAACCTTAACACAACCCAGTGTTAAGTGCAATGTTATGACATCAAGCCCATGACATCAAACATGGTTAACCTTCACAACTTAGTACAGCCCAGTACTAAGACTCAATGCTGCAACATCAACACCATGACATCAGCATTGAACACCTTGTTGTTTTACCAAAATTCCAGCCAATCCAGGAACTTACAATCTCCCCCTTTGGCTAATTTTGGCTAAAACAATCTCTGCATCTTCAGAGACTTCAGCAGCGGAATATCTTCAATATTTTGAAACTTCAACTTGCAGCAGTTTGACAATCTTCATATAGTCTTCATTACTTGATCTGCTACAGCACCATCTTCATTATTGACAACAGCCAATTGGTGCTCCCCCTCAAAAACTTGAACCAGCATCACAACTGTTCAGTAGCTCACAATGTGCAACACATCTCCCCCTTGATGTCTGCTTTGCTGCACTCTCCAATTGCTATGAATTCTTCACTAGCAGCTCCACAACTATGCTGTCTATACTCCCCCTCCACAGCTGCATCATTACTTTTCAACTAAACACCTTTTATTTTTATTCTTTTAGCAGCAACTACTCTTCTCCTCATGGCATTTATTAACTCTCCCTCTTTTTAGCCATAATTAGACAATTATCCCAATAAAGTTAGTCCTAAACTAGCCCTCATTGTTAGCCTCACAGTCAGCAAACAGGCAAAACAAATCATAGAACAAAAAGTAGGTGCATAAACCAGCACAATATTCAAATTACAAAGCAAGCACATTTAGGCAAAACAACAAAACAAGAAAACTAAACTACTAACAAACAGCAGATTGAATTCAGTCCTCATCCGAGCTGGTTTCAACTGCATCCTCATTACCTTCATCTGTATCTCCATTCCCATTATCTTTCTCTTGTTGCAAGTTGATGATCATTTGCTCAATCTTCAATTTCCTGACAGTGCTGGTGCTGATAACCACGTCAAGATCCTTGCAGGTTGCCTTTAATTCTTCAATCAGCTCAGATTTGGTACTGCCCTTCTTAACTCCAGCACTTGATGTTGCAACAATGTCTGGAACATGACTCCCAGCAAACAGTTTGGGATGCAAAGATAGAGCTGGTTCCCTCTTACAAGCAACCTCAGAACTGGTTAAGATTCCAGTATGTTGTTCCAAGATCATTCCACAGATAAGGGAAGGAAATGATATAGGCATTTTGATAGCATTGGTAGCACCATGTTTCACCACTTGATCGAATATATAGCTTCCATAGTTGAACTTGACCTTTTTCCCCACAGCATAGATGAACCTTCCTAAACCCACAGTTATGGTGGTTTTGTGGTTAGTAGGTACCCAGTTAGCAGCACCAATTCTGTGCAAAATAGCATACTTGATGCTGAGTTTGCTAGCTGTCAACTTATTCTTCAGAGGCCACACCTTAACTTGAGTGGCAGTGATCTCTCTACACACCTCATTGTCAGTTACCTCCAACTCACACTCCTCTTCCTCAACTCTTCCTAGGTACCTATTGATAGTACTAGGAGAGAAGTCAATGCACTGTCCCCTAACAAACACCTTCCTGTAGTTCACACTTCTATTGTCAGAAATGTCTGTGGGAATGTTAACAACGAATTCCTTAACAAGTCCACTATAGCACTTGGGAAATCTGGTCACAGTTTTTAGTAGACCAGCACCATGAATCAGGTCCATAATTTCTTTCATCTGCAAGACATCTTTTCCAAGCTCCCTTTCTAGAGCTAACCTTCTTTGGCACACAAACTTCCATAATGAAGCACTGCTCGCATAGTGGAAAGATATGTTGTCCACTGGCACTTCAGGGACATTCTCAGAAATTCTCTTTAAAATAGTCTTTCTGACTGGTGTGATGTCATGAACATCTTCCTCAGCTTCATCCTCAGACTCAGATTGTTCCACAATCTTCCTCTTTCTTGGAGTCACCTCAACCTTGCTCCAAGCTTTAGTTGTCCCAACTCCACCCCTTTTCTTTTTATCACCTGAAGCTCTCTCCTTTTCTTTCCTTGTTTTTAGTCTTTTTGCCAAACCAGGCACAGCTCTTCCGATGACTTCATCATCAGATAAGTCTTCAACATTAATCACATCAGTGCTCTTTTCTCCTCTAGGAGCAGTCTCATCCTCCCTACTAGGCGATGTTCTGACATCCCTTTCAACATGAGTATTATCTGCCTCCATTTCAGAATCTTCGATTGCGGATACTGCTAATCTGTGAAGATCTGTATCAGTAGGCTGCATGTCACTCCTTTCCCTTGTACCACGTTTACCCTCTATCCTTTCCTCAGCAGTTTTTGGAAACGGATTGATAGCTCTAAGTTTGTCTCCAAACAACACACTTGTAACAACTTTCATGGTTTCGGAATCCTTAAAGACAGTGGTAGGTCTCTTGGGAGTTAGTTTAGCAGGTCTTACAGTACCTGATTCAGGATAGATGGTGGAGAGGGGCTCAATGTCCATAGGCTTGACTGCTGACCCTTCGTCTGTGCAAGCCCTAGCTTTTCCTTTTGCGGAACTCTGAATCTTGGTTGTAGAAGCCATGACTCCAGTTATAGAAGGTTGATTCTTGGAGACGAGAACGTTGATTCGTTGAGAGAATGGGGATTCGGAGAGTCGAGATATTGTTGTACCGTCAAAGGGGGTTCTGAGGCTGAGAGCTTGATATGAATTAGCAATGACTTGTTCCCTCCATAAATCCTTTCCTTTTACACATTTTGAATCAGGACTCATTAACTTTGAATCACTTTTCAGCATCCTGATGTCACATTCTGATGTTATAACATCATTAGTTGAGCCACTTTCAAAGGAACTCCACTGATAGCAATTATCTCTGGTTCTGACTCCTTTCATGATCACTTCATCCTTCTCATTTGTCACCAGACACTCATCCTTTGAGTAGCAGACTTTGTACCCTTCATCACATAGCTGACTTATGCTGATCAGATTAGCATCCAACCCTTGGACAAGCATCACACTATCAAGAGTGAGTCCATCAAGATTTTTCATTCTTCCAACTCCCTCTACTACTCCTTCTTCTCCATTACCAAAAACAACCTTGTTAGCATGCCCAGACATGATCTCCACCAAATGCTCCTTGGATCCAGTCATGTGCTTTGAACATCCACTGTCAAAGTACCAAGTTCCTTCTTCTGCTTCTTTGTCAAACAACTGAGCCAATAAGCACTTCCCCTTCTCCTTAGGTACCCATTGTTTAACAACTTTGGGCTTGTGCTTTCTCCCTCTGTTTTGAGGCTGAGGGTATCCATGCAGCTTGTAACAAGAGTATTGCATGTGTCCATACCTTCCATAATAGAAACATCTGATTCTATCATCTCTGAAGTGGCTAAACCTTCTCCCACCTTGATGATAAAGCTATGGCTGCCACTCATAATGTTGTCTTCTCCTTCCAGAGTTAGCTTGTCTTCTATCGTGCTGATGTCTTTTACCATAGGTAGACTGTCTCCTGAACTGACGATGCTGTCTTCTAGGCTGTCTCCCATGGTGATGAGGCTTCCTCCTCCTATAACTGTAAGGTACAACATTGTTGAAACCAGATCCATACCAGTTTTCCTGATGATGAGACATCTGCTCTGACATGTTCTGTTTGTACCTTGCAGCCTTCATGCTCCTATGATATTGGGGAGGCATATACTGTCTAGCACCTTGAGGCTGCTTTCTCTTCTGATTATGACCAGTATTCTTCTCAATCTTCTTAGGTTGTGAAACATCAGCTTCCTTGGGAGTAAGATTCTGCCTCTTTGGCTGATGTTGAGGCACAGTTTGTGACTCTTCCTTCTTTAGACCTGAAGTACTTGCTTCTGAGGTACCTTTGTCTTCGGCCACATATCCTATCCCAGCTTTGTCTCCAGCAACTTTTTCTGACTGGAGTATCTTGTCAAGAGTGGCTGTACCACTGTTCAACATTCTAACAGTTTTAGTCATATGCTCAAGATGAGCTTTGACACATAGGACTTCTTTTTCCAATTCAGCTTTATCATCCTCAAGCTGAGCTATCTGTTGCTTGTGGCACTTGTTTTCTTGACAGACTTCAGCACTCTTAAAACACAGCTCTCTGTAGGTTGAAGCTAGCTCATCATAAGTGACTTCTCCATCACTATCATCATCAGATTCAACAATTCCTGTGAAAGCTGCAACATGCTTTGCTGACTCACTTTCACTTTCACTGTCAGAGTCAGACCAGGAAATTGTCAAGCCTTTATTCTGCTTCTTCAAGAATGTGGGACACTCTTTCTTGACATGTCCATACCCTTCACATTCAAAGCACTGAACACCTTTATCTTGGACAGTCTTCTCTTCATCTTTCTCTTTTGACTTACTGATGTCAGAGGAGATGTTCTTGACATTAGGCCTGTAGTTATAGTTCATCTTCTTGAACACTTTGTTGAATTGCCTTCCCAACATAACTATAGCCTGAGGCAGATCCTCCTGGGACTCATCATCTTTAGCTGCTGTAGGAGTGGAGACTAAGGCTATACTCTTGGGCTTCTTTTCTGGTTCTTCCTCATTCAGCCCAAGTTCAAATGTTTGAAGAGATCCAATAAGCTCATCAACTCTCATCTTGCTAATGTCTTGAGATTCTTCAATGGCTGTTACCTTCATCTTATACTTCTTAGGGAGGTACCTAAGAATCTTTCTCACCAGCTTCTCTTCTGTCATCTTCTCACCAAGAGCACTGGATGCATTTGACAGCTCAAGAACACTCATGTGGAAGTCATGAATAGTCTCATCTTCCTTCATTTTCAAGCTTTCAAACTTAGATGTTAGAAGCTGAAGTCTAGACATCTTAACTCTAGATGTGCCTTCATGAGTAGCCTTCAAAATATCCCAAGCAGCCTTAGCAGTTTCACATGAGTTGATCAGCCTGAATATGTTCTTGTCAACCCCATTGAAGATAGCATTTAGGGCTTTTGAATTCCCAAGGGCAAGCTCATCTTCTTCCTTGGTCCATTCTTCTTCAGGCTTAGGCTTTGAGGTGCCTTCTTTATCCTTGCCAGCCTCATCTTTCTCACATACCTCTGGAGCTTTCCACTCTTTAATGACAGCCTTCCAAGCTCTGCTGTCTAATGACTTTAAAAAAGTAGTCATTCTAGGCTTCCAATACTCATAGTTTGAGCCATCCAAGATAGGGGGTCTGTTGACGAATCCTCCAACCTCTTTGTCCATCTTTCACCAGAAAGTAACTTCCCTAGATCTCACCCAGAGACAGACAGGATGCCTGCTCTGATACCAATTGAAATTCTGGTACCAGACGTGTGATGTTAAGGTACGATGTCACAACAACACACTCTGCAATAATGGACAGAATAAGCAACAGGAAAACACAAGGAATTGTTCACCCAGTTCGGTCTAACTACCTACGTCTGGGGGCTACCAAGCCAGGGATGAAATTCACTACTTGTAGATATAATTTACAGACTCAACACACCAGTTGACAATCTCCTAAACTTATACTCTACTAGTGACTTTCTACCTAAGAAACCACTTAGATATGAGAACCCTACTCAATCCCCTAAAACACTCAAAGAACAACCTCTTTGAGATCCCTTGATCTTGCTTCCTAGCTTCGATCAATCAACAACTCTCTATTACTTCACAACTTCTAGAGAGGACAGAAAATTCAACACCTATTCAACCTAGAATAGTGTGGTTACAAGTACTCTAAACAAACCCTAGACTCTAAGCCTCCAGCTCTTGATCTTCAATCTGTTTTCTGTACCTTCTTCCTTGGTCTTGTGCGCTTTATATAGCTCCTTGAATTTGGATTGGATTTGTCACAATATTTGATCAGATTTGTTAATTAAAAACTGAATCTTTTAAAACAGATTTTATCCCCAAAATCTTTTTAAATCTTCCACCTTTTAATTCTCCAACAAACCTGCAATCAAATCTCCCATGTAACAGAAAATATCTAGCCCAAGATATTCTCATCCAACGAGTCAACACTCTCCACAATTCCAGCTAATACGCGACCCTAATAACAACAAGCCCATGCTGTCATTAGCTTCAGTTCTGCAGGTCTGATGTTACAACATCACCTATGTGACATCAGACATCCACTTCAGCAACTAGCAACCTTAACACAGCCCAGTGTTAAGTGCAATGTTATGACATCAAGCCCATGACATCAAACATAGTTAACCTTCACAACTTAGTACAGCCCAGTACTAAAACTCAATGCTGCAACATCAACACCATGACATCAGCATTGAACACCTTGTTGTTTTACCAAAATTCCAGCCAATCCAGGAACTTACAGTGATGATATAAGAAATCACACATCTCTCGATAGAACTGTGCATAGTGGTAGTGATTCTCATATTGAACATAGATCGTGTGATTTAGCGTGGCAATTGTGGCACCATGATTAGAATCTATCTCATTACGCATAACAACAAGCTTTTCAGTCACATAAGAGGAAAAATCTCCAAAATTAATGTCTTGTGTTGCCATGTGCTCTTGAATTAGACGAAATCGTTCCACTTGAGTTGCCTCAAAAGCATCTCGCCTCCGAAAATCCTCCTCGTAGCCCTCATCTTTCTTAACCTATATGTTCTGAAGCATAGTGATAATGGAAGATTGAATTCCATATTTAGCACCAATTTTTTTACCTTGATCATCCTCATGATTAGTATCTTGCATAACCGCAATATCTTGACGAACACCACAAAAAACACCAATATATTGATCATCAACCACATGTTGCTTAGTAGTAGCATCAACAAACTCATTAGTGTCATCAAAGTTATAGATTTTCTGACCATTCTTGCTAACATGGAAATAATACACCCAGCAGTCTTCATTCGAAAAGTAACCCATGTTGGTTAACGTGCGCTGGGAGAACTCTTGAGCCACACTATGAGATTTATACTAAAGATTTGGCATCCCTATGTTGAAGTAGTTTAAGATATTGGCAATCATAGAAACATAACAAAATTAAGTTCCTTTGTTACATTCTTTGGTGACAAACATCTGGGACACGAAGTAATTTGCACAATTGATCTGAATTTTGTTCAGAAGAATGTACACAAGATGGATTTCAGCATTGTCAATCCTTGAGTGACCACCATGTCGCAACACGTGAGAAACAATCCAGAGCGAAATACGAGGAACCATTTTCAATTGGCCGATTGATAAGGTTTCATAGCAGTCATCGGATCCGGGAGCCTTAAGTAACTCATTCAGAAAGATGTTCCATTTAAAATCTTGATGAAGGTTGAAACCCGTCACCAACAGTTCAATATCAGCACTAACAATTATAATTGCAAACAACGACTTCCAAAGACCATCAATAAAATCATAAATCTTATTACCTATTGTGTACTTAAAGGAGGAGCCACGTCTATCGTGCATCCCAGAGTAGAACACACGAATGAGATATTCATTGTAATCTTGTGAAAGATTTAATAAGTAGTTGATTTGCTGAAGCTCGACAAGACGAACAACTTTCCTAATGTCCAAACAGCCAGCAACAACAGGTTTCTAAACATGCTGCTTCATAACAAGGCGGTTTTGGCATTTCTATTCAAACTCCTAAACACATGTAGAAGAAACCAACAAAAATACAGTTTCTAGAACGGTATAGGATGTGATATCCTTTCCCTTATCCTTGATATCACTATTGTTTCTTGCAATCTTTAGTGCCATGGAGAAGTTTTCAAAAAGAGTTCGCACGCCAAGTGTTTGATAGAATGTGTGAAAGAATAATGAAGTTGTTTGAGGGATATATGAGTACCCACAAACCCAAATCAGAGATAGAGATTCTGAAAGACACTACGATGACAATGAAACCTAAAAATGAATGCAAATTTGGTGTTTTAGAGGTATTGAGTGTGATTTGAAAGATGTGAGGATGAGGGTTTTATAGAAGAGGAAATATGAGGATAATGGATGGGTGTGATGATTGAATAAGGAACTTAATGGTATGTTGGAAAATGGAGTGATGAATGAGTTATGGTGAAGGAATTTAAGAAGAATAGTGGAGGAGTTGATGACAAATGAGATGTATCAAGACTCTAGAAGAAATGAAGAGTTGTGGGGTTTGATGCATGTATGAAGAGATAATAAGAAATAAAAAAAAATGTGTTATGAGCCGACCTATATGAAGCATGTGTCGAAACATGAGGTGCAACAAGTGAAAAATTTGAAACATAAGGTTTTGGGTCGACCTTGAAAGTCTCAAATTGAAACATGCATGAAGAGTTTTTGAGAGACAAATGCAAATGATCATTTTTCATCATTTGATAGCAATTAACATGCAAACACACACATGTAAGCATAAAATATTAACAACATTGAATACATGTGAAGATATTTAGATGAGGTCACTATAAACATATGAATTGAAATACAACATGGTTATCAATTGAAATTTTTGGAAATGAACACTCATAACATGTATCATACACAAAGTATACCATATACCTATGAAGAATAAACAAGTAAAAGAAAGAATTTACTTACAAAACAAAAAATTGAAATGATATTACCTCACCGTACAAATGACGGAGGATACACAATAATTTCACAAGGAACTCAAAAGAAATTTGAAACAAATGCAAAACGTGCCACAAAATCTTTTGACAATAATGTTCTTACCACTTTTCTCTTTGTCAAAGTACCCGATAGTGTGATTTTAACATATCTAAGAAAGTTATTGATTTGTTGATCATCCTTTTTGGTTGGACTTTCATTCTTGTCATTTTCATGATAGTTATCTCGCACCTCCTTAGTTTTCATCGTCTTATGTTAATTAGTCCCTTATTCGACGTCCCTGAGTATGTCTTTTGAAGATACACCTGCATCATGGAACGAAATACCTTTTCCGACAGCTCTCGGATAGGAAGCATTACAATTAACCTTCACACTTTTACCAATTAATGAACACTAGTTGTTATCTTCCTTGGTCACACAACCCTTCTTCCTTGCCACAAAGTCAATGAAATAGGGAGATGTCATCCGTCATATGTCTTGAGCATCCACAAATGAGATCCCATACTCTCTTCATAGAGCCAAGACATTTATCCTACAGGATCAACAAAAAATCTTAGGTACCCTGTCTTCACTGGGTTCTTGATGGTGAGTGAAATCAAGGTTGCATTTAGGTAACCATTTAAAAACACCTTTAGGAACAAAAAGTCTCCTAAACTTGAATTTTTCAATAGCGTGACCTTTCTTGCAACAATAGTGACAAGATAAGTTGTGTTGAGATGTACTTTTTCTATTTGAATCCTTTTGAATATATTTATAGTTTTTTTATATGAAGGGTTCAAAGACCGTTTAAGCTTTTATGGATCAATAGAAAATGTAACCTTTAGTTCTAATGTCTTGTCCAATTTAGCTTTAAGAGTATTTACCTCTTTTCAAAATGTTACAAGTTTCACAACCGAACCATGAAGGTTATTCATCCTCATTATTATATTTTTGAATATCTAGCATAGATTTCTTAAGAGCTTCCATATTCTTTTCGGTTTCTAAGACTTTAGCTTCTAAGTGTGAAAATATTATTTTGTTTGAAGCTAACTTTTTAAGAGTGTCTACGGCTTCTATATGCATATTTTCAAAAGCTTTTTGTAATTGAGAATAAGACAATTAATTAATAGATTCAAGTTTAGAATGACTTACATTCTTCTTCTTCTTTTTGTTGGCCATGAAGCAAAGCTTGGCCGATTCGTCAGTTGAACTTGAGCTTTAATCACTCGAAGTATCACTTTCACTTTCCTAAGCAATATAATTTCTTCTAGACTTTCTAGATTTATTGTAATGGCCTTTATTGTGACTTTTCCACATTCGTAGCATGAACCTCTATGTTTATCCTTCTTATTCTCATCTTCCTCTGAGGAGTTTGATAGCCTTCAAAAGTTGATTAGATTCTTGTCGAAGTGCTTGACTTCATTTTTCTTTATGTACCTATGATACCTTTTGATGAACAACCCCATTTCTTCATCATCAGAATTCTCGTCATCACTTGTTTCATAATCACTTTTCTCATTAATTGAGGACTTTGAACTTGAATCATTTATAGAAATAGAATTCGTTTCTACCTCCTTATCCTTACCTTTCTCCTTATTCATCTTTTTCTCATGCTCTTTCTCATGTTTTTCCAAGAAAGTGAATTCTTGCTCATGTTCTTCTAGCTTGCCAAATAAAGTTGTGAGATCAAGTGTTTTAAGATCATTCGCTTCTTTGATTGTGGTGACCTTAGGTTGCCATTCCCTATTAATACACCTCAAAACTTTATTAAGTAGCAATATCATTGTAAATAGGCTTACCTAGTGCATTCAAACAATGTATAAGATGTGTGAACCTCTTTTGCATGTTGGCAATTGTTTCACCATGCTTCATGCGAAATAGTACAAACTCTTGATTTAAGGTATTGATCCTAGCTTTTTTGACTTCATTAGTTCCCCCCATGGGCAACTTCTAATGCGTCCCATATAGTTTTGGAGGTTTCACAACGAGAGACATGATAATATCCATCAACACCAAGTGCGGATATGAGAATATTTTATGCCTTCCAATCATGTGACCATAATTTCTTATCATTATCATTCCATTGTGCTTCCGGTTTTGGTACGAAGACACCTTCAACATTGGTCATTGTAATTTTATTAGGATAATTGGTGATGACGTCCCAAGCATCCTTATCAACCAAGTTGATATGGATACGCATACAAGCTTTCGAATAGCTATAATTTTCATCGGTAAAGATGGACGCTCTATTGAACGTCCTTTTAGGTTCAGTAGCCATTTTCTAATAAGCAAATATTGAAGCACGAATTTAACCGGAGCTCGTGATACCACTTGTTAGACAAAGGCGACTTATCTAGAGGGGGTGAATAGATTCATACTTAAAAAACCTTATAAAAATTGTTTTGACAAATTTAACGGCTATCAAAAGTGACCCTGATCGAATTGTCTAAACCGAACCGCTATCGAAAACCTCTGATATGCGTATATGAAAACCAATTAATGATAATGATAAACAGATCAATCAATATGCATTTAACAACAATCACTTGAATGCTACATAAATAGTAAATTCTATGTCCAATGATAAAATACACAAAAATATAATTGAGACAAATTATCGAACACCTTGTGTGAAATCAATTTCGTTTAGAATTGTCTATGATTTTGTTAATTTGAAAAAACAACTACAATATTATAGATTGTAACCAACATATCCAAACCATTTTCAAAATGTTATTAACAAAAGTTTAACCAAACGTATTGACTGCACAATCTACGAATTCAACAATTGTCTACAAGAATTTGTTTAGGCAGTTCCCCAATTGGCCTCGGTATGGGTACGTCTGCCCTCAACTCAAATTCGAATTGAGATAATCAATATTACTTTGAAAATGTAGTTTTACAAGAGAAATGTAGCAATACAACCTAACAAACCATATGTTTTATGTTGATTTTAACACTTTCTCTTCCCTTGATCTGAGCTTGATCAAGTCACCAAATAATACCAATTTGATTTACCATCTCAGGCTACACCTTTGTAGAAACTTTGTTCTTAAAAGCTTTCAGTCGATCGAATCCAAATTGCGAATTGTTGTCACCCAATTTCATACCCAAAATTTTGACCACTAAGATTTCCATCATTATGAAAATCATCACCATAATATGGATGTACAATCATGCCTCATCAATCTCCTCAGGAATTGTTGAGCCTTCATTACAATCAAAGATTAGGGTTCCAACCCTTCTCAGAGCTTTTAGACAAAGGATCAATTAAGAAAGGACTTGATCTTCAACTTGTCTAACCTCTCAAACATCCATGAAGGATCAAGGGGTCTCCCATATCAAGAATCATGCATAAGTATGCAACATTCCAAGAGGATCAAGCCTCAGGATCGCCAGTGTCGCCAAATTAGGGTTTTGGTCGACCAGGGCCTCCAGATGAAATTTTTCATCTGGGCATGAGCCAATACTTCAATATATGGTCCAATAAGCTCAAAATAATATTAAGACCCCATCCACAATGGCAAAGTCGCCTTGAAGGACCATCTATCAAAAAATCAGGAATAGGGTTTTGACCTAATTCAACCCTTGAGTTAACTTGTGAAGTAAGACATGACTTAAAGCTTCAAGATGAACTTTAAGGACCTCAAATACCTCACATTGACATGTCTACAAGATTTTATTGACTCATTTAGCTCAAATCATAAGCCACAAGAACTCAGAACCATCTGGTCACAAACTAGGGTTTCTGATGAAAAAGTCAACCCCACCATTGACTGCTGACCTACCCATGATCTTAAACCTTGTGAAAGGGTCCAAGACATTCCTAAATACCCTTAGAGGCCACCCATGAAGTTTAATTAGGCCTAAGGATTGATTTCACTAAAGGATCACAAAGTCAAAGTTTCATCTGATGAAAAGTCAACTGTACAAAAATCCAAGTTTGACTTTTTGAAATTTTGGTCAACCAAGGTTTCCTTAACCCTAAAATTATGTTAATATGTGATTTGAATCATCATTCATCAAGAAAAATCAAGAAAATTGAGATAACTTGTAAAAGGGGTAATCTTAGAAATTTAGAATTTTTCTAAGTTATGGAACAAAGTGGCTAGGGTACCAACTTTGCAAGGCCATATCTCCTAAACCACAAGGCCTTTTCTCCCATTCAAAGCTCAGATTGTAGTCCATCTTACATACTTCAAATGCTTCAACTACAAGAGATTCCAAATCTTCATGGATTGTGAGTTATGGATTGATCAAAATCACAAAAACATGAAAACCACACTTTTTCCAATGCTTAGTGAAATTTTCACTAAGTCAGAATCTGGTTCACTTTTTTCAAAATGTAGAGGCACTTTTTAAACCAAATGCAAGTTGATTCAAAACCAAAGTTGGACATCACATTAAAGTAGGATACATCAGCTTTCCAAATTGTCCAAAAACACCATCAAACTCCATCTGAGCTAGGAGTTATGGATCTCCAAAGTTGCCTTGTTGCAAACTGTCTCCATGACAGTTTTAAGGCAGATTTTGTGCAAACTTGCACCCCACGATTTCCTAAACCAATTTTTCAAACTTTGATCATTGCATTTCTGATCAATTACAATCCAAATGGATGGATGATCTAATCCACAACACAAAATGCCAAAAGACTTGGCTTGCCATGTGCAAAATCATCATGAATGGAACCTTGAATTTCAATTTTGGCATTATGCATTAAAGTGATGCATTGAGGTGGCATGGATGAACCACAAACCAGTCCAATTGAGTCAAGGTTGTTGCAAGAATCAGAAGACCTAAACCTGCAAAGCCTGGTGCAAGTCAATGGCTATAGGAGACCATTGACTAAAGGACCAAACATTCAATACAATCTGATCCAAGTTGCCATTCACTATTACTTGCAAAGCAAACTTGCTCTACTATAGATAGAGCTCATTTGTGTTCAGTTCAAGCACACCAAAGCCCCCAAACTGAGGCTTTTCTCAGAATCACACTTTTACTCCAATTTTTGCCTTCTAAACCAAGTCACTATCGGGTTTTGAAATTGAGAGTGATTCAAACCAAACCAATTATGCCAACACCTCATAAACATCATATATGAGTTATCCATAACACAAAATCACATCTGGAACTAAGACAATGATTGAAAATGTCAGATAAACTAAGGTTCCAAAGACAATGTTTGCAAATGTCAGATAAAAAGATTGCGCTAATGGATTTCGGTAGGAGGAAAACTCACAAAAATAACTTCAAGGTTCCAAAGTTAGAGGATTTGAGAGGGTTGGCGAGGATGATAACCAACCACGAGGCTTTCAGAGCCAAGTACGGAGGACTGCTGTCCTTGTTAAGGGTTCATGTAATTGAAGGAATCTTGTCCACATTAATCCAGTTCTACGATCCGGTCTATCACTGTTTCACATTCCCGGATTATCAACTAGCACCAACACTAGAGGAGTACTCTCACCTGACTGATCTTCACATTACTGATCAAGCTCCCTTATTTGGACTGGAAGAAATTCCAAAGGATCAAACCATTGCAAGAGCAATCTATTTGGACGAGTCAGAGGTTAGGACTCACATGACCACTAATGTGGAATTCTGGGTTTGCCAGCCCAGTTCTTGACAAAGAAAGCTCTATACTTTGCTAGTATAGGGAATGTGGCCGTATTTGAGGGCATCTTTGTTTTGCTTACCTACGGGTTATTTTTGTTTCCCAACATCGATAACTTTGTAGATATCAATGCCATTAAGATTTTTCTGATTGGAAACCCTGTACCTACTTTGCTCGCAGATGCTTATCATTCGGTACACTTAAGGAATTTGTATAGCGGAGGAATGATCAAGTGCTGTGTACCCCTGCTGTACAAATGGTTCACTTCCCACTTGCCCAAGTCTGCTTCATTTTGGGATCAAAAGAATACTTTACGTTGGTCGCAGAGAATCATGTCTCTTACCAACTCTGACATCGATTGGTACAATCGAATCTATGACGGGATTAGAATCATCGACCGTTGTGGAAATTTCCCAAATGTACCCCTTATAAGAACTAAGGGAGGAGTCAGTTATCATCCAATTTTAGTTCGTCGTCAATTTGGATACCCGATGAGGCATATCCCACGTAATGCTCATCTGGAAGGTCTTTTCTTCAAGGAAGGAGAAAATGACAGGGCACTAAAGACGGAAATAGTGCATGCCTGGAAACACATTCACAGGAAAGGAAGAGAGTCTTTAGGAAAACCAGACTGTGTCTCGGTGGAGCCTTATCTCCATTGGGTGCAAACTAGAGCTCTCAAGATGAGGATGCCTTACCCTCGCCAGGAAGTTCTTCCATTAAGGAATTACGCCCTTTATTTTATGTCTGAGACGAAAAAACTTCAGGTTACTCTCAGCAAAGTTCAACAGGAGAAGAGGTCTTGGAGGAACAAGTATCGTATTCTTAATGTGGAGTGCAAGAAAATAAAGCAGCTGTTAAGAGAAAAGGATGCTCTGATTGAGATTTTAGAGCAACATGCTGTGAGAATCAGGATGACCAAAGGAATTTGCTCGCTCCTTTCACTTGGAAAAGGAATTACAACCCGACAACGGCCGAAGAGCCCCGGTCAAAGAAAAGGAAAATACCAGAACCAGCACCTGAGCTTGCTTCAGAGAGGACTCAGGACCCATAAGTTTAGATTCCCTTTTACAGCACTTTGTAATCTACTGTATTTCCATTTCTGTAATCCGTTGAATTCAATAAAACGGGGTTTCTCCACTGTTTAATATTTGCAATCCCATTGTCGAAGTTTATTTTGATTAAACCAAAAAATATATATAATTAAGATAATCATTGCATATCATTCACCATTCTCACTTAAACGCATTCTTCTTACCTACGATTCTCACGTTTGCGTCTCGATTCTAGAGTCAAACTGTCTCATTCGTACAATACTCGTGCCAATCGTCAGAAAAAGATGGATGATCTCGAGGAAGAGAATAGAGAGTTGAGGGAAGAAATCGACACTCTGAAAGAGGATCTGAGAAAGCTTCATAATGACATGCAAGCTCTAGCAGAAGCTCAAATGCAACAACAAAGGACTGTGATCTCGGAAATCGCATCAACGCCCATAGTGGAAAAGTATGATCCTAGGTACAGAATTCCGAAAGATCGTCCCTGGGGCATGCAACTCAACTATATCCTAGAAGGATATATTCCGCCGATCACTAAGGATCCGAAAACTTCAGCAGGAGCCGCTGGGCCTGAAGGTTACAAACTTCGGGAAAGCAAAGATGCCAGGGGCATGATAGCAACTCCTGAAGGTTACAAACTTTGGGAGGCACCGAGAGTCTCGGCCATAATGACTATACCACCACCCGTGCTACACACTGTCCTAGAAGGACAGATTCCCCAGATACCTTATGGTGGAAACGAAAGGATGTTCGACAGAATGAATGAGTTCCAGGAACAATTCCTGGGGATGCAGAAAGAACTGCAAGCCCTTCGCGGTCAGGATTTATTTGGAAAGGATGCCGCAGACCTTTGTTTGGTTCCTAATGTGAAAGTCCCGCACAAATTCTAGGTGCCCGATTTTGAAAATTATAAGGGTACCTCTTGCCCTCAAAGCCATTTAGTGATGTACGCTCGACGAATGTCAGCTCAGACAAAGAACCAAGAGTTGTTGATCCACTATTTTCAGGATAGTTTAACCGGTGCCGCATTAAAATGGTACATGGGTTTAAACCGCACTAAGATCGCCACTTTCAGAGATCTTGGTGCTGCCTTCGTTCAACAATATAAATACAATTTGGACATGGCACCGGATAGAGATCAACTCAGATCGATGTCACAAAAGGACAAGGAAACCTTTAAGGAGTACGCTCAGAGATGGCGTAAAATTTCCGCCCAGATTTGTCCACCTCTTGAGGAAAAAGAGATGACAAAGATCTTCTTAAAGACCTTGACCTCATTTTACTATGACAGAATGGTTGCCAGTGTGCCCAATGACTTCACCGAGATGGTCGGCATGGGAGTTCGTCTTGAGTAAGCCGTCCGAGAAGGACGTTTAGTAAAAGACGTTGGATCATCAAGTAGTACAAAACGACACGGTAGTGCTCTCCCTAAGAAAAAAGAGCAGGATATTGGGAATATCTCTCTCGGAAAGCAAAGGCGACGATATCAACCAGTAGCAGCTATAACTCCTGCTATCAATCCTGCGCCTATTCCTACGTATCAACCTCAGGTTGCCAAGAGCCAACCTAATCAACAACAATTTTAGCAAAGGACACAATAGTCTCTTCAGCAGACTCGTCCTCCATATAACAACAACCGTACTACACGACCTCCAGGGTTTGATCCAATACCTGTGTTGTACGCGAAACTATTCCCATTACTACTGGTCAAGGGGCACGTCCAAACCAGGACTCCTCTTACAATACCGGAAAATCTGCCTTTTTGGTTCAAAGTGGATCATACTTTCCCTTATCATCAAGGAGGACCAGGGCATAACATAGAAAACTGTCTCAGTTTCAAATCCGACGTGCAAAAGCTTGTTAGGAGTAGGGTCTTATCTTTCAAAGATACGAATCCGAATGTTCTCACGAACCCGCTGCCTCAACTCGAGAAAGTTGCGGTAAATTTGATAGAAGGAGAGTCTAACAACAACTATCAAATTCATGATGTACTCTTATTGAGGGCCAACTTGGTCAAGATGCATTGTAGACAGATCGGATATGGCCATGTGCCACCTCATAATTATCACCAGTGTGATATTTGCTCTAAAAACAATCAAGGATGTTCTGTGGTGCAATCAGCTCTACAGGAACAGTTGGATCTCGGGTGGATCCAGGAGCATCGAGTTCGTGGAGTTAACATGACTTATACTAGTTCCAACATCATTCAAAACCACGACATCCGTGCAATGAATGTTAACTTAGTAGCAATGCACTCAAGGTAAAGCCAATATCATAATCTGCCACGGCACGATTACAATTCCTGTCTGATTTGCTCGGTAAACAATCAGGGGTGCTCTTTTGTACGAGAGGCCCTCCAGCGTCAGATGGATCTTGGATGGATCCAGGACTACCATGATAGAAATCCTTATCAGATAAACATGGTTCAAATCTTCGATATTCATTTGATGAATACCAGCTTGGTGGAGTTACACGCCAAGCAAGTCCAACTCAGTTTTCTCACTTCACATGATTATCTAAGCTGTAAAGTATGTTGTGAGAGTAACCAAGGGTGCGCTCTCGTTCAAAGAATTTTGCAACACTTGTTAAACCACTGGTGGCTTCCAATCTATATGGATGAGGACACGCAACAAATTAGTGTGGTTGACAGAAACCCTACCCGGCATCAAAGTCAGGATGTCTGATCTATGGAAACAGACCTGGTAAGGTTACACTACATTCAAAGCGGACGTGGCCAGGTGCCACCACATAATTGCGAATGCTGTAGGGTCTGCTCGGAAAAAAATCAAGGATGCTACCTCGTGTGAGCAGCTCTTCACAGTCAGTTGGACCGCAAAGAGATTCAACAATACTCAGTTTTGGGGTCTATCAACTGGACGCCAGACTATTTCGCTGATCAGATTAAGGATGTTATTATGATCTATGATCAGGAAAAGACCAAGGATGTTTGTACCATCATCCCTATACTTGACGAATCGAAAGTCCCTAACCGGGAATTGATTTAAGTTACTTACGACAGTCAGAAAAATCAGAAGGCTCCTGTAGTCATCTATCTGTCGGGACCATTACCGTATGAATCAACTAAGGCGATCCCTTACAAATACGGTGCAACAACAATTGAGAATGGAAAGGAAACTCCATTACCCTCTGTCGTGAATATTGCAGACATCAGTCGAGTAACACGGAGCGGTCGAATCTTCAACCGAGGAGTTGGAGAACCTACCAAAGAAAAGGAACCTCAAACGGAAGTTCCCGATCAACCTGTCGGTCAATCCTGTGATCCCGACCTTTCAAAGAATAACGATGAGATGCTGAAGCTCATCCAGAAGAGTGAATACAACATTGTTGATCAACTATTGCAAACTCCTTCAAAAATCTCAGTGTTAACACTTTTACTCAGTTCCGAAGCTCACAGGGAAGCTCTACAGAAAGTCTTAGAGCAAGCCTTTATGGAACAAGATGTAACAATACAACAGTTCGGTAGCATTGTCTCTAACATCACTTCCTGCAACAATTTGGGATTTAGTGATGAGGAACTGCCGGAAGAGGGCCCAAATCACAACATGGCGCTCAATATTACAGTCAACTGCCAGGGCGATGCTTTAGCCGGCGTAATGGTAGACACCGGATCGGCTCTAAATGTGATGTCGAAGTCTACTCTAATGCGACTATCATTCAAAGGATCTCCGATGAGAGGCAGCGAGGTCACGTCAAAGCATTTGACGGATCACGAAAAATAGTTATCGGCGAAGTCGACCTTCCCATAACTATCGGTCCTCACACTTTCCAAGTCACTTTCCAGGTCATGGACATCCGGGCAGCATACAGCTGTTTATTAGAAAGACCTTGGATACACGAGGCTGGGGCAGTCACTTCGACACTTCACCAGAAACTGAAGTTCGTCAAGAATGACTAACTCGTCAAGGTCTGCGAAGAGTGAGCCTTGATCGTGAGTAACTTATCGTCATCCACTTGTGTAGAACCAGAGGAGGTTATGGGAACTCAGTTCCAAGCTCTTTCGGTGAGTAATGCCAACCAATCAGCAGGAGGAACATCGATTTCGTCATACAAAGATGCTCTCGTAGCAATCAAAAATAATAATGCAAAAGGATGGGGACAACTTGTCATTCCTACTGACAACAAGACAAAGAAAGGTCTTGGTTTTTCCTCCACCTGTACCCAGACTGCTACTAACGATGAAAGTCTTCATCCCATGCAAAAATTCTTCCATAGTGGAGGTTTCCTTCGTCCAGTGTCTCAAGAAGTACATACCATCAACGAGGGTGATTCCTCCGATACGGATGAAGAATGGAAATCTCTCCTAACGAGGACGGTTATATGTCTCAGGAAGAGGTTCCTACGCCATTTTGCTATCCTGCACCGAGTCCGAGATATATACCGAGGTCAGATGTTAAAATGATATACGGAGATTGCGATCCAAAAGGATACCGTGCTCCACCAAACTCATTAGAGGAGGACACTCTGATGAAAGACAACTTTGACCACGACTATTATGGCCCGATGGATGGCCTGCCTATCTGGCAGCCGTACCCCGGAGACTCGGGGTAAGAGAGTCAGCCGAACGATGCATATCAGTTGAGCATCATTAAAAAGAATACCTGCGTCCCCACTATGTCATGGGATCAACACTCAGGGCATTCAGAAAGTAACCAGCACCACAATGAATTGGCGAAGCTTGCCGGACTAGAATTCATCAACTACACTTTTCCCGAGGTCAACGTCATCGAGAGAGATAACTCCTCCAGTTCCAAAGAAGTGTGGGACACATTGGGACAACCGAGTGGAAGGTACGACTTCATGGTCAAGTACACCGCTCCCGAATGCTCTCGTATCAGGCTTGAAGACATCCAGCCAATTGGATGGGGAGATCTGCCTGAGGGTGCAAACACTGTGCAAAATATAATAGAGGAATTCTCCTACGACAACTCTGCCTGGGAGACAGATTCCAATGATCCTGCTCCACCAGAAATCATCGTCATTTCTGAAGACAAGCCAGGAAAGAAGGTGCCAGAATTTGTGATTCACCGAGGGGTTCGCCACCAATGGGTCGATGTCAACGTTCTGAAAGTTGTTCATAAGTCAAAGTAATTGTCGTCTTTACTTTAACCTTTCACACTGCCTAGGTAAAACAGACGTTTTGATAGGGCTCACTTTCTGTAAATGTACCTCTTTGCTTCGCCCAAAGAAACAGAATTTTGTTTTATAGGGCTGTAGTTTCAAGAATCGACAAAATCATAAATAAATAAACGTCGTTCTGTAATTTCCGCATTAATTGCTGTTTTCTCTTTTCGTGTTTTAGAAAATGGTAATCCTAAAAAACAATTAAATAATAAAAACAAGCAGTAAAAAAAACACTGCACACACTTTTGCATTCTCTCTGTCTCTTCTAAACACAAATCATCACGTCATGCATATTGCTTGTTTTAAACCCCATTGAAACATACGATCCAATGCCTTCTCCCAACTTTGAATTTTCGGTATTTGAGGCTGAAGAAGAAGATGACAAAGAATTTCCAGAGGAGATCTCCCGATTACTCAGACAAGAGGAAAGGTTCATTAAACCTCACAAAGAGCCGTTGGAAACAGTCAACTTGGGCTCAGAGGAAGAGAGAAAAGAAGTCAAGAATGGGGCACTGCTCAGTCCAACTGTCAAAGAAAGTTTGACAAAGCTTCTCAAAGGGTTTCCCGATGTATTTGCTTGGTCCTATCAGGACATGCCAAGGTTGGATACTAGCATCGTGGAACATCAGCTACTGTTAAGATCAGAATGTCCGCCATTAAAACAGAGGTTGAGATGGACTCACCCGGACATGGCCATCAAAATCAAAGAGGAAGTACAGAAGCAGATTGACGCGGGTTTCCTCGCCACATCAGAATATCCTCAATGGTTAGCCAACATCGTACCAGTTCCGAAAACGGACGGAAAGGTCAGAATGTGTGTAGATTACAGGGATCTAAACAAGGCTAGTCCAAAGGACGACTTTCCTTTACCACACATTGACATGCTGGTAGACAGTACATCAAAATTCAAAGTTTTCTCCTTCATGGATGGATTCTCGGGCTATAATCAGATCAAAATGGCGCTGAAAGACATGGAGAAAACCTCCTTCATCACCCCATGGGGTACTTTTTGTTACAAAGTAATGTTGTTCGGGTTGAAGAACGCCGGGGAAACCTATCAACGGGCCATGACTACTCTGTTTCATAACATGATACACAAGGAAATTAAGGTATATGTTGATGACATGATTGCCAAATCTAGAACAGAGGAGGAGCATGTGACCCACCTGTCAAAGCTATTCGTGCGGCTGAGAAAGTACAAACTCCGCTTGAATCCCAACAAATGCACCTTCGGTGTCCGTTCAGGGAAACATTTAGGATTCATCGTCAGCCAGAAAGGAATTGAGGTTGATCCTGACAAGGTCAAGGCCATTCAAGAGATGCCTTCTCCAAAGACTGAAAAACAAGTCAGGGAATTCCTGGGACGTTTGAATTACATCTCCAGATTTATATTCCTCATGACTGTGACATGTACGCCGATCTTCAAATTACTCAAAAAGAATCAGGACTGCGTTTGAATGAAAGACTGCCAAACCGCCTTCGACAGTATCAAGGAATACCTGTTGAACCCACCTATCCTGTCACCTCCGGTGGAAGGAAGACCACTGATCATTTACTTAACAGTCTTGGAAGACTCAATGGGTTGTGTACTTGTCCAACAAGACGAAACCAAAAGGGAAGAGTCTGCCATCTACTATTTAAGCAAGAAATTTACTGACTGCGAGACGCGGTACACTATGCCCGAGAAAACTTGCTGTGCTCTGGCTTGGGTAGCCCAACGTCTTCGCCAGTATATGATTAGTCACACTACTTGGTTAATCTCTAAAATGGATCCAATCAAGTACGTCTTTAAAAAACCCGCTCTCACGGGAAGGATTTCCCGTTGGCAGATGTTGTTATCAGAATATGACATTGAATACCACGCTCAGAAAGCCATTAAGGGAAGTATTTTAGCCGATCATTTGGCTCACCAACCGATTGACGATTAAGAATCAGTTGGATTTGATATCCCCGACGAAGATGTCATGTATCTAAAAATGAAAGATTGCGATGAACCGCTACCCAGTGAAGGGCCAGAACTGGGTTCCCAATGGGGACTTATCTTTGATGGAGCTGTCAATCATTACGAAAAAGGAATTGGGGCAATCATCATAACACCTCAGGGTACCCATATTCCTTTCACTGCCTGACTCACATTCAAGTGTACAAACAACGAGGCCGAATACGAAGCTTGTATCATGGGTCTCGAAGAAGCGATCGATTTGAGGATCAAGAACTTGGATGTATATGGCGACTCAGCCCTGGTTATCAATCAGATCAAAGGAGATTGGAACACATACCAATCAGGACTGATTCCTTACAAAGATTACGCGAGAAGGTTGTTACCTTTCTTCAACAGAATCGAGTTTCACCATATCCCTCGTGAAGAGAATCACATGGCTGATGCATTAGCCACTTCTCTTCCATGATCAGTGCAGGTCAATGGAACGACTTACCTAAGATCGACATAATGCACCTTGAAAGGCCCGCTTACATCTTCATGATTGAAGCAGTCATATATGACAAACCTTGGTATCACGATATCAAATGCTTCCTTCAGAAACAAGAGTACCCTCCTGGGGCATCCAGAAAGGACCGAAAGACCCTCAGGAGGCTAGCAGGCAAGTTCTTTTTGAGCGGTGATACACTCTATAAGAGAAACTTCGACATGGTCTTGCTCCGATGTGTAGACAGACCAGAAGCAAACATGCTGATAAAGGAAATTCACGAAGGATCCTTTGGCACCCATGCCAATGGACACAAGATGGCGAGAAAAATTCTGAGAGCAGGGTACTACTGGTTGACCATGGAATCCGACTGCTACAAGTACATAAGGAAGTGTCACAAGTGTCAAATATGCGCTCACAAAATCCATGTACCGCCAACAAATCTCAAAGTTCTCTCTTCCCCATAGCCTTTTTCCATATGGGTAATCGACGTGATTGATATGATTGAACCTAAGGCTTCGAACAGACATCGGTTTATTCTAGTAGCCATTGATTACTTCACCAAGTGGGTCGAAGCAGTGTCATTCGCCAATGTAACCCGACAGGTGGTGGTTCGATTTATTAAAAACAATATCATCTGCCGTTATGGTGTTCCAAGTCAGATCATTACTGATAATGGATCCAACTTGAACAACAAGATGATGAAAGAGTTGTGCGCTGAGTTCAAGATCGAACACCATAACTCATCTCCCTACCGACCTAAGATGAACGGAGCGGTAGAAGCGGCTAACAAGAACATCAAGAAGATTGTTCAAAAGATGGTTGTAACCTACAAAGACTGGCACGAGATGCTGCCTTTTTCTCTTCATGGTTATCTCACATCTGTCCGCACTTCAACAGGGGCAACCCCTTTTTCTCTAGTATATGGCATGGAATCAATGCTCCCCATAGAAGTAGAGATCCCATCATTCCAGGTATTAATGGAAGCTAAGTTAACAGAGGCTGAATGGTGTCAAAGTCGACACGATGAGCTGAATATGATGGAAGAGAAGCGAATAACGGCTCTGTGCCATGGTCAGTTGTATCAACAAAGAATGAAGAAAGCATTTGACAAAAAGGTCCGACCTCGCGTCTTCAGAAAAGGAGACCTTGTGCTAAAAAAGATACAATCATTCCTCACTGATTCTCGGGGCAAATGGACTCCGAATTATGATGGCCCCCTATTTGGTCAAGAAAGCCTTCTCATGCGGCGCCCTGAGACTTGCAACCATGGACGGATAGGAATTCGCCTACCCCACAAATGTTGATGTAATCAAGAAATACTTCGCCTAAACTTAAAAAAAAAAACGTCTCGGTGGATTGAAAACCTGAAAGGGCGGTCCAGGCAAAAATTAGAGACATAATCAAATATCATCCCGATGGATTGGAAATCTCAAAGTACAATCCAGGCAAAAATTAGGGATAATGGCAAGTAACTATGTCCAACAGGGGCAAGTCCCTCAGCGGCAATCATACCATCCTTCAGGAAAACTCTAGTCAAGGTCATCCTCGACAGAAGCTCAAAATGTCCAGAATTCAAAGTTGGTAGAAGGATAGCGGTCGTTATGTTTCAATGTAGCCCTTTTCCCTTAAATTACCATTTTTTATATTTGTAAATACTCCATGGAATCACGCGTTTGGCTGATTTCCATCCTTTTAATAAAATTTGAGCCCTAGTGCTTTTGTTTGCAACTCTTATTTGTTTTAGCTTTACAGAACGACATTTTAACATGATTAATGATTCTTGAAATAAAACAAAAATGAATTTACTTCTTAAACTTTTTTCTGCTTTTCAAAATAAAGATGGCAATTTCTTTTGATTGTTGAACATCGAAAGAGCCTCGATCGCTTCTCCAGAAGTAATCCAGCTTCAAAGTGCAGAATCAAGGTACTCCTTCTAGAACGAGTGCGCCGGAATGAAGGATCAGCTATGTTGGATGCGAATATTTCATCCGACATCCCCGGCAGAGTTTTCACCTCCTAAGCCCGACCAACGGTTAGCTCCCAACAGGGACTATCTCTCCTAAGCAAGGTAGAATTGCTACTTTTGGACTAGCGATACCTCTTCGATCCCCTGCAGTGGCCGAGTATCCCGTCGTGTTCATCCATTAGTCTATATGTCGCGTCAATTTTATCAGCATATACATACATACATCATGCATTATTGATTTACATTCACATTCATATTGCATCACTATCACTCTAGTCGGTCTTATCCCCTAGTGTTAGAAGTCCTCGTATCTATTGAGTTGTTAATTCTTTCCTCGTTAGGAAGTGAATCATCTAAGCAATCTCTCTCCAGTGTATTTCTGGATTGAGGCCGGCCCTTGACGACTTTGATAACTTGAACCTCTGAAGAACCAGACAACCCTCGACAAACATCACTCTTCACCATTGAAGATGATATTTTCGCTTTCCCGGATTAAGTAAAATCCCCAGAGAAAGCCTCTTAATCAAAGATCTGCTGACGAAAAGGTCATCAGCACCTCAAAATTGGAACACATCATATGGCATTTCTCCGAGAAGATCCCGAGAAAAGTATGATGTAACACCCCCAAGCGATAGCAGTCTCTCAACAGACCTGCTTTCCCCAGTAGAGTCGGAAAATGGCGTCTCCAACAGAGAAGTTTGAACACCTCTGCAACTCAGACAAATGGGTTCCCCCAGCAAGTGTGACATCAAAACTTTTTCCATCAAATGGCATCTCCCCAGGAAAATTCGGCGAGAAGTTTGAGGAAAGCCGCTACGAGTAGCGTCCCTTGTCAAGAAAGTTTATTGACAAAAGAAACTGAGACCAGTTCCTTGGTAGGAAACCAGGATCGAGGGGAAGTTTATTTCATAAACTGAGACCAGTTCCTTGGTAGGAAACCAGGATCGAGGGGAAGTTTATATCAGAAACTAAGACCAGTTCCTTGGTAGGAAACCAGGATCGAGGGGAAGTTTATTTCAGAAACTGAAACCAGTTCCTTGGTAGGAAACCAGGATCGAGGGGAAGTTTATTTCAGAAACTGAGACCAGTTCCTTGGTAGGAAACCAGGATCGAGGGGAAGTTTATTGACAAAGGAAACTAAGACTAGTTCCTTGGTAGGAAACCAGGATCGAGGGGAAGTTTACCTTTTCTAAGCATCATTGCTTAGCAAAAGAAGAAGGATACGTGACCTAAGCATCATACCCCAAATTTTGACCACCTAGATTCCCATCATTGTGCAAATCATCATCACAATATGGATGGACCATCATACCTCATTAGTCTCCCCAAAGATGGGTGAGCATCCACTACAATCAAATTTAGGGTTTCAAGTCCTCTCAGAGCTCTTAGACGAAGGATCAATTAAGGAATGACATGATCTTTAACTTGTCTAAACCTCTCAAACATCCATAAAGTATCAAGAGGACTCCCACATCAAGAATCAAGCACAAGGTTGCAGCATTCCAAGTGGATCAAGCCTCAAGATCGCTAGTGTCACCAAATTAGGGTTTTGGTCGACCAAGGCCTCCAGATGGAAATTTTCCTCTGGGCATGAGCCAATGCTTCTAAACACAACCCTAGATGCTCCATGGAACATCATGAACCCAATCATCAAGTCAATTTAGCCTCAGGGGATGCATACAATAAAAATCAGGAATTAGGGTTTCTTGACCTAATTCACCCCTAAGTTGACTTTTGGGACAAAACATGAGCCAGGACCTCAAGAGAGGATTTGAGGGTCTCTAACACACTAAATTGATCCATTTGCAACAATGGATTAATCCAAGAAGCTTGATTCACAAGTTTCAAGTGCATCAGAACCACAATTAGGGTTTCGCGGGAAAAGTCAACTGTGCCTTTGACTTTTGACCCAGGCATGCTCCCAAACCTTGGAACATGATTCAATACACCCTATAACACCCATGGAACATGTCCATCAAGTTTGATTTAGGTCAAGGACTTGATTTCATAGAGGATCGCACAGTTTGGAGTTCATCTGACAAAATGTCAACTGTGCACAAAAGTCAACTTTGACTTTTTGAGATTTTTCACAATTACGGTTCTTTGACACTAAAATGATGTTAATGTGAGATTGGAATCATCATTCATCAAGAAAAATCAAGAAAAGTGGGATAACTTGTAAAAGGGGTAACCATAAAAACTTAGAAATTTTCTAAGTTATGGAACAAAGTGGCTAGGGTACCAACTTTGGAGGATCATAACTCCTAAACCACAAGGCCATTTTTCCCAATTCAAAGCTGGATTTGTAGCTCTCATGGCCCTCTACAAAAGCTTCAACTAACACTCATTCCACTTCCCCATGGATTTCAAGTTATGGATTGGCCAAAACCATAAAAAGTGAAAATGTCACTTTTTTCCAACACTTAGTGAAATTTTCACTAAGTCAGAATCTGCCTTCCGTTTTTTCCAAATGTAGGGGCATTTTTCACTTGGATCCAAAATGTATCAAGACAAAATATGATCACACATATGTTGTATCATATAAGAGCTTTCCAAAATGGCCAAGAACTCCACCAAATTCCACTTGAGCCATAAGATATGACAATGACAAAGTGCCTTGCTGCAAACTGTCATGGCAAGGCAGATTTGTGCATTTTGCTCAATTTTCCGAATTTGTGCAAATGACAAACAAGTTTATCCATCTGAACACCTCAGTGAGGGACCAAGGAGGGATAAACTCTGATCCATAAGCCTCCCATGTCTTTGGAACCAAAAGTAGCATGCCAAACCTAGAAATGCCTAAAAGAGGGACAAGACTCCAATTTTGTTTTAGAGCATTTAATGGATGCACCAAGGTGGTATGGACTGAGCCTCTTCCAACTGAATTCAGTCAAGACATATCCAAGACCAAGGGAACCAGCAGCCTGTGCCCTAACCTCTAGTCAATGGCTAGAGGAGACTTGGTTTCCCATTGATCAACATTGGCCAAACCTCTGCAGCAGTTGCCATTTACTATTGCTTGCAAAACAAACTTGTTACACTATAAATAGACATCATTTATGATCAGTTTGAGTACACCAAAGCCATCAAACAGATGCTTTCCTCAAAATCTCTTCCTTCACTCCAAAATTGCCTTCCAAAGCAAGTCACTATCGGGTTTTGAGTTTGAGAGCTATTCCAACCAAACCAATCACACACACACCTCATAAACATCATATAGAAGTGATCCAAACACTCACATAACATCTGGAACACCAAAATCACAAAATCACCAGCCAACTGCTCAAGCTTTTAGCAGACTTGCAGTTGAGGTGCCAAATCAAGTTCCAGCTCAATTCAATCCACTCCAAGCATCCAGACACACTCCATAGCACCTAGGGAAGTTGTCCATATCCTTGGAACCAAGCTGTATTTTGCTGCACAATAATTTGGCCATATGTTCATAATCATGCATAGAGTGTTTACCCTCAATCAATTGCTTTGTTTGAATCGTGTTTGAAATTTTTGAGCATTCATGCAAATTTTAGGGTTCTTGAGGTTTCTCTTTGATTTCTTATTCCATGCTTAAAATAAATGAAATTAAAGACCATAGACATGATCGTGAGGTGAAAATGAGTAGATTGATATGTAGATTGCATGATATCATCAAGTATTCAGTGAGATTGGATAGAAAACGCAAATCTGCAGAAACAAAGGGTGGCACGTGTTCTTGCCATGTTCTAGGCGCCCTTTTTGAAAATTCAAATATTTGAATTTTGTGATTTTATTTAATTGATTCAAAAATTAATTTCTCTCTGAATTTTAATGATTTTGAGTTGATTCCTTGTTTAATAATTCACAAAAATGTTAAAATATTTTATTTTGCCAAAAATTCCCAAAAATATTATTTATTTCTTATATTTGATATTTTTGCAAAGAATTAATGTTTTATTTGTTTTTAACATTTGAAATATTTGTTCCTTCTTGATTTTCCAAACTTAATTGATTTCCAATCATTTTGTGGATATAAAAATGATTTTTCAAACATTGATCCAAGATCACAACTTGTTTTTTTATACATGTTTGATAATTTTGATCATTTTAATTAAGTTTTTATTTAATTAAAATACATTTTGAAATTAATTTAGGGTTTTGATCTTAATCACCCTAAACAAATCATTTTCAAAATGATTTGGGCCTCTAATAGAGTGTAAGACCCAATCCCTCTTAGAAACTAAAATAATTTGGGCCTCAGTGTATTGTATAAGTCCCAATACCATCAAAAAGTTCGGCGCGATCGTCGCCTTTTTTAGATACAACCTTGGGCCTCTCCTTGAGCTGTAAGCCCCACCACTTGTATAAAAATAACCACTTTGGGCCTCTAATAGAATGTAGACCCAATCCCTTTTTAACCAAAACCATTTTGGGCCTCAGACCTTGTATCAGTCCCCCTGCGTTAAAAGGAAGATCTATGCGCAATCGCCAGTTCAAAAACAAATCAACTGGGCTTCTCCTTGAGCTATAAGACCCATCTTTATACCTTGGGCCTCTAATAGAGTGTAAGCCCCAACCCTTTTTTTGAAACAAAAATTATTTGGGCCTCTAATAGAGTGTATGACACATCCCTTTGTACAGAAAACCTTTTTGGGCCTCAGTCACTTGTACAAGTCCCTGTACAAATTCAAAACAATAGTGCGATCACTGATAAAACTCGGGCCTCTCTTAGAGCTGTAAGCCCCAACAATCTTTTCAAAGCACTTTCTCCTTTGATTTTGAATTAAAATATTTGTTGTCATCAAAACTTTCTTTAATTTCTTTGTTGAACAACTAACAAAACAGCATGGAAGCTCTACAACAGGTAAGTGTTTATCCGCTTTTATTTACCGCTTTCATATATATAACTGTATTGTGGGGTTCTTTCACTGTAAGTCTTCTTTCACAAACTGTTATATACTTGTCAAATATCCCCTGTGTAATACTAGTATAGTTATTTAGAGTTTTTCCCGACAACTACGTCTAGCACTAGGTAAAGCCCTATTGGTCACTCTTAAATACAAACAAAACTAGATCCCCCGTAGGATTCCAGATACAGTCTTCCCTCCTCTTGGGGTTAAACAATATGGAGACGTGAAAGGCAACATTCTCGGTGAACCCTTTCTCAGACTATCACCCTTAGAAATTGTCAAAGAAACTCTAACTCCCCAGAGATGATCTTTTCTCCGTGAATGGCATCTCTTGAGTTTCTTCCAAATTCTAGGACTTTCCTGGCTTGATCTATTCTCGGTGAATGGCATGTCTTGAACTTCTCGGGGTTTGGGGACCCACAAGCTTCCTAAAAGCATCCCGCCTCCTCTTGGGCGTTGTACAAGGACCCTTCGGCTTCTTACAAGCTCTCATGCCTTCTCTTGGACTTAGTACCAGGACCCAGAGACCTCTACAGCTATAGGAACAGAACCTAGTTATCAATTCGCTAGAGTTGTCTTTTTGAGTCAAGTGTCAGACAAGTTAATGGGTTGACCTTCATCCCTTAACATGCCAGCCTTCTCTTGGGCATCATACAAAGATCATTCACTATCTGAGAATCTATTTCTCAAAACACCAGTAGACTTGGACAGTCTCAATACTCGTGGGATTTCCCATTTCCTTAAAGAATAGGAAATAACCCTAATCCTCTGATCAATGCCAAAGCACTACCTTACCTATAATATTTCTCTTTATAAGAACTGATTTTCTCTTTTATCCAACACACTGGGTCTGTCACTCAACTGAAACAGTCACCAGCACCAGTTAGCTTCCTCTTGGCCTTTGTATAAATGATTCTCCCCAGCGGAGCTAACCTTTTAAGACT
Source organism: Lathyrus tuberosus (assembly GCA_022829125.1). Taxonomy (NCBI): domain Eukaryota; kingdom Viridiplantae; phylum Streptophyta; class Magnoliopsida; order Fabales; family Fabaceae; genus Lathyrus; species Lathyrus tuberosus. Next base: position 6,998,982 of record JALAZF010000082.1, on the reverse strand, counting down.
CTCTTTTTGAGTCACCAACCTTTTAGCCTCCATCTCGGGCTTCGTACGAGATATAAAACACTCTCTTGTTGAGTATAAAAGACTCTCTCGTTGAGTCAAACTTTTAGCCTCCGTCTTGTGCTTTGTACAAGACATATAAATCACTTTCTTGTTGAGTATAAAAGACTCTCTTGTTGAGTCAACCACTTTTAGCCTCCGTCTTGGGCTTCATACAAGACACATATAAAACACTCTCTTGTTGAGTATAAAAGACTCTCTTGTTGAGTCAAACACCTTCAGACACTCTTGTTGAGTCAACCTTTTTTAGCCTCTGTCTTGGGCTTTATACAGGACAGATAAAAGCACTCTCTTGTTGAGTCAGTCACTTGCTAGTACTCTCTTGTTGAGTCAACCCTTTTAGCCTCTATCTTGGGCGTCGTACGAGACAAATAATAAATACCCTCTTGTTGGGTCAATAGCCTCCTCTTAGGCTTTGTATAAAGAAAACCCCGATTGAGTCAATCAACCTTTTAGCATCAAAGTCATGCCTTGCTCACAACACACAAACATCAACAACTCCTCTTTAGAGATGACAAATTCTCTCTCAGCATAAACCATTCAGCTTCACATCTTGGGCTTTGAACAAGATACAAATAGACCCTTCAGCTTCACATCTTGGGCTTTGAACAAGATACAAACCTCTTTAGCTTCACGTCTTGGACTTTGAACAAGACACCAAAATAGCTTTTTCCTCCCATAGAATAGGAGGAACTACGATCACTCTGATTTCCTTGTTTTGGGAATACATAGGCATAAGATTGCAAAATCTTAGCGAGCATACTAATCAAATACCCAAAATCCCATACCTTCATACATCACTCGAAAAGCATCAGACCTAACATCTTACCAATAGCCTAGACACTGTTTTTTTAACAAAATAACCTAAGAGAGACCCAAAATCTTAATAGCATCTGTAAACCAACAATCATATGTTTAAACTCAGTATGCAAGCAGGGTTAATTGGAGACATCTATTTCCCTTCCTTAATCAGCTTCAATAGGATAAAAAATGAATAGAACTGTAGTACCCCAAAGCGATAGTGCTTCGCAACCACGCAAGTATCCGTGCTACAGGGAGAGTCTGACTTATTGGCTTATGTTATTTTTCTTGTGTAAACCTGGCTTTCATAAAAGAAACAAACTAGCAAGATATGGGTTAGTTAACAATGCATAGATGAATGAACCCTAAATGTAAGTGCAAAATGTTATGACATCTAAAGGGTAAAATTTGGGTTACAACAGTTGCCCCTATTTAAATAACTTTACCGGATGGTACGAGGAATGAAAATTCTCGGGACATCAAGGTGAAAGGTATTTAAATATAGAAAACTGAAAATTTTCTCCCTTAGATGGAATGCATATTCTAAGGATGGGCAACAGACATGCAAATGTTGACATGTCAATGGACTTTTAGTATGATGATATGATGCCATGATAGTGCAAAAATGCAGACACACAAGACACCAAAGAAAACAACTACAGGTGAGCTTTACTGGGGAAAGATGAAGGTTAATATCCACAAGGAAGATTTACTGGGGATACAGGGATAGACAAATAAAATTGATTAGAAACTTCACAGATACTCACTGGAGATAGGAGCCAGATAGGTGTTCTCCATGGGGAAAGATCCAGGGAGATGGTCGACAGGTTTATAGGTGACCGGACGACACTAGGGAAATAAAAGACATTCTTTACTGGGCACGAAACCAGAAAGAAGACACGATCTCCAATGGGGATCAGCCTGAAATAAGAGGATAGACATCAACAAAAGATTTTATGGGATTTTCTTACACTGAAGAGTTCAAACGGGATCTTCAAGAAAAGCCAGAGCAAACAAGGGTAATCCAAGAAGGCATTGGATAAAAGAAACCAGTCATCCAATAATGGCTTTGAATGAAAGGTACAAATCACAATATCTGAGAAAGCATCAGATGAAAGTGAACAAACAGGGATCCAAGATAGCATTGGATGCAAAGAAACCAGTTATCCAATAATGGCTTTGAATGAAAGGTACAGATCACACTATCTAATAAAGGCTTTAGATAAAAGTGAACAAAGCAGGGATCCAAGAAGACATTGGATACAAAGAGAACAATCATCCAATAATGGTTTTGAATGAAAGTTACAATCATAATATCTGAGAATGGCATTAGATAAACGTGAGAAAGGTGGAGATCCAAAAAAAGTATTGGATAAAAGGACACCAGACATTCAATAATGTCTTTGGATGAAAGGTAAACTCAAACTATCTGAGAAAGCATCAGTTGAAAATGAGACAAAAGGTGAAATCCAAGAAGGCATTGGATAAACTACAACGTCCAAGAAAGAATTGAACAAATATGAACAAGGAGACACCCAAGAAAGCATTGGATAAAAGGAAATCACAATATCCAAGAAAGCATTGGATGAAAGGAAATCACAGTATCCAAGCCGGCATTGAATGACCGTGAACTTTCAGGAATGGCACTGAAAGTAAAGGAAAATAACTATATTCAGGAATGGTACTGAATGATAGTGAGAAAGACATTCGGGAATGGCACCGAATGCATAGGAAAAAACTCATCCAGGAACGACACTGATTGAACAGATAAGACTTTCGGGAATGGCACTGAAAGATATCCAAGCAAATTTGATGGGGTTACAGGAGATAGGAAAAACTTCCAGGAATAGCACTGAGAGAAACAAGAGGAATAAGATATCCAGGAATGGCACTGGAGATCACAAGAGACAGACATCCAGGAATGGCACTGGAGTGAGAAAGAGACAGACGTCCAGGAATGGCACTGGAGTGAAAGAATATGACGATCCAGGAATAGCACTGGAATGAGGGGAAATATCCAACAATAGGACTGGATGCTCAAGGAAACGACAACATTCAAGAATGGCACTGAATGGAAGGACGGATACGTTTTGGTAGGTGCCAAGTGAGTTAGACTTTGACCACAAGGTAAGACGCGGATAACGACACGACCTTGGGAGAAATGCAAATGAGGATGAAACACCCATGATATGCATATGGTATATGAATTATGCCATGAAAATGCAGATGCTGACGACACAACTCAACTCTTTTGGGGAGAAGAAAAGACTGGAAGACTAATTCCTCAATACTGCCATTCTGCTTGGGGACTAGAGATGCTACTGCTGAACACATCTTTGCCACACTAGTAAACTGCTTTAAGTTGATGATCCTTGTAGGAAGGATGGAAGTTGCATGGGGTTCTTCAAGTAAACTGTCTCAGATTAGCTGACTGTTGTAGATGAACTGATCATTGCTTCAGTTTGTCTGATTCTGTCATGACTGTTTCACGGTGCTCTTTGGAAAGCCTGCCCCAGTCTGAGTTTTGAAAAATCTTCTGGATAAACCAATTCTGAGAAGGACTTGCCCCTGAACAATAATTCTTGAACTGATTCTTCAACAATATTTGGAAAGAACTTGCCCCTGATAGGATCACCGACCAAGTTTCTTAATCGTTTGAAAATTCCTTGAAAGGAAAGCCAGTTTTCTAACAAGAGTATTTGTATAAACATGATAATTTTAAAGCAAAGTCATGCAACTTTTGAAATCAAAATCATTTTTGGAAAATGCCAAATAAAATGAGTCACTAGTTTGAACACGGCGGTTCAAGACGTTTAAAAGTGAAAGGTATAATGCCAAAACAGATGATCTGCAAAGATCTTTGGGATTCAGTTTACGCAACCTTGTTGTAGTATGCTTTCAAAATAACCTTACCTCAATTAGGTCTTTTAAGGGTTGTAATGTGGCTTGGTTCACAGGTTATGAAATAAAGGATAAAGGCTCAAAGTTATTTTGTCCCACCCAAACTTCGTGATGAACTTCCAATCCTATGCTCAGTTAACTCAAGCTATATATTCAAATTTCCTTAGGCTAGGAAATGAATTAATGATAGTTGATGATGATTCAGACACCTTTGTAGTCATCACTCCCTTGCGGCATTTGGTTATCCTTTATTGTTGAGGTTTTGAGACATTTTCTTTTTGTTGAGGTTATGAGACCTCTTCATTTTTATTGTCGTACAAGCCCTATTGTATAAGGCAAAGTTTTGGGCTTCCCATCTTTCTTGGCTTTTGCCTTGAAAGGGACTCGACTCATTCTTTGATTAAGGATTTCTCAATGATCCTTCCTTATTTGTTGCTTGGAGAAACAACTTGTACAACATTTACTCGTTTAATTTGAGAGAGCTGACTGGCATCTTGCATGAAGCGCTTGCATTAGAATGCATAACCAAGTTACACTGAGAACTACCCTGCCCCAAGGTTGAGATTTAAGGTTTTATTTGTGTAAGGAAAGAAAACTCCTACTTCTAGGCTCGAAGGGTTAATGAGGGATTATCTTCCTTATTTCTCCAGTGTTTGGGAATTGATACAATGCCTTACATCCTCGGTAAGGTTTAATTGAAAGCATACCACATCAATTATGGACATAATGTTTTCATCATCCTCCCTCTAATATTTGCATAATCAAGAAGAAAGTGGAAAAGATATAAAATATTTTGCAAAAGAAAGCATAAATATGTAAATAGTGGACAAAATGAATTGAATCAAAAGTTGCGATGCTCATTTCATTAATCAGGAAAGTACAAACATAGTTGAAAGCAAACAGCTATTACAAATAAGGAAAATGCGAACAACAAGAAACAAGGCAGTCTTGTCTTCAAGAAGTAACCAAGTTGAAGTCGACTGAAGCTTCACTTGACGTGCCCTGGCAGAGGGTTTCTTTGGACATTTGGATTGTCCTTAAAGGAGAGGATGTTATTTCTCATCAACTCTTGTACTTTAGCCTTCAATGCAAAGCAACCTTCCAAGTTATGGCCTGCACCACCTTGATGGTATTCACAATGAAGATCAGCCCAATAGCCGGCTGGAAGAGGATTTGGAGGAGGAGGCATAGGCCTTGTGGTAATCAAACTTTGTTGAACCATATCAGAATAAAGCTCGGTGTTGATCGCGACTTAGTATGTCTAAAAGATTCGTGACTGCAAGTGCACAGTCGTATCTCGTAGTGTCATACCCCAAATTTTGACTACTAAGATTTCCCATCATTGTGAAAATCATCATCACAATATGGAGGAACCATCATACTTCATCAGTCTCCCCAAAGATGGGTGAGCATCCACTACAATCAAAATTAGGGTTTCAAGCCCTCTCAGAGCCTTAGACAAAGGATCAATCAAGGAATGACATGATCTTCAACTTGTCTAACCTCTCAAACATCCATAATGGATCAAAAGGACTCCCACTTCAAGGATTAAGCACAAGGCTGCTCCCTTCTAGGTGGATCAAGTCTCAAGATCGCCAGTGTCACCAAATTAGGGTTTGGTCGACCAGGGCCTCCAGATGGAAATTTTTCATCAGGGCACAAGCTAATGATCCAAAAAAATAACCTAATATACTTCATGGGACCTCATGGACCCAATCATCAAGTTAATTTTGCCTCAGGGGATGCATTCATCAAAAATCAGGAATTAAGGTTTCTTGACCTAATTCACCCCTAAGTTGACTTTTAGGGAAAATCATGAGCCAAGACCTCAAGAGAGGGTTTGAAGGTCTCTAATGAACTATATTAATCCATTTGGAACAATGGATTAATCCAAGAAGCTTAAGAAACAAGTCTCAATTTCATCTGCACCAAAATTAGGGTTTCGCGAGGAAAGTCAACTGTAACTTTGACTTTTGACCAGGACATGCTCCCAAGCCCTAATACATGATTCAATATACCCTATGACACCCATGGAACATGTCCACCATGTTTGATTTAGGTCAAGGACATGATTTCATGAAGAATTGCACAGTTTGGAATTCATCTGATAAAAAGTCAACTGTGCACAAAAGTCAACTTTGACTTTTTGAGATTTTTCACCAAAATGGATTTTTAACCCTAAAATGATGTTAATGTATGATTTGAATCATCATTCATCAAGAAAAATCAAAGAAAGTGGGATAACTTGTAAAAGGGGTAACCATAAATACTTAGAAAATTTTCTAAGTTATGGAAAAAGTGACACTAATGTGCCAACTTTGGAGGATCATAACTCCTAAACCACAAGGCCATTGTTCCCCATTCAAAGCTTGATTTGTAGATCTCATTGCCCTCTACAAAAGCTTCATACTGACCTATGTCCAAATTCCTCATGGATTTTGAGTTATGGAGTGATCAAAATCAAGAAAAGTCACTTTGTTCCAACACTTAGTGAAAATTTCACCAAGTCAGATTTTACCTTACTTTTTGCCAAATGTGGGGGGATTTTTCACTTGGATTCAAAAGAGATCAAAACCAAACATGTTCAAACAGTTGTTGTATCATGTAAGGGCTTTCCAAAATGGCCAAGAACATTACCAAATTCAATTTGAGTCATGAGATATGACATTGGCAAGTTGCCTTGCTGAAATCTGCCAAGGCAAGGCAGATTTTTACACTTTTGGTCGATTTGCCAAAACCAGCCAAATCCAAATGCTCCTATCCACTTGGACACCTCTGAGGATTGAATCTAAAGGGGACAATCACTGAGCCAAGCCTCCAAAGTCTTTGGAACAAGAAATAACATGTTGAACCTAGAATTGCCAAAATAGGGACAAGACTCCAATTTTGGATTGGAGCATTCAATGGAAGCATCAAGGTTGCATGGACTGAGCCATTCTCAACTGAATTCAGTCAAGACTTATCCAAGACCAAGGGAACCAGCAACCTGTGCCCTAACCTCTAGTCAATGGCTAGAGGAGACTTGGATTTTCATTTGCCAACATTGGCCAAACCTACTCAGCAGTTGCCATTCACTATTCCTTACAAAACAAACTTGCTCTACTGTAAATAGAGCTCAATTGTGATCAGTTTGAGTACACCAAAGCCATCAAACAGATGCTTTCCTCAAAATCTCTTCTTTCACTCCAATTTTGCCTTTTAAGGCAAGTCACTATCGGGTTTTGAGTTTGAGAGCTTTTCCAATCAAACCAATCACACACACACCTCACATACATCATATAGAAGTGATCCAAACACTCACATAACATCTGGAACACAGATTTCACAAAATCACCAGCCAATTACTCAAGTTCTTGACAGATTTGCAGTTGGGGTACCATCTCAAGTTCCAGATCATTTCAATCCGTCCTAAACATCTAAACCGACGCCACTTTTAAAAAAATACACCCAATAGAGACCCCGAATCTTTGTAGCATCTATAACCTAACAGACCGCTGTTTAACCTCAGTTTACAAGCAGGGTTAATTTGAGACATCTATTTCCCTTCCTTCATCAGCTTTAATAGGATAAAAAATGAATCGAGCTGTAGATACCAAAGAGCGATAGCGCTTCGCAACCGCGTCCAAAATCGCTCGCTACAGAAAAAATGGCGACTTCACTGGGGACTTGTCATTAGGATCTATCTCACCTTTGTAGCGAGATCTTGTTCTCTTCCCATCTATTAGGTAGAAACTTTAAAAGCGGCGCCCACCGTGGGGCTCTTCTACCCTTTTTTTCTTTTCTCTTGTATGAAACCACAGATTGGGGCTTCCGCCGGGGAACCCATTTTCTGTCAGGAACATAGGATTCATAGCTTTAAAGGTCTATGATGATTAGGACAAATATATATACTGCAATTCCTAATTTCTATACGTGTTTATTTTTCTGCTAATGGGAATGCGTGTGATGCCGCATGTGGAAAGATTGAGTATACACTTAAGATAAGTGATGGCGACGAGGACGACCATCAACCTCAGTGGAGGCTGACCAATGCAACCCATTCCCTCTCATAGGCAATGGGCTGATTGTGATGTCTGAGAAGCTGAGGAGCCAACCCTTTTGTAGTGCGGAAACTATCGGAAATAGTTGTCACGCGATACTACCCTCATTTGAGGCTGGTGATCTATTCTCGGTGAATGGCACTTACTCTAAGATTACTCTACAACTCGCTGGCGATCTGCTTGTTGTTTTGCTTTCCTAGGAGGAGCTGATGATAATGAGTACAGGTACAAAAATCACCTTAGTATAAACCTTTGGGGATGGGTAGAGCCTTGACTTCATGACAACGACCCTTTGACCCCATGTTTTTTCTATGTTTTTGTGTGCTGCATTCATGCATTCATTTAAAAAAACATTAAAACATTCAAAAAAATCTTCTCTTCTAATCTTTCTGTTTTTCAAATTAAACTAAGACTGTGATTGCAAATATCAGAGAAAAGGATTGCGCTAATGGATTTCGGTAGAAGGAGAACCCATAGGTATACCTTCAAGGTTCCAAAGCTAGAGGATTTGAGAAGGTTAGTAGGGATGATCACAAACCAAGAGGCTTTCAGAGCCAAACACGGAGGTCTGCTACCACTGTTAAGAGTCCATGTGATTGAGGGAATCATGGATGCGCTCATTCAGTTTTATGACCCAGTTTATCACTGTTTCACATTCCCGTATTACCAACTTGCACCAACGCTGGAGGAGTATTCTCATCTGACTGATCTACACATTACAGATCAAGCTCCATTTTTTGGACTGGAAGAAATTCCAAAGAATCAGACCATTGCAAGAGGAATTCATTTCGACGAGTCTGAGGTCAAGACTCACATGACCACTAAGGGTGGCATACAAGGTTTGCCAGCCCAGTTCTTGACAAAGAAAGCCTTGTATTTTGCCAGTATAGGGAACGTGACTGGTTTCGAAAGCATCTTTGTCTTACTCACCTACGGATTATTTCTATTGCCCAACATTAATAACTTTGTAGATATCAACGCCATTAAGGTTTTTCTCATTGGAAATCCTGTGCCGACTTTGCTCGCAGATGCGTATCATTCTGTACACTTGGGAAATTTGTACAGCGGAGGGGAGATCACATGTTGTGTACCTTTGCTTTACAAATGGTTTATCTCCCACTTGCCTAAGTCTGTTGCTTTCTGGGATCATAAGAGTGCCTTACGATGGTCGCAGAAGATCATGTCCCTCACCAACTCTGATATAGATTGGTGTAATAGGATCTATGATGGAATCAGAATCATTGATCGTTGTGGAAACTTCCCCAACGTACCCCTTATAGGAACTAAGGGAGGAATCAATTACCATCCAGTTCTCGTTCGTCGTCAATTTGGATACCCAATGAGGCATATTCTGCTGAATGCTCATCTGGAAGGTCTTTTCTTCAAAGAAGGAGAAAACGACAGAGCACTAAAGATGGAAATAGTGCACGCTTGGAAACACGTTCATAAGAAAGGACGAGAGTCTCTAGGAAAACCGGAATGTGTCTCAGTGGAGCCTTATCTCCATTGGGTACAAACTAGAGCTCTTAAGCTAAAAATGCCTTATCCGCGTCACGGAATTCTTCCGCCAAAGGAATCTGTCATGTATTTCATGACGGAAACAGAAAAGCTTCAGGTTACTCTCAACAAAGTTCAAAAGGAGAGAAGATCTTGGAAGAACAAGTACCGCACCCTCAACGTAGAGTGCATCAAAATACAACAACTACTGAAAGATAAGGACGCTCTGATTGAAATTTTGGAGCAACATGCTGTGGAAAATCAAGATGACCAGAGGAATTTGCTCACTCCTTTCACTTGGCAAAGGAATGACAACCCGACAACGGCCCAAGAGCCCCGGTCAAAGAAAAGGAAAGTACCAGAGTCAGCACCCGATTTCTCTTCAGAGAGGACTCGGGACCCATTAGCATAGGTTTCTGTTTCTGCACCTTGTAATCTACTGTATTTCCATTTCCGCAATCCTTTGAAATTTAATAAAAGCGGTTTCCCCACTGTTTGATATTTGCAATCTAATTGTCGAAGTTTATTTTGATTAAACCAAAAAACAATTAATATAATTATTGCATTCATCATTCTCACATCACGTATTCTTCTTCCCTACGAATCTCACGTTTGTGTCTCGATTCTAGAGTCAAACTGTCTCATTCGTACAATACTCGGACCAATCGTCAGAAAAAGATGGATGATCTTGAGGAAGAAAACAGAGAGTTGAAGGAAGAGATCGACGCTCTGAGAGAGGATATGAGAAAGCTTCGTAACGACATGCAAGCCATGACAGAAGCTCAGCTACAAAGAAATGTGATCTCAGAGATCACCTCGACGCCTATAGTGGAGAAGTATGATCCTAGGTATCAAATGCCGAAAGATCGTCCCTGGGGCATGCCTGTTAACTATATCCCGGAAGGATATGTTCCGCCGATCATTGAAGATCAGGGAATCACAACAGAAGCCGCTGGGCCTGAAGGTTACAAACTTCGGGAAAGCGAAGATGCCAGAGGCATATTGAAGACTCCTGAAGGTTACAAACTTCGGGAAAGCGAAGATGCCAGAGGCATATTGAAGACTCCTGAAGGTTACAAACTTCGGGAAACGCCAAGATTTACTGTCGTAGTCACGGTACCACCCCCTGTGGTGCACACTGTCCCGGAAGGACAGATTCCACCGATACCTTCTGGTAAAAAGGAAACTATGTTCGATAGAATGGATGAATTCCAGGAACAGTTCCTGGAAATGCAGAAAGAACTGCAAGCCATCCGCGGTCAGGATCTATTTGGAAAGGACGCCGCAGACCTCTGCTTGGTCCCCAATGTGAAAGTTACGCATAAATTTCAAGTGCCCGACTTTGAAAAATACAAGGGTAACTCTTGCCCTCAGAGCCATCTGGTGATGTACGCTCGGCGGATGTCAGCTCAGACGGAGAATCAGGACCTACTGATTCACTACTTCCAGGATAGTTTAACCGGTACCGCATTAAAATGGTACATGGGTTTAAACTGTGCCACGATTAGAACTTTCAGAGATCTTGGCACTGCCTTCGTCCAACAATTCAAATACAATTTGGACATGGCACCCGACAGAGATCAACTCAGATCAATGTCGCAAAAGGACAAGGAAACCTTTAAGGAGTATGCTCAAAGGTGGCGTGAAATTGCCGTCAAATTTGTCCGCCTCTTGAGGAAAAAGAGATGACAAAGATCTTCTTAAAGACCTTAAGCTCATTTTACTATGACCGAATGGTTGCCAGTGCGCCCAGTGACTTCACCGAAATGGTCGGCATGGGCGTACGTCTTGAGGAAGTCGTCCGAGAAGGACGTTTGGTAAAAGACACTGGATCGACGAGCGGTACTAAAAAATACGGTAGTGCTCTCCCTAAGAAAAAAGAGCAAGATATTGGGAATATCTCTCTCGGAAAGCAAAGGCGACGTTATCAGCCGGTAGCAGCTGTAACTCCTGCTATCAGCCCTGCGTCTATTCCTACGTATCAACCTCAGGTTGCGCAGAGCCAACCTGATCAGCAAAGGACACAACAACCTCTTCAACAGGCTCGTCCTCCATATAACAACAACCGTACAACACGACCATCAGGGTTTGATCCTATACCCATGTTGTACGCAGAACTATTTCCATTACTACTGGCTAAGGGGCACATTCAGACTAAATCTCCTCTTACAGTACCGGAAAATCCTCCTTTTTGGTTTAAGTTGGATCAAACTTGCCCTTACCATCATGGAGGTCCAGGGCATAACATTGAGAATTGTCTCAATTTCAAATCCGACGTGCAAAAAATTGTTAGGAGCGGGGTCTTATCCTTTAAGGATACGAATCCCAATGTTCTCACGAACCCGCTGCCTCAACATGAGAAGGCTGCAGTCAATTTGATAGAAGGAGAGACTAACGATGTCTATCAAATTCACGATGTACTCTTGTTGAAAACCAATCTGGTCAAGATGCATTGTAGACAGAGTGGATATGGCCATGTGCCACCTCATAATTATCATCAGTGTGATATCTGCTCTAAAGACAACCATGGATGTTCTGTGGTGCAAGTAGCTCTACAGGAACAAATGGATCTCGGATGGATCCAAGAGCACCGAGTTCATGGAGTTAACATGGTTTACATGAATTCCAACGTGATTCAGAACCACGATATTCGTGCGACGAATGCCGATCTGGTGGCAATGCACTCAAGGCAAAGCCAGTATCATAATCTGCCGCGACACGATTACAGTTCTTGTCTGACTTGCTCGGTAAACAAACAGGGATGCTCTTTCATACAGGAGGCCCTCCAGCGTCAGATGGATCTTGGATGGATCCAAGACTACCATGATAGGAATCCCTATCATATCAATATGGTTCAAATCTTTGACATTCGCTTGATGAATACCAACTTGGTAGAGTTACATGCTGAGCAGGTCCGACTCAGATTCTTAACATCACACGACTATCAAAGCTGTAAAGCGGGTTGCGAAAACAATCGAGGTTGTACCCTTGTCCAGGAGGCACTCCAGCACTTGTTAAATCACTGGTGGATGCCAATTTATATGGATGAAGATACTCAGTAAATTAGTATCAATAACAGGAATCCCAATCGGCGTCAGAGTCAGGATGTCCGATTTGTGGAAGCTAACCTAGTGAAGTTACATTGTATTCAAAGTGGGCGTGGCCATGTGCCACCGCACAATTACGACCGTTGTAGCATCTGTTCGGAAAATAACCAAGGGTGTTACCTTGTGAGAGTAGCTCTTCAGGGTCAGGTGGATCATGGAGAAATTCGTCCATATCCGGGTTCTGGACCCATCGACTGGACGCCGAACTACCTTGCCGATCAAGTTGAGGATGTTGTCACAATCTCTGGTCATCATAGGACCAGGGATGTTTTTTCCATCATCCCTCTACTTGACGAATCTAAAGTTCCCAACCGGGAACGGATCGAGATTACTTACGATGGTCATAAAAATCAGAGGGCTCCCGTAGTCATCTATCTGTCGGGACCACTACCGTATGAATCAGCTGAGGCAATCCCTTACAAATACTGTGCAACAACAGTTGAAAATGGAAAGGAAATTCCATTACCCTCCGTCGTGAATATTGCAGACATCAGTCGTGTAACACGGAGCGGTCGAATCTTCAATCGAGGAGTTGGAGAACCTAACAAGGAAAAGGAACTTCAGACAGAAGCTCCCGATCCATCAGTCGGTCAATCCAGTAATCCCGACCTTTCGAAAAATGATGATGAGATGCTGAAGCTCATCCAAAGAAGTGAATACAACATTGTTGATCAACTGTTACAAACTCCTTCAAAGATCTCTGTGTTATCACTGTTACTCAGTTCAGAAGCCCACAGGGAGGCTCTACAGAAAGTCTTGCAGCAAGCCTTCGTGGAACAGGATGTAACAATCAGACAGTTTGATAGCATTGTCTCTAACATCACTTCCTGCAATAATTTGGGATTTAGTGATGAGGAATTACCCGAAGAGGGTCGCCGTCATAACATGGCGCTCAACATTACAGTTAACTACCAGGACGATACTTTAGCCAGCGTACTGGTAGACACAGGGTCAACCTTGAATGTTATACCGAAGTCCACTTTGATGCAATTATCATTCAAAGGCCCTCCGATGAGAATCAACGAGGTTGTCGTCAAAGCATTTGACGGATCCAGAAAAATGGTTATCGGCGAAGTTGATCTTCCCATAACTATTGGTCCTCACACTTTCCAAGTCACCTTCCAAGTCATGGACATTCGGGCAACGTACAGTTGTTTATTAGGAAGACCTTGGATACATCAGGCTGGAACGGTTACTTCAACCCCCCACCAAAAGCTAAAGTTCGTCAAGAACGATCAACTTGTCACAGTTTGTGGGGAGCAAGCCTTGCTTGTAAGCAACTTGTCATCATCTACTTGTGTAGAACCCGAGGAGGTTATTGGAACTCAGTTCCAAGCACTGTCGGTAAGCAAGAATAATCAGTTCAAAGAAGGAACTTCCATTTCTTCATACAACGATGCTATCAAAGCAGTCGAGAGTACCGATATGACAGGATGGGGACAGCTTGTCATTCCTACTAGCAATACAACGAAGAAGGGTCATGGTTTTTCTGTAACCTGTACCCGGACAGCTGCCAACGATGAAAGTCTTCATCCCCTTCAAAACTTCTTCCACAGTGGAGGTTTTCTCCACCCAGTGTCTCAGGAAGTACACACTATCAATGAGGAAGATCCCTCTGACACAGATGAAGAATGGAAGTCCTATCTTAACAAGGACGGTTATAAGCTCAGGACGAAACGCAAACTCCTTTTTGCTTTCCTACACAAAGTCCGAGATTTATACCCAGATCAGACGTCGAAATGATCTATGGAGATTGTGATCCGGAAGGATGTCGTGCTCCACCAAATTCATTAGAGGAGGACACTCTAATGAAAGAACAATTTGACTACAACTACTATGGCCCAATGGATGGTCTGCCAATATGGCAGCCTTACCCAGGAAACTTGGGGCAAGAGAGTCATCCAAACAATGAAACTTAGCTGAGCATCATTAAACAGAATACCTGTGTCCCCACCATGTCATGGGATCAACACTCGGGTCATCCTGAAGCTACTCAACATGAAGATGAATTCGCAACGTCTGCGGGACTTGAGTTCATCAACTATGCTTTTCCTGAGGTCAACGTCATCGAGAGAGATGACTCATCCAATTCCAAAGAAGCTTGGGACACCTTGGGACAACCGAGTGGAAAATACGACTATATGGTCAAGTACACTGCGCCCGAAAGCTCTCGTATTAGGTTCGAAGACATCCAACCTACTGGATAGGGAGATACAGCTGAGAGCACAAATACTATGCAAAATACAACAGAGGAATTCTCCTACGACAACTCTGCCTGGGAAATAGATTCCAATGATCTTGCTCCACCAGAAATCAACGTTATTTCTGAAGACAAATCAAGGAAGGTGCCAGACTTTGTGATTCACCGAGGAGTTCGCCGCCAATGGGTTGCCGTCGAGGTTCCAAAGATCGTTCATCAGTCAAAGTAATTGCCATCTTTTAACCTTTCACCCTGCCCAGATGAAATGGATGTTTTGATAGGGCTCGCTTTCTGTAAATTTCCCTCTTCGCTTTGCCCGAAGCGACAGAGTTTTGTTTTATAGGGCTGTAGTTTCAAGGATCGACTTGTTCATTAATAAAATAACGTCGTTCTGTAATTTCCGCATTAATTGCTGTTTTCTCTTTTCGTTTTTCAGAAAATGGTAATCCTAAAAAACAATTAAAAATAAAAACAAGCAGTAAAATAAAACACTGCACACACTTGTATTTTCTCAATCTCTTCTAAACACGAATCATCAGGTCATGCAGATTGCTTGTTTTAAACCCCGTTGAAACATACGATCCGATGCCTTCTCCCAACTTTGAGTTCCCGGTATTCGAGGCTGAAGAAGAAAATGACGACAAAATTCCAGAAGAGATCTCCCGATTACTCAGACAAGAGGAAAGGTCCATTGAACCTCACAAAGAGCCGTTGGAAACTGTAAACTTGGGTTCAGAAAAAGAGAGAAAAGAAATCAGGATTGGGGCACTACTCAGTCCAACTGCCAAAGAGAGTTTGATAAAGCTTCTCAAAGAATTCCCTGATGTATTCGCTTGGTCCTATCAAGATATGCCAGGGTTGGATACCAGCATCGTGGAACATCATTTACTGTTAAGATTGGAATGTCCGCCAGTAAAGCAGAGGTTGAGACGCACTCATCCGGACATGGCCATCAAAATCAAAGAGGAGGTACAGAAACAGATCGACGCAGGTTTCCTCGCCACATCAGAATATCCTCAATGGTTAGCCAACATTGTACCCGTTCCCAAAAAGGACGGAAAGGTCAGAATGTGTGTCGATTACAGGGATCTGAACAAGGCTAGTCCAAAGGACGACTTTCCTTTACCACACATTGACATGCTGGTGGACAGTACAACAAAGTTCAAAGTTTTCTCCTTCATGGATGGATTCTCGGGCTATAATCAAATCAAAATGGCGCCGAAAGACATGGAGAAAACTTCGTTCATCACCCCATGGGGCACCTTTTGTTACAAGGTAATGTCGTTCGGTTTGAAGAATGCCGGGGCAACATATCAAAGGGCCATGACTACTCTGTTTCATGACATGATACACAAAGAAATCGAGGTATATGTCGATGATATGATTGCAAAATCAAAAACAGAGAGTGAGCACGTTGAACATCTGTCAAAATTGTTCGAACGTTTAAGAAAATTCAATCACCGCTTGAATCCTAACAAGTGCACCTTCGATGTCCGTTCAGGGAAACTACTAGGGTTCATCATCAGCCAGAAAGGAATTGAGGTTGATCCTGACAAGGTCAAGGCCATTCAAGAAATGCCTTCTCCGAAAACTGAAAAACAAGTCAGATGATTCCTGGGACGTTTGAACTACATCGCCAGATTCATATTCCTCATGACCGCGACCTATGCGCCAATTTTCAAATTACTCAAAAAGAACCGGGATTGCGTTTGGTCAGAAGATTGCCAAACCGCCTTCGACAGTATCAAGGAATATCTATTGAATCCTCCGATTCTATCACCTCAAGTGGAAGGAAGACCACTGATCATATACCTCACAGTTCTAGAGGACTCAATGGGATGTGTACTTGGCCAACAAGATGAAACTAAACGGAAAGAGTCTGCCATTTACTATTTGAGCAAGAAATTCACCGACTGCAAAAATCGATACAGGATGCTCGAGAAAGCTTGCTGCTCTTTGGCTTGGGCAGCCAAACGTCTTCGCCAGTACATGATTCGTCATACTACTTGGTTGGTCTCCGAAATGGATCCAATCAAGTATGTTTTCGAAAAACCTGCTCTTACGGGAAGGATTGCTCGTTGGCAGATGCTGTTATCAGAATATGACATAGAGTACCACGCTCAGAAAGCCGTTAAGGGAAGTATTTTAGCCGATCATTTGGCGCATCAATATATTGACAGTCAAGAATCAATCGGGTTTGACTTCCCAGACGAAGATGTCATGTATCTAAAGATGAAAGACTACGATGAACCGCTACCCAATGAAGGGCCAGAACCAGGTTCCCAATGGGGACTTATCTTTGATGGAGCAGTTAATCATTATGGAAATGGAATTGAGGCAATCATTGTTACCCCTCAGGGTACCCACATTCCTTTCACCGCTCGACTTACGTTCAAATGTACGAACAACGAGGCCGAATACGAAGCATGTATCATGGGTCTCGAAGAAGCGATTGATTTGAGGATCAAAAACTTGGACGTATATGGCGACTCGGCCTTGGTTATCAATCAGATAAAAGGAGATTGGAACACATACCAATCAGGACTGATTCCTTACAAAGACTACGCAAGAAGGTTGCTACCTTTCTTCAACAGAGTTGAGTTTCATCATATCCCTCGTGAGGAGAATCACATGGCCGATGCATTAGCCACTATCTCTTCCATGATTAGTGTAGGTCAATGGAGTGACATACCTAAGATCGACATAATGAACCTTGAACGGCTCGCCTACGTCTTCACGATCGAAGAAATCATAGACAACAAACCTTGGTATCACGATATCAAATGCTTCCTTCAGAGACAAGAGTACCCATCTGGGGCATCCAGGAAAGACAGAAAAACCCTCAGAAGATTGGCTGGAAACTTCTTCCTGAGCGGTGACACTCTCTATAAGAGAAATTTTGACATGGTCTTGCTCCGATGCGTAGACAGACCTGAAGTAGACATGCTTATGAAAGAAATTCATGAAGGATCCTTTGGAACTCATGCCAACGGACACACAATGGAGAGAAAAATTCTCAGAGCAGGGTACTATTGGTTGACCATGGAATCCGACTGCTACAAGTACATGAGGAGGTGTCACAAGTGTCAGATATACTACGACAAAATTCATGTACCGCCATCACATCTCAAAGTTCTCTCTTATGATTGGCATGATTGAGCCCAAGGCTTCAAATGGACATCGGTTCATCCTAGTAGCCATTGACTACTTCACCAAGTAGGTCGAAGCAGCGTTCGCCAATGTAACCCGACAAGTAGTGGTCCGATTTATCAAAAACAATATCATCTGCCGTTATGGTGTTCCAAGCGAGATCATTACTGATAATGGATCTAACTTGAACAACAAGATGATGAAAGAGTTGTGCACAAAGTTCAAGATCAAACATCATAACTCATCTCCCTACCGACCAAAGATGAACGGAGCGGTAGAAGCGGCTAACAAGAATATCAAGAAGATCGTTCAAAAGATGGTTGTAACCTACAAAGACTCGCACGAGATGCTACCCTTTGTTCTTCACGGTTATCGCACATCTGTCCGCACTTCAACAGGGGTAACCCCTTTCTCTCTAGTGTATGGCATGGAAGCAGTGCTCCCCATAAAAGTAGAGATCCCGTCAATCCAAGTATTGATGGAAGCTAAGCTCACCGAAGCTGAATGGTGTCAAAGTCGACACGACAAATTAAACCTGATCGAAGAGAAGCGAATCACGGCATTATGCCACGGTCAGTTGTATCAGCAGAGAATGAAGAGGGCGTTTGACAAAAAGGTCCGACCTCGTGTCTTCAGAAAAGGAGACCTCGTGCTCAAGAAGATACAATCATTTCTCACTGATTCTCGGGGTAAATGGACCCCAAATTATGATGGCCCCTATGTGGTCACGAAAGCTTTCTCAGGCGGCGCCTTGAGACTTGCAACCATGGACGGAGAGGAATTTGCCTACCCCACAAATGTTGATGTAGTCAAGAAATACTTCGCCTAAACTAAAAAAAAAACGTCTCGGTGGATTGAAAACCTGAAAGGGCAGTCCAGGTAAAAGTTAGAGATAGAATAAAAAAAATCATCCCGGTGGATTGGAAACATCAGAGTACAATCTAGGCAAAAGTTAGGAATAATGGCAAGTAACTATGTTCAACAGAGGCAAGTCCCTCAGCAGCAGTTACATCATCCGTCAGAAAACTCCAGTCAAGGTCATCTTCGACAGAAGCTCAGGATGCCCCGAATTCAAAGTTGGTAGAAGGATGGTGGTCGTTATGTTTCAACGTAGCCCTTTTCCCTGAAAATTACCATTTTCTAACTTTGTAAATACTCTTTGGAATCACGCGTTTGGCTGATCTCCATTTTATCAATAAAGTTTGAGCCTTTGTGCTTTTGTTTGTAATTCTTATTTGTTTTAGCTTTACCGAACGACGTTGTTAACATGATTAACGATTCTTGAAATAAAACAAAAATGAATTTACTTGTTAAAACTTTTTCTGCTTTTTAATCAAGTCGGCAATTTCTTTTGACTGTTGAACATCAAAGGAACATCAACCGCTTCTCCAGAAGTAAGCGAACTTCAAAGTACAGAATCAAAGTACTCTTTCTAGGCAAGTACGCCTGAACTAAGGATCAACTGTATGAGATGCAGCTTTCCCCATCTGATACCCTCGGCCGAGTTCTCATCGCCTAAGCCCGACCAACATAGCTCCCAATAGGGACTATCTTTCCTAAGCAAGGTGGAGTTGCTATCTTGAACCAGCGATATTTCTATACGCCTCGTGATGGCCGCGTATCCAGTCATGTTCATCTTTTAGTTTGTGTGTCGCGTCAGTTTTGTCAGCATATACATACATACATCATGCATTATCGATTTGCATTCACATTTCATATTGCATCACTATCACTCTAGTTGGTCTTATCCCCCGGTGATAAAAAGTCCTCTCAATCGAGTTATCAGTTTGTTCCTCGTCAGGAAATGCTACGTCTGAGCAACCTCTCTCCTCCAATTTATTTCTGGATGGAAGTTAGCCCTTGACCACTTTGATAACTTGAACCTCTAAAAAACCAGAGGAACTTTTGGTCAACATCACTCTTCGCCATTGAAGATGATATCCTTGCTTTCCCGGATTAAGGAAAATCCATAGAGAAAGCCTCGTAATCAGAGATTCGGCAGCATGCCAGTTTCGCTCCGAAAAGACCGCTGATGAAAAGGTCATCGGTACCTCAAAATTGGACCCCATCAAATGGCATTTCTCCGAGAAGATCCCGAGAAAAGTATGATGTAAGATCCCACGCAGAAGCAGCCTCTCAAGAGACTCGCTTTCCCCAGATAGAGTCGGCAAATGGCGTCTCCAATAGAGAAGTTTGTGCAACTCTACAACTCAGACGACTGGGTTCCCCAGCAACTCTGACATCAAATTTTTGTTTATTTTTTTCGTCAAATGGCATCTCCCCAGGAAAATTCGGCGAGAAGTTTGAGGAAAACCGCTACGAATAGCGTCCCTTGTCAATAAAGTTTATTGACAAAAGAAACTAAGACCAGTTCCTTGGTAGGAAACCAGGATCGAGGGGAAGTTAACAAGAGAAACTAAGACCAGTTCCTTGGTAGGAAACCAGGATCGAGGGGAGGTTTATCCCAAAAGGAAACTGAGACCAGCTCCTTGGCTGAAAACCAGGATCGAGGGGAAGTTTACCTTTTCTAAGCATCATCGCTTAGCTAAAGAAGATGAATGCGTAAGCTACCATTCATAACCACCATCAAAATTTTGGGTATTCCGAAATTTAATCCTCTTGCACCCCGAATGCCCGAATACCTTCGTCATTCACACCTTCGTGTCCAAGAAGATTAAATAGGGGCATCTTTCATACCCCAAATTTTGACTACTAAGATTTCCCATCATTGTGAAAATCATCATCACAATATGGAGGAACCATCATACTTCATCAGTCTCCCCAAAGATGGGTGAGCATCCACTACAATAAAAATTAGGGTTTTAAGCCCTCTCAGAGCCTTAGACAAAGGATCAATCAAGGAATGACATGATCTTCAACTTGTCTAACCTCTCAAACATCCACAATGGATCAAAAGGACTCCCACTTCAAGGATCAAGCACAAGCCTGCTCCCTTCTAGGTGGATCAAGTATCAAGAT
Source organism: Lathyrus tuberosus (assembly GCA_022829125.1). Classification (NCBI taxonomy): domain Eukaryota; kingdom Viridiplantae; phylum Streptophyta; class Magnoliopsida; order Fabales; family Fabaceae; genus Lathyrus; species Lathyrus tuberosus. The sequence continues at coordinate 6,978,250 of JALAZF010000082.1, read as the reverse complement.
CGCCAGTGTCACCAAATTAGGGTTTGGTCGACCAGGGCCTCCAGGTGGAAATTTTTCATCTGGGCACAAGCCAATGATCCAAAACATAACCTAATATACTTCATGGGACATCATGGACCCAATCATCAAGTCAATTTTGCCTCAGGGGATGCATTCATCAAAAATCAGGAATTAGGGTTTCTTGACCTAATTCACCCCTAAGTTGACTTTTAGGGCAAATCATGAGCCAAGACCTCAAGAGAGGGTTTGAGGGTCTCTAATGAACTATATTGATCCATTTGGAACAATGGATTAATCCAAGAAGCTTAAGCAACAAGTCTCAATTTCATCTGCACCACAATTAGGATTTCGCGAGGAAAGTCAACTGTAACTTTGACTTTTGACCAGGACATGCTCCCAAGCCCTAAGACATGATTCAATATACCCTATGACACCCATGGAACATGTCCATCAAGTTTGATTTAGGTCAAGGACATGATTTCATGAAGAATTGCACAGTTTGGAATTCATATGATAAAAAGTCAACTGTGCACAAAAGTCAACTTTGACTTTTTGAGATTTTTCACCAAAATGGATTTTTAACCCTAAAATTATGTTAATGTATGATTTGAATCATCATTCATCAAGAAAAATCAAAGAAAGTGGGATAACTTGTAAAAGGGGTAACCATAAAAACTTAGAAAAATTTCTAAGTTATGAAAAAGTGACACTAATGTGCCAACTTTGGAGGATCATAACTCCTATAAACCACAAGGTCATTGTTCCCCATTCAAAGCTTGATTTGTAGATCTCATTTCCCTCTACAAAAGCTTCATACTGACCTATGTCCAAATTCCTCATGGATTTTGAGTTATGGAGTGATCAAAATCAAGAAAAGTCACTTTGTTCCAACACTTAGTGAAAATTTCACTAAGTCAGATTTTACCTTACTTTTTGCCAAATGTAGGGGGATTTTTCACTTGGATTCAAAAGAGATCAAAACCAAACATGTTCAAACAGTTGTTGTATCATGTAAGGGCTTTCCAAAATGGCCAAGAACATTACCAAATTCAATTTGAGTCATGAGATATGACATTGGCAAGTTGCCTTGCTGAAATCTGCCAAGGCAAGGCATATTTTTACACTTTTGGTCGATTTACCAAAATCAGCCAAATCCAAATGCTCCTATCCACTTGGACACCTCTGAGGATTGAATCTAAAGGGGACAATCACTGAGCCAAGCCTCCAAAGTCTTTGGAACAAGAAATAGCATGTTGAACCTAGAATTGCCAAAATAGGGACAAGACTCCAATTTTGGATTGAAGCATTCAATGGAAGCATCAAGGTGGCATGGACTGAGCCATTCTCAACTGAATTCAGTCAAGACTTATCCAAGACCAAGGGAACCAGTAGCCTGTGCCCTAACGTCTAGTCAATGGCTAGAGGAGACTTGGATTTTCATTTGCCAACATTGGCCAAACCTACTCAGCAGTTGCCATTCACTATTCCTTGGAAAACAAACTTGCTCTACTATAAATAGAGCTCAATTGTGATCAGTTTGAGTACACCAAAGCCATCAAACAGATGCTTTCCTCAAAATCTCTTCTTTCACTCCAATTTTGCCTTCTAAGGTAAGTCACTATCGGGTTTTGAGTTTGAGAGCTTTTCCAATCAAACCAATCACACACACACCTCACATACATCATATAGAAGTGATCCAAACACTCACATAACATTTGGAACACAGATTTCACAAAATCACCAGCCAATTACTCAAGTTCTTGACATATTTGCAGTTGGGGTACCATCTCAAGTTCCAGATCATATCAATCCGTCCTAAACATCTAGGACCCCATCATATGGCGTTTCTCCGGGAAGATCCCGAGAAAAGTATGATGAAAGATCCCAAACGAAAACAGTCTCTCAAGAGACTCGCTTTCCCCAGTAGAATCGACAGATGGCGTCTCCAACAGAGAAGTTTGTACAACTCTACAACTCAGACGAATGGGTTCCCCAGCAAGTCTGACATCAAAACCTTTTCCACTCAAATGGCATCTCCCCAGGAAAATTTGACGAGAAGTTTGAGGAAAGCCGCTATGAATAGCGTCACTTGTCAGTAAAGTTTATTGACAAAAGAAACTAAGACCAGTTCTTGGTAAGAAACCAGGATCGAGGGGAAGTATAAATCAGAAACTAAGACCAGTTCTTGGTAAGAAACCAGGATCGAGGGGAAGTTTAAATCAGAAACTAAGACCAGTTCCTTGGTAGGAGACCAAGAACGAGGGGAAGTTTACCTTTTCTAAGCATCATTGCTTAGCTAAAGAAGATGAATGTGTAAGCTGCCATTCATAACCACCATCAAAATTTCGGATATTCCGATATTTAATCCTATTGCACACCGAATGCTCGAATACTAACGTCATTCATACCTTCGGGTCCAAGAAGATTAAATAGGGGCATCTGTAATACCCCAAATTTTGACCACTTAGATTTCCCATCATTGTGAAAATCATCATCACAATATGGATGAACCATCATGCTTCATCAGTCTCCCCAAAGATGGGTGAGCATCCAATACAATCAAAATTAGGGTTTCAAGCCCTCTCTGAGCTTTAGACAAAGGATCAATCAAGAAATGACATGATCTTCAACTTGTCTAATCTCTCAAACATCCACAATGGATCAAAAAGGACTCCCACTTCAAGGATTAAGCACAAGGCTGCTCCCTTCTAGGTGGATCAAGTCTCAAGATCGACAGTGTCACCAAATTAGGGTTTTGGTCTACCAGGGCCTCCAGATGGAAATTTTCATCTGGACACAAGGCAATGATCCAAAACATAACCTAATATACTTCATGGAACCTCATGAACCCATGCATCAAGTCAATTTTGCCTCAGGGGATGCATTCATCAAAAATCAGGAATTAGGGTTTCTTGACCTAATTCACCCCTAAGTTGACTTTTGGGACAAACCATGAGCCAAGACCTCAAGAGATGATTTGAGGGTCTCTAATACACCATATTGATCCATTTGGAACAATGGATTGATCCAAGAAGCTTGAGCAACAAGTTTCATTTTCATCTGCACCATAATTAGGGTTTTAAGGGAAAAGTCAACTGTAACTTTGACTTTTGACCAAGACATGCTCCCAAACCCTAATACATGATTGAATACACCCTATGACACCCATGGAACATGTCCATCAAGTTTGATTTAGGTCAAGGACATGATTTCCTGAAGAATTGCACAGTTTGGAATTCATCTGATAAAAAGTCAACTGTGCACAAAAGTCAACTTTGACTTTTTGAGATTTTTCACCAAAATGGATTTTTAACCCTAAAATGATGTTAATGTATGATTTGAATCATCATTCATCAAGAAAAATCAAGAAAAGTGAGATAACTTGTAAAAGGGGTAACCATAAAACTTAGAAAATTTTCTAAGTTAAAAATAAAGTGGCAAAGGTACCAACTTTGGAGGACCATAACTCCTAAACCACAAGGCCATTTTTTCTCATCCAAAGATGGATTTGTAGCCCTCATTATCACCTACAAAAACTTCAACTACAAGTCATTCCAATTCATTAAGGATTTTGAGTTATGAAGTGATCAAAGTGGCTGAAAAGTGAAAATGTCACTTTTTCCAACACTTGGTGAAATTTTCACTAAGTCAGAATTCTGCTTCACTTTTTGCCAAATGTAGGGGGATTTTTCACTTGGAATCAAAAGAGATCAAAACCAAACTTGTTCAAACAGTTGTTGTATCATGTTAGGGCTTTCCAAAATGGCCAAGAACATTGCCAAATTCAACCTACATCATGAGATACAACATTGGCAAGTTGCCTTGCTGAAATCTGTCAAGGCAAGGAAGAATTTGCATTTTGGCTCGATTTGCCAAAATCAGCCAATTACAATTGCTCCAATCCACTTGGACACCTCAGAGGATTGAATCTAAAGGGGACAATCACTGAGCCAAGCCTCCAAGGTCCAAGGAACAAGGAATAGCATGTTGAACCTATAGTTGCCAAAGTAGGGACAAGACTTCAAATTTGGAATGAGGCATTCAATGGAACCATCAAGGTGGCATGGACTGAGCCATTCTCATCTGAAATCAGTCAAGACTTATCCAAGACCAAGGGGACCAAAGCTCTGTGCCCTAACCTCTAGTCAATGGCTAGAGGAGACTTTCATTTCCATTGGCCAACATTGAGGAAACCTACTTACCAGCTGCCATGCATTATTCCTTGCAAAACAAACTTGCTCTACTATAAATAGAGCTCAATTGTGGTCAGTTTAAGTACACCAAAGCCATCTAACAGATGCTTTCCTCAAAATCTCTTTCTCTTGGCAAAAATGCCTTTCTTAGCAAGGTAGCTATCGGGTTTTGAGTTTGAGAGCAATTCTGCACAAACCAATCACTCACACACCTCACATACATCACATATGAGCTGATCAAACACTCACATAACTTCTGAAACATCAAAATCTCAAAATCACTTGCCATCCGCACAAGTTTGAAGTGAAGTTGCAGCTGAGATGCCATAAACTGATCTAGTCCATTTCAATTCAATCGAAGTGTTCAAACACACTCCATATGATGTAGGGAAGCTGTTCAGATCATCACAACTTATCTGTAACACCTCCAACCCAGAATTTGATTTGCTCTTGCTGTCACGACTTGGAGGTAAGCCTAAACTTGGTCATCTCTCATTCTATGCATATTTCCTCGCACAATAATTTGGCCATATGTTCATAATCATGCATGGAATGTTTTCCCTCAATTAATTGCATTGTTTGAACCGTGTATCAAAAATCCTAGCCTTCATGCAGAAATTAGGGTTCTTGAGGTTTCTTCGTGATTTCTTGTTGTATGTTTAATTTAAATGAAATTAAAGTACATAGACATGATCGTGAGGTTGAGGCGAGCATAATGATATGCGGATTGCATGTTATAATTACGTATTCAGTGAGATTGGATGGAAAATGCAAATCTGGGCAAACTGAAAAACGCGCGTGTTCTTGGTGTTGTTCTTGGCGCCATTTTCATATATTTGAATATTTGAATTTTGTGATTTTGTTTAATTGATTCAAAAATTAATTTCTCTCTGAGTTTTAATGATTTTGAGTTGATTCTTTTTTTAATAATTCACAAAAATGTTAAAATATTATATTTTATCAAAAAATCCCAAAAATATTATTTATTTCATAAATTGATATTTTTGCAAAGAATTAATATTTTGATTGTTTTTGGCATTTTAAATATTTTTTCTACATTGATTTTGCAACTTTTGATGCTTTCTAATTATTTTGTAGGTCAATACTTAATTTTTGAAGCATTAATCCAAGATCACAATTTGTTTTTCATATGTTAAACAATTTTTTATCATTTTAATTGAATTTTTATTCAATTAAATACATTTTTTGAAAACAAATTAGGGTTTTGGATTAATTCAACCCTCATAAATCATTTTCAAAACACTTTGGGCCTCTATTAGAGTGTAAGACCCAACCCCTTTTTTTTGACCAAATCATCTTTGGGCCTCACTTATTGTATAAGTCCCGATACCATCAAAAAACAAACGGCGCGATCGTCGCCTTTTCAAAAATCATCTGGGCCTACCCTCGAGTAGTAAGACCCATTTATTTTTCTTCAAAACCTTTTTGGGCCTCTTGAGAGAGTGTAAGACCCATCCCCCCTTGTACAAAAAACATTTTGGGCCTCACTCATTGTATAAGTCCCTCTGTACAAGTAAACGCCGCGATCGTCGCCCGTTTAAAATTAAAAACCATCTGGGCCTACCCTCGTGTTATAAGCCCCTCTCTTTTCTTTTTTCCTTTTTGGGCCTCTTGAGAGAGTGTAAGACCCATCCCTTTGTACAGAAAACCTTTTTGGGCCCCAGTCACTTGTATAAGTCCCGATGTACAAAGTCAAACAGTGCGCTCACTGATAAAACCCTGGGCCTCTCCTTGAGCTGTAAGCCCCAAATCTTTCTTTTTCAAAGCACTTTCTCCTTTGATTTTGAATATACTGTTGTTTTTAATCTTTCTTTGTTGAACAACTAACCAAACAGCATGGAAGCTCTACAACCGAGTAAGTGGTTATCGCTTTCATTTACTGCTTTCATATTATAAACTGTATTGTGGGGCTGCTCACTGTAAGTCTCCTTTCATAAACTCATATCTACTGTGTAATAATAGTATAGATATTTAGAGTTTCCCCGGCAACTACGTCTAGAACTAAGTGACGCCGTTTCATTTATTCGTAGAAATAGACGCCTAGATCCCCAATAGGAGCACCAGATACAGTCTTCTCTTCGGCTGTCCTCCTTAGGAATCGTCAAGAAATTCTATCCCCCAGAGATGAATTATTCTCGGTGAAACTTCTCTTGAATTTCTTCAAACCTCCGAACGGTTCGGACTCTCTCTAAAAGTTAAAGTCACTGGATAGTAAACCTCGCACGTTTACCAGTGGTTTTAACTCTAAAAGAGTTTTCCTGAACTTTTCTTTGGTTTGGGACCCACGGGCTTCTTAAAAGCATCGGCCTCCTCTTGGGCATCGTACAAGGACCCACAGGCTTCCTATAAGCAACCCCGCCTCCTCTTGGGCATTATTCAAGGACCCTACGGCTTCTTAGAAGTATTCACAGCCTCCTCTTAGGCTTCGTATAATGATCTATTCCTCCGGGAATGATAGCCTCCTCTTGGGCTTCGTACAAGGACCCGTAGGCTTCTTAAAAGTTTCCAGCCTCCTCTTGGGCTTCGTACAAATTGTCCCGACGACCTCCTAGAGGTATAGGAACAGAACCTAGTCATCCTCATAGAACAGTCCATTCATAGAGTCTACTACTGTTTCTCGAAGCATAGTACAAAAGATAAAACTCTAGACTTGGACAATCTAACTTCCTTGAGTCTCAAAGACATTCTCAAGCACCCTTCGTTAAATAGGAAGGAAACCCGCAGACTCGAATAGTCTCAATGCCCTTTGGATTTCCCGTTTCCTCAAAGAAAAGGAAATATCCCTGATCCTCAAATCAAATCCCTGAGTACAGTGTTGCTCATATAAGAACTGATTTTCTCTTTTAAATCAGTATATTGGATCTGTCACTCAACTGAAACAGTTACAATAGCCTCCATCTCGGGCTTCGTACGAGATACCAAAATTCTCCCCAGTGGAGTCAAAACAACCTTTTAGCCTCTCTCTCAGGCTTTGTATGAGACACAAAAGATTCCCTCGTTGAGTCAATCACCCCTTTTTTTGCCTCCATCCCGGGCCTCGTACGAGATATAAATCCCTTAAGCAAGAGTCAAACTCTTTGCTAGCCTCCTCTTAGGCTTTGTATAACGATATGCCCCACTGGGTCAAAACCTTTAGCCTCTCTCTCGGGCTTTGTACGAGACACAAAATAGCCTCCTCTTAGGCTTTGTATAATGATTTTCCTAGCGGAAATTAGCCTCCTCTTAGGCTTTGTATAAGAAAACCACTGGTTGATCCAATCAACCTTTTAGCATCAAAGTTGTGCCTCGTTCACAGTACACAAACATCAACAACTCCTTTCCCTTCATCTAATCGCTGTAAGCGGCAAGCCTCTGGATCATCTATATCCATGCCACTGTCCCTCTTTTAGCATGAGAAATTCCTAAGGAAAGATGGCATTGCTCTACACTGAGTTAAAGTCTTCTCCTTCAGGTTAAAACCCTTTCTTCGGAAATTATGGCATTGCTCGGATCCGCGTAACCCAGTTAAAGTAATTCTCCTTCTCCCCTCTTTAGAGATGACAAATTCTCTCTAAAGTCGAGGTCTTTTAGCTTCACATATTGGGCTTTGAACAAGATACAAACCACCTTTCGCTTCACGTCTTGGGCTTTGAACAAGACACCAAAAACCAATTTCCTCCCATAGAATAGGAGGAACTACGAACGCTCTGATTTCCCTGTTTCGGTAAACGGGAATACGTAGGCATAAGATCGAAAGAAAAGATCTTAGCGAGCGCAATCAACAAAAAACCCAAATCCCATATCTCCATCAATTAAAAGCAGTAATTCAAAAGCATCAGTCCTAACATCCTAATCCTTGTTCCCCACCAGAAACCTTTTGCCCAAGCCCTAGAAAGAAAGAACCCGTATTGGCGAAATATGAATAACCAGTACAAAGGCCCCCCCCACATTGATAGCATCCGTAACCTAACAGACCGCTGTTTAAACTCAGTATGCAAGCAGGGTTAATTGGAGACATATATTTCCCTTCCTTATTCAGCTCACAATAGGATAAAAAATGAATCGACCTGTAGTTTTAAGCTCAAACCGCAGAGAGTGACCAGCGCTTAAGAACCGCGTCCAAAATCGCTCGCTGCACGTTGAATGATAACCTTTGAGCTTCAACAACAATGGCCATGTGCAAATGGTGATAGCTTTGGATATTCTAAGTGTTACAACGAGAACTCATCGTTGTTGCTATCTTCACACAATGACTTGATCAATTCCCATTCATGGCTGAATCGATCTATGGACTGTGTCATCTACTAGAAGCGAAACGTCTTTCCTTTAAATAGCCCGGTAAAAATATAGTCGTTTGAAATAATGTTGGCCGTTGGAAAAGAGACATTGTGTAATAACTCACTGTATTGACACATCTCCTTTTTGCTATGGGAGAAGTGATAGATCTTTCTTGGGCGCCGTGACAGTTACTTACAACGGTAACATTTGACTTCTGAACTTCAGAGGCTTCTGATGGTTAATTGATGAGGCATGAGTAGAGTCTTCTTAATCAGGATATCTGATACGTCAAGTCTTCAGTCAATTGATGAAGTCCATTAGGAATCAGTCTTCAGAACTTCAGCACTTGTCTTTAAGCACGTTATCATTTACTTCTTCAAGTCTTCCGAAACTTTAGAACTTGTCCATTAGGAATCTGCCTTCAGAGTCTTCAATACTTGATCTTCAGAACCTTAATCTTCAGAACACATAAGTCTTCAGAGTCTTTCTGCACTTGGTCTTCAGAGCCTTCCGCCTTCAGAACTTCAAGTCATGAGAGTCTTCAGCACTTCGGTTCTCTTTTTCAGAAGCTTCACAATCTTCAGAATCTCGGCCACTTTCAAAGAGCATCCACAAGAGCATTGCATCTGCAATATCGGCATCCTTGGATCTAACTGATCACGATCAGATACAAAAGCATTCTTGCTTCTCGCGACCAGTGTCACACATAGTAACTTCGCATATTATCAATTACGCTCATCTGGCTGGTGCTTGTTGGATCTGATATATTCTATAATTATGATCTGCACACAACACACGTTAGACCATAAAATGGTTCTTTCACAAATACGTATTGTTATCATCAAAACATAGATCGACTTGTAGAGACAACTCTTGCTCTCACATGAAGGGTAAAGGAAAGTGATCCTTTCGAGTGGCTTTGTTCAATTTCCTATAATTAATGCACATTCTACTTCCGGTCACAACTCTTTGTGCTATAGATTCACCTTTCTCGTTCTTAACAACTGTAACACCCCCCTTCTTTGGTACGACATGTACTGGGCTGACCCATTGGCTGTCAGAGATCGGGTATATAATTCCCGCTTCTAATAGCTTTTACATTTCTTTCTTGACTACATCACTCAAAATTGGATTTATCCTTCTCTGATGTTCTCTAGAGGTCTTGCAGTCTTCCTCTAGCATAATACGATGCATACAGATATAAGGACTTATTCCTTTTATGTCGGAAATGTTGTAGCCAAGAGCAGTTGGATATTTCCTTAAGACATGTAGTAGTTTCTCAGTTTCTATCTGTCCTAAATCTGCATTGACTATCACTGGTCATTCGAGGTCGGTGTCTAGGAATTCATACCTTAGGTTTTTTGGTAGTGTTTTAAGTTCTAAAGTTGGTTTCTTTGGGAAAGACATATGGTTTGGTGTCAGTGCTAGGCATTCACTTAGGTTGTCATCTTGGTATGGATCACGCCAATTATCATCTTCGAAAATTGGAGGTATCGGAATTTTCAAAACTTCGAAATATGTGGTCTGTTCCATCTTCATTTCTCTTACGCATTCGTCGATGACATCTAGCAGACAACATGTATCGTTTATAGCTGGTGCCTGTAAGAATTACGTCAAAATAAATTCGACTTTCTCTTCACCAACTTCAAAGGCTAGCTTACCTTTCTTTACATCTATAATGGCTCCGGCGGTAGCTAAGAAAGGTCTTCCTAATATGATAGGGGTATTGGAATCCTCCTTTATGTCCATGATTATGAAATCAGTAGGGATATAGAATTGACCTATACGTACAAGAACGTTTTCTAAAATTCATATGGGAAATTTAACAGAACGATCAGCTAGTTGTACGAACATCTTAGTTGGTCTCAATTCTCCCATTTCAAGCCTCTCGCATATGGATAAGGGCATTAAACTAATACTGGCTCCTAAATCGCATAGAGCTTTGTCTATGACAAACTTTCCAATTACACATGGGTATGGAGAAACTACCTGGGTCTTTCAGCTTAGGAGGCATTTTGTTTTGGACTATCGCGCTACACTCAGCAGTAAGCGTAACGATTTCGTTATCCTCGATATTTTTCTTATTTGATAAGATTTCTTTAAGAAACTTAGCATATGAGGGCATTTGGGTGATAGCTTCTGTAAATGGTATTGTGATATTCAATTGTTTCAGAAGTTCAAAGAATTTCTTAAATTTCCCTACGCTTTTGGATTTAGCAAATCTTTGAGGATATGGAATGGGAGGTTTATAAGGTGGTGGAGGCACATATGGTTCTTCTTTCTCCGCAACCTCATCACTATTATCTTCCTTCTCCTTTTCGTTTGATTCATTTTCCTTCTCAGTTGTTTTACTAGGATTTTGGTACATGGCTGGATTCTTAACTCTCGGGTCAGTTGGTTCTTCTAATTCTGTCCCACTTCATAGTATGATAGCATTAGCATGTCCTTTCGGATTAGGTTGTGGATGTCCAGGAAAAGTGCATGCAGGGGCAACAGTAGGTGTTTGTTGTTGTGCCACTTGGGAAATTTGGGTTTCAAGCATTTTGTTGTGAGTGGCTAAAGCGTCTACCTTGTTTGCTAATTTCTTAATTTGCTCATTAGTGTGTATGTTTTGGTTCAGGAATTCCTTATTTGTCTGAGCCTGGGTGGCTATGAAGTTTCCCATCATTATTTCAAGGTTAGACTTTCTAGGAACATTGGGAGCAGCTACGACAGCCTTTTGATAACCTGGTGGTATAGCAGGTGCTTGTCCAGGTGCATAGAATGCGTTGTTATTCTTGTACGAAAGTTTCGAATGGTTTTTCCAACTTGGGTTATAGGTGTTTGAGTAAGGGTTTCCTTGAGCATAATTCACTTGGTTTGTGGAAACTCCTGTCAAAATCTGACATTCAGGGGCAGCATACCCAGGAACTCCGCATAACTCGCAGTTTGGAGCTACGGCAGCCACGGTGGCTGTAGGCGTTATGGTCAAACTTTCAACCTTTTGAGTGAGAGCATCCACCTTGGCATTTACTTGGTCAAGGCCACTTATCTCATACATACCGCCCTTCATCGGAGGTTTCTCTACGGAGGTTTCTCTACGGAGGTTCTTTCACTTCCCCACTGATAGTGATTTTGAGCCATACTTTCATAAAGTCCATAAGCCTCATTGTAGGGTTTATCCATCAGTGCGCCACATGCGGCAGCGTCTATTGTCAATCTTGTGTTATACAAGAAACCATTGTAAAAGGTATGTATGATCAACCACTCTTCTAGAATGTGATGTGGACAAAGCCTCATCATGTCCTTGTATCTTTCCCATGCTTCGAAAAGAGATTTGCTGTCCTTTTGTTTGAATCCATTTATTTGGGCACTTAGCATAGCCGTCTTACTAGGTGGGAAATATCGTGCTAAGAATATCTTCTTCAACTCGTTCCACGTAGTGACAGAGTTGGATGGTAGAGACTGGAGCCAAGCTCTAGCTCTATCTCTTAATGAGAAAGGGAAAAGACGTACTCTTATTGCTTCGGGGCTGACACCATTTTCTATCACTGTGTCTGCGTATTGCAAGAACACTGACAAATTTAAGTTTGGGTCCTCCGTGGTACTACCGGAAAATTGGTTTTGTTGTACAGCTGACAACAACGAAGGTTTTAGCTCAAAGTTATTTGCCTCGATAGCAGGGGCCGCAATGCTGTTATGTGGTTCATCCTGCGAAGGAATGGCATAGTACTTAAGAGGACAGTTCTGCGGTTCTTCAGCCATGGGTATTGGTAATTCTTGGAAAGGAATTTCAGGTTCAGGGAGATTATACTTAATTCGAAAAGCGTTAATTCGGCGTCTTAGACTAATAAAACGCTCGATATCGTCAATCGGTTGCTCAAGGTTGTTGCCTCTGGAGGGAGTGTTTGGCATACACTCGACGAATTAATAGGGAAATAGTTTCCTTAGTCTATACTGCGCAACACTAAAGTTACGATATCGACTTAATTGGTACCCAGCAACGGCGCCAAAAACTTGATCGCGACATAGTATGTCTAAATGATTCTTGACTGCAAGTGCACAGTCGTATCGCGTAGCTTTAAATATTATCGAACCCAAAGGACCAAAAATCGAACTTATACTGTTATCTAATGCTACTACGTAAATCTAAAGCTAATGGTTTTTAGGTTAAGATGCAAACAAGAAAATAAATGTAAATTAAAATTGGATTTAAATCAAGATATGACGGAATATCGGTATGTAACTTGTCAATCATCGCAGATTCAATAATTCATAGGCGTTATTAAAATGTCAAAATATTATTTAGTAGAAAATACTCATTTAAAAGACTTTATCTCACACTCTCGTGTTTATTGACTCAGACTATACTTTCAAATCAGAATGATTGCTCTCGCTCTCTCATTTGCATTTAAAAATACTTTTTGGAAATAAGTAGATCCTAATTAATTCTAAAGCACTCTCGCTGTATTTAGAATTAATGTTTAGTTTCAGCTATCCGGTTAAAAACTCAAGCTCTCACTGTATTGATCGTAACCTTCGTTACCTTTATACTTTCGTAATAAAATTTGTTTAATTTAAGAAAAAGAAACCAACACCAGAAAAAATAATTGTTAAAGGTTTAAGCTAAGAATTATCGAACCCCTTCCGACCGATCGTATTTACATACCGATATCAAATAGTTTAGCCGGACATGGTTTGTAAAGTAAACATGCAATTACAGTGATTAAACAAGATGCAAAACATGATTTAGTAGTTAAATACGAAAAACAATAACAGTAAAAGTAACAAGCTATAAAGGAAAACCTGGAATGGAAATAAACTGGAAAAACTGGAATTATGAAGGCAAGCTTGAATTCAGTACACGATCGAACTTCAACCAACAGAAAATAATTCCTAAAACTAATTTGCAATAGCTTCTCAGTGTGAAAAACTATTTCTTTTACAGTAAGTGGAAAACTGCTTAAAAACTATGAAACAAAAATCTGGCAAAATAATCAAACCCCCTTGTTCAGAAAACCGTCTTCTCCTTTTATACTATTGTGTGCTTTCGTGGTTTACGGACGGTTTCTCCCGTGAAAATAGGATTACTCACTTGAATGAAGAAGTCTGGAAGTGCAGAAAGTATAGGGAGGAGTGGAGAAAAAGACGGAGAAGAGGTAGTAGTGCACTGAGGTGGCACTCGCCACCTTCCCACATGTTGGTGGCTTGCGCCACCCTTTCCTCTTTCCTAGTGGCAGGCGCCACATCTTTCTCTCCTTCTTAGTGGCAGGCGCCACTTATGTGATGTGGTGGACGCCACATTCAATTGTTGTGGCAGGCGCCACCCTTTTGAAATGTGGTGGGCCCCACCCTTTTTTTCTTTTTCTTTTTACTACTTTTCTTTTCTTCTTTCTTCATTTATTCTTCATTTTTCTTCTTTTCTAAATATGATCCAATCTTTTAAGCACCTGAAAAACACAATAAAATACCCGCATAATAAAACATAAATCAAAGAAATTAATAGAAATCGCAAGTAAAATTCATGCAAGTCAAGTCAAATATACGATATAATTTCGCGTTATCAGGTGTATGTCATGGGAATAGGATCAAATTGATTCCAATTACGGTACTGGTTTTGTCCTGCAGTTGGACGTTGGGAAGCTTGAGCTGGTCGTGGAGCAGTAACCATGGGAGTAACAGCAGCAACAGTAAGGTGAATAGCATATTGAGGTTGGGGATGAGGCCTTCTTACTTCAACCATCACAGCATTAGTCTGATCTTCCCTTTTCTTTTGAAAGTTTCCATAGGATTTCTTCATAGCATTGGAAGATTCAACAGCTTTGGATACTTTTCCCTTCTTAAGACCTTCCTTGAGTCTTTGGCCGATAGTAACCAAATCAGTGAAGTTGGAGGAAACACTTCCAATCATCTTCTCCCAATAAAAAGGGGACAGGGTATCCATGAACATTCCAGTTAATTCTTTCTCGGCCAAAGGTGGTTCAACCTGGGAAGCCAATTCTCTCCAGCACTAAGCATACTCCTTAAAAGATTCCTTCTCATGCTGAGTCATGTTTTGCAGCTGGCGGCGATCAGGAGCCATGTCAAGGTTATACTTATACTGCTTCATGAAGGCATTTACAAGATCTTGGAAGCAGTGAATGGAGTTTTGCTCGAGACCCATATACCATTTGAGTGATGCTCCACTCAAGCTATCCTGTAATACATGACCAAATGAGCCCTTGGACAAGAATGGCCCTTGTACTTCACAAATTCTGGAGTTTTAAACTTAGCAGGCATAACAAGATCAGATACTGAGCACATGTTGTCTGCATCCACATTGAAAATGTCAGTACCCTCAACGGCTTTAAGTCTTTTGTCCATGATCTGGAACTGTTCTCTGACAACTTCAGGCTCAACAAAGTCTTCACAATCTTCACCCTGAGCACTGGCAGGATTGTACTCAAAGAGGGGATTCTCAAAAGAAGCTCGAACCGTCTGTGGAACAGCATGGACCACAGGTCTGGGCTCGGCAAAAACAGGAGCTTAAAAAACAGGCAAGGTAGTCTGACCAACCATAGCAGTGGATGCAATCAGTGGAGAGTAGTTGGGAGGTAATCCAAACTCTGGCCAAGTTGAAGGTGACATCTGAACAGGTGGAGGATCGGCGCTTGAAACTTCCTGGATGACAGTCCTTTGGGGTTTCTCTCCCCTAGCAACCAAAACTTGAATCATCTCAGTGAGTTTGGTCAAGCTTGACTTAATGTCGTCGATTTCCATTCGGATCTCAGCATTGTGTGCCTCTTGCTCTGACATCTTGCGTCTGTAGTTAGCTCTAGTCCGGTATTTGTGTCGAGGTATCAGCTTGACGACTCACATGTGACACTAGTAGATAGAGACAACTGGAGATGAGTCACTGGACAAACAAATGTATGCAATGAATCATGCAAAGATGCAAATGATATGCAATGCACAACAAACATGATCAAAACACATGCAACAGGATCAAAGGTTCGAGATCACAACATGGAGTAGGTAAAGAACCAACCACAGGGTGTCTACTAGGGTACTTGTATTCGTAAAACAGGGTTCTAAGAAATTCCCAGAGTCTACATAAATTCTTCGGATATTATCGGCCTACGTGACTACTCACGCGGGTTAATAATATTCTCAAGATAAACTCGTCTGAGTGTAGTATTGCGTGACAACTACTTGGGACTACTCCCTCATAGCCACCGCACTACATCCTAAAAAGGCCAAGTGGGGTGAAGGTAACTACGGTCCTTAGTCTTACGGATATTCATCGGAATGAGTGACATCAATACGACTACTCGCATCGGACATCAATCACCCCAAAGGGCCCTCGACTGAGCGTGGTCATCATATGCCATAAATTGTTAGGACTACTCCCAACAACCGACTATTGATTACATCCTATCATATATGTGCTCAAGTTCGGGTTAGGACTTATCTCACCACGCAAAGTAACCACCCTGCATACAAAAAACCCAAGCACAACAAGCATATATATATATATACAGATATAAATATACAAATGTACAAGCAAGCAAACATGTAAATAACACAAAGACAAACAAGGTGGGCTTAACCCTCTTAGGGAAAAATTTGCTCCCCAGTGAAGTCGACATTTTTGTTGCAGTGAGAATCGGATATCAAGCTATCAATAAACTTGAATCGCACATCTTTGAAATTCACCACTGAGCTTTGATTTATCCAAAGGAAAGGGTAAAAGATCGAAAAACCCTAAGTGCGCTATGTAGGAACACAGCTCAGAGATCTAAGGTTCGGGGGTTGGTTATACAAAGGGAAGGTATTAGCACCCTAAGTATCTGTAGTACTCTACAGGAACCTCTTGTTTGTGTTTGTGTTCTGTTAAAGTTGCTTGTTAAGGGAAATGTGCTAAGGTAAAGACCTAAGGGTATATACACTAAGTATGCTCGCCAAGACATTGCATCTCGTGCTTACGTATCTTGACGGGAATAGAATCAGAGCATTCGTAGTTCCCCTTAATGGGGTGAGGAACTCTTGACTGTGGTCAAGGTTCCAAGGGAAAGTAGGGTCTGAAAGCAAGACACCTACTTGGAGTGCGGTGACTCCTAAGGTTAAGTTAAAACAGGGAAGAAGTGTTCATGGGAAAAGGTAGGGTCTGACACTAAGACGCCTACACGGAGTGCGACGACTCCAAGCCTAAGGCTAGGTTAAAAGGCTAATGAGCTATCTATGACTTTGCGGTCAATAGAGAGACTTTCCTTTGGAATGGGAGATAATAACTAGTAGACAAAAGTTAAAGGGGATTGAAATTAAATGAACAGTATGAATACAGCAGAGATAATATTCTTAAATCTTGAAAATAAAGACATATTAAGCTATGAAAATTGGCAACAGAAGCCAATGCATACAAAACAGAAAGACGTTGTTCAAGTCAAGGAACAACAAACAAGTATTTACATGCTACAGAATAAAATTATCAAAAGTTTTCGGGAGACCGCTGATGATCTTCCACGAAAAAAAAGCCGAGGATTAAATCAAAGTTAATGCGTATTTTTTGTTTTTTTAGTTTAAAAATGAAATTAAAATGAAGTTGAACGAATAAAATAAAAACTTAATGTTGTAAAAAACAAAGTGTTTCACAAAGTGTCATGAAAGAAATCATGGCAGGTGCCACAATAAAGGTGGTCACCGCCACCCTTCATGGATGTGTGGCAGGCGCCACAACTAACATGGCAGGCGCCATGTGTGTTTGGATAATGGTGGCAGGCACCACCTAGAGCCTGGCCATTGCCATGGATTTTTTCGTTCTCTTTTTATTTTATTCACAGTAAAACCAAACAACAAATATTATGACATTACGATTTACAATATACTTTCCAGAATCAAAATATTAACATGCTAATGAACCTGATAACAGCGTAGAACAATGATCATGGCACGAAAAATATAAAATAAGTGAATGTTACCTAGTGGAGAAAGTCCACTGCTTCTTCACTGATACGAATTCTAGAAAACTAAAGATGATGAGCTTTTCTCCTTCAACTGCCGGTAAATTTACAAGAATAATTTGAGGGAGAAAATGAGGAGAGTATTCACTATTTTTTCGGTGAATTTGGTGTGGTTGATACTGAAGTGCAATGTCCTATTTATAGGAGAAAAGTGGAGAGGTGAAGGTATGGTCCGATTTTTCATTTACCCTTTTTCACAATTTTCTCGTGCAAGCTGGCGTGGTTGAAAAAATATTTGATTCAGAAATAGGCTCAGAGAGTAGGTTTTGCTTTTGTGTGCTGAGGAGATGTGGAGCCATACTTTACTGAAAAGCTTTTTTCTGTTCATGATGAAATGAAACCACTTGCAATGTCTTATTTAAAATGCATTATTTTAATTGGAACAAGAATTTCTAAAGTGTAGAAAAAAAGGCAAGGTGGAAAACGCCACATTAATTCATGGCAGGTGCCACAAATTAATGTGGCAGGTGCCACAAAAATAACATGGCAGGCGCTATGCTTTCCCAAGGTGGTGGTGGGTGCCACATTCTTTGAGTGGCCGGCACTCTACATTTTGGTGGCAAGTGCCACAAACTAAGCGTGGCACGCGCCATGCTTGGTTATTTCTTTTTTTTCCTTTTCTTTTTTTTCTTTTTATTTTAAATAAAATTCAATAAGTGCCTTGATGATTTCTCGTGTTCCAACTTTATTTCGGTCTAATAACATCAGAATCGGAGGCTCGATTTCTTTGGTCAAAAACCTTAATTTCCTCAGGAATTCCAATGGACGATCTTTGAGGATCTTGTTTCTTCACTCTTTTCCAAAGCCTATATATGGCCTCTAAGTACGTCCACTATTATGTAGAATCAAGTTCAAAAGCTTGGGAATATGTCCTGATCAAAATCAAAGGCAATGGTTGTCTGTCGCTGAGAAAACCCTAGTTTGCGGCATGGTGAATCCTGTGGCTGAAGGCACTTGTAATAGGAACCGAACACACTTGGTTTCTTGTTGAATGACATATCTTGAATGTAGGTGAGCTCAAATGGTTGTATTTGGAGCCAGAGACCTTGAAACATGGGAGAGCCTGGCTTATTGGCTTTTGTTCTTTTTCCTATGTAAACTTGGCTTTCATAGACGAAACAAACTAGCAAGATATGGGTTAGTTAACAATGCATAGATGAATGAACCCTAAATGTAAGTGCAAAATGTTATGACATCTAAAGGGTAAAATTTGGGGTACAACAGTTGTTTGCATAACTGTGTGATAATCTGTTTTGGATTGTTAATGAGTTTCCTCCATTGTTGAGTTTGAAGGTCTGAGTCGAAAGTATGAATTCATGATGATAAGGTGTTAATCTATGAGTAAAACTATGAGTAATTGAGTTTTATAATGTTATTTTAATGTAAAATCGAGTCTATGATGATGAGTTTTCGTAGCATAGGCTCTAGTGTGAAAGTGCTTTTAAAAAAAGTGATTTTTGAGGTTCGGAACAGTATGAGTCGACCACCAGAACCCCTGGGTCGACTCATAGTCACCCCAATGCAAAATTGTGGAAATTTTAACAGTATGCACCGACTCATAGGTTTTGAGTCGACCTAAGTACTCTGTGCGTCGACTCATAGGCAGAAAAACGCCAAAAACGGTTTCAGTCATAACTTTTTAACCGTTAATCCAAATGACGAACCGTTCGAAGCGTTGGGAAGCTAATTAGTCATTTGTCTAATATTTTATTTATGTATAATATGTTGAAGATTACGACTATTACTTGTTGTGCATGTAAATAAATCTTGTTGTAAGTGGTGAAACTTGAATGTTGTTATAATGAGGTTGTTGTGGTGTTATTAGTGTAAATTGAGCATGTTTGATGATGTTATTGTGAGTGCATAATATATACATGTATGTCTATACTGTATGAAATACATTTTTATGCTTGATGGCCAATACGGGCGGTGTACAATAACCATGGTGGTGGGTTATTGCACACGAAGATGTTGTTGTTGTATGCATAAATAGTTGCATTGCATGCATTTGTGGACAAATGGTCCGTTGTTGGTGAGCCTAAAATCCCATTGTGTGGATTGGGGCCGGTAGCTGATTCGGAGGTGATGGATTAGTGAGTGGTTATGATCCTAGGAGGTGGGGATCAGAATGGTGAACCTGAGCGTTCACAAAATTTGGTACCACATGCATGAGTCTATGTTGTTGCATTCCATGCTATGTGGCATTGCATATATGTGAATTATTTGATGATGTTGTGACTTAAGTGATGCTTTGATGATGAATTATTGATTTGATAACTTTATGAACGAAGATGTATATATGTTACTATGATATGAAGGTGTGAGTATAATACTTGGTGAATGATGATGCATGGGTTTCATGATGATGTTGTTTTTGTATGATGAATGCTATCTTAATATATCTTATCTTTATATCTTGTATAATGATTTGTGAATACTCACCCCGCCTGTTTGAATGTTACCTCCACGTGGGTAACGTGCAGGTGATCAGGATTAGCTCCCTTGGTGCGTGAAGAACTGACTTGAAGTATTTTGGTTATTTATGTTGAGTAGAGGGTCTTTTTGTTGGCAATCATGAAGTTATGAGTTCTTTTTGTTAAAACTTTTTGAATTACAGATTATGCTGATGATTTTGAATCTTTCTGCTACGTAGTAATTGATTGAAATTATGATGAATAAAATCGGTGTTACGGAGTAAGACGTTATTGTGATTTTATAACGAAATGTGGCACCCTTGTGGTGATATACTCTGATATAATTATTTATAATTATCGTGAATGTTCTTTGGGGTAGAAGGGTGTTACACCTTTGACAAGTCAAATTCTTTGAATTTTAGGACTCTATTCCACCAAAATTCTGAAAATTCCCTTTGCTTTTTATGGGCCATTTTCCTTTTGATCTCTTGTCACTCTCATTAAGACGAGCTTGCAAAGCAATCTCCGCCTTTGCCTTATCGTTATTTATCTCCCCCATCCTTTCCTCATGAGCCTCAAGAGAGCTTTGCAGCTCCTCTTTGCTCATTGTCACAAGATTTTTCGATTCCTTAATCGCCACAACTACATTGTTAAATCTGGTGTTGAAGAACGCAAGATTTTCGCGACAACGTACTGCTCCATAACAGCTTCTCCGCGTGCCCTTCACTTGATTCACCAATCGAGTGATTCTTGATGCGAAATCGTCGATTGTATCCTTTTCCTCCATTTGAATCAATTTGAGCTAGCGTTTGTGAGTTTGTAACCTCACCACCTCTTCCTTGTCAACCCCTGCATAACCCTTGTCTAAGATCTCCCATGTTTGCTTTAACGATTCACAATCACCAACTTTCTCAAAATATTCACCGTCAACACATTGATGAATCAAAAACATCGCCTTGAAATCTTTCTTCTTCTCTTTCTTATGCGTTGCTTGTCGTGCTTCTATTTCATCTTGGACTAGAGGAATAACACCATTCTTGATCACTTCAAAAACATATTGGTAGTCAAACAAAACCTTCATTTGCTTGCACCATTTGTCGTAATTCTCCGCATCAAGAATGGGTAGGTTTGCATGGATTCTTTCATTGGAGACAAAACTCATGTTGCACGCTAAGTGTTTGTGGATCAGAACCAGGCTCTTAATGCCAAATGTTGGAACAAGAAACCACAAGTTTAGAGAACAATGGTGGAGAAACTTTAGACGTGGAGAGTGAAAGAGGAGAATTGAGAGAGAGAGAGAGAGAGAGAGAGAGAGATGAGGTTGAGAAGTTATGATTGCATTAACCTAGGATGAGAATGCATCCTATACATTTATACAAGGTTACGAAATGATTGGGAATCAAAAACAACAAACTAACATAACACAAAAAAATACAATAATCGAGCTCGTAACCGATTACACCATTTGGTTAACCGGTTACACCTGGCATGAAAAAACAAAATTCTATCCGTAAGAAACGATTAATGCAATTGGTTAACCGGTTACAACAACGAAATAAAAAAAAAAAATTTATTTGAAAGTGCCTTTAACCTTGCTATAACCAATTACCACCACATCTTATTCGGTTACAATACTTAGATTCCTTTGAATAATAAATTGTAGTACATATTTATTTATTTGTTCAACTTTATCAAACTGAAAAAGAAAAATTAACATGTATTGTAACCTATAGACACCACATTAATTGCCCACGCCCGTATTAAAATCTTTTAGTACATATTTGACTGTAATAATTGGACCCTTATTAATTTACAGTGAATTGGCGGGGAAAGAATCACAAGAAAATGGTCCTCATATCATGGTCTCGCAGTTTTATTTTTCCTGCTTTTTTCTTTTTCCAATGTTACTTGATCAATGAGAATTTTGTTTTATCACCAGACAAAATGAATATTCCTCACATTTGAAAAAACAAAACAAAAACCTTCCGAATGATCCGAGAGCAGATTGTTGACCCCATGCTTAGTATGGCCCATGCATGCAGCTTATATCAAAATTTAGGATGTCACGTCTCGCTTTGAATAATATACTGTCAAAACCAAGTCCAGGAGTCATCCACAAACGATATGTTAAAAATTGGTCATGCTTTTTAATTTTGAATATTCCTCTTTTTGTACTTGAGATTTAATTTCTTTTGGCCGTAAGTCAAAATGATTATAATATATTGTACTCCAAGGCCGGCCCAATTAATTCGGAGGCCCTGGTCTAATTTAAAAAATATGCCTCAAAAATAAGAATTTATTTTAAATTTTAGAAAAATTGATATACAATTATAAATTTTACAATTAAATATAATTTTACATCTATTTTTAACAAATAGATGTAAAATAAATTTTAAAAATTATATAATTTAACACTTATTTTTTAAAAAATAGGTGTAAAATATATAGTTTTGTTAAAAAAAATAATTATGTGGGGCCCCCAAAAATTTGGGGCACAGTGCTACCGCTCCTGTTGCGCCTGCTAAAGGCCAGCCCTGTTATACTCTAATTATTTATTAATATTAGGTGTATTTACTTATATTTCCTCTAACTAACCTACTTAGAAATCAAGATAACAGGTTATATATTAGGAAATACTAATATATATATATATATATATATATATATATATATATATATATATATATATTCTTTAAGTAAAGATCATTTTAAATTTTTTTCATCCATACTTTGAGTCCCTCTTCCAATATAACGGCAATTTTTACTACATAGTGATAAAGTTAGTGATGATTTTAGTAATGATTTATTACATTACGACTGAATTAGCGATAGTTTTAGCGACAATTTTAGTATTATGGACCAAAAGTGTTGCTAAAAAGTTTTAAGAAGACCATTTTTTAAAATAAATATTTTAAAAAATTAAAAACGAAATTTGAAATATTTAGTAGGACCACCAATGAATATATATATATATATGACATATCCTATGAGAATAATATTTTTATGTGAAAACATGAAAATGAATCTCAAACATTAAATTAAAATAAATAGATGAGATTAAATCATTACTTAAGTAAATCACGTGTCATTTTTATTCTGAATCAATTTTCTCTCTTCTCCTCTTTTAAAATAAGTGACTTAAATTAAAATGTTATATTTATGACTATCAAAATTCTCTCTCTTTTCACCCATTTATTTTAATCCAATAAATCAAATTGATTCTCATATTCTTTTATAAAAATATCAATCTCATTATATATATATATATATATATATATATATATATATATATATATATTATATATATATATATATATATATATACACACGCGCGGGCGCGCGACAAGAGAATACTCAAAAAATAAAGTGTGTTAAATATTTGACAAATGATGTGTGAGAAAACTTGACAAAATTTATAAAGGACAAGAATTCTAAAAACCACCAAAACCACTAACGAGGAATAAGTTAGAGTCAATAAAGTTTGTGTGTTTTGTTTTCGTCATGATGAAGAAGATGTTGAACATTTGTTTATCAACTGCTCGTGTTCTAGAGAAGTTTAGCGGAAGATTGTAGCTTGGATTGGTATTCATCCCCTTGGTGGCAATTACTGTGGGTGAGCATTTGAGTGAATGAAATTCCAAGTTGATAGGGAAATGCTTCAAGCAATCTATCTTTTCAATTTGGTATGCGACAACTTAGTGTATTTTGATTATGCGGAATCAAATTATTTTTGAAGATGCCTTTTGTAATTCGGCGGATACTGTTAAAATTTTATATATGGTGTTAAACTTTAATGTACACTTTAAAATAAATAAGAATTCTTCTTATAAAATATTTATGGTGTTAAACTTTAATGTACACTTTAAAATAAATGAATTTTCTCTAATAAAATGACATTTACTGTGAAAAGAGAGGGTGTAATAATATATAATGTCTACCTAGCAATCAAACATTATTAATAATAATAATAATAATAATAATAATAATAATATATTTTACCTAACAACATACAAAAATCACACAAGTACTCGAGAGTCAATAAAACAACAAACCAAAGAAGCTACACGGACCAAACCAAATAACAAACACAAAAAGTTCTACCCATTAAGATCTAGGATAACTGACAAGAGACTCCTGAGAGAGAGAGAGAGAGAGAGAGAGAGAGAGAGAGAGAGAGAGAGAGAGAGAGAGAGAGAGAGAGAGAGAGAGAGAGAGAGAGAGAGAGAGAGAGAGAGAGAGAGAGAGAGAGAGAGAGCAAATTAAATGTTAAAAAAAGAGTACGAACTAAATCATAGAGACTATTTAACCATCCTACACCCTTATAAACCTAAGCACAATAGCATGTTCTGCTTTCATTCTACGAGTTCAAAATCCAAGGAATATAAGTGAACTCACTTTAAAGAAAGACAAATTGTAGTCATCAAATGATTAACTAAAGATCTTTTCAAACAATAAAATAACATATTATGCAAGTTTCAGATATTTTAGATTACTGAATATGCTAGATCAAAACCATATCTAAAGGTAATCTCTTACATTTTCCTAAACCCTGAAACACCTCGAACACCTCTAAACCAACTCAAGAGACTAATGGAAGGAAGTCTACACCCCCACTTAAAATCCATATACCAAATAACTGACACAACAATACAAAGAACAAACAAGTGATATTTCTTCAACAGTGAAAGTCTATCCTTTATAACCCTCCATCGCTACACACTCAAAAAGGCCAAGTTAACTTGTCACAAATCCTTAATTTGTAACCCACACAACATTTTTGCCTTACACACATCACCACTTAACATAGGGAACTTTGACCCCTACATTAGAACCCCTAAGACTTACAAACCCATTTTTCCAAGAAGTTTACCTTTTAGTGAACAACTTAACCAAAGGCTCCCAAGTCCACACCCTCTTTGTATTTGCATCTACTGGAAACCCTAAATACTTAAAAGGATGCGAGACCACTTTGAAATGAAAAAGGTTCTCATTAAGCTCTAAAAAATACCTATCAACATTAACACCATAAATACAACTCCTGGAAAAACTAACTTTTAAACCTAACACCAACTAGAAACCCAAGAGAATTGATTTATTGGCCCATAGATTCTCAGTAAACGCATTCCCCGTGATTATAAGTTATGTAGTGTGCTACCTATCACAACAGTTACTTTAAACATTCGTTATGATATTTTTAACGCATAACATTTAACAATGATTGGTGTAAACAACTCTTATTAAAAACTACAAAATCATCAACACATAGCATAAATTACATACAACATATAACTTTTATTAACAACAATAACATATCAACTCATATAATGTTTCAGAAATGTATATGTCCCATAATGGCATCCACATTGAAGGGAGGATGAAGTTGAAGTGAGTGCTAAAAACATATGTTAATTTTGAATGGATGTCATTTTGAGTCTTTCACATATGTTTGCAGCGCTCACTTTAACTTCATCCTCGTTATTAAAACAAGCATCCCTAACTATAAGTCAAAACAAGCAGAAAGTTCAAACATTATAAAACAAGCTATTGAAACATTAAAATTAATACATAAATAGATTTTGAAACATAAACTATTGTGAAGATGAACCTATAAGGTATCCATTTGCTAAGATTTGATACAACAAATATATCTCATTGAAGAAATATGAGAGAGACAGGTGACAGAGATGTTAGGGTTTTGTTTTGAGAGAGACGAGTGAAAGAGATATTAGGGTTTTGTCTTAAGAGAAACTGTTGTTATGTACTGAAGCGAGAGTTTACACCTCTCATCTAGCCCTTACACCTCTCAAATAGCCCAAACCTCCTCAACATATAGTTTAGGAATGATCAATTAACTGATTTGTACGGCTTATCAAAATCCACTTCAAAAATAAAACACTTCATCTTTGAAACCATAGCTAATTCAATAACCTTATTCAAAGCCACAACCCCATCAATCGATTACCTACCCTCAATAAAAGTTGATTTTTTTAGGGATATTAACTTCCCTACCACCCCAGCTAACCTAGAAGACAATACTTTAGCAATCATCTTGTAGAGGCAACCGGGGAGGGAGATAGGCCTAAAATACCCTAACTCTAAAGGGTAATCCACTTTTGGGATTAGGGCAACAAAAAGGACGTTAAACTCCTAGGAAGAATCGCAGCCTCAAGAAATTGATCAAACATGACATACATCTTCTCCTTAAGTAAACTCTAAAACCTCTTATAGAACGCAAAACTGAACCCATTAGGACCCAGACTCATATACACATCTATCTCTACAACCACAACATCAACTTCCAATGGAATAAACCTAATAGAGATAGAATCAATTTCTACTTGCGAGAGAGAAGAGAAAATAACAATGTCAAGGGTATGTGTAAACTTAGACTTTTTTTAGAGGTGTTCCTTGAAATACTTAGAGATTTTCACCCCATACACTTTTTCAAACCATTGATCCACCACTTAAAGAGAAAGTAAACTATTTCTCCGACTCCTTTGTTTGACACACACATGAAAAATCTCGGTATTAACATCACATTAAGCTTTCGAGTTATCAACATCCTTTCGGTCAACTCAAGTGAGGCCAGATCATCCAACTCGGCTCTAAGCTCCCAGGACTCAAGGTTGTCACACAACTTAATAGTAAAATCAATACAACCAAATAACTTTTTATTCCAAACCGTAAGGGAAACTTTAAGATTTTTCAATTTATCCCTATGAGAACACACCATCCACCCAACCTCATAAACTCTCATAACTTGAAATTTTGATTTGCTAAACAAATCTAAATGATGATACTTAATAACCTCTCTAACCTTCCTTTATACGACCCATTAACCCCTTAATGTTAAAGGATTATATAATCATTGGAAACATGCATATTCCTTAAAAGACTTAACCAAAACATCTTGCTCTTCTAACTTAACAAACCTCCTAACCTCAAAAGAATTATCCCTCTTAAAATAAAAACCATCACCTTAGATCTAGCTAGAATTGAGAAGTATTTAAATGACTCGTACTAAGACTAGAAAAATCATCATATCTATCGGGCTAAAGTCTATACTAACTGAGAGGATCTCACATCTACTTGGCCCATTCTTACAGGAGATAGTTGAATATTCTTACGTTAACCATACCTCTAAAAAGTAGGCAATGTCGTCACTCTTCTTCTTGCAACAAGCACTTGAGAAAAATCCCTTGCCCAATCCCTAAAGTTGAACAATGCTAGTAAAGAAACTGGATGAAGACATCTGAGATTCCTCTGCAAAACTCTGGTCGAGCGTGAACGACCAACTGTAGATAATCCTCTGAACATGGGTGAACTCTCCAATGTAGTGAGGGGTTCAAGGGATCCCCCTAGTCAACAAGGTGCCACAACCTCAACCAGCACTCCATCAAATATGGTTGAAGAGTTCTACGAATCTCGACCATCTCCCTTGGAAAAGAAAGAATCAATTGATTCTACTTGAAGTTAATATTTGTTGCTTTTGAGACTAAACATG
The DNA here is from genome assembly GCA_022829125.1 of Lathyrus tuberosus. NCBI lineage: Eukaryota > Viridiplantae > Streptophyta > Magnoliopsida > Fabales > Fabaceae > Lathyrus > Lathyrus tuberosus. Next base: position 6,950,883 of record JALAZF010000082.1, on the reverse strand, counting down.
GTTATTACACTTATGTTTACTTTTCAACTCACTTTTACAAAAATTTATTCAAACATAAATTAATTTACATTCAACTCAGTTTTAATTAAAATCAATTTTATATAAATAAATTTACTTAAAATCAATTTTTTTTCATCACAATATATAGCCTAAATAATCTTAAAATCAATTGATAATTCAAAGTTATAATCTAAGACACCCTTACTCAACTTTTAAACGTTTTCTCAAAAATAAATAAATAAGGAAAAATAGCACCAGGGGTACTTTAATTTATTTAATGCTACCACTTAGGTCCTTTAAGTTTTTTTTGTAACGTTTAGGTCCTTTAAGTTTAAAAACATTTGCAACGTTAGCCTTTTTTGGAAATTCCGTTTAAAATGTGCATAGGTGGCAAAAATTGATCTGAGGTGGCTTATAACTGAGATGATTTGGCTTTTAGGTTTGTTGACTGGGCAAATGTGCTGGCGTTTTCATCTTCTCTCTTCCATATTAGGGTTCCATTTTCTCTCTTCCATCTTCCTTAACCACCAACAGCTTCAGAAGTTCCCCCCATCTTACATAACCCATTAATCAGCACCCCGTAAGTTTTAACATCAGACCGACACCCTATCTTTTCCATACGCTCAACCAACTCCACGACCCGACCTACATCGCCTCGAACACAAAACCCGTTAACAAGAGTCGTAAAAGTCACAACAGAAGGCTCAATACCAAGTTTAAACATAGTCCCCAAAACAGAAAATCCAAAAGAAACCAACTTTAAATGACAAAGTGAATTGATAACAATATTACGAATAAAAATGTCAGGCTTTATTCCTAGAGAAGAATACATTTGTTTAACCAAAGATATAGCAGTTGTGTAATGCTTCATATCACAATAAACCCTAATAACAAAGTAAAGTCTACTACAGAAGGCAAAGGGGTCATTCCAGCCATAATATGAAAAAAGTTCAAAGCTTGATGAATATTTTTCAGTTTACCTGATTTGAATTGGTTTCTCAATGAATTCAGGAACTGGGTTCTGTTGCTATGCGAGTCAAATTCATGATCAAAGTTTGTTGCTTTAGTGCAATGACAGTGAAGTGGAAAAGACAAAGAAGAGAGAGAGGTAGTGGTATCTGTGTGGTGAAGAAAATGAAAGCCAAATCTAAAAGTCACGTATCATACTTGAAACATGTCAAGTCATCTCACTTAACTGCCAACTCAGCACCGTCAAAGCCACATATACTTTTTCTAACGGAATTTTCAAAAAAGATTAACTATGCAAATATTTTTAAACTTAAAAGACCTAAACGTTAAAAAAGAAAAACTTAAAAAAGAAAAACTTAAAAAACCTAAATGGTAGCATTAAATAAACTAAAAATACTATTTTGCCAATAAATAATAATAAAAACGGCACGTTCCAAATATACCAAATCATTTAAGACTAAATCATTGTCAACCCAAATGAGATTCTCTTACTCCCTCGTAGTACATGCTATACCAATGTTGGAATCTAGTACTATGATTTTAGAAACTTTATGCCATCAATCCTACTATTTGAAAGTGGTCCCAATATGGTGGTTATATCCTTTTAATTTAGAACTTTATCTAATACTTAGAATACCGAGAACGCATAGATTAGTGCCATCATGATATCGGGGATAATGATATTTTGGGTTGTGAATATATAAAATGCATGTGTGTTTATATATTAAAATACTTAAGCTCTATTTAAGAAGAAAACAACTTGCCTCTAAATTTTTTGTTGTGTTATGAATAATAAATGCTTTTAAATTAATAGATGTATTGATTAAAATATTCCAAAACTACAATAATAAATAGAGTTAGTTGGTTTTGAGTTGTTTTACTTATTCTTTGATATTTTTTATATAAATTTATGACTCCGTATCTTGAAAAAAAAAATCTCTTTTTACAGCACTCTCTTTCAATTTTCACCTGTATTAATTATTGTAGTTCAAATGATTAAGGATTTAGATGGGTTAGATCAACCCATGAAATTGGCATAAATCCATCTAAAAATTCTATTAAAAAAATAGGATGGATCAAATAATTGGAGGGATATGAATTTTAAAACTTAAAACCTATTAAAAAATTAGGATTCAGATAAAATTGGATCCAAACCCAAAAAAAAAAGACTATTCACTAATTAAAATTATATTATTATAATTTTAATGATTTTAAATTGTTCTAATTTTAGTCTCATAACATTTTTATTTTAGTAAACAATGACTTTAAATAATTTTAAAATTTTCATTCTTTAGTTATTTTAGTGCTAATACAATTTTATGTTATGTATCTTTAGATTATTGTTAGTATTTTATAATAATTTTTATTAGTTGGATTTATTATTTATTATTTTATGATGCTAAAAAAATAGTAAAAATAAGTTATTTAATTTTTTAAGAAGATAAAAATCATGACTAATTTTTATGAAAAAAATGACGACTCATCATTTAGTTATTTAATATTAATAAACTAAAATAAAATTATTTGTGCAACCCAATATCCAAACCAATCCAATCCCAAAAATTAATGAATTTGTCAATACCTGTCTATTGGTGTAACCAGCAATTATTTTACCTCATACATCAAAATAATTAGATAAATATAAACATAACCTAACATGTAGTTTTACAAATAGTCAATCACAATTTTTTTATTAAATAAAAAATAAAAAATAAAATTTTCTTTCTCCGTCGTTATCATATTTTTTTTCTGTTATACTCTCTTTGAGGTCGTGTTTGTTTCCAAATTGTGCAGCCCTTGTGCCTGTTTTTCAGCTTATAAAAAACATAAAAAAACCACCCCCATTGATTTGAATAATTAAAGAAAAACTTAAATTTTCTCTTTCCTTATTATATGTTTCTAAGAATATAAATTTAAATATCATTCTATTTGAGTATTTCTCTCCTATAATTGTGCTTTTTTTTTTTCATTTTTAAAGACCAAATATAGATAATAATAATGATAATAAATATTAGACAATTTCTTAATACACCACCCAAGTTTTTTATACACCACGTGAAATTTCATTTTGCCTCCCTGATTCCGGATGTGCACATCCGGACGCACCGTTTTTTTTTAAATGCTGATGTGTTCCGGATGTGCACATCCGAAGACATAGTATAACTTTATTTTTTTAAATTCCGGAACTGCAGATCTGAAAAATAACATAACTTTATTTTTTTTGTTTAAAAAATCGGTTTTGTCGGTTGGTCGCATATGCTAATATATCATCGCAAGTTAATATACATTCGAATGAGGGGAGCGAGAAGGGAATGTACCTTTCTCTCCAGTGTAACCACTGCTCCTGTTATCTTTCTTTGTTGATCGTCTAACACTACAGATGGACTCAATATATTTCGGAGATAAACCCTTTTCGTTATTGAAAATAAGTAATGTGGCTGGTGCACCAGTAGCAGTAATGTCATCAGAAGTTATAACAAACTCTAAGGTTGGAGTCTCTCCGTCAATATAATGGTTGTCTTCGGCATTCTGATAAAGTTAGGACTCAATATATTTCGGAGATAATCCCTTTTCGTTATTGAAAATAAGTAATGTGGCTGGTGCACCAGTAGCAGTAATGTCATCAGAAGTTATAACAACTCTATGGTTGGAGTCTCTCCGTCAATATAATGGTTGTCTTCGGCATTCTGATAAAGTTAGGACTCAATATATTTCGGAGATAAACCCTTTTCGTTATTGAGAGTAGTTACTAACTTACCCGATACAAGAAAAGTGTTTGAATGCATAAATAACTCATTATTATTTACCATTTTGGTTTTCAGAGAGTGACATGTGGCTTTCTATAAATCAACTGAGTTTAAGCGCCTAAAGGGATTATATTTTCCAGGTTCGAAGATTGTTGGACAAATCAAGATCAACAGTAAAACATTATTTCTTTGACGTTATCCAAGATAAATGACATTAAAACAGTATAATATATACATATACATCAGTATGTATCATTTGGAAAAAACCAACGTGAACCTGTAAAATATAATCCTTTTAAGCTTAAACCCTGTTGATTTATAGAAAGTCACGTCACTCCCTGAATTATCCTATCATGAGGAATACACAAATCTAACAAAATTATCTTATCATTCCAGCGGGCCGATTTCCCTTCTAAGGATCCACTGTTATTTTAAAGAGATCTTGAATTATCTCCTCGCAATGAACCTGAGCAGAAACAATTCCTCTGTATCTTGTGACCCAAAGTCAGTCTATTGGTTCTGCAAGTCGTAATAGGAGTACCACCAACTTTGTGTCGACTCTGCTGCAATTTATCTTAGATAACGTCAAAGAAGTAATGTTTTACTATTGATCTTTATTTGTCCTACAATCTTCGAGGATAGATTTGGGAGTTCGGATAACGTCAAAGAAGTAATGTTTTACTGTTGATCTTAATTTGTCCTACAATCTTCGAGGATAGATTTGGGAGTTCGGATAACGTCAAAGAAGTAATGTTTTAATGTTGATCGTTATTCTTTTAAAATACATATTATTATTATTTCTTAAAATAAATATACCATTTTAAGTTTCAGCCATTTTTTCGGATGTGCACATCCGGAATACGCGTAACTTGTCATTTCGGATTTGCACATCCGAAACAAGACAACATTTAAAAAAAACGGTGCGTCCGGATGTGCACATCTGGGACTGGGAAGCAAAAAAATAATTTCACGTGGTATATAAGAAACTTATGTGGTGTATTAAGAAATGGTCTAAATATTATTATAGAGTATCGATTTTCTAAGCAATTTTGTTTGATGTAGTATTCACCAGCATCCCATCTTTTATGGAAAAAAGTAAAAGAGAGATTAATTTGAATTTCTCCCACTCTCTTAACGTTAAATATCGAGTATGGTAAAAATATTAAAGATTTTCCATAAAACAAGTATAGGTCCAAGATATAGGTGAAGTAAAAGTAAAAGTTGCATGATAATTACTTCAAGGAACGTGAACGTCCATTTAGTGATATTCCCATTGATGACTAAATGTCTATTGGAATGGAAGGAATAGTTCAAAAACCAAAGAAAGGAGAACAAAACTTGGTATAGTTTCGATAAAGATAGTTGAAGATGATGATGGAAGAGAAGTATTCGAGGTTGAAATTTTGACCATCTTTTCTTTTTCTTTTTTGCCCTTGGTTTATTACACTTACATGGCTTTTTAGCTGTCATTTGTTCCTTTTCCTTTCACATATTCTCTCACCTTTTGTGAGGGAAAAATAAAAGAGGAGAGAAGCAATGAAACACACGAAATCTAATAGAAATGAATGATCCACCATTTTTTTTTCTTGGAGAATGGTAAAGAAGGCTGCAACAAGCTGTTGAAAGCAAAAAGAAGGTATATGGAGAGTACTGATTCGATTCTCTCATTGGGAAATGCTTCCATGCATGACCACATCATCGAACACATAACGTATACATATTGTACTGATTCTACAGTATTAACTTTATATGGAGAGGGACGACACACCCTATCCAATGCTAAACATAACTATATAAATTTTGTATGATTAGTAAAATATTTTGTGTGGCTGGCATAATTCATTATTTGTGTCAAAGTAGGATTTCCATAGAGTATGTTGATGGCAAAATGTTGTGTGTTGAAATGTCAAAATATGTCTCGATAAAAATTTTGACTTAATTTTGATTTTGTAATGTTAGCAGAATTAGGCGTATTTAACTTGTCTTCCTCACTTGTATCTGTCATCCTCCATTTTGAACATTTTAACCATTATATCCTTTTATAAAAACCAAATTTTTATAAAATTAACTGTTTTTATCGAAAATTTGCATCAGAAATTTTCAAATTTTATATTTTTTTATCAGAATTCAAAAATTTCCGATAAAAATATGAAAAATAGTGGAATTTAAAAAAGAAATTTCAAAATTTTCAAAAAAAAGAAAAATTACACTAACAGAAATTTAAGAATTTCAGGTACAATACTAAAAATTTTAAAATTACCGATAGTATTAAAAAAAAATTTATTGAATATGAACTACCGAAAATTTTATTTTAGTTGAAATTTCCGGTATAAAATGTAACATTTAGAATTTCTGATAATATTTTTAAATTCGCGTAAATTTCAAAAATTCCGATATACATGAAATTATGAATACACTGTCGAAAATTTAGTGTATACTGGAAATTCTGATATGCCTACCAGAAATTTTGTACGAAAATTTGTTTCAAATTTTTTCAGGGGCAATTTTGGAATTATGAAATTATGAGGGGTGTCAGGTTCAAGTTGGGGGTGGCAAGTTAAATGCTCTAGAATTCGGTATTTAAAGCCTTGCTTGAGGAGCAAGTCAACCCAAATCTATAAACAGGGAGTAACCATAATATTAATGGTGACTTGTAACACACGACAGAAGTGCAATTGCACAATAGAATAATATTTCTCAATTTGAGAAGCAGAGAGAAGCTCTGCGGAAAATCTTTTCTTCTTCCCTTATTTTGCCTAAACACTAATTTCTTTCTTCTCCAATTTTATCTTTTCTTCCTTCTTCCATTAACAATTGCGCAACAAGAATAATTTCCCAACCAAGGTTGGTTGATTCATTCGAGTGAAGAGTGAAGAACAAGAGGGAATTTGATCTATGTGATTGAATCTTGTTCATCAAGATTGCACTGGAATTCTCCACATGTTTTGGTGAATTTCCAACATCTGGTATCTAGAGCACTGGCAGAGCGATTCGTGGAAAGTAAATACGACGACAATGAATCATCTGAACGGACATTTTTCGACAAATCTCTCAATTCTGAAGGGTCGGAATTATGAGAATTAGTGTAAACATATGAAAGTTGTTTTCTGCTATCAATATCTTTGGTATCTTGTGAAGGAAGGAGTAACACCACTTGCAGGAAATGCGACGGATGAAGAAAAGATTGCACACAAAGAATTGAAGAAGAAAGATTATAAACCTCTCTTTATAATCCATCAAAGTGTAGATCCAGAAAATTTTGAAAAGGTCAGTGATGTATAATCGTCAAAAGAAGCATGAGAAATCTTGGATAAATCATTTGGAGGTGCTGAAAAAAGTGAAAGAGGTGGAGTTACAATCTCATAAAAGAACGCATAAATTGATTTAGATGGAAGATGTAACGCCCCAGTTTTAGTTAGTTTTATTTAATCGAGTCGTTTTGATTATTTTATTATTTTATTATTTTATTTTTTACTTTTATTTGAAAATATATTATTTTTCATTGTTGTTATGTTTTATCGCGTTTTGGGAGCGTTTGCGAGATATTTGAGTGTAGGGGTATTTTGGTCTTTTGTTGGGTAGATATTATATTTTTCATATAATAGAAAGAAAAAGAGAGAAAAGTAGTAAAGAAAGAAAAAGAAGAGAAGAAAAAGAGAAAGAAGGAAAAGGAGAGAAGAAAAAGAGAGAAAACTTGTGGATTAAGAAATCGATCAACCGACTTTCAAAAACACGGTTAAATCGGGTAAGGGTGCGAAACGCGATTATCTTATGCTTGTGTATGATTATGTATGTGTGTGTGTGTGAATGTTTGTGGTGTTCTATAGCTTTTCGATTTTAGGTCGGAAGAGAGAAATCGATGTTTTCGCGGTTGAAAATCGGTGTAAATGTTGTAGAATACTTGTTACCATGATTGGGTTATGTTTTGATTGCTATGTGTTGGTTTGGAAGTGTTTTGGTGGGGAAAATATGGTTTTGGGGTGTATAACAGCGCTGCTGGGTTTTTCTGAATTCGCAGGTTCGCACTGTGAATCCCCTAGCGAAGGGGAAAGCGAGCATTCGCTGGCTATTCGCACTGCGAAGGCGAGGGCGAACATTCGCCGGAGACTCGCACTGCGAACTTTACCTCATTTCAGTTCTGACTTGGTTCGCCAGACGTTCGCACTGCGAATGGGGCAGCGAACCAGTGTTGGCTAGACATTCGCCAGAGACTCGCACTGCAAACTGTATACTATTTTCCTTTCTGCCATGGTTCACTAGGGTATTCGCACTGCGAATGAGGGAGCGAAGGACTCGCTAGGAGCTTCGCATTGCGAACATGACAGCTTTTCCCAATTTGTTTTTTTTATAACTTTTGATCCGTAATTCGGTTTGAGGCGCGGTTTGATGCGTTGGAAAGCTTTTGACATGTTCTTTCTTATTAAAATGGTTTTGAGGTTATTGACCGATTAAATTATGTCGGGAATTTGGAAAGGTGTCATTTTGTCAACTTGTACCATTTTAATTGTGTGTATTTAATGTGTTATCATGCAATATGCCTTTTATAGATATGGTATGACTTGTGTGCTGTTGTATGATGAAAATGCATGTGTTTAGATGGTGTGATGATGTTTTGTGTCCGTATGGCAAATAAATGCATTATTTTGGGCTTGAATTGCAAAGCATGATTATTGTTGATTGAGATGGTTGCATATATGTGTGCATTTGAATGTCATGAGTCATTGTATGCCAAGCATCATGATATACATTCTTGTGATGTCGCGTACCCTAGTGGGTGTGAGCGACGAAACGGTTCCAGAGGGAATCCGCTATAACATCGTGCACCTTATACAAAGAGGACCTAACGCGATGATTATAGACGATCGTGCGCCTTATCCAAAGAGGACCTAAAGCGATCGGATTATGCGCCTTATACAAAGAGGACCTAAAGCAATCCATAAACGTCGTGCGCCTTATACCAAGAGGACCTAAAGCGACGGGGAACATCGTTTGCCCGATGGGGAGTTACACTAAGTAACAAGCGATGGTTCCAATAGTTCCTGAGTGAACTAGTGTTGAGATGATGGATGGATAGTACCGCATTGCATTGCATAGAGTCGTTGTGTCGGTCTCTGTGCATTTGCATAAATCATGAATGGATTAATTTTGTGTGGAATTGTGAATGTAATTGATAAGTTGAGATATATTTATATGTTGGTGATAAATGCATTGTGCATGGCTGATATACCTTGGTGATGAATATATGAGATATGCATTGTGTTGTTTTGTATTTGAATTCTGGTGTAAGTTGTGGTGAGAATATTTTACGTGTGTATTTTTGTGTTATTATATAATTATATGCAATTATATTATGATTGTGTTTCTCACCCTTCTGCTGTTTTAATGCTCTATGAGGCATTGCAGATTAGATGCTGGAGGTCTTTTTGTGAAGCTTAGGTCTTTATTCTTTTGTCGGTCGGCTCTGATATGTAGCACCGGGTAGTCGGGGAGATCGAGTGTGATTATTATGTATATATATCTTTTGGATTGTGCATGTACGGATCTGTGTATGACAGACAAACTCCTTATGTGATATATATATGAGATTCAGTTGCAGATTTTCCGCTTTTATTCTGTATCTGAATTGTGGGTAGTAGGAACTAAGTTCCTCTGTTATTTGCTACCTGATTGTTGCATATCTTTATGAGCAGGTTTATTGTGTATTGAGTTTCAATTGATGTGGCGCCTCCGTCTATGCAGTGAATTTTTCCTTATACTCTGATTAATTATTATCGCTTTATTTAATTAGGGGTATAGATTGGGGGTGTTACATTAAGTGGTATCAGAGTCAGTCCGTGTCAGTTTGTGTCAGTCCTTGTCGGTGTTTGTGTTTGGATGAGCTGGTTGTTTAACCATAGTTGCTGTTATTGGATATGAACAGAATATGGCTGGTAGGAATGAAGCTGCTTTGGCTGCTGCTATGCAAGCTATGGCTCGTGCTGTGCAGGGTGCACCTAATGCTGCGGGTAATGATGAATTCAGGAAGAACAAACCGCCTGTCTTCAAAGGGAGACATGATCCTGATGGTGCTCAGATTTGGCTGAAGAAGATTGAAAGGATTTTCCGAGTGATGGATTGTGCTGAGGATCAGAAGGTGAGACTGGGTACTCACATGTTGCAGGAGGAAGCGGATGACTGGTGGGTTAGTACTCGTCAGGTGTTGGAAGCTGCAGAGGAAGAAGTCACTTGGGCTTTGTTTAGTGTTGAGTTTCTAAGGAAGTATTTTCCCGAAGATGTTAGAGAAAAGAAGGAGATTGAGTTCTTGGAATTGAAACAAGGTAATATATCTGTTATTGATTATACCGCTAAGTTTGTGGAGCTTGTGCAGTTTTATCCACATTATGCTGAAGCGACTGCAGAGTTTTCTAAGTGTGTGAAGTTTGAGAGCGGATTGCGTCCTGAGATTAAGCAGGCAATTGGTTATCAGAGAATTCAAAGGTTTTCTGATTTGGCGGATTGTTGTAGGATTTATGAAGAAGATAGCAAAGCTCGTTCTACTCACTATAAGAGTGTGAACGACAGGAAAGGGAAGCAACAGTTTCGTAGTGGTCCTTATGTAACACCAGCTGATAAGGGTAAGAAAAGGGGTAATTTTGAGAGAAGGTCAAGTGGAGGAGGTATGTCTAATTCTCTGAGATGTTTTAGGTGTGGTGAATTAGGACATCGTCAGTTTGAATGCAGAAAAGATATGAGGAAGTGTTCCAATTGTGGAGGTTTAGGACATGTAGCGGCTGAGTGCAGGAGGAAGAATGTGGCGAAGTGTTTCAACTGTGGTGAACCTGGTCATATTAGTACAAAGTGTCCGAAAGCAAAGCAAGCTCCAGCTGGTGGGAAAGTATTTGCATTGGCAGGGACTCAGACTAAAAGCGCATACCGTCTGATCAGAGGTACTTATTTTATTAATAGTACGCCTTTAGTTGCTATTATTGATACTGGAGCGACTCATTCGTTTATTTCATCTGAGTGCGCGAAACATTTGAATCTTGTGTTGTCTTCGATGGGTGGAGATATGGTTATTGATACTCCAGCAATGGGGTCAGTAACTACTTCTTTAGTTTGTTTAAGTTGTCCTTTGACCATTTATGGTAAAGATTTTGAGATGGATTTGGTGTGTTTGCCATTGGAAGGTTTAGATGTGGTTTTGGGTATGAATTGGTTGCAGTTCAATCGGGTTCATATTGATTGTTATCATAAGCTGGTAAGGTTTCCTTCTCTTGAGGAAGACGAGGACTCGAGTTTCTTATCTACCAAAGAGTTGAAGAAACTTTTGGCGGATGAAGCTTAGTTTTTTGGGTTGTTTGCATCGTTGACAGTGGATAGTCAAGTTTCACTTGATGTGTTTCCAGTTGTGTGTGATTTTTCGGAAGTGTTTCCTGAGGATATTTCAGATGTACCGCCAGAGAGAGAGGTGGAGTTTTCTATAGATCTAGTTCCTGGTACTAGACCTGTATCTATGGCACCTTATCGTATGTCGGTATCTGAGTTTGTTGAGTTAAAGAAGAAATTGAACGAATTATTGGAAAAGAGGTTTATGAGACCAAGTGTGTCTCCTTGGGGTGCTCCAGTTTTATTGGTGAAAAAGAAAGATGGAAGTATGCGACTGTGTATTGATTATCGCCAGCTGAATAAAGTGACGATTAAGAATAAGTATCCTCTTCCGAGAATTGATGATTTGATGGACCAGTTGGTAGGTGTGTGTGTGTTTAGTAAGATTGATTTGAGGTCGGGGTATTATCAGATTAGGGTGAAAGAGGAAGATATTCAGAAGACGGTTTTTAGGACACGTTACGGTCATTATGAATATTCTGTGATGCCGTTCGGGGTTTCTAATGCGCCAAGTATGTTTATGGAGTATATGAATCGTATTTTCCACGAGCATTTGGATCGATTTGTTGTTGTGTTTATTGATGATATCTTGATTTATTCTAAGTCCCGGGAGGAGCACGCAGAGCATTTGCGTGTGGTGTTGCAAATTTTGAAGGAAAAGAGACTTTTTGCCAAGTTGTCCAAGTGTGAGTTCTGGTTGTCAGAAGTGAGTTTTCTTGGGCATGTGATTTCAGGTAATGGTATTGCTGTGGATCCATCTAAAGTAGAAGCAGTTCTACAATGGGAGGTTCCGAGATCTGTTACTGAAATTAGAAGCTTTTTGGGTTTAGCTGGCTATTATCGGAGATTCATTGAAGGTTTTTCTAAGCTAGCACTTCCTTTGACCCAATTGACTTGTAAAGGCAAAGCGTTCATTTGGGATATTTAGTGTGAGGAAAGTTTTAGTGAGCTGAAGAGAAGATTGACAACATCTCCGATTTTGATTTTTCCGAATCCTAGTGAACCATTTGTGGTGTATTGTGATGCGTCTTTGATTGGGCTAGGTGGAGTGTTGATGCAAGAAGGTAAGGTTGTAGCTTATGCTTCGAGGCAATTGAGGGTGCATGAGAAAAATTATCCTACTCATGATCTGGAATTAGCGGCTGTGGTTTTTGTGTTGAAGATTTGGAGGCATTATCTCTATGGTGCAAGATTCGAAGTCTTTAGTGATCATAAAAGTTTGAAATATTTGTTTGATCAGAAAGAGTTGAATATGAGGCAACGGAGATGGTTGGAATTTTTGAAGGACTACGATTTTGGCTTGAATTACCATCCTGGTAAAGCTAATGTGGTAGCTGATGCGTTAAGCCGGAATTCGTTGCATATGTCTGCTTTAATGGTAAAAGAGTGGGAATTTCTGGAAGCGTTTAGAGATTTGAGTTTGGTATGTGAATTGACGTCTGATAGCGTGAGGCTTGGAATGTTAAAGGTTACTAATGATTTTCTGTTGACCGTTAGCGAGAAACAGAAATTGGATGTGAAATTTGTAGATTTGATGTTGATTGGAGAAAAAGATGCGAATGGTGATTTTAGAGTGGATGATAATGGTGTTTTGAGATTCCGTGGTAGAATTTGTATCCCTGATGATTCGGACTTGAAAAGGATGATTTTGGAGGAAGGACACCGGAGTAATTTGAGTATACATCCGGGAGCTAATAATATGTATCAAGATTAGAAGAAGATCTTTTGGTGGTCTGGATTGAAAAGAGATGTGGCTCAGTTTGTGTATGCGTGTTTGACGTGCCAAAAGTCGAAAGTGGAACATCAAAAGCCTAGTGGATTGTTGGTACCGTTGGATATTCCTGAGTGGAAATGGGACAACATTCCTGAGTGGTCTCTAATTATTTGATTTGCTTTCACTTGAGATCCTCTTGTATGCATATTTCTGATCATGCCTAAGTTTTTGTTTGAGAGGCACTTGTGCCATTGTTTGGGTTTGTTTCTTTGATTTCTTAATTCATGTTTGGTTGTTATTGGTCACTTGATTGCCATAGTATGTCTTTGCTTGGGTTTCATCTACCTCATTTCTTTTACTTATGTCTGTTTCGTACTAATCTTTTATTCAGGGGCTAAGGTAAGTTATTTGAGGGTATGGATAAGTATCCATGTTCACCTTCAACTCTTTCTTCTCTCATCTTTTCCTTTTCTTTAGGCTTAGGTTTTCGTCAAACCCCACTAACCGTAGGTCACCCATGCATGATAACATTAGGACTCTTAGTTTCCCTTTAGAGTTTCCCTTGTGTCTTCTCTCTTCTCATCTCAAAACTTCTTGAAAACACTTAATAAGAATAAAGTGTATTGCGCACGAGCCTTAAGCGTGGGGAATGAGAAATGAGGGGCTTCCTCTCATCTTTTTAGAGTGCTTAGCGAGCGTCCTGTCTTGGGACAATGCGTTAAGTATTCGCCCCTGTGCCCTAGACTTTGGTGCAATGCAACTTAGGAACTAACTTAAGTCACTTCTGTCCTAAAAAATACAAACGAACTTCAAACCTTTTTGTCCTTCGGGATTGTCAAACTAAAGGATATTTTCAAAAAGGGCATGTTACCTTCCGTCTGAGTCGCAAACAGGCATCGACCCTAACTGCCGGACGCGAACTTAACGTCGCTCATAAAAAACACAAAAAGAACTTGGTCCGAACTACGTTGACTCTGAATTCCCCATTGCACAAAGGGGGTACGTAGGCCTAGGACGTCGACGTCCTACCGAGTCTGTCTTTGTCTTTCCCTCCCGTCTTAGTACAGCCATAGATGATAGGATAACTCACCCTTAGATTAGACAACAAGCGTGGATCTCATCGAGTACGATGGATGCGTGGGGTGCTAGCACCTTCCCCTCGTGTAACCGACTCCCGAACCCAGGTTATGGTTGCGATGACCATTCCTTTCCCTCTTCCTCAGGTTTATGCGGTGTTCCCTTTCCCTCTCTCGGGATAAATTTACACGGCTGGCGACTCTGTTTTTCCACGCCACTCTCGCGTTTGAACCTGGATGAAAATCCTGGGAGCGACAGCTGGCGACTCTGCTGGGGAATCTGGTTGACCTATGCTGGTCCATCCCTAAGCGAGTCAATCCTAGCGCTTGCTTGTCTTTGTTCTCTTTGGGTGTTTTTGTTTTTGTTTTGCCTTATGTGTTGTATTTTTATCGCATTTTCTGCATTGCATTTCATTTTTATTACTGTCATACTGCTGTGTTGTGCTGGCTGTCTTTGTTTTGCAGGTTGGGTGGGTCCGAGAGATAAGCCCAATACTCAGGCTTGAGTATACCCTAGGACTAGATTGGAAAGTAGTGGGACCTACGTGCCCGCTTGGTACGTTTGTGTGTTCACGAAATTCACAACCAGACGAGGCTATCTTGGGACGCATTCCAACGTGTGTGTCTTGCGCATGTTAGGGTGTTGATCTAGAGAGCTGTCGACTCTGGTGACCGATCATCGAGGACCTTAGTGGAAACATCCCTCTTTAGTGGTGACAGTGGCAGACCACATCCTGTGGCAAACCCATTCGCACCCAAGGGCCCACTTTGGAACTCACATAGGATGGCCCCTACCTTTTGAAGAGAATCAGTGGAGGCACTCCTCGATTGACGATAGTACTGTACCCCGAGGGATGAATGTACTATTATTTCTCGACCTCAGTTCCAAAGCTGAAGACCTTCTGTTTTGGAGAATCAGTTGAGGCCTCCTCGATTGATGATGATGCCAAACCAGAAATGGTAAACGTATCATCATTTCTCGACCTGAGAGCCCGGGATACTGAACATCCTAGTACCCACACGTGAGAGGGGATGGGTGTTTGCAGGCTTGCAGGTAACCGAAACCTTCAACCTACCTAGTTTTTCTGGATTTCTCATCAATGTCTGATTATTTGGGTTCCTGGTTATCTCAGTGGTTCAAAATTCTGGTTTTCTGGGTTGTGGTTCTCGTTCAGTTAACAGCACAGCACATCCAGCAGTGTCACCTTGATCCCATGTTTGCATGAGCATATCATTTTCTTGCATTCTGACATGTTTGACATTTTTCAGGGCTTGCATCCTACTCTTGATTTCGGTTTTCTGAGGTTACCTTGGCATGGATGTCCAGAGAAAGAAGACGGTTGCCTATTCGTTCCCAGATCCAACCTTGACGTTGATTCATAAGCTGATTAATATGGCTGGTCCCGGAGTTCGTACAGAGTTCAGTGGAAGGTATGGGAGACTTCTGAAATTTGTCTACAATATCTCCAAGTATGAGAAGGATGCCATTCATACACTTCTTCAGTTTTACGATCCGTCTTTGCGTTGCTTCACTTTCCCAGATTACATCTTGGCCCCAACGTTGGAGGAGTTCTCATTTATTTTGGGAATCCCCATCAGGCATGATATAGTTTTCTTTTCTGAAGAACACCCCGGGGTAAAAGAAATGGTTGTTGCTCTTCATATTAGTGAATCTGTTCTGAACAGTAATATTGAGGAAAAACAAGGAGCTAAGGGTTTCTTATTGAAGTTCTTGTTTGACCAAGCTTGCATACATGTTAAAGAGAAGAATTGGACTTCTTTCCAAGCTATTCTGGCTATGTGCATCTATGGGATTGTTCTATTTCCCAATGTTCCTGATCTGGTGGATATGCATGCTATCAGAATCTTCATCTCAAAGAATACTATACCTACCTTGCTAGGTGATGTGTATCACTCAGTCCACTACAAGAATGAAAATAGGCGTGGAAAAACTGTGGGTTGCTGTGCACCACTCTTATCTACTTGGTTTCTGAGTCATCTCCCTGAATCTGGCGCTTTCGTTGATACGAGAGATTCTCTGAAGTGGTCAAAGAGGGTAATGGGCTTGACTGCTGACAACATTATTTGGTTCAATCATGACTTGCTAGGAATGGAGATTATTTGCAAGTGCGGAGAATTCCCTAATGTACCCTTGATAGGGAGGAGAGGCGGAATTAACTATAATCCTTCCCTTGTTATCAGGCAGTTTGGATATCCTTTGAAAAGTTCACCTGAAGAGTGAGACGTCAGAGAGTCCTTATTCTTCAATGGTACTGGGGATCAAGAAGTGATAAGGAGGATTGTGAATGCTTGGAAGCAGGTGACCAAAAAGGGAAAAATTTCATTCGGGAAATGTAACAACCGGGCTTTCCCTTCCTATAAAGAGTGGATTAAGAAAAGAGCAAAAAAGGAGCTTCTTCCCTTCCCGGTGGAACCACCTTTGTATCCTTTGATGATCGAGCCTCCTACCACAGTTGAGTTGGAGAAGTATAACAAATTATGGGCTGAAAAGGAAAGGCTGCGGGAAGAAAATAGTGAGCTAAAAAGAGAGATTTATCAGTGGAAGCATGAGCGGGGTGAAGCTGTTCATACCACCAAGTTGAAGACAGAGCTTCTTGCTAAGGCAGAAAAAGAGCTAGCTGACATGGTCGCATCCAGACAAAGGATGAAACAAGCTTTGGATGGTATCAGTAAGGTTCTCGAGTCTAAGGAGGAGGAATTAGACAAGGCTTTGCTGAAGATTCACAGGTTCAATGATCACCGAGAAACTGCCATGGCTGAGAATAAGAGAAAGGAAGACGGTTATCTAGCTCAGATTGATGAGTTGAAGATGAAGCTCAAGAAGAAAGATGCTGAGATCCTATCAGGGGTATTCAAGAGACAAGCAGTCGAGGGTCGACTTAATGAAGCCATAGCCTCCATGGAGGAACTGAAGGTCCAAGCTGAAGTGAAGAGATCTAGACACGAGGGACCTAGCATGAATGGTGTTTCTGGAGAAGACGCTTGGGAGTTACATTGCCGATACTTGGATGGGATCATGCACAGGAGAGACCTTCTCATTCAAGAACTAATTCAGAAACCAAAGCATCCCGACACCAGAAAGCTGTTCAAGGAAATTCAAGACTGGTGCAGAAAGCATAATGGATGGGGGGATTGACACTTGTGAATTTTGATGACATGCCGTAGTTTCCTACTCTTTTTTATTGTATTTGGATCACCACCAGGCTTGTTGGTTGGGACCTATGATTCTTATGTTCAGACTTGTTACCTCGGATTATGATTGTTGACATTTGGCTTTTCTCTGGTTTTCTTAATATATGAGCAGAAGTTCCATTATATCTTGTTGTTAAACCGGAATCAAGGGGTGGATCGCCCTGTGAATTTTCAAGCATGTCCATTTGCATTTGCATATTCATAATCATTTTGCATGACAGGTGTTTATCTCCGGTATTCTTATCTTGTTCTAATCTCAGGATTGCAGATCAGTACATTCATCGGTATCCTACCAGACAAAACCAAAAGAGATTCATGGATCAGCTATAGAATGAGATCATTGAGATGCGGACTCGCATGAACCAATTCATGGAATTAATGCAAGGTGTTGCTCAGGGCCAAGAGCAGTTGAGGACTCTCGTTCAGCCACTAATTACGAGAATTGATGAAGATGGTGTCCTTCATAGAGGAATTCAGACTGGTGTTACTGGTAATAATGTTCAGAATGGCCCTACGGGCGGAGGTATTCCTGTTGCTGGTGTTGTGATTCCTCCGGGCAGAGGAGAAAGTATTGTGGTTTCCACTGCAGCGGGAGGAGGTAATGGTGCTGGCGCAGCTCATGGCCGTCAGTATGATGATGTTCAAGATGATGCATTTTCTCTACCAGGGGGGATGCTAGACCCCAGATTCACAATGATCAGAGGCTCAGGTTGATCGAGGAACAACTGAGGGGTGTTGTGAATCAGGATTCTGTGGGAATGGATCTAGAGGACTTGGGGCTGGTTCCAGGCGTTGTTATTCCGCACAAGTTTCAGACTCCCACTTTTGAGAAGTATAATGGTGTGACTTGTCCAAGGACCCATGTGTGGGCATACGCAAGCAAAATGGCTGCGCATGCAAAAAATGAGAAGCTGATGATGCATTGCTTCCAGGATAGCCTATCTGGGGCATCCCTGGAGTGGTACATGCAACTAGAGAGGAAGGATGTGCGTAGTTGGAGAGATCTGGCAGGGGCATTTATTAGACACTACCAATATAACACTGATATGGCTCCTAACCGAACACAGCTGCAGAACTTATCACAGAAGAACAATGAGAGTTTCAAGGAGTATGCCCAGAGGTGGCATGAACTGGCAGCTAGGGTTCAGCCTCCCATGTTGGAACGTGAAATGATAACTATGTTTATGGCCACCTTGCAGGGTCATTACTATGAAAAGCTGGTACCGTGTATGACTGGTAAGTTTGCTGATTTGATCTTAGTAGGAGAGATGGTAGAAAGCGGAATTAAGGCGGGGAAAATATCAGGCGGTGATGGGTCCTCATCTGGAGGAAATAAGAAGCCTTATGCTAGTGGTTACAAGAAGAAGGAGGGAGATACAAACTCTGTATCATCATATCGTGGTAGAGAAGAACCTCGTCAGAACTTCAATCAGCAGGTGGCTTCTGTAACCATCCCAGCAGCACCTCAGCAGCCAGCAGCGTCTCAACGACAAAATCAGGCTCCTCGCAGACCACAACCTAGGCAGGATAGGCATCTTGACACTCCACCTCTTCCTTACACTCAATTATTTCAGTACTTGTTAAAGCTACAGTTAATTTAGAAGAGAACATTGGCTCCACCTACTGGTAATCCACCCCCCGGTTATGATGCCAACGCCCACTGTGAGTTTCATTCTGGGGCACCCGGACATTATATTGAGAACTGTAGAGCTTTTAAGCATCAGGTTCAATATTTGGTGGATTCCAAGGCCATCAATTTCTCCAACGATGTTCCAAATGTGAATCAGAACCCGATGTCGAATCACGGTGGCCCGAAGGTCAATGCTATTATTAAAGACGGTAAAGACTTGAGTTTGATCTCAGATGTAAACGAAGTCCAAACTCCCTTGGGTGTGGTGAAGGAAAGATTGTTGAAGGGAGGGGTATTTCCCAGTTGTGATGAAGGTTGTGTAGAATGTGTGTCGCAGCCAGGCGGTTGTGATTCATTGAAAGCAGGTATTCAAAAAATGATCAGTGAAGGGGTGCTACAGTTTGACAGAGGTTGTAAGCAGAGTAATGCTACTGACAGAGAGATTGATGTTGCCACTGTAGCAATTCCATTCAAGACAATAACTATATCAGCGCCGGCGAGACCAGCGCCGGTCACTATCACTGTTCCTGGACCAGTCCCGTATGAGAGTACCAAGGCCATCCCATGGAACTATGGGGCCGAGGTGTTTGTTAATGGTAAGAAGCTGGAATTGGAAGAGACATCAGCTGTGAATACAGGGGTTGAAAATCTTGTTGAGGCAGGGGCTATCACTAGGAGTGGTAGAGTCTTTATTCCGTCCGAGAATCAAGCTAGCAGTTCAAGACAAGACAAAGGTAAACAGATGATGGATGAGTCTGTACAGAGGTAGGAAGCAAATAATTCTATGACAAAGCCAGGTAGGGATACTTTCTCGGATGACGTAGAAGAGTTTATGAGGCTGATCAGAAAAAGTGATTACAAGATTGTTGACCAACTTCACCAAACTCCATCGAAGATTTACATTCTATCCTTACTGTTATGCTCTGAGGCACACCGAAATGCATTGCTGAAGGTTCTGAATATGGCTTATGTACCGCAGGAAATATCTGTCAACCAATTATAAGGGGTTGTGGCTCATGTGAATGCTGGTAATGGTTTGGGTTTCACCGATTTAGATCTGACTCCGGCTGGGAGGAATCACAACAACGCTCTACATATTTCAGTGGAATGCCGTGGTTCCTTAATGTCGCATGTGTTAGTTGATACTGGGTCGTCTTTGAATGTGCTACCGAAGAAGACTTTGATGAAACTGGATACTTGCGGGTTGATTTGTACACCAAGTGACTTGGTGGTACGTGCTTTTGATGGCTCCAAGAGGTCAGTTTTTGGAGAGTTAGTTCTGCCGATCAAGGTGGGTCCTGAGATTTTCAACACCACCTTTTACATAATAAATATTCAGCCTGCCTATAGTTGTTTGCTGGGACGCCCTTGGATCCATAGCGCTGGGGCAGTAACTTCTACGCTGCACCAGAAGTTGAAGTATATGGTGGATGGCCACGTTGTGACTGTTTGTGGTGAAGAAGATATTATGGTGAGTCACCTATCGACCTTCAAGTATGTAGAGGTAGATGGTGAAGTACAGGAAACGTTGTGCCAAGCCTTCGAAGCTGTGAAAATTCCCGAGGAACCCCCAAAGGCAGTCAGTCAGCCTGAGGTGGTTGCCCAACCTGAAGTTGTTAGACAACCAGAGGTTCCAATGTCCTCTTTCAAAGAGGCGCGCGCTATAGTTGAAGCTGGTGGTTCTCAGAAGTGGGGCAGTGTCATTGATGTTCAAAGGAAGCAAGATACTCATGGACTGGGTTACAAGCCACCTAGGCGTTCTGAAGAGCCTCCCAAGTTCTATGGTCCAGTCCGTTTCACCAGTGCCGGTGTTTTCTTCGACATAGTCAATGCTATTGAGGATGAAGGAGATAGTGATTGTGACATGGATGAATGGATCTGTCCCTGCACCCCTGGTCAGAGTTTAGGCAACTGGTCCTCCGAGAAAGTCATCCAAGTGACGCGCCCGGAGTAATTTACTTTTCTTTTCTGTTATGTTGAGTCCTACGTTCTGCCCGAGACATAGTGATATTTATTTGTAGGGCTTGGATGTTTTATTTGCTATTTTTATCATCAATAAATGACGTTTTTTCATTCAAATATTTTGATCCCTGTCTTTCTGTTTTTACTTTTTGCATTAACCCACATCAAAATGGCAATGTGTTTTCTTGTTTGTTGCACCCATAATAAACATAAAACACCCATCATGCAGGTTCTTTTGTTCAGATTCCACCCATGACTTAGCTATGGCTCGATATGACTTCGGCAATCCCATCTATCAGGCCGAAGAAGAGACTGACGAAGACTGTGACTTACCCGAAGAATTAGCCAGGCTACTGAAACAAGAGGAAATGGTCATTCTACCTCATCAGGAGGAAGTTGAGACTGTTAATCTGGGAACCAAGGATGTTAAACGAGAAGTAAAGGTTGGGGCTTCCCTGGAAGACACTGTTAAGGGAAGATTGATTGAGTTGCTTCAAGAGTATGTGGATATCTTTGCCTGGTCTTACCAAGACATGCCTGGGCTTGACACTGACATTGTTTCACACCGGCTGCCGCTTAAAGAGGGTTGTACTCCAGTCAAGCAGAAATTGAGAAGGACAAAACCAGATATGGCTGTCAAGATCAAGGAAGAGGTTCAGAAATAGTTGGACGCCGAATTTCTTGCTGTGACAAATTATCCGCCGTGGGTTGCTAATATTGTACTTGTACCTAAGAAGGATGGGAAGGTCAGGATGTGTGTTGATTACCGAGATTTGAATAGGGCGAGCCCGAAGGATGATTTCCCGCTCCCCCACATTGACGTGTTAGTGGACAATACTGCTCAATATTCTGTGTTTTCCTTCATGGATGGCTTCTCTGGGTATAACCAAATCAAAATGGCCCCAGAGGACATGGAGAAAACTACGTTTATAACACCGTGGGGAACATTTTGCTACAAGGTAATGCCCTTTGGATTGAAGAATGCTGGGGCAACCTATCAGTGGGCGATGGTGACTCTCTTTCATGATATGATTCACAAGGAGATTGAAGTCTATGTTGATGACATGATTGTGAAGTCACAGACAGAGGAAGAACACTTGGTAAACCTCCAAAAGTTGTTTGAATGGTTGAGGAAGTTCAGATTGAGGTTGAATCCGAACAAGTGCACTTTCGGCGTGAGGTCTGGTAAATTGCTGGGATTCATTGTTAGTGAAAGAGGTATCGAGGTTGATCCTGCAAAAATAAGAGCCATACAGGAGATGCCTGAGCCAAGGACAGAGAAAGAGGTCTGTGGTTTCTTGGGAAGGTTGAATTACATTGCCAGGTTCATCTCTCATCTGACAGCCACGTATGAACCGATCTTCAAGTTGTTAAGAAAGGATCAAGAGGTCAGATGGAATGAAAATTGTCGAGAGGCGTTTGAAAGGATAAAGACGTATTTGCAGGAACCTCCAGTCCTTATGCCACCAGTGTCTGGGAGACCGTTGATTATGTACCTTACGGTTCTTGAGAATTCGATGGGTTGTGTGCTCGGTCAACACGACGAGACAGGTAGGAAAGAGCACGCCATTTACTACCTGAGTAAGAAGTTCACTGATTGCGAATCAAGATACTCTATGCTGGAAAAGACATGTTGTGCACTCGCTTGGGCAGCCAAGCGCCTAAGGCAGTATATGTTAAACCACACAACCTTGTTGATTTCGAAGATGGATCCGATTATGTACGTGTTTGAGAAGCAAGCACTTTCTGGAAGGATAGCCCGTTGGCAGATGGTTTTGACAGAGTACGATATTCAGTATGTTTCTCAGAAGGCCATTAAGGGAAGTGTTTTGTCAGAATATCTTGCTGAACAGCCGGTCGAGGATTATCAGCCAATGAAGTTTGAGTTTCCGGACGAGCATGTTATGTTTCTGAAAATGAAAGATTGCGAAGAGCCTCTGCCTGACGAAGGACCTGAGATTGGGTCACAATGGAAGATGATTTTTGATGGGGCTGTCAACTCATATGGTAATGGAATTGGGGCAATCATTACGACCCCGAAGGGTTCTCATATACCTTTCACTGCTCAGTTAGCGTTCGTGTGTACCAACAACGAGGCGGAGTATGAAGCATGCATCATGGGGTTAGAGGAGGCAATTGATTTGAGAATTAAGAACCTCGATGTCTATGGTGATTACGCGTTGGTAGTTAATCAGATTACAGGAAAATGGGAGACTCGTCAAGCGAATTTGGTGCCTTATAACAACTATGCCAGAAGGTTGTTACCGTTCTTTGACAGAGTGGATTTTCATCATGTGCCTCGAGCTGAGAATCAGATGGCTGATGTGTTGGCGACATTGGCATCCATGTATAAGGTGAACCATTGGAATGAAACACCTTCGATTAGAATCATGCGTCTGGACAGACCAACTTTTGTGTTTGCAATTGAAGATGTGTCAGATGGCAAACCGTGGTATCATGATATTAAGGTTTTTCTGAAGAGACAAGAGTATCCAGAGGGTGCCTCCACCAAGGATAAGAAGACTCTGAGAAGGTTGGCAGGAAACTTCTTTCTGAACAAGGATGATGTGTTATATAAGAGGAACTTCGATATGGTCTTGCTACGTTGTGTTGATGAACACGAGGCAAGTTTGTTGATGGAGGAAGTTCACGAGGGCTCTTTTGGTACTCATTCTAGTGGACACACCATGGCTAGAAAGTTGTTGAGGGCAGGATATTACTGGATGACTATGGAGTCTGACTGTTTCAAGTACGCCCGAAAGTGCCATAAATGCCAGATTTATGCGGATAAGATGCATGTACCGCTTACGCCTCTAAACGTGTTATCGTCTCCTTGGCCTTTTGCAATGTGGGGCATTGATATGATTGGAAAGATTGAGCCCACTGCTTCCAATGGGCATCGTTTCATTTTGGTTGCCATTGACTATTTCACAAAGTGGGTGGAAGCAGCCTCGTACGCCAACGTCACCAAGCAAGTGGTAGCCCGGTTTATAAAGAAGGATATCATATGTCGTTATGGGGTCCCGGAAAGAATCATTACTGATAATGGCTCGAATTTGAACAACAAGATGATGAAGGAATTATGTCAGAGTTTCAAGATCGAGCATCACAACTCTTCTCCATATCGTCCGAAGATGAATGAGGCTGTTGAGGTGGCGAATAAGAATATCAAGAAGATTGTGCAGAAAATGGTGGTAACATATAAAGACTTGCATGAAATGCTACCTTATGCCCTACATGGTTACCGCACTTCGGTGCGTACGTCAACTGGGGCAACCCCTTTCTCATTGGTGTATGGTATGGAAGCAGTTTTACCCTTAGAGGTCGAGATTCCGTCTTTAAGAGTTCTGGCAGATGTAAAGCTTGATGAAGCTGAATGGGTGCGTTCCATATTGGATCAGTTAAACCTTATTGAAGAAAAGAGGTTGGCAGCCATCGCGCATGGCCGGTTGTATCAGAGTAGGATGAAGCACGCCTTTGACCAGAAAGTGCGTCCTCGGAGTTTTCAGACAGGTGAATTAGTATTGAAAAGGATTCTTCCTCCTCAGACAGATCACAGGGGCAAATGGACTCCAAACTACGAAGGGCCATATGTAGTAAGAAAAGTTTTCTCTGGTGGAGCCTTACTACTTTCAACTATGGATGGCGAAGATTTTACATCCCCTGTGAACGCAGACGTAGTCAAAAAATACTTCGCATGAAAGAGACCCGCTGGACATAAAAAGAAAGTCCATGCAAAAAAGGGGCATCCCGGCGAACCATAAAAAAGGAAAAAGGTTCGGGCAGAAGTTAGGGATAAAATGTAAAAAGAAACGTGTAAACCCGCAAAGTTGAAAACCCGAAAAGGCAACTTTGGCAAAAATGGGTATCCCGATGGATTGAAAACCCGAAAAGGGCGGTCCAGGCAAAAGTTAGGGATTTATAAGCGAAAGGCTATGGTCTGCGTTCGGTCTATGAGCACCTTCAACACCTGGAAATTCTGAAAGAAAGGAATCAGTACAGTTAGTCTCTTCAAAGGTCAAGACATTTGTGGATAAGCAAGACATATGGGTCATAGCTGAGTCGAATCATGGTGGATATTTGTTCCCACATTGCCGACATTTGTATTTTCCTTTTATTTTTGCGCAGTTACCTCTTTTTAGGAATTGCTTCCTATTGTAAATGCCTATTTACAGGCCACTTTTCTCAATAAAATATTCATTTCACTCAAAGAGCTTTCTGTTGTTTGTTTTACTTTTACTGTTTTGTTTGGAAAAACGTCCGATATTTTTTATAAACATTGCATATAAAACTTCGAGCTTTGTGAAGCATAACAAAAAGCAGTAGAGATTACTTAGGCGTTAACGGTGATAGTCATGTTGTGGCATATTCTTTTTGTTACTATTTGGCTTGCAGGGCAACAGCATTGTACTCCCCAACATTGAGATTGCTCCTTCCCCAGCAGGTCAAACTTTCCTTAGTAGAGCAGACTTTCCCCAGCAGGAGACGTGGGAAGTATTTTCTCCGGATCAAGGCGTTATTTCCCCACAGAATTAGGGTGTTCACCTTCCCCATCCAGTCAGGAAGCGTGCTTTCACCGACGATGTCAGGTTCTAGTCCCCAGCAAGAAGGGAGTAAAGTCATTCTCCTCATCAGCAGGCTAAGTTCAGCAGTATCCCCAAGCAGAATAGTATCATGGACTGTTTTCCCCCCAGCAGGTTCTGGGCCCAATTGGTTATTAGCAATCCTCAGTAATAGACTTCCGGTTCCGTTATGGGCATTCATTCTCAAATCCCCCAGCAGAGGAGAAATCTCAGGTTTTGGATGTTACCTTCAGTGAGAGACAGGTGGGGTCCCCGGTAGTTCTTGCGGGATTTCATCCCCGGCAGAAGTTGTTGATCCGAAGAGTCGATCAGTATGACCCTTCTCAGTAGAGTTCCTGGATTCAGAGGACAATTTATTTTTGTCATCCCCGGCTGAATCAATCTTTTCTCTCTGGCATTTATTTTGCTGGAGGGACCCCTTTTGCATATCATAAGCATTTGCATTGCATTCTCAAACGCGTAGCATTTCCACTTCGTGTGGAGCATTACGGCAAAATTCAGACATTTGCATTCGAAGCATAAGCCAGGTTTGATACTTTCTTTGCCAGTTCTCTTTCTCCGCAGAGATGGCATAGCTCAGGAGATTTTGGAGGGATGCGTTCCTCATATTTGTGCTCCCCGGCAGAGTCTTTTATTCAGACTTATCCATTCCCTAGCGAGATTAATCCCCGATAAAAGTTGCTTTACACCCTTTTCGACACCCGTCCGTGTACCTTTTCGATACCCGTCCGAATTGAAACCTTTTTACACCCGTCCGTGTACCTTTTCGATACCCGTCCGCATTGAAACCTTTTTACACCCGTCCGTGTACCTTTTTGATGCCTGTCCGCATTGAAACCTTTTTACACCCGTCCGTGTACCTTTTCGATACCCTTCCATATTGAAACCTTTTTACACCCGTCCGTGTACCTTTTTGATACCCGTCCGTATTGAAACCTTTTTACACCCGTCCGTGTACCTTTTTTATGCTCGTCCGTATTGAAACCTTTTTACACCCGTCCGTGTACCTTTTCGATACCTGTCCGTATTGAGCCTTTTACACCCGTCCGTGTACCTTTTCGATACCCGTCCGTATTGAAACCTTTTTACACCCGTCCGTGTACCTTTTCGATACCCGTCCGCATTGAAACCTTTTTACACCCGTCCGTGTACCTTTTCGATACCCGTCCGTATTGAAACCTTTTTACACCCGTCCGTGTACCTTTTCGATACCCGTCCGTATTGAGCCTTTTACACCCGTCCGTGTACCTTTTCGATACCCGTCCGTATTGAAACCTTTTTACACCCGTCCGTGTACTTTTTCGATACCCGTCCGTATTGAACCTCTTTACATCCGTCCGTGTACCTCTTCGATACCCATCCTTGTTAAGCTTTTTACACCCGTCCGTGTACCTTTCCGATACTCGTACGTATTTAACCTTTTTACGCCCGTCCGTGTATCTTCTCAGTACCCGTCTGTATCTGATATATTTGATTCCTCGACACCCGTCAGTGTTTATTCTCAGCATAGATAACGCCCGTTAGTGTTGATTTCCAACACTCGTACGTGTTGTGACAGTGCAACATTTTATTGCTTGTTCCCCAGTGGAGTCGTCCCTCCTTTGTTGATTGCAAATTTCTGGGTTCTTTGGTATTCAATCTCCGTGTATCCCGATTGTCTGAAAGCCATCGCTATCATACCCTCAGGACCAAGTTGATTGAATAGGGGCAGCTGTAGCACCCCAAAATTTGCCCTCCTTACTTTATTACTAACTAGCTTATGTTTCATCTCATTTTTGCATTCTCATGTGTGCATAGCATTGGTTCTTAGCATGGGGTCAAGGTGCTTGAGGCATGTTCAAGAGGAGAAGATGTTCTTCAAAGGGTCAAGCAAGAGAACTTAAGTGGATCACTTCCTCCTAACCAGTGCAGAAATTAGGGTTTTGAGATTCTTGGGTTTATTGCTCCAATGGGAAAGCTCCTTGGGTTTTTATCATCACCAAATGGCATATATTATCTTTGTTGGAGAGGATACACATCATATTCAGAGGAATTCGGATTTGGAGACTGTGCTATTTCCTCCTAGAATGAGGGTACCAAAACTAGGGTTTGCCATAAAGTCAGTTTATTTCTGATTTTTTGGGCAAGACTTGATTCCATGGTATTCCTTGGGTCCCTAAGTATCTAGGAATGGAAGATTGTCCATCAGTTTGGTTCAGGAGGAGTTCAATTGGCCAATGGATTGGGAATCAGGTGAATTGAGCAAAAGTCAACTGTGAGAGGAAAGTCAACTGTGAAAACTTGAGGTTCTCTCCAAGGTTTTCAAGGTCTCACATCCTCATATGGGCTTCAAGGGTCAATTTTCATACCATTTATCAAGAATCAAGGGTTGGTACAAAAGTTACTAAATATGGAAATGACCTATAATTTGAAAGTTTCCTTTTTGGGCAAGTTCTTACACTACATTCAACTGGACTTTTCATCATCAAAGAAGCTTCAAATGAATTTTTCTCAAACATGAAAGTTGAAGATCTTTTTTCCCCTCTTTCCAACAAGTACTAGTGGGTCTCCATATCATTTGTGAAACTCAACTTATGATCAAAAGAAGACAAAGTGGTTTCTAGGGTTTCTCATGATTCCATTTTCACAAACTTTGGCATAGTGACCTATAATTAATTCCATTGCTTCATGTCACATGCTAACGTCAAAAGACACTCCTCAAGGATCATTTTAGGCCTTTAAATCAAGTGGTTTCATGGTGTATTTATCACTTATTCTCCATTATTCAAAATTGCCAAGTCATTTGAAAACTCATGAATCAAAATGTTTCAAGGCCCAATGTCAATGTGGGTGTGATTAGCAATTAGAAGTTAAGTGATCCATCATAGAGTGTTTGGATATCCATGCATGGAAGGAGGTGTATCTCACATAATGCAAAATTCCAAAATTGCCCAAAACTCTTGAAACAAAGAATTGCCCAAGCCCAAATCATTATCAGTGAAAAACCCTAGTCTATTTAAACTCATTCAGGCACTGGTTAGGGTTTCATTCACGTGCATTTGGAGGAGAATTCAAGTGTGCAACCCCAAAGTTTTTCTTCAACAAATCTCACAATCCACAAGGTTTCTTCACGAATTTCTTCCACAAACTTCATTCTGGGGATCCACTGAGCACAAACCAATCACCCTTTGGAGCTAAAAGCAAGGATTCAGGTTGCACCATCTCAGGTTGGTGATGTTTTGCATGATCATACAACTCTGTTTTTAAGTGCGCAAATTGTTGTGTGACATCCATGGATAACTCTGATATAATTTGTTTGGTGTTTGGACGTGTAGATTGACCATACTTTGAATTTAAAGTTTTTAAACCTAAGCTTATTTCCTTCGATTCTCTTTATCTATGCGTTGTTTGTGGTTTTTGATTGAATATTTGAGTTCCTCATGATTTTCTGGTCAAGAACATGTACCCCTTTGCGTTTTCTGGGTGTTTTTAAAGTTGTAGGTACCGTGGGTGGCGGCCGGAGCTAGGGCTCCGACGACTGGTATGGAGCTCCGGCCGGCTAGGGTTTTTAGCGAGGAAGACGACTCCCAGCCGTTGATGCGTCTGATCGCGCGGTCCAAAGCTTGCCTTGTGTTTTGTTTTTTTGTTTTTTTTTCTGAGTTTTATTAAGTGTTCGTGTGTGTTCCGTCCATTGTTACTACCATGTGCATTCAATCAGGTTTTTCTATTTTAATTACTTTTTGTTATGATGACTTAATCTCATACGTCTGATCCATCAGACGGCTAATAACTTGACAGCACATTAAAAAAACATGTGCCTGGCACATGGGCGTCACATAGTATGTTGCACAATCTCGTATGCGCGTGTGTTTGTTTGTTACGGTGTGTATTTAATCTAGGCCCCTTATCATGATTATCTTTTTATTTTGTTTGACCATTTGTGAACGCAGGATTGATCCAAGGGTAAGTGGCAGTCAACTGGTTGACTAAGGTCTACATGTGCTTCTTTTTTATTTTTTTTATTTTCTGATGGATTTAGTGGTTGGGCTCGCTAATGACACCCCCCCTCTAACCCAATTATCATTTTTAACGTGATTATTTACTCATTGCACCCCCCATGCGCATTTCAATTTATTTATTTTATTTAATTCATTACATTTCATTTTTAATTTTTAAAAATATATTCTTGCATTAAAAATCCCAAGAAAATTCATGAAACATATTTGTCATTTTATAAAATTTTCCAAATTTTATTTTTTATTTTTATTTTATTTTTTATCATCTAAATTAATTATTTAGTTTATTTTCTTTTTGCATTACTCATATCATGCACACTTAAAGTTGTTTATTTTATTTCTCTGCATCCATAAAACATTTTCAATCAATTCTTTTTGCATTTGTTAGATAACATGCTGAAATGCATTAAAATATTTTTCTACCATTTTTAAAAGTATTTCATATTACATTTTAGTCCTCTTTTTTGTACTTTGAACCCTACTTCTCATCTGGGCTTTGCATGATTGTTTGAATGACTAACATCTTGAATTTTTGGAGGAGTTTTTGGTATTTGGTTTGTCTCTGGTTGAGCCTTATTGATATTTAATTTGGGAATTTTGGGAGTTATTTCTCTAATTATTTTATTTGCTTTCACTTGAGATCCTCTTGTATGCATATTTCTGATCATGCCTAAATTTTTGTTTGAGAGGCACTTGTGCCATTGTTTGGGTTTGTTTCTTTGATTTATTAATTCATGTTTGGTTGTTATTGGTCACTTGATTGCCATAGTATGTCTTTGCTTGGGTTTCATCTACCTCATTTCTTTTACTTATGTCTGTTTCGTACTAATCTTTTATGCAGGGACTAAGGTAAGTTATTTGAGGGTATGGATAAGTATCCATGTTCACCTTCAACTCTTTCTTCTCTCATATTTTCCTTTTCTTTAGGCTTAGGTTGTCGTCAAACCCCACTAACCGTAGGTCACCCATGCATGATAACATTAGGACTCTTAGTTTCCCTTTAGAGTTTCCCTTGTGTCTTCTCTCTTCTCATCTCAAAACTTCTTGAAAACACTTAATAAGAATAAAGTGTATTGCACACGAGCCTTAAGCGTGGGGAATGAGAAATGAGGGGCTTCCTCTCATCTTTCTAGAGTGCTTAGCGAGCGTCCTGTCTTGGGACGATGCGTTAAGTATTCGCCCCTGTGCCCTAGACTTTGGTGCAATGCAACTTAGGAACTAACTTAAGTCACTTCTGTCCTAAAAAATACAAACAAACTTCAAACCTTTTTGTCCTTCGGGATTGTCAAACTTTAGGATATTTTCAAAAAGGGCACGTTACCTTCCGTCTGAGTCGCAAACAGGCATCGACCCTAACTGCCGGACGCGAACTTAACGTCGCTCATAAAAAACACAAAAAGAACTTGGTCCGAACTACGTTGACTCTGAATTCCCCATTGCACAAAGGGGGTACGTAGGCCTAGGACGTCAACGTCCTACCGAGTCTGTCTTTGTCTTTCCCTCCCGTCTTAGTACAGCCATAGATTATAGGATAACTCACCCTTAGATTAGACAATAAGCGTGGATCCCATCGAGTACGATGGACGCGTGGGGTGCTAGCACCTTCCCCTCGCGTAACCGAGTCCGGAACCCAGGTTATGGTTGCGATGACCATTCCTTTCCCTCTTCCTCAGGTTTATGCGGTGTTCCCTTTCCCTCTCTCGGGATAAATTTACACGGCTGGCGACTCTATTTTTCCGCGCCACTCTCGCGTTTGTACCTGGATGAAAATCCTGGGAGCGACACCAACCACCATGGATAAATAGGTTAATGGTCCTTGGGATCAACGACTCACCTCGAAAATATTACCGCCATGGCAAAGATTCACCACAACAATAATATCTCTAAGGGAATCTACTCCAAGCGGGGTTTTCGCTTCAACTCACGCGGAAGAGACCACGCAAGCCTACATTACACAACCACCATCCTAATCCTAGGTTTTTTCTCGACTCGGGTGTAGAGCCATCTCACAAAGTTCCCAATGTCAGAACAACCCAACAATGTCACGAAAGGTAACACAGATAAGAAAATAGGAAAACAAGTAAGTAAGCAAACAAGAAGAAAATAGACAAACAAAACTAATGAACTCGCGATTCGAATCATGATAGGCTTGACTCTCTCTTGCATGGAGCAAAATGTCCCCAGCATAGTCGCCATCTGACGCACCTCGAAAAAATCGCTTAATCGAAGATACGACCCTTCGCGCGCAAGGCTCGGAACGGTTCGACAGAGTCGCCACTGAACTTTATTTATCCCAAAAGAGGGAAAAGAAAATATCGAGAAAACCTTTAAGAAGGGATAAGAAAATGGTCGTCGCAACCACATTCTGGGTTCGGGAGTCGGTTACGTGAGGGGAAGGTACGCGCACCCCCTCACGTCCGTTGTACTCAACGGGAATCTCTTGATTCGAATCGCGATGCTCGTTAGCTAAGTTTGTTTGTTTTCTTCTCAAAATAAATGAGAAAAGGTAATATAAAAGGAAAATATGCTAAGGGGAAAATGGGGTGGTTTAAGGATAGAGTGCTCGGCAAGATCATCGCAATCTTGTGCCTACGTATGCTCATTCGGACGAGAATGAGTAATCAGAGCAATTGTAGTTCGACTACGGGGTTTGACGGAAAAAGATGGTAGTGTGCTCACCAAGATCATCGCAATCTTGTGCCTACGTATCTTTACTCGGACGAGAATAAAGAATCAGAGCAGTCGTAGTTCGTGGTACACCCACGAAACAAAAGGTAGAGTTGGGTTGGTTTAGATGACGATTACTTGAACTTAAGAAAGATTCCTCGGGCCCAAGTAATCGGGAGAGTGAGTCAAAGATTCGGCTCTCTCTCTTTTTCATCTAAGGTGGTTGAGTTTGAAAAGATTTGATGGTTTAAAAAGTGTTTGAAGGTTGGACGACTGGTTATCGAGTTGGGTGTGGTTTAGAGGCGTCAATTGTTCGCACACGAGTAAGATTACTCGCACCCAAACAACTGAAGGGAGATCAAAGATTCGAACCCCCATTTTTCACCTTGAAAAGTGTTTCGATAGTTGTTAGTCGTTTTGAAGTTTATTTGTGAAAATCCACTTGACGTTGGATCAATGGTTTATATGTATGCGAAAAGGTTAGTTTGAAAAAGAGTTGGTTAGAGGTTGATTCGAAAATGGCTCGACGACGAATCGAGGTTTGGTTGAAAAAAAGGTTTGTTTGAAAATGGCTCGACGATGAATCGAGAAGTAGTTTGAAAATGGGTTGTCTATGCTAGTCCCTAGGGGTGCTCCTAGTAAACAAACCACAATCAAAGAAACAACGAATGCGTACATCGGAATGGGGAGAGGGGTACATGTAAAATACAGGGGATGGCATGAAATAAAAGGTCTCATTGTAAGGTAGCCCAAGAGGAAGCTGTGTGTCTGCAAGGTGTCCTAAACTAAGCCTTGAGCAAGAGTCGGACAAAAGCTCCAAGCAAAGGATAGTAACCAACAGTCCACCAATTTATTGTTTTATTGTTTCAATATTTTTATTGTGTTTTGATTAAAGTATGAACAAAGAAACAAAAAAAAGGGTTAGATGAATAAGTATGAATATGATATGAACAATGATAATAAGATAATATGAACAATAATATAATCAAGATAATATGAACAAGATATAATATTGGCATAAAAGTAAATCAAGATAATATTGACGAAAATGTAAAGTTAGTGGTTAATCGGATGAATCGGGTCCAATGTAGCGCTAAGCCATCTTAGCACGATCTATGACGAAGATCAAACTATAGGAGGATGCGCATTTGATCTTTGTGCTAAAACACGATAGAGAAATGATATTGAGGATCATTCTCCAATGAAATCGTGCCACACGAAAAGAAAAGGTAACAATCTCGTCTTAATCACAATCTTTCTTCAATTAATCGAAGGTAACTTATCACGATCTCAAAGTATAGAAAGAGATCTCGATGATCACTCACTACAGATTTGAAATAATGAAGGTTAATCACTTCAACCATCAACATTCGTGAATAGAAAGACTTTATCGATCGAAAATGAAAAAAAATATATATATAAGAAGATACAAAATGAAAAAGAAATGGAAATAGAAAATAAATCGAAGTGGTCTCGTCTTAATCAAGATTTAATCAAGAAATCAATAATCTATGATATTTGACTTTCATTGACCAACAAAAATAGAAAATAAGAAATGAAATGGAAATTGAAAAGAGATCGAAAATAAGAAAGGTCCCATCTTTACCAAGATCTTAAATCGATAAATCGATAATCTTTGGTTTTAGATTTTCATCGACCGATAAAAAAGAAAAAAAAGAAATGGCCTCATATTGATCAAAATTGTATATCGATTTGAATAAATCAACTAGTCAAGATGTTTGTTATATCCTTGGCCCAAAAATAAGAATGAAACGAAATGAAAAGAGAAATAAGAAGAAATAAATAATGGTCTCATCTTAATAACCATTGAAAATTGACAACTGATAATATTAGACTTCATTGACCAATAAATGAAATCAAAAAGAAAAATAAAATGGAAATCAAAATATCAATTGAAATAATGAACCCAAAGTATTTTGCACCAAAATAAAAAAAAACTTAACAAAGAAAAAAACAAATAAGAAAAACATAAAAGGGGAATGGACTTAAAAAAAGAAAGTGTGTAAAAAAGAGAAGGAGAGGATCCTATGGGCCCAAGGCCCATCACCCCTCCAAGGCAAAAAATGGTGGATTTAAGCAGAAGTGAAAACGGGCTATAAGCCCACTAGTACCACCCTTATCAGAAAACAAATTCACATTCACATGAAAACAGGGCATGGAAACAACAACCTCACACGTTACATTCAACAGGGGAAATCAAAACACGATTAACAAAATACAATGCGAAAATGAAGAACTCAAAGACATCGTATCATCTCCAACCTTCTCCTTCAGTCGATCCGTCCGTCTCGCTCCCTTCTTCAATCCAGTTTCGCTCAGGTTTGCTTCAGGTTTCTTAACAATTTTTGTTTGGTTTCGTTTCGACCTCTCATTTTCATCTCTTTGTGGATCTGTTTCTGGTTTCGATTTATGAAAGGGTTCGTGGGTTTGATTTGATTTGGTTTATGGTGTTGTGGTGGATTTGGATTGAAGGGTGTTTCGTGAGAGGTTGTTCTGTTATTGTTGAAGGTTTGTTGAAGGGTAGAGAAATGAGGTTGAAGGTTCGAGTGGTTGAGTGATGAAGATGAAGGAGAATTAGGATTTGAAAGTTCAGATTTGAAGGAGGTTTGAAGAAGGTGTTGTGTTGTTGAGAAGAAATATTATGGGTTTAAAGGTTTGAGAATTGAAGGGTAAAGGTGTGAGGTTCGGAGAATGTTGAGGATGAATTTGGCAGAGTTTTTAGAGGCTTCTTCAGCATCCCAGGAATAAAGAGAAAAGCTTCTTATTTATAGTCGAGGATGGGTGAATATTCGTTGCCGTTTTGTAGCGTTTTGGTGTTGTACGAATTTCACAGCTGGCCTTGTTATACGGATTCGAATTGCTGAAATGCGTGGATGGTATCATGGTTTACACAAGTGAATTAGAATTTTGGTAATTAAGTTTGTTTTCACAGCTTGCATTGCGTTTTGTGGCTTAGTGTTTGGAGGATATTGGCTTGTAATAATGGCGTGGACATGAGATTGGAGTGGGCTGTGATGCATAGTATGCATACTGCTTATGTATGGTATAGTAGCTAATGAATTTTCTTCATGTGACAAGTTTGGCTGTAGCTTGTATCGTATGGCTTATTTTCCTTGTGAACTTCTTGTAACAAATGGGCCTTGTATTATTTTTGTAATTTGGGCTTATGTTTCTTTGTATAGAAATAATAAATGGAAAATAAATAGTAATGAATATTCTGTACAAAAAGGATAAATAGGAAAAAATATAATGGACCTTTGTAATTGTGAAGACAAAAATAGATTTGGAGAAATGGTTTGAGAATTTGAATTGGAATAAGTGTGGGTATAGAAATTGAGATTAAAATTTGGTTAAATATGATGAACTTGGTTAAATATGATGAACAAATGGAAAACGAAAAGAGTTTCTAACCGGATTGGATGTGAATGATGGTGAAATGGATGTTAGAGATAATAAAAGGGTTAAATGAGAAGATAGTGTGGATGAATACTAAATGGAAAGTGGAAATGAATGTCGACAACTGTATTGAACATTATGGACAATGGATTTGAAATAGATTGCCATGAATCAATCTCAACCTCAATGAACTTCACTGTGAAAATCCTGATTGAAAGATGAACCAGTCACTGATGATCCTCAGTCATTAAAGCACTTGACTTTGCACGGCCTGATAACCTGAACCACACACAGATGCCTTGAATTAGTCCAAAAAACCCTAGTTGAAAGCTCTGACCAACACCACTTGAATTATGCACACCCTGTACTTGACCTTGAAACCAAGTAGGTCTGACAGACAAATTAGGTCAAAACCATACACACCCGTGACTTGATAGTCATGCTTGAACTCTTCCTTGCAACAACTGGACTTAGGAAACAGAAGCATCATATTTTTTTTATTTTCTTAATAATGGTTGGCTGATGGATGTACAGATGAAAATTATATACATGTAGGATAAATTTGGGGTATGACACAAGTATCAACAATACGTAAGGCGAAGTTGGAAGTTATCCATCTTTGGTGGAGTTGGAGAAGGATTTCTCACATACAAAGTTGGGAGTTGCCCAATCAACTCTTAGCTAATTGCAATCACGCAGATACAAATACTTGGAGAAGTTTATTGTGGATAGCAAGACTAGTGGATCAAGATCTTAAAAGATCTTGTTTTTGTTATCGTTTTGAATGTCTGCATCAACAGTTGTAATCAAAATGCTTTTATCAAACTTATCAAAATAGTGGAAGACCGTGATTATTTTCCAATGGATTTTTTACACCATTGAAGAGTGGAGTAGGCAAATCGAGGACGAACGTCGAACGATTATATATCTCTGTGTATCTTTTCTTTTTTCCATATCTCATTTTAATTTTCTAGTACTCGTTAATATTGTTATTGGATTAGTACATTATTGTATTGTTTGTATGACATATAGGTTAGACTGTGCTTATAGATATTTAATGTATAAACTTAGGTCTGTGGTGTTTAAATCATAATGGATTATCATGAAGACAATCATGACTTGAAAGAACTTCTATGTAAAGAGTTTTTAAATTGCTTTGTTTAAAGTGGATTTGGTTGTCTTGTGATTGAATTGCATTATAAGAAATCAAGTTCTTAGTAACATCATGTATTATTTCACTTGGTTTAATTCATTGAGATGCTTCCAAGCTCTCCTAGTATTGTGTTTTGCTTCCTCGATTCTTAAAATCTCAAATTTCGTTTATGGGACCTTAAATGTTTTGAAATTGTCTTTTAGGGGATAAGTCTATTCACCCCCCCCCCCCTTTCTAGACCTCTTTGTGTCCACCCAACAAATACATTGTTGAATATATACCAAAATGAATCGAAACATGTGTCACTGTCTAAATATATATGTATGGGTGGTCGCGCCTTTGAATTTTGCTTTTTTTAGATGTCATTCAACCGTGTGAATTGTTGCATCATGTCCAAAAATAAATCCTTCCAAGTTTCAACTTCCCTTGTTGAATGAGTTATCCACTGCAGTGATGTCAGTTGTATACGACATCCCGATTTCAAATAAACTTGAATAAAGTGTCACATTTTTTAAAGCCACTCAATACACAATACAATCAGTTGGATTTTGAGGTGGGGCAGTCCGCAGTGGAAAAAATGTTTTCGAGAAATGGTATATTGTTAGATCAATAAACACTTTATCATACACACTTGCTATGATATAACCCATTTCAAGTAATCACATCCATAATTCCTTCGGTGTCGGACCGCTAACACAAGGAACAAGAGATTCATGAATTGCATCGACATGTTCCTTTTTCCCTTATTGTCATGTGTATGGCTCTTTATGCGCCTACAACTCTTTGATAAGTTATTGCAAAACAAATGTATGATCGTCCTCTCCTTTACCGGGAAAACCCGAATTATTTTGATAATCGTAGTTACCGTCACCCTCAACATTGACAATCCATTGAATGTATTAGTGCATAAAAATTAGCATATCTTCAATGAATTGGATATTTAGTAAAGATGGTGAAGGAGTTGTTTGCTAATGCGAACTCCTTTGAAAACACTTTTTTGGGATTTTGAAGTTAGAGAATCTAGAAAAAGTTTGTCAACATGTTCAAAATACGAAGGAGGTCGCATCGTTGAATTGTCACTCGGTGTTGGTTTGAAATTTTTAGGAGAACATTTTGTTTTTACCAGTTGAAAATGTGGTTTCAAATCTTTGGTTTATGGATAGGCAATCTTCCTCATTTTCTCTTTGATGTGGAGTTTCATATTGTCATCGGCTTTCAAAAATCTCTCTAGTATCATTTCTCATTCGGTCAAGATAATGATATTCGATTTAGCATCCTTCATCACACCATCATCATCATCAAACCAAGGCCTTTTCTAGTGAGTACAAACCTCATCCATTTGTATTGGGCTATCATGTTTCACCTTATTTGAAATTAGACAAGCACATGGGAGACCATACATTTTCCTAAGTGTGCAGTCACACTTTGAGTTATCGAAACCTACATTCTCAGCTTTTTTGACTTTGTGACAAATAAAACTCAATTCTAATCGAGATATGTTGGTGACCAACTGTGAATAGAGATTGTTGTCTTTCAATTTGTGTTCCCAAACTATAATAATGTGACCAAATGATGTATGTATCTCGTTATGTTGATTTTGGATCATTTGGTTCACAGATTCACATTCTTTACACAAATCACACTTACTATTTCCCAACCATTTCTGTAGTGTAGCATGGGAAGACTCAACTCAGTTAGTTGTTGTATCTTCAAGGTGTCTAACCTGATCGATCCAAGCATAAACAATTTTCTCCTTCACCTCGTCTAGAATTGTACTTTTAACATAGTTCAACAAATCTAGATAATTCTCACGCTACTTCCTAAAAAGTATAACAACATCGACATATAACTCTTTCGTATAAGATTTTATTTTAACATTACAAGCATCCATTATTCTTTACATTATCACGTTAGCTTTGAACATTTCTCTGTCTTCATCCTTTATTTGTTTGGTCCATACCGCGGGTTTAATTCGACTTCTTAGATTCTTTGTAATGTGACACCTATAAAGTAATTCGTATGAGGTAGGAAACACCTTTAAAACTGAATTCATCAATGTGGTATCACGATCAGTGACAATGACCTTCAGCGTGTTTTCGTTGTCCTTCAACATTGTCTGGCACACTTCTAAAACCCAAGTAACGTTTTCCTCTATTTCCCTATCCAAAATTGCAAACTCAACACAATAAGTCTTCTCGGTAGAGGTAACACCAATAATTTCCAATAATGTAAGCTTGTACTTGTTGGTTTTATACGTTGAATCAATGATGAATACAATGGGAAACATGTTTAAAAAATTTATGGAATCACGATGAGTATATTTATGTACTTGCCAGTTCTTTCGTATCCCAGTGCCACAAATGCAAGTCTTCAATCTGAACCATTATCAAACCTTCCAATTTCAACACCAAACCCTATTTTGGATGCCTAAGTGTGTATCCATTGGAGCATATGATCACGAATATCAAATTCTTGTCCATTTGTAAATTGGTTGTCAACATCTACCTCGTTGACATCAACACATTTGCCTTCTGTAGACATAATAGTTTGGGGATAGTATTAGGGTGCACCATATATATATATATATATATATATATATATATATATATATATATATGGAAAACAATAACAGAACATAAAAAATGGTCTAAAATAAACTCTGAACTATTCTAGATATGAATTTTAACCTAGAATCTGGAAATGCATTTCTGGATGCAACGTGATTTTTTTCAACTCAAAAACCATATTAATGTGAGCAATGAGGAATGAAATGCATCCAGCTTCTTTTACTTCTTTAGATGTGATGAAACATAAGAATGAAGTTTTGGAGTGCAAAACTTGATTGAGAATGGAAGAATTTTTTACAAGATTTTGAGAGAAAATGAAAGTTTGATCATGAAGAAGAAGAACATGCATGGTGCTGTTTTATTAAATTTGTCTCTTGATATTTCCGAAAATGCACTTCCGAAATTGTGACTGACATGCAAAGATGACACATTTAAAATTCTCGCTTCACAAATCTAGAAGTGTATTTCCGAATTTGTCACTGAGTTGATAAATTAGAAAAATCTTTCATGGGTAAAGTTCGAAGATGCATCTCCAGATTAAATTTTGAGAAACATATGAGATGAGACTCACTTAAGCTGTGTTTTAGTGTGGAAAGGGTGCATTCGAAAAATGTACTTCCGAAATTAGAGAAGCATTTTCAAATTTCTATAAGGTGTTTTTGACCACTTAGGGTGGGATAAGCAATTTCCATAGAAAAAGAAGCAACTCTATGTTAAGCATAAAATTAAATGAAGCTTGATTGGAAGGTGTTAGTGACGTGGGAGGTGATGTGTTAAATTATTTTGTGACTCAACTCAAATCAGTTTATGCAGATAGGCCTAATGTGGATGATCTTAAGTTCAATACGATTAACAATCTAGATGTGGTGTTTTTAGTGGGTTGGTTTAGTGAATATGGAGTTTAAATAAGTAACGTGGGATTGTGATAATTATAAGATTTTGGGTTCAAATGGGGTGAATTTCGGGTTTATTAAAGAAGAGGATCTTATGAGATTTGTGCGTGTTTCGTTAAATGCACTTTCATTGTTTTGTTTCAGAAGGTTGACAATCCTTAACTTCTTTATAACCAAAGACCAAATTTATTAGTGGATTGTATGAGTAAAGTGATTTCTAAGGTATTAGCAACGGGTCGGGTCGGGTGCGGGTTTCACACTATTCAAATCCGCATCCGAAATCACCACCCGAACCCAAAGGCTATTCGAGAGGTAAAATAACACACGCCCACACCCGTTGGGTTCAGGTTTTTCCACCCAAACCCGAATCCGTAGCAAAAACACAAAAATACAAGAGCAACATTGATATTTGAAACACAAGAATTCCATCAAGGTCTCTCAAAGAAATTAAGGAATTAAATTACAATTTTCCATCAAGTTTGGTAATATTACAATTAAAATTAAGGTCATCAACATCTTAACATTACAATTAAAATTAAAGTCTACAATCAAATTACAACTTTCCAACAGCAACATGGTAACATAGTCTCCAAGGAAATTCAATCACAAGCATTTCATAAGTACCCGCGGGTGTGGTTTCGGATTTCGGACGCGGGTTTCACACTACCCAAACCCGCACCCGAAATATCGAATTGCACCCGAACTCAGTCAACTCGGATTTTTACCCGTTGACTCGAGTTCGAGTGCAGGTGGACCTCGCGAGTTTGGGTCTGCCTGTCATCCCTAGGTATTAGCTAACAAATTGAAACGTGTGACTAGTCAAGTTATTTCAGATTCTCAAACAGGTTTTGTAACTGGAAAACAAATTCTTGACATGTGTTGATCACAAATGAGATTATAGATGAGGCGAAAATGACTGAAAAGAACAGTTATTATTCAATTTGGATTTCAAGAAGACTTGTTTAGTAGAGCATTTTGTCTCTTTTTTTAACCGCATCCGAAGGTTTAAACTTTGTGTTACATTCATCAGCGAAGGTTGGGTTGTTTAAATGGATTATGTTCGACAACACTTGACATTTTCATATTTCGAAGTTATAGTTTGCTAATGACACCTTAATATTGGGGTGAGAATAGTTGGTTGAACTTTAAAGCTATCAATATTATATTTGGGCTTAAATTAGACTTTTCTAAAAGCATGCTAGTTGGGGTTAATGTAAAAACTTATCACAATTAGAAAAAATTTCTCGTATGTTGAAGTACAAATGTTATATTCTTCCATTTATATATTTGGACATTCTAATCGGAAGCAAATCCAAAAGAATGTCGTTATGACTATTCTTTACTGATTGAATTCGTAATATATTATAATTTGGAGAAAATCGTAATTTGTCTGTATATGGTCACCTTGTATTCCTTAAATTTTACTTATGTGCTCTCTGGATTTACTTTCTTTCTTAAAGGCTTTGCCACGCATGATTTCTCAAATTGATAGTTTTAAAATCTATTTTATGGGAGAGAAATGAGGAAACGCGGAAAATTCACTAGGTTATGTGGGATGAGGTTTGTTTGACTAAAGACAAAGAGTTCATAAGTTTAATCATGTTTTATCACATAAATGATGTTGGAAGATGAAGGTGGATAAGGGGTTTTGTGGATTAAGGTGTTATGCTTGGAGTTCTCTAGAAAGTATGTTATCGTCCAAAGAAAATTGGGCAAACTGTAAAATCTTGGCTAATTAATCTCAGTTGTTTGTGATCAGATGTGGGAATGAGGAGTATTTGCAACTTTTTATTGTCTTTTATTTGGGAGTGTTTGGAGTGTTGTTTTTGCTTGGTTAAGAATTTCTTGTGTCTTAACAATTGATCCTTACCAGCATACTACTCAATTTTGTGGCTTTATTTCAAAGAAAAAACTTCAAATAATTTGGTTGAGTTGCCTCTGGGTAATTTGGTATGAGAGAAACTTGAGACAATTTGAGGAAAAAAAATCTCTGATATTGCAAATCATTGACAAGGTAAAAGTTTGCCCTTTGTGATAGTTAAGAGTTAAACCTTTTGGGTTCGATGATCTTCTTCATCAATAATGGTCTTGTCCTTTAGCTTGTAAGTTATAGGGTTTGTGTGGTCGGGTTTTTGGAGAATTTAAATTGTATTTTTGTAGTGATTCTATTTTATTGTGATGGATTGTGTTTTGGTGCTCGAGTAGACTTGGTTTTTAGGACTTGTCTCTCTATGGTTTAAATAATTCTTATTTACTTTTTATTTTTCTCGCACTCCTTGTGATATACTAGAATTTTTAATATATTTTGGTTTTTTCAGAATAAATTTTGTTCAACCAACTCAATCTTAGGATATTGTCTATCATATCATTCAGATCATCTAGCTATAATGAGGCGTCTAAGTTGGACACTCACCTTGTAGAGAATGAGAACGTGTCCATTAATATCAGTTGGAGTCCCTCTAGTCTTGGTCGGTTCAAGTTGAACAATAATGGTGCTCCTAATTATGGTGGATATGGAGGTCTGGCCCAAGATTAAAAAGGAAGATAGCTTTGTGGTTTCTACAAAAGTCTTGGATTGTAGGTTTCACTTCATAATGCTTTCGGTTTTAGTTTGTGCATTACTCATTACATTTCGTGGAGTGCTCACAAAAATCAAAATTTTAATTTTCGCATATACCCTATTAAAATTCAAATTTTGAAATCTGGATATCTAGCAGGGTTTTTAACCTCCTTAAAACGACTCTATTTTATTTTATTTAATATCTCATTTATATTTATGTTTTTAAAATTTTAATTCTAATATTTATAAATCAATCTTTTTATCACTATGTATGTGTGTGTATGCATGCTTATAATCTTGGTTCATATTTTCTAAACTTGTTAATTTATATTCCAAAATCTGAACTTTTTATATCTATGATTCAGGCTCAACTTGTTGTATATTTGGTGTATTTAGATATTGAAATCTAAATTTTTAGGGTAATTATAAAATTTGATCAAGGTGTGTGAGAAAGTGTGAGAAATGCATGAAATGTAACGAGTAACCTTCTCCAGAGATTTCTTTATCGCTATCATTCATCACCTTTATCTGGTCCATACAGTCCAATTGAAACACACCATGATTCTTTCCTCAATAAGCGCATGTTCCATGGCTACCTTCATAGCCATCGCTTCAATCGCCGAGGATCATTGTCCCCTTGGACTTTAGAAGCATGTTCCATTATGACTTGATCTTTATCATGGTAGATCCCCTCCCCCAGCCCCTGGTCCCTTCTTCCACCAGCGACGCATCCGTGTTTATCTTTATCCACTAGTGACTCTGACAATCACAGGTATGGAATCACTCTTTCTTCTTGTTTCCTTGATAGTTTTCAGTGTGGTTTGTAGCTACTTGATTATGTTTACTCTTTTTGAGGTTATTGTTATGTTATTGTTATTGTTCTCGTTGCTTTCCTCATTATGGACTTTACTAATGGTGATACCTTTCTTGTTACGCTTATGCGTCTCCGTTTGTCTTTTATGTTTCTTCTGCTCCTAATTATTGCTACCTCCTCAGGTGTTCGCCTTCCTTAAGTAAAACTTTCATAAACCGCTTATTTCTTCCTCCTATTTAAAATAGAGGAAAATTGATTTGTATTAATTATAATTATATTTACATATTTATTTTTATTTATTTAAATATAAATTTAATTTATTAAAATGTTATAACTTCTATTTTTGACAAATTTTATCTTTCTCTTATATTTCTTGTATTTTTATATATCATTCATGAAACGTGTTTAATTTATTTTATTTTATTTTTTAAATATTGTTAACAGGTTTTAATTATTTTAACATTTTTCTTTGTAATAATATTTTTAAAATTTATTGTATCTGATAATCTTTTTAAATTATATATTATTATTGTTATGTTTGTATAAAATATTTTATGATGTTCTCTGGTTGAATATGAATATTTTGGTAATGAATTCATATTTGAATTATGAACCGTAAATATCATAAGTCTGGTAAAATTACAAAATTAAAAAATATTAGTTTTAAAATATCTTTCCTCCCCTTATGAATCAAACATATTTGTAATTAAAATCTCTCTCTACTCTTTTCATATTTTGAACCAAACATAATTAAAATTCATCTCCTCCCTTCTTCTCGCCTCCCCTCACTTTGAGAAAAAAAATTCTTCCCCTCGCCCCTCCGAGAACACTCTTATAGTTTTAAATAAGTGTCAATTATTACGTTAGGCCATAACCTGGGATTTCTCTTCTGCTCTCCAAATAGATGGAGGAATATGCAGAAGCATGTTTGATTACTTGTAGCAGTTGGCTGCAACCAATTTAATGGTTGATATATCATAGAAAATTGAGTGACAATGTATTCCCTAATCTAGCCCTATAACTCTTTGATACTCAACTGAATTCACTGCCAACATGAACAGCCAAAACCAAAGGCATTCAAGTGGGCACCTTGTAATTTGTAATGCTTTGTAAATCACTTCCCAAAATTAAACTCAAGTAAAAGTTGCAGACCTTTAATTATTTGTAGCCCCTATCAACTTAGTGACTGAATTTAAACCACTAGATAAACAAAAAAGCTTTAATTCACAGATGCAAAAAAGGAAAACTCATACATGTTCTAGTCCAGCAAGCATTATTGCAGCATCAATCACGTCTTCTTTCAGTGCGTAGCAATTAATAATATCAGAATGCTATATTTTACCAATTATCCATGTGCACAAACCACCATAATTTGATCTGGTTTAGCTTTTATTTTGCTTACTCCTTGCATGGTCATTGA
Organism: Lathyrus tuberosus; assembly: GCA_022829125.1. Classification (NCBI taxonomy): domain Eukaryota; kingdom Viridiplantae; phylum Streptophyta; class Magnoliopsida; order Fabales; family Fabaceae; genus Lathyrus; species Lathyrus tuberosus. The sequence continues at coordinate 6,906,138 of JALAZF010000082.1, read as the reverse complement.
TCCACGGATCAATTATTGGGTTTTCACAACAATTTCATGCAAAATCTATTAATATGAAATTGCAATTATGATCTAATACAACACACAAAATAACCAAACTAGTGAAACAACATAAATTGGTAGTAATAATAATCACAATAACTATGAATTCAACAATGATTGAACTTACTAGGAGTCATTCTACTGCTGTACAACTTGCAAGACAGAACAAACTGATTGAATTAAAGAGAGAATCAGTATTAAAATTCCAGCAACAGAAGCCGCAGTTTGCCAAGGACTGCTACAATAATCGCGCCTGAGAGTAGCCTTCAATTTATGCAAAGGATCACTACAAAAACCATTCAAATCTTCACAAAGAACAGAGTAATGAGAATTGAAATTTGAATGTGTAACATTTTTCCAAAGACTATTAAACAAATTAGCCACAGAATCACTATCCCCAAGCCAATTAACCAATATCCCCTTCTGAACAAGTATATCCACATCTTTTCCGGTATTAATAAGAAAATCCAAAACAGCAACATAATCAGTAATGTAAGACTCATAAGGGTAATGGCATTGCTCCAAAGCAACCATATTCCGAAACAAAATCTCAGTCCAATCCTCGACTTTCAATTGAGGGATTTCAAGAACTCGACCCGAAAACCTCAAGTCGAGTAAACACTCACTTTTAGTGTTCACTTTAAACCTAACACCTGCTTCTAACAACTCAGTTACACTGTGAAGATGTTTCATAGGTTCATCAATTCTACTTGGCCGTCTTTCCAATGGATGTTGCAAGTGGAAAATTCTAATTAGATCAGTGAAATGCCTTATGCTAATATCACTATTATCAGAAACCAAGTTTGACTTATTGTAATAAGCAAAATAATCAAAAGTGAGATCAAGAAAAGAAGGCATCTTAGTCTTAGCACTAGCATGTGTAGAGTTAGAAGTAGTAAAAGAAATATTGAAGATTTTTTCAAGAATGAAAAAGGGTAATTGATTTTCAAGTAACAATAAATCTAATCTTATATGAGAAGCTAACCAAGGTTTTAAGAGAAAAGCATCCTCTTGAGACCAATCATCATAATAGAATCTCCAGAAAAGCTCGATAATGAAACCAGAATCGATTAAAATCAATTTAACGAGTTCCTGATTGGTGAAGTCTAGGGTTTCGGAATAACAACGGTTGAAAATAGGCATGATGGATTCAATGTAGTGAACAAAGGTGTGTAAAGTTGAATCGGTTCTTCGGAGGAATGCTTTGAAGTAAATGAGTTTGTGTCGTTCCATGTTTTGGAGGCGGGGGTGGTGGTGGTGACGGTGGTGGAAAGGGCCGATGGAAATGACTTTGGGGGTGTATGCGTCGTCGTTGAGTCTGCGAATAACGAAGGGGACTTTGTAGATGCAACAGTCGGCGGTTACCGGTGGTTCTGTTTCGTCGAGAATAGAACTGATAGCATTCACCACCATGTCGTGATGGTTCATGATTGACAGTTATATGGAGAAGAAGACCTAGCAAAAAAATGAAGAAGCTATGACCCAATTAAAGTTCAAGTTGACGTTTCTGGGAAATTTTCAACCATATTAGTTGTAACAAAATATTATTTTATATTATATTTAAGAGTTAAATAAGTTTGTAATCTGCAAATTTTTTTTAGTGTATAAAATATTTTCGATCAAATAATTGTTTTAGTGTCACTTCCTTAATTTTTTTTATTTTTTTTATTTTTAAGTGTCATTTGCAAAGTTTTAGATAGTATTAATTGCATTTTTAAGTTCTGGATGAAAAATCAGCTGGAAGACTATCAGATATATGAGAGTAACATTCTTATCTTCTGTGATAATACAACTGCTATTTGTTTAAGTAAAAATCCAACTTTACATTCTAGGGCTAAACACATTGAAATAAAACACCATTTTATCAGAGACTATGTTCAAAAGGGAACCTTATGCTTAAAATTTATTGATACAGACCATCAATGGGCTGACATCTTTACAAAACCCTTAGCTGCAGATAGATTTTAAATTATTTTAAAGCATCTGAAAATGGTGTATTGCTCAGAATGAGATTATTTCAGAACCAATATGTTTAGTCAGAGGAAATAAATGTTTTTTTAAATCATTAGAACCACTTTCATGAGATATATCTCAGATCTGTTAAACCTCTCTTCCAAGACAAGTTCTGATGTGTCATTTGAAAATAATTTTTAACACGTGATTTGACTATATCTAAATCACCATATTTATCCAACATCAAACAAACAGTAATTTTCTCGGGATTGACTCAAAACTTAATTAAATTTATTCACTTATCCCCTGTACGGTGTCTATCTCTTGTATTTTTCAAAAACCATTCCTATTCCCTCTTTCACTCAAACGGAAACCCTAAAACCCTAAATTTCTCCCTCAACGCACTCAATCCCTGTTCTTATTCTCTCCGATCCAAATGAATCACATTAAACAAGAAACTGTCAAATTTTTCAAAGAAACAGAAGCTTCGTTGAATCCCTCCAAAGGCTCATCATCATCTTCAGTTGTACCGTCTTCCACGTCAACAATGCCCACAACACCTGTGACAGTCACGCCATATTCCACACAATCTTCTAAGATAGATAAGAATCATGTAACTCAACGAGAAGCCTCAGTCACCCGTACTCTTCAGAATCTACTTGTACTCAAAGAACTACATGTAGACTTCGAAAATCTTGCTGAAAATGGATTTAATTTGATCGATGATGTGAAAGCTCAAGGCTGAAGCAACTTTTTTGATAGGCTTAAAGGTCCAGTTTTTGAAGCACTCATCAAGGATTTTTGGAGACAAGCTATCTGTGATAAACTCCATGTGGTCTCTTATGTCTTGGGAAGAAAAATTGTCATCACAGAAAAATCAATTGCTGAACTTTACAAACTGGATTTTCTAAAGAACAAAAGAGTTTATGGAAGGGTCAATCAATCCCTGTTTGTGAAAAAGGTAATCAACCCAACTATCTTCACCAACCATCGAGCGAATATAACTGAATACAGGAGAGAAGACCTGCATGTACATCTAAAAATCTGGCACAAGATTATTCTTGGTTGTATCAACCCAAGATCCTCATCTTGTGCTGTAGATTATTTAAATTCAAAGCAGAAGTATATGCTATATTATTTGTTCACCAAGGAAAGGATGTGCTTACCCTCCATCTTATTTTATCATTTGAGAGATATGGTGAAGAAAACAAGAACAACAGGGGAACCGAAAAGTGACTTACCCAAGTATATTCCTTTTTGTCGAATGCTTTCAGACATATTCTATGAAAGTGGCATAGTGGACACTCTAATTACAGAAGTTCAATACACGGAAGATCTGACAGCAACCCTTGGAAAGACAGTCAATGCCACAACACTCAAGCATATGAGAATGATTAATAAAGTAAAAGTAAAACCTTTTTCTGTCTCTGAGGACTTATTCAAATGCAAAATTGCAGTACCCGGCTATCCTGCCTATTATAGAAGCGACCTCATTGGAGAAATTATTGCATCTATAGATGCACTGGAAGCACGAGGATATGATGTATCTGAAGTCAAGGAGGAAGAAATTGAACTCAACAAAGAAGAAGAAGAGCAAACTAAAGAGGCTAATGAATCTTCCCCTGAACTAACTCTTGCAGAATCCTTCAGAAGGAAAAGAAAACAAGCTACTATTTTTGAGGCCCAGAAAAGAAAGAAAAATGACAAATCAGACATCTCCAAAACTACTACTCCAACCTCTACTTCAATAAAAACAAGTAAGCCTATCTGTGGTCCATCTGTCTCTAGAGTTGAATCAATTTCTACCTCATCTTCTCAACAAACTATCTCTATTTCCACTTCACAAGTGAAGTTTAAACCACCATCTTTCTTAATTCCTCCTTCAACTACCACTATCCAATCTTCACCCAACAAATTAATCAGTACCCCTATCTCGACTGAAGTCATTCCTACCTACATCTCGTCAATAACCACGTCAATTATTCAGCCAAATGAACAATGTTCCTTCAACCTAATCTCCGATTCTCAAGTCTTCAGTATTGAGTCTATTTCTGAGGAGACAACCTCTGAACTTCTAGAGATCATCACTCCTGAATCTCTCATGATCTCAGACACTCCAAAAGTGACATCTCCTACTGATCAACCAAGCAATCAACATCCTCCTACTGAGATCGTTCCATCTCAGCAAACAACACCTGAGTTAAATTATGCCAGTCCTGACCTTGCTTTTGTCATCTATACTAAACCTCCTCCAACATCTTTTGAAGAATGCACAAGTCAATTTTATGACAAGGCATTAAGGAAGTTTGCGGACCTAAGAGCAGAACTTAACACAAGTACCAAGCCTATGGAACTTGAAAGATCTTGTCAAAACTTCCAGAAATGGTTGAGCAATGAGCTTACAAGAATTGTAAGCTTCTCAGATGCAACCATCAAAGATGGAATTCAACGTGCGAAGGGAAGAGCTGAAGCTGAAGAACGGATTAGGATACTTCAGTTTTTGCCTGTAAAGCAGAAAGAAGTTGAAGAAAAGGCTGCTGATGGAAGCAAGACTTCTTGCAGAAAAGGCTGCTGAAGAAGCGAGGATGGCACAAGAAGCTGAAGCCATGAAGAAGGCCAAGCAAAATGCTGCAGTTGTCTCTACTTCTGATCCTGTTGTCAAGCGTTTAGAAGACGCCATTGGAGAAATCAGAGAAGAACAACAAAAGTTCAGAGAAAGCTTTGAGGAACAAAGGACTATCAATGCTGAACTAAAAGGCATACTTCAGAAGATGTGGGACAAGATGTCCTCTGGATGCACCTAATTATTTTGTTTTTGTTGTCCTTCGGTCCTTAGATCCTTGTTTTTCACCCTTGCACCGCTTATCTTTTTGATCAATGACAAAAAGGGGGAGAAGTAATATAATGTGATATTTTGATTCCATAGTCAATCTCTGAAAAATGTTGTTTACATGCTAACAAATAAAACTGTTATTTCTATTAGAATGTTTTTCTTTTCAGGTATTCTGATCCAAATTAAAGCCTTGTCAAGACAAAGAAAATCAGAACTCTGCTAAAAAGAGAATCAAGACTAAGAGAGCTCATGATCTAGTAAAATCAGGGGGAGCCCCAAGCTCAGAGATTCATCAAGTCTAAAACTCAGGGGGAGTAATTCATACGAAGGATAAGCTATATTTAGAATCTGTTATTTTCCCTACATTATATATCAAAATTGTGTCATCAAAAAACATAGTTTTGTCATCATCAAAAAGGGGGAGATTGTGAGAACAAGATTTGGTTCTGCAACTTTATCTCTAAGTTTTGATGATATCAAATTGTATTTCTGTATGAACAATTTTGTACAGCTAATAGTTGTTATTTGTGAGAACTTAACAAACAGGTTATGCTTCCGTAAAACGGCGCGAACTCAATACTTAAAGGAAAATACTTCGCCTAAGGAGCAGAACTCAATACGAGAGAATACAAAGTTCAGATGCTTATACAAAAGAAAAGGAGAACAAGTTATGAAGATCTGAAGACATAGGTTCTGATAGAACGAAGTCCCGATGCTGAAGACTTGCGCTCTCTGATCAAGGTTCTGAAGACCTAATCAAAGTCTCTACTCATGCTTCAATTAGATACTATCAGAAGCCTCTGAAGATATGAAGACAATGCACCAAGCAAACAAGGTTCTGAAGACCAAGTACCGAAGACTCTGAAGACGCTGCTCTGATGATCCGAAGACTTGAGAAACTCTAGAACCTAGCTAAGTTTTCCCTTCTTACTCATGCTCATGAAAAGCCTCTGAAGTCGAGAAGACAAGAAGATAAAGCTACCTAGTACAGCTGTACCTCAATTCTAGCGAAGATATCTTGGTAACAGTGCAACGGTATAATCGACGACAGAAAGCGTAGCACGCAAAAGGTTTTATCTGTCCTCACGCTTCTAGCCGTCAGCCTACTTAAATATAATGATTACACTTCAACGGCTCTTTTCACACGGCTATAAAAGGAAGCAAAAGACTTGAAGAAAGATACACACGAACGCTACAGCAATACTATCTCTTTCTGAAATCTTTCTTAAGTCATTCTAGTCAAAAACGTGTTTACATTTTCAGCTTATATAGAAGCACTTTTCTGTAAACCTAACTTGTTCAAACTTAGGTTTGTGTTCCTTGAGAAAAACCTTGTGGTGGTATTTCTTGAGAAGTCTAAGTCGTGTGTCTTAGAGGTTGTTCCTTGAGTAAGACCTGTGAGGTTGTATTACTTGAGAAGTCTAAAACTTGTGAGTTTTAGAGGCTGTGTTAGTCACCAGCAGTTTGGCTCGTGCATTGTACTGATTTGATTGAATAATGGATTAAGACCTCGTTGAGAGAGGCGAAATCACCTTGGCGGGTGGACTAGACTAACTTGAGGGTTTCTCAAGTGAACTAGTATAAACATAACTTGTTCATCACTTGATTCTCAACATAGGTCACTACCATTAAAACGAAAGGATTTCTAGAAAGAATTTATTTTTAAGAAACAAGTTTATTTGAAAAACCAATTCAAACCCCACCTTTCTTGTGTTTTTCACTCCTTCACCCTGTTTACAACTTTATCTCCTAATCACTACCCAATGAAATCCTTATCAAAGAACACCCTCTTTGATATGAGAATCACCACTCACTTCCCTTAATCACAAATTGTGATATCTACATCATCCCTGTCAATACAGAAATCTGTCAAGCATACTTGACCAACACGCTAACTTGGATTTGCTTAAACGCTTCATCCAAGAACAATACAAGATTCATTACCTAAAGACTTCTGAATCTGTACAGTATCTATGTCTTCCACAATGTATCAAATCGATACAGTGGGAGACTTACAAACCTAGAGCCTATGACTCTTAAAACCCTAAACCCTTATTTTTACACAAGAGAACTAGGTTACAATTGTTACATTCAAGGTACATCTACAAACCCTAGAACTAAGTCTTCTTTTATAGTCTTCAACTTTGGTCTTCATGTTGGAACATCTTCTTCAGCACTGAGTTTTACCAAAATCTTGTCCAAATTATTTGAGCTTTCAATCTCCCTCTTTTGGCAAATTTTGGCTAAAACTATTTGTTCCCTAAGACCAGGATGTTCCTAATGTCTTTTCACCCTGAGTGTCGGCTATGATTAGAGTAGTGATGTGACTCCCCCTAAAACAATGAGGTATTTAGAAGTACACATCCACATACACACCGAAGAGATTGGAGACTCCTGAAATTCCTAGGTCTAATTCTTAACTCAGGACACAAGACATAAAAGAGACTGAGGTACGAAACCTTTCTCCCCCATTTTTTCCAAAAATTGACAAAAAAATTTATCAAGCAAGCTCAGACACACCACAACCAAGCAACAATTTTGAATAATGCCATAAGAACACACATTAGATTCATATCTTAAGCCAACAGTGACCAAGGCTTTCCTATAAATACCCAAGCGATCTTCATAGAAATTAACGAACCAAGGGTTAATTCAATAAGGTCATTAAGAGCGAATGAGACTTCTCTAACACCGAGAGTGCACCGGCCAAACATGCTTTGATTGTTTCTCCTATAAAGAACATCGTCTAAGGATTTTCCAAAACCCTAAGAGCATATTTTGCACGCGCATGTTTTCCACTGTCCAAGGTACACCGTCCATAATGACCCAGTTACTTTAAAAATGTGTCCTTAACAATGTCTTGACATCATGTCAGACATTGTCTACCAGAAACTTCTGTATTGATCAATATCCTCACATCCTACAACATTAGTAAAATGTCAGAACATCCTTGCAGTAATACATCTTAGATCAAGAAGCAACTCCCCCTATCTAGGATAACCAGTGCTCCTCCAATGAACACTTATGTAGATGAATGGAAAACATAAGATGCATCTTCATGTCTTCAAGAGCGCACCCTCTGTTCAACCAACTTACTGAAGACAATCATCAACTGCACGTATTGCTTCTTCTGACAAGAACCAATAACCACTCACACATGAACACCATCATGCTTCCCGTGAGATCACATTAGGATCAACATCCTAAATTTACAAACTTTTGGATTGAGATCAAAGCTCCATTGATCCCTCTCTTCTTGAACCTATCTATACACCACACGAATTCCTTTTGAATTCTGATGTATAGACCTCCATGTTTCTTGAGATGAAACCCAATTGATCAGGAATGCTCCACATTCTTCAAAGAGATACCTTACCTCTTAGTTTTTTATCTTCTTAACGATGTCAGATATCATATACATGCTCTAAAACTGTCAGCCCATTTGCTCCACAAGCACCAAACTGATCCACTTCTAGCATGTCCCATTCACATTAGTCTTCCAAGATAGTTCTTTACCCATCATTCTCCCGTATGATAAGATAAATACCTCTTAGAAAATATGTGAGTGTCAAGTTCTACACTCAGAACTTAGCATCCTACTCCAAGGATAACCAACCCAGAAAATGTTCTAACATCAGTTAGGACATCCTTCATATATCACAGACACCAATCAACATAGTTCTTGATATGCTCCACCACTGGACTTACTATCAGCATAGTAATCCAACTAAAGATCTTCAAACAACACTGTGCCACCATCTTGATCAACAAGAACTCCAAATAACCAAAGAGAGAAATAAACTCTCATCCACCAAAAGAAGGTAATCTTCCATCCTCAACTTCGAACTTATACTACAAGCTCCAAGATAGACCAGAACCTCCTTACATTTTCAACCAATTACCCTTCTGCCCAAGAGTAATTAGTCCAAGCACCATGCTTGAATGCACACTAGAGATCAACCAAATGCCACTTTTTGACTGATCTTATTCTTCTTCAGAATTCCCACAAGATACACTGACCCACAAATGAAATCTGATCTTCAAGTTACATGAACTACTTGCTCTATAACAAGACATCTTGGATCCACCAAGCCTTTAGACGTGTAACATCTTCTCAATCCACAACTTTCGCAAACTGCATGAGATAGACCTTTTGAAAGCATCCATAACTTCCATTCTCTTGTAGATCTCCTTATCTTAAGCTGATGTGCCACATCACTAGTTGAGACTCTAATGTTAAGCTTGATGTCAGAACATTCTGATATGACATCCAGCTCGTGAATTCAGCTCCTCCTTCTGCCACTTAGAAGAACCTCCTCCCTATTACAGAACAAGAGTTCCATGCTCTCATAGACTTGATTCAACCACCAAGTTTGAGTAGACAACCTCCATCCTGCTTGAACATGTCACAGGTATTCCATTCAAGCTCACACCTTGATGAATATCTGCTTTGAAACTCCAAAGAATTCACACCTGCCACGTCTGAATCTTCAGAAGAGAAAGTAGTCCTAGACTACACCATAGCCATACCAAAGAATGGCACTTTCCTTAGTAGAGAAATCTGTAGAAATTCAGAGATAACTGCCACTTAACCTTGACCTTCAAAATGAGCAAGATTCCATGTTCCTAAGTACCTAGATCAGAAATAAACTAATCCAAGCTGTGCCATCACCAGCACTCCATTCTTGACAAGTCTCTTGCCATGCCACTTTCCAGATAAGCACCAGATGCTTCTAGTAACAACTTGAACACACCTGCTGCACTCCAATACTTCTTAGATCAGAAATAGCCTAATCTAAGAACTCTCCATCAAGATTATGATGTCTTATTCTTCATCTTCAACATCACCATTGTCTAGACAAGTTTCTTGCCAGGAAACTATCTAGAAATCAGATGATTTTGCTACACCACACTAAAGAAGATTCTTAGGGCAACAACTAAGAGAAATAGATCCAAAAGCTTATGCAGTACCCCTCCCATGATTCTGCACAAACCAAATGAAGAGATGTTCTAACATCATGTTGAACATCAGAAATCTTGATCTTCACATACAAGAATAATCAATTAAGTACTGTGAGTAACACAAATAGCAATTGATCTTAAATCCTTGTTCAATAATCTTGTTTCACTGTTGAAGCCACACTCCACCAGATCACTTCATGAACACTTATCAAGTATTCAATCTTTTGCAAGTATCTTCTTTGACACACAACTTGTTGAGATACCAAGGCTGCCACCCTTGACTTAAGTAACTAAGTTTCTCTCTGAACGAATCCTATTTACATCAACAGTTCTTAAAACTCCATTCAGATTGGATCCTCCCTTAGGATTAGGAGAGATGAATCCTTCCTTTCTATTTTGGATGGTGAAAATAAATCACCTCCACTTTCTTCAGGTTTGTGTTTCACAGAAACACCTTCTAGTCAGAAGATTAACTAGAAGACTCTAGATGCACGACTCAGACGCCTTTATGAGTGAACTTGAGAGAATTCTCAAGTATCTTTGACATCTTAGCCGAACAATAATTTATCAAACTCCTAGAGCAAGTACTTGATAAACCTAAACTCAACTCCTCACCTCTTCAACTGACTTCAAACTGCACCATGGAACCAAGCTTCCAAGTACCAAGTCACCATAACAGACATCTTCCAACCACTCTTTCTAATCCATCGCTCCCGACTTTGGAATAAAAAGATGCATATATGTTCACATATAGAGGCCGACGATTAATATCTTCCACCATCGGTATTCAGTAACAACTCCTGAATCCCATAATTCTAGAGCTCTTCCATCAAACACATCGGAACCACCAATGAACAAATTCTACTTACCCTAATAAGATGTCAGAACATCTTAAGAGACACCTCAACAGAAGAACTAGCAACTTCTCCTCCAGTTGTTGTAAAACCTCCTCAGCAACATGAATAACCACCGGGTTGTTACCTTCGATCCAGAACATTCATCCAATCCATTAATACCCTTGAGTATGTCTGAGTTGATTGATCTAATCTTCAAAACTCGTCCTTGTTTAACCGCCAGAAAGTATCTCCCAAAGATCTCATCCAGAAACAGACAGGATGCCTGCTCTGATACCAATTGAAATTCTGGCATTGCAGACAGCAGATGTCCTAACACATGTCAAGACATTGTTCTGCATAAACATTTAAACAAGGAACATAACAACATACTGATACCTTGAATATCAGAACTGCAGGAACACAAATGTTATGACATCTGTTTTCTAACATGTTTATCAAGATTAATAACAGAATATGTAAATCTACAGAATGATAAAAGAACACAACAATTGTTAACCCAATTCAGTGCAATTCACCTACATTTGAGGGATACCAATCCAGGAAGAAGACTCCACTATCTGTAGAATTATCATAAAGCTAAACTCCCCCATTTACAACTTTATCTCCTAATCACTACCCAATGAAATCCTTATCAAAGAACACCCTCTTTGATATGACAATCACCACTCACTTCTCTTAATCATAAACTATGATATCTACATCATCTCTGTCAATACAGAAATCTGTAAAGCATACTTGACCAACACGCTAACTTGGATTTGCTTAAAAGCTTCATCCAAGAACAATTCAAGATTCATTACCTAAAGGCTTCTGAATCTGTACAAGTACGTATATCTTCCACAATGTATCAACCGATGTGGAAGATAAGGGTATCAAGAACAATTCAAGATTCATTACCTAAAGGCTTCTGAATGTAACAATTGTAACCTAGTTCTCTTGTGTAAAAATAAGGGTTTAGGGTTTTCAGAGTCATAGACTCTAGGTTTGTATGTCTATGACTCTGAAAACCCTAAACCCTTATTTTTACACAAGAGAACTAGGTTACAATTGTTACATTCAAGGTACATCTACAAACCCTAGAACTAAGTCTTCTTTTATAGTCTTCAGTTGGGCTTCAAATCTTTCCTTGATCAACTGCTGAGCGTGCCTAGGATCTTGGAACAGATTTAAAACATTCTGTTATAACAGTCCAGGATGTCGAGTCTTCAAGTTTAGACATCTTCTTCGACATCTTTGTTCTTTGGCAGAATTCTTCAGCTTTGGTCTTCATGTTGGAACATCTTCTTCAGCACTGAGTTTTACCAAAATCTTGTCCAAATTATTTGAGCCTTCAATATCCCCCTTTTGGAAAATTTTGGCTAAAACTCTTTGTTCCCTAAGACCAGGATGTTCCTAATGTCTTTTCACCCTGAGTGTCGGCTTTGATTAGAGTACTGATGTGACTCCCCCTGAAATAATGAGGTATCTAGAAGTACACATCCACATACACACCCAAGAGATCGGAGACTCCTGAAATTCCTAGGTCTAATTCTTAACTCAAGACACAAGACACAAAAGAGACTGAGGTACGAAACCTTTCTCCCCCTTTTTTGCCAAAAATTGACAAAAAAATGTATCTAGCAAGCTCAGTCACACCACAACCAAGCAACAATTTTGAATAATGCCATGAGAACACATATTAGATTCACATCTTAAGCCAACAGTGACCAAGGCTTTCCTATAAATACCCAAGCGATCTTCATAGGAATTAACGAACCAAGGGTTAATTCAATAAGGTCATTAAGAGCGAATGAGACTTCTCTAACACCGAGAGTGCACCGGCCAAGAATGCTTTGATTGTTTCTCCTATAAAGAACACCGTTCAAGGATTTTGCAAAACCCTAAGAGCATGTTTTGCACGCGCATGTTTTCCACAGTCCAAGGTACACCGTCCATAATGACCCAAATACTTTAAAAATGTGTCCTTAACAATGTCCTGACATCATGTCAGACATTGATGTTGCGGTGAGAATCGGATAACAAGCTATTAATTAAATTTCCGCACAAAACTTTGAAATTCACCACCGAGCTTTGATTTATCCAAAGGAAAGGGTAAAGTTTGAAGAAAACCCTAAGAGGATCCAGGTTCGGGGGTTGGTTATACAAAGGGTGTGAGAGCAAGAGTTGTCTCTACATGTCGTCTCTATGTTTTGATGATAAAAATATGTATTTGTGAAAGAACTATTTTATGTTCTAACGTGTGTTATCATAATCTCAAATCCAACAAGCACCAGCCAGATGTGCGTAATTGATAATATGCAAAGTTACTATGTGTAACACAAGTCACAAGAAGCAAGAACGCTTCTATATCTGATCATGATCAGTCAGATCCAAGGATGCTGATATTGCTGTTGCAATGCTCTTATGGATGCTCTCTGAAAGTGGTTGAGATTCTGAAGATAGCGAAGCTTCTGAAGAAGATAATCTTCTAGAGAACCGAAGTGCTGAAGATTCTCATGACTTGAAGTTCTGAAGGCGGAAGGCTCTGAAGACCAAGTGCAGAAAGACTCTGAAGACTTATGTGTTCTGAAGATTACGGTTCCAAAGGTCAAGTGCTGAAGACTCTGAAGACAGATTCCTAATGGACAAGTTCTGAAGTTTTGGAAGACTTGAAGAAGTAAAGGATAACGTACTTAAAGACAAGTGCTGAAGTTTTGAAGGCTAATTCCTAATGGACGACTTCAAAAAACTGAAGACTTGATGTATTAGATATTCTGTTAAGAAGTCTCTACTCATGTTTCAATTAATTACCATTAGAAGCCTCTGAAGATTTGAGGACAAATGTTACTGTTGTGAGCGACTGTACACAGTGCCCAAGAAGATATATCCCGTCACTTCTCCCACAGTAAAAAGGAGATGTGTCAGTACAGCTAATTATTACACAACATCTCTTTTCTAATAGCCAACAGTATTTCAAACGGCTATATTTCTATTGGGATATTTAAAGAAAGGATTTATCGCTTTTGAGATGTCGATTCCGTAGATCATCAATTGGATGAATCATTTACGAATTGACCAAGTCATTGTGTAAAGATAGCAACAATGATGAGTTCTCGTTGTAACACTTAGAATATCCAAAGTTGTCATCAATTTACACATGGCCATTATTGTTGAAGCTCAAAGATCAAATATACACAACAATAACAAATTGTAACAGAAGTTGTTGATGAAGAAGACAACATTGAAAATCAGTCAAGTCATTAACCACCTTCTCATCAGCGCTACATTGAAGATCTAAAGCAAGGAGTTGTTGCTCAAAGCTTGCTCAGCCAAGAAGATGAAGAAGAAGAAGATCTACAAGATGTCAACAACTGTCAAATCAATATACATCTCTGTAGTTTCTTAAGATAGCAAGGAGCTGTTGCTCACATCTTGCTTGAACACTTGTGTGTTCTTTGTACTTAAACTTAGGAGTAATCTGCTTGTTAAGAAGCATTATTGTAATCTCCTGTTGAACTAATTCTTGGTGAATTAGGATTCCTTGAGTGGTCAGTGTGACTGGAGACTCGAGAAGACAATGGCTGGGTGTCATTGTGGTAAAGCCTGAAATAGGGTCAATAGGCATTATATTCATTGCGATGAATCCCTGAACGTCTAGCTATTGAAATCCTAGCAGTAGATCTTGCGAGATTGGAACCTGTAGGTCAATGTTCGTTATATTCATTAAGTTGAATCCCTAAACGGTTCATTGTGTGTTAGTCACCGGTGTTAGCCCGTGCATCTGTAATCGAGATTGATTATAGTGGATTAAGACCTTGTGTTCAAGGAGAAATCACTTGAGGAGGGTGGACTGGATTAGCCTTGTGGTGAACCAGGATATATCGTGTGTTCTTTACTCTTGTTATGTTTAATGTCTTTGTTTATGTTTCTACATTAAGTATCAGAACCTTACATAAGCAAGTCAGAACCTTGCAGCTTAACTCTGATAAGCTTCCGCACTACAAGTTCTGAGAAATGTATTTTATGTTCAGACTCTTGTTGGTTCTTATGCTTCACGCATAACAAGTATAAATGTAACTTCGCTTGTCAGAGTCTCTCAACGAACTCTAATGGTATCCTAAGTGCTTTAACGATAAGAGCGAAAAGTCATAAAAGAGTGAATACACAATTCAAACCCCCTTTCTTGTGTCTTTCTCGCACCTTCAATTAGTATCAGAGCTCCGGTTCTATTATTGATGGATATCAAACACTTAACAGTGTCAGAAAAAGATCCAGATGCGGTGCGTAGAAATACTCTGGGTGAGATTGAAATCCACTTACAATTTCTGTAATAGTTCAGAAGATGACTGTGTACAAAATTGTAATCAATCTGATTACTTGAGCAAATCACTGATTCTGGAAGTTTTACAGTTATCAAACAACTAAATCTTCCTCATTTAAGCCTTGATGAAGATTGAAGAATCAGTTGATAAGATAAATTCATCAGATAAGAAATAGTATCTGTTGAGTGCTTATCTTGGAAGATACGTGTGGATAAACCACATAGTTGCTCAAAGTTGAATCATCAGAAAACAAGAAGTCTTGTTTGATGAAGATTAATTCTTTATGAATTTTTGAGATGTTTTTAAGAAACGGATTAGGTCCACCCTTGACTTTCTCGTTTAAAGCTCATTCAGAACTTCTTCATGTAAAGAAGAAAGATTGTTGTTCTATGATTTTGAATTTCAGAGTGAAGTCTATTGAAGTCAGAAATCTGAAGAATTCAAACTCTTAGAAATGATTCAACATCTGAATCTTGAATGATCAAGAAGTTAAAATATTTAATGTAGAACTGAATATTGTTTTCTTGGAGAGCTATGCAGAAAACTGATAGAATATTCAGGAAGAAGAATTTCAAAGATTCATCAAGTACTTGATTAAGAATAAAGTCTAAAACTTGATTTAGTTAACTCAGATGTTGGTAGTTCTGATATATTTATGATTCTACCTTAAGATGAATAAGAAGCCATCAATCTGATTACTATCTGATAAGTTTCTCAGAACTTTTTCTTCAAATCCAGAATCAAAAGTTGTTAATCCAAACACTCAAGTCTTCTACTTAAAGTCAAAAGGATTTAAGTTACTGATGTCCTTCAGAGGGAAGAAATCAGTTAACTTTTTCTTGAGAAGTAGATATGCTGCTAATTCTAATAAACTAACCTTGAACTAGTCAGATCAACATTGTGAGATCAAGAAAATATCATGCAAACTGAGTCGTGTTTGATGATATATGTTCTGAACAGGATCTGCATCAATTTGAAGAAACAAGTCAGAAAATGCTATGAGATCAAAATGTCACTTCCGAAGTCATGGAAAGATCTAGGTAAAGAATCTCTGCAAAAAGATTTTTGTATCCCTAAGGTATGGTTTCTTTTATTCTTGATTATTTTTAATAGTAAATTAAATCACTAACTATTTACTAGTATCTCCTTGAGTTTTATAAGAGTAATTAAAAATAAAGTTAGATTCTCAAACATTTATGATTAGACACATTTTCAAGAATTAAATAAACAATTATGATTACATGGTGTCAGCTACTACACTTCTATCCATAGGTATACGTCGATTTAGTCTATCATATGTTCTTTCAACTGACCGCCACAGCTATTCATAGCCTGTCTAGGAAATGATGACCTTGCATGTTCCAAGCTTGATAAATAGCTATCATTCCTTAGTTATCCTCACAACACTATTCCTTTCCTAGAAAGAATCACTACCTGGTAGCTTAGAACTTCTTTCCTTAACTATCCTGCTCAAAATGTCTTCACACAATATCAGAGGAGAAACTGCTGACCTCGAACTCCTAAAGGAATACACTCTAAACCTAAACCATCTACCTCAACTCAACAAAACAAGCATTTTCTCTGAAATTAAATTTCAGAACTGGGAAAACTATTTCTCCATGCTTGATGGACCTATCTTTCCTATGCTAGTGACTGAGTTTTGGGCAAACGCTCGTTCACTAGAATATGATTTTGGCAAGAATGTTATTTTATCTGTGGTTGCTGGTTGTCCGGTCATGATCAACCCTACCATCATTGCAAAAGGCATTGATTATATTGAGGATGGTTTGAATGTGGAAGATCACATTAACAATGTCTGTCTTGACAAACACTTGCATGTGATCTTTGAGACTAAGGGTCATCCCACTCTACCTTGTACCCTAACTCCAATAGCCAAAGACTGGTACAAGCTAATGGTAACCAACCTAAGACCAAGAGAAAGAGGAGGAGGATGGCTTTCTGACAAAGAAAGATTATTTATTTTATTCTTAGTTGCTAGGATCAAAATAAACCTACCCCAGTCCATGTATAATCACCTGAAGGAAGAAATCCATCTGTCCAGGGAAGACACAATCTATCAAATTCCATATTGTAGAGTCATCTCCCACATTCTTGATCTCCAGGGTATAGTTAGTCACTGCAGAAGAAATGGAATGACTGAGAAGATCCTTCCAGAGTTTTGTCAATCTATAACGTTCTTAGTCTAAAATAGGAAGTTAGTCTTTCTTGAATCATATGTTAATTGAAGTTCCTATCTGACTACAGTTATGCTTAAAAACTTAATATATATCCTTTTAATTTATCTCTAAGTTTGATTTACGTATACTTTTGAATGAATGAATTTTGTTATCAGGATGCATTGATCATATAATAACTGAAATAAAATAATAAGTGCCTCTTAAGATTCACACGAAAAGGTTTAGGATTATCTAGAAACCACCAATCCCTAGTAGGTCATAATTAAGTAACGGTTACTTTTGCCACTCATTAGAGTTAAGTCACGACTCTTGATAATCTGTCCACATTAAAGAAATTAATCATTAAACCTCCTTTCCCACGTCACTTAGTGCTTCTAAGAAAAATCAATCGTTGCTCTCTCTCAAATTCTCCACAGAAATTACTCATTCCTCTATAAAAGCATCAAACCCTAAATCAGTAACTCAGCTCTTACACATCTAAATCTTCTGCCTAAAAACCTTCTATTTTCTTCATCCTATCATCTACTACAATGGCATTCGTCTCCCAAAATGCTTCAACTCCCACAACCACACAAATTCTAGTTGACAGCCTCATCGTTATGTCAGAAACAATTGTAAACTTCAACAATCTAAAATCAAATGGATGTGATATTACTCCTTTAATGGAAACTCAAGGATGGAGGAATTATTTCAAGAGGTTGGAAGGACCAACCTACAGTCATCTGGTTAAGGATTTCTGGATCTACGCCAACACATCCAATACCCTCATTGTCTCTTTCATTTTTGGAAGAAAACTCTTCATCTCTGAGAAGACCATTGCAGATCTCTTGATACATGACAATAACGGATTCAGAATCACTAAGAATCTATTTAGTGAGGAAAGAGAGGCTAAGGTTATGTCCTCTATCTTCAAAGAAGTAGTTATAGCTGAGAACCAACCAAATATTCTTAAATCTGATAGATTCACTACAAGTTTGGTTCAGAATTCTACAAGGAAGTGTCTTTCATCATCTTCCTTCAAATCAACTAAATGACACCCAAAAATGTGTCATGTTCCTTCTCCTTAAAGGAATTAAGATACATATTCCTTCAATCATCTTCAAACTCCTCAAGGAAGCCATAAGAAACTCCAGAACTGGTTCTGATCCAGAAATCAAACGTATTCCATACAGAAGACTCATCTCTGACATTTTAGTTGAATCAGGAGTAGTTGATGATATTTTAATCAATGAAGGCAAATCAAGGAAGCTGCTTAAAAGCGCAGGGAAGATTCTCAAGTTTAAGGATCTCAAGAAGGAAGACACCACTCTGGATAATACATCCTTTAGGGAACTAACTCTGACTCCCAGGGTTCCGGTTGAAGGATTTCCAAAATTCGCCACTCACAATCAGGCAGAACTTGGGAACTATCTGAAAATATTTAAGGATGAAGACATCAGTATATGGATTAACATAAAGAATACTACTGATGTACTTCAAGAGCTCTCAGATTGGAAGAAACAGGAAAGGGTTGATGACGAGGAACCTTCTTCAAAAAGATCAAAAACTGTGAATAGCGCATTAACATCCTTCAAGGATAATGTCATATCAAGAATTCAAAGCTTAATAGATGCATCTAGTTCCTGTGTGAACCCCATGGAAATAAGAAATGTCTGGACTGAGTTCCATGAGTGGATCTCATAAGAGATTGTGAAGAACAAGAGGCTGGCAATTACTCAAGCAGAAGAAAAACTGCATGCCTAAAGAACTGATGATTCTGAAAGCTTACTCTCATCTTCTTCATCATCATTAGGCTCTTTTTAGTCTAACCCATAAGAACCTATTTTCATTAAGTCTAAGTCTATGTGTTGGGTACTCTAACTATTTTCATTAAGTTTGTGTTTTTAAAATATCTATGTTTTGATTACCTTGAACTCCTTAGGATTAAGCTCAACCTATACTTTAAATTTTGAAACTATTTTGTGGTTCTGTGTTGAAGTTTCCATCTAATTGTTCATCACTAAAACTGTTCCTTATCCTATCAATCTAAGTATGCTTAATGCTAAAATGCTCTAAACTTTTTGATGATGTTAAAAACTGGGAGAATTATAATATGATTTTGATTGGAAAGAAGAAATCTTAAAGAATGCAAACTCAAACAATGTAATCAATCATATAAAATGCATTACTACTAATGTTTATTGTTTGATGTTTAACCGAGGAACTCTGAACAAGCTCACTAGGCATTCTAAGAACAGGTTAAGAAAGAAGAACTTTGCTAAAAGTTCTTAGGGACTGTTTGTTCATATGATCGAAGTTGTACACTTCGTGAACATGTGTTCAGAATCAGATTTACCCAGTACTGTTTAGAAGTTGAGAACTTTCTGAAATTCAAAGTTTATCGTGATCTCTGTCTCACTTGGTTCAGAAGCTGTAAGCTGTCTGAGAATATGAGATTCAGAACGAAAGAATCAGAAGAAGGAAAACTCTGAAAGCAGACAAGACAAAGTCTACATCTCAAGATGCTCATTCAGAAGAACTGTGCAAATCAGAAGTCAAAGAATTGCCTGAAGATCTGGATTGAAGATCCAAGAAGAAGTAGTTTTGATGTTTACCAAGAACCAATTAAAAAGAAAATAATTTTCTATCAGACTAAATCAACAATTGGTAATCAGGCTCAGTATACATAAAGATTGGTATCAGACTCAGTCTGCAGTAATATCAATCAGAGCAAAGCTGTGAAAGATTGTGAAATACCTTCATTGGTATCAATTTCAGCACACTAAGGGAATACCTTTCAATTGGTATAAGAAGAATACTTCAGTTGGTATCATACTCAACATACTCTGGTATCAGACTCAGCACATAACTTGGTATCAAACTAGAATTAAATCATGTGTACCAGTTTCAGAATCAAGCGATGATTGATCACCAAATTAACCTTCTAATGGTATCAGATAAAAAATCAAGCGTTGATGAACCACTGAGTTGTGACAGTAACAAGGTTCTGAAATGAAGACCTGTGTTCAAAAGTCAAACTCTGAAAAGTCATGATCTACATTGGTGATTAAAAACTTATAATTCTGAATTACAATTCTGAAGATCCCAATATCTGACTTATGGAAATTAGGGGGAGACTACCCAGAAGATTCAATTGCAAAATCTAAAATCTTCACAAAGTCTGAAACTCAAGGGGAGTTTCTCAAGACAGTGTCTGTCTCTGATAAATAACGAGGCAATGTTATTAGATAAGAACTGTTCTGTTTCGTGCTTAAATGAATCTGCTGAAAAGTAGAAATGCTTCAGATGTCTCTGAAGATTATAAGCTCTGATACGACTACAAAGGAACTGAGTTCTGAAGATCTGAAGATGGAAGTTCTGATGAACTAGTCCAGATGCTGAAGACTCTCTATTTCCTTAAAGACAAGATAGAGAAGTAATCCTTTTTTATTATTTGTTCTGGTAACTCAAGTTGTTATTCTGTATGTCTTTGGATCATATAAGATTCTAGATGATCACAGATAAAACTTTGAGGATAACACATTCAGGGGGAGCTGTTGTTCCTGACTCTGAATATGTTTGTTTGGTGATTACCTTGTATAAAAAGTTCAATCAAAATACTTGGTTTTGTCATCATCAAAAAGGGGGAGATTGTGAGAGCAAGACTTGTCTCTACATGTCGTCTCTATGTTTTGATGGTAACAATACGCATTTGTGAAACAACGATTTTATGTTCTAACATGTGTTGTGTGCAGATCATAATCATAGAAGTTATCAGATCCAACAAGCACCAGCCAGATGTGCGTAATTGATAATATGCGAAGTTACTATGTGTAACACAAGTCGCAAGAAGCAAGAACGCTTCTGTATCTGATCATGATCAGTCAGATCCAAGGATGGTGATATTGCTGTTGCAATGCTCTTATGGATGCTCTCTAAAAGTGGTTGAGATTTTGAAGATAACGAAGCTTCTGAAGAAGATAATCTTCTGGAGAACCGAAGTGCTGAAGATTCTCATGATTTGAAGTTCTGAAGGCGGAAGGCTCTGAAGACCAAGTGCAGAAAGACTCTGAAGACTTATGTGTTCTGAAGATTACTGTTCCAAAGGTCAAGTGCTGAAGACTCTAAAGACAGATTCCTAATGGACAAGTTCTGAAGTTTCAGAAGACTTGAAGAAGTAAAGGATAACATACTTAAAGACAAGTGCTGAAGTTCTGAAGGCTGATTCCTAATGGACGACTTCAAAAGACTGAAGACTTGACGTATCCGATATCTTATTAAGAAGTCTCTACTCATGCTTCAATTAATTACCATCAGAAGCCTCTGAAGATTTGAAGACAAATGTTACCGTTGTGAGCGACTGTACACAGTGCCCAAGAAGATATATCCCGTCACTTCTCCCATAGTAAAAAGGAGATGTGTCAGTACAACTAATTATTACACAACGTCTCTTTTCTAATAGCCAACAGTATTTCAAATGGCTATATTTCTATTGGGCTATTTAAAGAAATGAGTTCTCGCTTCTGAGATGCCGATTCCGTAGATCATCAATTGGATGAATCATTTACGAATTGACCAATTCATTATGTGAAGATAGCAACAACGATGAGTTCTCGTTGTAACACTTAGAATATCCAAAGTTGTCATCAATTTACACATGGCCATTGTTGTTGAAGCTCAAAGATCAAATCAACATAACAAAAACAAATTGTAACAGAAGCTGTTGATGAAGAAGACAAAATTGAAAATCAGTCAAGTCATCAACCACCTTCTCGTCAGCGCTACATTGAAGATTTGAAGCAAGGAGTTGTTGCTCAAAGCCTGCTCAACCAAGAAGACGAAGAAGAAGAAGATCTACAAGATGTCAATAACTGTCAAATCAACATACATCTCTGTAGTTTCTTAAGATAGCAAGGAGCTGTTGCTCACATCTTACTTGAACACTTGTGTGTTCTTTATACTTAAACTTAGGAGCAATCTGCTTGTTAAGAAGCATTATTGTAATCTCCTAAAGGCCTGTTGAACTAATTCTTGGTGAATTAGGATTCTTTGAGTGGTAAATGTGACCGGACTCTCAAGAAGACAATGGCTGGGTGTCATTGTGGTAAAGCCTGAAATAGGGTCAGTAGGCATTATATTCATTGCGATGAATCCCTGAACATCTAGCTGTTGAAATCCTAGCAGTAGATCTTACGAGATTGGAACCTGCAGGTCAATATTTGTTATATTCATTGAGTTGAATCCCTGAACGGTTCATTGTGTGTTAGTCACCGGCGTTAGCCCGTGCATCTGTAATCGAGATTGATTATAGTGGATTAAGACCTTGTGTTCAAGGCAAAATCACCTGAGGAGGGTGGACTGGATTAGCCTTGTGGTGAACCAGGATATATCATGTATTCTTTACTCTTATTATGTTTAATGTATTTGTTTATGTTTCTACATTGAGTATCAGAACCTTACATAAGCAAGTCAGAACCTTGCAGCTTAACTCTGATAAGCTTCTGCACTGCAAGTTTTGAGAAATGTATTTTATGTTCAGACTCTTGTTGGTTCTTATGCTTCATGCATAACAAGTCTGAATGTAATTTCGCTTGCCAGAGTCTCTCAACGAACTCTGATGTTATCCTAAGTGCTTTAACGATAAGAAGCGAAAAGTCATAAAAGAGTGAATACAAAATTCAAACCCCCATTTCTTGTGTCTTTCTCGCACCTTCAAAGGGAAGGTATTAGCACCCTAAGTATCAGTAGTACTCTACAGGAACCTCTTGTTTGTGTTTGTGTTTTGTTATGTTTGCTTGCTAAGATATATCTATGCTAATGGTAAAGGTAAATATCAGGTATGTACACTAAGTTTGCTCGCCAAGACGTCGCATCTTGTGCCTACGAATCTGACTAAAGAATCAGAGCAACCGTAGTTCACCAAACTAAGGGTGAGAAAAGAACCATTGACTATGGCCAAAGTTCCAAGGGGAATGAGTATGAGCTCATGTAGAGTTTAAGATACTCTCTAAGTCTAAGTTATGATGGTAAAGTGAATACTCAAGGTGATGAGTCCCACATAGAGTCCAAGAACTCTAACTTAATTCTAAGTTATGATTGGATGGCTATGAGGCCAAGGTGCTAATGAGCTATCTATGGCCATGAGGTCAATAGAGAGACTTTGACTACGAGGTCAAAGGGGGATGGCTATGAGGCCAAGAGTGAAGGGCTATGACTATGAGGTCAAAGCTTTACCTATGACTATGAGGTCAAGGTTGAAGAGATTACCCTATGACTATGAGGTCAAGGTTGAAGAGATTACTCTATGACTATGAGGTCAAGAGGGGATCCTATGACTATGAGGTCAAGGAAAAGGGATGCCTATGACTATGAGGTCAAGGTAGTAATGAGCTTTCTATGACTTTGAGGTCAATAGAAAGACTTTCCTTTGGAAGGAAGGGGAAGAATAACATCTTGTAAACAAGAGTTAGAGTGAGGTTGAAATATAATGAAACATATGAGTTCAAGAATTCCAAAACAGTAAGCATTAATCAACATATGAAATAAACTTTCAAGTAGGAACATAGCAAACAACAAGGATAAGTGGTCATATAAATATGCCAAGTATGGCAGAGAAAGCATTCTCACAGTTTGAAAACAAAGACATTTAGAGTCATGCAACTTAGCAACAGAGGTCAAAAAAATACAGACAACATTCTCATGATAAGGTTTTGTTCAAAGTCAGGAAATAATTTTCAAACAAAGCCTCACGAGTTACAGAATACTCTAAAGAAAATCTTTTAACGTCTTTAAGAAAAATAGTTGATTTTATTTACAGAAAAGTCTGAGACTTAAAAAAGAAGTTATGCATATTTTTATTGTATTGAAATCCTTAGAAAATAAAACATTTGTGAGATAAAACAAGTGGAATAAAAAAAGAAAAAGAAAAAAAAGAAAAAGGAATTGCACAGTGTGGCACCCGCCACACTAAACTACATGGCAGGTGCCACTAGTGGGCTTTTTATGTGGCCAACACTGTGGCAGGCGCCATAGTGCCCTCCTACTAGTGGCTTGCGCCACTCTCACCCATGGCAGGCGCCATAGTGCCCTCCTACTAGTGGCTTGCACCACTCTCACCCATGGCAGGCGCCATGTGGCTTTTTTGTGGTGTGTGTTATATATTTCTTTTTTGGTGTGTTAATGGTGTGGCGGGCGCCACACAAGTATGTTATTTTTTTAGCCTGGCGAGTGCCACTATAACTTTTTCTTGTTCAGTTTTTTTTATTCAAACACGAATCCAGTTCATGATTTATTAAACAAACCCATACATTTATGATTTATGATTTGAAACATTTATCACATAATCAGACAATAACAAGATAATAAATATGATAACATGATAACAGTATTAGGAAAATATGAAGCAAAATGATCATGGTATTTCAAAAACAGAGTGAAACAGAGTGTGATACCTAGTGGAGAAAGTTCGTTGCTTCTTCACAGGTACAGGTTTCTGGAAATGGTGGATGAGCTTCCTCTCCTTCAAAGAACAACTGCTACAGAGTTAACTCTTTTTTCCTTTAGTTTCCCAGAAAGAATCACAAGTTACTGGTGGTTAGGATATTGTGTGTTTATGTTGGTTTGAAGTGTTTATAGAGGGAATGAAAGTGGTGAATTCCTTGCAAGTTTTTTGGAGATTACTTGTAGGATTATGGAAGGGAGAAGTGGAGAGATTTTGAGAAAGTTTTCTTGTATTTTTCTCTGTGTTTTTGTGTGTTGAACAAAGGAGAAGTGGTCTCCTTTTATAGGCAAAACAATTTGGTCCGTGCCTTGGAGATACGGTGGACAAATGATTTATCCATAGGAGAAAAATTAGGGTTTGTATGGCACTTCCTTCAGCCTTTGAACTCAGTCAACCTTGGAGATCACTATGCTTCATTTGCTGAGCAATGCAGCAGAGGATATGGTGCAGGTCTGTTACTTTCATCCTTCAATATTCATTCCAAAAACTCTTTTTATTGTATCACGAGAGAGAAAGTGAAAAGAGGTAATAGTTGGAATTGAGGATTACGGATTCCTGAGCATGAATACAGATTTTTTATTCTGAGCCATTTTATTTCATTAATCTAATATGGTGTCCATGAACCCTTTTGGCTATGTCAGGAGAGAGTGAGCTCAAAGAGGTAGTGTTTAGTGACTTCACAAAAATTGCCTTACAAGCAAGGTATCTTCAGATTTTTCAAACAATAACAAGAGGCACATGAAATGAATTAAATGCACAATGCCTTATTACTTAACCATACATGAACACCACTTTAAATTCTCAACTTTATGACCTTTGATTCAAATGAAAAACTTTTGGACCCAATGGAATTTTGAAATAAATCACATGTCCATGAAAAAAAGAAAATGTCACAGGAACAAACTTAGGAAATTCTAAGTTACAAAATTTAATTCTTCCATGACACCAATTTTTGAGATTTTGCACCTTGGTGAATATTTATCCAAACGAAAAATTCTTGCACTCAAGAGAAAGTTTTTCAAGACTCATAGGTGGAATCCAAGGATGTTCATTAACACATGGAATTATGTCTCAAGACTTGGGATCACACTTTGCTTGACATGAAAGGCAATGGTTGACTTGTCTTGATAAAACACTTGATTTCTTGTTGAAAAAATACTTCTTGGATGCATGTAGATTCAAATGGTTGCATTTGGGGCCAAAAGATGTCTTAGGAAGACCTTGTCCTCTTTATGTAAACCCTATCTTCCATAATAAAAATAAACAACTTGTAAAATGAAATGGTTAGTTAACAATGCACACATGATTGAGATCTAAATGTAAGTGCAAGATAATATGGCATCTAAGGGGTAAAATTTGGGGTACAACAGTTGCCCCTATTTGAATAGCTTTACCGGATGGCACGAGGAATGAAAATCCTCGGGTCATCAAGGTGAAAGGTATTTAAATATAGCAAACCGAAATTTTTTCCCTTAGATGGAATGTAGATGCTAAGGACAGGCAACACACATGCATATACTGACATGCCATGGACTCTAGTATGATGATATGATGTCATGATAGTGCAAAAATGCAGACAAAATAGGACACCAGAGATAAAGAGCAAACCACCACAGGCGGGCGTTGCTGGGGAAGGATGAAGGTTAGTATCCATGAGGAAAACTCACTGGGGATACAAGCTAACTGACAACAGAGACTCACTGGGGATACTCTGAGGAAATACTGGGGATAGAAAAGTAAATGAGGGAAACCCTACAGGTCCTTACTGGAGATAAGAGCCAGAGAGGAGTTCTCTACTGGGAAAAGATCCGAGGAGATGGACGACAGGTTCATATGTAACCGGACGACACTAGGGAAATAAAGACACATTCTTACTGGGCATGAAACCAGAAAGAAGACATGATCTCCACTGGGGATCAGTTTAAAATAAAAGGATAGACATTCGCTAAAAGATTTTCTGGGGATTTCTTATGCTGGAGAGTTCAAACGGGATCTTCAAGAAAAGCCAGAAAAGACAGAGATAAACTCTTGCGCGCCAGATAAAAAGATGACTTGACTTTAGCTGGGAACAAGGTTAATGAACCATTAATGATTGGACTTGGAATGTAACACGCCAGTAAACACTGGACTCATAGCATGAATAATACTAGCAAACACCAATTTGAGTTGGACAAGATACCAGTTTGAGTTAGTTGAGATGGATACCAGAATGAGCTGGATTTTGAATACCAATATGAGTTGGTCTTTGAATGCCAGTATGAGCTGGATACCTGTATGAGCTGGATTTTTGGCTACCAGTATGAGCTGGATTTTGGATACTAGTATGAGCTGGATTTTGGATACCAGTATGAGCTGGATTTTGGATACCGGTATGAGCTAGATTTTGGATACCAGTATGAGCTGGATTTTGGATACCAGTATGAGCTGGATTTAAGGGTACTAGTATGAGCTGGATTTGAATGATACCAGTATGAGTTGGATTTGAAATACTAGTATGAGCTGGATTTAGATTACCAGTATGAGCTGGATTCTGGATACCAGTATGAGCTAGATTTTGACTACCAGTATGAGCTTGATTTTGACTACCAGTATGAGCTGGATTTTGGTTACCAATATGAGCTGGATTTTAGGTTCATATCTGACCTGGTTTCAAACTTCGGGTTCATATCTGACATGAGGTTTATAAATAAATGCCAGCAATTACTGGACTTAAGGTTCCCAGATAAGGAAACTAAATATTAGACAGGTTAAAACCAGGGTTGCAGGTTAAACTTCCTGGGGAATAAAGGATAAAGAGTCAAAATCTGGCGCACGCAGGTAAAGATCGGATGTAAACACGACATAGACAAAAAGTCCACAAACCAGCAAAATAGAGGTTTCAAAAGATAAAGACCCCACATGCAAAACACACACATGCAAAGATGTACAATGCCCTGGTATGATGCGAATGTTTAATGATATGCGAGAGACAACAGACTGGGGAAAAGTGAGCGAAAGGATGACACGTCCACTGTAAGGAGTCACACTGAAATCTGAAGATAATCAGTCTTGGAGCCAATCCAGGAATGTCCTTATTTCACTGGGGAAATAAAATTTCACATTTTCAACAAACATCTGTGAAGATACGGGGGAGAATCCCTTTGTATCGTAGCATCTGGTCATTACTGAGATGTTCTAACTCAGGGAAGTATTTATCAATCTTTCTTCAATGACAAGCTTACACCAGATGATTTATCAGTGTTTTCGTCACAACCAGAGTTTTTGAGGGAAGCAATTGATTTCATTGTATCGTCCCTAATGCCAAAGCAAAATTTATATTTCCATTGTGTTTTCTCAAAAGATTTTTCAAAATATTTTCCGCTTTCAAAACCGTTATTAATGAATAAGTGACGTTTTGCATAACAAGGAAAATAAAAGAGCAATGATAAATATCAAACAAAGAATGGCTCAAAAATCTGATTTCATTAGAATGGTAACTTGCCAATAGCGAAGTTCCATGGAACATTACAATTGAAAAAATGGCAATTTGGGAAAAGGTTACATCATATTCAATGACCACTACCCTACTTAATGACTAAGAGTCCTAAAATCTTTGCTGCTAATATGGACAAATGAAACCTGAACTTCTTCATGAATTCCTGGATGTAGGTGACAGCCCTGTCTGACACAGTGAAATGCCTTTGTCCCTAACTTTTGCCTGGACTGCCCTTTCGGGTTTTCAGTCCACCGGGACGCTCTTTTTTGCCTAGGCTGCCCTTTCGGGTTTTCAACCTAGCGAGCTCTTTCTTTTTATTTGATCCCTAACTTTTGCCTGAGTCTCCTTCATAGGTTATGACCCACCGGGATACCCTTTTCTTTCCTAAGACGCCATTTCTGGTCTTCGACTTAGCGGGCTTTTTTAGGCGTAGTATTTCTGTACTGAGTCAGTGTTCACAGGGTGTGCGAGTTGTTCACCATCCATCACTGTGAGGAATAAGGAGCCTCCTAAGAACACAGTTTTTACCACAAATGGACCCTCATAGTTAGGTGCCCATTTTCCTCGAGCATCCCTTTGAGATGGCAATATTTTTTTGAGTACAAGTTCTCCTTCTCGAAATTCTCGAACACGAACCTTCTTGTCGAATGCCCTCTTCATTCTCTTCTGATACAAATACCCATGACACATAGCGGTCAGTCGCTTCTCGTCAATGAGATTCAGTTGGTCATATCCCTCCTGGACTCATTCTGCTTCATCAAGCTTGGTCTCCATCAGGATTCTCAAAGACGGTATCTCTACTTCAATGGGGAGAACCACATCCATTCCATATACCAGAGAAAAGGGAGTTGCCCCTGTCGAAGTTCGAACCGAAGTTCTGTATCCGTGCAAGGCAAATGGTAACATTTTATGCCAATCCTTATAAGTCTTGACCATCTTCTGCATGATTTTCTTGATGTTTTTGTTTACAGCTTCGACAGCTCCATTCATCTTGGGACGATAGGGTGAAGAGTTGTGATGCTCAATCTTGAAATTGTCACACAACTCTTTCATCGTCTTGTTATTCAGATTTGTCCCATTGTCGGTTATGATTCTGTTAGGGGTTCCATAACGACAGATGATATTATTCTTGATAAAACGGGCAACCACTTGCTTGGTCACATTTGCATAAGAAGCAGCTTCAACCCACTTGGTGAAATAGTCAATGGCCACTAGAATGAAACGATGACCATTAGAAGCTTTCGGCTCAATAGCTCCAATCATGTTAATGCCCCACATAGAGAAAGGGCAAGGAGATGACAATACATTCAGCAAGGTCGGAGGAATATGCATCTTATCAGCATAGATCTGGCACTTATGACATTTTCTGGCGTACTGGATACAGTCAGCCTCCATAGTCAACCAATAATACCCAGCCCTTAAGATCTTTTTAACCATAGCATGCCCATTAGCGTGAGTACCAAAGGCTCCTTCATGGATGTCGTGAATCAACATGTCTGCTTCTCGTTTATCAACACATCTTAGCTGGACCATGTCGTGATTCCTCTTGTAAAGCACATTATTGCTGAGGAAGAATTTGGATGACAACCTCTGCAAGGTTTTCTTATCAAGACTGGAAGCATTGGCAAGATATTCTTGAGTCTTCAAATAATTCATGATGTCGTGAAACCATGGTTTACCATCTATCTCCTCTTCAACTGACTGGCAGTAGGCTGGTTCGGTCTTGCGCTCGATGCTGATGAGCGGTGCTTCATTGACAAAATTAACCCTCCACATTGAGGCTAACATGGCTAAAGAGTCAGCTATGTGGTTCTCCGAGCGAGGAACATGACGGAAAGTAATCTCATCAAAGTATTTGATCATTTCTGCAATATAAGCACGGTATGGGATCAGTTTCTCATCTTTAATTTCCCATTCACCCTTGACTTGATAGATAACCAAGGCAGAATCACCCATGACTTCTAGAATCTTGATTCTGAGATCAATTGCAGCTTCTAAACCTAAGATACAAGCTTCATATTCATCAACATTGTTTGTGCATCCAAAGTCTAATCTTGCTGTGAAAGGAGTGTAACCACCATCGGGGTTTATCAGCACAACACCCACGCCATGTCCTTTGTAGTTGGACGAACCGTCAAACATCATTTTCCATCTAGAACTGGGTTCAGGGCCTTCCTCGGGGCCTGGCTCTTCGCAATCTTTTACCACCGTGATATCCTCATCAGGGAAATCAAACTTGAGAGGCTCATAATTTTCAACAGGCAGATCTGTAAGGTACTTGGATAAAACACTTCCCTTGATAGCCTTCTGAGCAACATATTGAATATCATATTCTGACAACAACATGTGCCAACGAGCAAGTCTTCTTGTTTGAGCAGGTTTCTCAAAGATATACTTTATTGGATCCATTTTCGAGATCAATAAAGTTGTATGACATATTAAATACTGCCTTAAACGTCTGGCGGCCCATGCTAAAGCATAACAGGTCTTCTCAAACACTGAATAACGACTTTCACTATCAGTGAACTTCTTGCTCAGGTAATAGATGGCATGCTCTTTGCGACCAGTTTCATCATGTTGGCCTAAGACACAACCCATGGATCTTTCTAACACAGTCATGTACATGAAAAGAGGTCTTCCAGGAATAGGAGGAACCAAAATAGGCGGTTCTTGTAGGTAGTTCTTGAGTTTTTCAAAGGCTTGTTGGCAATCAGAATTCCACTCTATGGTCTGATCTTTGCGGAGCAATTTGAAAATTGGTTAACAAGTAGGAGTCATGTTGGAGATGAATCTGGAGATGTAGTTCAAACGGCCCAGAAATACTCTTACTTGAGATTCAGCCTGCAGAGCTGGCATCTCTTGAATAGCTCGTACTTTATCAGGATCTACCTTGATTCCTCGTTGGCTGACAATGAAGCCAAGCAGCTTTCCTGATCTAACACCAAAAGTACATTTGGCAGGATTTAACTTCAGCTGGTATTTCCAAAGCCTCTTGAATAACTTCAGAAGATGGTCCAAATGTTCCTCCTCACTCTGAGATTTAGCAATCATATCATCCACATATACTTCAATTTCTTTATGGATCATATCATGAAATAAAGTCACCATAGCTCTTTGATAAGTTGCCCCTGCGTTTTTCAAATAGAAGGGCATGACTTTGTAGCAATAGGTTCCCCATGGAGTGATGAATGTAGTTTTATCCATGTCGACCGGATCCATTCTGATCAGATTGTAGCCAGAGAAACCATCCATAAATTAGAAGACTACAAATCGAGCCGTATTGTCCACAAGAGTGTCGATATGCGGTAGAGGGAAATCGTCCTTAGGACTGGCTTTGTTGAGATCCCTGTAATCTACGCACATTCGCACCTTACCATTCTTCTTCATTACTGGCACAATGTTGGCTACCCATTCGGGATACTTTGAAACTGCCAAGAAACCTGCATCCAGTTGCCTTTTAACCTCATCTCTAATCTTAAGAGCCATGTCAGGTCTACTTCTACGAAGCTTCTGTTTCACCGGTGGGCACTCAAGTTTGAGCAGTAGCTTATGAACTACGATATCTGTATCCAAGCCAGGCATATCCTGATAAGACCAAGCAAACACATCCACATATTCTTCCAAAAGCAGTACTAGCCGTTGTCTGATTTCTGCCCCAAGTGTTGCCCCAACCTTGACCTCTTTCTTCCTTTCTTCGGTACCAAGATTGATGATGTCAACCTGTTCCTCATGCGGTTGAAGGTCCGTGTATTGATACTCACACATTTCTACCAAATCATCAGGAACCTCATACTCCTCCTCATCCTCAGCTTGATAAATAGGCGAATCAAAGTCAATAGTGAGGGTAGGGTCATTGAATACAAAGGGTTTGGGATTTATTCATCATGATGGAGGGATTTATTTTATTAAAATGCACAAAAATGAATGCAAGAGAAAAAAAATGTTTTTGTAGTTTTGAAAAGATTGCCATTTTTCCTTTATAAGCAAAAAGAGTAAAATAAAGACAAAGAATTTAACAAAACAATCACTTTCATTGATTAATAAGATTTAAAAGCGGTGGCCCATACAAAATATTCCAATAGCCTCGGGCAAGGCTACGGAATTGAAAACATCAACAAAAGCAAACAAATTACTCTGGCATATGGTACAAAGTAGGGATCTCAATGGCCTCCCAATTACTCAAAGTGGCATCACACTGAAAAACCAAATGGCTGATGTCTTCGTCTTCAGCATCTTCAATGATGGCATGGACTTGGTGTCCTTCACTGACAAACATCTCTTGAATTATCTTCAGTCTTCCCATTGTTGGAACAGCTTTCTCCTCAAGAGTTGGTTTGTAACCCAACCTTTGGTACTTTTCTCTTTCTTAGACTTTGACAACTTTGCCCCGGCCTTCTGGTATACCTTTTTGTAGGGCAGATTGAATGCTTGTGAAGGAAGCAAAAGATGGACAGTTGGAGGCCACTGGTTCGTTATCATCAATCATAACAGCATTTGCTATCTCAAGAGCTTGGAAAGAAGTTTCCAAAGTGTCTTCATTAGCTTCAATATAACGGAAATAGGACAAATTTCCGAGCATCAGGTCTTCCTTACGATGTATGATAACCAATTTCTCTTCTGCTACAAATTTCATTTTTTGATGCAAAGTTGATGTCACGGCGCCGACCTCGTGGATCCAAGGTCTACCCAACAAAGAGCTGTAAGCAGGGTTGATGTCCAAGACTTGGAAAATGATGTTGAACACTTGAGGACCAATCAAAATGGGCAATTCCATCTCTCCCATCACCGATCTTCTGGAGCCATCGAAACCTTTAACAACAAGTGAAGTGGGTCTCATCACAGCTCCTCAGTAAGACAGCTTTTCAAGGGTTCTTTTGGGTAGAACATTCAAAGACGAACCAGTATCCACAAGAACCCTGGCCAACGTATCCTCTTGACATTTCACTGACACATGTAAGGCAAGGTTATGATTCCTACCTGCTCGAGGCAACTCCTCGTCACTGAAACTGAGCGTGTTGCAGGCTGTAATGTTAGCAATGACATGGTCGAATTGTCCAGCGGTAATATCTTGGGCCACATGTGCTTGGGCCAGTATCTTCTACAAAGCTGCTCTGTGGACAGGTGAATTCACTAGTAGAGACAAGATTGAAATCTTGGACAGAGTCTGATGAAGCTGATCTACCACCTTGTAATCACTCCTCTTAATGATTCTTAGGAACTCATCATCTTCTTCCTTATTAATTACCTCCTTTCCTTTCTCCTTAGGGGGTACGGGAACAGCGGTCTCCTTGGGTATAGTTTCTTTGAATAAAAGAGTGTAAACTCTGCCGCTTCGGGTTATTTTTCCCTTTCTAACTATGTTTGTCACATCTTTAGTAGTTCCCACCTCATTCCTTGGAACTACTTCTTCAACAGCGGTTCCCACCTCATTCCTTGGAACCACTTCTTCGCGTCTTTTGTTACCCATAATGTTCTCATAGATCCACGGCACGGCCTTTGTGCCTCTGAACCTGAATGGAATAGGTTGTTGGATGTTGTATGGCTTTTGGTGATTGACAGTGAAAGCACTAACAGACTCAGAGTTGTTGAAAACCGGTACAAGCTTATTGAACACAGAAACCATAGAACCAGACCCAGGCATATTGAACATAAGAACCTGCTCTCTTGAATTTGGTAGGGTAAACAGCGGCTCGATTACTGCAATTTCATCCTTCTTTCCTTTACTAAACACTTGTAGAAATCCTTCGTTAATCAAACCTTGAATGTCATCTTGGATCAGTTGACAACCCTTGATACCGCCATTACACTCCTTGCAATTACTATGACAAGCTTTGACCAACCCAGCTTCGAACAACTTAGCATGGAAGATCTTCATAGGAGTTCGTATCTTTGATGTGTCCATTAATAACACTTCATTGTTCTCGTCTTCAATAGCATTGGTGGCTCCATGTGTGGGCAATGGATTGCTTTTCACATTCGGCTGATTATCCGCAAAAGACAAGATCTTCTTTTCTACCAAACCTTTTACCAAATACTTCAAAGCAAGGCAACCCTCCAAATCATGACCAGCTGCCCCTTGATGATAGGCACAAGTAACATTCGAATTGTCGAACATCACGGATTTCTCTGAGGGTGGGCCCATAGGTCTAGTAACAATCAACCTTTGTTGAACCAGAGAAGGATACAATTCAGTGTAAGTCATAGGTATGGATGTGAATGAAGGTTTTCCTCCTTGTCTTCTGTAAGAAGTATTCTGCTGAGGAGCTTGCTGTCTCTATTGTTGATATTGTTGGGTATTTGGCATCTGCTGATAAGCTGGTTGTTGATAAACCGGCGTCTGTTGTGCCGCTTGGTGATTGAAGGTAGGTGTTACAGCTGCTATATAAGGTTGTTGAGCATAGTCCATAGGGTAGATCGGTTGTTGAGTGAAGTTTGGAACCGACTGTTGTTGGTAGATCGGCTGTTTCCACTTAGGGTTCTTTTTCTTTCTTGTCATGATGGCATTGGTTTCTCCCTCTTTCTTCTTGTGGAAGTGGCTAGGAGCTTTCTTGGTATTGATGCCAGTCAAACTGCTCGAAGAACTGATTACCTTTCCACTCTTCAACCCCGCTTCCACTTTTACGCCAACTGCAACAATATCAGCGAAATTAGCACTGACACTGCTGATCATTCTTTCATAAAACTCCGGCTTTACCGTATTTACAAACCAATCGACCAACTGCTTCTCAGAAAAGGGTGGTTCAACTTGAGATGCTGTCTCTCTCCATCACTGTGCATATTCTTTAAAAGACTCAGTATTGTTGCTCTGGGTCATGCTTAATAACTGCCTATGATCGGGCGCCAGATCCATGTTGTACTAGTAATGCTTTACGAAAGCATCAGTCATATCCTGGAAACAACGGATCTGGGACTGGTCCAGACTTAAGTACCTTTTAGCAGCAGCCCCCTTTAAACTGTCTTGAAAATAATGGATCATCAATTTGTCATTCTTCATGTAGGCAGCCATTCTTCGATAATACATAATCAGGTGCGATCTGGGACACGTTGCACCCGAGTATAAGTCAAAATTTGGCAACTTGAACTTGGGTTGAATCACCAAGTCTGAGACCAAACACATGTCTTTAGCATCAGTACTAAATACATTGCTTCCTTCCATCGCTTTCATCTTTCTCTGAATTGTCTCGACACTTTCTCTCAACCTTTCGTGTCGATCATCCCCTTCTTCTGACATATCAATGTAATCATAAACCGGAGGAGGATTCTGAAAAACTAGGTGTACCTGTGTTTGCACTGTTGCTGGAGCAAAGGTGGGAACAACTTGTAGAGTTTCATTAACCAAAGGAATCGTTTGCTGAGTAGACATGGGATCTGTAGCCCGTATGAAATCAAAAGGAATGCCTAAAGTGGGGTTCGCAGTAGGGATAACAGGAGGTTCCACCGTTGTAGTGATGATCTCTGAGACCACAGTGGCCTGGGTGTCCATCTTTGCTTTCATGACGTTAATAGCTTCTAAGATTTGCCCCATCCCTCCTCGTATCTCATTCAATTCATTGTTAACTCTATCCATTTCTCCGTATACTTCTGACATCCTATGTCAAGCTTGGGCTCGAGTGTTGTAGCTGTGTCGAGGATTCAGTGTGACGATTCTGGAGAGAACATGGTGACATGAGATAAAGACAAGGAAAAAAGCACATGCTATGACATGATGCAAATGAAGATGCAACTGCAAATGCAGGCTAAACTATCAAGAAACCAAAGAGATTTTGCAAACAATGTAGACAATGGAATCCTTATCAAAATAAAATTCTTCATTTAGAAATCTTGCAAATATTATAACTGGAGTAGTACATCTTCATGATCCAATTACATAAGCAGAAATATAGCAACAACAAAAGGAAACAGCAACAACAAAGGAAATAACAATAACATCAAAGGAACAACAACATCAAGGGAAGCTAAGGTTTGGATCCATTAGTTGATGACCCTTCTCCTACATTAATTTTTCTCACCAGTTCACTGATACGCTCCCTAGTCTTCTCCCTTGCAAGAAACGATTCTCCTAAAGCTTCCACCATCCTCTGCCTTGCTTTCGTGGATGACTCATGGCGCGGAAATGGCTTTCTCATCACAAGATCTATGTCTCGAGACCACTGCAAGTGAGCCTCAGTGACAGGGCATTCAGCAGTCCATAGTTGTCTGTTGATTCGGCGCCAAGCGCGCTCAAATTGGATCTTCAACTCAAACCCTTCTTCTTCCCCGAGATACATCATCTGCATATCATCATTATTTAGAATTCCCCCCTTTAGATGGCCTAGTTGGTGATGGTAAGGAAAGGGTTGTAATTGATGCAACCGTTCCTCCCCATAAGAGGTACATTGGGGCAGTCCCCACAGTTATGGATCACGATGATTCCTTCATCAGTTGAGTCATACCATTCGATGTCAGTGTGTTTCAATTCCATCAGCTTCTTAGACCAAATCTTACTACTTTCAACCTCCCAAAATGCTGACGTCTTCGGCAAGTAGGAAATAAACCACTTATAGAAAAGAGCCACACAAAAAATGACTGGCCCACCATTTCTCGTATACCTTGTCTGAACAGCATGGTAGACATCGGCCAAAAGTGTTGTAACCGTATTGTTAAGCATGAAGATTTGGATGGCCTGAACATCCACAAAGTACTTTGCATTTGGAAATAAGAAAAGCGAAAGTCGATGCTAAAAGTGCAGTATTCCCTCTATTTTTGTAGTAAAGAGCCTTCTCAAATAAGAATTGGGCGGGCAGTCTGCACCTTCCTCCTTTGTTAGTCAGCTGAGCTTGAATATCAGACAATCTGATCCTCGTTGCTCTTGCGATGTCTTTGGCAGAGAGCATGTCCTCAATTCCAGAAAAGGGAGGAGAATTTTTTATAGGAACCCCCATTAGAGCGGAGAATTCCTCCAAAGTCGGCACCAGCTGGTATTCTGGGAACACAAAGTAGCGATAGGCGGGGTGATACAGCTGGACCAGAATCTCGAGTGGTCCTTCAGTTACTTGGACTTTCCTCAGCGAAAGGAGCTTCCCATATCTATCAATGAAAGCTGATAGGTCCTCAATCATGTCTCCCATCCACTATAGTCGCTCCAACTCGGGAAGTTCAAAGAAATACGGCTAGACTCTTTTTCCTGCAGCGTCCATTTCTACAAAGTCTGCAAAACGGGGTTAGTACCTTGAAAGTTTAGCAAGGAATGCAAGATGCAATGGAAAGTTTCATGGAATTCAGAAACTTGCAGAATATCAAAAGATATCAAAAGACCTCATTCTCATTAATAAAAGATGAATTACAAAAGTTAATACATTTCCAAGAGTCTTAAACATAATGCTAAAAAGTCCTAAGGGTATTCTCCTAGGAGTCTCATGTTGAGCCTTCTGATTTCCTTCTCCATCGGATCCCTTTCCATGACGAGGTTGTCGACGATGGATTTCCATGCAGTAGGCTGAGGGTTAGAGGAACTTGGATCTTCATGGATTTTTCTCTTCTTGCATTAAAGCAACTCTTCATTCTTGGCATGTAGTTGTTTTTGGAGCTCTAAGTTCTCCTCAACAACCACCTCGTATTTGAGCTTCCAGGCTTCTCCTGACTGTTGGGCTTAGTTCAAAGAAATCTCCAGCTCTTCTTCCTTTAACATAAAATACAGAACAGGCTCTTTCTTCAAAGCAATTGGTTCTTGCCTAGTGTACGGCATCCTCAACTCAATAGCTCTTCTTCGGACCCATTGGAGATAGGGCTTTAAGGACACACATTTAGGTTTTCCCAAGGAACTTCTTCCTCTCTTGTGCCTGCTACCCCAAGCACTTAAGATCAGCTTCTTCTACTCTTCATTTTTGTCATATTCTTCAAAGAAGATGTTTTCCAAATGGATACTAAGAGGTTTATCACTTAAGGGTACCCTAACTGTCGACGAGCCAACACGGGGTTGTAGCTGATTCCTCCTTTGATACCAAGAAGAGGTACATTGCCAAAGTTTTCGCAACTATCTATGATCAGTATTCGATCGTACACGCGCTTGTACCAATCAATGTCTGAATGAGAAAGAGCCATAATCTTTTTAGACCACCACCCCTTCTTGAGATCCCAGAATGCACCTGCCTCCGGTAGATGTGAAACAAACCATCTATACAACACAAGGACACAACAAGTGATTTGCCCTCCACCATGGGCATTCCTCGAATGGTCTGAGTGATAAGCCTCAGCAAGCAAAGTAGGTACAAGATTTTTCTTTAAGAAGATCTTAATTGCATTCAGGTCCATAAAGTTGTCAATGTTTGGGAACAAGAAGAGCCCATAGATGAGCAATGCAAAAATGACTTCGAAAGCATCCCTATTCGAATGCTTAGCATAGTACTGGGCTTTTTCAAACAAAAACTTAGCAATCAATCCAAAAATTCCTCCCTTGTAAGTCAAGTTGTTTTTGATGTCAACAACCTCCAAGTGAGTCTTCTTAGCTATTTCTTCTTCTTTAGGATTTCTCTCGAAGATAGGAAACGGGGACTCATCCTTAATAGGCAAACCGATTATCTGAGAATACTCTTCGAGGGTAGGCAAGAGTTGATAATCAGGGAAAATGAAGTAATGATACTTTGGATCATAAAACTGAAGTAAAGTAGAGAGGAGTCCTTCATCAACATCCTTCCTCAACAAGGTCCACAACTTCCCATATCTGTCTTTGAATCCCTCGGGGTCAGTTAGCAAATCTCTCAATCTCTTTAGGCCATCCAATTTTGTACTCTTGAAAGTGTATTTCACAGTATTCCTTCTTGAACTGTCCATGATATCCCTATGATATTCATAAAAAGAAGGTCTGAGTTCCATGAAATTGGCATGACATGAATGCTTATGATGTATGAATGAAAAAGCACACACAAAGATGCACACATATTCACAAATGTACACAAGCAAAAGGGTCTAGGCTTAGGTTATGAGCATGGAGCCATGGTTTACCCTTCCCATTGGTATGTACTATTGGTTTATCAACTGTAGAACAGGGTTCTAAGAAGTTCCCGGAGTCGACAACCCATCTTTCGGATTTTATCGATTTCCCGAATGACTCGGTAGTTAATAAAATTCTCAAGAGAATCTCATCTGAGTGTAGTATCGCATAGCAACCAATTCGGGAATAGACTCCCTCATAGTCCTCGCACTACATCCTAAAAAGGCCAAGTGGGGTTTGGAGAGAACTACGGTTCTCAGTATCGATGACACCTATGTCGAGAGTAACTCGTTTTCACGAATAGACTCGTTCAACATGACTAGACTCTCGAAAGGGCCTAAACTGAGTGATGGTGTCTCAAGTCAACTTTTTCGTGAATTGACTCCCTCAAAGCCTCCTTGAATATACCATCGTCTTGTAATAAGTGCACTCAAGTCTGGGTTAGGACTTATCTCACCACTCAATATCACCATGCCAGCAGAAGAACCCAAGTAAGTATACAAACATGTACAGATATATACAAATATACAAGCAAAACATATAACAATACAAGCATAAATAAGGTGGGCTTAACCCTCAAAATTTTTCCCAGTAAAGTCGCCATTTCTGTTGCGGTGAGAATCGGATAACAAGCTATTAATTAACTTGCATCACAAAACTTTGAAATTCACCACCGAGCTTTGATTTATCCAAAGGAAATGGTAAAGTTCGAAGAAAACCCTAAGAGGATCTAGGTTCGGGGGTTGGTTATACAAAGGAAAGGTATTAGCTCCCTAAGTATCTGTAGTACTATATAGGAACCTCTTGTTTGTGTTTGTGTTATGTTATGTTTGCTTGCTAAGATATATCTATGCTAATGGTAAAGGTAAAGACCTAGGTATGTACACTAAGTTTGCTCGCCAAGACGTCACATCTTGTGCCTACGTATTAGACTAAAGAATCAGAGCAACCGTAGTTCACCTAACTAAGGGTGAGAGAAGAACCATTGACTATGGCCAAAGTTCCAAGGGGAATGAGTATGAGCTCATGTAGAGTTTAAGAAACTCTCTAAGTCTAAGTTATGGTGGTGAAGTGAATACTCAAGGTGATGAGTCCCACATAGAGTCCAAGAACTCTAACTTAATTCTAAGTTGTGATTGGATGGCTATGAGGCCAAGGTGCTAATGAGCTATCTATGACCATGAGGTCAATAGAGAGACTTTGACTATGAGGTCAAAGGGGGATGGCTATGAGGCCAAAAGTGAAGGGCTATGACTATGAGGTCAAAGCTTTACCTATGACTATGAGGTCAAGGTTGAAGAGATTACTCTATGACTATGAGGTCAAGAGGGGATCCTATGACTATGAGGTCAAGGAAAAGGGATGCGTATGACTATGACATCAAGGTAGTAATGAGCTTTCTATGACTTTGAGGTCAATAGAAATACTTTTCTTTGGAAGTAAGGGGGAGAATAACATCTTGTAAACAAAAGTTACAATGAGGTTGAAATATAATGAAACATATGAGTTCAAGAATTCCAAAACAATAAGCATTAATCAACATATGAAATAAACTTTCAAGTAGGAACATAGCAAACAACAAGGATAAGTGGTCATATAAATATGCCAAGTATGGCAGAGAAAGCATTCTCACAGTTTGAAAACAAAGACATTTAGAGTCATGCAACTTAGCAACAGAGGTCAAAAAAATACAGACAACATTCTCATGATAAGGTTTTGTTCAAAGCCAGGAAACAATTTTCAAACAAAACCTCACAAGTTACAGAATACTCTAAAGATAATTTTTTAACGTCTTTAAGAAAAATAGTTGATTTTATTTACAGAAAAGTCTGAGACTTAAAAAAGAAATTATGCATATTTTTATTGTATTGAAATCCTTAGAAAATAAAATATTTGTGAGATAAAACAAGTGGAATAAAAAATGAAAAAGAAAAAAAAGAAAAAGGAATTGCACAGTGTGGCACCCGCCCCACTAAACTACATCGCAGGTGCCACTAGTGGGCTTTTTATGTGGCCATTGTAACACCCCCTTTCTATACCCCCAAATAATCACATAATCATTTAGGCACATATTAAAAATTCCGTCAGAGTATAATTATAAACATAGTATAAAAGAGGTATGTCACATTATACATGAAATTAAAACATTTAACACCTGCTCAACAATTGATATGCAACAGTGGGGTAACTTTGCAACAGAGGAACTTAGTCCTTACACCCATATCTCAATATTTAGAATAAAAGCGGAAAATCTAAACATTGAATAACATCAAACATGTATACATATATATATATATCATCAAGTATTATCCACCAACATAATTCATGTTTACATAAACATGAATCAACAAGATACATGTACAAATGTATCACAAAAAAATCATATACATCCTAGCTACCCGGTGCTACATATCAGAGCCGACCGACCAAAAGAATGAAGACACGCTTCACAAAAAGACCACCAGCATACCTACTCTGCAATGCCTCATAGAGCATCATAAAACAGCAGAAGGGTGAGAAATATTATCATAATAACCATGCATATAATTATATATCTTAGCATAAGCATACACATATTCTACATTCTCACCACAATTCATCACAACTCACTCATATACATCATAATGTATATATATACAAAATCAAGCATATTCATCATGCATACTTTCACAATTCTTATCATTCCACATAAACATACATATTCATGTTTATTCATCAATGCACAATTATAAAGATGATAAATGCAAATCATAGAGACCGACTCACGACTCTATGCAAATGCAATGCGGTACCGACTCAATCATCTCAAGTTCACTTAGGAACTTATTGGAACCATCGCTCGTTACCAATGTAACTCCTCGTCGGGCCTACGATGTTCACCCATTGCTCACACCTCACATAGGCACACAATGTTTATGGATTGCTCACACCTCACATAGGCATACAATCCGATTGCTCACACCTCACCTAGGCACACAATCGTTTGTAATCATCGCTCACACCTCACATAGGCACACGACGTTACAACGGATTCTCATTAGAATCACTCAACACAAGAATGTACATCATTATGCTTCGCATACAAAATGACTCAAGGCATTCTTGAAATGCATACATATTCACAATATATTCATGCATTCATCTCATACAATCACATACAATCTATATACATTCACATCAATGCACTATTGTATGATTCACATCCAAAACACACAATAAAATATCATACATCCATCACCAATGCGTATCAATCATGAACAATATTTTATCACATATACTCACGGCATACAATAGCACACAAGCTATACGTTACATATCAAAAGTATATAGCATGATAACACATCATTCGCACGCCAATACGACGGTAAAAATCCGACAACCCGACTATTTTTCAAAAACATGAATTAATTAAATCATATTTTACCTTCCAAACCATTTTTAATAGAAATAACTTTTCACTAGCTTTCCAACGCTTCAAACGGGGGTCCAAACGGACTTACGGTTCAAAAGTTACGATCGAAACAATTTTGAAAGAAAAACCTACAGCAGGGCTGACACGGCCACCCGTGTTGTGGGACAGGGCCCGTGTCACTCAAAATCCCAAATTTCAATTTTTTTTTCGCGCTTCCACCCTCCCTAGACAGTAGGCTGACACGGCCACCCGTGTTGTGTGACACGGGCCGTGTCAGGGCCCAGAAATTGCATTTTTCATCGTCGGAAGCCTTCCGGACCTCCGATTTCGATTCCGTAAAAAGTTGTGATCTCAAAATTTAACATACTACAATATTTTCACTATTAAAAATCCATCCCACACATTTTTCATTTTTGACATATTTTAAAACATAATTTTATCAATAAATTCACACCCCAAAACTCAATCAACACCTATGGAAACATACCAACAAGTATCCCAACTCCAAACTCATTTTTACACCAATAGATAACATGCATATCAATACCCAAACCTCAAACAACATCAACAACACATTTATGCATACAAAATCATGTTTTGATCATCATTCACAACATTTTCTACATTTAGGGTTTATACAAAAACTCATAAAAATCAACAACAACAACAACACAATCATACATAATGATATACATTGATGAGATAATAAGATTTCACACCCTTACCCGGATTCCAAGCTTGCTAGATGATTGTTCTTGAAGGTTTTCTAGGTTTTTCCAAGTTTTCTCCTCTTTTCTCTTCTTCCTCTTTCTTTCTCTTCTTTCTCTCTCTATTTCTCTTTTCTTTCTCTTTCTCTCCTATTTCTTCTTCTCATCTCTTTTTCTTTTCTATTTCTTTTCCTACTTTCTTTTTTTTCTCATTTTCTTTTCTTATTTTCTACTCAAATTCAATTAATTCATTTTCTCACATAATTCTACACCTAATCACTTTTCTACCAATTTTACTAAATTTCTCGCATAATTCTATTTCCACTAAATTTTTAACTTACCATTAATTGAGAAATGTCCAAAATACCCTCCATTCTAATTTCCCCGAAAACTCTAAAAAACGGTAAAATATCATAACATGTCAACATAGCATATTAACACACCAATTTCACAAATAAAATAATTTATCACTCAATTTAAATAAAAGATTCAACAAAATGGGAATAATCGGAATCGGGGCGTTACAACTCTCCCCCACTTTAGAAATTTTCGTCCTCGAAAATATTACCTGATTCAAACAACTCCGGATACGACTCTCGCATCCTACTCTCTAGTTCCCAAGTCATATTGCCTTCCGCAGCGCCTCCCCACGCTATTTTCACAAGCACAATATCCTTGCCTCTTAGCTTCTTAACTTCACGGTCCAAAATCCTAATCGGTAAAGCTTCAACCGTAAGGTTATCTCTCACTTCAACCTCGTCCATAGGAATAACATGTGACGGATCCGAAACATACTTCCGAAGTTGCGAAACATGGAATACATCATGCAAATTTGAAAGATTCGGAGGCAACGCCACACGGTAAGCCACAACACCAACTCGTGCAGAAATCTGATACGG
Organism: Lathyrus tuberosus; assembly: GCA_022829125.1. NCBI lineage: Eukaryota > Viridiplantae > Streptophyta > Magnoliopsida > Fabales > Fabaceae > Lathyrus > Lathyrus tuberosus. The sequence goes on along the minus strand of JALAZF010000082.1, from coordinate 6,862,050 downwards.
ACCAATAAAACGAGAAGTCAACTTCTTCGACTTCAAAGCACGACCCACACCCGTAACCGGCGTAACTCTCAAAAACACAGGGTCGCCTTCTTGAAACTCAAGATCTTTCCTTCTCTTGTCATGATAGCTCTTTTGTCTACTTTGAGAAGCTTTCATCTTCTCATGAATAAACTTCACTTTCTCCGTCGTTTGTTGTACCATCTCCGGTCCAACTATCGTCCTCTCACCGGTTTCATGCCAACACAAAGGTGTTCAACATCTCTGACCATACAAAGCCTCAAATGGTACCATACTTATACTTGAATGAAAACTGTTATTGTAGGTGAACTCAATCAATGCCAAATAACTATCCCAAGCACCACCTTGCTCGAGCACACAAGCACGTAATAAATCCTCCAACGATTGAATTGTCCTCTCGGTTTGACCATCCGTTTGCAGATGATAAGCCGAACTCAATTTTAGCTTAGAACCCAAAGCCTTTTGTAAACTCTCCCAAAACCTCGATGTGAATCTAGGATCTCTATCCGATACAATACTCTTTGGAACTCCATGTAACTTCACAACCGCAAGAACATAAATCTCGACTAACTTCTCCAAAGGATAACTAATATCAATTGGAATGAAGTGAGCAGATTTAGTAAGCCTATCAACGATTACCCAAATAGCATTATGACCTCTTTGCGTATTCGGCAATCCCGTAACAAAATCCATCGATATACTATCCCATTTCCACTCCGGAATGTCGAACGGTTGCATCAATCCACTAGGCTTTTGATGTTCCACCTTAGACTTTTGACAAGTTAAGCACGCATACACAAATTGAGCCACATCCCTCTTTAATCCGGATCACCAAAAGATTTTCTTCAAATCTTGATACATTTTATTCGCTCCCGGATGAATACTTAAGTTACTTCGATGTCCTTCTTCCAATATCATCTTTTTCAACTCCGCATCATCGGGAATACAAATACGATCACGGAATCTCAAAACTCCAAAATTATCAACCTTGAAATCCTCATTCTCATTCATCATCACATCAACGAACTACAAATCCAACTTTTTCTTTTCACATACGGTTGCAAGAAAATCATTCGTAACATGTAGCATACCAAGTCTCACACTTCTCGGCGTCACTTCACAAACCAAACTCAAGTCTCCAAAATTCTCCAAAAGTTCCCATTCTCTCATCATCAATGCGGACATATGTAACGACTTCCGACTCAAAGCATCGGCCACCACGTTTGCCTTACCCGGATGGTAACTCAAACCAAAATCATAATCCTTCAAAAGCTCTAACCACCTTCTTTGTCTCGTGTTCAATTCTTTTTGATCAAATAAATATTTCAAGCTCTTGTGATCACTAAAAACTTCAAATCTTGCACCATAAAGATAGTGCCTCCAAATTTTCAAAACAAACACCACGGCCGCTAACTCCAAGTCATGTGTAGGATAATTCTTTTCATGCACTCTCAATTGTCTTAAAGCATAAGCCACAATTTTTCCATCTTGCATCAAAACGCCACCTAAACCAGTCAATGAAGCATCACAATACACAACAAATGGTTCCATCGGATTTGGCAAAATCAAGATCAGAGTCGTTGTTAACCTTCTTTTTAGCTCATTGAAACTCTCTTCACAATGAATATCCAAAATGAAAGCCTTTCCTTTACAAGTCAATTGCGTTAACGGAAGTGCAAACTTCGAAAATCCCTCAATAAACCTCCGATAATAACCCGCCAAGCCTAAAAAGCTTCGAATCTCCATAACCGACCTAGGAGCCTCCCATTGCATCACCGCATCAATCTTGGATCGATCAACACTAATACCACTACCGGAAATAACATGTCCAAGAAAACTTACTTCCGACAACCAAAATTCACATTTCTACAACTTAGCATACAATTGTTTCTCTTTCAAAATTTGTAACACAATCCTCAAATGCTCTTCATGCTCCTCTTGAGACTTAGAGTAAATCAAAATATCGTCGATGAACACAACCACAAAACGATCTAACTGTTCATGAAAAATATGATTCATGTATTCCATAAACACACCCGGCGCATTAGAAACCCCGAATGGCATCACGGAATATTCGTAATGGCCATACTGTGTCCTAAAGGTCGTCTTTGGAATATCCTCTTCTTTCACACGAATCTGGTGATATCCCGATCTCAAATCAATCTTGCTAAAAACACGCGCACCAACCAATTGGCCCATCAAATCATCAATCCTTGGAGGCAGGTACTTGTTCTTAATTGTCACCTTGTTCAATTGTCGATAATCAATGCATAACCGCATACTCTCATCCTTCTTCTTTACCAACAATACCGGAGCACCCCAAGGAGAAACACTTGGTCTTACAAATCTCTTGTCCAACAAGTCATTCAATTGCTTCTTCAATTCTACTAACTCCGATGCTGACATACGATACGGTGCCATCGAAACCGGTCTAGTACCCGGAACTAGATCAATAGAAAACTCAACTTCTCTTTCGGGCGGTACATCCGTAATATCCTCCGGAAACACTTCTGGAAAATCACACACCACTGGGAACACATCGAGCTCCACTTTACTCTCCACCGACAATGATGCAAACAAACCGAACAATTGAGCTTCGTCCGCTAAAAGTTTCTTCAACTCTTTAGTGGATAGGAAACTCCCATCTTCATCATCTTCCAAAGAAGGAAACCTCACTAACTTGTGATAGCAATCTATATGAACTCGATTAACTTGCAACCAGTTCATACCCAAGATTACGTCCAATCCCTCCAACGATAAACACACTAAATCCATAATGAAGTCTTTACCATACATGGTCAAAGGACAACTTACACACATCAAAGATGTAGTTACCGACCCTGAAGCAGGAGTCTGAATAACCATCTCACCACCCCAAGAAGTCATAAACAAATTCAAACGCTTAGCGCACTCATGAGAAATGAATAAATGAGTCGCTCCCGTATCAATAATAGCAACTAAAGGCATACTATTAATAAAGCATGTACCTTTAATCAAACGGTCTGCACTAGTAGTGTCCGTCCCCGCTAATGCAAACACCTTTCCGCCCGCTTGAGCTTGTTTCGGCTTAGTACACTTAGTACTAATGTGACCCACTTCTCCACAATTATAGCACTTCACCATATTCCTTCTACAATCGGTAGTAGCATGCCCAAGGCCTCCACAGTTAGAACATTTCACCACTGTCTTCCCACACTCAAATGATTAATGACCCATCTCACCACACTTGTAACACTTAACGGAACCGGAACCTCCTCCTCCAGATTTCTTCTCAAAGTTTCCCCTATGCTTGCCCTTATCAACGGGTGTCACATAAGGTCCACTTCTAGCTTGTTGCTTTCCCTTCCTCTCATTCAAACTTTTGTAATGTGTAGAACGAGCCTTGCTATCTTCCTCGAAGATTCTACAACATTCCGTCAAATCCGTAAACCTTCTTATCCTTTGATATCCCACAGCTTGTTTAATCTCGGGACGCAAACCATTCTCATAATTAATACACTTTGAGAACTCAGCAGTAATTGCAGCATAGTGAGGATGGAATTGAACCAACTCCACAAACTTAGCAGTATAGTCCACCACGGACATACTATCTTGTTTCAGTTCAAGGAACTCCATCTCCTTCTTCCCTTTCACACTTTCAGGGTAATACTTCCTCAAGAACTCGGTACGAAATAAATCCCAAGTTATCTCTTCATCATCCACCTCAAGAACTTGACGCATACCGACCCACCAATCGTCGGCTTCTTCCTTCAGCATGTGAGACCCAAGCCTCACCTTATTCTCCTCCGCACAGCCCATGACTCTGAAGATCCTTTCAATCTCTTTCAACCAGATTTGAGCACCATCGGGATCAAATCTTCCTTTGAAGACCGGTGGTTGATTCTTCCTGAACTCGTCATTAGCATTCACGTTCGGCGCACCTTGCACCGCCCTAGCCATTGCTTCCAAAGCAGCAGCCATCGCATTGTCGTTTCTACCAGCCATATTCCGGTCATTCCCAAAAATGACAACAAGGTTAAACAATAGTTCAACCATCACAACAACAAGACAGACACAACTGACTCAACACTGGCTCTGATACCACTTAATGTAACACCCCCTTTCTATACCCCCAAATAATCACATAATCATTTAGGCACATATTAAAAATTCTGTCAGAGTATAATTATAAACATAGTATAAAAGAGGTATGTCACATTATACATGAAATTAAAACATTCAACACCTGCTGAACAATTGATATGCAACAGTGGGGTAACTTTGCAACAGAGGAACTTAGTCCTTACACCCACATCTCAATATTTAGAATAAAAGTGGAAAATCTAAACATTGAATAACATCAAACATATATATATATATATATATATATATATATATATATATATATATATATATATATATATATATATATATATATATATATATATATATATCATCAAGTATTATCCACCAACATAATTCATGTTTACATAAACATTCATCAACAAGATACATGTACAAATGTATCACAAAAAAAATCATATACATCCTACCTACCCGGTGCTACATATCAGAGCCGACCGACCAAAAGAATGAAGACACGCTTCACAAAAAGACCACCAGCATACCTACTCTGCAATGCCTCATAGAGCATCATAAAACAGCAGAAGGGTGAGAAATATTATCATAATAACAACGCATATAATTATATATCTTAGCATAAGAATACACATATTCTACATTCTCACCACAATTCATCACAACTCACTCATATACATCATAATGTATATATATATACAAAACCAAGCATATTCATCATGCATACTTTCACAATTCTTATCATTCCATATAAACATACATATTCATGTTTATTCATCAATGCACAATTATAAAGATGATAAATGCAAATCATAGAGACCGACTCACAACTCTATGCAAATGCAATGCGGGTACCGACTCAATCATCTCAAGTTCACTTAGAAACTTATTGGAACCATCGCTCGTTACCAATGTAACTCCCCGTCGGGCCTATGATGTTCACCCATTGCTCACACCCCACATAGGCACACAATGTTTATGGATTGCTCACACCTCACATAGGCACACAATCTGATTGCTCACACCTCACCTAGGCACACAATCGTTTGTAATCATCGCTCACACCTCACATAGGCACACGACGTTACAACAGATTCTCATTAGAATCACTCAACACAAAAATGTACATCATTATGCTTCGCATACAAAATGACTCAAGACATTATTGAAATGCATACATATTCACAATATATTCATGCATTCATCTCATACAATCACATACAATCTATATACATTCACATCAATGCACTATTGTATGATTCACATCCAAAACACACATTCAAATATCATACATCCATCACCAATGTGTATCAATCATGCACAACATTTTATCACATATACTCACGCCATACAATAGCACACAAGCTATACGTTACATATCAAAAGCATATAGCATGATAACACATCATTCGCACGCCAATACGACGGTAAAAATCCGACAACCTGACTATTTTTCAAAAACACGAATTAATTAAATCATATTTTACCTTTCAAACCATTTTTAATAGAAAGAACTTTTCACTAGCTTTCCAACGCTTCAAACGGGGGTCCAAACGGACTTAAGGTTCAAAAGTTACGATCGAAACTATTTTGAAAGAAAAACCTACAGCAGGGCTGACATGGCCACCCGTGTTGTGGGACACGGCCCGTGTCACTAAAAATCCCAAATTTCACTTTTTTTTTCGCATTTCCACCCTCCTTAGACAGTAGGCTGACACGGCCACCCGTGTTGTGTGACACGGGCCGTGTCAGGGCCCAGAAATTGCATTTTTCATCGTCGGAAGCCTTCCGGACCTCCGATTTCGATTCCGTAAAAAGATGTGATCTCAGAATTTAACATACTACAATATTTTCACTATTAAAAAGCCATCCCACACATTTTTCATTTTTGACATATTTTAAAACATAATTTTATCAATAAATTCACACCCCAAAACTCAATCAACACCTATGGAAACATACCAACAAGTATCCCAACTCCAAACTCATTTTTACACCAATAGATAACATCCATATCAGTACCCAAACCTCAAACAACATCAACAACACATTTATGCATACAAAATCATGTTTTGATCATCATTCACAACATTTTCTACATTTAGGGTTTATACAAAAACTCATAAAAATCAACAACAACAACAACACAATCATACATAATGATATACATTGATGAGATAATAAGATTTCACACCCTTACCCGGATTCCAAGCTTGCTAGATAATTGTTCTTGATGGTTTTCTAGGTTTTTCCAAGTTTTCTCCTCTTTTCTCTTCTTCCTCTTTCTTTCTCTTCTTTCTCTCTCTATTTCTCTTTTCTTTCTCTTTCTCTCCTATTTCTTCTTCTTATCTCTTTTTCTTTTCTATTTCTTTTCCTACTTTCTTTTTATTCTCATTTTCTTTTCTTATTTTCTACTCAAATTCAATTAATTCATTTTCTCACATAATTCTACACTTAATCACTTTTCTATCAATTTTACTAAATTTCTCATATAATTCTATTTCCACTAAATTTCTAACTTACCATTAATTGAGAAATGTCCAAAAACCCTCCATTCTAATTTCCCTGAAAACTCTCAAAAACGGTAAAATATCATAACATGTCAACATAGCATATTAACACACCAATTTCACAAATAAAATAATTTATCACTCAATTTAAATAAAAGACTCAACAAAATGGGAATAATCAGAATCGGGGTGTTACAACTCTCCCCCACTTTAGAACACTTGTCTTGATAAAACACTTGATTTCTTGTTGAAAAAAGACTTCTTGGATGCATGTAGATTCAAATGGTTGCATTTGGGGCCAAAAGATGTCATAGGAAGACCTTCTCCTCTTTATGTAAACCCTATCTTCCACAATAAAAATAAACAACTTGTAAAATAAAGTGGTTAGTTAACAATGCACACATGATTGAGATCTAAATGTAAGTGCAAGATAATATGGCATCTAAGGAGTAAAATTTGGGGTACAACAATTGTCTACCAGAAACTTCTGTATTGATCAATATCCTCACATCCTGCAACTTCAGTAAAATGTCAGAACATCCTTTTTGACATCCCATAATCATAGTTTGCTTGTCCTCCAAATAATCTTCATTCTGAACTGCACCCTTGCAGTAATACATCTTAGATCAAGACGCAACTCCCCCTATCTAGGATAACCAGTGCTCCTTCAATGAACACTTATGTAGATGAATGGAAAACATAAGACGCATCTTCATGTCTTCAAGAGCGCACCCTCTGCTCAACCCACCTGCTGAACACAATCATCAACTGCACTTATTACTTTTTATGACAAGAACCAATAATCACTCACACATGAACACCATCATGCTTCCCGTGAGATCACATTAGGATCCACATCCTAAATTAACAAACTCTTGGATTGAGATCAAAGCTCCATTGATCCCTCTATTCTTGAACCTATCTATACACCACACGAATTCCTCTTAAATTCTCATGTATAGACCTCCATGTTCCTTGAGATGAAACCCAATTGATCTGGAATGCTCCACATTCTTCAAAGAGATACCTTACCTCTTAGTTTTTTATCTTCTTAACGGTGTCAGATATCGTATACATGCTCTAGAACTTCTCAGCCCTTTTGCTGCACAAGCACCAAACTGAACCACTTCTAGCATGTCTCATTCACATTAGTCTTCCAAGACAATCCTTTACCCATCATTCTCCCGTATGATAAGATAAATACGTCTTAGAAAAGATGTGAGTGTCAAGTTCTACACTCAGAACTTAGCATCCTACTCCAAGGATAACCAACCCAGAAAATGTTCTAACATCAGTTAGGACATCCTTCTCATATCACAGACCCCAATCAACATAGTTCTTGATATGCTCCACCATTGGAATTACTATCTGTATAGTAATCCAACTGAAGATCTTCAAACAACACTGCGCCACCAGCTTGATACACTACTACAAAACGCGTAATCAACGACGCCATGCTCACAACGCTTCATCCCTACACCGTTATGACATATCTAAACTAAGGCGCAGTTGTATTTTATTTGTTTATTGAATAAAACTTATCTGTATATAGCAACGGTTGATAAACCAACTGTGGTGATTATCTGTATATAACAACGGTTGATAAATCAACTGTAGTGATACCTTCAAGCTTTCATGTGTTCGAACCTCAGCGTATTCATATATATTATTCCTTTTATGTTAAAGCGCGCATTTACTTTTTTATTTACTTCTAATTAAAAAAATTAAAAGTTATGACTACGGTTGTTTATATACACCGTTGTGATATATTTTGTATGTTTTTTAAAATTTTTAATTCTAAAAATAACTCTGGCGCTTTAATATGAAATTTCATTATGCAAATAATATATCATAACGGTGTAAACTCTTGACCGTTGCAGTAGTGTTTCAATAGTCTCCAAACTAGGTAGTCTCATTGTCTCTTCAGTATCCTTATTTCGATTCCATTAAAAATAGAAACCAGACGAAACGTTACACGATTTCAACCCTAAACCCTAACCTTCAATACTGTGAAACAATACACGATTCCACCAAATCTTGCATCATCAGTATCCATTTGTTGTCATTTTCGTCATCATCGTCACGATAGTGAAGAAAATAGAAGATTACGCACATACCAACACTGTTGTCATCATCGTCACCATCGTTGTCGTAAGGAAGGAAGACAACAACAACACCAACACCAACATCGTTTACTTCGTCGTCACGTTTAGGGTACGTAAAATATTTTCCCCATGCATCTACAGTAAACTCTTTTGCCATTGTTGTTCATGTTGTTGTTGTTATTTTTGAACTTAGATGTCGACCTTGTCGAGTTCTTCATCAGAAACCAGCGAAGAAACTCAAACAAATGAAAGGTTAGCCAATGAAACTCAAACAACTGAAAGTCAAATGAAAAGATCACAAAGAGGTGTCACAATGATGCCCCAGTTCACATCAGTCTGCAACTCATCTGGTGCAAAAATTCCGATCGAGTTTGATTCGCACTACAGATTAGTGGATTGTCCATATTATGCTACTTTTAGGAGTTATATTGCGTTCCTTGCACGTAGCAAAGTCAGTATACTGATTGATGATTGGAGAGAAGTGGATGGTAATGTCAAAGACAACTTATGGACAGACGTTAAGGTATTTCATACTATAATTTTCATATATTTGATATCACTACCTATAGTTTCTAATTCATACTTATATATTGATTTAATGTAGTTGAATTTTGAGTTTACCGATGACTCAAAATTGAAAAGAAAGTGGATAACTTATGCCGGTGTTCGTTGGAGGGGATTTAAGTCACGGCTCACGGCTGACTACATTACGAAGCCTAAGAGCGGTCTTCAACCTCCATGGATTCGGTATAGTTTTTTATCGAAGAAGGTGTGGCACAAGTTTGCGAAGAAACGCCGTTCTGAGGAATTCAAGGTTAGTACTAGTAGTCTTATGTAACCTATAATGTTATGCTAATGAGTTATAGATACTAATCATACACATTTTTCACTATGTTAATAACAGGCTAAAAGTGAAGTGGGAATTCAGAACAAGGCGAAAAACATGTACCCCCATAGATTGTCTCGTGGGGGTTACAGGAAACTTGAGAAGAGGATCCTGCAGGAAAAACTACAAGAAGAAGGAGATGGTGACATTCCATCTCCACCTTCAAGACATGAGAAATGGAAGAGGGCTCGATTAAGACCTAATGGAGAGTACACCTCTGAGGCTTCAAGACTAGTTGCTGAGAAAATTGTAAGTATATGTTTTGTTTAAATGTGTTTGCTTATGTAAATTGCTCATGATGAGTTGTTATTTAAATGTGTTTGCTTATGTAATTAAGTTGCTCATGTTGTGTAGGATAACTTGGTTGTGGCGGCCCGTGAAGGCACATTTTTTCCGGAAGCACGACATGACATATTAGTCGAAGCTATCGGAACAACTGAGCATGGAGGCCGTGTCCGTGGTGTTGGAGATGGTGTTGGCTTGAGGTCATACTTTGGATCTCAAAGAAGAAGCACCGAAACCGCTGAATTTCTTGCTCAACGACAAAATATTGATAATGTTGAGAAGTAATTGGCGGAGCAAAGGAGGCTGTTTGAGGAGGAGAGGGAAAAAAGGGAGAAAGAAGTGGAAAGGTTACAAGAGATGTATTCGGTATGTGTCGTAAATCGCGCTTATTTTTGTATGATATATATTATATGTTCTAATTGAATATATTGTGTTTTTTTTTTGTTTTATGTTCTAATTGAATGTTATGATGTAGAGATTAAGTGAAAGTCTCAAACAACGAACTAATGAAGATCGTCGTTGCGTTGGTGAAGATCAAACTCCAAGTAGAAGTGTTGTAAATCACGCTTCTACAAAAGGGAGTAATTGTATAGCCCCCCACCCGTAGATAACCGCAATGGGATATTGGACCCTAGTCCAAATGAAATAACAAGTTTATACTACTACATTTCAACAACAGACCTTGCGCAGCCCCTCACGCTAGAACATTGCCCACAATTGGATTTAGTGTATTACACTCCTGAAGATGTGAGGGATTTTCTCGCAGAATATAAGTGGCTTGACTTATCTATTTTGCAAGTTTGGTGCACGTAAGTATATAGTCGAATATACATGTCATTATAGAACATTATAATTTTTTGTATTTTCTCCCTTAATTTATTCATTTTCTTTGACCATTTAGGTACATTCATCGTGTTTGTATAGAATTGAATAAATCAAGTACATATGGAATCTTGGACCCAAGTTTTATTGCTTGGGCATATAATGATAAAACTATCAGAGAAAAGTACTTGAAAAGCCGGCTAAATGACGGAGGAAAAGAATGTTACCTTGTACCATTCCTATGTAGGTTAGTATTGTTGTAATTTATTTCTATATTCTATATTTAGTTTTATTTTAGTAACAACTAATATATATATATATATATATATATATATATATATATATATATATATATATATATATTCTCGTGTTCATTCAGTGGTCATTGGCAATTGATCGTAATATCGTTTAGGACAAATACGGTGACATTACTGTGTTCCTTGCACGATCTACTCCACAAACCAATGAAAGATCTTGTATTAACGTAAGTGTCTTTGTTTAATATCATTTTCTTTGGCATTAATTGTAATTAGTTTATCATGTAATATGTTTAATTCAATTTTCAATGTGCAGTATTGTGGAGCAAGTTAATATATTGAGGAATGTTAGAAAAAAGCCCACATACCTTGCTCCTAAAGTAAGTGGCCCGATTACCTGTTTATTTCATTTACATTCATGCATGTGTGGTTGTATTCATGTTTTTATATTCATGTAATTTGTAGACGAGGAAACAACGCGGGAGTTACGAGTGTGGGTATTTTATTATGAAACATATGTTAAACATCGTCCTTGCCGGCACTGTTGATTCATGGGATACAGTAATATATGCCATAAAATGTTTACATATATTAATATATAAGTTGACTATTGAATTATTATCATGCATGATGTATCTTCAATTTTTTGCTCTTATGTAGATGTTTAACGACGAAACCCCATTCCCCCTTGAGGACTTTGTGGTTCTTCGTAAACGTTGGGCGTATATCCACAATCAGCTTAAGGGTTCTGCTCCTGTTGTATGATATATCAGCAACATTTTTTTATGCACATATTTTTTGCTTTTGATGCACATAATGTGAACAATAGTTTTGGCTTTCGATGCACATAATGAAATCAATAATATTGGCTTTTGATTTAAACAATGTTAACAGTTTAATTCCCTGATTATTTTAGCTTTTGATGCAAATTATGTGATTCATTTATAAGGATACAATATAGGAAGAATTGTGTTTGATGCACATATTGTGTTTGCATGTAAACATAAGCTGTTTTGACAGGATAAATTATGGGAATAATTTGATACGCAGATAAATTTTATATTTAAAACAGTCTATTTTTGGCAGCGGTTATAAACCTATCCGTAGTTGTATGTCAAACGCTAATATAAATAAAAAATGTTGTTGCTGAGAATCGAACCAGATCATAGTTTAGTATATCACAACGGTTGACTAAACTAACCGTCGTGAAATGGTGCGCGCAAACTGGAATACAACAACGATTCCTGGACCGTCATTGTACGTACCTCATATACAACAACACTCTACATAACAACGCCTTCGCCCCCGTCATTATATGTCATTCCCAACCGTTGTTAAATGGGTTTTTCGTAGTAGTGATAAAAAAGAACTCCAAATAACCAAAGAGAGAAATAAACTCTCATCCACCAAAAGAAGGTAATATTCAATCCTCAACTTAGAACTTCTACCACAAGCTCCAAGATAGACCAGAACCTCCTTACGTTTTCAACCAACCACCCTTCTGCCCAAGAGTAATTAGTTCCAAGCACCCTGCTTGAATGCACACTAGAGATCAACCAAATGCCACTTTTTGACTGATCTTATTCTTCTTCAGAATTCCCACAAGATACACTGACCCACCAATGAAATATGATCTTCAAGTTACATGAACTACTTGCTCCATAACAAGACACCACCAAGCCTTTAGACATGTAACATCTTCTCAATCAACAACTCCCGCAAACTGCATGAGATAGACCATTTTGAAGCATTCATAACTTCCATTCTCCTTTAGATCTCCTTATCTTAAGCTGATGTGCCACATCACCAGCTGAGACTCTGATGTTAAGCTTGATGTCAGATTATTCTGATATGACATCCAGCTGCTGAATTCAGCTCCTCCTTCTACCACTTAGAAGAACCTCCTCCCTATTACAGAACAAGAGTTCCATGCTCTCATAAACTTGATTCAACCACAACATTTGAGTAGACAACCTCCATCCTACTTGAACATGTCACAAGTATTCCATTCAAGCTCACACCTTGACGAATATCTGCTTTGAAACTCCAAAGAATTCACACCTGCCACGTCTGAATCTTCAGAAGAGAAAGTAGTCCTAGACTACACCATAGCCATACCAAAGAATTCCACTTTCCTAAGTAGAGGAGTCTGTATAAATTCAGAGATAACTGCCACTTAACCTTGACCTTCAAAATGAGCAAGATCCCATGCTCCTAAGTACCTAGATCAGAAATAAACTGATCCAAGCTGTGCCATCACCAGCACTCCATTCTGGACAAGTCTCTTGCCAGGACACTTTCCAGATAAGCACCAGATGCTTCTAGTAACAACTTGAACACACCTGCTGCACTCAAATACTTCTTAGATCAGAAATAGCCTAATATAAGAACTCTCCATCAAGATTATGATGTCTTCTTCTTCATCTTCAACATCACCATTGTCTAGATTAGTTTCTTGCCAGGTAACTATCCAGAAATCAGATGCTTCTGCTACACCACACTAAAGAAGATTCTTAGGTCAACACCTAAGAGAAATAAATCCAAAAGCTTATGCAGTACCCCTCCCATGATTCTGCACAAACCAGATGAAGAGATGTTCCAACATCATGTTAAACATCAGAAATCTTGATCTTCACATACAAGAATAATTAATTAAATATTGTGAGTAACACAAATATCAATTGATCGCAAATCCTTGTTCAATAATCCTGTTTCACTGTTGAAGCCACACTCCACCAGATCACTTAATGAACACTTATCAAGTATTCAATATTTTGCAAGTATCTTCTTTGACACAACTTGTTGAGATACCAAGGCTGACACCCTTGACTCAAGTAACTAAGATTCTCTCTGAACGAATCCTATTTACCTCAACAGTTCTTAAAACTCCATTCAGATTGGATCCTCCCTTAGTGTAGCGAGCGATTTTTGACGTGGTTCTTAAGCACTGTCGCTCTTTGGGGGACTACAGGTCGATTCATTTTTTATCCTATTGAGCTGACTAAGGAGGGGAAATAGATGTCTCCAATTAACCCTGCTTGCATACTGAGTTTAAACAGCGGTCTGTTATTTTACGGATGCTATATGGAAATGGGGCCTCTTTCTTCTTACTTTGTTTAGGATGAAACGTCGGGACTATTCATGGGGAATTTGGTTAGGATACTGCGCCAGATTGATTGATGTATGGGATTTTGGGTTTTTTGATTAGTGTGCTCGCTAATATTTTTCTTTCAATCTTATGCCTACGTATTCCCGTTTACCGAAACAGGGAAATCAGAGCGATCGTAGTTCCTCCTATTCTATGGGAGGAAATGGTGTTTTGGTGTCTTGTTCAAAGCCCAAGACGTGAAGCTAAAAGTTGTTTGTATCTTGTTCGAAGCCCAAGATGTGAAGCTGAAGGGTCTATTTGTATCTTGTTCGAAGCCCAAGATGTGAAGCTAAATGGTTTTGACTTTGGAGAGAATTTGTCATCTCTAAAGGGGTCTGTTTGTCACAACTGTGGGGTGACTGATTATAAAGGAGAATTACTTTAACTGGGATATGTGCATCCAACAATGCCATAATTTCCTTTATAGGAGTTTTTTGACCAGAAGGAGAAGACTTTAACTCAGTTTAGAGCAATGCCATCTTTCCTTAGGAATTTCTCATGCTAAAAGAGGGACAGTGGCGTGGATGTAAATAATCCAGAGGCTTGTCGCTTACAGCAATTAGATGGGGAAAAGGAGTTGTTGATGTTTGTATATTGTGACCCAAGCATGGTTTGATACTAAAAGGTTGATTGTCTCAACCGGGGTTTCCTTATACAAAGCCTAAGAGGAGGCTATTGACCCAACAAGAGGGTGTTTTCATATGTGTCTTGTATGAAGCCCAAGACAGAGGCTAAAGGTGTTTGTGACCCAACAAGAGGATCTTTTATACTCAACAAGAGAGTTATTTGGTGTCTCGTACGAAGCCCGAGACGGAGCTGTTGGTTATTTGACTCAATAAGAGAGTCTTTTATACTCAACAAGAGAGTGTTTTTTGTATCTCGTACGAAGCCCGAGATGGAGGTGAAAAGGGTTTGACTCGACAAGAGAGTCTTTTATACTCAACAAGAGAGTGTTTTGGTGTCTCGTATGAAGCCCGAGACGGAGGCGAAAGGGGTGATTCAACAAGAGAATCTTTTATACTCAACAAGAGAGTGTTTTGTATCTCGTACGAAGCCCGAGATGGAGGCTAAAAGGGTGACTATTTCAGTTAAGTGACAGGTCCTAGTAGGTTGGTTAAAAGAGAAAATCAGTTCTTATATGAGTAATGTTGTACTCATGGATTTGATCAGAGGATCAGGGTTATCTCCTGTTCTTTAAGGAAACGGGAAATCCAAATAGTGTTGAGACTGTCCAAGTCTACGGGTGTTTTCCCTATCTTTGAAAGGGCTTGAGGATGTTTTTGAGACTCAAGGGTCTTAGACTGTCCAAGTCTAGAGTTTTATCTTTTGTGCTCTGTCTTAAGAGAAATTGAGAGACCGTACAGTGGTGGTAGAAGGGTCTAGACTCTTTGAAAGACTGTTCTATTGAGATGACTAATATCTGTTCCTATACCTCTAGGAGGTCGTCGGGACAATTTGTACGAAGCCCAAGAGGAGGCTGGAAACTTTTAAGAAGCCGAGGGATAATTTGTACGAAGCCCAAGAAGAGGCTATCTTCCCGGAGGAAGAATCATTATACGAAGCATAAGAGGAGGCTATGAAAACTTCTAAGAAGCCGACAGGTCCTTGTACAACGCCCAAGAGGAGGCGGGGATGCTTTTAGGAAGCCTGTGGGTCCCCAAACTACGAGAAGTTCAAGACATGCTATTCACAGAGAATAGATCAAGCCAGGAAAGTTCAAGGATTTGGAAGAAACTCAAGAGATGCCATTCACGGAGAAAAGATCATCTCTGGGGAGTTAGAGTTTCTTTGACAATTTCTAAGGAGGACAGCTGAAGAGAAGACTGTATCTGGTGCTCCTATGGGGGATCTAGTTTTGTCTATTTTTAAGAGTGATCAACAGGCTTTACCTAGTGCTAGACGTAGTTGCCGGGGAAACTCTAAATAACTATACTAGTATTACACATTTGGTATGAGTTTATGAAAGAAGACTTATAGTGAAACAGCCCCACAGTACAGTTATATACATATGAAAGCGGTAAATGAAAGCGGGTAAACACTTACTCGGTTGTAGAGCTTCCATACTGTTTTGTAGTTGTTCAACAAAGAAAACTTTGATAATAATATTATATTACACAATCAAAGGAGAAAGTGCTTTGAAAAGAAAATTGGGGCTTACAGCTCAAGGAGAGGCCCAAGGGTTTGATTTTTGAACTGGCGATCGCGCTGAGGTTTTCTTTTAACACAGAGGGACTTATACAATAAGTGAGACCCAAAATTGTTTTGGTTAAAAGGGGATTGGGTCTTACACTCTATTAGTGGCCCAAATGAGTTTTAAGAAAAGAAATGGGTCTTACTACTCGAGGGTAGGCCCAGGTGGTTTGTTTTGAACGGGCGATGATCGTGCCGAACTTTTTTTGAAATACAATGGGACTTATACAATAAGTGAGGCCCAAAATAAGTTTGTATTTATAAAGGATTGGGTATTACACTCTATTAGAGGCCCAAATTGATTTTGAATGGGTCTTATAGCTCTAGGAGAGGCCCAAATGATTTTGTTTGAAAATGGCGATCGCGCCGAGTTTTTTGAAAACACAGTGGGACTTATACAATGACTGAGGCCCAAATTATTTTGGTTTTCAAGGGGGGTTGGGTCTTACACTCTATTAGAGGCCCAAGTGTTGAAAAAAAGTTTGTTAGGGTGAAAATCAATAAAACCCTAATTTCATCATTTTTAAAGTAATTATTCAAAGAAAATCAAATAAAAATGATAGAAATGCCAAATAAGTTGGAATAAACAACTTGTGATTTTGGTTTTAGGTTTGAAAAATGAGGCTTTAATCACAAGATGAATTAAAACTCATTTGGTTTTGATTTTCAAGGTAAATCTTCACTTTTAAAATGTTTAAAACAATTAAAAAGGAATTTATTCACAAAAATACTAATTATATTAAATAACTAATATAAACTTAATTTTTTGTGGAATAAAATATTTTAACATTTTTGTGATTTTTTGCAAAAAGAACCAATAAAAAATAATTAAAATTGAAGGAGTTATCAATTTTCCAATTAACTAACAAAACATGAAAATATGGAAAAAATAGCAAAAAGGTGAAAAATCACAAAATGGCATGGGTGGGGTTTGAACCTATGACCTCAAGGTTACAGGGTGCGCGCCTTACCACTAGGGTGGTGATACATCCATTGCTTGAAGTGAAACCACAAATATACAAGGCTTGGCTTGTGTTTTGGCCTGGCCCAAGGCAAGGCAAGGCAAGTTTTGGTTCAAAAACGTGAAGGTCATAACTTTCTCATTTCTCCATGGTAGTTTTTTCAGATCATGCCCCCTCCTCAAAGCCCGATAGTGGTTTTGAAAATGGCCTATAATTTCATTTTCTATGCTACACTTTGGTACAGGCATGAATTACATGATAATTTGGTACAAACACAACACATACAATATATGTAAGGGATGCATGATCAGTGGACTTCAAAACAATGCATATTTTGGAAAGTTCAAGTCATGATGCTTACCTCTCTCTCTTGAGCTTTTGGAGTTTTTGTGCAATCTGCCAAGCTTCTTGTTCCAAAAATGATTTGATGCTTTGGACACTCTTAAATGATCCCTTAGAAGCTTTTAGGGCAAGTGGAATCAGCTGGAACCTGCAAAAACACAAACTGGCCCTTTCTTGCAAAAGGGGTTAAAATGGCCAAAATAGCAACTCTCTCAAATGGTGTTCCAGATGGGGGGAACCATTTGGGACAGTTCAAGGATGATATTTGGAGTGTGTTTGAGGTTTTATCTGGTTTGGAAAGTGACTGAATCAAGACATGGCTTGAAAAATGCACAAAAAGCCTATTTTGAGGTTTTGAGAGGTGACTTTGTGATTTTGTGATTACAGGTCACTTTTGTGAGTTTGGACAGCTTAGATATGACATATTGGATGTGTTTGGATCATAAGCTATGGTGGAATTGCTCTCTAACTCAAAAACTCAGAGTTACCTTGCTAAAGAAGGCATTTTGCAGTGAAAGAAGAGATTTTGAGGAAAGCATCTGTTTGATGACTTTGGTGTACTCAAATTGAGCACAAATGAGCTCTATTTATAGTAGAGCAATTTTGTTTTAGGATCAACAGTGAATGACAACTGCAGCAGAGGTTTGGCCAATGTTGGCAAATGAAAATCCAAGTCTCCTCTAGCCATTGACTAGAGGTTAGAGCACAGAGCCGTGGTTCCCTAGTTGTTGGATCATTCTTGACTGAATTCAGTTGCAAATGTGTCAGTGCATGCCACCTCTAAGCATCTATTAAATGCTTCAATCCAAAATTGGAGTCTTGTCCCTCTTTTAGGGATTTCTAGGTTTGGCATGCTACTTCTTGTTCCAAAGACTTTGGAGGCTTGAATCTATATTGGTTCCCTTTGGATTTGATCCTCAGATGTGTCCAAGATGATGACAAGGCTTGGAATTAGCTGATTTTGCCAAATCGAGCCAAAATGAAAAATTCTGCCTAGCCTTGGCAGTTTTCAGCAAGGCATATTGCCCCTGTCATATCTCATGGCTCAAGTGGAATTTGATGGAGTTCTTGGCCATTTTGGAAAGCCCTCATATGATACAACAACTGTTTGATCATATTTGGTTTTGATACCTTTTGAATCCAAGTGAAAAATCCCCCTACATTTGGAAAAAAAGTGAAGGCAGATTCTGACTTAGTGAAAATTTCACTAAGTGTTGGAAAAAGTGACATTTTCACTTTTCTTGATTTTGATCATTCCATAACTTGAAATCCATGAGGATTTGGAATGAATTCAGTTTGAAGCTTTTGTAGAGGGTAATGAGAGCTACAAATCCAGCTTTGGATGGGGAAAATGGCCTTGTGGTTTAGGAGTTATGATCCTCCAAAGTTGGTACCCTAGCCACTTTGTTCCATAACTTAGAAAATTTTCTAAGTTTTAATGGTTACCCCTTTTACAAGTTATCCAACTTTTCTTGATTTTTATTGATGAATGATGATTCCAATCACACATTAACATCATTTTAGGGTTAAAAAACCATTTTTGTGAAAAATCTCAAAAAGTCAAAGTTTGACTTTTGTGCACAGTTGACTTTTTGTCAGATGAATTCCAAATTGTGCGATCCTCTATGAAATCAAGCCCTTGACCTAAATCCAACTTGATGGATTGATTTCATAGGTTTTATAGGGTGTATTGAATCATGTCCTAGGGTTTGGGAGCATGTCCTGATCAAAAGTCAAAGCTACAATTGACTTTTCCCCGCGAAACCCTAATTGCGGTGCAGATGAAATTGACACTTGTTGCTCAAGCTTATTGGATCAATCCATTGTTGCAAATGGATCAATATGGTGTGTTAGGGACCCTCAAATCTTCTCTTGAGGTCTTGGCTCATGATTTGTCCCAAAAGTCAACTTAGGGGTGAATTAGGTCAAAAAACCCTAATTCTTGATTTTTTGTGAATGCATCCCCTGAGGTTAAATTGACTTGGTGATTGGGTTTATGATGTACCTTGGAGCATCATAGGATATGCTTTGAAGCATTGGCTCATGCCCAGAGGAAAATTCCCATCTGGAGGCCCTGGTCGACCAAAACCCTAATTTGGTGACACTGGCGATCATGAGGCTTAGCCCACATAGAAGGGAGCATCCTTGTGCTTAATCCTTGAAGTGGGAGTCCTCTTGATCTATTGTGGATGCTTGAGAGGTTAGACAAGTTGAAGATCATGTCCTTTCTTGATTGATCCTTTGTCTAAAGCTCAGAGAGGGCTTGAAACCCTAATCCTTTGTTGTAGTGAATGCTCACCCATCTTTGGGGAGATTAATGAGGCATGATTGTTCACCCATATTGTGGTAATTCTTTGCACAATGATGGGGATCTTAATGGTCAAAATTTGGGGTATGACAGATGCCCCTATTTAATCTTCTTGGACCCGAAGGTGTGAATGACGAAGGTATTCGGGCATTCGGGGTGCAAGAGGATTAAATATCGGAATACCCAAAATTTTGATGGTGGTTACGAATGGCAGCTCGCTAGTCCATCTTCTTTTGCTAAGCAATGATACTAGAAAAGGTAAACTTCCCCTCGATCCTAGTCTTCAGCCAAGGAGCTGGTCTCAGTTTTCTTTTGAAATAAACTTCCCCTCGATCCTGGTTTCCTACCAAGGACCTGGTCTTAGTTGCTGAAATAAACTTCCCCTCGATCCTGGTTTCCTACCAAGGAACTGGTCTTAGTTTCTAAAATAAACTTCCCTTCGATCCTGGTTTCCTACCAAGGAACTGGTCTCAGTTTCTTTTGTCAATAAACTTTATTGACAAGGAACGCTGTTTATAGCGGTTTTTCTCAAACTTCTCGCCGAATTTTCCTGGGGAGATGCCATTTGATGAAAAAGTTTTGATGTCAGACTTGCTGGAGAACCCATCTGTCTGAGCTGTAGAGGTACACAAACTTCTCTATTTTGAGACGCCATTTGTCGACTCTATTGGGGAAAATGAGTCTCTTGAGAGATTGCTTCCGCTTGGGGACTTACATCATACTTTTCTCGGGATCTTCTCGGAGAAATGCCATATGATGTGATCCAATTTTGAGGTGCCGATGACTTTATTAACATTGACTTTCTGGAGAGAAGAACCAATGTGCTGCTGAGAGTCTTTAGTTGCGAGGCTTTCTCTAGGGATTTTCCTTAATCCGAGAAAGCAAAAATATCATCTTCAATGGCGAAGAGTGACGCCTGTCGAACGTTTTCTCTAGTCTTTCAGAGGTTTAAGTTATCAAAGTGGTCAAAGGCTAATTCCAATCCAGAAATAAACTGGAAGAGAGGTTGCTTAGATGATTCACTTCCTGACGAGGAGAGAATTGACAACTCGATCGAGAGGACTTTTATCACTAGGGGGTAAGATTGACCGGAATGATAGTGACGTGATATGAATATGCATGTAAATTAAAAATGCATGATATATGTATGTATATGCTGACAAAACTGACGCGACATACAGATTTAATAGATGAACACGACTGGATACTCGGCCACGATGGGAGACAAAAAATATCACTGGTTCACGATAGCAATTCTGCCTTGCTTAGGAGAGATAGTCCCCACGGGGAAAACTGTTGGTCGGGCTTAGGAGGTAAGAACTCTGTCGGGGGTGTCATATGAAACACGGTCTCTGACACAGTCGATCATTCAATCAGGTGTACTGGTTTAGAAGGAGTACTTTGATTCTGCACTTTGAGGCTCGAACACCTCTGGAGAAGCGACCGATGTTCTTCTGATGTTCAACAGTCAAAAGAAATTTCCATCTTTATTTTAAAAGCAGAAAAAGTTTGACAAGTAAATTCATTTTTGTTTTATTATAAGAATCATTAATCATGTTAAAAACATCATTCTGCAAAGCTAAAACAAGTAAGAATTACAAACAAAAGTACAGGGGCTCAAATTTTATTGATAGGATGGAGATCAGCCAAACACGTGATTCCATAGAGTATATACAAAGTTAGAAAATGGCAATTTACAGGGAAAAGGGCTACGTTGAAACATATCGACCGCTATCCTTCTACCAACTTTGAATTCTGGGTATCCTGAGCTTCCGTCGAAGATGACCTTGATCGGAGTTTTCCTGATGGTGTAACTGCCGCTGAGGGACTTGCCGCTTTGCTGAAGGTAGTTACTTGCCATTATCCCTAACTTTTTCCTGGATTGTACTTTGAGGTTTCTAATCCACCGGGATGATTTTTGATCATGTCTCTAATTTTTGCCTGGACCGCCCTTTCGGGTTTTCAATCCACCGAGACGTTTTTTTTAGGCGAAGTATTTCTTGACTACGTCAACATTTGTGGGGTAGGCAAATTCCTCTCCGTCCATGGTTGCAAGTCTCAAGGCGCCGCCTGAGAAAGCTTTCTTGACCACATAGGGGCCATCGTAATTCAGAGTCCATTTGCCCCGAGAATTAGTGAGAAATGATTGTATCTTCTTGAGCACAAGGTCTCTTTTCCTGAAGACACGGGGTCGAACCTTTTTGTCAAACGCCTTCTTCATTCTTTGCTGATACAACTGACCATGGCATAGTGCCGTTATTCGTTTTTCTTCGATCAGATTCAATTCGTCGTGACGACTTTGACACCACTCAGCTTCAGTGAGCTTGGCTTCCATCAATACCCGGATTAATGGGATCTCTACTTCTATGGGGAGCACTGCTTCCATGCAATATACTAGAGAGAAAGGGGTTGCCCCTGTTGAAGTGCGGACAGATGTGTGATAACCGTGAAGAGCAAAGGGTAGCATTTCATGCCAGTCTTTGTAAGTTACAACCATCTTTTAAACGATCTTCTTGATGTTCTTGTTAGTCGCTTCTACCGCCCCGTTCATCTTGGGTCGGTCGGGAGACGAGTTATGGTGTTCGATCTTGAACTCAACACACAACTCTTTTATCATCTTATTGTTCAAGTTAGATCCATTATCCATAATGATCTGGCTTGGAACACCATAACGACAGATGAGATTATTTTTGATAAATTGGACCACCACTTGTCGGGTAACATCGGCGTACGACGCTGCTTCGACCCACTTGGTGAAGTAATCAATGGCTACCAGGATGAACCGATGTCCGTTCGAAGCCTTGGGCTCAACCATGCCAATCATGTCAATTCCCCATATGGAAAAAGGCCATGGGGAAGAGAGAACTTTGAGAAGTGTTGGCGGTACATGGATCTTATCGGAGTATATCTGACACTTATGACACTTCCTCATGTACTTGCAGCAGTCAGATTCCATTATCAACCAATAGTACCCTGCTCTTAGAATTTTTCTCGCCATTGTGTGTCCGTTGGCATGAGTGCCAAAGGATCCTTCATGAATTTCTTTCATTAGCATGGCTGCTTCTGGTCTGTCGACGCATCGGAGAAAGACCATGTCGAAATTTCTCTTGTAAAGTGTGTCACCGATCAGGAAGAAGTTTCAATCTTCTGAGGGTCTTTCTATCTTTCCTGGATGCCCCAGGTGGGTACTCTTGTTTCTGAAGGAAGCATTTGATATCGTGATACCAAGGTTTGTCATCTATGACTGCTTCAATCGTGAAGATGTAAGCGGGCCGTTCAAGGCGCATTATATCGATCTTAGGTATGTCGTTCCATTGACCTACACTAATCATGGAAGAGAGAGTGGCTAATGCATCAGCCATGTGATTCTCTTCACGAGGGATATGATGAAACTCGATTCTGTTGAAGAAGGGTAACAACCTTCTTGTGTAGTCTTTGTAAGGAATCAGTCCTGATTTGATCTGGTTGATGACCAGAGCTGAGTCGCCATATACATCCAAGTTTTTGATCCTTAAGTCGATCGCTTCCTCGAGACCCATGATACAACCTTCGTATTCGGCCTCGTTGTTTGTGCACTTGAATGTAAGTCTAGCGGTGAAAGGAATATGGGTACCCTGAGGAGTAACAATGATTGCCCCAATTCCGTTTCCGTAATGATTGACAGCCCCGTCAAAGATTAGTCCCCACTGGGAACCTGGTTCTGGCCCTTCACTGGGTAGCGGTTCATCGTAATCTTTCATCTTCAAATACATGACATCTTCGTCTGGGAAGTCAAATCCAATTGATTCCTGATCGTCAATCGGTTGATGAGCCAAATGATCGGCTAAAACACTTCCCTTAACAGCTTTCTGAGCATGGTACTCGATGTCGTACTCTGATAACAACATCTGCCAACGGGCAATCCTTCCCGTAAGAGCAAGTTTTTCAAACACATACTTGATTGGATCCATTTCAGAGATTAACCAAGTAGTGTGACGAATCATGTATTGGTGAAGACGTTTGGCTACCCAAGCCAAAGCGCAATAACTTTTCTCAAGCATAGTGTACCGAGTCTCGCAGTCGGTGAATTTCTTGCTCAGATAGTAAATGGCAAACTCTTTCCATTTGGTTTCGTCTTGTTGGCCAAGTACACATCCCATTGAGTCCTCCAGGACTGTTAAGTAAATGATCAGTGGTCTTTCTTCCACTGGAGGTGATAGAATCGGTGGATTCAACAAGTATTCCTTGATACTGTCGAAGGCAGTTTGGTAGTCTTCTGTCTAAACGCAGTCCTGGTTCTTTTTTAGTAATTTGAAAATCGGTGCGCATGTCGCGGTCATGAGGAATATGAATCTGGAAATGTAGTTCAAACGTCCCAGGAATCCCCTGACTTGTTTTTTAGTTTTTAGATAAGGCATCTCTTGAATGGCCTTGACCTTGTCAGGATCAACCTCAATTCCTTTTTGGCTGACGATGAACCCTAAGAGTTTCCCTGAACGGACACCGAAGGCGCACTTGTTGGGATTCAAGCGGAGTTTGTACTTTCTCAACCGCTCGAATAGTTTTGACAAGTGGGTCACATGCTCCTCTTCTGTTTTAGATTTGGCAATCATGTCATCGACATACACCTCGATTTCTTTGTGTATCATGTCATGAAACAGAGTAGTCATGGCCCTTTGATAGGTTGCCCCGACGTTCTTCAAACCGAACGGCATTACCTTGTAACAAAAGGTTCCCCATGGGGTGATAAATGAAGTTTTCTCCATGTCTTTCGGAGCCATTTTTATTTGATTATAGCCCGAGAATCCATCCATGAAGGAGAAAACGTTGAACTTTGCTGTACTGTCAACCAGCATGTCAATGTGTGGCAAGGGGAAGTCGTCCTTTGGACTGGCCTTGTACAGATCCCTGTAGTCTACACACATTCTGACTTTTCCATCCTTTTTCGGAACTGGTACGATGTTGGCTAACCATTGAGGATATTCTGATGTGGCGAGGAAACCTGCATCAATTTGCTTCTGTACCTCCTCTTTGATTTTGACGGCCATGTCTGGATGAGTCCGTCTTAGTCTTTGCTTTACTGGCGGACATTCTGATCTCAACGGTAGATGATGTTCCACGATGCTGGTATCCAATCCTGGCATATCCTGATCGGACCAAGCGAATACATCGGGGAATTCTTTGAGAAGCTTTATCAAACCTTCTTTGACAATTGGACTGAGCAGTGCCCCAATCCTGATTTCTTTTCTCGCTTTTTCTGAACCCAAGTTTACCGTTTCCAACGGCTCTTTGTGAGGTTCAATGGACCTTTCCTCTTGTCTGAGTAATCGAGAGATCTCTTCTAGAATTTCGTCGTTATTTTCTTCTTCAGCCTCAAATACCGGGAATTCAATGTTGGGAGAAGGCATCGGATCGTATGTTTCATCGGGGTTTAAAAGAAGCAATCTGCATGACGTGATGATTTGTGTTTAGAAGAGATAGAGAGAATGCAAGAGTGTGTGCAGTGTTTTTTTTGCTTGTTTTAATTATTTGTTTTGTTTTTTTTAGGATTACCATTTTCTGAGAAAAGCAAAAAGAGAAAACAACAATTAATGCGGAAATTACAGAACGACGTTATTTTATTTATGAACAAGTCGAATCTTGAAACTACAGCCCTATAAAACAAAACTCTGTCGCTTTGGGCGAAGCTAAGAGGGAAATTTACAGAAAGTGAGCCCTATCAAAACATCCGTTTCACCTGGGCAGGGTGAAAGGTTAAAGTAAAGATGGCAATTACTTTGACTTATGCACAATCTTCGGAACATCGACAGCAACCCATTGGCGGCGAACTCCTCGGTGAATCACAAAGTTTGGTATCTTCCTTGATTTTTCTTCAGAAATGACGCTGATTTCTGGTGGAGTAGGATCATTGGAATCTGTCTCTCAGGCAAAGTTGTCGTAGGAGGATTTCTCTGTTGTATTTTGTATAGTATTTGTGCTCTCAGCTGCATCTCCCCATCCAGTTGGCTGGATGTCTTCGAGCCTGATACGAGAGTTTTCAGGAGTGGTGTACTTGACCAAGTAGTCGAATTTTCCACTCGGTTGTCCCAAGGTGTCCCACACTTCTTTGGAACTGGAGGAGTCATCCCTCTCGATGACGTTAACCTTGGGAAAAACATAGTTGATGAACTCCAGTCCAGCAAACTTCGCGAATTCATCGTCGTGCTGGACGTTTTCTGAATGACCTGAGTATTGATCCCATGACATGGTGGGGATGCAGGTATTCGTTTTGATGATGCTCAACTGATTTTCATTGTTTGGATGACTCTCTTGCCCCAAGTCTCCTGGGTAAGGCTGCCACATTGGCAGGCCATCCATCGGGCCATAGTAGTCGTGGTCAAAGTTGTCTTTCATCAGAGTGTCTTCCTCTAATGAATTTGGCAGAGCACGACATCCTTCCGGATCACAATCTCTATATATCATTTCGACATCTGACCTTGGAATAAATCTCGGACTCTGTGCCGGAAAGCAGAAGGGAGTATGCGTTTCGTCCTGTGACATATAACCGTCCTTGTTGAGATAGGATTTCCATTCTTCCTCTGTATCGGAGGAATCATCTTCGTTGATGGTATCCACTTCTTGAGTCACCGGGTGAAGGAAACCTCCACCACGGAAGAAGTCCAGAATGGGATGAAAACTTTCATCATTAGCAGCTGTCTGGGTACAGGTTGCAGAAAAACCAAGACCCTTCTTTGTTTTATTGTCAGTAGAAATGACAAGCTGCCCCCATTCCGTTGTATTGGCATTCTCGACTGCTTTGACAACATCTTTGTACGAGGAAATCGAAGTTCCCTCTTCGGATTGATTGTCATTCGGTAGCGAAAGCGCTTGGAACTGGGTTCCGACTACCCCCTCTGGTTCTACACAAGTGGATGATGATAAGTTACTTACGAGCAAGGCCTGTTCCCCACAGACTGTGATGAGTTGGTCGTTCTTGACGAACTTTACCTTTTGGTGGAGGGTTGAAGTGACCGCCCCAGCCTGATGTATCCAAGGTCTTCCTAATAAACAACTGTAGGCTGCCCGGATGTCCATGACCTGGAAAGTGACTTGGAAAGTGTGAGGACCAATAGTTATGGGAAGGTCGACTTCCCCGATAACCGTTTTTCTGGATCCGTCAAATGCTTTGACGACGACTTCGCTGGTTCTCATCGGAGGGCCTTTGAATGATAACTGCATCAAAGTGGACTTCAGCGTAACATTCAGGGCTGACCTTGTGTCTACCATTATGCTGGCTAAATCATCGTGCTGGCAGTTGACTGTAATGTTGAGCGCCATGTTATGACGGCGACCCTCTTCAGGTAATTCCTCATCACTAAGTCCCAAGTTATTGCAGGAAGTGATGTTAGAGACAATGCTGTCGAACTGTCTGATTGTGACGTCCTGTTCCATAAAGGCCTGCTCCAAGACTTTTTGTAGAGCCTCCCTGTGCGCTTCTGAACTAAGTAACAGTGATAATACCGAGATCTTTGAAGGAGTTTGTAACAGTTGATCAACAATGTTGTATTCACTCTTCTGGATGAGCTTCAACATCTCATCCTCATTTTTTGAAAGGTCGAGATCATTGGACTGACCGACTGGTGGATTGGGAACTTCTATCTGAGGTTCCTTTTCTTTGTTGGGTTCTCCAACTCCTCTGTTGAAGATTCGACCGCTTCGTTTTACTCGACTGATGTCTGCAATATTCACGACGGAGGGTAATGGAATTTCCTTTCCATTCTCAATTGTTGTAGCACCGTATTTGTAAGGGATAGCCTTATTTGATTCATACGGTAGTGGTCCCGGTAGATAGATGACTATGGGAACCTTCTGATTTGTCTGACCATCATAAGTGATTTTGATCCGCTCCTGGTTGGGAACTCTCAACTCGTTAAGTAGAGGGATGATGGAACAAACATCCCCAGTCCTCTGAGGATCAGAGATTACGACAACGTCCTCGATTTGATCAGCGAGGTAGTTGACTGGTCCAAAACTTAACCATGGTTGAATCTCTTTGCGGTCCAACTGACTCTGAAGGGCTGCTCGCACGAAGTAGCATCCTTGATTATTCACTGAGCAAACTTTACACCGCTCATAGTTGTGTGGTGGCACCTGGCCACGTCCGCTTTGAATACAGTGTAACCTTACGAGGTCTGTTTCTGTTGATCGGACATCCTGCCTTTGATATCTAGTAGGATTCCCGTTAGTGATACTAATTTGCTGGGTGTCTTCATCCATATAGATTGGAAGCCACCAGTGGTTTAACAAGTGCTGAAGTGTTTCCTGGACAAGGGCACAACCTTGATCGTTTTCACAACCTGCTTTACAGCTCTGATAATCATGTGATACCAGGAACCCGAGTCGGACCTGCTTAGCGTGTAACTCCACCAAGCTGGTATTCATTAAGCGAACGTCAAAGATCTGAATCATATTCACTTGATAATGATTCCTATCATGGTAATCTTGAATCCATCCAAGATCCATTTGACGCTGGAGGGCCTCATGTATGAAAGAGCATCCTTGATTGTTTGTTGAGTAGATCAGACAGGCCTTGTAATCATGCCGTGATAGATCATAGTGTTGACTTTTCCTTGAGTACATTGCAACCAAGTTGACATTCATATCCAGAATATTGTGATTCTGGATGATGTTAGAATTCGTGTAAGTCATGTTGACCCCACAAACTCGGTGCTCTAGGATCCACCCAAGATCCATCTGTTCTTGTAGAGCTGCTTGCACCACATAACATCCTTGATTGTTTTTAGAGCAGATATCACACTGGTGATAATTATGAGGTGGCACATGGCCATATCCACTCTGTCTACAATGCTTCTTAACCAAGTTGGCCCTTAGTAAGAGTACATCGTGAATTTGATAGATGTTGTTAGACTCTCCCTCTATCAAATTGACTGTAGCCTTCTCGTGTTGAGGCAACGGGTTTGTGAGAACATTCAGATTCGTATCTTTGAAAGATAAGACCCCGCTCCTAACAAGCTTTTGCACATCGGATTTGAAACTGAGACAGTTCTCTATGTTATGCCCTGGTCCTCCTTGATGGTAAGGGCAAGTCTGATCCACCTTAAACCAAAAAGGCGGATTAGTAACAGAAATAGTTCTGCGTACGATACGGGTATAGGATCAAATTCTGGTGGCCGCGTTATACGGTTGTTGTTGTATTGAGGACGAGCCTGCTGAAGAGGCTGTTGTGTCCTTTGCTGAAACAGCTGCGAAAGTGGTTGGCTTTGAGCAACCTGAGGTTGATACGTAGAAACAAGCGCAGGACTAATAGCAGGAGTTACCGCTGCTACTGGTCGATACCGTCGTCTTTGCTTTCTGAGAGAGATATTCCCAATATCTTGCTCTTTTTTCTTAGGGAGAGCACTACCGTATCGTTTTGTACTACTTGATGATCCAGCGTCCTTAACTAAACGTCCTTCTCGGACTGCTTCCTCGAGACGTACCCCCATACCGACCATTTCGGTGAAATCACTGGGCGCACTGGCAACCATTCTGTCGTAGTAAAACGAGCTCAAGGTTTTCAAGAAGATCTTTGTCATCTCTTTTTCCTCAAGAGGTGGACAAATTTGAGCGGCAATTTCACGCCATCTCTGAGCGTACTGTAGCACCCCAAATTTTACCCTCAGATCCTCTGATCATTGTCATATCATATTTAGGTTATCTGTCTTAACATTTGCAGTCATTTGGTCCATTAATCATAGTCACGCATTTTCATTCATTTGTTTCATGAGATTTAGAATTTTTCTCTTTTAATTTAGAATTTGGTTTTATTATTATTTACTTTTAAATCACATATCCAATCTAAAACTTATTTTCCATTTTCTTAATATGTTATATTTTAATTAATTTATTTATTTCTTATTACTATTATTTTCATTTATTTGTCATTGTCATTATATTATTATTATTATTATTATTTTCTTTTTTATCTTTTTATCATTTGTTTTCTCGCTATTATTTTTTAGTTTTAATATTTATCATTGTTATTATTGTTATTTTTGATATTTATCATTTTTATTTATTATTTTTATTAATCATCATTTTTATTATCATTTTTTTTATTTTTATGATATTTATCATTATTATTATTATTATTGCTATTTATTATTATTATTATTATTATTATTATTGTTTTTTAACGATTATTGTTATTGGTTTCATTTTGTCAAGTCCAAAGCAACTTTTGCCAAGCCCCTTCACTGCGCATCAGTACAACATCCCTCCACTGATAAAAACTCAATTTACGCCAAAATCCCACTTTCTGCTGCAAAGCAAGACCTGTCTATTCCAACTCAAACCTTTCCACGCGCAAGCCACCGCGCCTCAAACCAAAACTCTGATGAAAACCTGCAACACTTACACTCAAGACCCTGCTTTCCGTAAACCTTCACCCTACTGTGCAAAACCTCCCTATACTACTCTACCAACAACCTGTGCACCAGGGAAGGGAAAACTCCCCAAACATCACACGAGGACTTCATAAAAGAGGGATTTTGGAACCACACACGGGGGCGGGGGCCTTTTTTTTGAGCTCAAAGAAAACTTTTTTTTCCAGACTGAATCCAATCTTTTCCCCGCTTTCATTTCCAAACATCAACAATAAATCAGCACAAACCCTCTACACTTTAAACAACCTTCTGCTTTGTAAAATTTCTCTCCAATCCGTCTTTCCCCTCATCCTTCACTAAACCTAACAAAACAACAACATAAACCTCCATCTTCAAATCTTCAAGTCAACCTTCATTTTTTTCAGACCCAAAACAAATCAACAACAACCTAGAACAGAAAGATTCAAAAGAGGAAGAAGGGATTTAAACCGAAACAGAGCAAACCATACAACAAAACTTTCCTTCAATCAACAACCAAAAGTTCAAGTGCCTGTCCATCCACCTCTTCAATCACTCGCGCCCTCTCCAAAATCACCCCAAAACCATTTTTCAAAATTAGATTCCACGCTTCCCCTCTTCCCTGATTCTTCACAACGCGTAAACCCTTCACCTCCACGTTTCAACCTAAACTCATTCAAAGGCTAAACCCAGAAAACCAATCAAATCAGAAACCGATCCAGGAGAAGAACAAGAGAGAGAGAGAGACAAGATGAAATTGAAGAACCAAACACAAAGGAGAGCGGGTTTGAACTGTGAGAGGAAGAATGAATCACAACAAACCTGAGAAGCGGATCGTACTCGGAGTAAAATCACAAGCTAAACAGAGTGAGGAAGACGAACGAATTGGTTGAAGGAGAGGTTGGACCGTGTTGCTCTTCTTGATACTTTACGTATTGCGATCACTATTTCTTTCGCTTTCAGTTGTTGTTACGAGAGCATGCTATGTCTGTTTCCATGGTTTTTTTAATTTTGTTTTTAAATGGTGATCACGTTTGTTTTGAGACCTAATGAGTGGATGAGGTTCTTTTGGGGTTTATGACCATGTTGTATTTGGATTGGGCTTAAAGCCCATTTTTTTTCTTTTCCTTATATCCACCCTCCTATTTTCTAGTCCACCCACATCTGTTTTGGTGGATGATGGGCTTTGAGCCCAAATGATTCCACTATGTCTTTAACCTGTCTTGTTTCTTAAGCACTCCTTTTTTTTATGTGGTTAATCTCGAAGTTCTTAAGTTTTCTAAATTTTTAGTTGTTAATTGTTAATTTTGTCTAATTATTTTTTATTTCTAAGTTTTTTTCAATTTTCATTTTCTTCTTTATTTTTGGGTCAATGATATAAAAACATCATAATTTTGTTGATTATTTCAAATCAATAAATTTTGATTATATGAGGCACATTTTTATTTTTGTTTGTGTTGGTCAATGAAGGCCTAACAAAAAGATTATCAATTAAATATTGATTTAGACGAGACCACTTTCATTTTCACTTCATTTTTATTTCCTTTATTTTTCGGCCAATGACATAAGAAAAATCTTAACTTTGTTGATTATTTCAAATCAATAAATTTTGATTTATATGAGGCCATTTTATTTGTTTATTTTGTTGGTTAATGAAGTTCTAATCAAAAGATTTTCGATTTATCAATTTAAATCTTTATTTAGACGAGACCGACTTTATTTTCATTTCGAGCCTGTTTCTTTTTATTAGGGCCAATGACATATAAAAAATCTTAACTTTGTTGGTTATTTCAAATCAATAAGTTTTGATAAATATGAGGCCGTATTTTTCTTTTTGGTTGGTCAATGAAAGTCTAATAGAAAGATTATCAATTTTATCGAGTTAAATCTTGATTTAGACGAGACCACCTCTATTTCCATTTCGATGCCATTTTCTTTAATCGGGCCGATGATATTACAGAAATCATGACTTAGTCGATTTATCAAATTACTAAAAGTCGTGATATGTATGAGGCCACCTTCATTATTTTATCGGTCGATGAAAGTCGAATATCATAGATTATCGGTTTCTCGATTAAATCATGATTAAGACGAGACCGACTTTATTTCTACTTCATTCAGTATTTTCTTATATCTTCATTTTTCATTTTTGACCGATGAAGTCTTTCTTTATTCACGAACGTTGTTATCGAAGTGACCAACCTTCATTATTTCAAATCTGTAGTGAGTGATCATCGAGATCTCTTTCTATACTTTGAGATCGTGATAGGTTACCTTAGACTAATCAACGAGAGTTTGTGACTCAAGACGAGGTTTCCACCTTTTCTTTTCGTGTGGCACGATTTCATCGGAGAATGATCTTCTATATCATTTCTCTATCGTGTCTTAACACAAAGATCAAATTGTGCATCCTCCTATAGTATGGTCTTCCTCATAGACCATACTACGACGGATCAGCACTACATTGGACCCGATTCATCGATCCAATAAATTAATCAATAATCACTAAATTTACTTTCAGTCAATATATATATATATATATATATATATATATATATCTTGATTTATTCTTTATGTCAATTATTGTCCTTGTTAATACTATCATTGTTCATATTTATATCTTGTGTATATTGTTCATTTAAAATACACTAATAAATATCGAAACCCTAAAAAACTCAATTGACCGGACTGTGGTTACTATTATGTTTTGGACTGAGGACTTTGATTTAAGACTTTTACCCTATGCTCTTGGAGTTGGTATTTTGGTCTTCGGATCTTGCTTGGCTGGTCAGTGGCCCATCAGTGGGAAGTGTTTATGCACTATTTTGGTCAGATCTTTCTATCTCTTGCTCATTTACATTGATGCATTTTTTATGTCTGCATGTATATATGTTTGCCTGACATTGCTTTTTAGCATGTTAACATGATACTATGTGGATACTATCAGTCTTTGATTTATTATCACTTGACCTTGATGTCACTGTATATACCATGTTCATATCTTGTTTATTCTATCTTGATCATATTCGTGTTCATATCCTGTTCATATTATCTGGATTGTATCTTTGTTCATATTCACACTGTTTATATCATATTCATGATTGTTCACACTTGACCCTCCTTCCAAAGGAAAGATCTTTACTTTGACTCCTAAGTCACAAACCTTTCCCATTTCATCCTTGGCCTCATAAGAGTCGTTTCCCTCATAGTTTAGTAATAGGATGGAGTTATCATGAACTCCATGTGATTCTCACTATCATGAGAACTCACTTTACCTTTTACCCAGACTTACAGAGTTATCATGAACTCTGTGTGGTTCTCACTATCATGAGAATTCACTTCCCCCTTCATAACGTAGACTTAGAGAGTTATCGTGGACTCTATGTGAGCTTATGCTCATTCCCTTTGGAACGTTGGCCATAGTCAATGTTTCCTTTTCTTTCACCCTTAGTTAGGTGAACTACGGTTGCTCTGATTCTTTAGTCAGATACGTAGGCACAAGATGCGACGTCTTGGCGAGCAAAACTTAGTGTACATACTCTTAGGTCTTTACCTTAGTACAGATTTCTTTTAGCAAGCAAACATAGCATAATACAAACTTAAACAAGAGGTTCCTGTAGAATACTACAGATACTTAGGGTGCTAATACCTTCCCTTAGTATAATCAACCCCCGAACCTTAGATCTCCCCCTTTTAGGTTTTTAAACGATCTTGAACCTTTCCTTTGGATAAATCAAAGTCGGTTGTAAAAGAAAAATGATGCAAGTTAATTAATAGCTTGTTATCCGATTTTCACCGCAACACGTACTCGTTAAAAGTTTCTTTGTCCTTTTGCGACATCGATCTGAGTTGATCTCTGTCTGGTGCCTGTTGCACCCCAAAATTTGCCCTTCTTACTTTAGTACTAACTGGCTTATATTTCATTTCATTTTTTGCATTATCATGTATGCATATCATTAGCATGGGGTCAAGGTGCTTGAGGCAGTTCAAGAAAGTCCTATCTGGTCTACTACCTCATCAAGAGTTCACAGGTTGCAAGGGATCTCAAGTGGAATCACCCTCCTAACCAGTGCATGAATTAGGGTTTTGAAATTCTTGGGTTTATTGCTTCAATGGGCAAGCTCCTTGGGTTTTTATCATCATCAAATGGCATATCTCATCTTTGTTGGAGAGGATACACATCATATTCAGAGGAATTTGGATTTGGAGACTGTGCTATTTCCTCCTAGACTGAGGATACCACAACTAGGGTTTGCTATAAAGTCAGTTTATTTCTGAGTTTTTGGGCAAGACTTGATTCCATAGTACTCCTTGGGTCCCTAAGTACCAAGGGATGGGAGGTTGCCCATCAGTTTGGTTCAGGAGAAGTTCAATTGGCCAATGGATTGAAAATCAGTTGAATTGGGTAAAAGTCAACAGTAAGAGGAGAAGTCAACGGTGGAACTTTGAGGGTCTCTCCAAGGTTTTCAAGGTCTCACATCCTCATATGGTCTTCAAGGGTCAAGTTTCATACATATTTGTCAGGAATCAGGAGTTGGTGCAAAGTTTCTAAATTTGGAAAGTGACTCATAATAAAAGTTTCCTTTTTTGGCAAGTTCCTGCACTGCATTCAACTTGACTTTTCACCATCAAGAAAGCCTCAAATGAATTTCTCTCCAACATGAAAGTTGAAGATCTTTTTCTCTTCTTTCCAACAAGTACTAGTGGGTCTCCATATCATTTGTCAAACTCCAGTTATGATCAAAAGAAGGCAAAGTGGTTTTTAGGGTTTCATTTTCACAACTTTTAGGTTTTGGGACATAGGGACCTATGATTAATTCCATTGCTTCAAGACATGTTCCAACATCCAAAAACAATTCCTAAGAAGCATTTTTGGCTTTTTAATCAAGTGATTCCATGGTTTATTCTTCACTTATTTTTGATTATTCAAAAAAAGCCAAGTCATCAAAAACTCATGAATCATTTGTTTTCAAGGCCCAATTCAGATATGGTGTGATTAGCAATCCAAATGAAGGTGATCCATCTTGGAATTTTTAAGAGACCATGCAAGGAGAAAGGTGTAATTCACATAATATGATTTTTCAAAATAATTCAAAAACTCTTAAAACCAAGGATTGCCCAAGCCCAAATGATCAGATATGAAATAACCCTAAGTATTTAAGCCTATTCATGCATTGGTTAGGGTTCACACACGTTTTTTGGAGAGGAATCCAAGCTTGAACCCTAAAGCTCTTTCTCATCAAAACTCACGATCCACAAGGTTTTCTCCAAAGATTCTTCCACAAACATCTTCCTGGGGATCCGTAGAGTGAAAATCAACCACCACGTGAAGCTAACAACAAGGATACTCGTTACTCCATCTCAGGTTGGGAGGTTTTTTCACGCTCTTAAAACTCCAATTTTTTATATGAATATTGATGTGTGATGAATGGTGATCACTCTGATCTATTTATTTTTGAATATGGATGCATGTATGGATTGCTATGTTGATTTAAAGTTTGATGCCCTAACATAATTTCGTGCCTTTTTTATTATACGTTGGTCATTTGAATTTTTTGATTGCGTATTTGAATTCCTGACATTTTTCTGGTTGGAATGGTATACTCGCACGTGCGTTTTGATGTAGTTTTGATTGCAGGTGGCCGGAGTAGGGGGCCGGAACCCTAACTCCGGCGGTGGCTCTTGGTTCAGTCCGGTCAAGGGTTTCCATGGGGAAGATACAATCTGGGCCCTTGATTTGCTTCATCGTGTGGCTACCAGCGTGCCACATATTTTTTCTTTTATTTTTTTCTGAAATTTAATTAATGATTCCATGTTATTGCCCCACCACAGTTATCATATGCCCTCCAATTATGTTGTTTTGTTTTGATTACTTTTATTTCCATTGACTGAACTTGGACCGTCTGATGCATCGTGTGGACTAAACAAAGCCAACACATTAAAATACCACATGCCTGGCACATGGCACACGCACGGTATGCTGCTCTTTTTATTTTTTTTCGCTGATGGGTTGGGCTGCTATTCGCACCCCCCATCTTCAGCCCATGTTCAATTTCCTTTTCATTTTCCTTGCTAATTACACCCCCTAGTCTTTTTTTTATTTTTTTATTTTCAGATGGGCATAACGCATTGGGCTGCTATTCGCACCCTCCACCTTCAGCCCAATTCCATTCCCAACGTGTTTTTTTCACTAAATGCACCCCCAACCCATTTTACTTCATTTTCATTTTATTTTATTTATTACATTTCGTATTTAATTTTTAAAAATAATTAAATGCATTTAAAAATCATCATAAAATTCATACTTCATTTTCAGCATTTTATAAAATTTTTACAAAATTTTATTTTCTATTTTATTTTATTTTTATCATCCAAATTAATTATTTTATTAATTTCCTTTTTGCGTTACACATCTCATGCATACATAAATTTCTTTATTTTAATTCTCCTCATCTACCAAATATTTTTTATCCGTTCTTTTTGCATTTGTTCACTAACATCCTAAATTGCATAAAAATATTTTTCTTTCATTTTTAAATTTATTTCATATTGCATTTAGGCCTTCCCCTTTGACACACCGAGCCCTAATTACCACCTGAACTTTGCCTATTTATTTGAATGACTAATATCTTGATTTTTTGCAGGGACTTTTGATATGTTGTTTTACTCTAGTTGATGAACCTTAATGTTTAATTTGGGAATTTTAGGAGTCATTTTTTTAAATTATCTGATTTGTTTTCACTTGAGATTTTCTTGCAGGCACATCCTTGACTTTGTATGATTATCTGTTTGAAAAGGCACTTGTGCCATTTGCTTTGGGGCTGTTTCTTTGTTTCTTTGATTCATGTTTGGATGATAATCATTGTTGTGTACCATTGTTTGATTTTCATTCACCTCATCTCTCCTACTTATATCTGTTCTCACTAACTTTTTATGCAGGGACTAAGGTAAGTTCTTTAAGGGTATGGATAAGTATCCATGGTCACCCTTACTCTTTCCTTCCCTCATCTTCTTTCCTTTAGGATTTAGGTTGTCCTCAAACCTCACTAACTGTAGGTCACCCATGCATGATAACTTTAGGATTCATAGTCCCCCCCCTTAGAGTTACCCTTGTGTCTTCTCTCTTCTCATCTCAAATTTCTTTAAAACACTTAATAATAATAAGGTGTATTGCGCACGAGCCTTAAGTATGGGGAATGAGAAATGAGGGGCTTCCTCTCATCTTTCTAGAGTGCTTAGCGAGCGTCCTGTCTTGGGACGATGCGTTAAGTATTCGCCCCTGTGCCCTAGACTTTGGTGCAATGCAGCTTAGGAACTAACTTAAGCCACTTTTGTCCTAAAAAACACAAACCAACTTCAAATTTTTTTGTCCTTCGGGATTCTCAAACTTAAAGGCTATTTTCAAAAAGGGCACGTTACCTTCCGTCTGAGTCGCAAACAGGCATCGACCCTAACTGTCGGACGCGAACTTAGCGTTGCTCATAAAAAACACAAAAAGAACTTGGTCCGAACTACGTTGACTCTGAATTCCCCATTGCACAAGGGGGGTACGTCGACGTCCTACCGAGTCGGTCTTTGTCTTTCCCTCTCTGTTTTAGTACAACCCTAGATGATAGTATAACTTCCTCTTAGAATAGACAACAAGCGTGGATCCCATCGAGTACGATGGACGCGTGGGGTGCTAGCACCTTCCCCTCGCGTAACCGACTCCCGAACCCAGGTTATGGTTGCGATGACCATTCCTTTCCCTCTTCCTAAGGTTTATGCGGTGTTCCCTTTCCCTCTCTCGGGATAAATTTACACGGCTGAAGACTCTGTTTTTCCGCGCCACTCTCGCGTTTGTACTTGGATGAAAATCCTGGGAGCGACAGCTGGCGACTCTGCTGGGGACTCTGATTGACCTATGCTGGTCCATCCCTAAGCGAGTCAATCTTAACGCTTGCTTGTCTCTTTGGGTGTTTTGTTGTGATTTGCTTTATGTGTTTTATTTTATTTTTATTTTTTATTATTTATTTTTTATTTTTACCGCATTTTCTGCATTTCATTTTTTATTACTGTCATGCTGCTGTGCTGTGCTGGCTGTCTTTGTTTTGCAGGTTGGGTGGGACCGAGAGCTAAGCCCAATACCAAGGCTTGAGAATACCCTAGGACTAGAGTGGAAAGTAGTGGGACCTACGTGCCCGCTTGGTACGTTTGTGTGTTCACGAAATTCACAACCAGACGAGGCTATCTTGGGATGCATTCTAACGTGTGTGTCTTGCGCATGTTGGGGTGTTGATCTAGAGAGTTGTCGACTCTGGTGACCGATCATTGAGGACCTTAGTGGAAACATCCCTCTTTAGTGGTGACAGTGGCAGACCACATCCTGTGGCAAACCCATTCGCACCCGAGGGCCCGCTTTGGAACTCGCATAGGATGGCCCCTACGTTTTAAAGAGAATCAGTGGAGGCACTCATCGATTGACTTTAGTACTGTACCTCGAGGGATGAATGTACTATTGTTTCTCGACCTCAGTGCCAAAGCCGAGGACCTTCCGCTTTGGAGAATCAGTTGAGGCCTCCTCGATTGATGATGATGCCAAACCAGAAATGGTGAACGTATCATCATTTCTCGACCTGAGAGCCCGGTATACTGAACATCCTAGTACCCACATGTGAGAGGGGATGGGCGTTTGCAGGTTTGCAGGTAACCGAGACTTTCAACCTACCCGGTTTTCTGGATTTCTCATCAATGTCTGATTATTTGGGTTCCTCAGTGGTTCAGAGTTCTGGTTTTCTGGTTTCTCGTTCAGCTAACAGTACAACACATCCAGCAGTGTGCCTTGACCCCATGTTTGCATGAGCATATCATTTTTCTTGCATTCTGACGTGTTTGACATTTTTCAGGGCTTGCATCTTACTCTTGATTCCGGTTTTCTGAGGTTACTTCAGTATGGATGTTCAGAGAAAGAAGACTGTTGCCTATTCATTCCCAGAGCCGACTTTGACACTGATTCACAAACCAATTAATATGGCTGGTTCCGGAGTTCGTACAGAGTTTAGTGGAAGGTATGGAAGACTTCTAAAATTTGTCTATAATATCTCCCAGTATGAGAAGGATGCCATTCACACACTTCTTTAGTTTTACGATCCGTCTCTGCGTTGCTTCACTTTCCCGGACTACATCTTGGCTCCGACGTTGGAGGAGTTCTCATTTATTTTGGGAATTCCTATTAGTCATGATATAGTTTTCTTTTCTGAAGAACACCCCGGTATAAAAGATATGGCTGTTGCTCTTCATATTAGTGAGCCTGTTCTGAACAGCAACATTGCGGAAAAACAAGGAGTTAAGGGTTTCCTATTGAAGTTCCTATTTGATCAAGCTTGTATACATGTCAAAGAGAAGAACTGGACTGCTTTCCAAGCTATTCTAGCTGTGTGTATCTATGGGATTGTTCTGTTTCCGAATATTCCTGATCTGGTGGATATGCACGCCGTCAGGATCTTTATTTCGAAGAATCCTATACCTACCTTGCTAGGTGATGTGTACCATTCAGTTCACTATAAGAAAGAGAATAGGCGTGGGAAAAATGTGAGTTGCTGTGCGTTGCTCTTAGCTACTTGGTTTCTGAGTCGTCTCCCTAAATCTGGCGCTTTCGTTGATACGAAAGATTCTCTGAAGTGGTCTAAGAGGGTTATGGGCTTGACTGCTGATAACATCGTTTGGATTAATCGTGACTTGCTAGGAATGGAGATTATTTGCAAATGCAGAGAATTCCCTAATATTCCCTTGATAGGGAGGAAAGGTGGAATTAACTATAATCCCTCCCTAGCTATCAGACAGTTTGGCTATCCTTTGAAGAATCCACCCGAAGAGCGAGATGTCCGAGAATCCTTATTCTTCAATGGCATTGAGGATCAAGGGTTGATAAGGAAAGTTGTGAATTCTTGGAAACAGGTAATTAAGAAGGGTAAGATTCCATTCGGGAAAAGTAACAATCGGGCTTTCCCTCCCTATAAAGAGTGGATTAAGAAGAGAGCAGAAGAGGAGCTTCTTCCATTCCCGGTGGAACCACCTTTGTATCCTTTGGTGATCGAGCCTCCTACCACCGTTGAGTTGGAGAAGTATAACACATTATGGGCTGAAAAGGAAAGGTTGCGGGAAGAGAATAGTGAGCTAAAGAGAGAGATTTATCAGTGGAAGCATGAGCGGGGTGAAGCTGTTCATACCGCCAAGTTGAAGACAGAGCTCCTTGCTAAAGCAGAAAAAGAGCTTGCTGACATAGTCGCATCCAGAGAAAGAATGAAACAAGCTTTGGATGGTATCAGTAGCATTCTCAGGTCCAAGGAGGAGGAATTAGGCAAGGCTTTGTTGAAGATTCACAGGTTCAATGATCACCAAGAAACTGCCATGGCTGAGAACAAGAGAAAGGAAGACGACTACATAGCTAAGATTGATCAGTTGAAGTCGACGCTCAATAAGAAAGACGCCGAGATCTTATCAGGGATATTCAAGAGACAAGTAGTCGAAGATCGACTCAAGGAAGCCATAGCCTCCATGGAAGAACTGAAAGTCCAAGCTGAAGTGAAGAAACCTAGACATGAGGGTCCTAATATGGATAGTGTTTCTGGAGAAGACGCTTGGGAGTTACATTGCCGATACTTGGATGGGATCATACACAGGAGAGACCTTCTCATTCAAGGGCTAATTCAGAGGCCGAAGCATTCTGATACCAGAAAGCTATTCAAGGAGATTCAAGACTGGTGTAGAAAGCATAATGGATGGGGGGGGGGATTGACGCTTGTAAACTTTGATGATATGCCATAGTTTTCTGTTTTCTTTCATTGTATGTGGATCACCACCAGGCTTGTTGGTTGGGATCTATGGATTTTATATTCAGACTCGTTATCTCGGATTTGTGATTGTTGACATTAGACTCGTTATGAGCAGAAGTTCCATTATATCTTGTTATTAAATCGGAATCAAGAGGTGGATCGCCCTGTGAATTTTCAAACACGTCCATTTGCATTTGCGTATTCATAATCATTTTGCATAATCATTTTGCATGACAGGTGTTTATCTCCGGTATTCTTATCTTGTTATCATCTCAGAATTGCAGATCAGCGTATTCACCGGTATCCTACTAAGCAGAATCGGAAGAGACTCATGGATCAGCTACAGAATAAGATCATTGAGATGCGGACTCGCATGAACCAATTCATGGAATTAATGCAAGGGGTTGCTCAGGGACAAGAACAGTTGAGAACTCTCGTTCAGCCACTGATTGCGAGGGTTGATAATGATGGTGTCCTTCATGGAGGACTTCAGACTGGTGTTACTGGTAATGGTCAGAATGGTCCTACTGGCGGAAGTATTCCTGTTTCTGGTGTTGTGATCCCTCCGGGCGGAGCGGAAAATGCTGGGGGAGGTGGTACTGGTACTGGCGCAGTTCAGGGTCGTCAGTATGATGATGTTCAGGATGATGTATTTTCCTTGCCAGGTGGGGATGCTGGTCCCCAGACTGACCAGGATCAGAGGATCCGGTTGATTGAGGAACAGCTGAAGGGTGTTGTGAATCAGGATTCTGTGGGAATGGATCTAGAGGACTTGGGGCTGGTTCCAGGCGTTGTTATTCCGCACAAGTTTTAGACTCCCACTTTCGAGAAGTATAATGGTGTGACTTGTCCGAGGACCCACGCCAGGGCATATGCAAGCAAGATGGCTGCATATGCGAAGAATGAAAAGATGATGATGCATTGCTTCCAGGATAGCCTATCTGGGGCATCCCTGGAGTGGTACATGCAACTGGAAAGGAAGGATGTGCGTAGTTGGAGAGATCTGGCAGGGGCATTTATCAGACATTACCAATATAACACTGATATGGCTCCTAACAGAACACAGTTGCAGAATATGTCGCAGAAGAACAATGAGAGTTTCAAGGAGTACGCTCAGAGGTGGCGTGAACTGGCAGCTAGAGTTCAGCCTCCCATGTTGGAGCGTGAAATGATAACTATGTTTATGGCCACCTTGCAGGGTCATTACTTTGAAAAATTGGTACCATGTATGTTTGGAAAGTTCGCTGATTTAATCTTGGTAGGAGAGATGGTAGAAAGGGGAATTAAGGCAGGAAAGATATCAGGCAGTGATGGATCCTCATCTGGAGGCAGCAAGAAGCCTTGTGCCAGTGGTTATAAGAAGAAGGAGGGAGATACAAACTCTGTGTCATCATATCGTGGTAGAGATGGACCTCGTCAGAATTACAATCAGCAGGTGGCTTCTGTAACTATCCCAGCGGCACCTCAGCAGCCAGCAGCGTCTCAACAACAAAATCAGACTCCTTACCGATCACAGCCTCAGAATAAGCGGGATAGGCATTTTGACACTCCACCTATGTCTTACTCTTAACTATTCCAACACTTGTTGAAGCTGCAGCTAATTCAGACAAGAACATTGGCTCCGCCTACTGGTAATCCACCTCCCGGCTATGACGCCAACGCCCACTGTGAATTTCATTCTGGGGCACCCGGACACCATACTGAGAACTGTAAAGCTTTTAAGCATAAGGTTCAAGATTTGGTGGATTCCAAAGCCATCAACTTCTCCAATGACGTCTCGAATGTGAATCAGAACCCGATGCCGAATCACGGTGGGCCAAAGATCAATGCTGTTATTGAAGATTGTGAAGACTTGAGTTTGATTTCAGATGTGAACGAAGTCCAAACTCCCTTGGGTGTGGTGAAGGAAAGACTGTTGAGAGGAGGGGTATTTCCCGATTGTGACGAAGGTTGTGTGGGATGTGTGTCACAGCCAGGCGGTTGTGAGTTATTGAAAGCAGGTATTCAGAAAATGATCAACGAAGGGGTATTACAGTTTGACAGAGGTTGCAAGCAGAATAATGTTACTGACAGAGAGATTGATGTTGCCACCATAACAATTACGTTCAAGACAATAACTATATCAGCGCCGGCGAGACTAGCGCCGGTTACTATCACTGTTCCTGGACCAGTCCTGTATGAGACTACCAAGGCCATCCCATGGAACTATGGGGCCGAGGTGTTTGTTAATGGTAAGAAGCAGGAATTGGAAGACACATCAGTGGTAAATACAGGGGTCGGAAATCTTGTTGAAGCAGGGGCTATCACTAGGAGTGGTAAGGTCTTTATTCCGTCCGAGAATCAAGCTGGCAGTTCAAGACAAGACAAAGGTAAGCAGATGATGGATGAGTCTGTACAGAGGCAGGAAGCTAATAATTCTACGACAAAGCCAGGTGGGGATGCTTTCTCAGAAGACGTAGAAGAGTTTATGAGGTTGATAAAAAAAAGTGATTACAAGATTGTTGACTAGCTTCACCAAACTCCATCAAAGATTTCCATCCTATCCTTACTGTTGTGCTCCGAGGCACACCGAAATGCATTGCTGAAGATTCTGAATATGGCTTATGTACCGCAGGAGATATCTGTCAACCAGTTGGAAGGGGTTGTGGCTCATGTGAATGCTGGTAACGGTTTGGGTTTCACCGATTTAGATCTGACTCCGGCTGGGAGGAATCACAACAACGCTCTGCATATTTCAGTGGAATGCCGTGGTTCTTTAATGTCGCATGTGTTAGTTGATACTGGGTCGTCTTTGAATGTGCTACCGAAGAAGGCTCTGATGAAGTTGGATACTCGTGGGTTGATTTGTACACCAAGTGACTTGGTGGTACGTGCTTTTGATGGCTCCAAGAGATCAGTTTTCGGAGAGTTGGTTTTGCCGATCAAGGTGGGCCCTGAGATTTTCAACACCACCTTCTACATAATGGATATTCAGCCTGCCTATAGTTGTTTGTTGGGACGCCCATGGATCCATGGTGCTGGGGCAGTAACTTCTACGCTGCACCAGAAGTTGAAGTATATGGTGGATGGCCACGTTGTGACTGTTTGTGGTGAAGAAGACATCATGGTGAGTCACCTATCGACCTTCTAGTATGTAGAGGTAGATTGTGAGATACAGGAAACTTTGTGCCAAGCCTTTGAAGCTGTGAAGATTCCCCAGGAACCCCCAAAGGCAGTTACTCAGCCTGAGGCGGTTGCCCAACCTGAAGTCGTCATACAACCAGAAGTTCCAATGTCCTCTTTCAAAGAGGCACGTGTTATAGTTGAAGCTGGTGGTTCTCAGAAGTGGGGCAGTGTTATTGATGTTCAAAGGAAGCAAGATACTCATGGATTGGGTTACAAGCCACCTAGACATTCTGAAGAGCCCCCCAAGTTCTATGGTCCAGTCCGTTTCACCAGTGCCGGTGTTTTCTTCGACAGAGTCAATGCTATTGAGGATGAAGGAGATAGTGATTGTGACATGGATGAATAGATTCGTTCCTGCATTCCTGGTCAGAGCCTAGGCAACTAGTCCTCCGAGAAAGTTATCCAAGTGACGCGCCCGGAGTAATTTACT
The DNA here is from genome assembly GCA_022829125.1 of Lathyrus tuberosus. Taxonomy (NCBI): domain Eukaryota; kingdom Viridiplantae; phylum Streptophyta; class Magnoliopsida; order Fabales; family Fabaceae; genus Lathyrus; species Lathyrus tuberosus. The sequence goes on along the minus strand of JALAZF010000082.1, from coordinate 6,817,370 downwards.
TTTGTTTTCTGTTATGTTGAGTCCTACGCTCTGCCCAAGGCGTAGTGATATTTATTTGTAGGGCTTGGATGTTTTATTTGCTATTTTTATCATCAATAAAGGACGTTTTTTCATTCAAATATTTTGATCCCTGTCTTTCTATTTTTTTACTTTTTGCATTAACCCACATCAAAATGGCAATGTGTTTTCTTGTTTGTTGCACTCATAATAAACATAAAACATCCATCATGCAGGTTCCTTTGTTCAGATTCCACCCATGACTTAGCTATGGCTCGATATGACTTCGACAATCCCATTTATCAGGCCGAAGAAGAGACTGACGAAGACTGTGATATACCAGAAGAATTAGCCAGGCTACTGAAACAAGAGGAAATGGTTATTCTACCTCATCAGGAGGAAGTTGAGACTGTTAATCTGGGAACCGAGGATGTTAAATGAGAAGTAAAGGTTGGGGCTGCCCTGGAAGACACTGTTAAGGGAAGATTGATTGAGTTGCTTCGAGAGTATGTGGATATCTTTGCCTGGTCTTACCAAGACATGCCTGGGCTTGACACCGACATTGTTTCACACCGGCTGCCGCTCAAAGAGGGTTGTACTCCAGTCAAGCAGAAGTTGAGAAGGACGAAACCAGATATGGCTGTGAAGATCAAGGAAGAGGTTCAGAAGCAGTTGGAGCCGGATTTCTTGCCGTAACAAATTATCCTCCGTGGGTTGCTAATATTGTACATGTACCTAAGAAGGATGGGAAGGTCAGGATGTGTGTCGATTACCGAGATTTGAATAGGGCGAGCCCGAAGGATGATTTCCCGCTCCCCCACATTGACGTGTTAGTGGACAATACTGCTCAATATTATGTGTTTTCCTTCATGGATGGCTTCTCTGGGTACAACCAAATCAAAATGGCCCCATAGGACATGGAAAAGACTACTTTCATAACACCGTGGGGAACATTTTGCTACAAGGTGATGCCCTTTGGATTGAAGAATGCTGGGGCAACCTATCAGCGGGCGATGGTGACTCTCTTTCATGATATGATTCACAAGGAGATTGAAGTATATGTTGATGACATGATTGCAAAGTCACAGACAGAGGAAGAACACTTGGTAAACCTCCAGAAGCTGTTTGAAAGGTTGAGGAAGTTCAGATTGAGGTTGAATCCGAACAAGTGCACTTTCGGCGTGAGGTCTGGTAAATTGCTGGGATTCATTGTTAGTGAAAGAGGCATAGAGGTTGATCCTGCAAAGATAAGAGCCATACAGGAGATGCCTGAGCCAAGAACAGAGAAAGAGGTTCGTGGTTTCTTGGGGAGGTTGAATTACATTGCCAGGTTCATCTCTCATCTGACGGCTACATGTGAACCAATTTTCAAGTTGTTAAGAAAGGACCAAGAGGTCAGGTGGAACGAAAATTGTCGAGAGGCGTTTGAAAGGATAAAGACGTATTTGCAGGAACCGCCAGTCTTTATGCCACCAGTGTCTGGGAGACCGTTGATTATGTACCTTACGGTTCTTGAGAATTCGATGGGTTGTGTGCTCGGTCAACACGACGAGACGGGTAAGAAAGAGCACGCCATTTACTACCTGAGTAAGAAGTTCACTGATTGCGAATCGAGATACTCTATGCTGGAAAAGACATGTTGTGCACTCGCTTGGGCAGCCAAGGGCCTAAGGCAGTATATGTTAAATCACACAACCTTGTTGATTTCGAAGATGGATCCGATTAAGTACGTGTTTGAGAAGCAGGCACTTTCTGGAAGGATAGCCCGTTGGCAGATGGTTTTGACAGAGTACGATATTCAGTATGTTTCTCAGAAGGCCATTAAGGGAAGTGTTCTGTCAGAATATCTTGCTGATCAGCCAGTTGAGGATTATCAGCCTATGAAGTTTGAGTTTCCAGACGAGCATGTTATGTTTCTGAAAATGAAGGATTGTGAAGAGCCTCTGCCTGACGAAGGACCTGAGATTGGGTCATAGTGGAAGATGATTTTTGATGGGGCTGTCAACTCGTATGGCAATGGAATTGGGGCAATCATTACGACTCCGAAGGGTTCTCATATACCTTTCACTGCCCGGTTAGCATTTGTGTGTACCAACAACGAGGCGGAGTATGAAGCATGCATCATGGGGTTAGAAGAAGCAATTGATTTAAGAATTAAGAACCTCGATGTCTATGGTGATTCTGCGTTGGTGGTTAATCAGATTACAGGAGAATGGGAGACTCGTTAGGAAAATTTGGTACCTTATAACAACTATGCCAGAAGGTTATTACCTTTCTTTGATAGGGTGGATTTTCATCATGTGGCCTGGGCTGAGAATCAGATGGCTGATGCGTTGGCGACGTTGGCATCCATGTATAAGGTGAACCGTTGGAATGAAACACCTTCGATTAGAATCATGCGTCTGGACAGACCAGCTTTTGTGTTTGCAATTGAAGATATGTCTGATGGTAAACCGTGGTATCATGATATTAAGGTTTTTCTGAAGAGACAAGAGTATCCAGAGGGTGCCTCCACCAAGGATAAGAAGACTCTGAGAAGGTTGGCAGGAAACTTCTTTCTGAACAAGGATGATGTGTTATATAAGAGGAACTTCGATATGGTCTTGCTACGTTGTGTTGATGAACACGAGGCAAGCTCATTAATGAAGGAAGTTCACGAGGGTTCCTTTGGTACTCATTCCAGTGGACACACCATGGCTAGGAAGTTGTTGAGAGCAGGATATTATTGGATGACTATGAAATCTGATTGTTTCAAGTACGCTCGGAAGTTCCATAAATGCCAGATTTATGCAGATAAGATGCACGTACCGCCTACGCCTCTAAATGTGTTGTCACCTCCTTGGCCGTTTGCAATGTGGGGTATAGATATGATTGGAAAGATTGAGCCTACTGCTTCTAATGGGCATCGTTTCATTTTGGTTGCCATTGACTATTTCACAAAGTGGGTGGAGGCAGCCTCGTACGCCAATGTCACCAAGCAAGTGGTAGTCCGGTTTGTAAAGAAGGACATCATCTGTCGTTATGGGGTCCCGGAGAGAATCATTACTGATAATGGCTCGAACTTGAATAATAAGATGATGAAGGAACTATGTCAGAGTTTCAAGATTGAGCATCATAATTCCTCTCCGTATCGTCCGAAGATGAATGGTGCTATTGAGGCGGCAAATAAGAATATCAAGAAGATTGTGCAGAAGATGGTGGTAACGTATAAAGACTGGCATGAGATGTTACCTTATGCTCTACATGGTTACCGTACTTCAGTGCGTACGTCAACTGGGGCAACCCCTTTCTCATTGGTATATGGTATGGAAGCAGTCTTACCCTTAGAGGTCGAGATTCCGTCTTTGAGAGTTCTGGCAGATGTGAAGCTTGATGAAGCTGAATGGGTGCGTTCCAGGTTGGATCAGTTGAACCTTATCGAAGAAAAGAGATTGGCAGCCATCGCACATGGTCGGTTATATCAGAGCAAGATGAAGCACGCCTTTGACCAGAAAGTGCGTCCTCGGAGTTTTCAGACAGGTGAATTGGTTTTGAAAAGGATCCTTCCTCCTCAGACAGATCACAGGGGCAAATGGACTCCAAACTACGAAGGGCCGTATGTAGTCAGAAAGGTTTTTTCTGGTGGAGCCTTACTACTTTCAACTATGGATGGCGAAGATTTTACCTCCCCTGTGAACGCAGACGTAGTCAAAAAATACTTCGCGTAAAAGAGACCCGCTGGACATAAAAAGAAAGTCCAGGCAAAAAGGGGCATCCCGGCGAACCATAAAAAGGAAAAGGTTCGGGCAAAAGTTAGGGATAAAATGTAAAAAAATAGGTAAACCCGCAAAGTTGAAAACCTGAAAAGGCGACTTTGGCAAAAATGGGTATCCCGGTGGATTGAAAACCCGAAAAGGGCGATCCAGGCAAAAGTTAGGGATTTATAAGCGAAAGGCTATGGTCTGTGTTCGATCTGTGAACATTCTCGATACCTGGAAGTTCTGAAAGAAAGGAATCAGTACAGTTAGTCTCTTCAGAGGTCAAGACGTTTGTGGATAAGCAAGTCATATGGGTCATAGCTGAGTCGAATCATGGTGGATATCTGTTCCCACATTGCCGACATGTGTATTTTCTTTTGTTTTTGCACAATTACCTCTTTCTAGGAATTGTTTCCTATTGTAAATGCCTATTTACAGGCCACTCTTCAATAAAGTATTCATTTCACTCAAAGAGCTTTCCATTGTTTATTTTACTTTTACTTTTACTGTTTTGTTTGCAAAAATGTCCGATATTTTTGATAAACATTGCATATAAAACTTTGAGCTTGGCGAAGCATAACGAAAAGCAGTAGAAATTACTTAAGCGTTAACGGTGATAGCCAGGTTGTGGCATATTCTATTTGTTGTTATTTGACTTGCAGGGCAACAGGATTGTACTCCCCCAGCAGGTTGCTCTCCCTAGCATTGAGATTACACTCTCCTCAGCAGAGCAGACTTTCCCCGGCAGGAGACTTGGAAAGTATTTTCTCCAAATCTAGATGTTATTTCCCCACAGAATTAGGGTGTTCACCTTCCCCATCCCGTCAGGAAGCGTGCTCTCACCGACGATGTCATAATCTAATCCCCAGCAAGGTGGGAGTAAAGTCATTCTCCCTACCAGCAGGCTAAGTTCAGCAGTATCCCCAAGCAGGATTATGGACTATTTTCCCCAGCAGGTTCTGAGCCAATTGGATATTAGCAATTTTCAGTAACAGACTCCCGGTTTCGTTAGTGGCGTTCATTCTCAACTCCCCCAGCGGAGGAGAAATCTCAGGTTTTGGATGAAAGACAGGTGTGGCCCCCGGTAGTTCTTTCGGGACTTCATCCCCAGCAGAAGTTGTTGATCCAAAGAGTCGATCAATATGACCCTTCTCAACAGAGTTCCTAGACTCAAAGGACAATTTATTTTTGTCGTCCCCAGCTGAACGGGTCCTTTCTCTCCGGCATTTATTTCGCTGGAGGGGCTCTTTTGCATATCATAAGCATTCGCATTGCATCCTCAAACGCATAGCATTTCCATGTCGTATGGAGCATTACGCCATTATTCAAACATTTGCATTCGAAGCATAAGTCAGGTTTGATACTTTCTTTGCCAGTTCTCTTGCTCAGCAGAGATGGCGCAACTCAGGAGATTTTGGAGGGATGTATTCCTCATACTTGTGCCCCCCGGCAGAGTCTTTTATTTAGACTTCTCCTTTCCCCAGCGGAGTCATCTTATCTATGGATCATGGGCCCATCAGAAGTTTGTCCGGCCTTTCTCTTTTGTGAAATCCCGTTCTTACCAGAAGTTTTGTTTCACGTTATCCCCAGCGAAGTCGCCATTGGTATTGCTAGTTTCTCTTTATCAGCAGAGATAGCGATCGTTTGGATAATTCTTCGTCAGTTTCCCTTTGTCAGCAGGGATGGCATTTATTTTGCTAGTTTCCCTTTATCAGCAGGGATGGCATCAGTTAGCTAGTTTCTCTTTATCAGCAGAGATAGCGATCTTTTGGATAATTCTTCGTCAGTTTCCCTTTATCAGCAGGGATGGCATCTGGTTTGCTAGCATCTCTTTATCAGCAGAGATAGCAATCTTTTGGAGATTTCGTTCGCCAGTTTCCCTTTATCAGCAGGGATGGCACCAGTTTGCTAGTTTCTCTTTATCAGCAGAGATAGCAATCTTTTGGAGATTTCGTTCGCCAGTTTCCCTTTATCAACAGGGATGGCATCAGTTTGCTAGTATCTCTTTATCAGCAGAGATAACAATCTTTTGGAGATTTCGTTCGTCAGTTTCCCTTTATCAGCGGGGATGGCATTTAGTTTGCTAGTATCTCTTTATCAGCAGAGATAGCAATCTTTTGGAGATTTCGTTCGTCAGTTTCTCTTTATCAGCAGGGGTGGCATTTATTTTGCTAGTTTCTCTTTATCAGCAGGGATAGCAATCTTTTGGACATTTCGTTCGTCAGTTTCCCTTTATCAGCAGGGATGGCATTTATTTTGCTAGTTTCCCTTTATCAGCAGGGATGGCATCGGTTTTCTAGTTTCTCTTTATCAGCAGAGATAGCGATCTTTTGGATGGTTCTTCGTCAGTTTCCCTTTATCAGCAGGGATGGCATTTATTTTGCTAGCTTCCCTTTATCAGCAGGGATGACATCAGTTTGCTAGTTTCTCTTTATCAGCAGAGATAGTGATCTTTTGGATAATTCTTCGTCAGTTTCCCTTTATCAGCAGAGGTGGCATATTTCGAGATTCCTTTGTCAATTCTCTTTATCAGCAGAGATGACTTTATACCCAGCGTAGCTAGCACTCGCCTGCGTTGCGACAATATAGCATTTATGACTAATTCTTCAGTGGAGGATTGCAAATTTCCGGGTTCTTTGGTATTCAATCTCCGTGCATCCTGATTGTCCGAAAGCCGCCGCTATCATACCCTCAGGACCAAGTTGATTGAATAGGGGCAGCTGTTGCACACCAAAATTTGCCCTCCTTACTTTAGTACTAACTGGCTTATGTTTCATTTCATTTTTTGCATTATCATGTATGCATATCATTAGCATGGGGTCAAGGTGCTTGAGGCAGTTCAAGAAAGTCTTATCTGGTCTACTACCTCATCAAGAGTTCACAGGTTGCAAGGGATCTCAAGTGGAATCACCCTCCTAACCAGTGCATGAATTAGGGTTTTGAAATTCTTGGGTTTATTGCTTCAATGGGAAAGCTCCTTGGGTTTTTATCATCATCAAATGGCATATCTCATCTTTGTTGGAGAGGATACACATCATATTCAGAGGAATTTGGATTTGGAGACTGTGATATTTTCGCCTAGACTGAGGATACCACAACTAGGGTTTGCTATAAAGTCAGTTTATTTCTGATTTTTTGGGCAAGATTTGATTCCATAGTATTCCTTGGGTCCCTAAGTACCAAGGGATGGGAGGTTGCCCATCAGTTTGGTTCAGGAGAAGTTCAATTGGCCAATGGATTGAAAATCAGTTGAATTGGGTAAAAGTCAACAGTAAGAGGAGAAGTCAACTGTGGAACTTTGAGGGTCTCTCCAAGGTTTTCAAGGTCTCACATCCTCATATGGTCTTCAAGGGTCAAGTTTCATACATATTTGTCAGGAATCAGGAGTTGGTGCAAAGTTTCTAAATTTGGAAAGTGACCCATAATAAAAGTTTCCTTTTTTGGCAAGTTCCTGCACTACATTCAACTTGACTTTTCACCATCAAGAAAGCTTCAAATTAATTTCTCTCTAACATGAAAGTTGAAGATCTTTTTCTCCTCTTTCCAACAAGTACTAGTGGGTCTCCATATCATTTGTGAAACTCCAGTTATGATCAAAAGAAGGCAAGGTGGTTTTTAGGGTTTCATTTTCACAACTTTTAGGTTTTGGGACATAGGGACCTATGATTAATTCCATTGCTTCAAGACGTGTTCCAACATCCAAAAACAATTACTAAGAAGCTTTTTTGGCTTTTTAATCAAGTGATTCCATGGTTTATTCTTCACTTATTTTTTATTATTCAAAAAAAGCCAAGTCATCAAAAACTCATGAATCATTTGTTTTCAAGGCCCAATTCAGATATGGTGTGATTAGCAATCCAAATGAAGGGGATCCATCTTGGAATTTTTAAGAGACCATGCAAGGAGAAAGGTGTAATTCACATAATATGATTTTTCAAAATAATTCAAAAACTCTTAAAACCAAGGATTGCCCAAGCCCAAATGATCAGATATGAAATAACCCTAAGTATTTAAGCCTATTCATGCATTGGTTAGGGTTCACACACGTTTTTTGGAGAGGAATCCAGGCTTGAACCCTAAAGCTCTTTCTCACCAAAACTCACGATCCACAAGGTTTTCTCCAAAGATTCTTCCACAAACATCTTCCTGGGGATCCGTAGAGTGAAAATCAACCACCACGTGAAGCTAACAACAAGGATACTCGTTACTCCATCTCAGGTTGGGAGGTTTTTTCACGCTCTTAAAACTCCAATTTTTTATATGAATATTGATGTGTGATGAATGGTGATCACTCTGATCTATTTATTTTTGAATATGGATGCATGTATGGCTTGCTATGTTGATTTAAAGTTTGATGCCCTAACATAATTCCGTGCGTTTTTTATTATACGTTGGTCATTTGAATTTTTTGATTGCGTATTTGAATTCCTGACATTTTTCTGGTTGAAATGGTATACTCGCACGTGCGTTTTGGTGTAGTTTTGATTGCAGGTGGCCGGAGTAGGGGGCCGGAACCCTAACTACGGCGGTGGCTCTTGGTTCAGTCCGGTCAAGGGTTTCCATGGGGAAGATACAATTTGGGCCCTTGATTTGCTTCATCGTGTGGCTACCAGCGTGCCACATATTTTTTCTTTTATTTTTTTTCTGAAATTTAATTAATGATTCCATGTTATTGCCCCACCACAGTTATCATATGCCCTCCAATTATGTTGTTTTGTTTTAATTACTTTTATTTCCATTGACTGAACTTGGACCGTCTGATGCATCGTGTGGACTAAACAAAGCCAACACATTAAAATACCACGTGCCTGACACATGGCACGCGCACGGTATGCTGCTCTTTTTATTTTTTTTCGCTGATGGGTTGGGCTGCTATTCGCACCCCCCATCTTCAGCCCATGTTCAATTTCCTTTTCATTTTCCTTGCTAATCACACCCCCTAGTCTTTTTTTTATTTTTTTATTTTCAGATGGGCATAACGCATTGGGCTGCTATTCGCACCCTCCACCTTCAGCCCAATTCCATTCCCAACGTGTTTTTTTCACTAAATGCACCCCCAGCCCATTTTACTTCATTTTCATTTTATTTTATTTATTACATTTCGTATTTAATTTTTAAAAATAATTAAATGCATTTAAAAATCATCATAAAATTCATACTTCATTTTCAGCATTTTATAAAATTTTTACAAAATTTTATTTTTTATTTTATTTTATTTTTATCATCCAAATTAATTATTTTATTAATTTCCTTTTTGCATTACACATCTTATGCATACATAAATTTCTTTATTTTAATTCTCCTCATCTACCAAATATTTTTTATCCGTTCTTTTTGCATTTGTTCACTAACATCCTAAATTGCATAAAAATATTTTTCTTTCATTTTTAAATTTATTTCATATTGCATTTAGGCCCTCCCCTTTGACACACCGAGCCCTAATTCTCACCTGAACTTTGCCTATTTATTTGAACGACTAATATCTTGATTTTTTGCAGGGACTTTTGATATGTTGTTTTCCTCTGGTTGAGGAACCTTAATGTTTAATTTGGGAATTTTAGGAGTCATTTTATTAAATTATCTGATTTGTTTTCACTTGAGATTTTCTTGCAGGCGCATCCTTGACTTTGTATGATTATCTGTTTGAAAAGGCACTTGTGCCATTTGCTTTGGGGCTGTTTCTTTGTTTCTTTGATTCATGTTTGGATGATAATCATTGTTGTTTACCATTGTTTGATTTTCATTCACCTCATCTCTCCTACTTATATCTGTTCTCACTAACTTTTTATGCAGGGACTAAGGTAAGTTCTTTAAGGGTATGGATAAGTATCCATGGTCACCCTTACTCTTTCCTTCCCTCATCTTCTTTCCTTTATGATTTAGGTTGTCCTCAAACCTCACTAACTGTAGGTCACCCATGCATGATAAATTTAGGATTCATAGTCCCCCCCTTAGTGTTACCCTTGTGTCTTCTCTCTTCTCATCTCAAATTTCTTTAAAACACTTAATAATAATAAGGTGTATTGCGCACGAGCCTTAAGTATGGGGAATGAGAAATGAGGGGCTTCCTCTCATCTTTCTAGAGTGCTTAGCGAGCGTCCTGTCTTGGGACGATGCGTTAAGTATTCGCCCCTGTGCCCTAGACTTTGGTGCAATGCAACTTAGGAACTAACTTAAGCCACTTCTGTCCTAAAAAACACAAACCAACTTCAAATTTTTTTGTCCTTCGGGATTGTCAAATTTAAAGGCTATTTTCAAAAAGGGCACGTTACCTTCCGTCTGAGTCGCAAACAGGCATCGACCCTAACTGCCGGACGCGAACTTAGCGTTGCTCATAAAAAACACAAAAAGAACTTGGTCCGAACTACGTTGACTCTAAATTCCCCATTGCACAAGGGGGGTACGTAGGCCTAGGACGTCGACGTCCTACCGAGTCGGTATTTGTCTTTCCCTCTCCGTTTTAGTACAGCCCTAGATGATAGTATAACTTACTCTTAGAATAGACAACAAGCGTGGATCCCATCGAGTACGATGGACGCGTGGGGTGCTAGCACCTTCCCCTCGCGTAACCGACTCCCGAACCCAGGTTATGGTTGCGATGACCATTCCTTTCCCTCTTCCTAAGGTTTATGCGGTGTTCCCTTTCCCTCTCTCGGGATAAATTTACACGGCTGACGACTCTGTTTTTCCGCGCCACTATCGCGTTTGTACCTGAATGAAAATCCTGGGAGCGACAGTGCCATGTCCAAATTGTATTTATATTGTTGGACGAAGGCAGTGCCAAGATCTCTGAAAGTTCTGATCGTAGCGCGGTTTAAACCCATGTACCATTTTAAGGCGGCACCGGTTAAACTATCCTGAAAGTAGTGAATCAGTAGATCCTGATTCTCCGTCTGAGCTAACATTCGTCGAGCGTACATCACCAGATGGCTTTGAGGGCAAGAGTTACCCTTGTACTTTTCAAAATTGGGTACTTGGAACTTGTGCGGAACTTTCACATTGGGGACCAAGCAGAGATCCGCGGCGTCCTTCCCAAATAAATCCTGACCACGAATAGCTTGCAGTTCCTTCTGCATTTCCAAGAACTGTTCCTGGAATTCATCCATCCTGTCAAACATAGTTTCCCTTCTACCAGAAGGTATCTATGGAATCTGTACTTTCGGGATAGTGTGCACCACAGGGGGTGGTACTGTTACTACGGCCGCAAATCTTGGCGCCTCTCAAAGTTTGTAACCTTCAGGAGTTGTTAGTATGCCCCTGGCATCTTCACTTTCCCGAAGTTTGTAAGATTCAGGCCCAGCGGCTCCTGCTGAAGTTTCCAGATCTCCAGTGATCGGCATAATATATCCTTCTGGGATATAGTTGGGTGGCATACCCCAGGGACGATCTTTCGGCATTCTGTACCTAGGATCATACTTCTCCGCTATGGGCGTCGAGGTGATCTCCGAGATCACAGTTCTTTGTAGCTGAGCTTCTGCCATGGCTTGCATGTCGTTTCGAAGCTTTCTCATATCCTCTCTCAGAGCGTCGACTTCTTCTTTCAACTCTCTGTTTTCTTCCTCGAGATCATCCATCTCGTAGGGAAGAAGAATACGTGACGTGAGAATGATGAATGAAATGATTATATTAATTATTTTTTTGGTTTAATCAAAATAAACTTCGACAATTAGATTGCAAATATCAAACAGTGGGGGAAACCCCGTTTTATTGAATTCAAAGGATCGCGGAAATGAAAATACAGTAAATTACAAAGTTCGGAAGCAGAAACCTAAGCTAATGGGTCCTGAGTCCTCCCTGAGGAGAATTCGGGTGCTGATCCTGGTACTTTCCTTTTCTTTGACCGGGGCTCTTGGGCCGTTGTCGGGTTGTCATTCTTTTGCCAAGTGAAAGGAGCGAGCGAATTCCTTTGGTCATCCTGATTTTCTACAACATGTAGCTCCAAAATCTCAATTAGAGCATCTTTATCTTTCAGTAGTTCCTGTATTTTGGTACACTCCACATTGAGAATGCGGTACTTGTTCTTCCAAGACCTCCTCTCCTGTTGAACTTTGTTGAGGGTAACTTGAAGTTTTTCCGTTTCAGTCATGAAGTACATGACAGATTCCCTTGACGGAAGAACTCCGTGACGAGGATAAGGCATCTTTAGCTTGAGAGCTCTGGTTTTACCCAGTGGAGATAAGGCTCCACCGAGACACAATCAGGTTTTCCTAGAGACTCCCGTCCTTTCTTATGAACATGTTTCCAAGCGTGCACTATTTCTGTCTTTAGTGCCCTGTCGTTTTCTCCTTCTTTGAAGAAAAGACCTTCCATATGAGCATTACGCGGGACATGCCTCATCGGTATCCAAATTGACGACGAACCAATACTGGATGGTAATTGATTCCTCCTTTAGTTCCTATGAGGGGTACGTTGGGGAAATTTCCACAACGGTCAATGATCCTGATCCTGTCATAAATCCTATTGCACCAATCTATATCAGAGTTGGTAAGAGACATGATCTTCTACGACCAACGTAAGGCACTCTTATGATCCCCAAAAGCGACAGACTTAGGAAAATGGGAGATAAACCATTTGTATAGCAGGGGTACACAGCACGTGATCTCCCCTCCGCTGTACAAATTCCCTAAGTGTACAAAGTGGTACGCATCTGAAAGCAAAGTTGGTACGGCGTTTCCAATGAGAAAAACCTTAATGGCGTTGATATCTACAAAGTTATCGATGTTGGGAAACAAAAATAAACCGTAGGTGAGTAAAACAAAGATGCTTTCAAAAGCAGTCGTGTTCCATATACTAGCAAAGTACAGAGCCTTCTTTACCAGAAACTTGGCTGGTAAACCCGGGATTCCACCCTTGGTGGTCATATGAGTCTTGACTTCCGACTCATCCAAATAAATTGCTCTTGCAATGGTCTAATCCTTTGGAATTTCTTCCAGTCCAAAAAATGGAGCTCGATCAGTGATATGTAAATCAGTCAGATGAGAATACTCTTCCAGTGTTGGTGCGAGCTGGTAATCCGAGAATGTGAAACAGTGATAAACCGGATCGTAAAACTGAATGAGTGCTTCCAGGATTCCTTCAATTACATGGACCCTTAACAGAGGTAGCAAACCTCAGTATTTGGCTCTGAGAGCGCCAGGGTTAGTGATTATCCTTGCTAATCCTCTCAAATCCTCTAGTTTTGGAACCTTTAAGGTATACCTATGAGTTCTCCGTCTACCGAAATCCATTAGCGCAATCTTTTTCTCTGACATTTGCAATCATCGTCTCAGTTTAATTTGAAAAAGAGAGACTAGAAGAGAAGATTTTCTTTGTTCAATGTTTTTTTTAAAATGAATGTATGAATGCAGCACACAAAAACATAAAAAAACATGGGGTCAAAAGGCCGGTGTCATGAAGTCAAGGCTCTACCCCCCCCCAAAGGTTTATACTAGTGATTTTTGTACCTGTCTCTCAACATCATTAATTCTTGTCGAGATCACATCAGCGGACCAGGAACCGTGCTAGGTGATGTAATTCGAAGAATCTCAGAAGAGGGTAGTATCGCGTAACAACTATTTCCGATAGCTTCCGCACTACTGAAGAAGGTTTTTCCTAGGTGTATACTCAATCTTTTCACATGCGGCATCACACGCATTCCCATTAGTAGAAAAATAAACACAGATATCAATTAGGAAAAGCAGTATATATATTTGTCCTAATGTCCTAACAGAAAATGGCTCCCCAGCGGAGGCGCCATTCTGTGGTACCTTCCCAACTTAAAGGTTTTGACCTTCCCTGATGAAATTGTTATGAAAATAAGCTGTCCAAGGTTCTCACATAGAAAGGAAGAAAGAAAGATGAGGCCCCACGGTGGGCGCCACTTTTCTGTAGCGAGCGATTTTTGACGTGGTTCTTAAGCACTGTCGCTCTTTGGGGGACTACAGGTCGATTCATTTTTTATCCTATTGAGCTGACTAAGGAAGGGAAATAGATGTCTCCAATTAACCCTGCTTGCATACTGAGTTTAAACAGCGGTCTGTTATGTTATGGATGCTATATGGAAATGGGGCCTCTTTCTTCTTACTTTGTTTAGGATGAAACGTCGGGACTATTCATGGGGAATTAGGTTAGTATACTGCGCCAGATTGATTAATGTATGGGATTTTGGGTTTTTTGATTAGTGTGCTCGCTAAGATTTTTCTTTCAATCTTATGCCTACATATTCCTGTTTACGAAAACAGGGAAATCAGAGCGACCGTAGTTCCTCCTATTCTATGGGAGGAAATGATGTTTTGGTGTCTTGTTCAAAGCCCAAGACGTGAAGCTAAAAGTTGTTTGTATCTTGTTCGAAGTCCAAGATGTGAAGCTGAAGGGTCTATTTGTATCTTGTTCGAAGCCCCAGATGTGAAGCTAAATGGTTTTGACTTTAGAGAGAATTTGTCATCTCTAAAGGGGTCTGTTTGTCACAACTGTGGGGTGACTGATTATAAAGGAGAATTACTTTAACTGGGATATGTGCATCCAGCAATGCCATAATTTCCTTTATAGGGGGTTTTTGACCTGAAGGAGAAGACTTTAACTCAATTTAGAGCAATGCCATCTTTCCTTAGGAATTTCTCATGCTAAAAGAGGGACAGTGGCGTGGATGTAAATAATCCAGAGGCTTGCCGCTTACAACAATTAGACGGGGAAAAGGAGTTGTTGATGTTTGTATGTTGTGACCCAAGCATTGTTGGATGCTAAAAGGTTGATTGTCTCAACCGGGGTTTCCTTATATAAAGCCCAAGAGGAGGATATTGACCCAACAAGAGGGTGTTTTCATATGTGTCTTGTATGAAGCCCAAGACGGAGGCTAAAGGTGTTTGTGACCCAACAAGAGGATCTTTTATACTCAACAAGAGAGTGATTTGGTGTCTCGTACGAAGCCCGAGACGGAGCTATTGGTGATTTGACTCAACAAGAGAGTCTTTTATACTCAACAAGAGAGTGTATTTTGTATCTCGTACGAAGCCCGAGATGGAGGCGAAAATGGTTTGACTAGACAAGAGAGTCTTTTATACTCAACAAGAGAGTGTTTTGGTGTCTTGTATGAATCCCGAGACGGAGGCGAAAGGGGTGATTCAACAAGAGAATCTTTTATACTCAACAAGAGAGTGTTTTGTATCTAGTACGAAGCCCGAGATGGAGGCTAAAATGGTGACTGTTTCAGTTGAGTGACAGGTCCTAGTGTAACGCCCGCTTATTTAACTAGGTATTTAATTAAATATAATTATAGTATGTTGTGTTGATTCGCGTTGATTTGAGTATTTGTGTCGATTTAAGTTGATTCCGGAATATCAGAATATTATGTTGATGTTTCTAAGTTGGTTCGAGTTGAATTGATTAAATAAGTTGATTGAAGTTGTGAAAATTAATATTGAATATTTTCCGTTTATGGTTGAATATGTTGATTTGGTGGTTTGGACGATTTATGTGATAGTCGGTAATTAGTCGATTTAGTCGAGAGAAATAATATTAGAATTAATATTATAGAATTATAAGAGAGTGTTTTAATTAAGTGGGCATAAGTGTTGTGTTGGAAGTAGTAGAATAAGGGGTAAGAAGTATAAGCCCAATAGATATTAGAAAATTATAATATTAGGTTTATTAATTGGTAGAAATAAAATAAAAAGAAAAGTGGAGGAGGCAGTAAAGG
Organism: Lathyrus tuberosus; assembly: GCA_022829125.1. Taxonomy (NCBI): domain Eukaryota; kingdom Viridiplantae; phylum Streptophyta; class Magnoliopsida; order Fabales; family Fabaceae; genus Lathyrus; species Lathyrus tuberosus. The sequence continues at coordinate 6,801,962 of JALAZF010000082.1, read as the reverse complement.
AAGTTAGAGAAAAATAAAGAGAAGAAGTTAGGGGTATCAGTAAAGAGAAAGAGGAGAACGTGAGAAGTTGAGAACGAGGAAAAGTTGGAGAAAGAGGGATACGAGAAGTTACCGTCGGAAAGCCAAGTCGGAAAAGTCGGTCGGAGATTCGAGTGGCCATCAATTAAGGTAAGGGTGTGGTTCAATCTCTATAACCGGGTATATGATAGACCGTATGTGGGGTTGGGTTGTATAAATTTGTGCCATGGATTAATTGTGGGTTCTTGCTGCAAAATTTTAATAGAATAAGTTGTTATTTTTGTTGTATATGTGTTGGTGTGTTTGCTGTATTGCTGTTGGAATTTATAAGGAAGTTGATTGTGTCAATGAAATTATTGTTGAACCTTGTTACATGTTGAAGTCGTTGTATCTGTTATGTTTCTGAAATGTGTGGTGTTGGTTTGGACTGTGAGTATAAAACGATGCTGCAAAAATTGGGCGAGGAAGAAAAATGAATTAAAAGTTCTCTGAATCGCTAATTTGTTCTTTAAAAAAAAAAATTAAAGAGGGGGGTGGCGCAAGCCACCCCTGTGCAGATATTATGGTGGCGCAAGCCACCTGGAGAATCAAAGAGGGTGGCGCAAGCCACATAGTTAGGGGTGGCGCAAGCCACCTGCTCCATGATAAAGAGGGTGGCGCAAGCCACCTCTGTTGGAAAGGGAGTTTTGGTGGCGCAAGCCACCTTAATTCATGTGAGAGTGGTTTTTTTATGAATTAGTATTTTAGTAATATCTTAATAGGAATTTCACCATAAGCTATGGTATAAATTAGCAGAAAAAAATACGTGTAGCAGGATTTTCTTAATGTGTCTGGTAGTGGAAAGTCGAGTTGGAAATCAGAACAGTAAAATGAAAATGAGCAGGAAAAATCATTCTCAAGTTTTTGACAGAGATTAAAACAAGTAGCAGTAGTAGTTTCGACAGAAAATGAAACAAATAGCAGTAAATAGTATGATTTTGACAAAAATTGAACTGAGAAGAAAATTCACGACAGAAGGTGGGAAATTATTGTAATAGTAGTAGTAACAGAAAAATTAGTGACTTCAGCAGAAGATTAATTAACTGGTTTTGGAATTCTGGTCCGAATAAATTCAAGAGGCGTTTGTGGTATAAGATGGTTGGTACAGAGTAGAAAATATTAGTATTTGTAGCCGATAGTTAATTAACCGGTGTTAGTATAATTGCCCAAAACAATTACGGATCGTTGTCGTATATTTTGTTGAAGTAGAATTATTGTTGTTAACATTTCGTTGTTGATAAATTGTATATTTCGTTGATGTGGAATTATTATTGTTAACATGTCGTTGTTGATAAGTTGTTGTTGATGTATTGTATTGTTGATAAGATGCTGTCGAATTGTGTTTGTTGCTGTTAAGTTGTAGGCCGATAGCCAATGTTGATTTGTTGTTGCTATTAAGTTGTAGGCCGATGGCCAAAGTTGAATTTGTTGTTAAGTTGCGTATGTGTGGTTGTTGTGTTATTGTTGAATAAGTTGATGTTGTGGTTGTTGTCGCATGCATCGCATAGCATTACTAAATTGGCAATTTTTAATTGGAGCTGATGCTCACCACGTTGGCCTGGATTGGCAAAAATTACTAAGTTGAAGGCTTATGCCTTGCAGATACCTCGATAACCTGGTATATTTTAAGTTGGGAGTTCTGCTCCATTTTTAAGTTGGGAGTTCTGCTCCATTTCTAAGTTGGGAGTTCTGCTCCGTTTCTAAGTTGGGAGTTTTGCTCCAATGGTATCACATGCATACGCATAGTCGAGTCGCATCCTGTGTCGCATTATTTATGTTGTTTGTGTTGATTGTGTTTGTTGAAGTTGAGTAAGTTGTTTATGTTGTCCAAGTTGATAAAGTTGTTCATGTTGCTTAAGTTGATAAAGTTGTTCATGTTGCTTAAGTTGATAAATTTGTTCATGTTGCTTAAGTTGATGAAGTTGTTTGCGTTGTTTAAGTTGATGAAGTCAATTATGTTGATGTTGAGGAAGTTGAACATGTTGAGTATATTTGTTGAAGTTGATGAAGGTGTTTACGTTGATTTCAGAGTTGAAGTTGATTATGTTGATTAGGTTGATTGTAGTGATTATGTCGTAAATGTTGATATGTGTAATAAGTCGATAAAGTATGTTGATAAATTGTGGATTATTGTTAAAGTTGTGGTTGTTGTTGTTCAGTTGTGATGAATTGAAGTTGTATATTATAAGTTGTTATGTTGATGTGTTGGTTGATTTAAGTTGTTGTTGTTACTAATTTGTATTTATTTGAGTTGTTTGTTGGTTGTTGTATAATTTGTCGTTTAAAGTGGTGAAATTTGTATGATTCGAATCTAATATACTATTTATCATACACTTGTTTATGTTGGTTGATATCTCACCCCTTCTGTTTGAATGTTACCCCTATGTTGGAAACGTGCAGGTTAGCAGAGATGAAGGTTGTTTATCTTTATTAGTTGAGTCGGTGATGTCGCTCTGATACGTAACACTCGGGGGGATGAACGCTTAGTTGCTCTGTTGTTGTTTTAAGTTGTTTCCATGAAAATATGTTGTTACTAAGTTGTTTAAGTTGAACAAATGTTATATCATGTCTAGTTGAATATTTGAGAATCCGCCGCGTAGTTGTGAAAATGGTTTTGGTTTCCAAGAGTGAATAAAAGTTGTTATTATAGTTCATCTGAATTAAAAGTGTTATGTATCGATGTACTATTTGATTTAAATGAATAAGTTTTTTTAAAGTTGTAAAATGTGGCATCCTATTTGTGTACTTGTTGATTGAATTTTACTACTCTGATTTTCAATATATTTGCCGGGTAGAAATGGGGTGTTACATTAGTGGTATCAGAGCAGGTCGGTCTGTCCGGCCAATGTTGTCTAATGTCGTTTATTCCTTAGTACTCGACATGTGTGGGAAACACTGTCGGTGCTTGTTTGTTAGTTTCTGGTCGTTGTCTGCAGGTGTTGGTTTGGATTAAGTGGGGGAGAAGTTTGTCTCCCGGACGTGTTGTTGGTATGTAGAAGTTGGTTCAAGGTGATGTTGATTGCAAGGGTGAAAATGTTGTTGAAGCGATGTCGTTACGGACCGGCGAGAGTTTAGACTCATGAATTCGTATCGGTCGAGTTTGAGAAGTGTGTGGAATATGGGTGAGGAATTGATTGAGAATAAGGAAGTATTCCAATGGAAATGATTAGTTGATGGATCAAGTCGATAGATTAATATGCCTTGAGTATAGTCAGATTAAAGTCGAGTAATTTTAGAGTTGGATGAAAAGAAAGGATTGTTGGTAGATTTTGGAGCAAGCGGGAGAGACATGGAACTTATGTTCATCAATCTCAAATTCTGATTTTTTGCAATTTTGGAGCAGCTGTCGGTAAAAGAGACATAACGTTTTACTCGTGATTCCGATTGAAGCGGTTCTGGACTTTTTAGAAATCTTACGAAATTCCCTATAGTTTGCATATACGATTTGTCTTCAGGAAGTTTGTGAAGAGGGAGAAAAGTGCGTTTTAATATCTGGGTCTGATGCTGAGTTTTGGAAAATTCTGCATATGGAAATTCTGAACCAGTCCCGTTGTAAGGATGAGAACTTTTTACTCGTAACTCGGATTCAAGCGATTCTTGAAGTTCTGGAATATTTACGAAATTCTCTTCATTTTAGAATATGATTTGGTGATTGAGAGGTCTGTATCAAAAGAGATATCTGTGGTTGAAGTTGAGCGACTACTGCTGAAAAATTTGGAAAGATGAAACCGAGTGTGAAATTTTGATAAGAATAATATGTTGGTAATTATAAGGATGTGACGGTATCTGAGAAAGCATCGAGATGCAATTTATGTTGAATAAGGAGAAATGAGTGATGATGTCATGTGATAGTAATGTTGAGAAAAAGACGGATGGTTGATTTGCAACGTTAAAATTTTTAACTTGGATAAGAGTTTTAATTGGAGCGAGCTGAGTTGGATAGTACTTGAAGTAGTAGCGATTCCGGTGTTGGAAAGATATTTAGTAATTGTGGTGCTACGAGCATGTATAAGAGATTATGTATTGGATTTTGGACATTTTGGTATAATTGACAAAGTTGAAATTAAGGAAACTAAGAAGACGTTGATAAGCCTCAGAGAGTTGGCGGAGCATTGTGCTTACGGACTTTGGGCACAAGTTGTAGTATGCTATTGTGTTGGGTAATGATGATTTATACCACTGTTATGGTTGCCGACTATCTATTGACAAATTGAGGAACTGATCACCCTTAATCTATTATTGATAGTAGACGGAATCATAATTGATGGATAGATGTGTCGTGCCAACTAGTATAGTACGTACGTTGAATTGGTTGAAGTCAAGCCAAGTGCTTGTGGATTGTTTATTTTGTCGATGTAGATTCATATATGAGCATATTAGTTGAATTTAAGGATGATGGCATGAGGTTGCGATTTAATTGATGAGTAGTATGGAAATTCGCAGTTGAGTTCTGGGTAATTTGAGAATTGAGTTGCAAGTAGAAAAAGAAGTGAAGTTATAAGTTGAATTGTAAAAGTGGAACTTTTGGTTGGTAAAGATGAGTTACTTGGTTGTGTTAATTCGGATAAGAATTTATGAAGAATTGTGTCAGTATGAGTAAAAGTCGATAATTTGGTTTGTTGGATTAGTTGGAAAGGAAAAGATGATTTATCTGGTTGAAGTTAATTGTACACAGGTACCCTATGTTGTTGTAATGATGTTGCGTGTTTAAGATGATTTTCGAGGAACGTGTAAATAGGAGATGGTAAAGTTGTAGTTATGTTTTATGATAATTGGGAAGTAGTCACCGTTGTAATTATGTTGAACGTTCAGAGGGTTGTCTTACGGATCTAAGTTCGAAGTATTCGGTAACTACAAAAGTGTAGAATACCTGTTGGGATGGAATTTCCGAAGAGTTAAGTCGAAAGTCTTTTGTTATGTCGATTTTGGCGATTGAGAAGTTGGGAATAAAATGGGTAGACTTGATACTTTGCAAGTAATCAGAGTGCGCAGCGAATGCGTGGTGTTGTACAGTTGTTCATGCATGAGCAACAACGATGATGGTAGTTGGTTTTATTGAAGTCTTGGTTAAGTTGTGTGTTCTTAAGTTGTTGCGTTCTAGTTCTAAAACCGGAGAATTCTTAAGTTGGTCACTCTTTATGTTGCGATGTTAAGTTGTCGGGTGTGTCACATGAGTAGTATTCGGGTTGTTTTCGTCGTTGATGTTATGAATTGTTTGTATTATACGTAGGTTGCCTTCGGAGATGAGAGTTGATTAGTCGGATGGAATCACATAGTTGGAGTAGTTGTATCGGATGAATTTTCGAGGACGAAAATGTTCTATGTGGGGGAGAGTTGTAACGCCCGTTTATTTAACTAAGTATTTAATTAAATATAATTGTAGTATGTTGTGTTGATTCGCGTTGATTTGAGTATTTATGTCGATTTAAGTTGATTCCGGAATATCAGAATATTATGTTGATGTTTCTAAGTTGGTTCGAGTTGAATTGATTTAATAAGTTTATTGAAGTTGTGGAAATTAATATTGAATATTTTCCGTTTATGGTTGAATATGTTGATTTGGTGGTTTGGACGATTTATGTGATAGTCGGTAATTAGTCGATTGAGTCGAGAGAAATAATATTAGAATTAATATTATAGAATTATAAGAGAGTGTTTTAATTAAGTGGGCTTAAGTGTTGTGTTGGAAGTAGTAGAATAAGGAGTAAGAAGCATAAGCCCAATAGATATTAGAAAATTATAATATTAGGTTTATTAATTGGTAGAAATAAAATAAAAAGAAAAGTGGAGGAGGCAGTAAAGGAAGTTAGAGAAAAATAAGGAGAAGAAGTTAGGGGTATCAGTAAAGAGAAAGAGGAGAACGTGAGAAGTTGAGAACGAGGAAAAGTTGGAGAAAGAGGGATACGAGAAGTTGCCGTCAGAAAGCCAAGTCGGAAAAGTCGGTCGGAGATTCGAGCGGCCATCAATTAAGGTAAGGGTGGGGTTCAATCTCTATAACTGGGTATATGATAGACGGTATGTGGGGTTGGGTTGTATAAATTTGTGCCATGGATTAATTGTGGGTTCTTGTTGCAAAATTTTAATTGAATAAGTTGTTATTTTTGTTGTATATGTGTTGACGCATAGAGGCCACATGTATCGATACATAGAGGCCACATGTATCGATACATAGCACGCATGTGTCGACGCATGCTGTAGTGAAAATGATGTTTTCTCAAATTTCTTCAGTATGTATCGATGCACAAGGGTTATGTATCGATACATAAATCATTTCGTATCGATATATAGCTGTTATGTATCGATTCATAGCCCTGTTTTTCTCAAAAATCAGATTTCTCAAATTACCCACTTGCTGTAACTTTTCCGAAATGCCCGAAACTCGACTAAATCGAACATTTTCACCGAAACAAACATATACGCGCAACCACCAAATACATAAGAACAATTTAGAACACATAAACGAAATTTCTACGACGTTCGATTTTTCGATTAAATTTCCACCTTTCAAAAACCAGATTTTTTTCAAACGTCATCAAATCGAATAAAAAGTACGCTATACGATGACCTAACCTTACTCGATACAACTACGTAATTTATTTCGAAATTCATCCGTGAAAACATCGATTTCTATCGATTTCCTACAATTCGACCTAAACGGAAAAACAATGGAAACATAACGAAAACTAATCGAAACATAACCAAAGTTCTTGAAACTTTAAACAGCAGCTCACATACATATAGCCAACCAACACATGTATTTATACGACTTTTAGACCGTAAAAACATCGGTTTCTATCGATTTCGTCAAATACGGCATAAACGGAACATATGGAAAACCAACCAAAACATCCACACAAAACACATACATAATCATACACAAAGTTAGGATAACAATATTTCACACCCTTACCCTATTAAATTCGATTCCTAGAGTTGTCTTGACGATTTCTTAGCTTTTCCAATCTTTTCTTCTCTTTTTCTTCTCTTGTTCTTCTTCCTCTCTATTTTTCTCTCTAACTCTCCTTTTCTCTCTTTTCTAACTCTTATACTTTTCTTTCTATTTCTTTTCTTACTACTTTCTTTTCTTTACTTTAAATATCTCACAAATACCCTTAAATCAATCCTCACTAAAATTCTAACTTAACAATAATTATGAAATGTCTAAAATACCCTCCAATCTAATTTCCCCCGAAAACTCTCAAAAACGGTAAAATAATATAACACGCCAACATATCAGATTAAAACACCAATTTCACAATAACATTATTATCACCCAAATTAAATAAAAGACTCAACAAAATAATACAAATTAGCACAAAATGGAGATAATCATAATCGGGTTGTTACACCCGACACCTAGGCGAGGTGGGGAAAGGAAAAGAGAAGATTCCCTTCCACCTAAGCGAGGCGGGGAGAAGAAAAAAGAAAATCGGAATAAAGAGTCCCGCGAATCTCGGGGTCCTGCCGGTCTTTTCAAAGAGTACACTCCACTAAACGTGTCCCGCGCACGCATTTTCAGTGACTGCGCAAATTCGGAGTTCGTAAAAGGGAGAATCCGCTTCCCAAAACCAACAGCTCCCAAACCAAATACTGACAAATCCAAGTACTGTCGGTTCCATCGCAGTCACGGGCATGTTACTGAGGATTGCATCCACCTTAAGGACGCAATCGAAACGTTGATTAAAGAAGGCTTCCTGAAAAAGTACGCCAAACAAGACGATGCTCCTCGACCCTCCGGCCAAGAAGCTCTAAATACCGAGGAGTCAAACCATCCGGACACCGTAAAACTACAGGTTGCCTTAAGCATCACACGACCTGAAGACTTCGGTTTCCAAGGAAATGTTAGCAATGCCGAAGCTGTTCGAAACATGTGGAAGAGCTTCCCGGTGGAAGAACTAGTAAGTGTTCGCAGTACCTGGGAAAGTTTCCCCCAAGCCCTAGTCATATCAGGCGGAGACCCTGAACGAGTGACCGTCGGTTCAATAAAGAGGAAGTTCGACGAACTAAGGACATCCACTCCTCGAGACCCAACTCTCAGCTTATCTCGTGGAAAATCATGCCCTATAAGTTTCTATCTCGAGGAATTACCAGGTGGATCCCCAAATGCTAATATACCCCTCCTAATTCGAGCACAAATGGCCAACTTTGATGTGCATCAGATTTTGGTCGATCAGGGAAGCTCAGTGGACATCATGTACACTCACCTCTTCGACACTCTCCAGCTGACTAAGCATCACCTGTCCCCATATGTGGGATCCGACCTACAAGGCTTCAACGACGCATCTACTAGACCTCGAGGTTATGTAGAATTATTGGTCACATTCGGAGCAGGCGAAACAGCTCGACAAGCGAAGACGCGTTTCCTAGTGGTCGACTGTCCTTCTCTCTACAACTGCATCTTGGGAAGGACCACCATGGCTGAAATAACAACTGTACCATCCACTGTCCACCTAAAAATGAAGTATTATACGACTCGAGGACGTGTGGTAACCCTACACAGGGATATTGAAGCAGCTAGAAGATGCTTCGATGCAACGATCAAAGGCCTAAGTGTCGTCGGTGGCGTCCACCCCAAAAGGGCAGCTTCAGATGTCGTACAGGTTCCACTACCGCCGGTCAGCGCGGTCGACCTTGATAGCAGGTTCACTGGGGAACAGGAAGAAGTTGCAGGTAAAGACCTCCCAGTTGAAGTCAACGGGCAGCCTACCTACCCAACGCGCCCCATCCCAGACGGAGATTTTGAACTGATCCCTCTTGGCGACGACCCAAAGCGATTTGTGAAGATCGGCCATGGACTCCCCGACCTGGCGAGAAGACAGCTGAAGGCATGTCTCCGAGAAAATGCAGATTTGTTCGCTTGGAGCGCTTCGGAAATGCCCGAATTAGATCCTCAAGTGGCTTGTCACCAGCTGACCATAGATCCAAATGCTAGGGTTGTAGCTCAACGTAGGCGTAGGCAGTCTCCAGAAAAAATGGAGGCTGCTGAAAAAGATGTAAAAGACCTCCTAAAGGCAAACTTTATTGCAGAAGCCAAGTACACCACTTGGCTGTCCAATGTTGTACTTGTTAAAAAATCTAATGGAAAATGGAGGATGTGCATTGACTACACGGATCTTAATCGGGCATGCCCAAAAGACTCTTACCCATTGCCTAACATCGACCGATTGGTTGACAACTCTGCAGGATTTAAACTGTTATCTTTCATGGACGCTTATTCGGGATATAACCAAATCCCCATGGATGAGGCGGACAGAAATCACACAGCTTTTATGACTGAGTCGGGAAATTACTATTATAATGTAATGCCCTTTGGTCTGAAGAATGCTGGCGTCACCTACCAACGAATGATGAACAAGGTCTTCCAAGCGGAAATTGGCGACATGCTCGAAGTCTATATGGACGACATGATCGTCAAATCCGCAGAAGAAGTCGACCACGCTGCTCATCTTAAAAAGGTGTTCGACACAGCGAGGAAATGTCGCATGAGATTCAACCCCGACAAGTGCACTTTCGGTGTTCGAGCAGGGGAATTCCTCGGCTTTTGCCTTACGGAGAGAGGAATCGAAGTGAATCCCAACAAATGTAAGGCCTTCTCCGAGATTCCCACTCCGAACTCAAAGAAATCGATACAGTCACTTAACGGGATGCTCACTACTCTCTCCCATTTTGTTGCTAAATCCGCCCAATACGCGCTCCCATTTTTCAAACTTCTTCGACAAAAAGCAACATTTGAATGGAGTGAAGAATGCAAACAAGCCCTCCTCCATCTAAAACAAGTCTTGTCACAACCCCCGGTCTTGTCCCGACCAGACGACGGAGAAACACTTTTCTTGTACCTGGCCATCACCGGCGAAGCAGTAAGTGCTGTCCTCATACGGGAGACCCCCGACGGACAGAAACCAGTTTATTTCACGAGCAAATCTCTCCAAGGTCCCGAGCTCAAATACCAACAAATCGAAAAAGTCGCCTTGGCCCTCGTAACTGCAGCCAGAAGAATACGCCATTACTTCCTGGCCCACACAATTGTGGTAAGAACTGAGCAGCCTATCAGACAGCTCCTTAGTCGGCCAGATATGGCGGGGAGAATGCTTCGGTGGTCTCTCGAGCTATCCTAGTTCGACGTTCGGTACGAAGGGAGAAAAGCCTTGAAGACTCAAGTACTGGCCGATTTCGTAGCAGAAATGACAGTCCCCGAATCCTCGACCAATGGCTCCCAAAGATGGACAATTTACGTCGACGGAGCCTCCAGTGCAAAGGGCAGCGGGGCAGGCATTATCCTCAAAAACGAGGAAGGCATCTTGATAGAAGTCTCACTAGAGCTATCTTTCAAAACATCAACTAACCAAGCCGAGTACGAAGCATTCCTCGCAGGACTTTGACTCGCAGAAGACCTTGGCGCAAAAGAAGTCAAAATCTTTACGGACTCTCAGCTCGTAGCATCACAAGTTAGGGGAGAATTTCAAGCCAAAAATGATAATATCATTGAATACCTAACCTTGGTACAAGAAAAGTTGAAGAAATTTGTCTCCGCGGAGGTGACTCACATCCCGCGCGAACATAACACTCGAGCAGACGTGCTCTCCAAGCTAGCGAGCACTAAGAAGAAAGGAGGGAACAAATCAGTGATCCAAGAGATACTGACCCATCCGAGCATCAACAAATCCACCTCGACCACAGAGGTAAACGTTATCGGGGACGCAAATTGTTGGATGACTCCAATTTACGAATACCTGACGACGGGAACAATGCCCGACGATCCTAAAGAAGCTGGGATAGTTAGAAGGCTGGCATGTGCATACACCATAGTCGACGGTAAGCTATATCGTCGAGGATTCTCTATCCCTCTACTCCGCTGCGTCCAGGAAAGCAAAGTTTCAGAGATTCTCCAGGAAATTCATGAAGGAATCAACGCGCAACATCTAGGCGGAAGATCTTTAGCTCGAAAAGCCCTTCGAGCAGGATATTATTGGCCCACTATGCAACAAGACGTAAAGGAACACGTCAAGAAGTGTGACCGTTGTCAGAGGCATGGAGACATGCATCTCGCTCCTCCAAACGAGCTTAAATCATTGTCATCCCCGTGGTCCTTCGCGTGGTGGGGAATGGATATCCTCGGACCTTTCATCGTAGGGTCGTACCAAAATAAGTACCTCATCGTCGGAGTAGATTACTTCACAAAGTGGATCGAGGCAGAAGCATTAGCCAAGATCACTGCTTTCAACATATTACGTTTCTACAAGAGAAACATACTCGCCCGATTCGGCGTGCCTCAGGCCATTGTCACGGACAACGGGACACAGTTCACCGACGGAAATTTCCAAGAATTCGTCGCTAAATTGGGTACGAAACAACATTTTACATCAGTCGAACACCCACAAACCAACGGGCAAGCTGAAGCGGCGAACAAAGTAATACTCTGAGGACTCAAACGACGACTCGGCGAAGCCAAACAACGATGGGTCGAAGAGCTACACAGAGTTCTCTGGGCATATCGAACTACCCCTCATTCCACGACCGGAGAGACCCCATTCCGGTTAACATATGGAACCGAGGCAGTAATTCCCGTAGAAATCAGGGAACCTTCAAGAAGGACAGAAGCTCCTCTTGAAGAAGAAGAAAACAACGAAGCCCTTCACGAGGAACTCGACCTTGTCGAAGAAATAAGGACGGGCGCATCCCTCAAAGAAGCCTCTTTAAAACAAAAAATAACTTTGCGCTATAATGACAAAGTCATCAAACGAGATTTCTAAGTAGGCAGTCTTGTCTTACGGCGAAATCAAAAAAATTCACGCGAAGGAAAGCTGGCCGCAAACTGGGAGGGCCCCTACCGCGTCATTGCAAAGACGGGGACAGGTGCTTATTACCTCGAAAACCTCCAAGGTGAACAACTCGCTCGACCATGGAATGCTGAGAAGCTTAAACAGTATTACAGTTGAACAACACATATAACTATACAAAAGTTGCCGTTACGGGGAGCGTGCCATGGTACAAGCACAACACCTCTATATGCCAACGAAGGTCAAAACTCACGTTGTGTATGCGTTGAATTTTTGACCCGTCGAGGAGTACTCTATCGAACTCCGTCGTCGACGTACCTTATAGGCAGGACACCCAGCTCGCGATGGGAAGTTCACACCATGAAACTAAGACCTCGATCGACCTCTTAGCTTCATTGAAGGTCGGGGTACAACCCCTGACCGCTCGACTAGCTCTCTTCGCAGTCGAGGATCACTAGAGTCGAGCAAACTCCTAAGTATCCAACAATTTCAAAATAACTTAGATAAAATTAAGTAAAAAACCACACACAGAACACATAAAGAGGAAAAATGGAAATACTAAATCGGGCAAGCCCATTCTAAAAATATTACGCCCTGGCTCTTAGGCCGGGCAAATCAGCAAATATGGCACGCAGGCCAGTCAATACAAAAAATTGGCACGCAGGCCAAACTAACTACACTATCACTCCGCAACATCATCAGCTGCCTCGGGATTCTCCTGCTCCCCGTTTCCCCCATCAGCATTCACTATCTGTCCAGGCAACACAATCTTGCCGTCGACTACCTCAAACTTGGAATCAGCTCCATCGGTTACAAGATCCGGGTTCAGAAGTTTAAGCTGTGCCACGACATTCTGGAACCCGACATCCGCAAACTCTAAAGCATCATCTTCAGCCAACCGAAGGTCCTTCTCGACTTCCCTGAGCTTGGATATCAGGGCTGCTCGAGAGGTTAATAATTTATCCTCCTCGGTTTCATTCTCAGCTGGCTGAACAGCCTCTTCCAGTTCAGCTATCCTATCCTTGAGACGCTGCTCTTCCTCTTCCAACGCAGTGACCCGAGCAAGGCGATCCTTCACCGTATCCTCAGCTTCCTTCAACTTCCTCTCTGACTGCTCTTGCTGCTCGCCTTGTTTTTTATTCAGCTCCCTGCAGTCCTTCAAGTCTTTCTGCACGCCGAGCAATTCAGCTTCCAGTATCTAAAGTCTATCTTTCAGTCAAGAAAGCTCAGCAGCAGAGCAACTCTCTCCATTCAGAACAAGGGCAGCCGAACAGAGCCGCATGACGGCATACATATCCTCGAGGATTGTCTTCCTTCTCGCTTCCGCTGTACTGCCCAACAAAGCCTTGATCTCGGAAGGAGCAACATGAGGACAAGTAACCTCGTAGAAATAGCGATGCTGGAGATAACACGGAGGAATATCAAAGCTTGCAGGAGGGGGAGGGGAACTACCTTCCACATCAACAATGGTCAGCCCAACAGTCTTTCCTCGCTTAGGTGCCCTTTGGGCCCCCGGGGACTGAGTCTCAGAGCTCACAGTTGCAGTTAAAACAGCAAGAGATTGCTCAGAAACCTCAGGCACCGCGGTAGAGGGAATACTCTCAGGCACTGTCGTAGAAAAGATATGCTGAGAGGCGCTTTGTTCGGTCAGACGGGATGGTTCTTCCCTAGCTCTCTTTGCCCTTAACCTCGAATATCTCTCTGCAGCTTTGACCATTTTTTCTGCAAAAAGAAAGAAAAATATTAGTAAAACAAGATACGCAACCATGAGGAAAATCTAAGTCGAGGATCTGTAAACCACCTAAGAGCTCGATAGCCTCCTCATCGGAGAAAGTCTCGAGCAGAACACAAGTATTAATTAGGCGACGGGTCTTCGTCACCTGCCCATCACCACCTCGAATACGCTGGAGATTTTATTCAAACTCTCCACGTACTCGACAATCTTGTCATAAGCCTCGCGATCCTCGACATTGAGCTTATTATGTCTTACTTTATACTTATCTACCCCCTATTTGTAATGCTCTTCTGTCCAGTAAAGGGGGAATTTTGGCACCATCACTTCTGTAGGCTGCCCGTCCACTTCTTGAGTCACCCATTCATATATCGAATTTATGGCCTCGGGAGTGACCGGCTTCACAAAATAATCACGCCACTTAAAATCTCGAACGGAGTCCAAGTAGGTATGAAACAAAGCTTTATTTTGTTTCAACGACACACAGCCGTGTCGACCATCAGTTGTAGATCGTTGCAGATGAAAAATTTGGAAGAAAAGGGGCACTATTGCCCTGACCTCCAAATATTTGCAGACTAGCTCAAAAGCCCGGAGAAAGGCCAATGAGTTCGGGTGGATTTGCGATGGAGCCAATTTTAACCATTTAAAGACCCCCTCTTGGAAGTATGTGAAAGAGAGCCTCCACCCTGCCTCTTGAAACATAAACTAATACACCGGGAAGCGTATTCCCATATACGGTGTACATATACGCTGGTCCTTATTGGGACGGTACACTTTCCAGGCTTGCTCAGAACCAAGCAACCTATGCTCAACAGTGCAAAACCCATTTTCGTCGGGGAATGTGAAGACGGACGACATAGTAAGGGACTCATCACACACCCAGTCCTCAAACGGACACTCTTGCCTAAAAGCCATATGGGCCATCGGAATTTCAGCTTGGCTATCCTCCTTGAATTCACCTACGGCCACTTCAGCAGCCAATCTGTCCATCAACCTGAAGAGCAGAAGGGAACAGGTGAATTCGACGAGTCATACCAAACTAACCAGTCGAAGACGAGTAAGAAATGTCCTCGGGAAACTCATCGCTTCCCCAGATAACCGTGCCCCTTTACCCGTGAAATCAACGAAAAAGAGTAATTGTTAGGGACCCGAAACATTATAAAGTCCTCGCGATGTTCATCACACTCCCCGGAAAAGTTTCTACAAGTCCCCGGAATATTCATCCAACTCCTCGGTTTATTCAACGGATACAGAAACAGAGAAAATCTCATACACTCTTTCTCTTGAAACAACCAAAGATCCCTGTCGTACTCGCCAGGAATCTTTCCATTTCCCATGAGAACTTCATCAGTTCATCAGAGAAACGATCTCAAGCAAACTAAACTAAAAAAAAGATACTAGAGAAAACAACAGTTTTGAAGAAAATACCTTGTAAATGGTGGAATGGGGTTCAGGCTCGACGTAGCACGGCGGTTAGCGACGAACTTACGGTGGTTAACGGCGACAAACGGAGGATGAGAAAATGGAGAAAGAAGAAGAAACGATTCTTGAACGGAATAATGAAAAATCATAAATGAAGGGAAGGGAGATTATTTATATATAAATTGCGGAACTCGAGAAGCCTGCGGCACTCAAGTACTCTACCCTAGGCAGATACCCTATGCAATGATGTTTAGTGACATGTGGCACACTGACACCGGTCAAAAAACCCACGCGTGTCCTTTCGTCATCCCATCATTTCAAAACGGAAACTTCTCATCTCCCTAATACTTCAATCACATGCAACTCTCTGTCGACCACAAGCTGCTAGTGCCCGCCTCATGATAATTGCCCGCACAATATCGATGCCCGACGTCATGATAATCAGGGGAATTTCGACCATGCTGATATCCTCCTCAGATCATCCCTTGGCATTTCCCCGACACGATTATTAACCCTCAAGTCATTACTCTGATACCTCAAAGCAACGACTTGGGGGGGGGGGGGCTCCTGTTCTGGACTGGACCGTGATTTCCTATAATCAAACAGGCCCAATCCATACGACTTGAAGAAGCCCAATCAAAGTCCTAGAGAAGGACACATGACTACCACACGCGAGGCCAAGAACATGTCGGGCACCCTGAGAATCCGGGGACACTTAAGCATCCGAAGACAAAGGAAGACATCACACCCTGAAGAGGACCTCCTCGATAGATTAGCTTCTCCCCGCGAGAATACTCCCAATCCCCGTTGGCTCATATGTCCTCGACATACATGGTTCGTCTCCATTAGGTCAAGTCCAAAACACGACCACCACATCTCCTCGACATTATAGACTCCTCCCCGAGGAACCCATCAACGGTCTTATCCACACAAATACGTTTCATGTAACCGTCTAATAATGACATTAAAGGGACAGTTACACTAGGGCGTTGACCACGAGCTGGTCATTATTACTACACGTAAGCCCTAGCAGTTACTTGGAATGGGTCACACGCTGGTCCCACCCATCGCAAGTAACCGTTGGCCACACGCTGGGGGTCCCCTATAAATACCCTCTCACTTGAGAGGGTCAGGATAAGTTAACTTCTTACCCTCACTCTCTTTCTCTGTATTTGTTGTGCACTCACCGACTTAAGTATCGGAGTGTCCTACAAGTACACCCCCCCATTGTCTTCCATCATCACTGAAGCAGCAATTATTCCAGACGTTGTTGGCCATCTTCAAATAATCTGATCCAGGTACGATCACATTTAAATAAAAATACTTATGAATAATTATATTTCAACACTAAATTATAGAGTTAATATTTATTTTCTCTCTACCATATACGCAATATTAAAGGTGGACAAATGATTTCAAGCACAATAGAAGGTGAATTGTGCTATTTAAAATTTATAATTATTTTTTTAAAGTTTTCTTGATTAAATTTTAAATTGTGTTAGTAGTTTCTTAAGAGTAAATAGTAATGGAAATTAAAATGATAAATAGCGGAAATTAAAAGGATATGGTTGATTTATACAGGTTTGGCCAAATGTTGGTCTAGTTCATCCGCCAAAAATCTCCTTGAGACTTTGACTATAAACTATGACTTTTTTAAGGTTATGCCTACGAACCTCTATACAATCTGATATTGAGGTTTTTTTTACAGTTTTATCCCCAACCAAAGATAACTTTTACCATAGGCTAAGCTAGCGAACCTTCATAGAGATTTTCAGGTTGATCTCAATAACTAAAAACAGAACTTTTTCCAGGCAAGCTCAACAAACACTTCAAAAAATAACACTTTTTATGACGAAGCTTTCACAACGAACATTATAAAATCGAGGGTATATGTATCGGGAGCGCCTTGATTTAAAAAATAAACAATATGTTACCTCAAATCTTTGTAAAGTCGACATAACAATATACTCACTGTTTGAGATTCGATTCTTACCTCCTGCAGTTTTATGTTATATATGGAACCAAATATGCACCTTTAATTTTCATAGATTTTACATCTGATAAGTTAACTCGGTTTTTAAGAAAACCGAGATATATAGTCGCTAATTTTTTATTCTTTTCGGAATCAAAAAGGCGCCCTTATTTTTTAAAGTTTTATGTCGGATATGTTACCTCGGTTTTTCAGTAAAACCGTGATAAAATTTCTTTATATTTTTATTCACGCAGTGTTTACTTCATTCACTTTTCGAGCCAACGAAAGAACACTTATTCTCCAAGGAGCCCTAGCGAAAGAACACTTCTTCTCTAGCTAGCGACAGAACACTTATTATCCAATGAGTCTCAGCGAACGAAATAACACCATTAATCTCCGGTATGTTATTGTTGTTGTTGTTGTTGTTGTTGTTGCTTTGGTCCATTATTGTTGCTATCTTGTGATTCTTCATTATTGTTGTTCTTATTATTCTTCATTATTGTTGTTCTTGTGTATTATGGCTATGTACTAATTTTTTTTTTTCCAAAAGCTTTATATTGTTGTTCTTGTATTTTTATTTTTTGTTCTTATGTATTATTTAAGTGTAAAGTATGATAATGGATTGAAACAATTTCTTGATTTCGTAGAAAAAAACTTTCCTGACAATAATGAGATTTTTTATTGTCCTTGTAAAAACTGTTTTAATAAGAAAAAAAAACATCATAGGGATGTTATATTCAATTATTGTGGTTGTGATGGAGTTATTCAAAATTACACGAAATAGAGATGGCCTGGTTAAGCGACAAATAAGAAACCTTTGTCACATACAATTGAAGATGATGAAGTTATGAATGATACCTAATAAAACATCATTCTTGATATTGGAGTTGATGCTTTCAAAATGACATCATTGTTAGATACTTTGAGAAGAGACATGGAAGATTCGTTGTATCCGGGATGTAGAAAATTTACAAGATTGTCAGTTCTGTTAATATTATTCAATCTTAAGGAAAGAGGTGGGTGGATGGATAAATATTTCACTGATTTGCTTGAATTGTTGAAAGAAATGTTTCTCGTAGGTAACACGCTGTCGAACCGTACTTATGAGGCCAAGAAGATATTGTGTCTAATGGAATTGGACTATGTCAAAATACATGCATGTCGTAATGATTGCATATTATATATGAAAGATTTTGAAAACTTGAAGGAGTGCCCGAGGTGCGGGGAGCCATGCTACAAGAAGAAGGACAATGGTGTTGATGACGTTGATGGTGTAACTAGCGAGTGTGTTTCTGCCAAGGTGATGTGGTACCTACCGATAATTCCAAGGTTCAAGAGATTGTCTGATAATGCTAGTGAAGCAAAGAATACTAAATGGCATGCAAATGAAAGATTGTGTGATGAATTTTTTTGCCATGTAGCTGATTCATTGCAATGGAAGAAAATTGATTTTTTGTATCCAGATTTTGCCCTTGAACTGAGGAACCTTAGGGTTGGACTTGCCACCCACAAAATGAATCCTTTTGGTAATTTGAGTACTAACCTTACGTCTTGGCCTGTTCTTCGCATAATTTATAACCTATCTTCGTGGATGTGCATGAAGCGCAATTATATGATGCTATCGATGATGATTTCGGGTCCAAAACAACCATGTAACGACATTGATGTTTAATTAATGCCATTTATTAAAGATTTGAAACTTTTGTGGGAGGAAGGTGTTGATGTTGATGATGCGTATACATGTGATAACTTTAAGTTGTGTGCCATGTTGTGTTTCACAATCAATGACTTTCCTGCATACGGTAATTTTTCTGGATACAACGTCAAGGGACATAGAGTGTGTCTTATATGTGAAGTTGAATCATGTCACCACTAATTACAAAAAGGAAAAAAGACAATTTATCTCGGGCATCAAAAATTTCTAAGACCTAATCATCCACATTGTAGTTTGTAAAAGGCTTTTAATGGAGAGCAGAAGTTTGATATCACTCCAAAGCCCTTAATTGTGAAGGAAGTTTATAGAAAACAACAACACATTAAGGTTGTGTTTGGAAAGAAACAAAAAAATTCTGTGGATACAAATATTTGGAAAAAGAGGTCGGCATTCTTAGATCTTCCATATTGGTCTAGTCTTGATGTAAGACATTGTCTTGATGTGATGCATGTGGAGAAAAATGTATGCGATAGTCTGATTGGAACACTTCTCAACATTAAAGGAAAGATAAAATATACTAATAAATCCTGCAAAGATATGGTTATAATGGGTATATGATAAAAGTTAGCTCCAAAAGAAGTAGGAAATAGAATCTATTTGCACCCAGCATGTCACACTCTTTCTAAAAAAGAGAAAAAAATGTTTTTGCGATTGTTTGCAGGGTATCAAAGTTCCCCAATGGTACTGATCAAATGTGAAGAAACTTATGTCAGAGAATGATCACAAATTAGTTGGCTTGAAATCTCGCGGCTGACATGTCTTGATGCAACAACTTCTACCATTGGTTATCCGTGACATTTTACCAAGAAATGTAAGGGTGACTATAACCAGATTGTGCTTATTCTTCAATGTTATATATATTAAAGTAATTGATCTTGGAAATTTAAATAACTTGGAACACGAAGCTGCAACTATCTTGTGCCAATTAGAGATGTTTTAACCTCCATCATTCTTTGACATTATTGTTCAATTGATTGTTCATCTAGTAAGGGAGATTAGAATTTATGGTCTAGTTTATTTACAGTGGATGTATCCGGTAGAGCTTTACATGAAGATTTTTAAAGGGTATACAGAGAATATTCACCGTTCGGAAGCTTCGATCGTAGAAAGGTACATCACAGAAGAAGCTATTGAGTTTTGTACAAACTATTTATCATAAGCTTCCTTTATAGGAATTCATGTGTCTCATCATGATGGATTTTATCATGGTAGAGGTATTCAAGGTTTTAATGTTAAGGCATTTTCCCGAGATGTAGTTCTTCAAACACATTTTCATATATTGAATAACCTTAGTGAAGTTCAACCTTACTTGACCGCTCAGAAAAGTATTTTAAAGCAAAAATTTCCCCAGATGAATAAAAAAAGGTTATTGACAAAGCATAACAAAACTTTTATAAATTGGTTTAATGAAAGTATTTCTAAAGAGAGTAGTACATCGGATCTTTGCAAATGGTTGTTGTTATGCCCAGATTTATTTAATTAAGTTTTCGTAAATAAATTGTGTGATTGTATGTGTTGGTTGATGATTTGATGTGATAGAGGAACCCTTGGGTGTATGGTGGTAGCCTTAGAGATTAGACTTTAAGGTGTTGAGGGTGTGTGAGGAAAAAGGTAGATATATGGGGGTGGTGGGGGAAGTAGCAGTTGCTACTATTATTTAATTAGGATGATTTATATAAATAATAATAATAGTTAATATTTAAATAATTATTTTAATTATTATGGTTATAGTGATATATTAA
This sequence comes from Lathyrus tuberosus, assembly GCA_022829125.1. Lineage (NCBI taxonomy): Eukaryota > Viridiplantae > Streptophyta > Magnoliopsida > Fabales > Fabaceae > Lathyrus > Lathyrus tuberosus. Next base: position 6,781,546 of record JALAZF010000082.1, on the reverse strand, counting down.
AATAAATATTTGATTTGGACTTATTAAAATAAATATTTAGTGAGAATAACATGTATTTTATTTAATTGGAATAAGATTTTAATTAGAAATAATAATAGAATAAAATAAGAAAAAAAGGAATAGGAAGAGAATTGTCGGAACGTGGAATTGAGGAAAAAGGAAGATAAAGAGAATAGAGAGATAGGGCATAGAAGAAGAACCTCCATTAGATAAGCTTGGAATCCATCATCTAAGGTAAGGGTGGGACATCCTCTTGTATAAGGGATTGTATGATAACATGTGGGTGAGTGATTTAGTTTCTTTGTGATTGCATTTTTCTTTTCTATGTTATGAACCATTTGATATGTGTGAAGATATTATTATGATGTATGTTTGGATGATTTGTGGGATGGTGAATGATTGTGATGTTGTGTGTTTTTGGGAATCAGTGCGTGAAACTTGGGTAAATGATTTTTCTTGAATATGGGAGTTTTGGGGATGTTTCAGGACTGATTTTTGTAAAACATAATTGCAGACAATGGATAAATTAACGATTCCTGAAGACAATGTTACAAACTACGATATACGAGACGAAACATACCTGTAAGCGATGACGACACCTTCGATAAGTATAAATGGAAGCTGGAAACCCTTGGAGAAGATAATGGAGCACCGAGGTTTAGACCTAGGTTTCAAGGGGGGTAAATGGTTTGTTAAACAATGTTGGTGATTAAATAGAAAAATAAAACTTTGATTTTAAATTAATATAAACCAAAATCAAAACCAAGTAATTCCATCCGGATTTTAAATTAAATGGAAATCCAAAATTAAAAAAAAAAAAAAGAATGCCAAGTAAAATGTAAATTAAATGGAAAACAAAAAAAAAAGCCATATTGTATGTGACAACTCAGCCTCAAAGTTGACCAAATGGGAGGAGGGGGTAAAAAGAGGGAATAATCACATTACAAGGACGAAATCTGTGTTTTTTTATTGGGTTATTTTCCGGATTCTCACCTTATGGCAGGGGGCAAAATGGATATTAACCCTTATATCTATTCAATGGAGATTCCTTTTAGGTGGGGTTAACGAAGTTAAGAAGGTTTTTTTTGGAAAAGTTGGGATGATATTTTTAAGCCTAAGAAGGATGGGGGATTCAGTGTGAAGCATGCCAAAAGGCTTAATATAGTGCTGCTGAGTAAATGGCTTTGGTGGATTTTGGTTGAGAAAGAAAATCTGTGGCCTGATCTTTTAAAGGCTAGGTATGACAATTTGAGCTACAACATTCTTTCAACTTCAAATGTTGAGAAGGCATATTTTCATAAACAATGGTTGTGGTGGAGAGACATTAGTGGCATTAGTACAGTTTTCAATTCAGATCTAAACTGGTCTAATGAGTCTGTTTGTGGGAAAATCATTGACGACAACCTAATTGATTTCTGGCAGCATAGTTGGATCGGGTTTAAACCTCTTGCTGCTATTTTTCTAGAGTTATTTTGGAGTTTAGTTGCAGGCCCTGTCAAGGTCAATTCAATGAGTGATTGGATAGGTGAAATATGGTTGTGGAACTTATCGTGCAGTAGTGTCAATCTCACTATACAAGCAACGCAACAACTCTTGGAGTTGCAACAGTTTTTGGAGAATGTTCATCCTAAGTTCTTGGCGGAGGATACATTTGTTTGGAATTGGATTTCAACGGTTTCTCTACGGCTAATAGTTAGAAGCGGTTAACTTCGTTCAACGAGAAGGGTTCAATTACAGAGGCTTTGGTCCTAAAAGGCTTGGCGGATATTTGGAGATCAAATGGTTCGAGTAAAATTCAATTTGAAATTCTGGTATCAGATGTGTGATGTTGAGTGTGATGTCACAACAACACAATCTGCTCTATGAACAAGGTAATAAAACAACAGTAAATCATCACACAGAATTTATTCACCCAGTTCGGTCTAACAACCTACATCTGGGGGCATACCAAGCCAGGAAGGAAGTCCACTATTAGCAGTATTAAATTACAGACTCAACAATCCCAGTTGACAATCTCCTAACTTAATAACTACCCAATGACCCTTCTACCTAAGTCCTCCCTAGGTAAGATACTCCATCTCACTTCCAATCATCGCAATGATGTCTAGCAGTCAACACCTCAGCCACTGCATCAACAGCTTAATTTCCAACAACTCTTCAATAACAGAAAAGTAGAAGACATACTTCCATGACTATACCTAGACATGACACACATGACTAAGAACTATACTTAGAGTTGCTTAACAGCTTCCCCTAAGAACAATACATCTCTTACCTACAGGCTTCGAGATAAACATGATGACCATCCCACAAACCGCGTGGTTCATCAACCAACACAACTCTTATAATCTACATGATGGCTGACTCCCTAAAACTAGGTTACAATGCTTCTATTTATAACCTATTTCCCAACTGGATTTGGGCCTTCAAATCACAACAAATTAGCTGCTACAAATCTACAAAAGATTCTCCTACAAATTAGATCTTCAATCAAATCTTCCTAAAATATCTCCATATTTAAATACTCAATCTTCTCTTGATTTTATCTTGAATCTTCCAGACCTCTGAATCAGCTCCACATAATATTTCCAGGATATTATGTATCTTTTAAATCTTCACTATTTAATTCAGCTGCAAGATCTTCTCCAAATATCTGATTTGATTTGAATTTAAAAAAATATTTTATCTTCAAATATTTTCATTTCTTTCAGCCCTAAAAATAGCAACAAGATCTGCTCCATATCTGATTGCAACTGAATATATCTTTACCAAGATATTCGCCTGCAATCTCTCCACTAGATCTCTCAAAACAAACTGATACACGCAGCCCTAACAAAACACAACAGACTGATGTTCTGATGTTATGTCAACTGATGTCAAGACATCAGGTTTAACATCAGCTCCCTTCTGAACTCATACAAAACTGCAACCCTTCTGAACTTAACATCAACTCAATGTTAAGAACTCATGTTAAGACATCAGACAAATGACATCTTGATTAAAAATCACATGACAGCAAAACAGCCACACCTGCTATACCAGACTAAGATGTCATGACATCTCCTTCAACATCTGTCACAACAGCAGCAACTATTGTCATGACATTCCAAAAACCGCAACACCTGCTATACAAGACAAAGATGTCATGACATCTCCTTCAACATCTGTCACAACAGCAGCAACTATTGTCATGACATTCCAAAAACCGCCATGTCATATAACCTTAAACATTCAGGTTCAAAGAAGTACTCATGACATCTCTGTCACACCATTATAGCCATGCACTCATACTAGTTAGGTGCATCACAACATGTCAAGACATCTCACTTGACATTTCCACAACCTGCTGTACTGGACCTAGATGTCATGACATCTGTTGTAACACATGACAACAATACTGTCATGACAGTTGAAGATGTTTCAACATCAGGTTCAGTATATGCAGTGATGTCTGAACAACCATGTCAGGACTTCTGATCTGACATATTGTACCACTTACTATAGATCATCATCTGTTTTGACATTGACACATTCTACAGTGATGTTCTACTCTTATGTCAAGACATTCTTCATAACATTTTCCTGAGCAACATGTTTTGCAAAAATTGCTGCCAACTCAGAACTTACACAATTTTTTGGTTGGATATGCTTGTTGAATAAGGTACCTACTACGCCGAATTTATTGAGAAGAGGCATCAATTTAGGTAATTATATTTGTCCCTTTTGCTATAATACTGACGAAACTCTCTTTCATCTTTTCTATGCTTGTGAGGTGGCTCAATTAATTTGGGAGCGTTTGTGATTGGCTTGGCATCGACTTGTGTGGGGAGCAGATTTCATTAGTATCTTTGTTTTTGTACTTTAAGAACTTATGTACAACCAAATTCAGGGTTGAGTTTCATTATTGTCTTTTGCTAGCGGTTTGTTGGACATTGTGGACACCTAGGAATCCTATCCTCTTTGATGAAGGAAGATTGAAGAGGATTAATATCTTAGGGATATCTTAGTATTGTGGGCTGGTAGATGTGAATTTGTCGGTGTGGCAAACCAACCCTTCTCTCTTTTTAGTCGAGTAATGGAGATTTTTTCTTAAGTTATGTTTCCTTGTGTTGTGAGGGTTGAGTACCCCTTGTGCTCTTTTTATATAAATTGCGTTTTCTTATAAAAAAAATGAAAACTAGTAGGAAAACATATATTTGTAAACTCAATACATATAGGTGCCACGGGGAGTGGCGCCTCGTCTTGGGCTAATAGTACACACGTCATTCTTATTGGTGCATTGGTAGTGCATGCGCCAGGGTCTATGGTGCCTATGTGTATTTTTAGCGTATTTTCCACTACCAGAGGCGCCTTGTAACGCCCAGTTATTTAATTAATTATTTAATTAAATATCTTCGTATTATTTGTGTGATTTGTGTTGGTTGTCGAAATGTTGTGTTAAGTTGCTACGCCGGTTTAGTCAAATTAATTTAATTAATTTAAGTTGTGTTGGCTTAGTTGAATTAATTTAATTAAGATAAATTAAGTTGTATTGTAGTTATTTGATTAATTAAGCCGATTAAGTAGTAGATATAGTATTAGAAATAATAATAGATTATATTATTTGGGCTGTAATTAGAAGTAGTAATAGTGGGGGTGTAGAATGTGGCCCAATAAGACAAATTAAAATATTGGAGTTATTATACTAGGTTTTACAAATGAAAAGGAAATGAGAGTTATGGGGAGTTAGTGGTAGCAGTTATGGAGAAGAAGAAGAGGAGCAAGGGTTGGAAACCATACGTAGAGGCTGCAAGCGGGAGAACCCAATCAGAGTTTTAGAGCGACCTTCAATCCAAGGTAAAGGTGGGGTTCTGACTCTATAACAGGGTAGTTGATGAATAATATGTGAGATTTAAGTTATTTAAAATTGTCTCTGTGTGTGAATTGTGTCGATGAATAATACCGAATTCTGTTGTTTTCGCAATTGGTTGTTATATTTGACAAATTATAAGTTCTGTGAAATAGAATTAATGTTGCTAAAAAGACTGAGATTTTGTGTTGTTTGGGTTTGTGTCTGGATTAAGTTAGACTGGATTGTTTTAAAAAGAAAAATAAATAAATGGGGGAGGGATGGCGCTAGCCACACCCCTGTGTGTGATAAAATAGTGGCGCAAGCCACCTTGTGAATGAGAGATGGTGGCGCAAGCCACTTGGACCTTTATGCAAAAGGGTGGCGCAAGCCACACCCCTGTATCTATGATAATGGTGGCGCAAGCCACCTTATGCTTATGATAAATGGTGGCGCAAGGCACCTGTTCCCTTGTGGAATGATGGTGGCACAAGCCACCTTGACTTCTGTGAGTGTGTGTGTGTGTGTGTTTTTTTTTTAATATAATATTACTATGTGTGTGTTTAATAATATTAATACGTGTGTTTAACATATTCTTGTGTAGACTGTAGTACAATTAGTAAGAGTTAAAGATGAACATGTTAGTATCAGTAAAGTAAAATACCAGAAAAACAGAGCTAGTAATTTAGCAGGAAAATAATATAACCACTATTAGTTTCAGTTAACAGAATAAATTAAAAGCAAAGCATGGATTAATAGGTAGTTTTCTGTAGTAGCAGTGATAATTTAGTAGGAACATAAATTGGCAGTATAGTAACATAGCAGGAATTGTATTATGAAAGTACCAGAATATTCTTAATAGTATTAAAGCAGAGCAGAGCAGAAATATTAGTAACAGGTTTTGGAAATTTATTTACTGGCAGTGTAGCATAAAGTTAATAGAGGTATAATAAAGACCTTAGTGCGAAGTAGGAATAACATGATTTTAGTAGAAGAATAATGAACCGGTTTTGGAATTCTGGTTCGAATAAATTCAAGAAGCGTTTGTGGTATAAGATGGTTGGTACAGAGTAGGATATAAGTTGTCGTGACATCGTCGTGATTAAGTTGTGAAGTTGCTGATACGAATTTTGTTGCATTGCCTTATTAGTGGCAAGAATTAAGTTGTAGGCCTATGGCCAATGTTGATTTGTTGTTATTGTTAAGTGGTAGGCCTATGGCCAATGCTGATTTGTTGTTATTGTTAAGTTGTAGGCCTATGCCAATGTTGGTTTGTCGTTGTTAAGTTGTGATAGTATTTGTTGTTGTGTGGGTACATAACTATTATTGTTGTTATTATGATATTCATGTTGAGCTACATACATCGCATATCAAGTTGGAGCTGATGCTCGGCCTGGATTGGCAAATTAAGTTGAAGGCTTATGCCTTGTTAACGTCAATATTAATTGGCAAGTTTCTAAGTTGGGAGTTTTGCTTCAATGGTACCACATGCATGTGCATTTTATGAGTCGCATTCCATGTTGCATGAATTGTTGTTGTGTTGGTTGATTAATGTTGATGTTAATGTTATGAGGTGGTGATTTTATATAATCTGAACTAATATATTATTTATCATATATCCGATTATATTGTTCGATATCTCACCCCTTCTGTGTATGGTGATGGTTTATATGCCATCCTGCAGGTAATCTGGAGTGAAGCCTGTATACCTTCATTAGTTCGAGTCGGTGTCATCGCTCTGATACGTGACACTCGGGGGGGGGGGGGGATGAACGCTTGTTTCTTTATTGCTGATTTTATTATTGTTGCTGAATTTTAAGTTGTTTTCTTTAAAGACTTGCTGTTTTGAAGTTGTTTTAAGTTGAATAAAATTGTTATGCCTGTTAAGTTGAAGTTTGTGAATCCGCTGCTTAATTATAAAAGTTGTTTTGGTTTACAAAGACTATTTTATGTTGTTATCATTTCAGCCAAGCTTTTAGTGTTATGTATCTATGTTAAAATGCAATTAAATGTTGTTGCTGTAAGTTGTGAATGTAGCATCCAATTTGAATGTTGAAATTTTGTACTCTGATTTTTATATTATTCGGTGGGTAGAATTGGGGTGTTACATTAGTGGTATCAGAGCAAGTCGGTCCGTCCGGCCAGGTTGTCTAATGTTGTTTGTTTCCCTAGTGTGCGACATGTGTGTAAAAACACTGTCGATGCTTGTTTTGTTTTCCATTTGCAGGTTGGGAATGAAACAAGTGGGGGAGAAAGTGGTGTTGGACGCTGCAATTGTTGGTGAAGATAGTTTGTACTGCCTCATGATATCAGTTGTTATTGACAAATTGAGGAACTGATCACCCTTAATCTCTTGTTGAGAATGGACGGGATCATGTTGGATGGGATATATATGTCTTGCTAGCTTGAGTAGTGTGCGCAGTGAATTGTCGAGGTTAAGACGAGTGCTTGCAGATTGTTTTGATGAGTCGATGCAGACTAATTAGATTTGAAGATGAGGCGAATTAGAGTTTCTTGCCTGTCGGTCAAGTTGGAATATCCTGAGGAGAACGATCAGGTATTGTTGATGTCTGCTTTTGAAGGATAAAGATAGTGTGATGGCTAGTGATATGCCAGTGGTGTGTAATTCCTGATGTTCACCTGAATCTAATTTCGACGAGGGTGAAGAGTTGTTTGTTCTATTAAGCAAGTGAATGAATCTGTGGATGATGGTGCAAAGGTGTTTATGATGTTGGATTCCTTGAAGCTTTAGAAGATGTGGTGGCATGTGAGATACCTTTGGTGGGTGATTATTTGGAGGTGCTCCCATGAGATATCAGTAATGTACCACTGTAGTGTGGAGTGTAACTTGCTATTGACCCAGTACTTGATGCAAGCTTGATGTCGGTGATTGCATACAAGAGGTATGTTTATGAGTTAGGAAAATTGAAGGAATATCTGGAAGGATTGCTTGGGATGAAGTTGTTCGACCGAGTGTGCTCCTGTGTGGTCAGTGAAGGAGAAAGATGGGAGTATGAGGTTGTGTGTTAATTATCGAAATTTGAATAAAGTGACGATCTGTAATAAGTGTCTACTTCCGAGGATTGAGGATTTGCTGGATCAGTTAGTAGATGCTGTGTTGCAATGGGAAACTCCAAAGTCGGCTACCGAGATTAGAAGTTTTTTTGGGACTAGCCGGTTATTACCGAAGGTTTATCGAAGGATTTTCTAAGTTAGCACTTCCATTGACTAAGTTGACTTGTAAAGGTAAAGCTTTTGTGTGGGACATTCAATGCGAAGAAAGTTTCACGGAATTGAAGAAGAGATTGACATCGGCTCCAGTTTTGACCTTACCTAAACCAGGAGAACCTTTTGTGGTGTATTGTGATGCTTCTAGGATGGGTTTAGGAGGTGTGCTTATGCAGAATGATAAAGTAGTTGCTTATGCGTCAGGGCAGTTGAGAACTCATGAAAAGAACTATCCTACGCATGATTTAGAACTTGCTGCAGTTGTTTTTGTACTGAAGATTTGGAGGCATTTTCTTTATGGTTCTAGATTTGAAGTGTTTAGTGACCATAAGAGTTTAAAGTGTTTGTTTGATCAGAAGGAATTGAATATGAGACAGCGAAGATGGTTGGAATTATTAAAAGATTATGATTTCGGTTTGAACTACCATCCAGGTAAAGCTAATGTCGTGGCTGATGTCCTAAGTCAGAAAACTTTGCATATGTCGGAGATGATGGTTAAAGAATTAGAATTGATTGAGCAGTTCAGAGATATGAGCTTAGTCTGCGAAGTGACACCGCAGAGTGTGATATTGGGGATGCTGAAGATTAACAATGATTTTCTGGACAGTATCAAGGAAGCTCAGAAGTTAGACGTGAAATTGGTAGATTCGATGGTTGGGACTGATCAGTCCGAGAATGACGATTTCGAGTTAGATGCATATGGTGTGTTGAGATTTCGTAATCGAATTTGTATTCCTAATGATGCAGAGATGAAGAAAGCGATTCTTAAGGAAAGTCATAGAAGTAAATTGAGTATTCCTCCGGGGGCTACAAAGATGTATCAGGACTTGAAGAAATTCTTTTGGTGGCCTGGAATGAAGCGTGATGTAGCTCATTTTGTGTATGCATGTTTAACTTGTCATAAGTCGAAAGTTGAACATCAGAAGCCTTCGGGGTTGAGGAAACCGTTAGAAGTCCCAGAGTGGAAATGGGATAGCATTCCAATGGACTTTGTGACGGGATTACCTAATACTTCAAGAGGACACGATTCGATTTGGGTGATTGTTGACAGGCTTACGAAGTCGGCTCATTTTATTCCTATTAACATCAGTTTTCCAGTATCGAAGTTGGCGGAGATTTATACTATCGTAATTGTAAAGTTGCATGGTGTTCCTCTGTGTATTGGCTCGGATAGAGATCCGAGGTTTACTTCTAATTTTTGGAAGAGTTTACAAGAGGCGTTGGGTTCTAAGTTGAGGTTGAGTTCGGCATACCACCCTCAGACGGATGGTCAAACAGAGAGGACTATTCAGTCGTTGGAGGATTTGTTGAGAGCTTGTGTTCTTGAGCAGGGAGGTTTGTGGGATACTTATCTTCCATTGATCGAGTTCACCTATAATAACAGTTACCATTCCAGTATTGGAATGGCACCTTTTGAAGCGTTATATGGTCGGAGATGTAGGACTTCTTTATGTTGGCATGAATCAGGAGAAAGTGTAGTGCTTGGACCTGAAATCGTTCGAGAGACTACTGATAAGGTGAAGTTGATCCGAGAAAAGATGAAATCTTCCCAAAGTAGACAGAAGAGTTATCATGACAAGCGAAGGAAAGACTTAGAATTTCAAGCAGGTGACCATGTGTTTAAAGAGTTACACCTGTGACAGGTGTTGGGCGTGCATTGAAATCTAAGAAGCTCACTCCTCGTTTTATTGATCCGTATCAGACTTTGGACAGAGTTGGAAATGTTGCTTATAGAGTGGCTTTACCGCCTAATCTGTCGAATTTACATGATGTGTTTCATGTGTCACAACTCCGGAAGTATGTTCCAGATCCATCTCATGTAATCAATATGGATGATGTGCAAGTATGGGATAATCTTACTATGGAAACAATGCCTATACGGATCACGGATCGTGAAGTGAAGACTCTAAGAGGCAAGGAGATTTCGTTGGTAATAGTAGTCTGGTTAGGAGCTGCCGGAGAAAGTATGACGTGGGAGTTGGAAAGCAAGATGCGTGAATCCTATCCCGAGTTGTTTGAACAAGGTAAATTTTCGAGGACGAAAATATTCTAAGTGGGGGAGAGTTGTAATGCCCGGTTATTTAATTAATTATTTAATTAAATATCTTCGTATTATTTGTGTTGGTTGTCGAAATGTTGTGTTAAGTTGCTACGTCGGTTTGGTCAAATTAATTTAATTAATTTAAGTTGTGTTGGCTTAGTTGAATTATTTTAATTAAGATAAATTAAGTTGTATTGTGGTTATTTGATTAATTAAGCCGATTAAGTAGTAGATATAGTATTAGAAATAATAATAGATTATATTATTTGGGCTGTAATTAGAAGTAGTAATAGTGGGGGTGTAGAATGTGGCCCAATAAGACAAATTAGAATATTGGAGTTATTATACTAGGTTTTAAAAATGAAAAGGAAATGAGAGTTGTCGGGAGTTAGTGGTAGCAGTTACAGCGAAGAAGAAGAGGAGCAAGGGTTGGAAACCATACATAGAGGCTGCAAGCGGGAGAACCCAATCGGAGTTTTAGAGCGACCTTCAATCCAAGGTAAGGGTGGGGTTCTGATTCTATAACAGGGTAGTTGATGAATAATATGTGGGATTTGGGTTGTATAAAATTGTCTCTGTGTGTGAATTGTGTCGATAAATAATACCGAATTCTGTTGTTTTCGCAATTGGTTGTTATATTTGACAAATTATATGTTTTGTGAAATAGAATTAATGTTGCTAAAAAGACTGAGATTATGTGTTGTTTGGGTTTGTGTCGGGATCAAGTTAGACTAGATTGTTTTAAAAATAAAAAATAAAAAATAAAAAAATGGGGGAGGGATGGCGCAAGCCACACCCCTGTGTGTGATAAAATGGTGGTGTAAGCCACCATGTGAATGAGAGATGGTGGCGCAAGCCACCTGGACCTTTATGGAAAAGGGTGGCGAAAGCCACACCCCTGTATCCATGATAATGGTGGGGCAAGCCACCTTATGCTTATGATAAATGGTGGCGCAAGCCACCCGTTCCCTTGTGGAATGATGGTGGCGCAAGCCACCCTGACTTCTGTGTGTGTGTGTGTGTGTTTTTTTTAATATAATATTACTATGTGTGTGTTTAATAATATTAATACGTGTGTTTAACATATTCTTGTGTAGTACAATTAGTAAGAATTAAAGATGAACATGTTAGTATCGGTAAAGTCAAATACAAGAAAAACAGAGCTAGTAATTTAGCAGGAAAATAATATAACCACTATTAGTTTCAGTTAACAGAAAAAATTAACAGCAAGGCATGGATTAACAGGTAGTTTTCAGTAGTAGCAGTGATAATTTAGTAGGAACATAAACTGGCAGTATAGTAACATAGCAGGAATTGTATTATGACAGTACCAGAATATTCTTAATAGTATTATAGCATAGCAGAGCAGAAATATTAGTAATAGGTTTTGGAAATTTATTTACTGGCAGTGTAGCATAAAGTTAATAGAGGTATAATAAAGACCTTAGTGCAAAGTAGGAATAACATGATTTTAGTAGAAGAATAATTAACCGGTTTTGGAATTCTGGTCCAAATAAATTCAAGAAGCGTTTGTGGTATAAGATGGTTGGTACAGAGTAGGATATAAGTTGCCGTGACATCGTCGTGATTAAGTTGTGAAGTTGCTGATACGAATTTTGTTGCATTGCCTTATTAGTGGCAAGAATTAAGTTGTAGGCCTATGGCCAATGTTGATTTGTTGTTATTGTTAAGTGGTAGGCCTATGGTCAATGCTGATTTGTTGTTATTGTTAAGTTGTAGGCCTATGTCAATGTTGGTTTGTCGTTGTTAAGTCGTGATATTATTTGTTGTTGTGTGGGTACATAACTATTATTGTTGTTATTATGATATTCATGTTGATTTGCATACATCGCATATCAAGTTGGAGCTGATGCTCGGTAAGTTGGCCTGGATTGGCAAATTAAGTTAAAGGCTTATTGTCATACCCCAAATTTTGACCACTAAGATTTCCCATCATTCTGCAAATCATCATCACAATATGGATGAACCATCATGCCTCATCAAATGCTTCAAGGGTTGTTGAGCATTCACTACAATCAAAATTAGGGTTTCAAGCCCTCTCAGAGCTTTAGAAAAATGATCAATCAAGGAATAACATGATCTTCAACTTGTATAACCTCTCAAATATCCCCAATGGATCAAAAGGACCCCCACTTCAAGGATTAAGCACAAGGCTGCTCCCTTTTAGGTGGATCAAGTCTCAAGATCGCCAATATCACCAAATTAGGGTTTTGGTGGACCAGGGCCTCCAGATGAAAAATTTCATCTGGAAACAAGCCAAAGATCCAAAACACAACCTAATATACTCCATGGAACCTTATGGACCCAATCATCAAGTCAATTTTTCCTCAGGGGCTGCATTCACTAAAAAATCAGGAATTAGGGTTTCTTGACCTAATTCACCCCTAAGTTGACTTTTGGGACAAATCATGAACCAAGACCTCAAGAGAGGGTTTGAGGGTCTCTAATGAACTATATTTATCCATGTGGAACAATGGATTAATCTAAGAAGTTTGAGCAACAAGTCTCAATTTCATCTGCACCACAATTAGGGTTTTAAGGAAAAAGTCAACTGTAACTTTAACTTTTGACCAGGACATGCTCCCAAACCCTAGGACATGCCTCAATATACCCCATGACACCCATGGAACATGTTCATCAAGTTTGATTTAGGTCAAGGACATGATTTCCTGAAGAATTGCACAGTTTGGAATTCATCTGATAAAAGTCAACTGTGCACAAAAGTCAACTTTGACTTTTTGAGATTTTTCACCAAAATGGATTTTTAACCCTAAAATGATGTTTATGTATGGTTTGAATCATCATTCATCAAGAAAAATCAAAGAAGGTGGGATAACTTGTAAAAGGGGTAACCATAAAACTTAGAAAAATTTCTAAGTTATGAAAAAGTACCACTAATGTTCCAACTTTGGAGGACCATAACTCCTAAACCACAAAGCCATTTTTTCCATCCAAAGCTTGATTTGTAGATCTCATTGCCCTCTATAAAAGCTTCATACTGACCTATGTCCAAATTCCTCATGGATTTTGAGTTATGGAGTGATCAAAATCAAGAAAAGTCACTTTGTTCCAACACTTAGTGAAAATTTCACTAAGTCAGATTATGCCTCACTTTTTGCCAAATGTAGGGGGATTTTTCACTTGGATTCAAAAGAGATCAAAACCAAACATGTTCAAACAGTTGTTGTATCATGTAAGGGCTTTCCAAAATGGCCAAGAACATTGCCAAATTCCATTTGAGTCATGAGATATGACATTGGCAAGTTGCCTTGCTGAAATCTGTCAAAGGCAAGGCAGAATTTGCAACTTTGCTCGATTTGCCAAAATCAGCCAAATTCAAATGCTCCTATCCAGTTGGACACATCTGAGGATTGAATCTAAAGGGGACAATCACTGAGCCAAGCCTCCAAAGTCCATGGAACAAGAAATAGCATGTTGAACCTAGAATGGCCAAAATAGGGACAAGACTCCAATTTTGGAATGAGGCATTCAATGGAAGCATCAAGGTGGCATGGACTGAGCCATTCTCAACTGAATTCAATCAAGACTTATCCAAGACCAAGGGGACCAAAGCTCTGTGCCCTAACCTCTAGTCAATGGCTAGAGGAGAATTGGATTTTCATTTGCCAACATTGGCCAAACCTACTCAGCAGTTTCCATTCACTATTCCTTGCAAAACAAACTTGCTCTACTATAAATAGAGCCCAATTGTGATCAGTTTGAGTACACCAAAGCCATCTAACAGATGCTTTCCTCAAAATCTCTTTCTCTTGGCAAAAATGCCTTTCTTAGCAAGGTAGCTATCGGGTTTTGAGTTTGAGAGCTTTTCCAATCAAACCAATCACTCACACACCTCACATACATCACATATTAGCTGATCAAACACTTAAACAACAATTGGAACACTGATTTCTCAGAATCACCAGTCAATTGCTCAAGGTTTTAACCAAAATGCAGTTGAGATGCCATGAATTGATCCAGCCAATTTCAATCAAGTCCAAGCATTCAAACACACTCCATAGGGTGTAGGGAAGCTGTTCAGATCATCACCACTCATCTGTAACACCTCCAAATCAAAAATCACATTGCACTTGCTGTCACGGCCAAGAGGTAAGCATATACTTGGTCATCTCTCAATCTATGCATATTTCCTCGCACAATAATTTGGCCATATGTTCATAATCATGCATGGAATGTTTTCCCTCAATTAATTGCTTTGTTTGAATCGTGTATCAAAAATCCTAGCCTTCATGCTGAAATTAGGGTTCTTGAGGTTTCTTCGTGATTTCTTGTTGTATGTTTAATTTAAATGAAATTAACTGACATAGACATGATCGTGAGGTTGAGACGAGCATAATGATATGTGGATTGCATGTTATAATCAAGTATTCAGTGAGATAGGAGAGAAAATGCAAATCTGGCCAAGCCCAGAACACGCGCGTGTTGTTGGTGTGTTCTTGGCGCCATTTTTAGAAATTTGAATATTTGAATTTTGTGATTTTGTTTAATTAATTCAAAAATTAATTTCTCTCTGAGTTTTAATGATTTTGAGTTGATTCTTTTTTTCATAATTCACAAAAATGTTAAAATATTTTATTTTATCAAAAAATCCCAAAAATATTATTTATTTCATATAATTGATATTTTTACAAAGAATTAATGTTTTAATTGTTTTTAACATTTAAAATATTTTTTCTACATTGATTTTACAACTTTTAATGCTTTCTAATTATTTTGTAGGTCAATACTTAATTTTTGAAGCATTAATCCAAGATCACAATTTGTTTTTCATATGTTAAACAATTTTGATCCTTTTAATTGAATTTTTATTCAATTAAATACATTTTTGAAATCAAATTAGGGTTTTTGGATCAATTTCAACCCTCATAAATCATTTTCAAAACACTTTTGGGCCTCTAATAGAGTGTAAGACCCAATCCTTTTTTGACCAACTCATTTTTTGGGCCTCAGTGCATTGTATAAGTCTCGATACCGTAAAAACCAAACGGCGCGATCGTCGCCTTTCAAAATAACCCTTGGGCCTCTCCTTGAGCTATAAGACCCATTCAAAACTTTTGGGCCTCTATTAGAGTGTAAGACCCAATCCCCTTTTAACCAAAACCTTTTGGGCCTCACTTATTGTATAAGTCCCTCCGCGTTAAAAGAAAACCTCGGCGCGATCGCCATTTTAAAATGAAAAATCAATTGGGCCTACCCTCGTGTTATAAGCCCCACTTTTTTTTCTTTAAACTTTTTGGGCCTCTTGAGAGAGTGTAAGACCCATTCCTTTGTATAGAAAACATTTTGGGCCACAGTCACTTGTATAAGTCCCTCTGTACAAATTCAAACAGTGCGCTCACTGATAAAACTCTGGGCCTCTCCTTGAGCTGTAAGCCCTAAATCTCTCCTTTTCAAAGCACTTTCTCCTTTGATTTTGAATATACTGTTGTTCTTAATCTTTCTTTGTTGAACAACTAACCAAACAACATGGAAGCTCTACAACCGACACTACAACAGATAAGACCTTAGACAACGGTTTTTTTTTGCCCTTAGACAGCGCTTTTAAGCGCTGTCTAAACCTGCGCTGCTATAGGTTTAGACAGCGCTTTGGTTAATACCAAAAGCGCTGTCTAAAGGTGGGTATATTTAATGAAAAGCGCTGACTATCGTACCTTTATATAAAATTTTTCGTATACCTTAGACATCGCTTTTGGTGAAAGCGCTGTCTAAGCCCTACCTTTTTTGACTTTTTTTGGTATACCTTAGACAGCGCTTTCACCCAAAGCGCTGTCTAAGGTATACCTTAGACAACGCTTTCACCAAAAGCGCTGTCTAAGGTATACGAAAAATTTTATATAAATTTTTTAAAACCTCAATTTTTACCAGGTTTTTTCAACCATAATTTGACCTGTTTTTTCAACCTGTTTTTGACCTGTTCAGAAAAATACCACAATTTGGAGATTCAGATCAATCCAATTTATCCTATTTAAATGTACCAATTTACACCAAAATTATATATCCAAAACAATTGGCAATTCAAACCAATATATATATTTAAAATTACAAACCAAAATTATATATACACCTATTTATAATTACAAATCATTACATTTTTTCTACAAATGCACATATCACTTATACTAGTACTTTTGCATCCAACCAAAGGTATGCTTCAAATCTACATTATAGGTCCTGAAAACACAAAGATTGTAATTCAATTAAAAGAATACATAAACAAAGTTACACATATTTAAATTCTCATCAATTAAAGTAAGAGTACAATATTATACCTTGTAAAATTCCGAGCTCCATAATGTATTGACACCAATCCTCTTTAATTTCATCCAATTGAGAAATTGAGTAATGAGCACACTTGCATTCTTCAAAGTACTACATAATAATATAACATAGTTTGATTTAGTTTTAACTATTTCATTAGACATGAGAGATATGTGTTAATATTAAAATAACTCATAAGTTAGAAATACATACATCGGATGGAATCTCTATTCGATCCAACAAAAGAGTGTCTCTCATAAACCTCAACATGAAATAGCCGCAATCTATTTGATTGCGTTGCCGAGGACACTACAAATGAAAAGAAAATATGGATAAATCCTAAGTTTTATCAAGTAGCATCACTAATATAATAACACATGTGATAATTAATATACCTTCACTGTATTCCATGTAATAATGGGGTTGACTCTCCGCTGTGGTAGATGGCTATCTCGTAGTGCTAGGAAAGCTTGTATAGTGCTAATAAAATATAAGTGAATATTTAGAAAAATTCACATAAATAAATAAACAAACAAATAAATATACACATTCATATTTAGAACAATCTCACTTACGTGTCAATACACTTCTTCAAATCCGGGTATGTTGTCCAATCATTTCCTAACGAATCCAGATAATACACCATTGCTCTGCTAGGATTAATTGCGACCAACAACCAATGTCCACTGTAAGATTAAACAAGTGTTAGATGAAAACTTTCTACACGACGTCAAAATACAAAAAAACTATAATAGATGAATTTAGAATGAAAATCTAACCCAGTATTAAACGGTAAAAAGAACAACTTTTCCGTTTTTGGTTGTCCATAAAGACGTCGCGTATATACGCCAGGACCTCATCTGGTTTATTGATTATTAAGGTTAAGTTGACAGACGCCGGGCATAGGAATGCAAATCTTTGCTGCAATCCGTGTGGGCGCATAACTCTGTCATACAGAAACCTTAAATAAAAACATCATTAACATTAGACTATTCATTTGAAACATAAAGTAAATAAGTTGTTCAATTAATATACCAAAGTAGATCGGATATATACCTCACGTATGTATTGACAACAGTGCCGCCCAATTCTTCATGATTGAAAACTTGCTCGAAGTCTTCATTACTAATAATTTGGTCATGTTCAAAGCCATAGATACCTTTCTCCATATGTATAAGACGAACACCTCCGGTGATAATATCTGTCACATGTAGATACGTCTGGAGGCACGACCTAAACTTGGAGATAGGTTGTTTTCTACCCCTGCTCTTCTTAGCACCAACATTTTTTTGCATTGAAATGTTGCTAATCTGTTTACCAGGCAGCTATATATCATATAATTTGTTAGATGAAGTATAAGATATCCAATTTAACATTTTCTATGCATAAATATCATATAATTGTGATGTACCTATTTTTTTGAAACAACGGACTCGGTATGCTCCAGAATCCGCTTATCCTTTGTTTTGGATTTTGTTGGAGTCTAAATAACATTACCATGTAAAAAATGAAAATAAAATGCTCGTAAAATATTTGAATCTACACATTAAGGTTAACAAAGGTTTATAACGGTTTTAAGCATACCTCATATCTTACGAGTATGAGGTTTGACGGCCATGCAACATACGACCCTATAGCATCTCGCACCAATGTTACATCCGAATCATCGTCAGGATAGGGTAATGGTGCTTCCTCCTCTATAGCAATATCAACTGATACTTTCAAACTTCCATTGGGAGGGATTTATTGTGAAGTAATTGTACCCCATTGTTATACACTTTTCCCTTTGCAACATTCCGATAAGTTGGTGAAGATAAGAAGAGCTGACATTGGGAAACGCCCTAAAACCAAAAATAAATATGCCATTGTTAATGTGTATATATGTCATTTAAATAATTTAAGCTACTAATTTAATTTCATAAATATATATATAATTACCTCTGGAATAATCGGATGAAAGCTGCAGTTGATACTATCTTTCTCCGATCCATCTCTAACACATGAAGCGTTATCCCTTTCTTTTTCCTTTCGTAATTCCCGAACCTCAGCTTCTAGTGCTTCCAATTTAGCTTGAAGTTCTGCATTACTAGCAACCTTTCCCTTTTTAATATTCAAGGAGGTCGGGGTGATCCCAAATGCCTTACCCCTCACCCGACCAGAATACTCAGGGACATCTAATGCCCGACTAAGTATGCTCCTGGTATCGTCTGGAGATACAGACTGAGATAACGCCTCCTGAAAATCAGATGAATATCGAATATTTGTCAAATATTTGTTAATAAAGTTTTGATTTAATTAAATAAATATTGTTATACTTACACATTTCTCAAATACTTGTAGAACCTCTACTGCAACAACTCCAGACTTGCCCACACGGGCTTCCTTCCACAAGACATGTGCAGGAAGAGATGTTTCAGAGCTATTCGCCTGTTGTAACTACATATAAAGCCAAATAATATGATCAACTATAACTCATGATGAACAATTATTATAGCATTGCAATATATTGATACTTACCAAAGATTGCTCCAAACGTCCATATCCAACACGTCCTTTCCTGTATTTATACTTGGGAGCTGATGCTCTTTCCCGATTAATTGCACTTAATCACGTAAATTCTGGGGTTTGTCGTTTGGATTTAAACGTTACCCATTCTTTTGGTGAAATCAAACTTGCATATTTAGATGGATACTCTCCATCAACAAAGTTATCGTCAGCATCCCTAAGATAGGTGCGGTTTAAATATGTCCTAAACCCTCTTAGGAGCTTCCCTGCCAATCTCATCAAAAAAGCTTTTCTTTTTTCCTCGACGTTGAAGCACCTCTAAAAAAACCATACACATTGGTTAGTACAAATAATTTGAAGGACATAATTAGTTGGCATAATTAAAGACATAATTATGGTACCTTTATCTCATTCCAAATTTTTTCTTTGGTTTCCTTCAACTGTTTGGATCTCCAATCATCACAAGTAATAGGAACCGCATTCCTTACAAGTGCACCAATGAAACTTGTCAAAGTATGACCGTTAGGCTCAATAAGTGTATTCTGGGCGCTCCAATGCACATTATAAGTGATGCCTTGATCTCTAGCACGGATCACTCTCTTCATAATGGTTATTCCTCTTCTAATCTCTGCTTCCATAGATCTGTTACTTCCAACCTGAATATCGGGATCCTCATCATGTGGGTGATCATCATCATGTGGGTGATCATTGTTAGTAGCCATCTAACCTGTAATAAATAAATCAAGGATATCAAATATAATATATAACAAATATAATAAAGAAATCAAGGATATCAAATATAACAAATATGACATAATATATAACAAATATAAGAAAGAAATCAAGTATATAACAAATTTTACCTCTTTAGCTATAATGGCTAAAGAGTTGGATATGTTTTAAAATAAAAGTTTTTTAGAAGATTTAATAAAACTAAACTAAACTATTTAGAAGATGTTTTAAACAAAACTTCATTAAACAAAACTTCATTAAACTAAACTATTTAGAAGATGTTTTAAACAAAACTTCATTAAACTAAACTAAACTAAACTAAACTAAACTAAACTAAACGATTTAACAAATATAATAAAATATGTTTTAAACAAAAATACTTGGAGTTAGCTCACTAAAACTAACCTAAACTAGCATGTTAACAATTCAAATTCCAACAACAGGCCAACTAATTTCGACCTAAACAATAACTTCATTAACAAAACTCATCAAACATACTCATCAAACATACACATTCACTACAAAACTTCATTAACAAATCTTCATTAACAAAACTCATTAACAAACTCATCAAATATACTCATTCACTACAAAACTTCATTAACAAAACTTCAAACATACTCATTCACTACAAAACTTCATTAATAAAATAGTCCAACATAACTTCATTAACAAAACTCATCAAAGAGCAGAAAGAACGAAATGAACGAACTTCATTAACAAAACTCATTTTCATTAACTTCATTAACAAAACTTAACAAAACACAACAACGACGTACCTTTAACGACGGTAACAACGACAATGCAAGAACGAAATGTATCAAAGAGCAGAAACGGACGGACGACGGCAATGAGCAGAAACGAACGACGACGGAAATGAGCAGAAACGGACGGACGGCAAGGTTTTTCGGTGAAGGTTTACGGTTGACGGACGGTTAAGGACGGTTGACGGTGAAGGTTTTTCGGTGAAGGGTTTTGAGCTCTGTTCGCATGCAGGGGAGAAGAAAGAGCGGAAATATGAAAATGAATACTGACTATTCATATATTTTAATTTTATTAGACCTTAGACAGCGCTTTTAATAAAAGCGCTTTCTAAGCTGGACCTTAGACAACGCTTCTAAAAGCGCTTTCAAAGGTTGGCCTTAGACATCGCTTTTGATTTTATTTTTTTTTTAATTTTTAAGACCTTAGAAAGCGCTTTTAAGGTAAGCGCTGTCTAATATTTTCCTTTAATTTTTTTTTAAAATTAATAAGACCTTATAAAGCGCTTTTGGCCAAAGCGTTGTCTAAGGTCTTATATTTTTTTGCGCTTTTACTTTTTTAAATGGCTAGTTTCCTTGTTTTTAACTTATAGCAGCGCTTTTGTATTAAAGCGCTGTCTAAGGTGCGATGTTATAACTTACTTTTGTTGTAGTGCGAGTAAGTGGTTATTGCTTTCATTTACCGCTTTCATATACATATAACTGTATTGTGGGGTTGTTTCACTGTAAGTCTTCTTTCATAAACTCATATCAACTGTGTAATAATAGTATAGATATTTAGAGTTTCCCCGGCAACTACGTCTAGAACTAGGTGACGCCGTTTCATTTATTCGTAGAAATAGACAACTAGATCTCCAATAGGATCACCAGATACAGTCTTCTCTTCGGCTGTCCTCATTAGGAATTGTCAAGAAACTCTACTCCCAGAGATGAATGTATTCACCGTGAATGACATCTTTGAGTTTCTTCCAAATTCTCGAACTTTCCTGACTTGATCTATTCCTTGTGAATAGTTTGCCTTGAATTTTTTGGGGTTTGGGGACCCACGGGCTTCTTAAAAGCATCGGCCTCTTCTTGGGCATCGTACAAGGACCCATAGGCTTCCTAAAAGCAACCCCGCCTCCTATTGGGCTTAGTACAAGGACCCTACGGCTTCTTAGAAGTATTCACAGCCTCCTCTTAGGCTTTGTATAATGATCTCTTCCTCCAGGAATGATAGCCTCCTCTTGGGCTTAATACAAGGACCCGTCGGCTTCTCAAAAGATTCCAGCCTCCTCTTGGGCTTCGTACAAATTGTCCCGACGACCTCCTAGAGGTATAGGAATATAACCTAGTCATCCTCATAGAACAATCCTTTCATAGAGTCTATTACTGTTTCTCAAAACGTAGTATAAAAGATGACACTCTAGACTTGGACAGTCTAACTTCCTTGAGTCTCAAAGACATTCGCAAGTGACCCATTCGTTAAACAAGAAGGAAACCTGCAGACTCAGACAATCTCAATACCCATCGGATTCCCCGCTTCCTTAAAGAACAAGAATAACCCGGATCCTTGAATCAAATCCTTGAGTATAGTGCTGCTCATATAAGAACTGATTTTCTCTTTCAAAATCAGTATACTGGACCCGTCACTTAACTGGACAGTCACCATAGCCTCTCTCTTGGGCTTTGAACAATGATCCTCCCCCAGCGGAGTCAAACAAATTTTAGCCTCTCTATCGGGCTTTGTACGAGACACATAAGAAACTCCCCCATTGATTCAATTACCCCTTTCGCCTCCATCTCGGGCTTTATACGAGGTACAAAAAGGTTCTTATTGAGCCAAACAAATAGCCTCCATCTCGGGCTTTATACGAGATACCAAAAGATTCCCTCGTTGAGTCAAACCTTTTAGCCTCTCTCTCGGGCTTTGTACGAGACACATAATAGCCTCCTCTTAGGCTTTATATAAGAAAATCACTGGTTAATCCAATTAACCTTTTAGCATCAAAGTTGTGCCTCGTTCACAGTACACAAACATCAACAACTCCTTCCCATTTCATCTAATTGCTGTAAGCGGTAAGCCTCTGGATCGTCTATATCCATGCCACTGTCCCTCTTTTAGCAAGAGAAATTCCTAAGGAAAGATGGCATTACTTTACACTGAGTTAAAGTCTTCTCCTTCAGGTTAAAATCCCCTATAAAGGAAATTATGGCATTGCTAGGATCCGCGTATCCCGGTTGAAGTAATTCTCCTTTATAAAACAGTTGTGATAAACAACCCCCCTTTAGAGATGACAAATTCTCTCTAAAGACGAAACCTTTAGCTTCATATCTTGGGCTTTGAACAAGATACAAATAGACCCTTCAGCTTCATATCTTGGGCTTTGAACAAGATACAAATCACCTTTCACTTCACGTCTTGGGCTTTGAACAAGACACCAAAACACCATTTCCTCCCATAGAATAGGAGGAACTACGAACGCTCTGATTTCCTTGTTTCGGTAAACGGGAATACGTAGGCATAAGATCGAAAGAAAAGATCTTAGCGAGCACACTAAACAAAAAAAACCAAATCCCATATCTCCATCAATCAAAAGCAGTAATTCAAAAAACATCAGTCCTAACATCCTAATCCTTGTTCCCCGCTATAAAGTCCTAAAAAGAAAGAAATCAGTATTGGCGAAAATACAAATAACCAGTACAAAGGCCCCCCACATTGATAGCATCCGTAACCTAATAGACCGCTGTTTGAAATCAGTATGCAAAGCAGGGTTAATTGGAGACATCTATTTCCCTTCCTTCATCAGCTTTAATAGGATAAAAAATGAATCGACCTGTAGTTTAAGCTCAACCGCAGAGAGCGACCAGCGCTTAAGAACCGCGTCCAAAATCGCTCGCTATAGAAAAATGGCGCCCACCGTAGGGCCTGTCCTTCTTTCTTAACGTTTAAGGTGAAAACCTTGGACAAATCTTTTTCATGGCGGTGGCCACCACAGAAAAATCCGTGGCCTGATTTCCTTTTTCACCTCTTGTGTGACTACCACAGATTGGGGCTTCCGCCGAGGAACCCGTTTTCTGTCAGGAACTTAGGATTCATAGCTTTAAAGGTCTAGGATGTTTAGGACAAATATATATATTGCTTTTCCTAATTGCTATGTGTGTTTATTTTTCTGCTAATGGGAATGCGGGTGATCCCGTATGTGGAAAGATCGAGTACACACTTAAGATAAGTGATGGCGACGAAGTCGACCATCAACCTTAGTGGAGGCTGACCAATGCAACCCATTCTCTCACCTAGACAATGGGCCGATTGTTAAGTCTGAGAAGCTGAGGAGCTAAACCCTTTCGTAGTGCGGAAACTATCGGAAGTAGTTGTTACGCGATACTACCCTCATTTGAGGCTGGTGATCTATTCTCGGTGAATGGCACTTACTCTAATATTGCTCTACAACTTGCTGGCGATCCGCTTGTTGTTTTGCTTTCCTGGGAGGAGCTGATGATAATGAGTACAGGTACAAAAATCACCCAAGTATAAACCTTTGGGGATGGGTAGAGCCTGGACTTCATGACAACGACCCTTTAACCCCATGTTTTTTCTATGTTTTTGTGTGCTGGATTCATGCATTCATTTAATAAAACATAAAACATTCAAAAAAAAAACTTCTCTTCTGGTCTCTCTATTTTTCAAATTAAACTAAGACTGTGATTGCAAATATCAGAGAAAAGGATTGCACTAATGGATTTCGGTAGAAGGAGAACTCACCAGTATACCTTCAAGGTTCCAAAACTAGAGGATTTGAGAAGGTTAGCAAGGATGATCACAAACCCTGAGGCTTTTAGAGCCAAGCACGGAGGTTTGCTACCGCTGTTAAGAGTCCATGTGATTGAGGGAATCATGGATGCGCTCATTCAGTCTTATGATCCAGTTTATCACTGTTTCACATTCCCGGATTACCAGTTAGCACCAACGTTGGAGGAGTATTCTCATCTGATCGATCTACACATTACAGATCGAGCTCCATTTTCTGGACTGGAAGAAATTCCAAAGAATCAGACCATTGCAAGAGCAATTCATTTGGACGAGTCTGAGGTCAAGACTCACCTGACCACTAAGGGTGGCATACAAGGTTTGCCAGCCCAGTTCTTACCAAAGAAAGCCCTGTATTTTTCCAGTATAGGAAACATAACTGCTTTTGAAAGCATCTTTGTCTTGCTCACCTACGGGTTATTTTTGTTTCCCAACATCAATAACTTCGTCGATATTAACTCCATTAAGGTTTTTCTCATTGGAAACCCTGTACCGACTTTGCTCGCAGATGCGTATCATTCTGTACACTTGGGGAATTTGTACAGCGGAGGGGAGATCACATGCTGTGTGCCTCTGCTTTACAAATGGTTTATCTCTCACTTGCCCAAGTCTGCTGCTTTTTGGGATTGTAAGAGTGTCTTACGTTGGTCGCAGAAGATCATGTCTCTTACCAACTCTGATATAGATTGGTGTAATAGGATCTATGATGGAATCAGAATCATCGACCGTTGTGGAAACTTCCCCAACGTACCCCTTATAGGAACTAAGGGAGGAATCAACTACCATCCGGTATTGGTTCGTCGTCAATTTGGATACCCGATGAGACACGTCCCACGGGGTGTTCATCTGGAAGGTCTTTTCTTTAAGGAAGGAGAAAACGACAGAGCACTAAAAATAGAAATAGTGCAAGCTTGGAAGCACGTTCATAAGAAAGGACAAGAGTCTCTAGGAAAACCGGACTGTGTCTCGGTGGAGCCTTACCTCCATTGAGTACAAACTAGAGCTCTCAAGCTTAAGATGCCTTATCCTCGTTACGAAATTCTTCCTCCAAAGGAGTCTGTCATGTACTTC
Source organism: Lathyrus tuberosus (assembly GCA_022829125.1). Classification (NCBI taxonomy): domain Eukaryota; kingdom Viridiplantae; phylum Streptophyta; class Magnoliopsida; order Fabales; family Fabaceae; genus Lathyrus; species Lathyrus tuberosus. The sequence goes on along the minus strand of JALAZF010000082.1, from coordinate 6,756,290 downwards.
ATGACTGAGACTGAAAAGTTTCAGGTTACTCTCAACAAAGTTCAAAAAAAGAGAAGGTCTTGGAAGAACAAGTACCGCACCCTCGACGCAGAGTGCATCAAAATACAGCAATTACTGAAAGAGAAAGATGCTCTGATTGAAATTTTGGAGCAACATGCTATGGATAATCAGGATGACCAAAGAATAATCTTGGGCTTTGAACAAGATACAAATAGACCCTTCAGCTTCATATCTTGGGCTTTGAACAAGATACAAATAACCTTTCGCTTCACGTCTTGGGCTTTGAACAAGACACCAAAACACCATTTCCTCCCATAGAATCGGAGGAACTACGAACGCTCTGATTTCCTTGTTTCGGTAAACAGGAATATGTAGGCATAAGATCGAAAGAAAAGATCTTAGCGAGCACACTAAACAAAAAAAACCAAATCCCATATCTCCATCAATCAAAAGCAGTAATTCAAAAAACATCAGTCCTAACATCCTAATCCTTGTTCTCCGCTATAAAGTCCTAAGAAGAAAGAAATCAGTATTGGCGAAAATACAAATAACCAGTACAAAGTCCCCCCACATTGAAAGCATCTGTAACCTAATAGACCGCTGTTTAAAATCAGTTTGTAAAGCAGGGTAAATTGGATACATCTATTTCCCTTCCTTCATCAGCTTTAATAGGATAAAAAATGAATCGACCTGTATTTTAAGCTCAACCGCAGAGAGCGACCAGCGCTTAAGAACCGCGTCCAAAATCGCTCGCTAAAGAAAAATGGCGTCCACCGTGGGGCCTGTCCTCCTTTCTTAACGTTTAAGGTGAAAACCTTGGACAAATCTTTTTCATGGCGGTGGCCACCACAGAAAAATCCATGGCCTGATTTCCTTTTTCACCTCTTGTGTGACTACCACAGATTGGGGCTTCCGCCGGGGAACCCGTTTTCTGTCAGGAACTTAGGATTCATAGCTTTAAAGGTCTAGGATGTTTAGAACAAATATATATACTACTTTTCCTAATTGCTATACGTGTTTATTTTTCTGCTAATGGGAATGCGGGTGATGCCGTATGTGGAAAGATCGAGTACACACTTAAGATAAGTGATGGCGACGAGGTCGACCATCAACCTCAGTGGAGGCTGACCAATGCAACCCATTCTCTCACCTAGACAATGGGCCGATTGTTAAGTCTGAGAAGCTGAGGAGCCAAACCCTTTCGTAGTGCGGAAACTATCGGAAATAGTTGTTACACGATACTACCCTCATTTGAGGCTGGTGATCTATTCTCGGTGAATGACACTTACTCTAAGATTGCTCTACAACTCGCTGGCGATCCGCTTGTTGTTTTGTTTTCCTGGGAGGAGCTGATGATAATGAGTACAGGTACAAAAATCACCCTATTATGAACCTTTGGGGATGGGTAGAGCCTGGACTTCATGACAACGACCCTTTGACCCCATGTTTTTTCTATGTTTTTGTGTGCTGCATTCATGCATTCATTTAATATAACATAAAACATTAAAAAAAAAACTTCTCTTCTGGTCTCTCTATTTTTCAAATTAAACTAAGACTGTGATTGCAAATATCAGAGAAAAGGATTGCACTAATGGATTTCGGTAGAAGGAGAACTCACCAGTATACCTTCAAGGTTCCAAAACTAGAGGATTTGAGAAGGTTAGCAAGGATGATCACTAACCCTGAGGCTATTAGAGCCAAGCACGGAGGTTTGCTACCGCTGTTAAGAGTCCATGTGATTGAGGGAATCATGGTTGCACTCATTTAATTTTATGATCCAGTTTATCACTATTTCACATAACTGGATTACCAGTTAGCACCAACGCTGGAGGAGTATTCTCATCTGATCGATCTACACATTACAGATCGAGCTCCATTTTCTGGAATGGAATAAATTTCAAAGAATCAGACCATTGTGAGAGCAATTCATTTGGACGAGTATGAGGTCAAGACTCACCTGACCACTAAGGGTGGCATACAAGGTTTGCCAGCCCAGTTCTTAACAAAGAAAGCCCTGTATTTTGCCAGTATAGGAAACATAACTGATTTTGAAAGCATCTTTTTCTTGCTCACCTACGTGTTATTTTTGTTTCCCAACATCAATAACTTCGTCGATATTAACTCCATTAAGGTTTTTCTCATTGGAAACCCTGTACCGACTTTGCTCGCAGATGCGTATCATTCTGTACACTTGGGGAATTTGTACAGCAGAGGGGAGATCACATGCTGTGTGCCTTGCTTTACAAATGGTTTATCTCTCACTTGCCCAAGTCTGCTGCTTTTTGGGATAGCCAGAGTGCCTTACGTTGGTCACAGAAGATCATGTCTCTTACCAACTCTGATATAGATTGGTGTAATAGGATCTATGATGGAATCAGAATCATCGACCGTTGTGGAAACTTCCCCAACGCACCCCTTATAGGAACTAAGGGAGGAATCAACTACCATCCGGTATTGGTTCGTCATCAATTTGGATACCCGATGAGACACGTCCCACGGGGTGTTCATCTGGAAGGTCTTTTCTTCAAGGAAGGAGAAAACGACAGAGCACTAAAAATAGAAATAGTGCAAGCTTGGAAGCACGTTCATAAGAAAGTACAAGAGTCTCTAGGAAAATCGGACTGTGTCTCGGTGGAGCCTTACCTCCATTGGGTACAAACTAGAGCTCTCAAGCTAAAGATGCCTTATCCTCGTTACAGAATTCTTCCGCCAAAAGAGTCTGTCATGTACTTCATGACTGAGACAAAAAAGTTTCAGGTTACTCTTAACAAAGTTCAAAAAGGGAGAAGGTCTTGGAAGAACAAGTACCGCACCCTCGACGTAGAGTGCATCAAAATACAGCAATTACTGAAAGAGAAAGATGCTCTTATTGAAATTTTGGAGCAACATGCTATGGATAATCAGGATGACCAAAGGATAATCTTGGGCTTTGAACAAGATACAAATAGACCCTTCAGCTTCATATCTTGGGCTTTGAACAAGATACAAATCACCTTTCGCTTCACGTCTTGGGCTTTGAACAAGACACCAAAACACCATTTCCTCCCATAGAATAGGAGGAACTACGAATGCTATGATTTCCTTGTTTCGGTAAACGAGAATACGTAGGCATAAGATCGAAAGAAAAGATCTTAGCGAGCACACTAAACAAAAAAACCAAATCCCATATCTCCGTCAATCAAAAGCAGTAATACAAAAAACATCAGTCCTAACATCCTAATCCTTGTTCCCCGCTATAAAGTCCTAAAAAGAAAGAAATCAGTATTGGCAAAAATACAAATAACCAGTACAAAGGCCCCCCACATTGATAGCATCCGTAACCTAACAGACTGCTGTTTAAAATCAGTTTGCAAAGCAGGGTTAATTGGAGACATCTATTTCCCTTCCTTCATCAGCTTTAATAGGATAAAAAATGAATCGACCTGTAGTTTAAGCTCAACCGCAGAGAGCGACCAGCGCTTAAGAACCGCGTCCAAAATCACTCGCTACAGAAAAATGGCGCCCACCGTGGGGCCTGTCCTTCTTTCTTAACGTTTAAGGTGAAAACCTTGGACAAATATTTTTCATGGCGGTGGCCACCACAGAAAAATCCGTGGCCTGATTTCCTTTTTCACCTCTTGTGTGACTACCACAGATTGGGGCTTCCGCCGGGGAACCCGTTTTCTGTCAGGAACTTAGGATTCATAGCTTTAAAGGTCTAGGATGTTTAGGACAAATATATATACTGCTTTTCCTAATTGCTATACGTGTTTATTTTTCTGCTAATGGGATGCGGGTGATTCCGTATTTGGAAAGATCGAGTACACACTTAAGATAAGTGATGGCGACGAGGTCGACCATGAACCTCAGTGGAGGCTGACCAATGTAACCCTTTCTCTCACCTAGACAATGGGCTGATTGTTAAGTCTGAGAAGCTGAGGAGCCAAACCCTTTCGTAGTGCGGAAACTATCGGAAATAGTTGTTACGCGATACTACCCTCATTTGAGGCTGGTGATCTATTCTCGGTGAATGACACTTACTCTAAGATTGCTCTACAACTCGCTGGCGATCCGCTTATTGTTTTTCTTTCCTGGGAGGAGCTGATGATAATGAGTACAGGTACAAAAATCACCCTAGTATGAACCTTTGGGGATGGGTAGAGCCTGGACTTCATGACAACGACCCTTTGACCCCATGTTTTTTCTGTGTTTTTGTGTGCTGGATTCATGCATTCATTTAATAAAACATAAAACATTCAAAAAAAAAACTTCTCTTCTGGTCTCTCTATTTTTTAAATTAAACTAAGACTATGATTGTAAATATCAGAGAAAAGGATTGCACTAATGGATTTCGGTAGAAGGAGAACTCACCAGTATACCTTCAAGGTTCCAAAACTAGAGGATTTGAGAAGGTTAGCAAGGATGATCACTAACCCTGAGGCTTTTAGAGCCAAGCACGGAGGTTTGATACCGCTGTTAAGAGTCCATGTGATTGAGGGAATCATGGATGCGCTCATTTAATTTTATGATCTAGTTTATCACTATTTCACATTCCTGGATTACTAGTTAGCACCAACGCTGGAGGAGTATTCTCATCTGATCGATCTACACATTACAGATCGAGCTCCATTTTCTGGACTGGAAGAAATTCCAAAGAATCAGACCATTGTAAGAGCAATTCATTTGGATGAGTTTGAGGTCAAGACTCACCTGACCACTAAGGGTGGCATACAAGGTTTGCCAGCCCAGTTCTTAACAAAGAAAGCCCTGTATTTTGCCAGTATAGGAAACATAACTGCTTTTGAAAGCATCTTTGTCTTGCTCACCTACGGGTTATTTTTGTTTCCCAACATCAATAACTTCGTCGATATTAACTCCATTAAGGTTTTTCTCATTGGAAACCCTGTACCGACTTTGCTCGCAGATGCGTTTCATTCTGTACACTTGGGGAATTTGTACAGTGGAGGGGAGATCACATGCTGTGTACCTCTGCTTTACAAATGGTTTATCTCTCACTTGCCCATGTCTGCTGCTTTTTGGGATTGCAAGAGTGCCTTACGTTGGTCGCAGATGATCATGTCTCTTACCAACTCTGATATAGATTGGTGTAATAGGATCTATGATGGAATCAGAATCATCGACCGTTGTGGAAACTTCCCCAACGTACCCCTTATAGGAACTAAGGGAGGAATCAACTACCATCCGGTATTGGTTCGTCGTCAATTTGGATACCCGATGAGACACGTCCCACAGGGTGTTCGTCTGGAAGGTCTTTTCTTCAAGGAAGGAGAACACGACAGGGCACTAAAAATAGAAATAGTGCAAGCTTGGAAGCACGTTCATAAGAAAGCACGAGAGTCTCTAGGAAAACCAGAATGTGTCTCGATGAAGCCTTACCTCCATTGGGTACAAACTAGAGCTCTCAAGCTAAAGATGCCTTATCCTCGTTACGGAATTCTTCCGCCAAAGGAGTCTGTCATGTACTTCATGACTGAGACTAAAAAGTTTCAGGTTACTCTCAACAAAGTTCAAAAAGAGAGAAGATCTTGGAAGAACAAGTACCGCACCCTCGACATAGAGTGCATCAAAATACAGCAATTACTGAAAGAGAAAGATGCTCTGATTGAAATTTTGGAGCAACATGCTGTGGATTATCAGGATGACCAAAGGAATTTGCTCGCTCCTTTCACCTGGCAAAGGAATGACAACCCAACAACGGCCCAAGAGCCCCGGTCAAAGAAAAGGAAGATACCAGAATCAGCACCCAATTTCTCTTCAGAGAGGACTCGGGACCCATTAGCTTAGGTTTCTGTTTCTGTACTTTGTAATCTACTGTATTTCCGTTTCTGTAATCCTTTAAATTCAATAAAAAGGGGTTTCCCCACTGTTTGATATTTGCAATCTAATTGTCGAAGTTTATTTTGATTAAACCTAAAACAATTAATATAATCATTGCATTCATCATTCTCACGTCACGTATTCTTCTTACCTATGAATCTCACGTTTGTGTCTCGGTTCTAGAGTCAAATTGTCTCATTCGTATAATACTCGGGCCAATCGTCAGAAAAGGATGGATGATCTCGAGGAAGAAAACAGAGAGTTGAAAGAAGAGATGGACGCTCTGAGAGAGGATATGAGAAAGCTTTGTAAGGACATGCAAGCCATGGCAGAAGCTCAGCTACAAGGAACTGTGATCTCAGAGATCACCTCAACGCCCATAGTGGGGAAGTATGATCCTAGGTATCAGATACCGAAAGATCGTCCTTGGGGCATGCCTGTTAACTATATCCCGGAAGGATATGTTCCGCCGATCACTGAAGATCAGGGAATCACAACGGAAGCCGTTGGGCCTGAAGGTTACAAACTTCGGGAAAGCAAAGATGCCAGGGGCATACTGAAGACTCCTGAAGGTTACAAACTTCGGGAAACGCCAAGACTCACTGCGTAGTCACGGTACCCCCCTGTGGTGCACACTGTCCCCGAAGGACAGATTCCACAGACACCTTCTGGTAAGAAGGAAACTATGTTTGACAGAATGGAGGAATTCCAGGAGCAGCTATTGGAAATGCAGAAGGAACTGCAAGCCATTCACGGTCAGGATCTATATGGAAAGGACGCCGCAGATCTCTGCTTGGTCCCCAATGTGAAAGTCCCGCACAATTTTCAAGTACCCGACTTTGAAAAGTACAAGGGTAACTCTTGCCCTCAAACCCATCTGGTGATGTACGCTCGGCGCATGTCAGCTCAGACTGAGAATCAGGACCTGCTGATTCACTATTTTCAGGATAGTTTAACCGGTGCCGCATTAAAATGGTACATGGGTTTAAACCGTGCTACGATTAGCACATTCAGATATCTTGGTACTACCTTCGTCCAACAATACAAATACAATTTGGACATGGCACCGGACAGAGATCAACTCAGATCGATGTCGCAAAAGGACAAGGAAACCTTTAAGGAGTATGCTCAAAGGTGGCGTGAAATTGCCGCTCAAATTTGTCCGCCTCTTGAGGAAAAAGACATGATAAATATCTTCTTAAAAACCTTAAGCTCATTTTACTATGACCGAATGGTTGCCAGTGCGCCCAGTGATTTCACCGAAATGGTTGGCATGGGCGTACGTCTTGAGGAAGCCGTCCAAGAAGGACGTTTGGTAAAGGACACTGGATCGGCGAGCGGTACTAAAAAATACGGTAGTGCTCTCCCTAAGAAAAAAGAGCAAGATATTGGGAATATCTATCTCGGAAGGCAAAGGCGACGTTATCAGCCGGTAGCAGCTGTGACTCCTGCTATCAGCCCTGCGCCTATTCCTACGTATCGACCTCAGGTTGCGCAGAGCCAACCTGATCAGCAAAGGACACAACAACCTCTTCAGCAGGCTCGTCCTCCATATAACAACAACCGTACAACACGGCCACCAGGATTTGATCCTATACCCGTGACGTACGCAGAGCTGTTTCCATTACTACTGGCTAAGGGTCACATTCAGACTAAGTCTCCTCTTACAGTACCGGAAAATCCGCCTTTTTGGTTTAAGGTGGATCAAACATGCCCTTATCATCAAGGAGGTTCAGGGCATAACATAGAGACTTGCCTCAATTTCAAGTCCGATGTGCAAAAACTTGTTAGGAGTGGGCTCTTATCTTTCAAAGATATGAATCCCAATGTTCTCACAAACCCGCTGCCTCAACATGAGAAAGCTGCAGTCAACCTGATTGAGAAAGAATTTAACAACGTCTATCAAATTCACGATGTACTCTTATTGAGGACCAATTTGGTCAAGATGCATTGTAGACAGAGTGTATATGGTCATGTGCCACCTCATAACTATCACCAATGTGATGTCTGCTCTAAAGACAACCAGGGATGTTCTGTGGTGCAAGTAGCTCTACAGGAACAGATGGATCCAAGAGCACCAAGTTCGTGGAGTTAACATGGTTTACACAAATTCTAACATCATTCAGAACCATGACATCCGTACGATGAATGTCAACTTGGTGGCGATGCACTCAAGGCAAAGCCAGTATCATAATCTGCCACGGCACGATTACAGTTCCTGTCTGACTTGCTCGGTAAACGAACTGGGATACTCTTTCATACAAGAGGCCCTCCAGCGTCAGATGGATCTTGGATGGATCCAAGACTACCATGATAGGAACTCCTATCAAATCAACATGGTTCAGATCTTTGATATTCGCGTAATGAATACCAACCTGGTAGAGTTACATGCTGAGCAGGTCTGACTCGGATTCTTAATATCACACGACTATCAAAGTTGTAAAGCAGGTTGCGAAAACGATCGAGGTTGTACCCTTGTCCAGGAGGCACTTCAGCACTTGTTAAATCACTGGTGGATGCCAATCTATATGGATGAAGATACTCAGCAAATTATTATCAGTAACAGGAATCCTACTCGTCGTCAAAGTCAGGATGTCCGATCTGTGGAAGCTAACCTAGTGAGGTTACATTATTTTCAAAGTGGGCGTGGTCAGGTGCCACCACACAACTATGAACGTTGCGGCGTCTGTTCGGAAAGTAACCAATGATGTTACCTTGTGAGAGCAGCTCTTCAGGGTCAGGTGGATCGCGGAGAAATTCGTTCATATCCGGGTTCTGGACCCATCAACTGGACGCCGAATTACCTTGTCGATCAAGTTGAGGATGTTGTCACCATCTCTGGTCGTCACCAGACCAGGGATGTTTTTGCCATCATCCCTCTACTTGACGAATCTAAGGTTCCCAACCGGGAATGGATCGAGATTACTTATGATGGTCAGAAAAATCAGAAGGTTCCCATAGTCATCTATCTATCGGGACCACTACCGTATGAATCAACTAAGGCTATCCCTTACAAATACGGTGCAACAACAATTAAGAATGAAAAAGAAATTCCATTACCCTCCGTCGTGAAAATTGCAGACATCAGTCGTGTAACACGGAGCGGTCGAATCTTCAACCGAGGAGTTGAAGAACCTAACAAGGAAAAGGAACTTCAGACAGAAGCTCCCGATCCCTCAGTCGGTCAATCCAGTAATCCCGACCTTTCGAAAAATAATGATGAGATGCTGAAGCTCATCCAAAGGAGTGAATACAACATTGTCGATCAACTGTTACAAACTCCTTCAAAGATCTCCGTATTATCGTTGTAACTCAGTTCAGAAGCGCATAGGGAGGCTCTACAGAAGGTCTTGGAGCAAGCCTTTGTGGAACAGGATGTAACAATCAGACATTTCGATAGTATTGTCTCTAACATCACTTCCTGTAACAATTTGGGATTTAGCGATGAGGAATTACCCGAAGAGGGTTGCCGTCATAACATGGCGCTCAACATTACAGTTAACTGCCAGGACGATGCTTTAGCCAGCGTACTGGTAGACACAGGGTCAGCCTTGAATGTTATGCCGAAATCCACTTTGATGCAATTATCATTCAAGGGCCCTCCGATGAGAGTCAGCGAGGTCGTCGTCAAAGCATTCGACGGATCTAGAAAAACAGTTATCGGCGAAGTTGATCTTCCCATAACTATTGGTCCTCACACTTTCTAAGTCACTTTCCAGGTCATGGACATCCGGGCAACATACAGTTGTTTATTAGGAAGACCTTGGATACATCAGGCTGGAGAGGTTACTTCAACCCTCCACCAAAAGCTGAAGTTCGTTCAGAACGATCAACTTGTCACAGTCTGTGGGTAACAAGCCTTGCTTGTAAGCAACTTGTCATCATCTGCTGGTATAGAACCCGAGGAGGTTATTGGAACTCAGTTCCAAGCACTGTCGGTGAGCAAGGACAATCATTTCAAAGGAGGAACCTCAATTTCCTCATACAACGATGCTATCAAAGCGGTCGAGGGTACCAATGCGATAGGATGGGGACAGCTTGTCATTCCCACTGACAATAAAACAAAGAAGGGTCTTAGTTTTTCTGCAACCTGTACCCAGACAGCTGCCAGTGATGGAAGTCTTCATCCCATCCAGAACTTCTTCCACAATGGAGGTTTTCTTCACCCAGTCCCTCAAGCAGTCCATGCTATCAATGAGGAAGATCCCTCTGACACAGAGGAAGAGTGGAAGTCCTACCTTAACGATGATGGTTATATGTCTCAGGAAGAGGTGCCTATACCATTTTGCTATCCTGCACAGAGTCCGAGATTTATACCACGGTCAGATGTCGAAATGATCTACGGAGATTATGATCTGGAAGGATGCCGTGCTCCGCCAAATTCATTAGAGGAAGACACTCTGATGAAAGACAACTTTTACCATAATTACTATGGCCCAATGGATGGTCTGCCAATGTGGCAACCTTATCCAGGAGACTTGGGGCAAGAGAGTTAGCCGAATAATGAAAATCAGCTGACCGTCATTGAACAGAATACCTGTGTCCCCACCATGTCATGGGATCAACACTCAGGTCATTCAGAAACTACTCAACATGAAGATGAATTCGCAACGTTTGCAGGACTTGAATTCATCAACTATGCTTTTCCCGAGGTCCACGTCATCGAGAGAGATGACTCTTCCAGTTCCAAAAAAGTTTGGGACACTCTGGGAGAACCAAGTGGAAAATACGACTATATGGTCAAGTACACCGCTCCCGAAAGCTCTCGTATCAGGCTCGAAGATATCCAACCTACTGGATGAGGAGATACAGCTGAGAGTACAAATGCTATGCAAAATGCGACAGAGGAATTCTCCTACGACAATTCTTCCTGGGAGACAGATTCCAATGATCCTGCTCCACCAGAAATCAGTGTCATTTCTGAAGACAAATCGAGGAAGGTGCCATACTTTGTCATCAGTCAAAGTAATTTCCATCTTTAAACCTTTCACCCTGCCCAGGTGGAACAGATGTTTTGATAGGGTTCACTTTCTGTAAATTTCCCTCTTCGCTTTGCCCAAAGCGACAGAGTTTTGTTTTATAGGTTTGTAGTTTCAAGATTCGACTTGTTCATTAATAAAATAACGTCGTTCTGTAATTTCCGCATTAATTGCTATTTTCTCTTTTTGCTTTTTCAGAAAATGGTAATCCTAAAAATCAAATAATAAAAAAAAACAAGCAGTAATAAAAATAAAACACTGCACACACTTGCATTTTCTCTATCTCTTCTAAACACAAATCATCACGTCATGCAGATTGCTTGTTTTACACCCCTTTGAAACATACGATCCGATGCCTTCTCCCAACATTGAGTTCCCGGTATTCGAGGCTGAAGAAGAAGTTGACAACGAAATTCCAGAAGAGATCTCCCGACTACTCAGACAAGAGGAAAGGTCCATTGAACCTCACAAAGAACCGTTGGAAATGGTAAACTTGGGTTCAGAACAAGAGAGAAAAGAAATCAGGATTGGGGCACTGCTCAGTCCAACTGCCAGAGAGGGTTTGATAACTTCTCAGAAAATTTCCCGATGTATTCGCTTGGTCCTATCAAGATATGCCAGGGTTGGATACCAGCATCGTGGAACATCAATTACCGTTGAGATCGGAATGTCCTCTAGTAAAGCAAAGGTTGAGACGCACTCACCCGGACATGACCATCAAAATCAAAGAGGAGGTACAGAAACAGATTGACGCGGGTTTCCTCGCTATGTCTGACTATCCTCAATGGTTAGCCAACATCGTACCCATTCCGAAAAAGGATGGAAAGGTAAGAATGTGTGTTGATTACAGGGATCTGAATAAGGCAAGTCCAAAGGACGACTTTCCTTTACCACACATTGACATGCTGGTAGACAGCACAGCAAAGTTCAAAGTATTCTCCTTCATGGATGGATTCTCGGGATATAACCAGATCAAAATGGCGCCGAAAGACATGGAGAAAACTTCGTTCATTACCCCATGGGGCACCTATTGTTACAAGGTAATGCCGTTCGGCTTAAAGACCGCTGGGGCAACCTATCAAAGGGCCATGACTACTCTGTTTCATGACATGATGCACAAAGAAATCGAGGTATATGTCGATGATATGCTTGCAAAATCAAAAACAGAGAGTGAGCACATTGAAAATCTGTCAAAATTGTTCGAACGTTTAAGAAAATTCAAGCTCCGCTTGAATCCCAACAACTGCACCTTCGGTGTCCGTTCAGGGAAACTACTAGGGTTCATCATCAGCCAGAAAGGAATTGAGGTTGATCCTGACAAGGTCAAGGCCATTCAAGAAATGCCTTCTCCGAAAACTAAAAAATAAGTCAGAGGATTCCTGGGACGTTGAACTATATCTCCAGATTCATATTCCTCATGACCGCCACTTGTGCGCCGATCTTCAAGTTACTGAAAAAGAACCAGGATTGCGTTTGGTCAGAAGATTGCCAAACCGCCTTCGACAGTATTAAGGAGTATCTGTTGAATCCTCCGATTCTATCACCTCCAGTGGAAGGAAGACCACTGATCATTTACCTCACAGTCCTAGAGGACTCAATGGGATGTGTACTTGGCCAACAAGACGAAACTAAAAGGAAAGAGTCAGCCATCTACTATTTGAGCAAGAAATTCACCGATTGTGAAACTTGGTACACGATGCTCGAGAAAACTTGCTGCGCGTTGGCTTGGACAGCCAAACGTCTTTACCAGTACATGATTCGTCACACTACTTGGTTCGTTTCCGAGATGGATCCAATCAAGTATGTCTTTGAAAAGCCTGCTCTCACGGGAAGAATTGCCCGTTGGCAGATGCTGTTATCAGAATATGACATAGAGTACCACGCTCAAAAAGCCATTAAAGGAAGTATTTTAGCCGATCATTTGGCTCATCAACCAATTGACGATCGAGAATCAATTGGGTTTGACTTCCCAGACGAAGATGTCATGTATCTAAAAATGAAAGATTGCGATGAACCGTTACCCAGTGAAGGGCCAGAACCAGGTTCCCAATGGGGACTTATCTTTGACGGAGCAGTTAATCATTATGGGAACGAAATTGGGGCAATCATTGTTACCCCTCAGGGTAGCCACATTCCTTTCACTGCCAGACTTACGTTCAAGTGTACGAACAACGAGGCCGAATACGAAGCTTGTATTATGGGTCTCGAAGAAGCTATTGATTTAAGGATAAAAAACTTGGACGTATACGGCGACTCAGCCTTGGTTATCAATCAGATCATAGGATATTGGAACACATACCAATCAGGATTGATTCCTTACAAAGACTACGCAAGAAGGTTGCTTCCTTTCTTCAACAGAGTCGAGTTTCATCACATCCCTCGTGATGAGAATCACATGGCTGATGCATTAGCCACTATCTCTTCCATGATTAGTGTAGGTCAATGGAACGACCTACCTAAGATTGACATAATGCGCCTTGAACGGCCCGTCTACATCTTCACGATTGAAGCAGTCATAGACGACAAACCTTGGTATCATGATATCAAATGCTTCTTTCAGAAACAAGAATACCCACCTAGGGCATCCAAGAAAGATAGGAAAACCCTCAGAAGATTGGCTGGAAAATTCTTCCTGAGCGGTGACACTCTCTATAAGAGAAATTTTGACATGGTCTTGCTCCGATGCGTAGACAGACCAGAAGCAGACATGCTTATGAAAGAAATTCATGAAGGGTCCTTTGGCACTCATGCCAACTGACACACAATGGCGAGAAAAATTCTAAGAGCAGGGTACTATTGGTTGACCATGGAATCCGACTGATACAGGTACATGAGGAGGTGTCACAAGTGTCAGATATACTCCGACAAAATTCATGTACCGCCATCACATCTCAAAGTTCTCTCTTCCCCATGGCCATTTTCCATATGGGGAATCGACATGATTGGCTTAATCGAACCTAAGGCTTCAAACGGACATCGATTCATTCTAGTAGCCATTGACTATTTCACCAAGTGGGTCGAAGCAGCGTCATTCGCCAATGTAACCAGACAAGTGGTGATCCGATTTATAAAAAACAATATCATCTGCCGTTATGGTGTTCCTAGCGAGATCATTACTGATAATGGATCTAACTTGAACAATAAGATAATGAAAGAGTTGTGTGCAGAGTTCAAGATCGAACACCATAACTCATCTCCCTACCGACCAAAGATGAACGGGGTGGTAGAAGCGGCTAACAAGAACATCAAGAAGATTGTTCAGAAGATGGTTGTAACCTACAAGGATTATCACGAGATGCTACCCTTTGCTCTTCACGGTTATCGGACATCTGTCCGCACTTCAACATGGGCTACCCCTTTCTCTCTAGTGTATGGCATGGAGGCAGTGCTTCCCATAGAAGTAGAGATCCCATCAATCCGGGTATTGATGGAAGCTAAGCTCACCGAAGCTGAATGGTGTCAAAGCCGAAATGACGAATTAAACCTGATCATAGAGAAGCGAATCACGACACTATGCCACGGTCAGTTGTATCAACAGAGAATGAAGAAGGCGTTCGACAAAAAGGTTCGACCCCGCATCTTCAGGAAAGGAGACCTCGTGCTCAAGAAGATACAATCATTTCTCACTGACTCTCGGGGCAAGTGGACTTCGAATTATGATGGCCCCTATGTGGTCACGAAAGCTTTCTCAGGCGGTGCCTTGAGACTTGCAACCATGGACGGAGAGGAATTTTCCTACCCCACGAATGTTGATGTAGTCAAGAAATACTTCACCTAAACTAAGAAAAAAAAAACGTCTCGGTGGATTGAAAACCTGAAAGGGCGGTCCAAGCATAAGTTAGAGACATGAAAAAAAATCATCCCGATGGATTGGAAACATCACAGTACAATCCAGGCAAAATTAGGGATAATGGCAAGTAACTATGTTCAACAAAGGCGAGTCCCTCAGCAGCAGCAGTTACATCATCCGTCTGGAAAACTCCAGTCAAGGTCATCTTCGACAGAAGCTCAGGATGCCCCGAATTCAAAATTGGTAGAAGGATAGTGGTCGTTATGTTTCAACGTAGCCCTTTTCCCTGTAAATTACCATTTTCAAACTTTGTATATACTCAATGGAATCACGCTTTTGGCTGATCTCCATCTTATCAATAAAATTTAAGCCCTTGTGCTTTTGTTTGTAATTCTTATTTGTTTTAGCTTTACAGAACGACGTTGTTAACATGATTAATGATTCTTGAAATAAAACAAAAATGAATTTACTTGTTAAAACTTTTTCTGCTTTTAAAATAAAGTCGGCAATTTCTTTTGACTGTTGAACATCAAAAGAACCTCAACCGCTTCTCTGGAAGTAAGCGAACTTCAAAGTGCATAATCAAAGTACTCCTTTTAGGCCCAGTACGCCGGAATGAAGGGATCAACTGTGTCAGAGACCTTGTTTTGTCTGACACACCTCGGCCGAGTTCTTATCTCCTAAGCCCGATCAACGGTGCTCCTAACAGGGACTATCTCTCCTAAGCAAGGTAGAATTGCTATTCTGAACCAACGGTACTTCTTCGCCCCGCGATGGCCGAGTATCCAGTCATGTTCACTTGTCAGTTTGTATGTCGCGTCAGTTTTGTCAGCATAAACATACATACATCATGCATTATTGATTTGCATTCACATTTCATATTGCATCACTATCACTCTAGTCGGTCTTGTCCCTTAGAGATAAGAGTCCTCTCAATCGAGTTGTCAGTTCTTGCCTCGTCAGGAAACGCTGCGTTTGAACAACCTCGCCTCAAGTTTATTTCTGGAAGGAAGTTGACCCTTGACCACTTTGATAACTTGAACCTCTGGAAAACTAGAGGAACGTTCAGTCAGCATCACTCTTCGCCATTGAAGATGATATCCTTGCTTTCCCGAATTAAGGAAAATCCACAGGAAAAGCCTCGTAATCAGAGATTCGGCAGCACGCCAGTTTCGCTCCGAAAAGATCGCTGATGAAAAGGCCATCGGCACCTCAAAATTGGACCCCCATCATATGGCATTTCTCCGGGAAGATCCCGAGAAAAGTATGATGTAAGATCCCACACAGAAGCAGCCTCTCAAGAGACTCGCTTTCTACAGACAGAGTCGGCAAATGGCGTCCCCAAACAGAGAAGTTTGTGCAACTCTACAACTCAGACAAATGGGTTCTCCAGCAAGTCTGACATCAAATTGTTTCTGACAAATGGCATCTCCCCAGGAAAATTCGGCGAGAAGCTTGAGGAAAATCGCTACGCATAGCGTCCCTTGTCAATAAAGTTTATTGACGGAAGAAACTGAGACCAGTTCCGTGGTAGGAAACCAGGATCGAGGGGAAGTTTAATTCAAAAACTTAGACCAGTTCCTTGGTAGGAAACCAGGATCGAGGGGAGGTTTATTTAAAAAAGAAAACTGAGACCAGCTCCTTAGCTGAAGACCAGGATCGAGGGGAAGTTTACCTTTTCTAAGCATCATTGCTTAGCAAAAGAAGATGAATGCGTAAGCTACCATTCATAACCATCATCAAAATTTTGGGTATTCCGATATTTAATCCTCTTGCACCCCGAATGCCCGAACACCTTCGTCGTTCACACCTTCGGGTCCAAGAAGACTAAATAGGGGCATCTGTCATACCCCAAATTTTGACCACTAAGATTTCCCATCATTGTACAAATCATCATCACAATATGGATGAACCATCATGCCTCATCAAATGCTTCAAGGGTTGTTGAGCATTCACTACAATCAAAATTAGGGTTTCAAGTCCTCTCAGAGCTTTAGACAAATGATCAATCAAGGAATGACATGATCTTTAACTTGTCTAACCTCTCAAATATCCACAATGGATCAAAAGGACTCCCACTTTAAGGATTAAGCACAAGGCTGCTCCCTTTTAGGTGGATCAAGTCTCAAGATCGTCAGTATCACCAAATTAGGGTTTTGGTCGACCAGGGCCTCTAGATGAAAAATTTCATCTGGACACAAGCCAAAGATCCAAAAAATAACCTAATATACTCCATGGAACCTCATGGACCCAATCATCAAGTCAATTTTGACTCAGGGGATGCATTCACTAAAAAATCAGGAATTAGGGTTTCTTGACCTAATTCACCCCTAAGTTGACTTTTGGGACAAATCATGAACCAAGACCTCAAGAGAGGGTTTGAGGGTCTCTAATGAACTATATTGATCCATGTGGAACAATGGATTAATCCAAGAAGTTTGAGCTACAAGTCTCAATTTCATTTGCACCACAATTAGGGTTTTAAGGAAAAAGTCAACTGTAACTTTGACTTTTGACCAGGACATGCTCCCAAACCTTAGGACATGCCTCAATATACCCCATGACACCCATGGAACATGTTCATCAAGTTTGATTTAGGTCAAGGACATGATTTCCTGAAGAATTGCACAGTTTGGAATTCATCTGATAAAAAGTCAACTGTGCACAAAAGTCAACTTTGACTTTTTGAGATTTTTCACCAAAATGGATTTTTAACCCTAAAATGATGTTTATGTATGGTTTGAATCATCATTCATCAAGAAAAATCAAAGAAGGTGGGATAACTTGTAAAAGGGGTAACCATAAAACTTAGAAAAATTTCTAAGTTATGAAAAAGTACCATTAATGTGCCAACTTTGGAGGACCATAACTCCTAAACCACAAAGCCATTTTTTTCCATCCAAAGCTTGATTTGTAGATCTCATTTCCCTCTACAAAAGCTTCATACTGTCATACCCCAAATTTTGACCACTAAGATTTCCCATCATTGTGCAAATCATCATCACAATATGGATGAACCATCATGCCTCACCAAATGCCTCAAAGATGGGTGAGCATCCACTACAATCAAAATTAGGGTTTCAAGCCCTCTCTGAGTTTTAGACAAAGGCTCAATCAAGAAATGACTTGATTTTCAACTTATCTAATCCCTCAAACATCCTCAAAGGATCAAAAGGACTCCCACTTCAAGGATTAAGCACAAGGTTGCTCCCTTTTAGGTGGATCAAGCCTCAAGATCGCCAGTGTCACCAAATTAGGGTTTTGATCACCCAGGGCCTCCAGATGAAAAGTTTCATCTGCGCACAAGCCATTGATCCAAAACATAACCTAATGTACTTCATGGAACCTCATGAACCCATGCATCAAGTCAATTTTGCCTCAAGGGATGCATTCATAAAAAATCAGGAATTAGGGTTTCTTGACCTAATTCACCCCTAAGTTGACTTTTGGGACAAATCATGAGCCAAGACCTCAAGAGATGATTTTAGGGTCTCTAACATACCATATTGATCCATTTGGGACAATGGATTAATCCAAGAAGTTTGAGCAACAAGTCTCAATTCCATCTGCACCACAATTAGGGTTTTAAGGGAAAAGTCAACTGTAACTTTGACTTTTGACCAAGACATGCTCCCAAACCCTAATACATGATTGAATATACCCTATGACACCCATGGAACATGTCCATCAAGTTTGATTTAGGTCAAGGACATGATTTCCTGAAGAATTGCACAGTTTGAAATTCTTCTGATAAAAAGTCAACTGTGCACAAAAGTCAACTTTGACTTTTTGAGATTTTTCACCAAAATGGATTTTTAACCCTAAAATGATGTTAATGGATGATTTGAATCATCATTCATCAAGAAAAATCAAGAAAAGTGAGATAACTTGTAAAAGGGGTAACCATAAAACTTAGAAATTTTTCTAAGTTAAAAATAAAGTGGCAAGGGTACCAACTTTGAAGGACCATAACTCCTAAACCACAAGGCCATTTTTTCTCATCCAAGGATGGATTTGTAGCCCTCATTATCACCTATAAAAACTTCAACTACAAGTCATTCCAATTCATTAAGGAATTTGAGTTGTGGAGTGATCAAAGTGGCTGAAAAGTGAAAATGTCACTTTTTCCAACACTTAGTGAAATTTTCACTAAGTCAGATTCTGCCTCACTTTTTGCCAAATGTAGGGGGTTTTTCACTTGGAATCAAAAGAGATCAAAACTAAACTTGTTCAAACAGTTGTTGTATCATGTAAGAGCTTTCCAAAATGGCCAAGAACATTGCCAAATTCAACTTACACCATGAGATATGACATTGGCAAGTTGCCTTGCTAAAATCTGTCAAGGCAAGGCAGAATTTGCAACTTTGGTCGATTTGCCAAAATCAGCCAAATTCAATTGCTCCTATCCACTTGGACACCTCAGAGGATTGAATCTAAAGGGGACAATCACTGAGCCAAGCCTCCAAAGTCCATGGAACAAGAAATAGCATGTTGAACCTAGAATGGCCAAAATAGGGACAAGACTTCAAATTTGGAATGAGGCATTCAATGGAACCATCAAGGTGGCATGGACTGAGCCATTCTCATATGAAATTAGTCAAGACTTATCCAAGACCAAGGGGACCATAGCTCTGTACTCTAACCTCTAGTCAATGGCTAGAGGAGACTTGCATTTCCATTGGCCAACATTGAGGAAACACCTGCTGCAGTTGCCATTCACTGTGGATCCCAAAACAAACTTGCTCTACTATAAATAGAGCTCAATTATGGTCAGTTTGAGTACACCAAAGCCATCTAACAGATGCTTTCCTCAAAATCTCTTCTTTCACTCCAATTTTGCCTTCTAAGGCAAGTCACTATCGGGTTTTGAGTTTGAGAGCAATTCCAATCAAACCAATCACTCACACACCTCACATACATCACATATGAGCTGATCAAACACTTAGATTACTTCTGAAACATCAATTTCACAAAATCACCAGCTGGTTGCTCAAGGTTTTAACCAAAGTGCAGCTGGGGTATCACAAAATGATCCAGCCAATTTCAATCAAGTCCAACCATCCAAACACAATCCATAGGGTGTAAGGAAGCTGTTCAGATCATCACAACTCATCTGTAACACCTCCAGATCAAAAATCACTTTGAACTTGCTGTCACGGCCTAGAGGTGAGCACATGCTTGGTCATCTCTCAATCTATGCATATTTCCTTGCACAATAATTTGGCCATATGTTCATAATTATGCATGGAATGCTTTCCCTCAATTAATTGCATTATTTGAATCGTGTATCAAAAATCCTAGCCTTCATGCAGAAATTAGGGTTCTTGAGGTCTCTTCGTGATTTCTTGTTGTATGTTTAATTTAAATGAAATTAAAGTACATAGACATGATCGTGAGGTTGAGACGAGCATAATGATATGTGGATTGCATGATATGATTACGTATTCATGGAGATTGGATAGAAAATGCAAATCTGAGAAACCAAGAACACGCGCGTGTTCTTCAGCTTGTTCTTGGCGCCTTTTTTCACAAATTCAAATATTTGAATTTTGTGATTTTGTTTAATTGATTCAAAAATTAATTTCTCTCTGAGTTTTAATGATTTTGAGTTGATTCTTTTTTTAATAATTCACAAAAATGTTAAAATATTTTATTTTAACAAAAAATCCCAAAAATATTATTTATTTCATATAATTGATATTTTTGCAAAGAATTAATATTTTAATTGTTTTTGACATTTTAAATATTTTTTCTACATTGATTTTGCAACTTTTAATGCTTTCTAATTATTTTGTAGGTCAATACTTAATTTTTGAAGTATTAATTCAAGATCACAATTTGTTTTCCATGTGTTAAACAATTTTTGATCATTTTAATTGAATTTTTATTCAATTAAATACATTTTGAAAACAAATTAGGATTTTGGATTAATTCAACCCTCATAAATCATTTTCAAAACATTTTGGGCCTCTTGAGAGAGTGTAAGACCCATCCCCCCTTGTACAAAAACTTTTTGGGCCTCATTCATTGTATAAGTCCCTCTGTACAAGTAAACGGCGCGATCGTCGCCTTTTTTAAAATAAACTTGGGCCTACCCTCGAGTAGTAAGACCCATTTCTTTTTCTTAAAACCTTTTCGGGCCTCTAATAGAGTGTAAGACCCAATCCTCTTTTTTGACCAAATCATTTTTGGGCCTCAGTATATTGTATAAGTCCCGATACCGTCAAAAACAAACAGCGCGATCGTCGCCTTTTCAAAAATCATCTCGGCCTATCCTTGAGCTATAAGACCCATTCAAACCTTTTTGGGCCTCTATTAGAGTGTAAGACCCAATCCCCCTTTTAACCAAAACCTTTTGGGCCTCACTTATTGTATAAGTCCCACTGCGTTAAAAGAAAACCTCGGCGCGATCGCCATTTTTAAACGAAAAATCATTTGGGCCTACCCTCGTGTTATAAGCCCCACTCTTTTTCCTTTAAACCTTTTTGGGCCTCTTGAGAGAGTGTAAGACCCATCCCTTTGTACAGAAAACCATTTTTGGGCCCCAGTCACTTGTATAAGTCCCTCTGTACAAAGTCAAACAGTGCGCTCACTGATAAAACCCTGGGCCTCTCCTTGAGCTGTAAGCCCCAAATCTTTCTTTTTCAAAGCACTTTCTCCTTTGATTTTGAATATACTGTTGTTTTCAATCTTTCTTTGTTGAACAACTAACCAAACAGCATGGAAGCACTCCAACCGGGTAAGTGGTTATCGCTTTCGTTTACTGCTTTCATATTATAAACTGTATTGTGGGGCTGCTCACTGTAAGTCTCCTTTCAGAAACTCATATCTACTGTGTAATAATAGTATAGATATTTCGAGTTTCCCCGGCAACTACGTCTAGAACTAGGTGACACCGTTTCATTTATTCGTAGAAATAGATGCCTAGATCCCCAATAGGAGCACCAGATACAGTCTTCTCTTCGGCTGTCCTCCTTAGGAATCGTCAAGAAGCTCTACTCCCCAAGATGAATGTATTCTCCGTGAATGGCATCTTTGAGTTTCTTCCAAATTCTTGAACTTTCCTGACTTGATCTATTCCTTGTGGATAGCTTGCCTTGAATGTCTCGGGGTTTGGGTACCCACTACGGTCATAATCTTGGACCTTAACTAAGGAACCCTCTTTAAAAGCTAAAAGTCGCTGGATAGTAAACCTCGCACTTTTACCAGTGGTTTTTATCTTTAAAAGAGTTATCTCTCCTAATGGAAAGGAGATGATAGACCCACGGGCTTCTTAAAAGCATCGGCCTCCTCTTGGGCATTATACAAGGACCCACAGGCTTCCTAAAAGCAACCCCGCCTCCTCTTGGGCTTCGTACAAGGACCCTACGGCTTCTTAGAAGTATTCACAGCCTCCTCTTAGGCTTCGTATAAAGATCTCTTCCTCCGGGAATGATAGCCTCCTCTTGGGCTTCGTACAAGGACCGATCGGCTTCTTAAAAGCTTCTAGCCTCCTCTTGGGCTTCGTACAAATTGTCCCGACGACCTCCTAGAGGTATAGGAACAGAACTTAGTCATCTGCATAGAACAGTCCTTTCATAGAGTCTACTACTGTTTCTCACAGCATAGTACGAAAGATAAAACTCTAGGACACGGACAATCTAACTTCCTTGAGTCTCAAAGACATTCTCAAGCACTCTTCAAAAAAAGGAAGGAAACCCGTAGACTCGGACAGTCTAAATACCCTTTTGGATTTCCAGTTTCCTCAAAGAAAAGGAAACAATCCCGATCCTCAGATCTAACCCATGAGTACAGTGATGCTCATATAAGAACTGATTTTCTCTTTCAAAATCAGTATACTGGACCTGTCACTTAACTGACACAGTAACCCTAGCCTTCTCTTGGGCTTTGTACAATGATTCTCCCCAGTGGAGTCAAACAACGTTTTAGCCTCTCTCTCGGGCTTCGTACGAGACACGTAAAGACTCCCTCGTCAAGTCAAACAAACAATAGCCTCCATCTCGGGCTTTATACGAGATACAAAAAGGTTCATATTGAGCCAAACAAATTCTAGCCTCCATCTCGGGCTTTATACGAGATACCAAAAGATTCCATCGTCGGGTCAAAAACTTTTAGCCTCTCTCTCGGGCTTTGTACGGGACACAAAATAGCCTCCTCTTAGGCTTTGTATAATGATTTTCCTAGCACAAATTAGCCTCCTCTTAGGCTTTGTATAAGAAAACCACTGGTTGATCCAATCAACCTTTTAGCATCAAAGTTGTGCCTCATTCACAATACACAAACATCAACAACTCCTTTCCCTTCATCTAATCGCTGTAAGCGGCAAGCCTCTGGATCATCTATATCCACGCCACTGTCCCTCTTTTAGCATGAGAAGTTCCTAAGGAAAGATGGCATTGCTCTACACTGAGTTAAAGTCTTCTCCTTCAGGTTAAAACCCTTTTCTTCGGAAATTATGGCATTGCTCGGATCCGCGCATCCCAGTTAAAGTAATTCTCCTTCTCCCCTCTTTAGAGATGACAAATTCTCTCTAAAACCAAGGTCTTTCAGCTTCACGTCTAGGGCTTTGAACAAGACACAAATAGACCTTTCAGCTTCACATCTTGGGCTTTGAACAAGATACAAACCACCTTTCGCTTCACGTCTTGGGCTTTGAACAAGACACCAAAACACCCATTTCCTCCCATAGATTAGGAGGAACTACGAACGCTCTGATTTCCCTGTTTCGGTAAATGGGAATACGTAGGCATAAGATCGAAAGAAAAGATCTTAGCGAGCACACTAAACAAAAACCCAAAATCCCATCACTTCATAAAGCATTAGTCCTAACATCATGTGTCAATCAGGAGAAATAACCTAAGAGAAACCCCCGAATCTTTGTAGCATCTGTAACCTAACAGGCCGCTGTTCAAACTCAGTATGCAAGCAGGGTTAGTTGGAGACATCTATTTCCCTTCCTTAATCAGCTTAAATAGGATAAAAAATGAATAGAGCGGTAGTACCAGAGCGATTGTGCTTCGCAACCACATCCAAAAATCACTCGCTACACATACTGACCTATGTCCAAATTCCTCATGGATTTTGAGTTATGGAGTGATCAAAATCAAGAAAAATCACTTTGTTCCAACACTTAGTGAAAATTTCACTAAGTCAGATTTTGCCTCACTTTTTGCCAAATGTAGGGGGATTTTTCACTTGGATTCAAAAGAGATCAAAACCAAACATGTTCAAATAGTTGTTGTATCATGTAAGGGCTTTCCAAAATGGCCAAGAACATTGCCAAATTCCATTTGAGTCATGAGATATGACATTGGCAAGTTGCCTTGCTGAAATCTGTCAAAGGCAAGGCAGAATTTGCAACTTTGCTCGATTTGCCAAAATCAGCCAAATTCAAATGCTCCTATCCAGTTGGACACATCTGAGGATTGAATCTAAAGGGAACAATCACTGAGCCAAGCCTCCAAAGTCCATGGAACAAGAAATAGCATGTTGAACCTAGAATGGCCAAAATAGGGACAAGACTCCAATTTTGGAATGAGGCATTCAATGGAAGCATCAAGGTGGCATGGACTGAGCCATTCTCAACTGAATTCAGTCAAGACTTATCCAAGACCAAGGGGACAAAAGCTCTGTGCCCTAACCTCTAGTCAATGGCTAGAGGAGACTTGGATTTTCATTTGCCAACATTGGCCAAACCTACTCAGCAGTTGCCATTCACTATTCCTTGCAAAACAAACTTGCTCTACTATAAATAGAGCCCAATTGTAATCAGTTTGAGTACACCAAAGCCATCTAATAGATGCTTTCCTCAAAATCTCTTTCTCTTGGCAAAAATGCCTTTCTTAGCAAGGTAGCTATCGGGTTTTGAGTTTGAGAGCTTTTCCAATCAAACCAATCACTCACACACCTCACATATATCACATATGAGTTGATCAAACACTTAAACAACAACTGGAACACTGATTTCTCAGAATCACCAGTCAATTGCTCAAGGTTTTAACCAAAATGCAGTTGAGATGCCATGAATTGATCCAGCCAATTTCAATCAAGTCCAAGCATTCAAACACACTCCATAGGGTGTAGGGAAGCTGTTCAGATCATCACCACTCATCTGTAACACCTCCAAATCAAAAATCACATTGCACTTGCTGTCACGGCCAAGAGGTAAGCATATACTTGGTCATCTCTCAATCTATGCTTATTTCCTCGCACAATAATTTGGCCATATGTTCATAATCATGCATGGAATGTTTTCCCTCAATTAATTGCTTTATTTGAATCGTGTATCAAAAATCCTAGCCTTCATGCAGAAATTAGGGTTCTTGAGGTTTCTTCGTGATTTCTTGTTGTATGTTTAATTTAAATGAAATTAATTGACATAGACATGATCGTGAGGTTGAGATGAGCATAATGATATGTGGATTGCATGTTATAATCAAGTATTCAGTGAGATTGGAGAGAAAATACAAATCTGGCCAAGCCCAGAACACGCGCGTGTTCTTGGCGCCATTTTTAGAAATTTGAATATTTGAATTTTGTGATTTTGTTTAATTGATTCAAAAATTAATTTCTCTCTGAGTTTTAATGATTTTGAGTTGATTCTTTTTTTTATAATTCACAAACATGTTAAAATATTTTATTTTATCAAAAAATCCCAAAAATATTATCTATTTCATATAATTGATATTTTTTACATAGAATTAATGTGTTAATTATTTTTAACATTTAAAATATTTTTTCTACATTGATTTTGCAACTTTTAATGCTTTCTAATTATTTTGTAGGTCAATACTTAATTTTTGAAGCATTAATCCAAGATCATAATTTGTTTTTCATATGTTAAACAATTTTTATCCTTTTAATTGAATTTTTATTCAATTAAATACATTTTTGAAATCAAATTAGGGTTTTTGGATTAATTTCAACCCTCATAAATCATTTTCAAAACACTTTTGGGCCTCTAATAGAGTGTAAGACCCAATCCTTTTTTGACCAACTCATTTTTTGGGCCTCAGTGCATTGTATAAGTCCCGATACCGTAAAAAACAAACGGCGCGATCGTCGCCTTTCAAAATAACCCTTGGGCCCCTCCTTGAGCTATAAGACCCATTCAAAACTTTTGGGCCTCTATTAGAGTGTAAGACCCAATCCCCTTTTAACCAAAACCTTTTGGGCCTCACTTATTGTATAAGTCCCTCCGCATTAAAAGAAAACCTCGGCGCGATCGCCATTTTAAAACTAAAAATCAATTGGGCCTACCCTCGTGTTATAAGCCCCACTTTTTTTTTTTAAACTTTTTGGGCCTCTTGAGAGACTGTAAGACCCATCCCTTTGTATAGAAAACATTTTGGGCCACAGTCACTTGTATAAGTCCCTCTGTACAAATTCAAACAATGCGCTCACTGATAAAACCCTGGGCCTCTCCTTGAGCTGTAAGCCCCAAATCTCTCCTTTTCAAAGCACTTTCTCCTTTGATTTTGAATATACTGTTGTTCTTAATCTTTCTTTGTTGAACAACTAACCAAACAGCATGGAAGCTCTACAACCGAGTAAGTGGTTATTGCTTTCATTTACCGCTTTCAAATACATATAACTGTATTGTGGGGCTGTTTCACTGTAAGTCTTATTTCATAAACTCATATCAACTGTGTAATAATAGTATAGATATTTAGAGTTTCCCCGGCAACTACGTCTAGAATTAGGTGAAGCCGTTTCGTTTATTCGTAGAAATAGACAACTAGATCCCCAATAGGATCACCAGATATAGTCTTCTCTTCGGCTGTTCTCATTAGGAATCGTCAAGAAACTCTACTCCCAGAGATGAATGTATTCTCCGTGAATGGCATCTTTGAGTTTCTTCCAAATTCTCGAACTTTCCTGACTTGATCTAATCCTTGTGAATAGTTTGCCTTGAATTTTTCGGGGTTTGGGGACCCACGGGCTTCTTAAAAGCATCGGCCTCCTCTTGGGCATCGTACAAGGACCCTCAGGCTTTCTAAAAGCAACCCCGCCTCCTCTTGGGCTTAGTACAAGGACCCTACGGCTTCTTAGAAGTATTCACAACCTCCTCTTAGGCTTCGTATAATGATCTCTTCCTCCGGGAATGATAGCCTCCTCTTGGGCTTAATACAAGGACCCGTCGGCTTCTCAAAAGATTACAGCCTCCTCTTGGGCTTCGCACAAATTATCCCGACGACCTCCTAGAGGTATAGGAATAGAACCTAGTCATCCTCATAGAACAGTCCTTTCATAGAGTCTATTACTGTTTCTCAAAACGTAGTACAAAAGATGACACTCTAGACTTGGACAGTCTAACTTCCTTGAGTCTAAAGACATTCGCAAGTGACCCCTTCGTTAAACAGGAAGGAAACCTGCAGACTCGGACAGTCTCAATACCCTTCGAATTCCCCGCTTCCTTAAAGAACAGGAATAACCCGGATCCTTGAATCAAATCCTTGAGTACAGTGTTGCTCATATAAGAACTGATTTTCTCTTTCAAAATCAGTATACTGGACCCGTCACTTAACTGGACAGTAACCATAGCCTCTCTCTTGGGCTTTGTACAATGATCCTCCCCCAGCGGAGTTAAACAAATTTTAGCTTCTCTCTCGGGCTTTGTACGAGACACATAAGAGACTCCCTCATTGAGTCAATTACCTCTTTCACCCCCATCTCAGGCTTTATACGAGATACAAAAAGGTTCTTATTGAGCCAAACAAATAGCCTCTATATCGGGCTTTATACGAGATACCAAAAGATTCCATCATTGAGTCAAACCTTTTAGCCTCTATCTCGGGCTTTGTACGAGATACATAATAGCCTCCTCTTAGGCTTTATATAAGAAAACCACTGGTTAATCCAATTAACCTTTTAGCATCAAAGCTGTGCCTCTTTCACAATACACAAACATCAACAACTCCTTTCCCTTTCATCTAATTGCTGTAAGCGGCAAGCCTCTGGATCGTCTATATCCATGCCACTGACCCTCTTTTAGCATGAGAAATTCCTAAGGAAAGATGGCATTACTCTACACTGAGTTAAAGTCTTCTCCTTCAGGTTAAAATCCCCTTTAAAGGAAATTCTGGCATTGTTAGGATCCGCGTATCCCGGTTGAAGTAATTCTCCTTTATAAAACAGTTGTGATAAACAACCCCCCTTTAGAGATGACAAATTCTCTCTAAAGACGAAACCTTTAGCTTCATATCTTGGGCTTTGAACAAGATACAAATAGACCCTTCAGCTTCATATCTTGGGCTTTGAACAAGATACAAATCACCTTTCGCTTCACGTCTTGGGCTTTGAACAAGACACCAAAACACCATTTCCTCCCATAGAATAGGAGGAACTACGAACGCTCTGATTTCCTTGTTTCGGTAAACGGGAATACGTAGGCATAAGATCGAAAGAAAAGATCTTAGCGAGCACACTAAACAAAAAAAACCAAATCCCATATCTCCATCAATCAAAAGCAGTAATTCAAAAAACATCAGTCCTAACATCCTAATCCTTGTTCCCCGCTATAAAGTCCTAAAAAGAAAGAAATCAGTATTGGCGAAAATACAAATAACCAGTACAAAGGCCCCACACATTGATAGCATCTGTAACCTAACAGACCGCTGTTTAAAATCAGTATGCAAAGCAGGGTTATTTGGAGACATCTATTTCCCTTCCTTCATCAACTTTAATAGGATAAAAAATGAATCGACCAGTAGTTTAAGCTCAACCGCAGAGAGCGAACAGCGTTTAAGAACCGCGTCTAAAATCGCTCGCTACACTTATGCCTTGTTGACGTCAATATTAATTGGCAAGTTTCTAAGTTGGGAGTTTTGCTCTAATGGTACCACATGCATGTGCATTTTATGAGTCGCATTCCATGTTGCATGAATTGCTGTTGTGTTGGTTGATTAATGTTGATGTTAATGTTGTGAGGTGGTGATTTTATATAATCTGAACTAATATATTATTTATCATATATCCGATTATATTGTTCGATATCTCACCCCTTATGTGTATGGTGATGGTTTATATGCCATCCTGCAGGTAATCCGGAGTGAAGGTTGTATACCTTCATTAGTTCGAGTCAGTGTCGTCGCTCTGATATGTAACGCTCGGGGGGGATGAACGCTTGTTTCTTTATTGCTGATTTTATTATTGTTGTTGAATGTTAAGTTGCTTTCTTTAAAGACTCACTGTTTTGAAGTTGTTTTAAGTTGAATAAAATTGTTATGTCTGTTAAGTTGAAGTTTGTGAATCCGCTGCTTAATTATAAAAGTTGTTTTGGTTTACAAAGACTATTTTATGTTGTTATCATTTCACCCAAGCTTTTAGTGTTATGTATCTATGTTAAAATGCGATTAAATGTTGTTGCTGTAAGCTGTGAATGTAGCATCCTATTTGAATGTTGAAATTTTGTACTCTGATTTTTATATTATTCGGTGGGTAGAATTGGGGTGTTACATGCCTCGTCTTTATTGTAAATGTTTTGTTTGTTTGAATCATGGGTGTCGCGGTGAGAATCGGATATCAAGCTATTAATTAACTTGAATTAAATCTTTGAAATTCACCATCGAGCTTTGATTTATCCAAAGGAAAAGGGTAAAGATCGAAGAAAACCGTAATTGCAATGTAAAAACAATGCTAGGAGATCTAAGGTTCAGGGGTTAGTTATACCTAGGGAAGGTACTAGCATCCTAAGTATCTATAGTACTCTACAGGAACCTCTTGTTTTATTGTGTTATTTTGTTATTTGTCTGCTAAAGGGTGAAAAGGTAAAAGAAGACCTAAGGTGTTATTTCTAAGTATGCTTGCCAAGACATCGCATCTCGTGCCTATGTATCCTAACGAGAATGGAATCAGAGCATTCATAGTTTCCCTCAATAAGGGTGAGGAACTCTTGACTGTGGTCAAGGTTCCAAAGGGAAGAGGTAAGTGTATATGGCAGAACACCAACATAGAGTTAAGAAACTCTAAACCTAAGGCTAGGTTAAAAGGGAGGTAGTGTCCATGGCAGAACACTTACATTGAGTGCGGAGACTCTAATCCTAAGGCTAGGATAACGGGTAAGACTCTAACAAGCACTACTACGTAAAACCCATTTAACAATGGTTGGGAAAAATGTATCATCACGCGGGTGCAAGCGTTGTTATGTAGAGTATTGTTGTAAAATGATACTTACTACGACGGTCCATTAACCGTTGTAATAATCTGGAAACAACGCTCTCTATCACAACGGTTTTTCAAACGAACCGTTGTGATAAATATAATGGACCTTGGTTCGATTCCTATCTGGGCCATTTTGATATTTAATTTTTTTGGAAAATGTGTGTTATATTATAACGGTTATGATGTATAACCGTTGTTATATATTCTGCTGGATTAACAAATATAATTCTACTTTTCTATATAATCCCATTTTTTAACCTATTTATTGTTCATCATATCACAACATAAAATATATTCAAGGTTATGTGATGAGTTTACCACATATGTGATAAAGTTTCATTCAAGTTTATATATTCAAGGTTATGTAATGAGTTTACCACATATGTAAATATTTTTAATAAGAATTGTGTGTCATATCGAAGACAACAAAATGCAAGTTTCATATAAAGTAAACTCCAACAAAATGCAAGTTTATATTTAATGCATCTAAATTAAAATTTTGAATATTGAAGACAACAGAGATACTTTTAAGTTTTAATTATCAAATCTAAATGACCTAGCTGACATAAAATTACTCCAACCAAACGGTGTTTCATCATCATCATCTGAATCGACCGTAGCTGTCCTCCTTTTCTTTCTTCTTGATCTCATTCTTCTTCTCCTGGCTCGTATTCCTTGCAAGGCGGCCGCCTGTTGGGTCTGTACAACTTGTTCGGGCTGGGCAACTGGTTGGACATCTGCAGCCTCTGCAACCTGGACAACTTCTTGGACATCTACAACATCTACGACCTGGACAACTTCTTGGACATCTACACCTGTTCTGGACTGGACCGTGATTTCCAACAATCAAACAGGCCCAATCCATATGACTTGAAGAAGCCCAATCAAAGTCCTAGAGAAGGACACATGACTACCACAAGCGAGGCTAAGAGCATGTCGGGCACCCTGAGAATCCGGGGACACTTAAGCATCCAAAGACAAAGGAAGACATCACACCCTGATGAGGACCTCCTCGACAGATTAGCTTCTCCCCGTGAGAATACTCCCAATCCCCGCTGGCTCATATGTCCTCGACATACATGGTTCGTCTCCATTAGGTCAAGTCCAAAACACGACCACCACATCTCCTCGACATTATAGACTCCTCCCCGAGGAACCCATCAACGGTCTTATCCACACAAATACGTTTCATGTAACCGTCTAATAATGGCATTAAAGGGACAGTTACACTAGGGCGTTGACCACGAGCTGGTCATTATTACTACACGTAAGCCCTAGCAGTTACTTGGAACGGGTCACACGCTGGTCCCACCCGTCGTAAGTAACCGTTGGCCATGCGCTGAGGGTCCCCTATAAATACCCTCTCACTTGAGAGGGTCAGGATAAGTTAACTTCTTACCCTCACTCTCTTTCTCTGTATTTGTTGTGCACTCACTGACTTAAGCATCGGAGTGTCCTACAGGTACACCCCCCATTGTCTTCCATCATCACTGAAGCAGCAATTATTCCAGACGTCGTTGGCCATCTTCAAATAATCTGATCCAGGTACGATCAGTGGCTCCGTCTGTGGGAAATCTCATAAACTTCCCCGTTTTTCTCTCGCGATAAACCAAAGTTTCCTCATTCAACTACCAGCAATGGTCAACCCGTCAGCAAATCAAGCTATTGATAATGTCATCACTCAACTTGGTGGTAACACCAATGGCAATGACAATGTTCCTCAGCCCGTCATGGGGAATGATGTCAGAGATGGAATCACCGCCTCTCCATCTTCCGATGGGGTAGAGTACGAGACTGCTCAACAAGATAGACAGGAAGCAATCTTCCAGCCCGCCTACCATCCTGTGGATCCACCACCAAACGCAGATCCGAACACTGCAACCCTGTTTACGTTGGTCAATCAGACCAATCAAATGATCTTCAACCAAAGCTTACGGATCGAGAAGCTGGAACGAGGTCGGGGTCAAACTTCCCCGCGAAGACATCCTCCACCTCCTTATCCCGGACATCCCCAATCTCTAGTAGAATCTCGCAGCCCGTCTCCCGTAAATAGAGGTCGCAGGCCACGTTTGGAGCGTAACCAGACCGAGCATCCACAAAAGCGTCATCGCTCCCCGCCGCCAAAGGGGCTCACTCGTCCCTTGAAGACTAAGAAGAGTAAGCCTGATGTCGAGGAACCAAGAGGCCGTCATAGGGAAAACTCCCCGAGGCGTCACTATGTTCATGGTCACAATTCTCATTCTGTATCCCCGGGAGGCAGCGATGATGACGACTACCGGACTCCTCTCTCCAGATAAATAATGGATGCTCCTATACCTAAAGGCTTGGAGAGGCCTCCATCCTTGGGGACTTACGATGAAACATCTGATCTGGACGACCTTGTCGAGAGCTTCGAGGCTCTTCTCGACTTTAGAAACATCTCCGACACTATCAAATGTCGATTATTCCCTATGACTCTTCGGAAAGAGGCCATGGCTTGGTATAAAAACCTGGCACCTGAATCAATAACGTCGTTGAAAGCTCTAAGAGAACATTTCAAGAAGCATTTCACAGCTTCTCGAAGACATCCGAAAACTATATCATCCTTGGAGGCCATCTTTCAAGAAAAGAGAGAATCTCTCTGGAGCTATATAGAGAGATTCAACAAAGAAGCAGCTGAAGTCCATACGACTGACCATATAAAATTATATCTCATCATCAAAGGACTGCGGGTTGGTTCCAAGTTCGCAGAATCTGTCGGATTACACCGTCCTCGCAGCTTCGAAGGTTTCCTCGAACGAGCTCAATCACACATCGAGTTTGAGGAAGCAGAAGCAGCCCAGATTGCCCTTGACTTAAGAAGCAGAGAAGGCCCCCGCGGCCGGAACAGGGAAGACTCCCTGACACCTAGGCGAGGAGGGGAAAGGAAAAGAGAAGATTCCCCTCCACCTAAGCGAGGCAGGGAGAAGAAAAAAGAAAATCGGAATAAAGAGTCCCGCGAATCTCGGGGACCTGCTGGTTTTTTCAAAGAGTACACTCCACTAAACGTGTCCCGCGCACGCATTTTCAGTGACTGCTCAAATTCGGAGTTCGTAAAAGGGGAAATTCGCTTCCTAAAACCAACAACTCCCAAACCAAATACTGACAAATCCAAGTATTGTCGGTTTCATCGCAGTCACGGGCATGTTACTGAGGATTGCATCCACCTTAAGGACACAATCGAAACGTTGATTAAAGAAGGCTACCTGAAAAAGTATGCCAAACAAGACGAGGCTCCTCGACCCTCCGGCCAAGAAGCTCTAAATACTGAGGAGTCAAACCATCTGGACACCGGAAAACTACAGGTTGCCTTAAGCATCACACGACCTGAAGACTTCGGTTTCCAAGGAAATGTTAGCAATGCCGAAGCTGTTCGAAACATGTGGAAGAGCTTCCCGGCGGAAGAACTAGTAAGTGTTTGCAGTACCTGGGAAAGTTTCCCCCAAGCCCTAGTCATATCAGGCAGAGACCCTGAAAGAGTGACCGTCGGTTCAATAAAGAGAAAGTTCGACGAACTAAGGACATCCACTCCTCGAGACCCAACTCTCAGCTTATCTCGTGGAAAATCATGCCCTATAAGTTTCTATCTCGAGGAATTACCAGGTGGATCCCCAAATGCTAATATACCCCTCCTAATTCGAGCACAAATGGCCAACTTTGATGTGCATCGGATTTTGGTCGATCAGGGAAGCTCTGTGGACATCATGTACACTCACCTCTTCGACACTCTCCAACTGACTAAGCATCACCTGTCCCCATATGTGGGATCCGACCTACAAGGCTTCAACGGCGCATCTACTAGACCTCGAGGTTATGTAGAATTGTTGGTCACATTCGGAGCAGGCAAAACAACTCGATAAGCAAAGACGCGTTTCCTAGTGGTTGACTGTCATTCTCTCTACAACTGCATCTTGGGAAGGACCACCTTGGCTGAAATAACAGCTGTACCATCCACTGTCCACCTAAAAATGAAGTATTATATGACTCGAGGATGTGTGGTAACCCTACACGGGGATATTGAAGCAGCTAGAAGATGCTTCGATGCAGCGATCAAAGGCCTAAGTGTCGTCGGTGGCGTCCACCCCGAAAGGGCAGCTTCAGATGTCACACAGGTTCCACTACCGCCGGTCAGCGCGGTCGACCTTGATAGTAGGTTCTCTGGGGAACAGGAAGAAGTTGCAGGCAAAGACCTCCCAGTTGAAGTCAACAGGCAGCCTACCTACCCAACGCGCCCCATCCCAGACGGAGATTTTGAACTGATCCCTCTTGGCGACGACCCAAAGCGAACTGTGAAGATCGACCATGGGCTCCCCGACTTGGCGAGAAGACAACTGAAGGCATGTCTCCAAGAAAATGCAGATTTGTTCGCTTGGAGCGCTTTGGAAATGCCCGGATTAGATCCTCAAGTGGCTTGTCACCAGCTGACCATAGATCCAAATGCTAGGGCTGTAGCTCAACGTAGGCGTAGGCAGTCTCCAGAAAAAATGGAGGCTGCTAAAAAAGCTGTAAAAGACCTCCTAGAGACAAACTTTATTTCGGAAGCCAAGTACACCACTTGGCTGTCCAATGTTGTACTTGTTAAAAAATCTAATGGAAAATGGAGGATGTGCATTGACTACACGGATCTTAATCGGGCATGCCCGAAAGACTCTTACCCATTACCTAACATCGACCGATTGGTCGACAACTCTGCAGGATTTAAACTGTTATCTTTCATGGACGCTTATTCGGGATATAACTAAATCCCCATGGATGAGGAGGACAGAAAGCACACAACTTTTATGACTGAGTCGGGTAATTACTATTATAATGTAATGCCCTTTGGTATGAAGAATGCTGGCGCCACCTACCCACGAATGATGAACAAGGTCTTCCAAGTGGAAATTGGCGACATGCTCGAAGTCTATATGGATGACATGATCATCAAATCCGCAGAAGAAGTCGACCACGCTGCTCATCTTAAAAAGGTGTTCGACACAGCGAGGAAATGTCGCATGAGATTCAACCCCGACAAGTGCACTTTCGGTGTTCGGGCAGTGAAATTCCTCGGCTTTTACCTTACAGAGAGAGGAATCGAAGCGAATCCCGACAAATGTAAGGCCTTCTCCGAGATTCCCACTCCGAACTCAAAGAAATCGATACAGCCACTTAACGGGATGCTCACTGCTCTCTCCCGTTTTGTCGCTAAATCCGCCCAATACGCGCTCCCATTTTTCAAACTTCTTAAAAAAAAAGCAACATTTGAATGGAGTGAAGAATGCGAACAAGCCCTCCTCCATCTAAAACAAGTCTTGTCACAACCCCCGGTCTTGTCCCGACCAGACGACGGAGAAACACTTTTCTTGTACCTGGCCATCACCGGCGAAGCGGTAAGTACTGTCCTCATACGGGAGACCCCCGATGGACAAAAACCGGTTTATTTCATGAGCAAAGCTCTCCAGGGTCCCGAGCTCAGATACCAACAGATCAAAAAAGTCGCCTTGGCCCTCGTAACTGCAGCCAGAAGACTACGCCATTACTTCCTGGCCCACACAATTGTGGTAAGAACTGAGCAGCCTATCAGACGGCTCCTTAGTCGGCCAGATATGGTGGGGAGAATGCTTCGGTGGTCTCTCGAGCTATCCGAGTTCGACGTTCGGTACGAAGGGAGAAAAGTCTTGAAGGCTCAGGTACTGGCCAACTTCGTAGCGGAAATGACAGTCCCCGAATCCTCGACCAATGGCTCCCAAAGATGGACAATTTACGTCGACGGAGCCTCCAGTGCAAAGGGCAGCGGGGCAGGCATTATCCTCAAAAACGAGGAAGGCATCTTGATAGAAGTCTCACTAGAGTTATCTTTCAAAACATCAAATAACCAAGCCGAGTACGAAGCATTCCTCGCAGGACTTCGACTCGCAGAAGACCTTGGCGCAAAAGAAGTCAAAATCTTTACGGACTCTCAGCTCGTAGCATCACAAGTTAGGGGAGAATTTCAAGCCAAAAATGATAATCTCATTGAATACCTAACCTTGGTACAAGAAAAGTTGAAGAAATTTGTCTCCGCGGAGGTGGCTCACATCCCACGCGAACATAACACTCGAACAGACGTGCTCTCCAAGCTAGCGAGCACTAAGAAGAAATGAGGGATCAAATCAGTGATCCAAGAGATACTGACCCATCCGAGCATCAACAAATCCACCTTGACCACAGAGGTAAATGTTATCGGGGACGCAAACTGTTGGATGACTCCAATTTACGAATACCTGACGACGGGCACAATGCCCGACGATCCTAAAGAAGCTGGGATAGTTAGAAGGCGGGCATGTGCATACACCATAGTCGACGATAAGCTATATCGTCGAGGATTATCTATCCCTCTACTCCACTGCGTAGAGGAAAGCAAAGTTTCAGAGATTCTCCAGGAAATTCATGAAGGAATCAATGTACAACATCTAGGTGGAAGATCTTTAGCTCGAAAAGCCCTTCGAGCAGGATATTATTGGCCCACTATGCAAGAAGACGCAAAGGAATACGTCAAGAAGTGCGACCGTTGTCAGAGGCATGGAGACATGCATCTCGCTTCTCCAAACGAGTTTAAATCATTGTCATCCCTGTGTCCCTTCGTGTGGTGAGGAATGGATATCCTCGGACCTTTCGTCGTAGGATCGTACCAAAATAAGTACCTCATCGTCGGGGTAGATTACTTCACAAAGTGGATTGAGGCAGAAGCATTAGCCAAGATCACTGCTTTCAACATATTACGTTTCTACAAGAGAAACATACTCGCCCGATTTGGCGTGCCTCAGGCCATTGTCATGGACAACGGGACACAGTTCACCGACGGAAATTTCCAAGAATTCGTCGCCAAACTGGGTACGAAACAACATTTTACGTTAGTCAAACACCCAAAAACCAACGGGCAAGCTGAAGCGGCGAACAGAGTAATACTCCGAGGACTCAAACGACGACTCGGCGAAGCCAAACAACGATGGGTCGAAGAGCTACATAGCGTTCTCTAGGCATATCGAACTACCCCTCATTCCACGACCGGAGAGACCCCGTTCCGGTTAACATATGGAACCGAGGCAGTAATTCCCGTAGAAATCAGGGAACCTTCAAGAAGGACAGAAGCTCCTCTTGATGAAGAAGCAAACAACGAAGCCCTTCGCGAGGAACTCGACCTTGTTGAAGAAATAAGGACGGGCGCATCCCTCAAAGAAGCCTCTTTAAAACAAAAAATAACTTTGCGCTATAATGACAAAGTCATCAAACGAGATTTCCAAGTAGGCAGTCTTGTCTTACGGCGAAATCAAAAAAATTCACGCGAAGGAAAGCTGGCCGCAAACTGGGAGGGCCCCTACCGCGTCATTGCAAAGACGGGGACAGGTGCTTATTACCTCGAAAACCTCCAAGGTGAACAACTCGCTCTACCATGGAATGCTGAGAAACTTAAACAGTATTACAGTTGAACAACACATATAACTATACAAAAGTTGCCGTTACGGGGAGCGTGCCATGGTACAAGCACGACACCTCTATTTGCTAACGAAGGTCAAAACTCACGTTTTGTGTGCGTTTAATTTTTGACCCGTCGAGGAGTACTCTATCGAGCTCCGTCGTCGACGTACCTTATAGGCAGGAGACCCAGCTCGCGATGGGAAGTTCACGCCATGAAACTAAGACCTCGATCGACCTCTTAGCTTCATTGAAGGTTGGGGTACAACCCATGACCGCTCGACTAGCTCTCTCCGCAGTCGAGGATCACTAGAGTCGAGCAAACTCCCAAGTATCCAGCAATTTCAAAATAACTTAGATAAAATTAAGTAAAAAACCATACACAGAACACATAAAGATGCAAAATGGAAATACTAAATCGGGCAAGCCCATTGTAAAAATATTACGCCCTGGATCTTAGGCCGGGAAAATCAGCAAATATGGCACGCAGGCCAGTCAATACAAAAAATTGGCACGCAGGCCAAACTAACTACACTATCACTCCGTAACATCATCAGCAGCCTCGGGATTCTCCTGCTCCCCGTTTCCCCCATCAGCATTCACTATCTGTCTAGGCAACACAATCTTGCCGTCGACTACCTCAAACTTGGAATCAGCTCCATCGGTTACAAGATCCGGGTTCAGAAGTTTAAGCTGCGCCACGGTATTCTGGAACCCGACATCCGCAAACTCTAAAGCAACATCTTCAGCCAACCGAAGGTCCTTCTCGACTTCCCTG
This sequence comes from Lathyrus tuberosus, assembly GCA_022829125.1. Lineage (NCBI taxonomy): Eukaryota > Viridiplantae > Streptophyta > Magnoliopsida > Fabales > Fabaceae > Lathyrus > Lathyrus tuberosus. The sequence continues at coordinate 6,718,312 of JALAZF010000082.1, read as the reverse complement.
AGCTTGGATATCAGGACTGCTCGAGAGGTCAATAATTTATCCTCCTCAGTTTCATTCTCAGCTGGCCGAACAGCCTCTTCCAATTTAGCTATCCTATCCTTGAGACGCTGCTCTTCCTTTTCCAATGCAGTGACCCGAGCAAGGTGGTCCTTCACCGCATCCTCAGCTTCCTTCAACTTCCTCTCCGACTGCTCTTGCTGTTCGCCTTGTTTTTTATTCAGCTCCCTGCAGTCCTTCAAGTCTTTCTGCACGCCGAGCAATTCAGCTTCCAGTATCTGAAGTCTATCTTTCAGTCGAGAAAGCTCAGCAGCAGAGCAACTCTCTCCATTCAAAACAAGGGCAGCCGAACAGAGCCGCATGACGGTAGATATATCCTCGAGGATTGTCTTCCTTCTCGCTTCCGCTGTACTCCCCAACAAAGCCTGGACCTCGGCAGGAGAAACACGAGGACAAGTAACCTCGGAGAAATAGCGATGCTGGAGATAACACGGAGGAATCTCGAAGCTTGCAGGAGGGGGAGGGGAACTACCTTCCACATCAACAATGGTCGGCCCAACAGTCTTTCCCCGTTTAGGTGCCCTTTGGGCCCCCAGGGACTGAGTCTCAGAGCTCACAGTTGCAATTAAAATAACAAGAGATTGCTCAGAACCCTCGGGCACTGCGGTAGAGGGAATACTCTCTGGCACTGTCGTAGAAGAGATATGCTGAGAGGCGCTTTGTTCGGTCGGACGGGATGGTTCTTCCCTAGCTCTCTTTGCCCTTAACCTCGAATATCTCTCAGCAACTTTGACCATTTTTCTGCAAAAAGAAAGAAAAATATTAGTAAAACAAGATACGTAACCATGAGGAAAATCTAACTCAAGAATCTGTAAACCACCTAAGAGCTCGATAGCCTCCTCATCGGAGAAAGTCTCGAGCAGAACACGAGTATTAATTAGGCGACGGGTCTTCGTCACCTGCCCATCACCACCTGTCGAGGTCTCTCCGTCCTCGGATACGCTGGAGATTTTATTCAAACTCTCCACGTACTCGACAATCTTGTCATAAGCCTCGCGATCCTCGACGTTGAGCTTATTATGTCTTACTTTATACTTATCTACCCCCTCTTTGTAATGCTCTTCTGTCCAGTAAAGGGGGAATTTTGGCACCATCACTTCTGTAGGCTGCCCGTCCACTTCTTGAGTCACCCATTCATATATCGAATTTATGGCCTCGGGAGTGACCGGCTTCACAAAATAATAACGCCACTTGAAATCTCGAACGGAGTCCAAGTAGGTATGAAACAAAGCTTTATTTTGTTTAAACAACACCCAGCCGTGTCGACCATCAGTTGTAGACCGTTGCAGATGAAAAATTCGGAAGAAAAGGGGCACTGTTGCCCTAACCTCCAAATATTTGCAGACTAGCTCAAAAGCCCGGAGAAAGGCCAATGAGTTCGGGTGGATTTGTGATGGAGCCAATTTTAACCATTTAAAGAGCCCCTCTTGGAAGTCTGTGAAAGGGAGCCTCCACCCCGCCTCTTGAAACATAAACTCATACACCGGGAAGCGCATTTCCATATATGGTGTACATATACGCTGGTCCTCGTTGGGACGGTACACTTTCCAAGCTTGCTCAGAACCAAGCAACCTATGCTCAACAGTGCAAAACCCATTTTCGTCGGGGAATGTGAAGACGGACGACATAGTAAGGGCCTCATCACACACCCAGTTCTCAAACGGACGCTTTTGCCTAAAAGCCATATGGGCCATCGGAATTTCAGCTTGGCTATCCTCCTCGAATTCACCTACGGCCACTTCAGCAGCCAATCTGTCCATCAACCTGAAAAGCAGAAGGGAACAGGTGAATTCGACGAGTCATACCAATCTAACCAGTCGAAGACGAATAAGAAATGTCCCCGGGGAACTCATCGCTTCCCCGGATAACCGTGCCCCTTTACCCGTGAAATCAACGAAAAAGAGTAACTGTTGGGGACCCGAAACATTATAAGGTCCTCGCGATGTTCATCACACTCCCCGAAAAAGTTTCTACAAGTCCCCGGAATATTCATCCAGCTCCTCGGTTTATTCAACGGATACAGAAACAGAGAAAATCTCATACACTCTTTCTCTTGAAACAACCAAAGATCCCTGCCGTACTCGCCAGGAATCTTTACATTTCCCATGAGAACTTCATCAGTTCATCAGAGAAACGATCTCAAGCAAACTAAACTAAAAAAAAGATACTAGAGAAAACAACTGTTTTGAAGAAAATACCTTGTAAATGGTGGAATAGGGTTCTGGCTCGGCGTAGCACGGCGGTTAGCGGCGAACTTACGGTGGTTAACAGCGGCAAACGGAGGATGATAAAACAGAGAAAGAAGAAGAAACGATTCTTGAACGAAATAACGAAAAATGATAAATGAAGGGAAGAGAGAGTATTTATAGATAAATCGCGGAACTCGAGAAGCCTGCGGCACTCGAGTACTCTACCCTAGACAGCCACCCTATGCAATGATGACTAGTGACACGTGGCACACTGACACCGGTCAAAAAACCCACGCGTGTCCTTTCGTCATCCCATCATTTCAAAACAGAAACTTCTCATCTCCCCAATACTTCAATCACATGCAACTCTCCGTCGACCACAAGCTGCTAGTGCCCGCCTCATTATAATTTCCCGTACAATATCGATGCCCGACGTCATGATAATCAGGGGAATTTCGACCATGTTGATATCCTCCTCGGATCATCCCTTGACATTTTCCCGACACGATTATTGACCCTCAAGTCATTACTCTGATACCTCAAAGCAACGACTAGGGGGGAGGGGCTCCTGTTCTGGACTGGACCGTGATTTCCTACAATCAAACAGGCCCAATCCATACGACTTGAAGAATCCTAATCAAAGTCCTAGAGAAGGACACATGACTACCACACGCGAGGCCAAGAGCATGTCGGGCACCCTGAGAATCCGGGGACACTTAAGCATCTGAAGACAAAGGAAGACATCACACCCTGATGAGGACCTCCTCGACAGATTAGCTTCTCCCCGCGAGAATACTCCCAATCCCCGCTGGCTCATATGTCCTCGACATACATGGTTCGTCTCCATTAGGTCAAGTCCAAAACACGACCACCACATCTCCTCGACATTATAGACTCCTCCCCGGGGAACCCATCAACGGTCTTATCCACACAAATACGTTTCATGTAACCGTCTAATAATGGCATTAAAGGGACAGTTACACTTGGGCGTTGACCACGAGCTGGTCATTATTACTACACGTAAGCCCTAGCAGTTACTTGGAACGGGTCACACGCTGGTCCCACCCGTCGCAAGTAACCATTGACCACACGCTGGGGGTCCCCTATAAATACCCTCTCACTTGAGAGGGTCAGGATAAGTTAACTTCTTACCCTCACTCTCTTTCTCTGTATTTGTTGTGCACTCACTGACTTAAGCATCGGAGTGTCCTACAGGTACACCCCCCATTGTCTTCCATCATCACTGAAGCAGCAATTATTCCAGACTTCGTTGGCCATCTTCAAATAATCTGATCCAGGTACGATCAACAACATGTTTAACCACACACGCAGTTAGTTGGACTTCTTAGATAACTTCTTGAACATCTATAGTTTGTTGGACCTGGACTGCACTGTTGGAACTCATTTTGATTAATTCTCTTCAATGATGCTGCTTGTATGATGGTAACAAGAGGAATAACGTATTTATAATGATTTCTCCGATTCTTCATCTTCTCTTTACATTAAAAATCTAATCGTTTTAGTTGAAAGTCATTATTATTTCTTTAATTCAAAAACCATTGGTGATTCTTCATTTTCCTCATTCATTTTTTATTATATTCTTATTTAAGATGGGGCATTGGAAATCAAAACATTAAATAAACTAATATAGGCCCTAATGTTATTTACATAAGAAGTTGTAATGTGTGTTTAAGGAATAATCGGCCCTAAGATGCCACACCATGATGTTTCTATAAATTTTTGTTATGTATAAAACATTACTAAAATAACCTGTCACAAAACATTAAATAATGATGATATAAAAAGATTCATTGATGATGCATGTGCATGGTTACGATGACAATTTAGATTAGAAGTTTTTGTATACAAACAACAAACTGGACCAGATTACAAATAAATTAAGTTTGAAGTAGAAGAAAATAGAACTGACATGCTTATTTCCAGGACTGCTATCCAAAAAATATGCACGGTCTGGTTTGATGTCATTGTTTCATTCAATCCCTGAATAGCTTCCTCAATATTCTTTCTGTTACATAAACAACTTGAAGGCAATAAAACATAGCGCGTATGGCAAGTGAGGCATAAATAACACACTACTGAATATATTGGCAATTCAACAAGTGTTACCTAACACCAACATGAACATCAGGCCTACCAGATTCCTTCCGAAACTTTGCAGAACCCTGTTCTATATACCTGTAACTTCCACAAGTAAAATCAAAATTCTATCTATGATAACCAACAAATGTCATATCATAGCCAATGAAATCAGATTACCATGGTATGTATTTCGAATTGGTAACTTATACCAAAGTACAACCCAACAAACAATCATAACCTAAAGCATATGAAACATGTACTCTCATACTCACTTGAGCATATGCGACATAAACAAAGAAAAAAAGAATGAAGATGTTGAAAAATATCGTACTTCGAAGTTGAGGAATCAAATGAAGGAAGAGGGTGAATATTTGAGCATATACATCATAAACCAAGATAAAAGGAATGAAGCTGTTGAATAGTATCGTACTAAGAAAGATGAAGATTTGAGCTCCAAATGAATGGATACGAAGAAAGTAAAGATTACGCCACCACTGTCGTCTCTGGCTCGCTTGTTCGCCTAGGGCGTCTTATGAAAGAAATACATATTAAGTTTTGTTTTTAATTTATCAGTAAACCATTAAATCTCGATTGTGTTGCTTAACTGTAGTGGAAATGTGAGTCCTCTAACAACGGTTGACTTTCTTCACCGTTGTAAAATCATTTACAATTTATTTTTTAAATAATGGACTTTAGTGACACAAGAGTATAACAACAGTTGTTTAAACTAACCGTTGTAAAATAATTTACATTTTATTTTTTAAATAATTAGCTTAAGTGACACAAGCGTATAACAATGATTGTTTAAACTAACCGTTGTAAAATAATTTACATTTTAATTTTTAAATAAAGGACTTAAGTGACACATGTTTAATGTACTCTAAAAATGGAAAAAATGAAGTTGCTGAGAATCGAAGCTTGTCACACATCATTTATTACTACGGTTTTTATAGACAACCGTCATTAAATCACTGTTTATAAATCCAGTTACTCACTGGGCGCGAAAATTTAATATATTACAATGGTGTATATTTCTTCTGTTGTAAACCTGTCGTTGTTTTTTGCACGTTTTGTAGTAGTGAAGGTCTCAAGGGAATGGTAGACAAGGCTATCCTAAATGTGACATGACAGTCAACAAAAGGGATCCTCCCTTGGAATTGGGGACAAGTTGTTGATACAAGAACATAGGATCAAATCATGAAAACACTAAACATAGAATAAGAACGTATAAAGAGAAATAACATGGCATAAGATACATGCGTTTAATGAACGATGATGAACACAAGATAACAAGTAGAGGCATAACTAAGGCAAGGCTTGAAATCAAACTCAAATGGGAAAAACTTAAGTCACATGCTCACAAAATTAAACAATTAAATCAATAATGAAACTAATTAAATAAAACCTAAATATTGAATTTCAAAAAAAAAATTGCAACCTAATTAACGAGATATTTTTTGAAGTTTTCTCTAATCTAATAATTAGGCTAAAATCAATATTGAAATGACTTAACTAAAAATCCTAAGTAAAAAAAAATAAAATTAAGAGTAATAATAATTAAAAAAACTTAAATTAAATTATCAAGGTTGAATAACCAAAGCAAAAAACTTAGGGAAAGAAAAAACATCGGAGGGTGCAAAAGGTAAATGAGGGCGTATGTTTTCTTTAGGAAAAATATGATCATGTTGTCGCTCCCAGGATTTTCATCCAGGTACAAACGCGAGAGTGGCGCGGAAAAACAGAGTCGCCAGCCGTGTAAATTTATCCCAAGAGAGGGAAAGGGAACACCGCATAAACCTGAGGATGAGGGAAAGAAATGGTCATCACAACCATAGCCTGGGTTCGGGAGTCGGTTACGCGAGGGGAAGGTGTTAGCACCCCACGCGTCCATCGTACTCGATGGGATCCACGCTTGTTGTCTATTCTAAGGGTGAGTTATCCTATCATCTATGGTTGTACTGACACGAGGAAGGGAAAGACAAAGACATACTCGGTAGGACGTCGACGTCCTAGGCCTACGTACCCCCTTTGTGCAATGGGGAATTCAGAGTCAACGTAGTTCGGACCAAGTTCTTTTTGTGTTTTTTATGAGCGATGTTAAGTCCGCGTCCGGTAGTTAGGGTCGATGCCTGTTTGCGACTCAGATGGAAAGTAACGTGCCCTTTCTGAAAATATCCTTTAGTTTGACGATCCCGAAGGACAAAATGTTTTGAAGTTAGTTTGTATTTTTTAGGACAGAAGTGGCTTAAGTTAGTTCCTAGGTTGCATTGCATCAAAGTCTAGGGCACAGGGGCGAATACTTAACGCATCGTCCCAAGACAGGACGCTCGCTAAGCACTCTAGAAAGATGAGAGGAAGCCCCTCATTTCTCATTCCGCACTCTTAAGGCCCGTGCGCAATACAATTTATCCTTATTAAGTATTTTCAAGAAGTTTGAGATGAGAAGAGAGAAGACACAAAGGAAACTCTAAAGGGAAACTAAGTGTCCTAATGTTATCATGCATGGGTGACGTACGGTTTGTCAGGTTTGACGACAACCTAAGCCTAAAGAAAAGAAAAAAATGAGAGAAGGAAAGAGTAAGGGTGAATATGGATGATTATCCACACCCTCAAAGAACTTACCTCAGCCCCTGCACGAAAGGTTAGTACGAAACAGACATAAGTAACAGAAATGAGATAAATGAAACCCAAGCAATGACATATGATAGTGATTAAATGACCTATAACAATCCAAACATGAATTAAGAAGTCAAGGAAGCAATCCCAAACAATGGCACAAGTGCCTTTTCAAACAAAGACTCAGGCATGATCAGAAATATGCATACAAGAAAGCCTCAAACAAAGAGCAATCACATAATTAGAGAAACAACTCCTAAAATTGCCAAAATAATCATCAACATGGCTCAATCAAAGACAAACAACATATCAAAAACTCCTGCAAAAATTCAAGATGTTAGCCACTTAAACAATTATGCAAAGCTCAGATGAGAAGTACGATTCAATGCGCCAAAAAGGAAGATTAAAATGCAATATGAAATAGTTTTAAAAATGATGGAAAAATATTTTAATGCATCTCAGAATGTTATCTAACAAATGCAAAAAGAATGGATTGAAAATGTTTTATGGATGCAGAGAAATAAAATAAACAAATTTAGTTATGCATGATATGAGTAATGCAAAAAGCAAATAAACAAATATTTAATTTAGATGATAAAAATAAAATAAAATAAAATAATAAAATTAAATTAAAACGCGTGGAAGCATATGGGCCACACGATCAAAGTCACGGACGGTGGGGATTTCATCTTCCTCACCCAAACCCTAATCTCGCCGGAACCCTCACCAGTCGCCGGAGCTAGGGCTCCGGTCACCACTTCCGGCCACCTGCAGCAACAAATTCACCAGAACATGCACACGAATACACCATTCTGACCAGAATTCCACGAGGATTAATAATATGTCATCAAAAGTCACAAATAACCAACACATAAGGCAACACGAATGAAAAAAGGTTAGGTCCAAAACTTTGAAACTCACGATACAACCATGCCATGCGTCCAAACTCAAAGCAAAACACATCAGAATCATCAGTACACACCACAGATCATCATGCATGTCAAAAAATAGAGTTTTAGGATCATGGAAAGTGTTACCAACCTGAGATCACACAACCTTTGCCCTTGCTATTAGCCTCTAATGATGGTTGCTTCGTGCTCTATGGACTCCAAGGATCAAGACTGTGAAGAAATTTTATGAAAAGCTCTGAGGGATTGTGAGATTCGAATGATTGAAGCTTTTAGGGTTCAAACTTTGTTCTCCTCAAAATCACGTGTCCTCCAATGAGTGTATGAGTTTTTGGTTTTTTGATCTTGTGAGAGTTGAGAGAAAAATTTGAGAGAGTTTTTGGTGTTTGTGAGAATGAGTGAAGTTATGGGAAATGAGAGAAAGTTTTGAATATATAGTGGAGTCTAAAATGAAGGGCAAAAGGTAGAATTTTGGCTTAAGTGAAAATAACACCGTCTTCGGCAAGAAATTTCGACTCTGAGCCTTCCACAACATCGTCCACCTCTGAATCACGGTTGCAACGCAAAAAGAACGGACGTCATACGATCAAAATCGAGGGCGATCGATATGTTTAAGCTGCAAGACGTCACTGAATAAGTTGTTTTTTCATCTTATTTGGTGTCCGCTACTCGAAAACGTGACGAGGTCAACCTCTTCGGAGCATAATCTCGACTCGACTTTGTCAGCAAAGTTGTAGGTCTATGAGTCAGTGACTCGTGTCAAAAGATGAGTGCGATCGGACAAAAAGCGAGTGAGATATGAATTTTCTCGTGAAATAACTTTCAGCCTTTTTCTTCGGTTCAACACTTTCGTTTTGCGAAATAAACCAAAACGATGATCTTTGGAGCATCGTTCGAACTCGAGCTTGTCTTCAATCTTAAAGAGCACAAAATTTGTGAACCGTAGCTTCGAGAACGGACACTATCCGATAAAAATTGACCGAGTTATGAATTTTACAAAATCTGACAGACAGTGCACTGCATCAAAGAACCCCACTGGTAATTCACATTTTCGGGGTCCTTCCGCTCAGACCTGACCCAAACTGAATTCACGGCACGAAGATAACATCTAAACGGAATTTTAGGCACCGTAACGGCATCAATCCGATAAACGAGCTCAGAGTTATGAATTTTTTAGTGTCCAAAATACACCGGTTCAGCACTATTTTTCACTATTTTTTGCACTGTATCGACTCTGAAAACTCGTGTGTTCAGAGATCTTCCTCAAAGAATCAGCCCTCGGTCCAAACACAAAAGTTGGAGATAATTTCAATATGGAACTTTTTGGCATAGGAATAGCTCAGAAATGATGATCCAACCAGAAGTTAAGCCCTTTTGAATACCGCTGACGCAATTATCCAGGGAAACCGAAATTCCAGAAACAAATAATTCCCACCACTTTCCTTGATGAATTGACTTCCGAGCCAAACATAAAGGTTGTAGAGAATACCAAGACGGTTCAAACTGTTGAATATCCAGCCAAAACGAGTTCCAGAGAAAGAGCTATGAATTTTGCAAATTTGAACAGCAAACTGATTTTCTGCTCAAACTGTTCTGAATCGGCTGAAAACTTCAACTTCCTCTGAGATTCTTGACATGAAAAATTATGTTTGATAAGAACTTTTCTGACCCGTTGATTACGTAACCCGGAGAAATACTTTACGCCTATGTCGAGTGACGAAATAAACATCTGTTGCAACCTGACGATGCTTGAACAGAGAACCTTGATCCCATAACCACATGGCCAAATGATATGCATGTATGATAATGCAAAATGAAATGAAACATAAGCCAGTTAGTACTAAAGTAAAGAGGGCAAATTTTTGGGTGCTACAGCTGCCCCTATTCAATCTTCTTGGACCTGAAAGGATGATAGCAACGGCTTTCAGACATTCACGGTAGAAGGTGATTGAATACAAAAAGAACCACGAAATTTGCAAACTGTGGGGAGAAAAGATGATTGGAGCCCAGCCACACCTCGTCAATAAGATTTGACAGAAAGACAACATACCCAAGAAAGAAAAGTGAACCCCAAAGAATTGACGGAGAGAAAACATGAAACCCATGAAACACCTCGTCAAAGGGTTGACGGGAAGAAAACATACCTAACGGACCACATCATCAAAGAATTGACGGAAAGAAAATTTGAACGAAGATAACACATTGTCATAGGGATGACAGAAAGAAGATGAACCCCAAGGAACATCTCGTCAAAGGGTTGACGGTAAGATAATCTGACCGAAGAGAACACATCATCATAGGGATGACCGAAAGAAAATTCTACCGTAGGAACACATCGTCATAGGGATGACAGAAAGAAGACCTGAACGAATGAGACACATTGTCATAGGGATGACAGAAAGAAAATCTGAACGAAGATAACACATTGTCATAGGGATGACAGAAAGAAAGTTCTACCGTAGAAAGCACATTGTCATGGGGATGACAGAAAGGAAATCTGCACGAAGGAAACACATTGTCATGGAGATGACAAAAAGGAGGCTCGACCGAAGAAAGCACATTGGTATGGGGATGACAGAAAGAAAATCTGAACGAAGATAACACATTGTCATAGGGATGACAGAAAGAAAATTCCACCGTAGAAAGCACATTGTCATGGGGATGACAGAAAGGAAACCTGCACGAAGGAAACACATTGTCATGGAGATAACAGAAAGGAGACTTGGCCGAAGAAAGCACATTGTCATGGGGATGACAGAAAGATGACCGAGGCTAACACATTGTCATGGGGATAACAGAAAGAAAACCTGGCTGAGGAAACGCATTGTCAAAGGGGTTTGACGGAAAGAAAGCTGAAAAGGGAACACGTCGTTAATAGGGTTTGACAGAAAGAAAATCTGACCAAAATGTCGTCATCAAGGGATTGATGGACAAAGACTGGTTGAGGGTAAGATCGACGTATGACCTACGACCCAAAAGAAAGGTAAGAAGAGGGGTTAATTGTAATGTCTGCTGGGGATATGTCACCGTCTTGATTGGAATTTGATTCGGGCTTTCTAGCAAGGTACCAAATCTGGCTTATGCTTCGCATGCATATGTTTGAATTTCTTTCTATGGCGTAATGCTCCATACGAAATGGAAATGCTACGCGTTTTGAGGATGCAATGTAAACATGCTTACTATATGCAAAAGGACCACTCCAGCAAAATAAATGCTGAAGAAAAGAGGCCAACTCCGCTGGGGATGACACACTGAACTGTCTCCGACGTCACAAACCCTGCTGAGGAAGTCACACTGGATGGCCTTCCTGATATAACTACTGCTGAAGATGAGCCCAAAGAGAACTGCTACAGAAAAGGCGCCAATAACCATTGGACTTGGAATCTGCCGGGGATGTCAACCACTGTTGATCAAACCGTTGAGATGACTAGCACCAAACACTGTTTGGGGAATGAACTCAATAACACCGAACCTGCCAGAGAATATCATTGAACTTAGTCTGTAGTCGGGGAAACACCCTTAACCTACTGGGGAATACCAGCCATCACCAACAACTCTGCTCGGGGAATGACGGTTGATGATATCCACTCTGCTAGGGGCCAACATTGAGCTTACTCCTCTGCTTACTTTCTACCCTTACTCTGCTGGGGAGAGGAACTCTATTGGGGACGTCACGTGTCGACCATCAACATGAACCCTGCAGATGTGATATGACCAAAAGATGCCCTGATACAGCATAGCCCATAAAGGAACCTGTCTTCGAGAGGCCTCATGAAGATCTTATATATCTTGCCCCATGATCTTGATTAACCGCTCTCCTGAGAAAAACCCTTTTGCTTTTGGGGTGACCTGCCCCAGCCTTGAAGTGATTTTGCCCTTGACTGGCTGATCTGTGAAGGAGTACCTCTGACTGACTGACCTTTGAGAGATTTGTCGAATCTCGACCTGATTGCCCCAGATTGGCTGAATCTTGGAATGAATCGCCCATTTGATATGACTATTTGATGGCTTGCCCCTGCTCAACGGAGTACTTAGGCACTCTGTACTTATATCGATCAATCTTTTCATTGCAGAAACTTCCCTGATCAAGCACTTACTTGCAAGTAAAACAATTTGTTTTGAAAATGACAATTTTAATGCAATGCATATGACAGTTTTGAAATCCAAGTCTGTTCACTGGAAAAAGTTGTGAGATATATTGAATGAATCACTAATCAAAGTGTCGCTAATACCAACATGAATGGTAAGAAGATCCTTTTAGGAGTCAGGTTCGACGCGATCTTTACCGAAGTATGCTTTCAAAACAACCTTGCTTCAATTAGGCCTTTTAAAGGTTGTAACGTGGCTTGGTTCACGGTTTGAGAAAGAAAGGATATAAGGCTCAAAGTTTTGTTTTAACCCCCCCATTCTCCTTGATGTTCTCTAGTCCTACGTTCAGGTAACTCGACATAATCGCTCACCTTTCACAAGGTTAATGAATAGTATGAAGATAGGAAGAACCCACACGGTCTTTGGAGTGACAGCCACCCCTTTTGCCTTTGGTGTCTGTAAACATACGACTTGTTCTTTATTTGAGGATTTTTCTTTTTCCATTTTTATTCTTTTGCTTTTCCCTGATTTTGCCTGGACTAACTCTTTTGAATTTTTCGATTTCGAAGTCCAGCGGGATGCCCTAACTTTTGCCTAAGCCATTTGTTTTCAAGTTTTGACTTAGCGGACTTTCTTTTTCTTTTGATTCTTTTTCTCTTTTTTTTTTGAACAAATTGTGTGACACTGGCTTGTCTGACTTGTTTGAAAGGGATGTGACTGCCTCACCCTTCGGTTGGTGAGGGATAACTATAGATCTGATCCTCGACTTGAACGCTCGGTCAAATTAATTGACACCTACCCTGCCCCAGGTTAAGATTGAGGGTTTTTTCGTTTTCAAAAAGAAACTCCTACTTCTAGGCTCAAAGGGGTTGACAAGGGATTATCTTCCTTATATCTCCGGTGTTTAGGGATTTGAAGCAATGCCTGTACATCATCAGCAAGGTTTTGTCCCAAAAGCATACCATCAGAAGTTCTGCGCCTTTGAATTTCATCATCCTCCCTATGATCCTGCTTAAACAAGTGTTAGATACCAATAAAGAAAATATGAGTGACCACAGATGGATTTAATCAAAACATGCATATTCATTTCGTTATCATTATCAACTGAAAACAGACGAGTTTTACAAATGAGTTTGCACATTAATAGAAAAGAAACTACAAATGACATGATCTAAAAGATAGTCAGCTCCGGGGAACTGGGCTTTCCAATCTTGACTTGCTAGCCATCTTCAGAATTGCTCGTCAAAGTTAGTCTGATAATCATTTGTACCACTGCTCTCGGTGACTTCTTCCATAACCTAAACTGATGAACCCACATGACTGGATGAAGGAGAATTGTTGATCTGAATACCCTGAGGTGTGAATGATAACATATTGGAATCAAGCAGAGTCTGAATCTTGCTCCTAAGCACCTTACAGTCTTCAGTTGAATGCCCCTGTGCCCCAGCATGGTAATCACAATGGGCGTTGACATCAAAACCTAGTGGATACGGAAAAGGCACTGGCTTCAATTCCTTCGGCACTATAAGTCCACCTCTGATTAAATCTGGCAACATCTGACTGAACGACATTGGCAACTAAGTGAAATGCCTCTCTGGTTTCCTAGGTCTTTGTCAGGCGTGCTGACGCGGTTGACGGCGGTATGACCGTTGATTTTTAGGGGATCCCTGATACGAAAACCCAGAAGATTGTTGACTCTAAACCGTTGAAACACCTGAATACTGAGGATGAGGTGGGGGATATTCTTGGACGGAATTACCTTCTTCCACCCATTCTTCTTGAGAACTGACAACTGATCCACTTTCACTAGCCAGGAAGTTCGAGGCGCTTTGGATTTTTCCCCTCTTGATATCGAACTCAATGTGTTCTCCAAGTATTACCAAGTCAGAGAATTTTAATATAGTAAACAACTTATTGAAGTACGGTCCTTGCAAAGTATCCTTGAACATATTAACCAATTCTCTTTCCAAAAGTGGTGGTTGAACGCGAGCAGCTAACTCTCTCCATCTCTGAGCATACTCTCTGAATGATTCGTTATCCGCTTTAGATAAACCTTGCAACTGCAGGCGGCTAGGAGCCATGTCAAGATTATAACTGTACTGCTTTACAAAGGCATTGGCTAGATCTGACCATGATCGGATGCTGCCACTTTCCAACTGCATATACCAACTCAAAGATGCCTCACTCAGACTGTCCTGGAAACAGTGAATCATAAGCTCGTCATTATAGACATGTGAGGTCATTCTTCGGCTAAACATCACCAAATGTAGCTTCGGATAGCTATCCCCTTTGTATTTCTCAAAATTCGGCATCTCAAATTTCGGAGGTAACACAAGGCCGGGCACCAAACACATGCTCGCAGCATTCAGATCAAGAGTATCACGCTTCACTAGGGCAACCAGCTTCTCTTCCAACACACGACATCTTTCATCAAACTGAATAGTTCGTGGGTCCTTAGGCTTCGCCTTTGGAATTACCCCTTGGAAATTTGGCACAGAGAAGGCAAAGCGCTGATAGTCTGTGGCATCAAGAGAAGAAGAATGTCCATCTCGGGCGATGGTATGCTCGTGTATATTATGATTCTCAACAGGGACTTGCACAGGCTGAGCTTGAGTAACATTGTTCACTGGAGGTGGAATGCCATTCCTAGTAACTGAAGTCCTCTGAACATTGGCCTCTCCCCTATTCATGGCTGTCATAGCTTCCACAAGTTGATCCAACTGACTCTTCATCAATTCAACATCGGCCCTAGTTACAAACTGATTTTGTTTCCCTGAATTCATGATGATATCCCCCAAAGCTGAATCAAGTCCGATGAGAAAGTCTAGAAATCAACTGCGGTTTAGACAAAGGATTGATGAGCTCTCTGATCCGGCCGGAGACAGATATGCAAAAATGATGCAAGATGCAAATGCAATGCAAAATGATTATGAATATGCAAATGCAAACAAACATGTTTAAAAATTCGCAAGGCGATCCACCCCTTGATTCCAGTTTAACAATAAGATAGAACGGGACTTCTGCTCATATATTAAGAAAACCAGAGGAAAACCAGATGTCAACGATCACAGCTCGAGATAATAAGTCTGAACATAATAATCGTAGATCCCAACCAACATGCCTGGCGGTGGTCTAAATACAATAGAGAGAAAGAGAACTACGGCATGTCATCACAGTCCACAAGTACGGATTCCCCAGGTTCTGCCATAGAAACAATCTTGTGAACATGATCCAGAATAAGTGACGGGAACTTGTATCCTATGATATTCTTTTTCTTCTCAGTACTCATCCTTGATAGTCTTCGGAAACCAGAATAAAGGTTAGGATGCAACCCTGCAAATGAATAAACATGTTAGGATGCAAAATGATGATGCAAATGCACACATGGGATCAAGGCAACACTGCTGGATGTGCTGTTCTGTTAGCTGAACGAGAACCACAACCCAGAAAACCAGAATTCCAAAATACCGAACCAATGAGATAACCAGGAACCCAGATAATCAAACACTGACGAGAAATCCAAAAAACCGGGTAGGTTGGAAGTTTCGGTTACCTGCAAACCTGCAAACACCCATCCCCTCTCACGTATGGGTACTAGGATGTTCAGTATCCCGGGCTCTCAGGTCGAGAAATGATGATACGTTCACCATTTTTGGTTTGGCATCATCATCAATCGAGGAGGCCTCAACTGATTCTCCAAAGCGGAAGGTCCTCAGCTTTGGCACTGAGGTCGAGACACAATAGTACATTCATCCCTCGGGGTACAGTACTATCGTCAATCGAGGAGTGCCTCCACTGATTCTCTTCAAAAGATAGGGGCCATCCTATGCGAGTTCCAAAGTGGGCCCTCGGATGCGAATGGGTTTGCCACAGGATATGGTCTGCCACTGTCACCACTAAAGAGGGATGTTTCCACTAAGGTCCTCGATGATCGGTCACCAGAGTCGACAGCTCTCTAGATCAACAACCCAACATGCACAAGACACACACGTTAGAATGCGTCCCAAGATAGCCTCGTCTGGTTGTGAATTTCGTGAACACACAAACGTACCAAGCGGTCACGTAGGTCCCACTACTTTCCACTCTAGTCCTAGGGTGTACTCAAGCCTGGGTATTAGGCTTATCTCTCAGAGCAACCCAACCTGCAAAACAGAAACAGCCAGCACAACACAGCAGTATCTAGTATGACAGTAATAACAATGAAATGCAATGCAGAAAATGCGGTAAAAATAAAATACAACAAATAAAGCAAACAAAAACAAAAACCCTCAAAGAGAACAAAGACAAGCAAGCGCTAGGATTGACTCGCTTAGGGATGGACCAGCATAGGTCAACCAGGTCCCCAGCAGAGTCGCCAGCTGTCGCTCCCAGGATTTTCATCCAGGTACAAACGTGAGAGTGGCGCAGAAAAACAGAGTCGCCAGCCGTGTAAATTTATCCTAAGAGAGGGAAAGGGAACACCGCATAAACCTGAGGAAGAGGGAAAGGAATGGTCATTACAACCATAGCCTGGGTTCGGGAGTCGGTTACGCGAGGGGAAGGTGTTGGCACCCCACGCGTCCATCGTACTCGATGGGATCCACGCTTGTTGTCTATTCTAAGGGTGAGTTATCCTATCATCTATGGCTGTACTGACACGAGGAAGGGAAAGACAAAGACAGACTCGGTAGGACGTCGACGTCCTAGGCCTACGTACCCCCTTTGTGCAATGGGGAATTCAGAGGTAACGTAGTTCGGACCAAGTTCTTTTTGTGTTTTTTATGAGCGACGTTAAGTTCGCGTCCGGCAGTTAGGGTCGATGCCTGTTTGCGACTCAGATGGAAAGTAGCGTGCCCTTTCTGAAAATATCCTTTAGTTTGACGATCCCGAAGGACAAAAAGTTTTGAAGTTAGTTTGTATTTTTTAGGACAGAAGTGGCTTAAGTTAGTTCCTAGGTTGCATTGCACCAAAGTCAAGGGCACAGGGGCAAATACTTAACGTATCGTCCCAAGACAGGACGCTCGCTAAGCACTCTAGAAAGATGAGAGGAAGCCCCTCATTTCTCATTCCCCACGCTTAAGGCCCGTGCGCAATACAATTTATCCTTATTAAGTATTTTCAAGAAGTTTGAGATGAGAAGAGAGAAGACACAAAGGAAACTCTAAAGGGAAACTAAGAGTCCTAATGTTATCATGCATGGGTGACCTACGGTTTGTGAGGTTTGATGACAACCTAAGCCTAAAGAAAAGAAAAAAAATGAGAGAAGGAAAGAGTAAGGGTGAATATGGATGATTATCCACACCCTCAAAGAACTTACCTCAGCCCCTGCACGAAAGGTTAGTACGAAACAGACATAAGTAACAGAAATGAGATAAATGAAACCCAAGCAATGACATATGATAGTGATTAAATGACCTATAATAATCCAAACATGAATTAAGAAGTCGAGGAAGCAATCCCAAACAATGGCACAAGTACCTTTTCAAACAAAGACTCAGGCATGATCAGAAATATGCATACAAGAAAGCCTCAAACAAAGAGCAATCACATAATTAGAGAAACAACTCCTAAAATTGCCAAAATAATCATCAACATGGCTCAATCAAAGACAAACAACATATCAAAAACTCCTGCAAAAATTCAAGATGTTAGCCACTTAAACAATTATGCAAAGCTCAGATGAGAAGTGCGGTTCAATGCGCCAAAAAGGAAGATTAAAATGCAATGTGAAATAGTTTTAAAAATGATGGAAAAATATTTTAATGTATCTCAGAATGTTATCTAACAAATGCAAAAAGAATGGATTGAAAATGTTTTATGGATGCAGAGAAATAAAATAAACAAATTTAGTTATGCATGATATGAGTAATGCAAAAAGCAAATAAACAAATATTTAATTTAGATGATAAAAATAAAATAAAATAATAAAATTAAATTAAAACGCGTGGCAGCATATGGGCCACACGATCAAAGTCACGGACGGTGGGGATTTCATCTTCCTCACCCAAACCCTAATCTCGCCGGAACCCTCACCAGTCGCCGGAGCTAGGGCTCCGGTCACCACTTCCGGCCACCTGCAACAACAAATTCACCAGAACACGCACACAAATACACCATTCTGACCAGAATTCCACGAGGATTAATAATATGTCATCAAAAGTCACAAATAACCAACACATAAGGCAACACGAATGAAAAAAGGTTAGGTCCAAAACTTTGAAACTCACGATACAACCATGCCATGCGTCCAAACTCAAAGCAAAACACATCAGAATCATCAATACACACCACAGATCATCATGCATGTCAAAAAATAGAGTTTTAGGATCATGGAAAGTGTTACCAACCTGAGATCACGCAACCTTTGCCCTTGCTATTAGCCTCTAATGATGGTTGCTTCGTGCTCTATGGACTCCAAGGATCAAGACTGTGAAGAAATTTTGTGAAAAGCTCTAAGGGATTGTGAGATTCGAATGATTGAAACTTTTAGGGTTCAAACTTTGTTCTCCTCAAAATCACGTGTCCTCCAATGAGTGTATGAGTTTTTGGTTTTTTGATCTTGTGAGAGTTGAGAGAAAAATTTGAGAGAGTTTTTGGTGTTTGTGAGAATGAGTGAAGTTATGGGAAATGAGAGAGAGTTTTGAATATATAGTGGAGTCTAAAATGAAGGGCAAAAGATAGAATTTTGACTTAAGTGAAAATAACACCGTCTTCGGCAAGAAATTTCGACTCCGAGCCTTCCACAACATCGTCCGCCTCTGAATCACGGTTGCAACGCAAAAAGAACGGACGTCATACGATCAAAATCGGGTGCGATCGATATGTTTACGCTGCAAGACGTCACTGAATAAGTTGTTTTTTCCAGCTTATTTGGTGTCCGCTACTCGAAAACGTGATGAGGTCAACCTCTTCGGAGCATAATCTCGACTCGACTTTGTCAGCAAAGTTGTAGGTCTATGAGTCAGTGACTCATGTTAAAAGATGAGTGCGATCGGACAAAAAGCGAGTGAGATATGAATTTTCCCGTGAAACTACTTTCAGCCTTTTTCTTCGGTTCAGCACTTTCGTTTTGCGAAATAAACTAAAACGATGATCTTTGGAGCATCGTTCGAACTCGAGCTTGTCTTCAATCTTAAAGAGCACAAAATTTGTGAACCGTAGCTTCGAGAACGGACACAATCCGATAAAAATTGACCGAGTTATGAATTTTACAAAATCTGACAGACAGTGCACTCATCAAAGAACCCCACTGGTAATTCACATTTTCGGGGTCCTTCCGCTCAGACCTAACCCAAACTGAATTCACGCCACGAAGATAACATCTAAACGGAATTTTAGGCACCGGAACGACATCAATCCGATAAACGAGCTGAGAGTTATGAATTTTTTAGTGTCCGAAATACACCGGTTCAGCACTATTTTTCACTGTTTTTTGCACTGTATCGACTCTGAAAACTCGCGTGTTCAGAGATCTTCCTCAAAGAATCAGCCCTCGGTCCAAACACAAAAGTTGCAGATAATTTCAATATGGAACTTTTTGGCATAGGAATAGCTCAGAAATGATGATCCAACCAGAAGTTAAGCCCTTTTGAATACCGCTGACGCAATTATCCAGCAAAACCGAAATTCCAGAAACAAAGAATTCCCACCACTTTCCTTGATGAATTGACTTCCGAGCCGAACATAAAGGTTGTAGAGAATACCAAGACGGTTCTAACTGTTGAATATCCAGCCAAAACGAGTTACAAAGAAAGAGCTATGAATTTTGCAAATTTGCACAGCAAACTGATTTTCTGCTCAAACTGTTCTGAATCGGCTGAAAACTTCAACTTCCTCTGAGATTCTTGACATGAAAAATTATGTTTGATAAGAGCTTTTCTGACCCGTTGATTACGTAACCCGGAGAAATACTTTACGCCTATGTCGATTGACGAAATAAACGTCTGTTGCAACCTGACGATGCTTGAACAGAGAACCTTGATCCCATAACCACATAGCCAAATGATATGCACGTATGATAATGCAAAATGAAATGAAACATAAGCCAGTTAGTACTAAAGTAAAGAGGGCAAATTTTTGGGTGCTACAGCTGCCCCTATTCAATCTTCTTGGACCTGAAAGGATGATAGCAACGACTTTCAGACATTCACGGTAGAAGGTGATTGAATACAAAAAGAACCACGAAATTTGCAAATTGTGGGGAGAAAAGATGATTGGAGCCCAGCCACACCTCGTCAATAAGATTTGACAGAAAGACAACATACCCAAGAAAGAAAAGTGAACCCCAAAGAATTGACGGAGAGAAAACATGAAACCCATGAAACACCTCGTCAAAGGGTTGACGGGAAGAAAAGATACCTAACGGACCACATCATCAAAGAATTGACGGAAAGAAAATTTGAACGAACATAACACATTGTCATAGGGATGACAGAAAGAAGATGAACCCCAAGGAACATCTCGTCAAAGGGTTGACGGTAAGACAATCTGACCGAAGAGAACACATCGTCATAGGGATGACCGAAAGAAAATTCTACCGTAGGAACACATCGTCATAGGGATGACAGAAAAAAGACCTGAACGAATGAGACACATTGTCATAGGGATGACAGAAAGAAAATCTGAACGAAGATAACACATTGTCATAGGGATGACAGAAAGAAAGTTCTACCGTAGAAAGCACATTGTCATGGGGATGACAGAAAGGAAATCTGCACGAAGGAAACACATTGTCATGGAGATGACAGAAAGGAGGCTCGACCGAAGAAAGCACATTGTCATGGGGATGATAGAAAGAAAATCTGAACGAAGATAACACATTGTCATAGGGATGACAGAAAGAAAATTCCACCGTAGAACGCACATTGTCATGGGGATGACAGAAAGGAAACCTGCACGAAGGAAACACATTGTCATGGAGATAATAGAAAGGAGACTCGGCCGAAGAAAGCACATTGTCATGGGGATGACAGAAAGATGACCGAGGCTAACACATTGTCATGGGGATAACAGAAAGAAAACCTGGCTGAGGAAATGCATCGTTAAAGGGGTTTGACGGAAAGAAAGCTGAAAAGGGAACACGTCGTCAATAGGGTTTGACGGAAAGAAAATCTGACCAAAATGTCGTCATCAAGGGGTTGATGGACAAAGACTGGTTAAGGGTAAGATCGACGTATGACCTACGACCCAAAAGAAAGGTAATAAGAGGGGTTAATTGTAATGTCTGCTGGGGATATGTCACCGTCTTGATTGGAATTTGATTCGGGCTTTCGTGCAAGGTACCAAATCTGGCTTATGCTTCACATGCATATGTTTGAATTTCTTTCTATGGCGTAATGCTCCATACGAAATGGAAATGCTACACGTTTTGAGGATGCAATGTAAACATGCTTACTATATACAAAAGGACCACTCCAGCAAAATAAATGCTGAAGAAAAGAGGCCAACTCCGCTGGGGATGACACACTGAACTGTCTCCGACGTCACAAACCCTGCTGAGGAAGTCACACTGAACGGCCTTCCTGATATAACTACTGCTGAAGATGAGCCCAAAGAGAACTGCTACAGAAAAGGCGCCAATAACCATTGGACTTGGAATCTGCCGGGGATGTCAACCACTGTTGATCAAACCGTTGAGATGACTAGCACCAAACACTGTTTGGGGAATGAATTCAATAACACCGAACCTGCCAGAGAATATCATTGAACTTAGCCTGTAGTCGGGGAAACACCCTTAACCTACTGGGGAATACCAGCCATCACCAACAACTCTGCTCGGGGAACGACGGTTGATGATATCCACTCTGCTAGGGGCCAACATTGAGCTTACTCCTCTGCTTACTTTCTACCCTTACTCTGCTGGGGAGAGAAACTCTACTGGGGACGTCATGTGTCGACCATCAACATGAACCCTGCAGATGTGATATGACCAAAAGATGCCCTGATACAGCATAGCCCATAAAGGAACCTGTCTTCGAGAGGCCTCATAAAGATCTTATATATCTTGCCCCATGATCTTGATTAACCACTCTCCTGAGAAAAACCCTTTTGCTTTTGGGGTGACCTGCCCCAGCCTTGAAGTGATTTTGCCCTTGACTGGCTGATCTGTGAAGGAGTACATCTGACTGACTGACCTTTGAGAGATTTGTCGAATCTCGACCTGATTGCCCCAGATTGGCTGAATCTTGGAATGAATCGCCCATTTGATATGACTATTTGATGGCTTGCCCCTGCTCAACGGATTACTTAGGCACTCTGTACTTATATCGATCAATCTTTTCATTGCAGAAACTTCCCTGATCAAGCACTTACTTGCAAGTAAAACAATTTGTTTTGAAAATGACAATTTTAATGCAATGCATATGACAGTTTTGAAATCCAAGTCTATTCACTGGAAAAAGCTGTGAGATATAGTGAATGAATCACTAATAAAAGTGTCGCAAATACCAACATGAATGGTAAGAAGATCCTTTTAGGAGTCAGGTTCGACGCGATCTTTACCGAAGTATGCTTTCGAAACAACCTTGCTTCAATTAGGTCTTTTAAAGGTTGTAACGTGGCTTGGTTCACGGTTTGAGAAAGAAAGGATATAAGGCTCAAAGTTTTGTTTTAACCCCCCCATTCTCCTTGATGTTCTCTAGTCCTACGTTCAGCTAACTCGACATAATCGCTCACCTTTCACAAGGTTAATGAATAGTATGAAGATAGGAAGAACCCACACGGTCTTTGGAGTGACAGCCACCCCTTTTGCCTTTGGTGTCTGTAAACATACGACTTGTTCTTTATTTGAGGATTTTTCTTTTTCCATTTTTATTCTTTTGCTTTTCCCTGATTTTGCCTGGACTAACTCTTTTGAATTTTTCGATTTCGAAGTCCAGCGGGATGCCCTAACTTTTGCCTAAGCCATTTGTTTTCAAGTTTTGACTTAGCGGGCTTTCTTTTTCTTTTGATTCTTTTTCTCTTTTTTTTTTGAACAAATTGTGTGACACTGGCTTGTCTGACTTGTTTGAAAGGGATGTGACTGCCTCACTCTTCGGTTGGTGAGGGATAACCATAGATTTGATCCTCGACTTGAACGCTCGGTCAAATTAATTGACACCTACCCTGCCCCAGGTTAAGATTGAGGGTTTTTTCGTTTTCAGAAAGAAACTCCTACTTCTAGGCTCAAAGGGGTTGACAAGGGATTATCTTCCTTATATCTCCGGTGTTTAGGGATTTGAAGCAATGCCTGTACATCATCAGCAAGGTTTTGTCCCAAAAGCATACCATCAGAAGTTCTGCGCCTTTGAATTTCATCATCCTCCCTAGGATCCTGCTTAAACAAGTGTTAGATACCAATAAAGAAAATATGAGTGACCACAGATGGATTTAATCAAAACATGCATATTCATTTCGTTATCATTATCAACTGAAAACAGACGAGTTTTACAAATGAGTTTGCACATTAATAGAAAAGAAACTACAAATGACATGATCTAAAAGATAGTCAGCTCCGGGGAACTGGGCTTTCCAATCTTGACTTGCTAGCCATCTTCAGAATTGCTCGTCAAAGTTAGTCTGATAATCATTTGTACCACTGCTCTCGGTGACTTCTTCCATAACCTGAACTGATGAACCCACATGACTGGATGAAGGAGAATTGTTGATCTGAATACCCTGAGGTGTGAATGAGAACATATTGGAATCAAGCAGAGTCTGAATCTTGCTCCTAAGCACCTTACAGTCTTCAGTTGAATGCCCCTGTGCCCCAGCATGGTAATCACAATGGGCATTGACATCAAAACCTGGTGGATACGGAAAAGGCACTGGCTTCAATTCCTTCGGCACTATAAGTCCACCTCTGATTAAATCTGGCAACATCTGACTGAACGATATTGGCAACTGAGTGAAATGCCTCTCTGGCTTCCTAGGTCTTTGTCGGGCGTGCTGACGCGGCTGACGGCGGTATGATCGTTGATTCTTAGGGGATCCCTGATACGAAAACCCAGAAGATTGTTGACTCTGAACCGTTGAAACACCTGAATACTGAGGATGAGGTGGGGGATATTCTTGGACGGAATTACCTTGTTCCACCCATTCTTCTTGAGAACTGACAACTGATCCACTTTCACTAGCCGGGAAGTTCGAGGCGCTTTGGATTTTTCCCCTCTTGATATCGAACTCAATGTGTTCTCCAAGTATTACCAAGTCAGAGAATTTTAATATAGTAATCAACTTATTGAAGTACGGTCCTTGCAAAGTATCCTTGAACATATTAACCAATTCTCTTTCCAAAAGTGGTGGTTGAACGCGAGCAGCTAACTCTCTCCATCTCTGAGCATACTTTCTGAATGATTCGTTATCCGCTTTAGATAAACCTTGCAACTGCAGGCGGCTAGGAGCCATGTCAAGATTATAATTGTACTGCTTTACAAAGGCATTGGCTAGATCTGACCATGATCGGATGCTACCACTTTCCAACTGCATATACCAACTCAAAGATGCCCCACTCAGACTGTCCTGGAAATAGTGAATCATAAGCTCGTCATTATATACATGTGAGGTCATTCTTCGGCTAAACATCACCAAATGTAGCTTCGGACAGCTATCCCCTTTGTATTTCTCAAAATTTGGCATCTCAAATTTCAGAGGTAACACAAGGCCGGGCACCAAACACATGATCGCAGAATTCAGATCAAGAGTATCACGCTTCACTAGGGTATCCAACTTCTCTTCCAACACACGACATCTTTCATCAAACTGAACAGTCCGTGGGTCCTTAGGCTTCGCCTTTGGAATTACCCCTTGGAAATTTGGCACAGAGAAGGCAAAGCGCTGATAGTCTGTGGCATCAAGAGAAGAAGAATGTCCATCTCGGGCGATGGTACGCTCGTGTATAATATGATTCTCAACAAGGACTTGCACAGGCTGAGCTTGAGTAACATTGTTCACTGGAGGTGGAATGCCATTCCCAATAACTGGAGTCCTCTGAACATTGGCCTCTCCACTATTCATGGCTGTCATAGCTTCCACAAGTTGATCCAACTGACTCTTCGTCAATTCAACATCGACCCTAGTTAGAAACTAATTTTGTTCCCCTGAATTCATGATGATCTCCCCCAAAGCTGAATCAAGTCCGATGAGAAAGTCTAGAAATCAACTGCGATTTAGACAAAGGATTGATGAGCTCTCTGATCCGGCCGGAGACAGATATGCAAAAATGATGCAAGATGCAAATGCAATGCAAAATGATTATGAATATGCAAATGCAAACAAACATGTTTAAAAATTCGCAGGGCGATCCACCCCTTGATTCCAGTTTAACAATAAGATAGAACGGGACTTCTGCTCATATATTAAGAAAACCAGAGGAAAACCAGATGTCAACGATCACAGCTCGAGATAATAAGTCTGAACATAATAATCGTAGATCCCAACCAACATGCCTGGCGGTGGTCCAAATACAATAGAGAGAAAGAGAACTACGGCATGTCATCATAGTCCACAAGTGCGGATTCCCCAGGTTCTGCCATAGAAACAATCTTGTGAACATGATTCAGAATAAGTGACGGGAACTTGTATCCTATGATATTCTTTTTCTTCTCAGTACTCATCCTTGATAGTCTTCGGAAACCAGAATCAAGGTTAGGATGCAACCCTGCAAATGAATAAACATGTTAGGATGCAAAATGATGATGCAAATGCACACATGGGATCAAGGCAACACTGCTGGATGTGCTGTTCTGTTAGCTGAACGAGAACCACAACCCAGAAAACCAGAATTCCAAAATACCGAACCACTGAGATAACCAGGAACCCAGATAATCAAACACTGACGAGAAATCCAGAAAACCGGGTAGGTTGAAAGTTTCGGTTACCTGCAAACCTGCAAACACCCATCCCCTCTCACGTATGGGTACTAGGATGTTTAGTATCCCGGGCTCTCAGGTCGAGAAATGATGATACGTTCACCATTTCTGGTTTGGCATCATCATCAATCGAGGAGGCCTCAACTGATTTTCCAAAGTGGAAGGTCCTCAGCTTTGGCACTGAGGTCGAGAAACAATAGTACATTCATCCCTCGGGGTACAGTACTATCGTCAATCGAGTAGTGCCTCCACTGATTCTCTTCAAAAGATAGGGGCCATCCTATGCGAGTTCCAAAGTGGGCCCTCGGATGCGAATGGGTTTGCCACAGGATATGGTCTGCCACTGTCACCACTAAAGAGGGATGTTTCCACTAAGGTCCTCGATGATCGGTCACTAGAGTCGACAGCTCTCTAGATCAACACCCCAACATGCGCAAGACACACACGTTAGAATGCGTCCCAAGATAACCTCGTCTGGTTGTGAATTTCGTGAACACACAAACGTACCAAGCGGGCACGTAGGTCCCACTACTTTCCACTCTAGTCCTAGGGTGTACTCAAGCCTGGGTATTGGGCTTATCTCTCAGAACAACCCAACCTGCAAAACAGAAACAGCCAGCACAACACAGCAGTATCTAGTATGACAGTAATAACAATGAAATGCAATGCAGAAAATGCGGTAAAAATAAAATACAACAAATAAAGCAAACAAAAACAAAAACCCTCAAAGAGAATAAAGACAAGCAAGCGCTAGGATTGACTCGCTTAGGGATGGACCAGCATAGGTCAACCAGGTCCCCATCAGAGTCGGCAGCTGTCGCTCTCAGGATTTTCATCCAGGTACAAACGCGAGAGTGACGCGGAAAAACAGAGTCGCCAGCCTTGTAAATTTATCCCAAGAGAGGGAAAGGGAACACCGCATAAACCCGAGGAAGAGGGAAAGGAATGGTCATCGCAACCATAGCCTGGGTTCGGGAGTCGGTTACGCGAGGGGAAGGTGTTAGCACCCCACGCGTCCATCGTACTCGATGGGATCCACGCTTGTTGTCTATTCTAAGGGTGAGTTATCCTATCATCTATGGCTGTACTGACACGAGGAAGGGAAAGACAAAGACAGACTCGGTAGGACGTCGACGTCCTAGGCCTACGTACCCCCTTTGTGCAATGGGGAATTCAGAGTCAACGTAGTTCGGACCAAGTTCTTTTTGTGTTTTTTATGAGCGACGTTAAGTTTGCGTCCGGCAGTTAGGGTCGATGCCTGTTTGTGACTCAGATGGAAAGTAACGTGCCCTTTCTGAAAATATCCTTTAGTTTGACGATCCCGAAGGACAAAAAGTTTTGAAGTTAGTTTGTATTTTTTAGGACAGAAGTGGCTTAAGTTAGTTCCTAGGTTGCATTGCACCAAAGTCTAGGGCACAGGGGCGAATACTTAACGCATCGTCCCAAGACAGGACGCTCGCTAAGCACTCTAGAAAGATGAGAGGAAGCCCCTCATTTCTCATTCCCCACCCTTAAGGCCCGTGCGCAATACAATTTATCCTTATTAAGTATTTTCAAGAAGTTTGAGATGAGAAGAGAGAAGACACAAAGGAAACTCTAAAGGGAAACTAAGAGTCCTAATGTTATCATGCATGGGTGACCTACGGTTTGTGAGGTTTGACGACAACCTAAGCCTAAAGAAAATAAAAAAATGAGAGAAGGAAAGAGTAAGGGTGAATATGGATGATTATCCACACCCTCAAAGAACTTACCTCAGCCCCTGCACGAAAGGTTAGTACGAAACAAACATAAGTAACAGAAATGAGATAAATGAAACCCAAGCAATGACATATGATAGTGATTAAATGACCTATAACAATCCAAACATGAATTAAGAAGTCAAGGAAGCAATCCCAAACAATGGCACAAGTGCCTTTTCAAACAAAGACTCAGGCATGATCAGAAATATGCATACAAGAAAGCCTCAAACCAAGAGCAATCACATAATTAGAGAAACAACTCCTAAAATTGCCAAAATAATCATCAACATGGCTCAATCAAAGACAAACAACATATCAAAAACTAATGCAAAAATTCAAGACGTTAACCACTTAAACAATTATGCAAAGCTCAGATGAGAAGTGCGGTTCAATGCGCCAAAAAGGAAGATTAAAATGCAATGTGAAATAGTTTTAAAAATGATGGAAAAATATTTTAATGTATCTCAGAATGTTATCTAACAAATACAAAAAGAATGGATTGAAAATGTTTTATGGATGCAGAGAAATAAAATAAACAAATTTAGTTATGCATGATATGAGTAATGCAAAAAGCAAATAAACAAATATTTAATTTAGATGATAAAAATAAAATAAAATAATAAAATTAAATTAAAACGCGTGGCAGCATATGGGCCACACGATCAAAGTCACGGACGGTGGGGATTTCATCTTCCTCACCCAAACCCTAATCTCGCCGGAACCCTCACCAGTCGCCGGAGCTAGGGCTCCGGTCACCACTTCCGGCCACCTGCAACAACAAATTCACCAGAACACGCACACGAATACACCATTCTGACCAGAATTCCACGAGGATTAATAATATGTCATCAAAAGTCACAAATAACCAACACATAAGGCAACACGAATGAAAAAAGGTTAGGTCCAAAACTTTGAAACTCACGATACAACCATGCCATGCGTCCAAACTCAAAGCAAAACACATCAGAATCATCAATACACACCACAGATCATCATGCATGTCAAAAAATAGAGTTTTAGGATCATGGAAAGTGTTACCAACCTGAGATCACGCAACCTTTGCCCTTGCTATTAGCCTCTAATGATGGTTGCTTCGTGCTCTATGGACTCCAAGGATCAAGACTGTGAAGAAATTTTGTGAAAAGCTCTAAGGGATTGTGAGATTCGAATGATTGAAACTTTTAGGGTTCAAACTTTGTTCTCCTCAAAATCACGTGTCCTCCAATGAGTGTATGAGTTTTTGGTTTTTTGATCTTGTGAGAGTTGAGAGAAAAATTTGAGAGAGTTTTTGGTGTTTGTGAGAATGAGTGAAGTTATGGGAAATGAGAGAGAGTTTTGAATATATAGTGGAGTCTAAAATGAAGGGCAAAAGATAGAATTTTGACTTAAGTGAAAATAACACCGTCTTCGGCAAGAAATTTTGACTCCGAGCCTTCCACAACATCGTCCGCCTCTGAATCACGGTTGCAACGCAAAAAGAACGGACGTCATACGATCAAAATCGAGTGCGATCGATATGTTTACGCTGCAAGACGTCACTGAATAAGTTGTTTTTTCAGCTTATTTGGTGTCCGCTACTCGAAAACGTGATGAGGTCAACCTCTTCGGAGCATAATCTCGACTCGACTTTGTCAGCAAAGTTGTAGGTCTATGAGTCAGTGACTCATGTTAAAAGATGAGTGCGATCGGACAAAAAGCGAGTGAGATATGAATTTTCCCGTGAAATAACTTTCAGCCTTTTTCTTCGGTTCAGCACTTTCGTTTTGCGAAATAAACTAAAACGATGATCTTTGGAGCATCGTTCGAACTCGAGCTTGTCTTCAATCTTAAAGAGCACAAAATTTGTGAACCGTAGCTTCGAGAACGGATACAATCCGATAAAAATTGACCGAGTTATGAATTTTACAAAATCTGACAGACAGTGCACTCATCAAAGAACCCCACTGGTAATTCACATTTTCGGGGTCCTTCCGCTCAGACCTAACCCAAACTGAATTCACGCCACGAAGATAACATCTAAACGGAATTTTAGGCACCGGAACGACATCAATCCGATAAACGAGCTGAGAGTTATGAATTTTTTAGTGTCCGAAATACACCGGTTCAGCACTATTTTTCACTGTTTTTTGCACTGTATCGACTCTGAAAACTCGCGTGTTCAGAGATCTTCCTCAAAGAATCAGCCCTCGGTCCAAACACAAAAGTTGCAGATAATTTCAATATGGAACTTTTTGGCATAGGAATAGCTCAGAAATGATGATCCAACCAGAAGTTAAGCCCTTTTGAATACCGCTGACGCAATTATCCAGCAAAACCGAAATTCCAGAAACAAAGAATTCCCACCACTTTCCTTGATGAATTGACTTCCGAGCCGAACATAAAGGTTGTAGAGAATACCAAGACGGTTCTAACTGTTGAATATCCAGCCAAAACGAGTTACAAAGAAAGAGCTATGAATTTTGCAAATTTGCACAGCAAACTGATTTTCTGCTCAAACAGTTCTGAATCGGCTGAAAACTTCAACTTCCTCTGAGATTCTTGACATGAAAAATTATGTTTGATAAGAGCTTTTCTGACCCGTTGATTACGTAACCCGGAGAAATACTTTACGCCTATGTCGATTGACGAAATAAACGTCTGTTGCAACCTGACGATGCTTGAACAGAGAACCTTGATCCCATAACCACATAGCCAAATGATATGCATGTATGATAATGCAAAATGAAATGAAACATAAGCCAGTTAGTACTAAAGTAAAGAGGGCAAATTTTTGGGTGCTACAGCTGCCCCTATTCAATCTTCTTGGACCTGAAAGGATGATAGCAACGACTTTCAGACATTCACGGTAGAAGGTGATTGAATACAAAAAGAACCACGAAATTTGCAAATTGTGGGGAGAAAAGATGATTGGAGCCCAGCCACACCTCGTCAATAAGATTTGACAGAAAGACAACATACCCAAGAAAGAAAAGTGAACCCCAAAGAATTGACGGAGAGAAAACATGAAACCCATGAAACACCTCGTCAAAGGGTTGACGGGAAGAAAAGATACCTAACGGACCACATCATCAAAGAATTGACGGAAAGAAAATTTGAACGAACATAACACATTGTCATAGGGATGACAGAAAGAAGATGAACCCCAAGGAACATCTCGTCAAAGGGTTGACGGTAAGACAATCTGACCGAAGAGAACACATCGTCATAGGGATGACCGAAAGAAAATTCTACCGTAGGAACACATCGTCATAGGGATGACAGAAAAAAGACCTGAACGAATGAGACACATTGTCATAGGGATGACAGAAAGAAAATCTGAACGAAGATAACACATTGTCATAGGGATGACAGAAAGAAAGTTCTACCGTAGAAAGCACATTGTCATGGGGATGACAGAAAGGAAATCTGCACGAAGGAAACACATTGTCATGGAGATGACAGAAAGGAGGCTCGACCGAAGAAAGCACATTGTCATGGGGATGATAGAAAGAAAATCTGAACGAAGATAACACATTGTCATAGGGATGACAGAAAGAAAATTCCACCGTAGAACGCACATTGTCATGGGGATGACAGAAAGGAAACCTGCACGAAGGAAACACATTGTCATGGAGATAATGGAAAGGAGACTCGGCCGAAGAAAGCACATTGTCATGGGGATGACAGAAAGATGACCGAGGCTAACACATTGTCATGGGGATAACAGAAAGAAAACCTGGCTGAGGAAATGCATCGTCAAAGGGGTTTGACGGAAAGAAAGCTGAAAAGGGAACACGTCGTCAATAGGGTTTGACGGAAAGAAAATCTGACCAAAATGTCGTCATCAAGGGGTTGATGGACAAAGACTGGTTAAGGGTAAGATCGACGTATGACCTACGACCCAAAAGAAAGGTAAGAAGAGGGGTTAATTGTAATGTCTGCTGGGGATATGTCACCGTCTTGATTGGAATTTGATTCGGTGTTATTGAATTCATTCCCCAAACAGTGTTTGGTGCTAGTCATCTCAACGGTTTGATCAACAGTGGTTGACATCCCCGGCAGACATTACAATTAACCCCTGTGCCCCAGCATGGTAATCACAATGGGCGTTGACATCAAAACCTGGTGGATACGGAAAAGGCACTGGCTTCAATTCCTTCGGCACTATAAGTCCACCTCTGATTAAATCTGGCAACATCTGACTGAACGATATTGGCAACTGAGTGAAATGCCTCTCTGGCTTCCTAGGTCTTTGTCGGGCGTGCTGACGCGGCTGACGGCGGTATGATCGTTGATTCTTAGGGGATCCCTGATACGAAAACCCAGAAGATTGTTGACTCTGAACCGTTGAAACACCTGAATACTGAGGATGAGGTGGGGGATATTCTTGGACGGAATTACCTTGTTCCACCCATTCTTCTTGAGAACTGACAACTGATCCACTTTCACTAGCCGGGAAGTTCGAGGCGCTTTGGATTTTTCCCCTCTTGATATCGAACTCAATGTGTTCTCCAAGTATTACCAAGTCAGAGAATTTTAATATAGTAATCAACTTATTGAAGTACGGTCCTTGCAAAGTATCCTTGAACATATTAACCAATTCTCTTTCCAAAAGTGGTGGTTGAACGCGAGCAGCTAACTCTCTCCATCTCTGAGCATACTTTCTGAATGATTCGTTATCCGCTTTAGATAAACCTTGCAACTGCAGGCGGCTAGGAGCCATGTCAAGATTATAATTGTACTGCTTTACAAAGGCATTGGCTAGATCTGACCATGATCGGATGCTACCACTTTCCAACTGCATATACCAACTCAAAGATGCCCCACTCAGACTGTCCTGGAAATAGTGAATCATAAGCTCGTCATTATATACATGTGAGGTCATTCTTCGGCTAAACATCACCAAATGTAGCTTCGGACAGCTATCCCCTTTGTATTTCTCAAAATTTGGCATCTCAAATTTCAGAGGTAACACAAGGCCGGGCACCAAACACATGATCGCAGCATTCAGATCAAGAGTATCACGCTTCACTAGGGTATCCAACTTCTCTTCCAACACACGACATCTTTCATCAAACTGAACAGTCCGTGGGTCCTTAGGCTTCGCCTTTGGAATTACCCCTTGGAAATTTGGCACAGAGAAGGCAAAGCGCTGATAGTCTGTGGCATCAAGAGAAGAAGAATGTCCATCTCGGGCGATGGTACGCTCGTGTATAATATGATTCTCAACAGGGACTTGCACAGGCTGAGCTTGAGTAACATTGTTCACTGGAGGTGGAATGCCATTCCCAATAACTGGAGTCCTCTGAACATTGGCCTCTCCGCTATTTGTGACGCCCCCAATCTAATACCCCCAATTAGCATGCATTTAAAGCAGTTAAAAGAAAAATTCAAAAATTGATCAGAGTACATTTGAAAACACGGCATAGAAAGGAGACATCCCATCAACGTAACCAAAATATACACATAACATGCAACACCTGCCCATAATGATATGCAACTGTGGGGTAGCAATCATACAGAGGAAACTTCGTTCCTTACACCCACTTTTCAGAAATTAGAAATAAAACGGAAAATCTAAAATCTGATTAACATATACACATATAAACAGTTTGTCATACATCAAGTAGCATATGTACAACCAAAATATAATATATCATCAGATATACAAAACAATAGCACGCGGCCACCCTATCTACCCGGAGTCACATATCAGAGCCGACCGACCAAAATAATGAAGATGCAAAGCTTCACAAAAAGAATACCTCCAGCAAACCTAATCTGCAACGCCTCATAGAGCGTTATAAAACAGCAGAAGGGTGAGAAAAACAACCATAATATAATTGCATAAAATTATATATATTAACACAAAAATACACAAGCAACACATTCTCACCACAAATGCTCAACAGTCGCATATAATATCACACGGTACAATTCTCACTTATCGTATACCACATCACATCAATCATTCACAATACAATCAAACACGTTCCAAGCACAATTACTCATGATTTATGCAATGCACATAGACCGACACAACGACTCTATGCACATGCCATGCGGTACCGACTTCAAATCTTGTAATTCATTAGTCCCCCAGGAACTCTTGGAATCATCGCTCGTTACATAGAGTAACTCCCCGTCGGGCCTACGATGTTCCCCGTCGCTATAAACCAATATTTCAGGGCGAACGACGTTTATGGATTGCTTTCTACCAGTATTTCAGGGCGCACAATCCGATTGCTTTCTACCAGTATTTCAGGGCGCACAATCAATTGGGATTAATCGCTTCTACCAATATTTCATGGCGTAAGACTATAAAACTGATTCATCTATGAATCTTCCCATGCAAGAATACATATCATGATACTTGACACATTAATGACTCATGCCAACATCAAATACTCATGCATCAACAATATTCATGTATTTCAAGTGCACACAAAGTAATGCACACAATTGCCCAAAATGGCCACAAACACCAATATACCACACTTAGCATTTTCTTGCCTCTCGGCCACAAATCGTCATCACAACAGCACATAAGGCATACACATCCAAAGCACAAACATATAACACAATACAAGTCAAATACGCACTATTAAAAACGACAAAAGTCGAGATTCGACACTATTCACATTTTCCGACCAAATTTAATCGGCTAACGATTCTCAAAACCTCATATTCACAAAGTACAGTTCGATACCTTTCCAACGACACCAAGAATGCAAAAATCGGATAATCGGAACCAAAGTTACGGACAAAACCGAAAACACATTTTGAAAAATCACATTTTTGACATTCTCCTGTCCATACGCGTATCACTCATGTCCATACGCGTACGGACAGAACCCATTTCCTTCACAAATTCCTCGTTCCAAAACCCATACGCGTATTGGCCCATGGCTCGCCCATGTTACGCGTAATGCCAAGATTCATACGCGTATTGGCCCAAAAACAAGCCAATGATACGCGTATCGCCTTGGCTCATACGCGTATGGACATGCCCCTTACGCGTATGGCCAGAGCATACCCAGAAAAATTCTGCAGAACAATTTCTGCGTTTTCCAACCCAACATCAACCAATTTCTTCACCTAAAACTCAGAAAAACAGCAATTTGAAGTGTAATAGCATACCACAAACATGTATGAACAATCAACAATGCATTCGACAAGATTTTTACTACAATCAAATTCATTTCTAATCAATTTTTACACAATCTAGGTTTTACTAATATTCTCCAAATCAATCCAAAAACAACAACAAAACACATACATAATCGTATACAATCATAGAATAATCGAGTTTCGCACCCTTACCCGATTAATCGATTCTTAAAACTTGTTCTTGTTGAATTTTTCCCACTTTCTTCTTCTTTCTCTCTTTTCTTCTCTTTCTCTCTTTTCTTCTTCTTTTCTCTTTTCTCTTACTATTTTTCTTTCTATTTTCTAACTTATCAAAAATAAGATGTGAAATGCCCAAAATACCCCTACACTCAATTATCTCGCAAATATTCCCAAAACGCGATAAAATATATTCACGACTAAAAATAACACAATTTCGCACAAAAGCCGAAAACATAATAAAATAATAACAAAATAATCAAAAAGGACTCAACAAACAAAACTGGCAAAACTGGGGCGTTACAATTCTCCCCCACTTAGAAATTTTCGTCCTCGAAAATCTAACCGAGACGAACAACTCCGGACACGACTCTCGCATCCGACGAACAAACCAACATGCCAACAAAAGGCACACCACAAATAACACAACAGACAAACACCTTGCTAACCGTAATTACAACAACACGATACGACGACAACTACAACGACAAGATGCAAAGCCCATACAATGCACTTGACGACCAACTCACAACTCAAGGAAAACCACGATACCAACACACAGGTTCACTCTAGAACCGAAACACAACAAGATCGTTACCCTACCATAGGTAACACTCCCCTAATTCCCCACACAGGAATTAGCTACACACGCTCGAACCATCACCATGGAAACGAGGCAACAACACAACAAGAACATAAAGTTCCACGATACAACATCGTTTAAACAACCTCCACACAACCATACTACAACAATGCTACGATCCACCAATCGAACATATAACCGAAACATCCCTCTACATAGTAGCCCATGGATAACATTTAAACCTTTCACTTATCACTTCCATTTTGAAACGTCCAATGGTCTCATCAATCCTACATATTCCCAATATTCCACTTATGAACTCTTACAAGTCACACACACATATATGAATTGTGCCACATCACGCTTCCGATGCGCACTCTGATTACCCGAAACCATCAAAACTACCAATCTCACGACCAAGGTCTAACTCTTTCTCATAATCACCAAAAATCATTGTTCGCCTTTAATATACCCAACCTCGCACTCTACTGTGTTATCTCACACACCAGACACCAGTCTCTGAACTGCTCAAATAATTCTCATCCATCCGAACAGACATGCATAACAACTTTCGACTTAACTCATCAGGCACGACATTAACCTCACCAATGGGATAATTCCAACTAAAGTCATAACTCATCACAAATTCCAACCATCCTCTCTGTCTCATACCATATTCCTTCTGACCAAACAGGTACTCAATATTCTTGTGATTACTAAACACTTCGAACCCAAAACCCTAAAGATAATACCTCCAAATTTTCCAACACAATACAACCGTAACCAATTCCAAATCCTGAATAGTATAGATCCTTCTATGAATCCTCAAAGGTCGTAAAGTATAAGCCACAAATTTACTTTCTTACACTAACACACTGCCTAAACTTATCAAAACACATCCTCATACCTCACAAACGGTTGAACAGGATCACACAGACTCAAAACTGCAGCCGTAGACAAATTCTACTTCAGCTTTCTAAAACTTTCCTCACAATGAACATCCAAAACAAACGACTCATCCTTGGCAAGCCAACTGAAATAACAGAAGTACGAACTTAGCAATGTCTTCCATAACCTTTTGTAACAACCAACTGAGCCCAAAAGTTTCTAATCTCCTTAACCAACTTCGGAACCTCTCATTGTAAAACCAGATCTACTTCCGATGGATCCATAACAATACCATTACCTGAAATAACATATCCAAGAAGACTAACCTTTTTCCAACCCAAATTCTCACTTGAATTACTTAGCATAAAACTTCGTCTCTTTCCAACACTTGTGATTCAAATCTCAAACACTCTACCTGTTCTTCTTCCGAGTTTATAACAGATTCGAATATCCTCAATTAAAACCACTACAACTTATCCAATTAAATATGGAAGATACGATTCATATACTTCACAAACATTACGGACACATTACTAGCACCAAGCAACATCACCGTACTTTGCAATGTCCAACCAAATTCCAAAAGATATAAATTCTTAAAGCTTTTGCAAAACCTTGCACTGGGTAACTGGCTACTCACACACACAAGCTTAACCGAGTAATTACTAGTCTATTCCGATGATAACAACATAACTAGTCACATCAAATCGATCAAAGCCTTAACTCACACAATTCACCATTCTTATCAAACATTTCAAACAATTGCAATTTCACTAAAACTCAACCAAACCATTCCAATTATCTATTCCCGAAAGTGAACACTTATTCTCAATCGTCACCTTATCCGCTGTTAGTAATCCATACACAATTTCTCCTCTTAACAATCCAAACTCTATAAATCCCAACATGTAGCAACAATCAACCAAAAAGAACTCTTAAATAATACATCCACACTTAAGGTTTTCTCAAAATTTCCATTAATGCTCTAAAATTCCAAAAACTCCAACCCTCTTCGGAACTCTAAGTTTCGCTTCCCATAGTCTCAATACCATTATACTTGTTATTCCATTATATCATCCTTCCTTTTGTTACCGACTATACTAAAGCTCTCCAAGACGACATACTTGGCCTTACCATTCTCCTTTCCAGTAAATCTTCCAACTGCTCTATCAATCCGGGTACTTCTACTGCTAACATCCAATATTCCATCTGGAAATACATCTGAAAATCACGCACAACTGACATCCCATCACTGTGGCCTTTCTGCCAATTTCTTGAACACTATCATCACAGACAAAACAAACATCTTAGTCCCATCTACTAAGAGTTTTCTACTTACTTAGCAGATTTAACCTCAACTATTCACCTTCGTCCAATTTAAGTTCACTTTCTACTCTCTGAGAAACAGCCATTAATAATACCCAATCATTCGCTCTCAATGACTTCCCAACTTAACCAACATACCAAAACCTCTAATCCGCCTCACCTTCAGATATAAGAATCTTCATCGACTCAACAAAACAATCTGTAACCATTTCCTTAATTCCAAACAATTCATTGCACACACTATCAAAGCCGGAAAGACCCGCCTATTCCATCCAACATAATTTCCGTCTGCTATCAACAAGAGATTAAGGGTGATCAGTTCCTCAATTTGTCAATAGACAGCCGACAATCATGATGTGGCATAAACCGTCTTTACCAAACTATAATAGTATTTCTTGCATCTTGTGCACAAAACTACCTAAGGCATAAACCTTACCTCCGCATTCCCTCCGGAACCGGGAACCACACTGTTCAAAGAGCACTTACAATCTTGCAACCAACGGTACACTGAGCCAACGCTCCACACCTGAAACAACATGGAGAAGTACCAGCTTCTCCCCCACTTATCTCAAACTCAATCCTGAAAACAAAGGATTAGAAAAACCAGAAAGTACTGACAGTGTTCCACACACCTATCACTTACTAAGGGATAAACAACAACGACAGTATTCAACTGTCACACCAACTGACTCAACAACTTGGCCGGACGGACCGACCTGCTCTGATACCACTTAATGTGACGCCCCCAATCTAATACCCCCAATTAGCATGCATTTAAAGCAGTTAAAAGAAAAATTCAAAAATTGATCAGAGTACATTTGAAAACACGGCATAGAAAGGAGACATCCCATCAACGTAACCAAAATATACACATAACATGCAACACCTGCCCATAATGATATGCAACTGTGGGGTAGCAATCATACAGAGGAAACTTCGTTCCTTACACCCACTTTTCAGAAATTAGAAATAAAACGGAAAATCTAAAATCTGATTAACATATACACATATAAACAGTTTGTCATACATCAAGTAGCATATGTACAACCAAAATATAATATATCATCAGATATACAAAACAATAGCACGCGGCCACCCTAACTACCCGGAGTCACATATCAGAGCCGACCGACCAAAATAATGAAGATGCAAAGCTTCACAAAAAGAATACCTCCAGCAAACCTAATCTGCAACGCCTCATAGAGCGTTATAAAACAGCAGAAGGGTGAGAAAAACAACCATAATATAATTGCATAAAATTATATATATTAACACAAAAATACACAAGCAACACATTCTCACCACAAATGCTCAACAGTCGCATATAATATCACACGGTACAATTCTCACTTATTGTATACCACATCACATCAATCATTCACAATACAATCAAACACGTTCCAAGCACAATTACTCATGATTTATGCAATGCACATAGACCGACACAACGACTCTATGCACATGCCATGCGGTACCGACTTCAAATCTTGTAATTCATTAGTCCCCCAGGAACTCTTGGAATCATCGCTCGTTACATAGAGTAACTCCCCGTCGGGCCTACGATGTTCCCCGTCGCTATAAACCAATATTTCAGGGCGAACGACGTTTATGGATTGCTTTCTACCAGTATTTCAGGGCGCACAATCCGATTGCTTTCTACCAGTATTTCAGGGCGCACAATCAATTGGGATTAATCGCTTCTACCAATATTTCATGGCGTAAGACTATAAAACTGATTCATCTATGAATCTTCCCATGCAAGAATACATATCATGATACTTGACACATTAATGACTCATGCCAACATCAAATACTCATGCATCAACAATATTCATGTATTTCAAGTGCACACAAAGTAATGCACACAATTGCCCAAAATGGCCACAAACACCAATATACCACACTTAGCATTTTCTTGCCTCTCGGCCACAAATCGTCATCACAACAGCACATAAGGCATACACATCCAAAGCACAAACATATAACACAATACAAGTCAAATACGCACTATTAAAAACGACAAAAGTCGAGATTCGACACTATTCACATTTTCCGACCAAATTTAATCGGCTAACGATTCTCAAAACCTCATATTCACAAAGTACAGTTCGATACCTTTCCAACGACACCAAGAATGCAAAAATCGGATAATCGGAACCAAAGTTACGGACAAAACCGAAAACACATTTTGAAAAATCACATTTTTGACATTCTCCTGTCCATACGCGTATCACTCATGTCCATACGCGTACGGACAGAACCCATTTCCTTCACAAATTCCTCGTTCCAAAACCCATACGCGTATTGGCCCATGGCTCGCCCATGTTACGCGTAATGCCAAGATTCATACGCGTATTGGCCCAAAAACAAGCCAATGATACGCGTATCGCCTTGGCTCATACGCGTATGGACATGCCCCTTACGCGTATGGCCAGAGCATACCCAGAAAAATTCTGCAGAACAATTTCTGCGTTTTCCAACCCAACATCAACCAATTTCTTCACCTAAAACTCAGAAAAACAGCAATTTGAAGTGTAATAGCATACCACAAACATGTATGAACAATCAACAATGCATTCGACAAGATTTTTACTACAATCAAATTCATTTCTAATCAATTTTTACACAATCTAGGTTTTACTAATATTCTCCAAATCAATCCAAAAACAACAACAAAACACATACATAATCGTATACAATCATAGAATAATCGAGTTTCGCACCCTTACCCGATTAATCGATTCTTAAAACTTGTTCTTGTTGAATTTTTCCCACTTTCTTCTTCTTTCTCTCTTTTCTTCTCTTTCTCTCTTTTCTTCTTCTTTTCTCTTTTCTCTTACTATTTTTCTTTCTATTTTCTAACTTATCAAAAATAAGATGTGAAATGCCCAAAATACCCCTACACTCAATTATCTCGCAAATATTCCCAAAACGCGATAAAATATATTCACGACTAAAAATAACACAATTTCGCACAAAAGCCGAAAACATAATAAAATAATAACAAAATAATCAAAAAGGACTCAACAAACAAAACTGGCAAAACTGGGGCGTTACAATTCTCCCCCACTTAGAAATTTTCGTCCTCGAAAATCTAACCGAGACGAACAACTCCGGACACGACTCTCGCATCCGACGAACAAACCAACATGCCAACAAAAGGCACACCACAAATAACACAACAGACAAACACCTTGCTAACCGTAATTACAACAACACGATACGACGACAACTACAACGACAAGATGCAAAGCCCATACAATGCACTTGACGACCAACTCACAACTCAAGGAAAACCACGATACCAACACACAGGTTCACTCTAGAACCGAAACACAACAAGATCGTTACCCTACCATAGGTAACACTCCCCTAATTCCCCACACAGGAATTAGCTACACACGCTCGAACCATCACCATGGAAACGAGGCAACAACACAACAAGAACATAAAGTTCCACGATACAACATCGTTTAAACAACCTCCACACAACCATACTACAACAATGCTACGATCCACCAATCGAACATATAACCGAAACATCCCTCTACATAGTAGCCCATGGATAACATTTAAACCTTTCACTTATCACTTCCATTTTGAAACGTCCAATGGTCTCATCAATCCTACATATTCCCAATATTCCACTTATGAACTCTTACAAGTCACACACACATATATGAATTGTGCCACATCACGCTTCCGATGCGCACTCTGATTACCCGAAACCATCAAAACTACCAATCTCACGACCAAGGTCTAACTCTTTCTCATAATCACCAAAAATCATTGTTCGCCTTTAATATACCCAACCTCGCACTCTACTGTGTTATCTCACACACCAGACACCAGTCTCTGAACTGCTCAAATAATTCTCATCCATCCGAACAGACATGCATAACAACTTTCGACTTAACTCATCAGGCACGACATTAACCTCACCAATGGGATAATTCCAACTAAAGTCATAACTCATCACAAATTCCAACCATCCTCTCTGTCTCATACCATATTCCTTCTGACCAAACAGGTACTCAATATTCTTGTGATTACTAAACACTTCGAACCCAAAACCCTAAAGATAATACCTCCAAATTTTCCAACACAATACAACCGTAACCAATTCCAAATCCTGAATAGTATAGATCCTTCTATGAATCCTCAAAGGTCGTAAAGTATAAGCCACAAATTTACTTTCTTACACTAACACACTGCCTAAACTTATCAAAACACATCCTCATACCTCACAAACGGTTGAACAGGATCACACAGACTCAAAACTGCAGCCGTAGACAAATTCTACTTCAGCTTTCTAAAACTTTCCTCACAATGAACATCCAAAACAAACGACTCATCCTTGGCAAGCCAACTGAAATAACAGAAGTACGAACTTAGCAATGTCTTCCATAACCTTTTGTAACAACCAACTGAGCCCAAAAGTTTCTAATCTCCTTAACCAACTTCGGAACCTCTCATTGTAAAACCAGATCTACTTCCGATGGATCCATAACAATACCATTACCTGAAATAACATATCCAAGAAGACTAACCTTTTTCCAACCCAAATTCTCACTTGAATTACTTAGCATAAAACTTCGTCTCTTTCCAACACTTGTGATTCAAATCTCAAACACTCTACCTGTTCTTCTTTCGAGTTTATAACAGATTCGAATATCCTCAATTAAAACCACTACAACTTATCCAATTAAATATGGAAGATACGATTCATATACTTCACAAACATTACGGAC
The DNA here is from genome assembly GCA_022829125.1 of Lathyrus tuberosus. NCBI lineage: Eukaryota > Viridiplantae > Streptophyta > Magnoliopsida > Fabales > Fabaceae > Lathyrus > Lathyrus tuberosus. Next base: position 6,675,914 of record JALAZF010000082.1, on the reverse strand, counting down.
ACATTACTAGCACCAAGCAACATCACCGTACTTTGCAATGTCCAACCAAATTCCAAAAGATATAAATTCTTAAAGCTTTTGCAAAACCTTGCACTGGGTAACTGGCTACTCACACACACAAGCTTAACCGAGTAATTACTAGTCTATTCCGATGATAACAACATAACTAGTCACATCAAATCGATCAAAGCCTTAACTCACACAATTCACCATTCTTATCAAACATTTCAAACAATTGCAATTTCACTAAAACTCAACCAAACCATTCCAATTATCTATTCCCGAAAGTGAACACTTATTCTCAATCGTCACCTTATCCGCTGTTAGTAATCCATACACAATTTCTCCTCTTAACAATCCAAACTCTATAAATCCCAACATGTAGCAACAATCAACCAAAAAGAACTCTTAAATAATACATCCACACTTAAGGTTTTCTCAAAATTTCCATTAATGCTCTAAAATTCCAAAAACTCCAACCCTCTTCGGAACTCTAAGTTTCGCTTCCCATAGTCTCAATACCATTATACTTGTTATTCCATTATATCATCCTTCCTTTTGTTACCGACTATACTAAAGCTCTCCAAGACGACATACTTGGCCTTACCATTCTCCTTTCCAGTAAATCTTCCAACTGCTCTATCAATCCGGGTACTTCTACTGCTAACATCCAATATTCCATCTGGAAATACATCTGAAAATCACGCACAACTGACATCCCATCACTGTGGCCTTTCTGCCAATTTCTTGAACACTATCATCACAGACAAAACAAACATCTTAGTCCCATCTACTAAGAGTTTTCTACTTACTTAGCAGATTTAACCTCAACTATTCACCTTCGTCCAATTTAAGTTCACTTTCTACTCTCTGAGAAACAGCCATTAATAATACCCAATCATTCGCTCTCAATGACTTCCCAACTTAACCAACATACCAAAACCTCTAATCCGCCTCACCTTCAGATATAAGAATCTTCATCGACTCAACAAAACAATCTGTAACCATTTCCTTAATTCCAAACAATTCATTGCACACACTATCAAAGCCGGAAAGACCCGCCTATTCCATCCAACATAATTTCCGTCTGCTATCAACAAGAGATTAAGGGTGATCAGTTCCTCAATTTGTCAATAGACAGCCGACAATCATGATGTGGCATAAACCGTCTTTACCAAACTATAATAGTATTTCTTGCATCTTGTGCACAAAACTACCTAAGGCATAAACCTTACCTCCGCATTCCCTCCGGAACCGGGAACCACACTGTTCAAAGAGCACTTACAATCTTGCAACCAACGGTACACTGAGCCAACGCTCCACACCTGAAACAACATGGAGAAGTACCAGCTTCTCCCCCACTTATCTCAAACTCAATCCTGAAAACAAAGGATTAGAAAAACCAGAAAGTACTGACAGTGTTCCACACACCTATCACTTACTAAGGGATAAACAACAACGACAGTATTCAACTGTCACACCAACTGACTCAACAACTTGGCCGGACGGACCGACCTGCTCTGATACCACTTAATGTGACGCCCCCAATCTAATACCCCCAATTAGCATGCATTTAAAGCAGTTAAAAGAAAAATTCAAAAATTGATCAGAGTACATTTGAAAACACGGCATAGAAAGGAGACATCCCATCAACGTAACCAAAATATACACATAACATGCAACACCTGCCCATAATGATATGCAACTGTGGGGTAGCAATCATACAGAGGAAACTTCGTTCCTTACACCCACTTTTCAGAAATTAGAAATAAAACGGAAAATCTAAAATCTGATTAACATATACACATATAAACAGTTTGTCATACATCAAGTAGCATATGTACAACCAAAATATAATATATCATCAGATATACAAAACAATAGCACGCGGCCACCCTAACTACCCGGAGTCACATATCAGAGCCGACCGACCAAAATAATGAAGATGCAAAGCTTCACAAAAAGAATACCTCCAGCAAACCTAATCTGCAACGCCTCATAGAGCGTTATAAAACAGCAGAAGGGTGAGAAAAACAACCATAATATAATTGCATAAAATTATATATATTAACACAAAAATACACAAGCAACACATTCTCACCACAAATGCTCAACAGTCGCATATAATATCACACGGTACAATTCTCACTTATCGTATACCACATCACATCAATCATTCACAATACAATCAAACACGTTCCAAGCACAATTACTCATGATTTATGCAATGCACATAGACCGACACAACGACTCTATGCACATGCCATGCGGTACCGACTTCAAATCTTGTAATTCATTAGTCCCCCAGGAACTCTTGGAATCATCGCTCGTTACATAGAGTAACTCCCCGTCGGGCCTACGATGTTCCCCGTCGCTATAAACCAATATTTCAGGGCGAACGACGTTTATGGATTGCTTTCTACCAGTATTTCAGGGCGCACAATCCGATTGCTTTCTACCAGTATTTCAGGGCGCACAATCAATTGGGATTAATCGCTTCTACCAATATTTCATGGCGTAAGACTATAAAACTGATTCATCTATGAATCTTCCCATGCAAGAATACATATCATGATACTTGACACATTAATGACTCATGCCAACATCAAATACTCATGCATCAACAATATTCATGTATTTCAAGTGCACACAAAGTAATGCACACAATTGCCCAAAATGGCCACAAACACCAATATACCACACTTAGCATTTTCTTGCCTCTCGGCCACAAATCGTCATCACAACAGCACATAAGGCATACACATCCAAAGCACAAACATATAACACAATACAAGTCAAATACGCACTATTAAAAACGACAAAAGTCGAGATTCGACACTATTCACATTTTCCGACCAAATTTAATCGGCTAACGATTCTCAAAACCTCATATTCACAAAGTACAGTTCGATACCTTTCCAACGACACCAAGAATGCAAAAATCGGATAATCGGAACCAAAGTTACGGACAAAACCGAAAACACATTTTGAAAAATCACATTTTTGACATTCTCCTGTCCATACGCGTATCACTCATGTCCATACGCGTACGGACAGAACCCATTTCCTTCACAAATTCCTCGTTCCAAAACCCATACGCGTATTGGCCCATGGCTCGCCCATGTTACGCGTAATGCCAAGATTCATACGCGTATTGGCCCAAAAACAAGCCAATGATACGCGTATCGCCTTGGCTCATACGCGTATGGACATGCCCCTTACGCGTATGGCCAGAGCATACCCAGAAAAATTCTGCAGAACAATTTCTGCGTTTTCCAACCCAACATCAACCAATTTCTTCACCTAAAACTCAGAAAAACAGCAATTTGAAGTGTAATAGCATACCACAAACATGTATGAACAATCAACAATGCATTCGACAAGATTTTTACTACAATCAAATTCATTTCTAATCAATTTTTACACAATCTAGGTTTTACTAATATTCTCCAAATCAATCCAAAAACAACAACAAAACACATACATAATCGTATACAATCATAGAATAATCGAGTTTCGCACCCTTACCCGATTAATCGATTCTTAAAACTTGTTCTTGTTGAATTTTTCCCACTTTCTTCTTCTTTCTCTCTTTTCTTCTCTTTCTCTCTTTTCTTCTTCTTTTCTCTTTTCTCTTACTATTTTTCTTTCTATTTTCTAACTTATCAAAAATAAGATGTGAAATGCCCAAAATACCCCTACACTCAATTATCTCGCAAATATTCCCAAAACGCGATAAAATATATTCACGACTAAAAATAACACAATTTCGCACAAAAGCCGAAAACATAATAAAATAATAACAAAATAATCAAAAAGGACTCAACAAACAAAACTGGCAAAACTGGGGCGTTACACTATTCATGGCTGTCATAGCTTCCACAAGTTGATCCAACTGACTCTTCGTCAATTCAACATCGACCCTAGTTAGAAACTAATTTTGTTCCCCTGAATTCATGATGATCTCCCCCAAAGCTGAATCAAGTCCGATGAGAAAGTCTAGAAATCAACTGCGGTTTAGACAAAGGATTGATGAGCTCTCTGATCCGGCCGGAGACAGATATGCAAAAATGATGCAAGATGCAAATGCAATGCAAAATGATTATGAATATGCAAATGCAAACAAACATGTTTAAAAATTCGCAGGGCGATCCACCCCTTGATTCCAGTTTAACAATAAGATAGAATGGGACTTCTGCTCATATATTAAGAAAACCAGAGGAAAACCAGATGTCAACGATCACAGCTCGAGATAATAAGTCTGAACATAATAATCGTAGATCCCAACCAACATGCCTGGCGGTGGTCCAAATACAATAGAGAGAAAGAGAACTACGGCATGTCATCATAGTCCACAAGTGCCGATTCCCCAGGTTCTGCCATAGAAACAATCTTGTGAACATGATTCAGAATAAGTGACGGGAACTTGTATCCTATGATATTCTTTTTCTTCTCAGTACTCATCCTTGATAGTCTTCGGAAACCAGAATCAAGGTTAGGATGCAACCCTGCAAATGAATAAACATGTTAGGATGCAAAATGATGATGCAAATGCACACATGGGATCAAGGCAACACTGCTGGATGTGCTGTTCTGTTAGCTGAACGAGAACCACAACCCAGAAAACCAGAATTCCAAAATACCGAACCACTGAGATAACCAGGAACCCAGATAATCAAACACTGACGAGAAATCCAGAAAACCGGGTAGGTTGAAAGTTTCGGTTACCTGCAAACCTGCAAACACCCATCCCCTCTCACGTATGGGTACTAGGATGTTTAGTATCCCGGGCTCTCAGGTCGAGAAATGATGATACGTTCACCATTTCTGGTTTGGCATCATCATCAATCGAGGAGGCCTCAACTGATTTTCCAAAGTGGAAGGTCCTCAGCTTTGGCACTGAGGTCGAGAAACAATAGTACATTCATCCCTCGGGGTACAGTACTATCGTCAATCGAGTAGTGCCTCCACTGATTCTCTTCAAAAGATAGGGGCCATCCTATGCGAGTTCCAAAGTGGGCCCTCGGATGCGAATGGGTTTGCCACAGGATATGGTCTGCCACTGTCACCACTAAAGAGGGATGTTTCCACTAAGGTCCTCGATGATCGGTCACTAGAGTCGACAGCTCTCTAGATCAACACCCCAACATGCGCAAGACACACACGTTAGAATGCGTCCCAAGATAACCTCGTCTGGTTGTGAATTTCGTGAACACACAAACGTACCAAGCGGGCACGTAGGTCCCACTACTTTCCACTCTAGTCCTAGGGTGTACTCAAGCCTGGGTATTGGGCTTATCTCTCAGAACAACCCAACCTGCAAAACAGAAACAGCCAGCACAACACAGCAGTATCTAGTATGACAGTAATAACAATGAAATGCAATGCAGAAAATGCGGTAAAAATAAAATACAACAAATAAAGCAAACAAAAACAAAAACCCTCAAAGAGAATAAAGACAAGCAAGCGCTAGGATTGACTCGCTTAGGGATGGACCAGCATAGGTCAACCAGGTCCCCATCAGAGTCGGCAGCTGTCGCTCTCAGGATTTTCATCCAGGTACAAACGCGAGAGTGGCGCGGAAAAACAGAGTCGCCAGCCGTGTAAATTTATCCCAAGAGAGGGAAAGGGAACACCGCATAAACTTGAGGAAGAGGGAAATGAATGGTCATCGCAACCATAGCCTGGGTTCGGGAGTCGGTTACGCGAGGGGAAGGTGTTAGCACCCCACGCGTCCATCGTACTCGATGGGATCCACGTTTGTTGTCTATTCTAAGGGTGAGTTATCCTATCATCTATGGCTGTACTGACACGAGGAAGGGAAAGACAAAGACAGACTCGGTAGGACGTCGACGTCCTAGGCCTACGTACCCCCTTTGTGCAATGGGGAATTCAGAGTCAACGTAGTTCGGACCAAGTTCTTTTTGTGTTTTTTATGAGCGACGTTAAGTTTGCGTCCGGCAGTTAGGGTCGATGCCTGTTTGTGACTCAGATGGAAAGTAACGTGCCCTTTCTGAAAATATCCTTTAGTTTGACGATCCCGAAGGACAAAAAGTTTTGAAGTTAGTTTGTATTTTTTAGGACAGAAGTGGCTTAAGTTAGTTCCTAGGTTGCATTGCACCAAAGTCTAGGGCACAGGGGCGAATACTTAACGCATCGTCCCAAGACAGGACGCTCGCTAAGCACTCTAGAAAGATGAGAGGAAGCCCCTCATTTCTCATTCCCCACCCTTAAGGCCCGTGCGCAATACAATTTATCCTTATTAAGTATTTTCAAGAAGTTTGAGATGAGAAGAGAGAAGACACAAAGGAAACTCTAAAGGGAAACTAAGAGTCCTAATGTTATCATGCATGGGTGACCTACGGTTTGTGAGGTTTGACGACAACCTAAGCCTAAAGAAAATAAAAAAATGAGAGAAGGAAAGAGTAAGGGTGAATATGGATGATTATCCACACCCTCAAAGAACTTACCTCAGCCCCTGCACGAAAGGTTAGTACGAAACAGACATAAGTAACAGAAATGAGATAAATGAAACCCAAGCAATGACATATGATAGTGATTAAATGACCTATAACAATCCAAACATGAATTAAGAAGTCAAGGAAGCAATCCCAAACAATGGCACAAGTGCCTTTTCAAACAAAGACTCAGGCATGATCAGAAATATGCATACAAGAAAGCCTCAAACCAAGAGCAATCACATAATTAGAGAAACAACTCCTAAAATTGCCAAAATAATCATCAACATGGCTCAATCAAAGACAAACAACATATCAAAAACTAATGCAAAAATTCAAGACGTTAACCACTTAAACAATTATGCAAAGCTCAGATGAGAAGTGCGGTTCAATGCGCCAAAAAGGAAGATTAAAATGCAATGTGAAATAGTTTTAAAAATGATGGAAAAATATTTTAATGCATCTCAGAATGTTATCTAACAAATGCAAAAAGAATGGATTGAAAATGTTTTATGGATGCAGAGAAATAAAATAAACAAATTTAGTTATGCATGATATGAGTAATGCAAAAAGCAAATAAACAAATATTTAATTTAGATGATAAAAATAAAATAAAATAATAAAATTAAATTAAAACGCGTGGCAGCATATGGGCCACACGATCAAAGTCACGGACGGTGGGGATTTCATCTTCCTCACCCAAACCCTAATCTCGCCGGAACCCTCACCAGTCGCCGGAGCTAGGGCTCCGGTCACCACTTCCGGCCACCTGCAACAACAAATTCACCAGAACACGCACACGAATACACCATTCTGACCAGAATTCCACGAGGATTAATAATATGTCATCAAAAGTCACAAATAACCAACACATAAGGCAACACGAATGAAAAAAGGTTAGTTCCAAAACTTTGAAACTCACGATACAACCATGCCATGCGTCCAAACTCAAAGCAAAACACATCAGAATCATCAATACACACCACAGATCATCATGCATGTCAAAAAATAGAGTTTTAGGATCATGGAAAGTGTTACCAACCTGAGATCACGCAACCTTTGCCCTTGCTATTAGCCTCTAATGATGGTTGCTTCGTGCTCTATGGACTCCAAGGATCAAGACTGTGAAGAAATTTTGTGAAAAGCTCTAAGGGATTGTGAGATTCGAATGATTGAAACTTTTAGGGTTCAAACTTTGTTCTCCTCAAAATCACGTGTCCTCCAATGAGTGTATGAGTTTTTGGTTTTTTGATCTTGTGAGAGTTGAGAGAAAAATTTGAGAGAGTTTTTGGTGTTTGTGAGAATGAGTGAAGTTATGGGAAATGAGAGAGAGTTTTGAATATATAGTGGAGTCTAAAATGAAGGGCAAAAGATAGAATTTTGACTTAAGTGAAAATAACACCGTCTTCGGCAAGAAATTTCGACTCCGAGCCTTCCACAACATCGTCCGCCTCTGAATCACGGTTGCAACGCAAAAAGAACGGACGTCATACGATCAAAATCGAGTGCGATCGATATGTTTACGCTGCAAGACGTCACTGAATAAGTTGTTTTTTCAGCTTATTTGGTGTCCGCTACTCGAAAACGTGATCGATATGTTTAAGCTGCAAGACGTCACTGAATAAGTTCTTCGGAGCATAGTCTCGACTCGACTTTGTCAGCAAAGTTGTAGGTCTATGAGTCAGTGACCTCGTGTCAAAAGATGAGTGCGATCGGACAAAAAGCGAGTGAGATATGAATTTTCCCGTGAAACAACTTTCAGCCTTTTTCTTCGGTTCAGCACTTTCGTTTTACGAAATAAACCAAAACGATGATCTTTGGAGCATTGTTCGAACTCGAGCTTGTCTTCAATCTTAAAGAGCACAAAATTTGTGAACCGTAGCTTCGAGAATGGACACAATCTGATAAAAATTGACCGAGTTATGAATTTTACAAAATCTGACAGACAGTGCACTGCATCAAAGAACCCCACTGGTAATTCACATTTTCGGGGTCCTTCCGCTCAGACCTGACCCAAACTAAATTCACGGCACGAAGATAACATCTAAACGGAATTTTAGGCACCGGAACGACATCAATCCGATAAACGAGCTGAGAGTTATGAATTTTTTAGTGTCCGAAATACACCGGTTCAGCACTATTTTTCACTGTTTTTTGCACTGTATCGACTCTGAAAACTCGCGTGTTCAGAGATCTTCCTCAAAGAATCAACCCTCGGTCCAAACACAAAAGTTGCAGATAACTTCAATATGGAACTTTTTGGCATAGGAATAGCTCAGAAATGATCATCCAACCAGAAGTTAAGCCCTTTTGAATACCGCTGACGCAATTATCCAGCGAAACCGAAATTCCAGAAACAAATAATTCCCACCACTTTCCTTGATGAATTGACTTCCGAGCCGAACATAAAGGTTGTAGAGAATACCAAGACGGTTCTAACTGTTGAATATCCAGCCAAAACGAGTTCCAGAGAAAGAGCTATGAATTTTGCAAATTTGCACAGCAAACTGATTTTCTGCTCAAACTGTTATGAATCGGCTGAAAAATTCAACTTCCTCTGAGATTCTTGACATGAAAAATTACGTTTGATAAGAGCTTTGCTGACCCGTTGATTACGTAACCCGGAGAAATACTTTACGCCTATGTCGAGTGACGAAATAAACGTCTGTTGCAACCTGACGATGCTTGAACATAGAACTTTGATCCCATAACCACATAGCCAAATGATATGCATGTATGATAATGCAAAATGAAATGAAACATAAGCCAGTTAGTACTAAAGTAAAGAGGGCAAATTTTGGGGTGCTACACATGGGCTTATGGCACTTAGCCCATTCCTCCTCATAATAATAAGAAAAAGTAAAAAAAAAACAAATTGTTGGGCCGGAGGAACCAGGCCCATCTGAGCCAACAACAACAACATTGCAAGGAAAAAAAAGTAGGAATTTGCATCATACCCAGCAGACTTGTAAGTGTCACAAGAGAAACCAAAAGGTAGGGGCGTTTGAACGAACAGATGGTGGGCTTCACACAAGGACACAATATTGATATAAGCATAAGATGAACATGTTAGCACATACACACCAGGAATTCGGATATCAGTTGTGGGTGTACTATGAGATTGAGTTCCAAATAAATTCTTCTGTTCAGATTGGAAATAGAGAGAAAGGTTGTTTACCTTGGATGAGGGTGAGGACTTATGTGGTATTGGATAAACTGAGTGATGTAGCCATGGTGGGGCGAGCGGCGGTGGCGGAATGGATATTAAGTTAGGTGGATCTGATAGAAGAATTGTAGACACGGTAAGTGCGGCAACGGTATTAGAATTATGTAAGAAGATCATTGGTGAACACTCTGGTCGTTTGCTATAACCACTGGGTCTGACTATGGAAGGAAGAAAACCTTTGATTATGGGAACCACATAAAAATGTGAAATCGACGGTTCAATCACTCGATCACTACTCAAAATAGAAGCATCAATAACTAGCAAGGCCTCTCTTAACTCTTCTGAAACATTCATCTCGGCAGCTGCGTAAGGTGTAGTCGAGACCTCAACATCCAGCAAATCAAAAGCATTGATCTCTTTTTGCGATTTGTCAGTCATACTTGTAAGCATTAGGAATGATTGATTCTCCAAATATTGGGGAAATGAGTCCAAATCACCATTAGAATCATAACTTAATTGAAGTGCAACCAATTGCTCCTCAATGCGGTCCATACGCAAGGCATCAGTTGCACGTGATATCATGTACTCAGCATGGCATATATCTTCCTTTTCCATGAATTTCTTCATTGTAGCATTGAGACTTTGGATGGCTGCCTCCAACCCATTCATACAATTAGTATCTGTCATGGTGACGGTGATGGATGAAAGCACCAATGTAAGAGTTAGGATTTTATGAGCAACCCAAAAGAAACAATAAGATGATAAAAGAATGAAAACTATTGAGTTTTGATTTAAGAGTGTGAAATCAAAATCAGATTAAAATTCAAAATAAGATGGAATACTAGTAAGGTAGAAGAAAGCTAAATTCAAGACTTAAGCTATTACTCTACAAGACAGTACCAAAGAGAAGAGAAGAGACTTCATCAATTTTCTTCTTGCCTTTGTTTCAAATCAAAGCTCCATTTTATAGAAGGTGAAGAGAATATTTCTTGTTGACTTCATTCTCTTAATTCATGGATCAAGTAACACGTCTCACTTTTCTTTAACAATTTTAATGACCCACTTGATAACATGACTTTTCTCTAATTTGAATCATAACACATAACCAGTTACAAAGTAGGCAGTGAATTCAGATAACCGGTTACTGCGAGAGTATTACTTTGAATGATTGTATAAATACCCCATTAGGGCTTATGAAATAAGAATCCTCACTCACAACAAAAAAAAAAAACCTTAGAACGTTTATTTTTTAGAGTTGCGACGGTTCTTACCATCGCTAAATCACATGTTCGATAGTTTTGCAACAGATACAAAGCTGAGGGTGGCATGCCTATTTTTAAGGGTGTGCACGGTTCATAAACCAATCCAAATTGATCCATATATATGGTTTGGTTTGGTTCTTAGAACTATTTTTATAAAACTGATTTGGTTTTTTAAAACCGGTTTATATTTGGATCAGTTCGGTTTAAAACCGGTTCCTAATAAAAACTATTTTTTTATCTGAACCATTTTTAATACCAGTTTCTCTAAAATCAATCATACTGATTTTTTTCTTTGCCAATTATTATTTTTTTTGCTTTAACCAATTTTTTTAATAAGTCGAATAACACAAATCTAATAGTATATATGATTTCAAATATTTTATTAACCAAACCACATTATAGTTCTAATTCGATAAATTAAACTTTTTATCACAAAAACATGTTTACAAAAATAGATGGTTCTAAATAATTTAAATTTTTATAATTAAACAAAATTACTGTATAAATTTTTTTTTAAATCTAATAAATATTATGAGAATGTTATAAGTAAACAACATAGAGAGATATGTTTTGTAATTCATTAGAGTCACACATTTCCTCCCCTATTCACATCACTTCAACTAAATTGGTATTGAAACACATTGAACTAAAATTTGTAGAAGTCAATAGAAACACTAAAGTAATAACCAATATAGAACCGGTTTTAGTAAATGGTAAACCGATTCATTATTAATTTAAAAATATGGATTGGACCAGTTTGTTATACAAATGGTTTGGATATTTTAAATTGGTGCACCGGAATATATGGACCGGTTTTGATAAACCGGTTTAAATGCACACCCCTATCTATTTTGTAACGATATTCAAAATCGTCGCTCCAATTGCTGTAAATAGTCACAACAATTTCAAACCTTCTTCAACATAAAGTTGTGACTGTTTTGTTTTAATGTTAAGAAAGTAGATTTAAACCGCCTATACTAAAGGTTTAAAAATATTTATTTTTATTTGCTGGCAGTTGTGAACCGATGCTAAAAGTTTTATTTTTGGTCTTGGACCACTGCCATAAAAAAATGATTTTTTAATTTTTTTTATAAGCAAAATCAAGATACCAACCCAAATTTCCCAAAACTTCTAACTGGCATACCAAGACATGCATGTACGGCTTAATTAAAATTTGATCACACCATATCATAATTTGATTACAACATAACATTGGAAAGATCACCATATAATCAATATTTACTAAAATAAATGAATTTCAACATCATTGTAAATCCTATCGATCAGTTAATATAATTGATCCTCTTGGATTATATTTGGATATGGTAAAACCAACGAAGCTGAATGAAATAAATATGTCGTTTTATTTTTTGGGTATGTTATGAAGGAACAAAACAATTTTATCATTCCGCTCAAATTGAAAATTAAAAAAAATAATAAAAAATGATAGAATGAGATGAAATGCATTCCATCAAGTTTTACTCCATTTCACCTATTTTTAATTAATTCAAAAAAAAAATTAAGTTTATTCCATTCAATTCAATCACATCTCATTGCATTCCATCAATCCAAACATACTCTTAATCTCTATAACATCAATAATTTTAAGTACTTACCCACTTATTAAAATAATTTTAAGAGATAATTGTCTTTCAATTATTTTGGAAATATTTTTCTTTTGTATACAATTATGTCTAAGTGAACACTAGAGTCAATAGATAATTACTAACATGTCCTATTGCAATACCTCCCTTTCCTTTAGCACATCCACCTTTTAGTGACCCCACAACATTACTCAGTCACTCTGTACTTCAGCCAACCTTCACCCCCTTTCTCCAACACCCCATCACAAACTTCAGCCTTGTTTGTAGATTTAGAAGTGCTAAAACCCATCATTGACAAGCCATGTTTATCAGCAAAATAGAAGGTAGGTTCTGACCAAGTGACCATGTACATTATCATCAACTTCTATTTCCATTTTTCTTTCAGCATCAAGAAGATACTCAAACATATTTTGCAATGTTGGAATCTGGATATCAGAATAATTTAGTTTCATGAAAAATAATATGGTTATACATGTATATACTACCTGTAGTTAGCATACCATTAATAAAATTTTGCAAGAAGACGTGTATTTGAACAATCCAACCATTGAAAATTATCACTAACTTGATCAAACATATAAAGTTTGATACAATTAAAAATCCAACCTTTGAAAATTATCACTAACTTGATCAAACATATAAAGTTTGATACAATTAAAAATCCAACCATTGAAAATTATCACTAACTTGATCAAACAGATAAAGTTTGATACAATTAAAAAGCTCGTAACATGCCCATAATATTATTGCTTGAAATACGTGTTTGCTAAAGCATTGTGGTTGTTAGCAAGAAATGTATTGAATAAGAGAATTAAGGGTTCTCGAACCTACGTACAAAAGGTTGAGGCAAACTTCGGCAAATAAAATTACAAATCAATTGAACCTTAAGATAAATAAAACAAAGAAAATTTGCTAAACTCATAAAAGTTACAATTGGGATGTGTAATATTTCCAATGAAAGACCAACTCCAAACCAACGCTTTGATACTTCATACCGCATCCAAAACGTTCCAAGAATTGTTCCTAAAAATGACGCCGTTTCTCAACAACCACAAATACCAACAAGTTGCTAGCTGATAAGTGCAGAATGTACCTATTTTTGTATATACGTTTTGTTGCACTTATCATTATTTTGTGTTAAAATTGGTTGAATAAACCCCGCTTTGTTCGTAAATACGTTTTCTTTACGTTTTCGGTGTATAGTGCGGTACCGTGTAAATATCATTGAGTTTAATTGATTTTCATTTATTTTTACAGGTGTTCCAGCAATGGGATTTTTCCATATTCATAAAGAGCATTGAATAAGCTTTCCAACGCTTCCGACCGTGCGTCAATCGGAGTTACGGTTCAAGAGTTATGATCAAAACAATTTCTGCCATACTGTCATGTTCGCACTACGAACCCCCGTGGCGAGCACTCGCTGGCGCACTCGCACTGCGAACCCGGGGGCGAATGAATAGTGCCCAGAAGTGTGAAAAACATTGTTTTTGACGTTGCAAAGGCGGTTTATGTTCGCAGTGCGAACGGGGACTCGCAGTGCGAACTTGGGCAGTAACTTTTGCCTATTTTAGTCATTTTTCATCATTTTTTAGGTTATGGTTTTGGGGATTCTTGCTCCAACTCCATCAAACTTCATTTTTTCAGTAGATTAGCTTAGAAAACAACATGGAAGCTTGCATGGGGATGATCCGAGGTGGATTTCTCATCGATCGACTCCGACAATCCGTGAAGTGTTTGGTTCATTTCTTTTCTTCTTTGTGTTTTTCTTCTATGTTGGGTTTTGTATATGTATTGACTACGATCTCATGTATATTTGTCGCCCATGGCGTTGTATAAAACTTGCTTTACAAATCTTTATTGGTAATTGTCTCTGATTTTTGCTTTATGCGCGGGGTTTGGGGTGCGTTAGAAATACCCGTCGCAAACTTCGATTAGGGATGATTGTCTGTTAGTTTCTGGATTCTAGAGATATATTTAGGGCTAACAATCTTCAATAGGCGTCGAAGCTTAATGCCTTCCGTGTTTCGAGGCTTCGCTCGCGAAAGTGACGAAGAGAGTAACACGGTTGTTTTCTCAACTTTGCGTTAGACATAACCAGTGTTGTGAGCGATGCTGGGTGATATTTAGGAGTATTGTAGGTGGAGTATAACTGGTCGGTAAGTTTAAGTTTGTGAGGAGTGATTTATATGCATTGTCGGACGAGTTTTTCTCTCTGAAGAATGAATTTGTTTTATGTTTTAATGTTTACTTTTCTGTTTTCTTGTTTGAAACCATTTTAATCCAAACTCATTAACGCGGGAGACTGTCGAATGGCATTCTTTCCCTCGAACCGATCTCTGTGGACACGACATAAATCCCGGAGGGAATTCTTTCGAAAATAAATATTTTTGTTGCTTGCCCTATTCTGCAACTAACAAAATGGCGCCGATGCCGGGGATTGGTTTTGATATTGAATCGCATTGCGATAGTTTCTTTATTTTTGAGTTTTGTAGATATCATACATGTTGTATATTTTCACTTGTTTATATTGATACTTGTACATTTTGACGTTTGTTCAAGTGTTTGGTTAGGATGCTTGCTTTTGGTTGCGCGGTGAGAAATCACCATGGCATGAATGAAGGAAGTTTCTAATTAAGCACCGTAAAGGCGTCGAGCTTACGACGTAAAACAAGCATGTTTTATAGTTTTTCTTTTCGAATGTTCTTAGTTGTTGTTTGCTCACAAATTTTGATTGACTTACTTGAGGATGCTTTTGTGATTTTTCAAGTTGGTTCGTTTCAACTTGCGGATGTATGGTAATGATTTTGTTAAGTTTTGTACACGTGTGAGGTATGTATTTATCGCTTTCTATACTTTAGCATATTCATGATACTTAGGCATTTTACAAACTTCCATGCCATCCATTCTTTTGTATACTTGTTCTATTGTGAATCACTTTAGTTCCCAACCTTTTTGTGAGGTGGCTTTCCATTGTTCATATATGCGCGGAGAACCAACATTCTTGTTCTAACTGGATTTTATTATGTTGAATCTTTTGTTTGTGTTGATTATATGAATGCATGAAAAGGATCAAGGCAATTGTTTCATTTTGAGCACAACCACCTTAGCCAAATAGTCAATTCACCTTGTGAGTGTGTGAAAATTCGTAACCCCTTTGAGCTATTTGATCCATGTTTCTATTTGAACTTAATGCTTGTCTATGAGTATTTAGTTCACTTATTTTTGAATGGATTTTGTTTTTTTCTTGGACCTCAATTTTGTGTTGTTGTATGGATTTTTTCCTTGCCTTAGAAAGTAGGGAGTATTCACATGATGGTGCGGTTGAATTCAAGTTGGGGAGAGGATGATTGTATACTCATTGATTGGATTCTATGAGGATTGAAAAAGAAAAGAAAAATGAGAAAAATATGACAAAGAAAAGAAAAAGAAAAAAGTGAAAAAAAAAAGAAAAAAGAAAAATCCTTGAAAAAGGAAACAAAAAGAGTTGCAATAATTGTGCTAAATAAGTATTGTGTGTTGTGTAGCACTTGGAATTTTGGAAGAAGTTGGTTGAAATTTTGTGTGTGAATCTTTGTGAGTTTTCACTCCCTTAGGTTTAGGCAAGTTTTTGTTTCAATTACCTTTAGAAATTGCCCCTTGTTTGTTTACCCGATCACGCTACAACCTTGAAAAGCCCTTGTGATTCTTGCCTTTGTATTTTCAATGTGAATTTGTGGATGTATGCATAATTTAGTCTTTTGTTTGCAAGATTGTTGTGTGAGTGAAAGAACCTCATTTTGTGTTTTTCATCTACCGATGATTGTTTTTGCTAGGTGTGATTCACATTTGAACTTGTGTTGTTTTAGAATTTTGGGCATGACTTTTGTACTTTACTTTTGTTTCGTGACTATGTTATCGTTGCAGTTTAGTGGTAAGTATTTACTTTTTGTGTGTACCGTTTTCATTTGAACCATTCATTCGTTTCCGTTTTTCAAAACCTGTTGATTCGTCATTCTTTGGATATTGCTTGTGCATTTTCAAGTTAGTTTGATTCTTGTTTGTGGACAAACAATTAGGTAAGTTGGGGAGAGTTTGATAAGTGCAGAATGTACCTATTTTTGTATATAAGTTTTGTTGCACTTATCATTACTTTGTGTTAAAATTGGTTGAATAAACCCCGCTTTGTTCGTAAATACGTTTTCTTTACGTTTTCGGTGTATAGTGCGGTACCGTGTAAATATCATTGAGTTTAATTGATTTTCATTTATTTTTACAGGTGTTCCAGCAATGAGATTTTTCCATATTCATAAAGAGCATTGAATAAGCTTTCCAACGCTTCCGACCGTGCGTCAATCGGAGTTACGGTTCAAGAGTTATGATCAAAACAATTTCTGCCATACTGTCATGTTCGCACTGCGAACCCCCGTGGCGAGCACTCGCTGGCGCACTGGCACTGCGAACCCGGGGGCGAATGAATAGTGCCCAGAAGTGTGAAAAACACTGTTTTTGACGTTGCAAAGGCGGTTTATGTTCGCAGTGCGAACGGGGACTCGCAGTGCGAACCTGGGCAGTAACTTTTGCCTATTTTAGTCATTTTTCATCATTTTTTAGGTTATGGTTTTGGGGATTCTTGCTCCAACTCCATCAAACTTCATTTTTTCAGTAGATTAGCTTAGAAAACAACATGGAAGCTTGCATGTGGATGATCCGAGGTGGATTTCTCATCGATCGGCTCCGACAATCCGTGAAGTGTTTGGTTCATTTCTTTTCTTCTTTGTGTTTTTCTTCTATGTTGGGTTTTGTATATGTATTGACTACGATCTCATGTATATTTGTCGCCCATGGCATTGTATAAAACTTGCTTTACAAATCTTTATTGGTAATTGTCTCTGATTTTTGCTTTATGCGCGGGGTTTGGGGTGCGTTAGAAATAACCGTCGCAAACTTCGATTAGGGATGATTGTCTGTTAGTTTCTGGATTCTAGAGATAGATTTAGGGCTAACAATCTTCAATAGGCGTCGAAGCTTAATGCCTTCCGTGTTTCGAGGCTTCGCTCGCGAGAGTGACGAAGAGAGTAACACGGTTGTTTTCTCAACTTTGCGTTAGACATAACCTGTGTTGTGAGCGATGCTGGGTGATATTGAGGAGTATTGTAGGTGGAGTATAACTGGTCGGTAAGTTTAAGTTTGTGAGGAGTGATTTATATGCATTGTCGGACGAGTTTTTCTCTCTGAAGAATGAATTTGTTTTATGTTTTAATGTTTACTTTTTTGTTTTCTTGTTTGAAACCATTTTAATCCAAACTCATTAACGCGGGAGACTGTCGAATGACATTCTTTCCCTCGAACCGATTTCTATGGACACGACATAAATCCCGGAGGGAATTCTTCCGAAAATAAATATTTTTGCTGCTTGCCCTATTCTGCAACTAACACTAGCCAAACACATCCTTCCATCATTCTCTTCAATCCCTTCCGTTTACCAAAAAGACCCCAAAGCAAAAAACTCTCTTTCACGTTATTTTAATCAAAATCAACAAAACCAATCCACTCGGCCACCTCCTTCCACACCAACTTAAAAACACAACAAAACAAGAATATATGTTCTACCGTTTCAATAGATTTGCAACAAAAGACACAATCAAGACAATCATTAGAAAAGGAACACCCTCTTAAAGATAAAAAGACCTTTGTAGAAAGTCTATTTATAAGGTATCTCCAACCAAAACATTTAACCTTGAAAGGAACTTCCATCTTCCAAACTAAATTCACTGCTTCATCAAATTTATTACAAGGGCCGAATGGAATCCTGAAACTACACGAAATTTCCCGAAAACTGCCAACCGAGAAATCAACCGCTGGAACCGAAGTCCAGTAGACCCTGTCCCGGCCAGCAGCTTCCGGCCTGACCGACAGAAGCAACGCACACTACAAGAAAATCTGTGATTAGCTACGATTAAAACTATAGCGAATTTGAAGTAAATCTCTATCGAACAGATTTAGTTAGAGATTAACTACGGATTAACAACGATACATCGTAGCTTGGATTGGGTGGCTAATTAGCTAGTGTAATTTTTTCTAGCAAAATTCAAACTAATATTTTACAATTTATAGCTAAATTAAATCTAAAACATAGCAAATTATCTGGTTTATATTAATGTTTCCAAACTATTCAGGTACAATATTGCCGCAAAAATATCATAGTAAATCTCAAGCTAAATTATGCTGGATAAATTTTTCAATTTCTAATCAAAACCAATTAAGCTAGATCAGATTTTTAATTTTTTAATAAAAACCAATTAGATTATAAATTATAAAAAAGTATTAATTAAGCATTGGTTTAATTAAGAAAATTAAATTTATAATATTATCATAATTATTGATAATTAAGCATTGGTTTGATTAAAAAAATTAAAACTATAATATTTTTTTTCGTGAATGAGAACACAACTTAAAAGCAATTCCATATTTATATATCTTCAATGACTAATCCATCATTAAGATAATCAAGGAAACAATTTTATAATATAATTGAACAATGTTATGCATAAACCAATAATATTGACGAATTACAAGATACATACATATTTATTCTCATCTCAAAGAATAATCTACGAGTATCTAGTGTGCACCAACCTGATGTTTCAAAAGCATATACAATTAGAGTCATGTTCAAACCATCATGCACTTTGACACTAAAGCTTGTAGCACAAGGCAAACAACTATGACCACTTGCAACATAAAAACTAGTCATGAGTTCTTGGACAGAACCATTTGTCCAAATCAGCACATAAACCGTCATCTAGAAACACCAAAAAGTTAAAAGCAATGCAATTGTGGAAAAAACTTAGGGAGACAAAAACCTAACATTTGGTTTTAGAAACAACCAATCATATTTTTTTAATTAATTAAAAAATAAAAAAATAATATTATCTCTCCTGCATAATCACAACCACCCATAAATCCAAATTAAAAATAAATTAAATTTTAAAAAAATTTAATATTTTCTCTCTTTCTTATTGACTGTTTGTAACACTCAGAATTTAAGTTCGTTCCTACGTAAGTTTTTCTCTGCAATTGTAGCAGTAAATAGACAAATATACTAGCAATGCCCTTGTATTGGAAAGTATTTACATAGATAAGAATAGTCATATACCTCTGGATAGTTAATGTAGTTAGGATATGTACAACAATTAGAGAGCAAAAATAACTTTTAAGATCAATGAATGAACCAACTTATACAGAATCAATGAAGATTTTAGAAGTTTTGAAGTCTCGATATATCACTGCAACTTCATCGCTATGAAGAAATGCTAGACCCTTAGCAACATCAAGAGCTATCTTCATACGAATTTTCCATGAGAGTGGTTGAAAGTTAGAAAAACCTGCTCCATATTCATTAGATAGACATGAGTTTTCCAATGGTTTAAGATATTAACGAGTAAGTGAAGTCAACCATCAGATAAATTCAAAAACTCACATTCATTAAAGTTCTTGAAATTAATTACATACTTTTAAACAAAAGATTATCCAATTAGTTTCAGAAGATTAGGATGATGCAGTTGTCCCAGATAATTGATTTCTGTCTAAAAAGTATATAAGATTATTGTTAAAACACCCACCCAAGTTCAAGACAAAACATAAATGAAAAATGCATGCAAATAAAGAACACACAGCATTTGAGCCTAAATAAAACTTACCAACCATTCATTAAGTTCTTGGATGCTTTCTTGATCAAGCCTCTTCACTGCAACTACAAAACCAGTACATGAAATTAGTAGGGGCTAGTGTGTGTTCATCGATCCAACCCTTGAATACACTACCAAAACTACCATCGCCAACTAGGCCACTTGGATGAAAGTCACTTGTAGCAGTTTTTACTTCATTTAATGTGAAACATTTCATGTTATCAGGTTGCAATATCTTATCCTCTTCTCTTCCAACAACCTTTCGATTCAAATCTGTTTATGTCATTTTAAAAGATGGTGTTCTTTTTTGAAAGCTGGTGAAAGGTTCCTTGCTTGCAAAATGCAAAATTGTCCGTTTAAATTTCTTGGCATCCAAATAGGCGGGAATCATAGGCTGTTTCATTTTGGAAACCGGTGATTCACAAGGTCCAAACTAGATTGGCATCTTGGAAAGGAAGATTTCTATCTATGGGGGGTAGAACTACGTTGATCAAATCAGTGCTTACAAACCTGCCAATTCATTACCTGTCATTTTACCGGATGCCGTCAAAAGTTATCAAAATTATAACATCACTTCAGCGGAAATCCTTATGGAATGGATCTACTATAAAGAATGGCATTGCGCGGATCTCTTGGAGGACGGTTTGTAAACCTAAGGAGTTAGGGGGTTTGAACATTATGGACGTACAATGTTTGAATGAGGCCCTGCTCGCGAAATGGTTATGGAAAATCTCGAGTTCGCAGGATCATATTTGGGGTGAAATATTGCAGGCTAGATATGGTGCTGTCATGGCTAATTTGGTGAGTGGAGAAGTCAGTGCTGGTCCTGTCATACCTTCCTTATGGTGGCGGGATATGGTGCGCCTTGCAAATAATTTCGGTAATGATTCTTTCTTCTCTCACTTAGATGTGTATGTTGGAAACGGAGAATCAACAGCATTCTGGCAAGCTTCTTGGTGTGATAACAGGCCGTTAGTTTCATTATTCTCGGAACTTCATAACATTGCAGTGCTACCCAGAAGTTTGGTGACTGATAATGGTAGTTGGGTTGGAGATGTATGGCAGTGGAGTGTTGAATTTCGACAGGTCATTGAGAACCAACAACTATTACAACAGTTGGATAGGATACATCATTTAATTCACCGTAAGGTGCTGTGCAAGGAGAACAAGGATGAAGTTTCTTGGAAACTAAATTCAGCGACTGATGCTGATTTTTCGGTACATTCAACGTATGAATATTTGTATAACAGGAAGGTTATGCCTCACGATATCCCTCATGATATATCTGCAGTGTTTAAATTGATTTGGTCAGCTTCCTCACCAATCAAAACGGTGGTGTTTGGTTGGCGGTTAATTCACGATCGGCTGCCTACGCGTGATAATTTAATTGTTCGAGGTGTTTTATCATGTCCTCATGATACAGCCTGCCCCCTCTGTTTTCAAGTCGCAGAAACAGTATCTCATCTATTGTTTCAATGTCCAAAAATAATCTTGGTGTGGAGGAGAATTATTGGATGACTTGGAGTTTTGGTTTCCGTGGATGAATCAATGGTGGAACACCTTAGAGTTTGGATATCTTCCTTAAATACCGCGGGAGTGACAGTAAAGAATGCAATAGGGTTGTGGCTTATTATTTGTTGGTATGTGTGGAAAGTTAGAAATGATATTCTATTTAATGATGCTTTTTGGATAGAAAAGGATATAGTGCACAAGATCATGATTGTAGCTTGGAGGTGGATTGGTAGAAAATACAATTTAACATGTAATTACTACGATTGGTTTAAATCGCCTATAGATTTTTTGTAATGGCAGTTGATCGGTTGGATTTTATAAATGGATTCGGATACTCCTATTGTATCCTTATATTTTGAATATAATTGCTTATTAAAAAAAAATCTGTTTATGTCAAAATATAAAACACTAACTAACTTTTTTAGGCCATATTTTGTTAGCTATATAGAATACCAAAAAGTACAATATTTCTTCAAATGACATGTTTATATAGGCAATGAAAATTGAAGATGATTATAATCAAAATTTAAAGGAGGAAAAACGGAATTCACAAACGTTTTCAAACAACTGCCTATGTCATCATTGAGAGATAAAGGCTTAGGCAGAAGCAGTTGCTCCCTTCTTCCTGGGTGCAGCTTCAGTACCTGTTTCAAAAAGATACATGGTTAAAAAAACACATACATTACTTACAATACATCTCAAACAAAGAATAACTCCTAAAACAAATCTTATTCAAATTAACAAACAAGAGAAGGAAAAAAGAGAAACATAGACCAAAAGAGTTTTAATAACACCAGAATTAAAAAAGAGAAACATAGACCAAAAGAGTTTTAATAACACCAGAATAATTAATGTTAACAAAATATTAGACAATACTAAATGACAACAAAATTAAACAGTTTCACATTATATAATCATCATAACAAATACATGTATGAAAACAAAGATAGCTATCTAAAATAACCAAAAAAAAAGAACTAGCACATACCCCCACAAACTTAATACACCTAAAACAAATCTTAATCAAATTAACAAAGTGAAGGACAAGAGAAACAAAAACCAAGAGAGTTTTAACAAGAATAAATGCCAACAGTTTTAAATATTATAATCATCATAACAAATGCACACATAAAAACAAAGAGATAGCTATCTAAAATCCATATATAAGAACAAACACATATCATCAAAAACTTACCACACCTAAAACAAAGAGAATCAACACGCCAGAGTTAACATTTTTCTTACTATGCACCATTTTGAATCAACTATTTAATATTTTATTGATGATTCATAAGTCGACACTCCACTTCTTACTTCACTAAACATTATCAAAAACTTCAAATATTTACATGTATAATCTAAATAACCTAAATGCAAAATAAAGTAATTATGCAAAACAAATACCTTCTCTGAATCCACTCTTGAATCAATAATATAATAGATTTGTTGCTCAAAGAAGTATCTCGTTGCAGATCAATGCAAATTAGGGCTTTGGTAGCTCCATTCTGACCAGTAGGCTAATGAAAACAAACATTCACAGTCACTTTCACTTTGAATTTTACTTCATCTTTAGAATTGAGATTATAGAGTTTCAAAAACCTAACTTACCAAAATTGGATGTCTAATTTAACTGTTCAAAACCACAGATTTACCAACACCCTACGAAATCGAACTCAGAATTAAAATCGCAAATATAATAAATTTGAAACTATGATGATGAAGAAATGAAATGGAGAAGACTTACGATGTTTCCGAGAGCAACGTCGTTGAGGAAAGTTGAAGGTCTTCAGGAATTGTTTGTGTCATTGATATCTTCGTCGGCGAGTACTATTGACGCTTGATGCATGGAATCAGCAAGCTCTTATAACTCCTCGATTGCCGCCATAGATGATGAAAATCAACTGATCCAAAACCGAAATAGAGAGAGAAAGTTTTTATATGGATTTGTTTCTACTGCAATTGAGATTTCTCTAGCTAATACTTAGCTATTTTAAACGAATGCAATTTCAAAGACATGAGTAGTGGATGGATGATGTGGATGAATAATGGAGTCTTCAATTGTTACCTTCGGTCTTGGTTAACGGGAGCCCCACAAGGGACTTCATGGTTTCTCGTGGCCTCAGACAAGGCGACACGTTGGCTCCGTTTCTTTTTACTATTGCTGCTGAGGGTCTAGCGGTGTTACTGAACCGGGCTGTGGAGAATGGTTCCTTTTCCGGTTTTAAGGTGAATCTTGATACACCGATTCACCTTCTTCAGTACGCAGATGATTCTATGCTGGTGGAAGATGGATCATGGAAGAATATAATGGCAATTAAGGCAATTCTGAAGGGATTCCATTTGGTGTCTGGACTTGATATTAATTTCAGCAAGTGTTCTCTGTATGGAATTAATTTGGATGAATAATTTCTTTTGGCAGCAGAAAATTATCTATCATGTAAAATCTCAGCTGGCCCTTTTAAATTTCTCGGAATTATCGTCGGTGGTAACCATAGACTTCTCTCGTTTTAGAAACCATTGATTGATAAGGTGCAAGGCAGGCTAAATTCTTGGAATGGTCGGTTTGTTTCTATCGGTGGCAGAATCACTCTAATCAACTCAGTTCTCGCAAACCTCCCAATTCATTATATGTCTTTCTATAAACTCCCTAGCCGTGTAATCTGTATCCTTACGACAATTCAAAAACGTTTTCTTTGGAATGGTTCAATGGTCAAAAAAGGTGTGTCTTGGGTCAGGTGGAGTGTTGTTTGCAAGAGCAAGGAAGACGGAGGGCTCGGGATTAAAGATTTGAAGCTCTTCAACGCTGCCTTGCTTTTCAAATGGGTGTGGAAAATTGTTTCCGCAGAAGAATTCATTTGGAGCGATTTTATTCGCTGTAGATATAAAAATGCTGTTCTTGATTTTCATGTTGGCTTGTTACCCAAGTATGAGATTCCACCATCTTTGTGGTGGAAAGATTTATTTATAATTGCAGGTTTTTGTAGCAGACAATAGCTCTATAATTTGATGTCATATGAAGTTGGCAATGGTGTTACAGTTCCGTTTTGGAGTGCTCATTGGAATGGCTCGTCAACATTGGCCTCTTTATATCCTGATGTATGGAGCACGGTCTCAAATCAAGAGAGTTGGGTTGCCGAAAATGGAGCTTTTTTAGACGGAATTTGGAAGTGGCAGCCGTGTATGTTCCAAGACAGCGCCCCTGCTGCTGTTCAAAATCAAGTTAACGCCATCATGGTAGGGCTGAATGTCGTTACGGTGATTGAAGGTGTAAAGGATAATGTTGTTTGGTCGCACGACAATTCTGGGCAATTTTCGGTTTCCTCTTTATATTCTCTACTGCAGAAACACGACGGTATGAACCACTGGAATTGTGGGGACAATTTGAGAGCGGCGCTTAACTTGGTTTGGATAGCTCAAGTTCCTCACAAAGTCAGAGTGTTTGGTTGGAGGATGTTTCTCAATAAGCTTCCGACTCGTGATAACCTTGCTCATAGAGGCATTATAACCAATCCACACGCTATGGTATGTCCGCTCTATTTCTTACAGCTGGAAGTTTCTGAACACATATTCTTTTGCTGTCATAAATCTGGGATGGTGTGGAGATTTTTTTTAGATGGCTAGGAATTGAGGAATTCCTTTTAGGGGACACCATTAATCACTTTTCATCATGGATGGATGGTTGTGTGAAGAAAAAACTTAATATTGGGAATGCGGCAGGGCTTTGGATATTGGTATGTTGGGTTATTTGGATGTCTAGGAATAACATTTGGTTTTGAGACGAATTTTGGGATCTCGATTCTATTACTAATAGAGTCGTTTTGTTATCTTGGTGGTGGATAGGAAAGAAGAGTACAAATGCATCTAATTGTAACTATTACACGTGGGTAAAAGCACCTCTCGATTTTTTGTAGGCCCGATTTTAGATAGTGGCCTTGTGTAATTATGTAGGACACTAATTTGTGTCCTATTTATATAATATAATTTTGCTTATAAAAAAAAAGACGTGAGTAGTGTTAATTAATATATATTTTATAAATTTTTTATCTTAGTCATTATTATGATCAAATTAAAAATTCGAAATGTACTACTCTCTATAAACTAAGTAGAGAGACTCTCTGACTTCTCTCTAGAGCACTGTTCATCTTCCACAACCACTAACCCTTTTTCAATTCTTCCATCGCCAAAAAAGTATCAGGCTCATTAAGGTGCTCACTCATCCTTTATTGTTAACCCATTCCTTTGCGTTCCTGATCAGTCTTCCCTGTAGATACTAGATGAGCTCTTCTCCATCTTTGGCTTAAATTCTTTGCTTTAGGGCTTAGGGGACTCGGTGGGGAGGTTTTTCTGGTGTTTTGATCTTCAACAATGGTGTCTCATATGATTAACGACACTAATAGACAAATATGGTCGGAGGTGGGTAAGAAGAGGGGGCATTTGGGGCGGAATCATGTTCTTGGGAGAATGTCGATTTGGAAGAACGCTTCAGGTAAAGTTACTGATGTAAATCTGAAAACTGCTTCTTCCTTTTTCTTTACCCAATTCCCAAATTCATACGAGGCGAAACATATGTATGATATTTTCAAGGACTATGGTAGTATTCTTGAAGTGTTCATTCCCGGTAGGCTTGATATCAGGGGTAAAAGATTCAGTTTCGTTAGGTTCAAAAAAGTCGACGACGAACATCTTCTTGCCATTAATTTAGATAAAATTGTTATTAATGGCTACAAGATATTTGTTAATCTCCCAAGGTTCAAGAGAGAGTTCAAGGAAGTTAGTAGTATCCCTCATGGTGATAACAGGTACCGGGCCAAGAAGTCAGTTGGTGGGTTTCAATTCAGGGGTAAGAAGTCGAGCTTTGTATATGGCAAAACAACTTTTGTCCAGGTTGCTAAGGGTCCGGGTGTGATGAATGTGGCTAAACTGAATCTCAATAGGAACCAAGTTCTTTTAGGTGAAAAACCTAATTTTGCTCATTTGAGCTTCGAGGTTAAAAGGGAACATCTTGAAAGATTTGAGCAGGTGTATACTGGAGTGTTGGAGACCCCTGGTTTAGCTCTGGAGGTTTTTGAAGCATTTCAAATGGAGGGTTTCTTCAACATTAAGATTACCCCATTGGGGGCCAATCTATGTCTCTTAGAAGAGGACAATCCAGGGGACATTAAAAAGTTGTTGTTTGAAGATTTTAACTGGGTTTCTAAATGGTTCTCAGAGATTCGCCCTTGGTCACGTGAAGATGTTGACGAGGAAAGACTTACGTGGGTCAAGATTTTTGGACTTCCATGTCATGTATGGGGGGAGGATTTTTTCAAATTTCTTGCTGCAACTACTGAGTCTTTGTCAAGATGGATGAGGATACAAGGAAACATACGAGATTCGACGTAGCTAGAATATTGATACGGACTAAATTTGCTATGAGCCTTAATGAGGTAGTAAATGTAGACGTGAACGATATGGTACAGAATTAAGATTGTGGAGGATTCATATGGGCCTTAGATAAGAGATCATGTTTCGCTCAAGACAACATGTTACGATGAGGACAGTTCAGATATAGTGGAGTCAGAGTCGGATTATGTAGGAGATGGGGAGTTTTGGGATATTTCATTAAAGGTTCCTTGTACCCAGCCGGTTTGCCCAATGACCAAAGATGTGGTGGCAACTGTGGTGGGGACTCAAACTGAGAATCATGTTACAGCAGATAAAGTAGTTGGTGGAGAATCCCCTCATAAGGAGGCCCTCAATTGTGTCAGTAGTTCCAGCTCAGATGCCTGCGGTTCTTTTAATCCATTGATATCTCGTGGACTATTGCCTGAAAAAGGAGGGTTGGATATTGAGGCCAGTGATTGTAGTGGAACTGATAAGATTCAGGGTTCAGGATTTTGCCCTGAACATGTATCATGTACTTTGCAGAATCAGGAAAAGGTTGCTGGGGTTGATTTGAATAAGAATTCTTGTGACGACTGCCTAGCTTTGGAGGTCATGTATAGAGAGATTGAAAATATTGCTGGTCACAAGCCTCTGTCTGTTGCAGATTCTAGATCTTTGAAGGATGCACTTATTGGTGAGTCTTCATTGATGAAGAAGAAGAAAACCAAAATTATCGAGGAAATTTATCAGAAAATTAAGATTCGTTTTTCACCGTCGTATTACGCTACTTTGCTTCAAGCTGAGAGCTCACATCCTAAATTTAATAAGGGTCAATTCAGCAAGTCAGAAGGTAGAAAGGTTAAGTTTGATATGGTAGATGTTAACAAGGCAAGTGAATCCATTGATAACTCTATATCAAATTCTGGTTTTATCCAAAACAATTCTAGAATCAAGAAGAAATTGGAGGGTATTTCTGCTAGAGTGTGGGAAACTTTCAAATCTCTAGGAATAGAGGCTGAGGAGGATGACGAAGTTTTCGAAAACATTTTGAGGAATTTAGAGGGTGTAGAGAGAAAATCGAGGAAAGATAAGAAGGAGGTTGCTAATAGTCCATTATGAATCTTGTTTCGTACAATATTAGAGGATGTGGGGGTGTGTTAAAGAGGAGGAAAATTAAAGATACACTCAATAAACTAGGCGCAGAAATCTGTTTTATACAAGAATCTAAGTATGTAAATGTAACGGATAATTTGGTGCACAACATATGGGGGGGGGGGGAAGAATTGCCAGTGGTCTTCAGTTAATTCTAGTGGCTGCTCAGGAGATATGATAACTATTTGGAAGCTAGGCGTGTTGATTCCCATTTGCAGTTATAGGGGAAAGGGTTACCTTGGTATGCAGGTTATTTGGAGAGACATGAGGTGCTATTTGTTCAACATATACTCCCCTTGTTCTATTGCAGATAAAAGGCAACTTTGGTCTGTTCTTATCAATCTTAAGAGGAGCTTGGAACCGGGAGAGTGGATCTTGGGAGGAGATTTTAACTCAATTAAGAGTTTGGCGGAACAGATTGGATATACAAGTCTAAATAGAAGGCATATGCATGAATTTTCTGTGTTTATAAACATGATGGGATGTGTCGATTTACCTACATGTGGCCTCAACTTTTCTTGGTTTAAATATAAAGGAAATATATGTAGTTGGCTTGATAGATTTATAGTTACACCGGGTGTGTTTAACGACTGGAACATGGTGAGCCAAAGGATTGGAGATCGTGATATTTCTCATCACAGGCCGGTGTGGATCTCTGTTAAAAATACCAATTGGGGTCCCAAGCCCTTCAAAATCATGTCGTGCTGGTTCGAACATGTAGCCTTCATACCTTTTATCAAAAAGGAGTGGAAATAATATAAGGTGGAAGGGAAAGCTTCTTTTATTCTGGCCAGGAAGATGCAACACCTTAGGGAAAGACTTCGATGGTGGAATTCTAACATATTTGGCTGGGTGGATATTAAAATCAAAGCGGAAACTGAAGCCATTAACGGGATAGAATAATTGTTTGTTTTAAAGCAGTGAGAAATTACGTCTGAGGAGGTGTCCCCTAGAAATTCTGCAGAAGATAACCTTTGGAAGTCTTTAAGGATTAAAGGGAGTATCTTAAAACAAAAAACAAGATCGAAATGGATAGAAGAGGGAGATGTGAATACGAAATATTTTTATGCTGCGTTGAGAAGTCATATAAATCTGAATACAATCAATGCAGTATCTGTAGATGGCAAGACTGTGGAGGAGGTGGATAGGGTCAAAGAGGTGGTTAGGTACCATTTTGCCAAGAGGTTTTGCAGGTGCTCTAGATCTTTTCCTTCTGTTGGAGAATCTGGCTTCAAACGTCTTTCCAGTTTAGACAGTGAGGAAATTGAGACAACAGTCAGTGGACAAGTGGTCAAAGGAGCGGTATTTGAGTGTGCTGGGGACCGTAGCCCAGGCCCTGACGGTTTCAGTTTTGGGTTTTTAAAGAAGTGTTGGGATATAGTAGGTGTAGAGTTTACTAATTGCATATTGGAATTCTTTGAAGTTGAGAAACTACATAAGACGTTCACCTCCTCTTTTGTAGTTCTCATTCCTAAAAATGAGTGCCCTAGCAGTTTGGAAGATTACAGGCCCATTTCTCTCGTAAGTTCAGTCTATAAAGTTATATCCAAGATCCTTTCGAACAGACTTAAAAAGAAGTTAGGAGGTATCATTTCAAATTCTCAGACGGCATTCTTGGAAGGCAGGAATCTCTTAGATGGAGTCTTAGTTCTTAATGAGATAGTGGATTTGTCTAAGCGGCACAAGATGGAACTCTTACTTTTAAAAGTGGACTTTGCCAAAGCTTATGATTGCGTCGATTGGAACTATTTACGACACGTTATGAAGCTTATGGGGTTTGGCACAAAATGGATGAGGTGGATGGAGCTCGGGGTCTTCAACAGTTTCGCTTCAGTCTTGGTTAACGGGAGTCCAACCAAGGATTTTAGTGTATCTAGGGGTCTCAAACAAGGGGATCCCCTTGCTCCTTTATTATTTACTATTGCAGCGGAGGGGCTTGCGGTTTTATTAAACAGAGCTTCGTAATGTGGCATGTATTCTGGTTTCAAAGTCAGCCCCAACATATCTTTCCAGTTATTGCAGTATGCGGATGATTCGATCCTAATTGGGGATGGATCTTGGAAGAACATTGTGGCAGCTAAGACAATCCTGAAGGGTTTCCATCTTATATCAGGTTTGGAAATTAATTTTAATAAGAGCTCCTTGTTTGGTGTTGGTATTGATGAATCAAAATTGCTGGCAGCAGAACTTTTTCTCTCTTGCAGGACTTCCTCCTTTCCGTTTAAGTTCTTAGGCATTCCTATAAGTGGAAATCATAGACTAATATCCTTTTGGAAACCGATGATTGATAAAGTACGGTCAAGATTGAATTCATGGAAAAGTCGCTTCCTCTCCATGGGTGGTAGGATTACGTTGATCAATTCGGTTCTCTCTAACTTGTCGATTCACTATATGTCATTTTTCAAACTTTCTTCAAAGGTTACGCGTATTCTTACGTCTATTCAAAGAAACTTTTTATGGAATGGATTGGAGATTAAAAGAGGAGTGTCATGGGTAAGTTAGAGCGTGGTATGTAAAAGAAGAGAAGAAGGTGGTTTGGGGGTGAAGGATTTAAAACTGTTCATCAACAGAGCTTTATTGTTCAAATGGATTTGGAGGATTTTAGAGCATAAGGATTCGATGTGGAAGGAGCTAATAGATTTTCGGTATCCTGATAATACTTCCAGTTTCCATTCTGCTGTCTGTCACAAACCGTGTTTCTTTTCATCCAATTGGTGGCGAGATTTGCTCCAGATCTCGAATATTTGCGGTATGAATACTGTTTCCCAATTAATTTCGTTTGGCTTAGGCAATGGTAGTAGAGTGCCTTTTTGGTCATCCAGATGGTTTGGAAATACAATTCTGGCTGTAGAATACGCGGAGTTGTTCGCGGCAGCTGAACATAAAGGATGTGTGGCGGAGTGCGGCAATTGGGAGGAGGGGAGGTGGAAATGGAACATCAATTTAAATTTAAATCATTCTGTTTCAATTGATCAGCTCCAAATGCAGTTAGCAAAGCTATATTCTTCGCTGGCAGATATCTCTCCAAATGAAGATTCTACGGATTTGGTCCATTGGTTGTTAAAAGACGATCATGATTTTTCTGTTTCCTCTCTGTATTCGTTTTTGCAGGTAAGGCTTGGTGCGAACGATGTTCCAATTGGAGACGAAACTAGGGTCGCTTTTGAACTAATATGGATGGCTCAGGCCCCGTTCAAAGTCAAAGCCCATGGTTGGAGAGTGCTGCACAAGCGGATTCCGACACGTGAAAGTTTAGTGCGTAGAGGTATTATAACTAATACGCACGAAATGTCTTGCCCATTTTGTTTTTCAGAAGTTGAAACGGTCGAACATATTTTATTTCAATGCCAAAAATCAGGCAGTGTTTGGAATTATGTGTGTAAATGGCTAGGTATTCCAAACATCTTAGTTGGTAGCATTTTGAATCATTTTTCATGTTGGGTATTGGGGTGTGCGGGTAGGAAGTTTTTAGTTTCCAATGCGGTTGGTCTGTGGTTGTCTATTTGCTGGATCATTTGGTCTTCCCGAAATAATATTGTATTTAGGGAAGAGTTTTGGGATTTCGATACGGTTACGAACCGCATTCTCTACTTTACTTGGTGGTGGATTGGAAAGAACCACAAAAGCTCAAATTTTTGTAATTACTACACTTGGGTAAAGTCCCCCTTTTGTGGCCTTTGATTTGTTTGTATAGGCATTACATGTATACGGGTTGGATACCCCTCTTGTATCCTTGATATATAAATTCTAGCTAATTAAAAAAAAAAAACATTAAAAATAAATTTTTGCCTTAATCATTATTGTGACTTTTACAAAAATAGACGAGACAAAAAAATTTAATTCTAAAAAAATTAATTTTAAAATAGAGAAAAAAAAAAAAGTAGGTTTAAGGTATGTTTTTGTTTTGGTATAAATATAAAGAGAAATGAGAAGGTTTTTAACGAAGAGAAGCCCAGACCAAAGGAAACCCTAAAAGCATAATATAAATAGGAGTAGATGGAAGAAAAGAGATGCTAAGGTAGAAGTTTGTGTCTGTGTTTGTTCGGAATAATGCGCTTCTGCAATTCTGCCGCCCAGTTAACACCTTATTCTAGGAGTATGGGACCTCCGAGGAATCATGAATATTTTCCTCTCCGTATTCGCTTATGTCGAAGTGCAGATTTATCAAAGCACTTTAATAAGTATGATTTTTCCAAAGCCGTGTCGGAGGAATCTTCCAAGGCTGTGTCGGAGGTTGTAGTCAATCCTGATTCTTCCGAAGCTGTTTCGGAGGTTGTCGTCAATCCTGATTCGTCCGAAGCCCCGTCGGAGGTCGTCGTCAATTCTGATTCTTCTGAAGCTGTGTCGGATTCAGCTACTGGTGCTGTTAATGCGGTGACGGCGAAGACTTCAAATTTTTATTCTTATCCTACGGTGAAGTGTTCAAACTCTACTATGGCTGCTGGTGCTGTTAATGCGGGGGTGAAGTTGAAGCCTTCAAAACAAATAATTAAAAAAAATCACAAACAACTTGTCCATGTCTTTCCATCTACTGCACCCAAGATGTTTTTTTTGTCCTATTTTAATCACTAGTATCTTTCATCTTGTAAGGAGAGAGCGTATCGAAAACAATGCTTCTTATTTATTTCAATTATTACTAGCCAACCAATGTTGTGAAGCAACAAGGTAAAATTATCTTCTACTTCAATTACTAGTTCTGCAAATATTTGGATTTTCGACATTGCTAAAATATTGCCAGTTCACATGGATTGCACTCTCTCCCTCAAGTTACTGTATGAACCCGGAACATGTTCAATCAGGCGGGCTGTCATAGATTGAATTATTTTCTATGTATCATGTTATAGTTTATAATAGGATGGTAATTCACTGATTCAAAACTAATTCCAGCCCTAACAATCTTCCTACCACTTTTACCCTAAATGATGCAGAGTAATACATCTATTCACTCTCTTTATTATAACCTTTCCCCTTTCTTTATCATTACTTATTTCAACGATATGTTATAGGACCAAACAACATTACCTGTATTCTTTTAAGGTTAAGGCACAACCATGGTTAAAGTAGGGTTCTGTACTTAATTTTAAGATTAACCAAGATTTCCCTATACCGTACCAATGGTTACTCAATCAGTAAGACCATCATGCCTTCATATTAAATTGTTTCATATTCAACATAATTGTACTCTAACAGGACATCATCATGCCTTCACTTGATGACATCTCTTATACGTTTTATATTTATAACTAAAACCATTTTCCATATGTTGTTTAGGAACAAATTACACCCTTGCCAAAAATCCTGTTTCTTTGAATGTCAAAAGTACCAAAATTAAAAATAAAAAAAACATCAATGCAAAAAAAGTTATTCCATTTTGTAAGATATTTTGCCTTCCTGTAGGAATATTTATAACTGATTATTACAGATCCTGTATCAAAGTTTTAAAATACTTATATCATGTATTTCAGAACCACCTACT
The DNA here is from genome assembly GCA_022829125.1 of Lathyrus tuberosus. Lineage (NCBI taxonomy): Eukaryota > Viridiplantae > Streptophyta > Magnoliopsida > Fabales > Fabaceae > Lathyrus > Lathyrus tuberosus. The sequence goes on along the minus strand of JALAZF010000082.1, from coordinate 6,642,253 downwards.
ATATTTAATCAGGTAATTATTTAATTCTGCACTTATATATTGAGCGTGTAATCTTTGTGGTCCATGTGTATTCCCAACTGTTTAGGACCACGCCTTGAGGTTGAGCTTGAGGTTCTTCATTGTTCTCAGGATGGGGTTCCAGAACTAGAATAGCTCTTTCAGCTTCTTGTGGTTCATCAATCTGACGGTGCAGCTTAGCAATAGTAGACATAAATTAATCTCATGCATGAGAAACTTAAAAGACAAAAGTGTTGACAAGTTAATAAAACAATATTCCATATACATGCATGTCATGGAAACAAACTTCAATATACATGAAACTCAATTAAGTTGTTAGATTTTGTTTGGAAATCGGTTTGTCCGCTGAAAGTAAAAGTTTGTATGTGGAGATTGATTATTGACAGGTTGCCTACTCGGGCGAACTTGGTTAAAAGGGGTATTTTAAGTAACCCCCATGAATCTGTATGTGTTTTTTGTTTCAGGTACCTTGAAGAAGCTGATCATATTTTTTTCAGGTGCTATAGTTCTTTATGGTGTGGAAGATGGCTTGCGATTGGATGGACATCGAGCGGATATCCGACCGCGAATGTTGTTCCCATGGTTTGGCTTGGAGTGTAAGTTTATTAGGAAGATGCAAGGAGAAGTATATCCTTGCTATTTGGTCAATTTGTTGTTGGAATATTTGGAGCTACAGGAATAACATCTTATTTAGGGATGAAATTTGTAAGGGTTAATACCCCTTTTGCCCCCTGTCATATGGGCGAAATCGCAAAAACAACCCTGTAAAAAAAAACACAGATGCCCCCCTTGTCATTTGAAGATTCTACTGTTTTGACCCCTCTTGAAATCCAGTCAACAATTTCTATGACGTGACAATTTTTTTTTATTTTTTATTTTTTATTTTTTAATTATGTGGCATTTTTTATTTTTTAAATTTCATGTGGCATTTTTTTCGTATTATTTTTTATTTTTAATTTAATTCTATTTTTTTTAATTTTTATTTTAAAAATTATTTTAATAGGGCCAATATCAAACACATATAAGCCCATTTTCATCTCCACTCTTCTAGGCCCATGTATGCTTCACTTGTACTTTAGTGAACCACTATTCTAATATAAACACTCATATCATTTTTATCCCAAACGATGTGGGACTCTTGCTGTAACGCCCCAGTTTTAGTATTTTTATTTAAGTGAGTCGTTTTTGATTATTTGATTATTTTATTTTAATCGGGTAAGGGTGTGAAATATTGTTATCCTAACTTTGTGTATGATTATGTATGTGTTTTTTGTGGATGTTTTGGTTGGTTTCCATATGTTTCTGTTTATGCCGTATTGGACGAAATCGATAGAAACCGATGTTTCTACGGTCGAAAAGTCGCATAAATACATGTGTTGGTTGGTTATATGTATGTGAGCTGCTGTTTAAAGTTTCATGAAGTTTGGTTATGTTTTGGTTAGTTTTCGTTATGTTTTCGTTGTTTTCTCCGTTTAGGTCGAATTGTAGGAAATCGATAGAAATCGATGTTTTCACGGTTAGAATTCGAAATAAATTACGTAGTTGTATCGAGTAAGCTTAGGTCGTTGTATAGCGTGCTTTTTATTCGATTGTATGATGTTTGAAAAATCTGGTTTTTGAAAGGTTGAAATTTAATCGAAAAATCGAACGTCGTAGAAATTTCGTTTATGTGTTCTAAATTGTTCTTATGTATTTGGTGGTTGCGCGTATATGTTTGTTTCGGTGAAAATGTTCGATTTAATCGAGTTTTCGGGCATTCGGGAAAAGGACAGTAAAGGTGTAATTTGAGAAATCTGGTTTTTGAGAAAAACAGGGCTATGCATCGATACATAACAGCCATGTATCAATACGAAATGGTTTATGTATCGATACATAACCCTTATGCATCGATACATACTGTAGAAATTTGAGAAAACAACATTTTCACTACAGCATGTGTCGACACATGCGTGCTATGTATCGATACATGTGGCCTTTTTGTATCGATACATAAGCCTATGTATTGATACATACTGTGCTGAACCAGAAAATTCTGGTTTGTCGGGGAAACTTCGGAAATTCATAACTCTTGAACCGTAAGTCGGTTTTGACCCCCGTTCGAAGCGTTGGGAAGCTAACGAGATGTTCTTTCTAGGAAAAATGGTTTGGAGGTCTGAACCTGGTCCAATTAGAACAGTATTTGCAAACCGTATCGTCGTGTCGATCCTCCGGTTCATGTTTTGCGTTATTTTGAAATATCCATATCTTTTGTGTTGTTTATCCGATTGAGGTGTTCTTTATATGGATGTGAAGCTAAAAATATGTTCTATGATTTGGTGAAGAAAAATATTATTTTTAGCCGACTTTTAACCGACTTTTCCGATAAACCGTAAATCGAATTGTTTGGTTATTTGTGAAAACGTTCGGTTGCCGTTTGGCACAATTGATGTGAATGTATGTGGATTGTGTGTGATGTGTGCATAATTGATGTGTATTATGCTATGTGCTGTTGTGTGATGAAAATGCTTGTGATGATATGTTGTGATGATGGTTTGTGGCCTTATGGCAATAACTGCGTTGATGTGAGTTGAATTACAATGCATGAAAAATGACAATATGGGTCACATGGTTTTATATGGAGGATTGTATATGTTGTTATACAATTAATGTATGTGATATGTATGAGATAAATGCATGACTATATTGTGAATATGTATGCATTTCAAGAGTGTCATGAGTCATGTTGTATGTGAAGTATCATGATGTGCATTCTTGTGTTGTGGGATTCTAAGTTGAATCCGTTGTAACATTGTAAGCCTTTTGAGGGACGATGATTACAAATAATTGTAAGCCTTTTAAGGGGCGAGAGCAATATGATTGTAAGCCTTTTAAGGGGCGGGAGCAATATGATTGTATGCCTTTTAAGGGGCGGAAGCAATCGGATTGTAAGCCTTTTGAGGGGCGAGAGCAATCCATAAACATTGTAAGCCTTTGAGAGGTGGTAGCAATGGGAAACATCGTAGGCCCGACGGGGAGTTACACTAAGTAACGAGTTACACTAAGTAACGAGCGATGGTTCCAATAAGTTCTTCAATTGAACTTGAGATAATGAGTCGGTACCGCATTGCATCTGCATAGAGTCGTGAGTCGGTCTCTATGAGTTGCATTTGTCATCATTGTATTTGTGCTTTGATGAATGAACATATATATGTATATGTGATGTGGAATGAATAGAATTGTACAGGTGTGCATTGTTGGATAAGCATAATATGTATGTTTATGTGAAATGATGATAATTGTATCTTTGTAATGATACATTGGTGAATAAACCTGTATGGTGTTTATGTTGGATAATTGGTGATGAATTGATATGTATTGGTGATACATGTATTTGAGCATGAATGGATATGCCTAGGTGATTGATGTGTTAATTACGGATTGTTATGCCGTGTAATTGATTTATGTTATATGCTTGAATTGTTAAATATACATTTTGATGTATATGCGTGAAGGGCGAGAATGTGATATATGTGTATTATGTGTTGAGATATATAATTATATGCAAAGTTATTATGATAATATTTCTCACCCTTCTGCTCGTTTTATAATGCCCTACGAGGCATTGCAGATTAGGTATGCTGGTGGTCTTTGGTGAAGCGTGTCTTCATTTCTTTTTGGTCGTCTGGCTCTAATATGTAGCGTCGGGTAGCTAGGATGCTTTTGTTTTCCTTTTTGGTGATGCATTTGCTTATGTATCTGGCTGATGATTTTGTGTATATAACACGACCGATGTTGATGAACCATACTGTTTGGTATATGAATATATATATATATATATGATTTATATATATGGTTGATGTTTATTAGTGTTTAGATGTTCCGCTTTTATTCTAAACATTTGAGATATGGGTGAAAGGACTCAGATCCTTAATTGATTAGTTACCTCACTGTTGCATATCTTGTGAGCAGGTGTTGTATGTTTTTAATTTCATGCATAATGTGACATTCTCCTTTTATGCCGTGGTTGCAATTATACTCTGATAAAATTTTCAATACGTACCTAAATGATTTAATTGATTATTTGGGGGTATAGAAAGGGGTGTTACATTAAGTGGTATCAGAACCAGTGTTGAGTCAGTCGTGTCTGTCTCGTTGTTGTGTTGGTTGAACTGTTGTTTAACCTTTGTTGTTATTTTCGGGAATGATCAGAATATGGCTGGTAGAAACGATAATACGATGGCTGCTGCTATGGAAGCAATGGCTAGGGCGGTGCAGGGTGCGCCGAATGTAAGTGCTAATGAAGAGTTCAGGAAGAAACTACCCCCGGTTTTCAAAGGAAAATTTGATCCCGATGGATCTCAAAATTGGTTGAAAGAGATTGAAAGAATCTTCAGAGTTATGGACTGTGTGGAGGAGAATAAGGTAAGGCTTGGATCTCACATGATGAAGGAAGAAGCCGACGATTGGTGGGTCGGTATGCGTGAAATTCTTGAGGTGGATAATGAAGAGATAACTTGGGAATTATTTCGTACTGAGTTTTTGGTAAAATATTACCCTGAGAGTGTTACAGGGAAGAAAGAGATAGAATTCCTGGAGCTGAAACAAGGTTGTATGTCAGTGGTGGAATATACTGCTAGGTTTGTTGAGTTGGTTCAGTTTCATCCTCATTATGCTGCCGTTACTGCTGAGTTCTCAAAGTGTATTAAGTATGAGAACGGTTTGCGTCCTGAGATTAAGCAAACTGTGGGATATCAGAGGATTAGAACGTTTTCTGATTTGACTGAATGTTGTAGAATTTTTGAGGAAGATAGCAAGGCTCGTTCTACACATTACAAGAGTGTGAATCAGAGTAAGAGTAAGCAACAAGCTAGGAGTGGACCTTATGTGACACCCGCTGATAAGGGCAAGCATAAGGGAAACTTTGATAGGAAAAATGGCGGAGGAGGTTCCGGTTCTATGAAATGTTTCAATTGTGGTGGAATGGGTCATAAAGCGATTGAGTGTAGGAAGGCCATTGGGAGGTGTTCCAACTGTGGAGGTCTTGGGCATGTTGCTACTGATTGTAGAATAACTATGATGAAGTGCTTTAATTGTGGAGAAGTGGGTCACATTAGTACTAATTGTACTAAGCAGAAATAAGCTCAGGCGGGTGGAAAAGTGTTTGCATTGGCAGGGTCAGACACTACTAGTGCGGATCGTTGATTAAAGGTATATGTCTTATTAATGGTACCCTTTTGTTGCTATTATTGTTTTGGGAGCGACTCATTTGTTTATTTCCTATGAGTGCTCTAAGTGTTTGAATTTGTTTATGACTGCTTCGGGGTTGGTAACTACGTCTTTGGTGTGTGTAAGATGTTCTTTGACCATGTGTGGTAAAGACTTCGTTATGGATTTAGTGTTTTTGTCGGTGTTGTTTATTCCTTAGTACGTGATAGGTGTGTGGAACACTATCAGTGCTCTCTGGTTTTTCTAGTCCTTTGTCTTCAGGATTGAGAATGAGATAAGTGGGGGAGAAGCTGGCACTTCTCCATGTTGCTTCAGGTGTAGAGCGCTGGCTCAGTGTGTATGTATTGCAAGGTTTTAAGTGTGGTTTCTGGTTCAAGAAGGAATGCAGAAGTAAGGTTTACATCAACTAAGGAGCTGTGCCTTAGGTAGTTTTGTGTATAAGATGTAATTGATGCTGTTATAGTTTGGTGGAGACGGTTTATGCTTGATCATGATTGTCGGCTGTCTATTGACAAATTGAGGAGCTGATCACCCTTAATCTCTTGTTGATAGCAGACGGGAATTATGTTGGATGTAATGGACGTGTCTTTCCGGCTTGATAGTGGTGCGGAATGGATTACTTAAAAGTTAAGGAAATGATTGCGGATTATTTTGTTAAGTTGGAAAAGATTTTATATCTGACAGTGATGCGGAATCAAGATTTTGTTTGATGGTTGCAGATTGCGTTGTAGAGTCGATGAGAATTCTTATATCAGAAGATGAGACGGATTAGAGGTTGGTGTATGTGGACTAAGTTGGAATGTCTCAGAGGGTTAATAGTTGGGTATTACTAGGGGTTGGTAAGGAATAAGATGATAGTAGAAGGATGCGTTTTAACCAGTGAGTTGTATGGGAACTTGCTATTGTGTTTTGCATAACTTGAGTTTTGACTTGTGACGAATTGCAAACGATTCGAAATTCTTTGATGGTATAGAGATCACAGGAATCTTGAGGGAACCCTTAGGGGTGGATGTAGTATTAGAGAGTCCTTTTTGGTTGGTTGTTGTAATAGATTGGAATTGGGATTGTTAAGAGAAGAAATGGTGTATGGATTATGGATAATGGTATAAGGTGACGATTGAGGATAAGTATTCATTTTCGGGATTAGGTAACTGTAATGGGTTGGTTGAGTTTGATTAGAACTACAATTGTTGGAATGTTTGATAAGCATTGTGATGGTTTGAGTAGAGGTTTCGAAGTTAGTTAAAGGTGATTGGAAACTTTTTGGATTTTGTTGGTTATTATCGAAGGATATGGAAGGCTTTTCCAAGATTAGCGTTTTGTGACTTCAGTTGGCTTGCAAAGGTGAAGTCGATTGTTTGGGATGCATCTTTGATGAGGATAGTTGGTGTGTTGATATGAGAGAGTAAAGTTGTGGCTTGTGTTTTTCGACATTTGAGGATTCATGAAAGGATCAGTATTATTGTGGAAATTGGAATTGTTGACGGTTGTATTATGTTGGAATACAGGAAGTATTATCTGTATGATTCTAGATTTGAATGTTTGGTATTCTGGTTTTCTTGATGTTGTTGAGACCTTGTCGTGTCTTGGAACTTTATGTTCTTGCTGGTGTTGTTGCCTCGTTTCCATTGTGTTGGTTCGAGTGCGTGTAGCTAATTCCTATGTGAGGAATTAGAGGTGAGTTACCTACGGTGAGGGTAACGATCTTGTTGTGTTTTGGTTCAAGAGTGAACCTGTGAGTTGTGTTCTGAGTATTCTTTGAGTTGTAAGTTGGTCGTCAAGTGCATTGTATGGGCTTTGCAGCTTGTCGTTGTTGTGTCGTTGTGTTTGCGGTTAGCAAGGTGGTTTGTCAGTTGTGTTGTTTGTGGTGTGCCTTTTGGTAGGCCTGTTGTTTGTTGGTCGGATGCGAAAGACGTGTCCGAAGTTGTTCGTCTCGGTAATATTTTCGAGGACGAAAATTTCCAAGTGGGGGAGTGCTGTAACGCCCCAGTTTTAGTATTTTTATTTAAGTGAGTCGTTTTTTATTATTTTATTTTATTTTCGACTTTTATTTAGAAAAATGTTATTTTTCAATGTTGTGATGTTTCATCGCGTTTTGAGAGCGTTTGTGAGATATTTGAGTGTAGGGGTATTTTGGTCTTTTTGGGTGGCTAGATATTTTGATTTTGTATAAAAATAGAAAAGTAGTAAGAAAGAGAGAAAAGAAAGAAAAACAGAAAAATAGAGAGAAAGAGGAGAAGAAAAGAAAAGAAGAGAAAGAGAAGAAGAAAAAGAGGAAAGCTAGGAATCAAAGAAAACAACTTCTAGGAATCGGTTTAATCGGGTAAGGGTGTGAAATATTGTTATTCTAACTTTGTGTATGATTATGTATGTGTTTTGTGTGGATGTTTTGGTTGGTTTCCATATGTTTCCGTTTATGCCGTATTGGACGAAATCGATAGAAACCGATGTTTCTACGGTCGAAAAGTCGCATAAATACATGTGTTGGTTGGTTATATGTATGTGAGCTGCTGTTTAAAGTTTCATGAAGTTTGGTTATGTTTTGGTTAGTTTTCGTTATGTTTCCGTTGTTTTCTCCGTTTAGGTCGAATTGTAGGAAATCGATAGAAATCGATGTTTTCACGGTTAGAATTCGAAATAAATTACGTAGTTATATCGAGTAAGGTTAGGTCGTCGTATAGCGTGCTTTTTATTCGATTGTATGATGTTTGAAAAATCTGATTTTTGAAAGGTTGAAATTTAATCGAAAAATCGAACGTCGTAGAAATTTCGTTTATGTGTTCTAAATTGTTCTTATGTATTTGGTGGTTGCGCGTATATGTTTGTTTCGGTGAAAATGTTCGATTTAATCGAGTTTTTGGGCATTCGGGAAAAGGACAGCAAAGGTGTAATTTGAGAAATCTGGTTTTTGAGAAAAACAGGGCTATGCATCGATACATAACAGCCATGTATCAATACGAAATGGTTTATGTATCGATACATAACCCTTATGCATCGATACATACTGTAGAAATTTGAGAAAACAACATTTTCACTACAGCATGTGTCGACACATGCGTGCTATGTATCGATACATGTGGCCTTTTTGTATCGATACATAAGCCTATGTATTGATACATACTGTGCTGAACCAGAAAATTCTGGTTTGTCGGGGAAACTTCGGAAATTCATAACTCTTGAACCGTAAGTCGGTTTTGACCCCCGTTCGAAGCGTTGGGAAGCTAACGAGATGTTATTTCAAGGAAAAATGGTTTGGAGGTCTGAACCTGGTCCAATTAGAACAGTATTTGCAAACCGTATCGTCGTGTCGATCCTCCGGTTCATGTTTTGCGTTATTTTGAAATATCCATATCTTTTGTGTTGTTTATCCGATTGAGGTGTTCTTTATATGGATGTGAAGCTAAAAATATGTTCTATGATTTGGTGAAGAAAAATATTATTCTTAGCCGACTTTTAACCGACTTTTCCGGTAAACCGTAAATCGAATTGTTTGGTTATTTGTGAAAACGTTCGGTTGCCGTTTGGCACAATTGATGTGAATGTATGTGGATTGTGTGTGATGTGTGCATAATTGATGTGTATTATGCTATGTGCTGTTGTGTGATGAAAATGCTTGTGATGATATGTTGTGATGATGGTTTGTGGCCTTATGGCAATAACTGCGTTGATGTGAGTTGAATTACAATGCATGAAAAATGACAATATGGGTCACATGGTTTTATATGGAGGATTGTATATGTTGTTATACAATTAATGTATGTGATATGTATGAGATAAATGCATGACTATATTGTGAATATGTATGCATTTCAAGAGTGTCATGAGTCATGTTGTATGTGAAGTATCATGATGTGCATTCTTGTGTTGTGGGATTCTAAGTTGAATCCGTTGTAACATTGTAACCCTTTCGAGGGGCGATGATTACAAATAATTGTAAGCCTTTTAAGGGGCGAGAGCAATATGATTGTAAGCCTTTTAAGGGGCGGGAGCAATCCATAAACATTGTAAGCCTTTGAGAGGTGGTAGCAATGGGGAACATCGTAGGCCCGACGGGGAGTTACACTAAGTAACGAGCGATGGTTCCAATAAGTTCTTCAATTGAACTTGAGATAATGAGTCGGTACCGCATTGCATCTGCATAGAGTCGTGAGTCGGTCTCTATGAGTTGCATTTGTCATCATTGTATTTGTGCTTTGATGAATGAACATATATATGTATATGTGATGTGGAATGAATAGAATTGTACAGGTGTGCATTGTTGGATAAGCATAATATGTATGTTTATGTGAAATGATGATAATTGTATCTTTGTAATGATACATTGGTGAATAAACCTGTATGGTGTTTATGTTGGATAAATGGTGATGAATTGATATGTATTGGTGATACATGTATTTGAGCATGAATGGATATGCCTAGGTGATTGATGTGTTAATTACGGATTGTTATGCCGTGTAATTGATTTATGTTATATGCTTGAATTGTTAAATATACATTTTGATGTATATGCGTGAAGGGCGAGAATGTGATATATGTGTATTATGTGTTGAGATATATAATTATATGCAAAGTTATTATGATAATATTTCTCACCCTTCTGCTCGTTTTATAATGCCCAACGAGGCATTGCAGATTAGGTATGCTGGTGGTCTTTGGTGAAGCGTGTCTTCATTTCTTTTTGGTCGTCTGGCTCTGATATGTAGCGTCGGGTAGCTAGGATGCTTTTGTTTTCCTTTTTGGTGATGCATTTGCTTATGTATCTGGCTGATGATTTTGTGTATATAACACGACCGATGTTGATGAACCATACTGTTTGGTATATGAATATATATATATATGATTTATATATATGGTTGATGTTTATCAGTGTTTAGATGTTCCGCTTTTATTCTAAACATTTGAGATGTGGGTGAAAGGACTCAGATCCTTAATTGATTAGTTACCTCACTGTTGCATATCTTGTGAGCAGGTGTTGTATGTTTTTAATTTCATGCATAATGTGACATTCTCCTTTTATGCCGTGGTTGCAATTATACTCTGATAAAATTTTCAATACGTACCTAAATGATTTAATTGATTATTTGGGGGTATAGAAAGGGGTGTTACATTAAGTGGTATCAGAACCAGTGTTGAGTCAGTCGTGTCTGTCTCGTTGTTGTGTTGGTTGAACTGTTGTTTAACCTTTTTTGTTATTTTCGGGAATGATCAGAATATGGCTGGTAGAAACGATAATGCGATGGCTGCTGCTATGGAAGCAATGGCTAGGGCGGTGCAGGGTGCGCCGAATGTAAGTGCTAATGAAGAGTTCAGGAAGAATCAACCCCCGGTTTTCAAAGGAAAATTTGATCCCGATGGATCTCAAAATTGGTTGAAAGAGATTGAAAGAATCTTCAGAGTTATGGACTGTGTGGAGGAGAATAAGGTAAGGCTTGGATCTCACATGATGAAGGAAGAAGCCGACGATTGGTGGGTCGGTATGCGTGAAATTCTTGAGGTGGATAATGAAGAGATAACTTGGGAATTATTTCGTACTGAGTTTTTGGTAAAATATTACCCTGAGAGTGTTACAGGGAAGAAAGAGATAGAATTCCTGGAGCTGAAACAAGGTTGTATGTCAGTGGTGGAATATACTGCTAGGTTTGTTGAGTTGGTTCAGTTTCATCCTCATTATGCTGCCGTTACTGCTGAGTTCTCAAAGTGTATTAAGTATGAGAACGGTTTGCGTCCTGAGATTAAGCAAACTGTGGGATATCAGAGGATTAGAACGTTTTCTGATTTGACTGAATGTTGTAGAATTTTTGAGGAAGATAGCAAGGCTCGTTCTACACATTACAAGAGTGTGAATCAGAGTAAGAGTAAGCAACAAGCTAGGAGTGGACCTTATGTGACACCCGCTGATAAGGGCAAGCATAAGGGAAACTTTGATAGGAAAAATGGCGGAGGAGGTTCCGGTTCTATGAAATGTTTCAATTGTGGTGGAATGGGTCATAAAGCGATTGAGTGTAGGAAGGCCATTGGGAGGTGTTCCAACTGTGGAGGTCTTGGGCATGTTGCTACTGATTGTAGAATAACTATGATGAAGTGCTTTAATTGTGGAGAAGTGGGTCACATTAGTACTAATTGTACTAAGCAGAAATAAGCTCAGGCGGGTGGAAAAGTGTTTGCATTGGCAGGGTCAGACACTACTAGTGCGGATCGTTGATTAAAGGTATATGTCTTATTAATGGTACCCTTTTGTTGCTATTATTGTTTTGGGAGCGACTCATTTGTTTATTTCCTATGAGTGCTCTAAGTGTTTGAATTTGTTTATGACTGCTTCGGGGTTGGTAACTACGTCTTTGGTGTGTGTAAGATGTTCTTTGACCATGTGTGGTAAAGACTTCGTTATGGATTTAGTGTTTTTGTCGGTGTTGTTTATTCCTTAGTACGTGATAGGTGTGTGGAACACTATCAGTGCTCTCTGGTTTTTCTAGTCCTTTGTCTTCAGGATTGAGAATGAGATAAGTGGGGGAGAAGCTGGCACTTCTCCATGTTGCTTCAGGTGTAGAGCGCTGGCTCAGTGTGTATGTATTGCAAGGTTTTAAGTGTGGTTTCTGGTTCAAGAAGGAATGCAGAAGTAAGGTTTACATCAACTAAGGAGCTGTGCCTTAGGTAGTTTTGTGTATAAGATGTAATTGATGCTGTTATAGTTTGGTGGAGACGGTTTATGCTTGATCATGATTGTCGGCTGTCTATTGACAAATTGAGGAGCTGATCACCCTTAATCTCTTGTTGATAGCAGACGGGAATTATGTTGGATGTAATGGACGTGTCTTTCCGGCTTGATAGTGGTGCGGAATGGATTACTTAAAAGTTAAGGAAATGATTGCGGATTATTTTGTTAAGTTGGAAAAGATTTTATATCTGACAGTGATGCGGAATCAAGATTTTGTTTGATGGTTGCAGATTGCGTTGTAGAGTCGATGAGAATTCTTATATCAGAAGATGAGACGGATTAGAGGTTGGTGTATGTGGACTAAGTTGGAATGTCTCAGAGGGTTAATAATTGGGTATTACTAGGGGTTGGTAAGGAATAAGATGATAGTAGAAGGATGCGTTTTAACCAGTGAGTTGTATGGGAACTTGCTATTGTGTTTTGCATAACTTGAGTTTTGACTTGTGACGAATTGCAAACGATTCGAAATTCTTTGATGGTATAGAGATCACAGGAATCTTGAGGGAACCCTTAGGGGTGGATGTAGTATTAGAGAGTCCTTTTTGGTTGGTTGTTGTAATAGATTGGAATTGGGATTGTTAAGAGAAGAAATGGTGTATGGATTATGGATAATGGTATAAGGTGACGATTGAGGATAAGTATTCATTTTCGGGATTAGGTAACTGTAATGGGTTGGTTGAGTTTGATTAGAACTACAATTGTTGGAATGTTTGATAAGCATTGTGATGGTTTGAGTAGAGGTTTCGAAGTTAGTTAAAGGTGATTGGAAACTTTTTGGATTTTGTTGGTTATTATCGAAGGATATGGAAGGCTTTTCCAAGATTAGCGTTTTGTGACTTCAGTTGGCTTGCAAAGGTGAAGTCGATTGTTTGGGATGCATCTTTGATGAGGATAGTTGGTGTGTTGATATGAGAGAGTAAAGTTGTGGCTTGTGTTTTTCGACATTTGAGGATTCATGAAAGGATCAGTATTATTGTGGAAATTGGAATTGTTGACGGTTGTATTATGTTGGAATACAGGAAGTATTATCTGTATGATTCTAGATTTGAATGTTTGGTATTCTGGTTTTCTTGATGTTGTTGAGACCTTGTCGTGTCTTGGAACTTTATGTTCTTGCTGGTGTTGTTGCCTCGTTTCCATTGTGTTGGTTCGAGTGCGTGTAGCTAATTCCTATGTGAGGAATTAGAGGTGAGTTACCTACGGTGAGGGTAACGATCTTGTTGTGTTTTGGTTCAAGAGTGAACCTGTGAGTTGTGTTCTGAGTATTCTTTGAGTTGTAAGTTGGTCGTCAAGTGCATTGTATGGGCTTTGCAGCTTGTCGTTGTTGTGTCGTTGTGTTTGCGGTTAGCAAGGTGGTTTGTCAGTTGTGTTGTTTGTGGTGTGCCTTTTGGTAGGCCTGTTGTTTGTTGGTCGGATGCGAAAGACGTGTCCGAAGTTGTTCGTCTCGGTAATATTTTCGAGGACGAAAATTTCCAAGTGGGGGAGTGCTGTAACGCCCCAGTTTTAGTATTTTTATTTAAGTGAGTCGTTTTTTATTATTTTATTTTATTTTCGACTTTTATTTAGAAAAATGTTATTTTTCAATGTTGTGATGTTTCATCGCGTTTTGAGAGCGTTTGTGAGATATTTGAGTGTAGGGGTATTTTGGTCTTTTTGGGTGGCTAGATATTTTGATTTTGTATAAAAATAGAAAAGTAGTAAGAAAGAGAGAAAAGAAAGAAAAACAGAAAAATAGAGAGAAAGAGGAGAAGAAAAGAAAAGAAGAGAAAGAGAAGAAGAAAAAGAGGAAAGCTAGGAATCAAAGAAAACAACTTCTAGGAATCGGTTTAATCGGGTAAGGGTGTGAAATATTGTTATTCTAACTTTGTGTATGATTATGTATGTGTTTTGTGTGGATGTTTTGGTTGGTTTCCATATGTTTCCGTTTATGCCGTATTGGACGAAATCGATAGAAACCGATGTTTCTACGGTCGAAAAGTCGCATAAATACATGTGTTGGTTGGTTATATGTATGTGAGCTGCTGTTTAAAGTTTCATGAAGTTTGGTTATGTTTTGGTTAGTTTTCGTTATGTTTCCGTTGTTTTCTCCGTTTAGGTCGAATTGTAGGAAATCGATAGAAATCGATGTTTTCACGGTTAGAATTCGAAATAAATTACGTAGTTATATCGAGTAAGGTTAGGTCGTCGTATAGCGTGCTTTTTATTCGATTGTATGATGTTTGAAAAATCTGATTTTTGAAAGGTTGAAATTTAATCGAAAAATCGAACGTCGTAGAAATTTCGTTTATGTGTTCTAAATTGTTCTTATGTATTTGGTGGTTGCGCGTATATGTTTGTTTCGGTGAAAATGTTCGATTTAATCGAGTTTTTGGGCATTCGGGAAAAGGACAGCAAAGGTGTAATTTGAGAAATCTGGTTTTTGAGAAAAACAGGGCTATGCATCGATACATAACAGCCATGTATCAATACGAAATGGTTTATGTATCGATACATAACCCTTATGCATCGATACATACTGTAGAAATTTGAGAAAACAACATTTTCACTACAGCATGTGTCGACACATGCGTGCTATGTATCGATACATGTGGCCTTTTTGTATCGATACATAAGCCTATGTATTGATACATACTGTGCTGAACCAGAAAATTCTGGTTTGTCGGGGAAACTTCGGAAATTCATAACTCTTGAACCGTAAGTCGGTTTTGACCCCCGTTCGAAGCGTTGGGAAGCTAACGAGATGTTATTTCAAGGAAAAATGGTTTGGAGGTCTGAACCTGGTCCAATTAGAACAGTATTTGCAAACCGTATCGTCGTGTCGATCCTCCGGTTCATGTTTTGCGTTATTTTGAAATATCCATATCTTTTGTGTTGTTTATCCGATTGAGGTGTTCTTTATATGGATGTGAAGCTAAAAATATGTTCTATGATTTGGTGAAGAAAAATATTATTCTTAGCCGACTTTTAACCGACTTTTCCGGTAAACCGTAAATCGAATTGTTTGGTTATTTGTGAAAACGTTCGGTTGCCGTTTGGCACAATTGATGTGAATGTATGTGGATTGTGTGTGATGTGTGCATAATTGATGTGTATTATGCTATGTGCTGTTGTGTGATGAAAATGCTTGTGATGATATGTTGTGATGATGGTTTGTGGCCTTATGGCAATAACTGCGTTGATGTGAGTTGAATTACAATGCATGAAAAATGACAATATGGGTCACATGGTTTTATATGGAGGATTGTATATGTTGTTATACAATTAATGTATGTGATATGTATGAGATAAATGCATGACTATATTGTGAATATGTATGCATTTCAAGAGTGTCATGAGTCATGTTGTATGTGAAGTATCATGATGTGCATTCTTGTGTTGTGGGATTCTAAGTTGAATCCGTTGTAACATTGTAACCCTTTCGAGGGGCGATGATTACAAATAATTGTAAGCCTTTTAAGGGGCGAGAGCAATATGATTGTAAGCCTTTTAAGGGGCGGGAGCAATCCATAAACATTGTAAGCCTTTGAGAGGTGGTAGCAATGGGGAACATCGTAGGCCCGACGGGGAGTTACACTAAGTAACGAGCAATGGTTCCAATAAGTTCTTCAATTGAACTTGAGATAATGAGTCGGTACCGCATTGCATCTGCATAGAGTCGTGAGTCGGTCTCTATGAGTTGCATTTGTCATCATTGTATTTGTGCTTTGATGAATGAACATATATATGTATATGTGATGTGGAATGAATAGAATTGTACAGGTGTGCATTGTTGGATAAGCATAATATGTATGTTTATGTGAAATGATGATAATTGTATCTTTGTAATGATACATTGGTGAATAAACCTGTATGGTGTTTATGTTGGATAAATGGTGATGAATTGATATGTATTGGTGATACATGTATTTGAGCATGAATGGATATGCCTAGGTGATTGATGTGTTAATTACGGATTGTTATGCCGTGTAATTGATTTATGTTATATGCTTGAATTGTTAAATATACATTTTGATGTATATGCGTGAAGGGCGAGAATGTGATATATGTGTATTATGTGTTGAGATATATAATTATATGCAAAGTTATTATGATAATATTTCTCACCCTTCTGCTCGTTTTATAATGCCCAACGAGGCATTGCAGATTAGGTATGCTGGTGGTCTTTGGTGAAGCGTGTCTTCATTTCTTTTTGGTCGTCTGGCTCTGATATGTAGCGTCGGGTAGCTAGGATGCTTTTGTTTTCCTTTTTGGTGATGCATTTGCTTATGTATCTGGCTGATGATTTTGTGTATATAACACGACCGATGTTGATGAACCATACTGTTTGGTATATGAATATATATATATATGATTTATATATATGGTTGATGTTTATCAGTGTTTAGATGTTCCGCTTTTATTCTAAACATTTGAGATGTGGGTGAAAGGACTCAGATCCTTAATTGATTAGTTACCTCACTGTTGCATATCTTGTGAGCAGGTGTTGTATGTTTTTAATTTCATGCATAATGTGACATTCTCCTTTTATGCCGTGGTTGCAATTATACTCTGATAAAATTTTCAATACGTACCTAAATGATTTAATTGATTATTTGGGGGTATAGAAAGGGGTGTTACATTAAGTGGTATCAGAACCAGTGTTGAGTCAGTCGTGTCTGTCTCGTTGTTGTGTTGGTTGAACTGTTGTTTAACCTTTTTTGTTATTTTCGGGAATGATCAGAATATGGCTGGTAGAAACGATAATGCGATGGCTGCTGCTATGGAAGCAATGGCTAGGGCGGTGCAGGGTGCGCCGAATGTAAGTGCTAATGAAGAGTTCAGGAAGAATCAACCCCCGGTTTTCAAAGGAAAATTTGATCCCGATGGATCTCAAAATTGGTTGAAAGAGATTGAAAGAATCTTCAGAGTTATGGACTGTGTGGAGGAGAATAAGGCGAGGCTTGGATCTCAGATGTTGAAGGAAGAAGCCGACGATTGGTGGGTCGGTATGCGTGAAATTCTTGAGGTGGATAATGAAGAGATAACTTGGGAATTGTTTCGTACTGAGTTTTTGGTAAAATATTACCCTGAGAGTGTTACAGGGAAGAAAGAGATAGAATTCCTGGAGCTGAAACAAGGTAGTATGTCAGTGGTGGAATATACTGCTAGGTTTGTTGAGTTGGTTCAGTTTAATCCTAATTATGCTGCCGTTACTGCTGAGTTCTCAAAGTGTATTAAGTATGAGAACGGTTTGCGTCCTGAGATTAAGCAAGCTGTGGGATATCAAAGGATTAGAACGTTTTCTGATTTGACTGAATGTTGTAGAATTTTTTAGGAAGATAGCAAGGCTCGTTCTACACATTACAAGAGTGTGAATAAGAGTAAGAGTAAGCAACAAGCTAGGAGTGGACCTTATGTGACACCCGCTGATAAGGCAAGCATAAGGGAAACTTTGATAGGAAAAATGGCGGAGGAGGTTCCGGTTCTATGAAATGTTTCAATTGTGGTGGAATGGGTCATAAAGCGATTGAGTGTAGGAAGGCCATTGGGAGGTGTTCCAACTGTGGAGGTCTTGGGCATGTTGCTACTGATTGTAGAAGAACTATGATGAAGTGCTTTAATTGTGGAGAAGTGGGTCACATTAGTACTAATTGTACTAAGCCGAAATAAGCTCAAGCGGGTGGAAAAGTGTTTGCATTGGCAGGGTCAGACACTACTAGTGCGGATCGTTGATTAAAGGTATATGTCTTATTAATGGTACCCTTTTGTTGCTATTATTGTTTTGGGAGCGACTCATTTGTTTATTTCCTATGAGTGCGCTAAGTGTTTGAATTTGTTTATGACTGCTTCGGGGTCGGTAACTACGTCTTTGGTGTGTGTAAGATGTTCTTTGACCATGTGTGGTAAAGACTTCGTTATGGATTTAGTGTTTTTGTCGGTGTTGTTTATTCCTTAGTACGTGATAGGTGTGTGGAACACTATCAGTGCTCTCTGGGTTTTCTAGTCCTTTGTCTTCAAGATTGAGAATGAGATAAGTGGGGGAGAAGCTGGCACTTCTCCATGTTGCTTCAGGTGTAGAGCGCTGGCTCAGTGTGTATGTATTGCAAGGTTTTAAGTGTGGTTTCTGGTTCAAGAAGGAATGCAGAAGTAAGGTTTACATCAACTAAGGAGCTGTGCCTTAGGTAGTTTTGTGTATAAGATGTAATTGATGCTGTTATAGTTTGGTGGAGACGGTTTATGCTTGATCATGATTGTCGGCTGTCTATTGACAAATTGAGGAACTGATCACCCTTAATCTCTTGTTGATAGCAGACGGGAATTATGTTGGATGTAATGGACGTGTCTTTCCGGCTTGATAGTGGTGCGGAATGGATTACTTAAAAGTTAAGGAAATGATTGCGGATTATTTTGTTAAGTTGGAAAAGATTTTATATCTGACAGTGATGCGGAATCAAGATTTTGTTTGATGGTTGCAGATTGCGTTGTAGAGTCGATGAGAATTCTTATATCAGAAGATGAGACGGATTAGAGGTTGGTGTATGTGGACTAAGTTGGAATGTCTCAGAGGGTTAATAATTGGGTATTACTAGGGGTTGGTAAGGAATAAGATGATAGTAGAAGGATGCGTTTTAACCAGTGAGTTGTATGGGAACTTGCTTTTGTGTTTTGCATAACTTGAGTTTTAACTTGTGACGAATTGCAAACGATTCGAAATTCTTTGATGGTATAGAGATCACAGGAATCTTGAGGGAACCCTTAGGGGTGGATGTAGTATTAGAGAGTCCTTTTTGGTTGGTTGTTGTAATAGATTGGAATTGGGATTGTTAAGAGAAGAAATGGTGTATGGATTATGGATAATGGTATAAGGTGACGATTGAGGATAAGTATTCATTTTCGGGATTAGGTAACTGTAATGGGTTGGTTGAGTTTGATTAGAACTACAATTGTTGGAATGTTTGATAAGCATTGTGATGGTTTGAGTAGAGGTTTCGAAGTTAGTTAAAGGTGATTGGAAACTTTTTGGATTTTGTTGGTTATTATCGAAGGATATGGAAGGCTTTTCCAAGATTAGCGTTTTGTGACTTCAGTTGGCTTGCAAAGGTGAAGTCGATTGTTTGGGATGCATCTTTAATGAGGATAGTTGGTGTGTTGATATGAGAGGGTAAAGTTGTGGCTTGTGTTTTTCGACATTTGAGGATTCATGAAAGGATCAGTATTATTGTGGAAATTGGAATTGTTGACGGTTGTATTATGTTGGAATACAGGAATTATTATCTGTATGATTCTAGATTTGAATGTTTGGTATTCCGGTTTCCTTGATGTTGTTGAGACCTTGTCGTGTCTTGGAACTTTATGTTTTTGCTGGTGTTGTTGCCTCGTTTCCATTGTGTTGGTTCGAGTGCGTGTAGCTAATTCCTATGTGAGGAATTAGAGGTGAGTTACCTACGGTGATGGTAACGATCTTGTTGTGTTTTGGTTCAAGAGTGAACCTGTGAGTTGTGTTCTGAGTATTCTTTGAGTTGTAAGTTGGTCGTCAAGTGCATTGTATGGGCTTTGCAGCTTGTCGTTGTTGTGTCGTTGTGTTTGCGGTTAGCAAGGTGGTTTGTCAGTTGTGTTGTTTGTGGTGTGCCTTTTGGTAGGCCTGTTGTTTGTTGGTCGGATGCGAAAGACGTGTCCGAAGTTGTTCGTCTCGGTAATATTTTCGAGGACGAAAATTTCCAAGTGGGGGAGTGTTGTAACTCCCCAGTTTTAGTATTTTTATTTAAGTGAGTCGTTTTTTATTATTTTATTATTATATTATTTTATTTTCGACTTTTATTTAGAAAAATGTTATTTTTCAATGTTGTGATGTTTCATCGCGTTTTGAGAGCGTTTGTGAGATATTTGAGTGTAGGGGTATTTTGGTCTTTTTGGGTGGCTAGATATTTTGATTTTGTATAAAAATAGAAAAGTAGTAAGAAAGAGAGAAAAGAAAGAAAAACAGAAAAATAGAGAGAAAGAGGAGAAGAAAAGAAAAGAAGAGAAAGAGAAGAAGAAAAAGAGGAAAGCTAGGAATCAAAGAAAACAACTTCTAGGAATCGGTTTAATCGGGTAAGGGTGTGAAATATTGTTATCCTAACTTTGTGTATGATTATGTATGTGTTTTGTGTGGATGTTTTGGTTGGTTTCCATATGTTTCCGTTTATGCCGTATTGGACGAAATCGATAGAAACCGATGTTTCTACGGTCGAAAAGTCGTATAAATACATGTGTTGGTTGGTTATATGTATGTGAGCTGCTGTTTAAAGTTTCATGAAGTTTGGTTATGTTTTGGTTAGTTTTCGTTATGTTTCCGTTGTTTTCTCCGTTTAGGTCGAATTGTAGGAAAATATGGTGCTTTTTATTCGATTTGATGATGTTTGAAAAATATGGTTTTTGAAAGGTTGAAATTTAATCGAAAAATCGAACGTCGTAGAAATTTCGTTTATGTGTTCTAAATTGTTCTTATGTATTTGGTGGTTGCGCGTATATGTTTGTTTCGGTGAAAATGTTCGATTTAGTCGAGTTTTCGGGCATTCGGGAAAAGGACAGCAAAGGTGTAATTTGAGAAATCTGGTTTTTGAGAAAAACAGGGCTATGCATCGATACATAACAGCCATGTATCAATACGAAATGGTTTATGTATCGATACATAACCCTTATGCATCGATACATACTGTAGAAATTTGAGAAAACAACATTTTCACTACAGCATGTGTCGACACATGCGTGCTATGTATCGATACATGTGGCCTTTTTGTATCGATACATAAGCCTATGTATTGATACATACTGTGCTGAACCAGAAAATTCTGGTTTGTCGGGGAAACTTCGGAAATTCATAACTCTTGAACCGTAAGTCGGTTTTGACCCCCGTTCGAAGCGTTGGGAAGCTAACGAGATGTTATTTATAGGAAAAATGGTTTGGAGGTCTGAACCGGGTCCAATTAGAACAGTATTTGCAAACCGTATCGTCGTGTCGATCCTCCGGTTCATGTTTTGCGTTATTTTGAAATATCCATATCTTTTGTGTTGTTTATCCGATTGAGGTGTTCTTTATATGGATGTGAAGCTAAAAATATGTTCTATGATTTGGTGAAGAAAAATATTATTTTTAGCCGACTTTTAACCGACTTTTCCGGTAAACCGTAAATTGAATTGTTTGGTTATTTGTGAAAACGTTCGGTTGCCGTTTGGCACAATTGATGTGAATGTATGTGGATTGTGTGTGATGTGTGCATAATTGATGTGTATTATGCTATGTGCTGTTGTGTGATGAAAATGCTTGTGATGATATGTTGTGATGATGGTTTGTGGCCTTATGGCAATAACTGCGTTGATGTGAGTTGAATTACAGTGCATGAAAAATGACAATATGGGTCACATGGTTTTATATGGAGGATTGTATATGTTGTTATACAATTAATGTATGTGATATGTATGAGATAAATGCATGACTATATTGTGAATATGTATGCATTTCAAGAGTGTCATGAGTCATGTTGTATGTGAAGTATCATGATGTGCATTCTTGTATTGTGGGATTCTAAGTTGAATCTGTTGTAACATTGTAAGCCTTTTGAGGGGCGATGATTACAAATAATTGTAAGCCTTTTAAGGGGCGAGAGCAATATGATTGTAAGCCTTTTAAGGGGCGGGAGCAATATGATTGTAAGCCTTTTAAGGGGCTGGAGCAATCGGATTGTAAGCCTTTTGAGGGGCGAGAGCAATCCATAAACATTGTAAGCCTTTGAGAGGTGGTAGCAATAGGGAACATCGTAGGCCCGACGGGGAGTTACACTAAGTAACGAGCGATGGTTCCAATAAGTTCTTCAATTGAACTTGAGATAAAGAGTCGGTACCGCATTGCATCTGCATAGAGTCGTGAGTCGGTCTCTATGAGTTGCATTTGTCATCATTGTATTTGTGCTTTGATGAATGAACATATATATGTATATGTGATGTGGAATGAATAGAATTGTACAGGTGTGCATTGTTGGATAAGCATAATATGTATGTTTATGTGAAATGATGATAATTGTATCTTTGTAATGATACATTGGTGAATAAACCTGTATGGTGTTTATGTTGGATAAATGGTGATGAATTGATATGTATTGGTGATACATGTATTTGAGCATGAATGGATATGCCTAGGTGATTGATGTGTTAATTACGGATTGTTATGCCGTGTAATTGATTTATGTTATATGCTTGAATTGTTAAATATACATTTTGATGTATATGCGTGAAGGGCGAGAATGTGATATATGTGTATTATGTGTTGAGATATATAATTATATGCAAAGTTATTATGATAATATTTCTCACCCTTCTGCTCGTTTTATAATGCCCTACGAGGCATTGCAGATTAGGTATGCTGGTGGTCTTTGGTGAAGCGTGTCTTCATTTCTTTTTGGTCGTCTGGCTCTGATATGTAGCGTCGGGTAGCTAGGATGCTTTTGTTTTCCTTTTTGGTGATGCATTTGCTTATGTATCTGGCTGATGATTTTGTGTATATAACACGACCGATGTTGATGAACCATACTGTTTGGTATATGAATATATATATATATATATGATTTATATATATGGTTGATGTTTATCAGTGTTTAGATGTTCCGCTTTTATTCTAAACATTTGAGATGTGGGTGAAATGACTCAGATCCTTAATTGATTAGTTACCCCACTGTTGCATATCTTGTGAGCAGGTGTTGTATGTTTTTAATTTCATGCATAATGTGACATTCTCCTTTTATGCCGTGGTTGCAATTATACTCTGATAAAATTTTCAATACGTACCTAAATGATTTAATTGATTATTTGGGGGTATAGAAAGGGGTGTTACATTAAGGGGTATAGAAAGGGGTGTTACATCTTTAACACATAATTCATCCTATCTCACAAGGTTTTTCTTCCACCCTCCAACAACAACAACAACTCCATAATAACAAATCATTTGTATTAACTCCATCATCTCACCATTAAACTCCTTCACCTTTCAACACTACCAATAAACAAATTAATCCAACCATAGTACTACAAGCAGAAACTCAGCATAAATGAAAAAAAGAAACGAAACAGAATCAAAGGAGAAGAAGGAGAAGTGAGTCAAAAACAAAACGTGAAATAACCTACAGTTTCAGACTACCACAACAACCTCGCGACATTCACGCGACCTCCCCTATCCGCGGTATCGAAGCTGCGAGCGACCACCACCAGAACACAAACCTTTCCGCCCTTCACTCGCACGCCGTCTACCACACACCACGAGGCACTCGGCAACACCATTTTGCCGCTTTCTTGCTCAACGGAAAGCGTACGCGACAAGGATCACTCAAACTCGAAGGTATTTGTTCTCACCATATTTTCTTTGACTCTTTCATATTCGTACTGCTGCGTTTTCAGGTGGGTGTTAGAGTGGAAGAGTTGCTGCCCTTTTTGCTATTTGTGATGTTTGTTTTGAGTTCTCTCTAATTCTATGGTATATCAGATTTCATTGTGTTAAAAGCAATTTATTTTGTAGTAATGTTTTAATCTCTATCCTTAGTGATTACTTATACATACACGAGGCTTTTGTTTCATCTCTATCCATTTTGCAGGTTGTTGGAGTGTTGATGCAAGTCTGAGTTTTGTGAGTAGCAAGAGTCCCACATCGTTTGGGATAAAAATGACATGAGTGTTTATATTAGAATAGTGATTCACTAAAGTACAAGTGAAAGCATACATGGGCCTAGAAGAGTGGAGATGATAATAGGCTTATATGTGTTTGATCTTGGCCCTATTAAAATAATTTTTAAAATTTAAAAAAAAAAAAATAGAATTAAATTAAAAATAAAAAATAATACGAAAAAAATGCCACATGAAATTTAAAAAATAAAAAATAATAAAAAATGCCACATAATTAAAAAATTAAAAATTAAAAATTAAAAAAAAATTGTCACGTCATAGAAATTGTTTACTGGATTTTAAGAGGGGTCAAAACAGTAGAATCTTCAAATGACAAGGGGGAATCTGTGTTTTTTTTTACAGGGTTGTTTTTAGGATTTCGCCCATATGGCAGGGGGCAAAAGGGGTATTAACCCAATTTGTAATGTAAAGTCGATATTTTATGCTATTGTAGCGACCTCTTGGACTTGGTTGATGTATGGTAAGAGGAATTCGAGGTACTGTAGTTTTTATGATTGGAACAAATCCCCTTTAGACTTTATGTAGTAGGCTTTCTGGTTGGGATTTTGTGGGATTGTTCTGTTTTCTTGTATGGTGGTTAGAGATTTCCTTAATCTCTCTTTATTGAATTTGCTTATCAAAAAAAAAAAAAACTTTTCACAGAAAGATCATGTATAGGAAAAAAAAACAATGATACCAAAATGTTTATGAGAACGTAAAAACTTTAATAAGGCATCTGAGGACCACACACGAATAATTAAATACAACAAAAAAGGATATAACCACAACATCTAAAAGGTATCTGGTGGAGGAAGAAGACACTAACATATTCATCAACATGTTTTCACTTTGGTGTAAACATTCTACTCCACTAACAAGCAAAAATATAGAGGATTTCTTAATGCACTCTATATGTTTCTTAGGCACCACGCAATACAAAAATGTCTTCAGTTTCTGAAGAGATATCTTTGGATGCACCCCAACACACACTCAACGCAGTCTATTTTGAATGATGCCTTATAAGTTATTTTTTGGTTCCGGAGATACATCTCCAAAATGTTTCGTAGTTACATTTCCGTATCACAGACGCATCAGTAACAAAACTAAAACATATAATTTGACAAAATGTAATCAACATTCATAAAATAAAACAAAATAAGAATTATATAGATTATTTCAACATAAAATGCAACATCACACTTCAATATTCAGGTGGACGCTTCACCATCTTCGCAATATCTTCGACCAATCTTGAAATCGTCGCTTCCAACTCGAGCGGAACTTTTGTTTCGAAATGGAAATATGTATTCCAGATAGCCCTTAAATCTGCATGCGTCTTGAGCTCAAATTTACTAAGCTCAATCCTCCCTCCGTTATCAATCGACAGTGAATGATACTTGAGCTTCACAATCCTTCGATTGTCTCCGTAAGGTAGGAGATTATGGATTTCTTATTAAATATATTCAAGAGAGGTGTACTCGGTGAACTTAAACTTTCGCCAGGGTGTAGAGCTGGAGAAGAAGACATTTGCGACATGCCAATTGATGTTTATTTGTAGCATTTGAGACATTTTGAGTTTGTGTGAAATATAAAATAAGAGCACCTTAATTTATAGAAGTCGTAGATCAATAAGGATCACTCGAAAGCTAGCATGCTGATTCTGGAGATATATCTCCGATTCCGCACCCTATTATCTAGTTCCGGAGATGTATCTTTGAAACCTGTCCTGAACAGTTTTGAAAACAAAACCTTCAAGACCGAACTTCTTTTTACAAAATCACAAATGTTATTATGGGGAAGATAAAAAAAATGCATTAAGACACAATATGAACAAATGTTGAATATATTACACTTCATTTATATTGAGACACAATTACATACACTTATTTGTTCCGTTAAACAAGAAATTAAAACGAATCGAAACATATGTCTCCAACTAAATCTATGTGTGGTACCCCTTGTACTTTTGTGCATTTGATTCTCTTTCAACGTTGCTCAATTTATCAAATTCTCGCATCTTTTTCATAAAATGATCCGATCAAGTCTCGTCTTTTGTTGTTAAATAAGACATCCACTCCGGTGATGTAAGTGGTATAGGGTATCCCGGTTTCAAGTAAACACTTTTTTTGAGATTTTGGAGTTGGTGAGTCGGGAAAAACTTTGTCAACATGTTCAAAATATGAAAGAGACCGTGTAGTCGAATTGGTATTCGGTGTAGGCTTGATTTTCTTCGGAGAACCTTTTGTTTTTACCAGTTGAAAAGGTGGCTTCAAGTCGGTGGTTTCCAGATATGCAATCTTTCTCAGTTGTTCTTCGATGTGGAGTTTCATGTTCTCATCGGCCTCAAAAATCTCTCTTGTATCACTTTCCATTTTGTCAAAATAAAAATACACTACTAAATAACTCTTGAACAACGACGGAATTTAGAGACGAAATTGTTCCTTCTCTATTATAGATGGAATCAGACACAGAATTTTAAAGATAGAGACCGAAACTAAACTCAACTAAATAGTGACAATGTTTAGAGACGCAAAATTCCGTCTCCAAATATTTATGTCTCTGAGCCCGTCTCCAATTGTTAAAATTATAAATTAAACCAATAAATATTAGTTGGAGACGGAATTTAGAGAAGGATTACTTTCGTGTTTAAATAATTTTGTCTCAATGTCCGTCTCTATTGGGTCAATTAAATAGGAAAAAGTCAAACTTTTTTTAGTGACGGAAATATTCCGTCTTTAAGTTATTACGTGTCTATTTTCTATCTCCAAATAAATAATTAAAAAATTTGAAAAATTCATATCTCCCTTTTCAATTTTCCAGTTCCCCCTAAAATTCAATTTGCCCGCTATTTCTTTGTTTTTTGGAACAACAATATTTAATAAGTCTCAAACATTGCCTAAAGTAAGAATTTTATACCATTATTATTATTATGTTATTTTATTTATTCTAATTAGTTTAGTATAAAAATTAAATTAAACTGTAGTATTGTTTCATTGTTTATTAAACCTTGTTTTAACATGTATTCATATTTATATAATTTTATTCAAGTGAACGTTACTAAATATTTGCTATTATAATTACAATTGCACAATACCGTAAATAACGTATCCACCTTTTCAATTTCCTTGCATGGTTATATTATATTTAAAGATTTATACCTTTTATTGACATTACCATTTAATATTATTATATTATATTATATTATACTTACTAATATTATTCTAAACTAACATAATACAATTTAAACTCTAAAACATGTATTTTATTTGCTGAATCTTTTACTTGCTGAAAATAAAAGAACAAGAGTTAGGAGTTAGGGTTGTCGTTCCATGGAATCTTCTTCTAGCCACCGTTCAAATGCGCCGGTTTAATACTTCTCTCTTCATTAGATATTCATTCCAGTCACATCCTTCATTTTTCTAATTCTCTATTTAAGGAATTTTACAAGTATGTTTCTGTAAAGCTCTAGTTATGTTAAATCGATTAATTTTTTTTTTTTTGTAAGCAAGCAATATATTGAAGAGAGTACAAAGGGTACTCCAAACCTGATTACAAAAGGCAAAAAGGCCACAACAAGCCAAAGAGATTACCCACCAAATGCGACTTAAGATAAAAATAACAACGGATCCATGTTAAAATCATACAAATTACATTTGGAATAAGTAACATCTCCAATGAACGACCATCTCCACACCGTATATTTTATCGACCACACGATATCAACAATATTCCAAGTATTGTTCCGGAATATTATATCATTCCTAGTATTCCAAATGATCCAAATCACCGCCAACCATATGCTACCCTCTCTCCCACTTTTCAAATTCTTAGATTTGCAAAATTCGAACCAATCTATAAAACTCCCCTTCAAATCAAAACTATTCGGATACGAAAAACCGATCCAATCTGACACATCTTTCCAAACCAAGGCTACCACAGGACAATACACCAAAACGTGATGTATTGATTCGGAACCACCGGAGCAAAAGACGCAATTAGAACTTCCAGCTGTAGGAATGATGCCTCTACCAATAAGCAACTCCCTAGTCGAAATTCTATCTAAGTTGATTGTTAAAATCGATTAATTGATTGTAGATTTGATAATTTGAATAGTATATTTGTGAATTAATTGTTAAAGTTTTTTTTTAGTAATGAATGATTTTTCAGCTACAATAGTTTTGTTTCATGGAGTATTACAGTGTCCTTTTGGTCCATGTCTTGTTTTTGTGGTGACATTTTAATCTGTATTTTTCCAACCAACTAGTGATGTGGTTTTAACTTCTCTGATATCTTACACATTGGTCCTAAAAAGAAGAATACATTTTATGTAAAAGCCAAATAAATAAAAAGTCTAGATAGTAATTAGGGTAGAGGGAAAAATGAAATGAATGTAAAGGGAAGAGTGGTGAAAGGCTTAAGGGAATGTGCAGTTTGCTTGATAATAATATATGACAGTAAAGAGGAGATAGACAGTCAGTGATGGAGAAATAGTTTTTGTTTATAGGAAATCTCTCAAGGGCTTATGATAGTGGTCAAAGTTTTAATAAAAAATTACTACGAAGTTGTAGTGTTCTACAACCATTGGAAAAAAGGTTTTGTCTTTCATAAAAGAGGAGAAATATGAGTTTGATTTTATATTGTATTTGTTCTATTTTTTTATATGATTGTTGATGTGAGGTATAGTATTACTTTTTTTTATAAGCAAGATATATTAATAAGGAGAACTAAGGGTTCTCGAACCTACTTACAAAAAAGCGAGACAAAGCTCGGCAAAGAAAATTACAATCCAATTGAACCTTAGGATAAATAAAACAAAGGGAATTTGCTAAATTCATAAAAGTTGCAATTGGGATGAGTAATATTCCCGATGAAAGACCATCTCCAAACCAACACTTTGATACTCCAAATCGCGTCTAAAACATTCCAAGAATCATTCCTAAAAATGATGTCATTCCTCATCAACCACAAATACCAACATGTTGCAAACCAAACACACCCTTTTTCCCTTTTTTCAACCTCTTCCGTTTACCAAAAGAAGTCCAACGCAAAAAGCTTTCTTTCAAATTATTAGAAGCGAAATCGAGAAAACCAATCCACTCGGCCACCTCCTTCCACACCACCTTAGAAACACAACAATGCAAAAAGATGTGATCTACCATTTCGGTTGAATCGAGGTAAAAGACACAATCGAGATTGTCATTAGGTAAAGAACAACCTCTAAAAGATAATGATTCCTTCGAAGAAAGTCTATTAATAAAACATATCCATCCAAAACACATAACTTTTGAAGGCACTTCCATCTTCCAAACCAAACTCAAAGCTTCATCAAATTTATTAAAAGGACCGAATGGAATGCAGAATTTACTCGAAAAATCACAAAAACTACCCACCGAAAACGCTGCCTCAGACTTCGATTTCCAGCAGACCCTATCCGGACCAGCAGCGGTCGGCCTTAACGTCTGCAGCAGGGAGCACAAATCCTGAAGCTCCTTGACAGCAGCACTACACAGCGGCACAGCCGAACCAAACTCTCCCAACATCCAAATTCCTTCATTCCAGCCCCCCATGCACGCGACAGCAACAAATTTAAGAGAAGAAGAATTGTAAAGCTGCTAGAATTTCTCTTTAAGGCTATAGTCACCGACCCAACACGAGTGCCAAAAATAAGAGGTAAAGCCCTTACCTAAAGTAAATTTGCAGTTAGAGACAAAAATATCTTCCGGAAAATAATTGCCTAAATTAATAATATCCTTCCACCACGGAGAAATGCGGCTACCCTTAATAGTAGCACCTTCTGGACACGCGACCTTCAAGTTAATATCTCTGTATCG
The DNA here is from genome assembly GCA_022829125.1 of Lathyrus tuberosus. Taxonomy (NCBI): domain Eukaryota; kingdom Viridiplantae; phylum Streptophyta; class Magnoliopsida; order Fabales; family Fabaceae; genus Lathyrus; species Lathyrus tuberosus. Next base: position 6,612,817 of record JALAZF010000082.1, on the reverse strand, counting down.
AGCCTTTAAAACATCAATCCAAAGAGAATTAGATTCCACTAAATTCCTCCGCCTCTATTTGTGAAGAAGAGCCACATTAAAGTCGTCAATCCTACGCAAGCCAAGCCCACCATAACCAATCGGGAGACACACATCATTCCAACTCACCCAATGGATTCTCCTTTTCTCCTCCGAACCTCCCCAAAGAAAATTACTTTGAATCGATGTGATCACTTTGACAACCTTCACCTGGGCTTTATAGAGGGAAAGCATAAATATAGAGAGACTTGACAAAACCGATTTCAAAAGTGTCAATCTTCCTCCAAAACTAAGCAAACGATTATTCCAACAAGATAACTGCTTCTTTAACTTCAAAATCAAACCCGACCACATAGAAGCTCTATTAGAGAAACAACCAACGGGAATCCCAAGAAAAGAGAACTTGTTATCTTCCTTCCTACAAGAAAGAAAACAAGAAGCCACATCCAAGAAGTTAGAACTAATATTCACTCCGGTTAACTTACTTTTGTGAAAATTAATTCCCATACCCGACACAAGCTCAAAACCCCTCAACACCGCCTTAATCGCCCAAATATGCTTCCAACTACCATCTCCAACCAACAACGTGTCATCCACAAATTGAAGGATATCCACAAAACATTTTTCGTTAATATTAAACCCTTTAAAATTACCATTCTCCACGGACTTGCTCACCATCCCTCTCAACACTTCCACCACCATAACAAAAAGAAACGGAGAGAGAGGAACTCCTTATCTCTATCCTCTCTCAACCACTAAAACTCCTTCGTCGGGCTACCGTTAACCAAAACCGATATTTTACTAGAAAAGATCAAGGCTTCCATCCACCGCATCCAAACCTCTCCGAATCCCATCTTCCTTAACATAAACTTGAGGAACCCCCAAGAGACTTTATCATACGCATTTTCAAAATCCACTTCGAATAGCAAACACTCTTTCCTCTCCTTACTAGCAAAGTCCACCGTCTCATTTGCCACTAAAACTCCATCAAGCAATTGTCTACCTGGGACAACCGCACTTTGGCTTTTCGAAATGATTGAATTTAACATCACTTTCAATCTAGCCGTTAAAATTTTAGAAAGAGCTTTATAAACACAACCGACTAAACATATATGCCTATAATCTTCCAATACCATAGGATTAGGAGATTTAGGCACCAAAGTTAAGAAGGAAGAAGTGAAAGCTTTAGATAAAATAGCCCCAGAATAGAAATACTTGAAATAATTAATGAAATCGTCTTTCAAGAAAAACTAACACTTCTTAATGAAAAGAAAAGTATATCCATCTGGACCCGGACTCTTCGAACCCACACACCCCCACACTGCCTCCTTAATCTCGTACTTCAAGAAATGAGCTTCAAGAAAAAACCTTTTAGAATGATCAAGAACCTTAAAAGGAAGACCATCAAGAACAGGCCTTTCATTATCCGATTCCACAAACTTAGATGCGAAAAACTCCCGAACCTCCTCCTTGACAACCTCCACCGAATCTACACTACCTTTATCCTGGTTAAATGATCCAATGAAATTACGCCTCTTTCTCTCTTTCAAAACCCGATGAAAAAACCTACTATTGGAATCTCCATCGTTAAGACACTTTAATCTCGATTTTTGAATTAACATATTCTCCTTGATCTTGAGGTTCAGCCAAAACTTACTACAAGCCTTCCTTTTATCCTCCAACACTTTTTTCTTCGAGAACTCGCAATGCTCCCCTTCCGAATCATCACCAACATTCAAATTCACTACTTCCTCCTCCATCTCCAAGTTGATCTTCCCTAATATATTATGATTCCACCATTTGAGCCCCTCCTTATGAAAACACAGCCTGTCTTTAAGGACGAAATAACTTCTCCCATTAACAACCCTCTTATTCCATTCTTGCTCAACAAAAGGAATAAAGTCTTTGTTCTCGAACCACTCATTGTTAACTTTGATAGGCTTCAGACCCCAATTCGCTTTATTCACCACTAATCAAATAGGACAATGATTCGAAATGTCTCTCATAGTAATAAACTGCCCCACCACCCCTGTATCGATAATCCCGTTACCCACAAGGAACCGGTCAATCCTACTACACACCTTACCATCACCCCCATATCAACTAAATATCTTCCCTTTGCACGGGACATCCACCAATTCGCTCTCGGAAATGAAATCCGCGAATTCTCCCCATTCCAAATTCGAACTACTCACTGAACTCCCCTTCGTTCACTTTGGCATTTCACCGCGTTAAAATCACCTCCGAAAATCCATTATCCATCCGTCTTACTTGCTTTTAATTCCAACACACTTCTCCATAAGCTACATTTTAACACAATGGAACAAGGAAAGTAAATGTTCACAATATAATAAACCTCGTTATTCCATCTAACCTTAATTCCCAAGTAGCATGCTCCTTTAAAACTACACAGAACATCAATGCAACCAACCTTCCATAATATCAACAATCCTCCAGAAGATCCGACAGGATCAGTAAAAGAATATTCAACTAACTCCTTCCTCCAAAAACTTCTAGCTAACGAATCTGACATGGCTTGAATTTTAGTTTCCTGAATCAGAAAAATATCAGTATTACCTTTTGATATTAACTGAGAAATCCTACTCCCCTTAGTACTAATACCACCCTCTCTAATATTCATAGTACCCATTATCATCTCAAAACATTAGATTTCACCTTCCCTCCCAACATTCTGATTTTGTATTCCATCTCCAAACCATCAAGTTTTTGTTTATAGTCTCTTTTCGAAGCCCCGTTCGCAACCCCTAACTCCGAAATAGCCTTCCACAATTTCTCTCCCAAATTAGAATCCAAAATCTCCATCATTCTTTGATTACACTTTACAATGTCTGATTCACCAGACTGTCTCTGTAATACTGCCCATCGGAAAAACCATCCCTAGTTATCACAACAGAAGAGAAAAAATTCTATTAGATTATAGGATTCGCATCTCCCCCATAGGACCCGGATCAGAAGTGTTTAATTTGCCAGCTTTCAAAAGATTCTTCTTGGGCTTTTTTATTCTTACTTTTTTTACTAGCCCACCTAACTCACAAACACTTTTAAACTTAATACTTTTAGGCACTCTATTCTTGGCCGCATGATTAAAAGTAGAAGAAGGAAATGATGATATCTTGGAACTCTCCTTTATAATAGGGCACGTGGGAGGCTGCAGACCATAAGAACAAGCTTCCTTAGACCCTGCTGTCCCTGCAGAATTACAAGACACGAAAGTAGATCTTTTATTCTCCACACTTTCCAGAGAAAAACAAGCCATACCTTTTGCAACGTCAATTACCTCGTCAAACACACCATCCATTGTCACCTTTTCAAATTACAATCCCTTGTCAACATCAAAGTTACTTTTGACATTCTTTCTCCTTCCTCTCCTATTATCCGTTGGACAAGAACCCACCGGATTATTCTCTCTATCCTCCTGCCTTCTCTCTTCCAAAATACTCACCTCCAGAAACTCCAAATGACCAACATCGTCACCACCATCGGCAGAAAGATCAAGAGAAACATCTTCGTCATTGCAAGGAAAGTCTTTATTCCACTCCGCCTCAGAGCCAGAAGACTCAGAATCAGCCACCGTGTTTACTTGACGGAACAGAGCAATTCGGAGAGGACCATAAATATCATCCCTAAGTAAGATCCTGAAGGGTATGTCTTTCCTTGATTACACCTTACAATGTCTGATTCACCAGACTGTCTCTGTAATACTGCCCATCGGAAAAACCATCCCTAGTTATCACAACAGAAGAGAAAAAATTCTATTAGATTATAGGATTCGCATCTCCCCCATAGGACCCGGATCAGAAGTGTTTAATTTGCCAGCTTTCAAAAGATTCTTCTTGGGCTTTTTTATTCTTACTTTTTTACTAGCCCACCTAACTCACAAACACTTTTAAACTTAATACTTTTAGGCACTCTATTCTTGGCCGCATGATTAAAAGTAGAAGAAGGAACTGATGATATCTTGGAACTCTCCTTTATAATAGGGCACGTGGGAGGCTGCAGACCATAAGAACAAGCTTCCTTAGACCCTGATGTCCCTGCAGATTTACAAGACACGAAAGTAGCTCTTTTATTCTCCATACTTTCCAGAGAAAAACAAGCCATACCTTTTGCAACGTCAATTACCTCGTCAAACACACCATCCAATGTCACCTTTACAAATTACAATCCCTTGTCAACATCAAAGTTACTTCTGACCTTCTTTCTCCTTCCTCTCCTATTATCCGTTGGACAAGAACCCACCGGATTATTCTCTCTATCCTCCTGCCTTCTCTCCTCCAAAATACTCACCTCCAGAAATTCCAAATGACCAACATCGTCACCACCATCGGCAGAAAGATCAAGAGAAACATCTTCGTCATTGCAAGGAAAGTCGTTATTCCACTCCGCCTCAGAGCCAGAAGACTCAGAATCAGCCACCGTGTTTACTTGACGGAACAGAGCAATTCGGAGAGGACCATAAATATCATCCCTAAGTAAGATCCTGAAGGGTATGTCTTTCCTTGATTACACCTTACAATGTCTGATTCACCAGACTGTCTCTGTAATACTGCCCATCGGAAAAACCATCCCTAGTTATCACAACAGAAGAGAAAAAATTCTATTAGATTATAGGATTCGCATCTCCCCCATAGGACCCGGATCAGAAGTGTTTAATTTGCCAGCTTTCAAAAGATTCTTCTTGGGCTTTTTTATTCTTACTTTTTTACTAGCCCACCTAACTCACAAACACTTTTAAACTTAATACTTTTAGGCACTCTATTCTTGGCCGCATGATTAAAAGTAGAAGAAGGAACTGATGATATCTTGGAACTCTCCTTTATAATAGGGCACGTGGGAGGCTGCAGACCATAAGAACAAGCTTCCTTAGACCCTGCTGTCCCTGCAGAATTACAAGACACGAAAGTAGCTCTTTTATTCTCCAAACTTTCCAGAGAAAAACAAGCCATACCTTTTGCAACGTCAATTACCTCGTCAAACACACCATCCAATGTCACCTTTACAAATTACAATCCCTTGTCAACATCAAAGTTACTTCTGACCTTCTTTCTCCTTCCTCTCCTATTATCCGTTGGACAAGAACCCACCGAATTATTCTCTCTATCCTCCTGCCTTCTCTCCTCCAAAATACTCACCTCCAGAAATTCCAAATGACCAACATCGTCACCACCATCGGCAGAAAGATCAAGAGAAACATCTTCGTCATTGCAAGGAAAGTCGTTATTCCACTCCGCCTCAGAGCCAGAAGACTCAGAATCAGCCACCGTGTTTACTTGACGGAACAGAGCAATTCGGAGAGGACCATAAATATCATCCCTAAGTAAGATCCTGAAGGGTATGTCTTTCCTTGATTACACCTTACAATGTCTGATTCACCAGACTGTCTCTGTAATACTGCCCATCGGAAAAACCATCCCTAGTTATCACAACAGAAGAGAAAAAATTCTATTAGATTATAGGATTCGCATCTCCCCCATAGGACCCAGATCAGAAGTGTTTAATTGGCCAGCTTTCAAAAGATTCTTCTTGGGCTTTTTTATTCTTACTTTTTTTTACTAGCCCACCTAATTCACAAACACTTTTAAACTTAATACTTTTAGGCACTCTATTCTTGGCCGCATGATTAAAAGTAGAAGAAGGAAATGATGATATCTTGGAATTCTCCTTTATAATAGGGCACGTGGGAGGCTGCAGACCATAAGAACAAGCTTCCTTAGACCCTGCTGTCCCTGCAGAATTACAAGACACGAAAGTAGCTCTTTTATTCTCCACACTTTCCTGAGAAAAACAAGCCATACCTTTTGCAACGTCAATTACCTCGTCAAACACACCATCCATTGTCACCTTTTCAAATTACAATCCCTTGTCAACATCAAAGTTACTTTTGACCTTCTTTCTCCTTCCTCTCCTATTATCCGTTGGACAAGAACCCACCGGATTATTCTCTCTATCCTCCTGCCTTCTCTATTCCAAAATACTCACCTCCAGAAACTCCAAATGACAAACATCGTCACCACCATCGGCAGAAAGATCAAGAGAAACATCTTCGTCATTGCAAGGAATGTCTTTATTCCACTCTGCCTCAGAGCCAGAAGACTCAGAATCAGCCACCGTGTTTACTTGACGGAAAGAGCAATTTGAAGAGGACCATAAATATCATCCCTAAGTAAGATCCTGAAGGGTATGTCTTTCCTTGATTACACCTTACAATGTCTGATTCACCAGACTGTTCTCTGTAATACTGCCCATCGGAAAAACCATCCCTAGTTATCACAACAGAAGAGAAAAAATTCTATTGGATGATAGGATTCGCATCTCCCCCATAGGGCCCGGATCAGAAGTGTTTAATTTGCCAGCTTTCAAAAGATTCCTCTTGGGCTTTTTTATTCTTACTTTTTTTTACTAGCCCACCTAACTCACAAACACTTTTAAACTTAATTCTTTTAGGCACTCTATTCCTGGCCGCATGATTAAAAGTAGAAGAAGGAAATGTTGATATCTTGGAACTCTCCTTTATAATAGGGCACGTGGGAGGCTGCAGACCATAAGAACAAGTTTCCTTAGACCTTGCTGTCCCTGCAGATTTACAAGACACGAAAGTAGCTTTTTTATTCTCCACACTTTCCAGAGAAAAACAAGCCATACCTTTTGCAACGTCAATTACCTCGTCAAACACACCATCCAATGTCACCTTTACAAATTACAATCCCTTGTCAACATCAAAGTTACTTCTGACCTTCTTTTTCCTTCCTCTCCTATTATCCGTTAGACAAGAACCCACCGGATTATTCTCTCTATCCTCCTGCTTTCTCTCCTCCAAAATACTCACCTCCAGAAATTCCAATTGACCAACATCGTCACCACCATCGGCAGAAAGATCAAGAGAAACATCTTCGTCATTGCAAGGAAAGTCGTTATTCCACTCCGCCTCAGAGCCAGAAGACTCAGAATCAGCCACCGTGTTTACTTGACGGAACTGAGCAATTCGGAGAGGACCATCAATATCATCCCTAAGTAAGATCCTGAAGGGTATGTCTTTCCTTGAATACACCTTACAATGTCTGATTCACCAGACTGTCTCTGTAATACTGCCCATCGGAAAAACCATCCCTAGTTATCACAACAGAAGAGAAAAAATTCTATTAGATTATAGGATTCGCATCTCCCCCATAGGACCCGGATCAGAAGTGTTTAATTTGCCAGCTTTCAAAAGATTCTTCTTGGGCTTTTTTATTCTTACTTTTTTACTAGCCCACCTAACTCACAAACACTTTTAAACTTAATACTTTTAGGCACTCTATTCTTGGCCGCATGATTAAAAGTAGAAGAAGGAACTGATGATATCTTGGAACTCTCCTTTATAATAGGGCACGTGGGAGGCTGCAGACCATAAGAACAAGCTTCCTTAGACCCTGCTGTCCCTGCAGAATTACAAGACACGAAAGTAGCTCTTTTATTCTCCAAACTTTCCAGAGAAAAACAAGCCATACCTTTTGCAACGTCAATTACCTCGTCAAACACACCATCCAATGTCACCTTTACAAATTACAATCCCTTATCAACATCAAAGTTACTTCTGACCTTCTTTCTCCTTCCTCTCCTATTATCCGTTGGACAAGAACCCACCGGATTATTCTCTCTATCCTCCTGCCTTCTCTCCTCCAAAATACTCACCTCCAGAAATTCCAAATGACCAACATCGTCACCACCATCGGCAGAAAGATCAAGAGAAACATCTTCGTCATTGCAAGGAAAGTCGTTATTCCACTCCGCCTCAGAGCCAGAAGACTCAGAATCAGCCACCGTGTTTACTTGACGGAACAGAGCAATTCGGAGAGGACCATAAATATCATCCCTAAGTAAGATCCTGAAGGGTATGTCTTTCCTTGATTACACCTTACAATGTCTGATTCACCAGACTGTCTCTGTAATACTGCCCATCGGAAAAACCATCCCTAGTTATCACAACAGAAGAGAAAAAATTCTATTAGATTATAGGATTCGCATCTCCCCCATAGGACCCGGATCAGAAGTGTTTAATTGGCCAGCTTTCAAAAGATTCTTCTTGGGCTTTTTTATTCTTACTTTTTTTTACTAGCCCACCTAATTCACAAACACTTTTAAACTTAATACTTTTAGGCACTCTATTCTTGGCCGCATGATTAAAAGTAGAAGAAGGAAATGATGATATCTTGGAACTCTCCTTTATAATAGGGCACGTGGGAGGCTGCAGCCCATAAGAACAAGCTTCCTTAGACCATGCTGTCCCTGCAGAATTACAAGACACGAAAGTAGCTCTTTTATTCTCCACACTTTCCAGAGAAAAACAAGCCATACCTTTTGCAACGTCAATTACCTCGTCAAACACACCATCCACTGTCACCTTTTCAAATTACAATCCCTTGTCAACATCAAAGTTACTTCTGACCTTCTTTCTCCTTCCTCTCCTATTATCCGTTGGACAAGAACCCACCGGATTATTCTCTCTATCCTCCTGCCTTCTCTATTCCAAAATACTCACCTCCAGAAACTCCAAATGACAAACATCGTCACCACCATCGGCAGAAAGATCAAGAGAAACATCTTCGTCATTGCAAGGAAAGTCTTTATTCCACTCTGCCTCAGAGCCAGAAGACTCAGAATCAGCCACCGTGTTTACTTGACGGAAAGAGCAATTTGAAGAGGACCATAAATATCATCCCTAAGTAAGATCTTGAAGGGTATGTCTTTCCTTGATTACACCTTACAATGTCTGATTCACCAGACTGTTCTCTGTAATACTGCCCATCGGAAAAACCATCCCTAGTTATCACAACAGAAGAGAAAAAATTCTATTGGATGATAGGATTCGCATCTCCCCCATAGGGCCCGGATCAGAAGTGTTTAATTTGCCAGCTTTCAAAAGATTCCTCTTGGGCTTTTTTATTCTTACTTTTTTTTACTAGCCCACCTAACTCACAAACACTTTTAAACTTAATACTTTTAGGCACTCTATTCCTGGCCGCATGATTAAAAGTAGAAGAAGGAAATGTTGATATCTTGGAACTCTCCTTTATAATAGGGCACGTGGGAGGCTGCAGACCATAAGAACAAATTTCCTTAGACCTTGCTGTCCCTGCAGATTTACAAGACACGAAAGTAGCTTTTTTATTCTCCACACTTTCCAGAGAAAAACAAGCCATACCTTTTGCAACGTCAATTACCTCGTCAAACACACCATCCAATGTCACCTTTACAAATTACAATCCCTTGTCAACATCAAAGTTACTTCTGACCTTCTTTTTCCTTCCTCTCCTATTATCCGTTAGACAAGAACCCACCGGATTATTCTCTCTATCCTCCTGCTTTCTCTCCTCCAAAATACTCACCTCCAGAAATTCCAATTGACCAACATCGTCACCACCATCGGCAGAAAGATCAAGAGAAACATCTTCGTCATTGCAAGGAAAGTCGTTATTCCACTCCGCCTCAGAGCCAGAAGACTCAGAATCAGCCACCGTGTTTACTTGACGGAACAGAGCAATTCGGAGAGGACCATAAATATCATCCCTAAGTAAGATCCTGAAGGGTATGTCTTTCCTTGATTACACCTTACAATGTCTGATTCACCAGACTGTCTCTGTAATACTGCCCATCGGAAAAACCATCCCTAGTTATCACAACAGAAGAGAAAAAATTCTATTAGATTATAGGATTCGGATCTCCCCCATAGGACCCGGATCAGAAGTGTTTAATTTGCCAGCTTTCAAAAGATTCTTCTTGGGCTTTTTTATTCTTACTTTTTTACTAGCCCACCTAACTCACAAACACTTTTAAACTTAATACTTTTAGGCACTCTATTCTTGGCCGCATGATTAAAAGTAGAAGAAGGAACTGATGATATCTTGGAACTCTCCTTTATAATAGGGCACGTGGGAGGCTGCAGACCATAAGAACAAGCTTCCTTAGACCCTGCTGTCCCTGCAGAATTACAAGACACGAAAGTAGCTCTTTTATTCTCCAAACATTCCAGAGAAAAACAAGCCATACCTTTTGCAACGTCAATTACCTCGTCAAACACACCATCCAATGTCACCTTTACAAATTACAATCCCTTGTCAACATCAAAGTTACTTCTGACCTTCTTTCTCCTTCCTCTCCTATTATCCGTTGGACAAGAACCCACCGAATTATTCTCTCTATCCTCCTGCCTTCTCTCCTCCAAAATACTCACCTCCAGAAATTCCAAATGACCAACATCGTCACCACCATCGGCAGAAAGATCAAGAGAAACATCTTCGTCATTGCAAGGAAAGTCGTTATTCCACTCCGCCTCAGAGCCAGAAGACTCAGAATCAGCCACCGTGTTTACTTGACGGAACAGAGCAATTCGGAGAGGACCATAAATATCATCCCTAAGTAAGATCCTGAAGGGTATGTCTTTCCTTGATTACACCTTACAATGTCTGATTCACCAGACTGTCTCTGTAATACTGCCCATCGGAAAAACCATCCCTAGTTATCACAACAGAAGAGAAAAAATTCTATTAGATTATAGGATTCGCATCTCCCCCATAGGACCCGGATCAGAAGTGTTTAATTGGCCAGCTTTCAAAAGATTCTTCTTGGGCTTTTTTATTCTTACTTTTTTTTACTAGCCCACCTAATTCACAAACACTTTTAAACTTAATACTTTTAGGCACTCTATTCTTGGCCGCATGATTAAAAGTAGAAGAAGGAAATGATGATATCTTGGAACTCTCCTTTATAATAGGGCACGTGGGAGGCTGCAGACCATAAGAACAAGCTTCCTTAGACCCTGCTGTCCCTGCAGAATTACAAGACACGAAAGTAGCTCTTTTATTCTCCACACTTTCCTGAGAAAAACAAGCCATACCTTTTGCAACGTCAATTACCTCGTCAAACACACCATCCATTGTCACCTTTTCAAATTACAATCCCTTGTCAACATCAAAGTTACTTTTGACCTTCTTTCTCCTTCCTCTCCTATTATCCGTTGGACAAGAACCCACCGGATTATTCTCTCTATCCTCCTGCCTTCTCTATTCCAAAATACTCACCTCCAGAAACTCCAAATGACAAACATCGTCACCACCATCGGCAGAAAGATCAAGAGAAACATCTTCGTCATTGCAAGGAATGTCTTTATTCCACTCTGCCTCAGAGCCAGAAGACTCAGAATCAGCCACCGTGTTTACTTGACGGAAAGAGCAATTTGAAGAGGACCATAAATATCATCCCTAAGTAAGATCCTGAAGGGTATGTCTTTCCTTGATTACACCTTACAATGTCTGATTCACCAGACTGTTCTCTGTAATACTGCCCATCGGAAAAACCATCCCTAGTTATCACAACAGAAGAGAAAAAATTCTATTGGATGATAGGATTCGCATCTCCCCCATAGGGCCCGGATCAGAAGTGTTTAATTTGCCAGCTTTCAAAAGATTCCTCTTGGGCTTTTTTATTCTTACTTTTTTTTACTAGCCCACCTAACTCACAAACACTTTTAAACTTAATACTTTTAGGCACTCTATTCCTGGCCGCATGATTAAAAGTAGAAGAAGGAAATGTTGATATCTTGGAACTCTCCTTTATAATAGGGCACGTGGGAGGCTGCAGACCATAAGAACAAGTTTCCTTAGACCTTGCTGTCCCTGCAGATTTACAAGACACGAAAGTAGCTTTTTTATTCTCCACACTTTCCAGAGAAAAACAAGCCATACCTTTTGCAACGTCAATTACCTCGTCAAACACACCATCCAATGTCACCTTTACAAATTACAATCCCTTGTCAACATCAAAGTTACTTCTGACCTTCTTTTTCCTTCCTCTCCTATTATCTGTTAGACAAGAACCCACCGGATTATTCTCTCTATCCTCCTGCTTTCTCTCCTCCAAAATACTCACCTCCAGAAATTCCAATTGACCAACATCGTCACCACCATCGGCAGAAAGATCAAGAGAAACATCTTCGTCATTGCAAGGAAAGTCGTTATTCCACTCCGCCTCAGAGCCAGAAGACTCAGAATCAGCCACCGTGTTTACTTGACGGAACTGAGCAATTCGGAGAGGACCATCAATATCATCCCTAAGTAAGATCCTGAAGGGTATGTCTTTCCTTGAATACACCTTACAATGTCTGATTCACCAGACTGTCTCTGTAATACTGCCCATCGGAAAAACCATCCCTAGTTATCACAACAGAAGAGAAAAAATTCTATTAGATTATAGGATTCGCATCTCCCCCATAGGACCCGGATCAGAAGTGTTTAATTTGCCAGCTTTCAAAAGATTCTTCTTGGGCTTTTTTATTCTTACTTTTTTACTAGCCCACCTAACTCACAAACACTTTTAAACTTAATACTTTTAGGCACTCTATTCTTGGCCGCATGATTAAAAGTAGAAGAAGGAACTGATGATATCTTGGAACTCTCCTTTATAATAGGGCACGTGGGAGGCTGCAGACCATAAGAACAAGCTTCCTTAGACCCTGCTGTCCCTGCAGAATTACAAGACACGAAAGTAGCTCTTTTATTCTCCAAACTTTCCAGAGAAAAACAAGCCATACCTTTTGCAACGTCAATTACCTCGTCAAACACACCATCCAATGTCACCTTTACAAATTACAATCCCTTGTCAACATCAAAGTTACTTCTGACCTTCTTTCTCCTTCCTCTCCTATTATCCGTTGGACAAGAACCCACCGGATTATTCTCTCTATCCTCCTGCCTTCTCTCCTCCAAAATACTCACCTCCAGAAATTCCAAATGACCAACATCGTCACCACCATCGGCAGAAAGATCAAGAGAAACATCTTCGTCATTGCAAGGAAAGTCGTTATTCCACTCCGCCTCAGAGCCAGAAGACTCAGAATCAGCCACCGTGTTTACTTGACGGAACAGAGCAATTCGGAGAGGACCATAAATATCATCCCTAAGTAAGATCCTGAAGGGTATGTCTTTCCTTGATTACACCTTACAATGTCTGATTCACCAGACTGTCTCTGTAATATTGCCCATCGGAAAAACCATCCCTAGTTATCACAACAGAAGAGAAAAAATTCTATTAGATTATAGGATTCGCATCTCCCCCATAGGACCCGGATCAGAAGTGTTTAATTGGCCAGCTTTCAAAAGATTCTTCTTGGGCTTTTTTATTCTTACTTTTTTTTACTAGCCCACCTAATTCACAAACACTTTTAAACTTAATACTTTTAGGCACTCTATTCTTGGCCGCATGATTAAAAGTAGAAGAAGGAAATGATGATATCTTGGAACTCTCCTTTATAATAGGGCACGTGGGAGGCTGCAGCCCATAAGAACAAGCTTCCTTAGACCATGCTGTCCCTGCAGAATTACAAGACACGAAAGTAGCTCTTTTATTCTCCACACTTTCCAGAGAAAAACAAGCCATACCTTTTGCAACGTCAATTACCTCGTCAAACACACCATCCACTGTCACCTTTTCAAATTACAATCCCTTGTCAACATCAAAGTTACTTCTGACCTTCTTTCTCCTTCCTCTCCTATTATCCGTTGGACAAGAACCCACCGGATTATTCTCTCTATCCTCCTGCCTTCTCTATTCCAAAATACTCACCTCCAGAAACTCCAAATGACAAACATCGTCACCACCATCGGCAGAAAGATCAAGAGAAACATCTTCGTCATTGCAAGGAAAGTCTTTATTCCACTCTGCCTCAGAGCCAGAAGACTCAGAATCAGCCACCGTGTTTACTTGACGGAAAGAGCAATTTGAAGAGGACCATAAATATCATCCCTAAGTAAGATCTTGAAGGGTATGTCTTTCCTTGATTACACCTTACAATGTCTGATTCACCAGACTGTTCTCTGTAATACTGCCCATCGGAAAAACCATCCCTAGTTATCACAACAGAAGAGAAAAAATTCTATTGGATGATAGGATTCGCATCTCCCCCATAGGGCCCGGATCAGAAGTGTTTAATTTGCCAGCTTTCAAAAGATTCCTCTTGGGCTTTTTTATTCTTACTTTTTTTTACTAGCCCACCTAACTCACAAACACTTTTAAACTTAATACTTTTAGGCACTCTATTCCTGGCCGCATGATTAAAAGTAGAAGAAGGAAATGTTGATATCTTGGAACTCTCCTTTATAATAGGGCACGTGGGAGGCTGCAGACCATAAGAACAAATTTCCTTAGACCTTGCTGTCCCTGCAGATTTACAAGACACGAAAGTAGCTTTTTTATTCTCCACACTTTCCAGAGAAAAACAAGCCATACCTTTTGCAACGTCAATTACCTCGTCAAACACACCATCCAATGTCACCTTTACAAATTACAATCCCTTGTCAACATCAAAGTTACTTCTGACCTTCTTTTTCCTTCCTCTCCTATTATCCGTTAGACAAGAACCCACCGGATTATTCTCTCTATCCTCCTGCTTTCTCTCCTCCAAAATACTCACCTCCAGAAATTCCAATTGACCAACATCGTCACCACCATCGGCAGAAAGATCAAGAGAAACATCTTCGTCATTGCAAGGAAAGTCGTTATTCCACTCTGCCTCAGAGCCAGAAGACTCAGAATCAGCCACCCTGTTTACTTGACGGAACAGAGCAATTCAGAGAGGACCATCAATATCATCCCTAAGTAAGATCCTGAAGGGTATGTCTTTCCTTGAATACACCTTACAATGTCTGATTCACCAGACTGTCTCTGTAATACTGCCCATCGGAAAAACCATCCCTAGTTATCACAACAGAAGAGAAAAAATTCTATTAGATTATAGGATTCGCATCTCCCCCATAGGACCCGGATCAGAAGTGTTTAATTTGCCAGCTTTCAAAAGATTCTTCTTGGGCTTTTTTATTCTTACTTTTTTACTAGCCCACCTAACTCACAAACACTTTTAAACTTAATACTTTTAGGCACTCTATTCTTGGCCGCATGATTAAAAGTAGAAGAAGGAACTGATGATATCTTGGAACTCTCCTTTATAATAGGGCACGTGGGAGGCTGCAGACCATAAGAACAAGCTTCCTTAGACCCTGCTGTCCCTGCAGAATTACAAGACACGAAAGTAGCTCTTTTATTCTCCAAACTTTCCAGAGAAAAACAAGCCATACCTTTTGCAACGTCAATTACCTCGTCAAACACACCATCCAATGTCACCTTTACAAATTACAATCCCTTGTCAACATCAAAGTTACTTCTGACCTTCTTTCTCCTTCCTCTCCTATTATCCGTTGGACAAGAACCCACCGGATTATTCTCTCTATCCTCCTGCCTTCTCTCCTCCAAAATACTCACCTCCAGAAATTCCAAATGACCAACATCGTCACCACCATCGGCAGAAAGATCAAGAGAAACATCTTCGTCATTGCAAGGAAAGTCGTTATTCCACTCCGCCTCAGAGCCAGAAGACTCAGAATCAGCCACCGTGTTTACTTGACGGAACAGAGCAATTCGGAGAGGACCATAAATATCATCCCTAAGTAAGATCCTGAAGGGTATGTCTTTCCTTGATTACACCTTACAATGTCTGATTCACCAGACTGTCTCTGTAATACTGCCCATCGGAAAAACCATCCCTAGTTATCACAACAGAAGAGAAAAAATTCTATTAGATTATAGGATTCGCATCTCCCCCATAGGACCCGGATCAGAAGTGTTTAATTGGCCAGCTTTCAAAACATTCTTCTTGGGCTTTTTTATTCTTACTTTTTTTACTAGCCCACCTAATTCACAAACACTTTTAAACTTAATACTTTTAGGCACTCTATTCTTGGCCGCATGATTAAAAGTAGAAGAAGGAAATGATGATATCTTGGAACTCTCCTTTATAATAGGGCACGTGGGAGGCTGCAGCCCATAAGAACAAGCTTCCTTAGACCATGCTGTCCCTGCAGAATTACAAGACACGAAAGTAACTCTTTTATTCTCCACACTTTCCAGAGAAAAACAAGCCATACCTTTTGCAACGTCAATTACCTCGTCAAACACACCATCCACTGTCACCTTTTCAAATTACAATCCCTTGTCAACATCAAAGTTACTTCTGACCTTCTTTCTCCTTCCTCTCCTATTATCCGTTGGACAAGAACCCACCGGATTATTCTCTCTATCCTCCTGCCTTCTCTATTCCAAAATACTCACCTCCAGAAACTCCAAATGACAAACATCGTCACCACCATCGGCAGAAAGATCAAGAGAAACATCTTCGTCATTGCAAGGAAAGTCTTTATTCCACTCTGCCTCAGAGCCAGAAGACTCAGAATCAGCCACCGTTTTTACTTGACGGAAAGAGCAATTTGAAGAGGACCATAAATATCATCCCTAAGTAAGATCCTGAAAGGTATGTCTTTCCTTGATTACACCTTACAATGTCTGATTCACCAGACTGTTCTCTGTAATACTGCCCATCGGAAAAACCATCCCTAGTTATCACAACAGAAGAGAAAAAATTCTATTGGATGATAGGATTCGCATCTCCCCCATAGGGCCCGGATCAGAAGTGTTTAATTTGCCAGCTTTCAAAAGATTCCTCTTGGGCTTTTTTATTCTTACTTTTTTTTACTAGCCCACCTAACTCACAAACACTTTTAAACTTAATACTTTTAGGCACTCTATTCCTGGCCGCATGATTAAAAGTAGAAGAAGGAAATGTTGATATCTTGGAACTCTCCTTTATAATAGGGCACGTGGGAGCCTGCAGACCATAAGAACAAGTTTCCTTAGACCTTGCTGTCCCTGCAGATTTACAAGACACGAAAGTAGCTTTTTTATTCTCCACACTTTCCAGAGAAAAACAAGCCATACCTTTTGCAACGTCAATTACCTCGTCAAACACACCATCCAATGTCACCTTTACAAATTACAATCCCTTGTCAACATCAAAGTTACTTCTGACCTTCTTTTTCCTTCCTCTCCTATTATCTGTTAGACAAGAACCCACCGGATTATTCTCTCTATCCTCCTGCTTTCTCTCCTCCAAAATACTCACCTCCAGAAATTCCAATTGACCAACATCGTCACCACCATCGGCAGAAAGATCAAGAGAAACATCTTTGTCATTGCAAGGAAAGTCGTTATTCCACTCCGCCTCAGAGGCAGAAGACTCAGAATCAGCCACCGTGTTTACTTGACGGAACAGAGCAATTCGGAGAGGACCATCAATATCATCCCTAAGTAAGATCCTGAAGGGTATGTCTTTCCTTGAATACACCTTACAATGTCTGATTCACCAGACTGTCTCTGTAATACTGCCCATCGGAAAAACCATCCCTAGTTATCACAACAGAAGAGAAAAAATTCTATTAGATTATAGGATTCGCATCTCCCCCATAGGACCCAGATCAGAAGTGTTTAATTTGCCAGCTTTCAAAAGATTCTTCTTGGGCTTTTTTATTCTTACTTTTTTTACTAGCCCACCTAACTCACAAACACTTTTAAACTTAATACTTTTAGGCACTCTATTCTTGGCCGCATGATTAAAAGTAGAAGAAGGAAATGAAGATATCTTGGAACTCTCCTTTATAATAGGGCACGTGGGAGGCTGCAGACCATAAGAACAAGCTTCCTTAGACCCTGCTGTCCCTGCAGAATTACAAGACACGAAAGTAGCTCTTTTATTCTCCACACTTTCCAGAGAAAATCAAGCCATACCTTTTGCAACGTCAATTACCTCGTCAAACACACCATCCACTGTCACCTTTACAAATTACAATCCCTTGTCAACATCAAAGTTACTTCTGACCTTCTTTCTCCTTCCTCTCCTATTATCCGTTGGACAAGAACCCACCGGATTATTCTCTCTATCCTCCGTCCTTCTCTCCTCCAAAATACTCACCTCCAGAAATTCCAAATGACCAACATCGTCACCACCATCGGCAGAAAGATCAAGAGAAACATCTTCGTCATTGCAAGGAAAGGCGTTATTCCACTCCGCCTCAAAGCCAGAAGACTCAGAATCAGCCACCGTGTTTACTTGACGGAACATAGCAATTCGGAGAGGACCATAAATATCATCCCTAAGTAAGATCCTGAAGGGTATGTCTTTCCTTGAATACACCTTACAATGTCTGATTCACCAGACTGTCTCTGTAATACTGCCCATCGGAAATACCATCCCTAGTTATCACAACAGAAGAGAAAAATTTCTATAAGATTATAGGATTCGCATCTCCCCGATAGGACCCGGATCAGAAGTGTTTAATTTGCCAGCTTTCAAAAGATTCTTCTTGGGCTTTTTTATTCTTAGTTTTTTTACTAGCCCACCTAACTCACAAACACTTTTAAACTTAATACTTTTAGGCACTCTATTCTTGGCCGCATGATTAAAAGTAGAAGAAGGAAATGAAGATATCTTGGAACTCTCCTTTATAATAGGGCACGTGGGAGGCTGCAGACCATACGAACAAGCTTCCTTAGACCCTGCTGTCCCTGCAGAATTACAAGACACGAAAGTAGCTCTTTTATTCTCCACACTTTCCAGAGAGAAACAAGCCATACCTTTTGCAACGTCAATTACCTCGTCAAACACACCATCCACTGTCACCTTTACAAATTACAATCCCTTGTCAACATCAAAGTTACTTCTGACCTTCTTTCTCCTTCCTCTCCTATTATCCGTTGGACAAGAACCCACCGGATTATTCTCTCTATCTTCCTTCCTTCTCTCCTCCAAAATACTCACCTCCAGAAATTCCAAATGACCAACATCGTCACCACCATCGGCAGAAAGATCAAGATAAACATCTTCGTCATTGCAAGGAAAGTCGTTATTCCACTCCGCCTCAGAGCCAGAAGACTCAGAATCAGCCACCGTGTTTACTTGACGGAACAGAGCAATTCGGAGAGGACCATAAATATCATCCCTAAGTAAGATCCTGAAGGGTATGTCTTTCCTTGAATACACCTTACAATGTCTGATTCACCAGACTGTCTCTGTAATACTGCCCATCGGAAAAACCATCCCGAGTTATCACAACAGAAGAGAAAAAATTCTATTAGATTATAGGATTCGCATCTCCCCCATAGGACCCGGATCAGAAGTATTTAATTTGCCAGCTTTCAAAAGATTCTTCTTGGGCTTTTTTATTCTTACTTTTTTTACTAGCCCACCTAACTCACAAACACTTTTAAACTTAATACTTTTAGGCACTCTATTCTTGGCCGCATGATTAAAAGTAGAAGTAGGAAATGATGATATCTTGGAACTCTCCTTTATAATAGGGCACGTGGGAGGCTGCAGACCATAAGAACAAGCTTCCTTAGACCCTGTTGTCCCTGCAGAATTACAAGACACGAAAGTAGCTCTTTTATTCTCCACACTTTCCAGAGAAAAACAAGCCTTACCTTTTGCAACGTCAATTACCTCGTCAAACACACCATCCACTGTCACCTTTTCAAATTACAATCCCTTGTCAACATCAAAGTTACTTCTGACCTTCTTTCTCCTTCCTCTCCTATTATCCGTTGGACAAGAACCCACCGGATTATTCTCTCTATCCTCCTGCCTTCTCTCTTCCAAAATACTCACCTCCAGAAACTCCAAATGACCAACATCGTCACCACCATCGGCAGAAAGATCAAGAGAAACATCTTCGTCATTGCAAGGAAAGTCTTTATTCCACTCCGCCTCAGAGCCAGAAGACTCAGAATCAGCCACCGTGTTTACTTGACGGAAAGAGCAATTCGGAGAGGACCATAAATATCATCCCTAAGTAAGATCCTGAAGGGTATGTCTTTCCTTGATTACACCTTACAATGTCTGATTCACCAGACTGTTCTCTGTAATACTACCCATCGGAAAAACCATCCCTAGTTATCACAACAGAAGAGAAAAAATTCTATTGGATGATAGGATTCGCATCTCCCCCATAGGACCCGGATCAGAAGTGTTTAATTTGCCAGCTTTCAAAAGATTCCTCTTGGGCATTTTTATTCTTACTTTTTTTACTAGCCCACCTAACTCACAAACACTTTTAAACTTAATACTTTTAGGCACTCTATTCTTGGCCGCATGATTAATAGTAGAAGAAGGAAATGATGATATCTTGGAACTCTCCTTTATAATAGGGCACGTGGGAG
Organism: Lathyrus tuberosus; assembly: GCA_022829125.1. Classification (NCBI taxonomy): domain Eukaryota; kingdom Viridiplantae; phylum Streptophyta; class Magnoliopsida; order Fabales; family Fabaceae; genus Lathyrus; species Lathyrus tuberosus. The sequence continues at coordinate 6,592,708 of JALAZF010000082.1, read as the reverse complement.
GCTGCAGACCATAAGAACAAGCTTCCTTAGACCCTGCTGTCCCTACAGAATTACAAGACACGAAAGTATCTCTTTTATTCTCCACACTTTCCAGAGAAAAACAAGCCATACCTTTCGCAACGTCAATTACCTCGTCAAACACACCATCCACTGTCACCTTTTCAAATTACAATCCCTTGTCAACATCAAAGTTACTTCTGACCTTCTTGCTCCTTCCTCTCCTATTATCCGTTGGACAAGAACCCACCGGATTATTCACTCTATCCTCCTGCCTTCTCTCTTCCAAAATACTCACCTCCAAAAACTCTAAATGACCAACATCGTCACCACCATCGGCAGAAAGATCAAGAGAAACATCTTCGTCATTGCAAGGAAAGTCTTTATTCCACTCCGCCTCAGAGCCAGAAGACTCAGAATCAGCCACCGTGTTTACTTGACGGAAAGAGCAATTCGGAGAGGACCATAAATATCATCCCTAAGTAAGATCCTGAAGGGTATGTCTTTCCTTGATTACACCTTACAATGTCTGATTCACCAGAGTGTTATCTGTAATACTGCCCATCGGAAAAACCAACCCTAGTTATCACAACAGAAGAGAAAAAATTCTATTGGATTATAGGACTCGCATCTCCCCCATAGGACCCGGATCAGAAGTGTTTAATTTGCCAGCTTTCAAAAGATTCTTCTTGGGCTTTTTTATTCTTACTGTTTTTCACTAGCCCACCTAACTTACAAACACTTTTAAACTTAATACTTTTAAACACTCTATTCTTAGCCGCATGATTAAAAGTAGAAGAAGGAAATGAAGATATCTTGGAACTCTCCTTTATAATAGGGCACGTGGGAGGCTGCAGACCATAAGAACAAGCTTCCTTAGACCCTGCTGTCCCTGCAGAATTACAAGACACGAAAGTAGCTCTTTTATTCTCCACACTTTCCAGAGAAAAACAAGCCATACCTTTTGCAACGTCAATTACCTCGTCAAACACACCATCCACTGTCACCTTTACAAATTACAATCCCTTGTCAACATCAAAGTTACTTCTGACCTTCTTTCTCCTTCCTCTCCTATTATCCGTTGGACAAGAACCCACCGGATTATTCTCTCTATCCTCCTTCCTTCTCTCCTCCAAAATACTCACCTCCAGAAATTCCAAATGACCAACATCGTCACCACCATCGGCAGAAAGATCAAGAGAAACATCTTCATCATTGCAAGGAAAGTCGTTATTCCACTCCGCCTCAGAGCCAGAAGACTCAGAATCAGCCACCGTGTTTACTTGACGGAACAGAGCAATTTGGAGAGGACCATAAATATCATCCCTAAGTAAGATCCTGAAGGGTATGTCTTTCCTTGAATACACCTTACAATGTCTGATTCACCAGACTGTCTCTGTAATACTGCCCATCGGAAAAACCATCCCGAGTTATCACAATAGAAGAGAAAAAATTCTATTAGATTATAGGATTCGCATCTCCCCCATAGGACCCGGATCAGAAGTGTTTAATTTGCCAACTTTCAAAAGATTCTTCTTGGGCTTTTTTATTCTTACTTTTTTTACAAGCCCACCTAACTCACAAACACTTTTAAACTTAATACTTTTAGGCACTCTATTCTTGGCCGCATGATTAAAAGTAGAAGAAGGAAATGATGATATCTTGGAACTCTCCTTTATAATAGGGCACGTGGGAGGCTGCAGACCATAAGAACAAGCTTCCTTAGACCCTGCTGTCCCTGCAGAATTACAAGACACGAAAGTAGCTCTTTTATTCTCCACACTTTCTAGAGAAAAACAAGCCATACCTTTTGCAACGTCAATTACCTCGTCAAACACACCATCCAATGTCACCTTTAAAAATTACAATCCCTTGTCAACATCAAAGTTACTTCTGACCTTCTTTTTCCTTCCTCTCCTATTATCCGTTGGACAAGAACCCACCGTATTATTCTCTCTATCCTCCTGCCTTCTCTCTTCCAAAATACTCACCTCCAGAAATTCCAATTGACCAACATCGTCACCACCATCGGCAGAAAGATCAAGAGAAAGATCTTCGTCATTGCAAGGAAAGTCGTTATTCCACTCCGCCTCAGAGGCAGAAGACTCAGAATCAGCCACCGTGTTTACTTGACGGAACAGAGCAATTCGGAGAGGACCATAAATATCATCCCAAAGTAAGATCCTGAAGGGTATGTGTTTCCTTGATTACACATTACAATGTCTGATTCACCAGACTGTCTCTGTAATACTTCCCATCGAAAAAACCATCCCAAGTTATCACAACAGAAGAGAAAAAATTCTATTAGATTATAGGATTCGCATCTCCCCCATAGGACCCAGATCAGAAGTGTTTAATTTGCCAGCTTTCAAAAGATTCTTCTTGGGCTTTTTTATTCTTACTTTTTTTACTAGCCCACCTAACTCACAAACACTTTTAAACTTAATACTTTTAGGCACTCTATTCTTGGCCGCATGATTAATAGTAGAAGAAGGAAATGATGATATCTTGGAACTCTCCTTTATAATAGGGCACGTGGGAGGCTGCAGACCATAAGAACAAGCTTCCTTAGACCCTGCTGTCCCTGCAGAATTACAAGACACGAAAGTATCTCTTTTATTCTCCACACTTTCTAGAGAAAAACAAGCCATACCTTTTGCAACGTCAATTACCTCGTCAAACACACCATCCAATGTCACCTTTACAAATTACAATCCCTTGTCAACATCAAAGTTACTTCTGACCTTCTTTTTCCTTCCTCTCCTATTATCCGTTGGACAAGAACCCACCGTATTATTCTCTCTATCCTCCTGCCTTCTCTCTTCCAAAATACTCACCTCCAAAAACTCCAAATGACCAACATCGTCACCACCATCGGCAGAAAGATCAAGAGAAACATCTTCGTCATTGCAAGGAAAGTCTTTATTCCACTCTGCCTCAGAGCCAGAAGACTCAGAATCAGCCACCGTTTTTACTTGACGGAAAGAGCAATTTGAAGAGGACCATAAATATCATCCCTAAGTAAGATCCTGAAAGGTATGTCTTTCCTTGATTACACCTTACAATGTCTGATTCACCAGACTGTTCTCTGTAATACTGCCCATCGGAAAAACCATCCCTAGTTATCACAACAGAAGAGAAAAAATTCTATTGGATGATAGGATTCGCATCTCCCCCATAGGGCCCGGATCAGAAGTGTTTAATTTGCCAGCTTTCAAAAGATTCCTCTTGGGCTTTTTTATTCTTACTTTTTTTTACTAGCCCACCTAACTCACAAACACTTTTAAACTTAATACTTTTAGGCACTCTATTCCTGGCCGCATGATTAAAAGTAGAAGAAGGAAATGTTGATATCTTGGAACTCTCCTTTATAATAGGGCACGTGGGAGCCTGCAGACCATAAGAACAAGTTTCCTTAGACCTTGCTGTCCCTGCAGATTTACAAGACACGAAAGTAGCTTTTTTATTCTCCACACTTTCCAGAGAAAAACAAGCCATACCTTTTGCAACGTCAATTACCTCGTCAAACACACCATCCAATGTCACCTTTACAAATTACAATCCCTTGTCAACATCAAAGTTACTTCTGACCTTCTTTTTCCTTCCTCTCCTATTATCCGTTAGACAAGAACCCACCGGATTATTCTCTCTATCCTCCTGCTTTCTCTCCTCCAAAATACTCACCTCCAGAAATTCCAATTGACCAACATCGTCACCACCATCGGCAGAAAGATCAAGAGAAACATCTTCGTCATTGCAAGGAAAGTCGTTATTCCACTCCGCCTCAGAGCCAGAAGACTCAGAATCAGCCACCGTGTTTACTTGACGGAACAGAGCAATTCGGAGAGGACCATCAATATCATCCCTAAGTAAGATCCTGAAGGGTATGTCTTTCCTTGAATACACCTTACAATGTCTGATTCACCAGACTGTCTCTGTAATACTGCCCATCGGAAAAACCATCCCTAGTTATCACAACAGAAGAGAAAAAATTCTATTAGATTATAGGATTCGCATCTCCCCCATAGGACCCAGATCAGAAGTGTTTAATTTGCCAGCTTTCAAAAGATTCTTCTTGGGCTTTTTTATTCTTACTTTTTTTACTAGCCCACCTAACTCACAAACACTTTTAAACTTAATACTTTTAGGCACTCTATTCTTGGCCGCATGATTAAAAGTAGAAGAAGGAAATGAAGATATCTTGGAACTCTCCTTTATAATAGGGCACGTGGGAGGCTGCAGACCATAAGAACAAGCTTCCTTAGACCCTGCTGTCCCTGCAGAATTACAAGACACGAAAGTAGCTCTTTTATTCTCCACACTTTCCAGAGAAAATCAAGCCATACCTTTTGCAACGTCAATTACCTCGTCAAACACACCATCCACTGTCACCTTTACAAATTACAATCCCTTGTCAACATCAAAGTTACTTCTGACCTTCTTTCTCCTTCCTCTCCTATTATCCGTTGGACAAGAACCCACCGGATTATTCTCTCTATCCTCCGTCCTTCTCTCCTCCAAAATACTCACCTCCAGAAATTCCAAATGACCAACATCGTCACCACCATCGGCAGAAAGATCAAGAGAAACATCTTCGTCATTGCAAGGAAAGGCGTTATTCCACTCCGCCTCAAAGCCAGAAGACTCAGAATCAGCCACCGTGTTTACTTGACGGAACATAGCAATTCGGAGAGGACCATAAATATCATCCCTAAGTAAGATCCTGAAGGGTATGTCTTTCCTTGAATACACCTTACAATGTCTGATTCACCAGACTGTCTCTGTAATACTGCCCATCGGAAATACCATCCCTAGTTATCACAACAGAAGAGAAAAATTTCTATAAGATTATAGGATTCGCATCTCCCCGATAGGACCCGGATCAGAAGTGTTTAATTTGCCAGCTTTCAAAAGATTCTTCTTGGGCTTTTTTATTCTTAGTTTTTTTACTAGCCCACCTAACTCACAAACACTTTTAAACTTAATACTTTTAGGCACTCTATTCTTGGCCGCATGATTAAAAGTAGAAGAAGGAAATGAAGATATCTTGGAACTCTCCTTTATAATAGGGCACGTGGGAGGCTGCAGACCATACGAACAAGCTTCCTTAGACCCTGCTGTCCCTGCAGAATTACAAGACACGAAAGTAGCTCTTTTATTCTCCACACTTTCCAGAGAGAAACAAGCCATACCTTTTGCAACGTCAATTACCTCGTCAAACACACCATCCACTGTCACCTTTACAAATTACAATCCCTTGTCAACATCAAAGTTACTTCTGACCTTCTTTCTCCTTCCTCTCCTATTATCCGTTGGACAAGAACCCACCGGATTATTCTCTCTATCTTCCTTCCTTCTCTCCTCCAAAATACTCACCTCCAGAAATTCCAAATGACCAACATCGTCACCACCATCGGCAGAAAGATCAAGATAAACATCTTCGTCATTGCAAGGAAAGTCGTTATTCCACTCCGCCTCAGAGCCAGAAGACTCAGAATCAGCCACCGTGTTTACTTGACGGAACAGAGCAATTCGGAGAGGACCATAAATATCATCCCTAAGTAAGATCCTGAAGGGTATGTCTTTCCTTGAATACACCTTACAATGTCTGATTCACCAGACTGTCTCTGTAATACTGCCCATCGGAAAAACCATCCCGAGTTATCACAACAGAAGAGAAAAAATTCTATTAGATTATAGGATTCGCATCTCCCCCATAGGACCCGGATCAGAAGTGTTTAATTTGCCAGCTTTCAAAAGATTCTTCTTGGGCTTTTTTATTCTTACTTTTTTTACTAGCCCACCTAACTCACAAACACTTTTAAACTTAATACTTTTAGGCACTCTATTCTTGGCCGCATGATTAAAAGTAGAAGTAGGAAATGATGATATCTTGGAACTCTCCTTTATAATAGGGCACGTGGGAGGCTGCAGACCATAAGAACAAGCTTCCTTAGACCCTGTTGTCCCTGCAGAATTACAAGACACGAAAGTAGCTCTTTTATTCTCCACACTTTCCAGAGAAAAACAAGCCTTACCTTTTGCAACGTCAATTACCTCGTCAAACACACCATCCACTGTCACCTTTTCAAATTACAATCCCTTGTCAACATCAAAGTTACTTCTGACCTTCTTTCTCCTTCCTCTCCTATTATCCGTTGGACAAGAACCCACCGGATTATTCTCTCTATCCTCCTGCCTTCTCTCTTCCAAAATACTCACCTCCAGAAACTCCAAATGACCAACATCATCACCACCATCGGCAGAAAGATCAAGAGAAACATCTTCGTCATTGCAAGGAAAGTCTTTATTCCACTCCGCCTCAGAGCCAGAAGACTCAGAATCAGCCACCGTGTTTACTTGACGGAAAGAGCAATTCGGAGAGGACCATAAATATCATCCCTAAGTAAGATCCTGAAGGGTATGTCTTTCCTTGATTACACCTTACAATGTCTGATTCACCAGACTGTTCTCTGTAATACTACCCATCGGAAAAACCATCCCTAGTTATCACAACAGAAGAGAAAAAATTCTATTGGATGATAGGATTCGCATCTCCCCCATAGGACCCGGATCAGAAGTGTTTAATTTGCCAGCTTTCAAAAGATTCCTCTTGGGCATTTTTATTCTTACTTTTTTTACTAGCCCACCTAACTCACAAACACTTTTAAACTTAATACTTTTAGGCACTCTATTCTTGGCCGCATGATTAATAGTAGAAGAAGGAAATGATGATATCTTGGAACTCTCCTTTATAATAGGGCACGTGGGAGGCTGCAGACCATAAGAACAAGCTTCCTTAGACCCTGCTGTCCCTACAGAATTACAAGACACGAAAGTATCTCTTTTATTCTCCACACTTTCCAGAGAAAAACAAGCCATACCTTTCGCAACGTCAATTACCTCGTCAAACACACCATCCACTGTCACCTTTTCAAATTACAATCCCTTGTCAACATCAAAGTTACTTCTGACCTTCTTGCTCCTTCCTCTCCTATTATCCGTTGGACAAGAACCCACCGGATTATTCACTCTATCCTCCTGCCTTCTCTCTTCCAAAATACTCACCTCCAAAAACTCTAAATGACCAACATCGTCACCACCATCGGCAGAAAGATCAAGAGAAACATCTTCGTCATTGCAAGGAAAGTCTTTATTCCACTCCGCCTCAGAGCCAGAAGACTCAGAATCAGCCACCGTGTTTACTTGACGGAAAGAGCAATTCGGAGAGGACCATAAATATCATCCCTAAGTAAGATCCTGAAGGGTATGTCTTTCCTTGATTACACCTTACAATGTCTGATTCACCAGAGTGTTATCTGTAATACTGCCCATCGGAAAAACCAACCCTAGTTATCACAACAGAAGAGAAAAAATTCTATTGGATTATAGGACTCGCATCTCCCCCATAGGACCCGGATCAGAAGTGTTTAATTTGCCAGCTTTCAAAAGATTCTTCTTGGGCTTTTTTATTCTTACTGTTTTTCACTAGCCCACCTAACTTACAAACACTTTTAAACTTAATACTTTTAAACACTCTATTCTTAGCCGCATGATTAAAAGTAGAAGAAGGAAATGAAGATATCTTGGAACTCTCCTTTATAATAGGGCACGTGGGAGGCTGCAGACCATAAGAACAAGCTTCCTTAGACCCTGCTGTCCCTGCAGAATTACAAGACACGAAAGTAGCTCTTTTATTCTCCACACTTTCCAGAGAAAAACAAGCCATACCTTTTGCAACGTCAATTACCTCGTCAAACACACCATCCACTGTCACCTTTACAAATTACAATCCCTTGTCAACATCAAAGTTACTTCTGACCTTCTTTCTCCTTCCTCTCCTATTATCCGTTGGACAAGAACCCACCGGATTATTCTCTCTATCCTCCTTCCTTCTCTCCTCCAAAATACTCACCTCCAGAAATTCCAAATGACCAACATCGTCACCACCATCGGCAGAAAGATCAAGAGAAACATCTTCATCATTGCAAGGAAAGTCGTTATTCCACTCCGCCTCAGAGCCAGAAGACTCAGAATCAGCCACCGTGTTTACTTGACGGAACAGAGCAATTTGGAGAGGACCATAAATATCATCCCTAAGTAAGATCCTGAAGGGTATGTCTTTCCTTGAATACACCTTACAATGTCTGATTCACCAGACTGTCTCTGTAATACTGCCCATCGGAAAAACCATCCCGAGTTATCACAATAGAAGAGAAAAAATTCTATTAGATTATAGGATTCGCATCTCCCCCATAGGACCCGGATCAGAAGTGTTTAATTTGCCAACTTTCAAAATATTCTTCTTGGGCTTTTTTATTCTTACTTTTTTTACAAGCCCACCTAACTCACAAACACTTTTAAACTTAATACTTTTAGGCACTCTATTCTTGGCCGCATGATTAAAAGTAGAAGAAGGAAATGATGATATCTTGGAACTCTCCTTTATAATAGGGCACGTGGGAGGCTGCAGACCATAAGAACAAGCTTCCTTAGACCCTGCTGTCCCTGCAGAATTACAAGACACGAAAGTAGCTCTTTTATTCTCCACACTTTCTAGAGAAAAACAAGCCATACCTTTTGCAACGTCAATTACCTCGTCAAACACACCATCCAATGTCACCTTTAAAAATTACAATCCCTTGTCAACATCAAAGTTACTTCTGACCTTCTTTTTCCTTCCTCTCCTATTATCCGTTGGACAAGAACCCACCGTATTATTCTCTCTATCCTCCTGCCTTCTCTCTTCCAAAATACTCACCTCCAGAAATTCCAATTGACCAACATCGTCACCACCATCGGCAGAAAGATCAAGAGAAAGATCTTCGTCATTGCAAGGAAAGTCGTTATTCCACTCCGCCTCAGAGGCAGAAGACTCAGAATCAGCCACCGTGTTTACTTGACGGAAAGAGCAATTCGGAGAGGACCAAAAATATCATCCCTAAGTAAGATCCTGAAGGGTATGTCTTTCCTTGATTACACCTTACAATGTCTGATTCACCAGAGTGTTATCTGTAATACTGCCCATCGGAAAAACCAACCCTAGTTATCACAACAGAAGAGAAAAAATTCTATTGGATTATAGGACTCGTATCTCCCCCATAGGACCCGGATCAGAAGTGTTTAATTTGCCAGCTTTCAAAAGATTCTTCTTGGGCTTTTTTATTCTTACTGTTTTTCACTAGCCCGCCTAACTCACAAACACTTTTAAACTTAATACTTTTAGGCACTCTATTCTTGGCCGCATGATTAAAAGTAGAAGAAGGAAATGAAGATATCTTGGAACTCTCCTTTATAATAGGGCACGTGGGAGGCTGCAGACCATAAGAACAAGCTTCCTTAGACCCTGCTGTCCCTGCAGAATTACAAGACACGAAAGTAGCTCTTTTATTCTCCACACTTTCCAGAGAAAAACAAGCCATACCTTTTGCAACGTCAATTACCTCGTCAAACACACCATCCACTGTCACCTTTACAAATTACAATCCCTTGTCAACATCAAAGTTACTTCTGACCTTCTTTCTCCTTCCTCTCCTATTATCCGTTGGACAAGAACCCACCGGATTATTCTCTCTATCCTCCTTCCTTCTCTCCTCCAAAATACTCACCTCCAGAAATTCCAAATGACCAACATCGTCACCACCATCGGCAGAAAGATCAAGAGAAACATCTTCATCATTGCAAGGAAAGTCGTTATTCCACTCCGCCTCAGAGCCAGAAGACTCAGAATCAGCCACCGTGTTTACTTGACGGAACAGAGCAATTCGGAGAGGACCATAAATATCATCCCTAAGTAAGATCCTGAAGGGTATGTCTTTCCTTGAATACACCTTACAATGTCTGATTCACCAGACTGTCTCTGTAATACTGCCCATCGGAAAAACCATCCCGAGTTATCACAACAGAAGAGAAAAAATTCTATTAGATTATAGGATTCGCATCTCCCCCATAGGACCCGGATCAGAAGTGTTTAATTTGCCAGCTTTCAAAAGATTCTTCTTGGGCTTTTTTATTCTTACTTTTTTTACAAGCCCACCTAACTCACAAACACTTTTAAACTTAATACTTTTAGGCACTCTATTCTTGGCCGCATGATTAAAAGTAGAAGAAGGAAATGATGATATCTTGGAACTCTCCTTTATAATAGGGCACGTGGGAGGCTGCAGACCATAAGAACAAGCTTCCTTAGACCCTGTTGTCCCTGCAGAATTACAAGACACGAAAGTAGCTCTTTTATTCTCCACACTTTCTAGAGAAAAACAAGCCATACCTTTTGCAACGTCAATTACCTCGTCAAACACACCATCCACTGTCACCTTTTCAAATTACAATCCCTTGTCAACATCAAAGTTACTTCTGACCTTCTTTCTCCTTCCTCTCCTATTATTCGTTGGACAAGAACCCACCGGATTATTCTCTCTATCCTCCTGCCTTCTCTCTTCCAAAATACTCACCTCCTGAAACTCCAAATGACCAACATCGTCACCACCATCGGCAGAAAGATCAAGAGAAACATCTTCGTCATTGCAAGGAAAGTCTTTATTCCACTCCGCCTCAGAGCCAGAAGACTCAGAATCAGCCACCGTGTTTACTTGACGGAAAGAGCAATTCGAAGAGGACCATAAATATCATCCCTAAGTAAGATCCTGAAGGGTATGTCTTTCCTTGATTACACCTTACAATGTCTGATTCACCAGACTGTTCTCTGTAATACTGCCCATCGGAAAAGCCATCCCTAGTTATCACAACAGAAGAGAAAAAATTCTATTGGATGATAGGATTCGCATCTCCCCCATAGGACCCGGATCAGAAGTGTTTAATTTGCCAGCTTTCAAAAGATTCCTCTTGGGCTTTTTTATTCTTACTTTTTTTACTAGCCCACCTAACTCACAAACACTTTTAAACTTAATACTTTTAGGCACTCTATTCTTGGCCGCATGATTAAAAGTAGAAGAAGGAAATGAGGATATCTTGGAAATCTCCTTTATAATAGGGCACGTGGGAGGCTGCATACCATAAGAACAAGTTTCCTTAGACCTTGTTGTCCCTGCAGATTTACAAGACCTGAAAGTAGCTCTTTTATTCTCCACACTTTCCAGAGAAAAACAAGCCATACCTTTTGCAACGTCAATTACCTCGTCAAACACACCATCCAATATCACCTTTACAAATTACAATCCCTTGTCAACATCAAAGTTACTTCTGACCTTCTTTTTCCTTCCTCTCCTATTATCCGTTGGACAAGAACCCACCGGATTATTCTCTCTATCCTCCTGCCTTCTCTCCTCCAAAATACTCACCTCCAGAAATTCCAATTGACCAACATCGTCACCACCATCGGCAGAAAGATCAAGAGAAACATCTTCGTCATTGCAAGGAAAGTCGTTATTCCACTCCGCCTCAGAGCCAGAAGACTCAGAATCAGCCACCGTGTTTACTTGACAGAACAGAGCAATTCGGAGAGGACCATAAATATCATCCCTAAGTAAGATCCTGGAGGGTATGCCTTTCCTTGAATACACCTTACAATGTCTGATTCACCAGACTGTCTCTGTAATACTGCCCATCGGAAAAACCATCCCTAGTTATCACAACAGAAGAGAAAAAATTCTATTAGATTATAGGATTCGCATCTCCCCCATAGGACCCGGATCAGAAGTGTTTAATTTGCCAGCTTTCAAAAGATTCTTCTTGGGCTTTTTTATTCTTACTTTTTTTTACTAGCCCACCTAACTCACAAACACTTTTAAACTTAATACTTTTAGGCACTCTATTCTTGGCCGCATGATTAAAAGTAGAAGAAGGAAATGAAGATATCTTGGAACTCTCCTTTATAATAGGGCACGTGGGAGGCTGCAGACCATAAGAACAAGCTTCCTTAGACCCTGCTGTCCCTGCAGAATTACAAGACACGAAAGTAGCTCTTTTATTCTCCACACTTTCCAGAGAAAAACAAGCCATACCTTTTGCAACGTCAATTACCTCGTCAAACACACCATCCACTGTCACCTTTACAAATTACAATCCCTTGTCAACATCAAAGTTACTTCTGACCTTCTTTCTCCTTCCTCATCTATTATCCGTTGGACAAGAACCCACCGGATTATTCTCTCTATCCTCCTTCCTTCTCTCCTCCAAAATACTCACCTCCAGAAATTCCAAATGACCAACATCGTCACCACCATCGGCAGAAAGATCAAGAGAAACATCTTCATCATTGCAAGGAAAGTCGTTATTCCACTCCGCCTCAGAGCCAGAAGACTCAGAATCAGCCACCGTGTTTACTTGACGGAACAGAGCAATTCGGAGAGGACCATAAATATCATCCCTAAGTAAGATCCTGAAGGGTATGTCTTTCCTTGAATACACCTTACAATGTCTGATTCACCAGACTGTCTCTGTAATACTGCCCATCGGAAAAACCATCCCGAGTTATCACAACAGAAGAGAAAAAATTCTATTAGATTATAGGATTCGCATCTCCCCCATAGGACCCGGATCAGAAGTGTTTAATTTGCCAGCTTTCAAAAGATTCTTCTTGGGCTTTTTTATTCTTACTTTTTTTACTAGCCCACCTAACTCACAAACACTTTTAAACTTAATACTTTTAGGCACTCTATTCTTGGCCGCATGATTAAAATTAGAAGAAGGAAATGATGATATCTTGGAACTCTCCTTTATAATAGGGCACGTGGGAGGCTGCAGACCATAAGAACAAGCTTCCTTAGACCCTGCTGTCCCTGCAGAATTACAAGACACGAAAGTAGCTCTTTTATTCTCCACACTTTCTAGAGAAAAACAAGCCATACCTTTTGCAACGTCAATTACCTCGTCAAACACACCATCCACTGTCACCTTTTCAAATTACAATCCCTTGTCAACATCAAAGTTACTTCTGACCTTCTTTCTCCTTCCTCTCCTATTATTCGTTGGACAAGAATCCACCGGATTATTCTCTCTATCCTGCTGCCTTCTCTCTTCCAAAATACTCACCTCCAGAAACTCCAAATGACCAACATCGTCACCACCATCGGCAGAAAGATCAAGAGAAACATCTTCGTCATTGCAAGGAAAGTCTTTATTCCACTCCGCCTCAGAGCCAGAAGACTCAGAATCAGCCACCGTGTTTACTTGACGGAAAGAGCAATTCGAAGAGGACCATAAATATCATCCCTAAGTAAGATCCTGAATGGTATGTCTTTCCTTGATTACACCTTACAATGTCTGATTCACCAGACTGTTCTCTGTAATACTGCCCATCGGAAAAGCCATCCCTAGTTATCACAACAGAAGAGAAAAAATTCTATTGGATGATAGGATTCGCATCTCCCCCATAGGACCCGGATCAGAAGTGTTAATTTGCCAGCTTTCAAAAGATTCCTCTTGGGCTTTTTTATTCTTACTTTTTTTACTAGCCCACCTAACTCACAAACACTTTTAAACTTAATACTTTTAGGCACTCTATTCTTGGCCGCATGATTAAAAGTAGAAGAAGGAAATGAGGATATCTTGGAAATCTCCTTTATAATAGAGCACGTGGGAGGCTGCATACCATAAGAACAAGTTTCCTTAGACCTTGCTGTCCCTGCAGATTTACAAGACACGAAAGTAGCTCTTTTATTCTCCACACTTTCCAGAGAAAAACAAGCCATACCTTTTGCAACGTCAATTACCTCGTCAAACACACCATCTAATGTCACCTTTAGAAATTACAATCCCTTGTCAACATGAAAGTTACTTCTGACCTTCTTTTTCCTTCCTCTCCTATTATCCGTTGGACAAAAACCCACCGGATTATTCTCTCTATCCTCCTGCCTTCTCTCCTCCAAAATACTCACCTCCAGAAATTCCAATTGACCAACATCGTCACCACCATCGGCAGAAAGATCAAGAGAAACATCTTCGTCATTGCAAGGAAAGTCGTTATTCCACTCCGCCTCAGAGCCAGAAGACTCAGAATCAGCCACCGTGTTTACTTGACGGAACAGAGCAATTCGGAGAGGACCATAAATATCATCCCTAAGTAAGATCCTGAAGGGTATGTCTTTCCTTGAATACACCTTACAATGTCTGATTCACCAGACTGTCTCTGTAATACTGCCCATCGGAAAAACCATCCCTAGTTATCACAACAGAAGAGAAAAAATTCTATTAGATTATAGGATTCGCATCTCCCCCATAGGACCCAGATCAGAAGTGTTTAATTTGCCAGCTTTCAAAAGATTCTTCTTGGGCTTTTTTATTCTTACTTTTTTTACTAGCCCACCTAACTCACAAACACTTTTAAACTTAATACTTTTAGGCACTCTATTCTTGGCCGCATGATTAAAAGTAGAAGAAGGAAATGATGATATCTTGGAACTCTCCTTTATAATTGGGCATGTGGGAGGCTGCAGACCATAAGAACAAGCTTCCTTAGACCCTGCTGTCCCTGCAGAATTACAAGACACGAAAGTATCTCTTTTATTCTCCACACTTTCCAGAGAAAAACAAGCCATACCTTTTGCAACGGCAATTACCTCGCCAAACACACCATCCACTGTCACCTTTTCAAATTACAATCCCTTGTCAACATCAAAGTTACTTCTGACCTTCTTGCTCCTTCCTTTCCTATTATCCGTTGGAGAAGAACCCACCGGATTATTCTCTCTATCCTCCTGCCTTCTCTCTTCCAAAATACTCACCTCCAAAAACTCCAAATGACCAATATAGTCACCACCATCGGCAGAAAGATCAAGAGAAACATCTTCGTCATTGCACGGAAAGTCTTTATTCCACTCCGCCTCAGAGCCAGAAGACTCAGAATCAGCCACCGTGTTTACTTGACGGAAAGAGCAATTCGGAGAGGACCATAAATATCATCCCTAAGTAAGATCCTGAAAGGTATTTCTTTCCTTGATTACACCTTACAATGTCTGATTCACCAGACTGTTATCTGTAATACTGCCCATCGGAAAAACCATCCCTAGTTATCACAACAGAAGAGAAAAAATTCTATTGGATTATAGGATTCGCATCTCCCCCATAGGGCCCGGATCAGAAGTGTTTAATTTTCCAGCTTTCAAAAGATTCTTCTTGGGCTTTTTTATTCTTACCTTTTTTCACTAGCCCACCTAACTCACAAACACTTTTAAACTTAATACTTTTAGGCACTCTATTCCTGGCCGCATGATTAAAAGTAGAAGAAGGAAATGATTATATCTTGGAACTCTCCTTTATAATAGGGCACGTGGGAGGCTGCAGACCATAAGAACAAGCTTCCTTAGACCTTGCTGTCCCTGCAAATTTACAAGACACGAAAGTAGCTCTTTTATTCTCCACACTTTCCAGAGAAAAACAAGCCATACCTTTTGCAACGTCAATTACCTCGTCAAACACACCATCCACTGTCACCTTTACAAATTACAATCCCTTGTCCACATCAAAGTTACTTCTGACCTTCTTTCTCCTTCCTCTCCTATTATCCGTTGGACAAGAACCCACCGGATTATTCTCTCTATCCTCCTTCCTTCTCTCCTCCAAAATACTCACCTCCAGAAATTCCAAATGAACAACATCGTCACCACCATCGGCAGAAAGATCAAGAGAAACATCTTCGTCATTGCAAGGAAAGTCGTTATTCCACTCCGCCTCAGATCCAGAAGACTCAGAATCAGCCACCGTGTTTACTTGACGGAACAAAGCAATTCGGAGAGGACCATAAATATCATCCCTAAGTAAGATCCTGAAGGGTATGTCTTTCCTTGAATACACCTTACAATGTCTGATTCACCAGACTATCTCTGTAATACTGCCAATCGGAAAAACCATCCCTAGTTATCACAATAGAAGAGAAAAAATTCTATTAGATTATAGGATTCGCATCTCCCCCATAGGACCCGGATCAGAAGTGTTTAATTTTCCAGCTTTCAAAAGATTCTTCTTGGGCTTTTTTATTCTTACTTTTTTTACTAGCCCACCTAACTCACAAACACTTTTAAACTTAATACTTTTAGGCACTCTATTCTTGGCCGCATGATTAAAAGTAGAAGAAGGAAATGAAGATATCTTGGAACTCTCCTTTATAATAGGGCACGTGGGAGGCTGCAGACCACAAGAACAAGCTTCCTTAGACCCTGCTGTCCCTGCAGAATTACAAGACACGAAAGTAGCTCTTTTATTCTCCACACTTTCCAGAGAAAAATAAGCCATACCTTTTGCAACGTCAATTACCTCGTCAAACACACCATCCACTGTCACCTTTACAAATTACAATCCCTTGTCAACATCAAAGTTACTTCTGACCTTCTTTTTCCTTCCTCTCCTATTATCCGTTGGACAAGAACCCACCGGATTATTCTCTCTATCCTCCTTCCTTCTCTCCTCCAAAATACTCACCTCCAGAAATTCCAAATGACCAACATCGTCACCACCATCGGCAGAAAGATCAAGAGAAACATCTTCGTCATTGCAAGGAAAGTCGTTATTCCACTCCGCCTCAGAGCCAGAAGACTCAGAATCAGCCACCGTGTTTACTTGACGGAACAGAGCAATTCGGAGAGGACCATAAATATCATCCCTAAGTAAGATCCTGAAGGGTATGTCTTTCCTTGAATACACCTTACAATGTCTGATTCACCAGACTGTCTCTTTAATACTGCCCATCGGAAAAACCATCCCTAGTTATCACAACAGAAGAGAAAAAATTCTATTGGATTATAGGATTCGCATCTCCCCCATAGGACCCGGATCAGAAGTGTTTAATTTGCCAGCTTTCAAAAGATTCTTCTTGGGCTTTTTTATTCTTACTTTTTTTACTAGCCCACCTAACTCACAAACACTTTTAAACTTAATACTTTTAGGCACTCTATTCCTGGCCGCATGATTAAAAGTAGAAGAAGGAAATGATGATATATTGGAACTCTCCTTTATAATAGGGCACGTGGGAGGCTGTAGACCATAAGAACAAGCTTCCTTAGACCCTGTTGTCCCTGCAGAATTATAAGACACGAAAGTAGCTCTTTTATTCTCCACACTTTCCAGAGAAAAACAAGCCATACCTTTTGCAACGTCAATTACCTCGTCAAACACACCATCCACTGTCACCTTTTCAAATTACAATCACTTGTCAACATCAAATTTACTTCTGACCTTCTTTCTCCTTCCTCTCCTATTATCCGTTGGACAAGAACCCACCAGATTATTATCTCTATCCTCCTCCCTTCTCTCCTCCAAAATACTCACCTCCAGAAACTCCAAATGACCAACATCGTCACCACCATCGGTAGAAAGATCAAAAGAAACATCTTCGTCATTGGAAGGAAAGTCGTTATTCCACTCCGCCTCAGAGCCAGAAGACTCAGAATCAGCCACCGTGTTTAGTTGACGGAACAAAGCAATTCGGAGAGGACCATAAATATCATCCCTAAGTAAGATCCTGAAGGGTATGTCATCAATCAAAACTACAACTGAGTCCATCAACTGAGTCCATAAACTGCAACTGAGTCCTTTAATGGTGTTTTCGTCAGCGCAAATAAACACCCCGATTGAGTTAGCAACCTTGATGAAGAACTCCATATGACAAGCATGTACGGGAACCCCATACAACCGCAACTACACGACTCTATCGTTGTCAACGTCGCTATCTTTCCAAGGCCTGGTGACCTGGAACCATTGTTTCCACCACTTTTCTCCATTTTTAATCAGATCAAGAATCTCCCCATCTTCGATCTCCTCAAGTAGGCACAAATTCGCTCCTAACGGGGTTACTTTGATGGAAAAATAACCCTTCATTTCAAAGGAAGTTTGAATGTTGTAAGACATTCCTGGAGTGCTTACTACTCCAATAAACACTTTCTTCATTCTTTCTTTGAAACTCCCCTCGGAAAAAAATGTCACAGATGGAATTTCCTCTTGGTTGGCCCTAAACCCTTTGTTTCCTACCACATCCGCAAACGACTTATAACCTCCTCCGCCTAAGAACATGTTACAACTTCTTGAGAAAGGTTTTCCTTGAGCTGGCTGAGGATGAAAGCTCTAAGACTTTCCTCCATTATCTGCCTGTCTTCCAACTCCCCCATTCCTATCAAATATTGGTAGATTGACGTGGATTTTTCTGCCGTCAATCATAATATTATCCAATTTAATCGCTAAGGTCCTAACATCCTCCACTTCTTTGAACCTAGCAAAACCAAAACGTTTGCCCAACTTGTTCCTCCTAGGAGAAATCACCACCTCGACGATGTAATCGATGCACCCAAAAAGTTCAAAAATATCCGCCGCTTTCACTCTATCTAGAAATTTTGAAATAAAGATGTAAGAAAGCTTGAGATCACCTCCACTGCTCGCACCTCTACCCACCGGAAAAACATCCCACGGCATTACAATGTTTCTGAACGCCTTCTTTTTTTAAGGTAACCACTCCATGAAAACCAAGAAAAACCCAGAAAAGAACGAACAATCAGGAGAGAGAAGAGAGCTCAAAACCGAGTTTCTCTCTCATCGTAATTAGTTATTATCTTAGTATTACTTTGTGGTTCAATGGATAAAGAAGGAGGAATTTTAAATAGACCACCTATACTTAATGGATCCAATTATGAATATTGGAAAGTGCGCATGGTGGCCTTCATCAAGTCCATGGATGGTAAAGCCTGGAAGTCTGTAGTCAAAGGGTGGGTTCCACCTAAGGCTAAAGACAAGAATGAGAGGATTACTGATGAACTGAAACCTGAGGAAGACTGGGGTGATGAAGATGATAAGCTTGCTCAAGGTAATTCTAAAGCCTTGAATGCTTTGTTCAATGGTGTGAACAAGAACATCTTCAGGCTGATCAAGAACTGCACTATTGCAAAGGATGCCTAGGAAATCTTAAAGACTGCTCATGAAGGAACTTCTAGAGTAAAATCCTCAAGACTTCAACTTCTCACCTCCAAGTTTGAGAATTTGAGGATGAAGGAGGATGAAAGTATTCAAGAATTTCATATGAATATTGTGGACATTTCCAATATTTCAAGTGACCTTGGAGAGAAAATTCCAAAAGCCAAGTTAGTTCAGAAAATCCTGAGGTCTCTCCCCAAGAGATTTGATATGAAAGTGACCGGTATTGAGGAAGCCCAGGACATAAATAATATGAAAGTAGATGAGCTCATGGGATCGCTCTAAACTTTTGAGATGGCTATTAGCGAGAAGGATGAAAAGAAGAAAAGTTTAGCCTTGGTGACTAACCAATAAGAGTGTGACTCTAATGACGATCTGTCCAAAGCTATGGGATTTCTTGAATAACAATATCACCAACTGTTGAAGTAATTGGATATGTATTCCCATCAAATTTGAAAGAGCTTTCAAGACTTCTCTCAAGTTTGTTTTTGTTTGGTTATGTAAGGGCTTAAAGCCTAGGATAATTTTCTTTTTGTGCTTGGTGTGCACTTTAAATACTTTATGCTGTTTATTGGGTTATTTAGTTAGTATTTCTGCCTTTGTCATATTATGGATAAAAAAGGGGGAGTAATACTAACTTTACTAACCACTACAGACTGCTGTTAACCATTGAGGGGGAGTAGTGCTGCTTGCAGAAGAAGGAACTGGTTGAGGGGGAGGCAACAAGATTTTTTCCACTGTTGTTCTGATGATCTGGTTCTTGCTATTTTGGTTATCTGGTTCTTGCTATTCTGATGATCTGGTTCTTGCCTCTGATTAATTCTGTCTGCAGGTTAATTGTAGTTAGTTTTAGCCAAAATCGGCCAAAGGTGGAGATTGATGAGTCCAAGCCTTTGAGGTTGACATCAATTTTGCTAAAACTAACTTAACAGAAAGATGTTGGACAAGATGTCCTAACATGCGGAACTGACTGAAGATTAAGTTGTTAGACAAGATGTCCTATCATGTTGATTCGAATCTTTGTCTGTTAAAGTTTGTGATAACTGTTATTTGGTTTCCAGTTTTTACGGGAATGTCTATTTGTCCTAGGTGGCGTCAAAGATTGAGGAAATCTGATTCTAAATGGAAGATGTTGTTTCTGAGTGTGAAGACACTTTAGGAAACTTAGGATTGAAGAAACTATTTTAAAGAAGAATAAGTTGCAGATTCTGTGGAGCTAAATTGCTACGATTCTGAAGCCCAAATCTAGTTTTGTTTACTGTTATAAATAGGTTGTATTTAACCTAGAATAGGCAGTGAAGATACATGATTGCTAGTGAGTACTAGGGTTTGTACTTTTGTATGCCTCTCTTGTATTTCGTGAATACCTGAGTTGGACTGTGTTATTGAGTTATAATTGTTCAGTCACTGCTGTGATTGAAAGGGAATTGAGAAGGGTCTCATATCTAGGAGTGTCTTAGGTAGAAATTTAGCTCGGGTAGTGATTAGGTGACAAGTTGTAAACGGTGGAGTTTAGCTTAGTACTAATACTGCTTAGTGGATTTCATTACTGACATGGTAGCCCTCAGACCTAGGTGTTGTTATTCATCGAATTGGGTTAACAATTCTTGTGTGTCTTTTTGCTTTTTGCTATTTGTATTCTGCTCTTTATTATCCTTGTGTGAGAAGGAGAGATCAAGTGTCACGACATCCTGTCTGACATCTTAGTGATCTGCTTGACCAGAATTTCAGTTTTAAGAAAAAAACATTAAGTAATTTGGTTGATTTGCATCTGACTAATTTAGTATGAGTGGAAGTTGAGGCAATTTGAGAAAAAAAAAGCATGAGTAACCAGAGACAATTTAAGGGGAAAAAACTCAATTTTCTCTTTGTGGTGGAAAGTTAAATCCTTCGGGTTCAATGATCTTCTTCACCAATGGTGGTCTTATCCTTCAGCTTGTAGGTCAGATTTGTGTGGGTTGGATATTTAGAGCATAAATATCGCTATAATTTTAGCGGATTTTTTAATGCATCCCATAAGTATCTTAGCTACCACGCAAAAATACATAAATGCCCCTAGATTCCAAAGATGCATATTCAGACGCACCAAAAGTTCAATTAATGTTAAAATATTCTTGAGATGCATCTCTAAAATTTTTTGGAGGTTAAATCGTGTTAGACCCTTCACCTTCCTCATTTTTCATTTATCTTAAAATTAACTTCAAACTCTCTCACCTTTTTTTTCTTCACACTACTACAGAAAAGACATTTAACAATGGTTGGGAAAGATATATAACCACGCAGGACCAGGCGTTGTTATGAAGGGTGTGGTTGTATATATGATACTTAGAATTACGGCCTTGTAACCGTTGTAATAAACTGAAAAGCGCGCGCCCTATCACAACAGTTTATCCAAAAAACCGATGTGATAAAGTGATGGTCCTAGGTTCGATTCCCAGCTGCGCAGTTTTGTTTTTAATTTTTTTCTGGACAGCGCGTGAGGTATTTTAACGGTTATGATAAATAACCGTTGTTACATTTTTTTGCAGAATTTACAATTATATCGTGCTTTTATAATTTATGGTTAAATATGTATAAGGTCCCTACAAATATCCCAACTTTCATGTTTGGTCCCTAAAAAATTTTCCTTCAAACAATGGTCCTTTGAAAGTTTTCCATCCCTAACTTTAGTCCCTCCCGTTAGTTTCCAGTAATGGTGACTTATGTGGCATGCCATGTGGAAAGTTTTTGATGACGTGGCTTACATGTGGCAATGCCAACGTGGCAAAAAATGCTGACATGTATGCCACTTGTAAATTGTTTCAACGTTAATTTTTTATATTAATATCATATTTAAATCCAGAAATGGAAGCTAATCTGCAGCTACTTCCTAGCTAATTCATAGCTAATCCCTAGCTAATTTAAACACACCATTTTAATAATTAGTACCTAATATAACACACGCTTAACACACCATTTTTTCTCTCTAACTAGTAAATCCCTATTGTTTGATTCATCAATTGATTCAGTATATTCATTATAGCATGATACTTATCCCAAAGCAAATTGACCTCTTTCTTTTGTGAGGACATTGGTGTTCTACTTGTTCATTCTAACATGCTAATGTTTTGTGTTGCATTGCAGCCGGTTTTTAAGATACATTTCATGAGAAATATTTGCTACAGGTTTTAAAGAGAGACTTCAGTTCTACCTTTGGACTATAAGTTTGAACTACAGGTACATAGTATGACTACATGTTCATAAATCATTATTTTCTTATACTTTTATGTGAGTGATTTTTGAACTGTCCATCTTCTAAAAGGTCAAACACCTAATATCTATATAGAAGATCTTAATATTTTGTTTGCCTTCTAGGTCTCAACTTGAATATAACAATATAAGAATATATTGTTCAAATTCACTTTTGTATTGAGTTTTTTTTATGTTGTTGGAACAATTTAACTCATTTTTTTGCTGTTAAGATGTTGTCCTAACCGCGTGTTGCTGTGCTCTCTTGTCTTTTGCCCGAGTTTTATGTTCAGACTAGGAACAGGGGTATGTATTTGGTCTTTGGTCTGGTAAAGTATGACTTGTGTGTTTTTTTTCTGATGCCCTGTTGTGTTTTTGTTGTGTCTTTTGGCAGATTTTGCAATGTTATTACATTCTCCGGTTAACTGGCTACTTGAGAATTCATAGATTTCAATTAATTTTTGTGATTTATGGAGGTAATGTTTCTGTTTTTTTATGTAGTTGTTGGTATGCGTTGTTCTCGGATTTAGTGGCTTTTATATTAATTTTGCTAATTCATAAAAAGGCTTTGATTCTGAATTGGTATAATGTTTGCTTTAAAAGGTCTTGTTACAAAATTAGTATAATGTGTTGATATAGAGAAATTATACTTGTTCTACTGATATATAATTGATGGCCCAATGATGTTTTTTTCTCTAACCTCACACTATATTTGATATGTTGTGAACTATATATATGATTTATTATTAGATATATCGTTTGCTTCATAATAGTTAAATATAAATATTTGGTTCTTTTATTGTATTTGTCCAAGGCCATGTATTATGTTTGAGATTACTAAGAATATTGATTGCAAATAAGCAGGGCCTGATCAGAGGAGGTTGAATAAGTAACAATGGATATTGCAAGTACTTTAGTGTTATCAGAACTGATTCTCAGCTTTGATGACGTAAGAGGTAGATCAGCTTCATTTCATAGTTTTTACGTAGATAATTACGGATACTCCACCATAGTTTTGAGCCCATTTCTATCTTACTAGATAGAAATTGTAGTCATCTAAGAATCCTAGTTATTTTTTGCTCTGTATATGCATGTTATCTACATTTCCTAGTGCTAAATGTAATAATGTTTTTTCTATTTAAATATATACTATATTTTGTTGATAGTAGTGTTTCAAATTATACTATATTTATCAATCTTATGTTAATTTCTCTTATATTTTAACTTTGTTTCTTAGTACACATGGAAATTTTATTCATTTTATTTATTTCTTCAGCATATGATCTCTTTTATTTATTTTGTTTTTTTTTGTTTTTCACTTTACTATTGTCTTAAGTGATTAACCCAAGTCTAGTTGCATAACAATTCCAACTCAGTCCTAACTAGCATTCCTAAACAACATAAATTAACACCATTCTACATTCCATGACAGTGCATACTTCAATGATTCACTTCACCGTAACTGATAAAACCAATGGTAACTAATTAGCATGACTACAATCATGGTTATGTACTCACATTCAATATCCAGTACATAACTATCACTACAAAACCCTATTAACACAATTCAAACATAACTCTAACCAGTGCAACTCTGTTGCCCCACACTGAAGACTAGCTAGGAATTAGCTACGAAGTAGCTGCAGATTAGCTATCATTTCTGGATTTAAATATGATATTAATATATAAAAAATTAAAATTGAAACAATTGACACATGCCATACATGTCAGCATTTTTTACCACGTTGGCATTGCCACATGTAAACCACGTCATCAAAAAAACTCCACATGGCATGCCACATAAGCCACTGTTAGTGGAAACTAACGGGAATGACTAAATTTGGGGACGAAAAACTTTATGAGGACCATTGTTTGAAGGAAAATTTATGAAGAGCCAAACTTGAAAGTTGGGATATTTGTAGGGACCAAAAACTTATTTAACCCTATAATTTATACCAATTTTTAACGTATATTATTGTTTACCATATCACAGCAGAAAATACAACACAGATTTGTGATAAAGTTATAATAATATTAATTGTATCATATTCATGATACACCATAACATCATCACATGAATCTTATGTAACCAATACATCAACCATTACACCATTAGTAAGCACACAAACCTAATAAACTATAACCTAATTCGTCATTACAACAAATGCAATGAACACTAAAAAAAAAAATTCAGGTAATCTTCAACTGTTTCTTCAGGATCTTCACCTTCAACATCAATTCTTCCTCCTTGGCTTTATAGGTGTTAACCATTTCCTTCTCCTCATTCAAGTTCTTTACTAGTGAAGAAATTATTTGTTTTCTCTAGGATCCATCTCGTTATCCAACCAAGCAAAGTGAGAGCATTGTTATTATCCTTGAATCTTATACATCCCACGACCATAGAAATGGCGGCCTGGGTTCGAGTAGGTCCATGCCGTCATCAACGGAGCGTTGAGACCACACTTGCATTTGTACCTTGAACGATTTGAGGACCTGCTTCCATGGCTACAGCCGGACTGCTGAGTCATTTTAATGGAAGGATTTAATGGAAACTTTATGGAAAAGAAGACGTAAAACAATTCAAAAGGATTTGATGGAAAATTTAATATGTTGTCTTGTTAATTTCATATTTCATCTAGTTCATGAAGCTATGAAAAAAAAAGTACAAGGTGAATGAAGTTAACACAATGGCTTCATACTTCTTGTATTTTTCTTCATAGCTACACAAACCATATGTAACATAGCGAAAGTATACGCTTTGTTAAGGTGGTGATGATGAATCTGAAAAAATGAGAACATTCACGAAAAAAAATTATAACCCATTTTTAACAAGGCAAGTAAACGAAATCGAAGCATAAGTGTAATGAACGAACCTCAAGTTAGCAATTAGTGAAGACGAATCTGAAGACGTATCTGAAGGTTGAAGTATGTTTAGAGTTATGTTATGAGAGGGAAGAGTGAAATATGTTAGGGTTTTCTTTTGAGAGAAACGGGTGCTATGTACTGAACGATAGATACTTTCGCTTATATACTAAAAAATATCACTTTTCATCACGATTAGAAATTAAAACGGTCATGAAATTTTCAAATTTTACAACGGTTGTTTAGTAACACCATGGTTAAATGTCTTGGTTAAATAATTTTCTATTTTCTATTTTTTTTTAAAGTCCTATAAGAACGGTTGGTTTATTAACCGTTGTAAAATCATTTACAATTTAATTTTTAATTAATGGACTTAAGTGACACGCCCTTAATGTGGTCTAAAAAATTGAAAATGTGTATTTTCTAGGGATCGAAGCTTGCTACAAATCATATATTACTACAGTGTTATAAGACAACCGTAGTAATAAATCCAGCTACTCACTGATGCGCGAACATTATAACCTATTACAACGGTGTAAATGAATTCGTTGTAAACCTGACGTTGTTGTTTGCACGTTTTGCACTAGTCTCACCAAGTCAAAACTCAATCAACAAAGTTCAGTAGAAATTCAATCAACATCTGTTACATCAAAAATAACATCAGAAACATCAATTTCTTGTATGTTTTTTGAGTTTTTGATAAATTTTTGAGTTTTTGTGTAAATGAGTAGAAATCGATAATTAAGGTTAGAAATGAGTAAAAATAGCATTTTTTATAGTTTAGACATAGTTTATTAGACGTTTGTTGGCTGAAAAGGATAAATAAAGCATGTTTTTTTGGGATTGCATGGGGGTACATTGATGTCAT
Organism: Lathyrus tuberosus; assembly: GCA_022829125.1. Classification (NCBI taxonomy): domain Eukaryota; kingdom Viridiplantae; phylum Streptophyta; class Magnoliopsida; order Fabales; family Fabaceae; genus Lathyrus; species Lathyrus tuberosus. The sequence continues at coordinate 6,566,898 of JALAZF010000082.1, read as the reverse complement.
TGACGCAGCTTCTGAGTTGCAAAAAATTCTAGAGATGCATCTCTGGAATTTTTTAGCGTTTTAGTTTCCCAGATTCTCGAGATACATCTCTGAAATTTTCTCAGTACTTTTTACTTGCTTGTGGTGTTATTTGTCTACACTAATTGTCTGCTTTACTTTAACTTACAGGCATAATGGCTGATAGACATAATAGATCGAGGCACGTGAGGGTTGCTCAGCATGTATCAGTGCGGCGAGAGAAGAGTCAGCGGGTTCTAGAGGCTCCTGACCCCTTTTGTAATGCAGAGCCATCTACTTCTGAGGCTCATTCTTCTCCTTATGCCATTACATCTTATTTCTGTAGGAGACGAGATTCACCAACTGACGCATCACTCTCTCCATCCTCCCGCAGGCGCTGTCGTAACCCGAAATTTGACCACTTCTTTTACCTTTTGCATAAGCATGTGCATTCGCATCGCTAGCATACACATTCACACTTTTTCTCTGTGTTTTTTGGTTCCAGGAATATTAAGGTTTTTTAGCCCGATTAATCGCATCCTCACAAGGTCATCACATCCTCAAAACAAGCACAAAATAAGGGTTTCCATGCTTACTCATCAAAATAAGAGGTGGAAAAGCGAAACCCGGGCCACAACACCATTTCCTAAGCAATCTGGGCAAATTTTCCTAAAGAAATCGATTACTCTAATGGGGTAACCAATTACTCTGCACAATTTTGTAATTTCTGCTACTTTTTTGGGACAACAACTATGCACACTCTTTATTCTTGGATTCTACAAAGTTCTAGCAGCATGTGGAATATTCTAGACTCTTCAAGCAATTCTTTGGCATTTGCTACAATGTATCATTTTGTATTCATCACTACCATACACCCTATTTTCCTAAGATGTGAACCTTTGGATTTGAAGCTTACATTGGCATTGCTACCGAGTTAACTTCCTAACTAACTGAGTTAACCGCTGACTTAGTGAGTTAGATGTAACTAACTCCTAGCCTAATTCCAAACCACCCTAAGCTAACACCTATTCCAAACCTCTCACACTCCAAACCAAAACTCTATATAAACAAAGCTTCAATCATTTTTCAAAAAACCTCAACCATTTCACACATTTCTCACACTTCACTCTCAATTCTCTCACATTATCTCTGAATTTTTCTGCAACTTCTTCATCTTCATCTCCATTTTCTTCCCAACCCTCACTATTGCTCTTCACCATTGAAGATTAATTACTTTCACATTGGAAGTGATTATTTCTTGAGCTTAACCTTCAACACCTTGCAATTATACTTGATTTTTTGGAGTTTTATTAGCTTTTGGAGTCATCTCAAGTGTTTGCTTCAAGATTCTACGGTTTGAATTCGTATTTCAGGGTTTCCTCGCAATTTGCTCGGTTTCGATACGATTCAGCTATAATCGAAGATTCCTCTGGTTTTCTTTGATTATCTTCATCAAGATTCATTTGCAACAACATCCAAGGAACATCTCAGCCTTGTAGGTTGGTCTTTCTTTGCACATTTTACTGTTTCGAACATTTTTGTATCATTCGCGATGTAGTTTCGATGCTTTTTGTATGTGATTTGATTATGTCATTACTTGATCCATGATCTTGATGTCTTAATTGATTCCATTGTTGTTTATTTGCTGTTTTGAAACTTGATATTCATGCACAAATTCATACCCTAGCATGTGGTAGTTTGGACAAGTGATTTAGGTGTTAAAAGTGCTTTTTGAAAAGCTATTTTTGCCACTGTTACGGTGGTAATCGATTACTCAAAGATAGTAACCGATTACTCTGCTCAAATTTCCACCAGCACTGATTTTTTCAACTGAGTAATTGATTACTCTAATAGAGTAACCGATTACTCTGCACAATTTTTTCCAGATTTGTTGTTTTTTAAGCAAGTAACCGATTACCTACTTAGGGTAATCGATTACTACTCTAACAGAGTGCCAATTTTGATGTTTTCCAAGTTGATTTGCCATGCTTTCTTCCTCTAACTTCCGTGGATTAATATGATTAATTTTTATGGATGTTTTAGGTGCTGTTTCACTTCAGTTTAAAGCATGATTGTGAATTTTCCAATGCTCGATCTTTCGATTTCATGATTGTGCACATTCTTGACATTTGTATGAACATGATCATTCTTGCACATTTTATTCACATAATAACCTGATTTTTTGTTGCATTTTGAGTATCATTTGGTACTGTTTTGCACCTTTCCATGCATGTTTGAATTAAGCTTGTTCTTCAAAGGGTAAGCTTAATCTTGTATAATCAATAATGCACCCTTTGCTTTAATAATTTTTCAATTCTTTTTTTGGAAAATTATTAGCATATTCCTCCCTTTTGATTAATTAGTTGAAACTTCGTTTCAATTATTAATCTTCCCGTTGGCGCTCCTCTTTAGGCTTCCTTTAGAGCTTTTTCCCTCTTCCCTCCCGCGGAGGTAGAGTTTCACGCGACATTGAAGCAATGTACAACTTGGAGCTATTACGCTGTCTGTTTCAATTTCTGTACTACACCCTGTGTGTTAGAGAAGGAATGAGAATGGAGAATTCCTACTCTCATTCTGACCACTTCGGGTAGGGGACGAATGACCCTGTGCCTGGCTTAGTCATCTTTATCTCCAGGCGGTAGGGTATCTCCATCCCCAATTGAGTCGATCCCTGATCACTCTTACCTCTTTTAATCTCTCTTTTTTATCAATCACCTTCCTTTTGGTTAAAGATCATTGTCTTGGGTTTACACCCATCTCTTGTCTCATTATTCTTTTCTTGTGGTCAATCATTGCTTCTTGATTCCACATAAGAGTCTCAATTCCTTTTTTTCGGTTAAGCACAGTTTTCGTGTTAATCTCGAAACCCTTGGGGAGTTCGCAACCTTCTCTTGGTTCTTCTCCCTTTGATTGGTTAACCACTGCCTGTCAGTTAAAACACCAATTTGCACTTCTTCTCAGTTAACCACAGTCTATCTGTTAACATACTGAGTTCCTCTTGGGTCAATCACCTTCTCTTGGTTAGTCACCTACAATTTCAATTAACCACAGTCAGTCTGTTAAAACACAAAACCTCTTTCGAGTTAATCACCTTCTTTTGGTTAATCACTCGTTTCTTTTCGGTTAAACGCAGTCTTCCTGTTAACACCGAATCCTCAGCAGTTAGCAACCTCTTTTGGTTCCTTACCCACTTTCGTTAGTTGAGTACTGTTTGCTCAGTCCGCACCGACATCCTCTTTAGTTCATGACCTTCGCTTGGTCACACTCCCGTCCTTTGGGTCACAACCTTTGCTTGGTTCTACACCCATTCTTTTGGTTGATCACAGTTTATCTGTTAAAACCCTTTTTCCCCACAGAGTCTTAATCTCTTTTTCTTCGATTAACCACTGCCAGACAGTTAATATACCGAACCCTTTTTCTCTTGGTTTTAACACCATCTCTTTGTTTTTTCCCTAGTAGGGCCGCTTACCCTCTGATCCCTAGCACAACTCTTTGTTCTCTTACCTCCCTAGTGGAGTCTTTACTATTCCTTTTGATCCTTTATTTCTTGGTTCACCGCCATTCTTGCACGTTATCCTCAACATAGTCTCTATTCTTTTCCTTTGCACTTCTTTCTTAGTTCTGGCACCAATTCTTTTGCATCCCCTGCAGATCTTTCTCTACTTCTTTCGCTGCTGGTTTTGACACAACCTTTCCTTTTCCTTTTTCGTCTTAATTCCACGAACTATGGAAGCTCTGATTCTATATTCATTCGAATGTAAGATACATAGGCACGAGATCGCGATGATCTTTGCGAGCACAATTCCATTTTCTTCCACCCTTCTCTTTCTTCCCTAGTTCTATGAACTACGACACTCTGATTTCCTCATTGCACTATGAGGGTACGTAGGCACTAGGGCCCTAATCCTCCGCAAGCACTTTCTAACTTTCTGTCTTTTCTTTTTTCTCTCCTCTTTTTTAGTTAGAAGCCTTTAGATAGATAACTCATCTAAGCCTAGAAGCAAGCGAAATGGTTCCCGTCGAGTACGATGGATGCGTAAGGTGCTAGTACCTTCCTTTTGCATAACTGATCCCCTGACTCGTTTCTCTTCCCCTTGGGTTTTATCGATATTTTCCTTGTCCTCTGGGACTAAATAAAGTTCGGTGATGACTCTGTTGTATCTTTGAGTGTGCAATTCACTCAGGTATAAACCAACTATCTTCAGTTGGCGACTCTGCTGGGGAGTCCTTGCTCTTGGTGCTTCGCCTCGCTTTGCTTGTTTCCTAGCTAGCTGGGACTCCCCATCTTCAGTTGGCGACTCTGCTGGGGAATCCTTGCTCTTGCAAGTTGGGGTCTCGCCTAGTTTTGTTTGCTTTCTTGCTTGTTTGCGTGTTTATCTTTTTGCGCTTTACTCGCTTTATTTTCGCTTTACTTGCTTTATGTTTATTTACCGCATTTCTTTACTGCTTTGAATATTCATATGCTGCATATTCTGGATATCTGCTATATTTTCTGCTGTTTTTGGGATGGGTAGATATTATTGGAGAGAAAAGTCCTAACACCGGGCTTAGCATACACATAGGCTAGAACGTGGATAGTTGTGAGGCTTGTGTTTTGCGCGTTGGGTTACCACGAGAGCCACATCCCAGATCGTGATTCACTTGAGAATACTTCCGTCCTGCGAGAATTCGCTACGGCGGGGGGTTTATCATTCTGAGTCTAATAGTATTTGGTGATTTATTTTGGAAATAATCAACATTTTTAATTAAAATATCACGATAGTCAGTGTTACTTATAATTAACTAAAATACCAATCTTTCAAAAGTAAAAAATTCCAGCAAAGAAGAGATAATCAAGTATAAGACTCGATTGGTGGAAAATAAATTTTTGGAAAGAGAAGGCATATACTTTGAAGAGGTATTCACACCGGTTGCTAGGATTGAAAACATTGAGTTTGTTGTTGGTATTGCAAATAACCACAATTGGCTTATCTACCAAATGGATGTCAAATCTGAGTTTTGAACGGACCGCTTGAATATGAGGTATATGTAGGACAATCCTTTGGTTTTGTTGTGAGAAACCAAGAGCTGAAGTTCTACAAGTTAAAGAAAACGTTATATGGTTTGAAGCAAGCTTTAAGACCTTTGAATAAAATGGTAGATGGTTTTCTAAAGGACGTTGGCTTCAAGAATTATGTATCTAAGCATGGAGTGTGTGTGAAGACGGATACGTGGGGAGGAGTAATTATCCTTTTTCTATATGTAGACGACTTATTGATCACGAGAAGCAACAAAAGGTGAATTTCAAACTTCAATAGTAAACTTATGAAAGATTTTGAGATGATCGACTTTGGTCTCATGACATACTTCCTGGGTATTGAGTTCCACAAGTCCAAAAGGTGAATGCTCTTACACCAAAGAAGATATGCTCTTAAGATATTGAAGAAGTTTGAATTGGAGCATTGCAATGCTGCCATTTCTCATGCTGAACCAATGCTGACGTTGTCTAAGAATGAAGATGAGTAAGATGTTGATCCAACTCAATATAGGAGATTGATTGGATCCTTGTGGTATTTGTACAATACGCGACCATACTTGTCGTTTGGTGTCGGTATTATAAGTAGATTCATGGGGAGATTGAAGGTGTCTCACTTGGCAGCAGTCAAGAGGACCCTAAAATACGTCAAAGGTTTTGTTGGCTACAAAATTCTCTTTCCCACAGTGGATATAGGCAGAAAATGTTATTTGATTATTTTTACTGATTCCAATTGCTGTAAAGATAAAGATGATCGAAACTCTACAGCTGGATACATATTTATAATTGGTGCAACACCAATATCATGATGTTCGAAGAAGGAACCGATAGTTGCACACACATCTTGTGAGGACGAGTATATTGACACTTCGTTATCACTACTACAAAATACGCAAACAACAACGTCAGGTTTATAATAGATTCATTTACACCGTTGTAATAGGTTATATTGTTCGCGCAATGTTCGCGCATCAGTGAGTAACAGGATTTATTACTACGGTTTTCTAATAAAACCGTAGTAATATATGATTTGTAGCAAGCTTCAATCCCCAGCAAATACACGTTTTCAATTTTTTAGACTACATTAAGGGTGCGTCACTTAAGTCCATTATTTAAAAATTAAATTGTAAATGCTTTTACAATGGTTATTAAACCAACCGTTGTAAAATTTGAAAATTGCATGACGATTGTAATTTCTAACCATGATGAAAAGTGATATTTTTTAGTATATAAGCGAACGTATCTATCGTTCAATACATAGCAGCTGTTTCTCTCAAAACAAAACCCGAACATATTTCACTCTTCCCTCTCATAACATAACTCTAAACATACGTCAACCTTCAGATACGTCTTCAGATTCGTTTACTAATCCCTAACTTCAGGTTCGTTCATTACACTTATGCTTCGATTTCGTTTACTTGTCTTGTTAAAAAATGTTCTATTTTTTTTCTTGAATGTTCTAATTTTTTCAGATCCATCATCACCACCTTAACAAATACAAGAAGTATACTTTCGCAATGTTACATATGGATTGTGTAGCTATGAAGAAAAATACAAGAAGTATGAAGCTATTGTGTTAACTTCATTCACCTTGTACTTTTTTTCATAACTTCATGAACTAGATGAAATAGGAAAGTGTCTCAACAAATCCTTCCATAAAGTTTTACTGTATACTTTTTTTCATTCTTTTCCATAAAGTTTCAATCAAATCTTTCCATTAAAATGTCTTAGCAGTCCGGCTGTAGCCATGGAAGCAGGTCCTGAAATCGTTCAAGGAGCGTATGCAAGTGTGGTCTCAACGCTCCATTGATGACGGCATGGACCGACTCAAACCCAGGCCGCCGTTTCTATGGTTGTGGGATGTAGAAGATTCAAGGATACAAACAATGCACTCACTTTGCTTGGTTGGACGACGATATGGATCCTAGAGAAAAACAAATAATTTCTTCACTAGTAAAGAACTTGAATGAGGAGTAGGGAATGGTTAACACCTACAAAGCCAAGGAGGTCGAATTGATGTTGAAGGTGAAAATCCTAAAGAAACAGTTGAAGATTACATGGATTTTTTTATTTTTAGTTTTCATTGCATTTGTTGTAATGATGAATTAGGTTATTGTTGATTAGGTTTGTATGTTTACTGATGATGTAATGGTTGATGTATTTGTTACATAATATTCATGTAATGATGTTATGGTGTATCATGAAGATAATACAATTAATATTATTATAACTTTATCATAAATATGCGTTATATTCTGTGTTGTGATATGGTGAACAGTTATATAGATTAAAAATTGGTATAAATTATAAAAGCATGATGAAATTTTAAATTCTCCAGAAAAATTTACAACAGTTATTTTTCATAACCGTTATAATAACTCGTGAGCCGTCCAGTAAAAAATTAAAAACAAAACTGCGGAGTTGGGAATCGAACCTAGGACCATCACTTTACCACAACGGTTTTCAGGATAAACCGTTGTGATAGGGTGCGCGCTTTCCAGTTTATTACAACGGTTACAGGGCCGTAATTGTAAGTATCATACATACAACCACACTCTACATAACAACGCCTGGTCCTGCGTGGTTATATATCTTTCCCAACCGTTGTCAAAGGTGTATGTTTGTTCCAAGCCTTGTGGGTTATGAATCTATTTGAGGAGTTGGGCAGCAGTGAGGGTGAGGTTGTTACACTCCTAGTTGGAAACATTTATGCGATTAAACTTGATAAGAATCTAATTGCACATGGGAGGAGCAAGAATAATTAAATGAGGTTTCACTACTTGAGGGTACTTGTTAGTGAAGGAAGGTTACGATTGGGATATTATAGAAGTGAGGACCAAATTGTTGATTTGTTGACTAAGTGAGTCACAAATGAACTATTCAAGAGGTTGAAGATGAATATGGATAAGGAAGACTTTGAGCACTTGAATTAAGGTTGTGTGTTGAATTTTTTTCAAGTAATTCAAGTGTTGTAATCGGTTAACACGGGTGTGTAACCGGTTACAACAAGGTCATAAGCTTGTTCAAGTAGCAGAGTAGTGGAGTTTTCGTTGCTATAATCGATTATCCTATTGTGTTAACCTGATACCATTGAGTTGAATTTAATTCATTGTCATGTGTAACCGGTTAACCAAATGGTGTAACCAGTTACGAGCCTGATTTTGGTCATTTTCTATTATTTTAGTTGGTTATTTTGTTTCTCAATCACATTGTAACCTTTGTATAATTGTATGTGCTGCATTTTCATCACAAGTTAATTCAATTTACACTTCTCACCCTCAATTCTCTCTTTTCTCTCTCTCTCTCTCTCTCTCTCTCTCTCTCTCTCTCTCTCTCTCTGTCTCTCTCTCTGTCTCTCTCTGTCTCTCTCTCTATTTTTCTCTCTCTCTCTCTCTCTGTCTCTCTCTCTCTCTCTCTCTCTCTCTCTCTCTCTCTCCCTCAATTCTCCTCTTTCACTCTCCACACCCAAATCTTCTCCACCATTGTTCACCAACCTTGTGGTTCATTGTTCCAACATTTGGTATCAGAGCCTCGTTCAGATCCAAAAACACATAGTGTGCAACATGAAGGTGTTGTTTGGCCACCAAGATGTTCTTGATACTAAGTATTACGATAAATGGTGCAAGCAAATGAAGGTGTTGTTTGGCTGCCAAGATGTTCTTGAAGTGGTCAAGAATGGTGTTACTCCTTTTGTACAAGATGCAACAGAGGCACAACAAGCAACACACAAGAAAGAGAAGAAGAAAAATTTCAAAGCGTTGTTCTTGATCCATCAATGTGTTGATGGTGACAATTTTGAGAAAGTTGGTGATTGTGAATCGTCAAAGCAAGCGGTGGACATCTTAGAGAAGTCTTATGCAAGGGCTAGCAAGGAAAAGGTGGTGAGGTTACGAACTCACAAATTTATGCTCGAATTGATTCAAATGGAAGAAAAAGGAGAAAATCAACGATTTTACAATGAGAATCCCTTGGTTGGTTAATCAAGTAAAGGCATGCTGAGAAACTGTTACTGAGCAGTATGTTGTACAAAAATCTTGCATTCTTTAACACCAAGATTTGACAATTTAGTTGTGGCGATTGAGGGATCAAAGAATCTTCCAACGATGAGCAAAGAGGAGATGCAAATCTCTCTTGAGACTCATGAGCAAAAGATGAAGGAGAGAAATAACAATAAGGAAAAGGCGAAGATCGCTTTGCAAGCTCGCATCAATGATAAGGATAAGAGATTGAAAGGAAAATGGCCCATGAAGAGTAAGGGGAATTTTAAAATTTTGGTTTAAAAGAGTCCTAAGATTCAAAGAATTTGACTTGTGAAAGGGGTGAGAACAGCTGCAACAAAAATGGTGGTCAAGGCAACTTTGAGGTGAAAATAAGAGGTTTAACAAGAGCAATGAATAGTGCTATAAGTGTCAAAGTTTTGGTAATTTTGAAAAAGAGTGCAGTGTGAACAAGAAGGAATCTCAAGGGGATTAAGTCAAGGTTGCAAGTCAAGAGTTTGATGAAGAGAATACACTCTAGGTCATGATCACGAAAGGAGAGTGCAGCAGCAACAAGCTGCGGGACAGCAACAACAACTTAAAGAATCCTTGCACCATGAGTAAACCCTTGATCCAACGTCAAGTGGCATTTTCTAAGTAAAAATTTATCAATTTAATCATATTCTGACACTTTTCAATAAAAGATGAAAAAGGAGCGGAGTGTAGTCGACGTCTCCCCGAGAATGAGGATCCGAGATATAGTTTTCGTGATTCGAGCTCTCGTCATCCTAAAATAAACCAACAAACCGTAGTACTCTGAATTATGGACACTCTGATTTCTCATTCCCCTTGAGATTACGTAGGCACAAGGATAACATTCTTTGGCAAGCCAACTAACAACTAACCAACCTTTTCTCTCGCCCCAGTGCCATCAAGACCTTTTCTCAACCGTAGTTGTCAGAACTATGGATGCTCTGATTTCTCATTCCTATTTAGAATACCTAGGCATGAGGGCCACAATCCTTGGCGAGCAAACTTTCCTTTTTTCACCGTAGTTCTCCAAACTACGATTACTCTGACTTCCTCGTTGTACTATGAGGACACATAGGCACGAGATTCTGATGAACTTGGGGAGCACCCTAGGAAAATAAACCATGTATTCCCTATTTCTCTTTCCATCCTAATAACTTGAGAATACTAACACTTAGAAGCAAACATTAACATACACATCTAACCTAATGGTTCCCGTTGAGTACAACGGACGTGAAGGGTGCTAGTACCTTCCCGTTGCATAATCGACTCTGATGACGCCTAAACCTATCATTTATTTGACCTAATTTACACATGTTTTCCTATTATTTTTAAGTCATTCTTCTACTATTATGCTATTTAATTACTTTTTTTCAAAAAATTCACTAATCAGGAGTTGTTTGCGAAGAAACGAGGCAAAACGGACGAAAACCGAGGAAATGGAGCAGACAAGCACCTCTGGCAACCCCCATGGCGTTCATCCTAGGGGTGCCATGGGTGGTCCATGCACCAAGTAGTGGGATGACCTAGTCATTCCCACTTTGTGAGCATGGCGGTCGCCATGAGAGTGTAGAGGTCGCCACCCTTTGGAATACCCAAACGGTTACAAACCAGCAAAGCTTGGTCTCCAAGGAACCACAAATGGTTCCTACTTTTTCTCCACGAAGTTGAAGTAGTTCCTAGGTAATTTCTAGGGTTTTGGACTCCTATAAATACCCTTTTCCATACCATTTTCAAGGGATCCAAACTCTGTGCAAACTTAAGCCCTTATACTGTCGAATTTGTAAAGCGAGATTCTCTTCACATCAGAGAGGTATTGCAGTGTCGATTGAGTCTGTATCAAGTTTGGAGCACCCTTTATTTCTACAACAATTTATTTTAGTCCTTTACTTTCCATCAAGATTTACATTCTGCACCGCAATTTGTATTAGATTCAAGACTCCGTTCGGAGCAGGTTTATTTATTTATTCAACATTTACCTTTAAAAAAATGTTGAAGTGCGAGATCATGATCACCAACAGGTTCGTTTACCATGCAAGTACAAGATAACGGGCTTAATGTGATTGCGTCTGAATTAAAAGAGATGAAAAATGAGATGAGTATGTTTGGCCTGACCATGATGACATGATGTGATTTGGTGGATATAGTAAGGAGACTTATGATCGCAAAGTGCGAAGTGTGTTGTTAGGATATCCTTAGTTTTTCGAGTTAGTACCTATCCATAAGACCATGTCCGAAGTTAAGTCCATAGCCTAGTCACTTTAAGAATCATTGTTTCCTTCTATTTACACGAGTATTGCTTGAGGATAAGCAATGGCTCAAGTGTGGGAGAGTTTGATGACGTGAGATTACATCGCTTATTTGACTTGATTAATGCATGTTTTCTAGTTGTTTTTATTCGCATTTGCCCTGTTATGTTGGTATTTGGTTTGTTTTCAGGTATTTAGCTACTTCAGAGCCATGTGCGAAGGAACAAAGCAAAATCAGTTGAAAAAAAGAGAAATCGAGATTGGTTTACACTGATGGCGACCACCATGGCGTTCACCATGAGGTGGCCATCAGTGGTCCACGTGCTAACGGTCATAAGACCAGGTCACCCCATTTCGCAAGCATGGTATTCGCCATAGGGGTGTGGCGGTCGCCACACCTTAAAATGCCCAACGGTCACAAAGTGGGATGACCTTGGTCCTTAAGTATCGCAATCTTCTCCTATATTTTCGCACACGAATTCAACAGCCTTTGGAGAGTTTTTAGGGTTTTTGGTTCATTATAAATAGGTCTGTAGTTCATTGTTCAGGGCATCCAAGTTTAGTACAACACTTTAGGCATATATTTTCCATCTATAAGCTTTAACTCTTCACATCGAAGGGTTATCGCAAAGTCAATTTAGTCTGTATCAAGCTTGGAGCAACCATGTACAAGTTTTATTTCTTTATCGCTTTGAAGCCTATCAGCATTTATTTCAAGTTTTTCTCCGTATCCAGACCAAAGTCTCTTCGGAGCAGGTTTTTATTTAATTGCTTTATTTATTTCTGTTGCCTTTATTAAATTTCTCGTACGCCTTCTACTTTTGTTTAATAACACATTTCTTTAATTACGTCTGTAGCGAGTGATTTTTGGATGTGGTTGCGAAGCACGATCGCTCTGAAAACTACAGGTCGATTCATTTTTTATCCTATTGTGAGCTGAATAAGGAAGGGAAATAGATGTCTCCAATTAACCCTGCTTGCATACTGAGTTTGAACAGCGGTCTGTTCGGTTACGGATGCTACAAAGATTCGGGGAGTCTTGTACTGGTTATTTGTATTTTCGCCAATACGGTTTTTGATCTGGTCACCTAGGGCAGAAGGTTTCTGGCGGGGAACAAGGATTAGGATGTCAGGACTGATGTTTTGAATTACTGCTTTTGATATGGGATTTGGGTTTTTTGTGGAGTGTGCTCGCTAAGATCTTTTCTTTCGATCTTATGCCTACGTATTCCCGTTTACCGAAACAGGGAAATCAGAGCGTTCGTAGTTCCTCCTAATCTATGGGAGGAAATGGGTGTTTGGTGTCTTGTTCAAGGCCCAAGATGTGAAGCGTAAGGTTGTTTGTATCTTGTTCAAAGCCCAAGATGTGAAGCTGAAGGTGATTTGTATCTTGTTCAAAGCCCAAGATGTGAAGCTGAAGAGTTTATTTGTATCTTGTTCAAAGCCCAAGATATGAAGCTGAAAAGGCCTCGACTTTATAGAGAATTTGTCATCTCTAAAGAAGGGTTTATCTGTCACAACTGTTGGGTGACTGGTTTATAAAGGGAGGATTACTTTAACCGGGATACGCGGATCCTAGCAATGCCATAATTTCCTTTATAGGGTAGTTTTGACCTGAAGGAGAAGACTTTAACTCAGTGTAGAGCAATGCTATCTTTCCTTAGGAATTTCTCATGCTAAAAGAGGGACAGTGGCATGGATATAGATGATCCAGAGGCTTGCCGCTTACAGCGATTAGATAAAGGGGAAGGAGTTGTTGATGTTTGTGTACTGTGAACGAGGCACAGCTTTGATGTTAAAAGGTTGATTGGGCTCAACCGGGGATTTCTTATACAAAGCCTAAGAGGAGGCTATCTCTACTGAGGAAAATCATTATACAAAGCCTAAGAGGAGGCTAAAAGGTGTCTCGTACAAAGCCCGAGAGAGAGGCTAAAAGGGATGGATTCTACAAGAGGGTCTTTTATACTCAACAAGAGAGTGTTTTTGTATCTCGTACAAAGCCCGAGATGGAGGCGAAAAGGTTTTTGACCCGACGACGGAGTCTTTTGGTATCTCGTATAAAGCCCGAGATGGAGGCTATTATTTGGTTCAATAAGAACCTTTTTGTATCTCGTACAAAGCCCGAGATTGAGGCTGAAAGGGTGACCGACTCAACGAGGGAGTTTTTTATGTGTCTCGTACAAAGCCCGAGAGAGAGGCTAAACATTGTTTGACTCCACTAGGGAATCCTTTGGTATCTCGTATAAAGCCCGAGATGGAGGCGAAAATTATTAGCTCCGCTGGGGAGAATCATTGTACAAAGCCCAAGAGGAGGCTGAAAAGGTTTGCTCCACTGGGGAGAATCATTGTATAAAGCCCAAGAGGAGGCTGACTTCATTTAAGAAGGATCATTATACAAAGCCTAAGAGGAGGCTAATTCTACTGTCTCAGTTAAGTGACAGGTCTGGTATACTGATTTTGAAAGAGAAAATCAGTTCTTATATGAGCAACACTGTACTCAAGGAATTGATTCCAAGGGTTCGGGTTATTCCTATTCTTTAAGGAAGTGGGACATCCGAATGGCATCGAGACTGTCCGAGTCTGCGGGTTTCCTTCCTATTTAACGAAGGGGTCACTTGAGAATGTCTTTGAGACTCAAGGAGATTAGACTGTCCAAGTCTAGAGTTTCACCTTTTGTACTATGTTTTGAGAAATAGTAGTAGACTCTAAGAACGGACTGTTCTATGAAGATTACTAGGTTCTGTTCCTATACCTCTAGAAGGTCGTCGGGACAAATTGTACGAAGCCCAAGAGGAGGCTGGAAGCTTTTAAGAAGCCGACGGGTCCTTGTACTATGCCCAAGAGGAGGCTATCATTCCCGGAGGAAGAGATCATTATACGAAGCCTAAGAGGAGGCTGTGAATACTTCTAAGAAGCCGTAGGGTCCTTGTACTAAGCCCAAGAGGAGGCGGGGTTGCTTTTAGGAAGCCTGTGGGTCCTTGTACGATGCCCAAGAGGAGGCCGATGCTTTTAAGAAGCCTGTGGGTCCCCAAACCCCGAGAAAGTCAAGGCAATGCTATTCATCGAGAATAGATCAAAGTCAGGACAGTTCGAGAATTTGGAAGAAACTCAAAGATGCCATTCACGGAGAATACATTCATCTTGGGGAGTAGAGTTTCTTGACGATTCCTAATGAGGACAGCCTGAGAGAAGACTGTATCTGGTGATCCTATTTGGGGATCTAGGCGTCTATTTCTACGAATAAACGAAACGGCGTCACCTAGTTCTAGACGTAGTTGCCGAGGAAACTCTAAATACCTATACTATTATTACACAGTAGATATGAGTTTATGAAAGGAGACTTACAGTGAGAAGCCCCACAATACAGTTATATATATATGAAAGCAGTAAATGAAAGCGATAACCACTTACTCGGTTGTAGAGCTTCCATGCTGTTTGGTTAGTTGTTCAACAAAGAAAGATTAAAAACAACAGTATATTCAAAATCAAAGGAGAAAGTGCTTTGAAAAAGAAAGATTTGGGGCTTACAGCTCAAGGAGAGGCCCAAAAAGAGTTTAAAGAAAAAGTGTGGGGCTTATAACACGATGGTAGGCCCAGTTGATTTTTCGTTTTAAATGGCGATCGCGCCTAGGTTTTCTTTAAACGCCGGGGGACATATACAATAAGTGAGGCCCAAAATGTTTTGGTTAAAAGGGGTTGGGTCTTACACTCTAATAGAGGCCCAAAGTGTTTTAAAGAAAAGAAATGGGTCTTACTACTCGAGGGTAGGCCCAGATGGTTATTTTTCAAAAGGCGACGATCGCGTCGTTTATTTGAAAATGTACAAAGGGACTTATACAACGAATGAGGCCCAAAATATTTCTGTACAAGTGGGTTGGGTCTTACACTCTAATAGAGGCCCAAAGTGCTTTTGAAAATGATTTATGAGGGTTGAATTAATCCAAAACCCTAATTTGTTTTCAAAAAATGTATTTAATTGAATAAAAATTCAATTAAAATGATCAAAATTGTTTTACATATGAAAAACAAATTGTGATCTTGGATTAATGCTTCAAAAATTGAGTATTGACCTTTAGGCCGTGACAGCAAGTGCAAGGTGATTTTTGAGTTGGAGGTGTTACATATGAGTGGTGATGATCTGGACAGCTTCCCTACACCCTATGGAGTGTGTTTGAATGCTTGGACTTGATTGAAATTGGCTGGATCACTTCGTGGCATCTCAACTGCACTTTGGTTAAAACCTTGAGCAATTGACTAGTGATTCTGAGAAATCAGTGTTCCAGTTGTTGTTTAAGTGTTTGATC
This sequence comes from Lathyrus tuberosus, assembly GCA_022829125.1. Taxonomy (NCBI): domain Eukaryota; kingdom Viridiplantae; phylum Streptophyta; class Magnoliopsida; order Fabales; family Fabaceae; genus Lathyrus; species Lathyrus tuberosus. The sequence continues at coordinate 6,551,327 of JALAZF010000082.1, read as the reverse complement.
ATCTCATATGTGATGTATATGAGGTATGTGTGTGATTGATTTGGTTGGAAAAGCTCTCAAACTCAAAAACCCAAAGTTACCTTGCTAAAGAAGGCATTTTTTCCAAGAAAAAGAGATTTTGAGGAAAGCATCTGTTTGATGGCTTTGGTGTGCTTAAACTGAGCACAAATGAGCTCTATTTATAGTAGAGCAAGTTTGTTTTGGGATCAATAGTGAATGGCAACTGCAGAATAGGTTTGACCAATGTTGATCAATGAGAATTCAAGTCTCCTCTAGCCATTGACTTGAGGTTAGGGCACAGGCTGCTGGTCCCCTTGGTCTTGGATAAGTCTTGACTGAATTCAGTTGATGAGAGCTCAGTCTATGCCACCTTGGAGCTTCCATTGAATGCTTGAATCCAAAATTGGAGTCTTGTCCCTATTTTAGGCAATTCTAGGTTTTGAGTGCTATTTTTGGTTCCAAAGACTTTGGAGGCTTGGCTCAGTGATTGTCCCATTTAGATTCAATCCCTTGAGGTGTCCAAGTGGATTGGAGCATTTGAATTTGGCTGATTTTGGAAAATCGAGCCAAATTGCAAATTATGTCTTGCCTTTGACAGATTTCAGCAAGGCCACTTTCTAATGTCATATCTCATGACTCAAATGGAATTTGGCAATGTTCTTGGCCATTTTTGGAAAGCCCTTACATGCTACAACAACTGTTTGAACATGTTTGGTTTTGATCTCTTTTGAAACCAAGTGAAAAATCCATCTACATTTGGCAAAAAGTGAAGGCAAATCTGTCTTATTGAGATTTTCACTAAGTGTTGAAACAAAGTGACTTTTCTTGATTTTGATCACTCCATAACTCAAAATCCATGGGGAATTTGGAAATAACTTAGTATGAAGTTTTTGTAGAGGGTAATGTGATCTACAAATCAAGCTTTGAATGGGGCACAATGGCCTTGTGGTTTAGGAGTTATAGTCCTCCAAAGTTGGTGCATTAGTGGTACTTTTTCCATAACTTTGAAATTTTTCTAAGTTTTATGGTTACCCCTTTTACAAGTTATCCAACTTTTCTTGATTTTTTTTTATGAATGATGATTCAAATCATACATAAACATCATTTTAGGGTTAAAAATCCATTTTGGTGAAAAATCTCAAAAAGTCAAAGTTGACTTTTGTGCACAGTTGACTTTTTATCAAATGAATTCCAAACTGTGCAATTCCTCAGGAAATCATGTCCTTGACCTAAATCAAACTTGATGGACATGTTCCATGGGTGTCATAGGGTATATTGAGGCATGTCTTAGGGCTTGGGAGCATGTCCTAGTCAAAAATCAAAGTTACAGTTGACTTTTTCCGCAAAACCCTAACTGTGGTGCAGATGAAACTGAGACTTGTTACTCAAGCTTCTTGGATTAATCCATTGTTCCAAATGGATCAATGTAGGTCATTAGAGACCCTCAAACCCTCTCTTGAGGTTTTGGTTCATGATTTGTCCCAAAAGTCAACTTAGGGGTGAATTAGGTCAAGAAACCCTAATTCCTGATTTTGATGTATGCATCCCCTGAGGCAAAATTGACTTGGTGATTGGGCCCATGAGGTCCCATGGAGTATATTAGGTTATGTTTTGGATCATTGGCTCATGCCCAGATGAGAATTTTCCATCTGGAGGCCCTGGTCGACCAAAACCCTAATTTGGTGATACTGGCGATCTTGAGGCTTGATCCACCTAGAAGGGAGCATCCTTGTGCTTAATCCTTGAAGTGAGAGTCCTTTTTGATCCATTGTGAATGTTTGGGAGATTAGACAAGTTGAAGATCATGTCATTCCTTGATTGATCCTTTGTCTAAGAACTCAAAGAGGGCTTGAAACCCTAATTTTGATTGTAGTGAATGCTCACCCATCTTTGGGGAGACTGACAAGGTAGGATGGTTCCTCCATATTGTGATGATGATTTGCACAATGATGGGAAATCTTAGTGGTCAAAATTTGGGGTATGACAACGTCGTTTATGTTTTATTCTGTTATCAAATTCATCGCATTTACTTACTTTACAATTATGTCGACCTTATTTTATAAGTGTTGGGATGTGAGGACTTTAATTAAACATACCTTCATTGTTCGTGTAGAATTTCCTTTGGGGATGTTTTGGTTTTTAATCAATTTTACTAAGTCTTGTTTTAATCAGCCTTCATGTAAGTGCAACAGTGAAACATCGGGTAAGATCAAAAGTCGTCCGGTACTAATGATTTAAAATGTTAGGTCCTTGATTAATAAACTCCGCGAAAGCCTTTTTATTAATTAATAAGGAAAGTCTAAGGTTTTTAGCAAAGTGGTCTTAAAACTATTTACGAACGCGCGCGTTTATAGGTTGAGGATCCGGTACTTAAGCGAAAGCTAAAGAACCCTTTTTAAATTATAATTTCCAATCAAAAATCACATTTCTATTTAGTAAAGAGTTTGATTTCTTAAAAATGGGTTTATTACTTAAACGCAACACGTTCCCACCATGAGTGACGATGGAAGGGTATAAATTAGAGAATAAATTCGGTTCTGTTTGGGAAAGCAACAATTCCCATTAAATTAATTCTTTTCGAAATAAGAAATATTGCCCCATTGAGGAAACCCTTTTTGAAACAACAAAAGTAAAATTAATTAGTAGATCCCCACATCTCAACACTGTCTGTCCAATTTATTTAATACATTTTATTTTAACGCACTTTTATTCCCAAAATCAACTCCTTTATTGTCCGCCTTAAATAAACACCATAGCTATCAGTAACAATAGGTTTTGAATTTTGGTCTCTGTGGGATGGATATCTTTTAAAACTACATGATAGGTTGTGCACTTGCAGTTAGTTGGTTTACACCCGATCAAGTTTTTGGCGCCGTTGTCGGGGACCAATTTCATCAACACTACTACAAAACGCGTAAACAACTACGCCATGCTCACAACGGTTCATCCCTACACCGTTGTGACATATCTAAACTAAGGCGCGGTTGTATTTTATTTATTTATTGAATAAAAATTATCTGTATATGTCATACCCCAAATTTTGACCACTTAGGTTTCCCATCATTGTGCAAATCATCATCACAATATGGGGGAATCATCCTACCTTGTCAGTCTCCCCAAAGAGGGGTGAGCACTCACTACAATCAAAATTAGGGTTTCAAGCCCTCTTTGAGTTCTTAGACAAAGGATCAATCAAGGAATGACATGATCTTCAACTTGTCTAATCTCCCAAACATTCACAATGGATCAAAAAGGACTCCCACTTTAAGGATTAAGCACAAGGATGCTCCCTTCTAGGTAGATCAAGCCTCAAGATCGCCAGTATCACCAAATTAGGGTTTTGGTCGACCAGGGCCTCCAGATGGGAATTTTCATCTGGGCACAAGCCAATGATCCCAAAACATAACCTAATATACTCCATGGGACCTCATGGACCCAATCACCAAGTAAATTTTGCCTCAGGGGATGCATGCATCAAAAATCAGGAATTAGGGTTTCTTGACCTAATTCACCCCTAAGTTGACTTTTGGGACAAATCATGAACCAAGACCTCAAGAGAGGGTTTGAGGGTCTCAATTGACCTATGTTAATCCATTTGGAACAATGGATTAATCCAAGAAGCTTGAGCAACAAGTTTCAATTTCATCTGCACCACAATTAGGGTTTCGCGGGAAAAGTCAATTGTAACTTTGACTTTTGACCAGGACATGCTCCCAAGCCCTAAGGCATGCCTCAATATACCCTATGACACCCATGGAACATGTCCATCAAGTTTGATTTAGGTCAAGGACATGGTTTCCTGAGGAATTGCACAGTTTGGAATTCATCTGATAAAAAGTCAACTGTGCACAAAAGTCAACTTTGACTTTTTGAGATTTTTCACCAAAATGGATTTTTAACCCTAAAATGATGTTTATGTATGATTTGAATCATCATTCATCAAGAAAAATCAAGAAAAGTTGGATAACTTGTAAAAGGGGTAACCATAAAACTTAGAAAAATTTCAAAGTTATGGAAAAAGTACCACAATGCACCAACTTTGGAGGACCATAACTCCTAAACCACAAGGCCATTGTGCCCCATTCAAAGCCTGATTTGTAGGTCACATTACCCTCTACAAAAACTTCATATAGAGTTATTTCCAAATTCCTCATTGATTTTGAGTTATAGAGTGATCAAAATCAAGAAAAGTCACTTTGTTTCAACACTTAGTGAAAATTTCACCAAGACAGAATCTGCCTCACTTTTTGCCAAATGTAGAGGGATTTTTCACTTGGATTCAAAAGAGATCAAAACCAAACATGTTCAAACAGTTGTTGTAGCATGTAAGGGCTTTCCAAAATGGCCAAGAACATTACCAAATTCCATTTGAGTCATGAAATATGACATTGGAAAGTGGCCTTGCTGAAATCTGTCAAAGGCAAGACAGAATTTGCAAATTGGCTCGATTTGCCAAAATCAGCCAATTTCAAATGCTCCTATCCACTTGGAGACCTCAAGGGATTGAATCTAAAGGGGACAATCACTGAGCCAAGCCGCCAAAGTCTTTGGAACAAGAAATAGCATGTTAAACCTAGAAATGCCTAAAATAGGGACAAGACTCCAAATTTGGAATGGGGCATTCAATGGAAGCTCCAAGGTGGCATAGACTGAGCTCTTAGCAACTGAATTCAGTCAAGACTTATCCAAGACCAAGGGGACCAGCAGCCTGTGCCCTAACCTCTAGTCAATGGCTAGAGAAGACTTGAATTCTCATTGATCAACATTGGCCAAACCTACTTAACAGCTGCCAGCCACTATTCCTTGCAAAACAAACTTGCTCTACTATAAATAGAGCTCATTTGTGCTCAGTTTAAGCACACCAAAGCCATCAAACAGATGCTTTCCTCAAAATCTCTTTCTCTTGGCAAAAATGCCTTCTTTAGCAAGGTAACTTTGGGTTTTTGAGTTTGAGAGCAATTCTACACAAACCAATCACACACACACCTCATATACATCACATATGAGATGATCAAACACTTAAACAACAACTGGAACACTGATTTCTCAGAATCACCAGTCAATTGCTCAAGGTTTTAACCAAGGTGCAGTTGAGATGCCACAGATTGATCCAGCCAATTTCAATCAAGTCCAAGCACTCAAACACACTCCATAGGGTGTAGGGAAGCTGTCCAGATCATCACCACTCATCTGTAACACCTCCAAATCAAAAATCACCTTGCACTTGCTGCCACGGCCTAGAGGTGAGCATAAACTAGGTCATCTCTCAATCCATGCATATTTCCTCGCACAATACTTTTGCCATATGCTCATAATCATGCATGAAATGTTTCCCCTCAATCAATTGCATTGTTTGAATCGTGTATCAAAAATCCTAGCCTTCATGCAGAAATTAGGGTTCTTGAGGATTTCTCGTAATTTCTTGTTGTATGTTTAATTTAAATGAAATTAAATGCCATAGACATGATCGTGAGGTTGAAACGAGTTGATTGGTATGTGGATTGCATGATATGATCAAGTATTCAATGAGATTGGATAGAAAATGCAAATCTGCAGAAACAGAGGGAGGGCGCGTGTTCTTCAGCTGTTCTTGGCGCCCTTTTTCAAATTTCAAATATTTGAATTTTGTGATTTTATTTAATTGATTCAAAAATTAATTTCTCTCTGAGTTTTAATGATTTTGAGTTGATTCTTTTTTTCATAATTCACAAAAATGATAAAATATTTTATTTTATCAAAAAATCCCAAAAATATTATTTATTTTGTATAATTAATATTTTTGCAAATAATTAATATTTTAATTGTTTTTAACATTTGAAATATTTTCTCCTCTTGATTTTTGCAACTTCTAATGCTTCCTAATTATTTTTGAAGCATTAATCCAAGATCACAATTTTTTTTTCATTTGTAAAACAATTTTGATCATTTTAATTGAATTTTTATTCAATTAAATACATTTTTGAAAACAAATTAGGGTTTTGGATTAATTCAACCCTCATAAACCATTTTCAAAAAACACTTTGGGCCTCTAATAGAGTGTAAGACCCAATCCTTTTTTTGACCAAACCATTTTTGGGCCTCACTTATTATATAAGTCCCGATACCGTAAAAAAAAAACAAACGACGCGATCGTCACCTTTTGAAAAAAAAACCATCTGGGCCTCTCCTTGAGCTATAAGACCCATTCAAAACTCTTTGGGGCTCTATTAGAGTGTAAGACCCAACCCCCTTTTAACCAAATCATTTTGGGCCTCACTTATTGTATAAGTCCCCCGGCGTTAAAAGAAAACCTCGGCGCAATCGCCATTTTAAACGAAAAAATCAATTGGGCCTACCCTCGTGTTATAGGCCCCACTCTTTTTCTTTAAACTTTTTGGGCCTCTTGAGAGAGTGTAAGACCCATTCCTTTGTACAGAAAACAATTTTTGGGCCACAGTAACTTGTATAAGTCCCTCTGTACAAATTCAAATAGTGCACTCACTGATAAAACCTTGGGCCTCTCCTTGAGCTGTAAGCCCCAAATCATTCTTTTTCAAAGCACTTTCTCCTTTGATTTTGAATATATTGTTGTTTTCATCTTTCTTTGTTGGACAACTAACCAAACAACATGGAAGCTCTACAACCGAGTAAGTAGTTATTGCTTTCATTTACTGCTTTATACATATAACTGTATTGTGGGGCTGCTCGCTGTAAGTCTCCTTTCATAAACTCATATCTACTGTTTAATAATAGTATAGATATTTAGAGTTTCCCCGGCAACTACGTCTAGAACTAAGTAAAGCCGTTTCGTTTATTCGTAGAAATAGACAGTTAGATCCCCAATAGGAGTGATACAGTCTTCTCTTCGGCTGTCCTCCTTAGGAATCGTCAAGAAATTATATTCCCCAGAGATGAATTATTCTCGGTGAAACTTCTCTTGAATTTCTTCAAACCTCTGAACTGTTCAAACTCTCTGCAAAAGTTAAAAGTTGCTGGATAGTAAACCTCGCACGTTTACCAGTGGTTTTATCTTTAAAAGAGTTTTCTTGAACTTTTCTTTGGCTTGGGACCCACGGGCTTCTTAAAAGCATCGGCCTCCTCTTGGGCATCGTACAAGGACCCTCAGGCTTCCTAAAAGCAACCTAGCCTCCTCTTGGGCTTAGTACAAGGACCCTACGGCTTCTTAGAAGTATTCACAGCCTCCTCTTAGGCTTCGTATAATGATCTCTTCCTTCGGGAATGATAGCCTCCTCTTGGGCTTAGTACAAGGACCCGTCGGCTTCTTAAAAGTTTCCCGCCTCCATTGAGGTTTCGCATAACTTGTCCCGACGACCTCCTAGAGGTATAGGAACAGAACTTAATCATCTTCATAGAGCAGTCCTTTCTTAGAGTCTACTACTATTTCTCAAAACATAGTACAATAGATGAAACTCTAGACTTGGACAGTTTAATCTCCTTGAGTCTCAAAGACATTCTCAAGTGACCCTTTCGTTAAATCGGAAGGAAACCCGCAGACTCGGACAGTCTCGATACCTTTCGGATTTCCCGTTTCCTTAAAGAACAGGAATAACCCGAACCCTTGGAATTAAACCCATGAGTACAGTGTTGCTCATATAAGAACTGATTTTCTCATCAGTACACTGGACCTGTCACTCAACTGAGACAGCAGATTGCCTCCTCTTAGGCTTTATATAATGATCCTTCTTCAATGAAGTTAGCCTCCTCTTGGGCTTTATACAATGATTCTCCCCAGCGGAGCAAATCCTTTTAGCCTCTCTCTCGGGCTTTGTACGAGACACATATTAGCCTCCTCTTGGGCTTTATACAATGATTCTCCCCAGCGGAGCAAATCCTTTTAACCTCTCTCTCGGGCTTTGTACGACACACATAAAAGACTCCCTCGTTGAGTCAATCACCCTTCAGCCTTCATCTCGGGCTTCGTACGAGATACAAATTCCCTTAAGCAGAGTCAAACTCTTTCAGGCTCCATCTCGGGCTTTGTACGAGATACAAAAACAAATAATCGCCTTCATCTCGGGTTTTATACGAGATACCAAAAAGACCCCATCATAGGGTCAGAAAACATTTTTGCCTCCATCTCGGGCTTTGTACGAGATACAAAAACACTCTCTTGTTGAGTATAAAAGATCCTCTTGTAGGATCAACTCCTTTTAGCCTCTCTCGGGCTTTGTACGAGACACCTTTTAGCCTCCTCTTAGGCTTTGTATAAGAAAACCACTGGTTGAGTCCAATCAACCTTTTAGCATCAAAGTTGTGCCTCGTTCATAGTACGCAACCCTTTCTTTCATCTAATCGCTGTAAGCGGCAAGCCTCTGGATCATCTATATCCATGCCACTGTCCATCTTTTAGCATGAAAAATTCCTAAGGAAAGATAGCATTGCTCTACACTGAGTTGAAGTCTTCTCCTTCAGGTCAAAACTACCCTATAAAGGAAATTATGGCATTGTTAGGATCAGCGTATCCCGGTTAAAGTAATTCCCCTTTATAATCAGTCACCCAACAGTTGTGACAAACAAACCCTTCTTTAGAGATGACAAATTCTCTCTAAAGTCGACACCTTTTAGCTTCACGTCATTGGCTTTGAACAAGACATAAATAGACCTTTCAGCTTCATAGCTTGGGCTTTGAACAAGATACAAATAAATTATTCAGCTTCACATCTTGGGCTTTGAACAAGATACAAACACCTTACGCTTCACGTCTTGGGCCTTGAACAAGACACTAAAAACCCCAATTTCCTCCCATAGATTAGGAGGAACTACGAACGCTCTGATTTCCCTGTTTCGGTAAACGGGAATACGTAGGCATAAGATCGAAAGATAAGATCTTAGCGAGCGCAATCCACAAAAAACCCAAATCCCATATCAAAAGTAGTAACTCAAAACATCAGTCCTAACATCCTAATCCTAGCTCCCCACCAGAAACCGTCCGCCCTAATGACCAGAAAGAAAGAAACCTGTATTGGCGAAATACGAATAACCAGTACAAAGGCCCCCCCACATTGATAGCATCCGTAACCTAACAGACCGCTGTTTAAACTCAGTATGCAAAGCAGGGTTAATTGGAGACATCTATTTCCCTTCCTTATTCAGCTCACAATAGGATAAAAAATGAATCGACCTATAGTTTAAAAGCTCAACCGCAGAGAGCGACCAGCGCTTAAGAACCGTGTCCAAAATCGCTCGCTACAGTATATAGCAATGGTTGACAAACCAACCGTGGTGATTATCTGTATATAATAATGGTTGATAAACCAACCGTGGTGATTATCTGTATATAACAACGGTTGATAAACCAACCGTGGTGATACCATCAAGCTTTCATGTGTTCGAACCTCAGCGCCATCATATATATTATTCCTTTTATGTTAAGGCGCGCCTTTTCTTTTTTATTTACTTTTAAATAAAAAAAATAAAAGTTATGACTATGGTGGTTTATTTACACCGTTGTGATATATTTTGTATGTTTTTTTAATTTTTAATTCTAAATATAACTTTGGCGCTTTAATATGAAATTTCATTATGAAAGTAATATTTCATAACGGTTTTGTGGTGTTGACCGTCGTAGTAGCCTTTCAATATACTCCAAGCTAGCTAGTTTCATTGTCTCTTCAGTATCCTTTTTTCCATTGAAAATAGAAACTAGACGAAACGATACACGATTTCAACCCTAAACCCTAATGTTCAATACTGTGAAACAATATACGATTTCAACCAAACCTTGCATCATCAGTATCCATTCTTCACCGTGTTGTTGTCATTTTCGTCATCATCGTCACGATCGTTACGGAAGGAAGATTACGTACCTGCACTACTACGAAAAACCCATTTAACGACGCCAGGTTTACCACGGTTTTGTATCCCACGGTTGTAACAGGTTTAAAAATTTATAACGTCATATTTAACGACGGTTGTACTACGTAACCGTTGTAATATAAGCTGTGTAACAAGCTTCGATTCCCAGCTACTATATTTTTTTTCCATATTTTTACATTTAAAACACGCTTGTATTAAAACGCCGTTGTAATACATGTATCAAGCTTTGATTCCCATCAACTGTATTTTTTGTCATATTTTTAGATTTTAATCATATATTTTATTTCTTTTAAACATCTATTTTATTTCTTTTGTTAGTGTTTTTAAGTGTAAGAGAATAAAACTGTAAGAGATGAGCATATATAAAATAACATTTTATTAAGATTTCATAAGAAGAGTACATTGATAATCATGTTACATATATTTATCAATATCAGATCCCATTGCTGCAAATGCATCTTCATAATCCAGACATCTCTCCTCACTCCCCTCATCGGAATCATAATAAACCGTCCTCCTTTTCTTCTTTATCTTTTTCTTCTTCAGCTTCTTCTTCTTCTTCTTCTTATTCTTCCTCACCCTTAAGGCATCCCTGACGTTGGCCGCTGGTTGGACCTCCTCAATTGGCGCCCGACGTTCCTCATTGGTGATGTTTCTAGCATTCTCATTTGTAGAACTCATTGTTACGAAGAATATATTATGAAGAAATGTAAAGTTGTCTATTTATAGATGAGGTTGAAGATGAAAAGTCTGATAGTTTAATGCTTGCAATGATGATAACTTATAAACCGTTCATATTCTAGAACGATATTTTCTTGTAAACCGTTCACATTCTCTATCTAGCGATATTTTCTTGTAAACCGTTCACATTCTCTATAATATTACAACGGTTAGAAGTAATGACCGTAGCGATATCCCTTATAATCCAAGCGTAATTTTAGAAAAATGTTGTTGCCTGGGGTCGAACCTTGTACCATGTATAAAGGGTATCGCTACGGTTAATTTAACTAACCGTTGTGATATTATTAAAATAATATATACTTATCATTACGGTTATTTAAGAAAACCGTTGTGAAATATTTACCTATATAAGGGAATTAACTCTCCCCTATTGACAGTAGCGCCGTTTCCTTCACAGCGAAACCCTAGCACCCATTTTTTCTCTACATTTTTGGCAGCAAACTTCATCTATTTTTAGAATCTGCGAAAAGAAATACAAGAAGTATGAAGCTTTTGATTTAAGCTTCTCCCTCCTTGTATTTCTTCTTGCAGAAATTTAAAACTAGGTATTCTTCTACTTCAATCTTCTACTTCAAGAAGTATACAAGAAGTATTTAAGCTTTTGTTTATGGAAAATAAGGTATTCTTCTACTTCAATCTTTTTGTTAGATAGTTCTCATTATCTCGTTTGCTTCATGTTGTTTTTGTTGATTGTTCTCATTTTGCGCAGATTCGACTTCAATGCTTCACAAGCAAGGTGAACTTCATTGTAATGGTACAGTCCCACTTCTTAGGGTTTTGTTTCAACTTTTGCTTTGCTTCCCACGTCTTAGGGTTTGTTTCAATTTTTGCTTGTTTTGTTTTGAATACTAACTAATTTTCTTCTTTGCTTCCCACTTCTTAGGGTTTGTTTCACATGGTGATGATGATGGTGGTACATATATATATGAATTCATCCTGATAAGGTACATATATATGAATTCATTCTGATATTTTACATGAAATTTAGTTTATTATATACTATGTATATTGTTTGTTTTACTATCCTTTTATTGAAAATGCAATCAGTTAAATGGATATAGAAACCTATAATCTAAAAATTAAGATGTATTTGAAAACCAACCATTATCATGTCAATGTTTTTCGAATCGCATCCATTTCATTCAGCACAATGTATGTTCCTCAACATAAAATTTATGGTTCAATGATCCGTTTGCTTCAATTCATCGATATCTTTTATTATAGTTTTTTGCGATGTAGAGGTAACCTATAATAAAAGACATCGATGGATTGAAGGGAACAGACCATTGAACCATAAATTTTATGTTGAGGAACATACAATGTGTTGAATGAAATGGATGCAATTCGAAAAACAGTGGTGTGTTTAAGTTGGTTTTCAAGAACAGTTTAATTTTCAGATTATATAGTTCTTTACCCTATTTTAATGGTTGTATTTCTTTAATTAGGTATATGGTAAAACAAGCAATATACATTTGTATTTAATAAACTAAGGGTACATTTAACAACGGTTGAAACTAATAGCCGTTGTGATAGTTAATATATATTACAACGGTTAAAACCATAACCGTTTCAATATAATGCGTGCTTTCCAGAATACAACAATGGTTTCCAGACCGTTGTAGAAACAGCGAACATACAACGACAATCTACATAAAAATGCCTTCGCCCGCGTCATTATATGGCATTCCCAACCATTGTTAAATGGGTTTTTCGTAGTAGTGCTACCAACACTGTCGTCATCATCGTCACCGTCGAGAAGGAAGATAACAACAACACCGTCGTTGTCGTAAGGAAGGAAGACAACAACAACAACACCAACACCAACATCGTTTACTTAGTCGTCACGTTTAGGGCACGTAAAATACCCTCCCCATGCATCTACAGTAAACTCATTTGCCATTGTTGTTCATGTTGTTGTTGTTTATGTTCTTGTTGTTCATGTTCTTGTTGTTCATGTTGTTGTTGTACATGTTGTTGTTGGTGTTGTTTATGTTCTTGTTGTTCATGTTGTTGTTGTTGTTGTTGTTGTTTTTTAACATAGATGTCGACCTTGTCGAGTTCTACATCAGGAAGCAGCGAAGATGCTCAAACGATTGAGTGTTCTGCGAATACAACTCAAACGATTGATACTCAATCGAAAAGATCACAAAGAGGTGTCACAATGATGCCCCAATTCACATCAGTCCGCAACTCATCAGGTGTAAAAATTCTGATCGAGTTTGATTCGCACTACAAATTAGTGGATTGTCCACATTACGCTACTTTTAGGAGTTATGTTGCGTTCCTTACACGTAGCAAAGTCAGTATACTGATTGATGATTGGAGAGAAGTGGATGTTAATGTCAAAGACAACATATGGACAGACGTTAAGGTATTTCATACTATAATTTTAATATATTTGATATCACTACCTATAGTTTCTAATTCATACTTATATATTGATTTAATGTAGTTGAATTTTGAGTTTACCGATGACTCAAAATTGAAAAGAAAATGGATAACTTATGCCGATGTTCGTTGGAGGGGATTTAAGTCACGGATGACGGCTGACTACATTACGAAGCCTAAGAGCGGTCTTCAACCTCCATGGATTCGGTATAGTTTTTTATCGAAGAAGGTGTGGCACAAGTTTGCGAAGAAACGACTTTCTGAGGAATTCAAGGTTAGTACTAGTCTTATGTAACCTATAATGTTATGCTAATGAGTTATAGATACTAATCATACACATTTTTCACTATGTTAATAACAGGCTAAAAGCGAAGTAGGAATTCAGAACAAGGCGAAAAACATGTACCCCCATAGATTGTCTCGTGGGGGTTACAGGAAACTTGAGAAAAGGATAATGCAGGAAAAACAACAAGAAGGAGGAGATGGTGACATCCCATCTCCACCTTCAAGACATGAGAAATGGAAGAGGACTCGATTAAGACCTAATGGAGAGTACACCTCTGAGGCTTCAAGAGTAGTTGCTGAGAAAATTGTAAGTATATGTTTTGTTTAAATGCGTTTGCTTATGTAAGTTGCTCATGAGTTGTTATTTAAATGCATTTGCTTATGTAAGTTGCTCATGTTGTGTAGGATAATTTGGTTGTGGCGGACCGTGAAGGCACATTTGTTCCGGAAGCACGACATGACATATTAGTCGAAGCTATTGGAACAGCTGAGCATGGAGGTCGTGTCCGTGGTGTTCGAGATGGTGTCGACTTGAGGTCATACTTTGGATCTCAAAGAAGAAGCACCGAAACCGCTGAATTTCTTGCTCAACGACAAAAGATTGAGAATGTTGAGAAGCAATTGGCAGAGCAAAGGAGGCTGTTTGAAGAGGAGAGGGAAAAAAGGGAGAAAGAAGTGGAAAAGTTACAAGAGTTGTATTCGGTATGTGTCGTAAATCGCGCTTATTTTTGTATGATATATATTGTATGTTCTAATTGAATATATTGTGCTTAATTGTGTTTTATGTTCTAATTTAATGTTATGATGTAGAGATTAAGTGAAAACCTCGAACAACGAACTAATGAAGATCAACGTTGCGTTGGTGATGATCAAACTCAAAGTAGAAGTGTCGTAAATCACGCTTCTACTAAAGGAAGTAATTCTACAGACCCTCCCCCTGTAGATAACCGGAATGGGATATTGGACCCTAGTCCAAATGAAATAACAAGTTTATACTTGTCCACTGCATCAACAGACCTTGCGCAAGCTCTCCCGCTATAACATTGCCCGAAATTGGAGTTAGTGTATTACAGTCCTGAAGATGTGAGGGATTTTCTCGCATGATATAAGTGGCTTGACATAGCTATTTTGTAAGTTTGGTGCACGTAAGTATATAGTCGAATATACATGTCATTATAGAACATTATAATTTTTTGTATTTTCTCCCTTAATTTATTCATTTTCTTTGACCATTTAGGTACATTCATCGTGTTTGTATAGAATTGAATAAATCAAGTACCTATGGAATCTTGGAGCCAAGTTTTATTTCTTGGGTGTATAATGATAAAAATATCAGAGAAAAGTACTTGAAAGACTGGCTAGATGGTGGAGGAAAAGAATGTTACCATGCACCATTCCTCTGTAGGTTAGTATTGTTGTAATTTATTTCTATATTCTATATTTAGTTTTGTTTTAGTAACAACTAATAATATATATATATATATATATATATATATATATCGTGTTCATTCAGTGATCATTGGCAATTGATCATAATATCGTTTAGGACAAATACGGTGACATTACTGTGTTCCATACACGATCCACTCCACAAACCAATTAAAGATCTTGTATTAACGTAAGTGTCTTTGTTTAATATCATTTTCTTTGGCATTAATTGTAATTAGTTTATCATGTAATATGTTTAATTCAATTTTCAATGTGCAGTATTGTGGAGCAAGTTAATATAATGAATAATGTTAGAAAAAAGCCCACATACCTTGCTCCTAAAGTAAGTGGCCCGATTACCTGTTTATTTCATTTAAATTCATGCATGTGTGGTTGTATTCATGTTTTTATATTCATGTAATTTGTATACGAGGAAACAACCCGGGAGTTACGAGTGTGGGTATTATGTCATGAAACACATGTTAAACATTGTCCTTGTCGGCACTGTTGATTCATGGGATACGGTATGTATGCCATAAAATGTTTACATATATTAATATATAAGTTGACTATTGAATTATTATCATGCATATGATCTTCAATTTTTTTCTCTTTCTTATGTAGATGTTTAACGACGAAACCCCATTCCCCGTTGAGGACTTTGTGGATCTTCGTAAACGTTTGGCGTATATCCATAATGCGCCTAAGGGTGCTCCTGCTGTTTGATATATCAACAACATTTTTTGATGCACGTATTTTTGGCTTTTGATGCACATAATGTGAACAATAGTTTTGGCTTTTGATGCACATAATGAAATCAATAATATAGGAAGAATTTGGCTTTTGAGGAATATATAATGTTAGCAGTTTAAATCTCTAATTCATTTAGCTTTTGATGGAAATTTCTTTTGATGTAAATTCTCTGATTCATTTATAAGGATAAAATATAGGAACAATTGTGTTTGATGCACATATTGTGTTTGCATGTAAACATAAGTTGTTTTGACAGGATAAAATATAGGAAGAATTTGATAAGCAGATAATTTTTATATTTAAAACAGGTTGTTTTTGGCAGCGGTTATAAAACCTAACCGTAGTTGTATGTCAAACGCTGACCAGAATAATATAAATAAAAAATATTGTTGCTGAGAATCGAACCAGATCACCTTTAGTTATATCACAACGGTTGAGTAAACTAACCGTTGTGAAATGGTGCACGCATACTAGAATACAACAACGGTCCCAGGACCGTCATTGTACATACCTCATATACAACAACACTCTACATAACAACGACTTCGCCCCCGTTATTATATGTCATTTCCAACCGTTGTTAAATGGGTTTTTCGTAGTAGTGCAAATATTGTACCTTGTTGTTACATCGTCTAGACTAAGGCATTCTTGTCTCTATTACAATGTATCACCCAAATTTTCCCTACAATTGCCACTCCCAGTATTTTGAGGAACCACAAGATTCTCATAAATCGAACCTCGAAATACTAATGGAGGATTTCATTGCGGTTCCTCGAGGTTCAATTTATGGGAATCTTGCAGTTCCTCAAAATACTGGGAGTGGTAATTGTAGGGAAAATTTGGGTGATACATTGTAATAGAGACAAGAATGCCTTAGTCTAGACGGTGTAACAACAAGGTACGATATTTGACGAAATTGGTCCCCGGCAACGGCGTCAAAAACTTGATCGGGTGTAAACCAACTAACTGCAAGTGCACAACCTATTGTGTAGTTTTAAAAGATATCGATCCTACATAGACCAAAAGTCAAAACCTATCGTTACTGATTGCTACGGTGTTTATTTAAGGCGGACAATAAGGGAGTTTATTGCGGGAATATAAGTGCGTTGAAATAAAATGTATTAAATAAATTGGACAGATAGTGCATAGATGTGTGGATCTACTAATTAATTGTACTTTCGTTGTTTCAAAAAGGAATTCCTCAATGGGGCAATATTTCCTATTTCGAAAAGAATTAATTTAACGAGAACTGTTGCTTTTGTAAACAGAATCAGATTTATTCTCTAATTTATACCTTTCATCTTCACTTAGTGTGGGCGTGTGTTGCGTTAAAGTAATAAACCCATTTTTAAGAAATCAAACTCTTTAATAGAAAAGTGATTTTCGATTAGAAAGTATCATTTAAAAAGGGCTCATAAGCTTTCCCTTAAGTACCAGATCCTAAACCTATAATTGTGCGCGTTCGTAAATAGTTTTAAAACCACTTTGCTAGAAACCTTAGACTTCCTGATTAATTAATAAAAAGGCTTTCACAGAGTTTATTAATCAATGACTTAACAATTTAAATCATTAGTACCAGACGACTTTCGATGTTACCCGGTGTTTCACTATTGCACTTACGTGAAGGCAGATTAAAACAAGACTTAGTAAAATTGATTAAAAACCAAAACATCCCCAAAGAAAATTCTACAGGAACAATGAAGGTATGTTTAATTAAAGTCCTCACATCTCAACACTTATAAAATTAGTTCGACATAATTGTGAAGTAAGTAAATGCGATGAATTTGATAACAAAATAAAACATAAACAACGTAATTAAAGAAATGCGGCATTAAACGAAAATAGAAGGCGTACAAGAAATTGAATAAAGACAGCAGAAATAAATAAAGCAATAAAATAAAAACCTGCTCCGAAGAGACTTTTGTGTTGATACAGAGAAAAACTTGAAATAAATGCTGATAGGCTTCAAAGCGATAATGAAATAAAACTTGTACAGGGTTGCTTCATGCTTGATACAGACTCAATCGACTTTGCGATAACCCTTCGGTGTACTAAACTTGGATGCCCTGAACAATGAACTACAGACCTATTTATAATGAACCTAAAACCCTAAAAACTCTCGAGAGGCTGCTGAATTGGTGTTCGAAAATATAGGAAAAGATTTCGATACTTAGGGACCAAGGTCAGCCCATTTTGTGACCGTTGGGCATTATAAGATGTGGCGACCGCCACACCACTATGGCGAGCGTCATGCTTGAAAATGGGGTGACCAGGTCTTATGACCGTTAGCACGTGGACCACTCATGGCCACTTCATGGTGAACGTCATGGTGGTCGCCATCAGTGTAAACTAATCTCGATTTCTCCTTTTTTCAAATGCTTTTGCTTTGTTCCCTCGCACATGGATCTGAAGTAGCTAAATACCTGAAAACAAACCAAATACCAACATAATAGTGCAAATGTGAATCAAAACAACTAGAAAACATGCATTAATCAAGTCAAATAAGCGATGTAATCTCACGTCATCAGACTCCCGAACTCAGACTCTTGGTTGCGATGACCATGTCTTCACCTTTCATTTAAGGGTTTTATCGATATTTTTTCTTTCCATTTATGGGAATAAATAAAGGTAGAGACTCTATTAGTCCATCATGCGGGCGTGTGATTGCACTGTGCTCGGTCGTCTCTCATTTTTCGAGGTATGACAGCTGCCAACTCTGCTGGGGATTTTCCCATCCCTAAGTGAGTCAAGCATAGTTAGGTTTTATTTGTGTGTTTATGTTTGCATTATTTGTATGGCTTTTCTTTATCCTATTGTTGTCATCTGTATTTGCTTCATTGTTATATAATCTTTGGTTCCATAATTATTGTGGTATTGGATTGTTGCTTTGATTGTAAAAATCTTGTGGGAAAGGATCTATACCCGAGCCTAGAGAGAAAACATAAGATAAGATGATGGTTGAGTAGTGTGGGTCCGCGAGATTTAGATCTCGTTAGGGTCGACATAAGAACCTCTCTTAGAGTAGATCCTTTGAGAATATTGGCACCTAACATGTAGTTGTCGTTGACCTTGTTATGTGTATAAAGGTCCATTACCTCCAGGACCTTTGTAGAACCCTTAACCCTTGGCCTACTAGAAATGATGATCGCGTAGTGCGCCCCCCCCCCCCCCCCCACCGACAGGTAGATCTCAAAGGGTCGGTATGGGGATATCACTCAGAGTAGATTCGCTCGATGGAGTTGACTCCCAGCATGTAGTTGTCGATGGCAACAAACATTCATGTGAATTTATGACTTTGAGAACCATGTCTAGAACCGTAGTCGATGGTCACGTAGTGCGGCCCCCTGAGAGGTAGATCTCTAAGGGTCGGTATGAATATTTCACTCAGAATAGGTTCATGTGATGGAGTGGACGACCGACATGTAGTTGTCATAGGCGGAAAACATTCATGTGAATTTATGACTCTGAGGTCCCATTTAAAACTTAGATAATGCCCAGTGAGAACCTTGTTCTGTGAAAAGCAATTAGTCTTATCCTCCATCAGTTCCTCAGCTTATGAGATCTTGTACCTAGAATTTATAAATATTGCATCCATTTGCATATCATTGCATCTGCGTCCCATATGCATTGCATATCATTTCCAAAAACAAATGAAACTCATTCCGTCCTTTGTCCATGACTAGCGAGGTGATTCCTGATACACGTTCAAAACGAAGAACCATGTCTCAAGCAATGGTGGATGAGCTAATGAGAGGACAGGAAGCTTTGAAAGGGGAGATCAATCTTTTGAAGAACCAAATGAGACAGGGTCTTGGAAACTTTGCAAGATTTGTTGACAAAAGAGTGTCACTTTATGCCCATTGCTGCAGTAAAGGGAGATATTTCTCTAGACTCATCAGGTGTTACGCCAAGTTAAGAGCCATTCCGCATGGAAACTCCTCATTTGACAACTCATGGTCCTTTTTCAAGATGTCATCTTCAGTCTTTAAGCACCGAATCGACAAATCAACCACCAATCGCTGTCTTCCCCCAAGAGCATCACAGTCAGAATCAGGGGAAGAATCATGATAGAAGGAGCGAAAATCACTTCAAGTCAATTCCTGTATTATATAGCAAAATCTATCGCAACTGATTCAAAATTTGTTGGTGACTCCTCAGCCTATCGAGCCTATACCACCCTATCTGCCGCAGTACAATCCAAATTTAACATGCGAATATCATGACGGGGCTATAGGACATGACTTGAATACTTGTCAGGCGTTGCAAACTAGAGTCAGGTGGTTGGTCAACAATAGGAAACTAGTCTTCAAAGAAGACCATTCGGAGGTGAAATGTGAATACTATACCAGAGCAATAGGACACTCTGTCGAGGAATGCAAGAGTTTTAAGCTCAAGATGCAAAAGTTGATCCATGCAGGGTCGTCTACCCTCAAGGAAGAAGGTCCCTATATATATCCTGATTCCTGAACCATGTGGTGGGAAAGGCAAGAGACTTTTGAACCCCCTGGAGATCTTGTATCACAAGGAAGAGACTAAACATGTGGCTAGCGAGATGTCACGATTTCCATGCAAGAGCATTGAAATAGCGCCACAAAGTTGTGATACTACAGTCCACGCAAGTGCAAGCAAAGAAGAAGCGGGAAGTAGATATGAAAAGACTTCATTCGGTAGTGAGGTGGGAAGGAAAGAACTCATAGGCTCTCATGTCAGTTCCACCGAGCAGGAAGACCTTATCCTTGGGGTGGTTAAAAATAAGCGACCACGACTAAGACCCTTTTAGCATCAACAAGCGCATGCAGCACTAGCTTATCAACAACCAAGAGCTTAGGCTCCTCGCCCGCAAGGGGCCCTCAACCAGTATAAGAGACCAAGGTGTATGCCTCCCATCCATCCGATTCCTATGACATACACTGAGCTCTATTCTACTTTATTTAAAAGGGGACTAGTGGTTCTGAGGCCTCCAGGACCTCCGCCTGATCCTATACCTTTATGGTTTAATCTGAATGATCATTGTCCATTCCATAAGGTTGCTCCTGGACAAGATTTGGAAGGCTGCCATGCTCTGAAATATAGGGTGTAAGAGTTGATTGACATAAAGATTTTTTCTTTCAAAGATAAGGCTCCAAATGGTGGAAACAATCCTCTTCCAGTACATGAAGCGTAAAGCATGAATCAAGATTCATAAGTCATTGCCTAAAGTCTGAAGATCAGACCATGAAGTTCAATTCCCTAAAGCTGGCAATCATTTGGTTTTTTCAGTAATGGTAATTTTAATGAAGTGATCACGCTTTTTTCTAAATTAATCATGTCGTATTCGCTCATTTTTCTTCACTTATGTCAAGAAAACAAAAATATAAATCCATATACCTCTCATTCACTTTTTTTTATCAAACTATTATTTTAGCAAAGATTGGAGGGAGGATGATGAAAATTGAATACCCATAATTGCTGATGGCATGCTTTAAGACAAGATCTTGCCGATGATATACAGGCATTGTTTCAAATCTCCAAACACAGGAGAGATAAGGAGTTAGTCCCTAGTTAACCACTTCGAGCCTAGAAGTAGGAGTTTCTTCGGATTTCTAAATCCTTACCCTTAACCTGGGGCATGGGTAGTTGTTCATTTAATTGGACTACACATTCGAATCACAAGATGAAACATCCCATCTATGGATCAACCACATACTTTTCTTTATACCGAAATGTCAAAGAAATCGTGAAAAATCCAAAAGTTATGGCAATTGTTCTTCATGACCAGTGACTTGGCAGTCACATGCCTTTCAGAAAAAAAAGCCTGCTAAGTCGAACACCCAAAGAGGCAACTTAGACAAAAATCAGGGCACTCTCGGTGGACTAAAAGCTTCAAGAAGTAGTCCAGGAAAAAAATAGGGATCAAAAATATGAAAAATCAAAAGAAAAAGATGTCCTCAAATCCTCAAGCAAAACAAAACAAGATTCAGTGACCACTATGTCAAAATCAAAGGGTCACTAACATCCGTGACAAAGGAAAAATCTAGGTGACTGCTATTTCAAGAAAATATTGAACCATCATCTTCACTCTTACATCACCAAACTCTCTTAGAAAGATGCGTATGTTGAATTAACTGAATGTAGGACTGGAGATCATCACGAAGAAGGAGTGGGTTAAAACAAGCTCTGAGCCTTACATACTTTGTTTCTATAATCGTGAACTAGACAACGTTACAACCCTCAAAAGACCTAATTGATGCAAATTTCATTCTAAAAGCATACTACAACAAGGTTGTGTAAACTGACTCCTAGAGATTTGCTAATCTTCTTCTTGTTGTATCTTTCTATAGCTATATCAGCACCGCGTTTGGTCTAATGGTCTACTCGTCAAACGCTATCACATCATTCAAATAATGATTTTTTTTTCAAAGACATGCATGAGCACTGCATTAAAATTACCATTTATGAATGAATAATTTTAATTGCAAGTCAGTAATTGACATTAGGGAAATTCTAACTAGGAGCAATCAAAGAAGATTTGATCATCCAACAAAGTTGATTTGAATCAAGAACACCTCATAACCCTATGGATTAGGGGCATTATCATGTCAACCCTAGGATTTTTCAATCTGAAGCAAGTCATTCAAGAATCGGTTGACTAGTAATGAATCATCTCAAGGCTCTACCAACCTGGGGTAGGCCACCCATAAGTTCTTTTGATTAAGGTAAAATCTCTCCAGTGTTCAACCAGCGCAAGTAAAGTCGCTTCAACACTCATCTTGGGTCAAGCTACCCCAAGAGCATATCAAAGCCAATCACTCCAAAAGTCAAGTAACCTAGAGGAATTTATTCAAGACTAAGACTAAGGCAGACTACGACAAAGAGCTCGTGGAGTCCAGCCCCCCAAAGGGCTGTCAATCATAAGTGTACCATCCCAAGAATTGGATAATCAGGGGTAAACCATTTCAAAGTCCACTAAACATTATGGAAAGGTGTCTAAGACCATGACATAGCAAGCTACTTCCAACTTCCTTTCAAGGAGAACATTTTCAAAGACCCAACAGACTGGGGCAAGATAAGTCACAAACTGAGGCAATATGAGCTATAGAAGGGCAAGCCTTCTCTATGCCATCAAGATACTAAAACAAGTTCACTTGTACGTCAACAACTTCTAAGTTCAAGACGAGTGTCAGGAAATCATGCTATCACCTCCCATCAAATAACCTTTTTCCTTCTAACAAATAGGAAGTCTTGCTGCAAAGACCTTTCCATCCATTACCCACGCAGGGGTAACTTTGGAAGCCTTCGAGCCATTGCATACATCATTCTCATACATTAATCATGTCGCTTCGCTCTAGTGTTAAGCCATGCATATCATCTCATTCATCGAGCATATGGCCATATCATGAAAGACCAAACTTCAAACACAATTTTTGTCAGTCTTAAAACACCAGTTCCCTTCTAGTAATCTACCCTTCAAACTAGTTCCCATCTGGTAGCCTATGTCTAACTCCAGTTCTCGTATGGTAGTCAGTTTTTTTAGCCAGTTCCCGTCTGGTAGCCTATGTTTAACTTCAATTCCCGTCTGGTAGTCAGTTTTCTTTTCAAAACCAGTTCTCTTCTGGTAGACTATTTGAAATTCAGTCCCCATATGACAAACAAAAAGACAGAACACCAGTCCCTTTATGGTAACCTATCATCGAAAACCTCTTGCCTGCTAGCTCATTTTCAAAATCTAGACTGTTTTGTGTATCCTTAAATTGTAGTCCAATGATCACAGACATGTCAAAGTCCAATTTTGTTGGCACCTACGAATTGAGGTTTGTTCATCAAGGAAACCTTCTCTTATAGTTATGTGCGAATCCGGAACCTTGTTTTTGTTCTGTGTGAATCCGGAACCTTGTTTTTGTTCTGTACGAATCCGGAACCTTGTTTTATGGTTAGGCGAGAAGCATTAACACATCTCTCATTGTTCTGTGCAAATCCAAAATGTTCTTTTGTTCTGTACGAAACTAGAACCCTTTTTTCATGGTTATTACAGAAACCAGTCCTATCATCTGCACTGTTCTAAAAATAACCATAACCCATTTGAATTTGCATCATTTTGTACGAATCCGAAGTCATTTCTTTTTTTACTCTGTGCGAATCCGAAGTCATTTCTGGTTTCACTCTGTGCGAATCTGGAGTCATTTCTTTTTTCACTATGTGCGAACCCAGAGTCATTTCTTTTCACACTGTGTGAATCCGGAGTTATTTCTTTTTTCACTCTGTGCGAATCCGGAGTCATTTCTTTTTTCAATCTGTGCGAATCAGGAGTCATTTCTTTTTTCACTCTGTGCGAATCCGGAGTCATTTCTTTTTTCAATCTGTGCGAATCTGGAGTGATATTCGTTTTTTTACTCTGTGCGAATCCAGAGTCATTTCTTTTTTCACTCTGTGTGAATCCGGAGTCATTTCTTTTTTCACTCTGTGCAAATCTGGAGTCATTTCTTTTTTCATTCTGTGCGAATTCAGAGTCTTTTCGTTTTTCACTCTGTGTGGATCCTGTGTCATATTTTTCTCTCTGTATGAATCCGGAGTCATTTCTTTTTTCACTGTGCGAACCCGAAGTCATTTCTTTTTTTCCTCTATGCGAATCTAGATTCATTTATTTTTTCACTCTGTGCGAACCCAGAGTCATCTCTTTTTTTACTTTGTGCGAACCCAGAGTCATTTTTTTGTTACAGTCAATTATCTTTTTGGTCCGTGAGAACCCAGAGCTTACCCTTCATTATGCAAATTGTCAATAACTTTTGGGTTGTTTTTTGAGAAATTAGAACTAACCATTTTCCTCAAGTATCCTAAGTGATTCATGCCACCTTACTTCATTCAATCCCCAGCAAACCTCATTGGCGGTCATCTCAACAATCACCATAGAGTCTGTTTCACATTCCATACCAATAAGAGAGTTCTGCATACATGCATCACATATCATATCATATGCATTCAGGATCAAAATCCGGGTCTTCTTAATATTTAACCATCTCCCCCAACGATCATAAGAAGAATAACCTTCTTCATACTCTCTGGTGGAAGATATTTAAATAGGGGCAACAGTCACACCCTAATTTTGATCTTGAATCGCCGAATAAAAGCATTTATTGTAGCATTCATATTACAACATAGCATAGCATGTATTTCGTCTCACATAGTGCCTAAAATGTCAACCAGATAAATTTCTCGGATTTACAGACGAATCGGTCTAACTGAATGTCAACTGTACCTGAAATCAGTGTGCGAAAATTTCAAAACCGAGCTTGCAGATGTCAGTATTCTAAATCTATGTTTTGCGTAGTTTAACCTGGTGTGGTCGTTTTAATTTTTGACGACTTTTGCAGTCGCATTTTTGATCAGGTGAACCTTTTTACCAGTCTGAATTTATTTCAAAACTCGACAAAACGCTGTATTTTTTCAAGTCGTTTATTTCGCGGTGATCATTTTAGTGCATTCAATTTAATTTTTCGGGCACTTTCGCTTCTGACTTTTATTCATATTTACTCGTTTTATTTATTTTAATAAGAATTAATTGCATATTTAATTTTAATTTATTTTGAAAAAATTGTTTGTTTAAAATATGTTTTTAAATATTTTCAAAATAACAAAAAAATTGATAAGAGCCATTCGCATTGGATCTTTTTTGTGTGGCCCTTCCATTTGTTCGCCAGCTAACAGGTACGGATGAAAAGATGAGAATAAAAGTGGAGGACCACATTTGTACATCCATGCGTCTCCACATTTGTGAGTGGACGAAGGAATACATGTCCCATATGGAAGAACCTCTTGGACGTGAAAAAAAGGACACACATCATTTTCATAAAAAATTTCATCCTCTCTCTTTTTTTTTTTTGAAAAAGCCAACTTCATTAAAATTGCACAAGATGTGCTAAAATAAAGTACAATATTACAACCCAAAACAATATTCCTCGAATAAAAGAGAATACAAAGACTCTCCACTACCACCCACCCAACATTGCCAAATGCTAAAGCTCTAAGGGAACCAGAACCAAAGGAAGAAAACAAACATAGAACAGCAGAGCACCGAGGTTACTGGTGGCCACCACATTTCTCTTAACAGCAGAACTTGAATCCCACTCCTATACAGGACAATCATTGCAGGCTTGCAAGATGACCGATCTAATGATTGACTTAACCCAGGAGTATGAGACACTAATGCCTAACCTCAAGAACAAAGCCCTACGGAACTGCTACTAAGCATAACCTGATGCCAATTTTCTAACATAGCCTATACCAACATCCAACATCTTATTCCAAAGCAAACCATACTACTTGACAAGAACAAGACATTGTACTGCTACGAAACGAGACGCCACAACCTGCACACAACCAAAAGCCAAACTCTTGTATTAAGCCTGCAACTTCAAACCAAGACTTTGACCTGGCCTACACTGATAAACCAATCCTGTTTTACTTAAACCGCTTTTCTAATTCTTTTCACACCACCTTCTGAAATTCTTCAAAACCTTCACGCGAACCACCATAAAACCGGGGATCTTCACTTTGTTGACATTCACCAAAAACCTTCACTAACCCAACAACCTTCTTCAAAACACCTAAAACCACACCACAAACCTCACACGATCCAAACATTCCAAGGAATGCAATAGCACCTGAAACATAAAAACAAAAAACCACCAGCACCTGCCACGGAACTACGATTGCCGAATCTGAGCTTGCAAACTTCAACAGGGAATTAACAGACAACGTGAGTGCTATGTCTAAGTCCTGCTATCGCCTCAAACACTTGGACACCAAAAGGATCTAATTTTCAGCACTTCCCATGAGTGCTTAACTCAAATAGCTAGTATGTCTTTCTCCAAGATTTTTCGCCAATACTGCTCCCACCACAGGCACACACCAAAACCTCCCACTTAATTTACTAAGACCCAAAATATCCCCAACACTGCTAATCTACACACTATACTCTAAAAAAAACACACCTCCACCAAGCCACTAGAACCGAAACGCCAGGTATATGAATCACAGCCAGCCAGATCACAAACTGCACCTCGGACAGGCAAAGCTAAGGCAATGCAGCTTCGAAACCCAAGGAGCCACACTGCTGCCAATGGGCATCTCACCTGCTGCTCATCTACCACCAAGCATCTAGAAAATCCAAAACCACCAAAAAATCCAAGCAATTTCCAACCAAAATCTACTGCTACTAATGAGGCTACAGGGACCAAACAACTATACCGGACTGGCTCCATTGGATTGACCACCCCCCACACTCCAAATCAGTTGCAGACAAACTCCAATCAGAAACCAAGAAGACACCAATTGCTGCACCCACCAATCGACCAAACACCTCCACACCCGAAATCTCCAAAACCAATCAGCACTACCACGACCGAGAGCTCCAAACCCAATCAACCCTAATACATATTTCCAGCAGGCCAAAACGAAAAACAGAGGCAACTAGACCTTAGACTATACTAACCAAACTCCAACCGCCACATTTCCAGTCGATACATTACCAAACCAATCACCAATGCAACTATATCCCTAGAGCCCATTACCTGTTACATACCACCGCTGCAGACAACTAGAACAGATACCCCCTCAAACTCCATCAAAAACCAGCAGGACCCACCTAAGTAACACATACAGGAAACCAGGCCTTAATCCTCAGAGGCTCCTAGTGATACCCTAGGATTCGAGCACCACCAGGATGAAGTTGGGTTCGGGTCCTTTGATCTGACTTTCAGCCATTTCCAAGCATCCATTTTTACCTTCTCTAACAATGTTCCTGGCTCCACAGACTTGTTGCAAAATATTTTCTCGTTTCTCGATTTCCATATATTCCACATACACGCGAACCAGATTACCCGTACTTTATCAGCAGTCTTCCTGTCTGCAGCAACTAACCCTTCAAACTGTTTCAACTGAGTTAGACTGTCGTTATGCAACGCAGTTGTTACCTTTAACCATCTACATATATCATACCAGACACTCGCATATGTGCGAGACCGTTTCAACTTTACCACACTCCCCTTCGCATAACCCCGAACTGTTACTAAGAACTCCTCTTTTAATTAAATTATCTCTTGTTGCTATTCTATTTTGAATGACTCTCCAAACAAAACACGCAACCTTTGTCGGAACAACTTTGTGCCAAGCTATCACATAATCTGAATTTGCAGAATTTTCAAGTTCTCTCATCAAACCCCTGTAAGTTTCTTTCACTGAGTACGTTGACTCTTGGCACCATTCCCCCAAATTGAGATTCTTAATACATTTCCACCATACTGAACCATTCCTGTCACCCCCCAATGATCCGTCTTCTCTAACCCCGTAACGATTTTTTAACGCCTTAAACCAAATGCCACTCTTTTCGTACTTCAACTTCCACTCCCATTTGCCCAATAGCGACAGGTTAAACTCCCTTAACTTTCTGATTCCTAACCCCCCCTCTTCCACTGGTCTACACACTTTGTCCCAGCTTACCCAGTTTATCTTCCTCTCTCCTTCTCTTCCGCCCCATAGGAAACATTTAAATAGAGCGTTGAGCTTATCAATAATACCAGTCGGCACCATAAAGAATGATAGAAAATACACTGGAAGAGCTTGCAGAACCGATTTAATAATCGTCACTCGCCCTCCTATTGACAAATTTTTTCTCTTCCACATTGACAGCCTTGCTCTAACAGCTTCTACCACTGGCTGCCAAGATACAATTCTCCTTGGGCTTACTCCGATTGGAAGACCGAGGTAAGTTAATGGGATATTACCTATTTTACAATGTAACACTTCAGCTGCCTCCTCCATCCACCTCTGGCAAATCTTAACCCCCACTAAGACACTTTTATGATAATTCACTTTTAGACTCGACACGGCTTCTAACAGTATGAGGTTTGCTTTGATAGACCTTACATTGGACCACCTCTTCTCACCTAAAATTAGAATGTCATCTGCGTATTATAGATGTGTGAAACGATCGTCTCCTTTCTCAAATTTGAAGCCAAAATAAAGCCCTGCTTTAGATGCTCCCTTCATCAGCGAGTTAAAACCTTCCGCCACTCACAGGAACAGGAACGGAGATAATGGATCTCCTTGCCTTAGGCCGCGAAACATCTTGAATTCCTTGGTGGGACTTCCATTAACGAGAATCGATACATGTGACGATCTGAGACATTCTAAAATCCAACTTATCCATATATCATGAAATCCCATTTTTTCCATGACGAATCTCAAGAAATTCGAGTCTACCGAGTCGTATGCTTTCTCGAAATCCACCTTGAACAATAGAACTTCCTTTTTGTTCCTTTTAGCCTCATCCACTATTTCATTTGCTACCACTATTCCATCCAGAATTTGACGCCCTGTAATGAAAGCCGTTTGAGTCTCTGAGATTACGGAGCTGATTACCTTCTTCAGCCTGCAAGCTAGAACTTTTGATATCACTTTGTATATGCAGCCAACTAAGGAAATAGGTCGATATTCAGATATTTTTGTTGGATTTTTCTTTTTTGGGGTCAGGACAATAAACGAGTTATTCACCCCTTTAACCATTCTTCGATATTTATGGAATTCTTCGAAGACCCTGAGCAAGTCATCCTTAATATCCAACCAGAATTCTTTAATGAAACCAAGTGATACTCCATCAGGGCCCGGGCTTCTGTCACTTTCGCAGTCCTACACCGCTGCCTTTATTTCTTCTTCCGAAAATTCACTCACCAAGCTATCTCTCAGGGCTGCCTCAACTTTTTTGAACTTCATATCCTCCGGAATCAAACTCTTACCTCCAGTCGAAAATTGCTTTTCGAAATGATTAACAATTGCATCTTTTATATCTGCTACTCCATCAATCCTTCTTCCGTTTTCTTCTAGAGACAA
The DNA here is from genome assembly GCA_022829125.1 of Lathyrus tuberosus. NCBI lineage: Eukaryota > Viridiplantae > Streptophyta > Magnoliopsida > Fabales > Fabaceae > Lathyrus > Lathyrus tuberosus. The sequence continues at coordinate 6,522,053 of JALAZF010000082.1, read as the reverse complement.
GATCTCATTAATCCTCCTATTCCTATTAATACATCCATGAAAATATTTCGTATTTGCGTCACCGTCTTTTAGCCATCTAACTCTCGCTTTCTGCCACTGAATGCTACAATTCAACCTGGAGAGATTATAAATTTCCAACTCTAACTCTCTTTTTGCACTAACTTCATCTTCAGTTAATGTTGATGCTTCGTTTTTGATATCCAAATTGTTTAACTCCTTTTTCGCTGTCGTAATTCGTTCTCCTAGATTTTGAGTGTGATCTTTGTGCCAGTCTTAGAGTCTTTCTTTAATCCTCTTCAGCTTTTCCTTGAACACATACATTCCCCATCCTTCCACTTGTATCTCCCTCCAATTATCTTTAACGACTTCGTGGTAACCGTCTATCTCTTTCCAACAATTCAGCATCCTGAACGGTTTAGGTCCCCAATTGAGGTCCGATTCGCCCAGCAAAATCGGACAGTGACAAGACAGTTCTTTGTCTAGACACCATTGGGAGCTCTTTGGCCATGTCCTATTCCATGCTTCCGTAATGAGAAACCGATCCAACCGACTCATAGCTGTTCCTCCAGACCTAGCCCAAGTGAACTTTTTGCCAATTAACGGTAGATCTATAAGGTCTGTCTCCACTATAAAATCATCAAATGCACGGACTTCTTCCCTTCTACCAGTTTCACTACTTCCTTTTCTCTCTGATTCTTCCCTAACCGCGTTAAAGTCTCCCATCAAACACCATCTTTCTTCACTTTTCGATTCAACTAGCTGTCGTAACTTTGCCCAAAGCAGGAATTGAGTGGACAAACCATATACAATCCTCTCCCCACTCAAAAAGGAGGACCCTCATTTTTTTTCTCACTCGAACCCCTACATGTTACCCTATTTTCTCTCTCATTTTTTTGTCTTCTGAAAAAAAAATACTCTTCATTTTTCCTTCAATCATCACCTCATCTTCACGCTACCACAAACTGACATCCTTTCCTTCACCATTCAAAATCTCACCTCACAAAATCAGAATACACCATCACCTACAACCTTGCCACACTACATCTTCACAAACCCATATTCCTCACTCTAAAAAAACAAAACTCTTTTACTATTTTCATTCTCCATAATTACCATTTTGAAATGAACTCAACCATGAACAGCTCTGGCCACACCTAAAACAACCGCGTAGGATTTGGCTCGCCACTAACCAAATTCTTTTGTTTCCCTTCTGCTCAATCTTGCACAGCAACAACATGGTGTTCGGTTTCCTATTTCTGCAGGGGATATGCAGAAGTTATTCGAATAAATGCCATGATGTTGTGATGTTTGATGATTGTGCCAAAAGAGTTATCACAACCAGACGATGTCGTTGAAACAACAACCCTCTCAACCGATTCCTTCAAGACCTTCATTTCTGGCTCAACCATCTGAGATTTGAAAGAGTCAATTGCATCGCGTGGTTAATGTTGTTCGATTCTCATATGTTTAGATGTTTTAATGCCGAATGAACGAAAATAGTGGAATAATTGTAAGAAATTTTGTGTTTGCTTTATTTCATGGAATTAAATCATTTTAACTTATGGATTCGCTAATTTGATACCTTTATGCCACAAAAAACTTTACATATCAATTTGGTTTTTTCGCCGTGTTTGAATCCTTACACGCAAGACCGTAGTTATGTGGTTGATATGTACAAACCGACTTTGAAGCACATTGAGATTTACTCAATTCGTTTTTTTTTTTTTTGTAATTGCTCTTGTGTTCACCTTTCGATTAAATTAATTAAATATTTTTTTTAACTATTTAATTCTTTTAATCAATTATTATTAACTTAATTATTTGACTAAATCGGATAATTTTGATAATTAATTTTAATTAGCATGATTCATTAATTAATCGAAATCCAATCACTTAACTTTATTAATCAATCTTAATTAACTTAATTATTTGATTACATTAAGTTTTAATCGAATAATTTTGATAATTGATTTGGATTAATCTAATTAAATGATTTAATAAACTTTGACTATTTCTTTGCTAAATAAAATTGGGACAAGTTCGAGGAATTCCAAAACTCAAATCTTCTCTTGTTTATATGCACTTCCTTATTGTGTTCGAGTTCTAATCGTTTTCATTTCATCCTCATTCGATAAAATGTACCCCAATTTCCATGAAGTGTAATAATTTTATCACTTTCATCTTGATTGTGTGCTTTATTTAATTGTTAATCACTTCAAGCATCACCTAAATCATTTTCAAAAAAATTCTCGATTCATATCGAGCCATTTTTTACACCCTTGTAAGTCTATCGCTTTTTTTAAGCATCGCCATCAACCTCATGGTCATCATACACAACATTCATAACTTACTCATGGGCTTTCTTACAGTGAGACGTATTCGATCAATGACATATAGTTGGTCGTTTAGAAGATTAGACCACTTTGCTAGTGCACACGATTAAAATTCAATTCGAATGCTTTCATTTACTTTTCCTTGTTTGTTTTGTCTTGTATGATGAATAAATTGAGACCCTTAAGCATACTTGATCCATATATCAAGCCCTACCCACAGTTGTAAGCCGATTGCCTTGTGCATCGCCATCGACCTTACCCTATACCCATTAGGACCTCCTTTCCATTAGTTCAAATCCTTGCACCATGAATAAACTTGTGATCCAACGTCAAGTGGAATTTTCTAAGTCAAAATTTATTAATTTAATCATATTCGAACACTTTTCAATAAAAATTGAAAAAGGAGCGGAATGTAGCCGACGTCTCCCCGAGAATAAGGATCCGAGATATAGTTTTTGTGATTCGAGCTCTCTTCATCCTAAAATCAACCAACAAACCGTAGTACCCCGAACTACGGATGCTCTGATTTCTCATTCCCGTTGAGAATACGTAGGCACAAGGATCACATTCCTTGGCGGCACAACTAACAACTAACCAGCCTTTTCTCTCTCCCCAGTGCGATCGAGACCTTTTCTCAACTGTTGTTGTCAGAACTACAGATGCTCTGATTTCTCATTCCCTTTTTCAATGTAGTTCTCCGAACTACGATTTCTCTGACCTCCTCATTGCACTCTGAGGATACGTAGGCACGAGATTGCGATGATATTGGCGAGCACCCTAGGAAAATAAACCATCTAGTTCCTATTTCTCTTTCCTTCCTAATACTTGAGAAACCTAACACTTAGAAGAAAACATTAACACGCACACCTAACATAATGGTTCCCGTTGAGTACAACGAACGTGAGGGGTGCTAGTACCTCCCCCTTGCGTAACCGACTTCCGAACTCAGACTCTTGGGTGCGATGACCATGTCTTCTCATTTCATTGAGGGGTTTTATCGATATTTTCCCTTTCCCATTATGGGAATAGATAAAGTTCGATGGCAATTCTATAGTGTTAGATCCATTCAAAACCTTATGATTTCTACCGATATAGAAATCAAGAACAGAACTCTAAAATAATTCCTATAAGTCGATATAGCATCAACTTGTATCCCTTGAACCCATATTCAAATACAATTAAGAGAATAAAGGCGAAAGTGTACCTAAATTTTCCATTGAAATCATTGAAGATTCCGGGTATGTGATCTTCCGATTTGTAGAGTTCCTTAGGGTTCATTGAATGTCTTCTGATGGGGATGAAGAGAGAAAACCTGATAAACATTATTTTTCGTTCTCTACAAATGGGGACCATAACCCATTTAAATAACCCTAGGGTTATTTCTTAGTTTTCAATATTCTAATTTGGCCCCTCATCAAATTAGAAATTGACTTATGGTATCTACACAATAACCTGATTTGTCCAAATAAGAAACTGAAATCAAATTCCGTCTAAATGACGGAACCACAAAAATGTCTTTCAAATCCAAATAAAATCCGATACACATTAATAATCTAAAATGCCATATAGCTTCCACCTTCACCGACTTGCCATCTCCAACATAATTGTATCTTTCAACATCATTTGACTTCCGGTAGTTCAGACAACACCTCATTGAGACACTGATGTTAGTAGTTGCACTAGAGTCTAACCACCAAGTGTTTCCAGGTACTAAAGCTAAAGTGACCTCAGAATAAACCAAACCATGACTCATGCGATTTGAACGATCCCACTTCTCATAATCTTTCCTCTGTTCAGAGGTACAAAATTCCATATGAGAAGGAGGTTGTCTCATCCTTAATGCAAGGTCAAGATCGATGCAGCCAAGAACAATTTTCATGTTCTCATTCCAATCCTAGAATGTATCCCATTCAGGACTTGAAACTTATTCATATTAGCATATATTGAAGAAATTGTAGTTGAAAAAAGAACAAAAAAGCAAACATTTTAAATATACTCAAATAAATAAAAACTCATCATCAATGTTGTTTAAATAAAGGCATAACACATCTCAAGATACCTAGTGCACCACCAATATCAAGTCTTTGGACAGTAATATAGATTGTTAGTAGTACTCTTGTCGTAACGATCAAACATTAAAAATAAAAACATGTCGAATAATAAACCCCTCTTTGGATTGATTTATTATTCACATGTAAGACCTCATAATTATCACATGTTTACCATCACTGGCGCGTATGAAAACCGACCAACCACCAATTGTCCTTTGGGTCAATTGATACTCGCATGGACAAACATACACACAAATCATAAAAATATTTAACATTTTTCATAACCAATTGTTATAAAAGAGGTCACTTTGCTGACTTTTTCATTTCAACTACTTACCTAAAAAATGTTAAATTACTGTATAAAATACATTCTGTAGCCAAATTCGGAAAAAATGAACCAAAGAAAAATTGAAATTAAATCCAAATCAAAAACACCAATGTATTTAATTGTACTATTACGATATTATATTATGTTTAATTTCAAAATATAAAATCACATATATTATTTATAATAAATAATAAATAATATAAAAAAACATATAATTCTTTTAAACCAAAAAAATTATAATGCATTTAATACAGGTATAATGAGGTGTCCTTTATACACACATGTGCTAACTTCATTATAATATCCTTTAATAGCGGTCCTTATAATGTACATTAAAAGAATATGCACACTTTCAACCACTAACATATATTATTCTATAACTGGTAATGGCCTGAACATGAATAAATATATCTATGTAGAATGCTTTACTGATGGAAATTTAACAGAACATATAAACTGTAACATATACAAAATCAGTCATCCAAAGAATGGTACTGGCACTAAAGGATATGTATCTCAATATATTTGTACTGATATTGAACATGAATAAATCTATGCAAAATAAATTATATCCAACATATATTGAAAAACATCGCTGTAACGATATTGCACTAAACTTATTGATATTGTTGTCATGAAATTTATATAATTTCAATAATTGAACAAATATTACAATTATTGACGAAAAAATTATAACTACAAATTAATCCATGGCATAGACACAAATTTATGATATTATAATAATGATTATCATCACCGAAAGATAAATATTGCACAAATTGAAAGATCAAAATGATTTCAATTTTAGAAACCTAATATAAAAAAAATACTCCTAAACACAACATATATTGATTTATACAAGGATCCTAAATAACCCAAAAAAAAAATTGAATCAGATATGGGTGGCTCTGATACCACTTGTTAGATCCGTTCAAAACCTTATGATTTCTACCGATATAAAAATCAAGAACAAAACTCTAAAATAATTTCTATAAGTCGATATAGCATTAACTTGTATCCCTTAAACCCATATCTGAATACAATTAAGAGAATGAAGGCGGAAGCGCACCTGAATTTGCCATCACTACAACATAAATGACTTTTGGCAACAACGCAAAACCGCAGCCTAAAGTGTAATAACCGCAGCTTAAGGCTTTAGGGGGCGGTTTATCAGATATGGAATAAACGGCCGTTGCCTATTCCTTTAGAGCACAGTTTTTTAACTTTTACCCACAGATTCGAAACGTCGTCGCCTGATACATCAAAAGTCCATGGTTTTTGTTGTAGTTTTAAGCTGCAATTTTCTAATAACAACACAAAATAACCGTCCCCAAAACATGAAACGGCAACGGTTAGTAAACAACAACAACTAAAAACTGTAGCTATTGTATAGTTTCATTTAAACAAACAACACTTAACCGCACCTAAAACATAGGAAAAGTCCACGGTTTTTAATAAGCAACACGTAAAAAGCGTTTCCTATGAATTGAAAAAAATTGGTAAATCTTATAACTTCTATATGTGAACTTTAAACTTAAAGATATAATTATTAAAGAATTTCCTAATCATTTATATGGTGATACAATTTAATCATAAACCTTCATTTTATTCTAATATATTATAAGTCAATATTATTAATTAAATGAGAAGAATCACATGTATAAATTAGTCAAAACATATCAATATGAAGTATTAATAAGATGAAGTGAAATAAACACTTTGAAATGTAAAAATAAATATTTTCAAAATAAATCTAAACTCTTTGAAATGTAATAAACTAATTAGTTGGCTTATGTAACTCCATAAAACAAAAAATAATTGTCCATATTTGAATCAATTAAGGTCTTCATCATATTCATTGTATTGAGGATCATGAGAAGCATCAACTTGAGAACCGTCAACTTGATCATATGGAAGATCGTCATCTTCGTCATATTGAAAATCGTCATCTTGATCATAATGAAGATCGTCATCATCTTGGAGATCGTCGTCATCTTGGAAATCGCCATCTTGTTCATCTTGAAGATCATCTCCGTTTCTAACCTATAAATATGAAGGGTTTTGACGAGGGTTTTGAATTGCTTCACGAAGAAACTGATCAACCTGATAGATGACATCATCGAAGACCTTATCCCCAATGGTGGAAGAAGAAGAAGAAGGAAAATGTAGTGAGTCACCGTCGGTGTAGTCGTAAGGCTCGAAGTCTTTGTTGGAGGAAATCAAAAGGATCAAGCAGTTCATGGAGTTGCCCAAATCGGCAACTTTCTATGACTCATGGGCTCCTGGATCCTCCTCCATAGAAAACTTGAAAGAGAAGGAGGTTCTTCGAGGGTTATGGAATCGAACCTGATTCTGAGATAATGGTGGAGTTATGAGTGACGAATTTCATGAGAACCTTCAGTTTTAGGGTTAGTGCTGGGAATTAGGGGCAAAGCGATTAATACAAGTTACGAATGGGAAACGAGATAAGGTTTCACGAGGACGATTGGGGTTTTAATAAAAAAAATTGGTTAATTATAAATAATCCTATTATTTTAAGTTTTTAACAAAATATATTGAATTATTTGTTTTATTTTTGACAAATTTAATTTGATATACAATTGTTTTCTAAAAGGTAGTGGGTGGGTTCAATTCACTCAATGCATACAATGAAATTTAATTTGTTAGAAGTAAATAAAACTTTTTAGGTCAGGTGGACAACACCTAATTTAATAAATAGACTTTTTAAGTCAGTTAGTGAACAATAGCCGACTTAAGAAATTTTATGTCCATTATATTTTTTATTTAATCTTTGTTAAGTCGGTTTTAAATGCACCCGATTTAACAAAGTTACAAATATTTACGAAATTACCACCGCGTCGCTTCTTAAGTCAGGTGATAGGTGAACTGACTTAACAACCTCTGCTAAAAATATATTTTTGTACTAGTGATTCCCACGTAACTCAATAACTTATGACAATCTACAATGTTGGAATGTAACTAGTACCTTTATGAATCACTTGTAAATTATTTCATATATTATATACTAATTTACATTTATATAAGAAGAGACACGAAAAAACATGTATTAGTACAGACACGAAAATAATCATCTATAGTCAATGTAGTGGTTACGGTGATGTTTTTTTTTGTCTTCATATTTATACTGTATATGTTTCTTCTTATTAGGGCAAAGGAGTTAAAATACTCATTTATTGCAAGCCTTATCCTGACCCATAGAAACTTTTTTTTTATAAGCAACTTCAATAATAAGAGATTAAGGAAATCTCAAACCAAAATAACAACAAGCAACAACCCTACGAAACTACAAAAAATCGTAGGGAAACTTGTACCACTCGTACAAGCTACACTTCTTACTATTACGCCTACCTAAAATCAACCAGTTCCAGGAGGAAACTTTAATAGCATTAACAATGTCATCTATATTACATATTTCATCATTGAATAAAATGTTATTTCTAGCTCTCCAAATGTTCCAGCAAGTGATAAACCATATCGAATTCACCGTTTCAGCTTTGCAACGACCATGGAGATACGATAGCCAAGTCTTCGTGTGGCTGCCACAATTAACATCCGGAGTCCTTCCTATATCCACCCACTCGCAAATCTTGCTCCAAACCATCACCGACTTTTGGCAAGAGAAGAAAAGATGACCGGAATCCTCAAGCTCTTGAAAGCAAAACATGTAAACCTTTTCATGATCGTTGACGATAATGTTTCTATCAACCAAGTTCGTCCTCGTAGGTAATCTGTCAAGAGCCATTCTCCAAGAATATACTTGAATTTTCAGCGGCAAAGTTGTCTTCCACACTGACTCAATCGTATCTGCCACTGATTCCTCTAACTCGTCTAAAGTTTCGCACGAGCTGATGAAAGAATAAAAAGAATTCACAGTGAAACCCTTAGTGCTATCTAATGACCACAACCATTCATCCTTTAAATTGTACTACAACTGTTGTGCTTCCAGCAGAGAACACAGATCTCTCACATTAGCCTCTAATTCTGTGACTCCTTCTGTCAATAAATCTCTAGAATTCCAACTCCAAGAGCCATGATCCCAAACTCCCATTTCACTAACAGCTCTGAACTTGAATTTATTCACTTGATAAAGCCTAGGAAAAGTATCTTTCAAGGTAGAATTAGAAGTCCAGCACGACTGCCAGAATGCCGTGCTTTCCCCTGCTCCCAATTTATTTACCAGCAGCCTACCAAAGAAGTCATGGCCTGCATAACCGTCCAAGGAGAAAATGTCCTTCATCCACAAAGAGTCTCTAGGCGAGTTTCCAACATCCTTATAGGTTTGCACTTTAATACTCAAATTACCATATCTCTCGACAAGAATAGGCCTCCAAATCTCATTTCCGTCGCACGAGAATCTCCACAACCATTTTGCAAGAAGAGCTCTGTTGAACCTCCCCACATGTTTAATTCCAAGGCCCCCGGATTCCTTCGGTTTGCAAACCGTCTTCCAGCTAACCCACGAAATGAAGTTTTTATTCGAAGAGCCAACCCACAGAGATCGTCTTTGAACTGCTATTATTTCCTTCACAATCTTCTTAGGCATCTTGTAAAAGGACAAAAGATGGATAGGAATATTCGCCAGAACAGAATTAATTAGAAAGACTCTTCCTCCAATAGATAAGTTGCGACCGATCCACATGGACAGTCTATTTCTCACGTTGGTAACAATCGGTTTCCAAAACGAGACACGACGTTGGTTACCTCCAACCATTAAACCGAGGAACTTGAATGGAAGGCACCCAGATTTGCAATGTAAGAAATGTTCAGCTGCCTTAAGCATCCCCTCCTCCATTCCAACCCCATATAAGCAGCTTTTAGAGTAGTTTATTTTAAGGCCTGAAATAAGTTTGAAAGACCGAAGAATAGCCTTGAATGTCCAAATATTGGTAACAGAACCGTCCCCAAATAATAATGTATCATCTGCAAACTGAAGGATGCTAGAAGAAGAGGAATCAATGTTGTATGCAGAAAACAGTATATAAATTGACCATTGAATTTTAATTTCCATACTCCATTAGACAGTAATTTGGTTCGGGTATGTGATATTCTGATTTGTAGAGATCCTTAGGGTTCCTTGAATCTTCTCTGATGGGGATGAAGAGAGAAAACATGATAAATCTTATTTTTCGTTCTCTATAAATGGGGACCATAACCCATTTAAATAACCCTAGGGTTATTTCTTATTTTTCAATATTCTAATTTGACCCCTCATTAAATTTAATATTGACTTATGGAATCTACATAATAACCTGATCTTTCATGACATTTATGCTTTTAGCCACAAACTTAATATTATGTTAATTAGACCCCTTTAAGTATTGATTAATTAAAATAATAATACTAACACCTTAAATGTTACATTTGTGACCCAAAATTCTTACATTTAGTACATTTCGCGGGCGTGTGATTGCGCTCCCCGCGGTCGTTTCTCGTTTTTCGAAATACGACAGAAACATTAATATTTTGATTAATAATTAAGAAAGATAATTATTGTGATATTTTAATTAAAAATATTGATTATTTTAAAAATTAAAAAAAATTGTATTTGGCATGTTCACTTGCTTTCAAATATATCCATTTCTTTTAGATTAAGTTGAATTCAAATATTATCACTTAACTTTATCTAAGACAATAACTGAAAAAATAGATTTATAAAAAATAACATATAAGCAAAAAGAGGCTAAGTTTTGCAAATTTTATAAAATGAGTGTATTAATTGTATTTGATGTTTAAAATCTTAACAATATTATACAGGAGATTGGAAATGTAATTATTAAATTTTTTTGATACTCTAATATTAATTTTTATTATTTTATTTGATCTTTATTTTTCATCATAAAGAGAGCTAAACCTATCTTGAAAATTAACCTATTTTTCTAAAGATTAATCCTGAATTATCAAAATAAATTCCCACAAAAATATTTAAAAATTAATCTATAAAAAAAAATATTTTCATTCTCACTTTTTAGATAATTTGCTATTTTGGACTATCACTCATTTGTCCTTGATATCGAATTATCATTATAGGAAAAACACAACATTTTTAAAAAAACGATGTCCCCTACCACCCTCTCATTATAAATAGTCTTTATTCACCACAAAACTGATACCTTATTCTTTAATTTGGACATTTTTAAGATAAGAAAATTGTGTATAAATTCCTTAATTCGGTTCGTTATAATCAATTACAAAATTTATAATCGAGTGCTTTCGCATTTTATTACTCATTTTGAAGTTGTTAAGGATACAATCAGTTGAATCTAAATAAAATACAATAATAAATATTATTCTCAATATCCATTTAAATATAACTATGGTTATTTAATTAATTGCAATTAATCTAATACAACACACTACACAACCAAACCAGCAAAACAACGTACTAATAAGAATCACAATAATTATGAATCCCGCAATGATTGAACTTACTTGGACTCATTCTATTGTTGTACAACTTGCAAGATAGAACAAACTGATTGAAGTACAGTGAGAATCAATAGTAAAATTCCAGCAAGCGTAGCAACAGTTTTCCAAGGATTGCTACAATAATCGCGCCTGAGAGTAGCCTTCAATTTATGGAAAGGATCACTACAAAAACCATTCAAATCTTCACAAAGAACAGAGTAATGAGAATTGAAATTTGAATGTGTAACACTTTTCCAAAGACTATTAAACAAATTAGCCACAGAATCACTATCCCCAAGCCAATTAACCAATATTCCCTTCTGAACAAGTATATCCACATCCCTTCCAGTATTAATAAGAAAATCTAAAACATGAACATAATCAGTAATGTAACACTCATAAGGGTAATGACACTGCTCCAAAGCAACCATATTCCGAAACAAAATCTCAGTCCAATCATCGACTATTCAGTGAGGTATTTCAAGAACTCCAGCCGAAAACCTTATGTCTAGTAAACACTTACTTTTAGTGTTCACTTTAAACCTAACACCTGCTTCAAACAATTCAGTTACACTACGACGATTTCTCATAGCTCCATGGATTCTATGCGGCCGTCTGTCCAATGGATGTTGCAAGAGGAAAATTTGAATTAGATCAGTGAAATGACTTATGCTAATATCACTATTATCAGTAACCGAATTTGATTTAATGAAATAATTAAAGAAATTAAGAGTGAGCTCAAGAAAAGAAGGGATATTAGTGTTAGCACTAAAAGAAATATTGAAGATTTTTTCAACAAAAAAGAATGGCAATTGGTTTTCAAGTAATAATAAATCTGATCTTATATTATCAGCTAACCAAGGTTTTAAGAGAAAAGCATCATCTTGAGACCAATCATCATAATAGGATTTCCAGAAATGTTCAATTATGAAAACAGAATCGATTAAGATTAATTTAAAGAGTTCCTGATCGGTGAAGTCTAGGGTTTCGGAATAACAATGACGAAATCTTGGTATGTTGGTTTCTATGTAGTGAATCAAGGCTTGTAGAGTTTGCTGAGTGCGTTGGAGAAATGCTTTGAGGTGAATGAGTTTGTGCGGTTCCATGTTTTGGAAGCGGGGGTGGTGGTGGTGGAAAGGACCGATGGAAATCATTTTTGGGGTGTATGCTTCGTCGTTGATTCTGTGAGTAACAAAGAGGACTTTGTAGATGCAACACTCGTCGGCGCTTAACAGTTGTTTTTCATTGTCGACCATGGCATTGACATCAATCACCGTGTGGTGGTGGTTCAGGATTGACAGTTATATGGAGAAGAAGACTTGGCAAGAAAATGAAGATGTTGTGACCCAATTAAAGTTTATGTTTCTTAAGGGAAATTTTCAAGCATTTATACTAACTACATAGCAACAGTTCTTTGTGGGGTGGCTTGAAAGTTCTTAACAAGTATCAATTAAATCCCTAACCTCTAATTGAAGGAACGAATTGCTTACCACAGGCAATGGGGAATCAAATCCCTAACCTCAAACCGAAGGGACGAATTAACAGTAAAGGCATGATAATAGTGATCTTTTCATCTAAATAACTATTATTCTCATAATTTCAATACAAACAACTTACTTCATAAAAACATTTAAATAAAAATAAATATATATCCAAATTTTGTTAGAAGGAAAAGTTGATCTTTGCCTTATCCAAGAAACCAAGATTCCTTGTATGAAGGATTCTAAGGTCTGCTAGAGCTTCGGGCGGCCTTCTCACCATTTGGCGAAAGGACTTGTTCAATCCAATTTCCACTTTTAGAGGTAAGGGCTTTTTGTGTCCTCATTTTTTATGGAGAGATACCAACCTGTTTGTTGTTAATGTGTACTCGCCCTGTGCTCTAAAAGACAAAAGGAGGCTTTGGTCTGACCTTATCGAGTTTAAATAAGGTAATGCTGGTGGTAGGTGGGTAATAGGAGGAGATTTCAACTCGGTAAAATCTTGCGTTGAGAGAAAAGGTAGACAGTTATCTTCTGCTCGTGAGTGTGCGGAATTTAACTCTTTTGTTTCAGATTTGGAATTGGTGGATCTCCCATTTGTGGGAAATCGTTTTTCTTGGTATAATTCGAATGGTTTGAGTTGTAGTAAATTGGACAGATTTCTAATCGATGACTCTCTTATTGATAATTGGGAGTTCAATGCTCAGCTCGTAGGGAAGCGCGATATATCAGATCATTGTCCAATCTGGATTAGAACCAACTCCGTCAACTCGGGCCCAAAACCTTTTAGGTTCTTTAACTGTTGGATTGAGCATGAGGATTTCATGAATTTTCTTAAGGACTCGTGGAATTTGGTTCATATTCAAGGTACTCTCTCGTTCGTCTTCAAGGAAAAGCTTTTGGCCCTCAAAGCTCGCTTGAAGTGGTGGAACGTTAATGTCTTTGGTTGGGTTGACCTCAAGATAGAGAATAATGCTGAGGCCCTTAATGATATTGATTCGGTTTTGGCTAATAGTATTGTGGGGTCGTCGGATGAGTTGATCAAAAAGAGGGCATATATCCAGGAAAAGTTTTGGAGTGATCTTCGTCTTAAAGATAGTATGATCTGCCAAAAAGCGAGAACGAATTGGTTGAAAGAAGGAGACGTTAATACCCGCTATTTTCATTCCTCTCTTAAAGCCATGACCAGAGTTAATACTATTTCTGCTATTGAATCTTCTGGTTCTTTGATCGAAGACTATAGGCTCATCAAGGATGCTGCCTCCCATTACTTTTATGCTAAGTTTCAAAGGGAAGGTTCTGTTAGTCCTTTTATGGATTTAAGTTCTGTTCAGAAGTTGAGCGACGAGGATAAATCCATGTTGGATGCAAACTTTTCTATTCTTGAAATTCAGGCTGCTGTTTTTTATTGTGATAGTTCTAAGTCTTCGGACCCGAACGGGTACTCTTTTGGCTTCTTTAAGGAATGTTGGGATATTGTAGGCTCAGATTTTGTTAACTGTGTGCTGCATTTTTCTTCGACAGGAAAGCTGCCTAAGGTTTTTTCCTCCTCTTTTGTTGCTTTAGTTCCTAAGGTGGACAATCCTCAAGGGTTTGGGGACTATAGACCTATCAGCCTTGTCGGAAGTGTTTCTAAAGTGATATCTAAGCTTCTCTCTAAATGGTTATCCACTGTTATTTCCAGTTTAGTTTCTTCGTCCCAAACGGCTTTCATTCCGGGTAGAAATATACTGGATGGGGTCTTATTAGCTAACAAAGTTGTTGACTCGGCCAGAAGGGGTAAGAGAAAGTGTATCCTTCTTAAAGTCGATTTTGCCCAAGCATACGATTGTGTAGATTGGAAGTTTTTAATTCAAGTTCTTACGGCTATGAATTTTGGGCCTAATTGGATTAAATGGATCAAAGGAGTTGTTTGATCTAGCTTTGTTTCTGTTTTGATCAACGGGAGTCCGACAAGGGATTTCGAGGCTACGAGAGGTTTGAAACAAGGAGACCCACTAGCTCTGTTTCTCTTCGTGTTGGTTGTTGAAATGTTGGCTATTTTGGTTAGAAATGCGTCTCATCTCAACCTTCTCAGGGGATTTGGTTATCAAGATGGAACCTCCGTTGAGTTGCTCCAATTCGCCGATGACACGCTCTTATTTAGTGATGGAGGTTATGCTAGTTTGTGGGCTTTCAAGTCTATTCTGCGTGGATTCGAAATGGTTTCAGGCTTGAAAATCAATTTTTATAAAAGTTGTATGAATGGAGTTGGCATTGATCATGGGTTTATTAAAGGAGCTGAGATTTTTCTTTATTGTAAGTCGGGAGAATTTCCTTTTAAATTCCTTGGAATTGTAATTGGAGGTAACCATAGAAGACTTTCGTTTTGGAACCCGGTTCTTTCTTGCCTTAAAGCAAGACTTAACTCATGGATTGGTAGAAATCTTTCGATGGGAGGCCGTGTTACTCTCATTAACTCTGTGCTTTCAAACTTTCCTATTCACTACTTGTCTTTCTTTAAGGCCCCTTTGAAAATTGTGAAAGATATTATAGCCATTCAGCGTCGAATCCTTTGGTCCGGTTCTAAGAGTAATAGTTCTTTAGCTTGGGTAAAATGGAGTGATTTATGCAAGCCTAAAGATAAAGGTGGTTTGGCAATAAAGCATGTTGGTTTTTTTAATAAAGCCCTTCTCTCTAAATGGCTGTGGAAATTTCTCAATGACAGAAATTAATTATGGAGGAGTTTCTTGGTTAGTAGATACGGAAGGTTGAACAAATGGGTGATGGACCTTGATACCACCCCTTATCCGAGTTCAGTTTCTTTCTGGTTAAGAGATTTGCTTAAAGTTAAAAAAATTGTGGCTGATTCTAATTTCCAGAAGTTTGTTAAACCTGTTCTAGGTTGTGGCTCAAATGTTTCCTTTTGGAATTCTTTGTGGTGTGGCAATGTAGTGCTCAAGTCTGCTTTCCCTTGTGTGTATGATGCTGCTGCTGTTAAGTCTTGTAGTGTAGCAGAAGTTAGGCACTGGGAGCATGAACATTGGCGTTGGAATTTTGATATGCTTGATTTGGACTTGTCGCTACTGGACGCTGGATCTTTCTCCAATTTCCAGAATTTCCTAGCAGGTTTTCAGGCCAGGAATAATGTTGAAGACTCTTGGGTTTGGACCCTGGAAACTAATAAACATTTTTCGGTAAGTTCTACCTATTTCTGCATAATTTCTGTTGCAACTGTTGTTGATTTATTAGAAGCAGATAGGCTGTTTCTTAAGGTTATGTGGAAAACTTGCATCCCTTTGAAAACTAAGATTTTTGCTTGGAGGCTAGTGTTGGATAGGTTGTCAACTCGCAATAACCTAGGTATTAGAGGCATCGTCGATTCACCCCATGACAAGGTGTGTGTCTTGTGTTTTCAAGAGGAAGAGGAAGTTATTCACCTTTTTCTATCTTGTCCTAAAATTCAATTGCTTTGGAGGAAAATATTCTCTAGGTTAGATATCCCTCTGATTAGAGCGAACTCCATAAGTAACCATGATTTGCTTTGGTTTTTGGCGTTGGTAGATAGGTGTAAGGAAGACATGGCTTGTTTCGCGTGGTTTGTTACGACTTGGGGAATTTGGAGTACGAGGAACAATGTCATTTTTAATAATGATATTTGTAATATTGACGAGCTCTTTTTTTGTATCGTGACCGTTTCTTGGAGGTGGCTGGAGTTAGGACGTAGGAGATGTTCTTTATATGATTGGTTGAAACAACCTCTTGATTTTTTTTTGTAACTGTTTTTGGGTGTTGTTCTCCCCCTTTTTTTGTTCCTTTTGATTGGTGTTTGTATTGGGTTGGAGAATCCCTTTTTCTCCCTTAAATACAACTTTGCTTATCAAAAAAAAAACTAGATTATATTGAGTGAATATTTATTGGAAAATGTTAACAAGTGCCTCCGGGGCACTGGTTAAGAAATTAAAATCATAAGTTAAGTATTATTTAAAAGATTAAAAAGACATTTTTTTAAAATATATATGTATTCAATACACTGAAAATGAAAATAATTATTTTTTTTAAAGAATATTATTCATATTGAATGAACTAAACATAACATATTTTCCTTATTAGCATAACCCATATAAATAATTTGGTAAGTGGCTTCAAACAAGAGAAAGTAAATTGTGTTATTTAAAATTCGTAAATTAAAAGGTTAGGGTGAATTTATACAATTTGCCCAAATGTTTGTCTAGTTCTGTATTCAAGAGATCTTTTTGAGAGTTTGACTATAAACTTTGAGTTTTTGAAAGTTATATCCATGAACCTTTATAGAATCTAATCTTGAGATTTTTTACAGGTTTATCTCCGACCAAAGATAGTTTTTATCACAGGCTAAGCTAGCAAACCTTCTTAAAGATTTTCAGGTTGATCTCAATAACCAAAAGCATAACTTTTTCCAGGAAAACTCAATAAACCAAAGCAGAGATTTTATAACTGGTTTATCTCACGAACCAAACTCAATTTTTTCAAGAGTATCGCACTCTAAAGAAATAAGCAAATAGCACAATCACTTACAAAATCTTCTTCACAAGCAAAGTTTCATTTAAAAGAACTATGTTAACTTTAAGTGAAATAAAGATGTTTCAAGAGAGAGAAAGAGAGAAAATACAGAGATAAATTCAAAAAAAAATGTAAAGCTTTGGAAAGTAGCGTGAAATGAATAGAAGGTGAACCTCCTTTATATGAGTTGGAAAAATCAGAAAAGAAAATAATTCACTAGCAGAATTGATGAGCCAATCGATTGGCTAAACCATTTTTAATTGATTACCATGCCCAAAAAGAAAATATTGGATATAGAGTCGTTGCAAGTCATTAAGGTGTTGTCCTAATCGTTTTGTTAATCGTTTATCCCTTCCTCATTCGTTTGGCTAACTACGAAAATTTTTGCCAATCGATTGATACAAGTTATTAATCGATTAGTTTGTTCAAAAATTATTTGAAAAGAGATTTGACAGCTTCTTAATCACTTAGCATGACTTAGAAAATAATTTTCAAGATAAAAATTTTTGAAAAAGATATTTTAAGGTGTGTGTGTGTGTGTGTGTGTGCGCGCGCGCGTGTGTGTGTATGTGTGTGTGAGTTGCCTTAGTACTTCAAAGTTACTTCCTTACTTTTACAAAACTCGGGTCACTTAGACAAACAAACACGACCTGGCGAGCTCTCACACTTTATCTAAGTCTTCAAGGTTGTTTTCTAGATGATTGTCATCATATAAGCACTTTAATCTTGAGTCTCTTTTCTTTATGAGGCTTGAGATACTTCGCTATTTGGGTTTCCATCATTGGAGAGTTGAAAGATATTACCACCGACTTCATCACAACTATTGACGTTGTCATCATCAAAACGTTAGAGAGGGTCTTTTGTGGGATTGTTGACTTCATACATGCGAGCACATAGATCCACAACTAGGGCTAGCAATAGAGGACCCAACACCGTATGAAGGTAGGAATCACCAAGCGTTTAATGACTTTATCATTCTCCCTCGTAGTACTAAAGGATTGTCAATTTCCATTGGAGAAGGAAAACACAAGAGGACTGTAAGTATGCACTTCTTGACAATCGTTTAAGAAATTGTTTATAGTTGCATCCTAGGAATGTCAATTTCCATTGGAGAAGGAAAACACAAGAGGACTGTAAGTAATATCTTCCATTTTCCACTTGAAGATGAAGTAAAACAATTGCTTCAGTGAACTAGTTATCATTTAGATTGACTTATGCAAAGCCCGCCTAATACATGAGATGGTTATGAAAATACCCCAGGAAATTACCATCATTCTTGGAAATAAGGTAAAGGAGACTCCTACCCTCATTATCGAAACAATTGATATTGATGTGCATGAAGATAAAACCATGTTAGGTGACGAGCTCGGCTCCCTAGTGGAAACCAAAGTGAAGATCCCGAGAACAATTCTAGATGGAAACTTCAGGATAGTGCAGCTCGACGAAAACCCATCCTGGTTAGTTTGGATAGGATCCCACTTGCCGATTCCGGTGAGGAGCAACCTCATTAAGTGTCTAAGAGCTAACATTGACCTCTTCACGATCTTCCTCGATGAAATTCCCGACATTGACCCCAGCATAGCATGTCACCATGAACATAGTTGGAGGCCTACTCCATGCAACCTTATTTCTGAAGTAAGATACAATGAATCACTATCTAATGTTGTTCTAGTTAAAAAGGCGCCCGACAAATAAGGATGTCTGTACATTATACCGACCTCAACCGGGCTTGCCCCAAAGATTCGTATCCACTCCCCAACATTGACAAACTAGTAGACAACTCTGCCAACTACAAAGTGTTGTCATTCATGGATGTGTACTTTGGATAAAACTAAACCCCTGTGCACAAAAGGACAGAGACAAAACTGCGTTAATGACGGAATGCTCCAAATTCTAATACAGTGTCATGCCATTTGTCTTGAAGAACTCAAGTTTAACATTTTGATTTTTGGATGGAAGCAAGGACGAAATGCTCTCAAAAAAACAGTCTCATTTGAAATCCTCTTGAAACCATCTACCCATTATGGTACAAACATCATCATCATTTTTAGTTTAGACAATCAATAGAAAAAACTTTTTGCAACATATTGTGTCATGTCCTCTGATTCCCCAATTGTCTTCATTATGGGTACGTTTGCCCCCAATTCCAAATAGAATTGAGATATGTAATTAACCTTTGCAAGAGTTGTATACAAGAGAAAAAGTAGAAATTCAAGCCCCCAAGTCTTATGTTTGATGTTGATTCTATCTTCTTCTCTTTCCTTGATCTTAAACTAGATCAAGTCACCCAAGACTTCTAATTGATCCTTCGGTTACCGCTACTCTTTTGATAGAAACTCCATTCTTCAAAGCTTTCACTCGGATGAATCCAAATTGCAAAATCTTGTCCCAAGTATTTCAATTAATTCTCTAGTTACCGCTACTCCTTTGATAGAACCCCCGTTCTTCGAAGCTTTCACTCGACTGAATCCAAGTTGTAAAGACTTGTGCAAAAAAACCCAAATCAACCTTGATCTTGGATGAAAAACCCCAAACGGTTTTATCAAAGAAACCCCCAAAGAATGCACAACCCAATTTGATTTACAACAATCCTAAATTGGTCCTTATCAATCTTATCTTGATGACACTCATAAAAAATGATTATGTGTAGTTGTTGAATGTATGAAAAGAAAGGTTGAAGATGATGAGAAAATTATATGTGTGTTCTTGGTTTCAATATCTTAGAAATGATGCATATATGTAAAAGAAATAACAAACAAAATAGATTTTTATCCAAAAATACAAGTTTTGAAAAATAGAACTGAATGTATTGACCTTAAATTTAAATGAGTCAATACATAAAGTTAAGGAATCAATATATAGCCATAACGAGTCGATACATTAAGGGCAGGGAATTTTTATTTGAAAACATCTTCAGAAAGCGTCGACTCCAAACACATAGGGAGTCGACTCATTCTTGTTATGCATCGACCCACACCATCAATGTATCGATACATTGAAGGCAGTTAGATTTGTTTGAAAAAAGCTTTCAGATGGAGTCAACTCCAAATACGAATGAGTCGACTCCTTCGTATTGTGTATCGACCCATTCATCCTATGTATCGATACATTCTCATCACAAATATTTTCTTTTAAAACCATTCAATATGTATAGATACATAGTTATAGTGTATCGACCCGTTGACTCGTTTTTCATGAAAAATCATAGTTTTGTCTTTTAATGGCTAATCTAATCTGTTTTTAAATGTCTTAGTATAATGATGCACTTCTAGACATATACAATAAGATCCAATGTACACAAAATACGAAGTGTTCTAGTTTTGACACCATTCATCCTATTTAAGAGTATAATGCACTCACATAATCCCCCTTTTTGATGATGGAAAAACTTACTAAGAATTTGGTATCTTTATCAATGCTCCCCCTGAATATGTGCATCATAAAACCTTGTACTTCTCCCCCTTTGGCAACATCAAAGGAGACAAAGACGAAAAATGTGAGAAGTATCATTGAAAATACACAACAACATATAAGTCACTCAGAGGCATTGCAAATAGTATAAGATTCAACTAAAACGTGCACTCACATTGAATTACGTCAAAGTGAACCTAAGCATAAACATAAAAGTATAACCAAACTAGACAAAAAATATGAAGTTCATTACATAATGTCATAACAAGGTTACAATTTAACAACAAAATTAACATAAATACAATAAAAACATAAATGCATGCATGAGAAACTTAGTCCACAAGGAAGCTCGGCTAATGAACACAACCACAACCTCAACCTCAACCTCTACCACGGAACTAGGTTGCACATTCGTCTCCATACTCAAAATCCCACAAATCACACATCTCCCAGTTAAACTGGAGATGGTGATGGTGATTTTCATTTTGATAGCGAATCATATAAAAAATTCCAACTTGATTTGCAGCATGGTTTGAAGTCATGTTTTGGCGAATCTCATTAAATTGCTCTGTAGCATACGAGGCAAAGCTGTTAAAATTGATGTCTTGGGCTATCAGATGTTCATGAACTTCTCTAAAGCGCTCCGTTTGAGCAGCTTCAAACTCGTCACGCCTACGTGACTCCTCTTCGTGGAGATCGTGTTGCTCAATGTGCATGTTCTCGAGCAAGGTAAGAATTGACGATTCTTCACTAGTTGAACCAACACCATAGTAGTTACCGTAAGTAGTGCCATGTTGAGTCCACGAGTTTTGTTGTCAGTGGTCCCAACCTTGTGGGTCTTTATGTTCATCTGCAGCATGTTTGCAAACTTGATCATCAACAAGGTGAGTACCAATCATATCTTTATCCACATTGTGAGCTTATTCTTCAACCTGTTGTTCATCACAAAAGGCGTACCAAATTCCTCCAGATCATCATAATTATATATGACTTTACCAGTTACCTTCATCTTATAGTAGTAAACCCTGAGATCATTATCCTATTGGTATCCCATGTGTCTCATTGTGCTCGAGTTAAATTCTTGATCAGGACCAGAAGAGATATTCTGAAGGTTTGCCACACGAATGTGGAAATGCTTAAAAATCTTCGCAATCATTGAAACATAACATAAGGAAGACCCTTTGGTACACTCTTTAATGAAAAACATTCTAGAAACAAATAAGTTAGGCCAATTAAGAGGAACTTTATGTAGAATAAGATGCATTAGATGAACCTCATCTATATCAATTCGAGAATGAAGAATACGTGGATTTCTTTTCAAATAACATGTTCATGTTTTAGCCAAGTTGTCTTCTACCCTTGGGGATTTGAGAAAATAATTTCGGTAACCTCTAAAATCAAAGTTAGGATGAAAGGAATGATCAGTAAAAGTAGAGTAATGAGAGAACATAGACAAACTAAATACATCACACCATGTATCTTCCATAACGTGATATGAGTGTTTTCCCATATGAAAACGAAAACTGCAAGCTTCCCTTGATTGTAACCCAGCATAAAAGATCTAAATCAAGTCTTCATTATAAGCAGTCGAGACTTTCAAATAATTGTTGATCTCTTGAAAATCCATCAGAGCAACAACCTCCAGAATGTGTAACTTACTAACAACAGCATGATCATTCACATGTTGCTTGACCAAAATCTTATGTATGAAGGATTTTTCAAAATAAGCAGCACAAGAGGGAGTTAGGAGTTAGAGAGCGCTGACAGGTGTTGATGAAGATGTGCCTGTAACCTTTTTCCCTTTGTTCACTTTAGAAGCCATGATTTTCAAATTTTTATGAAGTGCACACTAGGTGTTTGAGAAAAGGTGTGAATGAAAATGTGTAGATTTGGAGTGAAAAGGAATAACCCAACTACCCAACCTAAGAGAGATAGATCCTAATCAGACAAATCAGAATACAATAGATGAAGATAATGGGTTTTGAAAATGGAAGAGGTAGGTTTTTATGAGGAAATATGAAATTAAGAGAAGTAAATGAGTTTACTAGAAAACGAGAAAAGGGAACCTAGCTTGCTTGGAAAATTGAAGAGAAGTTTGAAATAAAATAAGTAAAAGAGATATTAAGAGTGGGGTAAATGATTCTGACGCGTGGAAAAGAGAGAATAAAATTGACTTTTGGTAGCGCATGGGTCGACCCATGGGCCTTGGAGTCGACTTCAAAAATTAAAAAAAATATTAAGCACCGATTGTATCGACTCGCCCGTGTTGGAGTCGATACATAATGACGAGAAAAATGAATTAAACATGTATGTATCAACTCATCCGTGATTGGAGTCGATACATACTGAACATTTAAAAAGAAGAATTTTGAAATTTAAGCAATGTATCGACTCATACCACCTTGGATTCGATACGAACTGTATATGTATTGACTCTAATCTACATGCATCGATACAACCTGAACAGGAACAAAAATCTTGAAAAAGGAAGACATTTTCTAGACCTAAGATGAACTTAGTCAAGGCCTACATTGTGGACTTAGTAGAATTTATGCAAAAATGACATTTTTCCTGAGAAAATAAGTAAACAACATGATCAAATACGTAATGCATCAAAATGTAATTAATTTTTAAGATGAAATGCATATGAGACAATGTCATGAAGCCACTATACACTTAAAGGTTGAAAAACACAGTTTTTCAATGAAGTTTTTGGAAGTGGACACACATGAGGTTGATCATATAACACATTTATCGTACAACTTAAAGCACAACAAACAATAACATAAGACATGGCATACAAGTAGTACATGTAGTTTTGAATAAACTCGCGCACAATGAAAGAAGTGAAACAATATTACCTCACAAATGAAAGACGAAGGAAGTAATCACCTACACTTCTTTTACTTATATAGCCAATGATGAAATACCTTTGTTATCAATTTGATTTCGTCCAATTAGTTTTCACAAGTACACTTGGTACCTATATATTTATGATCTCACGAATGTAGGACAAAGTCCCACACAAAGATTTTAACTCAAAGAACATGCTCTTAGGCCAATGCTCATCAAAGAGGACAACTTAGTGATTTAATATTAGAATTAAAACACAATTTAAGAGATAATTGAAAATACATACCTAAAAGCATATAATCACACTTTTGATTAAGATTCCAAGACATTGTAGAAGACTTGTCTTCTCTTGACTTAAGGGTTATCTTTTCTCCTCCTCAAGTTCTATCATTTCCGGGTGATCACTCCATCTTTGGTGACTTTGAGCATGTCTTCTAAAGATTCATCTGCATCACGAAAAAAAATATTTCCCAGTGTTTCTCAGATACAATACATCACAAGTGATGTATTCAACCTTAATAATAGTAAGTATTCTCAAGCAATTATAATATCAAAAATTATAATGAAAGGTGGATTTACCTACATTACCTATTTCACAATTTAGCACATAGATTTGTTAACTTCATAAGTCACAACATCCTTCTTATTTAACACAAAGTCAATGAATAAAGAGATGCTACCTTTTATATCCCTTGAGCTTCCCTTGTTAAGATCCCATACTCTCTCAAAGAGTCAAGACATTTTTCCTACAAAGTCAATCAATATTGCTTGGTATCCAATTTTCATCGGGTCCTTGAGGGTGAGTGAAAACATTATTGCACTTGGGAAACTATCCATTCTTCCACGAACCATCCCCCACCAGCATTGAATCATCTGCGTACTGAAGTAGGTGTAAGGATACACCAGATGAAGCCTTGAAACCAGAATAAGAACCATTCTCCACCGCTCTATCCATTAACACCGCAAGGCCCTCGACAGCAATAGTAAAAAGAAACGGAGCCAACGGGTCTCCTTGTCTAAGTCCTCTCGAAACTTTGAAATCCTTTGTGGGACTCCCGTTCACCAAACCCGAAGTGTAGCAATTGAAAACCCCGTAATCCATCCACCTCATCCATTTTTCTCCGAAACCCATGATCTTCATAACGTCACGTAAATAGTCCCACTCCACACAATCATAGACTTTAGCGAAATCTACCTTAAGAAGCATTAACTCTATCTTGGATCTTTTGGCTAAGTCTAGAACTTCATTTAACACTAAGACACCATCTAATAGATTCCTCCCTTCAATAAATGCCGATTGAGAATTAGAGATGATACTACCAATACTACCTTTAAGTCTATTTGCAAGGATTTTTGACACAACTTTGTACACAGAGCCAACTAATGATATTGGTCTGTAATCATCTAACGTCTTCAAGCTGTCATTTTTTGGAATGAGTACCAAAAAGGAAGAAGCGAGAATCTTAGGAAGTTTCTCACCCTCAAAGAATTCTAGAACACATTTTGAAAAATCCTGCCCTACGATATTCCAATACCTTTTGAAAAAATCAAAACTAAATCCGTCGGGGCCGGGGCTCCGGTCACCAGCACAATCAAAAACCGCACATCTGATCTCATTCAAATCAACATCTCTTTCAAGAGCCTCGCTGTCTTGAACTGATATACATTTAAAGCCATTGCCACCAACATGAGGGAGAGGTCGTAGATTTCTACTGAATCTCTTTATAAAATGGTCTCTTACAGCTGCTTTTACCCCAGCCACATCCTCGATTAAACAGTCATCAACAGAAACCGAAAATATCGAATTTAAGTTAATTCTACTTTTTAAGGCAGCATGAAAATATTTTGTATTGAAATCCCCATCTTGTATCAATTTCGAGCGAGACTTCTGCCTAAGGATGCTTTCCTTAATCCTCAAATTTTTCCATAGGTTATCTCAGCTTCATTCCTCATAAATAAGTCCTGTGTGGAAACTAGCTCTTTCTTAATCTCAAAAAGATCTTTCACGTCGTTAATAACGCCTACATCTGTCTTAATTTTTGTGTCGGTCCAGCCAAAAATGTTTACGTTCCACCATCTCAATTTCTCCCGCAGGAATTGAAGTTTTCTAGACAGAATGAACGAAGCCTTCCCAATCACAACACTAGCTTCCCACTGATCTTTCACAAAGGACATGAAGCTTGGGTGAACAAACCAGCACGACAAGACTTTAAAGGGTTTAGGGCCCCAGTTTAAATTATTAGCACAGAGCCAGACGGGTCTGTGATCTGAAATATCACGCTCCCCAATCTTCTGGTTGACTGAATTCCACTCATTTAAAATTCTAGGGGACACCAGGATTCTATCAAGACGGCAACACGACTTGCCTCTTGGTTTGAACCACGAGAACTTGCAACTAGAAACAGGAGGATCCACACACCCACTCATACTAATAAACTCTGCAAATTCAGCCATATATCTCTGTTTGTGACTCGTCCAGCCAAGTTGTTCACTAGATTTTTTAATAGCATTAAAATCTCCTCCTATTATCCATTCCTCGGGCTCCGCTTTGTCTTTTAAATCTAAAATCTTGGACCAAAGTTCTCTTTTCTCTTTAATACTCCAAGGAGAGTAGACATTTAGAAGATATACATTTCTGTCATTCCATTCAACCTGAACACCAATATATCCTTTCCCACTAAAGCTACAAATAGGCTTGAAAATTCCTACTTTCCAAATAGTAATCACCCCTCCTGCTAATCCAACAGAACATGATGCCGACCAATGACAGTTGCTATTGCCCCAAATGCTATATACCAACTCGTCTGTCATAATTGAACACTTAGTTTCCTGGATAAAACAGACCTCCCCACCTCCTTTCATGATACTACTACTGATTCTTTTTCTCTTTAAGCCACCCCCGCACCCTCTAATATTGTATGAAACAATATTCATAAATGACCCTTAGCTGCCACCTTCTTACACTTCTTGGATTTCCTGTCTTCATCTTCCAGATAACGTAGAATGGACTCGAACACTTCGTCATCTTCTTCTGCCTCAATGCCCAGATTTCTAATTGAACTCTAGACTCTAGCAGGCAGATTTTCCAGTTTCTTCTTTATCCTAGAATTACTATGCAAAAAACCAGAATCTCCAATAGAATTACCTATTGAAGAAGAAACGTTATGAACAGGGGGAGAATCTAGATCAGCTTCTGCACCTTCTTTATTACCTGAACGACATAGTGTGGACATTCCTTTAAAGTGGGAACTCTCTGCTTGTAGTAAAGTAGCGTAATAAGAGGGCTTGAAAGGTATCTTAATCTTCTGGTAAATATCCTCAATCAACATCTTTTTCTTATTACGAATAACCTTCGAAATCGTATCTGCTCCCAAAGATTTTGTTTCGCCTCCAATTGGTACATGAGTATGTTTTAAAGTCTCAACAACAAATGGGTTGCTAGGACTAGTACTGGCTCCCAGCTCCTTACCATTCGCAGAATCAGCAGGCCCTAAATTTCTATTTAGAATATCTAAACTACAAGGCACATGATCTTGGTTGGAACTCTTGCTGGCACTACAACCATCTGTATCAACTGACTCAAAAAATGAAGGATCCTTATCCTGACAAGTTTGACGAGAATCATGTTTCTTTTCTCTAATATCCCGTCCAAACCTGGTACAAACACTTTCCCCGGTCCCCCAACCCCTTGTAACCCAACCACTTCCTCACGCACTGTCAAACTTTCACTGCGAGTTGGCCCACCAGTAGCACCGTCTTCAAGGTTAGGCTCAGGATCCCTAGACTGAAAACATGCAGAGTTGGAATCATCCAAGAACCCATCGTCCTCCTCTGAAGATGAGACAATTTCTTCAAAACTATCCTCTTCAAATCTAATCTTCGTTAAGATTCATCGCAAACTTCGTCCGAATCAGGATTCCCGCAACATCCAGTCTAGTCTGTTTCTGCGTATCTTCATCCGTTTTGACAAACACTCCAATAGTAGCAGCTAGAAACTTAAAAAAAATTTCTCCCCATACATGGCACGGCAGCCCAAATATCTTCACCCATGTGAGCCTTTCCTGGTCAACGTCAGAGGGGGACCAAGGATGGACGTCGGAGAACCACTTACTAATCCACTCTTTATCTTCAACCACCATTTTTTTAATGTCACCCTGGTTCTCTTCTTTAATTAGACATAGATGAGACCCCAACTGAGTAACTTTGATATTAAAGTATCCCTCCATCTGAAATGCATCTTTGACATCAATTGCAGACCCAGGGCTTACCAGAGTTCCCACGAACTCTTGAGTGAATCTCTCCATTTCTTCCTCACTAACACTGAAACTCAGATGAGCAAAATTAGGCTTGTCCCCCATAAAAACTTGGTTCTGGTTACTGTAATACCCCAAATTTTGACCACTTAGATTTCCCATCATTGTGAAAATCATCATCACAATATGGATGAACCATCATGCTTCATTAGTCTCCCCAAAGATGGGTGAGCATCCACTACAATCAAAATTAGGGTTTCAAGCCCTCTCTGAGTGCTTAGACAAAGGATCAATCAAGAAATGACATGATCTTCAACTTGTCTAATCTCTCAAACATCCACAATAGATCAAAAAGGACTCCCACTTCAAGGATTAAGCACAAGGCTGCTCCCTTCTAGGTGGATCAAGTCTCAAGATCGACAGTGTCACCAAATTAGGGTTTTGGTCGACCAGGGCCTCTAGATGGAAATTTTCATCTGGGCACAAGGCAATGATCCAAAACATAACCTAGTATACTTCATGGAACCTCATGAACCCATGCATCAAGTCAATTTTGCCTCAGGGGATGCATTCATCAAAAATCAGGAATTAGGGTTTCTTGACCTAATTCACCCCTAAGTTGACTTTTGGGACAAACCATGAGCCAAGACCTCAAGAGATGATTTGAGGGTCTCTAATATACCATATTGATCCATTTGGAACAATGGATTGATCCAAGAAGTTTGAGCAACAAGTCTCAATTTCATCTGCACCACAATTAGGGTTTTAAGGGAAAAGTCAACTGTAACTTTGACTTTTGACCAGGACACGCTCCCAAACCCTAATACATGATTGAATATACCCTATGACACCCATGGAACATGTCCATTAAGTTTGATTTAGGTCAAGGACATGATTTCCTGAAGAATTGCACAGTTTGGAATTCATCTGATAAAAAGTCAACTGTGCACAAAAGTCAACTTTGACTTTTTGAGATTTTTCACCAAAATGGATTTTTAACCCTAAAATGATGTTAATGTATGATTTAAATCATCATTCATCAAGAAAAATCAAGAAAAGTGAGATAACTTGTAAAAGGGGTAACCATAAAACTTAGAAATTTTTCTAAGTTAAAAATAAAGTGGCAAAGGTACCAACTTTGGAGGACCATAACTCCTAAACCACAAGGCCATTTTTTCTCATCCAAAGATGGATTTGTAGCCCTCATTATCACCTACAAAAACTTCAACTACAAGTTATTCCAATTCATTAAGTATTTTGAGTTATGGAGTGATCAAAGTGGCTGAAAAGTGAAAATGTCACTTTTTCCAACACTTAGTGAAATTTTCACTAAGTCAGATTCTGCCTCACTTTTTACCAAATGTAGGGGGATTTTTCACTTGGAATCAAAAGAGATCAAAACCAAACTTGTTCAAACAGTTGTTGTATCATGTAAGAGCTTTCCAAAATGGCCAAGAACATTGCCAAATTCAACCTACACCATGAGATACAACATTGCCAAGTTGCCTTGCTGAAATCTGTCAAGGCAAGGCAGAATTTGCAACTTTGGTCGATTTGCCAAAATCAGCCAAATTCAATTGCTCCTACCCACTTGGACACCTCAGAGGATTGAATCTAAAGGGGATAATCACTGAGCCAAGCCTCCAAAGTCCATGGAACAAGAAATAGCATGTTGAACCTAGAATGGCCAAAATAGGGACAAGACTTCAAATTTGGAATGAGGCATTCAATGGAACCATCAAGGTGGCATGGACTGAGCCATTCTCATCTGAAATCAGTCAAGACTTATCCAAGACCAAGGGGACCAAAGCTCTGTGCCCTAACCTCTAGTCAATGGCTAGAGGAGACTTGGATTTTCATTTGCCAACATTGGCCAAACCTACTTACCAGCTGACATGCACTATTTCTTGCAAAACAAACTTGCTCTACTATAAATAGAGCTCAATTATGATCAGTTTGAGTACACCAAAGCCATCTAACAGATGCTTTCCTCAAAATCTCTTCTTTCACTCCAATTTTGCCTTCTAAGGCAAGTCACTATCGGGTTTTGAGTTTGAGAGCAATTCCAATCAAACCAATCACTCACACACCTCACATACATCACATATGAGCTGATCAAACACTTAGATTACTTCTGAAACATCAATTTCACAAAATCACCAGCTGGTTGCTCAAGGTTTTAACCAAAGTGCAGCTGAGGTACCACAAAATGATCCAGCCAATTTCAATCAAGTCCAACCATCCAAACACAATCCATGGGGTGTAGGGAAGCTGTTCAGATCATCACCACTCATCTGTAACACCTCCAAATCAAAAATCACCTTGAACTTGCTGTCACGACTTGGAGGTAAGCACATACTTGGTCATCTCTCAATCTATGCATATTTCCTCGCACAATAATTTGGCCATATGTTCATAATCATGCATGGAATGTTTTCCCTCAATTAATTGCATTGTTTGAATCGTGTATCAAAAATCCTAGCCTTCATGCAGAAATTAGGGTTCTTGAGGTTTCTTCGTGATTTCTTGTTGTATGTTTAATTTAAATGAAATTAAAGTACATAGACATGATCGTGAGGTTGAGACGAGCATAATGATATGTGGATTGCATGATATGATTACGTATTCATGGAGATTGGATAGAAAATGCAAATCTGAGAAACCAAGAACACGCGCGTGTTCTTCAGCTTGTTCTTGGCGCCTTTTTTCCAAATTCAAATATTTGAATTTTGTGATTTTGTTTAATTGATTCAAAAATTAATTTCTCTCTGAGTTTTAATGATTTTGAGTTGATTCTTTTTTTAATAATTCACAAAAATGTTAAAATATTTTATTTTCACAAAAAATCCCAAAAATATTATTTATTTCATATAATTGATATTTTTGCAAAGAATTAATGTTTTAATTATTTTTGGCATTTTAAATATTTTTTCTACATTGATTTTGCAACTTTTAATGCTTTCTAATTATTTTGTAGGTCAATACTTAATTTTTGAAGCATTAATCCAAGATCACAATTTGTTTTCCATGTGTTGCACAATTTTTGATCATTTTAATTGAATTTTTATTCAATTAAATACATTTTGAAAACAAATTAGGGTTTTGGATTAATTCAACCCTCATAAATTATTTTCAAACCAATTTGGGCCTCTTGAGAGAGTGTAAGACCCATCCCTCCTTGTACAAAAACTTTTTGGGCCTCATCCATTGTATAAGTCCCTCTGTACAAGTAAACGGCGCGATCGTCGCCCGTTTCAAAATAACCCTTGGGCCTCTCCTTGAGCTATAAGACCCATTCAAAACACTTTGGGCCTCTATTAGAGTGTAAGACCCAATCCCCCTTTTAACCAAAACCTTTTGGGCCTCACTTATTGTATAAGTCCCTCTGCATTAAAAGAAAACCTCGGCGCGATCGCCATTTTAAACGAAAAAATCATTTGGGCCTACCCCCGTGTTATAAGCCCCACTCTTTTTCTTTAAACCTTTTTTGGGCCTCTTGAGAGAGTGTAAGACCCATCCCTTTGTACAGAAAACCTTTTTGGGCCCCAGTCACTTGTATAAGTCCCTCTGTACAAATTCAAACAGTGCGCTCACAGATGAAACCCTGGGCCTCTCCTTGAGCTGTAAGCCCCAAATCTTTCTTTTTCAAAGCACTTTCTCCTTTGATTTTGAATATACTATTGTTTTCAATCTTTCTTTGTTGAACAACTAACCAAACAGCATGGAAGCACTACAACCGAGTAAGTGGTTATCGCTTTCATTTACTGCTTTCATATTATAAACTGTATTGTGGGGCTGCTCACTGTAAGTCTCCTTTCATAAACTCATATCTACTGTGTAATAATAGTATAGATATTTTGAGTTTCCCCGGATACTACGTCTAGAACTAGGTGACGCCGTTTCACTTATTCGTAGAAATAGACGCCTAGATCCCCAATAGGAGCACCAGATACAGTCTTCTCTTCGGCTGTCCTCCTTAGGAATCGTCAAGAAGCTCTACTCCCCAAGATGAATGTATTCTCCGTGAATGGCATCTTTGAGTTTCTTCCAAATTCTCAAACTTTCCTGACTTGATCTATTCCTTGTGGATAGCTTGCCTTGAATGTCTCGGGATTTGGGTACCCACTACGGTCATAATCTTGGACCTTAACTAAGGAACCCTCTTTAAAAGCTAAAAGTCGCTGGATAGTAAACCTCGCACGTTTACCAGTGGTTTTTATCTTTAAAAGAGTTATCTCTCCTAATGGAAAGGAGATGATAGACCCACGGGCTTCTTAAAAGCATCGGCCTCCTCTTGGGCATTATTCAAGGACACTACGGCTTCTTAGAAGTATTCACAGCCTCCTCTTAGGCTTCGTATAATGATCTCTTCCCCCGGGAATGATAGCCTCCTCTTGGGCTTCGTACAAGGACCCGTCGGCTTCTTAAAAGTTTCCAGCCTCCTCTTGGGCTTCGTACAAATTGTCCCAACGACCTCCTAGAGGTATAGGAACAGAACCTAGTCATCCTCATAGAACAGTCCTTTCATAGAGTCTACTACTGTTTCTCGAAGCATAGTACAAAAGATAAAACTCTAGACACGGACAGTCTAAC
This sequence comes from Lathyrus tuberosus, assembly GCA_022829125.1. Taxonomy (NCBI): domain Eukaryota; kingdom Viridiplantae; phylum Streptophyta; class Magnoliopsida; order Fabales; family Fabaceae; genus Lathyrus; species Lathyrus tuberosus. The sequence continues at coordinate 6,489,806 of JALAZF010000082.1, read as the reverse complement.
TTCCTTGATTCTCAAAGACATTCTCAAGCATCCTTCGTTAAATAGGAAGGAAACCCGCAGACTCGGACAGTCTCGACACCCTTTGGATTTCCCGTTTCCTCAAAGAGAAGGAAATATCCCTGACCCTCAAATCAAATCCCTGAGTACAGTGTTACTCATATAAGAACTGATTTTCTCTTTTAAAATCAGTATATTGGATCTGTCACTCAACTAAAACAGTTACAATAGCCTCCTCTTGGGCTTTGTACAATGATTCTTCCCAGCGAAGCAAACGTTTAGCCTCCATCTCGGGCTTCGTACGAGATACCAAAATTCTCCCCAGTGGAGTCAAACAACCTTTTCGCCTCTCTCTCGGGCTTCGTACGAGACACATAAGAGACTCCCCCGTTGAGTCAATTACCCTTTTAGCCTCCATCTCGGGCTTCATACGAGATACAAAATCACTCTCTTGTCGAGTATAAAAGATTCCCTCGTTGAGTCAAAACCTTTTTCGCCTCTCTCTCGGGCTTTGTACGAGACACAAATTAGCCTCCTCTTAGGCTTTGTATAATGATTTTCCTAGCGGAAATTAGCCTCCTCTTAGGCTTTGTATAAGAAAACCACTGGTTGATCCAATCAACCTTTTAGCATCAAAGTTGTGCCTCGTTCACAGTACACAAACATCAACAACTCTTTCCTTCATCTAATCGTTGTAAGCGGCAAGCCTCTGGATCATCTACATCCATGCCACTGTCCCTCTTTTAGCATGAGAGATTCCTAAGGAAAGATGGCATTGCTCTACACTGAGTTAAAGTCTTCTCCTTCAGGTTAAAACTCTTTCTTCGGAAATTATGGCATTGCTCGGATCCGCGTATCCCAGTTAAAGTAATTCTCCTTCTCCCCTCTTTAGAGATGATAAATTCTCTCTAAAGTCGAGGCCTTTCAGCTTCACGTCTTGGGCTTTGAACAAGACACAAATAGACCTTTCAGCTTCACATCTTGGGCTTTGAACAAGATACAAACCACCTTTCGCTTCACGTCTTGGGCTTTGAACAAGACACCAAAAACCAATTTCCTCCCATAGAATAGGAGGAACTACGAATGCTCTGATTTCCCTGTTTCGGTAAACGGGAATACGTAGGCATAAGATCGAAAGAAAAGATCTTAGTGAGCGCAATCAACAAAAAACCCAAATCCCATACCTCCATCAATCAAAAGCAGTATTTCAAAAGCATCAGTCCTAACATCCTAATCCTTGTTCCCCGCCAGAAACCTTCTGCCCAGGTAAAAAGAAAGAAAACAGTACTGGCAAAAATACAAATAACCAGTACAAAGGCCCCCCACATTGATAGCATCTGTAACCTAACAGACCGCTGTTTAAACTCAGTATGCAAGCAGGGTTAATTGGAGACATCTATTTCCCTTCCTTATTCAGCTCACAATAGGATAAAAAATGAATCGACCTGTAGTTTTAAGCTCAAGCGCAGAGAGCGACCAGCGCTTAAGAACCGCGTCCAAAATCGCTCGCTACAGTTATGCCTCTTCCAATCACTAAGCCCATTAACCTTTTGTGCATACGTAGCTCCACCCACACCTGTACCACTGGTTTTAGGATTCAAAAGAGCAGCTCCAGACGACTTCTTTGCAGGCCCTCTCATCTACCTATCCCTAACACCTCCTACTGCAGTTGCTTCTCTCTGAAATCTAGGTAAATTGGCAAATATCCTTTTGCCATTAATCATAATATTATCCAATTTAATGGCGAAAAGATGTTCTTCTTCAACCTTTTTGAATCTTACAAATCCGAATCTTTTTACTTGCTTTCAAATATATCCATTTCTTTTAGATTAAGTTGAATTCAAATATTATCACTTAACTTTATCTAAGACAATAACTGAAAAAATAGATTTATAAAAAATAACATATAAGCAAAAAGAGGCTAAGTTTTAATAATTTTTTTTTTTAATAAGCAAGATTAGTGGTATATTAATTAGCGAATCTCAAGGGGAGATCCAATCCCATGTACAAAACAGGCCTAATCGGTAAAATTCAAGGCCTACAAATTTCTAAAGGGGCATTTACCCAAGAATAATAATTACAGTTTAGTGCGTTCTTATGGTTTTTTCCAATCCACCACCAAGAATACATAACTATACGATTGGTAATCGTATCTACATCCTAAAACTCGTCTCTAAACATAATATTGTTCCTAGACGACCATATAACCCAACACACTATTAGCCAAAATCCCATAGCCGTTCCTACTTCAAGAAAATTTTGTAAACACCCATTTATCCAACATAGTATATGATTCGAAATATCTTCGACCCAAAATTCCTCAACTTGTAACCAACGGAATATAAATTTCCAAACGAGATTGGACTTGGAACATTGGAAGAGGAGATGCTCAGCGTTTTCATCCATTAAAAAACAAAATGGACAAACCTTTTCATTGACATTATTTATTAATCCTCTTCGAACCAAGTTGTCGCGTGTAGGTGTTCTATTGAGGATCAATCTCCAGCCAAATACTTTTAGTTTGAGTGGGGCGATGGCCAACCAATTCAATCTCAACGCTGATTTAACATCCTCTGCAATGACCGGAACTAAGTTGTTCTCTTTAACCTGCAAAAAGTGATACAAAGACGACACAGAAAAAACTGGATTATGGCCATGTAACCAGACAACGGAATCCTGCACTTCATCAGCCAACCTGTAATCTTGCAAAACTTGGAGTAATTTATCGTATTGAACGGTGATATCTTCCTGCAGTAATTGTTGTGAAAATTTGATGTTCCAATACCATATGCCTTCCTCCCAAAACCCATTATCAATAATTCTATTGTTTTTATTTTCTGCTAGATGCCACAGATCTGGGAACTCAACAGCCAAGGTATGACCCGCTGTCCAATCAGATGCCCAAAATGGAGTAGACTCGCCATTTCCGAGTTTGTGCGAAATCAAACCCTCGTCTAGATTAATGCCACACAAAGAAGAAATTTGTACCAGGTCTCTCCACCACATTGACGGAGGCACTCGGTTTCTAAATACCACAGAGCTATGCAATTCATGTAAATAATTAGGATACCTACTATGAATTAGTCCTCTCCATAACATATCCTCCTGAGAAAGAATCTTCCATGTCCATTTGAACATAAGAGCTGCATTGAACAATCTGATATCTTTAACTGCAAGCCCTCCATCTTCAACCGGATTACATACTACTTCCCACCGGACCCAAGCAATACCTTTTTTCGCCACCGAACCTTGCCATAAGAATCGTTGCTAAATAGACTTTAAAGCCTTAATAACTTTAGATGGAACTCTGTAGAACGACATATAATGAATTGGGATATTCGCCAAAACTGAGTTAATCAGTGTAACTTTGCCTCCCATAGAGAGGAATCTGCCTTTCCACGAATTTAGCCTTGCACGGACCGTATTTATCAAAGGTTTCCAAAATACAACCAACCTATGATTACCTCCTATTGGAATGCCAAATAACTTAAATGGACATGCTGATACTTTGCAAGAGAGAAAATTACAGGCAGCCTCGAGAACTATGTCTTCCACGCCAATGCCAAACAAAGAACTTTTACTGAAATTAATCTCTAGGCCAGATACGAGGTGGAAGCCTTTCATAATTGCTTTAATTGCCATTATATTGCTCATTGAACCATCTCCCAGTATTACAGAATCGTCTGCATATTGCAGGAGATCGAAGGAGGTATTTGAATCCATTTTGAAGCCTGAGAAGCTACCACTGTCGACAGCTCTTTTTGTAACGACTGCCAACCCTTCAGCAGCGATGGTAAATAATAGAGGGGCTAAAAGATCTCCTTGTTTGAGTCCTCTTGTAACTCTAAAGTCTTTGGAAGGGCTCCCATTCACCAAGACTGATGTCAAACTATTAAACACCCCGTTGTCCAACCACCTCAACCAATTATCTCCGAATCCCATGTATGTCATGACTTCACGCAAGTAATCCCAGTCCACACAGTCGTATGCTTTGCTAAAATCGACCTTTAACAATATTAATTCTTTCTTGGCTCGTTTAGCAAAATCTATAACTTCATTCAAAGTCACCACCCCGTCAAGTAAGTTTCGCCCACTAATAAAAGCCGTATGAGTTTGCGAAATTATACTCCCTATTTTGTTCCTGAGTCTGTTAGCTAGGATCTTGGCTATCACTTTGTACACCGAGCCAATCAAGGAGATAGGCCTATAATCATCGAGGTTCCGAGGGCTTCCGTTTTTAGGAATAAGGGCAAGAAAAGATGATGCAAGGACTTTGTGTAGACTTTCACCTTCAAAGAATTCCAATATACACTGGACAAAATCGTGACTAACTAAGTGCCAACATTTTTTAAAAAACTCAAAGCTAAATCCGTCTGGACCAGGACTACAGTCCCCTGCGCAATCAAAAACAGCACTTCTGACTTCAGCAGCATCTATAGGTTGGTCAAGCTCTAATCTGTCCTGGTTAGACAACCTTTTGAAACCATGACTTCCAATGGAAGGGAACGGTCTTCTTGCCTTGCTGAATCTCTTTTGGAAATGGTGCCTGACTGCACCTTTAACATCCTCGAGATCCTCAACATAGGATCCATTAACCAAAACAGAGTGAATTGTATTCTGATGAATCCTATTCTTAAGCGCAACATGGAAAAACTTTGTGTTGAGATCTCCTTCGGCATGCCATTTCAATCGAGACTTCTGCTTAATAATACTCTCTTTAATTCTAAGGCTTTTCCATAAAGAGTCTTCTGCGTTATTCCTCTTATTTATTTGCTCTGTACCCTCTCTGCTTAACCCTTTATCAAAAAGGCATTCAACTTCATTAATTTCATCAGTGTGCAAATTTATCCTTGTGTCCACCCATCCAAAAGTGTTGGAATTCCACCATCTGATTTTCTCTCTAAGACATTGTAACTTCCTGGACAAAATGAAAGAAGGTTTCCCAACAAAATCCATCTCATTCCACTCTTTCTCAACAAAAGGAATAAACTTTGGGTGTTCTAACCAGCAAGATAAAGTTTTGAAAGGTTTAGGTCCCCAGTTTGTATTTTTGACTGAAATCCAAACTGGCCTATGGTCGGAAACATCTCGAACTCCAATCTTCTGGCTGACCATGTTCCAATCATTAAGCAAACCAAGAGAAACCAGAAATCTGTCTAGCCGGCAACACATCTTGCCTTTAGATCTAAACCATGTAAATTTTAGTTCAGATAAAGGCAAGTCCACACAGCCACTCAAATTAATAAACTCAGCAAACTCAATCATATGTCTTCTATTATGGCTAGAACATCCAAGTTGTTCACCTGAGTTTTTGATTGAGTTGAAGTCCCCTCCGAATAGCCATTCACCTGGATCTAAACTTAGTTTTAAAGAGAGAAGTTTTGACCAGAGATCTCTTTTTTCAACAATGCTGCAAGGCGAGTATATATTGAATACGTAGCAGATTTTGCCTCTCCAAATCACTTGCAGACCTAAGAACCCTTTTCCTCTATAACTACATAATTGAATAGCAAATTTTATAAAATGAGTGTATTAATTGTATTTGGTGTTTAAAATCTTAACAATATTTTACAGGAAATTGGAAATGTAATTGTTAAATTTTCTTGATACTCTAATATTAATTTTTATTATAATTTTATTTGATCTTTATTTTTCGTCCTAAAGAGAGCTAAACTTATTTTGAAAATTAACTTATTTTTCTAAATATTAATACTGAATTATCAAATTAAATTCTCACCAAAATATTTAGAAATTAATCTATAAAAGAAATATTTTCATTCTCACTTTTTAGATAATTTGCTATTTTCTCATAGATGTCGGACTATCCCTCATTTGCCCTTGATACCAAATTATCATTATAGGAAAAGCACAACATTTCAAAAAAAAAAACGATGTCCACTACCATCCTCTCATTATAAATATTCTTTATTCACCACAAAACTGATACCTTATTCTTTAATTTGGACATTTTTAAGATAAGAAAATTGGGTATAAATTCCATAATTCGGTATGTTATAATCAATTACTAAATTTATAATCAAGTGCTTTCGCATTTTATTACTCATTTTGAAGTGGTTAAAGACACAATCAGTTGAATCTAAATAAAATACAATCATAAATATTATTCTCAATATCCATTTAAATATAACTGGTTGATTAATTAATTGCAATTAATCTAATACAACACACAACATAACCAAACCCGCAAAACAACATACTAATAAGAATCACAATAATTATGAATCCAACAATGATTGAACTTACTAGGACTCATTCTATTGTTGTACAAGTTGCAAGACAGAACAGACTGATTGAAGTACAGTGAGAATCAATAGAAAAATTCCAGCAATGGAAGCAGCAGTTTTCCAAGGATTGCTACAATAATCGCGTCTGAGAGTAGCGTTCAATTTATGCAAACGATCACGACAAAAACCATTCAAATCTTTATGAAGATCAGAGTAATCAGAACTGTAATTAACAATCATAATATTTTTCCAAAGACTATTAAACAAGTTAGCCACAGAATCAGTATCCCCTAGCCAATTAACCAATATTTCCTTCTGAACAAGTATATCCACATCCCTTCCAGTATTAAGAAGATAATCCAAAACTGTAACATAATCAGTAATGTAGGAGTTATAAGGGTAATGACACTGCTCCAAAGCAAGCATATTCCGAAACAAAATCTCAGTCATATCACGACTTCAAATTGAGGAATTTCAAGAACTCCATCCGAAAACCTCAAGTCGAGTAAACACGTACTTTTAGTGTTCACTTTAAACCTAACACCTGCTTCCGACAATTCAGTTACACTATGAAGGTTTTTCGTAGCTCCACAGATTCTAGGCGGCCGTCTTTCCAATGGATGTTGCAAGTGGAAAATTCGAATTAGATCAGTGAAATGCCTTATGCTAGTATCAATATTATCAGGAACCAAATTTGATTTATTGAAATAAGCAAAATAAAAAAAAGTGAGCTCAAGAAAAGAAGGGATATTAGTGTTGGCACTAAAAGAAATATTGAAGATTTTTTCAACAACAAAGAACGGCAATTGATTTTCAAGTAATAATAAATCTGTTAATATAATTTCATATAACCAAGGTCTTAAGAGAAAAGCATCATCTGGAGACCAATCATTATAATTATTGGATTTCCAGAAAAGTTCAATTATGAAAACAGAATCGACTAAGATTAATTTAAAGAGTTCCTGATCAGTGAAGTCTAGGGGTTCGGAATAACAATGACGAAATCTAGGTATGATGGATTCTATGTAGTGAATCAAGGTTTGTAGAGTTGGCTGAGTGCGTTGGAGAAATGCTTTGAGGTAAATGAGTTTGTGTCGTTCCATGTTTTGGAGGCGTAGGTGCTGGTGGTGGAAAGGACCGATGGAAATGATTTTGGGGGTGTATGCTTCGTCGTTGAGTCTGCGAGTAACTAAGGGGACTTTGTAGATGCAACACTCGTAGACGTTTAACGGTGGTTCTAAATTGTCGAGCATGGCATTGATATCAGTCACCGTGTAGTGGTGGTTCATGATTGATAGTTATATGGAGAAGAAGACTTGGCAAGAAAATGAAGAAGTTCTGACCCAATTAAAGTTTAAGTTTCAAGCATTTATACTAACTACATAGCAGTTCTTTGTGGTGTGGCTTGAAATGTTCTTAAGAAGTATCAATCAAATTCCTAACCTCTAAATGAAGGGACGAATTGCTTACCACAGGCAAAGGGGAATCAAGTTCCTAACCTCAAACTGAAGGGAGGAATTAACAGTGAAGGCATCATTATAGGAGTGATATTTCTATCTAAATATTTATTATTTTCTCCCGGTCATATAAGCAATATTAGTGGTGGATAAGTGACTTCAAGCATAAAAGGATAAGTGACTTTACGCATAAAAGGGGGTGAATTTTGTTATTTAAAATTCATGATTACTTTTAAATTTCTCTAAGTTAAACTTAAAATTGTGTTAGTAGTTTCTTAAGAGTAAATAGTAGTGGAAATTAAAACGATAAATAGCGGAAATTAAAATAATATAATTGATTTATATGGGTTTGGCCAAATGTTGGCCTAGTTCTGCCTCCAAGTGATCTTTTTGGGAGTTTGATTATAAACTTTGAGCTTTTGAACGTTAAGCCCACGAACCTTTATATATTCTGATCTTGGAATTTTTAACAGGTTTATCTGCAACCAAAGATAGCTTTTATCACAGGCTAAGCTAGCAAACCTCTTTAGAGATTTTATGACTGGTTTATCTTACGAAACAAACTCAATCTTCTCAAGAGTATCACACTCTAGAGAAAAAAACAAACATCACATTCACTTACAAAATCTTCTTCACAAGCAAAGTTTCATTCAAAAACACTATGGCAATTTTAAGTGAAATAAAGATGTTTCTAGAGAGAGAAAGAGTGAAAAGACAGAGATAAATTCAAAAAAAATGTAAAGCTCTGAAATGTGGCGTGAAATGAAAAGAAAGTGAGCCTCTTTTATATATGAGTTGGAAAAATCAGAAAAGGAAATAATCTATGGGCCGAATTGATTAGCCAATCGATTGACATAATGCTCCAATCGATTGGCCAAGCCATTTTTAATTGATTACCCTGCCCAAAAAGAGAATATTGGATATAGAGTCGTTGCAAGTCATTAAGGTGTTGTCTTAATCATTTAGTTAGTTATTTATCCATTCTCCAATCGTTAGGATGACTTCAATATTACAGAAAACCCATTTAACAACGGTTGGGAAATATATATAATCACGCGGGTCCAGGCGTTGTTATGTAAAGTGTGATTGTATATATGATACCTACAATCTTGACCCGGTAACCGTTGTAATAAAATGGAAAGCGTGCGCCCTATCACAACGGGTTTTCCAAAAGACCGTTGTGATAAAAATAATGGTCCTAGGTTCGATTCCCAGTTGTGCCATTCTGATATTTATTTTTTTCTGGACAAGGCGCAAGATATTATAACGGTTATGATATATAACTGTTGTTACATTTTTTGCAGAATTTACAAATATTATCGTGCTTTTATAATTAATCCCATTTTTAACCTGTATTATTGTTCACCATTTCACAGCAGAAAATACAACTCACATTTGTGATAAAGTTATCATAATAATATTAATTGTATCATATTCATAATATTACATAATTTTATCATATTCAATTGTATCAGAACAAACACCCTTCAATTTATCAGAACAAACAACCTACACTTTACAGATTACATAACATCACATAATTGTAACTTGGTGTTTTGGTTTCTTGTCTCTTGGTGTCTTGACTCTAAAGACCTATGATTTCAAATAATTATACTTGTTAATAAAAATTCTTAGAAACTATAACATACAATTAATATATTATAAATAAAGAATAAATTACGTACTTGTTAATTTTCCCATATGCCTTCTTCACGATCGATTCGAATAACATGCACGACATCTCCATCAACTTCATCATATGAGGTAGGAAATTGTGTTGTGAAAGAAGGTTTGGACGAAATATCAAGACTTTCATCACTAAGAGGAATTTGTTTTTCTTACAGAATGATTGACTATTTTCCCGATATGTCCGATGGGTCGGTAACATAGAAAACTTGTTTTGCTTGAGAAGCCATGATGAATGGTTCGGTCATAAAAGATGTCTTGCCAAGGTCGACCGGGGTGAATCCTAAGTCATCAATGTGTACACCATTACTATTATTGGGAACCCAATTGCATTTAAATAAAGCCACTTTGAAAATAACATAATCAATCTCCCAAATCTCATCAATGACACCATAAAACGCGGTAGTTACTAATACAGGATTCTTATCTTTCGAACTAGAGAAATACATCGATTCGACTTCAACCATAACCCCACTATTTTGCATTGTATTACGATCATCTTTTGATTTTGTATTAAAGGTATAATGACCAATGTCGTAAGCAGTCCAAGTAATGACCCAAAATTTTTGCTCGTACGACAACCATTTAAATCTCATATGCACTACAATCATTAGATACACTTTTATTAAACCAATCTATGAATCTCTTATTATGCTCTATCAACAACAACTTGTCACTCATTCGGGAATATTTTTTCCTTAAAAGTCTTTTGTGAGTATCTATGAAAGGTTGAACTTCATCTATATTATTCAATATATAGAAATGTACTTGAATAACTACATCCCGAACCATTGAATTAACATTTAGACCTGAAATACCTCTTGTGTCTGTGTCAGCATGACGAGACTTTGGAATTCCTATAGAATCTGCGTCCAAAAAATAATTTGTACAAAACTCAACAACTTCTTCTGTGATGTACCTTTCAACAATCGAAGCATCCGGTCGATGATGATTCTTCGTATATCCATTAAAGATCTTCATATATCGCTTTATTGGATACATCCACCTTAAATAAACTGGACCACAAATTCTGATTTCTCTGACTAGATGAACAAGTAAGTGAACCATAATGTCAAAAAATAATGGAGGAAAATACTGAAGGTGCGAGAAAGACACAAGAAAGGTGGGTTTGAATTGTGTTTTCACTCTTAAAAACTTTTCGCCTCTTATCGTTAAAGCACGAAGAGAACATCAGAGTTCATTGAGAGACTCTGACTTGCGAAGTAGCATTCAGACTTATCAATGTGTAAAGCATATATGACAGGGAGAGTCTGAATTTGATATGCATCATTCAGAACTTGCAGTGCGGAAGTTTATCAGAGTTAAGATGCAAGGTTCTGATTTGTTTATGTAAGGTTCTGATAATTTAGAGTAAGACATACACAATAAATCAAAGCATAAGCAAGAGTAAAGAACACACGATATATCCTGGTTCACTTGAGCCATTCCCAAGCTAGTCCAGTCCACCCTCCTCAGGTGATTTCGCCTTGAACACAAGGACTTAATCCACTATAACCAAATTCGATTACGGATGCACGTGCAACAGCTGGTGACTAACAACCTGCACAACCGCAGCTGTGACTAACACACAATGAACCATTCAGGGATTCAACTTAATGAATATAACGAACATTGACCTGCAGGTTCCAATCTCGGAAGATCTACTGCTAGGATTTCACAGCTAAACGTTCAGGGATTCGTCGCAACGAATATAACATTTACTGGCCCTATTTCAGGATTTACCACAATGACACCAAGCCATTGTCTTCTTGAGTCTCCGGTCACACTGACCACTCAAGGAATCCTAATTCACATAGAATTAGTTAAACTGGAGATTACAAAGATGCTTCTTAACAAGTAGATAAATCCTAAGTTTAAGTACATAAGAACACACAAGTGTTCAAGCAAGTTTTGAGCAACAACTCCTTGCTTTCTTCAGATACTACAAAGATGTATGTTGATTTGACAGTTGATGACATCTTGTAGATCTTCTTATTCTTCGTCGTCTTCTTTGTTGAGCAAGTTTTGAGCAACAACTCCTTGCTTCAAATTTTCAATGTAGCTCAGATGAGAAGGTGGTTGATGACTTGACTGATTTGCAATGTTGTCTTCTTCATCAACAACTTCTGTTTTCTTTTGAATGTTATTGTGTTGAATGATGTTCTTTGAGCTTCAACAACAATGGTCGTGTGTAAATGGTGATAGCTTTGAATGTTTAAATTAACAACAATAACTGATTGTTGCGACAATCATCACATAAACATCTTCAGAAGCGCATACTCCTTTCCTTTAAATAGCCAAGTAAAATATAGCCATTGGAGAGCTTTTGGCCGTTTGAAAAGAGTCGTTATGCAATGATTAAAGTTGTACTGACATATCTTCTTTATACCGTAGAAGTGATGAGATTGGTCTTTTAGAACGGTGTACAGTCATTGCTAACGGTAACATTTGTCTTTAAATCTTCAGAGGCTTCTGATGGTAATTAATTGAAGCATGAGTAGAGACTTTCAAACTGGGTCTTCAGATCTATCAAGTCTTCCGTCTTCAGAGCTTGTCCATTAGGAATCTGTCTTCAGAACTTCAGCACTTGTCTTGAAACCCGTTATCTTCACTTGCTTCAAGTCTTCAGAATCTTCAGAACTTGTCCATTAGAAAAAATATCTTCAGAGTCTTCAGCACTTGACCTTTAGAACCATAATCTTCAGAACACATAATTCTTCAGAATATTTCTGCACTTGGTCTTCTGAGCCTTCAGCCTTCAGAACTTCAAGTCATTGGAATCTTCAGTACTTCGGTTCTCTATAACATTATCTCTTTAGAAGCTTCGCTATCTTCAGAATCATAACCACTCTCAGAGAGCATCCACAAGAGCATTGCAACAGCAATATCGGCATCCTTGGATCTGACTGGCCATGATCAGATACATAAGCATACTTGCTTCTTGCGACTTGTGTCACACATAGTAACTTCACATATAATCATTTACGCACATCTGGCTGGTGCTTGTTGGATCTGATATCTTCTATGGTTATGATCTGCACACAACACATGTTAGAACATAAAATGGTTCTTTCACAAATACCATTGTTATCATCAAAACATAGAGACGGCTTGTAGAGATAACTCTTGGTCTAACAATCTCCCCCTTTTTGATGATGACGAAACCATGTATTTTGATTGAACATTTTATACAAGGTAATCACCAAAACTAAACATATTTAGAGTTCGGAACAACAGCTCCCCCTGAATGTGTTATTCCCAAAATTTTATCTGTGATCGTCTAGAATCTCATATAATCCAAAGACTCACAAAATAACAATTTGAGTTGCCAGAACATAGAATGGAAAAGGAATACTTCTCTATCTTGTCTTACGGAGACAAAAGTCTTCAGCATCTGGACTAGTTCATTAGAACCTCAGTCTTCAGATCTTTAGAACTTAGTTCCTTTGGTCATCGTATCAGAGCTCATAATCTTCAGAGTCATCTGAAGAATTTTCTACTTTTCAGCAGAATCATTTTAGCACAGAGACAGAACAGTCCTCATCTAATAACTTAGTCACGCTATTTATCAGAAACAGACACTGTCTTAAGAAACTCCCCCTAAGTTTCAGACTTGATGAAGATTATAGATTTTAACATTTGAATCTTCTAGGTAGTGTCCCCTTAGTTTCCATAAGTCATATATTTGGATCTTTAGAATCATAATTCAGATATATTAATTTTAAATCACCAATAAGATCATGACTTTTCAGAGTTTGACTTTGAACACAGGCCTTCATCTCAGAACCTTGTTACTGTCACAACTCATAAGTTCATCAAAGCTTGATTCTTGATCTGATACCAATAGAAGGATAATTTAGTGATCAATCAACGCTTGATTCTAAATCTGATACCAATGTTAATCAAGATTCTTAGTCTGATACCAATTGAAAGGTATCTACGTAGTATGCTGAAATTAATACCAATGAAGGTATTGAAAACATTTCACAGCTTAGCTCTGATTGATATCACTACAGACTGAGTCTGATACCAATCTTTATATATTGAGTCTGATTACCAAGTGTAGATTTAGTCTGATACCAAATCATTTTCTTCTCAATTGGATTCTTGGTGAAAATCAGAACTTCTTCTTCTTGGATCTTCAATCCAGTTTTTCAGACAGTCTTCGACTTCTGATTTGCATGGTTCTTCTGAAGAGTATCTTGAGATGTAGACTTTTGTCTTGACTGCTTTCAGAGCATTCCTTCTTCTGATTCTTTTGTTCTGAATATCATACTCTCAGACAGCTTACAGCTTCTGAACCAATTGAACTGAAAGTTCTCAACTTCTGAACAGTGCTGGGTAAATCTGATTCTGAACACATCTTCACGAAGTGTACAACTTCGATCATATGAACAAACATTTCATAAGAACTTTAACAGAGTTCTTTCTTTTTGACCTGTTCTAAGAATGCCTAGTGAACTTGTTCAGAGTTCCTTGGATAAACATCAAACAAACGTTAGTGGTAAATGCATTATCAAAGATTTACTTGTTTGAGTTTTGCATTCTATCAAATCAAAATCATATTTCTATTTCTCCCCCCTTTTTGACATCATCAAAAAGTTTAGAGTGTTTGATTATTAAGCATTTTAGCAAAGTAAACATTTCTGAGTTTTAAGAATGATTTTCATGTAATTCTTAAAGTAAAGCCTATGCAAAGGAAATTTCCTTCATAATCAATAGGAGAATACATAATGCAAGCAACAAAACAGAGAGCAAAATGATAATGAACAAGTTTAGTGATAATAACATCTTTAGAGATCAAACTTAAGCATTTTTATTGATTAATTGATTTGGAACCATACAGGGAGCAGAGAATGAGATAGAACATCAACACATAACAACACAAAATGATAATTATATCTATCCAACAAAACGTAACAACGACTAAAAAGACATCAAGGTTTAAAATTTAATCATCAAAATTTTCAACATTGTCCACTCTTTCACATTCGGCCGGTGAAGGTCCTGGTCCAAGCCCGCTTATCATTCCCCATGCCTTTTCTTTCGGTATTATTTCAGATAATATCCTTCCAAAAGGAATGTACGAGTGCATCTGATTTCTTGAGACTTTGATAGAATGTCTCATGTGGTTAAACATGGTTTTGGGAAGGTCTATCGTAACGTGATACGTTAGGAGGAAGACAAAATTTTTGTCATCATGCGTCATAGTGCCTCTAGCAGTTGCACGAGGATGAAGGTTGGTTAAAGAGAATTTGAACCAGGTTTTGGGAGAAAAAAGAAGCTTCTCGGGGTTATTCGGTTCATAAGGAACTGAATCTTCAAACAGAATCTTGCACCTCTCCACCATGATTAAATCAGATTGATAGTCATCAATCGTGACTCCAGAGGAGACACATCTAGTGATTTTCTCTATCGAGGAGACAGAGATAGCGATGGGGTGAAAATGAACTTCAGACCATATAGTGTTTCCGTCATTACTGACTCTAGCAAAATTCCAAAATTCCTTAACAAGGCCTGGAAAGATGGGACCATTCAATAGAGAGTAATAACAATGCCAAGACTGAGCTTGCATGCTCCTAATTATTTCCAAACCATCATCTCTGAGGCGAGATAGGTTAGGTCTTTTCTCAAAAATAACTTCTAAATTTTCTTTTCTTCCTAAAAAGGTTGGGCCATTTCTCTGAGAGGTCATCATCTTTGTTATAGTTTTTGAGGATGAAATAAGGTGAAAGAAAACCCTACTATTTATAAGTGAGTGAGAGTGAAGAGTGATAACTGAATTGGTACCAAAATTTGTGTTTACTATTTCCTAGGTAAGTCATGATTGCCTAGGGTAAACTAAAGGGTGTAAACGTATGGGAAAAGAAAATGGAGCAGTTACCTAATTTGATGAGAAGATATTAATTGGTTATGAGTAATAACTACTCTTCTGTGAGTGGAAAATGTGGCTGATGCATTTTAATGATGGCGGTTTCTTGAGCCGTCCAAAAGTCTTTCATGTGTCTTTCAAAAGATATGTGTATATGAGATTTAAATAAAATTTATTTTTTTTAATGCATGTCAGATTTTGATTTGTTTAATTTCAATTTTGAGTAGTGATGAGCGTGAGAAAGACGTGTTATTATGAACTATCTAATAGAAAAGGAAGATATTTCATTAATTAAGACGGTTCGCAGACACAATTTTAGCAATTTTTAGACTTAGATAATTTAAGGACAAACTGACACGATTACAACAACTTAGAACAAAAACGATTTAAACTACCACATAACATGCACATAGCAGACATAGATATGTCTAGTTTTTCTAGTTACTAAAGATTTCACATTTAGTCTTCAACAAGCAGTTATCTGGAAGGCTTTCAGGACCATCTTCTGCAATTTTCTCTTTGATCATATTCACAATTCCTTCTCTGAAGAAAATCTCAGACAAAACTCTTCCATAAGGAATATAAGACTTTGTGAGGTTTCTGGACACATAGATGGATTTCCAGAGACAGTTGAAGATAGTGTGTGGTAGGTTTATCTGAAAGTCATTCATCAGTAAATGAATGAATTGATGGTCATGAAATCTTAGTATATCATGGCATTCTCCTCTGGGAAGGAAATTTGACAAAACTAGTTTGTACCAGGCTTTGGAAATAGGTAGGATATTTTCAGGATTGGATGGTTCATATCCGGATAAAAGGTTATGAAGGAAGGCAAATCTTCTAGCAATAAAGAACTTATTTAGGTCACAGTCAACAGAGATTCCCACATTTTCACATCCAGTTGCTAGAGTGACTGAGAAGGGAGTGATTGTGATGGGGACTTCAAGAACAAAGGAGGTGATATGTATAGTTTCAAGATCAAGGAAAGCATGCTTCCAAAAGTCTTTCACTAGATTTACGTAAATGGGTTTTTCTAACATAGTGGAGTATCTAGTCCATTGTTGAGTATAAAACACATCAGCTAGACTGCTAGCAATGTTACTTGAAAGAGGAGGAACATTTATTATAAATTCTTTTTCAGGAATGATTTCAAGAAGGTCCTGGTCCCCAAGAAAGGTTAGTGGAGGCATGATGGAGATGAACAACAGAATTTTGACACTTAAGGTTTTATGATAGACAGATTTGAGTATGAAATAGTTTGATAGGAAGAAGTGATTTATATACATATAACTGGGTAAGATGAGTTGTGCCTAGCCTAGGGATGACGTAGATCAAGTACATATCACTTGACTGGAGCTTTGATTTAATGACGTGAACAGTCTTTATATATGGAGAGATATTATTTGGATTATGGATAAGATTTTGGAAGTGTTATCACGGCAAAAACTGTCATAAGAATGGAGTTAATTATGTCATACGGAAAATCTTTAGTATGTTTTCAATAGGACTTAAGTTCTCACGGATATATCATGATTACTCAAGATATGCAATTTTGACAGATGTTATAATGAGTGAACATATTGTCTAGAGATTTGATCAAAAGATTTTTCTTGGAAAAAGAGAATATCATTAATGTTTTTACTTACCAATCAATTTTCAGTTTGAATTTTTAGTAACATTTAATCAGTTATTGATGAGAAGAGTCATACCTTAGAGAGTCTGAGATCTTTTATCGCAAAGCTTCATGTGAGTACTTTCCATTTTGGCTCTGAGCTTCTGATCATCAACTTTTAGCTTTTGCTTCCTTCAGAGTGATCTGACGTTGTAATTTATTGCTGAAAAGCATCGTTGTTTTCTGAACTTGGATCTCTTAGTCTGAGAACTAGAATTAGTCTTCTCTTCAGATAACCACTACGTTCTATTGTTTAGGAGTATTCATCTGATTTTTGAAGGGAATCCTCAGAGTGTGGAGGTACTGATTATCAAAGGGTCACTAATTCTTTAGCTTAAACATAAACTTCTGAAAAGTTATGTACTATAGAGAATTAGTTAGTATCTCAAAACACCTTATGAGTTTATTTCTTTGAACAAATGCGAAGCCTGTTCAGAACCAAGTATCATCAAACATGTGTGGAACATATGACAAAGTTTGCATGACAATCTTGTTCTTGCAATGCTGATCTAACTTGTTTAGATTTAGTCCATCAAAGGATTTACATCATATCTGCTTCTGAAAATAATGCCAGTCGATTTCTTCATTCTGAACAACATTAGTGACTTAAATCCTTTTTGGCTTCGAGTAGATGACGTCTGTTGTTGCATCTAGTCAAGCTATTTCCGATTCCAAGATTTATGAAATTCTGAGAGAAATATCAGATAACATTATGACAAATTACAGTTGGTTCAACTGAGATAGAATCTCAAGTAAACAGAACTTAATTGTCTATGTTATTATAACCAATGCGTCGGAATCATCCTGAATCAGATTCCTGAAGGGTTACCAGATTTCCACTTTCTGAAAATTCTTCAGTTTTCTGGCTTCTTCTGCAGTCTTCGTTCTGAAGTTCAAAACCATAAAACAACAATCTTTCTTCTTTACATGAAGAAGTTCTTAATGAGTTTCAAACGAGAAAGTCAATGGTGAACCTAATCCGTTTCTTGAAAACATCCCAAAAACGCATAAAGAAATAATCTTCAGCAAACAAGATTTCTTGTTTTCTGATGATTCAACCTTGAGCAAATACGTGGTTTATCCACACGTATCTTCTAGGATAAGCATTCAATATATACTACTTCTTATTTGATGAGTCTATCTTGTGAGTTGATTCTTGAATCTTCATCAAGGCTTAAGTGAGGAAGATTCAGTGGTTGACAACTGCAAAAGCTTCCAGAATCAGTGACTTGCTCAAGTAATCAATTGATTACAATTTTGTACACAATCATCTTCTGAGCTGTTACAGAAATTGTAAGTGGATTGAAATCTCACCCAGATTATTTCTACACACCATATCTGGATCTTTTTCTGACACTGTTAAGTGTTTGATATCCATCAATAATAGAACCGGAGCTCTAATACCAATTGAAGGTGAGAGAAAGACACAAGAAATGGGGGGTTTGAATTGTGTTTTCACTCTTAAAAACTTTTCGCCTCTTATCGTTAAAGCACGAAGAGAACATCAGAGTTCATTGAGAGACTCTGACTTGCGAAGTAGCATTCAGACTTATCAATGCCTAAAGCATATATGACAGGGAGAGTCTGAATTGGATATGCATCATTCAGAACTTGCAGTGCGGAAGCTTATCAGAGTTAAGATGCAAGGTTCTGATTTGTTTATGTAAGGTTCTGATAATTTAGAGTAAGACATAAACAATAAATAAAAGCATAAGCAAGAGTAAAGAAAACACGATATATCCTGGTTCACTTGAGCCATTCCCAAGCTAGTCTAGTCCACCCTCCTCAGGTGATTTCTCCTTGAACACAAGGACTTAATCCACTATAACCAAATCTGATTACAGATGCACGGGCAACAGCTGGTGACTAACAACCTGCACAACTGCAGCTGTGACTAACTCACAATGAACCGTTCAGGGATTCAACTTAATGAATATAACGAACATTGACCTGCAGGTTCCAAATCGCAAGATCTACTGCTAGGATTTCACAACTAAACGTTCAGGGATTCGTCGCAACGAATATAACGTTTACTGGCCCTATTTCAGGATTTACCACAATGACACCAAGCCATTGTCTTCTTGAGTGTTCGGTCACAGTGACCACTCAAGGTATCCTAATTCACATAGAATTAGTTAAACTGGAGATTACAAAGATGCTTCTTAACAAGCAGATAACTCTTAAGTTTAAGTACATAAGAACACACAAGTGTTCAAGCAAGTTTTGAGCAACAACTCCTTGCTTTCTTCAGATACTACAAAGATGTATGTTGATTTGACAGTTGATGACATCTTGTAGATCTTCTTCTTCTTCATCGTCTTCTTTGTTGAGCAAGCTTTGAGCAACAACTCCTTGCTTCAGATCTTCAATGTAGCTCAGACGAGAAGGTGGTTGATGACTTGACTGATTTGCAATGTTGTCTTTTTCATCAACAACTTCTTCTTTTTTTTTCATTGTTGTTGTGTTGAATGATGTTCTTTGAGCTTCAACAACAATGGTCGTGTGTAAATGGTGATAGCTTTGAATGTTTAGATTAACAACGATAACTGATCGTTGCGACTATCATCACATCGACATCTTCAGAAGCGCATACTCATTTCCTTAAAATAGCCAAGTAAAATATAGCTGTTGGAGAGCTTTTGGCTATTTGAAAAGAGTCATTATGCAATGATTAAAGTTGTACTGTCATATCTTCTTTTTACTGTAGAAGTGATGGGATTGGTCTTTTAGAACGGTGTATAGTCATTGCTAACGGTAACATTTGTCTTCAAATCTTCAGAGGCTTCTGATGGTAATTAATTGAAGCATGAGTAGAGACTTTATAACTGGGTCTTCAGATCTATCAAGTCTTCCGTCTTCAGAGCTTGTCCATTAGGAATCTGTCTTCAGAACTTCAGAACTTGTCTTGAAACCCGTTATCTTCACTTGCTTCAAGTCTTTAGAATCTTCAGAACTTTTCCATTAGGAATCTGTCTTTAGAGTCTTCAGCACTTGACCTTTGGAACCATAATCTTCAGAACACATAAGTCTTCAGAATCTTTCTGCACTTGGTATTCAGAGCCTTCAGCCTTCAAAACTTCAAGTCATTGGAATCTTCAGCACTTCGGTTCTCTATAACATTATCTCTTCAGAAGCTTCGCTATCTTCAGAATCATAACCACTCTCAGAGAGCATCCACAAGAGCATTGCAACAACAATATCGGTATCCTTGGATCTGACTGATCATGATCAGATACATAAGCATACTTGCTTCTTGCGACTTGTGTCTCACATAGTAACTTCGCATATAATTATTTACGCACATCTGGCTGGTGCTTGTTGGATATGATATCTTCTATAATTATGATCTGCACACAACACACGTTAGAACATAAAATGGTTCTTTCACAAATACCATTGTTATCATCAAAACATAGAGACGGCTTGTAGAGACAACTCTTGCTCTAACAAATACATCTCCAATTGACACAAGATTATGGCAGCCTCATCTTCTAATTCATCTAATTTTTTGAAATCAAGAACTTTATTACATATGGCATTGAAGAATAAGCACAATTTCGTTATAGTTACTCTCACATTTTTTGGTAGGATCACACGGATAGCCAGTAGTAGAAGTTGTTGCATCAATACATGACAATCATGAGATTTTAAACTAATTAACTTGAGATCTTTCATTGATAGAAGTTTCTTGATGTTTGATGAGTAACCTTGCGAAACTTTAATACCTTGCAAACACTCGTAGAAAATTTTCTTTTCCTTTTTAGATAGAGTGTGACATGCTGGAGGCAGATAAGTTCTATTTCCTTTCTCTATTGGAGCCATCTTTTTTCGTATACCCATCTTCTCCATATCAAGACGGGAAGTCTTACTATCTTTAGTCTT
This sequence comes from Lathyrus tuberosus, assembly GCA_022829125.1. NCBI lineage: Eukaryota > Viridiplantae > Streptophyta > Magnoliopsida > Fabales > Fabaceae > Lathyrus > Lathyrus tuberosus. The sequence continues at coordinate 6,468,995 of JALAZF010000082.1, read as the reverse complement.
GCCTGGAATATTTATAAGTGTGTCAATCAAACTATCACACACATTTTTCTCCACATGCATCACATCAAGACAATGTCTAACATCAAGAGTTGACCAATATGGAAGATAAAAGAAGATGGACCTCCTTTTCCATGTATTTTTCGCATCTGCCCCTTTTCTTTTTTTCTCTTCCCAAAGACAACATTAATGTGTTCCTTCCGTTGATAAACTTCATCCCCGGTTAAAGGTTCGGGAGCCTCATCAAACTATTTCTCTCCATTAAAAGCCTTCTGTAATCTACGATAAGGATGACCGGGTTTTAGAAATTTTCGATGCCCAAGGTAAACGGTATTTTTTCCAAACTCAAGTTGGTGATAACAAGTATCATCTTCACATATAGTACATGCTCTATGTCCTTTGACACTATATCCAGCCAGGTTACCGTAAGCAGGAAAGTCGTTAATTGTCTAAAATAATATTGCACGCATCACTACAACAAAACGCTTAAACAACAATGCCTTGGTCACCACGGTTCTTCCCTACACCGTAGTGACATCTCTAATCTAAAGCGCTCTCATTTTATTTTTGTTTTTTTATTAAAATTTATTTGTATATAACAATGGTTGAAGAACCAACCGTGATGATACCATAAAGCTTTCATGGGTTCGAACCTTAGTTCTCTCATATATATTATTCCTTTAATGTTAAGGCGCGCCATTCATTTTTTATTTATTTATAAAGAAAAAACTTAAAGGGTTATGAATATGGTTGTTGAGTTCCACCGTCGTGATATTTTTTTTTATTTAAAATTTTTAATTGTAAATTGAACTCTGGTGCTTCTTTATTAAACCCTAAACCCTAACATTCAATACTCTGAAACAATACACCATTTCAACCAAAACACCATCGTTCTTCAGTATCTTTTCTTCAGTATCCTGTCATTTTCGTCATCATCACCAAGGAGGTTGACAAGACCATTACGATCGTGACGTCGAGAAGGAAGAGTACACCGTCGAGAAGGAAGACAACAACAACACCTTCGTTGCTTTAAGGAAGAAAGAAAACACAAACACCAACACCAACATCATTTACTTAGTCATCACGTTTAGGGTAAGTAAAATATTTTCGCCATGCATCTACAGTAAGCTTCATTTGCCATTGTTGTTGTTGTTGTTATTTATGTTGTGGTTGTTGTTTATGTTCTTGTTGTTCATGTTGTTGTTGTTGTTTTTGAACATAGATGTCAACCTTGTCGAGTTCAACATCTGATACTAGCGAAGAAACTCAAATATATGTGAGTTGTGCGGATAAAAATCAAACAAATGACACTCTATTGAAAAGATCACAAAGAGGTGTCACAATGATGCCCCAATTCACATCAGTCTGTAACTTATTAGGTGAAAAAATTCCGATCGAGTTTGATTCGTTCTACAGAGTAGTGGATTTTGAACATTACTCTAATTTTAAGAGTTATGTTGCTTTCCTTACACGTAGCAAAGTGAGTATACTGATAGATGATTGGAAACAAGTGGATGATAAAGTCAAAGAAAGCATATGGACAAATGTTAATGTATTACATACTATAATTTTCATATATTCGATATCACTACCTATAATTTCTAATACAGACATATATATTGATTTAAATGTATGTAGTTGAATTTTGAGTTAACCGATGACTCAAAGTTGAAAAAAAGTGGATATCTTATGCTAGTACTCGTTGGAGGGGATTTAAGTCCCAGCTCACGGCTGACTACATTAGGAAGCCTGAGAGAGGTCTTGCTCGTCCATGGATTCGATATAGTTTTATATCGAAGAAGAAATGAGACAAGTTTGCGAAGATAGGTCGTTCTGAGGAATTCAAGGTTAGTACTAGTCTTGTGTAACCTTTGATGTTATGCTAATGAGTTATAGATGCTAATCATTATTTTTTTTACTATGTTAATAACAGGTTAAAAGCGACGTAGGAATCCAAAACAAGGCGAAGAACATGTACCCCCATAGATTGTCTCGTGGGGGTTATAGGAAACTTGAGAAAAGAATCATGCTCAAAAAACAAACACAAACAGGAGATGATCGCATCTCATCTCCACCTTCAAGACATGAGAAATGGAAGATGGCTAGATTAAGACCCAATGGAGAGTACACCTCTAAGGCGTCAAGAGTAGTTGCAGAGAAAATTGTAAGTATGATTTATTTTGCTTATGTTATTTTGTTATTTAAATGTGTTGGTAACAAATATGTAAGTTGCTCATGCTGTGTAGGATAAGTTGGTTGTGGCGGCCCGTGAAGGCACATTTGTTCCAGAACCATGACATGACATATTATTAGAAGCTATTGGAACAGATGAGCATGGTGGGCGTGTCTGTGGTGTTGGAGACGATGTCGGCTTGAGGACATTCTTTGGGTCTCAAATAAAAAGTACCGAAAGCCCGAAATTTATTGCACAAAGACAAAAAATTGAAAATGTTGAGAAGCAATTGGAAGAACAACGGAGGATGTTAGAAGAGGATAAGGAAAAAGGGAGAAATATATGGAAAGGTTTCAAGAGTTGTATTTGGTATGTGATTTACTTGAGATGTTAGTGTTTTATTGGAAATGTATGATATATATTGTGCTTATTTTTGTTTTGTGTTCTAATTGAATATTATGATGTAGAGGTTAAGTGAAAACCTCAAACAACGTACAAATGAAGATCATAGTTATGTTGATGGTGATGATGATGATGATCAAACTCCAAGTAGAAGTGTTGTACGTCGTGCTTCTATCAAAGAAAGTAATTGATCGGCCCCTCCCACCCCTCCAGATAACCGCAATGACATAATGGACCCTAACTCAAGTGAAATCACCACGTTATACTTGAGTGTTGTAGTGATAAATGATACACAACCTCTCTCGCTAGAACATTGTCCATGTTTGGAGTTATTCTATACATTTTTTAGGATGTAGAGGATTTTCTCGATGGGTATAAGTGGCTGGACATAGGGATATTGCAAGTGTGGTGCACGTAAGTATATAGTTGAATGTACATGTCATTATACAACATTATCATTTTTTGTATTTCCTCCCTTAATTTATTCATTTTCTTTAAACATTTAGGTGCATTCAGCGCGTTTGTATAGAGTTGAATAAATCAAGTCTTTATGAAATCTTGGATCCGCTCTTTATTCGATGGGCATTTAATCAACCAAGAGACATTCTAGATTACTTGAAAAAATGGTTAAATGAGGGAGGAAAAGAATGTTACTTAGAACCATTTCTCTGTTCGTAAGTATTTTTGTAATTGATGTTTATGTATTCTTAGCTCCATTTCTCTGTTCGTAAGTATTTTTGTAATTGATGTTTATGTATTCTATATTTAGTTTTGTATTATCAAATACTAATAATATATATGCTCGTGTTTATCCATTGGTCATTGGCAATTGATCACCATATCATTTAGGACGAATACGGTAACTGTATTGTGTTTCTTGCATGATCCACTCGAAAAGAAAATGAAAGAGATTATTAATTCGTAAGTGTGTACATGTTTAATTCATTTTATTTGACATTGTAATTAGTTTATCATGTACTCCCTCCATCCCACAATGAGTGATCCAGTTGACTTTTCGCATAGATTAAGAAAAAAGGAATAATTGAAGGAGAGAGAATGATATTTTTACTAAAGTACCCTTATGATGTATTGGGAATGATGAAAGTAATATTAATTAGAGGGTAAAATAGGAAAAGTTGCATTGAAAATTGAAATGGGTCATATATTTCGGGATACCATTTTATTCCAAATGGGTCACTCATTGTGGGACGGAGGGAGTAATATGTAAAATTCATTTTCAATGTACAGTGTTGTGGAGCAAGTGAATATGATGAACAATGTTAGAAGAAAGCCCTTATGGATCTTTCCTGAAGTAAGTGGCCCGATTACCTGTTTCTTTCATTTACATTCATGTGTGGTTATATTCATGTAATTTTGCTTAAATTTGTAGACGAGGAGACAACCCGGGACTTACGAGTGTGGATATTATGTCATGAAACACGTGTTAAACATTGCCCTTGCAGGCATTGTTGATTAATGGGATAAGGTATATATGTCATAAAATGTTAGCATATATTAATATACAAGTTGTTGATTCATGCATGATGTTCAATTTTTTGCTCTTTCTTATGTAGATGTTTAACAACAAAACCCCATTACCCGTCGAGGACTTTGTAGATCTTCGTAAACGTTGGGTGTATATCCACAATGTGCTTAAGGGTCTTGTTGATTGATCTATTGCTAATGACTTAGTTTATGTATTGATGATGTGAATATATTGTACAGTTTGATGTAAACATATTGTACAGTTTAATATAAATTGTAATTTTGCCTTTTGATCCACAATGTTAGCTGTTTTTATGCTCTTTATGATCTATTGAGATGTGCTCTTTATGCATGGTTAACAAAATTATATGGTTATAATAGGTGCAAGATAAAAATAGGGAAGAATTTGAAAAACAAACAAACTTCATATTTAAAACAGACGAAGTTTTGACAACGGTTATAAAACCTAACCATGGTTATATATTGAACACTAACCAGAATAATATAAAATACAATAGTTCTATCACAACAGTAGGTTTAACCAACAGTTAAGATATGGCGCGCGCTTTCTATAATACAACAACGGTTCCAGGACCGTGATTGTAAGTGTCGTATATACAACGACACTCTACATAACAACGCCTGGTCCTGCGTAGTTATATATCTTTCCCAACCTTTATTAAATGCCTTCATCCCACAAGAGTTGTAAATCATCAATTAATGGACTTAGATAAACATCTATGTTGTTACCAGGTTGTCGTGGTCCAGAAACCATCATACTTAATAATATGTACTTGCGCTTCATGCACAACCAAGGAGATAGGTTGTAAATAGTGAGAAGAACAGGCCACGAAGTATGATTAGTACTCAGATTACCAAAGGGGATCATTTCATCGGTGGCAAGCCTAAGCCTAAGGTTTCTTGGCTCAACTCCAAAATCCGGATACAACGAATCAATTTTTTTCCATTGTAACGAATCAACTACACGGCGAATGTTTCCATCACGAGTCATTTCATCTACATGCCATCTAAGATTCTTTGCGTCATTGGAATTAGCAAAAAGTCTCTTAAATTGTGAAATTATTGGCAAGTACCATAACACTTTAGAAGGAGGATGCTTCCTACTATCATTGTCATAGTCATTGTCATCACCATTGTTGGCCTTCAGCTTGTCACGCGACACACCACATTTTAGACATTGATACAAGTCTTCATACTCTTTCCGATATAATATGCAATCATTAGAGCAAGCATGTATTTTGATATACTCCAGACCCATTGAACACAGTATCTTCTTGGCCTCATAGCAACTATTCGACAATTTGTTATCTTTTGGTAATATTTGTTTTAACAATTCAAGTAATTCCGTGAAACTTTTATCCGACCATCCATTTTTTTCCTTCAGATTAAACAACTTTAACACTGCCGACAATCGTGTAAAATCTGGGCATCCCTTATATAAAAAGGGTATCTTTATCACTACATAAAGTATCATAAATATGAGCATTCTTAAAAGAAGATTCCCCAATATCAGGGAACATATCCTCTGGTAGATCTTCCATATATTCATCTTCATCTACTCTTTGACTTTGTGACGCCCGACCTTCCTTGTTATCCACCTCTTCATGTCACATCCATATTATATAATTTTGACATATACCATCACAACAAAGGTGATGGAATATTTCTTTCTTTATACCCTTTTTAATATTCGTGCAAACAACACAAGGACAATAAAAGATACCATTATTGTCGGGAAGATGTTTATCAGCGTATTCAAGGAATTCAAGAACTCCGTTCTCATAAACTGGACCATATCTACCGGCTTTCATCCAACTACGATCCATAACAACTTCTGAAATTTATACACGTTTAATAATGTGAATGACACACCAAAACCTAATCCAAAAGCTTAAGCATATGCATATGCAAAAACTAAACCTAAAGCATATAAAACATGTACTCTCATACTTACTTGAGCATATACAACATAAACAAAGAAAAAAGGTATGATGATGTTGAAGAATACCGTACTTCGAAGCTAAAGAATCTTATGCACGTAAGAAATGAAGATGTTGAAGAGTACCGTATTTCAAAACTGAAGAATCAAATGAACGAAGAGGGTGAATATTTGAGCATATATAACATAAACCAAGAAAAAAGAAATGAAGATGCTGAAGAGTACCGTACTTCGAAGCTGAAGAATCAAATTAACGAAGAGGGTGAAGATTTGAGCTCCAAATGAATGGATACGAAGAGGGTAAATATTACACCACCGCTGTCATCTCTGGCTCGCTTGTTCGCCTAGGGTGTCTTATGAAAGAAATACACAATAAATTTTGTTTTGATTTATCAGAAAACCCTTTAATCGCGGTTGGACAACCCAACTGTAGTAGAATTGTAAGTCCTCTAACAACGGTTGGTTTACTTCACCGTTGTAAAATCATTTACAATTTATTTTTTAAATAATGGATTTAAGTGACACACGCTTAATGTACTCTAAAAAAAGGAAAAAAATGTAGTTGATGAGAATCGAAGCTTGCTACACATCATTTATTACTACGGTGTTTTAAGACAACCGTCATTAAATTACTATTTATAAATCCAGCTACTCACTAGGTGCGAAAATTTTAACCTATTACAACGGTGTATATGAATCCGTTGTAAACCTGACGTTGTTGCTTGCGAAGTTTTTGTTTGATTGAAACATTGATATTTTAATTAATAATAAAGAAAGATAATTATTGTAATATTTTAATTAAAAATAATGGCAATTTTAAAAATTAAATAAAAAATAAAAAAATCGTATTTGGCATGTTCACTTGCTTTCAAATATATCCATTTCTTTTAGATTAAGTTAAATTCAAATATTATCACTTAACTTTAAGTAAAACAATAACTTGAAAAATAGATTTATAAAAAATAACATATAAGCAAAAAGAGGCTATATTTTAATAATTAAATAGAAAATTTTATAAAATGAGTGTATTAATTGTATTTGATATTTAAAATCTTAAGAATATTTTACTAGAGATTGGAAATGTAATTATTAAATTTTCTTGATACTTTGGTATTAATTTTTATTATTTTATTTGATTTTTATTTTTCATCATAAAGAGAGCTAAACTTATTTTGAAAATTAACCTATTTTTCTAAAGTTTAATACTGAATTATCAAATTAAATTCTCACAAAAATATTTAGAAATTAATCAATAAAAAAATATTTTCATTCTCACTTTTTAAATAATTTGCTATTATCTAATAAATGTTGGACTATCACTCATTTGCCCTTAATACCGAATTATCATTATAGGAAAAGCATAACATTTAAAAAAAACGATGTCCACTACCATCCTCTCATTATAAATAGTCTTTATTCACCACAAAACGGATACCTTATTCTTTAATTTGAACATTTTTAAGATAAGAAAAAATTGTGTATAAATTCCATAATTCAGTATGTTATAATCAATTACTAAATTTATAATCAAGTGCTTTCACATTTTATTACTCATTTTGAAGTTGTTAAGGACAAATCAGTTGAATCTAAATAAAATAGAATTAACTAGGGTTATGATTTGTACTAGGAAGCTTCTTGAGCAAGAACTTTGTGAGAGACACACCAGATACTCACCGAAAACCTTAAGGTGATAGGTGTGTGAGTTCTTTCACTTATAAATATTTAAATCACCACATTCCTATACTAATATAGTACTATTATCCACAATACTCACATTTGTTAATACTTAACAATACATCAGACAACATAACCAAACCAGCAAAACAACATACTAATACGAATAACAATAATTATGAATTCAATAATGACTGAACTTACTTGGACTCATTCTATTGTTTAACTTGCAAGACAGAACAAACTGATTGAAGTACAATGAGAATCAATAGTAAAATTCCAGCAATGGAAGCAGCAGTTTTCTAAGGATTGCTACAATAATCGCGTCAGAGAGTAGCCTTCAATTTATGCAAAGGATCACGACAAAAACCATCCAATTCTTCATAAAGACCATATAAATGAGAACTGAATGTCGAATGTGTAACATTTTCCGAAAGACTATTAACAAAGTTAGCCACATAATCACTATCCCCGAGCCAATTAACCAATATCCTCTTCTGAACAAGTATATCCACATCCCTTCCAGTATTAATAAAAAGATCCAAAACAACAATCTAATCAGTAATGTAAGACTCATCAGGGTAATGACATAGCTCCAAAGCAACCATATTCCGAAACAAAATCTCAGTCCTATCATCGACTGTTAATTGAGGAATTTCAAAAACTCCACCCGAAAACCTCAAGTCAAGTAAACAGTTACTATTAATGTTCACTTTAAACCTAACACCTGCTTCAAACAACTCAGTTACACTGGGAAGATGTTTCACCAGTCCAGTATTTCTAGGCGGCCGTCTTTCCAATGGATGTTGCAAGTGGAAAATTCTAATAAGATCAGTGAAATGCCTTATGCTAATATCATCCTTAACAGAAACCAAGTTTGACTTAATTTAATAAGCAAACTAATCAAAAGTGAGATCAAGAAAAGAAAGGATATTAGTCTTAGCACTAGGATGTGTTGAGTTAAAAGTAGTAAAAGAAATATTGAAGATTTTTTCAAGAATGAAAAAGGGTAATTGATTTTTAAGTAACAATAAATCTAATTTTATATGACAAACTAACAAAGGTTTTAAGAGAAAAGCATCCTCTTGAGACCAATCACCGGAATAGGATCTCCAGAAAAGTTCAATTATGAAAACAGAATCCATTAAGATTAATTTAACAAGTTGTTGATTGGTGAACTCTAGGATTTCAGAATAAGAACGGTTGTGTTGTGAAAAACGATACCGGAATAACAAAGTATATTTGGTTTCTTGAACACCAAGAAATCCACAAGGGTATAAAAGAAGGAAAAAACTTAAACAAATAAACGAAACCCTATTAGGGTTCACAAAGGAAGAGAAAAGAGGAAGAAGAATAGAGAATTGGTTAAATATGTTTTACTATTCACTTTATCAATAGGGTTCAAAGATTACAAGTGAATACCTACAATTAACCTCTCTCAACCTAATAAGGTTTTGTCACACAAATTTGTTTATAAACTACTATTCTTTCCTTTCTCTTTCAAACAAGATTACAAGTATACAAGAATAACAAAATAACCTCTCTCACTTGAATTAGGATTTTATCTTCCTATTTTTCCTTATACAAGATGAGAGACTAGCATGTTATTTAAAAGAAAACTAACACACTAACCTAATGGGCTTTTTAACAATTACCCATTTCAAGCTAACTTAGGGTACAAGCTAACTTAAACAATAGGGCTTACAAGCAAGGCCCAATTCAATATGCTAACAATCCTAGCAATATTGACTAATGCATGTTAGAACAAACCTCGACTGCAACACGCATTACTCCGACAGAACACATGCGAACAAACTTCGACCTCATGCTTAATCCCTGTCGAACCAGAAGCTACCCTTCAACCATACTAGAGTTCGATCCAATATCTCACAAATATCCACCTTGGAACAAACTCTATAACATCAAGGAACAAACTAGCTTTCTTTATGCAGCTTTATTAACTGCATACAGTGGAAAAACATGCAACTAGACAATGTTTTTTCAGTTTCCATTAACGCATCATTCATGGTTGCCGCTCCCTTCAACGCTTCCAAACAACCCTGCTGAACCAGTAGGGTTTTCATCCTCAAGCGCCACAGACTGAAATCGTTCACACCGGTGAACATTTCAATCTCATACTTTGTTGAAGGCATCTTCTCCACGCTCACCACACCAATTTGTTATGAAAAACGATACGAGAATAACAGAGTATATTTGGTTTCTTGAACACCAAGAAATCCACAAGGGTATAAAAGAAGGAAAAAACTTGAACAAACAAACAAAACCTTATTAGGGTTCACAAAGGAAGAGAAAAGAGGAAGAAGAATAGAGAATTGGTTAAATCTGTTTTACTATTCACTTTATCAATAGGGTTCAAAGATTACAAGTGAATATCAACAATTAACCTCTCTCAACCTAATAAGGTTTTGTCACACAAATTTGGTTATAAACTGCTATTCTTTCCTTTCTCTTTCAAACAAGATTACAAGTATACAAGAATAACAAAATAACCTCCCTCACTTGAATTAGGTTTTATCTTCCTATTTTTCCTTATACAAGATGAGAGACTAGCATGTTATTTAAAAGAAAACTAACACACTTACCTAATGGGCTTTTTAACAATTATCCATTACAAGCTAACTTAGGGTACAAGCTAACTTAAACAATTGGGTTTACAAGCAAGCCCAATTCAATATGCTAACAATCCTAGCAATATTGACTAATACATGTTAGAACAAACTTCGACTACAACACGCATTACTCCGACAGAACACATGCAAACAAACTTCGACCTCATGCTTAATTCCTGTCGAACCAGAAGCTACCCTTCAACTATACTAGTGTTCGATCCAATATCTCACAGGTTGAAAACAGGTATGATGGATTTAACGTAGTTAACAAAGGTGTGTAAAGTTGAATCGGTTCTTTGGAGACATGCTTTGAGGTAAATGAGTTTCTGTCGTTTCATGTTTTGGAGGCGGGGGTGGTGGTGGTGGAAAGGACCGATGGAAGTGATTTTGGGGGTGTATGCGTCCTTGTGGACTCTGCGAGTAACAAATGGGACTTTGTAGATGCAATAGTCGGCGGCGCTAAACGGTGGCCCTGAATTGTCGAGCATGGCATTGATATCAATCACTGTGTCGTTGTGGTTCATGATTAACTGTTATCTGGAGAAGAAGACTTGGCAAGAAAATGAAGAAGTTGCGACCCAATTAAAGGTCAATTTTTTGTTTCTTAAGGGAAATTTTCAAGCATTTATACTAACTACATATCAGCAGTTCTTTGTGGTGTGGCTTGAAATGTTTTTAAGAAGTATCAATTAAATCCCTAATCTCTAAGTGAAGGAACGAATTGCTTACCACAGGCAATGGGGAATCAAATCCCTAACCTCAAACGGAAGGGACGATTTAACAGTAAAGGCATGGTAATAGTGTTCTCACTACTACAAAACGCGCAAACAACAACGTCAGGCTTACAACGGATTGCCTATTCACCGTTGTAATAGATGCACACTTTTTTTAATCTCGTTAAAAGGCTTTTAATGACGGTTAATATTCAAACTGTGGTGAAATGTGAGGCCTTTCACCACGGGTATATTTTCAACCGTCATTATAGGTAGCGCATGGTCATGGGTTCAAGTCCCAGCACCAACATTTATGGTTTTTTTACATATTTTTTCAAAATACCCACAACCTTTCACCACAGGTATGTTTTCAACCGTCATTATAGATAGCGCATGGTCATGGGTTCAAGTCCCAGCACCAACATTTATGGTTTTTTTACATATTTTTTCAAAATACCCACAACCTTTCACCACTGGTATGTTTTCAACCGTCATTATAGCCAAAAATTTAGTTTTAGGTCTTCCACTTCAAAAAATCGGTTTTAGGGAAAATCGTCTCCTTTTTAAGATCTGTTTCGTGCATCTGAAGCAGAAAAATCGTGCGGTCATTAGTAACCCTCAAAACCCCAAATTCATCTTTTTTCTATTTTTAATGATTTTTTTACTGTTTTCATAGTCTCAAAAAATTCTAAAAAAATTCTCAAAATTCTTATTTTACCTAATTAGATTAAATTTCGTGTTTTTAGATTTTCTGAATTTATTTTAATTATTTTTACCTATTTTTTTCAAAATGCTGACAGACCCTTTCACAACGGGTATTTAAACCAACCGTTGTAATAGGTAGCTTTTTTAATTTATTTTTTCAAAATGATGACACCCCTTTCACCACGGGTAATTTAAACCAACCGTCATTATAGGTAGCGTCTTGTCATGGGTTCAAGTCCCAGCACCAACATTTTTGGTTTTTTACTTATTTTTTCAATTCTCATTACTAACATTATAGGTGGCGTGCATATTGAGTTTATTCACTATCCTTAAACAAATCTTGGTCGTCCATTTAGTGATTATCAATGGCCCAGACATTACTATTAGTGATCCGCGTGAAACCTAAAACTTAGACGAACTACATCTTCTACCTCCAAACATCATCTTTCAGTTACGATACTCTATTTCTCCACTAAACCAAATTTCAGAACAAATTTCAGAACTCGAGTTAGCAATGTTAGTTGTTGGTGTTCTTTTTTAATTATTGTTGTTCTTGTTGTTCTTTTTTATTATTGTTGTTCTTGTTGTTATTATTGTTATCATTGTTATTATTGTCGTTGTTGTTGTTGATGTTGTTGATGTTGTTGTTCTTGTTGTTATTATTGTTATTATTGTTGTTGTTGTTGTTCTTCTTCTTCTTCTTCTTCTTCTTCTTCTTCTTCTTCTTCTTCTGGTTCTTATTCTTATTGTTGTTCTTGTTGTTCTTGTTGTTCGTATTGTTGTTCTTGATGTTCTTGTTGTTGTTCTTGTTCTAATTGTTGTTCTTGATGTTCTTACTGTTGTTCTTGTTCTAATGCTGTAATTTTTTTTTTTATTTTATTAAAAAACATACACAATGGTTTTTATAAAATGATCGTCATTATAGGTAGTTCTAATGCTGTATTTTTTTTATTTTATTAAAAGACATACAACAACGGGTATTTAAAATAACTGTCATTATAAGTAGCACGTTTTCCATTTTATTACAACGGTTACTGGGCCATCATTATACGTACCGCATATACAACAACACTATACATAACAACGCCTTCTCCCGCGTCATTATATGTCATTTCCAACCGTTGTTAAATGAGTTTTTTGTAGTAGTGTCTTTATTCCCTGCGTTGCGGAATATTGCTTTATGGCCGAACAGGCTGGTTATGGACAACGGATCGTGGAATGGTGATCTTTGGGTATGGAATGTTCAATTCTCTGATACATATTTCCCTCCGTCGTTACAGCAACAGCAGGCAAGGTTGATTGGAATGATACAAGACTTCATTGTATGCAAGGAGGAGAGGGACTTCATACAATGGCCGCATAATTCTACATCTATTTTTTCTATCCATTATGTGTATAATTGTTTAATCCATAACAGGTATGCTACTGATATTGTGATTTCTACGGAACTCAAGGCAGCATTCAAAATGATTTGGGTTGCATCATCACCTTTAAAAACCATTGTTTTTGGTTGGTGCCTTCTGCACAATAGGCTTCCGTCGCGGGATAACTTAAGCGCTCGAGGGATTGTCTCTTCTCCTCACGACAAGGTCTTCCCTTTTTGTTTTGTGGATGAGGAAAATTTTATACACCTTCTCTTTTATTGTAACAATTCTAGTAAGGTGTGGCATAGCTTGTTCGAGTGGCTAGGGTGGCGGTGATTCTTAATGGTATTGTGTTTGATCATCTAAGAAAGTGGACGATTGCTCTACACTCTCTTGGTGTTGCTATTAAAAATGCAATAGGATTGTGGTTAGTTATTTGTTGGTGTTTATTGAGGACAAGGAACAACATTATGTTTAACGGTGACGTTTCGAATGGCAATTTGGTCGTTCATAAGATAGTGTTGTTATCATGGTGGTGGATTGGTAAAAAACTAAGGAAAGATTTTACGTGTAATTATTACGAATGGTACAAATCACCGTGTGATTTTATGTAATGGTGATTTTATGTAATGAGACTTGAAAAAATAAGTAAAAAAACTAAAAATGTTGGTGTTGGGACTTGAACCCATGACAAGACGCTACCTAAAATGACGGTTGGTTTAAATTACCCGTGGTGAAAGGTCTGTAAGCGTTTTGAAAAAATAAGTAAAAAACGCTACCTATAATGACGGTTAGTTTAAATACCCGTGGTTAAAGGCCTGTCAGCATTTTGAAAAAATAGGAAAGAAGTAACATGATTAAAATAAATTCAGAAAAATCTAAAAACATGAAATTTAATCTAATTAGGTAAAATAAGAATTTTGAGAATTTTTTTGGAATTTTTTGAGACTATGAAAACAGTAAAAAATTCATTAAAAATAGAAAAATGATGAATTTGGGGTTTTGAGGGTGAAGTGCCATAACTCTTCTAGAGTAAGGGACTAATGACCGCACGATTTTTCTGCTTCAGATGCACAAAACAGATCTAAAAAAGGAGACGATTTTCCCTAAAATCGATTTTTTGAAGTGCAAGACCTAAAACTAAACTATAGGCTATAATGACGGTTGAAAACATAACCATGGTGAAAGGTTGTTGGCATTTTGAAAAAATATTTAAAAACCATAAATGCTGGTGAAGGGAATTGAACCCATGACCAGGCGCTACCTATAATGACGGTTCTTTAAATACCCGTGGTGAAAGGCCTCACATTTCACCACGTTTGGAATTTTAACCGTCATTAAAAAAACGCGCGAATCTATTACAACGGTGTATAGGCAAGCCGTTATAAGCCTGGCGTTGTTGTTTGTGCGTTTTGTAACTACAAAAAGTTTTGCCAATCGATTGACACAAGTTACCAATCGATTAGTTATTTCAAAAATTATTTGAAAAGAGATTTGACAGCTTCTTAATCACTTAACATGATTTAGAAAATAATTTTCAAGATAAATTTTTTTGAAAAAGATATTTTAAGGTGTGTGTGTGTGTGAGTTGCCTTAGTACTTCAAAGTTACTTCCTTAGTTTTACAAACCTCTGGTCACTCAGACAGACAGACACGACCTGGCAAGCTCTCATACTTTATCTAAGACTTCAAGGTTCTTTTCTTGATGATTTTCATCATATAAGCGCTTTAATCTTGAGTCTTTTTTCTTTATGAGGCTTGAGATATTTCTCTATTTGGGATTCCATCATTGGAGAGTTGAAAGATATTACCACCGATTTCATCATAACTGTTGACGTTGTCGTCATCAAAGCATCAGAGAGGGTCTTTTGTGGGATTGTTAACTTCATACATGCGAGCACATAGATCCACAACTAGGGCTAAGAAAAGAAGACCCAGCACCGTATGAAGGTAGGAATCACCAAGCGTTTAATGACTCTATCACTCTCCCTCGTAGTACTAAAGGATTGTCAATTTCCATTGGAGCAGGAAAGCACAGGAGAACTGTGAGTATGCACTTCTTGACCATCCTTTGAGAAAGTGTTTATAGTTGCATCCTAGGAAGACCTATCCTCGCAGCACTAGAAGTAATATCTTCCACTGTCCACTTGAAGATGAAGTACAACAATTGCTTCAGTGAACTAGTTATCATTTAGATTGACCTATGCAAAGCCCGCCTAATACATGAGATGGTCCTGAAAATACCCCTGGAAATTACCATCATTCTTGGAAATAAGGTAAAGGAGTCTCCTACCCTCATTATCGACACAATTGATCTTGATGTGCATGAAGATCAAACCATGTCGGGTGACGAGCTCGGCTCCCTAGTGGG
Organism: Lathyrus tuberosus; assembly: GCA_022829125.1. Classification (NCBI taxonomy): domain Eukaryota; kingdom Viridiplantae; phylum Streptophyta; class Magnoliopsida; order Fabales; family Fabaceae; genus Lathyrus; species Lathyrus tuberosus. Next base: position 6,453,521 of record JALAZF010000082.1, on the reverse strand, counting down.
AACCAAAGTGAAGATCCCGAGAACAATTATAGATGGAAACTTCAGGATAGTACAGCTCGGCGAAAAACCATCCAAGTTAGTTTAGATAGGATCCCACTTGCCGATTTCGGTGAGGAGCGACCTCATTAAGTGTCTAAGAGCTAACACTGACCTCTTCGCGATCTTCCTCGATCAAATGCACTACTAAAAATTCTGAATTTAGAGAGGGTAGAAATTCGTCACTAATTTGTTAAAAATCGCTCACAAACACTTTTAGTGACAGATTTTGTGACGAACAAAATTCCGTATCGAATTTCAATGTCACAAACTATAGTGATGGAATTGTCGTCTGTCACAAATTGCGACAGAAATAAATCGTCGAAAATATATAAATCTGTCACTAATGCTTGACCAAAAATACAAAACTTTTCATGAAATTCCGTCACTAATTAGTGAGGGATTTTAATTCCCTAACTTCTTAGTGACATATTTCAAATTCCCTCACTAATTTATGATATATATCAAATTTCCTCACTAATTAAATTATAATACGTTTATTACATCAATTTACGATATATATATATATATATATATATATATATATATATATATATATATATATATATATATATATATATATATATATGTATATATATATATATATATATGTATCAAAGTCTCTCACTAATTAAATTGTGAATACATTTATAACATCAAAATAATTGAAAATTATAAAAAAATACAAGTTAATCATATTTAATTGAAACTTTTTTAAATTGAATTCGTGAGTATTACATATATTCATCTCCAAAATACAAAGAAATCATCAATATCATTAATATTGTTCTTAAAACTAAGTTTATAATTAAATTCTTGAAACAACAGTATACTATATATCAAAAAGTGGAAATAGATTCTAGAGAAAAAATCTCATTAAATAAAAATAATTTTTCTCTAAGCAATTGTTCTTCTCTCGAGCATAACAGAGTCGAGCATGATTCCTTGGCAAAAAGTGACTTTCCATGCCATGTACAAATCAACTCTTTATTTGTCTTGAATTGTATGTCATCTATGTACATATAAAAATATATACATATAAAAAATATATGTATATATTTTTAGCTTATTCCAATTTGTATACGAAATTTTAGCTTATTAAAAAAAAACTATATACATATAAAAATAACACATATAAGATTAAAATAAAATAGCAAAACAATACATATTGACTTAATGAAATAGTTTGAAGATACAATAAAATATAGTGAAAATACAATAACCACTTACAAAAACAAAAATATAACTTACTTGATTAAAATGTACAAAAACTTAAACAAACAAGACAAAAATGTCTACATGCATAAACACTACAACAAACAAGATAAAGTTGATATTATGAAAGCAATTCATACCATGATATTAGTCTTTGTATTTTGTCTTCTCTGAAGGAACTTCAGTTGCAATTCTTTTTAGTTCAAAGGCTACATAAGTTAGCTTTAAGGGTAACTGTGATAAAACACAAATGAATTCAACTAGTTAATTAATAAACATGCATTGGATGAAACAGGGAGGTCGAATGAACTCAACAAAAAGGAAAATACAAATGATTATACAAATTGGAATAGTTCAAATGTAAATGTAAAAAATTTGAAAAGGTTCAAGCAACTTCAATAAAAACTGGTCTACGTGAGATCAATTTAAGATTTAAACATTTTAGAGGGTTGCTATAATCTTTAAAATTCAAAAAGATAAACTCATGAAAAAAATTAATGACCTAAGAGCCCATTCTTGATGATTTTGTCATGTATTATAAACTCATATGTTCTTGCATATAGCAAAGAAAAATGATAACGCATTTGTGCATAAATTTTTTCTCAACACAGACCTTATTTCATTGAGAGCAAGCAGCATCACCACTATACTTGACGAACCTTAAACCAGCCCAGCTCCTCCCCTTATCAGCCACCAGATCCAAGGAGATAACACCGTCAGCCTAACTAAAGAAAAAACCTAAAATAATGCATCCTAGTGGACAACACTACCACAAATAGCAAAGACAATATTCCAGGTCATTAGGTTGCTGTCAACATCATGTATAAATTGTATTTTTCAATTGGAAGCAAAGAGAAGTAGCTATAAGATTAGTGGGACTTGTCATAACATAACTACTTAAGGAGCTTTCATTAAAAATGTAAATACTGGACTTCAATAAACCACATACTGAAAACTAACACAATTTTTGTGATTTTAAGCTTCTTTTTTTTGTTCCTGTGTCCTTAAAAATCAAGGATATATTAGTACAAGCCTATAGAACAGATCCTGTTTAAGCTTCTTATCACAAGTAAATATTATACTGTAGCACCAACATTACAAAATAAGAGCAATAAATCAATACACTACTCACCGATTGAAACAAAACCACGGTAAATTCAATAACTAATAGGAGCATCTAACAATAAACTGACTTAGACAGATCCATACTAACCAACATGAGAGAAAAAGAGAGACAAAATAAATAACATAACAACTTGCCTTTGAGGTTGCAGAGATAAAATTTGACAACCTTTAATGATAGGGTGAGATGGAACCTTTAGTTGCTTGTGAGTGAGATTTGTTTGTCAATGAAGAGACTTTGATGACATATGGTTGGCCTCTAAATCACATAAACAAGTTCCTGAAGAAAGCCTAAAGATGGCTAGGGGAAAAGGATCGTGTGATTTAGCTTTTCAAACATAGCAAGATATTCGTGAAATGTGGTTCATTCCTTTAGGGTTTTTGAAAATAGATTTAGGATAAAACCAGATATCAAATATGAAGAGAAGAACGGGTTACAGGCGAATCGATAATTGATGAGTATGATTAGGCTGAAAAGAGGGAAACAAGTCTAGGGTAAGAGGGAAATGAAAACAAAATTAGGGTGAGAGGGAAATGAAAACAAGCGGGAGGGAAATCCAACTTTATCTAAATTTTCATTTTCTTATTAGTTAATTTAATAAAAAATGTTATTTTTATATAAATCATTTTATCAAATAAAATTATATAATTTTTTTTTTCTTTTTAATAAAAAATATTAAATCTTGATTTGTTATATTTAGTGATGACATTTATGAAGCAAAGGTAAATTTTAGAGAGAATACATTGTTAGAAAGTTCTTAATAAATTGAATATTAATAATTTTTTGTGAGGGATTTTGTGAAGGAAATTTAGTGACGTCGTTTATTCGTCACAAATTTTGTCACTAATATTCTTCAATTTAATTTCAATGAAAGACATGACATTCTCTCTCTAATTACATCGCAATTAGTGAGGGATTTTGGTCCCTCCCTAAATTCCGTCACTAATTCATATTTTTTTAGTAGTGATTCCCGACATTGACCCCAGCATAGCTTGTCACCGTGAACATAGTCTGAGGCCTACTCCATGCAACCTTATTTCTGAAGTAAGATACAATGAATCACTATCCAATGTTGTTCTAGTTAAAAAGGCGGCCGACAAATTAGGATGTGTGTACAATACACCGACCTCAACCGGGCTTGCCCCAAAGATTCGTATACACTCCCCAACATTGACAAACTAGTAGACAACTCTGCCAACTACAAAGTGTTGTCATTCATGGATGTGTACTTTGGATCAAACTAAACCCCTGTGCACAAACGAACAGAGACAAAACTGTGTTAATGACGGAACGCTTCAACTTCTAATACAGTGTCATGCTATTTTTCTTGAAGAACGCAAGTTTAACATTTTTTTTAATGGAAGCATGGAAGGAATGCTCTCAAAAAATCAGTCTCATGAGAAATCCTCTTGAAACCATCTACCCATTATTGTACAAACATCATATCATCATATTTAGTTTAGACAATCAATAGAAAAAACTTGCCACTTTTTGCAACAAATTGTGTCATGTCCTCTGATTCCCCAATTGTCTACACTATGGGTACGTCTGCCCCCAATTCCAAATAGAATTGAGATATGTAATTAACCTTTGCAAGAGTTGTATACAAGAGAAAAAGTAGCAATTCAAACCCCCAAACCTTATGTTTGATGTTGATTCTATCTTCTTCTCTTTCCTTGATCTTAAACTAGATCAAGTCACCCAATACTTCCAATTGATCCTTCGGTTACCGCTACTCTTTTGATAGAAACTCCATTCTTCAAAGCTTTCACTCAGATGAATCCAAATTGTGAAATCTTGTCCCAAGTATTTTAATTAATTCTCTGGTTACTGCTACTCCTTTGACAGAACCCCCGTTCTTCAAAGCTTTCACTCGACTGAATCCAAGTTGTAAAGGCTTGTGCAAAAAACCCCAAATCAACCTTGATCTTGGATGAAAAACCCCAAAAGGTTTTATCAAAGAAACCCCCAAAGAATGCTCAACCCAATTTGATTTACAATAATCCTAAATTGGACCTTATCAATCTTATCTTGATGACACTCAACAAAAATTATTATGTTTAGTTGTTGAAGGTATGCAAAGAAAGGTTGAAGATGATGAGAAAATTATATGTGTGTTCTTGGTTTCAATATCTTAGAAATGATGCATAAATGCATATTTATATGTGTGAATGTGTAAAATAAATAACAAACAAAATATATTTTTATCCAAAAATACAAGTTTTGAAAAATAGAACTGAATGTATTAACCTCAAATTTAAATGAGTCAATACATAAAGTTAAGGAGTCAATATAGAGCCATAAGGAGTCGATACATTAAGGGCGTGGAATTTTTGTTTGAAAAAATGTTCAGAAGGAGTCGACTCCAAACACATAGGGAGTCGACTCATTCTTGTCATGCATCGACCCACACCATCAATGTATCGATACATCGAAGGCAGTTAGATTTGTTTGAAAAAATCTTTCAGATGGAGTCAACTTCAAATACGAATGAGTCGACTCCCTCGCATTGTGTATCGACCCATTCATCCTATGTATCGATACATTCTCATCATAAATATTTTCTTTTAAAACCATTCAATATATATATAGATACATAGTTATAGTGCATCGACCCATTGACTCGTTTTTCATGAAAAATCATAGTTTTTTCTTTTAATGTCTAATCTAATCTGTTTTTAAATGTCTTACTATGATGATGCACTTCTAGACATATACAATAAGATCCAATGTACACAAAATACTAAGTGTTCTAGTTTTTACATCATTCAAAATATATTTAAGAGGATAGTGCACTCACATACTCCCCCTTTTTTATGATGGCCAAACTTACTAAGCATTTGGTGTCTTTATCAATGTTCCCCCTGAATATGTGCATCATAAAACCTTGTACTTCTCCCCCTTTGGCAACATCAAAAGAGACAAAGACGAAAAATGTGAGAAGTATCATTGAAAATACACAACAACATATAAATCGATCAGAGGCATTTCAAAGAGTATAAGATTTAACTAAAACGTGCACTCACATTGAATTACGTCAAAGTGAACCTAAGCGTAAACATAAAAATATAACCATACTAGACAAAAAAAAATGAAGTTCATTTCATAATGTCATAACAAGGTTACTATATAACAACAAAATTAACATAAAGACAATAAAAACATAAATGCATGCATGAGAAACTTAGTCCACAAGGAAGCTCAGCTAATGACCAAAACCACAACCTCGACCTCAACCTCTACCACAAAACTAGGTTATACCTTCTCCTCCATACTCAAAATCCCATAAATCACACATCTCCCAGTTAATCTGAAGATGGTGATGGTAATTTTCATTTTGATAGCGAATCATATCAAAAATTCCAACTTGATTTGCAAAATGGTTTGAAGCCATGTTTTGGCGAATCTCTTTAAATTGCTTTGTAGCATACGAGGCAAGGCTGTTAAAATTATTGTCTTCGGCTGTTAGATGTTCATGAACTTCTCTTAAGCGCTCTGTTTGAGCAGCCTTAAACACGTCACGCCTACGTGACTCCTCTTCGTGGCGCACGCGTTTCTCAACATGCATGTTCTCGAGCAAGGTAAGAATAGATGATTCTTCACCAGTTGAACCAACACCATAGTAGTTTCCGTAAGTAGTGCCATGTTGAGTCCACGAGTTCTGTTTTCATTGGCCCTAACCTTGTGGGTCTTCATGTTCATCTGCAGCATGTTTGCGAACTTAATCATCAACATGGTGAGTATCAATCATATCTTTATCCACATTGTGAGCTTGTTCTTCAACCTATTATTCATCATCAAAAGGCGTACCAAATTCAACCGGATCATCATAATTAAATATGACTTTACTAGTTACCTTCATCTTATAGTAGTAAACCTTGAGATCATTATCCCAGTGGTATCCCATGTGTCTCATTGTGCTCGAGTTAAATTCTTGATCAGGACTAGGAGAGATATTCTGAAGGTTTGCCATACCAATGTGGAAATGCTTCAAAATCTCTGCAATCATTGAAACATAACATAAGGAAGACCCCTTGTTACACTCTTTAATGGAAAACATTCTAGAAACAAAGAAGTTAGGCCAATTAAGAGGAACTTTATGTGGAATAAGATGCATTAGATGAACCTCATTTATATCAATTCGATAATGACCACCTTTTCTTGGATGCAACACATGAATCATAATCCAATGAAGAATACATGGATTTCATTTCAAATAACCTGTTGATGTTTTAGCCAAGTTGTCTTCTGCCCTTGGGGATTTGAGAAAAAAGTTTTGGTAACCTCTCAAATCAAAGTTAGAATGAAAGGAATGGTCAGTAAAGGTAGAGTAATGAGAGAACATAGACAAACCAAATACATCACACCATGTATCTTCCATAATGTGATATGAGTGTTTTCCCATATGAAAACGAAAACTATATGCTTTATTTGATTGTAACCCAGCATAAAAGATCTGAATCAAGTCTTCAATATAATCAGTCGAGACTTTCAAACAATTTTTAATCTCTTGAAATTCCATCAGATCAACAACCTACATAATGTGTAACTTACTAACAACAACATGATCATACACATGTTGCTTGACCACAATCTTATGTCTGAAGGATTTTTCAAAATAAGCTGCACAAGAGGGAGGTAGGAGTCAGAGAGCGCTGACAGGTATTGATGAAGATGTGTTTGTAACCTTTTTCCCTTTGTTCACTTTAGAAGCCATGATTTTCAAATTTTTATGAAGCGCACACCATGTATTTGAGAAAAGGTGTGAATGAAAATGGATAGATTTGGAGTGATAAGGAATAACCCAACTACCCAACCTAACAGAGACAAATCAGAATACAATAGATGAAGTTAATGGATTTTGAAAATGGAAGAGGTGGGTTTTTATGAGGAAATATGAAATGAGGAGAAGTAAATGAGTTTAGTAGAAAAGGAGAAAAGGGAACCTAGCTTGCTTGGAAAATTAAAGAGAAGTTTGAAAGAAAATGAGTAAAAGAGATATTAAGAGTGGGTTAAATGATTCTGACGTGTGGAAAAGAGAGAAGAAAATTGACTTTTGGCAACGCATGGGTCGACCCATGGGCCTTGGAGTCAACTTAAAAAATATAAAAAATATCAAGCCACGATTGTATCGACTCGTCCGTGCTTGGAGTCGATACATACTGACGAGAAAAATGAATTAAACATGTATGTATCAACTCATCCGTGATTGGAGTCGATACATACTGAACATGGAAAAAGAAGAATTTTGAAATTTAAGCAATGTATCGACTCATAACACCTTAGATTCGATACGAACCGTATATGTATTAACTCTAAACTACATGCATCGATACAACCTGAACAAAAATCTTGAAAAAGGAAGATATTTTCTAGACCTAAGATGAACTTAGTCAAGGCCTACATTATGGACTTAGTAGAATTTATGCAAAAATGTCATTTTTCATGAGAAAATAAGTAAACAACATGATCAAACACGTAATGCATCAAAATGTAATTAATTTTTAAGATGAAATGCATATGAGACAATGTCATGAAGCCACTATACACTTATAGGTTGAAAAACACAGTTTTTCAATGAAGTTTTTGGAAGTGGACACACATGAGGTTGATCATATAACACATTTATCGCACAATTTAGAGAACAACAAACAATAACATAAGACATGGCATACACGTAGTACACGTAGTTTTGAAAAAACTCACGCACAAAGAAAGAAGTGAAACAATATTACCTCACAAATGAATGACGAAGGAAGTAATCACCTACACTTCTTTTACTTATATAGCCAATGATGAAATCCCTTTGTTATCAATTTGATTTCGTCCAATTTGTTTTGACAAGTACACTTGGTACCTATATATTTATGATCTCGGGAATGTAGGACAAAGTCCCACATAAAGATTTTAACTCAAATAACATGCTCTTAGGCCAATGCTCATCAAAGAGGACAACTTAGTGATTTAAGATAAGAATTGAAACACAATTTAAGAGATAACTGAAAATACTTATCTAAAAGCATATAATCACACTTTTGATTAAGTTTCCAAGACATGGTAGAAGACTTGTCTTCTCTTGACTTAAGGGTTGTCTTTTCTCCTCCTCAGGTTCTACCATTTTCGGGTGATCAATCCATCTTTGGTGACTTTGAGCATGTCTTCTAAAGATTCATCTGCATCATGAAAACAAATATTTCCCGGTGTTTCTCAGATACAATACATCACAAGTGATGTATTCAACCTTAATAATAGTAAGTATTCTCAAGCAATTATAATATCAAAGATTATAATGAAAGGTGGATTTACCTACATTACCTATTTCACAATTTAGCACATAGATTTGTTAACTTCATAAGTCACAACATACTTCTTATTTGACACAAAGTCAATGAATAAGGAGATGCTACCTTTTATATCCCTTGAGCTTCCCTTGTTAAGATCCCATACTCTCTTTAAAGAGTCAATACATTTTTCCTACAAATTCAATCAATAATGCTAGGTACCCAATTTTCATTAGGTCCTTGAGGGTGAGTGGAAACATTGTTGCACTTGGGAAACTATTGAAATACATCTTTAGGAACCAAGTATCCCCTAAATTTTCATTTAGCAATGGTATGGCCTTTCTTTCAACAATAGTGACGAGTCAAGTGATGATGAGAGTGACTTTTGCTATTACACTCCCTTACAACAAAATTGTACTTCTTGTACAGTACATTTAAAGATCTTTTAAATTTTGTAGGATTAATAGCGAAGGTAACTTTTGGTTCTAAATCCTTATCCAATTTGGCCTTTATAGTAATAACCTCTTTTTGCCAAATCTGACAAGTTTCAAAACTAAACCAATAAGATTTCTCATCCTCAACATAAACTTTTGAAGCCTCTAACATGTTCTGCTTAAGAGTTTTCATTTGTTTTTCAGTTTCTAAAACTTTAGCTTCTAAGTATGGAAATATTCTTTATTTGAAGCCAACCTTTTAAACGTTTCTACTGCTTCACCATGTAGATTTTCCAAAGCAATTTGTAATTCAGAATAAGACATTTTATTAATAGGTTCATATTTGGAATGACTTACATTCGTCTTTTTGTGCTTGGTCATGAAGCAAAGATTTATCATTTCATCACTGTCACTTGAGCTACCCACCTTAGAGGATTCACTATCGTTATCCCATGCAATATATGTTTTTCTAGACTTCCTAGACTTCTTTTGTTGGCCCTTTCCTTTATCCTTCTTAAGTGACGGACAATCCGGCTTGTAATGATCGCCTCTTCAACAATTATAACATGAACCTTTAGGTTTTTCCTTCTTATTTTCATCTTTCAATGAGGTATTTGAATGCCTTATATAGTTTATGAGACTCTTGTGCACTATGCCATTGAAGGGAAAAGACCGCGCTTTTTTTGGCTTTTAACAGCGCTTAAAAGCGCTGCCTAAGGTGGCGCTACAATAGGTAAAGACAACGCTTTTGTTTTATGCAAAAGCGCTGCCTTATATAGGCCTTTAGCAGCGCTTTTTCTGGAAAAGCGCTTTCTAAAGTAGGCCTTTAGCAGCGCTTTTCCTGGAAAAACGCTTTCTAAAGTAGGCCTTTAGCAGCGCTTTTTCTAGAAAAGCGCTGTCTAAAGTGGGCCTTTAGCAGCGCTTTTTCTTGCCTTTTATGCTTTTTAAAGTGGGGCTTCATGTGTACGTCTGAGTGTTGAGCTAATATAAAGTCTCAGAAAACAAAAAGGCAAAAAAATAACGCTTGGTACATAAAAAGGTATTTCCTTGCAGGAGGAAAAACGACATATTAAATAAAATGCCTTAGATGAACCAAAACATTGTACAATGCAATTAAAAAGATACAATGAAAAACAACAAAATAACAACCACAAAACAACCATATAACGGGACAATCAAAACAACAGCAAGATACAGCTTCCCTTCTAGAAGTTAATCGCTCTCTCTCTGACCTCCTAAATGAAGAAAATTGAACCAGTCTTCATCCCAGTCCTCATCAACATCTGCACCAAAATCACGTTTCGGAGCGCGGCCTTTTGTGAGGGATTTCATCTTTGTCACAAATTTCTTCCCGGATAAGGTTGCTCCGATTGATGATGCAGCAGATATTGCAACATTTAGACCGTTCTTCTTTATTTTCTCGGTCACCTTCTTGGCCGCAGAGTTTTTTGAGGAAGTGCTCATGTTAAAGTATTGCGCAGGTCGTATACAAAAGAGCAAAATGACCGTAAATATATAAAGAACAAGACCTGCGTCCCCTTCAAGAAGTAGGACGTTGAAAGACGTGAAATCACCCTTGGAAAGACACCACCGCCCACTCTACGACACTTCCTATGTCATTGAAACTTATTTTGTTAAAACTAATCTACAACAATAATTTCAAAATCAAAACTAATCTACAACAACAATTTCAAAATCAAATTCAAATAACATTCAAACTAACCTGTTTTTGCACGCCTTTTCTAGAGGAAAGGGGGTCAGTCAAACAACATTCAAACTAACCTGTTTTTGCACGCCTTTTCTAAAGGGAAGGGGGGTTAGTCAAACTACATTCAAGCTAACACATTCAAACTAAAAACAAAACAAAAACAAAACAAGATGCTCAAGAACAAACCCCCAAGAGAAGACGATGAACAGTGTCGATCGGAGAAGATGGAGATACGAACAGATGAACAGTGCCGGTCGGAGAAGACGGACAGAGGAACGCCGGTCAGAGAAGACGAACAGTGCGGAGGGAGAAGTCGCGAGAGAGGGGGAGACAAGGCGGAGGGAGAAGTCGCGAGAGAGAGAGAGAAAGAAAAGAAATTATTAGGGCTTCTGAAACAATGAAAAGTTTTTTAATATATATTTATGAAATAATAACTTAAGACAGTGCTTTTGGAAAGCGCTTTCTTATGTATTAGCTTTAGCAGCGCTTTTTCTATAAAAGCGCTTTTTTTTTAATTTCCTATAGCAGCGCTTTCAGAAAGTGCTTTCTAATGTGTGACCTACGTAAGGCCTTTAGCAGCGCTTTTTAAAAGCGCTTTCTAAAGTGTGCCTTTAGAAGCGCTTTCCTGAAAGCGCTTTCTAAGGTGTCACATTTGTATGGCTTTTAACAGCGCTTTTAGAAAGCGCTATCTAAAGTAGGCCTTTAGGCAGCGCTTTTTTTCAGCGTGTTTTTTTTAAAACATATAGCAGCGCTTTTAATCAATAGCGTTGTCTATGTTGTGCTGCCAAAAAGCCATTTTGGCGTAGTGGTGGGAGTGTTTTATTCCATTTTTCTTAATGTTCTTATAGTACCTTATAACAAAAAACCACACTTATTTATCATCCAAACACTCGTTATCACTAGTTTCACTATCATCTTACTATTTTGTAGAGGACTTAGAACTAGAAGCCACAAGAGCAATTAATTTCGTGTCTACTTCCTTTTCCTTGTTCTTTTCTTTCTTAACCTTCTTCTCATGCTTCTCCAAGCAAATGAGCTCTTGTTCATTTTTTCAAGCTTACCAAACAAAGTAGTAGTTTCTAATGTTAATAAGTTATTAGCCTCCTTGATGGCGGTGAACTTAGGTTGTCATTCCCTATTAAGACATCTCAAAACTTTGTTAGTAGCAATTTCATTGGAAACCGGCTTACCAAGTGCATTCAAACGATTTATAAGATGATTAAATTTCTTTTGCATATCGGCAATGGTTTCACCTTGCTTCATATGAAAGAGTTCAAACTCTTGGTTCAAAGTATTAATTCTACCTTGTTTGACTTCATTACCTCACTACACAATTGAATAATTAGTTTCATTTTTCCCGTTTTATATAATTTCCACGATGTGAGAAAAAAATTATTTAAATTTTATTAATTCACTACATATTTAAATAAATAGTTACGCTATTCTCGTTTCATATATTTTTTATGACATAAGAAAACAAAATTTATTAAAATTTTATTGACTCACTATAACTATCAAAATTTATTATAATTTTCATAATTAACCAACAAAACTTCAACAAAATAATTAGCTAATAAAAATAAAATCATTCATTATTTTAGAAAATAAAATCATAATTAACAATTTATGGTCAACAAAAAATAGCAATTTACAACGATTCTAATTGAGAAAAACACATCAAAAGGGTAAATATGAAATTGTAAGGTCGGTGTTATATGTGGAGATACATACACCTATAAATTTTAAGAGGTGTGCTATGGTTACACTCAATTTGCTTACACCGTAGCCTTTTTAAAACATTTAAACATTGGCACAAAAATCAAGACAAAAGGAAAACTATTAAAAAAAACAAATGTATGTATAATGGTATCTATATACGATGTAAATGTAACGTATTGGTGTCAGTTTAGCATTTCTGAAATTTTAATGTTACAACTTTCCAACTTATGATCAACTCAATCCCACACGCTTTTGTATTAGGTCTACTCCGAATTCAACTTATATAACATGTGGGCTCTCTTTGCCAAATGCTACACCTATTGTTCTTTTTTAACTTAAAAAAATGAACACAAGTATCATTTATACGAAATTCTTAATAATGTAAGACACTACAATCCTATTATTTTCCAGTGTAAGATGGGGTCCTAAAGAAATAGGTTAAATTATTGACACAGAAAGAGAAACAAAATGAATGAGCCACATATAAATTGTAAAGTCCAAACTATTACAAGACCCATTGCAAAGTTGTAAGTTATGGAATGATGTTGGAAATTTTGAATGCAGGGTATGGGGCCTTTGCTTTGTAGGAAAGTTATTGATGAAATTATGAGTGGAGTTAGAAAGTTGTCTTTATACATGTGCATCCAAAGTAGCATTCCTTTATCACTACAATTAGCATGCCTTTATCACTACAATTTTAAGCCATATACGAAATTTGAGGACTAAGAAAGCAAGAGGAAATCAACTAAACAAATGTGCCACCAGTCATTTGTGAAACCAAGAGGAAATCAAACTCATCATGATAAACGACTATGTACAAAATTTCAGTAGTTTTTTTCAGCAATAATATCTATATAGAAACATAGTCTACTATGAATCCTCAAGTCTTCAAATGGTAAGAAATAACAAGAATTGAATCAGACCAAACTTTAAAAAGACCAAACATAATAATATACCACACTTAAGATACATAATAAAGTATGACCATTGTTTTACAACCTAACACAACCAAATAACCAAATAGTTTAAACACCATCACAAATCTAAAATATTACAACATTTTAAAATAAAAAAACTTAAAAAATTTGGGGATCTTGAATGCCAAAATATCTCTGTTATGAAACTTCTTTGTTTTCGTGTATTCATACCAACTCCGCCCAATAAACTTCTCTGCATGGTTCCTTTTTTTCCGTAAGAATGAATTAGTCATAAAAAAATTTAGATTCAAGATAAATTAATTTGATCTCCTTCATCCTGGGTCTGATACAATATTTGGTAGTGTTTTTGGGGAAGTGCTGGAAAACATTAAAAGTCCATATTGAGTTATTAGTAATGTTCTTAGAAAAAATACAATTAATCAAATAGGATAAGGATTGAAAAAATCTTACCAAAACATTTTTTGATTGTTTTTTGGAATTAGTTATCCTTATCTCTCAAGCATATTGAATTTTGCATACAATCATACCAGAAACCACTGCATTCTTTGTTGTAACACGGTTGACCTTCAAGTTTTCACCATTTTCCTTATGAACATGTTCATTAGTCTCCAACACTTCACCATTTTCTATTTCAACAACAGTTTCAGTAACTGCTCCCCTGTCAGATTGTCTGTAGCCTGATATGTGATTACAAGATCTGTCTTGATGGACAGGTTCATGAGCAACCCTCATATCATTTTGGTTGTTAATCTGATAAAGAATGTTAGTTCTGAGATTTTGGGATTGACAGCAATTTTGTTAACACAAGTTTCTCAGCAAGATGTTGAGCAAGATGTCTTGACATGTTGGTTAGACATCGTTGTAGAGATGTCACGCACGATGTCATGACATGTTATACCAGGTTTTAGGGTTTTGCTTTTTGGAAGATTTGCTTTATTAAATGTGAGATTATTTGTGGTTTTAGTTCACATTGTGTCACAATTCAAGGAGGGTTATTTTAGGAAAATTTGTTCTATACCAAAAGTGCATTTGTTTCATAAAATGGGACTTGGAGACTTTTTAGGAAACTTTATATTTTGTTCCTATTTTCATGCAGAAGATTTGCATATGCTGTTTCTGGAGATGCATTTTATTTAGATAAATAGCCCAAGCCCATGCTGGTCAAGACATATATAAAGGACAGTTCTAAACCCAATAGAGCATCGAAGTCGTGTATTGAAAGAAGAGTTTTAGAGTTTAGTGTGTTCTTTCTTATTTGTGATCCACTCTTATATCATTTTGATATCTGAGTTAGACTATGTTCACCGTTCATTTGTGAGCCATTCATGTACCTTTTAGGTGCTTGAATTTGGTTGTGTTTGAGTTGTAATCACTCATAAGCTTTTAAGAAATAGTGGATTTTGTGTCATTGGAAGTGTGATTTCCATTGTTCATTGTCATAAGTTTTTATCACTGTTGTGTGATTGAAGGGAAGTGAGAGGGGTCTCATATCTAGGAGTGTCTTACATAGAAATAGCATTTGTAGTGATTAGGTGAGAAGATTGTAAACCAGAGGTTGTTTACTTGTGCTTCAAACTAATACTATTATAGTGGATTTCCTTACTGTCTTGGTAGCCCCCAGATATATGTGATGTTGCACTGAACTAGGTTAACAATTAATTGTGTTATTTACTTCCAGCCATTTAGTTTAACTGCATAATTATTTGGTTTGTGTTATTGTTCTGATCCCAGTGTCGTGACATCTTACTCGGCATTTGGTGTCTGATTACAAGAATTTCAATTGGCATCAGAGCAGACACCTTGTTCTGTTTAGGGTGGTACTATGGAAAAGGAAAGAATAGGAAATATTAACAGACCTCCTGTCTTAGATGACATAAACTATGACTAAGATATTTGACATGAAGGTCACAGCCATTGAAGAAGCCCAAGACATAAGCAAACTTAGAGTGGATGAACTTGTTGGATCGCATCAAACTTTTGAACTGACTATTAGTGATAGATCTGAAAAAGAAGGACAAGAATATAGTTGTTTCTTCCAACATCAATGATGAAGAAGATCAATTCGACTTCAACACTGATGAAGGAATCTCTAATGCTATTGTGCTTCTTGGGAGACAGTTCAATAAGGTGCTAAAAAGTATGGATAGGGAGTCAAGACCAAATGTCAAGAACATCACATCTGACATCAACAAGAATAATGACTTTCAGAGAAAAGTAAAAACATAAAGAAGTCAAATCAAGATAGAAGCATTCAGTGTCATGAATGTGAGGGTTTTGGTCACATTAGGCCAGAATGCCCAACATTCCTCAAGAAACAGAAGAAGGGTTTGACTGCTTCTTGGACTGATGAGTCTGAAGGTTAAATTGATGATGAAACTACTAAGCAGGTTACAATACTCACTGGTATATGTGATTCTGATGAAGTTTCTTGTGATGAAGAGGTGACTTATGAATATTTAGTTGCTTTCTACAAGGAGCTCTGTATCAGAAGTGAAGAAGTGTGTAAGTTAGGATAAGAGGGGAAGGGGCTTATAACTCAACTTTAGGATGATAAAAGGAAGCTTTTATCTACCATCCCTGACTTTCAAGATGAAGTATTCCTATTAACCTCAAATCTTGAAAATATGACCATATCAATAAGGATTTTGAACAATGGACCTGATATGTAGGATACGATTATTCAAGTTGGAAAAGAAGGTAAAATATTCACTGGTATAGGGTTTAATTATCAGTCTTTAAATTATCAAAGAAAAACTCCTGCAACAAATTTTGGTCCTGCTGAAGTAAAGGATGAGCCGTAATGTCTAATCAAATGTTACAACATCCTAGATGTGTATTCGCCATCTTCATCAGTTCGCAGAACTTTTATATTCTTCTCACTTCTGGTTTTAGACAAGCATCTTGAATCTCTTACATATTTCGAATACTTCGTCCTTTCTCTTGATCACATATATCAACAACTTTCGACTAAACTCATCGACAAACGAGACGAAATACCTATTTCCACCAATGGTATGCTCTTCAAAAGGAGCACATACATTTGAATGCACAACTTTGAGTATGTAGGATGATCTCATTGGCATAGTCGAAATGAAAGACTTACTGGACTGCTTTCCGACTAGATAACCTTTACAAAGTTTGTCAGACATCTTAAGACTTGGTATACCAGTTACCATATCTTGAGTGGTTAATTGATTGAGCGACCTAAAGTTTAGATGACCAAACCTCAGATGCCACAACCAACTATTCTAGTGGTCGACAACTGTTTTTCAGATATTGTACCTCAGTCGAACTAATCATGGTCTTAAATGTCCTAATCTTCGACAAAGGAGATTTCAAGACCAAGTTATTCTGGATGTCGAAAAGTTCTAAGGCTCCATCTCTCATAACCACTGAGAACCCCTTTTCGACTAGTTGTCCAACACTTAGCAGATTGCACTTCATTCTGAGGACATATAATACATATTTGATCAAGGATTTTGCTCAATTACTCATTTGAATAACTATGTTTCCAGTACCTTTTGCTTGCAACGAGTTATTATCAGCAATTTTGACTTTGCTCTTCTTCGACTCGTCGAAATATACTAACCATACTTTTCGACCAGTCATGTGATTCGAGCAACCTGAGTTGAGGAACCAGATCTTGGATTCGACATGACCATCTGCAATTGTAGCCATAACCACCATATCATCAAAATCATCTGAATCTTGATGGTCGGTTTGCACCTTCGTCCTTCCCTTTTGTCGATCACTTGTCTTTCCTGTACCAACAATGCTTGTCCAAGTGACCCCACTTTTCACAGTTATAACATTGCACACCTTTTTTCTCTTTATCTTTTTGATAGGAATTTAATTCTCCTTATTTCGAGGATTCATAAGCTCTATCATAGACCTTATTCTTGTGAGAATTCAACCAATACTTCTTGCCCTGAGTCTTGTCGATTTTGCCTTTGAACTTGATGGAACCACCATTCATCTTCCACGAATAAGCTTGTAGTTCTTTTATCGAGTCTTGAACTTCTTTCCTTTTGACAATCCTAATCTCATGGGCCTCCAACGTGATCAAAGTGATAGGTGAACGTACGCATTACCTTCTCAACTATCATCTTATCAGTTAGGGTTTCACCACAACTCTTCATCAGATGAACGAGTTTCTGCACCTTCGTCACATAGCCTGCAATCTTTTCATCTTCTCCCATCAACAACAATTCATATTGTCGTCGTAAATTTTGCAACTTGACATCCTTGAATTTCTCTCCTCCTTCATAGTACTTGACAAGAATATCCCATGCCTCCTTCGCCAATTCAGCATGAGCGATTCTGTCGAAATTAGACGCATTAACCGTCGATTGGATGTAAAACACCGCCTTGCAATTTTTCTTCTTGGCATCCTTGTGAGCGATTCTCTGTGCTTCGGTTGCATCTTCACCAAGCGCAGGAACGCTGTTAGTAACCACTTTTAGGGTTTCATGAAAGCCAAATAGAGATTACATCTATTTTCTCCATCGAAATCAATTCTTGCCGTCAAGAGTTAGAATGGAGTTTGGTAAATTTCTGTTACCATTCATCTTTGCAGCGATTCATCAACAACAACCCATGATTCCGGAAACACGATCTCTAACATGTAATTCTTGAAAACACGAGCAAGAATTTAACCGGAACTCTAGATACCAATTTATTAGTGCATGAGGCATTTTTAGTGAGGAGAAAAAGAGATAATAATGAAATAATGATTGATATTATTGAATGAATAAAACTAAATTACAAAGTGTCTATTTATATTCACCTAAGTGACTTGACTACTTAATAAAATAACAAACTAAATAACAAACACTAAACTCTAATTAGATTTGGACTTAGACCACATAATTCAATTTGAATTATATCTAATATCTATAACAATAATTTAATTGTATTTTATTAACCTAAAAAGCTTTAAGAAATAGTTTTTTTTTTCTGTCTTGCAGCTTTTGAAATAATACCTCTACATTTATAAGAAAAGGGGGATTCAGCTTGAAATAGAGAAAACAGAATTAGAAAATACCTACAGTCTAACGGTGAGTTCCACAGAGATCTTAAGGTATCAAGTATTACATATTTCCTTATCATACCCAATAAATCCATTTATGATGTTTACCTTAAAGCAAGTTCATTTAATTTCAATGTTCAAACATGTTCCTCACTAAAGAAAACAACATTCTGCATTCTGTTATATAAAGCAATATATGTATTGCACATGGATCCTGCAGGTGACTTGGTTCATGCCAAACTACTTAACACAAATGATCTTGCTTCTTAGGTATTGTTCCCAATCCATCTTCTTAACACGGATTAATTGAAATAATGTTTTTCTAAAGTTAAATAGTTCAATATATTTTAGGTGATTTTGTTGATTTGACACTCTAAAAATATTGATATTGGTTTTGAACAGTGTTGTTAAATATCCGGTATAATATCGATATATCAGTAATATGTATCCGAATTTTTGCTATCAAATACAAAAGTCAGTATAGCACTTCAATTTTACAATGCTCAAAATATCAGCGTTTTTTAGTATACTGGTTATAAATTAAATCTCCGAATCAATATTATTATTATTTTTTATAATAAATAATATTAAAAAACATTAAAGAGAAGAAAGTGGAGGAGTAGAAAAAACAACATTAAAAAATTAAAATGTTAAGATATGGAACATCGAAAAAGTAAAACGTGAGTTAATGAGTCGGTGCCTGGTATAGTGAATTATTAAGTTTTACTGTTACAGATATAATCAAGCTTTCATCCTGTCATCGTAAAATCAGAAGCAAAATTTGAAGACATTGATTAAGATGATTCAATTAAAGAAGCTGAAAATATGTCTCACTATCTGAAAATGAGAAAACTTTAAAACACAAGAAAAGAACTAGGTGTTATATTGGATTATAGGTGGGTAGGATTTCAAATTTTTAGACAGAGAAACTCTCCCTTCTCTCTAGGTTAAGTTTCATAGAAGCATTTTCATCCTGGTTAGGTCATCACCTTCGATTTGCTAGAATATCATGTATCAGGTTCACTAATTCTGAGTTCTTATCCTGAGATTTACAGATCTCGAATCAGTTATTGGGGGAACATTGTTAGGCTTCATAGGGTTTGGTTTAAAGTCCTAATCTTAGGATTAGGGACCTTCATCCCTTGGGGTCTTCTTATTCAGTGCTTCTCCCGTTGACTGATCTTGTTGATTTTGTGATTTCTCCTTCAGTTTAGTGTTACCTGTTTTCGTTTCCGTGGATTAATTGGTGTATTCTGATCTTGTGTGGAAAGTTTTTGGCTTTGGTTGTGTTTCTTCGAGTGGAGCGAAGTAGAAATGTATAAAGATGGAGAGTGGGTGTCTAGTCGAAGGCCCCAAAGTAATCATTCTCAGCTTCCGAAAATATCTGTATGGAGAGCGCAAGGGGGTAAAGGTAATGTTCTGGATATTCAACAGGCGTCGTCTTTCTTTTTCACAGAATTTCCACAGTCTTTTGAGGCAAAAGATATGTTCGATGTATTCAAAGATTACGGGCTGGTCTTAGAAGTGTTTATCCCAGCAAGACTCGACAAAAGAGGTAAAAGATTCAATTTTATGAGATTTAAGAAGGTTGTGGATGAACCTCTCTTTGCCATTAAACTGGACAATATTGTCATTAATGGCAAAAAGATATTCGCAAACACTCCTAGATTTAAAAGAGGAGACGCTGTCGGGAGTCGGGTTGGGTTGAAGCCAAATGACCAAGTTGGAACAGGTAGAATTCAAAATCAATATGGTTTTAAGTCGAACACTACTGTTGGAGGGTTTAAGAAATCGTTCGCACAAGTTACTAGAGGTGGTGTGATTAATAACAATTCAGGTCAGAAGCTTTTGGGTGACAAACCTTCCTTTGCGCACCTTATGTCTAATGTCAATGAAGAAGAAATGGAAAGATTTGTACAGGCGTTTGTTGGGGTTATGGAAAAACCGGGATCTTCGAATGAGTTTCAGGAAGCATTGCAAGTGGAAGGTTTTTTCTCCATCAAATCGACTCCTTTGGGTGCAAATCTGGTATTATTAGAAGAGGAAGTAACAGAGGAGATAAATAGCATGGTTCTGGAAGATAAGGAGTGGATTTCAACTTGGTGCTCAGAGATCCATCCGTGGTCCCCGGATGATGTCGATGTTGAGCGTCTAACTTGGGTTAATATATTTGGTCTGCCTTGCCATGTGTGGGGCGAAATTTTTTTTAGATTCTTGGCGGGTACAGTGGGTTCCTTTGTGAAAGTCGATGAGGAGACGCAGAAACACGTTAAGCTAGATGTTGCTCGTATTCTTATTAGGACCAAATTTGCAATGAATTTAAATGAGGTTTGCAATATTGAAGTAAACAAGAGGACTTATTGCATTAAGATCGTGGAAGAATCAAGGGCTTTCCATAATAAAAAATCAATGTATTTTGATGATAAGTCATTGGAGGATTGTTCAGACATGGTTTCCTCTAATACAGAGGTATTTGGTTCGTCTTCAACCAAGAGTGACCCACTGGGTAATTGTTGGTGTACAAGGTGAAAATAATGAAGATGAAGAAGAGAATATATTATATTGAATGACGGCTACAAAAGGATAAAAGGATACAAATGATTGGAATGACAACTACCCTATTTATAAGCTAAAATTAGGGTTACCAAAAGCAACAATAAAATACTAAAATACCCTCTAACAAACTTAATGACTAAGTTTGTGAATATAAAATAAAATATAAATTATTATTCTAATACCATCCCTTAATTTATATTTCATCAAAACTAACAACTCCAATTCCATCCCTTAAGCGAAGGAATTGATCAGTCTTGATAGCCTTCGTCAGAACATCTGCCAACTGCTTCTGGGTACTACAGTGCAGAACTTCTAACACTCCATTCTGAACTTGACTTCTCAGATAGTGATACTTTGTCTCAATATGCTTGCTTCTCCCATGCAACACTGGGTTTCTGGCAAGGTTGATCGCAGACTTGTTATCAATCATCAGCTTCAGAGGCTTGTCAACTTTGATCTTCAGATCTTCCAGCAAGTTCAGAATCCACACAGCTTGACATGCAGTAACAGCGCCTGCAATGTATTCAGCTTCACAGGTTGATAGCGCAACAACAGGTTGTTTCTTAGAACTCCAAGAAATAGGACCTCCCAGAAACTTGAACAAGTATCCAGAAGTACTTCTTCTATCAACTCTGTCTCCACACCAATCAGAATCTGAGTAACTCAGAAGTTCTGATTCAATCTTCCTTCCAGAACTCAGAAGTTCTGATTCAATCTTTCTTCCAGAAGGGAACAACACTCCATACTTCAGAGTTCCCTTGATATACCTCAGAATCCTGACAGCAGCTTGGTAATGGGACCACTTGGGTTTACTCATGAATCTACTAACCATTCCAACTGCATAGCAAATATCAGGTCTGGTATTACACAAATACCTTAGAGAACCAACCAACTGTTTGAAGGTTGTAGCATCCACATCCTCACCATCAGAATCAGAATCTAATTTCTGATTTGTATCTGCAGGTGTGATAGCAGCCTTACAATTCTGCAGCTTAAATCTCTTCAGAAGTTCTCGTTCATACTTCAGCTGATGCAAAATGATACCTTTCTCAGAATATCTGAACTCCATCCCTAGAAAGTATGTCATTTTCCCGAGATCAGTCATTTCAAACTCATTCATCAGCACCTTCTTGAACTTCGCTAATTCTTGTTCAGAACTTCCGGTCAACAGTATGTCATCAACATACAAACACACCAGAATCATATTTCCTTCAGAAATATGCTGAACATAAACACCGTATTCCATCTCACATTTCTGAAACCCTTGCTTCTTGAAAAATGAATCGATCTTCTGATTCCAAGCTCTGGGCGCTTGCTTCAATCCATACAAAGCTTTATGTAATCTGTACACCATCCCTTCCTGATTCTTTTTCACAAATCCAGGAGGTTGTGACACATAAACTTCTTCTTCTAATGGACCGTTCAGAAATGCAGATTTCACATCTAAATGCATCAGAGGCCAATTCCTGTTAGCAGCTATTGCAATCACCAATCTGATTGTTTCATGTCTCGCTACAGGTGCAAACACTTCAGAATAATCCAGCCCAGGTTTCTGTAGAAATCCTCTTGCTACCAACCTCGCTTTGTATTTTCCAATTGATCCATCTGGCTTTAGCTTCTGCTTGAAAACCCATCTGACGCTGATGGCTTTCTTGTCCTTTGGAAGTTCTGTCAGCTTCCAAGTCTTGTTTCTTTCTATGGCCTCAAGTTCTTCTTTCATGGCCTTTAGCCAGAACTTCTGCTTGAGAGCATCTTCTGTACTCACGGGTTCAGAGTCTACTAACATGGCACACTGAATAATCTCTCCCTCAGAATCTACTTCAGTGTCTTGCAACATGTCAAACTCTTCAAATTTTCTTGGAATGTTTCTGATTCTCTGTGGCCTCTGACCTCGTTCAGAACTTTCTCCGGATGCTTGAACCTCAGAAGTTCTGTCCTCAAAAGTTTCTCCTTCAGGAGTTCTTGCTTCAGAAGTTGGACTTCCTCCAGAACCTTGACCACCTTCAGAGTCTGGCATATTCCCAGAATCTGAATCACCACCAGAATCTTGATCATCATCAGAATCTGGATCATCAGAATCACCTTCATCTTCTGAGTCTTCTTCAGAATCAGAATCACCATCATTTTCAGAAATTCTTATTTCTGTCCTTTCTTCAGAAGTTCTCACATCAGAATCAGATTGAGACTTATCCCAATTCCAAACTTCTGATTCCTTCACAATAACATCTCTGCTGAACTCAACTTTATTAGTTTCTGGACAATAGAGCTTGTACGCACCTGTACTGTGGTACCCCACCAGTAACATTACTTTGCTTCTATCATCCAACTTCTGTCTTCTAGCTTCTGGAACATGTTTGTAACAAACAGAACCAAACACCTTTAGATGACTAACACTTTGCTTTTCTCCCGTCCACTTCTGAATAGGAACTATTTCCTTCAACTTCTTCGTTGGACATCTGTTGAGCACATATGCTGCGGTTGCAACAGCTTCTCCCCAGAAGTTCTGAGGAAGCTTCTTCTCCTTCAGCATGCTTCTCACCATATCAAGCAAAGTACGATTTCTTCTTTCAGCAAGACCATTGTGTTGAGGAGTGTAACGAGCAGTAACCTCATGCTCAATTCCATTCTCCTCACAGAACTTCTGAAACTCTTTGGAGTTATACTCACCCCCACCATCGGTTCTGAGAATCTTCAGAGTCTGACCACTCTGATTCTGAACCTTCATTCGGAACTTCTTGAATTCACCAAACACCTCGTGTTTGAACTTAATAAGGGATATCCATATCATTCTTGTGAATTCATCAACAAATGACACGAAGTATTTATTCCCTCCGAACGATTCTACTGGAAATGGACCACACACATCAGAATGTACTACTCCCAAGGCATGTTTTGCTCTTGGAGCAACTTCTGACGCAAATGGCAATCTTGGTTGCTTTCCTTCCATGCACACTCTGCATGACTTCTCAGGCTTCTTAATTGTAGGAATTCCATGTACCAGCTTCTTCGAATTCAGATGTTCTAAGCTTCTGAAATTCAGATGACCAAATCTTCTGTGCCACAGCTCACTTTCTTTCACAACGCTTGTTGCACTAAGACATTCAGAGTCAGAAGTTCTGACATTCACCTTGAATGTTCTATTCCTTCCTTGTTCTGACTCCATAATCAACTTCTGATTACAGTCATACAGCTTCAGAAGATTGTCCTTCATGGTAACTGAAAAACCTTTCTCAATTAATTGGCCCACGCTCATCAGATTGCTTTTGATGCCAGGTACATACCACACATTCTGAATCAATGCTGTTTTCCCATTATTCAGAACAACTCTGACATTTCCCATACCTTCAGCGTTAAGATATTTGTCATCAGCACATCTGATCTTTGTCCTCTTCTCAGAATCAAAATCAACCAGCCATTTCTTATTTCCAGTAAGATGATTTGAGCAGCCAGTGTCCATATACCACCAGTCTGTCAAATTCTGATCATCAGATTCAGAAGCCATCAGTAGCACAGATTCATCATCAGAACTTCTGGCTATATTTGCTTCTTCTGACTTCCTTTCTTTGTTTGACCAACAATCTCTAGCAAAGTGACCAAACTTCTTGCAACAGTAACATTGGATCTTCTTCTTGTCATACTTCTCTTTTCCCTTCTGAGCATTCTTTTGCCTATCAGAAGTTGAGGTTTCTGACTTCTGACCACCATCAGATCTTCTCTGCTTCTGATGCTTCTTATCAGAAACTACTTTCAGAGCCTGCTGCTCTACTTCCCTTTCAGAAGTTCTCTCAGTCAGACGCAACTCTTGCGCTTCTAGACTGCTTTGCAGCTCTTCAATTCTCATGGTGCTCAGATCTTTAGAATGTTCTATTGCTACCACAATGTAATCAAACTGAGGAGTAAGAGATCTCAATACCTTCTCAATGATTACTTGTTCAGAAAGAGTTTCTCCACACGCCTTCATCTCATTAGTGATCAGAATCACTCTGGAGATGTACTCAGAAACTTTCTCATTGTTCTTCATGTTCTGATTCTCGTACTGCTTACGTAGAGACTGAAGCTTCACCTTCTTCACTGATGCGTCACCACCGTAACATCTGACCAGTGTGTCCCACGCCGCCTTTGCCGTCGTAGAATCTGCAATCTTCTCAAACACATTCGCATCCACACACTGATGGATGTAGAACAATGCTTTCTGATCTTTCTTCCTTGTATCCTTCTGCGCGTTTTTCTGCTCCTCCGTCGCATCTGCTGCTACCGGAACATAACCGTCGGTGACAAGATCTAGAACATCTTGAGCACCGAACAGTACACGCATCTGAATCATCCAACGATTCCAGTTTTTGCCATCAAATACTGGGAGCTTGGTGTTCATTCCGCCGCCGCCGTTCATCATCTTCAACCTTCAACCTTGTACAATACACTCAGAATCTCACCGCACACAGTGTTTCCCAACCCACAGAATCACAAATTTATGATTCCGATCAGAACTTCGTTCAAGATTCAACACAAATCAAGAACAAAATTCAATCACACAAGAAAAAATCCTCACGTTTTCACTCGTGTTTTCCGTTGATCCTAACCGGAGCTCTAGATACCAATTGTTGGTGTACAAGGTGAAAATAATGAAGATGAAGAAGAGAATATATTATATTGAATGACGGCTACAAAAGGATAAAAGGATACAAATGATTGGAATGACAACTACCCTATTTATAAGCTAAAATTAGAGTTACCAAAAGCAACAATAAAATACTAAAATACCCTCTAACAAACTTAATGACTAAGTTTGTGAATATAAAATAAAATATAAATTATTATTCTAATAGTAATAACTTTGTTATGTCTAAGTCGGGGGGGGGGGGGGGGATGCAAACGAAAAGATTTGCCAGTCGGACCAGCCAGACAACTTAGAAGTTTTGGGGACTTCACCTAAGGTATGTGATGGAGACAAGCAAAGTGATGGGGACTTTGCCTCTGACTTCGCAGCCCCCAATAAACAGGTGAGTGGGCTTGAGTTATGCAATATTGACAAGTCTTGTGAAATTCAAAAAGAAATGATGGGCCAGGATATTGACAATGTCATCAGAAAGGACAATCTGGGGGGTGAGTACTTTGAAACATGTTCTAAGGCATCTGAGGAGAGAGAGGATGCACGTTTATTGATGGCAGGAAAAAAGTGAATGAACAGGTTTTAGGGAATATAAATATTGTGGGGACATCAGAGCTTGGGACGCCGTGCATAGGGAGACCAGCCAGGAAGAAGAAGATGCTTGAGGAGATTTATCAAAACCTGAAAATCCCTTTTGTGCCTTCATTTTATTCTTCATTATTGCGAGCAGATAACAACAAAAGGCTAGATGGCATAAAGATAGCAGGTTCACATATGAGGTCAGGGGGTGTAGAGGAAGAACTTTTGGAAGACATATCTAGCTTCTCTGAAGAATCAAGTCATAACATCAGCGGTTCAATTGGAGATTTAGAGGTTATGAGATCCAATTCTAGGATCAAAAAGAGGTTGTCTGATTTACCTATCAGGGTCTGGGACTCAATTCGAAAGCTTGGGTTTGAAGTTGAAGAAGATGATGAAGTATTTGAGGCGGTACTCAGGAAGTTGAAGGCAGAAGATAGAAATCAAAAGTCCAGCAAGAAGGAGGCAGCTAATGTGAATCGATGAATTTTGTCACATACAATGTGGGAGGGGCTGGTAGTAACATCAAAACTAGGAGAATTCGCAACCTATTAAGGGATGGAGGGGCTGATCTTGTGTTTCTTCAAGAGACAAAATGTGTGGAAATGAATGATGTGTTGGTACATAAGTCATGGGGAAGAAATAACTGTGCTTGGTCCGCAACTAATTCTGAAGGCATGTCAGGGGGTTTGCTCACTATTTGGAATAAGGAGTTATTTGAACCTATCTGTAGTTTTAGAGGTAAGGGATACTTAGGTCTGAAGGCAATTTGGAACCAGAAGATTTGCTACATGGTCAATATTTACTCATCGTGTATCAATAATGAGAAGAGGAAGCTTTGGAGGGATATGTTATTACTAAAAGCAAATCAGGAAGCCGGGGAGTGGGTTTTCGGGGGCGATTTCAATGCTGTGAAGTACGAGGGGGAAAGAAGAGGAAGAGGTAGTCACAATAAGAAAATGATGGCTGAGTTCAGAGATTTTATTGAATTATCTGGGTGTGTGGATCTACCTATCTAGGGCAATAAATTCACCTGGTATAATTCATCTGGGAGTGCTTGCAGTAGGCATGATCGGTTTCTCATCTCGAATGGTTTACTAATTGGATGGAATACGGTGTGTCAAAAAGTTGGGCTTAGGGATGTTTCCGATCACAGGCCGGTGTGGATCTCGGCTAGGAATATCAACTGGGGCCCAAAACCTTTTAGGTTTCTTAATTGCTGGTTACAACATCATGAGTTCCTTGCCTTTGTTAAAGAAGTTTGGAACTCTGTTTTGTTTCAAGGATCAGCTTCATTCATACTGTCAAAAAAACTGCAGCTGCTGAGATCTAGATTGAGGGTATGGAATAAAATCGTATTTGGCTGGGTGGATACTTAAATATCTGACAACATTGAATTAATCAAAAATTGTGAAGATATTATGGCTACCAGCTTGAGTGATGTTGAAGACACGGATCTTAATAGGAGAAGTATGGCTGAGGAAAATATGTGGAAACACCTTAGAATCAAAGAAAGTATCCTTCATCAGAAGTCACGCACCAAATGGATCGAAGAGGGAGATCAAAACTCCAAATTCTTCCATGCTATTATCAAACATCGCAACATCATTAATACCATATCTTCTGTTTCGGTGGATGACCGCATCATTGAGGATGTGAGAGGAGTTAAGGAGGCTGTTGCTTC
The DNA here is from genome assembly GCA_022829125.1 of Lathyrus tuberosus. Taxonomy (NCBI): domain Eukaryota; kingdom Viridiplantae; phylum Streptophyta; class Magnoliopsida; order Fabales; family Fabaceae; genus Lathyrus; species Lathyrus tuberosus. Next base: position 6,425,610 of record JALAZF010000082.1, on the reverse strand, counting down.
ACATTTTGAGGAAAGATTCAAATCTAATATAAGGCCTCTGTCTGGTATTGGGAGAGATAATTTCTCCACCTTGTCAGCATTAAATAGTTCAGCTTTGGAAGCAGAATTTGGTGGTGAGGAAATAAGGAGGGTGGTGTTTCTTTGTAAAGGAGACAAATCACCAGGACCAGACGGTTTCAATATGACCTTTTTTCAACATTGCTGGGATATTGTGGGGGTCGACTTTACAAAGTGTATCCAAGAATTTTTTGAGGTCGGGAGGGTGCCCAAGGTATTTTCATCATCGTTCCTAGTGTTAATACCTAAAAAAGAAAATCCTACTTCTCTGGATGATTACAGGCCCATCACGTTGGTTGGAAGTGTTTATAAAGTGATAGCTAAACTCATGGCAGGCAGAATTAAAGGTGTGATGGATAGTATAATATCGCCAAATCAAACGACATTTATCCCTGGCAGGAATTTACATGAAGAGGTCCTAGTGTTGAATGAATTGGTCGATTATGCTCGTCGAAGCAAAGAAAAAGCCTTGATATTGAAAGTGGATTTTACCAAGGCATATGATTGCCTTGAGTGGTCTTACATTCGTGACATCTTGAAGATCATGGGATTTGGGAGGAAATGGTTGAATTGGATGGAGGGTACGGTTTTCAAGAATTATATGTCAATATTGGTTAATGGAAGCTCCACAAGGGACTTTGAAGTATCTAGGGGTTTAAGGCAGGGTGATCCGTTATCACCATATCTGTTTGCCATCGCAGCGGAAGGATTAGCAGTCATGATGAAAAGGGCAGCACAAAGGGAGATGTTCAAAGGATTCAAAATAAACCAGTCCAGTTCTTTCGACTTACTTCAATATGCCGACGACACCGTTATAGTGGGAGACGCCTCTTGGGAAAATGTGTGGGCATTAAAGGTTATCCTAAAAGGATTCCAACTAGTTTCTGGGTTGGATATCAATTATAATAAGAGCTCTCTTTTCGGTATTGGAGTGGATGTTCATTTCCTAACTGCTGCAGAGAACTTTCTGGCTTGTAAAGTCAGACATTGCCTATTTTCGTTGCTTGGAGTGAGTATTGGAGGAAATCATAGGCAGGTCAAGTTTTGGAAACCGGTTATAGATAGGGTGCAATCTAGGCTGGCTACTTGGAAAGGCAGGTTCTTGTCGATGGCAGGTCGTCTAACTCTTATCAAGTCTGTGTTATCTAGCTTGCCTATTCACTATATGTCTTTTTTCAAAATGCCGTGTAAAGTGGTGAAGATCCTTACTAATATGCAAAGACGTTTTCTTTGGAATGGATCAACAAACAAACAAAGAATTGTTTGGATTTGGTGGAAGCAGGTTTGCAAAAATAAGGAATTAGGAGGTCTTGGGATATTGGATATCAGAAGCTTTAATGTTGCACTCATTGGAAAATGGATATGGAAATGTTTTCTACCTTCACAGAGCTTGTCGAAAGATATGTTGGAAGCTCGTTATGGATATGTCAAATTAGGTCTGTTACTAGATGATGTTACAGGTATTAGGGTTCATCCTTCTCTTTGGTGGCGTGATATATTTCAAATCGCTAGGTTGTTTGGCGAGAAACCGTTTGTGGATTCAATTTCCTCTAAAGTTGGGAATGGTGCTGATACATATTTCTGGTTATCTATATGGTGTGGTGAGGACAGATTATCCACTGTTTTTCCTGATTTGTGGGCAAAGGCGCAGGATAAATTCAGTACAGTTAAGGAGAATGGTGTCTGGATTGGGGAACAATGGCATTGGAACATTGATTTTGGAAACTTAAGTGCTTCTGATTCGGAGCTGCAGCAGCGCATTCTGGTTTTGGTGGCGAGGTTGGAAGCGTGCAATATACAGAAGGAAGTTAGTGATACAGTGTGTTGGAACGGAGACATTAAAAAAGGATACGAGGTAGCTTCGGGTTATAGGTTTCTTTTTCATAATTCTGATGAGGCTGTTCATGTTTCTGGTTTTTTAGAACCATTCAAATTGCGGTGGCGGGCTTCCTCTCCCATGAAAGCTATTTGTTTTGGTTGGAGAGTGTTACATAACCGGTTGGCGACTAGGGATAATATTCACCGGCGTGGAATCATTTCGAATGTACATGAACTCACTTGCCCCCTTTGTTTCAGTTCTAAAGAGGATGTTTTGCATCTATTGTTTAGATGCAACAAAAGTCGTTTAATCTGGCTCCGGGTGAGTATTTTGTTGGGTATTTTGAATATAGATGCGGTTTCTGTACAGGAACACTTGGATAAGTGGATTCAAATTTTAGTTTTTAAAAAGTTACACTTGGAAAATATTGTTGGCTTGTGGCTAGTAATAGGATGGTGTATTTGGTCTGCTAGAAACAAAATCCTTTTTAATGATGAGTTTTGGGATGCTGACCAAGTTTTTGATAGGATTATACACTTGTCTTGGGTGTGGTTTGGGATGACTTTTAGGAAAGGATTGTTTTGTAGTTATTATGGTTGGGTAAATTCCCCCTCTCAATTTTTGTAATCATGTTTTTGGAGGGTGGTTTTGTATGAGTTTGGATACCTCTTAGTATCCATTAAATACAATTTTGATTATTAAAAAAAAAAATCTGAAAATGAGAATAATGATTATATTTGGAAATAATAGAATAGTTAGATTTTTTTTATCACTAATTAGACTTAAAAAAACTACTAGTAATTAGTTTGAACTACTTATCTTTTTGCTATTAAAGTTTGACAACACTGGTTTTAAATGGTTTGCCATTGCAGCTTGTGGGGAGCAACAATAAGTGGTTTACGCTGTTGCGGGTTGAAGAAGAAACGCATCTGTTGTCTTTTCTGCAAAAGAATTTTGCTAACATTATGTCTCTGAGAAAATGAAAGTGATTAAATTCAACTGAGAGTCTGCAAAATGATTTCTTTTGGTATTGTTAATGTTTATCCTTCTATTCTCTTCTAATCAATTATGTGTCATTGTGTTCATGTGCTGTTTATTAATTTTAGGTTATGATTTATTTTTATGCATCTGTTTGATTACAAGTTATGTAATTGCTTCCTAGATGGTTGTACTACTTCTCTTTGCATATGCTAATGTCTTTTATGTGCTAAGTATTTTTACTCCATTATACTGACTGGCTTGTATCAAATTAAGTATCATCTTTGAATTAATTCAAGATGTTTTGAAACGCTTCTGTATTTCTTAAGAAGTAAATATTCAGGGAAGACTAAATATATAATTGAGATGAACATGATGAGCTTTTCCTTTTTAGATCATGGTTGTTTTGCAGAAAAATAAGAGTTCAATATTGTGTGTCTTTCGGAATTTCAATTCTGTTGTTAATGAAAGAAATTTCAATGACGCGTCTCTTTTGGTTACATGAATACTATCTCTTATTAGCTTTGCTTTACATATATGGCTTACTTTTAATTTCACTTATTCTTTTTTTTTTAGTTTATTTGTATATATTAAATATATTATAATTATTTTATATTTTATTTTATTTCTTCTGTTTTTTTCTTCAATAATAAATCATACCAAGGTAACGTATGTAGTATTAATAGTATTTGGTGATGTTTTTTAAATAACCTAACATTTTCAATTAAAATATCACGATAACTATTTTTATTTATTATTATCCAAAATATCTATGTTTAAAAAAAATGCAACAAAGAGTAGGCGCCACAGGTAGACAGAGGCGCGTGCAATAAAAAATGCACATAAGCGTCATAGCCTTTAGATTAACCTCCTCTTGAGTCAATAGTGCATGTGTCATTCCTATTAGTGCATTGGTAATGTCACTACCAATAGCATCTCCTCTTTATCTTGAATTTTTTATTTGTTTGAGATATGAATATTTTGATTAATAATGAAAAAAAGATGATTATCGTAGTATTTTAATTAAAAATGTTGGTTATTAAAAAAAAGAGATTAATTGTTATACATTGTCAGTATAAAAAGTTTTATCCGGACAATGCATCACAATCATATATTGGTATTACTTTTTAAGTGCTTATAATAAAAGTAAAAAATTTCAAATAAATCAGCAGTTGTGATTAACTAACAGTGTAAAAAAAATTTACACTGATAGTACATATCAATTAAATTCAAAAAAAAATTTGTATTTAGCATGTTCACTTGCTTTCAAATAAATCCATTTCTTTTAGATTAAATTGAATTCAGATATTATCACTTAACTTTATCTAAAACAATAACTGAAAAAATAGATTTAATAAAAATAACATATAAGCAAAAAGAGGCTATATTTTAATAATTAAATCGCAAATTTTATAAAATGAAGGTATTAATTGTATTTGATGTTTAAAATCTTAACAATATTTTACATCGTAATGTAATTGTTCTGGACTGAACCAATGGCTAAACATGGCCCAATTCACTTCTGCTCCCAAAACGACCCAATTGTCTAAGTCCAATCCACGAAGGGTAGAATTTACCTTTCTGCCCTCCATCCGGGCACCCTTGGACGGATGTACCCTAAGGACATCTGCTCCTCCCCGGTACTTCTGCCCGTCATGCACGGTTCCATTCGTCCCAGGACAGTCATGGGCATGTGCCCGGAACTACGTCTTTTCCTGACATAACGGCTAGTTTTGAGCACCCTGCCCGACATAATGGCTAGTTTTGGGCAGTTACCTATTTTTCAGGAAACGGTTATTTCGCCCCGAAAATAGGGACTGTTGCCCACGCGCTGTGGGCATTATATACCCTCTCACTTGAGAGGGTCAGATATCCAATAATCATCATAAGAACACACTTTGTACTTGCCTTTTTTCTCTGACCCTTTCTTACTTGAGCGTCGGAGTGCCTTGCAGGTACACCCCCTCCTCTCCTACAAGCATCATTATCTGTCCTACGCGAAGGCCACAACGATCCAGTCTGATCACCTCCGATCAGTGGCGCCGTCTGTGGGAAACTAGCTTCCCCGTCTTTGTGATTCAAGATCCCCTCTTTTTCCCCTTAAAGACCAAAAGCTCTCCTCAAACTCCTTCCGATCATGATGACCTCTACCAAGAATGATGTTGTCCATCAAGAATCTACTGTCGCTGTAATCGCTGATAACGCCAACCACATCCTCTCCGGAGCTGCTTTCCCGGAGACAGATCCTCTAGACGGAAAAACCGCCTCTCCTACTCCCGATGACGTGAAACCTCGGGCACAGGCTGCTGACTGCATTTTTTAGCCTATTCTGGTTCCAAAAAATGCTTACCCCGACACAGCTGCTCTCATTTCCTCCCTCAAGAGATCAAACCTCTTGATCTTCTAACAAGGTGAACAGATCAACGCTCTCGAGCACGTCCTCCAGGAGCGCTTGTCCTCGGAGAAACCTCGCAACCCTTCTCCACGTCCTCCGTCTCCCCCTTAGAAACGGAGGCGTGACAGGTCCAGAAGACTCTCCCCGTAGAGAAGACGATCAAGATCAGAAGAGCCCGTATCCGACCTTGCAAGAAGGAGACACCGCTCTCCCCTGCGGAGATCAAGATGTTCCCCTGCATCAAAGAGATCCAGGCCCTCAGAGAAGTACGAGCATCGCCGTTCGCGCAGGCATTCTTCACGACGAAGCAGAAGTCGTGGTCGTAGCTATTCTTTTTCCCGTTCTCCGAGCACAAGCAGTGACAACGATGTCCACGGCCCCCTCTCACAGGAGATCATGGACACTAGAATTCCTCGCGGATTGGAGAAGCCCCCTGCTCTAGCAATATACGACGGGACCACCGATCCCAGCGATCACATAGGAAACATAGATGCAATGCTCCACTACCACAACGTGAGTGGAACAATAAAGTGCAGGTTATTCCCAATCACCCTCAGGAAATGGGCTATGGCTTAGTTCAAGCGCCTTCCCCGGGGGTCGGTCACATCTTGGAGAGATTTGAAGACACGGTTCGCCCGGCATTTCACGGCTTCCCGACGACATCCCAAGTCGGAGGCCACCTTAGAAGCTATCATACAAGGCAGAGACGAGTCCCTACGGGCATATATCGAACGGTTTAACAAAGAAGCCGTATAGGTCCGTACTATGGACCATATGAAAAAGTATCTCCTCGAGAAAGGCCTGAGACCAAAAAGCGAGTTTCGCAAAGCCATCGAAATCGAAACTCCTCGAACATTGACAGAACTTCTCCGGAAAGCTGAAGCGTATATACAGTACGAAGAGAAGGAAGCCGCATATCATGCCCGGGACGCAAGAGATCGAGAAAGTACTCGGGCACCAAAAAAAGACAAGTCGGAGACATCCCGGCAAGGAAAAGAGAGGCGACGAGACGATCGCCCCCGGGAAGGTAAAGGGTCTGTTGGCCGATTCACGGAGTATACCCTACTTACCGCTCCTTGCGAGCGCATTCTCTCCGAATGCATCAATACAGAGTTCAAGTAGGGAGGTGTCAGGTTCCCCAAACCGACGACGTCCAAAGGCAACGTGGACAAAAGTAAGTATTTTCGTTTCCACCGCAGCCATGGCCACACGACTGAGGACTGCGTGCACCTTAAAGATGCTATTGAGATCCTCAACAAAGAGGGTCATTTGAAGCAATATATCAAGAAAGGCGAGTCTTCCCGACGAAAGGCTTCAGATTCGAAGAAGGAAGCAGAATCATCTCCACCCAGTCCTCCCCTGCAGGTCGCTATGTCCATTACGCGACCCGAGGACTTTGCCATTCTTGATCATTTTAAGGAACCTTCTCAGATATTCGCGAACAACACTTGGGAAGCATTCCCTGCGGCCATGGTTATCTCATGCGGGGGGTATAATGAGCTGATGGTGGGACCTATCAAGAGAAAGTTTAATTAGCTCATTGATTGTAGTCCTGACCGGCTATCCACACTGGAGAAGATCAAGGGGCGCTCCCAACCGATCACCTTTTACCGTGAAAAGCTGCTTGGGGGCTCTCTGAACTCACACATCCCCTTGCTCATCAGGGCAAGATTGGCAAGCACTTACGTCAGAAGGATCCTGGTCGACCAGGATAGTTCGGTGGACATAATGTACACCGACCAGTTTCATGCCCTCAAGCTGGACCAGAAGAACCTCGCACCATATGTGGGATCCCATTTGCAGGGATTCAACGGAGCCACGACCAAACCCTGGGGGTATGTGGAGCTACTGGTCACGTTCGGGGAAGAAGAGGCGTCCAGGTCAATCAAAACCCAATTCCTGGTGATTGATTGCCCGTCACTCTACCAATGCATCTTAGGGAGACCAGCGCCCGCGGAGCTAATTAATGTCCCTTCAACTGTCCACCTTAAGTTGAAGTATTATACAGAGAAGGGTCACGTTGGGACATTACACGGGGACATAGAGGTTTCCCGTAGAGGTTGCGCGTGCATTAAAAAATGCACATAAGCGTCACAACCTTTAGATTAACCTCCTCTTGAGCCAATAGTGCATGTGTCATTCCTATTAGTGCATTGGTAATGTATGCGCCAGAAGCTATGATGCTTGTGTGCATTTTTTAGTGTATGTGTCTCTACCAATTGCGTATCCTCTTTATCTTGAATTTTTTATTTGTTTGAGATATGAATATTTTGATTAATAATGAAAAAAAAGATGATTATCGTAGTATTTTAATTAAAAATGTTGGTTATTAAAAAAAAGAGATTAATTGTTATACATTGTTAGTGTAAAAAGTTTTATACGGACAATACATCACAACTATCCGTTGGTATTACTTTTTAAGTGGTTAAAATAAAAGTCAAACCTTTCAAATAAATCAGCAGTTGTGATTAACTAGCCGTGTAAAAAATCTTTACATTGCCCGTACATATCAATTAAATTTAAAAAAAAAGTCATATTTGGCATGTTAACTTGCTTTCAAATAAATCCATTTTTGTTAGATTAAATTGAATTCAGATATTATCACTTAACTTTATCTAAAACAATAACTGAAAAAATAGATTTAATAAAAATAACATATAAGCAAAAAGAAGCTATATTTTAATAATTAAATCACAAATTTTATAAAATGAAGGTATTAATTGTATTTTTTTTTTACTAAGCAAAATGGATTCAAACGGATACAAAGGGGTATCCGAACCCGACTACAAAATCAACTACGGACCCACCGTTACAAAAAATCTATCGGTGATTTGATCCAATTGTAATAATTACAAGTAAAATTAGATTTTTTCCCCACCCATCTCCAAGTTAAAATCACAATGTTGTGATACACGGATTCGTCCTTCGACAACACATCTTTAAGCATAATACTATTTCTAACTATCCACAAACACCAGCAAATAATAAGCCAAATCCCGACCGCATTTTGAATTGAAGCACCCAAACAATGCAACGAAGATGTCCAACTCCTCAAAATATCCACCACAGAACCGTTAAAGTAAACCACAACACCAAGCCAATCCGAAACCTTCTTCCAAATGTGAGCAGATTTAGAACAATAAAACAGCAGATGAACCATTGTTTCCTCAACCTGAAAGCATAACGGACAAACCGAATCATGACTTGAGACGACAATACCGCGAGCCCTAAGGTTATCTCTAGATGGGAGACGGTCATGGAGAAGACGCCAACCAAACACCAAAGTCTTAATCGGCGATGAAGGAGACCAAATTAATTTAAAAGCCAACAATGTATCAACAGAAAAACTAACATCAGGTATTTTCCTACTAACCAAAAATTCGCAAGCTGAATGAACCGAGAAAACTTGATTCTGATTTAAATCCCACTTGAAACTATCCAAGACATCCTTACGCAAAGAAAAGTGTTGAATCATATTAAGTAAATTCTCCAACTGGTGCGAAAATATCATATTATCTTCTGAATCCTGCAGATCCACCTTCCAATTCCAACTGTCAGCTATCCAAAAACCATTATCTGCAATTACACTCTGAGGATCCTTCGCCGCTTCGAACAAGATTGGAAAAAGATGAGCCAATGTACTGCTACCACACCAGATCAAAGACCAAAAGGAAACCAAATCTCCATTCCCTACCGTGGCTACTGAATTTCTGAAGAATGAATGGCCTCCAAAATCACGCGACAGATGACAGATATCAGCCACCAAAGAGACGCTTTAACCGAACCTACATGAGACTCTCCCCGAGCCAAATGCATCATGAACTTTCCGTACCTGCACTGAAAAATATCAGACCAGATATAATTATGATGAGACGAACATTTCCAAATCCACTTAGCAAGTAAGGCTTCATTCAAACATTGGATGTCGATAATCTCCAGACCACCAGCTTCTCGCGGTTTGCAAACTAAATTCCAATTTATCCAAGCAATGCCTTGTTTTATAATTGAGCCGTTCCATAAAAACCTCCTCTGTAAAGCTGTTAAAATTTTGACAACCTTCTTCGGCATCTGGTAAAACGACATATAGTGAATAGGAAGATTGGTGGGGACTGATTTGATTAACGTAGATCTACCACCCATTGACAAAAGTCTGCCTTTCCATGAAGCAAGTCTAGCATGAACTTTGTCAATAACCGGCTTCCAAAAAGATATCAATCTATGGTTCCCGCCAATCTGAATGCCAAGGAATTTGAACGGACATGTTTGGATCTTGCACGCGAGGAATCTTTCTGCAGCCTTCATAAAAGTATCGTCTACCTCACACCCAATGAGACTACTCTTGTTGAAGTTAATTTCTAGGCCAGACATAAGTTGAAAACCTCTCAGAATTACTTTCATAGCCCAAACATTATTCCAATTGGCTTCTCCTATGATGACAGTGTCATCTGCATATTGCAGTAAACAGAGCATCTCCTTATGATTAATTTTGATGCCATGGAATAGCCCAACGTCTTTCGCCTTTTCCATCAAAATTGCTAAACCTTCTGCAGCAATTGCAAAGAGATAAGGTGATAAGGGATCACCTTGACGAAGTCCACGAGAAACCTGAAACTCACGAGACGGGCTTCCGTTGACAAGCACAGACATAAAACTTTTAAAAACAGTCCCTTCAATCCACTGTATAAACTTGTTACCGAACCCCATACTCTTCATAACCTGACGAATGTAAGGCCACTCAACATAGTCATAAGCCTTTGCAAAGTCGACTTTAAGAATAAGACTCTTACTCTTGCTCCTTCTAGAATAATCCACCATCTCATTCAAAGCTAAAATATCGTCTAGCACATTTCTCCCAGCAATAAATGCAGTTTGAGCAGGGGAAATAACCTTATCCAAGACACTTTTAAGCCTGCCCGCCAATAGCGTAGAAACCACCTTGTAAACGCAACCAACTAGACAAATCGGTCTATATTCGTCAAGATTCCTGGGCTTCTCTTCTTTTGGAATGGGCACCAAGAAAGAAGAAGATAGAATCTTAGGCAATTTAGAATCTAGAAAGAACTCCTTGACACAGTTAGTAAAATCTTTACCAACTATCTCCCAACATTGCTGAATAAACTCTAGACTAAAGTCGTCCGGTCCCGGAGTCTTATCACCACTACATTCGAACACAACATCTTTGATTTCAGCATCCTCAAAGTCCTCCTCCACAGAGACTCTATCCACCTCATTAAGGGACTTGAATAACTCAAAATTCAACTGAGGAATCGGTTTGTTGGTCGATCTCATTCTCCTTTCAAAGTGGCGAGCAACTCCATCTTTGACCCCTGCTACATCTTCAACAATTCTGTTATCCACTTCTACTTCAGATATAGTATTCATAAGATTACGGTGTCTCATAACGGAATTGAAATAAGCTGTATTTCGATCTCCATCCTCAATCCATTTGGTTCCATCTTTTTGATGGAGCAAACTTTCTTTAATTCTCAAAAACATCCATAACTCATCTTCAGCATCTTTACGGTTGCGTTTAACAATATCATTAGAAAAGTTTTCCTTCTCAGCTAAGTCCTCTTCTACCGAATTAATGAAATCAATAGAGTCTTCGATATTGGTGTCTATCCATCCGAATATATTCCTGTTCCCCCACCTGAGTTTAGCACGGAGTAACTGAAACTTGTTAGTCAATATAAAGGAATAAGTGCCTTGAAATCTGACAGAACCCCACACTTGTTTAGTGAACTTCAAGAACTGAGGATGTTGAAACCAACATTTCAACGAACGGAAAGGTTTTGGCCCCCAGTTTACGTTCCTAACAGATATCCAAACCAGACGATGGTCTGAAATATCACGCCTTCCCAAGTTTTGACAAGCCACGTTCCAACCATTCAGTAAACCAATCGAAATGAGGAAACGATCTAACTTGCTGCAAGCATTGCCATCAGAATTATACCAAGTAAATCTGTTCCCTGTTGTCACCAGATCAATACACCCGGTCATATGGATAAAATCTTCAAACTCAGTCATCAGTTTTCTATTGATGATGCCACTGCCTTTTTTCCCTAGAATTCTTTATAGCATTGAAGTCGCCCCCAATTAACCACTCTCCTGGCTCCTGCTTGGACTTGAGATCTAACAAGTTGCTCCAAAGGGCTCTTTTCTTAGAGTTGATACACGACGAGTAAATATTGAAGAGGTAAACCAACTTATTATTCCAAACAGCCTTCAGCCCCAAGAAACCTTTACCTTTGTAGCTGCAAATTGGCTCTAAAACATTCTTCCTCCATATGGTGAGAATCCCACCCGACAACCCTTCATCCTGAGATGCTGACCATAAACAATTCTCATTACCCCAGATATCGTCAACAATTGTATCCTTCATAATCTCACACTTGGTTTCCTGAATAAAAATAATGTCAGCCCCACCCGCTTTCAGCATCTCACGAATCTTCCTTTTCTTAATCAAACTCCCACATCCTCTCACATTATAAGTAACTACATTCATAAGGGACCAATAGCTGACTCCTTCATAACTTTCCTGGGGTTTCTTTCTTCTTCTTCCAAATTCCGAATTATGGACTCGAACACCTCATCATCTTCATCAGCTTCAATTCCTATTTTCCTGATAGATTTCCAAACTCTAGAATGGAGGTCAACCAGCTTTTGTTTAATTCTAGAGTTGCTTTGTAGAATATCTTCGTCACCAATGGAACCCGAGCTATGCCTATTAGAGTCCTCTGAAAAACCTGATATAGACTCATTCGAACGATCAGGTGAGGAAACACAACCACCCGCCAAAAGTTTATACTTGGAGTTGTCAGCTAAAAGAAGAGACGAGTAATAGGATGGTTTAAAAGGGATTTTTAAATTCTTATAAATATCACCCAGAGATTTCTTCTTTCTATCAATCTTGGGGCCGCCCAATTGTTGTAAAGAGATGGGCCCAACAACAGAATCCTTAACTGGCCCAGAACCCATCACACAGTCCATATTATTTGGACCACCAGCCTCAACTAACTTTGACTTCTCCTTTTCAATGTTTAAAAAATTCCTGCCTTTATTCGATCTTGAGAGAGGCAAATCATTTTCAGCGAGACACGACACCCCAACACCCTTTTGCAGACCTTTATGACATATGTTATCATTTCTTGGCACAGACGAGGTCCCCACCAAATCCTGTACATCCAAATCCTGCTGGTTATCAAAGCGTAAATCAGACGCTTCAGAAACCTTGCCTCTAGACTGATAACCTCCTTTATTTGTAACTCTGACTGTCCTAGTATTATGATATTCCTTTTCACCTGCTGCACGGTCATCGTGACACTCCCAATGGTTATTGACCAACGAATCAACTTCCTGCAACGTCTCTTCCACTTCACTACCAGAAGATTCAACCTCTGAACTGTCTTCCACGCTTCCTCCATTAAACCTGCAAGACAACTTTGAGCAAAATCCGAACGCCTCTTCAACAACCTTGATACAGAAAGTTTGTTCATTAATATCAATATTAAACACTTCATTCAAGTTAATGGCAAACTTCGTCCTAACAAGGATCCTCGCAACGTCCAGCTTTTCATGTCTCTGAGTATCAACGTCAGCCTTGACAAAAGCACCTATAGTTCCAGCCAAAAACTTAAAAAAGTTTTCACCCCAGACATGAACATTTGAGAACCATTTCTCAACCCAAGACTTATCCTCAATGATCATCTTGTTGATATCACCAGTAACCTCCTCTTCTAACAAAACCAAATTCGCTCCCAGAGGAGTTGCCTTAATCTTATAGTAGCCCTCCATATGAAGAGCTTCCTGAATATCGTACGAAGTACCCGGAGTTTCCATAACACCAACGAAAGCCTGTTGGAAACGCTCCAAATCTTCTGCTTTAACGTCAAAACTTAGATGAGCAAATGTAGGTTTTTCATCTAAACGCAACCCGTTAGATTGGACATGCTTTGACCCACCTTTAGCCGTGTCTGCATATGATCTCCTTTCACTCCAAACACTTAGCTTATTCGTTCGCACTTCTACCCGGTTGTTGATCCGATCCTTAGCGTCGAATCTGGGCCTCGAATCAACCATGACATTCTCCCTCTCTACTCTTTGGAAACGTGAAGTGTTCACGAATATCTTTTTGCCATTAAGAACAATGTTGTCCAATTTAATGGCAAAGAGATGTTCATCATCAACTTGTTTAAATATGATGAAACCTAAACGTTTCCCTCTTTTGTCAAGCCTGGCTGGAATAAACACTTCAACAACCAACCCAAACTCCTTGAAGACATTGAACATTTCCTTAGCCTCAAAAGAATCCGGGAATTTAGTGAAGAAAAAAGAGGATGTCTTGAAAGCATCTTGAGATTTCATCTTTTGACCTAACGCTCTCCAGATGGATCTTCTGGCAACCACTCTCTTCGGATTCGACCTATGAACTCGTTCCCATCCCTCATCGTGGTCAAGCTTCGACTCCATCTCTTCACAAAAACCCAGTCCGCAGGTATCAACGAAAACACCAAGCCAGGAACACCGAAAGAAACAAAAGATCAATAACACCAGTCAACAGGGAAGAACACTCAGAACCAACACCCACAGGGAGGAAGGTCCCTAATTCGAAAATTAGGACTTTAAACCAAACCATAAGAGCCTATAACAATGTTCCCCCAAAACTGGTGTAAGATCTAAGAACCAAAAAGAGAGAAGATTAATGGACTTGATGCATGGTGAACAAATTGGATGAGAAGGTAATGGTTAAATTAGATAAACTAACGAAACAAAAACATTGTTTTGGTCGAAGGAAATATCTCAAAGAAGTGAGTAAATGGTTGAAGAAGATGAAGAGTTCTCTAGAGAGAAGACAGAGATATTTGATTTCGAATTAAACTCTTTGAATTGAAAACATACATGTTTATTAACTTATAAATGGTTATTTTTCCATGAAATGGTGGGAAATAAGAAACTTACAATACTTGGAGGTTAGATATGTTTGCGATCTCCACCGGTATTGAACCAGTTAATCGATTGCTGAGAAGAGCCCTAAGTGATGGTTAAGAAACATGTTTTCATTCGCTTATAGTAATATATCGAACAATCAATGGTTAAAATCGAAAAAAACAGTAAGAAACAAATCATACAATTTGATGTTTAAAATCTTAACAATATTTTACATGGTAATGTAATTATTAAATTTTCTTGATACACTAATATTAATTTATATTATTTTATTTTATCTTTATTTTTCATCACAAAAGAGAGTTAAATTTATTTTGAAAATTAACCTATTTTTCTAGAGTTTTTTTTTTTTTTTTTATAGAGTGGTATCCTTCCTTCCATACCGACTAATTCACCCGAGAGCGCGCCCGTAAGCAACGCTCCACGTAGCCTCTGAAAGTTGGACCTAGACTCCTTCGAACTCAGGACCTCAAGAGGAGCAAACCCTTGAGACCCAAATACCCTCCCACTAGGCCAACCGTCTCGAGTTTTTTTCTAAAGATTAATACTGAATTGTTTTACATAAGTATCAAATTAAATTCTCACAAAAATATTTCGAAAGTAACCTATAAAAATACTTTCATTCTCACATTTCTTAAGAAAAGCACAACATTTCAAAAAAAAAAGTACTGTTGCCCACTACCATCCTCTTATTATTATTAATATTTTTATTCACCACAAAATTGATACCGTATTCTTTAATTTGAACATTTTTAAGAAGACAAAATTGTGTATAAATTCATTAATTTGGTATGTCATAATCAAATACTAAATTTATAATTGAGTGCTTTCATATTTTATTACTTATTTTGAAGTGGTTAAAGACACACTCACTTAAATCTAGATAAAAAAACGTGTATTTAATTTATAATTCAGCATTTAAATATAATTATGTCGTACAAAATAATTTTAACTCATGCAAACACATGTATTTAATTAGTTGCTATTTATCTAATACAACACACAAAATAACCAAACCCACAAAACAACATACTAATAAGAATCACAATAATTATGAATCCAACAATGATTGAACTTATTATGACTCATTCTATTGTTGTACAAGTTGCAAGACAGAACAGACTGATTGAAGTACAGTGAGAATCAATAGAAAAATTCCAGCAATGGAAGCAGCAGTTTTCCAAGGATTGCTACAATAATCGCGTCTGAGAGTAGCCTTCAATTTATGCAAAGGATCACCACAAAAACCTTTCAATTCTTTACAAAGATCATTTAAATGAGAACTGAATGTCGAATGTGTAACATTTTTCCAAAGACTATTAACAAGGTTAGCCACAGAATCACTATCCCCGAGCCAATTAACCAATATCCTCTTCTGAACAAGTATATCCACATCCCTTCCAGTATTAATAAATAAATCCAAAACAGCAACATAATCAGCAATGTAAGACTCATCAGGGTAATGACATAGCTCCAAAGCAACCATATTCCGAAACAAAATCTCAGTCCCACCATCGACTGTTAATTCAGGAATTTCAAGAACTCCACCTGAAAACCTCAAGTCAAGTAAACAGTTACTATTAGTGTTCACTTTAAACCTAACACCTGCTTCAAACAACTCAGTTACACTGGGAAGATGTTCCACCACTCCAGTATTTCTAGGCGGCCGGTTTTCCAATGGATGTTGCAAGTGGAAAATTCTAATAAGATCAGTGAAATGCCTTATGCTAATATCACTATTATCAGAAACCAAGTTTGACTTATTGTAATAAGCAAAATAATCAAAAGTGAGCTCAAGAAAAGAAGGGATATTAGTGTTAGCACTAGGATGTGTAGAGTTAGAAGTAGTAAAAGAAATATTGAAGATTTTTTCAAGAATGAAAAAGGGCAATTGATTTTCAAGTAACAATAAATCTAATTTTATATTAGAAACTAACAAAGGTTTTAAGAGAAAAGCATCCTCTTGAGACCAATCACCAGAATAGGATCTCCAGAAAAGTTCAATTATGAAAACAGAATCCATTAAGATTAATTTAACAAGTTGCTGATTGGTGAACTCTAGGGTTTCGGAATAAGAACGGTTGAAAACAGGGATGATGGATTCAACGTAGGTAACAAACGTGTGTAAAGTTGAACCGGTTCTTTGGAGAAATGCTTTGAGGTAAAAGAGTTTGTGTCGTTCCATGTTTTGGAGGCGGGGGTGGTGGTGGTGGAAAGGACCGATGGAAATGATTTTGGGGGTGTATGCGTCCTCGTTGACTCTGCGAGTAACAAAGGGCACTTTGTAGATGCAACAGTCGGCGGCGCTAAACGGTGGTCCTGAATTGTCGAGTATGGCATTGATATCAATCACCGTGTCGTTGTGGTTCATGGTTGACTGTTATCTGGAGAAGAAGACTTGGCAAGAAAATCAAGAAGTTGCGAACCCAATTAAAGTTAAGTTAATGTTTCTTCAGGGAAATTTTCAAGCATTTATACTAACTACATAGCAGCAGTTCTGTGTGGTGTGGCTTGAAATGTTCTTAACAAGTATCAATTAAATCCCTAACCTCTAAGTGAAGGAACGAATTGCTTACCACAGGCAAAGGGGAATCAAATTCCTAACCTCAAACGGAAGGGACGAATCATCATCAGTACAAACAACTTACTTCATAAATACATTTAAATAAAAATACTTTTAAATAATTATATTTCAACACTAAATTATATAGAGTTAATATTTATTTTCTCTATGCCATATACACAATATTAATGGTGGGCAAATGATTTCAAGCACAATAGAAGGTGAATTGTGCTATTTAAAATTCGTAATTATTATTTTAAAGTTTTCTTGATTAAACTTTAAATTGTGTTAGTAGTTTTTTAAGAGTAAATAGTAATGGAAATTAAAATGATAAATAGCGGAAATTAAAAGGATATGGTTGATTTATACAGGTTTGGCCAAATGTTAATCTAGTTCTGTCTCCAATAGATCTTCTTGAGACTTTGACTATAAACTATGTCTTTTTTAAGGTTATGCCCACGAACCTTTATTCAATCTGATCTTGAGATTTTTTTACAGGTTTATCCCCAACCAAAGATAACTTTTACCATAGGCTAAGCTAGCGAACCTTCATAGAGATTTTCAGGTTGATCTCAATAAATAAAAACAGAACTTTTTTCAGCCAAGCTCAATAAACACTTCAAAAAATAACACTTTTTACGACGAAGCTTTCACAACGAACAATATAAAATCAAGGATATATGTATCGGGAGCGCCTTGATTTAAAAAATAAACAATATGTTACCTCGATTCTTTGTAAAATCGACATAACAATATACTCACTGTTTGAGATTCGATTCTTACCTCTTGCAGTTTTATGTTATATATGGAACCAAATAGACACCTTTAATTTTCATAGATTTTACGTCGGATAAGTTAACTCGGATTTTAAGAAAACCGAGATATATAGTCTCTAATTTTTTATTCTTTTCGGAATAAAAAAGGCGCCCTTATTTTTTTAAGTTTTACGTCGGATATGTTACCTCGGTTTTTTAGTAAAACCGCGATAAAAATTCTTTATATTTTTATTCACTCAGCCCTAGCGAAAGAACACTTCTTCTCCAGCCAATGAAAGAACACTTATTCTCCAACGAGCCTCAGCGAACAAAAGAACACCATTAATCTCCGGTATGTTATTGTTGTTCTTGTTGTTGCTTTGGTCCATTAGTGTTGCTATCTTGTGATTCTTCATTATTGTTGTTCTTATTATTCTTCATTATTGTTGTTCTTGTGTATTATGGATGTGTACTATTTTTATTTTTTTTCCAGAAGCTTTATATGATTATGGATCGTAGTTGGATGAAAGCCGATAGATTAAGTGTAGAGTATGACAAAGCCAACTCCAGTACTCATGTGACCCCGATTCAGACAAAAGTGGTGGATGAAGACGAAATATCCAGTTTTTCGAGTAAAGCATTTTCTGGTGGAGAATCTATTGGGTATGTTGAGGTGCTCAAGACCAATTCCAGAATTAAGTAAAAGCTCGATAATCTTCCGATAAGATTTGGGAATCTATCAAAAGGTTGGGGGGTGGAGGCGGATGAGGAGGATGAGGAATTTGCTAATATCATTCGTAATTTGGAAAAATCAGAAAGAAAAAGAGTCAAGGGTAAGAAGACAAACAAGGGTAAGAAGGCGGTAACTACGTGGAAGTCATGAATTTTATGACTTACAACATAAGAGGGTGTGGAAGCAGCATTAAATGGAGGAAGATTAGATCCTTGATACAAAAAGAAGGTGTGAATTTAGTGTTTTTGCAAGAAACTAAGTGTGAGTAGATGAAGAATGAGATGGTTTTCAGCTTGTGGGGCGATAAGAATTGCACTTGGTCCGCGTCGTATTGAGTTGGTCTAGCTGGTGGAATTCTCACTATTTGGAGGAAAGGTATATTGGTTCCTTTAAGTAGTTTCAAGGGTAGTGGATACATTGGGATTAATGCTCTTTGGAAAGGTACAAATTGCTATTTCATCAATATTTACTCTTTTTGTTCTAACAAGGATAAGAGAGATCTCTGGAGCAATATTCTACATCTTAAAGATAGTATGGCTGCGAGTGAATGGGTGATCGGTGGTGATTTTAACGCTACCAAGTGTAGAAGCGAGAAGATCAGTAGTAGTAATCACAGCAGGAAGATCATTGAAGAGTTCCATGATTTCATTGAGTTATCTGGATGTTCCGATCTGCCTATCAGCGGGAATAAGTTCACATGGTTCAATGCGTCGGGGAAAGCGTGTAGCAGATTAGATAGGTTCCTTGTCTCTCCTGGTTTGCTCAACAACTGGAATTATGTGACACAGAAAGTTGGTGACAGGGATATTTCAGATCATAGACCGGTTTTGATATCTGCAAGGAACATCAATGGGGGCCCGAAGTCGTTCAAGACGTTTAACTGTTGGTTCGAGCATCCAGGTTTTTTAAATTTTGTTAAAGAAGTTTGGGAATCGGTTGAAATTGAAGGCACAACTGCGTGCATTCTCCCCAGGAAGTTTCAAATCTTGTGTACAAGACTAAGGTGGTGGAATGTCCATGTTTTCGGTTGGATTGATACCAAAATCACCGACAATATAGGTATCATCAATGAAGTGGAGGATTTTATTGCAGGTAGTAACAGTGGTCTTATAGGTTCAGCACTATTGCCAAGGAAGATTGCAGAGGATGACTTATGGAAAAATCTGAGAATTAATGAAAGTATTCTCAAACAGAAAGCCCGGATGAAATGGATTTTAGAAGGAGATCAGAATACCAAATTTTTTCACGCTGCAATCAGGAACCGTAATTGCATAAATTCAATCTGGTCAGTTGAAGTGGAGGGTCAAAATATTGAAGATGTCGTGGGAATTAAAGATGTTATGGCTAATCATTTTGAGAAAAGATTTCAAATAGCCAACCGCGCTTTGCCTGTCATTGGAAGTGCATGATTTAAGACTTTGTTTGAGTTGGATAGGAATACGTTGGAGATACCTTTTGGACTCGAAGATGTTAAGAATGTTGTTATCTCGAGTAATGGGGATAGAAGCCCTGGCCCGGACGATTTCAATTTACTATTTATAAAACGGTGCTGGGAGGTGGTGGGGAACGATTTTAGGAAATGCATTTTAGAATTTTTTGAAGTGGGCTATCTCCCTAAGGTATTCACTTTTTCCTTCCTAGGTTTGATACCTAAAAAGGTTGATCCGAGTGGCTTGGATTATTATCGCCCGATATGTTTGATAGAAAGTGTCTATAAGGTGGTTTCCAAATTACTCACGGGAAGATTAAAAAAAGTTATAGACATCATTGTCTCTAACTCGCAAACTGTTTTTATTGAACGTCGCAATTTGCTTGATGGTGTGTTCGTCTTGAACGAAATAATTGACTATGCGAAGAGGAGTAAGAAAAATACAATGTTTTTAAAAGTAAACTTCCCCAAGGCATAAGATTGGGTCGAGTGGGCATACTTGAGGAATATTTTGAACATCATCGGTTTTGGGGGGAAATGGTTGTCATGGTTGGAAGGTATTGTAATGCATAATTTCGTGTCCGTTCTTGTCAACGGGAGCCCCACCCACGACTTTGAGCTAAGCAGAGGACTGTGTCAAGGCGATCCAATATCACCTTTCATTTTTGCTATTGCGGCGGAAGGACTAGCTGTGTTAATGAAGAGAGCTGTGGAGGCTACAGATTTTCGTGTATTCAAGTTTAACAATGACATATACGAGTTGCTACAATATGCAGATGACACTATAATTGTTGGTGAGGGCACTTGGAGCAACATCTGGACTGTCAAAGCACTACTTAAGGGATTTCAAATTATTTCTGGTTTGGAAATTAACTACAGTAAGAGTGCTCTTTATGGAGTGGGAGTGGATAATTACTTTCTAAAAGCGGCGGAAAGCTTCTTAGCTTGCAAAATTGATGAATTTCCATTCAAGTTTCTTGGAGTTTTTGTAGGCGGGAATCATAAGTTAACATCATTTTGGTTATCGATGATCCATAAAGTACACTCTACATTTGCAACATGGAAAGGGAGATTTCTTTCCATGGGTGGTCGAGCGACCCTTATAAATTATGTGCTTTCTAATCTCCTCATGCATTACATATCATTCTATTTGGTTCCTAGCAAGGTGATTCGGGTTCTCTCGACGATTCAAAGGCGATTTCTATGGCATGAATCTACTTGTAAAGAAGGAATATCGCGGATTAAGTGGAGTGATGTTTGTAAATCCAAGGAGGAAGGAGGCCTGGGGATTAAAGATATTCGAGGTTTCAACATAGCCTTGATTTCGAAGTGGCTGTGAAAGCTGATGTTTTTGAAAGATAGATTGTGGAATGGTATATTGGAGTCTCGTTATCATGGATTCGTTGTTGCATTTTATCTCAGTACATTGCCCTGTTATCCTATTGCCCCGTCTTTATGGTGGAGAGATTTATTTAAAATCATGAAAGAGTTTGGAGGAACTTCGTTTTTTGATCTAATCAAATTTGACATTGTTAATGGTGGAGTGGCTTTATTCTGGATTTCTAAATGGTGTGGCAATCATTCTCTTGCGTTAACATTTCCGGCAGTGTGGGAAAAATCTAACAATAAATTCGGAAGGGTAGAGGAGTTCGGTGCGTGGGAGAACTCTTGCTGGAGATGGCATCCAGTTTTGGATACTGCAGTAGCAGACGATATCAGTAGGCTTCAGGCTGAAGCCTTATCAGTAGCTATTGATGGTATTAGTCTGAGTCAGTATGCTTGTGATAAGGAAATTTGGATGTTTGGTGGCAAGGAGTGTTATTCTGTCCAATCGGGCTATGAGGTTTTGATGATAGCAGGAGTTTCGGTATTGGTTGACGATGACGGCATGTTAGTGAATAAGCTCATTTGGTTATCGTCATCTCCTTCGAAAGTTAAGATATTCGGTTGGAGGCTTTTAAGAGATAGACTTCCTACGCAGGACAACTTGTCCCACTACAAGAAAACACAGAGTTAGCGTCGGCCAAAAGCCCTAGCTAGTAACACTAAAACCAACGCTACAAGGGGGTTAGCGTCGGCTTTGTGTGGGGTCGGGGCAGACTTTCCAAAGCTGGAAGTTAGTTACATCTAGCGTCGGCCTTTGCGTGACACTAGTGTAGCGTCGGCTATTGTTTACGCTAAGGCGCCACTAATTGCTGACCATAATCACGCAACTAATTACTGTGTTTAAAACTCATTCAGAACTTCTTCATGTAAAGAAGAAAGATTGTTGGTCTATGATTTTGAATTTCAGAATAAAGTCTGTTGTAGTCAGAAATCTGAAGAATTCAAACTCTTAGAAATGATTCAACACCTGAATCCTGGATGATCAAAAGTTATAAGATTCAATGAAGAACTGAATATTGTTTTCTTGAAAGCTATGCAGGAAACTGAAAGAATGTTCAGGAATAAGATTTTCGTAGATTCATCAAGCACTTGATCAAGAATGAACTCTTAAGTTTTGATTGAATCAGTGTAATTAAGTTCTGATGACTTGAGACTATCTCATAGTTGAACCAAACGTTATAGATCAGATCACTATCTGACAAGATTCTCAGAACCTCTTAAACACTGGAATCAGAAGATCCAAACACTTAAGTCCTCTAAAAGAATTAAGTTGCTAATGACCTTTAGAGTGAAGAAATCAGTTGACACTCTTTTCAGAAGTAAATATGCTGAACCAACCTCAAACAAGTTAGATCATCATTGTGAGATCAAGGTGTATCATGCAAACCATGTGTCATGATTGTACACATGATTGATGATAGCTGGTTCTGAACAAGATATGCATCTGTTTGAAGAAACAAGTCTGAAGATGCTTTGAAATGACAATCAAAGCCTCTCAGCACATAACCTCTCAACAGTTTATGATAAAGCTAAACTTAAAAACCTACTGAAAATAGGAGAAGCTGAAGTTGACGATCAAGAGTCCAGAATGGAAAGCACTCAGGTAAATCTGTCAAGGTCTTAGTATCTTTAAGGTACGATTTTCTCTAAAGTTATGACTTATTAAAAATTCATGATAAATCTACTTGAAACATGTCAATTAAGAGTTAAAACACTTGTCATTTCATGTTAAGCTATGTAGAAAACCACTTAGAGAATCTTATGCCCCTCTGCACATGCCAGTGACTAGTAAACAGTTAGATAAAATCCATCTAGAAAATAACCTTTTCTCCATCATGTCAATCACTATGAGTCGTAATCCTTCCTCATTCCTTAAGTTTATTGTAACAAGCAATCATATTCGATCTGATGATTCTCTCTCTCTCTGAGTCTATCAAACCTATTTCCAGCAACCTTACCTTTCACTCAACTTAGGAATATCTCAGCCGTTTAAAACTTTTTCAAGTACGCATATGGAACTACATATATACGTATGTTTATGTACGAAATTGGAAAGCATGTTATCTTGTTCATAATAGCTTGTCACCTAGACCTTAGCTACTAACTAGACGTGATCATGCTCTGATAGGGATTGTGTCTCACTGTCTTCACTAAAAATTAATGACTTCATAATGCATTTAATGCAACCACCTAACTTCTGCCAAGAATGAATAGGACGCGTATCTCTTTGATCTTCCCTAGAATAACAGCTGCTTGACTGTCCTCTTCTCTTAGACTATCTCTACACACTCTAGAATCTAGGTAACTCAGTCCTCTTAAGTCTTTCTCAGTTATTAACCCATTCAATTCAATATCTTCCCTTGGTCTATTTAAGGTCATATCACTCCTCTAAAATCCTTCATTATCTCTTATCCTCAATCATCTTAGTACTCTAAAAACACTTTCGAAAATGACTCCAAGAACCTTTCATGGGAACGATGATCTTCTAGAAATCATCATTGAGAAACGACCAAATCCAGGAAATGTTAGTCGAAGCTTTTATCTTGGGATTCATTTTCAAAACTGGAATGGGTACCTTTCCATGCTAAGGGGTTCAATTTATCCAAACATCTTAGAGACCTTTTGGATCAACGCCTCTATTAGCAGTAATAGTCTGAGTATCTCTTATGACATCTATGGTCTTCCTGTTACATTCAATGCCACAAACATTGCTGAAGCCATTGATTGTTCCCCAGGTGGTGTCACACCTAATCATGCATCCATTCGTTGCACCTCCGATGCTGAAATGCATTATATGTTTGATAAAGACTCTACTTTTGAACCCACAAATCCTGAAAAACTTGTGCCTATTGCCAAAGGATGGTTCAAGTTCATCTTAACTAATATTAAACCTCGCGATACAAACATAGACTTTCTGTATCATGATGATAAGCTTCTCATCATGTGTCTCCTTAGGCCAACCCCTATAGATTTGTCCCAAGTAATCTTTGACCATCTTAAAGAGTCAATCATCACATCAAGAACCGTGAACAAATCATGCATTCCTTACGGAAGAGTCTTATCAGAAGTACTCTTCAAAGCAGGAATCATGCAAAAGATCTGCAGAGTTCGACCTGGTCCAGATACTGCTCTGGACAGGAAGTTTTGTGAAACCTTCGACAGCAGATGGTTCTCATAAAATTAGAAGATTACCTGTCGTAATTAGGCTAAGTTATTAGTGTGTAATGGTTCATTAAGTTCACATGCTCATTCTGTGTAATTGCTAATTAAATTAATGAAGTATGTGTTACTTTCAATTCTTTATGCCTACACCTATGTATGTGTATTTATTAGACATAAGATAAATAGTCTTGAAAGAAGAAAACGTCTCTCTATGTTTTCACTACTAGTTAGTGATACTACTCTTATGCACTTATTGCGAATCCTTGACTCCTGTCAAGAATTAATTAGAGAATTCTATGCGTGATCTCTTGGTCTTTCCAAGAATGATAAACTGTTGGACTCAGTGCTAGTATTAATCCCTAACCTAGTCATATCTAGCTTAAAATGTCTAAGAAATAACGAACCTGATGGTTGGAGTCACGAGCATTTATTTGACTCTCTCTATTTGTTGCCTACTTAAGACACCTTTTTCACTCCTATATCCATCATTCCAAACCATCCAGTCAGTGCCTCTCTTTAGTATTCCCTCTAGAATGTCCACCTCTCATCCAAAATCTACTGAGAGTGAAATCTCTGAGTTAAGAGTCCTAAATGAATTCTTTGTGAACACCAGTTCTCTCAAAGAACTTGGCTTTACAAGAACTTAATCCGAATTAAGATGTCAGAAATGGGAAGGTTATCTTGAGATGCTTCCAGGTCTCATTTACACAGATCTTGTCAAAGAATTCTGGGCAAATGCTGATGTGTTTTCTAACATGTATAACCAGAACATCATTCAGTCAGCCGTCTTTGGAATTCCCGTAGTAATTAAACCCTCTGTCATTGTACAATCAATCAAGTGCGATGAGAACGTTGACACCATTGAAGACTACAAGGATCGAAAAATATTCAATGACCTCATCTACAAAATTCATTGTTGAAATGGTCATTCTAACTGTGCCTCCACACTCATCCCCTCTGCAAAAATCTGGCACAGGATCATGGAAACTAACTTAAGACCTAGAGAAATAGGAACAAGAGTGTTGTCTTACTCAGACCGTCTATTTATTTTCTTTCTGGTCTACAGAAGAAAAATAAACCTTCCTCAAACCATGTTCAATCATTTACAGGATCAAATCCTCATGTCTAAAGACAAGTCTTCCTTCAGTATTCCTTATGGAAGAGTCATATCTCGTGTCTTTGAGATTCAGGATGTAATCTCTAGATTAGAACATATTGGAGTAACTGAAGAATGTTCACCCATGAATTATGTTGAATTCTCTGGAATTCCCTGAAGAATAATAGGATAGAGTTATGATTATTTTGCTTTCTGTTTTGTTGCCTTGTCTCTTGCATTTTGTATTCTCCTCTTGGTGATGAATGAAAAATATTTTGAATCAGGATTAAGATCATCTTATGTTTTGAAACTAAATTCTTTGGAATCTATTTTATGTTCATTATCATATTAATCTCAATTATGCTCAAAAGCTCAAACGCTCTAAACCTTTTGATGATGTCAAAAAGGGGGAGAAAGAATATGATTTTGATTGATGAATATTGATTGGAATCTTAAAGCAGAAAGAATACAAACTCAAATAAATAATCAATCATATAAAATGCGTTTACCACTAACGATATTGTTTGATGTTTATCCGAGGAACTCTGAACAAGTTCACTAGGCATTCTAAGAACAGGTTGAGAAAGAAGAACTTGCCAAAAGTTCTTATGAACTTTTTGTTCATATGATCAAAGTTGTACACTTCGTGAACATGTGTTCAGAATCAGATCTACCCAGTACTGTTCAGAAGTTGAGAACTTTCTGAAAGTCAAAGTTTATCGTGATCTCTGTCTCACTTGGTTCAGAATTTGTAAGCTGTCTGAGAATATGAAATTCATAACGTAAGAATCAGAAGAAGGAAAACTCTGAAAGCAGTCAAGACAAAGTATACATTTTAAGATGCTTACTCATAAGAATTGTGCAAATCAGAAGTCAAAGAACTGTCTGAAGATCTAGATTGAAGATCCAAGAAGAAGTAGTTTTGATGTCTACCAAGAACCAATTAAAATGAAAATGATTTAGTATCAGACTAAATCAACAATTGGTAATCAGACTCTGTACATAAAGATTGGTTTCAGACTCAGTCTACAGTAATATCAATCAGAGCAAAGCTGTGAAATATTGTCAAAATACCTTCATTGGTATCAATTTCAGCACACTAAGGAAATACCCTTCAAGTGGTATGAAAAGAATTCCTTCAGTTGGTATCAGACTCAACATACTCTGGTATAAGACTCAGCACATCACTTAGTATCAGACTAAAATCAAATCATGTGTACCAGATTCAGAGTCAAGCATTGATTGATCACAAAAATTAACCTTCAATTGGTATCTGATCAAAAATCAAGCTTTGATGAATCACTAAGTTGTAACAGTAACAAGGTTCTGAGATGAAGACCTGTGTTCAAAAGTCAAACTCTGAAAAAGTCATGATCTACATTGGTGATTAAAAACTTATATTTCTGAATTATGATTCTGAGGATCCCAATATCTGACTTACAGAAATTAGGGGGAGACTACCCTGAAGATTCAATTGCAAAAAACTAAAATCTTCAGAAAGTCTGAAAATCATGGGGAGTTTCTTAAAAGATAGTGTATGTCTGTGATAAATAGCGAGGCTATGTTATCAGATAAGAACTGTTCTATTTGTGCTTAAATGAATCTGCTGAAACGTAGAAATGCTTCAGAAGTCTCTGAAGATTACAAGCTCTGATACGATTACAAAATAACTAAGTTCTGAAGATCTGAAGATGGAAGTTCTGATGAACTATTCCAGATGTTGAAGACTCTCTGTTTCCTTAAAGACAAGATAGAGAAGTAGTCCTTTTCTATTCTTCATTCTGGCAATTCAAGTTTTTATTCTGTATGTCTTTGGATCATATAAGATTCTAGATGATCACAGATAAAACTTTGAGGTTAACACATTCAGGGGGAGCTGTTATTCCAGACTCTGAATATGTTTGTTTGGTGATTACCTTGTATAAAATGTTCAATCAAAATACTTGGTTTTGTCATCATCAAAAAGGGGGAGATTGTGAGAACAACAGTTGTCTCTACAAGTTGAACTATGTTTAGATGATAATAATACGTATTTGTGAAAGAACCATTTTTTGTTCTAACGTGTGTTGTGTGCAGATCATATTCATAGAAGATATCAGATCCAATAAGCACCAGCCAGATGAGCGTAATTGATAATATGCGAAGTTACTATGTGTGACACAAGTGGAAAGAAGCAAGAACGCTTTTGTATCTGATCGTGATCAGTCAGATCCAAGGATGCTGATATTGCTATTGCAATGCTCTTGTGGATGCTCTCTGAAAGTGGTCGAGATTCTGAAGATTGCGAAGCTTCTGAAGAAGATAATCTTCCGGAGAATCGAAGTGCTGAAGACTCTCATGACTTGAAGTTCTGAAGGCGGAAGGATCTGAAGACCAAGTGCAGAAAGACTCTGAAGACTTATGTGTTCTGAAGATTACAGTTCCAAAGATCAAGTGCTGAAGACTCTGAAGACAGAATCCTAATGGACAGGCTCTGAAGTTTCGGAACACTTGAATAAGTAAAGGATAATGTTCTTAAAGACAAGTGCTAAAGTTCTGAAGACTGATTCCTAATGGACTTCTTCAAATGACTGAAGACTTGACGTATCAGATATCCTGTTAAGAAGGCTCTACTCATGCTTCATTAATTTACCATCAGAAGCCTCTGAAGTTTGGAAGTCAAATGTTACCGTTGTGAACGACTGTACACACTACCCAAGAAAGATATATCCCATCACTTCTCCCACGGCAAAAAGGAGATGTGTCAGTACAGCTAATTATTACACAACGTCTCTTTTCCAACAGCCAACAATATTTCAAACGGCTATATTTCTACTCGACTATTTAAAGGAAAGTGCTCTCGCTTCTGATGTGTCGATTTGCTGAACATCATCCATTGAATGTATCATTTACAAATTGACCAAGTCATTGTGTGAAGATAACAACAACGATGAGTTCTCATTGTAACACTTTGAATATCCAAAGTTGTCATCAATTTACACATGGCCTTTGTTGTTGATGCTTAAAGATCAAATCAACACAACAACAACAAATTGGTACAGAAGCTGTTGATGAAGGAGACAACATTGAAAATCAGTCAAGTCGTCAACCACCTTCTCGTCAGTGCTAAATTAAAGATATGAAGCAAGGAGTTGTTGTTCAAAGCTTGCTCAACCAAGAAGACAAAGAAGAAGAAGATCTACAAGATGTCAACAACTGTCAAATCAACATACATCTATGTAGTTTCTTAAGATAGAAAGGAGTTGTTGCTCACATCTTTCTTGAACACTTGTGTGTTCTTTGTACTTAAACTTTGGAGTAATCTGCTTGTTAAGAAGCATTATTGTAATCTCCTATATAACTAATTCTTGGTGAATTAGGATTCCTTGAGTGGTCAGTGTGATCGGAGACTCGAGAAGACAATGGCTGGGTGTCATTGTGGTAAACCCTAAAATAGGGTAAATGATAGTCATATCTTAAAGAGGATCATATGTTGATCAGACTCTTGTGGGATCCCTGATGGAACTCATTGTGATTCCTCTAGTGAACGTTATATCCTGATTGGATCCCTGAACGGTTCAATGAGAGAGATACCTCAAGGGATCATGAGATGATCTGGGTACTTGAGATGACAATGACGTAAGTCATTGTGGGTTAGTCACAGTGCGGCTATGCAGGTTGTTAGTCACCGGCTGTTGCCCGTGCATCTGTAATCGAGATTGATTATAGTGGATTAAGTCCTTGTGTTCAAGGCTAAATCACCTGAGGAGGGTGGACTCGATTAGCCTTTGTGGTGAACTAGGATATATCGTGTGTTCTTTACTCTTATGCTTAATGTCTCTGTTTATGTTTCAATATTAAGTATCAAAACCTTACATAAGCAATTCAGATCCTTGCAACTCTGATAAGCTCTGCTTTGCAAGTTCTGAATGTTACACATAACGTTCAGACTCTTATTGGTTCTCACTCTTCAAGCATTGCCAAGTCTGAATGTTTCCTCGCAGGTCAGAGTCTCTCAACGAACTCTGATGTTACTTGAGCGTCTTAATGACAAGAAGTGAAAAGTTGTTAAAAGAGTAAATACACAATTCAAACCCCCCCTTCTTGTGTCTTTCTTGCACCTTCACAAATTTCTTTGACAATTCATCAAATTTCTTTGCCAATTCATCTGTCCACGCATTAGCCCGTGCAGCCTCTTCACGTGCAGCAGCAGCTTCAGCTCTGGCAGCCTCAATGGCCTAGTTATCTGCTTCTCTATGTGGGTTTGTAATTGATACTTGTGTCAAGAAGTTCACTCCATATCTTATGTTACGCGCCAATTATCCAGATCCATAACACCGCCCCCGTGTTTTACCCCCTGCAGCTTCTTTCCAAATTTGTATTCTTGTTGATCCTTCCACTTCATCACCAACTTGTGTCAAATTACTAAAGAATTTTTCCTGTACATGTTGATAACACATCAGAAATAAGAGCAATGTATATGCAACAATTTTAAAAATATAAACTTGCAGAATTTCCTGTACACGTTGATAACACATAACGAACTTTTCCACAAAAGTACTAAAAAATACATTATACAAACCACCTTTTTTACTTGCATTCCAATTAATGTTGGTATATAATACTAACAGAGTTTCAAAACTGTTAACTCCATCCAAATAAACTGACTCTAATTTTTGTGAGAATTCATTCTATTAATCAACAAGGAGCAAAACATAGCAAACTTTGAGTCAACCATAAACCATTCACTTAATGGCTACAGTATGCATTCTACACAAACACATGCTTAATGTTTATGTAGTTGTTCCTTACAAAAATTACCTTATTTCAACAGTTTTTTTCTTCTCTTTTCTGCTCTCAAATAATTTATAACAAAGAGGACTAGCCGTAAATTTAAATGTGTGGATTATAGTGGAAATATACATTCCTGTAGGTTTAAAATTGTTTCCTAACAATACATTATTGTCATAATTTTAACATTTTATTGTTTACTACTTCTAACTTCTAATGATGTCATGATGTTGAAACACTTCTCTGAGTACCCTATAGTAATATGCATACAAATTTAAATTAAGATCGGAAACGTTAACTTACACGTGTTGCCGCAGCACGAGCGTCAACCCACTCCCCATTCTTCTTTTTATGGGTGGCAATGAAAATCTCATCTGGATGTGCGGGTCGATTGAGTTTTTTAGCCTATCATTAGAGGCAGTATATATGGTCACAATGTATATCGGATATAATTATATTAACGCATTGTAATTACAAAGTATATATATACCAATTCAAGTGCAACATCATGGTGAGCTCTACGACCTGTTGTATGGACTGCCACACCTTTCTTGGATGATCGATTAATCTTATTTTGTTGGAATACATCCAACCCGGCTTGCGCCCATTTTCTCTAGCCTTTCATTGTATATCAGACAGTCATTTTCCATATTTCTGATGAAACAATTCTTCCATATTTGCATCATCTCAACGGTCCCAACATACAAGCCTCTGACAAAATATACAAATAATAAATAAAACTCAACAATATACATCATCATCAAACTACTAAAAAAGAAATTCCATGTCTTACTTTAAACTCGTTGAACCATTCCTTTCTCACGTCGTCTCTTCCGCCGCGTTTAAGTTCACCATAATTAACGAAGGTTCCTCGATAATTCTTTTCAATAACTTTTCGAACTATTGCGGCAACAAGATCAGCTGGACTTAACCTACATATAATGCCAAGCTACTATTCTATCAGGAATTGATACAATTAGTGCATTAAAGAAGATAATTGGAATTCTGCAGGAATTTGGCACATGATTAATAACAGTCTTTGAATCAGGAATTAGTGCATTAAACTATTCTATCAGGAATTAGTGCATTAAACAATTAGTGCATTAAACTATTCTATCAGGAATTCTGCACATGATTAATAACAGTCTTTGAATCCGCCAACCAGCCATAATATTTATAAACTATACACACTACCATGTTAGAGTAAAAAACCGCCCAATTTTACTCCAATTATAAACTGCACATGATTAATAACAGTCTTTGAATCCTATAACTCCAATTATCCTCCCAATTTTCCATTTGATATACTATCTTGATGGCATGAATACTAAAAGTGATCTCAAGCCATGTGCACTGCACTTAAAGGATGTTGAAGGCTAAACTATTATGTGAAATAAAAGCTTACTACCTACTATGAGTTCTACAACAACAACAATAAGCAAGCTTTATTCCACTAAGTGGGGACCTATTATGGGTTGAAGACGAAAAATCTTCGCTATCAGACAGTGTTCACACTTGGTTAATAGTATTATAGGATGTTTGCTGGCATATGGGTTGAATTGGAACAGCACCACAAATCATTCTTGACATATTATTTTTGTTATTTCAACTTTCTATCTTTATAGATTGGTTACCCTAATTTATATTGTTAATGCAAATCTGCTTCCTGTAGAATAGCTCAATTCTAGACAATTCATCAGTAAGCATGAAGTAATGAGACTGGTAGATTATTTTTCCATGTTTCAAGAAAGTAGAAACTACATTTTGACATCAACAATACTACTTTGCAGCTAATCCGACCAAATGCACCTTCCCAGTGCATAAAACAATTCTAATAAAGTTCAAATTGGAATTAAATTAACAAATGCAGTATGTAATAGCATATTGTGAAAGTAAGCAACAACATAAAAGAATCATAAAGTCTCCTGACTATATTACACTAACGGAGGTCCTGTGTGGACAAGCTTATTTTCACCACATTTGGATCTCCATAACGATAGATAACCACTTGCTAAGCATTTTACATTTGTTTGAATAAACTTAAAACAGTTTCTGAAGAATCATAGAAACTATTTCCAATTCTGTTTCCAATTAGTGCATTAAAGAAGATAATTGGAATTCTGCAGGAATTCTGCACATGATTAATAATAGTCTTTGAATCAGGAATTAGTGCATTAAACTATTCTATCAGGAATTAGTGCATTAAACTATTCTATCAGGAATTAGTGAATTACTTACGCATTAGTTGTTTCCACAATATGGATCTTTGAATTTTGCCCACCGTCGTGTTGTTGTTCCTCATTAGAAAGTGTTTGGTCCCTCTGCACTTCCTCGTCTATGGTGTGATGGGGAGGAATTTGCAGCTGAGGTTGAGTATATCCTGGAGTAGGAATAAATATGAACTCCTCAAAAGTCGGGTTTGTCGGTTGAGGCTGAGTAGGTGGTGGTGTTGGGTTTGTCAGAATCGGTGCTGGAGGTTGCGTAGGTGGCGAAGGTTGAGTAGGTGGTGGAGGCTGAGTAGGTGGTGGAGACTGAGTAGGTGGTGGAGGTTGAGTATGTGATGGTGTTGGATTTGTTTGAATCAATGGTGGAGGCTGAGTAGGCAGTGGTGGGTTTCTCTTAGTAGGTGGTGGTGGTTTTCTCTGAGTAGGTGGTGGTGGGTTCGTTGAACCAGGTTTGCTATGGACCTTACGAGAGTTGTTTATAGCAAGAGTCCTAGGTGGAATCTGTCGTTGGCGGCATAACCTGTCAACAACTCTTTTTTACAAAGAAACCATCAAAAAAATAAGTCTAAATCCAAACATTATTAATTTATTAGGACAAAAAAACCAAATAGGAGAAAAGGTTTAGTCATCTTACTTAGATGTGCTCGATGGTGCTTTTCTCTTTCCGTTTTGTCCAGTCATTTCAATAAAATTGTATCAAAGCTGCAAACACTAAATAACAATATGCACAATTAGGAACTAGATGGCAGCACACAGAGGAAACATCAATCAAAGACACAAATTACTAAAACTATTAACTAATCAATGATCAATACAATAACAATTAAACAATGACAATCTACTCTAAGTTACACCCAATACCAAAACTGAATATGAACAAGGTCAACAAAAGTTACTCTGATGAGGAAAGTCATTTAGATTATTGTTCTGCTTCTGAGATGGCAGAATTTGATTGAATATGCTATATTTAATTGAATTTTATTGTTCTGTGACATAACTAGTTTTGTAATTTTAGTTTGTGTTACAGATTGATCTTTTGAATTTGCGCATCATATCTAATAATTCATATAGTTCAACATCTATTTTTTCATATTCAATATAAGACTCATACTCTCAATTGATATATTAAGACTTCCTCATCACAACCAACTAATATTAAAATCAATCCAACTAAACCAAAAATAATCAAGACACCAGTAATGCAAAAGCATAAAACTCTATCATTATGGGGCAGAAATGCATGGCACAGAACAATATGCAGAAGCAGAACCAAGACAATAACAATTTCACAAACAAGCCACCAATCAGGCCAACTACCACAACATAAGCACACAGGGTTAGAATCATGTTAGCTTTTACATCCCGTGCGGTTGCACCATGAGTTTTAAATATTACCAAACATAGGCTAAGCAATGCATGCATGTCTATAAATGCAAAAAATAACAAGTAGTCAGAAACTTAGAAATAGAAACAAATGAGATATTGTGTTTTCAATAGACATTATATGATGAGAATTGAGAGTGGCGTCATGGGCAAACAGAACTCAAGTTAAGTGCCACTCCTAAAGAATCATAAAGTGATGTATACAATAGTACAAATTTTTCACCACTACAACAGATAAGACCTTAGACAGCGCTTTTTTTGTCCTTAGACAGCGCTTTTAAGCGCTGTCTAAACCTGCGCTGCTATAGGTTTAGACAGCGCTTTGGGTAATACCAAAAGCGCTGTCTAAAGGGGGGTATATTTAATGAAAAGCGCTGTCTATGGTACCTTTAGACAGCGCTTTTTGACATTATAAGGTATACCTTAGACAGCGCTTTTGGGAAAAGCGCTTTCTAAGCCTTATCTTTTTTGACATATTTTTGGTATACCTTAGACAGCGCTTTCAGAAAAAGCGCTGTCTAAGCCCTACCTTTTTTGAACTTTTTTAGGTATACCTTAGACAGCGCTTTTGGTAAAAGCGCTTTCTAAGGTCCACCTTAGACAGCGCTTTTTTCAAAAGCGCTTTCTAATCCCCACCTTAGACAGCGCTTTCACCAAAAGCGCTGTCTAAGGTATACGAAAAATTTTATATAAATTTTTTTAAACCACAATTTTTACCAGGTTTTTTCAACCAGAATTTGACCTGTTTTTCGCCCAGCAATTTTTTTCAG
This sequence comes from Lathyrus tuberosus, assembly GCA_022829125.1. Taxonomy (NCBI): domain Eukaryota; kingdom Viridiplantae; phylum Streptophyta; class Magnoliopsida; order Fabales; family Fabaceae; genus Lathyrus; species Lathyrus tuberosus. The sequence goes on along the minus strand of JALAZF010000082.1, from coordinate 6,391,143 downwards.
AAAAATACCACAATTTGGAGATTCAAATCAATCCAATTTATCCTATTTAAATGTACCAATTTACACCAAAATTATATATCCAAAACAATTGGCAATTCAAACCAATATATATATTTAAAATTACAAACCAAAATTATATATACACCTATTTATAATTACAAATCATTACATTTTTTCTACAAATGCACATATTACTTATACTAGTACTTTTCCATCCAACCAAAGCATTGCTTCAAATCTACATTATAGGTCCTGAAAACACAAAGATTGTAATTCAATTAAAAGAATACATAAACAAAGTTACACATATTTAATGCGCGACAATTTAATGAATTATACTTTTCAACAAACAACAAACTTGATAATACAACTCAATCTAATGCGCGACAATTGATTATTCACCTAAATTGAGAATTTTTTCTAAGTTTTAATGTAATTTTCTAGTGTTTTGCTATGTCTTTTCAAACACAAACATGATATGGAATTGAGAACTTACTGATTTGTAAGAAGTCGTGTGATGGGATTTTCAACTGAAAAAATGAAGGTCAGAATATTTATGTGATTTTACCAAAATTCCTGAAATGAAAAAGATAAGATGTAGTAAGAAACAATATTACATTATAGCAATAATGAAGTATTGGTACATAAAGAATCTGAATATCTTAAATATATAACACAACAAAAACACAACAATATTACATTATAGCAATATATGTGTATATATATATATATATATATATATATATATATATATATATGTTACATATAAGATTTTAATTAATAGACCGTTACCGCAAAAATGGCCGAGACAAAACGGTATCAGAAGGCTTGTTATTCACCGTTTCAACTTATATATTCCACAAACTAAACATATTTTCATTATTCTATAATAGATACATTATATACATCAGTAGGGTGAGTTCTCTTATTATATATTCCACATTCAACTTATAATAACAGCTCTTTACCGTTCTTTCCAAAGGTGAGTAAATTTATGTTTAAATCAAAATTAAAAAGGAAAATGAAAGGTAATTACAATAAAAGAATTGTTCTGAAAAGATACAACTATGTATATGAGTATATCATAAACAACAAGGCAAATTACTATCATGTAACAAATTCTTCATACATTTTACAGAAGAAAATAATGAGCTACTTTAAAATTTGAAAGATAAATAAGAATCATGTATGTGGTATAAGATGCCATTTGTAAAATTTGAATGAAAGCCTATACTTAATACTTAATGCAACACAAATAAATCTTCAAATTGGACATCCATTATAAAACATTATGAAGTACTATTTGAATAGTACAAAAATTGCTAAATGGAAAAAAAAGAACTTGCAGCCAGGACATTGTATTTGACCCCAAAAAATCATAACAGAAGTTACCTGTTCCTATTCCATAAGAAACATCCAATACTTTCAATTTAGCTAATACCTTTTCCTTTGATATTTCTTTTCCACCAAACACTAGCATCATTGAACTTGCTCAATGTCCTAAGCTTTTTGTTTTCTTTTGATTTGTAAAAAAATTCACCCTAAAGTCCACACAATAAGTAACAAGTGAGTCATATATTATTGAAGCAATTCAAACTACTATTTCACCATCCTCTAAAGTTCAACCAATTAAAAAGAAGTAAATAGTCTTTTGGGTCCCTAAATGTGTAAGGCATTGTCAATATCGTCATTGAATGTATTGAAATTAAAAACATACCCAAGTATCTCATTTGTTAGTAATTTTATGAAGTAAATTGACTAACAAGACACATTCAATAACTAATTAACTAATGAAAGACACATTTGATTCACAGATTAAATTAACCAACAAAAAGACTAACCTATTTAAAAATCAAAATGAATATTTACCAAAAAAGACTAATTAAGGGTTCAAAAGAAAACTCACAGACTACATCTACAAAGCCTTTTAGACACTAGTTAAACATGAACCTTTGCTATTCCATCATCATACTCAATTGAAACATACTCGGTAGGTTCAACAGAATTCTTCAAAATATTAAATCTGATTCCAAATAAATTTCTAATACTATCATTTTTATGCATAACATAGTCCCCAAAATAAAGTGTGTAAGGGTATACCTTATAACTAAAGGAAACATATGTATCCTCTTCATCACTTTTTAACGTTGTATGCCCCCCTTCTTCTGTTGTTCCTTCACCGTTATAATTCACTTAATAGCTTTTTTAGCATTCATAACACGCCTATTCCATACTTGCAACGAATCCTCTCATTGAGGACTGGTCCTATGAGGTTGATCTTGAGCTTGCAAGTCATATTGTGGGTTCCTGATACATCAAAAAGTTTGAATGAATATCAAATTACAAACTTACAGCATGTTGCAACTTGCAAATAAGAAAACTGCTTGCTAATAATAAAACTGTTGATATAACTGGTCACTGTCTTGATAACTGCAGCAGTTATCAGAACCTTTGGTATCACAAAATGGAGGGCTGTCTGGTGCCGATTCTGTCACTTGATTCAAATCCATTTCAACACGATCCCCAATTTCTTTCTGAGAACATCTCATTGAATTACTTTTCTCCAAAATGCGGTTAGCATCCCCAACCTCATTTGACATACATGAATTCAGCAGGACCTTGTCAGTATTCTTATTACTACAAGTTGAATTGTCAAGAGTTTGGCACCTCTCCAAAACCATCCTATCATCTACATTAACCAATTTAAAAAATAAAAAATACATGTCAAATACCATCAAACAATAAACTAGTTTTTCACATACTAATGCAAATGAGAAAGCAACTCACCAGAAGAACGTTGGTGAAATGCATTAGCACAAAAGGTCGCATCCATGGTCTTATAAATAGTCACCATGTTTTCCACAAAAGGCACATGCCTTAAATCTACCACCAAAAATCAACACATTAGAGAGTGCAACTCAGCGCAAGCAGTTAAACAAATCCTACAAATCATAACTACATCGGAAAATTAAAAAAAAAATACACAAGCACTGTAAAATACAATCAGCACTCTCTTAAAACGTGAATCTAGAACAACAGGATAAGTGTATTTGGATATTAAGTTACCTATTTGAGCGTATTTGGTGTTACAGAGACCACATTCAGAACCAATCGTTGAACTATCCGCTATGCAGGAACTGCAAATAATGAAAGATAAAAAACAAATAAACTCGACTGAAAAACCTAGAAATATTAACACAGAATCATATAGAAGAAGAAACGAACCTGCAGAGCAAGTGATTGCATGGAAGCAAAACCGGCTGCTTGAACAAGCTCAAGCTACAAGATCCATCACCAAATCAAACAAAATCTCAAACATTTCACTAAAACATAAGAAATTCAAAGCAACGACGGCAATGAGTTCGCAACGGACGGCAATACAACGACGGCAACGGACGGACGGCAATGCAACGACGGCAACAACGAACGACGACACGGTGGAGGACGGTTGACGGTGAAGGTTTGAGTTCGCAAGGGTTTTGAGCTCAGTTCGCATGCAGGGGAGAAGAAAGAGCGGAAATATGAAAATGAATACTGACTATTCATATATTTTAATTTAATTAGACCTTAGACAGCGCTTTTCATAAAAGCGCTTTCCAAGGTGGACCTTAGACAGCGCTTTTAAAAGCGCTTTCTAAGGTTGGCCTTAGACAGCGCTTTTGATTTTATTTTTTTTTTAATTTTTAAGACCTTAGAAAGCGCTTTTAAGGAAAGCGCTGCCTAATATTTTCCTTTAATTTTTTTTTAAAATTAATAAAACTTTAGAAAGCGCTTTTGACCGAAGCGCTGTCTAAGGTCTTATATTTTTTTTTAAATTTATAAGACCTTAGAAAGCGCTTTTAACTAAAGCGCTGTCTAATATTTTCCATTAATTTTTTTTTTAAAATTTATAAGACCTTATAAAGCGCTTTTTACCAAAGCGCTGTCTAAGGTGTTATATTTTTTTGCGCTTTTATTTTTTTAAATGAATAGTTTCCTTGTTTTTAACTTATAGCAACGCTTTTGTATTAAAGCGCTGTCTAAGGTGCGATGTTATAACTTACTTTTGTTGTAGTGCACAAACTATGCAACTAAATCAAAACAAATAAAATGCTCAATTGAACAATTACATTAAGCTTAGAAAGACACAAAACACTGAATAGGAAACAAATTGCATTAAGCTTAGAAAATGCTCAATTGAACAATTACATTAAGTTTAGATTTTTCTTAAAATATACTTGAAAAGAAGAGATATAGAAGTTGTAGAGGCATTGATTTACGACAACATACTCAACTTCCACTTGCAGGTGATTTTCATTTTCATTCTCATCTTTCCTTTTTCACAATTCTAACCAATTACTAGATCTGTTAATTTGGTGGGAAGGAAAGACAGAATGTGACAGATAATTGGGTCAGGAAGGTCACTAAGCCTATCTTTCTTTGAACAGAAAGGCAATCGCTTGGTGGAACCCCATCACAATCGCAGCAGGTCAGAAACCTCACTAGTCCTATCTTTGGTTGAATAACATCCCAATCGCTTTCTTGAACCCCATCCCACTGGCAGCATTTCAGAAAGAGGAGGAAGATCTAATTCTGAAATAAATCTCTACTTATTCTGAAACAAATCTCTCCTAAAAACAAAAGGATCTAAAAAATTTCTACTAATTATGAAACAAATCAAAAGAGAAATAGAGAGCCTCTTGAAAAAGATATCAAAAGCTTATATGAAAAGTAGTGATTATTATGCTTCAAGATATTAAAAGTAGTACTACTATTAGTTATGTGACACCATTTGAAACAAATAATTAATTCCATATTTATAGCGATACTAACTAAAACAACCGTGTCACGTTCTAAGGAGAGAATCCACCTACTAATAGAGAAAAAACAAGTGCATTAAAGTCTATAATATAAACAAGATAAAATGTTCTCTCAATCTTGAATCATTGGGTCACTTGTCATTGTTATTGGCTCGACCTCGTCAATTAACCCTCCATCAGCTAAACCGTGTATTTCTTCAACTTCTGTAATAGGCACAACTGGTAACATTTTATCGGATTGATAAGGAATTGCATCCCCGGTGTTGTCTATCTCGACATAACCCCTTGGTTTTGTGGTGATTGCTGCACACCATCCATGCATATTCCTACACATTTTTGGATATGGGACATAATACACTTGTTTTGCTTCTTGTGCAAGAATGAACGGGTTATACTGACGATATTGCTTATTCATCTTAATGTCAACAATTTTGTACTCAATATTAACTTTTGTGCCAGTATTATTTGTAGGATCAAAGCAATCACAATAAAATAGGGAAATCTTGTTGCTAAAGCCATGGTATTCCAATTGAAGGATACGTTGGATGATGCCATACAAATCGTTTTCTCCTCCATTTGTAACACCTTTAACATGTACCCCACAATTAGTAGTCTTTTTACCACGACTCCATTCTTGAGTGTGAAACTTGTACCCATTAACAAAGTATATGTTCCATGATGTTGCCTTCGGATTAGGGCCGAGAGGTAAGGCCTTCAGATATGGACTAGTCGTTCCATTTCTCTCATCATTCACCTAAAAATATATATCTAACCTTAGAGATAGTTTATTGTCAACCACATAATATAAATTGTGAGAAATAAACTAACATAGTTCTTTAGCAATGAAGGAAATTGCTCGTGTATAAGACCGGAAGCATCTTCCTCATTGATAGAATGATATTGCATGGACAATCTGACATCGATCATAAAATTGATGAGTGTATTTATAAAAATTGGTTGAGTACAACGCAGTTGTCTTACAAAAATGTACTTACTCGAGATAGGTTTAACCTCGTCACAATAGATTAGGACGTGCACGTGAGCAGACTTCCATTCCTTATCAATCACCCAATAGACTCGAGCCTTTCCACTAGGACGATCACATTTACTAAAAACTGAAAGTGTTGGTTGGGAATTCTCATGATCTGATCGAGGATCGTTCCTTAAACTTGTACTTGGCAACAAACTAAAGGTCTTGAAATAGTGAGAGAAAAAATGAGTAGTTTCACTGTGCAAGTAGGCAGTGCATATTGAACCTTCAACCCTGGCTTTATTTTTCACCGAACGCTTGTAGTCTCCCATCAATCTACACATGAAACGATTAAAAAATGTTTTTTCATTAAATTAATCTACAAAAATTAAACATCAATTACCTTTCAAATGGATACATCCAACGATAATGTACAGGACCACCAAGGATTGCTTCAGCAGGTAGGTGAATCCGGAGATGTTCCATCGAGTCAAAGAAAACAGGTGGAAAAATTATTTCTAGCTTGCATATGATGATGGGAATGTTTTGTTCCAACCTAACAAGGTCTTCCAACTTCAATGTATTACAACATAAGTCTTTAAAAAAATGAATCAACTCAGTTAGCGACTTCCATATCTCAAGAGGCAAGAAACGAAAAACAATTGGAAGCAAACACTCCATGAATACATGACAGTCATGGCTTTTCATCCCCTTCATCCTACCCTTGGTAGCATCAGCACACCTAGAAAGATTCAAGGAATAACCATCCGGCATTTTTAGTTCTGTAATCCATCTACAAACTAACTTTGCCTCTTCGGGTGTCAATGAAAATTTTGCCTTTGGCTTAGCCATCTTTCCATTAGGTAGAGGGCGCATCTCTAAATCCCCACGTAAACAGTTAAGAGGTAAATCCAATCTTTCCTTCTCATTGTCCTTTGTTTTTGCAGGATCATTCATGACAGTGTAAAACACATTATCAAATACATTCTTCTCTACGTGCATCACATCAAGGTTGTGCCTTAACAAATTGTCCTTCCAGTATGGAAGATCCCAAAATATACTTCTTTTGTTCCAATTATGTTGTTTCCCATACCCTGGAAATTTGGTGGCCCAGACACTATCTGTGACTTTTGGAAAATCACGAATAGCTTCCCAAACATCATGGCCGGTAAACATTGGTGGCAGTCTTTTTATTTTTTCTGAAAGGATGATCCATTGGTAAAAACCTACGATGACAATCAAACCAACAACTTTTTCCACCAAATCGTAAGGTGAAAGAATTTGTATTGTCCATGCAATAAGGGCATGCTAATATACCTTGTGTCCCCCATCCAGACAACATACCATATGCAGGAAAATCATTGATTGTCCACATTAAATGCGCTCTCATAACAAAATTTTGTTGCATAGAGATATCATATGTCACAATGCCATCTTTCCACAAGCGCTGCAAATCATCAATCAAAGGTTGCAAGTAGACATCTATTTTAACTTTCGGGTTGTATGGTCCAGGTACAAGACAAGTCAAAAACATGTATGGTTTGGTCATGCACATTTCGGGAGGGAGATTGTATGGTGTGACTATTATTGGCCAACATGAATATGGAGAACTAGAGGCCTGAATGTAATGGGTAAACCCGTCAATACATAAACCCAATCTTACATTTCTTGGGTCACTAGCATAATCGGGATAAACTTCATCGAAGAGTTTCCAAGCTTTTCCATCAGATGGGTGACACAAAACATTTGGATTGCTAGTGTTCTCATGATGCCATCTCATCTGAGCTGCAGATTCCTTTGAAGCATAAAGTCGTTGTAACCTAGAAATGATTGGAAAATAGAACATTCTCTTCACTGCCACATCTTTGTATTTTCCCATTCCACACTTTCGAGGAACATACCTAGCAGCTCCATAAACTCTGCACTGAGTTAAGGTGCTATCTTCTTTAAAATATAATAAGCATCCATTCACACAACAATCAATTTTCTCAACTTCCAATCCTAACTTAGACACCAACTTCTTCACTTGGTAATAGTTTCCAGGTAAGCATTCTTTAGTTGGACAAACATCAACGAGCATTTGAGAGAAAAAATCCATGGCCTTTTGAGGAACATGCCAACTCGACATGGCAGCCAACAACTTAACTGAAATAGATAGTCTGGATTCAGAAGCTCCCTCATAAATGGGTTGGTTTGCAGAGATTAATTCATCATAAAATCGTTGATCTTTTTCATTTGGTACCTCACCCTCACTAATTGTTTCATTTTCTATATTAGCATTCACATTTGGGACATTAACAAATGGCCTGAAAACATCAGAGACCATTTCATTCATTACATCAAATTGTTCTTCATCACCTAGATTATCCCCACCAGCAGTCCCGCCACAACTAGAATGACCATCAAGATCCACATTCTGATTCTCTTCTCCATGATCAGTCCATGAATAATAGTTGGACAAAAAACCATATTTGTACAAGTGGTGTTTGACCTCATTAGGCGTTTTCAAGAGAATGCAGACGCAATTTACACAAGGACACCTTATCCCTCCTTCGTTTAAAAACTTAGGTCGATTCATCGCTTTATTGACAAACTCTTCAACTCCACTAATAAATTCATATTTCAAACCATACCTATCTGAGTTTACTCTATCATACATCCAACTTCGATCCATTCTCTACATAAAAAACAAATATAAGTTTTAAATCTTCATTTGTTCAATTGACTTCTAGAGAATATCTCTTTATTGAGAATTTGGATGTGAAGGTTGTATTCTTCTTTCTTAATTAATCATCAAGAAAAAACTTAAGAAAGGAAAAGCTAGACTTTTATGATTTGCAAGACAACAAAAAGTGGCAACAAGCACAAAGCATACATTAAGACTCATAATCAGAATTTCTCATTAGTATTAACAATGAAAGCAAACTATGCAGCAGAAACAAACACATTTACGTAAATGGATCGAAACCGCGACTTATAAGAAACAATGAACATGTTCATGAAGTAATCTATTCCAAACTTTAAAGCACACTAGTAGCCAAAAACAGAATGTGGTTCAGGTTCAGGTTCTAATTAGAACCAAAAACAGAGAAAAAAATATATTATAAATGCATTGGTTCAGGTTCTCCATGTTGGCATAGTATACTAAACATTAGAAATGCATTGGTTCAGGTTCTACATGTTCATGATACAAGCAGCAGCAGTACATTTGCAATTTTATTAATGCGACTCAACGCAAACTAAACATTAGCAGCAACAACACAAATTAATAAGGCAAGCACCTATCGAATACCTATCATCAGCCAGAATGTACTAGGCAACAAATTTCAAGCATCTAGTATCATTATGCACATTTGTTCAATGAGTTTATTACAGCAAATTCATGGCATAGCATAACAGAAGTGATTTTAACAGTCTAAAACTAACATTAACAGAAATTACATCAAAATTGATTTCAACACATAATTGAAGAAGGAGAAAAGGGTTACCTTGAAATGGATGAATTGGAGAAGAGAGGATCTTCAACAACACAATCAAGAGGTCCTGCCTTGAAGATGAGAATTTAATATTTTATATTTTTTATAATGGTGTGGTTAATGATACTAAAGTGATCAAATATAAAATAAATAATAAATAAGAAGAAAATTGTGTATCATCTTTCTAACCATATTATTTAAGGAAGATGTTTCTAACCATAACTAACAGGTTTTCATTAGTATAGCGGTTCAAGTTTCTAACACACTAACTGATAACTGTTTTCCAACTACCAACATCCAACTAACTGCTAGTTCACTAACATTTACTATCTAACAGTTCAACTCCATAATTAACTAATTCCACATTTCCATAACAATCAAATCAAACTAATTACCAAATTTCTAACCAACTAAGTATTAATTGACTCAACTAATAGTTAACTAACACAACTAACTAATTCCATTAACTAACAATTCAATTTCTAGTAGATGTCTAGTATTGAATATGCATGCAACAAGTTGGATGATTGCAAAATGACTCAACCCAAAAGATCCTGCATTTTTCCAAATATGTTGGTCGTCCATGCATCTATGGTGACTAATTAGTAATTTGCAAAGAATCAATTCTAGTTACTACTTTGGCAACACTGATCTCATTGTTTATCGTTTCGACCCAAGTTAGCATTTCATTATTTATAAGATGCATTTAATTATTTTTTATTTGATGAGAGTATATATAAATATGCTTGTAATTTTCTTCTTCTATGTTTAGGTAAGAGAAACATGGATTGCTTGTTTGGTTAAGTTCTTGAAGATTTAGTATATCTTATAGTGTATTCAATATTTGATTTTTCACTTTCAATATAAATTTGATAAAAGCATAGAAAAATATCAACTACCTACCTATAAATAAAACATGCTCATTAACTCCCAAAACTACCCTTAAATAATTTTTCATTTACATTAAGAATTGCCCTTAACGGTAATTTACTAACTCAAAAAATAAAGACCAATAGAATTCAACCATTAGTCCAAGTGTCACCACTTTTCCAAATTACTTTTCAAATTTTCTTTCCCTCTCTTTTCAAATTTCTCTTTCTCTTTCCACTGATGTTTCGTTTTCATCATCAGTCTCTCTCCCGGGCACTTCCTTTGCATTTCCCTCTCCCTGTCATTTTCTCTCCCCTCCGTCTTTCATTCTCGTCATTGCTCACTCTCTCCCTTTTCAATTAGTTCATTTATTCTCCAGTTTGAATCCTTCTGCATCTCTCTGTAAGTGGTTTTGATTATAGGTTGCGATATTGATTTGATTGCTTTCTTCATTTTTTATCCTTTGAACAAAGGGGTTTGATTTGGTTTGTGTAAAAATCGATTTTTTTGTTCGTTTTTGTTTTGGTTTGGATGGTGGTTTTTATTTGATTGTGTGTTATGAGATCTGGTTTTAGTTTATGCTTCTGTTTTATTGTGAAATTTTGGAAATTTGTTAATGACAGTGTAGTTTTTAGGGTTTTTGATGGTTTTAAAGGCCATGAATGTGCAGTGACATCAATTTCAGTTGAAGCTTCAGTGGAATGGAAAACTACTGGTTTTAATGATGGTTTTAAGGGGTTTTGATGGTTTTAAAGGCCATGAATGTGCAGTGCCATGATGGTTTTAATGACAGTGTGGTTTGAAGTCATCTAATCATTTATCGGCTAAATTTCTAAGGGGTAATTTCGTGTTTATGTTTTGACGATGATTGATAATTAATATGTATCTTGCTTTCTATAAATAATAAATGCAAGCTGTCAATCTTTTGCGTTAGTCATAAATTTTTTGTTCCTTTTGATAGAAGCTGCCGGGTTTCCAGAGTCCACCAATCAACCAATTGTGGGAATTCTATCGCAGCCTTATTCTTCTGGGAAGAGGCAAGATATAATTCCATCTTTTGAGCTTTTTAAGTCTACTTCTGTGCCCTTGAATTTGGTATCTTCACTTGATAGCTACTTATTGGTATTTTACCAAAGCAATGACAATCATGAGCCTGATTTCGAAAACTCAGAGTGAAAATCAGTTAGCGTGTATGAATTGCTCATCACTCTATTTGATGAAGAATTAATTCTACATTTTTTTTTGTTTTTCCAGATTGTTGATTGCATTTCAGGATGGACTGCTAATTCTTTGGCATGTTTCCGAAGCTAAAATTGTGTTCCTTGGTGGTGGAAAGGATCTAGAAGTTAGCGTTTTGGATCAACGTACACAATGCTTTAGTGATGCATGTAATAATTACTCTCAAAACCATGTTACTATTTCTTACAATTTCATTTCTCTCACTTGATTAATTAGTCTTGAATCTGTTCTTTGGTTTCTAATAGGCTTTTTTGGCTTATGGAATTCCACAAAACAATGTGAAAAGGGTCTTTCTTATGTTGAAGGTAGAAAACCAGTAGTAGCTTTATTAGTCAATTTCAGTACGAAACCGAAACCGAGTCTATCTGCTTTAGATATATTGCTCAATGTATTGCTATTTACAGGCTGCATATAATGTTGGAGGTCATACCGTCAGTGCAGACACAATACAGAATACTATACTCGGGTGCCGGATGTTTCGTCCTGGACAGGTGGATATTACAATTCCAACTCTTCCCGGTTAAAATAGTATTTGGTTCCATTTTTTTATTGCTTAACGATCTTCTTCTAAGTAGCTTCGTTCCTCTTCCAGCAGTTCTGCGTATTCTTTTCTTCGAGAACAAAATTCAAAGCTGGAGATGGACGACAAGCATATGCAATCGAGCAGCCTGAGACTTTTCTTCACTTTGCACTTTGTTCAAGAAACCACTCTGATCCCGCGATACTTATCTCATTTCTCATATGTATATGTAGTTCTCTTTTGTTTTTTATTTCTTCATTTTATAATACTGGATGCTATCTTCTCAATCTTATGACAGGTACGTGTATATACACTGAATAGAGTACATCGAGAACTAGAAGTTGCAAAGGAAGAATACATTAGAGCCACGTTCGGGGTACGCAAGGACCAGAAAATACTTCTACCAAAGATTGCTGATACATTCTCCAAGGAATCAGGTTTGTCCCATGCCAGTCTTCTAGAGATGATCCAACAGTCTCTACCTGAATCTCTGAGAAAGAGTATCAAGAAATGTCATCTATCAAAATCCGGAAAGAGCATAGAATGGATTCCGCACAACTTTACGTTTCGATATCTCATACCTAAGGAGCTCGTAAAATAATCACTTTGTATCATTATGGGAGACCATCTGCAAGTGTTTGATCAATTAGTATGTATTCTTTTGAGATTTGGATTTGGTGTAGTAACTGTGTCACGCAGTTTTCGATCTCTACTGTTTGATCTCAAACTAACAGTTGAAATCCTTTTGATTGCAAACAAGTTTTGTCATCTTTCAGTGGTGAGTAAGTCATTCCTAAATTTAACACTCCTTTCACCAATTATGTCATCTTTAGGAAAAGAAGAGGAAACAATTTACTGTCATGTTTAGAAATAACAGTTGACCAATTCTATGTCTTTGTGTTTTATAGCTTAATGAGACTCTTTGGGGCTATTTTGCTGTAACTCATTTACTTGAAGAAGACCAGTGACAAGGGTGTGAAGACTAAGTTGTTTAAGTGTTTTTGCTGCCGTGTTTTTGCGTCGTCGAAGGCTGCATACCAGATGATGGTGAGAGTCTGAATGGTTTTTCTTTCGATTTTCTTGTCAATTGGTTCGAAGTCTGATATTTTGTTTTGCATCAATAATCTATATATCTTGATGTACAGGTTCTACGATTGACATTCACACTGGCGAAAAAGTTGCAATCAAGAAAATTCATGATGTTTTCGAGCATGTATCAGCAGTAAACTCTTGGCCTTTATCATCTTTTCTATTTAACTTTTGCTTTATGTAAAATATGATCATTATCAAAATAATCTCAGGGAGCAAATGCCTTAAATATTGCAGTTGTGGTTAGAGCATGTAGTTTGCAGCACTTAGCTGTTTATGTCAAAGTCTTTGTTGGTTTTATAGCAGTGTTTTATTACAATAACTGAAGATTTTGGAAACTGATATAAACTGGTTTAAAACCATGTCAAATTTTATTTGGATAAGATACTAACAACACACAGCATATCAGCCTATGTTTATGATGTTAGTATTATCATACATCTGGTGGAAAAAATGTTTCATGTGTTTGATTGCTATTTCAAACAATTCATATACTGATTTTGAAATACTTTGTTATCTCATATTTTTGTCTTTCAGTTCACTCTCAGTATTTGCGCTGCATCCATTGTACCTGAGAGTATAGGCACTTTCTGAGAACCTAACAGAGGAGATCAAGGTTATGTTTAAGAATTTTCCTTTCATACTGGTTATTGTTGAATGTTGGCTAGCATGTTTTTTTATTTGTCCGTTTTCCTGTCTTTTGACCCAATTTAACCTTATATACAAGGGACTTGGCAAACAAAGTAAACTGCCGGAATCTGTTTGTTTGTTACATATGACCTTCGAATTGTTTCAGATTGCATGAAAATTATCTAGTTCGGGTCTAGTAGAGTATATAGATTTTGTGGTCTTCAACTTGTTTTCTAAAAATTTAGTTCTCAGTAAAGTTCATTGACATCGACTGATCTTTGTACTTGGTCCACCAAGTTGGATAATGCTTGGTGGTTTTGGTGGCTGTTAAGCTGGATAATGCTTTTATGAGAAGGTAACATTTATGTTTCATTGGATTTATTCTTAGGAAATAGATACAATTTATAATCTATATCAATAAGATTACACAACTCTTATTGTAACGCCCCAGTTATGATCGTTTTATTTAATCGAGTCGATTTAATTATTTTGAGTATTATATTATTTTTACTTATGACTTTGGTGTGATAATATGTTGTTTTGTACTGTTATTATATTTTATCGCATTTTGGGATCGTTTGGGAGATAATTGAGAGTAAGGTTATTTTAGTCTTTTCCCTAATTATTTACTAAGTTAAGAAAAGAGAATAGAAATAGAAAGGAGAGAAAAATAGAGAGAAAGAAAAGAGAAGAAGAAAAAGGGAAGAAAGAAAAGAAGAGAAATGAGAAAAAGAGGAAAAGCTTGGAAACTCAAGAAAATCACTTCTAGGAATCGATTTAATCGGGTAAGGGTGTGAAATATTGTTATCCTAACTTTGTGTATGATTATGTATGGGTTTTGTGTGGATGTTTTGGTTGGTTTTCCATATGTTTCCGTTTATGCCGTATTTGACGAAATCGATAGAAACCGATGTTTTTACGGTCGAAAAGTCGTATAAATACATGTGTTGGTTGGCTATATGTATGTGAGCTGCTGTTTAAAGTTTCATGAAGTTTGGTTATGTTTTGGTTAGTTTTCGTTATGTTTCCGTTGTTTTTTCCGTTTAGGTCGAATTGTAGGAAATCGATAGAAATCGATGTTTTCACGGTTAGAATTCGAAATAAATTACGTAGTTGTATCGAGTAAGGTTAGGTCGTCGTATAGCGTGTTTTTTATTCGATTTGGTGATGTTTGAAAATTCTGGTTTTTGAAAGGTTGAAATTTAATCGAAAAATCGAACGTCGTAGAAATTTCGTTTATGTGTTCTAAATTGTTCTTATGTATTTGGTGGTTGCGCGTATATGTTTGTTTCGGTGAAAATGTTCGATTTAGTCGAGTTTTCGGGCATTTTGGAAAAGTTACAGCAAGGGTGTAATTTGAGAAATCTGGTTTTTGAGAAAAACAGAGTTATGTATCGATACATAACAGCCATGTATCAATACGAAATGGTTTATGTATTTGATACATAAACCTTATGCATCGATACATACTGTAGAATTTTAAGAAAACTGAATTTTCACTACAGCATGCGTCGACACATGCGTGCTATGTATCGATACATGTTGCCTTTTTGTATTGATACATAAGCCTATGTATTGATACATACTGAGCTGTACCAGAAAATTCTGGTTTATCGGGGAAACTTCGGAAATTCATATCTTTTGATCCGTAAGTCGGTTTTGACCCCCGTTCGAAGCGTTGGGAAGCTAACGAGATGTTCTTTCTAGGAAAAATGGTTTTGAGGTCTAAACCTGGTACAATTGGAACAGTATTTTCGAACCGTTTCGTGGTGTCGGGCCTCCGGTTTATGTTTTTGCGTTATTTTGAAATATACATATCTTCTTCGTTGTTTATCGGATTTAAGTGTTATTTATATCGAATCAAAGCTGTGGATGAGTACTTTTTGATGATGATGGAAAATATTATTTTTAGCCGACTTTTAACCGACTTTTACGGTGAACCGTAAATTGAATTGTTTGGATAATTGTGTATGTTGTTATACAATTGATGTGAATGTATGTGGATTATATGTGATGAATGCATGACTATATTGTTAAATATGTGTGCATTGCATGAGTGTATGTGGTCATTTTGTATGAGAACATCATGACATGCATTCATGTGTCGCGATTCGTGGAGAATCGGGTGTAATATCGCGTCCCTGTTGGGTGTGAGTGATTGATTACACAAATGATCATTTGAGGATCCTCTGAACATTGCGTAGTCAATGGGTGTAATCGTTGCGATGAGTTACACTTGATTCCGTGGGAATCTTCAGAATGATTGTGTGCCCTTGTGGGGTTTGAGCAATCGGATTGTGTCTGCATGAACAATCCAGAAACATCGGATGCCATGATGGTATGAGCGATGGGGAAATATCGTAGGCCCGGCAGGGAGGATATTTCCATTGAGTTCTTCAATTGAGCTCGGGTGATGAGTCGGTACCGCATGCATCTGCATAGAGTCGTGAGTCGGTCTCTATGAGTTGCATTTGTCATCATTGTATTTGTGCATTGATGAATAAACATATATATGTATATGTTGATGTGGAATGAGTAGAATTGTGCAGTTGTGCATGGATGGATAAACATGAATATGTGTGTTTATGTTGAATGATAAGCATTATGAGGAATATGCTTGGTTATATATATATATGCCTTGCGATGTATATTGAGTGAGATGTGATGATTGTGACATAGTAAACATAATATGTATGTTTATGTGGTATGATGGAATGGTGAGAATATGTGGTATATGTGTATTTTTATGTTGAGATATATAATTATATGCAACGTTATTATGATAATATTTCTCACCCTTCTGCTGTTTTATGATGCTCTATGAGGCATTGCAGATTAGGCATCTGGTGGTCTTTTGTGAAGCGTGGCTTCATTTCCTTTTTGGTCGGTTGGCTCTGATATGTAGCACCGGGTAGCTAGGATGCTTATGTTTGATTCCTTTTTGTGATACATTTGTGTATGTATCTTGCTGATGAAATTGTGTATATAAACATGAATGATGTTGTTGTATCATAATTGTTGATGTATATATATATATAATGTATATATGTTTGATGTTATCAATGTTTAGATTTTCCGCTTTTATTCTAAATGTTGACATGTGGGTATAAGGACTGAGATCCTTTATTGTTGAAAGTTACCCCACTGTTGCATATCTTTTTGAGCAGTGTTGTATGTGTTTAATTTCGTGCATAATGTGACATTCTCTTTTTATGCCATAGTTACAATTATACTCTGATGAAATTTTCAATACGTGCCTAAATGATTTAATTGATTATTTGGGGGTATAGAAAGGGGTGTTACACTTATGGCTATAATTGATCTATCAGATCTCCCTGCCCCCACTGAAATGCATGACAATGTGCATCAGTTACAGTGTGAATTGGGTATCCATCTCAGTCAGAACCGTTGGAATAGTAAGACACTTTTCTCCATAATCCAACCAATTTATGCTTCAACTAATAAAAATGAAAAAATAGATTATTATAAATGTTTTATTGCTTTAAATAATTCAAAACAGCGGAGCTTCATTACCAGATATGCTTTACACCCCTATGTTCTTGGAATAAGGACAGAGGAACGTATGCTCTTTCTCGAATTCAATCTAAAACTGGAAATAAAAATACACATTTGGTGGTATGTCCTTTTTTGTTTTTCTCCTATTGTATATTGAGCATAAGCTTTGTGGCACTTGTCACAATTGAGCTGATTTGGTACTAAATGTTATTCCGATTGTTCATGAACCTGTTACTTGCTAATTTTCAGTCATGTCTTAAAAATACCGCAAATCTCATGTCGTGTTCTAAGAGCACAAGTTTCAGCTCCACCAGCTTTTTCAATTTCAAGCAGGCTACCACCTCCTGCCGCTTACTTGCTAATTCTTCACTCGTCCGTTAAAGCTCACTAGATTGAATGATGCAAGGAAATCCACTCTCGCTTCTGGGAATTCAGACGTACATGTGTCCAACAGATCATCCCATATTCTTGGAAGTAGGTTATTACCTGCACATGCAGTTCCTAAAGCAGAAGTACGACACCCTAGCCAACAATCTTCACAATTTTCTGTCGTTATCTGTCTAATGTTGTTATTTTGATCATTTTTACGACATTCTTATTATATTTGGTTTGTTTCAGCTTCCATCTAAATGAGCGTGTACGGAATCATTAAAAGAGACATACTTTCATTAAAATTTTGTTTATATTGTGTGTTTGTGTGTTGTAGATTGAGAATCTTTGGTGTTTATCTGAATTGGTAATGTTATGTTTGAATATATGTAGTAGTCTTTCTATTGCTGGGAACACTTAAAAGTTAGACAATACTTATTTAATAAAAGGGAGACCGATAGTTCCATGTTTCTAATTAATTATTGGTTAAATTTTGCTAAATTAAAATAAGTTTTATTCATGCAATGTATATTATAATGTTATACTGGGAGTTCCATTCCAATTTATTCATGCAATGTATATTATACTGTTATACTGGTAGTTTCATTCCAATTTATTCATGCAATGTATATTATAATGTTCTTAATGATTGATTATCATATCCATTTAAATATATTTAATATCATATTAGTACTTAATGACACACTTACTTTATTCTAGCAGAAAACTAACGTCCATGCATATTTCTTTTTAAGTATTTATTTTTAAATTTACATATCCATTTAAATATATTTAATATCATATAAGATAAATTTCTCTGTGCGGATGCACATCTATGATGGATCATTACTATAGTCAAATAACTATTTATTAAATATTAGATAAATTTCTCTGTGCGGATGCATATCTATGCTGAATCATTACTATAGTCAAATAACTATTTTTGTCACGATTACCTTTTATATTTGTTTTAATTCAAACTTTATCAATTTTTTTAATATATATAAAGATGTATTAAAAAAGAGCCACAAACATTTCAATTTTTTACCAAATTATTTAAGATAGAAATCAACGTACCCGTGCGGACGCACGGGTCTTCTACTAGTTTTAAATTAAAATCAAAATTTAACAAAACAAAATATTATTGTTAATTTTACACGCGTGCGAGTAAAAAAAAACTATGATAGACAGAGCATGAAAGCGATAGTGTAAAATACTAAAATACATATTTAACATGAACTTTTTTATTTGTAATGAAATGCATATGAAAATTCTCATAAAAGACATAGACGTGTTAGCGCAGCAAAAAGAAGCACACAAACGTGCACGAGAGTGCCATTCTAGACGCTTGTTTAAAATAATATTAATATGCTTGCATGTTAATTCATCATTTGATAAAAAATTAAACTAGTTATATTTTAAAATAATTACTGTTAAATGTATTATATTTGATAAAGTAAGTTGAAGAAAAAATGTTTATAATTTAAAATAAGAATAATAAGCGTATACGTTTGTCTTTGTTTTAATAAAACATAATATAAATTAAGTGTAAATGAATTATAATATGAGCAACACACTACCACCACTAAGTCTAGGTATATAGAATCACCACTACATGGTCTAATTTACATTTGTTGGGCTCGACAGTTTGGATGTTGTCCTACTGTTAGTGCATCGCAAGACAGTTTAGTATAGACAGACAATACTGCTGAATGTGGAAGCAGTATCAATCATGAAAGAAAAAGAATCACGGTCTAAACACAGGTGAAAGCTTTGGAGGTTCAAATCAACTAGCAACCCAAAGTACTAACTAAATTTTGGTTTGACCCAAGTAACTTGGATAAATAATTATTTGAGAATTTGGAATAATTTCTCATTAGATAAACAAACTTATCCTGGTGGCCTATGACAGGCCATTTACTCCGTGTTAAAATGGATTTAGGATAAAAGCAAAGCTAAAAATATAATAATTGACATATGTTTTGCCTTCAAAATTCATGCTGCACTCTAAAGAAGAATATTGTCTTTGTTATGAAAAATTACATGGCAGGTTCACTCGTTCACTCACTAGTAGTACTTAATAGATTTCAAGAACAAAACTAAGTGTAATAAAATATTGGTTATACTTTCTATCAGGTTATATTTATCAAGGATTTTGATAACACTATAAATCCTATTTATCTAGATCCTCCACAATTTAACAAGTCATAGAATTGTTCATGACATATTATCGTCTTACGTATTTAAAGTTATAAAGACTTTTTGGTTATCATCGATCTTCTCGTGAAACAGATTTGAAGAAATCATCAATAACTCTCCGACAAGAAATCATCATCAACTCTCGTTACAAGAACTGAAGATTATAACAGATATTACTATATAACTTGAGGAATAGAAGTGTTGTTTTGTCGTTAGTATATTACTTGAGGAATAGATGTATTGTTGCTACTATATTAACTAATTGAACTACTAACTGTAACAGTTCAAGCTCATTAGTCAAACTAATTAGTTCCAAGTTCCATAACAGTTCAACTAACATCAATTAATCAACTGATTCCAGCGCTCTAACTCTCCTAACAATACACCTAACCTAACAACATATCAAACTGTAACAATTCAAACTTCCTCGCTAACAATTAACTCACTAACAGTCATAGCTTCAAACTCTAACAACATTTTCTAACTGTCATCAAATTAACACTATCACAGTTCAAATTCCATAATAGTTCTACCAATTCAAACTAACATCTACTTATAATTAACCAATAACTAACTATTTTGCAAACCTCTAACTGTCAAGTTTTTTACTAACAAGATATTAACTAACAGCTAACAGTCCTAACTGTTTTTCAAATCACAAACTAATCAAATGGCCAATCCCTAACTTCTAACTTCCAACATAATCCATTAACAGTTTAACAGTCCAACCTACATGTAGCGAGCGATTTTGGACGTGGTTCTTAAGCACTGTCGCTCTTGGGGGACTATAGGTCGATTCATTTTTTATCCTATTGAAGCTGATGAAGGAAGGGAAATAGATGTCTCCAACTAACCCTGCTTGCAAACTGAGGTTTAACAGCGGTCTGTTAGGTTACAGATGCTATGTGGATGTGGGGCCTCTCTTTGCTTATTTTGTTCAGAACGAAATACTGGGACTATTCATGGGGAATTTGTTAGGATACTGCGCCAGGTTGGATGAAGGTAGGGGACTTTGGTTTTTTTTATTAGTGTGCTCGCTAAGATTCTTTTGCAATCTTATGCCTACGTATTCCCGGGATAGGGAAATCAGAGTGATCGTAGTTCCTCCTATTCTATGGGAGGAAATGGTGTTTTGGTGTCTTGTTCAAAGTCCAAGACGTGAAGTTAAAAGTGATTTGTATCTTGTTCGAAGCCCAAGATGTGAAGCTGAATGTGGTTTGTTTGTATCTTGTTCAAAGCCCAAGATATGAAGCTAAAGAGTCTATTTGTATCTTGTTCGAAGCTCAAGATATGAAGCTAAAGGATTTTGACTTTAGAGAGAATTTGTCATCTCTAAAGGAGAGTTGTTGATGTTTGTATGAGGTGACCAAAGCCTGATTTGATGCTAAAAGGTTGATTGTCTCAACCGGGGTTTCCTTATACAAAGCCTAAGAGGAGGCTAAAAGGTTTACTTTTCCGGGGAAAATGTTCTTTCTGTTTTGTACAAAGCCCAAGATTGAGGCTAAAAGGGTTTGCCTCAACAAGAGAGTCTTTTTGTGTGTCTTGGACGAAGCCCAAGACGAAAGCTAAAGGGGTTTGACTCAACAAGAGAGTCTTTTATACTCAACAAGAGAGTGATTTTGTATATCGTACGAAGCCCGAGATGGAGGCTAAAAGTTTGGTGACTCAACAAGAGAGTCTTTTATACTCAACAAGAGAATGTTTTTGTATCTCGTACGAAGCCCGAGATGGAGGCTAAAGGTGATTGACTCAACAAGAGAATCTTCTATAATCAACAAGAGAGTGTTTTTGTATCTCGTACGAAGCCCGAGATGGAGGTTAAAGGTTTGATGACTCAACAAGAGAGTCTTTTATACTCAACAAGAGAGTATTTTTTGTATCTCGTACGAAGCCCGAGACTGAGGCTAAAAGTGTGGTGACTCAACAAGAGAGTCTTTTATACTCAACAAGAGAGTATTTTGGTGTCTCGTATGAAGCCCGAGACAAAGGCTAAAAGTTGTTTGACTCAACAAGAGAGTCTTTTATACTCAACAAGAGAGTGTGAAAAGGTTAGCTCCGCTGGGGAGGATCATTGTACAAAGCCCAAGAGGAGGCCAAACATGCTGGTGGCTGTTTTAGTTGAGTGACTGGTCCAGTATGTTGGATAAAAGAGAAAATCAGTTCTTATATGGGTAATGTTGTACTCATGGATTTGATAAGAGGATCAGGTTTATCTCCCGTTCTTTAAGGAAATGGGTAATCCAAAGGGTATTGAGACTGTCCAAGTCTACAGGTTTTATCTTTAGTAGTATGCTTAAGAGAAATTAAGAGACAATATGTTTGCTGTAGAAAGATCTAGACTATTTGAAAGATTGTTCTATTAAGATGACTAATTTCTGTTCCTATACCTTTAAGAGGTCGTCGAGACAATTTGTACGAAGCCCAAGAGGAGGCGAGAAAACTTTTAAGAAGCCGAAGGGACAATTTGTACGAAGCCCAAGAGGAGACTATCTTCCCGGAGGAAGAATCATAATACGAAGCCTAAGAGGAGGCTGTGAAAACTTCTAAGAAGCCGAAGGGTCCTTGTACAATGCCCAAGAGGAGGCGGGGATGCTTTTAGGAAGCCTGTGGGTTCTTGCACTAAGCCCCAGAGGAGGCTGATGAACAGTTCAAGAAGGGGTTTCACTTGGAACATTGGCCTTCTGTATATGAAATGTTCAAAGGGGGGAGATTTCTTAGATCTAGTTATCTAAAATTGTTGTAAAAGAAAATTCTCACGGTTTAGGTTATGTTGAAATATCCGGGAGGACGTCGGATGTAAGGAGACGAGGTTTTGTCTAGTTCTAGACGTACTTGTCAGGGAAACTTTAAATATCTATACTAGTATTACACAGTCGATAAGAGTTTATGAAAGAAGACTTACAGTGAAACAGCCCCACAGTACAGTTATATACACATGAAAGCGGTAAATGAAAGCGGGTAAACACTTACTCGGTTGTAGAGCTTCCATGATGTTTTTTTAGTTTGTTCAACAAAGAAAAATTGAAAACAACAGTATATTTGAATTCAAAATCAAAGGAGAAAGTGCTTTGAAAGGAAAATTGGGGCTTACAGCTCAAGGAGAGGCCCAGGGTTTTATCAGTGATTGCACTGTGGTTTTGAATTTGTACAGGGACTTATACAAGTGACTGAGGCCCAAAAAGGTTTTCTGTACAAAGGGATGGGTCTTACACTCTCTCAAGAGGCCCAAAAATGATTGAAAGTGAACAAAGATGAGTCTTATAGCTCAAGGAGAAGCCCAATGGTTAATATTGAAAAAGGCGATGATCGCGCCGAGGTTTTGGAAACACCGTGGTTCTTATACAATGACTGAGGCCCAAAATTTTTTGGTTTCAAAAGGGGATTGGGTCTTACACTCAATTAGAGGCCCATAGGTTTATTTTGATACAAGTCGTGGGGCTTACAACTCAAGGAGAGGCCCAAGGTTATTTTTGAACTAGCGGTCGCGCCGAGATTTTCTTTTAACGCAGAGAGACTTATTCAATATCTGAGGCCCAAAATGGTTTTGGTTAAAAGGGGGTTGGGTCTTACACTCTATTACAGGCCCAAAAAGTTTGAAAAATTTTGTTAGGGTGAAAATCAATAAAACCCTAATTTCATCATTTTTTAATATAATTATTCAAAGAAAATTAATACAAATGATAAAAATTCCAAATAAGTTTGAATAAACAACTTGTGATTTTGGTTTTAGGTTTGAAAAATGATGCTTTAATCACAAGATGAATTAAAACCTATTTGGTTTTGATTTACCAAAATGGTTATTTATTTTTAAACGGTTTAAAAACAAATAAAGGACATTTATTCATTAAAATACTAATTATATTAAATAAATAATATAAATCTAATTTTTTTGGGGAATAAAATATTTCAATATTTTTGTGATTTTTTTCAAAAAGAACCAATAAAAAATAATTAAAATTGAGGAAGTTATAAATTTTCCAAACTATTAAAAATAATATGAAAAATAACAAAAAGTGGGAAAAATGGCAAAAATAGGGTCTGGGGCGAGGGGGTTCAAACCCCAGACCTCTTGTGCATAGGGCGCGCGCCATACCACTGGGGTGGTGATACATCTGTTGATTGAAACACAACCATAAATATACAAGGCTTGCCTTGTTTTTGGCCTGCCCCAAGGCAAGGCAAGGCAAGTTTTGGCAAGAAACGGGAAGGTCCATAACTTTCTCATTTCTCCATGGTTGGGGACAAAATTTATATGCATCTGGCCTAGAATTTCACAAGGAATCCAATGGTGTGGTATTTTTTTCAGATCATGCTCCCTCCTCAAAATCCGATAGTGGTTTTGAAATAGACCGTATTTTGCATTTTCTATGCTACATCTTGGTACAGGTATGAATTACATGATAAATCGATGCAAACACAACACATATAACATGTAGAAGAGATGCATGGTCATTGGACTTCAAAGCAATGCATATTTTGGAAAGTTTAAGTCATGATGCTTACCTCTTTTTGAGCTTTTGGAGTTTTTTGTGCAATCTGCCAAGTCTCTTGTTCCAGAAATGGTTTGATGCTTTGGACACTCTCAAATGATCCCTTAGAAGCTTTTAGGATGATGGGAATCAGCTGGAACCTGGAAAAACAAAAACTGGCCCTTTCTTGCAAAAGTGGTTAAAATGGCCAAAATAGCAACTCTCTCAAATGGTGTTCCAGATGTGTGGATCCATTTGGACAGTTCAAGGATGATATTTGGAGTGTGTTTGAGGCTTTATCTGGTTTGGAAAGTGACTGAATCAAGACATGGCTTGAAAAATGCACAAAAAGCCGATTTTGAGGTTTTGAGAGGTGACTTTGAGATTTAAGGATTACAGGTCACTTGTGTGAGTTTGGACAGCTTATATATGACATATTGGATGTGTTTGGATCATGAGCTGTGATGGAAATGCTCTCTAACTTAAAAACTCAGAGTTACCTTGCTAAAGAAGGTATTTTTGCCTAGAGAAAGTGATTTTCAGGAAAGCATCTGTTTGATGGCTTTGGTGTACTCAAACTGAGCACAAATGAGCTCTATTTATAATAGAGCAAGTTTGTTTTAGGAATAATAGTGAATGGCAACTGCAGCAGAGGTTCGGCCAATGTTGATCAATGAGAATCCAAGTCTCCTCTAGCCATTGACTAGAGGTTAGAGCATAGAGTTGTGGTTCCCTAGTTGTTGGATAAGTCTTGACTGACTTCAGTTGCAAATAGCTCAGTCCATGCCACCTTGGTGCTTCCATTGAATGCTCCAATCCAAAATTGGAGTCTTGTCCCTCTTTTAGGGACTTCTAGGTTTGGCATGCTACTTCTTATTCCAAAGACTTTGGAGGCTTGGATCAGTGTTTGTTCCCTTTACATTTGATCCTCAGATGTATCCAAAGTGATGACAAGGCTTGGAATTATCTGATTTTGCCAAATCGAGCAAAAGTACAAAATTCAGCCTAGCCTTGGCAGTTTTCAGCAAGGCATATTGCCATTGTCATATCTCATGGCTCAAGTGGAATTTGATGGAGTTCTTGGCCATTTTGGAAAGCCCTCATATGATACAATAACTGTTTGATCATAATTGGTTTTGATACTTTTTGGATCCAAGTGAAAAATGCCCCTACATTTGGAAAAAAAGTGAAGGCAGAATCTGACTTAGTGAAAATTTTACTAAGTGTTGGAAAAAAGTGACTTCAATTTTTTTGATTTTGATAATTCCATAACTCAAAATCCATGATGAATTGTGAAATTCTGGTATCAGATATGTGATGTCGAGTGAGATGTCACAACATCAATATCTGCTATATGAACAAGACAGTAAAAGTAACAGCACTTAAAAGCAATAAATAAACACAGAGAATTGTTCACCCAATTCGGTCTAACAACCTACGTCTGGGGGCTACCAAGCCAGGGAGGAAATTCACTATTAGTATTATCAATTTGTAGACTCTACAGCCAACTCACAAGTTGACAATCTACTCACTTAATCACTACCCAATGACACTTCTACCTAAGACACTCTTAGATAAGAGACACCTCTCACTCTCCCTCCATCACATCAGTGATAACAATAGAAAAATTACAAATATTAGAAGATCACACTTCAATGAAAATACTTAATCTTGCTTAAAAGCTTCAATCAAGAACAAACACTCGTGCTTAAAAGCTTAGAGTGGACAACATACAACTCAAACAATCAGTTTAATTCAAGCATCTGAAAGATGAATGAATGGCTCACAAATAACAAACACAAAACACAAACCCTAAAACTTGAACACAGATCTCACAATCCTTATTCTCCGCCCGCAGCAGTTAGGGTTGACCATCTATTAATAGCAAAACAATCCTTGGGCTTGGGCAATTGCAGATCCTTGATTTAATTTCCAATAAAAGAAAATTAATCTCCAAATCTTTATGCATGAAAATAACAACTCCCTATTCTTCATAAACAGATTGCCTCCAAAAATAACACTCCAATATATTACCACTTCAGTAAATTTCGCAGCAATCAGATAACCTAAACACACAAAAGATTGCTAAAAATAGCGCAGCAAATAAAACCTAAAACTAGAACTGGAAGTTCTGTCAACTGATGTTAGAACATCGTGTTTGACATCATGCACACAGTCTGCAATACTAACAAACACTTCACCTGCAGAATGTTAGAGACAACATGTCAAGACATCAAGTAGAACATCTTGATGCAACACAATGTTTTACCAAAATTGCTGCCAATACAGAACCAACAAACTCCCCCTTTGGCAAATTTTGGCTAAAACAACTCTATATCAGAGATCCCTGCAGCAGAAGCAACACAAAACTATATCTAACATTCCAAACTAAACAGAAGCTCCCCCTCAAGCCAAGGAGTAGAGAAAAACTAGCACAGAAAACCAAGGAAACCAGCTGCACACACAAAACAAAACTACTACCAACTACTAAAACTACTACAAAGCTACTCCCCCTTTTTAGCCACAATTAGACAAACCTAACTTCTTTCAACTAGGTTCAGCATAAATTCTCCCATACAATATCCATCCTAAGAAGTATGAAAAAATCCTAGTTCAAACCATCAGCCTCACAAAGCTAGAACATCCAGAACCATAACCATACTTCCAAGACCACTGGCACCACAATGTCAAGACATCTTGTCTGACATCACAACCTCCCCAGAGGTACAAGAACACAAGCTGCCTAAGAATCAAGCCAACCTTGTACAGGCTGCACCAATGCAGCAACACCACAAACAAGTACACAACTCCCTCTGTCACACATAATCAAAACTCCCCATGAGGACATACACTCACTACAGAGAAAAATAACTTGATTCTCTCAGACACAAACAACCTTGTTCCTTGATGATAGCTCCAAGCAAACCTGAAATGTTTCAACTCTAACATTAGAGGCATAGGCACATCAAAAGACACCCATTCCAATTTACACATCTTCCTGACAACACCGTCCACAATACTTCCTTGTATGGCTCAAGGAGAAAACATGTCCCGAAAAATGTCCTTGCATCCAATCAGACATTGTCCTTTTTTTCTCTTGTATGCACAAAAGCTTGACCAACACATCCACAAGTTCTGAAGCACAAACACACTGCCTTCCACTAAACTCTAAGTAAACTCCTCTTACTTAGAATTAATAATACACACCAAGACAAGTGTGATATCTCCCATCAACAAAGACCCTCACAGAGTTCTTCCAAAATCTGCAGAGAAAAATAAATTCTCCAAGACACAAACAAAACTGTCGTTCAGACTCCTCCTCAGAAGCATGTTATCTGACATTATATCCTCATAAGAGGCAACCAATCTCCACAAGCTTGATCAGCATGCAAGCTTCACAATATATGCACCTTTGCAGCAAAATCCATAGACAAGTACTCCCCCTGTCATGGATAACCAATGCCCTAACCAGATCTTCACACACTTGCTAAGCACATTCACATACTGTACTATCACTCCTAGAGAACACATCCAATTATCCTAACTGGTTTGTCACTGCTCACAAACTCCGCAACTTCTCAGCTTACTTAAAAGCTTTACTGAGATCCAATCTCTTCAAGAGAAAAAACATCTCCCAAAAAAACTTTCTGATCAAATCACCTCATCTGACACAATTCCTCTGCCATTACATCCACTAGTAGTTGTTGATACTAGTGGGTCTTCAAAAATAGTAGTCATGCTTTGCCAAAACATACTACTAAAAACAAGATCAGAATCTCCACATTCTAATCCACATAGTCAGAAACACCTCTTCTGACAAAAATGCTTGAGCATCCAACTCCAAGTGCGCAATCTCAATCATCTTCCAAATATAACCAACAACAATCATGATGTTACAATCATCATTTGGGACATCAGCTTCCCATCACCCTTCAAAGGACTCATTGCACATAGAAGTCCTTCAAGAAGCTCCCAATAAAACACAGCCAGAGCAGCTTATTCAGGTTAACATAAACACCTGAACACCATAGAGAGAAATACACTTGCACCATAATACATCTGCATATTTTCCTTCAAGACAAATCATCATCATCCTGTACTTTAGTGCAGCATTCCATAAATCCATTAATTGCTACAAATCCTCATATATGCAAATACCTAGTTTTTCCCTTAAATTTTCAAACTGATTTGTATCTAAAGCCTTAGTAAAAATGTCAGCCAATTTTCTTTCAGTGCTAACATGTTTCACAGTAACCACATTATCTTCCACCAGACTTCTGATCAATGTGCTCAGGATGTAACAGTGTAATGTCATGACATCTTGCTTGATATTGTACTTAGTCAGCAACCAAAACTTCATAAGAATTTTCTTTCCATATCTCCTTTGAGATAAGAGAGTAAAAACATCCATCTGTTTAAGACAACAAGTTAACTTATCACCCAGGCACACCTCAGGTTCTGACTGCTTTTGCTGACCACAATGTTTAATCATCACCTCATCACTTCTAGATTCCCTTAGGTCCAAGTGAGATAGTTCCAATGCTTTTGAAGTAGTGAGATGTTGAGACTTTTGGTGTAACATCTTACTCTTAGTTTGCTTCCCACAAGCTCTTCCTTCTTCCAACTTTAGCTTAGGTATTCCTCTGACATCTCCCAAGGAGGTGATCCTTTTCATTTCTAGTTGATGACACACTTTACTTTTATCAACTTGAGAAACCCACAAGTAGCAATTGTCTTGAGATCTGACTCCCTTCATCACAACTTCACTCTTTTCATTAGTCACTAAACATTCAGAATTTGTGAAGTTTACCTTGAACCCTTGATCACACAGTTGACTGATGCTTATCAAGTTTGCAGTCCACCCTTTCACAAGCACCACACTATCAAGATTGGGAACTCCTGAACAGTTCAATTTTCCAACCCCTTGATTTCACCCTTGGCTCCATCACCAAAATTCACATAACTAGTGGAGTAAGAATTGATGCTAGCAAACAGTTCTTCAATACCTGTCATGTGTCTAGAACATCCACTATCAAAATACCAGTCTTCTTTGGTATCACCTCTGAGAGACATGTGAGCTAAAAAACTGGTAGCTGCAGCCTTGGGGCCCCATTGTTTCACATTTGTAGGCCTGTTCTGAAACTGTCTAGGTTGAGGATCAGGCTTAGGATATCCATGCAGTCTGAAACAAAAAGGTTTTATGTGACCAAACCTTCCACAGTAATGACATCTCCTTCTCTGAAACCTTCCTCTGATGTGATTTGGATGTCTTCTCCCGTGATGTTGAGGATTTCTTCCTCCATGATATTGTGGCAGCTGATGAGGCATAAACTTCTTAGGCTCAGGAACATGAACTTTCCCATGATGTTGAGACATTGGATGGGACATGTTATGTTTAGGTCCAGAGGAACACTACTAGAAAAATGACATTTGGTTAAATGATTTTACATCAGGTATTTATTTCCACTGATGTAAAAAATAACGAGGTGGCAGTTTCGTAAATAATTAAAAAGTTTGTTATAAGGGATTTCACATCGGGCATTAATTCCAACCGATGTAAAAGCTTCGTAAAAAATAAGGGATTTAGGGATTTTACATCAGGTATTTATTTCCACTGATGTAAAAAATAACGCGGTGGCAGTTTCGTAAATAATTAAAAATTTTGTTATAAGGGATTTCACATCGGGCATTAATTCCAACCGATGTAAAAGCTTCGTAAAAAAATAAGGGATTTAGGGATTTTACATCAGGTATTTATTTCCACTAATGTAAAAAATAACGCGGTGGCAGTTTCGTAAATAATTAAAAATTTTGTTATAAGGGATTTCACATCGGGCATTAATTCCAACCGATGTAAAAGCTTATTATTTGAGCCCTTATAATTAAAAAGCTTATTATTTGGGCCCTTATATCGGTCCAATTAATTACCCAATGTGAAAACCTCTCTCACAAAAGCACCTTATTTCGGTCCAATTCATTAACCGATGTGAAAACCTCCTCTCACTTAAACCCTAAAACAAAACGAATCCTGTTCCACCTTCTTTCTCTCTTCATTTGTTTCCAAACCTCTTCTTTCTCTCAGCCTGAATCACTCAGTCACGTCCGGCCTCTTCTTTCTCTCAGCCTGAATCACTCTGTCACGTCCGGCCTGCCTCCCTCCGTCGCGGCCTCTTTCGAGTCACTCCGTCGCGGCCTCTTTCGAATCCCTCCGTCGCGGCCTGCCTCCCTCCGTCGCGCCTCTCGTGCACCGCCGGTAAAGTGAGAGGGAAAACTCCTAAGGTTGCCGATTCGTCACCGCCGGTAAGTATTTTTACCTTTGATTTGATTATTTGTTGCGATTCATCACCGTCTGGAGCTTCACGACCAAAAACCCTAACTCCTCCCATTAGGTAACAGTAGTCCACAACAAATTCTTCTTTCCCATTCAAACTATTGTTTGCATTAGATCGACAATAAACTTTTCTATTTTCAGCATCAATCTTGAAACATTCTGCTTCACTGAATTGCACATCCACCTTTTTCTGCTCCAATGAAAATAGGTAAAACGAAACTTGACCACCAATGAAATATTGGCATAAGTAAAATAGATTCACTAGAAATCTAAAAACTAAAATCTGCATATCCAAATGGTAACTTGTTGATTCTAGCTCTATCACCATAGAAATGGTATCTAGCTAACAAGAACAAAGACAAATTTCACAGTCAAATCTTTCCTCAAGACATCACATGTAAAATTACAACCTTAATTACACTTTCAATTCCTCTAATCTTAACTGTATATGAAGTTGATCCCTCAATAATTTTTTTAGTTAATCACAGCCTTATTTTTAAACCTTTAAGGAAGAATTGAAGAAATATTTATATATGGCCGGTTCAGAAATTAATAGCTTTAGTAAAAAGTGCAATTGAGTCAAAACAGAGAGCTCTTCAATTGCCAATAATGGGAAAAAAAATTATGGGAAATTAAACAACTTAGGAACCACATTCATATTTCTTAATTATTAAATGTGAGCATAAAATTGTTTGCCAACGGCAGCTTTTAGTGGTACATATAGTATATTATTAACAGTTGATAACTCTTACAAATACAAAAAACAGTTGAAGATCTTTATGTTCTTCAACTAGTTTTACAAGTTTTATGCCAATGTTTTCCACTATCATCTCCTAATTGTTTGACCATATTTTTTGTTACATCCTATTTGTTTCCTCAATAATAAAGTTAATACTGATTGAAAAAATAATCTATTGCGACTGCAGCGCAACTGTTTTTAAAGAGATTTAATACTGATGTATACTTAGGGAATGAGTTTTTAAAGAGATTTAATACTATTGTATACTCAGGAAATGGGTTTGAACCCAAAATCTTTGATTAAGTTGGAAAACAACCTTACCATCTCAACTAAGTGCTTTTCGATAATAATCTATGAAGCATGGGTACTTCTAAAATGGTAAAGTACTAGTACCGGGTACTCGTTCCGTACTCGTGATACTTCATTTTTTCTCATTATTTGATTTTGAATGAAATTTGTAGCTTTCTCAAATATCAATATAGTCTATTTATGTATTTTAATTTTTTTAATATTGTGTCTTATCATTGTTTTTGGTTTTTTCAATTTTTTAGAGTTGTATTTTGTTATGAACCTAATAATTTAGTTCTCTATTCATACATTTTATAGACAATTTTTATTTCTTATTCACATACCTGTATCTTGATTTTTTTTTAAAATACCATATCCCGCACCGGTACCAATACCCGCACCGGGTACGTACCTGTACCTATGCATCATAGATAATAATCTATTGCAGTTGAGAAAGCTAAACATAATAAATTTTTAAAATGTCAATAATCCTCATAATGCATGACAGCATAAAATGTGATACTATTTTTTTTTTAAATTGGGAAATCCAAATCCAACCTTTAAAACCTACCAAAAGTCAAAAGGGTATGGAAAATGTGGCTAGGAATGTATACCCACATGTATTATATCGTGGAGGGTATCGCTTGCTTGAGGAGAAAATGATAAATGAAAGGAGATCATCGAGAGATGATTCCACATTAGATAATGAAGTTGTCGATGGAAGCGGAAAAGGAAGTTGTTCAGCTGCAAAAGTAAGCACAAAAGAAGGGGAAGACAATGTTGAGAGATTAATGAAAATGGTTCTAAGAATGGGTGAAGCACATTTGGAAATAGAATTAAGTCATTGTGCGAGCGTCACTAATTTTCATATGTCAGCTAAGTGTATCAGAGAGCTGCTGATGGGTTTTCATTGGCTTGATGTGTCTACTCTGCAAGTTTGGTGCACGTAAGTACATTTTCTTATTTTATTAGTGTCAATATCTATTAATATGTTATATCTCTCATCACTTTTATTATAATGTTGATTTTAAAATTTTTCAGGTGTATTCATCGTGCGTGTATTGATAATTCACAATCAGAAGTATATGGATTTATGGACTCTGCTATGTGTTCGTACATTGATAATGTGCCGAAAACTGAAGCAAATGTCAAAAAATACATACAAGATAAGTTACGTGACGAAAAGAGAGAGTGTCACTTGCTACCATTTATTCATGGGTAAGTTTATATGAAATTGTGTTTTCTATTTTTTAATTTTGGTAACATAGATATTTCAATTTTGGTAACATGAAATTGTGACTTTTGTGTTTCCACACACGTACAGAGGTCATTGGTAATTAATAGTCATGTGTCCAAAAGATAATACTGTGGTCGTCTTTTGTTCACTTCATCGGGAACTTAATCAAACCATGACGAAAATTGTTACAAAGTAAGTTTATCTTTTATGTTCACTTCATCCTATATACATAATTTGTTACAAAAGTAATTTCATATTTTATGTGGCTTTATATGGATTTTTTTCTTCTGAATTAGTGCTTTTGGGGTTCATCAAGCAGCAAATGGCATTAGAAAAAAGGCTACATGGCTTCAACCCAAGGTAAGCATGGTGTAAATTATAATTATATATTTAATTTTATCATATAAGTATTCACTAATTATGTCATTCATTTGTAGACAAGGAAACAACATAACTCTAATGATTGTGGGTATTATGTGATGAAAAATATGTTGGATATTGTCTCTGCCAAGATAACCAGGTCTTGGATGAAGGTAATAAAAATGACTTTAATGTGTTATTTATTTACGTGTTGTAGGTATTTGATGACCCAACAGAATTAACACAAGATGATTTGTATGATTTGCGACTCCGTTGGGCAACATGTTTCTTTGAGTTATATAAAGGTTAAGCTTGGTTGGTAATTCATCTTCTTGTGGATTGCAAGTTGCTAATTCAAGTGTGGGAAAGGACTTATAAATGGTTGGATATTTTTGTATTTTTTGTTGTTGTAGTAGTCCATCGTGTAAACCTCCTTATAATTTAGTACATTTGTGTGTATCCTATATTAGTACTTTTGTAAATCAATTATGGAATTTGAAGAATATATATATGTGCTAGATATTTGGTGCAATGAAATTAGATTTGTGAGAAAAATATGAAAATAGCGACCTAAATGTGGTCTATGTGATGTTGGGAAACTATGGAAAATAGCGACCTAATTATGGTCTGTGTGATGTTGGAAAAATATGAAAAATTAGGTACCAAAAAAGTTACAGGGAACTACTAAAAAATAGTCAAATTATTTAGAATTATTACAGTACTTTTTACATCGGTTATTAGCAAAACCGATGTAACACACAACATTTTTACATCGGGCAAACAACAAAACCGATGTAAAAAGTCATACCTGACGCGTTTGATATTTTTATGCAATACTTTTTACATCAATTTCAGGTTACAACCGATGTAACCAAACCAACCTTTTACATCGGTTTCTAGTTACAACTGATGTAAAAACACTCTTTTATATATAAAAAATTACAATTATATTTTTTTTTCACATCAGACTTAAAAAGTTAACCGATGTGGTTGGTGACTTTTTTTACTTCGGGCCATAACCCGATGTAAAATGTCTTTGATTTACTACATCGCCTGACTTTACATTGGACCCAGACCCGATGTAAAAAGTCATTTTCGCCCGATGTAAAAAGTCATTTCTGTACTAGTGGAACTAGCATCTGCAGAGGATTTCTTCTCACAAACAAATCCTAACCCAGTCATATCACTTTCCACTTTTCCACTCTGAGGAATTTCATCCAATGTGTCAGTGCCTCTGTTCAACATTCTGAGAGATTTGGACATTTGATCAAGTTTGCATTTCAGCAAACTGACTTTATTTTCCAGTTCAGCCTTGTCAACCTTTAGTTGGATTATGAGTTTCTTCTGCTTCTCCCCTTCTTGACAAACTTCTTCACTTCTAATGCACAACTCTCTATATGATGCAGCCAGCTCCTCATAGGTAATCTCTCCATCACTTGAATCATCATCAGACTCACATATTCCAGTCATTGCTCTGACATGCTTGGAAGATTCATCTTCACTTTTAGTGTCCTCATCAGACAAACCCTTTTTCTGTTTAAGGTATGTAGGGCATTCAGCTCTGATGTGACCATAACCTTCACAACTATGGCATTGGATTCCTTTGTCATTATTAGGCTTCTCCTCTGCTTTGGTTTTCTTCATCTGATCACCTGACCTGTTGATGTCAGATGTGATGTTCTTGACATAAGTTTTATAACTCCTGTCCATTCTTTTCAACACCTTATTAAACTGCCTTCCCAGCATTAGGATTGCATTGGATAGCTCCTCCTGGGTTTCAATATCACACTCTTTCTTTTCATCTTCAGTACAAGACACCAATGCTATGCTTTTGGCCTTCTTTTCAGATCTGTCATTCAACCCTAATTCAAATGTCTGAAGGGAACCAATCAATTCATCCACCCTCATCTAGCTGATGTCTTGAGCTTCCTCTATAGCAGTCACCTTCATTTCAAATCTCTTGGGGAGAGATCTGAGAATTTTTCTCACCAGCTTCTCATCAGACATCCTTTCTCCTAGGGCACTAGAAGCATTTGACAGTTCAAGTATATTCACGTGAAAGTCATGAATGGTCTCTTCATACTTCTTAAAGTTTCAAACTTTGTTGTTAGAAGCTGAAGTCTTGACATCTTGACCTTGGAAGTTCCTTCATGAGTTATTTTCAGGATATCCCAAGCCTCCTTAGCCACTTCACATGTGTTGACCAGCCTGAAAATGTTCTTGTTAATACCATTAAATAAGGCATTCAAGGCCTTAGAATTTCCAAGGGCAAGTTCATCTTCTTCCTTGGTCCAATCTTCTTTAGATTTCAGCTTTGACTGGTCATCTCCTCCCATAATGATAGGATGTTTCCATTCTTTCAAAACAGCCTTCCAAGCCCTGCTGTCTAAAGATTTCAAGAAGGTAACCATGCGAGGTTTCCAATAG
This sequence comes from Lathyrus tuberosus, assembly GCA_022829125.1. Classification (NCBI taxonomy): domain Eukaryota; kingdom Viridiplantae; phylum Streptophyta; class Magnoliopsida; order Fabales; family Fabaceae; genus Lathyrus; species Lathyrus tuberosus. The sequence goes on along the minus strand of JALAZF010000082.1, from coordinate 6,355,615 downwards.
TCATAATTTGATCCATCTAGAATAGGGGGTCTATTCACAAATCCACCACACTCCTTGTCCATTGCACCAGAAAGTAACAGCCCTAGATCTCACCCAGATACAGAGCAGGACGCCTGCTCTAATTTTGCCAAATCGAGCAAAAGTGCAAAATTCTGCCTAGCCTTGGCAGTTTTCAGCAAGGCATATTGCCATTGTCATATCTCATGGCTCAAGTGGAATTTGATGGAGTTCTTGGCCATTTTGGAAAGCCCTCATATGATACAATAACTGTTTGATCATAATTGGTTTTAATACTTTTTGGATTCAAGTGAAAAATGTCCCTAGATTTGGAAAAAAGTGAAGGCAGAATCTGACTTAGTGAAAATTTCACTAAGTGTTGGAAAAAAGTGACATTTTCAATTTTTTTGATTTTGATCATTCCATAACTCAAAATCCATGATGAATTGTGAAATTCTGGTATCAGATATGTGATGTCGAGTGAGATGTCACAACATTAATATCTGTTATATGAACAAGACAGTAAAAGTAACAACACTTAAAAGCAATAAATAAACACAGAGAATTGTTCACCCAGTTCGGTCTAACAACCTACGTCTGGGGGTTACCAAGCCAGGGAGGAAATTCACTATTAGTAGTATCAATTTGTAGACTCTACACCCAACTCACAAGTTGACAATCTACTCACTTAATCACTACCCAATGACACTTCTACCTAAAACACTCTTAGATAAGAGACACCTCTCACTCCCCCTCAATCACATCAGTGATAACAATAGAAAAATTACAAATATTAGAAGATCACACAAACAATCAGTCCAATTCAAGCATCTGAAAGATGAATGAATGGCTCACAAATAACAAACACAAAACACAAACCCTAAAACTTGAACACAGCTCTCACAATCCTTATTCTCCGCCCGCAGCAGTTAGGGTTGACCATCCATAAATAGAAAAACAATCCTTGGGCTTGGGCAATTGCAGATCGTTGATTCAATTTCCAATAAAAGATATATCCCATCACTTCTCCCACGGCAAAAAGGAGATGTGTCAGTACAGCTAATTATTACACAACGTCTCTTTTCCAACAGCCAACAATATTTCAAACGGCTATATTTCTACTCGACTATTTAAAGGAAAGTGCTCTCGCTTCTGATGTGTCGATTTGCTGAACATCATCCATTGAATGTATCATTTACAAATTGACCAAGTCATTGTGTGAAGATAACAACAACGATGAGTTCTCATTGTAACACTTTGAATATCCAAAGTTGTCATCAATTTACACATGGCCTTTGTTGTTGATGCTTAAAGATCAAATCAACACAACAACAACAAATTGGTACAGAAGCTGTTGATGAAGGAGACAACATTGAAAATCAGTCAAGTCGTCAACCACCTTCTCGTCAGTGCTAAATTAAAGATATGAAGCAAGGAGTTGTTGTTCAAAGCTTGCTCAACCAAGAAGACAAAGAAGAAGAAGATCTACAAGATGTCAACAACTGTCAAATCAACATACATCTATGTAGTTTCTTAAGATAGAAAGGAGTTGTTGCTCACATCTTTCTTGAACACTTGTGTGTTCTTTGTACTTAAACTTTGGAGTAATCTGCTTGTTAAGAAGCATTATTGTAATCTCCTATATAACTAATTCTTGGTGAATTAGGATTCCTTGAGTGGTCAGTGTGATCGGAGACTCGAGAAGACAATGGCTGGGTGTCATTGTGGTAAACCCTAAAATAGGGTAAATGATAGTCATATCTTAAAGAGGATCATATGTTGATCAGACTCTTGTGGGATCCCTGATGGAACTCATTGTGATTCCTCTAGTGAACGTTATATCCTGATTGGATCCCTGAACGGTTCAATGAGAGAGATACCTCAAGGGATCATGAGATGATCTGGGTACTTGAGATGACAATGACGTAAGTCATTGTGGGTTAGTCACAGTGCGGCTATGCAGGTTGTTAGTCACCGGCTGTTGCCCGTGCATCTGTAATCGAGATTGATTATAGTGGATTAAGTCCTTGTGTTCAAGGCTAAATCACCTGAGGAGGGTGGACTCGATTAGCCTTTGTGGTGAACTAGGATATATCGTGTGTTCTTTACTCTTATGCTTAATGTCTCTGTTTATGTTTCAATATTAAGTATCAAAACCTTACATAAGCAATTCAGATCCTTGCAACTCTGATAAGCTCTGCTTTGCAAGTTCTGAATGTTACACATAACGTTCAGACTCTTATTGGTTCTCACTCTTCAAGCATTGCCAAGTCTGAATGTTTCCTCGCAGGTCAGAGTCTCTCAACGAACTCTGATGTTACTTGAGCGTCTTAATGACAAGAAGTGAAAAGTTGTTAAAAGAGTAAATACACAATTCAAACCCCCCCCTTCTTGTGTCTTTCTTGCACCTTCACAAATTTCTTTGACAATTCATCAAATTTCTTTGCCAATTCATCTGTCCACGCATTAGCCCGTGCAGCCTCTTCACGTGCAGCAGCAGCTTCAGCTCTGGCAGCCTCAATGGCCTAGTTATCTGCTTCTCTATGTGGGTTTGTAATTGATACTTGTGTCAAGAAGTTCACTCCATATCTTATGTTACGCGCCAATTATCCAGATCCATAACACCGCCCCCGTGTTTTACCCCCTGCAGCTTCTTTCCAAATTTGTATTCTTGTTGATCCTTCCACTTCATCACCAACTTGTGTCAAATTACTAAAGAATTTTTCCTGTACATGTTGATAACACATCAGAAATAAGAGCAATGTATATGCAACAATTTTAAAAATATAAACTTGCAGAATTTCCTGTACACGTTGATAACACATAACGAACTTTTCCACAAAAGTACTAAAAAATACATTATACAAACCACCTTTTTTACTTGCATTCCAATTAATGTTGGTATATAATACTAACAGAGTTTCAAAACTGTTAACTCCATCCAAATAAACTGACTCTAATTTTTGTGAGAATTCATTCTATTAATCAACAAGGAGCAAAACATAGCAAACTTTGAGTCAACCATAAACCATTCACTTAATGGCTACAGTATGCATTCTACACAAACACATGCTTAATGTTTATGTAGTTGTTCCTTACAAAAATTACCTTATTTCAACAGTTTTTTTCTTCTCTTTTCTGCTCTCAAATAATTTATAACAAAGAGGACTAGCCGTAAATTTAAATGTGTGGATTATAGTGGAAATATACATTCCTGTAGGTTTAAAATTGTTTCCTAACAATACATTATTGTCATAATTTTAACATTTTATTGTTTACTACTTCTAACTTCTAATGATGTCATGATGTTGAAACACTTCTCTGAGTACCCTATAGTAATATGCATACAAATTTAAATTAAGATCGGAAACGTTAACTTACACGTGTTGCCGCAGCACGAGCGTCAACCCACTCCCCATTCTTCTTTTTATGGGTGGCAATGAAAATCTCATCTGGATGTGCGGGTCGATTGAGTTTTTTAGCCTATCATTAGAGGCAGTATATATGGTCACAATGTATATCGGATATAATTATATTAACGCATTGTAATTACAAAGTATATATATACCAATTCAAGTGCAACATCATGGTGAGCTCTACGACCTGTTGTATGGACTGCCACACCTTTCTTGGATGATCGATTAATCTTATTTTGTTGGAATACATCCAACCCGGCTTGCGCCCATTTTCTCTAGCCTTTCATTGTATATCAGACAGTCATTTTCCATATTTCTGATGAAACAATTCTTCCATATTTGCATCATCTCAACGGTCCCAACATACAAGCCTCTGACAAAATATACAAATAATAAATAAAACTCAACAATATACATCATCATCAAACTACTAAAAAAGAAATTCCATGTCTTACTTTAAACTCGTTGAACCATTCCTTTCTCACGTCGTCTCTTCCGCCGCGTTTAAGTTCACCATAATTAACGAAGGTTCCTCGATAATTCTTTTCAATAACTTTTCGAACTATTGCGGCAACAAGATCAGCTGGACTTAACCTACATATAATGCCAAGCTACTATTCTATCAGGAATTGATACAATTAGTGCATTAAAGAAGATAATTGGAATTCTGCAGGAATTTGGCACATGATTAATAACAGTCTTTGAATCAGGAATTAGTGCATTAAACTATTCTATCAGGAATTAGTGCATTAAACAATTAGTGCATTAAACTATTCTATCAGGAATTCTGCACATGATTAATAACAGTCTTTGAATCCGCCAACCAGCCATAATATTTATAAACTATACACACTACCATGTTAGAGTAAAAAACCGCCCAATTTTACTCCAATTATAAACTGCACATGATTAATAACAGTCTTTGAATCCTATAACTCCAATTATCCTCCCAATTTTCCATTTGATATACTATCTTGATGGCATGAATACTAAAAGTGATCTCAAGCCATGTGCACTGCACTTAAAGGATGTTGAAGGCTAAACTATTATGTGAAATAAAAGCTTACTACCTACTATGAGTTCTACAACAACAACAATAAGCAAGCTTTATTCCACTAAGTGGGGACCTATTATGGGTTGAAGACGAAAAATCTTCGCTATCAGACAGTGTTCACACTTGGTTAATAGTATTATAGGATGTTTGCTGGCATATGGGTTGAATTGGAACAGCACCACAAATCATTCTTGACATATTATTTTTGTTATTTCAACTTTCTATCTTTATAGATTGGTTACCCTAATTTATATTGTTAATGCAAATCTGCTTCCTGTAGAATAGCTCAATTCTAGACAATTCATCAGTAAGCATGAAGTAATGAGACTGGTAGATTATTTTTCCATGTTTCAAGAAAGTAGAAACTACATTTTGACATCAACAATACTACTTTGCAGCTAATCCGACCAAATGCACCTTCCCAGTGCATAAAACAATTCTAATAAAGTTCAAATTGGAATTAAATTAACAAATGCAGTATGTAATAGCATATTGTGAAAGTAAGCAACAACATAAAAGAATCATAAAGTCTCCTGACTATATTACACTAACGGAGGTCCTGTGTGGACAAGCTTATTTTTACCACATTTGGATCTCCATAACGATAGATAACCACTTGCTAAGCATTTTACATTTGTTTGAATAAACTTAAAACAGTTTCTGAAGAATCATAGAAACTATTTCCAATTCTGTTTCCAATTAGTGCATTAAAGAAGATAATTGGAATTCTGCAGGAATTCTGCACATGATTAATAATAGTCTTTGAATCAGGAATTAGTGCATTAAACTATTCTATCAGGAATTAGTGCATTAAACTATTCTATCAGGAATTAGTGAATTACTTACGCATTAGTTGTTTCCACAATATGGATCTTTGAATTTTGCCCACCGTCGTGTTGTTGTTCCTCATTAGAAAGTGTTTGGTCCCTCTGCACTTCCTCGTCTATGGTGTGATGGGGAGGAATTTGCAGCTGAGGTTGAGTATATCCTGGAGTAGGAATAAATATGAACTCCTCAAAAGTCGGGTTTGTCGGTTGAGGCTGAGTAGGTGGTGGTGTTGGGTTTGTCAGAATCGGTGCTGGAGGTTGCGTAGGTGGCGAAGGTTGAGTAGGTGGTGGAGGCTGAGTAGGTGGTGGAGACTGAGTAGGTGGTGGAGGTTGAGTATGTGATGGTGTTGGATTTGTTTGAATCAATGGTGGAGGCTGAGTAGGCAGTGGTGGGTTTCTCTTAGTAGGTGGTGGTGGTTTTCTCTGAGTAGGTGGTGGTGGGTTCGTTGAACCAGGTTTGCTATGGACCTTACGAGAGTTGTTTATAGCAAGAGTCCTAGGTGGAATCTGTCGTTGGCGGCATAACCTGTCAACAACTCTTTTTTACAAAGAAACCATCAAAAAAATAAGTCTAAATCCAAACATTATTAATTTATTAGGACAAAAAAACCAAATAGGAGAAAAGGTTTAGTCATCTTACTTAGATGTGCTCGATGGTGCTTTTCTCTTTCCGTTTTGTCCAGTCATTTCAATAAAATTGTATCAAAGCTGCAAACACTAAATAACAATATGCACAATTAGGAACTAGATGGCAGCACACAGAGGAAACATCAATCAAAGACACAAATTACTAAAACTATTAACTAATCAATGATCAATACAATAACAATTAAACAATGACAATCTACTCTAAGTTACACCCAATACCAAAACTGAATATGAACAAGGTCAACAAAAGTTACTCTGATGAGGAAAGTCATTTAGATTATTGTTCTGCTTCTGAGATGGCAGAATTTGATTGAATATGCTATATTTAATTGAATTTTATTGTTCTGTGACATAACTAGTTTTGTAATTTTAGTTTGTGTTACAGATTGATCTTTTGAATTTGCGCATCATATCTAATAATTCATATAGTTCAACATCTATTTTTTCATATTCAATATAAGACTCATACTCTCAATTGATATATTAAGACTTCCTCATCACAACCAACTAATATTAAAATCAATCCAACTAAACCAAAAATAATCAAGACACCAGTAATGCAAAAGCATAAAACTCTATCATTATGGGGCAGAAATGCATGGCACAGAACAATATGCAGAAGCAGAACCAAGACAATAACAATTTCACAAACAAGCCACCAATCAGGCCAACTACCACAACATAAGCACACAGGGTTAGAATCATGTTAGCTTTTACATCCCGTGCGGTTGCACCATGAGTTTTAAATATTACCAAACATAGGCTAAGCAATGCATGCATGTCTATAAATGCAAAAAATAACAAGTAGTCAGAAACTTAGAAATAGAAACAAATGAGATATTGTGTTTTCAATAGACATTATATGATGAGAATTGAGAGTGGCGTCATGGGCAAACAGAACTCAAGTTAAGTGCCACTCCTAAAGAATCATAAAGTGATGTATACAATAGTACAAATTTTTCACCACTACAACAGATAAGACCTTAGACAGCGCTTTTTTTGTCCTTAGACAGCGCTTTTAAGCGCTGTCTAAACCTGCGCTGCTATAGGTTTAGACAGCGCTTTGGGTAATACCAAAAGCGCTGTCTAAAGGGGGGTATATTTAATGAAAAGCGCTGTCTATGGTACCTTTAGACAGCGCTTTTTGACATTATAAGGTATACCTTAGACAGCGCTTTTGGGAAAAGCGCTTTCTAAGCCTTATCTTTTTTGACATATTTTTGGTATACCTTAGACAGCGCTTTCAGAAAAAGCGCTGTCTAAGCCCTACCTTTTTTGAACTTTTTTAGGTATACCTTAGACAGCGCTTTTGGTAAAAGCGCTTTCTAAGGTCCACCTTAGACAGCGCTTTTTTCAAAAGCGCTTTCTAATCCCCACCTTAGACAGCGCTTTCACCAAAAGCGCTGTCTAAGGTATACGAAAAATTTTATATAAATTTTTTTAAACCACAATTTTTACCAGGTTTTTTCAACCAGAATTTGACCTGTTTTTCGCCCAGCAATTTTTTTCAGAAAAATACCACAATTTGGAGATTCAAATCAATCCAATTTATCCTATTTAAATGTACCAATTTACACCAAAATTATATATCCAAAACAATTGGCAATTCAAACCAATATATATATTTAAAATTACAAACCAAAATTATATATACACCTATTTATAATTACAAATCATTACATTTTTTCTACAAATGCACATATTACTTATACTAGTACTTTTCCATCCAACCAAAGCATTGCTTCAAATCTACATTATAGGTCCTGAAAACACAAAGATTGTAATTCAATTAAAAGAATACATAAACAAAGTTACACATATTTAATGCGCGACAATTTAATGAATTATACTTTTCAACAAACAACAAACTTGATAATACAACTCAATCTAATGCGCGACAATTGATTATTCACCTAAATTGAGAATTTTTTCTAAGTTTTAATGTAATTTTCTAGTGTTTTGCTATGTCTTTTCAAACACAAACATGATATGGAATTGAGAACTTACTGATTTGTAAGAAGTCGTGTGATGGGATTTTCAACTGAAAAAATGAAGGTCAGAATATTTATGTGATTTTACCAAAATTCCTGAAATGAAAAAGATAAGATGTAGTAAGAAACAATATTACATTATAGCAATAATGAAGTATTGGTACATAAAGAATCTGAATATCTTAAATATATAACACAACAAAAACACAACAATATTACATTATAGCAATATATGTGTATATATATATATATATATATATATATATATATATATATATATATATATATGTTACATATAAGATTTTAATTAATAGACCGTTACCGCAAAAATGGCCGAGACAAAACGGTATCAGAAGGCTTGTTATTCACCGTTTCAACTTATATATTCCACAAACTAAACATATTTTCATTATTCTATAATAGATACATTATATACATCAGTAGGGTGAGTTCTCTTATTATATATTCCACATTCAACTTATAATAACAGCTCTTTACCGTTCTTTCCAAAGGTGAGTAAATTTATGTTTAAATCAAAATTAAAAAGGAAAATGAAAGGTAATTACAATAAAAGAATTGTTCTGAAAAGATACAACTATGTATATGAGTATATCATAAACAACAAGGCAAATTACTATCATGTAACAAATTCTTCATACATTTTACAGAAGAAAATAATGAGCTACTTTAAAATTTGAAAGATAAATAAGAATCATGTATGTGGTATAAGATGCCATTTGTAAAATTTGAATGAAAGCCTATACTTAATACTTAATGCAACACAAATAAATCTTCAAATTGGACATCCATTATAAAACATTATGAAGTACTATTTGAATAGTACAAAAATTGCTAAATGGAAAAAAAAGAACTTGCAGCCAGGACATTGTATTTGACCCCAAAAAATCATAACAGAAGTTACCTGTTCCTATTCCATAAGAAACATCCAATACTTTCAATTTAGCTAATACCTTTTCCTTTGATATTTCTTTTCCACCAAACACTAGCATCATTGAACTTGCTCAATGTCCTAAGCTTTTTGTTTTCTTTTGATTTGTAAAAAAATTCACCCTAAAGTCCACACAATAAGTAACAAGTGAGTCATATATTATTGAAGCAATTCAAACTACTATTTCACCATCCTCTAAAGTTCAACCAATTAAAAAGAAGTAAATAGTCTTTTGGGTCCCTAAATGTGTAAGGCATTGTCAATATCGTCATTGAATGTATTGAAATTAAAAACATACCCAAGTATCTCATTTGTTAGTAATTTTATGAAGTAAATTGACTAACAAGACACATTCAATAACTAATTAACTAATGAAAGACACATTTGATTCACAGATTAAATTAACCAACAAAAAGACTAACCTATTTAAAAATCAAAATGAATATTTACCAAAAAAGACTAATTAAGGGTTCAAAAGAAAACTCACAGACTACATCTACAAAGCCTTTTAGACACTAGTTAAACATGAACCTTTGCTATTCCATCATCATACTCAATTGAAACATACTCGGTAGGTTCAACAGAATTCTTCAAAATATTAAATCTGATTCCAAATAAATTTCTAATACTATCATTTTTATGCATAACATAGTCCCCAAAATAAAGTGTGTAAGGGTATACCTTATAACTAAAGGAAACATATGTATCCTCTTCATCACTTTTTAACGTTGTATGCCCCCCTTCTTCTGTTGTTCCTTCACCGTTATAATTCACTTAATAGCTTTTTTAGCATTCATAACACGCCTATTCCATACTTGCAACGAATCCTCTCATTGAGGACTGGTCCTATGAGGTTGATCTTGAGCTTGCAAGTCATATTGTGGGTTCCTGATACATCAAAAAGTTTGAATGAATATCAAATTACAAACTTACAGCATGTTGCAACTTGCAAATAAGAAAACTGCTTGCTAATAATAAAACTGTTGATATAACTGGTCACTGTCTTGATAACTGCAGCAGTTATCAGAACCTTTGGTATCACAAAATGGAGGGCTGTCTGGTGCCGATTCTGTCACTTGATTCAAATCCATTTCAACACGATCCCCAATTTCTTTCTGAGAACATCTCATTGAATTACTTTTCTCCAAAATGCGGTTAGCATCCCCAACCTCATTTGACATACATGAATTCAGCAGGACCTTGTCAGTATTCTTATTACTACAAGTTGAATTGTCAAGAGTTTGGCACCTCTCCAAAACCATCCTATCATCTACATTAACCAATTTAAAAAATAAAAAATACATGTCAAATACCATCAAACAATAAACTAGTTTTTCACATACTAATGCAAATGAGAAAGCAACTCACCAGAAGAACGTTGGTGAAATGCATTAGCACAAAAGGTCGCATCCATGGTCTTATAAATAGTCACCATGTTTTCCACAAAAGGCACATGCCTTAAATCTACCACCAAAAATCAACACATTAGAGAGTGCAACTCAGCGCAAGCAGTTAAACAAATCCTACAAATCATAACTACATCGGAAAATTAAAAAAAAAATACACAAGCACTGTAAAATACAATCAGCACTCTCTTAAAACGTGAATCTAGAACAACAGGATAAGTGTATTTGGATATTAAGTTACCTATTTGAGCGTATTTGGTGTTACAGAGACCACATTCAGAACCAATCGTTGAACTATCCGCTATGCAGGAACTGCAAATAATGAAAGATAAAAAACAAATAAACTCGACTGAAAAACCTAGAAATATTAACACAGAATCATATAGAAGAAGAAACGAACCTGCAGAGCAAGTGATTGCATGGAAGCAAAACCGGCTGCTTGAACAAGCTCAAGCTACAAGATCCATCACCAAATCAAACAAAATCTCAAACATTTCACTAAAACATAAGAAATTCAAAGCAACGACGGCAATGAGTTCGCAACGGACGGCAATACAACGACGGCAACGGACGGACGGCAATGCAACGACGGCAACAACGAACGACGACACGGTGGAGGACGGTTGACGGTGAAGGTTTGAGTTCGCAAGGGTTTTGAGCTCAGTTCGCATGCAGGGGAGAAGAAAGAGCGGAAATATGAAAATGAATACTGACTATTCATATATTTTAATTTAATTAGACCTTAGACAGCGCTTTTCATAAAAGCGCTTTCCAAGGTGGACCTTAGACAGCGCTTTTAAAAGCGCTTTCTAAGGTTGGCCTTAGACAGCGCTTTTGATTTTATTTTTTTTTTAATTTTTAAGACCTTAGAAAGCGCTTTTAAGGAAAGCGCTGCCTAATATTTTCCTTTAATTTTTTTTTAAAATTAATAAAACTTTAGAAAGCGCTTTTGACCGAAGCGCTGTCTAAGGTCTTATATTTTTTTTTAAATTTATAAGACCTTAGAAAGCGCTTTTAACTAAAGCGCTGTCTAATATTTTCCATTAATTTTTTTTTTAAAATTTATAAGACCTTATAAAGCGCTTTTTACCAAAGCGCTGTCTAAGGTGTTATATTTTTTTGCGCTTTTATTTTTTTAAATGAATAGTTTCCTTGTTTTTAACTTATAGCAACGCTTTTGTATTAAAGCGCTGTCTAAGGTGCGATGTTATAACTTACTTTTGTTGTAGTGCACAAACTATGCAACTAAATCAAAACAAATAAAATGCTCAATTGAACAATTACATTAAGCTTAGAAAGACACAAAACACTGAATAGGAAACAAATTGCATTAAGCTTAGAAAATGCTCAATTGAACAATTACATTAAGTTTAGATTTTTCTTAAAATATACTTGAAAAGAAGAGATATAGAAGTTGTAGAGGCATTGATTTACGACAACATACTCAACTTCCACTTGCAGGTGATTTTCATTTTCATTCTCATCTTTCCTTTTTCACAATTCTAACCAATTACTAGATCTGTTAATTTGGTGGGAAGGAAAGACAGAATGTGACAGATAATTGGGTCAGGAAGGTCACTAAGCCTATCTTTCTTTGAACAGAAAGGCAATCGCTTGGTGGAACCCCATCACAATCGCAGCAGGTCAGAAACCTCACTAGTCCTATCTTTGGTTGAATAACATCCCAATCGCTTTCTTGAACCCCATCCCACTGGCAGCATTTCAGAAAGAGGAGGAAGATCTAATTCTGAAATAAATCTCTACTTATTCTGAAACAAATCTCTCCTAAAAACAAAAGGATCTAAAAAATTTCTACTAATTATGAAACAAATCAAAAGAGAAATAGAGAGCCTCTTGAAAAAGATATCAAAAGCTTATATGAAAAGTAGTGATTATTATGCTTCAAGATATTAAAAGTAGTACTACTATTAGTTATGTGACACCATTTGAAACAAATAATTAATTCCATATTTATAGCGATACTAACTAAAACAACCGTGTCACGTTCTAAGGAGAGAATCCACCTACTAATAGAGAAAAAACAAGTGCATTAAAGTCTATAATATAAACAAGATAAAATGTTCTCTCAATCTTGAATCATTGGGTCACTTGTCATTGTTATTGGCTCGACCTCGTCAATTAACCCTCCATCAGCTAAACCGTGTATTTCTTCAACTTCTGTAATAGGCACAACTGGTAACATTTTATCGGATTGATAAGGAATTGCATCCCCGGTGTTGTCTATCTCGACATAACCCCTTGGTTTTGTGGTGATTGCTGCACACCATCCATGCATATTCCTACACATTTTTGGATATGGGACATAATACACTTGTTTTGCTTCTTGTGCAAGAATGAACGGGTTATACTGACGATATTGCTTATTCATCTTAATGTCAACAATTTTGTACTCAATATTAACTTTTGTGCCAGTATTATTTGTAGGATCAAAGCAATCACAATAAAATAGGGAAATCTTGTTGCTAAAGCCATGGTATTCCAATTGAAGGATACGTTGGATGATGCCATACAAATCGTTTTCTCCTCCATTTGTAACACCTTTAACATGTACCCCACAATTAGTAGTCTTTTTACCACGACTCCATTCTTGAGTGTGAAACTTGTACCCATTAACAAAGTATATGTTCCATGATGTTGCCTTCGGATTAGGGCCGAGAGGTAAGGCCTTCAGATATGGACTAGTCGTTCCATTTCTCTCATCATTCACCTAAAAATATATATCTAACCTTAGAGATAGTTTATTGTCAACCACATAATATAAATTGTGAGAAATAAACTAACATAGTTCTTTAGCAATGAAGGAAATTGCTCGTGTATAAGACCGGAAGCATCTTCCTCATTGATAGAATGATATTGCATGGACAATCTGACATCGATCATAAAATTGATGAGTGTATTTATAAAAATTGGTTGAGTACAACGCAGTTGTCTTACAAAAATGTACTTACTCGAGATAGGTTTAACCTCGTCACAATAGATTAGGACGTGCACGTGAGCAGACTTCCATTCCTTATCAATCACCCAATAGACTCGAGCCTTTCCACTAGGACGATCACATTTACTAAAAACTGAAAGTGTTGGTTGGGAATTCTCATGATCTGATCGAGGATCGTTCCTTAAACTTGTACTTGGCAACAAACTAAAGGTCTTGAAATAGTGAGAGAAAAAATGAGTAGTTTCACTGTGCAAGTAGGCAGTGCATATTGAACCTTCAACCCTGGCTTTATTTTTCACCGAACGCTTGTAGTCTCCCATCAATCTACACATGAAACGATTAAAAAATGTTTTTTCATTAAATTAATCTACAAAAATTAAACATCAATTACCTTTCAAATGGATACATCCAACGATAATGTACAGGACCACCAAGGATTGCTTCAGCAGGTAGGTGAATCCGGAGATGTTCCATCGAGTCAAAGAAAACAGGTGGAAAAATTATTTCTAGCTTGCATATGATGATGGGAATGTTTTGTTCCAACCTAACAAGGTCTTCCAACTTCAATGTATTACAACATAAGTCTTTAAAAAAATGAATCAACTCAGTTAGCGACTTCCATATCTCAAGAGGCAAGAAACGAAAAACAATTGGAAGCAAACACTCCATGAATACATGACAGTCATGGCTTTTCATCCCCTTCATCCTACCCTTGGTAGCATCAGCACACCTAGAAAGATTCAAGGAATAACCATCCGGCATTTTTAGTTCTGTAATCCATCTACAAACTAACTTTGCCTCTTCGGGTGTCAATGAAAATTTTGCCTTTGGCTTAGCCATCTTTCCATTAGGTAGAGGGCGCATCTCTAAATCCCCACGTAAACAGTTAAGAGGTAAATCCAATCTTTCCTTCTCATTGTCCTTTGTTTTTGCAGGATCATTCATGACAGTGTAAAACACATTATCAAATACATTCTTCTCTACGTGCATCACATCAAGGTTGTGCCTTAACAAATTGTCCTTCCAGTATGGAAGATCCCAAAATATACTTCTTTTGTTCCAATTATGTTGTTTCCCATACCCTGGAAATTTGGTGGCCCAGACACTATCTGTGACTTTTGGAAAATCACGAATAGCTTCCCAAACATCATGGCCGGTAAACATTGGTGGCAGTCTTTTTATTTTTTCTGAAAGGATGATCCATTGGTAAAAACCTACGATGACAATCAAACCAACAACTTTTTCCACCAAATCGTAAGGTGAAAGAATTTGTATTGTCCATGCAATAAGGGCATGCTAATATACCTTGTGTCCCCCATCCAGACAACATACCATATGCAGGAAAATCATTGATTGTCCACATTAAATGCGCTCTCATAACAAAATTTTGTTGCATAGAGATATCATATGTCACAATGCCATCTTTCCACAAGCGCTGCAAATCATCAATCAAAGGTTGCAAGTAGACATCTATTTTAACTTTCGGGTTGTATGGTCCAGGTACAAGACAAGTCAAAAACATGTATGGTTTGGTCATGCACATTTCGGGAGGGAGATTGTATGGTGTGACTATTATTGGCCAACATGAATATGGAGAACTAGAGGCCTGAATGTAATGGGTAAACCCGTCAATACATAAACCCAATCTTACATTTCTTGGGTCACTAGCATAATCGGGATAAACTTCATCGAAGAGTTTCCAAGCTTTTCCATCAGATGGGTGACACAAAACATTTGGATTGCTAGTGTTCTCATGATGCCATCTCATCTGAGCTGCAGATTCCTTTGAAGCATAAAGTCGTTGTAACCTAGAAATGATTGGAAAATAGAACATTCTCTTCACTGCCACATCTTTGTATTTTCCCATTCCACACTTTCGAGGAACATACCTAGCAGCTCCATAAACTCTGCACTGAGTTAAGGTGCTATCTTCTTTAAAATATAATAAGCATCCATTCACACAACAATCAATTTTCTCAACTTCCAATCCTAACTTAGACACCAACTTCTTCACTTGGTAATAGTTTCCAGGTAAGCATTCTTTAGTTGGACAAACATCAACGAGCATTTGAGAGAAAAAATCCATGGCCTTTTGAGGAACATGCCAACTCGACATGGCAGCCAACAACTTAACTGAAATAGATAGTCTGGATTCAGAAGCTCCCTCATAAATGGGTTGGTTTGCAGAGATTAATTCATCATAAAATCGTTGATCTTTTTCATTTGGTACCTCACCCTCACTAATTGTTTCATTTTCTATATTAGTATTCACATTTGGGACATTAACAAATGGCCTGAAAACATCAGAGACCATTTCATTCATTACATCAAATTGTTCTTCATCACCTAGATTATCCCCACCAGCAGTCCCGCCACAACTAGAATGACCATCAAGATCCACATTCTGATTCTCTTCTCCATGATCAGTCCATGAATAATAGTTGGACAAAAAACCATATTTGTACAAGTGGTGTTTGACCTCATTAGGCGTTTTCAAGAGAATGCAGACGCAATTTACACAAGGACACCTTATCCCTCCTTCGTTTAAAAACTTAGGTCGATTCATCGCTTTATTGACAAACTCTTCAACTCCACTAATAAATTCATATTTCAAACCATACCTATCTGAGTTTACTCTATCATACATCCAACTTCGATCCATTCTCTACATAAAAAACAAATATAAGTTTTAAATCTTCATTTGTTCAATTGACTTCTAGAGAATATCTCTTTATTGAGAATTTGGATGTGAAGGTTGTATTCTTCTTTCTTAATTAATCATCAAGAAAAAACTTAAGAAAGGAAAAGCTAGACTTTTATGATTTGCAAGACAACAAAAAGTGGCAACAAGCACAAAGCATACATTAAGACTCATAATCAGAATTTCTCATTAGTATTAACAATGAAAGCAAACTATGCAGCAGAAACAAACACATTTACGTAAATGGATCGAAACCGCGACTTATAAGAAACAATGAACATGTTCATGAAGTAATCTATTCCAAACTTTAAAGCACACTAGTAGCCAAAAACAGAATGTGGTTCAGGTTCAGGTTCTAATTAGAACCAAAAACAGAGAAAAAAATATATTATAAATGCATTGGTTCAGGTTCTCCATGTTGGCATAGTATACTAAACATTAGAAATGCATTGGTTCAGGTTCTACATGTTCATGATACAAGCAGCAGCAGTACATTTGCAATTTTATTAATGCGACTCAACGCAAACTAAACATTAGCAGCAACAACACAAATTAATAAGGCAAGCACCTATCGAATACCTATCATCAGCCAGAATGTACTAGGCAACAAATTTCAAGCATCTAGTATCATTATGCACATTTGTTCAATGAGTTTATTACAGCAAATTCATGGCATAGCATAACAGAAGTGATTTTAACAGTCTAAAACTAACATTAACAGAAATTACATCAAAATTGATTTCAACACATAATTGAAGAAGGAGAAAAGGGTTACCTTGAAATGGATGAATTGGAGAAGAGAGGATCTTCAACAACACAATCAAGAGGTCCTGCCTTGAAGATGAGAATTTAATATTTTATATTTTTTATAATGGTGTGGTTAATGATACTAAAGTGATCAAATATAAAATAAATAATAAATAAGAAGAAAATTGTGTATCATCTTTCTAACCATATTATTTAAGGAAGATGTTTCTAACCATAACTAACAGGTTTTCATTAGTATAGCGGTTCAAGTTTCTAACACACTATCTGATAACTGTTTTCCAACTACCAACATCCAACTAACTGCTAGTTCACTAACATTTACTATCTAACAGTTCAACTCCATAATTAACTAATTCCACATTTCCATAACAATCAAATCAAACTAATTACCAAATTTCTAACCAACTAAGTATTAATTGACTCAACTAATAGTTAACTAACACAACTAACTAATTCCATTAACTAACAATTCAATTTCTAGTAGATGTCTAGTATTGAATATGCATGCAACAAGTTGGATGATTGCAAAATGACTCAACCCAAAAGATCCTGCATTTTTCCAAATATGTTGGTCGTCCATGCATCTATGGTGACTAATTAGTAATTTGCAAAGAATCAATTCTAGTTACTACTTTGGCAACACTGATCTCATTGTTTATCGTTTCGACCCAAGTTAGCATTTCATTATTTATAAGATGCATTTAATTATTTTTTATTTGATGAGAGTATATATAAATATGCTTGTAATTTTCTTCTTCTATGTTTAGGTAAGAGAAACATGGATTGCTTGTTTGGTTAAGTTCTTGAAGATTTAGTATATCTTATAGTGTATTCAATATTTGATTTTTCACTTTCAATATAAATTTGATAAAAGCATAGAAAAATATCAACTACCTACCTATAAATAAAACATGCTCATTAACTCCCAAAACTACCCTTAAATAATTTTTCATTTACATTAAGAATTGCCCTTAACGGTAATTTACTAACTCAAAAAATAAAGACCAATAGAATTCAACCATTAGTCCAAGTGTCACCACTTTTCCAAATTACTTTTCAAATTTTCTTTCCCTCTCTTTTCAAATTTCTCTTTCTCTTTCCACTGATGTTTCGTTTTCATCATCAGTCTCTCTCCCGGGCACTTCCTTTGCATTTCCCTCTCCCTGTCATTTTCTCTCCCCTCCGTCTTTCATTCTCGTCATTGCTCACTCTCTCCCTTTTCAATTAGTTCATTTATTCTCCAGTTTGAATCCTTCTGCATCTCTCTGTAAGTGGTTTTGATTATAGGTTGCGATATTGATTTGATTGCTTTCTTCATTTTTTATCCTTTGAACAAAGGGGTTTGATTTGGTTTGTGTAAAAATCGATTTTTTTGTTCGTTTTTGTTTTGGTTTGGATGGTGGTTTTTATTTGATTGTGTGTTATGAGATCTGGTTTTAGTTTATGCTTCTGTTTTATTGTGAAATTTTGGAAATTTGTTAATGACAGTGTAGTTTTTAGGGTTTTTGATGGTTTTAAAGGCCATGAATGTGCAGTGACATCAATTTCAGTTGAAGCTTCAGTGGAATGGAAAACTACTGGTTTTAATGATGGTTTTAAGGGGTTTTGATGGTTTTAAAGGCCATGAATGTGCAGTGCCATGATGGTTTTAATGACAGTGTGGTTTGAAGTCATCTAATCATTTATCGGCTAAATTTCTAAGGGGTAATTTCGTGTTTATGTTTTGACGATGATTGATAATTAATACGTATCTTGCTTTCTATAAATAATAAATGCAAGCTGTCAATCTTTTGCGTTAGTCATAAATTTTTTGTTCCTTTTGATAGAAGCTGCCGGGTTTCCAGAGTCCACCAATCAACCAATTGTGGGAATTCTATCGCAGCCTTATTCTTCTGGGAAGAGGCAAGATATAATTCCATCTTTTGAGCTTTTTAAGTCTACTTCTGTGCCCTTGAATTTGGTATCTTCACTTGATAGCTACTTATTGGTATTTTACCAAAGCAATGACAATCATGAGCCTGATTTCGAAAACTCAGAGTGAAAATCAGTTAGCGTGTATGAATTGCTCATCACTCTATTTGATGAAGAATTAATTCTACATTTTTTTTTGTTTTTCCAGATTGTTGATTGCATTTCAGGATGGACTGCTAATTCTTTGGCATGTTTCCGAAGCTAAAATTGTGTTCCTTGGTGGTGGAAAGGATCTAGAAGTTAGCGTTTTGGATCAACGTACACAATGCTTTAGTGATGCATGTAATAATTACTCTCAAAACCATGTTACTATTTCTTACAATTTCATTTCTCTCACTTGATTAATTAGTCTTGAATCTGTTCTTTGGTTTCTAATAGGCTTTTTTGGCTTATGGAATTCCACAAAACAATGTGAAAAGGGTCTTTCTTATGTTGAAGGTAGAAAACCAGTAGTAGCTTTATTAGTCAATTTCAGTACGAAACCGAAACCGAGTCTATCTGCTTTAGATATATTGCTCAATGTATTGCTATTTACAGGCTGCATATAATGTTGGAGGTCATACCGTCAGTGCAGACACAATACAGAATACTATACTCGGGTGCCGGATGTTTCGTCCTGGACAGGTGGATATTACAATTCCAACTCTTCCCGGTTAAAATAGTATTTGGTTCCATTTTTTTATTGCTTAACGATCTTCTTCTAAGTAGCTTCGTTCCTCTTCCAGCAGTTCTGCGTATTCTTTTCTTCGAGAACAAAATTCAAAGCTGGAGATGGACGACAAGCATATGCAATCGAGCAGCCTGAGACTTTTCTTCACTTTGCACTTTGTTCAAGAAACCACTCTGATCCCGCGATACTTATCTCATTTCTCATATGTATATGTAGTTCTCTTTTGTTTTTTATTTCTTCATTTTATAATACTGGATGCTATCTTCTCAATCTTATGACAGGTACGTGTATATACACTGAATAGAGTACATCGAGAACTAGAAGTTGCAAAGGAAGAATACATTAGAGCCACGTTCGGGGTACGCAAGGACCAGAAAATACTTCTACCAAAGATTGTTGATACATTCTCCAAGGAATCAGGTTTGTCCCATGCCAGTCTTCTAGAGATGATCCAACAGTCTCTACCTGAATCTCTGAGAAAGAGTATCAAGAAATGTCATCTATCAAAATCCGGAAAGAGCATAGAATGGATTCCGCACAACTTTACGTTTCGATATCTCATACCTAAGGAGCTCGTAAAATAATCACTTTGTATCATTATGGGAGACCATCTGCAAGTGTTTGATCAATTAGTATGTATTCTTTTGAGATTTGGATTTGGTGTAGTAACTGTGTCACGCAGTTTTCGATCTCTACTGTTTGATCTCAAACTAACAGTTGAAATCCTTTTGATTGCAAACAAGTTTTGTCATCTTTCAGTGGTGAGTAAGTCATTCCTAAATTTAACACTCCTTTCACCAATTATGTCATCTTTAGGAAAAGAAGAGGAAACAATTTACTGTCATGTTTAGAAATAACAGTTGACCAATTCTATGTCTTTGTGTTTTATAGCTTAATGAGACTCTTTGGGGCTATTTTGCTGTAACTCATTTACTTGAAGAAGACCAGTGACAAGGGTGTGAAGACTAAGTTGTTTAAGTGTTTTTGCTGCCGTGTTTTTGCGTCGTCGAAGGCTGCATACCAGATGATGGTGAGAGTCTGAATGGTTTTTCTTTCGATTTTCTTGTCAATTGGTTCGAAGTCTGATATTTTGTTTTGCATCAATAATCTATATATCTTGATGTACAGGTTCTACGATTGACATTCACACTGGCGAAAAAGTTGCAATCAAGAAAATTCATGATGTTTTCGAGCATGTATCAGCAGTAAACTCTTGGCCTTTATCATCTTTTCTATTTAACTTTTGCTTTATGTAAAATATGATCATTATCAAAATAATCTCAGGGAGCAAATGCCTTAAATATTGCAGTTGTGGTTAGAGCATGTAGTTTGCAGCACTTAGCTGTTTATGTCAAAGTCTTTGTTGGTTTTATAGCAGTGTTTTATTACAATAACTGAAGATTTTGGAAACTGATATAAACTGGTTTAAAACCATGTCAAATTTTATTTGGATAAGATACTAACAACACACAGCATATCAGCCTATGTTTATGATGTTAGTATTATCATACATCTGGTGGAAAAAATGTTTCATGTGTTTGATTGCTATTTCAAACAATTCATATACTGATTTTGAAATACTTTGTTATCTCATATTTTTGTCTTTCAGTTCACTCTCAGTATTTGCGCTGCATCCATTGTACCTGAGAGTATAGGCACTTTCTGAGAACCTAACAGAGGAGATCAAGGTTATGTTTAAGAATTTTCCTTTCATACTGGTTATTGTTGAATGTTGGCTAGCATGTTTTTTTATTTGTCCGTTTTCCTGTCTTTTGACCCAATTTAACCTTATATACAAGGGACTTGGCAAACAAAGTAAACTGCCGGAATCTGTTTGTTTGTTACATATGACCTTCGAATTGTTTCAGATTGCATGAAAATTATCTAGTTCGGGTCTAGTAGAGTATATAGATTTTGTGGTCTTCAACTTGTTTTCTAAAAATTTAGTTCTCAGTAAAGTTCATTGACATCGACTGATCTTTGTACTTGGTCCACCAAGTTGGATAATGCTTGGTGGTTTTGGTGGCTGTTAAGCTGGATAATGCTTTTATGAGAAGGTAACATTTATGTTTCATTGGATTTATTCTTAGGAAATAGATACAATTTATAATCTATATCAATAAGATTACACAACTCTTATTGTAACGCCCCAGTTATGATCGTTTTATTTAATCGAGTCGATTTAATTATTTTGAGTATTATATTATTTTTACTTATGACTTTGGTGTGATAATATGTTGTTTTGTACTGTTATTATATTTTATCGCATTTTGGGATCGTTTGGGAGATAATTGAGAGTAAGGTTATTTTAGTCTTTTCCCTAATTATTTACTAAGTTAAGAAAAGAGAATAGAAATAGAAAGGAGAGAAAAATAGAGAGAAAGAAAAGAGAAGAAGAAAAAGGGAAGAAAGAAAAGAAGAGAAATGAGAAAAAGAGGAAAAGCTTGGAAACTCAAGAAAATCACTTCTAGGAATCGATTTAATCGGGTAAGGGTGTGAAATATTGTTATCCTAACTTTGTGTATGATTATGTATGGGTTTTGTGTGGATGTTTTGGTTGGTTTTCCATATGTTTCCGTTTATGCCGTATTTGACGAAATCGATAGAAACCGATGTTTTTACGGTCGAAAAGTCGTATAAATACATGTGTTGGTTGGCTATATGTATGTGAGCTGCTGTTTAAAGTTTCATGAAGTTTGGTTATGTTTTGGTTAGTTTTCGTTATGTTTCCGTTGTTTTTTCCGTTTAGGTCGAATTGTAGGAAATCGATAGAAATCGATGTTTTCACGGTTAGAATTCGAAATAAATTACGTAGTTGTATCGAGTAAGGTTAGGTCGTCGTATAGCGTGTTTTTTATTCGATTTGGTGATGTTTGAAAATTCTGGTTTTTGAAAGGTTGAAATTTAATCGAAAAATCGAACGTCGTAGAAATTTCGTTTATGTGTTCTAAATTGTTCTTATGTATTTGGTGGTTGCGCGTATATGTTTGTTTCGGTGAAAATGTTCGATTTAGTCGAGTTTTCGGGCATTTTGGAAAAGTTACAGCAAGGGTGTAATTTGAGAAATCTGGTTTTTGAGAAAAACAGAGTTATGTATCGATACATAACAGCCATGTATCAATACGAAATGGTTTATGTATTTGATACATAAACCTTATGCATCGATACATACTGTAGAATTTTAAGAAAACTGAATTTTCACTACAGCATGCGTCGACACATGCGTGCTATGTATCGATACATGTTGCCTTTTTGTATTGATACATAAGCCTATGTATTGATACATACTGAGCTGTACCAGAAAATTCTGGTTTATCGGGGAAACTTCGGAAATTCATATCTTTTGATCCGTAAGTCGGTTTTGACCCCCGTTCGAAGCGTTGGGAAGCTAACGAGATGTTCTTTCTAGGAAAAATGGTTTTGAGGTCTAAACCTGGTACAATTGGAACAGTATTTTCGAACCGTTTCGTGGTGTCGGGCCTCCGGTTTATGTTTTTGCGTTATTTTGAAATATACATATCTTCTTCGTTGTTTATCGGATTTAAGTGTTATTTATATCGAATCAAAGCTGTGGATGAGTACTTTTTGATGATGATGGAAAATATTATTTTTAGCCGACTTTTAACCGACTTTTACGGTGAACCGTAAATTGAATTGTTTGGATAATTGTGTATGTTGTTATACAATTGATGTGAATGTATGTGGATTATATGTGATGAATGCATGACTATATTGTTAAATATGTGTGCATTGCATGAGTGTATGTGGTCATTTTGTATGAGAACATCATGACATGCATTCATGTGTCGCGATTCGTGGAGAATCGGGTGTAATATCGCGTCCCTGTTGGGTGTGAGTGATTGATTACACAAATGATCATTTGAGGATCCTCTGAACATTGCGTAGTCAATGGGTGTAATCGTTGCGATGAGTTACACTTGATTCCGTGGGAATCTTCAGAATGATTGTGTGCCCTTGTGGGGTTTGAGCAATCGGATTGTGTCTGCATGAACAATCCAGAAACATCGGATGCCATGATGGTATGAGCGATGGGGAAATATCGTAGGCCCGGCAGGGAGGATATTTCCATTGAGTTCTTCAATTGAGCTCGGGTGATGAGTCGGTACCGCATGCATCTGCATAGAGTCGTGAGTCGGTCTCTATGAGTTGCATTTGTCATCATTGTATTTGTGCATTGATGAATAAACATATATATGTATATGTTGATGTGGAATGAGTAGAATTGTGCAGTTGTGCATGGATGGATAAACATGAATATGTGTGTTTATGTTGAATGATAAGCATTATGAGGAATATGCTTGGTTATATATATATATGCCTTGCGATGTATATTGAGTGAGATGTGATGATTGTGACATAGTAAACATAATATGTATGTTTATGTGGTATGATGGAATGGTGAGAATATGTGGTATATGTGTATTTTTATGTTGAGATATATAATTATATGCAACGTTATTATGATAATATTTCTCACCCTTCTGCTGTTTTATGATGCTCTATGAGGCATTGCAGATTAGGCATCTGGTGGTCTTTTGTGAAGCGTGGCTTCATTTCCTTTTTGGTCGGTTGGCTCTGATATGTAGCACCGGGTAGCTAGGATGCTTATGTTTGATTCCTTTTTGTGATACATTTGTGTATGTATCTTGCTGATGAAATTGTGTATATAAACATGAATGATGTTGTTGTATCATAATTGTTGATGTATATATATATATAATGTATATATGTTTGATGTTATCAATGTTTAGATTTTCCGCTTTTATTCTAAATGTTGACATGTGGGTATAAGGACTGAGATCCTTTATTGTTGAAAGTTACCCCACTGTTGCATATCTTTTTGAGCAGTGTTGTATGTGTTTAATTTCGTGCATAATGTGACATTCTCTTTTTATGCCATAGTTACAATTATACTCTGATGAAATTTTCAATACGTGCCTAAATGATTTAATTGATTATTTGGGGGTATAGAAAGGGGTGTTACACTTATGGCTATAATTGATCTATCAGATCTCCCTGCCCCCACTGAAATGCATGACAATGTGCATCAGTTACAGTGTGAATTGGGTATCCATCTCAGTCAGAACCGTTGGAATAGTAAGACACTTTTCTCCATAATCCAACCAATTTATGCTTCAACTAATAAAAATGAAAAACTAGATTATTATAAATGTTTTATTGCTTTAAATAATTCAAAACAGCGGAGCTTCATTACCAGATATGCTTTACACCCCTATGTTCTTGGAATAAGGACAGAGGAACGTATGCTCTTTCTCGAATTCAATCTAAAACTGGAAATAAAAATACACATTTGGTGGTATGTCCTTTTTTGTTTTTCTCCTATTGTATATTGAGCATAAGCTTTGTGGCACTTGTCACAATTGAGCTGATTTGGTACTAAATGTTATTCCGATTGTTCATGAACCTGTTACTTGCTAATTTTCAGTCATGTCTTAAAAATACCGCAAATCTCATGTCGTGTTCTAAGAGCACAAGTTTCAGCTCCACCAGCTTTTTCAATTTCAAGCAGGCTACCACCTCCTGCCGCTTACTTGCTAATTCTTCACTCGTCCGTTAAAGCTCACTAGATTGAATGATGCAAGGAAATCCACTCTCGCTTCTGGGAATTCAGACGTACATGTGTCCAACAGATCATCCCATATTCTTGGAAGTAGGTTATTACCTGCACATGCAGTTCCTAAAGCAGAAGTACGACACCCTAGCCAACAATCTTCACAATTTTCTGTCGTTATCTGTCTAATGTTGTTATTTTGATCATTTTTACGACATTCTTATTATATTTGGTTTGTTTCAGCTTCCATCTAAATGAGCGTGTACGGAATCATTAAAAGAGACATACTTTCATTAAAATTTTGTTTATATTGTGTGTTTGTGTGTTGTAGATTGAGAATCTTTGGTGTTTATCTGAATTGGTAATGTTATGTTTGAATATATGTAGTAGTCTTTCTATTGCTGGGAACACTTAAAAGTTAGACAATACTTATTTAATAAAAGGGAGACCGATAGTTCCATGTTTCTAATTAATTATTGGTTAAATTTTGCTAAATTAAAATAAGTTTTATTCATGCAATGTATATTATAATGTTATACTGGGAGTTCCATTCCAATTTATTCATGCAATGTATATTATACTGTTATACTGGTAGTTTCATTCCAATTTATTCATGCAATGTATATTATAATGTTCTTAATGATTGATTATCATATCCATTTAAATATATTTAATATCATATTAGTACTTAATGACACACTTACTTTATTCTAGCAGAAAACTAACGTCCATGCATATTTCTTTTTAAGTATTTATTTTTAAATTTACATATCCATTTAAATATATTTAATATCATATAAGATAAATTTCTCTGTGCGGATGCACATCTATGATGGATCATTACTATAGTCAAATAACTATTTATTAAATATTAGATAAATTTCTCTGTGCGGATGCATATCTATGCTGAATCATTACTATAGTCAAATAACTATTTTTGTCACGATTACCTTTTATATTTGTTTTAATTCAAACTTTATCAATTTTTTTAATATATATAAAGATGTATTAAAAAAGAGCCACAAACATTTCAATTTTTTACCAAATTATTTAAGATAGAAATCAACGTACCCGTGCGGACGCACGGGTCTTCTACTAGTTTTAAATTAAAATCAAAATTTAACAAAACAAAATATTATTGTTAATTTTACACGCGTGCGAGTAAAAAAAAACTATGATAGACAGAGCATGAAAGCGATAGTGTAAAATACTAAAATACATATTTAACATGAACTTTTTTATTTGTAATGAAATGCATATGAAAATTCTCATAAAAGACATAGACGTGTTAGCGCAGCAAAAAGAAGCACACAAACGTGCACGAGAGTGCCATTCTAGACGCTTGTTTAAAATAATATTAATATGCTTGCATGTTAATTCATCATTTGATAAAAAATTAAACTAGTTATATTTTAAAATAATTACTGTTAAATGTATTATATTTGATAAAGTAAGTTGAAGAAAAAATGTTTATAATTTAAAATAAGAATAATAAGCGTATACGTTTGTCTTTGTTTTAATAAAACATAATATAAATTAAGTGTAAATGAATTATAATATGAGCAACACACTACCACCACTAAGTCTAGGTATATAGAATCACCACTACATGGTCTAATTTACATTTGTTGGGCTCGACAGTTTGGATGTTGTCCTACTGTTAGTGCATCGCAAGACAGTTTAGTATAGACAGACAATACTGCTGAATGTGGAAGCAGTATCAATCATGAAAGAAAAAGAATCACGGTCTAAACACAGGTGAAAGCTTTGGAGGTTCAAATCAACTAGCAACCCAAAGTACTAACTAAATTTTGGTTTGACCCAAGTAACTTGGATAAATAATTATTTGAGAATTTGGAATAATTTCTCATTAGATAAACAAACTTATCCTGGTGGCCTATGACAGGCCATTTACTCCGTGTTAAAATGGATTTAGGATAAAAGCAAAGCTAAAAATATAATAATTGACATATGTTTTGCCTTCAAAATTCATGCTGCACTCTAAAGAAGAATATTGTCTTTGTTATGAAAAATTACATGGCAGGTTCACTCGTTCACTCACTAGTAGTACTTAATAGATTTCAAGAACAAAACTAAGTGTAATAAAATATTGGTTATACTTTCTATCAGGTTATATTTATCAAGGATTTTGATAACACTATAAATCCTATTTATCTAGATCCTCCACAATTTAACAAGTCATAGAATTGTTCATGACATATTATCGTCTTACGTATTTAAAGTTATAAAGACTTTTTGGTTATCATCGATCTTCTCGTGAAACAGATTTGAAGAAATCATCAATAACTCTCCGACAAGAAATCATCATCAACTCTCGTTACAAGAACTGAAGATTATAACAGATATTACTATATAACTTGAGGAATAGAAGTGTTGTTTTGTCGTTAGTATATTACTTGAGGAATAGATGTATTGTTGCTACTATATTAACTAATTGAACTACTAACTGTAACAGTTCAAGCTCATTAGTCAAACTAATTAGTTCCAAGTTCCATAACAGTTCAACTAACATCAATTAATCAACTGATTCCAGCGCTCTAACTCTCCTAACAATACACCTAACCTAACAACATATCAAACTGTAACAATTCAAACTTCCTCGCTAACAATTAACTCACTAACAGTCATAGCTTCAAACTCTAACAACATTTTCTAACTGTCATCAAATTAACACTATCACAGTTCAAATTCCATAATAGTTCTACCAATTCAAACTAACATCTACTTATAATTAACCAATAACTAACTATTTTGCAAACCTCTAACTGTCAAGTTTTTTACTAACAAGATATTAACTAACAGCTAACAGTCCTAACTGTTTTTCAAATCACAAACTAATCAAATGGCCAATCCCTAACTTCTAACTTCCAACATAATCCATTAACAGTTTAACAGTCCAACCTACATGTAGCGAGCGATTTTGGACGTGGTTCTTAAGCACTGTCGCTCTTGGGGGACTATAGGTCGATTCATTTTTTATCCTATTGAAGCTGATGAAGGAAGGGAAATAGATGTCTCCAACTAACCCTGCTTGCAAACTGAGGTTTAACAGCGGTCTGTTAGGTTACAGATGCTATGTGGATGTGGGGCCTCTCTTTGCTTATTTTGTTCAGAACGAAATACTGGGACTATTCATGGGGAATTTGTTAGGATACTGCGCCAGGTTGGATGAAGGTAGGGGACTTTGGTTTTTTTTATTAGTGTGCTCGCTAAGATTCTTTTGCAATCTTATGCCTACGTATTCCCGGGATAGGGAAATCAGAGTGATCGTAGTTCCTCCTATTCTATGGGAGGAAATGGTGTTTTGGTGTCTTGTTCAAAGTCCAAGACGTGAAGTTAAAAGTGATTTGTATCTTGTTCGAAGCCCAAGATGTGAAGCTGAATGTGGTTTGTTTGTATCTTGTTCAAAGCCCAAGATATGAAGCTAAAGAGTCTATTTGTATCTTGTTCGAAGCTCAAGATATGAAGCTAAAGGATTTTGACTTTAGAGAGAATTTGTCATCTCTAAAGGAGAGTTGTTGATGTTTGTATGAGGTGACCAAAGCCTGATTTGATGCTAAAAGGTTGATTGTCTCAACCGGGGTTTCCTTATACAAAGCCTAAGAGGAGGCTAAAAGGTTTACTTTTCCGGGGAAAATGTTCTTTCTGTTTTGTACAAAGCCCAAGATTGAGGCTAAAAGGGTTTGCCTCAACAAGAGAGTCTTTTTGTGTGTCTTGGACGAAGCCCAAGACGAAAGCTAAAGGGGTTTGACTCAACAAGAGAGTCTTTTATACTCAACAAGAGAGTGATTTTGTATATCGTACGAAGCCCGAGATGGAGGCTAAAAGTTTGGTGACTCAACAAGAGAGTCTTTTATACTCAACAAGAGAATGTTTTTGTATCTCGTACGAAGCCCGAGATGGAGGCTAAAGGTGATTGACTCAACAAGAGAATCTTCTATAATCAACAAGAGAGTGTTTTTGTATCTCGTACGAAGCCCGAGATGGAGGTTAAAGGTTTGATGACTCAACAAGAGAGTCTTTTATACTCAACAAGAGAGTATTTTTTGTATCTCGTACGAAGCCCGAGACTGAGGCTAAAAGTGTGGTGACTCAACAAGAGAGTCTTTTATACTCAACAAGAGAGTATTTTGGTGTCTCGTATGAAGCCCGAGACAAAGGCTAAAAGTTGTTTGACTCAACAAGAGAGTCTTTTATACTCAACAAGAGAGTGTGAAAAGGTTAGCTCCGCTGGGGAGGATCATTGTACAAAGCCCAAGAGGAGGCCAAACATGCTGGTGGCTGTTTTAGTTGAGTGACTGGTCCAGTATGTTGGATAAAAGAGAAAATCAGTTCTTATATGGGTAATGTTGTACTCATGGATTTGATAAGAGGATCAGGTTTATCTCCCGTTCTTTAAGGAAATGGGTAATCCAAAGGGTATTGAGACTGTCCAAGTCTACAGGTTTTATCTTTAGTAGTATGCTTAAGAGAAATTAAGAGACAATATGTTTGCTGTAGAAAGATCTAGACTATTTGAAAGATTGTTCTATTAAGATGACTAATTTCTGTTCCTATACCTTTAAGAGGTCGTCGAGACAATTTGTACGAAGCCCAAGAGGAGGCGAGAAAACTTTTAAGAAGCCGAAGGGACAATTTGTACGAAGCCCAAGAGGAGACTATCTTCCCGGAGGAAGAATCATAATACGAAGCCTAAGAGGAGGCTGTGAAAACTTCTAAGAAGCCGAAGGGTCCTTGTACAATGCCCAAGAGGAG
This sequence comes from Lathyrus tuberosus, assembly GCA_022829125.1. NCBI lineage: Eukaryota > Viridiplantae > Streptophyta > Magnoliopsida > Fabales > Fabaceae > Lathyrus > Lathyrus tuberosus. The sequence continues at coordinate 6,325,892 of JALAZF010000082.1, read as the reverse complement.
GCGGGGATGCTTTTAGGAAGCCTGTGGGTTCTTGCACTAAGCCCCAGAGGAGGCTGATGAACAGTTCAAGAAGGGGTTTCACTTGGAACATTGGCCTTCTGTATATGAAATGTTCAAAGGGGGGAGATTTCTTAGATCTAGTTATCTAAAATTGTTGTAAAAGAAAATTCTCACGGTTTAGGTTATGTTGAAATATCCGGGAGGACGTCGGATGTAAGGAGACGAGGTTTTGTCTAGTTCTAGACGTACTTGTCAGGGAAACTTTAAATATCTATACTAGTATTACACAGTCGATAAGAGTTTATGAAAGAAGACTTACAGTGAAACAGCCCCACAGTACAGTTATATACACATGAAAGCGGTAAATGAAAGCGGGTAAACACTTACTCGGTTGTAGAGCTTCCATGATGTTTTTTTAGTTTGTTCAACAAAGAAAAATTGAAAACAACAGTATATTTGAATTCAAAATCAAAGGAGAAAGTGCTTTGAAAGGAAAATTGGGGCTTACAGCTCAAGGAGAGGCCCAGGGTTTTATCAGTGATTGCACTGTGGTTTTGAATTTGTACAGGGACTTATACAAGTGACTGAGGCCCAAAAAGGTTTTCTGTACAAAGGGATGGGTCTTACACTCTCTCAAGAGGCCCAAAAATGATTGAAAGTGAACAAAGATGAGTCTTATAGCTCAAGGAGAAGCCCAATGGTTAATATTGAAAAAGGCGATGATCGCGCCGAGGTTTTGGAAACACCGTGGTTCTTATACAATGACTGAGGCCCAAAATTTTTTGGTTTCAAAAGGGGATTGGGTCTTACACTCAATTAGAGGCCCATAGGTTTATTTTGATACAAGTCGTGGGGCTTACAACTCAAGGAGAGGCCCAAGGTTATTTTTGAACTAGCGGTCGCGCCGAGATTTTCTTTTAACGCAGAGAGACTTATTCAATATCTGAGGCCCAAAATGGTTTTGGTTAAAAGGGGGTTGGGTCTTACACTCTATTACAGGCCCAAAAAGTTTGAAAAATTTTGTTAGGGTGAAAATCAATAAAACCCTAATTTCATCATTTTTTAATATAATTATTCAAAGAAAATTAATACAAATGATAAAAATTCCAAATAAGTTTGAATAAACAACTTGTGATTTTGGTTTTAGGTTTGAAAAATGATGCTTTAATCACAAGATGAATTAAAACCTATTTGGTTTTGATTTACCAAAATGGTTATTTATTTTTAAACGGTTTAAAAACAAATAAAGGACATTTATTCATTAAAATACTAATTATATTAAATAAATAATATAAATCTAATTTTTTTGGGGAATAAAATATTTCAATATTTTTGTGATTTTTTTCAAAAAGAACCAATAAAAAATAATTAAAATTGAGGAAGTTATAAATTTTCCAAACTATTAAAAATAATATGAAAAATAACAAAAAGTGGGAAAAATGGCAAAAATAGGGTCTGGGGCGAGGGGGTTCAAACCCCAGACCTCTTGTGCATAGGGCGCGCGCCATACCACTGGGGTGGTGATACATCCGTTGATTGAAACACAACCATAAATATACAAGGCTTGCCTTGTTTTTGGCCTGCCCCAAGGCAAGGCAAGGCAAGTTTTGGCAAGAAACGGGAAGGTCCATAACTTTCTCATTTCTCCATGGTTGGGGACAAAATTTATATGCATCTGGCCTAGAATTTCACAAGGAATCCAATGGTGTGGTATTTTTTTCAGATCATGCTCCCTCCTCAAAATCCGATAGTGGTTTTGAAATAGACCGTATTTTGCATTTTCTATGCTACATCTTGGTACAGGTATGAATTACATGATAAATCGATGCAAACACAACACATATAACATGTAGAAGAGATGCATGGTCATTGGACTTCAAAGCAATGCATATTTTGGAAAGTTTAAGTCATGATGCTTACCTCTTTTTGAGCTTTTGGAGTTTTTTGTGCAATCTGCCAAGTCTCTTGTTCCAGAAATGGTTTGATGCTTTGGACACTCTCAAATGATCCCTTAGAAGCTTTTAGGATGATGGGAATCAGCTGGAACCTGGAAAAACAAAAACTGGCCCTTTCTTGCAAAAGTGGTTAAAATGGCCAAAATAGCAACTCTCTCAAATGGTGTTCCAGATGTGTGGATCCATTTGGACAGTTCAAGGATGATATTTGGAGTGTGTTTGAGGCTTTATCTGGTTTGGAAAGTGACTGAATCAAGACATGGCTTGAAAAATGCACAAAAAGCCGATTTTGAGGTTTTGAGAGGTGACTTTGAGATTTAAGGATTACAGGTCACTTGTGTGAGTTTGGACAGCTTATATATGACATATTGGATGTGTTTGGATCATGAGCTGTGATGGAAATGCTCTCTAACTTAAAAACTCAGAGTTACCTTGCTAAAGAAGGTATTTTTGCCTAGAGAAAGTGATTTTCAGGAAAGCATCTGTTTGATGGCTTTGGTGTACTCAAACTGAGCACAAATGAGCTCTATTTATAATAGAGCAAGTTTGTTTTAGGAATAATAGTGAATGGCAACTGCAGCAGAGGTTCGGCCAATGTTGATCAATGAGAATCCAAGTCTCCTCTAGCCATTGACTAGAGGTTAGAGCATAGAGTTGTGGTTCCCTAGTTGTTGGATAAGTCTTGACTGACTTCAGTTGCAAATAGCTCAGTCCATGCCACCTTGGTGCTTCCATTGAATGCTCCAATCCAAAATTGGAGTCTTGTCCCTCTTTTAGGGACTTCTAGGTTTGGCATGCTACTTCTTATTCCAAAGACTTTGGAGGCTTGGATCAGTGTTTGTTCCCTTTACATTTGATCCTCAGATGTATCCAAAGTGATGACAAGGCTTGGAATTATCTGATTTTGCCAAATCGAGCAAAAGTACAAAATTCAGCCTAGCCTTGGCAGTTTTCAGCAAGGCATATTGCCATTGTCATATCTCATGGCTCAAGTGGAATTTGATGGAGTTCTTGGCCATTTTGGAAAGCCCTCATATGATACAATAACTGTTTGATCATAATTGGTTTTGATACTTTTTGGATCCAAGTGAAAAATGCCCCTACATTTGGAAAAAAAGTGAAGGCAGAATCTGACTTAGTGAAAATTTTACTAAGTGTTGGAAAAAAGTGACTTCAATTTTTTTGATTTTGATAATTCCATAACTCAAAATCCATGATGAATTGTGAAATTCTGGTATCAGATATGTGATGTCGAGTGAGATGTCACAACATCAATATCTGCTATATGAACAAGACAGTAAAAGTAACAGCACTTAAAAGCAATAAATAAACACAGAGAATTGTTCACCCAATTCGGTCTAACAACCTACGTCTGGGGGCTACCAAGCCAGGGAGGAAATTCACTATTAGTATTATCAATTTGTAGACTCTACAGCCAACTCACAAGTTGACAATCTACTCACTTAATCACTACCCAATGACACTTCTACCTAAGACACTCTTAGATAAGAGACACCTCTCACTCTCCCTCCATCACATCAGTGATAACAATAGAAAAATTACAAATATTAGAAGATCACACTTCAATGAAAATACTTAATCTTGCTTAAAAGCTTCAATCAAGAACAAACACTCGTGCTTAAAAGCTTAGAGTGGACAACATACAACTCAAACAATCAGTTTAATTCAAGCATCTGAAAGATGAATGAATGGCTCACAAATAACAAACACAAAACACAAACCCTAAAACTTGAACACAGATCTCACAATCCTTATTCTCCGCCCGCAGCAGTTAGGGTTGACCATCTATTAATAGCAAAACAATCCTTGGGCTTGGGCAATTGCAGATCCTTGATTTAATTTCCAATAAAAGAAAATTAATCTCCAAATCTTTATGCATGAAAATAACAACTCCCTATTCTTCATAAACAGATTGCCTCCAAAAATAACACTCCAATATATTACCACTTCAGTAAATTTCGCAGCAATCAGATAACCTAAACACACAAAAGATTGCTAAAAATAGCGCAGCAAATAAAACCTAAAACTAGAACTGGAAGTTCTGTCAACTGATGTTAGAACATCGTGTTTGACATCATGCACACAGTCTGCAATACTAACAAACACTTCACCTGCAGAATGTTAGAGACAACATGTCAAGACATCAAGTAGAACATCTTGATGCAACACAATGTTTTACCAAAATTGCTGCCAATACAGAACCAACAAACTCCCCCTTTGGCAAATTTTGGCTAAAACAACTCTATATCAGAGATCCCTGCAGCAGAAGCAACACAAAACTATATCTAACATTCCAAACTAAACAGAAGCTCCCCCTCAAGCCAAGGAGTAGAGAAAAACTAGCACAGAAAACCAAGGAAACCAGCTGCACACACAAAACAAAACTACTACCAACTACTAAAACTACTACAAAGCTACTCCCCCTTTTTAGCCACAATTAGACAAACCTAACTTCTTTCAACTAGGTTCAGCATAAATTCTCCCATACAATATCCATCCTAAGAAGTATGAAAAAATCCTAGTTCAAACCATCAGCCTCACAAAGCTAGAACATCCAGAACCATAACCATACTTCCAAGACCACTGGCACCACAATGTCAAGACATCTTGTCTGACATCACAACCTCCCCAGAGGTACAAGAACACAAGCTGCCTAAGAATCAAGCCAACCTTGTACAGGCTGCACCAATGCAGCAACACCACAAACAAGTACACAACTCCCTCTGTCACACATAATCAAAACTCCCCATGAGGACATACACTCACTACAGAGAAAAATAACTTGATTCTCTCAGACACAAACAACCTTGTTCCTTGATGATAGCTCCAAGCAAACCTGAAATGTTTCAACTCTAACATTAGAGGCATAGGCACATCAAAAGACACCCATTCCAATTTACACATCTTCCTGACAACACCGTCCACAATACTTCCTTGTATGGCTCAAGGAGAAAACATGTCCCGAAAAATGTCCTTGCATCCAATCAGACATTGTCCTTTTTTTCTCTTGTATGCACAAAAGCTTGACCAACACATCCACAAGTTCTGAAGCACAAACACACTGCCTTCCACTAAACTCTAAGTAAACTCCTCTTACTTAGAATTAATAATACACACCAAGACAAGTGTGATATCTCCCATCAACAAAGACCCTCACAGAGTTCTTCCAAAATCTGCAGAGAAAAATAAATTCTCCAAGACACAAACAAAACTGTCGTTCAGACTCCTCCTCAGAAGCATGTTATCTGACATTATATCCTCATAAGAGGCAACCAATCTCCACAAGCTTGATCAGCATGCAAGCTTCACAATATATGCACCTTTGCAGCAAAATCCATAGACAAGTACTCCCCCTGTCATGGATAACCAATGCCCTAACCAGATCTTCACACACTTGCTAAGCACATTCACATACTGTACTATCACTCCTAGAGAACACATCCAATTATCCTAACTGGTTTGTCACTGCTCACAAACTCCGCAACTTCTCAGCTTACTTAAAAGCTTTACTGAGATCCAATCTCTTCAAGAGAAAAAACATCTCCCAAAAAAACTTTCTGATCAAATCACCTCATCTGACACAATTCCTCTGCCATTACATCCACTAGTAGTTGTTGATACTAGTGGGTCTTCAAAAATAGTAGTCATGCTTTGCCAAAACATACTACTAAAAACAAGATCAGAATCTCCACATTCTAATCCACATAGTCAGAAACACCTCTTCTGACAAAAATGCTTGAGCATCCAACTCCAAGTGCGCAATCTCAATCATCTTCCAAATATAACCAACAACAATCATGATGTTACAATCATCATTTGGGACATCAGCTTCCCATCACCCTTCAAAGGACTCATTGCACATAGAAGTCCTTCAAGAAGCTCCCAATAAAACACAGCCAGAGCAGCTTATTCAGGTTAACATAAACACCTGAACACCATAGAGAGAAATACACTTGCACCATAATACATCTGCATATTTTCCTTCAAGACAAATCATCATCATCCTGTACTTTAGTGCAGCATTCCATAAATCCATTAATTGCTACAAATCCTCATATATGCAAATACCTAGTTTTTCCCTTAAATTTTCAAACTGATTTGTATCTAAAGCCTTAGTAAAAATGTCAGCCAATTTTCTTTCAGTGCTAACATGTTTCACAGTAACCACATTATCTTCCACCAGACTTCTGATCAATGTGCTCAGGATGTAACAGTGTAATGTCATGACATCTTGCTTGATATTGTACTTAGTCAGCAACCAAAACTTCATAAGAATTTTCTTTCCATATCTCCTTTGAGATAAGAGAGTAAAAACATCCATCTGTTTAAGACAACAAGTTAACTTATCACCCAGGCACACCTCAGGTTCTGACTGCTTTTGCTGACCACAATGTTTAATCATCACCTCATCACTTCTAGATTCCCTTAGGTCCAAGTGAGATAGTTCCAATGCTTTTGAAGTAGTGAGATGTTGAGACTTTTGGTGTAACATCTTACTCTTAGTTTGCTTCCCACAAGCTCTTCCTTCTTCCAACTTTAGCTTAGGTATTCCTCTGACATCTCCCAAGGAGGTGATCCTTTTCATTTCTAGTTGATGACACACTTTACTTTTATCAACTTGAGAAACCCACAAGTAGCAATTGTCTTGAGATCTGACTCCCTTCATCACAACTTCACTCTTTTCATTAGTCACTAAACATTCAGAATTTGTGAAGTTTACCTTGAACCCTTGATCACACAGTTGACTGATGCTTATCAAGTTTGCAGTCCACCCTTTCACAAGCACCACACTATCAAGATTGGGAACTCCTGAACAGTTCAATTTTCCAACCCCTTGATTTCACCCTTGGCTCCATCACCAAAATTCACATAACTAGTGGAGTAAGAATTGATGCTAGCAAACAGTTCTTCAATACCTGTCATGTGTCTAGAACATCCACTATCAAAATACCAGTCTTCTTTGGTATCACCTCTGAGAGACATGTGAGCTAAAAAACTGGTAGCTGCAGCCTTGGGGCCCCATTGTTTCACATTTGTAGGCCTGTTCTGAAACTGTCTAGGTTGAGGATCAGGCTTAGGATATCCATGCAGTCTGAAACAAAAAGGTTTTATGTGACCAAACCTTCCACAGTAATGACATCTCCTTCTCTGAAACCTTCCTCTGATGTGATTTGGATGTCTTCTCCCGTGATGTTGAGGATTTCTTCCTCCATGATATTGTGGCAGCTGATGAGGCATAAACTTCTTAGGCTCAGGAACATGAACTTTCCCATGATGTTGAGACATTGGATGGGACATGTTATGTTTAGGTCCAGAGGAACACTACTAGAAAAATGACATTTGGTTAAATGATTTTACATCAGGTATTTATTTCCACTGATGTAAAAAATAACGAGGTGGCAGTTTCGTAAATAATTAAAAAGTTTGTTATAAGGGATTTCACATCGGGCATTAATTCCAACCGATGTAAAAGCTTCGTAAAAAATAAGGGATTTAGGGATTTTACATCAGGTATTTATTTCCACTGATGTAAAAAATAACGCGGTGGCAGTTTCGTAAATAATTAAAAATTTTGTTATAAGGGATTTCACATCGGGCATTAATTCCAACCGATGTAAAAGCTTCGTAAAAAAATAAGGGATTTAGGGATTTTACATCAGGTATTTATTTCCACTAATGTAAAAAATAACGCGGTGGCAGTTTCGTAAATAATTAAAAATTTTGTTATAAGGGATTTCACATCGGGCATTAATTCCAACCGATGTAAAAGCTTATTATTTGAGCCCTTATAATTAAAAAGCTTATTATTTGGGCCCTTATATCGGTCCAATTAATTACCCAATGTGAAAACCTCTCTCACAAAAGCACCTTATTTCGGTCCAATTCATTAACCGATGTGAAAACCTCCTCTCACTTAAACCCTAAAACAAAACGAATCCTGTTCCACCTTCTTTCTCTCTTCATTTGTTTCCAAACCTCTTCTTTCTCTCAGCCTGAATCACTCAGTCACGTCCGGCCTCTTCTTTCTCTCAGCCTGAATCACTCTGTCACGTCCGGCCTGCCTCCCTCCGTCGCGGCCTCTTTCGAGTCACTCCGTCGCGGCCTCTTTCGAATCCCTCCGTCGCGGCCTGCCTCCCTCCGTCGCGCCTCTCGTGCACCGCCGGTAAAGTGAGAGGGAAAACTCCTAAGGTTGCCGATTCGTCACCGCCGGTAAGTATTTTTACCTTTGATTTGATTATTTGTTGCGATTCATCACCGTCTGGAGCTTCACGACCAAAAACCCTAACTCCTCCCATTAGGTAACAGTAGTCCACAACAAATTCTTCTTTCCCATTCAAACTATTGTTTGCATTAGATCGACAATAAACTTTTCTATTTTCAGCATCAATCTTGAAACATTCTGCTTCACTGAATTGCACATCCACCTTTTTCTGCTCCAATGAAAATAGGTAAAACGAAACTTGACCACCAATGAAATATTGGCATAAGTAAAATAGATTCACTAGAAATCTAAAAACTAAAATCTGCATATCCAAATGGTAACTTGTTGATTCTAGCTCTATCACCATAGAAATGGTATCTAGCTAACAAGAACAAAGACAAATTTCACAGTCAAATCTTTCCTCAAGACATCACATGTAAAATTACAACCTTAATTACACTTTCAATTCCTCTAATCTTAACTGTATATGAAGTTGATCCCTCAATAATTTTTTTAGTTAATCACAGCCTTATTTTTAAACCTTTAAGGAAGAATTGAAGAAATATTTATATATGGCCGGTTCAGAAATTAATAGCTTTAGTAAAAAGTGCAATTGAGTCAAAACAGAGAGCTCTTCAATTGCCAATAATGGGAAAAAAAATTATGGGAAATTAAACAACTTAGGAACCACATTCATATTTCTTAATTATTAAATGTGAGCATAAAATTGTTTGCCAACGGCAGCTTTTAGTGGTACATATAGTATATTATTAACAGTTGATAACTCTTACAAATACAAAAAACAGTTGAAGATCTTTATGTTCTTCAACTAGTTTTACAAGTTTTATGCCAATGTTTTCCACTATCATCTCCTAATTGTTTGACCATATTTTTTGTTACATCCTATTTGTTTCCTCAATAATAAAGTTAATACTGATTGAAAAAATAATCTATTGCGACTGCAGCGCAACTGTTTTTAAAGAGATTTAATACTGATGTATACTTAGGGAATGAGTTTTTAAAGAGATTTAATACTATTGTATACTCAGGAAATGGGTTTGAACCCAAAATCTTTGATTAAGTTGGAAAACAACCTTACCATCTCAACTAAGTGCTTTTCGATAATAATCTATGAAGCATGGGTACTTCTAAAATGGTAAAGTACTAGTACCGGGTACTCGTTCCGTACTCGTGATACTTCATTTTTTCTCATTATTTGATTTTGAATGAAATTTGTAGCTTTCTCAAATATCAATATAGTCTATTTATGTATTTTAATTTTTTTAATATTGTGTCTTATCATTGTTTTTGGTTTTTTCAATTTTTTAGAGTTGTATTTTGTTATGAACCTAATAATTTAGTTCTCTATTCATACATTTTATAGACAATTTTTATTTCTTATTCACATACCTGTATCTTGATTTTTTTTTAAAATACCATATCCCGCACCGGTACCAATACCCGCACCGGGTACGTACCTGTACCTATGCATCATAGATAATAATCTATTGCAGTTGAGAAAGCTAAACATAATAAATTTTTAAAATGTCAATAATCCTCATAATGCATGACAGCATAAAATGTGATACTATTTTTTTTTTAAATTGGGAAATCCAAATCCAACCTTTAAAACCTACCAAAAGTCAAAAGGGTATGGAAAATGTGGCTAGGAATGTATACCCACATGTATTATATCGTGGAGGGTATCGCTTGCTTGAGGAGAAAATGATAAATGAAAGGAGATCATCGAGAGATGATTCCACATTAGATAATGAAGTTGTCGATGGAAGCGGAAAAGGAAGTTGTTCAGCTGCAAAAGTAAGCACAAAAGAAGGGGAAGACAATGTTGAGAGATTAATGAAAATGGTTCTAAGAATGGGTGAAGCACATTTGGAAATAGAATTAAGTCATTGTGCGAGCGTCACTAATTTTCATATGTCAGCTAAGTGTATCAGAGAGCTGCTGATGGGTTTTCATTGGCTTGATGTGTCTACTCTGCAAGTTTGGTGCACGTAAGTACATTTTCTTATTTTATTAGTGTCAATATCTATTAATATGTTATATCTCTCATCACTTTTATTATAATGTTGATTTTAAAATTTTTCAGGTGTATTCATCGTGCGTGTATTGATAATTCACAATCAGAAGTATATGGATTTATGGACTCTGCTATGTGTTCGTACATTGATAATGTGCCGAAAACTGAAGCAAATGTCAAAAAATACATACAAGATAAGTTACGTGACGAAAAGAGAGAGTGTCACTTGCTACCATTTATTCATGGGTAAGTTTATATGAAATTGTGTTTTCTATTTTTTAATTTTGGTAACATAGATATTTCAATTTTGGTAACATGAAATTGTGACTTTTGTGTTTCCACACACGTACAGAGGTCATTGGTAATTAATAGTCATGTGTCCAAAAGATAATACTGTGGTCGTCTTTTGTTCACTTCATCGGGAACTTAATCAAACCATGACGAAAATTGTTACAAAGTAAGTTTATCTTTTATGTTCACTTCATCCTATATACATAATTTGTTACAAAAGTAATTTCATATTTTATGTGGCTTTATATGGATTTTTTTCTTCTGAATTAGTGCTTTTGGGGTTCATCAAGCAGCAAATGGCATTAGAAAAAAGGCTACATGGCTTCAACCCAAGGTAAGCATGGTGTAAATTATAATTATATATTTAATTTTATCATATAAGTATTCACTAATTATGTCATTCATTTGTAGACAAGGAAACAACATAACTCTAATGATTGTGGGTATTATGTGATGAAAAATATGTTGGATATTGTCTCTGCCAAGATAACCAGGTCTTGGATGAAGGTAATAAAAATGACTTTAATGTGTTATTTATTTACGTGTTGTAGGTATTTGATGACCCAACAGAATTAACACAAGATGATTTGTATGATTTGCGACTCCGTTGGGCAACATGTTTCTTTGAGTTATATAAAGGTTAAGCTTGGTTGGTAATTCATCTTCTTGTGGATTGCAAGTTGCTAATTCAAGTGTGGGAAAGGACTTATAAATGGTTGGATATTTTTGTATTTTTTGTTGTTGTAGTAGTCCATCGTGTAAACCTCCTTATAATTTAGTACATTTGTGTGTATCCTATATTAGTACTTTTGTAAATCAATTATGGAATTTGAAGAATATATATATGTGCTAGATATTTGGTGCAATGAAATTAGATTTGTGAGAAAAATATGAAAATAGCGACCTAAATGTGGTCTATGTGATGTTGGGAAACTATGGAAAATAGCGACCTAATTATGGTCTGTGTGATGTTGGAAAAATATGAAAAATTAGGTACCAAAAAAGTTACAGGGAACTACTAAAAAATAGTCAAATTATTTAGAATTATTACAGTACTTTTTACATCGGTTATTAGCAAAACCGATGTAACACACAACATTTTTACATCGGGCAAACAACAAAACCGATGTAAAAAGTCATACCTGACGCGTTTGATATTTTTATGCAATACTTTTTACATCAATTTCAGGTTACAACCGATGTAACCAAACCAACCTTTTACATCGGTTTCTAGTTACAACTGATGTAAAAACACTCTTTTATATATAAAAAATTACAATTATATTTTTTTTTCACATCAGACTTAAAAAGTTAACCGATGTGGTTGGTGACTTTTTTTACTTCGGGCCATAACCCGATGTAAAATGTCTTTGATTTACTACATCGCCTGACTTTACATTGGACCCAGACCCGATGTAAAAAGTCATTTTCGCCCGATGTAAAAAGTCATTTCTGTACTAGTGGAACTAGCATCTGCAGAGGATTTCTTCTCACAAACAAATCCTAACCCAGTCATATCACTTTCCACTTTTCCACTCTGAGGAATTTCATCCAATGTGTCAGTGCCTCTGTTCAACATTCTGAGAGATTTGGACATTTGATCAAGTTTGCATTTCAGCAAACTGACTTTATTTTCCAGTTCAGCCTTGTCAACCTTTAGTTGGATTATGAGTTTCTTCTGCTTCTCCCCTTCTTGACAAACTTCTTCACTTCTAATGCACAACTCTCTATATGATGCAGCCAGCTCCTCATAGGTAATCTCTCCATCACTTGAATCATCATCAGACTCACATATTCCAGTCATTGCTCTGACATGCTTGGAAGATTCATCTTCACTTTTAGTGTCCTCATCAGACAAACCCTTTTTCTGTTTAAGGTATGTAGGGCATTCAGCTCTGATGTGACCATAACCTTCACAACTATGGCATTGGATTCCTTTGTCATTATTAGGCTTCTCCTCTGCTTTGGTTTTCTTCATCTGATCACCTGACCTGTTGATGTCAGATGTGATGTTCTTGACATAAGTTTTATAACTCCTGTCCATTCTTTTCAACACCTTATTAAACTGCCTTCCCAGCATTAGGATTGCATTGGATAGCTCCTCCTGGGTTTCAATATCACACTCTTTCTTTTCATCTTCAGTACAAGACACCAATGCTATGCTTTTGGCCTTCTTTTCAGATCTGTCATTCAACCCTAATTCAAATGTCTGAAGGGAACCAATCAATTCATCCACCCTCATCTAGCTGATGTCTTGAGCTTCCTCTATAGCAGTCACCTTCATTTCAAATCTCTTGGGGAGAGATCTGAGAATTTTTCTCACCAGCTTCTCATCAGACATCCTTTCTCCTAGGGCACTAGAAGCATTTGACAGTTCAAGTATATTCACGTGAAAGTCATGAATGGTCTCTTCATACTTCTTAAAGTTTCAAACTTTGTTGTTAGAAGCTGAAGTCTTGACATCTTGACCTTGGAAGTTCCTTCATGAGTTATTTTCAGGATATCCCAAGCCTCCTTAGCCACTTCACATGTGTTGACCAGCCTGAAAATGTTCTTGTTAATACCATTAAATAAGGCATTCAAGGCCTTAGAATTTCCAAGGGCAAGTTCATCTTCTTCCTTGGTCCAATCTTCTTTAGATTTCAGCTTTGACTGGTCATCTCCTCCCATAATGATAGGATGTTTCCATTCTTTCAAAACAGCCTTCCAAGCCCTGCTGTCTAAAGATTTCAAGAAGGTAACCATGCGAGGTTTCCAATAGTCATAATTTGATCCATCTAGAATAGGGGGTCTATTCACAAATCCACCACACTCCTTGTCCATTGCACCAGAAAGTAACAGCCCTAGATCTCACCCAGATACAGAGCAGGACGCCTGCTCTAATTTTGCCAAATCGAGCAAAAGTGCAAAATTCTGCCTAGCCTTGGCAGTTTTCAGCAAGGCATATTGCCATTGTCATATCTCATGGCTCAAGTGGAATTTGATGGAGTTCTTGGCCATTTTGGAAAGCCCTCATATGATACAATAACTGTTTGATCATAATTGGTTTTAATACTTTTTGGATTCAAGTGAAAAATGTCCCTAGATTTGGAAAAAAGTGAAGGCAGAATCTGACTTAGTGAAAATTTCACTAAGTGTTGGAAAAAAGTGACATTTTCAATTTTTTTGATTTTGATCATTCCATAACTCAAAATCCATGATGAATTGTGAAATTCTGGTATCAGATATGTGATGTCGAGTGAGATGTCACAACATTAATATCTGTTATATGAACAAGACAGTAAAAGTAACAACACTTAAAAGCAATAAATAAACACAGAGAATTGTTCACCCAGTTCGGTCTAACAACCTACGTCTGGGGGTTACCAAGCCAGGGAGGAAATTCACTATTAGTAGTATCAATTTGTAGACTCTACACCCAACTCACAAGTTGACAATCTACTCACTTAATCACTACCCAATGACACTTCTACCTAAAACACTCTTAGATAAGAGACACCTCTCACTCCCCCTCAATCACATCAGTGATAACAATAGAAAAATTACAAATATTAGAAGATCACACAAACAATCAGTCCAATTCAAGCATCTGAAAGATGAATGAATGGCTCACAAATAACAAACACAAAACACAAACCCTAAAACTTGAACACAGCTCTCACAATCCTTATTCTCCGCCCGCAGCAGTTAGGGTTGACCATCCATAAATAGAAAAACAATCCTTGGGCTTGGGCAATTGCAGATCGTTGATTCAATTTCCAATAAAAGCAAATTAATCTCCAAATCTTTATGAATGAAATTAGCAACTCCCTATTCTTCATAAACAGATTGCCTCCAAAAATAACACTCCAATATATTACCACTTCAGTAAATTTCGCAGCAATCAGATAACCTAAACACACAAAAGATTGCTAAAAATAGTGCAGCAAATAAAACCTAAAACCAGAACTGGAAGTTCTGTCAACTGATGTCAGAACATCGTGTTTGACATCATGCACACAGTCTGCAATACTAACAAACACTTCACCTGTAGAATGTTAGAGACAGCATGTCAAGACATCAAGTAGAATATCTTGATGCAACACAATGTTTTACCAAAATTGCTGCCAATACAGAACCAACAAATTGGAATGAGTGGTAGTTGAAGCTTTTGTAGAGGGAAATGAGAGCTACAAATCCAGCCTTGGATGGGGAAAAATGGCCTTGTGGTTTAGGAGTTATGATCCTCCAAAGTTGGTACCCTAGCCACTTTGTTACATAACTTACAAAATTTTCTAAGTTTTTATGGTTACCCCTTTTACAAGTTATCCCACTTTTCTTGATTTTTCTTGATGAATGATGATTCCAATCATACATTAACATCATTTTGGGGTCAAAGAACCATGTTTGTGAAAAATCTCAAAAAGTCAAAGTTTGACTTTTGTGCATAGTTGACTTTTGTCAGATGAATTCCAAACTGTGCGATCCTCTATGAAATCAAGTCCTTGACCAAAATCAAACTCGATGGACATGTTCCATAGGTGTTATAGGGTGTCTTTAATCATGTCCCAAGGTTTGGGAGCATGCCTGGGTCAAAAGTCAAAGGTACGGTTGACTTTTCTCGCGAAACCCTAATTGTGGCTCTGATGAATTTGAAACTTGCTGCTCAAGCTTCTTGGATCAATCCATTATTGTAAATGGATCAATGTGGTTTATTAGAGACCCTCAAATCCTCTTTTGAGGTCTTGGCTCATGTTTTTTCCCAAATGTCAACTTAGGGGCGAATTAAGTCAAGAAACCCTAATTCCTGATTTTTTATGAATGCATCCCCTGAGGCAAAATTGACTTGATGATTGGGTTCATGATGTTCCATGGAGTATATTAGGTTGTTCTTGGAAGCATTGGCTCATGTCCAGAGTAAAATTTCCATCTGGAGGCCCTGGTCGACCAAAACCTTAATTTGGTGACACTGGCGATCTTGAGGCTTGATCCACCTGGAATGCTGCAACCTTGTGCTTGATTCTTGCTGTGGGAGTCCTCTTGATCCATTGTAGATGTATGAGAGGTTTAGACAAGTTGAAGATCAAGTCATTCCTTGATTGACCATTTGTCTAAGAGCTCTGAGAGGGCTTGAAACCCTAATTTTGATTATAGTGAATGCTCACCCATCTTTAGGGAGACTAATGAGGTATGATGGTTCATCCATATTGTGATGATGATTTGCACAATGATGGGAAATCATAGTGGTCAAAATTTGGGGTATGACAGATGTCCCTATTTAATCTTCTTGGACCTGAAGGTGTGAATGACGAAGGTATTCGGGCATTCGGGGTGCAAGAGGATTAAATATCGGAATACCCAAAATTTTGATGGCGGTTATGAATGGAAGTTAGCCCATCCATCTTCTTTTTCTAAGTAATGATGCTTAGAAAAGGTAAAACTTCCCCTCGATCCTGCTTTCCTACTAAGGAACTGATCTCGGTTTCTGAAATAAATTTCCCCTCGATCCTGGTTTCCTACCAAGGATCTGGTCTTAGTTTCCGATTTAAACTTCCCCTCGATCCTGGTTTCCTACCAAGGATCTGGTCTTAGTTTTTGATTTAAACTTCCCCCCGATCCTGGTTTCTTACCAAGGAACTCGTTCTCAGTTTATTTTGTCAATAAACTTTATTGACAAAGGACGCTATTGATAGTGATTTTCATCAAACTTCTCGCCGAATTTTCCTGGGGTGATGCCATTTGATGGAAAAAGATTTGATGTCAGACTTACTGGGGAAACCCATCGGTCTGAGTTGTAGAGATGTTCAAACTTCTCTGTTGGAGATGCCGTTTATTGACTCTACTGGGGAAAGCGAGTCTCTTGAGAGACTGTTGTCTGCTTGGGGATATTACATCATACTTTTCTCGAGGCCTTCTCAGAGAAATGCCATATGATGTACCCCAATTTTGTGGTGCCGATGACTTTGTTAACATTGACTTTATGGAGCGAAGAACCAATGTGTTGCTGAAAGTCTTTAGTTGAGAGGCTTTCTCTAGGGATTTTCCTTAATCCGGGAAAGCGAAGATATCATCTTCAATGGCGAAGAGTGACATCGGCTGATGGTTTTCTTGTTCTTCGGAGATTCAAGTTATCAAAGTGGTCAAAGAACCAACTTTAGTTCAGCAGCAAAGCGGAGAAGCGGTTGTTCAGACACGACGTTTCCTGACAAGGAAAGGACTGACAACTCGATTGGCAAGAGGACGTTTATCTCTAGGGGATGAGACCGACTAGAGTGATAGTGATGCAACAAGAATGTGAATGTAAATCCATAATGCATGGTGTATGTGTGTATATGCTGACAAAACTGACACGACATACGGACTTATGGATGAACACGACTGGATACTCGGCCACCGCTGGGGACGAAGAGGTATCGCTGGTCCAAGAGTAGCAATTCTGCCTTGCTTAGGAGAGACAGTCCCGGTTGGGAGCTACGCGGGTCAGGCTTAGGAGATAAGAACTCTGTCTGGGATGTCGAATGAAACATGGTCTTCGACACTGTTGATCCTTCATTCAGGCGTACTGGTTTAGAAGGAATACTTTAATTATGCACTTTGAAGCTCGCTTACTTCTGGAGAAGCGATTGATGTTCTTTCGATGTTCAATAGTCAAAAGAAAATGTCATCTTTACTTTAAAAGCAGAAAAAAGTTCAAAAAGTAAATTCATTTTTGTTTTATTTCAAGAATCATTAATCATGTTAAAAATGTCATTCTATAAAGCTAAAACAAATGAGAAATATAAACAAAAGCACTAGGGCTTAAATTTTATTGATAGGATGGAAATCAGCCAAACGCGTGATTCAAAAGAGTATATACAAAGTTAGAAAATGGTAATTTACAGGGAAAAGGGCTACATTGAAACATAACGACTAATATCCTTCTACCAACTTTGAATCCGGGACATTCTGTGCTTCTGTCGAAGATGACCTTGACTGGAGTTTTTCTTTCGATGGATGGTGTAACTGCTGTTGAGGATCTGCCCTTGTTGAACATAGTTACTTTCCATTATCCCTAATTTTTTCCTGGATTGTACTTTGAGGTTTCCAATCCACCAGGATGATTTTTGATCATGTCTCTAATTTTTGCCAAGACCGCCCTTTCGGGATTTCAATCCACCGAGACGTTTTTTTTATTTAGACGAAGTATTGCTTGACTACGTCAACGTTTGTGGGGTAGGTAAATTCTTCTCCGTCTATGGTTGCAAGTCTCAAGGCACCACCTGAGAAACCTTTCTTGACCACGTATGGGCCGTCATAGTTTGGGGTCCATTTGCCCTAGGAATCAGTGAGAAACGATTGTATTTTCTTGAGAGGTCTCCTTTTTTGAAGACGCGAGGTCGGACCTTTTTGTCAAATGCCTCCTTTATTCTTTGTTGATACAACTGACCATGGCATAGTGTCGTGGTTCTCTTTTCTTCGTTCAGATTTAGCTCATCGTGTCGACTCTGGCACCATTCAGCTTCTGTTAGCTTAGCCTCCATCAATACCCGGATTGATGGGATTTCTACTTCTATGGGGAGGACTGCCTCCATGCCATATACTAGAGAGAAAGGGGTTGCCCCTGTCGAAGTGCGGACAGATGTGCGATAACCGTGGAGAGCAAAGGGTAGCATCTCGTGCCAGCCTTTATAGGTTATAACCATCTTTTGAACGATCTTCTTGATGTTCTTGTTAGCCGCTTCTACCACTCCGTTCGTCTTGGGTCGGTAGGGAGATGAGTTATAGTGTTCGATCTTGAACTCAGCACACAACTCTTTTATCATCTTATTGTTCAAGTTAGATCCATTATCAGTAATGATCTGGCTCGGAACACCGTAACGGAAGATGATATTGTTTTTGATAAATCGGACCACCACTTGTCGGGTTACATTGGCGTATGACGCTACTTCGACCCACTTGGTGAAGTAATCAATGGCTACTAGGATGATACAATGTCCGTTTAAAGCCTTAGGTTCGATCATGCCAATCATGTCGATTCTCCATATAGAAAAAGACCATGGGGAAGAGAGAACTTTAAGATGCGTTGGCGGTACATGAATTTTGTCGGAGTATATCTGACAATTATGACACTTCCTCATGTACTTGTAGCAATCGGATTCCATGGTCAACCAATAGTACCCTGCTCTTAGAATTTTTCTCGCCATTGTATGTCCGTTCGCATGAGTGCCAAAGGACCCTTCATGAATTTCTTTTATCAACATGTCTACCTCTGGTCAGTCTACACATCGGAGCAAGACCATGTCAAAGTTTCTCTTATAGAGTGTATCACCACTCAGGAAGAAGCTTCCTGCCAATCTTTTGAGGGTCTTTCTATCCTTTCTGGATGCCCCATGTGGGTACTCTTGTTTCTGAAGAAAGCACTTGATAACGTGATACCAAGGTTTATCATCTATGATTGCTTCAATCGCGAAGATGTAAGCGGGCCGTTCAAGGCGTATTATATCAATCTTAGGTAAGTCATTCCATTGACCTACACTGATCATGGAAGAGAGTGTGGCTAATGCATCAGCCATTTGATTCTCTTCACGAGGGATGCGACGAAACTCGATTCTATTGAAGAAGGGTAACAACCTTCTCACGTAATATTTGTAAGGGATCAGCCCGGACTGGTATGTGTTCCAATCTCCTTTGATCTGATTGATAACCAGGGCTGAGTCGCCATATACATCCAAGTTCTTGATCCTTAAGTCAATCGCTTCTTCGAGACCCATGATACAAGCTTCGTATTCGGCCTCATTGTTTGTGCACTTGAACGTAAGTTGGACGGTGAAAGGAATGTGGGTACCCTGAGGTGTTATGATGATTGCCCTAATTTCATTTCTGAAATGATTGACAGGTCCGTCAAAGACTAGTTCCCATTGGGAATCTGGTTCTGGCCCTTCACTGGGTAGTGGTTCATCGCAATCTTTCATTTTCAATACATGACATCTTCGTCTGGGAAGTCAAATCCGACTGATTCCTAATCGCCAATCGGTTGATGAACCAATTGACCGACTAGAATACTTCCCTTAACGGCTTTCTGAGCGTGGTACTCTCTGTCATATTCTGATAACAACATCTGCCAACGGGCAATCCTTCCCGTGAGAGCAGGATTTTCAAAGACATACTTGATTGGATCCATTTCAGAGATCAACCAAGTAGTGTGACGAATCATGTACTGGCGAAGACGTTTGGCTGCCCAAGCCAGAGCGCAACACGTTTTCTCGAGCATAGTATACCGAGTCTCGCAGTCGATGAATTTCTTGCTCAGATAGTAAATGGCAGACTCTTTCCTTTTAGTTTCGTCTTGTTGGCCAAGTACACAACCCATTGAGTCTTCCAAGACTGTTAGGTAGATGATCAGTGGTCTTCCTTTCACTGGATGTGATAGAATCAGTGGGTTCGACAGGTATTCCTTGATACTGTCGAAGGCGGTTTGGCAATCTTCTGTCCAAACGCAATCCTGATTCTTTTTTAGTAGTTTGAAAATCGGCGCACATGTCGCGATCATGAGGAATATGAATCTGGAGATGTAGTTCGAGGAATCCTCTGACTTGTTTTTTAGTTTTCGGAGAAGGCATTTCTTGAATGGCCTTTACCTTGTCAGGATCAACCTCAATTCCTTTTTGGCTGACGATGAACCCTAAAAGTTTCCCTGAACGGACACCAAAGTTGCATTTACTGGGATTCAAGCGGAGTTTGTACTTTCTTAAACGCTCGAATAGTTTTGACAGGTTGGTCATATGCTCCTCTTCTGTTATAGATTTGGCAATCATGTCATCGACATACACTTCGATTTCTTTGTGTATCATGTCATGAAACAGAGTAGTCATGGCCCTTTGATAGGTTGCCCCGACATTCTTCAAACCGAATGGCATTACCTTGTAATAAAACCTGCGGATATTCTGATGTTGGTACTATGTTGGCTAACCATTAAGGATATTCTGATGTGGCGAGGAAACCTGCGTCAATCTATTTCTGTACCTCCTCTTTGATCTTGACAGCCATGTCTGGATGAGTCCGTCTCAACCTTTGTTTTACCAGCGAACATTATGATCTCAACGGTAGATGATGTTCCACGATGCTGGTATCCAACCCTGGCATGTCCTGACAGGAACAAGTGAATACATCGGGAAATTCTTTGAGAAGCTTTATCAAACCCTCTTTGGCTGTTGGACTGAGCAGTGCCCTAATCTTGACTTCTTTTCTTTCTTCTTCCGATCCCAAGTTGACTGTTTCCAGCAACTCTTTGTGAGGCTCAATGGACCTTTCCTCTTGTCTGAGTAGTCGGGAGATCTCCTCTGGAATTTCGTCGTCATTTTCTTCCTCAGCCTCAAATACCAGGAACTCAAAGTTTGGAGAAGACATTGGATCGTATGTTTCAATGAGGTTTAAAACAAGCAATCTGCATGACATGATGATTTGTGTTTAGAAGAGATTGAGAATGCAAGAGTGTGTGCAGTGTTTTATTTATTATTTTTTTGAACAATGCTCATTTTTATTTATTTTTGTTTTTAGGATTACCACTTTCTGAAAAACGAAAAGAGAAAACAACAATAAATGCGGAAATTAAAAAACGACGTTTTTATTTATGAACAAGTCAAATCTTGAAACTACAGCCCTATAAAACAAAACTCTATCGCTATGGGCAAAGCGAAGAGGGACATTTACAGAATGTGAGCCCTATCAAAACATCTGTTTCACCTGGGCAAGGTGAAAGGTTAAAGTAAAGATGGAAATTACTTAGACTTATGAACAATCTTCGGAACATCGATAGTAACCCATTGGCGGCGAACTCCTCGGTGAATCACAAAGTCTGGTACCTTCCTTGATTTGTTTTCAGAAATAACGCTGATTTCTGGCGGAGTAGGATCATTGGAATCTGTCTCCCAGGCAGAGTTGACGTAGGAGGATTCCTCAGTTGTATTTTGCGTAGTATTTGTACTCTCAGCTATATCTCCCCATCCAGTTGTCTGGATGTCTTCGAGCCTGATACGAGAGCTTTTAGGAGCGGTGTATTTGACCATGAAGTCGTACTTTCCACTCGGTTGTCCTAAGGTGTCCCACACTTCTTTAGAACTGGAGGATTCATCTCTCTCGATGACGTTGACCTCGGGAAAATCATAGTTAATGAATTCTAGTCCTGCAAACGTTGCGAATTCATCGTCGTGCTGGGTATTTTCAAGA
This sequence comes from Lathyrus tuberosus, assembly GCA_022829125.1. Taxonomy (NCBI): domain Eukaryota; kingdom Viridiplantae; phylum Streptophyta; class Magnoliopsida; order Fabales; family Fabaceae; genus Lathyrus; species Lathyrus tuberosus. Next base: position 6,304,201 of record JALAZF010000082.1, on the reverse strand, counting down.
TAACCTGGGTGTTTATCCCATGACATGGTGGGGACGCAGGTATTCTTTTCAATGATGTTGAGCTGATATGCCTCGTTTGGCCGACTCTCTTGCCCTAAGTCTCCTGGGTAAGGCTGCCACACTGGCAGGCCATCCATCGGGCCATATTAGTCATGGTCAAAGTTTTCTTTCATCAGAGTGTCCTTCTCTAATAAGTTCGGGGGAGCACGACATCCTTCCAAATCACAATCTCCGTATATCATTTTGACGTCTGACCGAGGTATAAATCTCGAGCTCTGTGCAGGAAAGTAAAAGGGAGTCTGCGTTTCGTCTTGAGACCTATAACCGTCCTCGTTGAGATAGGACTTCCATTCTTCCTCCGATACGGAGGAATCACCTTTATTGATGGTATGCACTTCCTGAGTCACTGGTTGAAGGAAGCCTTCACTGTGGAAGAAGTTCTGAATGGGATGAAAACTATTATTATTCTCAGTCGTCTGAGTACAGGTTAAGGAAAAGCCAAGACCTTTCTTTTTCTTATTGTCAGTAGGAATGACAAGCTGGCCCCACCCTGTTGTATTGGTACTCTCGACCGCTTTGATAGCATCTTTGTACGAGGAAATTGAAGTTCCCCCTTCAGATTGATTGTCCTTGTGTAGCGAAAGCGTTTGGAACTGGGTTCTGGTTACCCCCTCCGGTTCTACATAAGTGGATGACGATAAGTTGCTCACGAGCAAGGCCTGTTCTCCACAGACTGTGAAGAGCTGGTCGTTCTGGACGAACTTTAGCTTTTGGTGGAGGGTCGAAGTGACTGCCCCAGCCTGATGTATCCAAGGTCTTCCTAGTAAACAACTGTATGTTGCTCGGATGTCCATGACCTGGAAAGTGACTTGGAAAGTGTGAGGACCGATAGTTATGGGAAGATCGACTTCGTCGATAACCGTTTTTTTGGATCCGTCAAATGCTTTGATGATGACCTCGCTGGTTCTCATCGGAGGTCCTTTGAATGATAATTGCATCAAAGTGGACTTTGGCATGACATTCAGGGCTGACCCTGTGTCTACCAGTACACTGGCTAAAGCATCGTCCTGGCAGTTGATCGTAATGTTGAGCGCCATGTTATGACGGCGACCTTCTTCAGGTAATTCCTCATCACTAAATCCCAAGTTAGTGTAGGAAGTGATGTTAGAGACAATGCTATTGAACTGTTTGATTGTTACATTCTGTTTCACAAAGGCTTGTTCCAAGACTTTCTGTAGAGCCTCCCTGTACGCTTCTGAACTAAGTAACAGTGATAATACCGAGATCTTTGAAGGAGTTTGCAACAGTTGATCAATGATGTTGTATTCACTCTTCTGGATGAGCTTTAGTATCTCATCATCGTTTTTTGAAAGGTCGGGATTACTGGATTGACCGACTGGTGGATTGGAAACTTCTGTCTGAGGTTCCTTTTCTTTGCTGGGTTCTCCAACTCCTCTGTTGAAGATTCTACCACTCCGTGTTACTCGACTGATGTCTGCAATATTCACGACGGAGGGTAACGAAATTTCCTTTCCATTCTCAATTGTTGTTGCACCGTATATGTAAGGGATAGCCTTAGTTGATTCATACGGTAGTGGTCCCGGTAGATAGATGACTATGGGAACCTTCTGATTTTTCTGACCATCGTAAGTAATTCGATTCGTTCCTGGTTGGGAGCTCTCGATTCATTAAGTAGAGGGATGATGGCACAAACATCCCTAGTCCTCTGATGATAAGAGATTACGACAACGTCCTCAATTTGATCAGCGAAATAGTTGACTGATCCAGAACTTGACCATGGTTGAATCTCTTTGTGGTCCAACTGACTTTGAAGGGCTGCTCGGACGAAGTAGCATCCTTGATTATCCACTGAGAAAACTCCACACCGCTCATATTTGTGTAGTTGCACCTGGCCACGTCCGCTTTGAATACAGTGTAACCTTACTAGGTCTGTTTCCATCGATCGAACATCCTGACTTTGATATCTAGTAGGATTCCCGTTAGTGATACTAATTTACTGGGTGTCTTCATCCATATATATTGGAAGCCACCAGTGGTTCAACAAGTGCTGAAGTGTTTCATGGACAAAGGCACAGCCTTGATCGTTTTCGCAACCCGCTTTACAACCCTGATAATCATGCGATACCAGGAACCCGAGCCAGACCTATTTAGCATGTAACTCCACCAGGCTGGTATTCATCAACCGAATATCGAAGATTTGAATCATGTTGATTTGATAATGATTCCTATCATGGTAGTCTTGGATCCATCCAAGATCCATCTGACGCAGGAGGGCCCCTTGTACAAAAGAGCATCCCTGTTTTTTTACCGAGCAAGTCAGACAGGAATTATACTCATGCCGCGACAGATTATGATACTGGCTTTGCCGTGAGTGCATTGCCACCAAGTTGACATTCATCGCACGAATGTCGTGGTTTTGAATGATGTTGGAATTTGTATAAACCATGTTAACTCCACGAACTCGGTGCTCTTGGATCCATCCGAGATCCATCTGTTCCTGTAGAGCTGATTGCACCACAGAATATCCCTGACTATTTTTAGAGCATATATGACACTGGTGATAATTATGAGGTGGCACATGGCCATATCAACTCTGTCTACAATGCATCTTGACCAAGTTGGCCCTCAATAAGAGTACATCGTGAATTTGATAGTTGTCGCTAGACTCTCCCTCTATCAAATTAACTGCAGCTTTCTCGTGTTGCGGCAGCGGGTTCGTGAGAACATTCGAATTCTTATCTTTGAAAGATAAGACCTCGCTCCTAACAAGCTTTTGCACGTCGGATATGAAACTGAGACAGTTTTCTATGTTATGCCCTGGTCCTCCTTGATGGTAAGGGCAAGTCTGATCCACCTTAAACCAAAAAGGCGGATTTTCCGGTATTGTAAGAGGAGACTTAGTCTGGACGCGCCCTTTGGCCAGCAGTAACGAAAATAGTTCTGCGTACGATACGGGTATAGGATCAAATCCTAGTGGCCGCGTTGTACGGTTGTTGTTGTATTGAGGACGAGCCTGCTAAAGAGGTTGTTGTGTCCTTTGCTGAAATTGCTGCGAATGCGGTTGGCTTTGAGCAACCAGAGGTTGATATGTAGAAACAGGCGCAGGGTTGATAGCAGGAGTTATAGCTGCTACTGGTTGGTACCGTCGCCTTTGCTTTCCGAGAGAGATATTCCCAATATCTTGCTCTTTTTTCTTAGGGAGAGCACTACCGTATTTTTTAGTACCGCTTGTCGACCCAGTGTCTTTGTCTAGACGTCCTTCTCGAACGGCTTCCTCGAGACGTACCCCCATACCGACCATTTCGGTGAAGTCGTTGGGCGCACTGGCAACTATTCTGTCGTAGTAAAATGAGCTCAAGGTCTTTAAGAAGATCTTTGTCATCTCTTTTCCCTCAAGAGGTGGACAAATTTGAGCGGAAATTTCATGCCATCTCTGAGCTTATTCCTTAAAGGTTTCCTTGTCCTTTTGCGACATTGAACTGAGTTAATCTATGTCGGGTGCCATGTCCAAATTGTATTTATATTGTAGAACGAAGGCAGTGCCAAGATCTCTGAAAGTTCTGATCTCGGTGCGGTTTAAACCCATGCACCATTTGAGCGCGGCACCGTTTAAACTATCTTGGAAGTAGTGGATTAGTAGCTCCTGGTTCTTTGTTGAGTTGACATTCGCCGAGCGTACATCACCAAGTGGCTTTGAGGGCAAGAGTTCCCTTGTACTTTTCAAAATCGGGCACCTGGAATTTGTGCGGGACATTCACATCGGGGACCAAACAAAGGTCTGCAGCGTCCTTTCCAAATAAATCCTGACCGCGAAAAGCTTGCAGTTCTTTCTGCATTTCCAGGAACTGCTCCTGGAATTCATCCATTCTGTCGAACATACTTTCCTTTCTACCAGAAGGTATCTGTGGAATCTGTCCTTCTGGGACAGTGTGCACCACAGAGGGTGGTACCGTTACTATGGCAGTGAATCTTGGAGTTTCCCGAAGTTTGTAACCTTCAGGAGTCCTCATTATGCCTCTGGCATCCTCGCTTTCCCGAAGTTTGTAACCTTCAGGCCCAGCGGCTTCTGCTATGATTCCCCGATCTTCAGTGATTGGCAGAACATATCCTTCTGGGATATAGTTAACAGGCATGCCCTAGGGACGATCTTTTGGCATTTGATACCTAGGATCATACTTCCCCACTATGGGCGTTGAGGTGATCTCTGAGATCATAGTTCCTTGTAGCTGAGCTTCTGCCATGGCTTGCATGTCCTTACAAAGCTTTCTCATATCCTCTCTCAGAGCGTCGATCTCTTCTTTCAACTCTCTGTTTTCTTCCTCGAGATCATCCATCTTCTTTTGACGATTGGCCCGAGTATTATACGAATGAGACAATTTGACTCTAGAACCGAGACACAAACGTGAGATTCATAGGTAAGAAGAATACGTGACGTGAGAATGATGAATGCAATGATTATATTAATTGTTTTTTGGTTTAATCAAAATAAACTTCGACAATTAGATTACAAATATCAAATAGTGGGGAAACCCCCGTTTTATTGAATTCAAAGGATTGCGGAAATGGAAATACAATAAATTACAAGGTGTGGAAACAGAAACCTAAGCTAATGGGTCTCGAGTCCTCTCTGAGGAGAACTCGGGTGCTGATTCTGGTACTTTCCTTTTCTTGGACCGGGGCTCTTGGGCCGTTGTCGGGTTGTCATTCCTTTGCCAAGTGAAAAGAGCGAGCTAATTCCTTTGGTTATCCTGATTTTCTACAGCATGTTGCTCCAAAATCTCAATTAGAGCATCCTTATCTTTCAGCAGTTGTTGTATTTTGGTACACTCCACATTGAGAATGCGGTACTTGTTCTTCCAAGACCTCCTCTCCTGTTGAACTTTGTTGAGAGTAACCTGAAATTTTTTTGTTTCAGTCATGAAGTACATGACAGATTCCCTTGGCGGAAGAACTCCGTGACGAGGGTAAGGCATCCTTAGCTTGAGAGCTCTAGTTTGTACCCAGTGGAGATAAGGCTCCACCGAGACACAGTTCGGTTTTCCTAGAGACTCCCGTCCTTTCTTATGAACATGTTTCCAAGCGTGCACTATTTCCATCTTTAGTGCCCTGTCATTGTCTCCTTCCTGGAAGAAAAGACCTTCCAGATGAGCATTACGCGGGACATGCCTCATCGGGTATCCAAATTGACGGCGAACTAAAACTGGATGGTAATTGATTCCTCCCTTAGTTCCTATGAGGGGTACGTTGGGGAAGTTTCCACAACAGTCAATGATCCTGATCCTGTCATAAATCCTATTGCACCAATCTATGTTAGAGTTGGTAAGAGACATGATTTTCGGCGACCAACGTAAGGTATTCTTATGATCCCAAAAAGTGGCCGACTTAGGCAAATGGGAGATAAACTATTTATATAGCAGGGGTACACAGCACGTGATCACCCCTCCGCTGTACAAATTCCCTAAGCGTACAGAATGATACGCATCTGCGAGCAAGGTTGGTACGGCGTTTCCAATGAGAAAAACCTTAATGGCGTTGATATTGACGAAGTTATCAATGTTGGGAAACAGAAATAACCCGTAGGTGAGTAAAACAAAGATGCTTTCAAAAGCAGTCACGTTCCCTATACTAGCAAAGTACAGAGCCTTCTTTACCAGAAACCTGGATGGTAAACCCGGGATTCCTCCTTTGGTGGTCATGTGAGTCTTGACTTCTGACTCATCCAAATAGATTGCTCTTGCAATGGTTTGGTCCTTTGGAATTTCTTCCAGTCCAGAAAAGAGAGCTTGATCAGTAATGTGCAGATCAATCAAATGAGAATAATCCTCCAGCGTTGGTGTGAGCTGGTAATCCGAGAATGTGAAACAGTGATAGACCAGATTGTAAAACTAAATGAGTGCCTCCAGGATTTCTTCAATTACATGGACCCTTAACAGACGTAGCAGACCTCCGTACTTGGCTCTGAAAGCGTCAGGGTTAGTGATCATCCTTGTTAATCCTCTCAAATCCTCTAGTTTTGAAACCTTGAAGGTATACTTGTGAGTTTTCCGTCTATCGAAATCCATGAGCGCAATCCCTTTCTCTCTGACATTTACAATCATTGTCTTAGTTTAATTTGAAAAAGAGAGACTAGAAGAGAAAATTTTCTTTGCTTAATGTTTTTTAAAATGAATGCATGAATACAACACACAAAAACATAGAAAAAACATGGGGTCAAAGGGTCGGTGTCATGAAGTTAAGGCTCTACCCATCCCAAAGGTTTATACTAGTGATTTTTGTACCTGTCTCTCAAAATCATTGATTCTTGTCGAGATAACATCAGTAGGCCGGGAACCGTGCTAGGTGATGTATTTCGAAGAATCTCATAAGAGGGTAGTATCGCGTGACAACTATTTCCGATAGCTTCCGCACTACTGAAAGAGGTTTTTCCTAGGTGTATACTCAATCTTTCCACATGCGGCATCACACGCATTCCCATTAGCAGAAAAATAAACACATATATCAATTAGGAAAAGCTATATATATATTTTTCCTAATGTCCTAGATTTTTTTAAGAGCTATGAATCCTATGATCCTAACAGAAAATGGCTCCCCGGCGGAGTCGCCATTCTGTAGTACCTTCCCAATTTAAAGGTTTTGACCTAAGATCCTAGTGAGGGCCGATCCTAGCACTAATGACATTCCCCGATGGAACCATCATTCGGTGATACCTTGTGAACCCAAGGACTCGTCTTAAGAGAAGGCTTCAACTAGAGAGATAAGAGAGACAAGATTCCTTTGTTTGGCCCCACGGTGGGCGCCATTTTTCTGTAGCGAGCGATTTTGGACGTGGTTCTTAAGCATTGTCGCTCTTAGGGGACTACATGTCGATTCATTTTTTATCCTATTGAAGTTGATGAAGGAAGGGAAATAGATGTCTCCAACTAACCCTGCTTGCAAACTGAGGTTTAACAGCGCTCTGTTAGGTTACAGATGCTATGTGGATGTGGGGCCTCTCTTTGCTTATTTTGTTCAGAACGAAATACCGAGAATATTCATGGGGAATTTGTTGGGATACTGCGCCAGGTTGGATGGAGGTAGGGGACTTTGGTTTTTTTTATTAATGTGCTTGCAAAGATTCTTTTGCAATCTTATGCCTACGTATTCCTGGGATAGGGAAATCAGAGCGATCGTAGTTCCTCCTATTCTATGGGAGGAAATGGTGTTTTGTTGTCTTGTTCAAAGCCTAAGACGTGAAGCTAAAAGTGATTTGTATCTTGTTCGAAACCCAAGATGTGAAGCTGAAGGTGGTTTGTTTGTATCTTGTTCAAAGCCCAAGATATAAAGCTAAAGAGTCTATTTGTATCTTGTTCGAAGCCCAAGATATGAAGCTAAAGGGTTTTGACTTTAGAAAGAATTTTTCATCTCTAAAGGGGAGTTATTGATGTTTGTATGAGGTGACCAAAGCATAATTTGATGCTAAAAGGTTGATTGTCTCAACCGGGGTTTCCTTATAAAAAGCCTAAGAGGAGGCTAAAAGGTTGAATTTTCCGGGGAAAATGTTCTTTCTGTTTTGTACAAAGCCCAAGATTGAGGCTAAAAGGGTTTGACTCAACAAGAGAGTCTTTTTGTGTGTCTTGTACGAAGCCCAAGACGGAAGCTAAACGGGTTTGACTCAACAAGAGAGTCTTTTATACTCAACAAGAGAGTGATTTTGTATCTCGTACGAAGCCCGAGATGGAGGCTAAAAGTTTGGTGACTCAACAAGAGAGTCTTTTATACTCAACAAGAGAGTGTTTTTGTATCTCGTACGAAGCTTGAGATGGAGGCTAAAGGTGATTGACTCAATAAGAGAGTCTTTTATACTCAACAAGAAAGTGTTTTTGTATCTCGTACGAAGCCCGAGATGGAGGCGAAAGGTTTGATGACTCAACAAGAGAGTCTTTTATACTCAACAAGAGAGTGTTTTTAGTATCTCGTACAAAGCCCGAGATGGAGGCTAAAAGTGTGGTGACTCAACAAGAGAGTCTTTTATACTCAACAAGAGAGTATTTTGGTGTCTCATATGAAGCCCGAGATGAAGGCTAAAAGTTGTTTGACTCAACAAGAGAGTCTTTTATACTCAACAAGAGAGTGTGAAAAGGTTAGCTCCGCTGGGGAGGATCATTGTTCAAAGCCCAAGAGGAGGCCAAACATGCTAGTGGCTGTTTTAGTTGAGTGACAGGTCTAGTAAGTTGGATAAAAGAGAAAATCAGTTCTTATATGGGTAATGTTGTACTCATGGATTTGATCAGAGGATCAGGGTTATCTCCCGTTCTTTAAGGAAATGGGTAATCCAAAGGGTATTGAGACTGTCCAAGTCTACGGGTTTTATCTTTTGTACTATGCTTAAGAGAAATTAAGAGACAGTACGTTTGCAGTAGAAAGATCTAGACTCTTTGAAGGACTGTTTTATTAAGATCACTAATTTATGTTCCTATACCTTTAAGAGGTCGTCGGGACAATTTGTACGAAGCCCAAGAGGAGGCGAGAAAACTTTTAAGAAGCCGAAGGGACAATTTGTACGAAGCCCAAGAGGAGGCTATCTTCCCGGAGGAAGAATCATTATACGAAGCCTAAGAGGAGGCTGTGAAAACTTCTAAGAAGCCGACGGGTCCTTGTACAACGCCCAAGAGGAGGCGAGGATGCTTTTAGTAAGCTTGTGGGTCCTTGCACTAAGCCCAAGAGGAGGCTGATGAACAGTTCCAGAAGGGGTTTCACTTGGAACATTGGCCTTCTGTATATGAACTGTTCAAAGGGGGGAGGTTTCTTAGATCTAGTTATCTAAAATTGTTGTAAAAGAAAATTCTCACGGTTTAGGTTATGTTGAAATATCCGGGAGGACGTCGGATGTAATGAAACGAGGTTTTGTCTAGTTCTAGACGTAATTGCCAGGAAAACTCTAAATATCTATACTAGTATTACACAGTCGATATGAGTTTATGAAAAAAGACTTACAGTGAAACAACCCCACAGTACAATTATATACACATGAAAGCGGTAAATGAAAGTGGGTAAACACTTACTCGGTTGTAGAGCTTCCATGCTGTGTTGTTAGTTTGTTCAACAAAGCAAAATTAAAAACAATAGCATATTTGAATTCAAAATCGAAGTAGAAAGTGCTTTGAAAGGAAAATTGGGGCTTACAGCTCAAGGAGAGGCCAAGGGTTTTATCAGTGATTGTACTGTGGTTTTGAATTTGTACAGGGACTTATACAAGTGACTGAGGCCCAAAAAAGTTTTTTGTACAAAGGGATGGGTCTTACACTCTCTCAAGAGGCCCAAAAATGATTGAAAGTGAACAAAGATGGGTCTTATAGCTCAAGAAGAAGCCCAATGGTTAATTTTGAAAAGGGCGACGATCGCGCCGAGATTTTGAAAACACCGTGGGTCTTATACAATGACTGAGGCCAAAAAAATTTTGGTTTCAAAAGGGGATTGGGTCTTACACTCTATTAGAGGCCCAAAGGTTTATTTTTATACAAGTGATGGGGCTTACAGCTCAAGGAGAGGCCCAAGGTTATTTTTGAACTGGCAGTCGCGCCGAGATTTTCTCTTAACGCAGAGGGACTTATACAATATCTGAGGCCCAAAATTGTTTTGGTTAAAAGGGGGTTGGGTCTTACACTCTATTAGAGGCCCAAAAAGTTTGAAAAAGTTTGTTAGGGTGAAAATCAATAAAACCCTAATTTCATCATTTTTTAATATAATTATTCAAAGAAAATTAATACAAATGATAAAAATTCCAAATAAGTTTGAATAAACAAGTTGTGATTTTGGTTTTAGGTTTGAAAAATGAGGCTTTAATCACAAGATGAATTAAAACCTATTTGGTTTTGATTTTCCAAAATGGTTATTTATTTTTAAAAGGTTTAAAATCAAATAAAGGACATTTATTCACAAAAATACTAATTATATTAAATAAATAATATAAATCTAATTTTTTTGGGAATAAAATATTTCAACATTTTTGTGATTTTTTGCAAAAAGAACCAATAAAATATAATTTAAATTGAGGAAGTTATTAATTTTTCAAACTATTAATAATAATATAAAAAATAACAAAAAGTGGGAAAAATGGCAAAAATAGGGTCTGGGGCAAGGGGGTTCAAACCCCAGACCTCTTATGTATAGGGCGCGTGCCTTACCACTGGGGTGATGATACATCCGTTGATTGAAACACAACCATAAATATACAAGGCTTGCCTTGTTTTGGCCTGGCCAAAGGCAAGGCAAGGCAAGTTTTGGCAAGAAACGGGAAGGTCCATAACTTTCTCGTTTCTCCATGGTTGGGGACAAAATTTATACGCATCTGGCCTAGAATTTCACAAGGAATCAAATGGTTGTGGTATTTTTTTCAGATCACGCTCCCTCCTTAAAATTCGATAGTGGTTTTGAAATAGACCATATTTTGCATTTTATGTGCTACATCTTGGTACAGGTATGAATTACATGATAAATTGATGCAAACACAACACATATAACATGTAGAAGAGATGCATGATCAGTGGACTTCAAAGCAATGCATATTTTGGAAATTTCAAGTCATGATGCTTACCTCTTTTTGAGCTTTTGGAGTTTTTTGTGCAATCTGCCAAGTTTCTTGTTCCAGAAATGGTTTGATGCTTTGGACACTCTCAAATGATCCCTTAGAAGCTTTTAGGATGATGGGAATCAGCTAGAACCTGCAAAAACAAAAACTGGCCCTTTCTTGCAAAAGGGGTTAAAATGGCCAAAATAGCAACTCTCTCAAATGGTGTTCCAGATGTATGGATCCATTTGGCACAGTTCAAGGATGGTATTTGGAGTATGTTTGAGGCTTTATCTGGTTTGGAAAGTGATTGAATCAAGACATGGCTTGAAAATGCACAAAAAGCCTATTTTGAGGTTTTGAGAGGTGACTTTGAGATTTAAGGATTACAGGTCACTTGTGTGAGTTTGGACAACTTAGATATGACATATTGGATGTGTTTGGATCATGAGCTATGATGGAAATGCTCTCTAACTCAAAAACTCAGAGTTACCTTGCTAAAGAAGGTATTTTTGCCTAGAGAAAGTGATTTTGAGGAAAGCATCTGTTTGATGGCTTTGGTGTACTCAAACTAAGTACAAATGAGCTCTATTTATAGTAGAGCAAGTTTGTTTTGGGATCAATAGTGAATGGCAACTGCAGCTGAGGTTTGGCCAATGTTGATCAATGAGAATCCAAGTCTCCTCTAGCCATTGACTAGAGGTTAGAGCACAAAGTTGTGGTTCCCTAGTTGTTGGATAAGTCTTTACTGAATTTAGTTGCAAATAGCTCAGTCTATGCCACCTTGGTGCTTCCATTGAATGATCCAATCCAAAATTGGAGTCTTGTCCATCTTTTAGGGATTTCTAGGTTTGGCATGCTACTTCTTGTTCCAAAGACTTTGGAGGCTTGGATTAGTGTTTGTTCCCTTTAGATTTTATCCTCAGATGTGTACAAAGTGATGAAAAGGTTTGCAATTATCTGATTTTTCCAAATGGAGCAAAAGTGCAAAATTATGCCTAGCCTTGGCAGTTTTCAGCAAGGCATGTTGCCATTGTCATATCTCTTGGCTCAAGTGGAATTTGATGGAGTTCTTGGCCATTTTGGAAAGCCCTCATATGATATAATAACTGTTTGATCATAATTGGTTTTGATACTTTTTGGATCCAAGTGAAAAATGCCCCTACATTTGGAAAAAGTGAAGGCAGAATCTGACTTAGTGAAAATTTCAGTAAGTGTTGAAAAAAAGTGACATTTTCACTTTTTGTGATTTTGATCATTCCATAACTCAAAATCCATGATGAATTGGAATGAGTGGTAGTTGAAGCTTTTGTAGAGGGCAATGAGAGCTACAAATCCAACCTTGGATGGGGAAAATGGCCTTGTGGTTTAGGAGTTATGATCCTCCAAATTTGGTACCCTAGCCACTTTGTTCCATAACTTAGAAAATTTTCTAAGTTTTTATGGTTACCCCTTTTACAAGTTATCTCACTTTTCTTGATTTTTCTTGATAAATGATGATTCCAATCATACATTAACATCATTTTGGGGTCAAAGAACCATGTTTGTGAAAAATCTCAAAAAGTCAAAGTTCGACTTTTATGCACAGTTGACTTTTGTCAGATGAATTCCAAACTGTGCGATCCTCTATGAAATCAAGTCCTTGACCTAAATCAAACTTGATGGACATGTTCCATAGGTGTTATAGGGTGTATTGAATCATGTCCCAAGGTTTGGGAGCATGCCTCGGTCAAACGTCAAAGGTACAGTTGACTTTTCTCGCGAAACCCTAATTGTGGCTCTGATGAATTTGAAACTTGCTGCTCAAGCTTCTTGGATCAATCCATTGTTATAAATGGATCAATGTGGTTTATTAAGGACCCTCAAATCCTCTTTTGAGGTCTTGGCTCATGTTTTGTCTCAAATGTCAACTTAGGGGTGAATTAGGTAAAGAAACCCTAATTCCTGATTTTTTATGAATGCATCCCCTGAGGCAAAATTGACTTGATGATTGGGTTCATGATGTTCCATGGAGTATATTAGGTTGTGCTTGGAAGCATTGGCTCTTGCCCATAGGAAAATTTCCATCTGGAGGCCCTGGTCGACCAAAACCCTAATTTGGTGACACTGGCAATCTTGAGGCTTGATCCACCTGGAATGCTGCAACCTTGTGCTTGATTCTTGCTGTGGGAGTCCTCTTGATCCGTTGTAGATGTTTGAGAGGTTTAGACAAGTTGAAGATCATGTTATTCCTTGATTGATCATTTATCTAAGAGCTCTGAGAGGGCTTGAAACCCTAATTTTGATTATAGTGAATGCTCACCCATCTTTGGGGAGACTAATGAGGTATGATGGTTCATCCATATTGTGATGATGATTTGCACAATGATGGGAAATCTTAGTGGTCAAAATTTGGGGTATGACACTACACTACTAATTGCCAAATTTCAACTGATTACACTTCATACTAACTCTGTTAAGACCCATAAAAATAGTAATGATCAGTCCCACCAGGTGGTTTGATGTTTAAAACATGTGATATCATAATGAACTTACTTATAATTTTGATACAACATCATGAAAATGTTATATTATTCCGTTAGTTATTCGTGTGGTTCCTTTTTCTATTAACTTATTAAGATGATATGATATGACTAATGGCTTATTTAGATTAACTTATTCAGTTAGGTATAGTCTAACACTTCATACTAACTTTGCTCATGAGATCAACTAACTTTCACAACTGACCAAACTTCTAACTTCTTTGCCCTAGCTGTCCAAACTTCTAACTTCTTTGCCCTAGCTGTCCAAACTTCTAACTTCTTCCATTTCTGCATTACATTCAATCTAACTTCAATCCAAACAACACTGTACTAAGAAATTCTTCACACAAAATTGACTATAAAACAGACTACATAACCGAACAAAAATCCCATAAAAATCCAGTCTGTACAGAATTTCAATCGAGTTATATTCACTTAACAGCACAAAACTAATTTCATCACACAATTGCATCACGATTAAATGCCACTTTCAACTCTGAATGCATACAATAGGATAACAGATTTTCAAACTAATATCATTGCCAAACAAAATTTCAGTACATCCCTAGAATCATAACAAGCACACACAATACATTCACACTGCAACATTCATAAATTGCAAATATACCATCCAACATTAATATATAAAGCTTACTTTGGTGATATGCTTCAACAATAACTCTTGCCAAGATGCTTCCACCAATCACAATTAAGTTAAAGTTGGGTTGATTATATCAATACCCTATCTGCATACATGTATTGAAAAAATAAGTAAGGACACATACCTAAACTAATGTGCACATGAATGCAATTACTTAGAATCACAATAGCAAAAGAAAATGGCATTCGATCATTAGAAAGTGTAGAACCAATCCATTATGTTTACAATAACAGGGTGAGATACTGAAGAAAGTGTAGAACCAACTTCAATGGCATATCAAACAAGAAAAAATGGTTGGTTTATGCTAGTTTTCAGAACAAAACCAAACTCACACAGACACACTTATATCATCAGTTTGAAAGAGAGAAAATCAATCTCAATATTAACAAAGACAATAATTTCTTTTATAAAACTGAAACATACAAGATGAAAGTAATGATTTAATTAATAAAAAAGCGAATCGAAACGTTGAATCAAGACGATGAATCTGAACAATGAATCGATTCGACAAATCGAAACGACGAATCAAAAAGACAAATAAAGGGAGTAAAGAAACGGAGATTCGAACCTGAAAATTGATTTCTTTGATGAAGAGAATCTCAATAAATCCTTGAAGCGATGAGAAGCAGAAACAATTTCTCGAACTGAAACGAAAACCTGAAACAATGAGAAATAGTGAGTATGAGAAGAACTGAAACAAGAATCTGAGACAATGCAAAAACTCAAAATCAAATAACATTACCCTAAGAGATTTAGGGATTTCACGAGAAACTCAAGTGATTTAGGGATTTTGAGAAACTGAAGCTTGAAGCTGAAGTGATTTCGTTGCAGATTGTTTCTCAAAATCAATATACTTTAAGTTTTATAAAATTGATTTAATTAATGTACTTAGTTTATAATTTTTTTTATTTTACCTTAATATATAGTTTAAAATTATATTTATTTTTATAAATATATTTTTTATTTAAAGTGATAAAATAAATTTATCTTATTTATAAATTTAAATTTTATTATTTAAAATAAGTTTAAATTTATAGTTTATGTTTGTGTTATTGATTTTTAAAATAAATTTTAAAAAATTTCTCTTATAATATAACTTTTTAATTTATAGTTTAATTTAGTTATTTACTAATTAATAATATTAATTTGAACTTATTATTATATATAATTAAAACAAAAATCAAATTTGGGAGGGACTTGGAAATTTTCGCCCCAAATATAGCGTCGGTCATAACCGCCGCTATCATTAAAAAATAAATGATTTTTTAAAACAATAAAAAGAGGAGACAAACGAAATTTGTGGCGGGAACTGAAACTTTTACACACCAAATATAGCGTCGGCCTAAACCGCCGCTAGAATTAAAATAAAACTTTATTAAAACAATAAAAAAAGGAGGCAAACGAAATTTGTGGGGGGAACTGAGAATTTTTCGCACCAATATTAGCGTCCGCTTATGACGACGCTACGAAAAATAAGTACAATATTTTGTGTTTAAATAAACATTAGATGAATTACTTAAAACGAAACAAAATAAATTTAGTATTAGCGCCGGGTTTGACCGACGCTATAGTCAAAAGACATACAACAAATGGTTTTTTGCTAGTAGCGTCGGTTTATTGAGACATATATGCAACACTATTAGCGTCGGAGTCGTGGCCGACGCTAATTTATTGATGCTAAAACATGATTTTCTTGTAGTGTCCATTTTGTTTTAGGGAAGATGAAACTGCATTGCATTTGATGGTTTGGTGCGGCAAGAGTTGCGACGTGTGGAATATGATTGGTAAGTGGCTGGAATGAAAGTTGATGTTCATGATAGTTTGATTACGCATCTTCGTAGCTGGATCGAGAGGATAATTATAAAGAAAGTGGATGTTAAAAATGCATTAACCTTATGGTTGTCCACTTGTTGGTGCATTTGGACTTGTCAGAATAACATTATGTTTAATGATGAGATTTGGGATTGCGATTCGATAGTGAACAGTGAAAGCACCTGCTGTTTGACTGCATTTTGGCTAAAACATTCTTATGATATAATTGAAGAATCTGCCGGAGAAAAAGATGTCAAAGGAGATATCCCAGCATGGTGACTCGACATCCTGACTTACTAAGTTAGCAGGTTTTAATCTGCTGCAAGAATTAAGGAGCGGATCAAGGAATCAAAGGAGAGAAGATTGAAAGCCCAAGACAACAGAAGACTATATAAGGAGAATTAGACCTAGGGTAAAAAGACGACTGTACTTTGTATCACTTATAACTTTGTAACCTAGTTCTCGTGTGTTGAATAAGGGTTTAGGGTTTAAGAGTCGTTGGTTCTCTTAGGAGTTGTAAGTCTCCACTCTATAATATGGCATGCAGGATGGAAGGCATAGGTACATGGACACAACCAGAAGCCTGTAGGTAATGGTTGTTGTATTGTTCTTGGACGAAGCTTTGAAGCAAGTCCAAGATAACTTGGAGGTCAAGAAACCGCGACATGTTCTGTATTGGCAGATGACAGAGATTTCACAGGTTGTGATTAGGATGTGAGTAGGTCTCTCATATCAGGGTTGTAAACGTTTAAGTTTAGCCTTGGTAAAAATGTTCATTGGGTAGATATTAAGTATAAAGTTGTAAACGGGGGAGTTTAGATTTGTAACAGTTCTACAGATAGTGAAGTCTTCGTCCTGGATTGTTATCCCCTAGATGTAGGTGATTTGCACCAAACTGGGTTAACACATACTGTCTTATTTAACATTATGCAATTTATAGTTTTGTTATTATTCTGGACTGGCATGTTGGATCAGAGGCCGTGACATCTGTGATTGTGCAGTTCTGATATTCAAGGTATCAGTCTTCTGTTGCGCCTCTGAGTTTAAATGACTATGTAGCACAATGTCTTGACATGTGTTAGGACATTTAATGTCTACATAGGCCATAATTTCAATTGGTATCAGAGCATGCATCCTGTCTGGTTCTGGATGAGATCTTTGGGAGATACTTTCTGGCGTTTAAACAAGGAGGAGTTTTGAAGATCAGATCAGTCAACTCAGACATACTCAAGGTTATTAATGGATGAGATGGATGTTCTGGATCGAAGGGAGCAACCCGGAGGTTGTTCATCTTGCTGAGGAGATTCTACAACAACTACAGGAGAAGTGGCTAGTTTTCTTGTTGGTGTATCTTATAAGATGTTGTGACATCTTATTAGTGCAAGCAACATCTGTTCCTTGGTGGTTCTGCTGCATGTGTTTCTGATGGAAGAGCTCTAGAATTATGGGATTCTGGAGTTGTTACTGAAGACAGTTGGTGGAAGGTCTCAATCGTCGGCCTCTATATTTGAAGATATCTGCATTCTTTTATTCCAAATTCGGGAGCGATGGAGTGAAGGGAGTTGTTGTTAGATATCTGGTATGGTGACTTGGTACATGGAAGCTTGATTTCTTGGTGCAGTTGAAGTAAGTTAGAGAGGAGAGGAGTTGAGTTTAAGTTTATCAGGTTCTTGCTCTAGGAGGTTGATAAACTATTGATCGGCTAGGTTGTCAAAGATACTTAGGAATTCTCTCAAGTTCACTCATAAAGGCATCTCAGTCGTGTATCTGGAGTCTTCTAGTTACTCTTCTGACTAGAATGTGTTTCTTTGAAACACAATCTGAAGAAAGTGGAGGTGATTTATTTTCACCATCCAAAACCGCAAGGAAGGATTCATCTCTCTTGACCCTAAGAGTGGATCCAATCTGATTGAAGAATTGTTAAGGTAAATAAGATTCGTTCAGAGAGAATCTTAGTTACTTGAGTCAAGGGTGGCAACCTTGGTATCTTAACACTGTTTGTCAAAGAAGATACTTGCAAAAAGATTGAATACTTTATAAGTATTCATGACGTGATCTAGTGGAGCTCAGCTACAATAGCGAAGAAGGGTTATTGGACAAGGATTTAAGATCAATTTTGATTTATGGAATCCACAAGTATTTAATTGATTATCCTTGAAAGTCAAGATTGTTGATGTTCAACAAGATGTTGGAACATCTCATCGTCAGATTTTGTGCAGAATCATGGGAGGCGTACTGCATACGCTTTAGCATCTGTTTTAGTCTTAGGTAGTGATCTAAGAAGTGGCTTCAGTCGGGTGTGACAGAAGCATGTGTTCTCTGGAGAGTTTCCTGGTAAGAAACTAGTATGAACTTTGATGGTGTTGAAGATGAAGATGAAGACATCATAATCTTGATGGTTACTGCTTGGATCAGTTTATTTCTGATCTAGGTACTTTGGAGCATGGATCTTTCTCTTCTTGGAAGTCAAAGTTAAGTGGCAGTTATCTCTGACTTTCTACAGTCTACTCTACTAAGGGAAGTGGCATTCTTTGGTATGGCTATGGTGTAGTCTGGGACTACTTATTTTCTGAAGACTCAGACGTGGCAGGTGTGATGTCTTTGGAGTTCTAAAGCAGGATTGGAGGTTATCTACTCAAACTTGGTTGTTAAATCAAGTCTATGAGAGCATGGAAATCTTGTTCTGCAAAAGAAGGAGGTTCTTCTAAGTGACAGAAGGAGGAGCTGAATTTAACAGTTGGATGTCGTATCAAAATGTTCTGACATCTAGCTTAACATCAGAAGTCTCGGCTGGTGATGTGGCACATCATCTTAAGATAATGCGATCTACAGGAGAATGGAAGTTATGGATGCTTCAAAAAGGTCTATCTAATGCAGTTTGTGGGAGCTGTGGATGGGAAGATGTTACATGACTAAGAGGCTTGGTGGATCCAAGATGTCTTGCTATGGAGCAAGTAGTTCATGTATCTTGAATATCTGTTTTCATTAGTGGATCAGTCTATCTTGTGGGGGTTCTGAAGAAGATTGAGATCAATCAAAAGGTGTCATTTGGTTGGTTTCATAGTGTGCATTCAAGAAGGATGCTTGAAACTGATTGCCCTTTGTGCAGAAGAGTAGCTAGTTGAAAACGTAAGGAGGTTCTGGTTCTCTTGGAGCTTGTGGCAGAAGTTCTGGATTGAGGATGGAAGTATACCTTCTTTTGGTGGATGACAGTTTATTTCTCTCTGGGTTTCTGATGTTTTCTTTGTTCAAGTTGGTGGCGCAGTGTTGTGTGAAGATCTTCAGTTTGGATTACTATGCTGATAGTAAGTCTAGTGGTGGAGCATATCAAGAACCATGGTGTGTGGTGTGTATGATGTATGGAAGATGTCCTAACTGATGTTAGAAAATATTTGGGTTGGTTATCCTTGGCGGAGGATTTCAAGTTCTGTGAGGAACTGGTTACTTACATCGTTTCTAAGAAGTATCTACATTTTCACATGGGAAAATGATGAAGTAGAAGAACTGTCTTGGATGTCTGATGTAAGGTTTTGAGAAGACTGGAGTGGATCACAGGTTGATTGCATGAAGGTCTGGTTTCTGATGCGTTCAAAAGTGGATATTCACCAGAAAATCAGAAGTATTTCAGGTTATCATACGGGAGCATGATGAAGGAATTAATGTCTTGGATTGTGGGGTGTTTATCTCTATTGCTTACTTGGTAAGGTCAGTGGAAAATCTTGCAAATGGGATATTGCCCCTGGTTGCAAGTCATGCTAGTAGTGGATCAGTTTGGCAGCTGTGAAGTTCTGGAGCATGCATACGATATCTAACATCTTTATACCAAACTAAGGGGCCATGTGTGTCTCTTTGAGGAATGTGAAGCATTTTGATTCAATTGGTTTGTGCCTCAAGCAGCTGGAGGTCTATACATGAGAATTCAATAGGAGTTCGTGTGGTGTGTAGATGGTTGCAGGATGGGGGGGATCAATGAGCCTTTGATCTTAAGCCAAGAGTTTGTTATGGTAGGATGTTATCCTTTTATTATTTCTGCACGGGTAGCATGATTGTGATCATGTGTGAGTGATTATTGGTTCTTGTCAGAAGAAGCAATAAGAGAGTTGATGATTGTGTTCAGCAGGTGGCTTGAACTGAGGGTGCACTCTTGAAGACTTGGAGATGCGTCTTATGTTTTCCATTCATTAGCTAGGTGTTCTGTGGATGAGCACTGGTTACCTTAGATAGGGGGAGTTGCTCCTTTATCTAAGATGTTTTACTGCGAGGATGCAGTTGGTGTTCCAGTTTGCATTTGTGCGTCAAGAAAGCTGTGATTATGTATCTATCCTGGGAGGATGTGAAGTCAAGAAAGATGTCTTGACATTATTGTATTGTTGCAAGTTGTGGGAGACTTGGCAGTGCAAGTGAAATGGTTCTTATTTGATGCTTAAGAATCATTGATTGAGTCTGGGGGAATTTATTTTTCTCTGCAG
Organism: Lathyrus tuberosus; assembly: GCA_022829125.1. Classification (NCBI taxonomy): domain Eukaryota; kingdom Viridiplantae; phylum Streptophyta; class Magnoliopsida; order Fabales; family Fabaceae; genus Lathyrus; species Lathyrus tuberosus. The sequence goes on along the minus strand of JALAZF010000082.1, from coordinate 6,284,170 downwards.
ACTGGGATCATAAGTGTGTGACGAAGTCTCTGTGGTGTCAAATAAGAAGAAAAACCTAAGAAGAATAGACAATGTCTGACATAATGTCACGACATTGCTATAAAACATGTTTGCATGTAATGGGTTCTTTGGTCGGTGTTCTTAAAAGAAGAAACAGTCAGCAGTCTTGGTCAATACGCTATTGGTGGAGTTATTGCCTTCGATTAATGGTCCTTGAATTGACTAGCGTTATTTTCTGTTGTTCGTTACTTACTAAGTAAATGGCTCGGCTATAAATAGACATGTTTTGATCTTCTTTGGTCTCGTTACTCTCCTTGGGTTAGTGACAGATGGGGTTCTTTAAAATCTGGGTATGTTGCGTCTAAGTTTGGGGCTGTCTTGGTCACTTTTGCGAAGTTTTGGCTAAAAAGAGGAATATTGGTTTTCTGTTGCTTTCTGGGTACATTCCCGCAGTTGTTTTGCAAGAATGTTGGGGAAGATGTTCTGACATCTTAACAATCCTATTTTCCTTGTGTCTTGTGATCTGAGTTGTGAATTAGGTTGTGTCTTGTGACCTGAGTTACGCAATCCTTGCTCTCAGTGTTACGAAGCCTACAACTGTTGTTTCTTTTTTGGAGGAGTCTTCTGGTTCTCAAGACCTCCCTTGAAAGGAGGGTGAGCATGTTAAGGGGGAGACTCTCGCAGACCTTAGCTCCAATCAATTCTCAAGATGAGTCTTGATGTTGGAGTCTTGCTGACAGCAGAAAGCAGAAGAAAATGTTTAAGCCAAAATTTGTCAAAAGGGGGAGATTGAAAGCACCTGCTGTTTGACTACATTTTGTCTAAAACATTCTGATGATATAATTAAAGAATCTGCAGGAGAAAAAGATGTCGAAGGAGATGTCCCAGCATTGTGACTCGACATCCTGACTTACTAAGTTAGCAGGTTTTAATTTGCTGCAAGAATTAAGGAGCGGATCAAGGAATCAAAGGAGAGAAGGTTGAAAGCCCAATACAACAGAAGACTATATAAGGAGAATTAGACCTAGGGTAAAAAGATAATTGTATGTTGTATCACTTATAACTTTGTAACCTAGTTCTCTTGTGTTGAATAAGGGTTTAGGGTTTGAGAGTCGTTGGCTCTCTTAGGCGTTGTAAGTCTCCACTCTGTATTATGGGATGCGGGGTGGAAGGCATAGGTACAGGGACACAACCATAAGCCTGTAGGTAATGGTTGTTGTATTTTTCTTGGACGAAGCTTTGAAGCAAGTCCAAGATAACTTGGAGGTTAAGAAACCGCGACATGTTCTGTATTGGCAGATGATAGAGATTTCATAGGTTGTGATTAGGATGTGAGTAGGTCTCTCATATCAGGGTTGTAAACGTTTGAGTTTAGCCTTGGTAAAGATGTTCATTGGGTAGATATTAGGTATAAAGTTGTAAACGGGGGAGTTTAGCATTGTAACAGTTCTACAGATAGTGAAGTCTTCGTCCTGGATTGGTATCCCCCAGATGTAGGTGATTTGCACCGAACTAGGTTAACACATACTATCTTATTTAACATTCTGCAATTTACAGTTTTTTTATTGTTCTTGACTGACATGTTGGATCAGATGTCGTGACATTTGTGATTGTGCAGTTCTGATATTCAAGGTATCAGTCTGCTGTTGCGCCTCTGAGTTTAAATGATTATGTAGCACAATGTCTTGACATATGTTAGGACATCTAATGTCTGTATAGGCCAGAATTTCAAATAGGATTATTTTGCTTACGTGGTGGTGGGTGGGTAAAAGATTTAAATTTCCTTATACCTATAATTACTATGTCTGGATTAACATCCCGTGCGAATTTTTGTAGTTTTCGTTTCGGGAGGTTTTTGAATCTTTTGTATACGGGTTAGGATACCCCTTTCTATCCTTCTTTGAATAGATTTTAATTATTAAAAAAATGTGTAGAGTATGATAATGGATTAAAAAAATTCTTGATTTCGTAGTAAGAAAAAAAAACATCATAGGTGTTATATTCAATCATTGTGGTTGTGATGGAATTATTCAAAATTACACGAAATAGATATTGCCTGGTTAAGCGACAAATAAGAGACCTCTGTCACATACAGTTGAAGATGATGAAGTTATGAATGATATCCTATAAGACATTATTCTTGATATTGGAGTTGATGCTTTCAAAAATATATCATTGTTAGATACTTTGAGAAGAGACATGGAAGATTCGTTGAATTCGGGATGTAGAAAATTTACAAGATTGTCAGTTGTGTTAAGACTATTCAATCTTAAGGCAAGAGGTGGGTGAATGGATAAAAGTTTCACTGAATTGCTTGAATTGTTGAAAGAAATGTTTCCCGTAGGTAACACGCTGCCAAACCGTACTTATGAGGCCAAGAAGATATTGTGTCTACTGGAATTGGGCTATGTCAAAATACATGCATGTCATAATGATTTCATATTATATATGAAAGATTTTGAAAACTTGAAGGAGTCCCCGAGGTGCGGGGAGTCACGCTACAAGAAGAAGGGCAATGGTGTTGATGACGTTGATGGTGTAACTAGCGAGTGTGTTTCTGCCAATGTGATGTGGTACCTACCGATAATTCCAAGGTTCAAGAGATTGTCTGATAATGCTAGTGAAGCAAAGAATACTAAATGGCATGCAAATGAAAGAGTGTGTGATGAAATTTTTTGCCTTATAGCTGATTCATTGCAATGGAAGAAATTTGATTCTTTGTATCCAGATTTTGCCCTTGAACCGAGGAACCTTAGGGTTGGACTTGCCACCCACAGAATGAATCCTTTTGGTAATTTGAGTAATAACCTTACGTCTTGGCCTGTTCTTCGCATAACTTACAACCTATCTTCATGGATGTGCATGAAGCGCAATTATATGATGCTACCGATGATGATTTCGGGTCCAAAACAACCATGCAACGACATTGATGTTTATTTAATGCCATTTATTAAAGATTTGAAACTTTTGTGGGAGGAAGGTGTTGATGTTGATGATGCGTATATATGTTATAACTTTAAGTTGTGTGCCATGTTGTGTTGCACAATAAATGACTTTCTTGCATACGATAATTTTTTTGGATACAACGTCAATGGACATAGAGTGTGTCTTATATGTGAAGTTGATACATGTCACCACTAATTACAAAAAGGAAAAAAGATAATTTATCTCGGGCATCAAAATTTTCTAAGACCTAATCATCCATAACGTAGTTTGCAAAAGGCTTTTAATGGAGAGCAGAAGTTTGATATCGCTCAAAAGCCCTTAATTGGTAAGGAAGTTTATAGAAAACAACAACACATTAAGGTTGTGTTTGGAAAGAAACAAAAAAATTCCGTGGAGAAAAATATTTGGAAAAAGAGGCCGTATTCTTAGATCTTCCATATTGGTCTAGTCTTGATGTAAGATATTGTCTTGATGTGATGCATGTGGAGAAAAATGTATGTGATAGTCTGATTAGAACACTTCACAACATTAAAGGCAAGACAAAAGATACTAATAAATCTTGCGAAGATATGGCTATAATGGGTATACAATAAAAGTTAGCTCAAAAAGAAGTAGGAAGTAGAATCTATTTGCACCCAACATGTCACACTCTTTCTAAAAAAGAGAAAAAATGTTTTTACAATTGTTTGCAGGGTATCAAAGTTCCCTAATGGTACTGATCAAATGTGAAAAAACGTGTGTCAGAGAACGATCACAAATTAGTTGGCTTGAAATCTCACGGCTCTCATATCTTGTTGCAACAACTTCTACCATTGGCTATCCGTGACATTTTACCAAGAAATGTAAGGGTGACTATAACCCGATTGTGCTTATTCTTCAATGTTGTATGTAGTAAAGTTATTGATCTTGGAAATTTAAATGACTTAGAACACGAAGTTGCAACTATCTTGTGCCAATTAGAGATGTTTTAACCTCCATCATTCGTTGACATTATAGTTCAATTAGTTGCTCATCTAGTAAGGGAGATTAGAATTTGTGGTCTAGTTTATTTACTGTGGATGCATCCGGTAGAGCGTTACATGAAGATTTTTAAAGGGTATATAAAGAATATTCACCGTCCGGAAGCTTCGATCGTAGAAAGGTACATCACAGAAGAAGTTATTGAGTTTTGTACAAACTATTTATCAGAAACTTCCTTTATAGGAATTCATGTGTCTCATCATGATGGATTTTATCATGGTAGAGAAATTCAAGGTTTAAATGTTAAGGCATTTTCCCGAGATGTAGTTCTTCAAATAGATTTTCATATATTGAATAACCTTAGTGAAGTTCAACCTTACTTGACCACTCACAAAAGTATTTTAAAGCAAAATTTCCCCCATATGAATGAAAAAAGGTTGTTGACAAAGCATAACAAAACTTTCATAAATTGGTTTAATCAAAGTATTTCTAAAGAGAGTAGTGCATCAGATCTTTGCAAATGGTTGTTGTAATGCCCAGATTTATTTAATTAAATTTTAGTAAATAAATTGTGTGATTTTATGTGTTGGTTGATGATTTGATGTGATAGAGGAACTCTTGGGTGTATGGTGGTAGACTTAGAGATTAGACTTTAAAGTGTTGAGGGTGTGTGAGGAAAAAGGTAGATATATGGGGGTGGTGGGAGAAGTAGCAGTTGTTACTATTATATAATTAGGATGATTTATATAAATAATAGGCTTAAATGCACTTTTGGTCCCCCTAGTTTAGATTTTTTACACTTTCGGTCCCCCTATTACAAAACCTGTGATTTTGGTCCCTCTATTTTAGATTCTTTGCAATTTTGTGGTCCCCCTCCAATTTTGCTCCAAAAACCGTACATGAACAGTGCACTGTTCATGTACGGACATACACTGTTCATGTACGGACATGCACTGTTCATGTACGGACATGCACTGTTCATGTACTGTTTTGGCGCAAAATTGGAGGGGGACCACAAAATTGCAAAGAATCTAAACTAGAGGGACCAAAATCGCAGGTTTTGTAATAGGGGGACCGAAAGTGTAAAAAATCTAAACTAGGGGGACCAAAAGTGCATTTAAGCCTAAATAATAATAATAGTTCATATTTAAATAATTATTTTAACTATTATGGTTATAGTGATATATTAAAATAAATATTTGATTTAGACTTATTAAAATAAATATTTAGTGAGAATAACATGTATTTTATTTAATTGGAATAAGATTTTAATTAGAAATAATAATAGAATAAAATAAGAAAAAAAGGAATAGGAAGAGATCTGTCGGAATGTGGGATTGAGGAAAAAGGAAGATAAAGAGAATAGAGAGATAGGGCATAGAAGAAGAACCTCCATTAGATAAGTTTGGAATCCATCATCTAAGGTAAGGGTGGGACATCCACTTGTATAAGGGATTGTATGATAACTTGTGGGTGGGTGGGTAATTTAGTCTCTTTGTGATTGCATTTTTCTTTTCTATGTTATGAACCATTCGATATGTGTGAAGATGTTATTATGATGTATAGTTGGATGATTTGTGGGATGGGTGGATGATTGTGATGTTGTTGTTGTTGGGAATCAGTGCGTGAAACTTGGGTAAATGATTTTTCTTGAATATGGGAGTTTTGGGGATGTTTCGGGACTAATTTTTGTAAAACATAATTGCAGACAATGGATAAATTAATGATTCCTAAAGACAATGTTACAAACTACGATATACGAGACGAAACATACTTGTAAGCGATGACGAAACCTTCGATAAATATCAATGGAAGCTGGAAACCCTTGGAGAAGACAATGGAGCACTGAGGTTTAGGCCTAGGTTTCAAGGGGGGCAAATGGTTTGTTAAACAATGTTGGGGATTAAATAAAAAAATAAAATTTTATTTTAAATTAATATAAACCAATATCCAAACCAAGTAATTCCATCTGGATTTTAAATTAAATGGAAACCAAAAATAATAAAAAAATAATGCCAAGTGAAATTTAAATTAAATAGAAAACAAAAAAAAGCCATATTGTACGTGACAGCTCAGCCTCAAAGTTAACCAAATGGGAGGAGGGGGTAAAAAGAGGGAATAATCACATTACAAGGACGAAATCTGTGTTTTTTTATTGGGTTGTTTTCTGGATTCGCCCCATATGACAAGGGGAAAAATGGATATTAATCCTAATATCTATTCAACGGAGATTCCTTTAGGGTGGGGTTAACGAAGTTAAGAAGGTTTTTTGGAAAAGTTGGGATGATATTTGTAAGCCTAAGAAGGATGGGGGATTCAGTGTGAAGCATGCCAAAAGGCTTAATATAGTGCTGCTGAGTAAATGGCTTTGGCAGATTTTGGTTGAGAAAGAAAATTTGTGGTCTGATCTCTTAAAGGCCTGGTATGACAATTTAAGCTACAACAATCTTTCAACTTCAAATGTCGAGAAGGCAGATTTTCATAAACAATGGTTGTGGTGGAGAGACATTAGTGGCATTAGAACAGTTTTCAATTCGGATCTAAACTGGTTTAATGAGTCTATTTGTGGGAAAATCAGTGACGACAACTTAATTGATTTCTGGCAGCATAGTTGGATCGGGTTTAAGCCTCTTGCTGCTATTTTTCTAGAGTTGTTTTGGATTTTAGTTGCAGGCCCTGTCAAGGTCAATTCAATGGGTGATTGGATAGGTGAAAAATGGTTGTGGAACTTATCGTGCAGTAGTGTCAATCTCACTATACAAGCAGTGCAACAACTCTTGGAGTTGCAACCGTTTTTGGAGAATGTTCATCCTAAGTTCTTGGCGGAGGATGGGTTTGCTTGGAAATGGATTCCAACGGTTTCTTTATGGCTAATAGTTAGAAGCGGATAACTTCGTTCAATGAGATGGGTTCAATTACAGAGGCTTTGGTCATAAAAGGCTTGGCGGATATTTGGAGATTAAAGGCGTCGAGTAAAATTCAGTTTTTTGGTTGGATATGCTTGTTGAATAGGGTACCTACTAAGCTGAATTTATTGAGAAGAGGCATCAATTTGGGTAATTATATTTGTCCCTTTTACTATAATACTGACAAAACTCTCGTTCATCTTTTCTATGCATGTGAGGTGGCTCAATTGATTTGGGAGCATTTGTGTTGTTGGCTTGGCATCGACTTGTGTGGGGAGCAGATTTCATTAGTATCTTTGTTTTTGTACTTGAAGAACTTATGTACAACCAAATTCAGGGTTGAGTTTCACTATTGTCTTTTGCTAGCGGTTTGTTGGACATTGTGGACACCTAGGAATCCTATCCTCTTTGATGAAGGAAGATTGGAAAAGATGGATATCTTAGGGATCATTAAAATCTTGTTTAGGGAGTCGTTTTTAGCTAAGTATTGTGGGCTGGTCGATGTGAATTTGTCGGTGTGGCAAACCAACCCTTCTCTCTTTTTAGTCGGGTAATGGATTTTTTTTCTTAAGTTGTGTTGTGAAGGTTGAGTACCCCTTGTGTATATAAATTGCTTTTTCTTATAAAAAAATGAAAACTAGTAGGAAAACATATATTTGTAAACTCAATACACATAGGTGCCACGGGGAGTGGCGCCTCCTCTTGGGCTAATAGTGCACGCGTCATTCTTAGTGGCGCATTGGTAGTGCGTGCGCTAGGGGCACTATGGTGCCTATGTGTATTTTTAGCGTATGTGCCACTACCAGAGGCGCCTCCTCTTTACTGTAAATTTTTTGTTTGTTTGAAACATGGGTGTCGCGGTGAGAATCGAATATCAAGCTATTAATTAACTTGAATCAAATCTTTGAAATTCACCATCAAGCTTTGATTTATCTAAAGGAAAGGGTAAAGATCGAAGAAAACCCTAATTGCAATGTAAAAACAATGCTAGGAGATCTAAGGTTCAGGGGTTAGTTATACCTAGGGAAGGTGCTAGCATCCTAAGTATCTGTAGTACTCTACAGGAACCTCTTGTTTTATTGTGTTATTTTGTTATTTGTTTGCTAAAGGGTGAAAAAGTAAAAGAAGACCTAGGGTGTTATTTCTAAGTATGCCCGCCAAGACGTCGCATCTCGTGCCTACGTATCCTAACGGGAATGGAATCAGAGCATTCGTTGTTCCCCTCAATAAGGGTGAGGAACTCTTGACTGTGGTCAAGGTTCCAAAGGGAAGAGATATGTGTATATGGCAGAACACCTACATAGAGTTAAGAAACCCTAAACCTAAGGCTAGGTTAAAAGGGAGGTAAATGTCCATGGTAAAACACTTACATAGAGTGCGACTACTCTAATCCTAAGGCTAGGATAAAGGGTAAGACTCTAACAAGCACTACTACGTAAAACTCATTTAACAAAGGTTGGGAAAGATGTATCATCACGCAGACGCAGGCGTTGTTATGTAGAGTGTTGTTGTAAAATGATACTTACTACGACGGCCCATTAACCGCTGTAATAATCTGGAAACAATGCTCCCTATCACAACAATTTTTTAAACGAACCGTTGTCATAAATATAATGGACCTTGGTTCGATTCCCATCAGGGTTGTTTTGATATTTTTTTTTTTCTAGACAACGCGCATTATGTTATAATGATTATGATGTATAACTGTTGTTATATATTCTGCTGGATTAACAAATATAATTATGCTTTCTATATAATCCCATTTTTTAACCTATTTATTGTTAATCATTGTCATACCCCAAATTTTGACCACTAAGATCTCCCATCATTGTGAAAATCATCATCACAATATGGATGTACCTCCATGCCTCATCAATCTCCTCAAAGAATTGTTGAGCATTCACTACAATCAAGAATCAGGATTTCAGGCCCTCTCAGAGCACTTAGACAAAGGATCAATCAAGAAATGACATAATCTTCAACTTGTCTAAACCTCTCAAACACCCATAAAGGATCAAGAGGACTCCCACATCAAGAATCAAGCACAATCCAGGCAAAAGTTAGGGATTCATGGCAAGTAACTACATTCAACAAAGGGGGGAATCCCTCAGCAGCAGTTACACCATCCAGAAAACTCGAGTCAAGGTCATCTTCGACAGAAGCTCAGGAAGCCCAGAATTCAAAGTTGGCAGAAGGATAGTGGTCGTTATGTTTCAATGTAGCCCCTTTTCCCTTAAATTACCATTTTCTAATTTCGTAAATACTCTATGGAATCACGCGTTTGGGCTGATTTCCATCCTATCAACAAAATTTGAGCCTTAGTACTTTTGTTTGCAATTCTTATTTGTTTTAGATTTACAGAACGACATTTTAACATGATTAACGATTCTTGAAATAAAATAAAAATGAATTTACTTGTCAAACTTTTTCTGCTTTTAAAATAAAGATGGAAATTTCTTTTGACTATTGAACACCGAAAGAACATCTATTTCTTCTCCAGAAGTAATAGAACCTCAAAGTGCATAATCAAATTACTCCTTCTAAGCCAGTACGCCTGAACAAAGGATCAACTGTGTCAGAGACCATGTTTCATCTGACATCCCCGACAGAGTTCTTGTCTCCTAAGCCCGACCAACGTTGTTCCCCACGGGAACTTTTTCTCCTAAGCAAGGCAGAACTGCTATTTTGAAACCGGAGATACCTCTTCGTCCCTTACAGTGGCCGAGTATTCAGTGTGTTCATTTATTAGTCTGTATGTCACGTCAGTTTTGTCAGCATAAACATACATGCATCATGCATTATTGATTTACATTCATATTCATATTGCATCACTATCACTCTAGTCGGTCTTGTTCCCTAGTGATAAAAGTCCTCTCAATCGAGTTGTCAGTTCTTTCCTCATCAGGGAAAGTGACGTCTGAACAATCGCTCCTCCAGTTTACTGCTGGATTGAATTTGGTTCCTTGACCACTTTGATAACTTGAACCTCTGAAAGGCAAGAAGACCTTCGACGAATATCACTCTTCGCCATTGAAGATGATATCTTCGCTTTCCTGGATTAAGGAAAATCCCCATAGAAAGCCCCTCCACGTTGGATTACATCACATGGCATTTCTCCGATAAGATCTCGAGGAAAAGTATGATGTAAAATCCCCAAGCAGGAAGCAGTCTCCCAAGAGACTCATTTTCCCTAGTAGAGTCGACAAATGGCATCTCCAATAGAGAAGTTTGAACACCTATACAGCTCAGACGGATGGGTTCCCTAGCAAGTCTGACGTCAAAACTTTTTCCCATCAAATGGCATCTCCCCAGGAAAATTCGGCGAGAAGTTTGAGGAAAACCGCTACAAATAGTGTCCCTTGTCAAGAAAGTTTATTGACAAAAGAAACTGAGACCAGTTCCTTGGTAGGGAACCAGGATCGAGGGGAAGTTAATTTCAGAAACTGAGACCAGTTCCTTGGTAGGAAACCAGGATCGAGGGGAAGTTTATTTCAGAAATTGAGACCAGTTCCTTGGTAGGAAACCAGGATCGAGGGGAAGTTTATATCAGAAACTAAGACCAGTTCCATGGCTGAAAACCAGGATCGAGGGGAAGTTTTTACCTTTTCTAAGTATCATTGCTTAGAAAAAGAAGATGGATGAGCCAACTACCATTCATAACCACCGTCAAAATTTTGTGTCTTCTGATATTTAATCCTCTTGCACCCCGAATGCCCGAATACCTTCGCCATTCACACCTTCGGGTCCAAGAAGATTAAATAGGGGCATCTGTCATACCCCAAATTTTGACCACTAAGATCTCCCATCATTGTGAAAATCATCATCACAAAATGGATGTACCTCCATGCCTCATCAATCTCCTCAAAGAATTGTTGAGCATTCACTACAATCAAGAATCAGGGTTTCAAGCCCTCTCAGAGCACTTAGAAAAAGGATCAATCAAGAAATGACATGATCTTAAACTTGTCTAAACCTCTCAAACATCCATAAAGGATCAAGAGGATTCCCACATCAAGAATCAAGCACAAGGTTTCAGCATTCCAAGTGGATCAAGCCTCAAGATCGACAGTGTCACCAAATTAGGGTTTTGGTTAACCAAGGCCTCCAGATGGAAATTTTCATTTGGGCATGAGCCAATGCTTCAAAATATAACTCAAGATACTCCAAGGGGCCTCATGGACCCAATCACCAAATCAATTTAGCCTCAGGGGATGCATTCACTTAAAATCAGGAATTAGGGTTTCTTGACCTAATTCACCCCTAAGTTGACTTTTGGGACCAAACATGAGCCAAGACCTCAAGACATGATTCGAGGGTCTCCAATATACTACAGTGATCCATTTGCAACAATGGATTGATCCAAGAAGCTTGATCCACAAGTTTCAATTTCATCAAGACCACAATTAGGGTTTCGAGGGAAAAGTCAACTGTACCTTTGACTTTTGACCAGGACATGCTCCCAAACCTTGGAATTTTCCAAAATTATGGTTCCTTGACCATAAAACAATGATAATGTGTGATTTGAATCATCATTCATCAAGAAAAATCAAAGAAAGTGGGATAACTTGTAAAAGGGGTAACCATAAAAACTTAGAATTTTTCTAAGTTATGGAACAAAGTGGCTAGGGTACCAACTTCCAAGGATCATAACTTGATATCCAAGAAACCATTTTGAATGGTTCAATGATGGATTTGTAGATCTCATGGCATACTTTAAAAGTGTCAACTACAGCTCATCCAATTCCTCATAGATTTTAAGTTATGGAGTGATCAAAATGGCTGAAAACCCAAAAGTGACATTTTTCCAACACTTGGTGAAATTTTCACTAAGTCAGAATCTGCCTTATTTTTTCCCAAATGTAGAGGCTGTTTTCAATGTAATTCAAGTTGGATCAAAACAAAAGTTGGACATCATGTTGAAATAGGATATATCATCTTTCCAAAATGTCCAAGAACTCCATCAAATTCCATCTGAGCTAGGAGTTATGGTGGCTGCAATGTGCCTTGATGCAAACTGCTTAGCAAGGCAGATTTGTGCATAAAGGCTAGATTTAAACAATTTGTGCAAATGACAAACAATTTTATCCATCTGCACACCTCAGGGGGAGACTAAGGAGGAACAAACACTAATCCATAAGTCTCCCAAGTCTTTGGAACTACAAGTAGCATGCCAAACCTAAAAAGCCTAAAGGAGGCCAAGACTCCAATTTTGTTTTGGAACATTTAATGGATGCTTAGAGGTGTCATGTATCAGAGCAAAGATGAACACTTTAGTCAAGCCTTATCCTTAAATCAAAGAACCATAGGCCTGTGCTCTAATCTCAAGTCAATGGCTAGAGGAGACTTGAGATTCCAAAGTGATCCAATTGGCCACAGACCTGTACTAGTTGCCATACCCTATTCTTTGCAAAACAAACTTGCTCTACTATAAATAGAGCTCATTTGTGATCAGTTTGAGTACACCAAAGCACCCAAACTGAAGCTTTCCTCAAAATCACACTCTCACTTCCAATTTTGCCTTCTAAAGCAAGTCACTATCGGGTTTTGAGTTTGGGAACAATTCCAACCAAACCAATCACACACACACCTCATAAACATCATATAGAAGTGATCCAAACACTTAAACAACATTTGGAACACCAATTTCACAAAATCACCATCCAATTGCTCAAGTTTTCAACCAAGTTGCAGTTGAGGTTCCATAATCTGTTCCATTCCATTTCAAATCACTCCAAGCATTCAAACACATTCCATATGGTGTAGGGAAGTTGTTCAGATCATCACAACTCATCTGTAACACCTCCAGCTCAAAAATCAAATTGCTCTTGCTGCCACGACCTCCAAGTAAGCCTAAACTTGGTCATCTCATGAATCATGCATATTTCCTCGCACAATAATTTTGCCATATGTTCATAATCATGTATGGAGGGTTTCCCCTCAATTAATTGCTTTGTATGAATCGTGTATCAAATTTTTCAGCCTTCATGCAGAATTTAGGGTTCTTGAGGTTTTGTCTTGATTTCTTATTCCATGCTTAAAATATATGAAATTAAAGATCATAGACATGATCGTGAGGTGAAAACGAGTAGATTGATATGTGGATTGTATGATTTCATCAAGTATTCAGTGAGATTGATGAGAAAACGCAAATCAGGCCAAAACCAAAACCCGCGCGTGTTCTTGGTGTGTTCTTGGCGCCTTTTTCAAATATTTGAATATTTGAATTTTGTGATTTTATTTAATTGATTGAAAAATTAATTTCTCTTTGATTTTTAATGATTTTGAGTTGATTCTTTTTTTAATAATTCACAAAAATGTTAAAATATTTTATTTTACAAAAATTTCCCAAAAATAATATTTATTTCATATACTTTATATTTATGCAAAAGAATTAATTTTTATTTGTTTTTAACATTAAAAATATTTTTTCCTTCTTGATTTTCCAAACTTAAATGGTTTCCAATCATTTTGTGGATAAAAGCATGATTTTTAAAACATTAATCCAAGATCACAACTTGTTTTTCACACATGTTGGATGATTTTGATCATTTTAATTGAATTTTTATTCAATTAAAATACATTTTGAAATCAAATTAGGGTTTTGATTGATTCCACCCTCATTAATCTTTTTCAAACACTTTTTGGGCCTCTTGATAGAGTGTAAGTCCCACCTCTTTGTAAATAAACAATTTTGGGTTTCACACATTATATAAGTCCCTCTGTATATTTTCAAAAGCTCGGCGCGATCGTCGCCTTTTTAACAAAAACATTTGGGTCTCTCCTTGAATTATAAGCCCCACTTTGTTTCTTAAAATCTCTTTGGGCCTTTAATAGAGTGTAAGACCCAATCCCGTTTTAACCAAAACCATTTTTGGGCCTCAGACATTGTATAAGTCCCTCTGCGTTAAAAAAGAATCTCGGCGCGATCGCCATTTCAAACGAAAAACCATTTGGGCCTACCCTCGTGTTGTAAGTCCTATTTCTTTTCCTTAAAATAAACCTTGGGCCTCTCCTTGAGTTGTAAGACCCAACCCTTTTGTAAATAAACTCTTTTGGGCCTCAGTCATTGTATAAGTCCCGAGACGGTATTCAAAACAACTGTGCGCTCGCTGTTAAAACCTTGGGCCTCCCTTTGAGCTGCAAGGCCCAACAATCGTTTCAAAGCAATTTCCCTGTTGATTTAGATTCAAATATATATTTCTATCAAAACTTTCTTTTATTTCTCTGAACAACTAACCATACAGCATGGAAGCTCGCTCACCTGTAAGTTTTAACAGCTTTCATTTATTCGCTTTCATATATATATATATATATATATAACTGTATTGTTGGAAGTGGTGCATGGTTAGTCTTCTTTCGTTCTTTTAAATACATGTCAAATATATATAACTGTATTGTGGGAAGTTGCGCATGGTTAGTCTTTTTTCATATCCTTTTAAGTACTTGTCATATATCAACTGTATATATACTAGTACAGTTATTTAGAGTTTTCCCCGACAACTACGTCTAGAACTAGGTAAAGCCCCGTTGGTCACTCTTAAATACAAACAAAACTAGATCCCCCATAAGATTACTGGATACAGTCTTCCCTCCTCTTGGGGTTAAACAATATCGAATAAAGAGAAAGGCAGTATTCCTCGTGAACCTTTTCTCAGACTGTCACCCCTAGAAATTGTCAAAGGAACTCTACTCCCCAGGGATGATCTTTTCTCAGTGAATGGAATCTCTTGAGTTTCGTCAAACCTCGAACTTTCATGAAATGATCTCTTCTCGGTGAATTGCATTTCTTGAACTTCTCTCGGTTTAGGACCCACAGGCCTCCTAAAAGCATCCCCGCCTCCTCTTGGGCTTTGTACAAGGGCCCTCCAGCTTCTTAGAAGTTCTCATGCCTTCTCTTGGGCTTAATACAAGGACCCTGATGACCTATTTAAGGTATAAGACAGGACTTATTCATCCTTTGCTAGAGCAGTCTTTCCAGTGTCAAACCTCCGACCATTTTAGGGTTGATTCTCATCCCTTAAGTACCCATGCCTCCTCTTGGGCATCGTACAAAAGATAAAACTCTTCCACACCAGTAGACTTGGACTGTCTAATCCCCTTGAGACTCAAAGACATTCTCAAGTTCCTTACAAACATAGGAAGAAACCCCAGTCACTCTGGATCAATCTCCAGCAGATACCCAGTCTCTCTCAAGAGGGTTCCCCAACCAGGATCAGTTTCCCACCAATATCAAACCTCAAGGCATCTGATATCTCAACTCTTCTGTAATCCTCAGCAAGAGTTGATTCCCCATTTGGACCGGCCTCGGGATCTCAATAATCCTCAACAGTAAGATAGCCTCCTCTTAGGCTTTGTATAATGATCCTTCCTCAGCGAAGTCAGCATCCTCTTGGGCTTTGTACAATGATTCTCCCTAGCGGAGCTAAACTTTTCAGACTCTCTTGTTGAGTCAATCACTTTTCAGACTCTCTTGTTGAGTCCATCTCCTTTTAGCCTCAATCTCGGGCTTCGTACGAGACAGCAAATCACTCTCTTGTTGAGTATAAAAGACTCTCTTGTTGAGTCAATCAACTTTCAGACTCTCTTATTGAGTCAACCATTTTTGCCTCAGTCTTGGGCTTTGTACAAGACAGATAAAAATACTCTCTTGTTGAGTCAATCTTTATCCAAAGCTTGGTATAAAGATTCCCCCTAGTAGGAGCTAGCTTCCTCTCAAGTTCTCCAGCTTGTTCAGCTACAATCCTGGGCTTTGTACAGGACAAACAAAAGCACTCTCTTGTTAAGTCAAACCATTTTAGCCTCCATCTTAGGCTTTGTACAAGATATAAATCTCCCTCTCTTGAGCTTGGGACAGACATCTTCCCTAGCCGAGTCATTTCCTCTCAGTCTTCCTCTAGGCTTCGAGGAATGATTTTCCCCAAGAAGAGTCAAACTCATTTCAGCCTCCTCTTAGGCTTTGTATAATGATTTTCCCAGTAAGGCCAGCCTCTGTCTTGGGCTTTGTACAAGACACATAAAAATATCCTCACCAGGGTCAGTTAAATTTCCCATTTTAGCCTCAATCTTGGGCTTTGTACAAGACAGATACAAATTCTCCGCAATGGAGTCGAAAAGCTCGGTATAAGCATTTCCCTAACGGAGTCCATTCTTATTAGCTTTCTTTAAACCTTTATGAATGAAATCCCCTTAAGCATAGTCAAACCCCTTTTAGCCTCAATCTTGGGCTTTGTCAAGACAGATAGAACATTTTCCCCAGAAAAGTCAAGCTTTTAGCCTCCTCTTAGGCTTTGTATAATGATATCCCTAAAGAGTCAGTCTCTTCTTTGCCTCAATCTTGGGCTTTGTACAAGACACCAATATATACACTCTCTTGTTGAGTCGGTCTTATTAAGCCTCCTCTTAGGCTTTGTATAAAGAAATCCTCTAGCCGGGTCAATTAACCTTTTAGCGTCAACCTTGCACTTCGATCATGGCACACAAAAATCAACAATATCTCTTTAGAGATGACAAATTCTCTATAAAAACCTTTTAGCTTCAATCTTGGGCTTTGAACAAGACACCAAAGCATCTTTTTTTCCTCCCTTAGAATAGGAGGAACTACGATCGCTTTGATTTCCCTATTTTTTTTCAACGGGAATACGTAGGCATAAGATTACAAAATCTTAGCGAGCATACTAATCAAAAACTCTAGGTCCAACACCTTCACATCAATCGAAACTTAGGTCTAGTACCTTACCAAAAACATCGGGAACACCCGAACATCAGCAAAAACTCACTCACTCACTCACTCAAACTTCCCAAGAAACTTTCCCAACCCATCAACAGATAAACACTATCAATTATAAAGCGATACCTAAAGCTAACATCCTGTGGATAACCACATATATGATGGGTAATTGACAAATACCCATTGTATAACCTGACCCCGGACCCCCCAATCTCTTTAAAGCGTTTTGTTCAGTTAAACATTTCGCATGCAAGGTTAGTTTTAGATAGCTTCCCTTTCCCTTCCAGCTTCACGGGATAAATAAGAAATCAGAAAGTAGCACCCATTCCTCCTCATTGTGAGGAGAAGAACCAACGATAAGGTGGTCGCGTCACTGACGAAAATCGCTCGCTACAATTATATCACAGCATAAAATATATTCAAGGTTATGTGATGAGTTTACCACATATGTGATAAAGTTTCGTTCAAGTTTATATATTCAAGGTTATGTAATGAGTTTACCACATATGTAAATATTTTTAATAAGAATTGTGTGCCATATCGATGACAACAAAATGCAAGTTTCATATAAAGTAAACTCCAACAAAATGCAAGTTTATAATTAATACATCTAAATTAAAATCTTGAATATTGAAGACAACAGAGACACTTTTAAGTTTTAATTATCAAATCTAAATGCCCTAGCTGACATAAAATTACTCCAACCAAACGGTGTTTCATCATCATCATTTGAATCGACAGTAGTTGTCCCACTTCTCTTTCTTCTTGATCTCATTCTTCTCCTCATAGATCGTATTCCTTGCAAGGCGACGCCTGTTGGGTCTGTACAACTTGTTTGGGCTGGACATCTGGTTAGACCTCTGCAACCTCTACAACTTAGACAACTTCTTAGACATCTACAACTTCTACGACCTGGACAACTTCTTGGACATCTACAGCATCTTTAACCACACACGCAGTTTGTTGGACTTCTTGGACAACTTCTTGAACATCTACAGTTTGTTGGACTTCTTGGATAACTTCTTGAACATCTACAGTTTGTTGGACCTGGATTGCATTGTTGGAACTCATTTTGATTAATTCTCTTCAATGATGCTGCTTGTGTGATGGTAAGAAGAGGAAAAACGTATTTATAATGATTTCTCTGATTCTTCATCTTCTCTTTACATTGAAAATTTAATCGTTTTAGTTGAAAGTCATTATTATTTCTATTATTCAAAAACCATTGCTGATTCTTCATCTTCCTCATTCATTTTTTATTATATTCTTATTTAAGATGGGGCATTGGAAATCAAAACATTAAATAAACTAATATTGGCCCTAATGTTATTTACATTAGAAGGAGTAATGTGTGTTTAAGGAATAATGGGCCCTAAGATGCCACACCATGATGTTCCTATAAAATTTTGTTATGTATAAAACATTACTAAAATAACTTGTCACAACATTAAATAATGATGATATAAAAACATTCATTGATGATGCATGTGCATGGTTACGATGGCAAAATTTAGATTAGAAGTTTTAGAATACAAACATCAAACTGGACCAGATTACGAATAAATTAAGTTTGAAGTAGAAGAAAATAGAACTGACATGCTTATTTCTAGGACTATTATCCAAAGCACGCACGGTCTACTTTGATGTCATTGTTCCATTCAGTCGCTGAATAACTTCCTCAACATTCTTTCTGTTACAGAAACAACTTGAAGGCATTAAAACATAGCGCATTTGGCAAGCCAGGCATAAATAACACACTACTGATTATATTGGAAATTCAACAAGTGTTACCTAACACCAACTTGAACATCAGGCCTGCCAGATTTCTTACAAAACTTTGCAGAACCCTGTTCTATATACCTGTAACTTCCACAAGAGAAATAAAAATTCTATCTATGATAACCAACAAATGTCATATCATAGCCAATGAAATCAGATTACCATGGTATGCATTACGAATTGGTAACTTATACCAAAGGACTGCCCAGCAGGCAATCATAACCTAAAGCATATGAAACATGTACTCTCATACTGACTTGAGCATATACAACATAAACAAAGAAAAAAAGAATGAAGATGTTGAAGAATATCGTACTTTGAAGCTGAGGAATCAAATGAAGGAAGAGGGTGAATATTTGAGCATATACATCATAAACCAACATAAAAGGAATGAAGTTGTTGAATAGTACCGTACTAAGAAAGATGAAGATTTGAGCTCCAAATGAATGGATACGAAGAAAGTAAAGATTACGCCACCGCTGTCGTATCTAGCTCGCTTGTTCGCCTAGGGCGTCTTATCAAGGAAATACATATTAAGTTTTGTTTTTAATTTATCAGTAAACCATTAAATCTCGATTGTGTTACTCAACCATAGTAGAAATGTGAGTCCTCTAACAACGGTTAACTTTCTTCATCGTTGTAAAATTATTTACAATTTATTTTTTAAATAATGGACTTTAGTGACACAAGAGTATAACAACGGTTGTTTAAACTAACCGTTGTAAAATCATTTACATTTTATTTTTTAAATAATTGACTTAAGTAACACAAGAGTATAACAACGGTTGTTTAAACTAACCGTTGTAAAATAATTTACATTTTATTTTTTAAATAAAGGACTTAAGTGACAAACGCTTAATGTACTCTAAAATATGGAAAAAATTAAGTTGTTGAGAATCGAAGCATGTCACACATCATTTATTACTACGGTTTTTATAGACATACGTCATTAAATCACTGTTTATAAATCCAGTTACTCACTGGGCGCGAAAATTTAATATATTACAACGGTGTATATTTCTTCCGTTGTAAATCTTGCGTTGTTGTTTGCACCTTTTGTAGTAGTGAAGGTCTCAAGGGAATGGTAGACAAGGCTATCCTAAATGTGACATGGCAGTCAACAAAAGGGATCCTCCCTTGAAATTGGGGACAAGTTGTTGATACAAGAACATAGGATCAAATCATGAAAACACTAAACATAGAATAAGAACGTATAAAGAGAAATAACATGGCATAAGATACATGCGTTTAATGAACGATGATAAACACATGATAACAAGAAGAGGCATAACCAAGGCAAGGCTCGAAATCAAACTCAAATGGAAAAAACTTAAGTAACATGCTCACAAAATTAAACAGTTAAATCAATAATGAAACAAATTAAATAAAACCTAAATATTGAATTTCAAAAAAAAATTGCAACCTAATTAACAAGCTATTTTTTTAAGCTTTCTCTAATCTAATAATTAAGCTAAAATCAATATTGAAATGACTTAACTAAAAATCCTAAGTAAAAAAATTAAAATTAAGAGTAATAATAATTAAAAAATTTTAAATTAAATTATGAAGGTTGAATAACCAAAGCAAAAAAACTCAGGGGAAGAAAAAACATTGGAGGGTGCAAAAGGTAAATGAGGGCGTCGGTTTTCTTTATGAAAAATATGATCATGGGCTTATGGGACTTAGCCCATTCCTCCTCATAATAATAAGAAAAAGTAAAAAAAAAACAAAATTTTGGGTCGGAGGAACCAGGCCCATCTGAGCCAACAACAACAACATTGCAAGGCAAAAATATCAGCACATAAATCCATTGCCCTCTCCCTCAAATTTCTCATCCTCTCTCTCACGGCTATCTCACTCACACACAACATGAATTTTAATCCATTGAAATCAAACAAAAACTTCCGTCTCATGCTAAAGATTACATATCAAACAACTACAAACCATATAAAAGATAAAAATCAAAAATAGAAAAAAGTACCGGCGGTGAAGGCGGCGCGACGGAGGGAGTGAGACAGAGGGTAATTGCGCTCGCGCTTCGAGTCGCGTCGTGGCGGAGGGAGTGGCATCGACGGTGCTGAGCGGCGGTCTGGTTGCGTTGGTGGTGGCGGTAGCTCTGCAGCTTTTAAGCGACGTGGTTTTGGTCTCTCCTTCTACTGTTTCCGCTTCTGTTTTAATTTTACTGTGTTGTTGATGTTTCGGTGAGAGTGATTTTGTTGTTATGGTGTTAGTTTAGAGTTTACAGGTAGATTGCATGTGGTTTGCAACCTTTGTGTTAGTGAAATTTGTGTGTACGCTTCCCCTTGTCCCCCTTTTTGAATGATGAAGATTGTTCTTTTATAGGCTTGAACCATTAGGGATACATTGATGAGTGGAAAGTTCTTGTTTTGGAAATAAAATGAAAGCTATTGGAAATCTGATGAAAACCTTTCTTTTTCGTCTTGACATGTTTTGTGATTTAAAAAAAAAACGTTCTCCTTTCAATTAGACATGTTTGGATTGTGCGTAAGACCTGTTTTGGAAAGAAATTGAATTGGTATTGCTGGTGTTTATTTGTGTTTTTTTATATATAAAAAAAAAGAAAATATTAATAAAAATAAAATTAATTAATAAAAATAAAAATTTAAATTAAACATCCAATTAAATCTAAATAAATTAAATGATTATTTTACTAAAAATAAATAAAAATGATTAAAAACGAAATAAAAATTCAGGCAGAAAAGTGCTCGAAAAAAATGAACACACGAAAATAATCAGCGTAAAAAAAATATTGGAAAAGTACAACGTTTGGTCAAATTTGGAAATAAATTTAAATCGGTTTGTCTATAAATCCAACAAATTTATTCTGACTGACATTTCGGACAATATGCAAGATGAAGTGCATGTTATGCTATGCAAACGATGCGAAATGCAAAAACAGAATCTTAGGGTCAAAAGTTAGGGTATGGCAGATGCCCCTGTTTAAGTTTCTTCTATCCAGAGATATGGAGATTGAAATCTTCGTCTCGACACGATAAGAGAGACTTAAATATAAACATGCACGTTTTTTGGCCCCAAGATGCCACAAAATGCTTATGATATGATATGAGGTGAAGGCAAGACAGGGATCCAGTGGGGAATGACGCCACAAGGGATAACTGTATACAGAAAACGCTGTAACACATATAAAGAATGGAAGACCTGCCGAGGAACAACTTAGCAAACAAAGCAAGGTTCCATGGGGAAAAGTATCAAAGAGACACAATTGAGGAATACAAGATATTATGGACATCTGCAAAGGTGACAAAGAGTATCCAATAATACTTCGAAAAAAGAGGGACAAAACCTGAATGGAGATACAGACATCCGGGAAAGCATCAGATGTTGTGAGTAACACAAATCAGGAAAACACATCAGAAACATCTAGAGAAGCATTAGGTGTGGTGCGAGACTAAATCTGAGTATGCAACAAAGATTTCCAAGAAAGCATTTAACTTTACATTGGAATACACAGAAACATCCAGAAAGCAGAAGCAACTTACTAGGGAAAGGGTTAAAGTCATCAGAGATTTTGTATGAAATGCATTGAACAAAACTCTAGGAGAGTACAACAACAACCATCAAAGACATTCAGGAGAGCATTGAATGAACTTTGGAATTTGAATAGGCATCCATTAGAGATATTCCTAATAGCATTGATTAATCTCCACTAGGGAATCAACAGTCGTCATCCATGAATGGAACTGTATGGAAAAAAGTCACAACATTCAGAAGATCATTGAATGAGGTGAGGAGAATTCAGAGAAATGCATTAAGGACCTTCAAGCAAACATCAGAGACTTCTAGAAAAGCATTGAATGGACTCCAGAAAACATCATAGATATTCGGGAAAACATCGAATAAATTCCCGAACACATCCAGAAAAGCATTGGATGGAGAATGGAAACAGACTTGAAAATATTCAGCAGTTGTTAACCAAAGTCAGAAAAAATTTGAAGACATCTAGAAGAGCATTAGATGAAGACAAGGATTCTGAAGATACATCCGAATTATTTAGGAAATCATTAAATGTACGAGAAAAGGTTTTGAAGACATATCTGGAAGGACGTCAGATAAGCAACGTCATATCTGGAAGAACATCAAATAAACAAGGTCGTATCTGGAAGAATGTCAGATGGACACAAAGGAGTTCTAGAAAAACATTAGAAGCAAAGTCGTATCTGGAAGAACGTCGGATAGACACAAAAGAGGTTCTGGAAAAACTTCAGAAGCAAAGTCGTATCTGGAAAAACGTCAGATAGACACAAAGGAGTTATGGAAAAACATCAGAACACAAGACACATTTGGAACATTATCAGACCGAAATGAAATTCTGGAAAAGCATCAAAATTATAGAGGTATATATCTGGGAACTAACTGGGGAGTAAAACGAATTCTAGAAGGGTATCAGAATCAAAATGGAAATATCTGGAAAACATCAGATAGGTTCTGGCAGAACATCAGAACAAAATAATCAATCTGGAAAACATCGTAGAGATAAACATATCCCGTAAAACTTTGGATAGATTCTAGAAAAGCATTGGAATAAAAAAGGGTATATCTGGAAAAACATCAGATAAGTTTTGGAAGAACATTAGAACAAAAGACTCAATCTGGAAAAACATCAGATAAGTTCTGGAAGAACATCAGAGCAAAAGACTCAATCTGGTAAAGCATCAGAGAGACATACACATGTAACATCCAAGAATGGCATTGGACGCATAAGACGAACAGACATATCCGAAAAAACAATCAGATAAGAAAGGTCATATCTGGAAGAACGTCAGGTAGACACGATAATATCTGTTTGGTAGGTGCCAAGTAAGTTGGACTTTGACTACA
Source organism: Lathyrus tuberosus (assembly GCA_022829125.1). Lineage (NCBI taxonomy): Eukaryota > Viridiplantae > Streptophyta > Magnoliopsida > Fabales > Fabaceae > Lathyrus > Lathyrus tuberosus. The sequence continues at coordinate 6,260,992 of JALAZF010000082.1, read as the reverse complement.
AGGTAAGACATGGATAACAACACAACCCGTGGAGAATGCAAATGAGGATGAACACTCTTGCTAAGCATATGTACATGAACTATGCAGATGATATATGATTAAATGCAGACATCGATGACACGACTTGACTCTTTTGGGGAGAAGACAAGACTGGAAGACTGATTCCTCAACACAGAGATCACTGCCATTCTGCTTGGGGACTAAAGATACCACTGTACACATCTCTGCCACATTGGTAAATTGTATCAAGTTAATGATCCTTGTAGGAAGGATGGAGAGCTGATTGGGGATTCTTGAAGTAAACTGCCACAGATTAGCTGACAGTTATAGATGAACTAATCATTGCTTCAGCTTGTCCGATGATGGAAACGACTGCCTTACTGTGCGCTTGGAAAGCTTGCCCCAGTCTGAGTCTTGAAAAATCTTCTGTATAAACTAATTCTGAGAAGGACTTGCACTGAACCACAAATCTTAAACCGATTTTTACACAGGATTTGGAAGGAACTTGCCCCTGATAAGATCACCGACTAAGATTCTCAACTGTTTGAAAATTCCCTGAGAGGAAAGCCAGTTTGGAAACAAAAGTATTTGTACAAACATGGGAATTTTAATTCAAATTTCATGCAACTTTTTGAAATCAAAGTCATTTAAGGAATGATGCAAAACAAATGAATCATTAGTCAGAACACGGCGGTTCAAGACATTTAAAGTGAAAGGTGAAGCACAGGTGTGATGCCAAAACAACTTGATTTGCAAGGATCTTTTGGAGTCAGTTTACGTAACCTTGCTATAGTATGCTTTCAAAATAACCTTGCTTCAATTAGGTCTTTTGAGGGTTGTAATGTGGTCTGGTTCGCGTTTTAAGAAAGAAAGGATAAAGGCTCAAAGTTTATTTGTACCCACCCAATCTTCGTGATGACCTTTAGCCCTATGCTCAATGAACTTAGACTATGCACTCAGGTTCCTAAGAGGTTCGAAATTGCATTGATGATGGTTCAGAAGTCGAGGGACTTTGAAATAGTAGTCACTGCTTCTTTACAACATTTGGTTGTTGTTGTCATTGAGGATTTTCAGGGTAAGGATTTAAAGGTCTTCTCTTTTATTTTCCCTAACTTTTTCCTGAACTATTTTTTTTAAGCTTAAAGTTAACGGGATACCCCGGTTTTGCCTAAGTCTCCTTCATAGGTTTTGACTTAGCGGGCTTTTTCTTTTTTTATTTTTATTTTTTTAAAGAAAGTGACTGCTTGGCTTAATAATTACGACGAACCATCATTGGCTTTCGACTGGAAGGACATCTTCGACACCCGCTTGTTGTGTGCGAAGGAAAATTTGTCAATGCAACCTCTATATGAAATTCGTCTTGCGCGAACGCACAACCCAGTTAACTGAGAACTACCCACCACTACGCCAAATAAGCTACTTAATAGTGCTTTTTTATTTTATTTTTGATAGCGCTTAAAAGCGCTATTAACCGCGCTGCTATTGTAAATGTTTTTTTGTTTAATAGCACTTTTAAAGCGCTATTAAAGTACCAGTTTTTAATAGCGTTGTTTCTTAAGCGCTACCGAAGTTGGCATTTTGCGCATTTTTTTATAGCACTTTCAAGATAAGCACTATTATATAGCACATGTTTGATAGCACTTTCAAAATAAGCGCTATTATATGGCACATGTTTGATAGCACTTTCAAACAAAGCGCTAATATATGACCCATGTTTGATAGCACTTTCAACGAAAGCGCTAACATATGGCACATGTTTGATAGCACTCTCTCTTAAAAGTGATATTATAGGACGTTTTATTAATAGCACTCTCTACAAAACGCTATTATAGTACACCTTTTTTTTTTTACACAAAATCATTCTTTTGATTTTCAAATATCAAAAAGATACATTCAATTCAATACCAAATAACGCTTTAAGTTACTCATTGCATACATATTATAATCCATCAATATCAAATAACATTTTAAACCAAATCCATATTGTTAAAAACAATTAATATTTAAAAAGTTATTTCAAAGTATGTAGAAACATTGAATAAATTATAAACTAAAATTCAAACAGAATTGTTCATCGTTTATGACATTAATATTGAGTACAAAACACATGACTTTTCACATAACCATATCTTGACTCTATGCACTCTTTCTTCATGTGTTGCCTCTCCAAGACTTTGTAGACTTCACAAAATTAATGCACGAACAAATGGAAAATTCATTACATCACACAAGTCAAAAATCAATTCAAGTTTAAGAAGTAAAAAAACTTAAGTTATACAACCTCTCTCACTTACCCATCATATGCTAGCACAACTTCAAACATGTAAAATTTTTAGCTTCTTTAAATCTAGATACTGAGAAAGTTCTTCAAATGATACTTCTTCAGAAAGATCCTGCAATAACAAGAATGTCAAGCATGCTTCCAATATTGTGTTGATACATAAACCGACGAGGGCAAAAAGATGAGTAAACCAAATATTTGTTTTATAGGGCAGGAAGATAATGGATACACTCACTTGCTTGTTTGCTAAAATCAAAAGAGGGGCTCCTTTAAGATCTCGGTGCTGTTTGGTTTTGAGTAATAGTGATATGCTGAAAGAAGGAAGGATGTCAACTCATTTCCAACATCATCCCTTAGTATTCTGACAGCAGTGTTAAGTTCTACATTTGACATGTTACATGTATACACTAAATGGAAGGTAAAGTAGAAATTTTCTTTTTCCTGATGTGATATTCATGTCTTCAGCATCAACAAAGCCACTATGAGGCATCTACAGAAAAGGGAGAGTTTTGACTAAAAAATCAGTAGGAAATTTTGATGGGTCGGTTTAAAAAAAACAGTACCAATTAAAAAATATAGGTCACAAATACATGTATATTTACTAATATGTTATAACTAAATAAAATATGAACATTTTCTATAAAAGATCTCAATTGAAATTAAACTCTATATATATGAGCAGATTGAGCAGTATGTTTCATTGCAAAATTGTTAAATACAATAAGACAGGAAGGTAGCACGTAGATTGATGGTTGGAAAGTGATAGAAATGGCTAGAAAAGTAATCTAAAATAATCATTATATTGAAGTACAGAGTACTAGGGAACTTGGAAGAAGAATAGTGATGGGATATGTCAGGAAGTATGGTATGGATCTATACCATGTTGAAGTTAAAGGGTTTCAGATAAAGAGAGAGCTAATGAATAAAACAACTGCAAACAAAAATTCTATAAAACATGCTTGGTTGAAGTAATCGCCATGGACACAGCTCACAACCATATTATATACATTTTTTAAAACTGCAATTTAGTCTAACTGAGCTTCTATCATCGCCATAGCAACGTAAATAATTAATATGAAAAACAAAAACATATTCGGAGTAAATACTTAACTTAGGAAAGGCTCATAAGTATCATCATCCGCAAGGGTATTGTCATGAAACAGTCTTGCTCTTTTCGGGTTCGCTGCCAAAGATGAGATAATTTAAAGATATATCTAGCTATGCCACTGATAACAAACAATGAGATAAAAAGAGAATGCCATTATTCAATAAATTACCTGTCAGCATTTCATCTATCAGAGCCAAAACATCCTCAACTGTATCCTCTTTGAAAATATCGCACAAAACATGAACAAACACGCGAACATAAGCAGGGCCATCCTGACACACAAGGAAATTGAATTTTTAACACCAGAAAATAATCAAACTCTAAATCGTAATCAAATCTACTTCAAATCAAAATCGAAACGAAATAAACAAAACAAAATAATTACATCATCGAGTAACTGTGCTCTCTGACTTTCTTATCGGTGATCGTAGCGCCTTAAGAGCTGAAGGCTAGTACCAGAGATGAGCTTGGTGGACATGTAGGTCTCCCATGGAATGTCCCTACTCAGAACCTTCAAGAAAACAATAACACAACATCAATGGAAGATCGAAAGCATTGCAATCCACAACAACTAAAAAACAGTAAAAATCATTTAGAATCGAGCGCAATCGGGAATTTGCAATCAGATCGAAGAATTTAAGAACAAATGGAAAGGAATCAGATCGGAAAGAACCTGATCGGTGATTAATTCAGCCTGGTCCATGATAGTGAAGAACCCTAGAATTCGAAGAGTTCGCCAGAAAAACTGTTACGAATTGGTACTTTTTTTTAAACCGACCCATAAAAAAAACACGTATCCAATAACAAAAATACAAAGTAAAATCATCTGTGTTTATGCATCCAACTTGCTAAGTTTTTGAGATAGTTGGTTCATGCTAGATACCTTAAACATTGAGTGCAATACCTAATCCACCTCGGTGTTCCAAAATATCTTCCCTTATAATATTGTAATCAATTTTACTAGTGATTCCTCTACTATAGTTGAGGCTAAATTTCATCTATATTAATAATTAATATCACAATTTATAAGGTTGCTTGTGAAATTATCACAAATTATGAAGTATAGATTTGAAAAGTAGAGAGAAGGTATGTACACCTCAAATTTGTAAAGAACCTTCAACACTCACTTGTGAACCTCCACACCTGCTAGTACTTTGAATCGTTATCTAGTAAATTGTCTAATCAGCTCCTGTAGATACAATGTTGAACTTAGGATCAAAGACATCGATACCGTGCACAAAACGGTAGAGTCCTAAAAGAGTGAAGGCATAGTGACTCTCATACTGTCCAACAATATCTTTGTTGCACAAGAAAACACAACAAAAATTACTAACTAGAAACAAAAGATTTACAGAAAATAATGCAACATAAGAGTGCAGTGCCAAATCTCTGTACAAAATGTCTCCTAAAATTTCCATTTCAGTGTTACAATTCAGGAACAATGGCAGCACACTTTTCTTACAGAATTTAAGAGAGACAACTCAGTTGAGTATGTTCAGTTATAATGTGTCACGAGTTACAACTGTCATATTACATGAGCAACATCCATTCTCTACTGGAATTTATGGCAATTAATACCAACACCATTTATTGTTTGTAAAACTATACCGACCTCCTGTTCTTACACTGTGATGCCACACCATGTCATGTTTAATACTCAAACATACACATATACACATACAATGTACAAAATCAACATTCATACCATACATGTCGCACTTACAATATACCAAACCAACCCTCCAAATTCATGGAAAATAACACAAGCCATCAACAAACCAAACTTGGCATACTCATTTCATCATCCTCAAATCAACTTATGCATCCAAACAACCACCATCATAAATGGACGCAAATCATAATTAAAAATGTCAACTAACCTCTAACAATCCTAACAAAATCCTAACAGTTAGAAAGAATTTAGCATTAGCATAACAATTTCAAACTAACAGTTTCGGTCTAAACATAACAATCAACATAATCAACTATCGCAGTCCAAACTTTTAACATCAACAGATTTTCTAACTTTTATTAATTAACAAACACACTAATTCAAAAAACATAACAATTCCAATCAACACAATTCCAAATTCCATAACAGTTAGCTCACTAAAACTAACCTAAACTAGCATGTTAACAGTTCAAACTCCAATAACAGTCCAACTAATTTCCAGCTAAACAATAATCATTAACTGACGATACAAACAAATTAACTCCATTAACAAAACTTCCAACATAACTAATCTAACATTTTTTTCTAGATAATAATTTGAATTAACTAACTCTTTAACTGATATTAACTACCACAACTAATTAATTCCACTAACTAACAGTTCAGATTCTAACTAGTTTTCCTAACAGTATACATACTAACCACCAACCAATTTCCATTCTAATGCAGATACATTTACACACAATGATATTCAATCATGTACTACAAAAACAGCAGCAACAACATGCCCTATTGCAAGAAAAAATCTGTAACAAAAAGTCCAATGGCCTTAAGCACCATTCATAGTAATTGCACTTTGGTTTTTTTTGAGGAAATAGATCCAACCACCACTAAGTTTAGGAAAGTTACAGTACCTTAGATAGAAGAAGACCAAGGCAGTTCTAAGAGAGATGACTCGAAAAATTCTTGTTCAAATAAATTTGCTCCAACCTAAAACAAAACAAATGAAGAATTGAAACCTTGGTTAATAAGATAGATGTCTCAGATGTGACCAAACACAATGTGAATGTGAATGCATATACGTGAACTCAAAACTGATATAAATGAATCATTCTATGTTTTGTTATATATCAGTGCACCAAACTATCAGTGTTGTTACATATCAGTGCACTGATACATATATCATTCTAACAACAACACATCAATCTCAAAATTGTTATTACCTTGCCCAGCAAATCATTAAAACAGAAACAAAGGGGAGCATTCAACTTGAACAAGCCAAAAAAATCCATTAAATAATAACAATTATGAACCTCCAATGCTATCCACCCTATCAATGACATCCAAGGCCTTTGTTCGGTCAATATCAAAGTCGATGAAAGGAACAGAAGGTAGCCGCCTTCTTGTGCAGAATATATTGTTTTTGCTTTCACTGATTGGGGAATGATTACTACTCTTCCTTAGTCTATGGTGTTTGCTCAACCTAGTTTTGGCAGTTTCAAATTCCTGACTTTTACTGATTCCGGGTGTTAGTTTCCTCTTGCCAACATCTCGAAGAATTTGTTGATCTTCGATTGTTAACAAGGGAGAAGTAGAGCAGCCTTTTTGTGTAAACAATTGCAATGTTTTCTAGGTAGGAGAACGAATTGGAGATTTGACAGGGGACCTTATTCCACCGTTACCAACTCATACTTGGCTGACTAGGTGATGTAGCCAGACAACCAGTTAAAGTATATACAGTTCTGTTTTATCTTTATCGGCATGGTGTAGTGTTTCAATTCTCAACAAGTCTGACTGGCCCGCAGGTTTGACATCAGACCTATAGAAACTTGACTTAGAAAACGGTATGTGCAACATAAACATGGAAGAAAGAAAACTAAAATTATGTCATCTTACCCTGTGTTTGCCCATTCTCTAAACCATCCAAAGCCACGATGAGCTCTGAAGTAATGCAATTGAAAAAAAAGAAAATTAAAATTGAGAACAGAATATATCGAGATTAATGGTAATTAAAGAATAAAATGGAAGGCATGAAAGTCAACCATAATGAAAAGCAAATTTAAATAAATGTTTTCGCATGCACCATATAAACAATACTGAGAATAATAGGAAATTATTGAGTCAGAGCTATCAAATGTACTTTGTTGTGTTAGCAGAAATAGGAACAAGCCACTTCAATGTTTTCTCCATTTCATCTTTGATTTGTGGGACAGTAAGCTGCAAAAATGTTTCCATCATTACAGATTTGGATTTATAATTTGGTTATAATCAAAATAGGCAATGTAGCTCAAGCTCAGTATAACTACTTTAGCAGAAACCAAGTTTAATAAAATCATTAAAAGATGTAATACAGAAATTTCCTCCTACACCAGAAGCAACAAGTTGCAGCAACCCGGCCAAACGATAAACATGAAATAAACAAGATTCTATTTATTATTATTACCAGCCACCAAGCTACATATATGTCAAAACATGAAATAAAATTAATACACATTAACCCTTTTGATTCCATTATTTAAACTATTATAAAAAAACGCTAATGATACTTAACAGTAATCCAAAGCAACAATAGATTACCAAAGTAGTAATCCAAGGTAGTAATAACACGTGACCTTACATCAGGAACATTCTTTAACTGATTATCACGAAACACCAGCTCCTATAACAAATCAACCGAAAATCAAGTTTCAATTAAGTAATTAAAACGCATCCAAACAGAACTTTACAGAGAACGATAAACGAAAACAAAAGTACCTTGAGAGAGGAAAGGGCGTTCCAGGAAGAGAGAGGAACAACGGCGGCGTCGGTGAGTAGGTTTTTATGGAGAGAGAGCTTTTTGAGATCAGATAATTGGCCTATGCGAGGGTCTAGGTTAGATAAACGATTCGCGGTGAGGTCTAACTCGGTGAGGTTGGGAGGTAACTCGACTAAGTCAAGGTCGTGAAGCTGGTAACTCGTGAGATCTAGGAATGTTGAAGAAGGATCGAGTTCGTCGAGATCTGTGGCCGTTGATGATTCCAATTCCATTGCTTCTTCCATACACTCTTTCTTATGAGTTTCGATTAAACCAGATTATTGTTGCAAAACATAAATTATTCTGCTGAGGAAAAGAAAAATACAAGTCTCTAAAAGTATTATTTATATTATTTAAAATGTATTATTTATATTATTTATTATTTAGTACTCCCTCCGTCTCATAAAAAGTGTCTCATTTGCACTTTTTCATTGTCTCAAAATAATTGTCCATTTACATTACCAATGCAATATTTATTATTATTTTTCCACTACTATACCCCTATTTATTAACTTTTACTTTATTCAACTACTCTATTAACTACATTTAATAGGGGTATTCTAGTAAATGATATTAATTTTTTTACTAAACCCAAGACATCTAATCATTTTCTTAAGAACCGCGCATGACTCAAATAGGACATTTTTTATGAGACAGAGGGAATATGTATTTTATAATAAATAGCGTTTTAACATGAATGCTATCATAGAGTGGTAAATTAATACCGTTTTTAACAAAGTGGTACCTTAATGGAGCACAGAACAGTAAATTAATAGCGTTTTCAAAAAAGTGCAATCTTAATTGAACATATTAATAGCGTTTTTAAAAAAACGCTATCTTAATTGAGAATATTAATAGCGTTTTTAACAAAGCGCTATTTTAGTGAAATTTATTAATAGCGTTTTTTAACAAAGCGCTATCAAAATTACATTGTCTGCATCCTATAATAGCGCCCGACTATAAAGTGCTATTATAGATGTTTGTGTTCCCTTTTTAATAACACTTTCTTTAAAAGCGCTATTAAATTAGGCAATACAAAAGATCAATTTTGGCGTAGTGCACCCAAGATTAAGATTGTGGTTTTTTGTATAGAAAGAAACTCCAACTTCTAGGCTCGAAGGGGTTGACGAGGGAATAACTTCATTATTTCTCTAGTGTTTGGGAATTGAAACAATGCCTGACATCGTCAACAAAGTTTATTTGAAAGCATAACAACAATTATGGGTATAACGTTTTCGTCACCCTCCCTCCAATCTTTGCACTATAAAAATGAAAGTGGAAAAGAGATAAAATATTTTATTTTATTTTTTTATGTTATTTTTATTTTTTATTTAATTTTTAAAGAAAGCGTAAAGATGTAAATAGCAAACACAAATGAATTGAATCAAAAGTTGCAATGCTCATTTCATTAATCACGAAAGTACAAACATAATTTAAAGGCAAACAACTAGTAAAAAATAAAGGAAAATGCAAACAACAAGAAACATGGCCTAGTGACTAATAAACACAAGGGTGAGCATGCCTTTCTGAAACATTGGCTTTTAGAAGGATAGCTAGCTGAGGTCTACCGAAGCATCACTTGGCGTGCTCTGGAAGAGGATTGTTCTGAACATTAGGATTGCTATCATGAAATATAAGGATTCCGACCTTAATCAAATCACGCACTCTAGCCTTTAGTGCATAGCAATTTCCAAGTCGTGGCCTGCGGCGCCTTCATGGAATGCATAGTGGAGATCAAATCTGAATCACGCTGGAAGAGGATTTAGAGGAGGAGGCGGAGTCCTTGTGGTAATCAAACCTTTCTGAACCATACCAGGATAAAGTTCAGTGTATGTCATGGGAATATGATCAAATTGATTCCTATTAGGGTACTAGTTCTGTCCTACAACTGGACGTTGGGGGCTTGAGCTAGTCGTGGAGCAACAACCACAGGAGTAACAGTAGCAATGGTAGGGTGATTAGCGTGCTGAGGTTTAGGACGCACTATTACAATTTTAAACTATAATAACACTATTTTAATAGCACATTCGAATAAAATGCTAATAAAAAATTCACAAAATAACTTATTATAGCACTTTTTCATCGGGGGCTATTATAAGTGGACCCCTGTAATAGCGCTTTTCCTTTTAACGCTATTATATGTCACTAATAAATAGAAAAAAATGCGATAATAGCGCTTTTTATTTAAATGATATTATAAAAGGTTTATTTTAACGTTTTTTTTAAAAGCACTATTATAGAATTTCTCCAAAGTTTGTAATTTTGCATTTTTACCAAAAAAAAAACATGAGAACTCAGCGGCCCATTTATAAAAAAAAACAGAGCCCTGTTATCAAGAAAGAAAAAGAACACATTGCCCTCACGCTCAACAACTATCATTGTTACCATCGAGCTCGCCTACCGTCCTCTAACTCACCGTCAAGCTCACTTTCCCTTCTTTCCCATTGATTCTCCTATCCATTGAACTAAATAAAACTATTCTCTCTAGTAAACAACCTCCACTTAAGAACTCAGAAACCCTAAAATCAAAACTGATTTACCCAAAACTCAGAAATCCTAAAAATTGTTTGAACTCAGTAATCCTCACAGTGGATTATACTCTGAAATTGATTGATTTAGTTCCTGAAATATTGAGATGGGTTACCTCATTTGTTCCTCTTTGTCTTGTTCTTGTTCGTAGTACTCTGTCTTACCGTCGTGTACTCGGTATCAGTTTCCTTTGTGAGTTTGCATTTTGGTTGAGCTTTGAATGAGATGCCCTATCACTCGCTAACATCTTACTCTATCTCAAACTCTCACAAATCTGCATACAAGATTTTTCTCAACCTCCTTGTGCTATTTCAATTTAAGGTTCATTTCTTAATATCAAACAAGTGTTAGGGGTTTGTTTCGAGATTTAATTAGCACTCTTATTCTCTCGAAACTCATTACGCCTAGTTTTTGGTGTGTTGTTGGTTCTATTCATATTTTATTTGAACGTGTGTGAGGAGAAGGAGATTCTATCTGTTTTTGAAGAAAGCAAGTAGAAAAGAAAGATTAAAGCAGAGTTTGATGCATCACAACCTCGAAACAAAGGTAGGCTATAATTTTTGTCAACAAATGTGTGTTCCTTTTCTTTTAAATGATGCATACATGATAAACATGTACTGAGTTTAATCATTTTAATGTAATTTATAGTATATATTTATCTGATACAATATATTCCTACAATTTGTATAACCATCCTTAAAACATTTTATTATAAGAGTGAACCATTCTTTTGTTTGAATATAAGTACTTAAGTTCTCAAACTAATTAATGACAAGGAAGCTAACAGTGCCCCTTTGCAATATCCAAGTGTTAAAATAATATATCTGATTGTGGGAATATAATTATAGAGTGAGTGTTCTTTCACAAAAAAATATGGAATGAGTTTTATATTCTTAAAGCAATTGGAATTTTTAGTTAGTACTCTTCTTTATTTAAATCAATTGTAGGAAAAAGGTGTAGACAAGTTAAGCATTGGTTCACACCACAACCATCACGTTGACATACTGAAGCCATAATATAATGGAATCGATGGTGTTTTTGTAAACTTCTCAAAAACAACTAATTTAAATGGAACTACACATAAAATGCATGTATATTGTTCCTTAAGTTACATGCACAGTTTTGGAATTTTTTGGTTTTGATATTGACTTCAATTGCTACAAGGAATAAATGCCTAAAAAAATAATGTCGAGAAATAGAAACCATTTTCTTAATGTTTACAAAATAGTCTTGTCATGTGTGTTGAACTTTTGGCTTCCTATGGCACTTTTATGCTTGGTTTCACTTAGTCGGAATTAGCCCCTTTATCTATTCTAGGATGTTATGTTCATGTTGTTGTTTGTTTCATTTTTTTTTTAAATAGGCAAATTCATTAATTTGAGATTAAGGAGATCTCTCAACCAACAAACTACAATCAATCAACGAAAAAACAATTACAAAAAATCGAAAGGAAATTTGTACCATTCGTACAAACTACATTTTTTACTATCCTTTCTACCTAGAATCAACCAATTCCAAGAGTAAACAATTATTTCGTTAACTATCTCGTCAACGTTACAAAATTCGTCTCGGAACAATATATTATTTCTCCTCCTCCATATGCTCCAGCATCTGATATACCAAATTGAATTCGAATTTTCCTCTTTTCCGCGACCTTTAAGGCGAAGGTGCCAATCTCTCTCATGAGCATGATAAAACCATTCTATTTTACCATTTATAAATATAAGTAGCTTTTATTTGTGATGTGTGAAAAACACAATTTAGCATAGTCCTCTTGAATTTGGTCTGTTTTTTTGACTAAGTAGGGACAAATTTTTGGTTTCTTTTTCCACTAGCAGAGTATTCTTGTTGTTTCCCTTCTTTGTTTAACTTAAATGTGTGTAAGGTGTCATTGTTGTAGTTATTGGTTTTTGTAACCTTGATACTTTTGTTCACTACCTGCACTAATTGTTCTTGCTTTGAACTTATCTGTAAAATTATATTTTTAAAAAAATATACAGTGTGAAAAAAGAATGAATACGATAATCGAGAGTATAGGACGTTTTCTTTATCCAAAAAATATTGAAAATACAAATTCGTTAGAGCAAAAAGGCTTTGCTAATTGCAGGATGTTTCAGATGAACCTATCGCAGAAAGTGTTGGTTTTATGGTTATGTGAAAATCAGTACTCCTTTAACAATTTTATCTGTTGTGCTTGCTTGTCATTTCTTGGTTATGATGGAAAAATAATGTCATTCTAATTTGTTGAAGTTTTGGTGGTTTTATTTTTGCATTAGTGGGATTGAGGTGAGTTATTATTTTTTCAGGATTTGTTCGTGTTGAGTAGAGTATGTCCCTCATTCAAATCTTTATATTTTCACATGCTTTCACGGGAGTTATGTATATTGTTTCTTTCATCAGGAAATTCTGTTTCATGGGATTATTCTAATACTTGTAGATCATATATACTAATAGTGATGACAGTTTTTTGAAATTTTCAAGTACCCAAGAGTGGTTATTAGGTGAAAATTCTGCACTAATAAACAAGATGACTTCCACTGTATAATTTTTTGGATCAGACATGTTTATTGCACAATTGATTCACCATGGTATTTGTATTCCCTTTGTGTAACATTTTTTTATTTCTTTTTTGATTTCATATTTTTGTACATCTTGAAGTATATTAATTATTCTTTTATTTTTGCTCATTTTTATGATCAAACAACCAGAGTATCAATAACTCATTATTGATGTTGGAGTCTTTCCCTATCTTGTATATTTGTTAAGGAGACACAAAGCTCTTATCGTTTCTAAGTGCTTTTTCTTGATATGCTTGGCAGAGTAGCTAACAGAATAACAAACCCAGACTCTAAAGTTACTAGCATCAAGACCCTTGTCAGGTTATCCATAATTCAATACCTTAACTATATACATCCCATAAATTTTTATAATACGTACACTTTAGTTAGACGCACCGTAATTCGTTAATTTAGACTTTGCTCAAATCATATATGCATGCAAATGTCTTGTGATGCTATTGTGCCTGTCAGTTTGTCTCTGCTGATATGATCTCCGTGGCTGTTGATTATTCTGTGGCTGAACATTCTGTTGTTGTGGCTGTGATTAAACTTGTGGACTAGGAATGGTAACAGCAGCAACCTGATTATAGGAACCTTGATAGCCTCTACCTCTTCCTCTATTCTTATAAACAACACTGGTCTCCCCCTCTCTCTTTTTGGTAGCTCCAGCAAATGGCTTCCTCACTCCTGAAGAGCTAGCACCACTGACATCTTGTATTTTTCCGAGCTTCAACAAACTTTCAATCCTTTCCCCAGCGATTACAATGTCCGCAAACCCAGTTGAAGATCAGGCAGCCAACCTATCAAGATAAGTTGCCTGAAGAGTACCCATAAACATGTCGGCCATCTCTTGGTCCTGCAGTGGAGGTTGAACCATGGCAGCCAACTGGCGCCATCTTTGAACATATTCTTTAAAACTCTCCTTCGCATTCTGAGCCATACTCTACAGCTGAGTACGGTTTGGAGCCATATCCATGTTGTATTGATACTGCTTGACGAAAGCTTGGGCTAACTCCTTCCAGTTCCTTACAGAAGTCCTGCTCAACTTCATATACCATTCTTGAGATGCCCCAGTAAGGCTGTCTTGAAAATAGTACATCCACAATTTCTCATCATCAGTATGAGCGGTTATCCTCCCCACATATGATTGAAGATGAGTTTTAGGGCAAGTAGTGCCATTGTACTTGTCAAATGTTGGTGGCTTGAACTTATGTGGGATTCTTACTCCGGTCACCAATCCCAAGTCAGAAACATCAAAACCAAGAGTGTTCTGGGATTCAATGGACCTGATTTTTTCAGCGAGCTCGTCGAATCTGCGAGTGTTTTCATCTTCAGCATCTAACAGAGTGAACTGCTCATCTTGGTTGTCTTCCACAACATGACGAACCCCAGTATTTCTAGGAGGGTCACCGCCTGCATTAATGCCAGTCTGATTACCAGTATCTCTGTTATTACCGTTTCCATTCTGCACCTCTACCTCTGGCCGCTCGACCATCGCCCTGAGTCTTTCCTGATTTTGGGCCATACCAGTCATTAATGTCATGAACTGGTCCATCCTGTTCCTCAGCTCAGCCAATTCCGTCTGCATCTGATCCATGATCTTAGCTTGGTTTCTGCGAGTTGCGTACCGGTGGACGTGGTTATCAGCTATAGTGCCTGAAACCAAATAAAGGTTAGAGGACCTGCAACGAATACCTGTTATGCAAAATGATACGTTATGAGGATGCAAATGCAGAATGCAAACAATCATATTTAAACATTCTCAAGGTGTATCCGCTTTGATTCCAGCTTTTCCAATCGGGCGAGGGATTGGACACAATATCGGAAATAAATCCGAATCCAAAAATATTGCAGAATCAAACAAAGGAAGCACATTCTTTCAAAAACTGAGCTGTTGATACACATATGATTAAACCAAACAAGTTACATTAATGCCATAAGAATTCATTCATACAAGTCTGATACAATCACATGCAATTCCATCAACAGTCCTGATGGTAATCCCCAAAATGTAACAACATGATCACTACAAATTAACTCCAAACAGACTGGCCTCAATCTCTTCAAGAAGATTCACAGTGTCTGGATGACTAGGTCTTTCCAGCAGCCCCTTGATCAGTCTGTTTCTCTTCTCGACATCCTGATTTAGCCTAGCAATCTGCTCTTCAACATCATTGCCTTCGTGCCTTGACTTCTTGATTTCCGCTTGCAACTTGAGCTCCTTAATTTCTTTCTGGGCTCCTTTCCACTTACCAGAGAAGTGCTTCTTATCTTCCTTCATTCTTTGAAGTTCTTCTTTCAACTCCCCATTCTCAATCTTGAGCTCTTCCCGCATCTCCTAATACGTGGCAAGCTTATCTTCAGTTTTGGTCAAGAGCTTCTTAGTTTCCCTGTAGGCTTTGCCTGATGACTCAGCAGTCATACTGATTTTTCTACAGTGCTGCGCTCTATCAACAAGATCTTTCTCCCATTTTTCCAAGCGCTCTGTCAAATCCTGGACCTTCCACTTCAACTCCAAGTTGTCATGTAAGGCACCCTGCAGTTGACTACTCACACTAGAATTTTCTCCCCTCAGATCATGCACCAATTTTTGCTGCTCGTCGAATTCTTCAATTGGCACGGCGATTCTCTCTTCTATCACCTTGGGGTATAGGGGAGGCGCCCAATCAAAAGGCAAGTAGTACTCTTCAACCCTCTTCTTTATCCAGAGCTCATACGGAGGGAAAGTTCGATTGTTAGGCAAACCCCAAACAACTTTTCCTCTTTTCTGTTTACTGAGCCATGCTTTGGAAGCTTTCTGCGCCACATCTATCCCATCGTCAACCATATGAAAGTATAAAGACTCTTCCAACTCCCTTTCACCTGGGGGACTTTTCAGGGCATATCCAAACTGCCGGATAGCCAAAGAAGGATTATAATTAATACCTCCTTTCCTTCCTATCAATGGGACGTTGGGGTACTCGCCACAACTGTGCAAAATGTCTTTACCCAACACCCCGTGATTCACCCAAACAATATCCTTAGCATCTAGGCCCATTAGACGTTGACTCCATTTCAGGGAATTCTTAGTGTCCTTGAAAGCACCTGCCTGGGGTAGATGATTGGCAAACCACTTATAGAAAAGAGGTGCACAACAATGAACTGTCCCACCTCGTTTCTTCTCGTTCCTGTTGTATAAGGCATAATGAAGATCTCCTAATAAGGTCGGCACCAGATTCTGAGTTACAAATATCTTGATAGCATCTGTGTCAACAAAATCAGGCTCATTCGGGAACAAGACGATACCATATACGCAGAGGGCCAACACTGCATTGAAGGCATTCCACTTCTTCTCCTTAGCCGCTTCTTGAGCCTTGTTTGCCAAGTATGATAGGTGATAGCCACGAACATTTCCCTTACTAGAAATATCAGCTTCCAGAGTTGACTTGCTCAAATAAAGAGCACCAGCCACAGCTTGGAAATCAAGATCTACCTTCGACCCACAGAAAGTAGCACCTTCCTTAATAGAAATTCCCAGGATATTAGAATACTCCTCCAGAGTAGGAACCAAAACATAATCTGTCAATACGAAGCACCTCAAGGAAGGATCATAGAACTGCATCAAGGCGTGCAAGCCGTTATATTCATATTCACTGATGTTACGAACAAAAGATAGGATCCAACCATACTTCTCTCCGAACATTCCTAACACTTTCGGACTGGCCATTTCTTGTAATCTACAAATCTGACCCAGGATGAGCTTCGGGAACTTGTAAACAATGATATTCTTCCTACCCTTCTTAGTATCCATCCCTATAACTGCCCTCTGGCTGGAATCAAAATCAGATACTACCTGGAAAATGAAAAATATGAATGTCATAAAAATGATGATGCAATGCAAAACATGTGATCAAGGTGTCACGTGTCTGTGCTGAAATGAAATAGTTGAAATAATTCCCAGGCTCAAGTTCCCCAGAATTCCAGAACAACAATGTAACCACGTGGATAGACCATATTGATAAGAACTCCACAGTACAGGGTATGTTGAAAGTCAAGGCTACCTGCAAACCTGTAAACAACCCACCCCTCTCACATGTGGGTACTAGAAAAGCGAGGATCCTCAATATCACGGACTCTCAGGTCGAGAAATGATGATACGTTCACCATTTCTGGTTTGGCATCATCATCAATCGAGGAGGCCTCAACTGATTCCCCTAGAAAAGGATACCCTATAGCAAGTTCCCAGCATTGGGTCCTCAGATCGAGAATGTGCAATGGGTTTGCCATTTCTGGTCTGCCATTGTCACAACTCGGGAGGAGTGCCTCAACTGAGTCCTCGGGAAAGGTCACCAGAGTCGACAATTCCTCCAGAGAATATCTACTGGCCTGTATCAAACATACAGTAGCAGATAGCTCCGGATAGAACCTCGTCTGGTTGTAGGTCTCGTGAACACCCACACGTGGCCAAACACCGCGGGAGCGACACGTCCACCCACACTAATACCTATGTGTATGCTCAAGCCTGTGTAGTGGGCTTATCTCTCAGAACACTCTGCCCACCAAACAGAAAAACCAGCACAGCACAGTATAATAATGATATGTAATGCAATAAATGCGGTAAATACAGTAATGTACAGTAAAGCAATAATACAGTAAATAGAAATACAGTAAAACAGTAAAAAAGCAAAACACAACACCACAGTAAACACCCAATGAAAGAAAAACAGACAAGCGCTAGAATTGACTCGCTTAGGGAACCAGAGATAGTGGTGGTTCTTATCCCCAGCAGAGTTGCCAGCTGTCGCTCCCGGGATTTTCATCCAAGTACAAACGCGAAAGTGGCACGGAAACAGAGTCGCCAGCAATGTGTATTTATCCCAAGAGAGGGAAAGGAAACACTGCATAAACCTGAGGGAAGGAAAGAGCGTGGTCTTACGACCAAGAGATCTAGGCTCGGGAGTCAGTTACGCGAGAGGAAGGTATTAGCACCCCCACGCGTCCATCGTACTCGATGGGATCCACACTTGATGTTCGATCAAAGGGCGTAAGGAAACTGGATATCAACTGCTAACTGGAGAACCGAAAATGAAAGGTAGATAGGAGAAGGGGAAAAAGGAAAGAAGTGACTCGATAGGACATTATCATTGTCCTAGGCCTACGTATTCCCTCAGTGCAATGGGAAAGTCAGAGTCAACATAGTTCGACGGACTACGGGGGAAGGTTGCTCGCCGAGATATCGCATCTCGTGCCTACGTATCTTCAATCAGACGAGAAAGAAGAATCAGAGCAAACGTAGTTCGGCTCAACATGGGTTGCTTTGTTTGTGTTTTTTTATGGAAACGTCGGAGTGCGCATCCCAGCAGTTAGGTGTTGCAACTCGCTGTATGGAGACTTAGGCTTACCTGTTTGCGGTATAACGGACATGACGAGTCCTTAAGGAATAGAATGAAGGAGATGAGAAGAGAATTTTTCGTTTGTTTTTGTCTTTTAAGAAGAAGTGTTTTGATTATTTTTGTGTTTGTAATGCATATTGCACTGAAGTCTATGGCATAGGAACGAATGCGTCGCATGGTCGTCCTAACAGGAAGTATGCTAAACACTCTAGAAAGATGAAGGGAAACCCCCCCTTCTTCCATTTCCCACATGTAAGGCTCCTGTGCAATACATGTTAATCCTTTATTAGATGTTTTTTCTTTTTGCTTTGAGATGAGAAAGAAGAAACTCAAAGGTTAAGAAAGGTAAAAGTCTAAAGGGAGACTAACAATCCTAAGAGTTATCATGCTTGGATGTTCCTAATGGTTTAGTGTGGTTTAAAAACCTAAGTCTAAAAGAAAAGAGAGGAAGAGTGAGTTCTAACTTACTTCAAAGATAGAATATAAGTTAAGAACTCAAAGGGATGAAAGTGATGAAATGTCAAAGAAGCATAAGATGCTTATCACAATCACAACTTGAAAGTTTTAAAGAGATAAAGGAAGAAGGTGTATGTGGATGCACATCCACACACTCAACTTACCATTAGCCCCTACATGAAAAGGTTAGTTAAACAATTGAATATGAAAGCATAAGTGAAAGAAAGAAGACAATTAAGCATCAAATTACTCATGAAATGAAGTTATGAACCAAACAAATCCTAAGACTCAAGAGAAGGGATCCTAAGTGTTAAAGGACTTCTAAAGTCAGTAGCCATGTCTAAAGGTATTCAACTAAGGCTAAGGTACCTAATGGGATCAAACTATGTCAAGAAAGGTGCCAAAAAGTCACACAAGTTCAAGTTATGAACTAAAGATGAAGTATGAATGTGTATGGCATGCAAACATGAATGAATGCATGAAGAAATGTCAAAGTTAGAAGTGGATGACATATTATAATGCATATGGAAGTATATGGATGATCATACAAAGCATGAATGCAATGATTCAAGAAGAAAAGACAAGATGAAAAGAAGTTAGAAGAAAAGAAACAAGTTCATATAGAAAAAGAAGTACCTTGCAACACAAGTCAAAGTTGAAACTCAAACATAAATGAACATGGATTATAGGCCAGTACCAAGTGACACTTAAGGTGCAATTAGAATGTAGGAGTTGATCACATCATATACATATGCAAGCTACTTTGAAACTAGTTAAGAAGGAAAGATGAATTAGGTCAAACATGAACAAGTAGATAAGTTATGGATGAATGACATTTAAATGCATGAAATGATTATGGGTCAGTAGCATATTCAATATGAAATGCAAATGAGATGCGTGAATAGGCATTGATGATGCACAAACAAGTCATGTTAAACATTACAAGAGAAGACAAACAAATTTAGGTCAAACAAAATCAAGTAATGATGCACCTTGATCACATACACCACCCAAATGGAATCACAATGTAAATAACCTATAATTATACACAAATGACCTATAATGTTCTAATGAAGGCCTATAAAATGCACACACAAGTTCTCATACAATGGCACAAGTGCCTCCTAATCAAACAAGGTTTGGAAGTTCAAGAGAAGCATACAATTATGACCTATAACAATCAAACAAAGTAAAAATAGAAAGAATCTTGGGAAAATTATGAAATTAAATCACAAAGTACCTAAGTCAGAAGCTAAAGACATGTCAAAAGCTCATGGAAAATTTCAAGAAGAAACTAGTTCAAACAAGTCATCAAAGTCACATTAGGTCAACAATGAATAATGCACAAAGATATGGTTTAAAAGCTATGCAAAAATGACTTTAAAAATACACTAAAATTATATGAGATGACTTGATATGTTGTTTAAACATGGCTAGAATATTGGATGCAAAATTGTTTTAAAACTATGGAAAAGAAATCAAAAATCAAACATGTGTAATGAAGAAGAAGGCTTAAAAAGAAATTAAATGGAAATTAAGAAAATATGAACAAAATAAATTAAAATCAGAATTAAAAAATATGAAAAATTATTTTTATGTGTCTTGATGCTTGGTAAATTTTTATAGAATTTTTATTAAGGTTTTAGGGTTTTTAATAAGGAAATGAAAACTATGTAAAAAAAAGAAAATAAAATGTAAAAGGAATAATGCAAGGGGGTGCCACGCATGTAAAACTGCAGTTCAAAACATCCTTGGGCCCAAAGGGAGGTGTGTGAAAAGTAACTTGAAATCCAGTCCATTTACACGCGTGTTCTATGGTAGTAGTGGTGGAACCTCAGTCAAACGTTGACTCAATTAGAGCCACATGATTAAGCTAATGCACAAAGATCATGAAAGTCATGTAATCTAATGGTCCATATGCAAAGCATATCACAACACTCATGCACGCACACACATAGAAAGAGTCAAAGTCAAATCTGAGAGAGAATGAAGCACGTCAGGGGGAGGGTGTTTCATTAATGCGTTGGCGCGCTAATGGCCTTTGGATCAAACAAATCATACGGCTGTGTTACGTTCTGAGGATTAAACCCTAACTAAATATCACCGGCCGGAGAAGGACCACCGGTCATCTTCTCCGGCCATCTCCGGCAACTGCAAGTATCACATGCTTCCAGAAATTCACAAAACGTATATCAAAGTGTTCATGAAGTCATGTAGGTCACAGATCCAGTCTCAAATTTTACAAACAAAGCACACACAAACAGATTCGAAGCCAAGAAGTTTTGCCCTAAATTATGCAACTCTGCATCTAACATGCCTATCAACTAGTCGGAGGTACCAGAGCTCCTATTGAGCTAAAATCACAACAAAACAAGCTTAAAATCAAGAAAACGAAACAAAAACAAGTTGAAGAAGTTCAAACCTGGACTGAAGCTTATTGATGATTGTTGAGAAAACCAGAGGTATGATCTTGATCCTGAGCAAAATAAATGTTATTATGCCTTAGATCTTGATGAAAACGAATGAAAACTCAAATCTCAACTGAAACTGCACTTGAGGAATTGATCTTATTCTTCCTTGTTCTTGATCAGAGAATTGCAATGTGAAATAATAGATGAAGATGATGATGAAATGTGGAGCACTCGTGTGAAAAGAGAGAGAGAGTTCAGAGAGAAACTTGAGAGCTTTGAGGTGTGAGAGTAAAAAATGAAGTGTGTCCCCCAAAGTTAGTTAGGGAATGGCTTATATATCTCTGGTTAGTGGTTAACCATCACAGTTGATGGCTAGAACCATGGTTAATTGTGGTGTGATGAGCAATGAGAGGGTGTGAAAGCAAATTGAAATGAAGATTTGAATGTGAGAGATAGAAGCTTCATGTGTTGTGTTTATGATGGATGATAAAAAAAAGATGATGGTGATGTTATGATGTTGTGCAGCAGCATGGGAAACTTAGTGAACAAGTCTCTCACTTTTTTTTGAAATTTTTCTACTATGGTGCATGGTAGGTATGGCAAGCATGTATGTGTAAGATGGTGTGTGTTCAAATGAGGAAAAGAGTGGATGGTGTATGTGTGTGGACTGACTGAACCAAAACAAAAACAATACAAACACTTCCTATTTTTGGTCATCAAAATGCCATAGAAACAATGAAGTTGGCAGATGAAAATCTCCATGTTGGATGTATTAAATGGCAAGGTTTTGGGTGCTATGGAAAAATGGTACATCATAGAGCAACATTGATGTTGGAATTAAATTGAATGGAGGCTTGTAAGATGATAAAAAATGACTTAGAAATCAAGTGTGCAAAACTGAACCATGGGCGAGGCAAGTTGTGGCATGCATGGCATCATGGCCTATGGAAATTTCAGAGTGAAACCTCTCCCTTTGAACCCTCATATGACCTTCATAACATGTTCAAATAAAAAAATGTCCAACATCAAAGTTGAAGAGGACATGGAGATGAACAACTTTGATGTTCAACAATTTTTCATTTGAAGCCTTCTTGATGGAGAAAACTAGCTTGACATTTGGCACACCAAGTGTTTGATGAAATTATGGCCTGGAGGCCTGAATCTGCCTTGCCATGACTTGAGATTTGCCTTGATTTTGCTCCACTTTGATTGATCATAACTCTCTCAATTTTGATCCAATGGAAGAGTTCTTTATATGGATTTGAAGCTTAAGATGTGATCTTTGATTGGCTCAACTTGGGCCGGAAGTTTGAATCTTTTATCTTGAAGAAATAATGCCTTGAAGTAGAGTGCAAAATGGTCCAAACTTGCCATTTTTGGAAACCCTAAGTTTCTAAAAATGGAAACTTTGTACATTTCTTGATTTTTGATGATTCCTCCATCATTTCTTGATCAAATATTGTCCAATGAACATATGTGACTTGAATTTCATGAATTTAAACTTAAAAAGTCAGAAGTTGACTTTTTCCTTGCACAGTTGACTTTTCCCCAAATTTCTTGATTCTCCAGCAACTGACCAATTGAAACTCTTCTGAAATGAACCAATGAGAAATCTTTCATCCTTATATACTTGATATCATGTAGAAAACATTGAGATCTAGTTTGAACCAAAATTTCATCAGGAGACTGCTTGAATCACAAACCCTAATTTGGGTTATTTTTTATAGGAGATGATGAACTGTCCAACTTCTTGGTGAATGCTCTTCTTCCAATGACTTGTGGGATTGATTGAGATCATATGAGACATAATAGACTCTTGAGGTTTGCTTGAAGACCCTAGTCTTTAGTTCTCCTGCTTTGAATAATCAATGCTCTGAAATCACCTAATCACATGCCCTAATGCAACATGTATGAGATATGAGATGAAATGAAATATAAATGCAATGCAATGAAACATAAGCTAGGACATAACAAGAGGGAAAATTTTGGGGTGTTACATTGATGCATCAGGATCGTTTCATCTAGATCACCATACAGAAATGTTGTCTTCACATCCATTTGCTCATGTTCCAAGTCGAACTTTGCCACCATGGCCAACAACATTCGAATGGATCTATGCTTTACAACAGGTGAGAACACATCATTGAAGTCGACTCCTTCTTTATGAGTGAACCCCCTAGCAACCAACCTTGCCTTAAAGCGCTTCGACATCACTCCTTCGATTCCTTTCTTGACCTTGAAAATCCACTTACAGCTGACTAACCTAGCTCCTGCAGGTTTCTCAATCATCTCCCAAGTGTCATTATCATGAAGAGATTTCATCTCGTCATCCATGGATTTTCGCCATTCAGTCTTGTTTCGACTCCTTATAGCTTCCTTGTAATCTCTAGGTTCTTCATCAAGTACCTCACTTACAGAGATTAAGGCAAAAGCTATAAGATCTGCATAACCAAGTCTCTGAGGTGGCTTGATGACTCTTCTCGGCCTATCTCTTGCCAGTAGGTAGTCATCGACAGTTTCCTCAGCCTCTTCAGCATCTTGCTCTTCGACTTCATCTGGGCTATGCACTTCAGCATCACTATGCTCCACCTCAACAGGCATCTCTACCTGTTCCAGCTCCTCTTCAGAGATTTCTGCATTTTGACCAACATCACCAGTTTTCTTGAAAGCCATTTCGACCTCATTGAAAACTACATCACGACTTGTGATACATCTTCTGTGACCTGGTTCTAGGCACCACAGCTTATAACCCTTGCCTCCCTCAGGATATCCAAGGAACATGCATCTCAGAGCTCTAGGTTCGACCTTGTCTTGCCTAATGTGAGCATATGCTAAATAGCCAAATACTCTCAGTTTGTCGAGATCTGGTGGATGACCTGACCAAACTTCTTCAGGTGTCTTCATTCCCAGCGCAGTTGAGGGACATCTATTTATCAGACAAGCTGCTATCGAAACAGCCTCTACCCAAAACACCTTCTTCAATTCAGCACTAACCAACATGCATCTAACCCTTTCAAGGATTGTTCGATTGAATCTCTCAGCTAAGCCATTTTGTTAAGGAGTACCTGCTACAGTCTTATGCCTTACAATCCCAGACTCAACACAGTAACTGTCGAACGCTTCGTTGCAGAATTCAAGGCCATTGTCGGTTCTCAACCTCTTAACCTTTCTTCCAGTTTGAGTTTCGACCAGAACCTTCCAACTTTTGAAATTCTCAAAAGTTTCATCCTTCGTCTTCTGAATGAATACCCATAGCTTTCTGGAATAGTCATCAACGATGGATAGAAAATACCTTGCACCAGAGTGTGAAGGATTCCTTGCAGTCCCCCAAAGATCAGCATGAATGTAATCAAGGGATCCATGTGTTCTTTGCTTGCCTTTGTTAAACTTCGCCCTACAGGATTTACCAAATACACAAGATTCACAAAATTCCAGTTTTTCGAATTTGTCACCTCCTAGCAGGTTCTGCTTCCCCAATTCGACCAGGCCTCTTTCTCTGACATAGCCCAATCTCATGTGCCATAACTCTGTCTTCGACACAGGTTTCGTGGATACAACATTTGTCGACCACTTACAACCTCAGCCTCAAGGGTATATAAGCCTTGTTTCTTCACGCCTCTCAAGACTTCCTTCGACCCCTTCATGACTCTCAGGATACCTTGTTCTCCTTTGAAGACATATCCTTTCTTGTCGAATTCACCAAGAGAAATTAAATTCCTCTTAAGGTTAGGTACATACCTAACCCCAACCAATAACTTTATTGACTCATCATGGAGCTTGAATCTAACAGATCCAATACCTGTAATCTTGCAAGCTTTATCGTTCCCCAGCAGCACTGATCCACCATCTTGATCACACAATTCTTCAAACACATTCTTGTTTGGAGTCATATGCCAAGTACATCTAGAATCCATAATCCACTCTTCGCAAGAGTTACTGCTCGACACCACAAGGAAATCAGATTATTCATAACCATCTTGCACTATAGCTGCATTCCCATTGTCCTTACCTCCATGATTATTCAGGCATTCAGGGCACACCTTTCTTGTGTGACCCTCCTTCTTACAATGATAACATTTGATCTAGACATATCACCACCATAAGACTTCTACTGAGCCTTTCCTTTCTTCTTGTCAAACCTACCATCTTTCTTTGACGATCTTCCTTTCACGGACAACCCTTCGCCAACTGATGAAGGTTTCTGCTCCTTTCTTTCGTCCAAATCCTTCGCATACAAGGCTGCTTGAACTTCTTCAAAGGTCATGGACTCTCTTCCATACAAGAGAGTTTCTTTGAAGTGAGCATGCGATCTGGGCAAATCACATAACAGCAACAGCACTTGATCTTCGTCATCGATCTTCACATCAATATTTTCAACATCAAGAATCAGCTTGTTGAACATATCCAACTGCTCAGCCAAAGCTTTGTCTTCCCTCATCTTGAATGAATATAAAGCTTGCTTCAGGTACAAACGATTTACGAACGATTTGGTTATGAATAAGCTTTCAAGCTTTACCCATAATCCTGACGTCGTCGTCTCTTTTGATACCTGCCGTAGAACCTTATCACCAAGGCTCAACAATATCGCGCTGTGTGCTTTCTCAATCATTGTCGTCTTTTCTCTTTCCGTCAATGCAGCATCCATGCCTGCCTGTCCCTTCAATGCTTCCAAGCAAACCTGCTATACCAGTAGGGCTTTCATCTTCAAACGCCACAGACCGAAATTGTTCACTCCGGTGAACTTTTCAATCTCATACTTTGTTGAAGCCATCTTCTCCACGCTCACCGCACCAATTTGTTGTGAAAATTGATGTCTTCAAAGAAAGTATAAATGGTTTCTTTGATAATCAAGAACCAAAAACAAGGGTTAGGGTTTAACGGAAAAGAAAACAAGAAGAAGAACAACAAGGATTGGGCAAATATAATTTTGTTTACTATTCACTTTCTCATTAAAGTCACAAATGATTACAAGTGAATATCACAATTTGCCACACTCAACAAACTGAGTGTACTAGCCTATTTATAGACTAACTAGGCAACTTGCAGCCCAAGAAACCCAAACAATTGGATCTTTAACACAAGGCCCAATTCGACAGAAAAAATATTTCGACACTACAAACTAGAACAGACTTCGACTACAGTTTGTAACAATCAGGCATCAGCATGTGAACAAGCTTCGACTGCACGCTTGCCTCTTGTCGAAATGCACATGAAAGCTTCTCCTTCGACACAACATGAGTTCGACCCAAATCTCACAGCTCTCAAACATATTTGTACATGCAGTGTATAAACTTTACATTTATAGTTTTCTACTTTATTTTTATTTTTTGTTTAGCGAAAATTTTTTTTGTTATAAAGTATTTAAGTATACATATAATTTTACTTTCAACATAGTAACTTATGTAATTTTACTTTTATGATGGAAGTATACTTGTTATTGGTATTTGAATGATAAGTTCTTTTTTTAATGAATATGTTGAATAATTTATAGTTTTTTTTATGATTAACGAAATTCATTTAAAAATTTGTATTTTTATGATCTCAAAAAAAATATGATTTTTATTAAAAAGGCATTTAATAAGCTCTTTTAAATCGGGTTTAATGATAAGGCATGTAATAATGTTTTTTTAAGTGCTAATAATGATTGAACATATAATAGCGCTTTGGAAAAAGCACTATTAAATACACTACTAAAGATTAAACTCTTAATAAAAAATTTATGGAATGCAATAGCACTTTTTATGGAACGCTATTAAAGACTAGGTTTTTAATAGCCCTTAAAAGCGCTATCTTAAGTAGCCATCCTATAATAGCGCCGGTTTTAATAGCGCTCTAAAATGTTATTGAAGGTTAAAAAAAGTGCTATTGAATGTCTTTTATGGCGTAGTGACGAGGCCTTCTTGTTTCAAACATGACAACATTAGTCTGATCTTCCCTCTTATTCTAGAAGTTCCCATAGGATTTCTTCGCACCATTAGAAGATTCAACAGCCTTGGACACTTTACCATTCTTGAGTCCTTCCTCGAGTCTTTGACCAATAGTTACCAAATCAGTGAAGTTAGAAGAAACATTGTCAATCATCTTCTCTCAATAGAATGGAGACAAGGTGTCCATGAACATTTCAGTCAGCTCATTTGCTGCTAGAAGGGGTTCAACTTGAGAAGCAAGTTCTCTCCAATCCTGAGCATATTCCTTTAAAGACTCTTTTTCATTCTGAGATACATTTTGAAGTTGACGACGGTCAGGAATCGTGTCGAGGTTATACTTGTACTGCTTCATAAAAGCATTAGCAAGATCTTGGAAGCAGTGGATAGTGTTCTGTTCAAGATTCGTATACCATTTGAGAGAAGCTCCACTCAAGTTGTCTTGAAAACAGTGGATGAGCAGCTTCTGGTTATTGGTATAAGCAGCCATCTTTCGAAAGTACATGACCAAATGAGCCCTTGGGCAAGAGTGGCCCTTATATTGCACAAACTCGGGAGTTTTGAATTTGGCAGGCATAACAAGGTCAGAAACCAGACACATGTTGTTTGCGTCCACACTAAAAAAGTCATTGCCCTCCATGGATTTAAGTCTCTAGTCTATCGTCTGAAATTGTTCAGAGACAACCTCAGGTTCAACAAAGTCTTCACGGTCTTCACCCTGAGCACTGACAGCATTGTACCTGTTGTACCCCAAATTTTACCCTCAGATCCTCTGATCATTGTCATATCATCTTAGGACATCTGTCTTAGCATTTGCAGTCGTATAGTTCATCGATCACAGTCATATGTCTTTCGTCTAGTTTTTGTCATCTTTTTCTTTACTTTTTTTATTATTATTATTGTTTTATGAGTTTTGGAATTTTTCTCCTTTAATTTAGAATTTTTGTTTTTACTTTTAAATCACATATTTAATTTAAAATTTGTTTCCTCTTTTCCTTAATATATTTTATTTTCTTTTTAGTTATTTATTTCTTTTTATTACATTTTTATTACTATTATTTTCATTTTTGTCATTTTATCATTATTATTATTATAATATATTATTATTATTATTTATTTCTATTCATTATTATTCTATTATTATTATTTATATTTTTTTATTATTTATTTATTTATTTTATTTCACTTTTCTTTTTTATCATTTTATTCAGTATTAGCATTTCTTTACTATTATTTTTATCATTGTTTCTATCTCATTATCAATTGTTTAATATCATTATTTATTAAATACTATTCTTCTCATAAGCTGTGACAAAGCACCCCAAACTTCCAGCCTGTCAACAAAACCGTACATAAAGTGAGGCTATGTTCTGCAATTCCAAAACAGCCACCCTACACGCAAAATCCATTCCAAAATCTCTGCTATCACCTAAAATATCTGCACAATCGTACCAGAAGACTTGTTGAAGAAGTTTATTGATTGTTTTCAAATAAAGAGAGGCAGAACAGAGAAGAGGGGGAGAGGCGAGTTTCAAAAAGAGCATACCTCAGTTTTTCATAAACAAGTTGTCTGGTTATTCCAAACTACCAGAACATCAACTGAGAACGATCATCTTTCACTTTACCATCAAAAACACTCCATACATTTCTTCCATTGCCGATAACTCTTGACACGCTCCAAACATAAAAACCTTTCTCCCTTCGCTCATCACCAATCCAATCTCGCCAATCTTCCTCCAGCATTCATAAACCTTTTCAAGCCTTCGCCCCTCTTTCAAAATCATAACCGCATATCATCGTGAGAAGTTTGAAGGAGCGGGTCGTGTTGATTTTGTTCCTCTTTTTGATCTTGCTGCAATTTCTTAACCCTATTTCGCTTTCATGAGAGACTTATATTGTTGTTTTGGCGTTTTAGAAGAAGAAGCGCAGCTTATCTTTTTTCCTTTTCCAAATGTTTTATTGTTTTTTTTGGCAAAATACCCTTTTTGGTCCCTTAAGTATACCTTCTGGTTCACTTTGGTCCCTTAATTTTTTTTCGTGCCAATTTGGTCCTTTAATTGTATAAAAGTTGCAAAATAGCCACTTCCGTCCATTGGATGCAGACGGACGTTTGTTTTGTCCATCTGGCGTCTGAGCTGGCACGTTCATGTTTATATCATCTTCATCCTTCACCGTTTTTAGTATAATTCATGGTATGTACAGTGTTTCAGTATCATCTTTATCCCTCTATTATTCGTCTTCTTCTTGTTCGTCGGTCCATTCATCTTCTTCTTCTCCATAGTTGTAATTGCTTCAATTGCTTCAACATGAAGGTCAACCATGGCCAGTCGATTTTAAAGGAGAACAAATTTGAAAGTGGACTAGGGAAAGATTGTGCAACCATTGATTAGGGAAATATTGTTGTCCACTATCTTGAGTCATCCTCTCAATCTGGGTTGTCGGTGATGAACGACAGTGTTGTGGAGCCATTCAAGCAAAACTTCTTACTTTGAGTATGTTATGTAGGTTTTGAATTAGTTGTGGTTAGTTATGTTATGTTAGTAAAATGGTTAGGTACTGGATGGGATTTCATACAACACACTTATATTTGGCTGTTGTAAATCAGGTAAAATTGAGAAAGCTTTCAAGCTGAAGGAAGAGATGGTGAAGCAAGGATTCAAACCAGATAATTATACCTACAATTTCCTAATGAAAGGGTTAGCTGATAAGGGTAAAATAGATGATGTTGATAGGGTTTTACATGAAGCTGTAGAACATGATGTGGTTCCAAATATCTATACGTATGCACTAATTTTGGAAGGATATTGTAATGCTGATAGGATTGATAATGTTGTGAGCTTTTTCAACAAGTTAGTTTATAAGGAAGTAGAACTTAGTTCTGTTGTTTATAACATACTTATTGCAGCTCATAGTAAAGCTGGGAATTTCATGGAAGCCTTCAAACTCCGCGATACTATGAAAATTAGAGACATTCTTCCTACGTTTGCTACATATTCTTCTATAATACATGGAATGTGCCGTAGTGGCCGTGTTGAGGAAGCAAAGGAATTTTTTGAAGAGATGAGAAATGAAGGATTGATGCCAAATGTCTTTTGTTATACTGCTCTAATTAGTGGTTACTGTAAGTTAGGTCAGATGGATGAAGTGTGGAACATCTTACTGGAAATGACTTCAAAATCTATACATCCTAATAAAATTACCTACACTATTATGATTGGTGGTTATTGTAAATTAGGAAATACAGCAGAAGCGACTAAGCTTTTAAATGAAATACAACAGACTTAGTCCTATCATAAACCTTCTCAGGTCCAACTTGTTTCGAATTCGAAAAAGAAGCTAACCTCTTCAACTCCTGAGAAACATGCTTCATTCGAATCGAAGCGCTTCTTACAATCGAAGCGCCAAAAGACCTTTTCTTCTCCATTCCTTTCCCAAGAAAGACACGTTTCTCATCTTCACCATCATCGTTGTTTCCACTTCCAGTAACCGTTTTAACACTGTGTAAAGCAACAGTTTCACCTTGAATATCCATAGTAACTTCAACATAATCTTCTTCTTGTTTTTCTCTTTCTTCGTCTTGTTCTTGTGATTTTCTATGAAGCAATTTGTTGGCCTCTGTTAACTTCTGCTGTAGCCATTCCAAGTGTTTCTCTGCATATACCACAAGCCGGCTCCGCATTGATTTTTGATATAAAATTCTCTTCCGTTTTAAATGGCTTCTCTTGTAACGCTGTTGTTTTATGCAGAGCATGTGTTCATTAACTTTTTTCGCATCTGTTTCGTTGACTGATCATTCGTATCCAAATGTCGAGTACACATGGCAACCACAAATACAAATGCTAGTGCAAAGTGTGAAATGCGGTTTGGAACGATATCCAAGTGTGGTATTGCTTCGTCTTCGCAGCTCCTTCTTCTTCCACTTAGCAGCTCCTCCGTCTTCACATGCGCAGCTCCTTCGTCTTCAATGTCGTTTCTTCTTCTTCTACAGCAACTACTTTGACAAGAGTGGCTTCAACGTATTTTTGTATCACTTGTGGTCAAATGCCATCTTGGAAGTCACTTATCCACCTAAGCATACAAACTACCAGATGGAGGGTATTTTTTAAAATTCACTAACGTTCCATTAACGGAAGGACTAACGTGGCTATGTTTATACAATTAAAGGACCAAATTGGCACGAAAAAAAATTAAGGGACCAAAGTGAACCAGAGGGTATACTTAAGGGACCAAAAAGGGTATTTTGCCTTTTTTTTATTCAGATGTTGCGCTATGGGCTTGAGGCCCACTTCAGTTTCTTTCTCACACCCTTTCAATTCTATTCATACCATGTTTTAATTAACCTTGGTTGATGGGCTTCATTTTTGCCTATGTGATTCCACTCCACTTGTTTCTATTTTCAAAACACAATCGGACATACCACATGGTTGTTCTTTCTTTTCTTTTTTTATAATTTGTTTCTTGAACTTTTGTTTTATTAAATTTTTAGATTTTATATTGTTTTAACATTTTAAGTTGGACTTTAATTTTCTATTTCGAATATCTTTGATTTGCTTTTCACTTTTGGCTCTATTGCAATTTTATTTCTCATAGTTGGGTTTATTTCTATTTTATTTAGGCCAATGACATAAAAACATCATAATTTTGTTGATTATTGCAAATCAATAAATTTTGATTATATGAGGCCATATTTTTCTTTTGGTTGGTCAATGAAAGTTAAATATCGAGATTATCGATTTACCGATTTAAATCTCGATTAATACGAGACCACCTTTATCTTCAATTCCATCTTCTTTATTTGGGCCAATGATATTACAAAATCATGATTTGGTGGATTTATCTTAAATGACTAAAAGTCTTGATATGTATGAGGCTCATTTCTTTATTTTTGTTGGTCAATGAAAGTCGAATATCAAGGTTATCAATTTATCGATTTAAACCTCGATTAAGATGAGACCAACTTTATCTTCTTTTCGCATTTTTCTTTTATCTTCATTTTCATTTGCGATCGTTGAAGTCTTTCTATTCACGAATGTTGTTTATCGAAGCGATCAACCTTCATTATTTCAAATCTGTAGTGAGTGATCATCGAGATCTCTTTCTATACTTTGGGATCGTGATAGGTTACCTTCGAATAATTAACGAAAGTTTGTGATTAAGACGAGATCTCCACCTTTTCTTTTCGTGTGGCACGATTGTATCGGAGAATGATCATCAATATCATTTCTCCATCGTGTCTTAACACAAAGATTGAGTTGTGTTTCCTCCTATAGTGTGGTCTTCCTCATAGACCGTGTTACGACGGTTTAGCACTACATTGGACCCGATTCACCGATCCAATAAGTTAACCATTAACCACTGATTTTACGTTCAGTCAATATATCTTGATTTATTTTTGTTCATATTATCTTGATTATTATACTTATTCATATTCATATTAATTACTGTATATTCATACTTGACTCATTTGACCCTCCTTCCAAAGGAAAGTTTTTTCACTTTGACTCCTAAGTCACAATCCATTCACATTTCACCTTAGCCTCATAAGAGCCATTTTCCTCTTAGTTTAGTAATAGGATAGAGTTATCGTGAACTCTATGTGATTCTCACTATCATGAGAACTCACTTTCCCTTTACTTAGACTTATAGAGTTATCGTGAACTCTATGTGATTCTCACCATCATGAGAACTCACTTTCCCCCTTTAACTTAGACTTAGAGAGTTTGTACTCATTTCCCTTTGGAACTTTGACCATAGTCAATGGTTCGTCTTTCACCCTTAGTTAGGTGAACTACGGTTGCTCTGATTCTTTAGTCAGATATGTAGGCACAAGATGCGATGTCTTGGCGAGCAAACTTAGTGTACATACCTAGGTCTTTACCTTACCTTAGCATAGATATCTTAGTAAGCAAACATAACTTAACACAAACATTAACAAGAGGTTCTTGTAGAGTACTACAGATACTTAGGGTGCTAATACCTTCCCTTTGTATAACCAACCCCCGAACCTTAGATCTCCCCCCTTTAGGTTTTCTACGATCTTGAACCTTTCCTTTGGATAAATCAAAGTCGGTTGTAAAAGAAAATGATGCAAGTTAATTAATATCTTGTTATCCGATTTTCACCGCAACAAAAATGGAGACTTCACTGGGGACACTTATTTTTTAGGGTTAAGCCTACATTGTTTTTTGCTTGTGTTATTTATGTCTTGCTTGTTTACTTGTATACATCTGTGATATCTGTATATCTGTATATATTTGTATATATCTCTATCTGTACTGGATTTTCTGTGTGCAGGGTCTACTATTGAGTGGTGAGATAAGTCCTAACCCGGACTTGAGAGCACATTTGTTTAGGAACCATGGATATAGTCAAGGAAACTTTTAGGAAGTTGAATTCCAAAAGAGTTGACTTGAGATTCCACACTTAGTTGAGGCGCTCTCGTAGTTGGTATATGTTGAACGAGCAATCGTGAAAGCGTTGCCACTTCGACCTTAGTGCCAGGGATACTGAGGACCGTAGTTACCCTTACCCCCACTTGGCCTTTTTAGGATGTAGTGCGGTGACCATGAGGGAGTCTATTTCTGAAATGGTTGTCACGCGATACTACACTCAGACGAGATTCAATTGAGAATATTGTTGATTACCAAGTTAATTGGGAAGTCGATAATATCCGAAAGATGGATTGTCGACTCTGGGAACTTTTTAGAACCCTGTTCTGCAGATGAAAACCCATAGTACACACCTTTTGGGACGGGTAGACCATGGCTCCATGCTCGTGATCTTCAAACCTAGGCCCTCTCTTGTTTGTGTGTGCATATCTGTGAGTATCTGTATATGTTTGTTTGTGCATATCTGTGAATACCAGTGTACATATGTTTGTGCTTGTGTGCTTTTGTGTGTGCATATACCCTATGTTTTGTGTGCCCGTGTTTGTGCATTGCATACATCTCATCGCGTCCATTAATGATTTCAAAGAACTCAGACGTTCTTTTCTTTGCAAAGATCCTTAGAGATCATGGATTTTAAAATAAAACTCTTCAGTTTCCAAAATGTTCGCAGTTGGCCTTTGAGTTCCTTGAAACTATTTGGCTTGCATTAGCATTGCATTCTCATTGCATGTTATTTGCATTGCATTTGCATTTCTCATCCTTGAGTCTTGTCCGTCCTTTGTCTGTAACCCAGGAGGCTTCCTGAAGCCATCATTGGACTTGAAGTAGCTTTTGAAGTTGTCTTTTTCAGACTCGTTCGTTGTGACCACCATGTTGGGGCACAAAGGCATTCAGCTGAAGACTTAGGGTACTCAGAAGCCAGGTTCAGACTTTGTTTGACTCTGATATGTTCTCATTCACGCCTCAAGGCGTCCAAATCAACAAACCTTTGCCTAATCAGGCAGGTTCATCAGACTCTGAGGTGGAAGAATTTTCTGAGAGTATGTGTGAAGATGATTCTCAAGCGGATCTCGACAATCAACTCTGAATATGACTATCTCATCTTGGCAGATTAAGAAGGAAATTTCAATTCCCTAAAGCTGGCAATCATTTGGGTGTTTAGCATTTTTTTTGTATTTTCTTTGCATGTTTGAATTATATTTGCTTATAAGCATTGTTGTACTTTCAAATTGGCAAGATTAATGAAATGTTTGTGCATCTTTTGATTAAGTTCATTCGTTTCACTCATTTACTTTTGTGTTCATAAAGACAAAAAAACAAAAAGAAACAGACAAATTTTTTCCCATATCAATCCTTTTGTTCAAGCAAAGATTGGGGAGGATGATGAAAATATTATCCATAATTGTTGTGGTATGCTTTCAATTAAACCTCGTCGAGGATGTAAGGCATTGTTCAATCCCCAAACACTGGAGAAATAAGGAAGATAATCCCTCGTTAACCCTTCGAGCCTAGAAGTAGGAGTTTTCTATCTTTATACAAAAAACCCTTAAAATCTCAACCTTGGGGCAGGGTAGTTCTTAGTTTAACTTGGTTACGCATTCGAACGCAAGCGCTTCATGCAAGACACCAGTCAGCTCTCTCAAATCAAATGAGTTAGCGTTGTACAAGTTGTTCATCCAAGCAACAATAAGGAAGGATAGCTGAAAAATCCTTAATCAAAGGATGAGCTGAGTCCCTTTCAAGGCAAAGGCAAAGAAAGATGGGAAGCCCAGAACTTTGCCTTATACAGAAAGAACTTGTACAACAGCCAAAAAAGGAGTTTCAAAGCAACAATCAAACAAAAAGGAGGTCCTAACTGCAAACAAAGAGAGGTATCGTGACCTCAATCAAATCAAAAGAAGAGGTATCGTGACCTCAACCAGCAAAGACAAGGAGAAGTCTCAATGTCTCAAAGATTAACCAAATTCTGCGAGGGAGTACTGACTATTCAAGGGGTCTAAATCATCATCAATGATCATCAGCTCGTTCCTAGTCTGTAGGAACCTGAATGTATAGCTTAAGTTAACTGAGCTTAGGATTGGAGTTCATCACGAAGATGGGGTGGGTACCAAATAAACTTTGAGCCTTTATCTTTGTTTCATAAAACCGTGAACCAAGCCACGTTACAACCCTTAAAAAACCTAATTGAGGTAAGGTTGTTTTGAAAGCATACTACAACAAGGTTGATTAACCTGACTCCTAATGATCTTTGCTAGTTGTGTGTGTTGATCACTTCATCTGTCATTTTGTAAATGACCAGATCCACTTTGATTTTGATTACTTAACCATTCCACTGTGCGTGTTTCATCAATAAAACTTGATTTCAAAAGCTTGCATGAATTTTTGCACTGAAATTGCCAATTTTAAATGAACAATACTTGTTTGTGAAATGATTCAACATCAAAGGAATCCCGACAAATGCAGTCAGCTAGGGAATTTGATTTGATAAAGGAAGCTCAGTCAAGGGGCAACTAAGCGGAAGGTTCTGCCGATCCATCATTTCAAGAATTGTTGAATCAGGGGAAGAACTCTTCAAAGTTCGGAATATTGGGGAAAGCCTTCTTGAGGTCATTTCATGACAAGTTTGGACTCCGATGACCCATCAACAGGGGCAAGTTTGTTCCCCAGTTGTTTCTACCACAGTCCGAGTGTTTGGTATCGCAAATAAAGTTGAACTGAGGCAGTTACGCCAAGACTCATGGATCTTTTCAAAATTTTGAAGATATTTAAGCATCTAGTATTTTAATTCTTCTGTAAAATCCTTTTGATAACTTATCCTCAAAGACCAGTTAATCAGAAGCAACCAGGTCGAGATTCGGCAAATCTCTCAAAGGTCAACTAGTCTGGGACATCACTTTCACGAATCAACCAAGCTAACAAGGGCAAGTTTGTTCCCTAATTGTCAACAACCAACCTGGGGAACAAGTTCAAGGACTTTGTCATGCAAAGGCAGTCAATCAGGGGCAAGTCTGTTCCCCAGTTGTCATCAACCAGTCAGAAGAACTAATTCAAGGACTTTGTTGTGCAGACACTATTAATCTTGGGCTTTGTAGAAGATACCAAAACACTATGTGATAAGTATAAACTATCAGACAACCTCCTCTTAGGCTTTGTATAATGATTTTCCCTAGCGGAATCCAATCAACCTCTTAGCTTCAACCTTGGCTTCGATCAAGACACATAACTAGTTCACGGGCTCTGTCATGCAAAGCAGTCAATCAGGGGCAGTTATGTCGAGATTCGGTAAATCTCTCCAAGAGTTTGAAGATATTGAAAGGCCTTGTATGCCAATTCTTCTATAAAATCCTCTTGATGTATTCCTCTGACAGACCATGTACCCTGGGGCAGATGAGTTATGCAGAACTACTCAGCTTTTGTGGCGTCTCTGCCAGCTCCCAGTAAGTTGTCTCTTCAGCTAATCTTGGCACTTCCAAATGGATCTCTTCTCTCCAATGAAGAAATTAAACTCATGATGGTATTCCTAGTGAAGTCAAGATGCTATATCAAGTGGAGTACTCTTTCCCCCAGAGAAGGACATAACCTTGAAGTAAAGCTACTTCACCCCTAGTGATGGTCCAACCTTCTGAGTTTGGATGGGTATCCTCGTCGAGATGTTTATTTCATCTCCAGTTTCGCTTCTTGTCTGTTTTGTCAGCATAAGCTTAAGCATGGCATAAGCACTCATATGCATAGCATATTATCATTTTTGCTACATGTTTATGGTGTTTACCTGTGTTGTTCACTTTGGCGTTTATCTCCCCAAGTGATTGGGTTTGTCTTTTCTCTCCAATAGAGGTGTCAGCCCTAGGCATAAAGTGCTCATTCCTTCTGAATTCCCCACAGAGTTTTATCCTCGTGGATGATGGTTGCTTCAGTTATCTTTTTCCACATTCGGATAAGATAAATCCCCAGTTGAGTTCATTCCTCAATTGGAGTCTTGTTTGACCGTTTCTTTCTAGCTTGCTCCTAGACTGAACCTTGGTCCCTGGCAGGTGTGGTTTTTGAACCCACTTTCAAGTGCATTTATTTTGCATTGTGTCTCACAGGAAGAATCTTTTACAGATCCCCATTGAAGACATGTTTATTTTCTCCAACAGTGTTGTAATACCAATATCTTTTTGGAAGTTATGCCCAACGACAAATTTCAATCATCTTGAGAAGTTTGTTTTGCTATCATTACCTCTACAACGATAAGTGGTCATCTATCTCACGAGAAGCTATTCCGTCCTTGATTTCACCTTCAATCAATCATTTTCCATCAACCCGTTTGATGTGATCCCTAGTTAAGGAGTTTTTTTTTCGTCAATCTTTTTGATAAAGTGTTCAAAAGTCCAGCTTATACTGGTACGCAGAGTTGTTTCTGCCTTTTCTGGTTTCTCTTGAAGATCCCGTTTGAACTCTTCATTATAAGAATCTCCAGGAAATCTGTTTATCCTTTTGTTTCACATTGATCCCCAAGTGGAGATCATGTCTTCTTCCTGTCTTCGTACTCTTTGACAATGTGAGCCTTTACTTCACCAGTAAAGTGAAGACATTCCCGGTTTATCTTAAACCTTTAGCTAAGCTAGACTTATATCCGATCTTCACCTTCGAGTGTCAGATCCTAATTCTTTGTGTAGTATTCCCCAAGAAGTCTAACCTAAAGTCCAATCATCACTGGCATCTTTCCTGTTGCTTAAAACCGTTCCTGCTTGAATCGTGTCAAGCTTGAACCTAAAGTCCAATTATCGTTGGCACCGTCTTTGGTTTAAATCGAGTCACCTTAGGCTTTTAAGATCTTGTTCTTGTTTGAATCATGTCAAACCTGAACCGAGTCCTTGTTCGAATCGTGCCGGACATTGTCTCTTGTTTTAAGATATTGTTCTTGTTTAAATCGTGTCAAACTTGAACCGAGTCCTTGTTCGAATCGTGTTGAACATTGTCTCTTATTTTAGGATCTCATTCTTGTTTGAATCGTGTCAAACTTGAACCGAGTCCTTGTTCGAATCGTGTCAAACATTGTCTCTTGTTTTAAGATCCCATTCTTGGTTGAATCGTGTCAAACTTGAACCCAAAGTCCAATTATCATTGGCACCGTCTTTGGTTTGAATCGAGTCACCTTAGGCTTTAAGGATCTTGTTCTTGTTTGAATCGTGTCAAACCTAAACCGGGTCCTTGTTCGAATCGTGTTGAACATTGTCTCTTGTTTTAAGATCTTGTTCTTGTTTGAATCGTGTTAAACCTGAACCGAGTCCTTGTTCGAATCGTGTCGGACATTGTCTCTTGTTTTAAGATCTTGTTCTTGTTTGAATCGTGTCAAACCTGAACCGAGTCCTTATTCGAATTGTGTCAGACATTGTCTCTTGTTTTAAGATCTTGTTTTTGTTTGAATCGTGTCAAACTTGAACCGAGTCCTTGTTCGAATCGTGTCGAACATTGTCTCTTGTCTTAAGATCCCGTTCCTGTTTGAATCGTGTCAAACTTGAACCCAAAGTCCAATTATTGTTGGCACCGTCTTTGGTTTGAATCGAGTCACCTTAGGCTTTTAAGATCTTGTTCTTGTTTGAATCGTGTCAAACCTGAACCGAGTCCTTGTTCGAATCGTGTCGGACATTGTCTCTTGTTTTAAGATCTTGTTCTTGCTTGAATCGTGTCAAACCTGAACCGAGTCCTTGTTCGAATCGTGTTGGACATTGTCTCTTGTTTTAAGATCTTGTTCTTGTTTGAATCATGTCAAACCAGAACTGATTCCTTGTTCGAATCGTGTCGAACATTGTCTCTTCTTTTAGGATCTTGTTCTTGTTTGAATCGTGTCAAACTTGAACCGAGTCCTTGTTTGAATTGTGTCGAACATTGTCTCTTGTCTTAAGATCCCGTTCCTGTTTTAATCGTGTCAAACTTGAACCCAAAGTCCAATTATCGTTGGCACCGTCTTTGGTTTGAATCGAGTCACCTTAGGCTTTTAAGATCTTGTTCTTGTTTGAATCGTGTCAAACCTGAACCGATTCCTTGTTCGAATCGTGTCGGACATTGTCTCTTGTTTTAAGATCTTGTTCTTGTTTGAATCGTGTCAAACCTAAACTGAGTCTTTGTTCGAATCGTGTCGGACATTGTCTCTTGTTTTAAGATCTTGTTCTTGTTTGAATCGTGTCAAACTTGAACCGAGTCCTTGTTCGAATCTTGTCGAACATTGTCTCTTGTTTTAGGATCTTGTTCTTGTTTGAATCGTTTCAAACTTGAACCCAAAGTCCAATTATCGTTGGCACCCTCTTTGGTTTGAATCGAGTCACCTTAGGCTTTTATTTCAGTTTGTTCCTGCATGAATCGTGTCAAGCTTGAACCTAAAGTCCAGTCATCGCTGGAATCCTCCATAAACGAAATCATATTGTTATCTCAACCAACTATGGTACCCATTGGTTCATTAACCTTATCCTCAGCTAAAGGTCCAGTCACCTTTCATCATCTGACGCAGAGTTTACCTCTTTCTTTTCTGGTTTTTCTTGAATATCCCGTTTGAACTCTTCAGTATAGGAAATCCCCTGAAAATCTTTGTAGGATGTCTATCCTTTTATTTCAAACTGATCCCCTGTGGTGATCTTGTCTTCTTTCTGGTTTCATGCCCAGTAAGAATGCGTCTTTTCCCCAGTATCGTCCGGTTACTTTTGAACCGCGTCGTCTACCTCCCTGGATCTTTCCCTAGTGGAGAACACCTCTTTGGTGTCCTATCTCCAGTAAGAACTTGTAGGGTTTCCCCTCAGTTTTTCTATACCCAGTGTTTCCTTGGAGTCTCCCCAGTAAGTCTCTTTTGTCTGTTAGCTTGTATCCCCAGTGAGTTTACCTCATGGATACTAACCTTCATCCTTCCCCGGTGTTATCCACCTGTGTGTGTTTGCTTTCGTTGTTGATTGCATTTTTGCACCATCATGGCATCAGACCATCATACTAGAAGTTCATGGTACGTCCGCATCCTAGACTAGTTTGGTTCATATCATTGCATATCAGCGTATCTAAGGGCAAAATTTTCGGTTATCTATATTTAAATATCTTTCACCATCTTTCCATATCCCTTGTCATCCGGTGAAGATATTTAAATAGGGGCAACTGTTGTACCCCAAATTTTACCCTCAGATCCTCTAATCATTGTCATATCATCTTAGGTCATCTGTCTTAGCATTTGCAGTCGTATAGTTCATCGATCACGGTTATATGTCTTTCGTCTAGTTTTTGTCATCTTTTTCTTTACTTTTTTTATTATTATTATTATTGTTTTATGAGTTTTGGAATTTTTCTCCTTTAATTTAGAATTTTTGTTTTTACTTTTAAATCACATATTTAATTTAAAATTTGTTTCCTCTTTTCCTTAATATATTTTATTTTCTTTTTAGTTATTTTTTTCTTTTTATTACATTTTTATTACTATTATTTTCATTTTTGTCATTTTATCATTTGTAATATATTATTATTATTTATTTCTATTCATTATTATTCTATTATTATTATTTATATTTTTTTATTATTTATTTATTTATTTTATTTCACTTTTCTTTTTTATCATTTTATTTAGTATTAGCATTTCTTTACTATTATTTTTATCATTGTTTCTATCTCATTATCAATTGTTTATTATCATTATTTATTAAATACTATTCACTACGCCAAACAAGATTTTAGACAGCGTTTTTTTAGGCCTTAGACAGCGCTTAAAAGCGCTGCCCAAGCCAGCACTGGCGTAGGTAAAGACAGCGCTTTTTATTTACGAAAAAACGCTCTCTAAAGTATACATTAGAGGGTGCTTTTTCAACAAAAAGCGCTGTCTAAAGGCCCCCTTTAGACAACGCTTTTTTTAAGCGCTGTCTAAAGTATACCTATAATTTTAATTATCAATTTTTCTATACCTTTTGAGGGCGCTTTTTCAATAAAAAGCGCTGTCTAAAGGCCCCCTTTAGACAGCGCTTCTAAAAGCGTTGTCTAATGTATGCCTATAATTTTAGTTATGAATTTTTCTATGCCTTTAGAGGGCGCTTTTTAGGAAAAGCGCTTTCTGTTGTGAACTATAGACAACGCTTTTTCTAGAAAGCGCTGTCTTTTCTCTACGTATAATTTTAATGATTTTTTTAAAAATCCCATTTTAACCATTTTTTATGCAGAAACTTGTATAATTCAAGTCATTTCAATAAAGCTGTATATTTCACATTTCCATTAACAATTTATAGTATGGTTCATTAACCATTTCCACTAATCCCATAAATCACATAAACCACATAAACCATTTCCATTATAATTCAAGCCATTTACATTAACCATTCACAAAACTATACAATTACATTCCAAAATCACATAAATAACATAAATCATTCACAAAACTATAGAATCCCATAAAATAAACCATTCACAAAACTATACATTCACATAATCCCATTATCCTATACCTTATATGACTTTTTTTCCAATAAGGTATTCGCACAATTCCTCCTTAATTTCTTGCAATTTATCCTTCGTGTAATGAGAACACGCGTATTCATCAAAGTACTACATAACAAAACAAAATATGCATGATTTAGTTAAAAATAATAAATTATATGACATATCCGATAAATATTAAAATAAATCCTAAGTTATAAATCCATGCATACCGTAATAGGAATCTCTAATCGATCCATTTGAAGGATTTCTCTCATAAACCTCAAAACGAAATACCCGCAGTCTATGCCATTACGCTGACGAGGGCACTACACATAGACAAACAAATAAGAATTAATATATAGTTGTTTTGTGTTATCAAGTAGCATCACTAATAAGCAACATTGTGAAAATTAATATACCTTCTGAGCTTCATTTTCATCATGTGTCTCGTGTGTGTCGTCATGGTCACTAGCCATTTCACCTATAAGAAAGAAAAAAATAAAAATTAAATGACAAATATAAAAATCCATAATCCATAATCCATTGAATGATATAAGCTATATATAACATGACAACTAATTAATATTATTGAATGATATAAGCTATAATTTTATAACTAGTACCTTTTTCACTAACGTCTCTTTCTTTTCTTGGTTGGAATATGTTCTACCCGTCTCTTAACAACACAGACGGTTGGATTGATCCAAATACCCTCATTATGATCATTTCTTGTATATGATTCATTCGCTGTAATATTTTCATCTTGATCATTTCTAGTAAATGATTCAATATCAACATCAATATCACCTTGATCTCCAATGTT
Source organism: Lathyrus tuberosus (assembly GCA_022829125.1). Taxonomy (NCBI): domain Eukaryota; kingdom Viridiplantae; phylum Streptophyta; class Magnoliopsida; order Fabales; family Fabaceae; genus Lathyrus; species Lathyrus tuberosus. The sequence continues at coordinate 6,218,254 of JALAZF010000082.1, read as the reverse complement.
TTCATCAATTACTTTGTTAGGTAAAAGCACTATAGACCATTTTGTACTTGTCGGATTAGTGACATAGAACACTTGTTTAGCTTGAGAGGCTAGAATAAAAGGCTCATCTTTGTACCCCACCCTATTAAGATCCACTTGCAAAAATCCTGATTTATCCATTCGTACGCCATTATTATTTTCAACCCACTTGCAACGAAATATAGGAATCTGAAACTTCTCATAATCAAACACCCAAATGCGCTCGATAACCCCAAAATATGACAGATTTGCAAATTTGGGGTTTAAATCTTTCACACTTGAAATGTGCATTGCTTCAGCTACCACGGTGACACCATTATTTTGCATAGTACTTTTATCATCTTGTTCTTTGGTATAAAATGTGTATCCATTAATTGCGTATGCGCTATAAGAAAACACAACCAAACTTGGACCATATGCTAAACATCCTAACCTTTCTGTTATTGAAGCGGGATCTGAATATAACTTTGAATAAATATGATCCTTAAACCAAGGTATGAAACTTCGATTGTGCTCTCGTACTATCCAATTCTCATTTCTATTCGGATTTAAATCTCGGAGAACATCCTTGTGCATTTCAACATACGACTTAACCTCATTCTCATTGTGCAGAACATACAAATGCACTTGATCCCGTTCGACCCTTGATACTGTCATAACTTCATTTCCAATTAACTTTTTTCCTTCTTTTTTTCGACAATATGAGATTTGGGGAGTCCAATTGATTGTACATTGGACAGATATTCAGTACAAAACTCAATCGCTTCTTCAACAATGTATCGTTCGGCAATACAACCCTCTGGTCGACTTCGGTTTTTAACATACCCTTTTAATATTTCCATATAATGTTCATCAGGGTACATCCATCTCATATAAGCCGGTCCACACAATTGTGTCTCTTTCACCAGATGAACAACTAGATGAACCATTATGTCAAAAAACGAGGGAGGAAAAATCATTTCAAGATCACACAAAGTAATTACTATTTCTTTTTGCAATGTTGGTAAGATCGCAGGATCGATCACCTTACTACAAATTGACTTGAAGAAAAAACACAATTTAGTTATTGCGCTTCTTACTTTTTCTGGCAGAATAGAACGTATACCTATTGGTAGAAAATGTTCCATTATAACATGGCAGTCATGCGTCTTTAAACTCTTTAACTTGAGGTCTTTCATAGACACAAGTCTTCTAATATCTGAAGAGTATCCTTCTGGAACTTTAACTGCACTTAAAAACTTACACAATACCTTTTTCTCTTTTCTAGATAGAGTATAAGCAGCAGGTGGTAGATATGTTCGTGTTCCTTTCTTCATGGGTCCTAATTCATTTCTTATTCCCATCGCTACCAGGTCATTTCTTGCTTTAAGGCCATCCTTAGACTTTCCTTGTATATTGAGTAACGTACCAATAACACTGTCAAATACATTTTTTTCAATATGCATAACATCTAGAAAATGTCTTACATACAACGACTTCCAGTATGGCAGTTCAAAAAAAATTGACCTCTTCTTCCACCCACTCTTGACAAGTGTATGTGCAAAAGGCTTTCCAAACTGAGTACTCACATCTTTCACCTTTTCAAAAATTTGATCACCTGTCAATATAGTTGGAGCTCTACCATGTTCTGCCTCTCCATTGAATGCTTTTCTCCACCCACAATAGTGGTGATTAGAATTTAAGAATCTACGATGACCGAGAAATACATTCTTCTGACCAAACTCCAATCGCGTCCAATCTGTTTTATCTTCACAAATAGGACACGCACATTGGCCTTTTATGCTGTACCCTGATAGATTTCCGTATGCTGGAAAATCATTAATTGTGCCAAACAACATCGCCCTCAAGTTGAAACTTTCTTTCCTATACCCATCATAAACCTCCACACCGTTCTCCCACAAAAACTTTAAATCTTCGATTAAGGGTGCCAAGTATACGTCTATGTCATTCCCTGGTTGTCTAGGCCCAGAAATTAACATAGATAACATCATGTATTTACGCTTCATACATAGCCATGGAGGTAGGTTATAAATCATTATGATCACAGGCCAAGTGCTATGTGAGATACTTTGAAGACCGTGTGGGTTCATTCCATCAGTAGATAATGCCAAGCGAAGGTTTCTTGCTTCTTTTCCAAATTCAGGATAATCATCATCAATTTTCATCCACGGTGGTGAATCTGCCGGATGTCAAAACTTTCCATCAATAATTCTTTCATCTGCATGCCAAGTCAAGTGTCTTGAATCGGTCTCACTACGAAACATGCGTCTAAATCTCGGAATTATAGGAAAATACCATAAGACTTTTGCTAGAGACAACTTTTCCTTATATCGAGAGACACCGCATTTAGGACACTCATTTAATGATGCATACTCATTTCGAAACAAAACGCAATCATTTGGACAGGCATGTATCTTATCATAGCTCATGCTAATAGAGCACAACATCTCTTTGGCCTCATATGTTCGATTGGGAAGAACATTATCCTCTGGAAGCATATCTTTCATAAGGGCCAATAACTCTGTGAAACTTTTATCCGACCATCCATTGCCCGCCTTTAAGTTGTACAACTTTAATACCGCAGACAATCTTGTGAATTTGGTGCAACCATTATATAACGGTTTCTCTGCATCACTTACCAACCTCTCAAACATTTTGGGACAATCCTTAAGATCTTCTTCAAGTGCTTCTGCATTCTCTTCGACTCGATCAGAATCGTATGTATCTGTGCCATTGTCATTTGAAGCATAGGTCGTATTATCCTCCGGTTCAACATTCTCGTTAATGTTCTCACCATGCAAATTCCAACATGTATAACTTCTATCAATTTCACTCCTCATTAAATGCGATGTCAACTGAACCGCGTCAACCCGACTCCCAAAACAACAACCCAAGCAAGGACATCTCATTCGACTGGGGTCTTTGGCGTGCGCAATAGCAAACTTAACGAATTCTGATACCCTATTCTCGTACTCTTTCGACAATCGACTTGAAGACATCCATTTCTTATCCATAGTTATACTAATTAAACTAAACAAAAACAAAAATAAAAAATATTTACCTGCAGGGATGTAAACAACTTTTAGACCCACACAGTGTCCAGATAGGTTAGAATTACCAAGATCCCCCTGTACACGTATCATAAAATGAAATATCATTAATTGACCAATTATGAGTCATAACTTGATAAGTGGCAACATGTAATCACAAACAAGCAACATACTTAACAACAAGCATACTTAAACAAGTAATCATCACATCACAAAGATAATCATCAAAGCAATTATTGAGCAAGATAAACATCTCATGCAAAGACAAATATCATATTTTCTTTGACCATGCAATACAATAACTATCATAACTCCACTTTCATGGCTCTATATATGATAACTCCATCAATACAATAACTATCAATATTACAATAACTATCATACTTTCTTTAATCTAGAATATAGAAACAACAACTAATGAAAATAGAAACAACATGTTCAATATTAGTCATTCTAAACATGTTCAAAAATAAACATCTCAAAACTTTATAACTATGGTCATTACCCATATTAACACTACACACAAAATAAGTCAGAAGTATGCAACTGAATAATACACAAAATGGAAGTATGATGCAGGAACTCCGAACCACCTCAAACAACACCTGTACTATGACGGCAAAATGGTAGCTAGTGACAAGAATGAAAACAGAACAAAAATCGTACGATGAAAACAAGAATGAAAAGCGTACCTCTTCTTCGTTTCGTCTTCTTCTTCACGAAAGCAATGGCGAATGAACAACCAAACTGACGGAAATACGTGAACGACGACAATGACGAACAACGACGGCAATGCTGAATGAACGACGACAATGGCGAATGAACGACGCCAATGGTTTCAGTAGAGAAGAACGATAAGGGTTTCAGTAAAGAAGAACGGTCGAGAGAAAAAAATGAAAAGAAATGTCTGAAAATGATTAGAAGTTGTTTTATATTTTAATTCATAAATGACTTTAGACGGCGCTTTTAAAAAGCGCTTTCTTAAGTGCTACCTATAACAGCGCTTTTCTCAGAAAGAGCTTTCTAAGGTGGGGAGAATTTAAAACCTATAGCAGCGCTTTTGCAAAAGAGCTGTCTAAAGTGATGCCTATAGCAACGCTTTACAAAAAGCGCTTTCTAAGGTGACTTCCATTTTGGTCATTTAACAGCGCTTTTAAAAAGCGCTTTCTAAGGTTAACCTTTAGACAGCGCTTTTATAAAAGCGCTGTCTAAAGTAATGCCTATAGCAGCGCTTTACAAAAAGCGCTTTCTAAGGTGGCTTCCATTTTGGGAATTTAACAGCGCTTTTAAAAAGCGCTTTCTAAAAGCTGTCTTTTACAGCGCTTTTTTTAAGCGAAATTTTTTAAAGACTTATAGCAGCGCTTTGTCCAAAAAGCGCTGTCTTTTTTGCGCTGTCTTTGTCCAATTTTGGCGTAGTGATTCTTCTCATAAGCTGTCACAAAGCACCCCAAACTTCCAGCCTGTTAACAAAACCGTACATAAAGTGAGGCTATGTTCTGCAATTCCAAAACAGCCACCCTACACGCAAAATCCATTCCAAAATCTCTGCTATCACCTAAAAAATCTGCACAATCGTACCAGAAGACTTGTTGAAGAAGTTTATTGATTGTTTTCAAATAAAGAGAGGCAAAACAGAGAAGAGGGGGAGAGGCGAGTTTCAAAAAGAGCATACCTCAGTTTTTCTTAAACAAGTTGTCTGGTTATTCCAAATCACCAGAACATCAACTGAGAATGATCATCTTTCACTTTACCATAAAAAACACTCCATACATTTCTTCCATTGCCGATAACTCTCGACACGCTCCAAACATAAAAACCTTTCTCCCTCCGCTCATCACCAATCCAATCTCGCCAATCTTCCTCCAGCATTCATAAACCTTTTCAAGCCTTCGCCCCTCTTTCAAAATCATAACCGCATATCATCTCTTCAAGAACCTCACGGCCTGACTTCAACCTTGGATTTCTTCTTCAGACTCTTTTCCTTGGCACCCTGTTTTCTTCTCTCCATTTAGCACAAGTCGTTCCACGACAGAAACCTTCGTATAACATTGCCTCACTCTCCATTAACTGTAACTCTTCTTCAAAAAGCTATAAAAAGACATTTTCCACCCTTTCATGATCTTCCTTCATCACCATTACATAGACCCTCTTCATTTTTATATACAAACCATGAGTTCTCTCTCTTCCTAACAAAAATACTACACCAATAAAAACATGGCCCAACACCCTGGTTTCTCCATCCTTTCATCAATACCCCTCTTTCAACAACTGATTCCACATAAATCACTCCAGCACTCCCACAATCACGACGCAAAAAAAAACTGACCTTTATACTTCTTCCATCTTCAACCCTCAACAGACCTGTAAACAAATCTCGCCCCTGTTTCTCACCTTCACATAATCCCTCTCTATTTTCTGAACGAAACCAACACCAAAACAACATCCCTCAATCGTTCGCTCCTTTTCAAACCCAACCGGCATCTTTCAACAAACCGACCCAAACTTCAATCTCTTTCGACCTTCACCTCAAATCACAAATCCTCTCCAAAACCTAACCAAATCACAAACAGTTTTTTTAATCAAGAAAGAAATGAGAAAAAGAGAGTTTCAGTAAAACCAAAACTGAACTCGATTCAGACCCAAAACCACCACCTGTTAAACTTCACCGTGAAAACGCTTTTATCACCAATAATCTCATCAAACAGCCGCGAGCAAAGAGAAAGGACTCTGAGAAGCCGAGAATGAACTATAAATCGAAACGGAGAGAGATTTATTCGAGTGGAGGGCTCACACACACAAACCAGAGTGAGACAGATTTGCAATGAGCGAGAAAAAGAACGGCATCGTGAGAAGTTTGAAGGAGCGAGTCATGTTGAGTTTGTTCCTCTTTTTGATCTTGCTGCAATTTCTTAACCCTATTTCGCTTTCATGTGAGACTTATATTGTTATTTTGGCGTTTTAGAAGAAGAAGCGCAACTTATCTTTTTTCGTTTTCCAAATGTTTTATTGTTTTTTTTTATTCAGATGTTGCGCTATGGGCTTGAGGCCCACTTCAGTTTCTTTCTCACACCCTTTCAATTCTATTCATACCATGTTTTAATTAACCTTGGTTGATGGGCTTCATTTTTGGCCTATGTGATTCCACTCCACTTATTTCTATTTTCAAAACACAATCGGACATACCACATGGTTGTTCTTTCTTTTCTTTTTTTATAATTTGTTTCTTGAACTTTTGTTTTATTAAATTTTTAGATTTTAAATTGTTTTAACTTTTTAAGTTGGACTTTAATTTTCTATTTCGAATATCTTTGATTTGCTTTTCACTTTTGGCTCTATTGCAATTTTATTTCTCATAGTTGGGTTTATTTCTATTTTATTTAGGCCAATGACATAAAAACATCATAATTTTGTTGATTATTGCAAATCAATAAATTTTTATTATATGAGGCCATATTTTTCTTTTGGTTGGTCAATGAAAATTAAATATCGAGATTATCGATTTATCGATTTAAATCTCGATTAATATGAGACCACCTTTATCTTCAATTCCATCTTCTTTATTTGGGCCAATGATATCACAAAATCATGACTTGGTGGATTTATCCTAAATGACTAAAAGTCTTGATATGTATGAGGCTCATTTCTTTATTTTTGTTGGTCAATGAAAGTCGAATATCAAGGTTATCAATTTATCGATTCAAACCTCGATTAAGACGAGACCAACTTTATCTTCTTTTCACGTTTTTCTTTTATCTTCATTTTCATTTCCGATCGACGATGTCATTCTATTCACGAATGCTGTCTATCGAAGCGATCAACCTTCATTATTTCAAATCTGTAGTGAGTGATCATCAAGATCTCTTTCTATACTTTGGGATCGTGATAGGTTACCTTTGAATAATTAACGAAAGTTTGTGATTAAGACGAGATCTCCACCTTTTCTTTTCGTGTGGCACGATTGTATCGGAGAATGATCATCAATATCATTTCTCCATCGTGTCTTAACACAAAGATTGAGTTGTGTTTCCTCCTATAGTGTAGTCTTCCTCATAGACCGTGCTACGATGGTTTAGCAGTACATTGGACCTGATTCACCGATCCAATAAGTTAATCATTAACCACTGATTTTACGTTCAGTCAATATATCTTGATTTATTTTTGTTCATATTATCTTGATTATTATACTTATTCATATTCATATTGTTTACTGTATATTCATACTTGACTCATTTGACCCTCCTTCCAAAGGAAAGTTTTTTCACTTTGACTCCTAAGTCACAATCCATTCACATTTCACCTTGGCCTCATAAGAGCCATTTTCCTCTTAGTTTAGTAATAGGATAGAGTTATCGTGAACTCTATGTGATTCTCACTATCATGAGAACTCACTTTCCCTTTACTTAGACTTATAGAGTTATCGTGAACTCTATGTGATTCTCACCATCATGAGAACTCACTTTCCCCCTTTAACTTAGACATAGAGAGTTATCGTGAACTCTAAATGAGCTCGTACTCATTTCCCTTTGGAACTTTGACCATAGTCAATGGTTCCTCTTTCACCCTTAGTTAGGTGAACTACGGTTGCTCTGATTCTTTAGTCAGATATGTAGGCACAAGATGCGATGTCTTGGCGAGCAAACTTAGTGTACATACCTAGGTCTTTACCTTACCTTAGCATAGATATCTTAGCAAGCAAACATAACTTGACACAAACATTAACAAGAGGTTCCTGTAGAGTACTACAGATACTTAGGGTGCTAATACCTTCCCTTTGTATAACCAACCCCCGAACCTTAGATCTCCCCCCTTTAGGTTTTCTACAATCTTGAACCTTTCCTTTGGATAAATCGAAGTCGGTTGTAAAAGAAAATGATACAAGTTAATTAATATCTTGTTATCCGATTTTCACCACAATAGTACCTATAAAGAGGGTTCTCAAAAGGAGCTCGAGCAGTCTGGGCAACAACATGACCCATAGACCGAGGCTCAGCAAAAACAGGAGCATGAAACACTGGTCTGACAGTTTGACCAATCAATGGAGTAGATACAAGAGGTGGAGAATAATTATGGGGTAAGTCAAACTGTGGCCAAGTTCAAGGTGACACCTAAACAGGCTGAGGATCAACATTTGAAACCTCCTGGATAATAGTCCTTTGGGGTTACTCTCCTCTAGCAATCAAGCCCTGGAGCATTTTAGTGAACTTTTTCATGCTTGACTTAAGATCATCGATCTACATTCGGATCTCTGCGTTTTGTGCTTCTTGTTCTCACATCTTGTGTCTGTAGTTAGCCCTAGTCCTGTATCTGTGTCGAGGAATCAGCTTAACGACTGAAAGATGACACTGGAAGATATAGACAGCTGGAAATGAGTCATTGGACAAACAGAAACATGTAATAAATCATGCAAGTATGCAAATGACATGTAATGCGATGCAAGACATGATGCAATTCACACATAGCAAGATCAAAGGTTCAATATCATAGCATGGAGTCTGGGTGAAGAACCAACCACGGGGTATGTACTAGTGTTTATAATGTACCTGTACAGCGGGTTCTAACAAGTTTCCCAAAGTCATTGATAAATCTTTCAGATATTATCGTCTCGCACAACTACTCATGTGGCTAATAATATTCTCAAGATAAACTCGTCTGAGTGTAGTATCGTATGACAATCACCACAGGTCTACACCTGGATGATCACTACACTACGTCCTAAAAAGGCTAGGAGAGGAGAAGGGATACTAAGGTCCTCATCTTCACGGACTCCCAGGTCGGAAAAAGTAATGCCAATACGACTACTCGCATGACATCAGTAATCCAAAAGGGGTCTCCACTGAGCGTGGTTATATCATATGTTAATCATGTTAGGACTACTCCCTACAGTTAATTATTGATTATACCACAATCCTATCATAGGTGTATACTCAAGTCCAGGTTAGGACTTATCTCACAACAGTATGTATCAACCTTTCCATACAGGAAAACCCAAGCAGACAGATATATACAAATATACAATAACACATACAAAACAAGTTAGGGGTAACCCTCTCAAGGCATTCCCCAGTGAAGTCTCCATTTTTGTCGTGGTGAGAATCGGATATCAAACTATTAATTAACTTGATTCAAATCTTTGAAATTCACCACCGAGCTTTGATTTATCCAAAGGAAAAGGTAAAGATCAAATAAAACCCTAAATGCAATGTAAAAACAATGCTAAGAGATCTAAGGTTCGGGGGTTGGTTATACCTAGGGAAGGTGCTAGCATCCTAAGTATCTGTAGTACTCTACAAGAACCTCTTGTTTTATTATGTTATTTTGTTATTTGTCTGCTAAAGGGTGAAAAGGTAAAAGAAGGCCTAAGGTGTTATTTCGAAGTATGCTCGCCAAGACATCGCATCTTGTGTCTACGTATCCTAATGGGAATGGAATCAGAGCATTCGTAGTTCCCCTCAATAAGGATGATGAACTCTTGATTGTGGTCAAGGTTCCAAAGGGAAGAGGTAAGTGTTTATGGCAGAACACCTACATAGAGTTAAGAAACTCTAAACCTAAGGCAAGGTTAAAAGGGAAGTAGATGTCGAGGGCAGAACACTTACATAGAGTGCGGCGACTCTAATCATAAGGCTAGGATAAAGGGTAAGAATCTAACAAGGTCTCAAGGGAATGGTGGACAAGGCTATCCTAAATGTGACATGCTAGTCAACAAAAGGGATCCTCCCTTGGAATTGGGGACAAGTTGTTGATACAAGAACATAGGATCAAATCATGAAAACACTAAACATAGAATAAGAACGTAGAAAGAGAAATAACATGGCATAAGATACATGCGTTTAATGAACGATGATGAACACAAGATAACAAGAGGAGGCATAACCAAGACAAGGCTCGAAATCAAACTCAAATGGAAAAAACTTAAGTCATATGCTCACAAAATTAAACAGTTAAATCAATAATGAAACTAATTAAATAAAACCTAAATATTGAATTTCAAAAAAAAATTAATTTGCAACCTAATTAAGGAGATATTTTTTGATGTTTTCTCTAATCTAATAATTAAGCTAAAATCAATATTGAAATGACTTAACTAAAAATTCTAAGTAAAAAAAATTAAAATTAAGAGTAATAATAATTAAAAAAACTTAAATTAAATTATCAAGGTTGAATAACCAAAGCAAAAAAACTTAGTAAAAGAAAAAACATTGGAGGGTGCAAAAAGTAAATGAGGGTGTGGGTTTTCGTTAGGAAAAATATGATCATGGGCTTATGGGACTTAGCCCATTCCTCCTCATAATAATAAGAAAAAGTAAAAATAAACAGAATGTTGGGCCGGAGGAACCAGACCTATCTGAGCCAACAACAACAACATTGCAAGGAAAAAAAAGATCAACACACAAATCAATTGCGCTCTCCCTCAAATTTCTCATCCTCTCTCTCACGGCTATCTCACTCACACACAACATGAATTTTAATCCATCGAAATCAAACAAAAACTTCCGTCCCATGCTAAAAATTACATATCAAACAACTACAAGCCATATCAAAGATAAAAATAAGAAATAGAAAAAAGTGCCGGCGGTGAAGGCGGCGCGACGGAGGGAGTGAGACGGAGGGTGGTTACGCTCGCGCTTCGAGTCGCGTCGTGGCGGAGGGAGTGGCGTCGACGGTGCTGAGTAGCGGTCTGGTTGCGTTGGTGGTGGCGGTAGCTCTGCAGCTTTCAGGCGACGTGGTTTTGGTCGCTCCTTCTACTGTTTTCGCTTCTGTTTTAATTTTGCCGTGTTGTTGATGTTTCGGTGATAGTGATTTTGTTGTTATGGTGTTGGTTTAGAGTTTACAGGTAGATTGCATGTGGTTTGTAACTTTTGTGTTAGTGAAATTTGTGTGTATGTTTCCCCTTGTCCCCCTTTTTGAATGATGAAGATTGTTCTTTTATAGGCTTGAACCATTTGGGATACATTGATGAGTGGAAAGTTCTTGTTTTGGAAATAAAATGAAAGCTATTGGAATATGTTTTGATGGTGTTTTGAAAATCTGATGAAAACCTTTCTTTTTCGTCTTGGCATGTTTTGTGATTTAAAAAAAACGTTCTCCTTTCAATTAGACATGTATGGATTGAGCGTAAGACCTGTTTTGGAAAGAAATTGAATTGTTATTGCTGGTGTTTATTTGTGTTTTTTATATAAACAAACATATTTATAAAAATAAAATTAATTAATAAAAATTTAAATTTAAATTAAACATCTAATTGAATCTAAATAAATTAAATGATTATTTAACTATAAATAAATAAAAATGATTAAAAACGAAATAAAAAGTCAGGCAGAAAAGTGCTCGAAAAAAAAATGAACACGCCAAAATAATCAGCGTAAAAAAACATATTGGAAAAATACAGCGTTTGGTCAAATTTTAAAATAAATTTAAACTAGTTTGTCTATAAATTCAACAAATTTATTCTGACTGACATTTCGGACAATATGCAAGATGAAGTGCATGATATGCTATACAGACGATGCAAAACGAAAAAATAGAATATTAGGGTCAAAAATTAGGATATGACAATGGATATTTTGATTAATGATGAAGAAAGATGATTATTGTAATATTTTAATTGAAAATGTTGGTTATTTAAAAAAAAAACATATTTGGTATGTTCACGTGCTTTCAAATAAATCCATTTCTTTTAGATTAAGTTGAATTCAAATATTATGACTTAACTGTATCTAAAACAATAACTGAAAAAATAGATTTATAAAAAAAACATATAAGCAAAAAGAGGCTATATTTTAATAATTAAATAGCAAATTTTATAAAATGAGTGATTAATTGTATTTGATGTTTAAAATCTTAACAATATTTTACAGGAGATTGGAAATGTAATTATTAAATTTTCTTGATACTCTAATATTATTTTTAATTATTTAATTTTATCTTTATTTTTCATCACAAAGAGAGCTGAGCTAAACTTATTTTAAAAATTAACCTATTTTTCTAAAGATTAATACTGAATTGTTTTACACATGTATCAAATTAAATTCTCATAAAAATATTTAGAAATTAATCTTTAAAAAAAATACTTTCATTCTCACTTTCAAGATAATTTACTATTATTTAATAGGTGTTGTACTATCACTCATTTATCACTGATTTGCATTTGATAACGAATTCTCATTATAGAAAAAGCACAACATTTTAGAAGAAAAGCACAACATTTCAACAAAAAAAGTTCATGCCCACTACCATCCTCTCATTATAAATAGTCTTTATTCATCACATAATTGATATTGAATTCTTTAATTTGGACATTTTTAAGATGACAAAACTGTGTATAAGTTCCTTAATTCAGTATGTCATAATCAATTACTAAATTTATAATTAAGTGCTTTCACATTTTATTACTTGTATTGAATTGGTTCAAGACACAACCGGTTAAATCTAGATAAAAACATTCATAAATATTGTTTTGATATAAATAATTTTAAGTTGTGCAAACACACGGTTATTAGTTGCTATTAATCTAATACAACATACAAAATAACCAAACCAGCAAAACAACATACTAATAAAAATCACAATAATTATGAATCTAACGATGATTAATTGAACTTAGTAGGACTCATTCTACCCTTATAGAACTTGCAAGACAGAACAAACTGATTGAAGCAAAGAGAATGAGAAGTAAAATTCCAAGGACTACTACAATAAACGCGCCTGAGAGTAGCCTTCAATTTATGCCAAGGATCACTATAAAAACCATCCAATTTTTTACAAAGCACAGACTAATCAGAACTGAAACCGGAAAATGTAACATTTTTACAAAGACTATTCAACAAGTTAGCCACAAAATCATTATCCCCAAGCCAATTAACCAATATTCCCTTCTAAACAAGTATATCCACATCTCTTTCAGTATTAATGAGAAAATCCAAAACAGCAACATAAAATCCACATCTCTTTTAGATAGATTACCAACTAGAGATAATATGGTTGCAAGGAAGATAATTGTTAATGATCTAGATAAGGAGTGTGTTTTCTGCTCTCACTATTTAGAAGACTTGAACCACCTCTTCTTTACTTGTCAATTTGCTACTATGATTTGGAGGCAGATTTGTAGCTGGTTGGACATTGAGCCTATTACGGATTCGAATTACTACAATCATGCTAAGGAATGGAATACTACACTCAAAGGTCGTAGTAACATGGCTACGACATCGTCCTTTTGGTTTATTACCTGCTGGAATATATGGAGGATGTGTAATAATTTTTTGTTTTGCGATTGTGAGTTTAATGTTAACGACATTGTAAACGAGATCAAAGTGTCTTCTTGGAATTGGTTGATTCTAGATAGGAAAGGTAGGGTCCCTTGTCGACTTTACGAATGGTATAAATTTCCGTTCGACTTTTTGTAATTGTTTTGGTTTGGAGATTTCCTTAATCTCTTTTATTGAATTGCTTATAAAAAAAAAAAATCAGTAATGTATGAGTCATAAGGATAATGACATTCCTCCAAAGCAACCATATTCTGAAACAAAATCTCAGTCCAATCCTCGACTTTCAATTGAGGGATTTCAAGAACTCGACCTGAAAACCTCAAGTCATGTAAACAAACACTAGTAGTGTTCACTTTAAACCCAACACCTGCTTCTAACAACTCGGTTACATTGTGAAGATGTTTCACATTACAGCATTTCTAGGCGGCCGGTTTTCCAATGGATGTTGCAAGTGGAAAATTCTAATAAGATCAGTGAAATGCCTTATGCTAATATCATCTTTACCAGAAACAAACTTTGACTTATTGTAATAAGCAAAATAATTAAAAGTGAGCTCAAGAAAAGGAGGGATATTAGTGTTAGCACTAAAAGAATTATTGAAGATATTTTCGACAACAAAGAACGGTAATTGATTTTCAAGTACTAATAAATCTAATCTTATATTTGAATCTAATCAAGGTTTTAAGAGAAAAACATCATCTTCGAAACCAATAACAATAATAGAATCTGTAGAAAAGTTCAATTATAAAAACAGAATTGATTAAGATTAGTTGTGGTTCATGATTGACTGTTATCTGAAGAAGAAGAAGACTTGGCAAGTAAATGAAGAGAAGCTCTGACTCAATTAAAGTTCAAGTTGATATTTACTGATGAAAATTTTCAAGAATGTGGTCCACACAATTTAAGCACTTGTCACTGTCAACATAAATGTTTTTTCGTAATCAATATGTACTATCAACATTTAACATGCTAAACTACTCCCATCTGCTCTTGTCACTGTCACTGGTCGTATCCCTTCCCTCCCTTTCTCTCTTTTTTTTCAAATTTTAAAATTTAAATTATTATTAATTATTATTCACCATTATCATTTATTATTTCTCTTCCTCTTTATCTACCACATTTCTCACTTCACATTTAACTTTTACATTTTGTTTGGCATTGAGAAGAAATTCAAAAGAGAGACTAAGAGGAGAAAGAGAGTGAAAAGAGAGAAAGAGATTATAAATAAATTAAATTTGAGGGGTGGTTTTGTATAATATAAATATAGAAGAAGTTGTCCAAGTGTAATGCGAGCGATATTTGGTCGATTGTATGCTGGTTTATTTGGTTTTTTAGAAATCAAATAATTTTCAATGGGGAAGTTGTTGATCCTGAATCTATTTCTAATAGGATTATCCTGTATTGTTGGTGGTGGATTTCCAAATCTCGGAACCAGTCGTTTAAGTGTAGTTACTACGACTGGTGCAAGCATCCTTGGCTTTTTCTTTGATGGGTTTGTTTGATTATTTCGATTCGGTTTGATTGCTTGTAGATTATTTTTGGGTTGTGGTACCCCTAGTACCTTGTTGTTAATATAATCGTCTCTGCTTATCAAAAAAAAAAAATATAGAAGAAGTATAAACCCACTCTATCTCTTGTTGAACTTTATGGTCTATCCACCCAATCTCAACTACCAACCTCACATCATCAACATGCCATGTACACCCAACTACCAAACACCCAAGCTTGCAACCTATTCATGCCACACACTCAAACACAACAACAAGAGCCTAACCCATATCGCCAACAACCACACACCGACACCACATTTGCCTATAGCCCCGATAACTCATTTGACTCCACCCCAACCCACCATAGCCTCCCACCAATGAACACCCAAACATTCCACTGCCAAACCACCCAACCACTATTTGACTTCCTTACCCCACAAAAGCCATTATTTCATTTTCAAAACGATTCAATGTACTAATTCGGCCAACCATACCGTCCTCATCTAACCCAGCTGTAACGCCCCGATTTTGATTATTCCATTATTCTTGAGTCTTTTGTTTTAATTGGGTGATAAATTATTTTATTTGTTAAATTGGTGTGTTAAATGTTATTTTACCGTTTTTGAGAGTTTTCGGGGAAATTAGAATGGAGGGTATTTTAGACTTTTTTCAATTAATCATAAGTTAGAAATTTTGTGGAGTTAGAATTTTGTGAGAAAAATGAATTAATTGATTTAGTGGAAAATAGATAGAAAAGAGAAAGAAAAGAGAAATAGAGAGAAAAAGGAGAGAAAGAAAGAAGAGGAAGAGAAAAGAAGAGGAAAAGAGGAAAACCAAGAAAATCAACCTCTAGGAATCGATTTAATCGGGTAAGGGTGTGAAACATTGTTATCTTATCAATGTATTGTATTATGTATGATTGTGTATGTGTGTATTGGATTGGTTGTGGTGTTTTCATAGTTTTCCATTTTAGGTCGATAATGAGAAATCGATGTTTTCGCAGTTGGAAATCGACGAAAATGTGGTAGAATGCTTGTTGCCATGATTAGATTGAGTTCTGATGGATGTATGTTGTTTTGAAAATGTTTTGGGTTGAAAAATAGGGTTTTTGGGTTTTCAACAGCGCTGAAGGATTCTGAGTTTTCGCAGGTTCGCCTAGCGAACCAATCAGCGAAGGGTAGCGAATGTTCGCTACGGGTATTCGCCTAGCGAAGGCATGAGCGAAGGTTCGCTAGAGTGTTCGCCTAGCGAACTTTGGGTGTTTTTGGCTCTGTTTGGTTCTGACTTGGTTCGCCAAGTGCTCGCCTAGCGAGCTTTGTGTCTGTTTTTAGCTAACAGTTGGTTCGCTGGAACATTCGCCTAGCGAAGGAGCTAGCGAATGCTCGCGAGGGATGTTCGCCTAGCGAAGGCGCTAGCGAATGCTCGCGAGGGAGGTTCGCCCAGCGAACAGTGCTGTTCGTGTAATTTTGTTTTCTGCACAACTTTTGATCTGTGGTTCGGTTTGAGGCGTGGTTTGATGCGTTAGAAAGCTTATGGAATGTTCTTTCTTAATATGATGAATTGGAAATTGTTAGCCGATTAAATAAGTCGGAAAAGTCAGAAATAGTGCTATTTAGCGACTTTTACCGTTTTGACGGTGTATTTGAATGTGAATCGTACAATAGTGCATTGACGTGAATGTATGTAGATTGTATGTGGTTGTATGAGATGAATGCATGTATATATTGTGAATATGTATGCATTTCAAGAATGTCTTGAGTCATTATCATGTGTAGCATAATGATGTGCATTCTTGTGCTGAGGGATTCTAATGAGAATCCGCTATAACATCGTGAGCCTCTCTTGGTAGAGGTGTGAGCGATCGGGTTGTGAGCCTCTCTCGGTGGAGGTGTGAGCAATGGTTATAGACGATCGTGAGCCTCTCTTGGTGGAGGTGTGAGCGATCGGGTCGTGAGCCTCTCTTGGTGGAGGTGTGAGCGATCCAGAAACATCGTGAGCCTCTCTTGGTGGAGGTGTGAGCGGTGGGTGAACATCGTAGGCCCGACGGGGAGTTACTTTGGTAACGAGCGATGGTTCCAGCAGAAGTTCCTGAGTGAACTTGAGATGATTGAGTCGGTACCCGCATTGCATTTGCATAGAGTCGTGAGTTGGTCTCTATGATTTGCATTTCTCATCTTTAAATGATGCATTGGTGAATAAACAGTTGCGTATGTTTATGTGGAATGATAAGAATTGTGAAAGTATGCCTGGTGTGTATGCTTGGTTTTATATATATATATGGATACATTGCGATGTGTATGAGTGACTTGTGATGAATTGTGGTGAGAAGGTGAATTATGTGTAATTTTATGCTATTATATATAATTATATACATTGTTATTATGATAATATTTCTCACCCTTCTGCTGTTTTATGATGCTCTATGAGGCATTGCAGAGTAGGTATGCTGGTGGTCTTTTTGTGAAGCGTGTCTTCATTCTTTTGGTCGGTTGACTCTGATATGTAGCACCGGGTAGCTAGGAGGGCTATGATTCTTTTGTGATACATTATATATGTATCTTGTTGATAAATGTTTATGTAAACATGAATTATGTTGGTGGATAATACTTGGCGATGTATATATATGAATTGGTTGTTATTCAATGTTTAGATCTTCCGCTTTTATTCTAAATATTGACATGTGGGTGTAAGGACTAAGTTCCTCTGTTGCAAGTTACCCCACTGTTGCATATCAATTGTTGAGCAGGTGTTGTATGTTTAAATTTCGTAATTGATGTGACATGCCTCTTTTATACCATGTTTGTAATTATACTCTGACGAAATCCTTATTATGTGCCTAAATGATTTTATTTGGGGGTATAGAATGGGGGTGTTACACCAGCCACTCCGACCCAACTTCGAAAACATAGGAACAAAACTAAATTACGACAGCGCCATTGGCAGCAATCCCACAGCTATTGGGGACAAATGATCGAAAATATATCAAATACGTCGGGTCTCTCGCACCAACTACCTTTTCTTCAGGCGAATATGTTAAAACCACAAACACCTCAACAAAATCGTGATAGACCTTGAAGGCAGGCTAATGTGCCGGGATGTGGAACCGGGGGACGTTTCGATTGGGCGAGTCATTGATTCTCAAATTGTAACCTTTAATTTCAATAAATAATAGTTTTAATTATTTTCTATTTACTTTTTTATTTATTTTTATTTTTATTCTATTTTTAATTATATTTATTTAAAAAAATTATAAAGAGGATGCGCCATTTGAAATGGCGCATGCACTCTATGCATACATGTATGCACCATTTTTCATGGCTTGACATACATGCATAAGTCATTCAAATGACGCCTATGCTATATTTCAAATGCATCAGCCATTTGAAATGACACATCTTCTTTCTTTCTTTATAAACATGGTTATTTGTACAAACCAATTAAGGAATTCTTTGACACAACCAATTTGTACAAAGCTTTCAATTGTTCCCTAATCACACTCATCCCCAAGAGTCTTGAGGCAAAAACAATTAAGGATATGCGACCAATATCTTGCTGTTCAACAATCTACAAAGTCATTTCAAAGATTCTCACCAAGAGACTTGGATAAGTAATTAGTAGTTTGGTCTCCCACACCCAATCTGCTTTTATACCAGGTAGGGTGATACATGACAACATAATGCTAGCTCACGAACTTGTGAGAGGCTATGGTAGGAAGAATGTGTCTCCAAGGTGTATGGTGCAACTGGACATCCAGAAGGCCTATGACACAGTTGATTGGATAGCCTTGGCTCACATTTTAATGGAGATGGGGATCCCTCAAGTTTTCACTGATTGGATTATGGCTTGTGTAACTACTGTTTCCTACAGGTTCTCTATCAATGGAAGGCCTTCAAGCATACTCCAAGCCAGGAGAGGATTGAGACAGGGGTGATCCAATATCACCCTTGTTGTTTGTGGTCATAATGGAGTACCTCCACAGGGTGTTGCAGACATTGACAGCAAATCCAGACTTCAATTTCCACCCTAAGTGGGAAAAGCTTAACATCATCAACATTTTCTTTGCAGATGATATTCTGCTGTTCACTAGGGGGATAATGTGTCACTACAACTGACTATGGATAAGATTCAGCAGTTCTCAGAATCGACCGGGTTACGCATTAGTACTATAAAGATCAAACTTTATACAGGTGGAATTACTGATGAAGTGAAGACCCTGATGTACCAAGAATCAGGCCTAGCAGCTGGTCACATGCCATTCAAGTACTTGGGAGTCCCTCTATGCAGTAAGAAGTTGACAATCAACAACTGCCAGCCATTGATAGATAAAATTATGACAAGAATCAACCACTGGAGCACAAAGTTTATATCGTATGCAGGGAGGCTACAACTGATCAAAAGTGTAATCTTTGATGTGGCCAACTATTGGATTCAAATCTTTCTCATCCCTAAGAAGGTTATACAGCACATTGAAATGATGTGTAGGGTGTTCTTATAGACAGGCAATGATGAGAAGTGTAGAAAATCTCCCATTTCATGGAGCCAACTTTGGAGGGTATAATGTCTAGACCAAAAAGGATGTCTTATGGAATGTCATTTCTTTGCAGGATTGGAACAAGGCAACTCTTGGAAAACTATTATGGAATGTCTGGACCAAAAAGGATGTCTTATGGATCAAATGGATACACACATATTACATCAAACAACAGGAGGTAAGCCAGTTTATACCAGGTAACAACATCTCATGGATTGTGAAAGCAATGTTCAAACTAAAGGACCACCTGACACAAGCAGACTGTAACGCCCCATTTTCCATTTATTATTATTTGCGAATAATTATATGTTGTTGTGATCGATTATGTGTTGTTGTATTTTCGTTGTGTTTTGTGTACCCGTGGTGAAGGATAGTGGCCTTAAGTAGTAGGTCTTGGGCGTAGTAGGGGTTTATGGCTAATAACATAGAGATTAACGGTGCGTTGAGTAATGTTGATTGGATTATTTTAATTTATCATTTGTTGACTAATTTATTTCCTTAGTTGAGTGATAATGTTAATATAATAAGATAATTAAAATAATTAAGAGGTGTAGTGAGTGGAAGGGCTTTATGGTAATTAGGCGAGGGTTAAGTGAGGACAAATAAGGCGATTCATTAATTGGGGTATATGAGAGAATTAGAGAGTGAGAGTTCATCATTCTCATTCCACGTGAAAAAGTGAAAGAGGGAGAAGAGCTAGGGCAAGAGGAAGAAATGGAGAATCCATTGAAGTTAGGAAAGCTCATCACTTTAAGGTAAGGGTGGGATTTCTTTCATCTCTCAAGGGTTAAATGATGTAAGTATTGAAGTAGAAATCACTAAGTTGGAATCCATGGGGTTGAATGAGGGTTTTAGGAAGATTTTGTGATTATATGATTGGAATTGATGAATTAGTCTTGTTTGATTTGTTTGGTTGAATTGCAAATGTTAGATGTAGGCTATTGGTGCAAAATCTATGAAAAATTGCTGTTAAAAATCGAGTTTAGTGCAGAAAAACGCAGGTGGTTTATTGCTGTCATTGCAGGGTTTGGGGATGCAGAATCGCAGGGCCCGCTTAGCGCGGTCTAGCGTGCTTAGCGCGGTCTGGAGGAATTTCGCCTCTTCGAGGTAGAGAGTTGTGCGCTTAGCGCGGGTGGGGCTCGCTTAGCGCGACCTGAGACTGAAAATATTATTTTTATTGACTTAAAATTCATGGAAAATATATGTTTTATATGATATTAATGTGGTGCTGTTGCTGTTGTATGGTGGACATGTATTGAGGTGTTATGTGCTTGTTTTGTTGATGTTGATGTGATAATGTGAAATGCATGAGTGAATGATGCAAAGATGTGTAGTTGTTGTATTGGTGCAATGATGTATGTTTAGATGAATGCATGTTGACTGTTAAATGATGTTGGTATGAAGATGAGTATGCTATGTGTATGCATGAGTCGTTGTTGCATGTTGTCATTGGTGATGCATGGCATGTGCATAGTTGTGGGATGGCGTGCCCAGGTGGGGTGTTATCGTCTATCCGAATTCCTTGATGGAATCGTTGTTGTTGGTGTGATTGTGTGCCCATATGGGGTGTGAGCAATCACAGTTGTTGGTGCAATCCTGAAATAGGGGTTGTACGTGACCATGAAACAGGGGTCGTTGGTGTGATCATGATCATAGGGGTCATACTTGACCATGAAATTGGGGTCGAGAGTTCTGAAGGGAACTGTGATCATGAAACAGGGATCGATTTTGGTACCACATGCATTGAGTCTAGTCGAGTCTCATTTGCATTCTCTTGTTGGTTGTGTCGCATGATGGTTGGTATAATTATTGATGATTGTCTGTGCATAAGTTGAGGTGTGTGATTCTTGTTGAATGTTACGATATGGTGAATAACTAGATGATGTATGCTTTTCTATTTATATCATTTCTCTCTTTCGTTGATTTAAGAATCTCACCCCTTCTGTGTTTGGTGATGCTTTATACGGCATCCTGCAGATACTCAAGAGTAGTTGGAGTCGTGGTCGGGAAGACGAGGTACTTCACCTTGTGGCGTCTGCTCTGATATGTAACATGGGGAGTCGGGAACGCTTATTGCATGAGTTGTTTTGTTAAAAGGATTTTGTTGTCTTTATAGTTTCGAATTAAAAGTTGCCAGTTAAAACCGTTATGTTTCCTTATCATTGTTATGATTGATTTTTCCGCTGCATAATAAAAGTTGGTTTATTGAATTATATAATATGTTACATGTCTAATAAAGAGCAAAAGTATGTTGTCGAAAGTAATGCCTTAAATTTAATTGGATGATTTTACTTTGATTTTTTGATTAAATATTACGGGGGAATTTAGGGTGTTACAAAGTGGTATCAGAGCAGGTCGGTCCGTCCGACTGTAACACCCCCTTCCTATACCCCCAATTAATCACATAAATCATTTATGCACATATAAAAAAAATTCGCCAGAGTACGATTAATACATAGTATAAAAGACGCATGTCACATCATACGTTAAATTAAACCATACAACACCTGCTCGAACATCGATATGCAACAGTGGGGTAACTTTGCAACAGAGGAACTTTGTCCTTACACCCACATCTCAATATTTAGAATAAAAGCGGAAAATCTAAACATTGAATAACATCAAACATATATACTTATATATACATGCGTCATCGGTTATCATCCATCAACATAATTCATGTTTACTTAAACATTCATCCACAAGATACATGTACAAATGTATCACAAAAGAATAATATACATCCTAGCTACCCGGTGCTACATATCAGAGCCAACCGACCAAAAGAATGAAGACACGCTTCACAAAAAGACCTCCCGCATACCTACTCTGCAATGCCTCATAGAGCATCATAAAACAGCAGAAGGGTGAGAAATATTATCATAATAACAATGCATATAATTATGTACTACAACATAAACATATAACACATATTCTCACCACAACTCATCATATATCACAATATGGATATATCATCAAGCCTATACATTATGCATACATTCACCATTATCATCATTCCACATGAACACACACATACTTGTCCATTCAACAATGCATCATTATAAGATACAGTTTATATCATTTCCCATAAACATACATATATCAATGTTTATTCATCAATGCACAAATACAAGGATGATCAATGCAACTCATAGAGACCGACTCTCGACTCTATGCAGATGCATGCGGTACCGACTCATCACCCAAGCTCAATTGAAGAACTCAATGGAAATATCCTCCCTGTCGGGCCTACGATATTTCCCCATCACTCATACCATCATGGCATCCGATGTTTCTGGATTGTTCACGCAGACACAATCCGATTGCTCAAACCCCACAAGGGCACACAATCATTCTGAAGATTCCCATGGAATCAAGTGTAACTCATCG
Organism: Lathyrus tuberosus; assembly: GCA_022829125.1. Lineage (NCBI taxonomy): Eukaryota > Viridiplantae > Streptophyta > Magnoliopsida > Fabales > Fabaceae > Lathyrus > Lathyrus tuberosus. Next base: position 6,195,510 of record JALAZF010000082.1, on the reverse strand, counting down.
CAACGATTACACCCATTGACTACGCAATGTTCAGAGGATCCTCAAATGATCATTTGTGTAATCAATCACTCACACCCAACAGGGACGTGATATTACACCCGATTCTCCACGGAATCGCGACACATGAATGCATGTCATGATGTTTCTCATACAAAATGACCACATACACTCATGCAATGCACACATATTTCATAATATATTCATGCATTCTTCTCATACAATCACATACAATATATATATATTCACATCAATGCACTATTGTATAATTCACATTCAAACACCTAGTCAAAACGGTAAAAGTCTCTAAATATCACTATTCCCGACTTTTCTGACTTATTTAATCGGCTAAGAATTTCCAATTCATCATAATGATAAAGAACGTTTCATAAGCTTCCTAATGCATCAAACCATGCCTCAAACCGAACCACAGATCAAAAGTTATGCAGAAAACAAAATTACACGAACAACACTGTTCGCTGGGCGAACCTCCCTCGCGAGCATTCGCTAGCTCCTTCGCTAGGCGAACATCCCTCGCGAGCATTTGCTATATCCTTCGCTAGGCGAATGTTCCAGCGAACCAACTGTTAGCTAAAAACAGACACAAAGTTCGCTAGGCGAGCACTTGGCGAACCAAGTCAGAACCAAACAGAGCCAAAAACACCCAAAGTTCGCTACGCGAACACTCTAGCGAACCGTCGCTCATGCCTTCGCTAGGCGAATACCCGTAGCGAACCTTCGCTACCCTTCGCTGATTGGTTCGCTAGGCGAACCTGCAAAAACTCAGAATCCTTCAGCGCTGTTGAAAACCCAAAAATCCTATTTTTCAACCCAAAACATTTTCAAAACAACATACATCCATCAGAACTCAATCTAATCATGGCAACAAGCATTCTACCACATTTTCGTCGATTTCCAACCGCGAAAACATCGATTTCTCATTATCGACCTAAAATGGAAAACTATGAAAACACCACAACCAATCCAATACACACATACACAATCATACATAATACTATACATTGATAAGATAACAATGTTTCACACCCTTACCCGATTAAATCGATTCCTAGAGGTTGATTTTCTTGGTTTTCCTCTTTTCCTCTTCTTTTCTCTTCCTCTTCTTTCTTTCTCTCCTTTTTCTCTCTATTTCTCTTTTCTTTCTCTTTTCTATCTATTTTCTTTCTTTTCTATTTCTTTTCTCTCATTTTCCACTAAATCAATTAATTCATTTTTCTCACAAAATTCTAACTCCACAAAATTTCTAACTTATGATTAATTGAGAAAAGTCTAAAATACCCTCCATTCTAATTTCCCCGAAAACTCTCAAAAACGGTAAAATAACATTTAACACACCAATTTAACAAATAAAATAATTTATCACCCAATTAAAACAAAAGACTCAAGAATAATGGAATAATCAAAATCGGGGCGTTACAACTCTCCCCCACTTTAGAAATTTTCGTCCTCGAAAAGAATACCTGATTCAAACAACTCCGGATACGACTCTCGCATCCCACTCTCTAGTTCCCAAGTCATATTGCCTTTCGCAGCGCCTCCCCACGCTACTTTCACAAGCGCAATATCCTTGCCTCTTAGTTTCTTAACTTCACGGTCCAAAATCCTAACCGGTAAAGCTTCCAACATAAGGTTATCTCTCACTTCTACCTCGTCCATAGGAATAACATGTGACGAATCCGGAACATATTTCCGAAGTTGCGAAACATGGAATACGTCATGCAAATTCGAAAGGTTCGGAGGCAACGCCACACGGTAAGCCACAACGCCAACTCGTGAAGTAATCTGATACGGACCAATAAAACGAGAAGTCAACTTCTTCGACTTCAAAGCACGACCCACACCCGTAACCGGTGTAACTCTCAAAAACACATGGTCGCCTTCTTGAAATTCAAGATCTTTCCTTCTCTTGTCATGATAGCTCTTCTGTCTACTTTGAGAAGCTTTCATCTTCTCGCGAATAAACTTCACTTTCTCCGTCGTTTGTTGTACCATTTCCGGTCCAACTATCGTCCTCTCGCCGGTTTCATGCCAACACAAAGGTGTTCGACATCTCCGACCATACAAAGCCTCAAATGGTGCCATACTTATACTCGAATGAAAACTGTTATTGTAAGTGAATTCAATCAACGCCAAATAACCATCCCAAGCACCACCTTGCTCGAGTACACAAGCACGCAATAAATCCTCCAACGATTGAATCGTCCTTTCAGTTTGACCGTCCGTTTGCAGATGATAAGCCGAACTCAATCTTAGCTTAGAACCCAAAGCCTCTTGTAAACTCACCCAAAATCTCGATGTAAATCTTGGATCTCGATCCGATACAATACTCTTAGGAACTCCATGTAACTTCACAACCACAAGAACATAAATCTCGACTAACTTCTCCAAAGGATAACTAATATCAATTGGAATAAAGTGAGCAAATTTAGTAAGCCTATCAACAATTACCCAAATAGCATTATGACCTCTTTGCGTATTCGGCAATCCTGTAACGAAATCCATCGATATACTATCCCATTTCCATTCCGGAATATCCAACGGTTGCATCAATCCACTAGGCTTTTGATGTTCCACCTTAGACTTTTGACAAGTTAAGCACGCATACACAAATTGAGCAACATCTCTCTTTAAACCGGACCACCAAAAGATCTTCTTCAAATCTTGATACATCTTATTCGCACCCAGATGAATACTTAAATTACTTCGGTGTCCTTCCTCCAAAATCATCTTTTTCAACTCCACATCGTCGGGAATACAAATACGACCACGGAATCTCAAAACTCCAAAATTATCAACCTTAAAATCCTCGTTCTCATTCATCATCAAATCAACGAACTTCAAATCCAACTTTTGCTTTTCACTTACCGTTGCAAGAAAATCATTCGTAACATGTAGCATACCAAGTCGCACACTTCGCGGCGTCATTTCGCAAACCAAACTCAAGTCTCTAAAATCCTCCAAAAGTTCCCATTCTCTCATCATCGATGCGGACATATGTAACGATTTCTGACTCAAAGCATCGGCCACCACGTTTGCCTTACCTGGATGGTAATTCAAACCAAAATCATAATCCTTCAAAAGCTCTAACCACCTTCTTTGTCTCATGTTCAATTCTTTTTGATCAAATAAATACCCACCAATGAAGCATCACAATACACTACAAATGGTTCATTAGGATTAGGCAAAATCAATATCGGAGTCGTTGTCAGCCTTCTCTTTAGCTCATTGAAACTCTCTTCACAATGAATATCCCAAATGAAAGCCTTTCCTTTACAAGTCAATTGCGTTAAAGGAAGTGCCAACTTCGAAAATCCCTCAATAAACCTCCGATAATAACCCGCCAAGCCTAAAAAGCTTCGAATCTCCGTAACCGACCTAGGAGCCTCCCATTGCATCACCGCATCTATCTTGGATGGATCCACACTAATACCACTACCGGAAATAACATGTCCAAGGAAACTCACTTCCGACAACCAAAATTCACATTTTGACAACTTAGCATACAATTGTTTCTCTTTCAAAATTTGCAACACAATTCTCAAATGCTCTTCATGCTCCTCTTGAGACTTAGAGTAAATCAAAATATCATCGATGAACACAACCACAAAACGATCCAACTGTTCATGAAAAATACGATTCATGTATTCCATAAACACACCCGGCGCGTTAGAAACCCCGAATGGCATCACGGAATATTCGTAATGACCATACCGTGTCCTAAATGCCGTCTTCTGAATATCTTCGCTTTTCACACGAATTTGGTGATATCCCGATCTCAAATCAATCTTGCTAAAAACATTCGCACCAACCAATTGGTCCATCAAATCATCGATCCTTGGAAGCGGATACTTATTCTTAATTGTCACTTTGTTCAACTGTCGATAATCAATGCATAACCGCATACTTCCGTCCTTCTTCTTTACCAACAATACCGGAGCACCCCAAGGAGAAACACTTGGCCTTACAAATTTCTTGTCCAACAAGTCATTCAATTGCTTTTTCAATTCTACCAACTCCGACGCCGACATACGATACGGTGCCATCGAAATCGGTCTAGTACCCGGAACTAGATCAATAGAAAATTCAACTTCTCTTTCCGGCGGTACATCCCTAATATCTTCCGGAAACACTTCTGGAAATTCACACACCACTGGGAACACATCAAGCTCAACTTGACTCTCCACCGACAATGATGCAAACAAACCAAACAATTGAGCTTCGTCCGCTAAAAGTTTCTTCAACTCTTTAGTGGATAGGAAACTCTCAAATTCATCATCTTCCAAAGAAGGATACCTTACTAACTTGTGATAGCAATCTATACGAACTCGATTAAATTGCAACCAGTTCATACCCAAGATCACGTCCAATCCTTCCAACGGCAAACACACTAGATCCATCTCGAAGTCTTTACCATAAATGGTCAAAGGACAAATTAAACAAACCAACGAAGTAGTTACTGACCCCATTGCTGGAGTATCAATAACCATCTTACCATCCATTAAATACAACACAAGATTTAAACGCTTCGCGCACTCAGACGAAATAAACGAATGAGTCGCTCCAGTATCAATAATAGCCACTAAAGGTGTACTATTAATAAAGCATGTACCTTTAATCAAACGGTCTGCATTCGTGGTCTGAGTCCCCGCCAATGCAAACACCTTTTCGCCCGCTTGAGCTTGTTTCGGCTTAGTACACTTAGTACTAACGTGACCCACTTCTCCACAATTATAGCACTTCACTACATTCCTCCTACACTCAGTAGTAGCATGCCCTACTCCTCCACAGTTAGAACATTTCACCACAGTCTTCCTACAATCAAATGATTTATGGCCCATACCTCCACACTTGAAACACTTTACGGGACCAGAACTTCCTCCTCCAGACCTCCTATCAAAGTTTCCCCTATGCTTGCCCTTATCAACGGGTGTCACATAAGGTCCACCTCGAGCTTGTTGCTTTTCCTTCCTCTCATTCAAACTTTTGTAATGTGTAGAACGAGCCTTGCTATCTTCCTCGAAGATTCTACAACATTTCGTCAAATCCGCAAACCTCCTTATTCTTTGATACCCCACAGCTTGTTTAATCTCAGGACGTAAACCATTCTCATATTTAATACACTTTGAGAACTCAGCAGTAATCGCAGCATAATGAGGATGGAATTGAACCAACTCCACAAACTTAGCAGTATAGTCCACCACCGACATACTACCTTGTTTTAGTTCAAGAAACTCCATCTCCTTCTTTCCCTTCACACTCTCAGGGTAATACTTCCTTAAGAATTCAGTACAAAATAAATTCCAAGTTACCTCTTCATCATCCACCTCAAGAACTTCACGCATACCAACCCACCAATCGTCGACTTCTTCCTTCAACATGTGAGATCCAAGCCTCACCTTATTCTCCTCCGCACAGTCCATAACTCTGAAGATCCTTTCAATCTCTTTCAACCAAAGTTGAGCACCCTCGGGATCAAATCTTCCTTTGAAAACCGGTGGTTGATTCTTCCTGAACTCATCATTAGCATTCACATTCGGCGCACCTTGCACCGCCCTAGCCATTGCTTCCAAAGCAGCAGCCATCGCATTATCATTTCTACCAGCCATATTCTGATCATTCCCAAAAATTACAACAAGGTTAAACAACAGTTCAACCAACACAACAACAAGACAAACACAACTGACTCAACTCTGGCTCTGATACCACTTAATGTAACACCCCCTTCCTATACCCCCAATTAATCACATAAATCATTTATGCACATATAAAAAAAATTTGCCAGAGTACGATTAATACATAGTATAAAAGAGGCATGTCACATCATACGTTAAATTAAACCATACAACACCTGCTCGAACATCGATATGCAACAGTGGGGTAACTTTGCAACAGAGGAACTTTGTCCTTACACCCACATCTCAATATTTAGAATAAAAGCGGAAAATCTAAACATTGAATAACATCAAACATATATACTTATATATACATGCGTCATCGGTTATCATCCATCAACATAATTCATGTTTACTTAAACATTCATCCACAAGATACATGTACAAATGTATCACAAAAGAATAATATACATCCTAGCTACCCAGTGCTACATATCAGAGCCAACCGACCAAAAGAATGAAGACACGCTTCACAAAAAGACCTCCCGCATACCTACTCTGCAATGCCTCATAGAGCATCATAAAACAGCAGAAGGGTGAGAAATATTATCATAATAACAATGCATATAATTATGTACTACAACATAAACATATAACACATATTCTCACCACAACTCATCATATATCACAATATGGATATATCATCAAGCCTATACATTATACATACATTCACCATTATCATCATTCCACATGAACACACACATACTTGTTCATTCAACAATGCATCATTATAAGATACAGTTTATATCATTTCCCATAAACATACATATATCAATGTTTATTCATCAATGCACAAATACAAGGATGATCAATGCAACTCATAGAGACCGACTCTCGACTCTATGCAGATGCATGCGGTACCGACTCATCACCCGAGCTCAATTGAAGAACTCAATGGAAATATCCTCCCTGCCGGGCCTACGATATTTCCCCATCGCTCATACCATCATGGCATCCGATGTTTCTGGATTGTTCAAGCAGACACAATCCGATTGCTCAAACCCCACAAGGGCACACAATCATTCTGAAGATTCCCACGGAATCAAGTGTAACTCATCGCAACGATTACACCCATTGACTACGCAATGTTCAGAGGATCCTCAAATGATCATTTGTGTAATCAATCACTCACACCCAACAGGGACGTGATATTACACCCGATTCTCCACGGAATCGCGACACATGAATGCATGTCATGATGTTTCTCATACAAAATGACCACATACACTCATGCAATGCACACATATTTCATAATATATTCATACATTCTTCTCATACAATCACATACAATATATATATATTCACATCAATGCACTATTGTATGATTCACATTCAAACACCTAGTCAAAACGGTAAAAGTCTCTAAATATCACTATTCCCGACTTTTCTTACTTATTCAATCAGCTAAGAATTTCCAATTCATCATAATGATAAAGAACGTTTCATAAGCTTCCTAATGCATCAAACCACGCCTCAAACCGAACCACAGATCAAAAGTTATGCAGAAAACAAAATTACATGAACAGCACTGTTCGCTGGGCGAACCTCCCTCGCGAGCATTCGCTAGCTCCTTCGCTAGGCGAACATCCCTCGCGAGCATTCGCTAGATCCTTCGCTAGGCGAATGTTCCAGCGAACCAACTGTTAGCTAAAAACAGACACAAAGTTTGCTAGGCGAGCACTTGGCGAACCAAGTCAGAACCAAACAGAGCCAAAAACACCCAAAGTTCGCTACGCGAACACTCTAGCGAACCGTCGCTCATGCCCTCGCTAGGCGAATACCCGTAGCGAACCTTCGCTACCCTTCGCTGATTGGTTCGCTAGGCGAACCTGCGAAAACTCAGAATCCTTCAGCGCTGTTGAAAACCCAAAAATCCTATTTTTCAACCCAAAACATTTTCAAAACAACATACATCCATCAGAACTCAATCTAATCATGGCAACAAGCATTCTACCACATTTTCGTCGATTTCCAACCGCGAAAACATTGATTTCTCATTATCGACCTAAAATGGAAAACTATGAAAACACCACAACCAATCCAATACACACATACACAATCATACATAATACTATACATTGATAAGATAACAATGTTTCACACCCTTACCCGATTAAATCGATTCCTAGAGGTTGATTTTCTTGGATTTCCTCTTTTCCTCTTCTTTTCTCTTCCTCTTCTTTCTTTCTCTCCTTTTTCTCTCTATTTCTCTTTTCTTTCTCTTTTCTATCTATTTTCTTTCTTTTCTATTTCTTTTCTCTCATTTTCCACTAAATCAATTAATTCATTTTTCTCACAAAATTCTAACTCCACAAAATTTCTAACTTATGATTAATTGAGAAAAGTCTAAAATACCCTCCATTCTAATTTCCCCGAAAACTCTCAAAAACGGTAAAATAACATTTAACACACCAATTTAACAAATAAAATAATTTATCACCCAATTAAAACAAAAGACTCAAGAATAATGGAATAATCAAAATCGGGGCGTTACACCGACCAAGTTGTCGAGTCGTTGTCGTGTGTGAGTTGTTTAGTGTCGGTGTCGTTTCCTTATCCATTGTGTTCTGTTGTTGGAATGTGACGAGATTTAGAATGGCTAGAAGGAACGATGCTGCTCTTGCTGCTGCCTTGCAAGATATGGCTCAAGCAGTATAGAATCCGCCGCGTGCTAACGAGAATGACGAGTTTCGAAAGAATAATCCGCCTACTTTCAAGGGAAGATATGATCCGGATGGAACGCAGAGTTGGCTCAAGGAGATTGAGAGAATCTTCTGGGTCATGGAATGTCCTGAGGCATAGAAGGTGAGGTTAGGTGCTCATATGTTGGCTGAGGAGGCTGATGACTGGTGGGTTAGTACTCGTCAAGTATTGGGAGCAGCAGGTGAGGCAATTACTTGGGTCGTGTTCAGTAGAGAGTTCTTAAGGAAGTATTTTCCCGAAGATGTCCGCGGAAAGAAAGAGATTGAGTTTTTGGAACTGAAGCAGGGTAATATGACGGTTACCGAGTATGCTGCTAAATTCTCAGATTTGGCTAAATTTTATCCTCACTACAGTGTGGCGACAACTGAATTCTCGAAGTGTGTCAAGTTTGAGAATGGGTTGAGACCTGAGATCAAACAGGCAATTGGGTATCGACGGATAAGAAGGTTTCCTGATTTAGTGGATTGTTGCAGGATATTTGAGGAAGATAGCAAGGCTCGATCGGCTCACTATAAGGGGCTGGCCGAGAGAAGAGGAAAACAACCGGTGAATCGTGGGAAGCCTTATGCAGCTCCCGCTGAGAAGGGTAAACTGAAACATGCTGATGGCAAGAAGTCAAGTGGGGGAGGTGCATCTGCTCCTCTTAAGTGCTATAGATGTGGTGAGTTGGGACATCGTGTCAGTGAATGCACGAGCGATGTGAAGAAGTGCTTCAAGTGTGGTCAGGCAGGACATCTGATTGCTGATTGCAAGGCTAATCCGATTACTTGTTACAATTGTGGGGAACAAGGCCATATTAGTACTCATTGTCAAAAACCAAAGCAAGCTTCGACTGGAGGAAAAGTGTTCGCTTTGACAGGGACTCAAACTTCCAGTGAGGACAGATTGATTAGAGGTACATGCTATATTAATAATACGCCTTTGATTGCTATTATTGATACTGGTGATACTCACTCTTTTATTGCTGCTGATTGTGTAAGAAGGCTAGGCCTTGTTGTTTCTCTTATGAAGGGAGAGATGGTTATCGAAACTCCTGCTAAGGGATCGGTGACTACTTCTTTGGTCTGTTTGAATTGTCCATTATCAATCTATGGTAAGGACTTTGGTGTAGATTTGATTTATTTACCGTTGGTGGGTCTCAATGGGATTTTGGGTATGAACTGGTTGAAGTACAATCATGTTCATATTAACTGTTTTAACAAGTCGGTTCGATTTCTTACTCCTGAAGAAGAGGGAGATGATGGTTTTCTGTTTGCTAGAGAGTTGAAGGAGCTCTTGGAAGAAGAGGTTCAAGTGCTTGCCTTGTTTGCATCTTTGTCAGTGGAGAGTAATTTAGTGATTAACGAATTGCAAGTGGTGCGTGAATTCCCTGAAGTGTTTCCAGATGACATTACTGATGTGCCACCACAGAGAGAAGTAGAGTTTTTTATTGATCTTGTCCCTGGTACCAGACCTATCTCTATGGCACCATACAGGATGTCGGCGTCAGAATTGTCACAGCTGAAGAAGCAACTGGAAGACTTGTTAGCAAAGAAATTCGTGAGACCGAGTGTATCACCTTGGGGAGCCCCAGTGTTGCTGGTAAAGAAAAAGGATGGTAGTATGAGGTAGTGTATTGATTACAGGTAGTTGAATAAAGTGACGATTAAGAATAAATATCCACTTCTGAGAATCGATGACTTGATGGATCAATTAGTGGGTGCCGTGTATTTAGTAAGATTTATTTGAGGTTAGGTTATCATCAAATACGAGTAAGAGACGAAGACATTCAGAAGACGGCTTTCAGAACTCGATATGGACATTAGGAGTATGTGGTAATGCCATTCGGAGTTACTAATGCACCTGGTGTATTCATGGAATATATGAATCGTATATTTCATGAGTACTTGGATCAATTTGTGGTTGTCTTTATTGATGATATCCTAATCTATTCTAAGTCAGAAGAGAAGCATGCTGAACATTTGCGGATTGTGTTGCAAGTGTTGAAAGAGAAGAAACTCTATGCCAAGTTGTCTAAGTGTGAATTCTAGTTGAGAGAGGTAAGTTTTCTTGGTCATGTTATTTCTGGTGATGGTATTGCTGTAGATCCATCCAAGGTAGACGCTGTTCTACAATGGGAGACTCCGAAGTCGGTGACCGAGATTAGAAGTTTCTTGGGTTTGGCTGGTTATTACCGAAGATTTATTGAAGGGTTTTCGAAGTTGGCACTTCCGTTGACTCAGTTGACGTGCAAAGGTAAGGCATTCGTGTGGGATGTTCATTGTGAAAAGAGTTTCATTAAACTAAAGAAGAGGTTGACTACAGCTCCAGTGTTGGTTCTACCTGAACCAAATGAACCGTTTGTAGTGTATTGAGATGTTTCTTTGATGGGTTTGGGAGGTGTGCTAATGCAGGATGGTAAAGTTGTGGCTTATGCTTCACGACTGTTGAGGGTACATGAGAGGAATTATCCGACTCATGATTTGGAGTTAGCCGCAGTGGTTTTTTTATTGAAGATTTAGAGGCATTATCTCTATGGTTCCAGATTTGAAGTGTATAGTGATCATAAGAGCTTGAGGTATCTATTTGATCAGAAGGAATTGAATATGAGGCAAAGAAGATGGTTAGAATTCTTGAAGGATTATGATTTTGGCTTGAACTATCATCCCGGCAAAGCTAATGTCGTGGCTGATGCTCTGAGTCGAAAATTGTTGCATGTATCTGCTATGATGGTTAAAGAGTTAGAATTAATCGAACAATTCAGAGATATGAGTTTGGTTTGTGAACAGACACCGCATAGTGTAATGTTGGGTATGTTGACGATTAATAATGAATTTCTTAATAATATCAGAGACAGTCAGAAGTTGGATGTGAAGCTAGTGGATTTGATGATTGGAGATAACCAAGCAGAAGGTAATGAGTACAGGGTGGATGAACAAGGTGTGTTGCGATTCTGTGATAGGATTTTCATTCCTGATAATACAGAGTTGAAGAGAATGATTTTAGAAGAAGGTCATCAGAGTAGTTTGAGTATCCATCCAGGAGCTACGAAGATGTATCAAGACTTGAAGAAGATATTTTGGTGGCCTGGATTGAAACGTGATGTGGCTCAGTTTGTGTATGCTTGTTTGACTTGTCAGAAGTCGAAAGTGGAACTTCAAAAACCTGCTGGTAAGATACAACTGTTAGATATTCCAGAGTGGAAGTGAGACAGTATTTCTATGGATTTTGTGACAGGGTTGCCTAATACGCCGAGAGGACATCATTCTATTTGGGTAGTAGTGGATAGACTGACGAAGTCGGCATATTTCATTCAGATTAATATCAATTTTCCTTTGCAGAAGTTGGCAGAGATTTATATTCAGGTGATTGTGAAGTTGCATGGAATCCCGTTGAGTATTGTGTTGGATCGAGATCCAAGGTTCACTTCCATATTTTGGGAGAGTCTGCAGGAAGCTTTGGGATCAAAGCTGAGATTGCGTTCGGCTTATCATCCGCAGATGGATGGTCAGATAGAAAGAACTATCCAGTCCTTAGAAGATCTGTTGAGGACTTGTGTACTTGAACAAGGAGGTGCTTGGGATAGTCATTTACCGTTAATTAAGTTCACTTATAATAATAGGCGTCGAAGGCCTTTGTGTTGGCACGAATCTGGTGAAAGTGTAGTGCTCGGACCTGAGATTGTTCAGTAAACTACCGAAACAGTGAAGCTGATCTGGGAGAAGATGAAAGCTTCGCAGAGTAGGAAGAAGAGTTACCATGATAAGAGAAGGAAAGATCTCGAGTTTCAAGAAGGAGACCATGTGTGTTTGAGAGTCACTCCAGTGACCGGTGTTGGCCGTGCGTTGAAATCGATGAAGCTTACTCCTCGGTTTATTGGTCCGTATCAGATATCTGCAAGAGTTGGACCGGTTGCCTACAGAGTGGCATTGCCACCCAATTTGTTGAATTTGCACGACGTGTTCCATGTGTCGCAGCTTCGGAAGTATGTTCCGGATCCGTCGCATGTGATTCCGATGGATAATGTGGAAGTAAGAGATAACCTTACGGTTGAAGCCTTACCGGTACGGATTGAAGACCGCGAGGTAAAGCAATTAAGGGGCAAAGAGATCACTCTTGTGAAGGTGGTGTGGGGAGGTGCTGCTGGTGGAAATATGACTTGGGAGTTAGAGAGCAAGATGCGAGAGTCGTATCCGGAGTTGTTCGCATGAGGTAAATTTTCGAGGAAGAAAATATTCTAAGTGGGGGAGAGTTGTAACACCCCATTTTCCTTTTATTATTATTTGAGAATAATTATATGTTGTTGTGATCGATTATGTGTTGTTGTACTTTCTGTAGCGCGATTTTTGTGGTTTCGAATCACTATCGCTTTGGTACTACAGTTCGATTCATTTTTTACCCTATTGAGCTGATTAAGGAAGGGAAATAGATGTCTCAAATTAACCCTGTTTGCACACTGAGGTTAAACAGTCAAAACTGTTGGTTTACAGATGCTATCAAAAGGGGGGTCTCTCTAAGGGTTATTAACTTAAGTACACAAGTGTCGGTATCATTGACGAGGCTTTTGGTTAGGATACTGCTCCAGATTGATTGATGTGAGAGTATGGGATTTAGGGTGTTTTTGATTAGTGTGCTCGCTAAGATTTTTACAATCTTATGCCTACGTATTCCCGTTTAACTAAACAAGGAAATCAGAGCGATCGTAGTTCCTCCTATTCTATGGGAGGAAAAAGGTGGTTTTGGTGTCTTGTTCAAAGCCCAAGACGTGAAGCTGAAGAGTCTGTTTGTATCTTCCTCAAAGCCCAAGATGTGAAGCTAAAGGGGTCCTGACTGAGAGGGAATTTGTCATCTCTAAGGAGGGGTTGTTGATGTTTGTATGCTGTGAGCAAAGTATTTTTTGATGCTAAGAGGTTGATTGATTCAACAGGTGATTTCTTTATACAAAGCCTAAGAGGAGGCTGAAAGGTTTGACTTTTCCGGGGAAAATGTTCTTTCTGTCTTGTACAAAGCCCAAGATTGAGGCTAAAAGGGTTTGACTCAACAAGAGAGTTTTTTTGTGTGTGTACCTTGTACGAAGCCCAAGACGGAGGCTGAAGGAGATTGACTCAACAAGAGAGTCTTTTATACTCAATAAGAGAGTGATTTGTTGTCTCGTACGAAGCCCGAGATAGAGGCTAAAAGAGGGGTTGACTCAACAAGAGAGTCTTTTATACTCAACAAGAGAGTGTTTTGGTGTCTCGTATGAAGCCCGAGACGAAGGCTAAGAGTTGTTTGACTCAACCAGAGAGTCTTTTATACTCAACAAAAGAGTGTTTTTGTATCTCGTACGAAGCCCAAGATAGAGGCTAAAGTTTGTTTGACTCAACAAGAGAGTCTTTTATACTCAACAAGAGAGTGTGAAAGGGTCAACTCCGATGGGGAGAATCATTTGTACAAAGCCCAAGAGGAGGCTGTCTTACTGCTGACGATTATTGAGATCCTTAGGCAGGTCCAAGTGTGGGGAACTCTCATGGGAGAGGCCGGATTTAGGTTCTTCTAGAGATTTATCCAAAATGACCAGGGTTTCTGCAGTGCTTGAGAATGTCTTTGAGACTCAAGGGGCTTAGACTGTCCAAGTCTAGCGTTTTATCTTCTGTACTATGTCCAAGAGGAAGTACGTTTACGGGAGAAAGATCTAGACTCTTTTGAAAGACTGTTCTATTAAGATGACTAATTTTTGTTTCTATACCTTTAAGAGGTCGTTGGGACAATTTGTAAAAAGCCCAAGAGAAGGCGAGAAAAACTTTTAAGAAGCTGAAGGGACAATTTGTACGAAGCCCAAGAGGAGGCTATCTTCGCAAAGGAAGAATCATTATATGAATCCTAAGAGGAGGCTATGAAAACTTCTAAGAAGCTGAAGGGTCCTTGTACAACGCCCAAGAGGCTATGAAAACTTTTAAGATGCCATTCACTGAGAATAGATCAACTCTGGGGAGTAGAATTCTTTTGACAATTTTTAGGGTTACAGTCTGAGAAAAAGTTCACCGAGAATACTGCCTTTCCACTACTACGAAAACCCCATTTAACGACGCCAGCTTTACCACGATTTCGTATCCCACCGTTGTAACAGGATTAAAAATTTATAACGCCATATTTAACGACGGTTGTATTACATAACCGTTGTAATACAAGCTGTGTAACAAACTTCGATTCCCAGCTCTATATTTTTTTTCCATATTTTTACATTTTAACATGCTTGTATTAGAAGACCGTTGTACTACATGTATCACGCTTCGATTCACAACAATGTATTCTTTAGTATTTTTAAGTGCAATAGAGTATATATATAACTTTAAAAATAAAACTGTAAGAGATGAACATATATAGACATAATTTTATTTTAATATTCCATTGAGAGTACATTGATAAACATAATACATATCAAGATCATTGTCAGAGCCCATAGCATAAAATGTATCTTCATAATCTAGACATCTCTCCTCACTCCCCTCATCGGAATCATAATATACAGGCCTCCTTTTCTTCTTTATCTTCTTCTTCTTCGGCTTCTTCTTCTTCTTCTTCTTATCCTTCCTTACCCTTAAGGCATCCCTGAAGTTGGCAGTTGCTGGTTGGACGACCTCCTGGATTGGCGCCTGACGTTCCTCATTGAGGTTTCTAGGATTCTCATTTGTTGAACTCATTGTTACGAAGAATATATTATTTAGATATGTAAAATTGTCTATTTATAGATGAGGTTGAAGATGAAAAGACTAATAGTTTAATGCTTGTAATGATGATAACTTGTAAACCGTTCTTATTCTGGAACTATAATTTTCTTGTAAACCGTTCATATATTGGGAAGTGCAACGGTTAATAATATCACGACGCTTATAAGTAATGACCGTAGCGATATCACTTATAATCCAGGCGTAACTTTAGGAAAATGTTGTTGCCTGGTGTCGAACCTTGTACCACGTATAAGGGGTATCGCTACGGTTATTATAACTAACCGTTGTGATATTATTAAATTAATATATAATTTATCATAACGGTTATTTAAGAAAACCGTTGTGAAACATTTACCTATATAAGGGAATTAACTTTCCCTTTTTGACAGTTGCGCCGTTTCCTTCATAGCGAAACCCTAGCACCCAAACTTCATATTTTTTTAGAATCTATGAAAAGAAATTCAAGAAGTATGAAGCTTTTGATTTAAGATTTGTCCTCCTTGAATTCCTTCTTGCAGAGTCTAAAACTAGATGAACATGGTGATGATGCTGGCGTAGCAAGCGTAATGTACATATTGTTTATGGAAAATAAGGTATTCTTCCACTTCAATCTTTATGTTAGATAGTACTCATTATCTCGTTTGCTTCATGATGTTTTTGTTGATTGTTCTCTTTTTGCGCAGATTCGACTTCAAATTTCACAAGCAAGGTGAACTTCATTGTTATGGTACAGTCCTACTTCTTAGCGTTTTCTTTCAACTTTTGCTTGTTTTGTTTTGAATACTAACTAATTTTCTTCATTGCTTCCCACTTCTTAGGGTTTGTTTCTAATTTTGCTTGTTTTGTTTTGAATAAAAACTAATTTTCTTCATTGCTTTCCCACTTCTTAGGTTTGTTTCACATGGTGATGATGATGGTGGTACATATATATATGAATTCATTCTAATAAGGTACATATATATGAATTCATTCTGATATTGTACATATGAAATTTAGTTTATTATTCTGATATTGTACATATGAAATTTAGTTTATTATTCTGATATTATACATATGAAATTTAGTTTATTATATACTATGTATATTGTTTGTTTTACTATCCTTTTAATTAAAATGCAATCTGTTAAATTGGTATCGAAACTTATAATCTGAAAATTAAGATGTATTTGAAAACCAACCATTATCATGTCAATGTTTTTCGAATTGCATCCATTTCATTCAGCACATTGAATGTTCCTTAACGCATAATATACGATTCAACGGTCTGATTCCTTCTACACATCGATATCTTTTATATTATATAGTTTACCTCTTCATCGCCAAAAATCATCGTGGTTTTTATGATCATGATTGTTATGATGATAAAATCGCGATGATTTTGGGCGATGGAGAGGTAAACTATATAATTAAAAATATCGATGAGTAGAGTGAATCAGACCATTGAATCGTATATTATATGTTAAGGAACATTCAATGTGCTGAATGAAATGGATGCAATTCGAAAAACAGTGGTGTGTTTAAGTTGGTTTTCAAGAATATTTTAATTTTCAGATTATATATTTCCTTACCAATTTAATGGTTGTAATTCTTTAACTAGGTGTATGGTAAAACAAGCAATATACATTTGTATATAATAAATTAAGGGTACATGTAACAACGGTTGAAACTAATATCCGTTGTGATTGATAATATATTTCACAACGGTTGAAACTAATATCCGTTGTGATTAATAATATATTTCACAACGGTTGATACAACTAACCGTTGCAATATATAACGTGTTTTCCAGAATACAACAACGGTTTTCAGACCGTTGTAGAAACATCGAAGATACAACAACAATCTACATAACAACGCCTTTGCCCGCGTCATTATATGTCATTCCCAACCGTTGTTAAATGGGTTTTTCGTAGTAGTGTTCTCTTTGTTCCATATTGTTTAACCCCAAGAGGAGGGAAGACTGTATCTGGAATCCTATAGGGGATCTAGTTTTGCTTTGTATTTAAGAGTGACCAACGGGGCTTTATAGTGCTAGACGTAGTTGCCGGGGAAAATTCTAAATAGCTATACTAGTATTACACAGTATAAAAGGAGGTGAAAGAAGACTTACAGTGAAACAGCCCCACAATACAGTTATATATATATCAAAGCGGTAAATGAAAGCAGATAAACACTTACTCGGTTGTAGAGCTTCCATGCTGTTTCGTTAGTTGTTCAACAAAGAAATATTGAAAACAACAGTATATTTCAAAATCAAAGGAGAAAGTGCTTTGAAAAGAAAATTGGGGCTTACAGCTCAAGGAGAGGCCCAAGGTTTTATCAGTGATCGCACCGTTATTTTGAATTTGTACAGAGGGACTTATATAATAAGTGAGACCCAAGAAAGGTTTTCTGTACAAAGGGATGGGTCTTACGCTCTCTCAAGAGGCCCAAAAAGTGTTTTAGAGAAAAGAAATGGGACTTACAACACGAGGGCAGGTCCATAGTTTATTTTTGAACTGGCGATCGTGCCGAGATTTTTCTTTTAACGCGAAGGGACTTATACAATACCCGAGGCCCAAAAATGGTTTTGGGTAAAAGAAGGGGTTGAGTCTTACACTCTATTAGAGGCCCAATGATTTATTTTTGTACAAGTGATGGGGCTTACAGCTCGAGGAGAGGCCCAAACGTTTTTATGAAAAGGCGTCGATCGTGCCGTTGTTTTGAAAATACACAGAGGGACTTATACAATAAGTGAGGCCCACAATGGGTTTATTTACAAAAAGGCTTGGGTCTTACACTCTATTAGAGGCCCATGAGTGTTTGAAAAAAAGTTTGTTAGGGTGAAAATCAACAAAACCCTAATTTCATCATTTTTAAAGTAATTATTCAAAGAAAATTAATAAAAATGATAAAAATACCAAATAAGTTCTAATAAACAACTTATGATCTTTGGTTAAGGTTTGAAAAATGATGTTTTAATCACAAGATGAATTAAAGCTCATTTGGTTTTGATTTTTCAAGATGAATATTCATTTTAAAATGTTAAAAAAACAATAAAAATGAATTTATTCACAAAAATACTAATTATATTAAATAAATAATATAAATCTAATTTTTTTGTGGAATAAAATATTTCAACATTTTTGTGATTTTTTGCAAAAAGAACCAATAAAAAATAATTAAAATTGAGGGAGTTATTAATTTTTCAAATCATTAATAAAATAATATGAAAAATAAGAAAATAGGAAAAAGTGATAAAAAAGAGGTCTGGGGCGAGGGGGATTCGAACCCCAGACCTCTCGCTTGCCAATACAGACAAACCAGCTGATCAACCACTGGGGCGCAATGCCAATTCAAATATAGTATGGCAAATGAAAAATATATAGAGAACTTGGTTGGAAAACCTGAAGAATAGCGCCATGGCCATCTTCTTCCTCGAGCTCATGCATGAAGCACCCTATCTCACTCATCTCTCAACCATTTGACATGATTCAAACACCAAACTTGTGTGTTTTTTAACAAGGAACATGATGGCAGTTTTTGATTTCATTTATTTTTAATGTGCAGCAAGTTATATCAATATGAGTGTATGAACCCTAATTTTGCAAAAACAATCGTGTAGACATGGTTGTGAGGGCTATGATCAAATTTTTTGAGGGGAAACACTCAACATATGATGGCAAGCAATTGGCAAAAATATCATGCGAGGAAATATGCATGGATCATGAAGATGTAGTTTTGAGGCTTACCTTGATGCGAGCTGAAATGGAACTCTGCACAGATGGTGTTCCAGAAGTGGTTTGATGATCCCTACAGCTTCAATGGATGTTGTTGAGTGGATTGCAAGCCTTGGAACACTTTGAAACTCTTTGGATCAAGTTGGAGGAATCCAACTGCAGAATTGAGGCTTAATGGCTTGGTTGAAGAGTATTTTGAGCCAAAGGTGTTACAGAGGTGGTTTAAGTGTTTGAACACCTCATATACATCATATGTGATGAGTTTGAGCAGTTGGAATGAATTGCTTAAGGCTGCAACTCAAAACCCGATGGTGGTTGCTCAAAAACAAAGAAATTTGGCACTTAAGAGAGAATGAGAGAAAGCAATGTTGTAAGTTGCTTTGGGGTGATTTGAATTATCCATTGGAACCTCTATTTTTAGGTGATCAACTCTTGTCTTGGAGGAATAATGAATGGCTGCTGGATCAGATCACATTCAAAGGCTTTGGCTTGGTGGCATTTCTTCTCATGCAAGGCAACCTAGCCCTTCCCAAGAGCAGGGCTATGTCTTGACCAAATTCACATTCTTCAGATGTTTTAATTGTTGTTTAATCAGAGAACTTGACTGAGAAGAGTGGCTTTGTTGAAAGTGCCCTATTTCACATAAATGCCTTTGAATTCAAGGTATAATGTGCCAAACTGCATTAATCTCAAGTTGGAAGATCCCTTAGCTTTTTGACTTAGCTTTAACAGTTGGATCAGTTGGATTAGGATCAGATTAGATGACTGTGACATAGAGATCCTTGGTCTTGAATTAGAAATCGTGTAAAGTAAGCAAAAGTGCAAACTGATTTTTCTAAAACAGCTGCAGCAACATGACTTTGGGCATGGATTTGTCTTGGCTCAAGTTAAATCAATTCACACTGATAAGCTCTTTGGATTCTTAGCAACATATGCAACAAAATTGATGTTTACCTATGGAATTGATTCAGCTTGCAACTATGTGGAAAAATCCCACAAGTTTTGGTGTTTTCAACAAAATCTGTCTTGGACATAATTTTGTCTAAGTGTTGGAAAAGTGGTACCTTCATGTTTTTAGCCATTTTGACCCATTCATAACTCAGAATCCACAATGAATTGGAGTGAGGTATAGTTGAAGCATTTGTAGAGGGCCATGAGAGCTATAAATCCAACTTTGAATGGGGAAAAATGGCCTTGTGGTTTAGGAGATACGATCCTCCAAAGTTGGTACCCTAGCCACTTTGTTCCATAACTTAGAAAATTTCTAAGTTTTTATGGTTACCCCTTTTGCAAGTTATCCCACTTTCTTTGATTTTTCTTGATGAATGATGATTCAAATCACACATTAACATCATTTTAGGGTCAAAGAACCATAATTGTGAAAAATCTCAAAAAGTCAAAGTTTGACTTTTGTGCACAGTTGACTTTTTATCAGATGAATTCCAAACTGTGCGATCCTTGATGAAATTAAGTCCTTGACCTAAATCAAACCTCATGGACATGTTCCATGGGTGTTATAGGGTGTATTGAATCATGTCCCAAGGTTTGGGAGCATGCCTGGGTCAAAAGTCAAAGATACAGTTGACTTTTCCCCTCAAAACCCTAATTGTGATCCTGATGAAATTGAAACTCGTGCACCAAGCTTCTTGGATCAATCCATTGTTGCAAATGGATCAACGTGGTGTATTAGAGACCCTCAAATAATGTCTTGAGGTCTTGGCTCATGTTTTGTCCCAGAAGTCAACTTAGGGGTGAATTAGGTCAAGAAACCCTAATTCCTGATTTTTTGTCAATACATCCCCTGAGGCTAAATTGACTTAATGATGGGGTCCATAAGGTCCCTTGGGGTATCTTAGGTTGTGATTTGAAGCATTGGCTCATGCCCAGAGGAAAATTTCCATCTGGAGGCCCTGGTCGACCAAAACCCTAATTTGGTGACACTGGCGATCTTGAGGCTTAATCCACTTGGAATGCTACAACTTTGTGCTTGATTCTTGATGTGAGAGTCCTCTTGATCCTTTGTGGGTGTTTGAGAGATTAGCCAAGTTGAAGATCATGTCATTCCTTGATTGATCCTTTGTCTAAAGCTCTGAGAAGGCTTGAAACCCTAATCTTTGATTGTAGTGAATGCTCAACAATCCTTGAGGGGACTGATGAGGCATGATGGTTCATCCATATTGTGATGATGATTTTCACAATGATGGGAAATATTAGTTGTCAAAATTTGGGGTATGACAGATGCCCCTATTTAATCTTCTTGGACCCAAAGGTGTGAATGGCGAAGGTATTCGGGCATTCAGGGTGCAAGATGATTAAATATCGGAATACCCGAAATTTTGATGGTGGTTATGAATGGCAGTTTGTCCATTCATCTTCTTTTGCTAAGCAATGATGCTCAGAAAAGGTAGAAACTTCCCCTCGATCCTGATCTTCAGTCAAGGAACTGGTCTCAATTTCTGAAACAAACTTCCCCTCGATCCTGGTTTCCTACTGTCGCTCCCGGGATTTTCATCAAAGTACAAACACGAAAGTGGCGCGGAAACAGAGTCGCCAGCAATGTGTATTTATCCCAAGAGAGGGAAAGGAAACACTGCGTAAACCTGAGGGAAGGAAAGAACACGGTCTTGCGACCAAGAGAAATGGGTAAGGGAGTCGGTTACGCGAGAGAAAGGTATTAGCACCCCCACGCGTCCATCGTACCCGATGGGATCCACGCTTGCTGATCGATCAAAGGGTGTAGGAAACTGGAAATCAACTGCTAACTGGAGAACTGGAAATGAAAGGCAGAAAGAAGAAGGGGAAAAAGGAAAGAAGTGACTCGATAGGACATTATCGTTGTCCTAGGCCTACGTATTCCCTCAGTGCAATGGGAAAGTCAGAGTCAACGTAGTTCGACGGACTACGGGGAAAGGTTGCTCGTCGAGATATCGCATCTCGTGCCTACGTATCTTCAATCAGACGAGAAAGAAGAATCAGATCAAACGTAGTTCGGCTCAACAAGGGTTGCTTTGTTTGTGTTTTTTAATGGAAACGTCAGAGTGCGCGTTCCAGCAGTTTAGGTGTTGCAGCTCGCTGTATGGAGACTTAGGCGTTACCTGTTTGCGGTAGAACGGACATGAAGATTCCTTAAGGAATATAATGAAGGAGATGAGAAGAGAATTGTTTGTTTGTTTTTGTATTTTAAGGACAAGTGTTTTGATTATTTTTGTGTTTTGTAACACATATTGTATTTAAGTCCTTCACGTAGGATCGAATGCTTCGCATATCG
The DNA here is from genome assembly GCA_022829125.1 of Lathyrus tuberosus. Classification (NCBI taxonomy): domain Eukaryota; kingdom Viridiplantae; phylum Streptophyta; class Magnoliopsida; order Fabales; family Fabaceae; genus Lathyrus; species Lathyrus tuberosus. The sequence goes on along the minus strand of JALAZF010000082.1, from coordinate 6,173,441 downwards.
ACCTAATACGGGACGTATGCTAAACATTATAAGAGAGTGAGAGAAGACCCCTCACTATCTTATTCTCACATGAAAGGCTCAAATGCAATATATGTTATGCCTTTATTAAGTGTTTTTGCTTTTTGTTTTGAGATGAGAAAAGAAAGACTCAAAGGTTTAAGAAAGGTAAAATCTAATAAGGGAGACTAAGACTCAAACCCTGAAGTTATCATACATGGATGTTCCTAACGGTTAAGTGTGGTTTAGAAACCTAACTCTAAAAGAAAAGAGAAGAAGAGTGAGTTATACAACTCATTTCTAAAGTAGAAGATGAGTCATAACTCAAAAGGGAGAAGAAAGAAGTTATTCACAGAAAGCATATAAATGCTTATCATGATAACAAATTAAATAATTAAAAGAAATAAGAGAATATGAAAGAAAGAAGTATATGTGGAAGCATATCCACATACTTACTTACCATTAGCACCTACATGAAAAGGTTAGTTCAAAAACTATTTACAAGTAGTGAAATAAGGAAAGAATAACAAGTAATGATCAAACAAATTAAGAATCAATGGATAAAGATCCTAAGAGATGAAAAGCACTCAAGGTCAGAACATAAACCATAAGAATGTTCTTTAAGGTTAAAAGACCAAACACCAACAAACTATACACAAACCATGTCTCAAACATCAAAGAAATACATCATGGAAGTAGATGATTAAAGTTGAATAAAAATGCAAGATGAACATGTATTTATGCTTTATGAAATGGCAAGGTCAGAAGTACACTTCATGTATTAATGTCTTATAATGCATATGAACCATCATACAAGTCCTGGATGAAATGATTTAAGTAGAAGAAATAAGATGAAGTAGAAGTAAAGAGAAAAAACAAGTTTCAATTATATACACAAAGTGACATACTAATGATGTATATCATATGGAATGATTAATGAATGCATATGGGCAGTGGCATACCATTAATGAGATGCAAATGGAATGTATGAAATGGCATACAAAAATGCACACATGAAACATGTAGAGCTTAAGAAGATACAAGAGAAGGAACCATGTCAAACTTTCAAGTTACAACACATAAACTCATATCAAATGCAAACACAAGTCAAAGTGACCTATAATGAAACAAGGATGACCTATAATATCATACAAATGACCTATAAAAGATGCACAAACAATCATAAAATGGTGGCATAAATGCCTCATCAAAACATGTTAGCATGAAGTAGAAGAAAGTGCACAAAAGTAACTCCAATCACAAGGCATCAAACAAATATCAAAGTACATGAGAAAATTATGTAAAGAGGTCATATATATCACTGATCAGAAAAGATGCTATGTGAATTTTTATGGAATTATTTAATGGATTTTGGTATTTTTAAAATAAGAAAATGAAAACAATATAAAATAGAAAATAAAATGAAATTGAAAATGAGCAGGGGGTGTGGCGAAAGCAATTTCACGTTTCAAATAAGGTTTGGGCCCAATATGGGGAGTGTGCAGATAGCAAAATAAGTTCAGTCCACTAAGGCGTGTGTTTGTGTGTGTTCAGGTGTATGCTCAGTCAACATGGGATTCAATCAGGACCATACGATCGAGCAGTCAACAATCATAAAAAAAATCATAACAATCACATGGATGAAAACGCAAGCACACGTTAATTAACATGCATGCACACACATGTGATCATTTGAGATCAAAAAGATGGCATGCGCAAGTCACATGATTTTTTAATGCGTTGGCAAGGTTATAACCACACGATGCAAGCAATCAAACGGCTATGATTTAAAACCAGAAACCCTAGCTGATAAATGTCACCAGCCGGAGAAGGACCTCCGGTCATCTTCTCCGGCGAAACGCCACCACCTGCAACTTTCAAATCTTCCAGAAATTAACAAACCATGTACCAATCGAAAGAGGAAGTCACGCACATCATGAATCCAAGCTTAGAATTACCAAACAATGCACACACAACAAGAACAGACCACAAACATTTTGCCCTAAGTTTCACAACTATGCTCCTAATGAGCCTATCACTAGCCGGATATGTTACATTGCTTCTAGCAAGCTTCAATCAACAAAAACAAGTTAAAATTAAGTGGATTAGAACCAATAAAAGTTGAGGAAATTGAACCTGAAACTTGGAGAACTCTTGGATCAACAGAAGACCAGAGATGTAGGCTTGTGCTTAAGCTTCAATAGAGCAAAATAAATGTTATGCAACCTTTGGAATCTTGAAAGCAGATGGAGATTCGAAAATGTGATGAAGCTGCACTTGAAGAAATGGTGTTGATTCTGTTTATTCTTGATCTAGAAATACCAAACAATGAGCAATGAATGAAGATGAAGATGACTTCGTGAAAAGAGAGAGAGAGAGTTCAGAGAGAATTTGGGATGAGAGTTTGTGAAGTGGTGTGAAAAATGAGAGAGAGCCCCCAAAGTTGTGTTGTGTTCAGCTTATATAGTTGGGGTTAGGATGTTAACTGTAACGCCCCGATTTGTTTTATTGTATTCAATTATTTCATATATGTGAATCTATGGAATGTGTGAATTTATTTTATTATTTTCATTTATATGAATTAAGTGTTTTACCCGCTAATTGGTTAATTTCATTGACAGGCAAAATATTTGCATCAAATTATAATTTCTTTTCAACTTTTATTTCCCGAAATATATTTTTATCGCGTTTTGAGAGCGTTTGCGAGATATTTGAGCTGAGGGGTATGTTGGTATTTTTGGGGGGTAGATATTTGTTATTGTAAGAAAATAGAAAGAAATAGAGAGAAAAATGGAGAAAGAAGAAAAAGAGAAAAGAAGAGGAAGAGAAGAAAAAGAGGGAGAAGAGGAAAATCATCAAGAACAAAGTTTGATCTTCGATTAATCGGGTAAGGGTGAGAAGTTTCAATTATATCTTGCTTGTATATGTATATGTGTATGTTTCGTGTGTTGTGTGGATCGTTTCGTATAGTTTACGTTTAGGTCGCAATTATGGAATTTGTTAGAAATCGATGTTTTCGCGGATGAAAATCGATATAAATCGTGTTGTATGAGCACCCTGTGCCTATGAATCTTTGTTGATACTTGTTTCACTGTTTAGAATGGATTTGGGAGGGAAAATGGGATTTTTGGGGGTGAGGAACAGTGTAAACGCAGCAGAATTTTTCTGCATCTGGTGCAGAGCGCCGGGCGATTCGTTCTTGCGCCGGGCGATGCCGAGAGGCGTAGCTTAACCATGTTTCTGCCTCTTTTGAGTTTTGGATGAAGAAGTTTCGCCGCTGCTTCACCGGGCGATTCAGAGGCGAAGGGAGCACCGCCGGGCGGTCTTTGGGTGGCGCCGGGCGCTCCTGGGGAATTTTAATTGTTTTGTTTTCTTTGAAAATGCATAACTTTTGATCCGTAACTCGGATCGGGACGTTCTTTGTACCAATGGAAAGCTTATAAAATGTACTTTCTTATGATGATAATTTTGAGATTGTTAGCCGATTAAATTTTGTCGAGAAATTGGGAATGTGTCGTTTTGTCGACTTTTAACGTCGTATTTGTGTGCGATTTGTGTGTTACCGTGTTATATGCTTTTGAGGTGTAGCATGTGGCTTGTGGGCCGTTATGTGACGTGAATGTACATGATGAAATGTTGTGATGATGGATGGTGGCCCTATGGCTAATATATGCATTGTTTTGGATTAGACTTCGATGCGTGATTAATGATGTTGTTGTGTAGTAAAATACATTGTTTGATTGAATATCAATGTATGTTGTTATGATGTGTTGTGGGTAGCCTTTGTGGCGTGAATCCCTTGTGGAAGTAATTGTGATTGTATGAGATGAATGCATGAATATATTGTGAATATGTATGCATTTCAAGAATGTCTTGAGTCATTTTGTATGTGAAGCATAATGATGTACATTCCTGTGTGGGGTGATTCTAATGAGAATCCATTGTAACGTCGTGTGCCTATGTGAGGTGTGAGCGATGATTACAAACGATTGTGTGGCTAGGTGAGGTATGAGCAATCGGTATGTTGTGGTGATGAATTGTGGCCGAAAGGCAAATAAATGCAATATGTTGTATTTGATTATATATGCATGTTTATGGTTGCATATATGTGTGAAAATGCATGGTTGTCATGAGTTCTTGTGTGTCAAGCATCATGGTATGCATTGTTGTTGCGTCCTGTGTGACGGCGGTTCCGGTGGGGAATCAGCTATAACATCGTGTGCCTCGAAAATATGAGGTATGAATAGCCTGAGGACTGAAAGCGATGGTTATAGACGATCGTGAACCTCTCTCGGTGGAGGTGTGAGCGATCGGGTCGTGAGCCTCTCTTGGTGGAGGTGTGAGCGATCCATAAACACCGTGAGCCTCTCTTGGTGGAGGTGTGAGCGGTGGGTGAACATCGTAGGCCTGACGGGGAGTTACAGTGATGTAACAAGCGATGGTTCCAGCAGAGTTCCTGAGTGAACTAGTGATGAGATATGAAATCTTGGAGTCGGTACCGCATATGCATTTGCATAGAGAGTCGTTGTGTCGGTCTCTTTGCATCTGCATGAATTATGATTGCATTGGTTATATGTGGAAAATCATGATTTAATTGGTTATGTGTGAGACATTCTGATATGCATTTGTGATAAATGTATAGTGCATGATTAATATGCAATTGGGAATGGAATAATTATGTGAGTGAGCTTGTGATAGCATTTGTGAATTGATGTGCAGTCGTGTTAAATGCATTGAATTATGAATGATATGTTTTGTGTATAAACATATGCATTAGGTGTGAATATGTGATTATGTCGGTATAATTGATATATGCTATATTTTGTGGTGATGTGGTGGTGTGGTTCCATATGTCATAATCGTGGTGGGATTATGTGTGATATGTTTTGTATTTGTGGCATGCTATATGTGTTAGTATGTGATAGTATGGGTGAGATGATTTATACATGTGTTTGAATGTGTGGTTGCATATTATTATGCAATCTTGATTTAGTTGTTATTTCTCACCCTTCTGCTGTTTTATGATGCTCTATGAGGCATTACAGATTAGAGTTGCTGGAGGTCTTTTTGTGGAGATTAGCCCTCCATTCTGTTGTCGGTCTTGGTGTCTACTCTGATACGCAGCACGGGAGTCGGGGAACGATTATATATATATATATATATATATATATATATATATATATATATACGTATACATTTGTTGAATGTATTTGGTAGTACTTTTGTTTATATAGTAGAGGTTCTAAAATGATTTATTTTGTAAAACAAGTCAGTTATGGATCTTTCCGCTTTATTCCATAATTGACCTTTCCTTTTGTTGGAAAAAGTTTCCCCTTTGAGGGTATTATATTTTGTGCTATGTATTAAAAATATTGAGCAGGGATTGTATTTTATTTCTTTTAGTGTGGCATCCCTGTTTCTGTCGGAAAAATAAATTTTTATTCACTCTGATTTATTTATGTATTATTTATTCGCGATGAGAATTGGGGTGTTACATTTAGTGGTATCAGAGCAGGTCGGTCTGTCCGACCAAGTTGTTGAGTCTGTTGGTGTGACAATTGAATACTGTCGTTGTTGATTGTTCTTTAGTACATGATATGTGTGTGGAAGCACTATCAGTATTTTCTGGTTTCTCTAATCTTTTTTCTTCAGGTGTGAGATTGAGATAAGTGGGGGAGAAGCTGGTACTTCTCCAAGTTGCTTCAGGTGTGGAGCGTTGGCTCAGTGTGTTGTGAATTGCAAGACTGTAAGTGCTCTTTGGATAGTGTGGTTCCCGGTTCTGGAAGGAATGCGGAGGTAAGGTTTATGTCGACTAAGGATTTGTGCCTTAGGTAGTTTTGTGCAGGATGCAAGGGATGCTATTATAGTTGGGTAAAGGCGGTCTATGCCCCATCATGATTGTCGGCTGTCTATTGACAAATTAAGGAACTGATCACCCTTAATCTCTTGTTGATAACATACGGAAATTATGTTGGACGGAATAGACGGGTCTTTCCGGCTTGGATAGTGTGTGCAATGAATTGTTTGGAATCGAGAAAGTGATTACGGATTGCTTCGATGAATTGATGAAGACTCTTATACTGGAAGACGAGACGGATTTGAGGTTTGGATCTGCTAAGTAAGTAGAAAAATTTTAGGAAGTGAAACTCAGATGGAAAGAGCTGTTGGAAGATTTATTGGAAAAAGGGATTTGTGAGACCAGGTGTGTCGTCTTAGAGAGCTCCAGTATTGATAGTAATGCAAGGAACTGATGATTGAAGGAATAACAAGCACGATGTGTATGAAGGTATCGAGACTATGGAAAGCAAAACTTAGAGTTCTGGCGAGGTTTGGAGTCTTTGGAATTGTAGAGTGTTAATGGAAATTTTGAGAGAACCTTTAGGCATGGGTGTAATATTTAAGAGTTCTTTTTGGTTGGATGTTGCTACATGTTGGGATTTATCGAATTTGGACGGTTAAGAAAAGGACTTGTGTATGGAGTACTAACAGTTGAGTAAGGTAACGATTGATATTAAGTGTCCACTTTCGAGAATAGATGATTGGAATGGTTTCGTTGAGTTTGATTGAAATTGCAATTGTTTGGAATGTTTGATAAAGATGGTGAATTGTGTGAGTTGAGGCTTTGATCGACGTAATGTGACTGGTTATGTTTGTTATCGTCGGGATACGATGTTATTTACCCGGTTAAGCTTGTGCGTGAGTAACCAATTACCTAGTGAAAAGTTTTGCGAAAGCTTTAGGAATTTATATCTTTTGGGGTTTGGTTGGACGTTACAACGTGCAGTGATGTTATTTGGTGTTAGTAGTGTGTCGGTAATGTTTGTGGAGTAGAGGAATCATATCTTCCATATTTATTTGGATAAGTTCGTAATGGCTTTGATTGAGGATATTTGGGTCTGTTATAAACTCCGAGGAATAACAGGCAGAGTGTTTGAGATTTGAATTACAAGTGTTGAAAAGAGACGAAGTTTTATGCTAAGTTATTCAAGTGAGAATTTGGATTGAAAATGTTATTTTTCTCGGATGTGTTATTTCGGATGAGAGTATGGTTATGGATCCATCGGAAGTAGATGCAGTTCTACATTGAGAGACTCTGAAGTTGGTTAAGGAGATTAGAAACTTTTGGGCTCAGTTGGTTGTTACTGCAGGTTATGGAAGACTTCGCTAAGTTCGTAGTTCCGTTATCTCAGGTGACTTGCAAAGGGTGAGTCGTTTGTTTCGAATGTTCGTGGAAGGGAAGGTTTCAGAGGGCCGAAGTAGAAGTTGTCTACGGCTCCAGTTTTGATTCTGTATGATCCTAATGAACCGTTTGTGAGGTATTGGGATGCGTCCTTGATGAGTCTAATCAGTGTGTTAGTGCAAGAGGGTAAAGTCGTGGTTTATGCTTTACGCCAATTGAGGATTCATAAAAGGAGCGATACTATTCAGGATTTGGAGTTGGTTGCAATTGTATTGTGTTGGAATGATTGGAGGTATTATCTTTTTGGTTCTAGGTTCAAGATGTTGGTAATCACAAGAGTTTAGAGTACTTGGTTGGTTTGAAGGAATAGAGTGTGAGACAATGAGGATGGTTAGAATTTGTGATGAGTTATGACTTCAATTGGAATTTGTGACGAGTTATGAGTTTTGCTTGGATTATCCTTTGGGAAAAAGCTGAGGTTGTGCCTAAAGGGTAAAGTCAAAAGTTGTTATGCATGTCGGTTTTGATGGTCAGAGAATTATAATTATTTGAGCAGTTCTGAGGCTTGTGTGTGGTGTGCAAGATAACACAGTAGAGAGTGAGGTTGGGTATATTAACAGTGAACAGTAATTCTTGGTGAATATGAAAGCAAGTTAGACTTTGGACGTAAGATGGGTAGACTAGAGGATTTAGAGTAATCAGAGTGCGCAGCGGAAGCGTGATATGGCACATTTTGTATTTGTGTGTGGAACTTTCTGTTCTTCTTTGTGTTGTGGTCTCGTTTCCACGGTGATGGTAACGATCTTGTTGTGTTTCGGTTCAAGAGTGAACCTGTGAGTTTATGCTTGGGTATTCTTGAGTTGTGAGTTGGTCGTCAAGTGCATTGTATGGGCTTTGCATCTTGTCGTTGTTGTTGTAGTAGTGGTAGTATTATTGTTGTTGTTGTTGTTGCTGTTAGCAAAGTGGTTTGTCAGTTGTGTTATTCGTGGTGTGCCTTTGGTTGGCCTGTTGGTTTGATTAGTCGGATGCGAGAGTCGTGTCAGGAGTTGTTGGTATCAGTATATTTTCGAGGACGAAAATGTCCAAGTGGGGGAGAGTTGTAACGCCCCGATTTGTTTTATTGTATTCAATTATTTCATATATGTGAATCTATGGAATGTGTAAATTTATTTTATTATTTTCATTTATATGAATTAAGTGTTTTACCCGCTAATTGGTTAATTTCATTGATAGGCAAAATATTTGCATCAAATTATAATTTCTTTTCAACTTTTATTTCCTGAAATAAATTTTTATCGCTGTTTATGTTTTATCGCGTTTTGAGAGCGTTTGCGAGATATTTGAGCTGAGGGGTATGTTGGCCTTTTTGGGGGGTAGATATTTGTTATTATAAGAAAATAGAAAGAAATAGAGAGAAAAATGGAGAAAGAAGAAAAAGAGAAAAGAAGAGGAAGAGAAGAAAAAGAGGGAGAAGAGGAAAATCATCAAGAACAAAGTTTGATCTTCGATTAATCGGGTAAGGGTGAGATGTTTCAATTATATCTTGCTTGTATATGTATATGTGTATGTTTCGTGTGTTGTGTGGATCGTTTCGTATAGTTTACGTTTAGGTCGCAATTATGGAATTTGTTAGAAATCGATGTTTTCGCGGATGAAAATCGATATAAATCGTGTTGTATGAGCACCCTGTGCCTATGAACCTTTGTTGATACTTGTTTCACTGTTTAGAATGGATTTGGGAAGGAAAATGGGATTTTTGGGGGTGAGGAACAGTGTAAACGCAGCAGAATTTTTCTGCATCTGGTGCAGAGCGCCGGGCGATGGCTTTGGAGCGCCGGGAGATTCGTTCTTGCGCCGGGCGATGCCGAGAGGCGCAGCTTAACCATGTTTCTGCCTCTTTTGAGTTTTGGATGAGGAAGTTTCGCCGCTGCTTCGCCGGGCGATGCAGAGGCGAACGGAGCACCGTCGGGCGGTCTTTGGGTGGCGCCGGGCGCTCCTGGGGAATTTTAATTGTTTTGTTTTCTTTGAAAATGCATAACTTTTGATCCGTAACTCGGATCGGGACGTTCTTTGTACCAATGGAAAGCTTATAAAATGTACTTTCTTATGATGATAATTTTGAGATTGTTAGCCGATTAAATTTTGTCGAGAAATTGGGAATGTGTCATTTTGTCGACTTTTAACGTCGTATTTGTGTGCGATTTGTGTGTTACCGTGTTATATGCTTTTGAGGTGTAGCATGTGGCTTGTGGGCCGTTATGTGACGTGAATGTACATGATGAAATGTTGTGATGATGGGTGGTGGCCCTATGGCTAATATATGCATTGTTTTGGATTAGACTTCGATGCGTGATTAATGATGTTGTTGTGTAGTAAAATACATTGTTTGATTGAATATCAATGTATGTTGTTATGATGTGTTGTGGATAGCCTTTGTGGCGTGAATCCCTTGTGGAAGTAATTGTGATTGTATGAGATGAATGCATGAATATATTGTGAATATGTATGCATTTCAAGAATGTCTTGAGTCATTTTGTATGTGAAGCATAATGATGTACATTCTTGTGCGGGGTGATACTAATGAGAATCCATTGTAACGTCGTGTGCCTATGTGAGGTGTGAGCGATGATTACAAACGATTGTGTGCCTAGGTGAGGTGTGAGCAATCGGTATGTTGTGGTGATGAATTGTGGCCGAAAGGCAAATAAATGCAATATGTTGTATTTGATTATATATGCATGTTTATGGTTGCATATATGTGTGAAAATGCATGGTTGTCATGAGTTCTTGTGTGTCAAGCATCATGATATACATTGTTGTTGCGTCCTGTGTGACGGCGGTTCCGGTGGGGAATCAGCTATAACATCGTGTGCCTCGAAAATATGTGGTATGAATAGCCTGAGGACTGAAAGCGATGGTTATAGACGATCGTGAGCCTCTCTCGGTGGAGGTGTGAGCGATCGGGTCGTGAGCCTCTCTTGGTGGAGGTGTGAACGATCCATAAACACCGTGAGCCTCTCTTGGTGGAGGTGTGAGCGGTGGGTGAACATCGTAGGCCCGACGGGGAGTTACAGTGATGTAACAAGCGATGGTTCCAACAGAGTTCCTGAGTGAACTAGTGATGAGATATGAAATCTTGGAGTCGGTACCGCATATGCATTTGCATAGAGAGTCGTTGTGTCGGTCTCTTTGCATCTGCATGAATTATGATTGCATTGGTTATATGTGGAAAATCATGATTTAATTGGTTATGTGTGAGACATTCTGATATGCATTTGTGATAAATGTATAGTGCATGATTAATATGCAATTGGGAATGGAATAATTATGTGAGTGAGCTTGTGATAGCATTTGTGAATTGATGTGCAGTCGTGTTAAATGCATTGAATTATGAATGATATGTTTTGTGTATAAACATATGCATTAGGTGTGAATATGTGATTATGTCGGTATAATTGATATATGCTATATTTTGTGGTGATGTGGTGGTGTGGTTCCATATGTAATAATCGTGGTGGGATTATGTGTGATATGTTTTGTATTTGTGACATGCTATATGTGTTAGTATGTGATAGTATGGGTGAGATGATTTATACATGTGTTTGAATGTGTGGTTGCGTATTATTATGCAATCTTGATTTAGTTGTTATTTCTCACCCTTCTGCTGTTTTATGATGCTCTATGAGGCATTGCATATTAGAGTTGCTGGAGGTCTTTTTGTGGAGATTAGCCCTCCATTCTGTTGTCGGTCTTGGTGTCTGCTCTGAAACGCAACATGGGAGTCGGGGAACGATTATATATATATATATATACATATATATATATATATATATATATATATATATATATATATATACGTATATATTTGTTGAATGTATTTGGTAGTACTTTTGTTTATATAGTAGAGGTTCTAAAATGATTTATTTTGTAAAACAAGTCAGTTATGGATCTTTCCGCTTTATTCCATAATTGACCTTTCCTTTTGTTGGAAAAAGTTTCCCCTTTGAGGGTATTATATTTTGTGCTATGTATTAAAAATATTGAGCAGGGATTGTATTTTATTTCTTTTAGTGTGGAATCCCTGTTTCTGTCGGAAAAATAAATTTTTATTCACTATGATTTATTTATGTATTATTTATTCGCGATGGGAATTGGGGTGTTACATTTAGTGGTATCAGAGCAGGTCGGTCCGTCCGGCCAAGTTGTTGAGTCTGTTGGTGTGACAGTTGAATACTGTCGTTGTTGATTGTTCTTTAGTACATGATATGTGTGTGGAAGCACTGTCAGTATTTTCTGGTTTCTCTAATCTTTTGTCTTCAGGTGTGAGATTGAGATAAGTGGGGGAGAAGCTGGTACTTCTCCAAGTTGCTTCAGGTGTGGAGCGTTGGCTCAGTGTGTTGTGAATTGCAAGATTGTAAGTGCTCTTTGGATAGTGTGGTTCCCGGTTCTGGAAGGAATGCGGAGGTAAGGTTTATGTCGACTAAGGATTTGTGCCTTAGGTAGTTTTGTGCAGGATGCAAGGGATGCTATTATAGTTGGGTAAAGGCGGTCTATGCCCCATCATGATTGTCGGCTGTCTATTGACAAATTGAGGAACTGGTCACCCTTAATCTCTTGTTGATAACATACGGAAATTATGTTGGACGGAATAGACGGGTCTTTCCGGCTTGGATAGTGTGTGCAATGAATTGTTTGGAATCGAGAAAGTGATTACGGATTGCTTCGATGAATTGATGAAGACTCTTATACTGGAAGACGAGACGGATTTGAGGTTTGGATCTGCTAAGTAAGTAGAAAACTTTTAGGAAGTGAAACTCAGATGGAAAGAGCTGTTGGAAGATTTACTGGAAAAAGGGATTTGTGAGACCAGGTGTGTCGTCTTAGAGAGCTCCAGTATTGATAGTAATGCAAGGAACTGATGATTGAAGGAATAACAAGCACGATGTGTATGAAGGTATCGAGACTATGGAAAGCAAAACTTAGAGTTCTGGCGAGGTTTGGAGTCTTTGGAATTGTAGAGCGTTAATGGAAATTTTGAGAGAACCTTTAGGCATGGGTGTAATATTTAAGAGTTCTTTTTGGTTGGATGTTGCTACATGTTGGGATTTATCGAATTTGGACGGTTAAGAAAAGGACTTGTGTATGGAGTACTAACAGTTGAGTAAGGTAACGATTGATATTAAGTGTCCACTTTCGAGAATAGATGATTGGAATGGTTTCGTTGAGTTTGATTGAAATTGCAATTGTTTGGAATGTTTGATAAAGATGGTGAATTGTGTGAGTTGAGGCTTTGATCGACGTAATGTGACTGGTTATGTTTGTTATCGTCGGGATACGATGTTATTTACCCGGTTAAGCTTGTGCGTGAGTAACCAGTTACCTAGTGAAAAGTTTTGCGAAAGCTTTAGGAATTTATATCTTTTGGGGTTTGGTTGGACGTTACAACGTGCAGTGATGTTATTTGGTGTTAGTAGTGCGTCGGTAATGTTTGTGGAGTAGAGGAATCATATCTTCCATATTTATTTGGATAAGTTCGTAATGGCTTTGATTGAGGATATTTGGGTCTGTTATAAACTCCGAGGAATAACAGGTAGAGTGTTTGAGATTTGAATTACAAGTGTTGAAAAGAGACGAAGTTTTATGCTAAGTTATTCAAGTGAGAATTTGGATTGAAAATGTTATTTTTCTCGGATGTGTTATTTCGGATGAGAGTATGGTTATGGATCCATCGGAAGTAGATGCAGTTCTACATTGAGAGACTCTGAAGTTAGTTAAGGAGATTAGAAACTTTTGGGCTCAGTTGGTTGTTACTGCAGGTTATGGAAGACTTCGCTAAGTTCGTAGTTCCGTTATCTCAGGTGACTGGAAAAGGGTGAGTCGTTTGTTTCGAATGTTCGTGGAAGGGAAGGTTTCAGAGGGCCGAAGTAGAAGTTGTCTACGGCTCCAGTTTTGATTCTGTGTGATCCTAATGAACCGTTTGTGAGGTATTGGGATGCGTCCTTGATGAGTCTAATCAGTGTGTTAGTGCAAGAGGGTAAATTCGTGGTTTATGCTTTACGCCAATTGAGGATTCATAAAAGGAGAGATACTATTCAGGATTTGGAGTTGGTTGCAATTGTATTGTGTTGGAATGATTGGAGGTATTATCTTTTTGGTTCTAGGTTCAAGATGTTGGTAATCGCAAGAGTTTAGAGTACTTGGTTAGTTTGAAGGAATAGAGTGTGAGACAATGAGGATGGTTAGAATTTGTGATGAGTTATGAATTCAATTGGAATTTGTGACGAGTTATGAATTTTGCTTGGATTATCCTTCGGGAAAATGCTGAGGTTGTGCCTAAAGGGTAAAGTCGAAAGTTGTTATGCATGTCGGTTTTGATGGTCAGAGAATTATAATTATTTGAGTAGTTCTGAGGCTTGTGTCTGGTGTGCGAGATAACACAGTAGAGAGTGAGGTAGGGTATATTAACAGTGAACAGTAATTCTTGGTGAATATGAAAGCAAGTTAGACTTTGGACGTAAGATGGGTAGACTAGAGGATTTAGAGTAATCAGAGTGCGCAGCGGAAGCGTGATATGGCACATTTTGTATTTGTGTGTGGAACTTTCTGTTCTTCTTTGTGTTGTGGTCTCGTTTCCACGGTGATGGTAACGATCTTGTTGTGTTTCGGTTCAAGAGTGAACCTGTGAGTTTGTGCTTGGGTATTCTTGAGTTGTGAGTTGGTCGTCAAGTGCATTGTATGGGCTTTGCATCTTGTCGTTGTTGTTGTAGTAGTGGTAGTATTATTGTTGTTGTTGTTGTTGCTGTTAGCAAAGTGGTTTGTCAGTTGTGTTATTCGTGGTGTGCCTTTGGTTGGCCTGTTGGTTCGATTAGTCGGATGTGAGAGTTGTGTCAGGAGCTGTTGGTATCAGTATATTTTCGAGGACGAAAATGTCCAAGTGGGGGAGAGTTGTAACGCCCCGATTTGTTTTATTGTATTCAATTATTTCATATATGTGAATTTATGGAATGTGTGAATTTATTTTATTATTTTCATTTATATGAATTAAGTCTTTTTACCCGCTAATTGGTTAATTTCATTGATAGGCAAAATATTTGCATCAAATTATAATTTCTTTTCAACTTTTATTTCCCGAAATTTATTTTTATCGCTGTTTATGTTTTATCGCGTTTTGAGAGCGTTTGCGAGATATTTGAGCTGAGGGGTATGTTGGTCTTTTTGGGGGGTAGATATTTGTTATTGTAAGAAAATAGAAAGAAATAGAGAGAAAAATGGAGAAAGAAGAAAAAGAGAAAAGAAGAGGAAGAGAAGAAAAAGAGGGAGAAGAGGAAAATCATCAAGAACAAAGTTTGATCTTCGATTAATCGGGTAAGGGTGAGATGTTTCAATTATATCTTGCTTGTATATGTATATGTGTATGTTTCGTGTGTTGTGTGGATTGTTTCGTATAGTTTACGTTTAGGTCGCAATTATGGAATTTGTTAGAAATCGATGTTTTCGCGGATGAAAATCGATATAAATCGTGTTGTATGAGCACCCTGTGCCTATGAACCTTTGTTGATACTTGTTTCACTGTTTAGAATGGATTTGGGAAGGAAAATGGGATTTTTGGGGGTGAGGAACAGTGTAAACGCAGCAGAATTTTTCTGCATCTGGTGCAGAGCGCCGGGCGATGGCTTTGGAGCGCCGGGCGATTCGTTCTTGCGTCGGGCGATGCCGAGAGGCGCAGCTTAACCATGTTTCTGCCTCTTTTGAGTTTTGGATGAGGAAGTTTCGCCGCTGCTTCGCCGGGCGATACAGAGGCGAAGGGAGCACCGTCGGGCGGTCTTTGGGTGGCGCCGGGCGCTCCTGGAAAATTTTAATTGTTTTGTTTTCTTTGAAAATGCATAACTTTTGATCCGTAACTCGGATCGGGACCTTCTTTGTACCAATGGAAAGCTTATAAAATGTACTTTCTTATGATGATAATTTTGAGATTGTTAGCCGATTAAATTTTGTCTAGAAATTGGGAATGTGACGTTTTGTCGACTTTTAACGTCGTATTTGTGTGCGATTTGTGTGTTACCGTGTTATATGCTTTTGAGGTGTAGCATGTGGCTTGTGGGCCGTTATGTGACGTGAATGTACATGATGAAACGTTGTGATAATGGGTGGTGTCCCTATGGCTAATATATGCATTGTTTTGGATTAGACTTCGATGCGTGATTAATGATGTTGTTGTGTAGTAAAATACATTGTTTGATTGAATATCAATGTATGTTGTTATGATGTGTTGTGGGTAGCCTTTGTGGCGTGAATCCCTTGTGGAAGTAATTGTGATTGTATGAGATGAATGCATGAATATATTGTGAATATGTATGCATTTCAAGAATGTCTTGAGTCATTTTGTATGTGAAGCATAATGATGTACATTCTTGTGTGGGGTGATTCTAATGAGAATCCATTGTAACGTCGTGTGCCTATGTGAGGTGTGAGCGATGATTACAAACGATTGTGTCCCTAGGTGAGGTGTGACCAATCGGTATGTTGTGGTGATGAATTGTGGCCGAAAGGCAAATAAATGCAATATGTTGTATTTGATTATATATGCATGTTTATGGTTGCATATATGTGTGAAAATGCATGGTTGTCATGAGTTCTTGAGTGTCAAGCATCATGATATGCATTGTTGTTGCGTCCTGTGTGACGGCGGTTCCGGTGGGGAATCAGCTATAACATCGTGTGCCTCGAAAATATGAGGTATGAATAGCCTGAGGACTGAAAGCGATGGTTATAGACGATCGTGAGCCTCTCTCAGTGGAGGTGTGAGCGATCGGGTCGTGAGCCTCTCTCGGTGGAGGTGTGAGCGATCCATAAACACCGTGAGCCTCTCTTGGTGGAGGTGTGAGCGGTGGGTGAACATCGTAGGCCCGACGGGGAGTTACAGTGATGTAACAAGCGATGGTTCCAGCAGAGTTCCTGAGTGAACTAGTGATGAGATATGAAATCTTGGAGTCGGTACCGCATATGCATTTGCATAGAGAGTAGTTGTGTCGGTCTCTTTGCATCTGCATGAATTATGATTGCATTGGTTATATGTGGAAAATCATGATTTAATTGGTTATGTGTGAGACATTCTGATATGCATTTGTGATAAATGTATAGTGCATGATTAATATGCAATTGGGAATGGAATAATTATGTGAGTTAGCTTGTGATAGCATTTGTGAATTGATGTGCAGTCGTGTTAAATGCATTGAATTATGAATGATATGTTTTGTGTATAAACATATGCATTAGGTGTGAATATGTGATTATGTCGGTATAATTGATATATGCTATATTTTGTGGTGATGTGGTGGTGTGGTTCCATATGTCATAATCGTGGTGGGATTATGTGTGATATGTTTTGTATTTGTGGCATGCTATATGTGTTAGTATGTGATAGTATGGGTGAGATGATTTATACATGTTTTTGAATGTGTGGTTGCATATTATTATGCAATCTTGATTTAGTTGTTATTTCTCACCCTTCTGCTGTTTTATGATGCTCTATGAGGCATTGCAGATTAGAGTTGCTGGAGGTCTTTTTGTGGAGATTAACCCTCCATTCTGTTGTCGGTCTTGGTGTCTGCTCTGATACGCAGCACGGGAGTCGGGGAACGATTATATATATATATATATATATATATATATATATATATATACGTATACATTTGTTGAATGTATTTGGTAGTACTTTTGTTTATATAGTAGAGGTTCTAAAATGATTTATTTTGTAAAACAAGTCAGTTATGGATCTTTCCGCTTTATTCCATAATTGACCTTTCCTTTTGTTGGAAAAAGTTTCCCCTTTGAGGGTATTATATTTTGTGCTATGTATTAAAAATATTGAGCAGGGATTGTATTTTATTTCTTTTAGTGCGGCATCCCTGTTTCTGTCGAAAAAATAAATTTTTATTCACTCTGATTTATTTATGTATTATTTATTCGCGATGGGAATTGGGGTGTTACATTTAGTGGTATCAGAGCAGGTCGGTCCGTCCGGCCAAGTTGTTGAGTCTGTTGGTGTGACAGTTGAATACTGTCGTTGTTGATTGTTCTTTAGTACATGATATGTGTGTGGAAGCACTGTCAGTATTTTCTGGTTTCTCTAATCTTTTGTCTTCAGGTGTGAGATTGAGATAAGTGGGGGAGAAGCTGGTACTTCTCCAAGTTGCTTTAGGTGTGGAGCGTTGGCTCAGTGTGTTGTGAATAGCAAGATTGTAAGTGCTCTTTGGATAGTGTGGTTCCCAGTTCTGGAAGGAATGCGGAGGTAAGGTTTATGTCGACTAAGGATTTGTGCCTTAGGTAGTTTTGTGCTGGATGCAAGGGATGCTATTATAGTTGGGTAAAGGCGGTCTATGCCCCATCATGATTGTCGGCTGTCTATTGACAAATTCAGGAACTGATCACCCTTAATCTCTTGTTGATAACATACGGAAATTATGTTGGACGGAATAGACGAGTCTTTCCGGCTTGGATAGTGTGTGCAATGAATTGTTTGGAATCGAGAAAGTGATTACGGATTGCTTCGATGAATTGATGAAGACTCTTATACTGGAAGACGAGACGGATTTGAGGTTTGGATCTGCTAAGTAAGTAGAAAACTTTTAGGAAGTGAAACTCAGATGGAAAGAGCTGTTGGAAGATTTACTGGAAAAAGGGATTTGTGAGACCAGGTGTGTCGTCTTAGAGAGCTCCAGTATTGATAGTAATGCAAGGAACTGATGATTGAAGGAATAACAAGCACGATGTGTATGAAGGTATCGAGACTATGGAAAGCAAAACTTAGAGTTCTGGCGAGGTTTGGAGTCTTTGGAATTGTAGAGCGTTAATGGAAATTTTGAGAGAACCTTTAGGCATGGGTGTAATATTTAAGAGTTCTTTTTGGTTGGATGTTGCTACATGTTGGGATTTATCGAATTTGGACGGTTAAGAAAAGGACTTGTGTATGGAGTACTAACAGTTGAGTAAGGTAACGATTGATATTAAGTGTCCACTTTCGAGAATAGATGATTGGAATGGTTTCGTTGAGTTTGATTGAAATTGCAATTGTTTGGAATGTTTGATAAAGATGGTGAATTGTGTGAGTTGAGGCTTTGATCGACGTAATGTGACTGGTTATGTTTGTTATCGTCGGGATACGATGTTATTTACCCGGTTAAGCTTGTGCGTGAGTAACCAGTTACCTAGTGAAAAGTTTTGCGAAAGCTTTAGGAATTTATATCTTTTGGGGTTTGGTTGGACGTTACAACGTGCAGTGATGTTATTTGGTGTTAGTAGTGCGTCGGTAATGTTTGTGGAGTAGAGGAATCATATCTTCCATATTTATTTGGATAAGTTCGTAATGGCTTTGATTGAGGATATTTGGGTCTGTTATAAACTCCGAGGAATAACAGGTAGAGTGTTTGAGATTTGAATTACAAGTGTTGAAAAGAGACGAAGTTTTATGCTAAGTTATTCAAGTGAGAATTTGGATTGAAAATGTTATTTTTCTCGGATGTGTTATTTCGGATGAGAGTATGGTTATGGATCCATCGGAAGTAGATGCAGTTCTACATTGAGAGACTCTGAAGTTGGTTAAGGAGATTAGAAACTTTTGGGCTCAGTTGGTTGTTACTGCAGGTTATGGAAGACTTCGCTAAGTTCGTAGTTCCGTTATCTTAGGTGACTTGCAAAGGGTGAGTCGTTTGTTTTGAATGTTCGTGGAAGGGAAGGTTTTAGAGGGCCGAAGTAGAAGTTGTCTACGGCTCCAGTTTTGATTCTGTGTCATCCTAATGAACCGTTTGTGAGGTATTGGGATGCGTCCTTGATGAGTCTAATCGGTGTGTTAGTGCAAGAGGGTAAAGTCGTGGTTTATGCTTTACGCCAATTGAGGATTCATAAAAGGAGCGATACTATTCAAGATTTGGAGTTGGTTGCAATTGTATTGTGTTGGAATGATTGGAGGTATTATCTTTTTGGTTCTAGGTTCAAGATGTTGGTAATCGCAAGAGTTTAGAGTACTTGGTTAGTTTGAAGGAATAGAGTGTGAGACAATGAGGATGGTTAGAATTTGTGATGAGTTATGACTTCAATTGGAATTTGTGACGAGTTATGAATTTTGCTTGGATTATCCTTCGGGAAAAAGCTGAGGTTGTGCCTAAAGGGTAAAGTCGAAAGTTGTTATGCATGTCGGTTTTGATGGTCAGAGAATTATAATTATTTGAGCAGTTCTGAGGCTTGTGTCTGGTGTGCGAGATAACACAGTAGAGAGTGAAGTTGGGTATATTAACAGTGAATAGTAATTCTTGGTGAATATGAAAGCAAGTTAGACTTTGGACGTAAGATGGGTAGACTAGAGGATTTAGAGTAATCAGAGTGCGCAGCGGAAGCGTGATATGGCACATTTTGTATTTGTGTGTGGAACTTTCTGTTCTTCTTTGTGTTGTGGTCTCGTTTCCACGGTGATGGTAACGATCTTGTTGTGTTTCGGTTCAAGAGTGAACCTGTGAGTTTGTGCTTGGGTATTCTTGAGTTGTGAGTTGGTCGTCAAGTGCATTGTATGGGCTTTGCATCTTGTCGTTGTTGTTGTAGTAGTGGTAGTATTATTGTTGTTGTTGTTGTTGCTGTTAGCAAAGTGGTTTTTCAGTTGTGTTATTCGTGGTGTGCCTTTGGTTGGCCTGTTGGTTTGATTAGTCGGATGCGAGAGTCGTGTCAGGAGCTGTTGGTATTAGTATATTTTCGAGGACGAAAATGTCCAAGTGGGGGAGAGTTGTAACGCCCCGATTTGTTTTATTGTATTCAATTATTTCATATATGTGAATCTATGGAATGTGTGAATTTATTTTATTATTTTCATTTATATGAATTAAGTGTTTTACCCGCTAATTGGTTAATTTCATTGATAGGCAAAATATTTGCATCAAATTATAATTTCTTTTCAACTTTTATTTCCCGAAATATATTTTTATCGCTGTTTATGTTTTATCGTGTTTTGAGAGCGTTTGCGAGATATTTGAGCTGAGGGGTATGTTGGTCTTTTTGGGGGGTAGATATTTGTTATTATAAGAAAATAGAAAGAAATAGAGAGAAAAATGGAGAAAGAAGAAAAAGAGAAAAGAAGAGGAAGAGAAGAAAAAGAGGGAGAAGAGGAAAATCATCAAGAACAAAGTTTGATCTTCGATTAATCGGGTAAGGGTGAGAAGTTTCAATTATATCTTGCTTGTATATGTATATGTGTATGTTTCGTGTGTTGTGTGGATCGTTTCGTATAGTTTACGTTTAGGTTGTAATTATGGAATTTGTTAGAAATCGATGTTTTCGCGGATGAAAATCGATATAAATCGTGTTGTATGAGCACGCTGTGCCTATGAACCTTTGTTGATACTTGTTTCACTGTTTAGAATGGATTTGGGAAAGAAAATGGGATTTTTGGGGGTGAGGAACAGTGTAAACGCAGCAGAATTTTTCTGCATCTGGTGCAGAGCGCCGGGCGATGGCTTTGGAGCGCCGGGCGATTCGTTCTTGCGCCGGGCGATGCCGAGAGGCGCAGCTTAACCATGTTTCTGCCTCTTTTGAGTTTTGGATGAGGAAGTTTCGCCGCTGCTTCGCCGGACGATGCAGAGGCGAAGGGAGCACCGCCGGGCGGTCTTTGGGTGGCGCCGGGCGCTCCTGGGGAATTTTAATTGTTTTGTTTTCTTTGAAAATGCATAACTTTTGATCCGTAACTCGGATCGGGACCTTCTTTGTACCAATGGAAAGCTTATAAAATGTACTTTCTTATGATGATAATTTTGAGATTGTTAGCCGATTAAATTTTGTCGAGAAATTGGGAATGTGTCGTTTTGTCGAATTTTAACGTCGTATTTGTGTGCGATTTGTGTGTTACCGTGTTATATGCTTTTGAGGTGTAACATGTGGCTTGTGGGCCGTTATGTGACGTGAATGTACATGATGAAATGTTGTGATGATGGGTGGTGGCCCTATGGCTAATATATGCATTGTTTTGGATTAGACTTCGATGCGTGATTAATGATGTTGTTGTGTAGTAAAATACATTGTTTGATTGAATATCAATGTATGTTGTTATGATGTGTTGTGGGTAGCCTTTGTGGCGTGAATCCCTTGTGGAAGTAATTGTGATTGTATGAGATGAATGCATGAATATATTGTGAATATGTATGCATTTCAAGAATGTCTTGAGTCATTTTGTATGTGAAACATAATGATGTACATTCTTGTGTGGGGTGATTCTAATGAGAATCCATTGTAACGTCGTGTGCCTATGTGAGGTGTGAGCGATGATTACAAACGATTGTGTCCCTAGGTGAGGTGTGAGCAATCGGTATGTTGTGGTGATGAATTGTGGCCGAAAGGAAAATAAATGCAATATGTTGTATTTGATTATATATGCATGTTTATGGTTGCATATATGTGTGAAAATGCATGGTTGTCATGAGTTCTTGTGTGTCAAGCATCATGATATGCATTGTTGTTGCGTCCTGTGTGACGGTGGTTCCGGTGGGGAATCAGCTATAACATCGTGTGCCTCGAAAATATGAGGTATGAATAGCCTGAGGACTGAAAGCGATGGTTATAGACGATTGTGAGCCTCTCTCGGTGGAGGTGTGAGCGATCGGGTCGTGAGCCTCTCTCGGTGGAGGTGTGAGCGATCCATAAACACCGTGAGCCTCTCTTGGTGGAGGTGTGAGCGGTGGGTGAACATCGTAGGCCCGACGGGGAGTTACAGTGATGTAACAAGCGATGGTTCCAGCAGAGTTCCTGAGTGAACTAGTGATGAGATATGAAATCTTGGAGTCGGTACCGCATATGCATTTGCATAGAGAGTCGTTGTGTCGGTCTCTTTGCATCTGCATGAATTATGATTGCATTGGTTATATGTGGAAAATCATGATTTAATTGGTTATGTGTGAGACATTCTGATATGCATTTGTGATAAATGTATAGTGCATGATTAATATGCAATTGGGAATGGAATAATTATGTGAGTGAGCTTGTGATAGCATTTGTGAATTGATGTGCAGTCGTGTTAAATGCATTGAATTATGAATGATATGTTTTGTGTATAAACATATGCATTAGGTGTGAATATGTGATTATGTCGGTATAATTGATATATGTTATATTTTGTGGTGATGTGGTGGTGTGGTTCCATATGTCATAATCGTGGTGGGATTATGTGTGATATGTTTTGTATTTGTGGCATGCTATATGTGTTAGTATGTGATAGTATGGGTGAGATGATTTATACATGTGTTTGAATGTGTGGTTGCATATTTTTATGCAATCTTGATTTAGTTGTTATTTCTCACCCTTCTGCTGTTTTATGATGCTCTATGAGGCATTGCAAATTAGAGTTGATGGAGGTCTTTTTGTGGAGATTAGCCCTCCGTTCTGTTGTCGGTCTTGGTGTCTGCTCTGATACGTAGCACGGGAGTCGGGGAACGATTATATATATATATACGTATACATTTGTTGAATGTATTTGGTAGTACTTTTGTTTATATAGTAGAGGTTCTAAAATGATTTATTTTGTAAAATAAGTCAGTTATGGATCTTTCCGCTTTATTCCATAATTGACCTTTCCTTTTGTTGGGAAAAGTTTCCCCTTTGAGGGTATTATATTTTGTGCTATGTATTAAAAATATTGAGCAGGGATTGTATTTTATTTCTTTTAGTGTGGCATCCCTGTTTCTGTCGGAAAAATAAATTTTTATTCACTCTGATTTATTTATGTATTATTTATTCGCGATGGGAATTGGGGTGTTACATTAACTCATGTTTTTAACAGTTAAACATTGAGTTTAGCGAGTGCGTTAAGTGAGTTCACTCTAACTAACTGAGTTAAGTTAGTTAATGCACGAGTTAGTGAGGTTTGGATATGGTGAGGGTGAAGTTCCTGATGTCTATGGTGAGCCAAGCAAAAATGAGAGAGGGAACCATGTGATGTAGTTTCTGTTATGGTGATGATGGTGATGTTATGTTGTGTAGTATGAAACTTAGTAAACAAGCTTTCCACTTTCCTCTTTGGTGCATAATAGCAAGGTATGTGTAATGTGTAAGATAGTGTTTGGCCAAATGAAGTAATGTGGGGAGGTGTGTAGTGTATGCGTGTGAATTGAATTTCAGCAACAAGAACAATGTTACAATATTCCAATTTTGGCAGATGAAACCATGGAAGTTTGAGGGCAAAATTCTGTGTACAAGGCCTGGAATGATGTGGTTTTGATGGCTATGGAAAGAGGAGACATAAGAGAACAAGATTGGTATGAAAATCAGATTGAATGGAGGTTGGCAAGATGGTGTAAAATGGCTTAGAACATCAAGGCACCAAACTGGTTTAAGGGCGAGGCAAGTTGTTGCGTGCATGGCACTACGACTTGTGAAAATTCAGCATGAAACCATCAACTTTGGACCACAATAACTCCATCATAAGTTGGTCAAATGGAAAAATGTCCAACATCAAAGTTGAGGAGGACATTGAGAGGAGCAACTTTGATGTTCAAAATTTTTTCATTTTAAGCTTCCTTAAATGAGAAAAATGTATTGACATTTGGCCCACCACCTGTTTGATGAAATTATGGCCTAGAGGCCTGAACTTGCCTTGCCATGACTTGACATTTGCCTTGATTTTACCAAACTTTGATTGATCATAACTCCCTCAATTTTGATCCAATGGAAGAGTTCTTTATATGGATTTGAAGCTTAGAATGTGATCTTTAATTGGCTCAACTTGGGCCTGAAGTTTGGAGCTTTGATCTTGAAGAAAGGAAGCCTTAAAGTGTAGTGCAAAATGGTCCAAACTTGCCATTTTTGGAAACCCTAAGTTTCTAAAAATGGAAACTTTGTACATTTCTTGATTTTTGATGATTCCTCCATCATTTCTTGATCAAATCTTGTCCAATGAACATATGTGACTCGAATTTCATGGATTTGACCTTGAAAAGTCAGGAATTGACTTTTTCCACTGCACAATTGACTTTTCCCCCAATTTCTTGATTCTCAAGCAACTGACCAATTGAACCTCTTCTGAAATGAACTAATGAGCAATCTTCCATCCTTAGATACTTGACATCATGTAGAAAACATTGAGATCAAGTTTGAACCAAAATTTCATCAGGAGACTGCTTGAATCCAAAACCCTAATTTTGACTGCTTTTGGTATGAGCTGTCCAACTTCTTGGTGGATTCTCCTCTTCCAATGACTGGTGGGATCAATTGAAATGATAGATGATATAAGAGACCTTTGAGGCTTGTTGTGAGACCCTTGGCTCTTGTTCCCTTTCTTTGGATGATCAATACTTTGAAAACCACTGACCACATGCCCTCATGCAAGATGTATGCTATGAGATTCAATGAGGTGTAAATGCAATGCAATGCTTTATTTTTCTATGTTTGAAAGCAATGCAATGAAATGAAAGCACATGCTAAATGATATGAAAAAGGAGAGGGCAAATTTTGGGGTGTTACACCTACCAAGGAACTGGTCTTAGTTTCTGAAATAAACTTCCCCTCGATCCTGGTTTCCTACCAAGGAACTGGTCTCAGTTTCTGAAATAAACTTCCCCTCGATCCTGGTTTCCTACCAAGGAAATGGTCTTAGTTTCTTTTGTCAATAAACTTTCTTGACAAGGGACGCTATTCTTAGCGGTTTTCCTCAAACTTCTCGCCGAATTCTCCTAGGGAGATGCCATTTGATGGGAAAAGGTTTTGATGTCAGACTTGCTGGGGAGAACCCATCCGTATGAGCTGTAGAGATGTATGACTTCTCTATGGGAGACGCCATTTGTTGACTATACAGGGGAAAACGAGTCTCTTGAAAGACTGCTTTCGGTTTGGGGATATTACATCATACTTTTCTCGAGGTCTTCCCAGAGAAATGCCATATGATGTACCCCAATTATGAGGTGCTTTCTCTGGGGATTTTCCTTAATCCGGGAAGGCGAAGACATCATCTTCAATGGCGAAGAGTGACGTTGGTCAAAGGTTCTCTGGCTCTTCAGAGGTTCAAGTTATCAAAGTGGTCAAAGAACCGACTTCCATCCAGAAATAAACTGGAAGAGAAATTGCTCAGATGTTTCACTTCTTGATGAGGGAAGAACTGACAACTCTATTGAGAAGACTTCACCACTGGGGGGGACAAGACCGACCAGAGTGATAGTGATATGAATAGGCATGTAAAATAATAATGCATGAGGTATGTATTTAAATGCTAACAAAACTGATACGACATACAAGTTAGAAGGATGAACACGACTGGATACTTTGCCACCGCGGGAGGATGAATCGTATCGCTTGGTTCAAAAGTAGCAATCCTGCCTTGCTTAGGAGAGATAGTCCCTGTTGGGAGCTATGTTGGTCGGGCTTAGGAGGTATGAACTCTGTCGGTGGGGTGTCAGATGAAACATGGTCTCTGACACAGTTGATCCTTCATTTAGGTATACTGTTTTAGAAGGAGTACTTTGATTCTGCACTTTGAGGTTTGATTACTTTTGGAGAAGCGATCAATGTTCTTCTGATGTTCAACAGTCAAAAGAAATTGCCATCTTTATTTTAAAAGCAAAAAAAGTTTAACAAGTAAATTCATTTTTGTTTTATTTCAAGAATCGCCAATCATGTTAAAATGTCGTTCTGTAAAGCTAAAACAAATAAGAATTGCAAGCAAAAGCACTAGAGCTCAAATTTTATTGACAGGATGGAAATCAGCTAAATGCGTGATTCCAAAGAGTATTTAGAAAGTTAGAAAATGGTAATTTAAGGGAAAAGGGTTGCATCGAAACATAACGACCACTATTCTTCTACCAACTTTGAATTCTGGGCATCCTGAGCTTCTGTCGAAGATGACCTTGACTGAAGTTTACCGACGGATGGTGTAACTGCTGCTGAGGGATTTGCCCCTTTGTTGAACGTAGTTGCTTGCCATTATCCCTAATTTTTGCCTGGATTGTACTTTTAGATTTCCAATCCATCGAGATGATTTTTTTTATTATGTCTCTAATTTTTGCCTGGACCGCCCTTTCGGGTTTTCAATCCACCGAGACGTTTTTTTAGGCGAAGTATTTCTTGACTACATCAACATTCGTGGGGTAGGCAAATTCCTCTCCATCCATGGTTGCGAGTCTCTAGGCGCCGCCTGAGAAAGCTTTCTTGACCACATAGGGGCCGTCATAATTCAGAGTCCATTTGCCCCGGGAATCAGTGAGAAATGATTGTATTTTCTTGAGCACGAGGTCTCTTTTCCTGAAGACGCGAGGTCGGACCTTTTTGTCAAACGCCTTCTTCATCCTTTGCTGATACAACTGACCATGGCATAGTGCCGTTATTCGCTTTTCTTCGATCAGATTTAATTCGTCATGTCGACTTTAACACCATTCAGCTTCGGTGAGCTTAGCTTCCATCAATACTCAGATTGACGGGATCTCTACTTCTATGAGGAGCACTGCTTCCATGCCATATACTAGAGAGAAAGGGGTTGGTCCTGTTGAAGTGAGAACAGATGTGCGATAACCGTGAAGAGCAAAGGGTAGCATCTCGTGCCAATCTTTTTAGGTTACAACCATCTTTTGAACGATCTTCTTGATGTTCTTGATGTTCTTGATGTTCGATCTTAAACTAAGCACACAACTCCTTCATCATCTTATTATTCAAGTTTGATCCATTGTCTGTAATGATCTGGCTCGGCACACCATAACGACAGATGATATTATTTTTTATAAATCGGACCACCACTTGTCGGGTTACATTGGCGTACGACACTGCTTCGACCTACTTGGTGAAGTAAACGATGGCTACCAGGATGAACTGATGTTCGTTCGAAGCCTTGGGCTCAATCATGCCAATTATGTCGATTCCTCATATGGAAAAAGGCCACGGGGAAGAAAGAACTTTGAGATGCGCTGTTGGTACATGGATTTTGTCTGAGTATATCTAACACTTGTGACACTTCCTCATGTACTTATAGCAGTCGGATTCGATTGTCAACCAATAGTACCCTGCTCTTAGAATTTTTCTCGCCATTGTGTGTCCGTTGGCATGAGTGCCAAAGGATCCTTCATGAATTTCTTTTATCCGCATGTCTGCTTCTGATCTGTCTACACATCGAAGCAAGACCATGTTGAAATTTCTCTTATAGAGTGTGTCACCGCTCAGGAAGAAGCTGCCAGCCAGTCTTCTGAGGGTTTTTCAGTCCTTTCTGGATGCCCCAGGTGGGTACTCCAGTTTCTTAAGGAAGCATTTGATATCGTGATACCAAGGTTTGTCGTCTATGACTGCTTCGATCACGAAGATGTAAGCGGGTTGTTCAAGACGCATTATGTCGATCTTAGGTATGTCATTCCATTGACCTACACTAATCATGGAAGAGAGAGTGGCTAGTGTATCAGCCATGTGATTCTCCTCACGAGGGATGTGATGGAACTCAATTCTGTTGAAGAATGGTAACAACCTTCTCGCATAATATTTGTAAGGAATCAATCCTGATTGGTATGTGTTCCAATATCCTTTGATCTAATTGATAACCAGGGCTGAGTCGCCATAAACATCCAAGTTTTTGATCCTTAAGTCGACCGCTTCTTCGAGACCCATGTTACAAGTTTCGTATTCGGCCTCGTTGTTTGTACACTTGAATGTCAGCCTGGCAGTGAAAGGAATGTGGGTACCCAGAGGTGTTATGATGATTGCCCCAATTCCGTTTCCGTAATGATTGACGGCTCCGTCAAAGATTAGTCCCCATTGGGAACTGGGTTCTGGCCCTTCGCTGGGTAGCGGTTCATCGCAATCTTTTATTTTCAAGTACATGACATCATTGTCTGGGAAGTCAAATCCGACTGATTCTTGATCGTCAATCAGTTGATGAGCCAAATGATCGGCTAAAATACTTCCCTTAACGGCTTTCTAAGCGTGGTATTCTATGTCATATTCTGATAACAACATCTACCAATGGGATATCCTTCCCATGAGAGCAGGCTTTTCAAAGACGTACTTGATCGGATCCATTTCAGAGATTAACCAAGTAGTGTGACGAATCATGTACTGGCGAAGACGGTTGGTTGCCCAAGCCAGAGCACAGCAAGTTTTCTCGAGCATAGTGTACCGAGATTCACAGTCGGTGAATTTCTTCCTTAAATAGTAAATGGCAGACTATTTCCTTTTGGTTTCGTCTTGTTGGCCAAGTACACAACCCATGGAGTCTTCCAAGACTGTCAAGTAGATTATTAGTGGTCTTTCTTCCACTGAAGGTGATAGAATCGGTGGGTTCAACAGGTATTCTTTAATACTGTCGAAGGCGGTTTGACATTCTTCTGTCCAAACGCATTCCTGATTCTTTTTGAGTAATTTGAAGAATGGCGCGCATGTCACGGTCATGAGGAATATAAATCTGGAGATGTAGTTCAAACGTCCCAGGAATCCCCTGACTTGTTTTTCAGTCTTTGGAGAAGGCATTTCTTGAATGGCCTTGACCTTGTCAGGATCAACCTCAATTCCTTTCTGGCTGACGATGAACCCTAGCAGTTTCCCTGAACGGACACCGAATGTGCACTTATTGGGATTCAAGCGGAGTCTGTATTTCCTCAGACGCTCGAATAATTTTGACAGGTGTGTCACATGCTCCTCCTCTGTTTTAGATTTTGCAATCATATCATTGACATACACTTCTACCTCTTTGTGTATCATGTCATGAAACAGAGTAGTCATGGCCCTTTGATAGGTAGCCCCGACATTCTTCAAATCGAACGGCATTACCTTGTAACAAAAGGTACCCCATGGGGTAATGAAGGAAGTTTTCTCCATGTCTTTCTGCGCCATTTTGATTTGATTATAGCCCGAGAATCCATCCATGAAGGAGAAAACTTTGAATTTTGTTGTCCTGTCTACTAGCATGTTAATGTGCGGTAAGGGAAAGTCATCCTTTGGACTGGCTTTGTTCAGATCCCTGTAATCTACACACATTCTAACTTTTTCGTCCTTTTTCGGAACTGGTACGATGTTGGCTAACCATTGAGGATACTCTGATGTGGCGAGGAAACCTGCATCAATCTGTTTCTGTACTTCCTCCTTGATTTTGATGGCCATGTCCGGATGAGTCCGTCTCAACCTTTGTTTTATGGGCGGACATTCTGATCTCCACGGTAGATGATGCTCCACGGTGCTGGTATCCAACCATGGCATGTCCTGGTAGGACCAAGCAAATACATCGAGAAACTCTTTGAGAAGCTTTATCAAACCTTATTTGGCAAATGGACTGAGTAGTGCCCCAATCCTGACTTCTTTTCTCTCTTCCTCTGAGCCCAAGTTGACCATTTCCAACGGCTCTTTGTGAGGTTCAATGCACCTTTCCTCTTGTCTGAGTAGTCGGGAGATCTCCTATGGAATTTCGTTGTCGTCTTCTTCTTCAGCCTCAAATACCGGGAATTCAAAGTTGGGAGAAGGCATCGGATCGTATATTTTATCGGGTTTTAAAACAAGCAATCTGCATGACGTGATGATTCGTGTTTAGAAGAGATAGAGAGAATGCAAGAGTGTGTGCAGTGTTTTTTTTAACAATGCTTGTGTTTTTATTATTTTGTTTTTTAGGATTACCATTTTCTAGAAAAGCAAAAGGAGAAAACAACAAATAATGCGGAAATTACAGAACGACGTTTATTTTATTTATGATTTTGTCGATTCTTGAAACTACAACCCTATAAAACAAAACTCTGTCGTTTTGGACAAAGCGAAGAGGCATATTTACAAAAAGTGAGCCCTATCAAAACATACGTTTCACTTGGGAAGGGTGAAAGGTTGAGATAAAGACGACAATTACTTAGACTTATGGACGACTTTCAGAACGTTGATTGCAACCCATTGGTGGCGAACTCCTCGGTGAATAACAAAGTCTGGTACCTTCCTTCTTGGCTGGTCCTCAGAAATGACACTGATTTCTGGCGGAGCAGGATCATTGAAATCTGTCTCCCAGGCATAGTTGTCGTAGGAGGATTCCTCAGTTGTATTTTGTATAGTATTTGTTCTTTCAGGCCGATCTCCCCATCCAGTTGGCTGGATGTCTTCGAGCCTGATACGAGAGCTTTCGGGAGCGGTGTATTTGACCATGAAGTCGTATTTTCCACTTGGTTGTCCTAAGGTGTCCCACACTTCTTTGGAACTGGAGGAGTCATCTCTCTCGATGACGTTGACCTCGGGAAAAGCATAGTTAATGAATTATAGTCCTGCAAACGAATTCATCGTTGTGTTGGGCGTTTTCAGAATATCCTGAGTGTTGGTCCCATGACATGGTGGGGACGCAGGTATCCGTTTCAATGATGCTTAACTGATTTTCATTGTTCGGCTGATTCTCTTGCCCCGAATCTCCTGGGTACGGCTGCCACATTGGCAGGCCATCCATCGGGCCATAGTAGTTGTAGTCAAAGTTATCCTTCATCAGAGTGTCCTCCTCTAATAAGTTTGGTGGAGCACGACATCCTTCCGGATCGCAATCTCCGTATATCATTTTGACATCTGACCTTGGTATAAATCTCGGGCTCTGCGCGGGATAGCAAAATGGCGTAGGCACTTCTTCCTGAGACATATAACCATCCTCGTTAAGATAGGACTTCCATTCTTTCTCTGTATCTGAGGAATCACCTTCGTTGATGGTATGCACTTCTTGAGACACTGGGTGAAGGAAACCTCCACTCTGGAAGAAGTCCTGAATGGGATGAAAACTTTCATCGTTGGTAGTCGTCTGGGTACAAGTTGAGGAAAAGCCAAGACCTTTCTTTTTCTTATTGTCAGTAGGAATGCCAAGCTTCCCCCATCCTGTTGTATTGGTATTCTCGACCGCTTTAATAACATCTTTGTACGAGGAAATCAAAGTTCCTTTTTCTGATTGATTGTCATTGTGTAGCGAAAGCGCTTGGAACTGGGTTCCGATTACCCTTTCTGGTTCTACAACAGTGGATGATGACAAGTTACTCACGAGCAAGGCCTGCTCTCCACAGACTGTGACGAGTTGTTCGTTCTTGACAAACTTTAGCTTTTGGTGGAGTGTCGAAGTGACCGCCCCAGCCTGATGTATCCAAGGTCTTCCTAATAAGCAACTGTATGTTGCCCGGATGTACATGACCTGGAAAGTGACTTGGAAAGTGTGAGGACCGATAGTTATGGGAAGGTCGACTTCACTGATAACTGTTTTTCTGGATCCATCGAATGCTTTGACGACGACCTCGCTAGTTCTCATTGGAGATCCTTGGTCTGATAGTTGCATCAAAGTAGACTTTGGCATAACGTTCAGGGATGACCCTATGTCTCTCAGTACGCTAGCTAAAGCATCGTCTTGGCAGTTGACTGTAATATTGAGTGCTATGTAATGACTGCGACCCTCTTCCGGTAATTCTTCATCACTGAATCCCAAGTAATTGCAGGAAGTGATGTTAGAGACAATGCTATCAAATTGCTGGATTGTTACATCCTGTTCCACAAAAGCCTGCTCTAAGACTTTCTGTAGAGCTTCCCTGAGATTTTTGAAGAAGTTTGCAACAGTTGATCCACAATGTTGTATTCACTCTTCTGGATGAGCTTCAGCATCTCATCCTCGTTCTTTGAAAGGTCGGGATCATTAGACTGACCGACCGGTGGATTAGGAACTTCTGTTTGAGGTTCCTTTTCTTTGCTAGGTTCTCCAACTCCTCGGTTGAAGATTCGACCGCTCCGTGTTACTCGACTAATGTCTGCAATATTCACGACGGAAGGTAATGGAGTTTCCTTTCCATTCTCCATTATCGTCGCACCGTACTTGTAAGGGATATCCTTAGTTGATTCATACGGTAGTGGTTCCGGCAGATAGATAACCATAGGAGCCTTCTGATTTTTCTGACCATCGTAAGTAATTTCGATCCTTTCTTGATTAGGAACTCTCGATTCGTCAAGCAGAGGGATAATAGCACAAACATCTTTGGTCCTCTTATGATCAGATATTACGACGACGTCTTTGATTTGATCAGCGAAATAGTCTGGCGTCCAGTTGATTGACCCAGAGCTTGGACACGGTTGAATCTCTTTGCGGTCCAACTGACTTTGAATGGTTGCTCGCACGAGGTAGCATCCTTGATTATCTTCTGAGCAAACTCTACAGCGCTCATAGTTATGTGGTGGCACCCTGCAACGTCCACTTTGAATACAGTGCAACCTTACCAGGTCAGTTTCCATTGATCAAACGTCCTGACCTTGATATCTAGTAGGATTCCCGTTAGTGACACTAACTTGCTGGGTGTCTTCATCCATATAGATCGGAAGCCACCAATGGTTCAACAAGTGTTGAAGTGTTTCTTGGACAAGGGCACAGCCTTGATCATTTTCACAACCCGCTTTACAGCTTTGATAATCATGTGATGCCAGGAAGTCGAGCTGGACCTGCTTAGTGTGTAACTCCACCAAGAAGGTATTCATTAAGCGAGCATCAAAGATCTGAATCATATTAATTTGATAATGATTCCTATCATGGTAATCCTGAATCCATCCAAGATCCATCTGACGCTGGAGGGCCTCTTGTACAAAAGAGCATCCCTGATTGTTTGTTGAGCAGATCAGACAGGCTTTGTAATCACGCCGTGGCAGATCGTAGTGTATACTTTGTCGTGAGTGCAGCGCTACCAAGTTGACATTCATTTCTAGAATGTTGTGATTCTGAATGATGTTGGAATTGGTATGGACCATGTTGACCCCACGAACTCGGTGTTCCTGGATCCATCCGAGATCCAATTGTTCCTGCAGAGTTGATTGCACCACAGAACATCCTTGATTGGTTTTAGAGAAGATATCACACTGGTGATAATTATGAGGTGGTACATGGGCATATCCGCTATGTCTACAATGCATCTTGACCAAGTTGGCCCTTAATAAGAGTACATCGTGAATTTGATAGCTGTTGTTAGATTCTCCCTCTATCAAATTAACTACAGCTTTCTCGTGTTGAGGCAGCGGGTTCGTGAGAACATTAGGATTTATATCCTTGAAGGATAAGACCCCGATTCTGACGAGCTTTTGTACGTCAGATTTGAAGCTGAGACAGTTCTCTATGTTATGCCCTGGTCCTCCTTGATGGTAAGGGCAAGTCTGATCCTCTTTGAACCAAAAAGGCGGATTTTCTGATACTGTAAGAGGAGCCCTGGTTTGGACATGCCCCTTGACCAGTAGTAATGGAAATAGTTCTGTGTACAATACGGGTATAGGATCAAACCCAGGTGGACGTGTTGCACGGTTGAACGGAGGACGAGCCTGCTGAAGAGGCTGTTGTGTCCTTTGCTGATATTGTTGATTTGGTTGGCTTTGAGCAACCTGAGGTTGATACGTAGGAGCAGGCGCAGGGTTGATAGCAGGAGTTATAGCTGCTGCTGGTTGGTATCGTCGCCTTTACTTTACGAGAGAGATATTCCCAATATCTTGCTCTTTTTTCTTAGGGAGAGTACTACCGTATCTTTTTGTACTGCTTGATGATCCGGTATCTTTGATCAGACGTCCTTCTCGAACTGCTTCTTCGAGACGAACTCCCATACCGACCATCTCGGTGAAGATGCTGGGCGCACTGCCGACCATTCTGTCGTAGTAAAATGAGCTCACGGTTTTTATGAAGATCTTTGTCATCTTTTTTTCCTCAAGGGGTGGACAAATCCTTTTTAAGAAGCTCGTGGGTCCCAAGTCAGGAAAGTTCAAGAAATGCCATTCACAGAGAACAGATCATTTAGTGAGAGTTACAGGTTTGAAGAATTCAAGAGATGCCATTCACTGAGAATAGATCAACTCTAGGGAGAAGAATTCCTTTGACAATTTCTAGGGTTACAGTCTGAGAAAAGGTTCACCGAGAATACTGTCTTTCTCTTTGTTCCATATTGTTTAACACCAAGAGGAGGGAAGACTATATCTGGAATCCTATGGGGGATCTAGTTTTGCTTTGTATTTAAGAGTGACCAACGGGGCTTTATAGTGCTAGATGTAGTTGCCGGGGAAATCTCTAAATAGCTATACTAGTATTACACAGTATAAAAGGAGGTGAAAGAAGACTTACAGGGAAACAACCCCACAATACAGTTATATATATATATATATATATGAAAGCGGTAAATGAAAGCAGATAAACACTTACTCGGTTGTAGAGCTTCCATGCTGTTTCGTTAGTTGTTCAACAAAGAAAAATTGAAAACAACAGTATATTTCAAAATCAAAGGAGAAAGTTCTTTGAAAAGAAAATTGGGGCTTACAACTCAAGGAGAGGCCCAAGGTTTTATCAGTGATCGCACCGTTATTTTGAATTTGTACAGAGGGACTTATATAATAAGTGAGGCCCAAGAAAGGTTTTCTGTACAAAGGGATGGGTCGTACACTCTCTCAAGAGGCCCAAAAAGTGTTTTAGAGAAAAGAAATGGGACTTACAACACGAGGGCAGGCCCATAGTTTATTTTTGAACTGGCGATCGTGCCGAGATTTTTCTTTTAACGCGAAGGGACTTATATAATACCTGAGGCCCAAAAATGGTTTTGGTTAAAAGAGGGGGTTGGGTCTTACACTCTATTAGAGGCCCAATGATTTATTTTTGTACAAGTGATGGGGCTTACAGCTCGAGGAGAGGCCCAAATGTTTTTATGAAAAGGCGTCGATCGTGCCGTTGTTTTGAAAATACACAGAGGGACTTATACAATAAGTGAGGCCCACAATG
The DNA here is from genome assembly GCA_022829125.1 of Lathyrus tuberosus. Lineage (NCBI taxonomy): Eukaryota > Viridiplantae > Streptophyta > Magnoliopsida > Fabales > Fabaceae > Lathyrus > Lathyrus tuberosus. The sequence goes on along the minus strand of JALAZF010000082.1, from coordinate 6,138,558 downwards.
GGTTTATTTACAAAAAGACTTGGGTCTTACACTCTATTAGAGGCCCATGAGTGTTTGAAAAAAAGTTTGTTAGGGTGAAAATCAACAAAACCCTAATTTCATCATTTTTAAAGTTATTATCAAAGAAAATTAATAAAAATGATAAAAATACCAAATAAGTTCTAATAAACAACTTATGATCTTTGGTTAAGGTTTGAAAAATGATGTTTTAATCACAAGATGAATTAAAGCTCATTTGGTTTTGATTTTTCAAGATGAATATTCATTTTAAAATGTTAAAAAAACAATAAAAATGAATTTATTCACAAAAATACTAATTATATTAAATAAATAATATAAATCTAACTTTTTTGTGGAATAAAATATTTCAACATTTTTGTGATTTTTTGCAAAAAAAACCAATAAAAAATAATTAAAATTGAGGGAGTTATTAATTTTTCAAATCATTAATAAAATAATATGAAAAATAAGAAAATAGGAAAAAGTGATAAAAAGAGGTCTGGGGCGAGGGGGATTCGGACCCCAGACCTCTCGGTTGCCAATACACACAAACCAGTTGATCAACCACTGGGGCGCAATGCCAATTCAAATATAGTATGGCAAATGAAAAATATATAGAGAACTTGGTTGGAAAACCTGAAGAATGGCGCCATGGCCATCTTCTTCCTCGAGCTCGTGCATGAAGCACCCTATCTCACTCATCTCTCAACCATTTGACATGATTCAAACACCAAACTTGTGTGTTTTTTAACAAGGAACATGATGGCAGTTTTTGATTTCATTTATTTTTAATGTGCAGCAAGTTATATCAATATGAGTGTATAAACCCTAATTTTGCAAAAACAATCGTGCAGACATGGTTGTGAGGGCTATGATCAAATTTTTTGAGGGGAAACAATCAACATATGATGGCAAGCAATTGGCAAAAATATCATGCGAGGAAATATGCATGGATCATGAAGATGTAGTTTTGAGGCTTACCTTGATGCAAGCTGAAATGTAACTCTGCACAGATGGTGTTCCAGAAGTGGTTTGATGATCCCTACAACTTCAATGGATTTTGTTGAGTGGATTGCAAGCCTTGGAACACTTTGAAACTCTTTGGATCAAGTTGGAGGAATCCAATTGCAGAATTGAGGCATAATGGCTTGGTTGAAGAGTGATTTTGAACTAAAGGTGTTACAGAGGTGGTTTAAGTGTTTGAACACCTCATATACATCATATGTGATGTGTTTGAGCAATTAGAATGAATTGCTTAAGGCTGCAACTCAAAACCCGATGGTGGTTTCTCAAAAATAAAGAAATTTGGCACTTAAGAGAGAATGAGAGAAAGCAATGCTGTAAGTTGCTTTGGGGTGATTTGAATTATCCATTGGAACCTCTATTTATAGGTGATCAACTCTTGTCTTGGAGGAAAAGTGAATGGCTGCTGGATCAGATCACATTCAAAGGCTTTGGCTTGGTGGCATTTCTTCTTATGCAAGGCAACCTAGCCCTTCCCAAGAGCAGGGCTATGTCTTGACCAAATTCACATTCTTCAGATGTTTTAATTGTTGTTTAATCAGAGAACTTGACTGAGAAGAGTGGCTTTGTTGAAAGTGCCCTATTTCACATAAATGCCTTTGAATTCAAGGCATAATGTGCCAAAATGCATTAATCTCAAGTTGGAAGATGCCTTAGCCTTTTGACTTAGAGATCCTTGGTCTTGAATCAGAAATCGTGTAAAGCAAGCAAAAGTGCAAACTGATTTTTCCAAAACAGATGCAGCAACATGACTTTGGGCTTGGATTTCTCTTGGCTCAAGTTGAATCAATTCATGCTAATAAGCTCTTTGAATTCTTAGCAACATATGCAACAACATTGATGTTTACCTTTGGAATTGATTCAGCTTACAACTATGTGGAAAAATCCCACAAGTTTTGGTGTTTTCAACAAAATCTGTCTTGGACAGAATTTTGTCTAAGTGTTGGAAAAGTGGTACCTTCATGTTTTTGGTCATTTTGACCCAATCATAACTCAGGATCCACAATGAATTGGAGTGAGGTGTAGTTTAGGAGATATGATCCTCCAAAGTTGGTACCCTAGCCACTTTGTTCCATAACTTAGAAAATTTCTAAGTTTTTATGGTTACCCCTTTTGCAAGTTATCCCACTTTCTTTGATTTTTCTTGATGAATGATGATTCAAATCACACATTAACATCATTTTAGGGTCAGATAACCATAATTGTGAAAAATCTCAAAAAGTCAAAGTTTGACTTTTGTGCACAGTTGACTTTTTATCAGATGAATTCCAAACTGTGCGATCCTTGATGAAATCAAGTCCTTGACCTAAATCAAACTTGATGGACATGTTCCATGGGTGTTATAGGGTGTATTGAATCATGTCCCAAGGTTTGGGTGCATGCCTGGGTCAAAAGTCAAAGATACAGTTGACTTTGCCCCTCAAAACCCTAATTGTGATCCTGATGAAATTGAAACTCGTGCACCAAGCTTCTTGGATCAATCCATTGTTGCAAATGGATCAATGTGGTGTGTTATAGAACCTCAAATCATGTCTTGAGGTCTTGGCTCATGTTTTGTCCCAGAAGTCAACTTAGGGGTGAATTAGGTCAAGAAACCCTAATTCTTGATTTTTTGTCAATGCATCCCCTGAGGCTAAATTGACTTGATGATGGGGTCCATAGGGTCCCTTGGGGTATCTTAGGTTGTGCTTTGAAGCATTGGCACATGCCCAGAGGAAAATTTCCATCTGGAGGCCCTGGTCGACCAAAACCCTAATTTGGTGACACTGGCGATCTTGAGGGTTAATCCACTTGGAATGCTGCAACTTTGTGCTTGATTCTTGATATGGGAGTCCTCTTGATCCTTTTTGGGTGTTTGAGAGGTTAGCCAGGTTGAAGATCATGTCATTCCTTGATTGATCCTTTGTCTAAAGCTCTGAGAGGGCTTGAAACCCTAATCTTTGATTGTAGTGAATGCTCAACAATCCTTGAGGAGACTGATGAGGCATGATGGTTCATCCATATTGTGATGATGATTTTCACAATGATGGGAAATCTTAGTGGTCAAAATTTGGGGTATGACACTTTCGTTGTGTTTTGTGTACCCGTGGTGAAGGGTAGTGGCCTTAAGTAGTAGGTCTTGGGCGTAGTAGGGGTTTATGGCTAATAACATAGAGATTAGCGGTGCGTTGAGTAATGTTGATTGGATTATTTTAATTTATCATTTGTTGACTAATTTATTTCTTTAGTTGAGTGATAATGTTAATATAATAAGATAATTAAAATAATTAAGAGGTGTAGTGAGTGGAAGGGCTTTATGGTAATTAGGCGAGGGTTAAGTGAGGGTAAATAAGGCGATTCATTAATTGGGGTATATGAGAGAATTAGAGAGTGAGAGTTCATCATTCTCATTCCATGTGAAAAAGTGAAAGAGGGAGAAGAGCTAGGGCAAGAGGAAGAAGGGGAGAATCCATTGAAGTTAGGAAAGCTCATCACTTTAAGGTAAGGGTGGAATTTCTTCCATCTCTCAAGGGTTAAATGATGTAAGTATTGAAGTAGAAATCACTAAGTTGGAATCCATGGGGTTGAATGAGGCTTTTAGGAAGATTTTGTGATAATATGATTGGAATTGATGAATTAGTCTTGTTTGATTTGTTTGGTTGAATTGCAAATGTTAGATGTAGGCTATTGGTGCAAAATCTATGAAAAATTACTGTTAAAAATCGAGTTTAGTGCAGAAAAACGCAGGTGGTTTGTTGTCGTCATTGCAGAGTTTTGGGCTGCAGAATTGCAGGGCCCGCTTAGCGCGGTCTGGAGGAATTTCGCCTCTTCGAGGCAGAGAGCTGTGCGCTTAGCGCGGGTGGGGCTCGCTTAGCGCGACCTGGGACTGAAAATATTATTTTTATTGACTTAAAATTCATGGAAAATATCTGTTTTACATGATATTAATGCTGTGTTGTTGCTGTTGTATGGTGGACATGTATTGAGGTGTTATGTGCTTGTTTTGTTGATGTTGATGTGATAATGTGAAATGCATGAGTGAATGATGCAAAGATGTGTATTTGTTGTATTGGTGTAATTATGTATGTTTAGATGAATGCATGTTGACTGTTAAATGATGTTGGTATGAAGATGAGTATGCTATGTGTATGCATGAGTCGTTGTTGCATGTTGTCATTGATGGTGCATGGCATGTGCATAGTTGTGGGATGGCGTGCCCAGGTGGGGTGTTATCGTCTATCCGAATTCCTTGATGGAATCGTTGTTGTTGGTGTGATTGTGTGCCCATATGGGGTGTGAGCAATCACAGTTGTTGGTACGATCATGAAATAAGGGTTGTACGTGACCATGAAACAGGGGTCGTTGGTGTGATCATGAAATAGGGGTCATACTTGACCATGAAACATGGGTCGAGAGTTCCGACGGGAACTGTGATCATGAAACAGGGATCGATTTTGGTACCACATGCATTGAGTCTAGTCGAGTCTCCTTTGTATTCTCTTGTTGGTTGTGTCGCATGATGGTTGGTATAATTATTGGTGATTGTCTGTGCATAAGTTGAGGTGTGTGATTCTTGTTGGATGTTACGATATGGTGAATAACTTGATGATGTATGCTTGTCTATTTATATCATTTCTCTCTTTCGTTGATTTAAGAATCTCACCCATTCTGTGTTTGGTGATGCTTTATACGGCATCCTGCAGATACTCAGGAGTAGTTGGAGTCGTGGTCGGGAAGACGAGGTACTTCACCTTGTGGCGTCTGCTCTGATATGTAACATGGGGAGTCGAGACCGCTTATTGCATGAGTTGTTTTGTTAAAAGGATTTTGTTGTCTTTATAGTTTCGAATTAAAAGTTATCAGTTAAAACCGTTATGTTTCCTTATCATTGTTATGATTGATTTTTCGCTGCATAATAAAAGTTGGTTTATTGAATTATATAATATGTTACATGTCTAATAAAAAGCAAGTATATTGTCGAAAGTAATGCCTTAAATTTAATTGGATGATTTTACTCTGATTTTTCGATTAAATATTACAGGGAAATTTAGGGTGTTACACAGACCATTGGAGCCAGGCTATGAATAGTGGTAGATACAAGATCAGAAGTATGTACGAATTCTTAAGAGGAGATTTGGAGAAACCTAAAATGCCTTGGAAAAACTTGGTGTTTGGAAATATAGCGAGGCGTAGAGCTGTCTTTATTCTATGGATGGCTTGTCATGGGCGACTTATGACGAAAGACAGAGTAGCACGATTTGGTATCCCCACAGATGGAAGATGTGTTTTCTGCACCAGCAAAGAAATAATCCATCATCTTCTATTCCACTGCGCAGCCACACGCCAACTATGGTATAATATCCTAACTCACTTCCAAATTCAAGTTCCACGTGAATTGAGTCTATCGTGGATGGTGGAAATAACAAAAGGAAAAGGGACAAAGGCTAGAGTTGTTAAGTGTGTCATTGCTGAAGTCATCTACCATATATGGACTATTAGGAATAAAACAATTTTCCAAGATGACCCGAATGAAGATCTAAATTGGAGCAGTATCAAGGAGATTGTACTCCTAAGAGCTGAAGCATACAAAAAAGTTATTGAATATATACCTTAATAGATTACAATCATAAACAGTAGGTGTGTTTTCTGTGGCCACAGTGATGCCGGGATCTTTTGATCGACGTGTAACTCATTGTTTTTGGTAATATATATATATATATATATATATATATATATATATATATATATATATTATTTCAAAAAAAAAACATGGTTATTTCGGTAATTATTTTGAAAAGGTTGTTTATTTGATATATTATTTGAAAATACTAATTATTTAAAAAAATTTCAATTCTTATACCTATCGATCAATATGCATGATTTTTATTTGTATTAGCAGGACATTGAAGAGTATAATTGTTTGTTTGTTTTGTTTAGTAGGATATTGAAGAGTAGAAATGTCAACACTCAAGACGTCTTACAAAGACAAATATTTATAGATGAAATTAGAGGAAACTAATGAAAGACTGTGAGTTTAAGATTGCAACTTCAAAGATAGAAGTTAGAGAAAATGATTCTTAGAAGATGAAAATTCTCCATAAATAAATATTATATAAAATTATATATGTACTCCAATTTTTATTGTATTCCAATTTCTTTTGATTTTCATGTACTGTATGAATCTATATTAGGGTATGAAGAAAAAAATAATACATATAACAATTATTCGATAAACTAGTTGGAGGAAAGCTGATTCATTTTAATTGAATTAATGATTAAAAACAGAATACAACACTCAAATAGTTAAACATTCATTAAAGAGAATAATTTTCATGCACTGACAGTGTAAAATAGTTTTACAGTGTCATCCAATAGAAAACCACAAGTCTGCCATGTTATTAAAAGTTTTTTAAAATAAAAGAGAAATTTAATTGGATACATGGTTGTGATTGGTTGACAGTGTAAAACTATTTTACACTTTTAGTGTATCAACCTTTTTCTCTTCATTAAATACATTTATTTTGTAGAATGTTCATTGTCTATTGCAATTTAGTTAACAAAAGACTGAAACATTCCCGCATGTTTTGGTTTCAAGAGTCCTAAATTAAGAGGTTGTATTCCTCAAGGTGTTTGCATATTCACAAAAATGCAGGTTCTTGATTTGAGTTTCAATTCACTTGTCATGCTCATATGATCGGTAAAAGTATGACAAATTATTTAGAATGCTCATTCAGCTTCAGTTCTCCATATGATAAGTCCTTGTCTTATTGTTTGTGATTTCTAATGGGTGCTAAAACTTGATAACAATCTAACATTTTAACAAAGACACAAAGAAATCCATCTTCTAAAAATGATATGTAATTTTCCATCCGTTATTTAAACTGCATCCAAAATGTCATTTATGTCATTTATGGCATTTGTTGAAAAAAGAAAACTTGTATCTATTCACTACAAGAAAAACTAATTACCTTGGGTTTTAACTCCTCACTAAAACAAAAAACTCATCACAAAACATAAATTTGCCAGAAAATATGACCTCTAGCTAATCAGGACATCACAAATTTACGGCTAAAGAATAAATTCCTTGCAAATTTGGCTAGGGGGTAAACCCCTTGCAAATTGTATGGGATAAAGGTCCTAACTAATCAACTTACATTTTGAAATTTGTGAGGAGTTTAACCCCTAGCTAATGTATATAATAAAATATTAAAAATTATAATTATATTATTTTAATTATATTATTATAATTAGAATAATATATTTATATAATAAATAAATAAATATTTTTAAAATTGGTAAAATATAATAATTTCTAATTAAATGTTTAATACATTATTAATGTTTTCAAAATAATATAACTTACAGATTATATACATTTATGATTAATTCATATTTTTTATAAATATATTTCTAAAATATTTTAATATTTTAAAAATATATACTTTCTAAATAAAAATGTATACTTTCTAAATAAAAAATGTATATTATAAATTATATACTTTTTATAAAAAGTGCATATTAATATATATATATATATATATATATATATATATATATATATATATATATATATATATTAATATATATAAAGTGTATAAAAAGTGTATCTTACGAATTATATAATTTATGTAAAAACTGTATATTTAAATATTTACCAGTTGGGCAGGATGTTCTCGCGGCACTTCACAGCATCTCGCCGCCACCCCAAAACTGAGGCCTCTCTTAGAGCCATAATCCAGGGGAAAGACGAACCTCTCCATGCATATATCGAGAGGTTCAACAAGGAAGCAGTGCAGGTCCCTACAACAGACGAAATGAAGAAGTTTCTGCTCGAGCAAGGGCTCCGTCCGGGCTCTGAGTTTTCTAAGGTCATTGGCCTGGCACCACCGAGGAACTTAGACGCCCTCCTTCTCAAAGCCCAATCTCACATTCAGTACGAAGAGAAGGTTTCGGCCAGCAACGTCCGAGCATCACGCCATTAGGAGAGCGCTCGGACCTCCAAAGGAAAGGAAGCCTCGACATCTCGTCGGGGCGAACGGAGGCGCGAGGACCGTCCCCGGGACTCCCGCGACAGAAAGGGACCCTCCAGGCGGCTCCACGACTACACTCCCCTGACCGTTTCCAGGGAGAAGATTTTGTCCGAATGTGCCAATTCGGAGTTCAAACAGGCTGGGGTCCGCTTCCCCAAACAACTTCCGAACAGACCAAACGTGGACAAATCAAAATACTTCCGTTTCCACAAAAGTCACGGCCATACTACGGAGGACTGCATCCATCTGAAGGATGCCATTGAGATACTGATCAGGGACGGCCACCTGAAATCGTTCGCGAAGAAGAAGGACACTCCTCGACAGGACGCCCAGGAGTCCAAGAAGGTCGAGGAGGAGGTACCCTCCTCGGAAGATGCCACTGTACAGGTCGCTATGTCCATATCGCGACCAGAGGACCTCAACGTCCCGGACGGGCTCAGCGCCCTTGAATATTTCGCGGCCCACAGCCCGTGGGAGACATTTCCCTCCGCCATGGTCATCTCTGGCAGGGGTTTCAACAAAGTCACTGTGGGCTCCGTGAAACGGAAGTTCGAACACCTGATCAACACAAGCTCCAGCAAAGTGACCACGCTTGATCGGGCACAGAAGGGCTCCGTCCCCATCTCCTTCTACCGGGAGGAACTCCTCGGCGGCTCCCCGAACTCAAGCATACCTTTGCTCGTCAGAGCCCGGATGGCGAACTTCGACGTTCGTAGAATACTCGTCGACCAGGGTAGCTCGGTCGACATCATGTACTCCTAGCTGTTTTCAACACTTCAGCTGGACGAATCGCACCTTACCCCCTACCTAGGGTCCGATTTACAGGGATTCAACGGGTCTTTGACCAAGCCGTGGGGATACGTCAAGCTGATCGTGACATTCGGATCAGCTGAAACGGCCAGATCCATCAAGGTGCAATTTCTGGTAATCGACTGCCCGTCGCTTTACCAATGCATTTTCGGAAGGCCAACTCTGGCCGAGTTGGTAGCAGTGCCCTCAACCGTCCACCTGAAGATGAAGTATTACGCTTCAAAAGGGATGGTCGCCACCCTCCACGGCGATATAGAAGCTGCCTGACGGTGTTTCGAAGCAGCTACAAAGAGGCTCAATGCCATTGCGCCCAAGCCAAAGGTGTCGAGTAAGCCAACACTGCCAAGCAGCTCCAAGGAGGCCTAGCCTCTGCCCCAGGTCGACTCTATCGACCTCGACAGTCGCTTCACCGAGGACCAACAGGGGGAATGAGCAGCTTCAGCTAGCCCGTCCACGTCATCCAGCAGCAGCTCCCATCTGATGCACCCAATCCCGGATGGCAACTTCGAGATGGTTCTGTTCAGCGAAGACCCCCAACGGGGAATGAAGATCGGAGCAGACCTGCCTGACATCGCGAGGAAGCAGCTCAAAGCATGCCTTAGAGAGAATGCCGACCTCTTCACATGGAGCGCCGCCGAAATGCCCGGCTTGGATCCATCCGTCGCTTGTCACCAGCTGACCATCGACCCGGCCATCAAGGTCGTAGCACAACGTAGGAGAAAGCAGTCTCCGGAAAAAACGGAGGCTGCTAAAAAAGCTGTAAATGACCTCCTCGAGGCCAAATTTATTTCGGAAGCCAAGTACACCACTTGGCTGTCCAACGTTGTATTAGTCAAAAAAATCTAATGGAAAATGGCGCATGTGCATTGATTACACCGATCTCAATAAGGCATGCCCGGAGGATGCCTACCCCCTCCCCAATATTGATAAAATCGTTGAAAATTCTGCTGGTTTTAAACTTTTATCGTTCATGGACGCCTACTCGAGCAAGTTAAGAATGGATGATCCTTTACCAGTTGAACCAACACCATAGTAGTTTCCGTAAGTAGTGCCATGTTGAGTCCACGAGTTTTGTTGTCACTGGCCCCAACCTTGTGGGTCTTCATGTTCATCTGTAGCATGTTTGCAAACTTGATCATCAACATGGTGAGTACCAATCATATCTTTATCCATATTGTGAGCTAGTTCTTTCACCTGTTGTTCATCAACAAAAGGCGTACCAAATTCATCCAGGTCATCATAATTATATATGACTTTACCAGTTACCTTCATCTTATAGTAGTAAACCCTGAGATCATTATCCAAGTGGTATCCCATGTGTCTCATTGTGCTCGAGTTAAATTCTTGATCAGGACCATAAGAGATATTCTGAAGGTTTGCCACACCAATATGGAAATGCTTCAAAATCTTCGCAATCAATAAAACATTACATAAGGAAGACCCTTTGTTACACTCTTTAATGGAAAACATTCTAGAAACAAATAAGTTAGGCCAATTAAGAGGAACTTTATGTAGAATAAGACGCATTAGATGAACCTCATCTATATCAATTCAAGAATCACCACCTTTTCTTGGATGAAACACATGAGTCGTAATCCAATGAAGAATACGTGGATTTCTTTTCAAATAACCTGTTGATGTTTTAGCCAAGTTGTCTTCTGCCCTTGGGGATTTGAGAAAATAATTTCGATAACCTCTTAAATCAAAGTTAGGATGAAAGAAATGATCAGTAAAGGTAGAGTAATGAGAGAACATAGACAAACCAAATACATCCCACCATGTATCTTCCATAACGTGATATGAGTGTTTTCCCATATGAAAACGAAAACTCCATGCTTCCCTTGATTGTAACCCAGCATAAAAGATCTAAATCAAGTCTTCATTATAATCAGTCGAGACTTTCAAACAATTGTTGATCTCTTGAAATTCCATCAGATCAACAACCTCCAAAATGTGTAACTTACTAACAACAACATGATCATACACATGTTGCTTGACCACAATCCTATGTCTGAAGGATTTTTCAAAATAAGCAGCACAAGAGGGTGGTAGGAGTTAGAGAGCGCTGACAGGTGTTGATGACGATGTGCCTATAACCTTTTTCCCTTTGTTCACTTTAGAAGCCATGATTTTCAAATTTATATGAAGTGCACACCAGGTGTTTGAGAAAAGGTGTGAATGAAAATGGATAAATTTGGAGTGATAAGGAATAACCCAACTACCCAACCTAAGAGAGATAGATCCTAATCAGACAAACCAGAATACAATAGATGAAGATAATGGATTTTGAAAATGGAAGAGGTGGGTTTTTATGAGGAAATATGAAATGAGGAGAAGTAAATGAGTTTACTAGAAAAGGAGAAAAGGGGACCTAGCTTGCTTGGAAAATTGAAGTTTGAAAGAAAATGAGTAAAAGAGATATTAAGAGTGGGTTAAATGATTCTGACGCGTGGAAAAGAGAGAAGAAAATTGACTTTTGGCAGCGCATGGGTCGACCCATGGGCCTTGGAGTCGACTTCAGAAATTAAAAAAATATCAAGCCACGATTGTATCGACTCGTCCGTGATTGGAGTCGATACATACTGACGAGAAAAATGAATTAAACATGTATGTATCAACTCATCCGTGATTGGAGTCGATACACACTGAACATGGAAAAAGAAGAATTTTGAAATTTAAGCAATGTATCGACTCATACCACCTTGGATTCGATATGAACTGTATATGTATTGACTCTAATCTACATGCATCGATATAACCTGAACACGAACAAAAATGAATGAGCCACATATAAATTTGTAAAGGCCAAACTGTTACAAGATCCATTGCAATGTTGTAAGTTATGGAATGATGTTGGAAATGTTGAATGCAGGGTATGGGGCCTTTACTTCGTAGGAAAGTTATTGAAATTATGAGTGGAGTTAGAAAGTTGCCTCTATACATGTGCATCCAAAGTAACATTCCTTTATCACTACAATTAGCATGCCTTTATCACTACAATTTTAAGCCATATACAAAATTTGAGGATTGGAAAAGCAAGAGGAAATCAAGTAAACATATGTGCCACCAGACATTTGTGAAACCAAGAGGAAATCAAACTCATCATGATAAACGAATATGTATAAAATTTCAGTATTTTTTTCAGCAATAATATCTATATAGAAACATAGTCTACTATGCATCCTCAAATCTACAAATTGTAAGAAATAACAAAAATTGAATCAGACCAAACTTTTAAAAAGACCAAACATAATAATATACCACACTTAAGATACATAATAAAGTAAAACCATTGTCTTACAAACCCATCACAACCAAATAACCAAATAGTTTAAACACCATCACAAATCTAAAATATTACAACATTTTAAAATAAAAAACTTAAAAAAGTCGTAATAAAGTTTGAAACAACTAATTGCTAAACCCAACAAAACAACTTCAAATACCATCAATCAAGTCCTCCTCAAAGTAACATATAAGTATTTAGAAAATTTGCGGATCTTGAATGCCAAAATATCCCTGTTATGAAACTTCTTTGTTTTCGTGTATTCATACCAACTCCGCCCAATAAACTTCTCTGCTTGGTTCCTTTTTTTTGTAAGAATGAATTAGTGGTAAAAAATTTAGATTCAAGATCAATTAATTTGATCTCCTTCATCCTGGGCCTGATACAATATTTAGTAATGTTTTTGGGGAAGTGCTGGAAAACATTAAAAGTCCATATTGAGTTATTAGTAATGTGCTTAGAAAAAATACAATTAATCAAGTAGGATAAGGATTGAAAAAGTCTTACCAAAACATTTTTTGATTGTTTTTTGGAATTAGTTATCCTTATCTCTAAAGCATATTGAATTTTGCATACAATCATACCAGAAACCACTGCATTCTTTGTTGTAACAGGGTTGACCTTCAAGTTTTCACCATTTTCCTTATGAACATGTTCATTAGTCTTCAACACTTCACCATTTTCTGCTTCAACAACAGTTTCAGTAACTGCTCCCCTGTCAGATTGTTTGTAGCCTGATATGTGATTACAAGATTTATCTTGATGGACAGGTTCATGAGCAACCCTCATATCAACTGGTTATTAATCTTATAAAGATTGTTAGTTCTGAGATTTTGGGATTGGCAGCAATTTTGTTAAAACAAGTTTCTCAGCAAGATGTCTTGACATGTTGGTTAGACATCGTTGTAGAGATGTCACGCACGATGTCATGACATGTTATACCAGGTGTTAGGGTTTTGCTTTTTGGAAGATTTGATTTATTAAATGTGAGATTATTTGTGGTTTTAGTTCACATTGTGTCACAATTCAAGGAGGGTTATTTTAGGAACATTTGTTTTATACCAGAAGTGCATTTGTTTCATAAAAAGGGACTTGGAGACTTTTTAGGAAACTTTCTATTTTGTTCATATTTTCATGGAGAAGATTTGCATCTACTGTTTCTGGAGATGCATTTTATTTAGATAAATAGCTCAAGCCCATGCTGGTCAAGAGATATATAAAGGGCAGTTCTAAACTTAATAGAGCATCGAAGTCGTGTATTGAAATAAGAGTTTTAAAGTTTAGTGTGTTCTTTGTTATTTGTGATCCACTCTCATATCATTTTGATATCTGAGTTAGACTATGTTCACTGTTCATTTGAGAGCCATTCATGTACTTTTTAGGTGCTTGAATTGGATTGTGTTTGAGCTGTAATCACTCATAAGCTTTTAAGAAATAATGGATTTTGTGTCATTGGAAGTGTGATTTCCATTGTTCATTGTCATAAGTTTTTATCACTGTTGTGTGATTGAAGGGAAGTGAGAGGGGTCTCATATCTAGGAGTGTCTTATATAGATATATCATTGGTAGTGATTAGGTGAGAAGATTGTAAACCATAGGTTGTTTACTTGTGCTTCTAACTAATACTATTATAGTGGATTTCCTTACTGTCTTGGTAGCCCCTAGATGTAGGTGATGTTGCACTGAACTAGGTTAATAATTGATTGTGTTATTTACTTCCAGCCATTTACTTTAACTACATAATTGTTTGGTTTGTGTTATTGTTCTGATCCCAATGTCGTGACATCTTACTCGACATCTGGTGTCTGATTACCAGAATTTCAATTGGCATCAGAGCAGGCACCTTGTTATGTTTAGGGTGAGATCCATGGAAGATACTATTTGGTACTATGGAAAAGGAAAGAGGAGGAAATATTAACAGACCCCTTGTCTTAGATGACAGAAACTATGACTATTATAAGGCATGTATGGTGGATTTCTTAAAATCTATGGATAGCAAAACTTGGAAAGTTATCATCAAGGGTTGGGAACATCCTATTGTTAAGGATAAAAATGGGAAGGAGACCTTGAAGCCAAAAGAGGATTGTTCTAAGGAAGAAGATGAAACTGCCCTCGGAAACTCCAAAGCCTTGAATGCTCTATTTAATGGAGTTGACAAAAACATGTTCAGGTTAAAAAAACACATGTACTGATGCTTGGGAAATTCTCAAAACCATTCATGAAGGCACATCTAAGGTGAAGATGTCAAGACTTTAGCTGCTCACTATAAAACTTGAAAATCTAAAGATGAAAGATGATGAGAGCATTCATGACTTTAACATGAATATTTTTGAAATAGCAAACTCCTTTAGTGCATTGGGAGAAACACTATCAGAAGAAAAGTTAGTTAAGAATATTTTTAGGTCCCTACCCAATATATTTGACATGAAGGTCACAACCATTGAAGAAGCCTAAGACATAAGCAAACTTAGAGTGGATGAACTTGTTGGGTCACATTGAACTGACTATTAGTGATAAATCTGAAAAGAAGAACAAGAATATAGTTGTTTCTTCCAACATAAATGATGAAGAAGATCAATTTGACTTCAACACTGATGAAGGAATCTCTAATGCTATTGTGCTTCTTGGGAGACAGTTCAATAAGGTGCTGAAAAGTATGTATAGGGAATCAAAACCAAATGTCAAGAACATCACATATGACATCAACAAGAACAATGACTTTCAGAGAAAAGTAAGAACATAGGAGAAGTCAAATCAAGATAGAAGCATTCAGTGTCATGAATGTGAGGGTTTTGGTCACATTAGGCCAGAATGCCCAACATTCCTCAAGAAACAGAAGAAGGGTTTGACTGCTTCTTGGACTGATGAGTCTGAAGGTTAAATTGATTATGAAACTACTAAGTAGGTTACGGTACTCATTGGTATATGTGATTCTGATGAAGTTTCTTGTGATGAAGAGGTGACTTATGAATAATTAGCTGTTTTCTACAAGGAGCTATGTATTAGAAGTGAAGAAGTGTGTAAGTTAGGAGAAGAGGGAAGGGGCTTATAGCTCAACTTCAGGATGATAAAAGGAAGCTTCTATCTACCATCTCTGACCTTCAAGGTGAAGTATTCCTATTAACCTCAAAGCTTGAAAATATGACCAAATCAATAAGGATGTTGAACAATGGATCTGATATGTTGGATGAGATTATTCAAGTTGGAAAAGAAGGTAAAATATTCACTGGTATAGGGTTTAATTATCAGTCTTTAAATAATCAAAGAAAAACTCTCGTGACAAAGTTTGTTCCCGCTGAAGTAAAGGATGAGCCCATAATATCTGATCAAATGTTACAACTTTCTAGATGTGTAATCGCCATCTCCATCAGTTCACAGAACTTATATCTTCTTCCCACTCTGGTTTTAGACAAGCATATTGAATCTCTTAAATATTTAGAATACTTCGTCCTTTCTCTTGATCACATATATCAACAACTTTCGACTAAACTCATCGACAAACAAGACGAAATACATGTTTCCACCAATGGTATGCTCTTCAAAAGGACCACGTACATTTGAATGCACAACTTCGAGTATGCAGGATGATCTCATTGGCATAGTCGAAACGAAAAACTTCCTGGATTACTTTTCGACTAGACAACCTTTACAAATTTTGCCAGGCATCTCAAGACTTTGTATGCCAGTTACCATATCTTGAGTGGTTAATTGATTGAGCGACCTAAAGTTTAGATGACCAAACCTTAGATGCCACAACCAACTATTCTTGTGGTCGACAAAGGAGATTTCAAGACCAAGTTATTCTGGATGTCTAAAAGTTCTAAGGCTCCATCTTTCATAACCACTGAGAACCCATTTTCGACTAGTTGTCCAACACTTAGCAGATTGCACTTTATTCTGGGGACATATAGTACATCTTTGATCAAGGCTTTTGCTCCATTACTCAATTGAATAACTATGTTTCCAGTACCTTTTGCTTGCAACGAGCTATTATCAGCAATATTGACTTTGCTCTTCTTTGACTCGTCGAAATATATTAACCATACTTTTCGACCAGTCATGTGATTCGAGCAGCCTAAGTTGAGGAACCAGATCTTGGATTCGACATGGTCATCTGCAACTGTAGCCATAACCACCATATCATTAAAATCATCTGAATCTTGATGCTCAAGGTTTGCACCTTCGTCATTCCCTTCTGTCGATCACTTGTCTTTCCTGTACCAATAATGCTTGTCCAAGTGGCCCCACTTTTCACAGTTATAACACTGCACACCTTTTTCCTCTTTGTATTTTTGATAGGAATTTAATTCTCCTCTTTTCGAGGATTCATAAGCTCTATCATCGACCATATTCTTGTGAGGATTCGACCAAGACTTCTTTCCCTGAGTCTTGTTGGTTTTGCCTTTGAACTTGATGGAACCACCATTCATCTTCCACGAATGAGCCTGTAGTTCTTTTATCGAGTCCTGAACTCCTTTCCTTTTGACAATCCTAATCTCATGGGCCTCCAACGTGATCAAAGTGATAGGTCAACGTACGCATTACCTTCTCAACGATCATCTTATCAGTTAGGGTATCACCACAACTCTTCATGAGATGAACGAGTTTTTGCACCTTCGACACATAACCTGCAATCTTTTCGTCTTCTCCCATCAACAACAATTCATATTGTCGTCGCAAATTTTGCAACTTGACAACCTTGAATTTCTCGCCTCCTTCATAGTACTTGACAAGAATATCTTATGCCTCCTTCGCCGATTCAGCATGAGCGATTCAGTCAAATTAGACGCATTAACCGTCGAGTGGATGTAAAACACCGCCTTGCAATCTTTCTTCTTGGCATCCTTGTGAGCGGTTCTCTGTGCTTCGGTTGCATCTTCACCAAGCGCATGAACGTTTCTAGTATCCACTTTTAGGGTTTCATGAAAGCCAAATAGAAATTACATCTATTTTCTCCATTGAAGCCAATTCTTGCGGTCAAGAGTTAGAAGGGAGTTGGTAAATTTCTGTTACCATTCATCTTTGCAGCGATTGATCAACAACAACCCACGATTCCGGAAACACGATCTCTAACGTGTAATTCTTGAAAACATGATCAAGAATCTAACCGGAGCTCTAGATACTAGTTTATTAGTGCATGAGGCACTTTCTGTGAGGAAAAAAGAGATAATAATGAAATAATGATTGATATTATTGAATGACTAAAACTAAATTACAAAGTGTCTATTTATATTCACCTAAGTGACTTGACTACTAAGTAAAATAACAAACTAAATAACAAACACTAAACTCTAATTAGCTTTGGACTTGGACCACATAATTCAATTTGAATTATATCTAATATCTCTTACAATAATTTAGTTGTATTTTATTAACCTAAAAAGCTTTAAGAAATAGTTTTTTTTTCTGTCTTGCAGCTTTTGAAATGTTGAGTTGTAATTCCTTGTGTTGAAGCAGTTTAGCTCGACAGAAACAAGGAGCAGACGAATTGTGATAATGTGTGTGTCAAGTTGTAATAGTGTGTCGAAGTGTCGAAGGAGGTTCCTTCACACATGATTTCGACTTAGGCCTATTTTAGTAATGTTAACTATTTTGGGCTTTTATAGTTTTGGGCCTTGGCTTAGGGTGCAAGCTAACCTAAATCTATAAATAGGGAGAAACCCTTATTTTTTGTAATAGACTCAGAATTGAGAACTAGTATTCACAGTTTGCAGTTGCAAGTGAAATAACATAATTTCCACAGTTTGTGGGCAGAGAGTTTTCCGCAGTAAATTGTTCATCTTCTCCTCCAATGATTTTTTATTTCTTTTCTTTCTGTTCTTTCTCAACCCTTTTCATTGACATTGCGTGTTTGTTAACAATCTTGAGATCAAGATTGAATAGGAATTCCCAAAAGGTTTTGGGTTAATTCCAACATCTGGTATCTAGAGCTCCGGTTGCGATTCAAGGAAGGAAAATCATGATGGCGATGAACTATCCGAACGGGCACTTTCTGGCGAGCCTTCTGATTCTCAAGAAAGACAATTATGAGAATTGGTGCAAGCAGATCAAGGTGGTTTTCTGTTATCAAGATCTTTGGAATCTTGTGAAGGAAGGAGTAACACCACTTGAAGAGAATGTGACGGATCAAGAAAAGGCTGCACACAAAGAGTTGAAGAAGAAAGATTATAAAGCCCTCTTTATAATCCATCAGTGTGTTGATCCAGATAACTTTGAAAAGGTTAGTGATGTAAAGTCAGCGAAGGAAGTGTGGGAGATTCTTGAAAAATTGTTTGGAGGCGCAGAGAAGGTGAAAGAGGTGAGGCTACAAACTCACAAGAGAACCTATGAGTTGCTTCAGATGGAAGACAATGAAAGTATAGCAGATTTCTTCACCAGAGTTACAAAGCTGGTGAATCAAATCAATGTATTTGGAGAGGTGTTGACATCAAGATCAGTTGTTGCAAAGATCTTGAGGTCATTGGCTCTAAAGTTCGACCACGTGGTAGTAGCCATAGAAGAGTCGAAAGACTTGTCAGTATTGACGAAGGAAGAGCTTCAAGGGACGCTTGAGTCTCATGAACAAAGAATGGCTGAAAGAGCTGCAGAAAAGTAGAAAAGTGATATGGATTTGCATGCATAGTCAGAAAAGGAAAGGAAAGGCAAAGGAAGCGGGAATGGAAACAAAGATAGAGGAGGAAACTGGTCGAATCAGATAAAACCCTGGAATCAAGGAAACCAAAGATGCGGTGCTGCAGGTAGAGGAAGAGGTGGTGGTCGAAAATCTAACAAAAGTCACATTCAGTGTTTCAAATGTCAGAAATATTGCCATTATTTTAGTGACTGTCCAGAAAAGAAGAAAAATCAAGAAACTGATGCAAAGATGGCGAAACATGAAGAAGAAGAGACGTTGCTGATGGTCACAACAAGAGATGAAGAAAGATTCCAAGATCAGTGGTACTTGGACTTAGGATGCTCATCACACATGACTGGAAGGAAAGATTGGTTTGTCAACATGAAGCCCTCATCGAAGAACACAATGAAGTTTGCAAATGACAACACTCTAGCAGCTGAAGGTGTTGGTGATGTTCTGATTATGAGGAAAGATGGCAAGAGGTCAACAATTTCCAATGTCTTGTACATACCAGGCATGAAGAGTAATTTACTCAGTATAGGGCAGTTGGTCGAAAAGAACTACAAGGTAGTTGTCGAAGACAAGATGATGAGAGTCCTCGATGCAGGTGGTAGGTTGATCTTGAAGGCTCCAATGTCTCAGAATAGGACCTTCAAGATTGAACTCAAAGTGATGGAGCACAAGTGCCTAGCAACTGCAGCAAGCAGAGATGAGTGGTTATGGTATTTTTGACTAGGTCATCTCAACTTCAATGACATGAGAGAGCTAAAGAGAAGAAATATGGTTTCAGGATTACCAGAAATCGACATTCCAAGTGATGTATGTGATGAGTGTGTTCAGTCGAAACAACACAAGAATAGCTTCAGCAAGGATGCAGGAAGGAAGTCGAAGGCAATCCTGGAAGTCATATACTCTGATGTATATGATCCAATTCAGGTGGATTCGATTGGTGGCAACAGATACTTTGTCCCATTTATAGATGATTACAGTCGAAAGTTGTGGACTTACCTCATCTAGAAGAAAAGTGATGTGATCGAGGTATTTGCCAGATTCAAATCTATGGTCGAAAGACAGAGTGGTCGAAAGTTGAAAATTCTGAGGACTGATGGTGGTGGAGAGTATGTTTCGAAAGAGTTTGATGCATTATGTGAAAAAGAAGGGATTGTGCATGAGGTGGTGCCACCCTATACTCCACAGCAAAATGGCATTGCAGAACGAAAGAACAGAACCATCATGAACATGGTGAGAAGTAGGTTGAATGGAAAGCATTTACCCAAAGAATTATGGGGAGAAGCGGTTTCGACAGTAACATATATTTTGAACAGATGTCCAACGAAGAAGCTTGAAGGAATCACACCAGAAGAATGTTGGTCTAGTGTCAAGCCTAGCCTCAGTCACTTAAAGGTGTTTGGATCTATAGCACATAGACATATTCCAAATCATTTAAGAAGGAAGCTTGATGACAAGTCAAATTAGATGATCTTGATAGGATATCATTCGACTGGAGGTTACAAACTGTTCAACCCAGTGAATAAGCAGGTAGTGATCAGCAGGGACGTGATCATAGATGAGCTTAAAGGATGGGATTGGACTGAGATGGCCAAGAAGGATTCAGTGAGAATCTCTTGTGAAGAACCATCCACTGAAGTCGAACGAGAAGTTCGACAGGAACCAATCATAGATGAAGCAGGCCCAAGCAGACCTCGACGAACAAGACACATGCCTGCAAGGTTGCAAGAATGTGTAATTACATCAGATGATGTGGTTGATGAAGAGGGTGAGCTGGTACATTATGATTTCTACGC
Source organism: Lathyrus tuberosus (assembly GCA_022829125.1). Taxonomy (NCBI): domain Eukaryota; kingdom Viridiplantae; phylum Streptophyta; class Magnoliopsida; order Fabales; family Fabaceae; genus Lathyrus; species Lathyrus tuberosus. The sequence goes on along the minus strand of JALAZF010000082.1, from coordinate 6,118,011 downwards.
AGATGTCGAACCAGTCAATGCAGCTGAGGCATTGAAAGATTCGAAGTGGGTGAAAGCAATGAATGAGGAATTAGAGTCCATCGAAGTCAACAACACCTGGTCACTTGTTGAATTGCCTAAAGGCAAGAAGGCAATTGATGTGAAGTGGGTTTACAAGGTAAAGGTGAATCCTAGAGGAGAAGTAACTCGACACAAGGCGAAACTTATGGCGAAGGGATATCTACAGAAGGTAGGAATCGACTTCGATGATGTGTTCGCACCTATTGTTAGGATCGAAACAATCAGGTTGGTTGTTGGCCTAGAAAATATGAACAATTGGCACACATGTCAGATGGACGTGAAGTGTGCGTTCCTTAATGGCCCCTTAGATGAAGAAGTTTATGTCGCACAACCAGCTGGGTATGTGAAACGAGGCGAAGAAGGAAAGGTGTACAGGCTGCATAAAGCCCTGTATGGACTTAAGCAAGCTCCAAGAGCTTGGAATAAGAAAATCGACAGCTTCTTAAGGGAGAAGGAATTTGTGAAGTGTACGACTGAACATGGAGTGTATGTAAGGAGAAGCAATAATGAATTGCTTATACTATGCCTCTATGTCGATGACCTGTTGATAACAGGGAGTTGCAAGAAGGAGATCGAAGATTTCAAACATGACCTAAGTGAGGAGTTTGAAATGTCAGACTTGGGAAATCTCTCATATTTCCTTGGCATCGAATTCTACAAGACTAGTAGAGGTTTGATGATGCACCAAAGAAGATATGTAGGCGAAATACTCAAGAGATTTGAGATGCAAGACTGCAACCCAACTTCGACTCCAGCTGAGACCAGACTGCAACTGTCGAAGAATTCAGATAAAGATGATGTCGACCCAACCCAATACAGAAGACTTATTGGGTCACTTAGATACCTTTGTCATACAAGGCCTGACTTAGCATACAGTGTGGGTATGGTAAGTAGATTCATTCAGAAGCCAAAGGTATCACACCTATCAGCAACGAAGAGGATACTGAGGTATCTGAAAGGGACTCTCGATTATGACATTTTATTTCATGCAGCTAATGAATGGAAAGAATGCAAGTTAGTGTGATACACCGACTCTAGCTGGTATATAAAATCCACAGCTGGATATGTGTTTATGTTAGGTGGTGCACCGGTTGCTTGGAGTTCGAGAAAGGAGACAGTAGTGGCATTGTCATCATGCAAAGCAGAATATATAGCTGCTTCTCTTTGTGCATCTCAAGCAACCTGGATGGTGAACTTGGTCGAAGAGATTACAGGGAAGAGTCATGGGGCAATTACCATGAAGATTGACATCATGTCAGCTATCAACTTGGCGAAGTATCCAATAGCACACGGTCGAAGCAAGCACATCGAAATGAGGTTCCATTATCTTCGAGAGCAGGTAGCAGAAGGGAAGATGAACTTGGAACACTGTAGAACTGAGAATCAGATTGCAGATATCATGATGAAGGGAGTACAAGTCGAAGTTTTCAAAAAACTAAGAGCCATGATGAATATAGACAACTTAGACACAATGAATTAGGTGGTGTGTTGAGTTGTAATTCCTTGCGTCGAAACAGTTTAGCTCGACAAAAACAAGGAGCAGACGAATTGTGATAATGTGTGTGTCAAGTTGTAATAGTGTGTCGAAGTGTCGAAGGAGGTTCATTCACACAGGATTTCGACTTAGGCCTATTTTAGTAATGTTAACTATTTTGGGCTTTTATAGTTTTGAGCCTTGACTTGGGGTGCAAGCTAACCTAAATCTATAAATAGGGAGAAACCCTTATTTTTTGTAATAGACTCTGAATTGAGAACTAGTATTCACAGTTTGCAGTTGCAAGTGAAATAACAAAATTTCCACAGTTTGTGGGCAGAGAGTTTTCTGCAGTAAATTTTCATCTTCTCCTCCAACGATTTTTTCTTTCTTTTCTTTCTATTTTTTGTCAACCCTTTTCATTGACATTGCGTGTTTGTTAAAAATCTTGAGATCAAGATTGAATAGGAATTCCCAAAAGGTTTTAGGTTAATTCCAACATGAAATAATACCTCTACATTTATATGCAAAGGGGGATTCAACTTGAAATAGAGAAAACAGAATTAGAAAATACCTACAGTCTAACGGTGAGTTCCACAAAGATCTTAAGGTATCAAGTATTACATATTTCCTTATCATACTGTTAAAAGAGTATTAGGGGGGTGTTTTTATCGTCTCCACAGGGATTGCCGATATTTGATGCCTGCCGTTCAATAGTTTCACCGTTTTAAGTTCAAAGGTTTCAATTGGTTCTCAATTTCGTTAATCATCAATTAGTAGCAAAGAGTAATTTTTTACAAAGAGTTTGAAAAGTTTTAGGAAAGCATGTCAAGGTTAGGTTTCGCTAATCCTTTTCACATATATACGATTAACCAAGCATATGAACTCAGTTTCCGACCAATACAACCGCGTATCCTCCCGACTAAGTTTATGTCTAAAGCAAAGTCGTGAGTATCGTTGTTTAGACCGTCAGATGATGTCTCACGCTAACAATCTAATCAACAATCGTTAAGCTCAACACAAAGCGAATAGCAAATCCCAAATCTATGTCTAGAGTTTGGTTTTTTAAAAGATGAATTTATTAGGTCATGATTTGTAGAATCTATGTCTAGAGCAATACAAATCACACATAAAGCATTAAGAGAAAATAACTTCATCTATATTGATCAAAGACTTTGTTCATACACAAAAGATCAAAAGCAATACATATAATTAGGATCAACTACATCTAACCTCAACATTGAGTGTTTAGCTACACATTCTCATGGTAGCTTAGATGAAATTTGAAAGAGGAGATGAATGAACATCCAAGTCGAATAATCGAGAATGGATGTGACTTCAGCTTCTCTGGTGAAATTCCACTCTTAGATGATCAAAATGCAGAAAACTATGATTTTGGGTGAAAATGAGCAAAATATCCCTTCCAAGAAAAGTAAAAATCTATTTATACACAACAAAATTCTGCAGCATTAGCACTATGAGTGAATCATTCGCACTGCGAATGAGTGAAAATGGCACATTAAGTGCCTCTGAGACTTAAACCGCCCAATGCTGATGTCGTGCGTTCGCACTGCGAACAATCCATTCGCAATGCGAATGAGAGAAATTTTGCCTCAAAAACATTCTGCCACCCTTTGCCAAGACCTTCGCACTGCGAACCAACTAGCGAGCCTTCGGTAGGAGTTCGCAGTGCGAACTTTGGGATATTTTCCAAGAAAAACATTCTGCCACCCTTCGCTGGGAGACTCGCTGACGTTCGTAGTGCGAACATTCGCTGCACCCTCGCCAGCTCCTTCGCACTGCGAATACCCTGTTGCAGCTACAAATTCAGTGGAAACTTGCATCCACTCATTGTGTCTCACAATTTTAATCCTTTCATGCCTATACCTGCACACTAACACACAAATTACAAGCTCTACACATGTATTCCAATGTACGCACTACAACACAATTCACCACTTAAATCAACCAATTACACATGGAAAGTAATGAAAAATGCCAATTATTGCATACAAATATATAACATGTTTGACATCTAACAAACTCTCCCCAACTAACTCTTTGTTTGTCCTCAAGCAAAGTATGCCTCTCAAGAGGATTTGCTCGAGCATTCAATTCAACCAAGACAAGATAACCGACTCAAATAAACAACAATCACAACAAAGCATAATTACACAATCCAAGAACTTACCATGTAAAAGAACTTGACTCCTAAACAATTTTCTAACAATGTTTCAAGAGACAACTATATAATCATGCACATGTCACTCTACACTCCACTTCGAAAAAGGATTGAAGGAAAACGTGCATACAAACACGGGACCATTACACTCAAATGACAAATGATGCAAATACTAAGCAATTCATACCATATCTCAATGATCACACAAGAAATCATGGAAGCAAAAGATCACTAAGGACTTCAAGGTTGTAGTTGGGTCTGGTGAACAAAAAAGGGATATTTCTAACGGCCATTGAAACGAAATTGCGGATACACAAGAACATTCACTCTACAACGTATTCACAACACCACAACTTCAATCACCAATTTTTTTTCATTACACCTTCACAAACTACCGCACAATTATTGAATCTCTTTTTTTCATTCAAGCAAGCATTTTCTCATTTGTACACACATATACACAACTATTGTCTTCTCATGCTTGCTTGAATTTTTTTCAAAATTTTGAGTAATTCACCCAACTTCTTTTCATTCTCCCCAACTAAGTTTTGACTCAACCTAAAGTGAATGTTCCTTGCTTTTTAAGGCAAGGGAGTCAATTTAAACAATAGTTCAAAGGTTCAAGAAGAAAACATTTTAGAAGCTCTTAAAAATTCAATGATGAACTCGACTTTTCACATATGTACAATCAATAGTTCATCACTAAAAGAGATCTAACAATTTTTGGGCACAAAGGGGCTCACAAATTCTCGCTCCTCACGGGTAAATTACAATATGGAAATGGTTGTGCTTAATTTCAATCATGTGCCTTGATCACTTCTAATACTTCCACAAAATCACATACATCACAAGATAAGGCATGAATTTAAAGTATAAACAACATTTATCATCAATCCTTAGCATATATTAAAACTTGGAGGCCTTTCACTTTAGTTATTTTGGACCAAAATGACAAAAGCAATCAATATAGTTGTAACAAGAAACACAATTTCCAATTGTTCACAAACACAAATTCTACAACACACTAACTTCTAGAACTAGGTAACTATGTACCTTGCCGACAATATCATGCTTAAGTTACTATCATCGCCATCCAACTTGGGAGAATCTTCCTTAAAAATAAAGAGTTACCAAAAAGAAGGAAATATTAAATCCTCACAAGCATACCACATAACACATATAAACAAATTTAAAAGCTGCACATTCATAACTATTAGTAAAAGTGAAACAGAAAAAATTCAACTGAAAACAATGAACATTACTCATAATAATAATAATAATGTGCATGGTGTAGAAACACCTACATAGCCAAAAAGTACCTCAAGGGTACAAGTACATCATATCCAAAATATTCCACCAAGTGGATAAAATAGACTAGTAAAAGCTGAATAAAAAAAACAAAATACAAGAAAACTTCACTTTGGTGACCAAAGGAAGTACACAAGTCTGAAAACCACAAAATTAGTCCTCATCGGACTCTGTCTCGAAGACCTCGGTCACCTGCTCATCATCATCTCCCTCATTAGAACCAGAACCAGAAACCTCCACATCCTCACCATCACCATCTCCCTCCTCATCAGCATCATCATCCGCAGGACCAGCTGCATCATCTCCCCCTCCGAAAACTGGACTGGCCTCAGGCCATCCAGCATGTGCGAGGAACTGCTCCCGCGACATCAAAGACTGCTCCGCGGCGGGATCACGAATCTACAGCTGAAGTACCTGCATAGAGTCATGTAAATCCAGCATGGCGCACTGAGAAGTGGCCATCCAATCCCAGTTATACTGGCAAATCTCCTGCTGATAAGGATAGAAATTAAGCGACCCAGAAGTATCACCCCTACTCGTACCAGCCTCTGCACCTGCACCTGAGGACTCAGCCCTAACACCCTTAGGTTTGCAAAATTTGTCGACGTATCGATCATCGATAGCCGACGTGACAGTAACCTGGCGCCGCGAAGGTAAATTAACACCAGCTTCAGCACATAAGGACATGATCAGACAAGGAAATGCGAGAGGGGAATTCTTCCTAGAAGCGTTCACTACGGGAAAAGAGGGCGCTTTTTTTGCCCTATAAAAGCGCTGTCTAAGCCTGCGCTGTCGTAGGTAAAGACAGCGCTTTTTGATTTATGAAAAAACGCTCTCTAAAAGGGAACTTTAGACAACGCTTTTAAAAGCGATGTCTAAAGTATACGTTTAAAATTTAAATTTTTTTTATTATAAACTTTAGAAAGCACTTTTTCCTTCAAAAGCGCTCTCTAAAGGTGCTTTTAGACAGCGCTTTTGAAAACGCTGTCTAATGTATACGGAAAATGATTTTTTTATATACCTTTGAAGAGCGCTTTTCCCTAAAAGCGCTCTCTTTATGGGGACTTTAGAGAGCGCTTTTTCCTAAAAAGCGCTCTCTAAAGTATACCTATAATTTTATTGATTTTTTTTACGTATAAAAAATCCCATTTTTTTTTATGCAGAAACCTGCATAGTTTTAAACCAGCATTTCTTATATAATTGCAACAACATAATTCTTATACATTTCAAGAAATAGAATTCTTGCAACAACAAAATTCATATATACATTTCAATAAAATTAACATTCATAAAACTTACAACAGAATTCACAAAATTTACAAAATTCACAAAATTCTTACAACAACAGAATTCACGAAATTTACAACAGAATTCTTCTTGCAACAAAATTTTCTTATATTCACAAAACTAAAATTTACATTCACAAAACTATACATTCAAAAAATTCTTTTAAGAAGAAAGAATTCGCACAATTCTTCCGTAATATAATTCAATTGTTTCCTTGTGTAAGAAGAACACGCCATATCTTCGAAATACTACATAACAAAACAAAATACGCATTATTTAGTTAAAAATAATAAATTATATGACATATCCGATAAATATTAAAATAAATCTTAAGTTATAAAACCATGCATACCCTAATAGGAATATCCAATTGTCCCATTTGAATGATTTCTCTCATGAACCTCAAAACGAAGTACCCGCAGTCTATGCCGTTACGCTGACGAGGGCACTACACATAGACAAACAAATAAGAAATAATATATAGATGTTTTGTGTTATTAAGTAGCATCACTAATAAGCAATATTGTGAAAATTAATATACCTCCACTTTGACCCATGTAATATTGGTTGATCTAGCCCGTGCTACTCGAGTCTCTCTTTGTGCACGGTATAGTAGTATAGCTCTATAAAAGAAAAACGTAAACTTAGAACAATGTCACAGAAATAATTAGATATACAAATACACACGAATATTTTGAACAATCTCACTTACGTGTCAACCACATCCTTCATATTCTGATATGTGGACCAATCAGTATCCAATGAATTAAGATAATATACCATTTCTGTTATAGGATTAATGGCAACCAACAACCAGTGTCCACTGTAAAATATAACAAAAGTTTAGATGGATAATTTCTACACAAAAGATACAAATTAAAGATTAGAATGAAATTATAATGAAAATCTTACCCGTTTCCAGTATTATACGGTAAAAGAAACAGACTTTCTGTGTTGCTGGCCGTAAATCGCTCAAGTAAGTGGTTTCTTACTTCAATTGCATTCATACCAATTCTCGGTGCATTAATAAGGCTGCAAGAGAAGAAACGGAATTTGTTTGACAAATCCGTCCCCAACATGAATTTTTCATACATGCACCTTAAATAAAAACATAATAAACATTAGACTATTATCATTGAAATGTATAAATAAATTGTTCAACTAAATAAATAATAGATTGATTGGAGTACCAGATGTATGAATGCATAACACCGATGCCTAATTCAGTATGATTGAAAACCTGCTCCATGTCCTCTTTTCCGATTATCTCGAAATCAGGAAAACCAAAAATACCTTCATCCATGATGATTTGACGAATAGCACCTTGCATCAAATTTGACATTGCCAAAAGTGTTTCTAGACACGTCTGAAAGTGAGGTCTACTTTTTTCCTTCACGGTCCTTGTAGGAGCTTTTTTCTTGCCGGTCTGTTGTGAAGGTTGAGCAGGAACCTAACAATCATATAAGTTAGGTAAAGTAGAAAATCATGAATTCGGATAATAGAATAACACTTAAAAGCTACCTCTCTGTGTGATTCAACAGACACGTTTTGCAGCAAAACCCCTTTATTCTTTGCTGCGGGTTTTGTAGGAGTCTAACATTACCATGTAAAAAAAATGTAAGTAATGGTTCAGAATGATTTTCATAATCGTTCAGAATTGACATTTGAATACTAAGAGATTCGTATTGGTTTTCAACATACCTCATCACCTATGGAAATGAGGTCTAACGGCCATGCAACAAACGAACCTATTGTATCCCGCAGCAATGTAACCTCTGAAACCGAGTCTGGTATCGGTAGTAACGCATCTGTATCTAAAGCGATATCAACCGACACTTTCAGATAACCTTGTGGGAGCGGATGATGGTGAAGTAACGCTCCCGCAAAGTTATGCACTTTTCCCTTGCCAACCATGCGATAAGTCGGAAACGACAAATACAGCTGGCAAGATGAAATGCCCTGAAACAATAATAAATATGTAACTGTTAATATGTATAAAGGTCAAATAAAATAAATGCGTTAATTATGTGCTAATTACCTCGGGAATTTTATTTGGAGAATTGATACTAGCTTTGTCACTAGCATCTTTCAAACCGGAACCGCGCCTTTCCGCCTCATATCTCTCTTTATCCTGCTGCAATGCTTGGACTTGCGCTTGTAGTGCCATCACAGTTTGCATGATTTCTTGGGTGGTGGGATTTTTTTTCTTTGATTGCTTATACAAGGATGATGGAGTCACACCAAATCCTTTACCTCTCACCCGACCGGGATACTCAGGAACATTCAGTACTCGACTAAGAATGCTCCTGCAATCATCCTCACCTGCGGGTATGGATTTAGATAGATTCTCCTGAAATTCATTGACATATCGAAAATTATTAGTGTTATAATTTAATAAAATTTCAATTAACTTTGAGACATAATGTTATACTTACACATTCTTCATAAACATGCTGAACATCTTCTGTAACAGCTCCACCCTTACCCACGCGAGCTTCCTTCCACAAAACATGGTCCGGAAGTGATGATTCTTCACTTTTAGACTCTTCTAACTACACATTTAGTTAATAAATAATAAGTTCATCAATTATAACACAATAATACAATTAATAAAATCATAGCATTAATATATACTTACCAATTTTTGTTGTAGTCGTGCATATCCCAAACACCCTTTTCTGTATGGATACGCGGGGTTTGATGCTCTTTCGCGATTAATGGCACTCAATTTCAGGATAAAAAATTTTAAGTCATATCAAAACAAACTAATGAAACACATATATAATACAATCAATAGACATGACAAGACAACATTACATTGAATTCTTCGGTTTTCCGTTTGTCTACAAAAATGTCCCATTCTTGCGGTGTAATCACATCCGCATACAACGGTGGAAGTTCTGCTTCAACAAAATTTTTGTTCTCATCCCTAAGATATTTGTTTGATAATAAGGCTCTAAACCCTCTGTGTCTCTTTCCGGCCAATTGAAGACAATACTTTTGCCGGCTTTCTTCAATATTAAAGGACCTCTACGAAAAAACATACACATATAAACATAAAGTGTTTTAGTATAAGTAAATTAAAGACTTAATCGTCAACAAAAATCTAATAACATCAATCATTTTGGTAAGTACCTGTATCTCAGTCCATATCTTTTCTTTACCGGCATCCAACGATTTACTCCTCCAATTATCACTAGTGATTGGAATGTGCTGACGGACAAGTGAACCAATGTATGAAGATAACATTGAACCGTTAGGCTCAACTAGTTGGTTATGGTCACTCCAATGTACATCAAATCTCATCCCTTTATCTCTAGCATGGATGATTCTCTTCATAATGGTTTTTCCTCTTTTTATTTCATGTTCTACATTCGAAGCTTCATTCTGAGCTTCCTGTGTATCTTTTGTCTCGTGGGTGTCTTCCTGGTTATTACACATTTTACCTGTAAGAAAGAAAAAAAAAATTAAATGAAAACAAGTACAACAGAACAAGGCATCTACACTAAAGAAGAACAAGAGCAAAGCAACAAGTTATGAAACCAAAACAAAATGTCAAGGGCAACTGTAGGTCAGATTTACACATATGAGGTTGCATATATAACTTAAAAATATGGAGAATCATAAGCAGCCATGAACTGAAAATCATGAGACAGATATGGATACAAATCAAAACTTGACAGAAAAAAACATGTTTAGTATAAGCATCAGGGCAAGTTAAGCATGCTTGGCATAACAGGTTGAAGAAAAATAATTAATAAACACTAAAATTGATACTTGTTAGTAACAGGTACCAAGTAAATAAACAAACACCCTTATAAAAGAATGATAAGATTCTGAGTTCTAATTCTAACAAGAAATTGATACTTGTTAGTAACAGTACCAAAAGGAGAGGTTAATAGTAATTCTACACAACAAGAACTCTAGCTTTCACTGCAGGGTCATATTCTATTATATATACCAAACAAGAACAACAATAATAGTTTAAAAATCAAGATAAATAAATTTATAAACAAAAAACATCAACAAAAATGTTGTTTTACGTTTCTTTAAAAAAAAAAAAGAAGAAGTTGCAGGTGGTGGTAAGAAACACTTTTGCTTTATGACAAGAACAAACAACAACGAACAACAGTAACATGCAAGAACGATTGACAATAACGATGACAAGAACAACAACAACGAACAATGTTAGAAGTAAGAACAGCAACAACAATGTACCTCTTCTTCGTCACGACGGCAGCAGTGAAGTCACGACAATGAACGACGGCAGCAGAACGACGACAACCGCGAATGAACGACGACAATGGAGGATGAACGACGGCAATGGCAAAGGGTTTCAGCAGAGAAGAAAGAGAGCAAGGGTTTCAGCAGAGAAGAAAGAGAGCAAGGGTCGCGAGAAGAAAATGATTAGAAGCAGTTTCAGACAATGAAATGAAATGTGTTTTATATTTTAATTAATAAATGACCTTAGAGGGCGCTTTCCTTAAAAAGTGCTTTCTAAAGTGAGGAGACTTAAAGACCTTAGAGGGCGTCTTTCTTAAAGCGCTTTCTAAGGTTAAACTTTAGACAGCGCTTTTCTAAAGCGCTTTCTAAAGGCTATTTTTAGAAGGCTTATAACAGCGCTTTGTCCTTAGGAAGCGCTGTCTAAGGTTTACCTGAAAATGTCAAAAAAATATAAAAATGAGTCTGGGTCGAGGGGGATTCGAACCCCAGACTCAAAGCATGGCAAACAAACACACAAACCTCCTTGACCAGCGGTACTACGTCCTCATCCAATGTTTATACTCACTCCATAAATATATAAAATACGGTGTCAACATATTATTTGAATAATTTTAAATATAATTTAAAATAAATTAAAATATAATTTAATATAATTTAAATATATTAAATATAATTTGATATATTAATATAATTTAAAGTATATTTTAAATTATATATTAATATAATTTATATATATTAAATATAATTTAAATAAGTTAAAATGTTTGTATTTAAAACATATATATTTAAATATATTATTTGAATAATTTAAAATATAATTTAAAATAAATTAAAATATAATTTAATATAATTTAAATATATTAAACATAATTTGATATATTAATATAATTTAAAGTATATTTTAAATTATATATTAATATAATTTATATATATTAAATATAATTTAAATAAGTTAAAATGTTTGTATTTAAAACATATATATTTAAATATATTATTTGAATAATTTAAAGTATAATTTAAAATAAATTAAAATATAATTTAATATAATTTAAATTTATTAAATATAATTTGATATATTAATATACTTTAAAGTATATTTTAAATTATATATTAATATAATTTATATATATTAAATATAATTTAAATAAGTTAAAATGTTTGTATTTAAAACATATATATTTAAATATATTATTTGAATAATTTTAAATATAATTTAAAATAAATTAAAATATAATTTAATATAATTTAAATATATTAAATATAATTTGATATATTAATATAATTTAAAATTCCTTTCTCTACCTAAAGGGCGTGGGTTCGACCCCCCCGCTGTCTCTGAAAATGTTTAGAATTGTTTTAAATTTTAATTAGTAAATGACTATAGAGGGCGCTTTTCCTTAGAAAGCGCTTTCTAAAGTGAAAAGAAATTGAGCCCTATTAGAGCGCTTTCTAACGTGATACCTATAGCAGCGCTTTTTAAAAACGCTTTCTAAGGTGACACTCTTTTACATGCTTTTACAGCGCTTTTGAAAAGCGCTTTCTAAAGCCGTTCTTTTAAGGCGCTTTTTTTTAGCGAAATTTTTTTATTCTTTTTAGCAGCGCTTTTGCATAATACCGCTGTCTTTTTGGTGCTGTCTAATCATACTTTTGGCGTAGTGGAGTTACCAAAAAGAAGGAAATATTAAATCCTCACAAGCATACCACATAACACATAAACACATTTAAAAGCTGCACATTCATAACTATTAGTAAAAGTGAAACAGAAAAAATTTAACTGAAAACAATGAACATTACTCATAATAATAATAATAATAATGTGCATGGTGTAGAAACACCTACATAGCCAAAAAGTACCTCAGGGGTACAGGTACATCATATCCAAAATATTCCACCAAGTGGATAAAATAGACTAGTAAAAGCTGAAAAAAAAAAGCAAAATACAAGAAAACTTCACTTTGGTGACCAAAGGAAGTACACAAGTCTGAAAACCACAAAATCAGTCCTCATCGGACTCTGTCTTGAAGACCTCGGTCACCTGCTCATCATCATCTCCCTCATCAGAACCAGAACCAGAAACCTCCACATCCTCACCATCACCATCTCCCTCCTCATCAGCATCATCATCCGCAGGACCAGCTGCATCATCTCCCCCTCCGAAAACTGGCCTGGCCTCAGGCCATCCAGCATGTGCGAGGAACTGCTCCCTCGACATCAAAGACTGCTCCACGACGGGATCACGAATCTGCAGCTGAAGTAACTGCATAGAGTCATGTAAATCCAGCATGGCGCGCTGAGAAGCGGCCATCCAATCCCAGTTATACTAGCAAATCTCCTGCTGATAAGGATAGAAATTAAGCGACCCAGAAGTATCACCCCTACTCGTACCAGCCTCTGCACCTGTACCTGAGGACTCAGCCCTAACACCCTTAGGTTTGCAAAATTTGTCGACGTATCGATCATCGATAGCCGACGTGACAGTAACCTGGCGCCGCGAAGGTAAATTAACACCAGCTTCAGCACATAAGGACATGATCAGACAAGGAAACGCGAGAGGGCAATTCTTCCTCGAAGCGTTCCCTCCTAAACCACTCTCAACAATTGCCCTTATCTCATCGGCAATGATCCTCGCGATATCAATCTGCACATTAGTAAGGATGCTATGGATTAAGTGAGCAAGGGGTATCGGAACTGTTGAGGAATGTGACTTTGGTATAATATTGGTGACAACCAAAAGCAATACCAGCTGTGCCAAAGGCAGCATGTCCTCTCGGTGGTACCTAACAGCAACTCCAGAATGGTTGAACTTAACATTTTTACCTGGGCGCAACAGATCGCGAGTCATCTGTGGGATATCACGGTTACAGTTCAGATTCCTATGGTAAGCATCCTCCTCACTAGCCCTTAACGGTAGAGGGTTTGCAAGAACCGAACTAATTGTCCTTCGGTCAAATCTCACTGTTTTTCCTCCAACCACAGTTGTCCAATTAAAAAGGTCGCCCTCATCAGGAAGGGCGTTTGTATAGAATTCCCGAACTATCTCCACATTATACGAATCAAGCGGAGTTATCAGTTGATCCCACTTTTTTTCATGTAAGAGGGCAGCTACAGCACGATAACTCCCTTGATCATTCAAAATAAACCGCTTCTCTGCTAGTATGGTCCTCTTTTCCAAAACCAAATATCTCTCAGCCTGCCTGTGCCCTCGAAACCGAGTATCATCAAATTGGATCGGCACCTGTCGTGATGTCGTTGCTTTCCTCTTCTTGGCAGGATTAGTCTTCGGACCCATCTGCACATATTAACAAACCAAACAACACAAAACACCAAGACAGATTATTAGAAATTAGGACACAAATACATCAGACTGAGCTTAAAAAAAACAAAAATCTGGGCTGCTCGCTGCAACACTCGCACTGCGAATCCTGGCGAACGTTCGCCCCAAATTCGCACTGCGAAGGGGTCAGCGAATCCACGAAAATTTTGAAAAAATTTTAGCAGCCCAAGATTTCATAACAGAGCATGGTTCTATATGTCTTCTATACCCTAAAGCCAGCAAAAAATTCAACATGCATTAAAACAACCTTACACGGAATTTAATCCAAATTTCCTAAACATCTCTAATGCACATTACAAACCTAACCACAACTAGCAGAAAGCACACATAAAAGAGATGCAAACCTGGTTTGGAAATGGCAATTGAGAGAGACAACACTTGAAAGAAAACGCACGTGAGAGAGAAAGGATGGCTTTTTGTTGAAGCTAGAATAGCAGCAAGCAAAAATATATAAGTAACCCAGTTTTGTCGTCTCCACAGGGATCAGTGTGAGGGAAAGAATTGCCATTCAACGGTTTCTATATTTCTAAGCTCATTGATCAAAAGTTCTAGTTTAAAGACGAACCAAAAGCAAATGCGGAAAATTAAATGAACAAAAAGCAAGTAAATAACAATAACACATTCTTCGGAGGAAAGAAACTAAATAGAGATCACTCAATAACACATGCATTCTTCCGACCATTTCATACACAAATCACGCATTCGTCTAATATCATCACGTATCACTCACAACATACATGTCCTCTCAGACCCCGCATATCGTAAGTGATTTTATACGGATCAATAATTCCTCTCGGACATCACCAATTAGTACAAAGCATATAAAGCCTACATGAATGTTAAGCCTAATCCATCTCTGGAATCAAAACTCAACAGATATTACTATAACATCAATATCAAACTCATGAGCAATTCATATACAAAGCCCTGACCAGAATACAAACATATGATTAACCCTGCATTCAACTAATTTACCAACTGTATACAAACGCCATTCTTCATCTCTATTGTCACACATCCTCGCAATACCGTATCGATCCTACTCATGCTACCCATGCTACTTAATCAACACAATACAACAAAAGATATAATGAATATCAATTCACAAACCCCTGTCAAAATTTTGCTCATTGACAGATGAAAATCTAAGATTAACGATTCGATATAGGTTTTGTCACGACCCACAAACAATCAATCAAAGACAAACAATCAATAGAGAATCAAAACATATTCATAAACATAGATTAGTTGAAATACAACAGGTATCAAGAGATGTACATACCAAACATCAACAAAAGAGAACACAAAGAGAAGAAAAGAGAAAAACAAACTTCTCACGGTGTGTCAAAGTTGATCGAAGCGAATCCAACTCCGAATCATCAAGATGCATCATCCAATGTTGTTTCTAAGCTAATCTACTCCTAAAATATGTTTGATGAAGTTGGGAGAAATTTTCCCCAAAAACATACATAAAAAATAGTGTTTTTGGCCATAAATGGTGTTTTGGTCCGCACAATTTTGCCCGGCGGTGGTTCTGGAGCGCCCGGCGGCGAAGGCGGTTTATTTCTTGCAAAATCCAGAATTGTGACACTGCTGTGCCTCTTGACCGCCCGACGGAATTTTGCATCGCCCGGCGCTTTTGCAGTTTCGCCCGGCGCAGCAGGGGCGTATCACACCAGAAAATTCTGCACTGTTTTATTCGTAACTTTTGAACCGTAACTCCGATTAACGCACGGTTTGAAGCGCTGGAAAGCTTATTCAATGCTCTATACAACAATGGAAAAATCCCATTACTGAAACACCTGCAAAAATAAATGAAGATCAATTAAACTCAATGATATTTACACGATAACGCACTATACACACGAAAACGTAAAGTAAACGTAATTACGAATAAATCGGGTTTTATTCGCATGATATTTACCACAAAGCATTGACAAGTACAACAAAACATATATACACAAATAGGTACATTTTGCACTTATCAACTCTCCCCAACTTACATAATTGTTTGTCCTCAAACAAAAGTCAATCAACTCAAAGAAACAAAAGCAATTATCAAGAAATCATGCTCAACAAGTTTTTACAGCCAGAGAATAAACGTATGGTACAAATATCAAAAGTACATGCAAAGCCATGCTTACCACTAAACTACAACGACACCACGAATATGAAATAAAGTCTAAGCACAAAACAAATGTCAATATCCAAAAATAATACATGTTCAAGAATGAATCACACCTAACACTCCACTTCAAATAAGAATGAAGAAATTAATGCGCGTTTGCAACCGCGGGGAAATTTCACTCATCTGACAAACAATGCAAATAACAACTCAATTTATACAACATTTAACAATCAAAAATGAAAATATGGAAGCAAAAAGATCACTAAGGGCTTTAAGGGTTGTAGCTTGGTCGGGTTCACAATAAAGGGACATTTCTACAGGCCATTGAATCGAAATTGCCGAAAAATGATATTTACACATTTACAACTTCATTCACCATTCTCATTCCTTTACCACAAACCTTCTCAAACTACCTTTATGCACATTTATTTCACTCTATTTTTCTCCTCAAACAAGCATGCTTTTTCTATGTTTTTCACATTCATATTTACACTTTTTTTCTATTCATGCTTGTTTGAACTTTTTCAAAAGTTTCAAGCAACTTACCAATCTTCTTTTTCATTCTCCCCAACTTGATTTCAACCAAACCTCATGTGAACGCCCCTTGCATTTACCGCAAGGAAATCGAAGTATACAATTTCAAAGGTTCAAGAAGAAATAGTTAGAAACTCACCAAATTCAATGATCAACCAAACTTGCAAATTATGTACATAAACCAAGTTCATCACTAAAAATGAGATCAAAACTGTTTTAGGCTCAAAGGGGCTAACAAATTCTCACTACTCACGGGTAAGATACTTTTGGATACGGTTGTGCTCAATATAAACAAATGCCTTGATCATTTCTAATGCTTCCACAAAATCACAATAATCAGAAGATAAAGCATGAATCAAATGAATTAAACAAAGTCTATCAGTCATCCAAGCATTTAGTAAACAATGGAGGTTTCCTCACATGGGGCTATGAACTAAAGTGATTCATAAATGAACAAAAATTGCAAGAGAATGAAAGACATGTAATTTGTACAAATCCAAAGGTTCATAAACATGTTATGTTCTAGAAAAGCAATAAACACCAACCAAAGCAACTTTCTTTAAACTTTTCACACTACCATAACATTTTCCTGTTGAAACAATCAAAATTGAAAAATCACACAATGCATCCTCAAGCTAATCAAAAACAAAACTTGAGAACAAACACAAAAATTTCTAAAACTAATAAACATATACTAACAAAATGCGTGAAAGTGGATAAGAGAATAAAAGAGTTTTTCCACAAAAAGCAAGGCGCGCTAAGTGCCCTCTGCGCGCAGTAAGCGCGCACAGGCTTGCTAAGTTTTTCAAGTTCTCTCGCATTCAATCCATCCAATCTCACACAATACTACAGTACTACTAAATATAAAACTGTACAAACTCAAATCGTTGGGTTGCCTCCCAACAAGCGCTTGTTTCACGTCGTAAGCTCGATGCCTTATTTACGTACAAGCTCTTCCATGTTGTTTCGTTCACTGGTAGCGACCCAATAAAACCTGCAACACTTGAGCAAACGTAAACCAAAAACAAAAATATGTACACACACATAACATCATGGAAAACACATATATACAATCACTTATGGAAAACAACTATTAACAAGTACGTACAAAAGCAAAACACGTGTTTTATACATGTAAATATACAATATAGACAATTATGTCCAAAGCTTAAAAACATAGAAACTATGCGATGCAAATTAATATCTAAACACCGATCCCCGGCAACGGCGCCATTTTGTTGAAGCTAGAATAGCAGCAAGCAAAAATATAAAAGTAACCCAGTTTTGTCGTCTCCACAAGGATCAGTGCGAGGGAAAGAATTCCCATTCAACGGTTTCTATATTTCTAAGCTCATTGATCAAAAGTTCTGGTTTAAAGACGAACCAAAAGCAAATGCGGAAAATTAAATGAACAAAAAGCAAGTAAATAACAATAACACATTCTTCGGAGGAAAGAAACTAAATAGAGATCACTCAATAACACATGCATTCTTCCGACCATTTCATACACAAATCACGCATTCGTCTAATATCATCACGTATCACTCACAACATACATGTCCTCTTGGCCCCCGCATATCGTAAGTGATTTTATACCGATAAATAATTCCTCTCGGACATCACCAATCAGTACAAAGCATATAAAGCCTACATGAATGTTAAGCCTAATCCATCTCTGGAATCAAAATTCAATAGATATTACTATAACATCAATATCAAACTCATGAACAATTCATATACAAAGCCCTGACCAGAATACAAACATATGATTAACCCTGCATTCAACTAATTTACCAACTGTATACGAACGTCGTTCTTCATCGCTATTGTCACACATCCTCGCAATACCGTATCGATCCTACTCATGCTACCCATTCTACTTAATCAACACAATACAACAAAAGATACAATGAATATCAATTCACAAACCCCTGTCAAAAGATTGCTCATTGACAGATGAAAATCTAAGATTAACGATTCGATATAGGTTTTGTCACGACCCACAAACAATCAATCAAAGACAAACAATCAATAGAGAATCAAAACATATTCATAAACATAGATTAGATGAAATACAATAGGTATCAAGAGATGTACATACCAAACATCAACAAAAGAGAACACAAAGAGAAGAAAAGAGAAAAACAAACTTCTCACGGCGTGTCAAAGTCGATCGAAGCGAATCCGACTCCGAATCATCAAGATGCATCATGCAATGTTGTTTCTAAGCTAATCTACTCCTAAAATATGATTGATGAAGTTGGGAGAAAGTTTCCCCAAAAACATACATAAAAAATAGTGTTTTTGGCCATAAATGGTGTTTTGGTCCGCACAATTTCGCCCGGCGGTGGTTCTGGAGCGCCCGGCGGCAAAGGCGGTTTATTTCTTGCAAAATCCAGAATTGTGACACTGCTGTGTCTCTTGACCGCCCGGTGGAATTTTTGCATCGCCCGGCGTTTTTGCAGTTTTGCCTGACGGAATTTTCACCTGTCGTAGCAAGGGCGAATCACACCAGAAAATTCTGCACTGTTTTTTTCGTAACTTTTGAACCGTAACTCCGATTGACGCACGGTTTGAATCGCTGGAAAGCTTATTCAATGCTCTAAACAACAATGGCAAAATCCCATTGCTAAAACACCTGCAAAAATAAATGAAAATCAATTAAACTCAATGATATTTACACGATAACGCACTATACACACAAAAACATAAAGTAAACATAATTACGAACAAATCGGGTTTTATTCGCATGATATTTACCACAAAGCATTGACAAGTGCAACAAAACATATATACACAAATAGGTACATTTTGCACTTATTACTTTTCTTTTTTTTTTCTTTGAAAGTGAGAGGCAACTATGACTAGGGTTTTTTTCCCTTCAAGTCTTTAGCCACAAAAGATGGGTCTTGGGCCTATGTGCAGGCCCACCCACTTAATTACCCCACTTTTTTATGAGGTGGCAGCAAAACCACAAGGTCTGGTTCGCTGACGTTCGCAGTGCGAATGGCTGGCGAATGTTCGCCCCAGACTCGCAGTGCGAATAAGCTAGCGAACAAGACAGTTTTGCAAATTTTTCAGTTCTGTCCTGCTGCCACAATGCATCTCATTCACAAATGTAAAATCACTTCAAACAGCAAATAAAAGTAAAAATACTTACAACGTTGGGGTGCCTCCCAACAAGCGCTTGTTTAACGTCGGCTAAGCTCGACGGTCCAACGCAACCTCAAGGATCGCGAAAAGGCACAACAGCGGGATTCCGCTCGAAATCTCCTCCGAGATAGACTTTTAATCTCTGACCATTAACTGTCCAACTCTCCTTTGACGTTGTGTCTTCAATTACAATTGCTTCATACAGCTTGATCTCCAGAATCCGAAATGGACCGGACCATTTAGACCTTAATTTTCCTGGAAACAATTTTAGTCGGGAATTGAAGAGTAGGACAAGCTGTCCCACTTCAAAGTGTTTGGTCACAATTTTTCTTTCGTGGAAATATTTGACACGCTCTTTATACAGCTTGTTGGAATCATACGCCTGGAGGCTCAATTCATCCAATTCGTGCAATTGAGTTTTTCTTTTGTCACCGCTTAGAGTTGGATCAAAGTTCAAAAATTTTAAGGCCCAAAACACCTTATGTTCCAACTCTACCGGCAAATGGCAATTCTTACCGTAGACCATTTTAAACGGCGTGAGACCAATCGGAGCCTTAAAAGCGGTCCGATAAGCCCACAAAGCATCATCTAGTTTGTTTGCCCAATCTTTCCTTGAGGCTGAAACATTTTTTTCCAAAATTCGTTTTATTTCTCGATTCGAAACCTCCGCTTGCCCATTAGCCTGAGGATGATATGGTGTTGCAACCTTGTGCTTAACACCATATTGATCCAGAGCTTTTTCAAGCTGAGTGTTGCAGAAGTGGGATCCTCCGTCACTTATCAACACTCGCGGGGTACCAAAACGAGCAAAAATATTTCTTTTCAAAAACTTCACCACGGTTTTTCCATCGGCTTTAGCACATGCTATTGCCTTAACCCATTTAGAAACGTAATCCACAGCGACCAAAATGTATTCGTTAGAAAATGAAGCCGGGAATGGTCCAACAAAGTCGATCCCCCAACAATCAAAAACTTCAATTTCTAACATATTTTGCAAAGGCATTTCTTGCCGCCGTGAAATACCACCACTTCTCTGGCATCTGTCACAACTTTGGGCATGCACATGTGCATCTTTAAATAAAGAAGGCCAATAAAAGCCCGATTGCAAGACTTTTGTTGCCGTTCTTAGCCCATTGAAATGTCCTCCATATGGAGAGTTATGACAATGCCACAGAATGTTCGTGGCTTCCTCTACCGACACACATCTTCTTAAGAGGTTGTCGACACCATGTTTAAATAAATGTGGTTCATCCCATACAAAGGACTTGGCATCGGACAAAAATTTCCTTTTTTGGTGGTGAGTTAGACCGTCCGGTATCAATCCGGTGGCTTTGTGGTTAGCCATGTCGGCGAACCACGGTCTAACTTGCACCTTAAATAATTTTTCATCAGGGAACTCCTTTTTGACTTCACATTCTTTCTTGGTCACATCAACGTTTACCAGGCGGGATAAGTGATCCGCCACCAAATTCTCGGATCCTTTTTTGTCACGAATTTCTAGATCAAATTCTTGTAACAAAAGGATCCAACGAATAAGCCTCTGCTTAGAATCAGGCTTGGTGAGCAGATACTTTATAGCCGTGTGGTCCGTGTAAATGATGACTCGCGACCCAATCAAATAGGAACGAAACTTTTCCAACGCGTACACTATAGCAAGCAACTCTTTCTCCGTTGTTGCATAGTTAATTTGAGCATCGTTTAAAACTTTGCTCGCATAATGTATCGCGTGGAAAACTCGTTTTCCTCTGACCCAAAACAGCCCCCACCGCATAATCACTTGCATCACACATTAATTCAAAATCCAATTTCCAGTTAGGTGCAATGATTATCGGTGAGGTGGTTAAACTCTTTTTCAAAAAATTAAACGCAAAAAGGCAAGATTCATCAAAGTCAAAAAACTTATCTTTAATGAGCAAGTTGCTCAATGGCTTTGCGGCCTTTGCAAAGTCCTTGATGAATCTCCGGTAAAATTCGGCGTGTCCAAGAAAGCTCCTTATGCCTTTTACATTCATCGGTGGTGGCAATTTCTCAATAACGTCCACCTTGGCTTTAGCCACTTTAAGGCCCTTTGAAGAAACTTTGTGACCGAGCACAATTCCTTCGTTCACCATAAAGTTGCATTTTTCCCAATTCAGCACCAAATTGGTTTCCACACACTGTTCCAACACTGTATCCAAATTTTTCAAACAAATATCGAACGATTGTGCAAAAACCGAGAAATCATCCATAAAGACCTCAATTGTCTTTTTGATCAAATCCGAGAATATCGCTTGCATACACCGTTGAAAAGTCGCTGGTGCATTACATAATCCAAACGGCATCCTCCTATAAGCGAAGATTCCAAAAGGACATGTAAAAGCGGGTTTTTCATGATCCTCCGGGTTCACAATGATTTGGTTGTAACCCGAATAACCATCCAAAAAACAGTAGAATTGTTGACCGGAAAGCCTTTCGAGCATTTGATCCATAAAAGGGAGAGGGAAATGATCTTTCCTCGTAGCTTTGTTTAGCTTACGGTAGTCTATGCACATTCTCCACCCAGTTACGGTTTTTGTTGGTATGAGCTCATTTTTCTCGTTTCGGACCACCGTTAATCCGCCTTTTTTCGGTACCACATGCACCGGACTAACCCACGGGCTGTTAGAGATGGGGTAAATCGTTCCGGCATCTAACATTTTCACCACTTCCTTCCTAACCACTTCTTTCATGATAGGATTTAAGCGGCGTTGAGGTTGAGCAACCGGTTTAAAGTCTTCCTCCATAAATATCCGATGCATGCAATACGAAGGGCTTATGCCTTTGAGATCGGACAAAGTCTATCCCATTGCATCCTGATTTTTTCTCAACACTTGAATTAAGCGGCTCTCCTCATTTTCAGATAAAATACTGCTTATGATAACTGGTTTATTACCACCGTCATCAAGAAAAGCATACTTCAAGGTCGACGGTAACACTTTCAGTTCAAGTTGGGATTTTTCATCATTCACCATTTTTTTTAGAATTTCCTCTTCATACTCCCAAGGTTGCAACTCTTCTAAAGCTTCAAGCTCCAACAAACACTCTTCAAGAGCTTGCTCTTCTTCAACCGAGAATACTTCCAAGGAATCATCCAAAGCTCTTTGTAAAGGGGTAATGACATGAATTTGCTTTGTGACATCAACAATCACTTCCTCCGTTGCATCGATTCGGAAACAATCACCTTTATCTTTCTTGTGCTTCATGGCATTATAAAGATTGAAACACACCTCTTCATCTTGTACTCTCACTTTCATGAGACCATCATCCATGTCAATTGCCATTCGAGCCGTTTTCATGAAAGGCCGTCCAAGAATCAAAGGAGCATCCTCATCCTCCTCCATTTCAATGACCACAAAGTCTATCGAAAATAAAAACTTGTCCACTTTGACCAACACGTCTTCCGCTACATCGTGAGGACGGGTAGTGGATTTGTCTGCGAGTTGCAATGTCATTTGAGTGGACCTATAGTAACCGGCAAGGTAACTCGTCCTGGATCACATTCTTTCCTCGGGAGAGTACGTTGAATGATAGCGCTACAGCTAGCATCTACCATAATGATCTCTTGATCCATATACCTATTCTTTTTCGTGAGAATATCCTTCATAAACTTCGCATATTTAGGCATTTGCTCCAAAGCCTCGGAAAATGGGCTATTTATTTGTAATTGTTTGAAAATATCCATAAACCGAGAATAGTTCCGCGCACTATCTTTCTTTGTAGGAGCATGCAGATATGGTAAATGTTGGATCGGAATATTGTTCACCGGTTCTTTTCCCTTCCTAGTTCTCTTCACTTTTTCTTCTCTCTCTTTTTTTTTCTCATCCTCACTTTTTTCCTTTTCATTTTCAACTAAAACACCCTCAACATTTTTTTCTACTTCAATCTCATCACTATCTTTTTCTTTTTCAACTACAACCTCCTCCTCCACTTCACGTTTACCTACACCCATGTCAATCTCTCTTCCACTTCTTGTGAGAATTGCCTTACAATCTTTAGGATTTGGAAGCGTATTTGCCGTAAAGTGCCCTTTTTGTTGGTCGGCCAATTGTTTTGATAATTGCCCGACTTGTGTTTCAAGATTCCTTATGGCCGCATCGGTATTCTTTTGATTGGAAATTGACATTTGCATAAATTGCGTGAGAGTGTCTTCCATCTTCGTATTTCCAACGGGAGCTTGCGGAGGTTGAGTGTAATTTTGGTATTATTGACGGTTTGATGGTCCGGCTTCTTGCGGTCTCCACGGTTGTTGATACCCTTGGTTAGCCCGTTGTTGGTAACCTTGGTTGCCTTGTTGATACGGAGGTCGGGGTTGGTATCCTTGATTTCCAGCATAGTTTACCTCCTCCACAACTGGAGGACAATAACCGGTCGGATGGTCACTTCTACAAAGTTCACAAACCAAAACTTGTACATTTTTACTCGAGGAGTCATGAATTTCTTTGAATTGTTGCGGCAGTTTAGACATTTTCTTAGTCAACAACTCAACCTGTTGTGATAATAACTTGTTATGCGCAAGGATATCATCGCTGGTTCCCAATTCCAGAACTCCAGGAGTCCGCTGAGAAGGTCCACGGTTATGACTACCTTGATGGTCGTTCAAGGCCATCTTATCAATAATAGTTGTGGCTTCTGCCGCGGTTTTGCTTAGTAAGGATCCACTAGCAATGGCATCCAACAAGGTTTTGTGTACAAGTTGAAGTCCATTACGAAATATATGAATTTGTGACAATTCATCAAAACCATGGCCCTTGCACTTTCTCAACATTGATTTGAATCTCTCCTAAGCTTCATTGAGAGATTCATTGGCTCCTTGTGTGAACACCGCGATGGCGGTCTTTGCCTCCATAAACCGAGTGTGTGGGAAAAATCTCTCCAAAAATTTCACTTCCAATGCATTCCAGTCCGTCATTATGGCCGTTGACTGATCAAGGTACCATTCCTTAGCCTTCCCAATGAGGGAATGCGGGAATAGTCTCTTGAACAGAGACTCCTCTTCTGCCTCGGGCATACCAGTCGCTCCCGCTTTTTCATAGAATTTCGTCAGATGGGTAAAAGGATCTTCATGATCCATACCCGTAAATGGACTTTGATATAACAGTTGGAGAATACCAGTCTTCATTTCGGAATGACGACCGTTCTGTTCATAGCGAGCGAACTGGGCATTGTGTCTTGGACTGTTTGTGCAAGGTCTAGAAGCAGGTGGTGGTGGATCTGCCTCCATAATTGGAAGTATTTGTGGAAGTGGTGGTGGTGTAGAAGTACTTTCCTCTTGTTCTCGCTTTTGTCTTGCTAGCTGCCTCCTTCGTCTAGTTCGGCTGTTGATCCTACGGGCGGTTCTCTCAATCTCAGGATCGAAAAGAAGTTGGTCCGTCGGTAGTTTCCCTCGCATAAACTAAGTCTGCACACTAAACAAAACAAATTAACAAGTTCAAGAAAAAGGGTAACAAGCTTCAAACAGCACAACTATTGCAATGCTTGCAATATCACTTAACAATCCCTGGCAACGACGCCATTTTGTTGAAAGAGTATTAGGGGGTGTTTTTATCGTCTCCACAGGGATTGCTGATATTTGATGCCTGCCGTTCAATAGTTGCACCGTTTTAAGTTCAAAGGTTTCAAATGGTTCTCAATTTCATTAATCATCAATTAGTAGCAAAGAGTAATTTTTGACAAAGAGTTTGAAAAGTTTTAGGAAAGCATGTCAAGGTTAGATTTCGCTAATCCTTTTCACATATATACGATTAATCAAGCATATGAACTCAGTTTACGACCAATACAACCGCGTATCCTCCCGACTAAGTTTATGTCTAAAGCAAAGTCGTGAGTATCGTTGTTTAGACCGTCAGATGATGTCTCACGCTAACAATCTAAACTACAATCGTTAAGCTCAACACAAAGCGAATAACAAATCCCAAATCTATGTCAAGAGTTTGGTTTTTTAAAAGATGAATTTATTAGGTCATGATTTGTAGAATCTATGTCTAGAGCAATACAAATCACACATAAAGCATTAAGAGAAAATAACTTCATCTATATTGATCAAAGACTTTGTTTATACACAAAAGATCAAAAGCAATACATATAATCAGGATCAACTACATCTAACCTCAACATTGAGTGTTTATCTACACATTCTCATGGTAGCTTGGATGACAATTTGAAAGAGGAGATGAATGAACATCCAAGCCGAATAATCGAGAATGGATGTGACTTCAGCTTCTCTGGTGAAATTCCACTCTTAGATGATCAAAATGCAGAAAACTATGATTTTGGGTGAAAATGAGCAAAAGATCCCTTCCAAGAAAAGTAAAAATCTATTTATACACAACAGAATTATGCAGCATTCGCACTACGAGTGAATCATTCGCACTGCGAATGAGAGAAAATGGCACATTAAGTGCCTCTGAGACTTAAACCGCCCAATGCTGATGTCGTGCGTTCGCACTGCGAACAATCCATTCGCAATGCGAATGAGAAAAATATTGCCTCAAAAACATTCTGCCACCCTTCGCCAGGATCTTCGCACTGCGAACCAACTAGCGAGCATTCGCTAGGAGTTCGCAGTGCGAACTTTGGGATATTTTCCAAGAAAAACATTCTGCCACCCTTCGCTGGGAGACTCGCTGACGTTCGCAGTGCGAACCTTTGCTGCACCCTCGCCAGCTCCTTCGCACTGCGAATACCCTGTTGCAGCTACAAATTCAGTGGAAACTTGCATCCACTCATTATGTCTCACAATTTTAATCCTTTCATGCCTATACCTGCACACTAACACACAAATTACAAGCTCCACACATGTATTCCAATGTACGCACTACAACACAATTCACCACTTAAATCAACCAATTACACATGGAAAGTAATGAAAAATGCCAATTATTGCATAAAAATATATAACATGTTTGACATCTAACACATACCCAATAAATCCATTTATGATGTTTACCTTAAAGCAAGTTTATTTAATTTCAATGTTCAAACATGTTCCTCACTAAAGAAAACAACATTCTGCATTCTGTTATATAAAGCAATATATGTATTGCACATGGATCCTGCAGGTGACTTGGTTCATGCCAAACTACTTAACACAAATGATCTTGCTTCTTAGGTATTGTTCCCAATCCATCTACTTAACACGAATTGATTGAAATAATGTTTTGCTAAAATTAAATAGTTCAATATATTTTAGGTGATTTTGTTGATTTGACGCTCTAAAAATATTGATATTGGTTTTGAACAGTGTTGTTAAATATCCGGTATAATATCGGTATATCGGTAATATGTATCCGAATTTTTGCTATCTAATACAAAAGTCGGTATAGCACTTCAATTTTACAATGCTCAAAATATCGGCGTTTTTTTTAGTATACTGGTTATGAATTAAATCTCCGAATCAAAATTATTATAATTTTTTATAATAAATAATATTAAAAAACATTAAAGAGAAGAAAGTGGAAGAGTAGAAAAAACAACATTAAAAAATTAAAATGTTAAGATATGGAACATCGAAAAAGTAAAACGTGAGCTATTGAGTCGGTGTCTGGTACAGTAAATTATTACGTTTTAATGTTACAAATATAATCAAGCTTTCATCCTGTCATTGTAAAATCAGAAGCAGAATTTGAAGAAATTGATTAAGATGATTCAATTAAAGAAGCTGAAAATATGTCTCACTATCTGAAAATAAGAATAATGAATATATTTGGAAATAATAGAATAGTTAGATTTTTTTATCATAATTAGACTTAAAAGAACTACTAGTAATTAGTTTGAACTACTTATCTTTTTGCTATTAAAATTTGACAACACTGGTTTTAAATGGTTTGCCATTGCAGCTTGTGGGGAGCAACAATAAGTGGTTTACGCTGATGCGGGTTGATGAAGAAACGCATCTGTTATCTTTTCTGCAAAAGAATTTTGCTAACATTATGTCTCTGAGAAAATGAAAGTGATTAAATTCAACTGAGAGTCTGCAAAATGATTTCTTTTGGTATTGTTAATGTTTATCCTTCTATTCTCTTCTAAACAATTATGTGTCATTGTGTTCATGTGCTGTTTATTAATCTTAGGTTATGACTTATTTTTATGCATCTGTTTGATTACAAGTAATGTAATTGCTTCCTAGATGGTTGTACTATTTCTCTTTGCATATGCTAATGTCTTATATGTGCTAAGTATTTTTACTCCATTATACTGACTGGCTTGTATCAAATTAAGAAGTATCTTTGAATTAATTCAAAGATGTTTTGAAACGCTTCTGTATTTCTTAAGAAGTAAATATACACGGAAGACTAAATATATAATTGAGATGAACATGATGAACTTTTCCTTTTTAGATCATGGTTGTTTTGCAGAAAAATAAGAGTTCAATATTGTGTGTCTTTCGGAATTTCAATTCTGTTGTTAATGAAAGAAATTTCAATGATGCGTCTCTTTTGGTTACATGAATACTATCTCTTATTAGCTTTGCTTTACATACATGGCTTACTTTTAGTTTCACTTATTCTTTCTTTTTAGTTTATTTGTGTGTATTAAATATATTATAATTATTTTATATTTTATTTTATTTCTTCTGTTTTTATCTTCAATAATAAGACGATATTATTTGGTGATTTTTTTTTTTAAATAACCTAATATTTTCACAATTAAAATATCACGATAACCATTTTTATCTATTTTTAATTAAAATATCTATGTTTCAAAAAAATGCAGTAAAGAGTAGGCGCCACTGATAGATAGAGGTGCGTGCATTAAAAAATGCACATAAGCGTCATAGCCTCTAGATTTTTTTTGATAAGCACTTCCATTAATAAGAGATTAAGGGAATCTCAAATCAATTACAGGACAAAACGGCCAACAGAAAAGACCCAGCCCCAAAAAAACCAACACCAACAAACCAACTGAAATTACATAAAATCAAAAGGACATTTAAACCAATCATACAGACTACAATTCCTCCTAAAACTATTACCAAGGATAATCCAGTTCCAAGAGATAACAACAATATCGTTGAATATGGAATCGATATTACAAATGTCGTCGTTGAAAAGAATATTATTCCTAGCCCTCCATATATTCCAACAAGTGATAAACCAGATCGAGTTAATCTACCCAGATTTACTTCTGATACGAACTCTATTGTACCAAGCCACTGCATGACCACAACAATCTTCATCCGGTATCCGTGCAATATTCACCCAGTCACAAACCATCTGCCAGATCTTCACGGTTTTTGGACATCTAAAAAACAAATGCGAATAGTCCTCGAGATTCATAAAACACAACATACATACCGTATCATGGACATTGTCAATCACTCCACGCTTTACCCAATTCGAACGAGCAGGCAATCGGTCAATGACCATCCTCCAAGCGAAAACTTTAATTTTCATAGGGATTTCAGTCCTCCAAACGAGTTTCAAAACCCCTACAACATCAACATCAACCAAATCCAGCAACTCACTCGTAGTAATACAATCATAGTAAGAATTAATTTTAAAACCATTGATACAGTCCAAATCCCAAGCACAAGAGTCCTCCTCGTCATGCTTCAATTGAGAACAGACCAAACTGTTTTCCAATGACCGCAGATCAGCTTCTTGGTTTAAACCAATATCTGCAAAATGATTAGAAAAGTCCCAAATCCATTTCCCATACTCCCAATTGCTGAAATATTTAATAGCACTAAACTTAGACTTGCATGCTTCGAAGATATGAGGAAATAACTCCTTGACAGTTCTCGTACCATTCCAGTTTGACAGCCAGAAAGAATTACTAGAACCAGAAGCCACATTGCCAGACAATAAAGATTGGAAACAAACATGCGAGTTGGGATTACAACAGGCTAAAATGTCACGCACGCATCCAGCTAGAATCCTGGCCTGAATAACCCACCTCGTTGTGAACCTGAATTTTACACTACGCCAAAAATGATTTTAGGCAGCGCACCTTAGACAACGCTTTTTTCAGCGCTGCTATAAGTTAAATAAAAAATAAAACACGGAAAGTATGTACGAAATTGTGTAAAAGCGCTGCTAAAAGGCCCACCTTAGACAGCGCTATTCAAAAGCGCTGCTAAAAGGCCTACCTTAGACAGCGCTTTTCAAAAGCGCTGCTAAAAGTCCCACCTTAGACAGCGCTTCTCAAAAGCGCTGCTAAAGGCCCATGTACGAAGTGCTGCTAAAGGCCCATATTAGAAAACGCTTTACTTAAAGCGCAACTAAAGGCCCAACTAGAAAGCGAAAGCGCTGCTAAAAGCACCCATTAGACAGCGCTTCACCAAAGCGCTGGCTAAAGTCGTTTAAAATTAAAATTAAAAAATAGATTCTATTCATTCTTTCTATTCTCAGAACTGTTTCTCTTCTCTGGCGATAAACCCTAAACCCAGAAAAAATCTTCTCTTCTTCTCTCACGCACCTTCGTCCTCTTCATTGTAATCATCAATCTTTTATTACATAGTCGTTATTACATCCATTCCTTCATAAGGTTGTTTGCTCTCTCCGGCGAGGCTCCTGGGTTCCACAATCAGAGGAAGAAGATAGAGTTGCAATCTTTTAACTGAAGCTTTTTCACGGTATACTTTTTCTTTGATTGATTCGGTTCTTAATTTCCATGCTTAGTTTAGTGTTCATCAATTTAGGGTTTTCAATTATTTTCTTCTCTTGTTAATCATTGCTATGAAGTTTGATAGTTTTCGTTGGAATTGTTCATTCCTTGTGCCATGAATTGTTTGCTTAATATGATTAACGCAACTTGAACACACTCTGCAAGTATCATCCCTACAAAAGGAACTGTAACGTTCCCCATTTTCTCACTCTGTTGATGTTGTTGTTCTGAACCCTAGGTTTTTTGTTTGTTTGAAGTTTAATTCCGATTTGTTCTGTTCTGTTGATTGTGGAAAGAAAACAAAACGAAATAGTAGAACTCAATAAGAGTGTCGGCTAATTCAGTGTTTCAGTAAAAATGTTTATGAGTTTTCGTTGGAATTGTAACTATTACAATCTCTTATTACAGGTTAGATGGCTAGTAACGAGGATCACCCACATGATGATTCTATTCATGATGGAGATGAGACCGGTAATGCAGTGGAAAGGAAAATTAGACGAAGAATAATAATTATGAAGAGACTCATTCGTGATAGAGATCGAGGCATAAAACATGATGTGCATTGGAGTCAAGATAACCAACTAATTGAGCCTAACGGTTCAACGTTGACAAGTTATCTTGGTTCAGTTGCAAGGAGAGAAGTTCCAATTACTTGTGATGATTGGAGAAACAAAGCGTTGAAAGATGCTAAAGATAAAATATGGATTGAGATACAGGTACCATATGTGATGTTATTTGTTTTTAATGACGATTATGTATTTAAATTACTTATACTAACGCACTCTGTGTATGATTTTCGTAGAGGTCTTTCAACATTGATGATACCAGAAAAGATTATATACTCGGATTGGCCGGAAAAATACATAGAGGGTTTAGATCTTTTTTATCAAACAGGTTTCTTAAGGATGCGGATAAAAAATTTATTGATGCAGAGCTTCCACAGAAATATGCAGATTTAATTACACCTCAAGAATGGGAAACTTTTAAATCCAAACGAAAAACCCCAGAATTTGAGAGTGTAAGTGACATAAATCGGCAACGAGCATTAAGTCCCACGTATCCATACAAAAAAGGGCGTATGGGATATACACGCTTACAACAATCTATAGTAAGTATCTATAAATTGCAATG
The DNA here is from genome assembly GCA_022829125.1 of Lathyrus tuberosus. Lineage (NCBI taxonomy): Eukaryota > Viridiplantae > Streptophyta > Magnoliopsida > Fabales > Fabaceae > Lathyrus > Lathyrus tuberosus. The sequence continues at coordinate 6,086,573 of JALAZF010000082.1, read as the reverse complement.
ATATACTTGTTCATCATGATTTATTTTTGATCATGTTATTTAGCTTAATGTGTAGTTAACAAAGGAGAAAAGTTCTGAAACATCTCTTCCGGAACATGTTTTGTGGAAGGAAGCCCGTGTGGGTAAGGATGGAGTTGTTAAAGAAGATGTTCAACAAATTTTTGAGAAATGTGTAAGTATAACATTATTGCTTGAATTAAATCAAAAGTTTATTAACATATAATTAAGTCAAATTTTCGATATTCATATGAATTTCAGGAGACTCTATCTCAGTCTATATCTCCAGATGAAGACAATGATTGCAGGAGCCTACTTAGTCGAACATTAGATGTTCGTGAGTATTCTGGTCGTATGAGGGGTAAGGGATATGGGATCACTCCAACATCCTTGAAAAAACCAAAGACAAAAACGGCTAGCAATAAAGAACTGCAGGAAAAGTTGGAAGCATTACAATCTGAAGTTCATGAATTGAAAAAGGAAAAAGAAAGAGATCAAAAAGAAAGAGATCAAGCTTCAGCTTTTAAAGATACTAGTGAGAAAGATAGTATCAATTGTAATTTTCAACCGAATATTCCCGAGGTAATTATATATATTATTATGAAATTAAATTAGCTTAATTTATTTAATTGATATATATACACATTAACAATGTCATCTTTATTATTGGTTTTAGGGCATTTCCCGTTGTCAACTCTATTTATCGTCACTGACTTATCGGATGGTTGGCAAGGGAAAAGTGCATAATACTTTGGGAGAAATGCTTCACCATAAACCGCTCCCCACTGGATTTTTGAAAGTATCGATTGATATTGTTTTAGAGGGGGATGCCTTATTACCACTACCTGACGATGTTTCGGATGCAACATTGTTGGGAGATGCAATAGGATCGTTTGTTGCATGGCCGTCAAGCCTCATTTGCCTAGATGATAAGGTAAGCTTAAAACCATTATGAACCTTTGGGTATTCAAAATTTTTACGGGAATTTTACGTACATTTTTTTTACATGGTAATGTTAGACTCCAACAAAGTCCAAATCAAATGATAAGGGGATTATGCGGCAAACCGAGTCAGTTGCATCGAGAAAAGAGGTACAACACAATTATATGATATTTATGCATGGAAAATGTTAATTCGTGATCTTATACTTCACCTAACTAATTATATGATATTTAGATTCAGGCTAAAGAGATTGAACAAGTCAGTAGGGGTAAGATGCCTGAAATTAGCAACAATCCCACACAAACAAAGGGTGTTGCTAAGAAGACCGCGGCTAGAAAAAAGCCTACTTCTCAGTATAGGTCGTGCCTTCAGACATGTTTACTTATAACAGATATTCTGGATGGTGGTACTCGGCTTATACCTATGGAGGAAGGTATTTTTGGTTTTGAATATTCGGAAACAATTGGTAGAGAGGATATGGAGCAAGTTTTTAAACATTTGGAAATAGGCCTCGGTGTTATCGATACATACATTAGGTATACTCCGATCAACTTTGTTTAATTAATTGAACAATTTATTTACTCATTTCAAATGAATAGTCTAATATGTTAATGATGTTTTTATTTAAGGTTTCTGTATGAAAAATTGATGCGCCCGCGTGGATTGGAACAAAGATTCGCTTTCTTATCTCCCATGACTATCAACTCATGGTTAATCGTACAGAAACCAGATGAAGTCATACAGTATGTACTCGGTTTATTAATGGCCAGCAAAGATACAAAAAAGTTGTTCTTTTTACCATATAATACTGGCAACGGGTTATATTTTCATTCTAACTTCATCTATTATAATTTTTTTGTTTTTTGAAGTTGTGTAGAAAGTTTCCATCTAACCTTTGTTTAATCTTACAGTGGACATTGGTTATTGGTGGCAATTAATCCGATAAGAGAAATTGTATATTATCTGGATTCTTTACACAATGATCAAGCAACATACCCTGATATGAAGAAGTTGATTGATACGTAAGTGAGATTGTTCTAAATATTCGTGTGTATATTTATTTATTTATGTGACATGTTCTAAATATTCGTTTATATTTTATTTGCGTTATACAAGTTTTTCGATCACAAAGAGATATTCAAGTTCCAAAGAGCAAAGTTGTAACACCCCCTTTCTATACCCCCAAATAATCACATAATCTTTTAGGCACATATTAAAAATTTCGTCAGAGTATAATTATAACATGGCATAAAAGAGGCATGTCACATCATACACAATTTTACAACATACAACACCTGCTCAACATTGATATGCAACAGTGGGGTAACTTGCAACAGGGGAACTTAGTCCTTACACCCACATCTCAATATTTAGAATAAAAGCGGAAAATCTAAACATTGAATAACAACAAACATATATACATATATACATGAATCATCAAATATTCTCCACCAACATCATACATGTTTACATAAACATTCATCAGCAAGATACATATACATATGTATCACAAAAGAATCACAACCATCCTAGCTACCTGGTGCTACATATCAGAGCCGATCGACCAAAAGAATGAACACACGCCTCACAAAAAGACCACCAGCATACCTACTCTGCAATGCCTCATAGAGCATTATAAAACAGCAGAAGGGTGAGAAATATTATCATAATAACAATGTATATAATTATATATATAAACATAAAAATACACATATTCCACATTCTCACCACAATCCACCACAATTTCCTCCATATACATCACAATGTATATCTATATATCACCCAAGCATATTCATCATGCATACTTTCACAATTCCCAATCATTCCACATAAACATACACAATTATGTTTACTCAACAACACATCATTATAAAGATGATAAATGCAAATCATAGAGACCAACTCACGACTCTATGCAAATGCAATACGGTACTGACTCTATCATCATTAGTTCTCTCAGGAACTCTACTGGAACCATCGCTCGTTACCAATGTAACTCCCCGTCGGGCCTACGATGTTCACCCATTGCTCACACCCCACATGGGCACACAATGTTTATGGATCGCTCACACCCCACCTGGGCACACGACCCGATCGCTCACACCCCACATGCGGGCACACGATCTGATTGCTCACACCTCACCTAGGCACACAATCCGATTGTTCACACCTCACATAGGCACACAATCGTTCGTAATCATCGCTCACACCTCACATAGGCACACGACGATACAACGGATTCTCATTAGAATCGCTCAACACAAGAATGTACTTCATTATGCTTCACATGCAAAATGACTCAAGACATTTTTGAAATGCATACATATTCACAATATATATTCATGCATTCATCTCATACAATCACATACAATCTATATACATTCACATCAATGCACTATTGTATGATTCGCATTCAAACACACAATCGAAACGGTAAAAGTCGCTAAATAGCACTATTCCCGACTTTCCGACATAATAAAATCGGCCAACAGTTTCCACACCATCATAATCATAAAGTACAGCTCAATAGCTTTCCAACGATATAAAGAACGCCTAAATCGGAGTTACGATTCGAGAATTATGAATCGTTAAAAGAAAAGAAAATTATATGAAAAAAACAAAAACGCCCCGCGACAGGGGAGTTTCGCCCGGCGAAGCTTCGGTTTCGCCTTCGCTTCGCCCGACGAAGGAGGGGCAAAGGAAATTCCCCCAAACGTGAATCAAACTAGTAGCTTGGCACCCTCGCGCCTCTCATTTTCGCCCGGCGAAGGAATAACCGCCCGGCGCTCTGCACCAGAAGCAGAATTTCTGCTTCGTTTTCACTGTTCCAAAACCCCCAAAAATTCCATTTTCTCCCCCAATTCACTTCCAACAGCAAAACAATTCATAGCAATGATTCATAAACATGTGGAGATTATACAACACAAATTATATAGATTTCTATCCGCGAAAACGTCGATTTCTACCATTTTCTACACCAATGGGTTTATACCCCAAAACTCATGAAAATCAACAAAAATCCACAATACAATCATATATAATCATACACATTGCTAAGATAACAAGATTTCACACCCTTACCCGGATTCTAAACTTGCTATTGATTGTTCTTGATGATTCTCTTGTTTTTCCAAACTTTCTCCTATTTTCTCTTCCTCCTCTTTCTTTCTATTCTTTTTCTTTCTATTTTTCTCTATCCCTCTTTTCTCTCTCTTTTCTTTCTTTTCTATTTCTTTTCTCTCATTTTCCACTAAATTCAATTAATTCATTTTCTCAAAAAAAAATTCTAATTCCACTAAATTTCTAACTTATCATTAATTGAGAAAAGTCTAAAATACCCTCCATCCCAGTTTTCCCCGAAAACTCTCAAAACGGTCAATTATCAGAACACATCAACATAGCATATTAACATACCAATTCTACAAATAAAATAATTTATCACTCAATTTAAATAAAGGACTCAACAAAATGGGAATAATTGGGATCGGGGCGTTACAACTCTCCCCCACTTTAGAAATTTTCGTCCTCGAAAATATTACCTGATTCAAACAACTCCGGATACGACTCTCGCATCCTACTCTCTAGTTCCCAAGTCATATTGCCTTCCGCAGCGCCTCCCCACGCTACCTTCACAAGTGCAATATCCTTGCCTCTTAGCTTCTTAACTTCACGATCCAGAATCCTAATCGGTAAAGCTTCCACCGTAAGGTTATCTCTCACTTCAACCTCGTCCATAGGAATAACATGTGACGGATCCGGAACATACTTCCGAAGTTGCGAAACATGGAATACATCATGCAAATTGGAAAGATTCGGAGGCAACGCCACACGGTAAGCCACAACACCAACTCGTGCAGAAATCTGATACAGACCAATAAAACGAGAAGTCAACTTCTTCGACTTCAAAGCACGACCCACACCCGTAATTGGCGTAACTCTAAAAAATATATGGTCGCCTTCTTGAAACTCAAGATCTTTCCTTCTCTTGTCATGATAGCTCTTCTGTCTACTTTGAGAAGCTTTCATCTTCTCACAGATAAACTTCACTTTCTCCGTCGTTTGTTGTACCATCTCCGGTCCAACTACTGTCCTCTCTCCTGTTTCATGCCAACACAAAGGTGTTCGACATCTTCGACCATATAAAGCCTCAAATGGTGCCATACCTATACTTGAATGAAAACTGTTATTGTAGGTGAATTCAATCAACGCCAAATAATTATTCCAAGCACCACCCTGCTCGAGCACACAAGCACGCAACAAATCCTCCAACGATTGAATTGTCCTCTCGGTTTGACCATCCGTTTGCGGATGATAAGCCGAACATAATCTTAGCTTAGAACCCAAAGCCTTTTGTAAACTCTCCCAAAACCTCGATGTGAATCTAGGATCTCTATCCGATACAATACTCTTAGGAACCCCATGCAACTTCACAACCACAAGAACATAAATCTCGGCTAACCTCTCCAAAGGATAACTAATGTCAATTGGAATGAAGTGAGCAGATTTAGTAAGCCTATCAACAATTACCCAAATAGCATTATGGCCTCTTTGCGTATTCGGCAATCCCGTAACAAAATCCATCGATATACTATCCCATTTCCATTCCGGAATATCCAACGGTTGCAAAAATCCACTAGGTTTTTGATGTTCCACCTTAGACTTTTGACAAGTTAAGCATGCATACACAAATTGAGCAACATCTCTCTTTAATCCTGACCACCAAAAGATTTTCTTCAAATCTTGATACATTTTATTCGCTCCCGGATGAATACTTAAGTTACTTCGGTGCCCTTCTTCCAATATCATCTTTTTCAACTCTACATCATCGGGAATACAAATACGACCACGGAATCTCAAAACTCCAAAATTATCAACCTTGAAATCCCCATTCTCATTCAACATCAAATCAACGAATTTCAAGTCCAACTTTTACTTTTCACCTACCGTTGCAAGAAAATCATTCGTAACATGTAGCATACCAAGTTTTACACTTCTCGGCGTCATTTCACAAACTAAACTCAAGTCTCTAAAATTCTCCAAAAGCTCCCATTCTCTCATCATCAATGAAGACATATGTAACGACTTCCGACTCAAAGCATCGGCCACCACGTTTGCCTTACCGAGATGGTAATTCAAACCAAAATCATAATCCTTCAAAAGCTCTAACCACCTTCTTTGTCTCATGTTCAACTCTTTTTGATCAAAAAAATATTTCAAGCTCTTGTGATCACTAAAAACTTCAAATCTTGCACCATAAAGATAATGCCTCCAAATTTTTAAAACAAACACCACGGCCGCCAACTCCAAGTCATGCGTAGGATAATTCTTTTCATGTACTCTCAATTGTCTTGAAGCATAAGCCACAACTTTTCCATCTTGCATCAAAACACCACCTAAGCCAACCAATGAAGCATCACAATACACAACAAATGGTTCCGTAGGATTTGGCAAAATCAAGATCGGAGCCGTTGTCAACCTTCTTTTTAACTCATTGAAACTCTCTTCACAATGAATATCCCAAATGAAAGCCTTTTCCTTACAAGTCAATTGCGTTAACAGAAGTGCCAACTTTGAAAATCCCTCAATAAACCTCCGATAATAACCCGCCAAGCCTAAAAAGCTTCGAATCTCCGTAACCGATCTAGGAGCCTCCCATTGCATCACCGCATCAATCTTGGATGGATCAACACTAATACCACTACCGGAAATAACATGTCCAAGGAAACTTACTTCCGACAACCAAAATTCACATTTCGACAACTTCGCATACAATTGTTTCTCTTTCAAAATTTGCAACACAATTCTCAAATGCTCTTCATGCTCCTCCTGAGACTTAGAGTAAATTAAAATATCATCGATGAACACAACCACAAAACGATCCAACTGTTCATGAAAAATACGATTCATGTATTCCATAAACACACCCGGCGCGTTAGAAACCCCGAATGGCATCACGGAATATTCGTAATGGCCATACCGTGTCCTAAAAGCCGTCTTTTGGATATCCTCTTCTTTCACACGAATCTGGTGATATCCCGATCTCAAATCAATCTTGCTAAAAACACGAGCACCAACCAATTAGTCCATCAAATCATCGATCATTGGAAGCAGATACTTGTTCTTAATTGTCACCTTGTTCAATTGTCGATAATCAATGCACAACCGCATACTTCCATCCTTTTTCTTTACCAACAATACCGGAGCACCCCACGGAGAAACACTTGGTCTTACAAATCTCTTGTCCAACAAGTCATTCAATTGCTTCTTCAATTCCACCAACTCCGATGCCGACATACGATACGGTGCCATCGAAATCGGTCTCGTACCCGGAACAAGATCAATAGAAAACTCAACTTCTCTCTCCGGCGGTACATCCTTAATATCCTCAGGAAACACCTCAGGAAAATCACAAACAACAGGAAACACATCAAGGGACACTTGACTATCCACAGACAATGTTGCAAACAAACCGAACAATTGAGCTTCATCCGCTAAAAGTTTCTTCAATTATTTAGTGGATAGGAAACTCTCATCTTCATCATCTTCCAAAGAAGGAAACCTTACTAACTTGTGATAGCAATCTATATGAACTCGATTAAATCGCAACCAGTTCATACCCAAGATTACGTCTAAACCTTCCAACGACAAACACACTAAATCCATCTCGAAGTCTTTACCATAAATGGTCAAAGGACAACGTAAACAAACCAACGAAGTAGTTACTGACCCCATTGCTGGAGTATCAATAACCATCTTACCATCCATCAGAGACAACACAAGATTTAAGCGCTTCGCGCACTCAGACGAAACAAACGAATGAGTCGCTCCCGTATCAATAATAGCAACTAAAGGTGTACTATTAATAAAGCATGTACCTTTAATCAAACGGTCTGCACTAGTAGTTTGAGTCCCTGCCAACGAAAACACATTTCCGCCCGCTTGAGCTTGTTTCGGTTTAGTACACTTAGTACTAATGTGACCAACTTCTCCACAATTATAGTACTTCACCATATTCCTTCTACAATCTGTAGCAGCATGCCCAGTAACTCCACAATTAGAACATTTCACCACTGGCTTCCCACACTCAAATGATTTATGACCTATTTTTCCACACTTATAACACTTAATGGGACCCGAACCTCCTCCTCCAGATCTCTTCTCAAAGTTTCCCCTATGCTTGCCCTTATCAACAGGTGTCACATAAGGTCCACTTCTAGCTTGTTGCTTTCCCTTCCTCTCATTCAAACTTTTGTAATGTGTAGAACGAGCCTTGCTATCTTCCTCGAAGATTCTACAACATTCCGTCAAATCTGAAAACCTTCTTATCCTTTGATATCCCACAGCCTGTTTAATCTCAGGACGCAAACCATTCTCATATTTAATACACTTTGAGAACTCAGCAGTGATTGCAGCATAGTGAGGATGGAATTGAACCAACTCCACGAACTTAGCAGTATAGTCCACCACGGACATGCTACCTTGTTTCAATTCAAGGAACTCCATCTCCTTCTTCCCTTTCACACTTTCAGGGTAATACTTCCTTAAGAACTCAGTACGAAATAAATCCCAAGTTACCTCTTCATCATCCACCTCAAGAATTTGACGCATACCGACCCACCAATCGTCGGCTTCTTCCTTCAGCATGTGAGACCCAAGCCTCACTTTATTCTCTTCCGCACAGTCCATGACTCTGAAGATCCTTTCAATCTCTTTCAACCAAAGTTGAGCACCATCGGGATCAAATCTTCCTTTGAAAACCGGTGGTTGGTTCTTCCTGAACTCGTCATTAGCATTCACATTCGGCGCACCTTGCACCGCCCTAGCCATTTCTTCCAAAGTAGCAGCCATCGCATTGTCGTTTCTACCAGCCATATTCTAATCATTCCCAAAAATAACAACAAAGTTAAACAACAATTCAAACAATACGACAACAAGACAGACACAACTGACTCAACTCTGGCTCTGATACCACTTAATGTAACACCCCCTTTCTATACCCCCAAATAATCACATAATCATTTAGGCACATATTAAAAATTTCGTCAGAGTATAATTATAACATGGCATAAAAGAGGCATGTCACATCATACACAATTTTACAACATACAACACCTGCTCAACATTGATATGCAACAGTGGGGTAACTTGCAACAGAGGAACTTAGTCCTTACACCCACGTCTCAATATTTAGAATAAAAGCGGAAAATCTAAACATTGAATAACAACAAACATATATACATATATACATGAACCATTAAATATTCTCCACCAACATCATACATGTTTACATAAACATTCATCAGCAAGATACATATACATATGTATCACAAAAGAATCACAACCATCCTAGCTACCCGGTGCTACATATCAGAGCCGACCGACCAAAAGAATGAAGACACGCCTCACAAAAAGACCACTAGCATACCTACTCTGCAATGCCTCATAGAGCATTATAAAACAGCAGAAGGGTGAGAAATATTATCATAATAACAATGTATATAATTATATATATAAACATAAAAATACACATATTCCACATTCTCACCACAATCCACCACAATTTCCTCCATATACATCACAATGTATATCTATATATCACCCAAGCATATTCATCATGCATACTTTCACAATTCCCAATCATTCCACATAAACATACACAATTATGTTTACTCAACAACACATCATTATAAAGATGATAAATGCAAATCATAGAGACCAACTCACGACTCTATGCAAATGCAATACGGTACTGACTCTATCATCATTAGTTCTCTCAGGAACTCTACTGGAACCATCGCTCGTTACCAATGTAACTCCCCGTCGGGCCTACGATGTTCACCCATTGCTCACACCCCACATGGGCACACAATGTTTATGGATCGCTCACACCCCACCTGGGCACACGACCCGATCGCTCACACCCCACATGCGGGCACACGATCTGATTGCTCACACCTCACCTAGGCACACAATCCGATTGTTCACACCTCACATAGGCACACAATCGTTCGTAATCATCGCTCACACCTCACATAGGCACACGACGATACAACGGATTCTCATTAGAATCGCTCAACACAAGAATGTACTTCATTATGCTTCACATGCAAAATGACTCAAGACATTTTTGAAATGCATACATATTCACAATATATATTCATGCATTCATCTCATACAATCACATACAATCTATATACATTCACATCAATGCACTATTGTATGATTCGCATTCAAACACACAATCGAAACGGTAAAAGTCGCTAAATAGCACTATTCCCGACTTTCCGACATAATAAAATCGGCCAACAGTTTCCACACCATCATAATCATAAAGTACAGCTCAATAGCTTTCCAACGATATAAAGAACGCCTAAATCGGAGTTACGATTCGAGAATTATGAATCGTTAAAAGAAAAGAAAATTATATGAAAAAAACAAAAACGCCCCGCGACAGGGGAGTTTCGCCCGGCGAAGCTTCGGTTTCGCCTTCGCTTCGCCCGACGAAGGAGGGGCAAAGGAAATTCCCCCAAACGTGAATCAAACTAGTAGCTTGGCACCCTCGCGCCTCTCATTTTCGCCCGGCGAAGGAATAACCGCCCGGCGCTCTGCACCAGAAGCAGAATTTCTGCTTCGTTTTCACTGTTCCAAAACCCCCAAAAATTCCATTTTCTCCCCCAATTCACTTCCAACAGCAAAACAATTCATAGCAATGATTCATAAACATGTGGAGATTATACAACACAAATTATATAGATTTCTATCCGCGAAAACGTCGATTTCTACCATTTTCTACACCAATGGGTTTATACCCCAAAACTCATGAAAATCAACAAAAATCCACAATACAATCATATATAATCATACACATTGCTAAGATAACAAGATTTCACACCCTTACCCGGATTCTAAACTTGCTATTGATTGTTCTTGATGATTCTCTTGTTTTTCCAAACTTTCTCCTATTTTCTCTTCCTCCTCTTTCTTTCTATTCTTTTTCTTTCTATTTTTCTCTATCCCTCTTTTCTCTCTCTTTTCTTTCTTTTCTATTTCTTTTCTCTCATTTTCCACTAAATTCAATTAATTCATTTTCTCAAAAAAAAATTCTAATTCCACTAAATTTCTAACTTATCATTAATTGAGAAAAGTCTAAAATACCCTCCATCCCAGTTTTCCCCGAAAACTCTCAAAACGGTCAATTATCAGAACACATCAACATAGCATATTAACATACCAATTCTACAAATAAAATAATTTATCACTCAATTTAAATAAAGGACTCAACAAAATGGGAATAATTGGGATCGGGGCGTTACAACTCTCCCCCACTTTAGAAATTTTCGTCCTCGAAAATATTACCTGATTCAAACAACTCCGGATACGACTCTCGCATCCTACTCTCTAGTTCCCAAGTCATATTGCCTTCCGCAGCGCCTCCCCACGCTACCTTCACAAGTGCAATATCCTTGCCTCTTAGCTTCTTAACTTCACGATCCAGAATCCTAATCGGTAAAGCTTCCACCGTAAGGTTATCTCTCACTTCAACCTCGTCCATAGGAATAACATGTGACGGATCCGGAACATACTTCCGAAGTTGCGAAACATGGAATACATCATGCAAATTGGAAAGATTCGGAGGCAACGCCACACGGTAAGCCACAACACCAACTCGTGCAGAAATCTGATACAGACCAATAAAACGAGAAGTCAACTTCTTCGACTTCAAAGCACGACCCACACCCGTAATTGGCGTAACTCTAAAAAATATATGGTCGCCTTCTTGAAACTCAAGATCTTTCCTTCTCTTGTCATGATAGCTCTTCTGTCTACTTTGAGAAGCTTTCATCTTCTCACAGATAAACTTCACTTTCTCCGTCGTTTGTTGTACCATCTCCGGTCCAACTACTGTCCTCTCTCCTGTTTCATGCCAACACAAAGGTGTTCGACATCTTCGACCATATAAAGCCTCAAATGGTGCCATACCTATACTTGAATGAAAACTGTTATTGTAGGTGAATTCAATCAACGCCAAATAATTATTCCAAGCACCACCCTGCTCGAGCACACAAGCACGCAACAAATCCTCCAACGATTGAATTGTCCTCTCGGTTTGACCATCCGTTTGCGGATGATAAGCCGAACATAATCTTAGCTTAGAACCCAAAGCCTTTTGTAAACTCTCCCAAAACCTCGATGTGAATCTAGGATCTCTATCCGATACAATACTCTTAGGAACCCCATGCAACTTCACAACCACAAGAACATAAATCTCGGCTAACCTCTCCAAAGGATAACTAATGTCAATTGGAATGAAGTGAGCAGATTTAGTAAGCCTATCAACAATTACCCAAATAGCATTATGGCCTCTTTGCGTATTCGGCAATCCCGTAACAAAATCCATCGATATACTATCCCATTTCCATTCCGGAATATCCAACGGTTGCAAAAATCCACTAGGTTTTTGATGTTCCACCTTAGACTTTTGACAAGTTAAGCATGCATACACAAATTGAGCAACATCTCTCTTTAATCCTGACCACCAAAAGATTTTCTTCAAATCTTGATACATTTTATTCGCTCCCGGATGAATACTTAAGTTACTTCGGTGCCCTTCTTCCAATATCATCTTTTTCAACTCTACATCATCGGGAATACAAATACGACCACGGAATCTCAAAACTCCAAAATTATCAACCTTGAAATCCCCATTCTCATTCAACATCAAATCAACGAATTTCAAGTCCAACTTTTACTTTTCACCTACCGTTGCAAGAAAATCATTCGTAACATGTAGCATACCAAGTTTTACACTTCTCGGCGTCATTTCACAAACTAAACTCAAGTCTCTAAAATTCTCCAAAAGCTCCCATTCTCTCATCATCAATGAAGACATATGTAACGACTTCCGACTCAAAGCATCGGCCACCACGTTTGCCTTACCGAGATGGTAATTCAAACCAAAATCATAATCCTTCAAAAGCTCTAACCACCTTCTTTGTCTCATGTTCAACTCTTTTTGATCAAAAAAATATTTCAAGCTCTTGTGATCACTAAAAACTTCAAATCTTGCACCATAAAGATAATGCCTCCAAATTTTTAAAACAAACACCACGGCCGCCAACTCCAAGTCATGCGTAGGATAATTCTTTTCATGTACTCTCAATTGTCTTGAAGCATAAGCCACAACTTTTCCATCTTGCATCAAAACACCACCTAAGCCAACCAATGAAGCATCACAATACACAACAAATGGTTCCGTAGGATTTGGCAAAATCAAGATCGGAGCCGTTGTCAACCTTCTTTTTAACTCATTGAAACTCTCTTCACAATGAATATCCCAAATGAAAGCCTTTTCCTTACAAGTCAATTGCGTTAACAGAAGTGCCAACTTTGAAAATCCCTCAATAAACCTCCGATAATAACCCGCCAAGCCTAAAAAGCTTCGAATCTCCGTAACCGATCTAGGAGCCTCCCATTGCATCACCGCATCAATCTTGGATGGATCAACACTAATACCACTACCGGAAATAACATGTCCAAGGAAACTTACTTCCGACAACCAAAATTCACATTTCGACAACTTCGCATACAATTGTTTCTCTTTCAAAATTTGCAACACAATTCTCAAATGCTCTTCATGCTCCTCCTGAGACTTAGAGTAAATTAAAATATCATCGATGAACACAACCACAAAACGATCCAACTGTTCATGAAAAATACGATTCATGTATTCCATAAACACACCCGGCGCGTTAGAAACCCCGAATGGCATCACGGAATATTCGTAATGGCCATACCGTGTCCTAAAAGCCGTCTTTTGGATATCCTCTTCTTTCACACGAATCTGGTGATATCCCGATCTCAAATCAATCTTGCTAAAAACACGAGCACCAACCAATTAGTCCATCAAATCATCGATCATTGGAAGCAGATACTTGTTCTTAATTGTCACCTTGTTCAATTGTCGATAATCAATGCACAACCGCATACTTCCATCCTTTTTCTTTACCAACAATACCGGAGCACCCCACGGAGAAACACTTGGTCTTACAAATCTCTTGTCCAACAAGTCATTCAATTGCTTCTTCAATTCCACCAACTCCGATGCCGACATACGATACGGTGCCATCGAAATCGGTCTCGTACCCGGAACAAGATCAATAGAAAACTCAACTTCTCTCTCCCGCGGTACATCCTTAATATCCTCAGGAAACACCTCAGGAAAATCACAAACAACAGGAAACACATCAAGGGACACTTGACTATCCACAGACAATGTTGCAAACAAACCGAACAATTGAGCTTCATCCGCTAAAAGTTTCTTCAATTATTTAGTGGATAGGAAACTCTCATCTTCATCATCTTCCAAAGAAGGAAACCTTACTAACTTGTGATAGCAATCTATATGAACTCGATTAAATCGCAACCAGTTCATACCCAAGATTACGTCTAAACCTTCCAACGACAAACACACTAAATCCATCTCGAAGTCTTTACCATAAATGGTCAAAGGACAACGTAAACAAACCAACGAAGTAGTTACTGACCCCATTGCTGGAGTATCAATAACCATCTTACCATCCATCAGAGACAACACAAGATTTAAGCGCTTCGCGCACTCAGACGAAACAAACGAATGAGTCGCTCCCGTATCAATAATAGCAACTAAAGGTGTACTATTAATAAAGCATGTACCTTTAATCAAACGGTCTGCACTAGTAGTTTGAGTCCCTGCCAACGAAAACACATTTCCGCCCGCTTGAGCTTGTTTCGGTTTAGTACACTTAGTACTAATGTGACCAACTTCTCCACAATTATAGTACTTCACCATATTCCTTCTACAATCTGTAGCAGCATGCCCAGTAACTCCACAATTAGAACATTTCACCACTGGCTTCCCACACTCAAATGATTTATGACCTATTTTTCCACACTTATAACACTTAATGGGACCCGAACCTCCTCCTCCAGATCTCTTCTCAAAGTTTCCCCTATGCTTGCCCTTATCAACAGGTGTCACATAAGGTCCACTTCTAGCTTGTTGCTTTCCCTTCCTCTCATTCAAACTTTTGTAATGTGTAGAACGAGCCTTGCTATCTTCCTCGAAGATTCTACAACATTCCGTCAAATCTGAAAACCTTCTTATCCTTTGATATCCCACAGCCTGTTTAATCTCAGGACGCAAACCATTCTCATATTTAATACACTTTGAGAACTCAGCAGTGATTGCAGCATAGTGAGGATGGAATTGAACCAACTCCACGAACTTAGCAGTATAGTCCACCACGGACATGCTACCTTGTTTCAATTCAAGGAACTCCATCTCCTTCTTCCCTTTCACACTTTCAGGGTAATACTTCCTTAAGAACTCAGTACGAAATAAATCCCAAGTTACCTCTTCATCATCCACCTCAAGAATTTGACGCATACCGACCCACCAATCGTCGGCTTCTTCCTTCAGCATGTGAGACCCAAGCCTCACTTTATTCTCTTCCGCACAGTCCATGACTCTGAAGATCCTTTCAATCTCTTTCAACCAAAGTTGAGCACCATCGGGATCAAATCTTCCTTTGAAAACCGGTGGTTGGTTCTTCCTGAACTCGTCATTAGCATTCACATTCGGCGCACCTTGCACCGCCCTAGCCATTTCTTCCAAAGTAGCAGCCATCGCATTGTCGTTTCTACCAGCCATATTCTAATCATTCCCAAAAATAACAACAAAGTTAAACAACAATTCAAACAATACGACAACAAGACAGACACAACTGACTCAACTCTGGCTCTGATACCACTTAATGTAACACCCCCTTTCTATACCCCCAAATAATCACATAATCATTTAGGCACATATTAAAAATTTCGTCAGAGTATAATTATAACATGGCATAAAAGAGGCATGTCACATCATACACAATTTTACAACATACAACACCTGCTCAACATTGATATGCAACAGTGGGGTAACTTGCAACAGAGGAACTTAGTCCTTACACCCACGTCTCAATATTTAGAATAAAAGCGGAAAATCTAAACATTGAATAACAACAAACATATATACATATATACATGAACCATTAAATATTCTCCACCAACATCATACATGTTTACATAAACATTCATCAGCAAGATACATATACATATGTATCACAAAAGAATCACAACCATCCTAGCTACCCGGTGCTACATATCAGAGCCGACCGACCAAAAGAATGAAGACACGCCTCACAAAAAGACCACTAGCATACCTACTCTGCAATGCCTCATAGAGCATTATAAAACAGCAGAAGGGTGAGAAATATTATCATAATAACAATGTATATAATTATATATATAAACATAAAAATACACATATTCCACATTCTCACCACAATCCACCACAATTTCCTCCATATACATCACAATGTATATCTATATATCACCCAAGCATATTCATCATGCATACTTTCACAATTCCCAATCATTCCACATAAACATACACAATTATGTTTACTCAACAACACATCATTATAAAGATGATAAATGCAAATCATAGAGACCAACTCACGACTCTATGCAAATGCAATACGGTACTGACTCTATCATCATTAGTTCTCTCAGGAACTCTACTGGAACCATCGCTCGTTACCAATGTAACTCCCCGTCGGGCCTACGATGTTCACCCATTGCTCACACCCCACATGGGCACACAATGTTTATGGATCGCTCACACCCCACCTGGGAACACGACCCGATCGCTCACACCCCACACGCGGGCACACGATCTGATTGCTCACACCTCACCTAGGCACACAATCCGATTGCTCACACCTCACATAGGCACACAATCGTTCGTAATCATCGCTCACACCTCACATAGGCACACGACGATACAACGGATTCTCATTAGAATCGCTCAACACAAGAATGTACTTCATTATGCTTCACATGCAAAATGACTCAAGACATTTTTGAAATGCATACATATTCACAATATATATTCATGCATTCATCTCATACAATCACATACAATCTATATACATTCACATCAATGCACTATTGTATGATTCGCATTCAAACACACAATCAAAACGGTAAAAGTCGCTAAATAGCACTATTCCCGACTTTCCGACATAATAAAATCGGCCAACAGTTTCCACACCATCATAATCATAAAGTACAGCTCAATAGCTTTCCAACGATATAAAGAACGCCTAAATCAGAGTTACGGTTCGAGAATTATGAATCGTTAAAAGAAAAGAAAATTATATGAAAAAAACAAAAGCGCCCGGCGACAGGGGAGTTTCGCCCGGCGACGCTTCGTTTTCGCCTTCGCTTCGCCCGGCGAAGGAGGGGCGAAGGAAATTCCCCCAAACGTGAATCAAACCAGTAGCTTGGCACCCTCGCGCCTCTCATTTTCGCCCGGCGAAGGAACAACCGCCCGGCGCTCTGGGCCTTTCCCCCGGCGCTCTGCACCAGAAGCAGAATTTCTTCTTCGTTTTCACTGTTCCAAAACCCCCAAAAATTCCATTTTCTCCCCCAATTCACTTCCAACAGCAAAACAATTCATAGCAATGATTCATAAACATGTGGAGATTATACAACACAAATTATATCGATTTCTATCCGCGAAAACGTCGATTTCTACCATTTTCTACACCAATGGGTTTATACCCCAAAACTCATGAAAATCAACAAAAATCCACAATACAATCATACATAATCATACACATTGCTAAGATAACAAGATTTCACACCCTTACCCGGATTCCAAACTTGCTATTGATTGTTCTTGATGATTCTCTTGTTTTTCCAAACTTTCTCCTCTTTTCTCTTCCTCCTCTTTCTTTCTATTCTTTTTCTTTCTATTTTTCTCTATCCCCCTTTTCTATCTCTTTTCTTTCTTTTCTCTCATTTTCCACTAAATTCAATTAATTCATTTTCTCAAAAAAAAATTCTAATTCCACTAAATTTCTAACTTATCATTAATTGAGAAAAGTCTAAAATACCCTCCATCCCAGTTTTTCCCGAAAACTCTCAAAACGGTCAATTATCAGAACACATCAACATAGCATATTAACATACCAATTCTACAAATAAAATAATTTATCACTCAATTTAAATAAAGGACTCAACAAAATGGGAATAATTGGGATCGGGGCGTTACAAAAGCCAACAACATTACATGGATTAGAGTGGAGGTATATTTTCACAATTTAGATTATATTAGTGTTGATACTTGATAAAACTAGTTAAGGGGTATATCCTGATATATATCCGTATTTTCTTTCCTTGTGTAGTTTCCTCGTCAGCGTAATGGAATAGATTGCGGATATTTCATGTTGAGGTTTATGAAAGAAACTCTTCTTTTGGATCGAATAGATATTCCATCCAAGGTATGGATTTCTAACTTAGGAATTATTTTAATATTTACCACATATGTCTCATATAATTAAATAGTTTTAACTAAATCATACTATGTTATATTACTATGTAGTACTTTGATGAATTAAAATGTGCTCATTACTCAAAAGATCAATTGGATGAACTTAAGGAGGATTGGTGTCAATTCATTATTGAGCAGAGAGTTTTATAAGGTATATTGTCTTTCTTTCATTGATGAGAATTTTGAGTATATATAAGTTTGATTTTTGATGAGATAATATGTCGTCATTAGTATACTAAATTGTGTTGCAATGTTGTTGTTGTTTGTTATAGAAGGTTGGAATCATAAATTGTGTTGGTGCTGCCAAATATTGATTGATATCTTGGCCATAGAAGGTTGAAATCATATACTGATTTTCATAGGCACTTGACAATATTCAATAACTCATGATCATTTGTTGACATTTTTGGCAATGCTTGCAGCTTGAATATCAGATTTGGCAATGCTTGCAGCTTGAATATCAGATAAGAACAATGCCTTCTTTGTTTTCTTCTATATTTTGTCTAATGTTGTTGTTGTTTTGTTTCAGGTTATATGTGCAGATGTAGAAGATAGAGCTAACAAGTTCATTGTTGTTGTTTTTTAGCTTAAATATCAGATTTTTTGTAGCTAACAAGATATATGAATTGTTGTTGTTTTTTAGCTTGAATATCATCAATTTTTTGTTTATATAAATTATTGGATTAAAGATGTATATATAAATAGACAAATTTGGTGCATATTTATTGGATTGAAGCTCTAATTTATGAAAATTTGGTGCAAATTCTAAATGCATATTCTGGTGCAAAATGTAGTGAAAACCTGGTGCAAAATATGGTGATAATCTGGTAAATATTTATTGTATATATGAGACAGCGCTTTTTTTAAGTTTTATATATAAAAAATTTCGTGGACATTAGACAGCGCTTCAAAGAAAAAAGCGCTGCCTGAAGTGGGGATTAGACAGCGCTTTAAATAAAAAGCGCTGCTTAAAGTAGAGAATAGACAGCGCTTTTAAAGAAAAGCGCTGTCTAAAGCAATGCCTAAAGATAACCAAAAGCGTTGTCTAAAGTCAAAGCGCTGCCTAAACGGGTGCTTTAGACAGCGCTTTTACAGACAAAGCGCTGGCTAAAGTGACAAACAGAAAGCGCTTTCAAAGTAAAAGCGCTGGCTAAAGCTGACATTTAGCAGCTCTTTCTCATTAACTAAAACACTGTCTTTACTTATAGCAGCGCTGGAATAGGCAGCGCTTTTAAGCGCTGTCTAAGCCCAAAAAAAGCGTTGTCTAAGCCCTTCTTTGGCATAGTGTTAAGACTCAAGTTACCGTACTGACTTTCAAGCAAAGGTCTCCAAAGTTTGTTTCCGACATTTGCAAACTTCCACAACCATTTAGATAGAATTGCCTTATTGAATGTACCGAGATGCTAAATCTCGAGCCCACCTAAATTCTTCGGTTTACAATCAGTTTGCTAGCTTACCCAAGGGATAAATCTTGTTTTCGAAGAACCCATCCAAAGAAATCTTCTTTGAATAGCAATTATATCCTTCACGACTTAGGTCGGCACCTTGTAAAAAGATAAGTGGTGCATTGGGAGATTCACAAGGACTAAATTGATAAGAGTGACACGGCCACCAATCGACAAGTTACGACCAACCGAATTGCTAAGCCTAGCCCTCATACAATTCAGGACCGGTCTCCAAAACGAAATGCTTCGATGATTACCTCCAACCATTAAACCGAGAAACTTAAAAGGAAGAGTGGCCGATTTGCAATGCAAAAAATGGTCCGCAGCTCTCATAAATTTCGATTCAATCCCGACACCATAAAGACAACTTTTAGAAAAATTTATCTTTAATCCAGAAATCATCTCGAAACCACGAAGGATTGCCTTGAAAGCCCACAGATTAGAATACGATCCATCTCCCATAAGTAAAGTGTCGACTGCGAACTAAAGAATACTGACCGTAGCAGAGTTATTCACTATAAATTCAGACAGAACATTTAAAGAAGCTACTCTTCTCACTAAACTGGCTAAGCCTTCCGAAACAATAGCAAACAAGAAAGGGGAAAGGGGGTCCCCTTGTTTCAAACCTCTCGTAGCTATGAAGTCCTTCGAAGGGTTGCCATTTATAAGTATCGATATATAGTTATTGCAAATAGAGCCCCTCACCCACCTCATCCAGTTATCACCGAACCCTATTTTACGAAGCATTAAATCAAGAAACTCCTATTCAACGCAATCGTAAGCTTGCGCGAAGTCTACTTTGAATATGAGGTACTTCTTCTTTCTCCTTTTTGCGTAGTCAATGGATTCGCTTGCCACCAAAACTACATCAAGCAACTGACCGGAATAAAAGCAGTTTGAGAAGGAGAAATCACCTTACCAATAATAGGACTCAATCTCGTCGTAAGCATCTTAGATATTATCTTATGCACACACCTAATAAAGAAAATTGGTCTGAACTCTCCCAACCCCTGCGGATTGTTCACTTTCGGCACCAACGAGATGAAAGAGGATGCGAAAACTTTGGGAAGAAAACCAGTTGTGAAGAATTTGAGAACACAGTTAGCGAAATCAAATCCAATAATATCCCAGCATTGCTTTATGAATTTGAAATTGAAGCCATCGACCCCAGGACATCTATTGCCGTCACAGTTGAACACAGCAGCACGCACATCTTCTGTAGAAAAATAAGCCTCCAATACCAACCTATCTTCCACATTCATCGAAACCACATTCTCCAAGTCATATCTAGGGCGAATATACTTCTGAGACTGAAACTTCTTCTCAAATAACCTTCTGGCCACACTTTTGATTCCATCAGGATCATCCAAAAGAGCCTCATCAATTTTGAGCATTGAAATTGCATTAGACCGAATCCGAGATTTAAGTGTTTCGTGGAAAAACTTCGAGTTGACATCACCATCCATCGTCCACTTGACTCTAGATTTCTGACGATGCTCTCTTTAAACCGAAGCTTTTTCCAAATATCCTCCTGCACTTCAACCTCTCCAACAAAACTCCATCTTCAAGGTTGCTTTCATCAGATCCCATTTCCATCTCAATTTTGTTGATACGGTCGACAGTCTCCTCCAATTTGAGATCGAGCCTCCCGAATGTATTGATATTCCAACATTTAAGGTTTCTCTTAAGCTCCTTAAACTTGTTCGATGGAATGCCACTGCAAGAATTAGACTTCTGAACAGAATTCCAGGATTTTTTCACTACCGGTAAAAAGTCTTTATGTTCCATCCAGCAATTGAAAAACCGGAACGGTTTCGGACCCCAATTCACTGACTTGGAATTCAGCCAAACAGGTCGATGATCATACACGTCCCTGTCTCCCACTAAGTGACACTTCAGATTCAAAATATTGATAACGACATCGTCCACCAAAAACCTATCCAACCTGCTACAGCTCTTACCATTCGAGTTGAACCACGTAAATCTATTGTCGACGACAGAAAGATCACGCAAGTTCAAGTCATCAATGAAAGAGTTAATTTCCAACATTTCATAGCCTCTAGATTAACCGCCTCTTGAGTCAATAGTGCATATGTCATTCTTATTAGTGCATTGGTAATGTATGCCCCAAAAGCTATGATGCTTGTGTGCATTTTTTTAGTGTATGTGTCACTACCAATAGCGTCTCCTCTTTACCTTGAATTTTTTTATTTGTTTGGAATATGAATATTTTGATTAATAATGAAAAAAAGAGGATTATAGTAGTATTTTAATTAAAAATGTTGGTTATTAAAAAAAAGAGATTAATTGTTATACACTCTTAATGTAAAAGGTTTTACACGGATAATGTATCAGAACCATCCGTTGGTATTACTTTTCAAGTGGTTAAAATAAAAGTCAAACCTTTCAAATAAATCAACAGTTGTGATTAACTGGCAGTGTAAAAGTCTTTACACTGACCGTGATTATCAATTAAATTTAAAAAAAAAAAATCCTATTTGGCATGTTCACTTGCTTTCAAATAAATCCATTTCTTTTAGATTAAATTGAATTCAAGTATTACCACTTAACTTTATCTAAAACAATAACTGAAAAAATAGATTTATAAAAAATAACATATAAGCAAAAAGAGGCTATATTTTAATAATTAAATAGCAAATTTTATAAAATGAGGGTATTAACTGTATTTGATGTTTAAAATCTTAACAATATTTTACAGGAGATTGGTAATGTAATTATTAAATTTTCTTGATACTCTAATATGAATTTTTATTATTTTATTTTATCTTTATTTTTCATCACAAAAGAGAGTTAAATTTTATTTGAAAATTAACCTATTTTTCTAAAGATTAATACTGAATTGTTTTACACAAGTATCAAATTAAATTCTCACAAAAATATTTAGAAATTAACCTATAAAAAATACTTTCATTCTCACATTTCTTAAGAAAAGCACAACATTTCAAAAAAAAAAATACCGTTGCCCACTACCATCCTCTCATTATAAATAGTTTTATTCACCACAAAATTGATACCCTACTCTTTAATTTGAACATTTTTAAGATGACAAAATTGTGTATAAATTCCTTAATTCGGTATATCATAATCAAATACTAAATTTATAATCGAGTGCTTTCGCATTTTTTTACTTATTTTGAAGTTGTTAAGGACACAATCAGTTGAATCTAAAATACAATCATAAATATTATTCTCAATATCCATTTAAATATAACTGGTTATTTAATTAATTGCAATTAATCTAATACAACACACAACATAACCAAATCAGCAAAACAACATACTAATAAGAATCACAATAATTATGATTCCAACAATTATTGGACTCATTCTATTGTTGTACAACTTGCAAGACAGAACAAACTGATTGAAGTACAGTGAGAATCAATAGTAAAATTCCAGCAATGGAAACAACAGTTTTCCAAGGATTGCTACAATAATCGCGTCTGAGAGTAGCCTTCAATTTAGGCAAACGACCAATACCAAACAAGCCTTTACGAAGAGCAGACTGAGAACTGTGTGTCGAATTTGTAACATTTTCCATAAGCCTATTAATAAAGTTAGCCACAGAATCATTATCCCCCAGAAAATTAAGCAATATCCCATTGTGAACAAGTATATCCACATCCCTTCCAGTATTAATTAAATAATCCAAAACATCAACATAATCAGTAATGTAAGACTCATCAGGGTAATGACATTGCTCCAAAGCAACCATATTCCGAAACAAAATCTCAGTCCCATCATCGACAGTTAATCTAGGAATTTCAAGAACTCCACCCGAAAACCTCAAGTTAAGTAAACAATTACTAAAAATGTCCGCTTTAAACTTAACACCTGCTTCAAACAACCTAGTTACACTGGGAAGATGCACCACCTGTCTAGTATCTCTAGGCGGTCGTCTTTCCAATGGATGTTGCAAGTGGAAAATTCTAATAAGATCAGTGAAATGCCTTATGCTAATATCATCCTTAACAGAAACCAACTTTGACTTATTGTAATAAGCAAAATAATCAAAAGTGAGATCAAGAAAAGAAGGGATATTAGTCTTAGCACTAGGATGTGTAGAGTTAGAAGTAGTAAAAGAAATATTGAAGATTTTTTCAAGAATGAAAAAGGGTAATTGATTTTCAAGTAACAATAAATCTAATTTTATAAGACAAACTAACAAAGGTTTTAAGTGAAAAGCATCCTCTTGAGACCAATCACCAGAATAGGATCTCCAGAAAAGTTCAATTATGAAAACAGAATCGATTAAGATTAATTTAACAAGTTGCTGATTGGTGAACTCTAGGGTTTCGGAATAAGAACGGGTGAAAATAGGTACGATGGATTCAACGTAGGGAACAAAGGTGTGTAAAGTTGAACCGGTTCTTTGGAGAAATGCTTTGAGGTAAAAGAGTTTGTGTCGTTCCATGTTTTGGAGGCGGGGGAGGTGGTGGTGGAAAGGACCGATGGAAATGATTCTGGGGGTGTATGCATCCTCGTTGACTCTGCGAATAACAAAGGGGACTTTGTAGATGCAACAGTCGGCGGCGCTAAATGGTGGTTCTGAATTGTGGAGCATGGCATTGATATGAATCACCGTGTCGTTGTGGTTCATGATTGACTGTTATCTGGAGAAGAAGACTTGACAAGAAAATGAAGAAGTTGCTACCCAAGTAAAGTTCAAGTTTATGTTTCTTAACGGAAATTTTCAAGCATTTATACTAACAACATAGCAGTTCTTTGTGGTGTGGCTTGAAATGTTCTTAACAAGTATCAATTACATCCCTAACCTCTAAGTGAAGGAACGAATTGTTTACCACAGGCAAAGGGGAATCAAATTCCTAACCTCAAACTGAAGGGACAAATTAACAAGTAAAGGCATGATAATAGTGATCTTGCCATCTAAATATCTATTATTCTCATAATTTCAATACAAACAACTTACTTCATAAATACATTTAAATAAAAATACTTATAAATAATTATATTTCAACACTAAATTATATAGAGTTAATATTTATTTTCTCTCTGCCATATACACAATATTTATGGTGGGTAAATGATTTCAAGCACAATAGAGGGTGAATTGTGCTATTTAAAATTCGTAATTATTTTTTAAAAGTTTTCTTGATTAAACTTTAAATTGTGTTAGTAGTTTCTTAAGAGTAAATAGTAATGGATATTAAAATGATAAATAGCGGAAATTAAAAGGATATGGTTGATTTATACAGGTTTGGCCAAATGTTGGTCTAGTTCTGTCTCCAATAGATCTTCTTGAGACTTTGACTATAAACTATGACTTTTTTAAGATTATGCCCACGAACCATTATATAATCTGATCTTGAGATTTTTTTACAGGTTTATCCCCAACCAAAGATAACTTTTACCATAGGCTAAGCTAGCGAACCTTCATAGAGATTTTCAGGGTGATCTCAATAACTAAAAACATAACTTTTTCCAGCCAAGCTCAATAAACACTTCAAAAAATAACACTTTTTACGACGAAGGTTTCACAACGAACAATATAAAACCAAGGGTATATGTATTGGGAGTGCCTTGATTTAAAAAATAAACAATATGTTACCCGATTCTTTGTAAAGTCGACATAACAATATGCTCACTGTTTGAAATTCGATTTTTACCTCCTGCAGTTTAATGTTATATATGGAATCAAATAGACAACTTTAATTTTCATAGGTTTTACGTCGGAAAAGTTAACTCAGTTTTTAAGAAAACAGAAATATATAGTCTCTAATTTTTTATTCTTTTCGGAATCAAAAAGGCGCCCTTATTTTTTAAAGTTTTACGTCGGATATGTTACCTCGGTTTTTCAGTAAAACCGCGATAAAAATTCTTTATATTTTTATTCACTCAGTGTCTACTTCATTCACTTTTCGAGCCAACGAAAAAACACTTATTCTCCAAGGAGCCCTAGCGAAAGAACACTTCTTCTTCAGCCAATGAAAGAACACTTATTCTCCAACGAGCCTCAGCGAACGAAAGAACACCATTAATCTCTTGTATGTTATTGTTGTTGTTGTTGTTCTTGTTGTTGCTTTGGTCCATTATTGTTGTTATCTTGTGATTCTTCATTATTGTTGTTCTTATTATTCTTCATTATTGTTGTTCTTGTGTATTATGGCTGTGTACTATTTTTATTTTTTTTCCAGAAGCTTTATATGATTATGGATCGTAGTTGGACGAAAGGCAATAGATTAAGTGTAGAGTATGATAATGGATTGAAACAATTTCTTGATTTCATAGAAAAAAACCTTTCCTGACAATAATGAGATTTTTTATTATCCTTGTAAAAATTGATTTAATAAGATAAAAAAACATCATAGGGATGTTATATTCAATTATTGTGGTTGTGATAGAATTATTCAAAATTACACGAAATAGAGATGGCCTGGTTAAGCGACAAATAAGAGACCTCTGTCACATACAGTTGAAGATGCTGAAGTTATGAATGATGCCCTATAAGACATCATTCTTGATATTGGAGTTGATGCTTTCAAAAAGACATCATTGTTAGATACTTTGAGAAGAGACGTGGAAGATTCGTTGTAACCGGGATGTAGAAAATTTACAAGATTGTCAGTTGTGTTAAGACTATTCAATCTTAAGGCAAGAGGTGGGTGGATGGATAAAAGTTTCACTGAATTGCTTGAATTGTTGAAAGAAATGTTTCCCGTAAGTAACACGCTGTCGAATCGTACTTATGAGGCCAAGAAGATATTGTGTCTACTAGAATTGGACTATGTCAAAATACATGCATGTCGTAATGATTGCATATTATATATGAAAGATTTTGAAAACTTGAAGGAGTTCCCGAGGTACGGGGAGTCACGCTACAAGAAGAAGGACAATGGTGTTGATGACGTTGATGGTGCAACTAGCGAGTGTGTTTCTGCCATGGTGATGTGGTACCTACCGATAATTCCAAGGTTCAAGAGATTGTCTGATAATGCTAGTGAGGCAAAAAGAATACTAAATGGCATGCAAATGAAAGAGTGCGTGATAAATTTTTTTGCCATGTAGCTGATTCATTGCAATGGAAGAAAATTGATTCTTTGTATCCATATTTTTCCCTTGAACCGAGGAACCTTAGGGTTGGACTTGCCACCCACAGAAATAATCCTTTTGGTAATTTGAGTACTAACCTTACGTTTTGGCCTATTCTTGGCATAATTTACAACCTATCTTCGTGGATGTGCATGAATCGCAATTATATGACGATTTCGGGTCCAAAACAACCATGCAACGACATTGATGTTTATTTAATGCCATTTATTAAAGATTTGAAACTTTTGTGGGAGGAAGGCGTTGATGTTGATGATGCGTATACATATGATAACTTTAAGTTGTGTGCCATGTTGTGTTGCACAATCAATGACTTTCCTGCATGCGGTAATTTTTTTGGATACAACGTCAAGAAACATAGAGTGTGTCTTATATGTGAAGTTGATACATGTCACCACTAATTACAAAAAGGAAAAGGGATAATTTATCTCGGGCATCAAAATTTTCTAAGACCTAATCATCCATATCGTAGTTTGCAAAAGGCATTTAATGGAGAGCAGAAGTTTGATATCGCTCCAAAGCCCTTAATTGGGAAGAAAGTTTATAGAAAACAACATCACATTAAGGTTGTGTTTGGAAAGAAACAAAAAAATTCCGTGGAGAAAAATATTTGGAAAAAGTGGTCGGTATTCTTAGATCTTCCATATTGGTCTAGTCTTGGTGTAAGACATTGTCTTGATGTGATGCATATGGAGAAAAATGTATGTGATAGTCTGATTGGAACACTTCTCAGCATTAAAGGAAAGACAAAAGATACTAATAAATCCTGCGAAGATATAGTTATAATGGGTATACGATAAAAGTTAGCTCCAAAAAAAGTAGGAAATAGAATCTATTTGCACCCAGCATGTCCTGAGATGTAGTTCTTCAAACACATTTTCAAATATTGAATAACCTTAGTGAAGTTCAACCTTACTTGACCGCTCACAAAAGTATTTTAAAGCAAAATTTCCCCCAGATGAATGAAAAAAGGTTGTTGACAAAGCATAACAAAACTTTCTTAAATTTCTTTAATGAAAGTATTTCTAAAGAGAGTAGTGCATCAGATCTTTGCAAATGGTTGTTGTAATGCCCAGATTTATTTAATTAAGTTTTCGTAAATAAATTGTGTGATTGTATGTGTTGGTTGATGATTTGATGTGATAGAGGAACTCTTGGGTGTATGGTGGTAGCCTTAGAGATTAGACTTAAAGGTGTTGAGGGTGTGTGAGGAAAAAGGTAGATATATGGGGGTGGTGGGAGAAGTAGCAGTAGTTACTATTATTTAATTAGGATGATTTATATAAATAATAATAATGGTTAATATTTAAATAATTATTTTAATTATTAGGGTTATAGTGATATATTAAAATAAATATTTGACTTATTAAAATAAATATTTAGTGAGAATAACATGTATTTTATTTAATTGGAATAAGATTTTTATTAGAAATAATAATAGAATAAAATAAGAAAAAAAGGAATAAGAAGAGAATTGTCGGAACGTGGAATTGAGGAAAAAGGAAGATAAAGAGAATAGAGAGATATGGCATAGAAGAAGAACCACCATTAGATAATCTTGGAATCCATCATCTAAGGTAAGGGTGGAACATCATCTTGTATAAGGGATTGTATGATAACATGTGGGTGGGTGGGTGATTTAGTCTCTTTGTGATTGCATTTTTCTTTTCTATGTTATGAACCATTCGATATGTGTGAATGTGTTATTATGATGTATGTTTGGATGATTTGTGGGATGGGTGAATGATTGTGATGTTGTGGGTTGTTGGGAATCAGTGCGTGAAACTTGGGTAAATGATTTTTCTTGAATATGGGAGTTTTGGGGATGTTTCGGGACTGATTTTTGTAAAACATAATTGCAGACAATGGATAAATTAACGATTCCTGAAGACAATGTTACAAACTACGATATACGAGACGAAACATACTTGTATGCGATGACGAAAACTTCGATAAGTATCAATGTAAGCTGGAAACCCTTGGGGAAGACAATGGAGCACCGAGGTTTAGACCTAGGTTTCAAGGGGTAAATGGTTTGTTAAACAATGTTGGTGATTAAATAGAAAAATAAAACTTTGATTTTAAATTAATATAAACCCAAATCAAAACCAAGTAATTCCATCTTGCTGCTATTTTTCTAGAATTGTTTTGGATTTTAGTTGCAGGCCCTGTCAAGGTCAATTTAATGGGTGATTGGATAGGTGAAAAATGGTTGTGGAACTTATCGTTCAGTAGTGTCAATCTCACTATACAAGCAGCGCAACAACTCTTGGCGGAGGATACGTTTGTTTGGAATTGGATCACTATGCCATAAAAGCCTTTAGACAGCGCTTTTTTTGGCATTACACAGAGCTTAAAAGCGCTGTCTAAACTGGCGCTGCTAAAAGATTAGACAGCGCTTTGGTTAATGTCAAAAGCGCTGTCTAAAGTGGTGCTTTGACTGAAAAAGCGCTGTCAAAGCACCGCTTTAGACAGCGCTTTTACAATAGGCAGCGCTTTTGCTTATATTTTAGACAGCGCTTTTATTGTAAAAGCGCTGTCTAAATGGTGCTTTAGACAGCGCTTTTTGTTTTTTCAGACTAACATTAGACAGCGCATTTTGCCTTTTTTTAGTATACCTTAGACAGCGCTTTTGCTGTTTTGGTATACCTTAGACCGCACTTTTTGGTCAAAGCGCTGTCTAAACTCCACCTTAGACAGCGCTTTTAGTGTAAAGCGCTGTCTAAGGTATACGAAATTTTTTATATAAATTAATTAAAAAAGCGCTGTTTGTTTTATACAGTTTATATGCACCTGTTTTTAAACCACAATTTGCACCAAGTTTTCAACCACAGTTTGCACCTGTTTTTCAACCACATTTTGCACCAAAATATCATAAATTGGAGCTTCAATCCAATATATACGCACCAATTTTGCCTATTTATATATACAATTTTCATCCAACAATTTATATATACAAAACAATTGATGATACAAATTATTTCATCCAACAAAACATTTTGCTTCAAATCTACATATTACTTATAGAAATGCTAAGCAAAAAGCAATGCACATCAATATAACTCTATCTTCTACTTTGCACATATAACCTGAAACAACACAAAAAGATTGTAATTCAATTAAAACAAGACATAAACAATGTCAATAGTTACAAAGTTATACATACTCAAAATTCTCATCAATTAAAGTAAGAGTACAATATACCTTATAAAACTCCGAGCTCAATAATGAATTGACACCAATCCTCTTTAATTTCATCCAAATGGTCTCTTGAGTAATACGCACACTTGAATTCATCAAAGTACTACATAATAATATAACATAGTTTGATTTAGTTTCAACTATTTAGTTATATGAGAAATATGTGTTAAATATTAAAATAACTCATAAGTTAGAAATAACCACAATCTATATCATTACGTTGTCGAGGACACTACACATGAAAAGAAAATATGGATAAATCCTAAGTTTTATCAAGTATCATCACTAATATAATAAAAAATGTGATAATTAATATACCTTCACTCTAATCCATGTAATGTTGTTGGCTCTCCTCTTTGGTACTTGGATATCTCTTTGTGCTCGAAAAGCTTGTATAATGCTAATAAAATATAAATGAATATTTAGAACAATTCACATAAATAAATAAATAAATATACACATGAATATTTAGAACAATCTAACTTACGTATCAATCATATTCTTCATATCCGGGTATCATGAATAGAATCATCATGTGGGTGATCCTCGTTAGTAGCCATCTAACCTGTAATAAAGAAAACAAGGATATCAAATATAAATTATGATGAAAGTACTTGTCTAAGCTATAAATTATGATACCAAATGATATATAAAATGAAAAATAAAGAAGAGCATATAACATTTTATTATATTACCTCTTTCACTAACATCTCTTTCTTTTCTTGGTTGGAATATGAATTACTTGTTTCTTAGCAATGCGGACGGATGAATTGATCCAAATTCCCTCGTTATGATCATTTCTGATATATGACTCATCCGCTATAAGATCCTCATCTTGATCATTTCTATTATACAACTCATTCCGTCTAATGCATGACTCATTCTCAACATCAATATCACATTGATCTACACCGCTATCATCAACCACTTTGTTAGATAAAAGCACTATAGACCATTTCGTACTCGTCGGGTCAGTGACATAGAACACTTGTTTAGCTTGAGATGCTAGAATAAAAGGCTCATCTTTGTACCCCACACTTGTAAAAGGCTCTCGTACTATCCAATTTTCATTTCTCCAAAGTCAGGATAATCATTATCAATTTTCGACCACTTTGGTGAATCAGCCGGATGTCGATACTTTCCATCAATAATTCTTTCATCTGCATGCCAAGTCAGGTGTCTTGCATCGGTTTCACTACGAAACATGCGCCTAAATCTCAGAATTATAGGAAAATACCATAAGACTTTTGCTGGAGACAATTTTTTCTTATTTCGAGACAAACCGCATTTAGGGCACTCAGTTAACGATGCATATTCCTTTCGAAACAAAACGCAATCGTTTGGACAAGCATGTATCTTATCATAGCTCATGCCAATAGAGCACAACATTTTTTTGGCCTCATAGGTTCGATTAGGAAGAACATTATCCTCCGGTAGCATTTCTCTCATAAGGGCCAACAACTCTGTGAAACTTTTATCTGACCATCCATTGCCCGCCTTTAAGTTGTACAAATTTAATACCGCAGACAGTCTTGTGAATTTAGTGCAACCTTTATACAACGGTTTCTCTGCATCGCTTACCAACCTCTCAAACAATTTGGGACAATCATGAAGATCTTCTTCAAGTGCTTCTGCAATCTCTTCGACTCGATCACAATCATATGTTTCCGTGTCTTTGTCGTCTGAAGCATAGGTCGTATTACTTTTCCCCCTCGGTTCAACATTCTCGTTAATTTTCTCACCATGAAATATCCAACACTTATAACTTCGATCAATTCCATGCATCAGTAAATGCGATTTCAATCCATCTGCGTCAACCCGATCCACATAACAACAACCCAAGCAAGGACATTTCATTCGACTGGGGTCTTCAACGTGTTGAACAACAAACTTAACGAATTCCAATACCCCATTCTCGTACTCTTTGGACAATCGATTGGCAGACATCCATTTTTTATCCAAGGTTTTCCTACTTATTAAGGCAAACAAAAACACTACTATAATTATTCACGCAACTATTTCAAAAGAACATAAAAGAAGATTTTCCTAAGAAAAACACTTTCGCGTCACAGAAAGAAGATTAATACAAACTTTTATTTCACGTATCGTCTACCATATGAAGATTTGAGTGCAAGAATAAAATACCTTTCTCGTAGTAGCACTTGGTTCAAAACAAATTCTCCTCAAACAACAATCTGAAAAGAACAATCACAATTGAAAGCAATCAATATCAACTTCAAAACTAAAACCATAAAGATGTTAGTAACACAAGAGAGATTAAAGCAGGAATAAGCCATTGAAGAATTCCAAAATTGAATCGTTTATAATTGTATAGTATTAAATTTAATAGCATAAAACCAAGATATTAATATCCATAAGAGAACAACAAAACACTTAGTACCTATAGCCCACTCTATATCTTGATTTAATTTTTTTTTTTTTGGTTAATCAAGGCATAGTTGTTTATAAATGAGACAGTATGGTTTACATCAATCAGATTCCTCAAAGAAGAACCCTAAATGCAGAAATGTTCATATCAGAAAATGTAATGATTAAAGTAATGGAGTCTTGTTATGACCCTAACCATCTATCCCAAAGTCAGTACCAAGCTACATTCATGAGTAGAACCACTATTTATCATCTCTAACATTAACCGTAACAGAAAAGAAGAAATCTTACCGAAACGGTGGAGAACGATGGAGTACGGTGGAGGACAGTGGAGGACAATGGAGGAAGGACGACAGCGAGACTGTAACCGAGACGGTGGACGATGGTGGCGACAGCTGTTCTTCGTTCGTTCTCGTCGTTTGCAGTTCGCAGCAGAGAGGGAAAGAATAGAGAAATGAAAAATAGAATACTGATACTATACAATTTTTTATTTTAATTAATAAGACCTTAGACGGCGCTTTTCAAAAAGCGCTAGCTAATGTGGTCCTTTACCAGCGCTTTTGAAAAAGCGTTGTCTAAGGTAGGCCTTTTAGCAGCGCTTTTACTCTTTTTCGTATACAGTTTCCGTGTTTTATTTTTTATTTAACTTATAGCAGCGCTTTTGCATTAAAGCGATGTCTAAGGTAGGACTTTTAGCAGCGCTTTTACTCGTTTTCGTATACAGTTTCCGTGTTTTATTTTTTATTTAACTTATAGCAGCGCTTTTGCATAAAAGCGCTGTCTAAGGTGCGCTAGTAAAAGTCAGTTTTGGCGTAGTGGATTTCAACGGTTTCTCTACGGCTAATAGTTAGAAGTGGATAACTTCGTTCAACGAGAAGGGTTCAATTACGAAGGCTTTGGTCCTAAAAGGCTTGGCAGATATTTGGAGATCAAAGGGCGTCGCGTAAAATTCAGTTTTTTGGTTGGATATGCTTGTTGAATAGGGTACCTACAAAGCTGAATTTATTGAGAAAAGGCATCAATTTGGGTAATTATATTTGCCCCTTTTGCTATAATACTGACGAAACTCTCTTTCATCTTTTCTATGCTTGTGAGGTGGCTCATTTAAGTTGGGAGCGCTTGTGTTGCTGGCTTGGCATCGACTTGTGTGGGGAGCAGATTTCATTAGTATCTTTGTTTTTGTACTTTACGAACTTATGTACAACCAAATTCAGGGTTGAGTTTCATTATTGTCTTTTGCTAGCGATTTGTTGGACATTGTGGACACCTAGGAATCCTATCCTCTTTGATGAAGGAAGATTGGAGAAGATGGATATCTTAGGGATCATTAAAATCTTATTTATGGAGTCATTTTTAGCTAAGTATTGTGGGCTGGTCGATGTGAATTTGTCAGTGTGGCAAACCAACCCTTCTCTCTTTATAGTTGGGTAATGGATTTTTTTCTTAAGTTATGTTGCCTTGTGTTGTGAGGGTTGAGTACCCCTTGTGTATATAAATTGTTTTTTCTTATAAAAAAAATGAAAACTAGTAGGAAAACATATATTTGTAAACTCAATACACATAGGTTCCACGGGGAGTGGCACCTCCTTTTGGGCTAATAGTGCACGTGTCATTCTTATTGGTGCATTGGTAGTGCATGCGCCAGGGGCTATGGTGCCTATGTGTATTTTTAGCGTATGTGCCACTACCAGAGGCGCCTCCTCTTTACTGTAAATTTTTTGTTTGTTTGAAACATGGGTGTCGTAGTGAGAATCAGATATCAAGCTATTAATTAACTTGAATCAAATCTTTGAAATTCACCATCAAGCTTTGATTTATCCAAAGGAAAGGGTAAAGATCGAAGAAACCCCTAATTGCAATGTAAAAACAATGCTAGGAGATCTAAGGTTCAGGGGTTAGTTATACCTAGGGAAGGTGCTAGCATCCTAAGTATCTGTAGTATTCTACAGGAACCTCTTGTTTTATTGTGTTATTTTGTTATTTGTCTGCTAAAGGGTGAAAAGGTAAAAGAAGACCTAAGGAGTTATTTCTAAGTATGCTCGCCAAGACATCGCATCTCGTGCCTACGTATCCTAACGGGAATGAAATTAGAGCATTCGTAGTTCCCCTCAATAAGGGTGAGGAACTCTTGACCGTTGTGATAAATATAATGGAGCTTGGTTCGATTCCCATCTGGGCCGTTTTGATATTTATTATTTTCTGGACAACGCGCATTATATTATAACTGTTATGATGTATAACCGTTGTTATATATTCTGCCGGATTAACAAATATAATTATTCTTTTCTATACAATCCCATTTTTTAGCCTATTTATTGTTCATCATATCACAGCATAAAATATATATATTCAAGGTTATGTGATAAGTTTACCACATTTGTGATAAATTTTCATTCAAGTTAATATATTCAAGGTTATGTAATGAGTTTACCACATATGTAAATATTTTTAATAAGAATTGTGTGTCATATCGAAGACAACAAAATGCAAGTTTCATATAAAGTAAACTCCAACAAAATGCAGGTTTATATTTAATACATCTAAATTAAAATCTTGAATATTGAAGACAACAGAGACACTTTTAAGTTTTAATTATCAAATCTAAATGCCCTAGCTGACATAAAATTACTCCAACCAAACACTGTTTCGTCATCATCATCTGAATCGACCGTAGCTGTCCTCCTTCTCTTTCTTCTTGATTTCATGCTTCTCCTCCTGGCTCGAATTCCTTTCAAGGCAACCGCCTATTGGGTCTGTACAGCTTGTTCGGGCTGGACAACTGGTTGGACCTCTACCGCCTCTGCAACCTATACAACTTCTTGGACATCTACAGCACCTACGACATGGACAACCTCTTGGAAATCTACAGCATCTTTAACCACATGCACAGTTTGTTGGACTTCTTGGACAACTTATTGAACATCTATAGTTTGTTGGACCTTGAATGCATTGTTGGAACTCATTTTGATTAATTCTCTTCAATGATGTTGCTTGTGTGATGGTAAGAAGAGGAATAACGTATTTATAATGATTTCTCCGATTCTTCATCTTCTGTTTACATTGAAAATCTAATCGTTTTAGTTTAAAGTCATTATTATTTCTTTAATTCAAAAACCATTGCTGATTTTTCATCTTCCTCATTCATTTTTTATTATATTCTTATTTAAGATGAGCCATTGGAAATAAAAACATTAAATAAACTAATATAGGCCCTAATGCTATTTACATAAGAAATGGTAATGTGTGTTTAAGGAATAATGGGCCCTAAGATGCCACACCATGATGTTCCTATAAATTTTTGTTATTTATAAAACATTACTAAAATAACCTATCACAAAGCATTAAATAATGATGATATAAAAACATTCATTGATGATGGATGTGCATGGTTACGATGACAAAATTTAGATTAGAAGTTTTAGTATACAAACATCAAACTGGACCAGATTACGAATAAATTAAGTTTGAAGTAGAAGAAAATAGAACTGACATGCTTATTTACATGACTGTTATCCAAAAAATACGCACGATCTTCTTTGATGTCATTGTTCCATTCAATCTCTGAATAGCTTCCTCAGCATTCTTTCTGTTACAGAAACAACTTAAAGGCATTAAAACATAGGGCATATGGCAAGTGAGGCATAAATAACACACTACTGATTATATTGGCAATTCAACAAGTGTTACCTAACACCAACTTGAACATCAGGCCTACCAGATTTCTTGTAAAACTTTGCAGAACCCTCACAACTACAAAACGCGCAAACAACAACGTCAGGCTTATAACGGCTTGCCTATAGACCGTTGTAATAGATTCGCGCGTTTTTTTAATGACGGTTAATATTCAAACCGTGGTGAAATGTGAGGCCTTTCACCACGGGCATTTAAAAAACCATCATTATAGGTAGCGTCTGGTAATGGGTTCAATTCCCAGCACCAACATTTATGGTTTTATACATATTTTTTCAAAATGCCCACAACTTTTCACCACAGTTATGTTTTCAACCGTTATTATAGCTTATAGTTTAGTTTTCGGTCTTACTCTTCAAAAAATCGGTTTTAGGGAAAATCGTCTCCTTTTTGAGATCTGTTTAATGCATCTGAAGCAGAAAAATCGTGCGGTCATTAATCCCTTACTCTAAGAGAGTTAAGAGAGTTAAGGGACTTCACCCTCAAAACCCCAAATTCATCTTTTTTCTATTTTTAATGAATTTTTTACTGTTTTCATAGTCTCAAAAAATTCTAAAAAAATTCTAAAAATTCTTATTTTACCTAATTAGATTAAATTTCGTGTTTTTAGATTTTTCTGAACTTATTTTAATCATGTTACTTCTTTCCTATTTTTTCAAAATGCTGACAGATCTTTAACTACGGGAAATTAAACCAATCGTCATTATAGGTAGTGTTTTTTACTTATTTTTTCAAAATGCTTACAGACCTTTCACCACGGGTAATTTAAACCAACCGTCATTATAGGTAGCGTCTTGTCATGGGTTCAAGTCCCAGCACCAGCATTTTTGGTTTTTTTACTTATTTTTTCAAGTCTCATTACCAACATTATAGGTGACGCGCATATTGAGTTTAGTCACTATCGTTCAACAAATCTTGGTCGTCCATTTAGTGATTATCAACGACCAAGACACTACTATTAGTGATCCGCGTGAAACCTAAAACTTAGACATCTTCTACCTCCAAACATCGTCTTTCATTTACGATACTCTATTTCTCCACTAAACCAAATTTCAGAAAAAATTTCAGAACTCAAGTTAGCAATGTTAGTTGTTGGTTTTCTTTTTTAATTATTGTTGTTCTTGTTGTTCTTTTTTATTATTGTTGTTCTTGTTGTTCTTTTTTATTAATGTTGTTCTTGTTGTTATTATTGTTATTATTATTGGTGTTGTTTTTCTTGTTCTTGTTCTTGTTCTTGTTCTTGTTCTTGTTCTTGTTCTTGTTCTTGTTCTTCTTGTTCTTCTTGTTATTGCTGTTGTTGTTGTTGTTGTTGTTGTTGTTGTTGTTATTGATGTTGTTGTTGTTGTTATTGATGTTGTTCTTGTTGTTGTTGTTGTTGTTATTCTTATTCTTATTGTTGTTCTTGTTGTTCTTGTTGTTCTTGTTCTTGCTGTTGTTCTTGTTCTAATGCTACAATTTTTTTTTTTTTATTAAAAGACATACAACAATGGTTATTTAAAATAACCGTCATTATAGGTAGCGCACTTTGTTGTTTTACATAATTCGCTGATGGGTTTCGAACCCAGTACCTAAGTGTATGTATCACAACGGTTTATTATCATAACTGTTGTGAAATATGACGCGCGCCCTTCCTTTCATTGACGGTTTCCAGACCGCTGTAGAAACCGCAAACCTACAACGACAATCTACATAACAACGCCTTTGCCCGCGTCATTATATGTCATTCCTAACCGTTGTTAAATGGGTTTTTCGGAGTAGTGCCTATTCTATATACCTGTAACTTCCACAAGAGAAATCAAAATTCTATCTATGATAACCAACAAATGTCATACACTATGCCACGGAAGGGAAAAGACAACGCTTTTTTTGGCCTTTAACAGCGCTTAAAAGCGCTGCCTAAGGTGGCGCTGCTATAGGTAAAGACAACGCTTTTGTTTTATGCAAAAGCGCTACTTTATGTAGGCCTTTAGCAGTGCTTTTTCTGGAAAAGCGCTTTCTAAAGTATGCCTTTAGCAGCACTTTTTCTGGAAAAGCGTGTTCTAAAGTGGGCCTTTAGCAGCGATTTTTATGGCCTTTTATGCTTTCTATTGGCATCTTTAGGCAGCGCTTTTTCCTGTGCCCCTTTAGACAGCGCTTTTTAAAGCGCTGTCTAATGTATTTTTTATTTCACTTTAAGGCAGCGCTTTTAATGGAAAGCGCTTTCTATTGTGAACTATAGGCAGCGCTTTTTCTGAAAAGCGCTGTCTTTTCTTCACGTAAATTGTGCTTTTTAAAAGCACTTTTTTAAAAATCAGAATTTAGGAAACGTTTTTTATTTAAATGCGCTGCCTATTCTTTCTTTTTTAGAAAGCATATTTTTGGAAATAATACCATAAACCTATATAATTCAAGCCTTTATTTCAAACACATAGGCATTATATGACATTCAACAAGCCTTTATTTCAACACATAGGCCTTATATTTCAACCATTGAGCCTTTATTTCAATAAACAAGCCTTTATTCAAACATAGGCATTATATACCAATATATTCCAAAATATATACACCATTATAATTCAACACATAAACCATTTGATATAAATCAACACAACAACTTTCATACCTTATATGATTCTTTTCTCAATAAAGTATTCACATAATTCTTCCTTGATTCCTTCTAATTTATCTTTCGAGTAATGAGCACACTTGTATTCATCAAAGTACTACATAATAAAACATAATATGCATGATTTAGTTAAAAGTAATAAATTATATGAAATATTAGATAAATATTAAAATAAATCCTAAGTTATAAATTCATACCATGATTGGAATCTCGATTTGATCCAAATGAAGGATTTCTCTCATAAACCCGAAAACGTAATAACCGCAATCTATACTTGTATTTCTCTAACAAAATAAAAACAAATAAGAATATATAGTTGTCTTGTTTTATCAAGAATCATCACTATTATAAGTAAAATTGTGAAAATTAATATACCTCCACTCTGATCCATGTAATGTTGTTTGCTTTAGACAGTGATACTCGAGCTTCTCTTTATGATCAGATTAATAGCAACCAACAAACCAGAGACCACTGTAAAATAAAACAAAAGTTTAGATGGAAATTTTCTACCCAAAAGATACAAAGATTAGAATGAAATTAGAATGAAAATCTAACCCATTGCCAGTATTATACCGGCGGAAGACACGATATAGAATCTGTTTGACAATTGATTCCCGCGCATCAATTTGTCATACAAGAACCTTAAATAAAAACATAATAAACATTAGACTATTTTCATTGAAATGTGTAAATAAATTGTTCAACTTATTAAATAATAGACACGAAATAGTACCTTTTGCACTAACGTCTCTTTCTTTTCTGGGTTGGAATATGTTCTAATCGTCTCTTAACAACACGGACGGTTGGATTGATCCAAATACCCTCATTATGATCATTTCTAATATATGATTCATTGGCTATAATATTCTCATCTTTATCATTTCTTGTAAATGATTCAATCTCAACATCAATATCACCTTGATCTCCAATGTTTTCATCAATTACTTTGTTAGATAAAGCACTATAGACCATTTCGTACTTGTCGGATCAGTTAGATAGAACACTTGTTTAGCTTGAGAGGCTAGAATAAAAGGCTCATCTTTGTACCCCACCCTATTAAGATCCACTTGCAAAAATCCTGACTTATCCATTTGTATTCCATTATTATTTTCAACCCACTTGCAACCAAATATAGAAATCTGAAACTTCTCATAATCAAACACCCAAATGCGCTCGATAACCCCAAAATATGACAGATTTGCAAATTTGGGGTTTAAGTCCTTCACACTTAAAATGTGCATTGCTTCAGCTACCACGGTGACACCACTATTTTGCATAGTACTTTTATCATCTTGTTCTTTGGTATAAAATGTGTATCCATTAATTGCGTATGCGCTATAAGAAAACACAACCAAACTTGGACCATATGCTAAACATCTCAACCTTTCTGTTATTGAAGCGGGATCTGAATAATACTTTAAATAAATATGATCCTTAAATCAAGGTATAAAACTTCGATTGTGCTCTCGTACTATCCAATTTTCATTTCTATTCGGATTTAAACCTCGGAGAACATCCTTGTGCATTTCAACATACGGCTCAACCTCGTTCTCATTGTGCAGAACATATAAATGCACTTGATCCCGTTCGACCCTTGATACTGTCACAACTTTATTTCCAATTAACTTTTTTCCTTCTTTTTTTCGACAATATGAGATTTGGGGAGTCCAATTGATTGAACATTAGACAGATATTCAGAACAAAACTCAATCGCTTCTTCAACAATGTATCGTTTAGCAATACAACCCTCGGGTCGACTTTGGTTTTTCACATACCCTTATAATATTTTCATATAACGTTCAGCAGGGTACATCCATCTCATATAAGCTAGTCCACATAATTGTGTCTCTTTCACAAGATGTATAACTAGATGTACCATTATGTCAAAAAACGAGGGAGAAAAATACATTTCAAGCTCACACAAAGTAATAACTATTTCTTTTTGCAATGTTGGTAAGATCGCAGGATCTATCACCTTACTGCAAATTGACTTGAAGAAAGAACACAATTTAGTTATTGCGCTTCTTACTTTTTCTGGCTGAATAGAACGTATACCTATTGGTAGAAAATGTTCCATTATAACATGGCAATCATGCGTCTTTAAACACTTTAACTTGAGGTCTTTCATAGACACAAGTCTTCTAATATCTGAAGAGTATCCTTCTGGAACTTTAACTTCACGTAGAAACTTACACAATACTTTTTGCTCCTTTCTAGATAGAGTATAGGCAGCAGGTGGTAGATATGTTCGACTTCCTTTCTTCATGGGTCCTAATTCAGTTCTTATCCCCATCGCTATCAAGTCTTTTCTTGCTTTAAGGCCATCCTTAGACTTTCCTTGTATATTGAGTAACGTACCAATAACACTGTAAAATACATTTTTTTCAATATGCATAACATCGAGAAAATGTCTTACATACAACGACTTCCATTATGGTAATTCAAAAAAAATTGACCTATTCTTCCACCCACTCTTAACAAGTGTATGTGCAAAAGGCTTGCCAAACTGAATACTCACATCTTTCACCTTTTCAAAAATTTGATCACCTGTCAATATAGGTGGAGCTCTACCTTGTTCTGGGGCTCCATTGAAGGCTTTTCTCCACCCACGGTAATGATGATTAGAATTTAAGAATCTACGATGACCGAGAAAGACATTCTTCTGACCAAACTCCAATCGCGTCCAATATGTTTTATCTTCACAAATAGGACACGCACATTGACCTTTTATGCTATACCCTGATAGATTTCCGTATGCTGGAAAATCACTAATTGTGCCAAACAACATCGCCCTCAAGTTGAAACTTTCTTTCCTATATCCATCATAAACCTCCACACCGTTCTCCCACAAAGTCTTTAAATCTTCGATTAAGGGTGTCAAGTATACGTCTATGTCATTCCCTGGTTGTTTAGGCCCAAAAATTAACATAGATAACATCATGTACTTACACTTCATACATAGCCATGGAGGTAGGTTATAAATCATAATAATCACAGGCCATGTGCTATGTGAGATACTTTGAAGACCGTGTGGGTTCATTCCATCAGTAGATAATGCCAAGCGAAGGTTTCTTGCTTCTTTTCCAAATTCAGGATAATCATTATCAAGTTTTATCCACTGTGGTGAATCTGCCGGATGTCGAAACTTTCCATCAATAATTCTTTCATCTGCATGCCAAGTCAAGTGTCTTGCATCGGTTTCACTACGAAACATGCGTCTAAATCTCAGAATTATAGGAAAATACCATAAGACTTTTGCTGGAGACAACTTTTTCTTATATCGAGATACACCACATTTAAGACACTCATTTAACGATGCATACTCATTTCGAAACAAAATGCAATCATTTGGACAGTCATGTATCTTATCATAGCTCATGCCAATAGAGCACAACATCTTTTTGGCCTCATATGTTCGATTGGGAAGAACATTATCCTTTGGAAGCATATCTTTCATAAAGGCTAATAACTCTATGAAACTTTTATCCGGCCATCCATTGCCCGCCTTTACATTGTACAACTTTAATACCGCAGACAATCTTGTGAATTTAGTGCAACCATTATACAATGGTTTCTCTGCACCGCTTACCAACCTCTCAAACATTTTGGGATAATCCTTAAGATCTTCTTCAAGTGCTTCTGTAATCTCTTCGACTCGATCACAATCGTATGTATTTATGCCATTGTCGTTTGAAGCATAGGTCGTATAATCCCCTGGTTCAACATTCCTGTTACTTTTCTCACCATGCAAATTCCAACATGTATAACTTCAATCAATTCCATGCCTCATTAAATGCGATGCCAGCTGAACCACGTCAACCCGACTCCCATAACATCAATCCAAGCAAGGACATGTCATTTGATTGGGGTCTTTGGCATGCGCAACAGCAAACTTAACGAATTCTGATACCCCATTCTCGTACTCTTTTGACAATCGACTTGAAGGCATCCATTTCTTATCCATTGTTTTACTAATTAAGCTAAACAAAAACAAAATAAAAACTATTTACCTGTAGGGAAGTCAGCAGCTTCTGGACCTACACAGTGTAAGATTCTTGGAAACAATCAGACTTTCACTCTTCACAAGTAACCCCTATAGCAAATTCACTAAGTTAGAATTCATGGTGTATGCCAAATATAACAGGACAAATTTAGTATATAATATGACAAACAAGATATATCGGAGAAACAAGTCAAAGTCTCAAGAATCTATTAATTTCAACAATTTCATTTTCATTTTCATCACTAACATACCAAATATAATAATTAAGTTCATTATCATTTTCAATCAACAATTAGATTAAAATAAAGTAATCACTAAAAGTTATCCATCAACAATGTCATTGTCATCAATTAAATTCAACAAATCATCACTAACATTCAACATCAACTTACAAAATTAACACCAATTCCCTACATAAATCCACCAAAAATATCACTATTTATCATCTTCAACTTTACTACAACAACAATTTCAAAATCAAATTCAAACAACAACCACATCAGCACTAATTCACCAAATCGACAACAACCACATCAACACTAATTCATCAAAATCAAATTCGCACACTAATTTCAAAATCAAATTCAAACAACAACCACATCAACACTAATTCACCAATTCGATCTTTAAATTTAAAAATAAAAACATATATTTTTATCTATTATGTAAAACTTCTTACTTACTCACACTTTGATACTCTAACAACACTCATTTTTCTAACAACCCTCATTTTTGTAATGGATATAATTTCCTATAATATAACAACACTCATTCAAACTACATTAGAACTAAAAACAAAACAAAAACAAAACAAGATGCTCAAGAACAAACAAAAGAAACTATATAGCAAGCTCAGAACATTAAATAATCACTGAAACTCAAGAACAAACAA
This sequence comes from Lathyrus tuberosus, assembly GCA_022829125.1. Classification (NCBI taxonomy): domain Eukaryota; kingdom Viridiplantae; phylum Streptophyta; class Magnoliopsida; order Fabales; family Fabaceae; genus Lathyrus; species Lathyrus tuberosus. The sequence goes on along the minus strand of JALAZF010000082.1, from coordinate 6,042,902 downwards.
AAGAAACAGTGACAGATGCTCGGTCGGAGAAGATGGATAGTGAAACTCACGGAGGAATGCCGTCGATGGAGAGACGAACAGAGGAACAATGCCAGTCAGAGAAAATGAACAGAGGAACGCCAGACGGAGAGACGAACAATGGGAGTACACGGCAGAGGGAGAAGTCGCGAGAGAGAGGGAGACACGGCGGAGGGAGAAGTCGCGAGAGAGAGGGAGAAATAAAACAAATGATTAGGGCATTCTAAAATAATGAAAAGTTTTTTAATATTTATGAAATAATAACATAAGGCAATGCTTTTTGAAAGGGCTTTCTTATGTATTAGCTTTAGCAGCGCTTTTTCTCTAAAAGCCCTTTCTTTTTAATTGCCTATAGCAGCGCTTTCAGAAAGCGCTTTCTAATGTGTGACCTACGTAAGGCCTTTAGCAGCGCTTTTTAAAAGCGCTTTCTAAAGTGTACCTTTAGAAGCGCTTTCCTAAAAGCGTTTTCTAAGGTGTCACATTTGTATGGCTTTTAGCAGCGCTTTTAGGAAGCGCTTTCTAAAGTAGGCCTTTAAGCAGCGCCTTTTTTCTGCGTGTTTTTTTTAAAACATATAGCAACGCTTTTGATAAAAAGTGTTGTCCATGTAGTGCTACCAAAAAGCAATTTTGGCGTAGTGATATCATAGCCAATGAAATCAGATTACCATGGTATGTATTACGAATTGGTAACTTATACCAAAGTACAGCCCAACAGACAATCATAACCTAAAGCATATGAAACATGTACTTTCATACTGACTTGAGCATATACAACATAAACAAAGAAAAGAAGAAGGAAGATGTTGAAGAATATCGTACTTCGAAGCTAAGGAATCAAATGAAGGAAAAAGGTGAATATTTGAGCATATACATCATAAACCAAGATAAAAGGAATGAAGTTGTTAAATAGTACCGTACTAAGAAGGATGAAGATTTCAACTCCAGATGAATGGATACGAAGAACGTAAAGATTACGCTACCGGTGTCGTCTCTAGCTCGCTTGTTCGCCTAGGGCGTCTTATGAAGGAAATACAGATTAAGTTTTATTTTTAATTTATCAGTAAACCATTAAATCTCGATTGTGTTACTCAACTATAGTGGAAATGTGAGTCCTCTAACAACTGTTGGCTTTCTTCACCGTTGTAAAATCATTTACAATTTATTTTTTAAATAATGGTCTTTAGTGACACAAGAGTATAACAACGGTTGTTTAAACTAACCGTTGTAAAATCATTTACATTTTATTTTTTAAATAATTAACTTAAGTGACAGAAGCGTATAACAATGGCTGTTTAAACTAACCGTTCTAAAATAATTTACCTTTTATTTTTTAAATAAAGGACTTAAGTGACACATGCTTAATGTACTCTAAAAAATGGAAAAAATGAAGTTGTTGAGAATCGAAGCTTGTCACACATCATTTATTACTACGGTTTTTATAGACAATCGTCATTAAATCACTATTTATAAATCCAGTTACTCACTGGGTGCGAAAATTTAATATATTACAATGGTGTATATTTCTTCCGTTGTAAACCAGACGTTGTTGTTTGAATGTTTTGTAGTAGTGAAGGTCTCAAGGGAATGGTAGGCAAGGCTATCCTAAATGTGACATGGCAGTCAACAAAAGGGATCCTCCCTTGGAATTGGGGACAAGTTGATGATACAAGAACATATGATCAAATCATGAAAACACTAAACATAAAATAAGAAAGTATAAAGAGAAATAACATCGCATAAGATACATGCGTTTAATGAACGATGATGAACACAAGATAACAAGCAAAGGCATAACCAAGGCAAGGCTCGAAATCAAACTCAAATGGGAAAAACTTAAGTCACACGCTCACAAAATTAAACAGTTAAATCAATAATGAAACTAATTAAATAAAACCTAAATATTAAAAAAAAATTGCAACCTAATTAACGAGATATTTTTTGAAATTTTCTCTAATCTAATAATTAAACTAAAATCAATATTGAAATGACTTAACTAAAAATCCTAAGTAAAAAAATTAAAATTAAGAGTAATAATAATTAAAAAAAACTTAAATTAAATTTTCAAGGTTGAATAACCAAAGCAAAAAAACTTAGGGAAAGAAAAAACATTGGAGGGTGCAAAAGGTAAATGAGGGTGTGGGTTTTCTTTAGGAAAAATATGATCATGGGCTTATGGCACTTAGCCCATTCCTCCTCATAATAATAAGAAAAAGTAATAAAACAAAATGTTGGGTCGGAGGAACCAGGCCCATCTGAGCCAACAACAACAACATTACAAGGAAAAAAAAGATCAGCACGTCAATCAATTGCCCTCTCCGTCAGATTTCTCATCCTCTCTCTCACGGCTATCTCACTCACACACAACATGAATTTTAATAGATTGAAATCAAACAAAAACTTTTGTCTCATGCTAAAGATTACATATTAAACAACTACAAACCACATCAAAGATAAAAATCAAAAATGGAAAAAAGTACCAACGGTGAAGGCGACGCGATGGAGGGAGTGAGACGAATGGGGGTTGCGCTCGCAGTTCGAGTCGCGTCGTGGAGGAGGGAGTGGCGTCGATGGTGCTGAGCGGCGGTGCGGTCGCGTTGGTGGTGGCGGTAGCGCTGCACCTTTCCAGCAACGTGGTTTTCGTCCCTCCTTCTATTGTTTTCACTTCTGTTTTAATTTTGCTGTGTTGTTGATGTTTCGGTTATAGTGATTTTATTGTTATGGTGTTGGTTTAGAGTTTACAGGTAGATTGCATGTGGTTTGCAACCTTTGTGTTACGGAAATTTGTGTGTATGCTTCCCCTTGTCCCCTTTTTTGAATGATGAAGATTGTTCTTTTATAGGCAAGAACCATTAGGGATACATTGATGAGTGGAAAATTCTTGTTTTGGCAATAAAATGAAAGTTGTTGGAACATGTTTTATGGTGTTTTGAAAATCTGATGAATACCTTTCCTTTTTCATCTTGACATGTTTTGTGATTTTAAAAAAACTTTCTCCTTTCAATTAGACATGTATGGATTGTGCTTAAGACCTGTTTTGGAAAGAAATTGAATTGGTCTTGTTGATGTTTGATAGTGTTTTTTTATAAATAAAATAAAATATTAATAAAAATAAAATTAATTAATAAAAATAAAATTTTAAATTAAATATCTAATTAAATCTAAACAAATTAAATGATTATTTAACTAAAAAATAAATAAAAATGATTAAAAACGAAATAAAAAGTCGGGCAGAAAAGTGCTCGAAAAAAAATGAACACACCAAAATAATCAGCGTGAAATAAACATATTGGAAAAATACAGCGTTTGGTCAAATTTTGAAATAAATTTAGACCGGTTTGTCTGTAAATCAAACAAATTTATTCTGAATGACATTTCAGACATTATACAAGATGAAGTGCATGTTATGCTATGCAGACAATGCGAAACGAAAAACAGAATCTTAGGATAAAAAATTAGGGTATGACAGATGCCCCTATTTAAGTTTCTTCTATCCAGAGATATTGAGATTGAAATCTTCGTCTCAACGTGATAGGAGAGACTTAAATACAAACATGCACGATGTTTGGCCCCAAGATGCCACAAAATGCTTATGATATGATATGAAGTGAATGCAAGACAGGGATCCTGTGGGGAATGACGCCACAAGGGATAACTGTATACAGAAAACGCTGAAACACAATTAAAGAATGGAAGACCTGACGAGGAAAACCCTAGGAAACAAAGCAAGGTTCCATGGGGAAAAGTATCAAGGAGACACAATTGAGGAATACAAGATAATATGGACAACTGCAAAGGTGATAAAGAGTATCCAATAATACTTGGATAAAAGAGGGACAAAACCTGAATGGAGATACAGACATCCGGGAAAGCATTAGATGTTGTGAGTAACAAAAATCAGGAAAACACATCAGAAACATCTAGAGAAGCATTAGATGTGGTGCGAGACTAAATCTGAATATACAACAGAGATTTCCAAGAAAGCATTTAAATTTACAGTGGAATACACAGAAACATCCAGAAAGCAGAAGCAACTTACTAGGGAAAGGGTTACAGTCATCAGAGATTTTGAAAGAAATGGATTGAACAAAACTCTGGGAGAGTACAGCAACTACCATCAAAGACATTCAGGAGAGCATTGAATGAACTTTGGAATATAAACATGCATCCATCAGAGATATTCCCAATAGCATTGAATAAGCTCCACTGGGGAATCAACAATCATCATCCATGAATGGAACTGTATGGAAAAGAGTCACAACATTCAGAAGATCATTGAATGAGATGAGGAGAATTCCGAGAAATACATTAAGGACTTTCAAGCAAACATCAGAGACATCCAGAAAAGCATTGAATGGACTCCAAAAAACATCAGAGATATTCGGGAAAACATCGAATAAACTCCGGAACACATCCAGAAAAGCATTGGATGGAGAATGGAAACAGACTTGAAACTATTCAGCAGCTATTAACCAAAGTCCGAAACAAATTGAAGACATCTAGAAGAGCATTAGATGAAGACAAGCATTCTGAAGATACATCCAAATTATTTAGGAAATTATTAAATGTACAAGAAAAGGTTTTGAAGACATATCTGGAAGAACGTGAGATAAGCAACATCATATCTAGAAGAACATCAGATAAACAAGGTCGTATCTGGAAGAACGTCAAATAGACACAAAGGAGTTTTTGAAAAACATCAGAAGCAAAGTCGTATCTAGAAGAACGTCAGATAGACACAAAGGAGGTTCTGGAAAAACATCAAAAGAAAGTCGTATCTCGAAGAACGTCAGATAGGCACAAAGGAGTTCTGGAAAAACATCAGAACACAAGACACATTTGGAACATTATCAGACAGAAATGAAATTCTGGAAAAGCATCATAATAACAGAGGTATATATCTGGGAACTAACTGGGGAGTAAAACGAATTCTGGAAGGGTATCAGAATCACAATGTAAATATCTAGAAAAACATCAGATAGGTTCTAGAAGAACATCAGAACAAAAGACTCAATCTGGAAAACATCATAGAGATAAACATATCCGGTAAAACTTCTGATAGATTCTAGAAAAGCATTAGAATCAAAAAGGTTATATCTGGAAAAACATTAGATAATTTCTGGAAGAACATCAGAACAAAAGACTCAATCTGAAAAAACATTAGATAAGTTCTAAAAGAACATCATAACAAAAGACTCAATCTGGTAAAGCATCAGAGAGACAGACACATGTAACATCCAAGAATGACATTGGATGCATAAGAAGAACAGACATATCCGGAAAAACAATCAGATAAGAAAGGTCATATCTGGAAGAACGTCAGGTAGACACGACAATATCTGTTTGGTAGGTGCCAAGTAAGTTGGACTTTGACCACAAGGTAAGACATGTATAACAACACGACTTGTGGAGAATGCAAATGAGGATGAACACTCTTGCTAAGCATATGTATATGAACTATGCAGATGATATATGATCAAATGCAGACATCGACGACACGACTTGACTCTTATGGATAGAAGACAAGACTGGAAGACTGATTCCTCAACACAGAGATCACTGCCATTTTGCTTGGGGACTAAAGATGCCACTGTGCACATCTCTGCCACATTGGTAAATTGTATCAAGTTGATGATCCTTGTAGGAAGGATGAAGAGCTGATTAGGGATTCTTGAAGTAAACTGCTTCAGATTAGCTGACTGTTGTAGATGAAATAATCATTGCTTCAACTTGTCTGATGCTGGAAATAACTACCTTACTATGCACTTAGAAAGCTTGCCCTAGTCCGAGTCTTGAAAAATCTTTTGTATAAACCAATTCTAAGAAGGACTTGCACTGAACCATAAATCTTAAACCGATTTTTCAACAGGATTTGGAAGGAACTTACCCTTGATAGGATCACCGACCAAGTTTCTCAACTGTTTCAAAATTCCTTGAGAGGAAAGCCAGTTTGCAAACAAAAGTATTTGTACAAACATGGTAATTTTAATGCAAATTTCATGCAACTTTTTGAAATCAAAGTCATTTTTGGAATGATGCAAAACAAATGAATCATTAGTCAGAACACGGTGATTTAAGACATTTAAAGTGAAAGGTGAAGCACAAGTGTGATTCCAAAACAACACGATTTGCAAGGATCTTTTGGAGTCAGTTTACGTAACCTTGCTATAGTATGCTTTCAAAATAACCTTGCTTCAGTTAGGTCTTTTGAGGGTTGTAATGTGGCCTGGTTCAAAGTTTAAGAAACAAAGGATAAAGGCTCAAATTTTATTTGACCCACCCAATCTTCGTGATGACCTTCAGCCCAACGCTCAATTAACTTAGACTATGCACTCAGGTTCCCAAGAGGTTGGAAATTGCACTGATGATGGTTCAGAAGTCGAGGGACTTTGAAATAGTAGTCATTGCTTCCTTATAACATTTGGTTGTTGTTGTCATTGAGGATTTTCATGGTAAGGATTTAAAGGTCTCCTATTTTATTTTCCATAACTTTTTCATGAACTATTTCTTTTGAAGCTTACAGTCAGTGGGATGCCCCAGTTTTGCCTAAGTCTACTTCATAGGTTTTAACTTAGCAGACTTTTTCTTTTTTGATTTTTTTTTTTTAAAGAATGTGACTATCTGGCTTAATGATTACGACGAACCATCATTGTGTCATACCCAAAATATTTACCACTAAGATTTCCATCATTATGGGAATCATCACCATGATATGGATGTACCATCATTGCCTCATAAATCTCCTCAGGGATTGTTGAGCCTTCTTCACAATCAAAGATTAGGGTTCCAACCCTTCTCAGAGCTTTTAGACAATGGATCAATCAAGAATAGACTTGATCTTCAACTTGTCTAACCTTTCAAACATCCATGAAGGATCAAGGGGTCTTCCATATCAATAATCATTCATAAGTATGCAACATTCCACGAGGATCTAGCCTCAGGATCGCCAGTGTCACCAAATTAGGGTTTTGGTCGACCAGGGCCTCCAGATAGAAATTTTCATCTGGGCATGAGCCAATACCTCAATATTTGGTCCAATAAACTCAAAATAATCTCAAGGGCCCATCCACAATAGCAAAGTCACCTGGAAGGACCATCTATCAAAAAATCAGGAATTAGGGTTTTGACCTAATTCAACCCTTGAGTTAACTTGTGGAGCAAGGCATGACTTGAAGCTTCAAGATGAACTTCAAGGACCTAAAATGCACCATATTACATGTCTACAAGATTTGATTGACACAAGGAGCTCAAATCATAAGCCACAAGAACTCAATGCCATCTGATCACAAATTAGGGTTTTTAATGAAAAAAGTCAACCCTATCCTTGACTGTTGACCTACCCTTGATCTCAAACCTTGGGGAAGGGTTCAAGACATCTCTAAATACCCCTTGAGGCCATCCATGAAGTTTAATTAGGCCTAAGGATTGATTTCACACAAGGATCACAAAGTCAAAGTTTCATCTGATGAAAAGTCAACTGTACAAATATCCAAGTTTGACTTTTTGAAATTTTGGTCAACCAAGGTTTCCTTAACCCTAAAATGATGTTAATATGTGATTTGAATCATCATTCATCAATAAAATTCAAGAAAAGTGAGATAAATTGTAAAAGGGGTAACCATGAGAAACTTAGAATTTTTCTAAGTTAAGGAACAAAATGGCTAGGGTACCAACTTTGCAAGGTCATATCTCTTAAACCACACGGCCTTTTTCTCGCATTCTAAGCTCAGATTATAGTCCATCTTACATATTTCAAATGTGTCAACTACAATAAATTCCAAATCATCATGGATTCTGAGTTATGGATTGATCAAAATCACAAAAACATGAAAATAATACTTTTTCCAACACTTAGTGAAATTTTCACTAAGTCAAAATTTGTTTCACTTTTTTCAAAATGTAGAGGCATTTTTCAACCAAATTCAAGTTGATTCAAAACCAAAGTTGGACATCACAATAAAATAGGATACATCAGCTTTCCAAAATGTCCAAGAACAACATCAAACTCCATCTGAGCTAGGAGTTATGGATCCCCAAAGTGGCCTTGTTGCAAATTGTCTTCATGGCAGCATTAGGCAGAATGTGTGCATTCCTTGTGCCACACGAGTTCTTTACTCAATTTTGTCATCTTACCAACATTTTAATCTTCCCAAATCAATGAGGATCAGATTGAAATAAAGATCTCTGAACCACCAGCCTTGCAAGTCAAGAAACCATCAATGTTGGCATGTGAGATTCAATGATGAAAAATCCAAAAACTTCAAATTTGGCATGGAGCATTCAATTGATGCATCAAGCTGGCATGGAATGAGACAAATCCAACTGAATGAGTCAAGATAAACTCAAAGATCAGAAGACCATAGGCCTGCTCCATTGACTAAAGTCAATGGCTACTGAAGACCAAACATTCCTTTTGATCACCATTGAAGAAAAGCCTGCTGCAGTTGCCATACACTTTAGATCCCAAAACAAACTTGACACACTATAAATAGAGCTCATTTGTGTTCAGTTTAAGCACACCAAAGCCCCCAAACTAAGGCTTTTCTCAGAATCACACTTTCACTCCATTTTTTGCCTTCTAAACCAAGTCACTATCGGGTTTTGAAATTGAGAGTGATTCAAACCAAACCAATCATGCCAAAACCTCATAAACATCATATATGAGTGATCCATAACACTAAATCACAACTGGAACACCAATTTCACAAAATCAGCATCCAACTGCCTAAGTTCTTGACAGAGTTGCAGTTGAGGTACCATCTCAAGTTCCAGCTTGTTTCAAACCACTCCAAGCATTCAGACACAACTCTTGGCACCTAAGGAAGTTGTCCAGATCATTGGAACCAGCTTGCAACACCTCCAACTCAAAACACGATCACCAGCTGCAAGAGGTAAGCCTGAACTCTTCAAACTACATGATGCATGCATATTTTACTGCACAATAATTTTGCCATATGTTCATAATCATGTATAGAATGTTTCCCCTCAAACAAATTGGAATTTCTTAGTGTTCTTGCAGAAACTAGGGTTCCTGAGGTTTTACTTTGATTTCTCATTCCATACTTAAAATAAATGAAATTAAATGCCATAGACATGATCGTGAGTTGAAAACGAACAAGATTGACACTTGAATCATGCAAAACCATTGAGAAATCATGGAGAAAAGTGAGAAAACGCAAATCTGCAGAAACAGAGTGCGCGCGTGTTCTCCCCCCTTGTTCTTGGCGCCTTTTTTCAAAAATTAATTTCTCTCTGAATTTTAATGATTTTGACTTGATTCTTTTTTTAAAAATTTACAAAAATGTTAAAATATTTTATTTTACAAAAATTTCCCAAAAATATTATTTATTTCATATATTTGATATTTTTGCAAAGAATTAATTTTTTATTTGTTTTTTAACATTTAAAATATTGTTTTCTTCTTGATTTTCCAAACTTAAATGATTTCTAGTTATTTTGTGGATAAAATCATGATTTTTGAAATATTGATCCAAGATCACAACTCATTTTCTCACATGTTTTCAATAATTTTATTAATTTTTAATCAAAATTAATTCCATTTTTCAAACAAATTAGGGTTTTGATTAATTTCACCCTCACTAATCTTTTTCAAAAACTCTTTGGGCCTCATGATAGAGTGTAAATCCCATCCCTTTGTAAAAAAACCAATTTGGGTCTCACACATTGTATAAGTCCCTCTGTACATTTTCAAAACAACGGCGCGATCGTCGCCTTTTTTACAAAATCATCTGGGCTTCTCCTTGAGCTATAAGTCCCATCTTTATTCATTTTCAAACTCTTTGGGCCTCTAATAGAGTGTAAGACCCAATCCCTTTTCAATCAAAATAATTTTGGGCCTCAGATCTTGTATAAGTCCCACTGTATTTTCAAAAACCTCGGCGCGATCGCCAGTTTAAAATCAAATAACCTGGGCTTCTCATTGAGCTATAAGACACACTTCTTTTCTTAAAAACATTTTTGGGCCTCTATTAGAGTGTAAGACCCAACCCCCTTTGTACATAAATAAATTTTGGGCCTCAGTCATTGTATAAGACCCGATCCAGTTTTCAAAATAACAGTGCGATCATTGTTTTCATCTGGGCCACTCCTTGAGTTGTAAGTCCCATACTTTGTACAAAAATAATCTTTGGGCTCTCTATTAGAGTATAAGACCCAACTCTCTTTGTAAATACTCTGTCAATAATACAGTCTGTATTCAATAATCATCAGGGCATCTCTTGTTGAATAAGCCCCAATTTTCTGTTTTACAATAACTGTTATCAAAACTTGCTTCAATTTCTTGAACAACTAACATTACAGCATGGAAGTTTGCTCACCTGTAAGTTTTTATCTGCTTTCATTTACAAGCTTTATATATTTAACTGTATTGCTGGAAGCTTGCACACATGTAAGTCCTTCTTTCATATCCTTTTAAATACTTGTCATATATCAAATGTATATATACTTGTATATCTGTTTAGAGTTTTCCCCGGCAACTAAGTCTAGAATTAGGTAAACCCAGTTGTTTACTCTCTCAATAAAGTCAAACATAGATCCCCTATAGGATTCCAAATACACTCTTGCCTTCTCTTGGGCTTAAACAATATGGAACAAAGAGAAAGGCAGTATTCTCGGTGAACCTTTTCTCAGACTGTCACTATTAGAAATCGTCAAAGAAATTCAATTCCCAAAGAGAGGATTTATTCCCGGTGAAACTTCTCTTGAATTTCTTCAAACTCTTGAACTGTTCATTATAGAAAGGATTGATTCCCAATGAAACCTTTCTTGAACTTTCTTAAGTTTGGACCCACAAGCTTCCTAAAAGCATCCCCAACCTCCTCTTGGGCTTTGTACAAGGACCCTCAGGCTTCTTAGAAGTTCTCATGCCTCCTCTTGGGCTTAGTATAAGAACCCAGAGACCTCCTACAGGTATAGGACAGAACCTAGTCATCATTTGCTAGAGCAGTCTTTATGAGTCAAAACAACAGACCAGTTCAGGGTTGACCTTCATCCATTAACATACCAGCCTTCTCTTGGGCAAAATACAAAGATCATTCATCATCATAGAACCAATTTCTCAATACCAGTAGACTTGGACAGTCTCATCCCCTTTGGATTTCCATGAAACTCTTTTCCTTAAAGAACAGGAAATAACCCTGATCACCAGATCAAATCTCCAAACAGAAATAAAACCACCAGTTTTCACAACTCAACCCTCAAACCTTACACCTTTAATTTTCCCCATCATTGGGTCAATTACTGTAAACTCACCAAAACCTCACCATAGGAAAGAATGCTCAACTATCACATTTTCAGTTAAATCCCCAGGCAGGGTCAATTTACTGTTAAAACAGTTACAATCCTCATCAGAACCTCAAGGTCTCTGATATCTTAACTCTTCTGTAAACCCCAGCAAGAGTTAATTCCCCAATATGGACCTATCTCTGGATTTCAATAATCCTCAGCAGAAGTTAGCCTCCTCTTAGGCTTTATATAAGGAATTCCCCAACTAGCCTCCTCTTAGGCTTTGTATAATGATTTTTCCCTGCAGAGTTAGCCTCCTCATAGGCTTTGTATAATGATCATCCCTCAGCAGTCACCCTCCTCTTAGGCTTTGTATAATGATAACTCCTCAGCTGAGTCCCCACTTTTAGCCTCAATCTTGGGCTTTGTACAAGACACCCCCGAAATATCTCTACCATAGAGTCAGTCAGGGTCTTTTTTAGCCTCAATCTTGGGCTTTGTACAAGACAGATACAAAACACTCCTTAAGCAGAGTCATACCCTTTTCAGCCTCAATCTTGGGCTTCGTACAAGACAGATATTCTCCGACTGAGTCAATATTTTAGCCTCAATCTTGGGCTTTGTACAAGACACACTTAAATGTCTTCCCCAGTGTAGTCAATTCTTTTTTAGCCTCAATCTTGGGCTTTGTACAAGACAGATAAAATCTTTTCCCAAAGAGTCAAACCTCTTTCAGCCTCAATCTTAGGCCTTGTACAAGACACCAAATAAACACTTTCTTGTTGAGTCAATCATTTTCCAGCCTCCTCTTAGGCTTTGTATAATGATTTTCCCCAGTGGAATCCAATCAACCTCTTAGCTTCAACTTTGGGCTTCAATCAAGGAACACAAAAAATCAACATCCCCTCAGAGGAAATCAAAAAAATCTCTGTAGGAGGATATCTTCTCTGTATAATCACATCAAAAACAGTCAATCAAAACAAAATCCTTAATCCTAGATAACTGTTGTAAGTGGCACACTTGTTGATATTAACATCCAAGCTGTCTGTCCATCATTATCCTGGTTAAAACCTCATCTAATTGCTGTAAGTGGCAAGCCTTTGGATACAAACATCCAAGCCATTGTCCTTCTTTTAGCATGAATTCCTCAGGAAAAATGGCATTACTCACACCTGAGTTAAAGTTTTCTCCTTCAGGAAAAATCACCCTGTAAACGCAATTATGGCATTGCTGGTCTCCATGCATTCCAGTTAAAGTAATTCCCCTTTTCAAACCAGTTACCCAAACAACTGTGATTAACAGATGAGATATCTCTCTTTAGAGATGAAAAATTCTCTCTCAGTCAAAACCTTTTAGCTTCAATCTTGGGCTTTGAACAAGCACAAACAAACAACCCTTTATCTTCAATCTTGGGCTTTGAATAAGACACAAACAAACAACCCTTTAGCTTCAATCTTGGGCTTTGAACAAGACACCAGACATCTTTTCCTCCCATAGAATAGGAGAAACTACGATTGCTCTGATTTCCCTGTTTTTAAACCGGAATATGTAGGCATAAGATTGTGAAATCTTAGCGAGCACACACAAATCAAAAACTTAGGTCCAACACCTTACCAAAAAACAACAGAAAACCCAAAAATCAACAAAAATACTCTCTCAGACATCCCACCAAGATAAACTTTTCCCATTTCACAGACAAACACAATCAAGTATCAAAGCTGATCCTAAAACCATCATCTTATGCATAATCATGTATAGGATGGGTAATTGACAACTCCCCATTGTATAACCTGACCCCGGACTCCCTAATCTCTGTCAAGCGTTTGTTCAGTTAAATAGATGCATGCAATGTTCGTTTTAGATAACTTTGCCTTTCCCTTCCAGCTTCACGAGATAAATAAGTAATCAGAAGTAGCACCCAATGTTCCTCTCATTGAGGTGAGGAATCCCAAATTCAGCGATAAGGTGGTCGCGTCACCGACAAAAATCGCTAGCTACACATTGGCTTTCGACTTGAAGGACATCTTCGACACCTGCTTGCTGTGTGCGAAGGAAAATTTGTGAATGCAACCTCTGTGTGAAATGCTTCTTGCGCGAATGCACAACCCAGTTAACTGAGAACTACCCATCCCAAGGTTAAGATTGCAGGTTTTTGTATAGAAAGAAACTCCAACTTCTAGGCTCGAAGGTGTTGACGAGGGAATAACTTCCTTATTTCTCCAGTGTTTGGGAATTGAAACAATGCCTTACATCGTCAGCAAAGTTTATTTCAAAGCATACCAACAATTATGGGTATAACGTTTTCGTCATCCTCCCTCCAATCTTTGCACAATAAAAAAGAAAGTGGAAAAGAGATAAAATATTTTATTTTACTTTTTATTTTATTTATTTATTTTTTATTTATTTGAAAGAAAGCATAAAGATGTAAATAGCAAACACAAATAAATTAAATCAAAAGTTGCAATGCTCATTTCATTAATCACGAAAGTACAAACATAATTTAAAGGCAAACAACTAGTAAAAAATAAAGGAAAATGCAAACAACAAGAAACATGGCCTAGTGACTAATCAACACAAGGGTGAGCAGGCCTGTCTAAAACATTGGCTTTTAGGAGGATAGCTAGTTGAGGTCGACCGAAGCTTCACTTAGCGTGCTCTGGAAGAGGATTGTTCTGAACACTAGGATTGCTATCATGAAAGATAAGGATTCTGACCTTAATCAAATCACGCACTTTAGCCTTTAGTGCATAGCAATTTTCCAAGTCGTGACCTGCGGCGCCTTCATGGAATGCACAGTGGAGATCAGATCTGAATCCAACTAGAAGAGGATTTCGAGGAGTAGTTAGAGTTCTTGTGGTAATCAAACCTTTCTGAACCATACCAGGACAAAGTTCAGTGTACGTCATGGGAATAGGATCAAATTGATTCTTATTAGGGTACTAGTAATGTCCTACAACTGGACGTTGGGGAGCTTGAGCTGGTCGTGGAGCAGCAACCACATGAGTTGCAGTAGTAATGGTAGGGTGATTAGCGTGTTAAGGGCTAGAACGAGGCCTTCTTGTTTCAAACATGACAAAATTAGTCTGATCTTCCCTCTTATTCTAGAAGTTCCCATAGAATTTCTTCGCACCATTAGAAGATTCAGCAGCCTTGGACACTTTACCATTCTTGAGTCCTTCCTCAAGTCTTTGACCAATAGTTACCAAATCAGTGAAGTTAGAAGAAACACTGCCAATCATCTTTTCCCAATATCATGGAGACAAGGTGTCCATGAACATTCCAGTCAGCTCATTTTCTGCTAGAGGGGGTTCAACTTGAGAAGCGAGTTCTCTCCAACACTGAGCATATTCCTTGGAAGACTCTTTCTCATTTTGAGACACGTTTTGAAGCTGACGGCGGTCAGGAGCCGTGTCGAGGTTGTACTTGTACTGCTTCATTAAAGCAATAGCAAGATCTTGGAAGTAGTGGATACTGTTCTGTTCAAGATTCATATACCATTTGAGAGAAGCTCCACTTAAGTTGTCTCAAAAATAGTGGATGAGTAGCTTCTGGTTGTTGGTATAAGCAGCCATCTTTCGAAAGTACATAACCAAATGAGCCCTTGGACAAGACTGGCCCTTATATTTCATAAACTCTAGAGTTTTGACTTTGGCAGGCATAACAAGGTCAGAAACCAGGCACATATTGTCTGCGTCCACACTAAAGAAGTCATTGCCCTCCATGGATTTAAGTCTCTTGTCTATCTTCTGAAATTGTTCACAGACAAACTCAGGTTCAACAAAGTCTTCACGGTCTTCACCTTGAGCACTGGAAGCATTATACTCATAGAGAGGGTTCTCAAAAGGAGCTCGAGCAGTCTGGGAAACAACATGAACCATAGGCCGGGCCTCTATGTCATACCCCAAATTTTGACCACCAAGATTTCCCGTCATTGTGCAAATCATCATTACAATATTGATGTACCATCATGCCTCATCAATTTCCTCAAGGACTGTTAGACATTCACCACAATCAAGAATTAGGGTTTCGAGCCCTCCCAGGATCAATCAAGAAAGGACATGATCTTCAACTTGTCTAACCTCTTAAAACATCCATAAGGGATCAAGAGGAATCCCATATCAAGAATCAAGCACAAAGTTGTGGCATTCCTAGTGAAAGGAACCTCGAAACACCCGATATCACCGAATTAGGGTTTTGGACGACGGGGACCTCCAGGGTGAGACTTTCACAAGAGGATGAGCCAAGAATTCCACATATGACTCAATAAGTTCAAAATAACCCTAAGAAATCATTGGTAAAGTTAAAACACCCTCAGAGAGTGCATTCCTAAAAAATCAGGAATTAGGATTTTACGCGCCGAATCGATCCGGAACCAAAAGTCAAAACATGAATTTTTTGGAAAAAATGATCCTTATGACTCATATTTTCATAAAATATGGCTTATAATGTCATTTGAACAAGAATTGATCAAGAAATCAAGATAACTTGTAAAAGGGGTAACCTTGAAAAATTGAAAAAATTTCTAAGTTATTAAGTTTAAATGGTTTTGGTGCCAACTTCCAAGAACCATAACATCTGATCCAAGCAACCATTTTGAATGATCCAAAGCTGGATTTGTAGATCTTCCTACACTCTACAAAAGCTTAAACTACCTCAAACCCTAATTTCTTCATGGATTTTTAGTTATGGGATGATCAAAATGACAAAAATGAAGAAAGTGACATTTTTCCAACACTTAGTGAAAATCTGCCTAAGTTAACAGCTTTGGACACCAATGTTCATGAGAATTTTTCAATCGGATCCAAATAGTTTCAAGGCAAACTATAATCATACATGGATAGTACCATATGAGGGCTCTTTAAAAAGTACAAGAGCCTCCCATAACTCAACCTGAGCAAGGAGATATGATCTCCTCAAAATCACCATTTCCAACAGTCTTGTTTAAGGCAGAATTTTGCATTTTTGTTCGATTTGGGAAAATTAGATAATTCCAAGCCTTGTCATCCATTTGGACACCTCAAGGGATAAAAACAAAGAGGATTGATCTGATCCATGGGCCTCCCAAGTCCAAGAATCTACATGTAGCCATAACAAACCTAAAAAGGCTAAAAAGTTCAAAGACTCCAATTTTGTTTCCAAGCATTCAATGGATACATCAAGGTGGCATGGACTGAGTCTTTGATCACTAAATGAGTCAAGATTTAGCTCTGAACCAAAGGACCACAGGCATGTGCCCTAACCTCAAGTCAATGGCTATGGAAGACTTGAACACCATTATGCCACAATTGGCCAAAGGCCTGCTGCAGTTGCCATTCACTATTGATGCCAAAACAAACTTGACACACTATAAATAGACCTCAATTCTGATCAGTTTGAGTACCCCAAAGCACTACAACACTTCCTTTCTTCAAATTCTCTCTTTCACTCCACATTTACCTTCTTTTGCAAGTTACAATTGAGTTTTTGAGTTAGAGAGCAATTTCATCACAACTCATGATCCAAACACATTCAATATGTCATATCTAAGTTGTTCAAACAATCACACTTGATCTGAAACACCAAAATAAAAAATCAACCTCCAAAACCTCAATTTTTGACTTTTTTGCATTTTTCAAGTCATGTCTTGATTCAACCACTTTCTAAACCAAACAAAGCCTCAAACACACTTCAAAAATCATCCTCAAACTGTCCCAATTGGTTTCCCTCATCTGGAATACAATTTGAGAGAGTTACCATATTGGTCACTTTTGCCACTTTTGCAAGAAAGAGCCAATACCTGTTCCTGAGGATTCCAGCTGGTTTTGATCATCGTAAAAGCTTCTAAGGGATCAATCAAGAATGTCTAAAGCATTGGATTACTTATGGCACAAGGGTCTTGACAGATAGCACAAAGAGCTTCAAGAGGTAAGTGCATCACAACTTGAACTCTCTAAATCATGCATTGCTTTGATGTCCATTGATCATGGACATCTCTTGCATATCATATATGTTGTGTTTGAACAAATTTTTCATGCTATTGTTGCCTGTATGATGATATAGCATAGTTCATGCATATTTAGGCTTATTTTGAAATCACTATCGGATTTTAAAATGGAAACATTTTCTGAAAATTCCAAGGGCACCATTGGATTCCTCATGAAATTCTAGGACAGATGCACCTAAATTTTGTCCCAATCCATGAAGAAATGAGAAAGTTAGAGGCTTCATGCAAATTGCCAAAATCTTGTCTTGCCTTGGGCAAAGGCCAGGCCATGGCGCCTTGGCCAGGCCTAGAAACAATGCACCCTTATGTATTAATGGGGTGGTTTTGATACACGGATGTATCACCACCCCAGTGGTAGCGCGCATGTGTGTTTGGTTGCTAGGTCGTGGGTTCAAACCCTCCCAGACCTTTTTGGCCAATTTGTTATTTTTGCTATTTTTCATGGTTTTAATTAATTAATTCCAAAATTAATTTTTCTCTCAATTTTAATTATTTTTTATTGGTTCTTTTTTTGAAAATTCGCAAAAATGTTAAAATATTTTATTCCATAAAAATTTCACAAAAATATTATTTATTTCATATATTTGGTATTTTTACAAAGAATTATGTTTTTATTTGTTTTGAAACATTAAAAATATTTTTTTCTCTTGATTTTTCAAAATCAAATGGTTTCCAAATCATTCCATGAGATATGACAATGCCAATATGCCTTGCTGCAAATTGTCATGGCAAGGCAGATTTGGGAGTTTTGCTCGATTTGCTCAAATTTTGCAAAGGGCAAGCAACTCTATCCATCTGAACACCTCAAGGGGGGACCAACGAGGAACCAACTCTGATCCCAAGCCTCCCAAGTCTTTGGAACCAAAAGTAGCATGCCAAACCTAGAAATACCTAAAAGAGGGACAAGACTCCAATTTTGGATTGGAGCATTTAATGGATGCACCAATGTGGCATGGACTGAGCCATTTCCAACAGAATTCAGTCAAGACTTATTCAACAACTAGGGAACCAGCAGCCTGTGCCCTAACCTCTAGTCAATGGCTAGAGGAGACTTGGATTCTCATTGCTCAACATTGGCCAAACCTCTGCTGCAGTTGCCATTCACTATTGCAGCCAAAACAAACTTGCTCTACTATAAATAGAGCTCAATTGTGTTCAGTTTGAGTACACCAAAGCACTACAACACTTGCTTTCCTCAAAACCTCTTTCTCTTGGCAAAAAAACCTTCTTTAGCAAGGTAACTCTGAGTTTTTGAGTTAGAGAGCAATTCCATCATAGCTTATGATCCAAACACATCCAATATGTCATATCTAGGCTGTCCAAACTCTCACAAGTGACCTGTAACACCAAAATCACAAAGTCACCTCTCAAAACCTCAAAATAGGACTTTTGTGCATTTTTCAAGCCATGTCTTGATTCAGTCACTTTCCAAACCAGATAAAACCTCAAACACACTCCAAATATCATCCTTGAACTGTCCCAAATGGTTCCACACATCTGGAATGCCATTTGAGAGAGTTGTTATTTTGGCCATTTTTGCCCCTTTTGCAAGAAAGTGCTCAAACTTGTTCCTGAGGTTTCCAGCTGATTCCAACCATCCTAAAAGCTTCTAAGAGATCATTTGAGAGTGTCCAAAGCATCAAATCATTTCTGGAACAAGTGGCTTGGCAGATTGCACAAAAGCTCCAAAAAGAGGTATGCATCACAACTTGGATTCTTTGAATCATGCTTCCTTTTGATGTCCGCTGATCATGCATCTCTTATACATGTTATATGTGTTGTGTTTGCACCAATTTATCATGTAATTCATGCTTGTATCAAGAGATGGCACAGAAAATGCAAACCATGGCCTATTTCAAAACCACTATCGGGTTTTTCAATAGGAGCATGATCTGAAAAAAAATACCACCACCACTGGATTCCTTGTGAAATTCTAGGCAGGATAGTCCTAAATTTTGTCCCAATCCATGGAGAAATGAGAAAGTTATGGTCTTCACGTTTCTGAGCCAAAACTTGCCAGGCAAGGCCTAGAAAACAAGGCAAGCCTTGTATATTTGTTGTTTTGTTTCAATCAACGGATGTATCACCGCCCCAGTGGTAAGGCGTGCGCCCTGTACACATGAGGTCGTGGGTTCAAACCCTACCCAGACCATTTTGCTTTTTTTTTCACATTTTACTATTTTTCCAATATTTTCATGTTTTGTTAATTAATGGAAAAATTAATAACTCCTTCAATTTTAATTATTTTTTATTGATTCTTTTTGTAAAAAATCACAAAAATGTTGAAATATTTTATTCCACAAAAAAAAATTATATTAGTTATTTAATATAATTAGTATTTTTGTGAATAAATTCCATTTAATTGTTTTTTAAACATTTTAAAAGTGAAAATTTACTTTGAAAATCAAAACCAAATGAGTTTTATTTTATCTTGTGATTAAAACCTCATTTTTCAAATCCTAAACAAAGATCACAAGTGGTTTATTCAAACTTATTTGGTATTTTTATCATTTTAAATTGATTTTCTTTAAATATTTACGTTTAAAGGAAATAAAATTAGGGTTTCTTTGATTTTCACCCTCACAAATCATTTTCTTAAACTCTTTGGGCCTCTAATAGAGTGTAAGACCCAATCCCCTTTTAACCAAAACAATTTTGCGCCTCAGATATTGTATAAGTCCCTCTGCGTTAAAAGAAAAATCTCGGCGCGATCGCCAATTCAAAACAAATCATCTGGGCCTACCCTCGTGTTATAAGCCCCATTTATTTTCTTTAAATCCTTTGGGCCTCTAATAGAGTGTAAGGCCCAACCCCTCTTTGAAAGCCAAAACCTTCTGGGCCTCAGTCATTGTATAAGACCCACCGCGTTTTCGAAAACCTCGGCGCGATCTCCGTTTTCAAACAAACCCTGGGCCTCTCTTTGAGCTGTAAGCCCTATCACTTGTATAAAAATAAACCTTTGGGCCTCTTGAGAGAGTGTAAGACCCATCCCTTTGTACAGAAAACCTTTTTGGGCCTCAGTCACTTGTATAAGTCCCTGTACAAATTCAAAACAACAGTGCAATCACTGGTAAAACCTTGCGCCTCTCCTTGAGCTGTAAGCCCCAACAATATTTTCAAAGCACTTTCTCCTTTGATTTTGAATATAATATTGTTATCAAAGTTTTCTTTGTTGAACAACTAACAAAACAACATGGAAGCTCTACAACCGAGTAAGTGTTTACTCGCTTTCTTTATCCGCTTTCATATATATATAACTGTATTGTGGGGCTGTTTCACTGTAAGTCTTTTTCACAAACTTTTATATACTTGTCAAATATCAACAATGTAATACTAGTATAGTTATTTAGAGTTTTCCCCAGCAACTACGTCTAGAACTAGGTAAAGCCCTGTTGGTCACTCTTAAATACAAACAAAACTAGATCCCCATAGGTTTACCAAACACAGTCTTCCCTCCTCTTGGGGTTAAACAATATGGACACGTGTAAGGCAGCATTCTCGGTGATCCCTTTCTCAGACTGTCAGTTTTTAGAAATTATCAAAGAAACTCTACTCCCCAAAGATAATCTTTTCTCCGTGAATGACATCTCTTGGGTTTCTTCCAAATTCTCGGACTTTCCTGGCTTGATCTATTCTCGGTGAATGGCATGTCTTGAACTTCTCGGGGTTTGGGGACCCACAGGCTTCTTAAAAGCATCCCCGCCTCCTCTTGGGCGTTGTACAAGGACCCTTCGGCTTCTTAAAAGCTCTCATGGCTTATCCCAGGCTTAGTACAAGGGCCCAGAGACCTCTACAGGTATAGGAACAGAACCTAGTCATCAATTTGCTAGAGCTGTCTTTCTGAGTCAAGTGTCAGACCAGTTAATGGGTTGACCTTCATCCCTTAACATACCAGCCTCCTCTTGGGCATCATACAAAGATCCTTCACCTACCTGAGAATCGATTTCTCAAAACACTCATAGACTTGGACAGTCTCAATACCCATTTGATTTCCCATTTCCTTAAAGAACAGGAAATAACCATGATCCTTTGATCAATCCCTAAGCACAACATTACCCATATAAGAACTGATTTTCTCTTTATCCAATATACTGGACTTGTCACTAAACTGAAACAGTTATAATAGCCTCCTCTTGGGCTTCGTACAATGATTCTCCCCAGCTGAGCTAACCTATTCACACTCTTTTGTTGAGTATAAAAGACTCTTGTTGAGTCAAACCTTCAGCCTCCATCTCGGGCATCGTACGAGATACAAAGACTCTCTTGTTGAGTCACTTCCCTTTTTGCCTCCATCTCGGGCTTTGTACGAGATATAAAATCACTCTCTTGTTGAGTATAAAAGACTCTCTTGTTGAGTCACAACTTTTAGCCTCTATCTCGGGCTTTGTACGAGATACAAAAAGAAAGCACTCTCTTGTTGAGTCAACCCTTTTAGCCTCTATCTCGGGCTTCGTACGAGACACAAAAGCATCCTCTTGTTAGGTCAATAGCCTCCTCTTAGGCTTTGTATAAGGAAACCCCGGTTGAGTCAATAAACCTTTTAGCATCAAAATCTGTACTTTGCTCACAGGATACGAACATCAACAACTCCTTTCCCCCATCTAATTGCTGTAAGCGGCGAAGCCTCTGGATTATTTACATCCACGCCACTGTCCCTCTTTTAGCATGAGAAATTCCTAAGGAAAGATGGCATTACTCTACACTGAGTTAAAGTCTTCTTCTTCAGGTTAAAAATCCCCTATGAAGGAAATTATGGCATTGCTAGATTCACATATCCCAGTTAAAGTAATTCTCCTTTATAATTCGTCACCCAACAGTTGTGATGAACATCCCCTTTAGAGATGACAAATTCTCTCTAAAGTCAAAACCCTTTATCTTCACATCTTGGGCTTCGAACAAGATACAAATAGACCCTTCAGCTTCACATCTTGGGATTTGAACAAGATACAAACCACCTTTAGCTTCACGTCTTGGGCTTTGAACAAGACACCAAAACAACCTTTTTTCCTCCCATAGAATAGGAGGAACTACGATCGCTCTGATTTCCCTGTTTCGTCAAATGGGAATACGTAAAATCCTGTATCTTCATAACATTAATCGAAAGGCATCAGTCTTAAACCTCCCACCAATCCCCCAGACACTGTTTTAACAAAATAACCTAAGAGAGACCCAAAATCTTTGTAGCATCTGTAAACCAACAATCGTCTGTTTAAACTCAGTATGCAAGCAGGGTTAATTGGAGACATCTATTTCCCTTCCTTCATCAGCTTTAATAGGATAAAAAATAAATCGAGATGTAGTACCCCAAAGCGATAGTGCTTCGCAACCACACATAAAACTCGTGCTACAGAAAAATGACGACTATGCTCGGGACAAGTCGAGATCTTCCCATATCTTAGGTAGAAAACCCTAAATTCATGTCACAGAAATGACAGCTCGGCTGGGGAGTCATTATCTGTATAGGATCATAAGACTAGAGGTCTAGGATGATTAAGAAAAATATATATACTGCTTTTCCTAATTGATATCTGTGTTAATTTTTCTGCTAATGGGAATGCGTGTGATGCCACATGTGGAAAGATTGAGTATACACCTAAGATAGGTGATGGCAATGCGGGTAATCTTATGGGGAGTGAATTCCAGTTAAGAGTCCCCCGATCGACCATCAAACTCAGTGGAGAGTCCCTTTGCAGATACATTGCCTATACGACTTCAGTTGTTGAAAGTAGTGTGGTCGACTGGGTTATCTGAGAAGCTGAGGTTTTTAGCAGACTTAAGCCATTTTGTAGTACGGAAGCTATCAGAAATAGTTGTCACGTGATACTACCCTCATCTGAGATCACTCCAGGATACATCAGCTCGCTGGCGATCCGCTTGCTGTTGTTATCCCGGAGGGGTCAATGATTTTGCGGACAGGTACAAAAAATCACCAGTATAAACCTTTTGGGGGGAGGGGGTAGAGCCTTAACTTCATGACACCGACCTTTTGACCCCATAATTTTTCTAGGTTTTTGTGTGCTGCATTCATACATTCATTTAAAAAACATTAAAACCAAAGAAAATCTTCTCTTCTAGTCTCTTTTTCAAATTAAACTAAGACAATGATTGCAAATTTCAGAGAAAGAAGATTGCGCTAATGGATTTCAGTAGAAGGAAAACTCATAAGTACACCTTTAAGGTTCCAAAGTTGGAGGATTTGAGAGGTTTGGCGAAAATGATCACCAACCACGAGGCTTTCAGAGCCAAGTATTGGGGACTCCTGTCTCTATTAAGGGTCCATGTAATCGAAGAAATCCTGTCCACGTTAATCCAGTTCTACGATCCGGTCTACCATTGTTTCACATTCCCGGATTATCAGCTAGCACCAACGCTGGAGGAGTATTCTCACCTGACTGATCTGCATATCACTGATCAGGATCCCTTTTTTGAACTGGAAGAAATTCCAAAGTATCAGACCATTGCACAAGCAATTTATTTGGACGAGTCAGAAGTCAGGACTCACATGACCACTAAGGGTGGCATCCAAGGTTTGCCAGCCCAGTTCTTAACAAAGAAAGCCCTGTACTTTGCTAGTATAGGGAACGTGGCCGCTTTCGAGAGCATCTTTGTTTTGCTCACCTACGGGTTATTTTTGT
Organism: Lathyrus tuberosus; assembly: GCA_022829125.1. NCBI lineage: Eukaryota > Viridiplantae > Streptophyta > Magnoliopsida > Fabales > Fabaceae > Lathyrus > Lathyrus tuberosus. Next base: position 6,019,025 of record JALAZF010000082.1, on the reverse strand, counting down.
TTCCCTACATCGATAACTTTGTAGATATCAACGCCATTAAGATTTTCCTGATTGGAAATCCTGTACCAACCTTACTCGCAAATGCGTATCATTCTGTACACTTAAGTAATTTATACAGCGAAGGAATGATCACGTGCTGTGTACCCCTGCTGTACAAATGGTTCACTTCCCACTTGCCCAAGTCTGCTGCCTTTTGGTATCAAAAGAATACTTTACGTTGGTCGCAGAGAATCATGTCTCTTACCAACTCCGACATCGATTGGTACAATCGAATCTATGACGGAATCAGAATCATTGATCGTTGTTGAAATTTCCCAAATGTACCCCTTATAGGAACTAAGGGAGGAATCAACTATCATCCGGTGTTAGTTCGTCGTTAATTTGGATACCCAATGAGGCATGTCCCGCGTAATGCTCATCTGGAAGGTCTTTTCTTCAAGGAAGGAGAAAATGACAGGGCACTAAAGACAGAAATAGTGCATTCCTGGAAACACGTTCACAGGAAAGGAAGATAGTCTCTAGGAAAACCAGACTATGTCTCGGTGGAGCCTTATCTCCACTGGGTATAGACTAGAGCTCTCAAGCTGAGGATGCCTTACCCTCGTCAGGAAGTTCTTACATTAAGGGACCCTACCCTTTATGTTATGTCTGATACGGAAAAACTTCAGGTTACTCTCAGCAAAGTTCAGCAGGAGAAGAGGTCTTGGAGGAACAAGTACCGTATTCTCAATGTGGAGTACAAGAAAATACAGCAGCTGTTAAGAGAAAAGGATGCTCTGATTGAGATTTTAGAGCAACATGCTGTAGAGAATCAGGATGACCAGAGGAATTTTCTCGTTCCTTTCACTTGGCAAAGGAATGAAAACCCGACAACGGCCCAAGAGCCCCGGTCAAAGAAAAGGAAAGCACCGGAGCCAGCACCCGAGCTCTCTTCAGAGAGGACTCAGGATCCATTAGTTTAGATTTCCTTTTTCAGCACTTTGTAATCTACTGTATTTCCATGTCCGCAATCCTTTGAATTCAATAAAATGGGGTTTCCCCACTGTTTGATATTTGCAATCCAATTGTCAAAGTTTACTTTGAATAAACAAAAATAATTAATAATCATTGCATTCATCATTCTCACATAACGCATTCTTCTTACCTACGAATCTCACGTTTGCGTCTCGATTCTAGAGTCAAACTATCTCATTCGTACAATACTCGGGCCAATCGTCAGAAAAAGATGGATGATCTCGAGGTAGAGAACAGAGAGTTAAGGGAAGAGATCGACACTCTGAAAGAGGATCTAAGAAAGCTTCATAACGACATGCAAGCTCTAGCAGAAGCTCAGATGCAGCAACAAAGGACTGTGATCTCATAGATCACATCGATGCCCATAGTGGAGAAGTTTTATCCTAGGCACAAAATGCCGAAAGATCGTCCCTGGGGCATGCCTATTAACTATATCCCGGAAGGATATGTTCCGCCGATCGCTGAGGATCAGGGAACCGCAGCAGGAGCCGATGGGCCTGAAGGTTACAAACTTCGGGAAAGCAAAGATGCCAGGGGCATGACAGCAACTCCTGAAGGTTACAAACTTCGGGAGACACCGAGGGTTTCGGCCATAATGACGTACCACCACCCGTCGTACACACTGTCCCGGAAGGACAGATTTCGCAGATACCTTCTGGTGGAAATGACAGCATGTTCAACAGAATGAATGAGTTCCAGGAACAGTTCCTGGAAATGTAGAAAGAACTGCAAGCCATTCGCGGTCAGGATCTATTTGGGAAAGACGTCGTGGATCTCTGCTTGGTCCCCAATGTGAAAGTTCCGCACAAATTCCAGGTGCCCGACTTTGAAAAATACAAGGGTAACTCTTGCCCTCAGAGTCATTTAGTGATGTACGCTTGGCGAATGTCAGCTCAGACAAAGAATCAGGAGCTACTAATTCACTACTTTCAGGATAGTTTAATCGGTGCAGCATTAAAATGGTACATGGGTTTAAACCGCGCCACGATCGGGACGTTCAGAGATCTCGGCGCTGCCTTCGTTCAACAATATAAATACAATCTGGACATGGCACCGGACAGAGATCAGCTCAGGTCGATGTCACAAAAGGACAAGGAAACCTTTAAGGAGTACGCTCAGAGATGGCGTGAAATTGCCGCTCAGATTTGTCCACCTCTTGAGGAAAAAGAGATGACAAAGATCTTCTTAAAGACCTTGAGCTCATTTTACCACGACAGAATGGTTGCCATTGCGCCCAGTGACTTCACCGAGATGGTGGGCATGGGAGTTCGTCTTGAGGAAGCCGTCCGAGAAGGACGTTTAGTAAAAGACGCTGGATCATCAAGTATCACAAAAAGATACGGTAGTGTTCTCCCTAAGAAAAAAGAGCATGATATTGGCAATATCTTTCTCGGAAATCAAAGGCGACGTTACCAACCAGGTTGCAACCTTGCGCCTGTTCCTACGTATCAACCTCAGGTTGCACAAAGCCAACCAAATCAACAGCAATATCAGCAAAGGACACAACAGCCTCTTCAGCCGACTCGTCCTCCGTACAATAACAATCGTACAACACGACCACCGAGGTTTGACCTTATACCCATGTTGTATGCAGAGCTGCTTCCATTATTACTGGTCAAGGGGCACGTTCAAACTAAGTCTCCTCTTACAGTACCGGAAAATCTGCCTTTTTGGTTCAAAACGGATCAGACTTGTCCTTACCATCAAGGAGGACCAGGGCATAACATAGAGAACTGTCTCAGTTTCAAATCCGACGTGCAAAAGCTTGTTAGGAGCGGGGTTTTATCTTTCAAAGATATGAATCCTAATGTTCTCACAAACCCACTGCCTCAACATGAGAAGATTGCAGTGAATTTGATAGAGGAGGAGTCTAACAACACCTATCAAATTAATGATGTACTCTTGCTAAGGGCCAACTTGGTCAAGATGCATTGTAGACAGAGCGGAGATGGCCATGTGCCACCTCATAATTATCACCAGTATAATATCTGCTCTAAAAACAATAAGGGATGTTCTGTGGTGCAATCAGCTCTACAGGAACAATTGGATCTCGGATGGATCCAAGAACATCGAGTTCGTGGAGTCAACATGACCTATACGAATTCCAACATCATACAAAACCACGACATCCGTGCGATGAATGTCAACTTGGTGGCAATGCACTCATGGCAAAGCCAGTATCATGATCTGCCATGGCACGATTATGATTCCTGTCTAATTTGCTCGGTAAATAATTAGGGATGCTCTTTTGTACAAGAGGCCCTCCAGCGTCAGATGGATCTTAGATGGATCCAGGACTACCATGATAGAAATCCTTATCAAATCAACATGATTCAAATCTTCTATATTCATCTGATGAATACCAGCTTGGTGGAGTTACATGCCAGGCAAGTCCAACTTGGTTTTCTCACTTCGCATAATTATCAGAACTGTAAAGGATGTTATGAGAGTAACCAAGGGTGCGCTCTCGTTCAGATAACTTTACAACACTTGTTAAACCACTGGTGGATTCCAATCTATATGGATGAAGACACGCAACAAATCAGCGTGCATAATGGAAACCCTACTTGGCGTCAAAATCAGGATGTCCGATCTATGGAAACAAACCTGGTAAGGTTGCACTGCATTCAAAGCGGGCGTGGCCAGGTGCCACCACATAACTATGAACTCAGTAGAGTTTGCTCGGAAAATAACCAAGGATGTTACCTCGTGCGAGCAGCCCCTCAGAGTCAGTTGGACCGCAAAGAGATTCAACCCTATTCCGTTTCGGGGTCCGTTGAATGGACACCGGACTACTTCGCTGATCAGATCAGAGACATGGTTGTAATATCTGACCCTGAGAGGAACACAGATGTTTGTACCATCATCCCTCTACTGGACGAATCAAAAGTTCTTAGCTAGGAACTGAATGAAGTTGCTTACGACAGTCAGAAAAATCAGAAGGCTCCTGTAGTTATCTATTTGCCGGGACCAGTACCGTATGAATCAGCTAAGGCAATCCCTTACAAATACGCTGCAACGATAATTGAGAATGGGTAGGAAATTCCATTACCCTCCGTCGTGAATATTGCAGACATCAGTCGAGTAACACGGAGCGGTCGAATCTTCAACCGAGGAGTTGGAGAACCTAACAAAGAAAAGGAACTTCAGACAGAAGCTCCTGATCCACCTGTCGGTCAGTCCAGTGACCCCGACCTTTCAAAAAACAATGATGAGATCCTGAAACTCATCCAAAGGAGTGAATACAACATTGTTGATCAGCTGTTACAAACTCCTTCAAAGATCTCTGTGCTATCACTTTTACTCAGTTCCGAAGCCCACAGAGAGGCTCTACAGAACGTCTTAGAACAGGCCTTTGTGGAACAGGACGTGTCAATACGACAATTTGATAACATCATCTCTAACATCACTTCCTGCAACAACTTAGGATTCAGTGATGAGGATTTGCCAAGGGAGGGAAAAAGTCACAACATGGCGCTCAATATCACAGTCAACTACCAGGACGATGCTTTAGCCAGCGTACTGGTAGACATAGGATCGGCCATCAACTTTATGTCGAAGTCCACTCTAATGCGACTATCATTCAAAGGGTCCCTGATGAGGGGCAGTGAGGTCATCGTCAAAGCCTTTGACGGATCTCGGAAAGCATTTATCGGCGAAGTCGACCTTCCCATAACTATTTGTCCTCACACTTTCCTAATCACTTTCTAGGTCATGGACGTCCGGGCAGCGTATAGCTGTTTATTAGGAAGACCTTGGATACACCAGGTTGGGGCAGTCACCTCGACGCTGCACCAGAAACTGAAGTTCGTCAAGAACGATCAACTTGTCACAGTCTGTGGGGAGCAAGCCTTGCTCGTGAGTAACTTATCATCATCTACTTGTGTAGAACCCGAGGAGGTTGTTGGAACTCAGTTCCAAGCACTTTCGGTGAGCAATGAGAATCAATCGAAAAAAGGAACATCGATTTCCTCGTACAAAGATGCTCTCGAAGTGATAAAAAATAACAATACAAAAGGATGGGGACAGCTTGTCATTCCTACTGATAACAAAACAAAGAAGGGTCTTGGTTTTTCTGCAACCTGCACCCAGACTGCTACTAACGATGAAAGTTTTCATCCCATTCAGAACTTCTTCCACAGTGGAGGTTTCCTTCACCCAGTGCCTCAAATAGTCCATACCATCAACGAGGAGGATCCCTCCGATACGGATGAGGAATGGAAGTCCTATCTTAACGAGGACGGTTATATGTCTCAGGAAGAGGTGTCTATGCCATTTTTCTATCCCGAACAGAGTCTGAGATTTATACCCAGGTCAGACGTCGAAATGATATATGGAGATTGTGATCCGGAAGGATGTCGTACGCCATCAAACTCATTAGAGGAGGACACTCTGATGAAGGACAAGACAACTTTGACCACGACTATTATGGCCCAATGGATGGCTTGCCTATCTAGCAACCGTACCCAGGAAACTTGGGGCAAGAGAGTCAGCCGAACAATGAAAATCAGCTGAGCATCATTGAACAAAATACCTGCGTCCCCACTATGTCATGGGATCAAAACTCAGGGTATTCAGAAAATATCTAGCACAACGATGATTTGGCAAAGCTTACCGGACTAGAATTCATCAACTATGCTTTCCCTGAGGTCAACGTCATCGAGAGAGATGACTCCTCCAGTTCCACAGAAGTGTGGGACACCTTAGGACAACCGAGTGGAAAATACGACTATATGGTCAAGTACACTGCTCCTGAGAGCTCTCGTATCAGGCTCAAAGACATCCAGCCTACTGGATGGGGAGATTTACCTGAATGCACAAATGCTATGCACAAATGCTATGCAAAATACAACAGAGGAATCCTCCTACGAAAATTCTGCCTGGGAGACAGATTCCAATGATCCTGCTCCACCGAAAATCAGCGTTATTTCTGAAGACAAATCAAGGAAGGTACCAGACTTTGTGATTCACCGAGGAGTTCGCCGCCAATGGGTTGCTGTCGATGTTCTGAAGATCGTTCATAAGTCAAAGTAATTGTTGTCTTTATCTTTAACCTTTCACCCTGCCCAGGTGAAACGGATGTTTTGATAGGGCTCACTTTCTGTAAATATACCTCTTTGCTTTGCCCAAAGCGACAGAGTTTTGTTTTATTAGGCTGTAGTTTCAAGAATCAACTTGTTCATTCATAAAATAACGTTGTTCTGTAATTTCCGCATTTATTGTTGTTTTCTCTTTTCGCTTTTTCAGAAAATGGTAATCCTAAAAAATAACTCAATAAAATAATCAAGCACTTTTTCAAAAAAAAAATACACTGCACGCACTTTTGCATTCTCGCTATCTCTTCTAAAACACGAATCATAGCGTCATGCAGATTTCTTGTTTTAAACCCCGTTGAAACATATGATCTGATGGCTTCTCCCAACGTTAAATTCCCGGTATTTGGGGCTGAAGAAGAAGTTGACGACGAAATTCCAGAGGAGATCTCCCGACTACTCCAACAAGAGGAAAGGTCAATTGAACCTCACAAAGAGCTGTTGGAAACGATCAACGTGGGGTCAGAAAAAGAGAGAAAAGAAATCAGGATTAGGGCACTGCTCAGTCTAACTGCCAAAGAAAGTTTGATAAAGCTTCTCAAATAATTCCCCGATGTATTCGCTTGGTCCTATCAGGACATGCCAGGGTTAGATACCAGCATCGTGGAACATCATTTACCATTGAAATCGGAATGTCCGCCAATAAAGCAAAGGTTGAGACGGACTCACCCGGACATGGCCATCAAAATCAATGAGGAGGTACAAAAACAGATTGACGCGGGTTTCCTCGCCACATCACAATATCCTCAATGGTTAGCCAACATCTTACCTGTTCCAAAAAAGGACAGAAAGGTCAGAATGTGTGTAGACTACAGGGATCTGAACAAGGCTAGTCCAAAAGACGACTTTCCCTTGCCGCACATTGACATGCTGGTTGACAGTACCACAAAGTTCAAAGTTTTCTCCTTCATAGCTGGATTCTCGGGCTATAATCAAATATAAATGGCGCCGAAAGACATGGAGAAAACTTCGTTCATCACCCCATGGGGTACCTTTTGTCACAAGATAATGTCGTTCGGTTTGAAGAATGTCGGGGCAACCTATCAAAGGGCCATGACTACTCTATTTCATGACAAGATACACAGAGAAATTAAGGAGCATGTGACCCATCTGTCAAAGCTATTCGAGCGGTTGAAAAATTACAAACTCCGCTTGAATCCTAACAAGTGAACCTTTGGTGTCCGTTCAGGGAAACTTTTAGGGTTCATCGTCAGCCAGAAAGGAATTGAGGTTGATCCTGACAAGGTCAAGGCCATTCAAGAAATGCCTTCTCCGAAAACTGAAAAACAAGTCAGAAGATTCCTGGGACGTTTGAACTACATCCCTAGATTCATATTTCGTCTGACCGCCACGGGTACGCCGATTTTCAAATTACTAAAAAAGAACCAGGACTGCGTTTGGACAAAAGACTGTCAAACCGCCTTCAACAGTATTAAGCAATACCTGTTGAACCCGCCGATTCTATCACCATCAGTGGAGGGAAGACCACTGATTATCTACTTAACAGTCTTGGAAGACTCCATGGGCTGTGTACTTGGCCAATAAGACGAAACGAAAAGGAAAGAGTCTGCCATCTACTATCTGAGCAAGAAATTCACTGAGTGTGAAACTCGGTACACTATGCTTGAGAAAAATTGTTGCGCTCTGGCTTGGGCAGCCAAACGTCTTCGCCAGTACATGATTCATCACACTACTTGGTTAATCTCCGAAATGGATCCAATCAAGTATGTCTTTGAAAAGCCTGCTCTCACGGGAAGAATTGCCCGTTGGAAGATGTTGTTATCAGAATATGACATAGAGTACCACGCTCAAAAAGCCGTTAAGGGAAGTATTTTAGCCGATCATTTGGCTCATCAACCGATTGACGATCAGGAATCAATCGAGTTTGAATTCCCAGATGAAGATGTCATGTATTTATAAATGAAAGACTACGATGAACCGCTACCCAGTGAAGGGCCAGAACCAGGTTCCCAATGGGGACTTATCTTTGATGGAGCTGTCAATCATTACGGAAATGGAATTGGGGCAATCATCATAACCCCTCAGGGTACCCACATTCCTTTCATCGCCAGACTTACGTTCAAGTGTACAAACAACGAGGCCTAATACGAAGCTTGTATTATGGGTTTCGAGGAAGCGATCGACTTAAGGATCAAAAACTTGGATGTATATGGCGACTCAGCCCTGGTTATCAATAAGATTAAAGGAGATTGGAACACATACCAATCAGGATTGATTCCTTACAAAGATTATGCAAGAAGGTTGCTACCTTTCTTCAACAGAATCGAGTTTCATCACATCCCTCGCGATGAGAATCACATGGCTGATGCATTAGCCATTCTCTCTTCCATGATTAGTGTAGGTCAATGGACTGACCTACCTAATATTGACATAATGCGCCTAGAACGGCCCGCTTACATCTTCACGATTGAAGCAGTCATAAACGACAAACCTTGGTACCACGATATCAAATGCTTCCTTCAGAAACAAGAGTACCCACCTGGGGCATCCAGAAAAGTTAGAAAGACCCTCAGAAGGCTGGCTGGCAGCTTTTTCCTGAGCGGTGATACACTCTATAAGAGAAACTTTGACATGGTCTTGCTCTGATGCGTAGACAGACCAAAAGCAGACATACTGATAAAAGAAATTCACGAAGGATCCTTTGGCACTCATGCCAACGGACACACAATGGCGAGAAAAATTCTGAGAGCAGGGTACTACTGGTTGACCATGGAATCCGACTGCTCCAAGTACATGAGGAAATGCCACAAGTGTCAGATATACTCCGACAAAATCCATGTGCCGCCAATGCATCTCAAAGTTCTTTCTTCCCCATGGCGTTTTTCCATATGGGGAATTGACATAATTGGCATGATTGAACCCAAGGCTTCGAACGGACATCGGTTCATCCTGGTAGCCATTGATTACTTCACCAAGTGGGTCGAAGCAGCGTCGTACGCTAATGTAACCCGACAAGTGGTGGCCAGATTTATCAAACACAATATCATCTGCCGTTATGGTATTCCTAGCCAGATCATTACGGATAATGGATCTAACTGGAACAATAAGATGATGAAATAGTTGTGCGCAGAGTTTAAAATCGAACACCATAACTCATCTCCCTACCGACCCAAGATGAACGGGGTAGTAGAAGCGGCTAACAAGAACATCAAGAAAATTATTCAAAAGATGGTTGTAACCTACAAAGATTTGTACGAAGTGCTACCCTTTCCTCTTCACGGTTATCACACATCTGGCCGCACTTCAATAGGGGCAACCCCCTTCTCTATAGTATATGGCATGGAAGTAGTGCTCCCCATAGAAGTAGAGATACCATCAATCCGGGTATTGATGGAAGCTAAGCTTACAGAAGCTGAATGGTGTCAAAGTCGACATGACGAACTGAATATGATCGAAGAGAAACGAATAACGGCACTATGCCACGGTCAGTTGTATCAGCAAAGAATGAAGAAGGCGTTTGACAAAAAGGTTCGACCTCGCGTCTTCAGGAAAGGAGACCTTGTGCTCAAGAAGGTACAATAATTTCTCAATGATTCCCGGGGTAAATGGACTCCGAATTATGACGGCCCCTATGTGGTCAAGAAATCTTTCTCAGGCGGTGCCTTAAGACTTGCAACCATGGATGGAGAGGAATTTGCCTACCGCATGAATGTTGACGTAGTCAAGAAATACTTCGCCTAAACTAAAAAAAAAGAAGAAAAAAAAACGTCTCGGTGGATTGAAAACCCGAAAGGGCGGTCCAGGCAAAAATTAGAGACATAATCAAAAATCATCCCGGTGGATTAGAAATCTCAAAGTACAATCCAGGCAAAAGTTAGGGATAATGGCAAGTAACTACGTATGATCAGTTCAGCTCCTCAGCAGTCATGCCATCCATCAGAAAACTCCAGTCAAGGTCATCTTCGACAGAAGCTCAGGATGTCCCGAATTCAAAGTGGGTAGAAGGATATTGGTCGTTATGTTTCGATGCAGCCCTTTTCCCTTAAATTACCATTTTATAACTTTGTAAATACTCAATGGAATCACGCGCTTGGATGATTTCCATCCTATTAATAAAATTTGAGCATTTGTGCTTTTGTTTGCAATTCTTATTTGTTTTAGCTTTACAGAATGACATTTTAACATGATCAACGATTCATGAAATAAAACAAAAATGAATTTACTTGTTAAATTTTTCTACTTTTAAAATAAAGATGGTAATTCTTTTGACTGTTGAACATCGAAAGAACATCGATTGCGTCTCCAAAAGTGTTCGAGCCTCAAAGTGCAGAATCAAAGTACTCCTTCTAAGCCAGTACGCCTGAGTGAAGGATCAGTTATGTTAGATGTGAATACTCCATCTGACATCCCCGGCAGAGTTCTTACCTCTTAAGCCCGACCAGCGGTTGTTCCCCGCAGGGACTATCTCTCCTAAGCAAGGCAGAATTGCTCTCATGAACCAGTGATACTTTTCGTCCCCCGCAGTTGCCGAGTATCCCTTCGTGTTCACTCACTAGTTTGTATGTCGCGTCAGTTTTGTCAGCATAAACATACATACATCATGCATTATTAATTTACATTCATATTCATATTGCATCACTATCACTCTAGTCGGTCTTATCCCCTAGTGATAACAGTCCTCTTAATCGAGTTGTCAGTTCTTTCCTCGCTAGGAAATGTTGCGTCTGAACTATCTCTCTCCTCCAGTTTATTTCTGCATTAGAGTTGGCCCTCGACCACTTCGATAACTTGAACCTCTGAAAGACCAGAGAATTTTCAACAAATATCACTCTTCGCCATTAAAGATGATATCTTCGCTTTCCCGGATTAAGGAAAATCCCCAGAGAAAGCCTCACAACTACAGACTCTCAGCAATACATTGATTTTTCTCTCTAGAAAGTCAATGTTAATGAAGTCATCAGCACCTAAAATTGGGGTACATCATATGGCATTTCTCCGAGAAGATCCTGAGAAAAGTATGATACAATATCCCCAAGCGAAAACAGTCTCTCAAGAGACTCGTTTTCCCCAAATAGAGTCGGCAAATGGCATCTCCAACAGAGAAGTTTGTGCACCTCTATAACTCAGACGACTGGTTCCCCAGCAAGTCTGACATCAAATTTTTTCTATCAAATGGCATCTCCCTAGGAAAATTCGGCGAGAAGTTTGAGGAAAATCGCTACACATAACGTCCCTTGTCAAGAAAGTTTATTGACAAAAGAAACTGAGACCGGTTCCTTGGTAGGAAACCAGGATCGAGGGGAAGTTTATTTCAGAAACTTAGACCAGTTCCTTGGTAGGAAACCAGGATCGAGGGGAAGTTTACATCAGAAACTTAGACCAGTTCCTTGGTAGGAAACCAGGATCGAGGGGAAGTATACAAAAGAAACTTATACCAGTTCCTTGGTGGGAAACCAGGATCGAGGGGAAGTTTACATCAGAAACTGAGACCAGTTCCTTGGTGGGAAACCAGGATCGAGGGGAAGTTTACACCAGAAACTAAGACCAGTTCTTTGGTAGGAAACCAGGATCGTGGGGAAGTTTTTACCTTTTCTAAGCATCATTGCTTAGCAAAAGAAGATGGATGGGCAAACTGCCATTCATAACCACCATCAAAATTTCGGGTATTCCGATATTTAATCCTCTAGCACCCCGAATGCCCGAATACCTTCGCCATTCACACCTTCGGGTCCAAAAAGATTAAATAGGGGTATCTGTCATACCCCAAATTTTGACCACTAAGATTTCCCATCATTGTGTAAATCATCACAATATGGATGAACATCATACTTCATCAGTCTCCCCAAAGATGGGTGAGCATTCACTACTATCAAACTTAGGGTTTCAAGCCCTCTCTGAGCTCTTAGACAAAGGATCAATAAAGGAATTACATGATATTCAACTTGTCTAACCTCTCAAACATCCACAAAGGATCAAGAGGACTCCCACATCAAAGATTAAGCACAAGGCTGCAACAGTCCCAGTGGATCAAGCCTCAAGATCGCCAGTTACACCAAATTAGGGTTTTGGTCGACCAAGGCCTCCAGATGGAAATTTTCCTCTGGGCATGAGCCAATGCTTCAAATCATAACCTAATATACTCCATGGAACATCATGTACCCAATCATCAAGTCAATTTGACCTCAGGGGATGCATTCACTAAAAATCAGGAATTAGGGTTTCTTGACCTAATTCACCCCTAAGTTAACTTTTGGGACAAATCATGAGCCAAGACCTCAAGAGAGGATTTGAGGGTCTCTAATAAACCACATTGATCTATTTGCAATAATGGATTGATCCAAGAAGCTTGGGCAACAAGTTTCAATTTCATCTGAACCATAATTAGGGTTTCGAGGGAAAAGTCAACTGTGCCTTTGACTTTTGACCAAGACATGCTCCCATACCCTAGGGCATGATTCAATACACCGTATAACACCTATGAAATCAATCCATCAAGTTTGATTTAGGTCAAGGACTTGATTTCATAGAGGATCGCACAGTTTGGAATTCATTTGATAAAAAGTCAACTGTGCACAAAAGTCAACTTTGACTTTTTGAGATTTTTCACAATTATGGTTATTTGACCCTAAAATGATGTTAATGTATGATTGGAATCATCATTCATCAAGAAAAATCAATAAAAGTTGGATAACTTGTAAAAGGGGTAACCATAAAAAACATAGAAATTTTTCTAAGTTATGGAACAAAGTGGCTAGGGTACCAACTTTGGAGGATCATAACTCCTAAACCACAAGGCCATTTTTCCCCATTCAAAGCTGGATTTGTAGCCCTCATGGCCCTCTATAAAAGCTTCAACTACACCTCATTCCAATTCATCATGGATTTTGAGTTATGGAATGATCAAAATGGCTGAAAACATGAAATGCCACTTTTTCCAACACTTAGTGAAATTTTCACTAAGTCAGAATCTGCCTTCATTTTTTTCCAAATGTAGGGGCATTTTTCACTTGGATCCAAAAAGTATCAAAACCAATTATGATCAAACAATTGTATCATATAAGGGCTTTCCAAAATGACCAAGAACTTCACCAAACTCAACTTGAGCCATGAGATATGACAATGCCAATATGCCTTGCTGCAAACTGTCATGGCAAGGCAGATTTGGGAGTTTTGCTCGATTTGCTCAAATTTTGTAAAGGGCAAGCAACTCTATTCATCTGAACACCTCAAGGGGGGACCAAGGAGGAACCAAATCTGATCCCAAGCCTCCCAAGTCTTTGGAACCAAAAGTAGCATGTCAAACCTAAAAAAGCCTAAAAGTGGGACAAGACTCAAATTTTGGATTGGAGCATTTAATGGATGCACCAAGGTGGCATGGACTGAGTCATTTCCAACTGAATTTAGTCAAGACTTATCCAACAACTAGGGAACTTGCAGCCTGTGCACTTACCTCTAGTCAATGGCTAGAGGAGACTTGGATTCTCATTGCTCAACATTAGCCAAACCTCTGCTGCAGTTGCCATTCACTATTGAAGCTATAACAAACTTGCTCTACTATAAATAGAGCTCAATTGTGTTCAGTTTGAGTACACCAAAGCACTACAACACTTGCTTTCCTCAAAATCTCTTTCTCTTGGCAAAAATACCTTCTTTAGCAAGGTAACCCTGAGTTTTTGAGTTAGAGAGTAATTCCACCACAGCTTATGATCCAAACACATCCAATATGTCATATCTAACCTGTCTAAACTCTCACAAGTGACTTGTAACACCAAAATCACAAAGTCACATCTCAAAACCTCAAAATAAGACTTTTGTGCATTTTTCAAGCCATGTCTTGATTCAGTCATTTTCCAAACCAGATAAAACCTCAAACACACTCCAAATATCATCCTTGAACTGTCCCAAATGGTTCCACACATCTGGAACACCATTTGAGAGAGTTGCTATTTTGGCCACTTTTGCCCCTTTTGCAAGAAAGTGCTCAAACTTGTTCCTGAGGTTTCCAGCTGATTCCAACCATCCTAAAAGCTTCTAAGAGATCATTTGAGGGTGTCCAAAGCATCAAATCATTTCTGGAACAAGTGGCTTGGCAGATTGCACAAAAGCTCCAAAAATAGGTAAGCATCACAACTTGGATTCTTTGAATCATGCTTCCTTTTGATGTCTGATCATGCATCTCTTATACATGTTATATGTGTTGTGTTTGCACCAATTTATCATATAATTCATGCTTGTATCAAGAGATGGCACAAAAAATGCAAACCATGGCCTATTTCAAAACCACTATCCGGTTTTTCAATAGGAGCATGATCTGAAAAAAAAAAATACCACCACCATTGGATTCCTTGTGAAATTCTAGGCAGGATAGACCTAAATTTTGTCCCAATCCATGGAGAAATGAGAAAGTTATGGCTTTCACGTTTCTGAGCCAAAACTTGTCTTGCCTTGCCTTGGCCAGGCCTAGAAAACAAGGCAAGCCTTGTATATTTGTTGATTTGTTTCAATCAACGGATGTATCACCACCCCAGTTGTAAGGCGCGTGCCATGTACACATGAGGTCGTGGGTTCAAACCCCACCCAGACCATTTTGCTTTTTTTTTTTCACATTTTACTATTTTTCCAATATTTTCATGTTTCGTTAATTAATGGAAAAATTAATAACTCCTTCAATTTTAATTATTTTTTATTGATTCTTTTTGCAAAAAATCACAAAAATGTTGAAATATTTTATTCCACAAAAAAAATCAAATTTATATTAGTTATTTAATATAATTAGTATTTTTGTGAATAAATTCCTTTTAATTGTTTTTTAAACATTTTAAAAATGAATATTTACTTTGAAAATAAAAACCAAATGAGTTTTAATTCATCTTGTGATTAAAACCTCATTTTTCAAATCCTAAACAAATATCACAAGTGGTTTACTCAAACTTATTTGGTATTTTTATCATTTTTAATTGATTTCCTTTAAATATTTACTTTTAAAGGAAATAAAATTAGGGTTTCTTTGATTTTCACCCTCACAAATCATTTTCTTAAACTCTTTGGGCCTCTAATAGAGTGTAAGACCCAATCCCCTTTTAACCAAAACAATTTTGGGCCTCAGATATTGTATAAGTCCCTTTGCGTTACAAGAAAAATCTCGGCGCAATCGCCAATTCAAATCAAATCATCTGGGCCTACCCTCGTGTTATAAGCCACATTTCTTTTCTTTATATCCTTTGGGCCTCTAATAGAGTGTAAGACCAAACCCCCCTTTGAAAACAAAAACCTTATGGGCCTCAGTCATTGTATAAGACCCACTGCGTTTTGGAAAACCTCGGCGCGATCTCCGTTTTCAAACAAACCCTGGGCCTCTCTTTGAGCTGTAAGCCCCACCACTTGTATAAAAATAAACCTTTGGGCCTCTTAAGAGAGTGTAAGACCCATCCCTTTGTACAGAAAACGTTTTTGGGCCTCAGTCACTTGATAAGTCCCTGTACAAATTCTAAACAACAGTGCAATCGCTGGTAAAACCTTGGGCCTCTCCTTGAGCTGTAAGCCCCAACAATCTTTTCAAAGCACTTTCTCCGTTGATTTTGAATATAATATTATTATCAAAGTTTTCTTTGTTGAACAACTAACAAAACAGCAAGGAAGCTCTACAATCGAGTAAGTGTTTACTCGCTTTCTTTATCCGCTTTCACACACACACACACATATATATATATATATATATATATATATATATATATATAACTGTATTGTGGGGCTGTTTCACTGTAAGTCTTCTTTCACAAACTTTTATATACTTGTCAAATATCAACTGTGTAATACTAGTATAGTTATTTAGAGTTTTCCCCGGCAACTACGTCTAGAATTAGCTTTACCCTGTTGGTCACTCTTAAATACAAACAAAACTAGATCCCCATAGGATTACCAGACACAGTCTTCCATCCTCTTGGGTTTAAACAATACGGACACGTGAAAGGCAGCATTCTCGGTGAACCCTTTCTCAGACTGTCACTTTTTAGAAATTGTCAAAGAAACTCTACTCCCCAGAGATGATATTTTCTTCGTGAATGGCATCTCTTGAGTTTCTTCCAAATTCTCGGACTTTCCTGGCTTAATCTATTCTCGGTGAATGGTATGTCTTGAACTTCTCGGGGTTTGGGGACCCACATGCTTCTTAAAAGCATCTCCGCCTCCTCTTGGGCATTGTACAAGGACCCTTCGGCTTCTTAAAAGCTCTCATGCCTTCTCTTGGGCCTAGTACAAGGAACCAGAGACCTCTACAGGTATAGGAATAAAACCTAGTCATCAATTTGCTAGAGCTGTCTTTCTGAGTCAAGTGTCAGACCAGTTAATGGGTTGACCTTCATCCCTTAACATACCAGCCTCCTCTTGGGCATCATACAAAGATCCTTCACCTACCTGAGAATCGATTTCTCAAAACACTCGTAGACTTGGACAGTCTCAATACCCTTTGGATTTCCCATTTCCTTAAAGAATAGGAAATAACCATGATCCTCTGATCAATCCCTAAGCACAACATTACCCATATAAGAACTGATTTTCTCTTTATCCAATATACTGGACCTGTCACTAAACTAAAATAGTTACAATAGCCTCCTCTTGGGCTTGGTACAACGATTCTCCCCAGCGGAGCTAACCTATTCACACTCTTTTGTTGAGTATAAACTACTCTTGTTGAGTCAAACGTTCAGCCTCCATCTCGGGCATCGTACGAGATACAAAGACTCTCTTGTTGAGTCACTTCCCTTTTTGCCTCCATCTCGGGCTTCGTACGAGATATAAAATCACTCTCTTGTTGAGAATAAAAGACTCTCTTGTTGAGTCAAGCCTTTTAGCCTCTATCTCGAGCTTCGTACGAGATACAAAAAGAAAGCACTCTCTTGTTGAGTCAACCCGTTTAGCCTCTATCTCGGGCTTCGTACGAGACACAAAAGCATCCTCTTGTTTGGTCAATAGCCTCCTCTTAGGCTTTGTATAAGGAAACCCCGATTGAGTCAAGCAACCTTTTAGCATCAAAATTTGTGCCTTGCTCACAGGATACGAACATCAACAACTCTTTTCCCCCATCTAATTGCTGTAAGCGGCAAGCCTCTGGATTATTTACATCCACGCCACTGTCCCTCTTTTAGCATGATAAATTCCTAAGGAAAGATGGCATTACTCTACACTGAGTTAAAGTCTTCTCCTTCAGGTTAAAAATCCCCTATGAAGGAAATTATGGCATTGCTGGATTCACATATCCCAGTTAAAGTAATTCTCCTTTATAATCTGTCACCCAACAGTTGTGATGAACATCCCCTTTAGAGATGACAAATTCTCTCTAAAGTCAAAACCCTTTAGCTTCACATCTTGGGCTTCGAACAAGATACAAATAGACCCTTCAGCTTCACATCTTGGGCTTTGAACAAGATACAAACCACCTTTAGCTTCACGTCTTGGGCTTTGAACAAGACACCAAAACAACCTTTTTTCCTCCCATAGAATAGGAGGAACTACGATCGCTCTGATTTCCCTATTTCGTCAAATGGGAATACGTAGGCATAAGATTGAAAGAAATCTTAGCGAGCATACTAATAAAAAAATCCAAAATCCCGTATCTTCATAACATCAATCGAAAAGCATCAGTCTTAAACCTCCCACCAATCCCCCAAACACTGTTTTAACAAAATAGCCTAAGAGAGACCCAAAATCTTTGTAGCATCTGTAAACCAACAGTCATCTGTTCAAACTCAGTATGCAAGCAGGGTTAATTGGAGACATCTATTTCCCTTCCTTCATCAGCTTCAATAGGATAAAAAATGAATCGAGTTGTAGTACCCCAAAGCGATAGTGCTTCGCAACCACACATAAAACTCGCGCTACACCTGTACAACGGGTTCTAACAAGTTTCCCAGAGTCATCGATAAACCTTTCGGATATTATCGTCTCGCACGACTACTCATGCGGCTAATAATATTCTCAAGATAAACTCGTCTGAGTGTAGTATCGCATGACAATCACCACAGGTCTACACCTGGATGATCACTGCACTACGTCCTAAAAAAGCTAAGAGAGGTGAAGGGATACTAAGGTCATCAGCTTCACGGACTCCCAGGTTGGAAAAAGTAATGCCAATACGACTACTGGCATGACATTAGTAATCTGAAAGGGGTCTTCACTGAGCGTGGTTATATCATATGTTAATCATGTTAGGACTACTCTCAACAGTAACTATTGATTATACCACAATCCTATCATAGGTGTATACTCAAGTCCGGGTTAGGACTTATCTCACAACAGTATGTATCAACCTTGCCATACAGGAAAACCCAAGCAGACAAATATATACAAATATACAATAACACATACAAAATAAGTTAGGGGTAACCCTCTTAAGGTATTCCCCAGCGAAGTCTCCATTTCTGTCGCAGTGAGAATCGAATATCAAACTATTAATTAACTTGAATCAAATCTTTGAAATTCACCACCGAGCTTTGATTTATCAGAAGGAAAAGGTAAATATAGAATAAAACCCTAAATGAAATGTAAAAACAATGCTAAGAGATCTAAGCTTTGGGGGTTGGTTATACATAGGGAAGGTGCTAGCATCCTAAGTATCTGTAGTACTCTACAGGAATTCTTGTTTTATTGTGTTATTTTGTTATTTGTCTGCTAAATGGTGAAAAGGTAAAAGAATACCTAAAGTGTTATTTCTAAGTATGCTCTCCAAGACATCGCATCTCGTGCCTACGTATCCTGACGGGAATGGAATCAGAGCATTGGTAGTTTCCCTCAATAAGGGTGAGGAACTCTTGACTGTGGTCAAGGTTCCAAAGGGAAGACGTAAGTGTCTATGGCAGAACACCTACATAGAGTTAAGAAATTCTAAACCTAAGGCTAGGTTAAAAGGGAGGTAGATGTCGATGGCAGAACACTTACATAGAGTGCGGAGACTCTAATCCTAAGGCTAGGATAAAGGGTAAGAATCTAACAAGGTCTCAAGGGAATGGTGGACAAGGCTATCCTAAATGTGACATGGCAGTCAACAAAAGGCATCCTCCCTTGGAATTGGGGACAAGCTGTTGATACAAGAACATAGGATCAAATCATGAAAACACTAAACATAGAATAAGAACGTATAAAGAAAAATAACATGGCATAAGATACATGCGTTTAATGAACGATGATGAACACAATATAACAAGCAGAGGCATAACCAAGACAAGGCTCGAAATCAAACTCAAATGGGAAAAACATAATTCACATGCTCACAAAATTAAACAGTTAAATCAATAATGAAACTAATTAAATAAAACCTAAATATTGAATTTCAAAAAAATAAATTGCAACCTAATTAAGGAGATATTTTTTGAAGTTTTCTCTAATCTAATAATTAAGATTAAATCAATATTGCAATGAATTAACTAAAAATCCTAAGTAAAAAAAAATTAAAATTAAGCGTAATAATAATTAAAAAAAACTTAAATTAAATTATCAAGGTTGAATAACCAAAGCAAAAAAACTTAGGGAAAGAAACAACATTGGAGGGTGCAAAAGGTAAATGAGGGCGTGGGTTTTCTTTAGGAAAAATATGATCATGGGCTTATGGCACTTAGCCCATTCCTCCTCATAATAATAAGAAAACGTAAAAAAAACAAAATGTTAGGTCGGAGGAATCGAGCCCATCTGAGCCAACAACAACAACATTGCAAGGAAAAAAAAGATCAGCACATCAATCAATTGCCCTCTCCCTCAAATTTCTCATCATCTCTCTCACGGCTATCTCACTCACACACAACATGAATTTTAATCCATTGAAATCAAATAAAAACTTCTGTCTCATGCTAAAGATTACATATTAAACCTACAAACCATATCAAAGATAAAAATCAAAAATGGAAAAAAGTACTGGCGGTGAAGGCGGCGCGACGGAGGGAGTGAGGCGGAGGGTGGTTGCGCCCGCACTTCGAGTCGCGTCGTGGCGGAGGGAGTGGCGTCGACGGTCGGTTGCGTTGGTGGTGGCGGTAGCTCTGCAGCTTTCAGGCGACGCAGTTTTGGTCTCTCCTTCTACTATTTCCGCTTCTATTTTAATTTTGCTGTGTTGTTGATGTTTCGGTGATAATGATTTTGTTGTTATGGGGTTGGTTTAGAGTTTACAGGTAGATTGCATGTGGTTTGCAACCTTTGTGTTAGTGAAATTTATGTGTATTCTTCCCCTTGTCCCCCTTTTTGAATGATGAAGAGTGTTCTTTTATAGGCTTGAATCATTAGGGATACATTGATGAGTGGAAAGTTCTTGTTTTGGAAATAAAATGAAAGCTATTAGAACATGTTTTGATGGTGTTTTGAAAATCTGATGAATACCTTTATTTTTCGTCTTGACATGTTTTGTGATTTAAAAAAAAACGTTCTCCTTTCAGTTAGACACGTATGGATTGTGCTTAAGACCTGTTTTGGAAAGAAATTGAATTGGTCTTGCGGGTGTTTATTTGTTTTTTTATATAAAAATAAAGAAAATATTAATAAAAATAAAATTAATTAATAAAAATAAAAATTTAAATTAAACATCTAATTAAATCTAAATAAATTAAATGATTATTTAACTAAAAATAAATAAAAATGATTAAAAACGAAATAAAAAGTCAGGCAAAAAAGTACTCGAAAAAAAATGAACACACTAAAATAATCAGCGTAACAAAAACATATAGGAAAAATACAGTGTTTGGTCAAATTTTGAAATAAATTTAAACTGGTTTGTCTATAAATCCAACAAATTTATTCTGACTGACATTTTGGACAATATGCAAGATGAAGTGCATGCTATACTATGCAGACGATGCTAAACAAAAAAACAGAATCTTAGGGTTAAAAATTAGGATATGACAATGAATATTTTGATTAATAATGAAGAAAGATGATTATTGTAATATTTTAATTCAGAATGTTGGTTATTTAAAAAAAAATTATCTTTGGTATGTTCACGTGCTTTCAAATAAATCCATTTCTTTTAGATTAAGTTGAATTCAAATATTATGACTTAACTTTATCTAAAACAATAACTGAAAAAATAGATTTATAAAAAAAACATATAAGCAAAAAGAGGCTATATTTTAATAATTAAATGGCAAATTTTATAAAATGAGTGATTAATTGTATTTGATGTTTAAAATCTTAACAATATTTTACAGGAGATTGGAAATGTAATTATTAAATTTTCTTGATACTCTAATATTAATTTTTATTATTTTTATTTTTATTTTTCATCACAAAGAGAGCTGAGCTAAACTTATTTTTAAAAATTAACCTATTTTTCTAAAGATTAATACTGAATTGTTTTACACATGTATCAAATTAAATTCTCATAAAAATATTTAGAAATTAATCTATAAAAAAAATACTTTCATTCGCACTTTCAAGATAATTTACTATTATTTAATTAGTGTTGTACTATCACTCATTTGCATTTGATAACGAATTCTCATTATAGAAAAAGCACAACATTTTAGAAGAAAAGCACAACATTTCAACAAAAGAAGTTCATGCCCACTACCATCCTCTCATTATAAATAGTCTTTATTCATCACATAACTGATATTGCATTCTTTAATTTGGACATTTTAAAGATGGCAAAACTGTGTATAAGTTCCTTAATTCAGTATGTCATAATCAAATTCTTTATGTGTGGAGCATTAAGGCCATTTTGAGAGGTTTCGAGATGATGTCGGGCCTCAAAGTCAATTTTTCCAAAAGTAAGTTATATGGGATAAATGTGTCGGATTGGTTTCTTACGGGAGCTTCTACTTTCTTGAACTGCAGTATAGAAACCTTGCCTTTCAAATTCTTGGGAGTGGTAATGGGGGACAACCAGCGGAGAACTAAGATGTGGAAGGGTTTGGTGGATTCTATGAAGAATAAGCTGGCGGTTTGGAGAGGGAAAAATCTGTCGATTGCAGGTAGAATTGTCCTGATAAACTCAATTCTTAATGCTCTACCTGTTTATGTCATGTCCTTTTTTAAAGCCCCAATGAAGGTGATCTGAGAGATCTGTCGCATCCAAAGCAAGTTTTTATGGGGGGGTAGAGAAGACAAAAGGACGATACACTGGGTTAGTTGGGGTGATGTGTGCAAGCCAAAGCATCTAGGAGGTTTGGGGATAAAAGATATTGAGGTAGTAAATAAAGCTCTGCTCCTTAAATGGAAATGGTGAATCATGACGGAGAAGGACGCCATTTGGCATAAGCTGTTGCGGTTCAGATATGGTAACATTGTTCTAAAGGTGCAAATTGGAGACAAATCGGTGTTGCGAAGGAAAGACTCTTTATGGTGGAGAGACGTCGTCTTAAACGACTTACAAACAGCAACTGGTCTTGTTTTTTCTAACAATTTGTTTTGCAGGTTAGGCGACGGCGGCAGTCTTTCTTTTTGGCAATCTAGGTGGATTCACGGTCTTGCTTTGAAGGACATTTTTCCGTCTATCTTCAATACTGCTACTCTGCAGAAGAGTACAGTTGCTGAAGCCGGTTTTTGGTTTGAAGGAGAGTGGCATTGGAAGCCTTTCACAGAGGAAGTTATTGCAACTGCTGCAGGTACTGGACTGTTGACAGAATTAACGGAGTTATTAGAAGAGTTCAAGCCTCTTACGGATGCCGAAGACGAATTCTTTTGGTCGAAGGAGGAGGAACAATGATATACGACAAGTTCCTGCGTGAAGACTTATTGGGAGGATCAGATGCATAGGTCTGGTGATCTTTCAACTAGGAATTTGATAGAGTTTTTGTGGAACCTTAAGGTGCCCTCCAAAGTTCTCGTTTTCGGCTGGAGATTCCTTTTCAATAGGGCTGCGACTAAGGATCAGCTTATCAAGAGAGGGATTATGTCGAACCCGAGGGACACGGTTTGCATTTTCTGTTTTAGAGGAGTTGAATCTCTGTGTCACCTCTTTGCTGACTGTCAAGTTGTTTGTAGAATTTGGGACAACATTTGGGAGTGGCTTGGTGATGATCTGCAGATTAATACAATCGAGTTGAAGGAGTTTCCTCGGTTCCATCACAAAGTCACTAGAAGGTCTGTTAAACTCTCGATAAGTATGATTTGGTTGGCGGTGATTTGGAGCATTTGGATTCAACGGAACGGTATTCAATTTAATGGCACGATTTTCAGTTTTCTGGAGTGTATGTCGAGCATTAAACACAGGGCCTGGGTTTGGCTTGCTGCTGCCGAATTGTTGACGGTAAATGTTAGTTTCGGGGAATGGAGCATAGCTCCTCTTTTATGTTGCAGACAGTAGCATCGCTCTGGTATGTAGTTTGTTTGTGTCAGTTCTTTTGTGGCTGTAATCTGTTCTGAATTCTGTTTTAAGAGCCTTTGCACTACTTGTGTTTGACTCTTCTATTAATGATATTTGCTTATTCAAAAAAAAAAGTATGTCATAATCAATTACGAAATTTATAATTAAGTGCTTTCACATTTTATTACTTATTTTGAATTGGTTCAAGACACAACCGGTCAAATCTAGATAAAAACATTCATAAATATTGTTTCAATATAAATAATTTTAAGTTGTGCAAACACACGGTTATTAGTTGCTATTAATCTAATACAACACACAAAATAAACAAACCAGCAAAACAACATACTAATAAGAATCACAATAATTATAATTATGAATCTAACGATGATTGAACTTAGTAGGAGTCATTCTACCCGTATACAACTTGCAAGACAGAACAAACTGAATGAAGCAAAGAAAGAATGAGAATTAAAATTCCAAGGACTACTACAATAATTGCACCTGAGAGTAGCCTTCAATTTATGCCAAGGATCACTATAAAAACCATCTAATTTTTTACAAAGCAAAGAGTAATCAGAATTGAAACTGGAAAATGTAACATTTTTATAAAGACTATTCAACAAGTTAGCCATAAAATCATTATCCCCAAGCCAATTAACCAATATATCCACATCTCTTCCAGTATTAATGAGAAAATCCAAAACAGCAACATAATCAGTAATGTAGGACTCATCAGGGTAATGATATTGCTCCAAAGCAACCATATTCCGAATCAATATTTCAGTCCTATCCCCAAATGTTAATTGAGGGATTTCAAGAACTCGACCCGAAAACCTCAAAAGTCAAGTAAACAAACACTATTAGTGATCACTTTAAACCCAACACCTGTTTCTAACAACTCAGTTAACCTCAAAAGTCAAGTAAACAAACACTATTAGTGTTCACTTTAAACCCAACACCTGTTTCTAACAACTCGGTTACACTGTGAAGATGTTTCACCATTACAGCATTTCTAGGCGACAGGTTTTCCAATGGATGTTGCAAGTGGAAAATTCTAGTAAGAGTGAAATGCCTTATGCTAATGTCATCCTTACCAGAAACAAACTTTGACTTATTGTAATAAGAAAAATAATCAAAAGTGAGCTCAAGAAAAGAAGGGATATTTGTGTTAGCACTAAAAGAATTATTGAAGATATTTTCGACAACAAAGAACGGTAATTGATTTTCAAGTAATAATAAATCTAATCAAGGTTTTAAGAGAAAAGCTTCATCTTTGAAACCAATAACGATAATAGAATATGTAAAAAAGTTCAATTATAAAAACAGAATTGATTAAGATTAGTTGTGGTTCATGATTGACTGTTATCTGGAGAAGAAGACTTGGCAAGTAAATGAAGAGAAGCTCTGACTCAATTAAAGTTCAAGTTGACATTTATTGATGAAAATTTTCAAGAATGTGGTCCACACAATTTAAGCACTTGTCACTGTCAACATAAATGTTTTTTCGTAATCAATATGTACTATCAACATTTAACATGCTAAACTACTCTCATCTGCTCTTGTCACTGTCAAAGTTCGCATCCCATCCCTCCCTTTCTCTCTATTTTTCAAATTTTAAAATTTAAATTATTATTAATTATTATTCATCACTATCATCTATTATTTCTCTTCCTCTTCTGTTAAGTAAGATGAGCAGCCCACATAATATAGATTACTTGAAGTACAAGTAATTATCAAGTTACATAGATAGTTAGAGAGTTAGTTACTAGTTAGCTGTTTTTAGTTAGTGAATAACTAACTCTAACATACTATAAATAAGATTGTACATTGTAATTGATGAGCGGTTGTGAAATACAAAGATACTTGATCTTTTTCTTCTTCTTCATTTTTCTATGCAATGTTAGCTTCATACTTTGTTCATCTATGGTGTATATGTTGAGATTTCACATGGTATCATCGACCTGTGGCTAATTCTCCATTCTCATTCCGCTGCATTCATTGCTTCTATTCTTCACAACTCATATTTCTTTCTCTCGATCTGCTCTTCCTCATTTTCTGTTTCTTTCTATTTCTTCTTGTTCATCATGTCCCTTGACAACACTCTAAGTCCTTCTTCGTCCAACCATGGCAATAATTCAACTCTCAATGCGAACAAGGGTTACCAAAATGACACTCTTAATCCATATTTCATGCACCCTAATGAGAATCCTTCTCTGGTTCTTGTATCTCCTCTCTTGAATGCCAACAACTACCATTCTTGGTCCCGATCTATGACAATGGCGCTGCGATCCAAGATTAAGATGCATTTCATCAATGGCGCTCTCCCTCGTCCACCTGATGAAGATCTTGATTCTATAGCATGGGATAGGTGCAACACAAGGATTATGTCATGGCTGAACAATTCAGTAGAACTAGAAATATCTCAGAGTGTATTATGGATGGCAATAGCTTCAGGTATATGGCAAGAGTTTAAAGATCGTTTTTATCATGGTGACGTTTTCAGGATATCTGAAATTCAAGAAGAGATTTGCACTCTTAGACAAGGTGATTCCTCTATTACTTCTTACTAGACAAAGCTGAAAATGCTTTGGCAAGAGTTGGATAACTTTCGTCCAATTCCTGTGTGTGAATGTAACACTTCCTGCATAGCCATTACAAAAATGCGCAGCTATCGTGATTCTGATCAAGTGATCCGTTTTTTGAAAGGTTTGAATGATACTTACTATGCAGTAAGATCTCAAATTATGTTGATGGATCCACTTCCCAATATTTGCAAAGTATATTCTTTAATTGTTCAACAAGAAAGACAGTTTCTTGCACCTACTGATGAAGCAAAAATATTGGTTGTTCCTAGTAATCAATCTCAAGGCAGAGGGTATAATGGTTCTCGAGGCAAAGGCTCTAGGGGTGGCAGATCTTCTAATGGTCGTGGCAGAGGCATGCGAGTGTGCACTCATTGTGGCATGACCAATCACACTGTTGATACCTGCTTCAAAAAGCATGGTTATCCACCTCATTGGCAACAACAGCGCCACATTGACAATGTATCCACTGATCAAGAAACTGAGGATGAAGTCTCACAAGAATCCTCTGAAGAACTCCCTAAAGACAATACATCTGGTTTAGTTAGCTTTACACCTGCTCAACACAAAGCTCTTCTAGCCTTACTTCAATAATCATCCAATTCTCATAGTGTGAATCACATTGTTACTAAAAGTCTTCCCAGTTCAGGTATTATTTGTACCTTTCCCTCTCAAGACACAATTGAGTCCTTCATTTTGGTCATAGGAGCAACTGATCATGTATGTTTCTCTAGAAGATTATTTTCATGTTTAACAAGAATCCCTGAGATCATTGTTAAATTGCCAAATGGATCTTTAGTTTCAACCACATTTGCTGGCACAATTTACATTGATGATAATTTTGTGCTGACCAATGTTTTGTATATGCCTCACTTTACATTCAATCTCATTTCTGTGCCTAAGCTCACATCTAATTTGGCTTGTCAATTGATTTTTGACAAATCTTCTTGTTTCATACAGAACACTTACTCCAAGAAGATGATTGGTGCAGCTGAATTTAAGGGAGGACTGTACATTCTCAATCAACCCTCAATTTCCATTCCTTCCACTATTTCCCCATACATTAACAATCTAGATAGCTCATCCATTTCTTCTGTAAATTCTGACCACATCTCGGATTGTAATATTTGGCATTGGAGGCTTAGTCACCTTTCCAATGCCAAGCTGATTGAAATAAAGAAGAATTTTCCTTTTGTAACTATTACAACTTCCAATGATCCTTGTGATATCTGTTTTTATTAGGGGTGTTCCCGGTGCGGTTTGGGCGGTTTTGACGCTAAAAATCATCCGAACCACGATGTAGCGAGCGATTTTGGACGTGGTTCTTAAGCATTGTCGCTCTCTTTTGGGGTTACTACAGGTCGATTAATTTTTTTTCCTATTAAAGCTGATGATGGAAGGGAAATAGATGTCTCCAATTAACCCTACTTGCATACCGAGTTTAAACAGCGGTCTGTTAGGTTACGGATGCTATGTGGTAGTGGAGCCTCTCTTATGTTATTTTGACAGAATGACGGGTTTATTCTATGGGCAGGAAGTTAGGACTGGTGTTTTTCAATTGATATGGGATTTAGGATTTTTGTTTAATGTGCTCACTAAGATTATTCTTTCAATCTTATGCCTACGTATTCCCGTTTACCGAAACAGGGAAATCAGAGCGTTCGTAGTTCCTCCTATTCTATGGGAGGAAATGGTGTTTTGGTGTCTTGTTCAAAGCCCAAGATGTGAAGCGAAAAAGGTGATATGTATCTTGTTCAAAGCCCAAGATGTGAAGCTGAAGGGTCTATTTGTATCTTGTTCAAAGCCCAAGATGTGAAGCTAAAAGGTGTTGTCTTTAGAGAGAATTTGTCATCTCTAAATAGGGGTTTGTCTGTCACAACTATTTATAAAGGAGAATTACTTTAACCGAGATATGTGAATCCGGCAATGCCATAATTTCCCTTATAGGGGATTTCCAACCTGAAGGAGAAGACTTTAACTCAGTGTAGAGCAATGCTATCTTTCCTTAGGAATTTCTCATGCTAAAAGAGGGACAGTGGCATGGATGTAAATAATCCAGAGGCTTGCCGCTTACAGCGATTAGATGAAAGGGAAGGAGTTGTTGATGTTTGTGTATTGTGAACGAGGCACAGCTTTGATGCTAAAAGGTTGATTGATTCAACCAGTGGTTTTCTTATACAAAGCCTAAGAGGAGGCTATTGGCCCAACAAGGGGGAGTTTTTATGTGTCTCGTACGAAGCCCGAGAGAGAGGCTAAAAGGGGTTTGACTCAACAAGAGAGTCTTTTATACTCAACAAGAGAGTGTTTTTGTATCTCGTACGAAGCCCGAGATGGAGGCTAAAGATGGTGACTCACCAAGAGAAACTTTTATACTCAACAAGAGAGTGTTTTTGTATCTCGTACGAAGCCCGAGATGGAGGCTAAAGATTTGACTCAACAAGAGAGTCTTTGTATCTCGTATGAAGCCCGAGATAGAGGCTAAAAGGTTCTGTTTCAGTTGAGTGACAGGTCCAGTATGTTGGTTAAGAGAAAATCAGTTCTTATATGAGTAACACTGTACTCATGGATTTGATCTGAGAATCGGGATTGTTTCCTGTTCTTTAAGGAAATGGGAAATCCAAAGGGTATTGAGACTGTCCGAGTCTACGGGTGTCTTCCTATTTTTGAAAGGGACTTGAGAATGTCTTTGAGACTCAAGGAAATTAGACTGTCCAAGTCTAGAGTTTTATCTTTTGTACTATGCTTAAAGAAACAGTAGTAGTACGTTCATGGTAGAAAGATCTAGACTCTTTGAAAGACTGTTCTATTAAGATGACTCATTTCTGTTCCTATACCTCTAGGAGGTCGTCGGGACAATTTGTACGAAGCCCAAGAGGAGGCTGGAAACTTTTAAGAAGCCGAGAAGTCCTTATACAAAGCCCAAGAGGAGGATATCATTCCCGGGGGAAGAATCATTATATGAAGCCTAAGAGGAGGCTATGAATACTTCTAAGAAGCCGACGGGTCCTTGTACTAAGCCCAAGAGGAGGCGGGGATGCTTTTAGGAAGCCTGTGGGTCCTTGTACAGTGCCCAAGAGGAGGCCGGATGCTTTTAAGAAGCCCGTGGGTCCCCAAACCCTGAGAAATTCAAGACAGGCTATTCACAGAGAATAGATCGAGCCAGGAAAGTTCGAGAATTTGGAAGAAACTCAAGAGATGTAATTCACGGAGAAGAGATCATCTCTGGGGAGTAGAGTTTCTTGACAGTTCCTAATGGTGCTTTTAAGAAGCCTGTGGGTCCCCAAACCCCGAGAAATTCAAGACAGGCTATTCACAAAGAATAGATCGAGCCAGGAAAGTTCGAGAATTTGGGATAAACTCAAGGGATGCAATTCACGGAGAAGAGATCATCTCTGGGGAGTAGAGTTTCTTTGACAACTTCTACGAGTGACAGTATGAGAAAGGGTTCAAAAAGAATCTGCCTTTCACATCTCCATATTGTTTAACCCCAAGAGGAGGGAAGACTGTGTCTGGTAATCCTATGGGGATCTAGTTTTGACTATTTCTACGAAAAATCGAAACGGCTTCACCTAGTGCTAGACGTAGTTGCCGGGGAAACTCTAAATATCTATACTATTATTACACAGTCGATATGAGTTTATGAAAGAAGACTTACAGCGAAACAGCCCCACAATACAGTTATATGTATATGAAAGCGGTAAATGAAAGCATATAAACACTTACTCGGTTGTAGAGCTTCCATGTTTTTTGGTTAGTTGTTCAACAAAGAAAGATTGACAAACAACAATATATTTCAAAATCAAAGGAGAAAGTGTTTTGAAAAAGAAAGATTTGGGGCTTACAGCTCAAGGAGAGGCCCAGGGTTTTACCGGTGATCGCACTCTTAAATTTGTACAGGGGGACTTGTACAAGCGAATGAGGCCCAAAAAGGTTTACTGTACAAAGGGATGGGTCTTACACTCTCTCAAGAGGCCCAAAAGGTTTAAAGAAAAAGAGTGGGGCTTATAACACGAGGGTAGGCCCAGATGATATTTCATTTGAAATGGCAGTCGCGCCGAGATTTTCTTTTAACGCAAAGGGGCTTATACAATATCTGAGGCCCAAAGTTATTTTTTGGTTAAAAGGGGATTGGGTCTTACACTCTATTAGAGGCCCAAAGAGTTTTGAATGGGTCTTATAGCTCTAGGAGAGGCCCAATTGATTTTTTTTTAAAAGTCGACGATCGCGCCATTTACTTGTACAGAGGGACTTATACAATAAATGAGGCCCAAAATGGTTTGTACAAGTGGGTTTTGGGTCTTACACTCTCTCAAGAGGCCCAAAAGGTTTGAAAATGATTTGTGAGGGTTGAATTAATCAAAAACCCTAATTTATTTTCAAAATGTATTTTAATTGAATAAAAATTCAATTAAAATGATCAAAAATTGTTTAACATGTGGGAAACAAATTATGATCTTGGATTAATGCTTCAAAAATCATGTTTTGACCTACAAAATGATTAAAAGTCATTAAAATTTACAAAATCAAGAGGGAAAAAATATTTTAAATGTCAAAAACAATTAAAATACTAATTCTTTGCAAAAATATCAATTATATGAAATAAATAATATTTTTGGGATTTTTTGGTAAAATAAAATATTTTAACATTTTTGTGTATTATTAAAAAAAGAATCAACTCAAAATCATTAAAACTCAGAGAGAAATTAATTTTTGAATCAATTAAGTAAAATCAAAAAATTCAAATATTTGATTTTGAAAGAAATGGCACCAGGAACAGCTGAAGAACACACGCGTTTTTCAGTTTTGTCCAGATTTGCATTATCTATCCAATCTCACTGAATACTTGATTATATCATGCAATCCACATATCAAATTGCTCGCTTTCACCTCACGATCATGTTTATGACAATTAATTTCATTTAAATTAAGCATAAAACAAGAAATCACGAAAATCCTCAAGAACCCTAAATTCTGCATGAAGGCTAGGATTTTTGATACGCGATTCAAACAAAGCAATTAATTGAGGGGAAACATTCCATGCATGATTATGAACATTTGGCAAAAGTATTGTGCGAGGAAATATGCATAGATTGAGAAATGACCAAGTTTAGGCTTACCTCTAGGTTGTGACAGCAAGTTCAAAGTGATTTCTGAGTTGGAGGTGTTACAGATGTGTTGTGATGATCTGGACAGCTTCACTATACCCTATGGAGTATGTTTGAATGCTTGGACTTGTTTGAAAATGGCTGGATCACTTCATGGCATCTCAACTGCAACTTGGTTAAAACCTTGAGCAATTGACTGGTGATTCTGAAAAATCAGTGTTCCAGATGTTGTTTAAGTGTTTGGATCACTTCTATGTGATGTATTTGAGGTGTGTGTGTGATTGGTTTGGTTGGAAAAGCTCTCAAACTCAAAACCCGATAGTGACTTGCCTTAGAAGGAAAAATTGGAGTGAAAGAAGAGATTTTGAGGAAAGCATCTGTTTGATGGCTTTGGTGTACTCAAACTGATCACAATTGAGCTCTATTTATAGTATAGCAAGTTTGTTTTGCAAGGAATAGTGAATGGCAACTGCTGAGTAGCGTTGGCCAATGTTGGCAAATGAAAATCCAAGTCTCCTCTATCCATAGACTAGAGGTTAGAGCACAGAGCTTTGGTTCCCTTGGTCTTGGATAAGTCTTGACTGAATTCAGTTGCCAATAGCTCAGTCCATGCCACCTTGGTGCTTCCATTGAATGCTCCAATCCAAAATTGGAGTCTTGTCCCTATTTTAGGCAATTCTAGATTTGGCATGCTATTTCTTGTTCCAAGGACTTTGGAGGCTTGGCTCAGTGATTGTCCCCTTTAGATTCAATCCTCAGATGTGTCCAAAGTGATGACAAGGCTTGGAATTGGCTGATTTTGGCAAATCGACCAGAAGTGCAAAAATCTGCCTTGCTTTGGCAGTTTTCAGCAAGGCATCTTGCCAATGTCATATCTCATGGCTCAAGTTGAATTTGGTGATGTTCTTGGTCATTTTGGAAAACCCTTATATGATACAACAATTGTTTGATCATATTTGGTTTTGATACTTTTTGGATCCATGTGAAAAATGTCCCTACATTTGGAAAAAAGTGAAGGCAGATTCTGACCTAGTGAAAATTTCACCAAGTGTTGGAAAAAAGTGACTTTTCTTGATTTTGATCACTCCATAACTCAAAATCCATGAGGAATTTGGAAATAGGTCAGTTTTTAGCTTTTGTAGAGGGCAATGAGATCTACAAATCAAGCTTTGGATGGGAAGAAATGGCTTTGTGGTTTAGGAGTTATGATCTTCCAAAGTTGGTACCTTTGCCACTTTGTTCATAACTTAGAAAAATTTCTAAGTTTTTTATGGTTACCCCTTTTACAAGTTATCCCACTTTTCTTGATTTTTCTTGATGAATGATGATTCTCATCATACATTAACATCATTTTAGGGTTAAAAATCCAATTTTTTGAAAAATCTCAAAAAGTCAAAGTTGACTTTTGTGCACAGTTGACTTTTTAGCAGATGAATTTCAAACTGTGCAATTCTTCAGGAAATCATGTCTTTGACCTAAATCAAACTTGATGGACATGTTCCATGGGTGTTATAGGGTGTATTGAATCATGTCCTAGGGTTTGGGAGCATGTCCTGGTCAAAAGTCAAAGTTATAGTTGACTTTTCCCGCAAAACCCTAACTGTGGTTCAGATGAAATTGAAACTTGTTGCTCAAGCTTCTTGGATCAATCCATTGTTCCAAATGGATCAATATGGTATGTTGGAGACCCTCAAATCATGTCTTGAGGTCTTGGTTCATGATTTGTCCCAAAAGTCAACTTAGGGGTGAATTAGGTCAAGAAACCCTAATTCCTGATTTTTGATGTATGCATCCCATGAGGTCAAATTGACTTGATGCTTGGGCCCATGAGGTTCCATGGAGTATTTTAGGACATGCTTTGAAGCATTGGCTCATGCCCAGATGAAAATTTCCATCTGGAGGCCCTGGTCGGCCAAACCCTAATTTGGTGACACTGGCGATCTTGAAGCTTGATCCACCTAGAAGGGAGCAACCTTGTGCTTAATCCTTGAAGTGGGAGTCCTCTTGATCCTTTGTGGATGTTTGAGAGGTTAGACAAGTTGAAGATCAAGTCATTCCTTGATTGATCCTTTGTCTAAGAGCTCAGAGAGGGCTTGAAACCCTAATTTTGATTACAGTGAATGCTCAACAACCCTTGAGGCACTTGGTGAGGCATAATGGTCCAACCACATTGTGATGATGATTTGCACAATGATGGGAAATCTTATTGGTCAAAATTTGGGGTATGACACACGAGAGAAAAAACCATGCGGTTTGGTTTGGTTCGGTTGGCTTTTAGAAAAAATCTAAACCAAACCAAACCAAATCAATGCGGTTTGGGTTGGTTCGGTTGGTTCGGTTTTTTACAAGATTTTTATTGAGCCATACATACACATATAAAGAACAACATAACTTTCTGTTTATTCATTCATACATTACTAAATAACGAAAAAACTCATCATATTTAGACAAAAATTTCTCATTCAATATACAAAAATCAATTTAATCAAAAGTGGAAAAAAAATAGTAGCATAAAACAATATCAAAAATATTATAATTAAACAAAAAAATAGAGAAGAATGGGATTAGAGAAAAATGAAAAAGAAAAAACATAAGAGATCTGAGATTAAAGAAGAAAAGTGCGATAAAAATGTAGTTAGAAGAGAAAATAGTAACATAAAAATGAGAAGATGAAAAAGAAAGAACATGTGACATAAGAGATTAGTGTAGAAGAGGTGAGATGTATATGGCAAAGAAGATGAGAAGATTGTGTAATACTATTAGGAGAGCTTTAAGAAGGTTGAAACTTAAAAGCTAATGGGTTTAAGTTTTGGGTTGGATGTGGAATAAGTGAAGTGTGGGTGTAATATAATGCGGTTTGGTTTGGTTTAGATCGGTTTGTAAAATACAAACCGCAAACCAAACCGAACCGCACGGTTTTGTTAAAAGATGACCCGAACAAATCCGAACCAAATGCGGTTTTTTGCGGTTTTGGTTTGGTTTGCGGTTTTCTATTGGGCTGGTTCGGTTTTGAACACCCCTAGTTTTTATGCCAAACAAAAACGTCTACCTTTCCCTGACAACAACCACAATTCCAAAGATGTCTTTGATTTAATTCATATGGATATTTGGGGACCCTTATCCATTCCATCAATTAATGCCCATAGATATATTTTAACTGTTGTTGATGATAAGAGTCGTTTTATATGGATCTTTCTCATGAAAAACAAATCAGAAACTAGTATCCTACTCAAAACCTTTATTTCTATGGCCTTAACCCAACACAACAAAGCCATTAAGTGTATTAGAACTGATAATGGTAATGAGTTCCTGTTGGTTGATTATTACTAATCCAAAGGGATTATCCATCATACCTCATGTGTTGGTACTCCTCAACAAAATGGAATAGTTGAGAGGAAGCACCAACATCTTCTTGCTGTTACTAGAGCACTCTTGTTCCAAGACCAACTTCCCAAAACTTTCTAGTCTTATGTTGTCAGTCATGCTACTCATCTCATAAATATACTTCCTACACCAGTTTTGAATCAGAAATCACCTTTCCAATTACTCCATGATAGGCTTCCCAATATTAACTCTCTTAGAGTGTTTGGTTGTTTGTGTTTTGTTGCTACATTGTCAACACATAGGAAGAAACTAGATTCCAGATCCAAGAAATGTCTTTATCTTGGCTTCAAAACTGGAGTCAAGGGTCACATTCTATTTGACTTACATTCCAAGGAACTTTTCATATCTAGAGATGTCATTTTTTTGAAACCATCTTCCCATATAAACATTCTTTGTCCCCAACTGTCCCACATAATTCCTCTCCACATCCTTCAAATCTTACCACATTCCTTGATTTTCCCTGCATTGTTGAATCCGATTCACCAACCAATACCTCTCCACACTCTTCTTTACCTGAATCTCACCATAATGTTTCTAGCAGTTCTTTACCTGAATCTCACCATAATACTTCTAGCAGTTCTTCTTTACCTGAACCTCACCATAATATCTCTCCTATTGCTTCTAATCATAATCCTCATTTAAGAAAATCTACTAGAACTAGCAAGCCTCCAAACTATCTTCAAGATTATCATTGCAATCTTATTGAGCGTACAGTTCCACTTTCCATTACAGATGCTACTCAATTGTCTTCTAAAAGTAAGTATCCTTTATCTGATTTTTTATCATATCATAATCTGTCTACTGCACATAACCAATATTTTCTTCATTTATCTTCAATCTCTGAGCCTCATACTTATGAAGAAGCCATTGGTAACAAACATTGGCATGATGGTATTCAGTCTGAAGTGAAAGCTCTCCAACAGACATATACATGGACATTAGCTCCTTTACCTCAACACAAAACATCCATTGGATGCAGATGGCTTTTTAAACTCAAGCAACATGCTGATGGTTCTGTAGAGAGATATAAAGCTCGATTAGTGGCCAAGGGTTTTACTCAGACTGAAGGTTTAGACTACATGGACACTTTCAGCCCTGTTGTAAAGATGACCACCATAAGAGTATTCATCACCATTGCTGCTGCTCATCATTGGCCTTTGTTTCAATTGGATGTCAACACAACTTTTTTACATGGTGGTCTAAATGAAGAAGTGTATATGCAACCTCCACATGGTCTACATTTACCTCAATCCAACATGGTGTGCAAACTTCAAAAATCCCTCTATGGCTTGAAACAAGCCAGTAGGCAATGGAACACTAAACTCACTGAAACACTTCTTCTGTCTGGCTATGTTCCGTCCAAGTCAGACTATTCCTTGTACACCAAATCCAATGATCAACATTTCACTGTCATTCTTGTTTATGTAGATGATCTGGTCTTAGGGGGTACTGACATTGATGTGATAAACAATGTTAAGACGCTCTTGCACAACATATTCAGCATCAAGGATCTAGGAGATCTTAAATACTTTCTTGGTTTTGAAGTAAGCAGATCCAAAGAAGGTATCACTCTCTGCCAAAGAAAGTACACATTGGATTTGTTAAAAGACGCAGGTTTAACTGGAGCAAAGCCCAACAACACACCTATGCAGCCTCATCTCCAATTACACACAGAATCTGGCAAGCCAATATCTGATCCCACTGAATATAGGAGATTGATAGGAAGACTGTTGTATCTCACTCACTCCAGACCTGAAATTTCATATGCAGTTAGTAAACTTAGCTAGTTCTTGAGCAATCCTACAGATGAACACATGATAGCTGGCATTCATGTGCTGAAATATCTCAAAGGCAATCCTGGAAATGGTTTGTTTTTCAAATCATCATCAGATCTTGTTCTCAAAGGTGTTTCAGATTCAGACTGGGGAGCATGTCCTGACACTAGGAGATCAACCACTAGTTTTTGTTTTTTTTTTCTTGGTGACTCTTTGATAAGCTGGAAAAGTAAGAAGCAAACAATGGTGTCAAGGTCTTCATCTGAGGCTGAGTATCGGGCTTTGGCATAAGCAACATGTGAAGGTCAATGGGTTTTGTACCTGTTGAGAGATTTACAGGTCAAACATGCAGGTCCTTTTGTGATTTATTGTGACAACAAATTAGTCCTTCATATAGCAGCAAACCCTATGTTTCATGAGAGAACAAAGCATATAAAGATCGATTGCCATGTTGTGAGGGACAAAGTACAGGCAGGAATTGTTCATCTTTTTCCAATTGCATCCAAAGATCAAGTGGCAGACATTTTCACTAAGTCACTGCAAATAGGACCATTTAGTAATCTTCAGAACAAGCTTGGAATGATTGACATCTACTCCAGCTTGAGGGGGGTTGTTAAGCAAGATGAGCAACCCACATAATGTAGATTACTTGATGTACAAGTAATGATCATGTTACATAGTTAGTTAGAGAGTTAGTTACTAGTTAACTGTTTTTAGTTAGACGATAACTAACTCTAACATACAATAAATAAGATTATACATTGTAATTGATGAGCAGTTGTGAAATACAAAGATACTTGATCTTCTTCTTCTTCTTCATTTTTCTATGCAATATTAGCTTCATACTTTGTTCGTCTATGGTGCATATGTTGAGATTTCACATCCTCTTTATCTACCATATTTCTCACTTCACATTTAACTTTTACATTTTGTTTGGCATTTAGAAGAAATTCAAAAGAGAGACTAAAAGGAGAAAGAGAGTGAAAAGAGAGAAAGAGATTATAAATAAATTAAATTTGAGGGGTTTTTTTGTATAATATAAATATAGAAGAAATAGAAAAGAGAAGAAGTATAAACCCAATTTATCTCTTATTGAACTTCGTCGTCTATCCACACAATTTCAACTACCAACCTCACATCATCAACATGCCATGTACACCTAACTACCAAACACCCAAGCTTGCAACCCATTCATGCCACACACTCAAACACAACAACAAGAGCCTAACCCATATCGCCAACAACCACACACCGACACCACATTTGCCTATAGCCCCGATAACTCATTTGACTCCACCCCAACCCACCATAGCCCCGATAACTTATTTGACTCCACCCCAACCTACCATAGCCCCGATAACTCATTTAACTCCACCCCAACCCACCATAGCCTCCCACCAAAGAACACCTAGATAATCTTTTTGTCCCTGTAAGTTGGCGAGTTTTTGGTTTTTGTCCCTGAATCTTTTTTTTTTCGGTCTGAGTCCTTAACATTTGATTTCTTTTTGCGATTAGTCCCCGACGTTAAACTTCTGTTACAAAAATAATGATGTGGCTAACGTCGGTGACGTGGCAAGCTTGTTTTTATCATTTTTCATTTATAGTAATCTTCAATAATTCCGCGTCGCTTTTTTTTAATCATTTTCTATTATTTTTAATCTCCAATAATTTCACATAAGCATTGTTTTGTTTGTTGAGTGTTAAATGATGAATGCAAAATCTTTCAAAAAAAGGCCACATGTAGTTTTGAACCTAGGACCTTTAGATTACCACAACAACAAGTTTCCACCAAGCCATTCACTTCCTTCAGTTTTTATTTGTAATGCATGTACTAATATACTAATATTACTGCATCTATTAAATATACTAATAGTAATATACTAATATACTAATATTAAATATACTAATATTACTGCATCTATTAAATATTAAATAGTAACATTAATATTACTACATCTATTAGTAAAATACATATTTTTGTAAAATATTTTTTTTAATATTTTATTAAATATTTTTTTAAAATACTTGATAAAATAGACTAGTTATTAATTAATATTTCAACTATTAATTAATGATAAAATAGTTTATTTAATATTTATATTTCAACTATTTTGTTAAATATTAATAAAATATTAATACCGTTAATTAATAGACTAGTTATTAATAATTATATACTATTTCAGTATTAAAAAAGTAGTTGAAATATTTAATAAATTACTTAATAATATTAATATTAATATTAATAAACTATTTCAGTATTACAAAAGTATTTTATTAAATAGTTTACTTTTTTCATATCATTAAATAGTTGAAATACTAATTATATTTATGGGTTAAATATACAATACCCCCTGTAATGTTAGCGATTTCTCATTTTAGCCCCTGGAAAAGTTTTTTTTTAAAAAACCCCCTCGTAATATCCAGATTCCCTCACTTAGGCCCCTGGCTGCCACATGGCAGCAAAGATTCCTCTCTCTTTGCTTACGTGGCAGCCACGTGACATTTTTTATATTATTTTATTATTTTATTATTATTATTATTATTTTTTTTTTTATTTTTTTTTATTTTTTTTTTATTTTTTTTTATTTTTTTTTATTTTTTTTTTATTTTTTTTTATTTTTTATTTTATTTTTTTGTACTTTTTTTTTTAATTTTTTTTTAATTTTTTTTAATTTTTTTTAATTTTTTTTAATTTTTTTTTTACTTTTTTGTTTTATTTGTTTTTATTATAATTTTTATAATTTTTTTTCTTTTTTTTTATTTCTTTTTCGTTTTTATTTATATATATATATATATATATATATATATATATATATATATATATATATATATATATTTTTTTTTTTTTTTTTTTTTTTTCGTTTTTAGACCTAAATTTTTATTTTTAATTCTATTTTAAACAAATTTTTATTTTTAAAATTACACTAGTGCAGAAAAGACTTTTTATATCGGGCGAAAAACACATTTTAC
Organism: Lathyrus tuberosus; assembly: GCA_022829125.1. NCBI lineage: Eukaryota > Viridiplantae > Streptophyta > Magnoliopsida > Fabales > Fabaceae > Lathyrus > Lathyrus tuberosus. Next base: position 5,979,857 of record JALAZF010000082.1, on the reverse strand, counting down.
ATCGGTTCTGGGTCCGATGTAAAGCCAAGCGATGTAGTAAATCAAAGACATTTTACATCGGGCCATAGTCCGATGTGAAAAAATACATCTACTACATCGGTTGACTATTAAGTCTGATGTGAAATACATCTACTACATCGGTTGACTATTAAGTCTGATGTGAAATACATCTACTACATCGGTTGACTATTAAGTCCGATATAAAATGTATGTTTTTACATCGGTTGCCTTTCTGACCCGATGTAAAATGTATGTTTTTACATCGGTTGCCTTTCTGGCCCGATGTAAAATGTTTTTTTTTACATCGGTTTCCTTTCTGGCCCGATGTAAAATGTATGCTATCTTTCTTAAAATGTATGTTTTTACATCGGTTGCAAGGCGAAAATGAAATAAAAAAAAAAAGAAAAAAAATTATAAAAAAACAAATAAAACAAAAAATAAAACAAAATTTAAAAAATTAAAAAAAAATTAAAAAAAAAATTAAAAAAAATTAAAAATTAAAAAAATTAAAAAAATAATAAAAAATAATAAAAAAAATAAAATTAAAATTAAAAAATTAAAAAAAAAATAAAAAAAAAATAAAAAATAAATAAATAAATAAAAAAAAATAAAAAAAAAAAAAAAATTAAAAAAAATAAAAATAAAAAAAAATAAAAAATGCCACGTGGCTGCCACGCAAGCAAAGAGAAAGGAATCTTTGCTGCCATGTGGCAGCCAGGGGCCTAAGTGAGGGAATCTGGATATTACGAGGGGGTGTTTAAAAAAAAAAATTTTACAGGGGCTAAAATGAGAAATCGCTAACATTGCAGGGGGGTATTGTATATTTAACCCTATATTTAATGATAAGAAATAATTAAACTATTTAATATACTATTTAGGTAATTGAATATTAAGTAATTTATTAAATAATTATTTGTAAATAATATTGTATTATAAGTTGATAGTAAATAATTACGATACTAAATAATAAATAATTACGATAATTAATAATTGAAATATTAAATATTTGGAATATTAAATAAATGAAATATTTAATAAACTAATTATTTATAGTAATTTATAAAATAATTTATATTTATAATAATAAGTATTAAATATTAAATTATATAAAATTATTTATACTAACAGTATTAAATAATTTATATTAACTATATTAAATAATTTATACTAATTATTTTAAATAATTTATACTAACAATATATATAAATATTTATATTAAATAATTTTTATTTATATTAATAAGTATTAAATATTAAACTCTATAAAATACTTTATATTATCAGTATAAAACAATTTATACTAATATTTGATTTATGTTATATATAAATTTGTTGCAAGTAAAAACACATGTGAGTTGAATGGTCTAGTGGCTAAGAACCATGTTGTGGAAGAAATAGACATATGGGGACTTGGACCGAAAAAAAAAAAATTCTTGGACCGAAAATAAAAAGATTCAGGGACGAAAACCAAAAACTCGCCAACTTACAGGACGAAAACATTATTTAAGCCTATATATATATATATATATATATATATATATATATATATATAAAGTGCATGTTACAAATCATATACTTTTATATAAAAAGTGTCCATTTACATATTCTAACTTACAAATTATATACTTATATGATTTAATTCATATTTTCTATAAATATATTATAAAAATATATTAATATTTTAAAAAATATTTACTTTCTAAATAAAAATGTATACTTTTTAAATAAAAATGTATAATCTATTCTTTTATAAAAAATATATATATAATATGTTTTCAAAATTAATATATCTGTATATTTTGTAAACAACATAACATAACATAAATTTATATATCTGTTTTTCAAAATATATTAAATAATATAAACAAAATATATCATTACTGTTTTTTTTTTACAATTTTTTAACAATTATTATAATATAAATCCTATAAATATAAAAAATAAAAATAATATTTTCAAAACTATATTACTATATATATATATATATATATATATATATATATACATATATGATCGTACCTGGATCAGACAGTTGATAGTGGCCAACGGCATCTGGAACAGCAGCTCCGGTGATGGTGAGAGACGGCCAGGGGGGAGGGGTGTACCTGCAAGGTACTCCGACGCTCAAGTGAGAGAATGCACAGAGTAACAGCAAATACAGAAAGTGTAGAGTGGCAAGAAGAATGTGTCTAACCTGACCCTCTCAAGTGAGAGGGTATTTATAGAGAGCCCCCAGCGCGGGGCCAACGGTTACCTGCAGTGGGTTGGATCAACTAGGTCCACTCCAAGTAACTGCTAGGGCTTACGTGTAATAGTGAAGACCAGCACGTGGTCTTCGCCCTAGAGTAACTGCTCCTAGATTTCCGGAAGTAGGGCAGACCGAATCCTTCGGACGTGGGAGGTTACTTGGAACGTGTCCACGTGGTATGAACCGTTGGGTACTCCTCGCGGGGAGGAGCCTTCTGTGTCGAGGAGAGATGAAGCCCGTAGAATGGTCATGGCCTCGCGGGGAGGAATCATGTCCGTCGAGGAGTGATGTGTAGCATTCTCGCGGGGAGAAGCTAATCTGTCGGGGAGGTACATCTCAGCAGGGTGTGATGTCCTCCTTTCCTATGGTCCCCAGTGCCCGACACTGCCAAAGTGCCCGGCGAAACTGTGGCTTGCACGTGGCAGTCACGTGTCTTGCAAAAGGACCTTATTGGGCCTCCCCAGGCTGTATGGGTTGGGCCTGCTCGACTGTTGGGCAGCCTCGGCCCAGTCCAGAATAATATATATATATATATATATATATTTCTATTATAATAATATATATATATATTACTAGAGATAAAATTGTAGATTTATTTTATTATAACAGTATCACTCAAAATCAACATATATTAATATCATTTACACCTAAAACCTTGAGGAAACAAATGTGTATCTTAGGTGAAATTTGAGACTTTTATATGAATTGTATGCAACACAGAAAATAAATAAATTAATTAATTGATAAATATAATAAATAAAATTAATTAGAAAATACATGCAACAAAGAAATTATAATTGTAGAATAGTTACCAATACTTGAAAGAGGAAGTAGATGTTTGATGATTTGTAAATAAAACTAGGGTGGAAGAAAAATGGAAGAGAGAAAGGAAAGAAAAAAATTCTGATGATAAAGGTTTGGAATGAGAAAGCAAACGAAACAGGGATTTAATACATGACATTTGCGAGGGGCATCCCCACACAATACATAGAGATAACATTTGCGAGGGGCTACCCCTAGCCAGTGGTGACATGTTGCATTCCATTTCCAGTCTCGTAGTAGGCTTTGGCACAGTAATTACTTTTGCAAGCTAATTTGATTAAAGGCATTTTTATGGTGAGGGGTAGCCCCTTGCAAAACGCATTTATGAAATTGGTGAGCGGTTGCCCCCTCGAAAATTGTTTCCTTTGTCAACCTATTTTGGCTCCTTTCATTATAGTGAGGGGTGACCCCTAGCAAAACTCAGTTTCAAAATTCAAAAAATTTTCCCACCCCATTTGCGAGAGGCATCACCACGGTTTTGTTTTTCAATTTTTTTTCTTTTCATTTTATGCATTGTGAGGGGTTTAACCCCTAACAAATGAGTATTTTTAGTGAAGGGCTTTACCCCTAGCAAAAACCCCTAACTATTAACAACTTTTCTTGTAGTGATTGCCATCAAGTGTCATTTATTAATTTCTTGAATGTAGAGTGGAGGAAGATTGTTATCATTGGGAGAGGGAATTTTAGGTTAAGTGAAAAGCTTAATAGATTGAAGGATAGATTGAGGTGGTGGAACAAAGTAGTTTTTGGCTAGATTGACTTAAAAATCGAGGAGGTATTGGACGATCTTAATGTGTTGGATGGACTAATTGTTGACAATCAGGGGGTGTTTTGGATAAGTTGGTTGAGGACATATCGATGTGTATTGATAACTTCTGGTAGAACTGGGATTTCAAGGAGAGTATGTTGAGGCATAAATCTAGACAGCTATGGTTGAGAGATCGAGATAAGAATTCTCGCTTTTTTCACATGTCTTTGAATTTCGATTGTATGGTATGGTTTAAATCTCCATCTAAATACACGTGAACACGGCATAACATGAAGAGTAGTTTTCTGATACGTTATAGCTATATATATCTTCGTAACGTTCACGAAGATGCATCTTCGGTACAATTCACATGTATAATAGCTTTTGAGTTATCGCATCTTTGCATCGTTTTGTATGTCATTTAGCTTAGACATAGTATATAGTGTTTTAATGCATAAGAAAATGTCTACGATATATTCATTTTATCGATTCGTCTTAAATTCAATTATGCCAAAAAGAATATCTATGTAAAGATATTAAATTGCTTTATCTAAAGCAACTTTATACATCATGTATTGTAATGACTTTGAAAGAACCATTCCTTTAGCAATACCCTTGTAACGTTTTGATTCGAAATCTTTTTGAAGGTGACTCCAAACTTCCATCTTATCTCGTCTTTATTCTGTTGCTTAATACTCTTTGACTCAATGTTTTAATTGGGAATTGTACTTTCGAAAATCGTCTTTTTGGTGATGAGTCTATTATTCTCGCATAACAGGATAGTGTCAAGACATACAAATTCTTTTTCCATTTTGCACTTGTTTATGCCGTAAAAAATAACATTTTCAAAGGTAAATTTACATTTGAATTGCAACTTCAACGAAGTGAGTAGTGTTGGCACAATTACTAGGAGGCAAAGGATACCTAATGGGCAAGGGTTTGCGAATCCCATTGTCTAAACATTTATTTTTGAAAATTTAACTAATTACTAAATTAATTTCTAAAAAATTTATTTAAAATGATTAATTATTAATTTATTGAATAAAAAATATAAAAATTAATTAAAATTTTATTTTATTTTTCAAGATAATTATTTATATTTTTATTAAATAATATTATAAATATTAATTAATATATATTTATAAATTTTTGAAATTTTTACCCAAATACCCCGCTTTTTCAACAAAATTCCCAAAATATCCTACGTTTCAGAAAAATTCTCAAAGTACCCCAGTTAGGTTTGAGATTGCACACTGGAGAGTGCTTATCAAGTCGACAATTCAATTGGCGACCTAGTATAAAAAATTACAAGGGAGTCGCCAATCCTAATTCTTCTGAGGCTGTGTCGGAGGTCGTCGTCAATTCTAATTCAATTTCGAATTCTTATTCTTATCCTATGGTGAAGTGTTCAACCTCTACTATGGCGGTTGGTGCTGTTAATGTGGGGGTGAAGCTGAAGCCTTCAAAACAAATAATTAAAAAAAATCACAAACAACTTGCCCAAGTCTTTCCATCTACTGCACCCAAGATGTTTTTTTTTGTCCTATTTTAATCACTAGTATCTTTCATCTTGTAAGGAGAGAGCGTATCGAAAACAATGTTTCTTATTTATTTCAAATATTACTAGCCAACCAATGTTGTGAAGCAACAAGGTAAAATTATCTTCTACTTCAATTACTAGTTTTGCGAATATTTGGATTTTCGACATTGCTAAAATATTGCCCAGGTCTCAGAATTAATAACTTCAATTTGGATTATTCTATATAGGTGGAATGTCTGAATGTAGAGCTTTTTCTATGGTCATATTTCTGAGTCCTGTTTCATTGCATTTAATATCATGTACTAGTCCCCTTCGGGAATGTCTTCAAATAGTAGAAAGAGTATCATCTAGTTCACATGGATTGCACTCTCTCCCTCAAGTTACTGTATGAACCCGAAACATGTTCAATCAGGCAGGTTGTCACAGATTGAATTATTTTCTATGCATCATGTTATAGTTTATAGTAGGATGGTAATTCACTGATTCAAAACTAATTCCCGCCCTAACAATCTTCCTACCACTTTTACCCTAAATGATGCAGCGTAATACATTTATGCACTCTTTTTATTATAACCTTTCCCCTTTCTTTATCATTACTTATTTCAAAGATATGTTATAGGACCAAACAACATTACCTGTACTCTTTTAAGGTTAAGGCACAACCATGGTTAAAGTAGGGTTCAGTACTTAATTTTAAGATTGACCAAGATTTCCCTATACCGTACCAATGGTTACTCAGTAAGACTAATATTTTCTTTATTAAATTGTTTCATATTCAACATAATTGTACTCTAACAGGACAATATCATCATGCCTTCACTTGATGACATCTCTTATACCTTGTATATTTATAACTAAAACCATTTTCCTTAAGTTGATTAGGAACAAATAACACCCTTGCCAAAAATCCTATTTCTTTGAATGTCAAAAGTACCAAAATTATAAAAAAAAAAAAAAGAAACATCAATGCAAAAAAAAAAGGGTTTAGAGTTTAGTTGCAAAATTGATGTTTCATATGCTAGAGGTGTGAAGTCTAGTGGGAGAAGCTCTCCCCTCTCTCTAAATTCACAGTGTCCCTTCACCTTCCATCGTTAACTTCTCCTCTCGTTTTCCGGTTACATCTCGCCGTCAGCAAAATAGGTATCAAGTCCACTAATCTGTTTCGTTTTTTCCGTCTTCCTTTGGTATTAGGGTTCAGCATTGTTAGAGTCGTCTGGGTTTGGTTTAAAGTCCTAACCTTAGGGTTAGGGACCTTCCTCCCAGCGGGTCTTATTATACAGTGTTGGACTTTTTATTTGAAGGAGTTGAATTTTGTGGAGGTTCTAAGGTTTCTGGGTTTCTGTTCTACATCAATGGCGGCTCGTAACAAAGGAACTTAGGTGGAGGTTAGAAAAAAGAACAATCGTAATTTCAGCCCTGCGAGAATGTCGGTTTGGAAGAACATAAAAGGAAAACCCGCTGAAGATGACTTAAAAAAAGTTTCGTCTTTCTTCTTTACTGAGTTTCCAGTTTCGTATAATGCTAAGCATATGTTTGAAGTTTTTAAGGATTTTGGTTTCATTCTCGAGGTTTTTATCCCTGGAAGATTGGACATTAGGGGAAAACGTTTTGGTTTTGTTAGATTCATAAGAGTCGATGATGAACATCTTCTCGCCACTAAGCTCGACAACATTGTACTTAATGGCTTTAAGATATTCGTTAATCTTCCAAGATTTCGAAGAGATTTTAAGGCTGGTGGTGTAGCTCCTATTTCTAAGAAAAGGAATCAGGATACGAAGCAAGCTGATGACCCTTCCCTCAAGCATGAATATAGTAGTAGGTATGCTTTTAAAGATTCTTTTATTCAGGTGACCAGAGGAGGTCACACTCTGAAGGTGGATCAATCGAAGTAGGTTTTCCTTGGGGACAAGCCTAACTATGCCCACTTAAGTTTTGAAGTTGCCAAAGAAGAACTGGAAAGGTTTGAGCAGGCCTATACAGGGATTTTGGAGATTCCCGGATCTGCGGTTGAGGTTTCTGAAGCGTTCCAAATGGAAGGCTTCTTCAACATTAAGATTACCCCTAAGGTGGTTAACCTATGTCTCCTCGAAGAGGATAATCCGGGTGACATCAAAAAGCTGATTTCAGAGGAGTATAATTGGATATCGAAATGGTTCTCTGAAGTTCATCCCTGGTCTCCTAGTGATGTTTGTGACGCCCCCAATCTACACCCCCAAATAAATCATGCATTTATAGCAATACAAGAAAAATTCGAAATTTGATCAGAGTATATTTAAAAACATGGCATAGACCAAGGGTCACATCAACTTGAAACCAAACAATTCATACAACACCTGCCCATACAGATATGCAACAGTGGGGTAGCAATCAACCGAGGAAACTTCGTTCCTTACACCCACATTTTCAGAAATTAGAATTAAAGCGGAAAATCTAAAATCTGATTAACATAAATACACATATCATGTAAAAAGTATGTTATACACCAAGTTGTACATGTACTAGCCAAAGATACATATACATAGTACACAATAAACACAAACGGCCACCCTAGCTACCCGGTGTCACATATCAGAGCCGACCGACAAAAAGGGTGAAGACACAAATCTTCACAAAGGACCTCCAGCAACTCTAATCTGCAATGCCTCATAGAGCATTATAAAACGAGCAGAAGGGTGAGAAAAACAACCATAATATAAATGCATATAATCATATATTTCAACACAAAAGTATACACATAACACATTCTCACCATTCTACCATTCCACCTAAACATATACATCATGCATAGTTCACCAATCCAATCAAGACCCGACAATACCACGTATCACATAACTGGAAATGACAGCATAGTCATTCTTCCCCAATACATACCTCCCTAGGAATGACAACATAGTCATTCTACCCTAGTACACCTCTCATTGGGAATGACAACATCGCCATTCTACCCCAATGAATATCCCACTAGGAACGACAACATAGTCATTCTACCCTAGTGGACACGACAACTCAATTGTACCTCACTAGGAACGACAACATAGTCATTCTACCCCAGTGAGTACCACACTAGGAACGACATCAACGTCATTCTACCCCAGTGCACACCTCATTAGGAATGACAACATAGTCATTCTACCCCAATGAGTATCCCACTAGGAACGACAACATAGTCATTCTACCCCAGTGGACACGACAACTCAATTGTACATCACTAGGAACGACAACATAGTCATTCTACCCCAGTGAGTACCACACTAGGAACGACATCAACGTCATTCTACCCTAATGCGTTCGACCAAAACATTAATACCTCACTAGGAATGACATATAAGCCATTCTACCCCAATGAGTATCCTGACACAATTAGAATTCATTCACACACCAAATATTACTATTATAGCAGTCCCATGATAATCAATACCTTACCATTCATCTTTCTGTGGATTTACGCCACAGAGGCCGCCATATCATACACTAATCATACCCTTGAAACCACATACATTGATACTTACTTAAACAATGTATTTATCACTAACTGTAACCCACAAATAGCATTTCATCATTTACACACCATTAAAACGGCAAAAGTCGACAAAATGACACTATTCACATTTCCCGATATAATTTAATCGGCTAACAAATTCCAAACCATCATAATAAGAAAGTACAGCTCAATAGCTTTCCAACGATATAAATAATGCTTAAATCGGAATTACGGTTCGAAAGATATGAATTTTTGAAAAAAAAGAAAATTGTTTCCAAAAGCAACCAACCGCCCGGCGAAGCATGCTCACCGCCCGACGAAACACGCTTCGCCTCTGCTTCGCCCGGCGAAGCACAGGCGACACCAATCCCCCAAAATAATTCAAAGAGGCAGAAGCTTGGAACCTCTGCGCCTCTCGAAACCGCCCGGCGAAAAGGACGCATCGCCCGGCGCTCAGGGCCTTTCGCCCGGCGCTCTGCACCAGATGCAGAAAAATTCTGCTGCGTGCACACTGTTCCAAAACCCCCAAAATCTCCATTTTCATCTCCAAATCACTTCCATCAGCAAAACAATTAATAGCAATAGTTCATACACATATAGAGATCATATAACACAAATTATATCGAATTCCGTCCGTGAAAACATCGATTTCTACTCATTTTATCATTTTCGACCTAAAACCCACACATACTCAAAACTTTACCAAACATAATTTTTTCAACCACAACAATCATACATAATCACACACATGTATAGAATAATCGAGTTTCACACCCTTACCCGGATTCCAAATGATCTAGCTCTTGTTCTTGATGATTTCCACTCTTTTCTTCTCTTTTTCCCTCCTCCTCTTTCTTTCTCTTCTTCTTCTTTCTATTTCTCCTTTTTTTTCTCTTTCTCTCTTATTTCCTTCCTCTTATTCCTATTTCTTTTATTTTATTTTCTTTTTCTCTCATTTCTATTTTTACCACATAATTCTATTTCTCTCCCAATTCTCTTATTTTCTCTGTCTACATAATATTTTCTCTACAAATTACTTCTTTAATTTTCTCTAACTCATTAATAGTTATAAAATGACCAAAATGCCCTTAAGCCCAAAAATTCCCGAAAACGCTCTCAAACGAGATAATACATCATAACATAGCATAAAAGCATAATATCACACCCAAGTCATAAATAGAATAATTTAACATTCAAAATAATTAAATCGACTCGATTAAATAAAATGATCAAAACCGGGGCATTACAACTCTCCCCCACTTGGAAATTTTCGTCCTCGAAAATAAAGCCAAACCTAACAACTCCAAACATGGCCCTCGCATCCGACCAAACAAACATGCCAACAAAAGGCGCACCACGAATAACACCACTGACAAACCACCTGGCTAACCGCAGATATGAAAACGACACGACAACGACGACAACAACACCGACAAGATGCAAAGCCCATACAATGCACTTGACGACCAACTCACAACTCAAGGAATACCCAGAACACAACTCACAAGTTCACTTTCGAACCGAAACACAACAGGATCGTTACCCTCACCGTAGGTAACCCACCTCTAATTCCTCACACAGGAATTAGCTACTCGCACTCGAACCAACACAATGGAAACGAGACAACAACACAAAAAAGAACACAAGTTCCACGACTCAACATCAATTCCACAACCTCTACAAAACCCGAATACCAACATCCTTGTCACACAACATTATTACAACAATGCTACGATTCCCAATCGAACATATAACCAAAACATTCATCTACATAGTAGCCCATGAATAATATTTAAACCTTTCACCTAACACTTCCATTCCGAAACGTCCCTTAGTCTCATCATTTCTACAGATTTCCAATGTTCCACCTAAAAACTCTTACAAGTCACACACACATATACGAAATGTGCCACATCACGCTTCCGCTGCGCACTCTGATGACTTGTAACTACCAAGTCTCCCAATCTCAAGCCCAAAGTCTAACTCTCTCGCATACTCACCAAACCACCGTTCACTTTTAATATTTCCAACCAGTACACAATATTCTTATCATTACCAAACACTTCAAATCTAGAATCATAAAGATAATACTTCCAATATTACAACATAATACCACTGCAAACAATTCCACAATAGTACTGATCCTTTCACGAATCTTCAAATGTCGAAAACATGAACCACAACTTTACTCTCTTATATTAACACACCTGCTATACTCATCAAGATACATCCCAAACGATCGACTTCCCCTCTGCAAGTTAACTGAAGTAACGAAAACACTAATCTTGGAAAAGCCTTCCATACCTGTTGCGGTGAAAATTGGATAACAAGATATTAATTAACTTGCATCGTATTTCTTTTACAACCGACTTTGATTTATCCAAAGGAAAGGTTCAAGATCGTTAGAAAAACCTAAAGGGGGAGATCTAAGATTCGGGGGTTGGTTACGCCTAGGGAAGGTATTAGCACCCCAAACGTCCGTAGTACTCTACGGGAGCCTTTTGTTTCATTATGCTTTTCTTATTTTTTATGTTTTTGCTTGCTAAGGTTATCTGTACTAAGGTAAAGACCTAAGAGTATGTACACTAGTTTTGCTCGCCAAGACGTCGCATCTTGTGCCTACGTATCTGACTAAGGAATCAGAGCAACCGTAGTTCACCTAACTAAGGGTGAAAGAAAAGAAACATTGACTATGGCCAACGTTCCAAAGGGAATGAGCATAAGCTCACATAGAGTCCACGATGACTCTCTAAGTCTACATTATGAAGGGAGGAAGTGAATTCTCATGATAGTGAGAACCACACAGAGTTCGCGATAACTCTGTAAGTTTGAGTAAAAGATAAAGTGAGTGCTCATGATAGTGAGAATCACATGGAGTTCATGATAACTCCATCCTATTACTAAACTCTGAGGGAAACGGCTCTTATGAGGCCAAGGATGAAAGGGGAAAGGTTTGTGACTTAGGAGTCAAAGTAGAGATCTTTCCTTTTGAAGGAGGGTCAAATGTGAACAAGAATTAATATGGTAATGACCAAAACATCAAAATCAAATGATAATGAATCAAAGGATGAAAATGACTATGTAGTATCATGTAAAAAAACAATGTCAAGCAAACATATATACATGCAGATATAAAAAATGCATCAATGTAAATGAGCAGGAAATAGCAAGATCTGACCAGAATAGTGTATAAATGCTTCCCATTGATGGGCCACTGACCGATCAAGCAAAAATCTGAAGACCGGAATACCAACTCCAAGAGCATAGAGTAAAAGTCCTAAATCTAAGTCCTCGGTCCAAAACACAATAGTAGCCACAGTCTGGTCGATTGAGTTTTTTAGGTTTTCGATATTTATTAGTGTGTTTTATACGAACAAATGAGATGAACGATATACACAAGATATAAAGATATAAATATGAACAATGATAATATTTACAAGGATAATAATCAACGTAAAGAATAAATCAAGATATGTATATATTGACTGAAAGTAAATTTAGTGATTGTTGATTAATTTGTATCGATGAATCGGGTCCAATGTAGTACTGATCCATCGTAATACGGTCTATGAGGAAGACCATACTATAGGAGGATGCACAATTTGATCTGTGTGTTAAAACACGATAGAGAAGTGATATAGAAGATCATTCTCCGATGAAATCGTGCCACACGAAAAGAAAAGGTGGAGACCTCGTCTTGAGTCACAAACTCTCGTTGATTTGTCGAAGGTAACCTATCACGACCTCAAAGTATAGAGAGCGATCTCGATGATCACACTACAAATTTGAAATAATAAAGGTTCGTCGCTTCGCTAACAACGTTTGTGGATAGAAAGACTTTCATCGGTCTAAAGATGAAGATGAAGATGAAAGAAAATACCTCTGAAGTAGAAATAAAGTCGGTCTCGTCTTAATCTTGGTTCAATCGAGAAGTCGATAGCCTTGATACTTAACTTTCATTAACCGATAGAAAAGAGAAGTGGCCTCGTATATATCATGACTTTTAGTAATTTGAATAAATCGACTAAGTCATGATTTTTGTGATATCATCGGCCCAAAACAAAAGAAGAAGTGGGCTTGAAATGAAATAAAATTGGTCTCATCTAAATAAAGATTTAGATCCTCACCGACTGATAAAAATAAAGTAAAATGAGATAGAAATAAAACATAAAGTCGGTCTAGTTTAAATTAAGATTTTAAATCGATAAAATCGATAATCTTTAACTAAACTCTCATCGACCAACAAAAAAGAAAATAGGCCTCATATTCATCATAATTTGTTAATTCAAATAAATCAACGAGAATTATGACTTTGTTATATCATAGGCCCAAAACAAAAGAAGAATGGAATCAAGAATGAGACCATTAAAATAGAAATGAAAGCTCTCGAGAAAAACTTCAAATAGATTAGATAATAAAAATTGTTTTCCTAAAAGAAATAAACAAAATGTTATATATATATAATAAAAAAAAGAGAAAAAATGGAAAAGAGAGTATAGAAAGAAGAGGGGTGGCGTGGAAGCACAAGAGGGTGTACGAAGGAAGTCAATGGGCTGATGAGCCCATCCATCCTTTAAAAGGAACGGTTTATTCGAAAAAAGAAACAATGATAGTGTATCATTTTGAAAAAGGTGGGTGCGGAGAATAATTTGGGTCTTTGAAGACCCATCAAGTCCAGCCCGAGACCACTTTCAGAAACGGAAGCTTATTGGAGCATCATGTCCCTACACGATGCATCATCCTTACAGATGAAAATCAGACGGCAAGCTCACATGGAGAGATCTCAAGAAAATCGCTCAACAACCAAGGTCAACACAAACAAGTTTTCCGCAATCAACAAGTTTTTCGCTCAAAGCGTCCAAGTTTTCCGGCCTTCTCCTGACGTCGGAGGCTTCTTCATCTCTGGTTCCAGTCTTACGATTCGTTTTCGGTTTGGCTTGTGGGTTTCGATTTCAAATCCTTCAATAGGTTCGTGTTACTCTTTGTCTCGTTTAAAACTCAATCTTTCATCTTCTTCCTTTTCTGATCTGAATCGTATGGGTTTGAAAGGTTAAAGGGTTTGAAGGTGTTTGTTTTTGAAGGTTTGTTGTTGGTTCGTTTTGGAGGTGAAGGGTGATTTGGGAGAAATCGATGGTGATGGAGGCTCTGAGGTTTAATGGTTGTGTGAGGCGGAGGTCTTGTTTGAAGGTTGGAGGAAGAAGATGAAGAGGCATAAACCGTCTCCACCAAACGATAATAGCATCCACTACATCCTATACACAAAACTACCTAAGGCACAATTCCTTAGTTGACATAATCCTTACCTCCGAACCCCTTCTTGAACCAGAAACCATACTTATAATCTTGCAATTCACAACACACTGAGCCAGCGCTCTACACCTGAAACAACACGGAGAAGTACCAGCTTCTCCCCCACTTATCTCATTCTAGTCCTTCCAACTGTAAACACACTAATTCCATCCCAAGCCTTTACCACAAATGCTCAAAGAACAATTTAAACAAACCAGAGAAGTAATTACAGACCCCCATGCAGAAACATCCATAACTATCTTACCATACCAAAAGACCACAACAAATTCAAACGCTTCACGCACTCACACGAAAGAAACGAATGAGTCGCTCTAGTACCAATAATAGCAAACAAAGACGTACTATTAATAAAACAAGTACCTTGAGTCAGACGATCCGCACTAGTAGCCTCATCTCCTGCTAATGCAACAACCTTCCCACCGGTCTGAGCTTTCTTCGGTTTCGTACACCCCGTACTGATATGACCTGTTTCACCGCAGTTGAAACACTTCACCCCAATTCTCCTACAATCAACTGCAACATGTCCCGAACCTCCACACTTGGAACATTTCAGTTTATTCCTCCTACAATCCATCTGACGATGTCCTACTTCCCTACACTTGTAACACTTACTGTAACACCTCGGAGGACTAGACATTCCTCCCCCACTACGAGACTGTTGTTTTCCTTTCCTGTCATTCACGTTCTCATAGGGAGTAGCACGTACCTTACGATCCTCTTCGTAAATCCTACAACTGTCCACCAATTCAGAAAACCTTCTCATCCTCTGATAACCGATTGCCCGTTTAATCTCCGGACGCAATTCGTTCTCAGACTTCACGCACTTAGAAAATTCAGCAGTCGCTTCTGGATAATGAGGATAAAACTGCACCAGTTCCACAAACTTAGCAGTGTAGTCAACAACAGACATATTGCCTTGTTTCAACTCCAAGAACTCAATCTCTTTCTTTTCCTTCACACCCTCAGGGTAATACTTCCTCCGAAACTCTCGGTCAAATAAATCCCAAGTAACTCCTTCATCATCCACTCCCAACGCTTGACGTAAACCAAACCACCAATCAGCTGCTTCTTCCTCCAGCATGTGAGTACCCAGTCTCACCTTATCTTCTTCAGCACAATCCGTCACAAGGAAGATTCTTTCAACCTCCTCAAACCAAAATTGTGCACCATCAGGATCATATCTTCCCTTGAAGATAGGCAGTTCGTTCTTCCTGAACTCATTATTACCCGCAACATTCGGTACACCCTGCACAGCCCGAGCCATATTCTGTTCATTTCCAATAACAGCAACTATGGTTAAACAAACAGCTCACCGAACCACAAAGACCAACAAGGACTGACACAAACTGACACGGACTGGCTCTGATACCACTTAATGTGACGCCCCCAATCTACACCCCCAAATAAATCATGCATTTATAGCAATACAAGAAAAATTTGAAATTTGATCAGAGTATATTTAAAAACATGGCATAGACCAAGGGTCACATCAACTTGAAACCAAACAATTCATACAACACCTGCCCATACAGATATGCAACAGTGGGGTAGCAATCAACCGAGGAAACTTCGTTCCTTACACCCACATTTTCAGAAATTAGAATTAAAGCGGAAAATCTAAAATCTGATTAACATAAATACATATATCATGTAAAAAGTTTGTTATACACCAAGTTGTACATGTACTAGCCAAAGATACATATACATAGTACAAAATAAACACAAACGACCACCCTAGCTACTCGGTGTCACATATCAGAGCCGACCGACAAAAAGGGTGAAGACACAAATCTTCACAAAGGACCTCCAGCAACTCTAATCTGCAATGCCTCATAGAGCATTATAAAACGAGCAGAAGGGTGAGAAAAACAACCATAATATAAATGCATATAATCATATATTTCAACACAAAAGTATACACATAACACATTCTCACCATTCTACCATTCCACCTAAACATATACATCATGCATAGTTCACCAATCCAATCAAGACCCGACAATACCACGTATCACATAACGTGAAATGACACCATAGTCATTCTTCCCCAATACATACCTCCCTAGGAATGACAACATAGTCATTCTACCCTAGTACACCTCTCATTGGGAATGACAACATCGCCATTCTACCCCAATGAATATCCCACTAGGAACGACAACATAGTCATTCTACCCTAGTGGACACGACAACTCAATTGTACATCACTAGGAACGACAACATAGTCATTCTACCCCAGTGAGTACCACACTAGGAACGACATCAACGTCATTCTACCCCAGTGTACACCTCATTAGAAATGACAACATAGTCATTCTACCCCAATGAGTATCCCACTAGGAACGACAACATAGTCATTCTACCCCAGTGGACACGACAACTCAATTGTACATCACTAGGAACGACAACATAGTCATTCTACCCCAGTGAGTACCACACTAGGAACGACATCAACGTCATTCTACCCTAATGCATTCGACCAAAACATTAATACCTCACTAGGAATGACATATAAGCCATTCTACCCCAATGAGTATCCTGACACAATTGGAATCCATTCACACACCAAATATTACTATTATAGCAGTCCTATGATAATCAATACCTTACCATTCATCTTTCTGTGGATTTACGCCACAGAGGCCGCCATATCATACACTAATCATACCCTTGAAACCACATACATTGATACTTACTTAAACAATGTATTTATCACTAACTACAACCCACAACAAATAGCATTTCATCATTTACACACCATTAAAACGGCAAAAGTCGACAAAACGACACTATTCACATTTCCCGATATAATTTAATCGGCTAACAAATTCCAACCCATCATAATAAGAAAGTACAGCTCAATAGCTTTCCAACGATATAAATAGTGCTTAAATCGAAATTACGGTTCAAAAGATATGAATTTTTGAAAAAAAAAGAAAATTGTTTCCAAAAGCAACCAACCGCCCGGCGAAGCATGCTCACCGCCCGGCGAAACACGCTTTGCCTCTGCTTCGCCCGGCGAAGCACAGGCGACACCAATGCCCCAATTCTCTTATTTCCTCTTATTCCTCTTATTCCTATTTCTTTTCTTTTATTTTCTTTTTCTCTCATTTCTATTTTTACCACATAATTCTATTTCTCTCCCAATTTTCTTATTTTCTCTGTCTACATAATATTTTCTCTACAAATTACTTCTTTAATTTTCTCTAACTCATTAATAGTTATAAAATGACCAAAATGCCCTTAAGCCCAAAAATTTCCGAAAACGCTCTCAAACGAGATAATACATCATAACATAGCATAAAAGCATAATATCACACCCAAGTCATAAATAGAATAATTTAACATTCAAAATAATTAAATCGACTCGATTAAATAAAATAATCAAAACCGGGGCGTTACAATGTTGATCAGGAGAGACTCACCTGGGTTAAAATCTTTGGGCTGCCATGCCACGTCTGGGGAGAAATTTTTTTTAAATTTTTAGCTGGAACCACTGGAGCTTTTGTTAAGATGGATGAAGATACGAGGAAACACTTAAGATTCGATGTAGCTAGAATTCTGATCCGAACAAAGTTTGCTATGTCTCTTAATGAAGTTATTAATGTAGAAGTGAATGATAGTCTGTATAGAATCAAATTGGTTGAAGATTCATTTGGTCCTTTTTCGAGAGACCACAATAGGACCAAAATCTCATACTTTGATGAAGATAGTTCAGAAGTTGTCGAGTCAGATTCTGATCTGGAGGGTGTTGGGGAGCTTTGGGAGAATTCCTCTGAGGTTTTCAGTTCTCATTTGAAGCTATCTGGGTCTCCAAAGTAAGTGAGGGTGGAAAAAGAAATTAGGAGCCTTGCTAAGATGTATGCGACTCAAGCTTGTGAAGATGAAAGGGAGTTATCAAATAGGAGGGTTTCTGAGGATGTTGAAATTCATACTGTGGAAGTTAGGGATCAATCCACACCTTTTCAAGCTAGGTCTTTACCTCATGTTAATGTTGGGACACCTACATCAGGCATATTGGCAGGCGAGTTTGTAGGGGAAATTGGTGACAATGGTCATTCTTCTGGCTCTGGTCCTACTCACGTCTCGTGTTCCTCTGAGAGTCAAGATAGTCCTGTAAAGAGTTCTCCATGTGATGGTGCGTTTAGACAAGCAGTATCCCCTACATCTCTTGTGAATCCGAATGCAGCTGTTATTGGTAATCTTTCTGGCGATAATCTGGGGGGGATTCCATTAAAGAAGAAGAAAAAGATAGTCATAGATGACATTTATCAGAAGATAAAGATCCCTTTTTGCCCATCTTATTATGCTACTTTGTTGCACTCAGAGAGTAATTATCCTAGGTCTGCTTTGGATCATTCATGTCAGGTTGGGGGTTCTA
Organism: Lathyrus tuberosus; assembly: GCA_022829125.1. Classification (NCBI taxonomy): domain Eukaryota; kingdom Viridiplantae; phylum Streptophyta; class Magnoliopsida; order Fabales; family Fabaceae; genus Lathyrus; species Lathyrus tuberosus. The sequence goes on along the minus strand of JALAZF010000082.1, from coordinate 5,961,328 downwards.
GGGAAAAGAGGGTTTCATCTCAGGCTGAAAAAGTATCTGACTCTATTTACAATTCTATCTCGGATTCTGGTTTCATTCAGAATAATTCTAGGATTAAGAAGAGATTGGAGAGCCTGCGTGCTAGGATTTGGGATTCCATTAAGTCTCTTGGTATTGAAGCGGAGGAAGATGATGAAGTTTTTGAGAGTATTTTGAGGAATCTTGAGAAGACGGATAGGAAATCAAGGAAAGGCAAGAAGGTGGCTGCTACAGGTGCAAAATGAATTTAGTCACATACAACATAAGAGGGTGTGGGGGTGTCTTGAAGAGGCATAAAATTAGAGAAGTTCTTCGTAAGGCAGGTGCAGAAATTTGTTTTGTTCAGGAAACTAAACGTACAGTAATGATGGATTCAATTGTACATAGCATTTGGGGCGACTCGTTTTGTTGTTGGTCTGCAAATAACTCCAATGGATCATCTGGTGGTTTAGTGACTATTTGGAAATAAGGAGTTATGGAACCTATATGCAGCTATAGAGGTATGGGGTTTTTAGGTCTGCAAGTCATTTGGAGAGGCAAGAAATGCTATATGTTCAATATTTATTCTCCCTGCACTATCACAGAGAAAAGGGACTTATGGTCCCATCTCATTAATCTTAAAAACAACCTGGAGCCTGGTGAATGGATCCTAGGTGGGGATTTTAATTCTATTAAGTCTGCTGCTGAACAAATTGGATACACTTCTCTTAATACAAGATATATGCTGGAATTTTCTGAGTTTATTAACTCAATAGGCTGTGTGGATCTGCCTCTCGTTGGTTCCAAATATTCTTGGTTTAAACCAAAAGGTAAGGTTTGTAGTCGTTTGGCAAGATTTATAGTCACACATGGAGTTTTCAATGAATGGAATATGGTCAACCAAAGGATAGGTGAGCGTGATGTATCCGACCATAGGCCTGTGTGGATCTTTGCAAAAAATATAAACTGGGGGCCCAAGCCTTTTAAAGTTATGTCCTGTTGGTTTGATCACTCAAACTTTATGCCTTTTATCAAAAAAGAATGGGAAGACTATCAGGTTGTTGGCAAGGCATCTTTTATTCTGGCTAGAAAGTTGCAAAATCTCAGAGAAAGGCTTCGTTGGTGGAATATTAATATATTTGGCTGGGTTGATACCAAAATCAAGACGGCTGCTGGTGTTATAAATGGGATCGAAGACTTATTTGTTTTAAATAGATGGGACCTAACATCTGAGGAATATTAAAAAAGGAATGAAGCAGAAGATGATCTTTGGAAATCCTTGAGGATTAAAGAAAGTATTCTAAAACAAAAATCTAGGATGAAATGGAACGCTGATGGTGATGATAACACTAAATTTTTCCATGCTGCCTTAAGGAATCATATTAATATGAATACCATTTCATCAGTTTGTATCAATGGTATTTTGGAGGAAGAGGTTAAGAAGGTCAAGGGTGCTGTCAAGGAGCATTTCGCTAAGAGGTTCAACAGGGTTTCAAGACCTTATCCATCTGTTGGTGAGTCAGGTTTCATGAGTTTGTCTAGTGGTGATAGAGAGGATTTAGAGGCTGATGTGGATGAAGTAGAGGTTGTTAGTTCTTGGATTGGCTGGAATTTTGGTAAAACAAAGTATGTTCAATGTGATGTCAAGGTGGTGATGTTGAAACATTGAGTCTTAACACTGGGCTGTGTTAAGTGTTTAAATTGCTGAAGTTGGGTGTCCGATGTCACATGCGATGTTGTGACATTAGATCTGCAGAATTAATAACATCAGGTTGTGATGTTATTAGGGTTTGCGTGTTAGCTGGAATTGTGGAGAGCAAGCTGTCTCATTGGATGAGAATATCTTGGGATAGATATTTTCGCTGCATAGGAGATCTGGTGCAGATTTGTAGGAGATTTAAAAGGTTGAAGATTTGAAAAGATTTTAGGAGAAAATCTATTTTAAATATTCAGTTTTAAATAACAAATCAAGTCAGATATTGTAGCAGGTCCAAGTCCAATTCAAAGAGCTATTTAAAGCGCACCAGTGCTGAAGAAAAAGTGACGAAGAAAGAGAGCAAAAGACTGATTGTCGTGTGTGTCTTCGTTTATGAGTTGTAAACCATTCTAGTGTGAATTGGTATTATTGTTTTGAGTTGTTCTTGATCAAAGCTGTGAAGCAGAATCAAGTAGTGTCATTCAAAGTGTGTGATCTTTGAAGTGTTTTAGGGATTGAGTAGTGTTCTCATATCTAAGTGGTTTCTTAGGTAGAAAGTCACTAGTAGGAATTAAGATTAGGAGATTGTCAACTGGGTTGTTGAGTCTGTAATTTAATTCTACAAGTAGTGAATTTCATCCCTGGCTTGGTAGCCCCTAGACGTAGGTAGTTAGACCGAACTGGGTGAACAATTATCTGTGTTATTTTGCTGTTTATTTTGTCCATTGTGCAGAGTGTGTTGTTGTGACATCGCACCTTAACATCACACGTCTGATACCAGAATTTCAGAGGTTAAAAGGATTGTGTTTGAGTGTGCTGGGGATCGCAGCCCCGGCCCTGATGGTTTCTGCTTTGAATTCTTTAAACGGTGTTGGAGTATTATTGGAAAAGATTTTACAAATTGTATTCTAGAATTTTTCCAGGGTGAGAAACTACATAAAGTTTTTTCTTCTTTTTTTGTAGTCCTCATTCCCAAATTGGACAGCCCTATGTGCCTTGACGATTACAGGCCTATATCTCTAATTAGCTCTGTTTACAAAGTCATATCCAAGATTCTTGCTAACAGACTCAAGAAGAAAATTGGTGGTATCATTTCAAACTCCCAAACAACTTTCATAGAAGGTAGAAACTTGGTTGATGGTGTTCTTGTCTTAAATGAAGTCATAGACTTTGCTAAGCGGTCCAAGAAAGATCTTATGCTTCTAAAGGTTGATTTCGCCAGAGCATATGATTGTATTGAGTGGAATTATTTAAGGGATGTCATGAAGATTATGGGGTTCGGTAAAAAATGGATGTCGTGGATGGAAGATGGTGTATTTAACAGTTATGCTTCTGTTTTGGTTAATGGTAGTTCTACCCAGGATTTTGGTGTGCATAGAAGTCTTAAACAAGGGGACCCCCTTGCCCCTCTTTTATTCACGATTGCTGCTAAAGGTTTAGCTGTTCTTATGAGAAGAGCGATTGACAATGGTTTCTTTTCAAGTTTCAAAGTCAGCCCTGAAGTGTCATTTCACCTGTTGCAATATGCGGATGACTCGATTATCTTGGGAGATGGATCTTGGAGGAATATTTTGGCAGCAAAGTCAATTCTTAAAGGCTTTCAGTTAATTTCTGGTTTGGATATCAACTTCAACAAGAGCTCATTTTTTGGTATTGGTATAGACGATTCAATGCTTTCGGCTGCCGGTCTCTACCTGGCTTGTAAGGTATCACATTGTCCTTTTAATTTTCTAGGCATTCAAATTGGGGGTAATCATAGAATTGTTTCATTTTGGAAACCATTAATAGACAAGGTCCATTCTAGATTGAGTTCTTGGAAAAGTCGATTTTTATCGATGGGTGGTAGAGTGACTCTAATTAATTCTGTCCTCACAAATCTTCCGATACACTTTATGTCATTTTACAAACTCCCTGCTAAAGTTATTCGGATTCTCACTTCTATTCAAAAGAATTTCATGTGGAATGGTTTGGTGTCCAAAAAGGGCGTGTCGTGGGTTGCTTGGAAAACGGTATGCAAAAAAAGGGAAGAGGGAGGTTTAGGAGTGAAAGATATCAAACTCTTCAATAATGCATTGATGTTTAAATGGATTTGGAGAATCTTGGCTCGGCGGGATACTTTGTGGAAGAATTTAATTGAGTTTCGCTATTCTAACCATTCATTTGAATTTTATTCTGGTGCGAGTTTTAAATATTCAGTTCCTGCGTCTATTTGGTGGCGTGATTTGTTACAGGTTTCCATTTCCTGTGGGTTGGACACAGTTTCTGGCTGCATTTCGTATAAAATAGGCAATGGTGACAGTACGGCTTTTTGGCTATCTAGGTGGGCTGGCTGTAACATTCTCGCCGCAGAGTACAACGAATTATTCTTATTAGTAGAAAACAAAGGATGTTCAGTGGCGGATAATGGCAGCTGGGTTAACGGTTTGTGGGTATGGAACATTAAAGGAGAGTTTGATTCTCTCTCGCAGCAAATCCGTATGCAGCTTTCACGGTTGTATCGTTTCCTGTCCGAGTTCCAACCGACTGTAGAAGTGAGGGATGAGATCTCTTGGCTACTCAATGATGATTTCCTTTTTTCTGTTTCATCTTTGTATAGTCATTTGCAGGTAAACCTGGCTGCCTCTGACTCAGGAGTTACTGATGAATTTAAAGCTGCTTGTAAACTGAATTGGCTAGCTCAAGCCCCTCTTAAAGTGAAAGTGTTTGGTTGGCGGATGTTGCACAAAAGAATCCCTTCGAGAGACAACTTGTATCGTAGAGGTATCATTATCAATAGTCACGAATTACCTTTCCCTTTCTGTTTCCTGCATCTCGAAACGGTGGAACACGTTCTCTTTTACTGTCAAAAATCAGTGCTGGTATGGAATTTTGTGTAGTTGGTTAGGGATACCACATATCCTTGTAGAATCTATGATGAATCATTTATCTTGTTGGGTGTCAGGGTGTGTTAGTAGGAAATTTCAAGTCACTAATGCTGTGGGATTTTGGTTGATAATTTGTTGGGTTATTTGGGCGTCCCAAAATAACATTATCTTTAGGGATGAATTTTGGGATATGGATACAATTTCGAATCGTATTCTTACTTTCTCTTGGTGGTGGATAGGTAAGATGCATAAGAGTTATCTTCTCTGTAATTATTACACTTGGGTAAACTCCCCAGGTGATTTTTTGTAGGCCTTGATTTTTGGTAGGTCTATCATTGTATATGGGTTGGGATACCCCCTTTGTATCCCTGATTAATATAGTTTGTTAGCTTATCAAAAAAAAAAATCAATGCAAAAAAAGTTATTCCATTTTGTAAGATATTTTGCCTTCCTGTAGGTGTTTATAACCGATTATTGCAGATCATGTATCAAAGTTTTAAAATACTTATCTCACGTGTTTCAGAACCACCTACAATATATAATCAGGTAATCATTTAATTCTGCACTTATATATTGAGCGTGTAATCTTTATGGTCCATGTGTATTCCCAACTGTTTAGGACCACCCTTGTAATTTTTATCAATGGCATTTATATCCATTTGATTTTTTGTAAGGTTTGAATTAAACCTTATGGTCCTTTTGTAATTGGGTTTGGGGTACCCCTAGTACCTCCTTTAACGTTAATAGTTACCTTGCTTATAAAAAAAAAAACTGTTTAGGACCATGCCTTGAGGTTGAGCTTGAGGGTCTTCATTGTTCTCAGGATGGGGTTCCACAACTAGAATAGCTCTTTCAGCTTCTTGTGGTTCATCAATCTGACGTTGCAGCTTAGCAATAGTAGACATAAATTAATCTCATCCATGAGAAACTTAAAAAACAAAAGTGTTGACAAGTTAATAAAACAAGGGTTAAATAAGTTTTAGGTTCCTCTAAATATAGCGATTTTCAATTTTAGTCCCTCAAAAATTTTCCTTTAAGAATTGGTCCCTACAAGATTTTCCATCTCAATGAATAGCCCCAGACGTCAAATGGGAGTAACGGCTGCTGATGTGGCTGCGCCACGTGGCAATTTCTTCCATTTTTTATTTTTTATATTCATAAATCCATAATTCGTAGCTAATTTGTAGCTAATTCGAAACCAATTCCTAGCTAATTCTGAAAATTGAGACTTTCTAAACCCAGTATTCGTAGCTAATTCGTAGCTAATTCGAAACCAATTTGTAGCTAATTCGTAACTAATTCTGAAAATAATTATCAATGACTAACACCAATTTACTCTCTAAGTTTAAATTAATTGATACGGTCAGTGTGTATTATTAACGAAATATAGCTTCAAATTTTCAAAACGGCCTACAAATATGAATAATATTTTAAAGAAACCCACAATTAAAAAGGAATCTAGAGTGTAGTATTAGATTAACAAAACCCAAAACATGCTTGAAACCAATTGCACGGAACACTGGTTCTCATGCAGTCAGTTTAATTGGATAGTTGAAAGACACTGGTAGAATACTAACCAAAAAATCCAACATTCAAACCCTACAAAAAAAATAACAATCTAATATCATTGGTCTATCCAATAAATTACACTGGACATTGAGCTGAAGGTATCAATGGCCATTAATTAAACATAAATAACTAGTGTGTCAAAAGACACAAGAAGAACCCGTACAATCTTCCTTCTTTAGTTCCATCAACAGCTTCTAGCTCTAAGCTTCCCTATGATTGAACCGCGCCACCAAAACATATTACCTATATTCAGTGAACAAAGGCAAAACTTGATTAATCAAAGAAAATGGTTTTTTGTGCAATTTTTTTTTATATAAAATACACAAAAACAAGTAAAATAAAAAATGAAAAAGAAAAATAGAAGGCCCGTCATTTAATTCGTAAGTATTATGTGATTCGCTATTTGAGCATTGGTAAAAATTTCCTAGAAAACAATTCGTATTCCACTCGAGTGAAACCAGCAGCTAAAAGACATTTTTTTAGACTAACTTTTAGATCAAATGCCTCAATTTTCTTTATAACCAACATCTACTTATATTTGAGATTAAAGGTATAACTTTTTCACAAGTTATAGCCAAAAGACAAGTGACAACGTGGATGTAAACAAGTAAAAACATCCACACCAAGAAATCAGCATAAGAAGAATATATAGTAGAACATATCATCTCCAAGAGATTAATAATATAATGAACACATGTTTAAACAGGAATTGTTTAGCAGTTGTATAATAAACAACTTCTCCCCTTATTGCCAATCATGTTATATCTAAGTTACAACACAGTACATTTCTATAAATGGTTAAACTTTTTTCCATTGAAGCATGATTTCAACGAAGCTAGATATGCACACGGGCTACTTTCTAAATTAATACAAAGGTGTTGAATTGTTCTTATGACCACTTTTTGCTTTATATTCAAATTATTACTATATTCATTGTAAACTGGTTATATTGATCAGGTTTAATGTTCATAATTCTATAATATATTACAAGTATTTGGTGTTAGTCATTGATAATTATTTTCAGAATTAGCTACGAATTGGTTTCAAATTAGCTACGAATACAGGGTTTAGAAAGTCTCAATTTTCAGAATTAGCTTGAAATTGGTTTCGAATTAGCTACAAATTAGCTAGGAATTCTGGATTTATGAATATAAAAAATAAAAAATGGAAGAAATTGCCACGTGGCGCAGCCACATCAGCAGCCGTTACTCCCATTTGACGTCAGGGACTATTCATTGAGACGAAAAATCTTGTAGGGACCAATTCTTAAAGAAAAATTTTTGAGGGACTAAAATTGAAAATCGCTATATTTAGAGGGACCTAAAACTTATTTAACCCATAAAACAATATTCCATATACATGCATGTCATGGAAACAAACTTCAATATACATGAAACTCAACTTTTCACAGAAAGATCATGTATAGAAAAAAAACAAAAGATACCAAAATGTCAATGCGAACGTAAAAAACCTTAATAAGGCATCTGAGGACCACACACGAATAATTAAAGACAACAAAAAAGGATATAACCATAACATCTAAAAGGTACCTGGTGGAGGAAGAAGACACTAACATATTCATCAACATGTTTTCACTTTGGTGTAAACTTTCTACTCCACTAACAAGTAAAAATATAGAGGATTTCTTAATGCACTCTATATGTTTCTTAGGCACCACGCAATACAAAAATGTCTTCAGTTTCTGAAGAGATATCTCTGGATGCATCCCAACACACACTCAATGCAATCCATTTTGAATGATATCTTATAAGTTGTTTTTTGTTTCGGAGATACATCTCCGAAATGTTTCGTAGTTACATTTTCGTATCACAGACACATCAATAACAGAACTAAAACATGTAATTTGACAAAATGTAATCAACATTCATAAAATAAAATAAAATAAGCATTATATAGATTACTTCAACATAAATTGCAACATCACACTTCAATATTCAGGTGGACGTTTCACCATCTTCGCAATATCTTCGACCAATCTTGAAATCGTCGCTTCCAACTCGAGCGGAACTTTTGTTTCGAAATGGAAATATGTATTCCAGATAGCCCTTAAATCTGCATGCGTCTTGAGCTCAAATTTACTGAACTCAATCTTCCCTCCGTTATCAATCGACGGTGAATGATACTTGAGCTTCACAATCCTTCGATTGTCTCCGTAACGTAGGAGATTATGGATTTCTTATTAAATATCTTCGAGAGAGGTGTACTCGGTGAAATTAAACTTTCGCCAGGGGGTAGAGCTGGAGAAGTAGACATTTGCGACATGCCAATTTATGTTTATTTGTGGCATTTGAGACATTTTCAGTTTGTGTGAAATATAAAATAAGAGCACCTTAATTTATAGAAGTCATAGATCAATTTGGATCACTCGAAAGCTGGCATGCTGATTCTGGAGATATATCTCCGATTCTGCACCCTATTATCTTGTTCCAGAGATGCATCTTTGAAACCTGTCCTGAACAGGTTTGAAAACAAAACCTTCAAGACCGAACTTTTTTTTACAAAACCACAAATGTTGTTATGGGGAAGATAAAAAATGCATTAAGACACAATATGAACAAATGTTGAATATATTACACTTCATTTATATTGAGACACAATTACATATAGACTTATTTGTCCCGTTAAACAAGAAATTAAAACGAATCGAAACATATGTCTCCAGCTAAATCTATGTGTGGTACCCCTTGTACTTTTGTGCATTTGATTCTCTTTCAATGTTGCTCAATTTATCAAATTCTTGCATCTTTTCCATAAAATGATCCGATCAAGTCTCGTCTTTTGTTGTTAAATAAGACATTCACTCCGGTGATATAAGTGGTATAGGGCATCCCGGTTTCAAGTAAACACTTTTTTGAGATTTTGGAGTTGGTGAGTTGGGAAAAACTTTGTCAGCATGTTCAAAATATGAAAGAGACCGTGTAGTCGAATTGGTATTCGATGTAGGCTTTAATTTCTTTGGATAACCTTTTGTTTTTACCAGTTGAAAAGGTGGCTTCAAGTCGGTGGTTTCCGGATATGCAATCTTTCTCAGTTGTTCTTCGATGTGGAGTTTCATGTTCTCATCGGCCTCAAAAATCTCTCTTGTATCACTTCCCATTTTGTCAAAATAAAAATACACTACTAAAAAAATCTTGAACAACGACGGAATTTAGAGACGGAATTGGTCCTTCTCTATTATAGATGGAATCAGACGCAGAATTTTAAAAATAGAGACCGAAACTAAACTGGACTAAATAGTGAAAATGTTTAGAGACGCAAAATTCCGTCTCCAAATATTTCTGTCTCTGAGCCCGTCTCTGTAACACCTCAAAATCTGGCCTCGTGTTTTAGCACTAACTGGCTTATATTTCATTTCATTTTTTGCATAATCATCTTTGCATACCATTGGCCTTAGCATGGGATCAAGGTATCTCTCAATCAAATCAAAGGAGCCTTGAGCCTCAAGAGATCTTAAGAGATTCATCACTCTATCATATGATCAAGCTTGTCAAAAGATTTCAAGGGAACCATCTTCTCCTAATCAGGGCAAAATTAGGGATTTTGGAATTCTTGAGTATAACACCCCAATGCGCAAGATCTTTGAGCTTTTATCATCTCCAAATGTCATATCTCATCTTTGTTTGAGATGATACACATCATACTCAGAGGAATTTAGAATTGGAGGATGTGCTGATTTCTCCTAGACTAAGGGTACAAAACTAGGGTTTGCTATAAATCAGTTTATTTCTGATTTTTTGGGCAAGACTTGATTCTATAGTATTCTACATGTTCTCAAGTCTCCAAGGTTGAAGGATTGTCCATCAATTTGGTTCATAGGTGTTTCAATTGACCAATTGATAAAAAATCAGGGGAATTGGGGAAAAGTCAACTGAGCAGAGGAAAAAGTCAACTCTTGACTTTTTAAGGTCAAATTCATGTCCCTCATCTCAAATATGGCCCTTGGTGAAGATTTGGTCAAGAAATATCAAGGGATTCATCAAAAATCAAGAAATGTGAAAAGTTTCCCAAAATAGAAATTGGGGTTTCCATTTATGGCAAGTTTTGGCAAGGTGAGTACCCAACTTTAGGGCATTCTTTCTCCATGTTCCAAGCTTCAAATTGAAGGGTTAGGGAGGCCTATCAAAAGTTCACATTCCAAGCTTCAAAACCATAACAAGAACATCTCCATTGGATCAAAATTGAGGGAGATATGATCATTTAAAGTTAAGGGTTTTCAAGGAATTTTGGGCTTGTCAACCAAGTCATGACCAGCCAGCTCAGAGTAAATATACCAAACACCTGGTGTGCATGCAGAGGTACATGTTCAGGGTGGAATTTCTCCATGATGTAATTGTTATTTGAAAAAATGCTCAACATGAAAGTTGTTCATCTCAAGGCCCTCTACAACTTTGATGTTGAGTGTTTTTCATTTTGACAAACACATCTCAAGATATGGCAAGATCAAGTCCCGGGTATCAAAGATGGAGTTTTGCCCAACATGAGCAGCCCATGCACGCATGCAGTCTACCTAGCCAAATAATTTTCCTCTCAACTTTGGACCAACATATCTCTCTCATCTGAGCTCCAATTGGAATGATTCAAAACACAATTGGAAGCTCATTATGAGATCTTTTGAAAGGCCTCTCAAATACCAAAAACACACGTGCCATTTGTGAGATACTTGAGCAACAAGCTAGCTGGTCACTTGAATTTTAGTAAGGCAGTTTTATGCACATGTAGGTTTTGGTTTGTGTTCAGATCTTTGGTCTCGAAATACACCTCATTCTCATTGCCTAAATAAGCCATGCAATCTCATCAAATATCATGCACATGTAACACTCCTTCCATGTATACCAAGTGAGAGAAAAAAAAGAAAACTTATTCAACAAGTTGTTATTGTACTAACTATACTGCATCCTTTCATACACATCATCACCATTCATCATAAAGCCATACACCACGATTATCATACTCCCTCCAAACAATATAACCACACATCAACTCTAACTAAATTCATTCTTTGTCTTTTAAATTCACACTTAACTATACAAAAACCCAACTCTAAACCACAGTTAGCATTTAACTGCCCCTTCAACCACCCATATAAAGCTGGCTAACCATCTGAAACTCATTCAGTTGCATCACATAACAGAAAATCGCAACAAACTTTCCTTTTTTGCTCTCAACATAGAAAAGGGATTTCTCTCTCATTGTTGAAGATCCAGAGGTTTTCTCTTCATCCATATTCATCTCCACAGCAAGGTCTTTCTTCTGTATGCAGTGAAATCCTTTGGAACACTATAGAAGCCACACACGAGTTTCATCTTCATCTCCATCAAGCTTCCACTTTCAGCAAGATTTAAAAATCATTAAGCATTTATTTTACTTCCAGCTAGTAGATTACAAGATTTGCATGAAGTTTTAGGGTTTCTTGGTGATTATAATTGAAGTTCTGATCAGGTAATCGTCCTCAACTTCTTGCATCATGTATAGCTAAACCTATGGCTAGGAGCATGTACTTAGTTACATATTGAGTCCTCCTTAGGGAGGCAATGTTTGCTGGCTAGAAAGTTAGGCAAAATGTAGTGTTTCTTGATTTTTTTAGGGCTCATAAAGATCTCTTCGATCTGAGTTAAATACGCAGGATGTGCAAAAACTAGTGATATATTCTAAATCTACGTGAGATTCTGGTCAATTTGATGTACTCATGTGGCTTTTCTGGAAAACTCGCCATCGTGCGTGGTGGCTCTCTCGCGGGGGAAGATGACCGAAGTTGAGCTCCGGCGTCCCCCTCATCCAAACCCTAACCGGTTCAGGCCATGTATGTTTTAATCGTAACCGTCCATTTTCCTTGATCTAATGAATGGTGGCATGCCAGCGCATAAAAAAAATCAGTGCGTGTCACGTGCTTTGTTTGTTTTCTTTTTATTATATTTTTTTTATTTTCTGAATACTATTGATGGTGGTGTGTGTGTTGTACGCGCGTGCTATCATGATCATTCGTTCCTGGCCCTTGGATTGGCATACCTCTTGCATAGACTCGATCATGTGGCTTGTATTGAGTCAAAGATATTGACTAAAGATCATGGCATGAACCTTCAGGCTGGCAGCGCTTTGGGCTTTGTGTTTTTGATAGGCACACCCCCTCCTTTTGAGCCCAACGTGATTTGAACTGGATAATTGCTTTCGTGACACCTCCTGGCACATTTCTTTTGTTTTCATTTTCTTTTCATATATGTTTTCTTTTTGATTTTAAAAAATACCTCCAAGCATGATAAAATTCCCAAAAAATTCAGGGAGCATTCTAATGCATTTAAATATCTTTTTCATATTTTATTTTATGATATTGGCATATTATTCTATGTTTTCATGAATTTTCATTTAATTCTTTTTGTATGAATATCTATTCATGATACATGTTTCATTCTCAATTTGTTTGACATAGTTTTGATTTGAATTTTCACATGAAAATTGGTATATGCTTGTATGGTATATTAAAACATCTCATGCATTTTTTATAGATTTTTTAGGTCACTTTTGGTTGATGTTTGAATGCCATCTTTGAGCACTTTGTTTAAGTGACTTATAGGAGATTGTGAAGCATGTTTATGCATGATCCCTAAATGGTTTTGATCCATACTTTTGAGATATGTTTGTACACTGGATGCACTTTAATTTAATTGAATATTCCAATTTTATTGAGCCTCTAACACAACTTTTGATCCACTTTAAAAGCATGTTTGTTTGTGCGGATGTTAGAAGATTTGTGCTAGGGTTTTAATGTGTTGTGTGTGCAATTCTCCTTGTCAATTATTGAGACTTATTGATACAGGTTGTGTGAACATATTAGGTCATTCACATCAAGTTATAGGTCATTGTTTGTTCATCTTTACATGACTTGTGAACGTTAGTTTGAACTTGCATTGTGATACAAGTTTGTGCATCCTTACTTATCCATCTTTGATAACTTGTTTGTATCAACACTTGTATGGCCTTGAGAATTCATCCACACTTGTTTACCTAATGTATGTGATCATCCTCATTCATTCTAATTGAATTCTAACTTCATCTTACATATCTCCTAATCTCATGAACACATAGGAAGTTGTATGGATGGTTTGCACCTAGTTTGCTTATATTCTTCAAAGTGTTTCAACTTGAGATGTGTGTGAACCTTATATGCTCATTCTTGCATTTAAATGTCATCTCATATGCCTTATGCTACTGACTTGCAGTCATATTACATGATTGTTCATCTTACATCTTCATTTCTTACTTACATTACAAGTATGTTTCATTGTTGGAACTTGAATGATGTTTGCTACCACTTCTTCCTACTTGATCAATGTCTGCATTCATGAATCACATGCCATCTTAGTGACATCTCCATGCCTTAATAAATGTCATTCACTTCTGACTTTGGTGTTTACATATGCATTTATTCATGTTCATGATTCGTTTGCACTCATCTTGCATAGTTTTTACTTAACTTGCATTTGTATGAACTTTTAATGCATAGTTTGACATTGTTTGCTTTCATTTGGTATGTTTACTTTGGTAAGGAACTTTGACTTGTACCTACTGACTTTGAAGCATCCTTAACCCTTAGGACCTTTCCCTTTTGGTTTAAACCTTGTTTGCTTCTTATGTTGTCTTCTTTAAGCAACTAGTCTTTGTTTGGTTCACTTTTGATACCTGTATTCATTACTTGTAATCATTTGGTACTAACCTTTTATGTAGGGGCAGAGGTAAGGTGCTTGAACATGTGGATGGTTATCCATGTTCATCTCTTCTTTCATCTCTCATCTATCTTACTTGTCTTTTACTTTTGTGAATAGCATGATATAATGCTTTGTGTAGAAATTTCCCACGCCCTTTGGGATCCTAGCTTATCCTTAATTTTTGATTAAGGTGAGATGGGATAAGCATTAGGTAGTGCTATCCCTCTCTTCTCTTTAGACTCAGGTTCTAAAACCTTGACCTTAGGGCCATCTTTTGCATGATAACATTAGGAACAATTTAGTTTCCCCTTAGTGTTTTCTTCTTCTTTGAGTCTTCTCTTCTCATCTCACAACCACTCCAAAACACTTAATAAAGATTAACGTGTATTGCATATGAGCCTTGTATATGGGAAATGAGAAATGAGGGGTTTCCCTTCATTTTTCTAGGATGCTTAGTGTACGTCCGGTTGGGGACGATATGCGACGCATTCGTTCCTATGTTGAAGACTTGGGTGCAATGCAAGTTATGAACTAACTTCAATCCACTTCTGTCTAAAAAACACCAAACAAACTCAAACCTTTTTCATCCTTCGGGATCGTTAAGTTACTAACCTATTTTCAGAAAAGGGCACGTTACTTCCGTCTCGTCGCAAACAGGCATCGACCCTAACTTCCGGACACGAATCTAACGTCGCTCATAAAAAAACACAAACCAAGCAAAGCCATCCCTAGTGAGGGGAACTACGTCGCTCTGATTCTTCATTGGTTAATGGAGATACGTAGGCAGGAGATCATGCGATATCTCTCCGAGCACAACCTTTCTTCATCACCTCTTTATCTCTTTTCGACCCGTAGGCCGAACTACAACTGCTCTGATTTCCTCTTTCTTGTCCGATTGAGGATACGTAGGCACAAGATGGCGATGTCTTGGTGAGCAACCTCCCCCCTTAGTTCGTGTCCAAACTATGTTGACTCTGACTTTCCCATTGCACAAGGGAATACGTAGGCATAGGAAGCTGATTTCCTATCAAGTCACTTCTTTTTCTTTTCTGCTTCGTTTCTTCTCTCTTTTCCGTTCTCGTTCCTTCTCCTTTCCAGTTGCAGTGGAGCTCCAAACGACGACACCCTTTTATCGAGACAACAAGCGTGGATCCCATCGAGTACGATGGATGCGTGGGGGTGCTAATACCTTCCCCCCGCGTAACCGACTCCCTTACCCGTTTCTCATGGTCGCGAGACCATGCTCTTTCCTTTCCCTCAGGTTTACGCAGTGTTTCCTTTCCCTCTCTTGGGATAAATACACATTGCTGGCGACTCTGTTTTCGCGCCACTTTCGCGTTTGTACCTGGATGAAAATCCCAGGAGCGACAGCTGGCGACTCTGCTGGGGACTATCAGGTTGACCTCTTGCTGGTCCATCCCCTTTTGCGAGTCAATCCTAGCGCTTGGTTGTTTGATTTCATTGGGTGTTTACTGTTGTGCTTTATTTTACTGTATTTACTGTTTTACTGTATGTACTGTATTTATGGCATTGCATTTCATTATTATGCTGGACTGTGCTGTGCTGTACTGGATTTTCTGTTTGGCAGGTTGGAATTTCTGAGAGATAAGCCTACTACCCAGGCTTGAGCATACACATAGGTACTAGAGTGGATAGTCGTGACGCTTGTGTGGTGGTGACCACGTATTGTTGTTCACGAGACCCACAGCCAGACGAGGTTCTATTGGGAGATATCTGCTACTGTATGTTGATACAGGCCAGTAGTTATTCTCTTGAGGAACTGTCGACTCTGGTGACCATTCCCAAGGACTCAGTAACGTCACTCCTCCCGAGATGTGATAATGGCAGACCAGAAATGGCAAACCCATTACACTTCTCGATCCGAGGACCCAATGTTGGGAACTTGCTATAGGATATCCTTTTTGAGGGGAATCAGTTGAGGCCTCCTCGATTGATGATGATGCCAAACTAGAAATGGTGAACGTATCATCATTTCTCGACCTGAGAGTCCGTGATATTGAGGATCCTCGCCTTTTTAGTACCCACATGTGAGAGGGGCGGGTTGTTTACAGGTTTGGAGGTAACCTTGACTTTCAGCATACCCGATACTTTGGATTTCTTATCAGGATTTCTTATCAGTATGAACTTATCAGTGTGGTTACTCTGGTATTCTGGGTATTTGGTGCGAAGCCTTGAGATTATTCAGTTTGTTCAGTGCAGCCAGCTTGTGTGGATACCTTGATCCCATGCTTTGCATTGCATTTCATTTTTCTGACATTCATATTTTTGCATTTCCAGGTAGTATCTGATCTTTTGATTCTAGTCAACGGACAGTCATCGGGATGGACACTCAGAAGAGTAAGAAGAATATCATTGTTTACAAGTTCCCGAAGCTCACTCTTGGTCAGATTGGCAGTTTACAGGATATGGCTGGTCCTGAAGTGTTGGGAATGTTCAAAGAGAAATATGGTTGGATCTTATCTTTCGCTCGTAACATCAGTGAATATGAATACAATGGCTTGCACACCTTGATGCAGTTCTATGATCCTTCCCTTAGATGCTTTGTGTTGCCAGACTATGTATTGGTCCCTACTCTGGAGGAGTATTCAAACATCCCGGGGATTTCCATTAAAGAAGGTGTTCCTTTCTATGCTTCCAAGGAAGACCTTGACTTTAAAGCTGTGGCTGAGGCTCTTTATTTGAGCAAGTCAATTTTGGAAGCTGACATCACCAACAAGGGAAAGTCTCGTGGCTATCATTTGGCGTACTTGGTAAAGAAGGCTCAAGAAGTGGCTAAGGAGAAGAGGTGGACAGCTTTCAATGCAATACTGGCTCTCTGTGTATATGGCATTGTCCTTTTTCCTAATGAATATGATTTTGTTGATACAGATGCCATCCGGATCTTTACAACTCAGAGTCCAGTGACGACCTTGTTAGGGGATCTTCACTATGCTTTGTACAACAGGATGGAGAAGAGACGAGGCGAGATAGTTCATTGTTGTGCATCTCTTTTCTATAAGTGGTTTGCAAACCGTCTACCCCGGTCAGGCACTTTTGTGGATACTAGGACTTCTCTGGAATGGAGCAAACGCCTAATGGGTCTAGCTGCTAAGGATATTGTTTGGGTGGATCAAGGATTGCTTGGCAAGCACATTTTGCATAGCTGTGGTGAGTACCCTAACGTACCATTGATAAGGAGAAAAGGAGGTATTAATTACAATCCTTCTTTGGCTATCTAGCAGTTTGGATATGCTCTGAAAGACCCTCCGATTGAAAAAGATTTGAAAGAATCTTTGTATTTTCATGTAGCCGATGGTTTAGCTGTGGCGCAGAAGGCTTCCGAAGCATGGCTCAGTAGACAAAAGAAAGGAAAAGCCGTCTTGGGCAAACCCAACAATCAAGCTTTCCCTCCGTATACAGACTGGGTAAAGAGGAGAGTGGAAGAGTTCTACTTGCCTTTTGATCGGGCGCCTCCCTTGTATCCTGAGACTATGGAGGACAGGCTCACTGTACCCATTGAAGAATTTGATAAGCAGCGAGAATTGGTGCATGATTTGAGGATGGAAAATGCTGGTATGAGTAGTCAGCTGCAAGGGGCTTTACATGACAACCGGGAGTTGAAATGGAAAGTTCAAGATGTGACAGAGCGCCTGGAAAAGAAGGAGAAGGATCTCACTGACGGAGCTCAGCACTTCAGAAAAGTCAGTATGGCTGCTGAATCCTCTGGCAAGGCCTACAGGAAAAACAAGAAGCTCTTGACCGAGACCGAAGCCAAGCTTGCCACGTATCAGGAGATGTGGGAAAAGGTCAAGATTGAGAATGGGGAATTGAAAGAAGAATTTCACAGGATGAAAGCAGAAAATAAGCATTTCTCTGGCAATTGGAAAGAAGCTCAGAAGGAAATTGAGGAGCTCAAGTTGCAAGCCGAAGTCAAGAAGTCAAGGCGCGAAGGCAACAATGTTGAAGAACAGATTGTTAGGCTGAATTAAGATATTGAAAAGAGAAACAGACTGATCAAAGGGTTGATTGAGCGACCTACACATCCGGACACTGTGGACCTCCTTGAGGAAGTTGAAGCCAACTTGTTTGGAATTAATTTGTAGTGATCTTGTTGTTATATTTTGTTGTGATTACCATCAGGATTGTTGATGGAATCGCCTTTGATTGTATCAGACCCGTCTGTATGAACTCTTATGACATGATATAAAATGCTTGGTTTAATCATATATGTCTCAACAGCTCTCAGTTTTTGAAAGGATGTGCTTTCTCTGTATTGGTTCTGCAGTATTTCGGGGTTCGGATTTATTTTCCGATGATGTGTCCAATCCCTAGCCTGGTTTCAAAGACTGGAATAAAAGTGGATACGCCCGAGAAATGTTTAAATATGATATTTGCATTTGCATTTGCATGATCATAATCATTTGGCATTTTGCATAGCAGGTTTATCTCTGGTTTTCTTATCATGTTCTTCTACAGACAGGATTGCTGACCAGGAAATTCATCAGTATTCTACCCGCCTCAATCAGAAGACAACCATGGATCAACTCAGTGCAGAAGTAACTGAAATGAGGATTCAGATGAGGCAGTTTGGGGAAGATATGCAGGCTATGTCCCAAGGCCAGAAACTGCTAAGAGAGGAAGTCAACCAGATGAGGATTCAGATGGCCCTGGTAATGGAAATCTTGAATAAGGTGTTAAAGAAGGAAAACAATCATGTGCTCGCTTCCACAATAGAGGTCCTTACTCCTACCATCTCTTTGGGGTTTGCTCAAGATCTTGGATTGCCTCGTGAATCCCCTTCACAAATTGAAACTTCAGAGCTTTCTCATCAGCAATCACTTCCTGCTTCATAAAAGGATCCTAAGTCGGAGGGGCCTAAGAGGAAGTTTGATCCCATTCCAATGTTGTATGCGCAGTGCTTTCTTATTTGCTCGAGCTCAAGCTGGTTGAACGTGTTAGTTTGGGACCTCTTCCCACAAAGCTTCCTCTAGGGCCTAATGCTAATGCTAGATGCGAATTCCACTCTGGGGCACCTGGTCTCAATGTTGAGAATTATACAAGGTTCAAGCATAAAGTCCAAGAGCTCATTGATTCACAGGCAATCAAGTTTACATCAGTTGGCACTGGTAAACAAGGTGATTTTACTCCCATTATTGCAAAGGAATTGGGGACTCCTTCCTTTTCCAAAGGATCCACCTCGCGTCAGGGATCTCTTCCATAACCTTATGTTGCAGAAGCTCTACGTCAGCAACCCTTGTTTGGGCCTCGTGTGGAAAGGAAAATACAGGAGCAGATTGGGCGCCCAAATCAGCATCAGCAGCAGAAGCAACTAAGACCAAGAAGGCCCAAGAGGATATTTGATCCTATTCCTATTCCTTACAGTCAGTTGTTTGCTCGCTTGCTCAAAAGCTCTCTGATTCAGCTGAGAAATGCCATGCCAGTGCCATACCCTATTCCTCTGGACTATGACATGAATGCTAGCTGTGAGTTCCATTCAGGAACATTTAGGCATACGCTTGATAACTGTAATGCGTTCCAGCACAAGGTGCAAGATTTGATTGACTCAAAGGTCATCACCCCAGATGGTACCCCCACAAGGTGAAGTTTCTTTATCAAAGTGAGCACTCGAGGTTGCGAAGACATCAGCAGAAGCAATAAGTCCAGACGGAGTCAAGTCTCCTCAACAATGGCAATCATCAGCTTCCTTTACTGCATTTTCATATGTAGCTGTAATTTGTTTGTTTAAACAGTGTTTGCATGAAAAGACTTGTTTGTATTTTGAATGATACTTTTAATGCAATGAATGTGTTGTTCTTGAAGTATTTTGCTTTTATGCACTCATATCATGTTTATATGCACTGCAATACCAACTTTCTTGTCTAGAACTCTTGAGGGAGGATGATGAAGTGAAGAACAGAAAATCTTTGGTTGCGTGCTTTTGGATAAAACCCTGTTGAGGATGTACAGGCATTGTTTCAAATCCCTAATCACTGGAGATATAAGGGAGATAGACCCTCGGTAACCCCTTGGAGCCTTGGAGTAGGAGTTTCTTTCTGAAAACGAAAAAACCCTCAATCTTAACCTGGGGCAAGGTAGGCGTCAGTTAATTTGACCGAGCATTCAAATTTCAAAAGAATTGTGCATCTGAGGATCCATTACCTTCTATTCCACCGTCAAGAGGACAAGAGATGTGAAAGCACAATGGTTATCCATCAACAATCAAGGAGTGAGGCAGTTACAACCCTTTCAAGCAAGTCAGACAAAACGGTGTCACCCGATTTGTTCAAAAAAGAAGAATCAAAAAAAAAAAAAAAGAAGAAAAAAAACCCGCTAAGTCGAAAGTTTGAAAACAAGCGACTTAGGCAAAAGTTAGGGCATCCCGCTGGACTTCAAAAGTGAAAAAAAACCTCAAAAGAGTTAGTCCAGGCAAAAATTAGGGATCAAAAAGCAAAAGAATGAAAAGCGAAAAGGATTAAAAAAGAAAAATCCTCAAACAAGAACAAATTCGTGCGATTACAGACACAAAAGACAAAAAGGGGTGATTGTTGTTCTAAAACCTCATCAGGTCTCAAACCATCAGTGCATGGATTCCTTAAAGATCATGAAATCTTTTGAGAGATGAGCGCTTGTGTCGGATTAGCTGAACATAGGACTAGAGAACATCACGAAGAGTGGGTGGGCACCAGTAAACTTTGAGCCTTAAGCTTTTTTTTTCTCAAAACCGTGAACCAGGCCACGTTACAACCCTTAAAAGTCCTAATTGAAGCAGGGTTTATTCTGAAAGTGCACTTCAGCGAGATAACGTTCCTGACTCCTATGAGTTATGCTAATAATATTTTTGTTGGTATAGCATGTGCGCATTGTTTTCCATTCAAAAATCAATGTCGTATCCCAGCTAGTGATTCGTTCACAAAGCTTTGCGACTTATTTTAAAAAACCTTCAAGGTTAACATGTTTGTTGCATTAGAATTGTCATTCTCACAATAAAAATTTTCTGCTTGCATCAAAGAAGCTTATATGATGAATCAGTTGAGAAGCTCGATCACGCCAAGTTGAGATGGTGAAAACTCCGAAGGACAGTCATGTCAAAGGGTATGTGGCCAAGAGACTGTGCGCAGACTGGGGGGTTCCCGGTCAATGGTGATAAGATGCAGCCAATCTGGAGCAGTCACATTGAAAACTCTCCCTAAAGTAGCCAATATGGGGCAATCAGGTCGATTTGACAAATCTCTGTAAGATCAGTCAGGGGCAAAGTTTCTTCAAGACTTGGGGCAGGCCACCTCTAGAGCTTAAGAAGTTGTCCACTCCTAAAGACGGTTAATTGAAAACACCTCCTCAAAGTTCAAAATACTAGGGCAGAGTATTTTCAATTCATTACAAATCATTTCGAGGTAATTTACTTCATGGATTATGAAGTCTGGGGCAGTTGCGTCAAGATCTGATAAATATCTCCAAGAGTTTGAAGACCATGGGGCAGTGTGAATACCCGGTCTTCTATAAAATCCTCTTGAGATGATTTCTTCCTTTAGACCTGATGGTCTGGGGCAAGTGGAGAGTTCAAAGGGCCGCTTATGACCATAGAGATAGGTCAGACTGGGTAACAAGTTTTTTTTCCCTAGTAGAGTTACTCTCCCCAGCGCTGAAGGTTCATCATCCTCAGCAGAGCTCTTTCTCCCCAGCAAGTAGTTTAAAGTGGATCGCTCCGAGGTGAATGTGGCTGTGTCTCTCGCAGGAGGTGTGTTGGATGTCTTTGAAAAGACTTTATTTTCCCTACAGAGCCTGGTAATCACTTTCCTCAGGAGGTCAGGAAGTGTAGTTCCGTCAGCAACGACATGCTCTAATCCCCAGCATGGTAAATTCTTTCCTCCAACAGCAGGTTAAGCTCAATGATATCCCTCTATAGGTTTCGTTGACTATTCTCCCCAGTAGAGGTATTCTACTCAGCAGTGAAGTCTCATCCTCCTCAGCAGATAGTTGCTCTCCCCAGCCAGGGTACAGAGGATATTTCCCCAGCTAGGGTTGTGGTTGATTTATTACTCTCAACAAGCAGCCAGAAGTTGATACTTCTGCATCCCCAGCAAGAGACTGATGGAATATCTTCTTTGGACAAATATGTTATTTCCCCACAGAGTCTTGGCACCCATTTTCCTCAACTAGTCAGGAAATGTTTTCTCACCAGCAACGGTATGGTCTGATCCCCAACAGATGAGTAAGCTAGATGGTATCCTCTAGTAGAGTTGATGTCGTCAACCCCCATTCTCCGTAGCAGGTTTACTAATAGTGGATGATATTCCCCAGTAGGGTAAAGGTACAGATGTCTCCCAGCAGCAGGTTAATTTCAGTAATATCCCCAAGCAGGTTCGGTATTATTGACTTGTCTTCCCAAGCAGAGTTTGGTGGTGATCTTCACGGTGGTTAGCTCAATAGCGGTTAACAATCCCCAGCAGGTTTAAGTCCAATTTTTATTGGCATATTTCATGTTATTTCCTTGATTTTGTGGTTGGCATTTATTTTTCTGAAACTATTCTAGCAGCAAGATGTTGAAACAAGATGTTCTAAGTTGTTGCATTCAACATGTCGAATGAAGATGTCCCATACTGGCTCATAGGACATCGCGCCTGATTTCAGATTTAAAAGGAGATTCTGTGGCTGTTATTTGTTACTGAATATTTTGTGAATATTTGGTTATCCTATGTGGCATCCAACGTGTTTTTGGATTGTGTTTTTGTGTGGTTTTCGGTTTTTCAGCATTTTCTAATTATGGAGACATATTAGGAAACTTTAGATTGAAGACCTATTTTGTTGGAGTTTATTTTGCAGATTTGTGAGCAGTCTATTTGCTGCGTTTTTGAAGCCCAATCCAGTCCATATTTAATGCTATATATTGACTGGTGTAAACCTAGTTTAGGTGTGGAACTTACGTGTGTTTTGTTAGGGTTTTGAGTGTTATTTGTGAGCCTAACTGGTATCATTCTGATAACAATATAAGGACTGGTTTTTGTGTTGTAAGTTCTGTCAGTTACTCATAAGCTTTTAAGCATTGAGTTTCTTGTGTGTCAATTCTCATAAACTTTGAAGTATTGAGAATTGTGTGTTTTGAAAGTGTGACTTTCGGTTTGTTACATGTGTGGAAAGAAACCAATCACGGGTTGTGGTTGTAGAGGGATTTGAGGAGGGCCTCATACCTAGGTGAGTCTTAGGTAGAAGTCATAGGAAGGGTAGTGATTAAGTGAGCAGATTATAACAGGGTTTGGTTATTGTATGATCTGTGAATTGATACTATCGTATATTGGTTTCGTCCCTGGCTTGGTAGCCCCCAGAGTAGGATTGTTGATCCGAACTGGGTAAACATATCACTGTGTTATTTACTTTCTGCACTGTTATTATTATTGCTATCTTGTTCATTGTGTTGGATACCAGTGTCTCAACATCTGTGTAGGACATCTGATATCTGTGCCAGAATCTCAATTGGCATCAAGAGCTTGCACCCTTGTTTGGTTCTGGGTGAGATTCAGGGAAGGTACTTTCTGGTACAATGGACAAGGATGGAGGATTTTTGAACAAACCACCTCTGCTTGATGGTTCCAACTATGACTATTGGAAACCAAGGATGATAGCATTCATCAAATCCATGGATGATCAAGCATGGAAAGCTGTTATAAAAGGATGGGAACCCACAAAGGTTAGAGATGGAGAAGGTAAATCTACTGATGTGGTGAAGGAAGAGGAAGACTGGGATGATGCAGATTACAAAGGGTCCTTGGGAAACTCCAAAGCCATGAATGCGTTGTTTAATGGTGTTAACAAAAATATCTTCAGGTTGATTGAACACTGCACCATTGCAAAAGAGGCCTGACAGGTCTTGAAGGTTGCTCATGAAGGGACTTCAAAGGTGAAGATGTCAAAACTTCAGATTCTCACTACCAAGTTTGAAAATTTGAAGATGAAGGAAGATGAGAGCATTCATGATTTTCACATGAACATCATTGAGATAGCAAATCCCTCAAGTGCCCTGGGTGAAAAGATGTCTGACAGCAAACTGGTCAGAAAAATCCTCAGATCTCTACCTAAGAGATTTGACATGAAAGTGACTGCTATAGAGGAAGCGCAGGACATAGATAAGATGAAAGTGGATGAACTTGTGGGATCACTTCAAACATTTGAATTGGGGATCAGTGAAAAGACTGAAAAGAAGAAGAGTATAGCTTTTATGTCAAAGGCAAGTGATTCAGAAGGAGAAGGTAATCTGGACAGAGATGAAGGCCTCTCAGAAGATCTGGTGTTACTTGGCAAACAATTCAACAAAATGCTCAGAAGGATGGATTGGAAGTCAAGGTCAAATGTTAGGGACAAGCCATCTGACATCATTAAAAACTAGAATGCTGAGAGAAATACCAGTACTGAAGATAATTCCAACCAAGGGAGAGGAGCTCAGTGTCATGAGTGTGAAGGTTTTGGGCTCATAAAATCTGAGTGCCCCACATATCTCAAGAGGCAAAAGAAGGGGCTATCAGTCTCATGGTCAGAAGATGACTCTGAAACTGAAACCGATGAGAAGTCTGGAAAGAGGGTTACAACATTAACAGGTGTGTGTGAGTCTGATGAAGAGTCAGTCAGCGAAGATCTTACTTTTGAAGAGCTAGCTGCTTCCTATAAGAACTTATGCATTAAAAGTGAAGAAATATGTCAGCAGAAAGAAGAACAAAAGAAAGTTATTGCTCATCTAAAAGCTGAAAAGGTAGAGCATTTGGCTACTATCTCTGATCTGAAAAGTGAAGTGGTTGTTCTGAATTCAAAACTGGATAATGTTATCAAGACAGTCAGAATGCTTAATAGCAGCTCTGATGTGCTTGATGAGATTCTGAAGACAGGGAGAGATGTTGGAGATGTTAGCGGTCTTGGGTTTGAAAGTTCCAGTGAGATGGACAAGGGAAAATGGCCTGAAGTGACACCTGCTCAATCTAAGAAAAAATTAAAGATGTCATATAACATGTTGCAACATCCTTACAGACATCAGAAGAATTTCACAAGATGAAAGAATCAAAGATGGAAATGCCACTATTGTGGAAGGTTTGGCCATATAAAACCCTTCTGGTACAGATTATATGGCTACCCCAAGACTGGATTACAGTCTAGTAGGGAACAAGAGTGGGTTGGAGCAACGAAAGTGTGGACTCCCAAGAGTACTGTGGAAGAACACATAGCTCATAAGTCCTTCAGTGTCTCTGCAAGGGAAAAGTGGTACTTTGACAGTGGATGTTCCAGGCACATGACGGGTATCGAGGGATGTCTGTCAGATGTTAAGTCTCATTCCACTAACTATGTGACCTTTGGTAATGGATCAAAAGGGAGAGTAATAGGTGTTGGAAAACTGGACTGCACAGGTCAACCCAATCTGGAGGAGGTATTACTTGTTGAAGGCTTAGATGCAAACATGATAAGCATAAGTCAACTATGTGATCAAGGTCTCAAGGTCAACTTTACCAATGCTGAATGTTTGATAACAAATGAGAAAGGTAAGGTTATCATGAGAGGTGAGAGAGCATCAGATAATTGTTATCTGTGGAGTTTTGAGAACACTGCAATATGCTTGGAGACTAAGAAAGCTGTTGGAAAGACTATTGAGTTAGAACAGGTGCTGATCAATTGTAAAGCTACTCATAATGTGTGCATGGTGAACTGTAATAATAAGATTAAACTTGGTAAGTATGTCAGCAGGGTAAATTTAGAAGGAGGATTTGGTGAATGCACTCTTGAGGCGAATCGGGTGCTCAAAGTCTGTGGATACCGCACCTCTCTGGGCCCAGTCCTCAAAAGTATAAATAGGCGGGCAAACATACTCTACCTACAGCAAACTTATTCTACAAAAATTCCTCTTGCCCTTTCTCTCCAAAGTTTACGAGTCTTAGGGTTTTCTCCTAACATTCTCAATATTGTACCGTGTGATCAATAAAAAATGTCTCAACATCATGGCTCCTATGATAACTCAGGATCTCCTCGAACCAATACTGGAGATGATGAATCACTGTGAATGATCAACCTCTCAGATCTTGTGCTTGATATTACTCCTTTGAACGTTGTACCGGCTGACCCTAAAGGAAAACGGCAAGCTTCTCACACAACGAATGTCAATATTCCTGGTAAGAAGTCTAAACCTTTTTCACCTAGGAAGAAAGTTCACTCCATGACTAGTTTGTATGCTGACCAAATAAGCCCTAGGAAAAACGTGTCTGAAAAGGGGTCTAAGTCTGGTTTAGTTGAGAAGAAGAAGGATACTAAATCATGTGGTGTAAACAAGAATTCCACTGATGATGATGTTGTTAAAAAGGATAAGGAACTTAGGAGGTTTGTTGCCACGATTCTGAGTGGAGTTGAGGCGGATGTCGGGTCTGATGTTCAAACATCTGTGACAGGAAATATCAATAGCAGCCCTACTGATAGGACTGATGATGGTGTTCCCATGCATGTGGACCGTGAAAGAAGGAGTAAAAATATAGCTGATGTAAGAAGGATTGATGATGTTATTAATGGTGATGACCTCACTTCTGATGAGGAACCTATTGCTGGAATGCTAAGGAAAATTAAGAGAAGAAGAGAGAAAATTGTGATAAGTGAAGGCTCAAAGTCTTCGAAACTGCATGGAAAATCTGGAGGTGGGGAGGGAAGAGTTCGAGCAGGGCCTCCTAAACAATGGAGTAAGGTTGTTGTGCCCACTAAGAATAGAAAAATCACTGATCACAATGAGTCTGACTATGAAGTTGCAGCAGATGTTCAAGACATCATTGGTATGAAAACCTCTACCTGCAAAAAGACTTATGCTGAAAGTTCTATGAGAAATGTAGATAAATTGAGAATTGTGGATCAAAGGAGGATTGCTCTAGAGAGAAAGTTGGGGAAAGATTTCGATAAGTATAAAGAAATCATGGATCTTATTGCAGCTACTGGATTGATGAGAACTGTGTCCAAGATAGGACCCTGCTATGAGAATCTAGTCAAGGAATTTGTGGTGAATATACCTGAAGAGTGTGATGAGAACAGGGGTAACAACCTCAGAAAAGTGTCTGTGAGAGGAGAAGCTGTCACTTTTTCTCCTGAAGTTATCAACAACTATCTGGGCAGGTGTAAGGAACCTCAACCTGAGTTAGAGGTTACAGACAGTACAGTATGCAAGGAGATTACAGGTGGTTGTATTAAACACTGGCCAAATGAAGAAAAGCTGTCATTTGGAAAACTGAGTGTTAAATATGCCATCCTCCACAGGATTGCTGTTGTGAATTGGGTTCCTACCAATCACACATCTACTATTTCCTCCATACTTGGTAGATTCATTTATGCTATCGGGAAAAAGGTTTCTTTTGATTTTGGGTCATACATCTTTGAACAGATTCTGAAACAAGCAAGTGCAACTACTGTCAAGATGCCTATTTGCTTCCCATCCTTGATCTGTGGTGTTATTTTAGATCAATGTCCTAATCTTGTGTTAAGGAGTGACACTGCACTCAAAAGAAAACCTCCTCTGTCCCTACACTACAAGTTACTTGGTGGAGCACATGTCTCAGACATTGTTGGGACATCTTCTCAGACTTCCAGTCATGCTAATCTTGATGATGAAGTCATTGCACAGCTGTAAGAAACGTGCAAGGAACTGGAAGATTCCATCAGAAGAGACACTGCTCGGAAGGCCAAACTTGAACAGTTAGTCAAAACCTTCATGGAGAAAAGGAATGCTTCTGCTGGGACAACTAGTAAAGACCAAGGAACTGCTGAAGGTGATGTCTCTGTAGAATCTAATAGAGAATGTGAACAGAGTTCAGACGACTCAGGATCTAGGAATGGTGATACTGATACTGATGCTGCTGCTGATGGAGAAAGTGAAGACATTGCAGAATCTGACGATGATGGTGCTGCAGAATAATGGCATAATTTCTGCAGAAGTTTTTTTTCGTGTTTTTGACTGAACACCTAGAATAACTTTTCTATGTATCTCTTCTGAACTTTAACCTTTGTTGTGTTTTAACTGTTATACTTGCCTTTGTCATATTTCTGGCTAAAAAGGGGGAGTAGTATGTTTGTGTGTGGTGTGCTTGCGCTGGTGCTGCAGTTGAGGGGGAGAATGTGGTGTGTTTGTGCTAGTGCTGCAGCTGAGGGTGAATATGTTTGTGCTAGTGCTGCAGCTGAGGGTGAATATGTTGAATGCTGGTGTGTGTTGTGTGCTGCAGTTGAGGGGGAGTGTTGAGTATGTTGAATGCTGGTGTGTTGCTGCAGTTGAGGGCTAGTGTGTTACTGTAGTTGAGGGGGAGTTTTTTGTTGTTATGCTGTGTTGCGTGTTGGTTGTTTTTGTGTGTTTTTCCGCTGCTCTCCGATATGGATTTTTTGCTTGTGTTATCTTTGTAAGTTTTGTTTGGTGTGTAGTTTTAGCCAAAATAAGCCAAAGGGGGAGATTGTTATTTCCTTGATTTTGTGGTTGGAATTTATTTTGCTAAAACTATTCTAGCAGCAAGATGTTGAAACAAGATGTTCTAAGTTGCTGCATTCAACAAGTCGAATAAAGATGTCCCATACTGGCTCATAGGACATCGCGCCTGATTTCAGTTTTAAAAGGAGATTCTGTTGCTGTTATTTGTTACTGAATATTCTGTGAATATTTGGTTATCCTATGTGGCATCCAACGTGTTTTTGGATTGTGTTTTTGTGTGGTTTTCTGTTTTTCAGCATTTTCTAATTATGGAGACATATTAGGAAACTTTAGATTGAAGACCTATTTTGTTGGAGTTTATTTTGCAGATTTGTGAGCAGTCTATTTGCTACGTTTTTGAAGCCCAATCCAGTCCAGATTTAATGCTATATATTGACTGGTGTAAACCTAGTTTAGGTGTGGAACTTACGTGTGTTTTGTTAGGGTTTTGAGTGTTATTTGTGAGCCTAACTGGTATCATTCTGATAACAGTATAAGGACTGGTTTTTGTGTTGTAAGTTCTGTCAGTTACTCATAAGCTTTTAAGCATTGAGTTTCTTGTGTGTCAATTCTCATAAGCTTTGAAGTATTGAGAATTGTGTGTTTTAAAAGTGTGACTTTCGGTTTGTTACTTGTGTGGAAAGAAACCAATCACGGGTTGTGGTTGTAGAGGGATTTGAGGAGGGCCTCATACCTAGGTGAGTCTTAGGTAGAAGTCATAGGAAGGGTAGTGATTAAGTAAGCAGATTATAACAGGGTTTGGTTATTGTATGATCTGTGAATTGATACTATCGTATATTGGTTTCGTCCCTGGCTTGGTAGCCCCCAGAGTAGGATTGTTGATCCGAACTGGGTAAACATATCACTGTGTTATTTACTTTCTGCACTGTTATTATTATTGCTATCTTGTTTATTGTGTTGTATATCAGTGTCTCAATATCTGTGTAGGACATCTGATATCTGTGCCAGAATTTAATTTCTGATCCAGGTTTTGGATTCTATCTTCGGTAGAAGCCATGGGTAATCTCCAGCGGAGAGAAATTGCTTTGGTTCCATTTGCAATATTCATCCATCTCCAACAGAGTGGAATTTCTCTCGGAGTTTTTCATCTCCCGCAGAGTTTGTGATCAGGAAGTCGTTCAGTGAAATCTTCCTCAGCAGGATATTTTAATTCGGAGGACAATCTAGTTTGTCATCCCCGGTGGAGTTGTCTTTGTCTTCAGCATTTATTTTGCTGGAGCGCCTCTTTTGCATTACATAAGCATTCTTGCATGGCATTCTCCCAAATGCGTAGCATTTCCATTTTTTATGGAGCATTACGCCATAGAAAAATTCAAACATATGCATTCGAAGCATAAGCCAGGTTTGATATCTGTTACCAGTTTCTTTCCCCAGCAGAAAGAGATGTAATTCAGGAGATGTTGTTTAACATTACACCGCAACCAATGGATTCGTCCTTCTTATTGGTTATTCCTTCCTATACTCCCCTACAGAGTTGTCTGTGTAGATTTCTCTATCCTCAGCGGAGTCATCTTCTTTTCAGGTCGTAAGTCCGTTGATTCTCCTTCCTGTGCATTTTCGGCTGTTATCCCAACTCTTGGTTGGTCTCTTTTGTTGTGGGTACGCCTTTGGTTGGCGTCCTCGTTATCCCAACTATTGGTTGGTTTCTTTTATCCCAACTATTGGTTGGTCCCCTCTTGGTTATCCCAACTTTTGGTTGGTAATCTGTGTTGAGTTCGCCTTTGGTCGGCGTTCTCACTCATCCTAACTTTTGGTTAGAATCTTCTATCCCAACTTTTGGTTGGTATCCTTTGTTGAGTTCGCCTTTGGTCGCGTTCTCATTCATCCTAGCTTTTGGTTAGTATCTTCTATCCTAACTTTTGGTTGGTATCCTTTGTTGACTTCGCCTTTGGTCGACGTTCTACTTCATCCTAACTTTTGGTTAGTATGTTCTATCCCAACTTTTGGTTGGTATCCTTTGTTATCCCAACTATTGGTTGGTACACTCTTTGTTACTCCAACTATTGGTTGGTACCCTTCTTTTATCCCAACTCTTGGTTGGTCTCCTCTGTTGTGAGTACGCCATTGGTCGGCGTTCTCGTTATCCCAACTATTGGTTGGTTTCTTTTATCCCAACTATTGGTTGGTCCCCTCTTGGTTATCCCAACTTTTGGTTGGTAACCTGTGTTGAGTTCGCCTTTGGTCGGCGTTCTCATTCATCCTAACTTTTGGTTAGTATCTTCTATCCCAACTTTTGGTTGGTATCCTTTGTTGAGTTCACCTTTAGTCGCCGTTCTCATTCATCCTAACTTTTGGTTAGTATCTTCTATCCCAACTTTTGGTTGGTATCCTTTGTTATCCCAACTATTGGTTGGTACACTCTTTATTTCTCCAACTATTGGTTGGTACCCTTCTTTTATCCCAACTCTTGGTTGGTCTCCTCTGTTGTGAGTACGCATTTGGTCGGCATTCTCGTTTATCCCAACTTTTGGTTTGTATTCTCTTTGTTCATCCCAACTTTTGGTTGGTCTTCTCTTGGTTATTCCAACTATTGGTTGGTACCCTTCGTTTATCCCAACTTTTGGTTGGTTTTCTCTTTGTTCATCCCAAATTTTGGTTGGTATTCTCTTGGTTATCCCAACTTTTGGTTGGTACACTTCTTTTATCCCCAACTATTGGTTGGTAATCTGTGTTGAGGTCGCCTTTGGTCGGCGTTCTCGTTTATCCCAACTTTTGGTTGGTATTCTCTTTGTTCATCCCAACTTTTGGTTGGTCTTCTCTTGGTTATTCCAACTATTGGTTGGTACCCTTCTTTTATCCCAACTATTGGTTGGTAATCTGTGTTGCGTTCGCCTTTGGTCGGCGTTCTCGTTTATCCCAATTTTTGGTTGGTATTCTCTTTGTTCATCCCAACTTTTGGTTGGTCTTCTCTTGGTTATTCTAACTATTGGTTGGTACCCTTCTTTTATCCCAACTATTGGTTGGTAATCTGTGTTGAGTTCGCCTTTGATCGGCATTCTCATTTATCCCAACTTTTGGTTGGTATTCTCTTTGCTCATCACAACTTTTGGTTGGTCTTCTCTTGGTTATTCCAACTATTGGTTGGTACCCTTCTTTTATCCCAACTCTTAGTTGGTCTCCTCTGTTGTGAGTACGCCTTTGGTCGGCGTTCTCGTTTATCCCAACTTTTGGTTGGTATTCTCTTTGTTCATCCCAACTTTTGGTTGGTCTTCTCTTGGTTATTCCAACTATTGGTTGGTACCCTTCGTTTATCCTAACTTTTGGTTGGTTTTCTCTTTGTTCATCCCAACTTTTGGTTGGTCTTCTCTTGGTTCCAACTTTTGGTTGGTACCCTTCTTTTATCCCAACTATTGGTTGGTATGCTGTGTTGAGTTCGCCTTTGGTTGGCGTTCTCTTTTATCCTAACTTTTGCTTAGTATTTTTATCCCAACTTTTGGTTGGTCTCTCTTGTTGTTAGTTCGCCTTTGGTCGGCGTCCTCGTTATTCTAACTTTTGGTTAGTATATTTCATCCCAACTATTGGTTGGTCCCCTTCGTTTATCCCAACTTTTGGTTGGTATTCTATTTTTTGTCCCAACTTTTGGTTGGTCTTCTCTTGGTTATTCCAACTATTGGTTGGTACCCTTCTTTTATCCCAACTATTGGTTGGTAAGCTGTGTTAAGTTCGCCTTTGGTTGGCGTTCTCGTTTATCCTAACTTTTGGTTAGTATCTTTTATCCTAACTCTTGGTTTGTCTCCTCTGTTGTGAGTTCGCCTTTGGTCAGCGTTCTTTCGGTCCCAACTATTGGTTGGTATCCACTGTTTCTAAGCCCACCTTCGGTTGGCAAACACTTTATTTTGTATCTCCCCACAGGTTGCAAATTTCCAGCTTATTTTGGTATTCAAACCCTGTGTATCCCGATTGTCTGGAAGCCTTTGCTCCCATACCCTCGGATCCAAGAAGTTTGAATAGGGGCAGTTGTAACACCTCAAAATTTGCCCTCATGTTTTAGCACTAACTTGCTTATGTTTCATTTCATTTTTTGCATAATCATCTTTGCATACCATTGGCCTTAGCATGGGATCAAGGTATTCAATCAAATCAAAGGAGCCTTGAGCCTCAAGAGATCTTAAGATATTCATCACTCTATCATATGATCAAGCTTGTCAAAAGATTTCAAGGGAACCATCTTCTCCTAATCAGGGCAAAATTAGGGCTTTTGTAATTCTTGAGTATAACACCCCAATGGGCAAGATCTTTGAGCTTTTATCATCTCCAAATGGCATATCTCATCTTTGTTTGAGATGATACACATCATACTCAGAGAAATTTGGAATTGGAGGATGTGATGATTTCTCCTAGACTGAGGGTACAAAACTAGGGTTTGCTATAAAATCAGTTTATTTCTGATTTTTTAGGCAAGACTTGATTCTATAGTATTCTACATGTCCTCAAGTGTCCAAGGTTGAAGGATTGTCCATCAATTTGGTTCATAGGTGTTTCAATTGACCAATTGATCAAAAATTATGGGAATTGGGGAAAAGTCAACTGTGCAGAGGAAAAAGTCAACTCATGTCCTTCATCTCAAATATGGTCCTTGGTGAAGATTTGGTCAAGAAATATCAAGGGATTCATAAAAAATAAAGAAATGTGAAAAGTTTCCTAAAATAGAAATTGGGGTTTCCATTTATGGCAAGTTTTGGCAAGGTGAGTACCCAACTTTAGGGCATTCTTTCTCCATGTTCCAAGCTTCGAATTGAAGGGTTAGGGAGGCCTATCAAAAGTTCACATTCCAAGCTTCAAAACCATAACAAGAACATCTCCATTGGATCAAAATTGAGGGAGATATGATCATTTAAAGTTAAGGGTTTTCAAGGCATTTTGGGCTTGTCAACCAAGTCATGACCAGCCAGCTCAGAGTAAATTAATCAAACACCTGGTGTGCATGCAGAGGTACATGTTCAGGGTGGATTTTCTCCATGATGTAATTGTTATTTGAAAAAGTGCTCAACATGAAAGTTGTTCATCTCATGGCCCTCTACAACTTTGATGTTGAGTGTTTTTCATTTTGACAAACACATCTCAAGATATGGCAAGATCAAGTCCCGGGTATCAAAGATTGAGTTTTGTCCAACATGAGCAGCCCATGCACGCATGCAGTTTGCCTAGCCAAATCATTTTCCTCTCAACTTTGGACCAACATATCTCTCTCATCTGAGATCTAATTGGAATGATTCAAAGCACAATTGGAAGCTCATTATGAGATCTTTTGAAAGGCCTCTCAAATACCAAAAACACACGTGCCATTTGTGAGATACTTGAGCAACAAGCTAGCTGGTCACTTGAATTTTAGTAAGGCAGTTTTATGCACATGTAGGTTTTGGTTTGTGTTCAGATCTTTGGTCACGAAATACACCTCATTCTCATTGCTTAAATAAGCCATGCAATCTCTTCAAATAGCATGCACATGTAACACTCCTTCCATGTATACCAAGTGAGAGAAAAAAAGAAAACTTCTTCAACAAGTTGTTATTGTACTAACTGTACTGCATCCTTTCAGACACATCATCACCATTCATCATAAAGCCATACACCACAATTATCATACTCCCTCCAAACAATATAACAACACATCAACTCTAACTAACTTCATTCTTTGTCTTTTAAATTCACACTTAACTATACAAAAACCCAACTCTAAACCACAGTTAGCATTTAACCGCCCCTTAAACCACCCATATAAAGCTGGCTTACCAGCTGAAACTCATTCAGTTGCATCACATAACAGAAAATCGCAACAAACTTTCCTTTTTTGCTCTCAACATAAAAAACAGATTTCTCTCTCATTGTTGAAGATCCAGAGGTTCTCTCTTCATCCATCTTCATCTCCACAGCAAGGTCGTTCTTCTGTATGCAGTGAAATCCTTTGGAACACTATAGAAGCCACACACGAGTTTCATCTTCATCTCCATCAAGCTTCCACTTTCAGCAAGATTTGAAGAGCATTAAGCATTTATTTTGCTTCCAGCTAGTAGATTACAAGATTTGCAAGAAGTTTTAGGGTTTCTTGGTGATTATAATTGAAGTTCTGATCAGGTAATCGTCCTCAACTTCTTGCATATGTGTAGCTAAACCTATGGCTAGGAGCATGTACTTAGTTGCATATTGAGTCCTCCTTAGGGAGGCAATGTTTGCTGGCTAGAAAGTTAGGAAAAATGTAGCGTTTCTTGATTTTTTTAGGGCTCATAAAGATCTCTTCGATTTGAGTTAAATACGCAGGATGTGCAAAAACTAGTGATATATTCTAAATCTACGTGAGATTCCAGTCAATTTGATGTACTCATGTGGTTTTTCTGGAAAACTCGCCATCGTGCGTGGTGGCTCTCTCGCCGAGGAAGATGACCGGATTTGAGCTCCGAATTCCTCCTCATTGAAACCCTAACTGGTTCAGGCCATGTATGTTTTAATCGTAACCGTCCATTTTCCTTGATCTAATGGCTGGTGGCATTCCAGCGCATTAAAAAAACCAGTGCGTGTCACGTGCTTTGTTTGTTTTCTTTTTATTATCATTTTTTTTATTTTATGAATAATGTTGATGGTGGTGTGTGTGTTGTACGCGCGTGCTATCATGATCATTCGTTCCTGGCCCTTGGATTGGCATACCTCTTGGATAGACTCGATCATATGGCTTGTATTGAGTCAAAGATATTGACTGAAGACCATGGCATGAACCTTCAGGCTGGCAGCGCTTTGGGCTTTGTGTTTCTGATAGGTACACCCCCTCCTTTTGAGCCCAATGTGATTTGAACTGGATAATTGCTTTCGTGACACCCCCTGGCACATTTCTCTTGTTTTCATTTCTTTTCATATATGTTTGCTTTTTGATTTTTAAAAATACCTCCAAGCATGATAAAATTCCCAAAAAAATTATGGAGCATTCTAATGCATTTAAATATCTTTTGCATATTTTATTTTCTGATTTTGGCATATTCTTCTATGTTTTCATGAATTTTCATATAATTCTTTTTGTATGAATATCTATTCATGATACATGTTTCATTCTCAATTTGTTTGACATAGTTTTGATTTGAATTTTCACATCCAAATTGGTATATGCTTGTATGGTATATTAAAGCATCTCATGCATTTTTTATAGATTTTTTAGGTCACTTTTGGTTGATGTTTGAATGCCATCTTTGAGCACTTTGTTTGAGTGACTTATAGGAGATTGTGAAGCATGTTTATGCATGATCCCTAAATGGTTTCGATCCATACTTTTGAGATTATTTGTACACTGGATGCACTTCAATTGACTTGAATATTCCAATTTTATTGATCCTCTAACACCACTTTTGATCCACTTTAAAAGCATGTTTGTTTATGCGGATGTTAGAAGATTTGTGCTAGGGTTTTAATGTGTAGTGTGTGCAATTCTCCTTGTCAATTGTTGAGACTTATTGATCCAGGTTGTGTGAACATTATAGGTCATTCACATCAAGTTATAGGTCATTGTTTGTTCATCTTTACATGACTTGTGAACATTAGTTTGGACTTGCATTGTGATACAAGTTTGTGCATCCTTACTTGTCTATCTTTGATAACTTGTTTGCATCCACACTTGTATGGCCTTGAGCATTCATCCACACTTGTTTACCTACTTTATGTGATCATCCTCATTCATTCTAATTGAATTCTAACTTCATCTTACATATCTCCTAATCTCATGAACACATAGGAAGTTGTATGGATGGTTTGCACCTAGTTTGCTTATATTCTTCAAAGTGTTTCAACTTGAGATATGTGTGAACCTTATATGCTCATTCTTGCATTTAAATGTCATCTCATATGCCTTATGCTACTGACTTGCATTCATATTACATGATTGTTCATCTTACATCTTCATTTCTTACTTACATTACAAGTATGCTTCATTGTTGGAACTTGAATGATGTTTGCTACCACTTCTTCCTACTTGATCAATGCTTGCATGCATGAATCACATGTCATATTAGTGACATATCCATGCCTTAATAAATGTCATTCACTTCTGACTTTGGTGTTTACATATGCATTTATTCATGTTCATGATTCGTTTGCACTCATCTTGCATAGTTTTTACTTAACTTGCATTTGTATGAACTTTTAATGCATAGTTTGACATTGTTTGCTTTCATTTGGTATGTTTACTTTGTTAAGGACCTTTGACATGTACCTACTGACTTTGAAGCATCCTTAACCCTTAGGACCTTTCCCTTTTGGTTTAAACCTTGTTTGCTTCTTATGTTGTCTTCTTTAAGCAACTAGTCTTTGTTTGGTTCACTTTTGATACATGTATTCATTACTTGTAATCATTTGGTACTAACCTTTTATGTAGGGGCAGAGGTAAGGTGCTTGAACATGTGGATGGTTATCCATGTTCATCTCATCTCTCATCTATCTTACTTGTCTTTTACTTTTGTGAATATCATGATATAATGCTTTGTGTACAAATTTCCCACACCCTTTGGGATCCTAGCTCATCCTTAATTTTTGATTAAGGTGAGGTGGGATAAGCATTAGGTAGTGTTATTCATCTCTTCTCTTTAGACTTAGGTTCTTAAACCTTGACCTTAGGGCCATCTTTTGCATGATAACATTAGGAACAATTTAGTTTCCCCTTAGTGTTTTCTTCTTCTTTGAGTCTTCTCTTCTCATCTCACAACCACTCCAAAACACTTAATAAAGATTAACGTGTATTGCACATGAGCCTTGTATATGGGAAATGAGAAATGAGGGGTTTCCCTTCATTTTTCTGGGATGCTTAGTGTACGTCCTGTTGGGGACGATATGCGACGCATTCGTTCCTATGTTGAAGACTTGGGTGCAATGCAAGTTATGAACTAACTTCAATCCACTTCTGTCTAAAAAACACCAAACAAACTCAAACCTTTTTCATCCTTCGGAATCGTTAAGTTGCTAACCTATTTTCAGAAAAGGGCACGTTACTTCCGTTCATCGACCCTAATTGCCGGACGCGAATCTAACGTCGCTCATAAAAAAACACAAACTAAGCAAAGCTATCCCTAGTGAGGGGAACTACGTCGCTCTGATTCTTCATTGGTTAATGGAGATACGTAGGCAGGAGATCGTGCGAGATCTCTCCGAGCACAACCTTTCTTCATCACCTCTTTATCTCTTTTCGACCCGTAGGCCGAACTACGACTGCTCTGATTTCCTCTTTCTCGTCCGATTGAGGATACATAGGCACAAGACGGCGATGTCATGGCGAGCAACCTCCCCCCTTAGTTCGTGCCGAACTACGTTGACTCTGACTTTCCCATTGCACAAGGGAATACGTAGGCATAGGACGCCGATGTCCTATCGAGTCACCTCTTTTTCTTTTCTTCTTCGTTTCTTCGCTCTTTTTCGTTCCCGTTCATTCTCCTTTCCAGTAGCAGTGGAGCTTCAGACGACAACACCCTTTTATCAAGACAACAAGCGCGGATCCCATCGAGTACGATGGACGCGTGGGGGTGCTAATACCTTCCCCCCGCGTAACCGACTCCCTTACCCGTTTCTCTTGGTCGCGAGACCATGCTCTTTCCTTTCCCTCAGGTTTACACAGTGTTTCCTTTCCCTCTCCTGGGATAAATACACATTGCTGGCGACTCTGTTTTCGCGCCACTTTCGCGTTAGTACCTGGATGAAAATCCCGGGAGCGACAGTCTCCAATTGGTAAAATTATAAATTAAACAAATAAGTATTAGTTGGAAACAGAATTTGGAGAAGGATTACTTTTGTGTTTAAATAATTTTGTCTCAATGCCCGTCTCCATTGGGTCAATTAAATAGGAAAAAGTCAAACTTTTCTTAGAGACGGAAATATTCCGTCTTTGAGTTATTCCGTGTCTATTTTATATCTCCAAATATATAATTAAAAAAATTGAAAAATTCATATCTCCCTCTTCCATTTTCCAGTTACCCCTAAAATTCAATTTGCCCGCTATTTCTTTGTTTTTTGGAACAATAATATTTAATAAGTCTCAAACATTGCCTAAAATAAGAATTTTATACCATTATTATTATTATGTTATTTATTCTAATTAGTTTAGTATAAAAATTAAATTAAACTGTGTATTGTTTCATTGTTTATTAAACCTTGTTTTAACATGTATTCATATTTATATAATTTTATTCAAGTGAACGTTACTAAATATTTGCTATTATAATTACAATTGCACAATGCCGTAAATAACGTATCCACCTTTTCAATTTCCTTGCATGGTTATATTATATTTAAAGATTTATACCTTTTATTAACATTACCATTTAATATAATTATATTATATTATATTATACTTACTAATATTAATCTAAACTAACATACTACAATTTAAACTCTAAAACATGTATTTTATTTGCTGAATCTTTTACTTGCTGAAAACAAAAGAACAAGAGTTAGGAGTTAGGGTGGCCGTCTAGGGAATCTTCTTCTAGCCAGCGTTCAAATGCACCGGTTTAATACTTCTCTTTTCACTAGATATTCATTCCAGTCACATCCCTCATTTTTCTAATTCTCTATTTAAGAAATTTTACAAGCATGTTTCTGTAAAGCTCTAGTTATGTTAAATCGATTAATTGATTGTAGATTTAGTAATTTGAATAATATATTTGTGAAATCATTGTTAAAGTTTTTTTAGTAATGAATGATTTTTCAGCTACTATAGTTTTGTTTCATGGAGTATTATAGTGGCATTTTGGTCCAGGTCTTGTTTTTGTGGTGACATTTTAATCTGTATTTTTCCAACGAACTAGGGATGTGGTTTTAACTTCTCTGATATCTTACACATTGGTCCTAAAAAGAAGAATACTTTTTATGTAAAAGCCAAATAAATAAAAAGTCTAGATAGTAATTAGGGTAGAGGGAAAAATTAAATGAATGTAAAGGGAAGAGTGGTGAAAGGCTTAAGGGAATGTGCAGTTTGCTTGATAATAATATATGACAGTAAAGAGGAGATTGACAGTGAGTGATGGAGAAATAGTTTTTGTTTATAGGAAATCTCTCAAGGGCTTATGATAGTGGTCAAAGTTTTAAATAAAAAATTACTACGAAGTTGTAGTGTTCTACAGCCATTGGAAAAAAGATTTTGTCTTTCATAAAAGAGGAGAAATATGAGTTTGATTTTATATTGTATTTGTTCTGTTTTTATATGATTGTTGATGTGAGGTATAGTATTACTTTTTTTATAAGCAAGATATATTAATAAGGAGAACTAAGGGTTCTCGAACCTACTTACAAAAAAGCGAGACAAAGCTCGGCAAAGAAAATTACAATCCAATTGAACCTTAGGATAAATAAAACAAAGGGAATTTGCTAAATTCATAAAAGTTGCAATTGGGATGAGTAATATTCCCGATGAAAGACCATCTCCAAACCAACACTTTGATACTCCAAGCCGCGTCTAAAACATTCCAATAATCATTCCTAAAAATGATGTCATTCCTCATCAACCACAAATACCAACATGTTGCTAACACTATGCCAAAATTGTGTTTTGGTAACACAACAAAGACAACTCTTTTTGGCATAAGCGCTGCTATAAGTTTCGCTAAAAACAAAAATAAAAAACGAAGGAAAAAAACACTGCAAAATGGGGGTCCTACAAAAGCGCTATTAAAAAGCTCTGCTAAAGGGCTAAGGCATGTGAACTTTAGAAAGCGCTGCTAAAAGGATACCATAAGGCAGCGCTTTTGAAAAGCGCTGCTAAAGGGCTTTCTTACAACAAACTTTAGCCAGCGCTTTTGAAAAGCACTGCTAAAGGCCTTTCATTAATCCCACATTAGAAAGCGTTTTTACCTCCAAAGCGCTGCTAAAGGCCTAACATAAGAAGCTGCTAAAGGTCTTTTAAAATATTAAAATTAAAACAGATTCTGATATCCCTCTATTTTCATTACAATCGTTTCTATTTTGCCCTAATCTCTCGCGACACTGTTTATATTCGTCTTCTTCTTCTGCAAACGAAACTCCCTCCGTCCTCCGTCGTTTCTGCAAGCTTTACTCTCTCCGTTCGTGACTTCAATCCGTTCGAGGCTTCCCTCAATCCTTTTTGCTACCGTCGTCGGCCGTTTGAGGTTTTTACTCTCCTTTTTTCTGGTTTTCTCTCCAATAATGGAAATGCCTAATATTCTCCATTGTTGATTGTTTCTCTGCTATTTCTGTGAGATAAATTTGTTGTATTATTAGTTGTTGATGTTAGGTTTTGATATTTTGGTTTGTAGAAGTTTGTTAGTGATTAATTGGAAATGTGATTAGTTGTTGATTTTTTATTTAATTTGGTATTAGTTGTATTATTAGTTGATTTTTGATTTGATTTTTGATTGTCTATCCGTTTGCGTATCTGTATCAATTTCACTCATAGGTTCATTGTTTATAATTGTGTCTAAAATGACTTTGAACTTAATCCCTTTAAGTTTGTTTAGCTTTATAAGTTTTTTAATATAATTGTGTCATTTTATATTGATGTTTTTCTTTATTACAGGTGAAATGGCTAGTAACGAGGAAAATTCACATGATACTTCAAAAAATGATGGACATGAAACAATTCAAGAAGCTGAAGGAGTTATTACACGAGGAGTAACTATTATGAAGAACATCATTCGTGCTGGAGATAAAGGAATAAAATATGACGTTCATTGGAATGATACGAACTAACTTTTTGAGCCTAACGGAGCAATGTTGACAAGTTACATTGGTACACTTGTTCGTTCGTATATTCCAATTACTTGTGATAATTGGAGAAATGCATCATTGAAACCCGCCAAAGAAAAGATATGGAGTGAGATACAGGTAACATATGTGATGTTATTTGTTTTTGTTGCCGATTATGTCTTTAAATTACTAATTATGTTATTTGTTTTTGTAGAGGTATTTTAATATTAGCGATGACCGAAAGAAGTATTGTATTCAATTAGCCGGAAAAAG
The DNA here is from genome assembly GCA_022829125.1 of Lathyrus tuberosus. Classification (NCBI taxonomy): domain Eukaryota; kingdom Viridiplantae; phylum Streptophyta; class Magnoliopsida; order Fabales; family Fabaceae; genus Lathyrus; species Lathyrus tuberosus. The sequence goes on along the minus strand of JALAZF010000082.1, from coordinate 5,920,066 downwards.
ACACAGAGGGTTTCGAGCATTTCTATCAAACAAGTATCTTAAGGATGCCGAAGGAAAGTTTATTGAAGCAGAACGTCCAATGAAGTATGTGGACTTGATTTCATCTGAAGAATGAGAAACTTTTATAGCCAAAAGAAGAACCTAAGCATTCCAGGAGTTGAGTGGCGTAAATCGCCAAAGAGCATCAAAACCCGCGTATCCATACAGGAAGGGGCGTTTGGGATATGCACGCTTATAGCAAAAAATAGTAAGTATATATAAATTCTTTGATTTACTTGTTTCTTTCCCATGTGTTATAATTGATTTTATTATTTGTCTTAATGTGTAGTTAGAAGAAGAGAAAAGTGAAGAAACATGTGTTCCGGAACATGTTTGGTGGAAGACTGCTCGTGTGGGAAAGGATGGAGTTGTTACGGAAAATGTTCAACAAGTTTTTGAGCAATGTGTAAGTATAACATTATACGTTTTATATCCCACTTATTACCATATATATAATATTTATGCTTTTTAATCCCCACTAATATTTTTCGATATTCATGCATATGAATTCCAGGAGACTCTGTCTCAGTCTGCAACTCTAAGTGAAGACCAGGATTGCAGGAGCATACTTACTCGAGTATTAAATGTTCCTGAGTATTCCGGTCATGTGAGGGGTAAGGGATTTGGGGTCACTCCATCATCCTTTTATAAGCGTTCAAAGAGCCAAAATCCTAGCAATAAACAAGTGATGGAAGCCATGGAAGAATTAAGAGCTCAAGTCCGTGAATTTCAAAAGGATAAGGAAAAATATATGTCAGAAAGACGTGGTTCAGAGTTTAATGATACTAGTGACAAAGGTAGTATCAATTGTCAACAGAAACTTCCCGAGGTAATTATATATGCTTATTATGAAATTAATTTAGCACAAATTTTTCAATATATACACATTAAAAGTGTTAATTCTATATTCAAATGTTTTACTAACTTATATGTTTTTTAGATGCCCAAGAGTTGCAAATAACAGGAAGTCAGAATAGGAAGCCAGAATTAGGCAACACGTCCAACCAAAAAAAGACTCTTGCAAGGACGGGAAAAAAAAGCAAGTGTATCTCGATTTAGGTCATCTCTTGAAACACTTGTAGAAACATCGAATTTGATGGATGGTGGTATTCGTGAAATACCTATGGAGGAAGGTATTTTCGGTTATTCCTATTCAGAAAAAATTTTAAAGAGGATTTGGATCAGATTTTTAATCATTCTGAATTAGGCATCGGTGTTATGCATACATACATCAGGTATTCCGATTAACTCTCTTTAATTATTTAAACAATTTATTTACTCATTTCAATGAATAATCTAATGTTTATTATGTTTTTATTTAAGGTTCTTGTATGAGAAATTGGCGCGCTCGCATCAATTGTCAGAAAGATTCGGTTTCTTATCTGCCAACTGTATCAATGCACCGTTAATTGCGATGAATCCAACTTCAGTTCAATCTCACTTAGGCGAAAGATTTATGGTCAGCATAGACACAGAAAAGTTGTATCTTTTACCATATAATACTGGCAACGGGTTAGATTTGCGTTCTTACTTCATTTATTATCATTTTTCATTTTTTGATGTTGCGTATAAAATTACTATATCGATACTTTTGTTTTATTTTACAGTTGACATTGGTTGTTGGTTGCGATAAATCCGATAAGAGAAATAGTGTATTATGTGGATTCATTAGATGGTGATGTAGATAAATACCCGGATATGAAGACAACGATTGATACGTAAGTGAAATTGTTCTAAATATTCGTGTGTATTTGTTTATTAATTTATTTAAGTGAGATTGTTCTAAATATTCGTTTATATTATGTTAGAGCTATACAAATATTTCGATCACAAAGAGGAGCCCAATTATCAAAGAGTAAGTCAACCAACATTACATTGATTAGAGTGGAGGTATATTTTCACAATTTTGCTTATAATAGTGATGCTACTTGATAAAACAAGTTAGACTATATATCCTGATATATATTCTTATTTTTTTCACTGTGTAGTGTCCTCGTCAAAAAAAATGGTATAGATTGTGGTTATTTCGTTTTGAGGTTTATGAAAGAAATCATTCATTTGGATCAAATAGATATTTCAATCATGATATGGATTTATAACTTAGGATTTATTTTAATATTTATCGGATATTTGATATAATTAATTACTTTTAACTAAATCATGCATATTATGTTATATTATGTAGTATTTTGATGAATTCAAGTGTGCTACTTACTCCAAAGTACAATTGGAAGAAATTCAGGAGGATTGGTGTCAATACCTTATTGAGCAAAGAATCATATAAGGTATGGAAGTTGGAAGTTGTTGTATATACTTTGTATAGTTTTGGAAGTTGTTGTATATGGTTATTAGAATGGTTATTTGGTGTATGAATAGTTGTTGTATATAGTTTTGGAAGTGGAAGTTGTTATATATAGTCTTGTGTATAATTATGAAATATAAGGCCTATATATGGTGATTGAAGTATATAATTATGTAGTATTGTGAATTGAAGTATATAAGGCATATGTTGAATAAATGCTTGTGAATTGAAGTATATAATTATGATAAAAAAATTATGTTATACAGGTTTGTTAATATACAGGTCTATTAAAAGGTTTTTTTGAAAAAAGCTTTCTTAAAAAAAGGAGTTTTAGCAGCGCTTTTGACAAAACACGCATCCAAAACAAATAAATTTTAAAACAATTTACGTGTACAAAAGACAGCGTTTTTACTCCAAAAGCGCTGCCAAAAGTGGAACTAAAGAAAGCGCTTTTCCAAAAAAGCGCTGCTTAAAGTATTAAGCAGAGACACATTAGAAAGCGCTTTTTAAAAAGCGCTGCCTAAAGGGGAACAAAAGACATCGCTTTTAGTGGAAAAGTGCTGCCTAAAGGGGACCTAAGGCAGTGCTTTTGCATTTACAAAAGCGCTGTCTTTACCTTTAGCAGCGCCAACTTTGGCAGCGCTTTTAAGCGCTGCTAAAGGCAAAAAAAAAGCGCTGCTAAAGGTCTTCTTTGGCGTAGTGTAACCAAACGCACCCTTTTTTCCCTTTTTTCAACCTCTTCCGTTTTCCAAAAGAAGTCCAACGCAAAAAGCTTTCTTTCAAATTATTAGAAGCAAAATCGACAAAACCAATCCACTCGGCCACCTCCTTCCACACCACCTTAGAAACACAACAATGTAAAAAGATGTGATCTACCATTTCGGTGGAATCGAGGCAAAAGACACTGTCGAGATTGTCATTAGGTAAAGAACAACCTCTAAAAGATAATTATTCCTTCGAAGGAAGTTTATTAATAAAACATATCCATCCAAAACACTTAACTTTTGAAGGCACTTCCATCTTCCAAACCAAACTCAAAGCTTTATCAAATTTATTAAAAGGACCAAATGGAATGCGAAACTTACTCGAAAAATCACGGAAACTACCCACCGAAAACGCTGCCTCAGACTTCGATTTCCAGCAGGCCCTATCCGGACCAGCAGCGGTCGGGCTTAACGTCTGCAGTAGGGAGCACAAATCCTGAAGCTCCTTGACAGCAGCACTACACAGCGGCACAACCGAACCAAACTCTCCCCACGTCCAAACTCCTTCATTCCAGCCCCCCATGTACGCGACAACAACAAATTTAAGAGAAGAAGAATTGTAAAGCTGCTAGAATTTGTCTTTAAGGCTATAGTCACCGACCCAACACGAGCGCAAAAAATAAGAGGTAAAGCCCTTACCTAAAGTAAATTTACAGTTAGAGACAAAAATATCTTTCGGAAAATAATTGCCTAAATTAATAATATCCCTCCACCACGGAGAAATGCGGCTACCCTTAATAGTAGCACCTTCTGGACACGCGACCTTCAAGTTAAATCTCCTTATCGAGCCTTTAAAACATCAATCCAAAGAGAATTAGATTCCACTAAAATCCTCCACCTCTATTTATGAAGAAGAGCCACATTAAAGTCATCAATCCTACGCAAGCCAAGCCCACCATAACCAATCGGGAGACACACCGCATTCCAACACACCCAATGGATTCTCCTTTTCTCCTCCGATCCTCCCCAAAGAAAATTGCTTTGAATCGATGTGATCACTTTGACAACCTTCACCCGGCCTTTATAGAAGGAAAGCATAAATATAGAGAGACTTGACAAAACCGATTTCAAAAGTGTCAATCTTCCTCCAAAACTAAGTAAACGATTATTCCAACAAGATATCCGCTTCTTTAACTTCAAAATCAAACCCGACCACATAGAAGCTCTATTAGAGAAACAACCAACGGGAATCCCATGAAAAGAGAACTTGTTATCTTCCTTCCTAAAAGAAAGAAAAAAAAAGCCACATCCAAGAAGTTAGAACTAATATTCACCCCGGTTAACTTACTTTTGTGAAAATTAATTCCCAAACCCGACACAAGCTCAAAACCCCCTCAACACCGTCTTAATCGCCAAAATATTCTTCCAACTACCATCTCCAACCAACAACGTGTTATCCGCAAATTGAAGGATACCCACAAAACATTTTTCGTTAATATTAAACCATTTAAAATTACCAATCTCCACGGACTTGCTCACCATCCCTCTCAACACTTCCACCACCATAACAAAAAGAAACGGAGAGAGAGGAACTCCTTGTCTCAATCCTCTCTCAACCACTAAAAATCCTTCGTCGGGCTACCGTTAACCAAAACCGACATTTTACTAGAAAAGATCAAGGCGTCCATCCACCGCATCCAAACCTCTCCGAAACCCATCTTCCTTAACATAAACTTGAGGAACCCCCAAGAGACTTTATCATATGCCTTTTCAAAATCCACTTTGAATAGAAAACACTCTTTCCTCTCCTTACTAGCAAAGTCCACCATCTCATTTTCCACTAAAACTCCATCAAGAAATTGTCTACCTGGGACAAACGCACTTTGGCTTTTCGAAATGATTGAATTTAACACCACTTTCAATATAGCCGTTAAAAGTTTAGAAAGAGCTTTATAAACAAAACCGACTAAACATATAGGCCTATAATCTTCCAATACCATAGGATTAGGAGATTTAGGCACCAAAGTTAAGAAGGAAAAAGTGAAAGCTTTAGATAAAATAGTCCCAGAATGGAAATACTTGAAACAATTAATGAAATCATCTTTCAAGTAAAACCAACACTTCTTAATGAAAAGAAAAGTATATCCATCAGGACCCGGACTCTTTGAACCCACACACCACCACCCCCTCCTTAATATCGCACTCCAAGAAAGGAGCTTCAAGCAAAAAACTTTTGGAATGATCAAGAACCTTAAAAGGAAGACCATCAAGAACAGGTCTTTCATAATCCGATTACACAAACTTAGATGCGAAAAACTCCAGAACCTCCTCCTTGACAACCTCCATCGAATCTACACTACCTCTATCCTTGTTAAATGATCTAATGAAATTACGACTATTCCTCTCTTTCAAAACCCGATGAAAAAACCTACTATTGGAATCCCGATCGTTAAGACAATTTAATCTCGATTTTTGAATTAACATATTCTCCTTGATCTTGAGGTTCAGCCAAAACTTACTACAAGCCTTCCTTTTATCCTCCAACACTACTTTCCTTGAGAACTCATAATGCTCCCCTTCTGAATCATCACCAACATTCAAATTCACTACTTCCTCCTCCATCTCCAAGTTGATCTTCCCTAATATATTATGATTCCCCCATTTGAGCCCCTCCTTAAGAAAACACAACTTCTCTTTAAGGACGAAATAACGTCTCCCTTTAATAACCCTCTTTTTCCATTCTTGCTCAACAAAAGGAATAAAGTCTTTGTTCTCGAACCACTCATTGTTAACTTTGAAAGGCTTCGGACCCCAATTCGCTTTATTCACCACTAATCAAATAGGACAATGATCCGAAATGTCTCTCATACTAATAAACTGCCCCACCACCCCTCCATTTATCGATAATCCCGTTAGCCACAAGGAACCGATCAATCCTACTACACCCCTTACCATCACCCCCATACCAACTAAATCTCTTCCCTTTGCACGGAACATCCACTAATTAGCTCTCGGAAATGAAATCCGCGAATTCTCCCCATTCCGAATTCGAACTACTCACTGAACTCCCTCTTCGTTCACTTTGGCATTTCACCGCGTTAAAATCACCTCCGAAAATCCACGCTCCATCCTGTCATACCCCAAATTTTGACCACTAAGATTTCCCATCATTGTGAAAATCATCATCACAATATGGAGGAACCATCATATCTCATCTGCATAGAACAGTCCTTTCAAAGAGTCTACTACTATTTCTCAAAGCATAGTACAAAAGATAAAACTCTGGACTTGGACAGTCTAATATCCTTGAGTCTCAAAGACATTCTCAAGCACCCTTCAAGAATAGGAAGGAACCCCGTAGACTGGGACAGTCTCAATACCCTTCGGATTTCCCAATTCCTTAAAGAACGGGAATAACCCGGATCCTCGAATCAAATCCTTGAGTACAACATTGCTCATATAAGAACTGATTTTCTCTTTCAAAAATCAGTATATTGGACCTGTCACTTAACAAACAACGTTTAGCCTCTCTCTCGGGCTTTGTACGAGACACATAAGAGACTCCCTCGTTGAGTCAATTACCCCTTTTTCTCCTCCATCTCGGGCTTCGTACGAGATACAAAAACTCTCTTGTTGAGTCAAATAGCCTCTATCTCGGGCTTTATACGAGATACCAAAGGATTCCCTCGTCGAGTCAAAACCCTTTAGCCTCTCTCTCGGGCTTTGTACAAGACACATATTAGCCTCCTCTTAGGCTTTGTATAAGAAAACCACTGGTTGATCCAATCAACCTTTTAGCATCAAAGTTGTGCCTCGTTCACAGTACACAAACATCAACAACTCCTTTCATCTAATCGCTGTAACCGGCAAGCCTCTGGATCATCTACATCCATGCCACTGTCCCTCTTTTAGCATGAGAAATTCCTGAGGAAAGATAGCATTGCTCTACACTGAGTTAAAGTCTTCTCCTTCAGGTTAAAACCCCCTATAAAGGAAATTATGGCATTGCTAGGATCCGCGTATCCCGGTTAAAGTAATCCTCCTTTACAGTCAGTCACCCGATAGTTGTGACACACAGACCCTCTTTAGAGATGACAAATTCTCTCTAAAGACGAAACCTTTAGCTTCATATCTTGGGCTTTGAACAAGATACAAATCACCTTTCACTTCACGTCTTGGGCTTTGAACAAGACACCAAAAACACCCATTTCCTCCCATAGAATAGGAGGAACTACGAACGCTCTGATTTCCCTGTTTCGGTAAACGGGAATACGTAGGCATAAGATTGAAAGAAAAAAATCTTAGCGAGCACACTAAACAAAAAAACCAAAATCCCATATATCCTAATCTGAAGTAGTATCCTAACAGAATCCCAGAGAGAAATCAGTATTGGCGAAAATACAAATAACCAGTACAAAGGCCCCACGACCACATAGCATCCGCAACCTAACAGACCGCTATTTAAACTCAGTATACAAAGCAGGGTTAATTGGTGATATCTATTTCCCTTATTCAGCTCACAATAGGATAAAAAATGAATCGACCTGTAGTTAAAACCCAACCGTAGTGAGAGCGACCAGCGCTTAAGAACCGCGTCCAAAATCGCTCGCTACAGAAAAATGGCGCCCACCGTGGGGCTCTTCAAAGTTAGATCTAGGCACGGTCGTCCCCATTTTTCACAGAAAAATGGCGCCCACCATGGGGCCATGCTCGTCTCTGCTTTTCTTCTTCCTTTTCATCTCTTGTGTGAATACCACAGATTGGGGCTTCCGCCGAGGAACCCATTTTCTGTTAGGAACTTAGGATCCATAGCTTTAAAGGTCTAGGATGATTAGGACAAATATATATACTGCTTTTCCTAATTGCTATACGTGTTTATTTTTCTGCTAATGGGAATGCGGGTGATGCCGTATGTGGAAAGATTGAGTATACACTTAAGATAAGTGATGGCGACGAGGTCGACCATCAACCTCAGTGGAGGCTGACCAATGCAACCCATTCTCTCACCTAGACAATGGGCTGATTGTTAAGTCTGAGAAGCTGAGGAGCCAAACCCTTTCGTAGTGCGGAAACTATCGGAAATAGTTGTTACGCGATACTACCCTCATTTGAGGCTGGTGATCTATTCTCGGTGAATGGCACTTACTCTAAGATTGCTCTACAACTCACTGGCGATCCGCTTGCTGTTTTGCTTTCCTGGGAGGAGCTGATGATAATGAGTACAGGTACAAAAATCACCTTAGTATAAACCTTTGGGGATGGGTAGAGCCTTGACTTCATGACAACGACCCTTTGACCCCATGTTTTTTCTATGTTTTTGTGTGCTGTATTCATGCATTCATTTAAAAAGCATTAAAACATTCAAAAAATCTTCTCTTCTAGTCTCTCTATTTTTCAAATTAAACTGAGACTGTGATTGCAAATATCAGAGAAAAGGATTGTGCTAATGGATTTCGGTAGAAGGAGAACCCATAGGTATACCTTCAAGGTTCCAAAGCTAGAGGATTTGAGAAGGTTAGCGAAGATGATCACTAACCCTGAGACTTTCAGAGCCAAGCACGGAGGTCTGCTACCACTGTTAAGAGTCCATGTGATTGAGGGAATCATGGATGCGCTCATTCAGTTTTATGATCCAGTTTATCACTGTTTCACATTCCCGGATTACCAGCTCGCACCAACGCTGAAGGAGTATTCTCATCTGATCGATTTACATATCAGTGATCGAGCTCCATTTTTTGGACTGGAAGAAATTCCAAAGAATCAAACCATTGCAAGAGCAATCTATTTGGATGAGTCAGAAATCAAGACTCACATGACCTCTAAGGGTGGCATCCAAGGTTTGCCAGCCCAGTTCTTGACAAAGAAGACCCTGTATTTTTCCAGTATAGGAAACGTGACTGCTTTTGAAAGCATCTTTGTCTTACTCACTTACGGGTTATTTCTGTTTCCCAACATTAATAGCTTCGTCGATATCAACGCCATTAAGGTTTTTCTCATTGGAAACCCTGTGCCAACTTTGCTCGCGGACGCGTATCATTCTGTACACTTAGGAAATTTATACAGCGGAGGGATGATCACATGCTGTGTACCCATGTTATACAAATGGTTTATCTCCCATTTACCCAAGTCTGCTGCATTTTGGGATCATAAGAGTTCCTTGCGTTGGTCGCAGAAAATCATGTTTCTTACCAACTCTGATATAGATTGGTGCAATAGGATTTATGACGGGATCAGGATCATTGACCATTGTGGAAACTTCCCCAACGTACCCCTCATAGGAACTAAGGGAGGAATCAACTACCATCCAGTATTGGTTCGTCGTCAATTTGGATACCCGATGAGGCATGTCCCGCGTAATGCTCATCTGGAAGGTCTTTTCTTCAAAGAAGGAGAAAATGACAGGGCACTAAAGATGGAAATAGTGCACGCTTGGAAACATGTTCATAAGAAAGGACGAGAGTCTCTAGGAAAATTGGACTGTGTCTCGGTGGAGCCTTATCTCCACTGGGTCCAAACTAGAGCTCTCAAGCTAAAGATGCCTTATCCTCGTCACGGAGTTCTTCCGCCGAGGGAATTTGTCATGTACTTCATGACTGAAACGGAAAAACTTCATATTACTCTCAACAAAGTTCAACATGAGAAGAGGCCTTGGAAGAACAAGTACCGCACCCTCAATGTAGAGTGTACCAAAATACAGCGACTGCTAAAAGATAAGGATGCGCTGATTGAGATTTTGGAGCAACATGCTATAGAAAATTAGGATGACCAAAGGAATTTTCTCGCTCCTTTCACTTGGCAAAGGAATGACAACCCGACAACAGCCCAAGAGCCCCGATCCAAGAAAAGGAAAGAACCAGAATCAGCACCCGGTTTCTCCTCAGAGAGGACTCGGGACCCCTTAGCTTAGGTTTCTATATCCGCACCTTGTAATCTACTGTATTCCTATTTTCGCAATCCTTTGAATTCAATAAAACGGGGATTCCCCACTGTTTGATATTTGCAATCTAATTGTCAAAGTTTATTTTGATATAAACAAAAACATACAATTAATATAATCATTGCATTCATCATTCTTACGTCATGTATTCTTCTTACCTACGAATCTCACGTTTGTGTCTCGGTTCTAGAGTCAAATTGTCTCATTCGTACAATACTCGGGCCAATCGTCAGAAAAAGATGGATGATCTCGAGGAAGAGAACAGAGAGTTGAGAGAAGAGATCGACGCTCTGAGAGAGGATATGAGAAAGCTTCGTAACGACATGCAAGCCATGGCAGAAGCTCAGCTACAAAGGACTGTGATCTCGGAGATCACCTCAACACCCATAGTGGAGAAGTCCGATCCTAGGTACAAAATGCCAAAAGATTGTCCCTGGGGCATGCCACTTAACTATATCCCGGAAGGATATGTTCCGCCGATCAATGAGGATCAGGGAACCGCAGCGGGAACCGCTGGGCCTGAAGGTTACAAACTTCGGGAAAGCGAAGATGCCAGGGGCATGACAGCAACTCCTGAAGGTTACAAACTTTGGGAGGCACCGAGAGTCTCGTCCATAATGACTATACCACCGCCTGTGGTACACACTGTCCCAGAAGGATAGATTCCACAGATACCTCCTGGCGGAAACGACAACATGTTCGAAAGAATGAATGAGATCCAGGAACAGTTCCTGGGAATGCAGAAAGAACTGCAGGCCCTTCGCGGTCAGGATTTATTTGGAAAGGACGCCGCAGACCTTTGTTTGGTCCCTAATGTGAAAGTCCCGCACAAGTTCCAGGTGCCCGACTTTGAAAAGTACAAGGGTAACTCTTGCCCTCAGAGTCACTTGGTGATGTACGCTCGGTGAATGTCAGCTCAGACAGAGAATCAGGACTTATTGATTCACTACTTTTAGGATAGTTTAACCGGTGCCTCCCTAAAATGGTACATGGGTTTAAACCGTGCTACGATTAGCACTTTCAGAGATCTTGGCACTGCCTTCGTCCAACAATATAAATACAATCTGGACATGACACCCGACAGAGATCAACTCAGATCAATGTCACAAAAGGACAAAGAAACCTTTAAGGAATACGCTCAGAGATGGCGTGAAATTGCCGTTCAAATTTGTCCACCTCTTGAGGAAAAAGAGATGACAAAGATCTTCTAAAATACCTTTACTACGACAGAATGGTTGCCAGTGCGCCCAGTGACTTCACCGAAATGGTCGGTATGGGGGTACGTCTCGAGGAAGCCGTTTGAGAAGGACGTCTAGTCAAAGACACAGGATCATCAAGTAGTATAAAGCTATACGGTAGTGCTCTCCTTAAGAAAAAAGAGCAAGATATTGGGAATATCTCTCTCAGAAAGCAAAGGCGACGTTATCAGCCAGTAGCGGCTGTGACTCCTGCTATCAATCCTGCGTCTATTTCTACGTATCAACCTCAGGTTGCGTAGAGCCAACCTAATCAGCAAAGGACTCAACAACCTCTTCAGCAGGCTCGTCCTCCATACAATAACAACCGTACAACACGGCCACCAGGATTTGATCCTATACCCGTATTGTACGCAGAACTGTTTCCATTACTATTGGCTAAGGGGCATGTCCAGACTAATTCCCCTCTTACAATACCGAAAAATCCACCTTTTTGGTTTAAGGTGGATCAGACTTGCCCTTACCATTAAGGAGGACCAGGGCATAACATAGAGAACTATCTCAATTTCAAATCCGACGTGCAAAAGCTTGTTAGGAGCGGGGTCTTATCTTTCAAGGATACAAATCCTAATGTTCTCACAAACTCGCTGCCTCAACACGAGAAAGCTACAGTCAATTTGGTAGAGGGAAGACTAACAACGTCTATCAAATTCATGATGTACTCTTGTTAAAGACCAATCTGGTCAAGATGCATTGCAGACGGAGTGGATATGGCCATGTGCCACCTCATAACTATCACCAGTGTGATATATGCTCTAAAAATAACCGAGGATGTTCTGTGGTGCAATCAGCTCTACAGGAACAGATGGATCTCAGATGGATCCAAGAGCACTGAGTTCGTGGAGTTAACATGGTTTACACGAATTCTAACGTCATTCAGAACCACGGCGTCCGTGCAATGAATGTCAACTTGGTGGCGATGCACTCTAGGCAAAGCCAGTATCATAATCTGCTGCGGCACGATTACAGTTCCTGTCTGACTTGCTCGGTAAACAAACAGGGATGCTCTTTTGTACAAGAGGCCTTCCAGCGTCAGATGGGTCTTGGATGGATCCAGGACTACCATGATAGGAATCCCTATCAGATCAACATGATTCAAATCTTCGATATTCGCTTGATGAATACCAGCCTGGTGGAGTTACATGCTAAACAGGTCTGGCTCGGGTTCCTGGTATCACATGATTATCAGAGCTGTAGGGCGGGTTGCGAAAACGATCAAGGTTGTGCCCTTGTCCAGGAAACCCTTCAGCATTTGTTGAGCCACTAGTGGCTTCCAATCTATATGGATGAAGACACCCAGCAAATTAGTATTACCAACGGGAACCCTACTCGGCATCAAAGTCGGGACGTTCGATCTGTGGAAACTGACCTAGTGAGGTTACATTGTATTCAAAGCGGGCGTGGCCAGGTGCCACCACACAACTATAAACGTTGTAGAGTCTGTTCGGAAAGTAACCAAGCATGCTACTTGTGCGAGCAACTCTTCAGGGTCAGGTGGATTGTAGAGAGATTCGCCCATATCCGGGTTCTGGGCCAATCAACTGGGCGCCGAACTACCTCACTGATCAAATTGAGGACGTTGTCGTAATCTCTGATCACCAGAAGGCTAGGGATGTTTGTACCATCATCCCTCTACTTGACGAATCGAGAGTTCCCAACCAGGAACGGATCGAAATTGCTTACGATGGTCGGAAAAATCAAAAGGCTCCCATAGTCATCTATCTACCAGGACCATTACCGTATGAATCAACTAAGGCTATCCCTTACAAATACGGTCCAACAACAGTCGAGAATGGAAACGAAATTCCATTACCCTCCGTCGTGAATATTGCAGACATCAGTCGAGTAACACGGAGTGGTCGAATCTTCAACCGAGGAGTTGGAGAACTAAACAAAGAAAAGGAACCTCAGACAGAAGTTCCCAATCCACCGGTCGGTCAATCCAGTAATCCCTACCTTTCGAAAAATAACGATGAGATGCTGAAGCTCGTCCAAAGGAGTGAATACAACATTGTTGATCAGCTATTACAAACTCCTTCAAAGATCTCTGTGTTGTCACTTTTACTCAGTTCAGAAGCGCACAGGGAGGCTCTACAGAAAGTCTTGGAGCAAGCCTTTGTGGAACAGGATGTAACAATCAGACAGTTCGATAGCATTATCTCTAACATCATTTCCTGCAATAACTTGGGATTTAGTGATGAGGAATTACCTGAAGAGGGTCGCCGTCATAACATGGCACTCAATATCACGGTCAGCTGCCAAGGCGATGCTTTAGCCAGCGTACTGGTAGACACAGGGTCAGCCCTGAATGTTATGCCGAAGTCCACTTTGATGCAATTATCCTTCAAAGGACCCCCGATGAGAAGCAGTGAGGTCGTCGTCAAAGCATTTGACGGGTCCAGAAAAACGGTTATCGGCGAAGTCGACCTTCCCATAACTATTGGTCCTCACACTTTCCAAGTCGCTTTCCAAGTCATGGACATCCGGTCAACGTAAAATTGTTTATTAGGAAGACCTTGGATACATCAGGCTGGGGCGGTCACCTCGACCCTCCACCAAAAGTTAAAGTTCATCCAGAACAACCAGCTCGTCATGGTCTGTGGAGAACAAGCCTTGCTCGTGAGTAACTTATCATCATCTACTTGTGTAGAACCCGAGGAGGTTATTGGAACTCAGTTCCAAGCACTGTCGGTGAGCAAGGACAATCAATCCGAAGAGGGAACTTCTATTTCCTCATACAAAGATGCTATCAAAGCGGTCAAGAGTACCAATACAACAGGATGGGGACAGCTAGTCATTCCTACTAACAATAAAACAAAGAAGGGTATTGGTTTTTCTGCAACCTGTACCCAGATAGCTACTATCAGCAATGAAAGTCTTCATCCCATTCAAGACTTCTTCCACAGTGGAGGTTTCCTTCACCCAGTGCCTCAAGAAGTGCATACCATCAATAAAGATGATCCCTCTGATATGGAGGAAGAATGTGAGTCCTATCTTAACAAGGACGGTTATACGTTTCAGGAAGAGGTGCTTATGCCCTTTTGCTTTCCTACACAAAGTCCGAGATTTATACCAAGGTCAGACGTCGAAATGATATACGGAGATTGTGATACTGAAGGATGTCGTGCTCCGCCAAATTCATTAGAGGAAGACACTCTGATGAAGGACAACTTTGACCACAACTATTATGGCCCGATGGATGGCCTGCCAATGTGGCAGCCGTATCCAGGAGACTTGGGGCAAGGAAATCAGCCGAACAATGAAAATCAGCTGAGCATCATTAAAAAGAATACCTGCGTCCCCACCATGTCATGGGATCAACAATCAGGTCATTCAGAAAACGTCCAGTACGACGATGAATTTGCAAAGTTTGCAGGACTTGAATTTATCAACTATGCTTTTCCAGAGGTCAACGTCATCGAGAGAGATGTCTCATCCAGTTCCAAAGAAGTGTGGGACACTCTGGGACAACCAAGTGGAAAATACGACTATATGGTCAAGTACACTGCTCCTGAAAGCTCTCGTATCAGGCTTGAAGACATCCAGCCAACTGGATGGGGAGATTTACCTGAGAGCACAAATCCTATGCAGAATACAACAGAAGAGTTCGCCTACGACAACTCTGCCTGGGAGACAGATTCCAATGATCCTGCTCCACCAGAAATCAGCGTTATTTCTGAAGACAAATCAAGGAAGGTGCAGACTTTGAGATTCACCGAGGAGTTCGCCGCCAATGGGTTGCTGTCGATGTTCCAAAGATTGTTCATAAGTCAAAGTAATTGGCATCTTTACTTTAACCTTTCACCCTGCCCAGGTGAAACGGATGTTTTGATAGGGCTCACTTTCTGTAAATTTCCCTCTTCGCTTCGCCCAAAGCGACAGAGTTTTGTTTTATAGGGCTGTAGTTTCAAGAATTGACTTGTTCATTAATACAATAACGTCCTTCTGTAATGTCCGCATTAATTGCTGTTTTCTCTTTTTGCTTTTTTTCAGAAAATGGTAATCCTAAAAAACAATTCAATAATAAAAACAAGCAGTAAAAGAAATACACTGCACACACTCTTGCATTTCCTCTATCTCTTCTAAACAGAAATCATACCGTCATGAAGATTGCTTGTTTTAAACCCCGTTGAAACATACGATCCGATGCCTTTTCCCAACTTTGAGTTCCCGGTATTTGGGGCTGAAGAAGAAAATGACGACGAAATTCCAGAAGAGATCTCCCGATTACTCAGATAGGAGGAAAGGTCCATTGAACCTCATAAAGAGCCATTGGAAATGGTAAACCTAGGTTCGGAGGAGGAGAGAAAAGAAATCAGGATTGGGGCACTGCTCAGTCCAACTGCCAGAGAGGGTTTGGTAAAGCTTCTCAAAGAATTCCCCGATGTATTCGCTTAGTCCTATCAGGATATGCAAGGGTTGGATACCAACATCGTGGAACATCATTTACCGTTGAGATCGGAATGTCCGCCAGTAAAATAGAGGTTGAGACGGACTCACCCAGACATGGCCATCAAAATCAAAGAGGAGGTACAGAAACAGATTGACACGGGTTTCCTCGCCACATCAGAATATCCTCAATGGTTAGCCAACATCGTACCCGTTCCCAAAAAGGACGGAAAAGTCAAAATGTGTGTGGATTACAGAGATTTAAATAAGGCTAGTCCAAAGGACGACTTTCCTTTACCACACATTGACATGCTGGTTGACAGTACAGCAAAGTTCAAAGTTTTCTCATTCATGGATGGATTCTCGGGCTATAATTAAATAAAAATGGCGCCGAAAGAGATGGAGAAAACTTCATTTATTACCCCATGGGGTACCTTTTGTTACCAGGTAATGCCGTTCGGTTTGAAGAACGCCGGGGCAACCTATCAAAGAGCCATGACTACTCTTTTTCATGACATGATTCACAAAGAAATCGAGGTATATGTCGATGATATGATTGCCAAATCTAAGACAGAAGAGGAGCATGTGACCCATCTGTCAAAGCTATTCGAGCGGTTGAGAAAGTACAAACTCCGCTTGAATCCCAACATATGCACCTTCGGTGTCCGTTCAGGGAAACTTTTAGGGTTCATAGTCAGCCAGAAAGGAATTGAGGTTGATCCTGACAAGGTCAAGGCCATTCGAGAAATGCCTTCTCCGAAAACTGAAAAACAAGTCAGAGGATTCCTGGGACGGTTAAACTACATCTCCAGATTCATATTCCTCATGACCGCGACATGTGCGCCGATTTTCAAATTACTTAAAAAGAATCAGGACTGCGTTTGGACATAAGACTGTCAAACAGCCTTCAACAGTATTAAGGAATACTTGATGAACCCTCCGATTTTATCACCTCCAGTGGAAGGAAGACCACTGATTATCTACCTCACACTCCTGGAAGACTCCATGGGCTGTGTACTTGGCCAACAAGACGAAACCAAACGGAAAGAGTCTGCCATCTACTATTTGAGCAAGAAATTCACCGACTGCGAGACTCGGTATACTATGCTTGAGAAAACTTGTTGCGCTTTGGCTTGGGCAGCCAATCGTCTGCACCAGTACATGATTCGTCACACTACTTGGTTGGTCTCCGAGATGGATCCGATCAAGTATGTCTTTGAAAAACCTGCTCTCACGGGAAGGATTGCCCGTTGGCAGATGTTGCTATCAGAATATAACATAGAGTACCATGCTCAAAAATCCGTTAAGGGGAGTATTTTAGCCGATCATTTGGCTCATCAACCGATTAACAATCAAGAATCAATCGGATTTGACTTCCTAGACGAAGATGTCATGTATCTAAAAATGAAAGACAGCGATGAACCGCTACCCAGTGAAAGGCCAGAACCAGGTTCCCAATGGGGACTTATCTTTGACGGAGCTGTCAATCATTACGAAAACGGAGTTGGGGCAATCATTGTCACCCCTTAGGGTACCCACATTCCTTTCACCGCCAGACTGACATTCAAGTGCACAAACAACGAGGCCGAATACGAAGCTTGTATTATGGTTCTCGAGGAAGCAATTGATTTGAGGATAAAAAACTTGGACGTATATGGCGATTCAGCCCTGGTTATCAATCAGATTAAAGGAGATTGGAACACATACCAATCATGATTGATTCCTTACAAAGACTATGCGAGAAGGTAGTTACCATTCTTCAACAGAATCGATTTTCATCACATCCCTCATGATAAGAATCACATGGTTGATGCATTAGCCACTCTCTCTTCCATGATTAGTGTAGGTCAATGGAATGATATACCTAAGATCGACATAATGCGCCTTGAACGGCCCGCTTACATCTTCACGATTGAAGCAGTCATAGATGACAAACCTTGGTATCACGATATCAAATGCTTCCTTCAGAAACAAGAGTACCCACCCGGGGCACTAAGGAAGGACAGGAAAACCCTCAGAAGGCTGGCAGACAGTTTCTTCCTGAGCGGTGATACACTCTATAAGAGAAATTTTGACATGGTCTTGCTCCGATGCGTAGACAGACCAGAAGCAAACATGTTGATAAAAGAATTTCACGAAGGATCCTTTGGCACTTATGCTAATGGACACACAATGGCGAGAAAAATTCTGAGAGCAGGGTACTACTGGTTGACCATGGAATCCGACTGCTACAAGTACATGAGGAAGTGTCACAAATGTCAGATATACTCCGACAAAATTCATGTACCGCCAACACATCTCAAAGTTCTTTCTTCCCCATGGCCTTTTTCCATATGGGGAATCGACATGATTGGCTTGATTGAGCCCAAAGCTACAAACGGACATCGGTTCATTCTGGTAGCCATTGATTACTTCACTAAGTGGGTCGAAGCAGCGTCGTACGCCAATCTAACCCGACAAGTGGTGGTCCGATTTATCAAAAACAATATCATCTGCCGTTATGGTGTTCCGAGCCAGATCATTACAGATAATGGATCTAACTTTAACAATAAGATGATGAAAGAGTTGTGCGCAGAGTTCAAGATCGAACACCATAACTCATCTCCCTACCGACCCAAGATGAACGGAGCGGTAGAAGCGGTTAACAAGAACATCAAGAAGATTGTTCAAAAGATGGTTGTAACCTACAAAGATTGGCATGAAATGCTACCCTTTGCTCTTCACGGTTATCGCACATCTGTCCGCACTTCAACAGGGGCAACCTCTTTCTCTCTAGTATATGGCATGGAAGTAGTGCTCCCCATCGAAGTAGAGATCCCATCAATCCGGGTATTGATGGAAGCTAAGCTTACAGAAGCTGAATGGTGACAAAGCCAGCATGACGAACTCAATCTGATCGAAGAAAAGCGAATAACGGCACTATGCCACGGTCAGTTGTATCAGCAAAGAATGAAGAAGGCATTCGACAAAAAGGTCTGACCTAGCATCTTCAGAAAAGGAGACCTTGTGCTCAAGAAAATACAATCATTTTTCACTGATTCTAGGGGAAAGTGGACTCCGAATTATGACGGCCCCTATGTGGTCAAGAAAACTTTCTCAGGCGGTGACTTGAGACTTGCAACCATGGACGGAGAAGAATTTGCCTACCCCACAAATGTTGATGTAGTTAAGAAATACTTCGCCTAAACTAAACTAAAAAAAAACGTCTCGGTGGATTGAAAACCCGAAAGGGCGGTCCAGGCAAAAATTAGAGACATGATCAAAAATCATCCCGGTGGATTGGAAATCTCAAAGTACAATCCAGGCAAAAATTAGGGATAACGGCAAGTAACTACTTTCGACAAAGGGGAAAGTCCCTCAGCAGCAGTTACATCATCCGTCAGGAAAGCTCCAGTTAAGGTCATCTTCGACAGAAGCTCAGGATGCCCGGAATTCAAAATTGGTAGAAGGATAGTGGTCGTTATGTTTCAACGTAGCCCCTTTTCCCTGTAAATTACCATTTTCAAACTTTGTAAATACTCTATTGAATCACGCGTTTGGCTGATTTCCATCCTATCAATAAAATTTGAGCCCTTGTGCTTTTATTCGCAATTCATATTTGTTTTAGGTTTACAGAATGATGTTTTCTTGAAACGAAACAAAAATGAATTTACTTGTTAAAATTGTTCTTCTTTTAAAAATAAAGATGGCAATTTCTTTTGACGGTTGAACATCGAAAGAACATCGATCGCTTCTCCAAAGTTGTTCGAGCCTCAAAGTGCAGAATCAAAGTACTCCTTCTAAACCAGTATGCCTGAGTGAAGGATTAACTATGTCAGATGCGAATGCTCCATCTGACCTCTTCGGCCGAGTTCTTATCTCCTAAGCCCGACCAGCGTCGCTCCCAACATGGACCGTTTCTCCTACGCAAGGCGGAATTGCTATCTTGAACCAGCGGTACTTCTTCGCCCCGCGATGGCCGAGTATCCAGTCATGTTCATCTATTAGTCTGTATGTCGCGTCAGTTTTGTCAGCATATACATACATACATCATGCATTATTGATTTGCATTCACATTCATATTGCATCACTATCACTCCCGTCAGTCTTGTCCCCTAGTGATAACAGTCCTCTCAATCGAGTTGTCAGTTCTTTCCTCGTTAGGAAAGGTTGCGTCTGAATAATCCCTCTCCTCGAGTTTAGTTCTGGATCAGAATTGGCCCTTGACCACTTTGATAACTTGAACCTCTGAAAGACCAGAGAACCTTAAACCGATGTCACTCTTCGCTATTGAAGATGATATTTTCGCTTTCTCGGGTTAAGGAAAATCCCTAGAGGAAGCCTCTTAAGCAGAGATTCGGCAATACAGTAGCTTTTCTCCGAAAAAAAACCGCTGATGAAAAGTCATCGACACCTCAAAATTAGATCACATCATATGGCGTTTCTCCGGGAAGATCCCGAGAAAAGTATGATGCAATATCCCCAAGCGTGAAAGCAGTCTCTCAAGAGACTCGTTTTCCCCGATAGAGTCGACAAATGGCGTCACCAACAGAGAAGTTTGTGCACCTCTAAAACTCAGACGACTGGGTTCCCCAGCAACTCTGACATCAAAATTTTTTCTATCAAATGGCATCTCTCCAGGAAAATTTGGTGAGAAGTTTGAGGAAAATCGCTACGAATAGCGTCCCTTGTCAAAAAAGTTTATTGACAAAAGAAACTAAGACCAGTTCCTTGGTAGGAAACCAGGATCGAGGGGAAGTTTATTTCAGAAACTTAGACCATTTCCTTGGTAGGAAACCAGGATCGAGGGGAAGTTTACATCAGAAACTGAGACCAGTTCCTTGGTAGGAAACCAGGATCGAGGGGAAGTTTACAAAAGAAACTAAGACCAGTTCCTTGGTAGGAAACCAGGATCGAGGGGAAGTTTATTTCAGAAATTGAGACCAGTTCCTTGGTAGGAAACCAGGATCGAGAGGAAGTTTACACCAGAAACTAAGACTAGTTCCTTGGTTGAACACCAGGATTGAGGGGAAGCTTTACCATTTCTAAGCATCATTGCTTAGCAAAAGAAGAAGGATGCGTGAACGACCATTCTTAACCACCATAAAAATTTTGGGTATTCCGATATTTAATCCTCTTGCACCCCGAATGCCTGAATACCTTCGCCATTCACACCTTCGGGTCCAAGAAGATTAAATAGGGGCATCTGTCATACCCCAAATTTTGACCACTAAGATTTCCCATCATTGTGAAAATCATCATCACAATATGGAGGAACCATCATATCTCATCAGTCTCCCCAAAGATGGGTGAGCATTCACTACTATAAAAAATTAGGGTTTCAAGCCCTCTCAGAGTTCTTAGACAAAGGATCAATCAAGAAATGACATGATCTTCAACTTGTCTAGCCTCTCAAATATCCACAAGGGATCAAGAGGACTCCCACTTCAAGGATTAAGCACAAGGTTGCTCCCTTCCAGGTGGATCAAGCCTCAAGATCGCCAGTGTCACCAAATTAGGGTTTGGTCGACCAGGGCCTCCAGATGAAAATTTTCCTCTGGGCATGAGCCAATGCTTCAAAGCATATCCTAAAATACTCCATGGAACCTCATGGGCCCAAGCATCAAGTCAATTTGACCTCAGGGGATGCATACATAAAAAATCAGGAATTAGGGTTTCTTGACCTAATTCACCCCTAAGTTGACTTTTGGGACAAATCATGAGCCAAGACCTCAATAGAGGATTTGAGGGTCTCCAACATACCACATTGATCAATTTGTAACAATGAATTGATCCAGGAAGCTTGAGCAGCAAGTCTCAATTTCATCAGTACCACAGTTAGGGTTTCGCGAGAAAAGTCAACTGTAGCTTTGACTTTTGACCAGGACATGCTCCCAAACCCTATGACATGATTCAATACACCCTATAACACCTATGAAATCAATCCATCAAGTTTGATTTAGGTCAAGGACTTGATTTGATAGAGGATCGCACAGTTTGGAATTCATCTGACAAAAAGACAACTGTGCACAAAAGTCAACTTTGACTTTTTGAGATTTTTCACAAAAATGGGTTTTTAACCCTAAAATGATGTTAATGTATGATTTGAATCATCATTCATCAAGAAAAATTAAGAAAAGTGGGATAAATTGTAAAAGGGGTAACCATAAAAACTTTGGAGGATCATAACTCCTAAACCACAAAGCCATTTTTCCCCATCCAAAGCTTGTTTTGTAGATCTAATTACCCTCTACAAAAGCTTAAAGCTGACCTCCCTCCAAATTCCTCATGGATTTTGAGTTATGGAATGATAAAAATCACAAAAAGTGAAAATGTCACTTTTTTCCAACACTTAGTGAAATTTTCACTAAGTCAGAATCTGCCTTCACTTTTTTCCAAATGTAGGGGGATTTTTCACTTGGATCCAAAAGGTATCGAAACCAAATATGATCAAACAGTTGTTGTATCATATGAGGGCTTTCCAAAATGGCCAAGAACATCACCAAATTCCACTTGGGCCAAGAGATATGACAATGGCAATATGCCTTGCTGAAAACTCCCAAGGCTAGGCAGAATTTTGCACTTTTGCTCGATTTGGAAAAATCAGATAATTCCAAGCCTTGTCATCACTTTGGACACATCTGAGGATCAAATCTAAAGGGGACAAACACTGAGCTAAGCCTCCAAAGTCCTTGGAACAAGAAGTAGCATGCTAAACCTAGAATTGCCTAAAAGAGGGACAAGACTCCAATTTTGGATTGGAGCATTCAATGCATACACCAAGGTGGCATGGACTGAGCCATTTACAACTGATTTCAGTCAAGACTTATCCAAGACCAAGGGAACCACAACCTTGTGCCCTAGTCAATGGCTAGAGGAGACTTGAGATTCCATTGGCCAACATTGGCCAAACCTCTGCTGCAGTTGCCATTCACTATTGCTTGCAAAAGAAACTTGCTCTACTATAAATAGAGCTCATTTGTGATCAGTTTGAGTACACCAAAGCCATAAAACAGATGCTTTCCTCAAAATCACCTTCTCACTTCCAATTTTGCCTTCTAAGGCAAGTCACTATCAGGTTTTGAGTTTGAGAGCAATTCCAATCAAACCAATCACACACACACCTCATAAACATCATATAGAAGTGATCCAAACACTCACACAACTTCTGGAACACCAAAATCACAAAATCACCAGCCAATTGCTCAAGTTCTTGACAGATTTGCAGTTAGGGTACCATCTCAAGTTCCAGATCATTTCAATCCATTCCAAGCATCCAGACACACTCCATAGCACCTAGGGAAGCTGTCCATAACCTTGGAACCAAGCTGTAACACCTCTAACACAAAACACGATCACCAGCTGCAAGAGGTAAGCATGAGCTCTTCTAACTCTATGATCCATGCAATTTTTGCTACACAATAATTTGGCCATATGTTCATAATCATGAATGGAGTGTTTTCCCTCAATCAATTGCATTGTTTAAATCGTGTATGGAATTTCTGAACCTTCATGCAGAATTTAGGGTTCTTGAGGTTTCTCTTTGATTTCTTATTCCATGTTTAAAATAAATGAAATTAAAGACCATAGACATGATCGTGAGGTTGAAACGAGTAGATTGATATGTAGATTGCATGATATAATCAAGTATTCAGTGAGATTGGATAGAAAACGCAAACCTGCAGAAACAGAGGGTGGCGCGTGTTCTTGCCCTTGTTCTTGGCGCCCTTTTTGAAAATTCAAATATTTGAATTTTGTGATTTTATTTAATTGATTCAAAAATTAATTTCTCTCTGAGTTTTAATGATTTTGAGTTGATTCTTTTTTTAATAATCCACAAAAATGTTAAAATGTTTTATTTTATCAAAAAATCCCAAAAATATTATTTATTTCATATAATTGATATTTTTGCAAAGAATTAATATTTTAATTGTTTTTGACATTTAAAATATTTTTTCCTTCTTGATTTTACAAATTTTTATGATTTCTAATCATTTTGTAGGTCAAAACATGGTTTTTGAAACATTAATCCAAGATCACAATTTGTTTTCCACATGTTAAACAATTTTGATCATTTTAATTGAATTTTTTATTCAATTAAAATACATTTTGGAAACAAATTAGGGTTTTGATTAATTCAACCCTCATCAAACAATTTCAAACACTCATGGGCCTCTAATAGAGTGTAAGACCCAATCCCCTTTTAACCAAAACAATTTTGGGCCTCAGATATTGTATAAGTCCCTCTGCGTTAAAAGAAAATCTCGGCGTGATCGCCAGTTCAAAAATCAAACCCTTGGGCCTACCCTCGTGTTATAAGACCCATTCAAAATAAATTATTGGGCCTCTAATAGAGTGTAAGACCCAATCCTTTGTAAATACAAACCTATTTTTGGGCATCACTTATTGTATAAGTCCCGTTGTATTTCAAAAAGTTCGACGCGATCATCGTTTGTTGAAAAAAACCCTGGGCTTCTCCTCGAGCTATAAGACCCATTCAAAATACTTTGGACCTCTATTAGAGTGTACGACCCAACCCCCTTTGAAAACCAAACCATTTTGGGCCTCAATGCATTGTATAAGACCCACCAAGTTTTCAAAAATCTCGGCGCGATCGCCATTTTCAAACAAATGACCCTGGGCCTCTCCTTGAGTTGTAAGCCCCGCCACTTGTACAAAAATAAATCTTTTGGGCCTCTTGAGAGAGTGTAAGACCCATCCCTTTGTACAGAAAAACTTTTTGGGCCTCAGTCACTTGTATAAGTCCCTCTGTACCAAAACGACAGTGCGATCACTGATAAACCTTGGGCCTCTCCTTGAGATGTAAGCCCCAACATCTTTTCAAAATACTTTCTCCTTTAATTTTGAATATACTGTTGTTTTCAATCTTTCTTTGTTGAACAACTAACCAAACAGCATGGAAGCTCTACAACCGAGTAAGTGGTTATATGTTTTCTTTATCCGCTTTCATATACATATAACTGTATTGTGGGGCTGTTTCACTGTAAGTCTTCTTTCATAAACTCATATCAACTATATAATACTAGTATAGATATTTAGAGTTTCCCCGACAACTACGTCTAGCCCTAAGCCCTGTTGATCACTCTAAAATAGACAAAACTAGATCCCCATAGGATTACCAGATACAGTCTTCCCTCCTCTTGGGGTTAAACAATATGGAGACGTGAAAGGCAGCATTCTCGGTGAACCCTTTCACAGACTATCACCTTTAGAAATCGTCAAAGAGACTCTACTCCCCAGAGATGATCTTTTCTCCATGAATGGCATCTCTTGAGTTTCTTCTAAATTCTCGGACTTTCCTGGCTTGATCTATTCTCTGTGAATAGCCTGTCTTGAATTTCTCGGGGTTTGGGGACCCACAGGCTTCCTAAAAGCATCCCCGCCTCCTTTTGGGCGTTGTACAAGGACCCTACGGCTTCTTAGAAGTATTCACAGCCTCCTCTTAGGCTTCGTATAAGGATTCTTCCTTCGAGAAAAGAGCCTCCTCTTGGGCTTCGTACAAATTGTCCCTCGGCTTCTTAAAAGTTTCCAGCCTCCTCTTGGGCTTCGTACAAATTGTCCCGACGACCTCCTAGACGCATAGGAACAGAAATTAGTCATCTTCATAGAACAGTCTTTCAAAGAGTCTAGATCTTTCTACCGTGAACGGACTACTACTGTTTCTTTAAGCATAGTACAAAAGATAAAACTCTGGACTTGGACAGTCTAATCTCCTTGAGTCTCGAAGACATTCTAAAGTAGGGAAAAAAATACCAGTAGACTCAGACAGTCTCCAATACCCTATGAATTTCCCATTTCCTTAAAGAACATGAAATAACCCCGATCCTCTGATCAATCTCAAAGCATAACCTTACCTTTAATCAGTCTCTTTATAAGAACTGATTTTCTCTTTTAAACCAGCCTACTGGACCTGTCACTCAATTGAAACAGCCAACGTTTAACCTCTATCTCAGGCTTCGTACGATATACAAAACGACTCTCTTGTTGAGTCAACCACTTTTAGGCTCTCTCTCGGGCTTCGTACGAGATACCAATGACTCTCTTGTTGAGTCAATAACCCTTTTAGCCTACATCTCGGGCTTCGTAAGAGATACAAAAACACTCTCTTGTTGAGTATAAAAGACTCTCATGTCGAGTCAAAAACCTTTTAGCCTCTCTCTCGGGCTTCGTACGAGACACCAAAACACCCTCTTGTTGGGTCAATAGCCTCCTCTTAGGCTTTGTATAAGAAAAACCCCGGTTGAGTCAAACAACCTTTTAGCATCAAAACTGTGCCTCGTTCACAGGATATAAACATCAACAACTCCTTTCATCTAATTGCTGTAAGCGGCAAGCCTCTGGATTATTTACATCCACGCCACTGTCCCTCTTTTAGCATGAGAAATTCCTAAGGAAATATGGCATTGCTCTACACTGAGTTAAAGTCTACTCCTTCATGTTAAAACCCACTATAAAGGAAATTATGGCATTGCTGGATTCACATATCCCGGTTAAAGTAATCCTCCTTTATAGTCAGTCACCCAACAGTTGTGACAAACAGACCCCCTTTAGAGATGACAAATTCTCTCTAAAGACAACACCTTTTTAGCTTCACATCTTGGGCTTCGAACAAGATATAAATAGACCCTTCAGCTTCACATCTTGGGCTTTGAACAAGATATAAACCACCTTTTCAGCTTCACGTCTTGGGCTTTGGACAATACACCAAAACACCATTTCCTCCCATAGAATAGGAGGAACTACAATCGCTCTGATTTCCCTGTTTCGGTAAACGGGAATACGTAGGTATAAGATTGAAAGAAAAAACTCAGCGAGCACACCACATCAAAAAACCTCAGGTCACAAATCCTCACATATCCACCAAAATATCCGAGTCCGTATTCCCCACCAAAAGTCTAAATTCAACCAAAATAACCTAAGAGAGGCCCCCCACATTGATCGCATCTGTAAACCAACAGTTTTGACTGTTTGACCTCAGTTTGCAAAGCAGGGTTAGTTGGAGACATCTATTTCCCTTCCTTTATCAGCTTCAATAGGATAAAAAATGAATCGACCTGTAGTAACCCATAGCGGCAGTGCTTAAGAACCACGTCCAAAATCGCTCGCTACACATCCGTCTTACTTGCTTTTAATTCCGACAAACTTCTCCATTATCTATGTTTTAACACAATGGAACAAGGAAAGTAAATGTTCACAATATAATAGACCTCGTTATTCCATCTAACCTTAATTCCCAAGTAGCATGCTCCTTTAAAACTACACAGAACATCAATGCAACCAACCTTCCATAATATCAACAATCCTCCAGAAGATCCGACAGGATCAGTAAAAGAATATTCAATTAACTCCTTCCTCTAAAAACTTCTAGCAAACAAATCTGACATGGCTTGAATTTTAGTTTCCAAAATCAGAAAAATATCAGTATTACTTTTTGATATTAACTGAGAAATCCTACTCCCCTTAGCACTAATACCACCCCCTCTAATATTCATAGTACCCATTATCATTTCAAAACATTAGATTTCACCTTCCCTCCCAACATTCTGATTTTGTCTTCCATCTCCAAACCATCAAGTTTTTGTTTATAGTCTCTTTTTGAAGCCCCGTTCGCAACCCCTAACTCCGAAATATCCTTCCACAATTTCTCTCCCAAATTAGAATCCCAAATCTCCATCATTCTTTGATTACACCTTACAATGTCTGATTCACCAGACAGTTCTCCGTAATACTGCCCATCGGAAATACCATCCCTAGTTATCGCAACAGAAGAGAAAAAATTCTATTGGATTATAGGATTCACATCTCCCCCATAGGACCCGGATCAGAAGTGTTTAATTTGCCAGCTTTCAAAAGATTCTTCTTGGGCTTTTTTATTATTACTTTTTTTACTAGCCCACCTAACTCACAAACACTTTTAAACTTAATACTTTAGGCACTCTATTCCTGGCTGCATGATTAAAAGTAAGAGAAGGAAATGATGATATCTTGGAACTCTCCTTTATAATAGAGCACGTGGGAGGCTGCAGACCATAAGAACAAGTTACCTTAGACCCTGTTGTCCCTGCAGAATTACAAGACACGAAAGTAGCTCTTTTATTCTCCACACTTTCCAGAGAAAAACAAGCCATACCTTTTGCAACGTCAATTGCCTCGTCAAACACACCATCCACTTCCACCTTTTCAAATTACAATCCCTTGTCAACATCAAAGTTACTTCTGACCTTCTTTCTCCTTCCTCTCCTATTATCCGTTGGACAAGAACCCACGAGATTATTCTCTCTATCCTCCTCCCTTCCCTCCTCCGAAATACTCACCTCCAGAAACTCCAAATGACCAACATCGTCACCACCATCGGCAGAAAGATCAAGAGAAACATCTTCGTCATTGTAAGGAAAGTCGTTATTCCACTCCGCCTCAGATCTAGAAGTCTCAGAATCAGCCACCGTGTTTACTTGACGGAACGGAGCAATTCGGAGAGGACTATAAATATCATCCCTAAGTAAGATCCTGAAGGGTATGTCATCAATCAAAACCGCAACCGAGTCCATCAACGAGAAATAAAATGGAACCTTAATCATGACTCTAGCTATATCATTATTAACTCCTTTAATGGTGTTTTCGTCAGCGCAAATAAACACCCCGATTGAGTTAGCAACCTTGAAGAAGAACTCCATATGACAAGCATGTACAGGAACCACATACAACCGCAACCACACGACTCTATCGTTGTGAACGTTTCTATCTTTCCAAGGCCTGGTGACCTAGAACCATTGTTTCCACCACTTTTCTCCATCTTTAATCAGATCAAGAATCTCCCCATCTTCGACCTCCTCAAGTAGGCACAAATTCGCTCCTAACGGGGTTGCTTTGATGGAAAAATAACCCTTCGTTTCAAAGCAAGTTTGAATGTTGTAAGACATTCCTGGAGTGCTTACCACTCCAATAAATGCTTTCTTCATTCTTTCTTTGAAACTCCCCTCGAAAAAAAACGTCACATATGGAATTTCCTCTTGGTTGGCCCTAAACCCTTTGTTTCCTACCAAATCCGCAAACGAATTATAACCTCCTCCGCCTAAGAACATGTTACCACTTCTTGAGAAAGGTTTTCCTTGAGCTGGCTGAAGATGAAAGCTCTGAGACTTTCCTCCATTATCTGTTTGTCTTCCAACTCCCCAATTCCTATCAAATCTTGGTAGATTGGCGTGGATTTTTCTATCGTCAATTATAATATTATCCAAATAATTTGCTAAGGTCCTAACATCCTCCACTTCTTTGAACCTAGTAAAACCAAAACGTTTGCCCATCTTGTTCCTCCTAGGAGAAATCACCACCTCGACGATGTCACCGATGCACCCAAAGAGTTCGAAAATATCCGTCGCTTTCACTCTATCTAGAAATTATGAAATGAAAATGGAAGAAAGCTTGAGATCACCTCCACTGCTCGCACCTCTACCCACCGAAAAAACATCCCACCGCGTTACAATTTTTCTGAACGCCTTATTTTTTGAAGGTAACCACTCCATGAAAACAAAAAAAAAACAGAAAAGAACGAACAATCAGGAGAGAGAAGAGAGCTCAAAATCGAGTTTCTCTCTCATTGTAATTAGTTATTATCTTAGTATTACTTTGTGGTTCAATGGATAAAGAAGAAGGAATTTTAAATAGACCACCTATACTTAATGGATCCAATTATGAATATTGGAAAGTGCGCATGGTGACCTTCATCAAGTCCATGGATGGTAAAGCCTGGAAGTCTGTAGTCAAAGGGTGGGATCCACCTAAAGGTAAAGACAAGGATGGGAGGATTACTGATGCACTGAAACCTGAGGAAGACTGGGGTGATGAAGATGATAAGCTTTCTCAAGGTAATTCTAAAGCCTTGAATGCCTTGTTCAATGGTGTGGACAAGAACATCTTCAGGTTGATCAAGAACTACATTGTTGCAAAGGATGCCTAGGAAATCTTAAAGACTTCTTATGAAGGAACTTCTAAAGTAAAATCCTCAAGACTTCAACTTCTCACCTCCAAGTTTGAGAGCTTGAGGATGAAGGAGGATGAAAGTATTCAATAATTTCATTTGAATATTGTGGACATTTACAATATTTCAAGTGACCTTGGAGAGAAAATTCCAGAAGCCAAGTTCGTTTAGAAAATCCTGAGGTCTCTCCCCAAGAGATTTGATATGAAAGTGACCGCTATTGAGAGAGCCCGGGACATAAATACTATGAAAGTAGATGAGCTCATGGGATCACTCCAAACTTTTGAGATGGCTATCAGCGAGAAGGATGAAAAGAAGAAAAATTTAGCCTTGGTGACTAACCAATAAGAGTGTGACTCTAATGACGATCTGTCCAAAGCTGTGGGATTTCTTGAAAAATAGTATCACCAACTGTGGAAGTAACTGGATATGTATTCCCATCAAATTTGAAAGAGCTTTCAATACTTCTCTCAAGTTTGTTTTTGTTTGGTTATGTAAGGGCTTAAAGGCTAGGATAATTTTCTATTTGTGCTTGGTGTGTACTTTAAATACTTTATGTTGTTTATTGGGTTATTCAGTTAGTCTTTCTGCCTTTGTCATATTATGAAAAAAAAAAGGGGGAGTAATACTAACTTTACTAACCACTACTGACTGATGTTAACCATTGAGGGGGAGTAGTGCTGCTTGCAAAAGAAGGAACTGGTTGAGGGGGAGGCAACAAGATTTTTCCCGTTGTTATTCTAATGATCTGGTTCTTGTTGTTTTGATTATCTGGTTCTTGTTATTCTGATGATCTGGTTCTTTCCTCTGATTAATTATGTCTGCAGGTTAATTGTAGTTAGTTTTAGCCAAAATCTGCCAAAGGTGGAGATTGATGAGTCCAAGCCTTTGAGGTTGACATCAATTTTGCTAAAACTAACTTAACAGAAAGATGTTGGACAAGATGTCCTAACATGCTGAACTAACTGAAGATTAAGTTGTTAGACAAGATGTCCTATCATGTTGATTTGACATCTTTGTCTGTTACAGTTTATGATAACTATTATTTGGTTTCCAGTTTTTACTGGAATGTCTATTTGTCCTAGGTCGCGTCCAACATTGAGGAATCAGTGATTCAGATTCTAAATGGAAGATGTTGTTTCTGAGTGTGAAGACACTTTAGGAAACTTAGGATTGAAGAAACTATTTTAAAGAAGAATAAGTTACAAATTTTGTGGAGCTAAATTGCTGTGATTCTGAAGCCCAAATCCAGTTTTGTTTACTGTTATAAATATGGTGGATTTAACATAGAATATGCAGTGAAGATACACGATTGTTAGTGAGTACTAGGGTTTGTACTTTTGTAAGTCTCTCTTGTATTGCGTGAATACTTAAGTTGGACTGTGCTATTGAGCTGTAATTGTTCAGTCACTGCTGTGATTGAAAGGGAATTGAGAATGGTCTCATATCTAGGAGTGTCTTAGGTAGAAATTTAGCTCGGGTAGTGATTAGGTGACAAGTTATAAACGGTGGAGTTTAGCTTAGAACTAATACTGCTTAGTGGATTTCATTCCTGACATGGTAGCCCTCAGACCTAGGTGTTGTTATTCATCAAACTGGGTTAACAATTCTTGTGTGTCTTTTTGCTTTTTGTTGTTTGTATTCTGCTCTTTATTATCCTTGTGTGAGAAGCAGAGATCAAGTGTCACAATATCCTGTCCGACATCTTAGTGATTTGTTTAACCAGAATTTCAGTTTTAAGAAAAAAACATCAAGTAATTTGGTTGATTTGCATCTGACTAATTTAGTATGAGTGGAACTTGAGACAATTTGAGAAAAAAAGCATGAGTAACTAGAGACAATTTAAGGGAAAAAAACTCAATTTTCTCTTTGTGGTAGAAAGTTAAATCCTTCGGGTTCAATGATCTTCTTCACCAATGGTGGTCTTATCCTTCAGCTTGTAGGTGTGATTTGTGTGGGTTGGATATTTAGAGCATAAATATTAGTACAATTTTAGCGGATTTTTTAATGCATCCCATAAGTATCTTAGCTACCACGCAAAAATACATAAATGCCCCTAGATTTCAAAGATGCATCTTCGGACGCACCAAAAGCTCAATTAATATTAAAATATTCTGGAGATGCATCTCTAAAATGTTTTGGAGGTTAAATCGTGTTAGACCCTTCTCCTTCCTCATTTTTCATTTTTCTTAAAATCAACTTCAAACTCTATCAACTTTTTTCTCTTCACACTACTACAAAATAGACATTTAACAACGGTTGGGAAAGATATATAACCACGCAGGACCAGGTGTTGTTATGAAGAGTGTGGTTGTATATATGATACTTAGAATTACGGCCTTGTAACCATTGTAATAAACTCAAAAATGCGCGCCCTATCACAACGGTTTATCCAAAAAACCGATGTGAAAAAGTGATGGTCCTAGGTTCGATTCCCAGCTGCGCAATTTTGTTTTTAATTTTCTTCTGGACAGCGCGCGAGGTATTTTAACAGTTATGATAAATAACCTTTGTTACATTTTTTGCATAATTTATAATTATATCCTGCTTTTATAATTTATGGTTAAATATGTATAAGGTCCCTATAAATTTCCCAACTTTCAAGTTTGGTCCCTCAAAAGTTTTCCTTCAAACAATGGTCCTCTGAAAGTTTTCCATCCCTAACTTTAGTCCCTCCCGTTAGTTTCCACTAACGGTGACTTATGTGGCATGCCATGTGGAATTTTTTTTTGATGACGTGGCTTACATGTGGCAATGCCAACGTGGAAAAAAATGCTGACATGTATGCCACGTGTCAATTGTTTCAATTTTAATTTTTTATATTAATATCATATTTAAATCCAGAAATGGTAGCTAATCTGCAGCTACTTCCTAGCTAATACCTAGCTAATTTAAACACACCATTTTAATAATCAGTACCTAATATAACACACGTTTAACACACCATTTTTTCTCTCTAACAAGTAAATCCCTATTGTTTGATTCATCAATTGATTCAGTATATTCATTATAGCATAATAGTTATCCCAAAGAAAATTGGCCTCTTTATTTTGTGAGGACATTGGTGTTCTACTTGTTCATTCTAACATGCTAATGTTTTGTCTTGCATTGCAGCCGGTTTTTAAGATACATTTCATGAGAAATATTTGCTACAGGTTTTAAAGAGAGACTTCAGTTCTACCTTTGGACTGTAAGTTTGGACTACAGGTACATAGTATGACTACATGTTCATAAATCATTATTTTCTTATACTTTTATGTGAGTGATTTTTGAATTGTCCATCTTCTAAAAGGTCAAACACCTAATATCTATCTAGAAGATCTTAATATTTTGTTTGCCTTCTAGGTCTCAACTTAAATATAACAATATAAGAATATATTGTTCAAATTTACTTTTGTATTGAGTTTTTTTTATGTTGTTGGAACAATTTAACTCATATTTTTGCTGTTAAGATGTTGTCATATCTGCGTGCTGCTGTGCTCTCTTGTCTTTTGCCTAAGTTTTATGTTCAGACTAGGAATATGGGTATGTATTTGGTCTTTGGTCTGGTAAAGTCTGACTTGTGTGTTTTTTTTTCTGATGCCCTGTTGTGTTTTTGTTGTGTCTTTTGGCAGATTTTGCAATGTTATTACATTCTTCGGTTAACTGGCTACTTGAGAATTCATAGATTTCAATTAATTTTTGTGATTTATGGAGGTAATGTTTCTGTTTTTTTATGTAGTTTGTTGGTATGTGTTGTTCTCGGATTCAGTGGCTTTTATATTAATTTTGCTAATTAATAAAAGGGTTAATAGTCATTTACCCCCTGCAATATAGGCAAGTTTTGATTTACCCCCCTTTAAAAAAATAATTTTGGATTACCCCCCTGAAATTTTGGGGTACACCCCTAAGCGTGTAAAAACTAGGGGGGTAAATAAATAAAAAATATTTTACAGGGGGGTAATTTTTCTACCTGGGGGGCAAAAGACTTAGAATTTTAAAATTTCAGGGGGGTAATCCAAAAAACTTTTTTTAAAGGGAGGTAAATTAAAACTCGCCTATATTGCAGGGAGGTAAATAACTATTAACCCTTAATAAAAAGGCTTTGATTCTGAATTGGTATAATTTTTTCTTTAAAAGGTCTTGTTACAAAATTAGTATAATGTGTTGATATAGAGAACTTATACTTGTTGTACTGATATATAATTGATGGCCCAATGATGTTTTTTTCCTCTAACCTCACACTGTATTTGATATGTTGTGAACTATATATATGATTTATTATTAGATATATCGTTTGCTTCATAATATCTAAATATAAATATTTGGTTATTTTATTGTATCTGTCCAAGGCCATGTATTATGTTTAAGATTACTAAGAATATTGATTGCAAATAAGCAGGGTCTGATCAGAGGAGGTTGAATAAGTAACAATGGATATTGCAAGTACTTTAGTGTTATCAGAACTGATTCTCAGCTTTGATGACATAAGAGGTAGATCAACTTCATTTCATAGTTTTTACTTAGATAATTACTGATACTCCACCATAGTTTTGAGTCCATTTCTATCTTACTAGATAGAAATTGTAGTCATCTAAGAATCTTAGTTATTTTTTGCTCTGTATATACATGCTATTGACATTTCCTAGTGCTAAATGTAATAATGTTTTTTCTATTTAAATATATACTATATTTTGTTGATAGTAGTGTTTCAAATTATACTATATTTATCAATCTTATGTTAATTTCTCTTAATTTTTAACTTTGTTTCTTAGTACACATGGAAATTTTATTCATTTTATTTATTTCTTCAGCATATGATCTCTTTTATTTATTTTGTTTTTTGTTTTTCACTTTACTATTGTCTCAAGTGATTAATCCAAGTCTAGTTGCATAACAATTTCAACTTAGTCTTAGCTAGCATTCCTAAACAACTTAAATTAACACCATTCTACATTCCATGACATTGCATACTTTAATGATTCAATTCACCGTAACTGATAAAACCAATTGTAACTAATTAGCAAGACTACAATCATGGTTTTGTCCTCACATTCAATATCCAGCACATAACTATCACGACACAATCCTATTAACACAATTCAAACATAACTCTAACCAGTGCAACTCTGTTGTCCCACATTGAAGATTAGCTACCATTTCTGGGTTTAAATATGATATTTATATTAAAAAAATTAAAATTGAAACAATTGACACGTGGCATACATGTCAGCATTTTTTGCCACATTGGCATTGCCACATGTAAGCCACGTCATCAAAAAAATCCAAATGGCATGCCACATAAGCCACTGTTAGTGGAAACTAACGGGAGGGACTAAATTTGGGGACGGAAAAATTTATGAGGACCATAGTTTGAAGGAAAACTTTTGAAGGGCCAAACTTGAAAGCCGGGGTATTTGTAGGGACTAAAAACTTATTTAACCTTATAATTTATACCAATTTTTAATCTATATTATTGTTCACCATATCACAGCAGAAAATACAACACAGATTTGTGATAAAGTTATAATAATATTAATTGTATCATATTCATGATACACCATAACATCATCACATGAATATTATGTAACCAATATACATCAACCATTACACCATCAGTAAACATACAAACCTAATCAACTATAACCTAATTCGTCATTACAACGAATGCAATAAACACTAAAAATAACAAAAAATCAGGTAATCTTCAACTGTTTCTTCAGGATCTTCACCTTCAACATCAATTCGTCCTCCTTGGCTTTATAGGTGTTAACCATTTCCTTCTCCTTATTCAAGTTCTTTACTAGTGAAGAAATTATTTGTTTTGCTCTAGTATCCATCTCGTCATCCAACCAAGCAAAGTGAGAGCATTGTTATTATCCTTGAATCTTATACATCCCACGACCATAGAAACGGCGGCCTGGATTCGAGTCGGTCTATGTCGTCATCAACGGAGCATTGAGA
This sequence comes from Lathyrus tuberosus, assembly GCA_022829125.1. NCBI lineage: Eukaryota > Viridiplantae > Streptophyta > Magnoliopsida > Fabales > Fabaceae > Lathyrus > Lathyrus tuberosus. Next base: position 5,884,518 of record JALAZF010000082.1, on the reverse strand, counting down.
CCACACTTGCATACGTACCTTGAACGATTTGAGGACCTGCTTCCATAGCTACAGCCAGACTGCTGAGTCATTTTAATGGAATGATTTGATGGAAACTTTATGGAAAAGAAGACATAAAACAATTCAAAAGGATTTGGTGAAAACTTTAATCTGTTGTCTTGTTAATTTCATATTTCATCTAGTTCATGAAGCTATGAAAGAAAAGTACAAGGTGAATGAAGTTAACACAATTGCTTCATACTTCTTGTATTTTTCATCATAGCTACACAAACCATATGTAACATAGCGAAAGTATACGCTTTGTTAAGGTGGTGATGATGAATCTGAAAAAAATGAGAACATTCACGAAAAAAATTAGAACCCATTTTTAACAAGACAAGTAAACGAAATCGAAGCATAAGTCTAATGAACGAACCTCAAGTTAGCGATTAGTGAAGACGAATCTGAAGACGTATTTGAAGGTTGAAGTATGTTTATAGTTATGTTATGAGAGGGAAGAATGAAATATGTTAGGGTTTTCTTTTGAGAGAAACGGGTGTTATGTACTAAACGATAGATACTTTCTCTTATATACTAAAAAATATCACTTTGCATCACGATTAGAAATTAAAACAGTCATGCAATTTTCAAATTTTACAATGGTTGTTTAGTAACACCGTGGTTAAATGTCTTGGTTAAATAATTTTCTATTTTCTATTTTTTTTAAAAGTCCTATAAGAACGGTTGGTTTATTAACCATTGTAAAATCATTTACAATTTAATTTTTAAATAATGGACTTAAGTGACACACGCTTAATGTTGTCTAAAAAATTGAAAACGTGTATTTTCTGGGGATCGAAGCTTGCTACAAATCATATATTACTACAGTGTTATAAGACATCCGTAGTAATAAATCCAGCTACTCACTGATGCGCGAACATTATAACCTATTACAACGGTGTAAATGAATCTGTTGTAAACCTAGCGTTGTTGTTTGCACGTTTTGTAGTAGTCTCACCAAGTCAAAACTCAATCAACAATGTTCAGTAGAAATTCAATCAACATCTATTACATCAAAAATAACATCAGAAACATCAATTTCTTGTATGTTTTTTGAGTTTTTGATAAATTTGAGTTTTTGTGTAAATGAGTAGAAATCGATGATTAAGGTTAGAAATGAGTACAAATAGCATTTATGATAGTTTAGACATAGTTTATTAGACGTTTGTTGGCTGAAAGGATGATTAAAGCATGTTTTTTTGGGATTGCAAGAGGGTACATTGATGCCATTGACGCAGCTTCTGAGTTGCAAAAATTTTTAGAGATGCATCTCTAGAATTTTTTAGCGTTTTAGTTTCCCAGATACTCGAGATACATCTCCGGAATTTTCTCAGTATTTTTTTCTTGCTTGTGGTGTTATTTGTCTACACTAATTGCCTGCTTTACTTTAACTTACAGGCATAATGGCTGATAGACACAATAGACCGAGGCATGTGAGGGTTGCTCCGCATGTATCAGTGCGGCGAGAGAAGAGTCAGCAGGTTCTAGAGGTTCCTGACCCCTATTGTCATGCAGAGTCATCTACTTCTGGGGTTCATTCTTCTCCTCATGCCATTACATCTTCTTCTTTCCGTAGGAGACAAGATTCACCATCTGACGCATCACTCCCTCCATCCAGGCGCCTAAGTCAGCAGGTTTCCCTTATTCAGGCGCCTAAGTTACCCGATTCACCAGTGTCACCTCCTACTGTAGATGCTACTGAGTTCGTGCCACCTCTTACTGCTGATGTTGCTCATCTACTGCCACCTCTGGAGGGTGAGGCTATTGCAGATGCTGAGCCAGAGGCATTTGGTGGAGGCCCTGTTGGTTTGTCATTACTGCCTCTGTACCTAGACCATACTTCCAGGCATATCTGGGACGGAGAGGTTGCCTTAGTTGGATTCATTATTTTTTATTTACGTTAATTTTAATTGATAAATTTCTGAAATTGATTATTATTTTTCAGGACCGTGATCCGTAGAAGTTTATTAACCACAGACAGAAGATTGTTGGCTTGCCTCATCCGAATGGGAATTGGTTTCAGGAAGTTTTGTCCTTATCTAGCCTGAAGGACTTGTGCATGATCGATTATACAATAGTTAACCACGTGAAGCTTAATGCATTCGTGGAGAGATGGCACTCGAACACCTTGTCATTTCATCTCCCACATGGTGAGATGTCTATCACACTCGACGATGCCTCGTGTTTTTTACATCTTCTGATTAGGGTGAGATTCCTAGATCATGGGAGGATTACAAAAGATGAGGAACTCGAGATGATGGTAGACTATCTAGTGGCTGATCTAGGGGAGGCAAAGGAGGATGTAGGTGAGATCCTGATAGTACAACATGATGTAGGTGATGATGAGCAGGCGGCGCTCCATAGATCCCATGTTATGAGAGCATACCTGCTATATTTAGTTGGCACTGCAATTTTTGTGGAAAAAAGTTCCCTTATACAAGCGTCATCTACCTACGGGACTTCGAGGATTTCGAGGGGATCCATAAGTACAACTGGGGGATGCTTGTTTGGTCTACCTGCACTCGAAGTTGAGAGTGGGCTGTATGTGGAAGACGAAGCAGGTCACAGTAAGCTTCACACTACTGACAATAATATCTAATGGTCTTTGAATGTAATTTTTTCATTTTCATTTCATCTTTGCAAAGTCAGTACTGATGATTCGTGTGTTCCAAAATTTTCATTTCAGGCTTGGATCCTCCAGCACTTCCCGCGCATCTCTAGTTGGACGAGTGTACCGACTTACACTGAGGATATACCGCGTGCTACTACTTCTTCACCGCTTAGAGGGAACCAGACGATCGAGCTTTATAGAGTCTATCTTGATTATTTGGTTGCCGAGGACATACACTTTAACAACTATGTTGATCACCGTGAGATGCTACCATTTGACGAGATAATGTTATACTCTAGATGGTTGGCATGAAGATCGCGTCTCACTGCTCCCCATCTTCCTGAGCACGTCATGGGGAATTTTGGCTACACTCATACCATTCTCAAACACCTTGTTGTCTCTGATCCTCCTGCCTTAACACACAGATAAATAGATGACATGTTTAATGATTATGAGAGTCATCTTGTATCGGAGGAGGCACAAAGTATCATAACTGAGAGTGACTGGAGCTACGTCGAAGGGTACATCAGATGGTTCTTCAGGGTGTCACATCCTTACATGGGGTATGATGCTCTAGGAGATCCGTTGAGGTTAGCTCATCAGGAGATACTAGAGGAGGAGCATGCACGGCTAGATCATGCTAAAGATGTCTTTCCTAGATGTCGTCGCATAATGGAGATTGCGCATGAAGGTATTGACATTGATATCTTCCCTGATCAGTCTGATGTAAGGAAGGCCCTAGATGCCAACATGACGGAGGCACGGGGGGCATTGATGTATCACATACAGCGCTAGAGGATGGAGGGATTGATGGCCGAGGAGATAAAGGAGGCAAAGGAGAGGTAGTCAGACATACACAGTAGTGCATTAGTATATAGTAGTAATATTATTGTCTTTATTTTATTTTGACATCGTGGTGCTTTATTGGTCTCGATTGTATGACATTTTTGACATTTATTGGTCTTTTATTTATATATGGAATTTTTGGACCATCTAGATTTATGTACGTCCTTTTTTAAATTTCGACTGTATGGTATGTGTTAGTTCTTGGATTGGCTGAAATATTGATAAAACAAAGGTTGTTCAATGTTTGATGTCAAGGTGGTGATGTCACAACATTGAGTCTTAACACTGGGTTGTGTTAAGTGTTTAAATTGCTGAAGTTGGTTGTCTGATGTCACATGCGATGTTGTGACATTAGATCTGCAGAATTAATAAGATCAGGTTGTGATGTTGTTAGGGTTGCGTGTTAGCTGGAATTGTGGAGAGCTGTTAGTCTCATTGGATGAGAATATCTTGGGATGGATATTTTCGCTGCATAGGAGATTTGGTGCAGATTTGTAGGAGATTTAAAAGGTTGAAGATTTGAAAAGATTTTAGGAGAAAATCTGTTTTAAATATTCAGTTTTAAATAACAAATCAGGTCAGATATGGTAGCAGGTCCAAGTCCAATTCAAAGAGCTATATAAAGCGCACCAGTACTGAAGAAAAGGGGACGAAGAAAAGAGAGCAAAAGACTGATTGTCGTGTGTGTCTTCGTTTATGAGTTTCAAACCATTCTAGTGTGAATTGGTATTATTGTTTTGAGTTGTTCTTGATCAAGCTGTGAAGCAGAATCAAGTAGTGTCATTCAAAGTGGGTGATCTTTGAAGTGTTTTAGGGATTGAGTAGTGTTCTCATATCTAAGTGGTTTCTTAGGTAGAAAGTCACTAGTAGGAATTAATATTAGGAGATTGTCAACTGGGTTGTTGAGTCTGTAATTTATTTCTACAAGTAGTGAATTTCATCCCTGGCTTGGTAGCCCCTAGACGTAGGTAGTTAGACCGAACTGGGTGAACAATTCTTTGTGTTATTCTGCTGTTTATTTTGTTCATTGTGCAGAGTGTGTTATTGTGACATCGCACCTTAACATCACAAGTCTGATACCAGAATTTCAATTGGTATCAGAGCAGGCATCCTGTCTGTCTCTGGGTGAGATCTAGGGAAGTTACTTTCTGGTGTAAAGATGGACAAAGAAGTTGGAGGATTCGTCAACAGACCCCCTATTTTGGATGGATCCAATTATGATTATTGGAAGTCAAGGATGATCACGTTTTTGAAATCCTTGGACAGCAGGGCTTGGAAGGCTATAATTAAAGAATGGAAAACACCTGTTGTGTTTGAAAAAGATGATGTTGGGAAAGATAAAGAGGGAACCTGAAAGCCGAAGCCTGAAGAAGAATGGACCAAGGAAGAAGATGAGCTTGCCCTTGGTAACTCTAAAGCCCTAAATGCAATCTTCAATGAAGTGGATAAGAATATATTCAGGTTAATCAATACCTGTGAAGTGGCAAAGGAAGCATGGGATATTTTGAAGGCTACACATGAAGGAACATCTAGAGTTAAGATGTCAAGACTTCAACTTCTAACATCGAAGTTTGAGAGTCTGAAGATGAAGGAAGATGAGACTATTCATGACTTCCATATGAATGTGCTTGAGCTGGCTAATGCATTCAGTTCCCTTGGTGAAAAGATGTCAGATGAAAAGCTTGTAAGGAAGATCCTTAGGTCCCTTCCTAAGAAGTACAAGATGAAAGTGACTGCCATTGAAGAAGCACAAGACATCAGCCAGATGAGGGTTGATGAGCTCATTGGATCTCTTCAAACTTTTGAGCTTGGTTTGAATGAGGAAGAACCAGAAAAGAAGCCCAAGAGTATTGCTCTGGTCTCCACTCCTGCAGAAACTAAGGAAGTCAAAGATGATGATTCTCAGGAAGATTTGTCTCAAGCCATTGCTATGTTGGGAAAGCAGTTCAACAAAGTGTTAAAAAGGTGGAACAATAACTACAAGCCTAGTGACAAGAACATCTCTTTTGACATCAGCAAGCCAAAAGTGAAAGATGAAGAGAAGACTGCCCAAGATAAAGGTGTTCAGCGCTTTGAATGTGAAGGGTATGGACATGTCAAGAAAGAATGTCCCACATTCTTGAAGAAGCAGAAGAAGGGCATGGCAGTTTCGTGGTCTGAATCTGAGAGTGAAAGTGAAGGTGAGTCAGCAAGGCATGTTAGAGCCTTAATAGGAACTATTGTGTCTGATGATGATAGTGATGGAGAAATAACTTATGAGGAGTTAGCATCTACTTATCAAGAGTTGTGTTTAAAAAGTGCTGAGATTTGTCAAGAAAACAAGTGTCACAAGCAACAGATTGCTCAGCTTGAAAATGAAAAAGCTGATCTGGAGAATGAAGTTATACTAGTTAAGTCTCAGCTGAATCAGATGACAAAATCCGTTAGGATGATGAACAGTGGTACAACTACTCTTGATAAGATTCCTCAGTCAGAAAAAGCTGCTGAAGATAAATCGAGTATAGGATATGTGGCAAGCACTTCAGGAACAAAGAAGGAGATGTCTCAACCTTTGTCTCAAAATTAACCTAAGATCCAGGGTCCTACACCTAAGAAGGTTGTTCAGCCCTAGAATGTTGAGAAGAAGAATGGTCCCCATCAGAGGAAGATGCAGCCTCAAGGAGCTAGTCAGTATATGCCTCCCCAATATCACAAGAGCATGCAAGCTACCAAGATCAAGCAGACCATGACTCATCAGATGTCTCAACATCAGGATAACTGGTATGGATATGGATATGAGTACAACAATGTTGTGCCTCATTACGATGGAAGAAGGAAGCCTCATCATCATAGGAGACAGCCTAGAAGACAGCATCCTCAGTACAGGAGAAGACAACCGCACCATAGAAGACAAGCCAACTATGGTAGTAGGAGACATCACCAACAATATCATCATCAAAGTGGCAGAAGGTTTAACCACTTCAGAGATGACAGAGTTAGATGCTTCTATTGTGGAAGGTTTGGACATATGCAGTACTCATGCTTTAAACTGCATGGTTATCCAAATTCTGCTCCTCAACCCAGACAGAAGGAAGTCAGGCCCAAGGTGGTGAAGCAATGGGTTCCTAAGGTTAAGGTTACCAGTTTAATAGCTCACACTTCGTTAAAGGTCTCTACCAAAGAAGATTGGTACTTTGACAGTGGGTGTTCAAGGCACATGACTAGAGTTAAGAATCTGTTGGTAGAATTGAAGCATCATTCTTCTGGCCATGTTACATTTGGTGATGGGGTCAAGGGAGAGATCAAGGGGATTGGTAAACTGAACTGTGCTGGTGCTCCCAGACTAGATGATGCCCTTCTTGTTAAAGGTCTGACAACAAACTTGATTAGCATTAGTCAACTTTGTGATCAAGGTTTCAAAGTAGACTTTACAAGGTCTGAATGCATTGTCAAAGATGATAAAGGAGAAGTCATTATGAAGGGTGACAGGTCTAAGGACAATTGTTATCTTTGGGTGCCTCAAGACTCAAACTCTTCCACGTGTGTGCTTGCTAAAGAAGATGATGTCAAAATCTGGCATCAGAAGTTGGGACATCTTCACCTAAAGGGAATGAAGAGAATTATCTCCTTAGAAGCAGTCAGAGGGATTCCCAAACTTAGTATTGAGGAAGGAAATGTGTGTGGAGACTGTCAAAAAGGGAAGCAGACAAAGATGTCCCATCCGAAGCTTCAACATGACACCACCTCCAAGGTATTGGAACTACTTCACATGGACTTGATGGGACCTATGCAGGTGGAAAGTCTGGGTGGAAAGAAATATGCTTATGTAGTTGTGGATGACTATTCAAGATACACCTGGGTGAACTTCATCAAGGACAAATCAGAGGTGTTTGATGTTTTTAAAGAGCTCTGTCAAAGACTCCGAAGAGAAAAGGAGAGTAAGGTTATTAGAATAAGAAGTGATCATGGAAGAGAGTTTGAGAATAGCAAGTTTGAAGAATTTTGCTCTGCTGAAGGTATAAGTCATGAGTTTTCGCCGCCTATTACTCCTCAGCAAAATGGAGTTGTTGAGAGGAAGAACAGAACTATCCAAGAGTCTGCTAGAGTAATGATTCATGCCAAGAAACTTCCTTATCATTTATGGGCTGAAGCCATGAACACTTCCTGCTACATTCACAACAGGGTTACCCTGAGAAGAGGCACTTCATCCACTCTGTATGAATTATGGAAGGGAAGAAAACCTAATGTTAAGTACTTCCATGTTTTTGGAAGTAGATGTTATATTCTGGCTGATAGATAGCAGAGAAGAAAATTGGATTCCAAAAGTGATGAAGGAATATTTTTGGGATACTCTACTAACAGCAGAGCATATAGGGTGTTCAACTCTAGAACCAAGGTGATGATGGAGTCAATCAATGTGGTGATTGATGACACTGGCAAGCAGGAAGATGATGATGTCCCAGATGTTGTTGAGACATCAGTTGGTGAAGTTGTACCAGAAGCTGAAGACAGAAGCCAAACTCCTAGTGTTGCTGCTGCTGAGCAACCTCATAAGGATCCCTCCATCAGAGTGCAGAAGGAACACCCAAAGGAGCTCATTATAGGTGATCCAAACTCTGGAGTTAGAACTAGGTCAAGAGATGTTATAGCAAGTTCATGCTTTGTCTCCAAAATTGAGCCAAAAAATGTCAAGGAAGCATTGACTGATGAGTTTTGGATAAATGCAATGCATGAAGAACTGGAGCAGTTCAGAAGAAATGATGTCTGGGATCTTGTGCCAAGACCAGAAAGGGTGAATGTTATTGGAACAAAATGGATCTACAAAAACAAGTCTGACGAGCTTGGAGTAGTTACAAGAAACAAAGCTAGACTTGTTGCACAAGGCTATACTCAAGTTGAGGGAGTTGACTTTGATGAGACCTTTGCTCCTGTGGCTAGATTAGAATCCATCAGACTACTCTTGGGTGTGGCTTGTAACCTAAGATTCAAGCTGTTACAAATGGATGTGAAAAGTGCTTTTCTGAATGGCTATCTGAATGAGGAAATCTATGTAGACCAACCTAAAGGATTCACTGATCCAAACTTCCCCAATCATGTGTTCAAACTGAGGAAAGCTCTGTATGGTTTGAAACAAGCTCCAAGGGCCTGGTATGAGAGGCTGACAGAATTCGTAGCAGCTAATGGATATAGAAAAGGAGGGATTGACAAAACTTTGTTTGTCAAGGAAGAAGGCGGAAAGCTAATGGTAGCCCAAATCTATGTGGATGACATTGTATTTGGGGGAATGTCAGATGCTATGGTGAAACAGTTTGTTCAACAAATGCAATATGAATTTGAAATGAGTTTGGTTGGAGAACTTAGCTACTTTCTTGGACTACAAGTCAGACAAATGGAGGATTCCATCTTTATTTCTCAAAGCAAATATGCTAAGAACATAGTAAAGAAATTTGGCCTGGATAATGCCAATCACAAAAGGACACCTGCTCCTACTCATTTGAAGCTATCCAAGGATGAAAATGGAGTGAGTGTGGACCAAAGCTTGTACAGAAGCATGATTGGGAGTCTACTGTATCTCACAGTAAGCAGACCTGATATTTCCTTTGCTGTTGGAGTGTGTGCCAGATATCAATCTGATCCTAAGGTGAGTCACTTGAATCAAGTGAAGAGGATTATGAAGTATGTGAATGGCACAAGTGACTATGGGATGCTATATAGTCATGATTCTGGGACTGATTTAAGAGGATACTGTGATGCTGATTGGGCTGGAAGTGCAGATGATAGGAAAAGCACTTCAGGAGGTTGTTTCTTTCTAGGGAATAATCTGATTTCCGGGTTCAGTAAGAAGCAGAATTGTGTATCTCTCTCAACTGCTGAAGCTGAGTATATAGCAGCAGGAAGTAGTTGCTCTCAGCTGGTTTGGATGAAGCAGATGTTGAGTGAATACAATGTCAAACAAGATGTTATGACATTATACTGTGATAATTTGAGTGCCATTAATATATCTAAAAATCCTATACAGCATAGTAGGACGAAGCACATAGACATAAGGCATCACTTCATAAGGGAATTGGTTGAAGATAAAATTGTTACTTTGGAGCATGTAGCCACAGATAAACAGTTGGCTGACATATTCACTAAAGCCTTAGATGCAAACCAATTTGAAAGGTTAAGAAGCAAATTGGGAATCTGCATTTATGAAGACTGAATGTGCTAGAAAGGGTTGTGTGCAGTTGGAGTTTTTTTTATAATGTTTAGTCAACTGCCAGGTGAAGGGTGTCAATTTGTGGCTAAAAAGGGGGAGAAAAATAGCCAAGAGTTAGTCAAGAGTATCAAAGATTGTCAAATGCTGCTAAAGTGACTTGTTGCAGAAGTGCAGAAATTGAGGGGGAGTATTTGCTGAACAGCTGCTATGCTGGTTGAGGGGGAGTGCTTATTGCTGCTAATAATGAAATAAGTGCAGCCTTTCGAATGTTTGAAACTTGGTGCTGTAGCAGAGTTTTGTGAAGTGAATTGTAGATGCTGCTGCTTGCTTGTGGATTGAAGTTTTAAAAATTATTGATGTTTTTCCGCTGCTGAAGTCTCTGAAGATGCAGAGATTGTTTTAGCCAAAATTAGCCAAAGGGGGAGATTGTTAGTTCTTGGATTGGCTGAAATTTTGGTAAAACAAAGGTTGTTCAATGTTTGATGTCAAGGTGGTGATGTCACAACATTGAGTCTTAACACTGGGCTGTGTTAAGTGTTTAAATTGCTGAAGTTGGTTGTCTGATGTCACATGCGATGTTATTAGGGTTGCGTGTTAGCTGGAATTGTGGAGAGCTGTTAGTCTCATTGGATGAGAATATCTTGGGATGGATATTTTCGCTGCATAGGAGATCTGGTGCAGATTTGTAGGAGATTTAAAAGGTTGAAGATTTGAAAAGATTTTAGGAGAAAATCTATTTTAAATATTCAGTTTTAAATAACAAATCAGGTCAGATATGGTAGCAGGTCCAAGTCCAATTCAAAGAGCTATATAAAGCGCACCAGTACTGAAGAAAAGGGGACGAAGAAAAGAGAGCAAAAGATTGATTGTCGTGTGTGTCTTCGTTTATGAGTTGCAAACCATTCTAGTGCGAATTGGTATTATTGTTTTGAGTTGTTCTTGATCAAGCTGTGAAGCAGAATCAAGTAGTGTCATTCAAAGTGGGTGATCTTTGAAGTGTTTTAGGGATTGAGTAGTGTTCTCATATCTAAGTGGTTTCTTAGGTAGAAAGTAACTAGTAGGAATTAAGATTAGGAGATTGTCAACTGGGTTGTTGAGTCTGTAATTTAACTCTACAAGTAGTGAATTTCATCCCTGGCTTGGTAGCCCCCAGACGTAGGTAGTTAGACCGAACTGGGTGAACAATTCTCTGTGTTATTCTGCTGTTTATTTTGTTCATTGTGCAGAGTGTGTTGTTGTGACATCGCACCTTAACATCACACGTCTGATACCAGAATTTCAGTATGGTTTAAATCTGCATCTAAATACATGTGAACAAAGCATAACATGAAGAGTAGTGTTCTGATACGTTACGGAGATACGTCTATGTAACATTCACGGAGATGCATCTCTGGTAAAACTCACGTGTATAATGGCTTCTGAGTGATCCAGTTATAGGATGTGGGTGACTCACAATTGTGGGGGGGGGAATATTGGGTGCAAGTGTGAGTGGTTAAAGTCCCACATTGCCTATGATTGGGAGGAATGTTTGATTTATAAGTTAGAGGATCTATTTACCTAACACCTTAAAGTTTTGGGTTGAGATGTGGTGTCCCTCTCTTGTGGTCCTAGAGCATTAGTCCTTTTGATGCTCCCGACTCTCCCCGACTCCCTAACAGATGTTTTTGAGAAAAAAACAAACAAAGCATAGAGAAAAAAAAAAGAGGAACACAAGAACATAACGTGGAAACTCCCTAACAATATGTGAAAATAATAAGAAAACATGAAACACAATTCAAACCCCCCCCCCCTTTCTTGTGTACTTTTCACACCTTCAAAAACATGGTTATGAGAAAGGTTAACAACACTCAAGTTGTCACATGACACTCTAGGAACTTGATTTCTGACTTTGAGCTCAAGTAACAAAGATTGTTGCCATATGATCTCAGCAGTAGCATGTTCAAAACTTCTATATTGTGCCTTGGCACTTAACCTAACAACCAAAGTTTTCTTTTTAGCTCACCATGACATAAGATTTGGGTCTAGGAGGCATCAGAAGTAGACCTCCTATCATCAGGATTAGAGACCCAGTCAATATCACAAAACCATGTGATGGTGATTGGCACAAGATAGCAGAAGAACATGAGGAGTTGTACCTAGTAGATATCTGGCAGACCTTGTTAACTGCATAGGAAATCTCAGGTCTGGTTACAGTTTCATACTACAAGGCCCTAGATCTGAAGCTTGTGATTAGTGACATAAGTTGAGCTAACCTTAGATAACATTGTACTAAAGGCCATAGGAGATGACATTCCTTAGTTGCACTCTTATTATTTTAGTGAGTATATCTCTAATGTATTTACTCTGAGATATGACGCACCTCAATACAAAGAAAATAGTCAAGTTGTCCAATATCCTTAATTGAAAAAGACATATTTAACTTGATGATAAGTTGGTGAATGAAGTATTTTGAGGGGGACCGGTGATGATAATATCATCAACATACACCAAAACTAGTGTGTAGCATAAAGGCTTATGTAGGATGAATAATGATGAGTCATACTTACTAGTTGATAACCCAAGAGCAAGCAGAGCACTTTTGAGTCCGTGAAACCTAACTCTTGGAGCCCGTTTTAGGCCATAGTTGAAGATTACAAATCAAACCTGTGCCACTTGTTCAAAACCTAGGGGTTGGACCATGTACACTTCCTCATTTATGAGCATATTTAGGAAGGTATTGTCGACATCTAGTTGTTGGATAGCCCGGTTTTGAGAAATGGACATAAATCTTCTATTTGAAGGTTGATTTTGCAGCGGAAATTTCATCATGTGTTGTGGAAGCTTGGGAAGTTAAGGATGTAGCCATGAAATTTAAGAAGATATGTACAATTGATCGAATAAGCTCTGATACCAGGATCAAATGACACCTCGGTGTCAAACTTAATAACATGACACCTCCGATAACTCTTCACTTTATGTCCGTATAAAAAAAATTCATCGTTGGATTGAAAGCTATTATCATATAAATCACACCTATTAAATTTCACATAGCCGAATAACATTATGCATTCTGTTATCTAAAGAAATATCTGTATTGCATATGGATCCTACATGTGATTTTGTTCACGGCAAGCTACTTAACACAAACAATCTTGCTTCTTAGGTATTGTTTACAATTTATCTACTTAACATGGATTGATTGAAATAATTTTTTGCTAAAACTAAATAGTTGAATGAGTAAAAAAAACCTAAATAGTTTAATATATTTTCAGTGTTTTGTTGATTTGATGTTTAGAAATATTGATGTTGGTTTTGAACAGTGTAGTTAAATATCAGGTATAGCATCGGTATATCGATAATGCATATCAAATTTTTACTATTTGATACAAAAGTTAGTATAGCATTTCTCATGATATTGGCGCTTTTCCAGTATACCAGTTATGAATTAAACATCGGAACCAATATTATTATTATTTATAATAAATCATATTAAAAAATATTAAAGAGGAGAATGTGAAGGGGTGGAAAAAAGAACATTAAAAGATTACAATGTTAAGAGGTGGTGCATTGAAAAAGTAAAACGTGTGTGCTATTGAGTTGGGGCCTAGTATAGTGAATTACTAAATTTTAATGTTACAATTTCAGTATAAGAAAAGGAATAAGCTAGAGCATAAAAGATTACACAACTGGGTGTGTGTCAAATATAATCAAGCTTTCATGCTAAATTTGAAAACATTGATTAAAGATGATTCAATTGAAAAAGTTGAAGGACACGCCTTATTATTTGAAAATGAGAATAATGGTTATATTTAAAGATAATAGAATAGTTAGATATTTTTATCACTAGTTAAACTTAGAAGAACTACTAGTAATAAGTTTGAACTACTTAATTTTTTGAGTTTTAATTCATTTTTAATTTCTGTTTTATTTGTTGAAATTTGAAAATTTTAATTTAATATACGACTTTTTTATTATTTGTTTATGTAGCTTTTATTTGCATGTAACATGTTTTATTTTTTATATAAATATTTATATTAACTGCTTTGCGACTTCCGCTTCTATACGATCCGAAATTTGACAAGATTGGTTTTAAATGGTTGACCATTGCAGCTTGTGCGGAGGAATAGTAAGTGGTTTACGCGATGATGAAAAAATGTATCAGCTATCTTTTCGGTAAAAGAATTTTGCTAACATCATGTCTCCGAGAAAATGAAAGTGATTAAATTCAATTGAGAGCTTCAAAATAATTTTTTGGGTTAGTAAAAAAATCAAGATATCATCTTTCTCATTTTAAAATGTCTCTATTTTGCCCTCTGAATAAATTTGGTCAACATTTAGTCAATAAAATTGATATTAATAGAATTTGGTGATTTATTTTGGAAATAATCAACATTTTCAATTAAAATATCATGATAATTAGTTTGACTTATAATTAACCAAAATTCCAATCTTTCAAAAGTAAAAAATTCCAGCAAAGAGGAGATAATTAAGCATAAGACTCGACTGGTGGCAAAGGAATTTTTGCAAAGAAAAGACATATACTTTGAAGATGTATTCGCACCGGTTGCTAAGATTAAAAACATTGAGTTTGTTGTTGGTATTGCAAATAACCACAATTGACTTATCTACCAAATGGATGTCAAATCCGGGTTTTGATCGGACCGCTTGAATATGAGGTATATGTGGGACAATTCTTTAGTTTTGTTGTGAGAAACCAAAAGTTGAAGTTCTATATTTATAGTTTGGTTCATCTTACAATACATATTTTAATAAAAATTCAGTTAACTGCTAAAATGGTTACAATTTAATTAGAAACTAGTTTAGAATTAGTTTATATTTATAAACTAGTTTATAATCAGTTTACCATTTTAAACCAATTATATATTTTGAATTCTTTAAAAACCAATTTTTTTAACTTTATATAATTTAAATTTTTTTAAATTAAAAAAAATATTCTTCAAAATATTTATATTAATTTTTTTTTAATTTTATATTTTGTATTTTTGAAAAAAATGCTTTCTCGTTTTTCCTAAAAAAACTTGATTTTTTCATATTTTTGAAAAAAAATCGTTTTTTACATTTTTTAAAAAAATTCGATTTTTCGTATTTTCAAAAAAATATTGAATTTTCGTGTTTCGAAAAAACCTGATTTTTCGAATTTTTGGAATTTCTAAAAAAACTCGAATTTTTATACTTTTGAAAAAACTGGACCTTTTCATATTTCCGAAAAAACTCGACTTTTTCATATTTCCAAAACAACTCCACTTTTCATATTTCTGAAAAAACTCGACTTTTTCATATTTAGGAAAAACTCGGCCTTTTCATATTTTTGAAAAAAAAACTTGACTTTTTCATATTTCTGAAAAAAACATGACTTTTTCATATTTTCGAAAAATCTCGACTTTTTCATATTTTTGAAAAAACTCGACTTTTTCATATTTTCGAAAAATCTCGACTTTTTCATATTTCCGAAAAAAACTCGACTTTTTCATTGTTACGAAAAAAAATCAATTTTTTCATATTTCCGAAAAAACTCGACTTTTTCATTTTCCGAAAAATATCTCGACTTTTTCATTTTCCGAAAAATATCTCGACTTTTTCATTTTTATGAAAAAACTTGACATTTCATATTTCAGGAAAAACTTGAATTTTCATATTTCCGAAAAAATTGACTTTTTCATATTTCCGAAAAAACTCGACTTTTTCATATTTCAGGAAAAATTCGACTTTTTCATATTTCTGAAAAACTTGACTTTTCATATTTCCGAAAAAATTGACTTTTTCATACTTCTAAAAAAAACCCGATTTTTTCATATTTTCGAAAAAAGTCGACTTTTTCACATTTCCGAAAAAACTCGACTTTTTCATATTTCTAAAAAAACTCGACTTTTTCATATTTCCGAAAAAAACTCGAATTTTTCATATTTAAAAAAAACTCGATTATTCACATTTTTGAAAAAACTCGACTTTTTCATATTTCCGAAAAAACTCGACTTTTTCATATTTTCGAAAAAAACAAGACTTTATCATATTTAAAAAAAAAACTCGACTTTTCATATTTCTGGAAAAACTTGATTTTTCATATTTAAGAAAAAAAAACTCGACTTTTTCATATTTTTGAAAAAACTCGACTTTTTCATATTTCCGAAAAAACTCGACTTTTTCATATTTTCGAAAAAACTTGACTTTATCATACTTTCGAAAAAAACTCGACATTTCATATTTCTGGAAAAACTCGACTTTTTCATAATTATGAAAAAAACTCGACTTTTTCATATTTATGAAAAAAACTCGATTTTTTCATATTTCCGAAATACACGACTTTTTCATATTTACGAAAAAACTCGACTTTTTCATATTTCAGGAAAAATTGACTTTTTCATATTTCTAAAAAACTCTACTTTTTTTAAATTTCCGAAAAAACTCGACTTTTTCATATTTCCCAAAAAAAACCCGACTTTTTCATATTTCTGGAAAAAAACTTGACTTTTACACATTTCTGATAATTTTTTATTCCTTTTATATAATTAAACCAGATTATAAAAGAAAATTGGTTGTGAAACGGTTTTAAACTGACTTTGAATTGTTTTAATTAAATAGTTCAGTTCATTAACTATTTAAATGGTTCAGTTTTTTTATAGTGCAATGCAGTTCAATTCAAGTATATAATTTAGTTAACCATATTTTTTAACACCCCTAGTATTAATAGTATTTGGTGATTTATTTTGGAAATAATCAACATTTTCAATTAAAATATTATGATAATCAGTTTTACTTATAATTAACTAAAATACCAATCTTTCAAAAGTAAAAAATTCCAGCAAAGAGGAGATAATCAAGCATAAGACTCGATTGGTGGCAAAGAAATTTTTGCAAAGAGAAGGCATATACTTTGAAGAGGTATTCACACCGGTTGCTAGGATTGAAAACATTGAGTTTGTTGTTGGTATTGCAAATAACCACAATTGGCTTATCTACCAAATGGATGTCAAATCCGGGTTTTGAACGGACCGCTTGAATATGAGGTATATGTAGGACAATCCTTTGGTTTTGTTGTGAGAAACCAAGAGTTGAAGTTCTACAAGTTAAAGAAAACGTTATATGGTTTGAAGCAAGCTCTAAGCCCTTTGAATAAAATGGTAGATGGTTTCCTAAAGGACGTTGGCTTCAAGAATTGTGTATCTAAGCATGGAGTGTATGTGAAGACGGATACGATTGAAGGAGTAATTATCCTTTTTCTATATGTAGACGACTTATTGATCACGGGAAACAACAAAAGGTGTATTTCAAACTTCAATAGTGAACTTATGAAAGAGTTTGAGATGATCGACTTTGGTCTCATGACATACTTCCTTGGTATTGAGTTCCACAAGTCCAAAAGGGGAATGCTCATACACCAAAGAAGATATGCTCTTAAGATATTGAAGAAGTTTGAAATGGAGCATTGCAATGCTGCCATTTCTCCTGCTGAACCAAGGCTGCAGTTGTCTAAGAATTAAGATGAGTAAGATGTTGATCCAACTCAATATAGGAGACTGATTGGATCCTTGTGGTATTTGTACAATACGCGACCAGACTTGTCGTTTGGTGTCGGTATTATAAGTAGATTCATGGGGAGACTGAAGGTTTCTCACTTGGCAGCAGTCAAGAGGACCCTAAATTACGTCAAAGGTTTTGTTGGCTACAAAATTCTCTTTCCCACAGTGGATATAGGCAGAAAATGCAATTTGCTTATTTTTACCGATTTCAATTGCTGGGAAGATAAAGATGATCAAAAGTCTACAGCTGGATACATCTTTATAATTGGTGCAACACCAATATCATGATGTTCGGAGACGGAACCAATAGTTGCACACACATCTTGTGAGGACGAGTACATTGACACTTTGTTATCACTACTACAAAATACACAAACAACAACGTCAGGTTTACAACGGATTCATTTACACCGCTGTAATAGGTTATATTGTTTGCGCAATGTTTGCGCATCAGTGAGTAACAGGATTTATTACTACGGTTGTCTAATAAAACCGTAGTAATATATGATTTGTAGCAAGCTTCAATCCTCGGCAAATACACGTTTTCAATTTTTTAGACTACATTAAGGGTGTCTCACTTAAGTCCATTATTTAAAAATTAAATTGTAAATGCTTTTACAACGGTTAATAAACCAACCATTGTAAAATTTGAAAATTGCAGCCGTTTCTCTAAAAAAAAAACCTAACATAATTCATTATTCCCTCTCATAACATAACTCTAAACATACTTCAACCTTCAGATACGTCTTCAGATTCATTTACTAATCGCTAACTTCAGGTTCATTCATTACACTTATGCTTCGATTTCGTTTACTTGTCTTGTTAAAAAAATGTTCTATGTTTTTTCTTGAATGTTCTCATTTTTTCAGATCCATCATCACCACCTTAACAAATACAAAAAGTATACTTTCGCAATGTTACATATGGTTTGTGTAGCTATGAAGAAAAATACAAGAAGTATGAAGCTATTGTGTTAACTTCATTCACCTTGTACTTTTTTTCATAACATCATGAACTAGATGAAATAGGAAAGTGTCTCAGCAAATCCTTCCATAAAGTTTCACTATATACTTTTTTTCATTCTTTTCCATAAAGTTTCCATCAAATATTTCCATTAAAATGTCTCAGCAGTCCGGCTGTAGCCATGGAAGGTGGTCCTCAAATCGTTCAAGGTACGTATGCAAGTGTGGTCTCAACGCTCCGTTGATGACGGCATGGACCGACTCAAACCCAGGCGTCGTTTCTATGGTTGTGGGATGTAGAAGATTCAAGGATACAAACAATGCTCTCACTTTGCTTGGTTGGATGACGAGATGGATCCTAGAGAAAAACAAATCATTTCTTCACTGGTAAAGAACTTGAACGAGGAGAAGGGATTGGTTAACACCTACAAAGCCAAAGAGGTCGAATTGATGTTGAAGGTGAAAATCCTAAAGAAACAGTTGAAGATTACATGGATTTTTATTTTATTTTTAGTGTTCATTGCATTTGTTGTAATGATGAATTAGGTTATTGTTGATTAGGTTTGTATGTTTACTAATGATGTAATGGTTGATATATTTGTTACATAAGATTCATGTAATGATGTTATGGTGTATCATGAATATAATACAATTAATATTATTATAACTTTATCATAAATATGCGTTATATTTTCTATTGTGATAAGGTGAACAGTTATATAGATTAAAAATTTGTATAAATTATAAAAGCAGGATGAAATTTTAAATTCTCCAGAAACATTTACAACGGTAATTTTTCATAACCGTTATAATAACTCGCGAGCTGTCTAGTAAAAAATTAAAAACAAAACTGTGGAGTTGGGGATCGAACCTAGGACCATCACTTTACCACAACGGTTTTTAGGATAAACCGTTGTGATAGGGTGCGCGCTTTCCAGTTTATTACAACGGTTACAGGGCCGTAATTGTAAGTATCATACATACAACCAAACTCTACATAACAACGCCTTGTCCTGCGTGGTTATATATCTTTCCCAACCGTTGTTAAAGGTCTGTTCCGTAGTAGTGTATGTTTACGCCAAGCCGTGTGGGTTATAAATCTATTGGAGGAGTTGGGCAGCAGTGAGGGTGAGGTTGTTACACTCCTAGTTGGAAACGTTTATACGATTAAACTTGAGAAGAATCTAATTGCACATGGGAGGAGCAAGAATATTTAGATGAGGTTTCACTACTTGAGGATACTTGTTAGTGAAGAAAGGTTACGATTGGGATATTATAGAAGTGAGGACCAAATTGTTGATTTGTTGACTAAGTGAGTCATAGATGAACTATTCAAGAGGTTGAAGATGAATATGGATAAGGTTTGAGCACTTGAATTAAGGTGGTATGTTGAATTTTTTTAAGTAATTCAAGTGTTGTAATCAGTTAACACGGGTGTTTAACCGGTTACAACAAGGTCATAAGCTTGTCCAAGTAGCAGAGTAGTGGAATTTTTGTTGTTGTAACCGATTATCCTATTGTGTTAACCTGGTACCATTGAGTTGAATTTAATTCATTGTCATGTGTAACCGGTTAACCAAATGGTGTAACCAGTTACGAGCCTGATTTTTGTCATTTTCTGTTATTTTAGTTGGTTATTTTGTTTCTCAATCACATTGTAACCTTTGTATAATTGTATGTGCTGCATTTTCATCACAAGCTAATTCAATTTACACTTCTCACCCTCAATTCTCTCTCTGTCTCTCTGTCTCTCTCTCTCTCTCTGTCTCTCTCTCTCTCTCTCTCTCTCTATCTCTCTCTCTCTCTCTCAATTCTCCTCTTTCACTCTCCACACCCAAATCTTCTCCACCATTGTTCACCAACCTTGTGGTTCATTGTTCTAACATTTGGTATCAGAGCCTGGTTCAGATCCAAAAACACATAGTGTGCAACATGAAGGTGTTGTTTGGCCACAAGATGTTCTTGATACTAAGTATTACGATAAATGGTGCAAGCAAAAGAAGGTGTTGTTTGTCTACCAAGATGTTCTTGAAGTGGTCAAGAATGGTGTTACTCCTTTTGTACAAGATGCAACAGAGGCACAACAAGCAACACACAAGAAAGAGAAGAAGAAAAATTTCAAAGCGTTGTTCTTGATCCATCAATGTGTTGATGGCGACAATTTTGAGAAAGTTGGGGATTGTGAATCGTCAAAGCAAGCGGTGGACATCTTAGAGAAGTCTTATGCAAGGGCTAGCAAGGAAAAGGTGGTGAGGTTACTGAAATTCTGGTACCAGATATGTGTGATGTCACACGCGATGTTACAACAACACACTCTGCACAATGGACAAAATAAACAACAGAAGAACACACCAAATTGTTAACCCAGTTCAGTTCAAACAACCTAATCTGGGGGCTACCAAGCCAGGGATGAAATTCACTACTTGTAGAATTAAATTACAGACTCAACAATCCAGTTGACAATCTCCTAATCTTAATTCCTACTAGTGACTTTCTACCTAAGAAACCACTTAGATATGAGAACACTACTCAATCCCTAAAAACTCTCAAAGAACACCCTCTTTGAGAAACCTTGATCCTGCTTCACAGCTTTGATCAAGTTATGTAACACCCCTTTCTATACCCCCAAATAATTGATTAAATCATTTAGGCACGTATTGAAAATTTCATCAGAGTATAATTGTAACTACGGCATAAAAAGAGAATGTCACATATACATTAAATTAAACACATACAACACCTGCTCAAAAAGATATGCAACAATGGGGTAACTTTCAACAATAAAGGATCTCAGTCCTTATACCCACATGTCAACATTTAGAATAAAAGCGGAAACATCTAAACATTGATTCACAAACATATATACATATATATATATATCATACTCCAATAGTAGTCACCAAAATCCTTCATGTTTACATAAACATTCATCAGCTAGATACATGTACAAAAGTATCACAAAAGCGCATAAACACATCCTAGCTACCCAGTGCTACATATCAGAGCCAGACGACCAAAAAGGAAATGAAGCCACGCTTCACAAAGGACCACCAGATACCTAATCTGCAATGCCTCATAGAGCATCATAAAACAGCAGAAGGGTGAGAAATATTATCATAATAACAATGCATATAATTATGTACTACAACATAAACATATAACACATATTCTCACCACAACTCATCATATATCATAATATAAATATATCATCAATCATGTTCATTATGCATACATTCACCATTATCATCATACCACATAAACATACATATTCATGTTTGTCCATTCATGCACACCTGCACAATTCTACTCATTCCACATCAACATATACATCATGCATAATCCATCAATCCAATCAAGACCCGACAATACCACGCATCACATAACTGGGAATGACAGCATAGTCATTCTTCCCCAATACATACCTCACTAGGAACGACAACATAATCATTCTACCCTAGTGCACCTCTCATTAGGAATGACAACATCGTCATTCTACCCCAATGAATATCCCACTAGGAATGACAACATAGTCATTCTACCCCAGTGGACACGACAACTCAATTGTACTTCACCAGGAATGACATATAGTCATTCTACCCCAATGAGTACAACAACAACACTAGGAACAACATACAGTCATTCTACCCTAATGTGTTCGACCAAAACATTAATACCTCACTAGGAATGATATATAAGCCATTCTACCCCAATGAGTATTCTAACACAATTGGAATCCATTCCACACACCAAATATTACTATTATAGAAATCCCATGATAATCAATACCTTACCATTCATCTTGCTGTGGATCTACGCCATAGAGACCGCCATATCATACATTAATCATACACTCAAAACCACATACATTGATACTTACTTAAACAGTGTATTTACCCCTAACTACAACCCACAACAAATAGCATTTCATTATTTACACCCATATCAATTCACATCAAGAATTACTCACCATTAGCCACAACAATCCATCATCACAACATCTCATTATATATTCACAATCAACATACATTATCATTTAACTCAAACAATGCATATATTCACCACAATTCACCCATATACATTACAATGTATATATATCAATCGAGCACATTCATCATGCACACTTATGTTTATTCATCAATACATCATTATAAAGATGATAAATGCAAATCATAGAGACCGACTCACGACTCTATGCAAATGCAATGTGGTACCGACTCAATCATCTCAAGTTTACTCAGGAACTCTGCTGGAACCATCGCTTGTTACCAATGTAACTCCCCGTCGGGCCTACGATGTTCACCCATTGCTCACACCCCACATGGGCACACAATGTTTATGGATCACTCACACCCCACACGGGCACACGACCCGATCGGTCACACCCCACATGGGCACACGATCGTCTATAATCATCGCTCACACCCCACATGGGCACACGAGGTTATAGCGGATTCCCTCTGGAACCAATCTGTCGCTCACACCCCACACGGGAACACGACGTTTATGGATCGCTCACACCCCACATGGGCACACGATCCGATTGCTCACACCTCACATAGGCACACAATCATTCGTAATCATCGCTCACACCTCACATAGGCACACGATGTTACCACGGATTCTCCTTAGAATCGCTCAACACAAGAATGTATTTCATGATGCTTCACATGCAAAATGACACAAGACATTCTTGGAATGCATACATACTCACAATATATTCATGCATTCATCTCATACAATCACATACAATCTATATACATTCACATCAATGCACTATTGTATGATTCACATTCAACCACACAGTCAAAACGGTATAAGTCGCTAAATAGCACTATTCCCGACTTTCTGACATAATAAAATCGGCCAACAGTTTCCACACCATCATAATCATAAAGTACAGCTCAATAGCTTTCCAACGATATAACGAACGCCTAAATCGGAATTACGGTTCGCGAATTATGAATTGTTAAAAGAAAAGAAAATTATGAAAAAAAAACAAAAGCGCCCGGCGATGGGAAAGTTTCGCCCGACGGCTCTTATTTTCGCCTTCGCTTCGCCCGGCGAAGGAGGGGCGAAGGAAATTCCCCCAAACGTGAACCAAACCAGTAGCTTGGCACCCTCGCGCCTCACAATTTCGCCCGGCGAAGGGACGAACCGCCCGGTGCTCTGGGCCTTTCGTCCGGCGCTCTGCACCAGAAGTAGAATTTCTGCTTTGTTTTCACTGTTCCAAAACTCCCAAAAACTCCATTTTCTCCCCCAAATCACTTCCAACAGCAAAACAATTCATAGCAATGATTCATAAACGTATGGAGATTATACAACACAAATTATATCGATTTCTATCCGCGAAAACATCGATTTCTACCATTTTCTACACCAATGGGTTTATACCCCAAAACTCATGAAAATCAACAAAATCAACAATACAATCATACATAATCATACACATTGCTAAGATAACAAGATTTCACACCCTTACCCGGATTCCAACTTGCTATGTGATTGATCTTGATGAATTTCTAAGTTTTCCTCTTTTCCTCTTCTTTTCTCTTCCTCCTCTTTCTTTCTCTTCTTTTTCTCTAATTCCCTTTTCTTACTATTTTCTTTCTATTTCTTTCTTTTCTATTTCTTTTCTCTCATTTTCCAAACAATCAATTAATTCATTTTTCTCACAAATTCTAATTCCACTTAATTTCTAATTTATCACTAATTGAGTAAAGTCTAAAATACTCTCCATTCTAATTTCCCCGCAAACTCTCAAAACGGTAAAATAACATTTAACACACCAAATTCACAATTAAAATAATTTATCATCCAATTAAAATAAAAGACTCCACATAATTGGGAAATAATCAAAATCGGGGCGTTACAACTCTCCCCCACTTAGAAATTTTCGTCCTCGAAAATATACTGAGACGAACAACTCCGGACACGACTCTCGCATCCGACTATCAAACCAACATGCCAACAAAAGGCACACCACAATAACACAATTGACAAACCACCTTGCTAACAGCAGATACAACAACGGCACGACAACGACGACAACAACAACGACAAGATGCAAAGCCCATACAATGCACTTGACGACCAACTCAGGGAAAACCACGATACCAACACACAGGTTCACTCTAGAACCGAAACACAACAAGATTGTTACCATCACCATAGATAACACTCCCCTAATTCCCCATCATAGGAATTAGCCACACACACTCGAACCATCACCATGGAAACGAGGCAACAACATAAACAAGAATACAAGTTCCACGACACAACATCGATTCCACAACCTCTACAAAACCAGAATACCAACATCCTTGTCACACAACCTTATTACAACAATGCTACGATCCCCAATCGAACATATAACCAAAACATCCATCTACATAGTAGCCCATGAATAATATTTAAACCTTTCACCTAACACTTCCATTCTGAAATGTCCAATGGTCTCATCATTCCTACATGTTTCCAATGTTCAACCTATGAACTCTTACAAGTTACACACGCAACTACAAAATGCGCCACATCACGCTTCCACTACGCACTCTAATTACTCGAAACCATCAAGTCTGCCAATCTCACGTCCAAATTCTAACTCTTTCTCACCTCTGCCAAAAATCACTGTTCAATTTAATATTACCAACCTCACACTCTCCTGTGTTATCTCATACACCATACACAAGTCTCGGAATTGCTCAAATAATTCTAACTCCCTGACCATCAAAACAGACATGCATAGAAACTTCCGACTTACTTTTCAGGCACAACAACAGCTTTTCCCCGAAGGATAATCCAAGCCAAATTCATAACTCCTCGCGAACTCTAACCATCCTTGTTGTCTCATACTCTATTCCTTTAGACCAAACAAGTACTCAATATCCTTGTGATTACCAAACACCTCGAACCTAGAACCATAAAGATAATACCTCCAAACATTCCAACATAATACCACCGCAACCAATTCCAAATCCATAATAATACAGATCCTTTTATAAATCCTCAATTGCCGTAAAGCAAAAGCCACGACTTTACCCTCTTGCATTACCACGTTGACTAAACTCATCAAAGACACATCACAATACCCTACAACCGGTTTATTAGGATCACACGAAATCAAAGCTGAAACCGTAGACAACTCCTACTCCAGCTCACCAAAACTTACTCACAACGAACATCCAACAAACGACTCACCCTTTGTAAGTCAACTGAGATACCAGAAGTACGAACTTAACAAAGTCTTCCATAACCTGTAATAACAACCAACTGAGTCCAAAAGTTTCTAATCTCCTTAACTAACTTCGGAGCCTCTCATGTAGAACTACATCTACTTCCGATGGATCCATTAACCATACTATCATCTGAAATAACACTTCTCAGAAACTAACCCTTTTCAACCAAAATTCTCACTCGAATAACTTAGCATAAAACTACGTCTCTTTTCAACACTTGTAATTCACTCGAACTCAACCAAACCATTCTAGTCATCTATTCATGAAAGTGGACACTTATTCTCAATCATTACCTTATTCAACCGTTAGTAATCCATACCCAATTTCTTCTCCTGACCGTCCAATTCCGCAATTCCAACATGTATCAACAACCAACCAAAAAGAATTCTCAAACACAATGTTACATCCACCCACAAGGGTTTCCTCCCAATTTCCATTAATGCCTTAAAACTCCAAAGACTCCAAACTCACCAGAACTCTAAGTTTGCTGTCCCTAGTCTCAATACCATTATACTTGTTATTCCATTCCATCATCCTTCTTTTTGTTACCAACAATACTGGAGCTCTCTAAGACAACACCTTAATGTTCCATCCAAAAACACATCTGAAAACTATGCCCAACTGACGGCCCATCTCTGCGACTTCCCAACTGGACTAACATACCAAAACCTCTAATCTACTTCATCTTCCAATATTAGCATCTTCATCGACTCATCAAAACAATCTGTAATCATCTCCTTAAATTCCAAACAACTCATTTCACACACTATCAAAGCCGGAAAGACCTGCCTATTCCATCCAACATAATTTCCTCTGCTATCAACAAGAGATTAAGGGTGATCAGTTCCTCAATTTGCCAATAAACAGTCGACAATCATGATGGGGCATAAACCGTCTTTACCAAACTACAATAGCCTTTCTTGCATCGCATACACAAAACTACCTAAGGCACAAATCCTTAGTTGACATAAACCTTACCTCCGCATTTCTTACGGAATCGGGAACAACACTGTCCAAACAACACTTACAATCTTGCAATTCACAACACACTGAGCCAGCGCTCCACACCTGAAGCAACATGGAGAAGTATCAGCTTCTCCCCCACTTATCTCATTCTAACTCCTGAAAACAAAGGATTAGAAAACCAGAAAGCACTGACAGTGTTCCACACACATATCACGTACTAAGGAACAAACAACACCGGCAGTATTCAACTGTCACACCAACAGACTCAACAACTGACTCAACACTGGCTCTGTTACCACTTAATGTAACACCCCTTTCTATACCCCCAAATAATTGATTAAATCATTTAGGCACGTATTGAAAATTTCATCAGAGTATAATTGTAACTACGACATAAAAAGAGAATGTCACATATACATTAAATTAAACACATACAACACCTGCTCAAAAAGATATGCAACAATGGGGTAACTTTCAACAATAAAGGATCTCAGTCCTTATACCCACATGTCAACATTTAGAATAAAAGCGGAAACATCTAAACATTGATTCACAAACATATAAACATATATATATATATATATATATATATATATATATATATAAATATATATATATATATCATACTCCAATAGTAGTCACCAAAATCCTTCATGTTTACATAAACATTCATCAGCTAGATACATGTACAAAAGTATCACAAAAGCGCATAAACACATCCTAGCTACCCAGTGCTACATATCAGAGCCAGACGACCAAAAAGGAAATGAAGCCACGCTTCACAAAGGACCACCAGATACCTAATCTGCAATGCCTCATAGAGC
This sequence comes from Lathyrus tuberosus, assembly GCA_022829125.1. Lineage (NCBI taxonomy): Eukaryota > Viridiplantae > Streptophyta > Magnoliopsida > Fabales > Fabaceae > Lathyrus > Lathyrus tuberosus. The sequence continues at coordinate 5,857,337 of JALAZF010000082.1, read as the reverse complement.
ATCATAAAACAGCAGAAGGGTGAGAAATATTATCATAATAACAATGCATATAATTATGTACTACAACATAAACATATAACACATATTCTCACCACAACTCATCATATATCACAATATAAATATATCATCAAGCATGTTCATTATGCATACATTCACCATTATCATCATACCACATAAACATACATATTCATGTTTGTCCATTCATGCACACCTGCACAATTCTACTCATTCCACATCAACATATACATCATACATAATCCACCAATCCAATCAAGACCCGACAATACCACGCATCACATAACTGGGAATGACAGCATAGTCATTCTTCCCCAATACATACCTCACTAGGAACGACAACATAGTCATTCTACCCTAGTGCACCTCTCATTAGGAATGACAACATCGTCATTCTACCCCAATGAATATCCCACTAGGAATGACAACATAGTCATTCTACCCCAGTGGACACGACAACTCAATTGTACTCCACCAGGAATGACATATAGTCATTCTACCCCAATGAGTACAACAACAACACTAGGAACAACATACAGTCATTCTACCCTAATGTGTTCGACCAAAACATTAATACCTCACTAGGAATGACATATAAGCCATTCTACCCCAATGAGTATTCTAACACAATTGGAATCCATTCCACACACCAAATATTACTATTATAGCAATCCCATGATAATCAATACCTTACCATTCATCTTGCTGTGGATCTACGCCATAGAGACCGCCATATTATACATTAATCATACACTCGAAACCACATACATTGATACTTACTTAAACAGTGTATTTACCCCTAACTACAACCCACAACAAATAGCATTTCATCATTTACACCCATATCAATTCACATCAAGAATTACTCACCATTAGCCACAACAATCCATCATCACAACATCTCATTATATATTCACAATCAACATACATTATCATTTAACTCAACCAATGCATATATTCACCACAATTCACCCATATACATTACAATGTATATATATATCAATCGAGCACATTCATCATGCACACTTATGTTTATTCATCAATACATCATTATAAAGATGATAAATGCAAATCATAGAGACCGACTCACGACTCTATGCAAATGCAATGTGGTACCGACTCAATCATCTCAAGTTTACTCAGGAACTCTGCTGGAACCATCGCTTGTTACCAATGTAACTCCCCGTCGGGCCTACGATGTTCACCCATTGCTCACACCCCACATGGGCACACAATGTTTATGGATCACTCACGCCCCACACGGGCACACAACCCGATCGGTCACACCCCACATGGGCACACGATCGTCTATAATCATCGCTCACACCCCACATGGGCACACGAGGTTATAGCGGATTCCCTCTAGAACCAATCTGTCGCTCACACCCCACACGGGCACACGACGTTTATGGATCGCTCACACCCCACATGGGCACACGATCTGATTGCTCACACCTCACATAGGCACACAATCGTTCGTAATCATCGCTCACACCTCACATAGGCACACAATGTTACCACGGATTCTCCTTAGAATCGCTCAACACAAGAATGTATTTCATGATGCTTCACATGCAAAATGACACAAGACATTCTTGGAATGCATACATACTCACAATATATTCATGCATTCATCTCATACAATCACATACAATCTATATACATTCACGTCAATGCACTATTGTATGATTCACATTCAACCACACAGTCAAAACGGTACATGTCGCTAAATAGCACTATTCCCGACTTTCTGACATAATAAAATCGGCCAACAGTTTCCACACCATCATAATCATAAAGTACAGCTCAATAGCTTTCCAACGATATAACGAACGCCTAAATCGGAATTACGGTTCGCGAATTATGAATTGTTAAAAGAAAAGAAAATTATGAAAAAAATACAAAAGCGCACGGCGATGGGAAAGTTTCGCCCAGCGACGCTTGTTTTCGCCTTCGCTTCGCCCGGCGAAGGAGGCGCGAAGGAAATTCCCCCAAACGTGAACCAAACCAGTAGCTTGGCACCCTCGCGCCTCACAATTTCGCCCGGCGAAGGGACGAACCGCCCGGCGCTCTGGGCCTTTCGTCCGGCGCTCTGCACCAGAAGCAGAATTTCTGCTTCGTTTTCACTGTTCCAAAACTCCCAAAAACTCCATTTTCTCCCCCAAATCACTTCCAACAGCAAAACAATTCATAGCAATGATTCATAAACGTATGGAGATTATACAACACAAATTATATCGATTTCTATCCGCGAAAACATCGATTTCTACCATTTTCTACACCAATGGGTTTATACCCCAAAACTCATGAAAATCAACAAAATCAACAATACAATCATACATAATCATACACATTGCTAAGATAACAAGATTTCACACCCTTACCCGGATTCCAACTTGCTATGTGATTGATCTTGATGAATTTCTAAGTTTTCCTCTTTTCCTCTTCTTTTCTCTTCCTCCTCTTTCTTTCTCTTCTTTTTCTCTAATTCCCTTTTCTTACTATTTTCTTTCTATTTCTTTCTTTTCTATTTCTTTTCTCTCATTTTCCAAACAATCAATTAATTCATTTTTCTCACAAATTCTAATTCCACTTAATTTCTAATTTATCACTAATTGAGTAAAGTCTAAAATACACTCCATTCTAATTTCCCCGCAAACTCTCAAAACGGTAAAATAACATTTAACACACCAAATTCACAATTAAAATAATTTATCATCCAATTAAAATAAAAGACTCCACATAATTGGGAAATAATCAAAATCGGGGCGTTACAAGTTACACAAACTCTCTTTGCTTCACAGCTTTAAGAGAGGACAGAACTTACCAATTCACTCTTGAATGGTGTACACAAAAACACGCACAAAGACTATGATTAACCTCTAGTTAATGCTCTCAATCTTCTGTCTACATTTTGTACCTTCTTCCTTTGATCTATGCGCTTTATATAGCCACCTGAATTGGGCTTGGACTCCTTGCAATATTTGATCTGATTTGTTATTTAAAACTGAATCTTCAAAACAGATTTTATCCCCCAAAATCTTTTTAAATCTTCACCTTTTAAATCTCCTATAAACCTGCATCAAATCTCTATGCAACAGAGAATATCTAACCCAAGATATTCGCATCCAATGAGACTACCAGCTCTCCACAATTCCAGCTAAAACGCAAATCCTAACAACATCACTAAACCTGATGTTATTAATTCTGCAGATCTAATGTCACAACATCGCTTGTGACACCAGACATCCAACTTCACACTTAACACAGCCCAGTGTTAAGACTCAATGTTGTGACATCAGCCATGTGACATCAACATTGAACATACTTTGTTTTACCAAATTTCTAGCCAATCCAAGAAACTAACAATCTCCCGCTTTGGCTAATTTTGGCTAAAACAATCTCTGCATCTTCAGAGACTTTAGCAGCGGATAAAAATATGATTTTTCCAACCTTTGCAGCAGCAGCACAGTCTTCACAAACAGCTACACATCACAATGCTTTCAGCATGCTGCACAAACACTCCAATACTCAGCTGTACACAAACTTCAACACTAACCTGCAGCATGGAATAAATCTCCCCCTCAAGGCAAGAACCAGCATACAAGTTGTTCAACAACTCTCCCCCTCAATATCTGCACTTCTGCATCACAACTAGAAGCACTCCTTGTCATTTTGACTGACTCTTGACTATTTCTCCCCTTTTTAGCCACAATTGGACAAACCTCAATAAGTAAGTCCTATGACACCCTGTACAAAACCATACTTCTTCTGTCAGTAATATCCACATTTTGAAAATCCAGACATATTCTTCATCCATCCAGTTATGAAGGCTTCACACAATCATCCACAAGATCTGAAGCACACACACAATGCCTTCCACTGAACTCTAAGTCAACTCCTCACACTTAGAATAACACACACCAAGACAAGTGTACAATCTATTCAAGGCCATGATTCAATCTTGTCTTCAGACATCTCCTCAGAAGCATGTGCGCACAAGATTCAAACAATTTACTTCATATGACTAGAACCATTCAAGGCCTCACCAAAACACCAATCAACAACCTAATGTCATAACATGCTATCTGACATTATATCCTCATAAGAGGCAACCAATCTCCACAAGTTTGATCAGCATGCAATCTTCACAATAAATACACCTTTGCTGCAAAAACCATAGACAAGTACTCCCCCTGTCATGATTAACAAATGCTCTAGATGGAGATGAACATTTGAGCACATTTCCTGAGTACATGCATTTTGGTACCACTGTCCCTTTCTCCAAAGGCTATCATACAATTCATCTTCACCATCCAAGGCAAACCTTCTACTTCATCATTCTCCCGTATGACTATGTAGATGCTCCTTAGATATAATGTAAGCACTAAGCTTCAGATCCAGAACAAAGACATCCTTCACCAAGGATACTCTTGACACTCTTGACACCAGGGTATTACATATGCTCCACTACTGGATTTACTATCAGCAAAATAATCCAAACTCAACACTCTGTCACAAACTCCACAAATTCTCAGCTTACTTATAAGCTTTACTGAGATCCAGTCTCTTCAAGAGATCACAATTCGTCTATCCTTACATCCACCAGTAGTTGTTGAAACTGGTGAAGTCTTCAAAGACAGTAGTCATGCTTTGCCAGAACAAACTACTAAACACATGACCATAATCTCCACCTCTTCTGACCAAAAATGCTAGAGCATCCAACTCCACATGTCCAATCTTAATCATCTTCCAGATATAACCACCAGTAAACATGATGTTACAACATCTTTTGGGACATCAGCTTCTCATCACCATCCAAAGGACTCATTGCACAAAGAAGTCCTTCAAGAAGCTCCCAATAAAGCACGGTCAGAGCAGCTTATTCAGGTTAACATACACACCTGAATACCATAAGTTCCTACACCCTCTCTGAACCATATCCTAGCAAACTCAACCATATCCTGAGCATCTATACCAAATTCTTTTTCCAGATTAAGCTCCCTTTGAAAAACATACTTCCACCTTTTTATGAAATGCAAAGGAATGTTATCTAGTGAAGCCTTTTGAATTTTCTTAGAAGTTCTAACAACAGCTTTCTTCTTATGAGATATGTCCTGGACATTATCATCAGACTTATCTCTGGTCTTCTTCTTTCTGGACGAACTTGACACTTTACTCCAGGATTTTGTAGGACCAACCACTGAGGTCTTCTGCTTATCAGTGTTTACCTTTGGAGGTGATTCAAACTCCTTCTCCTTTATTGATTTCAGTCTTTTACAACCTCAGGAACCATCTTATCAATCAGCTCATTTTTAGACAGATCATACACATCAACCTCTTCAACATCCTTCTTTATTTTAAGGCAATGAGATGTTTCAACCTTAACTCCAACATCAGCATCTTTCAACCCAAGGATTGTCAACCTGTGAAATTTTTCTTCTGAATTATAGGAGTCATTAGTCAGGTTGTCATCTTTCTTGGCCTCGCAAGTATTCAGCTCCCAACACTTCTTAAGGTCATAGCTTTTGATTCTTCCATCAGCATTGTTGACTTCTTCATCTGAGGAAGAACTTTAGTCTAGAGAAATCCATAGATAGCAATTGTCTTTGGACTTAACTCCATAAGTCATTAACCCTAATTAACCTTTCATCATGCTCAGATTTTCACACTTAATGTTACAGTCTGATGTTACAACATCATCCTTAACATCACCAGATGAGCTGACAACTTGAGGTACCCATTAATAGCAATTATCTCTGGATCTGGCTCCTTTCATAACTACCTCGTTCTGCCCATTAGTCACCACACACTCATCTTTGGTGTAGCTTACTTTATAACCTTCATCACAAAGTTGACTTATGCTAATCAAATTAGCATCCAACCCTTGGACAATAACTACATTATCAAGAGTAAGACCATCATGATTCTTCACTTTTCCAACTCCTGCAACTACACCTTTTTCACCATTGCCAAAAATAACCTCATGTGAGGGACAATGACTGACTTCAACTAACAGAGTTTTGAATCTAGTCATATGCTTTGAACATCCACTGTCAAAGTACCATGTATCCTTATCAACCTGTCTATCTGAGGTATGGGCTAAAAGACATTTCACTTTCTCCTTAGGAACCCATTGTTTAGAAACTTTGGGTCTGACCTCCTTTAGTTTGGTTTGAGGAGCATATTGTGGATAACCATGTAGTTTAAAACACGAGTACTGCATATGTCCAACCCTTCCACAGTAGAAGCACCTAACTCTGTCATCTCTAAAGTGGTTAAACCTTCTGCCACCATGATGATGATGTTGCTGGTGCTGCCATCCATAGTGTTGATTTCTTCTTCTATGGTAAGGCTGTTGTCTTCTACTACCATAGTTTGACTGTCTTCTATGGTAAGGATACTGTCTTTTGAATTGTCTCCTATGGTGATGAGGCTTCCTTCTTCCATAGTAATGAGGCACAACATTGTTGTATCCATATCCATATTCATACATGTTCCCCTGATGTTGATGAAACATGTTCTGATTGAACCTAGCAGCCTTCATGCTCTTGTGATATTGAGGTGGCATATACTGACTAGCTCCCTGAGACTGCACCTTCTTCTGATGATGAGCATTCTTCTTCTCAACATTCTGAGGCTGTGGATGAGTAACCTTCTTAGGTGTAGAATCATGTCTCTTTGTTTGATGCTGAGACATTGGTTGGGACACCTCCTTCTTTGTTCCAAGAGTGCTTGCTTATGTAGAACTCTTTTCCTCAACCACATATCCTATACCTGATTTATCTCCAGCAACTTTCTCTGACTGAAGAATCTTATCAAGAGTGGTTGTACCACTGTTCATCATCCTAATAGATTTTGTCATCTGATCAAGTTGAGATTTAACTAGTACAACTTTATATTCCAGATCAGCTTTTACATTCTCAAGCTGAGCAATCTGTTGCTTGTGACACTTGTTTTCTTGACAAATCTCAGTACTTTTTAAACACAGCTCTTGACAAGTAGATGCTAACTCCTCATAAGTTATTTCTCCATCACTATCATCATCAGAAACAACAGTTCCTATTAAGGCTCTAACATGCTTTGCTGACTCACCTTCACTTTCACTATCAGATTCAGACCAGGAAACTGTCATGCCCTTCTTCTGCTTCTTCAAGAATGTGGGACATTCTTTCTTGACATGTCCATAACCTTCACATTCAAAGCACTGAACACCTTTCTCTTGAGCAGTCTTTTCTTCATCTTTCTCTTTTGACTTGCTGATGTCAGGAGAGATGTTCTTGACATTAGGCTTGTAGTTATTGTTCATCCTATTGAACACTTTGTTGAACTGCCTTCCCAACATAGCAATGGCTTGAGATAGATCTTCCTGAGAATCATCATCTTTGACTTCTACAGGAGTGGAGACCAAAGCTATACTTTTGGGCTTCTTTTCTGGTTCTTCCTCATTCAAACCAAGCTCAAAAGTTTGAAGAGATCCAATGAGCTCATCCACCCTCATTTGGCAGATGTCATGTGATTCTTCAATGGCAGTTACCTTCATCTTGTACTTCTTAGGAAGGGACCTAAGGATCTTCCTTACAAGCTTTTCTTCTGACATCTTTTCACCAAGAGCACTAGATGCATTCGCCAGCTCAAGAACACTCATATGGAAGTCATGGATAGTCTCATCTTCCTTCATCTTCAGACTTTCAAACTTTGATGTCAAAAGTTGAAGTCTTGACATCTTAACTCTAGATGTTCCTTCATGAGTAGCCTTCAAAATATCCTATGCAACCTTAGCAGCTTCACATGAGTTGATCAGCCTAAATATGTTCTTGTCAACTCCATTGAAGATAGCATTCAGGGCTTTAGAGTTACCAAGGGCAAGCTCATCTTCTTCCTTGGTCCATTCTTCTTCAGGCTTCAGCTTTGAGGTGCCTTCTTTATCTTTACCAGCATCATCCTTCTCACACACAACAGGTGCTTTCCATTATTTAACTATGGCCTTCCATGCCCTTCTGTCCAAGGATTTAAAGAAAGTAATCATCCTTGGCTTCCAATACTCATAATTGGATCCATCCAAAATAGGGGGTCTGTTGACAAATCCTCCAACTTCTTTGTCCATCTTTACACCAGAAAGTAACTTCCCCAGATCTCACCCAGAGACAGATAGGATGCCTGCTCTGACTAATCTTAATCTTAATTCCTACTAGTGACTTTCTACCTAAGAACCCACTTAGATATGAGAACACTACTCAATCCCTAAAAACTCTCAAAGAACACCCTCTTTGAGAAACCTTGATCCTGCTTCACAGCTTTGATCAAGTTACACAAACCTCTTTGCTTCACAGCTTTAAGAGAGGACAGAAATTACCAATTCACTCTTGAATGGTGTACACAAAAACACGCACAAAGACTATGATTAACCTCCAGTTAATGCTCTCAATCTTCTGTCTGTATTCTGTACCTTCTTCCTTTGATCTATGCGCTTTATATAGCCACCTGAATTGGGCTTGGACTCCTTGCAATATTTGATCTGATTTGTTATTTAAAACTGAATCTTCAAAACAGATTTTATCCCCCAAAATCTTTTTAAATCTTCACCTTTTAAATCTCCTACAAACCTGCATCAAATCTCTATGCAACAGAGAATATCTAACCCAAGATATTCGCATCCAATGAGACTACCAGCTCTCCACAATTCCAGCTAAAACGCAAAGCCTAACAACATCACTAAACCTGATGTTATTAATTCTGCAGATCTAATGTCACAACATCGCTTGTGACATCAGACATCCAACTTCACACTTAACATAGCCTAGTGTTAAGACTCAATGTTGTGACATCACCCATGTGACATCAACATTGAACATACTTTGTTTTACCAAAATTCTAGCCAATCCAAGAAACTAACAGTTACGAACTCACAAGTTTATGCTCGAATTGATTCAAATGGAAGAAAAAGGAGAAAATCAACGATTTTACAACGAGAATCACTTGGTTGGTTAATCAAGTAAAGGCATGTTGAGAAACTGTTACGGAGCAGTATGTTGTACAAAAATCTTGCATTCTTTAACACGAAGATTTGACAATTTAGTTGTGGCAATTGAGGGATCAAAGAATCTTCAAACGATGCGCAAAGAGGAGTTGCAAAGCTCTCTTGAGACTTATGAGCAAAAGATGGAGGAGAGAAATAACAATAAGGAAAAGGCGGAGATCGCTTTGCAAGCTCGCATCAATGATAAGGATAAGAGATTGAAAGGAAAATGGCCCATGAAGTGTAAGGGGAATTTTAAAATTTTGGTTTAAAAGAGTCCTAAGATTCAAATAATTCGACTTGTCAAAGGGGTGAGAACAACTGCAACGAAAATGGTGGTCAAGGCAACTTTGAGGTGAAAATAAGAGGTTTAACAAGAGCAATGAATAGTGCTATAAGTGTCAAAGTTTTGGTAATTTTGAAAAAGAGTGCAGTGTGAACAAGAAGGAATCTCAAGGGGATAAAGTCAAGGTTGCAAGTCAAGAGTTTGATGAAGAGAATACACTCTAGGTCATGATCACGAAAGGAGAGTGCAACAACAACAAGCTACGGGACAACAACAACAACTTAAAGAATCCTTGCACAATGAATAAACCCTTGATCCAACGTCAAGTGGCATTTTCTAAGTAAAAATTTATCAATTTAATCATATTCTGACACTTTTCAATAAAAGATGAAAAAGGAGCGGAGTGTAGTCGACGTCTCTCCGAGAATGAGGTTCCGAGATATAGTTTTCGTGATTCGAGCTATCGGCATCCTAAAATAAACCAACATACCGTAGTACTCTAAATTACGGACACTCTGATTTCTCATTCCCCTTGAGATTACGTAGGCACAAGGATAACATTCTTTGGCGAGCCAACTAACAACTAACCAACCTTTTCTCTCGCCCCAATGCCATCAAGACCTTTTCTCATCCGTAGTTGTCAGAACTATGGATGCTCTGATTTCTCATTCCCGTTTAGAATACCTAGGCATGAGGGCCATAATCCTTGGCGAGCAAACTTTCCTTTTTTCACCGTAGTTCTCCAAACTACGATTACTCTGACTTCCTCGTTGCACTATGAGGACACGTAGGCACGAGATTGCGATGAACTTGGGGAGCACCCTAGGAAAATAAACCATGTAGTCTCTATTTCTCTTTCCTTCCTAATAACTTGATAATACTAACACATAGAAGCAAACATTAACATGCACATCTAACCTAATGCTTCCCGTTGAGTACAATGGATGTAACGGGTGTTAGTACCTTCCCGTTGCATAATCGACTCTGATGACGCCTAAACCTATCATTTATTTGACCTGATTTACGCATGTTTTCCTATTATTTTTAAGTCATTCTTCTACTATTATGCTAGTTAATTACTTTTTTTCAAGAAATTCACTAATCATGAGTTGTTAACGAAGAAACGAGGCAAAACGGACGAAAAGCGAGGAAATGGAGCAGACAAGCACCTCTGGCAACCTCCATGGCGTTCATCCTAGGGGTGCCATGGGTGGTCCACGTACTAAGTAGTGGGATGACCTATTCATGCCCCCTTTGTGAGCATGGCGGTCGCCATGAGAGTGTGGAGGTCGCCACCCTTTGGAATACCCAAATGGTTACAAAACAGCAAAGCTTGGTCTCCAAGGAACCAAAATGGTTCCTAATTTTTCTCCACGAAGTTGAAGCAGTTCCTAGGTATTTTCTAGGGTTTTGGACTCCTATAAATACCCCTTTCCATACCATTTTCAAGGGATCCAAACTCTGTGCAAACTTAAGCCCTTATACCTTCGAAATTTTAAAGCGATATTCTCTTCACATCAGAGAGGTATTGCAGTGTCGATTGAGTCTGTATCAAGTTTGGAGCACCCTTTATTTCTGCAATAATTTATTTCAGTCCTTTACTTTCCATCAAGATTTACTTTCAGCACTGCAATTTGTATCAGGTTCAAGACTCCATTCGGAGCAGGTTTATTTATTTATTCAGCATTTACCTTTAAAAAAAATATGTTGAAATGCGAGATCATGATCACCAACAGGTTCGTTTACCATGCAAGTACAAGATAACGGGCTTAATGTGATTGTGCCTGAATGAAAAGAGATGAAAAATGAGATGAGTAAGTTTGGCCTGACCATAATGACATGATACGATTTGGTGGATATAGGAAGGAGACTTATTATCGCAAAGTGCAAAGTGTGCTGTTACGATATCCTTAGTTTTTCGAGTTAGTACCTATCCATAAGACCATGTCCGAAGTGAAGTCCATAGCCCAGTTACTTTAAGAATCACTATTTCCTTCTGTTTACACGAGTATTGCTTAAGGACAAGCAAAGGCTCAAGTGTGGGAGAGTTTGATGGCATGAGATTACATCGCTTATTTGACTTGATTAACACATACTTGGGGACCAAGGTCAACCCACTTTGTGACCGTTGGGAATTATAAGATGTGGAGACCGCCACACCACTATGGAGAACGCCATGCTTGAAAATAGGGTGACCAGGTCTTATGATCGTTAGCACGTGGACCACTCATGGCCACCTTATGGTGAACGCCATGGTGGTCGCCATCAGTGTAAACCAATCTTGATTTCTCCTTTTTTCAACTGCTTTTGCTTTCTTCCCTCGTACATGGATCTGAAGTAGCTAAATACCTGAAAACAAAGCAAATACCAGCATAACAGTGCAAATGCGAATCAAAACAACTAGAAAACATGCATTAATAAAGTCAAATAAGCGATGTAATCTCATGTCATCAGACTCCTGAACTCAGACTCTTGGTTGCGATGACCATGTCTTCACCTTTCATTTAGGGGTTTTATCAATTTTTTTCTTTCCTCTTATGGGAATAAATAAAGGTAAAGACTCTATTAGTCCATCCCGCGGGCGTGTGATTGCGCTGCGCGAGGTCGTCTCTCGTTTTTCGAGGTACGACAGCTGGCGACTCTGCTAGGGATTTTCCCATCCCTAAGTGAGTCAAGCATAGTTAGGTTTTGTTTGTGTGTTTATGTTTACTTTATTTGTATGGATTTTCTTTATCCTATTGTTGTCATCTGTATTTGCTTCATTGTTATATAATCTTTGGTTCCATAATTATTGTGGTATTGGATTGTTGCTTTGATTGTAAAAACCTTCTGGGAAAGGCTCTATACCCGTGCCTAGAGAGAAAACATAAGATAAGATGATGGTTGAGTAGTGTCGGGCCGCGAGATTTAGATCTCGTTAGGGTCGACATGAGAACCTCGCTTAGAGTATATCCTTTGAGAATATTGGCACCTAACATGTAGTTGTCGTTGGCCTTGTTATGTGTATAAGGGTCCATTACCTCAAGGACCTTTGTAGAACCCTTAACCCTTGGCCTACTAGAAATGATGATCGCGTAGTGCGCCGCCCTACACCGAGAGGTAGATCTCGAAGGGTCGGTACGGGGATCTCACTCAGAGTAGATTCTCTCGATGGAGTTGACGCCCATCATGTAGTTGTCGATGGCAACAAACATTCATCTGAATTTATGACTCTGAGAACCATGTCTAGAATTGTAGTCGATGGTCACGTAGTGCGGCCCCCTGAGAGGTAGATCTCGAAGGGTCGGTATGAATATTTCATTCAAAATAGGTTCATGTGATGGAGTGGACGACCGACATGTAGTTGCCATAGGCGGAAAACATTCATGTGAATTTATGACTCTGAGGTCCCATTTAAAACTTAGATAATGCCTAGTGAGAACCTTGTTCTGTGAAAAGCAATTAGTCTTATCCTCCATCTGTACCTCGGCTTATGAGATCTTGTACCTAGAATTTACAAATATTGCATCCATTTCCATATCATTGCATCCGCGTCCCATATGCATTGCATACCATTTCCAAAAACAAATGAAACTCATTCCGTCCTTTGTCCATGACCAGCGAGGTGATTCCTGACAGTCGTTCAAAATGAAGAACCATGTTTCAAGCAATGGTGGATGAGCTAATGAGAGGACAAGAAGCTTTGAAAGGGGAGATCAATCTTTTGAAGAACCAAATGAGACTGGGTCTTGGAAACTTTGCAAGATTTGTTGACAAAAGAGGGTCACTTCATGCCCATTGCTGCAGTAATGGGAGAAAATTCTCTAGACTCATCAGGTGTTATTCCAAGTTAAGAGCCATTCCACATGGAAACTCCTCATTTGCCAACTCATAGTCCTCCTTCAAGATGTCATCTTCAGTCTTTGAGCACCAAATCGACACATCAACCACCAGTGGTTGTCTTTCCCCAAGAGCATCATAGTCAGGATCAGGGGCAGAATCATGATAGAAGGAGCGAAAATCACTTCAAGTCAATTTCTGTATTATATAGCAAAATCTACCGCAACTAATTCAAAATTTGTTGGTGACTCCTCAGCCTATCGAGCCTATACCAACCCCCTATCCGCCGCAGTAGAATCCAAATTTAACATGCGAATATCATGACGGGGATATAGGACATGACTTGGATACTTGTCAGGCGTTACAATCTAGAGTCAGGTGGTTGGTCAACAATAGGAAACTGGTCTTCGAAGAAGACCATTCGGAGGTGAAGTGTGAATACTATACCGGAGCAGTAGGACACTCTGTCGAGGAATGCAATAGTTTTAGGTTCAAGATGCAAAAGTTGATCCACGTAGGGTCGTCTACCTCAAGGAAGAAGGTCCCTATATAAATATCCTGATTCCTGAACCATGTGGTGGGAAAGGCAAAAGACTTCTGAACCCCCTGAAGATCTTGTATCATAAGGAAGAGACTAAACATGTGGCTAGCGAGATGTCACAATTTCCACGCAAGAGCACTGAAATAGCGCCACAAAGTTGTGATACTACAGTCCACGCAAGTGCAAGCAAAGAAGAAGCGGGAAGTTGATCTGAAAAACTCCATTCAGTAGTGAGGTGGGAAGGAAAGAACTCATAAGCTCTCATGTCGGTTCCAACGAGCAGGAAGACCTCATCCTTGGGGTGGTTAAAAATAAGCGACCACGACTAAGACCACTACAACAAAAGTAAGTTATAACATCACACCTTAGACAGCGCTTTAATACAAAAGCGCTGCTATAAGTTAAAAACAAGGAAACTATTCATTTAAAAAAATAAAAGTGCAAAAAAATATAAGACCTTAGACAGCGCTTTGGTCAAAAGCGCTTTATAAGGTCTTATAAATTTTTAAAAAAAAATTTAATGGAAAATATTAGACAGCGCTTTAGTTATAAGCGCTTTCTAAGGTCTTATAAATTTAAAAAAAATATAAGACCTTAGACAGCGCTTCGGTCAAAAGCGCTTTCTAAAGTTTTATTAATTTAAAAAAAAAAAATTAAAGGAAAATATTAGACAGCGCTTTCCTTAAAAGCGCTTTCTAAGGTCTTAAAAATTAAAAAAAAAAAAAAATCAAAAGCGCTGTCTAAGGCCAACCTTAGAAAGCGCTTTTAAAAGCGCTGTCTAAGGTCTAATAAAATTAAAATATATGAATAGTCAGTATTCATTTTCATATTTCCGCTCTTTCTTCTCCCCTGCATGCGAACTGAGCTCAAAACCCTTGCGAACTCAAACCTTCACCGTCAACCGTCCTCCACCGTGCCGTCGTTCGTTGTTGCCGTCGTTGCATTGCCGTCCGTCCGTTGCCGTCGTTGTATTGTCGTCCGTTGCGAACTCATTGCCGTCGTTCGTTTCTGCTCTTTGTAACTGATACATTTCGTTCTTGCATTGCCATTGTTACCGTCGTTAAAGGTACGTCGTTGTTGTGAAGAATAGGGTTTTGTTGCTTTACAATCTTGTAGTGAATGAGTATGTTTGATGAGTTTTGTTAATGAAGTTATGTTGGACTGTTTTATTAATGAAGTTTTGTAGTGAATGAGTATGTTTGAAGTTTTGTTAATGAAGTTTTGTAGTGAATGAGTATGTTTGATGAGTTTGTTAATGAGTTTTGTTAATGAAGTTTTGTTAATGAAATTTTTTAGTGAATGTGTATGTTTGATGAGTATGTTTGATGAGTTTGTTAATGAGTTTTGTTAATGAAGTTTTGTTAATGAAGTTTTGAAGTTTTGCTAAGAAACAAGTAATTCATATTCCAACCAAGAAAAGAAAGAGATGTTAGTGAAAGAGGTAAAATTTGTTATATACTTGATTTCTTTATTATATTTGTTATATATTATGTCATATTTGTTATATTTGATATCCTTGATTTCTTTATTATATTTGTTATATATTATATTTGATATATCTGATTTATTTATTACAGGTTAGATGGCTACTAACAATGATCACCCACATGATGATGATCACCCACATGATGATGATCACCTACATGATGATGATCCCGATATTCAGGTTGGAAGTAACAGATCTATGGAAGAAGAGGAATAACCATTATGAAGAGAGTGATCCGTGCTAGAGATCAAGGCATCACTTATAATGTGCATTGGAGCGCTTCGAATACACTTATTGAGCCTAACGGTCATACTTTGACAAGTTTCATTGGTGCACTTGTAAGGAATGCGGTTCCTATTACTTGTGATGATTGGAGAACCAAACAGTGGAAGGAAACCAAAGAAAAAATTTGGAATGAGATAAAGGTACCATAATTATGTCTTTAATTATGCCAACTAATTATGTCCTTCAAATTATTTGTACTAACCAATGTGTATGGATTTTTTAGAGGTGCTTCAACGTCGAGGAAGAAAGAAAAGCTTTTTTGATGAGATTGGCAGGGAAGCTCCTAAGAGGGTTTAGGACATATTTAAACCGCACCTATCTTAGGGATGCTGACGATAACTTTGTTGATGGAGAGTATCCATCTAAATATGCAAGTTTGATTTCACCACAAGAATGGGTAACCTTTAAATCCAAACGACAAACCCCAAAATTTAAGCGATTAAGTGTAATTAATCGGGAAAGAGCATAAGCTCCCAAGTATAAATACAGGAAAGGACGTGTTGGATATGGACGTTTGGAGCAATCTTTGGTAAGTATCAATATATTGCAATGATATAATAATTGTTCATCATGAGTTATATTTGATCATATTATTTGGCTTTATATGTAGTTACAAAAGGCGAATAGCTATGAAACATCTCTTCCTGCACATGTCTTGTGGAAGGAAGCCCGTGTGGGCAAGTCTGGAGTTGTTGCAGAAGAGGTTCTACAAGTATTTGAGAAATGTGTAAGTATAACAATATTTATTTAATTAAATCAAAACTTTATTAACAAATATTTGACAAATATTCGATATTCATCTGATTTTCAGGAGGCGTTATCTCAGTCTGTATCTCCAGATGATACTAGGAGCATACTTAGTCGGGCATTAGATGTCCCTGAGTATTCTGGTCGGGTGAGGGGTAAGGCATTTGGGATCACCCCGACCTCCTTGAATATTAAAAAGGGAAAGGCTGCTAGTAATTCAGAACTTTAACCTAAATTGGAAGCACTAGAAGCTGAGGTTCGGGAATTACGAAAGGAAAAAGAAAGGGATAACGCTTCAGGTTTTAGAGATGGATCGGAGAAAGATAGTATCAACTGCAGCTTTCATCCGATTATTCCAGAGGTAGTTATATATATATTTATGAAATTAAATTAGTAGCTTAAATTATTTAAATGACATATATACACATTAACAATGGCATATTTATTTTTGGTTTTAGGGCGTTTCCCAATGTCAGCTCTTCTTATCTTCACCAACTTATCGGAAGGTTGCAAAGGGAAAAGTGTATAACAATGGGGTACAATTACTTCATAATAAATCCCTCCCTACTGGAAGTTTGAAAGTATCAGTTGATATTGCTATAGAGGAGGAAGCACCATTACCCTATCCTGACGATGATTCGGATGTAACATTGGTGCGAGCTGCTATAGGGTCGTATGTTGCATGGCCGTCAAACCTCATACTCATAGGATATGAGGTATGCTTAAAACCGTTATAAACCTTTGTTAACCTTAATGTGTAGATTCAAAGATTTTACGAGCATTTTATTTTCATTTTTTACATGGTAATGTTATTTAGACTCCAACAAGATCCAAAACAAAGGATAAGCGGATTCCGGAGCATACCGAGTCCGTTGTTTCAAAAAAACAGGTACATCACAATTATATGATATTTATGCATAGAAAATATTAAATTGAATATCTTATACTTCATCTAACAAATTATATGATATATAGCTGCCTGTTAAAGAGATTAGCAACATTTCAACGCAAAAATATGTTGGTGCTAAGAAGAGCAGGGGTAGAAAACAACCTATCTCCAAGTTTAGGTCGTGCCTCCAGACGTATCTACAAGTGACAAATATTATCACCGGAGGTGTTCGTCTTATACATATGGAGAAAGGTATCTATGGCTTTGAACATGACCAAAATATTGGTAATGAAGACTTCGAGCAAGTTTTCAATCATGAAGAATTGGGCGTCACTGTTGTCAATACATACATGAGGTATATATCCGATCTACTTTGGTATATTAATTGAACAACTTATTTACTTTATGTTTCAAATGAATAGTCTAATGTTAATGATGTTTTTATTTAAGGTTTCTGTATGACAAAGTTATGCGCCCACACGGATTGCAGCAAAGATTTGCATTCCTATGCCCGGCGTCTGTCAACTTAACCTTAATAATAAATAAACCAGATGAGGTCCTGGCGTATATACGCGACGTCTTTATGGACAACCAAGAAACAGAAAAGTTGTTCTTTTTACCGTTTAATACTGGGTTAGATTTTCATTCTAAATTCATCTATTATAGGTTTTTTGTATTTTGACGTCGTGTAGAAAGTTTCCATCTAACACTTGTTTAATCTTACAGTGGACATTGGTTGTTGGTCGCAATTAATCCTAGCAGAGCAATGGTGTATTATCTGGATTCGTTAGGAAATGATTGGACAACATACCCGGATTTGAAGAAGTGTATTGACACGTAAGTGAGATTGTTCTAAATATGAATGTGTATATTTATTTGTTTGTTTATTTATTTATGTGAATTGTTCTAAATATTCACTTATATTTTATTAGCGCTATACAAGCTTTCCTAGCACTATGAGATAACCATCTACCACAGCGGAGAGTCAACCCCATTATTACATGGAATTATGTGAAGGTATATTAATTATCACATGTTTTATTATATTAGTGATGCTACTTGATAAAACTTAGGATTTATCCATATTTTCTTTTCATTTGTAGTGTCCTCGGCAACGCAATCAAATAGATTGCGGCTATTTCATGTTGAGGTTTATGAGAGACACTCTTTTGTTGGATCGAATAGAGATTCCATCCGATGTATGTATTTCTAACTTATGAGTTATTTTAATATTAACACATATCTCTCATGTCAAATGAAATAGTTAAAACTAAATCAAACTATGTTATATTATTATGTAGTACTTTGAACAATGCAAGTGTGCTCATTACTCAATTTCTCAATTGGATGAAATTAAAGAGGATTGGTGTCAATACATTATGGAGCTCGGAATTTTACAAGGTATAATATTGTACTCTTACTTTAATTGATGAGAATTTAAATATGTGTAACTTTGTTTATGTATTCTTTTAATTGAATTACAATCTTTGTGTTTTCAGGACCTATAATGTAGATTTGAAGCAATGCTTTGGTTGGATGCAAAAGTACTAGTATAAGTAATATGTGCATTTGTAGAAAAAATGTAATGATTTGTAATTATAAATAGGTGTATATATAATTTTGGTTTGTAATTTTAAATATATATATTGGTTTGAATTGCCAATTGTTTTGGATATATAATTTTGGTGTAAATTGGTACATTTAAATAGGATAAATTGGATTGATTTGAATCTCCAAATTGTGGTATTTTTCTGAAAAAAATTGCTGGTTGAAAAACAGGTCAAATTCTAGTTGAAAAAACCTGGTAAAAATTGTGGTTTAAAAAAATTTATATAAAATTTTTCGTATACCTTAGACAGCGCTTTTGGTGAAAGCGCTGTCTAAGGTGGGGATTTGAAAGCGCTTTTGACAAAAGCGTTGTCTAAGGTGGACCTTAGAAAGCGCTTTTACCGCAAAAGCGCTGTCTAAGGTATACCTAAAAAAAGTTCAAAAAGGTTGACCTTAGACAGCGCTTTTGGAGAAAGCGCTGTCTAAGGTATACCAAAAAAATGTCAAAAAAGGTAGGGCTTAGACAGCGCTTTTGCTGAAAGCGCTGTCTAAGGTATACCAAAAAAATGTCAAAAAAGGTAAGGCTTAGAAAGCGCTTTTCCCAAAAGCGCTGTCTAAGGTATACCTTATAATGTCAAAAAGCGCTGTCTAAAGGTACCATAGACAGCGCTTTTCATTAAATATACCCCCCTTTAGACAACGCTTTTGGTAATACCCAAAGCGTTGTCTAAACCTATAGCAGCGCAGGTTTAGACAGCGCTTAAAAGCGCTGTCTAAGGGCAAAAAAAGCACTGTCTAAGATCTTATCTGTTGTAGTGGACCCTTTCAACATCAACAAGCTCATGCAGCACTAGCTTATCAATAACCAAGAGCTCAGGCTCCTCGCCCGCAAGGGGCCCTCGACCAGTATAAGAGACCAAGGTGTAGGCCTCCCATCCATCCCATTCCTATGACATACACTGAGCTCTATTCTGCTTTATTAAAAAGGGGACTAGTGGTTCCGAGGCCTCCAGGACCTCCGCCTGATCCTATACCTTCATAGTTTAATCTGAATGATCATTGTCCTTTCCATAAGGGTGCTCATGGACATGATTTGGAAGGCTGCCATGCTTTGAAATATAGGGTGCAAGAGTTGATTGACATAAAGATTTTTTCTTTCAAAGATAAGGCTCCAAATGGTGGAAACAATCCTCTTCCAGTACATGAAGCGTGAAGCATGAATCAAGATTCAGAAGTCATTGCCTAAATTCTGAAGATCAGACCATGAAGTTCAATTCCCTAAAGCTGGCAATCATTTGGTTTTTTCAGTACTTCATTGTATTTTCTTTGCATGTTAGTCGTTGTTTACTTTTAAACATTGTTATTTTCTTGTAATGGTAATATTAATGAAGTGACGACGCTTTTTTCTGAATTAATCATGTCGCATTCGCTCATTTTTCTTCACTTATATCAAGAAAACAAAAATATAAATCCATATATCTCTCATTCACTTTTTTTATCAAACTGTTATTTTAGCAAAGATTGGAGGGAGGATGATGGAAACTGAATATCCATAATTGCTGATGGCGTGCTTTCAGACAAGATCTTGCTGATGATATACAAGCATTATTTCAAATCCCCAAACACTAGAGAGATAAGGAGTTAGTCCCTAGTTAACCACTTCGATCTTAGAAGTAGAAGTTTCTTCGGATTTCTAAACCCTTACGCTTAACTTGGGGCATGGGTAGTTATTCATTTAATTGGACTACACATTCGAATCACAAGATGAAATATCCCATCTATGGATCAACCACATACTTTTCTTCATACCGAAATGTTGAAAAAATCGTGAAAAATCCAAAAGTTATGGCGGCTGTTCTTCATGACCAGTGACTTGGCAGTCACATGTCTTTCAGAAAAAAAAAGCCCGCTAAGTCGAACACTCAAAGAGGCGACTTAGACAAAAATCAGGGCAATCTCGGTGGACTAAAAGCTTCAAGAAGTAGTCCAGGAAAAAATTAGGGATCAAAAATATGAAAAAAAAAAGATGTCCTCAAATCCTCAAGCAAAACAAAACAAGATTCAGTGACCACTATGTCAAAATCAAAGGGTCACTGACATCCGTGACAAAGGAAAAAACTAGGTGACTGCTATTTCAAGAAAATCTTGAACCATCATCTTCACTCTTACACCACCAAACTCTCTTAGAAAGATGCGTATGTTGAATTAACTGAATGTAGGACTGGAGATCATAACGGAGAAGGGGTGGGTTAAAACAAGCTTTGAGCCTTACATACTTTGTTTCTATAACCGTGAACCAGACAATGTTACAACCCTCAAAAGACCTAATTGAAGCAGAGTTCATTCTGAAAGCATATTACAACAAGGTTGTGTAAACTGACTCCTAGAGATTTGCTAATCTTCTTCTTGTTGTATCTTTCAATAGCTAAATCAGCACTGCATTTGGACTAATGGTTCACTCGTCACACGCTATCACATCATTCAAATAATGATTTTTTTAAAAGACATGCATGAGCACTGCATTAAAATTACCATTTATGAATGAATAATTTTAATTGCAAGTCAGTAATTGACATTGGGAAATTCTAACAATGAGCAATCAAAGAAGATTTGATCATCCAGCAAAGTTGATTTGAATCAAGAACACCTCATAACCCTATGGATTAGGGGTATTATCATGTTAACCCTAGGATTTTTCAATCTGAATCAAGTATCTTGATATTAGTTGTTTAGGGGAAAATCATTCAAGAATCGGTTGACTAGTGATGAATCATCTCAAGGCTCTACCAACCTGGGGTAGGCCACCCATAAGTTCTTTTGATTAAGGTAAAATCTCTCCAGCGTTCAACCAGCGCAAGTTAAGTCGCTTCAATGCTAATGCTGGGTCAAGCTACCCTAAGAGCATATCAAAGCCAATCACTCCAAAAGTCAAGTAACCTAGAGGAATTTATTCAAGACTCAGACTAAGGCTGACTACGACAAAGAGCTCGTGGAGTCCAGCCCCCCAAAGGGCAGTAAATCATAAGTCTACCATCCCAAGAATTGGATAATCAGGGGTAAACCATTTCAAAGTCTACTGAACATTAGGGAAAGGTGTCTAAGACCATGACATGGCAAGCTACTTCCAACTTCCTTTCAAGGAGAACATTTTCAAAGAACCAACAGACTGGGGCAAGATAAGTCACAAACTGAGGCAATATGAGCTACAGAAGGGCAAGCCTTCTCTATGCCTTCAAGATACTCAAACAAGTTCACTTGTACATCAAAAAATTCTGAGTTCAAGACGAGTGTCAGGGAATCATGATATCACCCCCCATCAAATGACCTTTTGCCTTCTAACAAATAGGATGCCTTGCTGCAAAGACCTTTCCATCCATTACCCACGCAGGGGTAACTTTGGAAGCCTTCGAGTCATTGCATAAATCATTCTCATGCATTAATCATGTCGCTTCGCTCTAGTGCTAAGCCATGCATATCATCTCATTCATCGAGCATATGGCCATATCATGAAAGACCAAACTTCAAAAACAATTTTTGTCACTTTTAAAACACCAGTTCCCTTCTGGTAATCTACCCTTCAAACTAGTTCCCATCTGGTAGCCTATGTCTAACTCCAGTTCTCGTATGGTAGTCAGTTTTTTTTGCCAGTTCTAGTCTGGTAGCCTATGTTTAACTCCAATTCCCGTCTGGTAGTCAGTTTTCTTTTTAAAACCAGTTCTCTTCTGGTAGACTATTTGAAATTCAGTCCCCGTATGACAAACAAAAAGACAGAACACCAGTCCCTTTTTGGTAACCTATCATCGAAAACCTCTTGCCTGCTAGATCATTTTCAAAATCTAGACTGTTTTGTGTATCCTTAAATTGTAGTCCAATGATCACAGACATGTCAAAGTCCAATTTTGTTGGCACCTACGAATTGAGGTTTGTCCATCAAGGAAACCTTGTCTTATAGTTCTGTGCGAATCTGGACCCTTGTTTTTGTTCTGTGTGAACCCGGAACCTTGTTTTTGTTCTGTGCGAATCTGGAACCTTGTTTTATGGTTAAGCGAGAAGCATTAACCCATCTCTCGTTGTTCTGTGAAAATCCAGAACGTTCTTTTGTTCTATGCGAAACCAGAACCCTTTTTTCATGTTTATTAGAGAAACCAGACCTATCATCTGCACTGTTCTAAAAAGAACCATAACCCATTTGAATTTGCATCACTTTGTACGAATCCAAAGTCATTTCTTTTTTCACTCTGTGCGAATCCAGAGTCATTTCTTGTTTCACTCTGTGCGAATCTGGAGTCATTTCTTTTTTCACTATGTGCGAACCCGGAGTCATTTCTTTTCACACTGTGCGAATCGGGAGTTATTTCTTTTTTCACTCTGTGCAAATCCGAAGCCATTTCTTATTTCACTCTGTGCGAATCCGCATTCATTTCTTTTTTCACTCTGTGCGAATCCGGAGTCATTTCTTTTTTCACTCTGTGTGAATTTGGAGTCATTTCTTTTTTCAATCTGTTCGAATCCAGAGTCATTTCTTTTTTCATTCTGTGCGAATCTGGAGTCATTTCTTTTTTCACTCTGGGCGAATCCGGAGTCATTTCTTTTTTCAATCTGTGCGAATCCGGAGTCATATTCTTTTTTCACTCTGTGCGAATCAGAGTCATTTCTTTTTTCACTCTGTGCGAATCCGGAGTCATTTCTTTTTTCACTCTGTGTAAATCTAGAGTCATTTCTTTTTTCACTCTGTGCGAATCCGGAGTCTTTTCTATTTTCACTCTGTACGAATCCTGTGTCATTTTTTTCTCTCTGTGCGAATCCGGAGTCATTTCTTTTTTCACTGTGCGAACCCGAAGTCATTTCTTTTTTTCTCTATGCGAATCTAGATTCATTTATTTTTTCACTCTGTGCGAACCCAGAGTCATCTCTTTTTTTACTTTGTGCGATTCCATAGTCATTTTTTTGTTACAGTCAATTATCTTTTTGCTCCGTGAGAACCCAGAGCTTACCCTTCATTATGCAAATTGTCAATAACTTTTGGTTTGTTCTGTGAGAAGTCAAAACTAACCATTTTCCTCAAGTATCCCAAGTGAGTCATGCCACCTTACTTCATTCAATCCCCAGCAAACCTCATTGGCAGTCATCTCAACAATCACCATAGAGTCTGTTTCACATTCCATACCAATAAGAGAGCTCTGCATACATGCATCACATATCATATCATATGCATTTAGGATCATAATTCGGGTTTTCTTAATATTTAATTATCTCCCACTACGATCATATGAAGAATAACCTTCTTCATTCTCTCTGGTGGAAGATATTTAAATAGCCGCAACAGTCACACCCTAATTTTGATCTTGAATCGCCGAATAAAAGCATTTATTGTAGCATTCATATTACAACGTTGCATAGCATGTATTTCGTCTCAAATAGTGCCTAAAATGTCAACCAGATAAATTTCTCAGATTTACACACGAATCGGTCAAACTGAATGTCAAATGTACCTGAAATCAGTGTGCGAAAATTTCAAAATCAAGCTTGCAGATGTCAGTATTCTTAATCTATGTTTTGTGTAGTTTAACCTGGTGTGCTCGTTTTAATTTTTGACGACTTTTGCAGTCGCATTTTTGATCAGGTGAACCTTTTTACCGGTCCAAATTTATTTCAAAATTTGACAAAACGCAGTATTTTTTTGAGTCGTTTATTTCGCGCTGATCATTTTAGTGCATTCAATTTAATTTTTCGGACACTTTCGCGTCTGACTTTTATTCATATTTACTCGTTTTATTTATTTTAATAAGAATTAATTGCATATTTAATTTTAATTTATTTTGAAAAAATTGTTTGTTTAAAATATGTGTTTAAATATTTTCAAAATAACAAAAAAAATTGATAAGAGGCATTCGCATTAGATCCTTTTTTGTGTGGCCCTTCCATTTGTTCGCCAGCTAACAGGTACTGATGAAAAGATGAGAATAAAAGTGGAGGACCACATTTGTACATCCATGCGTCTGCACATTTGTGAGTGGATGAAGGAATACATGTCCCATATGGAAGAACATCTTGGACGTGAAAAAAAGGACACACATCATTTTCATAAAAAATTTCATCCTCTCTCTCATTTGATGCGCAGGAATTGAGTGGACAAACCATATACAATCCTCTCCCCACTCAAAAAGGAGGACCGTCATTTTTTTTGCTCACTCGAACCCCTACACGTTACCCTATTTTCTCTCATTTTTTAGTCTTCTGAAAAAAAATATTCTTCATTTTTCCTTCAATTATCACCTCATCTTCACGCTACCACAAACCGGCATCCTTTCTTTCACCATTCAAAATCTCACCTCACAAAATCAGAATACACCATCACCTACAACCTTGCCACCCTACATCTTCACAAACCCATATTCCTCACTCTAAAAAAACAAAACTCTTTTACTATTTTCATTCTCCATAATTACCATTTTCAAATGAACTCAATCATAAACAGCTCCGGCTACACCTAAAACAACTGCGTCGGATTTGGCTCGCCACTAACCAAATTCTTTTGTTTCCCTTCTGCTCAATCGTGCATAGCAACAACATGATGTTCGGTTTCCTATTTCTGCAGGGGATAGGCAGAAGCTATTCGAATAAATTCCATGATGTTGTGATGTTTGATGATTGTGCCAAGAGAGTTATCGCAACCAGACGATGTCGTTAAAACAACAACCCTCTCAACCGATTCCTTCAAGACCTTCATTTCCGGCTCAACCATCTGAGATTTGAAAGAGTCAATTGCATCGCGTGGGTAATGTTGTTCGATTCTCATATGTTTAGATGTTTTAATGTCGAATGATCGGTAATTTGTTTAACTTATGCGGTCTGAATCATGCCAGAGTATTTCAAACTGTGATTGTTTTTTCTCTACGATGCTTCTAAAGTTTGGCAAGTTTGTTTTGAACCTGATGTGTGAAGTTTTTTTTTCTTTCAAGTTTCTATTATGCTTACCCCGTTGATGGAATTATGTTGTGTTTGTATGCATGTTGTTCCTCTGTATTATTATACGCATTTGTTTTGTGTGCATGTTTAGAAAATGACTTGTGGTTACTTTGTTTGTTTGGATCTGAGAGGGGTGATTGTGTTGGCTATAATGAATTAACTGAATGAGAGATGTTAGGAGAAATTTTGGTTTGAATTTAGAAATATGAAGAGGAACCATTAATCTGATTTTGCAATTCATAGAGAAAGCAAATTTTGTTTTTTTCAAATTGAAAAAGTTAGGGGACACCACATGCATCGTACATCATCGTTCTTTGTTTTTGAATACGTTGTTAATTTCTTTTCTTCTTTCTTATATAAAACATAAATTAATAAATTATAAAGTATTTTAATAAATATTCATTATTTTATAATGTTTAATTTGGTGCTATGTCGTTGGGTTGTTTACATTTTTTTCTTTCCTTTTTATGCTTTGGAAGGTTTCTTTTGTCTTATTATTTTCTTGAAAATTTTAATTAATTAGTTGTTTTAAGTTGATTAATTGTTTTTCTTTGACATTTGATTTGCTAAATTATTTGTTTCTGGACTATAGTTAAATTTTTGTAGTTAACTTCTGGATATTTGTATATAGTGGAATAATTGACAACTTTTGTAAGTAATTTTCTGTTTGCTTTATTTCATGGAATTAAATCGTTTTGACTAATGGATTCGGTAATTTGATACTCTTATGCCACAAAAAAGTTTACATATCAATTTGATATTTTCGCCGTGTTTCAGTTCTTACATGCGACACTGTGGTTATGTGATTGCTATATACAAACTGGCTTTAGAGCACATTGAGATTTAATTGATTCGTTATTTTTATTGCTCTTGTGTTTTCCTTTCGATTAAATTAATTAAATGAATTTTTGAATTTTGTTTAATTATTTATTTCTGTTAATCAATTATAATTAACTTAATTATTTGACTTAATTGGATAATTTTGATAATTAATTTTAATTAGCATGATTAATCAATTAATCAAATTCCAATCACTTAACTATATTAATCAATCATAATTAACTTAATTATTTGATTACATTAAGTTTTAATCGAATAATTTTGATAATTGATTTGGATTAATTTAATTAAATGATTTAATAAACTTTGACTATTTCTTTGCTAAATAAAATTGGGACAAGTTTGAGGGATTCTAAAACTCAAATCTTCTCTTGCTTATATGCACTTGCTTATTGTGTTCGAGTTCTAATCGTTTTCATTTCATCCCCATTCGATAAAATGTACCCCAATTTTCATGAAGTGTAATAATTTTGTCACTTTCATCTTGATTGTGTGCTTTATTTAATTGTTAATCACTTCAAGCATCACCTAAATCATTTTCAAAATAATTCTCGATTCATATCGAGCCATTTTTTACACCCTTGTAAGTTGATCGCTTTTTTAAGCATCGCCATCAACCTCATGGTCACCATACACAACATTCATAACTTAATCCTGGGCTTTCTTACAGTGAGACGTATTCGATCAATGAGATATAGTTGGTCGTTTAGAAGATTAGCCCACTTTGCTAGTGCACACGATTAAAATTCAATTCGAATGATTTCCTTTACTTTTCCTTGTTTGTTTTGTCTTGTATGATGAATAAATTGAAACCCTTAAGCATACTTGATCCATATATCAAGCCCTACCCACTGTTGTAAGCCGATTGCCTTATGCATCGCCATCGACCTTACCCTATACCCATTAGGACCTCCTTTTCATTAGTTCAAATCCTTGCACCATGAATAAACTCGTGATCCAACGTCAAGTGGCATTTTCTAAGTCAAAATTTATCAATTTAATCATATTTTAACACTTTTCAATAAAAGATGAAAAAGGAGCGGAATGTAGCCGACGTCTCCCCAGGAATAAGGATTCGAGATATAGTTTTTGTGATTCGAGCTCTCTTCATCCTAAAATCAACCAATAAACCGTAGTACCCCGAACTACAGATGCTCTGATTTCTCATTCCCGTTGAGAATACGTAGGCACAAGGATCACATTCCTTGGCGAGCCAACTAACAACTAACCAGCCTTTTCTCTCTCCCCAGTGCGATCGAGACCTTTTCTCAACCGTAGTTGTCAAAACTACGGATGCTCTGATTTCTCATATCCGGTGAGAATACGTAGGCACAAGGACCCCAATCCTTGGCGAGCAACCTTCCCTTTTTTCACTGTAGCTCTCCGAACTACGATTGCTCTTACTTCCTCATTGCACTATGAGGATACGTAGGCACGAGATTGCGATGATCTTGGCGAGAACCCTAAGAAAATTAACCATCTAGTTCCTATTTCTCTTTCCTTCCTAATAACTTGAGAAGCCTAACACTTAGAAGAAAACATTAACACGCACACCTAACATAATTGTTCCCGTTGAGTACAACGAACGTGAGGGGTGCTAGTACCTCCCCCTTGCGTAACCGACTTCCGAACTCAGACTCTTGGGTGCGATGACCATGTCTTCTCATTTAATTTAGGGTTTTTTTTTATATTTTCCCTTTCCCATTATGGGAATAGATAAAGTTCGATGGCAATTCTATAGTGTTAGATCCGTTCCAAACCTTATGATTTCTACCGATATAGAAATCAAGAACAGAACTCTAAAATAATTCCTATAAGTCGATATAGCATCAACTTGTATCCCTTAAACCCATATTCGAATACAATTAAGAGAATGAAGGCGGAAGCGTACCTGAATTTTCTATTGAAATCATTGAAGGTTCCGGGTATGTTATCTTCTGATTTGTAGTGTTCCTTAGGGTTCCTTGAATCTCCTCTGATGGGGATGAAGAGAGAAAACCTGATAAACCTTATTTTTCGTTCTCTACAAATGGGGACCATAACCCATTTAAAAAACTCTAGGGTTATTTCTTAGTTTTCAATATTCTAATTTGGCCCCTCATCAAATTAGATATTGACTTATGGTATCTACACAATAACCTGATTTGTCCAAATAAGAAACTGAAATCAAAATCCGTCTAAATGACGGAACCACAAAAGTGTCTTTCAAATCCAAATAAAATCCGGTACACATTAATAATCTAAAATGCCATATAGCTTCCACCTCCACCGACTTGCCATCTCCAACATAGATGTATCTTTCAACATCATTTGGCTTCCGGTAGTTCACACAACCCCTCATTGAGACATTGATGTTAGTAGTTGCACTAGAGTCTAACCGCCAAGTGTTTTCAGGTACTAAAGCTAAAGTGACCTCAGAATAAACCAAACCATGACTCTTGCGATTGGAGCGATCCCACTTCTCATAATCTTTCCTCTGTTCAGAGGTACAAAAGTCCATAGGAGAAGGAGGTTGTCTCATCCTTAATGCAAGGTCAAGATCCATGCAGCCAAAAACAATTTCCATGTTCTCATTCCAATCCTTAGAATGTATCCCATTTAGGACCCGAACCTTATTCATATTAGCATATATTGAAGCAATTGTAGCTGAAAAAAAGAACAAAAAAGCAAACATTTTAAATATACACATAAATAAAAACCGAATCATCAATGTTGTTCAAATAAAGGCATAACCCATCTCAAGATACCTAGTGCACCACCAATATTAAGTCTTTGGACAGTAATATCGATTGTTAGTAGTACTATTGTCGTAGCAATCAAACATTGAAAATAAAAACATGTCGAATAATAAACCCCTCTTTGGATTGATTTATTATTCACATGTAAGACCTCATAATTATCACATGTTTACCATCACAGGCGCGTATGAAAACTGGTCAACCACCAATTGTCCTTTGGGTCAATTGATACTCGCATGGACAAACATATACACAAACCATAAAAATATTTAACATTTTTCATAACCAATTGTTATAAAAGAGGTCACTTTGGCGACTTTTTTATTTCAACTACTTACCTAAAAAATGTTAAATTACTGTATAAAATACATTCTGTAGCCAAATTCAAAAAAAAATGAACCAAAGAAAAATTGAAATTAAATCCAAATCAAAAACACCAATGTATTTTATTGTACTGTTACGACATTAAATTATGTTTAATTTCAAAATATAAAATCACATATATTATTTATAATAAAGAATAAATAATATAAAAAAACATATAATTCTTTTAAACCAAAAATATTATAATGCATTTAATACATGTATAATGAGGTGATCTTTATACACACATGTGCTAACTTCATTATAATATCCTTTAATAGCGGTCCTTATAATGTACATTAAGAGTGTGTTTGGATGAAGGATTTTGACGAGGGAAAGTAAATTTTTGAGGGAATTTGAAATAACTTTATCAAAATCCATTGATTGGATAAAAAATATGGAGAATTGTTAAAATGATGTAAATTTATGGAGTATTTTATTTATGTTAAATTTAAGGAATTTAAAATAACAACAAAAAGTAAAGAATTTCAAATTGCTTCTTAACTCTATATAATATGAATGTTAAATTATTTATTATTAATTTTTCAATTTTTGCAACATGGTCCTCATATTTTATAAAAATTTCAAATTCACTCCAAAATTTTCAAAAAATTGCAAATTAGTCCCTACTAATTTCCAAATTTTACAAATTGATCCCTTCAAATTTTCAAAAATTACAAATTGGTCCCTATTTTTAATATTTTAAATTTAACCCAAAAGCTTTAAAAATTATGAAAATGGTCCCAAATTTTTTAAATTGAATCATTTTAATACTTCATCCAAACAAAAGAATTTAAAAATGAATGAATTTCAATTGAATCATTTGAATTACTTAGAATTTTAAATTCTCTAAAAATACTCAAATTCCTCATCCAAACACACTCTAAAAGAATATACACATTTTCAACCACTAAAATATATTATTCTATAACTGCTAATGGCCTGAACATGAATAAATATATCTATGTAGAATGCTTTACTGATGGAAATTTAACGGAACATATAAACTGTAACATATATAAAATCAATCATCCAAAGAATGGTACTGGCACTAAAGGATATGTATCTCAATATATTTGTACTGATATTGAACATGAATAAATCTATGCAAAAAAAATTATATCCAACATATATTGAAAAATATCATCGTAACGATATTTGATAGCGACTTTGCGTATATAGTCGGATTACTGCTGCAAGTATACAGCTTATTGCGTAGTTTTAAAAGATTATCGAACCCACAGGGATTAATAATCAACCTAGAGTGATCAATTATTGCAGTGTAAAGCTAAGGCTGCATTTGGCGGTAAAAGAAATTTGGTTTTTAATGGGATTTGAAAAACAACAACAAAGACGAGACCGAAGAATGATTTTCGTGCTCCTTGGGACTCCGTAAAATCCGAGTGTTAACAAATGTCTCGAAATAGGTCTGAAGGATATACCAGTTTAAAGGCTCGACCTCACGCTCTCGCGGTCTTGACCAAGCCACGCCTAATGACCCCAAGAGTTTGCTCTCGCTCGCTCGGTAGTTAAAAGGTGTGTTTTGAAAACTAACATAAACTAAATGAGGCCCTAAAGCGCTCTCGCTGCATTTAGGCTCAATGTCTGATGCCTACTATCCGGCGATTACCTCAAACTCTCGCTCTATTGGACACGCCTTGGAGCGTTTCTCACTCTCGTGAAGAAATGTTTTTAAACAACCTCTCACTCTCACGACAAGGCTGCCTAAATTCAGTTTAGACACCAAGACCAGAATTTTAAAAACATTAAGTTAAACACCGAAGGTTCTACAGAGTCCCGTCGGAACGACGGTCCTCAATCTACGGACTCAAAGCAATTATACTCAGACATAATTAAATCTAACACTAATGCATTAACATTTCTGAATTTTAAAACATACATATTGGTTAGTTTTTGTTTAAGATCAGATTTACACTTTAATGATGAAACAAATTATAGAGCATAAAAATCAGATTAAACAATGCAGTAAAATAGACAAATTGTAAATAACTTGAAATGCGAAGTAATTAAACGGAAAACAAATCTTCTATTAAGCAATTGATCCAAGTTTACATCTGTAACATAGAAATGAAAAGTACAACAGATGTATCAATCTCTCAGTGTGAGTGATTAATACTATGGCAAGTGATATAAGTGGTTAGGATAATGAAATTTCGGTAGCGCTTCCGCAAGGTTCTTGGATCCCCAAATGCAGACCTCTGATACTCTGTATATAGGAAATTTCTGGCTCCAAGCAGTTGAATTCGAAATTTGAAACTTAACTTGCAAACTTCCAGAACTGCATCAAGAAACTGCTCCCGCGAAGCAACGGCGGCCGCCTTAGGCCTAATGGCGGTTGCCATTCATTTAAATCTTTGAATTTCCCTCTTTTATGCTATGGCGAACTCCATTCAGTTGAACTGGGGGAATGGCGAACGCCGTTCAGATCAGGCTGGGGCAGAATCAAGCATTTCTTTACTTTTCTTCTCTTTTAAGCTCAATTTTTTATCTTTCCTTCTATGGAGCTGATGTAGGACCTGTAAATGGAAAGGGAGCGAAAACATAAGCGAATAATACATGAAATGACAATGACTCGATAAAAATACGATAAAACGTGCACGAATTGAATCGAAATAAACGATACGAAATCGAGTCATCAAACTCCCCCACACTAAGACTTTTGCTTATCCTCAAGCAAACTCCCAATGTAATAAAATAGTAAGCATGATGTTTCGACTCTTAGGCACGTCAAAAACAATCTAAGCACAAGGTTGCTAGGCTACAGTGAAACGGATAGGTACTGGATAGTGAAAACAAGGATACCGTAGTGACACGATTCCAGAAAAGCGGACGAATATTCCCTTCCTATGCAATACCAATTCAAATCACGACATTATAACTAGACCTATATTTTTCATCTTATTTCAACTTTTTTTCATTCGAGCGCAATCACATTAAGCCCGTTATCCTTTGTACTTACATGGTAAGCGAACCTGTTAGTGTTTATGATCTCTTATTCAACAATTTTTTTGTTCTTTTTCGCATTTTATGCTTTCCTTTGCTTACGACTTTCAAGAGTTTGAACCTTTAGCCTAAATGGTCGGGTGAGGACCACCTAACTTAGCGGGAACATCTCTTTCATTCGTTTTTTTTTTCTATAAAAATCACATAAATCAACTTTTGAGATCACACATATTTGCATCGAATCGTTACTTAGTTCGTACACCCGGATGGTGCTGACTGCTAGAATAAACTAATCAAGAGGTTACTTCTAAGAAACTAGGCATAAGGTCATGGCATAATGTCTATTTAAATCAATACCACATATTTAGGGAATCTAAGGTGTAGGAACGGTACCGATATTTTCAAAACTTTCCCAAGTCCTCCTACCTAGCCTAAATCAAAGAATGGAACAATCTATACTATATGCGTCATGCCATTGAGTCTAAACAAAAATTTTTGAAATTGGGGTCAAATACGGGAGTTATTAGACACAGGAAAACGTAAAGTAAAAACGACTCAAACGTGCATATGACTCGATAATGAAAACAAACTAAACTAGAAAGCAAGAAATAAATAAAAGCAATAAACGGCTCCTCCCCCACACTTAAATTAGACATTGTACTCAAAGTCATAGTCTAAGGTGAAAGAAGGAGCGATAGAACCTGGATACATCAATGATAGTGAGCACGCCCTCCAAGAGGGTGACTGTCCTGCCTGATGGCTGGGTTGTCCTGTGGGACATGTTGGACACAATCTGCAATTCGATTTACCTCCCTGCGCAGTCCCGCCATCTCTGAGACAACATATCTCAAATCCGACTCGGCCCTGGCCATGAACTCATACTACCTCCTCTCTAACTCATGCATCTGCACATCACGCGCGGCATCTCTCTCTCTGCTGTCTAAGTTCTGACAGAACTTCATCCAATGACGAACGAATACCTGAAAAATCAGAAAAAGGTGCCGTGTCTGCTTGGGTGCTAGACCCAGGTATGTCAGTGGTATGGCTATGAGGACGGGGCTTCTCAGAATGCTGCCCCATGACTTCACGGTAGTGCCTTTCATCGTTCTATGCCTCTAAATCACGGGCTCCTAAATCAAATAGCCAATTAGTGCTGCGACGCACATTTATGCGCTCAGCATTTGGCAAAGAAAAACATCGGAACTCGTGTGTCCGGACCATAAAGTGATACTTGTTACGATGCAAACTCTTGACAAGCTGCGCATTACGGCAAAAGTCAATGTTGGCATAGAGACAAGGTATACTCTCTTCGTTTTCTAAGTCGGCCTCTAAGTCTAAACAGATGGCAATGGCAGTAATGATACCGCCTATATAGATGGAACCGCCGACTCTATTCGCTACACTAATAAAATGGGCCAAAAGGAACGGTGTAGGATTCACTCGGGTTTGGAAAAGTGCATAGTGAATAAAGAACAGATCCTTAGAATTTACGTTCCCTGGGTTTTCTCGTCCGAAAATGGTGGAGGCGAGGGTGCGGTGAAAGTAACGAATAGCAGGGTTATGGATGGTCGTGGCTTTCAAGCCCTCCCATTTGGTGGCTCTTGTGTTGGTTATTTGATTCCAGAATTGGAAGGCTCTTTCCTCGCAGTCACTATCCAAGGGTGCTTGAGTCGCAAGACCCTCACCGGTAGGAAAACCAAAGTATTCAGTTATCTGCTCATGAGTGAGCGAATAGTCTACGTTAAACATTCTGAAGTAAATGGTTCCGGTGGTGCGGTTAATATCATGGACATAGCGGACTGAACTAAGAAATTCATAAGTAAGTCTAACGAAAGAGCGATTAAACATGGAGCAGAAACGAGTCATACCTAAGTTCCTGAGCATCCACGAGACGCTATCATAAAGACTCAAGGTGCGAAGAGTTTCCGGTTCTGGATACCTTGTGGCATAGACTGGCTTTTTGGAAACTCGGAGAAAGTTCGAACGCATGGTGGCTCCAATTTCTCCGTCGGGGAACTCAATGCCCATGTAATCTATCTCTTGGTTAGCAGCCATGGTTGTTTCTTAGGAGGATGGTGCTTGTGAATGTTTTCTGAAATGGGTATAGAAATGGAAAGTGGGTTTGAGAAAGGTGAATGGTAATGTGTGATTAGGGATGTTTAAATAAGGATTAAGTGGGTGAATATGGATGGCTAGAAGTTAATGTGGGATGATGAAGGGTTTACTAGGTACTTAGGGGGTCTAGGAACATGCAAGAGTGTCTTGATTGGGAATAAAGGAGGCAAAAGCGTGTTTCACAAAGAAAACAGCGCGTTCTGCCTGTTCGAATGAACGGCGAGCGCCGTTATGCATATGGCGACCGCCATTTGCTCCAGGTACGCCTTTTGGTTTCTGGCTTGGCAGAATGTAAACTTGTTACTAATTTTTTTTCTTGTTTTCTTGACGAACCTAAATTTGCTAAACATTAACAACTAGTTAAGTAAGGATTTAGAACACTAAAATAAAAACTTAAAGAGAAAGAAATTTGCATTAAACGAAACTGAACTGCATTACAATTACACGTCGGCATCCCGACGGTACACAGTGGAATGGAAATTAACAGTTCAAACGATACAAGAAAGGGAAACACTATACATGTAAACAAACTATCCTAAGAAAAACAGGGAAATAGGTGCGGCTATGGATCATCCATGATGTTGTCTAAGGGAGTAGACAATTTGGAACATATGGTCCAACTCCTCATGTACGACATCCATAAGTCCAATGAAATTGACTCGGAGAGAGGAAATCTCATCTCGGAAGGAATCCACTTCGAACTGGAGAACATTAATAGCAGCAGCTACATTCAAAGGTGGTATATCAGGATCGAATTCGAAACCTTGAGTGGCCTCGGCAAACATAATGGTATCTCGGTTTTCGTAAGCCTGAGGAGAGTCGGGTGGAGTCTGAAATTTATTGATAACCTCCAAATCATAGATCCAATTTTCCTTATTGTGCACACTGGTCTTTTCATGGTTGGGTAAGGTGAAAGTATGGACTACAACATTATCGATAAGTAACTCGAATTCAACTGGGCCAAGGTTAGCAATAATGCCTCTGTTGAAATAAAAACTAATGTCCATCAGGCGAAAACCACTGAATGCAAAGGAACAGTTCATATGGTACCTCATTCCAATTGCATCAGCAATCATAGTCACCAGCCCACCTATTAAGATCGGTTCAAAGGTATCACGGGCAATACGACTGAAATTAGCTAGCAAATACGGGTCACAGCATCGGGTTCATTAGTAAAACCCAATAATTCAGCGAATTCATGGTGGGTGAATCTGTAGTTGTTTCCAAATAACCTGAAGGTAGCCAATCCACGGCCAAATCCGAAACCACGGGTGGCATCATAATAGAGGGAGCTAAGGAACTCCAAGGTCAGGCTACGGTAAATGCTAAATCTCTTCTCTAAAGCAAAGTGAGACCAGCCTATCTGGCTCAGAAGGAAAACAACACTGTCTTAGATGCTAAGGGTTTTCATAGCTGAGTCGTCAGGGTAGATGGACAGACCAAAGTCTCTTTGAGACAAAGCCTCAAATCGACGTCTCTGGACATCGTTCCTGAAAACAACAACACGGTTCTCAAATGTCTGCATGGTTTCTGGCCAAAGGTTTCTTAGAGAAGGGTATCCTGAAAAAAATTTAAAAATAATACACTATTAGGAAATAATACTATTAGCTACGCGTTAGTAAGATAAAAATAGTAATAATAATCATATTACTGATAATGATAGCAACAATAATGAGATGCCATAAACAGTGATGCATATTGCAAAGACTTTATACTAAACATGCATGTAATATCCTAAAGCTAACACAAAAAATAAAAACAACGAAAATCGTGGTTTAGCTCCCACGGAGCGCTTTGTTTAATGTCGGAAGCTCAACATTAGAATAGAAAAGGGCATCATTTATCGGGAACAGCGGGAAGCTCTTCCAACTTGTAACTAGTGATGAATTCCTTGTTTTCTACTAAGTGGTAGTGCTTTAGTCTCGGGCCGTTCACAAAGAACGTCTCATTCGAATTTCCTCTAATTTCAACTACTCCACTTGGTAGGACTTTTGTAATTTCGAAAGGACCAGACCATCTAGAACGTAATTTTCCAGGAAAGAGTTTAAGACTAGAGTTAAAGAGAAGAACTATATCTCCTTCGTTAAACTCCTTCTTTGTTATTCTTTTATCACGCCACTTCTTGGTTCTTTCTTTGTATATTCGGGCATTTTCATAGGCATCTAGTTTTATTTCTTCTAATTCATGGATATCCAGAATCCTTTTCTCGCCTCCTGGCTTATGATTCATATTCAGGGTTTTAATGGCCCAATAAGCTTTATGCTCAAGTTCCACAGGAAGATGGCACGACTTTCCATAAACTAGTTTGTACGGTGTGGTTCCTATGGGGGTCTTGTAGGCTGTTCTGTAAGCCCACAGAGCTTCATGAAATTTGGTAGACCAATCCTTCCTAGAGGTTGCAACGGTTTTTTCTAAAATCTGCTTAATCTCCCTATTCGACACTTCTACTTGTCCACTAGTTTGAGGGTGATAGGGTGTTGCTACTCGGTGTCGTACTCCATATTTAAGCAATATCTTCCCGAAAACATTCGAAATGAAATGGGAACCGCCATCACTAATGACAATTCTTGGTACACCGAATCTGGGAAAGATTATGTTCTTGAAAAGTTTCACCACCACTCGTGCATCATTTGTAGGTGAAGCTATCGCCTCAATCCATTTTGATACGTAATCAACTGCGATGAGTATGTATTTGTTTCCAAAAAAAGATGGAAAGGGTCCCATGAAATCAATGCCCCATACATCAAAGACTTCGACTTCTAAAATTCCCTTTTGCGGCATCTCATCGCGTCTAGAAACGTTTCCAGTGCGTTGGCACCGGTCCCAGTTCATAACGGCAATGTGAACGTCCTTCCAAAGGTTTGGCCAAAAGAGGCCAGATTATAATATCTTTGTACATGTTTTTGATGTACTGGCATGTCCTCCATATGGTGCAGCATGGCATTGGGATATGACATCCTCTATTTTCGATTCAGGGACACATCGACAAAATATTCCATCGGCGCCTCTCTTGAATAATAGGGGTTCATCCCAGTAATATTGTTTAAGATCATGGAAAAATTTCTTCTTCTGTTGGTATGTTAGATCTGGTGGAAGCACTTTGGCTGCTAGGTAGTTGATAAAGTCAGCATACCATGGCAATGTGGTTTTTGTATAGATTGCTTCTACTACTTCATTTATCTCTGCATCGTTAAATAATAAGGAACATTCTACAGTTTTGCTTTCCCTTTCCAACTGGGCTACTAGTTTGTCGTAAGGAAAATCATCATTTATAGGTACTCTTTCGGGCTTTAGATCCTCAATCCTAGAGAGATGATATGCTACCACGTTTTCAGTACCTTTCTTATCTTTTATTTCTAAATCGAGTTTTTGCAAAAGCAAGATCCATCTCAAGAGTATTGGTTTGGCATCCTTTTTAGCCAACAGGTACCTAATAGCGGCATGATCGGTATAGATAATAATTTTTGTTCCTACCAGATAGGAACGAAATTTATCTAAGGCGAACACAACAGCCAAGAGTTCATTTTCTGTGGTCGCATAGTTCATCTGTGCGTTGTCCAAGGTTCTAGTTGTGTAATAAATAGCATGAAGCCTTTTATCCTTTCTTTGTCCTAAGACAGCGCCTACAGCATAGTCGCTAGCATCGCACATTATTTTAAATGGTAAACTCCAATCAGGTGGTTGCATAATTGGTGCGGTAATAAGAGCATTCTTCAGATGTTCAAATGCTTTCAAGCATTCTTCATCGAATATAAATTCAGCTTCTTTCATCAGTAGTCCAGTCAAAGGTTTTGTATTCTTAGAGAAGTCTTTAATGAATCGTCGGTAAAAACCGGCATGTCCTAAAAAGCTTCGTACTTCTCTAACTGTTTTTGGTGGTTGAAGGTTTTCTATGATTTCTATCTTTGCTTTGTCTACTTCAATACCTCTATCGGATACTACCTGTCCAAGAACTATACCTTGTCGCACCATGAAATGGCATTTCTCCCAATTTAACACAAGGTTCACTTTGACACATCGTGCAAGTACCATCTCAAGGTTTGACAGACAGTGTTCGAAACTTCCCCCACATACAGAGAAATCGTCCATAAAGACTTCCATTATGTCGTCTATGAAATCAGCAAAGATCGACATCATGCATCTCTGAAATGTTGCGGGAGATTTGTATGGTCAGGAAGTGATGAAATTAATAAAAAGGCTCCGGTTGCTTGGGACAAGGTGTGTGACTCGGTTTCCACAGGGGGTAGAAATAACATTTCGTTGAAATAATGGAACGTGGCTACCATAGGGAAGCTTCTTTGGAAACTTTGGACAAGGAAGGACATCCTATGGGTCAGATGGATGCACTCGTACTTCATACGAAAGGATCACATTGCTAGTTATGTTCCGGACAACACCAGTTCGTGGATCACCAAAAGAATCATCAAAGTCAGGGATATAATATCAACATCCACCACTTGGCAGTCCATGTTACAGTCGGAGAAGTACAAAACCAGAAAAGTGTACCGATACTTAAGAGGGGAAAAACCAAAAGTTGATTGGAAGGGTTTGGTGACTCATAACATAGCAAGACCGAGGGCTACCTTTACTACTTGGTTGGCCTGTCATAATAGGATAATGACGAAGGATAGACTTGCTAGGATTGGAATTAATACTGATGGCAAGTGTGTTTTCTATTCACATCAAGAATCGAACCAGAATCTCCTTTTTGAGTGTGCCATTATTCAACAACTATGGATCCAGGTAATGCATATGTTTCACATCTTCCCCCCAGGATTAGGAAATGTTAATCACAGCTGGATTGTTAATGAAACCAAAGGCAAAGGTTCAAAGGCCAAATTGACGAAATGTATCGCGGCGGAAACATTTTACCACATCTGGACGAGCAGGAACAGAATCATCTTCCAAAAAGGAAATATAGTTGACTTGAATGTGCAAAGGGTTAGAGAGTGGGTAATGCCCCAAGTGGAGGCAAACACTAAGCTGAGAGCTTACTTCCAAAAGTTCATCACATAGCTTCAAATTAAAGTAGCTTTTCTTTTTGCTTTTCCTTTTGCTGTCAATTGGTAGCCTGGATCTTTTTGATCGGCGTGTACTTTCTGTTTTTGGTATATAATATATCCTCTCTTATTCCAAAAAAAAAATGTTGCGGGAGCATTACACAGTCCAAATGACATTCGACGATAGGCAAATGTGCCATAGGGGCAGGCAAATGTGGTCTTCTCTTGGTCATCAGGATGAATAGGTATTTGGAAAAATCCTGAGTATCCGTCTAAGTAACAAAAATATGAATGTTTGGCTAGCCGTTCAAGCATTTGGTCTATGAAGGGTAAAGGAAAATGATCTTTTCGAGTAGCCTTATTCTACTTTCTATAGTTTATGAACATCCTCCATCCAGTTTGAGTTCGTTTGGCTACGGACTCGCCTTTTTCGTTAGTTACAACTGTAACACCACCCTTCTTTAGTACGACATGCACTGGGCTGACCCATTTGCTGTCAGATATCGGATATATGATTCATTGTTCTAATAGTTTTTGCACTTCTCTCTTTACTACATCGCTTAGGACAGGGTTCAATCATCTTTGATGTTCTCTGGATGTCTTACAGTCTTCCTCCATCATGATGCGATGCATACATATAGAGGGACTTATCCCTTTTAGATCGGAGATGTTATATCCAAGAGCTGTGGGATATTTCCTCAAGACTTCCAATAATTTCTCAGTTTCTATTTGTCCTAAATCAGCATTAACTATTACGGGTTTTTCAAGTTCAGTGTCTAGGAATTCATATCTTAGATCTTTGGGCAATGTTTTGAGTTCTACAGATGGTTTCTTTGGGCAAGGCATTAGATCGGGTGTGAGTTCTAAGCATTCTCTTAGACTGTCATCTTCATACGGCTCACGCCAGTTATCGTCTTCGAATATTGGAGGGGCTGGAATCTTTAGTACTTCCGTGTACCTTGTCGGTTCCTTCTCAAGTTCTCTGACGCATTCGTCGATAACGTCTAGAAAACAGCATGAATCGTCTAAAGCAGGAGCTTTTAGGAATTAGGCTAAGATAAATTCGACTTTTTCTTCCCCTACTTCGAAGGTTAACTTTCCTTTCTTTACATCTATTATAGCTTCAGCTGCTGCTAAGAATGGTCTACCTAAGATGATTGGTATATTAGAGTCTTCCTTAATGTCCATTATCACGAAATCTTTCGAAATATAAAACTGACCTATGCGAACTGGCACGTTCTCTAGCATACCTACTGGATATTTCACAGAACGATCTGCTAGTTGTAAAGACATTTTTGTTGGCCTCAGGTCTCCTAAGTCAAGTTTCTTACATGTGGATAAGGGCATTAGGCTAACACTGGCTCCTAAGTCGCATAACGCTTTGTGTATGACAGTCTTTCCGATTACACATGGTATGGAAAAGCTACCTGGATCTTTTAGTTTAGAAGGCATGTTATTTTGAAGTATGGCGCTACACTCAGCAGTGAGCATAACGATTTCATTATCTTCTAACTTTTTCTTGTTTGATAGGATCTCTTTAAGGAATTTGGCATATGAGGGAATTTGCGTAATAGCTTCTATAAAAGGTATCGTTATATTCAGCTGCATTAGAAGCTCTACGAATTTCTTAAACTGTCCTTCGTTTATGGATTTAGCTAGTCTTTGGGGATAAGGCACAGGTGGTTTATATGGTGGCGGAGGCACATAGGGTCTTTCTTTCTCTGCAGCCTTTTCGCTTTTATCTTCCTTCTCCGTGTTAAGTTCTCTTATTTTCTCAGTTCCCTTTGGTAAATTTTGGTGCATGGCTGAATTTTGGAATCTCGGGTCAACGGGTCCATCGTATTTTGTTCCGCTTCGCAAAGTAATAGCGTTAGCATGACCTTTTGGGTTTAGTTATGGTTGGCCCGGAAATGCTCCAGTGGGGGCTGCGTTAGTTGATTGTTGTTGGGCTACCTGAGTAATTTGAGTTTCTAACATTTTATTATGAGTAGCCATAGCATCAAGCTTGCTTGATAATTGTTTCATCAATTCGCTCGTGTGAGCATTTTGGTTTGCGAAATCCCTATTTTGCTGAGCTTGAGCATTCATAAAGTTTTCCATCATGATTTCCAGATTTGATTTTTTGGGTAGAGGTGGAGCGGGTTGCGCTCCTTTCTGAAATCCAGGAGGAATAGCAGGTGTTGGGTTAGGTGGATAAAGCATTGTTATTCTAATATGAAATATTCGGGTGATTTCTCCAGCCAGGATTGTAAGTGTTTGAATATGGGTTCTCTTGAGCGTAATTCACTTGGTCGGTAGGAGTACTAGCCAGCACTTGACATTCAGCGTTTGTATGCCCAGGGTTTTTGTATATTTCACAATTTGGTGTCACCACAGCTACGGTAGCTGCTGGTGGTGCTATTGCTAAACTTTCAATTTTTTGAGCAAGCGCGTCCACTATAGCATTGACTCGGTCTATACCGTTGACTTCATGCATTCCTCCTTTCGGAGTTGGTTTCTCTATACCAGCGCGTTCACCTCCCCATTGAAAATGGTTTTGAGCCATAGTTTCTATGAGTTCATAAGCTTCTGCATACGGTTTATCCATTAGAGCATCGCCTGCGGCAGCGCACAGATTCATTTTGGTATTGTACAATAGCCCGCCGTAAAAGGTATGTATTATCATCCATTCTTCCAGTCCATGGTGTGGGCATAACCTCAATATGTCCTTGTATCTCTCCCAAGCATGGAATAAAGATTCGTTGTCTTTTTGTTTGAACCCGTTAATTTGGGCTCTCAGCATAGCTGTCTTGCTTGGTGGGAAATATCTGGCTAAGAAGACTTTCTTCAACTCGTCCCATGTCGTCACTGAGTGGGATGGAAGAGATTGGAGCCAAGCTCTCACTCTATCTCTCAATGAGAACGGAAAAAGTCTTAGTCTAATTGCTTCTTGACTAACTCCATTTGCTTTTACGGTGTCTGCATATTGCACGAATATTGATAAGTGAAGGTTCGGGTCACCCGTAGCATTACCTGAGAATTGGTTTTGTTGAACTGCGGATATTAGCGAAGGTTTCAGCTCGAAATCATTACGGTTAATAGCTGGGGCAGCAATCCTGTTATTTGGTTCTTCTTGTGATGGAACAGCATAATACTTTAGAGGACGGTTTCTCGGTCCTTCGGCCATGTTTTGTTCTGGTTCTTATTCGGTTTCCGAATCTGAGTAGGGAATAAGAGGATCTGGGATGTTATATCTAAGAAGGAATTCGTTAATTCGGCGTCTCAGAAGTATGTAACGTTCGATTTCGTTGATTGGTTGCTCCAACTCTTCGCCTTGTGAGTGAGTGTTTGGCATACAATTGACGAATCAAAAAGGAAAAATAAAAAGTTGCCTTGGTCTATACTGTGCAACGAAAATATCACAATATTGACTAAATTTATCCCCGGCAACGACACCAAAAACTTGATCGCGACTTTACGTATATGGTCGGATTACTGCTGCAAGTATACAGCTTATCGCGTAGTTTTAAAAGATTGTCGAACCCACATGGATTAATAATCAACCTAGAGTGATCAATTATTGCAGTGTAAAGCTAAGCCTAGATTTGGCGGTAAAAGAAATTTGGTTTTTAACAGGATTTGAAAAACAACAATAAAGACGAGACCGGAGAATGATTTCCGCGCTCCTTGGGACTCTGTAAAATCCGAGTGTTAACAAATGTCTCGAAATTGGTCTGAAGTATATACCAGTTTAAAGGCTCGACCTCACGCTCTCGCAGTCTTGGCCAAGCCACGCCTAATGACCCTAAGATTTTGCTCTCGCTCGCTCGGTAGTTAAAAGGTGCATTTTGAAAACTAACATAAACTAAATGAGGCCCTAAAGCGCTCTCGCTGCATTTAGGCTCAATGTCCGATGCCTACTATCTGGCGATTACCTCAAACTCTCGCTCTATTGGACACGCCTTGGTGCGTTTCTCACTCTCGTGACGAAATGCTATTAAACAACCTCTTGCTCTCACGACAAGGATGCCTAAATTCAGTTTAGATACCAAGACCAGAATTTTAAAAACATTAAGTTAAACACCGAAGGTTCTACAGAGTCCCGTCGGAACGACGGTCCTCAATCTACGGACTCAAAGCAATTCTACTCAGACATAATTAAATCTAACACTAATGCATTAACATTTCTGAATTTTAAAACATACATATTGGTTAGTTTTTGTTTAAGATCAGATTTACACTTTAATGATGAAACAAATTATAGAGCATAAAAATCAGATTAAACAATGCAGTAAAATAGACAAATTGTAAATAACCTGAAATTCGAAGTAATTAAACGGAAAAAAAAATCTTCTATTAAGCAATTGATCCAAGTTTACATCAGCAACATAGAA
Organism: Lathyrus tuberosus; assembly: GCA_022829125.1. Lineage (NCBI taxonomy): Eukaryota > Viridiplantae > Streptophyta > Magnoliopsida > Fabales > Fabaceae > Lathyrus > Lathyrus tuberosus. The sequence continues at coordinate 5,813,340 of JALAZF010000082.1, read as the reverse complement.
ATGAAAAGTACAACAAATGTATCAATCTCTCAGTGTGAGTGATCAATACTATGGCAAGTGATATAAGTGGTTAGGCTAATGAAATTTCGGCAGCGCTTCCGCAAGGTTCTTGGATCCCCAAATGCAAACCTCTGATGCTCTATATATAGGAAATTTCTGGCTCCAAACAGTTGAATTCGAAATTTGAAACTAAACTTGGAAACTGCCAGAACTGCATCAGGAAACTGCTCCCGCGAAGCAACGGCGGTCGCCTTAGGCCTAATGGCGGTCGCCATTCATTTAAATCTTTGAATTTCCCTCTTTTCTGCTATGGCGAGCGCCATTCAGTTGAACTGGGGGAATGGCGAACGACGTTCAGATCAGGCTGGGGCATAATCAAGCATTTCTTAACTTTTCTTCTCTTTTAAGCTCAATTTTTTATCTTTCCTTCGATGGAGCTGATGTAGGACCTGTAAATGGAAAAGGAACGAAAACATAAGCGTATAATACATGAAATGACAATGACTCGATAAAAATACGATAAAACGTGCACGAATTGAATGGAAATAAATGATACGAAATCGAGTCATCAATATTGCACTAAACTTATTGATATTGCCGTCATGAAATTTATATAATTTAAATAATTGAACAAATATTACAATTATTGACGAAAAAATTATAACTAAAAATTAATCCATGGCATAGACATTGTGAGATATTGGATCGAACTCTAGTTAAGCATGAGGTCGAAGTCTGTTCGCATGCATTAGTCAATATTGCTAGGTTTGTTAGCATATTGAATTGGGCCTTGTGTTAAGGATTCAAATGTTTAAGTTAACTTGTACCCTAAGTTAGCTTGTAATGGGTAATTTCTTAAAAGCCCATTAGTTTAGTGTGTTAGGTCTTATTATATATAGCACACTAGTCTCTCATTCTGAAGCATGACAAAACCTAATAAGGGTGAGAGAGGTTAGTTTGTTATTCTTGTATACTTGTAATCCTTGTTTTAAGGAGAAAGGAAAGAATAGCAATTTATAACCAATCCTTGTTGTTTTTTCCCTTGTTTTTCCATTAACCCTAACCCTTGTGTGTTTCTTGATCATAAAGACACTGTTTAATACTTTGTTTCAAGGCATCCTTATTCACAACAAATTGGTGCAGTGAGCGTGGAGAAGATGTCTTCAACAAAGTATGAGATTGAAAAGTTCACCGGAGTGAATGATTTTGGTCTCTGACGCTTGAAGATGAAAGCCCTACTGGTTCAGTAGGGTTGTTTGAAAGTGTTGGAGGGACAGGCAACCATGGACGCTGCGTTAACAGAAAGATAAAAGACGACCATTATCGAGAAAGCCCACAGCACAATATTGTTGAGCCTTGGTGATAAGGTTCTTCGACAGGTATCAAAGGAGACTACGGCGTCAGGATTATGGGTGAAACTCGAAAGTTTGTATATGACCAAATCCCTAGTGAATCGACTCTACCAGAAACAAGCTTTGTATTCGTTCAAGATGAGTGAAGAAAAAGCTTTGGCTGAGCAGTTGGATATGTTCAACAAGCTGATTCTTGATCTTGAAAATATTGATGTGAAGATCGATGACGAAGATCAAGCACTGGTTCTGTTGTGTGCTTTGCCCAGAACACATGCTCACTTCAAAGAGACTCTCTTCTATGGAAGGGAGTCCCTGAGCTTTGAAGAAGTTCAATCAGCCTTGTATTCTAAGGACCTGAACGAACGAAAGGAGCATAAACCTTCGACAGTTGGTGAAGGTTTAGTCGTTAAGGGAAAGTTATTGCGAAAGGATGGTAAGTTCGACAAGAAGAAAGGTAAAAGTTAGCAGAAGTCTTATAGTGGCGAAGCATCTGGTTTTCGATGCTATCATTGTAAGAAGGAGGGTCACACAAGAAAGGTGTGCCCTGAACGCCTGAAAGATCATGGAGGTAAGGATAATGGCAACGCAACCATTGTTCAAGATGACTTCAACTCATCTGATGTCCTTGTAGTTTTAAGCAGCGACTCAAGAAAAGAGTGGATTATGGATTCAGGTTGCACTAGGCACATGACTCCAAACAGAGAATTGTTCGAAGAGCTATATGATCAAGATGGTGGACCTGTGCTGCTGGGAAACAACAAATCCTTCAAAATTGCAAGTATTAGATCTGTGAGATTCAAGCTCCATGATGAGTCAATATGGTTATTGATTGAAGTCAGGTATGTACCTGACTTGAAGAGAAATTTAATTTCTCTTGGTGAATTCGACAGGAAGGGATATGTTTTCTAAGGAGAGAAAAGTATCCTAAGAGTCATGAAGGGGTCAAAGGAAGTCTTGAGAGGCGTGAAGAAACAAGGCTTGTATACCCTTGAGGATGAGGTTGTAAGTGGTTCAACAAATGTTGCATCCACGAATCCTATGTCGAAGACAGAATTATGGCACATGAGATTAGGCCATGTCAGCGAAAGAGGCCTGGTCAAATTGGGGAAGCAGAACCTGCTAAGTGGTGACAAAGTCAAAAAGTTGGAGTTTTGTGAATCTTGTGTATTTGGTAAATCTTGTAGGGCGAAGTTTAACAAAGGTAAGCAAAGAACACATGGATCCCTGGATTACATTCATGCTGATCTTTGGGGGCCTGCAAGGAATCCTTCACACTCAAGTGCAAGGTATTTTCTATCCATCGTTGATGACTATTCCAGAAAGTTATGGGTATTTATTCAGAAGACGAAGGATGAAACTTTTGAGAATTTCAAAAGTTGGAAGGTTCTGGTCGAAACTCAAACTGGCAGAAAGGTTAAGAGGTTGAGAACCGACAATGGCCTTGAGTTCTGCAATGAAGCGTTCGACAGTTACTGTGTTGAGTCCGGGATTGCAAGGCATAAGACTGTAGCAGGTACTCCTCAAAAAAATGTCTTAGCTGAGAGATTCAATCGAACAATCCTTGAAAGGGTTAGATGCATGTTGGTTAGTGCTGGATTGAAGAAGGTGTTTTGGGCAGAGGCTGTTTCGACAGCAGCTTATCTGATAAATAGATGTCCCTCGACTGCCTTGGTAATGAAGACACCTGAAGAAGTTTGGTCGGGAAATCCACCTAGTCTCGACAGACTGAGAGTATTTGGCTATATGGCCTATGCTCACATTAGGCAAGACAAGGTCGAACCTAGAGCTCTAAAGTGCATGTTCATGGGATACACTGAAGGAGTCAAAGCTTATAGGCTATGGTGCCTAGAGCCAGGTCACGGGAGGTGTATCACCAGTCGATATGTATTTTTCAATGAAGCTGAGATGGCTTTCAAGAAAACTGATGATGCTGACGAAGAGCTGGAACAGGAAGAGATTCCTGTTGAGGTGGAGCATGTTGATGCTGAATTGCGTACCCTAGATGAAGTCGAAGAAGAAGCAGAAGATGCTGTTGAAGATGAAGAGACTGATAATGACTACCTGCTTGCAAGAGACAGGTCGAGAAGAGTCATCAAGCCACCTCAGAGACTTGGGTATGTAGATCTTATAGCTTATGCCTTAATCTCTGCAAGTGAGGTTCTCGACGAAGAACCTAGAGATTATAAGGAAGTTATGAGGAGTCGAAAGAAGACTGAATGGCTGAAGGCCATGGATGATGAGATGAAATCTCTTCATGACAACAACACATGGGAACTGATCAAGAAACCTGCTGGGGCAAGGTTAGTCAGCTGTAAATGGATTTTCAAAGTTAAGGAAAGAATCAAAGGAGTGGCGTCGAAGAGATACAAGGCAAGGTTGGTTGCTAGGGGGTTCACTCAGAAAGAAGGTGTCGAATTCAATGATGTGTTCTCGCCTGTTGTGAAGTACAGGTCCATTCGAATGTTGCTGCCACAGTGGCACAGTTCGGCCTTGAACTGGAACAGATGGATGTGAAGACTGCATTCTTGTATGGTGATCTAGATGAATCAATCCTGATGAGGCAACCTGAAGGGTATGTCGAAAAGGGGAAGGAAGATTATGTGTGCAAACTGAAGCTGTGAAGGAAGCGTTGTGGCTTGAAGGTTTTGCAAAGGAGCTGAAACTTCAAGGTCCAGTTATCACTCTTAAATGTGATAGTCAAAGTGCAATACACCTGTCGAAGAACTCAGCCTATCATGAGTGAACCAAGCACATTGATGTGAGGATGCATTTCGTCAAAGGGGTAATTGAGCATGGAGAAGTCCAAGTGCTGACGGTTTCGACAGATCATAATGCTGCTGATATGATCACCAATTCGTTGCCAAGTTGCAAGTTTTTCCACTTAATGCAGCTGATAATGCTGCATGAAGAAAACTAGTTCGTTTTCTTGATGGTAGAGTTAGATCCAAGGTGGAGATTTGTGAGATATTGGATCAAACTCTAGTTAAGCATGAGGTCGAAGTCTGTTCGCATGCATTAGTTAATATTGCTAGGTTTGTTAGCATATTGAATTGGGCCTTGTGTTAAAGATCCAATTGTTTAAGTTAGCTTGTACCCTAAGTTAACACACTAGTCTCTCATTATGAAGCGTGACAAAACCTAATAAGGGTGAGAGAGGTTAGTTTGTTATTCTTGTATACTTGTAATCCTTGTTTTAAGGAGAAAGGAAAGAATAGCAATTTATAACCAATCCTTGTTATTTTTTCCCTTGTTTTTCCATTAACCCTAACCCTTGTGTGTTTCTTGATCATAAAGACACCATTTAATACTTTGTTTCAAGGCATCCTTATTCATAACAAACACAAATTTATGATAATTATAATAATGATTATCATAACCGAAAGATAAATTTTGCACAAATTGAAAGATCAAAATGATTTCAATTTTAGAAACCTAATATATAAAAAATACTCCTAAACAAAACATATATTGATTTATACAAGGATCCTAAATAACCCAAAAAACAAATTGAATCTGATATGGATGACTCTGATACCACTTGTTAGATCCGTTCAAAACCTTATGATTTCTATCGATATAAAAATCAAGAACAGAACTCTAAAATAATTTCTATAAGTCGATATAGCATCAACTAGTATCCCTTAAACCCATATCTGATACAATTATGAGAATGAAGGCGGAAGCACGCATGAATTTGCCATCACTACAACATAAATGATTTTTGGCAACAACGCAAAACCGCAACCTAAAGTGTAATAACCGTAGCTTAAGGCTTTAGGGGGTGGTTTGTCATACGTGGAATAAATGCCCGTTGCCTATTCCTTTAGAGCACATATTTTTAACTTTTACCCACAGATTCGAAACGCCGTCGCCTGATACATCAAAAGTCCACGGTTTTTGTTGTAGTTTTAAGCTGTAGTTTTCTACTAATAACACAAAATAACCGTCCCCAAAACATGAAATGGCAACGGTTAGTAAACAACAACAAATAAAAACCGTAGCTATTATATAGTTTCATTTAAACAAACAACACTTAACCGCGCCTAAAACATAAGAAAAGTCCACGGTTTTTAATAAGCAACACGTAAAAAGCGTTTCCTATGAATTGAAAAAAAATTGGTAAATCTTATAACTTCTATATGTGAACTTTAAACTTAAAGATATAATTATTAAAGAATTTCCTAATCATTTATATGGTGATACATTTCAATCATAAACCTTCATTTTATTCTAATATATTATAAGTCAATATTATTAATTAAACGAGAAGAAACACATGCATAAGTTAATCAAAACATATAAATATGAAGTATTAATAAGATGAAGTGTAATAAACACTTTGAAATGTAAAAATAAATATTTTCACAATAAATCTAAACTCTTTGAAATGTAATAAACTAATTAGTTAGCTTATGTAACTCCATAAAACAAAAAATAATTGTCCATATTTGAATCAATTAAGGTCTTCATCATATTCATTGTATGAGGATCATGAGAAGCATCAACTTGAGAACCGTCAACTTGATCATATGGAAGATCGTCATCTTGATCATATTGAAAATCGTCACCTTGATCATAATGAAGATCGTCATCATCTTGGAGATCGTCGTCATCTTGGAAATCGCCATCTTGTTCATCTTGAAGATCATCTTCGTTTCTAACCTATAAATATGAAGAATTTTTTTTATTAATTATTATATAAACACCAAAAAAATCACCTTTTTAAATAATGTATAGGAAAATCCAAAATACATAATAGATATAATGGTAATCCCTTTATATATATATATATGATCTGTGCTGATCAGACTGAATCGTCGTGGCCTTCACGTGGGACAGGTGATGCTCGTAGGAGAGGAAAAAGGGGTGGAGGTACCTGCAAGTTACTCCGATGCCAAAGTAAGTGTTTGGTCAAAAAGAGAGAAAGCAAGTAAGAGATGTCAAGTATTGGATATTTGATACCTGCCCCTCTCAAGCGAGGGGATGTTTATAGGTGGATTTCTGGCGAGCAAAGCGCCTGGTCTACCAATGAGGGATTTCCAAATGGAGGGCGAGGCGCATGGGCTTTTGACTTGGACTAACCGTTTCCGTGATATCCGGGGAGGCAGTTGGTCGTGTGAACTACTTTGCGCGTGGAGGGGACGTGTCCAACGGCTAGTTTCTGCCCAACGGCTAGTTCCTGGCTATTGGGCCTGTCCAATGGCTGGATTGGATTGGGCCTTGTCCCTGTGGGGGCACAACGCTTACCCAGTCCAGAACAGGAGCCCCCAAGTCCTTGCTCTAGTGGAGAGTAAGGACTTAAGGTAGTCGTGTAAAGTCTTTGATTCTCCCGACCATGTGTGGTTGCCCGACATATGGGTAGATGTGGTATTTTCTGTCGGGCACACTCTTATGCGAGTGCCTATTGTATTGGCATTTTTGTGTCGGGGACTCGTGGCGTGCTTGTCGTTGAGGAGATGTGTTCGCGGAATAGCAAAAGGTCTGGTGCACGTAACGTTCGTGCTTGGGAATGGCAAACTCAGGAGCCTTTTGACACGTGTTGAACATGCAGCCCCTCTGTCAGACCTAGAGCCGCCTAGGCAATGATGGCCTTTGCGATTCCCCACGAGTAAATACTTATAAAGGGAGGGAGGAGGGGTTAATTTGTCCATTTCTCACAAATTCCTTCTCTCCTCTCTTTTGCTCTGCAACTTGTCCTTTCGCCGGAGCCGCCTTAGATCTTCATCGTCTCCGTTCACACCTTCATCTCCAACTCCTCGTATTCAAGTAAGTTCATCTTTTCTGCGTCTTCCTTAAATGTTCTTCATTTTCTGGGTGTTCTTCATGAATTTTCCGACGACTTATGAGTTTTCCGGTTGAAGATTCATGTGTTCTTTGATGAACACATGAATTTCTATGATTTTCATGAAGAATGTGATGAACATGGAACGAATGTTGGGTAGATTCTCCTAGGTTTTGGTTAGGATTATTTTTAAGTTTGTAGTCGGGCACTAGGCCTGTTCGACCCAAGCTCTGGTTTTTCGCGATGAGTTTGCCCAATTTTGAGCTCTCAACAACGTAGTTAAGTCGTGGAGACTCGTCCCCTTTGAGGGGGTACTGCCGTCGTCGTACTAGGTCGCGGTCAAAGCGGGCTCGGGGTTGTCCTCGGCTTCTTCCTCGCCCTTTCACTTGACTTGTGGTGGAAGGGTGGATTTGAACTTAGTCGTCGAATTCACTTTTCCTTCCTCTGCTTTTCAGGTGAACATGGCTGATCCTTGTGACGAAGTCGTACCTGACGCCCAGGCCACGGAAGAGGAGGCGAAGCAGGCCGTAGAGTATCCTAACGTGCAGGTCGCGAGGGGGGATCTCCAGTGGATCGCGCACGAGCCGCTGTCGACCAAGTCGACGTTTACTGAGGAGGAGGTTCAGGAGTTTCCCTGTCTGGAAGACTGGACCGAGGACGCGCCCATGCAACGGAGGGCCAGCCGTCCCACCGAAAATGACAGGATCTGTTCGATTTATCTGGGGATGCGGTTCCCCATGTACGAGTTTTCCTTCATGGAGGCTAGGTTTCGGTTGCCTTTTACCAACTTCCAGGAGGCCCTTTTTCGTCACTTGGAATAGTGCCCAACCCAGCTTCATCCGAACGCGCTGGCCTTCATACGTGCCTTCGAGCTGGTGTGTCACTTTCTCTGTGTCGGGGCGATGATGGACCTCTTCTTCAGTATCTTCCAGCTACAGCGAAGTACGACGGGCACGAACCAAAGCTGGGTGTCATTCAAACAGCAGAGCAGGCTCTTCTAGCCGTACTATGAGTCTATTTGCCACTTTAAGGATAGATTCCTGGTTATGAAGCCTGTTTCTAAGGCGGCCAAGAGATCTATCTCGATGATTGAAACGGTGACCGTCAATGGTCGGGAGGTTAAAAAACCTGTGTCTAAGTTCCCCTTGGAATGGGTGTTCGCCCACTTCAGATACAGGACTGACCAGTTCCTGGTGAAGCACGATCAACTTTGTGAGGCCGACAGGGAGGCCTATCGTGTGCTCCATGCTTATGTGGAGAGCTTTACGCCGGCCTTCGTGGTGGACAGAGATGGTAGAGAGCTGGTCGGGGATGATGGGGTGCCCCTCAGAGCTGGCCGTTACATTAATGTTAAGGCCCTCCTCGAGTGTGAAAACGACGACGTGGCCTTCCAGCTTCTTGGTATACCTTGCTCTTGTGTCCGCTCGTGTTAAGTGTTTTCTGTCCGCTACCTTTTGTCTTTTGTGTTTGCAGAGAAAATGGCTGATATGAGGGAGCGTTTAATGAGGTCGCAGGCAGCCAAGGTCCAGAAAAAGGTGCCTTTGGTGCCCAATGCCGGCGCGGCCAAGCAGCAACCGACGATAGAAAAGTTTGTGTCTGGCGCTGGTCCTACCCCAGGGATGACCTCTGTACCGCCAACTCCTGACTCTTCCCACAAGAGGAAACAGGATGACATCGGGGCCTCTCCTGCGGGCTGTTCGGGTGGCTCTCCTGGAGGGAAGTTCGTGTTGCCCGCATGTTATCAATAGGGGCAGATGTTTGACGAGGGGAGCTCTGTCATCGTTCCGGATCTGGACGTTTCGGCGATTTTGTCTGCTGATCCCCAAGTGAGGAGGAGGATTCTTTGCCAGGATGCCACCGGGCTGATCAGGATATTGGAAGCGGCGTTGGCTCTAGGGGATGCATAAGTTGTTCGTCGTTCTGATCTTAAGGAGGCGAAGTCCAGGATCAATGCCTTAGAGTGTGAGAACGTCGACATCTATAACGAGCTGAAGAAGCTGCAAGGTCATCAGGAGGCCAAGATACTGCTCCAGAAGGAAGTAACCCAAATGAAGGAGGAGGTAAAGAATGTCAACGACGAGAATGCCCGCTTGAAGGCGAGGATTGCGGAACTGGAGGGTTCGTCGGCAGCGGGTGAAGATGAGACTGAAGACGAGAATGCTTTGCGGACGATGAAGGACCTGATCAGGAGGATTCGTGTCCTTGGGGAGGACAATCTAGGGGCAGCCGAATTCGGCTTTAATGCTGCTTTGGAGCAGGTGAAGGCCCTTAATTCTGGCGTCCAGCTGGTGACGGAGGGAATGGGTCTACTCAATGTGGTCGTCGATGGCGAGGTAATCCCTCCGGAAGGTGTCAGTGAAGTCGTCTAGTTTCATCAGGATATGTTTTGTATCATTTTTGGATGTACTAGTATTTTGTGGGCCTGCGTGCCCTTTTTGTTGTAATGATTATCGGGCATAGCCCTTCATGTATACTTAACTTATTCTGGCCTTGAAGCCAATGTTATTAACCTTTTGTTGTAGATTCTTGTCGCATTTATTTATGTATGCTTGTTTGAATGGATGTTTGCACGACTTGTTTTTATTATGCCCGACAGTTTGAAACTTGTCGGGGAGGGCAAAGTAGTTTCGCCCGTGATGAGTCTAGGACCTCGGTTGAAGTACTAATCCCATAGGCTTGGACCGTTCTGTAACGCCCCGATTTGTTTAATTGTATTTATTTATTTCATTTATGTGAATTTATTGTATTTTACCTGCTAATTGAGTTAATTGGTTAATTTCCTTGATAGGTAAAATATTTGCAATAAATTATAATTTCTTTTCAACTTTTATTTCCCGAAATATATTTCATCGCTGTATATGTTTTATCGCGTTTTGAGAGCGTTTGCGAGATATTTGAGCGTAAGGGCAAAATGGTCATTTTGGGTAGTTAGATATTTTGTTATAAAAAGAGAAATAGAGAGAAAAAGAGAGAAAGGAAAAAGAAAAGAAAGAAAAGGGAAAGAAGAGAAAGAGAAGAGAAGGAAAAAGGGAGAAGAGGAGAAAGAGGAAAAAGTGAAGAAACTACGTTTCAATCGCGATTAATCGGGTAAGGGTGAGAAGTTTCGATTATATCTTGCTTGTATATGTATATGTATGTGTTGTTTGTATTTGTTTGGTTGAAATATATACTTTTCCTTATTGGTTGGATTGAAGAACAAATGTCTGGGAATCGATGTTTTAACGGTTAGAATTTGGAATGGATTGTGTAGAATAGTCGAGTAATGTTTGGGTTTAATCGGAAATACTCGTTGGTATGATTTAGGAAGTTTTGGATTGAGTTATATCGTTTGTGAGAGTTAGGGCAATAATGATGAAATGGTGAGAAATCGATGTTTTCATGGTTGGAATGTGGAATAAATTGCGTAGTATAGTCGGGTGATGATATGATTTACTCGGGTAAACTTGTTGGTATGTTTCCATAGGCGTTGATTGAGTTTTGGGGTGTGAATGTATTGATAAAATTATGTTTCAAAATATTTCAAAAATGGAAAATGTCTTGGATGACCTTTTAATGGTGAAAATATTGTAGTACGTTGAATTTTGAGACCAGGACTTTTTACATAATCGAAATCGGAGGTCCGGAAGGCCTCCGACGATAAAAATGCAATTTTCTGGGCCCTGACACGGCCCGTGTCACACAACACGGGGAGCCGTGTCAGCCTACTGACTATGGAGGGTGGAAACACAAAAAAAAGTGAAATTTGGGATTTTGGGTGACACGGGCCGTGTCACACAACACGGGGGGCCGTGTCAGCCTCGCTGTAGGTTTTTTCTTTCAAAATCGTTTCGATCGTAACTTTTGATCCGTAAGTCCGTTTTGACCCCCGTTCGAAGCGTTGGGAAGCTAGTGAAATATTCTTTCTAGTAAAAATGGTTTGGAGGGTAAAATATGATTTAATTAATTCGTGTTTTTGATAAATAGTCGTGTTGTCGGGTTTTTATCGCGTTAAATGCGTGCGGTTGGTGTTTTACAGTGTGTTGTGCTATTGCCATATAACATGGAGCTTTTATGTGGTTTATATGATGTTGATGCATGTGATAATGATGTTGTTGTGTGGTAAAGTACATTGTTTGAATTGAATTACAAATGTATGTTATTATGAATGTTGTCGTGGGTACCCTTCAGGGCGTGAATCCTAGTGTTGTGAGTATCATTGTATGATTGTAGGATTGTTGTGGTTGATGGTGAGTAATTCTTGATGTGAATGGATATGAGTGTATATGCTAAAATGCTAATTGTTGTGGTTTGTGGATTATGATTAAATGCATTGTTTGAATTGATTCCAATGCATGAATAATGATGATGAGATAATCCATATTGTTGATTTGTGAAGATGCATTTGATTGTCATGAGTCATTGTATGCCAAGCATCATGATATGCATCTTGTGATGTCGTGTGCCCTTGTGGGGTGTGAGCGACGAAACGATTCCAGAGGGAATCCGCTATAACATCGTGTGCCTTATACAAAGATGTGTGAGCGATGATTATAGACGATCATGTGCCTTATGCAAAGAGGTGTGAGCGATCGGGCCGTGTGCCTTATACAAAGAGGTGTGAGCGATCCATAAACGTCGTGTGCCTTATACAAAGAGGTGTGACCGACGGGGAACATCGTTTTCCCGACGGGGAGTTACACTAAGTAACAAGCGATGATTCCAATAGTTCCTGAGTGAACTGATGATGAGAATGATGGATGGATGGTACCGCATTGCATTGCATTGAGTCGTTGTGTCGGTCTCTGTGCATTTGCATGAATCATGAATGGATTGATTGTGTGAGAAATTGTGATATGCATTTGTGATAAATGTATTGTGCATGATTGATATGCATTGTTGATAAATGGATTGTGCATGATTGATATGCCTTTGTGAATGGAGTAATTATGTGTTGAGTTTGTGATTGGATTGGTGAATTGATATGCATTCGTGTTAAATGCATGGGTTAGGAATGATATATTTTGTGTATAGACATGTGCATTACGTGTGAACATGTGATTATGTGGGGATAATTGATATATGTTATGTTTTGTGGTGATGTGGTGGGGTGGTTCCATATGTCATAATTGTGGTTGGATTATGTGTGATATGTTTTGTATTTGTGGCATGCTATATGTGTTAGTATGTGATGATATGGGTGAGATGATTTATACATGTGTTTAAATGTGTGTTTGCATATTATTATGCAATCTTGATTTAGTTGTTATTTCTCACCCTTCTGCTGTGGTTTGATGCCCTATGAGGCATTTGCAGATTAGTATCTTGGAGGCTTTTGTGAAGATTAGTTCTCCATCTTTTGTCGGTCTTGGTGTCTGCTCTGATACGTAGCACGGGAGTCGGGGAACGCTTATGTGATATATGTATACATTTGTTGGATTTATTTTGTATTACCTTTGTGTGAATATTTTGATGTTATAAAACAATTTATTTTGTAAAACAAGTCAGTTATGGATCTTTCCGCTTTATTCCATAATTGAACTTTCCTTTTGTTGGAAAAAGTTTCCCTTTTATGTTTATTCCATTTTGTGTTATGTATCAAATATATGAGCAGGGATGGTGTTTTCTTCTTTTAAATGTGGCATCCTTGTTTTTGTCTAAGAATAAAATTTTTACTTACTCTGATTTATTAATGTATTATTTATTCGCGATGGGAAAAGGGGTGTTACATTAGTGGTATCAGAGCAGGTCGGTCCGTCCGGCTATGTTGTTGAGTCAGTTGGTGTGACAGTTGAATACTGTCGTCGTTGTTTGTCCCTTAGTACGTGATAGGTGTGTGAAACACTGTCAGTGCCTTCTGGTTTTCTAATCCTTTGTCTTCAGGATTAAGAATGAGATAACTGGGGGAGAAGCTTGTACTTCTCCAAGTTGCTTCAGGTGTGGAGCATTGGCTCAGTGTACCGTTGGTTGCAAGAGTGTAAGTATTGTTTGGACAGTGTTGTTTTCGATTCCGGAGGGAATGCGGAGGTAAGGTTTACGTCAACTAAGGATTTGTGCCTTAGGTAGTTTTGTGCACAGGATGCAAGAAGTGCTATTATAGTTTAGTAAGGACGGTTTATGCCCCATCATGATTGTCGGCTGTCTATTGACAAATTGAGGAACTGATCACCCTTAATCTCTTGTTGATAGTAGACGGAATTATGTTGGATGGAATAGACGTGTCTTTCTGGCCTTGATAGTGTGTGCAATGAATTGTTTGGAATTAAGAAAATCATTACAGATTGTTTTGGCAAGTCGATGATAATTTTTATATTTGAAGGTGAAGCGGATTCGAGGTGTTTGTATGTTGGTCAAGTTGGAATGTCTTTGAGGGAGAATGATTGGGTATCGTTAATGGTTGTTCTCAGAGAGTAAAGTGTGAACTCAAATTTGACGAAGGTGAGGATTTGAGGTTTGGATCTGCTAAGTAAGTAGAAGAACTTTTAGGAAGTGAAACTCAGATGTTTGTCATGTTTGTAATGATAGTTTTCTAGGGATTGGCAGAAAAACCACAGTGATGGGCCGTCAGTTGTGCATGGTTTTCAGATGTGTTTTTGAATGAAACATTAGTGTGTCGACTTGCAGAGGTCCAACATGGTTAGTAAGGAAAAGGATGATAGCATGAGGTTGCGTGTTAATCAGTGAGTAGTATGGAAACTTGCGGTTGTGTTCGGGATAGCTTGAGTTTTGAATTGTGGCGAATTGCGAACGATTTGAAGTTCCTTGATGGTATTACTTTTGGTTATGGGTTGAGATCTCGTGTCAGCAGAAACCTTGAGTGAGTTGGAACTCTGTAAGAAGAATTGTTATGGAATGTGGTAACCAGAGATTGTTAAGCTATTTTGGATAAATTGTTTCGAGCTCAGAATGAATTTTAAAGGTTGTATATGTTATGGTTGTGGAGTATATGAATCGTATCTTCCATACTTGTTTGGATAAGTTTATAGTGATGTTTATTGGATGATATTATGATATGTTTTAAATCAAAGGATGAGTATGTAGAGTATTTGAGGATTGAGTTACAAGGGTTGAAAGAGATGGAGCTTTCTGCTAAGTTATTCAAGTGAGAATTTTGGTTGAAAAAGGTTAGTTTTCTTGGATATGTTATTTCAGATGAGAGTATGGTTATGGATCCATCGGAAGTAGATGTAGTTCTACAATGAGAGGCTCCAAAGTTGGTTAAGAAGATTAGAATCTTTTGGACTTTAATTGGTTATTACCGGAGGTTATGGAAGGTTTTTCCAAGTCAGCATTTTTGTTATGACAGTTGACTTGCAAAGGGTAAGTCGTTTGCTTTGGATGTTCATTGCGAGGAAAGTTTTAGAGGGTTAAAGTAGAATTTGTCTACGGCTTCAGTTTTGGCTCTGTGTGATCCTAATAAACCGTTTGTGAAGTATTGGGATGTGTCTTTGAGGAGTTTAGTCAGTGTGTTAATGCACGATGGTAAAGTCGTAGCTTATGCTTTACGACAATGGAGGATTCATAAGAGGATCTATACTATTCAGGATTTGGAATTGGTTGCGGTTGTATGGTGTTGGAAAATTTATGGTTCTGGGTTTGAAGTGTTTAGTAATCACAAGAATATTGAGTACCTGTTTGGTCGGAAGGAATATAGTATGAGACAGTGAGAATGGTTGGAATTTGTGATGAGTTAAGTCGAAAGTTTTTATACATGTCTGTTTTGATGGTCAGAGAGTTAGAATTATTTGAGCAGTTCAGAGACTTGTGTCTGGTGTGTAAGCTAACACAGGAGAGTGTGAGGTTGGGTATATTAAAAGTGAACAATGATTTTTGGTGAATATGAGGAAGAGTTAGACTTTGGACGTGGAATTGGTAGTTTTGATGGTTACGAGTAATCAGAGTGCGCAGCGGAAGCGTGATGTGGCACATTTTGTATATGCGTGTGTGACTGGTAAGAGTTCTTAGGTTGAACATTGTGAACATGTAGGAATGATGAGACCATTGGACGTTTCAGAATGGAAGTGTTAGGTGAAAGGTTTAAACATTATTCATGGGCTACTATGTAGATGGATGTTTTGGTTATATGTTCGATTGGGGAATCGTAGCATTGTTGCAATATTGTTGTGTGACAAGGATGTGGGTATTCTGGTTTTGTTGATGTTGTTGAGACGTTGGTGGGTCGTGGAACTTTATGTTCTTATTTTTGTTGTTGCCTCGTTTCCATGGTGCTGGTTCGAGTGCGTGTGGTTAATCCCTATGTGGGAGATTAGGGGAGTGTTACCTGGGTGTTGGTAACATGGTTTTCTTTGAGTCGTGAGTTAGTCGTCAAGTGCATTGTATGGGCTTTGCATATTGTCGTTGTAGTTGTCGTCGTTGTCGTGTCGTTGTTGTAGCTGTTGTTAGCAAGGTGGTTTGTCAGTTTGTGTTATTCGTGGTGTGCCTAGTGTTGGCATGATAGTTGGTTAGTCGCATGAGAGAGTCGTATCCGGAGTCGTTCGTCTCAGTTATATTTTTGAGGACGAAAATGTCTAAGTGGGGGAGAGTTGTAACACCCCGATTTGTTCCGTAAGTCCGTTTTGACCCCCGTTCGAAGCGTTGGGAAGCTAGTGAAATATTCTTTCTAGTAAAAATGGTTTGGAGGGTAAAAGATGATTTAATTAATTCGTGTTTTTGAGAAATAGTCGTGATGTCGGGCTTTTATCGCGTTAAATGCGTGCGGTTGGTGTTTTACAGTGTGTTGTGCTATTGCCATATAACATGGAGCTTTTATGTGGTTTATGTGATGTTGATGCATGTGATAATGATGTTGTTGTGTGGTAAACTACATTGTTTGAATTGAATTACAAATGTATTTTATTATGAATGTTGTTGTGGGTAGCCTTCGTGGCGTGAATCCTAGTGTTGTGAGTATCATTGTATGATTGTAGGATTATTGTGGTTGATGGTGAGTAATTCTTAATGTGAATTGATATGAGTGTATATGCTAAAATGCTAATTGTTGTGGTTTGTGGATTATGATGAAATGCATTGTTTGAATTGATTCCAATGCATGAATAATGATGATGAGATAATCCATATTGTTGATTTGTGAAGATGCATTTGATTGTCATGAGTCATTGTATGCCAAGCATCATGATATGCATCTTGTGATGTCGTGTGCCCTTGTGGGGTGTGAGCGACGAAATGATTCCAGAGGGAATCCGCTATAACATCGTGTGCCTTATATAAAGAGGTGTGAGTGATGATTATAGACGATCGTGTGCCTTATGCAAAGAGGTGTGAGCGATCGGGTCATGTGCCTTATACAAAGAGGTGTGAGCGATCCATAAACGTTGTGTGCCTTATACAAAGAGGTGTGAGTGACGGGGAACATCGTTTACCCGACGGGGAGTTACACTAAGTAACAAGCGATGATTCCAATAGTTCCTGAGTGAACTGATGATGAGAATAATGGATGGATGGTACCGCATTGCATTGCATAGAGTCGTTGTGTCGGTCTCTGTGCATTTGCATGAATCATGAATGGATTGATTGTGTGAGAAATTGTGATATGCATTTGTGATAAATGTATTGTGCATGATTGATATGCATTGTTGATAAATGGATTGTGCATGATTGATATGCCTTTGTGAATGGAGTAATTATATGTTGCGTTTGTGATTAGATTGGTGAATTGATATGCATTCGTGTTAAATGCATGGGTTAGGAATGATATGTTTTGTGTATAGACATATGCATTATGTGTGAACATGTGATTATGTGGGGATAATTGATATATGCTATGTTTTGTGGTGATGTGGTAGGGTGGTTCCATATGTCATAATTGTGGTTGGATTATGTGTGATATGTTTTGTATTTGTGGCATGCTATATGTGTTAGTATGTGATGGTATGGGTGAGATGATTTATACATGTGTTTAAATGTGTGTTTGCATATTATTATGCAATCTTGATTTAGTTGTTATTTCTCACCCTTCTGCTGTGGTTTGATGCCCTATGAGGCATTTGCAGATTAGTATCTTGGAGGCTTTTGTGAAGATTAGTTCTCCATCTTTTGTCGGTCTTGGTGTCTGCTCTGATACGTAGCACGGGAGTCGGGGAACGCTTATGTGATATATGTATACATTTGTTGGATTTATTTTGTATTACCTTTGTATGAATATTTTGATGTTATAAAACAATTTATTTTGTAAAACAAGTCAGTTATGGATCTTTCCCCTTTATTCCATAATTGAACTTTCTTTTTGTTGGAAAAAGTTTCCCTTTTATGTTTATTCCATTTTGTGTTATGTATCAAATATATGAGCAGGGATGGTGTTTTCTTCTTTTAAATGTGGCATCCTTGTTTTTGTCTAAGAATAAAATTTTTACTTACTCTGATTTATTAATGTATTATTTATTCGCGATGGGAAAAGCGGTGTTACACGTTCCCATCGCGAGCTGGGTGTCCTGCCTTATTGGTGAGGCAACGACGGATCTCAGTCGAGGTGTCCCCGTTGGGCGCAGGGTCTGCTTGTGCCATGAGCAGAGACTGGCCGGCGTTGTAAAAGAAGGTTATGCTTCACCAGGGCATGGTTCTGTGGCCGTGTCGTCTCCCCGAATGGGGAGATGTCGCCAGTAGTTAGCCCGACTCTGTGGTTGGGCTTAACTGTAGTATTGTTTGAGCTTTTCGGCATTCCATGGTTGAGCAAATGGTTCTCCGTCCAGAGTTTCTAAGTAGTAGGCTCTGGTGCCCGTTTTGGACTTGACCCTGTAGGGGCCTTTCCAGTTTGCGGCCAGCTTTCCCTCGCGCGAATCTTTCTGGTTTCTACGCAGGACCAGGCTACCAACGGGGAAGTCGCGTTTTATGACCTTAGCGTCGTGGCGCAAGGTAATTTGTTGTTTCAACGAGGCCTCGCGGAGAGCTGCTCCTAACCGTATTTCTTCGACCAGATCGAGCTCTTCTCTTAAGGCTTCGTCATTCAGTTCCTCGTCGAGGGGAGCTTCTGTTCGTCTTGAGGGCTCTCTAATTTCTACCAGTATTACCGCCTCGATTCCGTAGGCTGGTCGGAAGGGGGATTCCCCGGTGGTGGACTGCGGTGTTGTCCTGTAAGCCCAGAGCACGCTATGCAGCTCCTCAACCCATCTCTTCTTGGATTCGCCCAATCTTCACTTCAGACCGCGCAGGATTACCCTGTTCGCCGCTTCTGCTTGCCAGTTGGTCTGGGGGTGTTCGACGAAAGTAAAGTGCTGCTTCGTGCCTAGTTTGGCGACGAAGTCTTGGAACTTTCGGTCTGTGAACTGGGTTCCATTATCGGTTACGAGGACCTGGGGCACCCTTAACCGTGCGAGGACGTTTCTTTTGTAGAAACGAAGTATGTTGAAGGCTGTGATCTTGGCGAGGGCTTCAACTTCGATCCACTTCGTAAAGTAGTCGACGACCACGATTAGGAATTTGTTTTGATAGGACCCCATTGTAAAGGGGCTGAGTATGTCCATTCCCCACCAGGCGAAGGGCCATGACGAGGATAAAGTCTTCAACTCATTTGGGGGTGCCAGGTGCATGTCCCCGTGTCGCTGACATCGGTCGTACTTTTGGACGTGATTCCTAGCATCATTCTGCATGGTTGGCCAGTAATATCCCGCTCGCAAGGCTTTTCATGCCAGGGATCTTCCCCCTAAGTGTTGCGCGTTGATGCCCTCATGGATTTCTTGTAAAATCTTGGGGACCTTACTCTCCTCTACACATTTCAAGAGGGGGATGGAGAATCCTCTTCGATAAAGTTTGCCTTCAACCAGCACATACGAACAAGCTCGTCGTTTAGTTATGCTAGCTTCTTTATTGTCCTCGGGCAGCTCCCCTTTGGTGAGGTAGTCGTATACAGGAGTCATCCAGCTCTGGGTGTCCCCAATTGCGTTGACGTCGAGCAGCTCTGATGGTTCCTCAATACTAGGTCGGGCCAGTAATTCTTGTATGACGAACTTGTTTTCGCCTTTTCTGCCAGTGCTGGCTAGTTTGGACAGGATGTCTGCTCACGTGTTTCGTTCGCGGGGAATGTGCTGGACTTCCCATGCATCGAACTTTACAATTCTTTCCTTCACTAGCGCAAGGTATTCGGCCAGCTAATCGTTCTTTGCTTGAAACTCTCCCCGTACTTGTGACGCCACGAGCTGGGAGTCGGTGTAGATTTTTATTTCCTTGCCGCCCACGTCCTTTGCCAGGCGTAGTCCTGCGAGGAAAGCCTCGTATTCGGCTTGGTTGTTGGATGTAAGGAAGGACCGGACCAGCGATACTTCTAACAAAATTCCTTCCTCGTTTTCGAGGATGATACCTACTCCGCTCCCATTGGGGCTGGATGCCCCATCTACATACACGGTCCATTTATGTGCCCCACGTGATGGGGATGGTAGCGGGGTCATCTCTGTCACAAAGTCGGCCAGCGCTTGCCCCTTGAGGGCCTTTCTACCCTCGTATTGAATGTCGAATTCTGATAACTCCAGGGACCATTTAAGCATTCTCCCCGCCATTTCTGGTCGGCCTAGCAATTGTCTGATAGGTTGGTCCGTGCAAACAATTACGGTGTGGGCCATGAAGTAGTGTCTAAGCCTCCTCGCGGCGGTGATAAGAGCAAGAGGGACTTTCTCTATCTGCGCGTACCTTACTTCTGGCCCTTGTAGGGCCTTGCTGGTGAAATAGATGGGTTTCTGCCCGTCTGTTGTTTCGCGGACGAGGGCAGCGCTAACGGCTTCCCCGGTGACAGAGAGGTATAAGTATAAGGTTTCCCCGCATTCTGGTCGGGAAAGCACAGGTTACTCGGATAAAACCTGCTTAAGGTGGGCCAGGGCTTGCTCACATTCTTCTGTCCATTTGAAACGGGTCACTTTCCTAAGCAGTTTAAAGAAGGGGGGCATGTTGAGCGTATTTGGCCACGAATCGAGAAAGGGATGCGAGCATCCCATTTAGGGATTGGATGAACATCTTTGACCTGGGCGTGGGGAATTCCGCGAATGCTCGGCATTTATCTGGGTTTGCCTCTATTCCCCTTTCGGTGAGATAGAATCCGAGGAACTTCCTTGCTCGCAGGCCGAAGGTGCACTTTTCTGGGTTAAAGCGCATTTTACATTTCCTGGTCTGGTCGAAGACCTTTTGCAGGTGACTCGTGTGATCGGATTCCTCTTGGGACTTCACGATCATGTCGCCCATGTATACTTCGAGCATGTCTCTGATCTGTGATCAGAAGACTTTGTTCATCATGCGCTGGTACGTGGCCCCAGCGTTTTTTAGACCGAAGGGCATTACGTTGTAGTAATAGTTCTCCGAGGAGGTCATGAATGCGGTATACCTCTTTTCCTCTTCGGCCATAGGGATTTGATTGTATCCCGAATAGGCGTCCATGAAGGACAAGAGTTTGAAACCGGTGGAGTTATCTACCAGTTTATCAATGCTCGGTAAGGGGTAAGCATCTTTTGGGCATGCCCGGTTGAGATCGGTGTAATCAATGCACATGCGCCATTTTCCACTATGTTTTTTCACGAGTACAATGTTGGACAGCCAGGTTGTATACCTGGCCTCCGATATGAATTTCGCCTCTAAGAGGTCTTGTACAAGTTGTTCGGCAGCCTGTGCCTTCTCATCGGACTGCTTCCTTCTCCGTTGTGCGACGACGCGAGCAGCTGGATCAATGGTCAAACGGTGGCACGCGGTCTCCGGGTCTAAACCAGGCATATCTGCAGCGCTCCCAGAAAATAAGTCAGCGTTGTCGTCCAGGCATTTCTTCAGTTGCAGCTTGACGTCATCGGGCAATCCTGCGCCTATCTTCACTCCTCTGTTGGGGTTATTGCTGAAGGTGATGACTTCGAATTCCCCGTCTGGGACTAGCCGCATGAGAGTTGAAGTGGGGGAGTTGGTCGTCCCTGTTGGCGCGACCTCACCATTATCTTCCTTGTTCTCTGAAATTCGGCTGTCAAGGTCGATAGTGTGCACGGGAAGTCTGGGCTTCTTGTTCGGTTGGTCATCTTCGACTGGACGATCTTCCTCCCTTGGTCGTTTGGCTGCTTTTGGTACTGTTCCGATCTGGTTCTATCCCCTGGTTGCTGCCTCGAAGCATCTGCGTGCAGCTTCTATGTCCCCATGTAAAGTGGCGACGTGGTCTTTCTTAGTATAATACTTTAGCTTGAGGTGGACGGTTGAAGGAACGGCGATTAGTTCTGCGAGTGCTGGCCTGCCCAAAATACATTGATACAACGACGAGCAGTCGATCACCAGAAACTGCGTCTTGATCGACCTGGACGTTTCCTCCTCCCCGAATGTGACCGGCAGCTCCAAGTATCCCCAAGGTCTGGTCGTGGCTCCGTTGAACCCCTGCAGATCGGATTCCACATACCGCGAGAGGTTCTTCTGGTCCAACTTTAGGGCGCAGAACAGGCCTGTGTACATAATGTCGATCGAACTGCCCTGGTCGACTAGGATCCTTCGGACGTCGGTGTTTGCTAGTCTGGCCCTGATAAGTAGAGGAATGTGAGAATTCGGAGAACCCCCAGGCAGCTCCTCACGATAGAACGTGATCGGTTGGGAGCATCCCTTGATTTTCTCGAACGTGGACAACCGGTCAGGACTGCAATCTATGAGCTGCTCGAACTTCCTTTTGACAGATCCTACTGTCTGCTCATTGTACCCCCCGCATGAGATAACCATGGCTGCATGGAAAATTTCCCAAGTGCTGTGGGCGGATACCCGGGAAGGCTCTTCGAGGTAATCAGGAATGACGAAGTCCTCTGGTCGCGTAATGGACATGGCGACCTGCGGGGGAGGACTGGATTGAGACGATTCTGTCTCCTTCTTTGCATATGATGCCTCTCGTCGGGAGGACTCACCTTTCTTCACGTATTGTTTCAAGTGGCCCTCCTTGATGAGGATTTCTATTGCATCTTTGAGGTGCACGCAGTCCTCGGTTGTGTGGCCGTGGCTGCGGTGGAAGCGATAATACTTGCTCTTGTCGACGTTACCTTTGGACGTTGTTGGTTTGGGGAACCTGACGCCCCCCTGCTTGAATTCTGTATTGACGCATTCGGAGAGAATGCGTTCGCGGGGAGCCGTAAGCAGGGTATATTCCGTGAAATGCCCAGCAGGGCCTTTACCTTCCCGAGGACGATCATCTCGTCGCCTTTATTTTCCTTGCCGGGATGTCTCCGGCTCTTCTTTTTTTGGTGCCCGGGTGTTGTCCCGATCTCTCGTGTCCCGGGCGTGATAGGCAGCCTCTTTCTCCTCGTATTGTATGTACGCTTCAGCTTTCTGGAGGAGTTCTGTCAACGTTCGAGGAGTCTCGATCCCAACGGCTTTGCAAAACTCACTCTTTGGTTTCAGGCCTTTTTCGAGAAGATACTTCTTCATATGGTCCGTTGTATGGACCTCCACGGCTTCTTTGTTGAACCGTTCGATATATGCCCGTAATGATTCATCCTTCCCTTGTATAATAGCTTCCAAGGTGGCTTCCGACTTGGGATGTCTTCGGGAAGCTGTAAAGTGTCGGGCAAACTAAGTCTTCAGGTTTCTCCATGATGTGATCGACCCTCGAGGAAGTCGCTTGAACCAAGCCATTGCCCCCTTCCTCAGCGTGATCGGGAATAGTCTGCATTTTATGGCCCCGGTCACGTTGTGGTACTGGAGCATGGCTTCTATTTTCTCTATGTGTTCGACGGGATCGGTGGTCCCATCGTAGGTCGCTAGAGTAGGGGGATTTTCTAACCCTCGAGGAATTCTTGTGTCCATGATCTCCTGTGAAAGGGGGCCATGGACGTCGTCGTCGCTGCTTGAGCTTGGAGAGCGAGAGAAAGAATGGCTACAACCACGGCTTCTGCTGCGTCGCGGCGAATGCCTGTGTGTATGGCGGCGCTCATACCTATCTGGCTGACGGGGCTTCTTGGACGCCGGGGAGCGTCTTGACTTTCGCAGGGGAGATCTGCGGCGCCTTTGGGCGAGATCGGTCGCAGGCTCCTCCGATCTCGATCGTCTTCTCGCCGGGGAGGAACTTCTGGACCTATCGCGTCTCCGTTTTTGAGGGGGAGATCGAGGACGTGGAGACGGGCTAAGTTGTTTCTCGGAAGCAAGCCGCTCTTGGAGGACATGCTCGAGAGCGTTAATTTTCTCTCCTTACTGGAAGATCAAAAGGTTTGATCTGTTGAGAGAGGCGATGAGGGCGGCTGTGCTTGAATCAGCGTTCTGCGGGACAGGAATGGGCTCGATAACTCGTTCGACAGCTGGTGCCCTAGGTTTCACTTCCTCGGGGGTTGGGGACGCAGTCTTTCTGTCCCGGAGGTCGGTTTCTTGAAGCACGTGGTCGGCGTAGTCAGTTACGACGGCAGCAGCAGAGTCTTGGCGGGCATCAATCTTGGTGGAGGCCATGATGATCAAAGGAGTTTTAGGGAGAGAGCTTTGGTCTTTTGGGTGAAAAGATGAGGTATCTTGATTCAAAAAAGATGGGGAAACAATGTTCCCACAGACGGCGCCACTGATCTGTGCTGATCAGACTGGATCGTCGTGGCCTTCACATGGGACAGGTGATGCTCGTAGGAGAGGAAAAAGGGGTGGAGGTACCTACAAGGTACTCCGATGCCAAAGTAAGTGTTTGGTCAAAAGAGAGAAAGCAAGTAAGAGATGTCAAGTATTGGATATTTGATACCTGCCCCTCTCAAGCGAGGGGATATTTATAGGTGGATTTCTGGCGAGCAAAGTGCCTGGTCTACCAATGAGGGATTGCCAAATGGAGGGCGAGGCGCGTGGCCTTTTGACTTGGACTAACCGTTTCCGTGAACTACTTTGCGCGTGGAGGGGACGTGTCCAACGGCTAGTTTCTGCCCAACGGCTAGTTCCTGGCTATTGGGCCTGTCCAATGGCTGGATTGGGTTGGGCCTTGCCCCTGTGGGGGCACAACGCTATATATATATATATATATATATATATATATATATATATATATATATATAGCGTCAGCCATTGATATATAATGTTTCTAAATTGTGGAAGCTAGTAATGTTTAGATAATTCAAACAATGTATAAGAAATCCCAAATATATAATATATATAATGGTAATTCCTTTATATATAACTTTAGCCATTAATATATAATGTTTCAAATTGTGGAAACTGCTAATGTTTCTACTGGTAATGGTAATTCCTCTACTAATCATAAAATTCAAACCACATGTATTAAACGAATTCAAACCACATAAGATAAACAATGTAAATTTCAAACAATTTCAAACGAAACAAGCAATATTGTTGTCACTGAAAGTGGCGTATATTGGCTGACCACAATTTCTAAATGGCCGACAACAATATTCATTAGTATCAGTGACAAATATATATTACCACTAAATGCAAATTTAATATATTACCAGTTCCCACAATTTCTAGCGGAACAAACATATCAACAACACAAATATATAAGTTTCCTAAATGCAAATTCAATAAGAATGTTTACTTATGGAAAGTTGTAAACAACTCGATATAAGCAACAAAAATAAGTACACTAAAGAAATAGCAACTTAACACTTAATAAAATAAATGTCGATTTTGATTAATATCAATTGTATTACCTTTTGATGAGCAGGAGCATAAGTTGATGTCGATGAGCGCGGTGTTGGAATATTATCAATGTGCAAAGCTTCTCTCATCTTATCATTTACTTTCTCATCACTTAAATGTGGATTTTGTTGCATATACATGTTTTTCAAAAGTGCCTCCATTGCTCCCATCTTTTGCGTCATGTCAGAAATTTTACCATCATATTGCATTTTTATTAAAGAAATTTCTTCATTTTGTTTCAACAATGATGGTGTGACAGTTCTTCCGTAACATCTCACTCTACCAGGCTTTCCTTTTCCAAACAGTGATTGAAATGTTTGTGTTCCAGCTTCAGTTGAATTTTCAATAGATTCTTGAAGTTTATCCTAATATATCAAACTATCAGTTTCGAACAAAATTAAAAACTACATGTGCAATTAAAATGGATATTATAATTTAACTTACAGTCGCAAATTGGGTTTCCTCATCCACTTGTTTTCCCTTGCGACTTTTTCGAGTTTTAATAAACATCTCAGCTTGAGTGACTTCTTGTCCATCATTATTTTCCCGCTACATTATTATTCATATATTTAAAAAAACAAATATTACTTAATAAAAGATTGAAAAAACACATTATTCAATTGAGAATCACGCACAAATACCATACCATTTTTGCACGAATTCTAGCAAAATTTGTCGGTCCTACACGATGCATAACCTTTTACTTGCTCCTATGAACTGCATCCTTTTGGCTAATATCCTACACTACAAAAAAACAAAAATTGAGGTGTTAGCCAAAAAGGACAAACAACTGAATTTAGGATCAACTGGATCCTTTTTTTTTTCTCAAATGGAAGAGTAGTCACTAAGCTTAGTAAAAAATTAAAGGACATTGTTAAAATTATAGTTCACAATAAATAAGATTTAGCAAGTCACTAAGTACGAGGCTACACAAGGCAATTATACTGATATAGGTCAATTTCATCCACTACTCAATGAGTACAGGTCAAAGTTCAATACACTCATTTGTGTCATTTTGATTAATAAAAGTTTTTCCATTTAAAGTATACAAATATAATTTCCATTTGTGTCATCATTGGCCCC
Organism: Lathyrus tuberosus; assembly: GCA_022829125.1. Lineage (NCBI taxonomy): Eukaryota > Viridiplantae > Streptophyta > Magnoliopsida > Fabales > Fabaceae > Lathyrus > Lathyrus tuberosus. Next base: position 5,787,585 of record JALAZF010000082.1, on the reverse strand, counting down.
ATCTAAAATCATTATATAAAATCATGATTATGCTTGAGATTCCCACGTAACTCAACAACTTATGACAATCTACAATGTTGGAATGTAACTAGTACCTTTATGAATCACTTGTAAATTATTTCATATATTATATACTAATTTACAGTTGTATAAGAAGAGACATGAAAAAACTTGTATTAGTAGAGACACGAAAATAATCATCTATAGTCAATGTAGTGGTTACGGTGATGTTTTTTTTTTGTCTATACTGTATATGTTTCTTTTTATTAGGGCAAAGGAGTTAAAATACTCATATATTGCAAGCCTTACCCTGACCCATAGAAACTTTGTTGTGTCAATGTTGCATGCAGAAAACAGTATATAAATTGACCATTGAATTTTAATTTCCATACTCCATTAGATAATAATTTGGTTCGGATATATCATCTTTCAATTTGTAGAGTTCTTTAGGGGTCCTTGAATCTCCTCTGATAGGGGTGAAGAGAGAAAACCTGATTAACCTTATTTTTCATTCTCTATAAATGGGGATCATAACCCATTTAAATAACCCTAGAGTTATTTCTTATTTTTCAATATTCTAATTCAGAGTCGGCCCGATAAATCCGGAGGCCCTGTTCTAATTTTAAAAAATGAGTTTATTTTCTAAAAAATATGCAATTAAAATAATTAAAAATGACATATAAAAATATAATTATATATTAATTAAAACTAAATTTAATTATAATTATTTTGACTTTGATCCATCCATCTCTTTTTTTATGTATCACTACGGGAAAAGAGGGAAAATAGGGCGCTCTTTTTGTCCTATAAAAGCGCTTAAAAGCGATGTCTAAGCCTGCGCTGTCGTAGGTAAAGACAGCGCATTTTTATTTATGAAAAAGCGCTCTCTAAAAGGGAGACTTTAGACAGTGCTTTCAAAAGCGCTGTCTAAAGTATACGTTTAAAATTAAAAAAAAAAAATTTATATACTTTAGAAAGCGCTTTTTCCTTCAAAAGCGCTCTCTAAAGGTGCTTTTAGACAACGCTTTTGAAAAGCGCTGTCTAATGTATACGGAAAATGATTTTTTTATATACCTTTAGAGAGCGTTTTTTCTCTAAAAGCGCTCTCTAAAGGGGACTTTAGAGAGCGTTTTTTCCTTAAAAGCGCTCTCTAAAGTATACCTATAATAAAAGCTAAATATATTGAGTTTTTATTATAGCATTTTTCTATTTTATTAAATTTTTAATATAATATTTTTTTATGTTTATTAATATTAATGGAAAAAAATTACAACTTCTAAAATTTAGAATCCTCTAATATTTGGGGCTCTGTGCGGTAGAGCTTGTTGCTCTTGCACAGGGCCGACCCTGTTCTAATTTGACCTCTCATCAAATTAAATATTGACTTATGAAATCTACATAATAACCTGACATTTCATGACTTTTATGCTTTTAGCCACAAACTTAATATTATGTTAATTAGACCCCTTTAAGTATTGACTAATTAAAATAATGATACTACCACCTTAAATGTTACATTTGTGACCCAAAATTCTAACATTTAGTCCATCCCGCGGGCGTGTGATTGCGCTTCGCGCGGTCGTTTCTCTTTTTTCGAAATACGACAGAAACATTAATATTTTGATAAATAATTAAGAAAGTTAATTATTGTGATATTTTAATTAAAAATATTGATTATTTTAAAAATTAAAAAAAAAATCGTATTTGGCATGTTCACATGCTTTCAAATATATCCATTTCTTTTAGATTAAGTTGAATTCAAATATTATCACTTAACTTTATCTAAGACAATAACTGAAAAAATAGATTTATAAAAAATAACATATCACCACCACAAATCCACATATCTTGATCTCTCTCCTTTCATACTGTAACCAAGAAAAAGAGAAAACATAAACACATCACACTCCCATACGCTACACAACATTTCCATTATATCATTGTGAGTAAGAATTTCAGGTTCTACATTTTATTTATTTATGTACTATACTTTTGTTAACAAAGAAAAAACTGAAAGCAAGGGCAAAAAACGCAAGAAAGCTTCGCACCGGAACTTGATCTGCTCTGCTAGCTCGACTTAACCCACCGTCTTCAGTTTGACAAAAACGATGACTTAGACAGATACATTGTGATCTTTAGCTTAAACTCCTAACCTTAGGGTTAGGGGCCTTGGTTGTGGTGTTTTCTGTTCTTGGTTGTCTTTTTTCGTCTCTCTGTTTGGTCGGTCCTCATGGCGTGGACAAGGGTGGGTGGCCGGAAGAGTTCGCCGTATCTTTCGTCTGGGAGATGGGATATTTTCCCGTTCTGTAACGGTGCGGTTGCGAGGGATGTTGTCGGGTTAACGTCCTTTTATATCTCTGAGTTTCCTTTCCATTCCAAAGCCAGAGATCTTTTCGTTCTGTTCGGATGTATTGGTGAGGTCGTCGACGTTGCGATTTCGCCAAGACTTAATAAGTCGGGTAAAACGTTCGGATTCGTGCGTTTCAGGGACGTTGAGGATGTTAAGATGTCGGGTATTAAATTAGACAATGTAATGATTGAAGGGAGGAAGATTCATGCAAACCCTCCTAGATTCGAGCGGGGAGTGGTGGTTAATAGATATGGTAAGGCGGAGAGGAATGATGTCCACGGCCTTACGGAATTTTCGAAACAAGCTAAGGGAAGGGAGGCGTGAAAATCGTCAGGAGGTAGTAAGGTTGTTGGGGGGAGTAAGTCGTTTTTGGAGGCCCTATGCAACCAGGAAAATATGACTTCAGGTTCAGCCAAGGTGAGTTTGTCGTACTCTCCTTGCTCACAAGATATGGAAAAGCTTTGCAAAACTTTGTTGGAATTTCTCATAGTCCTGGTATGGCTTTTAACATTCAGAGAAATATCGAATCAGAGGGGATTTTCTTTATCAAAGTGACCTTAATGGGTTCTAATTTTTGTTTATTGGAGGAGTTGGAAGAAGGAGCTTTGGAGGATTTTATATCGGATGGATCGAATTGGTGGTCTCAATGGTTCTTTGAAATAAGGAGGTGGAGGGAGGAGGACATTGATGAAGATAGGGTGATGTGGACCATAATTTTAGGAGTGGCATGCCATGGTTGGAACATTGTAATTTTTTTAGAAGCTTGCAAACTGTGATTCCTATATCTGTTCAGATGAATCGGCGGCAAATCGGTCCAATCTGGACATTGCTAGGGTGATGGTTAGAGTGAAGGCATCGTTCCGTTTGCCGGAGACTATGAAGGTAGATATCGCCGGTAAGGTTTTTGTTGTGGTGTTGCGGGAGGACTCGGTTGGCCCACTGCGCATTGCAGTACAAAAACCTGTTGAGAAGAATTTTTGTTCTTCTGCATCGGATTCGTTTGAGGTTTCGTCACAGGATATTTCAGTTTGCAGGGAGACCGATCCTTTCCTCTCCGGCGAGGTCTCAGGCGTTATGGGAGAGTGACAAGGAAGATGAGATTGATAGCGACTCTTCCGAGGTTGTAAAGAGTGCAGAGAAAAGTCATGTCAATAGCATTGTAGGTCCTCAGCTTTTAGGTGCAGAAGGGGCTGTTATAGGTACTTCTGTAGGTACAGTTTATGGTTCAGAGGAAAAGTCCCTTTTGGGTTCTTTTGATAAAGCGATTGAGAAGGCAAAAGGTCCGTATGGCCCCACCGCTTTGTGTTCGGCTGACTTGGTTTCCAAACTAATTTCGTCTAGCCTTTTTTATTCTACTGACACTAGGGTCCCAGGTTCTCTTTTGAAGCTTAATAAAACTTTAAGTGGGGGCCACGAAAATAGAAGGAGGAACTTTAAGAAAATCAAGTTTAAAAATCTGTGTGGGCCCAATGGAATTAGTGGGGTGAAAATTCCACCCAAAAATAAGAGGAGGGGTAATAAGATGAATGGTAAGGAGGAGGCAGCCGTGAATATTTTAAGGGAAGGTGGATTTGATGCTCCTCTTCCCTCGGTCTATCATGGGCTTAACTCGTCGAAATCGGACATTATTAGAAGCAATCATATAATGGGGGAGAATTTGAATTCTAATGCTGGAGGCAAACTTTGGGAAGCTATGTCTTTGCTTGGAGTTGTGGCGGCCGATTTGGAGAGGGATTACAATGTGAAACTGAATGAAATTGAGAGGAAAGATAAGGATAGAAAGGAGGCGAGGAAGGCGAATTTCATTTTGTGCTAATGATAATTGGATCATTCAATATAAGAGGGGGAGGTAGATTGGTTAAGAGGAAAAGGATTAGCAATATAATTAAAAAGGGTAATGCGGATATGTACTTGATTTTAGAGAGTATGTTGAAATTGATCGATGGAGTTTTAGCGTAAAGTTTTTGGGTTAAGGAAGAGATTGGGTGGACTTTTTCTTGTGCCACGGGTTTTTCCGGCGGGCTTCTTATTCTTTGGAAAGAAGGTAGGGTGGAGGTCTTGAGTAGCTTCAAAGGTGAAGGCTATGTAGGAGTTAAAATTTGTTGCAAGAATAATTTATACTATGTAGTTAATGTTTATTCTCCATGTGAGATGGTTTTGAAAAGGAATCTTTGGAGGAAGTTGGGGGAGGTAAAGAACCTTTTTACGGATGGCGCTTGGTGCATTGGAGGGGATTTCAATGCGATTTCTAATTCTAGTGAGAGGAAGGGTAGTAATTCGGTTCACAAAAGAAGGGAGATGAATGATTTTACGGATTTTATTGTTAGTAACGAGTAGATTGATGTCCCGTGTAAAGGTAATAACTTCACGGGGTTTAGTGGAGACGGATCGGCTATGAGCAGAATCGATAGATTTTTACTTTTCGATGATACTATTGAGAGATGAGGCGTTGTGGGCCAATTTATAAGTGATAGAGATTTGTCGGATCATTGCCCGGTATGGTTGATGGTGGATTCATCGAATTGGGGACCTAAACCGTTCAAATTCAACAATGAATGGTTTAGTGATAAGAATTTTGTGCTCTTCGTTGAAAAGGAATGGCACAATATTCACATTGAAGGAAGAGGGGACTTTGTTTTGAAAGAGAAGCTTAGAATTCTTAAAGGTAGACTCAAATGGTGGAATCTTGAAGTGTTTGGGAAAGTCGATTTACAAATTGATGAAAGCGTCAAGGAGATCAATGAAGGAGGCCGATTTGAACAATGGTTTGGTTTCGGACGACTTCTCTTTGGGTCGTAAGAAAGCTATGAAAAGGTTTTGGTTGAATATAAAAATAAAGGAAAATATGCTTATTCAAAAGGCCAAGTTGAAATGGCTTAATGATGGGGACAACAATTCCCGTTACTTCCATAGTGTCATGAAGTAGAGGAGAAGGCGCAACTTTATTGGTTCCCTTTCTATGGATAGGGGTGTGGTGGAGTCGGTTAAGGAGGTCAAGGATGAAGTGAGAAATCATTTTGCTTCCAAATTCTTGGAACCGGATCTTAATCGTCCTATCTTGGAAGGGGTTCATTTTAGGAAGCTTAGTGAGGAGGATAGGGATGCTCTTGAGAAACCTTTTACCGAAGAGGAAGTTAAAGAGGCGGTTTGGAGTTGTGATGGGTCTAAAAGCCCGGGCCCGAATGGTTATTCTTTTTTGTTCTTTAAGAAATGTTGGTACTTTCTTAAAAAATATTTTTGTCGCTTTTTTAACGATTTCTATAGCGGGGCTGTTTTATCTAAGGCCATTGTGTCTTCTTTTCTGACTTTAGTCCCAAAAAGGGTGAATCCTTTGGGTCTCGATGACTTTAGACCCATTTACCTCGTGAGTAGTTTGTATAAAGCCTTATCAAAGCTTTTGGCGGGTAGATGAAGTTGGTTCTAAACTCCATTATTTCTAAAAGCCAAACGGCGTTCGTGCCGGGGAGACAATTACTCGATGGAGTGGTGGTGGCTAACGAGTTGGTTGATTTTGCGGTTAAAGAAAAGAAGGTTGTTACGCTCTTTAAGGTGGACTTTGAGAAAGCTTATGATAAGGTTAGTTGGAATTTCCTTAGATTCATGACGAGGAGAATGGGTTTCGGTGAGCTATGGTTACGGTGGATGGAGGCCACTATTTTTGCAAGCAAAATGTCCGTTTTGGTGAATGGTAGTCCAACTACGGAGTTTGTGGTGGAGAGAGTTTTGAGGCAAGGAGATCTTCTTTCTCCCTTTCTTTTTGTTATGGTAGTGGAAGGGTTAACAGAATTGGTGAAGAGGTCGGTTCTAGCCAGAGAGTTTGCGGGGTGCAATTTGAGTGGTAGGTGTTTTATCGATATCCTTCAATTTGCGGACGATACGCTTTTGGTGGGAGAGGGGAGTTGGAAGCACATGTGGGCTATCAAGACGATTTTGAGAGGTTTCGAATTAGTTTCGGGACTTGGTATTAATTTTCACAAGAGCAAATTAATTGGTATCAACGTACCGCATCCAAATCTTGAGGCGGCGGCCTTATTTCTTGCTTGTAGAACGGAGGAGAAAGAATTCACTTTTCTTGGAATTCCTATCGGCTCCAATCCTAGGAGGTTATCCACTTGGACTTCTTTGGTATCCAAGTTGGAGAAGAGGTTACATAGTTGGCATAGTCGGTTCTTAATTTTTGGAGGGAGAATCACTCTCCTTAAATCCGTTCTTAGTAGTTTGTCTATTTACCAACTTTCCTTCTACAAGGTGCCGGTGAAAATTCGTAAGGAGATTACCAAACTCCAAAGTAGTTTCCTTTGGGGAAGTTCGGAGGCGAAGAGGAGGACGCATTGGATTAGTTGGGATTCTATTTGTTTACCTATTGAGAAAGGAGGTTTGAATCTTAGAAGGATCGATGATTTTAACATTGCTCTCCTACATAAGTGGAGGTGGAGAATTTTAGAAGGATCAGAGGATCTTTGGTTTAAGGTGTTGAAAGCTCGGTACGACGACATTAGACTCCAAATGTACGGGTTAGATGTTTCTCGTTCTAGCAAGGGGTCAATTTCTAATTGGTGGAAGGATTTGATTTCTATCTCTAAGGCTTATCCTTCGGATTTATTGTTGGAAAACTCTGCTTTTCGTGTGGGTGATGGTTTTTCCATTCCGTTTTGGCATGTTAGTTGGACAGGGGGTGGTGTATTGAAACTGAAGTATCAGAATCTGTACGCTCTGTCCCAACTGCGTTATGTTTCGGTTGGCGCTATGGGTGGGTGGTCGGATGTAGGTTAGAGGTGGGGGATTTTGGTTTCTCTTGGGATGTGAATTATGCGAACTGTGAGTTTTTGGTTGAGCAGGATGTGCCTCCTGCTGTTGATCATCCTGCTTTTTCCTTTGGTGGCGCGAGTAGCTCATCTGTTCTGGTGCCGGGAATTCTACCTGGTTCTGCAGGCCCGTCCTCGCCTGTGCATTTGGTGCACAGTGTGGCTTCTCAGGTTCATGATAGCAGTTCTGTTGGTGTTGCTGGCTATGTCAATGTTACGGTTCCTGATGTGTTGCTTAGTTCGTACGGCCAGCAGCACAACAGAAGTGCGGGGTCTGCTGTGGTTTCTGCCACGGCTTCGATTCCAGCAGGACTTCTTGAGCTGGCAGACTTGCGCAAGCTGCTGGAGGGTGTGAGTCCGGTGGAAAAGGTAAAAGATAGTGTGGTGTGGCTGCCGGAAGTCAATCTCAGATTTTTGGTCAGTTCTTTCTTCAAAAAAACCTCCGTTTTTGTTACCCCTTTCGGTCCGGCAAATCGGGATGATATCGCTTTTGAGTTGATTTGGAAGGTGGTTTCTCCTTTGAAAACCAAGGCCTTCGGTTGGAGATGCTTCCCTAATAAATTGCCAACGAAGGATCTTCTTCTGGTTAGACGAATTATTCCTCCGGATAGCGAGAATAAATGTGTCTTATGTGATCGTCACTCGGAATCTTTAAGACATTTTCTTTTAGATTGTGATGTGGCTAATTTGGTTTGGAAAGAGGTTGCGGATTGGATCGGCCTTTCGAATTTTCGTGGCGTTGATTTAAAGGATTCTTTTTTGATTTGGTTTAATTTCGTTAAATCCAAGAAGGTTAGGACCGGAAGGGAAGATGTTTTTTGGCTATCGGTGTGTTGGAATTTATGGACGATTAGGAATGGATTCATTTTTGGGAATTCCGTTTGGAATGTTAATGACACGGTTTGGATGGTAAAATATACGGTTTGGAGATGGGCTTTTATCGGTGAGATTACCCACCCCAATTGCAACTTCTACGAGTTCAACAAAGCTCCTTTATTTTATTTATCGTAGGTTTAATTGGTTGGTAATTTTCCGTTTTTTGTCGAGTTTTGTTCTCGTTTCTTTTGTAATCGGGTTGGAGTACCCTTTGTACTCCGGTTAATATATTCCTTGCTTACAATGAGTTTATAAAATGAGTGTATTAATTGTATTTGATGTTTAAAATCGTGACAATATTATACAGGAGATTGGAAATGTAATTATTAAAGTTTCTTGATACTCTAATATTAATTTTTATTATTTTATTTGATCTTTATTTTTCATCATAAAGAGAGCTAAACTTATTTTGAAAATTAACCTATTATTCTAAAGATTAATCCTGAATTATCAAATTAAATTCTCACAAAAATATTTAAAAATTAATCAACAAAAAAAATATTTTCATTCTCACTTTTTAGATAATTTGCTATTTAGGACTATCACTCATTTGTCCTTGATATCGAATTATCATTATAGGAAAAACACAACATTTAAAAAAAAACGATGTCCACTACCCTCCTCTCATTATAAATAGTCTTTATTCACCACAAAACTGATACCTTATTCTTTAATTTGGACATTTTTAAGATAAGAAAATTGTGTATAAATTCCTTTTTTTTTTTGATAAGCAAATAAATCAATAACAGAGATTAAGGGAAACTCTAAACCCAAAATAATCAAATTGTGTATAAATTCCTTAATTCGGTTCGTTATAATCAATTACAAAATTTATAATCTAGTGCTTTCGCATTTTATTACTCATTTTGAAATTGTTAAGGACACAATCAGTTGAATCTAAATAAAATACAATCATAAATATTATTCTCGATATCCATTTAATACAACACACAACATAACCAAACCAGCAAAACAACATACTAATAAGAATCACAATAATTATGAATCCAACAATGATTGAACTTACTATGACTCATTCTATTGTTGTACAAGTTGCAAGACAGAACAAACTGATTGAAGTACAGTGAGAATCAATAGAAAAATTCCAGCAATAGAAGCAGCAGTTTTCCAAGGATTGCTACAATAATCGCGTCTGAGAGTAGCCTTCAATTTATGCAAAGGATTGCGACAAAAACCATCCAATTTTTCAGAAAGAACACACAAATCATGACTGCTCGAATGTATAACATTTTTGCCAAGACTATTAACAAAGTTTGCCACAGAATCACTATCTCCAAACAAATTAACCAATATTTCCTTCTGAGCAAGTATATCTACATCCTTTCCAGTATTAATAAGATAATCCAAAACAGCAACATAATCAATAATGTAGGACTCATCAGGGTAATGACACTGCTCCAAAGCAACCATATTCCGAAACAAAATCTCAGTCCAATCATCGACTATTAATTGAGGGATTTCAAGAACTCCACACGAAAACCTCAAATCGAATAAACACTCACTTTTAGTGTTCACTTTAAACCTAACACCTGCTTCAAACAATTCAGTTACACTATGGAGATTTTTCATACCTCCACGGATCCCACGCGGCAGTCTTTTTGCAAGTGGAAAATTCGAATTAGATCAGTGAAATGCCTTATGCTAATATCACTATTATCAAAATCCAATTTTGATTTATTGAAATGTTTAAAATAAAAAAAAGTGAGCTCAAGAAAAGAAGGGATATTAATATTAGCACTAAAACAAATATTGAAGATTTTTTCAACAACAAAGAACGGCAATTGATTTTCAAGTAATAATAAATCTAATCTTATATTATCAGCTAACCAAGTTTTTAAGAGAAAAGCATCATCTTGAGACCAATCTTTATCATAGTATTTACAGAAATGTTCAATTATGAAAACAGAATCGATTAAGATTAATTTAAGGAGTTCCTGATCAGTGAAGTCTAGGGTTTCGGAATAACAACGACGGAATATAGGTATGATAGATTCTATGTAGTAAATCAAGGGTTGTGTAGTTGCCTCAGAACGTTGGAGAAATGCTTTAAAGAAAATGAGTTTGTGTCGGTCCATGTTTTGGAGGCGGGGGTGGTGGAAACGGTGGTGGAAAGGTCCGATGGAAATGACTTTGGGGGTGTATGCGTGGTCGTTGAGTTTGCGAGTATCAAAGGGGACTTTGTAGATGCAACAGTCGGCGGAGCTTAACGGTGGTCCTGCATTATCGAGCATGGCATTGATCTCAATCACCATGTCGCGTAGGTTCATGATTGACAATTATATGGAGAAGAAGACTTGGCAAGAAAATGGAGAAGTTGTGACCCTATTAAATTTCAAGTTTCAAACATTTATACTAACTACATAGCAGTTCTTTGTGGTGTGGCTCGAAATGTTTTTAAGAAGTATCAATCAAATCCCTAACCTCTAAATGAAGGGACGAATTGCTTACCACAGGCAAAGGGGAATCAAATCCCTAACCTCAAACTGAAGGGAGGAATTAACAGTGAAGGCATGATAAATAGTAATCTATCTATCTAAATATCTATTATTAGTGGTGGGCAAGTGATTTCAAACATAAAAGAGGTGGATTATGTTATTTAAAATTCATGATTACTTTTAAAATTTTCTAAAATAAACTTAAAATTGTGTCAGTTGTTTCTTAAGAGTAAATAGTAGTGAAAATTAAAACGATAAATAGCGGAAAATAAAAGAATATGGTTGATTTATACAGGTTTGGCCAAATGTTGGCCTATTTCTGTCTCTAAGTGATCTTCTTGTGAATTTGATTATAAACGTTAAGCTTTTGAAGGTTAAACCCACAAACCTTTATAATTTCTAATCTTGGGATTTTTTTACAGGTTTATCTGCAACCAAAGATACCTTTTATCACAGGCTAAGCTAGCGAACCTCTTTAGAGATTTCTAGGTTGATCTCAATAACCAAAAGGAGAACTTTTTCCAGAAAAGCTCAATAAACCAAAACAGAGATTTTATGATTGTTTTATCTTATGAAGCAAACTCAATCTTCTCAAGAGTATCGCACTCTAAAGAAATAAACAAACAACACAATCACTTACAAAATCTTCTTCACAAACAATGTTTCATTCAAAAGCACTATGACAATTTTAAGTGAAATAAAGATGTTTCTAGAGAGAGAAAGAGAGAAAATACAGAGTTAAATTTTAAAAAAATGCAAAGCTTTGGAAAGTGACGTGAAATGAAGAGCAAGTCAGCCTCCTTTATGTGTGAGTTGGAAAAATTAGAAAAGGAAATAATCCATGGGAATAATTGATTAGCCAATCGATTGGCATAATGCTCCAATCGATTACCCAAGCCAATTTTAATTGATTACCATGCCCAAAAAGAAAATATTAGATATAGAGTCATTACAAGTCATTAAGGTGTTGTCCTAATCATTTAGTTAATCATTTATCCCTTCTCCAATCGTTTGGTTGACTTAGAAAAGTTTTTCCAATCGATTGGCACAAGTTACCAATCGATTAGTTAGTTCAAAAATTATTTGGAAAGAGATTTGACAGCTTCTTAATCACTTGGTTTGTTTTAGAAAATAATTCTCAAGATAAAAACATTTGAAAAAGATATTTTAAGGTGTGTAGGTGTGAGTTGCCTTAGTACTTCGAATTACTTCCATACTTTTACAAAACTTAGGTCACTCAGACAGACAGACACAACCTGACGAGCTCTCACACTTTATTTGAGACTTCAAGGTTATTTTTTGGATGCTTGTGATTATATAGGCACTTAAACTTGAGTCTCTTTACTTTATGAGGCTTGAGATATTACTCTAGTTGGGTTTCCATCATCGGAGAGTTGAAAGATATTGGCACCGACTTCATCACAACTATTGACGTTGTCATCATCAAAAGATCAAAGAGGGTCTTTTGTAGGATTGTCAACGTTATACCTGCGAGCACATAGATCCACAACTAGGGCTAGAAAAAAAGGACCTAGCACTGTATGAAGGTAGGAATCTCCAAGCGTTTAAAGACTCTGTCACTCTCCCTAATAATACTAAAGAATTGTCAATTTCCATTGGAGAAGGAAAACACAAGAAGACTGTGAGTATGCACTTCTTGACAATCCTTTGAGAAAGTATTTATAGTTACATCCTAGGAAGACCTTTCCTCGCAGCACTAATATCTTCCACAATCCACTTGAAGATGAAATACAACAATTGCTTCACTGAACTAGTTTTTGTAACGCCCCGATTCCAATTATTCCCATTTTGTTGAGTCCTTTATTTAAATTGAGTGATAAATTATTTTATTTGTAGAATTGGTATGTTAATATGCTATGTTGATGTGTTATGATAATTGACCGTTTTGAGAGTTTTCGGGGAAAACTAGAATGGAGGGTATTTTAGACTTTTCTCAATTAATGATAAGTTAGAAATTTAGTGGGATTAGAATTTGTGAGAAAAATGAATTAATTGATTGTTTGGAAAATGAGAGAAGAGAAATAGAAAGAAAAGAGATAGAAAGGAAATAGAGAAGGAAAAATAGTAAGAAAGGAGAATTAGAGAAAAAGAAGAGAAAGAAAAAGGAAGAAGAGAAAAGAAGAGGAGAAAGTTGGGAAAACTAGGAAAATTCATCAAGATCAATCACATAGCAAGTTGGAATCCGGGTAAGGGTGTGAAATCTTGTTATCTTAGCAATGTGTATGATTATGTATGATTGTATTGTGGATTTATGTTGATTTTCATGAGTTTTGGGGTATAAACCCATTGGTGTAGAAAATGGTAGAAATCGACGTTTTCGCGGATAGAAATCGATATAATTTGTGTTGTATAATCTCCACATGTTTATGAATCATTGCTATGAGTTGTTTTGCTGTTGGAAGTAAATTGGGGGAGAAAATGGAATTTTTGGGGATTTTGGAACAGTGAAAACGAAGCAGAAATTCTGCTTCTGGTGCAGAGCGCCGGGCGAAAGGCCTAGAGCGCCGGGCGGTTGTTCCTTCGCCGGGCGAAAATGAGAGGCGCGAGGGTGCCAAGCTACTGGTTTGATTCACGTTTGGGGAATTTCCTTCGCCCCTCCTTCGCCGGGCGAAGCGAAGGCGAAAACGAAGCGTCGCCGGGCGCTTTTGTTTTTTTCTCATATAATTTTCTTTTCTTTTAATGATTCATAATTCTCGAACCATAACTCCGATTTAGGCGTTCTTTATATCGTTGGAAAGCTATTGAGATGTACTTTATGATTATGATGGTGTGGAAACTGTTGGCCGATTTTATTATGTCGGAAAGTCGGGAATAGTGCTATTTAGCGACTTTTACCGTTTTGATTGTGTGTTTGAATGCGAATCATACAATAGTGCATTGATGTGAATGTATATAGATTGTATGTGATTGTATGAGATGAATGCATGAATATATATTGTGAATATGTAAGCATTTCAAGAATGTCTTGAGTCATTTTGCATGTGAAGCATAATGAAGTACATTCTTGTGTTGAGCGATTCTAATGAGAATCCGCTGTATCGTCGTGTGCCTATGTGAGGTGTGAGCGATGATTACGAACGATTGTGTGCCTATGTGAGGTGTGAGCAATCGGATTTTGTGCCTAGGTGAGGTGTGCGCAATCAGATCGTGTGCCCGCGTGTGGGGTGTGAGCGATCGGGTCGTGTGCCCAGGTGGGGTGTGAGCGATCCATAAACATTGTGTGCCCATGTGGGGTGTGAGCAATGGGTGAACATCGTAGGCCCGACGGGGAGTTACATTGTGTAATACCCCAAAATTTGCTCTCCCTCTTTGTCATCATAGCATAGCATTATCATTTATTATATCATATCCACCTCATTAGCATTGCATGGCATTTAACATAGAAAAATGAAGCATAGCATCCCTCTTACCATCAAGGCATGTGATCAGGTGGAAGGTGGACAATCAAGGGATCATTCAAAGCACAAAAAGGTCAGTCAAGTTGCCTCAAGGCAAGCCAAGAAGTCTTTCATGTATCATATTATCTCAATTGACCATCCAACACCTCAAGAAAGTGAGATTCAATAGGAGATTGGAGCAATACATACTTCAACATGCAAGAGGTTCAAAAAACTGAAGGAAAACTCTCAAAAGAGATAGCTCATTGATCCAAAATCAATCTCAAATGGCATATCCCATCATCCTTTAAAAGGATGCACAACATACCCTGAGGAATTTGAAATTGAAGACTACACTTTTTCCTCCTAACCAGAAGGGGTCAAAATTAGGGTTTCTAATAAAATCAGGATATCTTTGATTTTTTGGACAAAACTTGATGTCATGGTATTCTATATGTTCTTAAGTGTATGTATGTGGAAAATCACCTCTCAATTGGTTTTAGAAGTGGTTCAATTGGAAGAAAGATAAAAAATCAGAGAAATTGGGGCCAAGTCAAATAATCAGTGGAAAAAGTCAACTCTTGACTTTTTGAGGCCAAATTCATGAAATTCATGTTACATATGTCCAATGTACAAAATTTTATCAAGAAACTCCAAAGGAATCATGAAAAAAATCAAGATGTGGAAAGTTGCCATTTTTGGATGAAGAAGGGTTACTAAATATAGCAAGTTTTGGCCATTTTGCATCAGAGTTTGAACCAAGTCCATTTAAAATTGGGGCATCAAATGAAAATTCCACTCGGCCACAACAAAAGATCTTGTTTTAGGCATCGCATCCATATGTGGAACAACTCCATTGGATAAAAATTGAGGGAGATATGATTGATCAAAGTTGGAGGAAAGTAGGTTCAAAACTAGGTCATGACCAAGGATTTTCAAGCTCGCGCGCAGTCATTTCTACGAGCAGGTGGTGTGCCAAATGTCCACTCATTTTTATCATAGTTAAATGCCTCAAATGGAAAACTTTTCAACATGAAAAATGTTCCTTGTAATGTCCTCTTCGAGTTTCATGTTGGACAAAATTCCATTTGATCAATTTATGAGGGAGAAATCTTGGTCTCAAGTTAGGTTGATTAGGCTGAAGTTTCATGCATTCCACTGCCATGACATGACCTGCTTCACACGCCTACCACACAATCCCCAAACTTTGATGTTTACAGCTATTTTCAAGCCTCTTGCACACCTCATTTCAACTCAAGTCCAACACCAATGTTGTTCTATGATATCTCCTCTTTCCAATGACACCAAATGCTCATGATTCCATGCATTAGTGTGTGAGAATTCCATCCCCAAAACTCCATGTTCCAAACTGTCACAAAACCAAATAATAACAATGTTGTTGAATCCATATCAGTTTGCACACATGCTTTATGCATCACTCTTCATGATTTTCCTCATTTAAACCAACATCCCCTTACAAACTTGAGTTACACGTGCCTCACTTACTACATGAGAATGGAAGGAAACTTGCCCAACAAGTTGCTCTGCTACATCAGAACCGCATCACCACCACTCTTTTCCATTAAGCCTCACCATAACACACCATGAGTCATCACCATAACATCCCAACCAACCTCACTCGCCCCTAACTAACTTGACTCAGTTAGTTAGGGTGGACTCACTTTAACCATGATAACTCACCTTAACCAACTCACTTAACCACTGTGGTTCATTTCTAACTCATGCTATAAATCAAAATCTCACCTCACAAATCCATTTCAGCTTCATTTTTTACTCTCCCTCTCCAATACTTCAAACTTTTTCTCTCAATCTCTCTTTGTTTTCTCTCTGATTTCACTACATTTCCGCCATCTTCTTTCACATTTCGCCTCTATCATCTTCATTGTTTCATTCTGAGCCAAGAGTAAGAGCAAACAAATCCAAATAGTCAAGTTCGGTTTCAAGAGATTGGAATTTTCAGTGTGATTCTCTGCACGATTTCAAGATTCTCGAGCCTTTATTTGGCCAAGAGTAGCTCAAAGAAGAGGCACGCTTCTCTGGTTTTCTGTTCAACTCCAGTTTGTAGCATTTTCAGGTTTCATCTTCTCAAACTTTTCTAGCATGATTTATAGTTTTTTTAGCTTATTTTGATGATATGAGCTCAATAGGAGCATTTGAACTCTGGCTAGTTGATAGAGCTTCTTAGAAGCTTAGATCCAAAAATTTAGGGCAACATGGTCATGCTTATTTCTTGCTGTATGTGAATGGTTTGATGATTTTGTTGGTAGATTCATGGTGTTCAAAAGTTCAGCTTCAATTTGGTATACGATTTGTGTGTTTCCATGAGCATGTGAGTTTGCAGGTGGCGGCTGTTGGCCGGAGAAGATGACCGGAGGTCATCTCCGGCCGGTGATCTTGAATGCTAGGGTTTGTGTGTTTTCTAATCGTGTCCGTCTATTTTTTCTCATCGTGTGGTTCAAAAGCATGCCAGCACATTAAAACGCATGTGCATGTCATGTGCATCATTTCTGAACTCACTTAAACGTGGTGTGGTGTGGTACATGATATGGAGTGTGGTCCTTCACGCATGTGCATTGATCTTGTTTACTTTGACTGGTTGGTTGACTAGACTTAATCCAATGGCGTTTATTGCTTTGACATTTGGTTGACTGAGTGTACATGGTTGATAGTGTGGATTGCGCTCTGAATGTGGACTGGATCATTTCTATCCACACCCCTCTTTTAAAAGCCCAATTAATTTGAACTGATAGTTTACTATGTTTACACCCCCAGTCCTCATTTCACTTTATTTTATTTTTATTTTGTATATGTTTGCTTTTTAATTTTTAAAAATACCAAATTGCATTATAAAATTCCACAAAAATTCATGAGCATCATTAAAACATTTAGAAAATTTTTCATGATTTGATTTCTTAATTTTATGACCTTTTTGCCCCTGTTCCATAATTTTCTTTGATTTTTATTTGTATGCATGCTTATTGTGATACATAAATTTGTGCATTTTTGTTCTCAATCATTAAAAATTGTTTTGATTCTCTTCTTTTTGCATTGAGTCATTATCATCTTGTGGTATGTTAAGTGATTTTTATTTTATTTTTTTGGGTCAGTTTATGGCATGTTTGGTGTTCATTTTTGTGCTACTTTGTATGATGTGTCTACTTGACCTAAGTGCATCGTTTGACATCATTTTGCCTTGGTTTCTTGCATGCTACTTTGATATGTGATTCATCTCTGATTTGTGAACTTCAATACCATGTTTTCATAATTTTCATGAGGCCATCTAATTTTTGTTTAATGCATTACCTTTGAAGCATAATAACATGTCATATCATCTCAATATTGGTGCATGTTTACATGATTTCTTTTGTACATAATGGCATGATCATTTGCATATTTGGTGAACCATTCACTTGACATTATAGGTCATTGGTACATATTGTATGTCCTCCTTGCATGTTGACTTTCATTTGAATCTTGTGCACCTTTAACATGTTGTGTTTGTACTTGTGTTCTCTTTTGAACTTCCATTTCAATTCTACTTCTTCTATCACTTCTTAAATGTCTTGATGTTTACTTCATAAATACTTGTGAGATGTTGGTGAATCATTTTTTTACTTCATTTCAATTCTGATCCATGGATTACATGTTCCATTTATGCATATTTCTTTTTTTCCTTTCATCTTTCATTCTCCCTTTTCTTATGGTAGCATGTTCTAATGCCATGGATGATGTTTGTTGCCTATCCACTTGGACTTGCATGATAATGGTCATTTGTTTTCCATATGATGTACATTCTGGTTGTGACATTAGGATTTGATTTCTCATCTAATTCTTTTTAGTTTTATGGTGTATTAAATGTTCTTTTATCCCTTATACTTCTTATACATGTTTACTAACCATGTAGGGGCTTTGGTAAGTTGCAATTGAGTGTGGATAAGGAATCCACATTCAAATTTCTTTCCTTTCATCTCTTTTACAATTCCATTTTGTGTTTTGTTAAGCACTTATATGCTTTCTTTTAATAACTCATCACTTTCCCTTTGTGAATTACAATTCATCTTCTACTTTAGAAGTGAATTGTTTAATTCATTCTTTCTTTAGACTTTAGGTTGAAACTTCACAAACCATTAGAATCACTCCCTTAACTAATCAATTAGGATTGAGTCTTAGTCCACATAGATTTTACCTTTCTTCTCTCTTGAGTCTCTCTTCTCATCTTAAAGGAAACTCAAAACATCTAATAAAGGTAGGCATTTATTGCATTTAGGCCTTTCACGTAAAGAAAAGATTATAAGGGGTCTTCTCTTATAATCTTAAAATGTATAGCATATAACCCATCTTGGGTCAATGTGTTAAACATTTGATCTTGTGTGAGGGACTTAAATGCAATGCTTGTTGAAGGTACAAATAATAAAAAACACTTCTTCATTTCTTAATCAACAAAAACACTTAATAAACACAAATACGCTAGTGTGTTTGAACCTTGACAATTGGAACTAAGTGTGGGGGTCTTCTTCACTCTTAGTGTGCTTTCTTACCCATTCCATCTTGGAATGTGAGAATGCACACATTCCAATGACTAAGATTCAGATACACTATCATATGCAAACAAATAAAAAACTCTTAAAAGACAAAAACAAACAATAACGTCTTTTCCTTCGGGAATTCTTTTCTCATCTCATTCATTCTCAATGCACGAACGCGCTCCTACTCGTTCTCTTGCAAGATGGTAACGCACTCGGACCAGCGAGCCTGCAACACCTGAGCCAGAACGTAAGCCGTTCTCTAAAAAACACAAACAATCCATCCCTAGTGAGGGGAACTACGTCGCTCTGATTCTCATGCTCCCGATGGGATACGTAGGCAGTGGGGTAGGGCCCATGCGAGCACTTCTTTTATTTTCCCTACATTTGTTTCTCTTTCTCTTTCCTTTCCTTTTCCTTCTTTCCGTTCCTTTTTTCCAATATCTTTTTATCACCCTTTGATTGAAGCAAGCAAGCGTGGATCCCATCGGGTACGATGGACGCGTGGGGGTGCTAATACCTTCCTCTCGCGTAACCGACTCCCGTACCCTTTCTCTTGGTCATAAGACCATGTTCTTTCCTTCCTTCAGGTTTATGCGGTGTTTCCTTTCCCTCTTTTGGGATAAATACACATTGCTGGCGACTCTGTTTCGGTGCCACTTTCGCGTTTGTACTCGGATGAAAATCCCGGGAGCGACAGCTGGCGACTCTGCTGGGGACAGATTGACCTATTGCTGGTCCATCCTAAGCGAGTCAATCCTAACGCTTGTCTGGTTTTTCTTTCATTGGGTGTTTATTGTTGTGCTGTATTTACCATTTTTTTGTATGGTTATTTATTGCCTTACTGCACCCTACTGTATTTACTGCACTTTAGCATTACATATCATATATTATATTGTGTTGCACTGCTTTGTCTGTTTGGCGGGATGGGATTTCTGAGAGATAAGCCCATTACACAGGCTTGAGTATACACTTAGAATTAGAGTGGAGAGTAGTGGGACCTACGTGCCGTTTGGAGTGCGTTGGGTGTTCACGAAATTCACAGCTAGACGAGGCTATCTTGGGACACGTCGTGGCATGCGCATCTTGCGTATTCCAGGATGTAGATCTAGAGAGCTGTCGACTCTAGTGACCGATCATGAGGACCTTAGTGGAAACATCCCTCTTTAGTGGTGACAGTGGCAGACCACATTCTGTGGCAAACCCATTCGCACCCGAGGGCCCACTTTGGAACTTGCATAGGATGACCTTTATTTTCTAAGGGGAGTCAGTGGACGACCTCTTTGATTGGCATAGCATTGTATTCTACGGGCTGAATGTGCTATTGCTTCTCAAACCTCCGAAGCTGACAAGCCTTATTTTCTAAGAACCACATGTGAGTATGGGCGGGATATTTACAGGTTTGCAGGAAACCCAGTTTCCTACCTACCTTACTTGTGATTCTATGATGAGATCAGACATTGTATCCTATGACAGTGATTTGAGTGTTCATCTCAGATATTGCCAGATTCAGTACAGAGACACAGTGCACACAGTTCAATACAAACACAGACACTTGATTACCTGATCACATGCCCTTTTGCATTGCATTATCATATCATAACAGTTATGTTTGTCATTTTCAGGTGCATAATACGTTTCTGATTCCAATCCATGGGTTCAACAGAGATCGTTGCCGAGAGAAAGAACAATGTGTCTTACAAGTTTCCAGACCCTGTTTTGGATTCATTGCTCAAAGTTATAGATATGGCTGGTCCGGGTATTCTTGATAGGTTTCAGAAGAGCTACGGGAATTTGGTTGGGATGGTCCGCACAATCACCAAGTATGAACATGATGCTTTGCACACTCTGCTGCAGTTCTACGAGCCTTCGTTGAGATGCTTTCTTTTTCCAGATTACATTTTGATGCCAACACTGGAAGAATTCTCATTTATTTTGGGAATTCCGATCACGCCGGCAATACCATTTTTCTCTGGTAGTTCCCCCAGCGTAAAAGAAATTGCTGCTGCGTTACAAATGGATCAGGCAGTGGTAAAGAGTGGTGTGAGCAGTAAAAATGGAGTTAGCGGATTTCATTTAGAATTTCTGTCTGGACAAGCCCAAGAGGCTGCAAGTGCTAAAAATTGGACGGTTTACAATTCCATTTTGGCTCTCTGCATATATGGCCTAGTTCTCTTTCCTAATCAGCAAGACTTCGTCGATATGCAAGCAACACGAGTTTTCGTTCTTAAGAATCCATTCCCTACTTTGTTAGGAGATTTTTATCATTCTGCACACTATAAGAACGAGAAAAGAAGGGGAGGATCTGTTAGTTGTTGTACTCCACTGCTGTGTCATTGGTTTTTCAAACATTTGCCTCAGACAGGTGCCTTTGTGGAAACCAAGGATGTGGCGAAATGGTCTAAACGATTGATGGGTTTAACTGCTGATAACATTGTATGGTTTGACCACCGGTTGTTGAGAATAGAGCTTGTCACAAGATGCGGAAATTTTCCAAATGTACCTTTGATTGGCAGAAAAGGAGGAATCAATTATAATCCAGTTTTGGCCATCCGACAGTTTGGGTATGCTTCCAGGAATCCTCCTACAGAGCAAGGTGTGGAAGAATCTTTATTCTTTACAGGAACTAAAGATGCGAAGGTGGTAGAAGTAGTAAATTCTTGGAAAGATAAGCATAAAATTGGAAAAGCAGTTTTTGGGAAAGGAGATTGTAGGTCTTATCCTGAATATGACAGGTGGATTGAGACGAAAGTAAAGGAATTGCTTTTCCCTTTTCAAGGGGACCTCTTTTATGTTCAGTACAGACAGAACAACCCACCATGGTGGCTATTGAAGAATGTGAGAAGTGGAAGAAAATGGTCAGAGAGCTGCAGATAGAGAATTCTGGAATGAGCAGATGTCTTCAGAAAGCTCTAGCTGACAACAAAGAGTTGGAAAAGAGAGCCTTGAAAGTGGAAAAAACTTTGGCTGACAAAGAGGAAGATTTTGATGACAGAGCTCGGTACTTTCGGAAACTTACTTTGGGAGCAGATGACACTAGTCAGGCTCACAAGATTACAAAACAGGCTTTAGCCCGAAGCAAGGATTCATTAGCTCAACTTCGTCAAGCTTGGGATGAAGTCAGAATTGAAAATGCCGAGTTAAAGGATCAGTCGAAGACTAAAGACGAGGAGCTTAAAAAGGCACATGAGCAGAGGAGAAAGTATCGGGAAAGTCTCGGTAAAAGTCAAGAATAGTTAGAAGAAGCTAGAAGCCAGCTGAAGAATACCAAGAAAGAGCTTGAAGAAGCCATGATAGAAAGAGAGATACTCAAGACGCATGCTGGCATAAAGAGACACAAAGGAGTGCATGATGACGAAGCTCTTATGCTGCATATGGGTTCTTTAACTGAAGCTCTTGAGAAAAGGGATGTCTTGATCAAAGAAATGATTGAAAAGCCGAATCACCAACGCACCCGTATACTTTTTGAGGAGATAAAGTATTCAAGTGATAAGCTGAAGGATGTGGAACTGTCAGACTGATGTTCTTTTCCCTGTATTTTGTTGTTAATGGTTACCATCAGGCTTGTTGATGGATCCATTTTTTCCTTGTATTGCATTGGCGGATGAGCCTTTCTTAAATACTTGAATACTTTGTTGAATGAGTATGAGCAGTTTATTCAGAATTACTCTTTATCAGATATCTGTACACAAGCACATGACCACAATATGTCTCTTTATATCACGATTTCTGGTCTTCAGATTTCTGTGGTTTGGATTGGAATCAGGGTGTAAAGCATTTTGGAAATGATAAACATAACATTGCATGGAATTGCATATCATTCTGCATTTATGTTGCTTGCTTTTCAGGTACTCGTTGCAGGGTCTCTAACCTTTATTTGGTTTCAGGCAATATAGTTGAGAATTATATTCACCGATATTCAACGCGAAGAAATCAAGTAAGAATCATGGATCAAGTGCAAGGTGATTTGGCTGAAATGAGGGCGCGTATGGACCAGTTCATGACCCTCATGACTGGCATGGCGCAAAATCAGGAGATATTGAGGCTTCTGGTCGAGCGTCCAGACAATGGGCCCGAAGGTGATCAGCATGACAATTCACAAGGACATGGCATTCCTCCTCCCGGTGGCAACCCTCCTCCTGGTGGTAACAATCGGGGTAATGGAAATGGTAGGCATGCTGGTGTTACTCTTGAAGATCCTCTGGAAGACCAATTTACTCTGCTGGATGCAGATGTGGGTAATCACGGTGATCGAAGGTATGATGAGTTAGCAGAAAAGATCAGGGCCATAGAATGCAAGAACTCTATGGGTATTGATGTTACTAGCTTAGGGCTGGTCCCAGGAGTCAGAATTCCTCCTAAATTCAAGCCTCCCACTTTTGATAAGTATCACGGCAATGTGTGTCCCCAAACGCATCTTCAAGCTTACTTTGGGAAGATTTCAGCCCATACAGAGGACGAGAAGCTATGGATGCATTATTTTCAGGACAGTTTGGCTGGAGCGTCCTTGACCTGGTATATGAAGTTGAATAGAGCTGCTGTGAAGAGTTGGAAAGATCTGGCAGAAGCGTTCTTGAAGCAATACCAGTACAATATCGACATGGCGCCCAACCGCACTCAATTGCAGGGGTTGTCACAAAATGCCAAGGAGAGTTTCAAAGAGTATGCACAGAGGTGGAGGGAAATGGCTGCCCAGGTTCAACCTCCCTTGTCAGACAGAGAAATGGCGGATATGTTTATGGGCACCTTGCAAGGGGCCTATCTTGATAGATTAGCTGCTTGTCCGTCAACTGGATTTACTGATATTGTGATTGCGGGAGAAAGAATAGAAAGTCTGTTAAAGCTTGGAAAGATCCAAGATGTGAGTGGGGCTGGCTCTTCGGGGACGAAGAAACCGTTTGCTAGTAACCAGAAAAGAAGAGAAGGTGATACGAATGCTGTGTTTAGAGGACGAGGCAGAGGGCGTTCTCAAGCTTATTATCAGGTAGATGCTGTAACAATCCCCACACCGTCCGTTCAGAAACAACAACCCCAACAACAAGTTCAGCAGCAACAACAACAACCTTTTTTCCAACAAAGGTCTAGGCAGAGGGATCGTAAGATGGATCCTTTCCCTATGACTTATGCCGCGCTGTTGCCCCAGCTACTCGAGTTAAAGTTGGTAGAACTCCGTACTATGAAAGCTCCGGTTACTGGAAACCTGCCACCTAACTTCGATGCTAATGCTCGTTGTGAGTTCC
Organism: Lathyrus tuberosus; assembly: GCA_022829125.1. NCBI lineage: Eukaryota > Viridiplantae > Streptophyta > Magnoliopsida > Fabales > Fabaceae > Lathyrus > Lathyrus tuberosus. The sequence continues at coordinate 5,763,916 of JALAZF010000082.1, read as the reverse complement.
ACTCAGGTGCTCAGGGGCACTCCATTGAAAAATGTTGGGCTTTCCATCATAAAGTACAAGATTTGATTGATGCTAAAGCCATCAATTTCTCTCCCACTCCTAATATTACTCAGCATCCCATGCCTGATCATGGTGCGGCAAATGTGTACGCTATTGAAGATGGGAGGAGATTGAATTTGGTGGTAGACGTTCATCAAGTGAAAACTTCTTTGTTGGTTGTAAAAGATGGTTTATTGAAGGGACAGGTGTTCCCGGGTTGTAATCAAGATTGTTCTGAGTGTATGAATCAGGAGAATGGCTGTAATAAGTTGAAGGTGGGTTTACAGAATCTGATCGATGAAGGATGTCTACAGTTCGACAGAGTCATGAAAGACACTGATGAGATATCAACCGTGACCATCTATTACACTCCCGCTGAGATTCAAATGTCGGTCAATGTAGTTCCCGTGGCGAGTGTTACGCAAGAAAGGCCCAGTCCTGTCACTATCACGGTGCCAGGACCAATTCCATTCACATCTACGAAGGCTATCCCATGGCACTATGGGGCAGATGTGTATTACGAAGGTAAAAAGCAGGAGGTTGAGTCGTCAGTTAGCCCAAATATTGATAATGTAGGGGGTGTAGGGGGCTTTACAAGGAGTGGAAGGTTGTTCGCTCCCCAAACCTTGAGAAGTGATAAAGAGACAGAAGCTGCAGCAAAGGCTAAGGGTAAACAGGTGGTTGAAAATTCGCCTACACCTGAAGCAGAGACAAAGATTACTTTTGATAAGGAGATGGAAGAATTCATGAAGATAATCAAGAAAAGCGATTATAAGATTGTGGACTAACTGAATCAGACCCCTTCAAAGATTTCAATCTTGTCACTATTGATGTGCTCCGATGCGCATCGGCAGGCGTTGTTGAAAGTATTGAAGAGTGCATACGTGCCACAGGAAATTACTGTTAATCAGCTCGAGGGCGTAATCTCCAATGTTAACGTTAGCCATGGCTTGGGCTTTACAAGTAGAGATTTGACGGTTGAAGGAAGAAACCACAATAAGGCTTTGCATATCACGATGGAGTGTAAGGGCGCAGTGTTATCTCATGTACTGGTAGACACTGGTTCATCACTTAATGTCTTGCCCAAGAAGGCGTTAATGAAGCTGGAAGTTGATGGTTTGATCTTAAGGCCTAGTGAATTGGTGGTCAGAGCATTCGACAGGACTAGACGATCTGTGTTTGGTGAGGTAGAATTGCCCATACAAATTGGACCACAGGTATTCAAATCCACGTTCCATGTAATGGACATACAACCTGCATATAGCTGCCTATTGGGACGCCCTTGGATTCACGGAGCCGGGGCTGTTACTTCCACTTTACACCAAAAGTTGAAGTATGAGTTTGAAGGGCAGGTTGTGACGGTGTGCGGGGAAGAAGACATCTTTGTGAGCCACTTGTCCACATTCAAGTACGTTGAAATGGATGGGGAAATTCATGAGATGCTGTGCCAATCATTTGAAGCGGTCAATATTGACGATGCACCTGAGTCTTCTTCTGTACCAGTTGGGGCCAGTACCTCCATTTCATCTTACAAACAAGCTGTCGAAGTCATCAGGGCAGGCAACGCCCAAGGTTGGGGCAGGTTGATAGAGACCCCAATGAAAGAAGACAAATTTGGTATTGGTTATCATCCCTCTATAACTTCAGATGCGGGGAGCAGTGGACCCATTACTTTCAATAGTGGGGGAATTATCTACACGGACCAGTCTTGTGCAGCTACAGAGGATAGTGTTGACAGTGATGGTGACCTGGACAACTGGGTACGCCCTCATGCTTCGGGACAACAAGTGCAGAACTGGTTCGTTGAAGAAGTCATCCGGGTTACTCTTCAGACAGAGTAATTTTTCTTTGTTTTTTTTCTAACCATAATGCATGTCAAAATCTTACGCTCTGCCCAAGGCGTATAGATTCATTTGTAGGGCCACCCTGGTTGCATTTGCAATTTTTAATCATTAATAAAGGACGTTTTGCAATCAAATTTTGTTCTCTGTCTTTCAGTTTTTATTTTTGCACAAAAATAATAAAATGGCAATGTTTCATTTTCTTTTGTTTTGCTTAAAAACAAATTCTAAAATAAGGCATGAACCCGTTCATGCAGACTTGATCCTCCGGATACCACTGATAACGATTTTGATATGGCTATGTATGACTTTGACAATCCGATTTATCAAGCCGAAGAAGGGGATGAGAAAGATTGTGAACTCCCTGAAGAACTGGCCAGATTGTTGAAACAAGAGGAAAGGGTCATCCAGCCTCATCAGGAGACTGTAGAGATCATCAATATTGGTGCCAAGGATGCCAAGAAAGAGATCAGGATTGGTGCCAGCTTGCAAGAAGATGTGAAGAAAACTTTAACTGAAATGTTGCGCGAGTACGTTGACATCTTCGCTTGGTCGTATCAAGACATGCCGGGGTTGGATACGGATATTGTTGTGCACAGGCTGCCATTGAGAGAAGAATGTCCGCCAGTCAAGTAGAAACTTCGTCGGACTCACCCCGACATGGCTTTAAAGATTAAGGAGGAAGTCCAGAAGCAGTGGGATGCTGGGTTTCTTGCTGTGACTAAATATCCTCCGTGGGTAGCCAACATCGTGCCAGTACCGAAGAAAGATGGAAAAGTGAGAATGTGTGTGGATTATCGAGATCTTAATAAAGCTAGCCCAAAAGATGATTTTCCACTACCTCATATTGATGTGCTGGTCGATAATACAGCACAGTTTTCAGTGTTCTCCTTTATGGACGGGTTCTCCGGGTACAACCAGATCAAGATGGCACCTGAAGATATGGAGAAGACCACGTTCATTACTCCGTGGGGTACATATTGCTATAAAGTAATGCCTTTTGGGTTGAAAAACGCAGGGGCAACGTACCAGCGGGCGATGGTGACATTGTTTCATGACTTGATTCATAAGGAGATCGAATGTTATGTAGATGATATGATTGCCAAGTCGAGAACAGAAGAGGAACACCTGATTAACCTGAAAAAGTTGTTTGAAAGGTTGAGAAAGTTCCGTCTGAGATTAAATCCAAACAAGTGCACGTTTGGGGTGCGTTCTGGAAAGTTGCTGGGTTTCATTGTGAGCGAAAGAGGAATTGAGGTTGATCCTGCCAAGGTGAAAGCGATACAAGAAATGCCTGAACCAAGAACAGAAAAAGAGGTTCGTGGTTTCTTGGGTAGATTGAACTACATTGCAAGGTTCATATCTCACCTAACAGCCACGTGTGAACCAATATTTAAATTGTTAAGGAAAGATCAAACGGTCAGGTGGAATGACGATTGCCAATTGGCATTCGATAAGATAAAAGAATACTTGCAGGAACCTCCGATTCTAATGCCTCCAGTTGAAGGGAGACCGCTGATAATGTATCTGACAGTGGTTGAAGGTTCCATGGGTTGTGTTCTCGGTCAACATGACAAGACAGGTAGGAAGGAGCATGCTATCTACTACCTGAGCAAAAAGTTCAACGATTGTGAGTCCCGGTACTCAATGCTTGAAAAGACATGCTGTGCGCTTGCATGGGCCGCTAAGAGGTTGAGGCAATATATGGTCAGGCACACAACCTTGTTGATTTCAAAAATGGATCCTATCAAGTACATTTTCGAGAAACCAGCACTGACAGGCAGAGTTGCACGGTGGCAAATGATCTTGACAGAGTATGACATTCAGTACACTTCCCAAAAGGCCATCAAAGGAAGTATCTTGTCCGACTATCTTGCGCAACAGCCGATTGATGATTACCAACCCATGAAATTTGACTTCCCTGATGAGGACATCATGTTTCTCAAAGCTAAAGACTGCGAGGAACCAATCCCGGAGGAGGGGCCAGACCCTGAATCCAAATGGAGTCTGATGTTTGATGGGGCTGTCAATATGAATGGGTGCGGAGTTGGAGCAGTTCTTATCACGCCGGAAGGTGTTCATATGCCTTTCACTGCCCGAATAACTTTCGGATGCACCAACAATGAAGCAGAGTACGAAGCTTGTATAATGGGGATCGAGGAGGCGATTAATCTACGGATTAAGACCCTTGATATATTTGGTGATTCAGCTTTGGTAATCAATCAAGTGAAAGGAAGTTGGTACACGCACCAAGCAAATCTAGTGCCGTATAGAGATTATACAAGGAGATTGCTGACATTTTTCACAACAGTGAAACTGTACCATATTCCTCGAGATGAGAATAGGTTCGCTGATGCCTTGGCCACTTTGTCTTCCATGATCAAAGTGCAAGGATGGAACCATGTACCTAAGATTGAAGTATCCCGCCTGGACAGACCTGCATTTGTGTTTGCGGTCGAGCAACATCCTATGACAAGCCTTGGTACCATGATATTAAATGCTTCTTGAGCAGTCAAGATTACCCGCCCGGGGCATCGTCCAAAGACAGGAAGACGTTGAGAAGGCTAGCTGGTAGTTTCTTCTTGAACAAAGATGGCGTGCTGTATAAGAGAAATTTTGACACGGTCCTGCTTAGATGTGTGGATAGACACGAAGCAGACCTGTTGATGATTGAAGTGCACGAAGGCTCTTTCGGTACCCATGCTGGAGGGCATGCAATGGCTAAAAAGTTGTTAAGATCGGGATATTATTGGTTGACTATGGAGTCAGATTGTTGTAAATATGCCCGCAAATGCCATAAATGCCAGATCTATGCAGACAAAGTGCATGTGCCTCCAAATCCGTTGAGTATCATGTCGTCGCCTTGGCCGTTTGCCATGTGGGGCATTGATATGATCGGAAAGATTGAGCCTACAGCTTCTAACAGTCATCGCTTCATCTTGGTGGCGATTGATTACTTCACCAAATGGGTTGAAGCTGCATCCTATGCCAATGTTACAAAACAAGTGGTAGCTCGTTTCTTAAAACGGGATATCATATGCCGATATGGAGTTCCCGAAAGAATCATTACTAATAATGGTTCTAATTTGAATAATAAGATGATGGCTGAGTTATGCCGGGACTTCAAAATCGAACATCACAATTCTTCTCCGTACCGCCCAAAGATGAATGGCGCGGTCGAAGCGGCCAACAAAAATATCAAGAAGATTGTGCAGAAGATGGTTGTCACGTACAAAGATTGGCATAAGATGTTACCATTTGCTTTGCATGGGTATCGAACGTCGGTACGCACATCCACTGGGGCAACCCCATTCTCACTTGTATATGGTATGGAGGCAGTGCTACCGGTTGAAGTAGAGATTCCGTCCCTCAGAGTCATGATGGATGTTAAGCTAGATGAAGCTGAATGGGTACGATCCAGATTTGATCAGCTGAGCCTTATTGAGGAAAAGCGATTGGCGGCTGTATGTCATGGGCAATTATATCAGCGGAGAATGAAGCAGGCATTTGACCAAAAGGTGCGTCCTCGGGTTTACAAAGTCGGAGATGTGGTACTCAAAAGGATCCTTCCTCCCAATACAGATCACAGGGGCAAATGGACTCCTAACTATGAAGGTCCATTCGTGGTTAAAAAGGTCTTTTCGGGCGGAGCCTTATTGCTTACAACCATGGATGGCGAAGACTTTTCATCCCCTGTCAACTCGGACGTAGTCAGAAAATACTTCGCATGAATAGACCCGCTGGATAATAAAAATAAAAAAATCCAGGAAAAAAAGGGCATCCCGGCGAACCAAAAACAGAATAAGGTTCGGGCAAAAATTAGGGATATAATTGAAAAAATTGTACACCCGGTAAGTTGAAAACCCGAAAGGGCAACTTAGGCAAAAAAGGGTATCCTGGTGGATCGAAAACCTGAAAGGGCGGTCCACGCAAAAGAGGGATTTAAGCGAATGACTACGGTCTGAGTTATCTGTACCCAATTACCGTTTGAACAACTGACGTTCTGAAAGATAGGAATCGGTCTGATCATTCCTCAGAAGGCAAGGTCGGGGAGTTTTGAAGACATACTGGTCATAACAGAATGGAAACTCAGTGGAATTCCGTTTTCACATTGCCATTAGGATAGTTTCTTTTCTCAATTTTCAGCGATCACCTCTTTCCAGGGATTGCTTCCTGATGTAATTGCCTATTCTGGGCTCTCAGACAATAAATTGAATTTCAATAAAAAGCTTTCTATTTTTGTTTTATTGCTTTGTTTGCAAAAACATCCTAATTTTTGATAAAACAATGCATTTGAAAACATGGCGGCCTTGCAATAACATGCGTAGAAAAAACATTTGAAATTACTTTGAATGTTGAATACTCCCGGATGGTGGATTCTAGCCACGCAATATTCGGGGCATGTGTGCATATTCTTTTGTTGCAGGAAGCAGGTGCAGATGATTTTAAGCACAAGACCAGTAATCAATTACCCCACGCAAAAGACTGGGGCAATTACGGGTAAGGAGGTCGACGTTCATCGCTCGGTCGACGGTCGTTCATAACGGTTCGATATCATTGAATTAAGTTCAACTGGGTACCGTTGTATCTTATTAAGTCGATTCTCTCATACAGTACTTCCAACAGCTGCAAGCTTTTCTGTGTCGATAACGGTCACAAGTTCCCCAAAAGAGTGGTCTCGTCGATACCGAAACTGATGGTCATTATCCCCAGCGAAGTCGCAGGAGTTTGAAGAGGCTAAATCTTCTGTAAAATCCTCTTATGACATCTTCTTCGGGGACAAATTGTTGGTTTGTCCAAGCATGGGGCATGTTTGTTTCCCCAGTATGAAGTGTTGATCATCCCTAGTAGAGTTTGAGGACAGTTGGTCTTCTGTAAAATCCTCTCAAAAGGCATTCCCCAGCACGAGACATTTTAAAGCAGTTTCCTCCAGTAGAGTTGGTTATAAACTTGTCATCCCTAACGGAATTGTCTAAAGGGAAGCTCGCCTAACATGGTGCATTGTGGTACTTATCCTAGGCTCGACAGTCATATTCTTCAGCAGACTACTGTGGATTTGCTTTGGGTTTCCCCAACAGATCTCTAAGGACTCTTTCCTAGCAAGTTGCAGTGGAATGTTCTAACCAGGATTTGCATATCCCTGGCAGAGTAGCCCTGATCCCCAGCAAGATTGTGTCTCTGGTAATGATCCCTCACAGAGGTCAGCATCGAATCTTGTCAGCAATACTCCCCAGTTGAGTTGTTGTTCTCCCCGCAGAGGTTTATAAGATCGGCAGAATCTATTCCTCAACAAGGATGGTACGGTCTTTCCCCAGCCGGGTCAGAAGGTGGATAACCCCTACAAAGGGTCTTGGATTGGATAGGTCCCCAAGCAGAGTTTTTATGACTTTTCTTCCCTAGCAAGACGCCATGCAAAGAAATTCTCATCCCCAGCGGAATCGCTGTAACCAGAATTCATTCCCCCAGCAGATGAAGTGATTACTGGCAGATTTATTATTCTTCAAGTCCAATTTATTTTTGGCAAACTTGACAATTCGAAGCAGACGGATTGTTCATTCATTCTCCAGCAGAGATACTATCCTCTCAGGAACCTCTAAAGTCAAGTCATTGATCATTGTTCCTCAGCAAAGTCGGCAGAGATGTCTGACACGGATGCAGAGTGTAATCCAGTATTGGAATTTTGCGAATGTCCACCCGTAGTGTGGCAAGCCAGTAGTCGTCTGGCATTGTTAAAAGACGTTAGCAAAGTCCAACCGTAGATTGGCAAAAGGTCCATCTAAGGGTGGCAAATTCTTAAAGTCCAACAGTGGATTGGCAAAAGTCCGTCTTCGGGTGGCAAAAGTCCAACAGTGGATTGGCAAAAGTCCGTCTTCGGGTGGCAAAAGTCCAACAGTGGATTGGCAAAAGTCCATCTTCGGGTGGCAAAAGTCCAACAGTGGATTGGCAAAAGTCCGTCTTCGGGTGGCAAAAGTCCAACAGTGGATTGGCGAAAAGTCCGTCTTCGGGTGGCAAAAGTCCAACAGTGGATTGGCAAAAGTCCATCTTCGGGTGGCAAAAGTCCAACAGTGGATTGGCGAAAGGTCCATCTAAGGGTGGCAAGAGTCCAACAGTGGATTGGCAAAAGTCCATCTTCGGGTGGCAAAGCAGCTAAAAGTCCAACAGTGGATTGGCAAAAGTCCGTCTTCGGGTGGCAAAAGTCCAAGAGTGGATTGGCGAAAGGTCCATCTAAGGGTGGCAAATTCTAAAAGTCCAACAGTGGATTGGCAAAAGTCCGTCTTCGGGTGGCACGAAGCTGCAAAGTCCACCAGTAGTGTGGCAGGCCAGTAGTCGTCTGGAGTTGCATAAAAGACATTATTAAAGTCCACCAGCAGTGTGGCAAGCCAGTAGTCGTCTGGCGTCGTTCAAAAAGACATTATTAAAGTCCACCAGTGGTGTGGCAGGCCAGTAGTCGTCTGGAATTGCATAAAAGACATTATCAGTCCACCAGTAGTGTGGCGAGCCAGCAATCGTCTGGTGCCGTTCAAAAGACAGATTTCTCCGACAATGTTTCATTGAAGATTCAATCCAGCAATGTCGGGGGGTTTCTTCCTCATCATCCAGAGCAAATTTTTGGTTATATTTGGTATTCAATCACTATATACCTTGAAAGTCCGAAAGCAATTGCTTTCAGGCATTCAGGTCTACAGCGCTTGAATAGGGGCAGCTGTAATACCCCAAAATTTGCTCTCCCTCTTTGTCATCATAGCATGGCATTATCATTTATTATATCATATCCACCTCATTAGCATTGCATGGCATTTAACATAGAAAAATGAAGCATAGCATCCCTCTTACCATCAAGGCATGTGATCAGGTGGAAGGTGGACAATCAAGGGATCATTCAAAGCACAAAAAGGTCAGTCAAGTTGCCTCAAGGCAAGCCAAGAAGTCTTTCATGTATCATATTATCTCAATTGACCATCCAACACCTCAAGAAAGTGAGATTCAATAGGAGATTGGAGCAATACATACTTCAACATGCAAGAGGTTCAAAAAACTGAAGGAAAACCCTCAAAAGAGATAGCTCATTGATCCAAAATCAATCTCAAATGACATATCCCATCATCCTTTAAAAGGATGCATAACATACCCTGAGGAATTTGAAATTGAAGACTGCACTTTTTCCTCCTAACCAGAAGGGGTCAAAATTAGGGTTTCTAATAAAATCAGGATATCTTTGATTTTTTGGACAAAAATTGATGTCATGGTATTCTATATGTTCTTAAGTGTATGTATGTGGAAAATCACCTCTCAATTGGTTTTAGAAGTGGTTCAATTGGAAGAAAGATAAAAAATCAGAGAAATTGGGGCCAAGTCAAATAATCAGTGGAAAAAGTCAACTCTTGACTTTTTGAGGCCAAATTCATGAAATTCATGTTACATATGTCCAATGTAGAAAATTTGATCAAGAAACTCCAAAGGAATCATGAAAAAAATCAAGATGTGGAAAGTTGCCATTTTTGGATGAAGAAGGGTTACTAAATATAGCAAGTTTTGGCCATTTTGCATCAGAGTTTGAACCAAGTCCATTTAAAATTGGGGCATCAAATGAAAATTCCACTCGGCCACAACAAAAGATCTTGTTTTAGGCTTCACATCCATATGTGGAACACCTCCATTGGATAAAAATTGAGGGAGATATGATTGATCAAAGTTGGAGGAAAGTAGGTTCAAAACTAGGTCATGACCAAGGATTTTCAAGCTCGCGCGCAGTCATTTCTACGAGCAGGTGGTGTGCCAAGGATTTTCAAGCTCGCGCGCAGTCATTTCTACGACCAAGGATTTTAAAAGCCTCAAATGGAAAACTTTTCAACATGAAAAATGTTCCTTGTAATGTCCTATTCGAGTTTCATGTTGGACAAAATTCCATTTGATCAATTTATGAGGGAGAAATCTTGGTCTCAAGTTAGGTTGATTAGGCTGAAGTTTCATGCATTCCACTGCCATGACATGACCTGCTTCACACGCCTACCACACAATCCCCAAACTTTGATGTTTACAGCTATTTTCAAGCCTCTTGCACACCTCATTTCAACTCAAGTCCAACACCAATGTTGTTCTATGATATCTCCTCTTTCCAATGACACCAAATGCTCATGATTCCATGCATTAGTGTGTGAGAATTCCATCCCCAAAACTCCATGTTCCAAACTGTCACAAAACCAAATAATAACAATGTTGTTGAATCCATATCAGTTTGCACACATGCTTTATGCATCACTCTTCATTCTTTTCCTCATTTAAACCAACATCCCCTTACAAACTTGAGTTGCACGTGCCTCACTTACTACATGAGAATGGAAGGAAACTTGCCCAACAAGTTGCTCTGCTACATCAGAACCGCATCACCACCACTCTTTTCCATTAAGCCTCACCATAACACACCATGAGTCATCACCATAACATCCCAACCAACCTCACTCGCCCCTAACTAACTTGACTCAGTTAGTTAGGGTTGACTCACTTTAACCATGATAACTCACCTTAACCAACTCACTTAACCACTGTGGTTCATTTCTAACTCATGCTATAAATCAAAATCTCACCTCACAAATCCATTTCAGCTTCATTTTTTACTCTCCCTCTCCAATACTTCAAACTTTTTCTCTCAATCTCTCTTTGTTTTCTCTCTGATTTCACTACATTTCCGCCATCTTCTTTCACATTTCGCCTCTATCATCTTCATTGTTTCATTCTGAGCCAAGAGTAAGAGCAAACAAATCCAAATAGTCAAGTTCGGTTTCAAGAGATTGGAATTTTCAGTGTGATTCTCTGCACGATTTCAAGATTCTCGAGCCTTTATTTGGCCAAGAGTAGCTCAAAGAAGAGGCACGATTCTCTGGTTTTCTGTTCAACTCCAGTTTATAGCATTTTCAGGTTTCATCTTCTCAAACTTTTCTAGCATGATTTATAGTTTTTTTAGCTTATTTTGATGATATGAGCTCAATAGGAGCATTTGAACTCTGGCTACTTGATAGAGCTTCTTAGAAGCTTAGATCCAAAAATTTAGGGCAACATGTTCATGCTTGTTTCTTGCTGTATGTGAATGGTTTGATGATGTTGTTGGTAGATTCATGATGTTCAAAAGTTCAGCTTCAATTTGGTATACGATTTGTGTGTTTCCATGAGCATGTGAGTTTGCAGGTGGCGGCTGTTGGCCGGAGAAGATGACCGGAGGTCATCTCCGGCCGGTGATCTTGAATGCTAGGGTTTGTGTGTTTTCTAATCGTGTCCGTCTATTTTTTCTCATCGTGTGGTTCAAAAGCATGCCAGCACATTAAAACGCATGTGCATGTCATGTGCATCATTTCTGAACTCACTTAAACGTGGTGTGGTGTGGTACATGATATGGAGTGTGGTCCTTCACGAATGTGCATTGATCTTGTTTACTTTGACTGGTTGGTTGACTAGACTTAATCCAATGGCGTTTATTGCTTTGACATTTCGTTGACTGAGTGTACATGGTTGATAGTGTGGATTGCGCTCTGAATGTGGACTGGATCATTGCTATCCACACCCCTCTTTTAAAAGCCCAATTAATTTGAACTGATAGTTTACTATGTTTACACCCCCAGTCCTCATTTCACTTTATTTTATTTTTATTTTGTACATGTTTGCTTTTTAATTTTTAAAAATACCAAATTGCATTATAAAATTCCACAAAAATTCATGAGCATCATTAAAACATTTAGAAAATTTTTCATGATTTTATTTCTTAATTTTATGACCTTTTTGCCCCTGTTCCATAATTTTCTTTGATTTTTATTTGTATGCATGCTTATTGTGATACATAAATTTGTGCATTTTTGTTCTCAATCATTAAAAATTGTTTTGATGCTCTTCTTTTTGCATTGAGTCATTATCATCTTGTGGTATGTTAAGTGATTTTTATTTTATTTTTTTGGGTCAGTTTATGGCATGTTTGGTGTTCATTTTTGTGCTACTTTGTATGATGTGTCTACTTGACCTAAGTGCATCGTTTGACATCATTTTGCCTTGGTTTCTTGCATGCTACTTTGATATGTGATTCATCTCTGATTTGTGAACTTCAATACCATGTTTTCATAATTTTCATGAGGCCATCTAATTTTTGTTTAATGCATTACCTTTGAAGCATAATAACATGTCATATCATCTCAATATTGGTGCATGTTTACATGATTTCTTTTGTACATAATGGCATGATCATTTGCATATTTGGTGAACCATTCACTTGACATTATAGGTCATTGGTACATATTGTATGTCCTCCTTGCATGTTGACTTTCATTTGAATCTTGTGCACCTTTAACATGTTGTGTTTGTACTTGTGTTCTCTTTTGAACTTCCATTTCAATTCTACTTCTTCTATCACTTCTTAAATGTCTTGATGTTTACTTCATAAATACTTGTGAGATGTTGGTGAATCATTTTTTTACTTCATTTCAATTCTGATCCATGGATTACATGTTCCATTTATGCATATTTCTTTTTTTCCTTTCATCTTTCATTCTCCCTTTTCTTATGGTAGCATGTTCTAATGCCATGGATGATGTTTGTTGCCTATCCACTTGGACTTGCATGATAATGGTCATTTGTTTTCCATATGATGTACATTCTGGTTGTGACATTAGGATTTGATTTCTCATCTAATTCTTTTTAGTTTTATGGTGTATTAAATGTTCTTTTATCCCTTATACTTCTTATACATGTTTACTAACCATGTAGGGGCTTTGGTAAGTTGCAATTGAGTGTGGATAAGGAATCCACATTCAAATTTCTTTCCTTTCATCTCTTTTACAATTCCATTTTGTGTTTTGTTAAGCACTTATATGCTTTCTTTTAATAACTCATCACTTTCCCTTTGTGAATTACAATTCATCTTCTACTTTAGAAGTGAATTGTTTAATTCATTCTTTCTTTAGACTTTAGGTTGAAACTTCACAAACCATTAGAATCACTCCCTTAACTAATCAATTAGGATTGAGTCTTAGTCCACATAGATTTTACCTTTCTTCTCTCTTGAGTCTCTCTTCTCATCTTAAAGGAAACTCAAAACATCTAATAAAGGTAGGCATTTATTGCATTTAGGCCTTTCACGTAAAGAAAAGATTATAAGGGGTCTCCTCTTATAATCTTAAAATGTATAGCATATAACCCATCTTGGGTCAATGTGTTAAACATTTGATCTTGTGTGAGGGACTTAAATGCAATGCTTGTTGAAGCTACAAATAATAAAAAACACTTCTTCATTTCTTAATCAACAAAAACACTTAATAAACACAAATACGCTAGTGTGTTTGAACCTTGACAATTGGAACTAAGTGTGGGGGTCTTCTTCACTCTTAGTGTGCTTTCTTACCCATTCCATCTTGGAATGTGAGAATGCACACATTCCAATGACTAAGATTCAGATACACTATCATATGCAAACAAATAAAAAACTCTTAAAAGACAAAAACAAACAATAACGTCTTTTCCTTCGGGAATTCTTTTCTCATCTCATTCATTCTCAACGCACGAACGTGCTCCTACTCGTTCTCTTGCAAGATGGTAACGCACTCGGACCAGCGAGCCTGCAACACCTGAGCCAGAACGTAAGCTGTTCTCTAAAAAACACAAACAATCCATCCCTTGTGAGGGGAACTACGTCGCTCTGATTCTCATGCTCCCGATGGGATACGTAGGCAGTGGGGTAGGGCCCATGCGAGCACTTCTTTTATTTTCCCTACATTTGTTTCTCTTTCTCTTTCCTTTCCTTTTCCTTCTTTCCGTTCCTTTTTTCCAATATCTTTTTATCACCCTTTGATTGAAGCAAGCAAGCGTGGATCCCATCGGGTACGATGGACGCGTGGGGGTGCTAATACCTTCCTCTCGCGTAACCGACTCCCTTACCCTTTCTCTTGGTCGTAAGACCATGTTCTTCCTTCCTTCAGGTTTATGCGGTGTTTCCTTTCCCTCTTTTGGGATAAATACACATTGCTGGCGACTCTGTTTCGATGCCACTTTCGCGTTTGTACTCGGATGAAAATCCCGGGAGCGACACATTGGTAACGAGCGATGGTTCCAATAGAGTTCTTGAGAGAACTAATGATGATAGAGTCGGTACCGTATTGCATTTGCATAGAGTCGTGAGTTGGTCTCTATGATTTGCATTTATCATCTTTATAATGATGTGTTGTTGAGTAAACATAATTGTGTATGTTTATGTGGAATGATTGGGAATTGTGAAAGTATGCATGATGAATATGCTTGGTTGATATATAGATATACATTGTGATGTATATGGAGGAAATTGTGATGGATTGTGGTGAGAATGTGGAATATGTGAATTTTTATGTTTATATATATAATTATATACATTGTTGTTATGATAATATTTCTCACCCTTCTGCTGTTTTATAATGCTCTTGAGGCATTGCAGAGTAGGTATGCTGGTGGTCTTTTGTGAAGCGTGTCTTCATTCTTTTGGTCGGTCGGCTCTGATATGTAGCACCGGGTAGCTAGGATGTATATGATTCTTTTGTGATACATTATACATGTATCTGTTGATGAATGTTTATGTAAACATGATCTATTGCTGGTGGATAATACTTGATGATGTATATATATGTTATATATTATTCAATGTTTAGATTTTCCGCTTTTATTCTAAATATTGAGATGTGGGTGTAAGGACTAAGTTCCTCTGTTGCAAAAGTTACCCCACTGTTGCATATCAATGTTGAGCAGGTGTTGAATGTTTTAATTTCACGCATAATGTGACATGCCTCTTTTATACTATGTTTATAATTATACTCTGACGAAATTTTTAATATGTGCCTAAAATGATTATGTGATTATTTGGGGGTATAGAAAGGGGGTGTTATAGTTTTCATTTAGACTGACCTATGCAGAGCCCGCCTCATACATGAGATGGTCCTAAAAATACCCCAGGAAATTGACACCATTCTTGGAAAAAAGGTAAAGGATACTCATACCCTCATTATCGACACAATTGATCTTGATGTGCATGAAGATGAAACCATGTCGGTGACGAGCTCGACTCCCTATTGGGAACTAAAGTGAAGACCACAAGAACTATTCTAGATAGAAACTTAAAGATAGTGCAGCTCGACGAAAACACCTCCAGGTCAGTTTGGATAGGATCCCACTTGCTTTTTCCAGTGAGAAGTGGCCCCATTAAGTGTCTAAGAGCTAACACTGACCTCTTCGTGATCTTCATTAATGAAATTCCCGACATTGACCCCAGCATACCACGTCACCTTGAACACAGTCTGAGGCTTACTCCATGCAACTTTATTTTTGAAGTAAGATACAATGAATCACTATCCAATGTTGTTCTAGTTAAAAAGGTTCCCAGAAAATAAGGATGTGTGTAGACTACACCGACCTCAACCGGACTTTCCCCAAAGATTCTCATCACTCTCCAACATTAACAAACTAGTAGACAACTCCGCCAAATACAAAGTGTTGTCATTCATGGATGTGTACTTTGGATAAAACTAAACCCATGTGCACAAACAGACAGAGACCAAACCGCCTTAATGACGAAACACACCAACTTTTGATACAATGTCATGTCATTCGGCTTGAAGAACGCAGGTTTAACATTTATATTTTTTAAAGGCAATGCAGACGGAATGCTCGCCAAAAATCAGTCTCATGAGAACTCTTGTTGAAATATGCTACCTTTTATGGTACAAACATTATCAGCATATTTAGTTTAGACAATCAATAGAAAACATCTTTCCACTTTTTGCAACATCTTGTGTCATGTCCTCCGACTTTGTTCAAAATTGTTGAATTTTTTGTTAATTAGTAAACAATTGACTACTGTTAGATTAATTATTTAATTGATCAAATGTGAACTAACATAATTGTTATTAATTAATTATATTATGGTTAATTGTTATTAAGCACTAATTGTTGATGAATTATTTGATTGGGTTTTGTGCCTGAATGGATCGTGATGGGTTGGATAAGTCAGTTAATCCTAATGGGAGATATCTATCTTCAACCATTTAGCTATTTAAGTGTTTCACACATTCAACAGTTAATATATTCTAAAATACCTAAATGACAATGAGGATAATAATCCTTTCATTCTTTATTCTCTTAACATTGGTATCGCGAATACTTAAAGGTATGTCATCCGTTATTATTGTGAATATCTTACCTGCTTGCAATGATGAAGAAATCTAGGAGTTTAGGAAAGTTTTTTAAGTTTTCACCATCAGTGATCAATAATTATCCATGTAGAAGCAAGTATCAATGATTAGATAAGGCTCCCTTAATAAACAAGATTGCAAACGAATTAACTGTCGGACAAATAAAGAAATGGCCCAACAAAGGGTTTTTCCCCAATGGAAAATTAAGTGTGAAATATACCATCTTGAATAGGATTGGTTCATCCAACTGGGCACCCACAAATTACAACTTCAGTATCACTGCTGCTTTGGCCAAGCATCCCGTCATAATTGGCACTAAAGCCAAGTTGAACTTTGGTGATTATGTGTTTGATCAAACAATGTAGCATGCAAATTCCTTTACTATTAAGCTACCTATTGCCTTTCCTTGTCTGTTGACTGGAATCATTCTAAGTCAATATCCAGAGATACAAAATCTCAAAATAGAAGGGTGGGACTCTGGAACTTGACAAGAAGCTATTTGTTGGGAAACATGTCCTAGACATTGTTATGCCTCAACATCAAAGTCAAGCTACTGGTAGGAGTTCCTCTCCAATCTTTAAAGCCACTGAAGATAATATGCTAATTGAGTTAATTGAAGTATCAAAAGTTTTACAAGACACAATAATTGTATGTACAGTCAAGAAGAAAAAGATATATACATTAATCACCTTTATGAAAAAGGAAAAGGAATTCGTAGAAGAAGATGATGCTGACAGTGAAGAGGTACAACAATCTGCTAGCAAGAGTGAGGATGAAGAAACATCTAACAGCAAAAAGGAAGAGGAAGAGGAAGATGAATATGCAAATGATGAAAAAGCTAACAACTCATAGTCCTCAAGTGGGGAAGAAGTATCAAGCTCTGAAGACTGATGTCATCAAGCAGAAGACGTTCTCTATTTTTGTGTTTTTTCGTATGTTTTTAGTTTTTTAATGACATTGCCTTATGACATTCCACCGAGTTTATGGTTTATATTTGTCCTGATGCTTTAGCATCATGTTCAACATATGTTCTCATGATTGTTGGTGATTAACTACTCCTGATCTACTACTTGTATGTGCTAACATACTAATTTTTCTGATGACTGGATGATTTTTTTGAGGAACACCTTTACCAAATGATGTAAAAAGGGGGAGTAATGGTGTGTGTGTGTGTGTGTAGGGGTAGTATAGTGTGACTACTAACTACTGAGGTGTGATGTATGGGGTTTGCTGATCTAATATGTTATTGACTGAGTGATTGGTACTAACTGTGTGTGCACACATGTTGAAGCATCTGGCCTAGCATCTAGCCCTGGACTGTAGTATGATGATCTGTGTGTTAGTAGTAGCTTATGAATCTTGTCTACTAACTATTAATTGTGTGTGCATGCATGACTAACTTATCTTGAATGATTGAATAACTGTCTGTTATGGAGCATCATTGTGTGTCTGATGGAATGATGTGTAGCAACCACGTACCTTCTGACTTTTCCTGCTATTGTGTGTGTGCTCTGATGTGTGATGTTGCTGATGTTTCTAGTACTTATATGGTTTGCTTTGTGTGTGGTGTGCTTAATGCACATATTATATGTTTTTGAAGAAAGTTGTTTTTCCAAAATTTGTCGAAGGGGGAGTTTGTTGTTCCTTTTTGGATTTGATACATTATGCAAAACAACATGATATGAACACATGTTGGACATGGTGTTCTAGTTGGTGTGGCACTTCTGGTCCCAACTTCTTTTGTGAAGAAAGTCACATGCGAGAACAAATTTCTCAGCATGCGGCCCTTATCTGCAGGACAAGGCTATTATTGTTTGTGCGTCTTTTCCAACTATCTTTAGCACATCTTTATGTTACTTGTGCAACAAGGGTTGTTGCTATCTTTTAGTAATATGATTTGTTTGATTATTTAATTAATTAAATTTAAATTAAGGATATTTAAATTTAAATTCAAATCAAATCAAATCTTTCTTTCAAATGGAGTTGATTTGGAGAAAAAAATCCCAACACTAATATTAATTAAAGTTCAAGTTTACATTTCTTCAGGAAATTTTCAAGCATTTATATTAACTACATAGTAGTTCTTTGTGGTGTGGCTTGATATGTTCTTAAGAAGCATCAATTAAATCCCTAACCTCTAAGTGAAGGAACGAATTGCTTACCACAGGCAAAGGGAAATCAAATCCCTAACCTCAAACTGAAGGGACGAATTAATAGCCAAGGCATGATACTAGTGATCTTTCCATCTAGATACAATCAATATTAGTGTTGGGTCAGTGACTTCAACCACAAGAGTAGGTGAATGGTGTTATTTAAAAATCTTAATTATTTTAAATTTTTCTTGATTAAACTTAAAATTGTGTTAGTAGTTTCTTAAGAGTAAATAGTAATGGAAATTAAAATGATAAATACCGGAAATTAAAAGGATAGGGTGAATTTATAAATATTTGGCCAAATGTTGGCCATTTTATGTCCCCAAGAGATCTTTTTGAGAGCTTGACTATAAACTTTGAGCTTTAAAGGTTATGCCCACAAACCTTTATACAATCTAATCTTGATATTTTTTTCATGTTTATCCCCAACCAAAGAAAGTTTTTACCACAGGCTAAGCTAGCGAACCTTCCTAGAGATTTTCAAGTTGATCTCAATAACCAAAAGCATAACTTTTTCCAATCAAGCTCAACAAACCAAAGCAGAGATTTTATGACTGGTTTATCTCACGAACCGAACTCAATCTTCTCAAAAGTATCGCACTCTAAATAAATTAACAAACATCACAATCACTTACAAAATCTTCTTCATAAGCAAAGTTTCATTCAAAAGCTAACTTTAAGTGAAATCAAGATGTTCTTAGAGAGAGAAAGAGTGAAAATACAGAGATAAATTAAAAAAATGTAAAGCTTTGGAAACTGGCGTGAAATGAAGAAGAGGCGAGCATCTGTAATATAAGAGTTGGAAAAATCAGAAAAGGAAATAATTCATGGGCAGAATTAATGAGCCAATCGATTGGTATAATTCTTCAATAGATTGGTCAAGCCATTTTTTATCGATTACCACGCCTAAAAAGAAAATATTTGATATAGAGTCTTTGCAATTCATTAACGTGTTTTCCTAATCGTTTGGTTAATCGTTTAGACCTTCTCCAATCATTTGGCTGGCTTAGAAAAGTTTTACCAATCGATTGACATAAGTTACCAATCGATTAATTAGTTAAAAAATTATTTGGAAAGAAATCTGAAAGCTTCTTAATCACTTGTCTTGACTTAGGAAATGATTTTCAAGATAAAAACATTTGAAAAAGATAGTTTAAGGTTGTGTGTGAGTTGCCTTAGTACTTCAAAGTTACTTCCTTACTTTTACAAAACTCGAGTCACTCAGATAGACAGACACGACCTGGCGAGTGTCTTACCCCAGTTTTGTTCGGGCATTAACTTTCATGCATTCAACTGCATTTTTGTTTTACTTAGAATAAAATTTTAGTTTTACAGACAGGCCTGTTGAATCAATTTCTTAAATGCGCGTAATATCAGTGAACAATTTTTTCAGGTTTTGGCATGCAACTGTCTGTTTTATTGATCTACAAATTACACAGTTTAACCTATTTTGCTAAGTTTATTTTTCCGCATTTTTGAGAGTATGCATTTTGACCAGCTTAAGCCTTTTCAATCGTGCGTTTGTTAACTGTGATATTTGAACTTTATCTGTCTATTTTACGGAAGTATATTTCGCATAGATTATTTCAATGCATTCATTTTATTTGTTCGTGCATTTTTGCGCCTGTTTTTATCCATTTTAATTCCTTTTATTTTTTGTTCTTTTGTTAAAATGTCAAGAAAAAATAAATATAGACAAATAAATAATCATTTGATTTTTATTTTTTTTATTAAAATTATTGAATGTTATCATTTTATTCTATTAAATTCATTCTTAACCATTTAAAAATATCCAAGGGCTTTTTTGACAATGCATCTAATTGTGAAAACCTTAATTTGCTTATTATTTTGCGTTAACTCTCTTGGCCATAAAATCAAAATCACCAACAACTGATAATTGTTCCCATCATTTTCACTTGGATCACTATCCATGTTTGTCTCCCATAACCAAATTACAATCTCATTTCAACAAAATTAACTGCAACAAATACACTTAGATGCAATCATAACCCTTGATTAAACACTTTTTCACATGGATCAATAATTGGTGCAATCCTAGCGATCCTTCATTTTCATTTTACACATTCTAACTCCCTCCAAAACTCACCCTCACATATGAATTCATTCACGTTCATCTTAGCCTATTTAAACAACACCATATCAAGACACAAAAAATGACTAGTTCATCCAAGGCCTCTGAATCAAATATTAGCGCCTATCCCTCAACCAAGGCCGAGGAAACTAGCACATAATCATAATCACGTCCAAACGAGGCCTTGTGCTAACCAAAGGATCCCTTATTTTGGACCATTTCCTATGTCATATAATTGGTTTATATCCAAGCTAGTTCAGAACACTCTGGTGATTCCTAAGAAATGAGTCCCACTAGCATATCCATACCCACTTGGGTATGACCAGAACGCCAGGTGCGAGTTTCATGATGGATTACCCCTCACACCACTAGGGACAATATAGCTTTCAAGTATAAGATAAAAGAACTAGTTGACAAAAAAGCTATTGTCTTTCAAGAGAGATGGCCCAAAGTTGAACATTTTGTTTAACAAGCCAAGCAAGGAGCCCAGTACCCTAGTGCTTACTTTTTGCAAGGAACATAACAAGTGGGAAACTCACAATGTCAACACCTTGGAAACTGATGGAGTGACTTGGAATGATCCAATGTCTATTTCTAGAGAAGTCGGGGAAGCTGCAGTGAAATCCTTAAATGAGGGAAATAATTCAAAGTCTGACAAAGGGTAGTCATCTGTTGTATATCCTCGTGTAATGGTCGCAGCGCCAACCCCTCTTGAGATTCCATATCATCTAAATTTTACTATTCTTTCTCGAATTTATGGGAACCTAGATCGGAGATATCTGCAAGGAATATTCGAAAGAAGGCGTGCTACTCCTAGCCCCATTCCTATACCATATGGTCAACTTCTACAATACCACATTCAGAATTCACTAATAGTTACCAAATCTCTCCAACTAGTACTACAACCATTCCCACCTGGATTTGATCTCAATGTGTAATACAAATATCATAATGGGTCAATTGGGCATTCTATTGAAGACTTTAAGACATTCAAAGGTGGAGAATGAAAGTTGATTGAATGCAAATGCCTGGTCTTTAAAGAAGACAACCCAGATGTGAAGTGTGGGTACCACACCAGATCCCTATGGCATGCTGTCAAGTAACGCGAAAGGTTTCAGGAAAAATTGTAGAATCAAGTTAAGAAATAAGGCCCAAGCATAGATGGTTTAAACCAAAGGTTTGACAAAGAGAAAAGTCAAGAACTTCTTGGACCACTCAGGATCCTATACCACATGGAAAAGGCCAGGCATATGGTAGATGAAAAGTCCTTATTTCTTGGAAAAAACACTGAGATAGCAGCCTGAGATGCCACCACCCATATAAGTGAAGACAAAGAAGAGCTAGGAGATACGTCCGAGAAGGCTATATTTTGTGAAGGGGATAAAAGAGGAGATTATGGGGATCATCCCACTGATATTGATGAGCGTGAGGATATTAACCTTTGGGTCGAAAAGAGGCCAGCCAAGCAGTGAATAAGGTGTAAGAGGGTACCTTGATGCCAGTGGGTCACACAGAAGATGTGTACTCAAAGTTGTTAATCTTAAGGCGGTCTTATCATGTGCATTTATAATATCTTTTGTTGTTAAATACTATTTGCTGTTAAACATTATTGTTTGCTACTGGTATTATTAATGAAATGAGCATGCATGTTTTGAACAAATATTTTTGTATTCCTCATTTTTACTCATTTGCTACAAATAAAAAATAAACAAAATAAACAAAATTTTCTCCACTCCATTTCCTTTATCAAACTATTATTTTAGCAAAGATTGGAAGGAGAATGACAAAACCGAAATACCCAAATTTCTAATAGTATGCATTCGAATAAAATCTTGCTGATGATTTACATGCATTGCTTCAACTTTGAACCTAGAAGTTGGTGTTTCCTTCGAATATATAAACCATTACGCTAAACCCGTGGTAGGTTCGTGTTCAGTTAGTATGACTACGCATTCGAATTGCAAAAGAAAAACACATCTTGTCTGAGGATTAACCACATGTTATTCTTCGCATATGTTATGAAGTGTCGAAGAAATTGTGAAAAATCCAAAGGTTGTGACGGTTGTTCCCCAATAACCAAAGACATGGAAGGCACAATTCCTTCAAACAAAAAACACAAATAAAAAAAGAAAGCCCGCTAATTCAAACATCCAAAGAGGCGGCTTAGGCAAAATTTTGGGCATTCCATGTGGACTAAAAGCTTCAAAAAGGTGATCCAGGAAAAAAAATAGGGATAAAAAACAAAACAAAAAATCAATCAAAAGAGTTTGCTAAATCCTCAACAAAAACAAAGAAAAACAAGATCCGGTGATCGTCATATCTAGAATCAAAGGGTCACTAACATCCATGAAAAAACAAAACAAGGTGACTGCCATTTCAAGAAAATATTGAATCTTCACATTTACACCTTTGAGCTCTCTTGAGGGATGAATATGCGTGTTGAATTAACTGAATGTAAGACTAGAGATTATTAAGAAGAAGGGGTGGGTAAAAATTATATTTTGAGCCTTATATTCTTTGTTTCAGAAACTGTGAACCAGACCATGTTATAACCCTTAAAAGACCTAATTGAAGTAGGGTTTATTCTAGAAGCATACTATGGCAAGGTTGCAGTAACTGACTCTTAGAGATTTACTAATCTTTTGTATTGGTATCATATTCTCAATCTATCTTACAATTTTTGAATGGCTAAATCAGCATTGTGTTTGGGCTAATGATCCACTCATCACACACTACCACATCATTCCAATGAATGATTTTATCAAAACCTGCATGAGCATCACATTAAAATTACCACTTCTAAATAAATAATATTAATTGCAAGTAAGTACTTAGCATTAAGGAAATTCAAATGAGCAATTAGAGAGGAACTTCAACATTCGTTGGTGCTGACCTGAATCAAGAACACCGCATAAATCTATGGATCAAGGGCATGCCACCCCAAATGCTATGTTGATCAAAGAAAAATTCACTCTGAAAATTGGTCAGTTGATCAAGGAATAAAGATCATCTCAATATTCAGCTGGTCTAGGGAAAGTCCGGCAAAACTTTAGACAGGGGAAAAGCATTTCAAGAGTACGATGAAAGCCAACTTCCAAAGATCAGTTGATCCAAAATGAACCGTTTTGAGAACCAGTTAATCAGGGGTAAGGCGCTACAAGAATCAGACACTGGGGAAAATTGGTTCAGAAATTCCTATTCAAAGCAAATTCCAAAAAAAAAACCTACAAAATGGGGAAAGACAAATTGCAAAGGGACATGTTCCCTCCATACTTTTAAGTTGATCAACTAGACCGTGCGAGACACTAGTAACCATTTAGTTCAAAGTACGTGTCAAAGAGATTACGCTAGCACGACATCATATCTCTAAGTGGCAAGAAGCCTTAGGGCATAGCAGAAACACAATTGTCATGCGTTAATCACGTCGCTACGCTTATGAAATCATTTACAGGTCAATATGGACCTTTCAACATGACAACCTAGATCTCTCAAGGACTCACTCATACGCAGCTTGACATCCACGTCTTCTTACCGAACGTAGCATCGTCAAATTCAGAGTGTTGACAAGTCAGACCCACTCAACTTACTAATCTCAATTTGTCGCCCAAAATAAAAGTACATCCTGCTTGCATTATCATAAATCCAAATACAATACACATTGGTATCCTAAACTCTCACCCTGGAGGAAAAGAGAACAATTTCACAAAAAAAACCAATCACCTATTTGCATTCCCACATGCATCACATGCATTATTTCATGGATAACATTCCCATCAGAACGGGAAGTTTGAAAAACAAAATCATATAAATCATCAGCATTTCTATATACGTGTCATGCATCATTTCATGCATAACATTCCCGTAGAAACACGAAGTTTCATTAAACATAATTCGATCAATCAGCTGCATCCCTGCATGCATCTCATGCCTCACTTCATGCATGGTATTTTTATCCAAAGTGGAATATCATACCAAAAAAGTCAAACATACATAACATAAATCAGGATCCAAGGTCAATCATAAGTATCTATGTCTTGCATGGACTTATACTCCTCCTTCATTGCTTCAATCCACTTTTCTGAGTTGGAATACTGCATGGCTTGATGGAAGTTGATTGGATCATCTTCCATCATACCATTATTTTCCTCATGTTCTTGGAGAAACACTATGTAATCATCCGGAATAGCATTTGTGCATCATTCTTATATCATTTGTGCCAAGAAGTATGTCATCTACATACAAGGCCAATAAACTGTACTTGCTCCCACTGAATTTGTGATACACATAATCTTCAACAACATTCTCCTTTCTCTAGTAGATCTCTGCAAAGGTATTGGTTCTTGTAACACTTGTTCTTTAGGATTTTGAGTTTGTTGTTCATGAATTACAAAACCATCTTGAGTTTGAGGAATTGCAACAATGTCTTGTGCAGGTTCCGTACTTGCTTGATCAAAAGCAACTATATGAATTGGTTCTGGAATTGTTATCGACTCTTCCTCTAAGACAAAGTCTCTAACCTTATTCTTCCCCCTAAACTCAATATCCTCAAAGAATGTGGTTGTTCCCGTCTCAAAACTTGAATTTAATTTGGGGTCAGAAATTTTGTAGCCCCTAGATCTTTCAGAATAACCAATGAAGTAGTTGCTCACTGTTCGAGAGTCTTATTTTTTTTCATTTGGCCTATAAGGCCTTGCCTCAGCTGGACATCTCAACACATGAAAATGTTTGATACTAGGCTTTCGCCTGGTCCAAAGCTCATAAGGTAGTTTGGCAGCTGCTTTTGTTGGTACTCTATTTAGAATATAAGCTGCAGTCTTTAGTGTCTCTCCCCAGAGTGACTTTGGCAAGGTAGAATGACAAATAATACTCCTTACCATATCTTTAAGAGTCTGATTTCGTCTTTCAGCAACACTGTTCATACTAGGAGATCCTGACATGGTGTACTATGGGACGATTCCACATTCCTCCAGGTATTTGGCAAAAGGCCCTTGACGTTGTTCACCTGAACCGTCATATCTACCGTAATATTCACCGCCATGGTCGGATTTGACTTTCTTAATTCTTTTGTCAACTTGATTCTCAACTTCAGCCTTAAACGATTTGAACAAATCCAATGACTGAGACTTTTCATGTATAAGAAATATGTATGCATATCTAGAATAATCGTCTATGAATGATATAAAATATTGTTGACCATTCCTAGAAGGTGTCGGAAATGGTCCACAAATGTCTGTATGTATCAATTGTAAGACATCCGTAGCTCTATATGCACAAAATTTCTTTGTTTTGGTCTGTTTTCCTTTAACGCATTCAACACAAACATCAAAGTTTGTGAAGTCAATGGAATCCAAAATTTCATCTGACACTAGTCGCTAAACTCTATTTTTAGAGATCTGACCTAGGCGTTTGTGCCATAATGCTCATGAATTGTTATCCTCAATTTTATGATGAGTACCACATGATTCCACATTCAAGGATTCGTCATAGGTAGCTATTGTGTCAAAAAATATAGATTATCATGACCCATAAGTGAACCAGTCCCAACAATATTTGAATTGAAGGACAGCTTGAACATATTGTTTCCAAATGAACAAAAATAACCTGCTTGTCCAAATAAGAAACTGAAATCAAATTCCGTCTAAATGACGGAACCACAAATGTGTCTTTCAAATCCAAATAAAATCCAGTACACATTAATAATCTAAAATGCCCTATAGCTTCCACCTCCACCGATTTTCCATCTCCAACATAGATGTATCTTTCAACATGATTTGGCTTCCGGTAGTTCAGGCAACCCCTCATTGAAACAGTGATGTTAGTAGTTACACCAGAGTCTAACCACCAAGTGTTTCCATGTACTAAAGCTAAATTGACCTCAGAATAAACCAAACCATGACTCATGCGATTGAAGCGATCCCACTTTTCATAATCTTTCCTCTGTTCAGAGGTACCAAATTCCATAGGAGAAGGAGGTTGCCTCATCCTTAATGCAAGGTCAAGATCCATGCAGCCAAGAACAATTTCCATGTTATCATTCCAATCCTTAGAATCTATCTCATTCAGGACCTGAACCTTATTCATATTAGCAGATATTGAAGCAATTGTAGCTGAAAAAAGAACAAAAAAACAAACATTTTAAATATACTCACATAAATAAAAACAGAATCATCAATGTTGTTCAAATAAAGGCATAACCCATCTCAAGATACCCAGTGCACCACCAATATTAAGTCTTTGGACAGTAATATCGACTGTTAGTGGTACTCTTGTCGTAACGATCAAACATTGAAAATAAAAGCATGTCGAATAATAAATCCCACTTTGGATTGATTTATTATTCACATGTAGGACCTCATAATTATCACATGTTTAACATCACAGGCACGTATGAAAACCGGTCAACCACTAATTGTCCTTTGGGTCAATTGATACTCGCATGGACAAACATACACACAAACCATAAAAATATTTAATATTTTTCTTAAGCAATTGTTATAAAAGAGGTTACTTTGACGACTTTTTTTATTTCAACTACTTACCTAAAAAATGTTAAATTACTGTATAAAAACACATTCCGTAGCCAAATTCGAACAAAATTGAACCACAGAAAAATTGAAATTAAATCCAAATCAGAAACACCAATGTATTTTATTTTACTGTTACGACATTATACTAAGTTTAATTTCAAAATATAAAATCACATATATTATTTATAATAAATAATAAATAATATAAAAAATATAATTATTTTAAATCAAAAAATTTATAATGCAGTTAATACAATTATAATGAGGTGTCCTTTATACACACATGTGCAAACTTCATTATAATATCCTTTAATAGCGGTCCTTATAATATACATTAAAAAAATATGCACATTTTCAACCACTAACATATATTATTACATAACTGCTAATGGTCTGAACATGAATAAATATATCTATGTAGAATGCTTTACTGATGGAAATTTAACGGAACATATAAACCGTAACATATATAAAATCAATCATCCAAAGAATTCTACTGGCACTAAAGGATATGTATCTCAATATATTTGTACAGATATGAATAATCTATGCAAAAAAAATTATATCCAACATATACTGAAAAATATCGTCGTAACGATATTGCACTAAATTTATTGATATTGTCGTCATGGAATTTATATAATCTCAATAAGAGAACAAATATTACAAATAATGACGGAAAAAAATTATAACTATAAATTAATCCATGGAATAGACACAAATTTATAATAATTTTAATAATGATTATCATCACCGAAAGATAAATTTTACACAAATTGAAAGATTAAAATGATTTCAATTTTAGAAACCTAATATATAAAAAAATCCTCCTAAACACAACATATATTGATTTATACAATTTAAAAATCAAAGAATCCTAAATAACAAAAAAAAATTGAATCAGATATGGGTGGCTCTGATACCACTTGTTAGATTTGTTCAAAACTTTATGATTTCTACCGATATATAAATCAAGAACAGATCTCTAAAATAATTCCTATAAGTCGATATAGCATCAACTTGTATCCCTTAAACCCATATCCGAATACAATTCAGAGAATGAAGGCGGAAGCGTACCTGAATTTGCCATTGAAATCGTTGAAGATTTCGGATATGTGATCTTCCAATTTGTAGAGTTCCTTAGGGTTGTTTGAATCTCCTCTGATGGGGATGAAGAGAGAAAACCTGATAAACCTTATTTTTCGTTCTCTACAAATGGGGATCATAATCCATTTAAATAACCCTATGGTTATTTCTTAGTTTTCAATATTCTAATTTGACCCCTCATCAAATTAGATATTGACTTATGGTATCTACACAATAACCTAACCTTTCATGACATTTATGCTTTTAGCCCTAAACTTAATATTATATTAATTCACTACTATAGAAAACCCCTTTCACAACGGTTTGAAAAGGGGTACCATCACGTCTGACATACCGTTGTTAAGTAAAGTGTCGTTGTAAGTTTGTTGTTTCTACAACGGTCTGGAAACCGTTATTGAAAGGCAGGACGCGCGCCACATATCACAACAGTTATGCTAATAAACCGCTTTGATATATACACTTAGGTACTGGGTTCGAAACCCATCAGCAGCAAATTATGTAAAACATAAATTATCTTTGATCTCGGTTACAATAGATAACTGTTGTTGAAAGTACTCAGAGTTTATCATATTATCTTTGATCTCGGTTATAATAAATAACCGTTGTTGTAAGTACCCATAGTTTATTATATTAAATGTAGATTGCTTGTTTTCCAAACACCTCAATAAAAAAATATACAAGGATTCAATTTGATGAAGAAGTCTATAATCTGAAAATTAAACTATTCTTGAAAACCAATTTAAACAAACCAATGTTGTTTTCTGATTGCATTCGTCTCATCATGCATTTCACGCTCTTTTACATATATATTGTGGTTTATTGGTCTGACTCCTTCGATATATCGATATCTTCGATTATAGTTAAATTTCCATAAGAACAAGACATTGGATAATCTGCCTCATCATCATCACTTATCATCATAATTTTTATAATCGTAAGTTTTACGATTATAAGTGTTGATGGAGAGGCAGATGAACTAATAAATTGTTGTTAATGAAATTTAACTATAATGGAAGATAGCGATGCATCTAAGGAGACAGATCATTATACCATAATCTATATATAAAAGAACGTGAGATGAACGATGAGAGGCATGCAATTTGGAATTATTGATTCATATAAGTTGGTTTTCAAATACAACTTAATTTGCGGATTATAAGTATCTATGTCGAATTAAATGAATACATTTTAAGTGAGGGTTAGTGAAACAAACAATCTACATAGAATATAATAAACTCAAACAACATCATATACCAGAACCAGATATTATAAACTCATACAATACGCTTGCTACCACCAGCATCATCACCATGTATCATCCCCTTAACTTGTAAGGAAACACAACAAACATCAACAATGAGCATCTTCAGTAAACCAAACCCTAAAACCATAATCCAGTGAAGAGTAAAGAGAGATCGAAAGAGATATATTATAAATTTCCAGGATGCACCTTTTAATGAAACTAATCGCGGAACAAGAATCAATTATGATGTTCATCTAGTTTGGGAAGCAATGAAAAAGAAATATAAGGAGGAAGAAGCTTACAAAAAAGCTTCATACTTCTTATATTTCTTTTCATTGTTTCTAAAACTAGATAAACTTTGCTGACACTGTTGTTTCTTCATTTACTAACATCTTGTTTGTGAAGCTATGAAGAAAAAGGACAAGGTGGATGAATTTTCCATCATAGCTTCATGCTCACTACAAGAAAAATGCATTTTAGCTTCAAAATTTTAGCGTCGGCCCCGACTCCGACACTAATAGTGTTGACGTCATGTCACAAATAGCCGTCACTAATGTATAAAAGCATTTGTCTTAATTATTTTAATAGGATATTATTACTAGCGTCGGTTATAGCCGACACTATATATGAATTTAATCAATTTTATTTATAATAATTTATTTAAAGGAATTGAAGCGATGGTAAAGACCAACGCTAATGTATATTTTTAAGTAGCAACGACTTTAATCGATGCTAACTTTAGTGCGAAAATAATTCATTTCCCCCCATAATTTTTGTTTGCCTCTTCTTATTCATTTAATAAATTATCTTAAGTTTAGCGTCGCCGAAAACCGACGCAAATTTCGATGCGAAAATAATTTATTTCCCCCTAATTTTCGCTTGCCCCTTTTTATGTATTTGGTAAAATTTCTTTAAGTTTAGCGCCGTGTTAAACCGACGCTAACTTTGGTGTGAAAATTTGTGATTCCCTCCACAACTTTAGTTTGGTGTAAAACTTATTATAATCAAATATATAAAATATATAAAAATCTCAGAATCATCTCCAAACCGTTTCCAAAATCTCTTTCCAAAATCTTAGAATCATCTCCAAATCGTTTCCAAAATCTTAGAATCATCTCCAAATTGTTTCCAAAATCTCTTTCCAATATCTCAGAATCATCTCCTCTCTTTCCAAAATTGTTTCTTCTCAGAATCATCTCCAAATCGTTTATCAAAATCTCAGCTTCTCCAAATTGTTTCTTCTCAAAATCTCAGCTTCTCCAAATAGTATTTCTTTTCTTTTTTCGTTGTATCTCTTTTCAATGCCCTAATTTCTTCAGATGCTAATGTTGAAATCGTTTTGTTGCCCTAATTTCACGAAATTGCTCATACTCTTCAAGAAATCGCTTCAGGTAATTGCTCATACGCATCAACAAATTCTTCGTTTACAGGTTCGATTGATAATAAAATCATCTCATACTCATTTCTTGTCATACTCTTCTCACACTCTTTTTTTTTTGTTCGATTGACATTCTCTTCACCAACGAAATCATTTTTCAGGTTCGAATCTGCACTTCTTCTTTCCCTCTATTCGTAGTTTTGATGTGTTAATTCGATTTGTCTTTTCGATTTGGTGTTTCGTTTCGACTGTCAGATACTTTTTTTCAATGTATTGTGTTTTTTTTATGAATGATTTGTTATGTTGATCTTCTTTGATTGTTATATAGTTCCTGAGTTTGAGACAGAATTAAAGTAATTTTTGAGTTTGAGACTGGATTAAAGGAGGTTTGGGGATTTTTTTTATGTGACTAATCTAAATCTTCCTCAACAAACCTAAGGTTACATTAGGCAGAAGAATGCAGAAAGGGTGGGTATGAGAAGTAAAATGGGTGTGTAGGTAGAAGAAGCCCTTAGCACTGAACTTAGCAAGGCATTCCACGAACAACTGCTTCTTTACCAGGATGTAATGTATAGCCAATTTTATTTCTTTTTCTTCTTCTGCCACAAAACAAGTCTCCTTAAGTGAAATAACAGCATTTATATTCAAGATGATGGAATATATTAATACATTTAATACTGACATACCGAGCTAACATAGTAATCCATAGTTAACTGCTTCCGCTTCTTTAGAGATGAACTCTCTGCCTGTCTTGGCAAGACCTGCTTTGATGGAGTTGAAGTCTGAAAGCTTTGTACAGTTTATATCAATATGAATTAAGAAACTCGGTACGAAAAACATGGTAACTCGAGTACACACCTTGGAGGAAAGTTTCTTTTCTTTTCGAGCTTGTCTCTCCCTTTCATCATACTCTTGATTTTCTTTTTCCACCAGCCTAATGAGGGTGTCACATCTCCTTGATAGTTCCTGAGTTCTACGCGACTTTACAAACCAATCAAAAAGAAACAAGGGTGACATCTAGAATGCCCCCTTCAATTCATCCCAATTCCCATAGCCAAGTTTGTGGATCATGCATATCTACAAATTTTGTTGCACGGTAAAATAATGTTAGAACTCTGTTATAAAAAAAACTGAAAAAACAAGAAACCTTATTGCATAAGTGAATTCATAAGTGAAGAATGAAATGGTGTTTGTTATGATTTATGTAAGAGCCTTATTGCACCGTTTCATTCATATATCAAGTGAGATAAAGGTTACTTTCATTAGAAACTAAGCTTCGGAGAAAGAAGGAGAGAGTTCCCCAAAACCAAAGAAAGAACTTGTTTGTATTTTATTGAACAAAAGATAACAGTTGCACGCACAGAATTTGGTATTTATATGAATACGGTCTCTCTAACTACTTCTACCTGAGTAAATTCAGTTAGTTACAATTAACTCTGGTTTGTTATGTTCACACTGATTAGTTCAGGACAGGTGAAAACAGAGATTGCAATCAGTTATTCAGTTAGTCAGGGAGTTAAATAACTCTAGTAAGTTGTTGGCTGATGTTGTAGACTCTTTTGGATAAAATAATACTATACAATAAAGACCTAGGTCTAGAAGCCGTGGCTTAATTTCCAGTTTCCACATGAAACCAAACTCCCACGCTACAAATGATATATATCACAATTAAACATGATTAGAAAATACACAATGTATATTCAGACCGTCAAAGATGTAATACAAAGCACACAACACTGAAATCAAATATGCCATGTGAAAAATGAAATCAAGAATAAAAATATGTATACGAAGCATACCCGGAAATTTGTGTTTCTTGACGACAGGGGAAACAGAAGGAATATCATTATTGTGGTAGGTCTTGTTCACGTTTGGTCTTCTGTTGATACTGCTATTTTCCTCAACAAATACCTTTTTCTCGTCTGGCTCTTCAACATCCATCGAATGTGATTCCTCATATACAGGCACATCAATTCTGGATGATGGTTCTTCCACCATCTTTGACCTAACAATTTCTTGTTCTAATTTGACATTATTAACAATTATAGTATTCTTTAGTTCATTCTTTTGATTAGTTGACCCAAAATTACAAGAAACAGAATCAGATTTTACTTGTAACTCTAAACTAGGCTCAATAATACCACACTGCTTGTCGCTCTTTAAGCTGCCATTGCTCACAACATCTGGAATTGGATGAACTACAACACTGTTACGCTTTTCAGAACTTTTAACACCTACCATAATCCCTCACTCACCTTCACTTCTTTCCTTCCCTTAACAAAAAACAAAACGAACTTATGACCATTGCCGCCACACTTTCGTCGTTCTTCAAGTTTTGCCATCATCTTACCACCATCCAATTTCTTCAAATAACCTTCAAAGACCTCCATGTATACATATAACCTTCATTCTTCACTTTTACGACATCCCTGCTCTCAACCCATTCCTTGAAAACCAACCTCGCCTTCACCACTGCAGCAAGTTGTTGACGCACCAAAACTCGTGCCGACACAGAATAAACGAAAGTAATAACAATAACGCATCGGAGCCGTCGAAAACCCACGGAATTGTCAGCTTTGCACATACCTCTCATCACTATTTTTTCTTTTCTTCCACAAACCACAGAACCATAAACAAAGTTTTTTTTAAACGGTTGGTGTGCAAGGACTTGTTAATATAGTTAAATGTTTGTTTTTTATTACAATTGGTTTCCATAAGTGAATTCATGCAATTAATGTATTTTTTGTTGTTGTTGAAGATATCTACAAATTTACAAGAAAAAATAGTGAATGATTCCTACAAGGTATTTTTAAAGTATCTTATTTGGTTTAATAAATGACTGTTTGTGTATGGTTAAAATGATTAGGGATGATCATGGTTTTGGCTTTAATTAGATTCTGTTCATGTTGACCACAACCTTAATAATGGTCAAGTTTTCCTAGTTCTTAACTTCTTATCTTAGTTTGAAAATTTTAATGTTTGAATTTTTAAATTACAGCTTTAAAGTTGAAACTGTATAATATTATATTACCTTTTTGAATGTGAATTACCGCAGGTGATAACTGGTTCAAGATAGACAATGGTTATTTTTATCTTAGAAAAGGAAAAACTATCCTTAATTTGATATGAATATTTGTGTGAAAATTATAAGCATCTCTTGCTAAGACTGCCAAATTATAAGCACCTCTACATATCCCTTACCATAATCTTGATGTGACTTTTATAATTCACATCAAACTTTCACAATTTCATATAGAATTGAACATGTTTATTTAGAAACTTATGTTTGTTTTTCATGTAGAAAATGGATCGAAGTTGGATGTATGATAGAGTAAACTCTAATAGGTATGGTTTGAAAGATGGATTTGTTAGTGGAGTTGAATATTTTGTCAATAAAGCCATGAATCTGCCAGAATTTTTAAATGAGGGTGGGATAAGGTGTCCTTGTGTAAAATGCGTCTGCATTCCCCTGAAGACGCCTAGTGAGGTTAGACATCACTTGTATAAAGATGGTTTTTTTTTCCCAATTATTACACATGGACTGATCATGGAGAAGAGAATCAGAATGTAGACTTTGATGGTCATTCTAGTAGTGGCGGAAATGCTGGTGGAGATAATCCGGGTGATGAAGAACAATTTGATGCAATGAATGAAATGGTGTATGATGCTAGTAGGAAATTTGTTAATGTCCCTAATGTGAATGCTAATATGGAAAACGAAACAGTTAGTGAGGGTGAGGTACTAAATGAAGAAATTCAACGATTTTATGATCTATTGACCTCTGCAAACCAACCCATTTACGAGGGAGCTTCTGAATCCAGACTATCAATTTCAGTTAAGTTGTTGGCTGCCATGTCTAATTGGCATGTTCTTCAAAAGGCCATGGATTTACCTCTTAACTGTTTACGTGGGAATTTAGAGTTGCATCCTTTACCTAATGGAAAGATGGCTAAGCCAAAGGCAAAATTTTCGTTGACATCCGAAGAGGAAAAGCTAGTCTGTAGATGGATTAAGGAACTAAAAATGCCTGATGGTTATGCCTCGAATCTTTCTAGATATGCTGATGTCACCAAGGGTAGGATGAAGGGGATGAAATCCCATGATTGTCATGTATTCATGGAGTGTTTACTTCCAATTACTTTTCGTTCCTTGCCTAGTGAGATATGGAAGTCGCTAACTAAGTTAAGTCGTTTTTTTAAAGACTTGTGTTGTAATACATTGAAGTTGGAAGATCTTGTTAGGTTGGAACAGAACATTCCCATCATCATATGCAAGCTAGAAAGAATATTTCCACCAGGTTTCTTTGACTCGATGGAACATCTCCCGATTCACCTACCTAATGAAGCAATTCTTGGTGGTCCTGTACAATATTGTTGGATGTATCCATTTGAAAGGTAAACGATGTGTAATTTTTGTAGATTACTTTAATGAAATAACATCTTTTAACAATTTCACTCTTAGATTGATGGGAGACTACAAGCGTTCAGTGAAAAATAAAGCCAGAGTTGAAGGTTCAATATGCACTGTCTATTTGCATCGTGAACCTACTTATTTTTTCTCTCACTATTTCAAGACCGTTAGTTTGTTTCCAAGTACAAGTTTCAGAAACGATCCTGGATCATCATATCATGAGAATGTCCAACCAACACTTTCTATTTTTAACAAATGTGGTCGTCCTAGTGGAAAGTCTCAGGTCTACTGGGTGCTTGATAATGAATGGGATTCTGCTCACGCGCACGTCCTAATCAATTATGACGAGGTTAAACCGTACCTCGAGTAAGTACATTTTGTAAAACATCTGCTTTGTTCTCAACCATTGTGTATAAATACTTCATAAATTTTATATTCGGTGT
This sequence comes from Lathyrus tuberosus, assembly GCA_022829125.1. NCBI lineage: Eukaryota > Viridiplantae > Streptophyta > Magnoliopsida > Fabales > Fabaceae > Lathyrus > Lathyrus tuberosus. The sequence goes on along the minus strand of JALAZF010000082.1, from coordinate 5,728,494 downwards.
CAGATTGTTCATGCAATATCATCGTATCAATGAGGAAGATGCTTCTGGTCTTATACACGAGCAATTTCCTTCATGGCTAAAGGAATATGTAAGTGTACTTCTCACATTGATGTAGTTTGTAACGCCCCGATTTTGATCATTCCATTATTCTTGAGTCTTTTATTTTAATTGGGTGATAAATTATTTTATTTGTTAAATTGGTGTGTTAAATGTTCTTTTACCGTTTCTGAGAGTTTTCGGGGAAATTAGAATGGAGGGTATTTTAGACTTTTCTCAATTAATCATAAGTTAGAAATTTTGTGGAATTAGAATTTTGTGAGAAAAATGAATTAATTGATTTAGTGGGAAATGAGAGAAAAGAAATAGAAAAGAAAGAAAATAGATAGAAAAGAGAAATAGAGAGAAATAGAGAAAGATAGAAAGAAAAAGAAGAGAAAGAAAAAGGGAGAAGAGAAAAGAAGAGGAGAAAGTTGGGAAAACTAGGAAAATCATCAAGATCGATCAATTAGCGAGTTTGGAATCCGGGTAAGGGTGTGAAATCTCATTATCTTATCAATGTATATTATTATGTATGATTGTGAATGTGTGTATTGGATTGGTTGGGGGTTTTCATAGTTTTCCATTTTAGGTCGATAATGAGAAATCGATGTTTTTCGCGGTTGGAAATCGACGAAAATGTGGTAGAATGTTTGTTGCCATGATTAGATTGAGTTCTGATGGATGTATGTTGTTTTGAAAATGTTTTGGGTTGAAAAATAGGTTTTTTGGGTTTTCAACAGCGCTGAAGGATTCTGAGTTTTCGCAGGTTCGCCTAGCGAACCAATCAGCGAAGGGTAGCGAAGGTTCGCTACGGGTATTCGCCTAGCGAAGACATGAGCGAAGGTTCGCTAGAGTGTTCGCCTAGCGAACTTTGGGTGTTTTTGGCTCTATTTGGTTCTGACTTGGTTCGCCAAGTGCTCGCCTAGCGAACTTTGTGTTTGTTTTTAGCTAACAGTTGGTTCGCTGGAACATTCGCCTAGCGAAGGAGCTAGCGAATGCTCGCGAGGGGTATTCGCCTAGCGAAGGAGCTAGCGAATGCTCGCGAGGGAGGTTCGCCCAGCGAACAGTGCTGTTCGTGTAATTTTGTTTTCTACATAACTTTTGATCTGTGGTTCGGTTTGAGGCGTGGTTTGATGCATTAGAAAGCTAATGGAATGTTCTTTCTTATTATGATGACTTGGAAATTGTTAGTCAATTTAATTATGTTGGAAAGTCGGGAATAGTATCTTGTTGTGACTTTTTCCATTTCGAATGTGTGTTTTGAATGTGAATCATACAATAATGCATTGATGTGAATGTATATAGATTGTATGTGATTGTATGAGATGAATGCATGAATATATTGTGAATATGTATGCATTTCAAGAATTTCTTGTGTCATTTTGCATGTGAAGCATCATGAAATACATTCTTGTGTTGTGCGATTCTAATGAGAATCCGTTGTAACGTCGTGTGCCTATGTGAGGTGTGAGTGATGATTACAAATGATTGTGTGCCCATGTGGGGTGTGAGCAATCGGATCGTGTGCCTGTGTGGGGTGTGAGCGATCGGGTCGTGTGCCCAGGTGGGGTGTGAGCGATCCATAAACATTGGGTGCCCATGTGGGGTGTGAGCAATGGGTGAACATCGTAGGCCCGACGGGGAGTTACATTGGTAACGAGCGATGGTTCCAGCAGAGTTCCTGAGTGAACTTGAGATGATTGAGTCGGTACCGCATTGCATTTGCATAGAGTCGTGTGTCGGTCTCTATGATTTGCATTTATCATCTTTATGTGGAGTGATAAGAATTGTGGAAGTGTGCCTGATGAATATGCTTGGTTTTGTACATATATACATTGTGATGTATATGAATGAAAATGTGATGAATTGTGGTGAGAATGTGTAATATGTGCATTTTTATGCTTATATATATATAATTATATGCATTGTTATTATGATAATATTTCTCACCCTTCTGCTGTTTTATAATGCTCTATGAGGCATTGCAGAGTAGGTATGCTGGAGGTCTTTTTGTGAAGCGTGTCTTCATTCTTTTGGTCGGTGGGCTCTGATATGTAGCACCGGGTAGCTAGGATGTATATTATTATTTTGTGATACATTTGTACATGTATCTTGTTGATGAATGTTTATGCAAACATGACTTATAATGATGGATGATACTTGGTGATGTATATATCTACGTATATATATACTTGGATGTATTTCAATGTTTGGATTTTCCGCTTTTATTCTAAATATTGAGATGTGGGTGTAAGGACAAAGTTCCTCTGTGGCAAGTTACCCCACTGTTGCATATCAATAATTTGAGCAGGTGTTGTATGTATTAAATGCGTGTATGATGTGACATGCCTCTTTTATACTATGTTTTAATCGTACTCTGGAGAATTTTTTTTAATATGTGCCTAAATGATTTATGTTATTATTTGGGGGTATAGAAAGGGGGTGTTACATTAAGAGGTATCAGAGCCAGAGTTGAGTCAGTCGTGTCTGTCTTGTTGATTGTGTTGGTTGAACTGTTGTTTAACCTTGTTATTTTTGGGAATGATCAGAATATGGCTGGTAGAAACGACAATGCGATGGCTGCTGCTTTGGAAGCAATGGCTAGGGCGGTGCAAGGTGCGCCGAACGTGAATGCTAATGACGAGTTCAGGAAGAATCAACCACCGGTCTTTAAAGGAAGATTTGATCCTGATGGTGCTCAACTTTGGTTGAAAGAGATTGAAAGAATCTTCAGAGTTATGGACCGTGCGGAGGAGAATAAGGTGAGACTTGGATCTCACATGCTGAAGGAAGAAGCCGACGATTGGTGGGTCGGTATTCGGGAAGTTCTTGAGGTGGATGATGAAGAAGTAACTTGGGATTTATTCCGTACTGAATTCTTGAGAAAGTATTACCCTGAGAGTGTGAAGGGAAAGAAGGAGATGGAATTTCTTGAACTGAAACAAGGTAGTATGTCTGTGGTGGACTATACTGCTAAATTTGTGGAGTTGGTTCAATTCCATCCTCATTATGCTGCGATTACTGCTGAGTTCTCGAAGTGTATTAAATATGAGAATGGTTTACGTCCTGAGATTAAGCAAGCTGTGGGATATCAAAGGATAAGAAGGTTTTCCGATTTGACGGAATGTTGTAGAATCTTCGAGGAAGATAGTAAGGCTCGTTCTACACATTACAAAAGTGTGAATGAGAGGAAGGGAAAGCAACAAGCTAGAAGTGGACCTTATGTGACACCCGCTGATAAGGGAAAGCATAGGGGAAACTTTGATAGGAGGTCTGGAGGGGGAGGTTCCGGTGTTGTTAGGTGTTACAAATGTGGTGAACTGGGTCATAAATCATTTGATTGTGGGAAGTCAGTGGTGAAATGTTCTAATTGTGGAGGTACTGGGTATGCTACTACTGATTGTAGAAGGAATATGGTGAAGTGCTATAATTGTGGAGAAGTTGGTCACATTAGTACTAAGTGTACTAAGCCGAAACAAGCTCAAGCGGGCGGAAAGGTGTTTGCATTGGCGGGGACTCAAACTACTAGTGCAGACCGTTTGATTAAAGGTACATGCTTTATTAATAGTATGCCTTTAGTTGCTATTATTGATACGGGAGCGACTCATTCGTTTGTTTCGTCTGAGTGCGCGAAGCGTTTAAATCTTGTGTTGTCTCTGATGAATGGTAAGATGGTTATTGATACTCCAGCAATGGGGTCAGTAACTACTTCGTTGGTTTGTTTAAGTTGTCCTTTGACCATTTATGGTAAAGACTTCGAGATGGATCTAGTGTGTTTTCCGTTGGAAGGATTGGACGTGATCTTGGGTATGAACTGGTTGCAATATAATCGAGTTCATATAGATTGCTATCACAAGTTAGTAAGGTTTCCTTCTTTGGAAGATGATAATTTTGAGAGTTTCCTATCCACTAAAGAGTTGAAGAAACTTTTAGCGGACGAAGCTCAATTGTTTGGTTTATTCGCATCATTGTCGGTAGAGAGTAAAGTTGAGCTTGATGTGTTCCCAGTGGTGTGTGAATTTCCAGAAGTGTTTCCGGAGGATATTACGGATTTGCCGCCGGAAAGAGAAGTTGAATTTTCTATTGATCTAGTTCCAGGTACTAGACCGATTTCGATGGCACCGTATCGTATGTCGGCATCGGAGTTGGTAGAATTGAAAAAGCAATTGAATGACTTGTTGGACAAGAAATTTGTAAGACCAAGTGTTTCTCCTTGGGGTGCTCCGGTATTGTTGGTAAAGAAGAAGGACGGGAGTATGCGGTTATGCATTGATTATCGACAATTGAACAAAGTGACAATTAAGAATAAGTATCCGCTTCCAAGGATCGATGATTTGATGGACCAATTGGTTGGTGCGAATGTTTTTAGCAAGATTGATTTGAGATCGGGATATCACCAGATTCGTGTGAAAGGAGAGGATATTCAAAAGACGGCCTTTAGGACACGGTATAGTCATTACGAATATTCCGTGATGCCATTCGGGGTTTCTAACGCGCCGGGTGTGTTTATGGAATACATGAATCGTATTTTTCATGAACAGTTGGATCGTTTTGTGGTTGTGTTCATCGATGATATTTTGATTTACTCTAAGTCTCAAGAGGAGCATGAAGAGCATTTGAGAATTGTGTTGCAAATTTTGAAAGAGAAACAATTGTATGCTAAGTTGTCGAAATGTGAATTTTGGTTGTCGGAAGTAAGCTTCCTTGGACATGTTATTTTCGGTAGTGGTATTAGTGTTGATCCATCCAAGATTGATGCGGTGATGCAATGGGAGGCTCCTAGGTCGGTTACGGAGATTCGAAGCTTTTTAGGCTTGGCGGGTTATTATCGGAGGTTTATTGAGGGATTTTCGAAGTTGGCACTTCCTTTAACGCAATTGACTTGTAAAGGAAAGGCTTTCATTTGGGATATTCATTGTGAAGAGAGTTTCAAGGAGCTTAAACGAAGGTTGACAACGGCTCCGATCTTGATTTTGCCTAATCCTCATGAACCATTTGTTGTGTATTGTGATGCTTCATTGACAGGTTTAGGTGGTGTCTTGATGCAAGATGGAAAAGTGGTGGCGTATGCTTCTAGACAATTGAGAGTGCATGAAAAGAATTATCCTACACATGACTTGGAGTTAGCGGCCGTGGTGTTTGTTTTGAAAATATGGAGGCATTATCTTTATGGTGCGAGATTTGAAGTTTTTAGTGATCACAAAAGCTTGAAATATTTATTTGATCAAAAAGAGTTGAACATGAGACAAAGAAGGTGGTTAGAGCTTCTAAAGGATTATGATTTTGGTTTGAATTACCATCCGGGTAAGGCAAACGTGGTGGCCGATGCCTTAAGTCGGAAGTCGTTACATATGTCCGCATTGATGGTGAGAGAATGGGAACTTTTGGAGGATTTTAGAGACTTGAGTTTAGTTTGTGAAATGACGCCGAGAAGTGTGAAACTTGGTATGCTACATGTTACGAATGATTTTCTTGCAACGGTAGGTGAAAAGCAAAAGTTGGACTTGAAATTCGTTGATTTGATGTTGAATGAGAATGAGGATTTCAAGGTTGATAATTTTGTAGTTTTGAGATTCCGTGGTCGTATTTGTATTCCCGATGATGTAGAGTTGAAAAAGATGATATTGGAAGAAGGGCACCGAAGTAACTTAAGTATTCATCCGGGAGCGAACAAAATGTATCAAGATTTGAAGAAAATCTTTTGGTGGTCCGGATTAAAGAGAGATGTTGCTCAATTTGTGTATGCATGCTTAACTTGTCAAAAGTCTAAGGTGGAACGTCAAAAACCTAGTGGATTTTTGCAACCGTTGGATATTCCGGAATGGAAATGGGATAGTATATCGATGGATTTTGTTACAGGATTGCCGAATACGCAAAGAGGTCATAATGCTATTTGGGTAATTGTTGATAGGCTTACTAAATCTGCTCACTTTATTTCGATTGATATTAGTTATCCTTTGGAAAGGTTAGCCGAGATTTACATTCTTGTGGTGGTGAAGTTACATGGAGTTCCTAAGAGTATTGTATCGGATAGAGATCCTAGATTTACATCGAGGTTTTGGGAGAGTTTACAAAAGGCTTTGGGGTCTAAGCTAAGATTGAGTTCGGCTTACCATCCGCAAACGGACGGTCAAACCGAGAGGACGATTCAATCGTTGGAGGATTTATTGCGTGCTTGTGTGCTCGAGCAAGGTGGTGCTTGGGATGGTTATTTGGCTTTGATTGAATTCACTTACAACAACAGTTTTCATTCGAGTATAAGTATGGCACCATTTGAGGCTTTGTATGGTCGTAGATGTCGAACACCTTTGTGTTGGCATGAAACGGGTGAGAGAACAATAGTTGGACCGGAGATGGTACAACAAACGACGGAGAAAGTGAAGTTTATTCGGGAGAAGATGAGAGCTTCTCAAACTAGGCAAAAGAGCTATCATGACAAGAGAAGGAAAGATCTTGAATTTCAAGAAGGCGACCTTGTATTTTTGAGAGTTACACCGGTTACGGGTGTGGGTCGTGCTTTGAAGTCGAAGAAGTTGACTTCTCGTTTTATTGGTCCGTATCAGATTACTTCCCGAGTCGGGGTTGTGGCTTATCGTGTGGCGTTGCCTCCGAACCTTTCGAATTTGCATGACGTATTCCATGTTTCGCAACTTCGGAAGTATGTTCCGGATCCGTCACATGTTAATCCTATGGACGAGGTTGAAGTGAGAGATAACCTTACGGTGGAAGCTTTACCGGTTAGGATTTTGGACCGTGAAGTTAAGAAGCTAAGAGGCAAGGATATTGCGCTTGTGAAGGTAGCGTGGGGAGGCGCTGCGGAAGGCAATATGACTTGGGAACTAGAGAGTGGGATGCGAGAGTCGTATCCGGAGTTGTTTGAATCAGGTATTATTTTTCGAGGACGAAAATTTCTAAAGTGGGGGAGAGTTGTAACGCCCCGATTTTGATCATTCCATTATTCTTGAGTCTTTTATTTTAATTGGGTGATAAATTATTTTATTTGTTAAATTGGTGTGTTAAATGTTATTTTACCGTTTCTGAGAGTTTTCGGGGAAATTAGAATGGAGGGTATTTTAGACTTTTCTCAATTAATCATAAGTTAGAAATTTTGTGGAATTAGAATTTTGTGAGAAAAATGAATTAATTGATTTAGTGGGAAATGAGAGAAAAGAAATAGAAAAGAAAGAAAATAGATAGAAAAGAGAAATAGAGAGAAATAGAGAAAGATAGAAAGAAAAAGAAGAGAAAGAAAAAGGGAGAAGAGAAAAGAAGAGGAGAAAGTTGGGAAAACTAGGAAAATCATCAAGATCGATCAATTAGCGAGTTTGGAATCCGGGTAAGGGTGTGAAATCTCATTATCTTATCAATGTATATTATTATGTATGATTGTGAATGTGTGTATTGGATTGGTTGGGGGTTTTCATAGTTTTCCATTTTAGGTCGATAATGAGAAATCGATGTTTTTCGCGGTTGGAAATCGACGAAAATGTGGTAGAATGTTTGTTGCCATGATTAGATTGAGTTCTGATGGATGTATGTTGTTTTGAAAATGTTTTGGGTTGAAAAATAGGTTTTTTGGGTTTTCAACAGCGCTGAAGGATTCTGAGTTTTCGCAGGTTCGCCTAGCGAACCAATCAGCGAAGGGTAGCGAAGGTTCGCTACGGGTATTCGCCTAGCGAAGGCATGAGCGAAGGTTCGCTAGAGTGTTTGCCTAGCGAACTTTGGGTGTTTTTGGCTCTGTTTGGTTCTGACTTGGTTCGCCAAGTGCTCGCCTAGCGAACTTTGTGTTTGTTTTTAGCTAACAGTTGGTTCGCTGGAACATTCGCCTAGCGAAGGAGCTAGCGAATGCTCGTGAGGGGTATTCGCCTAGCGAAGGAGCTAGCGAATGCTCGCGAGGGAGGTTCGCCCAGCGAACAATGCTGTTCGTGTAATTTTGTTTTCTGCATAACTTTTGATCTGTGGTTCGGTTTGAGGCGTGGTTTGATGCATTAGAAAGCTAATGGAATGTTCTTTCTTATTATGATGACTTGGAAATTGTTAGTCAATTTAATTATGTTGGAAAGTCGGGAATAGTATCTTGTTGTGACTTTTTCCATTTCGAATGTGTGTTTTGAATGTGAATCATACAATAATGCATTGATGTGAATGTATATAGATTGTATGTGATTGTATGAGATGAATGCATGAATATATTGTGAATATGTATGCATTTCAAGAATGTCTTGTGTCATTTTGCATGTGAAGCATCATGAAATACATTCTTGTGTTGTGCGATTCTAATGAGAATCCGTTGTAACGTCGTGTGCCTATGTGAGGTGTGAGTGATGATTACAAATGATTGTGTGCCCATGTGGGGTGTGAGCAATCGGATCGTGTGCCCGTGTGGGGTGTGAGCGATCGGGTCGTGTGCCCAGGTGGGGTGTGAGCGATCTATAAACATTGTGTGCCCATGTGGGGTGTGAGCAATGGGTGAACATCGTAGGCCCGACGGGGAGTTACATTGGTAACGAGCGATGGTTCCAGCAGAGTTCCTGAGTGAACTTGAGATGATTGAGTCGGTACCGCATTGCATTTGCATAGAGTCGTGAGTCGGTCTCTATGATTTTCATTTATCATCTTTATAATGATGTGTTGTTGAATGAACATAAATATGTATGTTTATGTGGAGTGATAAGAATTGTGGAAGTGTGCCTGATGAATATGCTTGGTTTTGTACATATATACATTGTGATGTATATGAATGAAAATGTGATGAATTGTGGTGAGAATGTGTAATATGTGCATTTTTATGCTTATATATATATAATTATATGCATTGTTATTATGATAATATTTCTCACCCTTCTGCTGTTTTATAATGCTCTATGAGGCATTGCAGAGTAGGTATGCTGGAGGTCTTTTTGTGAAGCGTGTCTTCATTCTTTTGGTCGGTGGGCTCTGATATGTAGGACCGGGTAGCTAGGATGTATATTATTATTTTGTGATACATTTGTACATGTATCTTGTTGATGAATGTTTATGCAAACATGACTTATAATGATGGATGATACTTGGTGATGTATATATCTACATATATATATACTTGGATGTATTTCAATGTTTGGATTTTCCGCTTTTATTCTAAATATTTAGATGTGGGTGTAAGGACAAAGTTCCTCTGTGGCAAGTAACCCCACTGTTGCATATCAATAATTTGAGCAGGTGTTGTATGTATTAAATGCGTGTATGATGTGACATGCCTCTTTTATACTATGTTTTAATCGTACTCTGGCGAATTTTTTTTAATATGTGCCTAAATGATTTATGTTATTATTTGGGGGTATAGAAAGGGGGTGTTACATAGTTTGCCAATGTAATCGCTCTAAGGTTAGATGTATATTTTTTTTAGGTGAATGATGAGAGAAATGGAACACCTAGCCCATACATGAAGGCATTAGCTCTCGGTCCTAATCCTAAGGCAACATCATGGCACATCTACTTTGTTAACGGATACAAGTTTCACACTGAAGAATGGAGTCGTGGTAAAAAGACTACTAATTGTGGGGTACATGTTAAAGGAATTACAAATGGAGGTGAAGATAATTTTTACGGTATCATCCAACATATCCTTCTATTGGAATACCATGGCTTTAGCAACAAGATTTCCCTATTTTATTGTGCTTGGTTTGATCCAACAAATAATAGTGGCACAAGAGTTAATAAGGAGTACAATATTGTTGACATTAAGATGAATAAACGATATCGCCAATATGATCCGTTCATTCTTGCACAAGAAGCAAAACAGGTGTATTATGTCCCATACCCAGATATGTGTAGAAACATGCGTGGATGGTGTGCTGCAATCACCACAAAACCAAGGGGTTATGTGGAGATAGATAACACCGAGGATGAAATTCCTTATCAATCTGATGAAATGTCACCAGTTGTGCCTATTATAGAACTTGAACAAATACGTGGTTTAGCCGATGAAGGATTAATTGATGAGGTCGAGCCAATACTAGTGATAAATGATCCAATGATTCAAGATGGAGAGAACAACGATGTAAATTATCTGTAGTTTTTAGTTTATAATAGGCCATGGTAGTTGTAACACCCTTTTCTACCCCCACAAATGTTGCAGCAGAAACAACTAAAATATCAGAGTAAAGCATTAAAATCACCTCAAAGGGTGCACATTTCTCATTTAATTCAAAATAATACGCTTGCCCTGTAAGCAAGGGTTTATCCTCAAATAAATCAAAAGCTTTCACATGGCAGCGGAACTCAAAATTCTCAAATAAAAGGTTTCAATTCAAACATCACAATAATAAAATAACTTTTCAATAAAAGCCCTCAAAATAGGCAACAAATCCACCATAACCACAAACACTCAAAAAGGTTTTCCAAATGAAACCATATCATCAAATAACAACGAAAATAAGGAATAACATAGTTCAACTCAAAGAACCCCAACCCGATGTTACACTATCAGAGTAAGACCCTCTAAATCGACCAAAAGCAAAATAACTTCAAGGCCCTCGAAAGCATCCACAGCTAAACCTGATCACCTGCACGTTACCCACGTGGAGGCAACATTCAAATAGGCAGGGTGAGTAATCACAATTCAATATAAATCATATAAAGAAAAGACATTAACAGGGAAACAGTTGTTTTTATCAAATACTACAGCGACTCATCCAAAAACATCATATAAAATATCACATCACCAATATCACTCATATGCAATCATGCAATGCCACCAAGAATGAAATGCAACATCATAAAAATACATGTGGTACCAAATCGTCATAATAATGGACACTAGGCCATCAACCCTCCAAAGATCCCCGTCAATAGGATCGATTCCGCAATTGGAACCGGAGCACGTCATAATTACCTCATATCCGCACAATGGGAATGAAGCGTCGTCACAGAGTATGCATATGAATGTATGATACACAACATCAATAATCATCATCATCAATTAAACATCATAATGTACATCATCATTCATCAATTCTCATATACGTCATGTCATCACATATTCGTCAATTAATCATCAAAACATCATCATATAACACGTCAACACATAGCAGCAATTTACGGCAACATCACGGCATTACTACAATAAAAAACAGATATTTTCCATGAATTTTTAAGTCAATAAAATAATATTTTTCAGTCCCAGATCGTGCTAAGCGGGCCCCACCCACGCTAAGCGCGCTACTCACTGCCTCGAGGAGGCGAAATTTCTCCAGACCGCGCTAAGCGCGCTAGGCCGCGCTAAGTGGGCTCTGCGATTTTGGCAGAAAAACCCTGCGATAACAACACTTCTCCATCTGCGATTCAACACCCCTACCCAGATTTTATCCTTAACTTTCCACAGATTATGTTATTATAACCTATAACTATCACATATACATCAATAACAACAATCATCACATAGCAAATCATCAAAATCCATCATCCCTAACCTCCAATTCCTAGGTTTTCCCCCAAAACCCCAATTACCCACTAACACCTAATCTTTATATCAAAATATTGCAAGGTGATACTCCCCATACCTTAGAGTCTTGATTCTTTCGATCTTCTCTTGCAGTTCCACCGGGAATCCCTCTATGCCCTAGCCTCCTCCACTCTTCTTGTGTTCTTCAGAGCACTCTTTTCTTTCTTTCAACCAAAATAACACGAATAATGAAAACTCCCCTCACTATTCCTTGTTTTAACTCAAAATACCCCTAAATGTGCTCTTCCCATCTTACCCTCACTAATTCTCCTCAAATGTCCACTTTACCCTTAATTCCTCTAATATTATTTAAAATAAATAATAATACAAATATATTCATATTATATACTATTATTTAATTGGCTAAAATACAGTTTTGGTCCCCCTGTTTATTAAAATTCACGGTTTTGGTCCCCCTATTTTTTTTTTTAACAGTTTTGGTCCCCCACTCCAATTTTGGCCCAAAAAAAGTGATGAACAGTAACTTGTCCGTACTTGTCCGTACATGAACAGTACCCGTCCGTACATGAATAGTGAGGGGTGGGGGACCAAAACTGTTAAAAAAAAAAAACAGGGGGACCAAAATCGTGAATTTTGACAAACAGGGGGACCAAAACTGTATTTTAGCCTATTTAATTAAAATAACCAAAACTTCACAAAATCACCGACATCGACACGAAACAGCAAAATTCAAAGAAATCCACAAATATAATATTTAAATAAATTAAATAAATATTCTACGAAATTTGGGGCGTTACAACTCTCCCCCACTTAAAGAATTTTCGCCCTCGAAAATTACCTCAAGGAAACAGAGTCGGATACGACTCCCTCATCTGATCTTCACGTTCCCAAGTCCAACTTTCGCCAGCTGGTCCACCCTACAACACCTTTACCAAAGTTATGCCCTTACCCCGCAGTTGCTTCATCTCTCGACCATCAACACACACTGGTAACGCTTCCACAGTCAGATTATCCCTTACTTGTACATCATCCATCTGAATCACATGCGACGGATCCGGAATGTACTTCCTCAATTGAGACACATGGAACACGTCATGCAAATTCGTAAGTGACGGCGGTAAAGAAATTCGATAGGCTACCTCTCCTATCCTCTGCGATATCTGATATGGACCAACAAAACGTGGAGTGAGCTTCCTAGACTTCAAAGCTCGACCCACACCAGTCACTGGCGTCACCCTCAAAAACACGTGGTCTCCCTCTTGGAATTCAAGTGTTTTCCTCCTCTTATCATGATAACTCTTCTGACGACTCTGCGAAGCTTTCATCCTTTCTTGGATCTTCTTAATCTTCTCAGTCGTCTCTTGCACAATTTCAGGTCCGAGTACCGCACTCTCGCCCGATAACGGAGTCCTACACCTTCTCCCATACAAAGCTTCATAGGGCTCCATTCCAATACTAGCATGAAAACTATTATTGTACGTGAACTCAATCAAAGGCAAATGGCTATCCCACGATCCTCCATGATCCAACACACAAGCCCTCAGCAAATCTTCTAAAGATTGGATAGTCCTTTCTGTCTGACCTTCCGTCTGCGGATGATAGGCAGAACTCATCCTCAACTTAGTACCCAAAGCATCTTGCAAACTCTTCTAAAACCTCGATGTAAACCTCAGATCTCTATCCGACACAATACTCGAAGGTACCCCATGTAACTTCACAATTTCATCGATGTACAACTCCGTTAACTTCTGCATGGGATGATTAATCTTCACCGGTAAGAAATTAGCCGACTTAGTTAATCTATCCACGATCACCCAAATCAAATCATTTCCCTTAGCAGTCTTCGGCAATCCCACCACAAAATCCATGGAAATACTATCCCATTTCCATTCTGGAATCCTCAACGGCTGCATCATACCTAAAGGCTTCTGATGCTCAACCTTCGACTTCTGACAAGTCAAACACGCATAAACAAACTCCGCAATATCCTTCTTCATACCTGGCCACCAAAACAACTTTTTCAAATCTTGGTACATCTTTGTAGCACCGGGATGAATACTCAACCTACTTCGATGTCCTTCTTCAAGAATGCTATTCTTAATATCTGGGACATCTGGAACACACATCCTGTCTCTGAACATCATCACACCATACTCGTCAATCCGGAAGTCACCTCTGTTACCTTGGTTAATCAAAGTCAATTGGTCAACCAACATTAAATCAGATTACTGTTCCACTCTGATTTCTTCCAGAATACTACTAGTCAACCTCAACATTCCCAACTTCACACTGTCAGGAGTCGCTTCACATATCAAACTCAAATCTCTGAATTTCTCAATTAGTTCCAACTCTTTCACCAGAAGCATCGACATATGCAATGACTTTCTGCTCAACGCATCGGCCACTACATTTGCTTTGCCCAGATGATAACTCAAATCAAAATCGAAATCCTTCAACAACTCTAACCACCTTCTCTGCCTCATATTCAATTCCTTCTGATTAAATAAGTACTTCAGACTTTTATGATCGCTGAACACCTCAAATTTAGAGACAAACAGATAATGTCTCCAAATCTTCAACACAAACACCACCGCGGCTAATTCCAAGTCATGTGTAGGATAATTCCTCTCATGAACTCGCAATTGTCTCGAAGCATAGGCAACAACTTGTCCATTTTGCATCAATACTCCACCAAGACCCATCTTCAACGCATCACAATACACTACAAAATATTCACTCGGATTAGGCAAAATCAACACTGGAGCAGTAGTCAATCTCTTCTTCAATTCCACAAAACTCTCTTCACAAGCTATGTCCCACACAAAAGTTTAACCCTTTCGAGTCAACTGAGTCAACGGTAATGCCAACTTAGAAAAGCCTTCAATGAACTTGTGGTAATAACCCGCTAAACCCAGAAAACTTCGTATCTCAGTAGCAGACTTCGGAGTCTCCCACTGTAATACAACATCAATCTTAGAAGGATCAACGACAACACCACCACTAGAAATCACATGGCCAAGGAAGCTCACTTACTTCAACCAGAACTCACACTTCGACAACTTTGCATACAACTTCTTCTCTTTCAACACTTGCAACACAGTCCTCAAATGCTCGGCATGTTCTTCTTCAGATCTAGAATATATCAAGATGTCATCGATAAACACCACCACAAACTTATCCAAATACTCATGGAAAATCCGATTCATGTACTCCATGAACACACCAGGTGCATTAGATACACCAAACGGCATCACAGTGTATTCATAGTGTCCATACCTCGTCCTGAAAGCCGTCTTCGGAATATCATCAAGCTTAACTCGGATCTGATGATAACCCGACCTCAAATCAATCTTGCTGAACACACAAGCACCTACTAGCTGATCCATCAAATCGTCGATTCTCGGAAGCGGATACTTATTCTTGATAGTCACTTTATTCAACTGCCGATAATTGACACACAACCTCATACTTCCATCTGTCTTCTTCACTGACAACACAGGAGCACCCCACGGAGAAACACTTGGTCGAACAAACCTCTTCTCATGCAACTCTTCCAACTGTTTCTTCAATTCACTTAGCTTAGAAGCTGACATCCGATAAGGAGCCATCGACACTGGACTCGTACCTGGTATTAAGTCCACTGCAAACTCTACCTCACGCTCTAGAGGCAAATCACTGATGTCATCTGGAAACACATCTGGGAATTCACAGACAACAGGCAACTCCACACTCGCAGCTTCACGATCAATTTGCAACGATGCAAACATTGCAAACACCAAAGCCTCGCCTTCTTGAAGTTCGTCTACTTGCTTAGCAGACAAGAACATCAACTCCCCACTATTATCAATCTCAGGAAACTCTACAGTCTTGGTATAACAATTGATATGAGCACGGTTGAACTCCAACCAGTTCATTCCAAAGATCACATCGATTTGGTACAAGGGTAGGCACACCAAATCCATTACAAAACTCTTCTCAAAAATCATCACAGGACATCTCAAACACACAAGGGTAGTAGTAACAGAACCATTAGCTGGAGTTTCTATTACCATATTACCATTCATATCAGATAACTTCAAACCAAATCTATTAGCACATTCAAGCGAGATAAAAGAATGAGTAGCACCAGTATCAATAATAGCAACCAGCTCGATATTATTAATAAAACAAGTACCTCGAATCAGGTTGTCCTTCTCTGGAACTTCTGCACCACTCAAAGAAAACACACGGCCACTGGTCTGGGCAGCAGTAGCAGTCTTCTTCTGCTTTTGACATTGAGTACTAATATGACCTTTCTCACCACAATTGAAATGGGTCGGACCTTCATCTAGGCAGTCAGTAGCTCTATGCCCCTTCTTACCACATCGATAGCACCTCACCACAGTATTGGTGCATGCATCAGCACGGTGACCTTGCTCACCACACTTATGACACTTTCCAGAAGCGGGAGCTGCTCCCCCACTTGTCTTTTTCCCATCTGAAGCCTTCTACTTCCCTTTGTCAGCTGAAGTTGTATAAGGCTTACCCCTATACTGCCCTTTCTTCTCACTCAACTGCTTGTAGTGAGAAGATCAAGCTCGGCTGTCCTCATCGTAGATTCTGCTCTTGTCAACCAACTTAGCATACCTGCGGATCTGCTGATACCCAATACCCTGCTTAATCTCCGGTCTCAGCCCATTCTCGAACTTGAGACATTTGGACATCTCAGCATCAGCACGATTGTAGTGCGGACAAAACTTCACCAACTTCTCAAACTTCGCGGCATACTCTGCCACAGTCATATCTCCTTACTTCAGCTCAAGGAATTCCACTTCTCTCTTGCCACGAGTATCCTCTGGGAAATACTAGCCCAGAAACTCCTGCTTAAACACAGCCCAAGTTATCACCGTGCCAACATCTGCAAGTCTCTGACGGGTGTTATCCCACCAGTCCTCAGCCTCTTCTTCCAGCATATGCGTTCCGAACTGAACCTGTTGCTCATCAAAACACCCCATCACCAGGAAGATCTTCTCGATCGCCTTCAGCCACTTGTGTGCACTTGCTGGATCATGCGTACCCACAAAAGTCAGTGGATTATTCCTTTGAAACTTCCCCAAAGCACGAAACTCGTCAGGAGCTCCACCATTTGGATTCAGTTGCGCCACCACATTAGCAACCAATTCCAACGCATCAGCAATTGCACGATCATTTCTTCCAGCCATTCTACACACCACCAACAAGGTTAGGAGAACTAAAACATCGACAGTGTACACACACTCGTCGACTGACAGGGACAGACATCAACTAAAAACCTGGGCGGACGGACCGACTTGCTCAGATACCACTAATGTAACACCCTTTTCTACCCCCACAAATGTTGCAGCAGAAACAACAAAAATATCAGAGTAAAGCATTAAAATCACCTCAAAGGGTGCACATTTCTCATTTAATTCAAAATAATACGCTTGCCCTGTAAGCAAGGGTTTATCCTCAAATAAATCAAAAGCTTTCACATGGCAGGGGAACTCAAAATTATCAAATAAAAGGTTTCCATTCAAACATCACAATAATAAAAAAGGTTTTCAATAAAAGCCCTCAAAATAGGCAACAGATCCACCATAACCATAAACACCCATAAAAGTTTTCCAAATGAAACCATATCATCAAATAACAACGAAAATAAGGAATAACATAGTTTGACTCAAAGGACCCCAACCCGATGTTATACTATCAGAGCAAGGCCCTCTAAATCAACCAAAAGCAAAATAACTTCAAGGCCCTCGAAAGCATCCACAGCTAAACCTGATCACCTGCACGTTACCCACGTGGAGGCAACATTCAAACAGGCAGGGTGAGTAATCACAATTCAATATAAATCATATAAAGAAAAGACATTAACAGGGCAACAGTTATTTTTATCAAATACTACAACGACTCACCCAAAAACATCATATAAAACATCACATCACCAATATCACTCATATGCAATCATGCAATGCCACCAAGAATGAAATGCAACATCATAAAAATGCATGTGGTACCAAATCGTCATAATAATGGACACTAGGCCATCAACCCTCCAAAGATCCCCGTCAATAGGATCGATTCCGCAATTGGAACCGGAGCACGTCATAATTACCTCATATCCGCACAATGGGAATGAAGCTTCGTCACTGAGTATGCTTATGAATGTATGATACACAACATTAATAATCATCATCATCAATTAAACATCATAATGTGCATCATCATTCATCAATTCTCATATACGTCATGTCATCACATATTCGTCAATTAATCATCAAAACATCATCATATAACACGTCAACACATAGCAGCGATTTACAGTAACATCACAGCATTACTACAATATAAAACATATATTTTCCATGAATTTTTAAGTCAATAAAATAATATTTTTCAGTCCCAGGTCGCGCTAAGCGGGCCCCACCCGCGCTAAGCGCGCTACTCACTGCCTCGAGGAGGTGAAATTTCTCTAGGCCGCGCTAAGCGGGCTCTGCGATTTTGGCAGAAAAGCCCTGCGATAACAGCACTTCTCCATCTGCGATTCAACACCCCTAAACCAGATTTTATCCTTAAATTTCCACAGATTATGTTATTATAACCTATAACTATCACATATACATCAATAACAACAATCATCACATAGCAAATCATCAAAATCCATCATCCCTAACCTCCAATTCCTAGGTTTTACCCCAAAACCCCAATTACCCACTAACACCTAATCTTTATATCAAAATATTGCAAGGTGATACTCCCTATACCTTAGAGTCTTGATTCTTTCGATCTTCTCTTGCAGTTCCACCGGGAATCCCTCTATGCCCTAGCCTCCTCCACTCTTCTTGTGTTCTTCAGGGCACTCTTTTCTTTCTTTCAACCAAAATAACACGAATAATGAAAACCCCCTCACTATTACTTGTTTTAACTCAAAATACCCCTAAATGTGCTCTTCCCATCTTACTCTCACTAATTCTCCTCAAATGTCCACTTTACCCTTAATTCCTCTAATATTATTTAAAATAAATAATAATACAAATATATTCATATTATATACTATTATTTAATTAAAATAACCAAAACTTCACAAAATCACCGACATCGACACGAAACACCAAAATTCACAGAAATCCACGAATATAATATTTAAATAAATTAAATAAATATTCTATGAAATTTAGGGCGTTACAGTAGTAGTGCCATGATGTCATCCCTCATCAACATGAACTTCAAATGTAACCAAATCGAAACGATTATGTTTTTGTTTCATAGTTATTTCAATATGTTGTATGATGTTGTTGTTTGCACTCGAATGATATATATGTGTTATGCTATTGTTTGCTTTAGTGATGTTTCCAAATTTATTCTAACCAATGTCCGGTATCTTTCAAAATTAGAGTAAGGCTCCTCTGCTTGGGTAGCAATTTCTAATTTAGATCTATATACTAATTTAGGTATATAGAATCACAAGTTTACAACTTTAGGTATCAAATTGAACTTGCATAAAAAAATTAATATTTTGTCTAAACATTGATAGACTCATGCGGTTGAGGACGATTGATGAGTGTGTTATATGTGTGTGTATGATGAGTGTGTTATATGTGTGTGTTATATGTATTTTATCAAATTGTGTATAATTGTATGCCAACGCTCTCCTCCCTCCTTTTTGTACTTCTCCTTAAATGACGGACAATTAATAATCGTCGACCTTTTAAGGGAGTTGGGTAGACTCTTCTCTGGCAAGTGCTCAAGACTAGTGCAGTTGTCAATCAATACATAAACTTGAGATTTGAGGTGGAGAAAACCCTTGTGATTTATTACTCTTAGCTTTGAACAACCTCTCAAAGAAAGATACTTGAGAGTTGGTGGCAGTAGATTCTCCTCCGGGAAGGACTCCATAGAGTCATCACTAACTGTAAATTCTTCTAGAGAATTAAGTTTGAATAAACCCAACTCCTCTCTTGAAGCTATCAATTTAGGGCAATCCTGAATCTCTATTCTTTGTAAAAAAGGAATAGTCTCTGCAATAATGGTTTTCTAGCTATGTGCTATATCATTTTGGGAAATTGGTTCTACTAGGTATTAGCTGGAATTAAAAATATAGTTTCTAGTTATTAAAGAAAGAGGTTTAGGACTTTGTGTAACTTCATCATGGTGCGGGATTTAGAGTAATTTTTCGACTCTCCACCACTTGCTCAAAACGGTACCATGAACGTTTAAGGAATGTTTGGCTGGCTGTAATATCTTTCTGGTGGCTTTTCAAGCAGCAATAGCTGTGTTTGTACAGATCTTGAGCATAGTTTTATCTAATTGCAGCAAAAATAGTTAAAAGTGGAGGAAAAAATTATATCATTGTTCCATTTTTTCCATGATGTATTGGCATAGTTAAATTCTTTATCCTCTTTCTTCGAAATGGAAACTACCTTTTTATTTAGTAAAAAAAACTGAAGTAATTTGTTAGGGTAGAAGCACTTTTAAAACACGTCCATAATTGAAGAAGTTTGCTGGGAATGCATACATTTAGCGGCACGCACCGCAGCCTAGTTGATTTAATACGATTTATGGCCTCTTTTCAGACTAAAGATGAGAGGTATTTACATTGTAGCTTCTGAGTGTAACACCCCAAAATTTCCCCTCTCCTTTTTCATATCATTTAGCATGTGCTTTCACTGCATTGCATTCCATTCAAGCATAGAAAAATAAAGCATTCATCTTTGCATTCAGCATAGGGCATGTGATCAGTGGTTTTCAGAGTATGGATCATCCAAAGCAAAAGAACAAGATCCAAGGGTCTTCAAGCAAGCCTCAAGGATCTCTTACATCTCATATGACCTCAATTGATCCCACCAGTCATTGGAAGAGGAGAATTTATCAAGAAGTTGGACAGTTCATCATCTCCAAGCAAAAACAATCCAAATTAGGGTTTGTGCTTCAAGCAGTCTCCTGATGAAATTTTGGTTCAAACTTGATCCCAATGTTTTCTACATGATATCAAGTATCTAAGGATGGAAGATTGCCCATTGGTTCATTTCAGAAGAGGTTCAATTGGTCAGTTGCTTGAGAATCAAGAAATCGATGAAAAAGTCAACTGTGCAGAAGAAAAAGTCAACTCCTGACTTTTTAAGGTCACATTCCTATTCTTTAAGTCAAATATGATCATTGGTGAAGATTTGATCAAGAAATAGGGGATTCTATGGATATCTATCAAAGCGCGGAGTAGAGAATCGAAACCGGAGCCCCAACATCATTTTTCAAGCAAAATGGGCATTTTTTTGCCTGAGTAACTGGTTAACACAATTATAGTGTAATTATGTTAACCGGTTAACACAGGCAAATTTTGAATATTCTGCTGCTTTTTCAGGACAACACCATTGCACACTTGGGGTTTTTGATTCTACAAAGCATTATAGCAGCAAATGGAATATTCTAGACATCTCTAGACATTTCAATTCAATTCAATTCCAATGGCATTGGTTCTAGTGCTTCAATTCAAATCAAGTATACCATATTCCTTGTTTTCCAAGCATCTCCACCTTTGGATGTTGAAATTCACCTTGGGATTGTTACCGAGTTGATCCCAACTAACCGAGTTAACTACCTTGACTCGGTGAGTTGGGTCTAACTAACTCCGACCCTAGCTCCAGACCCAAAGCTAAGTCCAAAGCTAATCCCAAACCTCCCACACTCCAAACCTAAAGTCTATATAAGAAACGTTTCACTCATTTTTTAGGGGATTGATCATTTTTCACCAAATTTCTCACA
This sequence comes from Lathyrus tuberosus, assembly GCA_022829125.1. Lineage (NCBI taxonomy): Eukaryota > Viridiplantae > Streptophyta > Magnoliopsida > Fabales > Fabaceae > Lathyrus > Lathyrus tuberosus. Next base: position 5,707,247 of record JALAZF010000082.1, on the reverse strand, counting down.
TTTCACTTTCAATTCTCTCCTTTTTTTCTCTGACATTTTCTGCTACTTCTACATCTTCATCTCAATTCTCTCTTCCAAACCCTCACAAAAAGCTCTTGTTTCTTGAAGGATAATCATTTTTCACATTGAAAAGTGATTAATTCTTGAGCTTAAACTCCATCATTTGGCTTTCTTTGGTTGGATTTCTGGAAGTTCAGATTATTCTACTTCAATCCAAGGGTTTCACACCATTTATTTTGGTGCAAGTTCGATCTCGGTGATTTTTCGCGATTCTGCTCGGTTTCGACGCGTTTCGGCTACTAATCGAGGAATCTCTGGTTTTTCTTTAATTTTCTGCACCAAGATCACTTTGCAACAATCACCAAAGCAAATCTCCGCTTTGTAGGTTGGTTTTCCTCAGATCTATACTTGATTTAGCTTATTTGCAACTTATTCGATGTAGACCTTTGGTGATTTTTAATTTGGATCCGTGGCGCTTGAATTTGATTCTTGAGGTTGTTGATTATTGGATTCAATTGATGTTTGATGACTGTAATTCAATGTAATTTCGTGATTAATTGATTGCATGTTCATTTAGATGTTTGGATAAGTGATTTACTGCTGAAAAGTGCTTTTGGAACTGGTTTTTTTTTAACTCTGTCCCAGAGTAACCGGTTAACACAGTTGCAGTGCAATTATGTTAACCGGTTAACATGTTGTAATTTTGCGTATTTAGGCTGATTTTGAACTGTTAACCGGTTAACACCCATACGTTAACCGGTTAACACTGCTGCAGAATGTGATTTTCTTGCATTTTCTTGTTTGTTTGAGATCCTTTGCATGTCTAAACTTCATGGATTGATATGTTGATGTTTGAATGATTATTCTTGAGCTGTTTCACTTCACACTATTGCATGAGCATGATTTTTTGACACGCGGTTCTTGATTGTTAATCGATGAATGTTTATGTTTGCGTTGTTGATTAATGGACGTAATGATCACATAATGCGCATACATTGAGCTTGTTAATTATTAATTGATGCTTGTGTTGCTGGAAATGTTATGTGCGTGTTCATTTGCTTTCTATTTCAAGAGGTGCACATTTGTTTTAATTTGTTCACATGCTTAATAATGTGTATTCTCTTACAATGTGCATTATTCCATGATGATTTCAATAATTGTTTACCATGATTTATGGTGTGATTGCGATCATGTTTGATTGAAGAATGTGTAAGGTTCGATGCATATCCGTTGTACCGTGATTGAATCATCTTCAAATGCATTGCTTGCTGCCATGATGTTCCACTGCTGTCTATGTACACACATGTTGTTATATGTGCTGCTGTTTGACTTTTTATAGCTCATATTGTGCTGAATCATGTGCTGTTATAAGCTATCTTGCTTATGTGCCACTTTTTACTGCTGTATGGATATTGTAGCACTGTCGTAGCCGCTGTTTTTCTCTTGTTTATCCCCTTTCTCTTATATGTTGGAATAGCATGATGCAATGCTTTCTTTCTACAACTTCTTTCATCCCCTTTGAGTTCTTAACTTAACTTCCATCTTGGAAGTAAGTTAGAACTCACTCTTCTTCTCTTTTCTTTTAGAGGTAGGTTTCTAAACCACACTTAACCATTAGGAACATCCATGTATGATAACTTTAGGGTTTGAGTCTTAGTCCCCCTTTAGTTTTTACCTTTCTTAACCCTTTGAGTCTCTCTTCTTCTCATCTCAAAACAAAAAGCAAAAAACACTTAATAAAGGCATAACATGTATTGTATTTGAGCCATTCATGTGAGAATAAGATAGTGAGGGGTCTTCTCTCACTTTCTTTGAATGTTTAGCATACGTCCCGTCTTGGGTCGATATGCGAGGCATTCGATCCTACGTGAAGGACTTAAGCACAATATGTGTTACAAAACACAAAAATAATCAAAACACTTCTTTTCAAAATACAAAAACAAACAAATTCTCTTCTCATCTCGTTCACTCCTTCCTTAAGGATTCGTCATGTCCGTTCTACCGCAAACAGGTAACGCCTAAGTCTCCATGCAGCGAGCTGCAACACCTAACTGTTGGGACGCGCACTCTGACATTTCCATTAAAAAACACAAACAAAGAAACCCTTGTTGAGCCGAACTACGTTTGCTCTGATTCTTCTTTCTCGTCTGATTGAAGATACGTAGGCACGAGATGCGATATCTCGACGAGCAACCTTCCCCGTAGTCCATCGAACTACGTTGACTCTGACTTTCCCATTGCACTGAGGGAATACGTAGGCTTAGGACAACGATAATGTCCTATCAAGTCACTTCTTTCCTTCTCCTTTCTGCCTTTCATTTCCGGCTCTCCAGTTAGCAGTTGATTTCCAGTTTCTTGCACCCTTTGATTGAGCAGCAAGCGTGGATCCCATCGAGTACGATGGACGCGTGGGGGTGCTAATACCTTCCCCTCGCGTAACCGACTCCCTTACCCATTTCTCTTGGTCGTGAGACCATGTTCTTTTCCTTCCCTTCAAGTTTACGCAGTGTTTCCTTTCCCTCTCTTGGGATAAATACACATTGCTGGCGACTCTGTTTCCGCGCCACTTTCGCGTTTGTACTTGAATGAAAATCCCGGGAGCGACAGCTGGCGACTCTGCTGGGGACAGGTTGAACTCTTGCTGGTCCATCCCTTTAGCGAGTCAATCCTAACGCTTGTCTGTTTTTCTTTCATTGGGTGTTTACTGTAGTGCTGTATTTTATTGTTTTACTGTATTACTGTTTACTATATTATTGCTTTACTGTATTACTGTTTTACCGCATTTATTGCATTTTCATTTCATTATTATACTGGACTGTGTTGTGCTGGTTTGCTGTCTGGCGGGATGGGTATTCTGAGAGATAAGCCCATTACACAGGCTTGAGTGCACACATAGGATTAGAGTGGAAAGTAGTGTGGCCTACGTAGCGTCTTGGTACGTATGGTTTACACGAAACCCACAACCACACGAGGTTTTCTTGGGAAATGTTCTGATTTGCGCGTCTTGTGCATTTCGGGGTGTTAACCTAGGAAGCTGTCGACTCTGGTAACCGATCATTGAGGACCTTAGTGGAAACATCCCTCTTTAGTGGTGACAGTGGCAGACCACATTCTGTGGCAAACCCATTCGCACCCGAGGGCCCACTTTGGAACTTGCATAGGATGGCCTCTATTTTGAGGTGAATCAGATGACGATCTCTTTGTTTGGCGATAGCATTGTATCCTACGGGCTGAATATGCTATTGCTTCTCATTCCGGGATCCGAATCTGAGGATCCTACCTTTTAGTACCCACATGTGAGTATGGGCGGGTGTTTACAGGTTTGCAGGTGACCATGCTTCCCACATACCCTGACATTCTGGTATTTTCACAGTCAGATTATGTGACCTATTGCAGTCAGTGGGTTTCTATCTACAGTATTATTCCCAGATTTGTACAGACCCCGTGCACACAGTCCAGCACAGACACAGAGCACGCTGATACCATGCCCTTTTGCATTGCATTATCATGTCATAACATTCATGTTTGTCATTTACAGGTGCTTATTACACTTCTGATTCCAATCAATGGGCTCGACAGAGACAGTTGCCAAGAGAAAGAACAATGTTGCTTACAAGTTCCCAGAACCTACTTTGGATTTACTGCATAAAGTGATAGCTATGGATGACCCGGGTGTTCTTGTCAACTTCCAAAAGAAATATGGGAAATTGGTAGAGATGGTCCGCAGAATCACACAGTATGAACATGATGCTCTTCACACTTTGCTACAGTTTTATGAGCCGTCGTTGAGATGCTTTCTCTTTCCTGATTACATTTTGGTGCCTACTTTGGAAGAGTTCTCATTTATTTTGGGAATTCCAGTCGAACCAACATTACCATTCTTTTCTGGTAGTCATCCTAGCATAGAGGAGATTGCGGTTGCGGTTCAGGTGAAAGATTCAGTGCTAAAAGGAAATGTGGCTATCAAAAATGGGGTCAAAGGTTTTCACTTAGCATTTCTTGCCAATCAAGCTCAAGAGGCTGCTAGCATCAAGAATTAGGCAGTTTACAATTCCATCCTGGCTTTGTGCATATATGGCATTGTTCTTTTCCCTAATCAGCAGGATTTTGTGGATATGCAGGCTATAAGGGTTTTTGTTCTCAAAAATCCGGTTCCTACGTTGTTAGGAGATCTTTACCACTCTGTGCACTTCAAGAATGAAAAAAGAAGGGGAGGATCTGTCAACTGTTGCACTCCACTGTTATCTCATTGGTTTTTGAAACATTTACCTCAGACAGGTGCTTTTGTAGATACAAAAGATTCTTTAAAATGGTCCAAGCGGATGATGGGATTAACTGTTAATAACATTGTCTGGTTTGATCGTAAGTTGCTGGGAATAGAGATTATCACCAGTTGTGGGAATTTTCCCAATGTGCCTCTAATTGGCAGGAAAGGGGGAATCAATTATAACCCGATCCTGGCCATTAGGCAGTTTGGATATGCTTCCAGGTATCCTCCCACAGATCGGGATGTTGAGGAATCTTTGTTCTTTACAGGGACTGAAAATGAGGAAATGTTGTGAGAAGTTGTGAATGCTTGGGGGCACCAGTGTAAAACAGGAAAAACAGTCTTTGGAAAAATGGATTGCAAATTTTACCCTGATTATGAGAGATGGATTGAAATGAAGGTAAACGAGCTGCTCTTGCCTTTTTCCAAGGAACCACCTCTGTATCCCGTAATGCCAGAGCGGTCTACCACGGTAGCCATCGAAGAGTTTAACAAGCTGCAGAAGTTGGTGAAGGAGCTTCGGGTGGAGAATTCCGATCTGAGTAGTCTTCTTCAAAGCGCTCTACATGCCAACAAAGAGTTAGAGCATAAAGCCCAAGACGCCGGAAGAATCTTAGCTGCAAAAGAGAAAGATTTTGCCAAAAGAGCTCAACATTTCCAGAAAATTAGTAAAGGTGCTGATGCTGCCACTCAAGCTCATAAGAAGACCAAACAGGCCTTAGCCCAGACAAAAGACACACTAGCCAAGTTTCAGCAAGCTTGGGATGAAGTTAGGATCGAAAACGCAGAGTTGGGGGAACAGCTAAAGCTTAAGGATGACGAGCTTAAAAAGGCACATGAACAACAGAGAAGGTATCGGGAGAACCTTGGCAAGAGTCAAGAGCAATTGGAAAGCGCTAGAGAGGAGCTGAAGATTTCCAAGAAGGAGCTAGAAGAGGCTATGGTAGATATGGAGAAACTAAAAATGCAAGCTGGCGTGAAAAGGCATAAAGGGGTTTGTGATGATGAAGCTCTCCTGATGCATATGGGTTCGCTGATTGAAGCTCTTACGAAAAGAGATATTCTGATTAAGGAGTTAATCGAAAGACCAAATCACCAGCGTACTCGTATACTCTTCGAGGAAGTCAAATATTTAAGTGAAATGTTGAAGGATTTAGAGTTGTCAGATTGACAGTTTTTTCTCTCTTTCTCTTGATGTAATTTTGTTGATGGATATCATCAGGCTTGTTGATGAATCCACTATTTTGATGTATGATGTTTGACCTCGTTGTTGAACGATGTGTGTATGTTTGTTTTCTTTTAATTAAAACGAGCAGTTTATTCAGAAATATTCCTTTGGCTGTTATCTGTACACAAGCACATAATCACGGCACGTCTCTTTATATCACGATTTCTAATCTTCAGATTTCTGTTGTTAAGATTGGAATCAGGGTGTAGGGTACCTTGGAAATGATAAACATGGCATTTGCATTGCATTGTATACCATTTTTGCTTTTCAGGTACTCGTTGCAGGTCCTCTAACCTTTATTTGGTTTCAGGCACTATAGCTGATAACCACGTCCTCCGATACGCAACTCGCAGAAACCAAGCTAAGATCATGGAGCAGATGCAAACTGAATTGGCTGAGCTGAGGAACAGGATGGACCAGTTCATGACACTAATGACTGGGATGGCCCAAAATCAGGAAAGACTCAGGACAATGGTCGAGCAGCCACAAGTAGGTGTGTAGAATGGCAATAGCAATAATAGAAATAATGGTAATCAGAATGACGTTAATGCAGGTGGTGACCCTCCTAGAAATACTAGGGTTCTTCATGTTGTGGAAGACAACAAAGAGGATCAGTTCACTCTGCTAGATGCTGAAGATGAGAACACTCGCCGATTCGACGAGCTCGCTGAAAAAATCAGGTCTATTGAATCCCAAAACACTCTTGGTTTTGATGTCTCCAACTTGGGATTGGTACCTGGAGTCAGAATCCCACATAAGTTCAAGCCACCAACATTTGACAAGTACAATGGCACTACTTGTCCTAAGACCCATCTTCAATCCTATGTGGGGAGGATAGCTACTCATACTGATGATGAGAAATTATGGATGTACTATTTCCAAGACAGCCTTACTGGGGCATCTCAAGAATGGTATATGAAGTTGAGCAGGACCTCTGTTAGGAACTGGAAGGAGTTAGCTCATGCTTTCATCAAGCAGTATCAATACAACATGGATATGGCTCCAAACCGTACTTAGCTGCAGAGTATGGCTCAGAATGCGAAGGAAAGTTTTAAAGAATATGCTCAAAGATGGCGCCAGTTGGCTGCCATGGTTGAAGCTCCACTGCAGGACCGAGAAATGGCTGACATGTTTATGGGTACTCTTCAGGGAACTTATCTTGATAGGTTGGCTGCTTGTCCTTCAACTAGGTTTGCGGACATTGTAATCGCTGGGGAAAGGATTGAAAGTTTGTTGAAGCTCAGAAAAATACAAGATGTCAGTGGTGCTAGTTCCTCAGGAGCGAGGAAGCCATTTGCTGGAGCTACCAGAAAGAGAGATGGGGATACCAGTGCTGTCTATAGGAGCAAAGGAAGAGGTAGAGGCTATCAAGATTCTTATGATCAAGTTGCTGCTGTTACCATTCCTAGTCCACAAGTTCAATCACATCCACAGCAACAGAATGTTCAGCCACAGAATAATCAACAGCCACGGAGATCATATCAGCAGAGACAAAATGACAGGCGCATAGACCCTCTGCCTTTGACTTACGCAGCTTTGTTACCTCAATTGTTGAAGCTTAATCTGGTGGAGCTTCGTACGATGGGTCCGGCTCCTGCTGTATTACCAAAGGGTTATGATGTTAATGCCCGCTGTGAGTATCATTCTAGGGCTCGAGGTCATAATATTGAAAAGTGTCGAACATTTCAGCATAAGGTACAGGATTTGATTGATACCAAGGAAATCAATTTCTCACCTCCACCGAATGTGCTTCAGAATCCTATGCCAGATCATAATGTGCCAAAGGTCAACGCCAATGAAGATGGGAAAGTTTTGAATTTGGTAACTGATGTGAACAGGGTGAAGACTCATTTGAGTTTTGTGAAGGCTCGTTTGTTGAAGGGGCAAGTGTTCCCTGGCTGTGAAGAAGGTTGTGTTGATTGCCAGAATCAGAGTAATGGTTGTTATAAGCTGAAGGCCGGCATTCAGAATCTGATTGATGATGGTTGTCTCTAGTTTGATCAGCAGGACAAGAAAGACGAGGATGCGTCGGCTGTTACCGTTTATTTTACGCCAGCTGAAATTCAAGTGCCAGCACCTGCTGCTATCATGGTGCCTGATGTAGTGAGTCCTGTTACTATTACGATACCAGGACCAGTTCCTTATACTAGTGAGCGGGCTATCCCATGGCACTACGGTGCAGATGTTTACTACCAAGGAGTAAAGCAAGAGGTAGATACCCCAACTGGGGGTAGTTCCAGTATTGATAACGTTGGAGGTCTTGGTGGCTTCACCAGAAGTGGACGCTTGTTTGCTCCACAGACTTTGAGAACCAATGCAGAAACTGAGTCAGCAGCCAAAGCCAAAGGTAAACAGGTGGTTACAGAGGAGGTTGTTATTCCTGAATCTGTGCAGAAAGGTACTTTTGAGAAATAAGTCGAGGAGTTCATGAGACTTATCAAAAAGAGTGATTATAAAGTGGTTGATCAGTTGAATCAAACGCCATCGAAAATTTCTATCTTGTCGTTGCTTATGTGTTCTGCAGCTCATCGAGAAGAACTTTTGAAGGTCCTGAATATGGCCTATGTACCTCAAGAGATTACTGTGAATCAACTGGAATCTGTTGTTGCTAATGTCGATGCTAGCCATGGGCTAGGTTTTACAGATTTTGATTTGACTACTGAGGGTCGTAATCACAACAGGGCATTACACATCACTCTGGAGTGTAAAGGTGCAGTATTATCTCATTTGTTGGTGGACACGGGGTCTTCCCTGAACGTGTTACCAAAGAAGGCATTAATGAAGTTAGATGCTGACGGAATTATTCTAAGACCAAGTGACTTGGTAGTGAGGGCTTTCGATGGTTCAAAACATTCTGTATTCAGAGAGGTGGAGCTCCCAGTAAAGATTGGTCCTCAAGTGTTTAAGTGCATGTTCTACGTGATGGACATTCAACCCGCATATAGTTGCTTGTTAGGCAGACTGTGGATTCATGCCGCCGGGGCCGTGACATCTACGTTGCATCAGAAGTTGAAATATGTGGTTGATGGTCAAGTGGTGACTGTATGTGGAGAAGAAGACATCTTCGTAAGTCAGTTGTCTACCTTTAAGTATGTGGAAATGGATGGAGAGATCCATGAGATGCTGAGTCAGGCATTTGAGGCAGTTAATATTGGTGATTTGTCTTCACAGGCGGTATCTACGCAGAGCGAAGAACAGGTGGGTACTTCTATTGCTTCTTACAGATAAGCAGTGGAAGTAGTCAAAGCAGGTAATGCCCAAGGCTGGGGAAAATTGATTGAAGTCTCTACAAAGGAAGATAAGTTCGGTATAGGCTATAATCCGTATCAAGCTGCTGCAACAGAGCGCAAGGGACCGATTACTTTCTACAGTGGGGGAATCATTAATCCAAATCAGATGTGTGCTGCAAGTGAAGATGGCGTCGACAGTGATTGTGACCTCGACAAGTGGGTGTGCCCGTGTGTACCGGGTCAAGAGCTGTGCAGTTGGTCTGTTGAAGAAATTGTTCAAGTTAATCTTCAAACAGAGTAATTTTCTGTGTTTTTTTTGTTGCATGTAAAAATCTCGCGCTCTGCCCAAGGCGTGTAGATCCATTTGTAGGGCCTCATAATTGCATTTGCAAGATTTTTATCATTAATAAAGGACGTTTTGCATTCAAATTTTGTGTTCCTTGTCTTTCATTTTTATTTTTGCAGAAAAAACAATAAAATGGCAATGTTTTATTTTTGTTTCTTTTTTCAAAAAGTCTCATTCTAAAATAAAGCATGACCCTCAATCATGCAGACTTAATCACCCGGATTTCATTAATAACGATTTTGCTATGGCCAAGTATGACTTTGATAATCCAATATATCAAGCCGAAGAGGGCGATGAAGAAGACTGTGAAGTTCCCGAGGAATTGGCCAGATTGGTGAAGCAGGAGGAGAGGGTCATTCAACCTCACCAAGAGACAATTGAGGTTATCAACATTGGTTCCGAGGACGCCAGGAAAGAGATTAAGATTGGAGCCAGTTTGCAGGCAGTGGTAAAGAAAGAGTTGATCAGTATGCTGCGGGAATATGTCGACATCTTTGCTTGGTCATATCAAGATATGCCAGGGTTAGATACAGACATTGTGGTGCACAGGTTGCCGCTGAAAGAGGGTTGTACTCCTGTTAAATAGAAGCTTCGGAGAACTAAACCAGAAATGGCTCTCAAAATCAAGGAGGAGGTACAAAAACAGTTAGATGCGGGATTTCTGGCCGTCACCAACTACCCACCATGGGTTCCAAACATTGTTCATGTGCTGAAGAAAGATGGTAAGGTCAGAATGTGCGTTGATTATCGGGATCTAAATAGAGCAAGTCCGAAAGATGACTTTCCTTTACCTCATATTGATGTACTGGTTGACAACACCGCTCAATTCTCGGTATTCTCCTTCATGAATGGCTTCTCCGGGTATAATCAAATTAAGATGGCGCCGAAAGACATGGAGAAGACAACGTTCATTACCTCGTGGGGTACCTTCTGTTACAAAGTGATGTCTTTTGGGTTGAAGAACACAGGGGCAACGTATCAGCGAGCTATGGTAACACTATTCCATGATTTGATTCACAAGGAGATTGAATGTTATGTGGACGATATGATTGCCAAGTCTCGAACAGAAGAAGAGCATCTGGTTAATCTGCAGAAGTTGTTTGAAAGATTGAGGAAGTTTCGACTCAGGCTGAATCCAAACAAGTGCACTTTCGGAGTGCGGTCCGGTAAATTGTTGGGTTTCATCGTAAGCGAAAAAGGAATTGAGGTTGATCTTGCCAAAATAAAAGCAATACAAGAAATGCCTGTACCATGAACAGAAAAATAAGTATGTGGTTTCCTGGGTAGATTGAACTACATTGCACGGTGTATAACTCACCTCACAGCCACTTGTGATCCAATATTTAAGCTGTTAAGAAAAGAACAAGCGGTCAAGTGGAATGACGATTGCCAAAGGGCTTTCGAGAAAATAAAAGAATATTTGCGGGAACCTCCAATTCTCATGCCTCCAGTTCCAGGGAGACCGTTGATCATGTATTTGATTGTGCTTGAAGGATCCATGGGTTGTGTTCTCTGTCAACATGACGAGACGGGTAAGAAGGAGTATGCCATCTACTACTTGAGCAAAAAATTCAATGATTGCGAATCACGATATTCAATGCTTGAGAGGACATGTTGTGCACTTGCATGGGCCGCTAAGCGATTGAGGCAATATATGCTCACTCATACAACCTTGTTAATTTCAAAGGTGGACCCTGTCAAGTACATATTTGAGAAACCAGCATTGACCGGACGGGTTGCACGTTGGCAGATGGTGTTGACTGAATATGATATCCAGTATACTTCTCAGAAAGCCATCAAAGGAAGTATCCTGTCAGACTATCTTGCGCAGCAGCCTATTGATGATTACCAACCCATGAAATTTGATTTCCCTGATGAGGACATCATGTTTCTCAAAGTTAAAGACTGCGAGGAACCACTCCCGGAGGAGGGGCCAGACCCTGAGTCCAAATGGAGTTTGATGTTTGATGGCGCTGTCAACATGAATGGATGTGGAGTTGGAGCAGTTCTTATCATGCCAGAAGGTGTTCATATGCCTTTCACTGCCCGAGTAACTTTCGGATGCACCAACAATGAAGCAGAATATGAAGCTTGTGTAATGGGGATCGAGGAGGCGATTAATTTGCGAATTAAGAACCTCGATATCTTCGGTGATTCAACTTTGGTAATCAATCAAGTGAATGGGAATTGGTACACGCACCAGCCACATCTAATTGCGTATAGAGATTATACGAGAAAACTGTTGACATTTTTCACAACAGTAAAGCTGTACCACATTCCTCGAGATGAAAATAAGTTTACCGATGCCTTGGCTACATTGTCTTCTATGATCAAATTGCAAAGGTGGAACCATGTACCCAAGATTAATGTGTCTCGTCTTGACAGACCTGTATTTGTGTTTGCTATTGATGCAGCGTCCGATGACAAGCCGTGGTTTCATGATATCAAATGCTTCTTGAAGAGTCAAGAATATTCGCCTGGGGCATCTACCAAAGATAAGAAGACTTTGAGGAGATTATCTGGTAGCTTTTTCCTGAACCAAGATGACGTGCTGTACAAACGGAACTGTGACATGGTTTTGCTCAGATGCGGATAGACACGAAGCAAACATGTTGATGCAAGAAGTGCACGAAGGCTCTTTCGGTACCCATGTCGGAGGACATGCAATGGCAAAGAAATTATTGAGGTCGGGGTATTATTGGTTGACTATGGATGCAGATTGTTATTCATACGCCCGCAAATGCCACAAATGTCAGATTTATTCTGATAAAGTGCATGTACCTCCGAATCCGTTGAATGTCATGTCTTCCCCTTGGCCCTTTGCAATGTGGGGCATTGACATGATTGGAAAGATTGAGCCAACCTCTTCCAATGGCCATCGCTTCATCTTGGTCGCTATTGATTACTTTACCAAGTGGGTGGAAGCAGCGTCTTATGCTAATGTCACCAAGCAGGTGGTAGCTAGATTTCTGAAAAGAGATATCATCTGTCGCTATGGAGTGCCCGAAAGAATCATTACTGATAATGGTTCTAATCTCAACAACAAAATGATGGCAGAATTATGTCGGGACTTCAAAATTGAGCATCACAATTCTTCACCGTACCGTCCAAAGATGAATGGCGCTGTTGAAGCGGCCAACAAGAATATCAAGAAGATTGTGCAAAAGATGGTGGTGACCTACAAAGATTGGCATGAGATGTTACCGTTTGCCTTGCATGGGTACCGAACATCAGTAAGGACATCTACTAGGGCAACACCGTTCTCACTTGTGTATGGTATGGAGGTAGTCCTACCAGTTGAAGTTGAGATTCCCTCGCTGAGGGTTATGATGGATGTCAAACTGGATGAGGCAGAATGGGTTCGCACCCGATTCAATGAGTTGAGCTTAGTGGAGGAAAAGAGACTAGCAGCTATTTTCCATGGTCAATTGTATCAGAGACGGATGAAGCGAGCATTTGATCAGAAAGTGCGACCTCGGGAGTATCAAGTTGGTGAATTGGTACTTAAAAGGATTCATCCTCCAAACACAGATCACAGGGGCAAATGGACACCGAATTATAAAGGTCCATTCGTGGTTAAAAATGTTTTCTCTGGCGGAGCCTTAATGCTTGCAACCATGGATGGTGAAGATTTTCCATCCCCTGTCAACTCAGACGCAGTCAAAAAATACTTCGCATAAATAGACCCGCTGGATAAAAAAAAAGAAAGGTCCAGGCAAAAAAGGGCATCCCGGCGAACCATAAAAACAGAATAAAAAGGTTCGGGCAAAAATTAGGGATATAAAATAAAAAAAATTGTACACCCGGTGAGTTGAAAATCCGCAAGGACAACTCAGGCAAGAAAGGGTATCCCGGTGGATTGAAAACCCGAAAAGGGCGGTCCACGCAAAAGAGGGATTAAGTGAAGACTGTGATCTGAGTCATCTGTACTACCTCATCGTTTCACTCAACTGGAAATCTCCAAGGGATAGGAATCAGTCCAATCATCCTCTTCATAAAGCGAAGATACTCGGAAAGTCTTGAAGACATACTGGTCCTAACAGAATTGAAACTCAGTGAAAGGCCGTTTTCACGTTGCCATTAGGATAGTTTCTTTTCTCAATTTTCAGCGATCACCTCTTTCCAGGGATTGCTTCCTGATGTACTTGCCTATTCTGGGCATTTCAATCAATAAAGTTGTTTATTCAGTCAAAAAGTTTCTTATTTGTTTTCATTTTACTGTTTTGTTTGCAAAAACGTCTGAATTTTTGATAAAAAACATTGCATTGTTGAAAACATTGAGGCTTTATAATAACATGCGCAGGGAAAACATTTAAAATTGCTTTGAATATTGATTAACTCCGAACGGTGGATTCAAACCATGCAATCCCCTGGACATATGTGTGCATTTCTTGTGCTGCAGGTTTACATTCAGGAGCCTAACATAAAGTCATCTTCAGCACCAAGCATGGTTAGATGCTCTCCCCAACAGGTGGTGGTTTAGAGTTAGATTTTCTCAGTTGCAGAAATCATATCTAGCAAGGGGCACGCGTGCATATCCTTTTGATTACAGGAGTAATTATGTTCAGGAAAGGGTCCACCTGTCACCTTTTCGTCACTACGTTTACGGATTGAGTCCATCATTCGGCTGACGGTCGCTCACGACGATTCGATGTCGACAAGTTAATTTCCACTGGGTATCGTGGTATCTTATTAAGTCGATTCTCTCATTCAGTACTTCCAACAGCTACAAGCTTTTCTGTGTCGATAACAGTTGCAAATTCCCCAGTAGAGTTGCTTCGCAGATCTCGCAGTTAATGTTCAATACTCAGTGAGTGTCCAGGAGTTTGACGATGCCAAATATTCTGTATAATCCTCTTGGGACGATTTCTCCATATCAGCCTTGTAGTCTGGGGCAAAATCGAGTGTGTGACTCTCCCAAGCATGGGGCAGCGTGAAATCCCTCTGATAGGATGTGTTCCAGATCTATTATCCCCTGTAGAGTAATCTACAAGTTAATACGACTAGCTCAAGTCTCAGTATTTGTCTAAGAGTTTGAAGATGCTCGGTCTTCTGTAAAATCCTCTTAAGAGACATTTCCCAGCACGAGACGCTTTGAAGCGATTCTCCCCAACAGAGTTTGTTGTAAACTCATTATCCTCAGTGGGGTTATCAAACGGAAAGTTCGCCTAACATGGGGCATTGTGGCACTTATCCTAAGCCCGACAGCTTTGTTCCTCAACAGACTACCGTGGATTTACTTTGTGTTTTCCCAGCAGATCTCTAGGGACTCTTTTTTAGCATGTTGCAATGGAATGTCTTCCAACCAGGATTCGCTTATCCCCGACGGAGCAGTTCCGGTCCTCAGCAAGATTGTATCTTTGGCAGTTGTTTCCCCACAGAGTTCAGCATTGAATCTCGTCAGCAATACTCCCCGGTTGAGTTGTTTTTCTCCCCGCAGAGGTTTAGCAGATCAACAAAATCTTTTTCTCAGCAAAGCGTTAGTATATTCTTTCCCCAGCCGAGTCAGAAGGCTGATTATCCCCGCAAAGGATCTCGGGTTTGATAGATCCCCAAGCAGAGTTTTAATGACTTTTCTTCCTCAGCAGAGCGTCATTCAGAAAATTCTCATCCCCAGCGGAGTTACTATGATCAGAATTCATCCCCAGGCAGATGAAGTAATTCCTGGAAGAGTCATCACTCCCCTATATCCCTAAGTCCAATTTATTTTTGGAAAGCGTGTCAATTCGAAGCAGACAGATTGTTCATTCATTCTCCAGCAAAGATATCATCCTTTCAGGAGTCTCTGAGGTCACATCATTGACCATTGTTCCACAGCAGAGTCAGCAGAGATGTCTGATATGTATGCAGAGCGTAATCCAGTGTTGAGACGTTTATTAAAGTCCACCAGCAGCGTGGCAAGCCAGTAGTCGTCTGGCGTCATCCCAAAAGACATTCTTAAAGCCCACCGGCAGCGTGGCAAGCCAGTAGTCGTCTGGCGTCGTACAAAATACATTGTTAAAGCCCACCGGCAGCGTGGCAAGCCAGTAGTCGTCTGGCGTCGTACAAAAGACATTCCTAAAGCCCACCGGCAGCGTGGCAAGCCAGTAGTCGTCTGGCGTCGTTTAAAAGACATGACATTTTTAAAGCCTACCTGCAGCTTGGCAAGCCAGTAGTCGCCTGGCGTCGTACAAAAGATATTCTTAATGCCCACCGGCAGAGTGGCAAGCCAGTAGTCGCCTGGCGTCGTACAAAAGACATTGTTAAAGCCCACCGGCAGCGTGGCAAGCCAGTAGTCGTCTGGCGTTGTAAAGCCCCGATTTTGATTATTTCCCAATTAGGTGGAGTCTTTTATTTTAATTGGATGATAAATTATCTTAATTGTGAATTTGGTGTGTTAAATGTTATTTTGCCGTTTTGAGAGTTTTCGGGGAAATTAGAATGGAGAGTATTTAAGCCTTTTCTCAATTAATGATAAATTAGAAATTAAGTGGAATTAGAATTTGTGAGAAAAATGAATTAATTGATTGTTTGGAAAATGAGAGAAAAGAAATAGAATAGAATAGAAATAGAAAGAAAAGAGATAGAAAAGGGATTGAGAGAAAAAGAAGAAGAGATAGAAAGAGGAGGAAGAGAAAAGAAGAGGAAAAGATGAAAACTTAGAAATTCATCAAGATCAATCATAGAGCAAGTTTGGAATCCGGGTAAGGGTGTTAAATCTTGTTATCTTAGCAATGTGTATGATTATGTATGATTGTATTGTTGATTTTGTTTATTTTCATGAGTTTTGGAACTAAACCCATTTGTGTAGAAAATGGTAGAAACCGATGTTTTCGCGGATAGAAATCGATATAATTTGTGTTGTATAATCTCCCTAGGTTGATGAATCATTGCTATGAATTGTTTTGCTGTTGGGAGTGATTTGGGGGATAAAATGGAGATTTGGGGGTTTTTGGAACAGTGAAAACGAAGCAGAATTTCTGCTTCTGGTGCAGAGCGCCGGGCGAAAAGCCCAGAGCGCCGGGAGGTTCGAGCCTTCGCCGGGGGAAATTGAGAGGCGCGAGGGTGCCAAGCTACTGGTTTGGTTCAGGTTTGGGGGGAATTTCCTTCGCCCCTCCTTCGCTGGGCGAAACGAAGGCGAAAACGAAGCGTCGCCGGGCGAAACTCCCCTGTCGCCGGGCGCTTTTGTTTTTTTTTCTTATAATTTCTTTTCTTTTAACGATTCATAATTCTCGAAGTGTAACTCCGATTTAGGCGTTCTTTATATCGTTGGAAGGCTATTGAGTTGTACTTTATGATTATGATGGTGTGGAAACTGTTGGCTGATTTTATTATGTCGGAAAGTCGGGAATAGTGCTATTTAGCGACTTTTACCGTTTTGATGGTGTATTTGAATGTGAATTATACAATAGTGCATTGATGTGAATGTATATAGAGTGTATGTGATTGTATGAGATGAATGCATGAATATATTGTGAATATATATGCATTTCAAGAATGTCTTGTGTCATTTTGCATGTGAAGCATCATGAAATACATTCTTGTGTTGAGCGATTCTAAGGAGAATCCGTGGTAACATCGTGTGCCTATGTGAGGTGTGAGCGATGATTACGAACGATTGTGTGCCTATGTGAGGTGTGAGCAATCGGATTGTGTGCCTAGGTGAGGTGTGAACAATCAGATCGTGTGCCCGCGTGTGAGGTGTGAGCGATCGGGTCGTGTGCCCAGGAGGGGTGTGAGCGATCCATAAACATTGTGTGCCCATGTGGGGTCTGAGCAATGGGTGAACATCGTAGGCCCGACGGGGAGTTACTTTGGTAACGAGCGATGGTTCGAGCAGAAGTTCCTGAGTGGACTTGAGATGATTGAGTCGGTACCGCATTGCATTTGCATAGAGTCGTGAGTCGGTCTCTATGATTTGCATTTATCATCTTTATAATGATGTGTTGTTGAGTAAACATAATTGTGTATGTTTATGTGGAATGATTGGGAATTGTGAAAGTATGCATGATGAATATGCTTGGTTGATATGTAGATATACATTGTGATGTATATGGAGGAAATTGTGATGGATTGTGGTGAGAATGAGGAATATGTGTATTTTTATGTTTATATATATAATTATATACATTGTTATTATGATAATATTTCTCACCCTTCTGCTGTTTTATAATGCTCTATGAGGCATTGCAGAGTAGGTATGCTGGTGGTCTTTTGTGGAGCGTGTCTTCATTCTTTGGTCGGTCGGCTCTGATATGTAGCACCGGGTAGCTAGGATGGCGGTGATTCTTTTGTGATACATATGTATATGTATCTTGCTGATGAATGTTTATGTGAACATGTATGATGTTGGTGGAGAATATTTGATGATTCATGTATATATGTATATATGTTTGCTGTTATTCAATGTTTAGATTTTCCGCTTTATTCTAAATATTGAGATGTGGGTGTAAGGACTAAGTTCCTCTGTTGCAAGTTACCCCACTGTTGCATATCAATATTGAGCAGGTGTTGTATGTTGTATAATTGTGTTTGATGTGACATGCCTCTTTTATGCCATGTTATAATTATACTCTGACGAAATTTTAATATGTGCCTAAATGATTATTTGATTATTTGGGGGTATAGAAAGGGGGTGTTACATTAAGTGGTATTAGAGCCAGAGTTAAGTCAGTTGTGTCTGTCTTGTTGTCGTATTGTTTGAATTGTTGTTTAACTTTGTTGTTATTTTTGGGAATGATTAGAATATGGCTGGTAGAAACGACAATGCGATGGCTGCTGCTTTGGAAGCAATGGCTAGGGCGGTGCAAGGTGCGCCGAATGTGAATGCTAACGACGAGTTCAGGAAGAATCAACCACCGGTTTTCAAAGGAAGATTTGATCCCGATGGTGCTCAACTTTGGTTGAAAGAGATTGAAAGGATCTTCAGAGTCATGGACTGTGAGGAAGAGAATAAAGTGAGGCTTGGGTCTCACATGCTGAAGGAAGAAGCCGACGATTGGTGGGTCGGTATGCATCAAATTCTTGAGGTGGATGATGAAGAGGTAACTTGGGATTTATTTCGTACTGAGTTTTTAAGGAAGTATTACCCTGAAAGTGTGAAAGGGAAGAAGGAGATAGAGTTCCTTGAATTGAAACAAGGTAGTATGTCCATGGTGGACTATACTGCTAAGTTCGTGGAGTTGGTTCAATTCCATCCTCACTATGCTGCAATCACTGCTGAGTTCTCAAAGTGTATTAAATATGAGAATGGTTTGCGTCCTGAGATTAAACAAGTTGTGGGATATCAAAGGATAAGAAGGTTTTTGGATTTGACGGAATGTTGTAGAATCTTCGAGGAAGATAGCAGGGCTCGTTCTACACATTACAAAAGTTTGAATGAGCGGAAGGGAAAGCAACAAGTTAGAAGTGGACCTTATGTGACACCTGTTGATAAGGGCAAGCATAGGGGAAACTTTGAGAAGAGATCTGGAGGAGGAGGTTCGGGTCCCATTAAGTGTTATAAGTGTGGGGAAATAGGTCATAAATCGTTTGAGTGTGGGAAGCCAGTGGTGAAATGTTCTAATTGTGGAGGTACTGGGCATGGTGCTACAGATTATAGGAGGAATATGGTGAAGTGATATAATTGTGGAGAAGTGGGTCACATTAGTACTAAGTGTACTAAGCCGAAACAAGCTCAAGCGGGCGAAAAGGTGTTTGCATTGGCAGGGACTCAAACTACTAGTGCAGACCATTTGATTAAAGGTACATGCTTTATTAATAGTACGCCTTTAGTTGCTATTATAGATACGGGAGCGACTCATTCGTTTGTTTCGTCTGAGTGCGCGAAGCGTTTGAATATTGTGTTGTCTGTGATGGATGGTAAGATGGTTATTGACACTCCAGCGATGGGGTCAGTAACTACTTCTTTGGTTTGTGTGAGTTGTCCTTTGAGCATTTATGGTAAAGACTTCGAGATGGATTTAGTGTGTTTGCCGTTGGAAGGTTTAGACGTAATCTTGGGTATGAACTGGTTGCGATTTAATCGAGTTCATATAGATTGCTATCACAAGTTAGTAAGGTTTCCTTCTTTGGAAGATGATGAAGATGAGAGTGTCCTATCCACTAAAGAATTGAAGAAAATTTTAGCGGACGAAGCTCAATTGTTCGGGTTGTTTGCATCATTGTCTGTGGATGGTCAAGTGTCACTTGATGTGTTTCCTGTTGTTTATGATTTTCCTGAGGTGTTTCCTGAGGATATTAAGGATGTACCGCCGGAGAGAGAAGTTGAGTTTTCTATTGATCTAGTTCCGGGTACGAGACCAATTTCGATGGCACCGTATCGTATGTCGGCATCAGAGTTGGTAGAATTAAAGAGGCAATTGAATGACTTGTTGGACAAGAGATTTGTAAGACCAAGTGTTTCTCCGTGGGGTGCTCCGGTATTGTTGGTAAAGAAAAAGGGTGGTAGTATGCGGTTGTGCATTGATTATCGACAATTGAACAAGGTGACAATTAAGAACAAGTATCCTCTTCCAAGGATCGATGATTTGATGGACCAATTGGTTGGTGCGCGTGTTTTTAGCAAGATTGATTTGAGATCGGGATATCACCAGATTCGTGTGAAAGAGGAGGATATTCAAAAGACGGCCTTTAGGACACGGTATGACCATTACGAATATTCTGTGATGCCATTCGGGGTTTCTAACGCGTCGGGTGTGTTTATGGAATACATGAATCGTATTTTTCATGAACAGTTGGATCGTTTTGTGGTTGTGTTCATCGATGATATTTTGATTTACTCTAAGTCTCAGGAGGAGCATGAAGAGCATTTGAGAATTGTGTTGCAAATTTTGAAAGAGAAACGATTGTATGCTAAGTTGTCGAAATGTGAGTTTTGGTTATCGGAAGTAAGTTTTCTTGGACATGTTATTTCCGATAGTGGTATTAGTGTTGATCCATCCAAGATTGATGCAGTGATGCAATGGGAGGCTCCTAGATCGGTTACGGAGATTCGAAGCTTTTTAGGCTTGGCGGGTTATTATCGGAGGTTTATTGAGGGATTTTCAAAGTTGGCACTTCCGTTAACGCAATTGACTTGTAAGGAAATGACTTTCATTTGGGATATTCATTGTGAAGAGAGTTTCAATGAGTTAAAAAGAAGGTTGACAACGGCTCCGATCTTGATTTTGCCAAATCCTACGGAACCATTTGTTATGTATTGTGATGCTTCATTGGTTGGTTTAGGTGGTGTTTTGATGCAATATGGAAAAGTTGTGGCGTATGCTTCAAGACAATTGAGAGTACATGAAAAGAATTAACCTACGCATGACTTGGAGTTGGCGGCCGTGGTGTTTGTTTTGAAAATTTGGAGACACTATCTTTATGATGCAAGATTTGAAGTTTTTAGTGATCACAAGAGCTTGAAATATTTATTTGATAAAAAAGAGTTGAACATGAGACAAAGAAGGTGGTTGGAGCTTTTGAAGGATTATGATTTTGGTTTGAATTACCATCCGGGTAAGGCAAACGTGGTGGCCGATGCTTTGAGTCGGAAGTCGTTACATATGTCCGCATTGATGGTGAGAGAATGGGAACTTTTGGAGAATTTTAGAGACTTGAGTTTAATTTGTGAAATGACGCCGAGAAGTGTGAAACTTGGTATGCTACATGTCACGAATGATTTTCTTGCAACGGTAGGTGAAAAGCAAAAGTTGGACTTGAAATTCGTTGATTTGATGTTGAATGAGAATGAAGATTTCAAGGTTGATAATTTTGGAGTTTTGAGATTCCGTGGTCGTATTTGTATTCCCGATGATGTAAAGTTGAAAAAGATGATATTGGAAGAAGGGCACCGAAGTAACTTAAGTATTCATCCGGGAGCGAATAAAATGTATCAAGATTTGAAGAAAATCTTTTGGTGGTCCGGGTTAAAGAGATATGTGGCTCAATTTGTGTATGCCTGCTTAACTTGTCAAAAGTCGAAGGTAGAACATCAAAAGCCTAGTGGATTGATGCAACCGTTGGACATTCCGGAGTGGAAATGGGATAGTATATCGATGGATTTTGTTACGGGATTGCCGAATACGCAAAGAGGTCATAATGCTATTTGGGTAGTTGTTGATAGGCTTACTAAATCTGCTCACTTCATTCCAATTGATATTAGTTATCCTTTGGAGAGGTTAGCCGAGATTTATGTTCTTGCGGTTGTGAAGTTGCATGGGGTTCCTAAGAGTATTGTATCGGATAGAGATCCTAGATTCACATCGAGGTTTTGGGAGAGTCTACAAAAGGCTTTGGGTTCTAAGCTAAGATTGAGTTCGGCTTATCATCCGCACACGGATGGTCAAACCGAGAGGACAATTCAATCGTTGGAGGATTTATTGCGTGCTTGTGTGCTCGAGCAAGGTGGTGCTTGGGATAATTATTTGGCGTTGATTGAATTCACCTACAATAACAGTTTTCATTCAAGTATAGGTATGGCACCGTTTTAGGATTTCTATGGTCGTAGATGTCGAACACCTTTGTGTTGGCATGAAACGGGTGAGAGGGCGATAGTTGGACCGGAGATGGTACAACAAACGACGAAGAAAGTGAAGTTTATCTGTGAGAAGATGAAAGCTTCTCAGAGTAGACAAAAGAGTTATCATGACAAGAGAAGAAAAGATCTTGAGTTTATTTTTGAGAGTTACGCCAATTACGGGTGTGGGTCGTGCTTTGAAGTCGAAGAAGTTGACTTCTCGTTTTATTGGTCTGTATCAGATTTCTGCACGAGTTGGTGATGTGGCTTACCGTGTGGCGTTGCCTCCGAACCTTTCCGATTTTCATGATGTATTCCATGTTTCGCAACTTCGGAAGTATGTTCCGGATCCGTCACATGTTATTCCTATTGACGAGGTTGAAGTGAGAGATAACCTTACGGTGGAGGCTTTACCGATTAGGATTCTGGATCGTGAAGTTAAGAAGCTCAGAGGCAAGGATATTGCGCTTGTAAAGGTAGCGTGGGGAGGCGTTGCGGAAGGCAATATGACATGGGAACTAGAGAGTGAGATACGAGAGTCGTATCCGGAGTTGTTTGATTCAGGTATTATTTTCGAGGACGAAAATTTCTAAAGTGGGGGAGAGTTGTAACACCCCGATTTTGATTATTTCCCAATTAGGTGGAGTCTTTTATTTTAATTGGATGATAAATTATCTTAATTGTGAATTTGGTGTGTTAAATGTTATTTTTCCGTTTTGAGAGTTTTCGGGGAAATTAGAATGGAGAGTATTTAAGCCTTTTCTCAATTAATGATAAATTAGAAATTAAGTGGAATTAGAATTTGTGAGAAAAATGAATTAATTGATTGTTTGGAAAATGAGAGAAAAGAAATAGAATAGAATAGAAATAGAAAGAAAAGAGATAGAAAAGGGATTGAGAGAAAAAGAAGAAGAGAAAGAAATAGGAGGAAGAGAAAAGAAGAGGAAAAGAGGAAAACTTAGAAATTCATCAAGATCAATCACAGAGCAAGTTTGGAATCCGGGTAAGGGTGTGAAATCTTGTTATCTTAGCAATGTGTATGATTATGTATGATTGTATTGTTGATTTTGTTTATTTTCATGAGTTTTGGAACTAAACCCATTTGTGTAGAAAATGGTAGAAATCGATGTTTTCGCGGATAGAAATCGATATAATTTGTGTTGTATAATCTCCCTAGGTTGATGAATCATTGCTATGAATTGTTTTGCTGTTGGGAGTGATTTGGGGGAGAAAATGGAGATTTGGGGGTTTTTGGAACAGTGAAAACGAAGCAGAATTTCTACTTCTGGTGCAGAGCTCCGGGCGAAAGGCACAGAGCGCCGGACGGTTCGAGCCTTCGCCGAGCGAAATTGAGAGGCGCGAGGGTGCCAACCTACTGGTTTGGTTCAGGTTTGGGGGAAATTTCCTTCGCCCCTCCTTCGCCGGGCGAAGCGAAGGCGAAAACGAAGCGTCGCCGGGCGAAACTCCCCTGTCACCGGGCGCTTTTGTTTTTATTTCTTATAATTTCTTTTCTTTTAACGATTCATAATTCTCGAAGCGTAACTCCGATTTAGGCGTTCTTTATATCGTTGGAAGGCTATTGAGCTGTACTTTATGATTATGATGGTGTGGAACCTGTTGGCCGATTTTATTATGTCGGAAAGTCGGGAATAGTGCTATTTAGCGACTTTTACCGTTTTGATGGTGTATTTGAATGTGAATTATACAATAGTGCATTGATGTGAATGTATATAGAGTGTATGTGATTGTATGAGATGAATGCATGAATATATTGTGAATATATATGCATTTCAAGAATGTCTTGTGTCATTTTGCATGTGAAGCATCATGAAATACATTCTTGTGTTGAGCGATTCTAAGGAGAATCCGTGGTAACATCGTGTGCCTACGTGTGGGGTGTGAGCGATCGGGTCGTGTGCCCAAGAGGGGTGTGAGCGATCCATAAACATTGTGTGCCCATGTGGGGTGTGAGCAATGGGTGAACATCGTAGGCCCGACGGGGAGTTACTTTGGTAACGAGCGATGGTTCCAGCTGAAGTTCCCGAGTGAACTTGAGATGATTGAGTCGGTACCGCATTGCATTTGCATAGAGTCGTGAGTCGGTCTCTATGATTTGCATTTATCATCTTTATAATGATGTGTTGTTGAGTAAACATAATTGTGTATGTTTATGTGGAATGATTGGGAATTATGAAAGTATGCATGATGAATATGCTTGGTTGATATGTAGATATACATTGTGATGTATATGGAGGAAATTGTGATGGATTGTGGTGAGAATGTGGAATATGTGTATTTTTATGTTTATATATATAATTATATACATTGTTATTATGATAATATTTCTCACCCTTCTGCTGTTTTATAATGCTCTATGAGGCATTGCAGAGTAGGTATGCTGGTGGTCTTTTGTGGAGCGTGTCTTCATTCTTTGGTCGGTCGGCTCTGATATGTAGCACCGGGTAGCTAGGATGGCTGTGATTCTTTTGTGATACATATGTATATGTATCTTGCTGATGAATGTTTATGTGAACATGTATGATGTTGGTGGAGAATATTTGATGATTCATGTATATATGTATATATGTTTGCTGTTATTCAATGTTTAGATTTTCCGCTTTATTCTAAATATTGAGATGTGGGTGTAAGGACTAAGTTCCTCTGTTGCAAGTTACCCCACTGTTGCATATCAATATTGAGCAGGTGTTGTATGTTGTATAATTGTGTTTGATGTGACATGCCTCTTTTATGCCATGTTATAATTATACTCTGACGAAATTTTAATATGTTCCTAAATGATTATTTGATTATTTGGGGGTATAGAAAGGGGGTGTTACAGGCGTCGTCCCAAAAGACATTGTTAAAGCCCACCGGTAGCGTGGTAAGCCAGTAGTCGTCTGGCGTAACGCCCCAGTTTTTTCCGTTTTATTTAATCGAGTCGTTTTGATTATTTTATTATTATTTTATTTTATTTCTGACTTTTATTTGGAAATATGTTATTTTTCAATGTTGTGATATTTTGTCGCGTTTTGGGAACGTTTGTGAGATATTTAAGTGTAGGGGTATTTTGGTCTTTTTGGGTGGTTAGATATTTTGATTTTTTTTATAAAATAGAAAAGTAGTAAGAAGAGAGAGAAAAGTAGAAAGAAAAGAGAAGAAGAAAAAAAAGAGAAGAGAAAGAGAAGAGGAAAAAGAAAAAAAAAGAGGAAAAACTTGTGGATTTAGGAACCGATTCAACCGACTTTTCAAACGCGAATTTATCGGGTAATGGTGTGAAACTCGATTATCTTATACTTGTGTATGATTATGTATGTATGTGGTTGAATGTTTACTCGGCTTTCCATAGTTTTCCATTCTAGGTTGAAATGAGAAAAATGGTTTGAAATCGATGTTTTCACGGACGAAAGTCGGAATAAATCGCGTAGTAGAGTCTGTGATGTTGGGTCGTGTTTTAGCATGATCGTTTGATTGAATTGAGTTGAATTTGTAACTTTTGCGTTTTTGATATATATCGATGTTTTTGTGCAAATTGATGTTGTGATCGAGTAAGAGTGTTTGGATATGTCTGGGAACATTGGTATAGGTTGATATTTAATCGGAAATGGTTGTTGGTGTGTTTTCGAGTGGTTTTGACCGAGTTTGGAATTGGCCTAAATTGACAAAACTATGTGTCAAAATATTTCAACCGTGAAAATGTGTTGGATGACTTTTTAATGATGAAAATATTGTAGTACGTTGAATTCTGAGATCGCAGCTTTTTACGGAATCGAAAACGGATGTCCGGAAGTCTAAAAATGGTGTTTTTAAGGTTGAAATCGCAGCAGGTTTCGCGCTCAGCGCGCAGGTCTGGGACAAAAATGAGAAATTTCCAAAACTTCAAAAATTCATAACTTTTGATCCGTAAGTCCGTTTTGGTCCCCGTTCGAAGCGTTGGAAAGCTTATGAAATGTTCTTTCTTGTAAAAATGATTTGGAAGTTGTGAGCCGATTTAATTTTGTCGGGAATTTGGAATAGTGTCGTTTTGTCAACTTTTGTTGTTATAATTGTGTGTAATTGGTGTGTTTCATGCAATGTGTTGTTGATATGGATATGGTATGATTGCGTGCTGTTGTATGGTATAAATGCATTATTTTGGGCTTGAATTGCAAAGTATGAATTATGTTAAGTGAGATGGTTGCATATATGTGTGCATATTAAATGTCATGAGTCATTGTATGCCAAGCATCATGATATGCATTCTTGTGACGTCTTGAGTGACGGTTTGGTTCCAGAGGGAATCTGCTATAACATCGTGTCCCCATGTGGGGACCTAAAGCGATGGTTATAGACGATCGTGTGCCCATGTGGGGACCTAAAGCGATCGGATTGTGTGCCCATGTGGGGACCTAATGCAATCCATAAACGTCGTGTGCCCATGTGAGGACCTAAAGCGACAGGTGAACATCGTAGGCCCGACGGGGTGTTACTTGAGCGAACCTCCGTAACGAGCGATGGTTCCAATAGTTCCTGAGTGAACTGGTGATGTGATATGAAATATTGGAGTCGGTACCGCATGGCATGTGCATAGAGTCGTTGTGTCGGTCTCTGTGCATTTGCATAAATCATGGACTAATTGTGCATGGAACTGTGAATGTGGTTGATGAGATGGAATATGAGTAATTGTATTGATGATAAGTGTATTGTGTATGATTGATGTGTAGTGGTATTTGATACTTGAGAATTGTACTGTGTTGTGTTATATGTGGTTGTGGTGCATTGGTGGTGGGAATATTTTACTTGTGCATTTCTGTGTTAATATATAACTATATGCAACTGTATTATGATTGTTTTTCTCACCCTTCTGCTGTTTTATAATGCCTTATGAGGCATTGCAGATTAGAGTTGCTGGAGGTCTTTTTGTGAAGCTTTGCGTCTTCATTCTTTTGTCGGTCGGCTCTGATATGTGACACCGGGTAGCTAGGGTGGCCGTTTGTGATTATTGTGCATTATGTATACATATATCTTTTGTTTTGTGCTTGTATAACCGATGTATGACCAATTTTTCATGTGATATGTATATATATGTTATTCAGATTTTAGATTTTCCGCTTTTATTCTAAGATCTGAATTGTGGGTGTAAGGAACTGAGTTCCTCTGTTGATTGCTACCCCACTGTTGCATATCTTTATGAGCAGGTGTTGTATGTACCATTTTAAATTGATGTGACCCCTTGGTCTATGCCATGTTTTTAAATATACTCTGACGAAATTTCAAATTTTTCTTTTACTGCTTTATTTATTTGGGGGTATAGATTGGGGGTGTTACATTAAGTGGTATCAGAGCCAGTCCGTGTTAGTTTGTGTCTGTTATGTCTGTTGTGTCTGTCGTTTTGGGCGAGTTATTGTTGTGCGGCAGTTGTGTTCTGGTGAGTTGTTTGTTTAACCATAGTTTCTGTATTTGGATGAACAGAATATGGCTGCTAGAAATGACGCTGCTTTGGCTGCTGCTATGCAAGCTATGGCTCGGGCTGTGCAGGGTGCACCTAATGCTGGATAAAATGATGAGTTTAGGAAGAATAGACCGCCTGTCTTCAAAGGCAGACATAATCCTGATGGTGCACAGATTTGGTTGAAAGAGATCGAGAGGATTTTCAGGGTTATGGATTGTGCTGAGGACAGTAAGGTGAGACTGGGAACTCACATGTTACAGGAAGAAGCGGATGATTGGTGGGTTGGTACTCGTCATGTGTTGGAAGCTGCAGAGGAGGAAGAGATTACTTAGGATGTGTTTAGCAGGGAGTTTCTGAGGAAGTATTTTCCCGAGGATGTAAGGGGAAAGAAGGAAATTGAGTTCTTGGAACTGAAACAAGGTAATATGTCTGTTGTTGACTATACTGCTAAGTTTGTGGAACTTGTGCAGTTTTATCCTCATTATGTCGAAGCGACAGCGGAGTTTTCTAAGTGTGTAAAGTTTGAGAATGGATTGCGTCCTGAGATTAAACAGGCAATCGGTTATCAAAGGATTCGGAGGTTTGCAGACTTGGTGGATTGTTGTAGGATTTTTGAAGAAGATAGTAAGGCTCGTTCTACTCATTACAAGAGTTTGAGTGAAAGAAAAGGGAAGCAACAGTTTTGTAGTGGTCCATATGTAACACCAGCTGATAAAGGTAAACAAAGGAGTAATTTTGATCGAAGGTCAGGTGGAGGAGGTATGTCTAATTCTCCAAGGTGTTTTAGATGTGGTGAATTGGGACACTGTCAGTCCGAATGTAGGAAGAATTTGGATAAGTGTTCTAATTGTGGAGGTGTAGGGCATGTCGCAGCTGATTGTAAAAGGAAGAATGTGGTGAAATGTTACAATTGTGGGGAACCTGGTCACATTAGCTCGAAGTGTCCTAATCCGAAGAAAGCTCCAACTGGTGGGAAGGTGTTTTCATTGGCGGGAACTCAGACTTCAAGTGCCGATTGTCTGATTAGAGGTACTTGCTTTATTAATAGTACGCCTTTAGTTGCTATTATTGATACTGGAGCGACTCATTCGTTTATTTCGTCTGAGTGCGCGAAGCGTTTGAATCTTGTGTTGTCTTTGATGGATGGTAAGATGGTTATTGATACTCCAGCGATGGGGTCAGTAACTACTTCTTTGGTTTCTTTGAGTTGTCCTTTGACCATTTATGGTAAAGACTTTGAGATGGATTTAGTGTGTTTGCCGTTGGAAGGTTTGGATGTGGTTTTGGGAATGAATTGGTTGCAATTCAATCGGGTTCATATTGATTGTTATCATAAGCTGGTAAGATTTCCTTCTCTTGAGGAAGACGAGGACTCGAGTTTCTTATCTACCAAAGAGTTGAAGAAACTTTTGGCGGATGAAGCTCAGTTGTTTGGGTTGTTTGCATCGTTGACTGTGGAGAGTCAAGTTGTACTTGATGTGTTTCCTGTTGTGTGTGATTTTCCGGAAGTGTTTCCTGAGGATATTTCAGATGTGTCGCCAGAGAGAGAGGTGAGTTTTCTATAGATCTAGTTCCTGGTACTAGACCTGTGTCTATGGCACCTTATAGAATGTCGGCATCTGAGTTGGTTAAGTTAAAGAAGCAGTTGAATGAATTGTTAGACAAGAGGTTTGTGAGACCAAGTGTTTCTCCTTGGGGTGCTCCAGTTTTATTGGTGAAAAAGAAAGATGGAAGTATGCGATTGTGTATTGATTATCGCCAATTGAATAAGGTGACGATTAAGAATAAGTATCCTCTTCCAAGGATTGATGATCTGATGGATCAGTTGGTTGGTGCTTGTGTGTTTAGTAAGATTGATTTGAGATCCGGGTATCATCAGATTAGGGTGAAGGAGGAAGATATTCAGAAGACGGCTTTTAGGACACGTTACGGTCATTATGAATATTCTGTGATGTCGTTCGGGGTTTCTAACGCGCCAGGTGTGTTTATGGAGTACATGAATCGTATTTTCCATGAGCATTTAGATCGATTTGTTGTTGTGTTTATTGATGACATATTGATTTATTCTAAGTCTCGAGAGGAGCACGCGGAGCATTTGCGTATTGTTTTGCAGGTTTTGAAGGAAAGGAAACTTTTTGCCAAATTGTCCAAGTGTGAATTCTGGTTATCGGAAGTGAGTTTTCTTGGACACGTGATTTCAGGTGATGGTATTGCTGTGGATCCATCTAAAGTAGAAGCAGTTCTACAATGGGAGGCTCCGAGATCTGTTACTGAAATTAGAAGCTTTTTGGGTTTAGCTGGATATTATCGGAGGTTCATTGAAGGTTTTTCTAAGTTGGCACTTCCTTTGACCCAGTTGACTTGCAAAGGTCAAGCGTTCATTTGGGATATTTGGTGTGAGGAAAGTTTTAATGAGCTGAAGAGAAGATTGACGACAGCTCCGATTTTGATTTTGCCGGATCCTAATGAACCGTTTGTGGTTTATTGTGATACGTCTCTAATTGGTTTAGGTAGTGTGTTGATGCAGGAAGGTAAGGTGGTGGCTTATGCTTCAAGGCAATTGAGGATTCATGAGAAAAATTATCCTACTCATGATCTTGAGTTAGCGGCTGTGGTTTTTGTGTTGAAGATTTGGAGGCATTATCTTTTTGGTGCGAGGTTTGAAGTTTTTAGTGATCACAAAAGTTTGAAGTATCTGTTTGATCAGAAGGAACTGAATATGAGGCAACGTAGATGGTTGGAATTCTTGAAGGACTACGACTTTGGCTTGAATTACCATCCTGGTAAAGCTAATGTGGTAGCCGATGCGTTGAGTCGGAAATCGTTGCATATGTCGGCTTTGATGGTTAAGGAGTGGGAACTTTTGGAATCGTTTAGAGACTTGAGTTTGGTATGTGAAGTGACTTCGGATAGTGTAAGGCTTGGAATGCTAATGATTACTAATGATTTTCTGATGACGGTTAGTGAGAAACAGAAGTTAGATGTGAAATTTGTGGATTTGATGTTGGCGGGAGAAAAAGATGCGAATAGTGATTTCCACGTGGATGTTAATGGTGTGTTGAAGTTCCGTGGGCGAATTTGTATTCCGGATGATTCAGAGTTGAAAAGGATGATTTTGGAAGAAGGACACCAGAGTAATTTGAGTATACATCCGGGAGCGAATAAGATGTACCAAGATTTGAAGAAGATTTTCTGGTGGTCTGGATTGAAAAGAGATGTGGCTCAGTTTGTGTATGCTTGTTTGACTTGTCAGAAATCGAAAGTAGAACATCAAAGGCCTAGTGGTTTGTTGCAACCGTTGGATATTCCTGAGTGAAAGTGGGATAGCATTTCGATGGATTTTGTAACGGGGTTGCCGAATACTCAGAGGGGGCATAATGCCATTTGGGTGGTTGTTGATAGGCTGACTAAATCGGCTCATTTTATTTCGATTGACATCAGTTTTTCTTTGGAGCGGTTAGCTGAGATTTACATCAGTGTGGTTGTGAAACTTCATGGGGTTCCGTTAAGTATTGTTTCGGATCGAGATCCAAGGTTTACCTCGAGATTTTGGGAAAGTTTGCAGAAGGAGTTGGGTTCTAAGTTGAGGTTGAGTTCGGCTTATCATCCGCAGACCGATGGGTAGTCGGAGAGAACGATTCAGTCGTTGGAAGATTTGTTGCGGGCTTGTGTTTTGGAGCAAGGTGGTGCGTGGGATAGTTATCTTGCGTTGATTGAATTCACGTATAATAATAGTTTCCATTCTAGTATTGGAATGGCACCGTTTAAAGCATTGTATGGACGAAGATGTCGGACACCGTTGTGTTGGCACGAATCTGGTGAAGGGTCGGTAGTTGGGCCGGAGTTGGTTCAACAGACTACAGACAAGATGAAGTTTATTCGTGAGAAAATGAAGGCTTCTCAGAGTAGACAAAAGAGTTATCATGATCGGAGACGGAAGGATCTTGAGTTTCAAGAGGGCGATCATGTATTTCTGAGAGTTACGCCGGTAAAGGGTGTTGGTCGTGCATTGAAATCTAAGAAGCTTACTTCTCGATTTATTGGTCCTTACCAGATATCTGCGAGAGTGGGTGCTGTGGCTTATAGGGTGGCGTTGCCGCCGAATCTGTCGAATTTGCATGATGTGTTCCATGTTTCACAGCTTCGGAACTATGTTCCGGATCCGTCGCATGTGATTGTGATGGATGAAGTAGAGGTAAGGGAGAACCTTACGGTCGAGGCGTTACCTGTTAGGATTTTGGATCGCGAGGTGAAGCAGTTGAGGGGCAAGGAGATTGCACTTGTGAAAGTAGCGTGGGGAAGTGCTGCTGAGGGCAATTTGACTTGGGAGTTGGAGAGGAGGATGCGAGAGTCGTATCTAGAGTTGTTCGTCTCAGGTAATATTTTCGAGGACGAAAATTTCTTAGTGGGGGAGAGTTGTAACGCCCCAGTTTTGTCTGTTTTATTTAATCGAGTCGTTTTGATTATTTTATTATTATTTTATTTTATTTCTGACTTCTATTTGGAAATATGTTATTTTTCAATGTTGTGATATTTTGTCGCGTTTTGGGAACGTTTGTGAGATATTTGAGTGTAGGGGTATTTTGGTCTTTTTGGGTGGTTAGATATTTTGATTTTTTTTATAATATAGAAAAGTAGTAAGAAAAGAGAGAAAAGTAGAAATAAAAGAGAAGAAGAAAAAAAAGAGAAGAGAAAGAGAAGAGGAAAAAGAAGAAAAAGAGGAAAAACTTGTGGATTTAGGAACCGATTCAACCGACTTTTCAAACGCAAATTTATCGGGTAAAGGTGTGAAACTCGATTATCTTATACTTGTGTATGATTATGTATGTATGTGGTTGAATGTTTACTTGGCTTTCCATAGTTTTCCATTCTAGGTTGAAATGAGAAAAATGGTTAGAAATCGATGTTTTCACGGACGAAAGTCGGAATAAATCGCGTAGTAGAGTCGTGTGATGTTGGGTCATGTTTTAGCATGATCGTTTGATTGAATTGAGTTGAATTTGTAACTTTTGCGTTTTTGATATATATCGAAGTTTTTGTGCAAATTGATGTTGTGATCGAGTAAGAGTGTTTGGATATGTCTGGGAACATTGGTATAGGTTAATATTTAATCGGAAATGGTTGTTGGTGTGTTTTCGAGTGGTTTTGACCGAGTTTGGAATTGGGCTAAATTGACAAAACTATGTGTCAAAATATTTCAACCGTGAAAATGTGTTGGATGGCTTTTTAATGATGAAAATATTGTAGTACGTTGAATTCTGAGATCGCAGCTTTTTACGGAATTGAAAACGGATGTCCGGAAGTCTAAAAATGGTGTTTTTAAGGTTGAAATCGCAGCAGGTTTCGCGCTCAGCGCGCAGGTCTGGGACAAAAATGAGAAATTTCCAAAACTTCAAAAATTCATAACTTTTGATCCGTAAGTCCGTTTTGGTCCCCGTTCGAAACGTTGGAAAGCTTATGAAATGTTCTTTCTTGTAAAAATGATTTGGAAGTTGTTAGCCGATTTAATTTTGTCGGGAATTTGGAATAGTGTCGTTTTGTCGACTTTTGTTGTTATAATTGTGTGTAATTGGTGTGTTTCATGCAATGTGTTGTTGATATGGATATGGTATGATTGTGTGCTGTTGTATGGTATATGTGCATTGTTTTGGGCTTGAATTGCAAAGCATGAATTATGTTAAGTGAGATGGTTGCATATATGTGTGCATATTAAATGTCATGAGTCATTGTATGCCAAGCATCATGATATGCATTCTTGTGACGTCTTGAGTGACGGTTTGGTTCCAGAGGGAATCTGCTATAACATCGTGTGCCCATGTGGGGACCTAAAGCGATGGTTATAGACGATCGTGTGCCCATGTGGGGACCTAAAGCGATCGAATTGTGTGCCCATGTGGGGACCTAATGCAATCCATAAACGTCGTGTGCCCATGTGGGGACCTAAAGCGACGGGTGAACATCGTAGGCCCGACGGGGTGTTACTTGAGCGACCCTCAGTAACGAGCGATGGTTCCAATAGTTCCTGAGTGAACTGGTGATGTGATATGAAATATTGGAGTCGGTACCGCATGGCATGTGCATAGAGTCGTTGTGTCGGTCTCTGTGCATTTGCAGAAATCATGGACTAATTGTGCATGGAACCTTGAATGTGGTTGATGAGATGGAATATGTGTAATTGTATTGATGATGAGTGTATTATGTATGATTGATGTGTAGTGGTATTTGATACTTGAGAATTGTACTGTGTTGTGTTATATGTGGTTGTGGTGCATTGGTTGTGGGAATATTTTACTTGTGCATTTCTGTGTTAATATATAACTATCTGCAACTGTATTATGATTGTTTTTCTCACCCTTTTGCTGTTTTATAATGCTTTATGAGGCATTGCAGATTAGAGTTGCTGGAGGTCTTTTTGTGAAGCTTTGCGTCTTCATTCTTTTGTCGGTCGGCTCTGATATGTGACACCGGGTAGCTAGGGTGGCCGTTTGTGATTATTGTGCATTATGTAAACATATATCTTTTGTTTTGTGCTTGTATAACCGATGTATGACCAATTTTTCATGTGATATGTATATATATGTTATTCAGATTTTAGATTTTCCGCTTTTATTCTAAGATCTGAATTGTGGGTGTAAGGAACTGAGTTCCTCTATTGATTGCTACCCCACTGTTGCATATCTTTATGAGCAGGTGTTGTATGTACTGTTTTAAATTGATGTGACCCCTTGGTCTATGCCATGGTTTTAAATATACTCTGACGAAATTTCGAATTTTTCTTTTACTGCTTTATTTATTTGGGGGTATTGATTGGAGGTGTTACATCTGGCGTCGTTTAAAAGACATCCCTAAAGCCCACCGGCAGCGTGGCAAGCCAGTAGTCGTCTGGCGTCGTTTAAAAGACGTTGTTAAAGCCCACCGGCAGCGTGGCAAGCCAGTAGTCGTCTGGCGTCGTTTAAAAGGTGTTGTCAAAGCCCACCGGCAGCGTGGCAAGCCAGTAGTCGTCTGGCGTCGTTTAAAAGGCGCTGTCAAAGCCCACCGGCAGCGTGGCAAGCCAGTAGTCGCGTGGCGTCGTACAAAAGACGTTGTTAAAGCCCACTCGCAGCGTGGCAAGCCAGTAGTCGTCTGGCGTCGTCCCAAAAGACATTGTTAAAGCCCACCGGCAGCGTGGTAAGCCAGTAGTCGTCTGGCGTAACGCCCCAGTTTTTTCCGTTTTATTTAATCGAGTCGTTTTGATTATTTTATTATTATTTTATTTTATTTCTGACTTTTATTTGGAAATATGTTATTTTTCAATGTTGTGATATTTTGTCGCGTTTTGGGAACGTTTGTGAGATATTTAAGTGTAGGGGTATTTTGGTCTTTTTGGGTGGTTAGATATTTTGATTTTTTTTATAAAATAGAAAAGTAGTAAGAAAAGAGAGAAAAGTAGAAAGAAAAGAGAAGAAGAAAAAAAAGAGAAGAGAAAGAGAAGAGGAAAAAGAAGAAAAAAGAGGAAAAACTTGTGGATTTAGGAACCGATTCAACCGACTTTTCAAACGCGAATTTATCGGGTAAGGGTGTGAAACTCGATTATCTTATACTTGTGTATGATTATGTATGTATGTGGTTGAATGTTTACTTGGCTTTCCTTAGTTTTCCATTCTAGGTTGAAATGAGAAAAATAGTTAGAAATTGATGTTTTCACAGACGAAAGTCGGAATAAATCGCGTAGTAGAGTCGTGTGATGTTGGGTCGTGTTTTAGCATGATCGCTTGATTGAATTGAGTTGAATTTGTAACTTTTGCGTTTTTGATATATATCGATGTTTTTGTGCAAATTGATGTTGTGATCGAGTAAGAGTGTTTGGATATGTCTGGGAACATTGGTATAGGTTGATATTTAATCGGAAATGGTTGTTGGTGTGTTTTCGAGTGGTTTTGACCGAGTTTGGAATTGGGCTAAATTGACAAAACTATGTGTCAAAATATTTCAACCGTGAAAATGTGTTGGATGGCTTTTTAATGATGAAAATATTGTAGTACGTTGAATTCTGAGATCGCAGCTTTTTACGGAATCGAAAACGGATGTCCGGAAGTCTAAAAATGGTGTTTTTAAGGTTGAAATCGCAGCAGGTTTCGCGCTCAGCGCGCAGGTCTGGGACATAAATGAGAAATTTCCAAAACTTCAAAACTTCATAACTTTTGATCCGTAAGTCCGTTTTGGTCCCCGTTCGAAGCGTTGGAAAGCTTAAGAAATGTTCTTTCTTGTAAAAATGATTTGGAAGTTGTTAGCCGATTTAATTTTGTCGAGAATTTGGAATAGTGCCATTTTGTCAACTTTTGTTGTTATAATTGTGTGTAATTGGTGTGTTTCATGCAATGTGTTGTTGATATGGATATGGTATGATTGCGTGCTGTTGTATGGTATAAATGCATTATTTTGGGCTTGAATTGCAAAGCATGAATTATGTTAAGTGAGATGGTTGCATATATGTGTGCATATTAAATGTCATGAGTCATTGTATGCCAAGCATCATAATATGCATTCTTGTGACGTCCTGAGTGACGGTTTGGTTCCAGAGGGAATCTGCTATAACATCGTGTGCCCATGTGGGGACCTAAAGCGATGGTTATAGACGATCGTGTGTCCATGTGGGGACCTAAAACGATCGGATTGTGTGCCCATATGGGGACCTAATGCAATCCATAAACGTCGTGTGCCCATGTGGGGACCTAAAGCGACGGGTGAATATCGTAGGCCCGACGGGGTGTTACTTGAGCGACCCTCAGTAACGAGCGATGGTTCCAATAGTTCCTGAGTGAACTGGTGATGTGATATGAAATATTGGAGTCGGTACCGCATGGCATGTGCATAGAGTCGTTGTGTCGGTCTCTGTGCATTTGCATAAATCATGGACTAATTGTGCATGGAACTGTGAATGTGGTTGATGAGATGGAATATGTGTAATTGTATTGATGATGAGTGTATTGTGTATGATTGATGTGTAGTGGTATTTGATACTTGAGAATTGTACGGTGTTGTGTTATATGTGGTTGTCGTGCATTGGTGGTGGGAATATTTTACTTGTGCATTTCTGTGTTAATATATAACTATCTGCAACTGTATTATGATTGTTTTTCTAACCCTTCTGCTGTTTTATAATGCTTTATGAGGCATTGCAGATTAGAGTTGCTGGAGGTCTTTTTGTGAAGCTTTGCGTCTTCATTCTTTTGTCAGTCGGCTCTGATATGTGACACCGGGTAGCTAGGTGGGCCGTTTGTGATTATTGTGCATTATGTATACATATATCTTTTGTTTTGTGCTTGTATAACCGATGTATGACCAATTTTTCATGTGATATGTATATATATGTTATTCAGATTTTAGATTTTCCGCTTCTATTCTAAGATATGAATTGTGGGTGTAAGGAACTGAGTTCCTCTGTTGATTGCTACCCCACTGTTGCATATCTTTATGAGCAGGTGTTGTATGTACTGTTTTAAATTGATGTGACCCCTTGGTCTATGCCATGTTTTTAAATATGCTCTGACGAAATTTTGAATTTTTCTTTTACTGCTTTATTTATTTGGGGGTATAGATTGGGGGTGTTACATCTGGCGTCGTTTAAAAGACATCCCTAAAGCCCACAGGCAGCGTGGCAAGCCAGTAGTCGTCTGGCGTCATTTAAAAGACGTTGTTAAAGCCCACCGGCAGAGTGGCAAGCCAGTAGTCGTCTGGCGTCGTTTAAAAGGCGTTGTCAAAGCCCACCGGCAGTGTGGCAAGCCAGTAGACGTCTGGCGTCGTTTAAAAGACGTTGTTAAAGCACACCGGAAGCGTGGCAAGCCAGTAGTCGTCTGGCGTCGTTTAAAAGGCGTTGTCAAAGCCCACCGGCAGCGTGGTAAGCCAGTAGTCGCCTGGCGTCGTACAAAAGACGTTGTTAAAGCCCACTCCCAGCGTGGCAAGCCAGTAGTCGTCTGGCGTCGTTCAAAAGACATCTCTCCAGTGCTATTCTTATCATCAGAGTTTTTATTCAAGTAGAGTTCATTTGGTTGGGTTTATATCCCTTTTCTTCTCCACAGAGTGCAAATTTTCTGGTTATTTTTCGGTATTCAATCTCTCCATACCTTGAAAGTCTGAAAGCAACCGCTATCATCCATTCAGGTCTACAGTGATTGAATAGGGGCAGCTGTAACACCCCAAAATTTGCCCTCTCCTTTTTCATATCATTTAGCATGTGCTTTCACTGCATTGCATTCCATTCAAGCATAGAAAAATAAAGCATTCATCTTTGCATTCAGCATAGGGCATGTGATCAGTGGTTTTCAGAGTATTGATCATCCAAAGCAAGAGAACAAGATCCAAGGGTCTTCAAGCAAGCCGCAAGGATCTCTTACATCTCATATGACCTCAATTGATCCCACCAGTAATTGGAAGAGGAGAATTTATCAAGAAGTTGGACAGTTCATCATCTCCTAGCAAAAACAGTCCAAATTAGGGTTTGTGCTTCAAGCAGTCTCCTGATGAAATTTTGGTTCAAACTTGATCCCAATGTTTTCTTCATGATATCAAGTATCTAAGGATGGAAGATTGCCCATTGGTTCATTTCAGAAGAGGTTCAATTGGCCAGTTGCTTGAGAATCAAGAAATCAATGAAAAAGTCAACTGTGCAGAAGAAAAAGTCAACTCCTGACTTTTTAAGGTCACATTCCTATTCTTTAGGTCAAATATGATCATTGGTGAAGATTTGATCAAGAAATAGGGGATTCTATGGATATCTATCAAAGCGCGGAGTAGAGAATCGAAACCGGAGCCCCAACATCATTTTTCAAGCAAAATAGGCATTTTTTGGCCTGAGTAACCGGTTAACACAATTATAGTGTAATTATGTTAACCGGTTAACACAGGCAAATTTTGCATATTCTGCTGCTTTTTCAGGACAACACCATTGCACACTTGGGGTTTTTGATTCTACAAAGCATTATAGCAGCAAATGGAATATTCTAGACATCTCTAGACATTTCCATTCAATTCAATTCCAATGGCATTGATTCTAGTGCTTCAATTCAAATCAAGTGCACCATATTCCTTGTTTTCCAAGCATCTCCACCTTTGGATGTTGAAATTCACCTTGGGATTGTTACCGAGTTGATCCCAACTAACCGAGTTAACTACCTTGACTCGGTGAGTTGGGTCTAACTAACTCCGACCCTAACTCCAGACCTAAAGCTAAGTCCAAAGCTAATCCCAAACCTCCCACACTCCAAACCTAAAGTCTATATAAGAAACCCTTCACTCATTTTTTAGGGGATTGATCATTTTTCACCAAATTTCTCACATTTCACTTTCAATTCTCTCCTTTTTTCTCTGAAATTTTCTGCTACTTCTACATCTTCATCTCAATTCTCTCTTCCAAACCCTCACAAAAAGCACTTGTTTCTTGAAGGATAATCACTTTTCACATTGAAAAGTGATTAATTCTTGAGCTTAAACTACATCATTTGGCTTTCTTTGGTTGGATTTCTGGAAGTTCAGATTATTCTACTTCAATCCAAGGGTTTCACACCATTTATTTTGGTGCAAGTTCGATCTCGGTGATTTTTCGCGATTTTGCTCGGTTTCGACGCGTTTCGGCTACTAATCGAGGAATCTCTGGTTTTTCTTTAATTTTCTGCACCAAGATCACTTTGCAACAATCACCAAAGCAAATCTCCGCTTTGTAGGTTGGTTTTCCTCAGATCTATACTTGATTTAGCTTATTTGCAACTTATTCGATGTAGACCTTTGGTGATTTTTGATTTGGATCCGTGGCGCTTGAATTTGATTCTTGAGGTTGTTGATTATTGGATTCAATTGATGTTTGATGACTGTAATTCAATGTAATTTCGTGATTAATTGATTGCATGTTCATTTGGATGTTTGTATAAGTGATTTGTTGCTGAAAAGTGCTTTGGAACTGGTTTTTTTTTAAACTTTGTCCCAGAGTAACCGGTTAACACAATTGCAGTGCAATTATGTTAACCGGTTAACATGTTGTAATTTTGCGTATTTAGGCTGATTTTGAACTGTTAACCGGTTAACACCCATACGTTAACCGGTTAACACTGCTGCAGAATGTGATTTTCTTGCATTTTCTTGTTTGTTTGAGATCCTTTGCATGTCTAAACTTCATGGATTGATATGTTGATGTTTGAATGATTATTCTTGAGCTGTTTCACTTCACACTATTGCATGAGCATGATTTTTCGACATGCGGTTCTTGATTGTTAATCGATGAATGTTTATGTTTGCATTATTGATTAATGGACGTAATGATCACATAATGCATATACATTGAGCTTGTTAATTGTTAATTGATGCTTGTGTTGCTGGAACTGTTATGTGCGTGTTCATTTGCTTTCTATTTCAAGAGGTGCACATTTGTTTTAATTTGTTCACATGCTTAATAATGTGTATTCTCTTACAATGTGCATTATTCCATGATGATTTCAAGAATTGTTTACCATGATTTATGGTGTGATTGCGATCATGTTTGATTGAAGAATGTGTAAGGTTTGATGCATATCCGTTGTGCCATGATTGAATCATCTTCAAATGCATTGCTTGCTACCATGATGTTCCACTGCTGTCTATGTACACACATGTTGTTATATGTGCTTCTGTTTGACTTTTTATAGCTCATATTGTGCTGAATCATGTGCTGTTATAAGCTGTCTTGCTTATGTGCCACTTTTTACTGCTGTATGGATATTGTAGCGCTGTCGTAGCTGCTGTTTTTCTCTTGTTTATCCCCTTTCTCTTATATGTTGGAATAGCATGATGCAATGCTTTCTTTGTACAACTTCTTTCATCCCCTTTGAGTTCTTAACTTAACTTCCATCTTGGAAGTAAGTTAGAACTCACTATTCTTCTCTTTTCTTTTAGAGGTAGGTTTCTAAACCACACTTAACCATTAGGAACATCCATGTATGATAACTTTAGGGTTTGAGTCTTAGTCCCCCTTTAGTTTTTACCTTTCTTAACCCTTTGAGTCTCTCTTCTTCTCATCTCAAAACAAAAAGCAAAAAACACTTAATAAAGGCATAACATGTATTGTATTTGAGCCTTTCATGTGAGAATAAGATAGTGAGGGGTCTTCTCTCACTTTCTTAGAATGTTTAGCATACGTCCCATCTTGGGTCGATATACGAGGCATTCGATCCTACGTGAAGGACTTAAGCACAATATGTGTTACAAAACACAAAAATAATCAAAACACTTCTTTTCAAAATACAAAAACAAACAAATTCTCTTCTCATCTCCTTCACTCCTTCCTTAAGGATTCGTCATGTCCGTTCTACCGCAAACAGATAACGCCTAAGTCTCCATGCAGCGAGCTGCAACACCAAACTGCTGGGACGCGCACTCTGACGTTTCCATTAAAAAACACAAACAAAGCAACCCTTGTTGAGCCGAACTACGTTTGCTCTGATTCTTCTTTCTCGTCTGATTGAAGATACGTAGGCACGAGATGCGATATCTCGACGATCAACCTTCCCCGTAGTCCGTCGAACTACGTTGACTCTGACTTTCCCATTGCACTGAGGGAATACGTAGGCCTAGGACAACGATAATGTCCTATTGAGTCACTTCTTTCCTTCTCCTTTCTGCCTTTCATTTCTGGCTCTCCAGTTAGCAGTTGATTTCCAGTTTCTTGCACCCTTTGATTGAGCAGCAAGCATGGATCCCATCGAGTACGATGGACGCGTGGGGGTGCTAATACCTTCCCCTCGCCTAACCGACTCCCTTACCCATTTCTCTTGGTCGCGAGACCATGTTCTTTTCCTTCCCTTCAGGTTTACGCAGTGTTTCCTTTCCCTCTCTTGGGATAAATACACATTGCTGGCGACTCTGTTTCCGCACCACTTTCGCGTTTGTACTTAGATGAAAATCCCGGGAGCGACACTGAGTAATTCAATGTATCTAGTATCAATCTCTGACTGTTCAAAATATTCTTTATAGTTAAGAATATTTGTTTCTAAAATGTTGCTAAA
This sequence comes from Lathyrus tuberosus, assembly GCA_022829125.1. Lineage (NCBI taxonomy): Eukaryota > Viridiplantae > Streptophyta > Magnoliopsida > Fabales > Fabaceae > Lathyrus > Lathyrus tuberosus. Next base: position 5,666,261 of record JALAZF010000082.1, on the reverse strand, counting down.
ATCAAATAAACGATGTATTTGAGTATTTGCTCGTGATAAAGACATCATATAAGATGATCAATACACAATAAACATCATAGAGTCATAATTATCTGTTGACTGTTACTAGGGTCACTAAAATAGTGGGCAACGAGTCATATAATTAGTGTAGCTCATAAGTTGGAAAGCTATTACCTCTGTACTCTCTGATGGTGAGCATCTTCAAGTTATTATTTAGTTGAAGAGCCTCTAACACAGATACATTGCTTTCAACTATTGATCCATCCTTATCTTCTCTTCCACCCTCAAATGTCATCTCTATTTCTTCTAAATACTTCTTGCCTTTCAAAATTATTGTTGTAACATCTTAGCTTAGCTTCTCTCATTTGCACACAAAATTATTTTTTTGTATTGTGTGTTATATGTGTGTGTATGATGAGTGTGCTTCATTTTTTTTGTGTTTGCGGCATGAAATTGCAGCCACAAGTTGGTGTTAATTTTGTCCACAGCAATATTGCCACTACCAAAACTTGGTGGTTAAAAATGTGGACTATGTGGCACATACTGTGATATCTGCCTCTGTGATATTTTTACTTCATTTCTTGATCAATCAATGAATACCATCATGCTCAATATATAGTATTGATTGGTTTTCGCCTAAATTATGTAGATTTTTGTGGCTCATACTCTGTGTAATTTGAAATGACAAGAGAAAGGACAAAGAAGAGAGCACCAACGGGAAAGAAACCGTAAGATGACAAAAAATTTCACTATTTGGTTTCTTTAAAATTTAATATCTTTAATTTCATGCGTTCTTGCTAATGCAGTGTTGATAGATTATGCCGGACACGACATATGCCACCTGGGGCTCTAGCTATAAACACATCTCGTATGAAGCATGACACAAGGAACCAAAGCATCACTTCTAGCACGCATCAAAGAATACAAGCACCACCAATTCTGACAACCGCATCACCACCACCGCCTCATACAACCACAACACCACCACCGCCTCATACAAGCGCAGCACCACCACCACCGTCTCAAACAACCGCAGCAGCACCACCACCTTATACAATCGCATCACCACCACCACCTCCTAGAACCACAACACTGCCACTAGTTTAGACAACCGAATTACCACAGACTTTTGAGGAATGCACATTTGTTCCTACCTCGGGAGTGACACAACATGTTTTGTAAGGCCCGGCTATCCATCACACCAATGATTAGTATTGTGGGCCAAGGGTAAGAAATCTTGTATTCACAATTATAACAATTATAACAATTATAACAATGACTTTCATGCCCTGTCTCTATGGGGTGCCCTGTCTTTCATGCCCTGCTTCTGTTGCTTCTGAAATACCCGTAGGTTCTCTATGGGGTGCCCTGTCTTTCATGCCCTTAAAATCAAATATATGGTTCTCTATGGGGTGCCATCTCTTTCATCACTCTCAATGTATTACTTCATTTTCTTCTAATACATATAAACTTTTGTATGTATGTCTTTGTGGTTATCATATGTGTAGCAATAACTAGGTTTAAACATGGGTAGTTAAGAAAGTTATGATTAAAGCAGGTACTTCTGATATATGGTTGGTTTGACACATCTAGTGTTAGTTCTCTTGGTGCAGTAGCATACTTGTGTTGCTGTGTCGGGCATCTGGATCGTGTCTGCATGATTATATTACTAACTGCTATGAGGATTTGTGTTGGAGTTGGTTCTTATCTTCAGATGTGTGGTGTACTGGCCAAGTTTTTGGTAGCTCGCGAAACTACTAAAGTTCCATGAGTAGGTCTTCTATGTGATTCATCCATATCTCCAATATTTTGCTGTTATGATAGTGACAATGCAGTACGGATGGAGCAAGTACATTCTAACTTCTGATATTCATAGGCTGACTGATATATTAATGCTGCAACTCTGAAAGGCATACCCAGCAGCATCGATCTTTTCCAGGAGCTAATATTACCTATTACCTTAACTGTCAAAAACTTTAAAAAGGCCAAAGCAACTGTTAGGGAAACAAAAACTTAAAGTTCCCAGTGAATCTCGTGAATTAGCGGTCCAGGCGACTGAAGTTGCAAACAGTTAGGCAAAGCAGCTTAGAGATTAAAGAAAGAAAAAGTGGTAATCTTAATGTTATCTACGGTACTTCGAAAGAAGTGTTGGAAACTGTGGTTCAGAGGTACTATTCATAACAGAATTTTCCCCTTTTTTTCACTAACTGACATAACAGAAAAGTTTCTGCTACAATTCATAACTCAAAAAACCACTAACCAAATTCCCTAACAAAACTCCTAACTGTCATAACAGAAAGAGAATTCACTAACAGGTTTCTAACAAAAAACTCCCAACTTCTCCAACTGCATCCTAACTTTCCCTCCTCTAACCAAAACTAACTTCTAACAGAAGTTCACAATTTTCCTTAACCTTCTTGACAGAAACTAACTTAATGTAGGTGATTGATGTATTTTTGTGACATTAAGGTTATTTGTTTATTTAGAGAATGTTATGACACCAGAGCACTTATCCTTTGTAATGTTTTTTTCTTGCCGATTTTGTTTATGTGCTAACACCAAAAATCATTCATGATCCAATAAATTGAGATTGATGAATAAAGTGTATGGTGTATGAAGTGATGATGTAAATGTAATGGGTTTGGAGGCGTTATGAAAGACAGGGCACCTGCACCTATACCGGATGATGTTTCCCTACTGTCATATACAGTTTTGATATGTTTTCGGCATCTGGTTCAAAATTAACTGGTTCAAAATTAATTTCGGCATCAGATTTGACCAGCTGTTTCTACTGTTTCTGTTGCTTCTGCTTGCTTTGGTGTGAATGTTGCAATGCTTATCACAAATCTCTTGTATATATCTGGTTGTAGTTTATGTTTGATTTATGTTTTGTAGGTTATGTAAAGGCGTTGTTGTTGTAGCAGCTATTAGAAAAGTTTTAATAAAAAATTATTGTGGAAATTTCATGAGGTATAGTGAGATTAAATCAAGTGGTAGAAGAAAGGAGAGAGATCAATACTTTAAAATGTTTAAAGTAAGACGTAATTTCTTCATGCTTCTTATAATATTCAAAAGTTATTATTAGTTTCCTCATTATGCAAAACTAATCCTATTTCTTTTGTCAGAATCTTGTTCAGTGGGAGCCATGTGATGACTGCAAAATGGAAGATTTGTTTCATAAAGCTTGTGGTAAAAGAATAATTGATATATTTGGTAAGATTAGGAGGAATGGGACAAATCTGTCTTGGATGGGTGAAAAGCATTATGAGTATGTTCTTAAGGGGTGGCAAACTGAAGAATTCAAAAAGCTCTCTCAACAAAATAAGACTAATCGATCATCAGCTAGAGGTGGGGAGGTCCATACCACAGGACGTAGAGCTCATCATGATGTTGCTCTAGAATTGGCGTGTATTCTATTTGTAATTATAATATGCGCCAAAATATTTATATCCGATATTCATTGTAACCATATATATGTTGTCTTTATTTATAGGAGAAGAAGTTAGGTCGACCACCAAATCCTGACGAGCTCTTCATGGCCACCCACAAAAAGAAGAATGGGCAGTGGGTTGACCGTCGTGCAAAAAAAACATTTAAGTCCTTTCTTGATTTATAGTTACTTGTAATTGATGATTGTTCTGACTGTAGTTTCTAAATCAACTGGTCCATTAGCATGTTACTACTTGATTAACATTTATTTTTCAACTTATAGATATAATCGGCACAATTTGTTTTTAGTTGTTCTGTGTTCTGTGTAATAAAGCCAAAAGAATGCAGAGCACTGGTGAGTTTGTCAAACCATGCCCTGGGGGCTTGCTTTAAGCCATAAATGGCTTTGTGTAATTTACAGACAGAATTGGAATTGTCCTGCACAGTCAGCTTTCATAGTGCATTGATATTTGACAGCTCAGCATAACTAACTCTAAGAGTTAGTTATGACTGATAACTAACTTGCTGACATGGCAGCCTTACTAACACAATGGTAACTCTAGCTTATACTCTAATAGGCATAATCAGCATAATTTGTTTTTAGTTGTTCTGTGTTCTGTGTTGCTATGGTTGTGAAGTTCTAATACGTGAAAGTCTGCCACATAGATATGGTTGTGAATTTCGGCATAATCGGCATAATTTCTAAATCAGCTGGTCCATTAAGCACATATTCATGTTTTACATGAAATCTAATACGTGAAAGTCTGCCACATAGATATGGTTGTGAAGTTCTGATATGTTCTGATATGGTTGTGAAGTTCTGATATGTTTACCAACACAGTCTTCTAAACTATTTCATCACTCAAATAATACACTTTTCAGTCAATGTTATTATTCCTTCAAATAAAAAGAGCCTTGCCATAAATTGTTCTGATATGTTCTGATATGTTCTAATAGAGCCTTGCCTTAAAAAGAGCATTTAAGTTCTGATATGTTCTAATACATGAACACAACCTTTCTATATAAATTGTTCTGACAAGAAGCTAGTAAATACATCTAACAATTTAATTATTTGTTGATTGTTTCTTGGAGTTCCTCTGAAACATAAAAAGGAGAAGGTGACTTGTTCTTTTAGTTCCATTTGTTTCAACATTGGATTGGTTTATAAGAACTCCCAGTGACCTAATAATAAGTATAATCTTTTTTATTTTGATTTAGTAGTCACAATTTTATCGATCAATAATATTCACTTAAAACCTATAAATTTTATTTTTGTTGACACAACTTTCTACACTACATTTGCTTTATCTAACGTGTTCAACAGTAAACGAACGAAACAGACCCATATCACACAAAATCAACATAATAGTTTCATTTGACATCTGCATTGCTAGCTCTTTAAGTTGGTACCGGTTGCAAGCCCACAAATTAAATGCCGGTGTTGAATCCAAATATTTTCTGCATTTCAAAGGTTTTGTTGCTGCTGTTTGGTTGCAGACTTGTAATGTTGTTGTATTTTATTATGTTTGCAGAACAGTTAAAGTGTTTCCTGGTCATCCATTGGATTTTTTAGTCAACATTGTTTTGTTAATGTGTATTAGTTCATGGGTACTGATACACTGATACATTGGTACATATAATGTGTATTAGTTCAGGAACTTTTTCAAGTTTGTGAAATGTTATCTTGCATTGAGTTAAAGCCTTGTGATGCATGCATTAAGTGACCTATTGTTATAAAATTCTTGAAATGTGGCTGATTGTATATGTGTCTTGTGTTTTATAGGAAGATTATGTGAACCGTCTAACACAAGCCACTCAAACTGATAATAATGTGGATACGTCAGAAAGGCTACAAATTTGGAAAGAAGCTGCCGAAGGTAAGTCGCGCGGTCGTTGTTATGGAACTTCCCGAATGGCGGTTAACATACGATATGGTGTGTCTTATTTGACACAAGTTACAGTTTCAAACCAGAATAGAGAGACGGATAGGCAAGCGATTGAGGCGGCTAGAGCTGAGGCTGCTATAGCACGTGAGGAGGCTGCATCAGCTAATGCACGTGTAGACAGAGTTATGGTTGAGACAGAAGATTTGAAAAGGCGGTTTCAAGAATTTCAAAAAGAGATGTTTGCTTGGAAGTCGAGTCAGGCGGGTCGTTCCACTGCTCCTGCTTTTAGTGTCCATCCTAATACTCATGGCCATTACGATGATGACTCTGATGAGAAGTCATTGGATCTAGAAGATATGAGTGATTGATGTTGAGTCATATGCATTCTCTTTTTCTTAGTTTTGGTACTTGTTCAAATTATTGTGGATTTTCACAAATTTGATATTTTGATGTAACTTTGACATCTTTATGTAGCAATATTGTGGATGGGCACAAGTTTAATATAGTGTCAATATTTTGATATAACTTTCACATCTTAATTAATGTAGCAATATCATGGATTTACACAAGTTTGTTATCTTGTGTTAGAATTTTGATGTGATAATATATCAATTAATAGTCTGAAATTAAAAATAGGGTTCAGTAAATTCAATGTAGCAAATAAATTTGATTTTAAACAAGAATAAATTTAAATAAAAATTTAAAGAAAACCAAAAAAACATTAGCGGCGGCTATAACCGACGCTACACAGAACATTTTTAAGGTCATAACGTCAAAAAAAAACCGGCGCTAAATTAAATTTTAAAATAAATAAACCACTAGTGTCGGTTCTGTGTAACGCTATAATACACGATATTTGCTAAGTAGCGACGGTTTGTATCGACGCCATTTTTAGAAAACTCCAACTAGTGTCCATAATAACCGACGCTAACGCATTAAAGGGATTGTATAAGTGACGCTTTAAACCGCCACTATATGAATATTGCGTCGATTGTAGTCGACGCTACTTATAAAAAAAAATTAAACTAGCGTCGGTTTGTGTATTTTACCGTCACACTAGCGTTACAACAGCCGACACTATGTTAGCGACGGCTCGTGATTATGCTTTGCTACAAACTTTAGGATGTCCGCCCCGACTTCGGCGCTAAGTCGTCGCTAACACGTTGTAGCGTCGGTTTTAAACTATTAGCGAGAGTTTTGGCCGACGCTAAAAGGCAGTTTTCTTGTAGTGGCTTCTTGTACTTTTTTCCATAGCTACACAAACATTATGTACCATAGCCAAAGTATGGTCTTTGTTAAGGTAGTGAAGACGAATCTGAAAAAATGAGAACAATCAACAAAAACAACATGCAACAAACGAGATAATGGGAAATATCTAACAATAGAAGGAAAAAGAATACCTTAATGTATGAAGCACAAGATTCACGGCTAATGGTGAAGACGAAGAGAAAAAATGGGTTCTAGGATTTCACTGTGAAGGCAACAGCGATATTGTCAATAATTGAAAGTTAATTCGCTTATATATGGGTAAACTATTTCACAACGGTTAACAATAACTGTAATGCCCGTTTTTATTTAATTATTATTTGTGAATATAATGATGAGTTGTTGTAGTTGATTGTATGTTGTTGTGTATTTGTTATGTTTTATGTACCCGTAGTGAAGAGTAGTGGCCTTAAGATTGAGTCTTGAGGGTCGTAGGGGTGTATGACCGAAAGCGTAGAAGTTGGTAGTGTGGAGACTAAAATTAGTTAGGCTTATTTAATTAATATTTGCTTAACCATAGTGTAAAATGGACATTATTATAATGATATAATTTACGAGAATTATTATTATTAGTATTTAGTTGGATCCAAAAATATTACTAATAATGTAATGGGATAAATAGAAAATAAGGTGTGTAGATAATTGAGGGGCAAGCTCGTAATTTTAGAAGAGTAAGTGAGGGTAAAAGAGGTAATCCATAATGAGGGACTTTATAAAGAAAAATTAGAGAATGAGAAGGGAGTTTTAATCATACGTGAAAGTGAAAGCAAAAGGGAGAAGAGGCTAGGGTAAGAAGAAGGAGAGGAACCCATTGAGGAAGAGGGAAGCTCATCAATACAAGGTAAGGGTGGGATTTCTTTAATCACTCAAGGGTTAGATGATGTAGGTATGTGGGAAGGAATCATTAGGTTGATGCATGAATTGTTGTTTGTGGATTAATTCGGGTTTTTGGGAAGAATCTATAACTAAAATGTTTGGAATTGACGAAATTGTTGTATTCGAATTGTTGAGATTGTTGTGAATAATGTATATGTGGTATAAATGGGTTTTAATGACTTAAACTGGGGTTATTGGGGTTAAAAATGCAATTTAAGGGTGTGAAATCGCAGTGGGAGAAGTGCTGTCATCGCAGTCACTTTTGGCTGAATCGCAGAGTGGGCTTAGCGCGGTCCCCTCGGGCAGCTTATTTTAAAAACTTCGAAAATTCATAACTTTTGACTCGTAAGTCCGTTTGGGTCGCCGTTCGAATCGTTGGAAAGCTGACTTTATGTACTTTATGTTAAAATTATTTCCAATGATAGATTTCCAACAATTCGACGCGCCATATGAGTTTCCGTGTAGGTTCCGATGTGTTGAAATGTGAAATGTGGGAGTTAGTCGTAGGAATGTGTGTTGTGATTGTTGCTTATGATGTTGCGTGAGGTTGTTGAGAAGTTATTGTAGCATACCATGTGATTGTAATCGTTGTTGCTTATAATATTGTGTGATGATATTGTTGACTAGTTATGGTATGATGTGTTGTGACTTAACTGATAAATGCAATAGTTGTTGTTTATGAAGTTGCATGATGTTGTTGTTGAGTTGTTGTGACGTAACTTGTAAATGCACTAGCCGTTACTTATGTGGTAGTATGATGATGACGTTGAGTTGTTACAGCATGTTATGTGGTAGGCATGTTTTGATGAGTTATATGCATGTTTCGATAAATGCGTGTTGATTGTCGAGTGGTATTGGCATGATGATGAATATGCTATGTGCGTGCATGAGTCATTGTTGCATGTTGTCATTGATGGCATGCGCATAGTTGTGGGATGGCATGCCCTGGTGGGGTGTTATCGTCTATCCGAATTCCTTGATGGAAAAGTTCTTGTTGGCGTGATTGTGTAACCAGATGGGGTGTAAGCAATCACAGTTGTTGGTGCGATCATGAAATAGGGGTCGTACGTGACCATGAAATAGGGGTCGTTGGTGTGATCATGAAATAGGGGTCATACTTGACCATGAAACAGGGGTCGAGAGTTTCGACGGGAATTGTGACCATGGAACAGGGGTCGATTTTGGTACCATATGCATTGAGTCAAGTTGGTGTCTCATTGCATTATATAAGAGTTGTGTTGCATTATGAAATGTGTGATTATCTGTTTGTGTTGAAATTAATGAAAGTTGTGTTGAAGGGCGAATTACTTGATGATTTATGCTTTCATATTTATATCATCTGTTTCTTTTGTTGATTTGAGAATCTCACCCCTTCTGTTTGAATGTTGCCTCCATGTGGGTAACGTGCAGATAATCCGCAGTAGGAGATCGAATGTGAGTGGAAGATGGAGTCTTCCGTTTATGCCTTTGTGTCGGTGTCTGCTCTGATATGTAACACTGGGGTCATGGAACGTTATGTTTTCTTAGGCTATGTTTTTCTTGAGATTTTAGATATCTCTTAATTTTAGTTATTTAATTAATTGAAATACTATGCTTACGTTGTAATGAATATGTGTTGATGTTTCCGCTGTTTTAATAAAAAGAAAATGAAGTTAGAGATCTTTTATCATTATCGTTGTTGTTAAAATAATTTTAAAATGATGTGTTGCATATCAACTATATGAGCAGGTGTTTGATGAAAGTTGCATCCTAAAATGTTTGATATTTTATTTTACTCTGATTTTATTTATATTACACGGGGGATTATTTAGGGTGTTACAAAGTGGTATCAGAGCCTGGTTGGTCCGTCCGGCCAGGTTGTCTAATTATGTTGTTCCCTAGTATGCGGCATGTGTGTGAAAACACTGTCGGTGCTTGTTTTGTTTTCCATTTGCAGGATGGGAATGAAACAAGTGGGGGAGAAGTATCTGCTTCTCTTGGATATTCCAGTGGTTGAGGGATTGAATATCATGTTGTCGCATGAGGGAGTGCAGTGTTGGATTGTCCAACTGTTTGAGAATGGTGTGATCCTTGAGGGAAGACGGTCAGGTGTTTTCGTTGTTCGCTTCCTTGTGAGGGGGAAGGCGATGTTGCGGCTAGAGATAGGCCGGTGATGTGTGGAGTATCCTGACGTGTTTCCTTAGGAGGTGCACAGTTATCTTTAGTTGGAACAAGATGATGTCATTTTTGGGACGAGTTGGTGGAGATAAACCATGTGTTTACCAATTATTTAGATGAGTGGTGTAGTGTGTTGTTGAGACAAGTGTAGCTCCAGTGTTATTAGTTAAGGAGAAAGAAGGTAGTACGAGATTGTGTGTGGATTAGTGACAATTGTGTAAGGTAATGAGTGAGAATAAATATCCATTTCAACGGGATTGATGATTTGATGGTCCAACTGGTGGGCTAGTGTGTTTTCGGTATAATGGAATTGAAGTTGGATTACCTTCAGATTTGGGTGAAAAGTGAGGATAGTTGGAGAATCTTAGAAGTAAGAGAAAGAGGTGGAACTCATGTTCACCATTTCCAATCTTCATTTTCGCACTTAAGGAACAGCCTACACTAAATAGGTGATAAATTTTTACTCGTAACTCGGATTTAAGCGGTTCTTGAATTTCTGGGATCTACAGAAAATTCCCTTTATTTTGGCATATAGTTTTGTATCAAGAAGGTCTGTATTGAAGGAGATAATTGCGTTTGAAGTTGAGTGAGTCTTGCTTAAAGTGGGTAAGATGAGGTCAGGTATAAGATGTTTAGTAACAGGACGGAGGTGAGGACCTCAGAGAAACACATGGAGATGCGGCGTATGCCAGTTGAAAATGATTAGAGTGGAGAGATTTTTGAGGAATGGAGAAGGTTAAATAGTAACCTGGATTGTGTGTCATTAATGACATGGTGTCAACATGTGTCAGGAAGATTTTGGAAAGTTTCTATCACCAACCCAATGATGAGATGGTACTGTTAAGATTGTGATTAGGATTAGACCAAATGTGAAACTATACGGATCATCGAGATTGTGAAATTAAAGAAAGGACGCTATTGTAGTTAGATAATGATGATTTATGCCACCGTTATGGTTGCCGACTACCTATTGACAAATTGAGGAACTGATCACCCTTGATCTCTTGTTGATAGTAGACGGAAGCATGTTGGATGGGATAGACGTGTCTTGCCAGCTGGTATAGTATATACATTGAATTGTTTGAAGTCGAGCCAAGTGCTTGTGGATTGTTTGATTAGTCGATGCAGATTCCTATATCTGAAGATGAGGAGGATTCGAGGCTTTTGTATGTTGATCAGATGATGTTGATAGTTACTTATCAGAAGCAGAGAACAACGTGTTGACTAAAGATATGCCAAGGGTGTCGCCGTGGAGAGCCTTATTATTATTAGTAAAGAAAAGGATGACAGCATGAGGTTGCGTGTAGATCGGTGAGTAGTATGGAAACTCACACTTGTGTCTGGGGTAGCTTGAGTTCTGATTTGAGATGAATCGAGAATCCGATAGACATGAGACTTAAAGCATTGGAAAGATGATCCAGCGAGGGAGTAAATGGAAATGCGAGACCATGATTCCACCAAGGATGTTTTGTAGAGGATAGTAGTGACTGTACGCCTTAAAGTGTGTGTAGGGAGTATGGATCGTATCTTCCATACTTATTTGGATAAGTTAGAACTGGTGTTCATTGTGGATGCTCGGATCTATTATAAAAATCGGAAGAAGAACGTGTAGAGTAATTGAGAATTGAGTTACAAGTATTGAAAGAAGTGGAGTTATATGTTAAATTGTCAAAGTGTGATTTTTGGTTAGTAGAGATGAGTTTACTTGATTGTGTTAATTCAGAGGAGGGTATTGTTGTGGATCCATCCAAGTAGATGTAGTTCTACAATGAGGAAGCTTTGCAGTGGATTAAGGGGAGTATAATATTCTTGGACTTAGTCGGTTATTATCACGGAGTTTTGCAGCAGGAATCGCGAAGGGCGCTTAGCATCGTTGAGCGCGCCCAGTGCGGTCTGGAAGACTCTCGCCCTCTCGGGGCAGAAGCGAGCGCGCTTAGCGTGAGTCAGATCCCGCTTAGCGCGGTCTGGGAGTGGAAAAGGTGATTTTTCTTGTCGAAATTAATTGGAAATATGTATCCTTATGCGGTTATGGTATTGGGATGTTGTTATGTGTTTAAGATGAATTTAGACAGTGTGATAATATAAGATGGTGAAGTTGTAGCTTATGTTTTACGATAGTTGGAGATTCATGAAAGTATCTATCCTATTCAAGATTTGGAATTGGTTGAGGTTGTAATTGTGTTGGGTATCCGGAGGTATTATTTTTATGAATCTAGGTCCGAAGTGTTTAGTAATCACAAGAGTGTAGAGTACCTGTTTGGTCGGAATTCCCAATTAAGTCGAAAGTCGTTTCTTATGTCTGCTTTGATAGTCAAAAGTTGGATGTGAACTTGGTAGATTTGATAGTTGCGAGTAATTCGAGTGCGCACTGAAAGCGTGGTGTAGTGCAGTTTGTTCGTACGTGTGTAACAACGATGTTGGTAAGTTGGTTACATTGAGGTTGTGTTATGGACTTTTGTGTTTTTATCCTTGTTGTTGCCTCGTTACCTATGGTGATGGTTCGAGTGCGAGTAGCTAATTCCTATGATGGGGAATTAGGGGAGTGTTGCCTATGGTGATGGTAACGATCGTGTTGTGTTCTGGTTCATAGTGAACCTGTGTGTTCTTAACTTGGGTATTCCTTGTGTCTTGAGTTGGTCGTCGAGTGCATTGCGTGAGCATTGCATCTTGTTGTTATTGTCGTTAATAAGGTAGTTTGTTGTTTTGTGTTAACCGTGGTGTTGCCTTTAATGGCATGGGAATTGATTAGTCGGATACGAGGACGTATCCGAAGGAGTTCGCATAGGGTGAATTTTCGAGGACGAAAATATTCTAACTGGGGGAGAGTTGTAACGCCCGTTTTTATTTAATTATTATTTGTGAATATAATGATGAGTTGTTGTAGTTGATTATATGTTGTTGTGTATTTGTTATGTTTTATGTACCCGTAGTGAAGAGTAGTGGCCTCAAGATTGAGTTTTGAGGGTCATAGGGGTGTATGACCGAAAGCGTAGAAGTTGGTAGTGTGGAGACTAAAATTAGTTAGGCTTATTTAATTAATATTTGCTTAACCATAGTGTAAAATGGACATTAGTAGAATGATATAATTGACGAGAATTATTATTATTAGTATTTAGTTGGATCCAAAAATATTACAAATAATGTAATGGGATAAATAGAAAATAAGGTGTGTAGATAATTGAGGGGCAAGCTCCTAATTGTAGAAGAGTAAGTGAGGGTAAAAGAGGTAATCCATAATGAGGAACTTTATAAAGAAAAATTAGAGAATGAGAAGGGAGTTTTAATCATACGTGAAAGTGAAAGCAAAAGGGAGAAGAGGCTAGGGCAAGAAGAAGGAGAGGAACCCATTGAGGAAGAGGGAAGCTCATCAATACAAGGTAAGGGTGGGATTTCTTTAATCACTCAAGGGTTAGATGATGTAGGTATGTGGGTAGGAATCATTAGGTTGATGCCATGGATTGTTGTTTGTGGATTAATTGGGGTTTTTGGGAAGAATCTATAACTAAAATGTTTGGAATTGACAAAATTGTGGTATTCGAATTGTTGAGATTGTTGTGAATAATGTATATGTGGTATAAATGGGTTTTAATGACTTAAACTGGGGTTATTGGGGTTAAAAATGCAATTTAAGGGTGTGAAATCGCAGTGGGAGAAGTGTTGTCATCGCAGGCACTTTTGGCTGAATCGTAGAGCGGGCTTAGCCCGGTTTTTGGCGCTTAGCATGGTCCCCTCGGGCAGCTTATTTTAAAATCTTCGAAAATTCATAACTTTTGACTCGTAAGTCCGTTTGGGTCGCCGTTCGAATCGTTGGAAAGCTGACTTTATGTACTTTATGTACTTTATGTTAAAATTATTTCCAATGATAGATTTCCAACTATTCGACGCGCCATATGAGTTTCCGTGTAGGTTCCGATGTGTTGAAATGTGAAATGTGGGAGTTAGTCGTAGGAATGTGTGTTGTGATTGTTGCTTATGATGTTGCGCGAGGTTGTTGAGAAGTTGTTGTAGCATACCATGTGATTGTAATCGTTGTTGCTTATAATATTGTGTGATGATATTGTTGACTAGTTATGGTATGATGTGTTGTGACTTAATTGATAAATGCAATAGTTGTTGTTTATGAAGTTGCATGATGTTGTTGTTGAGTTGTTGTGACGTAACTTGTAAATGCACTAGCCGTTACTTATGTGGTAGTATGATGATGACGTTGAGTTGTTATGGCATGTTATGTGGTAGGCATGTTTTGATGAGTTATATGCATGTTTCGATAAATGCGTGTTGATTGTCGAGTGGTATTGGCATGATGATGAATATGCTATGTGCGTGCATGAGTCGTTGTTGTATGTTGTCATTGATGGTGCATGGCATGTGCATAGTTATGGGATGGCGTGCCCAGGTGGGGTGTTATCGTCGATCCGAATTCCTTGATGGAATCGTTGTTGTTGGCGTGATTGTGTGCCCAGATGGGGTGTAAGCAATCACAGTTGTTGGTGTGATCATGAAATAGGGGTCGTACGTAACCATGAAATAGGGGTCGTTGGTGTGATCATGAAATAGGGGTCATACTTGACCATGAAAAAGGGGTCGAGAGTTCCGACGGGAATTGTGACCATGGAACAGGGGTCGATTTTGGTACCACATGCATTGAGTCAAGTTGGGGTCTCATTGCATTATATAAGAGTTGTGTTGCATTATGAAATGTGTGATTATCTGTTTGTGTTGAAATTAATGAAAGTTGTGTTGAAGGGCGAATTACTTGATGATTTATGCTTTCATATTTATATCATCTGTTTCTTTTGTTGATTTGAGAATCTCACCCCTTCTGTTTGAATGTTGCCTCCACGTGGGTAACGTGCAGATAATCCGCAGTAGGAGATCGGATGTGAGTGGAAGATGGAGTCTTCCATTTATACCTTTGTATCGGTGTCTGCTCTGATATGTAACACTGGGGTCATGGAACGTTATGTTTTCTTAGGCTATGTTTTGCTTGAGATTTTAGATATCTCTTAATTTTAGTTATTTATTTAATTGAAATACTATGCTTACGTTGTAATTAATATGTGTTGATGTTTCCGCTGTTTTAATAAAAAGAAAATGAAGTTAGAGATCTTTTATCAATATCGTTGTTGTTAAAATAATTTTAAAATGATGTGTTGCATATCAAGTATAAGAGCAGGTGTTTGATGAAAGTAGCATCCTAAAATGTTTGATATTTTATTTTACTCTGATTTTATTTATATTACACGGGGGACTATTTAGGGTGTTACTATAACAACCATATAGATAAGTATTTATTTATTATAAATATATCACTACGGTTAACCAGAAGAACCGTAGTGATATCCCTTTTATTTGTGAATTTTAAAATAAATAAAAAAGAAAAGGTGCGCCTTAACGTTAAAGGAATAAAATATTTTATGGCGCTGAGGTTCGAACCGAGAAAAGTTTGATTGTATCACAACGGTTGGTTTTGTAACCGCTGTTATATACAAATAATTTTTAATCAAAAAATAAAATAAATATGGTAGCGCTTTAGTTAAGATATGTCACCACGGTGTAGGGAAAAACCTTGGTGACCATGGTGTTGTTGAATGCGGGTTTTGTAGTAGTGATTAGACCCTTTTAAGAATTGACTAATTAAAATAATGACACTAACACCTTAAATGTTACATTTGTGACCCAAAATTATAACATGTAATCCATCCCGCAGACCTGTGATTACGCTCCTCGAGGTTGTCTCTCGTTTTTCGAGATACGACAAAACATTAATATTTTGATTAATAATTAAGAAAGATAATTATTGCGATATTTTAATTAAAAATATTGATTATTTTAAAAAAAAAATCGTATTTGGCATGTTCACTTGCTTTCAAATATATCCATTTCTTTAGCATCTCAGGTTGCACAATCTCACGTGTTCTAGAGAGAGAAAGTCCTTCCTCTCTCTAAAACTTAGCGTGTCCCCATCCCTCTTGTCTTCTTCAGATTAAGAGATTCATTTCCCTTTTGTAAACCCCAGTCTAGGTGCTGGCTTTTTCACTACTTGTTGTGGTTATTTTCCCTTTGGGTTGTGACTCTCCGCCTCTGTGGAGTTTCTGATTTCCAGATCTTGTTTCAGTTTCGCCGGTGCTCCTAGGGTTTCGGTAGTTTGCTTATTTCTTTGATACCGAGCTTAGGTGGCTATGGATAAATGGAAGAATATCCAACTTTCTAAAGAGGAGGAAGAAGGTATTACGGCTGAGATCGATGAGGTGTGCGAAGGTGAGATATTCCAACGAACCTTAGCCGGGAGATTATGGACGGACAACAACTTCAATGTGCGGGCCTTTACGAGTACAATGTTAAGTGCTTGGAAGCTCAAAAATCCAGTTGAAGTTCAAGAGCTTTGTAAGAACCTTTTTTTGTTTCGATTTGCAACAAGGAGAGATCTAGAAGGAGTACTAAAAAATGGTCCCTGGAGTTTTGATAGGAATCTCTTGGTTCTCAGCAGAATCTCAGGGGAAGAACAACTATCAGACTTGAATATGCATTTCGGCACCTTTTGGGTACGTGTTTATGAACTCCCTCTAATGCTTAGATCTAAAGCCATGGCAAAGAAAATCAGAGGCATCCTTGGCCAGTTCGAGGAGCTTGATTCAAAGGAGGCACAAAGAAATGGTTGATTTTTGAGAATAAAAGTCACTCTGGATCTGAAGAATCCTCTCAAGAGAGGTACTGTAGTGCGTTTTAAAGATAAAAATTTAAGGGTGCATTTTAAATATGAGCGTTTACCGACTTTTTGTTTCGTCTGTGGGAGGCTGGGACATCAGTTAAAAGATTGTGAAACGGTGGGCGATCTAAGTGAAGAAGGTTTTGAAGATCTCAAAGAGCATGAACTTTCTTTTGGGGCTTGGTTAAGGGTCTCTCCTTTGCCAAGGTTTCAAGAGGATGTCAGAAAAAAAGAGTCGACTTCGAGTTCTTGCAGCAAGAGTCTATTCAACATTTCATCCAGCCAAAGTAGGTGTGAATTTAAAGGAAAGAGTAGGGAAATAGAAGATGGTGATGTGGAACAACGCAAAGATAACATCTCTGTTGGGCAGAGGAATGATAATAATTTGATCGACAAATCCGGTGACCAGGTGAGCCCACTGCAAGAAGAAGGATCAGTACAAAAAGGACTAAATTCTGGGAAGGCTTTGTTAGAAATTGAGGCTATGGCGGAGTCTTTAGGAGCGGTCGATATATCAAATACTGGTAAAGGGAAGAAAGGCATGGCAACTGAGAATAAAAGTAAAAGAAGAAAGTGGACAAGGCGCCAAAATCCAAGGAAGAACAATCTAACAAAGGAGGTGGAAAAAGAGGTGGAAAGCGGAAAAAGGAATTTGGTTAAGGTGATGGTTCTGGATGGCACTACCTTTGAGTGTGAAAAAGGAGAAAAGAAACTAAGAGGTCCCGGTGAAATCACCAACATTGCAGCAAAAGTACCAGAGGTGGTGTTGGATGTCCAACACCGCCTTCAACAATGAAACTCTTGAGCTGGAACTGCAGGGGGTTGGGGAGTCCCCGTGCAGTTCGAGCTTCTTGATGGAGACGAAACTAAAGCAACATGAAGTTTTGAATCTGAATTTGAGAGGGGAGTTTTCAGGGTGTCTTAGTGTGGATTGCGATGGTAGTGGAAGGGAGCGTGCAGGGGGAGTGACTCTGTTCTGGAAAGATTCTATGCAGGTTACTATATCCTCCTACTCCATAAATCACATTAGTGGGAAGGTGGCTGATGATCATGACGGACAGGAATGGAGTTTTAATGGCATCTACCGATATCCGGATGAGCAGAAAAAACGCCTAACCTGGTCGTTACTGCAGAATTTGATCAACACAAGGAATTCAAGATCTATCAGTTTTGGGGATTTTAACGATATTATTTCGGAAGATGAGAATAAGGGTGGTATTGTGCGTACTTCAAACCAAATGTCTTGGGGTAGGTTAACTATGGATAGCTATGGCATCAGTGATCCCGGGTTCGAGGGGTACCCCTTTACTTGGACAAATGGTAGGAGAGGGGGAGGAAATATTCAATGCAGGCTAGATCGGGTTTTGGCATCCAATTATTTTTCCCACAGGTTTGATCAAATCAAAGTGACTCATTTATCTAGATACGGGTCGGATCATGCTGTGATTAAAATTGACTTAGAGACGGACGTGCCAAATCCGGCCAGAAAGAGAGTTTACCAATTCAAATTTGATGAAAGCTGGAGCAAGGATCCCAAATGCTCAGAGATTGTGAAGAAAATCTGGAACAGTAGCATTTCACACACAGCTGGGAAACTAAGTGACTTGCAAGGCCTCAGCGAACATTTCAAAGAATATAGATTGAGTGAGGTGAGTAAGGAGCGTCGTCGGATAGAAAGTATGCTTAATAAAGAGGAAAGTTGGGACTCTAGCGAGACATCCATTAACCTTCAAAAGGCCCTTGAGAATCAAAGAAATAATTTGTTGAGAATTGAGGAAGTTTCGTGGCGTCAAAAGAGTAGAGCGGTTTGGTTGCAATATGGAGATAAAAATAATAAGTTTTTCCATAAGAAGGCGGAACAGAGGCGAAAAACGAATAGTATTGGCAAGCTGAAAGATGAAAATAGGACTTGGAGGAGGGGTGAGGATCAATGTGCTAAGTTGCTGCTAGATTATTTTGAACAATTGTTTACATCTTCGAATCCCAATACCATAGTCGAAGTGTGCAGCGCCATTACTGGCCGTCTTCAGCAAGATCATGTAACCTTGTGTGCATAACTTTTCACGATGCAAGAGATCAAGGAATCCCTCTCTCAAATGCACCCGTTGAAGGCTCCTGGGCCGGACGGACTGCCGACTTTATTTTACCAAAAGTACTGGGATGTTGTAGGTGTGAAGGTTGGCAATTTGGTCCTTGAGATTTTAAATGGTGGTAGCGATCCCCAGCCTCTCAATTCCACTCATATAACTCTAATTCCAAAGGGGAAGAATCCTTCCACTCCTAAGGATTTTAGGCTGATCAGTTTGTGCAACGTGGTTATGAAGTTGGAGACAAAAACTATTGCTAATAGGCTCAAGCAGATTTTGCCGAAAATAGTGGATGAGGAACAAAGTGCGTTTATCAAAGGGCATTTGATTACGGATAATGCATTGGTAGCTATGGAATGTTTCCATTGGCTCAAGAAGAAAACTAAAGGAAAGCGGGGACACATGGCTCTTAAGCTCGACATGTCTAAAGCGTACGATAGAGTGGAGTGAGGATTCGTTAATCAAGTCTTGGTCACAATGGGCTTTCCTCCTCGGTTTGTGAGCCTTATTGATAAATGTATATCCACTGTTACATACAGAGTGCTTCTCAATGGCTAACCTGGTAGGAGTTTTTCACCAGGCAGGGGTCTCCGTCAAGGAGACCCTCTCTCATCCTATTTGTTTGTTTTATGTGCAGGTGCTCTTTCAAGTCTAATAAAAAAAGGCGTGCATGATGGAAGTATTCATGGCCTAAAGATAGCGCAAAAAGCTCATAGTATTTCTCATTTATTCTTTGCGGATGATGCGCTTCTTTTCTCAAGGGCAAATATCACCGAGGCTTCTTGTATTTTGGATGTGTTGGAAAAGTATCAAAGTGCTTCCGGTCAGATGGTAAATTTAGATAAATCAGAGGTCTCTTTTAGTCAAAATGTGCGCGAAGAAGAAAAAATCTTGATCTGGGACAGGATGGGTGTAAAGACTGTAGAGGGCCATTCAAAATATCTAGGATTACTAGTCGTTTTCGGAAGATCCAAAAAAGAAGTTTTTGCGATGGTGGTGGAGAGAGTTTGGAAAAAGATTAAAGGATGGAAAGAGAGGTTTTTATCTAGATCCGGAAAGGAGGTTTTAATCAAAGTAGTTGCACAAGCCATTCCCAGCTATGTTATGAGTTGCTACAAGCTACCAGAAGCCGTCTGCAAAGATATTGAAAGTCTGATCGCAAAGTTCTGGTGGGGGTCGAATAATGGGGAGAGGAAATTACATTGGGTGAGATGGGATAGGCTGGCAAGATCTAAAGGAGATGGGGGTATGGGATTCTGCGGAATAAGCGAATTCAATATCAGCCTCCTCGGCAAACAATACTGGAGGCTGTTAACTATGAAGGGTTCATTGGTGGAAAGAGTATTAAAAGGAAGATATTATCCTAGGTGTAGTTTAGAGGAGTGTAATCCCGGATATGCTCCCAGCTTCGCGAGGAAAAGTATTCTTGGTGCAAAACAGTTGGTGCAGTCGGGGTCTCGGTGGAGGATAGGAAATGGAGCGGATGTCCTGGCGTTGAAGGATAGATGGATACCTTGTCAACCGGGTTTTAAAGTGATCGAAAATCATGGTACTCTGGATCCCAGCACAAGAGTTTATGATTTGATTGACCATGATCTGAATTGTTGGAAGAGGGAACTGATAGAATCCAGTTTTGGGTACTGCGAAGCGACATCAATAACAAGCATTCCTCTGTCTTTGCGTAATGTGAAAGATGAGCTGATTTGGCACTACGAAAAGCACGGAGATTATTCTGTACGATCTGCGTACCATTTGTGTATGAGTGGTAAAGCAAGTTTTCAACTGGGACCGTCCTCTGTTCCTAATCAAAAGTTGTGGAAGTTGATTTGGAGGATCCCTCTAAGCAATAAGATATGGAATTTCCTTTGGAGAGCCGCAAAGAACATCCTCCCGACCCATGGTAATCTGTTGAGGAAAGGTATGCAACTTGACCCTTCATGCCCTTTTTACCATAATGAGATAGAGACTGTAGACCATATCTTACTCAACTGTGAGTTCTCTAGACAAGCATATTTCTCCTCCACGGTTGGACTTCGCGTGCAGAACAATACTGAGTTTTGTATCTGGCTGGAAACTATTCTCTTCGTGAAAGATCAGTATGCTGTTCAGGTGGTGTGCTCCTTGATTCATAATATTTGGTTTGCGAGAAATTAACTCATCTTTAAAGACACTGAACAATTCCCATTGGTGGTGGCGCTAAAGGCTGTGGATGCAGTTACGGAGTTCAACAGGTGGAACCCGTCGATCAGTCTAAAACTCCGGATACCAGAACAACAGCTCGTGGATGATAGAAGGATTCATGTTTTACAAGTTGATGCTGCTGTTTGGAATGATGGTACTGTATCGTTCGGATGTGTGATTAGGAAGGATAATGCAATTGTGTTGACTGCGTGCAAAGCTGATAGGGTGTCCACGAATTCGACGGTCGCGGAGATGCTGGCTATTAGGTGGTGTTTGCAGACTGCGAAGCTTATAAACTTGGAGGAGTTAGTTGTTCATTCGGACTCCAAAAATGCAGTAGATTGTGTAAATGGTTGTTTGGAAGATGTTGTCCTTGTCCCCATTACTAAAGACTGCAGGTCTATTATGAATGGTTTTAAGTTAGTTTCTATAATCTTTGTTAGCGGGTCTGTTAATATTGAAGCTCATAATTTAGTAAGACTTGGCCATTTTGTTGGCAATAGGATGTGGTTGGGGGAATGTCCCAATCAGTCCCTCCCTTCTGATGTATCTGTTTCTGTTGGTTCTTAATGAAAGAAGTTTCCAATCAAAAAAATATATATCCATTTCTTTTAGATTAAGTTGAATTCAAATATTATCACTTAACTTTACCTAAGACAATAACTAAAAAAATAGATTTATAAAATATAACATATAAGCAAAAAGAGGCTAAGTTTTAATAATTGGAATTTTTTTTTAAACTAACACACTTTTTCAAAAAAAATTCCAAAAAAACCAACTTTTCAGATTAATTACAGAAATGGTTGGGTTTGAAAACGCAATTCTAGGGTGGCGCCATATGAAATGGCGCCTCAGTTAGAGGGCACAAGCCATTTCATATGGCGCCTCAGGCCATAAAATTTTCCTCAAAAAATTCCCTGAGGTCAAGCCATATGAAATGGCGCCTCAGGCCATTTTCTTGTTTTTTTTTTTTTTAATTTTTGTTTTTAAATTTGTGCAGAGGTATGGTTAGGAACAGTAGAAAAAGAGTGTAGGCATGCATTGTTGAGTCATGCAGAGTGTGATCTTGTCAATAGTGTGGCCATGCAGAGTTGTGTGGTCTTGTCAAGCTTAGTGTAGGCATGCAGTCTTGTGTGGTCATGTCAAGGATAGTGTGTAGGCATGCAGAGCAGCACATGGCTCTTTGGCAATGCTTTTCTGAAGCAATTAGACTAAAGAGACACGTTTCTTGTAATATTTTTCTGCCTATTAATACACATGAATTATACATCCTATCATCACTTACATTCAAACCAGTTACAATCTGCAAAGTATTTTTCTTCCAAATTTTCAGATATGGCTCAAAGACCACAATACTTGATAACTGCACATATCCTTGGTGAGATATTTGATTGTCCAATGAGTGGTTTCAATTTTAGGGATACAGAAGTGACTAGGTTTTTAATTGATAGAAGAACAAATTTCTATCATTTGAAAGCCCGGTTAGAGAAGAAATTGCAGTGCGGTCCAGTTGGGTAAATTATATACAAAAACCCTATCTTTTTTGAGGGGCATGATGTGTGCAAATTTTTTCAGATGAAAATACAGGATGATGAAGATGTGCGTAATATGTTTCTCAGCCATGAGCATTCCGGTTTCAATGAGGTTGAGTTATAGGTTACGTTACAAAATCAACCATTGTCTCAACAACTTGAGGTATCGCAGGTTTTCAACGATTCTGACAACGAACAAGCTGAGGTGGATGCAGTTGATGAGGAGGAAGAAGAAGCGGAGGACGTTGTTGACGAAATGATAAACGGCGACGAGGCAGACCAATTGCCAGACAGTCATGTTTATCGCCCACCCCAACACATGACAACACTAAGCCTAGGCGAAGATCAACCATTAACATATATTTTTTACGACCCATACAAACAGACGGAGGGAGTACTAAAAGTTGGAGACAATTTTCGTACAAAAGAAGATTGTGTTCGAGCAATTAAACAATACCATATGACCTTGGCTGCAGATTATAGAGTCGATCGAACAAATCTGACTCTATACAAGATCTACTGCCGCAACGAGGCCTGCCCCTTTAGACTAACGACATCTTTCCGGAAGCGAAGTGATTCCTGGAAGATAGGGTCAATGGGTCCGGAGCACACTTGCATACTAACCAATCCAAGTCAGGATCATCGCAAGCTCGGATCTCAGAAAATCTGCAACGAAATTCTATCAATCGTGAGCGACAACCCTTCTGTGAAAGTCAGTACCATCATAACTCATATGGTGCAAAGATACAACTATACTCCCTCGTACAGGAAGGCGTGGATTGCTAGGACGAAGGCAGTTGAAAGGATTTTTGGAAATTGGGAGGACTCTTACAAATAACTCCCAAGATACCTTGTCGCCCTAAAACAATATGCTCCAGGTATTGTTGTCTTGTTAGAGACGTTGCCGGCATATACGCCTGACGGGATTTGGGTAAGTGGAAATGGCATTTTCCACAGACTCTTCTGGGCGTTTGAACCATGCATCAAAGGATTTACATTTTGTAAACCTATAATTCAAATTGATGGAACATGGTTGTACGGAAAATATAAGGGCACGCTACTAATGGTCGTGGCACAGGATGGCAACAACAAAATTTTCCCTATTGCATTCGCTCTAGTTGAAGGGGAGACTGCTGGAGGTTGGAGTTTTTTCTTAAAAAATCTCCGACAATATGTTGCTCCCCAACCTGACGTATGTATGATCTCCGATAGGCATCCCTCAATCGATAGTGCTTACAACAATCCTGATAACGGCTGGCAGGATCCTCCATCGAGCCACGTGTATTGCATTAGGCACATTGGACAAAATGTCCTGCGGGCGTTCAAAGACAAGGGCCTAAAGCAGCTGGTTACTAACGCGGGATATGCATTAACAGAGCCTACGTTCAGATACTACCGGGACGAGATCAGACAAACAAACCCAGAAGCATTGACTTGGATTAATAACATACCACGGGAGAAGTGGACAAGGGCGTATGACAATGGGCGGCGATGGGGGCATATGACAACAAACCTCGTTGAGTCTATGAACTCAGTATTCAAAGGCATCCGGAACCTGCCGATAACCGCTTTTGTGAGGTCAACTTATTTTAGGCTCGTTGTGCTCTTTGATACTAGACGTACTAAGTGGGTTTCGGTCATACAATCTGGGCAGCTGTTTAGTGACTATTCCATGGCATTCATGAAGGATGAGGCTGCAAAGGCTAACACACACGTCGTCACGGTCTTCGATCGTTTTGCATGACGCTTCAGTATTGCAGAGTCTATTGATCACAACGAAGGATTGCCTAGGGGATCTTATCGAGTGGAACTAGATAGGAGTTGGTGTGACTGTGGAAAGTTTCAGGCATTTCGTATGCCTTGCTCCCATGTCATAGCAACCTGTTCCAAGGTCCGACTGGGCCCAACCAACTATCTCCATGTTCTTCATCAAGTCAGTACTCTATGTAATGTGTACTGTAAAAGCTTTCAAGTAGTCGCAAAGGAGGACTACTGGCCTACATACGAAGGCGAAATTGTGTGGCATAACGACTTGATGCAAAGAAATAAAAAGGGTCGCCCTATCAGCAGCCGGATTCAAATGGAGATGGATACAGGTGAAAAAATGGTGAGGTTGTGTAGTTTGTTCCGCCAGCCAGGCCACAATCGCACTAAGTGTCCAAATGTATTAGGTCCTAGCACAGCGGCATAATTACTTATGTAACGTTGTCTATTTATAATAAGAACAAATTTCATTTCATTGATGGCATACATAACTCAATACAACAACATAACAAACCTAAACGAAGCATCACTTAACGAAACCTATTACGAAATCATAAAATAACAATAACAATAATAATAACAATAACAATAACAATAACAACACATAAAAGCAGCTTATCTAGGCAATTACAACCATCAACTTAATTTCCTGTTGTAACATCATCATCATGAGGACGCCAGCATCATTTTCCACTTTCCTCCAAGTCTGGGTGACTCCGTCTAGACCAGACTTCTCAACCTGCCTCTCTATCTTCCTGATCTTTTCACCTGCCTGAAATTCTTCTGGTAGCCAGCGGCGAAGTTCCCTGTGCAAATGCTCCAACGTCTGGGTGTTCCAGAGTAGCATCTCCAACGGAGGCTTGACAGCTGAATATATAACTAGGGCATTTCGTTTCATCAGTGGAAACTCTGGCCACTTTTCCTCCGTTGCTGATGACGACGACGATCGGCTATTTGAGGATGAAGACATCGTGTTGAGTAAGGGAGAGTTTGGGATATTGGTGAGGGAAAGGAGGAAATTAGGGTTTGGGTGACAATTGTTGTGCAAAAACAAGTGAGGGAGAGCCCTTATTTATAGGCACAACATAACATATAAAATAATATAATTTTTAGTATATTTAAAAAATATAAATTAAGCATAAAAAAAAATTAAAAAAAGAAAAAGCAATTGGCCTGAGGCGCCATTTCATATGCTTGACCTCAGGGAATTTTTTAGGGCAAGTAAAATGGCCTGAGACGCCATATGAAATGGCTTGTGGCCTCTAACTGAGGCGTCATTTCATATGGCGCCACCCTTTTATTCGTTTTCCAAACCCAGCCATTTCAGTAATTATTCTGAAAAATTGGTTTTTTTTTGTATTTTTTTTTAAAAAGTGTGTTAGTTTAAAAAAAATTCTAATAATTGAATAGAAAATTTTATAAAATGTTTATCAATTGTATTTGATGTTTAAAATCTTAACAATATTTTACAGGAGATTGGAAATGTAATTATTAAATTTTCTTGATACTTTAATATAAATTTTTATTATTTTATTTGATCTTTATTTTTCATCATAAAGAGAGCTAAACCTATTTTGAAAATTAATCTATTTTTCTAAATATTAATACTGAATTATCAAATTAAATTCTCACAAAAATATTTAGAAATTAATCTATAAAAAAATATTTTCGTTCTCACTATTTAGATAATTTGCTATTATCTTATAGACGTTGGACTATCACTCATTTGCCCTTATACCAAATTATCATTATAGGAAAAGCACAACATTTAAAAAAAAAAAAACTATGTCCACTGCCATCCTCTCATTATAAATAGTCTTTATTCACCACACAACTGATACCTTATTCTTTAATTTGGACATTTTTAAGATAAAAAAATTGTGTATAAATTCCATAATTCGGTATGTTATAATCAATTACTAAATTTAAAATCAAGTGCTTTCGCATTTTATTACTCATTTTGAAGTTGTTAAGGACACAATCATTTGAATCTAAATAAAATACAATCATAAATATTATTCTCAATGTCCATTTAAATATAACTATGGTTATTTAATTAATTGCTATTTATCTAATACAACACACAACATAACCAAACCAGCAAAACAACATACTAAATAAGAATCACAATAATTATGAATCCAACAATGATTGAACTTACTATGACTCATTCTATTGTCGTACAAGTTGCAAGACAGAACAGACTGATTGAAGCACAGTGAGAATCAATAGTAAAATTCCAGCAATGGAAGCAGCAGTTTTCCAAGGATTGCTACAATAATCGCGTCTGAGAGTAGCCTTCAATTTATGCAAAGGATCACGACAAAAACCATCCAATTCTTCAAAAAGATCATATAAATGAGAACTGAATGTCGAATGTGTAACATTTTCCGAAAGACTATTAACAAAGTTAGCCACATAATCACTATCCCCGAGCCAATTAACCAATATCTCCTTCTGAACAAGTATATCCACATCCCTTCGAGTATTAATAAAAAAATCCAAAACAGCACCATAATCAGTAATGTAAGACTCATCAGGGTAATGACATAGCTCCAAAGCAACCATATTCCGAAACAAAATCTCAGTCCTATCATCGACTGTTAATTGAGGAATTTCAAGAACTCCACCCGAAAACCTCAAGTCAAGTAAACAATTACTATTAGTGTTCACTTTAAACCTAACACCTGCTTCAAACAACTCAGTTACACTATGAAGATATTTCACCAGTTTAGCAATTCTAGGCGGCCGTCTTCCCAATGGATGTTGCAAGTGGAAAATTCTAATAAGATCTGTGAAATGCTTTATGCTAATATCACTGTTATCAAAAACCAAATTTGTTTTATTGAAATGTTTAAAATAAACAAAAGTGAGCTTACGAAAAGAAGGGATGTTAGTGTTAGCACTACGAGAAATATTGAAGATATTTTCAAGAATGAAAAAGGGTAATTGATTTTCAAGTAACAATAAATCTAATTTTATATGAGTAACTAACAAAGGTTTTAAGAGAAAAGCATCCTCTTGAGACCAATTACAAGAATAGCATCTCCAGAAAAGTTCAATTATGAAAACAGAATCGATTAAGATTAATTTAACAAGTTGCTGATTGGTGAACTCTAGGGTTTCGGAATAAGAACGGGTGAAAATAGGTATGATGGATTCAACATAGGGAACAAAGGTGTGTAAAGTTGAACCGGTTCTTTGGAGAAATGCTTTGAGGTAAAAGAGTTTGTGTCGTTCCATGTTTTGGAGGCGGGGGTGGTGGTGGTGGAAAGGACCGATGGATATGATTTTGGGGGTGTATGCGTCCTCGTTGACTCTGCGAGTAACAAAGGGGACTTTGTAGATGCAACAGTCGGCGGCGCTAAACGGTGGTTCTGCATTGTCGAGCATGGCATTGATATGAATCACCGTGTCGTTGTGGTTCATGATTGACTGTTATCTGGAGAAGAAGACTTGGCAAGAAATTGAAGAAGTTGCGACCCAATTAAAGTTCAAGTTTATGTTTCTTAAGGGAAATTTTCAAGCATTTATACTAACTACATAGCAGTTCTTTGTGGTGTGGCTTGAAATGTTCTTAACAAGTATCAATTAAATCCCTAACCTCTAAGTGAAGGAACGAATTGCTTACCACAGGCAAAGGGGAATCAAATTCCTTACCTCAAACTGGAGGGACGAATTAACAGTAAAGGCATGATAATAGTGATCTTTCCATCTAAATAGCTATTATTCTCATAATTTCAATACAAACAATTTACTTCATAAATACATTTAAATAAAAATACTTATAAATAATTATATTTCAACACTAAATTATATAGAGTTGATATTTATTTTCTCCATGCCATATACGCAATAATAATGGTGGACAAGTGATTTCAAGCACAATAGAAAATGAATTGTGTTATTTAAAATTCATAATTATTTTTTTAAAGTTTTCTTGATTAAACTTTAAATTGTGTTAGTAGTTTCTTAAGAGTAAATAGTAATGGAAATTAAAATAATAAATAGCGGAAATTAAAAGGATATGGTTGATTTATACAGGTTTGGCCAAATGTTGGTCTAGTTCTGTTCCCAAGAGATCTTCTTGAGAGTTTGACTATAAACTATGACATTTTTAAGGTTATGCCCACGAACCTTTATACAATCTGATCTTGAGATTTTTTTACAGGTTTATCCCCAACCAAAGATAACTTTTACCTTAGACTAAGCTAGTGAACCTTCATAGAGATTTTCAGGTTGATCTCAATAAATAAAAACAGAACTTTTTCCAGCCAAGCTCAATAAATGCTACAAAAAATAACACTTTTTACGACGAAGCTTTCACAACGAACAATATAAAATCGAGTGTATATGTATCGAGAGCGCCTTGTTTAAAAAACAAACAATATGTCATCTCGATTCTTTGTAAAGTCGACATAACAATATGCTCAGTGTTTGAGATTCGATTCTTACCTCCAGCAATTTTATCTTATATATGGAACCAAATAGACACCTTTAATTTTCATAGATTTTACGCCGGATAAGTTAACTCGGTTTTTAAGAAAACCAAGATATATAGTCTTTAATCTTTTATTCTTTTTGGAATCAAAAAGGCGTCCTTATTTTTTAAAGTTTTACGTCGGATATGTTACCTCGGTTTTTCAGTAAAACTGTGATAATTTTTTTTTTATATTTTTATTCACTCAGTGTCTACTTCATTCACTTTTCGAGCCAACGAAAGAACACTTATTCTCCAAGGAGCCCTAGCGAAAAAACACTTATTCTCCAGCCAACGAAAGAACACATATTCTCCAACGAGCCTCAGCAAACGAAGAACACCATTAATCTCCAGTATGTTATTGTTGTTCTTGTTCTTATTGTTGCTTTGGTCCATTATTGTTGTTATCTTGTGATTCTTCATTATTGTTGTTCTTATTATTCTTCATTACTGTTGTTCTTGTGTATTATGGCTGTGTACTATTTTTTATTTTTTTCCAGAAGCTTTATATGATTATGGATCGTAGTTGGACGAAAGCAAATAGATTAAGTGTAAAGTATGATAATGGAGTGAAACAATTTCTTGATTTCGTAGAAAAAAACTTTCCTGACAATAATGAGATTTTTTATTGTCCTTGTAAAAACTGCTTTAATATGAAAAAACATCATAGGGATGTTATATTCAATCATTGTTGTTGTGACAGAATTATTCAAAATTACACGAAATGGAGATGGCCTAGTTAAGCGACAAATAAGAGACCTCTGTCACATACAGTTGACACAACTTTCTACACTACATTTGCTTTATCTAACGTGTTCAACAGTAAACGAACGAAACAGACCCATATCACACAAAATCAACATAATAGTTTCATTTGACATCTGCATTGCTAGCTCTTTAAGTTGGTACCGGTTGCAAGCCCACAAATTAAATGCCAGTGTTGAATCCAAATATTTTCTGCATTTCAAAGGTTTTGTTGCTGCTGTTTGGTTGCAGACTTGTAATGCTGTTGTATTTTATTATGTTTGCAGAACAATTAAAGTGTTTCCTGATCATCCATTGGATTTTTTAGTCAACATTGTTTTGTTAATGTGTATTAGTTCATGGGTACTGATACACTGATACATTGGTACAGATAATGTGTATTAGTTCAGGAACTTTTTCAAGTTTGTGAAATGTTATCTTGCATTGAGTTAAAGCCTTGTGATGCATGCATTGAGTGACCTATTGTTATAGAATTCTTGAAATGTGGCTGATTGTATATGTGTCTTGTGTTTTATAGGAAGATTATGTGAACCGTCTGACACAAGCAACTCAAACTGATAATAATGTGGATGCGTCAGAAAGGCTACAAATTTGGAAAGAAGCTGCCGAAGGTAAGTCGCGCGGTCGTTGTTATGGAACTGCCCGAATGGCGGTTAACATACGATATGGTGTGTCTTATTTGACACAAGTTACAGTTTCAAACCAGAATAGAGAGACGGATAGCCAAGCGATTGAGGCGGCTAGAGCTGAGGCTGCTATAGCACGTGAAGAGGCTGCATCAGCTAATGCACGTGTAGACAGAGTTATGGCTGAGACAGAAGATTTGAAAAGGCAGTTTCAAGAATTTCAAAAAGAGATGTTTGCTTGGAAGTCGAGTCAGGCGGGTCGTTCCACTGCTCCTGCTTTTAGTGTCCATCCTAATACTCGTGGCCATTACGATGATGACTCTGATGAGAAGTCATTGGATCTAGAAGATATGAGTGATTGATGTTGAGTCATATGCATTCTCTTTTTCTTAGTTTTGGTACTTGTTCAAATTATTGTGGATTTTCACAAATTTGATATTTTGATGTAACTTTGACATCTTTATGTAGCAATATTGTGGATGGGCACAAGTTTAATATAGTGTCAATATTTTGATATAACTTTCACATCTTAATTAATGTAGCAATATCATGGATTTACACAAGTTTGTTATCTTGTGTTAGAATTTTGATGTGATAATATATCAATTAATAGTTTGAAATTAAAAATAGGGTTCAGTAAATTCAATGTAGCAAATAAATTTGATTTTAAACAAGAATAAATTTAAATAAAAATTTAAAGAAAACCAAAAAAACATTAGCGGCGGCTATAACCGACGCTACACAGAACATTTTTAAGGTCATAACGTAAAAAAAAACCGGCGCTAAATTAAATTTTAAAATAAATAAACCACTAGTGTCGGTTCTGTGTAACGCTATAATACACGATATTTGCTAAGTAGCGACGGTTTGTATCGACGCCATTTTTAGAAAACTCCAACTAGTGTCCATAATAACCGACGCTAACGCATTAAAGGGATTGTATAAGTGACGCTTTAAACCGCCACTATATGAATATTGCGTCGACTGTAGTCGACGCTACTTATAAAAAAAAAGTAAACTAGCGTCGGTTTGCATATTTTACCGTCACACTAGCGTTACAACAGCCGACACTATGTTAGCGACGGCTCGTGATTATGCTTTGCTACAAACTTTAGGATGTCCGCCCCGACTCCGGCGCTAAGCCGTCGCTAACACGTTGTAGCGTCGGTTTTAAACTATTAGCGAGGGCTTTTGGCCGACGCTAAAAGGCAGTTTTCTTGTAGTGGCTTCTTGTACTTTTTTCCATAGCTACACAAACATTATGTACCATAGCCAAAGTATGGTCTTTGTTAAGGTAATGAAGACGAATCTGAAAAAATGAGAACAATCAACAAAAACAACATGCAACAAACGAGATAATGGGAAATATCTAACAATAGAAGGAAAAAGAATACCTTAATGTATGAAGCACAAGATTCACGGCTAATGGTGAAGACGAAGAGAAAAAATGGGTTCTAGGATTTCACTATGAAGGCAACAACGATATTGTCAATAATTGAAAGTTAATTCGCTTATATATGGGTAAACTATTTCACAACGGTTAACAATAACTGTAATGCCCGTTTTTATTTAATTATTATTTGTGAATATAAGGATGAGTTGTTGTAGTTGATTGTATGTTGTTGTGTATTTGTTATGTTTTATGTACCCGTAGTGAAGAGTAGTGGCCTTAAGATTGAGTCTTGAGGGTCGTAGGGGTGTATGACCGAAAGCGTAGAAGTTGGTAGTGTGGAGACTAAAATTAGTTAGGCTTATTTAATTAATATTTGCTTAACCATAGTGTAAAATGGACATTATTAGAATGATATAATTTACGAGAATTATTATTATTAGTATTTAGTTGGATCCAAAAATATTACTAATAATGTAATGGGATAAATAGAAAATAAGGTGTGTAGATAATTGAGGGGCAAGCTCGTAATTTTAGAAGAGTAAGTGAGGGTAAAAGAGGTAATCCATAATGAGGGACTTTATAAAGAAAAATTAGAGAATAAGAAGGGAGTTTTAATCATACGTGAAAGTGAAAGCAAAAGGGAGAAGAGGCTAGGGTAAGAAGAAGGAGAGGAACCCATTGAGGAAGAGGGAAGCTCATCAATACAAGGTAAGGGTGGGATTTCTTTAATCACTCAAGGGTTAGATGATGTAGGTATGTGGGTAGGAATCATTAGGTTGATGCCATGGATTGTTGTTTGTGGATTAATTGGGGTTTTTGGGAAGAATCTATAACTAAAATGTTTGGAATTGACGAAATTGTTGTATTCGAATTGTTGAGATTGTTGTGAATAATGTATATGTGGTATAAATGGGTTTTAATGACTTAAACTGGGGTTATTGGGGTTAAAAATGCAATTTAAGGGTGTGAAATCGCAGTGGGAGAAGTGATGTCATCGCAGGCACTTTTGGCTGAATCGCAGAGCGGGCTTAGCGCGGTCCCCTCGGGCAGCTTATTTTAAAAACTTCGAAAATTCATAACTTTTGACTCGTAAGTCCGTTTGGGTCGCCGTTCGAATCGTTGGAATGCTGACTTTATGTACTTTATGTTAAAATTATTTCCAATGATAGATTTCAAACTATTCGACGCGCCATATGAGTTTCCGTGTAGGTTCCGATGTGTTGAAATGTGAAATGTGGGAGTTAGTCGTAGGAATGTGTGTTGTGATTGTTGCTTATGATGTTGCGTGAGGTTGTTGAGAAGTTGTTGTAGCATACCATGTGATTGTAATCGTTGTTGCTTATAATATTGTGTGATGATATTGTTGACTAGTTATGGTATGATGTGTTGTGACTTAACTGATAAATGCAATAGTTGTTGTTTATGAAGTTGCATGATGTTGTTGTTGAGTTGTTGTGACGTAACTTGTAAATGCACTAGTCGTTACTTATGTGGTAGTATGATGATGACGTTGAGTTGTTACAGCATGTTATGTGGTAGGCATGTTTTGATGAGTTATATGCATGTTTCGATAAATACGTGTTGATTGTCGAGTGGTATTGGCATGATGATGAATATGATATGTGTGTGCATGAGTCATTGTTGCATGTTGTCATTGATGGCATGCGCATAGTTGTGGGATGGCGTGCCCTGGTGGGGTGTTATCGTCTATCCGAATTCCTTGATGGAATAGTTCTTGTTGCCGTGATTGTGTGCCCAGATGGGGTGTAAGCAATCACAGTTGTTGGTGCGATCATGAAATAGGGGTCGTACGTGACCATGAAATAGGGATCGTTGGTGTGATCATGAAATAGGGGTCATACTTGACCATGAAACAGGGGTCGAGAGTTCCGACGGGAATTGTGACCATGGAACAGGGGTCGATTTTGGTACCACATGCATTGAGTCAAGTTGGTGTCTCATTGCATTATATAAGAGTTGTGTTGCATTATGAAATGTGTGATTATCTATTTGTATTGAAATTAATGAAAGTTGTGTTGAAGGGCGAATTACTTAATGATTTATGCTTTCATATTTATATCATCTGTTTCTTTTGTTGATTTGAGAATCTCACCCCTTCTGTTTGAACGTTGCCTCCATGTGGGTAACGTGCAGATAATCCGCAGTAGGAGATCGAATGTGAGTGGAAGATGGAGTCTTCCGTTTATGCCTTTGTGTCTGTGTCTGCTCTGATATGTAACACTGGGGTCATGGAACGTTATGTTTTCTTAGGCTATGTTTTGCTTGAGATTTTAGATATCTCTTAATTTTAGTTATTTATTTAATTGAAATACTATGCTTACGTTGTAATGAATATGTGTTGATGTTTCCGCTGTTTTAATAAAAAGAAAATGAAGTTAGAGATCTTTTATCATTATCGTTGTTGTTAAAATAATTTTAAAATGATGTGTTGCATATCAAGTATATGAGCAGGTGTTTGATGAAAGTAGCATCCTAAAATGTTTGATATTTTATTTTACTCTGATTTTATTTATATTACACGGGGGATTATTTAGGGTGTTACAAAGTGGTATCAGAGCCTGGTTGGTCCGTTCGGCCAGGTTGTCTTATTATGTTGTTCCCTAGTATGCGGCATGTGTGTGAAAACACTGTCGGTGCTTGTTTTGTTTTCCATTTGCAGGATGGGAATGAAACAAGTGGGGGAGAAGTATCTGCTTCTCTTGGATATTCCAGTGGTTGAGGGATTGGATATCATGTTGTCGCATGAGGGAGTGCAGTGTTGGATTGTCCAACTGTTTGAGAATGGTGTGATCCTTGAGGGAAGACGGTCAGGTGTTTTCGTTGTTCGCTTCCTTGTGAAGGGGAAGGCGATGTTGTGGCTAGAGATAGGCCGGTGATGTGTGGAGTATCCTGACGTGTTTCCTTAGGAGGTGCACAGTTATCTTTAGTTGGAACAAGATGATGTCATTTTTGGGACGAGTTGGTGGAGATAAACCATGTGTTTACCAATTATTTAGATGAGTGGTGTAGTGTGTTGTTGAGACAAGTGTAGCTCCGGTGTTATTAGTTAAGGAGAAAGAAGGTAGTACGAGATTGTGTGTGGATTAGTGACAATTGTGTAAGGTAATGAGTGAGAATAAATATCCATTTCAACGGGATTGATGATTTGATGGTCCAACTGGTGGGCTAGTGTGTTTTCGGTATAATGGAATTGAAGTTAGATTACCTTCAGATTTGGGTGAAAAGTGAGGATAGTTGGAGAATCTTAGAAGTAAGAGAAAGAGGTGGAACTCATGTTCACCATTTCCAATCTTCATTTTCGCACTTAAGGAACAGCCTACACTAAATAGGTGATAAATTTTTACTCGTAACTCGGATTTAAGCGGTTCTTGAATTTCTGGGATCTACAGAAAATTCACTTCATTTTGGCATATAGTTTTGTATCAAGAAGGTATGTATTGAAGGAGATAATTGCGTTTGAAGTTGAGTGAGTCTTGCTTAAAGTGGGTAAGATGAGGTCAGGTATAAGATGTTTAGTAACAGGACGGAGGTGAGGACCTCAGAGAAACACATGGAGATGCGGCGTATGCCAGTTGAAAATGATTAGAGTGGAGAGATTTTTGAGGAATGGAGAAGGTTAAATAGTAACGTGGATTGTGTGTCATTGATGACATGGTGTCAACATGTGTCAGGAAGATTTTGGAAAGTTTCTATCACCAACCCAATGATGAGATGGTACTGTTAAGATTGTGATTAGGATGAGACCAAATGTGAAACTATACGGATCATCGAGATTGTGAAATTAAAGAAAGGATGCTATTGTAGTTAGATAATGACGATTTATGCCACCGTTATGGTTGCCGACTACCTATTGACAAATTGAGGAACTGATCACCCTTAATCTCTTATTGATA
The DNA here is from genome assembly GCA_022829125.1 of Lathyrus tuberosus. Taxonomy (NCBI): domain Eukaryota; kingdom Viridiplantae; phylum Streptophyta; class Magnoliopsida; order Fabales; family Fabaceae; genus Lathyrus; species Lathyrus tuberosus. The sequence continues at coordinate 5,631,196 of JALAZF010000082.1, read as the reverse complement.
GTAGACGGAAGCATGTTGGATGGGATAGACGTGTCTTGCCAGCTGGTAAAGTATGTACATTGAATTGTTTGAAGTCGAGCCAAGTGCTTGTGGATTGTTTGATTAGCCGATGCAGATTCCTATATCTGAAGATGAGGCGGATTCGAGGCTTTTGTATGTTGATCAGATGATGTTGATAGTTACTTATCAGAAGCAGAGAACAACGTGTTGACTAAAGATATGCCAAGGGTGTCGCCGTGGAGAGCCTTATTATTATTAGTAAAGAAAAGGATGACAGCATGAGGTTGCGTGTAGATCGGTGAGTAGTATGGAAACTCACACTTGTGTCTGGGGTAGCTTGAGTTCTGATTTGAGATGAATCGAGAATCCGATAGACATGAGACTTAAAGCATTGGAAAGATGATCCAGTGAGGGAGTAAATGGAAATGCGAGACCATGATTCCACCAAGGATGTTTTGTAGAGGATAGTAGTGACTGTACGCCTTAAAGTGTGTGTAGGGAGTATGGATCGTATCTTCCATACTTATTTGGATAAGTTAGAACTGGTGTTCATTGTGGATGCTCGGATCTATTATAAAAATCGGAAGAAGAACGTGCAGAGTAATTGAGAATTGAGTTACAAGTATTGAAAGAAGTGGAGTTATATGTTAAATTGTCAAAGTGTGATTTTTGGTTAGTAGAGATGAGTTTACTTGATTGTGTTAATTCAGAGGAGGGTATTGTTGTGGATCCATCCAAGTAGATGTAGTTCTACAATGAGGAAGCTTTGCAGTGGATTAAGGGGAGTATAATATTCTTGGACTTAGTCGGTTATTATCACGGAGTTTTGCAGCAGGAATCGCGAAGGGCGCTTAGCATCGTTGAGCGCGCCCAGCGCGGTCTGGAAGACTCTCGCCCTCTCGAGGCAGAAGCGAGCGCGCTTAGCGCGAGTCAGATCCCGCTTAGCGCGGTCTGTGAGTGGAAAAGGTGATTTTTCTTGTCGAAATTAATTGGAAATATGTATCCTTATGCGGTTATGGTATTGGGATGTTGTTATGTGTTTAAGATGAATTTAGACAGTGTGATAATATAAGATGGTGAAGTTGTAGCTTATGTTTTACGATAGTTGGAGATTCATGAAAGTATCTATCCTATTCAAGATTTGGAATTGGTTAAGGTTGTAATTGTGTTGGGTATCCGGAGGTATTATTTTTATGAATCTAGGTCCGAAGTGTTTAGTAATCACAAGAGTGTAGAGTACCTGTTTGGTCGGAATTCTCGATGAATTAAGTCGAAAGTCGTTTCTTATGTCTGCTTTGATAGTCGGAAGTTGGATGTGAACTTGGTAGATTTGATAGTTGCGAGTAATTCGAGTGCGCACCGAAAGCGTGGTGTAGTGCAGTTTGTTCGTACGTGTGTAACAACGATGTTGGTAAGTTGGTTACATTGAGGTTGTGTTATGGACTTTTGTGTTTTTATCCTTGTTGTTGCCTCGTTACCTATGGTGATGGTTCGAGTGCGAGTAGCTAATTCCTATGATGGGGAATTAGGGGAGTGTTGCCTATGGTGATGGTAACGATTGTGTTGTGTTCTGGTTCATAGTGAACCTGTGTGTTCTTAACTTGGGTATTCCTTGTGTCTTGAGTTGGTCGTCGAGTGCATTGCGTGAGCATTGCATCTTGTTGTTATTGTCGTTAATAAGGTAGTTTGTTGTTTTGTGTTAACCGTGGTGTTGCCTTTAATGGCATGGGAAATGATTAGTCGGATACGAGGACGTATCCGAAGGAGTTCGCATCGGGTGAATTTTCGAGGATGAAAATATTCTAACTGGGGGAGAGTTGTAACGCCCGTTTTTATTTAATTATTATTTGTGAATATAATGATGAGTTGTTGTAGTTGATTATATGTTGTTGTGTATTTGTTATGTTTTATCTACCCGTAGTGAAGAGTAGTGGCCTTAAGATTGAGTTTTGAGGGTCGTAGGGGTGTATGACCGAAAGCGTAGAAGTTGGTAGTGTGGAGACTAAAATTAGTTAGGCTTATTTAATTAATATTTGCTTAACCATAGTGTAAAATGGACATTAGTAGAATGATATAATTGACGAGAATTATTATTATTAGTATTTAGTTGGATCCAAAAATATTACTAATAATGTAATGGGATAAATAGAAAATAAGGTGTGTAGATAATTGAGGGGCAAGCTCATAATTGTAGAAGAGTAAGTGAGGGTAAAAGAGGTAATCCATAATGAGGGACTTTATAAAGAAAAATTAGAGAATGAGAAGGGAGTTTTAATCATACGTGAAAGTGAAAGCAAAAGGGAGAAGAGGCTAGGGCAAGAAGAAGGAGAGGAACCCATTGAGGAAGAGGGAAGCTCATCAATACAAGGTAAGGGTGGGATTTCTTTAATCACTCAAGGGTTAGATGATGTAGGTATGTGGGTAGGAATCATTAGGTTGATGCCATGGATTGTTGTTTGTGGATTAATTGGGGTTTTTGGGAAGAATCTATAACTAAAATGTTTGGAATTGACGAAATTGTTGTATTCGAATTGTTGAGATTGTTGTGAATAATGTATATGTGGTATAAATGGGTTTTAATGACTTAAACTGGGGTTATTGGGGTTAAAAATGCAATTTAAGGGTGTGAAATCGCAGTGGGAGAAGTGTTGTCATCGCAGGCACTTTTGGCTGAATCGCAGAGCGGGCTTAGCCCAGTTTTTGACTTGTAAGTCCGTTTGGGTCGCCGTTCGAATCGTTGGAAAGCTGACTTTATGTACTTTATGTACTTTATGTTAAAATTATTTCCAATGATAGATTTCCAACTATTCGACGCACCATATGAGTTTCCGTGTAGGTTCCGATGTGTTGAAATGTGAAATGTGGGAGTTAGTCGTAGGAATGTGTGTTGTGATTGTTGCTTATGATGTTGCGTGAGGTTGTTGAGAAGTTGTTGTAGCATACCATGTGATTGTAATCGTTGTTGCTTATGATATTGTGTGATGATATTGTTGACTAGTTATGGTATGATGTGTTGTGACTTAATTGATAAATGCAATAGTTGTTGTTTATGAAGTTGCATGATGTTGTTGTTGAGTTGTTGTGACGTAACTTGTAAATGCACTAGCCGTTACTTATGTGGTAGTATGATGATGACGTTGAGTTGTTACGGTATGTTATGTGGTAGGCATGTTTTGATGAGTTATATGCTTGTTTCGATAAATGCGTGTTGATTGTCGAGTGGTATTGGCATGATGATGAATATGCTATGTGCGTGCATGAGTCGTTGTTGTATGTTGTCATTGATGGTGCACGGCATATGCATAGTTGTGGGATGGCGTGCCCAGGTGGGGTGTTATCGTCGATCCGAATTCCTTGATGGAATCGTTGTTGTTGGCGTGATTGTGTGCCCAGATGGGGTGTAAGCAATCACAGTTGTTGGTGTGATCATGAAATAGGGGTCGTACGTAACCATGAAATAGGGGTCGTTGGTGTGATCATGAAATAGGGGTCATACTTGACAATGAAAAAGGGGTCGAGAGTTCCGACGGGAATTGTGACCATGGAACAGGGGTCGATATTGGTACCACATGCATTGAGTCAAGTTGGTGTCTCATTGCATTATATAAGAGTTGTGTTGCATTATGAAATGTGTGATTATCTGTTTGTGTTGAAATTAATGAAAGTTGTGTTGAAGGGCGAATTACTTGATGATTTATGCTTTCATATTTATATCATCTGTTTCTTTTGTTGATTTGAGAATCTCACCCCTTCTGTTTGAATGTTGCCTCCACGTGGGTAACGTGCAGATAATCCGCAGTAGGAGATCGGATGTGAGTGAAAGATGGAGTCTTCCATTTATGCCTTTGTGTCGGTGTCTGCTCTGATATGTAACACTGGGGTCATGGAACGTTATGTTTTCTTAGGCTATGTTTTGCTTGAGATTTTAGATATCTCTTAATTTTAGTTATTTATTTAATTGAAATACTATGCTTACGTTGTAATTAATATGTGTTGATGTTTCCGCTGTTTTAATAAAAAGAAAATGAAGTTAGAGATCTTTTATCAATATCGTTGTTGTTAAAATAATTTTAAAATGATGTGTTGCATATCAAGTATATGAGCAGGTGTTTGATGAAAGTAGCATCCTAAAATGTTTGATATTTTATTTTACTCTGATTTTATTTATATTACACGGGGGACTATTTAGGGTGTTACTATAACAACCATATAGATAAGTATTTATTTATTATAAATATATCACTACGGTTAACCAGAAGAACCGTAGTGATATCCCTTTTATTTGTGAATTTTAAAATAAATAAAAAAGAAAAGGTGCGCCTTAACGTTAAAGGAATAAAATATTTTATGGCGCTGAGGTTCGAACCGAGAAAAGTTTGATTGTATCACAACGGTTGGTTATGTAACTGTAACGCCTGAATTTAATTAATTAGTTAATTAAATTATTGAAGGATTTAATTATTGGATTTAGACGAAGTTGAGAATTAATCGGAGTAGTTGGGTTTGTCGGTATTATTTTAAGAGGCGTATTGGGATTATTAAGTTAAAGTCGGATTTTAGTCGGTTAAATCGGAGGAATAATATTAAGAATAATATTATTTATTTATTGGACTATCTTATTTAATTAACTAAGTTGAATTGTTGGACCATTTGGTTGATAATCGAAATTAATCTATTAAGCCGGGAGTAAGTAGTTGGTCGCGAATTATTATTTCGGTTAATTTTGTGTTTCGAAGAATTAAGTCGTTAAGTCGGAATATTAGTCGGAAAGTCGAAGAAATAATATTAGAATTATATAAGGATAATAGTTGGGCTTAATTAAGTGTTGTTAGCAGTAAAAGGTGGGTTGCGAATATTAAGCCCAATAAGAATAATGGTGTGATGGTATTATTTTATTATTAGTCATTAGAAGGAATTTGAGAAGTAGTGGTAACAGCAAGAACCAAGAGGAACGAGGGTTTTGGTGGAGAAGAGGAACGTTGAAGTTGCAATTAAGAGGCAAGCGGAATCCGATCGAGAAATTAGAGAGCGACCTTTAATCCCAGGTAAGGGTGGGTTCTAATCTTATAAACGGGATTATGATAATTTCTATGTGGGGTTAGGTTATATAAATTGATGCCATGGAATTGTTTGTGGTTTCGGTGATATTTTGTTTTCATAAAAAGAAAAAATGATCGTTGCTGTTTATGTTGATTTGTCGTGGCTGTCTCTGAAATTTATCTGATATCTATGGATACGTTGCTGGAAATTACCTTGTGTTGAGATAACTGTCATGTTGTTGCTTCCACGTTGTTGGCCGAAATAATTGATCGAAGGAAAATAAGTTGTTGCGTTATATAGTGGGTTGGTGTAAAATCGATGGAGAAATTATGGAAATACTGAAGGAAATTAAAGAAAGAAGAAGAATAGGAATTGGAGGCGGGGGCCTCAAAGTAATGGAGGTGAGCACCCCCATTTAATTAAAGGAAAGAGGCGAGGGCCTCCAAGAAATTGAGGTGGGCGCCTCCTAAGGTGTGTGGGCCTCCAAGAAATTGAGGTGGGCGCCTCCTAAGGTGTGTGGGCCTCCAAGAAATTGAGGTGGGCGCCTCCTAAGGTGTGTGGGCCTCCAAGAAATTGAGATGGGCGCCTCCAAGTATTGGGTTGTCTGTCACTTGAATTCAATTTAGTTTATCGCATAAGTAAACTATTTACTTAATTTAATGAGATAGTGTTTTATGATATCAATTAGACCTAATAGTAACATGTTGGTAAATGATTAGAGAGCATGATAGAAATAATCTACTAAGGATATTAATAGGGGTATTATCAGTAGGAAATTGTTGCAGGCAATATTGTGCAGAAATAAGAACATAGTAGGATTTTATGTAGAAGCCAGTAGGAAATAGTATTTTGACAGAAACTGATCTCTAGTAGTTTGGTTGGAATTTGATGACAGTAGAATTGAGTAGCAGGAGATAATTATATCAGTAAGCCAATTTTAGCAGAACAGTAACAATAAACTGGTAGTAGTAGCAGAAGTTAAACAAAGTTGGTTCAAGTAATTTAGCAGAGTACTAGTTTAATTAATTTAGTAGCAGTATGCATTTCAGTAGCAGTGAAGTGACAGGATTGGTAATGCTAGCAGAACAAGACTATACATAGCAGAGATGCTAGTAACTTGGCAGTAACCAAAGTAGCAGAATTCTTGAATAGCAGTGGCTAGTGGTTTTGACATAAATCAATATTAACAGTGAAGGTAATTTAGTAGCAGGTTAATAACAATTCATAACAAAAGCTTGGAATTAATCAGAAAACATAATTTGGTAATAAACTGGTAGTAGTAACAGAAGTTAAAAGCAGTGTAGTTTCAGTCGGTTTAGCCGGTTTAGGCGAGAAACTTAGTTGTCCGGAATCTAACAAAAATTGTCGAGGTAGTTCGTAATAACTAGTAGGTGATTTTAGTCGGTTTGTTTTGTTGAATTAAGTCGAACGCGAGGAATTGCAGGCAAAGTTGGATAAGTTGTATTGTCCCGATTTACGGGCGAAGGATTTAAGTTGCAGGTCTTATGACCAATGTTGTTTGAGTTGTGTTGTTGTTGATTAAGTTGTAGGTCGAATGACCAATGTTGTTTGAGTTGTGTTGTTGTTGATTAAGTTGTAGGTCGAATGACCAATGTTGGATTAAGTTGATGCTATTGATGCATGTTTCAGTTGTTGTTTTCGTTGTTGTTGTTCTGGTTGTTCTTGTTGATGATGTAGTTGATTGTATGCCTTTGATAATTGTCGCATACATTGCATTCATGAGTCGGGGTTGTATGCTCACACCACGTTGGCCGTGATGGCATTGATTAAGTTGGCCTTGATGGCACCACGTTGAAGGCTTATGCCTTGTTGAAATGCCTCGATGACCTGGCATATGTTTAAGTTGGGAGTTTTACTCCGATGGTACCACATGCATGTGCATAGTTGTGTCACATTTTGAGTCGTTGTGAAGTTGCTGTTGTTCTTGATTCGTTGTTGTTGTGAAGTTGCCGTTGTTGTGAAGTTGTTGCTGTTGTAAGTTGTTATTGCTATGTCTTGTTGCTTGATATAAATTACTAATGTCGTGAGCTGTTGTTATATATGTTGCTCTTACTATAATTTGCATCTTTTATATAAGTTGCTGGTATATGTGTTATTTGCTGTCAATACCAGTTGGGGTTGCTATTAAGTTGTTTATGTCTAGTTGTTGCATGACTGTTGTATGAAGCGGTGAAATTCGTATGATCCTAATCTAATATATTAACTATCATATTTTGTTTATAATATTCGATATCTCACCCCTTCTGTAATGATGTTACCTATTATGGGTAACTGAGCAGGTACTCAAGAATAGCTGCAGAAGTTGAGGTATAATGTGAAGTCTTAGATGTTGTTAGCTCGAGTTGGTCTTGCTCTGATACGTAGCACTCGGGGGAATGAACGATTGTTGTTTATTTGTTGTTATTGTCTTAGTAGTAGAATCTTAAATTGTTGTTATTAAAGAATTGTTGTTTCAAAGTTGTTTTGAGTTGGACATGAGGCTATGTCATTATAAGTTGAATTATGTGAAGCCGCTTATTAATAAAAGTTGTTTCGTTTTCAAAAGGATAATTCAGGTTGTTATCAGTTCATCCGAATCAGTGTTATGTATCTGAATTATTTGTGATTAATATGAAGTTGTTTTCTGTTGAAAATGTGACATCCTGTTTATGTTGAAGAATATTTTAAAATGAAAACTCTGATTTTATTACTTATCCGCCGGGTAGAAATGGGGTGTTACAGTAACCGCTGTTATATACAAATAATTTTTAATCAAAAAATAAAATAAATATGGTAGCGCTTTAGTTAAGATATGTCACCACGGTGTAGGGAAAAACGTTGGTGACCATGGTGTTGTTGAATGTGGGTTTTGTAGTAGTGATTAGACCCTTTTAAGAATTGACTAATTAAAATAATGACACTAACATCTTAAATGTTACATTTGTGACCCAAAATTATAACATGTAATCCATCCCGCAGGCGTGTGATTGCGCTCCTCGAGGTTGTCTCTCGTTTTTCGAGATACGACAAAACATTAATATTTTGATTAATAATTAAGAAAGATAATTATTGCGATATTTTAATTAAAAATATTGATTATTTTAACAAAAAATCGTATTTGGCATGTTCACTTGCTTTCAAATATATCCATTTCTTTAGCATCTCAGGTTGCACAATCTCACGTGTTCTAGAGAGAGAAAGTCCTTCCTCTCTCTAAAACTTAGCGTGTCCCCATCCCTCTTGTCTTCTTCATATTAAGAGATTCCTTTCCCTTTTGTAAACCCAAGTCTAGGTGCTGGCTTTTTCACTACTTGTTGTGGTTATTTTCCCTTTGGGTTGTGACTCTCCGCCTCTGTGGAGTTTCCGATTTCCAGATCTTGTTTCAGTTTCGCCGGTGCTCCTAGGGTTTTGGTAGTTTGCTTATTTCTTTGATACCGAGCTTAGGTGGCTATGGATAAATGGAAGAATATCCAACTTTCTAAAGAGGAGGAAGAAGGTATTACGGCTGAGATCGATGAGGTGTACGAAGGTGAGATATTCCAACGAACCTTAGCCGGGAGATTATGGACGGACAACAACTTCAATGTGCGGGCCTTTACGAGTACAATGTTACGTGCTTGGAAGCTCAAAAATCCAGTTGAAGTTCAAGAGCTTAGTAAGAACCCTTTTTTGTTTCGATTTGCAACAAGGAGAGATCTAGAAGGAGTACTAAAAAATGGTCCCTGGAGTTTTGATAGGAATCACTTGGTTCTCAGCAGAATCTCAGGGGAAGAACAACTATCAGACTTGAATATGCATTTCGGCACCTTTTGGGTACGTGTTTATGAACTCCCTCTAATGCTTAGATCTGAAGCCATGGCAAAGAAAATCGGAGGCATCCTTAGCCAGTTCGAGGAGCTTGATTCAAAGGAGGCACATAGAAATGGTCGATTTTTTAGAATAAAAGTCACTCTGGATCTGAAGAATCCTCTCAAGAGAGGTACTGTAGTGCGTTTTAAAGATAAAAATTTAAGGGTGCATTTTAAATATGAGCGTTTACCGACTTTTTGTTTCGTCTGTGGGAGGCTGGGACATCAGTTAAAAGATTGTGAAACGGTGGGCGATCTAAGTGAAGAAGGTTTTGAAGATCTCGAAGAGCATGAACTTTATTTTGGGGCTTGGTTAAGGGTCTCTCCTTTACCAAGGTTTCAAGAAGATGTTAGATAAAAAGAGTCGACTTCGAGTTCTTGCAGCAAGAGTCTATTCAACATTTCATCCAGCCAAAGTAGGTGTGAATTTAAAGGAAAGAGTAGGGAAATAGAAGATGGTGACGTGGAACAACGCAAAGATAACATCTCTGTTGGGCAGAGGAATGAGAATAATTTGATTGACAAATCCGGTGACCAGGTGAGCCCACTGCAAGAAGAAGGATCAGTACAAAAAGGACTTAATTCTGGGAAGGCTTTGTTAGAAATTGAGGCTATGGCGGAGTCTTTAGGAGCGGTCGATATATCAAATACTGGTAAAGGGAAGAAAGGCATGGCAACTGAGAATAAAAGTAAAAGAAGAAAGTGGACAAGGCGTCAAAATCCAAGGAAGAACAATCTAACAAAGGAGGTGAAAAAAGAGGTGGAAAGCGGAAAAAGGAATTTGGTTAAGGTGATGGTTCTGGATGGCACTACCTTTGAGTGTGAAAAAGGAGAAAAGAAACTAAGAGGTCCCGGTGAAATCACCAACATTGCAGCAAAAGTACCAGAGGTGGTGTTGGATGTCCAACACCGCCTTCAACAATGAAACTCTTGAGCTGGAACTGCAGGGGGTTGGGGAGTCCCCGTGCAATTCGAGCTTCTTGATGGAGACGAAACTAAAGCAACATGAAGTTTTGAATCTGAATTTGAGAGGGGAGTTTTCAGGGTGTCTTAGTGTGGATTGCGATGGTAGTGGAAGGGGGCGTGCAGGGGGAGTGACTCTGTTCTTGAAAGATTCTATGCAGGTTACTATATCCTCCTACTCCATAAATCACATTAGTGGGAAGGTGGCTGATGATCATGACGGACAGGAATGGAGTTTTAATGGCATCTACGGATATCCGGATGAGCAGAGAAAACGCCTAACCTGATCGTTACTGCAGAATTTGATCAACACAGGGAATTTAAGATCTATCAATTTTGGGGATTTCAACGATATTATTTCGGAAGATGAGAAGAAGGGTGGTATTGTGCGTACTTCAAACCAAATGTCTTGGGGTAGGTTAACTATGGATAGCTATGGCATCAGTGATCTCGGGTTCGAGGGGTACCCCTTTACTTGGACAAATGGTAGGAGAGGGGGAGGAAATATTCAATGCAGGCTAGATCGGGTTTTGGCATCCAATTATTTTCCCATAGGTTTGATCCAATCAAAGTGACTCATTTATCTAGATACGGGTCGGATCATGCTGTGATTAAAATTGACTTAGAGACGGACGTGCCAAATCCGGCCAGAAAGAGAGTTTACCAATTCAAATTTGATGAAAGCTGGAGCAAGGATCCCAAATGCTCAGAGATTGTGAAGAAAATCTGGAACAGTAGCATTTCACACACAGCTGGGAAACTAAGTGACTTGCAAGGCCTCAGCGAACATTTTAAAGAATATAGATTGAGTGAGGTGAGTAAGGAGCTTCGTCGGATAGAAAGCATGCTTAATAAAGAGGAAAGTTGGGACTCTAGCGAGACATCCATTAACCTTCAAAAGGCCCTTGAGAATCAAAGAAATAATTTGTTGAGAATTGAGGAAGTTTCGTGGCGTCAAAAGAGTAGAGCAGTTTGGTTGCAATATGGAGATAAAACTAATAAGTTTTTCCATAAGAAGGCGGAACAGAGGCGAAAAACGAATAGTATTGGCAAGCTGAAAGATGAAAATAGGACTTGGATGAGGGGTGAGGATCAATGTGCTAAGTTGCTGCTAGATTATTTTGAACAATTGTTTACATCTTCGAATCCCAATACCATAGTCGAAGTGTGCAGCACCATTACTGGTCGTCTTCAGCAAGATCATGTAACCTTGTGTGCAGAACTTTTCACGATGCAAGAGATCAAGGAATCCCTCTCTCAAATGCACCCGTTGAAGGCTCCTGGGCCGGACGGACTGCCGACTTTATTTTACCAAAAGTACTGGGATGTTGTAGGTGTGAAGGTTGGCAATTTGGTCCTTGAGATTTTAAATGGTGGTAGCGATCCCCAGCCTCTCAATTCCACTAATATAACTCTAATTCCAAAGGGGAAGAATCCTTCCACTCCTAAGGATTTTAGGCTGATCAGTTTGTGCAACGTGGTTATGAAGTTGGAGACAAAAACTATTGCTAATAGGCTCAAGCAGATTTTGCCGGAAATAGTGGATGAGGAACAAAGTGCGTTTATCAAAGGGCGTTTGATTACGGATAATGCATTGGTAGCTATGGAATGTTTCCATTGGCTCAAGAAGAAAACTAAAGGAAAGCGGGGACACATGGCTCTTAAGCTCGACATGTCTAAAGCGTACGATAGAGTGGAGTGAGGATTCGTTAATCAAGTCTTGGTCACAATGGGCTTTCCTCCTCGGTTTGTGAGCCTTATTGATAAATGTATATCCACTGTTACATATAGAGTGCTTCTCAATGGCCAACCTGGTAGGAGTTTTTCACCAGGCAGGGGTCTCCGTCAAGGAGACCCTCTCTCATCCTATTTGTTTGTTTTATGTGCAGGTGCTCTTTCAAGTCTAATAAAAAAAGGCGTGCATGATGGAAGTATTCATTGCCTAAAGATAGCGCAAAAAGCTCATAGTATTTCTCATTTATTCTTTGCGGATGATGCGCTTCTTTTCTCAAGGGCAAATATCACCGAGGCTTCTTGTATTTTGGATGTGTTGGAAAAGTATCAAAGTGCTTCCGGTCAGATGGTAAATTTAGATAAATCAGAGGTCTCTTTTAGTCAAAATGAGCGCGAAGAAGAAAAAATCTTGATCTGGGATAGGATGGGTGTAAAGACTGTAGAGGGCCATTCAAAATATCTAGGATTACTAGTCGTTTTCGGAAGATCCAAAAAAGAAGTTTTTGCGATGGTGGTGGAGAGAGTTTGGAAAAATATTAAAGGATGGAAAGAGAGGTTTTTATCTAGATCCGGAAAGGAGGTTTTAATCAAAGTAGTTGCACAGGCCATTCCCAGCTATGTTATTAGTTGCTACAAGCTACCGGAAGCCGTCTGCAAAGATATTGAAAGTCTGATCGCAAAGTTCTGGCGGGGGTCGAATAATGGGGAGATGAAATTACATTGGATGAGATGGGATAGGCTGGCAAGATCTAAAGGAGATGGGGGTATGGGATTCTGCGGAATAAGCGAATTCAATATCAGCCTCCTCGGCAAACAATACTGGAGGCTGTTAACTATGAAGGGTTCATTGGTGGAAAGAGTATTAAAAGGAAGATATTATCCTAGGTGTAGTTTAGAGGAGTGTAATTCCGGATATGCTCCCAGCTTCGCGAGGAAAAGTATTCTTGGTGCAAAACAGTTGGTGCAGTCGGGGTCTCGGTGGAGGATAGGAAATGGAGCGGATGTCCTGGCGTTGAAGGATAGATGGATACCTTGTCAACCGAGTTTTAAAGTGATCGAAAATCGTGGTACTCTGGATCCCAGCACAAGAGTTTATGATTTGATTGACCATGATCTGAATTGTTGGAAGAGGGAACTGATAGAATCCAGTTTTGGGTACTGCGAAGCGACATCAATAACAAGCATTCCTCTGTCTTTGCGTAATGTGAAAGATGAGCTGATTTGGCACTACGAAAAGCATGGAGATTATTCTGTACGATCTGCGTACCATTTGTGTACGAGTGGTAAAGCAAGTTTTCAACCGGGACCGTCCTCTGTTCCTAATCAAAAGCTGTGGAAGTTGATTTGGAGGATCCCTCTAAGCAATAAGATATGGAATTTCCTTTAGAGAGCCGCAAAGAACATCCTCCCGACCCGTGGTAATCTGTTGAGGAAAGGTATGCAACTTGACCCTTCATGCCCTTTTTGCCATAATGAGATAGAGACTGTAGACCATATCTTACTCAACTGTGAGTTCTCTAGACAAGCATATTTCTCCTCCCCGGTTGGACTTCGCGTGCAGAACAATACTGAGTTTTGTATCTGGCTGGAAACTATTCTCTTCGTGAAAGATCAGTATGCTGTTCAGGTGGTGTGCTCCTTGATTCATAATATTTGGTTTGCGAGAAATCAACTCATCTTTAAAGGCACTGAACAATTCCCATTGGTGGTGGCGCTAAAGGCTGTGGATGCAGTTACGGAGTTCAACAGGTGGAACCCGTCGATCAGTCTAAAACTCCGGATACCAGAACAACAGCTCGTGGATGATAGATGGATTCATGTTTTACAAGTTGATGTTGCTGTTTAGAATGATGGTACTATATCGTTCGGATGTGTGATTAGGAAGGATAATGCAATTGTGTTGACTGCGTGCAAAGCTGATAGGGTGTCCACGAATTCGACGGTCGCGGAGATGCTGGCTATTAGGTGGTGTTTGCAGACTGCGAAGCTTATAAACTTGGAGGAGTTAGTTGTTCATTCGGACTCCAAAAATGCAGTAGATTGCGTAAATGGTTGTTTGGAAGATGCTGTCCTTGTCCCCATTGCTAAAGACTGCAGGTCTATTATGAATGGTTTTAAGTTAGTTTCTATAATCTTTGTTAGCGGGTCTGTTAATATTGAAGCTCATAATTTAGTAAGACTTGGCCATTTTGTTGGCAATAGGACGTGGTTGGGGGAATGTCCCAATCAGTCCCTCCCTTCTGATGTATCTGTTTCTGTTGGTTCTTAATGAAAGAAGTTTCCAATCAAAAATATATATATCCATTTCTTTTAGATTAAGTTGAATTCAAATATTATCACTTAACTTTACCTAAGACAATAACTGAAAAAATAGATTTATAAAATATAACATATAAGCAAAAAGAGGCTAAGTTTTAATAATTGGAATTTTTTTTTAAACTAACACACTTTTTCAAAAAAAATTCCAAAAAAACCAACTTTTCAGATTAATTACAGAAATGGTTGGGTTTGAAAACGCAATTCTAGGGTGGCGCCATATGAAATGGCACCTCAGTTAGAGGCCACAAGCCATTTCATATGGCGCCTCAGGCCATAAAATTTTCCTCAAAAAATTCCCTGAGGTCAAGCCATATGAAATGGTGCCTCAGGCCATTTTCTTGTTTTTTTTTTTTTTTTAATTTTTGTTTTTAAATTTGTGCAGAGGTATGGTTAGGAACAGTAGAAAAAGAGTGTAGGCATGCATTGTTGAGTCATGCAGAGTGTGATCTTGTCAATAGTGTGGCCATGCAGAGTTGTGTGGTCTTGTCAAGCTTAGTGTAGGCATGCAGTCTTGTGTGGTCATGTCAAGGATAGTGTGTAAGCATGCAGAGCAGCACATGGCTCTTTGGCAATGCTTTTCTGAAGCAATTAGACTAAAGAGACACGTTTCTTGTAATATTTTTCTGCCTATTAATACACATGAATTATACATCCTATCATCACTTACATTCAAACCAGTTACAATCTGCAAACTATTTTTCTTCCAAATTTTCAGATATGGCTCAAAGACCACAATACTTGATAACTGCACATATCCTTGGTGAGATATTTGATTGTCCAATGAGTGGTTTCAATTTTAGGGATACAGAAGTGACTAGGTTTTTAATTGATAGAAGAACAAATTTCTATCATTTGAAAGCCCGGTTAGAGAAGAAATTGCAGTGCGGTCCAGTTGGACAAATTATATACAAAAACCCTATCTTTTTTTAGGGGCATGATGTGTGCAAATTTTTTCAGATGAAAATACGGGCTGATGAAGATGTGCGTAATATGTTTCTCAGCCATGAGCATTCCGGTTTCAATGAGGTTGAGTTATATGTTTCGTTACAAAATCAACCATTGTCTCAACAACTTGAGGTATCGCAGGTTTTCAACGATTCTGACAACGAACAAGCTGAGGTGGATGCAGTTGATGAGGAGGAAGAAGAAGCGGAGGACGTTGTTGACGAAATAATAAACGGCGACGAGGCAGACCAATTGCCAGACAGTCATGTTTATCGCCCACCCCAACACATGACAACACTAAGCCTAGGCGAAGATCAACCATTAACATATATTTTTTACGACCCATACAAACAGACGGAGGGAGTACTAAAAGTTCGAGACAATTTTCGTACAAAAGAAGATTGTGTTTGAGCAATTAAACAATACCATATGACCTTGGCTGCAGATTATAGAGTCGATCGAACAAATCCGACTCTATACAAGATTTACTGCCGCAACGAGGCCTACCCCTTTAGACTAACGGCATCTTTCCGGAAGCGAAGTGATTCCTGGAAGATAGGGTCAATAGGTCCGGAGCACACTTGCATACTAACCAATCCAAGTCAGGATCATCGCAAGCTCGGATCTCAGAAAATCTGCAACGAAATTCTATCAATCGTGAGCGACAACCCTTCTGTGAAAGTCAGTACCATCATAACTCATATGGTGCAAAGATACAACTATACTCCCTCGTACAGGAAGGCGTGGATTGCTAGGACGAAGGCAGTTGAAAGGATTTTTGGAAATTGGGAGGACTCTTACAAATAACTCCCAAGATACCTTGTCGCCCTAAAACAATATGCTCTAGGTATTGTTGTCTTGTTAGAGACGTTGCCGGCATATACGCCTGACGGGATTTGTGTAAGTGGAAATGGCATTTTCCACAGACTCTTCTGGGCGTTTGAACCATGTATCAACGGATTTACGTTTTGTAAACCTATAATTCAAATTGATGGAACATGGTTGTACGGAAAATATAAGGGCACGCTACTAATGGTCGTGGCACAGGATGGCAACAACAACATTTTCCCTATCGCATTCGCTCTAGTTGAAGGGGAGACTGCTGGAGGTTGGAGTTTTTTCTTAAAAAATCTCCGACAATATGTTGCTCCCCAACCTGACGTATGTCTGATCTCCGATAGGCATCCCTCAATCGATAGTGCTTACAACAATCCTGATAACGGCTGGCAGGATCCTCCATCGAGCCACGTGTATTGCATTAGGCACATTGGACAAAATGTCCTGCGGGCGTTCAAATACAAGGGCCTAAAGCAGCTGGTTACTAATGCGGGATATGCATTAACAGAGCCTACGTTCAGATACTACCGGGACGAGATCAGACAAACAAACCCAGAAGCATTGACTTGGATTGATTACATACCACGGGAGAAGTGGACAAGGGCGTATGACAATGGGCGGCGATGGGGGCATATGACAACAAACCTCGTTGAGTCTATGAACTCAGTATTCAAAGGCATCCGGAACCTGCCGATAACCGCTTTTGTGAGGTTAACTTATTTTAGGCTCGTTGTGCTCTTTGATACTAGACGTACTAAGTGGGTTTCGGTCATACAATCTGGGCAGCTGTTTAGTGACTATTCCATGGCATTCATGAAGGATGAGGCTGCAAAGGCTAACACACACGTCGTCACGGTCTTCGACCGTTTTGCATGACACTTCAGTATTGCAGAGTCTATTGATCACAACGAAGGATTGCCTAGGGGATCTTATCGAGTGGAACTAGATAGGAGTTGGTGTGACTGTGGAAAGTTTCAGGCATTTCGTATGCCTTGCTCCCATGTCATAGCAACCTGTTCCAAGGTCCGACTGGGCCCAACCAACGATCTCCATGTTCCTCACCAAGTCAGTACTCTATGTAATGTGTACTGTAAAAGCTTTCAAGTAGTCGCAAAGGAGGACTACTGGCCTACATACGAAGGCGAAATTGTGTGGCATAACGACTTGATGCAAAGAAATAAAAAGGGTCGCCCTATCAGCAGCCGGATTCAAACGGAGATGGATACAGGTGAAAAAATGGTGAGGTTGTGTAGTTTGTTCCGCCAGCCAGGCCACAATCGCACTAAGTGTCCAAATGTATTAGGTCCTAGCACAGCGGCATAATTACTTATGTAACGTTGTCTATTTATAATAAGAACAAATTTCATTTCATTGATGGCATACATAACTCAATACAACAACATAACAAACCTAAACGAAGCATCACTTAACGAAACCTATTACGAAATCATAAAATAACAATAACAATAATAATAACAATAACAATAACAATAACAACACATAAAAGCAGCTTATCTAGGCAATTATAACCATCAACTTAATTTCCTGTTGTAACATCATCATCATGAGGACGCCAGCATCATTTTCCACTTTCCTCCAAGTCTGGGTGACTCCGTCTGGACCAGACTTCTCAACCTGCCTCTCTATCTTCCTGATCTTTTCACCTGCCTGAAATTCTTCTGGTAGCCAGCGGCGAAGTTCCCTGTGCAAATGCTCCAACGTCTGGGTGTTCCAGAGTAACATCTCCAACGGAGGCTTGACAACTGAGGCGCCATTTCATATGGCGCCACCCTTTTATTCGTTTTCCAAACCCAGCCATTTCAGTAATTATTCTGAAAAATTGGTTTTTTTTGTATTTTTTTTGTAAAAAGTGTGTTTGTTTTAAAAAAATTCTAATAATTGAATAGCAAATTTTATAAAATGTGTATCAATTGTATTTGATGTTTAAAATCTTAACAATATTTTACAGGAGATTGAAAATGTAATTATTAAATTTTCTTGATACTTTAATATAAATTTTTATTATTTTATTTGATCTTTATTTTTCATCATAAAGAGAGCTAAACCTATTTTGAAAATTAATCTATTTTTCTAAATATTAATACTGAATTATCAAATTAAATTCTCACAAAAATATTTAGAAATTAATCTATAAAAAAATATTTTCGTTCTCACTTTTTAGATAATTTGCTATTATCTTATAGACGTTGGACTATCACTCATTTGCCCTTATACCAAATTATCATTATAGGAAAAGCACAACATTTAAAAAAAAAAAAACTATGTCCACTGCCATCCTCTCATTATAAATAGTCTTTATTCACCACACAACTGATACCTTATTCTTTAATTTGGACATTTTTAAGATAAGAAAATTGTGTATAAATTCCATAATTCGGTATGTTATAATCAATTACTAAATTTAAAATCAAGTGCTTTCGCATTTTATTACTCATTTTGAAGTTGTTAAGGACACAATCATTTGAATCTAAATAAAATACAATCATAAATATTATTCTCAATGTCCATTTAAATATAACTATGGTTATTTAATTAATTGCTATTTATCTAATACAACACACAACATAACCAAACCAGCAAAACAACATACTAAATAAGAATCACAATAATTATGAATCCAACAATGATTGAACTTACTATGACTCATTCCATTGTCGTACAAGTTGCAAGACAGAACAGACTGATTGAAGTACAGTGAGAATCAATAGTAAAATTCCAGCAATGGAAGCAGCAGTTTTCCAAGGATTGCTACAATAATCGCGTCTGAGAGTAGCCTTCAATTTATGCAAAGGATCACGACAAAAACCATCCAATTCTTCAAAAAGATCATATAAATGAGAACTGAATGTCGAATGTGTAACATTTTCCGAAAGACTATTAACAAAGTTAGCCACATAATCACTATCCCCGAGCCAATTAACCAATATCTCCTTCTGAACAAGTATATCCACATCCCTTCCAGTATTAATAAAAAAATCCAAAACAGCACCATAATCAGTAATGTAAGACTCATCAGGGTAATGACATAGCTCCAAAGCAACCATATTCCGAAACAAAATCTCAGTCCTATCATCGACTGTTAATTGAGGAATTTCAAGAACTCCACCCGAAAACCTCAAGTCAAGTAAACAATTACTGTTAGTGTTCACTTTAAACCTAACACCTGCTTCAAACAACTCAGTTACACTATGAAGATGTTTCACCAGTTTAGCAATTCTAGGCGGCCGTCTTCCCAATGGATGTTGCAAGTGGAAAATTCTAATAAGATCAGTGAAATGCCTTATGCTAATATCACTATTATCAAAAACCAAATTTGTTTTAATGAAATCTTTAAAATAAACAAAAGTGAGCTTAAGAAAAGAAGGGATATTAGTGTTAGCACTAAGAGAAATATTGAAGATATTTTCAAGAATGAAAAAGGGTAATTGATTTTCAAGTAACAATAAATCTAATTCTATATGAGTAACTAACAAAGGTTTTAAGAGAAAAGCATCCCCTTGAGACCACTGACCAGAATAGTGTCTCCAGAAAAGTTCAATTATGAAAACAGAATCGATTAAGATTAATTTAACAAGTTGCTGATTGGTGAACTGTAGGGTTTCGGAATAAGAACGGGTGAAAATAGGTACGATGGATTCAACGTAGGGAACAAAGGTGTCTAAAATTGAACCGGTTCTTTGGAGAAATGCTTTGAGGTAAAAGAGTTTATGTCGTTCCATGTTTTGGAGGCGTGGTGGTGGTGGTGGAAAGGACCGATGGAAATGATTTTGGGGGTGTATGCATCCTCGTTGACTCTGCGAATAACAAAGGGGACTTTGTAGATGCAACAGTCGGCGTCGCTAAACGGTGGTCCTGAATTGTCGAGCATGGCATTGATATGAATCACCGTGTCGTTGTGGTTCATGATTGACTGTTATCTTGGCAAGAAAATGAAGAAGTTGCGACCCAATTAAAGTTCAAGTTTATGTTTCTTAAGGGAAATTTTCAAGCATTTATACTAACTACATAGCAGCAGTTATTTGTGGTGTGGCTTGAAATGTTCTTAACAAGTATCAATTAAATCCCTAACCTCTAAGTGAAGGAATGAATAGCTTACCACAGGCAATGGGGAATCAAATCCCAAACCTCAAACTGAAGGGACGAAATAACAGTAAAGGCATGATAATAGTGATCTTTTCATCTAAATAGCTATTATTCTCATAATTTGAATACAAACAACTTACTTCATAAATACATTTAAATAAAAATAATTATATATAATTATATTTCAACACTAGATTAGATTATATAGAGTGAATATTTATTGGAAAATGTTAACAAGTGCCTTCGGGGCACTGGTTAAGAAATTAAAATGATAAGTTAAGTATTATTTAAAAGATTAAAAAGACATATTTTTTTTTTAAATATATATATAATCAATACACTGAAAATTGAAATAATTAATTTTTTCTAAAAAATATTATGCATATTGAATGAACTAAACATAACATATTTTCTTTATTCGCATGACCCATATTTATTTTCTCCCTGTCAATTCTGCGATATAAATAATATTAGTATTGGTCAGTAACTTCAAACAAGAGAAAGTAAATTGTGTTATTTAAAATTCGTAAATTAAAAGGATAGGGTGAATTTATATAATTTGGCCAAATGTTTGTCTAGTTCTGTATTCAAGAGATCGTTTTGAGAGTTTGATTATAAACTTTGAGTTTTTGAAGGTTATATCCACGAACCTTTATAGAATCTGATCTTGAGATTTTTTAAAAGTTTATCTCTGACCAAAGATCGTTTTTATCACAGGTTAAGCTAGCAAACCGTCTTAAAGATTTTCAGGTTGATCTCAATAACCAAAAGCATAACTTTTTCCAAAAAAAACTCAATAAACCAAAGTAGGGATTTTATGACTGGTTTATCTCACGAACCACACTCAATTTTCTCAAGAGTATCGCACTCTAAAGAAATAAGCAAATAGCACAATCACTTACAAAATCTTCTTCACATGCAAAGTTTCATTTAAAAGAACTATGTTAACTTTAAGTGAAATAAAGATGTTTCAAGAGAGAGAAAGAGAGAAAATACAGAGATAAATTCAAAAAAAAATTTAAAGATTTGGAAAGTAGCGTGAAATGAATAGAAGGTGAACCTCCTTTATATATGAGTTGGAAAAATCAGAAAAGAAAATAATTCATTAGTGGAATTGATGAGCCAATCGATTGGCTAAACCATTTTTAATTGATTACCATGCCCAAAAAGAAAATATTGGATATAGAGTCGTTGCAAGTCATTAAAGTGTACGTTGTCCTAATCGTTTATCCCTTCTCCAATCGTTTGGCTAACTACGAAAAGTTTTGTCAATCGATTGACACAAGTTACCAATAGATTAGTTAGTTCAAAAATTATTTTAAAAGAGATTTAACAGCTTCTTAATAACTAGGATGACTTAGAAAATAATATTCAAGATAATTTGTTTTTTGAAAAAGATATTTTAAGGGGCGTGTGTGTGTGTGAGTTGCCTTAGTACTTCAAAGTTACTTCCTTACTTTTACAAAAGTCGGGTCACTCAGACAGACAGTCACGACCTGGCGAGCTCTCACACTTTATCTAAGACTTCAAGGTTCTTTTCTAGATGATTGTCATCATGTAAACGCTTTAATCTTGAGTCTCTTTTCTTTATGAGACTTGAGATATTTCTCTATTTGGGTTTCCATCATTGGAGAGTTGAATGATATTTGTAACACCCCAATTCCCATCGCGAATAAATAATACATAAATAAAATCAGAGTAACTAAAAATTTATTTTTCCGACAGAAACAAGGATGCTCCATTTTAAAATAAGAATACACACTCCCTGCTCAAAAATTTGATACATAGCATAAAATAGGTTACCCTCAATTGGGAAACTTTTCCATATAAAGGTAATACCAAATATATTCAACAATTATATACATAAATAAAATAATCGTTTCCCCGACTCCCGTGCTACGTATCAGAGCAGACACCAAGACCTAAGCAAAGACGAAGATCTAACTCTTCCACTTGCCTCCACGCCTCTAAAGCTGGCAATCTGCACTATGCCATAAAAAGCATATTCCAGCAGAAGGGTGAGAAATATTATCATAATAATGTTGCATATAATTATATATCTCAACATATAATACACATATACCACATTCTCACCACAACTTATTGCTGTGCATGTATATATACATATAACACCAAGCATATACCATAAATCAAATACACGGCATAACAATCCGTAATTAACGCATCCTTCACATAGGCATATTCATTCATGCTCAAATACATGTATCACCAATACATCTCAATTCATCACCATTCATTCAACATAAACACATATATTCATGTTCATTCATCAATGCACATATACAAAGATGACCAATGTAAATTATAGAGACCGACTCACGACTCTATGCAAATGCAATGCGGTACCGACTCATTTCATCTCAAGTTCAATTGAAGAACTTATTCGAACCATCGCTCGTTACTTAGTGTAACTCCCCGTCGGGCATACGATGTTCACCCATTGCTACCACCTCTCAAAAGGCTTACAATGTTTATGGATTGCTCCCACCTCACAAAAGGCTTACAATCCGATTGCTCCCACCTCTCAAAAGGCTTACAATCTTTTGTAATCATCGCCCCCACCTCTCAAAAGGCTCACGACGTTACAATGGATTCATCTTAGAACCCCACAATGCAAGAAAGCACATCATGATGCTTCACATACAACATGACTCATGGCACTCTTGACATGCATACATATTCACAATATAGTCATGCATTCATCACACACAATCCACATACATTCACATCAATTGTGCCAAACGGCAACCGAACGTTTTCACAAATAACCAAACAATTCGATTTACGGTTTACTGGAAAAGTCGGTTAAAAGTCAGCTAAAAATAACATTTTTCTTCACTAAATCATAGAACATATTTTTAGCTTCACATCCATATAAAGAACACCTCAATCGGATAAACAACGCAAAAGATATGGATATTTCAAAATAACGCAAAAACATAAACCGGAGGCCGGACACAACGAAACGTTTCGAAAATACTGTTCCGATTGGACCAGGTTCATACCTCAAAACCATTTTTCCTAGAAAGAACATCTCATTAGCTTTCTAACGCTTCGAACGGGGGTCAAAACCGACTTACGGTTCAAGAGATATGAATTTCCGAAGTTTCCCCGAAAACCAGAAAATGCCCTGCGGGCCGCTACGGGTTTCGGCTATTTTGCCCGAAAATCCGACCGATTCAATTATTTTCTTCTAAACAAACACATACGCGCAACCACCAAATACATAAGAACAATTTAGAACACATAAACGAAATTTCTACGACGTTCGATTTTTCGATTAAATTTCAACCTTTCAAAAACCAGAATTTTCAAAAACATCACCAAATCGAATAAAAAGCATGCTATACGACGACCTAACCTTCCTCGATACAACTACGTAATTTATTTCGAATTCTAACCATGAAAACATTGGTTTTTATCGACTTTATTCATTTCGACCTAAAATGAAAAATATATGAAAACGATCCAAAACAACCGAAACGAAACCATACATAATCGTATACAAAGTTAAGATAACGATATTTCACACCCTTACCCGTTCGATTCGAATCCTAACCGTTGATTTTGATGATTTCTAGCATTTTTCCCACTTTTCTCCTCTTGTTCTTCTTTTCTCTTCTTTCTCACTTTTCTCTCTTTTTCTTTTCCTTTCTATCTTTTCTCTCTCCACTTTCTATTTATATAAAATATCTACTACCCAAATGACCAAAATACCCCTCAGCTCAAATATCTCCCAAACGCTCTCAAAATGCGATAAAACATAAACAACGATGAAAAATAATATATTGCCAAATAAAAGTCAAGAATAAAATAATATAATAATAAAATAATCAAATAGACTCGATTAAATAAAACTGACAAAAACTGGGGCGTTACAATTCTCCCCCACTTAGACATTTTCGTCCTCGAAAATATAACCGCTACGAACAACTCCGGATACGACTCTCGCATCCGACCAACAAACTAACATGCCAACAAAAGCACACCACGAATAACACAAACTGACAAACCACCTTGCTAACCGCAGCTACAACAACGACACGACAACGATGGCAACTACAACGACAAGATGCAAAGCCCATACAATGCATTTGACGACCAACTCACAACTCAAGGAAAACCACGATACCAACACACAGGTTCACTCTTGAACCGAAACACAACAAGATCGTTACCCTCACTCTAGGTAACACTCCCCTAACTCCCCACACAGGAATTAGCTACTCGCACTCGAACCAACACGATAGGAACGAGGCAACAACACAAACAAGAACACAAGTTCCACTACACCACATTGCCTCAACAACCTCAACAAAACTAGAATACCAACATCCTTGTCACACAACCTTATTACAACCATGCTACGATTCACCAATCGAACATACAACCAAAACCTCCATCTACATAGTAGCCCATGAAGAATATCTAAACTTTTCACCTAACACTTCCATTCTGAAACGTCCCATGGTCTCAACACTCCTACATGTTTCCAATGTTCAACCTATGAACTCTTACAAGTCCCACACGTAATTACAAAATGTGCCACCTCACACTTCCGCTGCACACTCTGATTACTCGAAACCATCAAGTCTGCCAATCTCACGTCCAAAGTCTAACTCTTTCTCACCTCTGCCAAAAATCACTGTGCACTTTAATATACCCAACCTCGCACTCTGCATGTTAGCTTACACACCAGACACAAGTCTCTGAACTGCTCAAATAATTCTAACTCCCTGACCATCAAAATAGACATGTATAAAACCTTCGACTTAACTCATCCGGCACAACCTTAGCTTTTCCCAAAGGATAATCCAAGCCACATTCATAACTCGTCACAAATTCTAACCATCCTCATCGTCTCATACTCTATTCCTTCAGACCAAACAAGTACTCTAAACTCTTGCGGTTACCAACCCTTCGAACCTAGAACCATAAAGATGATGTAGCGAGCGATTTTGGACGCGGTTCTTAAGCGCTGGTCGCTCTCTGCGGTTTGAGCTTAAACTACAGGTCGATTCATTTTTTATCCTATTGTGAGCTGACTAAGGAAGGGAAATAGATGTCTCCAATTAACCCTGATTTGCATACTGAGTTTAAACAGCGGTCTGTTAGGTTACGGATGCTATCAATGTGGGGGGGCCTTTGTACTGGTTATTTGTATTTTCGCCAATACGGTTCTCTTTCTTTTTTTACCTGGGCAGAAGGTTTCTGGCAGGGAACAAGGATTAGGATGTTAGGACTGATGCTTTTGAATTACTGCTTTTGATTGATGGAGATATGGGATTTGGGTTTTTTGTTGATTGCGCGCGCTAAGATTTTTCTTTCAATCTCATGCCTACGTATTCCCGTTTACCGAAACAGGGAAATCAGAGCGTTCGTAGTTCCTCCTATTCTATGGGAGGAAATGGGTGTTTTTGGTGTCTTGTTTAAAGCCCAAGACGTGAAGCGAAAGGTGGTTTGTGTCTTGTTCAAAGCCCAAGACGTGAAGCTGAAAGACCTCGACTTTAGAGAGAATTTGTCATCTATAAAGAGGGGGAAGGAGAATTACTTTAACTGGGATACACGGATCCGAGCAATGCCATAATTTCCGAAGAAAGGGTTTTAACCTGAAGGAGAAGACTTTAACTCAGTGTAGAGCAATGCCATCTTTCCTTAGGAATTTCTCATGCTAAAAGAGGGACAGTGGCATGGATATAGATGATCCAGAGGCTTGCCGCTTACAGCGATTAGATGAAAGGAAAGGAGTTGTTGATGTTTGTGTACTGTGAACGAGGCACAGCTTTGATGCTAAAAGGTTGATTGGATCAACCAGTGGTTTTCTTATACAAAGCCTAAGAGGAGGCTAATTTCCGCTAGGAAAATCATTATACAAAGCCTAAGAGGAGGCTATTTTGTGTCTCGTACAAAGCCCGAGAGAGAGGCTAAAAGTTTTTGACCCAACGATGGAGTCTTTTGGTATCTCGTATAAAGCCCGAGATGGAGGCTATTTGACTCAACAAAGGAGTTTTTTGTATCTCGTATGAAGCCCGAGATGGAGGCGATTGTTTGTTTGACTCTACGAGGGAGTCTTTGTGTCTCGTACGAAGCCCGAGATAGAGGCTAAAAGTCTGACTCAACAAGAGAGTCTTTGATACTCAACAAGAGAGTGTTTTTGTATCTCGTACGAAGCCCGAGATGGAGGCTAAAGGTTTGTTTCAGTTGAGTGACAGATCCAATATACTGATTTTAAAAGAGAAAATCAGTTCTTATATGAGCAACACTGTACTCAGGGATTTGATTTGAGGATCAGGGATATTTCCTTCTCTTTGAGGAAACGGGAAATCCAAAGGGTATTGAGACTGTCCGAGTCTGCGGGTTTCCTTCCTATTTAACGAAGGGGTCACTTGAGAATGTCTTTGAGACTCAAGGAAGTTAGACTGTCCAAGTCTAGAGTTTTTTTCTTTTGTACTATGCTTTGAGAAACAGTAGTAGACTCTATGAAAGGACTGTTCTATGAGGATGACTAGGTTCTGTTCCTATACCTCTAGGAGGTTGTCGGGACAATTTGTACGAAGCCCAAGAGAAGGCTGGAAACTTTTAAGAAGCCGACGGGTCCTTGTACGAAGCCCAAGAGGAGGCTATCATTCCCGAAGGAAGAGATCATTATACGAAGCCTAAGAGGAGGCTGTGAATACTTCTAAGAAGCTGACGGGTCCTTGAATAATGCCCAAGAGGAGGCCGATGCTTTTAAGAAGCCCGTGGGTCTATCATCTCCTTTCCATTAGGAGAGATAACTCTTTTAAAGATAAAAACCACTGGTAAACGTGCGAGGTTTACTATCCAGCGACTTTTAGCTTTTGAAGAGGGTTCCTTAGTTAAGGTCCAAGATTATGACCGTAGTGGGTACCCAAACCCCGAGACATTCAAGGCAAGCTATCCACAAGGAATAAATCAAGTCAGGAAAGTTCGAGAATTTGGAAGAAACTCAAAGATGCCATTCACGGAGAATACATTCATCTTGGGGAGTAGAGCTTCTTGACGATTCCTAAGGAGGACAGCCGAAGAGAAGACTGTATTTGGTGCTCCTATTGGGGATCTAGGCGTCTATTTCTACGAATAAATGAAACGGCGTCACCTAGTTCTAAACGTAGTTTCCGGGGAAACTCGAAATATCTATACTATTATTACACAGTAGATATGAGTTTATGAAAGGAGACTTACAGTGAGCAGCCCCACAATACAGTTTATAATATGAAAGCAGTAAATGAAAGCGATAACCACTTACTCGGTTGTAGTGCTTCCATGCTGTTTGGTTAGTTGTTCAACAAAGAAAGATTGAAAATGACAGTATATTCAAAATCAAAGGAGAAAGTGCATTGAAAAAGAAAGATTTGGGCTTACAGCTCAAGGAGAGGCCCAGGGTTTTATCAGTGAGCACACTGTTTGACTTTGTACAGCGGGACTTATACAAGTGACTGGGGCCCAAAAAGGTTTTCTGTACAAAGGGATGGGTCTTACACTCTCTCAAGAGGCCCAAAAAAGGTTTAAAGAAAAGAGAGGGGCTTAAAACACGAGGGTAGGCCCAAATTATTTTTCGTTTAAAAATGGCGATCGCGCCGAGGTTTTCTTTTAACGCAGAGGGACTTATGCAATAAGTGAGGCCCAAAATGTTTTGGTTAAAAGGGGGATTGGGTCTTACACTCTAATAGAGGCCCAAAGTGTTTTGAATGGGTCTTATAGCTCAAGGAGAGGCCCAGATGATTTTTATTTTTAAACGGGCGACGATCGCGCCGTTTACTTGTACAGAGGGACTTGAGTGAGGCCCAAAAAAGTTTTTGTACAAGGGGGGATGGGTCTTACACTCTTTCAAGAGGCCCAAAAAGTTTTGAAAGTGATTTATGAGGGTTGAATTAATCCAAAACCCTAATTTGTTTTCAAAATGTATTTAATTGAATAAAAATTCAATTAAAATGATCAAAAATTGTTTAACACATGGAAAACAAATTGTGATCTTGGATTAATGCTTCAAAAATTAAGTATTGACCTACAAAATAATTAGAAAGCATTAAAAGTTGCAAAATCAATGTAGAAAAAATATTTAAAATGTCAAAAACAATTAAAATATTAATTCTTTGCAAAAATATCAATTATATGAAATAAATAATATTTTTGGGATTTTTTGTGAAAATAAAATATTTTAACATTTTTGTGAATTATTAAAAAAAGAATCAACTCAAAATCATTAAAACTCAGAGAGAAATTAATTTTTGAATCAATTAAACAAAATCACAAAATTCAAATATTTGAATTTCTAAAAATGGCGCCAAGTACAAGTTGAAGAACACGCGCGTGTTCTTGGTTTCTCAGATTTGCATTTTCTATCCAATCTCCATGAATACGTAATCATATCATGCAATCCACATATCATTATGCTCGCCTCAACCTCACGATCATGTCTATGTACTTTAATTTCATTTAAATTAAACATACAACAAGAAATCACGAAGAGACCTCAAGAACCCTAATTTCTGCATGAAGGCTAGGATTTTTGATACACGATTCAAACAATGCAATTAATTGAGGGAAAACATTCCATGCATGATTATGAACATATGGCCAAATTATTGGGCGAGGAAATATGCATAGATTGAGAGATGACCAAGTATGTGCTTACCTCCAAGTCGTGACAGCAAGTTCAAAGTGATTTTTGATTTGGAGGTGTTACAGATGAGTGGTGATGATCTGAACAGCTTCCCTACACCCTATGGATTGTGTTTGGATGGTTGGACTTGATTGAAATTGGCTGGATCATTTTGTGGTACCTCAGCTGCACTTTGGTTAAAACCTTGAGCAACCAGCTGGTGATTTAGTGAAATTGATGTTTTAGAAGTAATCTAAGTGTTTGATCAGCTCATATGTGATGTATGTGAGGTGTGTGAGTGATTGGTTTTATTGGAATTGCTCTCAAACTCAAAACCCGATAGTGACTTGCCTTAGAAGGAAAAATTGGAGTGAAAGAAGAGATTTTGAGGAAAGCATCTGTTAGATGGCTTTGGTGTACTCAAACTGACCACAATTAAGCTCTATTTATAGTAGAGCAAGTTTGTTTTGCAAGGAATAGTGCATGGCAGCTGGTAAGTAGGTTTGGCCAATGTTGGCAAATGAAAATCCAAGTCTCCTGTAGCCATTGACTAGAGGTTAGGGCACAGAACTTTGGTCCCCTTGGTCTTGGATAAGTCTTGACTGATTTCAGATAAGAATGGCTCAGTCCATGACACCTTGATGGTTCCATTAAATGCCTCATTCCAAATTTGAAGTCTTGTCCCTATTTTGGCCATTCTAGGTTCAACATGCTATTTCTTGTTCCATGGACTTTGGAGGCTTGGCTCAGTGATTGTCCCCTTTAGATTCAATCCTCTGAGGTGTCCAAGTGGATAGGAGCAATTGAATTTGGCTGATTTTGGCAAATCGACCAAAGTTGCAAATTCTGCCTTGCCTTGACAGATTTCAGCAAGGCAACTTGGCAATGTTGTATCTCATGGTGTAGGTTGAATTTGGCAATGTTCTTGGCCATTTTGGAAAGCTATTACATGATACAACAACTGTTTGAACAAGTTTGGTTTTGATCTCTTTTGTTTCCAAGTGAAAAATCCCCCTACATTTGGCAAAAAGTGAGGCAGAATCTGACTTAGTGAAAATTTCACTAAGTCTTGGAAAAAGTGACATTTTCACTTTTCAGCCACTTTGATCACTCCATAACTAAAAATCCTTAATGAATTGGAATGACTTGTAGTTGAAGTTTTTGTAGGTGATAATGAGGGCTACAAATCCATCTTTGGATGAGAAAAAATGGCCTTGTGGTTTAGGAGTTATGGTCCTCCAAAGTTGGTACCTTTGCCACTTTATTTTTAACTTAGAAAAATTTCTAAGTTTTATGGTTACCCCTTTTACAAGTTATCTCACTTTTCTTGATTTTTCTTGATGAATGATGATTCAAATCATACATTAACATCATTTTAGGGTTAAAAATCCATTTTGGTGAAAAATCTCAAAAAGTCAAAGTTGACTTTTGTGCACAGTTGACTTTTTATCAAATGAATTCCAAACTGTGCAATTCTTCAGGAAATCATGTCCTTGACCTAAATCAAACTTGATGGACATGTTCCATGGGTGTCATAGGGTATATTCAATCATGTATTAGGGTTTGGGAGCATGTCTTGGTCAAAAGTCAAAGTTACAGTTGACTTTTCTCTTAAAACCCTAATTGTGGTGCAGATGAAATTGAGACTTGTTGCTCAAGCTTCTTGGATCAATCCATGGTTCCAAATGGATCAATATGGTATATTAGAGACCCTCAAATCATGTCTTGAGGTCTTGGCTCATGGTTTGTCCCAAAAGTCAACTTAGGGGTGAATTAGGTCAAGAAACCCTAATTCCTGATTTTTGATGAATGCATCCCCTGAGGCAAAATTGACTTGATGCATGGGTTCATGAGGTTCCATGAAGTATATTAGGTCATGTTTTGGATCATTGCCTTGTGCCCAGATGAAAATTTCCATCTGGAGGCCCTGGTCGACCAAAACCCTAATTTGGTGACACTGTCGATCGTGAGACTTGATCCACCTAGAAGGGAGCAGCCTTGTGCTTAATCCTTGAAGTGGGAGTCCTTTTTGATCCATTGTGGATATTTAAGAGATTAGACAAGTTGAAGATCATGTCATTTCTTGATTGATCCTTTGTCTAAGCACTCAGAGAGGGCTTGAAACCCTAATTTTGATTGTATTGGATGCTCACCCATCTTTGGGGAGACTGATGAAGCATGATGGTTCATCCATATTGTGATGATGATTTTCACAATGATGGGAAATCTAAGTGGACAAAATTTGGGGTATTACAGATGATACCTCCAAATATTCCAACACAACACAACCGCGACCAATTCCAAATCCAGAATAGTATAGATCCTTTTATGAATCCTAAATTGTCGTAAAGCATAAGCCACGACTTTACCCTCTTGCATTAACACACTGACTAAACTCATCAAAGACACATCACAATACCTCACAAATGGTTGAACAGGGTCACACAGAATCAAAACTGGAGCCGTAGACCATTTCTACTTTAATCCTCTCAAACTTTCCTCACAATGACCATCCAAAGCAAACGACTCACCCTTTGCAAGTCAACCGAAGTAACGAAAACGCTGACTTGGAAAAACCTTCCATAACCTCCGGTAATAACCAACTAAAGTCCAAAAAGCTTCTAATCTCCTTAACCAACTTCGAAACCTCTCATTGTAGAACTGCATCTACTTTTGATGAATCCACAAAAATACCATCCTCAGAAATAACATATCCAAGAAAACTAACCTTTTCAACCAAAATTCTCACTCGAACAACTTAGCATAAAGCTTCGTCTCTTTTCAATACTTGTAATTCAAATCCCACACACTCTACCTGTTCTTCCTCTGAATTTATAACAGATCCAAACGTTCTCAATCAAAGCCCTTACGAACTTATCCAAATAAATATGGAAGATACGATTCCTCTACTCCACAAACATTACAGACGCATTACTAACACCAAACAACATCACTGCACGTTATAATATCCAAACAAATCAAACCTCATCCAAACTTGTCCAGACTCACATACAAGCCTAACCGAGCAAATAACAACCTATTCCGATGATAACAACCATAACCAGTCACATTAAATCGATCAAAGCCTCAACTCACACAATTCACTATCCTTATCAAACGTGCCAAACAATTGTAATTTCACTCCAACTCAATCAAACCATTCCAGTTATCTATCCATGAGAGCGAACGCTTATTCTCAATCGTTACCTTACTCCACTGTCAGTAATCCATACACAAGTCCTTCTCTTAACCGTCCAAATTCCATAAATCCCAACATGTAGCAATAACCAACCAAAAAGAACTCTTAAATATTACATCCATACCTAAAGGTTCTCTCAAAATTTTCCATTAGTGTTCTAAAATTCCAAAGACTTCAAACCTCACCAGAACTCTAAGTTTTCCTTTCCAAAGTCTCAATACCATTATACCCATCATGCTTGTTATTCCATTCAATCATCCATCCAGTTTGTTACTAACAATACTGGAGCTCTCTAAGGCGACACACTTGGTCTCACAAATCCCTTTTCCAGTAAGTCTTCCAACCACTATTTCCATCTGAGTTTCACGTCCTAAAAGTTCTTCTACGTACTTAGCAGATCCAAACCTCAAATCATCACCTTCGTCCAATTTGAGTTCACACTCTACTCTCTGAGAACAACCATTAACGATACCCAATCGTTTTCTCTCAATGACTTCCCAACTGGACCAACATACAAAAACCTCGAATTCGGCTTACCTTCAGATATTAGAATCTTCATCGACTCAACAAAACAATCTGTAACCATTTCCTTAATTCCAAACAATTTATTTCACCCACTATCAAAGCCGGAAAGACACGCCTATTCCATCCAACATAATTTCCGTCTGCTATCAACAAGAGATTAAGGGTGATCCTTTCCTCAATTTGTCAATAGACAGCCGACAATCATGATGGGGCATAAACCGTCTTTACCAAACTATAATAGCATTTCTTGCATCCTGTGCGCAAAACTACCTAAGGCACAAATCCTTAGTTGACATAAACCTTACCTCGCCTTCCTTCCAGAACCGGGAACAACGCTGTCCAAACCACACTTACAAACTTGCAGTCAACGGCACACTGAGCCCACACTCCACAACAGAAGCAACTTGGAGAAGTTCCAGTTTCTCCCCCACTTATCTCAATCTCACACCTGAAGACAAAGGATTACCAAAAACCAGAAAGCACTGACAGTGTTTCACACACGTATCACGTACTAAGGAACAAACAACAATGACAGTATTTAACTGTCACACCAACTGACTCAACAACTTGGCCGGACGGACCGACCTGCTCTGATACCACTAATATAACACCCCAATTCCCATCGCGAATAAATAATACATAAATAAAATCAGAGTAACTAAAAATTTATTTTACCAACAGAAACAAGGATGCCACATTTTAAAATAAGAATACACACTCCCTGCTCAAAAATTTGATACATAGCATAAAATAGGTTACCCTCAATTGGGAAACTTTTCCATATAAAGGTAATACCAAATATATTCAACAATTATATACATAAATAAAATAATCGTTTCCCCGACTCCCGTGCTACGTATCAGAGCAGACACCAAGACCTAAGCAAAGACGAAGATCTAACTCTTCCACTTGCCTCCACGCCTCTAAAGCTGGCAATCTGCACTATGCCATAAAAAGCATATTCCAGCAGAAGGGTGAGAAATATTATCATAATAACGTTGCATATAATTATATATCTCAACATATAATACACATATACCACATTCTCACCACAACTTATCGCTGTTCATGTATATATACATATAACACCAAGCATATACCATAAATCAAATACACGGCATAACAATCCGTAATTAACGCATCCTTCACATAGGCATATTCATTCATGCTCAAATACATGTATCACCAATACATCTCAATTCATCACCATTCATTCAACATAAACACATATATTCATGTTCATTCATCAATGCACATATACAAAGATGACCAATGCAAATTATAGAGACCGACTCACGACTCTATGCAAATGCAATGCGGGTACCGACTCATTTCATCTCAAGTTCAATTGAAGAACTTATTGGAACCATCGCTCGTTACTTAGTGTAACTCCCCGTCGGGCATACGATGTTCACCCATTGCTACCACCTCTCAAAAGGCTTACAATGTTTATGGATTGCTCCCACCTCTCAAAAGGCTTACAATCCGATTGTTCCCACCTCTCAAAAGGCTTACAAACTTTTGTAATCATCGCCCCCACCTCTCAAAAGGCTTACGACGTTACAACGGATTCATCTTAGAACCCCACAATGCAAGAAAGTACATCATGATGCTTCACATACAACATGACTCATGGCACTCTTGACATGCATACATATTCACAATATAGTCATGCATTCATCACACACAATCCACATACATTCACATCAATTGTGCCAAACGGCGACCGAACGTTTTCACAAATAACCAAACAATTCGATTTACGATTTACCGGAAAAGTCGGTTAAAAATAACATTTTTCTTCACTAAATCATAGAACATATTTTTAGCTTCACATCCATATAAAGAAAACCTCAATCGGATAAACAACGCAAAAGATATGGATATTTCAAAATAACGCAAAAACATAAACCGGAGGCCGGACACAACAAAACGTTTCAAAAATACTGTTCCGATTGGACCAGGTTCAGACCTCAAAACCATTTTTCCTAGAAAGAACATCTCATTAGCTTTCCAACGCTTTGAACGGGAGTCAAAACCGACTTACGGTTCAAGAGATATGAATTTCCGAAGTTTCCCCGAAAACCAGAAAATGCCCTGCGGGCCGCTACGGATTTCGGCTATTTTGCCCGAAAATCCGACCGATTCAATTATTTTCTTCGAAACAAACACATACGCACAACCACCAAATACATAAGAACAATTTAGAACACATAAACGAAATTTCTACGACGTTCGATTTTTCGATTAAATTTCAACCTTTTAAAAACCAGAATTTTCAAACATCATCAAATCGAATAAAAAGCATGCTATACGACGACCTAACCTTCCTCGATACAACTACGTAATTTATTTCGAATTCTAACCGTGAAAACATCGGTTTTTATCGACTTTATTCATTTCGACCTAAAATGAAAAATATATGAAAACGATCCAAAACAACCGAAACGAAACCATACATAATCGTATACAAAGTTAAGATAACGATATTTCACACCCTTACCCGTTCGATTCGAATCCTAACCGTTGATTTTGATGATTTCTAGCATTTTTCCCACTTTTCTCCTCTTGTTCTTCTTTTCTCTTCTTTCTCACTTTTCTCTCTTTTTCTTTTCCTTTCTATCTTTTCTCTCTCCACTTTCTATTTATATAAAATATCTACTACCCAAATGACCAAAATACCCCTCAGCTCAAATATCTCCCAAACGCTCTCAAAATGCGATAAAACATAAACAACGATGAAAAATAATATATTGCCAAATAAAAATCAAGAATAAAATAAAATAATAATAAAATAATCAAATAGACTCGATTAAATAAAACTGACAAAAACTGGGGCGTTACAATATTACCACCGACTTCATCACAACTATTGATGTTGTCATCATCAAAACATCAGAGAGTGTCTTTTGTGGGATTGTTAACTTCATACCTGCGAGCACATAGATCCACAACTAGTGCTAGGAAAAGAGGACCCAACACCGTATGAAGGTAGGAATCACCAAGCATTTAATGACTCTATCACTCTCCCTCGTAGTACTAATGGATTGTCAATTTCCATTGAAGAAGGAAAACACAAGAGGACTGTAAGTATGCATTTCTTGACAATCCTTTGAGAAAGTGTTTATAGTTGCAACCTAGGAACACCTATCCTCGCAGCACTAGAAGTAATATCTTCCATTGTCCACTTGAAGATGAAGTACAACAATAGCTTCAGTGAACTAGTTATCATTTAGATTGACCTATGCAAAGCCGCCTAATACATGAGATGGTTATGAAAATACCCTAGGAAATTACCATAATTCTTGGAAATAAAGTAAAGGAGACTCTTACTCTCATTATCAAAACAATTGATCTTGATGTGCATGAAGATAAAACCATGTCAGGTGACGAGCTCGGCTCCCTAGTGGGAATCAAAGTAAAGATTCTGAGAACAATTCTAGATGGAAACTTCAGGATAGTGCAGCTCGACGAATACCCATCCAGGTTAGTTTGGATAGGATCCCACTAGCCGATTCCGGTGAGGAGCAACCTCATTAAGTGTCTAAGAGCTAACATTGACCTCTTCACGATCTTCCTCGATGAAATTCCCGACATTGACCCCAACATAGCATGTCACCGTGAACATAGTCGGAGGCCTACTCCATGCAACCTTATTTCTGAAGTAAGATACAATGAATCATTATCCAATGTTGTTGTAGTTAAAAAGGCGCCCGACAAATAAGGATGTGTTTACACTACACCGACCTCAACCGGGCTTGCCCCAAAGATTCGTATCCACTCCCCAACATTGACAACCTAGTAGACAACTCTGCCACCTACAAAGTGTTGTCATTCATGGATGTGTACTTTGGATAAAACTAAACCCCTGTGCACAAACGGACAGAGACAAAACTACGTTAATGAATGAACGCTCCAACTTCTAATACAATGTCATGCCATTTGTCTTGAAGAACTCAAGTTTAACATTTTGATTTTTGAATGGAAGCAAGGAAGGAATGCTCTCAAAAAATCAGTCTCATGAGAAATCCTCTTGAAACCATCTACCCATTATGGTACAAACATCATCATCATATTTAGTTTAGACAATCAATAGAAAAAACTTGCCACTTTTTGCAACATATTGTGTCATGCCCTCTGATTCCCCAATTGTCTTCACTATGGGTATGTCTACCTCCAATTCCAAATAGAATTGAGATATGTAATTAACCATTGCAAGATTTGTATACAAGAGAAAAAGTAGCAATTCAAACCCCCAAATCTTATGTTTGATGTTGATTCTATCTTCTTCTCTTTCCTTGATTTTAAACTGGATCAAGTCAACCAAGACTTCCAATTGATCCTTCGGTTACCACTACTCTTTTGATAGAAACTCCATTCTTCAAAGCTTTCACTCGGATATATCCAAATTGCGAAATCTTGTCCCAAGTATTTCAATTAATTCTCTAGTTACCGCTACACCTTTGACAGAACCCCCGTTCTTCAAAGCTTTCACTCGACTGAATCCAAGTTGTAAAGACTTGTGCAAAAACCCCCAAATCAACCTTGATCTTGGATGAAAAACCCCAAACGGTTTTATGAAAGAAACCCCCAAAGAAGGCTCAACCCAATTTGATTTACAACAATCCTAAATTGAACCTTGTCAATCTTATCTTGATGACACTCAACAAAAATGATTATGTGTAGTTGTTGAATGTATGCAAAGAAAGGTTGGAGATGATGAAAAAATTATATGTGTGTTCTTGGTTTCAATATCTTAGAAATGATGCATAAATGCATATTTATAAGTGTGTATGTGTAAAAGAAATAACAAACAAAATAGGTTTTTATCCAAAAATACAAGTTTTGAAAAATAGAACTGAATGTATTGATCTCAAATTTAAATGAGTCAATACATAAAGTTAAGGAGTCAATATATAGCCATAAGGAGTCGATACGTTAAGGGCAGGGAATTTTTGTTTGAAAACATCTTCAGAAGGAGTGGACTCCAAACACATAGGGAATCGACTCATTCTTGTTATGCATCGACCCACACCATCAATGTATCGATACATTGAAGGCAGTTAGATTTGTTTGAAAAAATCTTCCAGATGGAGTCAACTCCAAATACGATGAGTCGACTCCTTCGCATTGTGTATCGACCCATTCATCCAATGTATCGATACATTCTCATCAGAAATATTTTCTTTTAAAACCATTCAATATGTATAGATACATAGTTATAGTGTATCGACCCATTGACTTGTTTTTCATGAAAAATCATAGTTTTTGCTTTTAATGGCTGATCTAATATGTTTTTAAATGTCTTACTATGATGATGCACTTCTAGACATATACAATAAGATCCAATGTAGAAAAAATACTAAGTGTTCTAGTTTTGACATCATTCAAAACATATTTAAGAGAATAGTGCACTCACATACTCCCCCTTTTTGATGATGGCAAAACTTACTAAGCATTTGGTGTCTTTATCAATGCTCCCCCTGAATATGTGCATCATAAAACCTTGTACTTCTCCCCCTTTGGCAATATCAAAAGAGACAAAGACGAAAAATGTGAGAAGTATCATTGAAAATACACAACAACATATAAATCACTCAGAGGCATTGTAAAGAGTATAAGATTCAACTAAAATGTGCACTCACATTGAATTACGTTAAAGTGAACCTAAGCATAAACATAAAAATATAACCAAACTAGACAAAAAAATATGAAGTTCGTTACATAATGTCATAACAAGGTTACAATATAACAACAAAATTAACATAAAGACAATATAAACATAAATGCATGCATGAGAAACTTAGTCCACGAGGAAGCTCGGCTAATGACCACAACCACAACCTTGACCTCAACCTTTACCACAGAACTAGGTTGGACCTTCGCCTCCATACTCAAAATCCCACAAATCACACATCTACCAGTTAAACTGAAGATGGTGATGGTGATTTTCATTTTGATAGCGAATCATATCAAAAATTCTAACTTGATTTGCAGCATTGTTTAAAGTCATG
Source organism: Lathyrus tuberosus (assembly GCA_022829125.1). Taxonomy (NCBI): domain Eukaryota; kingdom Viridiplantae; phylum Streptophyta; class Magnoliopsida; order Fabales; family Fabaceae; genus Lathyrus; species Lathyrus tuberosus. Next base: position 5,593,024 of record JALAZF010000082.1, on the reverse strand, counting down.
TTTTGGCGAATCTCATTAAATTGCTCTGTAGCATACTAGGCAAAGCTGTTAAAATTGTTGTCTTGGGTTGTCAGATGTTCATAAACTTCTCTAAAGCGCTTCGTTTGAGCAGCTTTAAACTCATCATGCCTACGTGACTCCTCTTCGTGGCGCTCGCGTTGCTCAACATGCATGTTCTCGAGCAAGGTAAGAATAGATGATTCTTCACAAGTTGAACCAACACCATAGTAGTTTCCGTAAGTAGTGCCATGTTGAGTCCACGAGTTCTGTTGTCACTGACCCCAACCTTGTGGGTATTCATGTTCATCTGCAGCATGTTTGCAAACTTGATCATCAACATGGTAAGTACCAATCATATCTTTATCCACATTGTGAGGTTGTTCTTCAACCTGTTGTTCATCAACAAAAGGCGTACCAAATTCCTCCATATCATCATAATTATATATGACTTACCAGTTACCTTCATCTTATAATATTAAACCCTGAGATCATTATCCTAGTGGTATCCCATGTATCTCATTGTGCTCGAGTTAAATTCTTGATCAGGACCAAGAGAGATATTCTGAAGGTTTGCCACACCAATGTGGAAATGCTTCAAAATCTTCGCAATCATTGGAACATAACATAAGGAAGACCCTTTGTTACACTCTTTAATGGAAAACATTCTAGAAACAAATAAGTTAGGCCAATTAAGAGGAACTTTATGTGGAATAAGTGTTTTCCCATATGAAAACGAAAACTGCATGCTTCCCTTGATTGTAACCCAACATAAAGATCTAAATCAAGTCTTCATTATAATCAGTCGAGACTTTCAAACAATTGTTGATCTCTTGAAATTCCATCAGATCAACAACCTCCAGAATGTGTAACTTATTAACAACAACATGATCATACACATGTTGCTTGACCATAATCTTATGTCTGAAGGATTTTTCAAAATAAGCAGCACAAGAGGGAGACAGGAGTTATAGACCGCTGACAAGTGTTGATGAAGATGTGCATGTAACCTTTTTCCCTTTGTTCACTTTAGAAGCCATGATTTTCAAATTTTTATGAAGTGCACACCAGGTGTTTGAGAAAAGGTGTGAATGAAAATGGATAGATTTGGAGTGATAAGGAATAACCCAACTACCCAACCTAAGAGAGATAGATCCTAATCAGACAAATCAGAATACAATAGATGAAGATAATGAATTTTGAAAATGGAAGAGGTGGGTTTTATGAGGAAATATGAAATGAGGAGAACTAAATGAGTTTACTAGAATAGGAGAAAAGGGAACCTAGCTTGCTTGGAAAATTGAAGAGAAGTTTGAAAGAAAATGAGTAAAAGAGATATTAAGAATGGGTTAAATGATTCTGGCGTGGAAAAGAGAGAAGAAAATTGACTTTTGGCAGCGCATGGGTCGACCCATGGGCCTTGGAGTAGATTTCATGAATTAAAAAAATATCAAGCCACGATTGTATCGACTTGTCCGTTATTGGAGTCGATACATACTAACGAGAAAAATGAATTAAACATGTATGTATCAACTCATCCGTGATTGAAGTCGATACATACTGAACATGTATGTTATCAATTTGATTTCGTCCAATTTGTTTTCACAAGTACACTTAGTACCTATATATTTATGATCTCGCGAATGTAGGCAAAGTCCCACACAATGACTTTAACTCAAATAACATGCTCTTAGGCCAATGCTCATCATAGAGGACAACTTAGTGATTTAAGATAAGAATTGAAACACAATTTAAGAGATAACTGAAAATACTTATCTAAAAGCATATAATCACACTTTTTATTAAGTATTCAAGACATTGTAAAAGACTTGTCTTCTCTTGACTTAAGGTTTATCTTTTCTCCTCCTAAAGTTCTACCATTTCCGGGTGATCAATCCATCTTTGGTGACTTTGAGCATGTCTTCTAAAGATTTATCTGCATCGTGAAAAAAACATTTCCCGATGTTTCTCAGATACAATACATCACAAGTGATGTATTCAACCTTAATAATAGTAAGTATTCTCAAGCAATTATAATATCAAAGATTATAATGAAAGGTGGATTTACCTACACTACCTATTTCACAATTTAGCACATATATTTGTTAACTTCATAGGTTACAATATCCTTCCTATTTGATACAAAGTCAATGAATAAGGAGATGCTACCTTTTATATCCCTTTAGCTTCCCTTGTTAAGATCTCATACTCTCTTCAAAGAGTCAAGACATTTTTCCTACAAAGTCAACCAATAATGCTAGGTACCCAATTTTCATTGGGTCCTTGAGGGTGAGTTGAAACATTAATGTTGCACTTGGGAAACTATTGAAATACATCTTTAGGAAACAAGTATCTCCTAAATATGCATTTAGCAATGGTATGACCTTTCTTACAACAATAGTGACAAGTCAAGTGATGATGAGAGTGACTTTTGCTATTAGATTCCCTTACAACAAAATTGTACTTCTTGTACGGTACATTTAGAGATCTTTTAAATTTTGTAGGATTAATAGCGAAGGTAACTTTTGGTTCTAAATCCTCTTTTTACCAAATCTGACAAGTTTCAAAACCAAGCCAATAAGATTTCTCATCCTCAACATAAACTTTTGAAGCATCTAACATGTTCTGCTTAAGAACTTCCATTTGTTTTTCAGTTTCTAAAACTTTGGCTTCTAAGTATGAAAATATTCTTTATTTGAAGCCAACCTTTTAAAAGTTTATACTGCTTCACCATGTAGATTTTCAAAAGCAATTTGTAATTCAGAATAAGACATTTTATTAATAGGTTCATATTTGGAATGACTTACATTCGTCTTTTTGTGCTTGGTCATGAAGCAAAGATTTATCATTTCATCACTTTCACTTGAGCTACCCGCCTTAGAGGATTCACTATCGCTATCCCATGCGATGTATGCTTTTCTAGACTTGCTAGACTTCTTTTGTTGGCCTTTTCCTTTATCCTTCTTAAGCGATGGATAATTCAGCTGGTAATGACCGCCTCTTCAACAATTATAGCATGAACCTTTAGATTTTTCCTTCTTATTCTCATCTTTCCATGAGGTATTTGAATGCCTTCTATAGTTGATGAGATTCTTGTGAGAGTGTTTTCACTACTACGAAAAACCCATTTAACAACGGTTGGGAATGACATATAATGACGTGGGCGAGGGCGTTGTTATGTAGATTGTCGTTGTATATATGATACTTACAACCACTGCCTAGTAGGCGTTGTAATAAACTGGAAAACGCGCTAACCATCACAAAAGATTTTACAATACACCATTGTGTCATACCCCAAATTTTGACCACTAAGATTTCCCATCATTGTGTAAATCATCATCACAATATGGATGAACCATCATACCTCATTAGTCTCCCCAAGGATGGGTGAGCATCCACTACAATCAAATTAGGGTTTATGGCCCTCTCAGAGTTCTTAGACAAAGGATCAATCAAGGAATGACATGATCTCCAACTTGCCTAAACTCTAAAATATCCACAATGGATCAAGAGGACTCCCACAACAAGGATCAAGCACAATGTTGCAGCATTCCAGGTGGATTAAGCCCCACGATCGCCAGTGTCACCAAATTAGGGTTTTGGTCGACCAGGGCCTCCAGATGGGAATTTTCCTCTGGGCATGAGCCAATGCCTCAAATCATAACCTATGATGCTCCAAGGGACATCATAAACCCAATCACCAAGTCAATTTAGCCTCAGGGGGTGCATTCACCAAAAATCAGGAATTAGGGTTTCTTGACCTAATTCACCCCTAAGTTGACTTTTGGGACAAAACATGAGCCAAGACCTCAAGACATGATTTGAGGGTCCCTAGTAAACCACATTGATCCATTTGCAACAATGGATTGAACCAAGAAGTTTGAGCAACAAGTCTCAATTTCATCTGAACCACAATTAGGGTTTTGCAGAAAAAGTCAACTGTGCCTTTGACTTTTGACCAGGACATGCTCCCTAACCCTAGGACATGATTCAATACACCCTATAATACCTATGAAATCAATCCATCAAGTTTTATTTAGGTCAAGGACTTCATTTCATAAAGGATCGCACAATTTGGAATTCATCTGATAAAAAGTCAACTGTGCACAAAAGTCAACTTTGACTTTTTGAGATTGTTCATAATTATGGTTTTTTAACCCTAAAATGATGTTAATGTGTGATGGGAATCATCATTCATCAAGAAAAATCAATAAAAGTGGGATAACTTGTAAAAGGGGTAACCATAAAAAACTTAGAAATTTTCTAAGTTATGGAACAAAGTGGCTAGGGTACCAACTTTGGAGGATCATAACTCCTAAACCACAAGGCCATTTTTTCCCATCCAAAGCTGGATTTGTAGCTCTCATGGCCCTCTACAAAAGCTTCAACTACACCTCATTCCAATTCCTCGTGGATTTTGAGTTATGGAATGATCAAAATGGCTGAAAACATGAAATGCCACTTTTTCCAACACTTAGTGAAATTTTCACTAAGTCAGAATCTGCCTTACTTTTTTCCAAATGTAGGGGCATTTTTCACTTGGATCCAAAAAGTATCAAAACCAATTATGATCAAACAGTTATTGTATCATATGAGGGCTTTCCAAAATAGCCAAGAACTCCATCAAATTCCACTTGAGCCATGAGATATGACAATGGCAATATGCCTTGTTGAAAACTGCCAAGGCTAGGCAGAATTTTGCACTTTTGCTCGATTTGGAAAAATCAGATAATTCCAAGCCTTGTCATCACGTTGGACACATCTGAGGATCAAATCTAAAGGGAACAAACACTAATCCAAGCCTCCAAAGTCTTTGGAACAAGAAGTAGCATGCCAAACCTAGAAATCCCTAAAAGAGGGACAAGTCTCCAATTTTGGATTAGAGCATTTAATGGATGCTTAGAGGTGGCATGGACTGACACATTTGCAACTGAATTCAGTAAAAAATGATCCAACAACTAGGGACCCAAAGGCCTGTGCTCTAACCTCTAGTCAATGGCTAGAGGAGACCTGGCTTCCCATTGATCAACATTGGCCAAACCTCTGCTGTGGTTGTCATTCACTATTGATCCCAAAACAAACTTGCTCTACTATAAATAGAGCTCATTTGTGCTCAGTTTGAGTACACCAAAGCCATCAAACAGATGCTTTCCTCAAAATCCCTTTCTTTAGGCAAAAATACCTTCTTTAGCAAGGTAACTCTGAGTTTTTGAGTTAGAGAGCATTTCCATCACAACTCATGATCCTAACACCTCACATATATCATATCTAAGCTGTCCAAACACACAAATGACCTGTAACACCAAAATCACAAAGTCACCTCTCAAAACCTCAAAGTAGTACTTTTGTGCATTTTTCAAGCCATGTCTTGATTCAGTTACTTTCCAAACCAGATAAAACCTCAAACACACTCCAAATATCATCCTTGAACTGTCCCAAATGGTTCCCCCCATCTGGAACACCATTTGAGGGAGTTGTTATTTTGGTCATTTTAACCCCTTTTGCAAGAAAGGGCCAGTTTGTGTTTTTGCAGGTTCCAGCTGATTCTACTCATCCTAAAAGCATCTAAGGGATCATTTGAGAGTTTCCAAAGCATCAAACCATTTCTGGAACAAGGAACTTGGCAGATTGCACAAAAAACTCCAAAAGCTCAAAAGGGAGGTAAGCATCATGACTTGAATCTTCCAAAATATGCATTGCTTTGAAGTCCACTGATCATGCACATCTCATACATGTTATATATGTTGTGTTTGAACCAACTTATCATGTAATTCATGCCTGTACCAAAGTGTAGCATAGAAAGTGCAATTATAGGCCTATTTCAAAACCACTATCGGATTTTGAGGAGGGATCAAGATCTGAAAAAAATACCACCACCATTGGATTCCTTGTGAAATTCTAGGCCAGTTGCATATAAATTTTGTCCCCAACCATGGAGAAATGAGAAAGTTATGGACCTTCCCGTTTCTTGGCAAAACTTGCTTTGCCTTGCCTTGGCCAGGCCTAGAAAACAAGGCAAGCCTTGTATATTTGTTGGTTTATTTCAATCAACGGATGTATCACCACCATAGTGGTAAGGCGCGGCCCTATAACCTTGAGGTCGTGGGTTCAAACCCCACCCATGCCATTTGGTGTTTTTTCACCTTTTGCTATTTTTCCAATATTTTCATGTTTTGTTAATTAATTGGAAAATTAATAACTCCTCCAATTTTAATTATTTTTTATTGGTTCTTTTTGCGAAAAATCACAAAAATATTGAAATATTTTATTCCACAAAAAAATCAAGTTTATATTATTTATTTAATATAGTTAGTATTTTTGTGAATAAATTCCTTTTTAATTATTTTAAACATTTTAAAAATGAATATTTACTTTGAAAATCAAAACCAAATGAGTTTTAATATCTCTTGTGATTAAAACCTCACTTTTCAAACTATAAGCAAAAATCACAAGTGGTTTATTCAAGCCTATTTGGTATTTTTATCATTTTTATTTGATTTTCTTTTAATGTTTACCTTTAAAGGAAAACAAATTAGGATTTCTTTGATTTTCACCCTCACAAATCATTTTCAAACACTATTTTGGGCCTCACTAATTGTATAAGTCCCGTTGTGTTTCAAAAGTTCGGCGCGATTATCGCCCGTGTAAAACAAACCCTGGGCCTCTCCTTGAGCTATAAGACTCATTCAAAATCATTTTGGGCCTCTAATAGAGTGTAAGACCCAACCCCCTTTTAACCAAAACTATTTTGGGCCTCAGATATTGTATAAGTCCCTCTGTGTTGAAAGAAACCCCGGCGCGATCGCCAGTTTAAAAGTCAAATCATTTGGGCCTCTCCTTGAGCTGTAAGCCCCACCACTTGTATAAAAATAAACCTTTGGGCCTCTTGAGAGAGTGTAAGACCCATCCCCTTGTACAGAAAACCTTTCTCGGGCCTCAGTCACTTGTATAAGTCCCTATACAAAACGACAGTGCGATCACTGATAAAATCCTGGGCCTCTCCTTGAGCTGTAAGCCCCAATTTTCCTTTCAAAATACATTCTCCTTTGATTTTGCATATAATATTGTTATCAAAGTTTCCTTTGTTGGACAACTAACCAAACAGCATGGAAGCTCTACAACCGAGTAAGTGTTTACCCACTTTCATATGTATATAACTGTACTGTGGGGCTGTTTCACTGTAAGTCTTCTTTCATAAACTCATATCAACTGTGTAATAATAGTATAGATATTTAGATTTTCCCTGGCAATCACGTCTAGAACTAGACAGAACCTCGTCTCCTTACATCCGACGCTCTCCCGGATATTTCAACCATAAACCATTTTCTTTTACAACAATTTTAGATAACTAGATCTAAGAAAACTCCCCCTTGAAAAGTTCATATACAGAAGGCCAATGTTCCAAGTGAAACCCCTTTTGGAACTGTTCATCAGCCTCCTCTTGGGCTTAGTACAAGGACACACAGGCTTCCTAAAAGCATCCCCGCCTCCTCTTGGGCGTTGTACAAGGGCCCGTCGGCTTCTTAGAAGTTTTCACAGCCTCCTCTTAGCCTTCGTATAATGATTCTTTCTCCGAGAATATCACCTCCTCTTGGGCTTCGTACAAATTGTCCCTCGGCTTCTTAAAAGTTACTCTCGCCTCCTCTTGGGCTTCGTACAAATTGTCCCGACGACCTCCTAGAGGTATATGAACAGCAATTAGTCATCTTAATAGAACAGTCTTTCAAAGAGTCTAGATCTTACTACTACTATTTCTTAAGCATAGTACAAAAGATAAAACCCGTAGACTCGGACAGTCTAAAAGCTCCGTTGGATTCCCCATTTCCTTAAAGAACAGGAAATAATCCCGATCCTCAGATCAAATCCATGAGAACGACATTACCAATAAAGAACTGATTTTCTCTTTGAACCAACATACTGGACCTGTCACTCAACTGAAACAGTTACTCTAGCCTCCTCTTGGGCTTTGTACAATGATTCTCCCTAGGGGAGCTAACCTTTTAGCCTCCATCTCGGGCTTCCTACGAGATACAAAACACTCTCTTGTTGAGTATAAAAGACTCTCTTGTTGAGTCAATCCCTTTTAACCTCCATCTCGGGCTTCGTACGAGATACAAAACACTCTCTTATTGAGTATAAAAGTCTCTCTTGTTGAGTCAATCCCCTTTTAACCTCCATCTCGGGCTTCGTACGAGATACAAAACACTCTCTTGTTGAGTATAAAAGACTATCTTGTTGAGTCAATCCCTTTTAGCCTCCATCTCAGGCTTCGTACGAGATACAAATCACTCTCTTGTTGAGTATAAAAGACTCTCTTGTTGAGTCAATCCCTTTTAGCCTCCATCTCGGGCTTCGTACGAGATACAAATCACTTTCTTGTTGAGTATAAAAGACTCTCTTGTTGAGTCAAATCCCTTTTAACCTTCATCTCGGGCTTCGTACGAGATACGAATCACTCTCTTGTTGAGTATAAAAGACTCTCTCGTTTAGTCAATCTCCCAATAGCCTCCATCTCGGGCTTCATACGAGATACTCAATCACTCTCTTGTTGAGTATAAAATATTCTCTTGTTGAGTCAAACCTTTAGCATCCATCTCGGGCTTCATACGAGATACCAAAAAAAACACTCTCTTGTTGAGTATAACAGACTCTCTTGTTGAGTAAAACATTTTCAGCCTCCATCTCGGGCTTCGTACGAGATACAAAAGGAACTCTCTTGTTGAGTCAACCCTTTTAGCCTCTCTCTCGGGCTTCGTACGAGACACATAAAAACACCATCTTGTTGGGTCAATAACCTCCTCTTAGGCTTTGTATAAGGAAACCCCGGTTGAGTCAATCAACCTTTTAGCCTCAAAATCTGTGCCTCGTTCACAGTATACAAACATCAACAACTCCTTTTCCCCCCATCTAATTGTTGTAAGCGGCAAGCCTCTGGATTATTTACATCCATGCCACTGTCTCTCTTTTAGCATGAGAAATTCCTAAGGAAAGATGGCATTGCTCTAAACTGAGTTAAAGTTTTCTCCTTCAGGTTAAAAATCCCCTATAAAGGAAATTATGGCATTGCTGGATTCACATATCCCAATTAAAGTAATTCTCATTTATAATCAGTCACCCAATAGTTGTGACAAACAGACCCCCTTTAGAGATGACCAATTCTCTCTAAAGTCAAAACCCTTCAGCTTCACATCTTGGGCTTTGAACAAGATACAAACCACCTTTAGCTTCACGTCTTGGGCTTTGTACAAGACACCAAAACGACCTTTTTCCTCCCATAGAATAGGAGGAACTACGATCGCTCTGATTTCCCTGTTTCGGAAAACGGGAATACGTAGGCATAAGATTGAAAGAAAAATCTTAGCGAGCACACTAATCAATAACCTAAAGTCCCCTACCTTCACCCAATCTGGCGCAGTGTCCTAACAAAATTCCCCATGAATAAATCCCGTCATTTCATTCTTAAATAACCAAAGAGAGGCCCACGATCTAAACCGCATCCGTAACCTAACAGACCGCTGTTTAAACTCGGTATGCAAGCAGGGTTAGTTGGAGACATCTATTTCCCTTCCTTCATCAGTTTCAATAGGATAAAAAATGAATCGACCTGTAGGACCCCAGAGCGACAGTGCTTAAGAACCACGTCCCAAAATCGCTCGCTACACGTTGTAATAAAAATAATTGTCCTCGGTTCGATTCCCAGCAGCGCAATTTTGATATTTATTTTTTCCTGGACAACGCGCCAGATATTATAACGGTTATGAAATATAACCGTCGTTAAAGTTTTTGCAAAATTAACAAATATGATCCTGCTTTTATAATTAATCCCATTTTTTTACCTGTATTATTGTTCTCCTTATCACAGCACAGCAAAAAAGTACAATTCACATTTTGTGATAAAGTTTTCATAATAATATTAATCGTATCATATTCATAATATCACATATACCACATTACAGTTTATCAGAACAAACAACCTACATAAATAAAATATCACATATATCATATTACCGTTCAAACATATTACATAACTTCACATAATTGTAACTTGGTGTATTGGTATCTTGTCTCTTGGTGTCTTGTCTATCGGCCTGGTGTCTGGACTCAAAATACCTATGATTTCAAATAATTATACTTGTTAGTAAAAATACTTCTAAACTATAACATACAATTAATATATTATGTATAAGTAATAAATTACGTACTTGTTAATTTTCCCATATGCCTCTTCATGATCGAGTTGTATAAAATGCACGACATCTCCATCAACTTCATCATATGAGGTAGGAACTTGTGTTGTGTAAGAAGGTGTGGACGGAATATCAAGACTTTCATCACTAAGAGGAATGTATTTTCCTTGGAGAACAATTGACCATTTCCCCGATATGTCCGATGGATCGGTAACGTAGAAAACTTGTTTTGCTTGAGAAGCCATGATGAATGGTTCTGTATTAAAATATGCCTTGCCAAGGGCGACCCGGGTGAATCCTATGTCATCAATGTCTACACCATTACTATTATTGGGAACCCACTTGCATTTAAATAAAGCCACTTTGAGAATAACATAATCAATCTCCCAAATCTCATTAATGACACCATAAAATGCGGTAGTTGCCAATACCAGATTATTATCTTTCGAACTAGAGAAATACATCAATTCGGCTTCAACCATAACCCCACTATTTTGCATTATACTACGATCATCTTTTGATTTTGTATAAAAGGTATAATGACCAATGTCGTATGCACTCCAGGTAATAACACAGAATTTTGGCTCGTACGACAACCATTTAAGTATCTCTGATGCACTACGATCATTAGATACACTTTTATTAAACCAATCCATGAATTTATTGTTATGCTATATCAACAACAACTTGTCACTCATTCGGGGATATTTTTTCTTCAAAAGTCTTTTGTGAGTATCTATGAAAGGTTGAACCTCATCTATATTATTCAATATATAGAAATGTGATTGAATAAGTACATCCCGAGCCATTGACCTAACATTTAGACCTTGAATACCTCTTCCGTCTGTGTCAGCATGACGAGACATTGGAATTCCTATAGAATCTGCATCCGACTAATAGTTTGTACAAAACTCAACAGCTTCTTCTGTGATGTACCTTTCAACAATCGAAGCTTCCGGCCGGTGATGATTCTTCGTATATCCTTTAAAGATCTTCATATATCGCTCTATTGGATACATCCACCTGAAATAAACTGGACCACAAATTCTGATTTCTCTTACGAGATGAACAAGTAAGTGAACCATAATGTCAAAAAATGATGGCGGAAAATACATCTCCAATTGAAACAAGATTATGGCAGCCTCATCTTCTAATTCATCCAATTTTTTGAAATCAAGAACTTTATTACAAATGGCATTGAAGAATAAACACAGTCTCGTTATAGTTACTCTCACATTTTTTGGAAGGATCCCACGGATAGCCACTGGTAGAAGTTGTTGCATCAATACATGACAATCATGAGATTTGAAACCAATTAACTTGAGATCTTTCATTGATACAAGTTTCTTGATGTTTAATGAGTAACCTTGCGGAACTTTAATACCTTGCAAAAACTCGCAGAACATCTTCTTTTCCTTTTTAGATAGAGTGTCACATGTTGGAGGCAGATAAGTTCTTTTTCCTTTCTCTATTGGAGCCAACTGTTTTTGTATACTCATCTTCTCCATATCAAGACGGGAAGTCTTACTCTTTAGTCTTGCCCGGAATGTTTAGAAGTGTCTCAATCAAACTATCACAGACATTTTTCTCCACGTGCATCACATCAAGACAATGTCTAACATCAAGACTTGACCAATATTGAAGATCAAAGAAGATGGACCTCTTTTTCCATATATTTTTCGCAACTGCCCCTTATTCTTTTCCTCTCTTCCCACCTTTTTCTTTTTTTCTCTTCCCACCTTTTTCTTTTTCTCTCTTCCCAAAGACAACATTAATGTGTTCCTGCCGTTGATAAACTTCATCCCCGGTTAAAGGTTCGGGAGCCTCACCAAACTCTTGCTCTCCATTAAAAGCCTTTCGCAATTTTCGATGCCCAAGGTAAACGGTCTTTTTTCCAAACTCAAGTTTGTGATAACAAGTATCATCTTCACATATAGGACACACTTTATGTCCTTTAACACTGTATCCAACCAAGTTACCGTAAGCCGGAAAATCGTTAATTGTGCAAAATAACATTGCACGCATATTAAACTTTTCCCCAGAATATGCATCATCAACTTCAGCGGCTTCATCCAACAAGAGTCGTAAATCATCAATTAATGGACTTAGATAAACATCTATGTCGTTACCAGGTTGTCGTGGTCCATAAATCATCATACTTAACATTATATACATGCGCTTCATGCACAACCAAGGAGATAGGTTGTAAATAGTGAGAAGAATAGGCCACGAAGTGTGATTAGTGCTCAGATTACCAAAGGGGTTCATTCCACCGGTGGCAAGCCCAAGCCTAAGGTTTCTTGGCCCGACTCCAAAATCTGGAAACAACGAATCAATTTTCTTCCATTGCAACGAATCAGCTACATGCCGAATGTTTCCATCACGAATCCTTTCATCTGCATGCCATCTAAGATTCTTTGCGTCATTCGAATTAGCAAAAAGTCTCTTTAATTGTGAAACTATTGGCAAGAACCATAACACTTTAGCAGGAGGATGCTTCCTACTAACATTGTTATATTGATCATTGTCATCACCATTGTTAGCCTTCAGCTTGTAATGCGACACACCACATTTCGGACATTGAAACAAGTCTTCATACTTTTTCCGGTATAATATGCAATCATTAGGGAAAATATGTATCTTGATATACTCCAGACCCATTGGACACAATATCTTCTTGGCCTCATAGCAACGATCTGACAATTTGTTATCTTCTGGTAACATTTTTTGTAGTAATTCAAGTAATTTCGTTAAACTTTTATCCGACCATCCATTTTTTGCCTTAAGATTAAACAACTTTAACACCACCGACAATCGTGTGAACTCTGTGCATCTCTTATATAAAGGGGTGTCTTTATCACTACATAAATTATCATAAATATGAGCATTCATAAAAGAAGATTCCCCAATATCACGAAACATATCCTCTAGTTGATCTTCCATATATTCATCTTGATCCACTCTTTGACTTTGTGACGCCCGACTTTCCTTATTATCCACCTCACCATGCCAGGTCCATATTAAATAATTTTGACATATACCATCACAACAAAGGTGATTGTGTATTTCTTTCTTTGTACCCTTTTTGATATTCGCGCAAACAACACAGGGACAATAAAAGACACCATTATTGCCGGGAAGATGTTTATCAGCGTATTCAAGGAATTCACGAACTCCGTTCTCATAAACCGAACCTAATCTATTGGGTTTCATCTAACTACGATCAATTACAACTTCTGAAATTTATACATGTATAATAATGTGAACGACGCACCAAAATATAATCCAAAAACTCAAGCATATGCATATACAATATGAACAAAGAAAAAATCAATGAAGATGTACTCTCATACTAAACGTAAAATATATGAAACATCTCATTCTGACTTGAGCATATACAATATGAACAAAGAAAAAAGGAATGAAGATAATGAAGAATACCGTACTTCGAAGTTGTAATCAAATGAATGTAAGGAATGAAGATGTTGAAGAGTACCGTACGTCGAAGCTGAAGAATCAAATGAACGAAGACGGTCAATATTTGAGCATAAACCAAGAAAAAAGGAATGAAGATGTTGAAGAGTACCTTACTTCGAAACTGAAGAAGCAAATGAATGAAGGCGATCAATATTTGAGCTCCAAATGAATGGATACAAAGAGGGTAAAGGTTAGGGCGTCTCTGGCTCACTTGTTCGATTAGGGCGTCTTATGAAAGAAATACAAAATAAGTTTTGTTTTAATTTATCAGTAAAGCTTTTAATCTCGGTTGGAGAAACAAACCGTAGTGGAATCTTAAGTGACACACGCTAAATGTATCCTAAAAAATTGAAAAAATGTGTTGCAGGGAATCAAAGCTTGTTAAATTTCATTTATTACTACGGTTGTTCATCTTAACCGTTGTAAAATCATTTACAATTTATTTTTTAAATAATGGACTTAAGTGACACACGCTAAATGTACTCTAAAAATGGAAAAAATGTAGTTGCAGGGAATCGAAGCTTGCTACATTTTATTTATTACTACGGTGGTTTAAGTCAACCGTCATTAAATAACTTTTTATACCCCAACTTTTGCCTGGGCGCGAAATTTTTAACCTATTACAACGGCGTAAAAGGATGCGTTGTACGCCTGGCGTTGTTGTTTTAGCGTTTTGTAGTAGTGTTTATTCCATTTTTCTTAATGTACTTATAATACCTTATAACAAAAAACCTCATTTCTTTATCATCCAAACACTCGTTATCACTAGTTCGACTATCATCTTGCTCTTTTGTAGAAGACTTAGAACTAGAAGCCACAAGAGCAATTAATTTCTTGTCTACCTCCTTTTCCTTGTTCTTTTCTTTCTTAACCTTCTTCTTATGCTTCTCCAAGCAATTGAGCTCTTGCTCATTTTTTCAAGCTTACCAAACAAAGTAGTAGTGTCTAATGTTAATAAGTTATTAGTCTCCTTGATGGCGGTGACCTTAAGTTGTCATTCCCTATTAAGACATCTCAAAACTTTGTTAGTAGCAATTTCATTGGAAACCGGCTTACCAAGTGCATTCAAACGATTTATAAGATGATTAAATTTCTTTTGCATATCGGCAATGGTTTCACCTTGCCTTATATGAAAGAGATCAAACTCTTGGTTCAAAGTATTGAGTCTAACTTATTTGACTTCATTATCTTACTACATAATTGGATAAATAGTTTCATTTTTCACGTTTTATATGACTTCCACGATGTGAGAAAAACAATTTATTCAAATTTTATTGATTCACTTCATATTTAGATCAATAGTTTCATTATTCTCGTTTTATATAATTTTTATGATATAAGAAAACAAAATTTATTAAAATTTTATTGACTCACTACAACTATCAAAATTTATTATAATTTTCATAATTAGCTAACAAAACTACAACAAAATAATTAGCTAATATGTCGCGGCCGGCAAAAATATCGAGTCGCCATCATATTTTTTAAGGAAAATAATGATAAACCTAAAAATCCTTAATCCCAAGGGCAGAGATTCCTACGGTTCGGGAGTCGGTTAAGTGAGGGGAAGGTGTTAGGCACCCCTCACTTCCATTGTACTCAATGGGATCCTCCTTAGATTTTAGGGTATGCTTGTTTGTTTGTCTAAATTATTTATTTACAAAAAAATCCTAAGTTTTTTATAATTGTACTCGCTAGGGTTTACAACCCTATGCCTACGTACCTTCAATTTTGAAGGATCAGAGTAACCGTAGTTCACCTCCCCTATTCCTACCCCCTAATCATATTCCCATTCCTAATCCTAAACCCAATCCACTATTTATACTCTTGGATAAAGAGTTCTATCCCTTGATCTATTATTTATACTCCTAGATAAGGAGTTTTATCCCTTAATCTAATATTTATACTCCTAGATAAGGAGTTCTATCCCTTTATCTATATTTATACTCCTAGATAAGGAGTTCTATCCCTTAATCTATATTTATACTCCTAGATAAGGAGTTCTATCCCTTAAATCCCTTATCCATTGTTTATACTCTCGGATGGAGAGTTTTATCCCTTAATCCCTTATCCCTTGTTTATACTCTCGGATGGAGAGTTTTATCCCTTAATCCCTTATCCCTTGGCCTATATTTATACTCTTGGAACCTAAGAGTTTTATCCCTATATCCCATCCCTTATTTAGGCTCTCGGACAAAGAGCATTATCCATTGATTTTATATCCCAAAAAGAACTCCTTTTTTATTTTTATATTTACCAACAAGAAACAAAATTCCATAAATAAAATAAAAAAACCCAAAATGCCATTTAGTGCTAAAGAAAATAAATCCCAAATTATTCCAAAGTGATTTCTAGATTTTCAATAATCCCAAAAAAACATTATTTTAATCCCCAATTAATATCAAACTTAATTAATTAATTAAATTAAATTATTAATTTAATTAATTAAAAACCCAAAAACCCTATTTTTAAACCCCAATTAATACCTAATTAAATAATTAAATTAAGTTATTAATTTAATTATACAAAAAACCATAAGATCCTATTTCTAAATCCTAATTAAAATTTTAACCCAATTAAACAATTAAATTAAGTTATTAATTTAATTATACAAAAAAACCCAAAATCTTATTTCTAAATCCTAATTAACTATTTAAACCTAGTTAACTAATTAAATTAGGTAATTAATTTAATTAATTAAAAAAAACCTAAACCCTAATTAAAATTTAACCTAATTAAATAATTAAATTAAGTTATTAACTTAATTATTAAAAAAAACCCTAACACCCTATTTCTAAACCCTAATTAATTCTAATATTATATCGAAAGTTATTCTTAAATTATCCTTATCAACATCCTAACTAATTAATTATTTATTTTTTTGTATTTTTTTATTATGCATTTTTATAAATTATGGAAAATAAAGCCTATTTTGCTATGAATTGAATATTGGTGTTTATCTATTTATTTGCTTTTCTACAAATCTTTTTATGGCCACCTCTCATAAATAATTTGAAATTAAAATTTTTACACAAACCAATTGTTTTAATTGATTTTTCCAAAACGATAGTTGTCGATTTAATAGCATAAAAATAAAACTCAACAAGAACACATTCAACAATAAATCAATATCCTAGATATGTATATCAAACGAAAACGACGTGTCAAATGCATATAGAAGTAAGACATTAAGTGAAACCGACCTACGGGATCGAGGTCTATCCCGGTACGCAAAAATATTAAACTTTTGAGTTATCTCCCTTTTATGCGGTCGATTCCTATCGCTCTTGTCTTTTTGTTTTGCCTTCGATCTGATCTTCTGCTTTTCTTGAAAGAATGGTGGCGGTTTAGGGTTTGGTTGTTGTTGTTCTTCGATGTGAAGAGCAACAACTTTAGGGTAGTAACTTTGTAACTGTGGATCATCCAAAACTATGGAAGACAGGTGATATTTATAGGTAAAAATTAGGTTAAAAGAATTAAATGGGATTGTCTTATTTAGGAATGATTCAATTTAACCTGATTCTCCCTATTTCTTAATGCCCAAGCCAGTGAATCTGGATGGATTCATGGCTTAGTGAATTTAAATAAAATAAAAAATATTTTTAAATAAATGAAATAGTCTAATATGAAAATGGAAACATATTTGATTTTGTTTTGACTTATATGATTTTTTTTTTTCAGATTTTTTCATAAAAACATGATTTTAATGAAAAAATCAATATTTTAAAATATACATTAAATAAAATATGAAAATTAATATTTAAATAATAAAAAATACTATTTTTATGATTTTTTCATGATTTAAAAGTTAAATAGAAGAAGTTAGTAATAAAGGAAAAAAAACTAAAAGTGGCAGAGGTAGGATTCGAACTCATGCACTCTCCCTTACAATCCTCAGGCCTACTCCTCTACCAAATGGATTATTATGTTTATTTGAAATGAAATTACGTCTAAAAAGTAACATAAAATTCTAATTTCTAATTTGCACTCCTATACTATATTTTTTATTTCTCTCTCCCTCTTTTTTTTATAAATGCATAGAAATAGTATTTAATTTTTTTAAAAGAAAAGTTAAAAAACAAACTACTTATTATCACTATTTTTTATCCATATAAGCAATAAAAAGGAGAGAAAAAAAAAGGTGGTCAAAATTTGGGGTACGAAAGCTGCCCCTATTTAATCGGCTTCGAATCAAAAAGATGATGTCGGTGAGCCTTCCTCTTCTTTGAGGAGGAGACGATTAAATACAAGAGGAACCCTAATTTTGACCGCGGAGTTGATAGGTTTAGAGTCCATGTGGACCAATCCCTGATGCTCTGTTAATATCCCAAAATCCCTATGTAATATCCCTGGGTACAGAAGTTAATTAAGATTATGATAATCTTCCAATTCCGTAGTAATAAACCCTTATAGAACCCCTGATGAAATCCTGAATTTGATAGAACCCCCTGTAACGCTTCTCGGTGGAACCCCTAATAAACCTTGACGAGGTTGTAAAACCCGGTGGAACCCCTTAAATAGTCCCTGACAATCTGTTTCTTGTCTATGATTCTTATGATCATCCGATCATATTATTGGAATCAAGTAGAACTTTAGTGATATCCTGTTCACTCTTGATGAAACCCCTAGATGGAACCCCTTTTAAAAAACTTGATCAAAACCCCCTGATAAATCCCTTAGAAAAAAAATCAGATAGAACCCAATGATAAATCTTTTGGATCAAAATCCGATGGAACCCCTTGATAAATCCCTTGGATAAAAATCCGATAGAACCCCTTGATGAATCCCTTGGATAAAAATCTGATAGAACCCCTTGATAAATCCCTTGGATAAAAATCTGATTGAACCCCTTGATAAATCCCTTGGATAAAAATCCGATAGAACCCCTTGATAAATCCCTTGGATAAAAATCCGATAGAACCCCTTCCTTCTTGAGACAATCCCTTAGTACAACTCCTAATAATAACCCTGATATGTTTGATGGCTCGCCCTCAGAGGGTGAGATAAGTTGCTTAAGTGAAAGGTGAAGACCTACTCACTGATAGATGATAATCCTGAAAAATCCTTATTGAAGTGTTGTTTTCTTGATATAGTCGAGAATTAAATCCTTAATGGTGCTTATGAACCCTATGCATGTGTGCATGTTTGCGTATATGAGTGCATGTATGCGTGCTTTTATGTATGATGCATTATTTGGGCTAACGCCTTTTTTTATGTAGTGCAATGTATGTCTTCGTCTGAAATAATACTTTCCATAACGTCCTGACTCCCTGACCCTTGAGACCTTGATAATTGTAGTAAGCCATGATATCCTTGATTCCTGTTTAATATGTAACATGCCTTTAAAGAATCTCCCATGTTGGTTATATTGTAACGTATATTCCTGTATAGCCCCTATATCCTGCTTTGGAAGGATATGATCCCTTTGATGTAACGCCCTGGTTTTGTCTTATTTATTTAATCGAGTCGATTTAATTATTTTCGTTTTATATTATTTTATTCTTGACTTTTATTTGGCAATATATTATTTTTCACCGCTGTTTATGTTTTATCGAATTTTGAGAGCGTTTGCAAGATATTTGAGCGGAGGGGTAAAATAGTCTTTTAGGGGTTTAGATATTTTATATAAATAGAAAGTGGAGAGAAAAAGAGAGAAAAGAAAGGGAAAGGAAAAGAAGAGAAAGAAAAGGAGAAGAAAGAAAGAGAAAAGGGGAGAAAGAGGAAAATCGACATATCTCCGTTTCAAGCGCGATTAATCGGGTAAGGGTGAGAAGTTTCAATTATATCTTGCTTGTGTATGTATATGTGTTGTTTGTTGTAATTGTTTTGGTTGTTTCGCAACTTTTCGTATCGATTGGAATTAGGAACGATTAATAGAAATCGATATTTTCACGGATGAAATTCGATATAAACTGTGTAGAATACTTGTCGTTAGGTTTGGATCATGTTTTGGTTGTTATAGTATGATTTGGAAGTGTTTGGGTGGAAGAAATGAGGGTTTTTGACCCCAAATGACCTATGTTATCGTTGCTGGAATTTCTGGGTTTCGCTGGTTCGCATTGCGAGCCAAAGCGAAGGAAATAGCAAATGTTCGCTAGCCGTTCGCATTGCGAACTTTGGGTCTTTTTGCTTCTGCCACGGTTCGCTGGAAGCTTCGCATTGCGAACGTGACAGATTTTCAGTTTTTGGTTTCCTTCATAACTTTTGATCCGTAAATCGGATTGAGGCACGGTCGGATGCGTTGGAAAGCTAATTCAATGCTAGTTTTGATAGTGGAGTATGCACCTATGTTTAGGGCATGGATTGATAAGAAAAATATGGAAAAGTAATGTATGTGTGAAAAGTGTGGTTTATGTTTCCACCATAACTCCCGAATCGCGAGTCCGATTGATGTGGGACTTGAGGCAATAGATAGATAACCTAATATGCTATTAAATGGTGATGTTAGACCATGATTTAACCAAGAATATTTGGTAGGGGATGATTAGTGGTTTGTTGGTTTTGTGGTGTTGTTTGTGTTTGATGTGATATGTTATCGTCATATAAATGTGGGTCTTTTGTGCCATCTATATGATGTTGATGCATGTGATAATGATGTTGTTGTGTGGTGAAATACATTGTATGATTGTTGTGGGTTGTGGTTTATGATGAAATTCATTGTGTATGTGAAATTCAATGTGTTTTATTTGGTGGCCTTATGGCAAGTAAATGCATTGTTTGAATTGATTTCCAATACATGAATAATGACGATGAGATAATTCATACGGTTGAATTGTGAAGGTATGGAATTGATGAGTTGAAATATATGCATGATTATGGTTGCATTATGTGTGCATTTGAATGTCATGAGTCATTGTATGCCAAGCATCATGATATGCATTCTTGTGATGTCGTGTGCCCTAGTGGGTGTGAGCGACGAAACGATTCCAGAGGGAATCTGCTATAACATCGTGAGCCTTATACAAAGAGGACCTAAAGCGATGGTTATATACGATCGTGAGCCTTATACAAAGAGGACCTAAAGCGATCGGATTGTGAGCCTTATACAAAGAGGACCTAAAGCAACCCATAAACGTCGTGAGCCTTATACAAAGAGGACCTAAAGCGACGGGGAACATCGTTTTCCCGACGGGGAGTTACACTAAGTAACAAGCGATGGTTCCAATAGTTCCTGAGTGAACTAGTGATGAGATGATGGATGGATGGTACCGCATTTGCATAGAGTCGTTGTGTCGGTCTCTTTGCATTTGCATAAATTATGAATGGATTGATTATGTGTGGAAAATCATGAATTAATTGAGCATGTGTTGAGAATTATGTTTGATTTAGTGAATTGATGTGCATATGTGATAAATGCATTGGTTGTATTGGTGAATTGATGTGCATATGTGATAAGTGCATTGGTTGTGGATAATATGTCTTATGTGTAGACGTATACTATGTGATGTGGTGGTGAGTTTACACATGTTGTGACTTTGGTATGCCTTATGTGCAAATATGTGATTACGTTGGATAATTGATATATGTTATGTATATGTGGCATGCTATGTGTATTTGTATGTGATGCTTGTGGTGAGAATAACTATGCATGTGAATTTTTATGTGTTTGCATATTATTATGCAATCTTGATTTAGTTGTTATTTCTCACCCTTCTGTTGTGGTTTGTTGCTCTATGAGGCAATTGCAGATTAGTGTCTTGGAGGCTTTTGTGAAGATTAGTCCTCCGTCTTTTGTCGTCTGTCTGCTCTGATATGTAACACAGGAGTCGGGGAAACGCTTTAGTCATATATGTATACATTTGTTGAATATATTTTGTATTACTTTTGTATGTATATTTTGATGTTAGAAAACAATTATTTTGTAAAACAAGTCAGTTATGGATCTTTCCGCTTTGTTCCATAATTGAGCTTTTCCTTTTGTTGGAAAAAGTTTCCCCTTTGAGGGTATTCTATACTGTGTTATGTATCAAAATTTATGAGCAGGGATTGTATTTTCTTTCTACTGTTGTGGCATCCTTGTTTCTGTCGAAAAAATAAATTTTTATTTACTCTGATTTAATTATGTATTATTTATTCGCGATGGGAATTGGGGTGTTACAATAGTGGTATCAGAGCAGGTCGGTCCGTCCGGCCAAGTTGTTGAGTCAGTTGGGGTGACAGTTGAATACTGTCGTTGTTGTTTGTTCCTTAGTACGTGATATGTGTGTGAAACACTGTCAGTGCTTTCTAGTTTTCTAATCCTTTGTCTTCAGGTGTGAGAATAAGATAAGTGGGGGAGAAGCTGGTACTTCTCCATGTTGCTTCAGGTGTGGAACGCTGGCTCAGTGAGTTGTGAATTGCAAGATTGTAAGTGTTGTTTGGATAGTGTGGTTCCCGGTTCCAGAAGGGATGCGGAGGTAAGGTTTATGTCAACTAAGGATTTGTGCCTTAGGTAGTTTTGTGCACAGGATGTAAGGAATGCTATTATAGTTTGGTAAAGACGGTTTATGCCCCATCATGATTGTCGACTGTCTATTGACAAATTGAGGAACTGATCACCCTTAATCTCTTGTTGATAGTAGACGAAATTGTGTTGCATGGAATAGACGTGTCTTTCCGACTTTGATAGTGTGTGAAATGAATTGTTTGGAATTAAGAAAATGATTACGGATTGTTTTGATGAGTAGATGAAGATTCTTATATCGGAAGATGAGACAGATTAGAGGTTTGGGTATGTGGGTTCAGTTGGGAAGTCGTTGAGAGAGAACGATTGGGTATCGTTAATGGTTGTTCTCAGAGAGTAGAGTGTGAACTCAAATTTGATGAAGGTGAGGATTTGAGGTTTGGATCTGCTAAGTAAGTAGAAGAACTTTTAGGACGTGAAACTCAGATGTTTGTTATGTTTGTGATGACAGTTTTCTAGAAATTGGCAGAAAGGCCACAGTGAAGGGCTGCCAGTTGTGCGTGATTTCCATATGTGTTTCCGGATGGAATATTGGATGTTAGCATTAGAAGTACCCGGACTGAAAAAGCAGTGAGAAGATTTACTGGAAAAGGGATTTGTGAGACCAAGTGTGTTGTCTTAGAGAGCTCCAGTATTGTTAGTAGCAAAAAGGAAGGATGATTGAACGTAATGACAAGCATGATGTGTATAATGGTATTGAGACTATGGAAAGTAAAACTTAGAGGTTTGGTGAGTTTTGGAGTTTTTAAAGTTATAGGGCATTAATGGAAATCTTGAGAAAACCCTTAGGTGTGGATGTAATATTTGAGAGTTCTTTTTGGTTGGTTGTTGCTACATGTTGGAATTTGTGGAATTGGACGACCAGGAGAAGAAATTGTGTATGGATTACTGATAGTTGATTAAGGTAACGATTGAGAATGAGCGAACCTTGCCCTGTTTCAGTTCTGATTGGATTCACCAGGTGTTCGCACGACGAAGGTCGCAGTGAAGGCTCGCGAGAGCTTCGAACTGCGAATGGCAGGGTGAATGTTCGCCCCAGGTTCGTACAACAAAATTTGTGCCCTTTTTCTTCTGACTTGGTTCGCTGGGAGTTCGCACTGCGAATAAGGAAAGCGAATGCTCACTGGGAGGTTCGCATTGCGAACATGACCGATCTTTCCAAATTGTTTCTTTCTTAACTTTGGCTTCGTTTATCCGATTTAAACGTTCTTTATATCATTGTGGAGCTATGAAAGGGTTCTATGTTTTGGAAAGCGGAATATTATTTATGGAATGGATTTTTGGTCGATTATTGGAATTAGTCGGAACTACGTGAATTTCGTAAAATGAAACTGTTAACACGCTAAAAGCTTCAAGTGATGCGTCTGGAGTGTTTGTGGAGTATATGAATCGTATCTTCCGTATTTAATTGGATAAGTTCGTAGTGGTTGTGATTGAGGATATTCGGATCTGTTATGAACTCAGAGGAAGTAGATGCAGTTCTATAATGAGAGGTCCGAAGTTGGTTAAGGAGATTTGAATCTTGTTGGACTTTAGTTGGTTATTACCGGAGGTTATGGAAGGCTTTTCCAAGTTAATGTTTTCGTTACTTCGATTGACTTGCAAAAGGTGAGTCGTTTGTGGGGATGTTCGTTGTAAGGAAAGTTGTAGAGAGCTAGAGTAGAAGTTGTCTACGACTCTTGTTTTGATTCTGCGTGATCCTAATAAACCGTTTGTTAGGTATTGTGATGTGTCTTTGATGAGTTTAGTTAGTGTGTTAATGCAAGAGGGTAAAGTCGTAGTTTATGCTTTACGACAATTGAGGATTCATAGAAGGATCTATACTATTCCGGATTTAGGATTGGTTGCGGTTGTATTGTGTTGGAAGATTTGGAGGTATTATTTTTATGGTTCTATGTTCGAAGTGTTTAGTAATCACAAGAGTTTAGAGTACTTGTTTGGTCTGAAGGAATAGAGTATGAGACAATGAGGATGGTTAGAATTCGTGACGAGTTATGAATTTGGCTCGGAGTATCCTTCGGGAAAAGCTAAGGGTGTGCCTGAAAAGTTAAGTCGAAAGTTGTTATTCATGTCTGTTTTGATGGTCAGAGAATTAAAATTATTTGAGCAGTTCAGAGACTCGTGTCTGGTGTGTGAGATAACACAGTAGAGTGTGAAGTTGGGTATATTAAAAGTGAACAGTGATTTTTGGCGAATATGAGAAGAGTTAGACTTTGGACGTGAGATTGATAGTTTTGATGGTCACTAGTAATCAGAGTGCGTAGCAGAAGCGTGATGTGGCACAATTCGTATTTGTGTGTGGGACTTGTAAGAGTTCATAAGTTGAATATTGGAAACATGTAGGAGTGATGAGACCATTGGACGTTTCAGAATGGAAGTGATAAGTGGAAGGTGTCAATATTAATCAGGTATTAATATGTAGTTGGGTGTTTTGGTCGTATGTTCGATTGGTGAATCGTAGCATTGTTGTAATATTGTTGTGTGACAAGGATGTTGGTATCATGGTTATGTAGAGGTTGTTGAAACGATGTTGGGTCGTGGAACTTTATGTTCTTGTTGTGTATCGGTTCGAGAGTGAACTTGTGTGTGTTCGTAACTTGGGTATTCCTTGAGTCGTGAGTTGGTCGTCAAGTGCATTGTATGGGCTTTGCATCTTGTCGTTGTAGTTGTCGTCGTGGTCGTGTCGTTGTTGTAGTTGCTGTTAGCAAGGTGGTTTGTCAGTTTGTGTTATTCGTGGGGTGCCTCTTGTCGGCATGTTAGTTTGTTGGTCGGATGCGAGAGCCGTGTCCGGAGTTGTTCGTCTCAGTATATTTTTGAGGACGAAAATGTCTAAGTGGCGGAGAATTGTAACGCCCCGGTTTTGTCTTATTTATTTAATCGAGTCGATTTAATTATTTTTGTTTTATATTATTTTATTCTTGACTTTTATTTGGCAATATATTATTTTTCACCGCTGTTTATGTTTTATCGAATTTTGAGAGTGTTTGCAAGATATTTGAGCGGACGGGTAAAATAGTCTTTTAGGGGTTTAGATATTTTATATAAATAGAAAGTGGAGAGAAAAAGAGAGAAAAGAAAGGGAAAGGAAAAGAAGAGAAAGAAAAGGAGAAGAAAGAAAGAGAAAAGGGGAGAAGAGGAAAATCGACATATCTCCGTTTCAAGCGTGATTAATCGGGTAAGGGTGAGAAGTTTCAATTATATCTTGCTTGTGTATGTATATGTGTTGTTTGTTGTAATTGTTTTGGTTGTTTGGCAACTTTTCGTATCGATTGGAATTAGGAGCGATTGATAGAAATTGATGTTTTCACGGATGAAATTCGATATAAACTGCGTAGAATACTTGTCGTTAGGTTTGGATCATGTTTTGGTTGTTATAGTATGATTTGGAAGTGTTTGGGTGGAAGAAATGAGGGTTTTTGACCCCAAATGACCTATGTTATCGCTGCTGGAATTTCTGGGTTTCGCAGGTTCGCATTGCGAGCCAAAGCGAATGAAACAGGGAATGTTCGCTAGCCGTTCGCATTGCGAACTTTGGGTCTTTTTGCTTCTGCCACGGTTCGCTGGAAGCTTCGCATTGCGAACATGACAAATTTTTAGTTTTTGGTTTCCTTCATAACTTTTGATCCGTAGATCGGATTGAGGCACGGTCGGATGCGTTGGAAAGCTAATTCAATGCTCTTTTTGATAGTGGAGTAGGCACTTATGTTTAGGCCATGGATTGATAAGAAAAATATGGAAAAGTAATGTATGTGTGAAAAGTGTGGTTTATGTTTCCACCATAACTCCCGAATCGCGAGTCCGATTGATGTGGGACTTGAGGCAATAGATAGATAACCTAATATCCTATTAAATGGTGATGTTAGACCATGATTTAACCAAGAATATTTGGTAGGGGATGATTAGTGGTTTGTAGGTTTTGTTGTGTTGTTTGTGTTCGATGTGATATGTTATCGTCATATAAATGTGGGTCTTTTGTGCCATCTATATGATGTTGATGCATGTGATAATGATGTTGTTGTGTGGTGAAATACCTTGTATGATTGTTGTGGGTTGTGGTTTATGATGAAATGCATTGTGTATGTGAAATTCAATGTGTGTTATTTGGTGGCCTTATGGCAAGTAAATGCATTGTTTGAATTGATTTCCAATGCATGAATAATGATGATGAGATAATTCATACGGTTGAATTGTGAAGGTATGGAATTGATGAGTTAAAATATATGCATGATTATGGTTGCATTATGTGTGCATTTGAATGTCATGAGTCATTGTATGCCAAGCATCATGATATGCATTCTTGTGATGTCGTGTGCCCTAGTGGGTGTGAGCGACGAAACGATTCCAGAGGGAAGCTGCTATAACATCGTGAGCCTTATACAAAGAGGACCTAAAGCGATGGTTATAGACGATTGTGAGCCTTATACAAAGAGGACCTAAAGCGATTAGATTGTGAGCCTTATACAAAGAGGACCTAAAGCAATCCATAAACTTCGTGAGCCTTATACAAAGAGGACCTAAAGCGACAGGGAACATCGTTTTCCTGACGGGGAGTTACACTAAGTAACAAGCGATGGTTCCAATAGTTCCTGAGTGAACTAGTGATGAGATGATGGATGAATGGTACCGCATTTGCATAGATTCGTTGTGTCGGTCTCTTTGCATTTGCATAAATCATGAATGGATTGATTATGTGTGGAAAATCATGAATTAATTGAGCATGTGTTGAGAATTATGTTTGATTTAGTGAATTGATGTGCATATGTGATAAATGCATTGGTTGTATTGGTGAATTGATGTGCATATGTGATAAGTACATTGGTTGTGGATAATATGTCTTATGTGTAGACGTATGCTATGTGATGTGGTGGTGAGTTTACATATGTTGTGACTTTGGTATGCCTTATGTTCAAATATGTGATTACGTTGGATAATTGATATATGTTATGTATATGTGGCATGCTATGTGTATTTGTATGTGATGCTTGTGGTGAGAATAACTATGCATGTGAATTTTTATGTGTTTGCATATTATTATGCAATCTTGATTTAGTTGTTATTTCTCACCCTTCTGCTGTGATTTGTTGCTCTATGAGGAAATTGCAGATTAGTGTCTTGAAGGCTTTTGTGAAGATTAGTCCTCCGTCTTTTGTCATCTGTCTGCTCTGATATGTAACACAGGAGTCGGGGGAACGCTTTAGTCATATATGTATGCATTTGTTGAATATATTTTGTATTACTTTTGTATGTATATTTTGATGTTAGAAAACAATTATTTTGTAAAACAAGTCAGTTATGGATCTTTCCGCTTTATTCCATAATTGAGCTTTTCCTTTTGTTGGAAAAAGTTTCCGCTTTGAGGGTTGTCGCAGCCGGCAAAAAATTTTGAGTCACCATCATATTATTTAGGGGAAAATAATGATAAACCTAATATCTTAATACTAAGGTAGAGATTCCTACGGTTCGGGAGTCGGTTAAGTGAAGGGAAGGTGTTAGGCACCCCTCACTTCCATTGTACTCAATGGGATTCACCTTTGAATTTAGGGTATATTTGTTTGTCTAAGTTATAGGAAAACCTAAGTTTTTTATAAATTATACTCGCTAGGGTTGGTTTACAACCCTATGCCTACGTACCTTCAATGTGAAGGATCAGAGTAACCGTAGTTCACCTCCCCTATTCCTACCCCCTAATCCTATTCCCATTCCTAATCCTAAACCCAATCCACTATTTATACTCTTGGATAAAGAGTTATATCCCTTAATTCTAGTGTTTATACTCCTAGATGAGGAGTTCTATCCCTTAAATCCCTTAAATCCCTATCCATTATTTAGGCTCTCGGACCAAGAGCTTTATCCCTTAATCCTTTTATTTATACTCTCGGATATCAAGAGTTCTATCCCTTATCTCATCCTTTATTTAGGCTCTCGGACCAAGAGTTTTATCCCTTAATCCTTTTATTTATACTCTCGAATATCAAGAGTTCTATCCCTTATCCCTTCCTTTATTTAGGCTCTCGGACCAAGAGCATTATCCTAAGTTAAAATCCCTTAACAACCTTTAGATATCTTTTAGAAAATAAATTTCTAATTTTTTACAGAAAAAAGAAATAAAAGGCAAAAAAATAGTTAGACTAAAAAAAAAAAGTTTATATCCCAATAATTTCCAAATTCCCAAAATAATCCCTAAAACAAATTAGAAGTATTTTTTTCATCCTTCAAAAATGAAATTAAATTTATTATTTTTTTTTTCCAAAACCCAATATTTATCCTTTTCAAAAATAATTTCCTTGGAATAAAAACCTAAAAAATAAATTCTTTATTAAGAAAATATAAAAGGAATTAATTATTCATTTTATAATAAAAAGTCCTTACAAGCCTATTCCCTAAACCCTAATGATTACCTCAACAATTAACTTAAATCATTTGATAAAACAAAATTCTAAGTGAAAATTAATGAATAAATCAAATTAAATAAATAATAAAAAACCCAAGAAAACCCTATTTTAACAACTTAAATTAAGGAATTAATTCAATTGTTAAAAACTAAACAAACCTATTTTTACAATTTAAATTAAAAACCTATTTTAACAACTTAAATTAAGAAATTAATTTAATTGTTAAAAATTAAAAAAAAACTATTTTAAAACCTATTTTAACAACTTAAATCAAGGAATTAATTTAATTGTAAAAAACTAAAAAAACCTATTTTACAATTTAAATTAAAAACCTATTTTAACAACTTAAATTAACGAATTAATTTAATTGTTAAAAGCTAAAAAAACCTATCTTACAATTTAAATTAAGAAAAATAATTTAATTGTTAATAATCTAAAAATAATTAAATAAAATAATAAAAAATCAGGAGGGGTGTTTTTGTTACATAAAACAATTGGGCCAGTGACTAGGAGGTGTGGATATCAAAGGCATTAAGCCCACTGACCCTGGAAGCCCATCGCACACCCACCGCTCATGGAGAGAGTCACCCTGTTGACTCTGTTTCTTGGGCGTTGGATTATGCTGACGAAGACTAAGACGGATAGTTTGCTACACGTTGGATCAGCATACTCGTAAAGTAAACTATATGGATGACTGTGATTGAAAGTCTGCCAAGGGAGCACCATGGTCCCCCATCCACAGGAACGGTCCAAGTCATGCAATCGCGCGGCCAGAAATGGTCCACGCGTCCCAGATCTAACAGCGGGGGGAGGGAGTATTTTATCCTGTTCCCTTCTGAATCCTCTCATTTTCCATTCTCTTTTCTCTCTCTAACTCACGCCCTCTCTCTCTCTATCCCTCAACACTCTCTCTTCTCCCTTGCCTTTCCCCTCCGACCACCACCCCAAAGGGCCTTCGGCCACCACCAACCGTCCCCAAAACCACCCTAAACCCCAGATTCTGGTTGAGGATTCAACCGGAAAAATCAAACTAAGAACCCTAAACCCTTCCCCGTAAGAACCCTAACCCTAAAAACATGAACCCTAACTCAACCTTTAATCCAACCCCAGAAAACCCTTAGAACCCTAACTTGCAACGAAGAACCCTAACCCTAAACCTACGACAAAAACCCAGAAATCAACCAAACCCCAAGAACCCTAAGGGTTCTGGGAAGAACCCTAACCCTATCCTAAAGAACCCTAACCCTAACAGTTTCCAGAAACCCAAATAAATTCAAACCCACAATCCATCAACGATTGGGCAATCAAAGTCTAAGTTTTTGTTACCTTCCTTGCAATGATACTCGTAGTAATTCGTTATCCTCTTTTCCTCTTCTAATCTCCCTTTTTTTTTTACTTACAGGAAAGAAGCTCAAGATTCGCGGCCGCTCGGTCCTCTCTTTCTCGCGTCTCCCCCCCCCTTTCTTTTCAGATTTTTGTTTAGTTTATATATCTATTAGGATTAGGTTTAGATTTTAATTCGTTAGATATGTATTAGGAAGTTTTCCATCTGATTCAAAGTAATTTATGATTATTTGATCTTCATGTAATTTTTAGATTTGACTTTAAATTGTTGTACCAAATTGATTGAAAAAAAATTAATGGAAACGATTTGTTTTGATTTGATCCAAATCTGCTTCTCTCACTTGCGTGAAATTAGGGTTGGAGACTTGGGAAAGGAGACGACCCACTGTTGGTCAACAATTTTGACCCAAAAATAAAATAATAAATAAATAATAAATAACTATTATAAGAATAATTACCAAATAATAAATAAATAATAATAATATTAAGAACACCTCTGGTCCCTATAACTAATAATCACCTTAATAATTCACATAATCCACCTTAATTAAGTTACTAATAACTATAAATACTAATACAAAACCTAATACCAACTTTAATACCATAATCCCAATCATCACTTCTAAATAAAGACTAAAAAAAAATGATATACTAATTTGGGCTCATAAAAGGAATCCGAGGACCCCTGACCCACTTCCAAATTTGACAATAAAGTTTGGTTGGAATAAAAAACCCAATAACTTAAAAAAGATAAATTCTAGTATGAAATAGGCCCAAAATAAATGTTAATACCAATAACCTTAAAATAAATTAACTAGAGAAAATAAAAAAACCCAAAATCCTACAATAAACTGAAATGGGCCTAAGATTACAGATGAGCCCATATTGACATCTACATACCCTCCCCATTCCCGATAGTACAGAAAAACACTGGTCAAAATTTAGGGTACTACAAGGGTATTCTATACTGTGTTATGTAACAAAATTTATGAGCAGGGATTGTATTTTCTTTCTACTGTTGTGGAATCCTTGTTTCTGTCAGAAAAATAAATTTTTATTTACTCTAATTTAATTATGTATTATTTATTCGCGATGGGAATTGGGGTGTTACATTTGATGATTCCAAAAACCGAAGTAAAATCCATTTTCCCTTTTCAAAGCTTTTATTTATACCCGATATTTCAATGCATTATTTCACAATTAATCAACACCTTGTAATCAAGCGGAATAATTTAGGAGGCAAAGAAATATATTTGAAAACCAAATTTATTGAGAATTGGCCCGAAAATGGGCAATGATAAGTAAGGAGGGTAATTCTCATAAGGAGATATTACCGTAAATCCAGAAAAATGTAAAATGGCAATAAGAAAACAAATTTATTTATGTTCCTATTAAATTTAACACCATTTAATATCCCTAAGACTCCAAGATCACGACACTTCGCTTCTGAAGATGACGGCTGGAATGATCGCTCCCTTCTGAATTCTTGTTACGGGGTGACTTGAGTGTTTTCAGTCATATGCCTTTTGGATATCCCTAACTTTTGCCTGGACCGCTCTTTTTAGAGTCTTAGTCCACCGGGATGATATACCATTTTTTTTTCGACTAAGCCGCCCTTTAGGGTTTTCGACTTGTCGGGTATCATTTTTATTCAAGTCCCTAATTTTTGCCTGGATTGCTCTTTCGAGTTTTCAATCCACCGGGACGCCCTAAGTTTTGCCTAAGTCGCCCTTTAGGGTTTTCGACTTAACGGGCTTTTATCCTCTTTTTCTAGGCATAGCATTTTTTGACCGAATCAGAGTTCAGCGGTCGTGGTAAATCCGCTTCATCCATGGTTGTTAATATTAGTGCTCCGCCTGAGGAGGCACTCTTCACGACATATGGCCCTTCGTAGTGTGGGGTCCATTTGTCGTGGTGGTCCTTATGGATGAGTAATATTTTCCTTAACACCAAGTCTCCCTTATTCGAGTAGGCGAGGACAAATTTTCTTGTCGAACGCTCTCTTAATTCCCTGTTGATATAATTGCCTGCAGCCACACGTTTCCCTTATACGAGGTTCGGCTGATCGAGTCTAGTTTGCACCCATTCTTCCTTATCCAGATTAGCTTCCCTTATGATCCTAAATTCTGATTGATAGCCCCTGCAAATATATAAGTTTCCCTCGAGATCCAGGTCTAGGTCCTTCATAGGAGTCTGGGGTTTCGGAATCCTTTATAATCATGACACCCTTGTCTGGGAAGTCCATCTGCTAGAGTTTGATAGTCGTCCACTGGTTTATGAACGAGATGTACTTCCTTTAATAGCCTTTGGAGTGATGTATTGGATGTCACATTTAGTTAACCACATATGCCCCTAGCTATTCTCCCTGATACGTCATATTTCCCTAGTTCACAACCCATTGAATTCTCAAGTACATTATGAGTGGTCTCCTTGGGACTGATAGCACCAATATAGGTGGCTTTCATTTTGTCCTTTCTTCCCTTTTGATTGACCATGGACCCTGATATTTTCCAGATCTGATTCCATAGGTACACCTTGTGGGCCTTAGTCGTAACTTGAATTTCCTTAACTGATCCACTTACTTTTGCAAGTTAGTTATGTGATCTTCTTTCTTTTATGACTTGGTAATCGTATCATCCATATGAACCTCTATCTCCTTATGCCCCATATTACCATAGTCCTTTGATAAGTTACTCCTACGTTCTTTAACCCAACAGGCGTTACCTTCTGACAAAAGGTCGAATTACTTCTTGACTTCTTCCCTGATCTGGAGGATCATATTGATCTAGTCTTCCTCAGCTTTTGCTTGATCGGCGTGCATTCTAGTTTGAGTAGTGGTTTGTGCTCGACGATGCTTGTATCAAGTCCTAGCGTATCTTGGTATGACCATGCAAACACGTCAGAGTATCCTTGCAATAGCTCGATCAGTCTTTCCTTTATATCCTTATCCGGAGAAGCACGACTTTGACCTCTTTCCTATCTTCCTCAGTTCCCAGATTGATCACATCCACTGGTTCCTAATGAGGTTGTATTTCCTTGTCCTCTTGCCTCAACAGTCTGGCTAACTCTTCGGGAAGCTCACACTCGTCTTCATCACCCTCTTCCGCTTGGTTAATCGGTACTTCGAAGTCATTCGAGATTATAGCGGTGTCATTTTTAATAGGTTCATTTTTGAATTTGCATGGGGAAGAAGATTTTTTTGGTTTTTTTTTCTTCTTTTTTTTATCCCTTTTGGAATGAAGTGCTAGAAATGAAAATATTGAAAGAAGGTATATTTCCATTCTGAATAAACAGAAAATGAAAGAAAAAAGATCTTGATTGAAAACAAAATGCAATTTTATTGATAGAAATAATCCAATGAAATAAAAGGTGGCCCTACAAAGCTTTGTCCACCTGCCTTGGGCATAGCAATGGACTTATTATTATTTTAAGGAAAAAGTAAATTAATTCGAAACAAAAATCATCTCAGAAATCCCGATGGTTCTCCAATTATCGAAATTAGGCATTCCTTTCTTCCTCTTCCATTAAGGCCACATGATCCCAAATTCCAAATCCCACACCATGGAAATCGCCTTCTAATCCTTCATTAGCTGGTTTGTAACCCAGCCCAAACAAATCCTTCTCCTCAGGTGACTCCCATTGTTTGCCCCAGTTTATTTTGTCTCCCTTATTTGGACCTTCAGGGTCTACAACACCGACATCGTGATTTCCGAAATACCTTTTATTGTTATGTTGATCGAAGGATGACTGCCCAATCTTTCCTGTCTTTAAACCGTTCTCAATCCTATCTCCAATGATAACCAAGTCAGCAAATCCTGTTGAGACTGCCCCAATCATCCTTTTGTAGTACGTTCCTTGTAGGGTATCCATAAACATATCCACAAGTTCACTTTCCAATAATGGAGGTTGCACACGAGAAGCTAGTTCCCTCCATCTTTGGGCATATTCTTTGAAGGACTCATTCCCTTTTTGAGACATGTTCTGCAAATGTGTGCGGTTAGGAGCCATGTCCATGTTGTATTGGTATTGCTTCAGAAAGGCGCTTGCAAGGTCTTCCCAAGTCTTAATGTGAATCCCCTCCAATTGCATGTACCAGTCCAAGGATGCCCCACTAAGGCTGTCTTGGAAAGTGTGCATCACCAGCTTCTTATTAGTAGCATGGGCACCCATTTTTCGAGCAAACATCCTAAGGTGATTCTTAGGACAATTGACACCCTTGTATTTCTCAAAGTTCGGAGCCTTAAACTTGGGAGGTATGACCACATCGGGCACCAAACATATTTCCAAAGCATCCACTCCAAAAACATTGAGTCCCTCCACGACCTTTAATCTTTCCTCAAGTGCTTTGTACTTATTGTCAATCCCTCTCCTTTCTATAACAGCGGTTCCTTTATTTTCGAGGGCCACTTGTCTTGGATTTTCACCCTCGTATTAGATGTTCCAATCTGCGCAATTCTCACGTGGAATAGGTATGTGAGTAGTACGAGGTGCCCCATTGGAAATAGGTGGAGAGACGGTTCCCTCGAGAGGTTGGTCAACAATTTTATGCTTAGCAGTTTTGGTCCCCTCACGTTCCAGATCATGGACAAACCCTAGTAGGGGGTTATTGTCTTCAACATGGGGGGTAGGAGCAGGAACCTTCCTTTGACGACTTGACTCGGTTCCTCTGGCTATCAAATTCTAGATGGCAAGTGTCAGTTGATCAATCTGGCTTTTCATACCTTCCACATTCTCCTTAACGGTATCCATTTCTCCTCTTAAAGTGACCAAATCCTTTTCCAACAGATCCATAGCTTTCCTTTGGTACGCTCGAGTGCGAGGTCGGGAAGTCAGGTTGTTATGCTCAATGACCCTGAGACAAAGTATTTAAAAAAAAGATGATTTTTTGTTCTTTATTCCTTATTTTGAATGCATGTTGATGATGGATGTATGAATATGCATGATGTGTGCTAAATAATTTTACAAATTTATTTGGGGGAATTCCAAAATCCATTGTAGTTAGAGATGAATATATCAAAAGGATGAATCCCATACACATAGAATATAAAATCCAAATCCATTAGCCAATCCCAAATCCAAAATGACTTCCAAACTTATAACAATAATTCCTCGGGAATAACCCATGACAATCCCAAAAATGAAAAATGTTGAACTTAAGAAGGCGTAAACTACATAGATGCCCCTAATGCATTTTTCAAATGAGCTTTAAACTCCTCCAAGTATCCTTTCTTGAGCCCTTGCACTTCCCTATCCTCCTTGTGGTGAGATAATAGATCCTCAACAGGCACAGCTAAGTCTTTAGGCTTGACCCTTTTTCCCTTTTCTGTTTTTCTTTCCTTTTTCCTTTTTTTATTCCTTTTTTCTTTTTCCTTATTTTTTCTTCCCTTTTTCTTTTTGCCCTCATGCCCCATGTAAGGTTTTTCCCGCTCCTTGTAAGTATAGTCCAAACTGTTCCAGCGTAGGAGCTAGTTGAAAATCCTTGAAGAGGAAGTCACATAGAGAAGGATCATAAAGTTATGAAAAGGCAATGATGGCATCTACCTTCATAGGGATCCCTAAGAGATCGAGGATCCTTCCCTACTTGTGTATAAACATCCTTTTAGTAGATAAAGTCTTGAAGGTCTTTGAGACTTTGTAAATCAGCACTTAGCATTCTAATGCGTAGGGTAGCCCTTTCTTGTTTGAATCCATCTTTCCAATGTTCCTACAACACATCTTGAAATTCCCCACAAAAATGCATATATGCAAAAAATGTTTTTAAATGCATGATGACATGGACACTTTGTTTTCTTTTGTTTTTTACTTGGTTAGGGTAAAGTGAAAATGCAAGCATGACCCTAACTAGGTAGGCTCCCTATAATAGGTTTAGATCTAAAGCTTATCTACCCAATCCCTTCACATGTAGGATATAAAGTTTGGACAGCATAACGACCCTATAACGTACAGACTATACCCTTGTTTTACCATGAGAAGGAGTAAGCCTTCATATGGTAATCCTTCGGGATAAGTCTTATCTGGGTAGGACCCTAGTAACAGCCCTTGAGGGTTGAATACATAGGGTCTCCATGAGTTGATAAGGGGTAGGCTAAAAGTTCTCAGAGTCTCGGACCACATCCAAATCATCCTCTACGTTAGGGGCTAGCCCTTTCATGAGGACACCTTTGGAATGATCTATTCTGAGTGTGGCATCAATGAATTATTGGGGATGTCACATCCCCCCCAAAACATTTTTGTTCCACGTCCTAATCTAGGGTTATACTCCAAGCTTGGGCTTTAGCTTCACACATCATGCGCCTCAATCCAATGCATGATGACAAACTAAAAATATAACAAATATAATAAAATAAAACAAAATATAAAACAAATAAAAAAAATATGAGAATAAAAAAAAACAATAAACACCCAAGACAAACAAACAACACCCTAAAGCCTAAGGTTAGGAGGGACTCTCTTTAGGGAAGAATCCCTAGCAGAGTCGCCAGCTGTCGCGGCCAGCAAAAATATCGAGTCGCCATCATCTATACAATATATAAAGGCAAAACATCTTTTTGGTGTAGCCTATTTTCTTTCCTCTTTTGCCCTTCAAAACTACCTAAAGGTTACACAAAGAAAAAATAACTACTCCCCTATTTTATATTTGAATTTTATACACAATTAAAAGTAATTAGTTATTTGAAAAATAAAACTGATTTTAACTTTCCATTAAAAATTATATTTAAATACACATATCACAAATTTAAATACACATAATTTTAATTAAAATCAAAATTAAAAAAAAAATCATCATATATATTTTTATGCGTATGTATATCTATAACTATATATAATGGAGATATACTATTTTGGTCTGACCTATTTTTATTCTATTTTTGCCCTTCATCTTCATTTTTGTCGTTCATTTTTTTTATTGTCAAAGAAATTAAAAATAATGTTGTTAACTTCCAATGTGCAGTTATTAACTGCATGACAATATATAATAACGTCTTAACTTAGACCCCTTCAAATCAATCGGTTATAAATTACAATAATTTCTTGATTGATGTTTTAGAAATATAACTTCTATAATTTTTTTACTCTCTTCAATTTGAAATCTTTCTTTGAAATTAATGCAACAAAAAATTATTTGAAGGTGTACATCTGCATATAGAAAGAAAGGAGAATGAGGAACCATGGAAAAAAAGAGATGTCCCCACTTTGGCATAACAACTCCATCCCACTTTGGCATGACAACTCCATCGCCTTCTACGAAATGAAAAAGAAAATGAGGCATTGGATGAAAGAGAGCAAACTTTGAAGAAATTTAATAAGTCTCCCTATGTTCTCCTTCTAATTCTTCTGTTTTCTTTTTTATTACTTTATATTTTTTTAGTGAACAAAACACAAACTACCCATTTTAAAAAGATGCACACATTGGTCACACCAAGTAAGATTGATTTATTGAAACATATTTATTTCAGTTTTATTTTTTTTAATAACATTATATTCATATTTATTAGATTATTTGTTTAAATATCTTCTCTTAATTTTGAATGACTATTTTTATGGTTATCTATTTATTGTTGAATGACTATTTTTATTGTTATCTATTTATTGTTTGAAAGAATAAAGTATGTATTTTAAACTGAAAATCAATTATTTTAATGTTATTCTCTTATTAATTGTTGGTTTTTAAATCTTTTGAAAGTAGAAGTGTTTTGAAGATGATTATGAATACAGAGTTTGATGTGCTGTTTTTTATTTAGAGTCCGGTTGATTTCCATATTCTGTACTCTCTATGTAGTTCTCAATTTGGAAAATATAATATGTTTTAAGAAATATATAATCATATTTAATTCTATTAAATTTTTATAGTGAACAGTATAATGTTTAAATCTTTAGAGTAAAATTTAAATTAAATAAAAAATATTCATTTATATTATAACCCGTTAGATAGGAAGTCAATAGTAGAAGTTATTATGTAAGTTATATTTATAACCCGTTAGTTTAATATCTCTGTTAATGTTTATGTTTATTTGATTGAAAAAATTGGTCGAATAAAGTCACGTTACAATGCGATTTTCTGAATTCAAACAAAATTTAATGCGTGAATATTACATATTGCAAACAATACTTAATATGTATCTGAATAAATACACCAATAATAAATGTATTTGTATTCAATAAGTACATTAATATGCACACGTATATATTGTCTAAAAAAAATTATTTTTAATATAAAGTACGATAAACACCTTATATATAATATACACACGTTTATTTTTCTCTGTTGTGCGCATTAGAAAAAGCGGACATACGGGCACGGGAGTGCCCGTTTGGACGCTAGTATTTTTTAAGGAAAATAATGATAAACCTAAAAATCATTAATCCCAAGGGCAGAGATTCCTACGGTTCGGGAGTCGGTTAAGTGAGGGGAAGGTGTTAGGCACCCCTCACTTCCACTGTACTCAATGAGATCCTCCTTAGATTTTAGGGTATACTTGTTTGTTTGTCTAAATTATTTATTTACAAAAAAATCTTAAGTTTTTTATAATTGTACTCGCCAGGGTTTACAACCCTATGCCTACGTACCTTCAATTTTGAAGGATCAGAGTAACCGTAGTTCACCTCCCCTATTCCTACCCCCTAATCCTATTCCCATTCCTAATACTAAACCCAATCCACTATTTATACTCTTGGATAAAGAGTTTTATCCCTTGATCTATTATTTATACTCCTAGATAAGGAGTTTTATCCCTTAATCTAATATTTATACTCCTAGATAAGGAGTTCTATCCCTTTATCTATATTTATACTCCTAGATAAGGAGTGTTATCCCTTAATCTATATTTATACTCCTAGATAAGGAGTTTTATCCCTTAAATCCCTTATCCATTGTTTATACTCTCGGATGGAGAGTTTTATCCCTTAATCCCTTATCCCTTGTTCATACTCTCAGATGGAGAGTTTTATCCCTTAATCCCTTATCCTTTGTCCTATAT
Organism: Lathyrus tuberosus; assembly: GCA_022829125.1. NCBI lineage: Eukaryota > Viridiplantae > Streptophyta > Magnoliopsida > Fabales > Fabaceae > Lathyrus > Lathyrus tuberosus. Next base: position 5,554,206 of record JALAZF010000082.1, on the reverse strand, counting down.
TTATACTCTTGGAACCTAGGAGTTTTATCCCTATATCCCATCCCTTATATAGGCTCTCGGACAAAGAGCATTATCCCTTGATTTTATATCCCAAAAAGAACTCCTTTTTTATTTTTATATTTACCAACAAGAAACAAAATTCCATAAATAAAATAAAAAAACCCAAAATGCCATTTAGTGCTAAAGAAAATAAATCCCAAATTATTCGAAAGTGATTTCTAGATTTTCAATAATCCCAAAAAAACATTATTTTAATCCCCAATTAATATCAAACCTAATTAAATAATTAAATTAAATTATTAATTTAATTAATTAAAAACCCAAAAACCCTATTTCTAAACCCCAATTAATACCTAATTAAATTAAGTTATTAATTTAATTATACAAAAAACCATAAGATCCTATTTCTAAATCCTAATTAAAATTTTAACCGAATTAAACAATTAAATTAAGTTATTAATTTAATTATACAAAAAAACCTAAAATCTTATTTCTAAATCCTAATTAACTATTTAAACCTACTTAACTAATTAAATTAAGTAATTAATTTAATTAATTAAAAAAAACCTAAACCCTAATTAAAAATTAACCTAATTAAATAGTAAAATTAAGTTATTAACTTAATAATTAAAAAAACCCTAACACCCTATTTCTAAACCCTAATTAATTCTAATATTATTTCGAAAGTTATTCTTAAATTATCCTAATCAACATCCTAACTAATTAATTATTTATTTTTTTGTATTTTTTTATTATGCATTTTTATAAATTATGGAAAATAAAGCCTATTTTGCTATGAATTGAATATTGGTGTTTATCTATTTATTTGCTTTTCTACAATGCTTTTTATGGCCACCTCTCATAAATAATTTGAAATTAAAATTTTTACACAAACCAATTATTTTAATTGATTTTTCCAAAACGATAGTTGTCGATTTAATAGCATAAAAATAAAACTCAACAAGAACACATTCAACAATAGATCAATATCCTAGATATGTATATCAAACGAAAACGACGTGTCAAATGCATATAGAAGTAAGACATTAAGTGAAACCGACCTACGGGATCGAGGTATATCCCGGAACGCAAAAATATTAAACTTTTGAGTTATCTCCCTTTTATGCGGTCGATTCCTATCACTCCTGTCTTTTTGTTTTGCCTTCGATCTGATCTTCTGCTTTTCTTGAAAGAATGGTGGCGGTTTAGGGTTTGGTTGTGGTTGTTCTTCGATGTCAAGAGCAACAACTTTAGGGTAGTAACTTTGTAACTGTGGATCATCCAAAACTATGGAAGACAGGTGGTATTTATAGGTAAAAATTAGGTTAAAAGAATTAAATGGGATTGTCTTATTTAGGAATGATTCAATTTAACCTGATTCTCCCTATTTCTTAATGCCCAAGCCAATGAATCTGGATGGATTCATGGCTTAGTGAATTTAAATAAAATAAAAAATATTTTTAAATAAAGGAAATAGTCTAATATGAAAATGGAAACATATTTGATTTTGTTTTGACTTATATGATTTTTGAGAGATTTTTTCATAAAAACATGATTTTAATGAAAAAATCAATATTTTAAAATATACATTAAATAAAATACGAAAATTAATATTTAAATAATAAAAAATACTATTTTTATGATTTTTCCATGATTTAAAAGTTAAACAGAAGAAGTTAGTAATAAAGGAAAAAAACTAAAAGTGGCAGAGGTAGGATTCGAACTCATGCACTCTCCCTTACAATCCTCAGGCCTACTCCTCTACCAAAGGGACTATTATGTTTATTTGAAATGAAGTTACGTCTAAAAAGTAACATAAAAATCTAATTTCTAATTTGCACTCCTATACTATATTTTTTATTTCTCTTTCCCTCTTTTTTTATAAATGCATAGAAATAATACTTAATTTTTTTAAAAGAAAAGTTAAAAAACAAACCACTTATTATCACTATTTTTTATCCATATAAGCAATAAAAAGGTGAGAAAAAAAAGATGGTCAAAATTTGGGGTACGACCGTTTACCTTGAAAATTGGTAAACAACCGCTGATCTTCTAAAACAACAAAGTTCTAGTAACTTACAGGATCGATCAGATTGATCCTAGGACATGTGCTATGGGTGTATTTAGAATACCTCACAATTAGGCAAAGCATACATTTCAACAGTGCATATAAATAAAAGAACGTGTTTTGAAATGTAAATGAAAGTGACAGAAATCAAAGAAATGTTTAAGTCGAACCACGCTTCAAAGGAAAAAACTTAACGTAAAGGTTTGATAAAAAAACTGGAATTAAATGCTGGAAAAAAAGTGCATAAAGATCTTAAACTGCAGAAATGTAAATGCTTGAAGGTAAAGGCTTTTTGATGTAAAACTGCAAAGTAAACATTTATAACGTAGAATGCTTAGAAGTAAAAGACTGAATTTAAGGATTTCAAAGTAAAGGATCTAAAACAAAAACTTCAAAGAAAATGGCATTGCAATAAAAGATAATGGTGATTACAATCACGTACATTCTCGCCTCACTCTTTTCTCTACACGCTGGATACTTTGAGTGATTTCAGAGTTACTTGTACAACACAATTTTTTCACACATTCTACCTCTAGAACTAACCTATTTATAATACTCTAAAGTAACCACCATTTGACGGTTTACTCCTAGAACACCCCACTTGGCACTTTGCATGTCTTCAACTTCTGGATCTTCGTGTCACTCCCGAAAGATTCGCATCCAACGGTACAAACACAAGAGTGGCGCGGAAAAACACAGAGTCGCCAGCAATGTGTATTTATCCCGAGAGAGGGAAAGGAAACACTGCATAAACCTGAAGAGAAAGGGGGAAATACATGGTCATCGCAACCATAGTCCAAGTTCGGGAGTTGGTTATGCGAGGGGAAGGTGTTAGCACCCCACGCATCCATCGTACTCGATGGGATCCATGCTTGTTGTCTAAACGGAGGGTGAGCTGTCCTACTATCTATGGCTGAACAAAGGAAAACGGGGATGGGGGTGACTAAGACGGACTCGGTAGGACATATTCGATGCCCTAGGCTTACGTACTCCCTCAGTGCAATGGGAAAATCAGAGTCAACGTAGTTCGGACGGGAACTGTGGGGGAAGGTTGCTCGCCAAGACAATCGTTGTCTTGTGCGTACATATCCTCAATCGGACGAGATAGAGGAATCAGAGCTAATGTAGTTCGTGGGTACAACCACGAATGGGTAAGTGTTTTTTTACGTGAGCGACGAACTCTTTTCTGAAAATGAAGTTTGAGACCCAACAATCCCGAAGGATAAAAAAATTTGAATTGGTTTTGTGTTTTTTAGACAGAAGTGTTTTCTTAAGTTAGTTCATAACTTGCATTGCACCCAAGTCTATGACATAGGAACGAATACTTCGTGTATCGTCCCCAACAGGACGTACACTAGGTACCCTAGAAGAATGAAGGGAAACCCCTCACTCCTCACTTCCCACGCTTAAGGCTCGTGCGCAATACACTTTATCTTTATTAAGTGTTTTCAAGAAGTTTTGAGATGAGAAGAGAGAAGACACAAAGGAAACTCTAAAGGGAAACTAAGAGTCCTAATGTTATCATGCATGGGTAACCTATGGTTAGTGAGGCTTAGGAGAGACGACTACCTAAAACCTAATGCTAATCCTACTCCAAGCTTAATCAAAAATTAAGTTGGACTAGGTAGCTCTAAAGGGAGAGAATCCAAGACTTAAACAAGTCTTGAGATCCATGGGAGGAAGAGAGTGAAAGAGAAGAAAGAGAAAGAGAAGGAGAAGATGAGATACAATAAATGGCAGCAAGTACATCACATCATAAATGTCCAACTCAAATCATCAAAATGTTTCAAAGATCAATGCAAAACAATCTCAAGTAAGCATGCAAAGATAAACATGAAAAAAAAGGCAAGCATACTTGTATGGAATGCACAATTAAGCATACATAGACTTCATATCGAAATGGAATGAGAAAGATAAGATGAAGATGAAAGCAATTCAGAATCAAGATCAAACCATCATCAATAATTCTCATGTGCAAAAGGAAAACAAAGCATGAAACAATATGCACCAAAGGAAGTCCAAAAAAAGGAAACTCAAAGTCCAAACACTTAACACATGCCAAACATGATTCAAAAATTGCAAAAATAAGTCTTAAAGGACCTCAACCAGGGGTAAACATCATACCAAAGGTTCATGCAAAGAATCACAAAGAAACTCAATCAATTAGGCATGGCAAAACAACTTGTGTAAAGAGGTGTCAAGATATAGTCATGCATTAGTCATTTAAGCACAAATAAGCAAACATATATCAAATGGCACTCCAAAATTGTGAGATTAAAACTCAAATGACCTAAGTCAGAGACTAACAACATGTCAAAAGATCACACCAAAATTCAAAGTTTAAGTACCTCAAACAATTAAGCAAAGACCACATAGGAACCATAAACCAAAATGCAAAGGAGAGGGACTAAAATGCAATATGCAAAGAGTTTAAAAATATGAGAAAAATATTTTTAGGAACCTCAACATGTCCTCTAACAAATACAAAAAGAATGAGATGCAAATCATGTATAGATGATGAGAACAAAAATCAACAAGGCAGGGTGTGCATATATGAAACAATCCAAAAAGAAATTAATTAAACAATTAATTCAGATGCACAAAATAAAATAAAAATGAAAAATAAAATTTGCCAAAATTTTATAAAAAAACCTAAACATGCTTCATGAATTTTTTGGTGATTTTTAAATGCATAAAACTAATTTTAAAAATTAAAAATGGAAATGTAACAATTAAAATAAAATAAAAGGAAATAAAAGCCAGGGGGTGCAAACAGCAAGGGAAACACGTTCAAAACTGGGCTGGACCAAAGGAGGGGGCGTGAATAGAATGAAGCCCAAAGCGCTTCCTACCATAGGCTCTGAGTCAACAATATTGACTCAATCATTGCCACAGGATTGATCCAAAGATCCACACGCAGTCAACAATCCAAAAGTAATCAAGATGGAAGGCTCAGATTAACACGCGCATGGTAACAATCATGGGGAAACACACAATAATCATGATCTGATTTAAAAACAAGTCACGTGGGAGGCGTGTGGCAATTTTAATGTGCTGGCAACATATCATCCATCAGATCAAACAAACGCATCAGATCAAGTCAATGAATCAAAAAGCATGCAAGATCAAAGGTCCAGATTAAGTGCACGGTAGTTATCATGGATGAACACACACACGTATAAAAAATACATCCAATCAGAAGCATTCATTTAATGAGGTGGCAAGACAAGAACCATTGGATCTGAGCATGGACGATGGAGATCTCATCTCCTACCTTGAAACCCTCAGATCACCTGAAAATAAACCAGACGCCGGAGCTAGGGCTCCGGTCGTCTTCTCCGGTAGCCTCAACGGAGATCCAACATTAAAATTTCCAGAAATCAACAACAAGGGTACAGTTCCACTCAGTTTTTCATGAGGATCTCAAATATCACATTTAAATCAAAAGATCATGCACGAATAAACCAAATCGAAGACAATAAGTTTAGATCCAAAAACTTAAATCTCAAAATTCAGGCTATCCACATGTCCAAACTCAAAACAAAATAGATCAGCATCATCAGTGAACTTCATAGATCATCATGCACACTTAAAATTCCAGCTATACGACCATGAAAAGCAAGCTTACCTGAGATCTGTAGAGCTTGAAATACACCAAGAGCTCCTTTCAAAAGCTGCAGATCTTCCTCTTTTGAGCTCTATTTGCAAAATAAATGCAAATAGAGGCTTGAAATGGATTGGATCTAGGATTTTGAAAGTGAACCAACTTGAGATGCACTTGCTGAAAACCTTTCTTAAAGCTTGAAACAGTGGTAGATTCACACTCCTTTCAACTCACTGATCAATAATATGCCAAAAGATTTTCAAAATCCCTCAAGAAATGAGAGATTCGAAGAGAGAAAAGTGTGAGATGAAAATGGAATTCTGAGCAAGAATGAGTGTATGACCTATCTTTGTGAGTATGAGTAAGCTTATATACTCTCCATTAGACCTTTCATCATGATTAGCAATTGATTAAACCCCTGATTAGTGAGTTTTGAGTGGTTTTGCAATTTTGCAATTTGTGTTGTACCCACTAATCCACACGTGCATGGGTCATGAATTCAGCATGATTCACTCACATTCCACTTGCTGATCACAATGGAATTGAAATTGGGCCTTGTGGTTGATTGGATAATGAGATTTGGATCAATTTGTACTTTGGTCATTTGAGAAATTCATTGGGTATATGGCACGGATTCACTTGATTCAAGGGTCAAAAATGGTCCTCATGAGGTGTACTTGAATGTTGTAATGTGACATGAACCAATAAAAGTCATTACAAGTCAATTGGAACCAAAATGCAAATGGTGGAAAAATTGGTACATATGAAGAATCCTAAAAACACCTTGCCTTGCCTTAGCCATAACTTGAGTTTCACAAATGATATGGAGGCAAACTAGTACTTTTTGGAAATGGGAGAGAAAGATCTTCAACTTTCATGTTGGAGGAAAATTAATTTGAAGCTTTCTTGATGATGAAAAGTCAAGTTGAATGTGGTGGAAAAACTTCCAAAAATGGAAAGTTCTCATTATAGGTCATTTTCCAAATTTAGCAACTTTTGCACAAACTCATGATTCTTGAAGAATGATGTCATCCATGCTATTCCTTGACCAAATAAAGGTACATGGACCTGGGAAACAGGATTTGGACCCTTGAAAACCCATGGTTGACTTTCCTTTTGAAATGTTGACTTTTGCTTACTTCACAAGTAACTAATCCACTGAACATCTTCCACAATGAATCACTAGCCAATTCTTCCTCCATGAGTGCTTGTAAGCATGTAGAACCTCATGAGAATGTATTTGAATAAGAAAAACCCATCAAGAAGCCTTTTGGAACCAAAACCCTAATTTGGACCATCTGATTAGGAGAGTGTGGTTCACTTGAAATCTCTTGCCAATCTTGATCTTATGAGGATATGATGAACCCCCAAAACCATCTTGAGGCTTGAGACTCCTTTGAGATGAACCAAGTACCTTAATCCCATGCTAAGAACCCATGCTATGCACAAATGCTAATGCAAGAAATGCAAAGAAACATAAGCCAGTTAGATAAAAGTAAGAAGCAAATTTTGGGGTGTTACACTTCGCCACTTGTCCTCTTTTCAAATTCAAATAGTAGAACTTCCCTCCACTATCTAGTTGTAACTGCATCGCATTATCCATAGCCCTTTTACCCTGTCGAATTGACGCTTTGGACTTGGAAATGTTTGAAGTCTTAAAATCATTCTCTTCGACCCAGGCTTTCAACAAATATGGTTGAATACATCTTGGTCGAAGCCTTCTTCTCCTTTAGCTTATATTTTAAAGAATAACTTCTTTAAAATCCAAATCTATTTGAATCATGCAGCGTCGAAATTAGGAGCTAACAAATTGCCCCCCAAAAATGTCCTTTTGCCAGTGTTGGTAGGAAGGTCATTTTTTGATAAAACAATTTTCGACGCCTGCTCATTTGACTATGAAAACATAACTGACCAACCCACGATCTAGAAACCATTCAGTTTCTTTCCACCATGCTTATGACGTCATGTCATGATGGTGAATCTTCAAACGTCTTTTCAGCCGTATTTGTGATCAGTTTTCATCATCACCTTTCTTGGAACTAGACATTTGCAGTCTGATCGTAACCACCACCATCCAACAATTTCAAAAGAGGACACGCGTCCCATTACCGTATTTATTTTAACGATGGATTTACTGTCCCTTTATCTTCCAAACGCCTATAAATCCCCTTTTTCTCCAACTTACAAACTTTCGCATCCTCAGACTTTCTTGCAACTTACTTCCTCGTTCTTCAAACTCTCAAGAAAAACCCAGAACGTATTCTCATTTTTCTTCAACTTCCAACAATGGCGTCTTCTTAAACCATTCCCCAAGCAACAAAAGGTCAAAAAGGTAGAGCCACACCGTTCAAGCAAACCCTTCCGCCATTTGCAAACATTCCAGGACCTAAGGTGGTGAAGAATCAACAGTTCATGCCAGAACCCCTTCTTGCGGAAGCGAGGAGCATTTACGAGTCTCAGGTGATGATCCCTCTCATTGTTTCTGATACACCTTATGCTTTAGGTGGCCCCTTAGCTGATGTTAAACCCACTTATGAGAAGCTTAGTGAGTTTTTCCCTTCTTACCGTAAATCAAGACCTTTAGGGCAAAAGAGCAACCCTAAAGAAGATGAAGCTTCCCCTGATACGCCCACTTTGACTAAGATGGAACTTAGGTATCTTCATGATAGTACTAGATTGGTAAGAGCTGTTAACCAGTTAAAGGATTTTGACCTCTGGATGTCCAGAATGGAAAAGGTCAAAGCTGATCATTAGAAAATCATTGGAATTTATGATCTGCTTATGCTGTCGAAGACCAGTATTCCTTATTGTTTGAACCTGCTGGAAGCATCACTCTACTTTTGGGATAGTACCCACTACACTTTCCATCTTCCTTGTGGGACAGTTACCTCCACACTCTTCGACCTAGCTGCCATTGCAGGGCTTCGACCAGATGGCATTTCATATGATCCTAAAACTGATGCGGAGGATACCATAGGGATCTCTGACTCCAAGCTTACATACACCCACTTCATAAACCACCACAAACGTGACACTGAAGAAATAACTGACAAGGAACATATTGCGTTCCTCACCGTATGGTTGTCGAGGTATGTATTTTGCTCAAAATCCCTGCAGGTGGCCAAGAAATATCTCACTCTGGCCAACCAACTTCATAACAACAGATAAGTTTTCCTTAGTGGGTTGATTTTGGCAAACCTCTATGAGTCTCTCAGCGAAGGGGAGACTCGACTCAAAGACTTGGAGGCCCAGGGTATTGTTCACTTGAATGGCCCCCTCTGGCTGCTTCAATTGTGACTTAATGCAACTTTCGAAGCTAGCCTTCCCACAAAAGGGCAAGTCGATGAGGACTCTGCTGAAATCAAAGAAAGGAGGGTCGAAGGTACTCGCCTGGTGAAGCTCACACCCAATGATGATGGGGAAACTCTTAAAGGAGCCTTCTCCAGTTACATTATGATGTTTTCCAAGCGGTATGATTTCACACCCAGTATGGCCCCTTTTGCTGAAAGAAAATGTGGACCTAAGTGGTTTACAAGGCCATTCCCTGATTCATCCAAAAAAACTCGATGCCGAATCTGTTTCAATCTGGGAAGCCTTTTTGATTCCTAGATTTATAATTCAGAGGCTGAATCTTGGAAGAGATGTGGCAGCCCTGATTGCTTACCAACCAAATCTTGTCTCTCGACAGTTTGGGTTGGCTCAAATTTTCCCCAAGTGTCTGTATGGGAAGAAAGGCCATGTAGTCCTTCATACTGCCGGTTTTGGTGAGGGAAGTGTTGCAGTCGCTTTCGACTGGTGGAACATGAGAAAAGCAACTCTTTCCCTTGTGCACTTTCGACCCACATTTTTGTGCACTAAACCATTTCACAACTGGTGGTCGAAGTACTATAGTGAACAATTTCTTGATGTTGCTGCCTTCTCTTCATTAATTGACCAAGCTTTTCTTGATGTGCAGGAGAAGACCAAGAAGAGTAAGTTCATTCATGTCAAAGAAATTCAGGCCTTTCAAAAGTACTTTGAAACTGTCTATCGACCAGATGATATTAGCGAACCGTTCGTGAGGCTGCGGTCACTTTGAAGGAGAAATTTCTACAAAAAATGGATCAGTTGAAAATCCCTTCAAATGTTTCTCTTGAGAAACGTTATGAGGTGGCTTTTGAACTCTTTCCTCCAAAGTTCCCTCGACTGCCTAACGCTGATTTTGGAGTGGCACTTGCCCCCCATTTCCAGACTGGTTTGTCTGTGGGGAGCACCTAAAACTCCTTCGACAGCAGTCCCAACCGAAAGTCCAACAAGTGGTTGCGACTAAACATACGCTGGATAGTTTCAAAGGACACCTTCATATAAGGGTCGAGGATGTTCGTGTCGTATCCGAAATATATGAATGTTTGAGGCCCTCGATTTGTGATTTTTAACTAACCACTAAATTATTAATCTTGTAATAATCATCTGCCTTTCAGCTATGTCCAGGAAGACCAGCTCATCGAAGGGTGCTGCAGGAGTCGAAAAAGAGACTGAAGGCACAAAGGTATTTTATATCCTTTGCCTACATCTTCTTGTGTAACCAACTTCTAATATTTGCATCACCTTTTAGACTGCTCGAAAACCTCCAACGCCTTCAAAAAAGGACAAGAAAGGTGCTCAAGCAGTTGTCCCTTCAGATGCTGATGATGAATCCCCTGAGGAGGTAGTGGTTAAAAAGAAAAGGAAGCTTACCAAAGCTTCTGGAGCTACCACCCAATCCTCCTCAAAGGCCGCCAGAATTCTTGAGAAGACACCTGCTGATAGTGGTGTCAAGAAACAACTCTCCAGGATTGCGTCGAAAACGAGTGCTGGTGATCCTGAGAGTGCAAACTCAAGTCCTGATGCCGCAGCTGTACAGTTATGCATACTATCTTTACTCAGTATTTGCATTCCTTATTCAGATTTCTTTCAATCTTATTCTCTTTACTTGTGATCTTCAGGCTGATGTAGGTGGTTCTAGCCCACCACAAACTTCATTCAGCTTTGCAACAACTATCCTGAATAGCCAAGGTGAGCCAACTTATCATCCTACCTCTGACCTTGGTTCTGGATATAATTCACTGAGCGAAATTAACCAGCCTATTCCTCTTACAGTTCCTCCTCCTGAAGCAGATGAAAAAAAAAAACTCTCCTGCCAGGACCAACACTCAACAATCCCAAACCGATGGCTCTGAACATGAAGAGGATGATGTTTCTAATCAACAACCTCTCGACCATACAGAGACCATTACCATGGAGATAGAGGGACAGCCAATTGAAGAGGAAGAATAGGAGGTCGAAAATGAAGAAGAACAAGAAGAAGAGAGGGAAAGGACTGAGCAGGATCAGACTCATTCACCTGTGGATGAAACAGGTCCTGTCAACAATCCAACTCCTGGGCCTACAGTCACTTCGACTGCTGGAGGATCCCCCACTGGAGACCCATTGGCTGTCCTCAAATGGTCGAATCCTCGAGAGTATGCCAGAATGATACTTGGGAAGAAGTACAGCTCTTCAGGTACTAGCCTTAGTACTTCAACCAGTTCTGGGGGTCCAGCTCCAGATGACTTTGCCAGCCCTATCCTTCAAAAGATTAAAGACAAATTCTTCAAGGGAGACATCCACAATGTCTTACTTTCAGATCGAACTGCTTCTCTCTTCCTGAAAGATAGCCTCCAAAAACTGGACCTTTCGACTCTTAGTAAAGATGTGTCTGAATTCCTTGTGGAGTTAACTGCTTTAATAAATCAGATGTCGGAGGACTTCAAACTCCTTCCCAAGATCCAAGACAACATTGAAGTTACAACTGGACTGGAACATTCAGCTTGGGATAAAGCACACGCATCAAAAGCTAAGGTCGAAAGTCTGGAGATTGACCAATAGAAAAGGCAGGCAGAGGTGGAGTCGAACCAAAAGGACATTGATACCTGGAAGCAACAAATTGAAGAACTGCAAAACAAGATTTCTAATGCTGAAAAGCGCAACCTTGAGCTGAAAGACTTCGGCGATACTGAAATGGCCAGAGAGCTAAAGCGCACTATAGACTTCCTTGATAAGACCCAAACGCTTGAAAAGGAACTTTCAGCAGCTAAGCTCAACAAAGCTCTGTGTGAGAAACGCCTTCAGAATCACAAGGTCAACTTTCTTGAATTGAAGTCAAAGTTCCCTTTTTGATTGTCCTATGATTTCTTATTTGTAGTTCCTTTTTTATCATCATGTTTGCTGGCCCTTTTGAGGCCCTATGTAAAGACAATCTCAATGCCCCCTAGCGTTTATCTAAATACTTCTGTTTGCTATTAACTCTTCGACTTGCAAAATCTTTGATAAAATCATGACGCATTTCCTCTTAAACTCTGCTAATCTTTGTAATGAACGTACTCTGCCTCTTTTCTTGGAAATCACGAAAATAACGCAGCTTTTAATAGCTTAGTGTTCCAACGACACAAGTTTCTATTCCATAAAGGAATATTAATAGCATAACCCTAGGGTATATTCCCAAGAGCAATTTCACGTGTCTCCATTGTTGACTGGCCAATCCTTACAAGGTTTGCCTCTATAAAATCCTCTTCACATGAGCCATATTTTGCACCCACTGAAGCAAGCATGAGTACTTCCTCAAAGAAGGCAGTGATCCAGATGGTGGCTGAGGAGACAAAGAAAGCTGAGGCAACAACTACTGCCTACAATGATACTTCAACTGGAGCAACCTCTCGCCCCAAGAAGCGAGAAACTAAGATGAAGGTCCCCAAGAAAGGGCATTCCAAAGCACAAAACTCTGATGATGAAGCTGACGAAGATTATGTCGCCTTCCTCAACTCTATTAATTGGAGAGACTATGAATGATCTTTCTCCTGGGTTTCATGTTGTTGTACTTTGTTTTCTTTCCTTTTTATGCCATTTTGGCCTCACATGGCCTATTTTGGCTTTTATAATCTGAATAAAACTTATGTCTTAATATGAATCTCTTGCAAAATAGGCTTATATTTTTTCAAATATTTCCCATTTACCCTCAAGACTCTTAGATCACCCTCAATCTCCTGAACCTCATAAGCATTATTACTGAATGCCTCAATAATTTGAAAAGGACCTTCCCACTTAGGAGACCACTTCCCTAAAGATCTGGTCTTTTGATCCATAGGCAAGATCACTTTCCACACCAGTTCCCCAGCTGAAAAAGTTTTACTCTTGACCTTTTTATTATAGGACTTCTCCACCCTTTTCTTTTGCCTTTTCAGCAACTCTAATGCATGGAGTATTTCTTCATCTAAATCCACTAACTCATCAAGCATCATATTCCAATAAGATTCAGATGGAATCTCATGATGCCTTTGAATCCTTAAGGACTGAAGATAAATTTCTACAGGCAAAACTGCATCATGACCGAAAGTCAGTCGAAATGGGGTAGTATTAGTTGCCTCTTTGGGGGAACGTTCAACATGCCCAAAGTATTTGGTCCAATTTCTTGGCCTTTTTCCCACATGCTTTTTTATCAACCCAATAACTACTTTATTTTCCGCTTCGACTTGGCCATTAGCTTGAGCATAATAGGGTGTGGATGTTAGAAGCTTGAATCCCACTTCTTTAGAAAACTCTTGCATTTTTTGACCAGTGAAGACTGATCCTTGGTCTGTTGTAATTGTCTCTGGGATTCCAAACCTATAGATGATGTGTTTCTGGATAAATTCAATCACATCTTCTTGTTCAACATTTGGTAAAGGGATAGCTTCGACCCATTTGGTGAAATAATCAATACCCACCAAAATGTACTTATGATTTTTAGATGACGCTGGTCGAATTTCTCCAACCAAATCCAATGCCCATCCTCTAAAAGGCCAAGGTTTCACTATAGAGTGTAATTCACTTGCAGGGACGTGTTGAATGCTAGCATGAACTTGACATTCCTGACAACCCTTAGCAAATTCAATACAATCTTTTAACATGGTAGGCCAATACATGCCTTGTCGAAACAACAACCATTTCATTTTATGGCCTACCTGATGTGCCCCACATGCCCCACTATGGACAGTTGAAAGGGCCAAGTATGCTTTTGCCTCACTGAGGCACTTAAGCAATACTCCCTTAGGAGTCTTTTTGAATAATTCATTACCCAACAAGACATAACTCAAAGCTTGATACTTGATTTTCCTTTCTGTCGAAGATATTGGATTTTTTAGATAAACTACTATAGGTTTTCTCCAATCCTTGTCAGTTACGCTATCAACTGCCAGAATTGCAAAATTATCTTCATCAGCGTATCAAGCTTAGTTTCTTCCAAATCTGATGGGGCTAATCCTACTGACACCACCCTTTCTCTGACTTCGACTTCGATTGCATCTTGTAATTTGTCTTTCGAAACTTTATACCCTAATGCAATCTAAGCCAAGTCATTAGCTACCTGGTTTTCCAGTCTAGGGATGTGTCGAAAACTAACTGCGTCGAACTTTTTCAACAGTCGATTCACAACTACAAAGTACATAATCAAGTTTTCTTTTATACACTTGTACTCATTGGTAACTTGTTTTATGACCAGTTCTGAATCTCCCATTATTTCGACATGGGTTGCCCCCAATTCCAACAATACTTCAAGTCCAGCAATTAAAGCTTCGTATGCAGCTTCGTTGTTAGAACAACGGCCTTCAATTTTATACTTAAGTGTTGTTGGAATTTTATTAGGAGAAATAACAAGCACTCCTATGCCTGTCCCATCTTTGTAGCTCGACCCGTCGAAATATAACTTCCAAGGTTCCACATCAAGATAGTTCAGAGGGGTCTCATTTGTAGAATGGTCAACTATAAAGTCTGCCACTACGTGTCCTTTAACAGCTTTTAAAGGCTTATAAGTTAAAGAATATTCAGTTAATGCTAATGCCCATTTTCCAATTCGACTATGCAAAATAGGTTTGGACAACATATGTTTAATAACGTCAAAACGAGAAGAAACATAAACATCAACAGGTTTTATATAATGCTTCAATTTTGTACAAGAGTAATACAAACATAAACATAATTTTTCAATCATGCTATATCTAGTTTCTGCATCATTTAAAACTCTACTAAGGTAATAGACGGCCTTTTCGACACCATCATCATCCTCTTGAGCTAACATGCTCCCTAAAGTTCTATCTGACGCAGCTATGTACAATCTCATACACTTATTGCCACAAGGTGGTCAGAGAATCGGGGGGTGACTCAGGTACTCTTTGATCTTGTCGAAGGCTTCCTGTTGAGCTTGCCCCCAGTCGAACCCATCCTTGCTAGCTCGAAGCAATGGCGAAAAGGCTTGCGTTTTCCCACTCAAGTTGGATATAAACCTCCTCAAGAAATTTATTTTGCCCAAGAGAGACTGCAATTCCTTCTTTGTTGATGGCGCTTTTGCTTCCATAATGGCTTTGGTTTTATTCTGGTTAATTTCGATCCCCTTCTTGTGGACCACAAAGCCTAAGAAATCCCCTGTCTGCACACAAAAAGCACATTTGAGAGGATTCATTTTAAGACCATGTTTTCTCATCCTTTCAAAGAAATGTCGAAGATGGCTTAAATGATCTTTTCCTGAAAAAGACTTAACAACAATATCATCAATATAGATTTGCATAAAAGTCTCAATAAAATCATGAAAGATCGAATTCATTGCTCGCTGGTAAGTTGCCCGGGCATTTTTCAGACCAAAAGGCATTACTACCCATTCATAAGTGCCTAATGTCCTTGGACATCGAAAAGCAGTTTTTGGGACATCTTCCTCAGCAATGAATATTTGGTTATAACCAGAATAACCATCCAACATACTCAAGTATTCATGTCCTGCAGCAGAATCAATCAACATTTCTGCCACATGCATAGAATATTCGTCCTTAGGGGTTGCAGAATTTAGATCTCTAAAATCTATACAGACCCTTAAAGAACCATTCTTTTTAATGACTGGTACAATATTAGCTAGCCATTCGACATACCTAGCTGTACGGATGAACTTGCATCTAAGCAACCTCTCAATTTCCTCTTTGATCATTGAAAGGATTGTTGGGGCAAACCGTCTTGGATTTTGCTTGACTGGTTTTTTCCCAGGTATGATTGGCAACTTATGTTCAACAAGCTCTCTCCTTAAACCAGGCATCTCGTCATAGTCCCAAGCGAAGCAATCCTTGAATTCCTTCAGTAGTTGGACCATTTCGACTTTGAGTTGTGGGTCGAGATTAGCACTAACATAAGTAGGCCTTTTTACTCCCCCTCCACCTAAGTCAATTTCTTCCAAAGGATCTTGCACCAGCATTTTAATGTTGTCTAACAATGGATCCTTTTCGAAACCCAAAGGCTCATTATCATAAATAGCATCAAGCCTTTGATTTTGGTCTTCGATTTGAGACCCATCAGGTGGTTCAGGCTCAAAGTCCTTACCAGGGCCTACTTCACAAATTTGAGTTGTGGCTTCGACAGCCATGTGGTTGTGTGCAGCCTCCAAGGCCGCTTGTAGTTTAGATTCGGCCACATTGGCCGAAATTCTTTGCAGTGCGTCGAATTCAGTCATTGTTACTGAATTCACTTCCCTAGCCTGTGGGGTCTATAGGCTCCCCACAGTATGGGACATTGCCTTCTTCCCTTATGACCTCTCTGTCCCATCGAAATCCCTCCACTGGGTGCAAATGTAATGAGCAGAATGCATGGTCATCTGGGGTGAAATCAAATTCTACTGGAGTACAAGGCGCAATATGCGCCAAGTTTTTGTCAAACTCGACACCATCAACATGATTAACAGGCACCTTAAAGTACCCTTGATCACCTTCAATGTTTTCTACTATACCATCAGGCCTCCAGATTGTGATCCGTTGGTGCATTGACGAAGGTACTGCTCCAACACCATGGATCCATTCTCTCCCCAGCAAAAGGTTATAGTTAGCTTTGCTTTCGACTACCATAAACAAGGTAGGCCTTGTCACCGTTCCCACAGTTAAATCAACCTACAGAACACCAAGAGTGGTCCCAATTTTCCCTTTATAGTTAGAAAGGACCATGTTGTGGGGCTTAAGATCAGTGTCGAATTTACCGATCTTGCTTAGTAGGAAATGTGGCATTAAATTGACTGTAGCCCCACAATCCACCAACATTTTATTCACAGCCACGTTCTCTACTTTCCCTATAATGTACAGAGGTTTCAAGTGCCCTTTCATGGCCTCAGTTGGCCGTTCAAAGAAAGCATTCTGTTCTTCGACACATCCATTATTCATCACATAGTAGTACACAGGTTGGTGCGCTGCCATTTCAGCCTCAGCGTTGGCATCCAAGTTTTCCACTTCAGTTATCCTATCATATTCTCTTGGCATTACTGAGACAACATTAACAATGATGTTTAAAGAGGCATCAGAGTCGGAATCAAAGTTGTGAGTCGAATCTCCATCCTTAGCTGCTTCGACTGCAAACCTCTCAGCTTCTTCTTTCTTAGAAGTAAATAACCTACGCCCAACAGGCATCTTATTTATTATTTTTGTCCCAACGCCTTTATTGCTAGCAGGCAGGATGTTGGTACTAGTTTCAGTTTGATCTTTGGCCTGAGCTTCCCTCAAAGCCTTCCTTCGCCTCTGTTCCCTTCTCCACTGGGACCTGGACATAGGATTTTTCCCTTTGTAATTCTCAGAAATATAGGAAGCTTTATTGGAGGACTTGAATTCTTTCCAGTACTCCATTGAAGAACCTCTAGCCACGTCGAAATTCTTCCATCTCTGCTTCCCTTTCCCTGCTGCTTCAACTGGTTTGACCCACTTTCCAGTTGGTACATCACTGCTAGGCTTGAAAGTAGTCTGCTTAGCCCTTGGCATTTGTGGCCTTTGGCCATATTGTTTTTGAGTAGATTTCCTTGGGTCGAAACGCCCTGGCCATTGAGCAGCTCTTTTCTCACGTCCAGATTTGGTTTCTCTCCCCGCTTGGAGACTATGAGCAGCTTCTTTGTCGAAGATAGCACTGCATCGAGGGCACAACATGACCTCAGAGTTCTTTCCTTGGCACCTGTGGAGAAAATCAACAATGGTTTCATCTTCTCTGGGATAAGCCAGCTTGTTACAATCTTCTTGACGAACCTGTTCATCAATATCCATGGCTTGTCTGTTAGTCACTTCGACCATGTTTATGTCAACTTCATCTTTTAAGCGCATTTTGGAGAAGTTAAGATCAAGGCCCTCAGCAGCCTCGTCCATCTGTCTGAAATGGTCAGCAGTCTCTTTTGTCACCATCTACAATTTTTATGCTTTAGCTTCAGCATGGATCCCGACTGTAGCCTCAGCGTCGAACCTTTGAACTTCAGAAGATGTACTAAAATAGTGTTCAGCAGCCATACATATCAAATGCTCAAGCTGGCAGCCATCCATTTCCTCGACTTCTCTAATAAACACAACATCATTGGTAAGGTCTTCAGTAACCTCCACCACTGTGGCATTCCTGCCAAGAGCTTCGTTGGTGTTAACACTATCTGAGCTACTGTCAGATTCCTTAACTAGTTCGACCATGTTAACCTCTTCGGGCTCTGTGTAATTTGCTTCAGCTACTTCAAGAGGGTTGGTATCAATTTTCATCTGGGTCTTAGTTTTCTCCCCAAATTTGAGTCTGCCTTCCTGAATAGCATTCTGTACCAGATCCCTGTAAATAAAACATTGAGAAGTTTTATGACCCAAATAATTATGGTATTTACAAAAGCCTCTCTTTTTTCTTTGCTCTAAAGGTGGTATTTTAGCACCAAGAGGCACTAGTATTTTACCATCCTTAACTAACAAATCAAAAATTTCGTCACATTTAGTGATGTCGAAAGTGTATGTTTTCTTTGGGAACCTATCATTCTTTTCGATTTCGACAGGGGTTTTCCCATTTGAAGGGACTAATAATTTAAAAGAATAAGGAGGGCCTTGCTTAAGTTCAGGAAGATCTATTTCACTTTCGTCGAACCTAACAGGCTCGTCATACAATTCTTTGATGCCCTCCTGATATTCGACGTAAGCTACCTTCTCGTTTTTGTTCACCCTAGCTTTCTCATCTTTGAGACGCTCTAGCTGTAGAACTCTGTCAGCTAACTGGGCCATATCCCTTAAATACTGGGTGTCCAGTTTTTTCCTGATAGAGTAATCAAGGCCACCAGCGGCCATTTCGACAAGTTCATGCTCAGGCACTTATGTAAAGCACCTAGCCTTGAGTAGTCGAAACCTATTCAAGTAATCATCTATTGGCTCATTGAACTTTCGTTTCACACTAGCCAATTCTTTCAAACTGATTTTAGTCTGCCCCATGTAAAATTGCTCATGGAACAAACATTCTAACTGGGTCCAATTACAAATCGAACCAGATGGTAACGTAGTGAACCACGTAAATGCATTTTTAGTGAGGGAACTAGGGAAATACTTCACCCTTAGACTCTCATCATTTGCAATCTCACCAGCTTCGATCAGGTAGCGCGCCACATGTTCGACGGTAGATTCTGTAGTATCTCCTGAAAACTTAGTGAACTTTGGTACTTTTGTCCTGGGGGGCAGTTCAGCTTGGAGTATATAGTCTACTATAGGCGAAGTGAAATTTGGCCTAGAAAAACCTATATTCAGGCCATTTCGAGCCATTATTCTCTCGACCATGGCTGCCAAATTGTTCTCTGCTGCTACATTATTGCGTCGAACCTGATTCATCACATGATCAGGGTTTTGATTTCTGTTTACTAACACCATCCTTGGTTCCTCTTCTTCAATTATAGGTATTTGATTCCTAGGAGGCTCCTCCCTAGGTGGTTCGACCAACTCTGGATTCACCGGATTCATTTGTTGAGCGTTTTCCCTCCTCTCGACTCCTTGATTTTGGTGTTGAACAGGAGCGGGCATTCCCATGAATTCTGCTATACGTGTCATCTGGGCTGTCATCATTTGATTGGTTTGAGTAGTATTCTGGATCAATGGCTGGAAAATTTCTCCAATTGTTTGAGACAAAGTATGTACCATTTGCATGTTGCTCTCATCCATATGTTGCCTCAAATATGCTGCAGATTCATTTGTTAAGTTGGGTCCTTGAGTAGAAAATCCCAAACCTATGGACTGGCTGTTTCGACCCATGTTAATTCCAGAGCCTGACTCCTGCAAAGGGGAAGATATCACATTCTTTGAAAAATTGGGGGTGCAGTACGCAAATTCTGCATAATTGCCGTTGGCATGCCATAGATTGGGTTCCTAGGCAAAGGCTGTGAAAATCCTGGGGGAGGAAATTGCCTATACGTCGAACCTCCTCCTAGCGGAGTCTGAGGATTTGTCACTGATGGGCCAATGTACTCCAAGACTGGCTGAGTGTAAGGCCTCACATATGTCGCCCATTGCCCTACTGTCGAAGGCGCTGGCTCTGTCACCATGGTTAACACTGTTGACCCTCCTGTCGAAGGAACTGGAGTTGGCGCCACAGTACTTCTTGGTAATTCTTGAGGATTGATGGTGCTGTTCTGAACGCTTGAACTGCTTGGTTGAGGATTAGTCCCAGCAGAACTGGGATTTGAATTCCCTTGCCCAGATGCCATTTTCCTCGGGTTTCTTCTCTTTGGTCTATATTCGTTTGAACTGGCTACCTTTCCACTTCTCAAGTGCATACAATAAAGTTTGCCAAAATCTCGACCAATGAAACGAAAAAATTCAAAAAGGGGTAGTTATAAAACTTCCTTTTGACAGTTATTTAAAAGTTATAAACTTCCAAATACACGTTTAGCACTGTCCCACTTGGCGTGCCAATTTGTTTACCTTGAAAATTGATAAACAACCGCTGATCTTCTAAAACAACAAAGTTCTAGTAACTTACAGGATCGATCAGATTGATCCTAGGACATGTGTTATGGGTGTATTTAGAATACCTCACAATTACGCAAAGCATACATTTCGACAGTGCATATAAATAAAAGAACGTGTTTTGAAATGTAAATGAAAGTGACAGAAATCAAAGAAATGTTTAAGTCGAACCACGCTTCAAAGGAAAAAACTGAATGTAAAGGTTTGATAAAAAAAAATGGAATTAAATGCTGGAAAAAAAGTGCATAAAGATCTTAAACTGCAGAAATGTAAATGCTTGAAGGTAAAGGCTTTTTGATGTAAAACTGCAAAGTAGAAATTTATAACGTAGAATGCTTAGAAGTAAAAGACTAAATTTAAGGATTTCAAAGTAAAAGATCTAAAACAGAAACTTCAAAGAAAATGGCATTGCAATAAAAGATAATGGTGATTACAATCACGTACATTCTCGCCTCACTCTTTTCTCTACACGCTGGATACTTTGAGTGATTTCAGAGTTACTTGTACAACACGATTTTTTCACACATTCTAACTCTAGAACTAACCTATTTATAATACTCTATAGTAACCACCATTTGACGGTTTACTCCTAGAACACGCCACTTGGCACTTTGCATGTCTTCAACTTTTGGATCTTCGCCACTTGTCCTCTTTTCAAATTCAAATAGTAGAACTTCCCTCCACTATCTAGTTGTAACTGCAGCGCATTATCCATAGCCGTTTTACCCTGTCGAATTGACGCTTTGGACTTGGAAATGTTTGAAGTCTTAAAATCATTCTCTTCGACTCAGGCTTTCAACAAATATGGTCTAATACATCTTGGTCGAAGCCTTCTTCTCCTTTAACTTATATTTTAAAGAATAACTTCTTTAAAAGTCAAATCTATTTGAAATCATGCAGCGTCGAAATTAGGAGCTAACAACGACATAATAAAAATAAAATCATTCATTATTTTAGAAAATAAAATCATAATTAACAATTTATGGTCAACAAAAAATAGCAATTTACAACTGTTCTAATTGAGAAAAACACATCAAAAGGGTACATATGAAATTGTAAGGTCGGAGTGTTATATGTGGAGATACATACACCTATAAATTTTAATGTTACAACTCAATCCCACACTTTTGTATTAGGTCTACTCCAAATTCAACTTATATAACATGTGGGCTCTCTTTGCCAAATGCTACACCTATTGTTCTTTTTTAACTTAAAAAATGAACACAAGTATCATTTTTATGAAATTCTTAATAATGTTAGACACTGCAATCCTATTATTTTCCAGTGTAAGATGGGGTCCTAAATAAATAGGTTAAATTATTGACAAATAGTAACGTAAAACAGAAAGAGAAACAAAATGAATGAGCCACATAAATTGTAAAGGCCAAACTGTTACAAGACCCATTGCAAAGTTGTAAGTTATGGAATGGTGTTGGAAATTTTGAATGCAGGGTATGGGGCCTCTGCTTTGTAGGAAAGTTATTGAAATTATGAGTGGAGTTAGAAAGTTATCTCGATACACGTACATCCAAAGTAGCATTCCTTTATCAGTACAATTAGCATGCCTTTATCACTATAATTTTAAGCCATATACGAATTTTGAGGACTGTGAAAGCAAGAGGAAATCAAGTAAATAAATGTGCCACCAGACATTTGTGAAACCAAGAGGAAATCAAATCGTGATAAACGAATATCTACAAAATTTCAGTAGTTTTTTCAGCAATAATATCTATATAGAAACATAGTCTACTATGAATCCTCAAATCTACAAATTGTAAGAAATAACAAAAATTGAATAAGACCAAACTTTTAAAAAGACCAAACATAATAATATACCACACTTAAGATACATAATAAAGTATGACCATTGTTTTACAACCCAACACAACCAAATAACCAAATAGTTTAAACACCATCACAAATCTAAAATATTACAACAATTTAAAATAAAAAACTTCAAAAAGTCATAATAAAGTTTGAAATAACTAATTGCTAAACCCAACAAAACAACTTCAAATACCATCAATCAAGTCCTCCTCAAAGTAACATATAAGTATTTAGAAAATTTGCGGATCTTGAATGCCAAAATATCTTTGTTATGAAACTTCTCTGTTTTCGTGTATTCATACCAACTCCGCCCAATACACTTTTCTGCATGGTTCCTTTTTTTCCGTAAGAATGAATTAGTCGTAAAAAATATAGATTCAAGATCAATTAATTAATTAGATCTCCTTTATCCTGGGCCTGATACAATATTTGGTAATATTTTTGGGGAAGTGCTGGAAAACATTAAAAGTCCATATTGAGTTATTAGTAATGTGCTTAGAAAAAAAATACAATTAATTAAGTAGGATAAGGATTGAAAAAGTCTTACCAAAACATTTTTTGATTGTTTTTTGGATGAAATTCAAGGCTTTGAAGGATAAACTTAAGTGGTGGAATAATTATGTTTTTGGTTGGATTGACCTTAACATAGAGGAAGGGGTGGATTTTCTTAACAAATTTGAATTAGAGATGGAGGGTTTCGATAGTAATGAGATGGATGCGTTGTTGGATCAGAGATGCCAAATGCACCAGGAAGTGTGGAAGAATTTGCGTATTAAGGAAAGTATATTGCACCAAAAGTCAAGGGCTAAATGGGTGATTGATGGAGATTTGAATTCTAAATTCTTTCATGCTAAGTTGAAGAACCGTAACAGGTTAAATCATGTATCTGGAGTGTGGGTGGACAGTGTTTGGGTGGAGGAGCTTACTGATGTGAAACTGGAAGCTAAACCGTTTTTTCAACAGAAGTTCACATCCAATTATTCCAGACGGCCTCTTTGGGATATGGGAGATATGGCTAGGCTGTCTGAGGAGGATAAATTGTTTCTTTATTCTGACTTCTCTTACGAAAATGTTCATGAAGCGGTTCTACAATGCGACGTTAATAAGTGTCCCGGAGTCGACGGATTTAATTTCAATTTCATTAGGAACTGTTGGGATATAATTGGAACTGATGTTTCGAATTGTGTGCTAGAGTTCTTTAGGTCTGGAAAGTTGCTTAAAGTGTTTGCTTCGTCTTTCATATTACTTGTTCCCAAGATTGATAACCCGTTGAATTTTGGTGAATTCAGACCTATAAGTTTGATAAGCTGTATCCACTACAACATTTTTGGCCTACGGCCACGCTAAATTTTTCCACAACTCAAAAACTGTGGCCACATATAAGCTTTGGCCAGGGTTTTCAAATCGTAGACATATGTTTAGAAACATTGAATCCGGAGTGTGAAACTGTGGCCTTTTCTTCAATTGTCACGGTTACAAAATCACACTTATATTTAAGCCACGGTCAGCAAGTTGTAGATATTTTAAGCCACAAAGAAAAACCGCGGAATTATAATTTTCACTTCAAACTGTGGCCCAAGCCTAAAAAAATATACCCCGCCAGAATTTTCCTCTCGTTTTTTAGTTTCCCTCTCGTTAATTATTTTCTTTTCTAATTTTTTTTAGATTAAAAAAAGAAAAAAAAATTGAAAAAGTAAATTAGGTTAGAAACAAAATAACTTTCACTCTTCAAAACAAAGATTCTCCTGTACGATCCTCGTCTCCTCTGTTTAACTAAATTTTCACTACTAGAAGTTTTAAACCAAAATTTAACTTAAAAGCTAATTAGTCGATTAATTGAAGGTAAAATAAAAATCTAATTAAAATCAAGTACTAAACTCAATTCTAACTAAAACCACAATAAACTCTAATTAAAATTAATTAACTTAAATTTTAATTAGAATTAATTTAATTAAATTGATTAAACTAAAAAAACTAAATTTTAATTAAAAATCTATTTTAAAAAAACTTGAAAATTCTAAGGAGAAACAAAAACAAGAAAAGTGCCAGCGGATCTCTCTTTTCTCTCTCGTGAAAATCGTTCTTCTCTCTCGTCAACTCTTGCTCACACAAAACCCTAACTGTGAAACCTTCCTCCGTCATCACCTTCCCTGCGTCAGCGTCGCCGGCTCCAACATCAATCTTTCGCAACAAAACTTGCAAGGGCCACAACTCGTCTCTCTCGCTCGCGTTCAATCTCTCACTCGTGACTCCGATGATCCTCTTCTCGGTATCTTAAAAACAAACCTTGGCCACATTCTATTTCTGCTACAAGATCAATACTGTCGCCCATCGTTATGAGCTCCGGCGAGGTTTGTATCATACCACAGGTATCGCCTACTCCTCCTCACAACTGGTCTACATCCAAGACTTACAACATCACTAATGAATCAGGAATCCTAACCCCCGAAATTAAAATCAAGAGTTCAACTCCAGGTGCTTCGAACAATGGGCAAAGGGGCGATGAGAGTGCCCTTGGTTCAGACTTAACTCGGACTCGCATTCGCTCACATCCGGTGAGGTTTTCGACTTAGTTTCTAATTTGATTCAGTTCTTTCTTTGAATTTCTATTTTGATTCGGGTTTGCATACCAATTTATGTTTCAGTTCAGACGGAGTTCGATTTTTGAAGCAGTTCCAAATGGATTCAAATGGTGTAATGTTTGATTTTGATTTGGCTGGGTTTCGATATCTCCTATCCAAATACTGGTTTTAACAAGGTTAGGTTTTGATTCCCGAATACGGTTCTGAATTGGCTCTGATTCGGAGTGTAAATCCTACTCAAATTGGTTTCAACTATTCTACAGTGTTTGGATTCAAACCTGCTTGTTTTCTTTAGATTTCGTCTCTTATCGGTTTGTTTTGTGGTTTCTGTTTTTGACAATTCAGAAGTAATTCAAACAATTGGGTTCCACTGCGTGAGGTACCACTGTTAAACAGGATATGGTTTTTCATAATCTGAAACAAGTTGCGGTTCTGACTTTGAAACAGGCTGTGAGTATTATTTTGATACAAGTTATTCTTGTTGATTAGCTTTAAAACAGGTTGTGAAATTTGATTATGAACTGAGTGTGGTTTAGGATTTACCTAATTTTTTTATTGCATTTCAAGATTCATAAATAATATGCTGACATAAGTAATTTTTTGTGAGATATGATATGTTTCAATTTCTGTTGTGATAGATTTGAGCAGATGTATCAAGCTATGTTTCAGATTTGGCCAACCATTTTTGTTCTTAATGTATCCTTTGATTAATTACTTGACTCACAAAAAAAAATAGATTTGGAGGAGAACAAATCAATATAGATGCATAACAAGGTGTGTTTTGTTATAATGTAACTTCTAGTGCGTTTGTAGAGGTGTTCTGTGATAGGAAATGTCGGAATCTCCTATGGGTTTGATATGTTTATACAAGGCACCTGTTTTTGGAAAACCTTCAAGAAGGTTCAGCTATGATGTGTTAGCGGAGAGAGGCGTTTCGATTCGGATTTTCAATTCAACGCTTTGATTTGGTGCTTCGGTTTGGCGCTTCGATAAATTTGTAACTTACAAAACTCGCTACTGTGGACAGGCAGGAAGGAAACTAAAAGTAAATTCCATTTCCTTTAACTCCCCCTTCAATCTATGACAATCTTTTATAGTAGAAAATTTAAAATTTTAATTAAGTGTTGTCCCTAATTAAATAACTAAATTTAACAAGTGTTGAATGATTACTTTGTTTGTAAAGACCATTTTGAAATTTCATGCTTATTTTTGAAGTGTTGAATGATTACTTTGTTTCACATAAATAAGAACTCACCTAATTGCTTATTTTAACTTAATTGCAGATGTAACCTTGTTAATTTGATGGTCAAAACAGACCAAATGTTGTGGCCGGAAGGCACTGTTATCGTTAGGGATACCCCTGAAGTAATCAACAAAGTAGCTCATGTTGTTCATGTCGTAAGTGTGCTTTTCGATAGCCACTATGACCTTGTGTGTTGCTCATGTTGTTCATGTTGTTGATGAAGGTTTTTGGTGTTTGGCGTATATGACCTTGTGTGTGTATATCTGAATTTGGTGAAAAGGTCTGGTATGTGAGAGTGGTTGTATGGTCTCCCCCCTGTGTGAATTTTATTAGGAAAACTCTGCGGTATTTTCTCTGGAATCGTGTGTGTGTTTTTGTGTCAGATTTTTCTCCATCTCTACTGCCCTGCTGCTTTCATTATATAGGCCCGAGTGAAATGAATTCCATGATTTCGAATTAAATGTGTCAGATTGTTGTTGAATACTGCTTTGGAAGGAAAATTATATGGTTGTTAATTGCTTGATTTCTTGCCATGATTTCACTTGATAGCTGTTGATTGCGTTTTCAATTCTTTATCCTGTCGATATACGACTGTCATGGAAATTTTCTGTTTCAATTCATTATGTCGGCTGGCTGTTTTGGAAAGGATTGAATTGAATTTGATGGTTCGTGATTTTCCAGGTTTTGAAGTTCTTTAGATTGAGTTATTTTGCTCTGTTGGAGCCCTTGAATGCTTTTGGCTATTTTCTTCTTTCGCCAGTTGCATTTGCACACTTGAAGTCCTTGAGTGATTTGGCGGAAAACCCGTGAAGTGTTACTAAAGGTTGTACCAAGGATAGACTTGCAGCTTTAGTTGAAGATGACTCAAGATTTGTAACATTGTATGACTTGTACCTATTCTTGTACTTTTAAACAAATGATACCTTTGAGTTAAAATTGATGAATAATTATTCTGAATTTCTCACTTGGCCTTTGACTTTGATCTTTCTTGTTTTGTCCATGACAATTTGTTGTTAAATTGCCTCTTACAGGAATTTATGTGTGGAAAGCGAAGCGCAGTTCTACTGGAAGTAGTTCAGCACTTATGGATAGCCAGCCAACAAAGACTGAACCGGATTCTCGGCCTCTTGATGTAGGGCACAAATTTTACAAGCAATGGAAGTTTCCTTTTCTTGAAGATCCCGCAATGTTCCCGTAAAGTATTTCTTCAACTGAATTATTTTCTCCATTTCATTGGTAGTTATCCAACTCCTTGGTCTAGTTAGGTTTCTGTGTATCTTTTGAGTTCACAACTCTGATATTTCTTCGTTTGATTTGGTTTCACGTGCAGGTCCGGTTCAAAGTATTGGCAAAAGATAGAGGCCATCATGATGTTTATGCCTACGACGAATTTCTCAATGAATTTAACTCGTGAGCATTCAGGAGGAGTGAAGCAGAATGCACCACCTGTAACAATCTTTCGGCGAAATACTTCGACGTCGGCAGGGTAAGTTTCTTCTTGATCTTATATGGTGAAATATCATTGATGATTAATACTTGGAAGTGTGATACCTCTCATGAATTACTGAATCAGACATGGTAAATGTTTTAATCATGTTTGATTCTAACATCATCAAGTTTCTTGGAACAGTTGGCTATCGAAAAGGGAGGCCTCCTGCTTTTGCGTCTGATACAAGTGAGGAGTCGGGAAGAAAAACCTGTGAAGAGTTTCGTTACCGTTTCTGGCTGCTGATGACCAAGGTCGGCTGAGTTTACCGGGCAGATGAGTTGAGTGAATTGTGGTTGTTGTTATTGAAATGAAGATAACAATAGTACTATTATTGAGGCTATGTTTTTGTGTAGGTGATGGAGATAGGAGATGTTCGGTATGTGTGTTTTGTGAAGCAAGTGTGAATGACGTAGAAAGTTGGTGTTGGTACGGTAAGCTAGTGATTTTGTTCTTAATCATGCTTTTTCTTGTGTCTGAACTCTCATGATTTCGTAAGGATCACTTAATAGCCAAAGGTTTTCTAAAACGTTATGACGTATGGTTACACCATGGGGAGCAACTACAAATGTCTATGGAAATTGGTGATGAGATGGAAGATCAAGAGGAATCACATGACGACATTCCTGGCTTATTGATGAGATGGAAGATCATGCATGAGTTTAATTAATAGTAGTTGTGTTTTATATTATCTATCTCTTAGAACTTTTGTTTTGAATTTGGGATGACTCTCGAGAGAGAAACTTGGTTTCGTTTAAGAATGATAATATCAAAACTTATCTATATTTTTGCGACTTATTAGTCGATAGCGTCACTTGATGTAGACTTACTTATTTCTTAATGAATATTTTGACGTTGTGCCTTAATATTTTCTTGTATAATTAGATTTTAATTTTTTTAATCAATATCTACAAAAATGAGTATTCTTGTTGGAAGACATTATATTGATCTAAAATGGTTATTTATGCCATGTCATGAAGAACAACATGGTTACAACTATGCGGTACAAAAAGAAACCGTGGCCTACTTAAATGGTGTAAAACCATGAGCAAAATGTAGCCGCGGTTTTAATTAGTGGCCATAAATTAAAACCCTATACATTAAATAAAAACCGTGGCTAGATTCGGCCACTGTTAAGAACCGCAGCGCATGATAAACCGCGGCCTTAACCTAGATACCTAAACTGTGGCCTATTCAAGCCACGGATGTATATAAAACGTGGCCCAAACACGAAAATCGTGGCTTATAATTTAGGCCACGGCTGCATATCCCACACTCACTTATTCGTGGCCAAACTGTGGCCAAAGCTTTCAACCACGGTTATTTTTCATATAACTGCGGTTTTCTGGCCGTGGCGGATAACCTTTTTTTTTGTAGTGATCCTTAAGATCATTTCCAAAATGATGGCTTCAAGGTTGAGTATTGTTATTGGGAGCTTAATTTCACCGACTCAAACGGCATTCATCCCGGGCAGACAGATGTTGGATGGTATCCTTGTGGCTAACAAATCGATTGATTGGGCTCGGAGAAAGAAGAGGAAATGTTTGATGTTCAAAGTAGACTTCGCACAGGCCTACGACTGTGTCGAATGGGATTTCTTGGATATGATGCTTTTGAAGATGGGGTTTGGTAATAATTGGCTGAAGTGGATTAAAGGGTCTGTGTATGATAGTTTTCTATCGGTTCTGATAAACGGCAGCCCTTAGTTAGACTTCAAAGCTTCGAGAGGTCTGAAGCAAGGGGATCCCCTATCCCCGTTTCTTTTTACGATTGTTTCTAAAGGTTTGGCCCAGCTGGTTTGTAGGGCGTCAGAGTTGCATATGTATTCTGCATTCAGATTCTTGCAATTCGCAGATGATACTCTTCTTATTTGCAATGGAGATAGCAAAAATCTTTGGGCTATGAAATCAATTTTTAGGGGGTTCAAACTGCTTTCTGGTTTGAGAATAAACTTTGCTAAAAGTAGTTTATTCGGAATTGGATTGGATGAGGCTTTTATGTCTGCTGCGGAAGAGTTCATGCACTGTCATACGGGGACGTTGCCATTTAAGTTCCTTGGGATTGAAATTGGTGGCAACCATAGAAGACTGTCCTTTTGGAACCCAATTCTCAGTTGCTTTATGTCGCGGTGAGAATCGGATACCAAGCTATTGGATTAACTTGAATCACAATTTTTGAAATTCACCACCGGTCTTTATTTTATCCAAAGGAAAGGTTTAAAGAACGAAAAAAACCTAAGAGATCTAAGGTTCGGGGGTTGGTTACGTCTAGGGAAGGTATTAGCATCCTAAACGTCTGTAGTACTCTATAGGAACCTTTTGTTATTATTTATGTTATTTATCGCTTGAAATAAGGAGAAGAAGTTATTTAAAAATTAAAATTAAAATAGGTAATATCTAAAAAAGACAATTTAGAACTGAGAACTAAATAAGCAGTATTTTTGAAATTTTTAGGATTAAGAAAAAATTAAGGCTTAAATGCACTTTTGATCCCTCTAATTTAAATTTTTTACACTTTCGGTCCCCCTATTACAAAACCTGCGATTTTGGTCCCTACATTTTGATGGTCTTGGCAATTTTGTGGTCCCCTCCAATTTTGCTCCAAAACCGTACATGAACAGTGCACTGTTCATGTACGGACATGCACTGTTCATGTACGGACATGCACTGTTCATGTACTGTTTTGGAGCAAAATTGGAGGGGGACCACAAAATTGCCAAGACCATCAAAATGTAGGGACCAAAATCGCAGATTTTGTAATAGGGGGACCGAAACTGTAAAAAATCTAAACTAGGGGGACCAAAAGTGCATTTAAGCCAAAAATTAATTTAAAATAATTAATTGAATTAGAGTTAAATATTTAATAAAATTAATCCTTTAATGGATTAATTAGTATTAAATAAAATAATTTAATAAAATTAATCAAAAGTTACTTAATAATTATTTTTTGAGTTTTTTTTTATTTAATAAAATATAAAATTAAAAGAAATTAAATTAAACATAAAAAATTAATAAAGGAAAGGAACGGGCTTAAGAGAAATAACAAATAAGTGGGGTGCATTTAGAAAAAATGGGATCAAAATGAAAATGAAATTGGTCTCATCTTAATCAAGATTTAATCGATAAATCGATAATCTTGGATTTTTTACTTTCATCGACCAATAAAGATAAATAAAAAGAGTGGTCTCATACTTATCAAGACTTTTAATCATTTTGAATAAATCCACTCAGTCATGATTTTTGTAATATCATAGGCCAAAAATAAAGAAAAGTGAAAATAAAGGTGGTTTCGTCTAAATCAAGATTTAACTCGATAAAATCGATAATCTTTTATTTAGCCTTTCATTAACCAACCAAGAGGAAAAAAAAATACGGCCTCAACAACATTGCTATCGCGAAAACGCGGTCATCGCAACCGGATCCGAATTGTACGGATCTAAATATAACAAAAAAGAGAAATTTAACTTTGGTAAAAAACCTCAACAATATTGCTATCGCGAAAACGCGGTCATCGCAACCAGATCTAAATCGTAAGGATCTAAAATTTTTTTAGAGATAGAGAACGCATGAAAAAATAAATTTTAAAATAAAAAGTTTTAAAACAATAATGTTGCTACGCAAAATGCGATCATCGCAGTCGGATCGAACTAAATATAAAGGTCACGCATCATACAGCGTATCGACGTAATTCGATCCGAACAATCTAATAAAAAAAAGAATTAAAACAAAAAAAGGCAAATTGCTACCGCATAAGGGTCATCGCAACCAGATCCGAATTGTACAGATCTAAATATAATAAAAAGAAAAATAAAGCAAAAGGAAATTTTTAAAATTTGATAAAACCCAACAATGTTGCTAACGCAAAAATGCGATCATCGCAACCGGATCGAATCAACATAAATGTCACGCATCAAGCACGCAAATATGCAAACAGCGTATCGACATAATTCGATCCGAAAAATCTAAAATAAATAAATAAAGGATATATGAACGGTGTGTATACATTATATAAACAAGACGTATTATTATATATAAAAAGTTATATGTTGTCTTGAGAAAAAATAAAAATAAATAAAAATATAAAACCGGTTAGTATACCGTATTGAAAAAAAAAAGCTTATTATATCCTGTATTGAAAACGTGTGATATATATTGTACTGAAGAAACTCCTTGTATGCTTATCAAAAGAAAACAATATGAACAAAACAGTAACACACCCACCATTTTTCTATGTATAATTCATAAGCACAGTGTCGGCATATATATTACAGTAGCGTGGCATCTATATGTGTATATATGTTAGAAAAACAAGTTGAAATAGTAAGGCTTATGCATTATATGTATGCTTGTAAAAACATGAACTATTAAAACATAAGTTAGTAGAATATTACATGACGGTACGACGGCGGAAAGATAAATGAGGATATTGTGAATATGCAGGAGCGGCCGCGCTTTTTTTTGTTTTTTTTCCCGGTCCTTTTTCTCTTAGCAACACAACAATATATAGAGACTAAAACTAGGGTTAATTTTTAGTTGTCAATAATGTCCCTAATGGATAATTTGAGGCCCAAAATATCATTAAAATTAAATAAAAATTTAAACTAAATGAAATTTAAACAATTCAATTAAAATAAATTTAAAACAGTAACTAAAAATCCTATTTATTTATTCTAAACATTATTTAAATCTAAAAATAAAATAAAAATTTAAAATTAAAATTAAAATAAAATACTGATTATTATAATTATTTATTCTAAATAATATTAGTTAAAAAAAGTAAAATAAACGGACCTCAAATAAATAAAAATCGGACGTCCAAGTGATCGAAAAAATAAATCGAGTACACTAAAATAGATCAGTACGAAATATACGACATGGAAAAATACCAAAATTTAGGGTCAAAAATTAGGGTGTGACAGATGCCCCTATTTAAGTTTCTTCTATCCGGAGATATGAAGATTGAAATATTCATCTCGACGCGATAGGAGAGACTTAAATACAAACATACACAATTTTTTGGCCCTAAGATGCCTTATGATATGATATGATATGAAATGAAAGACAGAGATCCTGAAGATATACCCGAAACATTTAGAAAAGCATTAAATGTACGGATAAAGATTTGGAAGACATATCTGGGAGAACGTAAGATACGGAACATCATATCTGGGAAAACATCAGATAAACAAGGTCATATCCGGAAGAGCATCAGATAGACATAAAAGGGCTCTGGAAAAACATCAGGAGCAGACACATCTGGGAAAACATCAGTCGGTAAAAGCAATGTCATTCCGGAAAAGCATCAGAATAAAGTCACATATCCGGAAGAACATCAGATAAACAAGGTGATATATCTGGAAGAACATCAGATAACAAAGACTCAATCTGGAAGAACATCATAAATAGAGACATATCCGGAAAAACATCGGATAGATTCTGGAAAAGCATCAGAATCGATATGAATGTCTGGAAAAACGTCAGACAGGTTCTGGAAGAACATCAGAATAAAAGTACATATCCGGAAGAACATCGGAGTGATTCTGGAAAAGTATCATAATCAAAGGTAATATCTGGAAGAACATCAGAATAAAGGACACATCTGGAAAAACATCAGACCCAACGTCATATCTGGAATGTTCTGGGAGAAACATCAGAACAAAAGTACATATCCGGAAGAACATCGGATAGAGGGACCCATCCGGAAAAACATCAGATGGAAAAGAAACCAGACATCCAATAATGGCCTTGAATGAAAGGTACAATCACAATATCTAATAATGGTTTTAGATGAATGTGAACAAAGATATACCCAAGAAAGCATTGGATAGACGCGAAAATATCTGTTTGGTAAGTTCCAAGTGAGTTGGAGTTTGACTGCAAAGGTAAGACGTGGATAACAACACGACCAATGGATAATGCAAATGAGTGCAAATGAGGATGACTCTCTTGCTATGCATGTGTATATGAATATGATCAAATGCAAATGTAGATGTAATGCAGACGTCGAAGACACGACTCGACTCTTGTGGAGAAGACAAGACTGGGAGACTGATTCCTCAACACGGAGACCACTGCCATTCTGCTTTGGGACTAGAGATGTTATTGCTGAACACATCTCTGCCATACTGGTAAATTGTATCAATTTGCTGATCCTTGTAGGAAGGATGGAAAGCTGCATGGGGATTCTTCAAGTTAACTGCCCCAGATTGGTTGTCTGTTGTATATGAACTGATAACTGCTTCAGCTTGGATTGACGCTGAAAATGACTGAATTACTGTGCACTTGGAAAACTTGCCCCAGTATGAGTCTTGAAAAAGTCGTATGTATAAACCAATTCTGAGAAGGACTTGCACTGAACAAACTTGAACTGATTCTCAACAGGATCTGGAAGGAACTTGCCCCTGATTGGATCACTGACCAAGTTTCTCAAATGTTTGAAAATTCCTTAAGCGGAAGCCAGATTGCAAACAAAAGTGTTCATACAAACATAGTAAATGCAAAGTTCATGCAACTTTTGAAATCAAAATCATTTTTGGAAAGAGGTAAAATAATAGGGTCACTGGTCAGAACACGGTGGTTCAAGACGTTTAAAAGTGAAAGATAAAGCAAAAAGGCGTGATGCCAAAAAAATGATCTGCAAAGATCTTTAGGAGTCAGTTTACGCAACCTCGTTGTAGTATGCTTTCAAAATAACCTTGCTTCAATTAGGTCTTTTGGGGGTTATAACGTGGCTTGGTTCACGGTTTAAGAAACAAAGGATAAAGGCTCAAAGTTTATTTGTACCCACCCAATCTTCGTGATGATCTCCAGTCCTACACTCAGTTAACTCAGACTTTGCACTCAGGTTCCCATAGGTTAGGGATTACATTGATGATAGTGATGATGGTTCAGAAGTCAATGGGCTTGAGATGGCGGTCACTACTTCCTTACAACATTTAGTTGTTTTTTTCATTTAGGACCTTCAT
The DNA here is from genome assembly GCA_022829125.1 of Lathyrus tuberosus. NCBI lineage: Eukaryota > Viridiplantae > Streptophyta > Magnoliopsida > Fabales > Fabaceae > Lathyrus > Lathyrus tuberosus. The sequence continues at coordinate 5,519,649 of JALAZF010000082.1, read as the reverse complement.
GGTAAGGATTTAAAGATTTCTCCTTTTTATTATCCCTAAATTTTGCCTGAACTGTTTCTCATGAATCTTACAGTCAGCGGGATGCCCCAATTTTTGCCTAAGTCTCCTTCATAGGTTTCGACTTAGCGGGCTTTTTCCTTTTTTGATTTTTTATCTTTTTTTTGAAAGAAAGTGACTGTCTGGCTTAATGATTACGACGAACCATCATCGACTTTTGACTTGAAGGACATCTTCGACACTTGCTTGTTGCGTGCGAAGGAAAATTTCAGAATGCCACATTGATGTGAGAGGTGTCTTGCACGAAACAATTGTATTTGAATGCATAATCGAGTTAACTGAGAACTACCCTGCCCTAGGTTAAGATTGCGGGTTTTTATTTGTAAAGAAAAGAAACTCCTACTTCAAGGCTCAAAGGGGTTGACGAGGGTTTATCTTTCTTATTTCTAAATTATTTGGGAATTGAAACAATGCCTTACATCCTCAGCAAAGTTTTGATTTGAAAACATATCGACAACAATTATGAGTATTTTGTATTCATCATCCTCCCTCCAATATTAGCATAATCAGAAGGAAAGTGGAAAAGAGATAATTTTTTGTTTTCGTTTTTGTTTTTTTTTTGAAATATAAAGCGTAAAATAGCAAAACACAAATGAATTGAATTAAAAGTTGCAATGCTCATTTTATTAATCATGAAAGTACAAACATAAATTGAAAGCAAACAACCAATACAAATAAGGAAAATGCAAACGACAAGGAACATGGCCTAGTGACTAATAAAAAACAAAGAGTGAGCTGTCATGTCTGAAACACTGAAGTCTGCTAAAGTCGATAGAAGCTTCACTTGGCATGCTCTGGCAGAGGATTCGTCTGGACATTAGGATTGGTGGCACGAAAGTTGATGATTCCGACCTTAATCAAGTCACGCACTCTAGCCTTTAGTGCATAGCAATGTTCCAAGTCATGGTCGGCGGCACCTTCATGGAATGCACAATGGAGATCAGATCTGAATCCAGGTGGAAGTGGATCTAGAGGAGGAGGTAAAGCCTTAGTAGTAATCAAACCTTTCTGAACCAGACCAGGATATAATTCGGTGTACGTCATTGGAATAGGATCAAAATAACTCCTATCACGGTACTGCTTCTATCTAATAGCCGGACGTTGAGCAGCTTGAGCCGGTCGTGGAGCAGTAATCACGGGAGTAACAGCAGCAACAGCAGGGTGATCAGAATTATGAGGTTGCGGTCGAGGCCCTCTTGTTTCAAATATGACAGCATTTGTCTGATCTTCTTTCTTCTTCTGGAAGTTTCAATAGGATTTCTTCGCACCATTAGAAGATTCAGCAGTCTTTGACACTTTACCTTTCTTAAGACCTTCCTCGAGTCTTTGGCCAATAGTAACCAAATCAGTGAAATTGGATGAAACACTACCAATCATCTTCTCCCAGTAGAATGGAGACAAGGTGTCCATAAACAATCCAGTTAATTCTTTCTCTGCCAAAGGAGGTTCAACTTGAGAAGCGAGTTCTCTCCAACGCTGAGCATATTCCTTGAAGGATTCTTTATCATTCTGAGACATGTTTTGAAGCTGACGGCGATCAGGAGCCATGTCAAGGTTATATTTATATTGCTTCATGAAGGCATTAATAAGATCCTGGAAATAGTGAATGCTGTTCTGTTCAAGATTCATATACCATTTGAGAGAAGCTCCACTCAGACTATCTTGAAAACAGTGGATAAGCAACTTCTGATTCTTGGCATGGGCAGCCATCTTTCGGGTATACATGACCAAATGAGCTCTTAGGCAAGAATCACCTTTGTACTTCTCGAAAGTAAGAGTCTTGAATTTAGCAGGCATAACAAGGTCAGAAACCAAGTGCATGTTTTCTGCATCAATGTTGAAGAAATCAGTACCCTCTACAGCTTTAATTCTCTTGTCTATAATCTGAAACTGTTCACGGACAACCTCAGGTTCAAGAAAGTCTTCACGGTCTTCACCCTGAGCACTGGCAGCATTGTACTCATAGAGAGGGTTCTCAAAAGGAGCCCGAGTAGTCTGAACTATAGGTTGAGGCTCGGCAAAAATAGGAGCTTAAAAAACTGGTCCAGCAGTTTGACCAATCATACCAGTAGATGCAAGAGGTGGTGAGTAGTTGGAAGGTAAACCAAACTCTGGCCAAGTTGAAGGTTGCACCTGAACAGGGTGAGGATCTGCATTTGAAACTTCCTGAATGACAGTCCTTTGAGGTGGTTCTCCTCTAGCGATCAAAACTTGGAGCATTTCAGTGAGCTTTGCCATGCTTGACTTAAGTTCGTCGATCTCCATTCGCATCTCAGCATTGTGTGCTTCTTGCTATGCCATTATGCATCTGTAGTTAGCTCTAGTCTGATATCTATGTCGAGGAATCAGCTTGATAACTCACAGGTGACACTGGAAGATAGAGACAGCTAGAAATAAGTTGCTGGACAAACTGACGCATGCAAAGATGCAAATGATATGCCATGCGATGCAATGGTTTCAAGGAACTCAACAGTAGGTTGCAGACATTTCGGAAAAAGTTTCATTTTATAATCCATGATTTTTATTGATTTTGCAAGGGAAAGAACTATTGAGTTTCTTGAAACCAAAGGTTATGCATGAATGCATGAATGGATGCATAAGCACAGGTATACACATATACACATATACAAGTAAACAAGCCAAGGCTTAGGTTTGAAGATCACGAGCATGGAGTCATGGTCTACCCTTCCCAATAGGTGTGTACTATGGTTTCAAATGTACCTGCCGAACGGGTTCTACAAAGTTCCCAGAGTCTACAATCCATCTTTCGGATATTATCGATTTTCCAAATCACTTGGTAGTCAATAATATTCTCAAGAGAATCTCGTCTGAGTGTAGTATCGCGTAGCGACTATTGCAGAAATAGACTCCTGCATAGTCCCCGCACTACGTCCTAATAGGCCAAGTTGGGTTAAAGGTAACTACGGTCCCCAGTCCCGAGGGCCTTTAGATCGAAACCATATCGTCTTCACGAATGAACTCGTTGGACAAATATTTTATTCGAGAGGGCCTAGACTGAGTGGTGAAGTCTCAATTTACTTTTTCAGGAATCGACTCCCTCAAAGTATCATTGAAGTCTCACCGTTTTCCTATCTTAATTTCACTCTAGTCCGGGTGTAGGACTTTGTCTCACCACACTAAGTACCCAAACCTGCACACAGAAAAACCAAGCAAAACAGGTATATATACAGATATAAAGATATATAGGCAAATAAGCAAATAAATAACATAGATATAAACAAGTTAGGGAAACCCTCGAAAAGTCCCCAGTGAAGTCGCCATTTCTGTCGCGGTGAGAATCGGATACCAAGCTATTGGATTAACTTGAATCACAATTTTTGAAATTCACCACCGGTCTTTATTTTATCCAAAGGAAAGGTTTAAAGAACGAAAAAAACCTAAGAGATCTAAGGTTCGGGGGTTGGTTACATCTAGGGAAGGTATTAGCATCCTAAACGTCTGTAGTACTCTACAGGAACCTTTTGTTATTATTTATGTTATTTATCGCTTGAAATAAGGAGAAGAAGTTATTTAAAAATTCAAATTAAAATAGGTAATATCTAAAAAAGAAAATTTATAACTGAGAACTAAATAAGCAGTATTTTTGAAATTTTTAGGATTAAGAAAAAATTAATTTAAAATAATTAATTGAATTAAAGTCAAATATTTAATAAAATTAATCCTTTAATGGATTAATTAGTATTAAATAAAAGAATTTAATAAAATTAATCAAAAGTTACTTAATAATTATTTTTTGAGTTTTTTTTTTATTTAATAAAATATAAAATTAAAAGAAATTAAATTAAACATAAAAAATTAATAAAGGAAAGGAATGGGCTTAAGAGAAATAACAAATAAGTGGGGTGCATTTAGAAAAAATGGGATCAAAATGAAAATGAAATTGGTCTCGTCTTAATCAAGATTTAATCGATAAATCGATAATCTTGGATTTTTGACTTTCATCGACCAATAAAGATAAATAAAAAGAGTGGTCTCATACTTATCAAGACTTTTAATCATTTTGAATAAATCCACTCAGTCATGATTTTTGTAATATCATAGGCCAAAAATAAAGAAAAGTGAAAATAAAGGTGGTTTCCTCTAAATCAAGATTTAACTCGATAAAATCGATAATCTTTTATTTAGCCTTTCATTAACCAACCAAGAGGAAAAAAAAATACGGCCTCAACAACATTGCTATCGCGAAAACGCGGTCATCGCAACCGGATCCGAATTGTACGGATCTAAATATAACAAAAAAAAAGCAACTAAAAAAGAGAAATTTAACTTTGGTAAAAAACCTCAACAATATTGCTATCGCGAAAACGCGGTCATCGCAACCAGATCTAAATCGTAAGGATCTAAAATTTTTTTAGAGATAGAGAACGCATGAAAAAATAAATTTTAAAATAAAAAGTTTTAAAACAATAATGTTGCTACGCAAAATGCGATCATCGCAGTCGGATCGAACTAAATATAAAGGTCACGCATCATACAGCGTATCGACGTAATTCGATCCGAACAATCTAATAAAAAAAAGAATTAAAACAAAAAAAGGCAAATTGCTACCGCATAAGCGGTCATCGCAACCAGATCCGAATTGTACAGATCTAAATATAATAAAAAGAAAAATAAAGCAAAAGGAAATTTTTAAAATTTGATAAAACCCAACAATGTTGCTAACGCAAAAATGCGATCATCGTAACCGGATCGAATCAACATAAATGTCACGCATCAAGCACGCAAATATGCGAACAGCGTATCGACATAATTCGATCCGAAAAATCTAAAATAAATAAATAAAGGATATATGAAACGGTGTGTAGACATTATATAAACAAGACGTATTATTATATAAAAAAAATTATATGTTGTCTTGAAAAAAAATAAAAATAAATAAAAATATAAAACCGGTTAGTATACCGTATTGAAAAAAAAAAGCTTATTATATCCTGTATTGAAAACGTGTGATATATATTGTACTGAAGAAACTCCTTGTATGCTTATCAAAAGAAAACAATATGAACAAAACAGTAACACACCCACCATTTTTCTATGTATAATTCATAAGCACAGTGTCGGCATATATATTACAGTAGCGTGGCATCTATATGTGTATATATGTTAGAAAAACAAGTTGAAATAGTAAGGCTTATGCATTATATGTATGCTTGTAAAAACATGAACTATTAAAACATAAGTTAGTAGAATATTACATGACGGTACGACGGCGGAAAGATAAATGAGGATATTGTGAATATGCAGGAGCGGCCGCGCTTTTTTTTGTTTTTTTTTCCGATCCTTTTTCTCTTAGCAACACAACAATATATAGAGACTAAAACTAGGGTTAATTTTTAGTTATCAATAATGTCCCTAATGGATAATTTGAGGCCCAAAATATCTTTAAAATTAAATAAAAATTTAAACTAAATGAAATTTAAACAATTCAATTAAAATAAATTTAAAACAGTAACTAAAAATCCTATTTATTTATTCTAAACATTATTTAAATCTAAAAATTTAAAATTAAAATTAAAATAAAATACTGATTATTATAATTATTTATTCTAAATAATATTAGTTAAAAAAAAGTAAAATAAACGGACTTCAAATAAATAAAAATCGGACGTCCAAGTGATCGAAAAAATAAATCGAGTACACTAAAATAGATCAGTACGAAATATACGACATGGAAAAATACCAAAATTTAGGGTCAAAAATTAGGGTGTGACACTTTAAATCAAGGCTTTCGTCTTGGATTGGTCGTAACCTTTCAATAGGTGGACGTGTTACTCTTATTAATTTCGTTCTATTGAATCTGCCAATACATTACTTCTCTATTTACAAGGCTCTTCCTTTGATTATTAAGAAGATAATAGCAATCCAGCGTGAATTTCTTTGGGCAGGTGTGTCGGGAAAGAAGTCAATACCTTGGGTGTGTTGGGAATCGATATGAAAACCTAAAACTAAAGGAGGTCTCGGTATCAAGCATGTTGGCCGTTTTAATACTTCTCTTTTGGTTAAATGGTTATGGAAATTTTGCCAAGAAGGATCAGAGCTGTGGAGATCAATTCTTACTGACAGGTACGGAAATTTGCGTCGTAAAGCTATAGATTGTAATGATGCTGACAGTTCAATTTATAAGAAGAATCAGGATTCTCTATGGATTCGTGATATTATTGCTGCGGGGAATACAATACCATCTGCTCCTTTTGCGAATTTTATTGGCTGCAACATTAGGAGGGCTAACTCAGCCTTTTTCTGGAATGTTCAATGGCTGGGAATCACTAAATTCAGTGACCTGTTTCCTGATCTATTCCATGCTGCTCTTGACAAGTGGAAATTGGTGCATGAATTTGGTATTTGGGAGGAAGGAATTTGGAGATGGAACATTGTTAACTCAGATTTTGCTTATTTCCAAACAAGAGAGTCTGAATTGGGGGAATTTCTCAATGTGTTGCAACAAGTCTCTTTCGCCAAAGATGACGACGATAGATGGTATTGGAAACCTGACCCCACTCACAATTTTTCGGTTAGTTCGTTCTATGAATAGATATCGGATAGGCGTGGTGAATTGATCCAACCGTTACCTAGTGTTCTGGAGTTCGTTTGGAATTCATCCGTCCCTTTGAAAGTTAAAATATTCGCGTGGCGCCTTTTCCTCAACCGTCTTCCAACGCGAGATAATTTGGTGAAAAGTGGAGTCATAACCAACGTTCATGAAACGGTTTGTGTCTTTTGCTTTTCTCATATTGAGGATGTCACGCAATTGTTTTGCTTCTGTGATAAGACTCGTCTGATTTGGAAGAAGCTGTGTGAATGGGTGAACATTGCGCCTTTTACGGAAACGGATTATTGTAGGCACTTTCTGAATTGGATTGCGAGACTTCGAGGATCCAATTCTGGTGAATCCGTAGCATCATTGTGGTTGATATCCACTTGGACAATTTGGAGGAGTCGAAATAATATACTTTTTAATGACGATGTCTGTAGCGAAGTAAATATTTTCCATGGTATTGTGGCCTCTTCTTGGAGGTGGTTTGCTACCGATAAACACGGAAGGATCAAATGCAGCCTGTACGAGTGGTCAAAATTCCCACTTGATTTTATTTAGTGTTTGCAGGGGGGTTACCTGTGTAATTTTTTTCTTTCTGCTTTTGTCATGGGTTGGTCTGGTTTAAGCATTTCTTTGCTTGTGTGGGTTGTATAATCTTGGGTGAGAGACCCTCTTAATCTCTCTTTTTTAATGAAGTGTGCTTATAAAAAAAAAGTTATCCTTATCTCTCAAGCATATTGAATTTTGCATACAATCATACCAGAAACCACTGCATTCTTTGTTGTAACAGGGCTGACCTTCAAGTTTTCACCATTTTCCTTATGAACTTGTTCATTAGTCTTCAACACTTCACCATTTTCTACTTCAACAACAGTTTCAGTAACTGCTCCCCTGTCAGATTGTTTGTGGCCTGATATGTGATTACAAGATCTGTCTTGATGGACAGGTTCATGAGCAACCCTCATATCATTTTGGTTGTTAATCTGATAAAGATTGTTAGTTCTGAGATTTTGGGATTGGCAGCAATTTTGTTAACACAAGTTTCTCAGCAAGATGTTGAGCAAGATGTCTTGACATGTTGGTTAGACATCGTTGTAGAGATGTCACGCACGATGTTATGACATGTTATACCAGGTGTTAGGGTTTTGCTTTTTGGAAGATTTGCTTTATTAAATGTGAGATTATTTGTGGTTTTAGTTCACATTTTGTCACAATTCAAGGAGGGTTATTTTAGGAATATTTGTTCTATACCAGAAGTGCACTTGTTTCATAAAAAGGGACTTGGAGACTTTTTAGGAAACTTTCTATTTTGTTCCTATTTTCATGCAGAAGATTTGCATCTGCTGTTTCTGGAGATGCATTTTATTTAGATAAATAGCCCAATCCCATGCTGGTCAAGAGATATATAAAGAGCAGTTCTAAACCTAATAGAGCATCGAAGTCGTGTATTGAAAGAAGAGTTTTAGAGTTTAGTGTGTTCTTTGTTATTTGTGATCCACTCTTATATCATTTTGATATCTGAGTTAGACTATGTTCACTGTTCATTTGTGAGCCATTCATGTACCTCTAAGGTGCTTCAATTGGATTGTGTTTGACCTGTAATCACTCATAAGCTTTTAAGCAATAGTGGATTTTGTGTCATTGGAAGTGTGATTTCCATTGTTCATTGTCATAAGTTTTTATCACTGTTGTGTGATTGAAGGGAAGTGAGAGGGGTCTCATATCTAGAAGTGTCTTACATAGAAATAGCATTGGTAGTGATTAGGTGAGAAGATTGTAAACCAGAGGTTGTTTACTTGTGCTTCAAACTAATACTATTATAGTGGATTTCCTTACTGTCTTGGTAGCCCCCAAATGTAGGTGATGTTGCATTGAACTAGGTTAACAATTTATTATGTTATTTACTTCCAGCCATTTACTTTAACTGCGGAATTGTTTAGTTTGTGTTATTGTTCTGATCCTAGTGTCGTGACATCTTACTCTACATTTGGTGTCTGATTACCAGAATTTCAATTGGCATCAGAGCAGGCACCTTGTTCTGTTTAGGGTGAGATCCATGGAAGATACTTTTTGGTACTATGGAAAAGGAAAGAAGAGGAAATATTAACAAAGCCCCTGTCTTAGATAACAGAAACTATGACTATTAAAAGGCACATATGGTGGCTTTCATAAACTCTATGGATAGCAAAACTTGGAAAGTTATCATCAAGGGTTGGGAACATCCTATTGTTAAGGATAAAAATGGGAAGGAGACCTTGAAGCCAGAAGAGGATTGGTCTAAGGAAGAAGATGAAACTGCCCTCGGAAACTCCAAAGCCTTGAATGCTCTATTTAATGGAGTTGACAAAAACATGTTCAGGTTAATAATCACATGTACTGTGGCCAAAGATGCTTGGGAAATTCTCAAAACCATTCATGAAGGCACATTTAAGGTGAAGATGTCTAGACTTTAGCTGCTCACTATAAAATTTGAAAATCTAAAGATGAAAGATGATGAGAGCATTCATGACTTTCACATGAATATTTTTGAAATAGCAAACTCTTTTAGTGCCTTGGGAGAAAAGATATCAAAAGAAAAGTTAGTTAAGAAGATTTTTAGGTCTCTACCCAAGATATTAGGCAAGAAGGTCACAACCATTGAAGAAGCCCAAGACATAAGCAAACTTAGAGTGGATGAACTTGTTGGGTCACATCAAACTTTTGAACTGACTATTAGTGATAAATCTGAAAAGAAGGACAACAATATAGTTGTTTTTTCCAACATCAATGATGAAGATCAATTCAACTTCAACACTGATGAAGGAATCTCTAATGCTATTGTGGTTCTTAGGAGACAGTTCAATAAGGTGCTGAAAAATATGGATAGGGATTCAAGACCAAATGTCAAGAACATCACATCTGATATCAGCAAGAACAATGAATTTTAGAGAAAAGTAAGAACATAGAATAAGTCAAATCAAGATAGGAGCATTCAGTGTCATGAATGTGAGGGTTTTGGTCACATTAGGCCAGAATGCCCAACATTCCTCAAGAAACAGAAGAAGGGTTTGACTGCTTCTTAGACTGATGAGTCTGAAGGTTAAATTGATGATGAAACTACTAAGCAGGTTACAGTACTCACTGGTATATGTGATTCTGATGAAGTTTCTTGTGATGAAGAGGTGACTTATGAATAATTAGTTGCTTTCTACAAGGAGCCCTGTATCAGAAGTGAAGAAGTGTGTAAGTTAGGAGAAGGGGGGAAGGGGCTTATAGCTCAACTTCAGGATGATAAAAGGAAGCTTCTATCTACCATCTCTGACCTTCAAGGTGAAGTATTCCTATTAACCTCAAATCTTGAAAATATGACCAAATCAATAAGGATGTTGAACAATGGATCTGATATGTTGGATAAGATTATTCAAAGTTGGAAAAGAAGGTAAAATATTCACTGGTATAGGGTTTAATTATCAGTCTTTAAATAATCAAAGAAAAACTCTCGTGATAAAGTTTGTTCCTGCTGAAGTAAAGGATGAGCCCATAATGTCTGATCAAATGTTACAACATCCTAGATGTGTATTCGCCATCTCCATCAGTTCACAGAACTTTGATCTTCTTCTCACTCTGGTTTTAGACAAGCATCTTGAATCTCTTAAATATTTCGAATACTTCGTCCTTTCTCTTGATCACATATATCAATAACTTTCAACTAAACTCATCGACAAACGAGACGAAATACCTGTTTCCACCAATGGTATGCTCTTCAAAAGGACCACATACATTTGAATTCACAACTTCGAGTATGCAGGATGATCTCATTGGCATAGTCGAAACAAAAGACTTCCAAGACTGCTTTCCGACTAGACAACCTTTACAAAGTTTGTCAGGCATCTCAAGACTTGGTATACCAGTTACCATATCTTTAGTGGTTAATTGATTGAGCGACCTAAAGTTTAGATGACCAAAACTCAGATGCCACAACCAACTATTCTTGTGGTCGACAACTGTTTTCAGATATTGTACCTCAGTCGAACTAATCATGGTCTTAAATGTCCTAATCTTCGACAAAGGAGATTTCAAGACCAAGTTATTATGGATGTTGAAAAATTCTAAGGCTCCATCTTTCATAACCACTGAGAACCCCTTTTCGACTAGTTGTCCAACACTTAGCAAATTGCACTTCATTCCGGGGACATATAGTAGTGCATCTTTGATCAAGGCTTTTGCTTCATTACTCATTTGAATAACTATGTTTCCAGTACCTTTTGCTTGCAACGAGCTATTATCATCAATTTTGACTTTGCTTTTCTTCGACTCGTCGAAATATACTAACCATACTTTTCGACCAGTCATGTGATTCGAGCAGCCTGAGTTGAGGAACCAGATCTTGGATTCGACATGGCCATCTGTAACTGTAGCCATAACCACCATATCATCAAAATCATCTGAATCTTGACGCTTAAGGTTTGCACCTTTGTCCTTCCCTTCTGTCGATCACTTGTCTTTCCTGTACCAACAATGCTTGTCCAAGTGACCCCACTTTTCACAGTTATAGCACTCCACACCTTTTTTCTTTTTATCTTTTTGATAGGAATTTAATTCTCCTCTTTTCGAGGATTCATAAGCTCTATCATCGACCTTATTCTTGTGAGGATTCGACCAAGACTTCTTGCCCCGAGTCTTGTCGATTTTGCCTTTGAACTTGATGGAACCACCATTCATCTTCCACGAATAAGCATGTAGTTCTTTTATCGAGTCTTGAACTCCTTTCCTTTTGACAATCCTAATCTCATGGGCCTCCAACGTGATCAAAGTGATAGGTCAACGTACGCATTACCTTCTCAACTATCATCTTATCAGTTAGGGTTTCACCACAACTCTTCATGAGATGAACGAGTTTCTGCACCTTCGACACATAGCCTGCAATCTTTCCGTCTTCTCCCATCAACAAAAATTCATACTGTCGTGGCAAATTTTTCAACTTGACAACCTTGAATTTCTCACCTCCTTCATAGTACTTGACAAGAATATCTCATGCCTGCTTCGCCGATTTAGCATGAGCGATTCTGTCGAAATTAGACGCATTAACCGTCGATTGGATGCAAAACACCACCTTACAATCTTTCTTCTTGGCATCCTTGTGAGCAGTTCTCTGTGCTTCGGTTGCATCTTCACCAAGCGCAGGAACGTTGTTAGTAACCACTTTTAGGGTTTCATGAAAGCCAAATAGAGATTACATCTATTTTCTCCATCGAAGGCAATTCTTGCCGTCAAGAGTTAGAAGGGAGTTTGGTAAATTTCTGTTACCATTCATCTTTGCAGCGATTGATCAACAACAACCCACGATTCCAGAAACACGATCTCTAATGTGTAATTCTTGAAAACACGATCAAGAATCTAACCGGAGCTCTAGATACCAATTTATTAGTGCATGAGGCACTTTCAGTGAGGAGAAAAAGAGATTATAATGAAATAATGATTGATATTATTGAATGAATAAAACTAAATTATAAAGTGTCTATTTATATTCACCTAAGTGACTTGACTACTAAGTAAAATAACAAACACTAAACTCTAATTAGATTTGGACTTGGACCACATAATTCAATTTGAATTATATCTAATATCTGTAACAATAATTTAGTTGTATTTTATTAACCTAAAAAGCTTTAAGAAATAGTTTTTTTTTTCTGTCTTGTAGCTTTTGAAATAATACCTCTACATTTATATGCAAAGGGGGATTCAGCTTGAAATAGAGAAAACAGAATTAGAAAATACCTACACTCTAACCGTGAGTTCCACAGAGATCTTAAGGTATCAAGTATTACATATTTCTTTATCATACCCAATAAATCCATTTATGGTGTTTACCTTAAAGCAAGTTCATTTAATTTCAATGTTCAAACATGTTCCTCACCAAAGAAAACAACATTCTGCATTCTGTTATATAAAGCAATATATGTATTGCATATGGATCCTGCAGGTGACTTCGTTCATGCCAAGCTACGTACTTAACACAAATGATCTTGCTTCTTAGGTATTGTTTACGATCCATCTACTTAACACGGATTGATTGAAATAATATTTTGCTAAAATTAAATAGTTCAATAAATTTTAGGTGATTTTGTTGATTTGATGCTCTAAAAATATTGATGTTGGTTTTGAACGGTGTTGTTAAACATCCGGTATAGTGTCGGTTTTGCTATCTAATACAAAAGTCGGTATAGCACTTCAATTTTACTATCGGTTTTTTTTAGTATTACCGGTTATGAATTAAATCTCTGAATTAATATTATTATTATTTTTTATAATGAATAATATTAAAATGTTAAGAGATGGAACATCGAAAAAGTAAAACGTGTGAACCAATGAGTCGGTGCCTGGTATAGTGACTTATTAAGTTTTAATGTTACTGTTGTAAATCTTGTTGTGAATTACGACAAAATTCAATATTAATTTGTGGTGCAAAGAACAATAGCAACCAAAATAAATGGTCTTCAGTAATAATAATCTGTACACAAATAATATAACAGAATAAGACAAGGAAAAACAGAAGGTTTGTTTACGCAGTTCGATAAAACGATCTACTCTGGGGGAGAAAGCAACTTTTCAATTCACTATACTCAGAAATTGTTACAAGAGATTCCTGATGAGTTACAAGAAAATAGCATTTGCCTTCCGGTTCCCAAGAACAACCTTATTTTCTACGCAAGTGTTTCCCAACCTCTCCAACTCTCAATATATGAATCACTCAAACCCAAGGTGTAACAGTGTTTCACAATCACACAATAACCTTAAACAACTCCAAAGGTTTCCCTAAATTTTTGCTTTTCTAGGGTTTTCTTTGTGAATAGCTAAAACCCTATACTATGCCTTTAAACGCTTGCTCTCCCTGTTTGGTGTAAACTCTAAGATTGCACACACACCAACACTACGCCAAAATTGGACAAAGACAGCGCTTTTTGGAAAAAGCGTTGCTATAAGTCTTTACAAAATTTCGCTTAAAAAAAGCGTTGTAAAAGACAGCCTTTAGAAAGCGCAGTTAAATGCCCAAAATGGAAGCCACCTTAGAAAGCGCTTTTTGAAAAGCACTGCTATAGGTATTACTTTAGACAGCGCTTTTATAAAAGCGATGTCTAAAGGTTAACCTTAGAAAGCACCTTTCAGAAAGCGCTGCTATAGGTTTCAAATTCTCCCCACCTTAGAAAGCGCTTTCTGAGGAAAACGCTCTTATAGGTAGCACTTAAGAAAGCGCTTTTTAAAAGCGCCGTCTAAGGTCATTTATGAATTAAAATATAAAATAATTTCTAATGATTTTCAGACACTTCTTTTCATTTTCTTCTCTCTCGACCGTTCTTCTCTACTGAAACCCTTGCTATCGTTCTTCTCTGCTGAAAACCATAACCATTGTCGTCGCTCATTCGCCATTGTCGTCGTTCATTCGCCATTGTCGTCGTTCACTTTTTTCCGTCATTTTGGTTGTTCATTCGCCATTGCTTTCGTGAAGAAGAAGACGAAACGAAGAAGAGGTACGATTTTCATTCTTGTTTTCATTCTGTTTTCATTCTTGTTTTCATTCTTGTTTTCATTTAAGAAGAGGTACGATTTTTGTTATGTTTTCATTCTTGTCACTAGCTACCATTTTGCCGTCGTATTATTCCGTCACTGCCATTATTTTTGTGCTGCCAATATATGCCCTTAAAAATTTGTGTGTAGTGTTGATATGGGTAATGACCATAGTTATAAAGTTTTGAACATGTTTACATACTTCTGACTTATTTTTGAGAAGAATGATCCATACATAGAATGACTTATTTCTGACTTATTTTTGAACATGTTTAGAATGACTAATATTGAACATGTTGTTTCTATTTTCATTAGTTGTTGTTTCTGTTTTCTAGATTAAAGAAAGTATGATAGTTATTGTAATATTGATAGTTATTGTATTGATGGAGTTATGATATATAGAGCCATGAAAGTGGAGTTATGATAGTTATTGTATTGCATGGTCAAAGAAAGTATGATATTTGTCTTTGCATGAGATGTTTATCTTGCTCAATAATTGCTTTGATGATTATCTTTGTGATATGATGATTACTTGTTTAAGTATGATTTAAACTTGATTATTGATAGATTTAGGTTATCGTATGAATGTTACTTGTTATAGTAGTACTTTGAATGAACTGATATGATGGAGTTACTAACTTATTGAATTTGCTATATATAGGGGTTACTTGTGATCAAACTGTGAAAGTCGGATCGTTTCCCTACAGGTAAATATTTTTTATTTTTGGTTTTGTTTAGTTTAATTAGTATAACTATGGATAAGAAATGGATGTCTTCAAGTCGATTGTCGAAAGAGTACGAGAATGGGGTATCGGAATTCGTTAAGTTTGCTGTTGCGCACGCCAAAGACCCCAGTCGAATGAGATGTCCTTGCTTGGGTTGTTGTTTTGGGAGTCGGGTTGACGCGGTTCAGTTGGCATCGCATTTAATGAGGAGTGGAATTGATAGAAGTTATACATGTTGGAATTTGCATGGTGAGAAAATTAACGCGAATGTTGAACCGGGGGATAATACGACCAATGCTTCAAACGACAATGGCACAGATACATGCGATTCTGATCGAGTCGAATAGATTGCAGAAGCACTTGAAGAAGATCTTAAGGATTGCCCCAAAATGTTTGAGAGGTTGGTAAGCGATGCAGAGAAACCGTTATATAATGGTTGCACCAAATTCACAAGATTGTCTGCGGTATTAAAGTTGTACAACTTAAAGGTGGGCAATGGATGGTCGGATAAAAGTTTCACAGAGTTATTGGCCCTTATGAAAGATATGCTTCCAGAGGATAATGTTCTTCCCAATCGAACATATGAGGCCAAAAAGATGTTGTGCTCTATTGGCATGAGCTATGATAAGATACATGTCTGTCCAAACGATTGCGTTTTGTTTCGAAATGAGTATGCATAATTAAATGAGTGTCCTAAATGCGGTGTCTCTCGATATAAGGAAAAGTTGTCTCCAGCAAAAGTCTTATGGTATTTTCCTATAATTCTGAGATTTAGACGCATGTTTCGTAGTGAGACCGATTCAAGACACTTGACTTGGCATGCTGATGAAAAAATTATTGATGGAAAGTTTCGACATCCGGCAGATTCACCACAGTGGATGAAAATTGATGATGATTATCCTCAATTTGGAAAAGAAGCAAGAAACCTTCGCTTGGCATTATCTACTGATGGAATGAACCCACACGGTCTTCAAAGTATCTCACATAGCACTTGGCCTGTGATCATAATGATTTATAACCTACCTCTATGGCTATGTATGAAGCGTAAGTACATGATGTTATCTATGTTAATTTCTGGGCCTAGACAACCAGGGAATGACATAGACGTATACTTAGCACCCTTAATCGAAGATTTAAAGTTTTTGTGGGAGAACGGTGTGGAGGTTTATGATGGGTATAGGAAAGAAAGTTTCAACTTGAGGGCGATGTTGTTTGGCACAATTAATGATTTTCCAGCATACGGAAATCTATCAGGGTACAGAATAAAAGGTCAACGTGTGTGTCCTATTTGTGAAGATAAAACAGATTGGACGCGATTGGAGTTTGGTTAGAAGAATGTATTTCTCGGTCATCGTAGATTCTTAAATTCTAATCATCACTATTGTGGGTGGAGAAAAGCATTCAATGGAGAGGCAGAACATGGTAGAGCTCCAACTATATTGACAGGTGATCAAATTTTTGAAAAGGTGAAAGATGTGAGTACTCAGTTTGGAAAGCCTTTTGCACATACACTTGTCAAGAGTGGGTGGAAGAAGAGGTCAATTTTGTTTGAACTTCCATATTGGAAGTCGTTGTATGTAAGACATTTCCTCGATGTTATGCATATTGAAAAAAATGTATTTGACAGTGTTATTGGTACGTTACTCAATATACAAGGAAAGTCTAAGGATGGCCTTAAAGCAAGAAAGGACCTGGTAGCGATGGGAATAAGAAATGAATTAGGACCCATGAAGAAAGGAACACGAACATATCTACCACCTGCTGCTTATACTCTCTCTAGAAAAGAGAAAAAGGTATTGTGTAAGTTTCTAAGTGAAGTTAAAGTTCCAGAAGGATACTCTTTCGATATTAGAAGACTTGTGTCTATGAAAGACCTCAAGTTAAAGCGTTTAAAGACGCATGACTGCCATGTTATAATGGAACATTTTCTACCAATAGGTATACGTTCTATTCTGCCAGAAAAAGTAAGAAGCGCAATAACTAAATTGTGTTTTTTCTTCAAGTCAATTTGCAGTAAGGTGATCGATCCTGCGATCTTACCAACATTGCAAAAAGAAATAGTTATTACTTTGTGTGATCTTGAAATGATTTTTCCTCCCTCGTTTTTTGACATAATGGTTCATCTAGTTGTTCATCTGGTGAAAGAGACACAATTGTGTGGACCGGCTTATATGAGATGGATGTACCCTGCTGAACGTTATATGAAAATATTAAAAGGGTATGTGAAAAACCGAAGTCGACCAGAGGGTTGTATTGCCGAACGATACATTGTTGAAGAAGCAATTGAGTTTTGTACTGAATATCTGTCCAATGTACAATCAATTGGACTCCCCAAATCTCATATTGTCGAAAATAAAGAAGGAAAAAAGTTAATTGGAAATGAAGTTGTGACAGTATCAAGGGTCGAACGGGATCAAGTGCATTTGTATGTTCTGCACAATGAGAATGAGGTTGAGCCGTATGTTGAAATGCACAAGGATGTTCTCCGAGGTTTAAATCCGAATAGAAATGAGAATTGGATAGTACGAGAGCACAATCGAAGTTTCATACCTTGGTTTAAGGATCATATTTATTCAAAGTATTATTCAGATCCCGCTTCAATAACAGAAAGGTTGAGATGTTTAGCATATGGTCCAAGTTTGGTTGTGTTTTCTTATAGCGCATACGCAATTAATAGATACACATTTTATACCAAAGAACAAGATGATAAAAGTACTATGCAAAATAGTGGTGTCACCGTGGTAGCTGAAGCAATGCACATTTCAAGTGTGAAAGATTTAAACCCCAAATTTGCAAATCTGTTATATTTTGGGGTTATCGAGCGCATTTGGGTGTTTGATTATGAGAAGTTTCAGATTCCTATATTTCGTTGCAAGTGGGTTGAAAATAATAATGGCGTACGAATGGATAAGTCAGGATTTTTGCAAGTGGGTCTTAATAGGGTGGGGTACAAAGATGAGCCTTTTATTCTAGCCTCTCAAGCTAAACAAGTGTTCTATGTCACTGATTCGACAAGTACAAAATGATCTATAGTGCTTTTATCTAACAAAGTAATTGATGAAAACATTGGAGATCAAGGTGATATTGATGTTGATATTGAATCATTTACTAGAAATGATCAAGATGAAAATATTATAGCGAATGAATCATATACAAGAAATGATCATAATGAGGGTATTTGGATCAATCCAACCGTCCGTGTTGTTAAGAGACGGGTAGAACATATTCCAACCAAGAAAAGAAAGAGACGTTAGTGAAAAAGGTACTAGTTATAAAATTATAGCTTATATCATTCAATGGATTATGGATTATGGACTTTTACAGGTGAAATGGCTAGTGACCATGATGACGCACACGAGACACATGATGAAAATGAAGCTTAGAAGGTATATTAATTTTCACAATGTTGCTTATTAGTGATGCTACTTGATAACACAAAACAACTATATATTAATTCTTATTTGTTTGTCTATGTGTAGTGCCCTCGTCAGCGTAATGGCATAGACTGCGGGTATTTCGTTTTAAGGTTTATGAGAGAAATCCTTCAAATGGATCGATTAGAGATTCCTATTACGGTATGCATGGATTTATAACTTAGGATTTATTTTAATATTTATCGGATATGTCATATAATTTATTATTTTTAACTAAATCATGCATATTTTGTTTTGTTATGTAGTACTTTGATGAATACGCGTGTTCTGATTACACGAAGGATAAATTGCAAGAAATTAAGGAGGAATTGTGCGAATACATTATTGGAAAAAAAGTCATATAAGGTATAGGATAATGGGATTATGTGAATGTATAGTTTTGTGAATGGTTTATTTTATGGGATTGTATAGTTTTGTGAATGATTTATGTTATTTATGTGATTTTGGAATGTAATTGTATAGTTTTGTGAATGGTTAATATAAATGACTTGAATTATAATGGAAATGGTTTATGTGGTTTATGTGATTTATGGGATTAGTGGAAATGGTTAATGAACCATACTAGAAATTGTTAATGGAAATGTGAAATATACAGGTTTATTGAAATGGCTTGAATTATACAGGTTTCTGCATAAAAAAATGGTTAAAATGGGATTTTTTTTAAAAATCATTAAAATTATACGTAGAGAAAAGACAGCGCTTTCTAGAAAAAGCGCTGTCTATAGTTCACAACAGAAAGCGCTTTTCCTAAAAAGCGCCCTCTAAAGGTATAGAAAAATTTATAACTAAAATTATAGGCATACATTAGACAGCGCTTTTAAAAGCGCTGTCTAAAGGGGGCCTTTAGAAAGCGCTTTTCCTAAAAAGCGCCCTCTAAAGGTATAGAAAAAATTACATTAGATAGCGCTTTTTAAAGCGCTGTCTAAAGGAGACCTTTAGACAACGCTTTTTCTTGAAAAAGCGCCCTCTAAAGGTATAGAAAAATTGATAATTAAAATTATAGGCATACCTTAGACAGCGCTTTAAAAAGCGCTATCTAAAGGGGGCCTTTAGACACCGCTTTTTATTGAAAAGGCGCCCTCTAATGTATACTTTAGAGAGCGCTTTTTCGTAAATAAAAAGCGTTGTCTTTACCTACGTCAGCGCTGCCTTAGGCAGCGCTTTTAAGCGCTGTCTAAGGCCTAAAAAAGCGTTGTCTAATGTCTTGTTTGGCGTAGTGCAAGCATATAAGAGATACATATTTATAATAGCAAATACCCAACAAATAAAGTCGAAAATCACATGGATCCATGGACCGAATCGAAAAGCCCGAAAACCTGAAAACAATATTCACCGTGCGGACAACACTATTCATCATACGGACATCAATATTCATCAGTACGGGCGGTACTATTCACCGACCAATTTTTTTTCCTCGACTTTTCGTCTGATTTTTGCGGTAAATTCAATCTCAAAAATATGTTTTCTTTCTCTTTGTCAACAAAAGTTTTAAGGCACATTTACAACAATCTCCACCTTAACTTTAAACCGTGTTGATACCAATCAACAACATTGCTTGCTCTCTACCAGGTTGAAACTTTAATCAATAACTTTGATCAAATTCAAGCAACCCTTGAATCTTAATCTCGCAACTTGCATCCACTTGTTCCCAATTACCCTTTTCTGCATAGGTAATTTAACAAGCCTAAAAGTATCATTTTTCAACCACCCTTGACTCCACCTATTTTTAAATGCCTCCCTGAAGGTTTTTCTTCTTTTATTTTTCAGTCCTTCAGTCACATTAAAAACATAATATCCAAGGCTAGCATAACCGTCCCTTTGAGATGCTACAATAACCATCCTTACCTTATCATGAGTCAAATGATAATCAGAGATCTTTGTAACCGTTCCCTCACTACTGCTAGCATCCATAGTAGGAAACTCAACCTCAAACTGAGTTTTCTCCGTTATAGTTTATCCCATGTTTCTCCCATGGTTTTCACTATTCTTCTTCTGAAGAAATTCTCTACCAACCAAGTAAGTTGTTTTAACCTCAGCTCTTCCCCAAAAACTCAATAACAACTCAGCGGTAACATGCATTTTTATCCCTTGATTTCTGCAAAATTCATTGTACTCCTCTGAAACTTTCTCAAGGCATTCATAATGCCTTAAACTCAAATCCCATAGCTCTTCCTTGTCATGAAAGCCTCCACTGGTTAACGATGAATGAATAATAACATTTGAACCTTCTAAAATATATAGACCACATATTTTAGACCCTTTAGCAATAATCAATTCATCACGTAAAATCTTCAACACTTCACATTCAACTCTAGTACAATAGCCTAGATCATCAAACATACTTATAGATAACAAATTTCGCTTGAGTTCTGGAACATACCTCACATTGTGAATAAGAAGTTCACGATCATTAAACAATTTAAATCTGACTATACCAATACCATGAACCTGTTGAAATATTTGATTAGATTTGATTAGATTTAATATTTAAATATAATCCAAGTTGTGTTAGCCCAAGCCCAATTAGGGTTGTATATAAATAGTTATAGTTTGTATCATCTACTTAATATATAAATCCAAAGAAGTCATGATGGCAACCCTAGCCACATGACATCTTGGTAACAATCCTCGCCACATGTCGTTGTTTTGAAAATATTACTATTTACATAAAATATATTGTTTAAAAATATTAAACTACACTTATATTGATATTGATGTGTACTATGTAAATTTGTTTTTACAATTTATATAAATCAATAATTCAAATGATATTTTATTTAAAGCATTATAACTAATTATTTTAATGTGTAACGTTTTTATATTACTAGAGTTAATTATAACTAATTTATTTTAAAGCATTATAACTAATTCATTTTAAATCATTATAACTAATAATTTTATGAGTAACGTTTTTAAAATTTTAAATATAATTCATCTTATTTACTATTATATTTATATTTATAACAGACTAATAATTTACAACTATTGAGTATAACTTCTATAGTAAATTATATCGAAAATAAAACGGTACCCCCATTAAATATTTTTATTGTGTTAAATATAATTTGTGTTGTTATTCATAATGACAATTTTTTTAACCTTTTCAATTTCTTCCATTAATGAAAACTTTTATTCAATATAAATAGATTACATCTACCACCCAATTCATATAGAATTGAGATCTACTTTTTCTTTTCTATTGATATTTTGATTACTTTTCCTGAACTCTCACTTATGTTTTAACTATTTTTTAATTTATGTTGCAGGCTAATGACTTTGATTTATGTTGCAGGTTAATGACTCAACTTAATCTATCCTATCAATTATTTAAATATTTTATCTATGGTGTTTTGGAATAATTTGTTTTGAGCATCAATATAATATTTCGTTATCTACTTTTATAATTTTATTTTCTGTTTATTGTTTATTTGAATATAATTATTTTTATTATGTGAACGAAAAAGAAGAGGTAAAGAAAACTCCTATTATTTCTACTTTTGCATCCTTATTACTTGAAAACCCCTGTTACTTAAAAAATTTTAAATAAAATTTATACTATTTATATAAATACTATAATAATTAAAAAATGTAATTGATGAAGTAGATTTATTAATATACCAAATAATTGTTTAAACTACATTTTTTTCTATTTTATAACTCCTATTATATGATAATAATGAGAAGAATAGCAATGAATTGAAATTAATAAATGACTTGAAACACCTTTAAAATATGAAAAAATGAATAATAAAGATAGAGAAAGCTTAAAGAATTAAATTTAAAATAATATCATAGTAATAATAATTTAAAAATATCATTGATAAAATAATATATAAATATGATACATAAATCTTTAAACTATATTTTGTTTTACTATTCCGTAATTCTAATATTTAGTTACGACTATTTACTCACATAATATATTGATATAAATTTCGATTAATATTTTAATTAGTTATTATTTTTTATTTTTAGTTATTATTTTACGCATAATCACGTCACATGTACATAAATATGTTATATTAATTTATTATAATTTAATTTATATTTTTTATATTTTATAGTAATAATAATGAATAAAATAGCAATGAATTGAAATTAATAAATACACTAAAATTCATGAAATATAAAAAGTAAAAGATATTGAAAGGTTAAAAAATAAGAGTAGATAAAATATCACAAAAATAATAATTTAGAAATTTAATTATAAAATAAATATATTAATATACCTAATAAATATTTGAGCTACACCTTTCTATATTGTGTAATTACTATAATTTAATTATGGCAATTCACTCATTTATTATATTGATATAAATGTCAATTACTAATTTGATTGATTATTATTTTCGTTATTTATTGTTGTTCTATTCATGTTCACGTGTGTGTGTATATATATATATATATATATATATATATATATATATATATATATATATATATATATATATATATATATATATATATATATATATATATATATATATATATATATATCAAATCCAATGGTTATCATTGTATTCTACAAACAAATCACTCTTGGTGATTGGTGGTGCTCCTCACATTTTTTATAATTATTTTTGTTTCACTTTACATTTGTCTTGCCATTTGTTTTGTGACATAATAGAAATTCGAATTATTTTATTACAAATATTTAAACTCACGTTTATATATATATATATATATATATATATATATATATATATATATATATATATATATATATATATATATATATATAAATTTTGTTAGTCTCCTATTCTAATTATTTTTATAATTTTTTATTGGTTGATATAGATATGACTTTTTTTCATGTGAATCAAAAGAAGGATGATGAGATTCTACTATGTTATTGTTGTTTGGAAAGTCTAATATAAATTAAGGTAAGTACATGTCCATAGTCCTATTATTTTCCTCATTTAAAATTTTTCTTTTTATTGATATACTTTTTTGTTAGTGGGTTATTCTACCTTTCTTTCTCATTTTTGTATTGGTTAACATAAATATAACTATTTTTTCATATGAAACAGGAGTATAAGATATATGAGACTTTTACTTTTTTTACTTCTTGCATCATTCCTGCTCTAGAGGTCTATGAGATTGTTGTTGACATAAATACATCTATTTTTATTGCTAATATTTTTTCATTTCTACGATATTACAATTGTTACAATTATATTCATTTGTACTAAAATTAATTTAAATTATAAGTTAAATATTACACTTAATATAGTTCAAGTAGTCATATTTTTATACTCATAATGTTTAAAAATTACTTAATTATTTTGATATATAAATTTAACCATAATAGATCTTCTGATAACCTAAAAAACAATAATATAAAACACTTTTTTGTATTATTGTTTCTCATTAAAAAATTAATAGTATAATTGCAAACGTAATCTAAACGGTCTACAAAGTAATATAAAAAATTAAATATCAACTATTATAAAATAATGTAATTTTATTTCTAATATACCCGTGCGGAGCACGGGTGGGCAATCTAGTTATTTCTACAATTCAATAATACAATCCTTATTTCCTTATTCTCTCTCTATTCTCTCCTCACTAAAAGTGCCTCACGCGCTAACAAATTGGTATCCAGAGCTTCCGATTATTGTTCTTGATCGAATTTTCAAGAACTTCACGTCAGAGATCGTGTTTCCAGGGGAAGTGAATCAACCGCTGCGAAGATGACTGGTGATAAGAGCATTCTGAATTCCCTTCCAATGCTTGACGGCAAGAATTAGATCCGATGGAAAAAACATATGCAATCCTTATTTTGCTTCTATGATACCCTAGAAGTGGTTACCGGCGGTGTTCCTGTGTTGGCTGAAAATGCAACCGAAGAACAGAAAAAAGCCCACAACGAAGTCAAGAAGAAAGATTGCATGGCTGGTTATTGTATTCAGACGGTGGTCGATACTGCTATCTTCGACAGAATCTCTCATGTTGAAACGGCGAAGGAGCCATGGGATATTCTGGTGAAGTACTATGAAGGAGGTGAGAAAGTCAAGGTTGTCAAGTTACAAACCTTGCGTCGACAATATGAGTTGTTGTCGATGGGAGAAGACGAAAAAGTTGCAGAATATGTGTCGAAGGTTCAGAAACTCGACCATCTCATGAAGGGTTGTGGCAAAACCATAACTGATAAGATGATAGTTGAGAAGGTAATGAGGACGTTGACCTCTCACTTTGATCACATTATCGTAGCCATTCAAGAATCCAACAATCTTGAAACCCTAAAAGTGGAAGATTTGGTTGGTTCGTTGGAGGCGCATGAGATGAGGATTGTCAAAAGAATAGGATTTCAGGATTCGATACAAAGACTGCAGGCTCAGTCATGGAAAAGGAATGGTGGTCCCAACAAATTCAAAGGAAAAGTCGATAAGACTCAAGGAAAGAAGTCTTGGTCGAACCCTCATAAGAATCAGGTCGAAGATAGAGCTTCTGAATCCTCAAAAAGAGGAGGAGGAAACTATCGAAAGGACAAAGAAGATAAGAAAGTTATGCAGTGTTATAACTGTGAAAAGTGGGGTCATTTGACCAAACATTGTTGGTACAGGAAAGACAATGGATCGAAAAAAGGCATGGACGAAGGAGCGAACCTTGCACGCCAAGATTCAGATGATTCTGAAGGTGGTATGGTGGTTATGGCTGCAGTGGTAGATAACCATGTCGAATCCAAGATCTGGTTCCTCGACTCAGGCTGCTCAAATCATATGGCTAGTCAAAAGGAGTGGTTGGCAAATTTTGACTAGTCGAAGAAGAGCAAGGTAAAACTTGCTGATAACAATTCGTTGCAAGCAGAAGGTACTGGCAACATAGTTTTTCAACTGAGTAATGGAGCAAAAGCTATGATCAAAGATGTGTTCTATGTACCTGGAATGAAGTGCAACCTGTTAAGTGTTGGACAACTGGTCGAAAAAGGCTTCTCAGTTGTCATGAAAGATGGAGTTTTAAAATTGTTCTACACCCAGAACAATTTGGTCTTGAAATCTCCGTTGTCGAAGAACAGGACGTTTAAGACCATGATCAGTTCGACTGAAGTACAATGTCTAAAAACTGTTGTCGACCATAAGGATAGTTGGTTGTGGCATTTGTGGTTTGTACATTTGAACTTTCGATCACTCAATCAACTGATTACTCAAGATATGGTATCCGGTATTCCAAGTCTTGAGATGCCTGACAAACTCTATGAAGGTTGTCTAGTCGGAAAGCAATCCAGAAATTCTTTCATTTCGACTATGCCAATGAGATCATCCTGCATACTCGAAGTTGTACATTCAGATGTATGTGGTCCGTTCGAAGAACATACCATTGGTGGAAACAGATATTTTGTTTCGTTTGTCGATGAGTTTAGTCGAAAGTTATGGATCTATGTGATCAAGAGAAAGGATGAAGTATTTTAAATCTTTAAGAGATTCAAGATGTTTGTCGAAAACTAGAGAGAGAATAAGGAAATAAGGATTGCATTATTGAATTTTACAAATAATGATACAAACTAGGACTATTTATATACAATCCTAATTTGGCTTGGGCTAACACAACTTGGATTATATTTAAATATTAAATATAATCAAATCTAATCTAATATTTCAACACACCCCCATAATTCAAGTTGTCGAGCCTACGCTAGTCATAGTCGATCTGAACTATTCCTATTTTCTTTCTCAGATTCAGGAATCTGTCGATCTTCAATCCTTTAGTGAAAATGTCGGCCAACTGTGCTTCACTTGAGCAATGCGTAACTTCAAGTTCACCTCAATTTACCTTTTCCCTCAAGAAGTGAAATCTGGCTTCGATATGCTTACTCCTTCCATGCAGAACTGGATTCTTTGCCAGATTTATGGCTGACTTGTTGTCGATTTACAACACAAGAGGTTTCTTCACTTCGAAGAATTCTGAGATACTTAAAAGGAACAACAGATTTTGGAATTCTATTTCGACGAGATTCTGAAGTCAAAGGAGCAATAGTTAATTTCTTTTCAGATGATGATTGGTGTGGAGATAAGGAAGATTGAAGAAGTACAATTGGCTATTTCTTTCAAGTATTTGGTGCCCCAATCTCATGGTGTTCGAAGAAGCAACCTGTGGTGGCATTGTCATTGTGTGAAGCTGAATATATAGAAGGATCCTATGCTGCATGTCAAGCAATTTGGATCAGATCAGTACTTGAAGA
Source organism: Lathyrus tuberosus (assembly GCA_022829125.1). Lineage (NCBI taxonomy): Eukaryota > Viridiplantae > Streptophyta > Magnoliopsida > Fabales > Fabaceae > Lathyrus > Lathyrus tuberosus. The sequence continues at coordinate 5,493,150 of JALAZF010000082.1, read as the reverse complement.
AATGGAGGTCGAAGTGAAGAAACCTCTTGTGTTGTAAATCGACAACAAATCAGCCATAAACCTGGCGAAGCATCCAGTTCTGCATGGAAGGAGTAAGTATATCGAAGCCAGATTTCACTTCTTGAGGGAAAAGGTAAATCGAGGTGAACTTGAAGTTAGACATTGCTCAAGTGAAGCACAGTTGGCTGACATTTTCACCAAAGGATTGAAGATCGACATATTCCTGAATCTGAGAAAGAAATTAGGAATAGTTCAGATCGACTATTACTAGCGTAGGATCGACAACTTGGATTATGGGGGTGTGTTGAAATATTAGATTAGATTTGATTAGATTTAATATTTAAATATAATCCAAGTTGTGTTAGCCCAAGCCCAATTAGGGCTGTATATAAATAGTCCTAGTTTGTATCATTATTTGTACAATTCAATAATAAAATCCTTATTTCCTTATTCTCTCTCTATTCTCTCCTCGCTAAAAGTGCCTCACGCACTAACAGAACCTTGCATGCCTTATTATTACCAAGGAGAACTACTCTACCTTGCACCATCTTCAAAGTTTCAAAGTATTCTATTCTTGGACACATGTGATAAGAGCAACCTGAGTCAATGACCCAACTATCTTCAGTTTCCAAACTCGATACTACTAGTACTTCGGCATCCTCATAACTTTCCTCACCCAATGCAACTACAGCTTGAACAAAATCTTCATTGACCTTTCTTTCAGGACAATCCCTTTTAAAGTGACCGATTTTTTAACAATTAAAACATTTTACATTTGACTTGTCAGACCTTTTTGATTTGGACATCCCTTTACGCTCACCTCCTCCTCTTGACACATTTAAGCCTTCACCACTGTCTTCAATCTTCAAATCTTTCGACTTTGAAAATTTTTTGGATTTCACCGCCGTCTGGACTTCATCCAAAGTAATAGTACCTTCCTTACCATAAAGAAGGGCATCCTTAAAGTGCTCAAAGGATCTGGGTAATGAACTCAACAGGAGCAAAACCTTGTCCTCATCATCAATCTTCACTTCAATATTCTCAAGATCATCGATAATCTTGTCAAATTCTATGAGCTGCTCAACTATGAATTTGTTCTCGACCATTCGGAATGAATAGAGTTGTTGTTTCAGATACAGCCTGTGAGCCAAAGACTTTGTCATATACAATGATTCAAGTTTTGCCCACATAGCAACCACAGTTTGCTCCCTGGCGACTTCTCTTATAACTTTATTCCCGAAGCACAAGATAATGACACTCCTGGCCTTATCCACCATCTCGGTCTTCTGTACTTGTGTAAGCGCTGAAGGCATCAATGCTTCGTTCTTCAAAGCATCGATACACTTCTCTTGAATTAAAATTGCTTGCATCTTAATTTTCCACAACTCGAAGTCGTTGTTACCGGAAAATTTCTCGATCTGCCATCTACTAACCATGGTGCTCACTTGTCAACAATATCTCTTTGCTCCACGTTCACCGCACCACTTGTTGTGAATCTTGTTGTGAATTACGACAAAATTCAATATCAATTTGTGAGGCAAAGAATAATAGCAACCAAAATAAATGGTCTTCAGCAATAATAATCTGTACACAGATAATATAACAGAATAAGGCAAGGAAAAACATAAGGTTTGTTTACCCAGTTCGATCAAACGATCTACTCTGGAGGAGAGAGCAGCTCTCCAATTCACTATACTCAGAAAGTTGTTACAAGAGATTACAGATGAGCTACAAGAAAATAGCCTTTGTCTTCAGGTTCCCAAGAACAACCCTATTTTCTACCCAAGTGTTTCCCAACCTCTCCAACTCTCAATTTATGAATCACTCAAACCCAAGGTGTAACAGTGTTTCACAATCACACAATAACCTTAAACAACTCCAAAAGTTTCCCTAAACCTTTGCTTTTCTAAGGTTTTCCTTGTGAATAGTTAAAACCATATATTATGCCTTTAAACCCTTGCTCTCCCTGTTTGGTGTAAACTCTAAGATTGTCACACACACACCAAGCATATAAGAGATACATATTTATAATAGCAAATACCCAATAAGCAAAGCCCAAAATCACATGGATCCATGGACCGAATCGAAAAGCCCGAATACCTGAAAACACTATTCACCGTACGAACATACTATTCACCGTCCGGACATTACTATTCATTCGTCCGAACGTCACTATTCATCCATACAGACAGTACTATTCACCGACCGCTTTTTTTTCTCGACTTTTCGTCCGACTTTCTAAAACTTTCTATTTTTGCGGCAAATGCAATCTCCAAAACATGTTTTCTTTCTCTTCATCATCAACAAAGATTTTAAGGCACGTTTACAACAGTTACAAATATAATCAAACTTTCATCCTATCATCGTAAAATCAGAAGCAGAATTTGAAGACATTGATTAAGATTATTCAATTAAAGAAGCTGAAAATATGCCTCACAATGAGAATAATGATTATATTTGGAAATAATCGAATAGTTAGTTTTTTTTTTAATCACTAGCTAAACTTAGAACTACTACTAGTAATTAGTTTGAACTATTCATCTTTTTGAGTTTTAATTCAATTTTAATTTCGGTTGTAGGAAGTTGGGACTTTAAATTTTCAATATAGTGTCTGAACTTTTTTATTATTTGTTTATGTAACTTTTATTTGTGTGGCATGTTTTATTTTCTATATAAATATTTATAATAACTGCTTTGTGACTTTTGCTATTATCCGATATTTCTCATGTTAGATTTTTGGTGATTTGTTATTTTTTGCTATTAAAATTTGACAACACAGATTTTAAATGGTTTGCCATTGCAGCTTGTGCGGAGCAACAATAAGTGGTTTACGCTGTCGCGGGTTGATGAAGAAACGCATCTGATGTCTTTTCTGCAAAAGAATTTTGCTAACATTATGTCTCTGAGAAAATGAAAGTGATTAAATTCAACTGAGAGTCTGCAAAATGATTTCTTTTGGTATTGTTAATGTTTATCCTTCTATTATCTTCTAATCAATTATGTGTCATTCTGTTGGTTGTTTGATATTTTTGGTTATGACTTATTTTTATGCATCTGTTTGATTACAAGTTATGTAATTGCTTCCTAGATGGTTGTACTACTTCTCTTTGCATATGCTAATGTCTTTTATGTGCTAAGTATTTTTACTCCATTATGTTGACTGGCTTGTATCAAATTAAGAAGTATCTTTGAATTAATTCAAAGATGTTTTGAAACGCTTCTGTATTTCTTAAGAAGTAAATATACAGGGAAGACTAAATATATAATTGAGATGAACAAGATGAGCTTTTCCTTTTTAGATCATGGTTGTTTTGCAGAAAAATAAGAGTTCAATATTGTGTCTCTTTCGGAATTTCAATTCTGTTGTTTTTTTTTTTTCTTTTTTCTTCTTTTTTTCAATAAGCAAGAAATATAATTAAACGAGAATAAAGGGATCTCGAACCCACTAACAGAAAACGAGACCAAGCTCGAAAAAGAAAATTACACAACAATTAAGCATTAAGATAAATAATACAAAGGAAACTGACTAAATTCATAAAAGCTATAATTGGTATTGGTAATTTTTCCGATGTAAGACCATCTCCAAACTAAAACCTTAACATTCCACACCACATCTATTATATTCCAAACATCATTCCTAAAAATGATCACATTCCTCAACAACCACAAAGACCAAAAAGTAGCCAACCAAACAACTCCTTCCTTACCGCGCTTCACCTTATTCCGCTTGCAAAAAGAGCACCGCTTTAAGAAACTCTCCTTAAGATTACTAGAACCAACGTCCTCAAAACCAATCCAATCGGTCACTTCCTTCCAAACCAAAATAGCCACCGGGCAACCTAAAAAAATATGGGTTAAAGATTCGTTCCCGAACAAACAAAAGACACAATTCAAATCACTATTCGGAAGAACACAACCTCTAATAGAAACAGAATCCTTAGAGGAGAGCCTATTCAAAAAACACCTCCAACCAAAAGCTTTGATTTTAAAAGGGACAACCATCTTCCAAACTAAAGAAAAAGCTTCATCATAAATCTCACTCGGTCCGAAAGGAATGCGAAGGAATCTAATAATCGAGTAAAAAAAAACCGCATCTGGATCCGAGGCCAGCTGCAAGTCGGACCGAATCCAACGGACCGAATCAACGGACCGAATCCGAGGCCGAAACATCCGGCCGGACCAGCTGCAAGTCGGACCGCATCAACTCCATTTCAATGGCAGTCCCACCATCTACAACAACACCAACACCAAAATCCCCCCAATACCATCCGTCACTATTCCATCCTCCAATGGGAGCCACCGAAACATCTTTAAGGCAAGATAAATCAAAAAGAAGAGGGAATTTATCCTTAAAACAAATTTCATTAAGCCAACAAGAAAACCAAAAGGAGGAAGTGAAACCATTACCGATTGAAAATCTATAATTAGTGATAAATAAATTTTCCAAAATGCCTTTCTCCACACTAATAATATCCCTCCGCCAAAAAGAACACTGGGTCTTCTTACTAAGACAATTCCCGGAATCCACCACCCTCAAATTAATATCGCCATACCTTACCTTAAGGACTTTGTACCATAAAGCATTAGTTTCCGCTAAAATCCTCCATCTCCATTTATTAAGAAGTGCCAAATTAAAATCATTCATTCTACGCAAACCAAGCCCCCCTTTTTCAATCGGGAGACATACCTTCTTCCAACTCACCCAATGAATTTTCCTCACACCCTCCTTCCCTCCCCAAAGGAAATTGCTTTGAATACTAGTAATTTCTTTTACAATCTTCACCGGTGCTTTATAGAAAGAAAGCATGAAAATCGACAAACTCGAGAGAACCGATTTTAATAAAGTTAGTCTACCCCCATGTTGGTTGCAATACAACGGCAAGCAAGCAAAAATATTTATTTGCGAAAGAATTCCCTCTGGGATTTATGTCATGTCCACAGAGATCGGTTCGAGGGAAAGAATGTCGTTCGACAATCTCTCGCGTTAATGAGTTTGGATTAAAATAGTTTACAAGTAAAAACAAATAGAAAAGTAAACATTAAAACAAAAAGAACTCATTCCTCAGAGAGAAAAACTTGTCTGGTCATGCATATAAATCACTCCTCACAAACTTAAACTTACCAACCAGTTATACTCCACCTACACCTCAATATCACCCAGCATCGCTCACAACACAGGTTATGTCTAACGCAAAGTTGAGATAACAACCGTGTCACTCTCTTCGTCACTCTCGCGAGCGAAGCCTCGAAACACGGAAGGCACTAAGCTTCGACGCCTATTGAAGATTGTTAGCTCCTAAATCTATCTCTAGAGTCCAGAAACTAACAGATAACTATCCCTAATCGAAGTTCGTGATGGTTATGTCTAACGCAGCCCAAACCCCGCGCATAAAGCAAAAATCAGAGACAATCACCAATAAAGATTTGTAAAGCAGGTGTTATACAACACCATGGGCGTCAAATATACATGAGATCATAGTCAATACATATACAAAATCCAACAAAGAAGAAAAACACAAAGAAGAAGAGAAATGAACCAAACATCTCGCGGTTTGTCAGAGCCGATCGACGATCAATCCACCCCGGTTCATCCGTATGCAAACTTCAATGTTGTTTTCAAGCTAATCCTATGAAGAAATGAAGTATGATGGAGTGGGAACAAAAAATACCCAAACCATAACCTAAAAATTGAGTTTTTGGCCCTTTAATGGTGTTTTTTTCCGTCCAGTACCGCCCGGCGGTGTTTTGGGCGCCCGACGCTAGCCAAAATTCATGTAACGCTCCTGTAAGTCTCATTTCAACTTTTTTCTACCGCCCCTGCACCGCCCGGCGCTGCAGGGGCGTAGCACACCAGTCAGAAGAAAAATTTTGCACTGTTTTATTCGTAACTTTTGAACCGTAACTCTGTTTTCCGCCCGGTTCGAAGCGTTGGAAAGCTTATTAAATGCTCTATACAACAATGGCAAGACATCCTTGATTGGATACTTGCAAAAATTGAGAAAAAATCAATTAAACTCAATGATATTTACATTATACGCAATATATACACTAAAAAGTATCGTAAATGTATTTATAAACAAATCGGGTTTTATTCGCACGATATTTACCACAAAGCATTGATAAGTGCAACAAAACATATATACAAAAATAGGTACATTTTGCACTTATCACCCCAAAACTAAGGAGTCGGTTATTCCAACAAGAGAGTTTCCTTTTCAATTTCGTCACTAAATCCGCCCACAAAGAAGAACCGTTAGAATTAAAACCAATTGGAATTCCAAGAAAATTGAATGAACTCTCCTCCCTTCTACAAGCAAGGAAAAAAGAAGCCATCTCCAAGAAACGATCACTAATATTAATTCCAATTAGTTTGCTCTTATGAAAATTAATACCCAAACCGAAAACAATTTCAAAACCCCTCAAAACCGCTTTGATGGCCCAAACATGCTTCCAACTTCCTTCCCCTATCAATAAAGTATCATCCGCAAATTGAAGAATATCAACAAAACAACCCTTTAAGTTGAAACCCTCAAACTCATCATTCTCCACCGACTTAGAAACCATTCCCCTTAAACCTTCCGCCACTATTACAAAAAGAAAAGGAGATAGAGGATCTCCTTGTCTCAAACCTCTCTCAACAACAAACTCCTTCGTAGGACTACCATTAACCAACACTGACATTTTACTAGTAAACACAAGAGCTTCCATCCACTTCATCCAAACCGCCTCAAAACCAATTTTTCTTAACATAAATCTAAGAAAATTCCAACTAACCTTATCGTACGCCTTCTTAAAGTCTACTTTGAAAAGCAAACAACCTCTTCCCTCCATTTGAGCAAAGTCCACCAATTCATTAGCCACCAAAACTCCATCTAATAATTGTCTTCTCGGAACAAAAGCACTTTGGCAATTCGAAATAATCGAATTCAACAACACCTTAAGTCTAACCGCCAAGAGCTTGGAAATAGCCTTATTCACACAACCCACTAGACAAATAGGCCTATAATCATCCAAGCATAACAGATTAGAAGATTTAGGCACCAAAGACAAGAAAGAAGAAATGAAAGCTTTTGAGAACAAAGCACCAGAATGAAAACTATGGAAGCACCCAATAAAATCCTCCTTCATAAAATTCCAACACTTCTTAATAAATAAGAAAGAGTAACTATCGGGACCCAGACGTTTGGTACCATCACAACTCCAAACCGCCTCCCTAATCTCTTCCTCCGGAAAAGGAGCTTCAAGAAGAGATTTATCCATGCCATTAGTACCTTTGAATGAAAGACCATCAAGAACGGGTATATCAACAACTGGCTCAATAAACTTTGCCGTAAAATGACTCCCCACCTCCTCCTTAACCTCCTCCACCTTATCCACAATACCATTATCCGTTCCGATGGAATCGATAAAGTTGCGCCTCCTCCTCTCCTTCATGACTCTGAAAAATTTTACTATTAGAATCGCCATTATTTAACCAATTTAGTCTTGACTTTTGAATAACCATATTCTCCTTTATCTTGAGGTTTAGCCAAAACTTGCCACTAGCTATCTTCTTCTTCTTCAACAACTCCTCCTCCCCCTCCACATCCCCAAAATCTGCTTCCACATCATCCTCTAAATTCAACTCCCTGACTCCATCCTCCATCTCCAAATTGATCCTCCCAAAAACATTTGTGTTCCACCATTAGAGGCTTTCTTTTAAAAAACTCAATTTCTCCTTAAGAATAAAATCTTTCCTCCCATCCACAACTAACTTATTCCACTCTTTTTCAACAAAAGGAAGAAACCGCCTATTGGAGAACCACTCATTATTTACTTTGAAAGGTTTCGGGCCCCAATCCGAATTATCCACCAATAACCATATCGCGCAATGATCCAAAATATCCCTCAAACCAATCAATTGCCCCACTGTTCCCCATCTATCAATAATTCCATTTGTAACCAAAAAATGGTCAATTCTACTTTTAGCCATACCATCACCCCCGTACCAACTAAACTTCTTCCCCTTACAAGGTAAATCCACCAAACTACCCTCATTAATGAACTCTTCAAAACCTTTCCATTCCAATCTCGAGTTGAAAGCGGTTCTCCCCCACCGTTCATGTGCATTTTTAACCGCGTTAAAATCTCCACCAAAAACCCACTCTCCATCCGTCGAAAACGACTTTAACTCCAACAACTTCCTCCACAAATTTCTTTTCAACTCAAGAGGACAAGGTGAATAAATGTTAACCACATAATATAAATTATTTTTCCACCTTACCTTAACTCCCAAATAACCAGTACCTCTAAAGCTACATAAAACCTCAACCGAATTGATTTTCCAAATAATTAACATACCTCCGGACAACCCTTCCGAATTAGAAAAGGAATACTCGACATCTTCATTCCACCAAAAGCTCCGAGCCACCCTATCGGACAAATCTTGAATCTTTGTCTCTTATAACATAAACACATCCGCTTTAACATTTGAAATAATTTGAGAAATTCTACTTCTTTTAACTCTACTACAACCCCCTCTAATATTCAAAGAGCCAATAATCATCACAACACATTCAAAGTCTCCTTCCTTCCTAACAATTTGGCTTTATCTCTTCTCTCTAATTCAACTATTCTCCTTTGATAATCTCCCTTAGACTCCCCCTTCACCACCCCTAAATTAGAAATTGCATTCCAAAGCTTCACCCCCAGGTTGGAGTCTAGGTTCTGTTGGAATATTTAATCTAGCATCTCCCTGAGGGATTTGATGGGCTTAACATCCCAACCCATAGCGCTTAATAGGCGCAAGACTCTAGAGGTCTCTATACTATAAGGAAATATAGTTGTGCCCTGACTATCAGCAATTGCTTTTGGCCTAGTGGTAAGCGCTTGATCCTATTTGAGTGGTATCAGAGCCAGGTCATGGGTTCGAATCCCCCCGGCTGACAATGGGGGGGGGAGATTGTTGGAATATTTAATCTAGCATCTCCCTGAGGGATTCGATGGGCATAACATCCCAACCCATAGCGCTTAATAGGCGCAAGACTCTAGAGGTCTCTATACTATAAGGAAATATAGTTGCGCCCTGACTATCAGCAATTGCTTTTGGCCTAGTGGTAAGCGCTTGATCCTATTCGAGTATTATTAGAGCAAAAGTTGTCTTTACAAGCCGTCTCTATGTTTTGATGATAACAACGGTATTTGTGAAAGAACCATTTTATGTTCTAACGTGTGTTGTGTGCAGATCATAATCATAGACGATATCAGATCCAATAAGCACCAGCCAGATGCGTGTAAATGATTATATGCGAAGTTACTATGTGTGACACAAGTCGCAAGAAGCAAGTATGCTTCTGTATTTGATCATGATCAGTCAGATCCAAGGATGTCGATATTGTTATTTCAATGCTCTTGTGGATGCTCTCTGAAAATGGTTGTGATGCTGAAGATAACGAAGTCTCTAAAGAAGATAATGTTATAAAGAACCAAAGTGCTGAAGATTCTAATGACTTGAAGTTCTGAAGGCTGAAGGCTCTGAAGACCAAGTGCAAAAAGATTCTAAAGACTGAAGAATTCTGAAGATTATGGTTCTAAAGGTCAAGTGCTGAAGACTATGAAGACAGATTCCTAATGGACAAGTTCTAAAGATCTGAAGACTTGAAGCAAAGAAGAATAATGGGTTTCAAGACAAGTGTTGAAGCTCTGAAGACAGATTCCTAATTGACAACTTTAGAAGACTGAAGACTTGAAGTTTCGGATACCCTGTTATGAAGTCTCTACTCATGCTTCAATTAATTACCATCAGAAGCCTCTGAAGATTTGAAGACAAATGTTACCGTTAGCAATGACTGTACACCGCTCTAAAGGACCAATCCCATCACTTCTACAGTAAAAAGAAGATATGGCAGTACAACCTTAATCATTGCTTAACGTCTCTTTTCAAACAGCCAACGACTCTATTAACGACTATATTTTACTGGGCTATTTAAAGAAAAGAGTAATCGCTTATGTGAAGTTGATCACGTCCACCAAGGGTGAATCGCTCAAGTCATTGTGTGAAGATAGCAACAACGATAAGTTCTCGTTATAACACTTAAACATCCAAAGCTATCACCATTTACACATGACCATTGTTGTTGAAGTTCAAAGATCAGAAATCAACACAACAACAATTAATTGGTACATAAGTTGTCGATAAAGAAAACAACATTACAAATCAGTCAAGTCATCAACCATCTTCTCGTCTAAGCTACATTGAAGATCTGAAGCAAGGAGTTGTTGCTCAAAGCTTGCTCATCCAAGAATACGAAGAAGAAAGAAGATCTACAAGATGTCACCAACTGTCAAATTAACATACATCTTTGTAGTATCAGAAGAAAGCAAGGAGTTGTTGCTCTAATCTTGCTAGAACACTCTGTGTTTATTTGTACTTAAACTTAGGAGAAATCAGCTTATGTAGAAGCAATTATTGTAATCTCCAGAACAACTAATTCTATGTGAATTAGGTTTCCTCAAGTGGTCAGTGTGATCGGAGACTTGAGAAGACAATGGCTTTGTGTCATTGTGGAAATCCTGACTAGAGATCTTGAAAGGTCTTGGTACGTTGGGTCAATGATAGTCATATCTTAAAGAGGATCATATGTTGATCAGACTCTTGTGAGATCCCTGATGGAACTCATTGTGAAACCTCCAGTGAATGTTATATCCAGATTAGATCCCTGAACGGTTCACTGAGAGAGATACCTCAAGGGATCATTGGTTGATCTGGAAACTTGAGATGACAATGACGTAAGTCACTGTGTTCCTTGAGCGATCATCCTAGGTGGATCAGAGGCTTGAGATGACAATGGCGTGAGTCATTGTGGGTTAGTCACAGTGCGGTTGTGCAGGTTGTTAGTCACCGCCTATGTGCCCGTGCATCTGTAATCTGGTTTTGGTTATAGTGGATTAAGTCCTTGTGTTCAAGGCGAAATCACCTGAGGAGGGTGGACTGGATTAGCTTGAGAGTTGCTCAGGTGAACCAGGATATATCGTGTGTTCTTTACTCTTGTTATGCTTTACATTATTGTTTATATTTCTGTATTGAGTATCAGAACCTTACTTAAGCAAGTCAGAACCTTTCAGCTTAACTCTGATAAACTTCCGCACTGCAAAGTTCTGAATGCTGCATATTGCTTTAAGACTCATGTCGTTTCTTGTGCTTCATGCATTGCAAATTCTGAATGATACTTAGCGAGTCAGAGTCTCCCAACGAACTCTGATATTCTATTAGCGCTTTAACGATAAAAGGCTAAAAGTTATTAAAAGAGCGAATACATAATTCAAACCCCCCCCCCCCCCCTTTCTTGTGTCATTCTCGTACCTTCAATTGGTATCAAAGCTCCGATTCTGTTATTGATGGATATCAAAACACTTAACAGTGTCAGAAAAAGATCCAGATGCGGTGCGTAGAAATACTCTGGGTGAGATTTCAATCCACTTACAATTTCTGTAACAGCTCAGAAGATGACTGTGTACAAAATTGTAATCAATCGGATTACTTGAACAAGTCACTGATTCTGGAAGTTTCGCAGTTGTCAACAACTGAACCTTCCTCACTAAAGCTTTGAAGAAGATTAAAGAATCAGTGGATAAGATAGATTCATCAGATAAGAAGTAGTATCTGCTGAATGCTTATCTTGGAAGCCTTGTTTACTGAAGATTAATTCTTTATGAGTTTTTGAGATGTTTTCAAGAAACGGATTAGGTCCACCCTTGACTTCCTCATTTAAAACTCATTCATAACTTCTTCATGTAAATAAGAAAGATTGTTGCTCTATGATTTGAATTTCAAAATCAAGTCTGCTGTAGTCAGAAATCTGATGAATTCAAACTCTTAGAAATGATTCAATATCTGAATCTTGATAAATCAAGAAGTTAAAAGGTTCAATAAAGAACTGAATATTGTTTTCTTGGAAAGCTATGCAGAAAACTGAAAGAATTTTCAGGAAGAAGAAATTCAAAGATTCATCAAGTACTTGACAAGAATGAATTCTGAGCCTTGTTTGAATCAATATGGATGATTGAGTTCTACTAAACTAAGATTCTATCTCAGTCGAACCATTTGTGATTGGACATATCACTTTCTAATGATTCTATCAGAACCTCACAAATCTGAAACTAAAAATCATCAACTAGATGCAAAAGCTAAAGTCATCTATTTGTAGTCAAAAGGATTTAAGTTGCTGATGTCCTTCAGAATAAAGAAATCATTTGACATTCTCTTCAGAAGTATACATGTTTTTAATTCCTTGGTGAACTAACCTTAAACTAGTTAGATCAGCATTGTGAGACCAAGAAGTATCATGCAAACTATACGTCGTGTTACACACATGATTGATGATACATGTTCTGAACATGATCTGTATTTAGCTGAAGAAACAAGTCAGAAGATGCTATGAGATGTCAATCAAATCTTCTCAGCACATAACCTCTCAATGATCTATGATAAAGATATGAATTTAATGACCTTCTGAAATTGAGAAGCTTTATGGGAGTTTGTCTTTCTGACAATTCAGATCAGTGTCTCTGATTAGTTGTTCTCAGAAATCAGATGAATATGTTTGAACAAGAAAAAGGAAAGGACTTTTGAGTAGATTGATTCTAGCTCTCAACCTAGAATCAGAGTTCAGAAAATATTCACACCCCTCAGAAACCAGAACGCAAGTGAACTTTGAAGAATCTAAGAACCCATTGCAGTTCACTCTGAAGGAAGCTGAAGCTGGGAAATGATGATCAAAAGCTCAGAACAAAATGCACTCATATGTAATATAGTCCTCAGGATCTCCAAGAAAGAAAGATCAGAATCAGAATGAAAAGGTACTCAGATAGCCTGCAAAGATCTCAGTATCTCTAAGGTATGGTTCCTTTTATTCTTGATTATTTTTAAACAGTAACAATTTACTTAACCACTGATCCTTTAATATCACTTTAAGTTTTATAAGAGTTATTGAAAATAGAGCTAGATTCTCACGCAATTATGATTAGACAACCTTAAAAAATTAAATAAACAGTTATAATTACGATGTGTCAGCTACTACCCATAGGCATACGGCAATTTAGTCTATCGCGTGTCTTTTCAGCTGACCGCCATAGCTATTCATAGCTTGTCTCGGAAATGATAACCTTACATGTTCCAGCTTAATAAATAGCCATCATTCCTAAGTTCTCCTCACATCATTATCCCTTCTTCAGAAAGAATCACTATCCAACTATTCAGTAGCTTAGAACCTCTTTCCTCAAATTAATTTGCTCAAAATGTCTTCCCATAATATCAGAGGTGAAATCGCTAATCTTGAACTCCAAATGGAATACACTCTTGACTTACACCTTCTGCCTCAATTCAACAAAACAAATATCTTTTCTGGAATCAAATTTAAGAACTGGGAAAATTACTTCTCCATGCTTGTTGGACCTGTCTTTCCTGGGTTAGTAACTGAATTATGGGCGAATGCACGTGTACTAGAATATAACTATGGCAAAAATGCTATTTTGTCTGTGGTTGCTGGATGTCCAGTCTTGATCAACCCTACCATCATAGATAAAGCCATTAGTGTGTTGAAGATGATGTGACTGTGGAAAGAAATATCACCAACCATAGCTTCGACAGACATATGCACGTCATTTTTCAAAACAGAGGGGCGTCCCACTCAACCTTGCACCCTCACTCCAATTGCCAAAGATTGGTACAAGCTAATGGTAACTAATTTAAGACCAAGAGAAAGAGGAGGAGGATGGTTATCTGACAAAGAAAGATTGCTTATTTTCTTCTTAGTGTCTAGGATCAAAATAAACCTACCCCAATCTATGTACAACCATCTAAAGGAAGAAATTAGTCTGTCCAGGGAAGACACGGTCTACCAAGTTCCCTACTGCAGGGTTATCTCCCACATTCTTAATCTTCAAGGAGTAGTTAGTCATTGCAGAAGAAATGGAATGACCGAGAAGATTCTTCCTAAGTTTTGTCAACCTATGACCTTCTTAGTCTAAGATAGAAAGTTAGTTTTTCTTGGGATTACAAGTTACTCTGGGTCCTTTTTCTGTATGTCTTTTTGCTCTAAACTTGATCTGTATCTTCTTGATCAATTATTGAAGTATCCCTAATTGAAAAGTGCTTATCCTTTTGAATGACTGATTTTATGTTCACGTTGCCTTAACTAAATATAAATTTCATTAATTATTAACTGAAATAAAATAACTAGGCAGTATAAGTGAATCATATGGAAAGATTTAGGATTCTACCTAGATCGTAATCATATGACGGTTGCTATTACCACACATAAGTGATAAGCCATGGTTCTTGATCGAATTAATTTCACTCATTAAAAATCAATCATCAAACCTCTTTTTCACGTTACCTAACCTATCTAAGAAAAATCAACTGTTAACCTTTCAAATTCTCAAAGATCTTACTCTCCTCATTCATCTATAAAAGGGGCTTAACCCTTGATCACTTATCACAACTCTCACGCTATCTAAACTCTGCCGAAGCACCTTCTACTCTGATCACTCTATCATTTTCAACAATGGATTCCTTCTCTCAAAATGCTTTAACTCCCATAACCACACAGATTCCAGTTGAAAACCTCCTCGTCAAATCGGAAACAATTATGAACCTTAATAGTTTAAAATCAAATGGATGTGATGTCACTCCCTCGATGGAAACTCAAGGATGGAGTAACTATTTCAAGAGGTTGGAAGGACCAACCTACGGTTGTTTGGTTAAAGATTTCTGGATTCATGCTAATGCAGGCTCAACAGTCATTACTTCTTCGGTTTTTGGTAGAAAAATCTTCATTTTTGAAAAGACCATTGTAGATCTTTTGATGCATGACAATAGCGGATTTAGAATCACTAAGGATCTACTTAGTGAGGAAAGAGAGGATAAGGTAATGGCGTCTATCTTCAAAGAAGGAGTTGCAGTTAAGAACAAAATACTCTCAAGTCTGAAGGATTCACTACAAGTTTGGTTCAGAATCCTGTAAGGAAGTGTGTTTCACCATCTTCCCTCAAATCAGCTCAATGACACTCAAAAATGTGTTTTATTCCTCCTTCTTAAAGGGATCAAGATACATCTTCATGCAATCCTCTTCAAACTTTTGAAGGAAGCTATAAGTAACTTCAGAACAGGTACTGACGCGAAAGTCAGTCATATTCCATATGGAAGACTCATTTTTGATGTTTTGGTTGAATCAGGAGTAGTTGATGATATTCTAATCAATGAAGGAGAATCAAGAAAGCTGCTTAAAAGTGCAGGAAAGATCCTCAGATTTAAGGATCTTAAAAGAGAAGACACCTCTCTGGATGATACGTCATTTAGGGAATTGACGTTGGCCACAAGGGTTCCTGTTGAAGGTTTTCCTAAATTTTCAACTCACAATCAAGCAGATGTAGGAAACTATCTACAATAGTTTAAGGACGAAGACATTAGTATATGGATTAATATGAAGAATATTACTAATGTACTTTAGGAACTCTCAGACTGGAAGTAATTCCTATTCTTATCCCTTCATTCCCTCTTTTGGTCTATCTACATTCTAGGAAATTCATACGCTCCATGGACGGAGCAAAAAGTGGAGTCTTGGTCAGAGCAAGCCGGCCTATTCTATTACCAGACATAATTAGGAGAAGCTCATCCGAAATAAAGGAGGAGCCATATGAGATGACAATCTCACGTACGGTTCTGGAACGGAGATTCTTTGACTTGTCACCGTGCCCGCTTGGGGTTGGGGTCTGTCTGAGTAAGGAAAGAGCTTGTAGCCACGTTATCAGGAATGGGTAAGAAGCAGGAAAGTGCTGATAGCGAGGAACCTTCTTCAAAAAGAACAAAAACTGTCAATAATAAGTTAACATCCTTCAAGGATAATGCCATCACAAGAATCCACAGTTTAGTAAATGCTTCTAGTTCCAGCATGAACCCCATGGAAGTAAGAAATATCTGGACTGAGTTCCATGGCTGGATCTGAGAAGAGATTGTGAAGAACAAGATGCTGGCAATTAATCAAGCAGAAGAAAACCAGTTGCATGCCTCGAGAACTGATAATTCTAAAAGCCTGTTCTCATCCTCTTCATCATCTTTAGGCTCCTCTTAGTCTAACTCCTAGGAACCTATTTTCATCAGGTCTAGGTTTTGGTCGTTTTGAACCAACTAGAATTAAGATCAACCTATGTTTTGAATTTAATATCTTTTGAAACTATTTTATGTTAGACTGTTCATTATCATATTAATCTCACGCTTATGCTTGAACGCTCTAAACTTTTTGATGATGTCAAAAAGGGGGAGAAATAGAAATATGATTTTGATATAAAATGCATTCACCACTAACGTTTGTTTGATGTTTGACCGAGGAACTCTGATCAAGTTCACTAGGCATTTTCTTAGAACAGGTTAAATTGAAAGAATGTTGTTAAAAGCTCTTATGAAACGTTTGTTCATATGATTGAAGTTGTACACTTCGTGAACATGTGTTCAGAATCAGATTTACCCAGTACTGTTCAGAAGTTGAGAACTTTCTGAAAGTTAAAGTTATCGTGATTCTTGTTTCACTTTGTTCAGAAGCTGTAAGCTGTCTGTGAATATGATATTCAGAACATAAGAATCAGAAGAAGAAATCTTCCTGTAAGCTGTCAAGACAAAGTCTACAATTCAAGATGTTTTTCAGAAGAACTGAGCAAATCAGAAGTCGAAGACTGTCTGAAAATCAGGATAAAAGATCCAAGAAGAAGAAGATCTGTCAAGACAAACTCTGATACTCCAGAAGTATAGTGCTTTGGTATTGAAGAACCAAGGAGAATAAGCTCTGAAAAAAACCAAGAATTCAACTCTGAAGAAAATGATTTGGCATCAGACTAAATCTATAATTGGTATCAGACTCAGTATCAATCAGACTCAAGCTGTCAATTGTTCTCAAATACCTTCATTGGTATCAAACTCAGAAGTCTAAGAATCATGAACAAAATTGATATCAGATACAGAATCAAGCGTTGATTGATCACTAAATTATTCTTCTATTGGTATCAGATCAAAAATCAAGCTTTGATGAACTTATGAGTTGTCACAGGAACAAGGTTCTGAGATGACGACCTGTGTTCAAAATCAAACTCTGAAAAGTCATGATCTTATTGGTGATTAAAAATTAATATTTCTGAATCACGATTATGAAGATCCAAATATCTGACTTATGGAAATTAGGGGGAGATTACCCAGAAGATTCTAATGTTAAAATCTATAATCTTCTTCAAATCTGAAACTCAAGGGGAGTTTCCTAAAGACAGTGTCTATCTCTGATAAATAGCGAAGCTATGTTATTAGAAAAGAACTGCTCTGATTTGTGCTAAAATGATTCTGCTGAAGAGTAGAAAATGCTTCAGATGACTCTGAAGATTACGAGCTCTGATACGATGACCAAAGGAACTAAGTTCTAAAGATCTGAAGATGGAAGTTCTGACGAACTTGTCCAGATGTAAAAGACTTTTTCCTTAAAGACAAGATAGAGAAGTAATCCTTTTCTATTCTTTGTTCTGGCAACTCAAGCTGTTATTTTGTGAGTCTTTGGATCATATGAGATTCTAGATGATCACAGATAAAATCTTGAGGTTAACACATTTAGGGGGAGCTGCTGTTCCAGACTCTGAATATGTTTTGTTTGGTGATTACCTTGTATAAAATGTTCAATCAAAATACACGGTTTTTTCATCATCAAAAAAGGGGAGATTGTTAGAGCAAAAGTTGTCTCTACAAGCCGTCTCTATGTTTTGATGATAACAATGGTATTTGTGAAAGAAGCATTTTGTGTTCTAACGTGTGTTGTGTGCAGATCATAATCATAGAAGATATCAGATCCAACAAGCACCAGCCAGATGCAGAAAGATTCTGAAGACTGAAGATTTTTGAAGATTATGGTTCTAAAGGTCAAGTGTTGAAGACTCTGAAGACAGATTCCTAATGGACAAGTTCTGAAGATCTGAAGACTTGAAGCAAAGAAGAATAATGGGTTTCAAGACAAGTGCTGAAGCTCTGAAGACAGATTCCTAATGGACAACTTTAGAAGACTGAAGACTTGAAGTTTCAGATACCCTGTTATGAAGTCTCTACTCATGCTTCAATTAATTACCATCAGAAGCCTCTGAAGATTTGAAGACAAATGTTACCGTTAGCAATGACTGTACACCGCTCTAAAGGACCAATCCCATCACTTCTACAGTAAAAAGAAGATATGGCAGTACAACCTTAATCATTGCATAACGTCTCTTTTCAAACAGCCAATGACTCTATTAACGGCTATATTTTACTGGGCTATTTAAAGAAAAGAGTAGTCGCTTCTGTGAAGGTGACCACGTCCACCAAGGGTTAATCGCTCAAGTCATTGTGTGAAGATAGCAACAATGATAAGTTCTCGTTGTAACACTTAAACATCCAAAGCTATCACCATTTACACATGGTCATTGTTGTTGAAGTTCAAAGATCAGAAATCAACACAACAACAATTAATTGGTACATAAGCTGTTGATGAAGAAGACAACATTGCAAATCAGTCAAGTCATCAACCATTTTCTCGTCTAAGCTACATTGAAGATCTGAAGCAAGGAGTTGTTGCTCAAAGCTTGCTCACCCAAGAAGACGAAGAAGAAAGAAGATCTACAAGATGTCACCAACTGTCAAATCAACATACATCTTTGTAGTATCAGAAGAAAGCAAGGAGTTGTTGCTCTAATCTTGCTAGAACACTCTGTGTTTATTTGTACTTAAACTTAGGAGAAATCAGCTTATGTAGAAGCAATTATTGTAATCTCCAGAACAACTAATTCTATGTGAATTAGGTTTCCTCAAGTGATCAGTGTGATCGGAGACTTGAGAAGACAATGGCTTGGTGTCATTGTGGAAATCCTGACTAGAGATCTTGAAAGTTGTTGGTACGTTGGGTCAATGATAGTCATATCTCAAAGAGGATCATATGTTGATCAGACTCTTGTGAGATCCCTGATGGAACTCATTGTGAAACCTCTAGTGAACGTTATATCCAGATTGGATCCCTGAACGGTTCACTGAGAGAGATACCTCAAGGGATCATTGGTTGATCTGGAAACTTGAGATGACAATGACGTAAGTCACTGTGTTCCTTGAGCGATCCTAGGTGGATCAGAGGCTTGAGATGACAATGGCGTGAGTCATTGTGGGTTAGTCACAGTGCGGCTGTGCAGGTTATTAGTCACCGGCTATGTGCCCGTGCATCTGTAATCTGGTTTTGGTTATAGTGGATTAAGTCCTTGTGTTCAAGGCGAAATCACCTGAGGAGGGTGGACTGGATTAGTTTGAGAGTTGCTCAGGTGAACCAGGATATATCGTGTGTTCTTTACTCTTGTTATGCTTTACATTATTGTTTATGTTTCTGTATTGAGTATCAGAACCTTACTTAAGCAAGTCAGAACCTTGCAGCTTAACTCTGATAAGCTTCCGCACTGCAAAGTTCTGAATGATGCATATTGCTTTCAGACTCGTGTCGTTTCTTGTGCTTCATGCATTACAAAGTCTGAATGATACTTAGCGAGTCAGAGTCTCTCAACGAACTCTGATATTCTATTAGTGCTTTAACGATAAAAGGCTAAAAGTTATTAAAAGAGCGAATACACAATTCAAACCCCCCTTTCTTGTGTCTTTCTCATACCTTCAGGTTCTCCTTAATCCTTTGATTACATCTGTCCATTCCAGACACATCTAACTGCTCGCCGTGAAAGATTTTCCTCGAAACCGAAACTATAGACTGTGAACATCCTAAAGAAGAAATATTAAACCCTCCAGCGCCCTTACCTTCTTCTGTTTTCTCAACCACTTCATTTCCCAACTTCCCCCTTCTACTTAATTGCTTTTTCAAAGACCTACTATTAAAACCTCTGTGGGGCCCTCCAACTCCATAAAGATGTTTAAGTTTAATACTTTTAATTATCTTTTTTCTTATGCAACAAATATTTGGAGCATTAAGTGGGCCCACTTTATCCCCATCTAAACCCAAAAACTCAGAATTCCCGCCCTCCAAATCCTTCAGCGTACAAGTTATCTTAGTATCAGAGCTAACACAAGAAAAGGTCCCACCTACCCTATTATCCCCAGAAGACGTATGCCGACAATCTTTCCCTTTTAATGCTATCAGCGCCGCTTCAAAAGTACCCCCCTCTACATCCTTTTCAAAATAACTCCTCTTGTCATTTTCATTCTCAGATAAAGCCTACTCCATTAAATTAATGTTATTGACTGTTGGACTAACCACAAAACTCCCCTTCACACCGTTATCCACCTCTTCACCCTCTTCCCTAACCGGCGACAAAACTTCATCTTCAGAATCGTCTACACCTTCTTTGAAGTCTTCATCATATTCGACATTGAATATGTTGCGCTCTTCATCCTCCGAACCTGACGAATTCGAACTCGAATCAGAACGAGGAAGCTTAAGAGGAAGCGCACAAATGGGTCCATGGAAGTCTTCTCTCAACAAAATATCAAAAGAAACTTTGTCAATCGATACCTTCATAGATTCATCAATGACGAAAGAACACGGATGGTGAAGTTTGGTGGAAAGTATAGCGAAAACGATACCTTCATAGAGAAATAACCTTCTATTTCGAATTTCGTTTGAATATTATATGAAGTGTCTGGCGAGAGTACAACACCAACATAGGCCTTGCTGAGTTTTTCCTTCAACAACCCCTCTGAAACGTATTCCAACTTCACTTTATCATTCACAATTGTGTCTTTCTGATTGTTGCCATCTTCCCTTCTAACGACTTCAGCGAAAGACCTAAAGTCGACTCTACCATTAGGGCGCACACAATTAGCTTCAGCAATAAGATAATGATAAGAACGAGGCTGAAAACCCTCCCTGAACCCTCCCCTATTCTCTTTACTCTCTACCCGCATCCCTCTGCTAAACCTAGGAGGGTCAGCATGTATCTTCCTGCCTTCAATCTGGATATTACGTAACTTGATTGCAAGAACCCTCTCATCCTCCACCTCTCTAAACCTTGCAAACCCAAATCTCTTACCGAACTTATTCCTTCTTGGTGATATCACTACCTCAACCACCTCTCCAACACAACCAAAAAAAGCAAAAATATTTAACGATTTGATCCTATCAGGTATCTCAGAGAAATAAATTGACGTTAACGAAGCGTCTGCTTCCGACAACGGATCTCCCCCCTTGTTATAGATGTCCCACCTTGAAACAATGTTCCTGAAACACTTTTTCGGCACCCTTTTCCACTCCATCTTAAAAGGCAGCCAACCAAAACCATACACAACCTGAAAAAACACGAATACAAACCCAGGGATTACAAGTTATGAAGATCCCTAATTCGAAAATTAGGAGTTTAAACCGAACACTCTTTGAACCACCGTGTTGAATCCATGCGAAAACCATTTCAATTCTGTTGTTAATGAAAGAAATTTCAATGATGCATCTCTTTTGATTACATGAATACTCTCTTATTAGCTTTGCTTTACATATATGGCTTGCTTTTAGTTTCACTTATTCTTTCTTTTTAGTTTATTTGTGTATATTAAATATATTATAATTATTTTATATTTTATTTTATTTTTTCTGTTTTTTTTCTTCAATAATAAATCATACCAGGGTAACGTATGTGGTATTAATAGTATTTGGTGATTTTTTTTAAATAACCTAACATTTTCAATTTAAATATCACGATAACCATTTTTATCTATTATTGATTAAAATATCTATGTTAAAAAAAAATGCAGCAAAGAGTAGGCGCCACTGGTAGATAGAGGTGCGTGCATTAAAAAATGCACATAACCTCCTCTCGAGTCAATAGTGCATATGTCATTCTTATTAGTGCATTGGTAATGTATGCCCCAAAAGCTATGATGCTCGTGTACATTTTTTTAGTGTATGTGTCACTATCAATAGCGTCTCCTGTTTATCTTGAATTTTTTATTTGTTTGAAATATGAATATTTTGATTAATAATGAAAAAGATTGATTATCGTAATATTTTAATTAAAAATGTTGGTTATTAAAAAAAATAGATTAATTGCTATACATGGTCAGTGTAAAAAGTTTTATCCAGACAATGTATCACAATCATATATTGGTATTACTTTTTAAGTGGTTTAAATAAAAATAAAACCTTTCAAATAAATTAGCAGTTGTGATTAACTAATAGTGTAAAAAAAATTTACACTGACCGTACATATCAATTAAATTAAAAAAAAGGCTTAAATGCACTTTTGGTCCCCCTAGTTTAGATTTTTTACACTTTCGGTCCCCCTATTACAAAACCTGCGATTTTGGTCCCTACATTTTGATGGTCTTTGCAATTTTGTGGTCCCCTCCAATTTTGCTCCAAAACCGTACATGAACAGTGCACTGTTCATGTACGGACATGCACTGTTCATGTACGAACATGCACTGTTCATTTACTGTTTTGGAGCAAAATTGGAGGGGGACCACAAAATTGCAAAGAATCTAAACTAGAGGGACCAAAATTGCAGGTTTTGTAATCGGGAGACCGAAAATATAAAAAATCTAAACTAGAGGGACCAAAAGTGCATTTAAGCCTTAAAAAAATAAAATTGTATTTGGCATGTTCACTTGCTTTCAAATAAATCCATTTCTTTTGGATTAAATTGAATTCAGATATTATCACTTAACTTTATCTAAAACAATAACTGAACAAATAGATTTAATAAAAATAACATATAAGCAAAAAGAGGCTATATTTTAATAATTAAATCGTAAATTTTATAAAATGAAGGTATTAATTGTATTTGATGTTTAAAATCTTAACAATATTTTACATGGTAATGTAATTATTAAATTTTCTTGATACACTAATATTAATTTTTATTATTTTATTTTATCTTTATTTTTCATCACAAAAGAGAGTTAAATTTATTTTGAAAATTATCCTATTTTTCTAAAGATTAATACTGAATTGTTTTACATAAGTATCAAATTAAATTCTCACAAAAATATTTAGAAATTAACCTATAAAAATACTCTCATTCTCACATTTCTTAAGAAAAACACAATATTTCAAAAAAAAAAAAAGTACTGTTGCCCACTACCATCCTCTTATTATAAATAGTTTTATTCACCACAAAATTGATACCGTATTCTTTAATTTGAACATTTTAAAGATGACAAAATTGTATATAAATTCATTAATTCGGTATGTCATAATCAAATACTAAATTTATAATTGAGCGCTTTCATATTTTATTACTTATTTTGAAGTGGTTAAAGACACACCCACTTAAATCTAGATAAAAAAACGTGTATTTAATTTAGGGTTAAATATGTTTAATGTCCCTATAAATATTCCACCCTTGAAGATTGGTCCCTCTAAAATTTTTCTTCAAACATTAATCCTCCTAAAGTTTTCTGTTTTCAAATGTAGTCCTGCCGTTAATTTCAAGTAACGGGAGGTGATGTGGCACGCCAAGTGTGTAGAAATGAGTTGCCAACTGTGTAATCCACGTCTGAAATGAATTTTGACATTATTTCTTCTCAATTTTCACTTCCACGATTTCCATAATAAACCCTAATCACTACCACAAAAAAGACCTTAGACAGCGCTTTTTTTGCCCTTAGACAACGCGTTTAAGCGCTGTATAAACTTGCGCTGCTATAGGTTTAGACCGCGCTTTGGGTAATACCAAAAGCGCTGTCTAAAGGGGGGTATATTTAATGAAAAGCGTTGTCTATGGTACCTTTAGACAGCGCTTTTTGACATTATAAGGTATACCTTAGACAGCGCTTTTGGAAAAAGCGCTTTCTAAGCCTCACCTTTTTTGACATTTTTTTGGTATACCTTAGACAGCGCTTTCACCAAAAGCACTGTCTAAGCCCTACCTTTTTTGACATTTTTTTGGTATACCTTAGACAGCGCTTTCACTAAAAGCGCTGTCTAAGGTCAACCTTTTTGAACTTTTCTAGGTATACCTTAGACAGCGCTTTTGTCAAAAGGACAGCGCTTTTGTCAAAAGCGCTTTCTAGGCCCTACCTTAGACAGCGCTTTTGTCAAAAGCGCTGTCTAAGTCCTACCTAAGACAGCGCTTTCTCCAAAAGCGCTGTCTAAGGTATACGAAAAATTTTATATAAATTTTTTTAAACCACAATTTTTACCAGGTTTTTTCAACCAGAATTTTACCTGTTTTTCAACCAGCAATTTTTTTCAGAAATTGGCAATTTACACCAAAATTATATATGCAAAACAATTGGCAATTCAAACCAATATATATATTTAAAATTACAAACCAAAATTATATATACACCTATTTATAATTACAAATCATTACATTTTTTCTACAAATGCACATATTACTTATACTAATACTTTTGCATCCAACCAAAGCATTGCTTCAAATCTACATTATAGGTCCTGAAAACACAAAGATTGTAATTCAATTAAAAGAATACATAAACAAAGTTACACATATTTAAATTCTCATCAATTAAAGTAAGAGTACAATATTATACCTTGTAAAATTCCGAGTTAGAAATTGAGTAATGAGCACACTTGCATTCTTCAAAGTACTACATAATAATATAACATAGTTTGATTTAGTTTTAACTATTTCATTAGACATGAGAGATATGTGTTAATATTAAAATAACTCATAAGTTAGAAATACATACATCGGATGAAATCTCTATTCGATCCAACAAAAGAGTGTCTCTCATAAACCTCAACATGAAATAGCCGCAATCTATTTGATTGCGTTGCCGAGGACACTACAAATGAAAAGAAAATATGGATAAATCCTAAGTTTTATCAAGTAGCATAACTAATATAATAAAACATGTGATAATTAATATACCTTCACATAATTCCATGTAATAATGGGGTTGACTCTCCGCTGTGGTTAATTGCGACCAACAACCAATGTCCACTGTAAGATTAAACAAGTGTAAGATTAACAGCTATATATCATATAATTTGTTAGATGAAGTATAAGATATCCAATTTAACATTTTTTATGCATAAATATCATATAATTGTGATGTACCTGTTTTTTTGAAACAACGAACTCGGTATGCTCCGGAATCCGCTTATCCTTTGTTTTGGATCTTGTTGGAGTCTAAATAACATTACCATGTAAAAAATGAAAATAAAATGCTCTTTCACTAATATATAACAAATATGACATAATATATAACAAATATAATAAAGAAATCAAGTATATAACAAATTTTACCTCTTTCACTAACATCTCTTTCTTTTCTTGGTTGGAATATGAATTACTTGTGTCTTAGCAATGCGGACGGATGAATGGATCCAAATTCCCTCGTTATGGTCATTTCTGATATATGACTCATCCGCTATAAGATCCTCATCTTGATCATTTGTATTCAACTCATTCTGTCTAATGCATGACTCATTCTCAACATCAATATCACATTGATCTACACCGCTATCATCAACCACTTTGTTAGATAGAAGCACTATAGACCATTTCGTACTCGTCGGGTCAGTGACATTGAACACTTGTCTAGCTTGAGATGCTAGAATAAAAGGCTCATCTTTGTACCCCACCCTATTAAGATCCACTTGCAAAAATCCAGACTTATCCATTCGTATGCCACTACTATTTACCCACTTGCAACCAAAGATTGGAATCTGAAACTTCTCGTAATCAAACACCCAAATGTGCTCAATAACTCCAAAATATGACAGATTTGCATATTTGGGGTTTAAGTCCTTCATACTTGATATGTGCATTGCTTCAGCTAGGACGGTGACACCACTATTTTGCATAGTACTTTTATCGTCTTGGTCTTTGGTATAAAATGTGTATCCATTAATTGCGTATGCGCTATGAGAATACACATCCAAACTTGGACCATATGCCAAACATCTTAACCTTTCTGTTACTGAAGCAGGATCTGAAGAGCGCTTCGAATAAATATGATCCTTTAACCATTGTATGAAACTTTGATTGTGCTCTCGTACTATCCAATTTTCATTTCTGTTCTGATTTAACCTTCGGAGTACATCCTTGTGCATCTCAACATATGGCTCAACCTCATTATCATTGTGCAGAACATACAAATGCACTTGATCCCGTTCATCCCTTGATACTGTCACAATTTTATTTCCAATAAATTTTTTACCATCCTTTTTTTCAAAAATATGAGCTTTGGGGAGTCCAATCAACTGAACATTGGACAAATATTCAGTACAAAACTCAACCGCTTCTTCAACAATGTATCGTTCAACAATACACCCCTCTAGTCGACTTCGGCTTTTCACGTACCCTTTTAATATTTTCATATAACGTTCAGCAGGGTACATCCATCTCATATAAGCTGGTCCACACAACTGTGTCTCTTTCACAAGATGAACAACTAGATGTACCATTATGTCAAAAAAAGAGGGAGGAAAATACATTTCAAGCTCGCACAAGGTAATAACTATCTCTTTTTGTAGTGTTGGTAAGATATCGGGATCGATTACCTTACTACAAATTGACCTAAAGAAAAAACACAAATTAGTTATGGCGCTTCTTACTTTCACTGGCAAAATAGAACGTATACCTATTGGTAGAAAGTGTTCCATTATAACATTAATTCAACCATATTAATCAAGAAATGAACAAGTTTGATAGTGTTTGATATGTAACTGGTTGAATTTCTTATGTTTTAGTGAAATGTTTATGTTCATTATATTTGTTTATTAACTCAACCATCTCAAATTCTAGAATTTTGAGGCTTCAAAAACAAGCTTTGAATTCTAAAATTCAGAGGACATTTCCATCAATTTTAAGAGTTTTTTAGAAGATTTAAGAGGTGGAAAAAATAAAACTAAACTAAACTATTTCCATCAATTTTAACAAAACTCCATCAATTTTAAGAGTTTTTTAGAGTTTTTTAGAAGATTTCATCAAACATACTCATTCACTACAAAACTTCATTAACAAAACTTCAAACATACTCATTCACTACAAAACTTCATTAATAAAACAGTTCAACATAACTTCATTAACAAAACTCATCAAACATAATCATTCACTACAACATTGTAAAGCAACAAAACCCTACAACAACACTGTAAAGCAACAAAACCCTATTCTTCACAACAACGACGTACCTTTAACGACGGTAACAACGGCAATGCAAGAACGAAATGTATCAAAGAGCAGAAAGAGAAACGAACGACGACGGCAATGAGCAGAAACGAAAACGACGGCAGTGAGCAGAAACGGACGGACGGCAATGCAACGACGGCAACAACGAACGACGGCACGGTGGAGGATGGTTGATGGTGAAGGTTTTTCGTTCGCAAGGGTTTTGAGCTCTGTTCGCTAGCAGGGGAGAAGAAAGAGCGGAAATATGAAAATGAATACTGACTATTCATATATTTTAATTTAATTAGACCTTAGACAGCGCTTGTCATAAAAGCGCTTTCTAAGGTGGATCTTAGACAGCGCTTTTCAAAGCGCTTTCTAAGGTTGGCCTTAGACAGCGCTTTTGATTTTATTTTATTTTTAATTTTTAAGACCTTAGACAGCGCTTTTAATGAAAGCGCTGTCTAATATTTTCCTTTAATTTTTTTTTTAAATTAATAAAACTTTAGAAAGCGCTTTTTATGGAAGCCCTGTCTAAGGTCTTATATTTTTTTAAATTTATAAGATCTTAGAAAGCGCTTTTAACTAAAGCGCTGTCTAATATTTTCCATTAAATTTTTTTTTTAAAATTTATAAGACCTTATAAAGCGCTTTTGACCAAAGCGCTGTCTAAGGTCTTATATTTTTTGCGCTTTTATTTTTTTAAATGAGTAGATTCCTTGTTTTTAACTTATAGCAGCGCTTTTGTATTAAAGCGCTGTCTAAGGTGCGATGTTATAACTTACTTTTGTTGTAGTGAATATTATTCTTCCCCAAATTGTTCTTCTCTCTTCATCTATTCTCTTCTATCGTATCTTTCCATCTCTCATCGTGTATTTCTTTTCTTCTCAGTTTTCTTCTCATTATTTCTTTTCTTCTGTCTTCATCTGTTCCCTTGTTGTGTATCATTCTACTCCATCTATTTCGTCATGTCTTCTTCATCCAGGAGTACCAATTTCGTGTCACGACATTCCAATATTGCAGAAAACAGTGAAGGGAAAAAGTGTGGATGCAAGGGTACCTTGATTTCATACATGTGCAAGAAAGGAAAGAACCAAGGGAGATTGCTTTGGAGATGCCCTTTCTGGAAGAAGGAGGATACTTGCAATATGTTCGTGTGGGATGATGACTTTGATTCAAGGAAGGAAGATGAGAGGGATAATCAATTTGTGGAAACCTTTAAGGAGCTTTATGAATCATCAATGAAGAAGAACCATAGGTTGAAGATGAAGCTAAAGATGGAGGAATTATATGGAAAGTTGAAGACCATATGTGTTATTATTTCTGTGTTGGTCAACATGTATTTTTTTGTTAGATGTAATTGTTGAATAGATAATTAGTTATGTTGTTTTGTTATGAACAAGTCCTTTAGTAATATTAAGTTGTTATGTTGTTTTGTTATGAACAAGTCATTTTGTAATAGTAAGTTGTTATGAAATGTAATGTGCAATCAATATTGGTTAAGTTATGATCTACTAAGTTAAGTTAAGTTTGTTGTTGTTTTGAAATATCTTATGAATTGATTCCATTTGTGCTATCAGATTGTGTGAAATTCTTGTACAGTACAACAAAATGAGTTAAGTAGACCAAATGAGTTTTCATTTCTTTCCATACCAAAATGTAAGAAGAGTACAACAAAATATCAGATGCTCATAACACATCAATAGTACAGTACATTCAAAATAACACATGAGTTCATTACACCACAATTCTAACTTAATTACTTAAACAAAACATAAAACAGTTCCTCAAGAGATTGTTTGACTTCATTCAGTGTGACCCTTGCTAGTGCAGTCATCCCCTTGTATCACCAATGGATCATCAGGTTGTTTGCCTGGGCCTGGTATGTTTTTGGACTTTAGTGTCCTTAATCTCTCACTGTGTCTTTTTTCAGCTGTTACATGACCTGTGATTTTGTACCTGCTCTGTGTCCTAAACTTGATTGGATCACTGCTGCTTGGCCTTGATAAAGTTGTTCTTATGCCTGGTGGTTTGAAAGGAGTATGCCTAAACAATTTTGGTTCCTTTCCAAAAAATACCCTAGCACCACTTGTCTTGAGAGGTGACTTGAGAGATGATTTGAGAGGTGACTTATTAACTCTCAGTGGTTGAATGTCCAATACATCACAACCAGTTTGTATTGCAGCCAATGTGTCAGCCAAAGTTGTAGAATTCTCCAAAGTTGTGGAATTATCCAAAGTTGTGGAATTCTCCAAAGTTGTCTCCTTCTCATTCTGAACAGGTGGGGTTTTTTTCACAACTGATGTCTCCTTCTCCCTCTGAACAGGTGGGGTTTTTTTCAGAACTGGTGTCTCCTTCTCTTTCTGAACAGTTGGGGTCTCTTGCACAACTTGTGGTTCCTGCACCACTAAAGTCTCCTTCACAGTGGTTGCATTCTGAGTACTTGTAGCCTTCTTCATAGTGGTGGCATTCTGAATACCTGAAGCTTCATTAACTGGTGCATTCTGAGTAGTTGAGGATGCCTTGGTTGTTGTATTCTGAGTAGTTGAAACTTCATTGGCTGTTGCCTTAACAGAAACTCTTGTTGCCTTGGTTGTTGTCTTGGTTGTTGCCTTGGTTGTTGCCTCATTGGTCTTTACCTTTTTAGGTCCTTTGCTAGTTGATGCTCCTTTAGGCCTCCCCTGCAAAAAACATAATAACAATACGCTATAACAACACATACATCACAAAAACAACATAAGAATACAAACTGGTAAAAAACATTACCCTTTTTTTTGTTGTCACATTGGAGTCTACCACAACTTGACTTGCTTGTGTAGGTATGTCTTGAGCATCTTGGGTGGGGTTTTCTTGACCAACAAGTGTCTTAGCTTCCACTTCTTGCTTCCATTTCTTGCAAGTCCTCTTGTTATGGCTCAGTTCAAAGCAGAATTTGCATCTATGGCTTGTGTTTGTTCTTTGCCACTTAGTTTGGGAAGCTTCATCAGGTTCTCTCCTTCGCAATTTCTTAGGTCTACCTAGCCCACGTTTAAACTTAGGTGGAAGCATTGACACATTTTCAGTTCTAGGCCACTTGTTTTGCTCATTCAATGGAGATATAACCTCACTATAACAAGCTTGGTAAGTGCTTTTGTGATAACACTTATGTACATACTTCAAAGGGTCATCTACCTTCCTATGAATTGCAGCTACAGCATGCCTACAAGGAATACCTACAAGCTCCCAATAATTACAAGAACATGTATGTTTTTCAAGGTCTACTACAAAACTGTCTGTGAACAACACATGAGTAACTTGAAAGGACAAATTGCCAGCATATGTTGCTGTCCAGCTAGCACTCTTTTCTATCTCCCTATCCAATCTCCTTAGGGGTTTTGTCATGATAGTTCCCTTATAACCCTCTACCTTTTCCCTAAGTGTGGCAAACCTCCCCATTAAATAATTTCTAATCCACTCCAACACAGTGATGATGGGTTTATCTCTTTGTAACAAAATCGTTGCATTAAATGACTCACTCAAATTGTTCATCAAAACATCACACTTTGAAAAAATTGGAAAAGCATGCTTACACCATTTCTGTTTTGGAATTGCTTCAATCCACTCATATGCAGCCAAACTGACCTCTTTAATCATTAACATCTTTGCCTCATGTGCTTCAAAGTAGGTAGCTTTTGCAGCAACTATCATAAGATCTCTAAACAAGGTCCCTCCTCCAAATTTCTTCTTAAAGTTTGCATAAAGATGCCTTAAGCAAAACCTATGCTCATATGCTGGATACTAACCTGGGACCACCGCAGCTACGATACGCACTATGACTCCTTGGGACCACCACTTCAACGGTCGTTGTCTTCTTTGTTCTTTTGCAAAACGCAGTTGAAATGTGATTCTAGGGCACGAGTGAAAGAGGGATAAAATCTGTGGTTTGAGTTACCATTGACTATTAAATGAAATCTGCACAGTTGGCACGCCACATCACCTTCCGTTAGATGAATTTAACGTCAGGGACTACATTTGGAAACGGAAAATTTTTGGAGGATCAATGTTTGAAGAAAAATTTTAGAGGGACCAATCTTAAAAGGTGGGATATTTATAGGGACCTTAAACATATTTAACCCTTTAATTTATAATTCAGCATTTAAATATAATTAAGTCGTACAACATAATTTTAACTCGTCCAAACACATGTATTTAATTAGTTGCTATTTATCTAATACAACACACAAAATAACCAAACCCACAAGACAACATACTAATAAGAATCACAATAATTATGAATCCAACAATGATTGAACTTACTATGACTCATTCTATTGGTGTACAAGTTGCAAGACAGAACAGACTGATTGAAGTACAGTGAGAATCAATAGTAAAATTCCAGCAATGGAAGCAGCAGTTTTCCAAGGATTGCTACAATAATCGCGTCTGAGAGTAGCCTTCAATTTATGCAAAGGATCACGACAAAAACCATCCAATTCTTCACAAAGATCATATAAATGAGAACTGAATTTTGAATGTGTAACATTTTTCCAAAGACTATTTGGAAGGTTAGCCACAGAATCACTATCCCCGAGCCAATTAACCAATATCCCCTTCTGAACAAGTATATCCACATCCCTTCCAGTATTAATAAAAAAATCCAAAACAGCAACATAATCAGTAATGTAAGACTCGTCAGGGTCATGACATAGCTCTAAAGCAACCATATTCCGAAACAAAATCTCAGTCCTATCATCGACTGTTAATTGAGGAATTTCAAAAACTACACCAGAAAACCTCAAGTCAAGTAAACAGTTACTATTAGTGTTCACTTTAAACCTAACACCTGCTTCAAACAACTCAGTTACACTGGGAAGATGTTTCACCAGTCCAGTATTTCTAGGCGGCCGTCTTTCCAATGGATGTTGCAAGTGGAAAATTCTAATAAGATCAGTGAAATGCCTTATGCTAATATCATCCTTAACAGAAACCAAGTTTGACTTATTGTAATAAGCAAAATAATCAAAAGTGAGATCAAGAAAAGAAGGGATATTAGTCTTAGCACTAGGATGTGTAGAGTTAGAAGTAGTAAAAGAAATATTGAAGATTTTTTCAAGAATGAAAAAGGGTAATTGATTTTCAAGTAACAATAAATCTAATTTTATAAGACAAACTAACAAAGGTTTTAAGAGAAAAGCATCCTCTTGAGACCAATCACCAGAATAGGATCTCCAGAAAAGTTCAATTATGAAAACAGAATCCATTAAGATTAATTTAACAAGTTGCTGATTGGTGAACTCTAGGGGTTCGGAATAAGAACGGTTGAAAACAGGTATGATGGATTCAAGGTACTCCATCCGTCCCAAAATATAAGAGAAAAAATCAACTTTCATCTTTTTTAAGATAAAATTAAATGCAAGTTGCATTTAATTTGCTTTCTCTCTTATCTTTTCTATAACCAACAACCAATTAGAATTGTTTTTACATCTTTCAAAGCAATATTTTTCAACAAAATCTTAGTCAAACTATTATGTTTTTATTTTTCTTAATAAGTGTGTTTTTTATTTTTTCTCTTATATTTTGGGATGGAGGGAGTAGTTAACAAAGGTGTGTAAAGTTGAATCGGTTCTTTGGAGAAATGCTTTGAGGTAAATGAGTTTCTGTCGTTCCATGTTTTGGAGGCGGGGGTGGTGGTGGTGGATAGGACCGATGGAAATGATTTTGGGGGTGTATGCTTCGTCGTTGACACTGCGAGTAACAAAGGGGACTTTGTAGATGCAACAGTCGGCGGCGCTAAACGGTGGTCCTGAATTGTCGAGCATGGCATTGATATCAATCACCGTGTCGTTGTGGTTCATGATTGACTGTTATCTGGAGAAGAAGACTTGGCAAGAAAATGAAGAAGTTGCGACCCAACTAAAGTTCAAGTTTATGTTTCTTAAGGGAAAATTTCAAGCATTTATACTAACTACATAGCAGCAGTTCTTTGTGGTGTGTCTTGAAATGTTCTTAACAAGTATCAATTAAATCCCTAACCTCTAAGTGAAGGAACGAATTGCTTACCACAGGCAAAGGGGAATCAAATTCCTAACCACAAACTGAAGGCAGAATTAACAGTGAAGGCATGATAATAGTGATCTTTCCATCTAAATAGCTACTATTCTCATAATTTCAATACAAACAACTTACTTCATAAATACATTTAAATAAAAATACTTATAAATAATTATATTTCAACACTAAATTATATAGAGTTAATATTTATTGGAAAATGTTAACAAATGCCTCCGGGGCACTGGTTAAGAAATTAAAATGATAAATTAAGTATTATTTAAGAGATTAAAAAGATTTTTTTTTTAAATATATATGTATTCAATACACTGAAAATTGAAATAAGTAATTTTTTTTAAAGAATATTATGGATATTGAATGAACTAAACATAACATATTTTCCTTATTAGCATGATCCATATTTATTTTCTCCCTGTCAATTCTGCCATATAAATAATAGTAGTATTGGTCAGTGACTTCAAACAAGAGAAAGTAAATTGTGTTATTTAAAATTCGTAAATTAAAAGGATAGGGTGAATTTATACAATTTGGCCAAATGTTTGTCTAATTCTGTATTCAAGAGATCTTTTTGAGAGTTTGATTATAAACTTTGAGTTTTTGAAGGTTATATCCACGGACCTTTATAGAATCTGATCTTGAGATTTTTTACAGGTTTATCTCCGACCAAAGATTGTTTTTATCACAGGCTAAGCTAGCAAACCTTCTTAATGATTTTCAGGTTGATCTCAATAACCAAAAACATAACTTTTTCCAGCAAAACTCAATAAACCAAAGCAGGGATTTTATGACTGGTTTATCTCACGAACCAAACTCAATTTTCTCAAGAGTATCGCACTCTAAAGAAATAAGCAAATAGCACAATCACTTATAAAATCTTCTTCACAAGCAAAGTTTCATTTAAAAGAACTATGTTAACTTTAAGTGAAATAAAGATGTTTCAAGAGAGAGAAAGAGAGAAAATACAGAGATAAATTCAACAAAAATGTAAAGCTTTGAAAAGTAGCGTGAAATGAATAGAAGGTGAACCTCCTTTATATATGAGTTGGAAAAATCAGAAAAGAAAATAATTCATTAGCAGAATTGATGAGCCAATCGATTGGCTAAACCATTTTTAATTGATTCCATGCCTAAAAAGAAAATAATTGATATAGAGTCATTGCAAGTCATTAAGGTGTTGTCCTAATCGTTTAGTTAATCGTTTATCCCTTCTCCAATCATTTGGCTAACTACGAAAAGTTTTGACAATCGATTGACACAAGTTACCAATCGATTAGTTAGTTCAAAAATTATTTGAAAAGAGATTTGACAGCTTCTTAATCACTTAGCATGACTTAGAAAATAATTTTCAAGATAAAAATTTTTGAAAAAGATATTTTAAGGTGTGTGTGTGTGTGTGTGTGTGTGTGTGTGTGTGTGTGTGAGTTGCCTTAGTACTTCAAAGTTACTTCCTTACTTTTACAAAACTCGGGTCACTCAGACAGACAGACAGGACCTGGCAAGCTCTCACACTTTATCTAAGAATTCAAGGTTTTTTCTAGATGATTGTCATCATATAAGCGCTTTAATCTTAAGTCTCTTTTCTTTATGAGGCTTGAGATATTTCTCTATTTGGGTTTCCATCATTGGAGAGTTGAAAGATATTACCACCGACTTCATCACAACTATTGACGTTGTCATCATCAAAACATCAGAGAGGGTCTTTTGTGAGATTGTTAACTTCATACCTGCGAGCACATAGATCCACAACTAGGGCTAGGAAAAGAGGACCCAGTACCGTATGAAGGTAGGAATCACCAAGCGTTTAATGACTCTATCACTCTCCCTCGTAGTACTAAAGGATTGTCAATTTCCATTGAAGAAGGAAAACACAGGAGGACTGTAAGTATGCACTTCTTGACAATCCTTTGAGAAAGTGTTTATAGTTGCATCCTAGGAACACTTATCCTCGCAGCACTAGATGTAATATCTTTCATTGTTCACTTGAAGATGAAGTACAACAATTGCTTTAGTGAACTAGTTATCATTTAGACTGACCTATGCAAAGCCCGCCTAATACATGAGATGGTTCTGAAAATACCCCAGGAATCGAAATTACCATCATTCTTGGAAATAAGGTAAAGGAGACTCCTACCCTCATTATCGAAATAATTGATCTTGATGTGCATGAAGATAAAACCATGCCAGGTGACGAGCTCGGCTCCCTAGTGGGAACCAAAGTGAAGATCCCTAGAACAATTCTAGATGGAAACTTCAAGATAGTGAAGCTCGACGAAAACCCATCCAGGTTAGTTTGAATAGGATCCCACTTGCCGATTCCGGTGAGGAGCGACCTCATTAAGTGTCTAAGAGCTAACATTGACCTCTTCACGATCTTCCTCGATGAAATTCCCGACATTGACCCCAGCTTAGCATATCACCGTGAACATAGTCGGAGGCCTACTCCATGCAACCTTATTTCTGAAGTAAGATACAATGAATCACTATCCAATGTTGTTCTAGTTAAAAAGGCGCCCGACAAATAAGGATGTGTGTACACTATACCGACCTCAACTGGGCTTGCCCTAAATATTCGTATCCACTCCCCAACATTGACAAACAAGTAGACAACTCTGCCAACTAGAAAGTGTTGTCATTCATAGATGTGTACTTTGGATAAAACTAAACCCCTGTGCACAAATGAACAGAGACAAAACTGCGTTAATGACGGAACGCTCCAACTTCTAATACAGTGTCATGCCATTTGTCTTGAAGAACTCAAGTTTAACATTTTGATTTTTGAATGGAAGCAAGGAAGGAATGCTCTCAAAAAAATCAGTCGCGTGAGAAATCCTCTTGAAACCATCTACCCATTATGGTACAAACATCATCATCATATTTAGTTTAGACAATCAATAGAAAAAACTTGCCACTTTTTGCAACATATTGTTCTATGTCCTCTAATTCCCCAATTGTCTTCACTATGGGTACGTATGCCCCCAATTCCAAATAGAATTGAGATATGTAATTAACCTTTGCAAGAGTTGTATACAAAAGAAAATGTAGCAATTCAAACCCCCAAATCTTATGTTTGATGTTGATTCTATCTTCTTCTCTTTCCTTGATCTTAAACTAGATCAAGTCACCCAAGACTTCCAATTGATCATTCGGTTACTGCTACTCTTTTGATAGAAACTCCATTCTTCAAAGCTTTCACTCGGATGAATCCAAATTGCGAAATCTTGTCCCAAGTATTTCAATTAATTCTCTGGTTACCGCTACTCCTTTGACAGAACCCCCGTTCTTCAAAGCTTTCACTCGACTGAATCCAAGTTGTAAAGACTTGTGCAAAAACCCCCCAAATCAACCTTGATTTTGGATGAAAAACCCCAAACAGTTTTATCAAAGAAACCCCCAAAGAATGCTCAACCCAATTTGACTTACAACAATCCTAAATTGGACCTTATCAATCTTATCTTGATGACACTCAACAAAAATGATTATGGGTATTAGTTGAATGTATACAAAGAAAGGTTGAAGATGATGAGAAAATTATATGTGTGTTCTTGGTTTCAATATATTAGAAATAATGTATAAATGCATATTTATATGTGTGTATGTGTAAAAGAAATAACAAATAAAATAGATTTTTATCCAAAAATACAAGTTTTGAAAAATAGAACTGAATGTATTGACCTCAAATTTAAATGTGTCAATACATAAAGTTAAGGAGTCAATATATAGCCATAAGGAGTCAATACATTAAGGGCAGGGAATTTTTGTTTGAAAACATCTTCAGAAGGAGTAGACTCCAAACACATAGGGAGTCGACTCATTCTTGTTATGCATCGACCCACACCATCAATGTATCGATACATTGAAGGCAGTTAGATTTGTTTGAAACAATCTTTCAGATGGAGTCAGCTCCAAATACGAATGAGTCGCCTCCTTCACATTGTGTATCAACCCATTCATCCTATGTATCGATACATTCTCATCAAAAATATTTTCTTTTAAAACCATTCAATATGTATAGATACATAGTTATAGTGTATCGACCCATTGACTTATTTTTCATGAAAAATCATAGTTTTTGTTTTTAATGGCTAATCTAATATGTTTTTAAATGTCTTACTATGATGCACTTCTAGACATATACAATAAGATCCAATGTACACAAAATACTAAGTGTTCTAGTTTAGACATCATTCAAAACATATTTAAGAGAATAGTGCACTCACATACTCCCCCTTTTTGATGATGGCAAAACTTACTATGCATTAGGTGTCTTTATCAATGCTCCCCCTGAATATGTGCATCATAAAACCTTGTACTTCTCCCCCCTTTGGCAACATCAAAAGAGACAAAGACGAAAAATGTGAGAAGTATCATTGAAAATACACAACAACATATAAATCACTCAGAGGCATTGCAAAGAGTATAAGATTCAACTAAAATGTGCACTCACATTGAATTACGTATAAGTGAACCTAAGCATAAACATAAAAATATAACCAAACTAGACAAAAAATATGAAGTTCATTACATAATGTCATAACAAGGTTACAATATAACAACAAAATTAACATAAAGACAATAAAAACATAAATGCATGCATGAGAAACTTAGTCCACAAGGAAGCTCGGCTAATGACCACAACCACAACCTCGACCTTAACCTCTACCATGGAACTAGGTTGCACCTTTGCCTCCATACTCAAAATCTCACAAATCACACATCTCCCAGTTAAACTGAAGATGGTGATGGTGATTTTCATTTTGATAACTAATCATATCAAAAATTCCAACTTGATTTGCAGCATGGTTTGAAGTCATGTTTTGGCGAATCTCATTAAATTGCTCTGTAGCATACGAGGCAAAGCTGTTAAAATTGTTGTCTTGGGTTGTCAGATGTTCATGAACTTCTCTAAAGCGCTCCGATTGAGCAGCTTCAAACTCGTCACGCCTACGTGACTCCTCTTCGTGGCGCTCGCGTTGCTCAACATGCATGTTCTCGAGCAAGGTAAGAATAAATGATTCTTCACCAGTTGAACTAACACCATAGTAGTTTCCGTAAGTAGTGCCATGTTGAGTCCACGAGTTCTGTTGTCACTGGCCCCAACCTTGTGGGTATTCCTGTTCATCTGCAGCATGTTTGCAAACTTGATCATCAACATGGTGCGTATCAATCATATCGTTATCCACATTGTGAGCTTGTTCTTCAACCTGTTTTTCATCAACAAAAGGCGTACCAAATTCCTCCAGATCATCATAATTATATATGACTTTACTAGTTATCTTCATCTTATAATATTAAACCCTGAGATCATTATCCTAGTGGTATCCCATGTGTCTCATTGTGCTCGAGTTAAATTCTTGATCAGGACCAAGAGAGATATTATGAAGGTTTGCCACACCAATGTGGAAATGCTTCAAAATCTTCGCAATCATTGAAACATAACATAAGGAAGACCCTTTATTACACTCTTTAATGGAAAACATTCTAGAAACAAATAAGTTAGGCCAATTAAGAGGAGCTTTATGTGGAATAAGATGCATTAGATGAACCTCATCTATATCAAATCGAGAATGACCACCTTTTCTTGGATGCAACACATGAGTCATAATCCAATGAAGAATACGTGGATTTCTTTTCAAATAACATGTTGATGTTTTAGCCAAGTTGTCTTCTGCCCTTGGGGATTTGAGTAAATAATTTTGGTAACCTCTCAAATCAAAGTTAGGATGAAAGGAATGATCAGTGAAGGTATAGTAATGAGAAAACATAGACAAACCAAATACATCACACCATGTATCTTCCATAACGTGATATGAGTGTTTTCCCTTATGAAAACAAAAACTGCATGCTTCCCTTGATTGTAACCCAGCATAAAAGATCTAAATCAAGTCTTCATTATAATCAGTCGAGACTTTCAAACAATTGTTGATCTCTTGAAATTCCATCTGATCAACAACCTCCAGAATGTGTAACTTACTAACAACAACATGATCATACATATGTTGCTTGACCACAATCTTATGTCTGAAGGATTTTTCAAAATAAGCAGCACAAGAGGGAGGTAGAAGTTAGAGAGTGCTGACAAGTGTTGATGAAGATGTGCCTGTAACCTTTTTCCCTTTGTTCACTTTAGAAGCCATGATTTTCAAATTTTTATGAAGTGCACACCAGGTGTTTGAGAAAAGGTGTGAATGAAAATCGATAGATTTGGAGTGATAAGAAATAACCCAACTACCTAACCTAAGAGAGATAGATCCTAATCAGACAAATCAGAATACAATAGATGAAGATAAAGGATTTTGAAAATGGAAGAGGTGGGCTTTTATGAGGAAATATGAAATAAGAAGTAAATGAGTTTACTGTAGCGTGCGATTTTTGTCGGTGACGCGACCACCTTATCGCCATTGGTTTTTCCTCACCGCAATGGTAGGAATTGGGTGCTACTTTGTGATTTATTATTTATCCTATGAAGCTGGAAAGGAAAGGGAAGCTATCTAAAACTAACCTTGTACACAAATGTTTTACTTAACAAATGCAAAGGGATTGGGGAGTTCGGGGCCAGGTTATACAATGGGGAGTTGTCAATTACCCATCCTATACATGGTTATCCATGGGTTGATTAGCATTATATTCTGTTTTCTACTTGATGGTGTTTGACTGTAAAATGGGAAAGTTTCTCCTTTGGGAATGTTGAGATAGAGAGAGAGTATCTTTGTTGTTTTTGGGTTTTTCGATGTTTTTGGTAAGGTAAGGGACCTAAGGTTTTTGATAAGTGTTCTCGCTAAGATTTCGCAATCTTATGCCTACGTATTCCCGTTAAAGAAAAACAGGGAAATCAGAGCAATTGTAGTTCCTCCTATTTCTAGGGGAGGAAAAGATGTCTGGTGTCTTGTTCAAAGCTCAAGATTAAAGCTAAAGGTTGTAATTGTGTCTTGTTTAAAGCCCAAGATTGAAGCTAAAAGGTTTGACTGAGAGAGAATTTGTCATCTTAAAAGGGAGATATCTCATCTATTTATCACAGTTGTTTGGGTAACTGGTTTATAAAGGAGCATTACTTTAATTGGAATGCATGGAGTCCAGCAATGCCATAATTTCATTTATAGGGGATTTGTCCTGAAGGAGAAAACTTTAACTCTCTGTAGAGCAATGCCATTTTTCCTTAGGAATTTTTCATGCTAAGAGAGTGACATTGTCTTGGATGTAAATATTCCAGAGGCTTGCCACTTACAGCAATTAGATGAAAGAAAAGGGTTTACCAAGATAAGAGATGAACTATAGCTTGGATTTTTGAATCTACAAGTGTGCCACTTACAGCAGTTATCTGGGATTAGGGTTTGTTTTGATTTTCTGTTTTGGTGAGTGTTTGTACAGAGATATGTCTTCCTGCAGAGAGATTTTTTATTTCCTCTGAGGGGATTTTGATTTTTGTGTGCCTTGATCAAAGCCCAAGGTTGAAGCTAAAAGTTTGATTTTTAGGGAGATTATTATACAAAGCCTAAGAGGAGGCTGGAAAGACTGGCTCAACAAAAGAGTAATTATTTATGTCTTGTACAAAGCCCAAGATTGAGGCTGAAAGAGATTTGACTCTTTTGGGGAATATTTTATCTGTCTTGTACAAAGCCCAAGATTGAGGCTGAAAGTTATGACTCCACTGGGAGAGGTTTTACCTGTCTTGTACAATGCCCATGATTGAGGCTAAAAGCTATGACTCCATTGGGAGAATATTTAATGTATGTCTTACTCAAAGCCCAAGATTGAGGCTAAAAGAAACTGACTCAGCTAGAGAATACTTATAGGTGTCTTGTACAAACCCCAAGATTGAGGCTGAAAGTTATGACTCCACTGGGAGAGGTTTTATCTGTCTTGTACAATGCCCAAGATTGAGGCTAAAAGCTATGACTCCATTGGGAGAATATTTAATGTGTGTCTTACTCAAAGCCCAAGATTGAGGCTAAAAGAAACTGACTCAGCTAGAGAATACTTATAGGTGTCTTGTACAAAGCCCAAGATTGAGGCTGAAGGACTGTTGAGGGATGATCATTATACAAACCCTAAGAGGAGGCTGGTTGGGGAATTTCTTATATAAAGCCAAAGAGGAGGTTGACTTCTGCTGAGAATTATTGAGATCCAGAGACAGGTCCAAATTGAGGGATCAACTCTTGCTGGAGATTACAGAAGAGTTAAAATATCAGAGGCCATGAGGTTTTGAATTTCTGAGAGTTTATTCTGACAGTAAATTGTCCCTAGCTGGGGAAGTTTTAAAGTGAGGGTTTAAAGATTGAGTTATAGAACCTGTGGAGGTTGTAACTCTGTTGGTGGTTTGATGAAATGATCAGGGTTATTTCCTTTTCTTTAAGGAAATTTGATGGTTTCTTTGAGATCCAAGAGGTGATGAGACTGTCCTAGTCTACTGGTATGAAAAGGTTTATCTTTGTATGATGCCCAAGAGGAGGATGATGTTTTAAGGGATGAGAATCAACCCTAAATTGGTTTGATGTTTTGACTCTAGGGAGAACCGCTCTAACAAAGGATGACTAGGTTCTGTCCTATACCTGTAGGAGGTCTTTAGGTCCTTGTACTAAGCCCAAGAGGAGGATGAAAACTTCTAAGAAGCCTGAGGGCCCTTGTACAAAGCCCAAGAGGAGGCTGGGGATGCTGTTAGGAAGCCTGTGGTTCCAAACTTAAGAAAAGTTCTAGAAAGGTTTCACCGGGAATTAATCCTTTCTTTAGTGAACAGTTCTAGGGTTTGAAGAAATTCAAGAGTGGTTTCACCGGGAATTAATCCTCTCTGGGGAAAGTGAATTTCTTTGACAATTTTCTAATAGTGACAGTCTTGAGAAAAGTTTCACCGGGAATAATGCCTTTCTCTGTTCCATATTGTATAAGTCCAAGAGGAGGCAATACTGTATCTGAAATTTCCTATGGGGAACTAGTTTTGACTGTGTTGAAAGAGTGGCCATTGGCTTTATCTAATCTTAGACCTAATTTCTGGGGAAAACTCTAAGCAGATATACAAGTATATATATGCAGATGAGATATATATATATGAACAAGTATGTAAAAGAAAGCTGATAAAAACTTACAGGCGAGCAAGCTTCCATTGTTACAGCTGTATGGTTAGTTATTCAAGAAATTGAGGAAAGTGTTGATAACAAATTATGAATTAGAATCTAAATCCCAAGGAAAGTTGATTTGAAAAGAATTTTGGGGCTTATACTAAAGGAGAGGCCCAGATTAATTCTTTTGAAAAGGCGACGATCGCGTCGTAGTTTTAAAATCAAGAGAGGGGCTTATACAACAACTGATGCCCAAATTTATTGTATTTACAAAAGAGGTTGGGTCTTACACTCTATTAGAGGCCCAAAGGTTATTTTAAAAAAGAAAGATGGGACTTATAACACAAGGGGAGGTCCAGATTGAAATTGTTTGAAAACGACGATCGCGCCGAGATTTTTGAAATCGTATCGGGACTTATACAATGACTGAGGCCCAAAAAAGTTTTTTATTTACAAAGGATGAGTCTTACACTCTATTAGAGGTCCAAAGTTTATTTTTGTACAAGAGGTGGGGCTTACAACTCAGGGAGAGGCCCAGATAAAAAACACTGATCGCACTGTTATTTTGAAAACTGTACCGGGACTTATACAATGACTGAGGCCCAAATTATTTATGTACAATTGAGGGTTGAGTCTTACACTCTATTAGAGGCCCAAAAGTATTTGAAAAAGAAAAGAAATTGGACTTACAACACAAGGGTAGGCCCAAATGATTTTGTTTGAAAAGGGCGATCGCGCAGAGATTTTTGAAATCGCATCGGGACTTTTACAATGACTAAGGCCCAAAATGGTTTGTATGTGACAAGTGGTGGGTCTTACACTCTATTAGAGGCCCCAAAGTGTTTGAAAAACGTTTTGTGAGAGTGAACTGTGTATTTACAGGAAATACTTGTTTGCAAGTTCAAAGTTTAAACAAGATATGAACAAGATAAGACACATAAACATGATATATAAGCAAAGATTAAATACAGAGTGTACCAGACACCGATGAATTTTCACACAAGAAGAGGAGCATCAGGCGAGCCCAAGGTATCTGATGAAGCTTTAAGGATCCAATGAGCATCCAATGATCATCAGGGTATTGTATATGAATTCATGCATCAAATGAAAAACCAACCAAGGAGAGAAAACACAGAGACTGTACAGAAAAAATTCTAAGACCTCGCCAAATAAAGTGGTTAAAGTCGAATCAAATTCACAAATGACGTGAACACTTAATTGATCAGTTTACAAACAATTCATTGAAAGTAAACCTGCGTGTTTAGCAAAGAGGAAATCAAATAATCGAATAAACAATTCAAACAATTAATTGATTAATACATAATTAAGTTATTTGAAAATCTTTAGTAAAACTACTTGATCAATATTAATTTAAATAATTAACATAATAAAAAACAATGATCAAATTTAATTATAAAAAAAATTGAATTGGTGACGGGCTTAGTGTAGTACCCCAAATTTTGACCTATAATTTTTCATCTTGTTAGGGTTTTTTTTGGTGTTACTAGAGGGTGCCATTTGGGCTTTGGGGTGTGCTATTGCTTTTGGGCCCATTTTTGTTTCTTTTGGGTTTATATGAAGTTTACATTTTAGGATTTAGATTTATTTTCTATTTCATGTTTTGCTCATTTATTTTAAGGTAAAGTTTTGTTTTGAGATTTTATTTATTATAAGAAATTATTGGGGATTCCACTTATTTTAGATTTTTTAGAGTAGAATGAATTAGGTTTTTATTTTATTAGGAAGAGACCTTACTTTTTTTTTATATAGTCTATTATTTTTACAGAAAATTAAGTGGGTATTGTTTTAGAATTTCGTTTTTATATTAATTAGTTTAAGCATTTTATTAATATCCTTTTAGGAATATTGTTTTAATTAAGCTTTAGAGTTTAATTAGGATTGAGGTGATAATCAGGAGTTTATTGTGAAGTTAATTATTTTTAAATCGTTTTGAATATTGTTATTTGAATTTATTTAGGTTTAAGTTAAATTTTAGAATTTAATTATATGTATTATTTTTTTAATTAGGGTTAATTTTTAATGTGAATTTAAGTTAGGAGGGACCAAGGGCAATCAATATTTGATTTTTTTTTTCTTTTACTATTTAGTTATTAATATTAATTACTAATTGTTTATTTTATTCATCTTATTTTTTAACTCATATATTTTTTTTACGGTAGAGGTTATTAAGTATTATCATTATTTATTTATTTATTTATTTATTTTGGTCAAAAGGTTGACCCATGACCATCTTCTTCTCTAAACGGCCAACCCTAATTTTGCGTAAAACAAAATCAGATCGAATCCATATATTTTTCATTGATTTTTGGAATCAGATTACAAAACATTACAAATCAAATCAAACACTAATTACAAATCAAATACCAAATCCAAAATTTACAAAATGAAATCGAATCTAATAAATCTCTAAAACCTAATTTGTACCTATAAAAACTAAAAGAAATTCAGATGAAAAAGAAAACCCTAAGCGAAAAATAGACTTGCGGCTGTGAATCCCTCTTAACCTTCACCTAAAGCTCACGAATTGCAAATAGAGACTTAGGGTTCATCACTAGAACCCTAATCCCTCTGAGCTTGACCTCCATCATTCACCTGCGAAAAGAAAAGGAAAGGATTAGTGAAATT
Organism: Lathyrus tuberosus; assembly: GCA_022829125.1. Taxonomy (NCBI): domain Eukaryota; kingdom Viridiplantae; phylum Streptophyta; class Magnoliopsida; order Fabales; family Fabaceae; genus Lathyrus; species Lathyrus tuberosus. The sequence goes on along the minus strand of JALAZF010000082.1, from coordinate 5,448,307 downwards.
GGAAAAAAGAGAAGGGTTAGGAATCAGCTTAATCGGACACGGCAGAAGAGGTAACCCAAAAAAACACTTAGATTTTATTGGTTTGATTGTTGTTTGTGTGTATGTTTGAACCGATTTGAGTTTTCTGGAAATTTTTTAGGGTTAGGTTTTTATGTAGGGTTAGGGTTCTTGGGGCATTCAAAGGGTTTCTGGGTTTTTGGTTGAATTTAGGTTAGGGTTCATACGGTAGGGTTAGGGTTCATAGATTCAGGGTTAGGGTTCGTTGATTTTGGGTTAGGGTTCATAGATTCCGGGTTGGGGTGAGGTAGGGTTCATAATATTTACAGATTCCGGTTGAAGATCAACCGGAAATCTGGGTTGGAACGGTGGTTTTGGGGATTTGGTGGTGGTCGGAGGGTTTTTGGGACGGTGGTCGGAGGAGGGAGAGTAAAAAGAAGCGAGAGAGAATTGGTTTGAGAGAGAGGGAGCGAATGAAGAGAGAGAAAGAGAAGGGAGAAATGAGAGGGATCTGAGAGGGAACGGGATAAATAATCCCTCCGTGAGGCCGTGGATATGCGCCAAGTGGCGTGTCTTACGTCCTCCAGATCTGTTGACGTGGGGAGTCAACCAGAGATCCTATGCGTGCAGGCGTTCAATACTCTTTCGTTGACTAGGCACCCTAACCGTCGAATTGGATTACCTGGACGGGTAATCAAGATTAGGGGCCAGGATTCCAAAGCATGGAGACCCGTCTGATCAAGATCTAACGCCTCCGACTAAGGTGGCCTTTTTTTGTTTTTTTCTTAGGTTTTGGATTTAAGTGATTGGGCCTTGCGCCCTAATCTCTATCAGCACCCCACCAGAAGCCCAATTGCTTCTTTTCCAAAGGAAATGCACCCCCTGTTTTTTTAAAATAAAGCCATGAATTAGTTTTTAATTAGGATTTATTTTTTTTAATTTTTGTTTTTTTTCTCAATATAATTAAGTTAACTTAATTAGGCTACAATTTTTTAATTTAGACTTTTTAGGTAATTAAGTTAATTTCTTAACTTAATTGGGTTTTTTAAATTTAGGTTTTGGGATAATTAAGTTAATTTCTTAACTTAATTGGGTTTTTTTAAATTCAGGTTTTGGGATAATTAAGTTAATTTCTTAATGTAATTGGGTTTTTTTTTCAAATTTAGGTTTTGGGATAATTAAGTTAATTTCTTAACTTAAATGGGTTTTTTTAAATTTAGGTTTTGGGATAATTAAGTTAATTCCTTAACTTAATTGGCGTTTTAGATTTAGGTTTTTGGGTTGTGTTGTAATTAAGTTAATTCCTTAACTTAATTATAAAATTAGGTTCTATTTGTTTAATTTAATTAACTTAACTATTGGGCATTTTTTGGTAGCTTACACCTTAAAGGGAGAAATAAAAGGGGTTGTTTGGATTTTTTTAATATAAAGTTTTGGATGTTTATTTTTCTTGAATTTTGAAAATTCATCTAAAGGGATATTTAAGGGTTTAAACATGGGATAGAGCTCTAATTTCCGAGAGCATAAACAAAGGAATAGAGTTTTGGGATAAGGGATAAAACTCTTGATATCCAAGAGTATAAATAAATGGATTAGGGATAGAACTCTTGATATCCGAGAGTATAAATAAATGGATCAAGGGATAGAACTCTTGATATCCGAGAGTATAAATAAATGGATTAAGGGATAGAACTCTTGATATCCGAGAGTATAAATAAATGAATTAGGGATAGAACTCTTGATATCCGAGAGTATAAATAAACGGATTAGGGATAGAACTCTTGATATCCGAGAGTATAAATAAAGGGATTAAGGGATAGAACTCTTGATATCCGAGAGTATAAATAAATGGATTAAGGGATAGAACTCTTGATATCCGAGAGTATAAATAAATGGATTAGGGATAGAACTCTTGATATCCGAGATATAAATAAATGGATTAGGGATAGAACTTTTGATATCCGAGAGTATAAATAAAGGGATTAAGGGATAGAACTCTTGATATCCGAGAGTATAAATAAATGGATTAAGGGATAGAACTCTTGATATCCGAGAGTATAAATAAATGGATTAAGGGATAGAACTCTTGATATCCGAGAGTATAAATAAATGGATTAAGGGATAGAACTCTCCGTCCGAGAGTATAAATAATGGATAAGGGATAAAACTTCTTATCTAGGAGTATAAACAATAGATCAAGGGATAGAACTCTTTATCCAAGAGTATAAATAGTGGATTGGGTTAGGATTAGGAATGGGAATAGGATTAGGGGGTAGGACTAGGGGAGGTGAACTACGGTTACTCTGATCCTTCAAAATTGAAGGTACGTAGGCATAGGGTTGTAAACCCTAGCGAGTACAATTAATAAAAAACTTAGGTTTCTTTTGTAAATAAATCATTTAGACAAACAAACAATCATACCCTAAAGTCTAAGGAGGATCCCATTGAGTACAATGGAGGTGAGGGGTGCCTAACACCTTCCCCTCACTTAACCGACTCCCGAACCTTATGAATCTCTACCCTTGGGATTAAGAATTTTTAGGTTTATCATTATTTTTCTTAAAAAATATGATGGCGACTAGAATATTTTTTGCCGGCCGCGACAGCTGGCGACTCTACTGGGGACTCCTCCCTAAAGAGAGTCCATCCTATCCTTAGAATTTAGGGTCCTGTTTGTTTGTCTGGGGCTTTTGTTTTCTCATGTTTTTTGTTTTTTATATTTTGTTTTATTTTATATTTTGTTTATTTATTTTATTTAACCCTTGTGTTTTTTATTTTTGTCATCAAGCATGGGATTGGGGCAAATGATGTGTGAAGCTAAAGCCCAAGCTTGGAGGATAACCCTAGATTAACATGTGGAACAAAAATGTTTTTGGGGGGGGATGTGACATCCCCAACAATGCATTGATGCCACACTCAGAATAGATCCTTTCAAAGGTGTCCTCATGGAAGAGCTAGCCCCTGACGTAGAGGATGATTTGAATGTGGTCCGAGACTCTGAGAACTTTCAGCCTACCCCTTACCAAATCATGGACCTTATGTATTCAACCCTCGAGGGCTGTTACTAGGGTCCTACCCCAAATGAGACTTATCCCGAAGGATTACCATAGGAAGGCTTGCTCCTTCTCATGGTAAAACAAGGGTATAGTCTAAACATTTTGGGGCCGTTATGCTGTCCAGATTTTTATAACCTACATGTGAGGGGATTGGGTAGTCTAAACTTAGATCTAGCCTATTATAGGGAACCCACCTTACTAGGGCATGCTTGCATATTACCTTACCCTAATCAAAGTGTATAAAATTTGCATTCATCATCCTCATAAATTCTTTTGCATTATCACAGGAATCTTAAATATTTTCAAAAAAGGGATTAAAGTCAAAGACAATGGAATTCGGGAAAAAGAAAACTATCACGATCAAAGTAAGAACGTCTAACATATGGAGCTTAAAAGCTTATGTTAGGGGGTTGCCTCAAGAAAGGAGAAAGCCCCTAATTTGTAAGTATGGGGATATATTAGATCTGGTTACTACTCCTATTCAAGAAGAGGGTCTAACTGCCTTGGCTCAGTTTTACGACACAGAGTTAAGGTGCTTCCAGTTTCAAGACTTTCAAATAGCCCCCACTCTAGAAGAAGTTCGTAGGATGCTTGGTCTCCCCAAGAACAACAAAGGTCCATTCAAGGCCTTATGGTACCGCCCTACCTTCAAAGAAATGGCAAGTGGTTTTCATATCCGAGAGGAAGACTTACAAGCTAACTTAAAGGTTCAAGAAGACTTTCATGGGTTCTCTAAAGGGTTCTTGGAGAAGAAAGCCAATCATTTTGCCGCTTACAAAAATTGGGCAGCCATGGACGCTATCATGGTACTCCTCATCTTTGGGTTAGTCCTATTCCCGAGCGCGAAGAGCTTTGTAGACGTCACTGCCATTAATTTATTCTTGGCTGTGACCATTGGAGAAGAAGATCCTACACCTGCCCTCCTCGCAGATATATACTTTACCCTTCACCAGAAATTTGAAAGAAAGGGACGAGCTATGTTGTGTTGCTCTTAGTTATTGTACAAATGGTTGTGTTCTCATCTAGTAAGGGATCTAAAGGATATGGAAAAAATGAAAGCCTATGATTGGTCTCAATATTTGGTATCTCTCGGTGATAAAGACATCTTGTGGTTCCCTCAAATACTCCTTCGAGACGACGTGGTCCTAAGCTGTGGGGATTTCCCTAATGTACCTTTTATAGGATCAAGAGGGTGCATAAGTTACAATCCGGTCTTATTGATGAGGCAATTGGGGCATCCATTGGCCTACAAGCCAGAGGATAGGTTGTTAGAAGGCTTCGTCCTACAAAATGTAGTTGGAAATCATCCCGATGTTCTAAAGATTGCTCAAGCTTGGAAGTTAAGTATCAAAGGGAAGGGCAGTCTTAAAAGACCAAGGGAAGAATCTAGGGTACCATATCTGCAATGGATGAAAAAAAGGGTGAGTATAGTGAAGTTGCCTTTTACTCTGGATCGTCCTGTTAATCCAAGGGTTCCCCCACCTGTCGCAATCTCCATAGAGGAAAGTGAGAGACTCAAAGAGAATATTGCACAATTACAAAAAGAAAAAGAAGAGTGGGAAGGCAAATATTACCAAGCCACTGGAGAAAGTAGCCAGTTAAGAAGGAGTCCCAATGAAGTTATGGAGCAATCAAAGATCAATAAGGGGATAGCTCAGATGGAGGAAGAGAAGAAGGAACAAGCTTATGCCGACCTTCAAGTTGTGAGTTCACGCCTCAAAGACCACAAAGAGCAACTAGATAGAGCCTGGCGTCAAAGGGACGAGTGGAGAGACATTTGGATGACGTCAACGCAAAGAGAAATCAAAGAAGGATATGATAGGCGTATCCACCACCTTGAAGCTGAAGTCCAAAGCTTATCTAGTGCTCTTCTCGAGAGCAAAAGGCAAGCCCTAGATGCAATTGTGCAATTGAGATCAGCCGAAGAACTTCTTGCCCTACGGCCAGAAGGATGGTTAGAAACTCAAGAGGAAAACCAGGAACTTAGAAGGCTATATGGGGAGCTTCAGGATTCCTAAGAAGACCTAAGGACATGGGCCATTTATGTTAAAGAACATAACCAACAGCTAGAGAAAACTACTAGGGAGGATTTAGAGATCATGGCAAAATTACGAGAGGACGAGACATATTATCGAGAAAGGTATCAGAAGTTGGTATTACTATCCAACGATCTCATCCACGAGATCCCTCGAAGTTTAAAGGAGGCTGAGTATATGGCTGATATCTTCAAGTCGGTCAAAGAGATCGCCGATTTTCTTGCACTTTGCCGTGAGATGGTAGAGGAGTTTAGGGCTAGGATTAGGAGGAGGATTTAGCTTTTCTATGTAATGACTTCTTACATTTGGTTTTTGTTATGGATAATTTAAGGGTTTATCCCTAGTTTGGTTTTCCTTATGTAATAAATGGGGCTTTGACCCTAGTACTTTCTTTCCATTAATAAAAGTATTTGTTATCCTTGGCTTTAATCTTATGAAAGTTTAAGATTCCAGAAATAAAAATAATTTTTGCATACTCATACATTCATGCATGCATAACATAATTCCAAAAAATAAACATCAAACGGAAATCACCTTTTGATATCTTCTCTCAGAATCATCGCAACAATCTGATGTCTCGACCCAACACCCGTGCTCACCAGAAGAAAGCTATTGAACAAATGGACCTGAACCACGCCACTCTAAAGGGAGATGTGGATGTCGTCAAAGGAAATGTGGAGGAAATGAAAGACAAAATCGATCAGCTGACTCGAGCTATTCAGAACATGATAGCAAGAGACACTGAGGCTAGTAACCGTAGGAGTGTCCCTACCCCTCCTCCCCAGTATGAAGATATCAATCCTCTATTGGGGTTTGCGGCTGACTTGGAACGTGAGGCATTAGAGGCTAGTAAAGGGAAGACTAACACTCAACCTCCTGTAGGGTCTGTTCCTCCTCCCGAGCACAATGGAGAATCACGACCTATACAGATACCTGTCACTCGTGAGGTCTCTGATGACTGGCACCTCCAATATGGAGAGGAAGACTTAAGGAAAGTAGGTCGTGAAACCAAACTAGCTGCCATTGAGGGAAGAAAGGAGGATGAAAAGTATAAGATAATAGAGGAACAGTTAAGGGTTGTGGAAGGATCCAAGATCATTGGGATTGATTCCTTGGAAATGTGTTTGGTACCCGACGTGGTCGTGCCTCCTAAGTTTAAGGCACCTAACTTCGAGATGTATAAAGGGGTTAGTTGTCCCAAAAATCACATTCGGATGTTTTCCCGAAAGATGGGGGCACATGCTAAGAACGAAAAGCTGATGATGCATGTTTTCCAAGACAGCCTCAGTGGGGCATCCTTGGACTGGTACATGCAACTGGAAAGGGCATACATCAAGAACTGGGAGGATTTGGCAAGTGCCTTCATAAGGCAATACCAATATAATGTATACATGGCCCCTAATCGCATGCAATTGCAAAACATGTCTTAGAAAAGGGATGAATCTTTTAAGGAGTATGCCCAGAGATGGAGGGAGCTAGCCTCTCGTGTGCAACCTCCATTGCGGGAAAACGAGCTAGTAGATACATTCATGGGAACTTTGCAAGGATTATACTATGAAAAGATGATTGGATCTGTCTCAACAGGATTTGCGGATTTGGTTATCATTGGGGAAAGGATCGAGAATGGATTAAAAAGTGGAAAGATTGTAACACCGTCTTCCAATCAACATAACGACAAAAGGTACTCCGAAAACCGTTCGAAGAAGGAGGCCAATGCCATTTCTGCTGATAGGTATACTCAAGTACCTTATAACCCTTATGTGGCGGCCACGGACTCTGGTCAAGCGTCTCATACGCTCCAGATCCAACAACCAAGGGTGCCACCCCCTCAAAATCAGCAACAACAGAAGCATCCCCGAAGGGAACAAAGGAGGCAATGGAAGGACTTTGAACCTATACCCACTACATATACTCAGATCCTGCCAATGTTAATCCAAAAGGGATTGGTAGAAATTAAGCCGTTAGGGCCCCCTCCTACGCCTCCTCCTCGAGGGTATGACGCTAATGCTAGATGTGATTACCATGCTGGATCGCTAGGGCACACGACTGAAAAGTGTTTAGCCCTCAAGTTTAGGGTGAAAGATTTGCTGGATCAGAAGGTCATTAACTTTAGTTACGACACTCCAAATGTAGGAGATAACCCTTTCCCAGGGCACGCTGGACCAACTGTTAACTCCACTGAAGGAGTGGGAAAGAATGTCCTAATTAGAGGGGTGGAACAAGTAAAGACCCCTATGAAGAAAGTGAGAGAAGTATTAATTAAGTACGAGGAGTTTGAAAGGCTGCACGGTGACTGTGAGGATTGCGCGGCTGATCCCAATAGCTGTAAGAAGATGAAGGAGGTCCTCCAACAACTGATGGACCAAGGGATAGTACAGATTGGGTACTTAAGGAATATGAATGAAGTGGCTGCCTTAGACTCCCAGGGGCAAGTACCTTCTGAGATTCCATACCAGAAAAGAGGAGTCACGAATCCTATTCAAATACCAGTCCCAAGGCCTACACAAGTACCTATTCAAATACCAGTTCCCAGGCAGGCACAGGCGCCCATCCAAATACCAGTTTCAAGGCCTACACAAGTTCCTATTCAGATATCAATTCTGGTGCCTGTACGAACACCAATTCAAATACCTGTTCCTGCGCCAGTCAAAGCTCCGGTGCCTGCAACGTCAGAAGGTCCTATCACGTTCCATGTACCAACACCATTTCCATATGAAAGCTCCAAGATTGTACCTTGGAAATATGACATCACTGCGTCAGTAGGAGGAAAGACTATAATACCGTCACCAGCAATTACTAACATAGTTGGTATTGGAGGAATGACACGTAGTGGAAGGGTATACTCGTTAGAACAACCCAAGAAGGATATCCCCGAAGGCTCAAAGGGGAAAGATACCACAAGTACAGGCGATGGACCGTCCAAGAAGGGCATATCTCAAGAAAACGCCGAGGAATTTTTAAGAATCATAAAGAAAAGTGATTATAGGGTGGTGGACTAACTAAATCAAACACCGTCTAAAATATCTATTCTATCCTTGCTGTTATGCTCAGAGGCGCACAGGGAATCCCTGTTGAAGGTCCTAAATGAAGCCTATGTCACCAAAGATATATCAGTAATTCAGTTTGACGAGGTAGTCGCTAATATCGCCGCCAGCACCTGCCTGGGTTTCAGTAGTGAGGAATTACCTCCCAAAGGGCAAGCACATAATAAGGCCTTGAATATATCGGTCAAATGTCAGGACACTATTCTCTCAAGGGTGCTAGTAGACACAGGGTCTGCTCTAAATGTCATGCCTAAGGATACCCTTATGAAATTAACATCTGTAAGGACCTTTATGAAGACCAGTTCCCTGATTGTTAGGGCTTTCGACGGTTCGAAAAGAATGGTAATTGGGGAAGTAGACATACCTACGGTGGTGGGATCACATACCTTCATGATCACTTTCCAAGTCATGGACATCAATCCCTCCTACACTTGTCTGCTAGGGCGACCATGGATTCATGTTGCGGGCGCAGTTACTTCCACACTTCATCAGAAGTTGAAGTTCATATCTGGGGACAATTTAATAATTGTTGATGGGGAGGAAGACATGTTCGTCAGCCATCTCTCATCATTCAGATACATAGAAGTGGATGGGGAAACATTTGAAATACCGTTCCAAGCTTTGGAGGTTGCGACGGTCAGTCGTAAGCAAGTCGTTCGACAGGAGGAAAGGACGAAAACGATCACAGACTTGATTCAGAATGGGGATACTAGGGGCTGGGGCAAAGTGATAGAGATACATGAAAAGAAGGATCAATTCGGGCTGGGTTACAAACCAGCTAATAAAGGGGTTCAGAAGTCTCGACGGATGACATTTCCTCCTCTTGAAGAAACTTTCCATAGCGCCGGATTCACAGATGAAGATCAAGTGACTGCAATTGAAGAGGAAAATAGAGGGATACCAGATTGGGTGCGCCATTGCACACCAGATATAGTTCTCAACAATTGGAGGGCCATCGAGATTCCTGAGATGATTTCCATTTCAAAGTAATTTACCTTTCTAAAAAAAATAAAATAATAAGTCCTTTGTTATGCCCAAGGCAAATGGACAAGCTTTGTAGGGCCACCTTTTGTTTCTTTAAATTATTTAATAATAAAATCGTATTTTGTTTTCAATCAAGATCTTTTTCTTTCTTAGTTTTTCCTTTTTAATGGCAATACACTTTCTTTTCCGTACTTTCATTGGCACCAATTAAAAAATAATAAGCATAAAAATCTCCCTCATGTAGATTTAAAAATGAACCTATTGAAAACGACACCGCTATAATGCCTTACAACTTCGAGTTCCCGATTAACCAAGCAGAAGAGGGTGATGAGGACGATTGTGAGCTCCCTGAAGAGCTAGCCAGAATGTTAAAGCAGGAGGACAAGGTGATACAACCTCATCAGGAACCAGTGGATGTGATCAATCTGGGAACTGACGAGGACAAAAAGGAGGTTAAAGTCGGTGCTTCTTTAAACAAGGACGTCAAGGGGAAGTTGATCAAGTTACTACAAGAGTATGTGGATGTGTTCGCTTGGTCTTACCAAGATATGCCCGGTTTGGACACGGACATTGTTGAACATAAGCTACCGCTTAAACCCGAATGTCCACCGGTCAAGCAAAAGTTAAGGCGGACTAGACCAGATATGACTCTCAAAATCAAGGAAGAGGTTAAAAAGCAGTTTGACCCAGGTTTCTTAGCTACAGTAAAGTATCCAGAATGGGTGGCCAACATTGTACCCGTGCCAAAGAAGGATGGAAAGGTCAGAATGTGCGTAGACTATCTAGATCTCAACAGAGCAAGTCCAAAAGATGACTTTCCACTACCCCACATTGACGCGCTGGTGGACAACACAACTCAATTCTCAGTCTTCTCATTCATGGATGGGTTTTCCGGATACAATCAGATCAAGATGGCTCCCTCCGACATGGAAAAGACCACTTTCATTACTCCATGGGGAACCTTCTGTTACAAAGTAATGCCCTTCGGGTTAAAGAATGTTGGGGCAACTTATCAAAGGGCAATGGTAACTCTCTTTCATGACATGATGCACAAGGAAATTGAGGTTTACGTCGATGATATGATTGCTAAATCACAAACTGAGGAAGAGCACATAGTCAATTTACAGAATCTGTTTGAACGGCTAAGGAAGTTCAAGCTACGACTAAATCCTGCGAAGTGTACTTTTGGGGTCAAATCTGGGAAGTTGTTGGGGTTCATAGTCAGTCAACGAGGTATAGAGGTTGATCCTGACAAAGTGAAGGCCATCCAAGAAATGCCAGCCCCGAGGACAGAAAAACAAGTGCGTAGTTTCCTGGGGAGATTAAATTATATTGCCAGATTCATCTCCCATCTCACTGCTACTTGCGAACCAATCTTCAAGCTGTTGAGGAAAGGTCAAAGCCTTGAGTGGGGTGAAAACTGTCAAAAGGTCTTCGATCGAATCAAGGAATACTTACAAGAGCCACCCATATTGGTACCACCCGTACCTGGAAGACCACTCATAATGTACCTAACGGTGCTTGACAATTCGATGGGCTGTGTACTCGGACAACAAGACGATACAGGAAGAAAAGAGCACGCAATCTATTACTTAAGTAAGAAATTCACGGATTGTGAATCCAAGTACTCACTCTTGGAGAAGACCTGTTGTGCTCTTGTATGGGCCGCCCGACGATTAAGACAATACATGGTGTGCCATACTACTTTCTTAATATCCAGAATGGACCCCATCAAGTATATATTCGAGAAGCCTACAGTGACTGGGAGAGTGGCTCGGTGGCAGATGTTACTGACTGAATATGACATCCAGTACGTTACCCAAAAGGCCATAAAAGGGAGCGTGTTAGCCGATCATCCCACTCATCAGCCAATAGATGACTATCAACCTATGCAATTTGATTTCCCTGACGAGGATGTGATGGCTGTAAGAGACGATGATATTCCGGATTCTTACGAAGGACATGAGCCCGGATCTCGATGGAAGCTTATATTCGATGGAGCCTCAAATGCAGAAGGACATGGGGTAGGAGCTGTTATAACTTCTCCAATAGGATTCCACATACCCTTCACTGCAAGAATATTCTTCACGTGCACCAACAATATGGCGGAGTACGAGGCGTGTATCTTGGGAATTAACGAAGCCTTTAACCTCGGAATAAAAATCTTAGAAGTATATGGAGATTCGGCTCTCGTCATCAATCAAGTCAAAGGAGAGTGTAGAACACTTAATGCCAAGCTGACTCGATATCGAGATTGTGTCTGAAAAAGGATAGCATACTTTGATGAGATCACCTTCCATCATATACCCAGAGATGAGAATCAACTGGCAGATGCTTTGGCAACTTTGGCATCCATGTTCAAAGTCAAATGGTATAACGAAGCACCGGCTATAAGGATTAATCGCCTGGATAAACCATCATATAGTGCAGCAGTGGAGGCCGAAGTAGATAACAAACCGTGGTTTTACGATATCAAACAATTCCTCCAGAAACAAGAATATCCTGCAAATGTCTCAAGTGGGGATAAGAAAACACTTAGAAGACTGGCTGCCCAGTTTTTCCCTAATGGAGCGGTACTGTATAAAAGGAATCATGACATGGTGTTTGATAACACGAATTTATATCATATTTTTACTTCGATTTATGTTATTTTCTTATTCCGTTTTCGTCTAATATCCGATTTTCTCGAGATTATCTAAGTGTTTTTGCAGGTAATCCCATTTTCCAAGTCAAAGTATGCAAAGTGTGGAAAAGAAGCAAAACATGCAAGAAAAGAGCAGAAAAGAGAAGAAAAATTGCAGAAACCAAACTTTTCTGATGTGACGATCGTCACAGGTACACCACGACCGTGGCAGCTTCAAAATACATCACGACCGTCACAATGCCTCACGATCGTCATTCGCTCAATTTTACACGTTGCAGCAGAAACGTGATTACGAGGTTTTAGAGAGCCAGTTTGTTACACGATCACATTTTCCTCCGTAGAATACTAGGTTCAAAGTCACGTAACTGTCAAGAGGAGTGCCTACATTCTCTCCAACCTCCACCTAAATTCAGTCTATAAATACTAGAGTCTTCGAAGAACAAAGGGGAGAGACCACTTTTGCATATTGAAGTACCATTTTGCTGCCGAATTTTATTCAGAATTTTTATCTCCTTTTTGCTTTACATTTCCATTCCTTGTTACCTATTACCGAACAAAGTAATAGTTTCTCACATTTAGGAACTATTACAACTTAGTTTTTGTTTTTGTTTCATTACCTTCATCATTTGCCAATTACTTTATTCAAGCAAGAACCTACCAGCTTGTGGAGGGATTGCTATTGCTGTTATTACGAATTACCAGGTTTCCATTATTTAATTCAAAGCATTGTTTATTTCCTTCTTAATTATGTCTATATCTATTTATCTCTTTGCCTTTACGTTTAATTTCATTATTATGTCTAGCTAAACCGATCGTATCGGTATGTAACGAAGTAACCAAATGGATTAAATAACCCTAAGCTAAAATCAATAATTAACTCTTCTTCTGGCTTCGGTTTATTAATTTTAAACCCAACTTTTATTACGAGAGTAAAAAAGTAACAAAGGTTAAAGTCGAGACCACGGGAGTGTGAGGCTTTACCCGGATAGCTGAAATCGGGCATTAGTTTTAAAAACAGCGGAAGCGCTTTAAAGTTAATTAGGTTTAACTAGTTTTCAAAAAGTATTTTTAACCTCATACGGGCTAGCGAGAGCAGACGTATTGACTTAGAAGTATAGTCCGAAGCAATAACCACGGGAGTGTGAGGTGAGGGCTTTTAAACCAGTTTTTCCTACAGATGAATAGGGTGATAAATTTTTATACGCTTAGGTTTAATTTATTCCACGTAGGTTTACCGAATTATATACCGATAACTTATTCATAACTAGTATTCCCAAATTTTAATTTCTCTTTAATTCCCCGTTTGAACTTAAAAACCAATTCTGATTAGCCTTAGATAAACATAGTAACGATAGATAACGGTGCGTTCGATTTCTAGTCTCTGTGGGATCGATAATCTTTTAAAACTACGTGATACGACTGTATACTTGCAGTTAGATTTATTTAGGCACACTAAATAGAGCGATCAAGTTTTTGGCGCCGTTGTCGGGGACTAATTAAGTCGACATCGTAATTTCTTTGTTACGTCGTATAGACTAAGGCAAAATAACCAAAATTCCCTTTTTGTCAATTGTATGCCAAGTACTCGCTCTTCTGGCGAAGACCTCATACGACCGACAGACGAACCTGAATGTCTTCTTACCGTAAAAAGACGTATCCAAGAATATTGCTTAGCTCACGATATCCCTTTTCCTTTATCAGAACCTGAATCTCAATCAGACCCTGAACTTGAATCTGAATCAGATTCCGAATCTGAAACAGACATGGCTGACCCACCACAAAACCGACCTCTTAAGTATTATGCTGCCGCATCTCAACAAGAACCTCACAACAGCATTATCGCTCCAGCTATCAACCGAAATGATTTTGAGTTGAAACCCTCGTTGTTATCTACTGTGCAACAAAATCAATTTTCTGGAAACCCAACAGAAGATCCGAACGAACATCTAACTAAGTTTGTGCAGTACGCAGACAAAGTGAAAGAAAATGGTGTAACCGCAGACGCCATAAGACTACGTCTTTTTCCTTTCTCATTAAGAGATAGAGCTTGGGCTTGGTTGCAATCCTTGCCATCCAACTCTATTGCTTCTTGGGAGGATTTAAAGAAGGTCTTTCTGGCACGATATTTTCCGCCAAGCAAAACAGCTATGCTGAGAGCCCAAATCAACAGCTTCAGACAATAGGACAACGAGTCTTTATATGATGCTTGGGAAAGATACAAAGATATGAGGAGGATATGCCTGCATCATGGTCTTGAGGATTGGTTAATTATCCACACGTTTTACAATGGTCTCTTGTACAATACAAGATTGACAATAGACGCCGCCGCTGGTGGTACACTCATGGATAAACCCTATGATGAAGCCCAACAACTCATCGAGAGTATGGCTCAGAATCACTACCAATGGGGAGGTGAAAGAACTCAAGTGGAGAAATCCCAACCAAAAGGAGGAATGTACGAAGTTTCTAGCCTAGATCATGTCCGTGCTAAGGTAGATGCAATCGCTCAAAAGATAGATAATTTGACCATAACACCCACAGCCACCGTGGCTGCTGTAGCGCCAACCTGCGAATTATGTGGAACAGCTGGACACGCTGCCCCTGAATGCCAAGTTTTAGCAGGAGCCTCTACAGATCAAGTTAATTATGCTCAAGCAAACCCTTATGCAAATACCTACAATCCTGGTTGGAAGAATCACCCAAACTTCTCTTACAAAAACAACAATGCACTGTATGCACCTGGTCAAGCACCTGCTGCACCACTAGGTTATCAAAAGGTTGCAACAACTGCTCCAAATGTTCCTAGGAAGTCTAACCTTGAACTGATGATAGAAAACTTCATAGCTACCCAGACTCAGACAAACAAAGAGTTCCTAAATCAAAACGTACACACTAGTGAACAGATTAAGCAGTTAGCAAACAAAGTGGACGCTTTGGCCACTCACAACAAAATGCTTGAAACTCAAATTTCCCAAGTGGCTCAACAACAAGCACATACTGCTGCTCCTACTGGAACATTTCCTGGACAGCCACAACCTAATCCTGAAGGACATTCAAATGTTGTTATACTGAGAAGTGGAAAAGAATTAGATGAACCCATTGATCCAAGACTTCAAAATCCAGCCATGTACCAAAAGTCCGCTAACGACCCAACAACTGAGAAGGAGAATGAACCCAAGGAAAAGGAAGATAATGACCAAGAGGCTGTCAACAAAGAAAAACCTTATGTGCCTCCACCACCCTATAAACCACCTATTCTGTATCCTCAAAGATTGAAAAATTCTAAAACTGCAGGGCAATTTAAGAAATTTATTGAACTTCTGAAACAATTAAACATCACGATACCTTTTACAGAAGCCATCACTCAGATGCCCTCGTATGCTAAGTTCCTAAAAGAAATCTTATCCAATAAGAAAAAGATTGAGGAAAACGAAACAGTCACACTTACTGTTGAGTGTAGCGCAATAATTCAAAACAAAATGCCTCCTAAGCTGAAAGACCCAGGTAGTTTCTCCATACCTTGTGTAATTGGGAAGTTCGTCATAGACAAAGCTCTATGCGACTTAGGAGCCAGTATTAGTGTTATGCCCTTATCCATATGCAAGAAGCTTGATATGGGAGAATTAAGACCAACTAAGATGTCTGTTCAATTAGCTGACCGCTCTGTTAAATACCCAGTTGGTATACTAGAAAATGTTCCAGTTCGTATAGGACAATTCTATATCCCTACCGATTTCATAATCATGGATATTACAGAAGACTCTACTACTCCTATCATATTAGGAAGACCATTCTTAGCTATTGCTGGAGCAATTATAGATGTAAAGAGAGGAAGGCTAACTTTTGAAGTTGGTGAAGAGAAGGTTGAATTTATTTTGACACAATTCTTATAAGCTCCAGCCATAGATGACACATGCTATCTACTAGATGTCATAGATGAGTGCGTAAGAGAAATAGAGATGAAACCGGCCACATATTCAGATATTCTAAAAATTCCAATACCTCCGATTTTCGAAGATGATAACTGGCGTGAACCTTATCAAGACGATAGCCTAAGCGAATGTTTAGCACTTACACCAGATCATCTACCTTGCTCGAAGAAACCAGCCCTAGAACTAAAAACATTACCCAAAAATTTAAGGTATGAATTCCTAGACGAAGCTCTCGAACGACCTGTAATAGTCAATGCAGACTTAGGACAAACTGAAACCAAGAAACTATTAGACGTCTTAAGAAAATACCCAACTGCGTTAGGCTATAACATCGCTGACCTTAAAGGAATAAGTCCTTCTATTTGTATGCATCGCATTATGCCGGAGGAAGACTATAAATCCTCTAGGGAACATCAGAGAAGGATTAACCCGGTCTTGAGTACTGTAGTCAAAGACGAAGTGAAAAAACTTTTAGAAGCAAGAATTATATACCCGATATCAGACAGTAAATGGGTTAGCCCAGTACATGTCGTTCCAAAGAAGGGAGGTGTTACAGTTGTTAAGAACGAAAAAGGTGAATCTATAACAAAAAGGGTTGTAACTGGAAGTAGAATGTGCATCGATTATAGAAAGTTAAATAAAGCCACTCGTAAAGATCATTTCCCATTGCCTTTTATTGACCAAATGTTGGAAAGATTAGCTAAACACTCATACTTCTGCTATTTAGACGGTTATTTAGGATTCTTTCAAATTCCTATTCATCCTGATGACCAAGAAAAGACGACCTTCACATGTCCCTATGGAACATTTGCCTATCGACGAATGCCGTTTGGACTATGTAACGCACCTGCCACATTCCAAAGATGCATGATGTCAATCTTTGCTGATTTTATAGATGACATTATGGAAGTGTTTATGGATGACTTTTCTGTTTGTGGGCAGAGTTTTGAAGGATGTCTATCGAACCTAGAAATGGTACTGGAAAGATGCGTAAAAGTTAATATCATATTAAACTGGGAGAAATGCCATTTTATGGTAAATCAAGGAATCGTACTTGGACACGTTTTGTCCGATAGAGGAATTGAAGTTGATAAAGCTAAGATAGAAATTATAAAAAATATTTAACCTCCAAAAACCGTACGAGAAATACGAAGTTTCTTAGGACACGCCGGTTTCTACCGACGATTCATAAAGGATTTCTCGAAAATTACCAAACCTCTTACCGGTCTATTGATGAAAGACGCTGAATTTATCTTTGATGAGAAATGTCTAAAAGCGTTTGAACAGCTGAAAACAGCTCTTATTACCACACCTATCATGCAACCACCAGATTGGAGATTACCTTTCGAAATCATGTGTGACGCAAGTGATTATGCTGTAGGTGCAGTCTTAGGACAGAGGAGGGATAGAAAACTTCATGCCATTTACTATGCAAGTAGAACCTTAGATTCTGCCCAGATGAACTACGCTACCACAGAAAAAGAACTTTTAGCCGTGATCTTCGCCCTTGACAAATTCCGTTCCTACCTAGTGGGAGCTAAGATCATCATTTATACAGACCACGCAGCTATTAGATATTTACTTAACAAAACAGATGCAAAACCTAGACTGCTAAGGTGGATCCTACTTTTACAAGAATTTGATTTAGAGATCAAAGATAAGAAAGGAACTGAAAACGTAGTAGCAGACCACTTATCCCGATTAGAGGGCATTAAACCAGAGCCAGTACCCATTAATGAGGATTTCCCATATGAACGACTCATAGCCCAACTAGAAAGTGATATGTCTACTCTACAGTTGAATGACCCAAATATGGAAGAAGTCGTGGAAGAAATTAACATACACACAACCCTGCCATGGTATGCTGACATAGTCAACTACTTAGCCGCTGGAGTACTTCCACCAGACTTATCTTATCAACAAAAGAAAAAATTCTTTCATGATCTAAAACATTATTATTGGGATGAACCTTTGCTGTTTAAGAGAGGAGCCGACGGTATCTTCCGTCGTTGCGTCCCAGAAGAAGAAATAGAAAACATCATCTCTCAATGTCATTCTGCTCCTTACGGAGGACATGCTAGTACCTCAAAGACATGTGCTAAGATCTTGCAATCCGGCCTGTTCTGGCCCAACCTTTGGAAGGATGTCCACATTGCAATACTAAACTGCGACCGGTGCCAACGCACTGGTAACATATCAAAACGCGATGAGATGCCTCAAAAAGGTATATTAGAAGTAGAAGTCTTTGATGTATGGGGGATTGATTTTATGGGACCTTTCCCATCATCCTTTGGAAATAAATATATACTCGTAGCTGTCGATTATGTTTCAAAATGGATTGAGGCAATAGCTTCTCCTACAAATGACGCACGAGTAGTCATAAAGCTTTTCAAAAACATAATCTTTCCCAGATTTGGTGTGCCGAGACTTGTCATAAGTGACGGTGGCTTTCATTTCATATCAAGAATATTTGACAAATTACTATCAAAGTATGGAGTAAGACACCGCGTAGCAACACTATATCATCCACAAACAAGTGGACAGGTTGAGGTCTCGAATCGAGAAATAAAACAAATTCTAGAAAAGACCGTAGACACCTCTAGGAAATTCTGGTCATCTAAACTCAACGAAGCTTTATGGGCATATAGGACGGCCTACAAAACAGCAATCGGAACTACACCTTTCAAGCTGGTCTATGGTAAATCTTGCCATCTACCAGTGGAATTAGAACATAAAGCCTATTGGGCTATTAAAACATTGAACCTAAGGTATGATTCCGCAAGTGAAAAACGTATTCTAGATCAGCATGAACTAGAAGAGTTAAGATTAGACGCTTACGAAAATGCTAAAATATATAAAGAACGAACTAAAAAATGGCACGATAAGCGCTTATCTAGAAAAGAATTTAGTGTGGGAGACGTTGTACTCCTATTTAACTCAAGATTCAAACTCTTTCCTGGGAAATTAAGGTCTAGATGGTCCGGTCCTTTTGAGATTACAAAAATTCTACAAAGTGGAGTGATAGAAATAAAGGGGAGGAATAGTAATCCATTTTTAGTTAATGGACAACGTCTAAAACACTATCACAGCATTGAAAATAGAGATTATTTGAACTGCCTAAGACTTTTAGAGTTGCCCACCGAACCCCCTAACTAAGCATCTAATTGAATTCGTCAGGCTTTCGACGTTAAAAACAGCGCTTAATGGGAGGCAACCCATGATTTTTGTTTTCCTTGCTTTATATTTGTTATTTCTTTACGTTTCCTATGTTTTATTTTTATTTTACAAATTTTTAGTTTCATTTATATCATTTAAAATTTAATTTGAAAATGTTGTGCTGATCTTAAAATTGAAAAACTACAGGATTATAAAGTCTCTCTACTCTTTATGTTCTCCTCTTCTGCTTACATTTTTTTGCAAAAAGTACTAATTAATGGCAAACGAGGATAACTTGTTAGTAGAATTCAGAGATGGATCACAGTGGCATCGCTATGAGGCTTTGTCTCTTAGACCTTTTTCCTTGACAAAATTTGCCCACAGACCCACCATGACCGCCTTAGGTGTAGGTGAGAGCGTAGACTTTCTGTTTAGCCAATTAGGTTGGGAGGGTTTTGCCAACAAGAAACATAAGTGCTACCGTAGGTTGACTTTAGAATTCCTGAGCTCTTTAAGCTATAACCCTCACTGTGGAAAAGGTTTAACCATGGGAAGAATTACCTTTAGACTATTTGGATACAGCTGCCAGTTCACCATAAAGGAACTGTCGGATCTTTTAGGATTTCCTGAAGGACCTAATGTTTTCTCTGTGGTTCAAGAGGACTTAGTGTTGGTTGGAGAGCTGAGTGATTTTTGGGGTAGAATTTCAGGGAAACTTGATTTTGACATGGACCCTATGCATTCAACAGAAATACATAACCCCGCTTCCCGTTACTTTCATATGATCCTGGCCTATACTTTATTTGGTAAACCTGAGAATGATAACACTGTTTCGAGGGATGAGCTTTTCATTATGTTTTGTGCTTCTCAGTCTAGAGAGGTCAATGGACTCACTTTTATGCGGAACAACTTTTGCAAACTCATTAATAATGATAACAGTCCAATTCTGATAGGTAATAGCTGATGCTATGGGATTCAGAACCCGACTTTCTAAGATTAACCACTTTGGAGAATTTAGACCCATGAATATTACTTTTTGTTTCAATAGGGCTATGATTAGGAACCAAGGTCCGAACCATTTTCAGCTTTTGATTAACAATGTTGTCGTACCACACTTTACACTTCCAAATCATGAACGCACAAGTGTGCACAATCTAAATAATTGGCTATATGACCTTGATGAACCCGTGCCTGAACTGGAAGAAACCTTTCCTGAACCTGAGATCGACCCAAAAACACCCCCTCATTATCATGATCTTGATTATATGGAATTCCAAGAAGACATTGACATTCCTAAAGTTGATGCCATTAACTATGCTGCTAATCTGAATTCTATTCTAAAGACTATGGATGAGTATCATAAAGAAATCACTTCAGTAAAGGATGATCTAAACACTATGAGACAAAACATTGTTGGACTCATGGATTTGACCGTTGAACAATTTGATCATTTAAATCAAGCCATCGCATCTTTGAAGAAACGCCTTGGCTAGATTTATGAAGCACTCTATTTTCAAGATTTTTATGCATTTACTTTAGAAAAATTTTACATTATTTCAGTTTTGATTTTTTTCATGTCGGGAATAATTTGATCTTCATACAGTTTTGATACATTGCTAGTATTTTACTAGCACCTCTTTGGTTTTAAAGGATAATTTCATTTGCTGCTAATGTTGACTCTTTATGATTTCAATTTCATTCTTGTTCATACTTTTAATTATGTTTTAATTTATGTTGTCATGTTACTTATCTCTGTGTATGCAATATAATGCTGTTTCTATATGCTTACCATTGCCTGTTACTAAAATATTATGTTTGGAATTGTTTCTGTCATAAACTATTTCACCACCCAGAAATTGCGAGCGTCACGATCGTGACGACCCCGTGACGACCGTCACGCGGGTTTGGAACAGGTTCTGCGTTAAAACATAACTGCTTCATTCGTCTCCCTCTTCTTTCCCTCATTCAAAACCCAGCCGTCCCACTTTCTTTTCCAATTCCATAACCGTCCCACCATTACCATTTGACCCACATTAATCATTTTCGGTAACCATTCATCTTACCCATTCACTATATAATCCAACCATACACCCTTTCTTTTTGCAAACCCTCATTCTCCATAACCTATTTTCTTCCCTAATTTCTTTGTAACCCACCAATGGCACGACAAATTCCTGACCTATCAACATTGAACTTCAGAAATGGAGAGGCAGGAGAACGCCAACGAGCTAGGTACAATGATTACTATCGACGTTCCGTTCAACCGACCCGCTACATTGACGTTGCATGTTTAGAAGAACTCGGAATGCTTGAGGGAGTCAAATGGATGTTACAAAATGCCGGTCTATGGCAGCTCTGCACTCAGAGTCGGCCCACTTATGAAGACCTAACTTTAGAGTTCGTCAGTTCCTTCTCCTACATAACCCCTCCGGGAGAAACGAACCAATTATCCGGAGTAGCAAAGTTCCGCATGTTTGGTACAGAGTACTCAATCGAACAAAATCGTCTTGCCAAGATGCTTGGTTTCAAACATGGAGAGAATGTCCATCGCCGGGTGCCGCAAGAAAATTTCTCCCTAGTGGCGTTTCAACTTTGGAATTAGTTAACAGGAACGACCGCAGATACCTGGGACAGCTTAAACGCGACTTTCATCCACAATCCAGCTATCAGATACGTCCACCGCGCACTCGGAAGCACCATCTTTGCACGAGATAGTAACCATAAGGTGAACTCTAAGGAGTTGTTTTTCCTTCATTGTATGTTTCATCCAGAGCTAATCAATGCCGCACCATTTTTACTAGCACACATACAATCAAACTGTGCTAGAGGCTCCAAACCCTTCTATTTTGGAGGGATTGTCACCTCTATTGCACTCGGTTTGAATTTGGAAAACGACCTTGCTAGACTACCCTTCATACCTCCTGTGTTCCTTGATATAGATTATTGCCGAAACTCTCAGCTCATCAAGTTACGACGAGATGGGAAATACCATCCTATGGTCCGCGCCAAAACCGTAAGAAGTATCATCATGCCTTGCAGGAGATGCATTGACCCTCAGAATATGGTCAATTGTCTTTTTGATCTTAATGCTCCTGAGCAAAATACGCCTGCCCATGATGATCAAGAACATGGACCTATTGATGAGATGGAGCAAGAGATGGATAACGCCCCAGAAAACCAACCACCGCCTGCCAATGATGCTCCTTCGACCTCCAGACGTCGTCGCCGCCCTGACCAAGACCCAGTTACTAATGAAGAAATCTTGAGGGCTATATGGCAACAAAACCAGCAACATAATGAAATGATGACTCTTATGCGTCAAATCCAGCAAGGGCAAGTTGACCAAGGTCAGAGGCTTGATGGTGTCATCGATGAGATGGGTGCATTGACACTGCGAGTGCAGAGCCTACATGAGTACATCCATCACGTGGGCATTCCTGATCACGTAGCGCAGCATGGGAGAGGACGCTCTAGAGGCAGAGGACGTGGAGCTCCCTGATTTTATTTTGTTTTTCTTTTTAGTTTTTCTTGTTAATCCCCTTTATATCGCAACATTGAGGACAATATCCGATATAGTGTGGGAGAGTTGGTTCATTTCCGTTTTATTTCCCTTTCTTGTACTTTCTTTGTCCTTATCAAAGTTAATATATGAGTATTTTCGTCCGGTATTCCGATTTCCCCATTTTTTTTCTGCCATAACGAAAAATTTTTTTATGATTAAGGCACATCGTGACATACCAAGCTTTAAATTATGTTAGGAAGCTGGGAAAGTGCTAAAAAGATCGATACCATCTTGACACCTTAGACCTCTTGCGTATGCGATATCGGTTTCGATACTTATTATACGATACCTTGAGTTTAGTCCTAAAGCAACCCTTAGTAGTTTATATTAGCAGTCAGCACCGTTTAAATCACAAACCACGTGGGGAGCCGATGAATATAAGTGTTTGATGCCCAATCATGAAAAGAAAAACATCTTTCTTATCTATATGCCGAGAAAAATAGAATATGTAACAACTCTCACAGTTGTGAAAATTTACAAGAAAAGAAAGAAAATCCGTTGTCGATGGGTTCAGAGGTACCTGATTCTGGACTTGGTAGGGCGAACTACGGTTCGATCCCCCGCAATCTACGAATGGGATGTATAAAGGGTTACCACACTTGTGTATCAGGCCCCGTGAAAAAAAGGGATCAAAGTCACTAACCGGTTACTCCACTACGTGCGTGAATAAGGCAAAGGGCTTAA
Organism: Lathyrus tuberosus; assembly: GCA_022829125.1. Classification (NCBI taxonomy): domain Eukaryota; kingdom Viridiplantae; phylum Streptophyta; class Magnoliopsida; order Fabales; family Fabaceae; genus Lathyrus; species Lathyrus tuberosus. The sequence goes on along the minus strand of JALAZF010000082.1, from coordinate 5,425,212 downwards.
TGTGATTGCGTTAGAATGAAACCAGGTGAAATAGATACGATAACTTATGGTTGAACTATAATATAATGATTTGAACTGGATTGTACAAAAGAGAGGTCTATGACAAGCTTGTTGCTTTATGTCATCATTGTATCCTTAGTGTTTTATACTAGTACCTGTCTTACTAACAAGGAACTCTTTTTCAAAATCCATTGGTATACTAGGTATGTGCATTTGATGAAGTTTGTCCGTTTTAATAGATTGATTGCTTGAGGACAAGAAAAGATTCAAGTGTGGGAGAGTTTGATAACACGAATTTATATCATATTTTTACTTCGATTTATGTTATTTTCTTATTCTGTTTTCGTCTAATATCCGATTTTCTTGAGATTATCTAAGTGTTTTTGCAGGTAATCCCATTTTCCAAGTCAAAGTATGCAAAGTGTGGAAAAGAAGCAAAACATGCAAGAAAAGAGCAGAAAAGTGAAGAAAAATTGCAGAAACCAAACTGTGCTGATGTGATGATCGTCACATGTACACCACGACCGTGGCAGCTTCAAAATACATCACGACCGTCACAATGCCTCACGATCGTCATGCGCTCAATTTTATACGTTGCAGCAGAAACGTGATTACGAGGTTTCAGAGAGCCAGTTTGTTACACGATCACATTTTCCTCCGAAGAATACTAGGTTCAAAGTCACGTAACTGTCAAGAGGAGTGCCTACATTCTCTCCAACCTCCACCTAAATTCAGTCTATAAATACTAGAGTCTTCGAAGAATAAAGGGGAGAGACCACTTTTGCATATTGAAGTACCCTTTTGCTGCCGAATTTTATTCAGAATTTTTATCTCCTTTTTGCTTTACATTTCCATTCCTTGTTACCTATTACCGAACAAAGTAATAGTTTCTCACATTGAGGAACTATTACAACTTAGTTTTTGTTTTTGTTTCATTTCCTTCATCATTTGCCAAATACTTTATTCAAGCAAGAACCTACCAGCTTGTGGAGGGATTGCTATTGCTGTTATTACGAATTACCAGGTTTCCATTATTTAATTCAAAGCATTGTTTATTTCCTTCTTAATTATGTCTATATCTATTTATCTCTTTGCCTTTACATTTAATTTCATTATTATGTCTAGCTAAACCGATCGTATCGGTATGTAACAAAGTAACCAAATGGATTAAATAACCCTAAGCTAAAATCAATAATTAACTCTTCTTCTGGCTTCGATTTCTTAATTTTAAACCCAACTTTTATTACGAGAGTAAAAAAGTAACAAAGGTTAAACTCGAGACCACGGGAGTGTGAGGCTTTACCCGGATAGCTGAAATCGGGCATTAGTTTTAAAAACAGCGGAAGCGCTTTAAAGTTAATTAGGTTTAACTAGTTTTCAAAAAGTATTTTTAACCTCATACGGGCTAGCGAGAGCAGACGTATTGACTTAGAAGTATAGTCTGAAGCAATAACCATGGGAGTGTGAGGTGAGGGCTTTTAAACCGGTTTTTCCTACAGATGAATAGGGTGATAAATCTTTATATGCTTAGGTTTAATTTATTCCACGTAGGTTTACCGAATTATATACCGATAACTTATTCATAACTAGTATTCCCAAATTTTAATTTCTCTTTAATTCCCCGTTTGAACTTAAAAACCAATTCTGATTAGCCTTAGATAAACATAGTAACGATAGATAACGGTGCGTTCGATTTCTAGTCTCTGTGGGATCGATAATCTTTTAAAACTACGCGATACGACTGTATACTTGCAGTTAGATTTCTTTAGGCACACTAAATAGAGCGATCAGTGTTACTCCTGTGTTTAGATGGACATGAACAGGACATGCTCATCAGAGAAATACACGAAGGATCCTTCGGAACTCATGCAAATGGGCATACTATGGCTAAGAAGATTCTCCGAGCAGGGTACTACTGGCTGACTATGGAGTCCGACTGCTTTAAATATGTCAAGAAGTGCCACAAGTGTCAAATATACGCGGATAAAATTCATGTGCCGCCAACTCCTTTGAACGTCTTAAATGCCCCATGGCCTTTCTCTATGTAGGGAATAGACATAATAGGGATGATCGAGCCAAAGGCATCAAATGGACACCGGTTTATTCTAGTTGTTATCGACTACTTCACCAAATGGGTAGAAGCTGCTTCCTACACTAATGTGACAAGACAAGTAATTGCACGATTCATCAAGAAAGAGATAATTTGTCGCTATGGGGTTCCTAACAAGATCATCACGGATAATGGGCTCAATCTAAATAACAAGGTGATGGATGAGCTATGCGAGAGTTTCAAAATCGATCACCATAACTCGTCACCTTATCGTCCGAAGATGAATGGCGCGGTAGAAGCAGCCAATAAGAACATAAAGAAAATTATTCAGAAAATGGTGAAGACTTACAAGGATTGGCACGAAATGCTCCCGTTCGCACTACATGGCTACAGAACCTCAGTTCGTACTTCGACAGGAGCTACGCCTTTTTCCTTGGTATATGGCACAGAAGCGGTACTCCCTATTGAAGTAGAAATTCCTTCACTTAGGGTCATAATGGAGACTAAGTTGGATGAAGCGGAGTGGGTACAAAATAGACTTGATAAACTGAATCTCATAGAGGAGAAGCGCATGGCCGCTGTATGTCATGGTCAGTTATATCAGCGGAGACTCAAGAAGGTGTTCGATAAGAAAGTTTGTCCTCGCCTATTCGAAGAAGGAGACCTAGTATTAAGGAAAGTGCTATCCATCTATAAAGATCCTCGTGGCAAATGGGCCCCAAACTATGAAGGACCATATGTTGTAAAGAGCGCCTTCTCTGGTGGAGCTTTAATGTTGACTACTATGGATGGAGCGGATTTACCGTGATCGGTAAATTCCGATTCAGTCAAAAAATACTATGCCTGGAAAAAGAGGATAAGAGCCCGCTAAGTCGAAAACCCGAAAGGGCGACTTAGGCAAAAATTAGGGACTAAAAAATGATACCCGACAAGTCGAAAACCCCAAAGGGCGGCTAGTTGAAAAAAATGGTATATTATCCTGATGGACTAAGACTCAAAAAGAACGGTCCAGGAAAAATTAAGGATATCCAAAAGGCATATGACTGATGGCACTTACAGGTCACGCAACGGGATTCGGAAAGGAATGAGCAATCCAATCGTCATCTTCAGAAGCGAAGTGTCATGGCCTCAGAGATTTAGGGATATTAGTTGGTGTTTGAATTCAATAGGGACATAGATAAATTTGTTTTCGTATTGCCATTTTTTATCTTATAGATTTATAGTAATTCCTCCCTGTGAGGATTACTTTCCTTCTATACTGTTGCTCGTTTATGGGCCATTTTTCAATAAATAAAATTTTCCTTTCTTTCAAATTATTCAGTGTGATTACAAAATGCCGATTAATTATAGAATAGTGCATTGAAACATTGGGCATAATCAAAAGCTTTCAAAAAAAAGAGAAAGGAAAGGTATTTTACTTCGATTGGGAGACAGTACAGGGATCATATTTCTTCCAAGTTGAACACAGGGTCTACATGTTAACAGTCACGATTCAATCATTATGGAAGTTTTTTCAAAGGAATAATACACCTCTCCAGGTAGTAAGAGCATGAGACTTGTAAAACCAACAAAGGAGTCAAGGGTTCAAAGGTCGGGAAGTTGGAATGATACAAGAGATATTAGTTTCCGTAAAAACATGCATTGCATATCATAAAAGAGGCGTTAGCCCAAATAATGCATCATGCATAAAAGCATACATACTCTTGAACATACATACATGTCATAGGGCTTATAGCTTACGCTCAGGGATAAAAGGGTTCAATCGCGTATTTTGCCAAGGGTTTATTACTAGGGATATTATACACAGGGATATTAAGATACTAACGGAGCATCTGGAATCGGCCCACACGGACGCTGAACCTATCAACTCCGCGGTCAAAATTAGGGTTCCTTTATATTTAATCATCTCTTCCTCGCGAAGATGAAGACTAATCGTCATCATCATCCCAGGTTGAAGCTGATTAAATAGGGGCAGCTGTAGTACCCCAAATTTTGACCTATAAATTTTCATCTTGTCAGGGTTTTTTTTGGTGTTACTAAAGGCTGCCATTTGGGCTTTGGGGTGTGCTATTGCTTTTGGGCCCATATTTGTTTCTTTTGGGTTTATATGAAGTTTACATTTTAGGATTTAGATTTATTTTCTATTTCATGTTTTGCTCATTTATTTTAAGGTAAAGTTTTGTTTTGAGATTTTATTTATTATAAGAAATTATTGGGGATTCCACTTATTTTAGATTTTTTAGAGTAGAATGAATTAGGTTTTTATTTTATTAGGAAGAGGCCGAGGCTTTTTTAGATTTTTACTTTTTTTTATATAGTCTATTATTTTTACAGAAAATTAAGTGGGTATTGTTTTAGAATTTCGTTTTTATATTAATTAGGTTAAGCATTTTATTAATATCCTTTTAGGAATATTGTTTTAATTAAGCTTTAGAGTTTAATTAGAATTTAGGTGATAATCAGGAGTTTATTGTGAAGTTAATTATTTTTAAATCGTTTTGAATATTGTTATTTGAATTTATTTAGGTTTAAGTTAAATTTTAGAATTTAATTATATGTATTATATTTTTAATTAGGGTTAATTTTTAATGTGAATTTAAGTTAGGAGGGACCAAGGGCAATCAGTATTTGATTTTTTTTTTCTTTGACTATTTAGTTATTAATATAATTACTAATTGTTTATTTTATTCATCTTATTTTTTAACTCATATATTTTTTTTTACGGTAGAGGTTATTAAGTATTATTATTATTATTTTTTTTTTTTTTTGGGTCAAAAGGTTGACCCACGACCATCTTCTTCCCTAAACGGCCAACCTTAATTTTGCGTAAAACAAAATCAGATCGAATCCATATCATTTTCATTGATTTTTGGAATCAGATTACAAAACATTACAAATCAAATCAAACACTAATTACAAATCAAATACCAAATCCAAAATTTTCAAAATGAAATCGAATCTAATAAATATCTAAAACCTAATTTGTACCTATAAAAACTAAAAGAAATTCAGATGAAAAAGAAAACCCTAAGCGGAAAATAGACTTGCGGCTGTGAATCCCTCTTAACCTTCACCTAAAGCTCACGATTTTCAAATAGAGACTTAGGGTTCATCACTAGAACCCTAATCCCTCTGAGCTTGACCTCTATCATTCACCTGCGAAAAGAAAATGAAAGGATTAGTGAAATTGGAAAACAGAGAAGGGTTAGGAATCAGCTTAATCGGACATGGCAGAAGAGGTAACCCAAAAAAAAAAACACTTAACTTTTATTGGTTTGATTGTTGTTTGCGTGTATGTTTGAACCGATTTGAGTTTTCTGGAAATTTTTTAGGGTTAGGTTTTTATGTAGGGTTAGGGTTCTTGGGGCATTCAAAGGGTTTCTGGGTTTTTGGTTGAATTTAGGTTAGGGTTCATACAGTAGGATTAGGGTTCATAGATTCAGGGTTAGGGTTCATTGATTTTGGGTTAGGGTTCATAGATTCCGGGTTGGGGTGGGGTAGGGTTCATAATATTTGCAGATTCCGGTTGAAGATCAACCGGAAATCTGGGTTGGAACGGTGGTTTTGGGGATTTGGTGGTGGTCGGAGGGTTTTTGGGACGGTGGTCAGAGGAGGGAGAGTAGAGAGAAGCGAGAGAGAATTGGTTAGAGAGAGAGGGAGCGAATGAAGAGCGAGAAAGAGAAGGGAGAAATGAGAGGGGCTGAGAGGGAACGGGATAAATACTCCCTCTGTGAGGCCGTGGATTTGCGCCAAGTGGCGTCTGTTGCGTCCTCCAGATCTGCTGACTTGGGGAGTCAACCAGAGATCCTATGCATGCAGGCGTTCAATACTCTTTCGTTGACTAGGCACCCTAACCGTCGGATTGGATTACCTGGACGGGTAATCAAGATCAGGGGCCAGGATTCCAAAGCATGGAGACCCGTCTGATCAAGATCTAACGCCTCCGAGGGAGTCAACCGTTGACTCCTTCCCAAGGTGGCCTTTTTTTGTTTTTTTCTCAAGTTTTGGATTTAAGTGATTGGGCCTTGCGCCCTAATCTCTATCAGCACCCCACCAGAAGCCCAATTGCTTCTTTTCCAAAGGAAATGCACCCCCCTGTTTTTTTAAAATAAAGCCATGAATTAGTTTTTAATTAGGATTTTTTTTTTGGCTTAAATAGTGTTTTCGTCCCTGTAAGTTAGCGAGTTTTTGGTTTTCGTCCCTGTAAAATTTTTTTTTTGGTTTTAGTCCCTATATCTTACTTTTTGCTTGATGTTTAGTCCCTAAAGCCAAAATCCACAGGAAAATCCGAAGGTTTCCTACAGGATTTCCTGCAGATTTTCCTGCGGATTTTGGTTTTACGGACTAAAACGAACACGAATGTGAAATATAGGGACTAAAACCAAGAAAAATAAATTACAGGGACGAAATCCAAAAACACGCTAACTTACAGGGACGAAAACACTATTTAAGCCTTTTTTTTTTAATTTTTGTTTTTTTTTCTCAATATAATTAAGTTAACTTAATTAGGCTACAATTTTTTAATTTAGACTTTTTAGGTAATTAAGTTAATTTCTTAACTTAATTGGGTTTTTTAAATTTAGGTTTTGGGATAATTAAGTTAATTTCTTAACTTAATTGGGTTTTTTTAAATTCAGGTTTTGGGATAATTAAGTTAATTTCTTAACTTAATTGGGTTTTTTTTTTCAAATTTAGGTTTTGTGATAATTAAGTTAATTTCTTAACTTAATTGGGTTTTTTTTAATTTAGGCTTTGGGATAATTAAGTTAATTCCTTAACTTAATTGGGGTTTTAGATTTAGGTTTTTGGGTTGTGTTGTAATTAAGTTAATTCCTTAACTTAATTATAAAATTAGGTTCTATTTGTTTAATTTAATTAGCTTAACTATTGGACTTTTTTGGTAGATTACACATTAAAGGGAGAAATAAAAGGGGTTGTTTGGGTTTTTTTAATATAAAGTTTTGGATGTTTATTTTTCTTGAATTTTGAAAATTCATCTAAAGGGATATTTAAGAGTTTAAACATGGGATAGAGCTCTAATTTCCGAGAGCATAAACAAAGGAATAGGGTTTTGGGAAAAGGGATAAAACTCTTGGTATCCGAGAGTATAAATAAATGGATTAGGGATAGAACTCTTGATATCCGAGAGTATAAATAAATGGATTAAGGGATAGAACTCTTGATATCCGAGAGTATAAATAAATGGATTAAGGGATAGAACTCTTGATATCCGAGAGTATAAATAAATGGATTAGGGATAAAACTCTTGATATCCGAGAGTATAAATAAATGGATTAGGGATAGAACTTTTGATATCCGAAAGTGTAAATAAATGGATTAAGGGATAGAACTCTTGATATCCGATAGTATAAATAAATGGATTAAGGGATAGAACTCTTGATATCCGAGAGTATAAATAAATGGATTAGGGATAGAACTCTTGATATCCGAGATATAAATAAATGGATTAGGGATAGAACTCTTGATATCCGAGAGTATAAATAAATGGATTAAGGGATAGAACTCTTGATATCCGAGAGTATAAATAAATGGATTAAGGGATAGAACTCTTGATATCCGAGAGTATAAATAAATGGATTAAGGGATAGAACTCTCCGTCCGAGAGTATAAATAATGGATAAGGGATAAAACTCCTTATCTAGGAGTATAAACAATAGATCAAGGGATAGAACTCTTTATCCAAGAGTATAAATAGTGGATTGGGTTAGGATTAGGAATGGGAATAGGATTAGGGGGTAGGAATAGGGGAGGTGAACTACGGTTACTCTGATCCTTCAAAATTGAAGGTACGTAGGCATAGGATTGTAAACCCTAGCGAGTATAATTAATAAAAAACTTAGGTTTCTTTTGTAAATAAATCATTTAGACAAATAAACACGCATACCCTAAAGTCTAAGGAGGATCCCATTGAGTACAATAGAGGTGAGGGGTGCCTAACACCTTCCTCTCACTTAACCGACTCTCGAACCTTATGAATCTCTACCCTTGGGATTAAGGATTTTAGGTTTATCATTATTTTCCTCAAAAAATATGATGGCGACTCAAATATTTTTTGTCGGCCGCGACACTTAGGTTGTAGGGATAAAGGGTGTCGTTAGCAATTTTTGTTTAAGAATAAAAAACAGGCTGAGCCCATATACTAAACCACAAAAAATCATTTTATCAGATTTTCTTTTTAATCCAAAATAGGAGAAATGATACCTCATTCATTGAATCAAAGGCCACAACAAACGCAGTCCCTCCATGCTTTTTGCGCTTCCATCACCGTTGCATTCTTTGTTCGACTGGCCTCCAGTGATTTATGGCGACGATTTTCTGGCATTATCAACCTTTGTCTTGGTTCTGTCTTGATTTCGAAGGTCATGGTTCTTTTTCTTTTGCGATGATTCTCCTCCGCTGTAATTCTCGATGGTCGATTCGATGGTCCTCCATCTTCTGTTCGGTTTTGATTCCGGTTCAAAAGGTTCGATTTCCTCCTTTTATAATTCTCTCCCTGTTTGCGTTTAATTTCTTCCGTTGATTTCGTTCGGCTGTTCTTTTTCTTCCTGTAAGAAAAACTGAAATTGATTAGAGTTTAAAAATAAAATTGATGAAATTAAATTGATAATTGAGTTGTAATGAATTTGTTCAATCGTTGATTATTTCATTTGTAGGTTTTGATAGAGAAATTTTGAAGATTTCGACGTATCGGCAACGTCAGTTTTTGTGGCAAAATTGAAGATTAGAGGGGCAATGGTCGTTGTAACAGATTCTGTTGTATGTTGTTTGCCCTTTAAAATTTTTGCAAGTTTGCTTCATGATTCTTCTGCTGTGATCCTTGCAGGTTTTAAGTTGCAGGTGGAAGGGGGAGTTCCATCATATACTTTCCCGAGTCCCTGCTGTGGAAACAAGTTGTGGCTGCCAACTGTTGTGTTGCAGTTGTTATTGTTGTGGAATTGGCGCGAGTCGCGACTTTGTTGTGGAATCTGCTGGGTTCTCGCGACAAATTATAGCAGTAGATAGGTTTTGTATGGCTTTTTAGATTCTGTAGGTGAGTATGTCTTGTGTTGCAGGTTCTGTAATAATTGATGGTTTCGGTTTGTAAAATTTGCTTTAGTCGTATCTTTTCTTCTGGCTGATTTGCTTTATCATTTGGTTAAAAAAAACCAGTTTAAATGCAGAATGGTAAGTTATATTCAGAAAACATAATGTAAAATGTTAAATAATAAAAATAGAATGAAGTCGACATGTTGATTACGACAAATTATTGTTGAATTTGTTGGAAATTCACCACAACCTATGGTGAATCCGCTTCAATCTTGATCTCAAGATTGATAACCAACCCAAAAACAATACCTAATGACAATGAAAGAAGAAGAACAAGAACAGCAAGGAAGAAAAGAGAGAGAAGAGAAATATTTGGAGGAGAAGTGTTCTACCCACGAACTGTGGGATTTCTGAATATATTGCACTTTCACTGCTAAATCTGCAACTGTGAATACAATACAATGTTATGATTACAATGCAAAGATACTTCCTATTTATAGATATAGATTTGCAAAGGCCCAAAATTAAAAGCCCAAAATATCAAATCTAATCTAAACAAATCTAAATCCAATCAAATAAAATTTAACACGATTCTGTCGAAACAACCTAAACAATTCGACACGACACTAAGCTATGAATGCTTCGACTTCGACACTATGAATTACATTTAACACACCACCTAATTCATTGTGTCTAAACTATCTACATTCGTCATTGATCTTAGTCTTTTGAAGGCTTCGACCTGCACTCCCTTCGTCATGATATCTGCAATCTGATTCTCAGTTCTGCAGTGTTCCAAATTCATCTTCCCTTATGCTACCTGCTCTCGAAGATAATGGAACCTCATTTCGATGTGCTTGCTTCGACCGTGAGCTATTGGATTCTTCGCCAAATTTATAGCTGACATGCTGTCGATCTTCATGGTAATTGCTCCATGACTCTTCCCTGTAATCTCTTCGACCAAGTTCACCAGCCATGTTGCTTGACATGCACAAAGAGAAGCAGCTATATATTCTACTTCGCATGATGACAATGCCATTACTGGCTCCTTGCTCGAACTCCAAGCAACTAGTGCACCACCTAACATAAACACATATCCAGCTGTGGATGTTCTATCCTCAGCATCACTACACCAGCTAGAGTCTGTGTATCCCACTAACTTGCATTCTTTCCCTTCATCAGCTGCAGGAAATAAAATGCCATAGTCGAGAGTCCCCTTCAGATACCTCAGTATCCTCGTCGTCGCTGTTAGGTGTGATACCTTTGGCTTCTGCATGAATCTACTTACCATACCCACACTGTATGCTAAGTCAGGCCTTGTGTGACAAAGGTATCTAAGTGACCCAATAAGTCTTCTGTATTGGGTTGGGTCGACATCATCTTCATCTGAATCCTTTGACAGTTGCAGTCTGGTCTCAGCTGGAGTCGAAGTTGGGTTGTAATCTTGCATCTCAAATCTCTTAAGTATTTTGCCTGCATATCTTCGTTGGTGCATCATCAAACCTCTACTAGTCTTATAGAATTCGATGCCAAGGAAATATGAGAGATTTCCCAAGTCTGACATTTCAAACTCTTCGCTTAGATTATGTTTGAAATCTCCGATCTCCTTCTTGCAACTTCCTGCTATCAACAAATCATCGACATAGACGCATAGTATAAGCAATTCGCCATTGCTTCTTCTTACATATACTCCATGCTCAGTCGTACACTTCACAAATTCCTTCTCCCTTAAGAAGCTGTCAATTTTCTTATTCCAAGCTCTTGGAGCTTGCTTAAGTCCATACAGGGCTTTATGCAGCCTGTATACCTTTCCTTCTTCGCCTCGTTTCACATACCCAGCTGGTTGTGCGACATAAACTTCTTCATCTAGGGGACCATTAAGGAATGCACACTTCACGTCCATCTAACATGTGTGCCAATTGTTCATATTTTCTAGACCAACAACCAACCTGATTGTTTCGATTCTAGCAACAGGTGCGAACACTTCATCGAAGTCGATTCCTTCCTTCTGAAGAAATCCTTTCGCCACAAGTCTCGCTTTGTGTCGATTTACTTCTCCTCTAGGATTCACTTTCACTTTGTAAACCCACTTCACATCAATTGCCTTCTTGCCTTGAGGCAATTCGACAAGTGACCAGGTGTTGTTGACTTCGATGGATTCTAACTCTTCATTCATCGCTTTCACCCACTTCGAATCTTTCAATGCCTCAGCTGCATTGACTGGTTTGACATCTGCGTAGAAAGCATAATGTACCAGCTCACCCTCTTCATCGACCACATCATCTGATGTAATTACACATTCTTGCAACCTTGCAGGCATGTGTCTTGTTCGTCGAGGTCTGCTTGAAATTGCTTTATCTGCAACTGGTTTCTGTCGAACTTCTCTTTCGACTGCAGTGGCTGGTTCTTCACAAGAGATTCTCACTTAATCCTTCTTGGCATTCTCCGTCCAATCCCATTCTTTAAGCTCATCTATGATCACGTCACTGCTGATCACTACCTGCTTATTCACTGGGTCGAACAACTTGTAACCTCCAGTCGAATGATATCCTATCAAGATTATCTGATTCAACTTGTCATCAAGCTTCCTTCTCAACTGATCTGGCACATGTCTATGTGCTATCGATCCAAACACCTTCAAGTAACTGAGGCTTGGCTTGACACCAGACCACCATTCTTCTGGTGTGACTCCTTCAAGCCTTTTCGTCGGACATCTGTGCAAAATATACGTTGCTGTCGAAACTGCTTCTCCCTATAATTCTTTGGGTAGATGCTTTCCATTCAACATGTTTCTCACCATATTCATGATGGTTCTGTTCTTTTGTTCTACAACTCCATTTTGCTGTGGTGTATAGGGTGGCACCACCTCATGCACAATCCCTTCTTTTTCACATAATGTATCGAACTCTTTCGACACATACTCTCCACCACCATTTGTCCTCAGAATCTTTAACTTTCGACCACTCTGTCTTTCGACCATGGATTTGAATCTGGAAAATACCTCAATCACATCACTTTTCTTCTTGATGAGGTAAGTCCACAACTTTCGACTGAAATCATCTATAAACGTGACAAAATATCTGTTGCCACCAATCGAATCCACCTGGATTGGACCACATACATCAGAGTGTATGACTTCTAGAATTGCCTTCGACTTCCTTCCTGCATCCTTGCTGAAGCTATTCTTGTGTTGTTTCGACTGAACACACTCTTCACATACTTCACTTGGAATGTCGATTTCTGGTAATCCTGAAACCATATTTCTTCTCTTCAACTCTCTAATGTCATTGAAGTTGAGATGGCCTAGTCGAAAATGCCATAACCACTCATCTCTGCTGGCTGCAGTTGCTAAGCACTTGTGCTCCATCACCTTGAGTTCAATCTTGAAGGTCCTATTCTAAGACATTGGAGTCTTCAAGATCAACCTACCATCTACGTCGAGAACTCTCATCATCTTGTCTTCGACAACTACCTTGTAGTTCTTTTCGACTAGCTGCCCTATACTGAGCAAATTACTCTTCATACCTGGAATGTACAACACATTGGAAATTGTTGACCTTTTGCCATCTTTCCTCATAATCAGAACATCACCAACACCTTCAGCTGCTAGAGTGTTGTCATTTGCAAACTTCACTGTGTTCTTTGACGAGGGCTTCATGTTGACAAACCAATCTTTCCTCCCAGTCATGTGTAATGAGCATCCTGAGTCCAAGTACCACTGATCTTGGAATCTTTCTTCATCTTTTGTTGTGACCATCAGCAACGTCTCTTCTTCTTCATGCTTCGCCAGATTTGCATCAGTTTCTTGATTTTTCTTCTTTTCTGGACAGTTACTAACATAATGGCCATACTTTTGACAATTGAAACATTGAATGTGACTTTTGTCAGATTTTCGATCACCACCTTTTCTTCTACCTACAACACCACCTCTTTGGTTGCCTTAGTTTCAAGGTTTCTTCTGATTCGACTGGTTTCCTCCTTTGTTGCCATTCCAGCTTCCTTTACCTTTCCTTTCCTTTTCTGACTGCGCCTGCAAAGCCATATCACTCTTTGACTTTCCTGCAGCTCTCTCAGCCATCCTTTGTTCATGAGACTCAAGCGTCCCTTGAAGCTCTTCTTTCGTCAATACTGACAAATCTTTCGACTCTTCTATGGCTACTACCACGTGGTCGAATTTTGGAGCCAATGACCTCAAGATCTTTACAACAACTGATCTTGATGTCAACACCTCTCCACATACTTTGATTTGATTCACCAGCTTTGTAACTCTGGTGAAGAAATCTGTAATACTTTCTTTGTCTTCCATCTGAAGCAACTCATAGGTTCTCTTGTGAGTTTGTAACCTCACCTCTTTCACCTTCTCTGCGCCTTCAAATGACTTTTCCAGAATCTCCCATACTTCCTTTGCTGATTCTGCATCGCTAACTTTTTCAAAGTTATCTGGATCAACACATTGATGGATTATAAACAACGCTTTATAATCTTTCTTCTTCAATTCTTTGTGTGCAGCCTTTTCTTGATCTGTCGCGTTCTCCCTAAGCGGTGTTACTCCTTCCTTCACAAGATCCCACAGATCTTGATAACAGAAAACCACCTTGATCTGCTTGCACCAATTCTCATAATTATCTTTCTTGAGGATTGGTAGGGTCTCCGGAAATTGCCCATTTGAATGATTCATAGCCATCACGATTTTCCTCCTTGAATCGCAACCGGAGCTCTAGATACCAAATGTTGGAAATTCACCACAACCTATGGTGATTCTGCTTCAATCTTGATCTCAAGATTGATAAACAACCCACAAACAATACGTAATGACAATGAAAGAAGAAGAACAAACAAGAACAGCAAGGAAGAAAAGAGAGAGAAGAGAAATATTTGGAGGAGAAGTGTTCTACCCACGAACTGTGGGATTTCTGAATATATTGCACTTTCACTGCTAAATTTGCAACTGTGAATACAATACAATGTTATGATTACAATGCAAGGATACTTCCTATTTATAGATATAGATTTGCAAAGGCCCAAAATTAAAAGCCCAAAATATCAAATCTAATCTAAACAAATCTAAATCCAATCAAATAAAATCTAACACGATTCTGTCGAAACAACCTAAACAATTCGACACGATACTAAGCTATGAATGCTTCGACTTCGACACTATGAATTACATTTAACAGAATTGTATTTGTTTTTTGCAGGTTCTCTGTCTCTGAAATCGTAGCTGACTTGCTTTTGGTATCGTGTTACTGATAGCGATGGTGTATTGCAATGTCAGAAATAAATTGTTGGTTGATATTTCTACAAATTCTACATTCCTGTAACAAGCTTGATGTATCAGTTGGCAGCAGGCTTGAACTTTGGAAGCTGCAAGCTTTTTTTATCAAGAAGAAGAATTGAAATCAAATTTGTAAAATCTTTGAGAATGTAACATACATTTTCTTTCATGTAGTCTCTTTTTTATCAGGTTTCTCTTTTGTAAAAATAACAAAATTTAATCAGTATATTATAGACAGGAAAGTGTATAAAAAAAACAAAGTGGTTTTGGAGTTTTAATCATAAACTGTGAAGGAAATATGTATGTGAGTGTGTATCAAGAAAAGAAAAAAATTACAAAGAATTGTGTGAGGAGAGTGGTGCGCTGCACCCTCTTGTGTGTATGTTTTCACATTTTTCTCTTCTTGGCTATAGTAAGAAAAATAAATAATGAACTATATTGAGAATTAGAGAAGAGATAAACAAGTTAAGAACTTGTTTGGTGTAATTTGTGAAGTGAAAAAGAATCCCTATTTATAGACAAAACAAAACTTGTGGATGAAGAAAGAAAAGATAAGATGATGATATAATTCAAAGCTTAATCCCACAAGTTTCCAAAACATAGTCCTTATGATTCAAAATCAATGATGGTTCTTTGTTAAGAACTCAAAAATTCAAGTTTGTTACAAAACAAATTATGTATATAAAACAAGAAATCTTTATGTTATATAAACAAAGATAAATTTGGCATATAAATCAAATTATATAAAAAACAAATTGTATTAAAAACAAAAGTTAAATAAAACAAAATCTATTAGAAACAAAATTTTATAAGAAACAAAATTGTATAAAAAAACAAAATATATGAATTTATATTATTATTTATTTTTTAAAATAAAAATTTAAATATATATATATATATATATATATATATATATATATATATATATAAACAAAAGTATGAATATATATATATATATATATATATATATATATATATATATATATATATATATATATATATATATATATATATATATATATACAAAAATATATTAAAAAATACGAATTTATATATATATATATATATATATATATATATATATATATATATATATATATATATATATTTTTTCATTTTTATCTTATATATGTAAAAACAAAAAAAAAATGAGAGATCAGACTGAATTGTGCGAAAGATAGACGTATAATGGACATTTGCAAGTTTAATTGAAAAACGTGTCCGTTCATCGATTTTTCGCATAATTAACCAAAAACGACTGAGATTTCAACGTGTATATTCCGACTGAAAATTCAAACAATATGCATGACAAAAATAGATGATATGTTATGCAGAGGACACGAAGTGAAAACACAGCCGAATAAACAAAATTTTAACAACGAGTGGTCAAAATTTGGTGTATGACACCTACATGGACTTAGTAGAATTTATGCAAAATTGACATTTTTCCTGAGAAAATAAGTAAACAACGTGATCAAACACGTAATGCATCAAAATGTCATTAATTTTTAAGATGAAGTGCATATGAGACAATGTCATGAAGCCATTATACAATTATAGGTTGAAAACACAGTTTTTCAATGAAGTTTTTGGAAGTGGACACACATGAGGTTGATCGTATAACACATTTATCGCACAATTTAGAGCACAACAAACAATAACATAAGACATGGCATACAATTAGTACATGTAGTTTTGAATAAACTTATGCACAAAGAAAGAAGTAAAACAATATTACCTCACAAATGAAAGACGAAGGAAGTAATCACCTACACTTCTTTTACTTACATAGCCAATGATGAAATCCCTTTGTTATCAATTTGATTTCGTCCAATTTGTTTTCACAAGTACACTTGGTACCTATATATTTATGATCTCGCGAATGTAGGCAAAGTCCCACATAATGATTTTAACTCAAATAACATGCTTTTAGGCCAATGCTCATCAAAGAGGACAACTTAGTGATTTAACATAAGAATTAAAACACAATTTAAGAGACACTACTACAAAACACCCAAACAACTACGCCAGGTTTACAACGGCATCCTATACATCGTTGTAATAGTACGTACTGGATGCGCGTGCATTGTTTTAAATAGAAATTTCAAGGGTATAGTAACGGTTGTTGTGAGCACCATGGTGATACAATCAAGCTTTCATGGGTTCGAACCTCATCGCCCTCAAATAGTTTATTCCTTTGACGTAGATGCGCCCTTTTTAAGTTTTATTTATATTTAACTAAAAAATAATAAGGATATCACTATGGTTATTTCTTAAAACCGTTGTTACAAACTGAAGCTTCTTTTTATGTGTTTTATACACCAAGTATATATCCATTAAAAGACGGTTTCTTACAAGTAAGTTCAATGCAAACTTTTAATTTTCGATTAGTTATCTCTTTGTTAGTATATTAGTTGATAGATATTGTAGCTTCTAGTTTAAACTGTTAAGCAAAAAGATTAAAATTTCATTAGATAAATTAAGTTTTATTACATAAAATTTTCATTACATAAACTTAATCATCAAATCTAAATGCTCTGGATGAGAGGAAGTTTGACCAACCATAGTCAGCCTCATCATCATCATCAAAATCAAAAACAACCATCTGCCTTCTCAACATTCTTCTCCTTCTTCTCTTTCTTCTCCTCACCTTCAGAGCTCTCCTTCTTTCCGCAGCAGCCCCATCTACAGCAGCAACTTGTTGATTCTGAGGAAGGTTTTGAACGACAATCCCGTCTACAGCAACATGTTGATTCTGAGGAAGGTTTTGAACTACATCCCCCTCTACAGCAATAACTTCATTCTCAACATTTTTGGTAGCTTGAGCAGTAGAACTCATTTTGATTCTTTTGGATTAAGTTGTTTTTATGTTTTGGCTCTTACGCTTTTATATTGTTTCTTCTGATTTTTCATCTTCTCTTGGAAGTTGGATAAGTTTCTGTCAACCTCGAGCTGTTGAATTAATGATTATATCTCTTTGTCGTTTGAAATTTCATTTTTCATCCTTTGATATTCCTTCGTAATTAATGGTTTTGATATCTCTTTGTGTATTGTTGAGGCTGCCATATCTTAATTAAGGTGCTACCATATTTATTTTGTGTTTTGATTAAAAATTATTTGTATATAACAGCGGTTACAGAACCAACCATTGTGATATACAAAGGGTTATCACTACGGTTCTTCTGGTTAACCGTAGTGATATATTTATAATAAATAAATACCTATCTATACGGTTGGTATTGTTAACCGTTGTGAAATAGTTTACCCATATATAAGCGAAATAACTTTCACTTATTGACAGTAGCGTCGTTGCCTTCAAAGTGAAACCCTAGAACCCATTTTTTCTCTTCGTTTTCACCATTAGCCATGAATCTTGTGCTTCATACATTAAGGTATTCTTCTTCTTCGATATTTCCCATTATCTCTTTTGTTGCATGTTGTTTTTGTTGATTGTTTTCATTTTTTAAAATTCGTTTTCACTACCTTAACAAAGACCATACTTTGGAAACTTCATAATGTTTGTGTAGCTATGGAAAAATGTATAAGAAGCATGAAGCTATGATGGAAACTTCATTCACCTTATACTTTTTTTTCATAGCTTCACGAACAAGATGTTAGTAAATGAAGAAACAACAGTGTAAGCAAACTTCATCTAGTTTTAGAAACAATGAAAAGAAATATAAGAAGTATGAAGCTTTTGTGTAAGCTTTTTCCTCCTTATATTTCTTCTTCATTGATTCCCAAACTAGTTGAACATCATAATTGATTCCTATTCCGCGATTAGTTTCATTAAAAGGTGCATTATTCCTGTTCCTCTCTTTACTCTTCACTGGATTATGGTTTTAGGGTTTGTTTTCAACTGAGGATGCTCATTTTTGAAGTTTGCTGTGTTTCCTTACAGGTTAAGGGGATGATACAGGGTGATGATGTTGGTTGTAGCAAGCGTATTATATGAGTTTATAATATCTGGATCTAGTATAGAATGTTGTTTGAGTTTATTATATTCTGTGTAGATTGTTTGTTTCACTAACCTTCACTTAAAATACATTCATTTAATTTGACATAGATACTTATAATCTGCAAATTAAGTTGTAATTGAAAACCAACTTATATGAATCAATGTTTTCGAATTGCATCCCACTCATCGTTTATCTCACGATGTTTAATATATATATATTATGGTATAATGATCTGGTTCCTTAGATGCATCGCCATCTTCCATTATAGTTAAATTTTCAATGTCTTGTTCTTATAGAAATTTAACTATAATCAAAGATAGTGATATATCGAATGAGTCAGATCAATAAACCACAATATATATGTAAAACAACGTGAAATGCACGATGAGACGAATGCAATCAGAAAACATTGGTTTGTTTAAGTTGGTTTTCAAGAACAGTTCAATTTGCAGATTATAGACTTCTTCATCAAATTGATTCCATGTATATTTCTTTAGTGAGGTGTTTGAAAAAACAAGCAATCTACATTTAATATAATAAACTCATGGTACTTACAACAACGGTTATCTATTGTAACCAAGATCATAGGTTATTTATGTTTTACATAATTCGCTACAAATGGGTTTCGAACGCAGTACCTAAGTGTATGTATAACAACGGTTTATTATCATAACCGCTGTGATATATGGCGCGCATCCTACCTTTCAATAACAGTTTCTATACCGTTGTAGAAACAGCGAACTTACAACGACAATCTACATAACAACGCCTTTGCCCGCGTCATTATATGTCATTCTCAACCGTTATTAAATGGGCTTTTCGTAGTAGTGAGATAACTGAAAATACTTATCTAAAATCATATAATCACACTTTTGATTAAGTTTTCAAGACATTGTAAAAGACTTGTCTTCTCTTGACTTAAGCGTTATCTTTTCTCCTCCTCAAGTTCTACCATTTCGGGTGATCAATCTATCTTTGGTGACTTTGAGCATGTCTTCTGAAGATTCATCTGCATCATGAAAAAAAACATTTCCCGGTGTTTCTCAGATACAATACATCACAAGTGATGTATTCAACCTTAATAATGGTAATTATTCTCAAGCAATTATAATATCAAAGATTATAATGAAAGGTGGATTTACCTACACTACCTATTTCAAAATTTAACACATAGATTTGTTAACTTCATAGGTTACAATATCCTTCTTATTTGACACAAAGTCAATGAATAAGGAGATGCTACCTTTTATATCCCTTGAGCTTCCCTTGTTAAGATCTCATACTCTCTTCAAAGAGTCAAGACATTTTTCCTACAAAGTCAATCAATAATGCTAGGTACCCAATTTTCATTGGGTCCTTGAGGGTGAGTGGAAACATTGTTGCACTTGGGAAACTATTGAAATACATCTTTAGGAACCAAGTATCTCCTAAATTTACATTTAGCAATGGTATGGCCTTTCTTACAACAATAGTGACAAGTCAAGTGATGATGAGAATGACTTTTGCTATTAGATTCCCTTACAACAAAATTGTACTTCTTGTACGGTACATTTAAAGATCTTTTACATTTTGTAGGATTAATAGCGAAGGTAACTTTGGTTCTAAATCCTTATCCAATTCGGCTTTTAGAGTAATAACCTCTTTTGCCAAATCTGACAAGTTTCAAAACCAAACCAATAAAATTTCTCGTCCTCAACATAAACTTTTGAAGCATCTAACATGTTCTACTTAAGAGCTTCCATTTGTTTTTCAGTTTCTAAAACTTTAGCTTCTAAGTATGAAAATATTCTTTATTTGAAGCCAACCTTTTAAAAGTTTATACTGCTTCACCATGTAGATTTTCAAAAGAAATTTGTAATTCAGAATAAGACATTTTATTAATAGGTTCATATTTGGAATGACTTACATTCATCTTTTTGTGCTTGGTCGTGAAGCAAAGATTTATCATTTCATCACTTTCACTTGAGCTACCCGCCTTAGAGGATTCACTATCGCTATCCCATGCGATGTATGCTTTTCTAGACTTGCTAGACTTCTTTTGTTGGCCCTTTCCTTTATCCTTCTTAAGCGATGGACAATCCGCCTTGTAATGACAGCCTCTTCAACAATTATAGCATGAACCTTTAGATTTTTCCTTCTTATTCTCATCTTTCCATGAGGTATTTGAATGCCTTCTATAGTTGATGAGATTCTTGTGAGAGTGTTTTATTCCATTTTTCTTAATGTACTTATAGTACCTTATAACCAAAAACCTCATTTCTTTATCATCCAAACACTCGTTATCACTAGTTCCACTATCATCTTGCTCTTTTGTAGAGGACTTAGAACTAGAAGCCACAAGAGCAATTAATTTATTGTCTACCTCCTTTTCCTTGTTCTTTTCTTTCTTAACCTTCTTCTCATGCTTCTCCAAGCAAATGAGCTCTTGCTCATTTTTTCAAGCTTACCAAACAAAGTAGTAGTGTCTAATGTTAATAAGTTATTAGTCTCCTTGATGGCGGTGACCTTAGGTTTTTTATTCCCTATTAAGACATCTCAAAACTTTGTTAGTAGCAATTTCATTGGAAACCAGCTTACCAAGTGCATTCAAACGATTTATAAGATGATTAAATTTCTTTTGCATATCGGCAATGGTTTCACCTTGCTTCATATGAAAGAGTTCAAACTCTTAGTTCAAAGTATTGATTCTAGCTTGTTTGACTTCATTACCTCACTACATAATTGGATCAATAGTTTCATTTTTCACGTTTTATATAATTTCCACGATGTGAGAAAAACAATTTATTCAAACTGTATTGATTCACTTCATATTTAGATCAATAGTTTCATTATTCTCGTTTCATATAATTTTTATGATATAAAAAAATAAAATTTATTAAAATTTTATTGGCTCACTACAACTATCAAAATTTATTATAATTTTCATAATTAGCTAACAAAACTTCAACAAAATAATTAGCTAATAAAAATAAAATCATTCATTATTTTAGAAAATAAAATCAGAACTAACAATTTATGGTAAAAAAAAATAGCAATTTACAAATGTTCTAATTGAGAAAAACACATCAAAAAGGTAAATATGAAATTGTAAGGTAGGAGTGTTATTTCTGGAGATACATACAACTATAAGTTTTAATGTTACAACTTTCCAACTTATGATCAACTTAATTCCACTCGCTTTTGTATTAGGTCTACTCCAAATTCAACTTATATAACATGTGGGCTCTCTTTGCCAAATGCTACACCTATTTTAATGTTATTTTTTAACTTAAAAAAATGAATAGAAGTATCATTTTTACGAAATTCTTAATAATGTTAGACACTGCAATCCTATTATTTTCCAGTGTAAGATGGGGTCCTAAAGAAATAGGTTAAATTATTGACAAATAGTAACGTAAAACAGAAAGAGAAACAAAATGAATGAGCCACATATAAATTGTAAAGGCCAAACTATTACAAGACCCATTGCAAAGTTGTAAGTTATGGAATGATGTTGGAAATTTTGAATGCAGGGTATGGGGCCTTTGCTTTGTAGGAAAGTTATTGAAATTATGAGTGGAGTTAGAAAGTTGTCTCTATACATGTGCATCCAAAGTAGCATTCCTTTATCACTACAGTTAGCATGCCTTTATCACTACAATTTTAAGCCATATACGAAATTTGAGGACTAAGAAAGCAAGAGGAAATCAAGTAAACAAATGTGCCACCAGACATTTGTGAAACCAAGAGGAAATCAAACTCATCATGATAAACGAATATGTACAAAATTTCAGTAGTTTTTTCAGCAATAATATCTATATAGAAACATAGTCTACTATGAATCCTCAAATCTACAAATTGTAAGAAATAACAAAAATTGAATCAGCCAAACTTTAAAAAGACCAAACATAATAATATATCACACTTATAAATACACAATAAAGTATGACCATTGTTTTACAACACAACACAACCAAATAGCCAAATAGTTTAAACACCATCACAAATCCAAAATATTATAACATTTAAAAAAAAACTTAAAAAAGTCATAATAAAGTTTGAAACAACTAATTGCTAAAGCCAACAAAACAACTTCAAATACGATCAATCAAGTCCTCCTCAAAGTAACATATAAGTATTTAGAAAATTTGCGGATCTTGAATGCCAAAATATCCCTGTTATGAAACTTCTTTGTTTTCGTGTATTCATATCAACTCCGCCCAATGAACT
Source organism: Lathyrus tuberosus (assembly GCA_022829125.1). NCBI lineage: Eukaryota > Viridiplantae > Streptophyta > Magnoliopsida > Fabales > Fabaceae > Lathyrus > Lathyrus tuberosus. The sequence continues at coordinate 5,402,672 of JALAZF010000082.1, read as the reverse complement.
TCTCTGCATGGTTCCTTTTTTCTGTAAGAATGAATCAGTCATAAAAAATTTAGATTCAAAATCAATTAATTTGATCTCCTTCATCCTGGGCCTAATACAATATTTGGTAATGTTTCTAGAGAAGTGCTGGAAAACATTAAAAGTTCATATTGAGTTATTAGTAATGTGCTTAGAAAAAATATAATTAATCAAGTAGGATAAGGATTGAAAAAGTCTTACCAAAACATTTTTTGATTGTTTTTTGGAATTAGTTATCCTTATCTCTCAAGCATATTGAATTTTGCATACAGTCTTACCAGAAACCACTGCATTCTTTGTTGTAACAGGGTTGGCCTTCAAGTTTTCACCATTTTCCTTATGAACATGTTCATTAGTCTTCAACACTTCACCATTTTCTACTTCAACAACAGTTTCAGTAACTGCTCCCCTGTCAGATTGTTTGTAGCTTGATATGTGATTACAAGATCTGTCTTGATGGACAGGTTCATGAGCAACCCTCATATCATTCTAGTTGTTAATCTGATAAATATTGTTAGTTCTGAGATTTTGGGATTGGCAGCAATTTTGTTAAAACAAGTTTCTCAGCAAGATGTCTTGACATGTTGGTTAGACATCGTTGTAGAGATGTCACGCACGATGTCATGACATGTTATACCAGGTGTTAGGGTTTTACTTTTTGGAAGATTTGTTTTATTAAATGTGAGATTATTTGTGGTTTTAGTTCACATTGTGTCACAATTCAAGGAGGGTTATTTTAGGAACATTGGATCTATATCAGAAGTGCATTTGTTTCATAAAAAGGGACTTGGAGACTTTTTAGGAAACTTTCTATTTTGTTCCTATTTTCATGCAGAAGATTTGCATCTGCTGTTTCTGGAGATGAATTTTATTTAGATAAATAGCCCAAGCCCATGCTGGTCAAGAGATATATAAAGGGTAGTTCTAAACCTAATAGAGCATCGAAGTCGTGTATTGAAAGAAGAGTTTTAGAGTTTAGTGTGTTCTTTGTTATTTGTGATCCACTCTTATATCATTTTGATATCTGAGTTAGACTATGTTCACTGTTCATTTGTGAGTCATTCATGTACCTCTTAGGTGCTTGAATTGGATTGTGTTTGAGTTGTAATCACTCGTAAGGTTTTAAGCAATAGTGGATTTTGTGTCATTGTAAGTGTGATTTCCATTATTCATTGTCATAAGTTTTTATCACTGTTGTGTGATTAAAGGGAAATGAGAGGGGTCTCATATCTAGGAGTGTCTTACATAGAAATAGCATTGGTAGTGATTAGGTGAGAAGATTGTAAACCATAGGTTGTTTACTTGTGCTTCAAACTAATACTATTAGAGCGGATTTCCTTCCTGTCTTGGTAGCCTCCAAATATAGGTGATGTTTCACTGAACTAGGTTAACAATTGATTGTGTTATTTACTTCCAGCCATTTACTTTAACTGCATAATTATTTGGTTTGTGTTATTGTTCTAATCTCAGTGTCATGACATCTTACTCGACATCTGGTGTCCGATTACCAGAATTTCAATTGGCATCAGAGCAGGCACCTTGTCATGTTTAGGGTGAGATCCAGGGAAGATACTTTTTGGTGCTATGGAAAAGGAAAGGGGGGGAAATATTAACAGACCCACTGTCTTAGATGACACAAACTATGACTATTATAAGCAACGTATGGTGGCTTTCCTAAAATCTATGGATAGAAAAACTTGGAAAGTTATCATTAAGGGTTGGGAACATCCTGTTGTTAAGGATAAAAATGGGAAGGAGACCTTGAAGCCAGAAGAGGATTGGTCTAAGGAAGAAGATGAAACTACCCTCGGAAACTCCAAAGCCTTGAATGCTCTATTTAATGGAGTTGACAAAAATATGTTCAGGTTAATAAACACATGTACTGTGGCCAAAGATGCTTGGGAAATTCTCAAAACCATTCATGAAGGAACATCTAAGGTGAAGATGTCTAGACTTCAGCTGCTCACTACAAAATTTGAAAATCTAAAGATGAAAGATGATGAGAGCATTCATGACTTTCACATGAATATTTTTGAAATAGCAAACTCCTTTAGTGCCTTGGGAGAAAAGATATCAAAAGAAAAGTTGGTTAAGAAGATTTTTAGGTCCCTACCCAAGATATTTGACATGAATGTCACAGCCATTTAAGAAGCCCAAGACATAAGCAAACTTATAGTGGATGAACTTGTTGGGTCACATCAAACTTATGAACTGACTATTAGTGATAAATCTGAAAAGAAGGACAAGAATATAGTTGTTTATTCCAACATCAATGATGAAGAAGATCAATTTGACTTCAACACTGATGAAGGAATCTCTAATGTTGTTGTGCTTCTTGGGAGACAGTTCAATAAGGTGCTGAAAAGTGTGGATAGGGAGTCAAGACCAAATGTCAAGAACATCACATCTGACATCAACAAGAACAATGACTTTCAGAGAAAAGTAAAAATAGAGAAGTCAAATCAAGATAGAAGCATTTAGTGTCATGAATGTGAGGGTTTTTTGTCACATTTGGCCAGAATGTCCAACATTCCTCAAGAAACAGAAGAAGGGTTTGACTGCTTCCTGGACTGATGAGTCTGAAGGTTAAATTGATGATGAAACTACTAAGCAGGTTACAGTACTCACTGGTATATGTGATTCTGATGAAGTTTCTTGTGATGAAGAGGTGACTTATGAATAATTAGTTGCTTTTTACAAGGAGCTCTGTATCAGAAGTGAAGAAGTGTGTAAGTTAGGAGAAGGGCAGAAGGGGCTTATATATCAACTTTAGGATGATAAAAGGAAGCTTCTATCTACCATATCTGACCTTCAAGGTGAAGTATTCCTATTAACCTCAAAGCTTGAAAATATGACCAACTCAATAAGGATGTTGAACAATGGATCTGATATGTTGGATGAGATTATTCAAGCTGGAAAAGAAGGTAAAATATTCACTGGTATAGGGTTTAATTATCAACCTTTAAATAATTAAAGAAAAACTCCTGTGACAAAGTTTGTTCCTGCTGAAGTAAAGGATGAGCCCATAATGTCTGATCAAATGTTACAACATCTTACCAAAACCTCAGAAAACTCAGACCAGAGGCAACTTTCAGCCTTGGAAATTTCATTATTGTGAAAAATATGGTCACATAAAACCATTTTGTTACAAATTGTATGGTTATCCAAAACATTCACCTCAACCTAGGGCCAATCATGCAAGGGTTAAACCTATAAAGGAGTGAAAAGCTAAGGATGATGTCACTAGTCTCATAGATCATACCTCTTTTAGAACTTCAACTAGAAAGTACTGGTACTTTGACACTGGATGCTCTAGACATATGACAAGTTTTGAGAACTATTTGATAAATATCAAGTCTTATCCTACCAGTTTTGTCACGTTTGGTGATGGTGCTAGAGGTAAAATTAAGGGAGTGGGAAGGTTATCATGTACTGGACTTCCCAATCTAGATGAGGTACTTCTTGTAAAAGAGATGATTACCAATCTGATCAGTATCAGTCAGTTATGCGATCAAGGGCTAAATGTGAATTTCACCAAGATTGAATGCTTCGCTACAAATGAGAAGAAAGATGTTCTAATTAAGGGAGTTAGGACTAAATACAATTGCTATTTATGGGTTCCTCGAGAAACTACATGTTCTTCCACTTGCTTAGTTCTCAAGAAAGATAAAGTCAATGCATGGCCTTAGAGCCCTAGACAACTGAATCTCAAAGGTATGAAAATGATTATGTCTTAACAAGCTTTTGGAGGTATTCCTAAGTTCAAAATTGAGGGAGGTAAAATATGTAGTAGGCAAATCAGGATGTCACACCAAAAGTTGCAACATCTTAACACGAACAAATTTGAGAAATTTAGGGCATATTTGGAATCTGCCTTTACGCGAAGTTATGGCATTTACTATTGCGTAAGCGTGCAACCGGATTTTTCTATCTCCATTTAATACTGCACGATATTCCTTGCAAATCATTACTGCCTTACCATATTTTTTTTTTAACTTGCAAGAAATCTTTTCACACCTACCATGTTATTTCCATCAGAAAATTGTTCATCTCTCACCTCATCTTGGTTATTTCTCAAAACATTCTTCTCAATGTGCAACCTGAATCCAAGATGTCTAACACTCCCGTCTCAACTCCAGGCAAGTGCTCTGAAGAAAAAATTGTCTCTACCCCAAAGGAGACTAAGGTTTCTCATTCAACAACGAAGGCTTTCTCTCCAAACGTGATCACTGATGTTGTTCCAATCTCCGTTGTTGCTCCTCAAACTTCAACAGAAGGAAAAACCAAAATTCCTGCTGCCAAAAAGGCTAAATCCTCAAAGGTCAGTAAAGATTCTTCTATTTATAAGAGTGCTCAAAAAACCCATAGTGATAGGAAATCTGCCTCATCTAGTATCAAGAACCCTCTGTCTATGAGGAGTCTATATCTTGATCCCCTCCCAACTCCTAAGGAACCTTCTATCACGAATGCTGATTCATCTGCTGTAAATCCTAATGTAAAACCTATTATCGCTAAGGTTGATGTGAGTGGTACTGATTCAGTTAATATGGAAAATCCTATTGATGAAACAAACCTAGGTCAATCTGAGTTGCATGTTACTGTTAAAGATTCTATCGATGAGAATTTCCTTGACCACCTCTTAAAGTTGTGACTACTGACCCTGCTTCTAGTGTTGTGCCAGATGTTGAGACATCTTTGGACCAAACTGCTCAATCTGTGGAAACTTCTCAAGAAAATCCTAATCTAAGTGTGGATGAAAAAATTGCCATTGATAGAAATCTTCGCATGTTTGCTTCTAGTGTCCTAAAGGAAGCTAGATTTGTGGTTGTGCCAGATGTTACAACATCTTTAGCTCAACCTGTTCAGCGTGTTGAAGCTCCTGAAGCAGACTCTCGCAATGAGTCTGTTACTAAATCAATTTCTGTTGATATAAATGCCCAAAAACAAGTGGTTAAAGATGACTTAGTTAATAATGAGAAATAGGTTTTTGTTTGTGAAGGAATGTTGATTAATAATGAGGAAAGGCTGTCTAAGAAGGAAGTTAATTCTAAGGAGAAAACTATTGAAGTTGTCAATCTTGATGAGTTGGATTCAGAAAGTATTGTGTTTCACCTACTTTACATATATCCTCATAACTTGTTAGGACTTTTACTATAGTTAACATCATTCTAAAAAAGAATAGTTCACCTGTTGTAGGTGGAACTTGTATTAACCTTCATATGGTAAAACCTTTCTTCCTTGGTTTCCATGATCTACTTCTCTTGTAATAAACAAATTTCAATACAAACTAGTCGTATGTCAGATTTCTTTCCTTTTCGTACTTTTCATTTGCAACCAACCATGTTTCTAAATATATATTTAGTCACACTGGCCTTTTCAAACACATTTTCCATTGTTTCATATTCAGTGAAATATATTGGCGTTTGTCCAATGAGATGGTAGAACATACGTTCTACGGCATATTTTCTGGAATGAATTTTGAATTACAATATTCTCCAACATGCCTCACTTGGTGACACATATCTACAATCAAGATATTGTTGAATTTGGTCAACAGATGTTACTGATGAAGAAGTTCCATTATTGGCAGAGACAATTGAAGTTGTGATTCTATCGTAACCCTTGTGTATATATTTGAATAAGTACTTAATAGAGGTACACTGGTTACACCATTCCATATTGATGTGAGCTTGATACTTCAATAATAACCTAGTGTTATAAGGCACAACGTATCTATTGTCAAGAGTAATACCATTTTTCTCAATTTTGTGGCTTTTTAACCTTTTTCTATATAGTGGATAACCATCTTTGTCAGCAATAGTTGTTTAGTTGAACTTTTTGGGTAGTATTTTAAACACATTATGTTTTTCATGCATGGTGATGATAATCTTGACAATCCACAAGGGCCATGCATAATATGTTGCTTGACCAAATTGTAAAGTCGGGAATGTAATGAAGGGTTTGGTATTTCACATAAGATGATCCTATCAATATCGAAAGGATTCAGATATTTTCACTGAGGGTGTAAAAAATTAGAATATAAGCATGTGACAATCCTCTTTTTTGAAATTCAATTGTATATATAACTGTTAACATGAAAAGTGATAGTTATAAGTTGTAGTTAAACATAGAAACTGGTGTATAACATAAGATGCAATGAGACACAGAAGAAAATGATAAATCAATGAATAAACATCTCACATGCAAAAACTCTTCCTAGGATATGTCGTAACGTGATATCCACCATCAATTCTTCAAATTTAATTTTGAAAACCCTTGAAATGATATCAGGTCGATCATGTAGTTTTAAATTGTATTTTGCTAACTCTCTTGTGATTTCAGGCCAATTAGGATTACATGAGAAGTTCAAAAACAAATCTGGGAACCCAACTACACTTGAAATAGGCATCCCATCAAAATAAAGTTGATCCATATATCTCTTGCTGCCATCAAATGTAGAAGGTAGGACAACTCTTTTTCCATTCTTTGCATTAGTCTGTTTATTAGGGTTTGCTACATTTTCTTGAAGTTTTTCGTATTGGTCGACCCTCAATTTTGATTGATTCTTTCTTAGCCAATTTAGCCGCTCAATCTCCATCATTGTGTAACCATCAACCAAAAACTATTTAAATAATCTTCGTGAAGAAAAAATTGTTGATGCCTCACATTTCCTTTGTTGCAATCTAAAAGAAAGGCAATCCATAATGGTCTGATGTTTTTTTTTTCACAACTACATCACCATCATAATCATGCAAAACATTTTCTTGGTAACCATCCTCACCATACGAAATAGCAATAGGTATTGATAAGCAAGGTAGCTTGGATGAAACTCATCAATTCTTTGCAAGTTACCACCATGTTCTTGCATTATTATATCCCTTTTTGTGTCGGGCTCAATGTCATACCCTAATTTTTACCCCTAAGATTCCACCTATCATATCATTTGCATCTAAGGGAAAAAATTTTGGTTTGCTATATTTAAATATATTTCACCTTGATGTCCCGAGGATTCCTATCTCTCGTACCATCCAGTGAAGCTATTTAAATAGGGGCAACTGTTATACCCCAAATTTTTACCCCTTAGATGTCATGACATCTTGCACTTGCATTTAGAGTTCAATCATCTATACATTGTTAACTAACCACCATATCATGTTAGTTTGTTCCTTTTATGTAAAAGTTAGGTTTGGCACAAGAAGGACGGCAAGATCATCAGAGATCATCCAGTTGAATTCCTGAAGAAAATTAGGGTTTTGACTGAAAAGTAAAGCCTTTGACTTTTGAGATTTTGGATCCAAAATGAAGCCTTCAAGCCATACTCCATCAAGACATGTCTAATTGTTGACTTAGGGCATGAGAAGTTAACATTTGAGATGTTTCTTGCAAAGAGGGCAATGTTTGGTCCTTAAAAGTTTCTAAGTATGAAAAGTTCACTCCTTGTGCATAATTGGGAAGGCCATAACTTCCAAACTACACATCAAAATTGAGTGACTCAGAGCTCAAATGGAAGCTCTCACCATGAACTTCAAAGTGTATTAGAGGACCTTTCTTCAAAAAAGGCATGATTTTTAAGTTATGAGAATTGGAAGTTGATATACCTTTATAACTTAGAGAAATTTTAAGCATTTCGCCCTAGTTTTGGACACAACTTTAACTCCATTTTTCACCTTGTCCCAAGATTCAAATCAAAAATCTTTTGACATTAAAGTTGTTCCTTGTTCTTCAAGCTTTCCAAGCATGTGTAGAACTCCTCATTTGGATAAACCAATCTCAAGTTATGATGATCTAAAGTTGGCTGTTTCAAGTTGGAAAATCTCATAACTTAGAATTTTTTTAAGTTTCTCTTTGGACAGCCCATGCGCACGACTTTATGGTTGATTTTCTCAATGTTGCAAGCCTCATCTCAAGCCACTTTCCACATAGATATTGCTCCATCAAATGCCTATTTTTCAATGAGCCAAAGAACTCACAAATTGGAGCATTGATCATTAAGAAATTATGCATCAAAGTTGGCATGTTGGCATGTAGTACACACTTAGAAAAAATCAGATTTTTGTAACACTTTGCTACCCTAATCTTTTCCACACATTTTTGGGCTTTATTCCAACTTGTCCACAACATGGGCACTGTTCTACTCTCTTTCAAAAGGTCCAAGGAAAAGATCTTCCGTTTGGTTCACAAGTATGCAAGTTGTTGTTTGGAAAAGTTGGTCCTTTTAATGTAATTACTTTACATAAACTTCTTTTCAAATGGAACAATCTGAACCATATCTCCCAAGTACCATTCTACTGACTTCTTCCATCAGTTCCCAATGCCTTCTTTCGCCACAAAACTCGTGAAGCAAACAACAAAGTACCATGCTCTGTGTACCTTATGGTTGACATATTAAAGGTTAAAAACAAGGACCATCGTGTAACCTTTTGGTGGCACTATAATCTGCTACTCATGAGCTTTTTCTGCTGACCAAAGCCCTAAAACAAGCAACCACTAAACCTTTTTTCACTTGGCTCAAGATCTGCCATGCGCAAAAGATAATGATTTTTCTCTCTCAAGTAAAGCCATTAGCCAATGAGTTTTGAGGTTATTATCCAGCTGCTCCTACTATAAAAGGAGGATGGTTTTCACTTGTTACCAACATAAACACAACAACACAATCAGAACAACATCAACAAGAGGCATCAGAATACCACCATACACTCCATCATAAGCACAAGTCATTACTTCAAGATTTTGTGCAATCAAGAGAAAGGAAGCTCCATTACACCAGCAGCTTACACACTATCAATTTGAAAAGGAGGAGTTTGAAGTGATTCCAAGACTTAAGGAAGAAGAAGCAGTGGACTTACTCCACTTGGTAAGTCTTACTCTTTCTCTTTACTCTTGATTATATACTCATGTATGGTTTTAAGTGACCTTTATACCATGTGTCATGTTCATTCTTTACATTCTGGTCATGTTTGAATAATGATGTGTAAGTGTATATGATACATTTTTGCACGGCTAGTTTTGATAGTTTGGAACATATGATTGTTCAGGTCCTCATGCTAAAGTTTAAGTGCTTGAAACTACTCTCAGGTTATGCATGTGTGTTAGTTTTGGTTAACAGCATGAAAGGTTTTGAAATCGTGGTCGTATGTTGGCATAATGAGGAATCGGTTTCAGATATGAACACACCTTTTCCACTTAGTTTTTCCCTTTGTTCATGTCATTGTCTTGGGCTGTTTCAGATTTATTAATGCTCCCTATACTGAGTACTATAAGATAGTGTTTTGTCTTACAAGATTTCGTTATGATTTGGTGATAATATTGATGGAGCAAGGTGGACGGATTCCATAGCATTTTGTTGTTCATTCACAATGATATTAGTGTTATTGTTGCATGTTTGCATGAAGAAGAAAGAGTTTGGCAGCGTATGATTGGCCAGCGAATGGTTTTGGCGTGTTGTGACTTAAAAATGGCATGACCGGTTGATAGATATTGCTTGTGTTTCATGTTACGTTATCGTGTGTGTGTTAAAAACCTGGGGTTTAATCTTTATCTGATGGTTTAAATATTTCTGGGGTTGGCTTATACATTGGATGTATAGCCACCCCAGTGGCGTGAGGCATGCGTGTGAAACCAAGGGGTCTAGGGTTCGAATCCCCTTCGCCCCAGACTCCCTTTTGGTCTTTTTTTTCTGTTATTTCTTCTTAGTTTTCACATTGGGCTTATTTCGCTAACTGTACCCCCATACTTAAGGCCCAGACGCAACAACCCTTTTCTTAGTGCATGTTAAGTTTCTAACTGCACCCCCTGCTTTGTTTCATTTTAATTATTTTATTTTCCTTTTTCTTTATTTATTTTCACATTTTTATTTCATTTAAAATATTTTCTTCAAACACAAAAATTCCCAAAAAAATATTATACTAACATTTTAATGTTTAATTTAATTTCTCTAATTTTCATTTTTATTTTCACTTTAATATTTATTATAATTTTGTGAATTTTTAGAACTTTGTTCCAATCCTAATTTTGAACTTATTTTCCTTCTACTTTTTGGATAATTTTCTAAGATATTTTAGGACATTTTTTAGAGGTTATTTTGAGGACTTTTTGAGTGGGTCTTGTTTAAATCTTGTTTAATACCTCACACACCCATTTGTTTCAACTTGGATTTAAGCTTTGGCTTTGAGACTGAGTGTCTATTTTCTTAAATTGTGAGCACCTCATTAATGTAACCATGCTCATCATCCTTGTGGCACTTCTTAGAATTTTCTTGCAAAGATGGAATTTGAGTTGATATGATTTTCTCACTCTTAACTTCATAGTTCTTGAAATACTTTGCCATACTTGTGTTCACCTATTCATGTTTATTGTGAACTATCTCATTATCTTTTGTCATGCTCATACATGGATATATATATATATCATGCTCTGATGTTACTATCCTTCTTGACTGTTTATCCCCTTTGAGCTCTTGAACTCTTATCTCCTATCACTCAATTTAATCCCCCCTTCAACTCTTGTTTACAAGAGGTTGTCTTTCTCTTCCTTCCAAAGGAAAGCCTCTCTATTGACCTCAAAGTCATAGATAGCTCATTACCATCTCTTGTCCTCATAGCCATCTTCAACCCTTGACCTCATAGTCATAGGTAGCCTTCTTCCCCATTTTACCTGGCCTTTGATTTAGAGCCGCCGTGCTCTATTTAGGTGTCTTGCTGTCAGACCCTATTTTCCCGTGGACACTTTCTTTCCCTGTTTTACCTAGCCTTAAGTTTGGAGTCGCCGCACTCCATGTAGGTGTCTTGCCGTCAGACCCTACTTTCCCTTAGAACCTTGACCACAATCAAGAGTTCCTCACCCCGTTGTGGGGAACTACGGACGCTCTGATTTCTCAAGTTCATCTTGAGAATACGTAGTTATAGGATTGCGAGATCCTAGCGAACCACCTTTTCTTTTTTTCTACCTTTTTCTTTTTCCACCTTTCCCTTTTTCCACCATTTTCGTTCTCACCTTTTTACCCCGTAGTGAGGGGAACTACGAATGCTCTGATTCCATTCCCGTCAGGATACGTAGGCACGAGATGCGATGTCTTGGCGAGCATACTTAGTGTATATACCTTAGGTCTTTACCTTAGCACTTTTCCCTTAGCAAGCAAACTTTAGAATAACACAAATACTAACAAGAGGTTCTTGTAGAGTACTACAGATACTTAGGATGCTATCACCTTCCCTAGGTATAACCAACCCCCGAACCTTAGATCTCTGAGTTGTGTTCCTACATAGCGCACTTAGGGTTTTTCGATCTTTACCCTTTCCTTTGGATAAATCAAAGCTCGGTGGTGAACTTCATGTTTTGTGATTCAAGTTAACTAATAGCTTGATATCCGATTCTCACTGCAATAACATCTAAGACAAAAACGCGGACCTTCAATGCAAAACGTGACCAAGGAACATTCCAAACAAAAGCCTAAGCAAAACGATATACAGCAAGCCAAACGCAGCAAGACGCAAGAATCAAAACGCAGTAGCATGAATTCACATCCAACTTTAATTCAAAACTCCAAAAATTCCTCCTTCAAACTCTATAAATAAGAGACATTTCCTCACTTGCAATGAAATTTTAGAGAGCCAAAATACTGCTGCAGAAAATTCTTTCACCTTCAATAAACTTTCAAGTTTCTTCAACAAGCTTCAACGCAATCCTCAAATTCATCTTCAACCTTCTCTAAATTCACTGTAAAATTTAACAACTAACACAAATTCATCAACCTCAATTGAAAACAACAACTATTCACACAAATCTCAGCTACAACATCAATCCTTCAACACGAACAACTCCAACAATTCAAACCACAACAAATTCACGTAACAGCAACAATTCACGAAAAGCAACACAACACTCAAATCCATCAACAACCACGAAATTGCATACCTGCAGGTGATTCTTCTAATTCTTAAATTTTGGTAGATCGTGAAGAAGAATTTGTTTGGCTTCATTTTCGGTTTACACGTGTTGTTGAAATTTGAGAATAATTACAGTTGGATTCAAGACGAGGAAAGAGCGTTCGGACGACGTAAGGTTGGTGGTCGTGTGGTCGCCGCAGCCTTCTCCGTGAGGTGTGCAGGCGGGGCGGAGTTTCATTGTTGTCGCGACATGGAAGAGAGAGAGAATGGACTGATGTGTTAAAGGAAAAAGGAGAGGAACATGTTTGCTTTGCAACATAATCCTGATTGTTTTGAAAACCTCTTTCCCATGTGCTTGGGCATTTGAGCCCAATGGATGTTGCTTCTACACTCCCTCCATGCAGTGCCATACCCTCCCTTCACTCTATTTTTTTATCTTTTCTCTTTCTTTTTAATTGTTTTTCTTTTGTTTTTAATTACTAATATTTGTTTTTGTAATTGTTTGTTATTTCTATTATTTAATAATTCTGGATTTTTATTTCCATCTATTAATATTTTTGCTTACATCTTAATTTTATTTTTATTTTTTGGTTGATGAAAATCTTAAATATCATGGAATGATGATTTCAAGGTTGATTGAATCTTCAATATTTCAAACGTGTTGATGAATGATCATTAGATCCTTCTTGACACTTTGAGATATTGATATGTTGCCCTTGGTTGATCACTGAAACTCTTGATTAAAGATGAGATTATTCTCCTTTGATTTCTCTTTTTCTTTTTGTGTGGCATAGCTTTAGGAGAATGATTCTTGTATCATTTCTCTAGCGTGTTTTAACACAAACATTATTATTGACCGGCCTCAGATAGGTGCGACTTCTACATAAGTCCACTTACGATTGCTTAACATAGCGCTAAATTGGTCCCGATTTGATAAATCGATCATTCGATGGTTAACCACTAACATCTAACTTTACTTTCTTGTATTTTATTTTCGTAATTTAATTCTTGTCATTTACTTTCCGCTATTTACCTTATTGCTCTTTATCATTCTCGCATTTTTCTTTATGTCATTTTCTTTTTCTTTCTTCTTTTATTCTTCATCTTGTTAAAAAAATACAAAAACATGATAAAATGATCAAAACCCCTAAAAGACAGTAATCTTGGACTATGGTTACTATCCTATGCTTTCTTGGAGTTTTGGACCTTGGACATAGACTTAGGACTTTCCTTTGCTTGGAGTACTGTTACCTGAAACTCTGAAGTTCATCTGATACCTTGCCATCTATTTGAGCCCCTGAGTTCATCTAATACCTCTGGCCATTAAATCAAGCCTTGGATGATTTCTCTGTTTCTCTGTCTTTATTTGTCTGGATCCCCTATTTTTCATTTTCTCAGTTGCTTATCATGTAGCTTAAATCCAAAGGGAAAGGAATGCTGGTTTTTACCGATGTCAAATGCTTGTTCTTCTTGCGGTTAGTTCACTTGCACACACAAAGGCTTTCTCTTGGGCTACCTGACAATGAGACCATTTATTTTATGCTTTAGAATAGTCTTTTCATCTACTCCCATTCTTCAATTTTCAAAACTTCTCTCTATTTCAAAATCTTCTTGTTTTCAAACTTCACCTCTTTCTTAACGAACCTTGACTTTGTCAAGTGATCCAGAAAATATTTTTCCCAATAAATGCTAAAACATCTAAGCATATTCAAACTCTTTTCAAAACTCTAAAAAACACTAACATCATCAAACTCTTTTTATGCCTTTGTGCACCTTTTTTAAGATCCTATTTTCAGAAAGATTAGATATTGGTCTAATTCTTGCAATGATGCAAACCGCTATACTTCTACAAGATACTGAGAAATGATTGACATTTTCCACTTGAATGTTGAGATGTACTTGTTGAGAAAATCCAAGTAAAGATTCTCCATATCAAGATTGATTCAAATGCTCATTTCCTCATGCTTATGGGTAGTAAGTTGAGTTTTCCACTCGAATATGCCAAATATCTTTTCAATTAAAATCAATCAACAAACAGCAATAGATTTTTTTAACACAAATAAGCAAGTGGTTCCTGTGGAGTACCACAGATGCGAGGGGTGCTAATACCTTCCTCTTGCATAACCGACCCCCGTATCCAGATCTCTCCCTTTTAGCTTCTTTAGCTTTTTGTGATTTTTGTTCGATATTTTCCCATTCCCTTTGGAAACAATAAAGTTCGGTGGTGACTCTTGCTTTTCGAGTTAAGTTAATCAATAGCTTAATCTCAATTTTTTCCCGTCGCGACTCTCAATATCAATGACAATAATGGCAACGACTTCGGACACTATAGGCTTGTTGTAAACTCGACCATCAGAATGACGGTCAAATATTAGTCTCATTCTCAAATTCTGAACATGTTGTTGTTTTAACATATCACGTGCCATTCTAAAAGCTTTCACATGAACATTATGTTGATCCAACATTAACTTAATATTTGTGACTATTACCTTATTTATATTTTTGTTGTCCCTGTATATCAAAAATTAAGAAAACATATTTATATTGTAACAATTATTAATGTGGTTGTTGATAAAACTCAGGTTGTTATAGTAATTGTTAGAACAAGGTTTGGTTCTGCAATAATACCTCTGAGTTTTGATGATAACAAACAAGTAGGCTTGTATGAACAATTTTGGTATTCTAATTTTTGTTATTTTAGAGAATTTAACAAACAGGTTCTGCTTCTGATAAATAGCGTGGCTAAGTTATTAGAAGAGAATTGTTTCGCTTCTACGCTACATATTGTTCTGCTGAACGGTAGCATTTACTTCAGAAGACTCTGAAGTTGCATAACTCTGATACAATGACTTAAGGAAACAAGTTCTGAAGATCTGAAGACAGAAATTCTGATGGACAAGTCTAGATGCTGAAGACTTAAGAAAACAAGTTCTGAAGATCTGAAGACAGAAGTTCTGATGAACAAGTCCAGCTGCTGAAGACTTATGATTGTGAAGACAACGGGTTCTGAAGACCAAGTGCTGAAGACTCTGAAGATGTAGCTCTGCAGACTCTGAAGACTTGAAGCTCTTAAGACCCAAGTTATGTTTTCCCTTCTTCTAACTCATGCTCTCAGAAGCCTCTGAAGTCTGAAAGTTGAGAAGACTAAGCAACATGGTACAATAGTACACAGTACAAGGACACACTGCTCCACTCTGGATAGGACAGACGCAAATGTACTATTTGTCCCCCACGATCCTTCAAGCCGCCATAATTCTGAAATGTCAGAAATATCCTTCAACGGTCATATTATACATGGCTATATAAAGGCGTGAAGACTTCAAGAATGACTACTGCAATTTTCACTGTCCATACACTGTATAGTTAATATCATTCGTAAGTCAATATTGTTCTGAAAATCTGTTTACTCATCTGCTTGTGTAGAAGCATCACTATTGTAAACAAATCCTTGTAACAAACTGTTGTTTGTGTTCCCTAAAGGACCAGTTGGGTCAGAATTGTTAGGAAGACTAAGACAGTGTGTCTTAGTGTTGTTAGTCACTTGCAGTTGGCTTGTGCATTGTATTCCTTAAGGGACCGGGTAGGTCAGAATTCTTAAGAAGTCTAGGACTAGTGTGTCTTAGAGGTTGTTAGTCACCAGCAGTTGGCTAGTGCAATTGTAATCAGTTTGGTTATAGTGGATTAAGTCCTCGTTTGAGAGAGGCGAAATCACCTTGGCGGGTGGACTAGACTAGCTTGAGGATTTCTCAAGTGAACTAGTATAAACATACTGTGTTCTTTCTTTTCAATTTTTCTTCCTTTATTATCAAGAAGTGAAGTCTGTTTGTAAAGGGGATTATTTTTAATAGATAGTTTCTAGTTTTAAAAACCCAATTCAAACCCGCCTTTCTTGTGTTTTTCACACCTTCAATTGGCATCAGAGCTCCGGTTCTGAGTAGATAAAAAGGTTGAATTTTTATCAAGCACCTAACAGTGTTCAGTACCGATCCAAAGTGTGAAAAATAATGGCTGCCCCAGCTGGTACTTCTGATAATAATGAAAGAGACTCATATAGTGCAAAACCTCATATCTTTGATGGCGAGAAATTTGACTATTGGAAAGACAGAATCGAAAGTTACTTTCTGGGATTTGATTTAGATCTATGGGATTTGGTAGTTGATGGCTACAAACATCCAGTAGATGCTGAAGGCAAAAAGATTGCCAAAAGCTCATTTACAGAGGCTCAAAAGAAAACCTACAAGAATCATCACAGAGCAAGAACGATTCTGCTAAATGCTATTTCATACACAGAGTATGAAAAGATTACAAATAGAGAGACTGCAAAATCTATCTTTGACTCTCTTCAGATGACTCATTAAGGCAACGCTCAAGTTACGGAGACAAAAGCTCTGGCTCTAATCCAGAAGTATGAGGCCTTCAGAATGGAAGATGACGAATCTGTGGAAACTATGTTTTCAAGATTCCAGATGCTTGTTGTAGGAGTCAGAGTTCTGGACAAAGGTTATTCTACTGCTGATCATGTCAAGAAGATTATCAAGAGTCTGCCTGTAAAATGGACACCAATGGTAACTGCTTTGAAAATGGCAAAAGATCTGAATAACACAAGTCTTGAGGAACTTATTAGTTCTTTAAGAAGTCATGAGATAGAACTTCAAGAAGATGAACCTCAGAAAAGAGGTAAGTCTGTTGCTCTGAAGTCTAAGTCTGAAAAGACAAAGGCTTACCAAACAGAGGAGAATTCAGAAGAATCGGAAGAAGATTTAGACGAAGATGAACTGTCTCTCATATCAAGAAAGATAAACCAACTGTAGAAACACAGAAAGAGCAAGTTCAGAAGAAGAGGTAGATCTGAATCTACATCTGGTCAAAGGAAAGCTTCTGAAAAAGAAGCTACTTGTTATGAATGCAAGGTGCCTGGACATTATAGGAACGAGTTTCTAAAGCTCAAGAAAGATAGAAAACCTAAAAAGGTTTGCAAAGCCAAAAAGGGCCTTATGGCAACTTAGGACGATTCAGAGTCAGAAGAAGATTCTGAAGAAGAACATGCCAACGTGGCACTTATGTCAAAGACCAGCATGAGTGAAGGCCTATCAGAGGATCAACTGACACTTGATGAAGAGTCAAACTCGGATGACGACAAAGAGGTACTTTCTTCCTTATCTCGTTCTGAACTTGAACTAGGTTTATCAGAACTTATGAAAAGGTATCAACTTCTTCTAAGTAAACACAAAACTCTGAAAAAGACTTTTGTGGTTGCCTCAGAGAACTCTACTAAGAGCGAACCAAATATTTCTGATTTAAATGAAAATAAATTTCTTTAGAAAAGTCTAATACTACTCTAAAAAGTAAAGTTTCTAAACTAGAAGAAGAAATTATTTCTAACATATCTGTTACCAATGAAGTAATTAGATATGATAGAGCTTTTCAGCACTTCCTTGCTAAAAGCATAGATAGAAGCAAGATGGCTTCAATGATCTATGGAGTTAGCAAAAATGGAAGTAGAGGTCTAGGATATTCAGGACCATCAAAACCAATTGATGAGACTCTGAGTGTTAAACTAAAACCTCTGTATGAACATTTTGTGCCTGTTGGCACCGAACTGAAATGTTCTAAACTAGAAGGTTATGAGTCTGTTGAACGACAATCACAGATACAGAAGAAAACTTCTAAGTCTAAATAGCATGCACAAATTTCACTTGTTTATCCCGTTGCACGTAAATCCAAAGGTGTCAGAACCTCTGGAAAGACTAACAAGAAAGGACCCAGAAAATGGGTACCTAAGAGTGAGATAATCAATGTTTCAGACATCCTTGATGGCGCCACTGAAACACCAGTCATGGTACCTGGACAGTGGATGCTCGTGACACATGACGGGAGAAAGGCGTATGTTCCAAGATTTAGAAGTTAAGTCTGGAGGCGTCGTTGGTTTCGGAGGAAACCAGAAGGGAAAGATCATTGGCTCTGGAACTGTTGGTAATGGTAAACTTCCTTCCATCAACAACGTTCTTTTAGTTGAGGGTCTAATGCATAACTTATTGTCAATTAGTCAACTTAGGGACAATGGTTATGACGTTATATTTAATCAAACATCATGTAAGGCTGTTAGTCAGAAGGATGGGTCAGTTCTGTTAAATGGTAAGAGGAAAAACAATACTTACAAAATTAAACTATCAGATTTGGAAAATCAGAATGTAAAATGTCTTATGTCCGTTAATGAAGAGCAATGGGTCTGGCACGGACGCCTGGGTCATGTTAGCTTGAGAATAATTTCTCAACTGAACAAGCTAGGACTTGTTAGGGGCTTGCCCAATCTGAAGTATTCTTCATATGCTCTTTGTGAAGCATGTCAGAAAGGCAAGTTTTCAAAAACTTCCTTTAAAGCAAAAACGATTGTTTCTACCTCTAAACCATTAGAACTTCTTCACATTGATTTATTTGGACCAATGAAAATTGCTTCAGTCAATGGAAAGAAATATGGACTAGTCATCGTTGATGATTACAGTCGTTGGACATGGGTAAAATTCTTAAGACACGAGGATGAGTCACATTCTGTGTTTGCTTCCTTCTGCACCCAAGTACAAAATGAAAAGAATTGCAAAATTGTCAGAGTCAGAAGTGATCATGGTGGAGAATTTGAAAACAAAGATTTTGAAAAACTTTTTGATTATTATGGCATATCCCATGATTTCTCTTATCCTAGAACTCCATAACAAAATAGGGTTGTAGAAAGAAAGAATAGGACATTGCACGAAATGGCTCGCACCATGATCCAAGAAACTGACATGGCTAAGCACTTTTGGGCAGAAGCAATTAACACAGCATGTTATATTCAAAATAGAATCTCAATAAGACCTATTCTGGGTAAGACTCCTTATGAATTATGGAAGAATAGAAAGCCTAACATTTCTTACTTTCATCCTTTTGGATGTGTCTGTTTTATGTTGAACACTAAAGAGAATCTGGGCAAGTTTGATTCCAAAGCACAGAAGTGTCTGTTGTTAGGATATTCTGAACGTTCAAAAGGCTACAGAGTCTATAACACAGAATCATGAATTGTGGAAGAATCAATTCATGTCAGATTCGATGATAAGCTTAACTCTGAAAAGTCAAAGCTAGTTGAAAAGTTTGCAGATTTGGAGATCAGTTTTTCAGAACCTAAGGAAAAGGCAGAAGAATCCAAAGATTCAGAAGCTCCTACTTCTGATATTGTTAATGCTCCTTCACAATAAAAGAAAAGCAGAATTGCAACTTCACACCCTGAAGAATTGATTATGGGAAATAAGGATGCGCCTATCAGAACCAGATCAGCCTTCAAACCTTCTGAAGAAACACTTCTGGGTTTGGTATCCTTGATCGAGCCAACATCTGTTGATGAAGCTCTACTTGACAAAGGCTGGGTTTTGGCGATGGAAGAAGAACTTAACCAGTTTTCAAAGAACGATGTTTGGGATCTTGTTCAGAAGCCTAAAGGTGTCCATGTTATTGGAACTAAATGGGTATTCAGAAACAAGCTTAATGAGAAGGGTGAAGTTGTCAGAAACAAGGCACGACTGGTTGCACAAGGTTATAGTCAACAAGAAGGAATAGACTATACACAAACCTTTGCTCCAGTCGCCAGGCAGAATTTGAGATGAGTCTGATGGGTGAATTAAAGTTCTTTCTGGGAATTCAAATTGGCCAAAGATCAGAGGCTACTTACATTCATCAAAGTAAGTATACCAAAGAACTTCTGAAGAAATTCAATATGATGGATTGTACACCAGCTAAGACTCCAATGCATCCAACATGTATTCTGGAAAAGGAAGAGGTAAGTGGAAAGGTTTGTCAGAAGATCTATCGTGGTATGATAGGCTCTCTTTTGTACTTAACTGCTTCTAGACCTGATATTCTTTTCAGTGTTCATTTGTGTGCTAGATTTCAATCAGATCCTAGAGAATCTCATTTAACTGCTGTTAAAAGAATTCTAAGGTATCTGAAAGGAACTATTAACCTTGGCCTGATGTATGAGAAAACATCAGAGTACTCTTTTTCTGGTTACTGTAATGCAGATTACGCAGGAGACAGATTGGAAAGAAAAAGCACCTCTAGAAATTGTCAGTTTCTCGGGAAGAATCTGATCTGATGGGCAAGCAAGAGGCAATCAACAATTGCTCTCTCAATAGCAGAAGCAGAGTACATATCTGCGTCTCTGTGCAGTACGCAGATGCTGTGGATGAAGAACCAATTGCAAGATTATCAGATATATGAGAGTAACATCCCTATCTTTTGTGATAATACTGCTGTTATCTGTTTAAGTAAGAATCTAATCTTACATTCTAGGGCTAAGCACATAGAAATTAAACATCATTTTATTAGAGACTATGTTCAGAAGGGAATTTTATGTTTAAAATTTATAGATTCAGACCATCAATGGGCTGATATTTTTACAAAACCCTTGGCTGAAGATAGATTTTTATTTATTCTGAAGCATCTGAAAATGGACTATTGTCCAGAGTAAGATTTCCTCATAATCAGATGTGTTTAGTCAGAGTCTGAAGATGTCAGATTTTCATTTAAACTCAGAAGCATTTGTTTTAACCTCAGTTATCATAAGATGCTTTGTCAGAAGTGTCTCTGATTAGAAGGAAACCTTTTGGTTTTCCAGACTCTGAGGATATCAATACGTGTCACTTAATTAAAGGGTGATTAACGTGTGAGCAGTACTTTTCTTGGAATTGGTTAAATCATGATTACGTTCATTTATTAATCCCCATTATTATGTTTAATTTTTTTTTCGTCCACTCAACTTCTCTCCACTTACACATTATATACTCACTCACACCACTTCATTCCACACTTCATTCTTAGAAACCCTAAAATCCTTTCAGTTCTCTGCAACTCCATTATCTTCATCAATGGCGGAATCATCTCAAACTATCTCAAAAGCTAAGTTACTTGAATATCAGTGTACTATTCCTGAAAAATGTCCTATCTCTCTTGACACGCCTGTTGATGAACTTCAAGTTCTTAGTGAATCCATGGTTTACTTCAAAAACCTCAGGGATAATGGATGCGATCTTACTCATACTCTCAATTCTCAAGGATGGGATGGTTACTTTAAGAGATTGCAAGGATCCTCACTTCCAAACTTGGTCAAAGACTTCTGGATTCATGCAATCACTAGTAGACATGTCATTGTTTCTATTGTACTTAAAAGACGAATCATCATCTCCGAAAAGACAATCAGTGACCTAATCTATCATGATGGAAAAGGACTAAGAATCATCAATGTCCAACCAAATAAGCAAAGGGAAGCTAAGGTCACAGCTGCTATTTCCAAAGAAGGAACTGATTTAGAATCTAAAAAGGATCCACTATCATCACTCTTGAAAGATACTTTAAGAGTTTGGTTTAAAATCATGTTGGGAACTATGTATCATCGCCCTTCCTCTCATTCATCAGATTATATTAATGTGTCACAGAAGTATGTTTTATACTCTCTGTTGAAAGGAAAGAAAATACATCTTCCTTGCATTTTGTTCAACTTCTTGAGATAGTCTATAATTAACTCAAGAACTGGTTCCACCGAGAAGGGAAATCATATCCCCTACGGCAGACTATTGTCTGATATTTTCATTGAATCAGGCTTAGTTGAAGATTTATTGGTTGTTGGGTTCACTAAAGAACTACACAAATCTTCTGGACGGCCACTTTGGGCAAAGAACTTAAAGAATATGGGGCTTATTACGAAGATCACTCGTACACCTGCTTTTCCAAACCAGTTTGATCTTGACTTTGTTTGATTTTAAATCTCTGGATTCCCACCTTTTTCAAATGACTATAATCCAGAAGAACTAGCAAACTATTTTGCTAAATATGAAGAGGAGGAATCACTAGATGCATGGATTGATCTGGAAAGTCTACCAGATGCTCTCCCTGAAATTATTCAGAAAAGAGGGAAAGCAAGAAAAAGAAAAATGACGATGAAGAACCATCGGCAAAGAAGATAAAGATAGCATCTACAGATCAAAGTAAGTCCTTTGAATCGTCCTCTGACATTGCATCTGGTTCATCTCTTCCCATCTCATCAACCCAACCATTTTTATCCACTAGTCCACCAATATTCTCTACTGTTGTCACCACCTCTCCAACACCTGTGTCTGAAATAATCACTACTTCACCGCAACTATTACAGTTGACTCCACCAAGGTTTGAAACTACCTCATCTCAACCAACTTCCACCATTTTTATCCAACCAACACTTGTCTCATCTGTTTCACCTTCTCCATTTATTTAAATCACTAAAGAAATTCTCACTAAACTTCCAAAAACAACCATCTCTCCTTCACCAACTTCAAAACCTACTCCACAATCCATAATTAATAACCCTGAAATTTCTCTAGACAATGATATCATCATTATTGATGACTCTGTTGAGGATGATCTAGCACTGCCTGAAAATCAAACCTCTGACCTCCCTCTCAGCCTAGATGAAGAAATATCTGCTTTTAAGAACAGTGTGGTTACAAGGTTCAAGGCACTCTCTGATGAATCAAATTCTAGTGAAAACCCCTCTGATTTGGGTGCTTTATGGGACATGTTCAATCAGTGGATGGCTGAAGAATTTCAGAAGTTTCAAGATCGCTGTGTTCAGACAAAGGGTTATTTCGTTCAAGAAGCTGAGAAAAAGTTGCAAGAAAATAAGGAAGCTGAAGCTAAGTGTCATACCCCAAATTTTGACCACTAAGATTTCCCATCCTTGTGCAAATCATCATCACAATGTGGATGTACCTTCATGCCTCATCAATCTCCTCAAGGATTGTTGAGCATTCACTACAATCAAAGATTAGGGCTTTGAGCCCTCTCAGAGCACTTTGACAAAGGATCAATCAAGAAATGACATGATCTTCAACTTTTCTAACCTCTCAAGCACCCACAAGGGATCAATAGGACTCCCACATCAGGAATCAAGCACAATGTTGCAGCATTCCAGGTGGATTAAGCCTCCAGATCGTCAGTGTCACCAAATTAGGGTTTTGGTCGACCAGGGCCTCCAGATGGAATTTTTCCTTTGGGCATGAGCCAATGCTCCAAAACATAACTCAAGATACTCCAAGGTACCTCATGGACCCAATTATCAAGCCAATTTAGCCTCAGGGGAAGCATTCATCAAAAATCAGGAATTAGGGTTTCTTGACCTAATTCACCCCTAAGTTGACTTTTGTGACAAAGCATGAGCCAAGACCTCAAGACATGATTTGAGGGTCTCTAATAAACCTCATTGATCCATTTGTAACAATGGATTAATCCAAGAAGCTTGATCCACAAGTTTCAATTTCATTAGGACCATAATTAGGGTTTTGAAGGAAAAAGTCAACTGTACTTTTGACTTTTGACCAAGACATGCTCCCAAACCTTGGGACATGATTCAATACACCCTATAACACCTATGGAACATATCCATTAGGTTTTATTTAGGTCAAGAACTTGATTTCACCAAGGATCGCACAGTTTGAAATTCATCCGATAAAAAGTCAACTGTGCACAAAATCAAATTTGACTTTTTAGGATTTTTCACAATTTTGGTTCATTAACCCTAAAACAATGTTAATATGTGATTTGAATCATCATTCATCAAGAAAAATCAAAGAAAGTGGGATAACTTGTAAAAGGGGTAACCATAAAAACTTAGAATTTTTCTAAGTTATGGAACAAAGTGGCTAGGGTACCAACTTCCAAGGACCATAACTTGAGATCCAAGCAACCATTTTTTATGGTCCAAGGCTGGATTTGTAGATCTCATGGCATACTTTAAAAGTGTCAACTACTGCTCATTCCAATTCCTCGTGGATTTTTAGCTATGGAGTGATCAAAATGACTGAAAACACAAAAGTGACACTTTTCCAACACTTAGTGAAATTTTCACTAAGTCAGAATCTGCCTTATTTTTTCCCAAAAGTAGAGGCATTTTTCATTATAATTCAGGTTGACTCAAAACCAAAGTTGGACATCATGATGAAATAGGATATATCAGCTTTCTAAAATGTCCAAGAACTCCATCAAATTCCATCTGAGCTAGAAAATATGACAGCTGCAATATGCCTTGATGCAAACTGTCTTGCAAGGCAGATTTGTGCATTATGGCTCGATTTGATCAAATTGTGTAAATCCAAGCATGGTTATCCATCTGCACACCTCAATGGGGAACAAACAAGGAACAAGCACTGATCTATCAACCTCCAAAGTCCCCAAATCTATAAGTAGCATGCCAAACCTAAAAAACCTAAAGGAGGCCAAGACTCCAATTTTGTTTTGGAACATTTAATGGATGCTTAGAGGTGGCATGTATCAGAGAAAAGATGAACACTTCAGTCAAGCCTTATCCTTGAATCAAAGAACCATAGGCATGTGCTTTAATCTCAAGTCAATGGCTAGAGGAGACTTGAGATTCCAAAGTGATCACATTGGCCAAAGGCCTGCTGCAGTTGCCATTCCCTATTCCTTGCAAAACAAACTTGACAGACTATAAATAGACCTAATTTCTAATCAGTTTGAGTACACCAAAGGCCTATAACACTTGCCTTTCTCAAAATCACACTCTCACTTCCAATTTTGCCTTCTAAAGCAAGTCACTATCGGGTTTTGAGTTTGAGGGCAATTCCAACCAAACCAATCACACACACACACACCTCATAAACATCATATAGAAGTGATCCAAACACTTAAACAATATCTGGAACACCATATTCTCAAAATCACCATCCATTTGCTCAAGTTTTCAACAAAGTTGCAGCTGAGGTGCCATAATCTGTTCCAGTCCATTTCAAATCACTCCAAGCATTCAAACACACTCCATATGGTGTAGGGAAGCTGTTCAGGTCATCACAACTCATCTGTAACATCTCCAACTCAAAAATCAAATTGTTCTTGCTGCCACGACCTTCAAGTAAGCCTAAACTTGGTCATCTCATGATTCATGCATATTTCCTCGCACAATAATTTTTCCATATATTCATAATCATGTATGGAGGGTTTCCCCTCAATTAATTGCTTTGTTTGAATCGTGTATCAAATTTCTCAGCCTTCATGCAATATTTAGGGTTCTTGAGGTTTTGCATTAATTTCTCATTCCATGCCTAAAATAAATGAAATTAAAGATCATAGATATGATCGTGAGTTGAAAACGAACAGATTGATATATGTATTGTGTGATTTTATCAAGTATTCAGTGAGATTGATGAGAAAATGTAAATCAGGCCAAAACCAGAACCCGCGCGTGTTCTTGGCGCCTTTTTCAAATATTTGAATATTTGAATTTTATGATTTTATTTAATTGATTCAAAAATTAATTTCTCTCTGAATTTTAATGATTTTGAGTTGATTCTTTTTTTAATAATTCACAAAAATGTTAAAATATTTTATTTCACCAAAATTTCCCAAAAAATATTATTTATTTCATATACTTGATATTTTTGCAAAAGAATTAATTTTTATTTGTTTTTAACATGTAAAATATTTTTTCCCTCTTGATTTTCTAAACTTAAATGGTTTTTAATCATTTTGTGGATAAAAACATGACTTTTGAAACATTGATCCAAGATCACCACTCATTTTTCAAGTGTTTTCAATAATTTTTATTAATTTTTAAACAAAATTAATTCCTTTTTTTAAACAAAATTAGGGTTTTGATTAATTTCTCCCTCATCGATCTTTTCAAGCACTATTTGGGCCTCTAATAGAGTGTAAGACCCAATCCCTTTTTAACCAAAACCTTTTTGGGGCCTCAGACATTGTATAAGTCCCTCTGCGTTAAAAAAATCTCGGTGCGATCGCCATTTCAAAACAAAAACCATTTGGGCCTACCCTCGTGTTGTAAGTCCCATTTCTTTTATTTAAATAATCTTTGGGCCTCTAATAGAGTGTAAGACCCAATCCCTTTTTGAAACCAAAATAATTTGGGCCTCACACATTGTATAAGTCCCTCTGTACATTTTCAAAAGTTCGGCGCAATCGTCGTCTTTGTAACAAAACCAATGCGCCTCTCCTTGAGCTATAAGACCCATCTTTATTCATTTTCAAACACTTTCGAGCCTCTCCTTGAGTTGTAAGAGTCATTCCTTTGTACAAAAAACCTTTTGGGCCTCAGTCATTGTATAAGTCCCTTTACGATTCCCAAAACAACGGTGCGATCACTGTTAAACCTTGGGCCTATCTTTGAGCTGTAAGCCCCAACAATCTTGTCAAAACAATTTTCCTTTTGATTTAGATTCAATATATATATTGTTATCAAAACTTTCTTTAATTTCTTTGGATAACTAACAAAACAGCATGGAAGCTTGCTCGCCTGTAAGCTTTTATCGGCTTTCATTTACTCACTTTCATATATATATATAACTGTGTTGTGGGAAGCTGCGCATGGTTAGTCTTATTTCATACCCTTTTAGATACTTGTCATATATCAACTGTATATATACTAGTATAGTTATTTAGAGTTTTCCCCGGCAACTAGGTCTAGAACTAGGTAAAGCCCTGTTGGTCGCTCTTAAATACAAACAAAACTAGATCCCCATAGGATTTCCAGATACAGTCTTGCCTTCTCTTGGGCTTAAACAATATGGAACAAAGAGAAATGCAGTATTCTTCGTGAACCTTTTCTCAGACTGTCACCCCTAGAAATTGTCAAAGAAATTCTACACCCCAGAGTTGATCTATTCTCGGTGAATAGCATCTCTTGAGTTTATTCAAACTTCGAACTTTCACTAAATGATCTATTCTCGGTGAATAGCATTTCTTGAACTTCTCTCGGTTTGGGACCCACAGGCTTCCTAAAAGCATCCCCGCTTCCTCTTGGGCTTTATACAAGGACCCTCCGGCTTCTTAGAAGTTCTCATGCCTTCTCTTGGGCTTAATACAAGGACCCTAAAGACCTCTTAAAGGTATAGGACAGAACTTAGTCATCCTTCGTTAGAGCTGTCTTTCTAAAAAGAGTCAAAACCCTCAGACTAATTTTAGGGTTGATACTCATCCCCTAAAAGAGTCGGCCTCCTCTTGGGCATCATACAAAAGATAAAACTCTTCCATACCAGTAGACTTGGATAGTCTAAGTACCCTTGAGTCTCAAAGACATTCTCAAGTTCCCTACCAAACATAGGAGAAACCTCAGATTCTGGATTAATCTCCAGCAAGAGTTAAAACTTGTAGGTTCTCAAACCCCGTCTCTCTCCTAAAAATCCCCAACCAGGGTCAGTTTATCATCAGGATAACACTATCTCAAATCAAAAACTCAAGGTTTCTGATCTATCAATTCTTCTGCATTCCCCTGCGAGATTGATTCCTCATTTGGACCTACCTCGGGATTTCAATAAACCTCGGCAAAAGATAGCCTCCTCTTAGGCTTTGTATAATGATCTTGCCTCAGCACAGTCAGCCTCCTCTTGGGCTTTGTACAAATGATTCTCTCCAGCGGAGCTAACCTTTTCAGACTCTCTTGTTGAGTTAATCACCTTTTTAGATTCTCTTGTTGAATCAATCACCCTTCTTAGGCTCGCTTATTGAGCCAATCACTTCTTAGACTCTCTTGATGAGTCAAGCACTCTCTTGTTACCCCTTTTAGCCTCTATCTCGGGCTTTGTACGAGACAGATAAAAACACTCTCTTGTTGAGTCCATAGCCTCCTCTTAGGCTTTGTATAATGATTTCCCCTAGCGGGAGTTAACCTCCTCTCGAGTTGCGTAGAATAATTTCTCCAGCTTGTTCAGGCACAATCTTGGGCTTTGTACAGGACAGATAAAAGCACTCTTTTGTTGAGTCAGACCCTTTTAGCCTCCATCTTGGGGTCTGTACAAGATATAAATTTTCATAAGCTTGGGAACCAACATTTTCCCCAGCCAAGTCAATTCCTCCGAGCCTTCATTTAGACTTTGAGGAATAAAACTCCCAAGCAGAGCCAAACTCCTTTCCGCCTCCATCTTGGGCTTTGTACAAGATAGATAATACTCTCTAGCAGAGTCAAATCCGTGTAGCCTCCGTCTTGGGCTTCGTACGAGACACCTAAAATATCCTCAGTCGAGTCGATGAAGTCTCCCTTCGCCTCAGTCTTGGGCTTTGTACAAGACAGATAAAGATTTCTTTCCCACAGAGTCAGTCTTCTTTTAGCCTCTATCTTGGGCTTTGTACAAGACACATACAAACCCTCCCCGACGGAGTCAAAATCCTTTTAGCCTCCTCTTAGGCTTTGTATAATGATATCCCCAAAAAGTCAGTCTCTTTTTTGCCTCAATCTTGGGCTTTGTACAAGACACATATATATACACTCTCTTGTTGAGTCAGCCTTTCCTAGCCTCCTCTTAGGCTTTGTATAAGGAAATCCCCTAGCCGAGTCAATTAACCTTTTAGCATCAACCTTGGGCTTTGATCAAGGCACACAAAAATCAACAATCGCCTCAGAGGAAGTCCAATCCCTCTTTAGAGATGACAAGTTCTCTCTCAGTCAATTAACCTTTTAGCTTCAATTTTGGGCTTTTAACAAGACACAAACAAACCTTTTAGCTTCAATCTTGGGCTTTGAACAAGACATCAAAACATCTTTTTCCTCCCTTAGAATAGGAGGAACTACGATTGCTCTGATTTCCCTATTTCATTTAAATGGGAATACGTAGGCATGAGATTACGAAATCTTAGCGAGCATACCAATCAAAAACTCTAGGTCCAGTACCTTCATCAATCAAAAATTAGGTTTCATACCTTAACCATCATCATCATTTTCCACAGAAAAACTCACTCATACTTTCCCAAACCATTAACAGAAAAACACTATCAATTACAAAGCGAAACCTAAAGCTAATATCCTATGGATAACCACATATAGGATGGGTAATTGACAACTACCCATTGTATCACCTGATCCCGGACCCCCCAATCTCTTTAAAGCATTTGTTCGGTTAAACATTCGCGTGCAAGGTTAGTTTTAGATAGCTTCCCTTTCCCTTCCAGCTTCATGGGATAAATAAGAAATCATAAAGTAGCACCCTTTCTCCTCGAGGAGGAAAACCCAAAATTCAGTGATAAGGTGGTCACGTCACCGACAAAAATCGCTCGCTACAGGAAAATAGCGACTCTGCTGGGGAGTCATAGGATTAAACTTATAGGTCATTCGTCACCATTTTCCAACGGGAAAATGGCGACTCTGCTGGGGAAGTTGTTGATCTATTAGGATTATAGGTTATAGCTCTTAAGAGGTCTAGGATGTTAGTTTTAGGAATAAATATATATATCGCTTTTCCTAATTGATATCCGTGTTTACTTTTCTGCTAATGGGAATGCGAGTGATGCCGCATCTGGAAAGATTGAGTATACACCTAAGATAAGTGATGGCACTAGACGGGTAATCTTATAGGGAGTGACTCCCAAATAAGAGGTCCCGGTCGACCATCGAATCAGTGGAGATACCCTTTGCAGATTCAATGCCTATACGACTTCGGTTGTTGAAAGCAGTTTGTTCAATTGTGGTATCTGAGAAACTGAGGATTTTAGTAAACTAAGACCTTGTTACTATTTTGTAGTGCGGAAGCTATCGGAAATAGTTGTCACGCGATACTACCCTCCTTTGAGATTACTCTAAGATACTGCAGCTCGCTCGGGTGAACCAGCCTGCTGTTGTTATCCCAATAGGGGTCAATGATTTTGAGGACAGGTACAAAAAAACACCAGTACAACCTTTGGGGATGGGTAGAGCCATGACTTCATGACACCGAACCTTTGACCCCATGTTTTTCTATGTTTTTGTGTGCTGCATTCATGCATTCATTTCATTAAAAAACTTAAAACAAAAAATTTTCTCTTCTAGTCTCTCTTTTTTAAATTAAACTGAGACAATGATTGCAAATGTCAGAGAGAAAGATTGCGTTATGGATTTCGGTATAAGGAAGACTTACAAGTACACCTTCAAGGTTCTAAAATTAGAGGATTTAAGAGGTTTGGCAAGGATGATCACTAACCCTGATGCTTTCAGAGCTAAATATGGAGGACTGCTGTCCCTGTTAAGGGTCCATGTAATTGAAGGAATCCTATCCACACTCATTCAGTTCTACGATCTGGTTTACCACTGTTTCACATTCCCGGATTATCAACTAGCACCGACGCTGGAGGAGTACTCTCACCTGACTGATTTACCCATCACTGACCAAGCTCCTTTTTCTGGACTGGAAGAAATTCCAAAGGATCAAACCATTGCAAGAGCAATCTATTTGGACGAGTCAGAAGTCAGGACTCACATGACCACTAAGGGTGGAATCCAAGGTTTGCCAGCCAAGTTTTTAGCAAAGAAAGCCCTATACTTTGCCAGTATAGGGAATCTGACTGCTTTCGAAACCATCTTTGTTTTACTCACCTACGAGTTATTTTTGTTTCCCAACATCGATAACTTCGTTGATATCAATGCCATTAAGGTTTTTCTGATTGGAAACCCTGTACCAACCTTGCTCGCAGATGCTTATCATTCTGTGCATTTAAGGAATTTGTATAGCGGAGGAATTATCACATGTTGTGTACCCCTGCTATACAAATGGTTCACTTCCCATTTACCAAAGTCTGCCGCTTTTTGGGATCATAAGAGTACTTTACGTTGGTCGCAGAGAATCATGGCTCTTACCAACTCTGATATCGATTGGTACAATTGGATCTATGACGGGATAAGAATCATCGACCGTTGTGGAAATTTCCCTAACGTACCCCTCATAGGAACTAAAGGAGGAATCAATTATCATCCAGTTTTAGTTCGTCGTCAATTTGGATACCCGATGAGGCATATCCCGCGTAATGCTCATCTGGAAGGTCTTTTCTTCAAGGAAGGAGAAAATGACAGGGCACTAAAAACGAAAATAGTGCATGCTTAGAAACATGTTCACAGGAAAGGACGAGAGTCTCTAGGAAAACCAGACTGTGTCTCGGTGGAACCTTATCTCCACTGGGTACAAACTAGAGCTCTCAAGCTGAGGATGCCTTACCCTCGTCAGGAAGTTCTTCCGTTAAAGGAATCTGTCCTTTATTTTATGTCTGATACGGAAAAACTTCAGGTTACTCTCAACAAAGTTCAACAGGAGAGAAGGTCTTGGAAGAACAAGTATCGTATTCTCAATGTGGAGTGTAACAAAATACAGCAATTATTAAAAGAAAAGGATGCTCTGATAGAGATTTTAGAGCAACACACTGTAGAAAATCAAGAAGACCAAAGGAATTTACTCGCTCCTTTCACTTGGCAAAGGAATGACAACCCGACAACGGCTCAAGAGCCCCGGTCAAAGAAAAGGAAAGTACCAGAACCAGCACCTGAGCCTTCCTCAGAGAGGACTCGGGATCCATAAGTTTAGATTTCCTTTTACAGCACTTTGTAAATTACTGTATTTCCATCTTTGAATTCAATAAAATGGGGTTTCCCCATTGTGTGATATTTGCAATCCAATTGTTGAAGTTTCTTTTGATTAAAAAAAATTAATATAATCATTGCATATCATTCATCATTCTCACATAACGTATTCTTCTTCCCTACGAATCTCACGTTTGTGTCTCGATTCTAGAGTCAAACTGTCTCATTCGTACAATACTCGGGCCAGTCAACAAAAGAAAATGGATAATCTCGGGGAAGAGAACAGAGAGCTGAGAGAAGAAATCGACGCTCTGAGAGAGGATCTGAGGAAGCTTCATAGTAACATGCAAGCTCTGGCAGCCACTCAGATACAAAGGACTGTGATCTCAAAGATCACATCAACGCCTATAGTGGAAAAGATTGATCCTCGGTATAACATGCCTAAAGATCGTCCCTGGGGCATGCCTATTGACTGTATCCCGGAAGGATATATTCCGCCGAACACTGAAGATCCGGAAACTGCAGCAGGAGCCGTTGGGCCTTAAGGTTACAAACTTCAGGAAAGCGAAGATGCCAGGGGAACGACAACAACTCCTAAAGGTTACAAACTTCGGGAAGCACCAAGAGTCACAGCTGTAATGACCATACCACCACCCGTGGTACACACTGTCCTGGAAGGACAGATTCCCCAGATACCTTCTGTTGGAAACGAAAGTATGGACGAGAGAATGAAGGAGTTCCAGGAACAGTTCCTAGAAATGCAGAAGGAACAGCAAGCCATTTGTGGTCAGGATTTATTCGGAAAGGACGCCGCAGACCTTTGTTTGGTCCCCAATGTGAAAGTTCCGCACAAATTCAAGGTGCCCGAAATTGAGAAATACAAGGGTAACTCTTGCCCTCAAAGCCACTTGGTGATGTACGCTCGGAGGATGTCAACTCAGACAGAGAACCAACAGCTACTGATCCACTACTTCCAGGATAGTTTAACCGGTGCCGCACTTAAATGGTACATGGGTTTAAACCTCACTAAGATCGTCACTTTTAGAGATCTTGGCATTGCCTTCGTTCAACAATATAAATACAACCTGGACATGGCACCAGACAGAGATCAACTTAGAGCCATGTCACAGAAGGATAAGGAAACCTTTAAGGAATATGCTTAGAGATGGCGTGAAATTGATGCCCCGATTTGTCCACCTCTTGAGGAAAAAGAGATGACGAAGATCTTCTTGAAAACTTTGAGTTCATTTTACTATGACCGAATGATCGCCAGTGCGCCCAGCGACTTTACTGAAATGGTCAGCATGGGAGTTCGTCTTGAGGAAGCAGTCCGAGAAGGATGTTTAGTTAAAGATGCTGGACCATCAAGCAGTACCAAAAGATACGGTAGTACTCTCCCTAAGAAAAAAGAGTAAGATATTGGTAATATCTCTCTCGGAAAGCAAAGGCGACGGTACCAACCAGTAGCAGCTATAACTCCTGCTATCGACCCTGCGCCTGTTCCTACGTATCAATCTCAGGTTGCTCAGAGCCAACTGAATCAACAACAATTTCAGCAAAGGACACAACAGCCTCTTCAGCAGGCTCGTCCTCAGTACAACAACAACCGTACAACGCGACCATCAGGGTTCGACCCTATACCAATGTTGTACGCATAACTATTTCCATTACTACTGGTCAAAGGACACATCCAAACCAGGGCTTCTCTTGCAATACCGGAAAACCCGCCTTTTTGGTTCAAAGCGGATCAGACTTGCCCTTATCATCAAGGAGGACCAGGGCATAACATAGAAAACTGTCCAGTTTCAAATCCGACGTACAAAAACTTGTTAGGAGCGGGGTATTATCCTTCAAGGATACAAATCCTAATGTTCAGACGAACCCACTGCCTCAACACGATAAATCTGCGGTAAATTTGATAGAAGAAGAGTCTAACCACAGCTATCAAATTCATGATGTACTCTTATTGGGAACCAGCCTGGTCAAAATGCATTGCAGACAGAGCGGATATGCTCATATACAATCTCATGACTATCATCAGTGTGATATCTGCTCTAAAGACAATCAAGGATGTTCTATGGTGAAATCAGCTCTACAGGAACAGATGGATCTCGGATGGATCCAAGATCACAGAATTCGTGGGGTCAACATGACTTATACAAATTCCAACATCATTCAAAACTACGACATCTGTGCGATGAGTGTCAACCTGGTGGCAATGCACTCAAGGAAAAGCCAACATCATAATCTGCCACGGCACGATTACGATTCCTGTCCTATCTGCTCAATAAACGATCAGGGATACTCTTTTGTACAAGAGGCCCTCCAGCATCAGATGGATCTTGGATGGATTCAGGATTACCGCGATAAAAGTCATTATCAAGTGAATATGATTCAAATTTTTTATATTCGTTTGATGAATACCAGCTTGGTGGAGTTACACGCTACACAAGTCCAGCTCGGTTTTCTGACTTCGCATAATTATCAGAACTGTACAGTATGCCGTGAGAGCAACCAAGGATGTGCTCTCGTTCAAAGGACTCTGCAACACTTGTTAAACCATTGATGGCTTCCGATCTATATGGACGAAGACACACAACAAGTCAGCATGACTAACGGGAACCCTACTAGACATCAAAGTCAGGATGTTCGATCAATGGAAATAAATCTAGTGAGGTTACACTGCATACAAAGCGGGCGTGGCCAGGTGCCACCACACAACTATGAACGCTGTAGAGTTTGCTCGGAGGATAATCAAGGAAGTTACCTCGTGCGAGCGGCCCTTCAAAGTCAGTTGGACCACAAAGAGATTCGACCTTGTCCAAGTTATGGGTCAACCAATTTGATGCCAGACTATTTCGCTGATCAAATCAAGGATGTTGTCGTAATCTCTGATCATAAGAGGACCAAAGATGTTTGTACCATAATCCCTCTACTTGACGAATCGAAAGCCCCCAACCAGGAACTGATTGAAATTACTTACAATGGTCAGAAAAATCAGAAGGCTCCTGTAGTTATCTATCTGTCGGGACCAGTGCCGTACAAATCAACTAAGGTCATCCCTTACAAATACGGTGCAACAACAATTAACAATGGAAAGGAAACTCCATTACCCTCCGTCG
Organism: Lathyrus tuberosus; assembly: GCA_022829125.1. Taxonomy (NCBI): domain Eukaryota; kingdom Viridiplantae; phylum Streptophyta; class Magnoliopsida; order Fabales; family Fabaceae; genus Lathyrus; species Lathyrus tuberosus. Next base: position 5,368,305 of record JALAZF010000082.1, on the reverse strand, counting down.
TGAACATTGCAGATATCAGTCGAGTAACACGGAGCGGTCGGATCTTCAACCGAGGAGTTGAAGAACCCAGCAAAGAAAAGGAACCTCAAACTGGAGTTCCCAATCAACCAGTCGGTCAATTCAATGATCCTAACCTTTCAAAGAACAACGATGAGATGCTGAAGCTCATCCAAAAGAGTGAGTACAACATTGTTGATCAGCTGTTGCAAACTCCTTCAAAAACCTCGGTGCTATCTCTTTTACTCAGTTTTGAAGCTCACAGGGAAGCTCTACAGAAAGTCTTAGAGCAAGCCTTTGTGGAACAGGATGTAACAATAAGACAATTCGATAGCATCATCTCCAACATCACTTCCTACAACAACTTAGGATTCAGTGATGAGGAATTGCCAGAAGAAGGCAAAAGTCACAACATGGCACTCAATATTACAGTCAACTGCCAGGACGATGCATTAGCCAGTGTATTGGTAGATACCCGATCGGCTCTGAATGTTATGCCGAAGTCCACATTAATGCGACTATCATTCAAAGGATCTCCGATGAGAGGCAGTGAGGTCATCGTCAAAGCATTTGACGGATCCCGAAAAACGGTTATCGGCGAAGTCGACCTTCCCATAACTATTGGTCCTCACACTTTCCAAGTCACTTTCCAGGTCATGGACATCCGGGTAGCATACAGCTGTTTGTTAGGAAGACCTTGGATACACGAGGCTGGGGCAGTCATTTCAACACTTCACCAGAAGCTGAAGTTTGTCAAGAATGACTAACTTGTCACAGTCTGTGGAGAGCAAGCCTTGATCGTGAGCAACTTATCGTCATCTATTTGTGTAGAACCAGAGAAAGTTGTAGGAACTCAATTCCAAGCACTTTCGGTGAGCAACGGCAACCAATCAGAAAAAGGAACATCGATTTCCTCGTACAGAGATGCTCTCGAAGTGATCAAAAATAACAATGCAAAAGGATGGGGACAGCTTGTCATTCCTACTAATAACAAAACAAAGAAGGGTCTTGGTTTTTCTTCAAATTGTGCCTAGACTGCTACTAACAATGAAAGTCTTCATCCTATTCAGGACTTCTTCCACAGTGGAGGCTTTCTCCACCCAATATCTCAAGAAGTACATACCATCAACGAGGGAGATTCCTCCGATACGGATGAAGAGTGGAAGACCTATCTCAACGAGGACGATTATATGTCTCAAGACGAAACACGTACTCCATTCTGCTTCCCCACGCAGAGTCCGAGATTTATACAAAGGTCAGATGTCAAAATGATGTACGGAGATTGTGATCCGGAAGGATGCCGTGCTCCACCAAACTCATTAGAGGAGGACACTCTGATGAAAAATAACTTTGACCACGACTATTATGGCCTGATGGATGGCCTGCCTATCTGGCAGCCGCACCCAGGAGACTCGGGGCAAAAGAATCAGTCGAACGATGAATATCAGCTGAGTATCATTGAAAAGAATACCAGCGTCCCCACCATGCCATGGGATTAACACTCAGGGTATTCAAAAAATATCCAGCACGACGACGAATTTACAAAGATTGCAGGACTTGAGTTCATTAACTATGCTTTTCCTGAGGTCAATGTCATTGAAAGGGATGACTCCTCTAGTTCCAAAGAAGTGTGGGACACCTTGGGACAACCAAGTGGCAAATTCGACTACTTCGTCAAATACACCGCTCCTGAGAGCTCTCGTATCAGGCTTGAAGACATCCAACTAACTGGATGGGGAGATCTGTCTGAAAGTACAAATACTATGCGAAATACAACTGAAGAATCGTCCTATGACAACTCTGCCTGGGAGACAGATTCCAATGATCCTGCTTCACCAGAAATCAGTGTTATTTCTGAAGACAAGCCGAGAAAAAAGGTACCAGACTTTGTGATTCACCAAGGAGTTCGCCACCAATGGGTTATTGTCGATGTCTTGAAAGTCGTTCATAAGTCTAAGTAATTGCCGTCTTTATCTTAACCTTTCACCCTGCCCAGGTGAAACGGATGTTTTGATAGGGATCACTTTCTGTAAATGTACCTCTTCGTTTCCCCCAAAGCGACAGAGTTTTGTTTTATAGGGATGTAGTTTCAAGAATCGACAAAATCATAAATAAAATAACGTCGTTCTGTAATTTCCGCATTTATTGTTGTTTCTCTTTTTGCTTTTTCAGAAAATGGTAATCCTAAAAACAAAAAAATAATAAAAACAAGCATTGTTAAAAAAACTACACTGCACACACTCTTACATTATCTCTATCTCTTCTTAAAACAAATCATCACGTCATGCAGATTGCTTATTTCAAACCCCATTGAAACATACGATCCGATACCTTCTCCCAACTTTGAATTCTCGGTATTTGAGGCTGAAGAAGAAAATGACGAAGAAATTCCAGAAGAGATCTCCTGATTACTCAGACAAGAGGAAAGGTCCATTGAACCTCACAAAGAGCCGTTGGAAACGGTCAACTTGGGCTCAGGAGAAGAGAGAAAAGAAGTCAAGATTGGGGCACTGCTCAGTCCAGCTGTTAAAGAAGGTTTGATAGAGCTTCTCAAAGAATTCCCCGATGTATTCGCTTGGTCCTATCAGGATATGCCAGGGTTGGATACCAGCATCGTGGAACATCATCTACCGTTAAGATCAGAATGTGCGCCGGTAAAACAAAGACTAAGACGGACTCATCCAGACATGGCCATCAAAATCAAAGAGGAAGTACAGAAACAGATTGACGCGGGTTTCCTCGCCACGTCAGAATATCCTCAATGGTTAGCCAACATAGTACCAGTTCCAAAAAAGGACGGAAAGGTCAGGATGTGCGTAGACTACAGGGATCTGAACAAATCCATTCCGAATGACGACTTTCCCCTGCCACACATAGACATGCTGGTAGATAGTACAACGAAGTTCAAAGTCTTCTCCTTCATGGATGGATTCACAGGCTATAATCAGATCAAAATGGCACCGAAAGATATGGAGAAAACTTCGTTCATCACCCCATGGGGCACTTTTTGTTACAAGGTAATGTCGTTCGGTTTAAAGAACGTCGGGGCAACCTATCAAAGAGCCATGACTACTCTGTTTCATGACATGATACACAAAGAAATTGAGGTATATGTCGATGATATGATTGCCAAATCTAAAATGGAAGAGGAGCATGTGACCCACCTGTCAAAACTATTCGAGCGTCTGAGAAAGTACAAACTCCGCTTGAATCCCAACAAATGCACATTCGGTGTCCGTTCAGGGAAACTTTTAGGGTTCATCGTCAGCCAGAAAAGAATTGAGGTTGATCCTGACAAGGTCAAGGCAATTCAAGAAATGCCTTCTCCAAAGACTGAAAAACAAGTCAGGGGATTCCTGGGACGTTTGAATTACATTTCCAGATTTATATTCCTCATGACCGCGACATGTGCGCCAATCTTCAAATTACTCAAAAAGAATCAGGACTGCGTTTGGACAGAAGAATGTCAAATTGCCTTTGACAGTATCAAGGAATGCCTGTTGAACCCACCGATTCTATCACCTCCAGTGGAAGGAAGACCACTGATCATTTACCTAACAGTCTTGGAAGACTCTATGGGTTGTGTACTTGGCCAACAAGACGAAACCAAAAGGAAAGAGTCTGCCATCTACTATTTGAGCAAGAAATTCACCGACTGTGAAACTTGGTACACTATGCTTGAGAAAACTTGCTGTGCTCTGGCTTGGGCAGCCAAACATCTTCTCCAGTATATGATTTGTCACACTACTTGGTTAATCTCCGAAATGGATCCAATCAAGTATGTCTTTGAAAAACCTGCTCTCACGGGAAGGATTGCCCGTTGGCAGATGTTGCTATCAGAATACGACATCGAGTACCACGCTCAAAAAGCCGTTAAGGGAAGTATTTTAGCCGATCATTTGGCTCATCAACCGATTGACGATCAGGAATTAGTCAGATTTGACTTCCCAGACGAAGATGTCATGTATCTAAAAATGAAAGATTGCGATGAACCGCTACCCAGTGAAGGGCCAGAACCAGGTTCCCAATGGGGACTAATATTTGATGGAGCTGTCAATCATTATGGAAAAGGAATTGGGGCAATCATCATAACACCTCAGGGTACCCACATTCCTTTCACCGCCAGACTGACATTCAAGTGTACCAACAACGAGGCCGAATACGAAGCTTGTATCATGGGTCTCAAAAGAGCGATTGACTTAAGGATCAAGAACTTGGATGTATATGGCGACTCAGCCCTGGTTATCAATTAGATCAAAGGAGATTGGAACACATACCAATCAAGATTGATTCCTTACAAAGACTATGCGAGAAGGTTGTTACCATTATTCAACAGAATCGAGTTTCATCACATCCCTCGTGAGGAGAATCACATGGCTGATGCATTAGCCACTCTCTCTTCCATGATTAGTGTAGGTCAATGGAATAACATACCTAAGATCGACATAATGCACTTGGAAAGGCCCGCTTACATCTTCACGATTGAAGCAGTCATAGACGACAAACCTTGGTATCACGATATCAAATGCTTCCTTCAAAAACAAGAGTACCCACCCGGGGCATCCAGGAAAGACAGAAAGACCCTTAGAAGACTGGCTGGCAGCTTCTTCCTGAGCGGTGATACTCTATATAAGAGAAATTTCGACATGGTCTTGCTCCGATGCGTAGACAGACCAAAAGTAAAAATGCTGATGAAGGAAATTCATGAAGGATCCTTTGGCATTCATGCCAACGGACACACAATGGCAAGAAAAATTTTGAGAGCATGGTACTACTGGTTGACCATGGAATCCGATTGCTATAAGTACATGAGAAGGTGTCACAAGTGTCAGACATATTCAGACAAAATCCATGTACCACCAACGCATCTTTTTCTATATGGGGAATCGATATGATTGGCATGATTGAACCCAAGGCTTCGAACGGACATCGGTTCATCGTGGTAGCCATTGACTACTTCACCAAGTGGGTCGAAGCAGCGTCATATGCCAATGTAACCCAACAAGTGGTGGTCCGATTTATCAAAAACAATATCATCTGTCGTTATGGTATTCCAAGCCAGATCATTACTGACAATGGATCTAACTTTAACAACAAGATGATGAAAGAGTTGTGCACTGAGTTCAAGATCGAAAACTATAACTCATCTCCCTACCGACCTAAGATGAACGGAGCGGTAGAAGCAGCTAACAAGAACATCAAGAAGATTGTTTAGAAGATGGTTGTAACCTATAAAGACTGGCACGAGATGCTACCCTTTGCTCTTCACGTTTATCGCATATCTGTCCGCACTTCAACAGGGGCAACCCCTTTCTCTCTAGTATATGGCAGGGAAGTAGTGCTCCCCATAGAGATAGAGATCCCATCGATCCGGGTATTGATGGAAGCCAAGCTAACAGAAGCTGAATGGTGTCAAAGTCGACACGATGAACTGAATCTAATCAAAGAAAAGCAAATAACGGCTCTATGCCATGGTCAGTTGTATCAACAAAGAATAAAGAAGGCGTTTGACAAAAAGGTTCGACCTCGCATCTTCAGAAAAGGAGACCTTGTGCTCAAGAAGATACAATCATTTCTCATTGACTCTCGGGGCAAATGGACTCCGAATTACGATGGCCCCTATGTGGTCAAGAAAGCTTTCTCAGGCGGTGCCTTGAGACTCGCAACCATGGATGGAGAGGAATTTGCCTACCCCACAAATGTTGACGTAGTCAAGAAATAATTCACCTAAATAAATAAATAAAAACGTCTCGGTGGATTGAAAACCCGAAAGGGCGGTCCAGGCAAAAATTAGAGACATAATCAATAATCATCCCGATGGATTGTTAGGGATTCATGGCAAGTAACTATGTCTAGCAAAGGGGCAAGTCCCCCAGCAGCAATCATGCCCTCCATCAGAAAGAAACTCCAGTCAAGGTCATCTTCGACGAAAGCTCAGGATGTCCAGAATTCAAAGTTGGTAGAAGGATAATGGTCGTTATGTTTCAATATAGCCCTTTTCCCGTAAATTACCATTTTTTAACTTTGTAAATACTCTATGGAATCACGCGCTTGGCTGATCTCCATCCCAACAATAAAATTTGAGCCCTTGTACTTTTGTTTGCAATTCTTATTTGTTTTACCTTTACAGAACGACATTTTAACGTGATTAACGATTCTTGAAATAAAACAAAAATGAATTTAATTGTCAAACTTTTTTCTGCTTTTAAAATAAAGATGGCAATTTCTTCTGACTGTTGAACATCGAAAGAACATTGATCGCTTCTCTAGAAGTAATTGAGCTTCAAAGTGCAGGATCAAAGTACTCCTTCTAAACCAGTACGCCTGAATGAAGGATCAATTGTGTCAGAGACCACGTTTCATCTGACATCTCTGGCAGAGTTCTTATCTCCTAAGCCCGACCAACGTTTTTCCCCACGGGGACTATCTCTCTCCTAAGCAAGGCAGAATTGCTATCTTGAATCAATGGTACTTCTTCGTCCCCTGCAGGGGCCGAATATCCAGTCGTGTTCATCCACTAGTCTGTATGCCGTGTCAGTTCTGCCAGCATAAACATACATACATCATGCATCGTTAATTTGCATTCATATTCATATTGCATCATTATCACTCTAGTCGGTCTTGTTCCCAAGTGATAAAAGTCCTCTCAATCGAGTTGTCAGTTCTTTCCTCGTCAAGAAATGTATCATCTGAGCAGTCTCTCCCCCAGTTTATTTCTGGATTGGAGCCTGTCCTCGACCACTTTGATAACTTGAACCTCTTAAAGGCACGAAAACATTCAACGAACGTCACTCTTCACCATTGAAGATAATATTTTCGCTTTCCCGGATTAAGGAACATCCCCAGTGAAAGCCTCGCAACCAAAGACTCTCAGCAACACATTGGTTTTTCTCTTCAGAAAGTCAATGTTAATGAGGTCATCAGCACATCAAAATTGGATCACATCACATGGAATTTCTCCGAGAAGATCTCGAAGAAAAGTATGATGTATTATCCCTTAACAAAAAAACAGTTTCTCAAAGAGACTCGTTTTCCCTAGTAGAGTCAACAAATGGCGTCTCCAACAGAGAAGTTTGTACAGCTCTACAATTCAGACGAATGGGTTTCCCCAGCAAGTCTGACATCAAAGATTTTTCCCATCAAATGGCATCTCCCCAGGAAAATTCGGCGAGAAGTTTGAGGAAAAACCACTACGAATAGCGTCCCTTGTCAAGAAAGTTTATTGACAAAAGAAACTGAGACCAGCTCCTTGGTAGGAAACCAGGATCGAGGGGAAGTTTATATCAAAAACTAAGACCAGTTCCTTGGTAGGAAACCAGGATCGAGGGGAAGTTTATATCAGAAACTGAGACCAGTTCCTTGGTAGGAAACCAGGATCGAGGGGAAATTTATATCAGAAACTGAGACCAGTTCCTTGGTAGGAAACTAGGATCGAGGGAAAGTTTATATCAGGAAACTTAGACCAGTTCCTTGGCTGAAGACCAGGATCGAGGGGAAGTTTTTACCTTTTCTAAGCATCATTGCTTAGTGAGAGAAGATGGAGGAGCAAACTGCCATTCATAACCACCATCAAAATTTCGGGTATTCCGATATTTAATCCTCTTGCACCCCGAATGCCCGAATACCTTCACCATTCACACCTTCGGGTCCAAGAAGATTAAATAGGGGCATCTGTCATACCCCAAATTTTGACCACTAAGATTTCCCATCCTTGTGCAAATCATCATCACAATGTGGATGTACCTTCATGCCTCATCAATCTCCTCAAGGATTGTTGAGCATTCACTACAATCAAAGATTAGGGCTTTGAGCCCTCTCAAAGCACTTAGACAAAGGATCAATCAAGAAATGATATGATCTTCAACTTTTCTAACCTCTCAAGCACCCACAAGGGATCAATAGGACTCCCACATCAGGAATGAAGCACAAGGTTGCAGCATTCCAGGTGGATTAAGCCTCCAGATCGTCAGTGTCACCAAATTAGGGTTTTGGTCGACCAGGGCCTCCAGATGGAATTTTTCCTCTGGGCATGAGCAAATGCTTCAAAACATAACTCAAGATACTCTAAGGGACCTCATGTACCCAAACATCAAGTCAATTTAGCCTCAGGGGAAGCATTCATCAAAAATCAGGAATTAGGGTTTCCTGACCTAATTCACCCCTAAGTTGACTTTTGGGACAAAGCACGAGCCAAGACCTCAAGACATGATTTGAGGGTCTCTAATAGACCTCATTGATCCATTTGTAACAATGGATTAATCCAAGAAGCTTGATCCACAAGTTTCAATTTCATCAGGACCACAATTAGGGTTTTGAGGGAAAAAGTCAACTGTACTTTTGACTTTTGACCAAGACATGCTCCCAAACCTTGGGACATGATTCAATACACCCTATAACACCTATGGAACATATCCATTAGGTTTGATTTAGGTCAAGAACTTGATTTCACCAAGGATCGCACAGTTTGAAATTCATCTGATAAAAACTCAACTGTGCACAAAATCAAGTTTGACTTTTTAGGATTTTTCACAATTTTGGTTCATTAACCCTAAAACAATGTTAATATGTGATTTGAATCATCATTCATCAAGAAAAATCAAAGAATATGGGATAACTTGTAAAAGGGGTAACCATAACAACTTAGAATTTTTCTAAGTTATGGAACAAAGTGGCTAGGGTACCAACTTCCAAGGACCATAACTTGAGATCCAAGCAACCATTTTTTATGGTCCAATGCTGGATTTGTAGATCTCATGGCATACTTTAAAAGTGTCAACTACAGCTCATTCCAATTCCTCATGGATTTTTAGTTATAGAGTGATCAAAATGGCTGAAAACACAAAAGTGACACTTTTCCAACACTTAAGTGAAATTTTCACTAAGTCAGAATCTGCCTTATTTTTTCCCAAAAGTAGAGGCATTTTTCATTATAATTCATGTTGACTCAAAACCAAAGTTGGACATCATGATGAAATAGGATATATCAGCTTTCCAAAATGTCCAAGAACTCCATCAAATTCCATCTGAGCTAGAAAATATGACAGCTGTAATATGCCTTGATGCAAACTGTCTTGCAAGGCAGATTTGTGCATTATGGCTCGATTTGATCAAATTGTGCAAATCCAAGCATGGTTATCCATCTGCACACCTCAAGGGAGAACAAACAAGGGACAAGCATTGATCTATCAGCCTCCAAAGTCCCCAAATCTATAAGTAGCATGCCAAACCTAAAAAGCCTAAAGGAGGCCAAGACTCCAATTTTGTTTTGGAACATTTAATGGATGCTTAGAGGTGGCATGTATCAGAGCAAAGATGAACACTTCAGTTAAGCCTTATCCTTGAATCAAAGAACCATAGGCCTGTGCTCTAATCTCAAGTCAATGGCTAGAGGAGACTTGAGATTTCAAAGTGATCACATTGGCCAAAGGCCTGCTGCAGTTGTCATTCCCTATTCCTTGCAAAACAAACTTGACACACTATAAATAGACCTCATTTCTGATCAGTTTGAGTATACCAAAGGCCTATAACACTTGCCTTTCTCAAAATCACACTCTCACTTCCAATTTTTCCTTCTAAAGCAAGTCACTATCGGGTTTTGAGTTTGAGGGCAATTCCAACTAAACCAATCACACACACACCTCATAAACATCATATAGAAGTGATCCAAACACTTAAACAACATCTGGAACACCAGATTCTCAAAATCACCATCCATTTGCTCAAGTTTTCAACAAAGTTGCAGCTGAGGTGCCATAATCTGTTCCAGTCCATTTCAAATCACTCCAAGCATTCAAACACACTCCATATGGTGTAGGGAAGCTGTTCAGATCATCACAACTCATCTGTAACATCTCCAACTCAAAAATCAAATTGCTCTTGCTGCCACGACCTTCAAGTAAGCCTAAACTTGGTCATCTCATGATTCATGCATATTTCCTCGCACAATAATTTTGCCATATGTTCATAATCATGTATGGAGGGTTTCCCCTCAATTAATTGCTTTGTTTGAATCGTGTATCAAATTTCTCAGCCTTCATGCAAAATTTAGGGTTCTTGAGGTTTTGCTTTAATTTCTCATTCCATGCTTAAAATAAATGAAATTAAAGACCATAGACATGATCCTGAGTTGAAAACGAACAGATTGATATATGGATTGTGTGATTTCATCAAGTATTCAGTGAGATTGAGGAGAAAATGCAAATCATGCCAAAACCAGAACCCGCGCGTGTTCTTGGTGTGTTCTTGGCGCCTTTTTCAAATATTTGAATATTTGAATTTTATAATTTTATTTAATTGATTCAAAAATTAATTTCTCTCTGAATTTTAATGATTTTGAGTTGATTCTTTTTTTAATAATTCACAAAAATGTTAAAATATTTTATTTCACTAAAATTTCCCAAAAAATATTATTTATTTCATATAATTGATATTTTTGCAAAAGAATTAATTTTTATTTGTTTTTAACATGTAAAATATTTTTCCCCTCTTGATTTTCTAAACTTAAATGGTTTTTAATCATTTTGTGGATAAAAACATGACTTTTGAAACATTGATCCAAGATCACCACTCATTTTTCAAGTGTTTTCAATAATTTTTATTAATTTTTAAACAAAATTAATTCCTTTTTTCAAACAAAATTAGGGTTTTGATTAATTCCACCCTCATCGATCTTTTCAATCACTATTTGGGCCTCTAATAGAGTGTAAGACCCAATCCCTTTTTAACCAAAACCTTTTTGGGGCCTCAAACATTGTATAAGTCCCTCTGCGTTAAAAAAATCTCGGCGCGATCGCCATTTCAAAACAAATACCATTTGGGCCTACCCTCGTGTTGTAAGTCCCATTTCTTTTCTTTAAATAAGCTTTGGGCCTCTAATAGAGTGTAAGACTCAATCCCTTTTTGAAACCAAAATAATTTGGGCCTCACACATTGTATAAGTCCCTCTGCACATTTTCAAAAGTTCGGCGCGATCATCGCCTTTGTAACAAAACCAATGGGTCTCTCCTTGAGCTGTAAGACCCATCTTTATTCATTTTCAAACACTTTCGGGCCTATCCTTGAGTTGTAAGACTCATCCCTTTGTACAGAAAACCTTTTGGGCCTCAGTCATTGTATAAGTCTATTTACGATTCCCAAAACAACGGTGCGATCATTGTTAAGCCTTGGGCCACTCTTTGAGCTGTAAGCCCCAACAATCTTGTCAAAACAATTTTCCTTTTGATTTAGATTCAATATATATATTGTTATCAAAACTTTCTTTAATTTCTTTGGATAACTAACAAAACAGCATGGAAGCTTGCTCGCCTGTAAGTTTTTATCGGCTTTCATTTACTCGCTTTCATATATATATAACTGTGTTGTGGGAAGCTGTGCATGGTTAGTCTTCTTTCATACCCTTTTAGGTACTTGCCATATATCAACTGTATATATACTAGTATAGTTATTTAGAGTTTTCCCCGGCAACTAGGTCTAGAACTAGGTAAAGCCCTGTTGGTCGCTCTTAAATACAAACAAAACTAGATCCCCACAGGATTTCCAGATACAGTCTTGCCTTCTCTTGGGTTTAAATAATATGGAACAAAGAGAAAGGCGGTATTCTTCGTGAACCTTTTCTCAGACTGTCACCCCTAGAAATTGTCAAAGAAATTCTACTCCCCAGAGTTGATCTATTCTCGGTGAATAGCATCTCTTGAGTTTCTTCAAAGTTCGAACTTTCACTAAATGATCTATTCTCGGTGAATAGCATTTCTTGAACTTCTCTCAGTTTGGGACCCACAGGCTTCCAAAAAGCATCCCCGCCTCCTCTTGGGCTTTGTACAAGGACCCTCCGGCTTCTTAGAAGTTCTCATGCCTTCTCTAGGGCTTAATACAAGGACCCTGAAGACCTCTTAAAGGTATAGGACAGAACTTAGTCATCCTTCGTTAGAGCTATCTTTCTACAAAGAGTCAAAACCCTCAGACTAATTTTAGGGTTGATACTCATCCCCTAAAAGAGTCGGCCTCCTCTTGGGCATCATACAAAAGATAAAACTCTTCCATACCAGTAGACTTGGACAGTCTAAGTACCCTTGAGTCTCAAAGAAATTCTCAAGTTCCTTACCAAACATAGGAGAAACCCCAGATTCTGGATAAATCTCCAGCAAGAGTTAAAACTTGTGGTTCTAAAACCCCGTCTCTCTCCTAAAAATCCCCAACCAGGGTTAGTTTATCATCAGGATAACACTATCTCAAATCAAAAACTCAAGATTTCTGATCTATCAATTCTTCTGCATTCCCCTGTGAGAGTTAATTCCTCATTTGGACCTACCTCGGGATTTCAATAAACCCCGAAAAAAGATAGCCTTCTCTTAGGCTTTGTATAATGATCTTTCCTCAGCAGAGTCAGCCTCCTCTTGGGCTTTGTACAAATGATTCTCCCCAGCGGATCTAACCTTTTCATACTCTCTTGTTGAGTCAATCACCTTTTCAGATTCTCTTGTTGAATCAATCACCCTTCTTAGGCTCTCTTGTTGAGCCAATCACTTCTCAGACTCTCTTGATGAGTCAAGCACTCTCTTGTTGAGTCAACCCCTTTTAGCCTCTATCTCGGGCTTTGTACGAGATAGATAAAAACACTCTATTGTTGAGTCCATAGCCTCCTCTTAGGCTTTGTATAATGATTTCCCCTAGCGAGAGTTAACCTCCTCTCGACTTGTTCAGCCACAATCCTGGGCTTTGTACAGGACAGATAAAAGCACTCTCTTGTTGATTCAGACCCTTTTAGCCTTCATCTTGGGCTTTGTACAAGATATAAATTTTCATAAGCTTTGGGACCAACATTTTCCCCAACCAAGTCAATTCCTCTGATCCTTCATTTAGACTTTGAGGAATAAAACTCCCAAGCAGAGCCAAACTCTTTTCCGCCTCCATCTTGGGCTTTGTACAAGATAGATAATACTCTCTAGCAGAGTCAAATCCGTGTAGCCTTCGTCTTGGGCTTCGTACATGACACCTAAAATATCCTCAGTCGATTCAATGAAGTCTCCCTTCGCCTCAGTCTTGGGCTTTATACAAGACAGATAAAGATTTCTTTCCCACAGAGTCAGTCTTCTTTTAGCCTCTATCTTGGGCTTTGTATAAGACACATACAAACCCTCCCCGACAGAGTCAAAATCCTTTTAGCCTCCTCTTAGGCTTTGTATAATGATATCCCCAAAAAGTCAGTCTCCTTTTTGCCTCAATCTTGGGCTTTGTACAAGACACATATCTATACACTCTCTTGTTGAGTCAGTCTTTGCTAGCCTCCTCTTAGGCTTTGTATAAGGAAATCCCCTAGCCGAGTCAATTAACCTTTTAGCATCAACCTTGGGCTTTGATCAAGGCACACAAAAATCAACAATCCCCTCAGAGGAAGTCCAATCCCTCTTTAGAGATGACAAGTTCTCTCTCAGTCAATTAACCTTTTAGCTTCAATCTTGGGCTTTGAACAAGACACCAAAACATCTTTTTCCTCCCTTAGAATAGGAGGAACTAAGATTGCTCTGATTTCCCTGTTTCATTTAAACGGGAATACGTAGGCATAAGATTGCGAAATCTTAGCGAGCATACCAATCAAAAACTCTAGGTCTAGTACCTTCATCAATCAAAACTTAGGTTTCATACCTTAACCATCATCATCATTTTCCACAGAAAAACTCACTCATACTTTCCCAAGAAACTTTCCCAAACCATTAACAGAAAAACACTATCAATTACAAAGCAAAACCTAAAGCTAATATCCTGTGGATAACCACATATAGGATGGGTAATTGACAACTACCCATTGTATAACCTGACCCCGGACCCCCCAATCTCTTTAAAGCATTTGTTCGGTTAAACATTCGCGTGCAAGGTTAGTTTTAGATAGCTTCCCGTTCCCTTCCAGCTTCATGGGATAAATAAGAAATCAGAAAGTAGCGCCCTTTCTCCTCGAGGAGGAAAACCCAAACTTCAGCGATAAGGTGGTCGCGTCACCGACAAAAATCGCTCGCTACACTAAGCTAGTTGCAGAAAACGAACTGGCTGAAAAATTAGCTACAGAAGCTAATAATCAAGCAGAAGACGCCACAATTGTCACAACTGTCAACACCTCTGTACATGCTTCCTCTTCTGAATCTGCCCTTGAGCATTTGGCACGAGCAATTGATGGACTCAAAAAGGATCAACAGACAATAAAGGACGAGCAGACAATTTTCAGAGAAAGCTTTTCTGAGCAGAAAATTGTTAATAACTCTCTACAGAATATGCTTCGACAAATTCTGAACAAGTTGTCTCCAAACCCTTCATCCTCTGGAACCTAGGAACTTAGGCACTTAGGCTCTTTTCATGATTGCTCTGGACATTAGGATCCTGCCTTGTTTTAATCTTGTTTTGATTTTTTTAATATTAATGAAATCTTTTCTTTTTTATTATGACAAAAAGGGGGAGAAAATATAATATTAACGTAATATTTTGATTCACATAATCAAATTCTGGAAAACAAGCTGCTACATTCTAACCAATAAACTTCTGTTTCTGTTAGATTTATTTTCTTGTTTTCTGTTTCAGGAAATATGAAATCTGAATACTTTTGGCATCCAATGTGTTTGACTCTGAGATATCAAGATTTCAATTGGCTTCTGAAATCTGAGTAAAGACTCTAAAGATCTCAATATCTGACCTATTGCAACCAGGGGGAGTTTACCCACAAGGTTCGGAAGTCAGGATATTTGATCTTTATCCAGTCTGAGACTCAGGGGGAGATTCTCATCGGAATGATAAGTATTCCTTAACCTTCTTACTCTTATTACTTTTTATGTTATGTACAAAATTATGTCATCAAAATACATAGTTTTGTCATCATCAAAAAGGGGGAGATTGTTATAACAAGGTTTGGTTCTGCAATAATACCTCTGAGTTTTGATGATAACAAACAAGTATGTTTGTATGAACAATTTTGGTATTCTAATGTTTGTTATTTTTTAGAATTTAACAAACAGGTTCTACTTCTGATAAATAGCGTGGCTAAGTTATTAGAAGAGAATTGTTCCGCTTCTACGCTACATATTGTTCTGCTGAACGGTAGCATTTACTTCAGAAGACTCTGAAGTTGCATGACTCTGATACAATGACTTAAGAAAAAAAGTTCTGAAGATCTGAAGACAGAAGTTCTGATGGACAAGTCTAGATGCTGAAGACTTAAGAAAACAAGTTCTGAAGATCTGAAGACAGAAGTTCTGATGAACAAGTCCAGATGCTGAAGACTTATGATTGTGAAGATAACGGGTTTTGAAGAGCAAGTGCTGAAGACTCTGAAGATGTAGCTCTGCAGACTCTGAAGACTTGAAGCTCTTAAGACCCAAGTTATGTTTTCCCTTCTTCTAACTCATGCTCTCAGAAGCCTCTGAAGTCTGGAAGTTGAGAAGACTAAGCAACATGGTACAATAGTACAATAGTACAAGGACACACTGCTCCACTCCGGATAGGACGGACGCAAATGTACTATTTGTCCCCCACGATCCTTCAAGCCACCATAATTCTGAAATGTCAGAAATATCCTTCAACGGTCATATTATACATGGCTATATAAAGGCGTGAAGACTTCAAGAATGACTATTGCAATTTTCACTGTTCATACGCTGTATAGTTAATATCATTCTTAAGTCAATATTGTTTTGAAAATCTGTTTACTCATCTGCTTGTGTAGAAGCATCACTATTGTAAACAAAACCTTGTAACAAACAGTTGTTTGTGTTCCCTAAAGGACCAGTTGGGTCAGAATTTTTAGGAAGACTAAGACAGTGTGTCTTAGTGTTGTTAGTCACTTGCAGTTGGCTTGTGCATTATATTCCTTAAGGGACCGGGTAGGTCAGAATTCTTAAGAAGTCTAGGACTAGTGTGTCTTAGAGGTTGTTAGTCACCAGTAGTTGGCTAGTGCAATTGTAATCAGTTTGGTTATAGTGGATTAAGTCCTCGTTTGAGAGAGGCGAAATCACCTTGGCGGGTGGACTAGACTAGCTTGAGGATTTCTCAAGTGAACTAGTATAAACATATTGTGTTCTTTCTTTTCAATTTTTCTTCCTTTATTATCAAGAAGTGAAGTCTGTTTGTAAAGGGAATTATTTTTAACAGATAGTTTCTAGTTTTAAAAACCCAATTCAAACCCCCATTTCTTGTGTTTTTCACACCTTCAGTAACTACCTGAAACATTCCATGCATTTTTAATTTTGTGGTTAGTGTCGAATATATATTGTTGTGCGTATTTAGGTGCTTTGCCAATTTCTGGTAACATTGTCCCTATTCTATGGAAAGTTTGTCCATGAAGTCTTAGAGTTGGCGGACCACCTCCATTAGTTAACTTTTTGTCAAACTTCATATTTGCTGAAGTGACTGAGAATATTGCAATATAAGTCCTTGTATTCGCTTGATAATTCTTACCCTCAACCATTGTATGATAAAATAGGAGCTTCATAAGAACTTCTGGTGGGTCTTTAATCATTGGTAGTTTCACTTTTCCCCTATGACAACAACGTTGAAATTTTGGTAATGTTGTATTCCTTGATTTAGTCTTACGTTCTGGATACCACATGCATGCTTGATAATATTGGCATTCCCACACAAGATCTCTAATATCATAAAACTTTGTTAAACACTATATTATATAGTCATTAAAAGTATTAATTGCAGAAGAACATAACTACAACATTCACCCATCATCGACATAAATAAAATACCTTGTAGGTGGTCTTCTACCATTTCTTCATCTTCGATCAATATGTCACAATCAGAACTATCAATGCTTGTATTATCATTATCGGATTCATATTTTTATTCTTCCCCAGGTAAGCATGCATAATTGTTACTTCTTAGTTGTGCTGAAGTGTTTTCACGTACTGCGACATTAGTGTCTACGTGTCCATGATTAGCATTTGGAACAGTCCAAGTGTTAGCATGTTGTATCGTAGTTGGAAGGGGATGGGAAATTGATACATGAGAAGTAGTTGCTTGGAACTCGTTTAATAGATTAACGCCAACAGATCTTACAAACGATGTACTTGGAACTCGTTTAGAGTAACTATTATATATAAAACAATCTTTTGTTGCATACTTTCACCGCTGCTTTTGTGGTTTAGGTCAATCGTGTAATCTCATATTTATCAAACCTATTTGAAATTTATTTTATTTCAATATGTCCCATATTTGCTACATGGGAGCAATGAGTAAGATTAATAGTGAGGTTACAAGTACAAAACTGAAGTTAAAGGTTAAGATTAATATTCATCGGATATTACAATAGTTACTCTAAGTTAATGTATTTATCCTCTAGGTAGTATGGTTTGCGAAAAAAATATGAGGCAGCAGATGGGACATAACGTAGTAAAAAATAGGCTATTGACTCAATAATTGCAGTGTATTTATGTGGCAGCAAGTGTCCTAATATTAGCATTACAACAAAATTTGGTGGAAAATAAAATATTTGGCGGGGTTTTGGTTGGACCAAAATGTTTGG
Organism: Lathyrus tuberosus; assembly: GCA_022829125.1. Classification (NCBI taxonomy): domain Eukaryota; kingdom Viridiplantae; phylum Streptophyta; class Magnoliopsida; order Fabales; family Fabaceae; genus Lathyrus; species Lathyrus tuberosus. The sequence goes on along the minus strand of JALAZF010000082.1, from coordinate 5,350,802 downwards.
GCTTGAGACACACAGTTAGAATAAAAAATAGTGATTATAAGTAGTCATAAGGCGTGATGTTTTCATACGTATGGTGAGAAAGAGAGGTACAGAGAAAATGGAGTCAAAGAATTGTGTGGTTGCCTTACGAAGTAGGTAATTAATAATTTTAAGCATTCAAATGTCTAACTGTTCTTTAAAAATGTCAATAAAATTTGTATACACTTATCAGATCGTAAATTGAAAGTGCATTCATGATTTAATGGTTTAATTGCAATTCATATGCTAATTGTGATAATCAAATTCAAGACATCAAACTCAATATGACTATCATGCAGGCTGAAAATGAACAACTTAAGTTTGACATGGATTTAACTGTGGTGGAATATGATCATGAGGATCATGAAGATGATGAAATTTAATATGAAGATGATGAGGTGTATAATAAAGCTGATGAATTTGAGTTTTATTGGAAAAGATAAATCCGTTCACCATGTAAGGCCACCAAAAATGTACTGTTAAGACATATTCGATCACTTTTTGGGAGAAATAAGGTTCAACAATATACATGTATCTTCTTTTTCCTTAATTTATATTTTGCAACATTTGCAGATGTTAGTTTCAGAGAAGCGTGTGATCAACAAGGTCAGTCTCAAACAGTTCAGAGGCCCTTTTCAAATATTACAATAGGCCCCTGATAAAAAGAAGTACATAAATATTTTTAAAAAAATATTTATTATTTTAATTAAAATAACAATAAGATAAAGAAAAAAATGATTAAAATAATTTTCAAGCTAAAATTTTACTTATTTAAGTATTATTTGAAATTCTGGTACCAAATATGTGATGTTACACACGATGTTACAACAACACACTCTGCACAATGGACAAAATAAACAATAGAAGAACACACCAAATTGTTAACCCAGTTCAGTTCAAACAACCTAATCTGGGGGCTACCAAGCCAGGGATGAAATTCACTACTTGTAGAATTAATTTACAGACTCAACAACCCAGTTGACAATCTCCTAAACTTAATTCCTACTAGTGACTTCCTACCTAAGAAACCACTTAGATATGGGAACACTACTCAATCCCTAAAACACTCAAAGAACAACCTCTTTGAGAAACCTTGATCCTGCTTCACAGCTTTGATCAAGTTACACTACTCTCTTTACTTCACAGCTTTAGAGAGGACAGAAAATAACTCACCAATTCAACCTAGAATGGTGTATACAAAACTCGTACAAAATACTCAAGACACTCAGCCTATGCTCTTGATCTTCTCTCTGTATTTCTGTATCTTCTTCCTTTGATCTATGCGCTTTATATAGCCACCTGAATTGGGCTTGGACTTCTTGCAATATTTGATCTGATTTGTTATTTAAAACTGAATCTTCAAAACAGATTTTATCCCCCAAAATCTTTTTAAATCTTCACCTTTTAAATCTCCTACAAACCTGCATCAAATCTCTATGCAACAGAGAATATCTAACCCAAGATATTCGCATCCAATGAGACTATCAGCTCTCCCAAACTCTAGCTAAAACGCAAACCCTAACAACATCACTAAACCTGATGTTATTAATTCTGCAGACCTGATGTCACAACATCGCATGTGACATCAGACATCTAACTTAAACACTTAACACAGCCCAGTGTTAAGACTCAATGTTGTGACATCACCCATATGACATCAAACATTGAACAACCTTTGTTTTACCAAAATTCCAGCCAATCCAAGAAACTAACAATCTCCCCCTTTGGCTAATTTTGGCTAAAACAATCTCTGCACCTTCAGAGGCTTCAGCAGCGGAATAAACTTGAATATTTTTGAAACTCCAAACATCAGCAGCAGCAACAACTTCAAACAGCCTCTCAACAACTCTGCTGCAGCACCATCTTCATCAGCAACTTGGCAACAACCAAAATGGTGCTCCCCCTCAATCATGAACCAGTATACCCAGCTGTTCAACTGACCAGCACTTACTCCCCCTCAATATCTGCACTTCAGCACCACACTAGCATCACTCATTGGCATAGCAGGACCTTGGCAAAGTACCCCTTGGCATAGGCTAACTCTCCCCTTTTTTAGCCACAATTGGACAAACCTCAACATGTAAGTCCTATGACACCCTTTGCTGCAAAATCCATAACTAATGCTCTAGATGAACATTTGAGCACACTTGCTGAGCACATGTCTTTTTGTCTCACGGTCCCTTTCTCCACATACAGTCATTCCCTATCATACTCTTCATCTTCAGACTTCCAATCAATCAATACCTGATCTACTTCAGTCTTCTCTACATTCTCCATCCAAGGCAGACTTTCTACTTCATCATTCTCCCGTATGACTATGTAGACGCTCCTTAGGTATAATGTAAGCACCAAGCTTCAGATCCAGAACAAAGACATCCTTCACCAAGGATAACCAACACAGAAAATGTTCTAACATCAGTTAGGACACTCTTGACACCACACACCATGGTATTACATATGCTCCACCACTGGATTTACTATCAGCAAAGTAATCCAATCTCAACACTGTGTCACAAACTCCATAAATTCAGCTTACTTAAAAGCTTTACTGAGATCCAGTCTCTTCAAGAGATAATGATCAGATCATATCACAATACCCCTACCATTACATCCACCAGTAGTTGTTGATACTAGTGAAGTCTTCAAAATCAGTAGTCATGCTAAACTTCACATTCTAATCCACATAATCATCTTCCAGATATAACCACCAGCAAAGATGATGTTACAACATCTTTTGGGACATCAGCTTCTCATCATCATTCAAAGGACTCATTGCACAAGGAAGTCCTTCAAGAAGCTCCCAATAAAACACAGTCAGAGCAACTTATTCATACACACCTAAATACCATAAGTTCCCACACCCTCTCTGAACCATATCCTAGCAAACTCAACCATATCCAGAGTATCTATACCAAATTCTTTTTCCAGAACATACTTCCACCATTTTATGAAAAGCACAGGAATGTTATCTAGTATGGCCTTTTGAATTTTCTCAAAAGTTCTAACCACAACGGCTTCCTTCATTTGAGAGATATCCTGGACATTATCATCAGACTTATCTCTGATTTTCCTATTTCTGGAAGAGATGAACACTTTACTCCTGGATTTTGTAGTACCATCCACATAGATCTTCTGCTTAGCAGTTCTCATCTTTGGAGGTGACTCAATAGCTTTCCTCTTCCTTGATTTCAGTCGTTTAGCAACCCCAGGAACCACTTTTGCAATTAGTTCATCATCAGCTCTAACATCTGCATCTTCCAACCTAAGGATTGTCAACTTGTGAAATTTTTCTTCTGAACTATAGGAGTCATTAGTCAGGTTGTCATCTTTCTTCGTCTTGCAAGTATTCAGCTCCCAACACTTCTTAAGGTCACGGCTTTTGATCCTTCCATCAGCATTGTTGACTCCTTCATCTTGCTCACATAACTGACTACTCAAGTTGGCTTTTAACACATCATCCAACTTAGGAGTAACAGCACCATAAGTCATTAACCCAGATTGACTTTTCACCATACTTTCACACTTGATGTCACCATCTGATGTTACAGCATCATCACTAGATAAGCTATCCACTTGAGGTATCCACTGATAGCAATTATCTTTGGATCTTACTCCCTTCATCACTACCTCATTCTGCTCATCAGCTACCACACATTCATCTTTGGTGTAGCTTACCTTGTAACCTTCATCACAAAGTTGACTTATGCTGATTAAATTAGCACTCAACCCTTGAACAAGGAGCACATTATCAAGAGTAAGACCATCATGATTCTTCACTCTTCCAACTCCTTCTACTACTCCTTTTTCACCATTGCCAAAAATAACATCATTTGCATGGCAAGGATTGAACTCTACCAAATGCTTCTTGGATCCAGTCATGTGCTTTGAACATCCACTGTCAAAGTACCATGCATCCATAGCAAAATGTCCATCTGATGTGTGAGCCAATAGACATGTGACCTGAGCTTTAGGAACCCATTGTTTTACTACTTTGGGCCTGACCTCCTTCTGTCTGGGTTGAGGAGCATATTGTGGATAACCATGCAGTTTAAAACACGAGTACTGCATGTGTCCAAACCTTCCACAGTAGAAGCATCTAACTTTGTCATCTCTAAAGTGGTTAAACCTTCTGCCACCATGATGATGATGTTGTTGGTGCTGCCATCCATAGTGTTGATTTCTTCTTCTATGATAAGGCTGTTTTCTTCTACTACCATAGTTTGACTGTCTTCTATGGTAAGAATACTGTCTTTTGGAATGTCTCCTATGGTGATGAGGCTTCCTTCTTCCATAGTAATGAGGCACAACAGTGTTGTATCCATATCCATATTCATACATGTTCCCCTGATGTTGATGAAACATGTTCTGATTGAACCTAGCAGCCTTCATGCTCTTGTGATATTGAGGTGGCATATAGTGACTAGCTCCCTGAGACTACACCTTCTTCTGATGATGAGCATTCTTCTTCTTAACATTCTGAGGCTGTGGATGAGTAACCTTCTTAGGTGTAGAATCATGTCTCTTTGTTTGAGGCTGAGACATTGGTTGGGACACCTCCTTCTTTGTTCCAGAAGTGCTTGCTTCTATAGAACTCTTTTCCTCAACCACATATCCTATACCAGATTTATCTCCAGCAACTTTCTCTGACTGAAGAATCTTATCAAGAGTGGTTGTACCACTTGTTAGAAGAGTATTAGTGTGGGTTTTTTGTTATCGTATCCACAGGGATTGTCGGATATTTGATGCTTGTCGTTCAATAGTTGTGATATTCTAAGTTAAGGTTTTCAAAAGTTTCACTTGTTGTTATCATTCACTTGTAGCAAAGATTAATTAGGTCACAAAGATTTTTGTAAAAGATTTTATAAAAGCATGTTAAGGTTAGGTTTCATCAATCCTATTCATGTATAAACAATTAATCAAGCATATGAACTCGGTTTCCGACCAATATAACCGCGTATCCTCCCGACTACGTTTATGTCTAAAGCGGAATCGTGAGTACCGTTGTTTAGACCGTTAGATGATGTCTCACGCTAACAATCTAAGCAACGATCTTTAAGATCAATACAATGCGAATAGCAAATCCCAAATCTATGTCTAGAGTTTGGTTTTTAAGAGATGAAATTGTTAGGTCAAGAGTTGTAAAGTCTATGTCTAGAGCAAAACAATTCACAAATGGATCATTAAGAGAAAACAACATCATCTATATTGATCAAAGACTTTGTTCATATACAAGAGATCAATATCAGTACATAAAAACAGAATCAACTACATCTAACCTCAACATTGCGTGATTAGCTACCACTTCTCATGGTAGCTTGGATGACAAGTAAAGTTTCAAAGCTTGTGGAACTTCAATCTTCAAAGATTCAAGGATTGAAGCATAAAAGCTTGGAACTTGGAAAAATAGGTAACAATGGTGTTCTTTTCTTCTTCACACCAGTTTTTAGGTTACAAAAGAGTGATAAAATCAAAAGTGTATCCAAAAATATCTAACCACACACTATATAGCACTTTCTGCCCAGCCAAATTCGCCAGGCGAGCTACAAAATTCGCCTGGCGAAACCTTTAAGTACAGCCCACGTGCCAGAACAGTGCAAAGAACCTGAGAAAAAATCAGAAATTCGCCAGGCGAATTCCAAACTCGCCAGGCGAATTACTTTCGCCACCAAGTCGCCTGGCGAATGCAGCGGCGAAACACTTACAGAGAGCACCCAATTTGAAAACAAATTCGCCAGCTGACTCGCCAGACATTCGCCTGGCAAATTTCTCCTTCCGCCACCTATTCGCCAGGCGAATTTCCTGTTTGCTGCAGACACGCGACGTTGCTCATTTCATCGTGTTTTCTTCCGATTTTTGCCACGTCCCTTTTACAAAAAATGCTGCAAAACAAACAAAAACATCAAATGGCCCAAAATAAAACATTAAATCGAAAATCACTTAAAAATAAGCAGTTTCGCATTTAAGGCACATAGAAAACAGCTTAAAAATACAGAAAATTACTCTACAATTCCTTTACAATCAGCTACCTATCAAACTCTCCCCAACTTGCCTTGTTGTTTGTCCTCAAACAAAAATTAGTGTTAATCAACTATGAACAAGAATCCCAAGCACAAAATCAACAGAAAACCCCAATGGTTCAAACTTGATACATACACGCACAAAGCATTTCCACAAAGTTGTATAGAATCCAAGCACAATTATGAGTTAAGTTCTAAACACAATTGACACAATGCAAAATCAAGTTTCCACAAGCTCAAGTTGAATCACCTAACTATACTATTTATTAACACACTATGTACATAATTTGCACACGGGACAAAACGCTCTCACAAGCAATCGTGCCACATCCGGAATCATTCATGCATTCATCTCATAAAGTTATCAAAAAGAAGTAGAAACTAAGATCACAAAGGACTTTTAATGTTGTAGTTTGGCCGGGATAAAAACAAGGGACATATGTACACGGTTCTTGAATAAAAAAAACTAACTTTACGAAGAGCATTTCACTTTTTAACACAAACCTTCTTGCTTGAACCACCGACAATAATTCTCACAATACATTCACTTTTCAGCCCCTTTTTTTTTTTTTTTTATTGAATTCAATTGAGAATGCTCCCCAACCTCAACACTACAACAAGTTCATTTTTAAAACTCTTCAAAACATGTTAACATTCGGGTTCATGATTCACACAACAACAATCTTTCTTTTTAGGCTCAAAAGGAGTTTCAAATTCGCGCACACTCACAAGGTTACTCGGAAGTATTTTTGGAACGGTGGTTTTCCTCATAGTGCTCAAAATTTGCCTTGATCCTTTCTAAGTTTCCAATCATTTAAACAACTCACAAGATTAAACATGAACAAGACGAGTAAAACAACGATTACTCGACTCTCTTTTTGGTGAACAATGGAAAGCAACTCACATTTGTGGTTTTGTCCTAATTGATTCAAACATGAACAAGTAGTTACAACATAATGCGTTATCATAAATTGTATAAAGCACCAACTCACAATCATGCTAAAATTATACACAACACATTCACACTTTGATTGTGCACACAACCAAGAATTCTATCATCAACATCAATGTTTAATGCTAACAAAGCACCCTTCTTGTGCTAACACAAAATTTTCAAAATTCTTAAGGGCAATTTTCACTTTCTTTGCGCAAACACACATAAAATAACAACAGAATTTACTAAACAAAATTTCACACCAACTGAAATATTATAAGTACTGGTTTAAACACACCAAAATTTTACTCGCCGAAGCGAACCACAATACTACAACCGAAAATTCCCGCCGAAGCGATCCAAAATTCTAACTGAAATATAAGAACTGAAAATAACATACTAACTGTCATTTAAAAACTGCAAATAAAATTCTGAAAATAAAATTTTTTTTAAAAACGCAATAAAATAAAATCCTTCACTTTGACGCCTCCGCTAATTAACCAAATCATGGAGATCATCCTGCATCTCGTCACCACCACCATCATCATCATCATCAGCTCCACCATCAACAGCTCCAGTTGAACCACCCCCCCCCTGTAAAGAAAGGACGCCTGTCCACAGGCCAGCTTGCAAAATGATCATAGTCCGTCCTAGTAGGAAAAGGAACAACCTCCTGCGGATTGGTTTGAAACTGGTACAGCTGCTGCATGCAATTGTAATTGAACTCGGATGATCTCTGATAAGCCTCAGCCATATCCCAAGTGTAATTGAATGCAGCCCGCATTCTAGGATCCCATGTCGAATAATCAAGAACCTCGGGCTGCTCACTAGGCTGCTCACTAGGTTGCTCACGGGACGACTGACCAACACTTGAACCCTTCCTCTTCTCAATCAGTTTGTTCTTACAATACCTCTCAATATAATCATCATTAATCACCCCCCCTCCTTTTCTCATTAATCACATCAGGCATCAAGATCCACTTTTTGAGACAAAGAGCTGTGACAAAACAAGGGAAAATAATAGGGGCAGTAGAATGTACCTCAGGGCGTCGAGTATTCTCGATAAAATTTTTCATTTCAGACGCAATGATCCGAGCAACATCAACCTCTTTGTCTTCCATGATGTAATAAAGAAGGAGGCCAACCTTAGGCGGAATCGAAGAACGGTGTGATTTGGGCTTAATGTTGTGGAGAATTAGAAGAAGAACAGCTTGCACATCCGGAGGCATGTCCTCCCTCCGATAACGGATAGGATCACCCACTGCGTTTCTTTCCACACTTTTTCCAGGAAACAAAATGGTCCTGGCAATCTTATCATGATCAAGACGTGTGCCCAGCTCCTTAGTATAGGCATCCTTCTCGAACATTCCCAACGAACTCGGCTTCCCCAAAAGGGCATTGATGTCTTCACGATCAAACCTGATTTCCTTGCCACGGACGTACGTGATGTAGCAGAACACCTGCGTATCTCCCTGGGTTTCTGGGCATTCGAGAGCATTTGCGTAGAATTCACGCACCATCTCGTAGTTAAGTGCCTCCAAAGGATTAATGAGATGTCCCCACTTTTTGTTGTCGAAAATCTTGGCCAACTTACGGTACGGACCAACCGGGTTGATATCAAATCTTTTTTCGGATAGAAACTGTCGGCCCTCAAGCATTTGGTACCGGGCAGCATGAGCTGCGCTTAAGAACCGGCTTGGATCAAAATCAGGTTGATGCCTGGAACCGCTTCCTGCAGCCATCCTCTGTTTCTTTCCACCGGTTACTTTGGTTCTTGGCGGCATCTGAAAACAAACGGAAAACACAAAGCAAAGGAATCGTTGTCTCATGTCAGCACAACCCAAACAACAACCAAAAATTCATCAGAAAGTAATGGCATAAAACATAAGACATATACACAGAACAGAACAGAAAAATATGAAAAATCAAAATAAATAAACAATTGCCATTTGCCCCAAGCTCGCCAGGCGAATACCTGGCGACTTCTCGCGGCTCACTCGCCTAGCGAGTGTCTGGCGAGTTCCAAAAATTTAACATGCAGTGGAGGGGGCTTTCACAATTTCATATCAGGAACCCACCAATCCCACACCTGCAACTTAATAACGCTACATTCAAGCATTTCCTAAGGGTTTCTAACAACATTCTAACCATTGTGAATCAAACCCTAATTTACCCTAATTGAACAAATTAAACAAAGGATAAATAAACAAAAATGGAGACAACAATTAGAATGTAAGCATACCTTAAATGGAAATGAAATTGATGGAGAAGGAGAAGGAAAAGTTAAAAGTGTAGGGTTTGGGAGAAGAGAAAGTGACAGGCGAGAAATTGAAAGGAAAAAATGGAAAAAGGGAATGAGAGAAGTGGTGGGGAGTATGTGGTCCCTATTGGACCCTAAAATAATAATAAAAATTAATTAATTAAAAAAAAACATTCTTTTTATTTTTCCCTTTGCAGACAAAAAGGACAGGTCACGTCAAATTCGCCAGGCGAGTGTCTGGCGAGAAACTGGCGAAATTGAATTCGCCAGGCGAATTAAGGATTCGCCAGGCGAATTACACCAGAAACAGAATTATCACAAGGCAATGGCACAGAGCAGAATTTTCCAATACTTTCTACGATAACTACTAATAACACACAATTTATAAATTAAACAGATGAAATACTTACAATGTTGGGGTGCCTCCCAACCAGCGCTTGTTTAACGTCGGCTAAGCTCGACGGACCACCGCAATCTCACGGATCGCGGAAGGGAACAATGGCGGGATTCCGCTCGAAATCTCCTCCAAGATAAACTTTCAGCCTCTGTCCATTGACAGTCCAACTTTCCTTTGACTTTGTGTCCTCAATTACGATTGCTCCATAGGGCTTGATTTCCACAATCCGAAACGGACCGGACCATTTAGATCTTAATTTTTCGGGAAACAATTTTAATCGGGAATTGAACAATAAGACCAGCTGTCCGACCTCAAACTGTTTGATGACAATTTTTCTGTCATGGTAAGACTTTACACGTTCCTTATACAATTTGTTGGAATCGTACGCCTGAAGGCGCAATTCATCCAGCTCGTGTAATTGCACTTTTCTTCTTTCGCCGCATAAAGTTGGATCAAAATTCAAAAATTTTAAGGCCCAAAATGCCTTGTGCTCCAACTCTACCGGCAAGTGACAATTCTTACCATAAACCATTTTGAACGGTGTGAGACCGATCGGAGCCTTAAAAGCGGTCCGATACGCCCACAACGCGTCATCAAGTTTGTTCGCGCAATCCTTTCTCGAGGCTGAAACAGTCTTCTCCAAAATACGCTTAATCTCACGATTGGATACCTCTGCTTGACCGTTAGCTTGAGGATGATATGGTGTAGCAACTTTGTGCTTCACATCATATTGCTCAAGAGCTTTGTCAAGCTGAGTGTTACAGAAGTGAGATCCTCCATCACTTATTAACACTCGAGGTGTACCAAAACGCGCAAAAATATTTTTCTTCAAAAATTTTACCACTGTTTTTCCATCGGCTTTAGCGCAAGCTATCGCCTCCACCCATTTTGACACATAGTCAACGGCGACCAAAATATATTCATTAGAGAATGAAGATGAAAACGGACCGACAAAGTCGATCCCCCAACAGTCAAAAACTTCAATCTCTAACATATTTTGTAAAGGCATCTCGTGCCGCCGTGAAATTCCTCCACTTCTCTGGCACCTATCACAACTAAGGGCATGCGAATGCGCATCCTTGAATAAGGAAGGCCAATAAAATCCAGACTGGAGGACTTTAGTAGCCGTTCTTAACCCATTAAAGTGCCCTCCATACGGAGAGTTATGACAGTGTCACAGAATACTCGTGGCTTCCTCCACTGACACACACCTTCTGAGGAGGTTGTCGACACCCAGTTTAAATAAATGGGGTTCATCCCATACAAATGACTTAGCATCAGACAAAAATTTCCGTTTTTGGTGGTGCGTTAGACCGTCCGGTATCAATCCGGTGGCTTTGTGGTTAGCCATGTCGGCGAACCACGGTCTAACTTGCACTCTAAACAGTTTTTCGTCTGGAAATTCCTCTTTTACCTCAAATTCATTCTTGGTCACCTCAACGTTTACCAAACGAGATAAGTGATCTGCTACCAAATTTTCGGATCCCTTTTTGTCACGAATTTCAAGATCAAATTCCTGTAACAAAAGGATCCACCTAATAAGCCTCTGCTTAGAATCAGGTTTGGTAAGCAGATACCTTATAGCGGTATGGTCAGTGTAAACGATGACTTTCGCACCAATCAAATAAGAACGAAACTTCTCCAACGCATACACTATGGCGAGCAACTCTTTTTCAGTTGTTGCATAGTTAATTTGAGCCTCATTTAGCACCTTGCTCGCATAATGTATAGCGTGGAAAACCTTCGTTTTTCTTTGTCCCAAAACAGCCCCCACCGCATAATCGCTAGCATCGCACATTAATTCAAAATCCATTTTCCAGTTTGGTGCAACGATTATCGGTGAAGTTGTTAAACTGTTTTTCAAAAGATTAAAAGCAAAAAGACATGACTCGTCAAAGTCAAAAGCCTTACCTTGGACAAGCAAGTTGCTCAACGGCTTCGCGACCTTTACGAAGTCCTTGATGAATCTCCGGTAGAACCCGGCATGTCCAAGAAAGCTCCGTATTCCTTTGACATTCATTGGCGGTGGTAATTTCTCGATTAAGTCCACTTTAGCTTTATCAACTTCAAGGCCTTTTGAAGACACTTTGTGCCCGAGCACAATTCCCTCTTTAACCATGAAGTTGCATTTTTCCCAGTTAAGAACCAGATTAGTTTCCACGCACCGCTCCAACACCGTATCCAGATTTTTCAAGCACAAATCAAACGATTGCCCAAAAACTGAGAAATTATCCATAAAGACCTCGATTGTCTTTTCGATCAAGTCCGCGAAGATAGCTTGCATACACCGCTGAAAAGTAGCCGGTGCATTACATAATCCAAACGGCATCCTCCTATAAGCAAAGATTCCGAACGGACATGTAAAAGCAGTTTTCTCGTGATCATCCGGGTTAACAATGATTTGGTTATAACCCGAATAACCATCCAAAAAACAATAAAATTCTTGACCGGAGAGACGTTCGAGCATTTGATCCATAAAAGGTAAAGGAAAATGATCTTTTCTCGTAGCTTTGTTCAACCTACGGTAGTCGATACACATCCTCCACCCGGTAACAGTCTTTGTTGGAATCAGTTCATTTTTGTCATTTCGGACCACCGTCATTCCACTTTTTTTTGGCACCACATGCACCGGACTTACCCACGGGCTGTCAGAGATCGGGTAAATCATTCCGGCGTCCAACATTTTCACCACTTCTTTTCTTACCACTTCTTTCATGATTGGATTAAGGCGGCGTTGAGGTTGAGCAACCGGTTTAAAATCCTCCTCCATAAAAATACGGTGCATGCAATATGACGGACTAATGCCTTTGAGATCGGACAATGTCCATCCCATTGCATCTTGATTCTTTTTCAGCACTTGAATTAATCGGTTTTCCTCGTTTTCAGACAAAATATTACTTATGATCACCGGTTTATTCCCTCCGTCATCGAGGAAAGCATACTTCAAGTTGGAAGGTAACATTTTCAATTCAATTTTTGGTGGTTCATCATCATTAACTAATTTTTTTAGAATCTCCTCTTCATATTCCCATGGTTGCATTTCATCCAAAGCTTCAAGTTCTAATAAACACTCTTCTAAAGCTTGTTCTTCTTCAACCGAGAATATTTCCAAGGACTCATCTAAAGCTCTTTGTAACGGTTCAATGACATGAATTTGATTTGTCACCCCCGAACTTGCCTCTTCCGTTACATCAATTCGAAAACAATCACCCTTATCCTTCTTGTGCTTCATGGCATCATAAAGATTGAAACAAACCTCTTCATCTTGGACTCTCACTTTCATGAGACCATCGTCCATGTCAATTGCCATACGGGCAGTTTTCATGAAAGGCCTTCCAAGAATCAAAGGTGCATCCTCATCCTCATCCATTTCAATGACAACAAAATCAATTGGAAACAAAAATTTGTCCACTTTGACCAACACATCTTCCGCTACACCGGTAGGACGGGTAGTGGATTTATCTGCGAGTTGCAAAGTCATTTGAGTGGACCTTAATTCCATATGGCCTAACCGTCGCACAATCGATAATGGTATCAAGTTGATGCTAGAACCCAAATCAATCAACCCATTGCCCACATACATGTTTCCTATCGTAACCGGCAATGTAACTCTTCTCGGATCACATTCTTTCCGAGGGAGAGTCCGTTGAATGATTGCGCTACAACTTGCATCCACCATAATAGTTTCTTGATCTGTGTATCTTTTCTTCTTCGTAAGGATGTCCTTCATGAATTTAGCGTATTTGGGCATTTGTTCCAAGGCCTCGGAAAATGGGATATTTATTTGTAACTGTTTAAAAATATCCATAAACCGAGTATAATGCCTTGCACTATCTTTCCTTGTAGGAGCATGCGGATAAGGTAAGTGTTGTATCGGAATATTACTCACCGGCTCTTTTCCTTTTTTCGTTCTTTTCACTCTTTCCTCATTATCAATTTTTCTCTCATTCTCACTTTTTTCATTTTCTTTTTCAACTACAACACCCTCAACATTCTTTTCTACTTCTAATTCCTCACTCACGTGTTCTTTTTCAACCACAACCTCTTCCTCCACTACTCTTTCACCCACATTCATGTCAATCTCACGTCCACTTCTTGTAATAATCGCTTTACAATCTTTCGGATTTGGAAGAGTAGTTGCCGTAAAGGGACCTTTTTGTTGATCGGCCAATTGTTTAGATAATTGCCCGACTTGTGTTTCGAGGTTCCTTATCGCAGCATCTGTATTCTTTTGATTAGACATGGATATTTGCATAAATTGTGTTAGAGTATCTTCCATCTTTGTATTTCCAACGGGAGCTTGCGGAGGTTGGGTGTAATTTTGGTAAGGTTGACGGTTTGATGGCCCGGCTTCTTGCGGCCTCCATGGTTGTTGATAACCTTGGTTACCACGTTGTTGGTAACCTTGGTTGCCTTGTTGATACGGAGGACGGGGCTGGTAACCTTGATTTCCCGCATAGTTTTCTTCCTCCACAACCGGAGGACAATAACCGGTCAAATGGTCACCTCTGCATAACTCACACACTAACACTTGCACTTGTTTACTTGAAGATTCATGCATCTCCTTGAATTGTTGAGGCAGCTTAGACATTTGCTTTGTTAACAGCTCAACCTGTTGTGATAACAATTTGTTTTGTGCAAGGATAGTGTCACTTGTTCCTAATTCCAACACACCCGGCGTTCGTTGAGCTGGTCCACGATTGTGATTACCTTGATGATCATTCAAGGCCATTTTATCAATGATAGCTGTGGCTTCCGCAGCAGTTTTGCTTAACAAAGACCCACCCGCGGTGGCATCCAACAAGGTTTTGTGTACTAGCTGCAGCCCATTTCTGAATATATGAATCTGTGACAATTCATCGAAACCATGGGCTTTGCACTTTCGTAACATTGATTTGAACCTCTCCCAAGCTTCGTTGAGAGATTCGTTAGCTCCTTGTGTGAATACCGCTATAGCGGTCTTCACTTCCATGAACCGAGTGTGCGGAAAAAATCTTTCCAAAAATTTTTCTTCCAAAGCATTCCAATCAGTCATGATGGCAGTTGACTGATCAAGGTATCATTCCTTGGCCTTCCCAATGAGGGAATGCGGGAATAGTCTCTTGAACAGAGACTCTTCTTCTGCTTCCGGTGCACCCGTCGCTCCAGCGATTTCATAAAATTTTGTCAAATGGGTGAAAGGATCTTCATGATCCATACCCGTAAACGGACTTTGGTATAACAGTTGGAGGATTCCGGTCTTCATCTCAGCATGACGACCGGTGTTTGTATGACGGGCGAATTGAGCATTATGCCTCGGACTGTTTGTACAAGGCCTAGAAGCAGGTGGTGGTGGTGGTGGTGGATCTTCCTCCATATTTGGAAGTATTTCTGGAAATGGTGGTGGTGTAGATGTACTTTCCTCTTGTTCTCGCCTCTGTTTCGCTAGCTGCCTCCTTCTTCTAGTTCGGCTATTGATTCTACGAGCGGTTCTTTCAATCTCAGGATCGAAAATAAGTTGGTCCGCCGGTAGTTTCCCTCGCATAAACTAAGTCTGCACACTAAACAAACAGATTAACAAGTTCAAGATAAAGCGGTAACAGCTTACAATAACTCAACTATCGCAATGCTTGCTATATCAACTAACAATCCCCGGCAACGGCGCCAATTTGTTAGAAGAGTATTAGTGTGGGTTTTTTGTTATCGTATCCACAGGGATTGTCGGATATTTGATGCTTGCCGTTCAATAGTTGTGATATTCTAAGTTAAGGTTTTCAAAAGTTTCACTTGTTGTTATTATTCACTTGTAGCAAAGATTAATTAGGTCACAAAGATTTTTGTAAAAGATTTTATAAAAGCATGTTAAGGTTAGGTTTCATCAATCCTATTCATGTATAAACAATTAATCAAGCATATGAACTCGGTTTCCGACCAATATAACCGCGTATCCTCCCGACTACGTTTATGTCTAAAGCGGAATCGTGAGTACCGTTGTTTAGACCGTTAGATGATGTCTCACGCTAACAATCTAAGCAACGATCTTTAAGATCAATACAATGCGAATAGCAAATCCCAAATCTATGTCTAGAGTTTGGTTTTTAAGAGATGAAATTGTTAGTTCAAGAGTTGTAAAGTCTATGTCTAGAGCAAAACAATTCACAAATGGATCATTAAGAGAAAACAACATCATCTATATTGATCAAAGACTTTGTTCATATACAAGAGATCAATATCAATACATAAAAACAGAATCAACTACATCTAACCTCAACATTGAGTGATTAGCTACCACTTCTCATGGTAGCTTGGATGACAAGTAAAGTTTCAAAGCTTGTGGAACTTCAATCTTCAAAGATTCAAGGATTGAAGCATAAAAGCTTGGAACTTGGAAAAATAGGTAACAATGGTGTTCTTTTCTTCTTCACACCAGTTTTTAGGTTACAAAAGAGTGATAAAATCAAAAGTGTATCCAAAAATATCTAACCACACACTATATAGCACTTTCTGCCCAGCCAAATTCGCCAGGCGAGCTACAAAATTCGCCTGGCGAAACCTTTAAGTACAGCCCACGTGCCAGAACAGTGCAAAGAACCTGAGAAAAAATCAAAAATTCGCCAGGCGAATTCCAAACTCGCCAGGCGAATTACTTTCGCCACCAAGTCGCCTGGCGAATGCAGCGGCGAAACACTTACAGAGAGCACCCAATTTGAAAACAAATTCGCCAGCTGACTCGCCAGACATTCGCCTGGCGAATTTCTCCTTCCGCCACCTATTCGCCAGGCGAATTTCCTGTTTGCTGCAGACACGCGACGTTGCTCATTTCATCGTGTTTTCTTCCGATTTTTGCCACGTCCCTTTTACAAAAAATGCTGCAAAACAAACAAAAACATCAAATGGCCCAAAATAAAACATTAAATCAAAAATCACTTAAAAATAAGCAGTTTCGCATTTAAGGCACATAGAAAACAGCTTAAAAATACAGAATATTACTCTACAATTCCTTTACAATCAGCTACCTATCACCACTGTTCATCATCCTAACAGATTTTGTCATCTAATCAAGTTGAGATTTAACTAGTACAACTTCATTTTCCAGATCAGCTTTTACATTCTCAAGTTGAGCAATCTGTTGCTTGTGGCACTTGTTTTCTTGACAAATCTCAGCACTTTTTAAGCACAGCTCTTGATAAGTAGATGTTAACTCCTCATAAGTTATTTCTCCATCACTATCATCATCAAAAACAACAGTCCCTATTAAGGCTCTAACATGCTTTGCTGACTCGCCTTCACTTTCACTATCAGATTCAGACCAGGAAACTGACATGCCCTTCTTCTGCTTCTTCAAGAATGTGGGACATTCTTTCTTGACATGTCCATACCCTTCGCATTCAAAGCACTGAACACCTTTATCCTGGGCAGTCTTCTCTTCATCTTTCTCTTTTGACTTGCTGATGTCAGAAGGGATGTTCTTGACATTAGGCTTGTAGTTATTGTTCATCCTTTTGAACACCTTGTTGAACTGCCTTCCCAACATAACAATGGCCTGAGATAGATCCTCCTGGGATTCAGCACTATTCCTTTCCTCTTCTTGATCATTTGAAACCAAGGTTATACTCTTTGGCTTCTTTTCTGGTTCTTCCTCATTCAACCTAAGCTCAAAAGTTTGAAGAGATCCAATGAGCTCATCAACCCTCATCTTGTTGATGTCTTGAGCTTCTTCAATTGCAGTCACCTTCATCTGGTACCTCTTAGGAAGAGACCTAAGAATTTTCCTTACAAGCTTTTCTTCTGACATCTTTTCTCCAAGAGCACTGGATGCATTGGACAACTCAAGAATACTCATGTGGAAGTCATGGATAGTCTCATCTTCCTTCATCTTCAGACTTTCAAACTTCGATATTAGAATCTGCAGTCTTGACATCTTAACTCTAGATGTTCCTTCGTGTGTAGCCTTCAAAATATCCCAAGCTTCCTTAGCAACTTCACAGGTATTGATCAACATGAATATGTTCTTATCAACTCCATTGAAGATAGCATTTAGGGCTTTTGAATTTCCAAGGGCAAGCTCATCTTCTTCCTTGGTCCATTCTTCTTCAAGTTTCAGCTTTGAGGTGCCTTCTTTATCTTTCCCAGCATCATCTTTCTCACACACAACAGGTGTTTTCCATTCTTTAATAATGGCCTTCCAAGCCCTGCTATCCAAGGATTTCAAGAAAGTGGTCATCCTTGGCTTCCAATAATCATAATTGGAACCATCCAATATAGGGGGTCTGCTGACAAATCCTCCAACTTCTTTGTCCATCTTTACACCAGAAAGTAACTTCCCTAGATCTCACCCAGAGACAGACAGGATGCCTGCTCTGATACCAATTGAAATTCTGGTACCAGATATGTGATGTCACACACGATGTTACAACAACACACTCTGCACAATGGACAAAATAAACAACAGAAGAACACACCAAATTGTTAACCCAGTTCAGTTCAAACAACCTAATCTGGGGGCTACCAAGCCAGGGATGAAATTCACTACTTGTAGAATTAATTTACAGACTCAACAACCCAGTTGACAAACTCCTAAACTTAATTCCTACTAGTGACTTCCTACCTAAGAAACCACTTAGATATGGGAACACTACTCAATCCCTAAAACACTCAAAGAACAACCTCTTTGAGAAACCTTGATCCTGCTTCACAGCTTTGATCAAGTTACACTACTCTCTTTGCTTCACAGCTTTAGAGATGACAGAAAACAACTCACCAATTCAACCTAGAATGGTGTATACAAAACTCATACAAAATACTCAAGACACTCAGCTTATGCTCTTGATCTTCTCTCTGTATTTCTGTACCTTCTTCCTTTGATCTATGTGCTTTATATAGCCACCTGAATTGGGCTTGGACTTCTTGCAATATTTGATCTGATTTGTTATTTAAAACTGAATCTTCAAAACAGATTTTATCCCCCAAAATCTTTTTAAATCTTCACCTTTTAAATCTCCTACAAACATGCATCAAATCTCTATGCAACAGAGAATATCTAACTCAAGATATTCGCATACAATAAGACTACCAACTCTCCCAAACTCCAGCTAAAACGCAAACCCTAACAACATCACTAAACCTGATGTTATTAATTCTGCAGGCCTGATGTCACAACATCGCATGTGACATCAGACATCCAACTTAAACACTTAACACAACCCAGTGTTAAGACTCAATGTTGTGACATCACCCATATGACATCAAACATTGAACAACCTTTGTTTTACCAAAATTTCAGTCAATTCAAGAAACTAACATTATTTATAGAGTTTTATCCATAAGATAATAAGATAATAGTAACATGTATTAATTAACGATGGAGAAATATAAATATTTAT
Organism: Lathyrus tuberosus; assembly: GCA_022829125.1. NCBI lineage: Eukaryota > Viridiplantae > Streptophyta > Magnoliopsida > Fabales > Fabaceae > Lathyrus > Lathyrus tuberosus. The sequence goes on along the minus strand of JALAZF010000082.1, from coordinate 5,331,814 downwards.
ATTTTTATACTTTGAAAATGAACTAAGAATAACGAGATCTTACAAAATTTTAAAAATTATGTTAAAGACATGGTTGCAGTGACAAAAATCTGATACTCGTTTGAAAATTTTAAAAAATTATGTTGAAGACATGGTTGCAATGACAAACTTTAATACTCATTCGTAGTAACACATTTTTTAAATAATGTATTAGTATTTTTTTATCAAAAGAAATACTTATATATTTTATTAAGAATTAGTATGAATGTATGATAGCATAAAAGGAATTAAACTAGTGAAATATGTTATACAACTTTAAAAACAATAAGTTAGTCGAGACTAAACTATATTGTTTAAAAAAATTTAATATAATAAATTGTTCATAAATTTACGTAATGACTTAATTTAAATTAATAATTATTTTTCAACTTTTAAGTATATTATAAAATAAAATTTAATGATACATCTTTAAAAAAATAATATATCTTTTATAAATTTCAAAGAATTATATAAAGAAAACATTTTGTCATTAAAAGTATAAAATAAATATTTATAATTTTATATTTTGAAAATGACCTTAGAATAACGAGATCTTGCAAAAAAATTAAAAATTATGTTAGACATGGATGCAGTGACAAAATTTGATACTTGTTTGAAAATTTTAAAAAATTATGTTAAAAACATGGCTGCAATGACAAACTTTAATACTCATTCATAACACATTTTTTAAATATTGTATTAGTATTTTTTTATTAAAAGAAATATTTATATATTTTATTAAGAGTTAGTATGAATATATGATAGCATAAAAGAAACTAAACTAGTGAGAAATGTTATAAAACTTTAAAAACAATAAGTTAGTCAAGACTAAATTAGATTGTTTAAAAATTTTAAATATAATAAATTGTCCATAAATTAACTATCTATTTAATTGTAATGACTTAATTTAAATTAGTAATTATTTTTCAACTTTTAAATATATTATAAAATATAATATAATAATACATCTTTAAAAAATAATATATCTTTTATAAATTTCAAAGAATTATATAGAGAAAACATTTTGTCACTGAAAGTATAAAATAAAATTAATACATTAAGATTTTGTAAAAATATTCAATCAAGATGTATTGAATTGAAGGTCCATTATGATTTTCAAAGATTATATAAAAACTATCATTTTTCAGTGAAAATATTGCTTTAACCACTGGACTGTTCTGTTTTAGTTGATAATTACAATATGTATATTAAATATTAATAGTTATAAACTTTTATCCCTTCTCACAATTTCAAGGCCCTCAATTTTATGAGGTCTTTGTTGAGAATCAAGTGTGAGGAAGAAGTCCCACATTGATTAGAAAAGGGAAGATTGAATACTATATAAGTGAGAGAATCCACACACCTATCACTTTAAGGTTTTAGATGAGCATGTGGTGTGTCTCTCACAAAGGTGTGTCCCAAATAAAAAATACTCCCTCGTTGACCCCCTCGATTGTTCCGCTAACAATGGTATCATGAGCCTTTGGTTCGAGAAAGGGACCGGCTTACTTGTATCGAAACACTAACTCACACTTGAGGGGGAGTGTTGAGAATCAAGTGTTGATTAGAAAAGGGAAGATTGAACACTGTATAAGTGAAGAACTCACACACCTATCACCTTAAGGTTTTAGATGAGTATGTGGTGTGTCTCTCACAAAGGTGTGTTCCAAATAAAAAATGCTCCCTCATTGACCCCCTCGATTGTTCCGCTAACAGCCTTGAGCTATGGGTCAGTTTACACGGGCCGGATAATCTGTCGTAGTGACGTACACAGAGGTTAGCGAAACAAACACGAAATGTTTGTAGGAAAAGAGTGGTATGATTATGCAAAAGTGAAAACTCAGAAAATGTGATGTGTTGGGCTTTATTCATGTTGAAAATATGTTTTTCAAAAAGATAAACCGTTGATTTTAGTGGTAGAAGGTGAAGAAGGTTGGTTATGTTTTATGTTTTGGAAGCTTCATTGTTGAATGGTGTGAAATTGTTTATGAATAATGTTAGCCAAATAGTTTAGCAGTAATGAAATTATGTGTTTTTATCAGGTTGTACTTTATAACATCTATAATAAATAAATAAACAGTTCCGGCGAATAGTAATATGTGCCTCCTTTTATCACATTTCAGAAAAATGGGCAACATGAAAATACGTTGCTTCGTATACACTACTTCATACATAAATCTCTTACAGTAGACATGAACTGAACAACTAAGTTAATAACAAATTATTATACCCGATATAAATATATTGGTGGATTTGTGATATTTTATGAACAACTAAGTTAATAACAAAAGTGGAAGAAAATAGAAGAAAGAGAAAACTATTTGGTTCAATAAGCTAGTTTGGTTGGAAAAAGTACATTTTGGACACAAATTGCCTCTAAATCGATGACATGGCAGAAATATAGATAAGGGCAAAAATATATTTTCCACAACATCTAATTTTGTTATATTATAAATTTCTAACAATGTTTGTGTTTATTATTATGAAATTAGAACTATTATGTAATGAAGTTTCTTTTGAATGAAATTATTATTATGTTATGTTATATTATAGCAGCTTATATATTCATCTTATGATCTATTTTACTTATTAGCACATGAAATAATCAAAACATATATAATATAATATAAAGGATGAAGGTTAGAAAAATACACAAGAAGGGAGGCTTGAATTGTGTATTCCAAAAATCCATTTCACTTCTAGTATGAGAAATTCAAAATCTTAACCAAGTTCAGAGTCTGATATCAGAACAGGTAATAGTAGCGGAAATAAAATGATCAGAAGCAAATTCAAGCAACACACAAAGATTATCCTGGTTCCTCTTCTCTACTGAGAGTAGTCTAGTCCCCTTGCCTCAACAAGAGGTTTTCACTATAACCAAATAAATTACAATTGCTCAAGCACACTTGCAAGAGACTTCAATACTCAATCAACTTAGAAAGAGACTTTTGCTCAATCAACCTAGAAAGATATTTCACTTCTCAAGTACATAGACAAGAGACTTCAATGCTCAAGCACGCAGGCAACAGACTTCATCTACTTTAAACAAATAGTTTAGTAGAAAAGGTAACTAATATACTTTGATACACAATCCGAAGTATAACAGTTGTGCAACAATCACAAAGGTTCTCAACCTTTTTAAGATTTCTAAGATAAATTAAGATAAGAAATCTTAAGATCTTATGTTATAACAGTTACAAAAATAACAACTCAGAGTTATGCCAAGATCTTATAATATGTTGTGATGTTGTAACCTTCCTTCAAGTCTTCAGCTTCCTTTTATAGAGGTAGATAAAGAGTTGTTTGAGGTTTAAACATTAGCAAACATATTAAAGAGGTATGCCAAGAGAGACGTTGGAAAGTACATCTGGTTAGAGGTATTGTCCACTGGATAATGGAATTGTTCATAACACCTTTTGAAGCATTAGGTATCTACCAAAAGGTAGAGCAGACTGAAGAGTTCACATCACCACCCCTTGAGCCTTGCAAAACCAAACCCTAGTTGACTCTTCCCAAAAATTTAGTGCTTGACATGACTAGTCTGCTTTTGGTGCAGAGTACGGATCAGAGGCACCTTTTTCCTTCGGGGTCTGAGTTGTCACCAGAGGATGGAACAGTATACCAGAGTTTGATCTTTCAGATGCTGATGAACACTATAAAAGTCACTATATTTTGATCATTCAGAATCTGAGTAACATTGCTTCTTCACTTACGCTTTCAACAGGATTAATTCATGGTGAATTCTTAGCTTGAGATATTTCACACTCTAACATATGTTAGTATACCTATTTGTTCTCTAAATACTTTGTTATCATCAAAACCCAAGGGATATGAACAGTTTTGTTCCAACAATGGAATGGTCTGTTATTTTGTTAATAATAATATGAAAAACAATATATAAATAGATAGAATTATAACATGATGGGAATGTTAACTACAAGTGCACATATTTATACTAAACATGCATTCTACAAAATATTGTAGTAGCACCCTCATATCCTAATTGTTATGAGGTTTGCATCAGTTCGAAAAAGTCAAATATGTAGTGTGTGTGTGTTTGAGCACAAAAAATGACGATTGTATCAATAATATAAAAGTATTAATAGTAATAGAATGTATTTAATATAAGTGAATGGGAGACTTCATTATGAGTTATATGTTGTTAAATAATATTTTTGCCTGGTTGTCGTGTATCAGGTATAACAAATTTATGGCCAAATATTAGATTTTGTATTAGTAGTTGGTACAATAAATAATATAGGGAGGTTGGTATACAGGGTGTCCTCACTATTAGAGACCAAATTTAACTAAGGATTGAAGATATTAGAATCTAAAGTTTTATACCTTGTAAATTTCTAAAAACTTTTTTGAATACAACATTAGTTATAGTTTATTCTGAAATATCATTGTCATCCTTGATCAATATCTTCAATCCTTCTATGCTTTTAACTCTTAACATTGCTACTTATAGTTGACCATGAGAAAATACTGGTCGTGGAAAATATAAGTCAACTCTGTCTAGAGAATGACCTTGAGACTTGTTAATGGTCATGGCATATGATACAATGATCAGAATTTGCCTTCTACTTAGTTTAAAAGGCAGAGGAGAATCAAATGGTGACATATTCATTCTTGGAATATATGTAACATTTCCAATATTTTTGCCATACAATATTTTTGCCTCACGAACATGATGTGTATAAGTCTTGTACAATTACATAAGCCTTCTACCTGATCCAAATTCCTCATCAGTATTATAGGTGTACCTATCTTTAACTTTAACTTATGGTTAGGAAAACCTAAACATCAAAAGGTACCTAAAAATTCTGGTGTGATAGCTTCATAAATCTGGATGTCACTAATTTCAGCATTGTCCACACTATCAACACTTAAATATTCCATTTCAGAACCCAAATAATTATGAAGCAAACATTTTTAAATGTTGAAAGTGAATGATAGCGTATTATTATGAAAATAATGGTAGTGTACCTGGAATCATCTTCAATATGTAATCATTAATCTCGTCAACTATATCAGTCGTGAAAGCCAAAAATGCTTTTGTTTGTAAGAACTCGGGATTTTGATAGTTGGCCATAAATTTGCGTATGTACTCTCAAAAATTATCTTGATAGTGCCTCCTCCAGGATATAACAAATGCTCCTTTGGGATATTGACCACTACATAACCGTCTTTTGGTTTGCATAGCTTCCTTTCACCAACTTGCAAAAGCCAATTTGAGAAATTAGTAATTTCTTCCACATTTGCATCATTTGCACCATTCTACAATCCCATGTTTTTAGTAAGAGTTAGAACTTGACATTCATCTTAAATGTATGATGAATTTAATGATGTATTAATTATGTCTGAACGACTTGCTCTCAATATGACTGGGAGAATCCCTCTAAAATCACCTCCAAAAACAACAACCACTACGCCAAACAAGGGAAAAGAGGGCGCTTTTTTTGACATATGACAGCGCTTAAAAGTGCTGTCTAAGCCAGCGCTGTCGTAGATAAAGACAGCGCTTTTTTATTTATGAAAAAGCGCTCTCTAAAATGGGACTTTAGACAGCGCTGTCTAATGTATATGGAAATGATTTTTTTAATATAACTTTAGAGAGCGCTTTTTCCCTAAAAGCTCTCTCTAAATAGGATTTTAGTGTGCGTTTTTTTCTTAAAAGCGCTCTCTAAAGCATACCTATAATTTTATTGATTTTTTTCCTATAACTTTAGAAAGCGTTTTTTCCTCAAAAGCGCTCTCTTTTGTCTACGTATAATTTTAAAGATTTTTTTAAAAAATCTCATTTTAACCATTTTTTTTTATGCAGAAACCTGCATAGTTTCAAACCTGCATTTCTTATAGAATTTCTTGCAACAACAGAATTCTTTACATTTCAATAAATAGAATTCTTGAACAACATAATTCATATGCATTTCAATAAACACAGAATTTCCTTCTATTCACAAAACTAGAATTTACAACAGAATTGAATTTACAACAGAATTTTCTTATATTCACAAAACTAAAATTTACATTCCCAAAACTATACATTCAATAAATTTTGTTTAGAAAAAAGAATTCGCACAATTCATCCGTAATATAATTCAATTGTTTTCTTGTGTAAGAAGAACACGTCATATCTTCAAAATACTACATAACAAAACAAAATACGCATTATTTAGTTAAAAATAATAAATTATATGACATATCCGATAAATATTAAAATAAATCCTAAGTTATAAAACCATGCATACCCTTTTAGGAATCTCCAATTGGTCCATTTGAATGATTTCTCTCATGAACCTCAAAACGAAGTACCCGCAGTCTATGCCATTACGCTGACGAGGGCACTACACATAGACAAATAAATAAGAAATAATATATAGATGTTTTGTGTTATTAAGTAGCATCACTAATAAGCAATATTGTGAAAATTAATATACCTCCACTTTGACCCATGTAATATTGGTTGACCTAGCTCGTGCTACTCGAGTCTCTCTTTGTGCACGGTATAGTAGTATAGCTCTATAAAAGAAAAACGTAAACTTATAACAATGTCACAGAAATAATTAGATATACAAATACACACGAATATTACGAACAGTCTCACTTACGTGTCAACCACATCCTTCATATTCTGATATGTGGACCAATCAGTATCCAATGAATTAAGATAATAGACCACTTCTGTAATAGGATTAATTGCAACCAACAACCAGTGTCCACTATAAAGTATAACAAAAGTTTAGATGGATAATTTGTACGCAAAAGATACAAATTAAAGATTAGAATGAAATTATAATGAAAATCTTACCCGTTTCCAGTATTATACGGTAAAAGAAACAGACATTCTGTGGTGTTGGCCGTAAATCGCTCAAGTAAGTGGTCTCTTACGTCAATTGCATTCGTACCAATTCTCGGTGCATTCACAAGGCTGCAAGAGAAGAAACGGAATTTGTTTGACAAATTCGTCCCCCGCAAGAATTTTTCATACATGCACCTTAAATAAAAACATAATAAACATTAGACTATTATCATTGAAATGTGTAAATAAATTGTTCAACTAAATAAATAATAGATTGATTGGAGTACCAGATGTATGAATGCATAACACCGATGCCTAATTCAGTATGATTCAGAACCTGCTTCATGTCCTCTTTTCCGATTATCTCGGATAGAGGAAAACCAAAAACACCTTCGTCCATGTTGATTTGACGAATAGCACCTTGCATCAAATCTGACATTTCCAAAAGTGTTCCTAGACACGTCTGAAAGTGAGGTCTACTTTTTTCCTTTACGGTCCTTGTAGGAACTTTTTTCTTGCCGGTCTGTTGGGAAGGTTGAGCAGTAACCTAACAATCATATAAGTTAGGTAAAGTAGAAAATCATGAATTCGGATAATTGAATAACACTTAAAAGCTACCTCTCTGTGTGATTCAACAGACTCGTTTTGCAGCAAAACCCCTTTATTCTTTGCTGCGGGTTTTGTAGGAGTCTAACATTACCATGAAAAAAAATGTAAGTAATGGTTCAGAATGATTTTCATAATCGTTCAGAATTGACATTTGAATACTAAGAGATTCGTAATGGTTTTCAACATACCTCATCACCTATGAAAATGAGGTCTAACGGCCATGCAACAAACGAACCTATTGCATCCCGCAGCAATGTAACCTCTGAAACCGAGTCTGGTATCGGTAGTAACGCATCCGTATCTAAAGCGATATCAACCGACACTTTCATATAACCTTGTGGGAGCGGATGATAGTGAAGTAACGCTCCCGCAATGTTATGCACTTTTCCCTTGCCAACCATGCGATAAGTCGGAAACGACAAATATAGCTGGCAAGATGAAATGCCCTGAAGCAATAATAAATATGTAACTGTTAATATGTATAAAGGTCAAATAAAATAAATGTGTTAATTATGTACTAATTACCTCGGGAATTTTAATTGGAGAATTGATACTAGCTTTGTCACTAGCATCTTTCAAACCGGAACCGCGCCTTTCCGCCTCATATCTCTCTTTATCCTGCTCCAATGCTTGGATTTTCGCTTGTAATGTCATCATAGTTTGCATGATTTCTTGGTTGGTGGGATTTTTTTTCTTTGATTGCTTATACAAGGATGATGGAGTCACACCAAATCCTTTACCTCTCACCCGACCGGGATACTCAGGAGCATTTAGTACTCGACTAAGAATGCTCCTGCAATCAGCCTCATCTGCGGGTATGGATTTAGATATATTCTCCTGAAATTCATTGACATATCGAAAATAATTAGTGGGGATTAAAAATTAATTATAATTTAATAAAATTTCAATTAACTTTGAGACATAATGTTATACTTACACATTCTTCATAAACATGTTGAACATCTTCTGTAACAGCTCCACCCTTACCCACGCGAGCTTCCTTCCACAAAACATGGTCCGGAAGTGATGATTCTTCACTTTTAGACTCTTCTAACTACACATTTAGATATGTACTAATTTCATCAATTATAACAAAATAATACAATTAATAAAATCATAGCATTAATATATATACTTACCAATTTTTGTTGTAACCGTGCATATCCCAAACGCCCTTTTTTGTATGGATACGCGGGCTTTGATGCTCTTTCGCGGTTAATGGCACTCAATTTCTGGATAAACAAGTTTAAGTCATATCAAAACAAACTAATGAAACAAATATATAACACAATCAATAGACATGACAAGATAACATTACATTGAATTCTTCGGTTTTCCGTTTGTCTACAAAAAGGCTCCATTCTTCTAGTGTAATCAAATCCGCATACAACGGTGGAAGTTCTCCTTCAACAAAATTTTTGTCTTCATCCCTAAGATACTTGTTTGATAACAAGGCTCTAAACCCTCTGTGTCTCTTTCCGGCCAATTGAAGACAATACGTTTTCCGGGTTTCTTCAATATTAAAGGACCTCTACAAAAAAACATACACATATAAACATAAAGTGTGTTAGTATAAGTAAATTAAAGACTTAATCGTCAACAAAAATCTAATAACATCAATCATATTTGGTAAGTACCTCTATCTCGGTCCATATCTTTTCTTTACCGGCATCCAACGCTTTACTCCTCCAATTATCACAAGTGATTGGAATATGCTGACGGGCGAGTGAACCAATGTATGAAGCCAACATTGAACCGTTAGGCTCAACTAGTTGGTTCTGTTGACTCCAATGTACATCAAATCTCATCCCCTTATCTCTAGCACGGATGATGCTCTTCATAATGGTTTTTCCTCTTTTTATTTCATGTTCTACATTCGAAGCTTCATTTTGAGCTTCCTCTGAATCATGTGTCTCGTGGGTGTCTTCCTGGTTATTAGACATTTTACCTGTAAGAAAGAAATAACAGTCAAATACCAACATTTAAAAGCAACAAAAGAATAAGTTCACTAACTCTCTAGTATCAATTTAACCTACTTCACTAACTTTATCATCAACAGTCTAGTTTTTTTAATTCTTCACATTGCAACAATTCATTTTCCAAACAGTCCAAACTTCACACCAAAACAATCTTACATAGCATTCAAAATTATTATGCATCACAACATGTCAACATCTTGATTAATATGCAATTCAAGTTGACAAACTAGCACAAGGCCACCATCTTTCAAATAATTAACAGTTCCTAATTCTTTTTAGTATAATTAACCACTCCTAACATTAGCTTAGTTGCAATTCAATAACATCAATCACATTTCCATTATGCTAACAAATCCATTTCAATCACTAACAGTTCTGTTTCAAATTACAAGCATGCCATAGATCAATTAAGTCACCACATTATCATTCTAATATCATTTCCACTAACCTAATGCATCCAAGCATAACTAACACCAAAATCCACACAATACCAGTTCAATACTACAACAATAATTTAAATTCATATCTACATGCAACAACAACAGTAACAACAGTAACATGCAACAAAAATAACAGTCTAGTTTAAACATCAACAACAACAACGAACAACAGTAACAACAAAAACGAACAGCAACAACAAAAATAGTTTAAAAAAATGAAGAAGTTGCAGTAGAAGTAACAACGAACAACGAACAGCAACAACGAACAACAGTAACATGCAACAACGAACAATGTTAGAAGTAAGAACAATGTACCTCTTCTTCGTCACGACGGCAGCAAAACGACGGCAGCAGTGGTCACGACAATGAACGACGGCAGCAGTGGTCACGACAATGAACGACGGCAGCAGAACGACGAAAAATCAAGCAAAACGACGGCAGCAGTGGTCACGACAATGAACGACGAGGGTTTAGAGAAACGGTCGAGAGAGAAAATGAATAAAAGTGCTCTGAAAATGTTTAGAAGTGTTTTATATTTTAATTAGTAAATCACTTTAGAGAGTGCTTTTCCTTAAAAAGCGCTTTCTAAGGTGGCATTTAGAGAGCGATTTTTATAAGCGCTCTCTAAAGTGACACCTATAGCAGCGCTTTTCTGAAAGCGCTTTCTATACCTGAAAATGTCAAAAAATCTAAAAATGAGTCTGGGGCGAGGGGGATTCGAACCCCAGGCTCAAAGCATGGCAAACATATACACAAACCTCCTTGACCAGCGGTACTACGCCCTCATCCATTGTTTATTCTCACTCTATAAATATATATTTTAAATACGTTAAATTATAATTTAATATAATTTAAATATATTAAATATAGTTTGATATATTAATATAATTTATATATATTAAATATAATTTAAATATATTAAATTATATTTGATATATTAATATAATTTAAAGTATATTTTAAATTATATATTAAATATAATTCAATAAGTTAAAATGTTTGTATTTAAAACATATATATTTAAATATATTATTTGAATAATTTTAGGAATATTATTCTGAATTAATTTCAAACATTGAAACAAATACACCTCATATTTATTTTAAACTTATAATAAATTTTTAAATAATCAATTTAGTATATAAAATTAAATATTATTTCAAATTTATGTAAAAAATTAGTTTTAAAAAAAAATATTTGTGTTTGACCTTAGAGGGCGCTTTTCAGAAAGCGCTTTCTTATGTGCTACCTATAAGAGCGCTTTGCTTAGAAAGCGCTTTCTAAAGTGAAAAGAATTTAAAACCTATAAGAGCGCTTTTCTAAAAGCGCTTTCTATACCTGAAAATGTCAAAAAATCTAAAAATGAGTCTGGGGCGAGGGGGATTCGAACCCCAGGCTCAAAGCATGGCAAACATATACACAAACCTCCTTGACCAGCGGTACTACGCCCTCATCCATTATTTATTCTCACTCTATAAATATATATTTTAAATACGTTAAATTATAATTTAATATAATTTAAATATATTAAATATAGTTTGATATATTAATATAATTTAAAGTATATTTTAAATTATATATTAATATAATTTATATATTTTAAATATATTAAATTATATTTGATATATTAATATAATTTAAAGTATATTTTAAATTATATATTAATATAATTTATATATATTAAATATAATTTCAATAAGTTAAAATGTTTGTATTTAAAACATATATATTTAAATATATTATTTGAATAATTTTAGGAATATTATTCTGAATTAATTTCAAACATTGAAACAAATACGCCTCATATTTATTTTAAACTTATAATAAATTTTTAAATAATCAATTTAGTATATAAAATTAAATATTATTTCAAATTTATGTAAAAAATTAGTTTTAAAAAAAAATATTTGTGTTTAACCTTAGAGGGCGCTTTTCAGAAAGCGCTTTCTTATGTGCTACCTATAAGAGCGCTTTGCTTAGAAAGCGCTTTCTAAAGTGAAAAGAATTTAAGACCTATAAGAGCGCTTTTCTGAAAGCGCTTTCTAAAGTTACCTTTAGACAGCGCTTTTTAAAAGCGCTGTCTAAAGTAATACCTATAGCAGCGCTTTCCAAAAAGCGTTTTCTAAGGTGGCATCCATTTATGGCATTTAACAGCGCTTTTTTAAAAGCGCTTTCTAAAGTCTGTCTTTTACAGCGCTTTTTTTTAGCGAAATTTTTTTATTGTTTTTAGCAGCGCTTTTTTATAAAACCGCAGTCTTTTTGGTGCTGTCTATTCCTATTTTTGGCGTAGTGAACCTTACCTCCAAAAATCTCATTGGAGTTACCATTTGAACTCATGACATCTTTAAATGTCTTATCTAATGCCTCAAAGCAAAAATTATGTGTCATGGGCGCTTCATCCTAGATTATCAACTTTGTCTGTCTAAGTAATTCATCATTTTCATCTTTATGATCAATTTTGCAGGTTGAATTATCTAATGTCGGAACAGGGATTTTGAATTTTGAGTGAGTTGGCAATAATATTGGAATTATACTCCTTGTTGTGTGAAACGATGTCTTTAAGCAAAGTATAAAACGGTTTCTTGATAATCAAGAACCAAAACAAGGGTTAGGGTTTAACGGAAAAGAAAACAAGAAGAAGAAGAAGAAAGAACAACAAGGATTGGGCAAATAAATTATGTTTACTATTCACTTTCTCATTAAAGTCACAAATGATTACAAGTGAATATCACAATTTGCCACACTCAACAAACTGAGTGTACTAGCCTATTTATAGACTAACTAGGTAACTTGCAGCCCAAGAAACCTAAACAATTGGATCCTTAACACAAGGCCCAATTCGACAGAAATATATTTCGACACTACAAACTAGAACAGACTTCGACTACAATTTGTAACAATCAGGCATCAGCATGTGAACAATCTTCGACTGCATGCTTGCCCCCTGTCGAAACACATGAAAGCTCTCCTTCGACACATTATGAGTTTGACCCAAATCTCACAAATCTCCGCCTTGGATCTAACTCAGCAACAAGGGAATCAACTAGCTTTCATCATGCAGCTTTATCAACTGCATACAGTGGAAGAACTTGCAACTTTGCAACGTCTTGGTGATCATATCAGCAGCATTATCTTCAGTCGAAACCTTCAGCACCTGGACTTCACCACGCTCGATTATCTCTCTGACGAAGTGCAGCCTCACATCAATGTGCTTAGTTCGCTCATGATAGGCTGAATTCTTCGACAGGTGTATTGCACTTTGACTATCACATTTAACAGTGATACTTCGACCTTGAAGTTTTAGCTCCTTTGCAAAACCTTCAAGCCACAATGTTTCTTTCACAGCTTCAGTAAGGGCAATATATTCAGCTTCAGTGGTTGATAAGGCAACAACCTTCTGTAGCGTCGCTTTCCAACTGATTGTTGTGCCAAACATTGTGAAAACATATCCAGAAATAGACTTTCTTGAATCCATACAACCTGCATAATCAGAGTCGACAAATCCTTCAATTTCGACTATGTTATCACCATCACAGGCTCCACCATAAATCAAGACTCTTTTCAGAGACCCATTTATGTACCTAAGAATCCACTTTACAGCTTGCCAGTGCGCCTTTCCAGGATTGGCCATATACCTGCTCACAAGGCTCACCCCATATGCTATGTCTGGCCTCGTACAGACCATAGCATACATCAAAGAACCCACTACACTAGCATATGGTATGCTATTCATATATATTCTTTCAGCTTCAGTACTCGGACTTTGAGTAGTACTAAGTTTAAACTGAGGATTTGTAGGTGTCACAACAGGCTTTGAATTCGACATACCAAACTTGTCGAGAAGCTTCTGTAGGTATGTCTCTTGAGATAAGTACAACTTCGACTGCTTTCTATCTCTTCGGATGTCAATCCCAAGAATCCTGGCTGCAGCTCCCAGATCCTTCATTTCGAACTCCTTACTGAGTTCAGCCTTCACCTTCGTTACATCCTTAACACTGTTGCTAGCTATGAGGATATCATCCACATACAGCAGCAACATAACAAGTGAGTTCCCAGGTCGAGATCTGAAGTAAACACGGTGATCAAACTGACTTCTAGTGAAACCAATGTGTGCCATGAACTTGTCGTATCTCCTGCTCCACTGTCGAGGAGATTGTTTCAGGCCATACAAAGACCTATTCAGCTTGCACACATAATCTTCGTTACCCTTTTCTGCATACCCTTCAGGTTGACGCATCAGGATCGTTTCATCTAGATCACCATACAGAAATGATGTCTTCACGTCCATTTGCTCAAGTTCCAAGTCGAACTTTGCCACCATGGCCAACAGCATTCGAATGGATCTATGCTTTACAACAGGTGAGAACACATCATTGAAGTCGACTCCTTCTTTCTCAGTGAACCCCCTAACAACCAGCCTCGCCTTAAAGTGCTTTGACATCACTCATTCGATTCCTTCCTTGACCTTGAAAATCCACTTACAACTGACTAACCTAGCTCCTGCAGGTTTCTCAATCAGCTCCCAAGTGTTATTATCATGAAGAGATTTCATCTCGTCATCCATGGCTTTTCGCCATTCAGTCTTGTTTCGACTTCTTATAGCTTCCTTGTAATCTCTAGGTTCTTCGTGAAGTACCTCACTTGCAAAGATTAAGGAAAAAGCTATAAGATCTAAATAACCAAGTCTCTGAGGTGGCTTGATGACTCTTCTCGGCCTATCTCTTGCTAGTAGGTAGTCATCGACAGTTTCCTCAGCCTCTTCAGCATCTTGCTCTTCTTCTTCGACTTCATCTGGGCTATGCACTTTAGCATCACTATGCTCCACCTCAACAGGCATCTCTACCTGTTCCAGCTCCTCTTCAGAGATTTCTGCACTTCGACCAACATCACCAGTTTTCTTGAACGCCATTTCGACTTCATTGAAAACTACATCATGACTTGTGATACATCTTCTGTGACCTGGTTCTAGGCACCACAGCCTATAACCCTTGACTCCCTCAGGATATCCAAGGAACATGCATCTTAGAGCTCTAGGTTTGACCTTGTCTAGCCTAATGTGAGCATAGGCTAAACAGCCACATACTCTCAGTTTGTCGAGATCTAGTGGATGACTTGACCAAAAATTTTCAGGTGTCTTCATTCCCAGCGCAGTCGAGGGACATCTATTTATCAGATAAGCTGCTGTCGAAACAGCCTCTGCCCAAAACACCTTCTTCAATCCAGCACTAAACAACATGTATCTAACCCGTTCAAGGATTGTTCGATTGAATCTCTCAGCTAAGCCATTTTGTTGAGGGGTACCTGCTACAGTCTTATGCCTTGCAATCCCAGACTCCACATAGTAACTGTCGAACGCTTCGTTGCAGAACTCAAGGCCATTGTCGGTTCTCAACCTCTTAACCTTTCTGCCAGTTTGAGTTTCGACCAGAACCTTCCAACTTTTGAAATTCTCAAAAGTTTCATCCTTCATCTTCTAAATGAATACCCATAACTTTCTAGAATAGTCATCAACGATGGATAGAAAATACCTTGCACCTGAGTGTGAAGGATTCCTTGCAGGCCCCCAAAGATCAGCATGAATGTAATCAAGGGATCCATGTGTTCTTTGCTTGCCTTTGTTAAACTTCGCCCTACAGGATTTACCAAATACACAAGATTCACAAAACTCCAGCTTTTCGACTTTGTCACCTCCTTGCAGGTTCTGCTTCCCCAATTCGACCAGGCCTCTTTCGCTGACATGGCCCAATCACATGTGCCATAACTCTGTCTTCGACACAGGTTTCGTGGACACAACATTTGTCGAACCACTTACAACCTCAGCCTCAAGGGTATACAAGCCTTGTTTCTTCACGGCTCTCAAGACTTCCTTCGACCCCTTCATGACTTTCAGGATACCTTGCTCTCCTTTGAAGACATATCATTTCTTGTTGAATTCACCAAGAGAAATTAAATTCCTCTTAAGGTCAGGTACATACCTAACCCCAGTCAATAGCTTTGTTGACTCATCATGGAGCTTGAATCTAACAGATCCAATACCTGCGATCTTGCAAGCTTTATTGTTCTCCAGCAGCACTGATCCACCATCTTGATCACATAATTCTTCAAACACATTCTTGTTTGGAGTCATATGCCAAGTACATCCAGAATCCATAATCCACTCTTCGTAAGAGTTGTTGCTCGACACCACAAGGACATCAGATGATTCATAACCATCTTGCACAATAGCTGCATTCCCATTGTCCTTACCTCCATGATTCTTTAGGCGCTCAGGGCACACCTTTCTTGTGTGACCCTCCTTCTTACAGTGATAACATTTAATACCATACATATCACCATCATAAGACTTCTGTTGAACCTTACCTTTCTTCTTGTCAAACCTACCATCTTTCTTTGATGATCTTCCTTTCACGGACAACCCTTCGCCAACTGATGAAGGTTTCTGCTCCTTTATTTCGTTCAAATCCTTCAAATACAAGGCTGCCTGAACTTCTTCAAAGGTCAGGGACTCTCTTCCATACAAGAGAGTTTCTTTGAGGTGAGCATGCGATCTGGGCAAAGCACATAACAACAACAGTGCATGATCTTCGTCATCGATCTTCACACACTACTACAAAACGGCAAAACAACAACGCCAGGTTTACAACGACATCCTATACACCGTTCTTATAATGCGTACTGGCGCGCGCGCATTATTTTAATTAGAAATCTCAAGGGTATAATAACGGTTTTTATGAAAACCGTGGTGATACAATCTTGCTATCATGGGTTCGAACTGCATCGCCCTCAAATAGTTTATCCCTTTGATGTAAATGCTCCCTTTTTAAGTTTTATTAATATTTAACTAAATACTAATAAGAATATCACGACGGATATTTATCGAAACCGTTGTTACAAATTGAAGCTTCTTTTTATGTATTTTAAACACCAAGTATATATATCAATTTATCCATTGAAACAACCCTAACACCAACGCCGTCACCATTGTCGGGAAGAAGACAACAACAACAACAACAAAGTGTTCTACTTTAAGGTGTTGCAATGTCACATTTGAAGACAAAATCATCCAAAGGTGTTTCTACGTCTTGTTCCAGTGTAAAATCTCGATCTGGAAATTTTTGTGGTTGTGATGGTCGTATGGTTTCGTATCAATGCAAGAAGGGACAAAATAAAGGAAGGATTTTTTGGAGATGTCCATTTTGGAGGAGCGATGAAACACGTAATTTGTTCATATGGGATGAAGACGTGGGAGAAAGAGATGGAAATGACGATGAGAGAATTATGAAGTCAGAGTTGGAAGCTGTGGGCTATCTGAAGGTTATGTATGAGGATTTAAAGAAAAAGAACAAGAATTTGAAGAAAAAACTGAAATCAGAGATATTTTCTGGAAATATCAAGATGTTATGTTTTTTTGTCTCCTTTATGTTTAATATTTACTTTGTTATGAAATGTAATAGTTGAATTAGGGTTCGAATCACATTGTTGATGTTTAAACTGCAGATGCATTGTGAATTACATTGTTGATGTTTAAACTGCAGATGCATTAAGTTAGAAGTTAAGGCGCACCTTTTCTTTTTTATTTATTTTAAAATTCATAAATAAAAGGGTTATCACTACAGTTATTCTGGTAAACCGTAGTGATATATTTATAATAAAATAAATACCTATGTATACGGTTTTTATTTATTTTAAAATTCACAGATAAAAGGGTTATCACTACGGTTATTCTGGTAAACCGTAGTGATATATTTATAATAAATAAATACATATCTATACGGTTGTTATTGTTAACCGTTGTGAAATAGTTTACCCATATATAAGCGAAATAACTTTCACTTAATTGACAGTGACGTCGTTGCCTTCAAAGTGAAACCCTAGAACCCATTTTTTCTCTTCGTTTTCACCATTAGCCGTGAATCTTGTGCTTCATACATTAAGGTATTCTTCTTCTTCCATCTATTGTTAGATATTTCCCATTATCTCGTTTGTTGCATGTTGTTTTTGTTGATTGTTCTCATTTTTTCAGATTCGTTTTCACTACCTTAACAAAGACCATACTTTGGAAACTTCATAATGTTTGTGTTGCTATGGAAAAATGTATAAGAAGCATGAAGCTATGATGGAAACTTCATCCACCTTGTACCTTTTCGTTATAGCATCACGAACAAGATGTTAGTAAATGAAGAAACAACAGTGTAAGCAAACTTTATCTAGTTTTAGAAGCAATGAAAAGAAGTATAAGAAGTATGAAGCTTTTGTGTAAGCTTCTTCCTCCTTATATTTCTTTTTCATGGCTTCCCAAACTAGTTCAACATCATAATTGATTCCTGTTCCGCGATTAGTTTCATTAAAAGGTGCGTTATTCCTGTTCCTCTCTTTACTCATCACTGGATTATGGTTTTAGGGTTTGTTTTCAACTGAGGATGCTCATTTTTGAAGTTTGCTTTGTTTCCTTTCAGGTTAAGGGGATGATACAGGGTGATGATGCTGGTGGAAGCAAGCGTATTATATCAGTTTATAATTTCTGGATCTGGTATAGAATTTTGTTTGAGTTTATTATATTCTATGTAGATTGTTTGTTTCACTAACCCTCACTTAAAATACATTCAGTTAATTTGGCATAGATACTTATAATCTGCAAATTAAGTTGTATTTGAAAACCAACTTAAACAAACCAATCTTGTTTTCTGATTGCATGCCTCTCATCATTTATGTCACGTTCTTTTATATATAGATTATGGTATAATGATCTCGCTCCTTAGATGCATTGCCATCTTCCAATATAGTTAAATCAAAGATGAGGCAAATTATCCAATGTCTTGTTTATGTTATGGAAATTTAACTATAATCGAAGATAGCGATATATCGAAGGAGTCAGATCAATAAACCACAATATATGTAAAAGAGCGTGAAATGCACGATGAGACGAATGCAATCAGAAAACAACATTGGTTTGTTTAAGTTGGTTTTCAAGAAGAGTTTAATTTGCAGATTATAGACATCTTCATCAAATTTAATCCATGTATATTTATTTAGTGAGGTGTTTGGAAAACAAGCAATCTACATTTAATATAATAAACTTAGGGTACTTACAACAACGGTTATATATTGTAACCGATATCATAAGTAATTTATGTTTTATATAAATTCGCTACTAATGGGTTTCGAACCCAGAACTTAAGTGTATGTATTGCAACGGTTTATTATCATAACCGTTGTGATATATGGCGCGCGTCCTGCTTTTCAACAACGGTTTCCAGACCGTTGTAGACACAGCGAACTTACAACGACAATCTACATAACAACGCCTTGGCCCGCGTCATTATATGTCATTCCCAACCGTTGTTAAATGGGTTTTTCGTAGTAGTGACATCAATGTTTTCAAGATCAAGAATCATCTTGTTGAACATATCCAACTGCTCAGTCAAAGCTTTGTCTTCACTCATCTTGAGCGAATACAGAGCTTGCTTCAGGTACAAACGATTTACCAACGATTTAGTCATGTACAAGCTTTCAAGCTTCACCCATAACCCCGATGTCGTCGTCTCCTTTGATACCTGCCGGAGAACCTTATCACCAAGGCTCAACAATATTGCGCTGTGTGCTTTCTCGATCATTGTCGTCTTTTCTCTTTCCGTCAACGCAACATCCATGGTTGCCAGTCCCTTCAACGCTTCCAAACATCCCTGCTGTACCAGTAGAGCTTTCATCTTCAAGCGCCACAGACCGAAATCGTTCACTCCGGTGAACTTTTCAATCTCATACTTTGTTGAAGCCATCTTCTCCACGCTCACCGCACCAATTTGTTGTGTGAAACGATGTCTTTAAGTAAAGTATAAAACGGTTTCTTGATAATCAAGAACCAAAACAAGGGTTAGGGTTTAACGGAAAAGAAAACAAGAAGAAGAAGACGAAGAAAGAACAACAAGGATTGGGCAAATAAATTCTGTTTACTATTCACTTTCTCATTAAAGTCACAAATGATTACAAGTGAATATCACAATTTGCCACACTCAACAAACTGAGTGTACTAGCCTATTTATAGACTAACTAGGTAACTTGCAGCCCAAAAAACCTAAACAATTGGATCCTTAACACAAGGCCCAATTCGACAGAAATATATTTCGACACTACAAACTAGAACAGACTTCGACTACAATTTGTAACAATCAGGCATCAGCATGTGAACAATCTTCGACTGCATGCTTGCCTCCTGTCGAAACACATGAAAGCTCTCCTTCGACACATTATGAGTTCGACCCAAATCTCACACTCCTGATTGCTACTATTAAAACTATGTGACCTTTTGATCTCAAAGATGATGTCAAGGTATTCCACATGAATTTTTTCCCATACCACCATAACTATGAAGAAAGAACACTGCACCATTATTGTTGTTGATCCCTTTCATGATTATAGTATATATTAATTTATGTTCATCTGCAATTATAAATATTTAATTAAAATAATCTGCATGAATTTTTTTAATGGTTTTGATTTAATTAAAAAAATGATTTGCTAGATATTAGATTCGATTAATTTTTGTTTGAATCTTATTGGGCTTTTTTGCGGGATCATAGTTTTTAGGTTTAATACCATTTTTAGTTTTATATCTTAACTTTGGGGTTCATTTTGGTCCCTTAACTTAAATAATATTCATATTGATCCCTTAACTTTTCAAAACTTTTCATATTGTTCTTTTTCATCTAATTAGCGACGAATTTAGCGACTGATTTTTGAGTTTTTTCCGTCGTTAATAAGACGAAAATGACTAATATGAAACGTTTTGAAGAGTTGAGGAACCAATATGAACCATTTTTAAGTTAAGGGACCAAAATAAACCTTTTTTTTTAATAATCAAAACTTCATTAATTAGGTCCAAATGAGACCAATTTGTAAATAATACTAAGGCTGCATTATGCAGACCATAAACCTGCTACTATGCCAAAACATAGATCCAAAATAACATTACATGATGGACACCACTAAAAACTAGACTGGATCACCCACTCCAACCTTCAAAACAAGATCATAAATAAGCTATTGATTAACCATACAAATCCATGGGCATCTTATACCACTCGTACAAACTTCCTGTGGATTTCTTCTTAATGTTTAAGACCTTCCATCTCCAAGAGCTTGTGATGATATCTTGAAATATATTGTGGTTAAGATACATAACTAACAAAATATTAAGCCTATTTTCTATATAAAGAAAGTATTCTCCTTATTTAAAGACTCGTCATTTTGAAGAAAGAATTATTGTGTCGCTTTTGAGTTTTGTTTCGTATGTATTTTGTGTAGTTCTTCTGTAATACTCTATCTTAGTTAGTCATTCATATTTAAGAGAGATTCTCAAATAAGCAGTTTTTACAAACACTTGGGAGAGTATTTGAATGAAAGTAAGAGGATTGAAGATTTAGAAGAACCCAAGTAGTATTAGAAAAATAACATTGAACTAAGAGAGTTTAGATGAAAGAGTCGTGTACTATTAACTAGTAATTAGTGAACTAAGAGTTTAGATGAAAGCGTCGTGTACTATTAACTAGTAATTAGTGGAGGATTTAACTTGACACACCCCCCCCCCCCCCCCCCCCCAATGTGTATAAAAAAGATGATACTGACCCTGCAAATGCATTTTCAAAAATTTCAAAATTCACACCGGAAATTTCAAAAAACAGTAAGTTTGTGGAGTCATACCGAAAATTTCGTCCAGCTACCGAAAATTTCAAAAACAGTAAGTTTTATTACCGAAAATTTTAAAATTTTCGGTATCATTTCGGGTATTTACATTGAAATATGTACTGGAAATTTCAAAATTTTCGGTATCATTTCCGATATTTACATTGAAATATGTACCGGAAATTTCAAAATTTTCGGTGTTTACATTGAATTGCATATCGAAAATTTCAAAATTTTCTATACAAATTCCATACTTATTACCGGAAATTTTAAAATTCAATAGTTATAAAAAACTTATTTTGTACTGAAAATTCTAAAATTTACGGCAATCACAGTCATCTAAAACTGTTGACAAAATTCTGATCATCCAAAAAATCAAACAAACAACACTACCGAAAATTTCATTTAAGTTGAAATTTCAGTATCACCATGTAAATTTCAAATTTCCAAAACTGCTTGCAACTTATCGAAAATTCTGAAATTTCTAATATACTGAAAATTCTGAAATTTCTAGTATACTGAAAATTTCAAATACTTTACCAAAAATTTCAGAGGATTTCTTAACACACCACCCATGTTTCTTATACACCATGTGAAATTTCCATTTTGCCCCCAGATTTCGGATGTGCACATCCGGACGCACCGATTTTCAAAAAACGCTGATGTTTTCTGGATGTGCACATCCGAAAGCATGGAATAGCTTTATTTTTAACAAATACCGGATGTGTAGATCCGGAAAAAAGTGATACAGAGAAAAAAATTAAGAAAAAAATTAAGTTACATTTTTTTCCGGATCTACACATCCGGTATTTGTTAAAAATAAAGTTATTTCATGCTTCCGGATGTGCACATCCGGAACATATCAACGTTTTTTGAAAAACGGTGCGTCCGAATGTGCACATCCGAAATCTGGGGACAAAATGAAAATTTCACATGATGTATAAGAAACATAGGTGGTGTGTTAAGAAATGGTCAAATTTCATTCAGTACCAAAAATTTCATTATAACTATCAAAAATTTCATACAGAAATTCGGTCTATTTTTCAACCAGGGACAGTTTTGAAAATATAAAAGTTTGAGTGTCGGATGTAATTTGGGGGGTGGCAAATTAAATTCAATGAGTGAATTTACTATTTGGTTGACTACAGCCCTCAATTATGTGTCATCTATTTTTACTCATTCTATTATTCAATGATTAACTCGGATCATTTTATCTCACAAGTTGTTTCTATCATTGTGTGAAACATTTTTTTCTGAACAAACAGAATTTCAGTGTGAAATGCTATGTAACAATACTTCTACGGTTTGTGGTTATCTTTTACCAAGAATAGTGGAATCAAAACTTGTTTAGAATTTGTATTTTGAAGTATGAGAAAGGGTGTAATGCGTATATATACTTGTTGCTTGAGATTTACGAAAATCACAATGTGTCATGGTGAATTCAGCAAAAACTGCAATTAAAAACTTCCAACAGCATTTTGCAAAGCAGTTACTTGAAACCCGTGTGTAAAAATTTCTATGCAGTCTTTTCTCTACCTTCTACTCACTGATCAACAACCTCAACCAATTAACAGAAAAATGTGAGTAAAATGAAAATTTAACAATTCTGGTAAAAAAAACTGAACTATGTCTAGGTGTTTCAAAATGAATTTGAGAGAAACAAGTACACAAGTGGAACGCGTCAACATGAGAACCACTCATTTCAGCTTAGACTTTGTTGAGCTCTTAAGAGGTTTAGCAGTGGACCGAACAGGCGCTGCTGACCTAGCAGAAACCTTCTTCATATCATACTTTACGGACGAGAAGGCACATATCATGGCAAGCACCATTGTTGGGTAGACATAGACAGCTGATGAAGGATCATTGTTTACTGGCTTTCCTAAAATCCCTTCTTTGACCAGTCCCCATATTACAAGGAGTGATCCAAATATGCTCATTCTCCCTGGTTTCAGAATACCAACAAGTGCTCCTGCCACTGAGAAGTAGCTTCCTGCAAGGACCTGTTAAACAATTGAATTATATACTCAAATTAGATTAAGAAAATACCAACAGAGACCTAATGGAAAAGAGAATTATGTGCTACGATGAAAATAGCTGAAATATCCATGGGACTTGTTACAAGACAGAGGAAGGTGTATCAAAATGCAATTAGCAAAGTTTTTGGGAATTCAATCCTCTTTAATTTATCAACTGGATATTCTCATAAATCTGAGGTTTATATATTGCTTGAAAAGATTTGCCTCAGCAAGTAAAACTTGAAATCCAATAATCAATTGCTATGTAGATGTTCAACTTAGCATAGATATCAGCCATTTCAAAAGGAAATATTCCAACCAACAAACAAACCTAAGGTTATGTATAGAAAACAGTTTAATTGAACGCTTATAAGTTCTCATCATATAAGTGATTGTGTATAAGCTATTTTTATATCAAAATATAAAAATAACGTCGAACTGTTTTTAAATGAGCTATATGTTGTTTTTGTAAGCTATTATGGAGGCCGGGCCACTCTTGACTTTAGAAGGCCTGAATCTGGCCTACGATAAATTTTTAAAGCTTGAACCTGACTTATTATAGGCTTATTTTTTATCTGGTCTGCCCTTTTTAAAAGTTCGGTCTACAATTAAGACATTCAAATAGTCCATTTTACCTATTTTTATGGCCTCTTTTCTAATAGATATGCATATATAGGCCGACTTATCAAGTTTCATAGACTTTTTTAATAGGATAAGCATGGCCTATTTAATTCAATAGGTTTTATAAAAACCCTAAGTGTATCCTTTTTATTAAAAAGGTCGGGTCAGGCTAGACTTTAGGTCATCTGTAGGCCAGCCTGGCCTACTCACATCCCTATAGAGAGCTTATGAAAATGAGCTGAAAACAACTTATGAATCTATCTTAAATGGTTTCTATAAGTTCTTCTAAACAGTCTCACAAATACTTATATACGAGTACTAGAGAAGCTTATATAAGTCAGTCCAAACTGACCCTAGAGCTTCATGCAAAAGAACTAGAAAGGTTAACTCCCGCAACAACAACAACAACAAAGTCTTATCCCACTAATCCGTTACTCAATATGGACAAGAATGAGGTTTCAATTTCAATATAAGACAATTCAATAATTAAAAGAGAAAATACGAATGGCGATAAAAAATGGTTCTAACCTCCAAGCGTTGGAGATCGGTGACAGCAGAAGCTTCCTTGATAGCGGTCAAGTTATACAAATTAAACAAATCATCCCAACGAGGAACAGTCATGTTGTGAATAAGGCCATTTAAAGCAGCACCTGGGTACAAAAGACCCTTCACAATTGAAACTGGAAATATCTCACTTGCAACTAACTGTGACGATGTAACATGTAAAGGGGTTGTACAAACACCAGATCTACAAGTAACCCTAAAAAAATAACATCCAAAATGATAAATTTCAATTCAATTCAAATTGTTCAATTTTGATATAGCCCTAGTATAATTTTAACTACTAAATACACTAAGAATCATGCTGAAAGAGTGCTTGACATTCAATTACAACGTATTTGATGAATATGTATGAAAATTGGTTAGAAATAGTACCTGAAAAGGGGAACTTGAAAGATGATGAGGAGAAAGTAGATGCGAGCTGCAATTGAAGAAATATTTTTGATCCATCCCTTGGATGAAGATGATGATTTGGATGGTACCGCCGGTGTCGCCATGGAGAAGGAGGATCTGGTGCTTCTCGGCGATGGAACCAACCTCTTCCCTCTGCAAACAGAGTGTTCCTCTCTGATTTCCTATACTTTATTCTGGATTCACTCTATTATTACCTTTTTTGTGTACAGCTAATTTTATTATTTATTTTTATGACTTTGTAATCGATGTCATAAAGGAAAAAAATTATACAGCCAAAAAACAAGTTCGGTAAAATACCGATTAAACGATCCGGGCTCACAAAGACTCATAAGAACAAACAATATAAAGACTGGGAGACTAATTCATCCTATTACAATAATCAAGCACTTTTTCATATTTTTCCGCCCTTTGCAACACCATATTTTTTATTTCATCGCTTTTCAACGTGCTCCGCTTCCTATTTTGGAACACACACTTATTCCTAACAGTCCAGACATGGTAGATTGTCTCCGCGGACAAAGCCTTAATCAATTTTGCTTTCACACCCTTGCCGCGCGTAGCTTGAATGGTCCATTGCATTTTTTCATCCCAAGCAGTAGGGTCGTGCGTAATGGTAAACAACTGCAGCAGGTCCTTCCAAATCTACTTGGTATACATACAATCAAAGAACAGATGATGTGCAGTTTCATTGTCATTACAGAACATACACTTGCCATCATTAGCAATTCCAAATTTTTGCACCCTATCTTTAGTCATCAGACGAGTTTGGCACGTCATCCACATGGTGAAAATAGCTCGCGGCCTTGCAATGTTGCCATATAATAAAAATCTCCATTCCACTTTCGGTTTCTCAGCTCTCAGCGCATGGTACATGGAAATTGTTGTGTACTTCCCTGCTGTTGTGAAACCTTGCCAGCAAGCAGAGTTAAGTAAGATACTGTAAATGGATAATTTCGACGCCAGGAAAATGGTTCAAGCAATTCGACACGGTAATTCGGCGGGATATTTCGATGAGGGAATTGCTGATAGAAAAGAGCACGTCGAAGGCAAATGATGCCTGAAGCATTGGCAGATTTTTTCCAAGTAAGGAAGATAATTTCGACGAGAGGAGATTCGGCCAATTTTGACGGATGTTTTGAATTTCAAATTTCTGGAGGGAGTTTCATTTTTGAAATGAGACGCGTGGAACGCATCTAAGAGGCGAATACATGCAGGATGACATTTGTCGCCATCAGAAGAGATAGCTGTTATGGGTAGTTATTTCATTTGTATATAAATAGGAGGTTTTGGTGTTAGATTCGGGGTGTTCCAAACTTTGTACAAATTACCGTAAATACTCAAAGTAACCGTGCGAGAGAAACGAGTGTTCTGGAAAATGTATGTGTGGAAAACACTAGTTTACATTTATGCCTTTCAATAAAATTTCAAGTTTCTTTTTCTTCATTCCTTTATATTCAAGTCATCTTTCACTTCAGAAATTTACTTTGTTTTTAGTTTAAGTTTGTTTCAATTACTTTTTCACCATTACCATGTTCTGTTCCATTAGTCGAAATAATTGTTACAAGAAATCTTAGAAACATAGAACGAATACATTGCTTTTCAAAATCAAACACATTCTCAAAAGCACTTTGTCCTAGGATTTGTTTGGTTGGTCCTGTTAGTAAACTAATTCTCATAAATTAGGAAACCAGAGATTGTTCGCCAAATTCACCAGCGAACAAATTGGCACGCCCAGTGGGACCTAGTGCAGTTGTTTAGTTTACCCTTTTGTTCTTATAATAAAATTCTTAAGTAGAAAAGTTTTTGTTTCGTTGTATGATTCTAAGAAGTGGCAAGTTAGCCGTAAACAACGAAGAAAGACCAAAAAGAACAAGAATAAGAAAAATGGCGAATCGAAGCGCGCCTAATAATCAAAATGTCAACCCAACGCCTATTCCTTCGACAGGAGACAATACGGCGTCAGTTTCTGTGTCAGAAGCGATACCATCATCAACGGGGTCAATCCCAGCGTTTTCGGCATCCCAAAACGCGCCCAATATTTCTACAATGGGACCCCAAATGCCTCAGATGACTCCTCCTCCTTTAGGGGGTGTTCACAGGCCATTTGTGACGAATTTTTCAATGCCGCCACATAATAGGGAACAGCCTTATGGAATGCCAACAACGGTGATGGCCAGTTTGCACAATTCGTCGTCATTATATCCTGATCCTTTGATGAATGTTACTTCGCCCCTGCAAGGATCAGGGTCCGGTGCGAACCACGTAGGCAGAATAGGTCAGCCTGTGTCAACGGGATACCAAACTTACATGCCTGCAATCACTAATAATTCTGCACAAGTCATCAGGCAACAAATGGACGAAAGTAACCATGACATAGTGCAGATGTTAACGCAACAAATGGGGGCCGTGTTTAATCCTTTAATCCAAAACACCACCCAGACGAACCAATTATTAGCAGCGCAAATGACGCGCATTGCTGACTTCTTTGGTGTGCCTCAAACTCAACCAAGGGAACAAATAGTTCAGAATCCCAGGGTAGTTGTCGAAGAGGAGCCCACGATAAACCAGAGGCCGGCGAATGTGCCTCAAGGAAACCCTAGAAACCAAGAGTTAGGGGTCGAACAGCCCCGTGTCGAAATTCCCGTCCAAGAAGAGCCTAGAAGGGTGTTAGTCCATAGAGACCAAGATGCTGACGATGTTGTGCAACAATTTCATCATAACAACATACCAGCAGAAAATAATTTGGCAGCCATGGTTGAAAGGATTATGGTCAGAAATGGTATGAATGTGGGACTGCAAAGGCCCAGTTATACATCACCGTTGTCTGAATATATTTTGCAAGAGGAACTACCCCCAAGGTGGAAGGTCCCCAAATTTACCAAATTTTCAGGGGACACTAGCGAATCCACTGTCGAACACGTGGCCCGTTACTTGATCGAAGCATGAGAAATTGCACGCAATGAAAATTTAAAAATGAAATATTTTCCAAGTTCTTTGACAAAAAATGCCTTTACATGGTTCACATCTTTACCTGCGAATTCGATCCACACGTGGGTCCAGTTAGAAAGACTGTTCCATGAACAATTTTACATGGGACAAACAAAAATAAGTTTGAAGGAATTGGCTAGTGTTAAAAGAAAATTCTCTGAGCCAATCGATGATTATTTAAATAGATTTAGGTTACTTAAGGCGAGATGTTTCACGCAAGTACCTGAACACGAATTAGTCGAAATGGTAGCAGATGGTCTAGACTACTCGATTAGAAAGAAGTTAGACACTCAATATCTAAGGGATATGGCACAGTTGGCGGATAGAGTAAGACAGGTCGAACGTTTAAAAGCCGAAAAAGCCAGAGTAACAAAAAATAAGAAAGAAAGGGTGGCTTATGTGGGGGTATGTCAAGAAGATGATGATGGCGAGAGCGAATCGTTTAGTTTCGACGAACAAGAAGTTGACTTAGCAGAATTAAAACAGGGTCCGCCATACTCCTATAAAGTATTGGCTCCGTCAAACGGAAAAAACCCAGTCGAACCTGAGAAGAATGATAAGTTTCCTAAAAGGACCTATACATTCGACGTCACTAAGTGTGACGAAATATTTGACTTGCTGGTTAAAGATGGCCAAATGATAGTGCCACCTGGCACCAAAGTGCCTCCCATAGAACAACAGAAAAAGAGAGGTTTTTGTAAGTACCATAATTTTTTAGGTCATAAAACATCTCAATGTTTCCTTTTCAGGGATCTGGTGCAAAATGCCATTCGTGACGGAAGGTTGAAGTTCGGCGACAAATTGAAGCCACCAATGAAGGTTGACTCAAATCCGATGCAGATGGTCGAAGCCCACTACGCTGAGCCTTCCACTGTGAACATGGTGGAGGTCGAAGAGGGTTCTGACTGCAGCTTTGAGATGATAGAAGCCGCTGAAGGTTTCGACGCAAATGTAAACATGGTAGAGATCGCTGAAATCCCAACAAACGAAAGTGATGTGGAGGAAATATCTGAAGATTTCGTCAATGAACCAGTGATGATCAAGGTTACTCAATACCTTGACGAAGGAAGCATGAAGAATTGCGTCAGCAAAGAGGCCACTAAAGACCTCAACAAGGTAAACAAAGAGGAGACTACTGAGGGTCTCAACTTTGTGAAGAATGACAGAACTACTGAGAGTTGCGTCAAAAAAGAGAAGGAGACTACTGAGGGTCTCAACTTTGTGAAGTATGACGAAGCTACTGAAAGCTTTGTCGAAGACAAGAATAGGGCTACTTAGGGCCTTACGGGAGACAGCATGGAGTTTGGTGTTGCTATCGACCAAGCCAACAAAGCCAGTACTGAGATTGGCGAAGATGTTGCTAAGGTGAATGCAAAGACTACTGATGGTCCTGCAAAACCAACTGTTTATGGGATTTTACGAAGGACAGCAGAGGATCCCAGAGAGAAATGTGTGGGTTTTTGCTGCCAACATAACATTAATAAGCCAGAAGGGGATTTCGACCTGGCGAAGAAGAAACATGAGATTGAGGAGGGACTCACTCTTAAAATGAACAGGTTGAGTATTGGAGATGGACAAACGGCCAATGTGAATATGGTCGAAGTAGCCCAGAAAACTCCAATGCAGACTGACGAGGAGCGCCGCAGAGAGGAGTATAAAAAATTGGCGTACCCTAAAGAGGAAGAGAATCTGATAGAGTTTCTCCAAAGGTGTCAGAAGAAAAGGTCCGAGGTTATGCTGTGCCCCCGCTGTAGTGCCGTGTTCGACAAGAAGGCAGCAGACAACCTGGAGGGAATTGAAAAAGCCAAAAGGAGAGGAAACTGGGGGGCAATTCCACCTGCGAGAACGGAGAGGTTCGACCCAAGGCGAAGTGATCAAAATCAGCAAAGGTTTGGACGAAGGTACCCAAATACCTTCAAACCCACCAACAAAGCTCCTAATGATAAATGGGTTCAACCAATAAGGGAAGCCCAGGGACAGAGAAAGTGGAAAAATTTCGAAGTTCAGAGGGGTTCGTCTATGGCTGGCAACAAGGAAGGTGAAAGGCCAAAACCAAGGCCTTATCCCTCAGAGAATTATAAAGGCAAGAATCCCATGTCGAGGTCCCAATGGAGGCGTTTCCAAAGACAGAAAAGGGCAAAAAAGGAAGCTGCTGAAAAAGGAGCTGCTGAGGAAGTAGTCGTCGAAAGAAGCAAACTAGAGTCAAGTAGCAATACTGAAGTAGCAACTCAACAAGGAGCATCTTACAGCATCAATTCATGCAATGCAGTCGAGCCAGTACAATCCAAGGAAAAAGTGGAAGAAGATGACGAAATGACGGATGATTTCAGGTCCGAATCAGATGCATCTCTCGACATTGTGTGCAACGTGGTCTCGGTCCTTCCAAAAGAATACGACCAAATCATGGAAGTCGAAGAAGACGAGGTTATTGTCGAGAGTGAAGTCATAGGACACAGACCAGTGTGTTACTATATCATGAATAACGGTTGTGTCGAAGAACAAAATGCTTTTTTCGAAAGGCCAGATGACTCCATGCGTGGCCACCTCAAGCCCCTATTCATAAAGGGGGAGGTGGAGAATGTAGGGATAAACAAAATCCTGGTGGATGGAGGGGCTGCAGTTAATTTAATGCCCCATTACATGTTGAAGAAAATTGGGAAAGATGAGTCCGACACAAAACCCCATAACATGGTACTATAAAATTATGAAGGCAAAGTAGGAACCACTTTGGGCGTTATCCAAGTAGATTTAACTGTTGGAACAATAACTAGACCAACGATGTTCATGGTCATAGCCTCGAAGGCTAATTACAACTTACTTCTGGGTAGAGAATGGATCCATGGAGTAGGTGTTGTACCCTCGTCGATGCATCAGCGCATAGCTATTTGGCGATCTGATGGGATTGTTGAAAACATAGAGGCGGATCAAAGTTATTTCATGGCGGAGGTAAACCATGTGGATCGATGCAGTTTCGACAGATACTTGGCCCACATAGCCCCATGCAGTCTAGCAAATTTCGACTTGAACGCTACTGATAATGCGTTCTGTTCGCTGTATCTCCACCCCACATATGGTTTCCAATGGGATATAGAAGTGGTCGACCAAGGAAACTACATCTTTGGGGCAGCACATATAGAGCCAACGGGCTAGGGAAGCGAGTTTGGCGACGATGAGTGAATCATCAGCGCTCGAAAGGATTACGGCTTATGTAGCCGAAAATAAGCTCAAGGCGGCTCTAGAAGCCGAAGTAAAGTATATGGTTGTCGAAGCCAATGAAAAAGATTTCAACAACCAGTGTCTTGAAAGGGACGTTGGAGAAGATTTGTTCAACACAGAAATTGGCGAATAGCAACATCAAAAGTTAGACGCCATTTATGATGACGAACCCTTGGGGTTTGAAAAGGATCCAGCTTCGACTGATATGAAGATGGTGGCGCAGGATCCATTAGAAGAAGTCGATTTAGGACTGGGGGCAGAAAAAAGGCCAACCTATATAAGTGCCAAGATGGACCCTCAGTTAAGAGTCGAAATAGTCCAACTGCTGAGAGAATTTAAAGATTGTCTCGACAGGAGTTTGGTCGAATTGAAGTTACCCATAATGGCGGGAAAGAAGCCTGTAAAGCAAACTCCCAGACGCTTCGCACCAGAAATTTTGTCGAAGATTAAAGAGGAGGTCGAAAGACTCCTGAAATGTAAATTCATCCGCACAATGAGGTATGTCGAAAGGATTGCAAATATTGTTCCTGTAATAAAGAAAAATGGCAAATTAAGGGTATGCATTGACTTTCGAGATTTGAATTCAGCTACCCCTAAGGACGAATATCCTATGCCAGTCGCCGAAATGCTTATAGATTCGGCTGCAGGCCATGAGTATCTGAGTATGTTAGATGGATACTCGGGCTATAATCAAATTTTTATTGCTGAAGAAGACGTTCCTAAGACGGGATTTCGTTGCCCCGGAGCCATAGGCACCTACGAATGGGTGGTTATGCCTTTTGGTTTAAAAAATGCTGGGGCAACTTATCAGCGAGCCATGAATTCGATTTTTCATGATTTTATCGAAACTTTTATGCAGATCTATATAGATGACATTGTAATTAAGTCTGTTTCAGGCGAAAATCATATTGACCATCTTCGACAATCATTCGAAAGGATGAGGAAGTTTGGTTTAAAAATGAACCCTCTAAAATGTGCTTTTGGTGTGCAGGCGGGAGATTTCCTTGGCTTTGTGGTCCACAAGAAGGGGATCGAAATCAATGAAAACAAGGCCAAAGCAATAATGGAGGCGAAAGCGCCCTCGACAAAGAAGGAGTTGCAGTCTCTGCTTGGGAAGATCAACTTTCTCAGAAGGTTCATCTCCAACCTTGGTGGAAAAACGCAAGCCTTCTCTCCTCTACTTCGACTGAAGAAGGAAGATTTTGCATGGGGGCAGGATCAACAAGCTGCATTTGACAAAATCAAGGAATACTTGACCCGCCCCCCAATCTTATTGTCTCCTTGTAGAAGTAAAAGTATGAGGTTGTATATAGCGGCATCAGATAGGACACTAGGGAGTATGTTGTGTCAAGAGGATGAGAATGGCGTCGAAAGAGCCATCTACTACCTCAGTAGAGTCTTAAATGATGCCAAAACTAGGTATAGTGTAATAGAAAAGTTATGTCTGTGTGTTTACTTTTCATGTATGAAGTTAAAGCACTACATAAAGCCATTCGATGTATATATTTCCTCTCATTTTGACGTAATAAAGCATATGTTATCAAAATCAATTTTACATAGTCGAATTGGGAAATGGGCTTTGGCATTGACTGAATACTCCTTAATATATTTGCCTTTGAGGGCTGTTAAGGGGCAAGTGGTGGCTGACTTTATAGCTGACCACGCCATAAATGAAGATTATATTGAATATGTCGAAATAAAGCCATGGAAACTATACTTCGACGGTTCCACTCATAAGAATGGAACTGGTGTTGGGATACTCATTATTTCTCCTAACAAAATTCCAACAAAATTCAAGTACAAAGTCGAAGGCTTATGTTCGAACAATGAAGCAGAATATGAAGCTTTGATAACTGGACTTGAAATTTTATTGGAATTGGGGGCAACTAGGGTCGAAATAATGGGAGACTCTGAGTTGGTAATAAAACAAGTGACCAAGGAGTACAAGTGTGTTAAAGAAAATTTAATCATGTACTTCGTAATAGCTAACAGGCTCTTGAAGAAATTCGACAGTGTAACTATCAGACATATTCCTCAAATGGAAAATCAAGTGGCGAATGATTTGGCACAACTCGCATCTGGTTATAAAGTATCGAAAGAAAAGTTGGAAAAAGCCATTGAAGTAAGAGGAAGAGTTGTGTCAACTAAGTTGACCCCATCAGACTTGGAGACAATAAAGTTAGGATATGGTGACGAAGAAAGTTTTGAGATATATAATATAGACGATTCGAGAGTCGAAGATTGGAGAAAGCCCATCAAGGATTATTTACAAAACCCTAATCAGAAAGTCGAAAGGAAGGTTAAGTACAGGGCATTAAGTTATGTGGTTTTTGGAAATGAGTTGTTTAAAAAGACTTCGGAGGGAGTTTTGTTAAAATGTTTGGGCGAAGATGAAGCTCTTATAGCATTATCAAATGTGCACAGGGGAACATGTGGTGCTCATCAAGCAGGCCATAAAATGAAATGGTTTTTATTTCGACAAGGGATGTATTGGCCAACAATGTTGAAGAATTGTGTCGAATTTGCAAAAGGTTGCTAGGAATGTCAAGTACATGCAGGGATACCACATATTCCTGCAAGTGAGTTACATTCGATTGTGAAGCCTTGGCCATTCAGGGGTTGGCCTTTGGATTTAATTGGAGAAATTCGACCATCATCGTCGAAAGGCCAAAGATACATTTTGGTTGGAATAGATTATTTCACAAAATGGATAGAAGCCATACCTTTGATAAATATTGATCAAGAAACAATCATAGAATTCATTCGAAAGCATATCATTTATAGGTATGGGATACCTGAGACAATAACAACAGATCAAGGGTCTGTGTTTACTGGGAAGAATATGCAAACATTTGCAAAAGAGACAGGATTCAAGCTTCTCACTTCAACGCCTTATTACGTTCAAGCAAATGGACAAGTTGAAGCAGCAAATAAGGTAGTGATAGGTTTAATTAAAAAGCACGTGGGGACAAAGCCTAAGAATTGGCATAAGACGTTGGATCAAATCTTATGGGCTTGTCGAACATCTCCTAAAGAAGCTACAAATGTTACTCCATTTAGATTAACATATGGACATGATGCAGTTTTACCAGTTGAGATTTATTTACAGTCAATTCGAATTCAGAGGCATCATGAAATTCCATCAGACACATATTGGAGTATGATGATGGACGAGTTAGTTGATTTGGACGAAGAAAGATTAAATGCGTTGGATTTATTGAAAAGACAAAAGGAAAGAGTCGAAAAGTTTTACAATAAGAAAGTAAAATATAAGACTTTCCTAGTTGGTGAGTTAGTTTGGAAAGTAATTCTCCCCAGGGATCGAAAAGACAGACTTATGGGAAAATGGTCCCCTAAGTGGGAAGGACCTTTTCAAATTATACAAGTATTTTCTAATGGCGCATACGAGGTCGAGGAAGTGGATAAAGATAAGCGTATATTAAAAATAAACGGGAAATATTTGAAAAAATATAGGCCCACATTACAAGAAATTAGAATAACAGTCGAATAATTATGCAAGGAAAAGCAGTATGGCGGATTGAAAATCTTCTCGCCAAATAATATAGATTCATTGTCATTACAAAAGGGCTTTAAAAGGCCAAACAAAAATTACAAGTATTCAAACGGGAAAAGATGCTTTCAGCTTCTCAAATTTCGACCTCTGGATTTGAAGACGTCGCTCATAAAGCGTCTTGCTTTTCGAAATCTCCTCAATCTCCTCACCAAGCTTACGGGCCCGGTCAACATGATGCACACCAACTTCAAGCTCTTTGCGAATTTCCTCCTGGTCATTCTGTTGCAGTTCTGCTTGACGTTTTTCCGCCTGCGAGATTTTGCTTTGAAGAGCAACAATTTGCTTTCTCCATTTGAGGATATTCTCACCACACAAAACTGCTTCCTGCTTATTTTTCTCAGACACTTGCTCCAGTTCAGTTACTTTGTTGGACGAACTCGACGCAGCTTCCCACTCGGCAAGCTGGGTTTCTGTTTTGTTTTCAAGCTTCTTGGAATACTCTCGAAGTCGGTTGAAGTCAGTTACCACAAGATCTATCAAGGTAGTAAGGTCCAACACCACATTAGTAACTTCAGGAGGAGCCTCCAGAACGTTGACTTGCTTTAGGATTTTCTTCAGGTCGAATTGAGCAGAGGAGTCATTCTCTAGAAGTTGAAATAGGTCAATATCAAGGACCTTCTGTCGAATGTTTGCCAGCGATTCGTCTATTGATTTGGCATCAGAAGTAGTCCCTGAGGTGGTCGAACTACTGATGGTAGTGTCAGCGAAATTGTAGCGGGAACTGAGCATGGTCTTTAGATATTCGAAGGGTCTTTGTACTTTCATATTTTCTAGCTCCTCATGGGAGAGTTGGGTCGAAGTCGTACCAGTCGAATCGGCTTTATTTGTTTTGCCGAGGTTTGTTTCGACATTTTCTGTCTCTTCGTCAGTGTCAGTGGCGGGGGTTGGCGGTTTTTCGTTCTCTTTTTCTTCTTCCTCTTTAGCATCAGTTGCACCCTCCTCATCTTTTTCTTCGACAGCAAATCCTGAGCGGGGAGGGGATTGGTCTTCAGGTTCATTTCTTGTGGCAGCCATTGCAGTAGGCGTCATAGTATCCTCACCAATTTTGACTAAGTCTTCAGTTTCAGGACCAGTTTCTTCCTCCACTACCTTCGGAATTCGTGAAGAAATAGCAATGGGTTGATTTACTTCAGTAGCTGATTCCTTCGCTGAATTCTTAGGAGAGGATTTGGAGGCGCTGGTTGAGTTATAAGTAGGATCAATGCTGGTCTTGGGGAGAACTTGAACCATGGGATTTCCATGAATGTCAACAGGAACCTGAAAGATAAACAGATCAAAAGAAGGTAACACAAGTAAACAGCCTTTGAGCATCGAAAGAAAGAAGAAAATCATACCTGTGGAAATTTGGTCTTCAAGCTAGAGCTTGTGCTGTCTGCTGGAGAAGTAATAGTTTCTTCGCCCGGATTTTTTGATAGAGTTTTTTCTAAAACTCTAGGAGTAGGAGTTTTCTGTGGGGGAGGTTTGGTGGTCTTCTTCTTTTTGGTAGGTTTTACTTGGTCTGGTGATTCATCACCATCATTAGTATCAGCAGCTTTCACTTCTTTTGCTTTCCTTTTCTTTGGCGTTGATGGGAGTTTTCGACTGCCCTGTGGATCAAGAAATTTTTATTAGTAGTTCAGAAAATAAAACATTTGGTGAACTAAAAAAGAAAATAGATAGATACCTTCGCCAAAGGTGTCTTGGCAATATCTTTCAGGGGATCTACATCTCCAGCAGTTGTTGTTTCGCCTGTGGCGGGTTTCTTGGTCGGAATCTTGATGGCTAAGAGAAGAAAAGGAGAAAAGAGTCAGGCGTAAAACAGCATATATTTGAGTAAATAAAAAGTGAGATTGAACTTTTTCCCATCCTTCCACACCTTCATATATAGGGGTTTCCACGCGAACGTGTTCTATGCCAATATGAAGGTGGCCTTTGAAATTGTCCAGGGTGTACTTAGTCAGAACCACTCGCTTGGCACGTTTCTGGTTTTCTTGGCGAAGAATTTTCAGAGAATCCCCACAAATGAACCAATCTGGAAATGGAGGGCTAAGAGCCACGCCAAATTCAGCAGATGGTAGACGGGGAAATTTTGGGCGATAAAGTTTGAAAGCTACCTCATAACGTTGTTCGGGTCGAACATACGTAGGTAGTTTTAACTCATCAAGTTTTTCTGTAAACTTTTGTTTCAAAGTAACTGCTGCTTCACGTATGGTTCGACTAAGATCATCAGGCCTGTAGGCAGTTTCAAAGTATTTCTGGAAAGCTTGGATTTCTTTGATGTGTCGAGAAGTACCTTTCTTGGTCCTGTCCTGCACAAGGGCAAAGGCTCTAGTCAGTTGAGTGTTAAAAGAATCCACGTTAAACATTTGAGACTCATAGTAAGCCCTCCACCATTCATCAAACTCTTGAGTGTAGAGGAAGCTAGGTCGAAAGACCACTGGTTGGATTTCGACCAGGTTAGAATACTTCACCAACAACTCAGAGCATTCATCCTCAGTATGGGTCATGTTGTAATGAATCAAAGAGCCTTTCCTGGAGAAAAGAGGCTTTGGTATTATCTGTATCAACCCAAACTGTCGAGAAACCAAGTTGGGCTGATAGTTGACAAGGGAAACTTTGAGTTTTGAAGGGCCAAGTTTGGAAACTAGAAGTCTTGGAGTAAGGAAAGATTCCCAGACGTTGAGGAATTCATCTTCCAGAGCTTTCGATTCCAAGGGTAGTTTTCTGATGAACCATGGGGGTCCAACCTTCCTCTCAGCAAAAGGAGCCATGTTGGGTGTAAAACTATAACGTTTAGCAAACATCATGACGTAGCTAGTAAAGGTTTGTCGGAGGCTCAAACCTTCGTCATGGGGTGTCAGCTGCGCCAGGCGAAGACCTTCGACTCGTCTGTCTCCTAGAACAGTTGGGTCCACAGTTGGTTTGTTGGGAAGAGAGGCTTCGAAAGTGGCATTGAGCCACAATTGTAAAAGCCAAAAAGGCCCAGATAACAGCAAAGTCTTCTTTTCCTTGATATTGTTGGAAAGCTATTGAGTTGTATATCATTATGTATGATTATATTGTTGTTGTTGTTGATTTTTATGAGTTTTTGTATAAACCCATTTGTGTAGAAAGTGTTAGAATTCGATTAATTAGTGTTGGAAATGATGTTTTCGTGTTCCTTGTTGTTGATACATGATTGATATATGTTGGTGTACATCAAATTGGTATTTTTCTGAGTTTAGATGATGAATTTGGGTGTGGTTGGAGTGAAAAACGTAGAACCAAGTTCTGCAGAATTTTTCTGCATTTTTGCCTGGCCATACGCGTATTAGGGCAGGCCATACGCGTATTGACTAGGGCAATACGCGTATGGTGTTGGGCATACGCGTATGGGCTTTAAAACGTGAAGTTTGTGAAGGAAAATGATTCTGGCCATACACGTATGGGCATTGGTGATACGCGTATGGGAATGGTGAGGAATCAGGGCCATACGCATATGAGAATGGTGATACGCGTATGGTCAAGCCAATTGTAAAAATGAGATTTTTCAAAATGTGTTTTTCGTTTCCGTCCGTAACTTTTGTTCCGATTATCCGATTTTTACATTCTTGGTATCGTTGGAAAGCTATTGAGTTGTACTATATGATTATGATGATTTGGAAATTATTAGCCGATTAAATAAGTCGGAAAAGTCAGGAATAGTGTTATCTAACGACTTTTACCGTTTTGAATGTGTGTTTGGATGTGAATCATACAATAGTGCATTGATGTGAATGTATATAGATTGTATGTGATTGTATGAGATGAATGCATGAATATATTGTAAATATATATGCATTTCAAGAATGTCTTGAGTCATTTGCATGTGAAGCATAATGATGTGCATTCTTGTGTTGAGGGATTCTAATGAGAATCCGTTGTAACGTCGTGTGCCCATGTGGGGTGTGAGCGACGGATTGGTTCCAGAGGGAATCTGCTATAACGTCGTGTGCCTGTGTGGGGTGTGAGCGATGACTATAGACAATCGTGTGCCCGTGTGGGGTGTGAGCGATCGGGTCGTGTGCCCGTGTGGGGTGTGAACGATCCATAAACATCGTGTGCCCGTGTGGGGTGTGAGCGACGGGGAACATCGTATGCCCGACAGGGAGTTACAGTGATGTAACGAGCGATGGTTTCAACAGAGTTCCTGAGTGAACTTGAGATGATTGAGTCGGTACCCGCATTGCATTTGCATCGAGTCGTGAGTCGGTCTCTATGATTTGCATTTATCATCTTTATAATGGTGCATTGATGAATGAACATAAATGTGTATGTTTATGTGGAATGATAAGAATTGTGAAGGTATGCATGACGTATACGCTTGGTTTTGTATATATATATATACATTGTGATGTATATGAGTGAGTTGTGATGAATTGTGGTGAGAATGTGGAATATGTGTATTTTTATGCTAAGATATATAATTATATGCATTGTTATTATGATAATATTTCTCACCCTTCTGCTGTTTTATGATGCTCTATGAGGCATTGCAGAGTAGGTATGCTGGTGGTCTTTTTATGAAGCGTGTCTTCATTCTTTTGGTCGGTCGGCTCTGATATGTAGCACCGGGTAGCTAGGATGGTTATGATTCTTTTGTGATACATTTGTACATGTATCTTGTTGATAAATGCATATGTAAACATGAATTATGTTGGTGGATAATACTAGATGATACATATATATATATGTATATATGTTGGTTGTTATTCAATGTTTAGATTTTCCGCTTTTATTCTAAATATTGAGATGTGGGTGTAAGGACTAAGTTCCTCTGTTGCAACGTTACCCCACTGTTGCATATCAATGGTTGAGCAGGTGTTGAATGTTTTAATTTCATTTATGATATGACATACCTCTTTTATACTATGTTTATAATTATTCTCTGACGAAATTTTTAATATGTGCCTAAATGATTATGTGATTATTGGGGGTATAGAAAGGGGGTGTTACATTCAGCACTGTCCTCTTCATCAGCAACCTCATTACTTTCACCTTCAGATTCAGAAGCACCATTCTCAGAACCAGAATCATCAGACTGCTGGACACTCCTTCTATCAAACTCAGTAGATTCACCTTGTCCATCATCTTCAGTCAGCTCTTGATCTTTAGCAGCATTTCTTTTTTCAACCAAGGCTTTAACCAGCTGCTCGAGCTTTGCCTTCCTTGCTGTATTTCTCCTGATAGATTCTTCCAGCTCTTTGCAAGTTTCTTGCATCTGTGCAATGATTTCATCATCAAGATTAGCATGACTGGAAGTCTGTGAAGATGGCCCAACAATGTCTGAGACATGTGCTCCACCAAGTAGCTTGTAGTGAAGGGATAAAGGAGGTTTCCTTTTGAGTGCAGTGTCTCCCCTCAACACAAGATTAGGACACTGTTCTAGAATAATACCACAGATCAAGGAGGGGAAACAGATAGGCATCTTGACAGCAGGTGATCTAGCTTGTTTCAAGATCTGCTCAAAGATGTATGATCCAAAATCAAAGGCAATCTTCTTCCCTATAGCATATATGAATCTGCCAAGTGTAGAGGAAATAGTGGATGTGTGATTTGTAGGAACCCAATTTACCACAGCAATCCTGTGGAGGATGGCACATTTGACACTTAGTTTTCCAGACGACAACTTCTCTGCGTTCGGCCAATGTCTCATACAGCCACCTGTAATTTCCTTGCAAACAGTATTGTCTGTTACCTCCAACTCAGGTTGGGGTTCCTTGCTCCTGCCCAGATAGTTGTTGATAATTTCAGGTGAAAAGGTGACAGCTTCTCCTCTCACAGATACTTTTCTGAGATTGTTGCCCCTGTTCTCATCACACTCTTCAGATATATTCACCACAAATTCTTTGACTAGATTTCCATAGCAGGGTCCTAACTTGGACACTGTTCTCATCAATCCAGCCGCAGTAATGAGCTCCAAGATTTCGTTGTACTTTTCGAAGTCCTTCCCCAACTCTCTCTCCAGAGCAATCCTTCTTTGATCAACAATTTTCCATCTATCTGTATTTCTCATAGAACTTTCAGTAGAAGCCTTCTTGTAGGTGAAGGTTTTTATACCAATGATGTCCTGGACATCTGTTTCAACTTCATAGTCAGAATCACTTTGATCAGCAATTTTCCTTTTCTTAGTGGGCACTACAACCTTGCTCCATTGTTTAGGAGGCCCTGCTTGCACTTTTCTTTCTCCACCTCCAGATTTACCATGCAATTTCGAAGACTTGGAGCCTTCACTTATCACAGTTTTTCCTCTTCTTCTCTGAATTTTTCTCAGCATTCCAGCAATAGGTTCCTCATCAGAAGTGAGGTCATCAACATTAATAACATCGTCAGTCCTTACATCAGTTTTCCTTTTACTTCTTCTCTCACGGTCCACATGCATGGGAACATCACCATCTGTCCTATCAGTAGGGCTGCTATTGATATTTTCTGTCACTGATGTTGGGGCATTAGACTCGACATTTTCCTTAATTCCACTCAGAATCGAGGCAACAACCCTCCTAAGTTCCCTATCCTTTTTAACAGCATCATTATCAGTGGGATTCTTGTTTACATCTTTAGAATCCTTCTTCTTCTCAACTAAGCCAGATTTAGACCCCTTTTTAGCCACGTTTTTCTTAGGGCTTACTTGGTCAGCATACAAACTAGTCATGGAGTGGACCTTCTTTCTAGGAGAGAAAGGTTTAGACTTCTTACCTGGAATGTTGACATTTGTTGTGTGAGAAGCTTGTTGTTTGCCTTTAGGGTCAGCCGGCATAACATTCAAAGGAGCAATGTCGAGCACTAGGTCAGAGAGATTTATCATCCGCAGTGATTCTGCATCTCCAGCATTGATTCGTGGAGAACCAGTGTTCTCGTGTATGGATTCAGAGTTAGGATTTTGGGACATGGTTAATTGATCACACGGTACAGTCTTGAGAATGTTAGGAGAAAACCCTAAGACGCGAGAGCTTTGAAGAGAGGGTGCAGTAGGAATTTGTGTTGAGTAAGTTTGCTGAAATTATGATGTGTTTGCCCGCCTATTTATACTTTTAAGGACTGGGCCCAGAGTAGAGCAGTATTCACAGAATTTGATTACTCGACTCGCCTCAATTGCACACTTATCAAATTCTCCTTCTAACCTTACCTTGTTGGCATACTTACTAAGTTTGAACTCATTATTACATTTCACCAAGCAAACATCATGAGTTGCTTTACAATTTATCAGCATCTGTTCTAACTTGACAGTCTTCCCAGTATCTTCCTTAGTCTCCAAGCTTCTTTCAATGTTCTCAGAACTCCATAGATAGCAATTATCTGACTCTCTCTTACCTCTCATGATAACCTTACCCTTCTTGTTTGTTATCTGACATTCAGAATTGGTAAAGTTGACCTTGAGACCTTGATCACATAATTGACTTATGCTTATCAAGTTTGCATCTAGTCCTTCAACAAGTAAAACCTCCTCTAGATTGGGTTGTCCTGCACAGTCCAGTTTTCCAACCCCTATTACTCTCCCTTTTGATCCATTGCCAAACGTTACGCTCTTAACAGGATAAGACTTAACATCTGACAGACATTCCATGATACCAGTCATGTGCCTTGAACATCCACTGTCGAAGTACCACTTTTCCCTTGCAAAGACACTGAAGGACTTATCAGCTATGTGTTCCTCTGCAATACTCTTAGGAGTCCACACTTTTATTGTCCCAACCCACTTTTGTTTCCTACTAGACTGTAAGCCAATCTTGGGGTAGCCATATAACCTGTAACAGAAGGGTTTTATATGTCCAAGCCTTCCACAATGGTGGCATTTCCATTTTTGATTCTTTCTTCTTGTGACATTCTTCTGATGTCTGTGAGGATGTTGCAACATG
Organism: Lathyrus tuberosus; assembly: GCA_022829125.1. Lineage (NCBI taxonomy): Eukaryota > Viridiplantae > Streptophyta > Magnoliopsida > Fabales > Fabaceae > Lathyrus > Lathyrus tuberosus. The sequence goes on along the minus strand of JALAZF010000082.1, from coordinate 5,289,042 downwards.
TTATACGACATCTTTGATTCTTTTTCAGGTTGAGCAGGTGTCACTTCAGGCCATTTTCCCTTGTCCATCTTGCTGGAACTTTCAAACCCGAGACCCCTAACATCTCCAACATCTCTCCCTAACTTCAGAATCTCATCAAGCACATCAGAGCTGCTATTAAGCATTCTGACTGTTTTGATGACATTATCCAGTTTAGAGTTCAGAATAACTACTTCATTTTTTAGATCAGAGATAGTAGCCAGATGCTCTTCCTGTTCAGCTTTTAGATGAGCAATGATTTTCTTTTGTTCTTCTTTCTGCTGACACACTTCTTCACTTTTAATGCATAGGTTCTTATAGGAAGCAGTTAGCTCTTCAAAAGTAAGATCATCACTGACTGATTCTTCATCAGACTCACACACGCCTATTAATGCTGTGACCCTCTTTCCAGACTTCTCATCAGTTTCAGTTTCAGAATCGTCTTCTGACCATGAGACTGATAGCCCTTTCTTTTGCCTCTTGAGATATGTGGGGCACTCAGACTTTACATGCCCAAAACCTTCACACTCATGACACTGAGCTCCTCTCTCTTGGTTAGAATTACCTTCAGTACTGGTATTTCTCCCAGCATTCTGATTTTTAATGATGTCAGATGGCTTGTCCTTAACATTTGATCTTGACTTCCAATCCACCTTTCTGAGTATTTTATTGAATTGTTTGCCTAGTAACACCAGATCTTCTGAGAGGCATTCATCTCTGTCCAGATTACTTTCATCTTCTGAGTCACCATTATTTGACACAAAAGCTATGATCTTCTTCTTTTCAGACTTTTCACTGATCCCTAATTCGAATGTTTGAAGAGATCCCACCAGTTCATCCACTTTCATCTTGTCTATGTCCTGAGCCTCCTCTATAGCAGTCACTTTCATGTCAAATCTCTTAGGTAGAGATTTGAGAATCTTTCTGACCAGTTTGCTGTCAGACATCTTTTCACCTAGGGCACTAGAGGCATTAGCTATCTCAATGATGTTCATATGAAAATCATGAATGCTCTCATCCTCTTTCATCTTCAAACTCTCAAACTTGTTAGTGAGAAGCTGAAGCTTTGACATCTTCACCTTTGAAGTCCCTTCATGAGCAACCTTCAAGACCTCCCATGCCTCTTTAGTAATAGTGTAGTGTTTAATCAACCTGAAGATATTCTTGTTAACACCATTGAACAATGCATTCATGGCTTTGGAATTCCCTACAGACCCTTTGTAATCTGCATCATCACAGTCTTCCTCTTCCTTCACCACATCAGTAGGGGTACCTTTTTCATCTTTGACCTTAGGGGGCTCCCATCCTTTTATAACAGCTTTCCATGCTTGATCATCCATGGATTTGACGAAGGCTATCATCCTTGGTTTCCAATAGTCATAGTTGGAACCATCAAGCAGAGGTGGTTTGTTCAGAAATCCTCCATCCTTGTCCATTGTACCAGAAAGTACCTTCCCTAAATCTCACCCAGAACCAGATAAGGGTGCAAGCTCTTGATGCCAATTGAAATTCTAGCCTATATATCAGATGTCCTATCGAGATGTCAAGACACTGATATACGACAACAATGGACAAGTTCAATACAATAGTGTGCAGAAAATGTAAAGAACACCAGAAATTATTAACCCAGTTCGGATCTAACTATCCTACATCTGGGGGCTACCAAGCCAGGGATGAAATCAATATTCGATAGTATCAATTCACTAATAACCACACCCGGTTCAATCAGCTCACTTAATCACTACCCTTCCTATGACTTCTACCTAAGACTCCCCTAGGTATGAGGCCCCTCCTCAAATCCCTCTACAACCACAACCCGTGATTGGTACCTTACAAGACAAGTAACAATGGTCGAAACATAAATTCTCAATACTTCACAGCTTATGAGAATTAACACACACAGCCACTCAATGCTTAAAAGCTTATGAGCAACCTTACACAACTTACACTACAATCCTTATACTGTTATCATAAGATACCAGTTAGGCTCACAAAATTCAAGCACACAACCCTAAAAATACATGTAAGTTCGACACCTAAAACTAGGTTTACATCAGTCAATATATAGCAATTAATCTGGACTGAATTGGGCTTCCAAGAACGCAGCAATTAGACTGCTCACAAATCTGCAAAAATAACTCCAACAAAATAGGTCTTCAATCCAAAGTTTCCTATTTTGTCTCCATAATTAGAAACAGCAGCAAATCCGAAAACCACCAAATAACCACAATCTAAAAATGCTTTGGATGCCACATAGGATAACCAAATATTCACAGAATATTCATTAACAAATCATAGTAACAGAATCTGCATTAAAACTGAATCCACAGCGCGATGTCCTATGAGCAGCCATGGAACATCTTCATTCGACATGTTGAAAGCAGTCACTTAGAACATTATGATTCAACATCTTACTGCTATAATAGTTTTAGCAAAATAAATGCCAACCACAAAAGCCACAGAAATAACAGTATCCATCTATCCCAGGTGTTTTTTGGTTACCTATGCTGCTGAGTGCATCCCATATTTCTTTGTCATCTACCTTAGCCATCAATCTCTGAGCATCTTCTCTGGGCAGAATTTTTCCTGCTCTAATAGTAGGTATGTCAATCCCCTTAAGATTATGAGATTTGGTGCCAACCAGTGTTTTATAAAATTCCATAATTTCTGTTTCAATTTCCTCATGACCATTTAGAGTATTCCCATTTAAATTCTGCATTCTAGTTAACCTATTTTGTCTGTTTTTCTCTCTCACTGAAGCATGGAAATAAGACTTGTTTTGGTCTCCTAATTGGAGCCAATCAACTTTAGCCTTCTGTTTTAATATGTCTTCTTCCACCTGGTTTAAGTGCACAAGCTTGTCAGTCATGTCCTTTATCAGTTGAGCTACCTGATCATTGAAAGCATCATCATGTAATCTTCTCTGAGCCTGGTGTAATTCCTACGTGGCTTGAATAATTTGTTCTTGTAACCCTATACATCTCTTGGTCAGCTGCTTCAACCTTGGCTGGAGCCTCTTCAATTTATCCCACAAAATGTACATTGGTGAGCCTTGAATCTCTACTTTCCAACTCTCCTCAACAGTTTTGAAGAAGTCCTGATCTTTAGTCAAACAGTTGAGGAATTTGAATACAGTTTTCCTCTTGGGATGGTGATCCTGGATGCTAACTTTAACAGGGGTGTGGTCTGATATATTTGGGGATAAATTCTCCACTACAGCTTCTTGGAAGGTTTGATACCATAGAGCATTCCCCAAGGCTCTATCAATCCTAGAATGGATGATACCTATAGTGTGTTTGTTGTTCCAAGTGAAATGAGGGCCTAGAGTAGGGGCTTCAAAAAGTCCAGTTAAGTGCATCATCTCCACAAGATCCTTGTATTCTGATTTTGTAATTTCTTTTCCTCCTATCATATCCTGGCTTGTTACCACATTGTTGCAATTACCAATGACAAGCCATGGGTCATTGGTACTTCTACTGATATCCTCAATGGCCTTTCAAAGACCTCTTCTACATTCAATTTGATTAGCAGCATACACCACAGTTAAAATGTACCTGTGAGCTTGATCCAAAGTAGTAACCTCCATATGGATAAATTAGCCATGTAACTTAAGTACTCGAATGTCTACTTTATTAGGGTTCCATTGCACCCAAATTCTGCAATTAGCATGATGCTCATAATTATCTACATAGTTCCAAAAGCTTCCAAATTTCCTTCTAATTCTATCAGTATTGTGTTGTTTTACTCTAGTTTCTAGTAAGGCACAAATTGGCACATTGAAAGTAGAGAGATAGGAGCGGATCTCTCTGTGCCTAGCCTCTTTATTGATGCCCCTAACATTCCAGCTAACTAACATGGGTCAAACATTTTGTCTCCTATTAGACAACCACCAATCCTAAGAGGAGTAAATGTGTTGTTATACCTCACAAAAGAACTCTGCTGGTTAGGTTCCATGCTCTTTCTTCCTTTGTCCACTTTACTTGGTGTGATCCATTCTTCTCCCTTGTTACTCCTGTCTGGTTCTTTGATAGGCCCTTCTTTTGGTTGTTCTTTCTGTTGGGTTTGCATTGTAGCCTCTGTCTGAGATGGTTGCCCCTCTGTTTGTGTCTTAGTTATTTGGTTTTTCACTATAAGGTTTCCATACTTTCTTAGTCTTGTCAGTCTTGTGTTTGTTGTCACAATCATGTCCAATTCTGAGACACCTTTGGCAGTAAGAAGGTTTCCATTCGTAGTCAACTTTTTGTTCAATCAGTCGCCCTTTGGGGTCCCCTATGTTGATTGAGTGCTTCAGTTTCTGAGTAATGTCTACTTCTACCAAAACTCTTGCATATGAGATTCTCAATTTCTTTGTCGTGCATTCATCCGTGGTAATTGGCTTGCCAAGTGCACTTGTAATCTTGGAAATGCTTTTCTTCCCCCGCAGGTGTAGAGGGAGATTTGGTAATGTCACCCAAAGAGGTGGCACTCTTAAAATGTCCTCTTTCATCTCAAACTCTATACACCACTTTCTAATGAACATAGGCTTACCCTGCATGAAGTAAGGTCCCTGCGTCATGACTTCATGTCTATCCTCCTCCATTTTGAATCTGACAATGAAGTAGTCTTCTTCATTGTAGTAGAGTTCTGGCATCAAAAAAAAATTCCAAGAGTTCTCCATAAACCGTTCGACCGCATTTATTGAAAGAGAATCCCCTAAAGCAAATAGTATCATAGCACTTTGCCAGAACTGCAGTTCATCTTCCACGTCCTCTTCTTCAATCGTGATTTCCACTTCTCCATTGACCAGAGTAGGTGCCACAAAATCGACAGGCATCCCCCTGCTCAGTGTACGATTTCCCTTGAGTACATCAACCCACGACTTCGATAGGGTTTCAGTTGGTTTTGTGGGGGTTGTAACCTTCTTGTCATGTGCATCTTCAGTGAGGCTAGGTTGTTCAATATTCAATTGTGAGTCCCCCGTTTCTGGGTGTGGTGGTTCATTAATTTGTGGTTGTGATGCATCCTTAGTTTCAGTCGGATCTCCAACTTATGTTTCAATCGTAGTTTTTGTGATAATGGTTCTTTCGGCTCCCTTCCGGTGCGCCGCCACCTGAGATTTTGGTCGGCCGACGCCCCTTTTGCCCATGGTTACAACCTTAGCAGAGCAGAACCCTTTTTTATAACTTTATTTTAAAATAAATTTTTATATAATGTTGTATTATTTTTATATGTAAGTTTATTTTAAAATAAGTTTTTATTTTAAATCAATGATGGACATTAATTAGGTTTCATGATATAATATTCATTTTATTTATTTTTTCTCAATAAATATGAGTTGAGTTGTCATTTGTCATAATAATTAATATATAATGAGTCACTTATATATACTTTAGAAAGAGATGGATATTAATTATATTTGTCTATCCCTTGTTTTTTTTATATAATAATAAATTAAAAATTTGTACATATGCATGGATATAGAGTATTCTTCAAACTTTTTTGAAAATTAAAAATAATTAAAATTTATACTTTTTTGTAATATATAAAATACTTTAAAAAAATAATTATTTTATATCAACAATAATGTAATATAATTATAAACATAGCAAAATATTATTAAATATGGTCTTTACAATATAATTTCAATAAAAATACGTATTTGTTGGTGTACTTGCTAAAAAGTATAATGAAGGACAACTCTTTGTTGTGTCGGATTGTGTGTGGTGTTTATGACGTTTGTGCCTATTTGGAAATTTGGTAAATAAAACAAGTTTTAATTACTATTTAAGGGATTAAATTCGAAAAGGATAACATGTTTGTGTGAATTTAAACAACATTGTTATAGAAATTGAAATGCAACGTTTAAGAGATAATAAGTTAAACTTGACTGAAATCGAAATGTAAAGGATTTAAAAGTAAATTGACTAAGTAACTTAAATGCAAAAATGACTTTAATGTAAAAGATTTGAAATTTATAAATATGAAACGCATACGTACATTTCTTCACTTGTTTTTCAATCACACAAATACTTTGAGTTAGTAGAATTTTAAGTACAATTGCGGACCCTACGACTTAAGCAAGCGTCTCCTAATATACCAGTCTCAAATAACTGCCTACAACGGTCTACTAAACACATCACGCCACGTTTTTCTTCCATGCAACAGTTGTCTTCGACAAACCTCCACGTGTTTCTGGATAACTACCTGATCTTATCCAATTCCAACACATTCGACTAAGCAAAATAACCAACCTAAATATTTGAAAATTTCCCTAAGTCCAAAGACTCCACAAATACTCCTTGATCTTTGACTACAGGGTTCGACTACAATTGTTAAATCATCTTTTAACAGGTCAATTACATCAAATCAACTTATGGTTTCGATAGACCATATTCTACCTCACACCTCACCATGGCATGTCCTTGTATCTTACTTGCCATTAATATCTATGTCGAAAATCTAAGGTAACAAATTGCACCTCAAAATGCCATATTTCAATTTAGATCAAAAAAGAGAAAGGTGACATTTTTATTGTATTTTCGACACTGTTTCAATTTCTCCGCTGACGTCATCATCATTACTACTTTCCTGCGCTTTGTCATTTTCCATAAGATCTCTTCAGAATCTCATCATTACTCATATTTTCTAGGAGAACATAAGTATGCATGTCTTCAATAACTGTTCCACTCACATCAATGCCACCACTTAGTGATACACGAAAATGTTCCAACTCTTCCACGCAGATGCCATGTGTCAGATTCTGATCAGGCATTGAAACGCTATATATACCCAGTTTCATCCTCCTTCTCATCTTCTTCGTTCAACCATCCTCTTGACTTCTTATTACGTAGAAAAAACCCTTCGCCTTCTCTTGCAAAAACTTCTAACTTCAACGATGGCAACCAAAACCTCAACTCTACAGTTTGACACTAGAAAAAACCCTCTGGCCTTCACGATATTACTAGACGAGGATGAACAAGGTAGAGATTTTGTACCTGAACCACCATTGTCAAAGGAAAAGATCTCTAATTGGGCAAACCAGGTATTAGAAATAGTACCTAAAAAGGGGAACTTGGGAGATTAGGAGGAGGAAGTAGATGCGAGTTGCAATTGAAGAAATATTTTTGATCCATCCTTTGTATGAAGATGATGATTTAGATGGTACCACCGGTGTTGCCATGGAGAATGAAGATCGGGTGCTTCTCGGCAATGGAACCAACCTCTTCCCTCTATAAATAGGGTGTTCCACTCTGTTTTTCTCTACTTTATTTTGAATTCATTGTATTATTATTATTATTATTATTTTACTTTTAAAAAATATATATATCTTAATATTTATTTTTGTTACTTTGTAATCAATGTAATTTTTTTCATATATATATATATATATATATATATATATATATATATATATATATATATATATATATATATATATATATAGTATTATTTTTATATATAATTTTATTTTTAAATAAAATTCTATTTTAGATGGAATATTAATTAGTTTCATAATATGATATTTATTTTATTTGTTTTTGCTCCATTAATATGAGTTGAGTTGTCAATTGTCATCTATAATATAAAAAAAAAAAGATTGTTTTGGAAATGCCATCTTTACTCTTTTTAAAATCTACCACTTCATTAAATTGGGCACAATTTGTGTCTTTTTTATGCTTTTTCCAACTAAATCAGTTTATGGTTACTATCCAATGTTTTTATTATACCTCTTTTTTAAGATTTTTATAGTGTAACATAATTTTGCGTAAAAAAAAAATTTACAAAGAAACTTTTCATAAAAGCTCCAAATGAAATTTTGGTTTGAATAGTTATTCTTAAAATTCTATTTTAGATATTTCATCGTTTTATTGAACAAAAATTTTAATATCAAAATTTCAAAAAATCACTTAATTTTGAAGATATTTCAAATAGATTTTCATAAAAATCATTTTTTAAATATAACTTTTTGAAAAAATTACGATTTTGACTATCTTTTGATCTTTAATAATGTATGTTTATGTTATGGAATATCAAAATTAGTTTTTTTAATTTAGAAAAAACAAATATAAAAAAAAACTTGTAATATTTTGAAAAATAGTATTGTAAAATATGGTGATTTCAGTAAATCTATACTTTCTCGTGAAGAGCTTAAGCTAAACAAATTCCATTCTCAGTGGTGGAAAGATATCAGGAGTACTTGTGTTTCGACAAAATTCGCTTCGTTTGGAGAATTCATATCTGTTAGGCTGGGAGATGGTAACACAATTCCGTTTTGGAGTACTCAGTGGATAGGAACTCAACCTCTGAAACAAGATTTCCCTAATCTTTTTCATCAGGCGCCTTACCTAGAGTCATTCGTAGCTGACATGGGGTCCTTGCTGAGATCAAGGTGGGAATGGAATTTGCATATTCTAAGTGATCAGTTGTCTTTGGAAGCAGCAGATGAATTGAGACAACTGCGGATTATTTTGGCTGACATTTCTCCGATCCAATTAAAACCAAATGTGGTGCTGTGGAACAGTGGGTCTTCAAATATTTTTACTGTCAAATCATTTTACACAGGCGTACTTGAAGGTCTGGAGCAGAGGTTGGTCGAAGATTCTTCACTGGCAACTCTGAAGATATGCTGGAATTCTTCCATCATAAACAAAATCAAGTTGTTCTGTTGGAGGTTGATCCTCAACAGGTTACCTACTAGAAACAATTTAGTTAGGAGGAGGATCATCACCAACAGCCACGAAACTTGTTGCGTATTTTGTTTCCAGTTTGATGAAGAAGTTGATCATCTGTTTTTGACCTGTCATAGGAGTAAAATTATCTGGAACAAGGTTTGTTGTTGGATGGGGAGGAACCCACTCCAAGCAAATTCTATCTCTTCTCATTTCCTAGAATGGACGTTTGGATTCCAAGGAAAAATCAAAAGCAAATTGGCTTCTAGTTTTTGGATGGTGGTTAGTTGGGTCATTTGGAATTCTAGAAACAACATCATTTTTAGGGGTGAATTTTGCGATTCGGAGCTGTGCCTAACACGCATTAAATTCTACATGTGGTGGTGGATTCTTACTATAGATAGAGGATATTTGAATTGCTCTTTTTATGAGTGGCACAAGTATCCTCTTCAATTTTTGTAGTTGTGTTGTTTTGTTTTGGGGTTTGTATTCTCAAACTGGTGGTACACATTGTACCCTCTGTTATATATTAAAGTCTGGCTTATCAAAAAAAAAAGTAGTATTGTAAAATCTATTTTTGAAAATACAAAGAAAAAATTCATTTTTTTTAAAGCTGAAACAAAGAGGCCCTACAACTTTTTTCCATTATAATTACTTTGTAATCTAATATCACATTTTTATCTTTATGTTCTGATTTATGACTTTTTTTATCTTATCTTTTCAGGAAGAAGTAGTGCATAGTAGATAACTCCCTCCAACTTAAAATATTTGTGTTATTCTTATTTTAAAGAAAATATTGTGTTAAATGTTTCAATTGTGTAGAAATCATTTTATCATAAATTTACATCTCATTAATTGGTTTGATAACCTTTAATTTTGTTTTTAAATGGAAAGAAAAATGATAACTTTATTTTCACTTATCATTTTTTTTTCTTTTTCAATTGATAACATTTGGTTTTGTTTCTTATATATGTGAACAATGCACAGGTTTTTTAACTAATAATAATTAATAATAATGAGTCACATGTAGATTTAAAGAAAGAGATGGATATTAATTATACTTATTTTTCCTTTGTTTTTTTTATCTAATAAAAAATTAAATATTTGTGCATTGCATGGATATAGAGTATTGTTCGACCTTTTTTAAAAAATTTAAAAATAATTAATTGATATTTCTTTAATAATATATAAGCCTAGTTGATTTAAAATACTTTATAAAAACAATTATTTTTAAGTTGGCAATAATATAGTTATAAACAAAGCAAAATATAACCAAATATGGTCTTTACAATATTAATTTCAACAAAATACTCATAAGTTGGTGTACTTGCTAAAACGTGTAATGAAGAACAACCTTTTATTATGTAGTGTTGAATGTGGTGTTTAGGTGTTTGATAGTGTATGAGGGTTAATTCACGTAGGGTTTTAGAGAAGCATTGTCTCTAAGTTTTTGTCAGAGATTGGAGATCCATCCCTTCAACATTCAAGAAATAGGGTATAAATAGAAGGCTCTTGGACTTGGATTGGACGACTAGGAAAACGGTTTCCTTACCTTTTCGGTCAACATCGTGTGAATGTGAAAAGACTTGTCTCTTCCTTAAATAGTGGGAGAGTATTCTCCTATGACTCAATCTTAAATCCAGCTGGTGATTATGTAAGTTTATGTGTAGTCTCTAAGAGGGGGTGAATTAGATTTATTGGACTTTCTCAATTTGAAGCGTTAGCACTGGTTTTGTTATTTTTCAGAAATGATATGAAAGTAAATATGCTAAAAAAATAAATGCAGAAAGTAAAGGACACAACAATGTATCCTGCTTCCCCTCACAATCCGAGAGTACTCTAGTCCCCTCACTCTCCGTGAGAAATTTTCCACTATGTCAGATCTTTGTACAAGTCTTCCACCAAGACCTATCCTACAATCTTCTAACATAAGCAACACAATCAATAAGGACAATCCCCTTATGATCTTTACAAAGTATAACAAGTGAACAATCCTCCCTTATTCACTCTCTTCCAACAATCCTGGACAGCAAGGAAATCACAACAATCTGATTTTGTACAAGTGTTTGAAGTTGTATAACAATGTATATCAATTCCTAGAATTGATCTTCTCTATCAAGTAGGCAATTCTTAATATGTAGTACAAGTGCTCAATGATTTATGTAGTTGGAACTATTTGAAAAGGTAATGAAATTGATGTGCAAAAGTTTCAACAAAAAGTTATGTCAAGAACACTTGATTTTGAAAATGAGAGAATATAAATTTTGAATTGCTATGAAAGAGAGATGAGTTTGAATTCTGAAAAGTATGGTTTATATAGTGTCTTAACACCTTTCTAAAAGTGTACAAACACATGAAAATATGCCATGGTTCAAAAAGGCTTTCAAAAATTCGTTTACATCAAAATTTTCATGAAAAAAATGTCACTGGTACAATGGTAATCAGTTAACCTATAATGCTTAATCGATTACGCCTGATACATTTTCAAAAATTAAAGTATTTTTACATTTTGAGAAAATGGTGCAAATTGTGGCGATTTTAAAGTGCTCTTACGGCGGTTTAAAATGTCATAGTTTACCAAAAACAGAATAGTTAAAGTTAAAAATCATTTTAAAAGATGCATAAAAGGTTTAAGATGAATATGCATAGTTTTTATGAGCTATATATATATATATATATATATATATATATATATATATATATATATATATATATATACTTGAATTATAATGCATATTCAACCATCTTGATTCTTCCATTAATTTTCTAAAGCTTTTTGATAATTTGAATTTGATTGCTCTAGTCTTCAAGCTTTGACTCTTCTTTTTGTTGATGTGTTTGTCTTCATCAAAACTATAACTAAGGACAAGAAGAACTCTTCTTCACATTCCCCCCCTTTTTGATGATGACAAAACATCCTTTGAAATTTTACTTGTTCATCAATGGGTTGCTTCAATATGCGACTTTTTGAAATGTTGAGTAGCAACTAGAATCTCCCTCTATCTTGTATATCTCCCTCTTGCTTTTGCAATTCAAGGCTTTCTCCCCTGGAAGAATTATGAACAAGAACAAATACAATACCTACTATTTCTCCCCCTTTTGACATCATCAAAAAGAAGACAAAGTAGAATAAATTACAAAACAAGGTGATAACATAGGAAGGATATATTTATAATTTAAAATTAATAGAACAAAATTAGAAACTTATCTTCTTCATAAGATTTTGATGTCAAAGTTGATATCAATATTGATGCTTCTTTAAAACATCTTTTTAATCAATGAAACTTTTAAAACTACCATATTATATGGTCTTGTGCCTTGAAGGATCAATCTTGATTTGACAATGCAAGCATATGACCATCAAGTACCTACAAAATAATTAGTTACATCTAGGTACCCAACTTTCTTTGGGTCCTTTTGGGTTAGATAACTTCCTCACCCACACATACTCACTCATGTTCTTCATCACTTGAATGATGTGAGACCATCAATGCCTTGCATGCATGATCTTCATCTGAAGATGAACTTATTACATTGTCATCCCATGCTACATATGCTTTCTTTTCCTTTTTGTGATTCTTGTTTTTGAATTTTTCTTTCTTTTCAAGTGTAGGACATTCTCTCTTGACATGTCTCCTTTTCCACATTCAAAACATGTAACTCTCCTTGTTGGTGCTTCTTTGTGAATGATCTCCTTTTTCCTTTCTTTTCTTAAGAACTTTTCAAACTTTTTACTAAGATCATCATCGTCATCAGTAGATTCCTCCTCTTGATTTCTATCATGAAATTTGACTCTTGTCTTTAATACAACATCTTTTGAATCTTTTACTTGTATTTCATGTTGCTCTAATCTTTCAAGTGCTATTTCATGTTCTTGAAGTTTTCTGAACAAGGAAGTGGACGTCATGGTAGAAATACTCTTATTTTCTGATATCGTTGTCACCTTTGGTTGTCATTCCCTAGTTAAAGACCTAAGAACTTTAAGATTTAATTCATCGTTAGTAAAAGTCTTACCGAGAGCAATAAGGTGATTAGTTAAGTGAACAAATCTCTTTTGTAGAGCAAGGATTGATTCTCTGGGCTGCATTCTGAATAATTCATACTTTTGACATAATGTATTCAATCTTGATCTTTTTACTTCAACAGTTCCTTCATGAGTTACTACTAATGTATCACATATTTCCTTCGACGTTGTGCATTGAGAAATACGAAAGAATTCATCCATGCTAAGTGCACTTTGAAATATGTTGATTGCTTTCTTGTCATAGAGTACCTTCTTCTTATCATCTTCATTCCATGAATTTTTATTCTTTTTTGTCTCAACGCCATCGACAACACTAGTAGGAACAAATGGAACATTTTGTACAGCATCCCAAATATCTTCTCCTTGTGCTTCTAGATGTGTCTTCATATGAATTTTCCAAAAATTAAAGTATTCACCGCAGAACAATAGAGGCTTGTTATTGCTTCAACCATCTCTGAATATCGGGTTTGCGGAAGCCATTCTGGATAACAAGAGCAAATTACTTGAACCTTCTCTGATACCAATTGTAATTTTATGCGCGGTCTCTAAGAGGAGGTGAATTAGATTTATTGGACTTTCTCAATTTGAAAGAAACGATATGAAAGTAAATATGCTGAAAAATAAATGCAGAAAGTAAAGGACACAACGATATATCCTGGTCCCCTCAGAATCCGAGAGTACTCTAGTCCCCTCACTCCCCGTGAGAGATTTTCCACTATGTTAGATCTTTGTACAAGTCTTTCACTAAGACCTATCCTACATTCTTCTAACATAAGCAACACAATCAATAAGGACAATCCCCTTATGATCTTTACAAAGTACAACAAGAGAACAATCCTCCCTTATTCATTCTCTTGCTTCCAACAATCCTGGACAGCAAGGAAATCACAACAATCTGAATTTTTACAAGTGTTTGAAGTTGTATAACAATGTATATCAATTCCTAGAATTGATCTTCTCTATCAAGTAGGCAATTCTTAATATGTAGTACAAGTGCTCAATGATTTATGTAGTTGAAACTATTTGAAAAGGTAATGAAATTGATGTGCAAAAGTTTCAACAAAAAGTTTGCTATAAAAGAGATATGAGTTTGAATTCTGAAAAGTATGGTTTATATAGTGTCTTGACACCTTTCTAAAAGTGTACAAATACATGAAAAGATGACATGGTTCAAAAAGGCTTTCAAAAATTCGTTTACATCAAAATTTCATGAAAAAGTGCCACTGGTTCAGTGGTAATCAGTTAACCTATAATTGTTAATCGATTACACCTGATACATTTTCAAAAATTAAAGTATTTTTACATTTTGAGAAAATGGTGCAAATTGTGGCGGTTTTAAAGTGCTCTTACGGCGGTTTGAGATGAACATGCATGAAAGGTTTAAGATGAATATGCATAATTTTTATGAGCAATTAAGATATATATATATATATATATACACTTGAATTGTAATGTATATTAAACCATCTTGATTCTTCCATTAATTTTCCAAAGTTTTTTGATAATTTGAATTTGATTGCTCTAGTCTTCAAGCTTTGACTCTTCTTTTTGTTGATGTGTTTGTCTTCATCAAAACTATAACCAAGGATAAGAAGAGCTCTTCTTCACAGATTAGACACCGTATCAGACACTTATGGTGAGTGAATGGGTCACCTCAGACAAACAAAGCCAAATTGGGAAACATATCGCCACATTATTATGTAATGTAACTTCTTCCCATTTAGGCGCCCTATTGACCCATTTTAGAAGGCCTATCACCTCGTAGTAGGAGCTTACCCAAAGTGAAGGCAATTAGCTAATAACTTATACTTATAGACCTTCCTTCCTAAGGCCTAGTAAAATTATCCAAATACAAAGTAGCTCAAGCATGAGGTCTTCGAAATGGAAAGTGATTTAACCCAAGTATTATATGTTTCATGCTCGGATAAAACCCAAAAAAGCTCATCAGGTGAAACTTGGGGCGAGTTCCTCAAATAGAGCTTGGGGTGAGTCCCTCAAGTTGAGCTTGAGACGAGCCCCTCAAGCAAGGCTTAAGGAGAGTTCTTCAAGCGTCACAAACAGTAGCACGTACAAGATTAAACGCTTCTAATGATGGGCTTTCTTGAGAAAATAAAACAACTAAAGGAGTATGTGCGTGTCAGAGACATGGGAAGCCTGTTGGCATGCCCAGTGAGGTCAATCATTGCATATTCCTTGTATCTTGTGATTCTATAAAAGGAGAAATTTCATCTCGTTTCAACCATGCTGCCATATTTTCCCTTCTTAGATCAATCTTCTAGCCTTCTTCAAACATAGAGTTCTCTTTCTGCTCACCTACAAATATTCACCTTTCCATTATCTACACGCATTTCCTTTTTCAAGCATGGCGATTATTAGGGGCTTAGACGAGAGTGACAAGGTGATATAGCCATCAAATGTCAGAGAGTAGGCAGAAATATATTTATGTTGCATGAAGAACGATAAGCAAGCAGATGAATTAATCAACTATATGCTTTTAGAAATATGGGTGCTTAGGAGTTATAAGTGGCTAGTGATAAGGGTTCTCTTTCTTCCTATTCTTTCTTAGAAAATCCTAAGCAATCAATGGCGCCTAACAATTCTAAGTACATGGGTGTCAAGGACTTTGACATTTATTATACTTGTGAGGAAAATAAGGTCTCATTTCGAAGGCATATCAACCTCTCTGGCACTGGTGACGTCATTTTGGAAGTTTGTTCTGAAGAGGAGCGGGCCAACATGACCACCCCCTTGACTTGCCTAATCCTTTTTTCTACTTGCATGTGTCCGTCGTCTAAGATTTTGGTTGTTTTAGTTCCATTTACATTGTTCAAAAGCGGGCGTTTTTACGAGTGCATATGTTTCTCCCTTCTGGATCTCGCCAAACGGCTAGGTCTTTATTAGGGCATTCAAGATCATATATTGGTGATTGGACGCCAACCCTGCCACTGGGATATGCTTTTCCTTTTATGTTACTAAGACACAATTAAGAGGAGTTTAGGTGACTCTTGGCGTTGTGTTTGGGGGGATTTATTCAATCATCATTCCAAACATTATAAGAATTGAAAGGATAAGTTTGTAAGAGTGAGAGGGTGAGATGAAACCTCCATGGTTACAACTGGGGAGGATGATGCCCCTCGACTTCCTTTGTCTTGGACTGAAGACCTAGTGGATACCATTGGATTTGACTTTGATTACATCTTCATTAACGAAAGGAAAACGGTTCATTTTCTGGATGAGTTTTCTTTCATGAGTTCCAGAAAAATGATTGAGTTAGATCGGTGGATGATAGCAAGATCGATGATTACCTGCGTAAGTTTGTAATTGTAGTTATTCCTAGTTTTAGGATTTTTTACTAGCCTTATAATTTATCGCCTCCCCCCACCCTTTTTTGCAGAAAAGACGTCGTCGAGAGGAAAGTTCTCCTGCCTAAGAAGAAGACATGTCATAACGAGCAAAGGACTAATAGTCCAAAAAGTCATTAGGCGAACTCATCGCCAAAGGGAGCAAAATGGGCGTTGAATGGAGCACCATTATTGAGACTCATCCTCTCAAAACCCTGAGGCCAAATGGGCATGGCAAGAGTTCCTCCTCAACTCTCAATCATAAGGACAAGGTCATTGTAAACCTTAAAGATGAAGAAGAGTGTGAATAACACCCATGTACTCCATAAATTAAATTGAGGAACACGCATGACCTAAACTAAGATTTGTCCCTCCTATATAAATAAGAGTAATATTTATAGGCCCCTTAATCGAGTATAACTGTAAAATGCATGATCGTGCTCTAATAAGTCAATATGAGATACTGAGCTTATTTGTTGTTATCAAGTATACTCGAGGATCGAGAAATATAATATTGATTATACAAGAGTGACACATTATATATCTTATGTTCAATATAGATATGAGGGGCAAAAAGGTAATTATACATATGATTATTATCATATAAATTTTATTTCAGATCACATGACATTTTTGTCACTTATATAGAAGTGATGTGTTACTAAATACTACTCCTTGTTTATAATAATAAATAGGTTATTTAATATTATTCGCAAAGTTACGAGAACATATAAGGTCACACACATAGAGTACTAATAGTGGAAAAAATGACTAACTTAAATATGATTTATTTTAATTAATTATTAATTATATTTGAATTATTTAATACATTAATACATATTTAATTAATTTAATTTAATTTAATTTAATAAAATGATAATTGAAAACTAATTAAATTAAATATGATTTAATTTAATTAATATTTTATTTTATTTTATTAAAAGAGTTTAATAAATATGTATAATATTTTATTTTATTTTATTAAAAGTGTTTAATTAAATATAAATAAAATTGGACTTATTTTGAAAAAGTTCAAAATAAAAGCACTAGAGTTTTAGTAACTTTTTATAAATAGATAAACTCTTTCCTATGCAATCTTAGTTTTTGTTGTCATTCTCGAAAAAAGGCTAGCGTCGCGCTCCACTTTGCACTCATGTGGACTCCGTAGAGAAGATGATATTTTTCACTTCAATAATCAAAGTTAAAGCACACTTCGAGAGGTACTCCTCTAATCCTAATTGTTCGATTTATGATTAATAATTTAATCAAGATCAATTTGATTCATTAGTAAAATTGGTGTCTCGAAGAAACAAAATTATTACATTTGGTTTGTTTGTGGGTAATGTTGTATCACTATATACAACTTTTACACATTATTTGTGAATATTCTATCCATAAAATGTATATGCGTGTGAGCTGTAACGCCCCGATTTGTTTAATTGTATTTATTTATTTCATTTATGTGAATTTTGTGAAATGTGTGAATTTATTGTATTTTACCTGCTAATTGAGTTAACTGGTTAATTTCTCTGATAGGTAAAATATTTGCAATAAATTACAATTTCTTTTCAACTTTTATTTCCCGAAATATATTTCATCGATATGTTTATGTTTTATCGCATTTTGAGAGCGTTTGGGAGATATTTGAGCTGAGCGGTATTTTGGTTTTTTGCTTAGGTAAGTTTTATGTTTTTATATAAATAGAAAGAATAGAGAGAAAATAGAGAGAAAGAAAAATAGAAAGAAGGGAAAGGAGAAGAGAGAAAGGAAGAGAAGAAGAAAAAGAGGGAGAAGAGGAAAATCATCAAAATCAATTATTGGACTTCGATTAATCGGGTAAGGGTGAGAAATTTCAATTATATTTCGATTGTATATGTATATGTATGTGTTTGTTTGGTTGAAAAATGTATGTTTTCCATTTGGTTAGAATTGTGAACAATTGATAGAAATTGATGTTTTCGCGGTTAGATTTCGGAACTGTTCGCGTAGAATAGTCGAGCGAGGAGTGGGTTTAATCGGAAAGGCATGTTGGTGAGATTTGAGGGGTTTTGTGTCGAGTTATCAAGAATTGGAGTTTAGGGCATTAATGGTAAATCGAGTGGAAATCGATGTTTCCACGGTTGAAATTCGGAATAAGTTGTGTAGTGTAGTGTAGTCGGGTAAGGTTTGGGTTTAATCGGGAATGGTGGTTTGCGTGTTTTCCCGCGGTTCGATCGAGTTCGAATTTAGAATTCAATGATAAAATTATGTTTTAAAATATGTCAAAAATGGAAAAATGTGTTGGATGGATTTTTAATAGTGAAAATATTGTAGTACGTCGAATTCTGAGATCGCAGCTTTTTACGGAATCGAAAACGGATGTCCGGAAGTCTAAAAATGGTGTTTTTAAGGCTGAAATTCGCGGCGGGTTTCGCGCTCAGCGCGCAGGTCTGGGCGAAAGGGAAAATTTCTGAAACTTTGAAAATTTATAACTTTTGAACCGTAAGTCCGTTTTGGTCCCCGTTCGAAGCGTTGGAAAGCTTATGAAATGTTCTTTCTTGTAAAAATGGTTTTGGGATTAGTGGCTGATTTATTTAAGTCGTGGTTTTGGAAACGTGTCGTTTTGTCGACTTTTCTCGTCGTATTTGTGTGCGATTGGTGTGGTATCATGTTATATGCTTTTGTTATATAACGTATAGCTTGTGTGCTGTTATATGATGTGAATACATGTAATGAGATGTTGTGATAAGGTGTTGTGATGCGATGTTGTGATAATGTTGTTGTTGTGCGATAAATACATTGTTTGATTGAATATCAATGTACGTGGTTATGATGTTGTGTTGGTTCGTGGTTTGTTGTTGTGTTTTGTGAAATGCATTGCTTATGTGAAATTCAATGTGTGTTTTGGATGTGAAATAGTGCATTGATGTGAATGTATATAGATTGTATGATTGTATGAGATGATTACAAACGATTGTGTGCCTAGGTGAGGTGTGAGCAATCGGATTGTGTGCCCGGTATGTGGTATGTGATGAAATGCATTGTTTGAATTGTTTTCAATGCATGAATATGATGATGTGATAATCATATTGTCGATTTGTGAAGATGCATTTGATTGTCATGAGTTCTTGTGAGTCAAGCATCATGATATGCATTGTTGTGACGTCCTGAGTGACGGATTGGTTCCAGAGGGAATCCGCTATAACGTCGTGTGCCCATGTGGGGTGTGAGCGATGATTATAGACGATCGTGTGCCCAGGTGGGGTGTGAGCGATCGGGTCGTGTGCCCGTGTGGGGTGTGAGCGATCCATAAACGTCGTGTGCCCATGTGGGGTGTGAGCGACGGGGAACATCGTATGCCCGACGGGGAGTTACAGTGATGTAACGCGCGATGGTTCCAGCAGAGTTCCTGAGTGAACTAGTGATGAGACACATTGGAGTCGGTACCGCATATGCATTGCATAGAGTCGTTGTGTCGGTCTCTGTGCATTTGCATAAATCATGAATGGATTGATTATGTGTGAGCTTGTGATAGCTTTGGTGAATTATTATGCATAGGTGATAAATGCATTGGTTGTGAGTGATATGTTTTGTGTATAAACATATGATATGTGATGTGGTGGTGTGTTTTCATAGGTCATAATTGTGGTGTGCATTATGTGTGAAATGTGATTATATTGGTATAATCGTTATATGTTATGTGGTTGGATGGTTAGGAATATGTTATGTATTAGTGGCATGCTATATGTGTTAGTATGTGATGTATGTGGTGAGAAATATTATATATGTGAATTTGTTTGTGTTGTGGCATATTATTATGCAATCTTGTTATAGTTGTTATTTCTCACCCTTCTGTTGGAATATGCTTTTTATGGCATAGTGCAGATTGTCAGCTTTAGAGGCGTGGAGGCAAGTGGAAGAGTTAGATCTTCGTTTGCTTAGGTCTTGGTGTCTGCTCTGATACGTAGCACGGGAGTCGGGGAACGATTATGTTATATATGTATATAATTGTGGAAGATATTTTTGTATTACTTGTGTATGTGTACTTTGACGTTATAAACCATTTATTTTGTAAAACAAGTCGGTTATGGATCTTCCGCTTTATTCCATAATTGACATTTCCTTTATTATGGAAAAAGTTTCCCCTTTGAGGGTACTCTATTTTATGCTATGTATCAAATTTATGAGCAGGGATGATGTTTTGTTTATTTAAATGTGACATCCTTGTTTCTGTCGGAAAAATAAATTTTTAGCTACTCTGATTTTATTTATGTATTATTTATTCGCGATGGGAATTGGGGTGTTACATTAAGTGGTATCAGAGCAGGTCGGTCCGTCCGGCCAAGTTGTTGAGTCAGTTGGTGTGACAGTTGAATACTGTCGATGTTGTTTGTTCCTTAGTACGTGATATGTGTGGGAAGCACTGTCAGTACTTTCTGGTTTTCTAATCCTTGTCTGCAGGAGTTAGAATGTGATAAGTGGGGGAGGAGCTTGTACTTCTCCATGTTGCTTCAGGTGGGGAGCATTAGCTCAGTGTGCCGTTGGTTACAAGAGTGTAAGTGTTGTTTGGGCCGTGTTGGTTCCCGGTTTAAGAGGGGATGTGGAGGTAAGGCTTATGTCAACTAAGGATTTGTGCCTTAGGTAGTTTGGTGCACAGTATGTAAGGAATGCTATTATAGTTGGTAAAGACGGTTTATGCCCCATCATGATTGTCGGCTGTCTATTGACAAATTGAGGAACTGATCACCCTTAATCTCTTGTTGATAGTAGACGGAAATATGTTGGATGGAATAGACGTGTCTTTTCGGCCTTGATAGTGTGTTCAATGAATTATTTGGAATTAAGAAAGTGATTATGGATTGTTTTGACGAGTCGATGAAGATTTTTATATCGGAAGATGAGTCGGATTTGAGGTTTTGTATATTGGTCAAGTTGGGGGGTCATTGAGAGAGAATGATAGGGTATTACTATGGTTGTTCTCAGAGAGAAGAGTGTGAACTCAAATTGGACGAAGGTGAGGATTTGAGGTTTGGATCTGCTAAGTAAGTGGGAGAACTTTTAGTACGTGAAACTAAGATGTTGTTATGTTTGTGATGATGGTTTTCTAGAGGGATTGGCAAAATGGCTACAGTGATGGGCTGCAAGTTGTGTGTGATTTTCAGATGTATTTCCGGATGGAATATTGGATGTTAGCATTAGAAGTACCCGGACTGATAGAGCAGTTGGAAGATTTACTGGAAAGGAGAATTGTGAGGCCAAGTGTGTCGTCTCGGAGAGCTCCAGCATTGTAAGTAACAAAAAGGAAGAATGATTGAGCGGAATAACAAGCATGAGGTGTATAATGGTATTGAGACTTTGGAAAGTGAAACTTAGAGTTCTGGTGAGGTTTGGAGTCTTTGGAGTTTTCGAGCATTAATGGAAATCTTGAGAAAACCCTTCTGTGCGGATGCAATATTGATATTAAGAGTTCCTTTTGGTGGGTTGTTGATACTTGTTATGTTGGTTGGAGCTGATTTGAGATGAAAATGGTGAGTTTTGGGAAAGACTGTCGAAGGGCTATTTTTCTGAAAATCGCAGTGCCCGCTCAGCGCGGTCTGCAGAATTTTGAACCTCTCCAGGCAGTGAGGAGCGCGCTCAGCGCGGGACAGAGCCCAGTTAGCGCGACTTGGAGAAAAAAAAATTGAAACTTGAGTTTTTTTTCTAAATCCATAACTTTGGATTCGTAACTCGGATTGAGATGTTCTTTCTTATATAAATGGTGTTGAGATTTAGTGGCCAATTTGATTGTGTCGTGAATTTGGATAAGTTCGTAGTGGTTTTAATTGAGGATATTTGGATCTGTTATAAACTTAGAGGAAGAACAAGTAGAGTGTTTGAGAATTGGATTACAAGTGTCGAAAGGAGACAAAGAGTTATGCTAAGTTATTCAAGTGAGGATTTTGGTTGGAAAGGGTTAGTTTTCATAGATATGTTATTTCTGATGATGGTATTTTCATGGATCCATCGGAAGTAGATCTAGTTCTACAATGAGAGACTCTGAAGTTGGTTAAGGAGATTAGGATCTTTTGGACTTTAGTTGGTTATTACCGGAGGTTATGGAAGGTTTTTCCAAGTTAGCATTTTCGTTACCTCGGTTGACTTGCAAAGGGTGAGTCGTTTGTTTTGGACGTTCGTTGTGAGTAAGTTTTGGTGAGCGGATGTAGAAATTGTCTACGGCTCCAGTTTTGATTCTGTGTGATCCTAATAATCTGTTTGTAAGGTATTGTGATGTGTCTTTGATGAGTTTAATCTGTGTGTTAATGCAAGAGGGTAAAGTCGTAGCTTATGCTTTATGACGATTGAGGATTCATAAAAGGATCTATACTATTCAGGATTTGGAGTTGGTTGCAGTGGTATTGTGTTGGAAATTTGGAGGTATTATTTTTATGGTTCTGGGTTCGAAGTGTTTAGTAATCACAAGAATATTGAGTACCTGTTTGGTCGGAAGGAATAGAGTATGAGACAACGAGGATGGTTAGAATTCGTGACGAGTTATGAATTTGGCTTGGAGTATCCTTCGAGAAAAGCTAAGGTTGTGCCTGATGAGTTAAGTCGAAAGTTGTTATGCATGTCTGTTTTGATGGTCAGGGAGTTAAAATTAGTTGAGCAGTTCAGAGACTTGTGTCTGGTGTGTGAGAAACACAGTAGAGCGTGAAGTTGGGTATATTAAAAGTGAACACTGAGTTTTGCCGAATATGAGAAAGAGTTAGATTTTGGACGTGGAATTGGTAGTTTTGATGGTTTCGAGTAATCAGAGTACGCAGCGAAAATGTGATGTGGCACAATTCGTATATGCGTGTGTAACTTGTAAGAGTTCGTAGGTTGAACATTGGAAACATGTAGGAATGATGAGACCTTTGGACGTTTCAGAATGGAAGTGTTAGGTGAAAGGTTTAAATGTTATCCATGGGCTACTATGTAGATGGATGTTTTGGTTATATGTTGGATTGGTGAATCGTAGCATTGTTGGAATAAGGTTGTGTGACAAGGATGTTTGGTATTCTGGTTTTGTTGATGTTGATGAGACGATGTTGTGTCGTGGAACTTTACGTTCTTGTTTCTGTTGTTGCCTCGTTTCCATGGTGATGGTTCGAGTGCGTGTAGCTAATTCCTATGATGGGGAATTAGAGGAGTGTTACTACGGTGATGGTAACGATCTTGTTGTGTTTCGGTTCAAGAGTGAACCTGTATGCGTTCGTAACTTGGGTATCCTTTGAGTCGTGAGTTAGTCGTCAAGTGCATTGTATGGGCTTTGCATCTTGTCGTCGTTGTCGTGTCGTTGTTGTAGTTGTCGTCGTTGTCATGTTGTTGTTGTAGCTGCTGTTAGCAAGGTTGGTTGTCGGTTTGTGGTATTCGTGGTGTGCCTTTGGTTGGCATGTTGGTTTGTTGGTCGGATGCGAGAGTCGCATCCCGAGTTGTTCGTATCAGTATATTTTCGAGGACGAAAATTTCTAAGTGGGGGAGAATTGTAATGCCCCGATTTGTTTAATTGTATTTATTTATTTCATTTATGTGAATTTTGTGAAATGTGTGAATTTATTGTATTTTACCTGCTAATTGAGTTAACTGGTTAATTTCTCTGATAGGTAAAATATTTGCAATAAATTACAATTTCTTTTCAACTTTTATTTCCCGAAATATATTTCATCGGTATGTTTATGTTTTATCGCATTTTGAGAGCGTTTGGGAGATATTTGAGCTGAGGGGTATTTTGGTCTTTTGCTTAGGTAAGTTTTATGTTTTTATATAAATAGAAAGAATAGAGAGAAAATAGAGAGAAAGAAAAATAGAAAGAAGGGAAAGGAGAAGAGAGAAAGGAAGAGAAGAAGAAAAAGAGGGAGAAGAGGAAAATCATCAAAATCAATGATTGGACTTCGATTAATCGGGTAAAGGTGAGAAGTTTCAATTATATTTCGATTGTATATGTATATGTATGTGTTTGTTTGGTTGAAAAATGTATGTTTTCCATTTGGTTAGAATTGTGAACAATTGATAGAAATTGATGTTTTCGCGGTTAGATTTCGGAACTGTTCGCGTAGAATAGTCGAGCGAGGAGTGGGTTTAATCGGAAAGGCATGTTGGTGAGATTTGAGGGGTTTTGTGTCGAGTTATCAAGAATTGGAGTTTAGGGCATTAATGGTAAATTGAGTGGAAATCGATGTTTCCACGGTTGAAATTTGGAATAAGTTGTGTAGTGTAGTGTAGTCGGGTAAGGTTTGGGTTTAATCGGGAATGGTGGTTTGCGTGTTTTCCCGCGGTTTCGATCGAGTTCGAATTTAGAATTCAATGATAAAATTATGTTTTAAAATATGTCAAAAATGGAAAAATGTGTTGGATGGATTTTTAATAGTGAAAATATTGTAGTACGTCGAATTCTGAGATCGCAGCTTTTTACGGAATCGAAAACGGATGTCCGGAAGTCTAAAAATGGTGTTTTTAAGGCTGAAATTCGCGGCGGGTTTCGCGCTCAGCGCGCAGGTCGGGCGCTCAGCGCGCATGTCTGGGCGAAAGGGAAAATTTCTGAAACTTTGAAAATTTATAACTTTTGAACCGTAAGTCCGTTTTGGTCCCCGTTCGAAGCGTTGGAAAGCTTATGAAATGTTCTTTCTTGTAAAAATGGTTTTGGGATTAGTGGCTGATTTATTTAAGTCGTGGTTTTGGAAACGTGTCGTTTTGTCGACTTTTCTCGTCGTATTTGTGTGCGATTGGTGTGGTATCATGTTATATGCTTTTGTTATATAACGTATAGCTTGTGTGCTGTTATATGATGTGAATACATGTAATGAGATGTTGTGATAAGGTGTTGTGATGCGATGTTGTGATAATGTTGTTGTTGTGCGATAAATACATTGTTTGATTGAATATCAATGTACGTGGTTATGATGTTGTGTTGGTTCGTGGTTTGTTGTTGTGTTTTGTGAAATGCATTGCTTATGTGAAATTCAATGTGTGTTTTGGATGTGAAATAGTGCATTGATGTGAATGTATATAGATTGTATGATTGTATGAGATGATTACAAACGATTGTGTGCCTAGGTGAGGTGTGAGCAATCGGATTGTGTGCCCGGTATGTGGTATGTGATGAAATGCATTGTTTGAATTGTTTTCAATGCATGAATATGATGATGTGATAATCATATTGTCGATTTGTGAAGATGCATTTGATTGTCATGAGTTCTTGTGAGTCAAGCATCATGATATGCATTGTTGTGACGTCCTGAGTGACGGATTGGTTCCAGAGGGAATCCGCTATAACGTCGTGTGCCCATGTGGGGTGTGAGCGATGATTATAGACGATCGTGTGCCCAGGTGGGGTGTGAGCGATCGGGTCGTGTGCCCGTGTGGGGTGTGAGCGATCCATAAACGTCGTGTGCCCATGTGGGGTGTGAGCGACGGGGAACATCGTATGCCCGACGGGGAGTTACAGTGATGTAACGCGCGATGGTTCCAGCAGAGTTCCTGAGTGAACTAGTGATGAGACACATTGGAGTCGGTACCGCATATGCATTGCATAGAGTCGTTGTGTCGGTCTCTGTGCATTTGCATAAATCATGAATGGATTGATTATGTGTGAGCTTGTGATAGCTTTGGTGAATTATTATGCATAGGTGATAAATGCATTGGTTGTGAGTGATATGTTTTGTGTATAAACATATGATATGTGATGTGGTGGTGTGTTTTCATAGGTCATAATTGTGGTGTGCATTATGTGTGAAATGTGATTATATTGGTATAATCGTTATATGTTATGTGGTTGGATGGTTAGGAATATGTTATGTATTAGTGGCATGCTATATGTGTTAGTATGTGATGTATGTGGTGAGAAATATTATATATGTGAATTTGTTTGTGTTGTGGCATATTATTATGCAATCTTGTTATAGTTGTTATTTCTCACCCTTCTGTTGGAATATGCTTTTTATGGCATAGTGCAGATTGTCAGCTTTAGAGGCGTGGAGGCAAGTGGAAGAGTTAGATCTTCGTTTGCTTAGGTCTTGGTGTCTGCTCTGATACGTAGCACGGGAGTCGGGGAACGATTATGTTATATATGTATATAATTGTGGAAGATATTTTTGTATTACTTGTGTATGTGTACTTTGACGTTATAAACCATTTATTTTGTAAAACAAGTCGGTTATGGATCTTCCGCTTTATTCCATAATTGACATTTCCTTTATTATGGAAAAAGTTTCCCCTTTGAGGGTACTCTATTTTATGCTATGTATCAAATTTATGAGCAGGGATGATGTTTTGTTTATTTAAATGTGACATCCTTGTTTCTGTCGGAAAAATAAATTTTTAGCTACTCTGATTTTATTTATGTATTATTTATTCGCGATGGGAATTGGGGTGTTACATTAAGTGGTATCAGAGCAGGTCGGTCCGTCCGGCCAAGTTGTTGAGTCAGTTGGTGTGACAGTTGAATACTGTCGATGTTGTTTGTTCCTTAGTACGTGATATGTGTGGGAAGCACTGTCAGTACTTTCTGGTTTTCTAATCCTTGTCTGCAGGAGTTAGAATGTGATAAGTGGGGGAGGAGCTTGTACTTCTCCATGTTGCTTCAGGTGGGGAGCATTAGCTCAGTGTGCCGTTGGTTACAAGAGTGTAAGTGTTGTTTGGGCCGTGTTGGTTCCCGGTTTAAGAGGGGATGTGGAGGTAAGGCTTATGTCAACTAAGGATTTGTGCCTTAGGTAGTTTGGTGCACAGTATGTAAGGAATGCTATTATAGTTGGTAAAGACGGTTTATGCCCCATCATGATTGTCGGCTGTCTATTGACAAATTGAGGAACTGATCACCCTTAATCTCTTGTTGATAGTAGACGGAAATATGTTGGATGGAATAGACGTGTCTTTTCGGCCTTGATAGTGTGTTCAATGAATTATTTGGAATTAAGAAAGTGATTATGGATTGTTTTGACGAGTCGATGAAGATTTTTATATCGGAAGATGAGTCGGATTTGAGGTTTTGTATATTGGTCAAGTTGGGGGGTCATTGAGAGAGAATGATAGGGTATTACTATGGTTGTTCTCAGAGAGAAGAGTGTGAACTCAAATTGGACGAAGGTGAGGATTTGAGGTTTGGATCTGCTAAGTAAGTGGGAGAACTTTTAGTACGTGAAACTAAGATGTTGTTATGTTTGTGATGATGGTTTTCTAGAGGGATTGGCAAAATGGCTACAGTGATGGGCTGCAAGTTGTGTGTGATTTTCAGATGTATTTCCGGATGGAATATTGGATGTTAGCATTAGAAGTACCCGGACTGATAGAGCAGTTGGAAGATTTACTGGAAAGGAGAATTGTGAGGCCAAGTGTGTCGTCTCGGAGAGCTCCAGCATTGTAAGTAACAAAAAGGAAGAATGATTGAGCGGAATAACAAGCATGAGGTGTATAATGGTATTGAGACTTTGGAAAGTGAAACTTAGAGTTCTGGTGAGGTTTGGAGTCTTTGGAGTTTTCGAGCATTAATGGAAATCTTGAGAAAACCCTTCTGTGCGGATGCAATATTGATATTAAGAGTTCCTTTTGGTGGGTTGTTGATACTTGTTATGTTGGTTGGAGCTGATTTGAGATGAAAATGGTGAGTTTTGGGAAAGACTGTCGAAGGGCTATTTTTCTGAAAATCGCAGTGCCCGCTCAGCGCGGTCTGCAGAATTTTGAACCTCTCCAGGCAGTGAGGAGCGCGCTCAGCGCGGGACAGAGCCCAGTTAGCGCGACTTGGAGAAAAAAAAATTGAAACTTGAGTTTTTTTTCTAAATCCATAACTTTGGATTCGTAACTCGGATTGAGATGTTCTTTCTTATATAAATGGTGTTGAGATTTAGTGGCCAATTTGATTGTGTCGTGAATTTGGATAAGTTCGTAGTGGTTTTAATTGAGGATATTTGGATCTGTTATAAACTTAGAGGAAGAACAAGTAGAGTGTTTGAGAATTGGATTACAAGTGTCGAAAGGAGACAAAGAGTTATGCTAAGTTATTCAAGTGAGGATTTTGGTTGGAAAGGGTTAGTTTTCATAGATATGTTATTTCTGATGATGGTATTTTCATGGATCCATCGGAAGTAGATCTAGTTCTACAATGAGAGACTCTGAAGTTGGTTAAGGAGATTAGGATCTTTTGGACTTTAGTTGGTTATTACCGGAGGTTATGGAAGGTTTTTCCAAGTTAGCATTTTCGTTACCTCGGTTGACTTGCAAAGGGTGAGTCGTTTGTTTTGGACGTTCGTTGTGAGTAAGTTTTGGTGAGCGGATGTAGAAATTGTCTACGGCTCCAGTTTTGATTCTG
This sequence comes from Lathyrus tuberosus, assembly GCA_022829125.1. Taxonomy (NCBI): domain Eukaryota; kingdom Viridiplantae; phylum Streptophyta; class Magnoliopsida; order Fabales; family Fabaceae; genus Lathyrus; species Lathyrus tuberosus. Next base: position 5,260,710 of record JALAZF010000082.1, on the reverse strand, counting down.
TGTGATCCTAATAATCTGTTTGTAAGGTATTGTGATGTGTCTTTGATGAGTTTAATCTGTGTGTTAATGCAAGAGGGTAAAGTCGTAGCTTATGCTTTATGACGATTGAGGATTCATAAAAGGATCTATACTATTCAGGATTTGGAGTTGGTTGCAGTGGTATTGTGTTGGAAATTTGGAGGTATTATTTTTATGGTTCTGGGTTCGAAGTGTTTAGTAATCACAAGAATATTGAGTACCTGTTTGGTCGGAAGGAATAGAGTATGAGACAACGAGGATGGTTAGAATTCGTGACGAGTTATGAATTTGGCTTGGAGTATCCTTCGAGAAAAGCTAAGGTTGTGCCTGATGAGTTAAGTCGAAAGTTGTTATGCATGTCTGTTTTGATGGTCAGGGAGTTAAAATTAGTTGAGCAGTTCAGAGACTTGTGTCTGGTGTGTGAGAAACACAGTAGAGCGTGAAGTTGGGTATATTAAAAGTGAACACTGAGTTTTGCCGAATATGAGAAAGAGTTAGATTTTGGACGTGGAATTGGTAGTTTTGATGGTTTCGAGTAATCAGAGTACGCAGCGAAAATGTGATGTGGCACAATTCGTATATGCGTGTGTAACTTGTAAGAGTTCGTAGGTTGAACATTGGAAACATGTAGGAATGATGAGACCTTTGGACGTTTCAGAATGGAAGTGTTAGGTGAAAGGTTTAAATGTTATCCATGGGCTACTATGTAGATGGATGTTTTGGTTATATGTTGGATTGGTGAATCGTAGCATTGTTGGAATAAGGTTGTGTGACAAGGATGTTTGGTATTCTGGTTTTGTTGATGTTGATGAGACGATGTTGTGTCGTGGAACTTTACGTTCTTGTTTCTGTTGTTGCCTCGTTTCCATGGTGATGGTTCGAGTGCGTGTAGCTAATTCCTATGATGGGGAATTAGAGGAGTGTTACTACGGTGATGGTAACGATCTTGTTGTGTTTCGGTTCAAGAGTGAACCTGTATGCGTTCGTAACTTGGGTATCCTTTGAGTCGTGAGTTAGTCGTCAAGTGCATTGTATGGGCTTTGCATCTTGTCATCGTTGTCGTGTCGTTGTTGTAGTTGTCGTCGTTGTCATGTTGTTGTTGTAGCTGCTGTTAGCAAGGTTGGTTGTCGGTTTGTGGTATTCGTGGTGTGCCTTTGGTTGGCATGTTGGTTTGTTGGTCGGATGCGAGAGTCGCATCCCGAGTTGTTCGTATCAGTATATTTTCGAGGACGAAAATTTCTAAGTGGGGGAGAATTGTAATGCCCCGATTTGTTTAATTGTATTTATTTATTTCATTTATGTGAATTTTGTGAAATGTGTGAATTTATTGTATTTTACCTGCTAATTGAGTTAACTGGTTAATTTCTCTGATAGGTAAAATATTTGCAATAAATTACAATTTCTTTTCAACTTTTATTTCCCGAAATATATTTCATCGGTATGTTTATGTTTTATCGCATTTTGAGAGCGTTTGGGAGATATTTGAGCTGAGGGGTATTTTGGTCTTTTGCTTAGGTAAGTTTTATGTTTTTATATAAATAGAAAGAATAGAGAGAAAATAGAGAGAAAGAAAAATAGAAAGAAGGGAAAGGAGAAGAGAGAAAGGAAGAGAAGAAGAAAAAGAGGGAGAAGAGGAAAATCATCAAAATCAATGATTGGACTTCGATTAATCGGGTAAAGGTGAGAAGTTTCAATTATATTTCGATTGTATATGTATATGTATGTGTTTGTTTGGTTGAAAAATGTATGTTTTCCATTTGGTTAGAATTGTGAACAATTGATAGAAATTGATGTTTTCGCGGTTAGATTTCGGAACTGTTCGCGTAGAATAGTCGAGCGAGGAGTGGGTTTAATCGGAAAGGCATGTTGGTGAGATTTGAGGGGTTTTGTGTCGAGTTATCAAGAATTGGAGTTTAGGGCATTAATGGTAAATTGAGTGGAAATCGATGTTTCCACGGTTGAAATTTGGAATAAGTTGTGTAGTGTAGTGTAGTCGGGTAAGGTTTGGGTTTAATCGGGAATGGTGGTTTGCGTGTTTTCCCGCGGTTTCGATCGAGTTCGAATTTAGAATTCAATGATAAAATTATGTTTTAAAATATGTCAAAAATGGAAAAATGTGTTGGATGGATTTTTAATAGTGAAAATATTGTAGTACGTCGAATTCTGAGATCGCAGCTTTTTACGGAATCGAAAACGGATGTCCGGAAGTCTAAAAATGGTGTTTTTAAGGCTGAAATTCGCGGCGGGTTTCGCGCTCAGCGCGCAGGTCGGGCGCTCAGCGCGCATGTCTGGGCGAAAGGGAAAATTTCTGAAACTTTGAAAATTTATAACTTTTGAACCGTAAGTCCGTTTTGGTCCCCGTTCGAAGCGTTGGAAAGCTTATGAAATGTTCTTTCTTGTAAAAATGGTTTTGGGATTAGTGGCTGATTTATTTAAGTCGTGGTTTTGGAAACGTGTCGTTTTGTCGACTTTTCTCGTCGTATTTGTGTGCGATTGGTGTGGTATCATGTTATATGCTTTTGTTATATAACGTATAGCTTGTGTGCTGTTATATGATGTGAATACATGTAATGAGATGTTGTGATAAGGTGTTGTGATGCGATGTTGTGATAATGTTGTTGTTGTGCGATAAATACATTGTTTGATTGAATATCAATGTACGTGGTTATGATGTTGTGTTGGTTCGTGGTTTGTTGTTGTGTTTTGTGAAATGCATTGCTTATGTGAAATTCAATGTGTGTTTTGGATGTGAAATAGTGCATTGATGTGAATGTATATAGATTGTATGATTGTATGAGATGATTACAAACGATTGTGTGCCTAGGTGAGGTGTGAGCAATCGGATTGTGTGCCCGGTATGTGGTATGTGATGAAATGCATTGTTTGAATTGTTTTCAATGCATGAATATGATGATGTGATAATCATATTGTCGATTTGTGAAGATGCATTTGATTGTCATGAGTTCTTGTGAGTCAAGCATCATGATATGCATTGTTGTGACGTCCTGAGTGACGGATTGGTTCCAGAGGGAATCCGCTATAACGTCGTGTGCCCATGTGGGGTGTGAGCGATGATTATAGACGATCGTGTGCCCAGGTGGGGTGTGAGCGATCGGGTCGTGTGCCCGTGTGGGGTGTGAGCGATCCATAAACGTCGTGTGCCCATGTGGGGTGTGAGCGACGGGGAACATCGTATGCCCGACGGGGAGTTACAGTGATGTAACGCGCGATGGTTCCAGCAGAGTTCCTGAGTGAACTAGTGATGAGACACATTGGAGTCGGTACCGCATATGCATTGCATAGAGTCGTTGTGTCGGTCTCTGTGCATTTGCATAAATCATGAATGGATTGATTATGTGTGAGCTTGTGATAGCTTTGGTGAATTATTATGCATAGGTGATAAATGCATTGGTTGTGAGTGATATGTTTTGTGTATAAACATATGATATGTGATGTGGTGGTGTGTTTTCATAGGTCATAATTGTGGTGTGCATTATGTGTGAAATGTGATTATATTGGTATAATCGTTATATGTTATGTGGTTGGATGGTTAGGAATATGTTATGTATTAGTGGCATGCTATATGTGTTAGTATGTGATGTATGTGGTGAGAAATATTATATATGTGAATTTGTTTGTGTTGTGGCATATTATTATGCAATCTTGTTATAGTTGTTATTTCTCACCCTTCTGTTGGAATATGCTTTTTATGGCATAGTGCAGATTGTCAGCTTTAGAGGCGTGGAGGCAAGTGGAAGAGTTAGATCTTCGTTTGCTTAGGTCTTGGTGTCTGCTCTGATACGTAGCACGGGAGTCGGGGAACGATTATGTTATATATGTATATAATTGTGGAAGATATTTTTGTATTACTTGTGTATGTGTACTTTGACGTTATAAACCATTTATTTTGTAAAACAAGTCGGTTATGGATCTTCCGCTTTATTCCATAATTGACATTTCCTTTATTATGGAAAAAGTTTCCCCTTTGAGGGTACTCTATTTTATGCTATGTATCAAATTTATGAGCAGGGATGATGTTTTGTTTATTTAAATGTGACATCCTTGTTTCTGTCGGAAAAATAAATTTTTAGCTACTCTGATTTTATTTATGTATTATTTATTCGCGATGGGAATTGGGGTGTTACATTAAGTGGTATCAGAGCAGGTCGGTCCGTCCGGCCAAGTTGTTGAGTCAGTTGGTGTGACAGTTGAATACTGTCGATGTTGTTTGTTCCTTAGTACGTGATATGTGTGGGAAGCACTGTCAGTACTTTCTGGTTTTCTAATCCTTGTCTGCAGGAGTTAGAATGTGATAAGTGGGGGAGGAGCTTGTACTTCTCCATGTTGCTTCAGGTGGGGAGCATTAGCTCAGTGTGCCGTTGGTTACAAGAGTGTAAGTGTTGTTTGGGCCGTGTTGGTTCCCGGTTTAAGAGGGGATGTGGAGGTAAGGCTTATGTCAACTAAGGATTTGTGCCTTAGGTAGTTTGGTGCACAGTATGTAAGGAATGCTATTATAGTTGGTAAAGACGGTTTATGCCCCATCATGATTGTCGGCTGTCTATTGACAAATTGAGGAACTGATCACCCTTAATCTCTTGTTGATAGTAGACGGAAATATGTTGGATGGAATAGACGTGTCTTTTCGGCCTTGATAGTGTGTTCAATGAATTATTTGGAATTAAGAAAGTGATTATGGATTGTTTTGACGAGTCGATGAAGATTTTTATATCGGAAGATGAGTCGGATTTGAGGTTTTGTATATTGGTCAAGTTGGGGGGTCATTGAGAGAGAATGATAGGGTATTACTATGGTTGTTCTCAGAGAGAAGAGTGTGAACTCAAATTGGACGAAGGTGAGGATTTGAGGTTTGGATCTGCTAAGTAAGTGGGAGAACTTTTAGTACGTGAAACTAAGATGTTGTTATGTTTGTGATGATGGTTTTCTAGAGGGATTGGCAAAATGGCTACAGTGATGGGCTGCAAGTTGTGTGTGATTTTCAGATGTATTTCCGGATGGAATATTGGATGTTAGCATTAGAAGTACCCGGACTGATAGAGCAGTTGGAAGATTTACTGGAAAGGAGAATTGTGAGGCCAAGTGTGTCGTCTCGGAGAGCTCCAGCATTGTAAGTAACAAAAAGGAAGAATGATTGAGCGGAATAACAAGCATGAGGTGTATAATGGTATTGAGACTTTGGAAAGTGAAACTTAGAGTTCTGGTGAGGTTTGGAGTCTTTGGAGTTTTCGAGCATTAATGGAAATCTTGAGAAAACCCTTCTGTGCGGATGCAATATTGATATTAAGAGTTCCTTTTGGTGGGTTGTTGATACTTGTTATGTTGGTTGGAGCTGATTTGAGATGAAAATGGTGAGTTTTGGGAAAGACTGTCGAAGGGCTATTTTTCTGAAAATCGCAGTGCCCGCTCAGCGCGGTCTGCAGAATTTTGAACCTCTCCAGGCAGTGAGGAGCGCGCTCAGCGCGGGACAGAGCCCAGTTAGCGCGACTTGGAGAAAAAAAAATTGAAACTTGAGTTTTTTTTCTAAATCCATAACTTTGGATTCGTAACTCGGATTGAGATGTTCTTTCTTATATAAATGGTGTTGAGATTTAGTGGCCAATTTGATTGTGTCGTGAATTTGGATAAGTTCGTAGTGGTTTTAATTGAGGATATTTGGATCTGTTATAAACTTAGAGGAAGAACAAGTAGAGTGTTTGAGAATTGGATTACAAGTGTCGAAAGGAGACAAAGAGTTATGCTAAGTTATTCAAGTGAGGATTTTGGTTGGAAAGGGTTAGTTTTCATAGATATGTTATTTCTGATGATGGTATTTTCATGGATCCATCGGAAGTAGATCTAGTTCTACAATGAGAGACTCTGAAGTTGGTTAAGGAGATTAGGATCTTTTGGACTTTAGTTGGTTATTACCGGAGGTTATGGAAGGTTTTTCCAAGTTAGCATTTTCGTTACCTCGGTTGACTTGCAAAGGGTGAGTCGTTTGTTTTGGACGTTCGTTGTGAGTAAGTTTTGGTGAGCGGATGTAGAAATTGTCTACGGCTCCAGTTTTGATTCTGTGTGATCCTAATAATCTGTTTGTAAGGTATTGTGATGTGTCTTTGATGAGTTTAATCTGTGTGTTAATGCAAGAGGGTAAAGTCGTAGCTTATGCTTTATGACGATTGAGGATTCATAAAAGGATCTATACTATTCAGGATTTGGAGTTGGTTGCAGTGGTATTGTGTTGGAAATTTGGAGGTATTATTTTTATGGTTCTGGGTTCGAAGTGTTTAGTAATCACAAGAATATTGAGTACCTGTTTGGTCGGAAGGAATAGAGTATGAGACAACGAGGATGGTTAGAATTCGTGACGAGTTATGAATTTGGCTTGGAGTATCCTTCGAGAAAAGCTAAGGTTGTGCCTGATGAGTTAAGTCGAAAGTTGTTATGCATGTCTGTTTTGATGGTCAGGGAGTTAAAATTAGTTGAGCAGTTCAGAGACTTGTGTCTGGTGTGTGAGAAACACAGTAGAGCGTGAAGTTGGGTATATTAAAAGTGAACACTGAGTTTTGCCGAATATGAGAAAGAGTTAGATTTTGGACGTGGAATTGGTAGTTTTGATGGTTTCGAGTAATCAGAGTACGCAGCGAAAATGTGATGTGGCACAATTCGTATATGCGTGTGTAACTTGTAAGAGTTCGTAGGTTGAACATTGGAAACATGTAGGAATGATGAGACCTTTGGACGTTTCAGAATGGAAGTGTTAGGTGAAAGGTTTAAATGTTATCCATGGGCTACTATGTAGATGGATGTTTTGGTTATATGTTGGATTGGTGAATCGTAGCATTGTTGGAATAAGGTTGTGTGACAAGGATGTTTGGTATTCTGGTTTTGTTGATGTTGATGAGACGATGTTGTGTCGTGGAACTTTACGTTCTTGTTTCTGTTGTTGCCTCGTTTCCATGGTGATGGTTCGAGTGCGTGTAGCTAATTCCTATGATGGGGAATTAGAGGAGTGTTACTACGGTGATGGTAACGATCTTGTTGTGTTTCGGTTCAAGAGTGAACCTGTATGCGTTCGTAACTTGGGTATCCTTTGAGTCGTGAGTTAGTCGTCAAGTGCATTGTATGGGCTTTGCATCTTGTCGTCGTTGTCGTGTCGTTGTTGTAGTTGTCGTCGTTGTCATGTTGTTGTTGTAGCTGCTGTTAGCAAGGTTGGTTGTCGGTTTGTGGTATTCGTGGTGTGCCTTTGGTTGGCATGTTGGTTTGTTGGTCGGATGCGAGAGTCGCATCCCGAGTTGTTCGTATCAGTATATTTTCGAGGACGAAAATTTCTAAGTGGGGGAGAATTGTAATGCCCCGATTTGTTTAATTGTATTTATTTATTTCATTTATGTGAATTTTGTGAAATGTGTGAATTTATTGTATTTTACCTGCTAATTGAGTTAACTGGTTAATTTCTCTGATAGGTAAAATATTTGCAATAAATTACAATTTCTTTTCAACTTTTATTTCCCGAAATATATTTCATCGGTATGTTTATGTTTTATCGCATTTTGAGAGCGTTTGGGAGATATTTGAGCTGAGGGGTATTTTGGTCTTTTGCTTAGGTAAGTTTTATGTTTTTATATAAATAGAAAGAATAGAGAGAAAATAGAGAGAAAGAAAAATAGAAAGAAGGGAAAGGAGAAGAGAGAAAGGAAGAGAAGAAGAAAAAGAGGGAGAAGAGGAAAATCATCAAAATCAATGATTGGACTTCGATTAATCGGGTAAAGGTGAGAAGTTTCAATTATATTTCGATTGTATATGTATATGTATGTGTTTGTTTGGTTGAAAAATGTATGTTTTCCATTTGGTTAGAATTGTGAACAATTGATAGAAATTGATGTTTTCGCGGTTAGATTTCGGAACTGTTCGCGTAGAATAGTCGAGCGAGGAGTGGGTTTAATCGGAAAGGCATGTTGGTGAGATTTGAGGGGTTTTGTGTCGAGTTATCAAGAATTGGAGTTTAGGGCATTAATGGTAAATTGAGTGGAAATCGATGTTTCCACGGTTGAAATTTGGAATAAGTTGTGTAGTGTAGTGTAGTCGGGTAAGGTTTGGGTTTAATCGGGAATGGTGGTTTGCGTGTTTTCCCGCGGTTTCGATCGAGTTCGAATTTAGAATTCAATGATAAAATTATGTTTTAAAATATGTCAAAAATGGAAAAATGTGTTGGATGGATTTTTAATAGTGAAAATATTGTAGTACGTCGAATTCTGAGATCGCAGCTTTTTACGGAATCGAAAACGGATGTCCGGAAGTCTAAAAATGGTGTTTTTAAGGCTGAAATTCGCGGCGGGTTTCGCGCTCAGCGCGCAGGTCGGGCGCTCAGCGCGCATGTCTGGGCGAAAGGGAAAATTTCTGAAACTTTGAAAATTTATAACTTTTGAACCGTAAGTCCGTTTTGGTCCCCGTTCGAAGCGTTGGAAAGCTTATGAAATGTTCTTTCTTGTAAAAATGGTTTTGGGATTAGTGGCTGATTTATTTAAGTCGTGGTTTTGGAAACGTGTCGTTTTGTCGACTTTTCTCGTCGTATTTGTGTGCGATTGGTGTGGTATCATGTTATATGCTTTTGTTATATAACGTATAGCTTGTGTGCTGTTATATGATGTGAATACATGTAATGAGATGTTGTGATAAGGTGTTGTGATGCGATGTTGTGATAATGTTGTTGTTGTGCGATAAATACATTGTTTGATTGAATATCAATGTACGTGGTTATGATGTTGTGTTGGTTCGTGGTTTGTTGTTGTGTTTTGTGAAATGCATTGCTTATGTGAAATTCAATGTGTGTTTTGGATGTGAAATAGTGCATTGATGTGAATGTATATAGATTGTATGATTGTATGAGATGATTACAAACGATTGTGTGCCTAGGTGAGGTGTGAGCAATCGGATTGTGTGCCCGGTATGTGGTATGTGATGAAATGCATTGTTTGAATTGTTTTCAATGCATGAATATGATGATGTGATAATCATATTGTCGATTTGTGAAGATGCATTTGATTGTCATGAGTTCTTGTGAGTCAAGCATCATGATATGCATTGTTGTGACGTCCTGAGTGACGGATTGGTTCCAGAGGGAATCCGCTATAACGTCGTGTGCCCATGTGGGGTGTGAGCGATGATTATAGACGATCGTGTGCCCAGGTGGGGTGTGAGCGATCGGGTCGTGTGCCCGTGTGGGGTGTGAGCGATCCATAAACGTCGTGTGCCCATGTGGGGTGTGAGCGACGGGGAACATCGTATGCCCGACGGGGAGTTACAGTGATGTAACGCGCGATGGTTCCAGCAGAGTTCCTGAGTGAACTAGTGATGAGACACATTGGAGTCGGTACCGCATATGCATTGCATAGAGTCGTTGTGTCGGTCTCTGTGCATTTGCATAAATCATGAATGGATTGATTATGTGTGAGCTTGTGATAGCTTTGGTGAATTATTATGCATAGGTGATAAATGCATTGGTTGTGAGTGATATGTTTTGTGTATAAACATATGATATGTGATGTGGTGGTGTGTTTTCATAGGTCATAATTGTGGTGTGCATTATGTGTGAAATGTGATTATATTGGTATAATCGTTATATGTTATGTGGTTGGATGGTTAGGAATATGTTATGTATTAGTGGCATGCTATATGTGTTAGTATGTGATGTATGTGGTGAGAAATATTATATATGTGAATTTGTTTGTGTTGTGGCATATTATTATGCAATCTTGTTATAGTTGTTATTTCTCACCCTTCTGTTGGAATATGCTTTTTATGGCATAGTGCAGATTGTCAGCTTTAGAGGCGTGGAGGCAAGTGGAAGAGTTAGATCTTCGTTTGCTTAGGTCTTGGTGTCTGCTCTGATACGTAGCACGGGAGTCGGGGAACGATTATGTTATATATGTATATAATTGTGGAAGATATTTTTGTATTACTTGTGTATGTGTACTTTGACGTTATAAACCATTTATTTTGTAAAACAAGTCGGTTATGGATCTTCCGCTTTATTCCATAATTGACATTTCCTTTATTATGGAAAAAGTTTCCCCTTTGAGGGTACTCTATTTTATGCTATGTATCAAATTTATGAGCAGGGATGATGTTTTGTTTATTTAAATGTGACATCCTTGTTTCTGTCGGAAAAATAAATTTTTAGCTACTCTGATTTTATTTATGTATTATTTATTCGCGATGGGAATTGGGGTGTTACATTAAGTGGTATCAGAGCAGGTCGGTCCGTCCGGCCAAGTTGTTGAGTCAGTTGGTGTGACAGTTGAATACTGTCGATGTTGTTTGTTCCTTAGTACGTGATATGTGTGGGAAGCACTGTCAGTACTTTCTGGTTTTCTAATCCTTGTCTGCAGGAGTTAGAATGTGATAAGTGGGGGAGGAGCTTGTACTTCTCCATGTTGCTTCAGGTGGGGAGCATTAGCTCAGTGTGCCGTTGGTTACAAGAGTGTAAGTGTTGTTTGGGCCGTGTTGGTTCCCGGTTTAAGAGGGGATGTGGAGGTAAGGCTTATGTCAACTAAGGATTTGTGCCTTAGGTAGTTTGGTGCACAGTATGTAAGGAATGCTATTATAGTTGGTAAAGACGGTTTATGCCCCATCATGATTGTCGGCTGTCTATTGACAAATTGAGGAACTGATCACCCTTAATCTCTTGTTGATAGTAGACGGAAATATGTTGGATGGAATAGACGTGTCTTTTCGGCCTTGATAGTGTGTTCAATGAATTATTTGGAATTAAGAAAGTGATTATGGATTGTTTTGACGAGTCGATGAAGATTTTTATATCGGAAGATGAGTCGGATTTGAGGTTTTGTATATTGGTCAAGTTGGGGGGTCATTGAGAGAGAATGATAGGGTATTACTATGGTTGTTCTCAGAGAGAAGAGTGTGAACTCAAATTGGACGAAGGTGAGGATTTGAGGTTTGGATCTGCTAAGTAAGTGGGAGAACTTTTAGTACGTGAAACTAAGATGTTGTTATGTTTGTGATGATGGTTTTCTAGAGGGATTGGCAAAATGGCTACAGTGATGGGCTGCAAGTTGTGTGTGATTTTCAGATGTATTTCCGGATGGAATATTGGATGTTAGCATTAGAAGTACCCGGACTGATAGAGCAGTTGGAAGATTTACTGGAAAGGAGAATTGTGAGGCCAAGTGTGTCGTCTCGGAGAGCTCCAGCATTGTAAGTAACAAAAAGGAAGAATGATTGAGCGGAATAACAAGCATGAGGTGTATAATGGTATTGAGACTTTGGAAAGTGAAACTTAGAGTTCTGGTGAGGTTTGGAGTCTTTGGAGTTTTCGAGCATTAATGGAAATCTTGAGAAAACCCTTCTGTGCGGATGCAATATTGATATTAAGAGTTCCTTTTGGTGGGTTATTGATACTTGTTATGTTGGTTGGAGCTGATTTGAGATGAAAATGGTGAGTTTTGGGAAAGACTGTCGAAGGGCTATTTTTCTGAAAATCGCAGTGCCCGCTCAGCGCGGTCTGCAGAATTTTGAACCTCTCCAGGCAGTGAGGAGCGCGCTCAGCGCGGGACAGAGCCCAGTTAGCGCGACATGGAGAAAAAAAAATTGAAACTTGAGTTTTTTTTTCTAAATCCATAACTTTGGATTCGTAACTCGGATTGAGATGTTCTTTCTTATATAAATGGTGTTGAGATTTAGTGGCCAATTTGATTGTGTCGTGAATTTGGATAAGTTCGTAGTGGTTTTAATTGAGGATATTTGGATCTGTTATAAACTTAGAGGAAGAACAAGTAGAGTGTTTGAGAATTGGATTACAAGTGTCGAAAGGAGACAAAGAGTTATGCTAAGTTATTCAAGTGAGGATTTTGGTTGGAAAGGGTTAGTTTTCATAGATATGTTATTTCTGATGATGGTATTTTCATGGATCCATCGGAAGTAGATCTAGTTCTACAATGAGAGACTCCGAAGTTGGTTAAGGAGATTAGGATCTTTTGGACTTTAGTTGGTTATTACCGGAGGTTATGGAAGGTTTTTCCAAGTTAGCATTTTCGTTACCTCGGTTGACTTGCAAAGGGTGAGTCGTTTGTTTTGGACGTTCGTTGTGAGTAAGTTTTGGTGAGCGGATGTAGAAATTGTCTACGGCTCCAGTTTTGATTCTGTGTGATCCTAATAATCTATTTGTAAGGTATTGTGATGTGTCTTTGATGAGTTTAATCTGTGTGTTAATGCAAGAGGGTAAAGTCGTAGCTTATGCTTTATGACGATTGAGGATTCATAAGAGGATCTATACTATTCAGGATTTGGAGTTGGTTGCAGTGGTATTGTGTTGGAAATTTGGAGGTATTATTTTTATGGTTCTGGGTTCGAAGTGTTTAGTAATCACAAGAATATTGAGTACCTGTTTGGTCGGAAGGAATAGAGTATGAGACAACGAGGATGGTTAGAATTCGTGACGAGTTATGAATTTGGCTTGGAGTATCCTTCGAGAAAAGCTAAGGTTGTGCCTGATGAGTTAAGTCGAAAGTTGTTATGCATGTCTGTTTTGATGGTCAGGGAGTTAAAATTAGTTGAGCAGTTCAGAGACTTGTGTCTGGTGTGTGAGAAACACAGTAGAGCGTGAAGTTGGGTATATTAAAAGTGAACACTGAGTTTTGGCGAATATGAGAAAGAGTTAGATTTTGGACGTGGAATTGGTAGTTTTGATGGTTTCGAGTAATCAGAGTACGCAGCGAAAATGTGATATGGCACAATTCGTATATGCGTGTGTAACTTGTAAGAGTTCGTAGGTTGAACATTGGAAACATGTAGGAATGATGAGACCTTTGGACGTTTCAGAATGGAAGTGTTAGGTGAAAGGTTTAAATGTTATCCATGGGCTACTATGTAGATGGATGTTTTGGTTATATGTTGGATTGGTGAATCGTAGCATTGTTGGAATAAGGTTGTGTGACAAGGATGTTTGGTATTCTGGTTTTGTTGATGTTGATGAGACGATGTTGTGTCGTGGAACTTTACGTTCTTGTTTCTGTTGTTGCCTCGTTTCCATGGTGATGGTTCGAGTGCGTGTAGCTAATTCCTATGATGGGGAATTAGAGGAGTGTTACTACGGTGATGGTAACGATCTTGTTGTGTTTCGGTTCAAGAGTGAACCTGTATGCGTTCGTAACTTGGGTATCCTTTGAGTCGTGAGTTAGTCGTCAAGTGCATTGTATGGGCTCTGCATCTTGTCGTCGTTGTCGTGTCGTTGTTGTAGTTGTCGTCGTTGTCATGTTGTTGTTGTAGCTGCTGTTAGCAAGGTTGGTTGTCGGTTTGTGGTATTCGTGGTGTGCCTTTGGTTGGCATGTTGGTTTGTTGGTCGGATGCGAGAGTCGCATCCCGAGTTGTTCGTATCAGTATATTTTCGAGGACGAAAATTTCTAAGTGGGGGAGAATTGTAATGCCCCGATTTGTTTAATTGTATTTATTTATTTCATTTATGTGAATTTTGTGAAATGTGTGAATTTATTGTATTTTACCTGCTAATTGAGTTAACTGGTTAATTTCTCTGATAGGTAAAATATTTGCAATAAATTACAATTTCTTTTCAACTTTTATTTCCCGAAATATATTTCATCGGTATGTTTATGTTTTATCGCATTTTGAGAGCGTTTGGGAGATATTTGAGCTGAGGGGTATTTTGGTCTTTTGCTTAGGTAAGTTTTATGTTTTTATATAAATAGAAAGAATAGAGAGAAAATAGAGAGAAAGAAAAATAGAAAGAAGGGAAAGGAGAAGAGAGAAAGGAAGAGAAGAAGAAAAAGAGGGAGAAGAGGAAAATCATCAAAATCAATGATTGGACTTCGATTAATCGGGTAAGGGTGAGAAGTTTCAATTATATTTCGATTGTATATGTATATGTATGTGTTTGTTTGGTTGAAAAATGTATGTTTTCCATTTGGTTAGAATTGTGAACAATTGATAGAAATTGATGTTTTCGCGGTTAGATTTCGGAACTGTTCGCGTAGAATAGTCGAGCGAGGAGTGGGTTTAATCGTAAAGGCATGTTGGTGAGATTTGAGGGGTTTTGTGTCGAGTTATCAAGAATTGGAGTTTAGGGCATTAATGGTAAATTGATTGGAAATCGATGTTTCCACGGTTGAAATTTGGAATAAGTTGTGTAGTGTAGTGTAGTCGGGTAAGGTTTGGGTTTAATCGGGAATGGTGGTTTGCGTGTTTTCCCGCGGTTTCGATCGAGTTCGAATTTAGAATTCAATGATAAAATTATGTTTTAAAATATGTCAAAAATGGAAAAATGTGTTGGATGGATTTTTAATAGTGAAAATATTGTAGTACGTCGAATTCTGAGATCGCAGCTTTTTACGGAATCGAAAAGGGATGTCCGGAAGTCTAAAAATGGTGTTTTTAAGGCTAAAATTCGCGGCAGGTTTCGCGCTCTGCGCGCAGGTCGGGCGCTCAGTGCGCAGGTCTGGGCGAAAGGGAAAATTTCTGAAACTTTGAAAATTTATAACTTTTGAACCGTAAGTCCGTTTTGGTCCCCGTTCAAAGCGTTGGAAAGCTTATGAAATGTTCTTTCTTGTAAAAATGGTTTTGGGATTAGTGGCTGATTTATTTAAGTCGTGGTTTTGGAAACGTGTCGTTTTGTCGACTTTTCTCGTCGTATTTGTGTGCGATTGGTGTGGTATCATGTTATATGCTTTTGTTATATAACGTATAGCTTGTGTGCTGTTATATGATGTGAATACATGTAATGAGATGTTGTGATAAGGTGTTGTGATGCGATGTTGTGATAATGTTGTTGTTGTGCGATAAATACATTGTTTGATTGAATATCAATGTACGTGGTTATGATGTTGTGTTGGTTCGTGGTTTGTTGTTGTGTTTTGTGAAATGCATTGCTTATGTGAAATTCAATGTGTGTTTTGGATGTGAAATAGTGCATTGATGTGAATGTATATAGATTGTATGATTGTATGAGATGATTACAAACGATTGTGTGCCTAGGTGAGGTGTGAGCAATCGGATTGTGTGCCCGGTATGTGGTATGTGATGAAATGCATTGTTTGAATTGTTTTCAATGCATGAATATGATGATGTGATAATCATATTGTCGATTTGTGAAGATGCATTTGATTGTCATGAGTTCTTGTGAGTCAAGCATCATGATATGCATTGTTGTGACGTCCTGAGTGACGGATTGGTTCCAGAGGGAATCCGCTATAACGTCGTGTGCCCATGTGGGGTGTGAGCGATGATTATAGACGATCGTGTGCCCAGGTGGGGTGTGAGCGATCGGGTCGTGTGCCCGTGTGGGGTGTGAGCGATCCATAAACGTCGTGTGCCCATGTGGGGTGTGAGCGATGGGGAACATCGTATGCCCGACGGGGAGTTACAGTGATGTAACGCGCGATGGTTCCAGCAGAGTTCCTGAGTGAACTAGTGATGAGACACATTGGAGTCGGTACCCGCATATGCATTGCATAGAGTCGTTGTGTCGGTCTATGTGCATTTGCATAAATCATGAATGGATTGATTATGTGTGAGCTTGTGATAGCTTTGGTGAATTATTATGCATAGGTGATAAATGCATTGGTTGTGAGTGATATGTTTTGTGTATAAACATATGATATGTGATGTGGTGGTGTGTTTTCATAGGTCATAATTGTGGTGTGCATTATGTGTGAAATGTGATTATATTGGTATAATCGTTATATGTTATGTGGTTGGATGGTTAGGAATATGTTATGTATTAGTGGCATGCTATATGTGTTAGTATGTGATGTATGTGGTGAGAAATATTATATATGTGAATTTGTTTGTGTTGTGGCATATTATTATGCAATCTTGTTATAGTTGTTATTTCTCACCCTTCTGTTGGAATATGCTTTTTATGGCATAGTGCAGATTGTCAGCTTTAGAGGCGTGGAGGCAAGTGGAAGAGTTAGATCTTCGTTTGCTTAGGTCTTGGTGTCTGCTCTGATACGTAGCACGGGAGTCGGGGAACGATTATGTTATATATGTATATAATTGTGGAAGATATTTTTGTATTACTTGTGTATGTGTACTTTGACGTTATAAACCATTTATTTTGTAAAACAAGTCGGTTATGGATCTTCCGCTTTATTCCATAATTGACATTTCCTTTATTATGGAAAAAGTTTCCCCTTTGAGGGTACTCTATTTTATGCTATGTATCAAATTTATGAGCAGGGATGATGTTTTGTTTATTTAAATGTGACATCCTTGTTTCTGTCAGAAAAATAAATTTTTAGCTACTCTGATTTTATTTATGTATTATTTATTCGCGATGGGAATTGGGGTGTTACATGAGCAACACAACCCAACACAAATCCAACATAAAACAATATAATCAACTAAAAAGGAAATACTAAACATGTTCTGTTCTAGAATCAGAAATGGAGTGATGATCTGAAGTGATGGAGTTTTGAGCTTCCAACACAGTGGAGAGAGGGAGACTTGCAAAGTTAGCACTCCAATACTCAAGTCAGTACGTGGGAAAGAAGAATAAATCGAAATTGTGTTTGAAACTTTACTTCAATTTGGCTCCTTATATATATATATATATATATATATATATATATATATATATATATATATATATATATATATATATATATATATATATATATATATATATATATGACTCTGCGAAGCTCTCATTTTCTCCTGAATTATCCTGATCTTCTCAATAGTCTGTTGAACAATCTTTGGTCCAAGCACGAGACTTTCATCTGATTCATACCAACACAAAGGAGTCATGCACCTCCTTCCATACAAAGCCTCATATGGTGTCATTCCAATACTAGAATGAAAATTGTTGTTGTATGTGAACTCAATCAATGACAAATAGCTATCCCAATTACCTCCTTGTTCTAGAGCACAAACTCTCAACAAATCTTCCAAGGATTGGTAGTCCTCTCTGTCTGGCCGTCTGTTTGCGGATGATAAGCAGAACCCAATCTCAACTTAGTTCTCAAAGCTTCCTGCAAACTCTACCAAAACCTTAATGTGAACCTCATATCTCTATCTGATATAATGCTCTAAAGAATACCATGCAGCTTCACAATCTCACTGATGTAAACCTCTGCTAGCTTCTGCAACGAGTAACTGATATCTATCGAAATGCATGAGTTGATTTATTCAGTCTATGAACAATAATTCAGATAGAATCACTTCCCTTCATCATATTTAGCAAACCCGTCACGAAGTTCATAGAAATGTTTTCCCATTTCCACTCATGAGTACTCAATGGTTGCATCAATCCTAATGGCTTCTGATGCTCGGTCTTTGACTTCTGACAAGTCAAACAAGAATAAACAAACTCAGCAATATCCTTCTTCATATGCGACCACCAAAACATCTTCTTAAGGTCTTTATACATCTCTGTAGCATAGAGATGAATACTCAAACCAGTTATGTGACCTTCCTCAAGTATTTTCTTCTTATGTTTTGGAAAATATGGTACACAGACTCTATTTTTGAACCTCATAACACCATTCTAATCAATTATAAAATCTACCATTTTACCTTGGATGATCAACATTAACCTTTCAATCAATCCCAAATCTGATTTTTGCCCTTCTCTGATCTTGTCCAGAACACTGTTAGTCAACTTCAGCATACTTAACATAATACACTACAGCGTCATCTCGCATACCAAACTAAGATCTCGGAACTTCTCAATCAAGTTCATCTTTTTAACCATCAATGCCGACATATGCAAGGACTTTATATTCAAAGCATTTGCCACCACATTAGCTTGATCAGAATGGTAACTTAACCCAAAATCGTAATCCTTCAGAAATTCAAGCCATCTCCTCCGCATCATATTCAGTTTCATCTGGTCAAATAGGTATTTCAAACTCTTATGATCGATGAACACTTCAAATCTAGAGCCATACAAATAATGTCTCCAAACTTTAACTACAAACACCACAACTTCCAACTCTAAATCATGGGTAGGATAATTTCTCTCATGATATTTCAGTTGTCTTGAAGCATAAGTTACCACATTACTCTTCTGCATAATCACGCCACCCAAGACCATCTTTCAAGCATCACAAAACACCACAAAAGATTCACTAGCATCTGGTAGAACAAAAACTAGAGTTGTCATTAACCTCTTCTTCAACTCTTGAAAGCTTTCCTCACACTGAGCATCCCACATATAAGCTTATCCTTTTTGAGTCAAAGGTAAAGCTAACCTTGAAAAACCTTTTATAAACCTCTTGTAATAACCATTCAAACCAAGAAAACTTATGATCTCAGTAACAAACTTAGGAGTCCCCCACTACAACACTGCATCTACCTTAGACGCATTAACCGCTGTACCACCACTATAAATCACGTAGCCAAGAAAGCTCACTTCACGCAACCAGAATTCACATTCGGATAACTTGGCATACAACTTCTTCTCTCACAAAGTCTTCAACACTAGGGATGGCAGGCAAACCCAAACCCGCGGGGCCCACCCGCACCCGAACCCGAGTCAACGGGTGAAAACCCGAGTTGACTGGGTTCGGGTGCCACCCGATATTTCAGGTGCGGGTTTGGGTAGTGTAAAACCCGTGCCCGAAACCCGAAACCACACCTATATATATATATATTGAGTTTTTGCTACGGGTTCGGGTTTGGGTGAAAAAACCCAAACCCAACGGGTGTGGGCGTGGGTGTTATTTTGCCACCCAAATAGCCTTTGGGTTCGGGTTCGGGTGATGATTTTGGGTGCGGGTTTGGGTAGTGCGAAACCCGCACCCGACCCGACCCGTTACCATCCCTATTCAACACAAGTATCAGATGTCCTGCATGCTCTTCATCTGACTTCGAATACACCAAGATGTCTTCAATGAATACCACAACAAATTGATCCAAATAAGGATGGGAGATTTTGTTCATGTACTCTATCAACACACCTGGCGCATTAGACACACCGAATAACATAACTAAGTAATCATAGTGACCATATCGGGTTCTAAAAGCAACCTTCATAATATCTTTAGCCTTCACTTGAATCTAATGATAACCTGATCGTAGATCAATCTTACTGAAAACACAAACAACTACCAACTAATCCATAAGGTCATCAATTCTCAGAAGAGGACATTTGTTCTTAACCGTGACCTTATTTAGTTGTCGATAGTCAAACACAATCTCATGCTACCATCTTTCTTCAACAACATCGGTGCTCCCCACAACGACACACTAGGTCTAACAAACTTATCCTCAAGTAGATCTTCTAACTATTTCTTCAATTCACCCAACTATGATGCAACCATTCTATATGGAGCCATCGACACAGGTCTACTACCATGTACTAAATCTATGGTGAACTCAACTTCACGTTTCGGAGGCAAGTCATAAATAGCTTCAGGAAAAATATCAGGAAATTCACACACCACTGACATATCACTAGCTGCCACATAGTTCTCCACTCTCAAATAAGAGAACATCACAAGTACCTGATCATTCTCCCTCGAAGACATCTCAACTTGACCAGTAGATAAGAATCTCAAATCCATATTCTCCTCGGGTTCGAGAAACAACACAGTCTTGTCAAAGCAGTTGATGTACATGTGAGTGCAACTTCTCGTTAGATGTATTTCGTACGATGTCAAAACTAGGATACTTTAGCGTTTATGTATATTAGACGGTATCCTCTGAGTCTTAATGTGCATCTTAGCATTAGGAAGCATAAAAATATTTTGGAAATGATTTAGAAAAGGTTTCATGGTTTAAAGATGATTTAGAAAAGGTTACATACATTAAAATAGGTTTTTATGTGAAAAACAAGTCTATAGGTCGACACATACGAGTTATAGGTCGACACATGTAACTCATTTTTAAATCTTGTAGCCTCTATTTGATGTTCTGATTGCATAGGTTAACACATGATCCATACAGGTCGACACATGACCTATACAGACCGGCTCATGCATCGAATAGGCTGCCCTATGACTTACATGGGTCGACACATGTACCTTATTTTTAAATCCCTTAGCCTTTGTTTGATGTGCTAACTGCATAGGCCGGCACATGACCTATACAGATCGGCACATGTCCTATACAGATCGGCACATGCATTAAAAATCTTGAAAATTTTGTATTTTTTCTAAACCTCTTGCATTCCTTTTTGCCACCAAATTGCACATATATATACTTCATACATGCATCATTTCATTATTCTAGTGGTTGCTGTGAAAAACCATATAGGAGACCGTCTATACAAAGAGTTCTCTTCATCTTCAACCTTTGTTTTTATGCATACACACAAACAAATTACACATAACCATTCTTTGTTTAGGTGTCATCTAGAATCAAGTTGATAACATCCAATTTAGGTTGTTGAATTATAAATTGGGTTGAGAATCTTTGGGGGTTTCAAATAAAAAAACAAGATGGGGTTTTCCTTCAAGATCAATTAGGGATTTGAAGGTTTTGGACAAGATTACGCAAGTTGGATTCGATCGAGTGAAAGCTTTAAAGAATGGTGGGTTTCTTGCAAAGGAGTAGCATGAGACGATGTATCATCTTGGTAAATCTTGGGTGACAACAGTTTGCAATTTGGATTCAATCCAGTGAAAGCTTTGAAGAACGGGGTTTCTTACAAAGGAGTAGTGTGAGACAGTGGATCAAGTTGGTATTGTTGGGTGGCAACAATTTAAAATTTGGATTTGATCGAGTGAAATCTTTGATGAACGGGGTTTCTTGTAAAGGAGTAGCGTGAGACGTTGAATCAAATTGCTATTGTTGGGTGACTT
Source organism: Lathyrus tuberosus (assembly GCA_022829125.1). Taxonomy (NCBI): domain Eukaryota; kingdom Viridiplantae; phylum Streptophyta; class Magnoliopsida; order Fabales; family Fabaceae; genus Lathyrus; species Lathyrus tuberosus. The sequence goes on along the minus strand of JALAZF010000082.1, from coordinate 5,239,915 downwards.
GATCAAGTTCAGACCAAGGGAAGAGAAAGTGTCATAATCAACATCAAGCGTAATGTTTGTGGGGTTGCATTTCTACATTTCTCTTGTAAACTACTTTTGCAAAGTAAGGTTAATTTTCATTATCTCAATTCTAGTTTGAATTAAGGGAAGATGTACTCATAGCGAGGCCGATTGGGGAACTGGTTAAACAAATCCCTTGTTCTTTTTCCCTCTTTCTATCTCTTTTATTTTTCATTTGCAAATTGTTGAATTGTTCGGTTGTGCGATCAATACGTTTGGTTAAACCTTTTGATAACCTTTTGAAAAAGGTTTTGTTGAGTTGATCATAATTTATTAGATTATGGTTGGATTTGCAAATCAACAAAACCATACAAAATTCTAAACAAAATTGATTGCACACAAGGTGTTTCATAATTTGCTTCAATTACTTTTTTTTGTGTATTTTATCATTATAAATAACTTTAATTTTAGAGTAGCATTCAAGTGATTGTGGTTAAAATTATATTGATTGATTTGTTTATCATTATCATCAATTAGTTTTCATATACGTATATCCAAGCTTTTCAATAGCGGTTCAGTTTAGACAATTCGATCCGGGCCACTTCCGCTAGCCGTTAAAATTTTCAAAATAGTTTTTATAAAGTTTATTTTTTACTTGGGATCTATTCACCCCCTCTAGATAAGCAGCCTTCATTTAACATGTGGTATCAGAGTTTGGTTGATTATGTGCTTCAATATTCGCTTATTATAAAATGGTTATCGAACCTAAAGGGGCATACAATAGAGCGCCCATCTTTACCAGTGAAAAATATGGCTATTGGAAAGCTTGTATGCGTATCCATATCAACTCGGTTGATAAGGGTGTATGGGATGCCATCCTCAGTGGTCTTAATCAAATTACAATGACCAATGGTGAAGGTGTCGTCGTATTAAAACCAGAAGCACAATGGAATGATAATGATAAGATATTGTGGTCACATGATTTGAAGGCACAAAATATTCTCATATATGCACTTGGTGTTGATGAATATTATCGTGTCTATCATTGTGAAATCGCCAAAGCTATGTGTGACGCATTAGAAGTTTCCCATGAGGGAACTAATGAAGTCAAATAAGCTAGGATCAATACCTTAAATCAAGAGTTTGAACTATTTTGCATGAAGCGTGGTGAAACCATTGCCGACATGCGAAAGAGGTTCACACATCTTATAAATCATTTGAATGCTCTAGGTAAGCCTATTTCCAATGATATTTCTACTACTAAAGTTTTAAGGTGTCTTAACAGGGAATGACAACCTAAGGTCACCGCAATCAAAGAAGCGAATGATCTTAAAACACTTAATCTCACAACTTTATTTGGCAAGCTAGAAGAACATGAGCAAGAATTCACTTGTTTGGAAAAACATGAGAAAAAGCATGAGAAGAAGATAAATAAGGAGAAAGGCAAGGACAAGGAGGTAGAAAAGAAGTTTATTTCTCTAAAGGCTCTAAGTTCAAAGTCCTTAACCAATGAGCAAAGTGACTGTGAAACAAGTGATGACGAGAATTTTGAACCTTGGTTTCACTAACCCTCAAGGACCCAATGAATATTAGGTACCTACCATTTTTTGTTAATTTTGCAGGATAAATGTCTTGGCTCCGTGAAGAGAGTATGGGATCTTGTTTGTGGGTGCTCAAGACATATGATAGGTGCATCTCCCTATTTCATTGACTTTATGTGACCAAGGAAGTCAACAACTAGTGTTTATTAATTGGTAAAAGTGTGTAGATTACTTTTAATGTTTTCTATCCGAGAAACGTTGGAAAAGGTATGTTGTTTCTTGATGTAGGTGTATCTTTAAAAGACATACTCAAGGACATCGAATAAGGGATTGATCAACCTAAGACGATGAAACCCGAGGAGGAGCAAGATAACTATCATGAAAAGGACAAGAATGAAATCAGAACCAAAAAGGATGATCATCAAATCAATAACTTTCTTCGATACATTATAAATTTCACTATCAGGTACTTTGACAAAGAGAAAAATGGTGAGAAAGTTGATGTGAAAAAGTTGTTGTGGCACGTTTTGCATTTGTTTCAACTTTCGTTCGAGAGTTCCTTATGAAATGCATATGCATCCTCCGTCATTCGTACGGTGAGGTAATATCGTTTTAATTTTTTGCTTTATAAGTAACTCCTTTCTTTTACCTATTTATTTTTCAAAGGTATGTGATATACTTTGTGTATTATACATATTATGTGTGTTCATCTACAAAAATTTCAATTGGTAACCATGGTGTGTTTCAATTTATATGTTTTTAGTGACATCATCTTAATATCTTCACATGTTTTCTATGTTGTTAAGTTTTTTGTGCTTTCTCCAAAGATTTCAAGTCATTTCAAATGGATGTGAAAAGTACTTTCCTTAATGTATATATTAATGAGGAAGTGTATGTTTCATAATCTACCAGTTTTTTAAAATCATGAGTATCCTAATCATGTTTATAAACTAAAACGAGCTTTGTATGGTCTCAAACAAGCCCTTAGGGCTTGGTATAAGCGACTTAATAAGTTCTTAATCTATCAAGGATACTTTATAGGGAAGTTAGATACTACACTTTTCATTAAACGTCAAGGAAAACATACTCTTTTATTTCAAGTTTGTGTTAATGATATCATCTTTGGTTCTACTAACATGCAATTAGTTAAGGAGTTTTCTAAGCTAATGCAGGGTGAGTTTTAGATGAGTCTCATGGGGGAGTTAAACTACTTTATCAGTCTTCAATTCAAGCAACTCAACGAAAGGACGTTTGTGTGTCAAACAAAATATTGCAACAAATTGCTAAAGAATTTTGGTGTGGAAGATGCAAAATCAATTGACACTCTAATGCCCACAAATGGAAACTTGGAAAAAGATGAAAATGGTAAGGATGTTGATGTCAAGAAGTATAGAGGTATGACTAGATCTCTTATATATCTTACTGCATATAGGTCGTACATTATATTTAGCGTGTGTATATGCATTCGTTATTAATCGTCTCCTAAGGAATCACATTTAAAATCCATAAAGCGCATCCTTAGGTACCTTCTTGGTACATCTAAGTATGGGCTTTAGTATTCTAAGGGAAGCGATTGTAATTTGGTTTGTTATACTGATTCTGATTTTTCTAGTTGCAAATTGGATAGGAAAAGTACTAGTGGAACTTGCCACATGTTTTCAAATTCCTTAGTATGTTGGCATACCAAAAAAAAGGTTTTTGTTGCTTTGCCAACTGCCGAGGCGGTATACGTTGTAGTCGGTAGTTGTCGTGCTCAAATATTGTGGCTCAAACAACAATTACTTGATTTTGATATCAAACTACAATGTATTCCTATTATGTGCGACAATAATAGTGCTATTGATCTAACTAAAAATTTGGTGTTACACTATCACACTAAACATATTGAGATACGTCACCACTTCTTACGTGACCATGTTGAAAAAGGAGATGTCGTATTCGAGCATGTTGATAGCAAAAACAACTTGCGAATATTTTTACAAAACCTCTTGCGACTGAACTGTTTTTCAACATTCGAAGGGAATTAGGTATACTTGATATCTCAAATTTTACCTAAATATGATTTGTTGTATGCACTTTATATACTTTTGTTCTAACTTTCCTTTGAAGTTCAATCACATACAAGTGCATCCTTTATCATTTCAAACACAAGGTAATATTGTTCCATTTCCTCTCTTTGAAAGTAAGCCTTTTACTTTTGCATGTTATTTATGTTCCAAATGCTTTATATGCTTGATGTATTAAATATGTCATGATTGCCCACTTCCAAAATTTTCAAATTAATGTCCTTCAATTTATATGCTTATAGTTACTTCATGTTATTCTTCTTCCATATTTGAAATATGTTCTTTATGTATAAGCATCTTATCTATTGTAAGTTCTTGCATGATATATGTGTTCTTGTTTATCTATTCTGACATGAAATATGTTTGAATATGTTATAATGTCAGCAAAATTCTTGTTGTGTGTCATTGTTATGATGACTTTTCTGTTTTTGGTTTGAGTGGTGATAAATCTAAGTAATCGCCTTGATAGGGCACATGTGTGTGCAGCATTCGGGAGCACCAAAAGTATATATAACGTAAATGTGTCGCTTGTGAAGCAACTCAAGAGTTTTTTATTGCATTGTATTCTTCATCTTTCATGTTTATCGACTATGTTATTTGGCATGACTTGTGGCAACCATGTTATACTGTTGCTTTAAGTGCTTTTATTTATATTTAGGCATTTTCAATATTTACATCTTTCTATGTGAGTGTTGTTTTATTGATGATTTTATCTTTGCAAACGCCTCTGTGTGTTATATTAGTATATGTGTGATATAAGATACTTCTTATGAATTGCTTTGTCTCTTTTTGATGTTGTAAAACAGGGAGAAACATCTGCAAGATGAAGTTGGGATGTATACATTCAGGGGGAGCATTCATGAAGACATGAAACACATCGTCTCAAGTTTTTCCATCGACAATAATGGGGAGTATATGAGTGCAACTTCCCGTTAGATGTATTTTGTATGATGTCAAAACTAGGATACTTTAGAATTTATGTATATTGGATAGTATCCTCTGAGTCTTAATGTGCATCTTAGCATTATGAAGCATAAAAACATTTTGGAAATAATTTAGAAAAGGTTCCATGCATTAAAAATGATTTAGAAAATGTTTCATACATTAAAAACAAGTTTTTATGTGAAAAACAAGTATATATGTCAACACATATGAGTTACAGTTCGACACATGTAACTCATTTTTAAAGTCTGTAGCCTCTGTTTGATGTGCTGACTGCATATGTTGACACATGACTTATACAGGCCGGCACATGAATCGAATAGGTTAGCCTATGACTTAAATAGGTCGACACATGTAACTCATTTTTAAAGCCTGTAGCCTCTGTTTGATGTGCTAATTGCATAGGTCGACACATGACTTATACAAGTCGGCACATGCATCGAATAAGCTGGCTTATGACTTACGTAGGTCGACACATGCATTAAAAATCTTGAAAATTTTACTTTTTTTAAAACCTCTTGCATTCCTTTTTGCCTCCAACTTGCACACACACACACACGCGCGCGCGCGCGCACACTCACACACACACACACACATATATATATATATATATAAATATATACGCATCATTTCATTATGCTAGTGATTGTTGTGAAAAACCATATAGGAGACCGGGTATACAAAGAGTTTTCTTCATCTTCAACCTTTGTTCAATGCATACACACAAACAAATTACACATAATCATTCTTTGTTAGTTTAAATATATTTCACCCTCTGCCAATGTAGCGAGTTTTGATTTCACCTCCTATAAGAGGTATTTTTGTGATTCCCCATTTACCAAATCCATCAATAGAGCCTCTGGATGCACTTTTAGCTGATTTGCCTTGTCTATGTGGTATTAAATTTAATTTTTTTATAATTTTTTTAAATCCACGTGGCATTTTATTATTATTATTTTTATTATTTTTAAGATCCACCTGGATTTTTAATTAATTTTTTAAGTTTTTTTTTTAATTTTTGTGTTAATAATTTTAATAATTAATTTTTTCAATTTTTTAAGATTTTTTTTTTAATTTTTTGTGTTAATAATTTTAATAATTAAATAAATGTTAATAATTGTAATTAATTTATTTTTAGAAAATTAATTTGGAAACTATTATTACATATTTTAAAATACAATATTTGAGCTTAATACCCGCGTTCTTTTCAATAGCAGTCCAATACTTCAAATTCATTACGGCTAGTCTGAAAAAGGTTTATAAACATTAATCTTTGCTAATCCATATTCAATGTGGGATTCTATTGCTGGTGAAAGTATAAACTCTATTGAACCCAAGTATTTCAACAACACATGACATACATCAAAAGAACTCACACACAAACTAGTTGAGTTAACTCACTCAAATTTTGCCGCAACGACAAGAGAAGGGGCAAAACGCACCCACCGCCGTTCAACACCGACAAAGCATCGTAGCGACCACCGGATAACGTTTTCTTCTTCTTTTTGTTCTCCCGATGATGCAATTATTTCTAATTTTTAATCTAAAACCATAGTTGTTTCCACTGCCAACATTGTTTATTTGCTGGATTTTTTCATTCAATTTATTTAATTTTTGTTTTCTGATTTCACAATTTGCTTATAATTCAGCTTCTTACTATTGAATTAAATATCAACAAATGCATTTTGATTAATTTTCATTTTTTTGCATTTATAGAACAATTACCAGAATGTTTCTTAGAAGAATTGTTGCTGCATATCCTCCATTGAAAAGGATCTCTAGCTCTTCTGTTATCCATGACTATGCAAGTTCCATTCAAGAACTCAATAAGGTAAAAATTTCTGTGTGATTTGTGTTTCGAAGTTCAGTAACTTATGTGAAACTATGATGCACACATGGAGAAATAGAGAAGAGAAGAATTCATGCAAGGAAGAATATTGGAAGCAGTGGCATTATTCACAACTGAATAACACCAAGTGGTTATTATGCCTTATATAGTCAGTTGCAATTACAACAAACTCTAACTACCAAGTGTAACTAACTATAAATAGAAAATAACACTAGTAGCTTCCACACTAAGAAAGCCCATTATTCCTTATGTTTAACACCCCCCTCAAGCTGGAATAGATGTCAATCATGCCAAGCTTGCTTTGAAGGATGTTGAAAGGTCCCACATGTAAAGATTTTGTCAGTATGTCAGCCACTTGATCCTTGGATCCAATGGGAAGTAAGTGAAGGATACCAGCTTGGACTTTATCTCTAACAACATGACAATCGATCTCAATGTGCTTAGTCCTTTCATGGAATACAGGATTAGCAGCTATGTGTAATGCTAATTTGTTGTCACAATAGATCACAAAAGGAGTGGTGTGATGTATCATGAAGGCTTGCAACAGATATAGAATCCATTGTCCTTCACAAGTAGCTTGTGCCAATGCTCTATACTCTGCTTCAGATGATGATCTAGATACTATGGTCTGCTTCTTACTTTTCCAGCTTATGAGTGAGTTACAAAGAAAGAAGCAAAAACCAGTTGTGGATCTCCTAGTATCAGGGCAAGCTCCCCAATCAGAATCTGAAAAACCCTTAAGTGTGAGGTCTGATGATGAACTGAAGAATAAGCCATTACCAGGACTGCCTTTAAGGAATTTTAAGATATGTATGCCTGCCAACATGTGATCAGTATGTGGAGCACTCAGAAATTGGCTGAGTTTGCTTACAGCATAAGCTATTTCAGGCCTTGAGTGTGTAAGATACAATAATCTTCCAATCAGTCTTCAGAACTCAGTAAGATCAGATAGAGGATCACCAGATTCTTTGTGTAATTGTTGATGAGGTTGCATAGGAGTGCTACATGGCTTTACACCAGTCAATCCTGCATCATGCAATAAATCTAAGATGTATTTTCTTTGACATAGATTGATGCCTGCCTTGGATCTGCTAACCTCAAATCCAAGAAAATACTTAAGTGTGCCCAAATCCTTGATGCTGAACTTTGAGTGTAGAAGTGACTTAATGTTGTTAATTTCATCAACATCAGTCCCTCCTAAGACTAGATCATCAACATAAACAAGGATATCAGTGAAATATTGGGCCTTGCATTTGGTGAATAGAGAGTAGTCAGACTTGGATTGAATGAAGCCCGACTGTAACAATGTTTCAGTTAATTTGGCATTCCACTGTCTACTGGCTTGCTTAAGACCATATAGAGACTTGTTGAGTTTGCAAACAAGAGTGGAATGAGTGAGGGAAAGGCCAGGAGGTGGTTGCATATAAACCTCTTCATATAAATCACCATGGAGAAAAGTTATATTAACATCCAGCTGGAAAAGAGGCCAGTTGTTGGCAGCAGCAATAGCCAAGAACACTCTAATAATAGTTATCTTAACTACAGGGCTGAAAGTGTCCATGTAGTCTAATCTCTCAGTCTGAGTAAATCCCTTTGCTACCACCCTTGCCTTATACCTCTCTACAGAACCATCAGCATGCATTTTAAGTTTGAAGACCCATCTGCATCCAATAACTTTCTTGTGCTGAGGTAATTTGACTAAATCCCAAGTATGAGTCTTCATAAGAGCAGCCAGTTCTGACTGAATGGCACCACTCCATTGTGGATTAGTAATGGCTTCTTTATAAGAGTTTGGCTCAGAAATAAATAACATGTTAAGAATATACTGGTTATGGTTATGTGAAATATTGTGATAAGAAAGAAAATGAGACAAAGGGTACTTACATTGGGAAGTAGATTGTGTGACAGTTGAATCATCAAGTTAAGCTGTATTCTCAATCAAGTTACAATGGTAATTTTGAAGGTAATTGGGAGGATGACTAGCTCTTTGAGATCTTCTTATGGGAGGGTCAGGTTGAGGTATGGTGGGGGGATTAGAAGGAAGAGATGAAGATCTAGTAGGAGTAGACTGATCAGTATCAGAAGGAAGATCAGGATTGGTTGTGGATGAGCTGGAAGGGAAAAAATAAGGAGAATCAGAAATATAAGGGAAATTTAATTCTGATGTGGATTGAGAAAGAGGTTGAGGGGTGGATGTAGAAGAAGAAGAAGGACTGTCTTGGTAAGGAAACACAATTTCAAAGAATGTAACATCTCTTGACAGAAAAATTTCTTTGGAATGTAAATAAAAAAGGATGTAACCCTTAACTCCAATTTTGAATCCTAGATAGATACATTTTCTAGACCTGGAATCAAGTTTCTTTCTATGAGTATGTAATGTGGAGGCATAGCACAAAGAGCCAAAGACTCTAAGAGAAGTAAATTCAGGTTGCTGACCATTCAAAACAAGATATGGTGACTTGTTGTGTAAGAAAGGTGTGGGGAGTCTATTAATGAGGTGAATGGCATGGCTGACAGCAAATGACCAAAAGAGTTTAGGAAGATGGGCCTAAAATAAAATGGCCCTAATGATGGCAAGAATATGTTGATGTTTCCTTTCAACAATGCCATTTTGTTGAGGGGTAGCAACACAAGAAGTGTGGTGAAGGATGCCATGAGACTGATAATAATCTTTAAGTATGAACTCACATCCATTATCAGTTCTAATGCACTTAATAGATTTGTTGTATTCAGGTAGAGCCATGGAAACAAAATTTTTAATAAGGGAAGGAGTTTCAGCCTTAGTGTGCATGAGGAAAATCCAAGTAAAACGACTTTTGTCATCTACAACAGTTAAAAAATACTTGTGACCTTGCATAGAAGGAACAGATAGTGGACCCCAAATATCCATGTGAACAAGATAAAAAATGGCATTGGAGTGATGAATGCTATCAGAAAAAGGTAATCTTTTTTGTTTGGCATAAAAACAAGTATCACAGGGTACATTGGATGATGGTAGAGTAATAAAAGGAAACACTTTTTGTAGTTCAACTAATTTGGCATTGGATGGATGTCCTAATCTCCAATGCCAAAGATTACAATTATTCTTAGAACTAGAAGCTACATCAGAAGCAACATTGATGTGATGAGAATGAGGGATAGACACTTGTGGTTGATTGAGAATGTATAACCCTCCTATCAATTCAGTTGCACCAATCATCTTCTTGGAGTAAGAGGTCTGTATGAAACAAGTGGAATTGTCAAAAATCAATTGGCAGTCAAGATGAAAAGTGAGTTTAGGGACAGATATGAGATTGAATGAAAAATGAGGCATATATAAGACATTGGTTAGTACAAATTGCTCATTAAAGTAAATGGTGCCTGCATAATTTGTAGTGACTAAAGAACCATTTGGCAATTTGACAGTAATGGGAGGAATTCTTTTCAAACAAGAAAACAATTTGCTTGAGAAACACACATGATTTGTGGCACCAGTATCAAGTATAAAGGATTCATGAACATCTTGATTTAGTATTGTGCAAATAATACCTGAATGGGAGTCATGTTGGGTTACAATTTGATTGACACTATGAGGAGTGGAAGATTGGTTCAGCAGAGCCAAAAGAGCCTTGTGTTGGGCAGGTGTAACACTAATTAATCCTTGGTTAGACTCAGCAGGTGGTGCTGTAGATGAATCATTCTGAGCTTCATTATCTTCCTCATGCTCAGTAGATACATTGTTGACTTGACTTTGGTGTTGTCAATGAGGAGGATAGCCATGCTTTTTGAAGCATGTATCTATAGTATGGTTGGTCATACCATAATGAGTACAAACCCTCATGCCTCTACCATGACCATTGTTGTATTTACCACCTCTTTAACCTCTGCCTCTAGCTGGAGTTTGGCCTCTACCTTGAGATGAATTGCCAGGAAAAGCCAAAACTTTGGAATCTTTAGTAATCACTGCCAATTGTATTTCTTGCTGCACAAGTAAAGAATACACCTTGCAAATATTGGGAAGTGGATCCATTAACATAATCTGAGACCTCACTACTGAATATCCATCATTCAATCCCTTAAGGAATCTGATAACTTGATCAGAATCTTGGTAGCTGCGAATCTTGTTGATGGCAGAACAAGTAACATCACATTCACAAGAAGGAATTGGACGAAAATTGTCCAATTCTTGCCATAACATTTTCAATTTGGTGTAGTAAGATGAAATAGAAGAATCACCTTGCCTAAGGGTGCAAATTTCTTCTTGAATTTAAGAAATTCTGAACACATCACCGTGATAAAATCGATCCTTTAATTCTTTCCATATGCCTGAAGTTGTCTCCATCCAAAGAACACTCTGTGAAATTTTAGATTCAGCTGAGTTGTTAATCCATGACATAATCATTGTGTTTCATCGATCCCATGCAATGGAATCACGATCATCATCTGGTGGTCGCGGAAAAGCTCCATTGATGAAGTGCAATTTGTTTTTCGATCTTAACGCCATTGTCATTGATCTTGACCAAGAATGGTAATTTCCAGCATTCAAGAGAGGGGTTACAAGAACCAATGCAGGGTTTTCGTTTGGATGCATGAAGTAGGGATTGAGAGTATCGTTTTGATACCCTTTATTTATTGAGTTAGCAGATGGATTGCCATGGTTGGAGCTTGAAGAGCTTTCAGAAGACATGATGGAGAAGGATGCGCAGAAAATGGAGAAGAATGAGTTGTGAACAAAGAGAAATAGCCACAGGTCGATGATACCATGTGAAACTATGATGCATACATGGAGAAATGGAGAAGAGGAGAATTCATGCAAGGAAGAATATTGGAAGCAGTGGCATTATTCACAACTGAATAACACCAAGTGGTTATTATGCCTTATATAGTCAGTTACAATTACAACAAACTCTAACTACCAAGTGTAACTAACTATAAACAGAAAATAACACTAGTAGCTTCCACACTAAGAAAGCCCATTATTCCTTATGTTTAACAACTTATTTGTGCTAAGAAATTTTAGTAGAAGTATTATAACAAATGTTAAATTGCTTATTTTTGTCTCAGGAAATGGAATTTGTATTTGGGGAACTTCCACCAGATGAACTACCTACCTCTGTAAGCAATAATCCTAAAAGTAATGAACCTTGTTTGTCATCTCGAAGCATAGGTGAAACTAGAAGTTCTTTTGAATTGTCTCATACTGGAAATTCAAGAGAAGCTCAAATGGTAGACGTGTCTCCAAAAGAAAATAGTAAGAGACCTGCAACTGCTGTTTGCCAAGTAGTTCTTGGAAAGAAGATGTTTGATTTGGTATTAGCCAATCAGATGGTGAAAGGAGACGTGCTTACAGTGCCAAAAATTGCTGGCATAACTGCGGCAAAACAAACCAGTAACTTGATTCCCTTGTGCCATACATAGGTCTTTCGCACGTGTAAGTGGATTTTAGATTGAATCATGAGGACTTTAGTGTAACGATAGAAGGGGAAGCTGCTTCAATGGGAAAAACTGAATTTGAGCTGGAAGCAATGATAGTTGTGTCTATTGCTGGCTTAACAATGTATGATATGTGTAAAGCTGCTTCGAAAGGTATAACGATTATAGATATACGGTGGAAAAAGTGGGGATTATTCATGGGGACAATAATGGTTTTGGAGTGAGCTTTGAGCAAGCATAATTTGATAATTGGCCTTTTACTTGAACCACACCATATACTGTCAAATTTCAGGAAAAGTGGAGATGATGAAGTTAATGTTGTGGTGTTATGTGTGGTATATGGTGTAGTGCAGAAATGAGAGTGAAGACAATGGGAGTTGTGGTTATGGTTAGGGGTGGCAAAACGGGCCTTGGCCCGCCGGGCCGGCCCGCGCACCCGCCAAAAAATGGCGGGTTGGGTTGGGATTTTGGGCCCGCCGCCCACCAAAGCCCGCCCCGCCAAAACCCGCCACCCGCCAAAGCCCGCCGCACCTATTCGTTCAGCTTGTCCCACCTTAAACCCGTCATTTTTTAGTTAATTCTAGTAATTCCAATTATTGATAGTTTTATTTTGTACATTTATTTGATAATATATGCAATACTTTTTGAAGTAAAATTTGTTAAAAAGATGCTTTGTAAAAATTATTCTAAAAAATAAGTAAAAAATTTATTTGAAATGTAAAAATAAGCCTATTAATCTATTAAAAAAATGAAAAATAAATAAATAAAAAAATTGGCGGGCAAGCCCACCACCCGACACCTTGGCGGGGCGAGCTAGATTTTTAAGCCCGTTTCCATTAGGCGGGCTGGCCCGCCCCGCCTTTTTTTTTGCGGGCTTAAGGCGGGGCGGGGCGGGCGGTCCGTTTTGCCACCCCTAGTTATGGCGTAGGATTGAATGAAATGAATGGAGAAGTGTGGGAGTAACGATTATGGTGTAGAGAGTGGGGGTGGCAGCTTGTTTTTGTCCCACATCGTTTGATTCAGGAAAAAATTTAGTGTTTATATAGTTACCTATGCATTGTATTACAAATGAAATAATACATGGGCAAAAAGACAGCCCAATATATTTTTTTAAGATTTTGAGAAATTAATTTGAAAAAGTAGAATTAAAAATAAAATTTGAAAAATAGAATTAAATTAAAAATAAAAATAATACGAAAAAAAGGAATTAAAAATAAAAATAATATGAAAAAAATAAAATAAAATAATAAATAGAATTAAAAATAAAAATAATACGAAAAAAATAATATTAAATAATATACAAATAAAATTACAATTAAATAATATATCATTTTTTTTACATAATCAGCAAGTTGCCCAATGCCACACAGGACATATTTTCAGATTATGAGCGAAAATATGATCCTAGGGTCTTTATTGAGGGAATCTAGATTTGGTAAGGGGGAATCACAAAAAAAAACAAATCTTATAGTGGGTGAAATCAAAACTCGCTATATTGGCAGGGGGTAACATATATTTAACCCTTCTTTGATTGTGTGTCATCTAGGATCAATTTGATAACGTCTAATTTGGGTTGTTGAATTATAAATTGGGTTGAGAATCTTTGGGGGTTTCAAATCAGAATACCAAACTGAGGTTTTCCTTCAAGATCAATTGGGGATTTGAAGGTTTAAGACAAGATTACACAAGTTGGGTTCGATCAAGGAAAGCTTTGAAGAACGATGGGTTTCTTGCAAAGGAGTAGTGTGAGATGATGGATCATCTTGGTAAATCATGGGTGACAATAGTTTGCAATTTGGATTCGATCGAGTCAAAGCTTTGAAGAACGGGGTTTCTTGCAAAGGAGTGGTGTGAGACGGTGGATCAAATTGGTACTGTTAGGTGACAACAATTTGAATTTTGGATTTGATCGACTAAAAGCTTTGAAGAACGGGGTTTCTTGCAAATGAGTGGTGTGAGGTGGTGAATCAAATTGGTATTGTTGGGTGACTTGATCAAAATCAGATTAATGGAAAAGAAAGTGTTAGAATCAATGTCAAACATAGGGTTTGTGGGGTTGCATTGCTACATTTCTCTTGTAAACTACTTTTGCAAAGTAAGGTTAATTTTCATTATCTCAATTCGATTTTGGATTGAGGGCAAACGTACCCATAGCTAGACCAATTGGGGAACTGCCCAAACAAATCCTTGTGTACTCTCTCCCTCTCTCCTTCTCTTTTATTTTTCATTTACAAATTATTGAATTCTTCGATTATGCAATCAATACTTTTGGTTAAACCTTTTGATAACCTTTTGAAAGAGGTTTTGTTGAGTTAATCACAATCTATTAGATTGTGGTTGGATTTGCAAATTAGCAAAACCATACAAAATTCTAAACGAAATTGATTGCAAACAAGGTGTTTGATAATTTGCCTCTGTTACATTTTTGTGTATTTTATCATTGGAAATAACTTTACTTTTAGAGTAGCATTCAAGTGATTGTGGTTAAAAGTATATTGATTTATTTGTTTATCATTATCATCAATTGTTTTTCATATACGCGTATCCGAGCTTTTCAATAGCTGTTCAGTTTAGACGATTTGATCCGGGTCACTTTCACTAGCCGTTAAAATTTTTTAAATAGTTTTTATAAAGTTTATTTTTATTTATGGATCTATTCACCCCTTCTTGATAAGTTGCCTTCGTCTAACAGTACACATGGTTGAACTCTAACTAGTTCATCCTTAAAATCACATCGAGTTGACTCAACGGCAAACAGACCAAGTCCATCTCGAAGTCTTTACCAAAAATTATTAAGGGACAATTCAAACACACAAGCGAAGTAGTCACCGAACTATTTGAAAGCTCCTATGGTTTGACAAAATTTTGGTAAAACCTAATGTCAAAGAAGATGCTGGAACCTGAAGATCAAAACTGCAGAAGACAAAGATGTCGAATGAGATGTCCTAGCAGCGGGACTCGACATCTTACTGATATAGCAGGTTTTATTAGTGTAACAAATCTGACCAAGATTTGTTGCGCTGGATCAAGGATCAAAGATAGAAAGCCCAACAACAGAAGACTATATAAGGAGACTTAGACCTAGGGTTAAAAACAACCTTTGTAACTTTGTATCACTTGTAACTTTGTAACCTAAATACTTTGTAAAATAAGGGTTTAGGGTTTGAGAGTCGTTGCCTCTCTTAGGAGTTAGAAGTCTCCACTCTGCAGTATGGGATGCAGGGTGGAAGGCATAGGTACAAGGGGCACGACCAGAAGCCTTTAGGTAATGGTTTGTGTATTGTTCTTGGACGAAGCTTTGAAGCAAGTCCAAGATAACTTGTAGGCCAAGAAACCGTGACAGGTTCTGGAGATCAGCAGAAGACAGAGTCATCACAGGTGGTGATGAAGGATGTGAGAAGGAGTCTCATACCAAAGGTTATAAATGACTAGAGTTTAGCCTTAGATAAAGATGTTCATTGAAGGTAGTGATTAAGATAAAGTTGTAAACCGTGAGTTTAGCTTTAGGGTAATACTAAAAGATAGTGAAGTCTTCATCCTGGATTGGTATCCCCCAGATGTAGGTTTTTTAACACCGAACTGGGTCAACATATTCAGTGTACTTTACAATTCTGCAATTTACAATTTTCTGTATGTGTGTTCTTGACTGAGATGTCCCAACATGTTGTCTTGACATCTGTTGGTGACTTTGCTGCATAACTTCAAAACAACGGCTGTGTATTTCTCTTGTTTATTATAAGTGCAGTAATCAATGTCTTAACATTCTGATGGGACATTAGAGTATCTGCATAACCAGAATTTTAAGTGGTATCAGAGCAGGCATCCTGGTCTGTTTCTGGATGAGATCCATAGAGTACTTTCTGGTGATTAAACAAGGAGAAGTTATTGTCTGAAGGGTTCTGCAACAACAAACATGAGGAGTGGTAGTTCTCTTGGATGGTGTCCTGAAAGATGTCTTAACATCTTATCTAGGGCAAGTTGAAGTTGTTCTTTAGTGATTCCGCTGCAGATGTTTCTGATTGAAGGATTCCAGTAGTATGGGATACTGGAGTAATGATTGAAGGAAGATTGTAGATGTCCTTAACTGGTTCTGTTCTTGTAGATGTCAACCGGTTTGAAGACACATAGCATTCCAAAATCGGGAGCAGAGGGATGTTATTGTGATGGTTGAATCTTATGTGACTTGGTACATGGTTGAGTGGCGTCATCGTGTATGCTGAAGTCAGATTGAATAGAAGGGGTAAGATGAATTATCAAACTCATGCTCTAGGGGTTTTATGATTTCTTGTTGACTAAGTTGTTGAAGACACTTGATATGATGATCAAGTCCAATCAAGGCAATTCAGTCATGTTCTGGATTCTGCTAGTTATTCTTCAGACTAGGAGGTGCTTTCTTAGAAGCATAGGAGTTAACACAGTGAAGGTGACTTATTTTCACCGTCCACAAAAGTGTGCAAGGAAGAACTCATACTTCTCAACCCTAAGGATGAGTTCACACAGTTGAGGTCATTATGATTCGTTCAGAGAGAATCTTAAGAGCTTGAGTCAAGGGGGCAGCCTTGATATCTCAACAACTTGCACAAAACAGAAGAAGACAGTATGAAGAGGAATATCTTGGTGATATTCAGAAGATGATGGAATCGGACAAGGGTTATACTACAAGGATTAAAGATCAATTGCTTTGTGCAGATTTGATTATCCTTGTGATTCAAGATTGAGGATGTTGTATCAGATGTTCTAACATCTTTTCATCAGAGGTTTGGAGAATCATGGGAGGGGTTCTACATTCGCTCAGAAGTCTCCTAGGCTTTGACCTAGGATTATTGGCTTAGCATCTTTTCCTGGAGAGTATTGAGACTTGTCCAGACGGTGATGCTGTTAAAGATGGAGATGGAAGACTATGAAGACATCATAATCTTGATGACTACTTGGATTGGTTTATTTCTGATCCAGGTACTTTAAGGCATTCCAGAATGCTCATCATGGAGTTCAGATAGGTGGCAATATCAGCAACTTCGTGAAGACGACGCTACTCAAGGAAAGGTGGCATCCTTGGTATAGCTATGGGGGTTAGTTTCTAACTAGTCCTTCTGAAGATTCAGACAGTGGCAGGTTTGAAGTCTTTGGAGAAGCACTGGTAGGTATTCAACAATGTGTGAGATTGTTTTGAATAACTGCAAAATCAACATAATGGAGGTTGTCTACTCAAACTTGGTTGGTGAATCAAGTCTATGAGAGCATGGAATTCCTGTTCTGTTAAGGGAGGAATTTCTTTCAAGTGGCAGAAGAAGGAGTTGAATTCAACAGCTAGATGTCGAATCAGAATGTTCTGACATCTAGTTCAACATCAGAATCTCAGTTGGTGAAGTGGCACATCAACTTAAGATAAGGGGATCTACAAGAATGAACAAAGGATGCTTCAAAAAATCGTTCTCATGGCAGTTTGCGGGAGCTGTAGGAAGGAGAAGATGTTACATGTCCATGGCTTAAGGAGTCTAAGTGTGTTCGCTATTGAGCAAGTGGAATATGTGACTGAAGATCAAGGTTCAGTGGTAGATCAAGATATCTTTGTGAGAGTTCTGATAAACTTGAAAAGGTCAAACTGTGGCATTTGGCTTTTTCATATGAGGATTCATGAAGGAGGTGATCAAACTGTGGCAATTAGTTGATCTCAGAAGTGGATTCGGAGAATCAAGAAAATCAGAGTGTGGCAGCTGGTTAGTCTTGAGGATCGTCTTGGAACAAGTTACTCTTAGGCAGAAGGGTGATGAGTTGAAGACTCAATGAGATTATTCTTCTTGAAGGTGGATGAGAGTTTATTTCTCTCTCTCTGGAGTTCATATTCAAGCTGGTGGCACAGTGTTGTTTGGAGTTCTTCAGTTCTTGGATTACTATACTATAGAAAGTCCAGTTGGTGGAGCATATCAGGAATCATGGTGATGATGTCTTGGTGTGTGGAAGATGTTCTAAATTTGTGTTAGGACATTATCTGGGTTGGATATCCTTGGTGAAGGATGATTATGCTCTGGTTCTGGATGTAACGCCCCGATTTATTTAATTGCATTTATTTATTTCATTTATGTGAATTTCGTGAAATGTGTGAATTTATTGTATTTTACCTGCTAATTGATTTAATTGGTTAATTTCCCTGATAGGCAAAATATTTGCAATAAATTATAATTTCTTTTCAACTTTTATTTCCCGAAATATATTTCATCGGTATGTTTATGTTTTATCGCATTTTGAGAGCGTTTGGGAGATATTTGAGCGTGGGGGCAAAATGGTCATTTTGAGGGGATAAATATTTTTATAAATATAGGTTTGAGAGAAAGAGAGTATTTTAAGGTAACTCTAATAATTGATCAATTGGTATTAGAAGACAAAATATCAATTGGAGATATTTAACCCTATTGGAATTATATTATATAATAAGTATTATATATATATATATATATATTGGTTAGAAAGAGAGAGAAAGAAAAAGTTAGAAAGGAAGAAGAAAACAGAGAGAAAGAAGAGAAGGAAAACGTGGGAAAAGAGAGAAGAAGGGGAAGAAGAGGAAATCATCCAAATCAGAACTTGAACTTTGATTAATCGGGTAAGGGTGATAAGTTTCGATTATATTTCGATTGTATATGTATATGTATGTGCTGTTTGTGTTTATTTGGTTGATATATATATATTTTTCTTATTGGTTGGATTGAAGAACAAATGTGTAGAATCGATGTTTTAACGGTTAGAATTTGGAATAGACTGTTTAGAATAGCCGAGTAATGTTTGGGTTTAATCGGGAATACTCGTTGGTATGATTTAGAGAGTTTTGGAGTGAGTTACCTAGTTTGTGAGAGTTAGGGAAATAATGATGAACTTGTGAGAAATCTGTGTTTTCACGGTTGGAATGGACAATAAATTGCGTAGTATAGTCGGGTGATGATATGATTTACTCGGGTAAACTTGTTGGTATGTTTCCATAGGTGTTGATTGAGTTTTGGAGTGTGAATGTATTGATAAAATCATGTTTTAAAATATTTCAAAAATGGAAAATGTGTTGGATGACTTTTTAATGGTGAAAATATTGTAGTATTTTGAATTCTGAGATCGCAGCTTTTTACGGAATCGAAATCGGAGGTCCGGAAGGCATTTAACGGCTGAAAACTGAGTTTTTAGCAGAAACTGCACCTCGTGCGCTAACCCCTGCATCTGTACGTCGACCTGTGACTTCTATGCGCTGACCCAGACGAAAACTGCAGGTTTAGGCGTCGACCCATGATTCTATGCGTCGACCTCTGACTGCAGAATTTTCCATTATGTCCGATTTTGTTTTCTTCATAACTTTTGAACCGTAAGTCCGTTTTGACCCCCGTTTGAAGTGTTGGAAAGCTAACGAAAAGCTATTTATATTAAAAATGGTTTGGAGAGTAAAAGATGAATTAATTAATTCGTGTTTTTGGAAAATAGTCGGGTTGTCGGGTTCTTATCGCGTTAATTGTGTGCGATTGATGTGTTATCATGCTATACGCTTTTGTTATGTAACATGTAGCTTGTGTGATGTTATATGATGTGAATATATATGATGAAATGTTGTGATGATGGGCTATGGCCTTATGGCAAGTATGTGCATTGTTTTGGATTAGACTTCGATGCGTGATTAATGATGTTGTTGTGTGGTGAAATACATTGTTTGATTGAATATCAATGTATGTTGTGATGATATGATTGTGGTAGTTTATGGCTTGTGATGAAATGCATTGTTTATGTGAAATTCAATGTATGTTGTGTGGTGGCCTTTATGGTTTGAAATGCATTGTTTGAATTGATTTGCAATGCACAAGTGTGATGAGGTTGATTAATTCATATGGTTGAATTGTGAATGTATGGAATTGATGAGTTGAAATATATGCATGATTATGGTTGCATATATGTGTGAAAATGCATTGGTTGTCATGAGTTCTTGTATATCAAGCATCATGATATGCATTGTTGTTGCGTCCTGTGTGACGGCGGTTCCGGTGGGGAATCATTGTGATATGCATTGTTGTTGCGTCCTGTGGGACGGCGGTTCCGGTGGGGAATCAGCTATAACATCGTGTGCCCGCGTGTGGGGTGTGAACGATGATTATAGACGATCGTGAGCCTCTCTTGGTGGAGGTGTGAGCGATCGGGTCGTGAGCCTCTCTCGGTGGAGGTGTGAGCGATCCATAAACACCATGAGCCTCTCTCGGTGGAGGTGTGAGCGGTGGGTGAACATCGTATGCCCGACGGAGAGTTACAGTGATGTAACGAGCGATGGTTCCAGCAGAGTTCCTGAGTGAACTAGTATTGAGATATGATGGAGTCGGTACCGCATATGCATTTGCATAGAGGGTCGTTGTGTCGGTCTCTTTGCATCTGCATGAATTATGATTGCATTGGTTATATGTGGAAAATCATGATTTAATTGAGTATGTGTGAGACATTGTGATATGCATTTGTGATAAATGTATTGGGCATGATTAATATGCAATTGGGAATGGAGTAATTGTGTGATTGAGCTTGTGATAGCATTTGTGAATTGTTGTGCATTCGTGTTAAATGCATTGAATTATGAATGATATGTTTTGTGCATAAACATATGCATTATGTGTGAATATGTGATTATGTCGGTATAATTGATATATGCTATATTTTGTGGTGATGTGGTGGTGTGGTTCCATATGTCATAATCGTGGTGGGATTATGTGTGATAGGTTTTGTATTTGTGACATGCTATATGTGTTAGTATGTGATGGTAGGGGTGAGATGAGTTATTCATGTGTTTGAATGTGTGTTTGCATATTATTATGCAATCTTGATTTAGTTGTTATTTCTCACCCTTCTGCTGTTTTATAATGCTCTATGAGGCATTGCAGATTAGAGTTGCTGGAGGTCTTTTGTGAAGATTAGTCCTCCGTTCTGTTGTTGGTCTTGGTGTCTGCTCTGATACGTAGCACGGGAGTCGGGGAACGATTATATATACGTATACATTTGTTGCATGTATTTTATGGTACTTTCGTGTATATAGTTAATGTTCTAAAATGATTTATTTTGTAAAACAAGTCGGTTATGGATCTTTCCGTTTTATTCCATAATTGACCTTTCCCTTTATATGGAAAAAGTTTCCCCTTTGGGGGTATTCTATTTTATGTTATGTATCAAATTTATGAGCAGGGATGATGTTTGTGTATTTAAATGTGACATCCTTGTTTCTGTCGGAAAAATAAATTTTTAGTTACTCTGATTTTAATTATGTATTATTTATTCGCGATGGGAATTGGGGTGTTACACTAGAGCTGGATACCTACATTATATCTAAGGAGCGTCTACATAGTCATACGGGAGAATGATGAAGTAGAAGGTCTTCCTTGGATGGAGAATGTAGAGAAGACTGAAGTAGATCAGGTATTGATTGCTTGGAAGTCTGAATGAAGATACTCATCAACTGATCAGGAGTATTCCAGATTATCATACGGGAGAATGATAGGGAATGACTGCCTTTGAAGAGTTGAGTGACTATCTGATGGAGGGGCCTTGCTAAGGCCAGTTGAAAATCTTGTGGAGGGACTCTGTCCTTATTTAGCAAGTCATGCTTTTCTAAAGCATGTGTCAAGTATCTGACACTGATGGGAGAAACAAACTAAGAGGTATGGTATCTCTTTTGGGGAGTGTGCTACATTCCAGGCCAATTGGATTTTATCTCAAGCAGCTGGAGGTCTATACATGAAGACTCAGGTGGAGTTCAGAAGATGTGTAGATGGTTGCAGGAAGAGGGGGATCAATGGGACTTTGATCTTAATCCAACAGTTTGTTTGAAGGAGGATGGCGATCCTTATGTTCCTCACGGATAGCATGATGTGACTTCATGTGTGAGTGACTACTATTTCTTGTCAGAAGGGATAGTGGTGCCAAAATGAATGTGCTTCAGCAGGTGGCTGGACAGGGAGTGAGCTCTTGAAGACATTGAAGATGCGTCTTATGTTTTCCATTCATTCATACGCAGGTGCTTAGGGGGAGCACATATTATCTTAGATAGGGGGAGTTGCCTCTTGATCTAAGGAATTACTGCAGGGGTGCAGTCTACACCAAGCTTGTGGTGAGTGTCAAGCAGATTAGTTCCATCCATGAGGGATGAAGATGTCAAGTGGTGATGTCTTGACATTGTATTGTTGCAAGTGGGGGAGACTTGGCAATACACAATATATGATTCTTGATGGATGCTCAGGGAATCATTGATCAGTCTGAGAGAATTTATTTTTCTCTGCAGATTCCTGTGAAGATACTCTGGATATGTTAAATCAGCAGAAAAGCCAGTAAAGAGAAGACATTGTCTGGCATGATGTCAGGACATTGTCTTGGAACATGTCTGCATGTAACTGGTTTTCCTTAGACGGTGCTCTTAAAAGATGAAACAGTCAACAGTCTTGGCCGGTGAGCATTTAGTGGAGTTATTGGCGCTTTGAATTGACTAGTGTTATGTTCGATGGGTCGTTAATTTCAAAGGCAATTACTTGCTATAAATAGGATTGTTGTGACACTTCTTGGTCTCATAATTCTTTCTCTTCAAGTGAGTGTTCGATGGCATTTTTCAAGATCTGGGTGAGTTGCATCTGGATGTGGAGCTGTCTTGGTCACTTTTTCCAAGTTTTGGCAAAAAAGGGGGAGAAGATGGTTTTCTGGTTACTGGGTTCATTCGTGTAGTGGCGATGCAAGAATGTGGAAGAAAGATGTTCTGTCATCTTTTCATTCAAATTTCTATCTTATTGTGTCTTGTGACCTGAGTTACATAGATTGTGTACTCTGTGTTACAATGACGATAGCTGTTTCTGTTAAAGCTCATTCTAGATTCTCGGTGGCACGTATATGAGTGAGGGGGAGCTCTTTTCATCATCCTCATCATGTACATCTACAGGCAACTAGGAATTTCAGGAGTCTGGGAAAGTAAGAAAGTGGTTCGGACTTTCTTTTTCTACCAAGGACTGTGAGCTGAAGAGCTTCTTCTACAAAAGAGGTTTTAGCCAAAATTTGTCAAAAGGGGGAGATTGAAAGCTCCTATGGTTTAACAAAATTTTGGTAAAACCTAATGTCAAAGAAGATGATGGAACCTAAAGATCAAAACTGCAGAAGACAAAGATGTCGAATGAGATGTCCTAGTAGCGGGACTCGACATCTTACTAATATAGCAGGTTTTATTAGTGTAACAAATCTGACCAAGATTTGTTGCTTTGGATCAAGGATCAAAGATAGAAAGCCCAACAGCAGAAGACTATATAAGGAGACTTAGACCTAGGGTTAAAAACAACCTTTGTAACTTTGTATCACTTGTAACTTTGTAACCTAAATACTTTGTAAAATAAGGGTTTAGGGTTTGAGAGTCGTTGGCTCTCTTAGGAGTTAGAAGTCTCCACTCTGCAGTATGGGATGTATGGTGGAAGGCATAGGTACAAGGGGCACGACCAGAAGCCTTTAGGTAATGGTTTGTGTATTGTTCTTGGACGAAGCTTTGAAGCAAGTCCAAGATAACCTGTAGGTCAAGAAACTGTGACAGGTTCTGGAGATCAGCAGAAGACAGAGTCATCACAGGTGGTGATGAAGGATGTGAGAAGGAGTCTCATACCAAAGGTTATAAACGACTAGAGTTTAGCCTTAGATAAAGATGTTCATTGAAGGTAGTGATTAGGATAAAGTTGTAAACCGTGAGTTTAGCTTTAGGGTAATACTACAAGATAGTGAAGTCTTCATCCTGGATTGGTATCCCCCAGATGTAGGTTTGTTAACACCGAACTGGGTCAACATATTCAGTGTACTTTACAATTCTGTAATTTACAGTTTTTTGTATGTGTGTTCTTGACTGAGATGTCCCAACATGTTGTCTTGACATCTGTTGGTGACTTTGCTGCATAACTTCAAAACAGCAGCTGTGTATTTCCCTTGTTTATTATAAGTGCAGTAATTAATGTCTTAACATTCTGATGGGACATTAGAGTATCTGCATAACCAGAATTTCACTATTAGCTAGGGTCTCAATGGCCATACTTCCATTTATAGAGGACACTTCATTTTTCAGCTTTTTTACACAATTAAGAGAAATAAATGAATGAGTTGCACCAATATCAATCATAGCAATCAGCGTAACGCCGTGAAAAAAACACGTACCTCGAATCAAGTTATCTGATTTCAAGACATCTGCACCACTCAAAGCAAACACTCAACCATTAGTTTGAGCAATAGTAGACAATGTCCTCTTTGGTTTCTGGCATTGTGTACTGATGTAATCCTGCTCCCCTCAGTTATAATAGGTCGGCACACTACTCTTGCATTCAACAATGCGGTGACCTGTCTTTCCCCAAACTCTTACAACCATTAGCACGGTGACCTAACTCTCCACATTTGAAACACTTCAGAGGATTAAGAGGTCCTCCCCCACTTATCTTTATCCCACATGTAGATTTCTGTTGAAACTTATGCTTCCCTATATGAGCTAGAGTTAGATACGGTTTCCCACGAAACTGATTTGCATTATTCTTCTCACTAGCACTTTTCTAGTGAACACATCTAGCCCTGCTGTCTGTCGTACCCTAAATTTTGACTGGCTTTATATGATTTCTAGTGCCACTTTATTTCGAATAAGTAAAATGGCACAATTGGTAGGAAGAGGGGTAAGGGATATAAGTGTGAGAGCTTGTGAGTTCGAATCCCACCTTACACATTTTTAATGTTTTATTTTTTTTCTTTACTACTAAGTTTTTTTATTTTTTTAATAAAAAAAAATCACAAAAATATCATTTTTTAATATTTAATTTTTAATTTTCGTATTTTTATTTAATGAATGTTTGAAAATTTGATTTTTTCATTAAAATCAAATTTTTATGGAAAAAATCTCAAAAATTCATAAAAATAAATAAAAATCAAATCTTTTTTCCTTTAACATTATTAGGATATTTCTTTTATTTAAAATATTAATTTTTTTATTTAAATTCACCAAGCCATGAATCCATCCAGATTCATTTGCTTGGGCTCCAAGAAATAGAGGAAAATCAGGTCAGATTAAAACCTTACTGAACTGAAAAATTTTATTCAATGTCTGACCTAATTTTTCATCTATAAATAGACTTTGTTTTCCACATTTTAATTCACCCACAAATTCACAATAATCAGTATAAAAAAGTTGTTGTTCTTCACATTGAAGAACAACAACACTAAAAGGGGAAGAGGGGTCAGAATCTTGCACTAAGGGAAAAGGAGAAAAATTGGGAGAGGAAAAGGAGAACGCAAGGGAAGGAAAAAAAAGGGAGAGGAAAGGGAGAACGCCAAGAAAAGAAGGGAGAGAAGGAATAGACAAGGAACGTAAAGGAAAGGAGAGATGAAAGCAACGTCTTAAATCGGTCACGACACTCAGGTTGGTATTTTCAAACCATTGATTATCAACTACATATATTTTGTCTTGAAGTCTTGTTTATAAAATGTATATGTTATTGCTTGATTGTTTCAAATTTTGGGTTTTTGGCTGTTAGTTCTGGGGGCACGGATTATTTCTAATCGAGTGGTTGAAATAAAAAATAATAACTAAATAAAATATTCACAATTTGTTGTTGGTAACCGCGATCATAATTTATTGCAAAAGGGAATTACAATCATGGATCTCTCTTTTCTTTAAAGAAGTATTATAAGTTTTTTCTTTTTTTCCGGAATTACTGTTAAATGGTTTTTTTTCCTTTTAGATTACAATTCTGAATTTTTCTTTTACAGAAAAATCAGTTTTTTTTGTTAATATTTAAAATATGCTTCAAGTTAAAACATTACTAACAAAAGATTTCCAAACTAATATCCATATCATTTAGAAATCCCATAAGCAACCAGAATTACTTAAAAGAATAAAATATATAATAGTAATAATAAAAATTATTTCAATTATTATTATTGTAAGGGTTAA
Organism: Lathyrus tuberosus; assembly: GCA_022829125.1. Lineage (NCBI taxonomy): Eukaryota > Viridiplantae > Streptophyta > Magnoliopsida > Fabales > Fabaceae > Lathyrus > Lathyrus tuberosus. Next base: position 5,214,160 of record JALAZF010000082.1, on the reverse strand, counting down.
AGAATTAATGCTTAATAGATAAGTTAATTAAAATTAGGATTTTTAATAAAAATGGTTTGATGTTTATTTTGGAGTTTTTATTTGCTATAATTTTTTAAGTTAATATTAAATAATTGTTGGATTAAAAAAGGGGGTTATTGAAAAAATTGTTTTTTTAGAATTTGGAATTTATTCTTAGGGATTTATAAAATCTTGGGATTTTTTTTTGGGATTTTACATCAAGAATACTGTTTGATAAAGTTTGTTTAATTATTTTTCTCTATAATTCTTGGAATGTTTTTAAATAGGGATCTATAATATTAGGGATTTAAAAATATGGATTTTTCATGATATTTAGGAATAAGGGTTCATAACTATTGGTATTAATATTTTGGATTTACAATATTTGGGAATATTGTTACTATTATGTAAAAAAGGGATTATTAATATGGATTTAATTTTAAAAGGTGGGTTTGATTATGGGTTCATGGTTTAAGGGGGATTATAATAATTTTTATTAAATAAATTAAATTATAGGCCAAGGGATAAGGATTTGGGGATAAAACTCATAGGTTCCAAGAGTATAAATATAGGCCAAGGGATAAGGATTTTGGAATAAAACTCTTAGGTTCCAAGAGTATAAATATAGGTCAAGGGATTAGGATTCAAGGGATAGAACTCTTCTTCCGAGAGTATAAATAATGGATAGGATTTAAGGGATAGGACTCTTCGTCCGAGAGTATAAATAATGGATAGGATTTTGGGATAAAACTCTTAGGTTCCAAGAGTATAAATATAGGCCAAAGGATAAGGATTTTGGGATAAAACTCTTAGGTTCCAAGAGTATAAATATAGGCCAAGGGATTAGGATTCAAGGGATATAACTCTTCTTTCGAGAGTATAAATAATGGATAGGATTTAAGGGATAAGACTCTTCGTCCGAGAGTATAAATAATGGATAGGATTTTGGGATAAAACTCTTAGATTCCAAGAGTATAAATATAGGCCAATGGATAAGGATTTTGGGATAAAACTCTTAGGTTCCAAGAGTATAAGCATAGGCCAAGGGATTAAGATTCAGGGGATAGAACTCTTCTTCTGAGAGTATAAATAATGGATAGGATTTAAGGGATAGAACTCTTCTTTCGAGAGTATAAATAATGAATAAGATTCATGGGATAGAACTCTTTATCCAAGAGTATGAATAAAGGATTAGGATTAGGATTAGAATTAGAAATGGGAATAGGAATAAGAATAGGGGATAAGGGAGGTGAACTACGGTTACTCTGATCCTTCAGAATTGAAGGTACGTAGGCATAGAGTTGTAAACCCTAGCGAGTATAATAATAATAAAACTTAGGGTCCCCTCTTGGATTAATTTTTCTTCTTTGTATAATAGTAGGATGTTTTGTAAATAAAAATAAAAATCTAAACATTAAAATAACAAACCAACATACCCTAGAACTTAAGGAGGATCCCATTGAGTACAATGGAGGTGAGGGGTGCCTAACACCTTCCCCTTACATTACCGACTCCCGAACCTTAGGAATCTCTACCCTTAGGATTAGGATTTTAGTTTTATCATTTATTTTCCTTAAAAAAATATGACGGCGACTCGATATTTTTGCCGGTCGCGACAGCTGGCGACTCTGCTGGGGAAGCCTCCCTAAAGAGAGTTCATCCTAACCTTAGGTTTTAGGGTCCTTGTTTGTTTGTCATGGTTGTTTGCTATTTTGTTTATACATTTTCATGATTATTATATGTTTTATGTTTTGTTTTTATTTATTATATTTGTTATTCATATTGATTATATTGTCATCATGCATTGGATTAGGATATTGTGATGTGTGAAGCTAAAACCCAAGCTTGGAGGATACTCTCAGTTATGACGTGGAACGAAAATGTTAATTGAAGGGAGGTAACATCTCGACAATGCATTGATGCCACACTCAGATAGACCCTCCAAAGTTGTCTTCCTGTTAAGGCTAGCCCTTAACATAGTTGATGATTTGGATGTGGTCCAAGATTCCGAGGACCTTTAGAAAACCCTATCAACTCATGGTGATCCTAAGTATTCAACCCTCAAGGGTCGTTACTAGGGTCTTCCTAGATGAGACTTATCCCAAAGGTTTACCGTAGGGAGGCTTGATCCTTCTCATGGTAAAACAAGGGTATAGTCTGTAAATTCTATGGCCGTTATGCTATCTAAAACTATATATCCTACATGTGAGGGGATTGGGTAAATAAGAGTTAGATCTAAACCATTGTAGGGAGCCCACCTAGTTAAGGTCATGCTTGCATTTCACCTTACCCTAACCAAATAAAAACATTTAATAAAAAAAAACAAAAATGTCCATGTCATCTTGCATTTAAAAAACATTTTTGCATATATGCATTTTTTTTGGGGAATTTCAAAAAATTTTGTAGGAACATTGAGAAGATGGGTTCAAACAAAAGGGCTACCCTATGCATCATAGTGCTAAGTGCTGATTTACAAAGTTTCAAAGACCTTTAGGACTCAATGCCAAGGTCTGCTCAAAGGATGTTTATACACAAGTATGGAAGGATCCTCGATCTCTTAGGGATCCCTATGAAGGTAGAGGCCATAATTGCTTTTGCACAATTTTATGATCCTCCTCTGTGACTTTCTCTTCAAGGATTTTCAACTAGCTCCTACGCTGGAACAATTTGGACTATACTTGGATTTACAAGGAGAGGGAAAACCTTACAAGGGTATGGGGGAAAAAAAAAGGGGGGGTCAAGCCTAAGGACTTAGCTGTACCTGTTGAAGATCTATTATCTCACCACAAGGAGGATATGGAAGTGCAAGGGCTCAAGAGAGGATACTTGGAGGAGTTTAAAGCTCATTTGAAGAATGCATTGGGGATATCTATTTAGTTTACGCTTTCTTAAGTTCAGGAGTTTTTATTTTGGATTATTGTTTTGGGTTATTCCCAAGGAGTTATTTTTAAGTTTGGAAGTTATTTTGGATTTGGAATTGGCTAATGGATTTGAATTTTATAAAGTAAATTTTTATTCTATGTGTATGGGTTTCATCCTTTGAATATATTCATATCTAACTACAATGGATTTTGGAATTCCCTCCAAGTAAAATTTTTAAAATTATTTAGCATACATCATGCATATTCATACATCCATGCATCAACGTGCATACAAAAAAAATAATAAGGAAAAAGGAATAAAAAATCATTTTCTTTTACAAACTTTGTCTCAGAGTCATTGAGCATAACAATCTGACTTCCCGACCTCGCACTCGAGCGTACCGAAGGAAAGCTATGGATCAGTTGGAAAAGGATTTGGTCACTCTAAGGGGAGAAATGGATACTGTTAAGGAGAACATGGACGGTATGAAAATCCAGATTGATCAACTGACACTTGCCATCCAGAATTTGATAGCCAGAGGAACCAAGTCAAGTCGTCAAAGGAAGATTCCTACTCCTACTCCCCATGTTGAGGACGATAACCCTCTACTAGGGTTTGTCCATGATCTGGAACGTGAGGAAGCCGAAACTGCTAAGCAAAAAACGGTTAACCAACCTCTCGAGGGAACTGTCTCTCCACCTATTTCCAATGGGGCACCTCGTATTACTTACATACCTATTCCACGTGAGGATTACGCAGATTGGAACCTCCAATACGAGGGTGAAAATCCAAGGCAAGTGGCCCTCGAAAATAAAGGAGCCACTGTTATGGAAAGGAGAGGGGTTGACGATAAGTACAAAGCACTTGAGGAAATGTTGAAGGTCGTGGAGGGATTCAATATTTTTGGAGTGGATGCTTTGGAAATATGTCCGGTGCCCGATGTGGTCATACCTCCCAAATTCAAGGCTCCGGACTTTGAGAAATACAAGGGTGTCAGTTGTCCTAAGAATCACCTTAGGATGTTTGTTCGAAAAATGGGTGCCCATGCTACTAATAAGAAGCTGATGATGCACACTTTCCAAGCAACCTTAGTGGGGCATCTGTGGACTGGTACATGCAATTGGAGAGGACTCACATTAAGACTTGGGAAGACCTTGTAAGCGCCTTTCTGAAGCAATACCAATACAAAGTGTACATGGCTTCTAACTGCACACATTTGCAGAACATGTCTCAAAAAGGGAATGAGTCCTTCAAAGAATATGCCCAAAGATGCAGAGAACTAGCTTCCCGTGTGCAACCTCCATTATTGGAAAGTGAACTTGTGGATATGTTTATGGATACCCTACAAGAAATGTACTACAAAAAGATGATTGGGTCAGTCTCAACAGGATTTGCTGACTTGGTTATCATTGGAGAAAGGATTGAGAACGGTTTAAAGAGAGGAAAGATTGGGCAGTCATCCTCCGATCAACATAACAATAAAAGGTATTCCGGAAATCACTCAGAGAAAAACGATGTCGGTGTTGTAGACCCTGAAGGTCCAAATTTAGGAGATAACGTATTACTGGGGCACATTGGGGCAACAGTCAAAGCCATGGAAGGGATGGAAGACGAATTCCTTATTATGAAGAGAGACCTAACAAACTGGGGCAAACAATGGGAGTCACCTGAGGAGAAGGGATTGTTCGGGCTGGGTTACAAACCGGCTAATGAAGGATTAGAAGACAATTTTCATAGTTTTGGGTTCCAGGATAAGAATCAAGTGGCTGCAATGGAAGAGGAAAAAAGGAATGCCTAATCTCGACAATTGGAAAACCATCGGGATTCCTGAGATGATTTCTGTTTCGAAGTAATTTACTTTTTTTCTTAAAATAATAATAAGTCCCTTGCCATGCCCAAGGCAAGTGGACAAAGCTTTGTAGGGCCACCTTTTATTTCATTGGATTATTTCTATCAATAAAATTGCATTTTGTTTTCAATCAAGATCTTTTTCTTTCATTTTCCGTTTGTTCAAAATGGCAATATACCTTCTTTCAATATTTTCATTCCCATCAATTCAAAAAAAAAAGAGGATACTAATAAAAAAAACTTCCTCGTGCAAATTTAAAAATGAACCTATTGAAAATGACACCGCTATAATCTCGAATGACTTCAAATTACCGATTAACCAGGCGGAAGAGGGTGATGAGGACGAGTGTGAGCTTCCCGAAGAGTTAGCCAGACTGTTGGGGCAAGAGGACAAGGAAATACAACCTCACCAGGAACCAGTGGATGTGATCAATCTGGGAACTGAGGAAGATAAGAAGAGGTCAAAGTTAGTGCTTTTCTAGATGCGTATATAAAGGAAAGACTGATCGAGCTATTGCAAGGATACACAGATGTGTTCGCCCGGGCATACCAGGGTATGCCTTGACGTGATACGAACATCGTTGAGCATAAACCACCGCTCAAGACAGAATGCACGCCAATCAAGCAAAAGCTGAAGAGGACTAGATCAGACATGATCCTTAAGATCAGGGAAGAAGTCAAGAAATAATTTAACTTTTTGTCGCAAGGTAACGCCTGTTGGGTTAAAGAATGTAGGAGTAACTTATCAAAGGGCTATAGTAATATGGTGCATAAGGAGATAGAGGTTCAGGTGGATGATATGATTACCAAGTCACAAAAAGAAGAAGATCACATAACTAACTTACAAAAGTTGTTGGAAATTCAAGTTACGACTAAATACTACAATGTGTACTTATGGAATCAGATCCGAAAAAATATTAGGGTCCATGGTCAGTCAAAGGGGAATAAAGGACAAAATGAAAGCCATTCAAGGGATGCCAGCTCCAAGGACAAAAAAATGAAGTTCGTGGATTTTTGGGAGATTAAATTATATTACGAGGTTCATCTCACACCTTACAGCTACTTGTGAGCCAATCTTCAAATTACTCAGAAAAGGATCAAATCATTGAATGGAATGAAGATTGTCAAAAGGATTTCGATTGGATCAAGGAATATTTGCAAAAGCCACCTATTAGTGCCACCAGTCCTAAGGAGACCACTCGTAATGTACTTAACAATACTTGAAAATTCAATGGGTTGTGAACTAGGGAAACATGACGTATCAAGGAGAATAGCTAGGTGGCATATGTTATTAAATGAATGTGACATCCAATACACCACTACAAAGGCTATTAAAGGAAGTACACTAGCAAATCGTCTCGTTCATAAACCAGTTGACGACTATTAAACTCATGCAGATGGACTTCCCGGACAAAGATGTCATGGTTATAAAGCATTATGAAACTTCGGACTCCTATGAAGGATCTGGACCTGGATCTCGATGGAAACTTATAGTTGCATAAGGATATGGGCTATCAATCAGAGTTTAGGATCATAAAGGAAGCTAAACTGGATAAGGCAGAATGGGTACAAACTAGACTCGATCAGCTAAACCTCGTATAAGGGAAACGCGTGGTTGCGGGCAATTATATCAACAGGGAATTAAGAGAGGGTTCGACAAGAAAATTCGTCCTCGCCTACTCGAAGAGGGAGATTTGGTGTTAAGGAAAATATTACCCATCCATAAGGACCACCGCGACAAATGGACCCCACGCTATGAAGGGCCATATGTCATGAAGAGTGCCTCCTCTAGCGGAGCACTAATATTAACAACCATGGATGGAGCGGATTTACCACGACCAGTGAACTCCGATTAGGTCAAAAAATGCTATGCCTAGAAAAAGAGGATAAAAGCCCGCTAAGTCGAAAACCCTAAAGGGCGACTTAGGCAAAAATTAGGGCGTCCCGGTGGATTGAAAAATTGAAAGAGCAACCCAGGCAAAAATTAGGGACTTGAATAAAAAATGATACCCGACAAGTCGAAAACCCTAAAGGGTGGCTTAGTCGAAAAAAATGGTATATCATCCCGGTGGACTAAGACTCTAAAAAGAGCGGTCCAGGCAAAAGTTAGGGATATCCAAAAGGCATATGACTGAAAACACTCAAGTCACCCTGTAACAGGAATTCAGAAGGGAGCGATCATTCCAGCCGTCATCTTCAGAAGCGAAGTGTCGTGATCTTGGAGACTTAGGGATATTAACTGGTGTTACATTTAATAGGGACATAAATAAATTTGTTTTCTTATTGCCATTTTACATCTTTTCTGGATTTATGGTAATATCTCCTTATGGGAATTACCCTCCTTACGTATTATTGCCCATTTTCGGGTCAATTCTCAATAAACTTTGCTTTTCAAATATATTTCTTTGCCTCCTAAATTATTTCGCTTGATTACAAGGTGTCGATTAATTGTGAAATAATGCATTAAAATATCGGGTATAAATAAAAGCTTTGAAAAGGGAAAATGGATTTTACTTCGGTTTTTGGAATCATCAAAGGGATCATATTCTTCCAAAGCAGGATATAGGGTCTATACACTGACAGGAACATACGTTACAATCTAGCCAACATGGGAGATTCTTTAACGACATGTTATATGTTAAACAGGAATCAAGGGTATCATGGCTTACTACAATTATCAAAGTCTCAAGGGTCAGGGAGTCAGGATGTTATGGAAAGTATTATTTCAGACAAAGACATACATTGCACTACATAAAAAGAGGCGTTAGCCCAAATAATGCATCATACATAAGAGCACGCATACATGCACTCACATACGCAAACATGCATACATGCATAGGGTGCATAATCACCATTAGGGATTTAATTCTCGACTATATCGCGAAAACAACACTTCAGTAAAGGATTTTTCATGATTATCATCTATCAGTGAGTAGGTCTTCACCTTTCACTTAAGCAACTTATCTCACCCACGGAGGGTGTGCCGTCAAACATATCAGGGTTATTATTAGGAGTTGTACTAAAGGATTGTCTCAAGAAGGTTTATTAAAAAAAAGAAAGGGGTTCTACCGGATTTTATCTAGCGTACAGGGACTCACAAAAGGGGTTTAACAAATGGATTCTATTTAGGGGTTTTCATCGGAGCATTATCTACTAGGGGTTCATCAAGGATTGTTAAAAGATTTTAAAGGGATTTTATCAGGGAATTTTTATTCAAGTATTATTATTAAGGGTTTCCATCAGAGATTTATCAAAACGGTTTATTGGGATTATCATCAAAGGATTCTATCAAGGGGTGTCACTATGTTTCGTCAATAGGTTTTATCAAAAGGGGTTTCTCAAAAAGGTATTTATCAAGGGGTTCTATCAGATTTTTATCTAAAGGATTTATCAAGGGGTTCTACCGGATTTTATTCTAGGGAATATATCGGAATTGTATACTGTCGCACCTCAAAAAAATCGCTTAATCGAAAACATGACCCTTCGCGCAAAAGGCGCGGAAAACGGTTCGACAGAGTCGCCACCGAACTTTAATTATCCCAAAAGAGGAAAAGGAAAATATCGAGAAAACCTTTAAGAAGGAGATAAGAACATGGTCGTCGCAACCACATTCTGGGTTCGGGAGTCGGTTACGTGAGGGGAAGGTACGCGCACCCCCTCACGTTCGTTGTACTCAACGGGAACCTCTTGATTCGAATCGCGATACTCGTTAGCTAAGTTTGTTTGTTTTCTTCTCAAAAAAATAAATGCGGAAATGTAAGATAAAAGGGAAAAGGATGTTAAAGGAAAATGGGTTGTATAAGGATAGGGTGCTCGGCAAGATCATCGCGACCTCGGGCCTACGAATGCTCGTTCGGACGAGAATGAGAAATCAGAGCAATCGTAGTTCGACTACGGAAAAGGTGGAAAAAGAAAAAGTGTGGAAACGGGGGAAAAAGAAAAAGTATGCTCGCCAAGATCTACGCAATCTTGTGCCTACGTATCTTTACTCGGACGAGAATAAAGAATCAGGGCAGTCGTAGTTCGTGGTACGCCCACGAAACAAGAGAGTTGGGTTGGTTTAGATGACGATTACTTGAACTTAAGAAAGATTCCTCGGGCCCAAGTAATCGGGAGAGTGAGTCAAAGATTTGGCTCCCTCTCTTTTTCATCTAAGGTGGTTGAGTTTGAAAAGGTTTGAAGGTTGGAAGAATGGTTATCGAGTTGGACGTGTTTTAGAGGTGTCAATTGCTCACACACGAGTAAGAGAACTCGCACCCAAACAATCAAAGGAAGATCAAAGACTTGAACCCCCATTTTTCACCTTGAAAGAGTTTCGATAGTTGTTAGTCGTTTTGAGGTTTAATTATGAAAGTCCGCTTGACGTGGGATCAAGAGTTTATTGTATGCGCTTGGTTATTTTGAAAAGGATTTGATTTATTAAAAGGAGGGGCGTCAATTGCTCACACACGAGTAAGAGAACTCGCACCCAAACAATCGAAGAAAGATCAAAGACTTGAACCCCCATTTTTCACCTTAAAAGAGTTGCGATAGTTGTTAGTTGTTTTTTAAGTTTGATTATGAAAATCCGCTTGACATTGGATCACGGGTTTATTGTATGAAAAAAGTTTGGTTTGAAAAAGGATTTGGTTAGAGGTTGATTTGAAAATGGGCTCGACGACGAATCGAGGGTTTGGTTGAAAATGGGTTTGTTTGAAAATGGATCGACGACGAGTCGAGGGTTTGGTTGAAAATGAGTTTGTTTGAAAATGGCTCGACGAAGAATCGAGAGTTTGGTTTGAAAATGGGTTGTCTATGAAAATGGCTCGACGACGAGTCGAGGGTTTGGTTGAAAATGTGTTTGTTTGAAAATGACTCGACGACGAATCGAGAGTTTGGTTTGAAAATGGGTTGTCTATGCTAGTCCCTAGGGGTGCTCCTAGTAAACAAACCACAATCAAAAGAAGATTAAATGCGTACATCGGAATGGGAGAGGGGTACATATAAATTATAAGGGATGACATGAAATAAAGGGTCTCGTTGTAAGGTAGCCCAAGAGAAAGCCGTGTGTGTGCAAAGTGTCCTAAACTATGCCTCGAACCAAAGTTGCCAAGCAAATGATCATAACCAATAGTCCATCAATTAGTTTTTTAGGTTTCGATAATTGTTAGTGTTTTTTGATTAAGATATGAACAAAGAAAATGGTTAGATAAATATGAATATGATATGGACAATATGAATAATATGAACAATATAATAAAGATGAACAAAATATAATATTGACATAAAATAAAATTGGTCTAGTCTTAATCAGATTTAATCGAGAAGTCGATAATCAACGATCTTTGACTTTCATCGACCAAAAGTGAAAATAAAAGAATATAAATCGAAATAGAAATAAAAATCAGAAAACTAAGAAAAGGTCTCATCTTTACTAAGATTTTAAATCGAAAAATCAATAATCTTTAGTATTTGATTTTCATTGACCCAAAAATGAATAAAAATGAAATAAAAATAATAGAAATGAAATAAAATCGAAAATGACAATTAAAAGAACAAAGGTCTCACCTTTATCAAGATTTAAAATCGATAAATCGATAAATGTTAGATATTTGGTTTTCATTGACCCAAAAATGAATAAAATAATGACAAAATAAATCGAAATAAATAAATAGGTGGTAGGCCTCAAATTAATCAAAATTTAATCGGTTTGACTAAATCATGAGTTGTGTTATATCATTGGCCCAAAAAGAATAAAGATAATTAAAAAATAATAAAATAGTAAAAATGAAATAAAATCTAAAATATTGTATATTCTAAAACAGAAGATTAGTTAAACAAACTAAAGAAAATATTTTGAGTTTTTATTGTTTTAACTAAATAAAATAAATAGGAAAATAGGTTCTTACGATAAATAAAAATATCTTACGATAAATAGTTAATAAAATCCTTAAAAGAAAATCAATGACATAATTAATGGTTGTAATAATAAAGCAAATCAGGTTTTAAAAAAAATAAAAATAAATAAAAATAAAAGGAAGACGTGCCTGGGGCGGGTCGTGACGACCCAGTTTGGTTTAGAATGAAAAGAGGGTTGAAAACCCTAATATACACACACACGGCCGTAAACACTTCCAAGAACACGCTCAACAAGTGAAGAGAAAAAAAAATACAGTAACGTTCACGATAGAAGAATGTTCCGAACGCAAACCTTTTTAATTCCCTCGGTTCTCACTCATCTCTCTCGATTTATTCCTTCTCGGTTTCGATTTTAGGTTTGTATTTTTGTGTCTCTATCTCGAGCTCTCTTCCTTCTTCTTTTTTCGGTTTTTTGAGGTTGTGATTTGGTTATGAGATTTGAGGAATTTTAATGGTTTTCAGGGTTTGTATTGATTGGGTGTTGAGGGGTTTTTTGAAGAGGATGGAGGCGTGTTGTTGTTTGTGAGTTCGGTTGAAGGGTTTGATTGAAGGAGAAAGAGGTTTGTGCGGTTGAAGATGATTCGGTTTTGTAGTTCTTAGGGGTTTGATGAAAGTGTTCTGGGTTTTGAAGGTTTGATTCTGAGAATGGGTTCTGTTATGGCTGGGTTGCGGTTTTATGGAGAAGAAAGATTCGACGGTTTATCGATGAAGGTTGGGTCAGATGAGGGAAGAGTGGAGGATGAATGGTGTTGGGAATAAGGTTGAAGGTCCGTGAATAGTGAAGATTTTTTTAATATTTAAAGGTGAGTCTTGGCGGATTTCATGCTGTGTGTTTTTTTCGTTCCTTTTTACTCAGTCCCCTCCCCCCTCTTTTATGCTCTCTTCTTTTTCTGATATTTAACTCCTCTCAAAAAACCGAACTTCTTCAAAAAAAAATTAATTTGTTGAATTGTCTTGTAATGTCTTGTGGTGTTGCTTTCATTTTGCAGGCTAAAGAGTTGTTGTTGTTGTGTGTGTGCAGAGATTTTGACAGGCTTTGATAACAGTCTGGGGTTACGTTGTTGCTCGCGCGGGTTTTGGCATTTGTGAGTTGGTCAAAGTTGAAGTAGGCTTTGTAGTGCAGTACGGTTTTGGGGGTGGGGGAAGCAAAGTAGGATAGAAATATGAATTGGGCTTGATGGTTGTAATGGATTTTTTTTTTATGTTTTATGTAATAGACATTAAAATAAAAATAGAAATATGTAATAATAATAACAAAAAAAATGGACAATTGGTTTGTAAAATAGAAATGGATTTAATGGATAACATATGGATAATTGGTCTAAAGAAGAAAGAAATGGTTATATAAATTGAAATGAATAAAAGAACAAAAATTGTGGATAATTGAAAAAGAAAATGGATTAAAATGGATAATGAAATTGGAAATTGGACAAAGAAAATGTGGATAAAAAAAATGGACTTTTATTGTGAATGGACATGAAATTAGATTAAGATGGATATTGGATAATGAAGTGATTTTTGGAATGACTTTGTGTAGATTTTTGTAGTTAAAAAAAAGGTATTGGAAAAGAATGGATAAAACATGGATAAAATTCAACTAAACCAAATATGGATTAAAACGAAAAGGGTTAATTAGATAAGAAAAAGAATGGATATATGGATATGGTTTTGAAGTGGATATGGATAAATACAAAAAACGAAAAGAAATGGATATTTATAAAATGGGTTGATAATGGGTATTTATTGGATAATGAGATGAAATTAATCATGGATATGGAAATGGTTCAAAATGGATATCTAATCGGATGAAAAAATGGTTAAAAAGATAGATATGACTTGAAATGAAAAAAGTAGAAAATTAAAAGAGGGATGAAGTTGAAGATAACATATTTTGAATTTTTTCGAATAATTGTCAATGGGTGGATGTATAGATGGAAATTATGCACAGGTGGGACAAATTTGGGGTATGACAGATGCCCCTATCTAACTGGCTTAAACCTGGCAAGATGAACTGCTGCGACGTTCAGTCTTATCGAGGTATAAGTCAATTAGATATAAAAAGACCACAAATTAGTCTGAAAGAAAGAAAAGGGATTGGGAAGTCGAAATACAAGAAATCTGACACCAAAAGGATGACAGACCTATCACCAAGAGTATGATAGTGAACACACACACAAAGAGACCCTTCCACCAAAAGGTTGAAAATGAGGTCAAAGCCTGCTATTACCAAAAGGATAATAGGGCACACACACACGCAGACCCTTCCACCAAAAGGATGAAAAATGAGGTCAAAGCCTGCTATTACCAAAAGGATAATAGGGCACACACGCACACAGACCCTTCCACCAAAAGGATGAAAATGAGGTCAAAGCCTGCTATTACCAACAGGATAATAGGGCACACACGCACACAGACCCTTCCACCAAAAGGATGAAAATGAGGTCAAAGCCTGCTACTACCAAAAGGATAGTAGGGCACACACGCATACAGACCCTTCCACCAAAAGGATGGAAATGAGGTCAAAGCCTGCTATTACCGACGAGATAATAGGGCACACACACACACAGACCCTTCCACCAAAAGGATGGAAACGAGGTCAAAGCCTGCTATTACCGACGAGATAATAGGGCACACACACACACATAACCTTCCACCAAAAGGATGAAAATGAGGTCAACGCCTGCTATTACCGACGAGATAATAGGGCACACACACACACACAGACCCTTCCACCAAAAGGATGAAAATGAGTTCAACGCCTGCTATTACCGACGAGATAATAGGGCGCACACACACACACAGACCCTTCCACCAAAAGGATGGAAATGAGGTCAAAGCCTGCTACTACCAAAAGGATAGTAGGGCACACACGCACACAGACCCTTCCACCAAAAGGATGGAAATGAGGTCAAAGCCTGCTATTACCGACGAGATAATAAGGCACACACACACACAGACCCTTCCACCAAAAGGATGAAAATGAGGTCAACGCCTGCTATTACCGACAAGATAATAGGGAACACACGCACACATACCCTTCCACCAAAAGGATGAAAATGAGGTCAACGCCTGCTATTACCGACGAGATAATAGGGCACACACACACACACAGACCCTTCCACCAAAAGGATGGAAATGAGGTCAACGTCTGCTATTACCGACGAGATAATAGGGCACACACACAGACCCTTCCACCAAAAGGATGGAAATGAGGTCAAAGCCTGCTATTACCGACGAGATAATAGGGCACACACACACACAGACCCTTCCACCAAAAGGTTGAAAATAAGGTCATCACTTACTACTACCAAAAGGATAATAGCAAGCAAAACGATAACAAAGACTGCCACTCACCAAAAGGATGACAGACAGACCAAGGGTTCACGGATCGGCGGCACCAAAAGGATGACGGATCAATACAAGCTACTACCACCAAAAGGATGATAGGAACTTCCCACTTGTGAGGACCAACACCAAAAGGATGAAGGTTAAGTTGACATGACATGAGTGGCTACCACCAAAAGGATGATAGGAAGTTTTTGAGATTGAGGATTGACCAACACCAAAAGGATGCAGGTTGAATTAACAGGGTTTGGCTATCACCAAAAGGATGATAGTAAGGCAATTGACAAAAGGTCAAGTTTGCTGGGGATATGATGAGTGAGGCTTATTTGGAGATATCAACAAAAGGTTGAAAAGACAATTCAATGAGGAACGCCCACTGATTTGCTTGAAGATTACAACTTCATCAACAAAAGGTTGAAGAACTTCATAAGGAACGCCCATGAACTTGAAGAAGATGCCCCTGACTGGGCTAAAAATTGTTTGAGTTTGATCAACAAAAGGTTGAAACAACTTCGTGAGGAACGCCCACGGATTTGAAGAAGATGCCCCTGGCTAGGCTGAAGATCATCTTGCAGTCTTGAGATTGATCCTGGATCTTACGCATGTATGGATGCTTGATTTTGTAATGTTGTGCAAATGCAAATGCTGACGCGCGGAGATGCAAGTGCTGGGGAAGTATGATTGGGTTTTGGTATGCATATGATGCAAATGATGTCTATGATGTCGAATGCGATGCATATGATGCGTATGATTGAAGACGGGTGATTGGATATGTTTTGGAGAGTGTGCCAGCATGGTGGACTTTGGGTAGTTGCCAATGCGGATTGGACTTTGGGTGGTGGGAGGGTTTGATTTCCTCGACACTCAGTTCATTGAAGACGCCATGATTGAAGCAGACGAAGATGCTCTTGAAGCCTTAAACTTGATCATGTGATGATAAGTCGTTCCTGAGAGGACCATAACTCTTATACTTGAGGGTCAGGTTGACTTGAAAAGATACAGAAAGGATATGCCTTCTGCGATGGGTCTTGCCCCAGTCTGAACATGGTAATGGTCTGCCCCTGATTAACCAGTTCTGAAGTGGTCTGATCTTTGGAAGTTGAGCTTTGCTGTACTTTGAGATGACTTGCCCCTGATTGAGCTATTGAAGCATTTTCCCCTAACTGAGGGTTTGAGGTAGTCTTGCTTCGGGTCAGCACCGCTGAAAGTTCAAATTCCTCTTCGATTGCCCCTTGTTGGAATTGCTCTGATGTCTAGCATTGATTTGCAGTTAAAATTGCACATTCACAAATGGTAATCTTAAAGCAATGCTCATGCAATGTTTTGAAAAGTGTCGTTTATTTGAGTGTCATGATAGTGAGATGAATGGACCGTTAGCCCAAACGTGTGCTGATTTTGATGGTATGAAAGATATAGCAAGGAGAATGACACCAATGCTGAAGATTAGCAAATATGGGGAGTCAGTTTACGCAACCTTGCAATAGTATACTTTCAGAATAAACTTCGCCTCAATTAGGTCTTTCGAGGGTTGTAACGTGGTCTGGTTTACGGTTTATGAAACAAAGGATATTAGGCTCAAAGTATGATTTGTACCCACCCCTTCTTCGTGATGATCTCCAGTCCTACGTTCAGTTAATTCTGCACATATTTGTATTCCAAAAGGGTTGACGGTGTAATCATGACGATTCAAGGTATGGCTCGGAATGGCAGTCACCTTATTTTGTTTTTGATGGATGTCAGCGACCTTTTGGATTTTGACATGGTGGTCACTGGATCTTATTTTGTTTTTGTTGAGGATTTGAGGGCCTCTTTTGATTTTGCTTTTGATCCCTATCTTTTGCATGGACTGATTTTGCTTTGCAAGTCCATTGGGATTGCCTTGATTTTTTCCTAAGTCTCCTTTGAGGTGCTTGACTTAGCAGGCTTTTGATTTTTTTTTTTATTTTGTTGGAGGGTTGTGACTACCAAGACGAACAACCGTCATGTCTTGTGGAATTTTGCTTTGTGATTTGAGTGCGTAATTGGGTTAACTGAACACTACCCTGCCCCAGGTTGATTGTAAGGGTTTGCATATCCGAAGGAAACTACTACTTCTAGGCTCGAAGTGGTTTACTAGGGATTATCTCCTTGTGTCTCCAGTGTTTAGGGGTTGAAACAATGCATGTACATCATCGACGAGATTCTGTCCGAAAGCATACGGTTTGCAATTATGGGTATTTCGTTGTCCTCATCCTCCCTCCAATCATTGCTAACAACAGTTTGATATAGAGAGTGAAGTGGACAAATGTGTCGGTGTTTTGCAGTAAATGCAAAGAATGAGTGAATATGACATAACTAATTCAGAACATGCATAATCACTACATTAAGAAAACCAATCACAAATAACAATGTTTGAAGCAAACAGTACTTGAACAAACAAAGCAAAAATACAAGGATGAAAAATGATGGGATGGCATGATGACTGCCTTCTTCGAGGAGCTGGCCTTCCTGTCTTGACTTGATTGGTGCTTGAACTGGCTTGTTCAGAGGTCGAGACTAATCTGCTTGTCTTTGGCAACCCCTTCAATGACTGATGGTCATGCCTGTGCATGTGGGAGCATGGTCTTGTTGGATTTGATTCATCATTCATCTGCTCTTGGCGTGAGCTACGTACTAGTGTCGAGGAATCAGCTTGATTTGGTTGAGGTGAAGGAAAGTGAAGTGAGATTCTGAGGTTGAAATGCAATGCAAGATGTATAACAGATGCAATGCAATGCAATAAGATGAGATGCAATGCAAGATGCAAGATCCAGGATCGCAGAAACAAACAGCTTCAAACAGTTCTGCGGTTGGCCGGAGATGACGGGTCAAGAACCACAGCTAGGATGAAGAAAACCCACAGGTAGGTTTCTAAAACGAGTAGGTGCCTAGAGTTATGGATATATTTCGAAAACATTATAACCAAGACGAAGAGACATCCGACTATAATATCCTCGAAATAATCTCGTCTAGGTGAGGTCTTCATTTCTTCCCCACGAGAAAGATTCCTCGGAGGCGCCCATTACACAACCATCGACACACGGTTTCTAAACAGGGTTCTCAGAATCCTAGATCGAGGTCAAAAATATTACTGTCAGGAAGTAATACGTTCGAGGGATCTCATCTGATTGGGGCATTTGCATTAACCCACAAAGAATTAACACTACCAACCACCATGGATAAGTGGGTTAATGGTCCTTGGGATCAACGACCCACCTCGAAAGTATTACCGCCATGGCAAAGATTCACCACAACAATAATATCTCCAAGGGAATCTACTCCAAACGGGGTTTTCGCTTCAACTCACGCGGAAGAGACCACGCAACCCTACACTACACAACCACCATCCTAATCCTAGGGTTTTTCTTGACTCGGGTGTAGAGCCATCTCACAAAGTTCCCAATATCAGAACAACCCAACAATGTCACGAAAGGTAACACAAATAAGGAATAAGAAAACAAATAAATAAGTAAACAAGCGAGAAGAAAACATGTAAACGAAGCTAATGAGCTAACGATTTGAATCAAGATAGGCTCGACTCTCTCTTGCATGGAGCAAACTGTCCCCAGCAGAGTCGCCAGCTGTCGCACCTAAAAAAAATCGCTTAATCGAAGACACGACCCTTCGCGCAAAAGGCGCGAAAAACGGTTCGACAGAGTCGCCACCAAACTTTATTTATCCCAAAAGAGGGAAAGGAAAATATCGAGAAAACCTTTAAGGAGGAGATAAGAACATGGTCGTCGCAACCACATTCTGGGTTCGGGAGTCGGTTACGTGTGGGGAAGGTACGCGCACCCCCTCACGTCCGTTGTACTCAACGGGAACCTCTTGATTCGAATCGCGATACTCGTTAGCTAAGTTTGTTTGTTTTCTTCTCAAAAAAATAAATGCGGAAATGTAAGATAAAAGGGGTTGTATAAGGATAGGGTGCTCGGCAAGATCATCGCGACCTCGGGCCTACGTATGCTCATTCGGACGAGAATGAGAAATCAGAGCAATCGTAGTTCGACTACGAAAAAGGTGGAAAAAGAAAAGGTGTGGAAACGGGGGAAAAAGAAAAAGTATGCTCGCCAAGATCTACGCAATCTTGTGCCTACGTATCTTTACTCTGACGAGAATAAAGAATCAGAGCAGTCGTAGTTCGTGGTACGCCCACGGAAAGAAAGGGGAAATGGTGAAAAATGGAGAAGGTAGCCCGCCAAGATCTACGCAATCTTGTGCCTACGTATCTTTACTCGGACGAGAATAAAGAATCAGGGCAGTCGTAGTTCGTGGTACGCCCACGAAACAAGAGAGTTGGGTTGGTTTAGATGACGATTACTTGAACTTAAGAAAGATTCCTCGGGCCCAAGTAATCGGGAGAGTGAGTCAAAGATTTGGCTCCCTCTCTTTTTCATCTAAGGTGGTTGAGTTTGAAAAGGTTTGAAGGTTGGAAGAATGGTTATCGAGTTGGACGTGTTTTAGAGGCGTTAATTGCTCACACACAAGTAAGAGAACTCGCACCCAAACAATCAAAGGAATATCAAAGACTTGAACCCCCATTTTTCACCTTGAAAGAGTTTCGATAGTTGTTAGTCGTTTTGAGGTTTGATTATGAAAGTCCGCTTGACGTGGGATCAAGGGTTTATTGTATGCGCTTGGTTATTTTGAAAAGGATTTGATTTGTTAAAAGGAGGGGCGTCAATTGCTCACACACGAGTAAGAGAACTTGCACCCAAACAATCGAAGAAAGATCAAAGACTTGAACCCCCATTTTTCACCTTAAAAGAGTTGCGATAGTTGTTAGTTGTTTTTTAAGTTTGATTATGAAAATCTGCTTGACATTGGATCATGGGTTTATTGTATGAAAAAAGTTTGGTTTGAAAAAGGATTTGGTTAGAGGTTGATTTGAAAATGGGTTCGGCGACGAATCGAGGGTTTGGTTGAAAATGGGTTTGTTTGAAAATGGCTCGACGACGAGTCAAGGGTTTGGTTGAAAATGAGTTTGTTTGAAAATGGCTCGACGAAGAATCGAGAGTTTGGTTTGAAAATGGGTTGTCTATGAAAATGGCTCGACGACGAGTCGAGGGTTTGGTTGAAAATGAGTTTGTTTGAAAATGGCTCAACAACGAATCGAGAGTTTGGTTTGAAAATGGGTTGTCTATGCTAGTCCCTAGGGGTGCTCATAGTAAACAAACCACAATCAAAAGAAGATTAAATGCGTACATCAGAATGGGAGAGGGGTACATATAAATTACAAGGGATGACATGAAATAAAGGGTCTCGTTGTAAGGTAGCCCAAAAGAAAGTCGTGTGTGTGCAAAGTGTCCTAAACTATGCCTCGAACCAAAGTTGCCAAGCAAATTATCATAACCAACAGTCCATCAATTAGTTTTTTAGGTTTCGATAATTGTTAGTGTTTTTTTATTAAGATATGAACAAAGAAAATGGTTAGATAAATATGAATATGGTATGGACAATATGAATAATATGAACAATATAATAAAGATGAACAAAATATAATATTGACATAAAATAAAATTGGTCTAGTCTTAATCGGATTTAATCGAGAAGTCGATAATCAACGATCTTTGACTTTCATCGACCAAAAGTGAAAATAAAAGAATATAAATCGAAATAGAAATAAAAATCGGAAAACTAAGAAAAGGTCTCATCTTTACTAAGATTTTAAATCGAAAAATCGATAATCTTTAGTATTTGATTTTCATTGACCCAAAAATGAATAAAAATGAAATAAAAATAATAGAAATGAAATAAAATCGAAAATGACAAGAAAAAGAACAAAGGTCTCACCTTTATCAAGATTTAAAATCGATAAATCTTAGATATTTGGTTTTCATTGACCCAAAAATGAATAAAATAATGACAAAATAAATCGAAATAAATAAATAGGTGGTAGGCCTCAAATAAATCAAAATTTAATCGGTTTGACTAAATCATGAGTTGTGTTATATCATTGGCCCAAAAAGAATAAAGATAATGAAAAAATAAATAAAATAGTAAAAATGAAATAAAATCTAAAATATTGTATATTCTAAAACAGAAGATTAGTTAAACAAACTAAAGAAAATATTTTGAGTTTTTATTGTTTTAACTAAATAAAATAAATAGGAAAATAGGTTCTTACGATAAATAAAAATATCTTACGATAAATAGTTAATAAAATCCTTAAAAGAAAATCAATGACAGAATTAATGGCTGTAATAATAAAGCAAATCAGGTTTTAAAACAAATAAAAAAAAATAAAAATAAAAGGAAGACGGGCCTGGGGCGGGTCGTGACGACCCAGTTTGGTTTAGAATGAAAAGAGGGTTGAAAACCCTAATATACACACACACACGGCCGTAAACACTTTCAAGAACACGCTCAACAAGTGAAGAGAAAAAAAATACAGTAACGTTCACGATCGAAGAATGTTTCGAACGCAAACCTTTTTAATTCCCCTGGTTCTCACTCATCTATCTCGATTTATTCCTTCTCGGTTTCGATTTCAGTTTTGTATTTTTGTGTCTCTATCTCGAGCTCTCTTCCTTCTTCTTTTTTCGGTTTTCTGAGGTTGTGATTTGGTTATGAGATTTGAGGAATTTTAATGGTTTTCAGGGTTTGTATTGATTGGGTGTTGAGGGGTTTTTTGAAGAGGATGGAGGCGTGTTGTTGTTTGTGAGTTCGGTTGAAGGGTTTGATTGAAGGAGAAAGAGGTTTGTGCGGTTGAAGATGATTCGGTTTTGTAGTTCTGAGGGGTTTGATGAAAGTGTTCTGGGTTTTGAAGGTTTGATTCTGAGAATGGGTTCTGTTATGGCTGGGTTGCGGTTTTATGGAGAAGAAAGATTCGATGGTTTATCGATGAAGGTTGGGTCAGATGAGGGAAGAGTGGAGGATGAATGGTGTTGTGAATAAGGTTGAAGGTCCATGAATAGTGAAGATTTTTTTAATATTTGAAGGTGAGTCTTGGCGGATTTCATGCTGTGTGTTTTTTTCGTTCCTTTTTACTCAGTCCCCTCCCCCCTCTTTTATGCTCTCTTCTTTTTCTGATATTTAACTCCTCTCAAAAAACTGAACTTCTTCAATTTTTTTTTAATTTGTTGAATTGTCTTGTAATGTCTTGTGGTGTTGCTTTCATTTTGCAGGCTAAAGAGTTGTTGTTGTTGTGTGTGTGCAGAGATTTTGACAGGCTTTGATAACAGTCTGGGATTATGCTGTTGCTCGCGCAGGTTTTGGCATTTGTGAGTTGGTCAAAGTTGAAGTAGGCTTTGTAGTGTAGTACGGTTTTGGGGGTGGGGGAAACAAAGTAGGATAGAAATATGAATTGGGCTTGATGGCTGTAATGGATTTTTTTTTATGTTTTATGTAATAGATATTAAAATAAAAATAGAAATATGAAATAATAATAACAAAAAAAATGGACAATTGGTTTGTAAAATAGAAATGGATTTAATGGATAACATATGGATAATTGGTCTAAAGAAGAAAGAAATGGTTATATAAATTGAAATGAATAAAAGAACAAAAATTGTGGATAATTGAAAAAGAAAATGGATTAAAATGGATAATGAAATTGGAAATTGGACAAAGAAAATGTGGATAAAAAAAATGGACTTTTATTGTGAATGGACATGAAATTGGATTAAGATGGATATTGGATAATGAAGTGATTTTTGGAATGACTTTGTGTAGATTTTTGTAGTTAAAAAAAAGGTATTGGAAAAGAATGGATAAAACATGGATAATATTCAGCTAAACCAAATATGGATTAAAATTAAAAGGGATAATTGGATAAGAAAAAGAATGGATATATAGATATGGTTATGAAGTGGATATAGATAAATACAAAAAACGAAAAGAAATGGATATTTATAAAATGGGTTGAAAATGGGTATTTATTGGATAATGAGATGAAATTAATCATGGATATGGAAATGGTTCAAAATGGATATCTAATCAGATGAAAAAATGGTTAAAAAGATAGATATGACTTGAAATGAAAAAAGTAGAAAATTAAAAGAGGGATGAAGTTGAAGACAACATATTTTGAATTTTTTCGAATAATTGTCAGTGGGTGGATGTATAGATGGAAATTATGCACAGGTGGGACAAATTTGGGGTATGGCAGATGCCCCTATCTAATTGGCTTAAACCTGACAAGATGAACTACTGCGACGTTCAGTCTTATCGAGGTATAAGTCAATTAGATATAAAAAGACCACAAATTTGTCTGAAAGAAAGAAAAGGGATTGGGAAGTTGAAATACAAGAAATCTGACACCAAAAGGATGACAGACCTATCACCAAGAGTATGATAGTGAACACACGCACAGAGACCCTTCCACCAAAAGGATGAAAATGAGGTCAAAGCCTGGTATTACCAAAAGGATAATAGGGCACACACACACACAGACCCTTCCACCAAAAGGATGAAAAATGAGGTCAAAGCCTGCTATTACCAAAAGGATAATAGGGCACACACGCACACAGACCCTTCCACCAAAAGGATGAAAATGAGGTCAAAGCCTGCTATTACCAACAGAATAATAGGGCACACACGCACACAGACCCTTCCACTAAAAGGATGAAAATGAGGTCAAAGCTTGCTACTACCAAAAGGATAGTAGGGCACACACGCACACAGACCCTTCTACCAAAAGGATGGAAATGAGGTCAAAGCCTGCTATTACCGACGAGATAATAGGGCACACACACACACAGACCCTTCCACCAAAAGGATGGAAACGAGGTCAAAGCCTGCTATTACCGACGAGATAATAGCGCACACACACACAGACCCTTCCACCAAAAGGATGAAAATGAGGTCAACGCCTGCTATTACCGACGAGATAATAGGGCACACACGCACACAGACCCTTCCACCAAAAGGATGAAAATGATGTCAACGTCTGCTATTACCGACGAGATAATAGGGCACACACACACAGACCCTTCCGCCAAAAGGATGGAAATGAGGTCAAAGCCTGCTATTACCAAAAGGATAATAGGGCACACACACACAGACCCTTCCACCAAAAGGATGAAAATGAGGTCAAAGCCTGCTACTACCAAAAGAATTGTAGGGCACACACGCACACAGACCCTTCCACAAAAAGGATGGAAATGAGGTCAAAGCCTGCTATTACCGACGAGATAATAGGGCACACACACACAGACCCTTCCACCAAAAGGATGAAAATGAGGTCAACGCCTGCTATTACCGACGAGATAATAGGGCACACACACACACACAGACCCTTCCACCAAAAGGATGAAAATGAGGTCAACGCCTGTTATTACCAAAGAGATAATAGGGCACACACACACACACAGACCCTTCCACCAAAAGGATGGAAATGAGGTCAAAGCCTGCTATTACCAAAAGGATAATAGGGCACACACACACATACCCTTCCACCAAAAGGAAGAAAATGAGGTCAAAGCCTGCTACTACCAAAAGGATAGTAGGGCACACACGCACACAGACCCTTCCACCAAAAGGATGGAAATGAGGTCAAACCCTGTTATTACCGACGAGATAATAGGGCACACATACACACAGACCCTTCCACCAAAAGGATGTAAATGAGGTCAAAGCCTGCTATTACCAAAAGGATAATAGGGCACACACACACACACAGACCCTTCCACCAAAAGGATGAAAATGAGGTCAAAGCCTGCTATTACCGACGAGATTATAGGGCACACACACAGACCCTTCCACCAAAAGGATGAAAATGAGGTCAAAGCCTGCTATTACCAACAGCATAATAGGGCACACAAGCACACAGACCCTTCCACCAAAAGGATGAAAATGAGGTCAAAGCCTGCTACTACCAAAAGGATAGTAGGGCACACACGCACACAGACCCTTCCACCAAAAAGATGGAAACGAGGTCAAAGCCTGCTATTACCGACGAGATAATAGAGCACACACACACACACAGACCCTTCCACCAAAAGGATGAAAATGAGGTCAACGCCTGCTATTACCGACGAGATAATAGGGCACACACGCACACAGACCCTTCCACCAAAAGTTGAAAATAAGGTTAACGCCTGCTATTACCGACGAGATAATAGGGCACACACACACACACAGAACCTTCCACCAAAAGGATAGAAATGAGGTCAAAGCCTGTTATTACCAAAAGGATAATAGGGCACATATACACACACACAAACCCTTCCACCAAAAGGATGAAAATGAGGTCAAAGCCTGCTACTACCAAAAGGATAGTAGGGCACACACGCACACAGAACCTTCCACCAAAAGGATGGAAATGAGGTCAAAGCCTGCTATTACCGACGAGATAATAGGGCACACACACACACAGACCCTTCCACCAAAAGGATGGAAATAAGGTCAAAGCCTGCTATTACCAAAAGGATAATAGGGCACACACACACAGACCCTTCCACCAAAAGGATGAAAATGAGGTCAAAGCCTGCTATTACCGACGAGATAATTGGGCACACACACAGACCCTTCCACCAAAAGGATGGAAATGAGGTCAACGCCTGCTATTACTAACAAGATAATAGGGCACACACACAGACCCTTCCACCAAAAGGATGGAAACGAGGTCAACGTCTGCTATTACCGACAAGATAATAGGGCACACATACACAGACCCTTCCACCAAAAGAATGGAAATGAGGTTAAAGCCTGCTATTACCGACGAGATAATAGGGCACACACACACACACAGACCCTTCCACCAAAAGGATGAAAATGAGGTCATCACTTACTACTACCAAAAGGATAATAGCAAGCAAAACGATACCAAAGACTGCCACTCACCAAAAGGATGACAGACAGACCAAGGGTTCACGGATCGGCGGCACCAAAAGGATGACGGATCAATACAAGCTACTACCACCAAAAGGATGATAGGAACTTCCCACTTGTGAGGACCAACACCAAAAGGATGAAGGTTAAGTTGACATGACATGAGTGGCTACCACCAAAAGGATGATAGGAAGTTTTTGAGATTGAGGATTGACCAACACCAAAAGGATGCAGGTTGAATTAACAGGGTTTGGCTATCACCAAAAGGATGATAGTAAGGCAATTGACAAAAGGTCAAGTTTGCTGGGGATATGATGAGTGAGGCTTATTTGGAGATATCAACAAAAGGTTGAAAAGACAATTCAACGAGGAACAACCACTGATTTGCTTGGAGATCACAACTTCATCAACAAAAGGTTGAAGAACTTTATTAGGAACGCCCATGAACTTGAAGAAGATACCCCTGACTGGGCTGAAAATTGCTTGAGTTTGATCAACTAAAGGTTGAAACAACTTCGTGAGGAACGCCCATG
Source organism: Lathyrus tuberosus (assembly GCA_022829125.1). Classification (NCBI taxonomy): domain Eukaryota; kingdom Viridiplantae; phylum Streptophyta; class Magnoliopsida; order Fabales; family Fabaceae; genus Lathyrus; species Lathyrus tuberosus. Next base: position 5,188,883 of record JALAZF010000082.1, on the reverse strand, counting down.
GATTTGAAGAAGATGCCCCTGGCTGGGCTGAAGATCGTCTTGCAGTCTTGAGATTGATCCTGGATCTTACGCATGTATGGATGCTTGATTTTGTAATGTTGTGCAAATGCAAATGCTGACGCGCGGAGATGCAAGTGCTGGGGAAGTATGATTGGGTTTTGGTATGCATATGATACAAATGATGTCTATGATGTCGAATGCGATGCATATGATGCGTATGATTGAAGACGGGTGATTGGATATGTTTTGGAGAGTGTGCCAACATGGTGGACTTTGGGTAGTTACCAATGCGGATTGGACTTTGGGTGGTGGGAGGGTTTGATTTCCTCGACACTCAGTTCGTTGAAGACGCCATGATTGAAGCAGACGAAGATGCTCTTGAAGCCTTAAACTTTATCATTTGATGATAAGTCATTTCTGAGAGGACCATAACTCTTATACTTGAGGGTCAGGTTGACTTGAAAAGATACAGAAAGGATATGCCTTCTGCGATGGGTCTTGCCCCAGTCTGAACATGGTAATGGTCTGCCCCTGATTAACTAGTTCTGAAGTGGTCTGATCTTTGGAAGTTGAGCTTTGATGTACTTTGAGATGACTTGCCCCTGATTGAGCTATTGAAGGATTTGCCCCTAACTGAGGGTTTGAGGTAGTCTTGCTTCAGGTCGGCACCGCTGAAAGTTCAAATTCCTCTTCGATTGCCCCTTGTTGGAATTGCTCTGATGTCTAGCACTGATTTGCAGTTAAAATTGCACATTCATAAATGGTAATCTTAAAGCAATGCTCATGCAATGTTTTGAAAAAGTGTCATTTATTTGAGTGTCGTGATAGTGAGATGAATGGACCGTTAGCCCAAACGTGTGCTGATTTTGATGGTGTGAAAGATATAGCAAGGAGAATGACACTAATGCTGAAGATTAGCAAATATGGGGAGTCAGTTTACACAACCTTGCAACAGTATGCTTTCAGAATAAACTTCGCCTCAATTAGGTCTTTCGAGGGTTGTAACGTGGTCTGGTTTACGGTTTATGAAACAAAGGATATTATGCTCAAAGTATGATTTGTACCCACCCCTTCTTCGTGATGATCTCCAGTCCTACGTTCAGTTAATTCTGCACATATTTGTATTCCAAAAGGGTTGACGGTGTAATCATGACGATTTAAGGTATGGCTCGGAATGGCAGTCACCTTATTTTGTTTTTGATGGATGTCAGCGACCTTTTAGATTTTGACATGGTGGTCACTGGATCTTATTTTGTTTTTGTTAAGGATATGAAGGCCTCTTTTGATTTTGCTTTTGATCCCTATCTTTGGCATGGACTGATTTTGCTTTGCAAGTCCATCGGGATTGCCTTGATTTTTTCCTAAGTCTCCTTTGAGGTGCTTGACTTAGCAGGCTTTTGATTTTTTTTTTTTTTTGTTGGAGGGTTGTGACTGCCAAGACGAACAACCGTCATGTCTAGTGGAATTTTGCTTTGTGATTTGAGTGCGTAATTGGGTTAACTGAACACTACCCTGCCCCAGGTTGAGTGTAAGGGTTTGCATATTCGAAGGAAACTACTACTTCTAGGCTCGAAGTGATTTACTAGGGATTATCTCCTTGTCTCTCCAGTGTTTAGGGGTTGAAACAATGCATGTACATCATCGACGAGATTCTGTCCGAAAGCATACGGTTTGCAATTATGGGTATTTCGTTGTCCTCATCCTCCCTCCAATCATTGCTAACAACAGTTTGATATAAAGAGTGAAGTGGACAAATGTGTCGGTGTTTTGCAGTAAATGGAAAGAATGAGTGAATATGACATAACTAATTCAGAACATGCATAATCACTACATTAAGAAAACCAATTACAAATAACAATGTTTGAAGCAAACAGTACTTGAACAAACAAAGCAAAAATACAAGGATGAAAAATGATGGGATGGCATGATGACTGCCTTCTTCGAGGAACTGATCTTCCTGTCTTGACTTGATTGGTGCTTGAACTGGCTTGTTCAGAGGTCGAGACTAATCTGCTTGTCTTTGGCAACCCCTTCAATGACTGATGGTCATGCCTGTGCATGTGGCAGCATGGTCTTGTTGGATTTGATTCATCATTCGTCTGCTCTTGGCGTGAGCTGCGTACTAGTGTCGAGGAATCAGCTTGATTTGGTTGAGGTGAAGGAAAGTGAAGTGAGATTCTGAGGTTGAAATGCAATGCAAGATGTATAACAGATGCAATACAATGCAATGAGATAAGATGCAATGCAAGATGCAAGATCCAGGATCGTAGAAACAAACAGCTTTAAACAGTTCTGCGGTTGGCCGGAGATGACGGGTCAAGAACCACAGCTAGGATGAAGAAAACCCTCAGGTAGGTTTCTAAAATGGGTAGGTGCCTAAAGTTATGGATATATTTCGAAAACATTATAACCAAGACGAAGAGACATCCGACTATAATATCCTCGAAATAATCTCGTCTAGGTGGGGTCTTCATTTCTTCCCCACGAGAAAGATTCCTTGGAGGCGCCCATTACACAACCATCGACACACGGTTTCTAAACAGGGTTCTCAGAATCCTAGATCGAGGTCAAAAATATTACTGTCAGGAAGTAATACGTTCGAGGGATCTCATCTGATTGGGGCATTTGCATTAACCCACAAAGAATTAACACTACCAACCACCATGGATAAGTGGGTTAATGGTCCTTGGGATCAACGACCCACCTCGAAAGTATTACCGCCATGGCAAAGATTCACCACAACAATAATATCTCCAAGGGAATCTACTCCAAGCGGGGTTTTCGCTTCAACTCACGCGGAAGAGACCACGCAACCCTACACTACACAACCACCATCCTAATCCTAGGGTTTTTCTTGACTCGGGTGTAGAGCCATCTCACAAAGTTCCCAATATCAGAACAACCCAACAATGTCACGAAAGGTAACACAAATAAGGAATAGGAAAACAAATAAATAAGTAAACAAGCGAGAAGAAAACATGTAAACGAAGCTAATGAGCTAACGATTTGAATCAAGATAGGCTCGACTCTCTCTTGCATGGAGCAAACTGTCCCCAGCAGAGTCGCCAGCTGTCGCACCTCGAAAAAATCGTTTAATCGAAGACACGACCCTTCGCGCAAAAGGCGCGGAAAACGGTTCGACAGAGTCGCCACCGAACTTTATTTATCCCAAAAGAGGGAAAGGAAAATATCGAGAAAACCTTTAAGGAGGAGATAAGAACATGGTCGTCGCAACCACATTCTGGGTTCGGGAGTCGGTTACGTGAGGGGAAGGTACTCGCACCCCCTCACGTCCGTTGTACTCAACGGGAACCTCTTGATTCGAATCGCGATACTCGTTAGCTAAGTTTGTTTATTTTCTTCTCAAAAAAATAAATGCTGAAATGTAAGATAAAAGGGAAAAAGATGTTAAGGGAAAATGGGTTGTATAAGGATAGGGTGCTCGGCAAGATCATCACGACCTCGGGCCTACGTATGCTCATTCGGACGAGAATGAGAAATCAGAGCAATCGTAGTTCGACTACGGAAAAGGTGGAAAAAGAAAAAGTGTGGAAACGGGGGAAAAAGAAAAAGTATGCTCGCCAAGATCTACGCAATCTTGTGCCTACGTATCTTTACTCGGACGAGAATAAAGAATCAGAGCAGTCGTAGTTCGTGGTACGCCCACGAAAAGAAAGGGGAAATGGTGAAAAATGGAGAAGGTAGCCCGCCAAGATCTACGCAATCTTGTGCCTACGTATCTTTCCTCAGACGAGAATAAAGAATCAGGGCAGTCGTAGTTCGTGGTACGCCCACGAAACAAGAGAGTTGGGTTGGTTTAGATGACGATTACTTGAACTTAAGAAAGATTCCTCGGGCCCAAGTAATCGGGAGAGTGAGTCAAAGATTTGGCTCCCTCTCTTTTTCATCTAAGGTGGTTGAGTTTGAAAAGGTTTGAAGGTTGGAAGAATGGTTATCGAGTTGGACGTGTTTTAGAGGCGTCAATTGCTCACACACGAGTAAGAGAACTCGCACCCAAACAATCAAAGGAAGATCAAAGACTTGAACCCCCATTTTTCACCTTGAAAGAGTTTCGATAGTACTTATTCATTTTGAGGTTTGATTATGAAAGTCCGCTTGACGTGGGATCAAGGGTTTATTGTATGCGCTTGGTTATTTTGAAAAGGATTTGATTTGTTAAAAGGAGGGGCGTCAATTGCTCACACACGAGTAAGAGAACTCGCACCCAAACAATCGAAGGAAGATCAAAGACTTGAACCCCCATTTTTCACCTTAAAAGAGTTGCGATAGTTGTTAGTTGTTTTTGAAGTTTGATTATGAAAATCCGCTTGACATTGGATCAAGGGTTTATTGTATGAAAAAAGTTTGGTTTGAAAAAGGATTTGGTTAGAGGTTGATTTGAAAATGGGCTCGACGACGAATCGAGGGTTTGGTTGAAAATGGGTTTGTTTGAAAATGGCTCGACGACGAGTCGAGGGTTTGGCTCGACGAAGAATCGAGAGTTTGGTTTGAAAATGGGTTGTCTATGAAAATGGCTCGACGACGAGTCGAGGGTTTGGTTGAAAATGAGTTTGTTTGAAAATGGCTCGACGACGAATCGAGAGTTTGGTTTGAAAATGGGTTGTCTATGCTAGTCTCTAGGGGTGCTCCTAGTAAACAAACCACAATCAAAAGAAGATTAAATGCGTACATCGGAATGGGAGAGGGGTACATATAAATTACAAGGGATGACATGAAATAAAGGGTCTCGTTATAAGGTAGCCCAAAAGAAAGCTGTGTGTGTGCAAAGTGTCCTAAACTATGCCTCGAACCAAAGTTGCCAAGCAAATGATCATAACCAACAGTCCATCAATTAGTTTTTTAGGTTTCGATAATTGTTAGTGTTTTTTGATTAAGATATGAACAAAGAAAATGGTTAGATAAATATGAATATGGTATGGACAATATGAATAATAAGAACAATATAATAAAGATGAAAAAAATATAATATTGACATAAAATAAAATTGGTCTAGTCTTAATCGGATTTAATCGAGAAGTCGATAATCAACGATCTTTGACTTTCATCGACCAAAAGTGAAAATAAAAGAATATAAATCGAAATAGAAATAAAAATCAGAAAACTAAGAAAAGGCCTCATCTTTACTAAGATTTTAAATCGAAAAATCGATAATCTTTAGTATTTGATTTTCATTGACCCAAAAATGAATAAAAATGAAATAAAAATAATAGAAATGAAATAAAATTGAAAATGACAAGAAAAAGAACAAAGGTCTCACCTTTATCAAGATTTAAAATCGATAAATCGATAAATCTTAGATATTTGGTTTTCATTGACCCAAAAATGAATAAAATAATGACAAAATAAATCGAAATAAATAAATAGGTGGTAGGCCTCAAATAAATCAAAATTTAATCGGTTTGACTAAATCATGAGTTGTGTTATATCATTGGCCCAAAAAGAATAAAGATAATGAAAAAATAAATAAAATAGTAAAAATGAAATAAAATCTAAAATATTGTATATTCTAAAATAGAAGATTAGTTAAACAAACTAAAGAAAATATTTTGAGTTTTTATTGTTTTAACTAAATAAAATAAATAGGAAAATAGGTTCTTATGATAAATAAAAATATCTTACGATAAATAGTTAATAAAATCCTTAAAAGAAAATCAATGACAGAATTAATGGCTGTAATAATAAAGCAAATCAGGTTTTAAAACAAATAAAAAAAATAAAAATAAAAGGAAGACGGGCCTGGGGCGGGTCGTGACGACCCAGTTTGGTTTAGAATGAAAAGAGGGTTGAAAACCCTAATATACACACACACACGGCCGTAAACACTTCCAAGAACACGCTCAACAAGTGAAGAGAAAAAAAATACAGTAACGTTCATGATCGAAGAATGTTCCGAACGCAAACCTTTTTAATTCCCTCGGTTATCACTCATCTATCTCGATTTATTCCTTCTCGGTTTCGATTTCAGGTTTGTATTTTTGTGTCTCTATCTCGAGCTCTCTTCCTTCTTCTTTTTTCGGTTTTCTGAGGTTGTGATTTAGTTATGAGATTTGAGGAATTTTAATGGTTTTCAGGGTTTGTATTGATTGGGTGTTGAGGGGTTTTTTGAAGAGGATGGAGGCGTGTTGTTGTTTGTGAGTTCGGTTGAAGGGTTTGATTGAAGGAGAAAGAGGTTTGTGCGGTTGAAGATGATTCGGTTTTGTAGTTCTGAGGGGTTTGATGAAAGTGTTCTGGGTTTTGAAGGTTTGATTCTGAGAATGGGTTATGTTATGGCTGGGTTGCGGTTTTATGGAGAAGAAAGATTCGACGGTTTATCGATGAAGGTTGGGTCAGATGAGGGAAGAGTGGAGGATGAATGGTGTTGGGAATAAGGTTGAAGGTCCGTGAATAGTGAAGATTTTTTTAATATTTGAAGGTGAGTCTTGGCGGATTTCATGCTGTGTGTTTTTTTCGTTCCTTTTTACTCAGTCCCCTCCCCCCTCTTTTATGCTCTCTTCTTTTTCTGATATTTAACTCGTCTCAAAAAACCGAACTTCTTCAATTTTTTTTGAATTTGTTGAATTGTCTTGTAATGTCTTGTGGTGTTGCTTTCATTTTGCAGGCTAAAGAGTTGTTCTTGTTGTGTGTGTGCAGAGATTTTGACAGACTTTGATAACAGTCTGGGGTTATGTTGTTGCTCGCGCAGGTTTTGGCATTTGTGAGTTGGTCAAAGTTGAAGCAGGCTTTGTAGTGCAGTACGGTTTTGGGGGTGGGAGAAGCAAAGTAGGATAGAAATATGAATTGGGCTTGATGGCTGTAATGGATTTTTTTTATGTTTTATGTAATAGACATTAAAATAAAAATAGAAATATGTAATAATAATAACAAAAAAAATGGACAATTGGTTTGTAAAATAGAAATGGATTTAATGGATAACATATGGATAATTGGTCTAAAGAAGAAAGAAATGGTTATATAAATTGAAACGAATAAAAGAACAAAAATTGTGGATAATTGAAAAAGAAAATGGATTAAAATGGATAATGAAATTGGAAATTGGACAAAGAAAATGTGGATAAAAAAAATGGACTTTTATTGTGAATGGACATGAAATTGGATTAAGATGGATATTGGATAATGAAGTGATTTTTGGAATGACTTTGTGTAGATTTTTGTAGTTAAAAAAAAGGTATTGGAAAAGAATGGATAAAACATGGATAATATTCAACTAAACCAAATATGGATTAAAATTAAAAGGGATAATTTGATAAGAAAAAGAATGGATATATGGATATGGTTTTGAAGTGGATATGGATAAATACAAAAAACGAAAAGAAATGGATATTTATAAAATGGGTTGAAAATGGGTATTTATTGGATAATGAGATGAAATTAATCATGGATATGGAAATGGTTCAAAATGGATATCTAATTGGATGAAAAAATGGTTAAAAAGATAGATATGACTTTAAATGAAAAAAGTAGAAAATTAAAAGAGGGATGAAGTTGAAGACAACATATTTTGAATTTTTTCGAATAATTGTCAGTGGGTGGATGTATAGATGGAAATTATGCACAGGTGGGACAAATTTGGGGTATGACATATACTAGGGGTTATATCAAAAAAGGGGTCTTACCGGATTAAAGGGATTTTCAAGGGATTGTATCAAGGAGTTCTACCGGATTCTTAGGGATTCATTATGGGGTTTTAATTAGGAGGTTAAAGGGTTCCATTCAGGGGTTTCATCCAGAGTAAACAAGATATCACTAAAGTCCTACTTGATTACAGTAGTATGATCGGATAATCATAGGAATCATAGGCGAGATCCACCCGAAAGGGTCAAAACGGATTGTCAGAGATTGACTAAGGGGTTCTACCGAGCTTTACAACCTCGTCAAGATTTGTTAGGGGTTCCATCAGGAAGCATCACAGGGATTCCTTAAAGACTAGGACTTCATTAGGAGTCCTGCTGGGGGTAGTCATTATGAAGAAGGGCATCCAGCTCAGGGATATCGCATAAGGGAATAATAGGATATTAACGGAGTACCAATGACAGAGTCAGGTCAATGCCGTATTTGTCGTGGTTCCGCGGTCGAAATTAGGGGTCCTCTTGTATTTAATCGTCTCCTCATCAAAAAGAGGCAGGCTAGCCGACAACATCATCTTGATTCGAAGCCAATTAAATCGGGGCAGCTGTCGTACCCTAAATTTTGACCCGCTTTATATGATTTCTAGTGCCACTTTATTTCGAATCAATAAAATGGCACAATTGGTAGGAAGAGGGGTATAAGGGATATAAGTGTGAGAGGTTGTGAGTTTGAATCTCACCTTTCACATTTTTAATGTTTTATTTTTTTCTTTACTACTAAGTTTTTTTTTATTTTTTTAATAAAAAAAAATCACAAAAATATCATTTTTTAATATTTAATTTTTAATTTTCGTATTTTTATTTAATGAATTTTTGAAAATTTGATTTTTTCATTAAAATCAATTTTTTATGGAAAAAATCTCTAAAAATCATAAAAATAAATAAAAATCAAATCTTTTTTCCTTTAACATTATTAGGATATTTCTTTTATTTAAAATATTAATTTTTTAATTTAAATTCACCAAGCCATGAATCCATCCAGATTCATTTGCTTGGGCTCCAAGAAATAGAGGAAAATCAGGTCAGATTAAAACCTTCCTAAACTGAAAAATTTTATTCAATGTCTGACCTAATTTTTCATCTATAAATAGACTATGTTTTTCACATTTTAATTCACCCACAAATTCACAATAATCAGTATAAAAAAAGTTGTTGTTCTTCACATTGAAGAACAACAACACTAAAAGGGGAATAGGGGTCGGAATCTTGCGCTAAGGGAAAAGGAGAAAAATAGGGAGAGGAAAAGGAGAACACAAGGGACGAAAAGAAAAGAAGGGAGAGGAAAGGGAGAATGCCAAGAAAAGAAAGGAGAGAAGGAATAGACAAGGAACGTAAAGGAAATGAGGGATGAAAGCAGCGGCTTAAATCGGTCACGACACTCAGGTTGGTATTTTCAAACCATTGATTATCAACTACATATATTTTGTCTTGAAGTCTTGTTTATAAAATGTATATGTTATTGCTTGATTGTTTCAATTTTGCGTTTTTGGCTGTTAGTTCTGGGGGTACAAATTATTTCTAATCGAGTGGTTGAAATAAAAAATAATAACTAAATAAAATATTCACAATTTGTTGTTGGTAACCGCGATCATAATTTATTGCAAAAGGGAATTACAATCATGGATCTCTCTTTTCTTTAAAGAAGTATTATAAGTTTTTTCTTTTTTTCCTGAATTACTGTTAAATGGTTTTTTTTTCCTTTTAGATTACAATTCTGAATTTTTCTTTTACAGAAAAATCAAATTTTTTTGTTAATATTTAAAATATGCTTCAGGTTAAAACATTACTAACAAAAGATTTCCAAACCAATATCCATATCATTTAGAAATCCCATAATCAACCAGAATTACTTAAAAAAATAAAATATATAATAGTAATAATAATAATTATTTCAATTATTATTATTGTAAGGGTTAAAGAATTAATGCTTAATAGATAAGTTAATTAAAATTAGGATTTTTAATAAAAATGGTTTGATGTTTATTTTGGAGTTTTTATTTACTATATTTTTTTAAGTTAATATTAAATAATTGTTGGATTAAAAAAGGGGGTTATTGGAAAAATTGTTTTTTTAGAATTTGGAATTTATTCTTAGGGATTTATAAAATCTTGGGATTTTTTTTTTTGGGATTTTACATCAAGAATATTGTTTGATAAAGTTTGTTTAATTATTTTTCTGTATAATTCTTGGAATGTTTTTAAATAGGGATCTATAATATTAGGGATTTAAAAATATGGATTTTTCATGATATTTAGGAATAAGGGTTCATAACTATTGGTATTAATATTTTGGATTTACAATATTTGGGAATATTGTTACTATTATGTAAAAAAGGGATTATTAATATGGATTTAATTTTAAAAGGTGGGTTTGATTATGGGTTCATGGGTTAAGGTGGATTATAATAATTTTTATTAAATAAATTAAATTATTTTTGGGGTTAAAATTGCATATTTAAAGGAGTTTTTTTAACCTTTTGGAATAAGGGATTTATAACAAAATTATAGTAATTTAAACATTAAGGGATTATTAAAAGGGATTAAAAGGGATATTTAAGGAATTAGAACAAGGGATAAAACTCTTCGTCCGAGAGTATAAATAAGGGATGAGATTTGGGGATAAAACACTTAGGTTCCAAGAGTATAAATATAGGCCAAGGGATAAGGATTTTGGGATAAAACTCTTAGGTTCCAAGAGTATAAATATAGGCCAAGGGATTAGGATTCAAGGGATAGAACTCTTCTTCCGAGAGTATAAATAATGGATAGGATTTAAGGGATAAGACTCTTCGTCCGAGAGTATAAATAATGGATAGGATTTTGGGTAAAACTCTTAGGTTCCAAGAGTATAAATATAGGCCAAGGGATAAGGATTTTGGGATAAAATTCTTAGGCTCCAAGAGTATAAATATAGGCCAAGGGATTAGGATTCAAGGGATAGAACTCTTCTTCCGAGAGTATAAATAATGGATAGGATTTAAGGGATATGACTCTTCGTCCAAGAGTATAAATAATGGATATGACTTTGGGATAAAACTCTTAGGTTCCAAGAGTATAAATATAGGCCAAGGGATAAGGATTTTGGGATAAAACTCTTAGGTTCCAAGAGTATACGCATAGGCCAAGGGATTAAGATTCAGGGGATAGAACTCTTTTTCCGAGAGTATAAATAATGGATAGGATTTAAGGGATATAACTCTTCTTCCAAGAGTATAAATAATGGATAGGATTCATGGGATAGAACTCTTTATCCAAGAGTATGAATAAAGGATTAGGATTAGGATTAGAATTAGAAATGGGAATAGGAATAGGAATAGGGGATAGGGGAGGTGAACTACGGTTACTCTGATCCTTCAAAATTGAAGGTACGTAGGCATAGGGTTGTAAACCCTAGCGAGTATAATAATAATAAAACTTAGGGTCTCCTCTTGGATTAATTTTTCTTCTTTGTATAATAATAGGATTTTTTGTAAATAAAAATAAAAAGCTAAACATTAAAATAACAAACAAACATACCCTAGAACTTAAGGAGGATCCCATTGAGTACAATGGAGGCGAGGGGTTCCTAACACCTTCCCCTCACTTAACCGACTCCCGAACCTTAGGAATCTCTACCCTTAGGATTAAGATTTTAGGTTTATCATTTATTTTCCTTAAAAAAATATGATGGCGACTCGATATTTTTGCCGGCCGCGACACTATCTTTATCATATATCTTGCAATTGTTCACTAGCACAGAGAACCTAGTAATCTCCTAATAACCAATTAATTTCTTGATTTTAGGGCGGAAACGGCTCTCAAACTTGATGCACTTTGATTTTTCAACCGCAACACCATTATATTATGGAAAAACTCTCACTAGCTCTTTGAACTTAGCCGCGTACTCAACAACAATCATGTTACCTTACTTCATTCCTGGGCATGTCTGAGCACCTTTAGGATCACATATGCCCTTGATGGTAGGCATATTGTTCCTCTGAAACTTCCCTAACCCACGAAATTTGCCAGCACCTCCATTCTGATTATTCTGATTCGCCTGCAAAGTCACGCTTGCCTGAGCCATCGCGTGAGCCATTGCTTGAAGAGATTCAGTAATTGCTTCATCATTTCTACCTCCAACCATATCTTTCTGCACAATAAGCCAAAACAGATGACCTAATAAAAAATAGTAAAGCAAATAACATTAAACGAAACAAGCATCTGACAGTGTTTGCAAACATGTCATGCACAAAGGATGACAACTAGTTCAGAACCTGACCAAATAGACCAACCTTCTTTGATACCACTATGTAACACCCTAATTCTCCACTCAACATTTAGTAAAATAATTCAATTTTAACTCAATACTTAGAGTGTCACACATTTTTTCACCAAACATAAAAACTAACAAAATATAATCCTGTGAATTAAACAGCGGAAACAATAAAGTTTGACATATAACGTCTCAACAACAAGTGAATAACAAGGTAGTTCAATGAATCCAAAACGAATAAGACATGTAACAGTAAAATATAGAACAACCCATCCCTAGTGCTATATGTCAGAGCGAGTCTACTAAAGAATCGAACGATAAATAACTAAAGAGGCCTCAACGCCGTCATCTAGCTCAAGAAACTACTCCTCTACCTGATTTTATGTACTCCAGAGGAGCACATACACCACAACAGTAAACAAGTCGGGGGGTGAGAATACGCTCAAATATACTAATTGTGAAAAACATAACAAGGTTAACATATTCATCACAATAATCAATCACACGCTTATTCACAACAATAAACAATCATAATGATTATTCGATCACACACGCATGTATGTATGCAAATGTACCCACTACTCGAATCTACATGTATGCGGTACTAATTTGGACATCAGAGATATGTTACTGATTTTCATCCATACTCGCTCCCGGTCCCCTCTTCTGAAACAAAGCCCACCATAATCATCATTGATCCCCATTACTGAGTCAATAACGTTTCACTAATACCATTATTGAAATCTGTTACTCTTTCCTAATCCCCACTTTGAAACTAGAGCTCAGCATCGAACTGAATTCTGTACACCATGATGTATGAACTTAACAACAACATGCAAATATGATCATTCACAACCGCCCCAACTTTTGACCGTGTACACCACCAATAAAGCCATCACCTCAACATAACAAGTATGATTTACAAATACATTCAACAATACATAATCATACAATTATATCCATATTCCAAATGTTATACAATTCATCATAATATTTTACCACAACAATTTGTCACGCTCTTCGTCAACTCGTAACAACCCTAAATTCATAATCATATAAGTATTCATAAATCATCTCATAAGACTTTCACAAGTAAAAGAAATCATTCATATTTTCATATACATGTTTAATCTCTAAAGCATTATTATAAGGTAGTGTTATGCGTCACCTATCCAACATTTTTAACTGTGCCTCAAAAGGAGTCGCGAAACTCAAGTTACGCTCGAAACGACACACTAGGTACAAATTCTAGAGAGCTACTACAGTCGCCCGTAGCAGTTGCTACGACCCATAGAACTCCCCAACCATTCTCCCTTGGGCACGCCTATGGTACAAAAACCAGAGGGCTTCTACAGCTGTCCGTACCAGCTGCTACGACCCTTAGTAGTGCCCAGAAAACCCAAAAATTATTTTGCGATTTTGTGCAATCGCTCTTGTTTTCCAACCTTGCATCAGACCCCAAACCTTGATTTTCGACCTCTAACAATCCCAAAACATACCATACATCGTTGTACATGAAAACCTACAAAATTTATCATCTTTCAACATCCAAGCCAACATTATCTCATCAATTGACCATATCCATCATACCAAAACCCCAAACATGAACAACAATTCAATAAACTGTGTACATATAAAGAACTTCGCACCTCAACATCAAAGTTATCACACAAATTCATATTCATCATTGCATATGGATTAAGCTTCTCATAATCTTCCTCAAACACATGGTGAAAAAAGACGAAAAAACCTAGAGTACCTTGCCTCTTTCTCCCATTTTCCAACTTTTCATGTATTAGACTAAAAAACCGCCACTCTCATCACTTTTCTATATAAAAGACCTAATAATATTTTTGTTAATTCTCAAATCTCACACAACTCTTAGGCTCTTCCTCCTTACCCCACCATTTTTATTAAAATTCTAATTCCACCCCATACCTCACTATTTCATATAATTCTATTATTTTTAATTAAATAAAATTCTAATAAATTCCCATAAATCCCACAATTACCAAATAAATCATATAAATTCACAAACACAAAAAATAAAAAAATTGAAGCAAATTAAAATTCAATTAAATATTAATTGAAAATTTGGGGCGTTAGAAGGCGCATGACTGATAGTCGTTGCTTGGCTTGCGTCCAAACTAGACGATCTCTCCTGTCGTGAGCGGGATTTTAGTCACATCCCCTGCAAAAAGCCATTGTTAAAACATATAAAACAATAAAGTAGTGATCAATTCAGAAAGTTCCTTTCGTACCATAAAGTTTATCTAAGTACTTATCTACCCCGCCGTCGTCTTCTCGGTCTAGGGTAATTAGAGTACGAGAGCTCATGAGTTGGAAGCAACTTAAAATCTGGATCACCTCTCGCTCAAAGGGGGAAAGGGCGTTGAAGTCTATCCCTTTGATGAGCTGAGGATCTATTGTCCATGATAAAGGAAAGCGAAAGGCACATGTCGCCTCAATTGTCACCATAGAGGAGCCGTCTCGCCCTCTGACCCGCATAAATCTATCTTTCTAATCTTCACAAGGCTTCGAGTAGGGTTCCAATAAACGCCTACCTAACAAAGAACACAAAGTTATCCGACCAAAGATTAGGGAGAATCTCTACGCTATAAAAAATAAAGGAATATCCAAACGGTAGGGTAGACAACATATTACAACAAATGATCTCGAAAAGCCCTAAGAAAGCTCCACACGTTGGGCGTTATTTTGGAAGGGGCGACATTAACGGTCACCATGAAGTCTTCCTCAAAAGGCGTAAAAGAAATCAGAACCCTCAACTCGTGAATGATAGGAAGATGCAAGTAGATATAAGGAGTAGGATTACGTCCTCTTCGTGTCCTGTACTGGAAAATCCAATACCTTAACGGAACCGTACAATCATGTCAAAGCTTGAATACAGAGACACAATGTCTCAAACATGAACATATTTGGCTTTCTTCCTAGTCACCTGTTTCTAGCGAGAGGGTATAGGAGAATAATTGAAGTATTTGGATCTCGGAGAAAATGACAAACCACATAATATCCCTTCCCCGATTCGAACTTAAAGAAGCACTCATGCGTCTATGAATATTCTCCGGTTAAAAAATTGAAATTCTAAAAAGGAAAGAAGAGGAAAAGCTTTTCCTTA
This sequence comes from Lathyrus tuberosus, assembly GCA_022829125.1. NCBI lineage: Eukaryota > Viridiplantae > Streptophyta > Magnoliopsida > Fabales > Fabaceae > Lathyrus > Lathyrus tuberosus. The sequence continues at coordinate 5,173,849 of JALAZF010000082.1, read as the reverse complement.
AAAGTAAGTTAGGGCTCTTTATAAGGGAAAACTAATAACTCAAGCGACACATGTTTCTTTCACGAGCATCATTAAATGCCACACATGCTTCTTTCCCACTAAAAGGTCAAACTTTTGTAACTGACTGACGTTTTAACTTGATTGATGTTTAACATCCCTCGATTGACACACAAGCCACACAGAAAATACTAGGCAGAGAGGGTGATAACTCACCCATAACCGAGGAACTTACTCCCAACTGAGGAACTTGCCCATGACTGATGGACTCACCCCTAACTGAGGGACTCGCCCCTGACTAAGAGACTCGCCCCGACTGAGAGACTCACCCCTGACTGATGGACTCACCCCTAAGAATAGGGTCAAACCGAAAGAAACAATGAGCTTAAAACACTTCGTCTTTTACAAGCCCTCGTGCTTGAGGGATTATGTAGTGATATATTTGTGAGGACCCACAAATGGGGCGACACATGTCTCGCTTTCGCTAGGTGCCTACCCTACACTGCATTGCCTGAAGCCTAACCCTCTCGTGGTAGGGGCCTCGTCCAAAGGAGAAACATGGATGGTGACGTTTACTCAGTCCACAACTACACGCGCAAAGCCATGTTCGTGACTCCATAAGAAGTAGGTAGTCAATGATTCCCCTAATCAAGGTGGAACAATTGTCACTTCTTAAAAATCCCCTAAATCTAAACCCACAAACCTCTATAAATACCTCTTCCCCACCACGAGGAAGAAGAACTCATAACATATACAGGAAAAAATAAGATGACAAAGCTTCTTACTCACTTCTTAAAATTTTAGTTTTACTATGATCACGCTTAATAAACGTTATCATTTTTAATTTTTCTGTGAAACTATGAATTAACTCTTTTATTTATATTTATATTTATTTATTTATTTTTATTTTTATATATAACCTGATAGCCTTGGTACAAAATAAAAATTGAAACATGTTAATATTTAAATTTGTTTATAGTGGTTGATGATAAAATATCTAAACCTTCAATCCCAGCCCCGCGGCGGTAACTGTTAAAACAAGATACATTCGGAGAAGAACAGCCATGTCGAACCACTGTTTATCAAGTGCTCATTTCCTCACTGTCGGAGGAACCCGCTCCTTTCCTTTACAACGAAAACCACTTCTCTTCTCCGTCACTCCCTCTTCTCGCTCTCAGAACCTCTCCTCCTCAATTGTCACCGCATCTTCCAAAAAGAAAAATAAGGTTATTTCAATTTCAACAATATCCAATTCAATTCATAGTTTAGAAATGCTTAATTGTGTGTATTTTTTGTATTATGCAGAAAAAATTGACTCATGTTCCAGAGGGGAATGAAGAGGAGGAGGAAGATGCATTTGAACTGCTCTTCAAGCAACTTGAAGAAGATCTCAAAAACGATGACTTATCGATAGACGATATCGACGACGACGAAATAACAGAAGAGGGTATGGCTTTGTTAGAAGGTGAGTTGGAAGGTGTGTTAGGTGATTTTGATGGTGAATTGGCTGGTAATGAGGCTGAAAAATCCAGCAAGGATGGAAGTGATAATTCGCTGAACCTTAGAACTTGGCAATTGAATAAATTGGCGAGAGCCTTGAAAACTGGACGCCGCAAAATGAGTGTAAGAGTTTTGAGTTTAATTTTGATATATTGTCTGTTTAGGGTTTAGGGTTTTGAAATAAGCCTGATATAGAAGCATGATTCTGAATAGAACATTACGGTGGAAGGTGATCCATGTAGTCGACTCCGTTGTTGTTGTAGTTATATATTGCTGACGCCTGAGTTTATAGATAATCAAATATCTGATTACTCTGACCATAACTAAAATGATTCAGATGATGGAATGATTTGGTTTTCATTTCTCAATTTTATCTTTCCAATTTGTTGCAGATAAAAACTCTTGCTGCTGATCTCTGTCTTGATAGAGCTCTTGTTCTTGATTTGCTTCGTAACCCTCCTCCGAATCTTCTGATGATGAGCTTATCCATACCCGATGAACCCACACCATCAGCAATATCTACACCAGCAGAGAATTTTTATCAAGAAACAAGTGCAGATCATGTAGAATCTGTACCCAAGCCTAACTTACCTATTCATACCATGCAACAGAATTGGTCATCTCGAAAGAGATTGAAAAAGGCCCACCTTGGCACTCTAGAGAAAGTTTACGCGAGATCAAAGCGGCCCACTGTAAGTAAAACTTGCCATCGGCTTAACTACTTGTTCTGATTTAATGTACTCCATTTTTTTCCACATTGTAGCAATTCCTTCTGCAATAAAAGATTAACTCCTCTCACTATGTCAACTGTCAACTTATATGTTTCCTTGTAGTATATTCTATTGACAGTTATTAAACACTATATGTATCTATCACTGCGTATTATGCATTAATAGTGACAAACAAGAGTCTTGGTAGTTAACATAATAACTTTTCAATTCAACTTATTGCATAATTTCTTAAGTTCAATAGACTTATCTGTCTGCTTGAATTACAATGCAGAATACAATGATCAGTAGCATTGTGCATGTTACAAACATTCCGCGGAAAAAAGTTATCAAGTGGTTTGAAGACAGACGCGCCGAGGATGGAGTTCCAGAAGAGCGCCTTCCTTACCAGCACTCTGCTAATGAAACTGCTTGAAGATTCTATTTTCTCTTGGTTGTTTTGACTTATGCAAGCCACTTAAAAAATGAGAAATCTTATTACTGTATTAAAAAAAAAGTTTCACCAGTCTCAGGGATGAGTTGTAACACCGACAATCAAATTCTTCAAAAAAGAGTGTGTTGAAATGTCAAATACATTAGGAATTTATTCAATGTTTGTATACATTTTTTTCCATTTATTATTACTCATTCCGTCTCATAAAAAATGTCTTATTTGAGCAATGCGCAGTTCTTAAGAAAATGATTAGATGTGTTAATTTTAGTGAAAATACTAATGTTATTTACTAGAATACCCCTATTAAATGTAATTAATAAAGTAGTTAAATAAAGTAAAAGTAGTGGCTATGGGTATAGTAGTGGAAAAATAATAATAAACGCTACATTGGTAATGTAAATGGACAATTATTTTGAGATAAAGAAAAAATACAAATGAGACACTTTTTATGAGACGGAAGGAGTAAGATTTATGCAATGTTGCAAACTGGCAAAAGTTGTTTCCATTCCAAAAAGCTGTGTGGCTTGGCGGAAATCTCACCGTCTGCTTAAATAAAATATCTTAAATCCAACAATTATTTTTTTATTTATTGTCCAAAAAGGACAAGATCTAGATTTTGAAAAATTGGTTGTCAAATTATAAAAAAAATTATATTACAATATACTGAAAGTATTATGTGTTAATTTAATTATTTGTTTTTTAATATGTTTAAAAGACTTAGTCTTTACAGGTGTTGTTAGTGCTGTTAGTTTGTTTAGTGGGTAGCTAGTTTTTAGGAATTTTAAGTTCGTGGCTTTGTTGAACTGTTCTGCTGTACTGCCTATTTATAAGGCTATCTATTTTCAATAATATTATTCTCTCCAATTCAGTTATCAATTTTTATCAGTGGTATCAAGAGCTGGTTTTACGTGAGAGGGATTTGAAAAATGGCTTCAGAAAATGGCTTTGTGCAAGCGGCTATTCCACGCTTTGATGGTCACTATGACCATTGGAGCATGCTCATGGAGAACTTCTTGAGATCCAAGGAGTATTGGCAGGTTGTGGAATCTAGAGTACCAGAGATAGGAGATGAAGCTGCATTGACTAATGCACAAAAAACAGAAAGAGAAGCTTTGAAGTTAAAGGATTTGAAGGCAACGAATTACCTCTTTCAAGCCATCGATCGAGCAACCTTGGAGACGATTCTTTGCAAAGACTCCTCCAAGCAGATTTGGGACTCTATGAAAAGAAGGTATATGGGAAATGCAAGGGCAAAGCGTGTGCAACTGCAGGCACTTCGATCAGAATTCGAAACTTTGCGAATGAAAACAGGCGAACCTGTCGCTGATTATTTATGTAGAACCATGGCAGTGGCTAACAAAATGAGAGTTCATGGAGAAAAAATGGAGGACGTGAAGATTGTAGAAAAGATTCTTCGGACAATGACGCCCAAATTCAATTTTGTTGTCTGCTCCATTGAAGAATCAAAGAACATTGATGAACTGACACTTGATGAGTTGCAAAGTTCCTTGTCGGTTCATGAGCAAAAAATCATCCAGCAGGACACCGAGGAACAAGCTTTGAAGGCTTCAACCTTTAAAAGTTCCGATAGAGGAAAAGGGAAGTGGAAGGACAAGAATCCATATCACAAATCAGATGGGGATTATGCATCAGATACGCGAAAAGGTAACAACTACCGTCAATTCAGAGGCAACAAGACGAATAATGACAAGTCCAAAGTTGAATGTTTTCGATGTCACAGATATGGCCACTACAAGTCTGAGTGTCGAACTAAATTGCATCATGATCGTGGTCAGAAGTCTAACTATGTGGACGAAAAGGAAGAGGATATTTCTCTCTTGATGGCATGTCACAAGGAGGAGAAAATTCATGGAAGTATGTGGTACTTAGACACAGGCTGCAGCAACCACATGTGCGGGGATAAATCGTTGTTTTCAGACTTGGATGAATCATTCCGAAGCACTATAAAGTTTGGAGATAACTCTACAGTTTCAATCATTGGCAAAGGAAATGTCAAAATCTATACAAAAGACAACACAAAACATTCTATTGGTAATGTTTACTTTGCCCCTGATTTGAAAACTAATCTTCTTAGTGTTGGACAACTCCAGGAGAAGGGATTTGAGATTAATATCAAAGATGGGGTGTGTTGTATCCAGAATAAAGAAAAGGGATTGGTTGCTGAAATAAACATGACATCAAATCGCATGTTCCCGCTACATTTCAGAAACACTTCCCAAATTAGTCTCTCAGCGGAATTGAAAGATGAGTCATGGCTATGGCATTTTCGCTATGGTCATTTGAGCTTTGGAGGATTGCAAACTCTCCAACAGAAGAATATGGTGAAAGGTCTGCCACAGTTTCAAAGACCATCCCAAGTTTGTGAAGAATGTGTTGTTGGAAAGCAACATCGAGAAACTTTTCCAGCAGGAAAATCACGGAGAGCAAAACAAGTCTTGGAGCTGATTCATTCTGACATCTGCGGTCCAATCACGCCAACCTCAAATGGCGGTAAACGTTACTTCATAACGTTTATTGATGATTTTAGTCGGAAAACATGGGTTTAATTTTTGCAGGAAAAGTCTGAAGCTCTATCCGTCTTCAAACAATTCAAGGTGCTTGCTGAAAATGAAGCGGAGATGTCAATTAAAATCCTACGCAGCGATCGTGGTGGTGAATACAACTCACGAGAATTTGTAGATTTTTGTGAGACACATGGAATCCGGAAGCAGCTTACAACAGCTTACACACCACAACAAAATGGCGTCTCAGAAAGGAAGAATAGAACCATAATGAATATGGTTCGAACAATGTTGAAGATGAGCGGGATGCCAAAAAGTTTTTGGCCAGAGGCTGTAACCTGGAGCATTCACTTGCTGAACAGAAGTCCCACATTTGCTGTCAAGAATATGACACCCGAAGAAGCATGGAATGGACACAAGCCAAGTATTGAGTATTTCAAAATTTTTGGCTGTATCGCATATGCTCATGTTCCGGACCAGAAACGAAGAAAGCTTGATGACAAAGGAGAAAAATGCACATTTCTTGGTGTAAGTAACCAATCAAAAGCCTATAAGCTGTACAATCCATCCACCAAGAAAATTATCATCAGTCGAGATGTGAATTTTGACGAAAGCAAGTTCTGGCCATGGAGTGATGACAACATTGAGCAGAAAGTCCAAGTTGATTTTGATGGAGAAGGAGAAAAAAGTGAGCAACCAAGTCAGATTACTTCCACTGATTCTCCAAATTCTGATGTGAGTGCAGATTGCGAAATTAAAGAAACTAAGAGGCGAAATCAACGTAATAGAAGAAGGCCTGCATGGATGTCCGACTTTGAGGTAACTGGAATCATCGAGGATTCACAAATTCATTTTTCACTATTTGCAGATTGTGATCCTGTAGATTTTGAAGATGCTGTCAAAGAGCCTAAATGGCAAAAAGCTATGGATGTTGAAATTGAGTCTATTGAAAGAAATAATACTTGGGAGCTGACAGAACTTCCAAGAGGACAAAAAACCATTGGTGTTAAGTGGGTTTTCAAAACAAAGCTGAAAGGAAGTGGCGAAGTCGATAAATACAAGGCACGATTGGTCGCAAAAGGTTACAGGCAAGAGTATGGTGTCGATTATAAAGAGGTTTTCGCTCCTGTTGCACGCCATGATACAATCAGGTTGGTGATTTCCTTGGCCGCTCAACATTCATTGCCTATTTACCAATTGGATGTAAAATCTACATTTCTCCACGGCGAGCTAGAAGAACAGGTATTTATTGATCAACCTCCTGGATATGTAAAATTTGGAAGTGAGCACAAAGTTTACAAATTAAAAAAGGCACTATATGGACTAAAACAAGCTCCAAGAGCTTGGTATAGTCGTATTGATGCTTATTTTTCAAAGGAGGGTTTCAAAAAATGTCCATATGAACATACGTTGTTTTCAAAGTTTGGAGATGGGGCGAAGATGATTATTGCCTGCTTATATGTGGATGATTTAATTTATACTGGAAATGATAGTGCCATGGTTGAAAATTTCAAGCAATCCATGATGTGTGAGTTTGAAATGTCTGATCTTGGAATGATGCACTATTTTTTGGGTATTGAAGCGGTTCAATCCGATGCTGGAATATTTCTATGTCAAAAGAAATATGTGCAGGATGTCTTGGACAGGTTCCAGATGAAGCATTGCAATGCTGTCAACACACCAATTGAGGTTGGTTTGAAATTGGCAAAAGATTCCGGAGGAAAAGAGGTGGACAATACTCTTTACAAAAGAATCGTGGGCAGTTTAATGTACTTGACAGCCACACGACCGGATATAATGCATGCTGTTTCTTTAATCAGTAGATATATGGAACGTCCAAGGGAGGCACATCTTCTTGCTGCTAAAAGAATTCTCAGGTACCTTCAAGGTACTAAGAATTTTGGTTTGTTCTATAAGAAAGGAGAAAGGACAGATCTGTGTGGGTTTAGTGACAGTGATTATGCAGGAGATGTGGATGATCGAAAGAGTACTACGGGATACGTATTTATGTTTGGTTCTGCTGTTGTTTCATGGTCTTCTAAGAAGCAACCAATCGTCACTTTGTCAACAACTGAAGCTGAATTTGTAGCTCTGACAGCATGTGCTTGCCAAGCCATTTGGCTCAAGAGAGTTCTTGAAGAACTGCACTTTAAGCAAGAGGGGGCAGCAGTGATTTATTGTGATAATGATTCTACCATCAAACTCTCAAAAAATCCTGTTTTATATGGAAGAACCAAGCACATAGATGTGAGATTCCATTTTCTAAGGGATTACACAAAGGAAGGTATAATCGATATCTTCTACTGCAGGAGTGAAGATCAGATTGCAGATATAATGACCAAGCCACTGAAGCTGCCTACATTTTTGAAGCTCAGGAAGTTACTTGGAGTCTGCACACTAAATGAGACTTAGTGAACTGAAGCTGAAGGGTTTCAGTTCAAGGGAGGGATTGTTAATTTAATTATTTGTTTTTTAATATGTTTAAAAGACTTAGTCTTTACAGGTGTTGTTAGTGCTGTTAGTTTGTTTAGTGGGTAGCTAGTTTTTAGGAATTTTAAGTTCGTGGCTTTGTTGAACTGTTCTGCTGTACTGCCTATTTATAAGGCTATCTATTTTCAATAATATTATTCTCTCCAATTCAGTTATCAATTTTTATCATTATGACTATACTGGCAAAACAAATAAAGAAAGTTTTCACATTGCCTTTTTTTTTTCTTCAAATGAAAACTAATTATTATTATGAATTATGATAATAATAACCATAACTAAAATTAAACACAGTCTCTATCCAAAATAAGACAGTGAAGACTTTAAAAAAAGAAAAAGAAATTAAATATAAATATTATTTCTGTTAAAATGATTTAGACAGCAGGATTATTCTGTATGTTTGGATCGATTATAATTTTTAAGCGTGTAATGAAAGGACAAATTAGTAATTTCAGGTCAATGATAGAGTACATTTCAACTAACCGATAGGCACCGACAGCCACAGAAACGAAAACCGGAAGCAACCGGTGACATACCACACAGCTGGCGCCATCTAATGAAATATTCGGCGTGCCAATAATCACAAGCCGTGACACGTGTTTCTATCTTATTGGTTATTCCCAAAAGACAACGAGCCGAACCGTAGAAAATAGAACAAAAACGGCTCGCGAATAGAACCGGATAAACCGGTCCAGCCGGTAAAACAATAATAACAATAAAACAGACAAAGAAAAAAGAACACAACACAACAACACTAGTTGTATTGCTGTGTTGCAATAAGCAAAGTACAAGTGAGAAAAAAAATGGCGTGTTGAGTGGGCGAAGATTTTCATGCTTTGCCACTGAATCAAAACGCAGATCGTGAACTGAACTTCATTGATCTGCATCAATCTCTGTCACAAGAATAAGATGGAAGCTTCTTCTGGAATGGTTGCTGGGTCCCACAAAAGGAACGAGCTTGTTCGGATTCGTCACGATTCTTCCGACAGCGGGGTTTGTAATCTGAACCTTAATTACAATGTTGTTGTTATGCTTTTCTGCATCATCCTAAGTTTAGATCGGATCTGGTTGGTCGTGGACTCAATTGATTCATGTTTTTAATTCTATCTTTGGTATAATATAGTGTTAATTTGATTAATTAAGTTAATTAAGTTAATTAGATTATTAATATAGAGATTGTTTATTGTACCATACAGCCGAAACCATTGAAGAATTTGAACGGACAAATCTGTCAAATATGTGGTGAAAATGTTGGATTAACAGCTACTAGTGATGTGTTTGTTGCTTGTAACGAGTGTGGTTTCCCGGTTTGTCGACCTTGTTATGAATATGAGCGAAAAGATGGGAATCAATCTTGTCCTCAGTGCAAAACTAGATACAAAAGGCACAAAGGTTGGTTAGATAGTTTGTGTTGTTGGTTTTGTTTTTGGTTTGGTCTTTTATGGATCTTGATTTTGATTTGAGATGATGAATCTGGATATATTAGGGAGTCCTAGAGTGGATGGAGATGATGATGAAGATGATGGTGATGATATAGAGAATGAGTTCAATTATGGACAAGGAAATACAAAGTCAAGGAGGCAATGGGAAGATGATGCCGACCTGTCTTCGTCATCTAGACGCGATTATCCGCAACCGATTCCCCTTCTTACTAATGGTCAAACGGTAATCTATTGATCTGTTTTAGGACTATATATGGTTTCCATTATTGGATCTCACTTTAGTAGTCTTCATTCTTGTGCTGTAATGAGCAAGTTAATATTGACTATCGTAAGATGTTAAAGGTGGACTTTTCTTTACTCAATGGATTTAATGTTGACAGATGTCCGGTGAGATCCCGTGTGCTACACCCGATACTCAATCTATCCGAACTACTTCAGGTCCTTTGGGCCCATCTGAGAAAGGTCACGCACTTCCCTATATCGATCCAAGGCAACCAGGTATAGTGTTAATTTGAAGTTGTGCTATATTTTATAGTTATTATATTATTGTGATTCTTCATTTGACTGTATATTTGTTGTTATAGTTCCGGTGAGAATTGTGGATCCTTCAAAGGACTTGAATTCTTATGGTTTGGGAAATGTCGACTGGAAGGAAAGGGTTGAAGGTTGGAAGTTGAAGCACGAGAAAAATATGGTACAAATGACTGGTAGATATGCTGAGGGGAAAGGAGGAGGAGGAGATATTGAAGGGACTGGTTCTAATGGAGAAGAACTTCAAATGTAAGCCACTTATGCTATTTTGTTAGATGTTAAATGATATATGCTAGAGGGCTATTTTTTAAGGTCGGGTTGTGTGACCTGATTCCCCTAAACCCAGATTTTAATTTCCTTACGTGCACTAAAATGTCACCTCGCCTTTACCCTCTCTGCTCATCTCTTCACATATTGAGGTGGAAGTAGTGCAACCCTAGGGCACATCTAGATGAATTTCAGGTTCCTAATGCTGTAGAAAGCCGCGATGGATAAGGAGGAAGTGATGAGATTAATGAAGATGCAAATTTTATGTTATGGAAGATGATTATCCTTATTGACGTGTTAGGGATTTGATCTAGAGTCTAGGTTTGGAGTATTTTCTTGTGGACTAGTTCGTGTTATGTTTAAACCTAATGTTATGTATGTTACTAATTATGACTTGCTTTGAATGTTGGGCTTTTGAAATTTTAGTTGAGTTTGCTTTAAGTATTTACTCGGATTGAATTTCATTTCAAGTTATATGGTCCATTGATTTTGTTTTTGACAGGGTTGATGATGCTCGACAACCTATGAGTCGGATTGTACCTATTTCTTCATCTCAACTGACCCCTTATCGTGTTGTCATCGTACTCCGGCTGATAATTCTTGGTTTCTTTTTGCAATATCGAGTAACTCACCCTGTAACCGATGCATATCCACTGTGGTTGACATCAGTTATCTGTGAGATTTGGTTTGCCTTATCCTGGATTTTGGATCAGTTTCCAAAGTGGTCGCCCATTAACCGTGAGACTTATCTTGACAGACTTGCTATAAGGTTTGGATTGATCGATTTCCCTTCTCTTTTGGACTTGCCTTGGTTTAACTTTGATGCGACTTTTTCTATTACGCTAATCTTCGCTTGTCTTGTGTAGATACGATCGTGACGGAGAACCGTCACAGTTGGCTCCTGTTGACGTTTTTGTCAGTACAGTGGACCCTCTCAAAGAGCCGCCTCTTGTCACTGCAAATACTGTTTTGTCTATACTCTCTGTTGATTACCCTGTCGACAAGGTTTCCTGCTATGTATCAGATGATGGTTCAGCTATGTTGACTTTTGAAGCCTTGTCAGAAACAGCTGAGTTTGCAAAGAAGTGGGTGCCCTTTTGCAAAAAGCACAATATTGAGCCTAGAGCCCCTGAGTTTTATTTTGCCCAGAAGATTGATTACTTGAAGGACAAGATTCAACCTTCTTTTGTTAAGGAGCGACGAGCAATGAAGGTTTGTTTTGAGGCATCAATCATGTTTTCATTTCCAGTTCAATATTTATATCTAGACATGTTTAGCATACCAAAAGAGAGCACGCGTGTAGAAAATTAAATATGGATATTTGTGCTTAATAGAGAGAATATGAAGAATTCAAAGTAGGGATCAATGCCTATGTTGCCAAAGCTCAGAAGACGCCAGAGGAAGGTTGGACAATGCAGGATGGAACTCCATGGCCCGGAAATAATTCTAGGGATCATCCTGGAATGATTCAGGTATTACGATTTTCTCTACAACACTCATAACCTCTACTGTTATTGATATTCAGTTTAGTTATATTATTTTGTGGTATGCAGGTGTTTTTAGGTCATAGTGGAGGGCTTGACACAGATGGTAATGAGCTGCCTAGGCTTGTCTATGTTTCTCGTGAAAAGCGACCTGGCTTCCAACATCACAAGAAGGCTGGAGCTATGAATGCTTTGGTTTGTCATACTTTATTTTATGTTTTCAATGGTGTTGTCTGCTTTATTTTGGTTGTGTCCTGCTCTTGTCCCGTGTCTTGTTTTTGTTCCTATCGAGTCTATGTCCTTAATGTCGCAATAATATTTATTAGAAAGATAGGTTATTGAATGTATCTAACCTTGGTTTATTTCGTGTGATGTAGATTCGAGTTTCAGCTGTTTTGACCAATGGTGCATATATGTTGAATGTTGATTGTGATCACTACTTCAATAATAGCAAAGCTCTGAGAGAAGCAATGTGTTTCATGATGGATCCTGCCTATGCAAAAAAGACATGCTATGTGCAATTTCCTCAGAGATTTGATGGCATTGATTTGCACGATCGATATGCCAATCGCAATATTGTCTTCTTCGATGTATGTCTTTATTCTTTTGTAATTTTTCCAATTTTGTAACTAAGAATTTTTCTCCTTGCATCACTCTCCGCTGAGTTGGCTGAACCTCATTTTTTGTCATCCGTCAGATCAACATGAAAGGTCATGATGGTATTCAGGGCCCAGTCTATGTGGGAACTGGTTGCTGTTTCAATAGGCAAGCTTTGTATGGTTATGATCCTGTTTTGACCGAGGAAGATCTCGAACCTAACATTATTGTGAAGAGCTGTTGTGGTTCTAGAAAGAAGGGAAGGGGTGGCAATAAGAAGTACGGTGACAAGAAGAGGGGTGTTAAAAGAACTGAATCCACCATTCCCATATTTAATATGGAGGATATAGAGGAGGGTGTTGAAGGTATGCTATTACTATAACATATCTCCTCTAACTCCCTTATTCACAGTTCATGCCCTTTTAGAACTTAAAATTTAATTTTCATGTTAGAAAATTGTTTGTTGTAACTTGTTTGTCGGATATACTTAGATTGTCTAAAAAATGATATTACATGTCTTTTTGCAGGTTATGATGATGAAAGGTCACTTCTAATGTCTCAGAAGAGCTTGGAGAAGCGTTTTGGACAGTCACCAGTTTTTATTTCTGCTACTTTCATGGAGCAGGGTGGCATTCCACCTACAACCAATCCTGCAACTCTTCTTAAGGAAGCAATACACGTTATCAGTTGTGGTTATGAAGACAAGACAGAATGGGGCAAAGAGGTGAGCATGTCTATTCATATTGTGTGATTGATAAGCAGGTTGTTTATTTAGCTATTAATAACCATTTTCTGACTTGACCAGATTGGATGGATCTATGGTTCTGTGACTGAAGATATCTTGACCGGGTTTAAGATGCATGCACGTGGTTGGATTTCCGTCTATTGCATGCCACCTCGTCCAGCATTTAAGGGTTCTGCGCCCATCAATCTTTCGGATCGTCTGAATCAAGTGCTTCGGTGGGCCTTGGGTTCAATCGAGATCTTCCTTAGCAGACATTGTCCCTTATGGTATGGCTACAACGGAAGAATGAGGCCTCTCATGAGGCTTGCTTATATCAACACAATTGTCTACCCCTTTACCTCACTCCCGCTGATTGCGTACTGTACACTTCCTGCATTTTGTCTTCTCACAAATAAATTTATTATTCCCGAGGTAAACGATTTCTTTTATCTTATTTCTGGCTGTTAATCTTATAACTACTGATTCTGGATCCTGACATTTGGTTAATCTTATGCAGATAAGTAACTTTGCAAGCATGTGGTTTATCCTCCTCTTTATATCCATTTTTACTACTTCTATTCTCGAGCTTAGGTGGAGTGGTGTCGGTATAGAAGACTGGTGGAGAAACGAGCAGTTTTGGGTTATCGGTGGAACATCCGCACATCTTTTCGCTGTGTTCCAAGGTCTTCTCAAAGTGCTTGCAGGGATTGACACAAACTTTACTGTCACATCAAAGGCATCTGACGAAGATGGGGACTTTGCCGAGCTATACGTGTTCAAATGGACATCACTTCTCATCCCTCCTACAACAGTGCTTATTGTGAACTTGGTAGGTATTGTGGCTGGTGTATCTTTTGCCATAAACAGTGGTTACCAATCTTGGGGTCCACTATTTGGAAAGCTTTTCTTTGCTATATGGGTGATTGCCCATTTATACCCTTTCTTGAAGGGTCTATTGGGGAGACAAAATCGTACTCCGACGATCGTTATCGTCTGGTCTATTCTCCTTGCTTCTATATTCTCCTTATTGTGGGTCAGGATTGACCCCTTCATCACTGATCCCAACAAAGCATCAGCCAATGGTCAATGTGGTATCAACTGTTAGTGTTTATGTTGAAGATTCATTTTGTATTTTTACCACACCCCTTTTGATTTGGAGAGACATTCAAGATTGCAGAAGTGTATATAAACAAGAATTCAGCTTGGAGTTAGTCCTATTTATGCATGAAAAGTAGGATGGGAGATAAAGTTATAAACCAGCTTAGAATTCTTGTTTCTTTTGTTTATTTATTCACATGTTTCCTCTTTGGGGTCCTTACAAGGATAGTTATGTTGAGAGGTGTCAATGTTGTATTTTTTGTCCACATAGTATAAAATTTGTTTATGACAGTAATATAGTTAAAGCAAACAATGTGTAATGTACTGTCTAGTGGTTGTCTAGTGTGCTCTACAATGGTGTCTTACATTTGATGAACATTGGATATAATATTTTGATGGTCTGGGTTGTGTGAGTGACCAAGATCAAGGTTTGTTTTTTTTAATGATTTGCATGAATGTCCTTTCGCTCACTTTCTAAATGGCTTCCATTAACCTTACCATTTTCCTTTGCTTGTTTACCATTACCATGATCATGGATTCCTTTGTACCATCTTTGAAAAATATAAATGTTATGTTTAGTTGAAAAAACACCTATAGCATTATGAGTAAATCTTGTCCTACATAAAATGGTTCTGAAATATCAAAACAAATTGTTGTAAAAATGAAGGAAAAAAAAAAAAAAAAAAGAGGAGACTTTGCATAAATGATTAGTTACTGAATTTTGGAACACCATGTGAAGAACTTAGAAAGTTTTAATCAACTTAACAAGAAATACTTATGAAGAGAATATTGAAAGCATCTTGTAATTATTACCTATCGATTAAGAACAATATTTGATAGCTTTTGTATGTCAACTTTATAAGCATCCGTCTTACATAGTTTTAAAGCATTTGGACTTCTTATTTCACAAATCTGAAAGACTACAAAGTATTGACTCACACTTATATAGTGTGTAGGATATCTTATGAAGCTGACATACTTGTCTTATGACATTACAATTAGCATTCCTAACTTTTCTTGCAAGTGTACAACTCTTGCACTTTGTCTCTAACTCCATGGCAATCAAGTTTAATATGCTTTGTCTTTTCACAGAAGATATGATTGACTGTTATGTGTAGGGATGATTTCTTGTCACAATAGATGATGATAGAAGATAATTGTGGTATCTCAAAAATCATGTAACAAGTATAAGAGCCATTATCCTTTACAAGTGTGGCTTGAACTAATGCTATATACTTTGTCTATGAAGAAGATCTAGATACAACCGATTGTTTCTTGCTAATTTCAACTTATCAATGATTTTCTAAGAAAAAAAAATCCTATTGTGGACTTCCTAGTGTCAAGACATGCCAATTAGAGAAACTCTTGAGGTTAACGGTAGAGGATGAACTGGAGTATAAATCTTTTCCACGATTATTCTTGAGGTATATCAGAACACGTAACCCTGCCAGCATATGTTCATCACTAGTTGCATCAAGGAATTGACATAGTTTACCTACAACATGAGAAATCTTATGTCTAGAATGAGTTAGGTATAATAGTCTTCTAACCAATCTTCTATATGTAGTGTCTTCTAACCAATCTTCTATATGTCGTAGGTTTAGATAGAGGTTGACCAAATGACTTATTATAGAGTTGCAGATGTGGTTGCATTGGTGTAAGACAAGGCTTGACATATAGCTTCCTCATATGATGATGGTTCAGCTGGACAAATTTAAGGTGAAGTGTTTGTGTGTAGAAAAGAAATTGTTGTAAGACTGATGATAGAGGATACTTACAGTTAGAAGATGAATTGACGGTTGATGCTTTTGAGTTTTGGATTGTATTGGCGAGAAAATTACTACGATCGTTTTGTAAGTAGAGCATTTCTTAATACACCACCCAAGTTTCTTAGGCACCACGTGAAATTTCTTTTTTGCCCCCTGATTTCGGATGTGCACATCCGGACGCACCGTAATCTTGAAAAAAAAGTTGTTTCGGATGTGCATATCCGGTAGGCTTCCGGATCTGTATATCCGGAAACTTTGCTGATATATTTGAAGCTGCATGATCACTCCTCCCTTCCCATTCTCAACATTTCTTCTACTACACTCACTCTCACCAACTCAAAAAATCCTACTTCATCAATCCTATTTCTCACTCAAAAAGTTCAAGTTTTAGGTGCAACAAATCAAAGGGAGTAAGAAAAGACTGAATTTCAGGTAAATATTCAATTTCATCCACTATATTGCTCACATTATGAAGCTACATTTTTTAAAAAACAAGTTACGCTACTTCCGGATCTGCAAATCCGGAACGAATTGAGGATGAACATTTTCGGATGTGCACATCCGGAAAAATGCCTGAAGCAAATAAATTTAAATTTTAAGCAATTTTGAATATATTTTATTTATACATATTAATTGTTCTTTTCTTGTTTATAAATAGATATGGTGCACCCCGATAACATGTCAAAAGAATTAGTTGCGCCGATTTCCCCGAAAGATAAAGGCTTGCTCGTAAAGTCGATTGATGTCGGCGGTGACTTTAACAACAAGCAAGACTTTGATGATCGTGAAAGCATGATCGCATACATTCGTATGACGGCTATTGAGCTTGGCTTCGGTATAAATATCGGGAGATCGGATAATGGGTCGGATAGAAGAAAAGCTTTTGTAATTTTGGGTTACGAAAGAAGCGGAAAATATCAAGCACCTCTACGGAAGTTAAAGAAAGACGAGACCGGTACTAGAAGATGTGAGTGCCCTTTTAAGATTGGTGGTTACATGTTAGCTTCCAAGAAATGGAGATTTACCGTTCTTTATGGTATACATAACCACGAAATGTGTTCAAAGTTTCAAGGTCATCCAAGTGTTTGTCGGCTCAAGGCGGAAGAGAAGACATGTATAGCCGACATGACCTTGAACCTTGTCCGACCGAAAAATATACTTGCGACGTTGAAACGGAAAGAACCCGAAAATGTTGCAAACATAAAGCAAGTGTATAAAATTCGGTATTAAACGAACAAGGCAATTCAGGGAGATAGGAGTGAGATGCAACAACTGTTGAAAGTGTTGGAGGACAACGATTATGCGTCTCGGTACAGATATCGCGATTATGGAATTACGGTCCGAGATATTTTTTGGACTCATCCGGATTCCATCAAGTTGTTCAACACTTTTTCGACAGCTCTCATTCTCGATAACACGTACAAGACAAACAAGTATCCTCTTCCATTATTTGAGATGGTTGGCGTTACGTCTACGGATAAGACATATGCCGTCGGCTTTGCCTTTTTGGAGTGTAAGAAAGAGGACAATTTTACGTGGGCGTTGGAGACGTGTCAGTCACTTTTGAAGAAACATGTACAAATGCCAAAAGCAATTGTTACGGACCGCGACAATGCCTTGATGAATGTGGTTGCAAAGGTCTTTCCTTCTTCCAATGCACTACTTTGTCTATTTCACATAACAAAGAATGTGCGAAGTCGGGTTAAGACCGCGGTGGGTGCGAAACAAGTGGAGTCGGAAGACGGAAAAGTGGTCAAGTCGGGTGTCATTGTAGAGAAAATAATGGATGCATGGACTCATATTCTTAACTCTTCCACAACGGAATTATATGCCGATTCGGTCATGAAATTCCGAAAAGTGTGCGAAAGGTACCCCGCTTTGTTGAAATATGTTGAATCCACCATTCTTGATCAAGTGAAAGAGAAGATTGTTTGTGCGTGGACCGATAACGTACGACATATTGGAAACACTACCATCAATAGAGTTGAGTCGGCACATGCCACTTTGAAGAATTGGTTGGGAAATAGCAAGGGGGATTTATGTCAAGATTGGGACTCCGTGCAACTAATGATTAAAAACCAACACAATGATATACAAATCACTTTCGGTCGGAGCATTACGGTTTTGGAACATCGGTTTAAAGGTAACTTCCTCTACTCTCAATTGATCGGCAACATGTCTCGGGTGGGGTTGGGCTATATTTTTCACGAGGCCAACTGAGCCGAAACGGTAGGTTCCGATAGCGCAAAGTGTGGTTGCACTATTGTGAAAACCTACGGTCTTCCTTGTGCTTGTGCCATTGCTAAAAAGTTGAAACTAGGTGAGCCAATACAAATTGACGAGGTTTACCCTCATTGGATGAGACTTAGTTTTGATGATGATGGTTGTAAGGAAGGAGATAAACCAGATATCTCTATTTTGTCCGAATTAGAAGCAATTCAAAAGAGATTTTCGAAGGCCGACGACAATATGAAGCTACACATCAAAAAAGAGTTGAGGAAGATTGCCTTCCCCGAAACAACCGCAATGATACCGCCGTCTCAACCGGTTAAGACAAAGGGTGATCCGAAGAAGTTGAAGCCTACACCGAATGATAACTCGGCAACTCGGTCTCCTTCATATTTTGAGCACGTCAACCAAATCTTTCCGGACTCTCCGAATCCAAAATCCCAAAAAAGTGTCATGAAAGGAGCTCGCATTACCAAACCGGCTCCGACACCGATTCCAAGAGTTCCGACTCCGACTTCGACTACACGTATGATTTCCTTTATTGACGAGATGCCGGTTTTTATGCACAAGCACATCGACGGTATAATCGATGTTGTAGGGGATGGTAATTGCGGTTACCGAGCCGTGTCGGATCTACTCGGTAAAGGAGAGGAAGGTCATGCACTTGTACGTCATCAACTTATCCTAGAGTTGGAGACGCATAAAGAAGCATACTTGCGTCTATATGAAAATTAAGAAACATACGACAAGGTTCACGAGTCACTTGTTCCGTGGTTGAGTGGTCCGACACCGGTATCGAAATGGATGAGTTTCCCCGAGATGGGTCATCTTATAGCATGCGCCTACGATATGGTGTGTATCCACTTGACGCGTTACAGTTTTTTGGAAACCTTTTTTCCACTCCACACCGCACCTCCGTCGAATCCAAATGATCGCATCATGTGTATCAAATGGCTTTCGAAATCAAGACATTTCGTACAAGTTATCTTGAAACCCGGATGCCCGATACCACCTACATCACCGCAATGGGCGACGCATGCAACCGCAATTGCCGAGTCTTGGCCGGATAGTTTTGTCGATAGGATGCTTGAATTCGAAAGATTGCACGCAATTGAAAAGGCATCAAATGCGGAAAAGTCGAAAGTTCAAGCTCCAATAGATTTAGACGGAGAATTTTGTTTTAACTCTTTTGTATAATCATACGACACAATGTACATTAATGAAGTGAAATATATTGTATTTTTATCCATATGTCTTTTTAATACACTTATGAATTTTATTGCAATGAAAGTATTCCAAGTGGCTGCATAACATGTTCAATTCTGTTTTAAAAATGTATTAGTGAAACATTCTGATTTGCAGATCCGGGAAATTTCCGGATGTGCACATCCGGAACCAATATTTGTAGGGTTTGTTCGGATCTGCACATTTGGAACAAACTTAGGCAGTAATAACTTTACCATAACTTTTCTATAAATTAGGGGTTTCATTTGATATCCTTCACACAAACTCAAAATGTCTCAATTGTATAACATCAAGTTCCGTTGGTATGTCGCAAGTGTCTCCTACACCGACGGCAAAACACGCAGTCGCTCGTTTAAGATCGTGAGAGACACCCCCATCGGCGAGATTATCGACGACATCGAACATCTCCTACCTTACGGAGACAAACGAAAGGTTGCGAAGTTTAAGTATCGTTCACCTTCGGTTGACAACGAAGGGAACGTCGCTTACACCCTTGTTGAGCTCAAGAATCAAGACGATGTTAGAGCGATGTGGCAAACTTATTTCGGTTGCGAAGAACAATTCCCGCTCGAGTTCGAGGCGACCGTCAAAAGTCGAAGAACGGTCGATGACATCTTAGAGATGTGCAATTGTCCACCAGGTTATTGATCTTGTAATATTTAAATTTCGGTCGATGTAATGACGATTTTCTGAATGTAATCCCGATTTTATTTTATGAATATGAGAAACATTGTTGGATTTTTGGTGATCTGCATCAGGATTTATTCCGGATTTGCAAATACGAAGTTATTCCGGATGTGCACATCCGAAAAAAACTGAAAAATTTAAAAAAAATGGTGCGTCCGGATTTGCACATCCGGAACGCAGGGATATTTTCGTCAGCGCGCTAGGTGTCTAAGAAGGTTGGGTGGTGTGTTAAGAAATTGCCTTGTAAATATGTTGGAGATTTAATGTGTCTAAGTGATCTCCTGAGTTGAGGTTCAATGTTTGATATGGGATTAGGTGCAGATGCACTATGTGAATCTGCAGTGTTAGACTTAATACGATTAGAAGTTTATAACTTCAATTTCGTGAGGAATATCCAAGTAAATTTGCTTTTGTCATCATAAGGCCCCTAAATATCCAAGCGAATTAAGTCAAAAATAGCATTAGATATATGAGAACTATGAGTAAAATGTAGTCTTTTCTGTTTTGCATAAAAGCATATGTGACAAGGAAAAGAAAAATTATGAACTTTGACAAAAGGGAAACTTTTATTTATCTCAAACAATTTTGCATTGAGAGATAACCAAAACGTAAATGCCAAAGATTACAATCACTAAGCTTTTCTCTGCTTAGTTTACCTGCACCAATCATCTTTTTAAAGCAGATATCATGTATCATACAATCAATATTGCAGCTTCTGGTTCGAGAGATTTGTTGGTCCATGACATTATCATCATGTTGCAGTTATCTCAAGAAATAGAATCATGATTTTCATCAAATGGTCGAGGTAAGACACCATTGAAGAAGTGAACCTTGTTATTAGATCTTAATTCCATGGTCATTGAACAAGCCTAAGAGTCATGAGTGTTATTGGTTAACAAAGGAGTAACAAGAACCAGAGCTAAATTTTCTTTAGGATGCATGAAATAAAGATTTAAGGTATCATATTTATAACTTTTGTTGGTGTTGGAGGAAGATCTGCCATTGACACTACCCGCAGAATTTATAATCAACATGCTAGGATTGAAGAAGAAACATAGAAACATATCTCAGAGAAGAGTAGTTGATATTTGTGAGAAGAAATTAATGAAATGCAGTGGTAACGATGAATCACAAGTCGACAATACCATGTTAAAGCTATGAACTAAGCATATAAAAGCTATGAATTTGACTCCATGGAAAGAGATGATAACATTGAATCTTAACTACTTCTTTCACAAATATGAGAGATTACAAAGTATTGATTCAAACTTATATGGCATGTAGGATAAACTCATAATTCCTTTATCAATTACTATCAAATTTGGAAAACGCAATAAGTTAATTTTTGTATGTATCTTAAATGGATCGTATCCAAGATTTTTCAATGACAAACGTATCTTCGTATCCAATATCTGTATCATGTCTATATGCTCCATTGACTAACATCTTTGTAACTATATCATGTCTATATACTCAATTGACTTAACATCTTTGTAACTAACTGCAAAATTAGTTATGAACTACTTATGTTAGTTACTGACTGAAGCAAACCGAAGCAAACTAAATTGTCTTATTTCTAAATACCTGTCATTCATGACATCACAATTAACATTTAGGTTGATCATAAATATCTATAACCTTCCAACCCCCTTTTTGCAAGTAAGAAAGATTAACTTATTAGAATTTATAAACTCATACATCAAAGGTTAATCATTAGCAGACCAAGACATGCAAGACTCTCATGCATCAAAGGTTAATCCTAAGTAGTCCAAGATATGAGAAACTCTCAACAAAATTTAACTTCAAAATTAGGACTGGTGAGTTCTATACAGTAAATAAGATTACAAAGAAGATTTTGACCTTGAAAACATGCAGCCAAGACACAATGAAAAACCTGGCTGCAACATATAAATTAAAAAAAAAATCATCATTCCATTCTCAGATACAAGACTTTTGCGGTGGTGACGGAAAAATCCAACAATACAAGAAAACCCAAAATAAGTTAACCAAATGCTTAGAAAAAGGTATGCAGCAGTTCCACAACTTCGTTTCAGTGGAAACAAAAACACTTACTTCACTCTATTCCTCCTCGTCATTATCTATAAGTATCTTCTTGCACGCTTCGTAACACATGAAAGAGATTCCCGCAGCCGGCACTAACTTCATGCAACTAGGTCCAAGCCCTCTATATAAACCCTGGATTCCTTCTTTTTCTAGTATGCTAACAAGTGCATGAAGCACATCTTTGTAAACCTGTCTTCCACTGAGAGCTCCAACTTGCATTTGCTTGCGAGCCACCTCGAGTGGAAAAGTCGCAGTACTTGAAATAGCACCAGCTGCTGAACCAATCAAAAGGGTTTCAATGTTGCCAATCTTCTCTTGTTTGAAGAATTTTCGGTATGCTTTGCGTAGTGTGTCGTAGGCGAAGTAATTGGTAGCCGAATATGGAATAACACCAATAAGACTAGGAGTAAGGCCTCTGTATAGTTCTGCAGGACCCTCTTCTTTAATTATTTTCACGAATGCGTCAAGGAGACCATTATAAACACCTCTCTGCAATATCACTATTCAAGCTTAAGTATTTTCTCCTTTCTATTTTCAAATATGATGCTAAAACATTAATACGGGAAATCAAACTTACGTATATCTGTTTGGATATACACATAAACTAAGCGCTTATAGCATAAACACTTATCATAAAAGTATTTTTGTAGAAAATATTTCCGTAACAAAAGATAAAATAAAGTTAGAGTATTTTCATACAAGCTATCCTGGAG
The DNA here is from genome assembly GCA_022829125.1 of Lathyrus tuberosus. NCBI lineage: Eukaryota > Viridiplantae > Streptophyta > Magnoliopsida > Fabales > Fabaceae > Lathyrus > Lathyrus tuberosus. The sequence continues at coordinate 5,151,332 of JALAZF010000082.1, read as the reverse complement.
AGCTTATGAAAATAAAGTGAAAACAACTTATGAACCAGTTTCTATAAACTCTTCTAAATAGTCTCACAAGTACATATAAGCGTGTGTTTGGTTCTGTGGTGAAAAAAATTTATTTTGAATGAATTGATTCTATAAATTTGATTCTGGCTATAAGTGAGATGAAGGTAAATTGATTTATGTTTGTATAAATTCTTGCAAAAGTGAGTTGAACACTAAATTTCAGTGTTAAAATCACACTTAGACTCAAAACTAGACATACACTAATGTGAGTAGATAAACTCAAATAAGTCAATCCAAACGAAACTAATATTATACGTGCATACCTGGATAGTTAGTCTGGTCTTGAGAAGTTCAAGCGGATATGTGCATATAGTTGAACTCACTCCAGCACATGCACCTGCAATCAATGATGCAGGAACCGGGAGTTTGGACTGCTCCCCGGGCTTTGCAGATAGGTTCTTGTTTACCGTATCATAAGCAAATAGCTGTAGAAAGATAGAAAATAAATTAAGATAAAGAAGAACTACAATGTGTAGAGTACAGATTCATATATCATGTTCGTTTGATAACAGGGCCGTTAGAAAGTTAATAAAAAAGTTAACGCGCAGAAAATTGCAAAGCAAAGACTAAAAGAGAGATACTTGCTCATTGACTTACCTGATGAGCCATTTATATAATTAAGACCCCACCTAAAATACAAGAAACAAGAACAAAGCACCATCATATGAAGGTTTTCTGGCAATATAAATCAAAGAAATTCAACTCCTAAACCTGCTTAAATTCACAACCATTCCACAAATTATACTCAACATTGGTATCAGCAAAGCAATCCAGTTAAAAAAAACACCTTTTTTATAAACAACCAAGTATATCAAGAACTATCATTCATAGATAAACAAAAACATAAGCAGTGTGGTATGTATGAAGCATTACCTCAATGGCCTTGCTCGGCGCAACACGAATGACATTAACTAGATTACCCCTAAACAAACCCTTCCATCCATCCGTTTTCATAATATCATTGAAAACCTCAGTGCTAGAATGACCACTACTCCCAACCATCAAATGAGTCCTAATAGTCTCCAATGGCGCCACAGTGGTCCGAGATATCGCCCCCGCAATTGCTCCACTACACAGCCTTCTAATAGAAGGATTCCGAATCTTAATCTTGAGTTTAAACCCACCATTTTTATTCTTTGCCTTAACACCTTCTTCCACTTCACCCTTCACCTTAACCCCATTAGCCTCAAATTTCCATAGTGATTGAATATACTTTAAGTATAATTCATTGAAAGGAAGTTTAGAGTCATCACCATTTTGAGAGGAATCAGAAGGATTGGGCTGTTGAACACCAAAACCTATTCCCATTTGGCCAACGCTAGCAAACAAACCTCCAGGATAAGAGTAGTCTTCATGAGAAAGTGAGAAAAACCCATCTGTTCTTTTATGAGATAGTTGGATTTTGTTCCTACCCATGAACCAAAAAGACGTTTTGAAGTGTTGTGTGTGATAAATTTTGAAGCTTTATGTTGTTGTTGAGTAGTAGAAAGAAGTAGTTAGAGTGTGAGATTCATGGGTTGAACCGTAGAGTATTCGTTGAATTGAACGGTTGGTTCTGAATTTGGAAATGATTGGTGAGGAATCTTACGTTAATTAGTTATCACATAAAAATGGATTCGAGGTATGTTTGGTTTGGTTTTGTTTGCTGCGGCTGTCTCTTCAAAGTGCGGAGGAGTGAGTTAGCGTTGTTGATGTTCCACCACCGAATCCATACCATCTTTTTCATTTTTTATTACTTACTGTGTATTGTATTTATCCCTAGTTAATAAAAAACGATTAACTCAAAAGTTTTATTTCATTAGATTTTTTTTATATGAATTTAATTGGTATGTACTGAGTCAATCAATCACCCTCATGCATCCCGCCACATCAGACTGTAAAATTTAAATTAATTGTATGACATAACAGATTAATATATTCCTATTGGTTGACAGTGTAAAATTATTTTACACTGTCAGTGCATATCAATTAAGCTATTTTTATATAGCAAAATAATCAATGAATGTCTCAAAGAGTCAAATGCACTATTAAAGACCTTAAAATAGTAAATTTTTCTTGAAAATAAACATATTTAATGAATTGAAAATTAAAATGATTAATTTTTTAATAAAATATTTTCTGATTTGAAATTCTTAAAAATATTAGTGAAAAATTATTTTATATTATTCGTTGTTGGAAATTGAAAGACTAGTTGACTTATAATTGGTAAGAAATAAGCATGAAGTGTGTGAAAGTATGAATTAAAAAAATAGTTGTTTAAAGTCTCACAAATTCATAATGGAGAGATACCACACTTTAGTAGTGCTTATACAGTGGAGGTTGGCCTCTTGGGGTGTGTCCGAAGGGATTCACAAAATTTTGTAAAAGGGAGAGGATGCACCACCATAAACCATCACACACTCACATGCTGCCTGTCCGACCAACTCGATCAGGCTTGGGTCCATTATTTTTTTCAAAGAAGTAAAAAAGTAAGAGTTGCTAAAGTGTATGAGCTTGATTATACCACTGATTATACTAGACTCGACATTGGATATGTCGTGAGATTGTTGTGCAAGTTTATTAGTAGACCAAGTAATGGGTATTTGCAAGCTATTGAGAGAGTCATACAATACCTTAAAAGGACTATGAATATTGATTTACATTATTGGAGAATTTCTGGTGTACTTGAAGGATGCAATGATGGAGATTGGAACACCTTCAATTGATTCAAAAGCAAGTAGCGACTATATATTCAGTATAGCTGGAGGAACTGTATCTTGTAAATCAAAGAAACACAATATATTGGCTCAGCCTACGATGTAGTCTAAAATGATAACATTAGCGACTACTAGTGAACAAGTAAGTTGGTTAAGATGCTTACAGGCAAAGATCCGTTTGTGAGAAAAACCCATGCCACCTGTGTTGATCAACTCTGATGGTACGACGTTATTGTAAAAATTGAGAACCGTTATTATAACCGTAAGAGACGTCAAATAAAAGGAAAACACAATACTATTAGAGAGTTTATCTCTAAAGGAGCTGTAAGAGTGAATCATGTACGCACTTATGAGAATTTAACATATTCTTTTACAAAGAGATTAGTTAGAGAGAAAGTCCATAATATAGATGAGATTAATTCATATATATAAGTGAGTTTCTCATGATGGTAACCTGACCTAAAAGACTGGAGATCTCCAAAAATTAGGTTTAATGATTAATAACAAGTTGTGAGTAATATGAGAAGATTGTGCTAGAATAAATAATAAAAGCATGAATCTTGAAGCGATAAGAGGATGAGATAATAAAAACTTTAAATGAGATCTATACTATGTATGAGTGGAGTACCAACCTATAAAAGTACTCTTGATAAATTTACCTATGTAATTGTGAAACTTAGGTTAATTTTTATTTAATTTTGAGGCAGAATTCCTAGAGCCTTCACTAAACTAGGATAGATGTGCAAAGCCATTAAAGCACAAGATTATACAATACAACCTAAGAAAAGGTTGTGTGTGGGTTCGATGTCTAAGATAAAGTTCAAGACTGTGAGTCACTCTTATTAAATCATAATCCTACTTAATATTCAAAGGTTCAAGTTATAGATACTTTTGTTTATGCAAAATATTATATACGTTTGATGTGACTTCTAAAACACTTTTCTTAAATTCAGGTGGGAGATTGTTGGAACTGAAGGAGTAGTTGGCTTAAAATTGTCAAGAAATAAGCATGAGTATAAGCTAATGTGTGAAAGTATGAATTTTAAAAAAGTTTTTTAAAGTCTCACATTGGAGGGATACCACACTTTAGTAGTGTTTATATAGAGATCAGGACAATTATGCAAAAAAAAATCTAATATAGGTCTTATAACTAATTTACTTACTATTTTTTATTCATTACCTTTGGGTATAAGGAATGATTTTATAAAAAATAGGCTTGATTTTCCTTTTTTTAGGTTCTTTACGTTTTGAATTAGTCTTGGCATTGTCCCCCATTTTTTTGTGCATCTTTTTGTTTTCAATGTATTGGTGCTTTATAAAAACAATGTTAGCCTCTTGGGATGTGCCCTAAGAGGTACACAATTTTGTAAAGGGGAAAAAACCTACCTCCATAAACCATCTCACGTGCGCCCAATGTCCAATCGGCTCAGCTTAGTTCATTTCAGTCTGGCCGGGCTTCAGCTTTAGTTATGCATTATTTTTTGGTATTCGAAATGAAAAATTAATTGATATTAGTTTTTTTTAATTAAATGCAACATTCTCATCTGTTGCATTAATTGCTGCCCATGTTTCCACCTTTGACCAAGCCTTTAAAAGTCATTAAATTCGCTCACATTTTCTTGGTGACCAAGCCTCCGACAGTTACTTTCCATGGTCGTGGGAAGAATTTATCAGTTCCACTATGTTCTCTTGTTTTTTCTCTTCATTAAGGTTTAGATTTCCTCTATAAATAGAGGCATTCGTACCTCATTTTCTTCACTCCAAATCGAACGCGGATTTCTCAACCAAGAGCGAGACTTCTTTTCAGTAGCACTACAACTTGGTTATTTAGAAATCCACTCTCGGATACCGAATCATTACCTTTCAGTACATGATTGGTATCCGAGTTGCCTTTGCTTTAGCAATCTACATAAATATGTTTAAGCTTTCGGATTCTAAAATAATGTTTGCACCTGTTTCTCCCATTGTCACATAAGGAAAATTCAATTGTGGTTTTCCATGAGATAGGTCTCACAATCCCTTGTCCCTAATAGACTACTAACTCTTGGTGAGATTAATCGCAAATAAATAGAAAGTAGACATATCATGAAAATAAAGTAAAAGCGATAAACCTAGATGAAAATACTTGAATGGATAAAGAAATCCAAAAAATACAGCAATAGTTGCAAAGAAATACAATGAAGAGCTTAGAACAAAAACTAAAACTGAAATAAAATACAGTGAAGTGTCTCCCCCTTTTCTCAAGCTAATGATGCACTATTTATACATAATTTTGACATTTAATCTCAATTTCGTGCAAAGGAAATAATAGTCCACTAATTATTGAATTTGAGCAGTTTGGAATACTAAAAGTCAGAAATTGTTACAAAACACTAAAAATTCGCAGCTGGAACTATGTTGACACTTCCAGTGTCATTACAACTCAGGCAGTGTCAGGGAACACGACCAACCCATGTTCTTCTCATAATTTTTGTATGGGAAAACATCTTTGGGCCAACATGACACATGTTAGCTGACAATGTCAAACCGTGTTAGCCACATGTTTTTAGCACCGAAAGACTTCCTTTCCGCACTATTTTGATCTTTTCCATACTAGTTTAGTACAACACTCCCTTATTACATGAAATAGTAAAACACACACACACCAAAAGCGCATAAAAACGGAATAAAACAAAGAAAGTAGCAAAATAAACACTGCTAAAGACACAAAATAAGCGATATAAATACCACTTATCGAATTTCCCGAAACTAGAATTGTTGTTTGTCCTTAAGCAACTCAATTCACAAATAGAAAAATAGGACAAGGTAATGAAGTATGAAAATTTTATGAAATTGAAAAGAATAGTACTCATACGTCAATTCTTGTTTAGACCGGCCAAGGCCTAGTTTTCCCTGTACTTACTTGACACGAAAGGTATTACAAGGACATAAACTGTAGCAAAAATATATACCAAAGTATCATGTTTCAGATACCTCTCTAACTATGCTTTGGACTTAAGTCTCTCTTTCCGATTTTTCTTCCTTTTTGTTTGGGAAAATCAAATTAAGGCTCTTAGAATACTAATAATTATTACATACACACAAGATCGATCAAGGAACTTATTTGAGTATTTACAACACCTAAGAAAACTAGTTGTCCTATTTTATATAGAGATGAGAGTACACACAAATGCGTGTTTATTTATTATTGCCCTTTTTAGGTTGACCTTGGGGTTTAACCACCGCTGGGTTGAATAACCGAGTGAGGGTTACCCAACTTAATAGGTGCAAATTCCTTTTACCGCCATTTTCAACTTTTTGGTGTTATTTATCCTCAATCAATCAAATGTGATATGGAAATGAATGGTATGCCAAGCTGTCTAGGATAAACTACTTAGGAAGTACTTCTGAAATTCATAGGCTATGGTACAAAACATACGTTAAACTCATATCCTACTCGCGAAACTTAGGGTGTTCAAGTAATACTAATTTATCAAGTTTTCCTGGGGTCCCTAAACCCAGCCTATCATTCCTCTAATTCTATATACTTTTTTTACTCAATAAAATCAAAACCTTACATTTTTTTAAAACGACTCAATATTTGGAAAAATTTTCAAAGTAGTGTATATATAGCTAGAAACACAAACAAACAAACAAACAAATAAATGAACATAAAGCGATAAAATTAAGAGAGGGAAACCTCTCTCCAACTTAAACTGATCATTGTCCCCAATGTTTCAAAATAAGAGAAGAGAAGGCGAACAGAAAACTTACAAAGCACCTCCTGGAGGAGGAGGAAAATGTAACTTATAAGAGAATTTTAAAAATTAAGCTCTTTTTGCCTTATTCTCGTAAATTTTTGCTCCTTATTAAAAGAAACCAAACCTGCAAAATGAAACAACATAAAAGGCATAAGCAATCAAAAGCGGGGGTTGTCTTCCATGAAGCGCTTTGTTTAACATCATTTAGCTCGACGATCCATGAGTGCAAGCACTCATGGTGGTTTCCTCAAAGTTGGTCCTTCAACCTTAATATTAGTGGCCTTAGGGATCCATGCCAACATATCTAGCCATCTCTAGTATCAATTACTCTTCTTTCTATTCTTTCTATGGGGTGGTTCATACTTCTAAACCTATGGGGGTGGCTTTGGTTCTATCTTAAGCATCAGTTGTTCAACTTTGGCTTCAACACAAGTATTAATCATGTCAACTAAGCATCAAGAAACCATTTTATAAGGGTCTTTTAGGAGATTTGTCATTATGAATTCAATTATTTCATCCCTGACCTCAACGATCTACCTTCCCCTCTTAACATCAATAATTCCTCCAGTCTCATGGTCCTCTAATTTTCTCTTTTTAGACAGGGCCTCAGTGAAAGATACATTGGTGTGGATATTTTCCAATGGTCCAACAAATCTTTGAACTGGGCTCTACCTTATCCTTAGCAAATCTTTGCAGAAATTGAACCAGTGGCTTATAGGGAGGTTTCCTCCAGTCTTATGGTCTTCTAATTTTCTCTTTTTAGACCGGGCCTTAGTGAAAGGTACATTGGTGTGGATCTTTTCAAATGGTTCCACAATTTTTTTGAACTGGGCTCTACCTTAGCCTTCACAAATCTTTGCGGAAATTAAATCAGTGGCTTATAGGGAGAAGGAGCAACATAAGGTGTTTCCTTCTCTACCTCTTCGACAACCTCCTTTTCAGGCGGTGTCAGTGGGTTTTACTTTATATCTACATTTTCTTACTAGAAATATCCTCAACCTCTTTATCCTTCTTCCCATAACTCTAAGCCCATTTACTATTTTTGTTTTTACAACATTCACATGTCCCTCGGGAAAGGATCCTAGAGTGATAGAAAATGATCATTGTTTTTGCGCTACTTGGGAGATATGCGTCTCTAACATTTTATTATGGGTGGAAATGGATTCAAGCTTAGTGGCCAGCTGCCTAAGGACCTCATTAGTTTGGAGGTTTTGGTTTTTGAACTCTTCATCTGGCAATTTTGCATCACCATAAAACCCTTCATCATAGATTCCTGGTACGTTGTAACAAAATTCTCCTTTAACATTTTAAGGTTGGATTGTTTGTCTCCTGTGGCATTTTCTCACCACAAAGGTCTTGTGTTTGCATACCATCTGCATAATCATATCATTTTGTGGTCTCTTAGGGCCAACAATTGGGTTTATTGTTATATTTAAGTCTCTTTTATCTCGTCGAGACCAAGATGTCCATCTTCGTATCTCCGGATAGAAGAAACTTAAATAGGGGAAGTTCTAATACCCTAATTTTTACCCCTAAGATCCCACTTGTCATTTGCATCATCTACCATACACAAGACCACAAGCATTGGTTCTCTTGCCCTTCTCTATAGGTTTGCTCTTGTGGGAAATCATTAAACACCCTTGTTTTCTTGTTTGCTTCATGTTTGCTAATGTTTATATTTACTAACCCCTAATTAAAATCCAAAAAATATGTTTGTTCTTTCCTTTACTAACTTTTTCAGGAAGAATTTGGATCAAGAATATCAAATACCAGTTCCTCAGCTCGAATGAAATTCATCTGAACAAAGTCAAAGTTAATTTGTAAACAATTAAAAATCATCTGATCAAGAGTTTCCCAAGATTTAATTGATTATCATTCAAGAGACCCTAAGGTTCATGTGTTTATTTCCATGCCTTATTTGACAAGCAAAAAGAATCGAGCCAGAGCCAAGACAGCACATCAAAAAGCAATTTTTCTCACTTTTTCACTGTGTTAATCGATTAACACATTTCTACATGCAAATGGTTAATCGATTAACCAGTGCGTTTTTTGTCTAAAAATAGAATTTTCAAATTCTGCAGCATTTGGCACCAAATTTCACTTGTTTCATCACGAGAATATTCTAGACCACCTCCTTTTAATTCCCCTATATGATCATAATTAATTCCCACCATACACCCTCATTAATCACCACTTGATCTTGATTTTGCCTCCAAATTCAAATTCTAATCCTAACTTTGGCTCCAAAGCAAACTCCAATCCACTAAAATTTCCAAGCCTAAATCCTATAAATTGAGGCCTCATTTCATTCATTCTACAAACTTTTGATAGCCAAATTCACCTTGCAAAAATTTCTCTCAATTCTTCATCTACCCAAATTCACCAAAGCTCTTTCTTCCATTGAAAGTTAGTAAGTTCTTCATTGGAGCTTACTAATCTTTGAGCTAAACCTCCATCCAAACACTTTTTCATCATTAATTTCTGTAGATCAAGGCTTTGGAGTGTGGTTCTTGAAGTTGATTTGATGCATTTCAGATTTGAAGTGGTAATTCACTTATTCCACCATTGTTGTGCTTGATTCATCTTCCACAATGTGATCTCTTATTGATTCTTGTTGCTTGATCTTTGGATCTTGCAAATTGTGTTCCATTGGCGTTATTTGCTGTTGTTTTACTTAAATTTCTGTGCTAATTTACATTCATGATCATGAGGTGTTTGAAGAAATGATTGGATCATGAATGCTGATTTTTTTTCATTTTTTTTTGCAGTCATAGTAGTGTTAATGGATTAACACATTTGCACATGCAAATGGTTAATCGATTAACCAGAGCCAGATTTGTCTTTTTAGCTTGTTTTGGGACTGTTTTGAGTTCTTTTCTTTCTTCTTCCTTTTCCTTTTGATGTTTGAATTGATTTGCAATTTTAAAGGTCCTATTCCTCTTTAAGTTCAATGGACTTAGGGTATAGATGAAGTTGGATAAACATTCACTAATTCAAATATATCTTTAAAGTAAATTGTTCAATTCATTTTATGTGCTTTGAGTTAATGATATGTTTAGTGCTTTAATCCACCAAGATGAGTGGTTGAACTTAAAGATGGAATGATTTTGGAATTGTAATTCAATTTGGCTTTCCCCTCACTTCTTCTTTTCTTCTTCTTCTTTTGATCGATGAAAATCTTCGATATCATTGGAACTTATTTTAAGTTCTTGATGGGGATGAGATCATTACCTCTTTTCTTTTTGTGCGATATTGCTTTAGGAGAGTGATCTACATATCACTTCTCTAGCATGCATTAGCACTAACATTGTTATTGACCGACCTCATATAGTCGTGGCTTCTACATAAGTCCGATTATGATTACTTAACATAGCACTAATTTATCCCAAAAATCGTAAAACCGTTGTGATTTGTAAGTGAATTATCAGTCTCCTATTCTTGCCTGGCGTAGTTTGAAATATATTGGATTTCTCTTGTTACCCGTGGGGGTTAGTTGGCATACTCGTTGATTTTATCTGAGTTGAAGCCCTCCCCATGGTAATGTATGAGACCATGTTTTCATTCTCATGGATGTCTAGTCGAGCATTTCCGAAAACACAACAAAACTTGTGCTTTTATTTTGGATCATGTTTGCTCTATATTGTATATTAATTTGTTTATGTTTATGCTTCCTTCTTGCTCCCTATCTCTCCTTATTTTTTATACTTTATGTTATCATATCATATCATATTATTGGTTTATGTTTCCGCCATTTTTCCGTTGTCCACTTGGACCATTTGTTTATGTTTATGCTCTTTTTCTTTTGTCCATTTGGACCAAAAACATTAATAAAGGATTAAACCCCTAAAAAACTTATTCTCTTAATTTTGGACAATGGTTACTATCCTTTGCATTGGACATGAAACTTTGGACATAAAACTAGGATCTTAACCTATGCTTGGAAGTTTGTGATGGTAAAATTTGGATTTTGGGTACTTGGAGTTCTCTTTTGAAGACCTATCTTGATCAAGGCCTAATCTAAAGGAAATAATGCTTATGTTATGGAGCTTGCTTGTGTGGTTAGACCGTTCTTATCGTTAGCTTTTATCTTTTTACTTTAGGATAGTCCCTTCTTCTCCACCCCTTCTTCAATTTTCAAAATCTTCTCCCTTTTTCAAAACCTTATTGTTTTCGAAACTTAAACCGCTTTCATAATAAAACCTTGACTTTGGTCAAGTGATTTTCAAACTTTTTTTTCTTTAATAAATGTCAATCAATGTTAATCATACTTTGACCATTTCAAAAGACATAAAAAAAATACAAAAACTCATTCAAACTTTTTGTGCTTTTGTGCACTTTTTCTTTTAAAACTTTTCAAAAAGATTAGACATGAGTCATCTTCTTTGATGAGATGTAAAGCTCCTAACCATGGTATTTTGTGTAAAGTATGGTCATTTTCCACTATGATGTTGATGTGATTAGTCTTGTTGATTTTTTATCCAAGCAAATCCTCCATCTTGAAGTGATGCAAATGCCTCTTTCGCATACTTGTGGGTAATTAGTTGAGTAGTCTCTCTTGAGAATGACAAGTTGTCTTTTCAAGATAAAATGAATCATAACCAATAATTTTTGTTATTTGTACCACAAACTACGAGGTTTTTATCCCATATTGCACTTTGTGGGTACGTAGACATGAGGCGATAAGTCTCTCCAAACACAAAAATCTAAAAAATACTTCTCTTCTCATCTCCCCAATCTTATTTCAAACAAACCTTATCAAACCAAAAAGCATAGATATTTCAAAGGGTTCCTATAGAGTACTATAGACGTTTTGGGTGCTAACACCTTCTCTTAGAGTAACCAACCTCTTACCCAGTCTCTGTTCATTTGTTTTTGGTTAGAACTTGTTTAGGTTTTGTTCGCTCTTTTTCCCTTCCTTTTGGATAAAATAAAAGTGCGGTGACGACTCTTGCATTTTTTGGTTAAGTTAATCAATAGCTTACACTCACAATTTCCCCACTACAATCAGTAACATTATCATGGAAGTGCATCTTGTGGTGAGGAGGATAATGTTTTCTCTGCCTCAAAGGATTAACAGTATTCTTGGAGAACAAAGCCAAATGACACCTAAGTTTATAAGATCCAAACCAAATACTATTAAGATGATATCAAAGCTTCGACATATTCTTGACCTCGAAGACACGAACAAAACTAAATCTAACACCAAATTTGTTCCTTTTATCAAGGATGAAGACTTCTCCAGCTGCACCAAATGCCATAAATCTATGCCAACGAAATGCAGTGGAAACATAATCTGAAATGTTAGAGAAATAAAAGGAGATGATCTCTTTCTTTCTTTCCATGAATATTGATACATGAACAAAAACTTAGGGTAAGAACAATGCAATGCAATGCATGAAGTTTTGGGAGATGAATGAATATTTAATACAATGCAAGGTAATATGGGAGATAATTTAGAACACTCATAAACCCATATGAAAAATGGAGAAAGATGATTTAGTCTATGTAGGTGCTGAGGTTTCCAATTTCTGCATAAAAGATTGCATGTAAAACTGAAGTGTTAAATAGAAAAGAATGCAGTGCCCTGTAGCACCTCAAAATTTGCCCTCTTATTTATTGCCTTATAACAGTGGCTTATGCTTCACATTCATCTGCATCTTCACTAGGTCATAACTGCATTAATCATACATTTGTATGTGCTCCTGAGGCATGGGATCATGGTTTCTTACCATTTGTGAGACTTGGTTGATATTCATCAATTGAAGATGGTGGTTGGGGTTCGTGGCAAAGGCATCTTGACGTGAGATCCAGTTGTGGATTTATATTGTGGTCTGGATGGAATTATTCTCTCAGTTGCTTATTGTTCATGGCGTATAATACAAGTTAATGAGGGAGGATATTGAAGTTGATTCGAGGTGGAGTTCATGGAGTATTTGAATTTGAATTTGGATTGGGCAAGCGCTATTAGATATTTGGAATTCAAAGATACAAGTTCGAAAATCTGTATCCACCTTATATCATAAAAAATTATCCACTTTTGATATCCATTTTAACCGTAAACCATTATCCATTTCCTAATATCCATTTTTTAGTCCAATTGTCCGTTTTAATAACCATGTCCATTTGTTAAAACCATATCCACTTTAAAACCATTTTTGATGTCCATTTTAGAATTCAAATCCATTTCCATTCACTTTACAAAAAAATCATTTTCCAGATCCAATCCAAGTTAACCATTTTCAAATCCAATTCCAAATAAATTAAATCCAAATACCATTTGTCTACCAAAATCCAAATCAAAACCATTTACACCAGAAATTCATAACCGATGCTAACTGTCATAAGAAAAAGAGCTAACAGAGGAAAAGCTCAGAACAAAAAGGGAAAGGAGAGCATAACAGGGGTCCTAACAATTTCTAACTGATTAACCTATTTCCAAGACTCACTCCTCCAATTTTCTTCTCTCTGCTAACAAATCTTCATCACTAGTTCTCCCTTAAACTCAAGCCAATTTTCCAATTCATCTTCTTGAGTGTTCTACTTCATGTCAGAAAAACCTCATTCTTTCCTTGGATACACACGAGACTGGATCAATTCGTCTCACTTCATTGTTTTCGTTCTTCTATTTTCACACACTCCTAACTACCAATAACAGTTACAGAAAAACCAGAGAAATCATCCTAACTTCTAAGAGAAATTGGCAGTCTCTCTAACACTCTCACGAGAAACTAATAGAAGGATTCTAACAGAAAATCAGAGGAGGAGAACTCAATATAACAGAATTTTAGAAGAAAAAAAAGAAAAGAAAGGAGGATACTCTTCGCTTGAACTCGTCTTCATCTCTAACTAACTCTCCCTCTCGAACTTTTCTTTGAAGTCATAGCAACCATCTCCAATCTCCTCAAGTGAATCAATTCTGGATCAATCGAAAACCGCCATTAACTCAGCCTGAAAAAACCATTCCAACCACATCACCATCTTTAATTAACCTTCGTCTTCGAGAATCATCATCTTCTCACAATCGCTGAATATTTCAATCATCGTCACCATCTTCATTCTTAATCCACAACCTGCAAAATTCAAGAACGCACACAATTCAAAACTTTGCATCGCAACTCAACACGCAACATCAGCGGCAATTCACGACGCAATTCGCACCAGAAACGATCAAAGAATCAAGAACGAACAAGAGAAATTCAGAAGTAGAGGGAGAATTTACGAAAGGAAGTAAGAAGAGAGAAACCGAGTTTACCGAGCTTAACGTAGCTTCGTCATCGTGAAGGTACGCACATTTTCGTTATAATCTCGTAGCTGCGGCCTCGGATTTATAATCCGTTGTGATTTAGTATGTATGCTTTGAGTTTTTTTGATTTTGTATTCTTGAAATTCTCTGCTTCGATCTCGCAATTTGATTAAGTTTTAGGAAAAACGATTACCGTATTTGGAATGAGGGAGGAATTTTGGTTAGGGTATGTTAAGGTGTTTTGGAGTGTAGAGGTGGTTGGCCGGAGGAGGACGGCGGCGGCCACTGTGCGCCACCGCCTTCTCCGGCGAAGTTTAGGGTTCTTGAATGTTTAACTTGCAGAGAGAGAGAGCATGGTGGAGAGAGATGAGCGAAAGAAAAAAGAAGGAGTTGAATGGTGATTCTTTTACCATTCTTCTTTTAGTTGTGACGAGATGAGGATAAGGATGAGCCTTATGTCTCTGGCCTCTTCGGTGGTGACACGTGTCACCACGGTGGACACTTGTCACCATCCGGTGTCTCTCCCTATTATACGGTGCGTGTGTCCTCACGGCATTGCCATGCACCCCATGCATCAAGCCCTTCTGATGGATCCAGAGATCAATCATGCAGTTCAAATTGATTGGTAGATCACGAAGGATCACCATGCGCCCTCAGGCCTTGGGCTTGCTGAGCATGATTCATTTTGCTATGTGCACCCCCCACTTAAGCCCAAGAGGAAATTGAATTAGATTTTTACTAACATAACACCCCCTTTCTTTTTCTTAGATTTTTATTTTCTTTTTCTGAGTGCATTTAAAATCAGACTTTAAAAAATAGTAAAAGTCAATGGAAAATCCTGAGAAAATTTTTGGGAGTTCTTGAGGGATTTATTTAATTTTTGGTGAAATTTAATTTTACATTTGGTGTGTTTTGATATTTTTCTGGAATTTCGGAAAGGAATGTGTTCTTAATGGTATATCTTGTGATGCAAGTCCTAAAATGTGATCTTCCCTTGACAATTTAGAGCTAATTTTTATTGGAAATTTGGACCTCTAATCATATGACCTAGTGATGTTTGATTGGTACCTTGGCCATGATTATTGAATTGATTTTAAGCTTCATCTTTGTGCCTTGTCGTGTATGAACATCTTTGATAACATGACTAATGTTTGCAATTAATTGAGTGCTCTAGGTATATGATTTGTGTCCAATATTTTTCATATGACTACCCACTGTCCTTAGCATGATAGATTCAATTACCCATAATTTTCAAGAGCATTTTTCTATTTTAAACTTATTTTCCAATGCAAACCTATCATGTTGACACATGCTTAGAAATAGGTCTTAGTTTGGCATTTATATAAGGCCAATTTGGGCCAACTTTGGGGAATAATTTTTACACATTCATAAGTGTATTTTAATACACATTTGAGACATGCTTGAATGATGCATTTTATCCTTTCATATGCCTTGAATATTGCATACTTTTGTGTGTATGAAAACATGAATTTGTGCTCCACTTTGCCCATTTCTTTTGATGCCACTAGCATGCTATACTTGCCCAATTGTTTTGGGGTTCAATTAGGACCTATTATAGGTCATCCAATTCTGACTTGAGTGCTTGAATGCTACATTTCTATGCCATTTCATCCCTTATGCTTGTGTGTAACAAGATGCATGCTTATAGGAGAATGTTTAGGTGTTGTGTTTGTCTAACTTGAATGGACCGTGGAGAGGATACTTGTTGCAAACTTGTGTGACATTTTAACATTGATTTCAAACATTTGTACATGTTGTTTCACCTCTGACCTTGGTATTCATATACCAACTTAATGGTTGCTTAATCAATGTCATAATTCATGGACACTTGAAGCATGATTTAAGTAATATCTTTGTGTAGAATTGCTTAAACTCTTAAATGCAAATCGGTGTGAATCTCATGATGACTTGTTGACATTTAAAACATCTTTTATATGTCATTCACTACTGCCTCTTGTACTTAGGTACACATTTGACATGATTTGAATTCACTTCCTTTGCTTGACACTTAACATGATTTTGTGGAATTGTGTGGATACTAATTTGGCAATTGTTTACATTGTCTTTGGATATTGGTTTGCCATGATGACATAAGTGAAAACTTGACATGTTTACACATTGAATAACATGACTCAATTCTGACCTTAATCTTTCATGAATGTCTTTTACACTTGGTTGTTCATTACATGTTCATAATTGTCCAAAACATGCTTAAGATAAGATCTTTGTGCATAACTTGCAAATCATTTGCACATGACCTAAAGTGAATCCCATGATCATTTCTTAATGCTTCAAGCATTCTTTTGACTTGTTTCCATGATGTATGATGTTTGTCCATGGCTTGATTCCACTTGTGTTAACTTTGAGAAGTTCATTTGGTATAGCTTGTAAGTGATACATGCTTAGCCAGCTTAGGTAACGGCGTAGGATAAAACTTGACACTTTTGCATGCTCCCTTAGGACATTAACTTGGATAGGATTAGGTGTGTTTAGATACTGCCCTTAGTAGGATGTCATACTTCTAGGACACTTCAAACTTTAGTTGTTGTTTGATATTCATCATAGCATAGTCTTAGGACTTTAGCATAACCATAATTGCATGTTTGCACACTTTGCTTTCAACTATTCATTAGTTGAGCTTGGCTTGGAGGAGGTAAGTTTGTGGTGATTTACATTGATGTTTACATTCATATGAATGCTATTTCATCTTACTTTTCTCTTCACTTTTTGCTTTGGTGATTATTTAAGCTAATGTTTACTTGTGTTGTTCACATGATCTCTTAGGATTCCTAGCTCCATTTAAATTCCGATTAAGACGGAGGTAGGAGAGACATTAGGTTAGCAATCCATGTATGATAACAAGTAGGATAGTCCTCTAACCTCAACCTTAGGACCATGATGCATGACAACATTAGGACCTAGTCTCCCTTAGTGTTTTTCTTTTAAAACTTGAGTCATCTCTTCTTTCTCTCAAAGAAAAACTAAAACACTTAATAAATAAAGATGTGCTTAGTGTGCCATGAGCCTTAAGTACATAGTATGCTTTGTTGCGCGAGGCGTATGACTCATTACGCAAAGTGTTCACTATGTCATAGACTTTAACACTTTGCATATCGCAAACAAAACAATCAAAATACTTTCTCATAAAAAATAAAAACAAACAATAGTCTTTCTTCGGGATTCTCTTCTCATCTCTCTCACTCTATTCGTAAAGGATGCATCATTTCCGTTCTACTGCAAACAGGTAAACGCGTAAGACTCCACAACGAGCGGCAACACCTAAACTACTGGAACGCGAACGTTGGCGTTTTCCACTAAAAAACACAAACAAAGCAAAGTCATCCCTAGTGAGGGGAACTACGTCGCTCTGATTCTTCATTGGTTAATGGATATACGTAGGCAGAAGATCGTTCTCTGCGAGCACAACCTTATTTATCAACCCTTTTGTCTCCCTTTAGCAACCCGTAGTGAGCCGAACTACGATGCTCTGATTCTCATTCCCGATGAGATACGTAGGCACAGGCGCGATGCCTAGCAAGCACAATCCCGTAGTCCTCCGAACTACGTTGACTCTGACTTTCCCACTCTCGAGGGAATACGTAGGCCTAGGACGGCGATGTCCTATCGAGTCACACCCTTCCTTTTCTTCCCCCCATTGCTCGTTTCTCCGTTCCACCGTTTCCAGTTAGCAGTTGAGCTTTAGATACCCTACACCCTTTGATCGACAACAACAAGCGTGGATCCCATCGAGTTCGATGGACGCGAGGGGGTGCTAATCCTTCCTCTCGCGTAACCGACTCCCGAACCCAAGCTATGGTTGCGATGACCATGTCTTTCCCTTTTTTGAGGTTTTCTTCGATCGTTTCTTTTCCCTGCGTCGGGATAAATAACACTCGGTGGCGACTCTTCTGTTCTTTTCCGCCGGTTGATTTTCGCAGATGCGACAGCTGACGACTCTGCTGGGGATCTTCTCTGGTTCCCTAAGCGAGTCAATCCTAGCGCTTGTTTGTTATTGCTTTTTGGGTGCTTAATCTTTACGCTTTATATGTTTTATGTATTTGCTTTATCGCATTTTATTTACTCCTTTATCGCACTTTACTTATAGCATTCATCATTATTGCCATATATGTATACTGGATTAATGTACTGGTGTTTTCTGTTTGGCGGGATGGGAATTCTGAGTGAAAAGCCCATTACCAAGGCTTGAGTACATACTTAGACTTTAGAATGAACTCTTGTTGGTACGCGTGGCGTGTGACACGTGTTGCTGACCTGAGCTCACAAATCAGATGAGATCTTTTTGAGGATGCTTGGTCATTACATGCGTATGTGGTGGCTAGGCGGTTCGAAGAGGATTGTCGATACCTGGTGACCATTTCCCGAGGACTCAACGTAGGCACTCCTTCAGAGGGCGATAATGGCAGACCAGAAATGGAAAACCCATTACGTATCCTGCCGAGGACCCGAAACTGGGAACTTGCTATAGGATTACCTTATTTTTGGGTGGAATCAGTGGACGACCTCTTTGTTTGGCGATAGTATTGTACCCCAAGGGATGAATGTACTATTACTTCTCAAATCGAGAATATGAAACTGAGAATCCCGCTTTCTAGGAACCACATGTGAGGGGGGGTGGATGTTTACAAGTTTGCAGGTAACTTTGACCTTCCACCTACCCGGTTCTATGGTATTCTTATGGAATTAGATGGTTCTATTGTATTTGATCAGGTGTTACTAAAATAGCACAACACAGACACTTATCACACACGATCCAGCAGAGACACATATAGCAATCCTGATATCATGCCTGCATTTCATGACATCGTCACATTCATGTCTTAACATTCATGTTTCTCATTTCCAGGCTTATTTCTCATCCTTGATTCCATTCGGTGGGTATTAGCAGAATTGGAACCAGTCAAAAGAGGCAACATCACTTACAGTTTTCAAAAGCCAGAGGTGGATATGCTACGCGGTTTGATGAACAAGTCTACTCTAGAGAACAAGACAACTTTCCGAGATGAGTATGGGTGGATTTGGTCTTTGGTTCGCCGTATTACTGAAGATGAGCACTGGGCTATTCACACCTTATTGCAGTTCTATGACCCTACGCTCAGATGCTTCACTTTCGTGGATTACCAGTTGGCTCTTATGTTGGAAGAGTTCTCTTATCTGTTGAATATTCCGATCAAGAACGAAGTTTCGTTCCATACCCCTTTGGACATTCCTAAAGAAGAAGAAATTGCCGCCGCTCTTTATTTGAGTGCATCTAAAGTGAAAGCTGGTCTTAAGAAAATGGGAGGTTTGCTAGGGTTTCCACTGAAGTTCTTGGTAAAGGCAGCTGAGCCTTATGCGTGTGATGGTGGTTGGAAGACGTATAATGTTGTTTTGGCCCTATGCATCTATGGCATTATCTTGTTTCCTAATGTGCCAAACTTCGTGGACGTGAATGTTATTCGGATTTTCAAGTCGAAGAACCCGATGCCTACTCTGCTAGGTGATGTTTACTATTTAGTACATTCCAGGAATCATAGAAATAAAGGCGGACTTATTTATTGTTGTGCCCCTCTTTTGTATAAATGGTTCACCCACCATCTCCCTCGTGAAGGTGCTTTTGTGGAAGCCAAAGGTATGAAGTGGTTCGAGCGAATAATGGGACTAGAAGCGAAAGACATCCGTTGGTTTGACAGAGACTTGATGGGTAGAGACATGATTTACAGATGTGGAGAGTTTCCCAATGTGCCTCTTATGGGGGTAAGATGAGGCATCAACTATAATCCAACTCTCGCTCCAAGACAATTAGGGTATGCGATAAGAATTCCTCCAGTAGACAGGGACTTGAAGGAATCTGTGTTTTATGATGCAAGTGTTGATACTGATATGCTGAAAAAAGTTGTAGTAGCCTGGGGCACTATCCGATACCAGGGAAAGGGCTACCTAGGTAAAAGTGATTCAGCTGCCTACCCGGCTCACATGGAGTGGGTGAAGACTAGAGTTGAAGTTATAGGGATGCCATTCCCTAAAATGGATCTCCTATATCCTAGGGCTGCTGGACCCGCTACTATAACTGCTGAAGAGTACAGTAAACTAGAAGTTCAAGTGCGTGAACTCCGTGTGAAAAATCTTGACTTGGAGAACAAACTGGAAAGTGCTTTACTGAGTAAAAGAGAGTTTGAAATCAAAGCTCAAGATGCGTTGAAGTTGGCTGCCGAAAAGGAGGAAGACCTAAGGGGAAGAGCTCAGTATTGTAAAAAAACTAGCCAATCCATGGATGCGACCCTAATAGCATACAAGGAAACTCAAAGGCAACTAGCTGAAGCCGAGTACGGGCTGAGACGATGGAATGAATCCTCAACATGCTTGAAGGAAAAGGAGCACAAAGTAAAGGTTGAGAATGTTGAACTGAAAGAGCGACTAAAGGCCAAAGATGGTGAGCTTCAAAGAGCGCACGAGCAGCGAAGAAAACATCGCGAAGACTTTGGTAAGAGTCAAGAGCAGTTGAAGAATGTCAGAGCTGAGTTGGAATTTACCAAGGTGGAACTCGAAGATGCCAAGGTAGAGGTGGATGGACTTAAAATTCAAGCTGGTGTGAAGAGGCCTAAGGAGGTGAGTAATGATGAGGTTCTCCTGATGCACATTGATTCACTAGCTGAAGCTCTTAAGAAGAGAGATATCATGATCAAGGAATTGATTGAAAGACCAAGTCATCAGAGCACTGAAATACTCTTCGAAGAAATCAAACATTCCAGTGAGGGGCTGAAAGATTTGAAACTTCATGATCGACAGTTTCCTTTTCCTAGTGCAGCTTTTTGTTGATGTATCATGGTTACCATCAGGCCTGTTGATGGAATCACCATTTTGATGTATTTCAAATATATGAACTCATTGTATGACGCTTCAGCACGTGGTTGCTTTTCATTAATATGATACGAGTAGTTTATTCAGAAATGTCTTCTCGGCAATGTTTGTACAACGATGTATTCACAACGCACTGGCACTTCAGTATTCTCGCCATATTGTATTCACAGTGGTATCTCCACAGCACACTTGCACGTCGCTATTTTCCCAACACAAATGCTCACAGCACACTATCACAACATTTCCTTCTCAACAATATCTTCTCAACAATATATGTCTGTTACTCAGCTTCCTATGTTTAAAACTGGAATCAGGGTGTGAAACGCCTTGGAAGTGATTAAACATGGCATTTGCATTTACATTTACATATTCTTACTCATTTGCATAACAGGTACTTATCTCTGGATTTCCTAACATTGTTTGATACATACAGGATATCGTCTTTATCATCACCACATGGAACAGATTCAAGATGAGTTGGTAGCATTCCAAAGCCAGATGGGGAAGTTTATGGAGGATATTCAGACCTTGTTTCAGGGACAAGAAATGCTGAAGGAAGAAGTCTGTCAGCTGAAGACTCAGATGAGTCTAGTTATGGAAGCAGTGAGATGTGTGCTAAGCAAGGATAATAATCCCATGCTTGAGGCGGTGGTTGAAATTGTCTCTCCTCCATTGCCTGAGGGACCCCTTCCAAAGAGTGAACGAATTGCCGCTATGACCATCCCGGCTGAATCTCAGCAACAGGGTAATGCTCCTCGTCGATATCAGGATAGACCAAAGAGGAACATGCATTTCGAGACTCCACCAGTTCCATATTCTCAGCTATTGCCGACACTACTCCAGTTTTATTTGGTTGAACTTAGGACGCTGGCTCCGCCTACTGGTATTCCCCCACCAGATTATGATGAAAGTGCCCACTGTGATTTTCATTCTGGGGCACTAGGGCATAATGTGGAGAGATGCAAAACTTTTCAACATGTTGTCCAGGACCTGATAGATTCAAAGATAATTGAGTTTACTCCAAATGGTCTGAGCATACCAGATAATCTTATGCCAGTTGCTGCAAAAGAAATGGATCTCTCGGTTTGCTCTTCTGAGGCTGCCTCAAGTCAGGGGCACGTCTTGCAGTCCTTGATCCTTAAGTCACCACATCCTCAATTGCTACCTATTCCCCGAATAGGTCTGAAAAGGAAAGGGCCTGAGCCAGAGGAATGCTCAAATCAGAATCAACGACGGAATAACTCTCAGTAGGGACGACGGAGGGCAAGAAAGAGACAGTTTACTGTGCTGCCAGTATTGTGCAGTCAAATATTTCCAGGGTTGTGTTGCTCCCGGGATTTTTATCCAAGTACAAACGCGAAAGTGGCATCGAAACAGAGTCGCCAGCAATGTGTATTTATCCCAAGAGAGGGAAAGGAAACGCTGCGTAAACCTGAAGGAAGGAAAGAGCATGGTCTTGCGACCAAGAGAACTGGGTTCGGGAGTTGGTTACGTGCAGGGAAGGTATTAGCACCCCCACGCGTCCATCGTACCCGATGGGATCCACGCTTGCTTGTCTCGATCAAAGGGTGTCGTCGTCTAGAGCTCCGCTGCTACCGAAAAGGGAAAGGAACGGGAACGGAAAAGAAAAGAGAAAAGAGAGAGAACAAAAAAACAAAGGTAGGGAAAATAAAAGAAGTGCTCGAATGGGCCCTACCCCACTGCCTACGTATCTCATCGGGAACATGAGAATCAGAGCGACGTAGTTCCCCTCAATGAGGGTCGCTTTGTTTGTGTTTTTTGGGAACGACTGACGTTCTAGCTCAGGTGTTGCAGGCTCGCTGGTCCGAGTGCGTTACCATCTTGCAAGAGAACGAGGAGGAGCACGTTCGTACGCTGAGAGTGAGTGAGATGAGAAAAGAATTCCCAAAGGAAAGACGTTATTGTTTGTTTGAAGTTTTTTAGAAAGAGGTGTCTTTTACCGCTATTTGCAACTTGCATTGAACCAAAGTCTTAAATATAGGAACGAATACTTTCGCGCATCGTCCCCAACAGGACGTACACTAGGTATCCTAGAAGAATGAGAGGAAGCCCCTCGTTCCCCACTTCCCACATATAAGGCTCAAGCGCAATGCACGTTAACCTTTATTAAGTGTTTTTTTACTTTTCTTTTGAGATGAGAAGAGAGAAAACGCAAAGGAACTCTAAAGGGAAACTAAGAGTCCTAATGTTATCATGCATGGATATCCTAGGGTTAGTGAGGTTTAGGAGAAAAGACTACCTAACCTAATGCTAATCCTACTCCAAGCTTAATAAAAATTTAAGTTGGACTAGGTAGCTCTAAAGGGGAAAGAATCCAAGACTTGAACAAGTCTTGAGATTCATGGGATGGTAAAGAGTGAAAGAGAAGAAAAGAGAAGGAGAGGAAGAGAGAAGAGATGGGGCAGCAAGCACATCATAATCATCATATCCAAATCATAACATAGAACATGCTTCAAAGATCATATAAGCACATATCAAGTATACAAGTGAAGGCACACAAGAAAGGATGCAAGTAAACTTGCACAAGATTCACAATTTCACACACTAAGAGTTCATACAAAGATGACATGAACAAAATAAGATGAAAGTGAAACCAAGTCAGAATTCAATTCATATCATGATCATCTAATCTAAACATGCAAGAATGCTTCACATTATGATGCATTA
The DNA here is from genome assembly GCA_022829125.1 of Lathyrus tuberosus. Lineage (NCBI taxonomy): Eukaryota > Viridiplantae > Streptophyta > Magnoliopsida > Fabales > Fabaceae > Lathyrus > Lathyrus tuberosus. The sequence continues at coordinate 5,128,026 of JALAZF010000082.1, read as the reverse complement.
TGAGCCAAAGAAACCACAAAACCAATGATGATGATATGCATCATACAAATCAAACCATGATGATCAAGTGAGATGAAAACCAAGCAATGAACTCAAGGGGAAATAGCATATGTGTCAACATCATACCAAAATCAAACTCAAGTCATGCAAGATGAAACCTTAAGCAACACATTCAAAACATGCATCAAAGTTAATCAAAGCATCCACTTATCATTCATGCCAACAAACAAAGAAACATGTGAAGCAAAGAGTGAGAACATGTCACATAAAGCACCTTAAACCAAGAAGATCAGAACCTCTAGCATGTCATACAAATCAAACAAAAGGCCTCATGCATCGGTTGAGATCAAGCAAGGAAACATCACAAGATTAGGTTGAACATATCACAAGATTCAAGTCCAAAACAACATCAACTTGTAAAATCAAGAACAAATTGAAAAAAGATCAAATGGGGATGATTCCAAGGCCACAAGTAAGCTCAAACAGAACATGATCAGATCATAAAAACATCTCAAGCATCAATTCATTACAAGTGAGCAAATGCATTCAAACTAGATCATGCATCCAAGTATACCTCAATCAAACTTGCATCACAAACAACACTCAACCAAAAATATCAAAGTGAATTAATAAAATCCCAAAAAATATCCAAACAGAAGTTAACTCAGTCAAGTAATATGTACAAAAAGATCAAACCAAAAAACATAAACTAAGTATCTCAAACAAATGGGCAAAGATCACATAAGAACAATGATTCAACATGCAAAAGAAAGGGACCAAAATGCAATATGGAAAAGTTTTAAAAATGAAACAAAAATATTTTTATGCAGTTTAATATGTCACCTAATAGATGCAAAAAGAATGGATTAAAAATGTGTTATAGATGAGGAGAAAGAAATTTCACAAGTTGGAGTGTGCAAGTGAAACAAATAAGAAAAGAAAATTAATGCAATTAATTAAAACAGATGCCAAAAATAAAATAAAATTAGAAAATAAAATATGGAAATATTTTATAAAACTAAAAATAAGTTTCATGATTTTTTGTGTGATTTTTAGATGCATAAAAGTAATTTTAGAAAATAAATGCAAAACAAACAAATAAGAATGAGAAAATAAAAATGAAAAGAACAAGGAGGTGCAAACAGAAATGAAAACACGTTGAAAATAAGGAAATGGGCTGAGGGGGGGGGGGGGGGGGGGGGCGCATAGCAAAGGCCCAAAGGAAATGAGCCCAAAAACGCAGTCAATGGAGCATGGTAATTCGGTCAACACTCAGCAATAATCACAGCCATATATTCAATCCAACACGCCACAATACAAGTCAACAAGTCAATGATATTCACAGGTAATCACAATCAATGGTCAGATTTCCAGGTACACCACACTCCACATAGTCATACGCACACATAATCACACGGTACCACCATGCACCAGCCACATGCCTAGCATGTGACTTCATTTAATGTACTGTCACGATAACACCCACAAGATCAAAAATAAAACGAAAGCAATGGCCATGATCTGATGGACGCACGGTATTATCGTGGGAGAGCAAGCACGTAACAATTAAAATAAAATAGAAATTAAAAGGACACGTGGCGCATAGATAGGCGTTGGATCTGGAAATCAACGGTCGGATTGCGTCTTCTCCATGGAACCTTCCCTCGCCGGACTACACTTTCCAGCCGCCGGAGCTAGGGCTCCGGCCACCCTCACCGGTGAGCTGCTGTGTGAAATTTTCCAGAAATTGCAAGTAGGTACTCCATTTTGATCAGAAAAATGAGAGGATCTCAAATATGCAATTATTTTTCACAAATAACCAACCAATAATGCAAATCGAAGAGAAACAAGTTTAGATATAAAACTTTAAATCAACATTATGCACAAACCACACGTCCAAACTTCAAATAAAATAGCTCAGAATAGTCAGTGCACATCATAGATCATTATGCATATCAAAAATTCAAGTTCTGTGAGTATGAAAAAATCACCAACCTGAACCTTGAAGAACACGAAATACACCAAGAAATCCTTCCAAATGTTGCAGATCAACTCCTTTTGATCTCTATTTGCAAAATAAATGCAAATAGAGGCTTGAATCTGGCTAGATCTTGAAGTTTGAAGATGATCCCTCTTGAATGGCACTTGATGAAATCTTCAGTATGAGCTCAAAACAATGATGGATTCTTGCTCTATTCTCTTCACTGATCAAGAATGTGAAGAGAAAAACTCAGAGAAGCTCCAAGAAGAATGAGATTCAATGAGAGGAAGTGTGAGAGCAAAAAACCACAAGTGTGCAAATGAGAGCTTCCACCCTAGCTGTGAGGGCATGAGTAAGCATATATTCCCTTCATTAGTTCACTGCTTAGGATTAGGAAGTGATTAGAATTCTTGTTAATGAGATTTGAGTGAAATTCCAAAAATGCATTTTACACCACCACCACCAATTTACACGTGGGAAACCCTTGCCACCAGTACAATTCACCTCCCATTTACTCATGTATCATTTCTGAATTGATTTTGGGCCTTGTACTTTCTTGGTTTGCAAGTTTTGAATTAATTTGGCATTTTTGCACTTTGTGAGAATAATGAGAAATATGGCATGACATGAATTGATTCAAAGGCCACAAATGATCTTCTTGACTTGTATTTTGATATTGTAATATGGAATTAAGCAATTGGGAACATTACAAGTCCATTTGTGCAAAAATGCAAAAGGTGGAAAATTTGACTTATAAGGAATCCATGAAAAACACCTTGCATTATTTTGGCCATAACTAGAGTTTCACAAATGATATGGAAATTTTATAGTACTTTTTGGAAATGGGAGAGAAAGATCTTCAACTTTCATGTTGGAGGAAAATTCATTTGGAGCTTCCTTGATGAAGAAAAGTCAGGTTGAATGTGATGGAAAAGTTGCCAAAAATGGAAAGTTTTCATTATAGGTCATTTTCCATATTTAGTAACTTTTGCACAAACCCTTGATTCTTGATGAATGACATGAAAATTGGCATTTGAAGACCATAAGAGGATGTGAGACCTTGAAAACCATGAAAAAAAAGCTCAAAATTCCACAGTTGACTTTCTCCTTTTGAACTGTTGACTTTTGCTTATTACACAAGTAACTGATCCATTGAACATCTTCCTCAAAGAACCAATGGCCAAGACTCCTCCCATGAACACTTAAAAACATAAGGAATGCCATGAGATCAAGTCTTTCCCAAGAAATAAGAAATAAACTGATTTTAGGTCCAACCCTAGTTTTGGCACCCTCGGTTAGGAGGAAAAAACACATCCTCCAAATCTCAATTCCTCTGAATATATTGTGTATCCTCTCAAACAAAGATGAGATATGTCCTTTGGAGGTGATAAAAAATCAAAGAGCTTGCACATTTGGGGGTCAGATCCCAACTTTTGACTGCCTTGTGTAGGAGATCATGCACTGTCCAGTCTTCTTGGTGAATTCCTTTCTTTCAATGACTTGTGATATCAAATGGAGATGACACATGATGTAAGAGATCCTTGAAGCTTGTGAGAAACACTTGGTCTTCTTTTTTGGATGATCAACACCTTAGAGAATCACCTGATCACATGCCCTTATGCAAGATGCAATGCTAAATGCTTGATGCTTTGTTTTTCTATGCTTAAATGCAATGCAATGCAAATGAAAACTCATGCTCAAAGATATGAAAGAAAGAGAGGGCAAATTTTGGGGTATTACAGCTGCCCCTATTCAATCACTGTAGACCTGAACGGATGATAGCGATTGCTGTCAGCCTTTCAAGGTATGGAGAGATTGAATACTGACAATAACCCAAAAATTTGCACTTCGCAGGGAAGAAGAAAAGGGATAAACCCAACCAAATGAACTCTGCTTGAACAAAACTCTGGTGATGAAGAAAACCACTGAAGAGATGTCTTTTATATAATGCCAGACGACTACTGGCCTGCCACACTACGGGTGGACTTTAACAACATCTTTTAGCACAACGCCAGACGACTACTGGCTTGCCACACTACGGGTGGACTGTCTTGTTGAATGGAGTCAGAAGACTACTGACCTGCCACACTATAGGTGGACTTTTGCCAAGCTACGGTTGGACTTTGCAGCTGAGATGCCACACTACAGGGGACTTTTGCCAATCTACGGTTGGACTTGCTGATTATCTGCCACCCTTGGATGGTCTTTCGCCAATCTACAGTTGGACTTAGCTGATTATCTGCCACCCTTGGATGGTTTTTCGCCAATCTACGGTTGGACTTAGCTGCGGTCTTTTAAAGGGAGTCAGACGACTACTGACTTGCCACACTATGGGTGGACTTTTGCCAAGCTACGGTTGGACTTTGAGAATCTGCCACCCTTGGATGGACCTTTCGCCAATCTACGGTTGGACTTTCCAATGATTTGCCACCCTTGGATGGACCTTTCGCCAATCTACGGTTGGACTTTGATAACGTCTTTTAACAATTCCAGACGACAACTAGCTTGCCACACTACGGGTAGACTTTAGCAATTCCAATATTGGATTACGCTCTACATCCGTGTCAGACATCTCTGCTGAGGAACAACAATCAATGATTTGATCTCAGAGATTCTTGAAAGGATAATATCTCTGCTGGAGAATGAATAAACAATCCGTCTGCTTCGAATTGTCAAGTTTGCCAAAAATAAATTGGACTTTGAAACATGAGGGGAGTGATGATTCTGCCAGGAATTACTTCATCTGTTTGGGGGATGAATTCTGGTCACCGCAACTCTGCTGGGGATGAGAATTTCTTTACATGACGTCTTGCTAGGGAAGAAAAGTCATCAAAACTCTGCTTGAGGATCTATCAAACCTGAGATCCTTTGCGGGGAGACTCAACCTGTTATCCGGCTGGGGAAAGCATGTACTAATACTCTGCCGAGGAATAGATTTTGTTGATCAACAGGCCTCTGTGGGGACAAAACAACTCAGCTGGGGAGTATTGTTAACAAGATTCAAAGCTGAACTCTATGGGGATACCGCTACCAGAGATACGATCTTGCTGGGGATCAGGGCTACTCTGCCGGGGATATGCGAATCCTGGTTAGAACATTTCACTGCAACCTGCTGGGAAAAAGTCCCTATATCTGTTGGGGAAACCCAAAGCAATTCCATGGTAGTCTACTGAGGAATAAGACTATCAAGCTTAGGATAAGTATCACAATACCCTATGTTAGGCGAACTTTCCGTTTGACGATTCCGTTGGGGATAATGAGTTTATCATCAACTCTGCTGGAGAAAAACTGCTTTAAAGCATCTCGTGCTAGGGAACGTCTCTTGAGAGGATTTTACAGAAGACCAAACATCCTCAAACTCTACTGGGGATGATAGACCTGGAATATCTCTTGCTGGGGAAATCCAAAATGCCCCATGCTCGGGAGGGTCAACAACTTGCTTCCTGCTCCATGATACCAGACTTACCTGAAGAAACATCATAAGAGGATTTTACAGAAGATTGAGCATCTTCAAACTCCTGACGACTTCACAGGGAATTAACCATCAACCTCGGTGTCTGCGAAGCGACTCTACTGGGAATTCACAACCATTATCGACACAGAAAATCTTGTAGCTGTTGGAAGTACTGAATGAGAGAATTGACTTAATAAGATACAGCGATACCGAGTTGAATTCCATTCCCTGATATCGAGACATCGCGAACGACCGTCAACCGTCTGATGGACTCAATCAGTAAATGTTGTGACAAAAGGGTAACAAGTAAACCCTTCCCCGAACACGATTGCCCCAGTCTCCTGTGTGGGAATAAATGATTACTCGTCTTGTGCTTGAAATCATCTGCATCTGTTACCTGCAACAAAAGAAAACACACGCATGCCCCAGAATATTGCGTGGTTTGAATCCACCATCCAGGATTATTCAAAATTCAAAGCAATTCTAAATGTTTTTCTGCACGTGTCATTGTGAAGCTACCATGCTTTCAAATGCAATGTTTTATCAAAAATTCGGACGTTTTTTGCAAACAAAGCAGTAAAACAAAAATAAGAAGTTTTTAACTGAAATTCAATTTATTGATCAAAAGGCCCAGAATAGGCAATTACATCAGGAAGCAATCCCTGGAAAGAGGTGATCGCTGAAAATTGAGAAAAGAAACTATCCTAATGGCAATGTGAAAACGGCATTCCACTGAGTTTCAATTCTGCTATGGCCAGTATGTCTTCAAGACTCCCCGACCTTGCCTTCTGAGGAATGATCAGACCGATTTCTACCCTTTGGAATGTCAGTTGTTGAAATGGATGATGGAGTACAGATAACTCAGATCGTAGTCGTTCGCTTAAATCCCTCTTTTGCGTGGACCGCCCTTTCGGGTTTTCAATCCACCGGGATACCCTTTTTTGCCTGAGTTGTCCTTGCGGATTTTCAACTCACCGGGTGTACGATTTTTTTATTTATATCCCTAATTTTTGCCCGAACCTTTTTATTCTGTTTTTGTGGTTCGCCAGGATGCCCTTTTTTGCCTGGACTTTTTTTTTTTTTTTCAGCGGGTCTATTTATGCGAAGTATTTTTTGACTACGTCTGAGTTGACAGGGGATGAAAAGTCTTCGCCATCCATGGTTGTAAGTAACAAGGCTCCGCCTGAGAAAACCTTCTTAACCATGAATGGGCCTTCATAGTTAGGAGTCCATTTGCCCCTGTGATCTGTACTTGGAGGAAGGATCCTTTTGAGTACCACATCTCCCACTTTGTAAACCCGAGGACGCACCTTTTGGTCAAATGCCTGCTTCATCCTCCGTTGGTATAACTGTCCATGACACACAGCCGCCAGTCGTTTCTCCTCAATAAGGCTCAACTGATCAAACCTGGCGCGAACCCATTCAGCCTCTTCTAACTTGACATCCATCATGACTCTGAGGGATGGAATCTCCACTTCAACCGGTAGTACTGCCTTCATACCGTATATAAGTGAGAATGGGGTTACCCCAGTAGACGTGCGCACTGACGTTCGATACCCATGCAAAGCAAACGGTAACATCTCATGCCAATCTTTGTATGTGACACCATCTTCTGCACAATCTTCTTAATATTCTTGTTGGCCGCTTCCAAAGCGCCGTTCATCTTCCGGCGATATGGAGAAGAGTTGTGGTGTTTAATTTTGAAGTCCCGGCACAGCTCAGCCATCATTTTGTTGTTCAGATTAGAACCATTATCAGTAATGATTCTCTCGGGCACTCCATAGCGACAAATGATATCCCGTTTCAGGAAACGAGCTACCACCTGCTTGGTGACATTGGCATAAGATGCAGCTTCAACCCATTTAGTGAAATAGTCAATGGCGACTAAGATAAAATGACGGCTGTTTAAAGCAGTAGGCTCAATCTTTCCGATCATATCAATGCCCCACATGGCAAAGGGCCAAGGAGAGGACATGACACTCAACGGGTTTGGAGGAACATGCACTTTGTCTGCATAGATCTGACATTTGTGACACTTGCGGGCATACTTGCAGCAATCTGACTCCATAGTCAACCAGTAATATCTTGATCTCAACAATTTCTTAGCCATTGCATGTCCTCCGGCATGGGTACCGAAAGAGCCTTCATGTACTTCCTGCATTAACAAGTCTGCCTCATATTTATCCACACATCTGAGGAGAACCATGTCAAAATTCCGCTTGTACAGCACATCATCCTGATTCAAGAAGAAACTACCAGACAACCTTCTTAACGTCTTCTTATCTTTAGTAGATGCCCCTGGCGGGTACTCTTGACTTTTCAAGAAACACTTGATATCATGAAACCATGGCTTGTGGTCAGGTTGCATTAACAGCAAACACAAATGCAGGTCTGTCAAGACGAGACACATCGATCTTAGGTACATGATTCCATCCTTGCACTTTGATCATGGAGGACAATGTGGCCAAGGCATCTGCAAACCTATTCTCATCTCGAGGAATATGGTACAGCTTCACTGTTGTAAAGAATGTCAGCAATCTTCTTGTATAATCCCTATACGGAACCAGATTTTCTTGGTGCATGTACCAACTCCCTTTCACCTGATTAATTACCAAAGCTGAATCACCAAAGATATCTAGGGTCTTAATTCGTAAATTAATCGCCTCCTCAATCCCCATTATACAAGCTTCATACTCTGCTTCATTGTTGGTGCATCCGAAAGTTACTCGGGCAGTGAAAGGCATATGAACACCTTCCGTCGTGATAAGAACTGCTCCAACTCCGCATCCATTCATATTGACGGCCCCATCAAACATCAGACTCCATTTGGATTCAGGGTCTGGCCCCTCCTCCGGGATTGGTTCCTCGCAGTCTTTGGCTTTGAGAAACATGATGTCCTCATCAGGGAAATCAAACTTCATGGGTTGGTAATCATCAATCGATTGTTACGCAAGATAGTCTGACAAGACACTTCCTTTGATGGCCTTTTGGGAAGTGTACTGAATATCATACTCTGTCAGAACCATTTGCCACCATGCAATTCTGCCTGTTAGCGCTGGTTTCTCAAAAATGTACTTGATAGGATCCATTTTAGAAATCAACAAGGTTGTGTGCCTAATCATATATTGCCTCAATCGCTTTACGGCCCATGCAAGTACACAACATGTCTTTTCAAGCATTGAGTAACGGGACTCACAATCATTGAACTTTTTGCTCAGGTAGTAGATAACATGCTCCTTCCTACCTGTCTCGTCATGTTGACCGAGAACACAACCCATAAAACCTTCAAGCACTGTCAAATACATTATTAAAGGTCTTCCTTCAACTGGAGGTATGAGAATTGGAGGTTCCTGCAAGTATTCTTTTATCTAATCGAATGCCAACTGGCAATCGTCATTCCACCTGACCGTCTGATCTTTTCTTAGCAGCTTAAAAATTGGTTCACACGTGGCTGTTAGGTGAGATATGAACCTTGCAATATAGTTCAATCTACCTAGAAAACCACAAACCTCTTTTTCTGTTCTCGGCTCAGCCATTTCTTGTATTGCTTTCACTTTGGCAGGATCAACCTTAATTCCTTTTTCACTCACAATGAAACCCAGCAGCTTTCCAGAACGCACCCCAAAAGTGCACTTATTTGGATTTAATCTCAAGCGGAACTTCCTCAACCTTTCAAACGGCTTTTTCAAGTTAACCAGATGTTCTTCTTCTGTTCTCGACTTGGCAATCATGTCATCCACATAACATTCAATCTCTTTATGAATCAAGTCGTGAAACAAAGTTACCATTGCCCGTTGATACGTTGCCCCTGCATTTTTTAACCCAAAAGGCATCACCTTATAACCGTATGTACCCCACGGAGTAATGAACGTGGTCTTCTCCATATCTTCAAGTGCCATCTTAATCTGGTTGTACCCGGAGAAACCATCCATAAACGAGAACACTGAAAACTGAGTCGTATTGTCGACCAGTACATCAATGTGTGGCAGTGGAAAATCATCTTTCAGACTAGCTTTATTAAGATCTCGATAATCCACACACATTCTAACCTTTCCGTCTTTCTTCGGTACCGACACAATGTTGGCAACCCAGGGAGGATAGTGAGTCACAACAAGAAATCCTGCATCCCATTGTTTCTGAACTTCTTCCTTGATCTTTATGGCCATGTCGGGGTGAGTCCGACGAAGTTTCTGTTTAACCGGCGAACATTCTTCTCTCAAAGGAAGCCTGTGTACAACAATATCAGTATCCAACCCTGGCATGTCTTGATACGACCAGGCGAAGATATCAGCATATTCACACAACAACTCAATCAAAGCTCTCTTCACATCTGCTTGCAGGCAGGCACCAATCTTGATCTCTTTCTTGACGTCCTCAGTACCAATATTGATGATCTCTACAGTCTCCCGATGAGGCTGGATGACCATTTCCTCTTGTTTTAACAATCTGGCCAGTTCCTCAGGGAGTTCACAATCCTTCTCATCCCCTTCTTCGGCTTGATAAATCGGTTTGTCAAAGTCATTCATAGCCATAGCAAAATCGTTATCAATGGAACCCGGAGGATCAAGTCTGCACGAACGGGTTCATGCTTTATTTTAGAAATTATTTTAAAACAAACAGAAAAAGAAACATTGCCATTTTATTATTTTTGTGCAAAAATAAAAATTGAAAGACAGAGAACAAAAATTTGAGTGCAAAACGTCCTTTATTGATGATTAAAATTATAAATGCAAACAGGGTGGCCCTACAAATGAATCTATACGCCTTGGGCAGAGCGCAAGATTTTGACATGCATTATGATTAGAAAAACAAATAAAAAATTACTCTGTCTGAAGAGTAACCCGAACGACTTCTTCAACAGACCAGTTCTGCACTTGTTGTCCCGGAACACGTGGGCGTACCCAGTTGTCCAGGTCACAGTCACTGTCAACACCATCTTCTGTAGCTGCACAAGACTGATCTGTGAAGATAATTCCCCCACTACTGAAAGTGATGGGTCCACTGCTTTCCGCCTCTGAAGTCATATAGGGATGATAACCAATGCCAAATTTGTCCTCCTTCATTGGTGTCTCTATCAACTTGCCCCAGCCTTGGGCATTGCCAGTTCTGACGACCTCAACAACTTGTTTGTAAGATGAAATGGAGGTACCGGCTCCAACTGGTGCAGCGGAAGACCCAGGCGCATTGTCAATATTTACCGCTTCAAACGATTGGCAAAGCATCTCGTGAATTTCTCCGTCCATTTCCACATACTTGAATGTGGACATATGACTAACAAAGATATCTTCTTCACCACACACTGTCACAACCTGTCCTTCAAACTCATATTTCAGCTTTTGGTGTAAGGTGGATGTAACAACCCCGACCCCATGAATCCAAGGGCGACCCAATAAGCAGCTATATGCAAGTTGTATGTCCATCACATGGAATGTGGATTTGAACACCTGCGGTCCAATTTGCACGAGCAATTCAACTTCACCAAACACATATCTTTTGGTCCCATCGAATGCTCTGACAACCAATTCACTAGGCCTTAAAATCAAACCATCAACTTCCAGCTTCATTAGTGCCTTCTTAGGCAAGACATTGAGTGAGGAACCAGTGTCCACCAGTACATGAGACAACACTACACCCTTACACTCCATTGTGATGTGCAAAGCTTTATTGTGGTTTCTTCCTTCAGCAGTCAAATCCCTACTTGTGAAGCCCAGACCATGGCTGACATTAACATTGGAAATTACACCTTCAAGCTGATTTACAGTGATTTCCTGTGGCACATATGCACTCTTCAACACTTTCAACAAAGCCTCCTGATGCGCGTCAGAACACATCAACAGTGACAAAATTGAAATCTTCGAATGGGTCTGATTCAGTTGATCAACAATCTTATAATCACTTTTCTTGATTATCCTCATGAACTCTTCCATCTCATTATCAAAAGTAATCTTTTTCTCAGTTTCAGGTACAGGCACACTCTCGACCACCTGTTTTACTTTAGCTTTTGCAGCAGCTTCAGCTTCTTGATCACTGCGCAAAGTTTGGGGAGTAAACAATCTTCCGCTTCTTGTAAAACCACCTACACCACCCACATTATCAATATTCGAACCGGACGATGACCCAACTTCTTGCTTTTTACCTTCATAATATATGTCTGCTCCATAGTGCCATGGGATTGCCTTTGTAGTTGTAAATGGAACTGGTCCTGGCACCGTGATGGTAACAGGACTGGGTCTTTCTTGGATAACACTTGCTACCGGAACTGTACTAGCAGGCACCTGGATCTCAGCGGGAGAATAATATACGTCTGCCCCATAGTGCCACGGGATTTCCTGTGTAGTTGTAAACGGAACTGGTCCTGGCACCATGATGGTAACAGGACTAGGTCTTTGTTGCACAACACTTGCTACAGGAACTGTACTAGCAGGCACCTAGATCTCAGCGGGAGTATAATAGATGGTCACAGTTGATACCTCATCAGTTTCTTTCACAACCCTGTCAAACTGTAGACATCCTTCATTGATCAGATTCTGCAAACCCGCTTTCAACTTATCACAACCATTCTCTTGATTCATACACTCAGAACAATCTTGATTACAGTCCGAGAACACCTGTCCCTTCAACAAACGATCTTTTACAACCAACAAAGAAGTCTTCACCTGATTGATATCTGTAGCGAGCGATTTTGGACGCGGTTCTTAAGCGCTGGTCGCTCTCTGCGGTTTGAGCTTTGACTACAGGTCGATTCATTTTTTATCCTATTGTGAGCTGAATAAGGAAGGGAAATAGATGTCTCCAATTAACCCTGCTTTGCATACTGAGTTTAAACAGCGGTCTGTTAGGTTACGGATGCTATCAATGTGGGGGGGCCTTTGTACTGGTTATTTGTATTTTCGCCAATACGGTTCTCTTTCTTTTTTACCTGGGCAGAAGGTTTCTGGCGGGGAACAAGGATTAGGATGTTAGGACTGATGCTTTTGAATTACTGCTTTTAATTGATGAAGATATGGGATTTGGGTTTTTTGTTGATTGCGCTCGCTAAGATCTTTTCTTTCGATCTTATGCCTACGTATTCCCGTTTACCGAAACAGGGAAATCAGAGCGTTCGTAGTTCCTCCTATTCTATGGGAGGAAATGGTTGTTTTGGTGTCTTGTTCAAAGCCCAAGACGTGAAGCGAAAGGTGGTTTGTATCTTGTTCAAAGCCCAAGATGTGAAGCTGAAAGGTCTATTTGTGTCTTGTTCAAAGCCCAAGACGTGAAGCTGAAAGACCTCGACTTTAGAGAGAATTTGTCATCTCTAAAGAGGGGGAAAGAGAATTACTTTAACTGGGATACGCGGATCCGAGCAATGCCATAATTTCCGAAGAAAGGGTTTTAACCTGAAGGAGAAGACTTTAACTCAGTGTAGAGCAATGCCATCTTTCCTTAGGAATTTCTCATGCTAAAAGAGGGACAGTGGCATGGATATAGATGATCCAGAGGCTTGCCGCTTACAGCGATTAGATGAAAGGAAAGGAGTTGTTGATGTTTGTGTACTGTGAACGAGGCACAACTTTGATGCTAAAAGGTTGATTGGATCAACTAGTGGTTTTCTTATACAAAGCCTAAGAGGAGGCTAATTTTCGCTAGGAAAATCATTATACAAAGCCTAAGAGGAGGCTATTTTGTGTCTCGTACAAAGCCCGAGAGAGAGGCTAAAAGTTTTTGACCCGACGATAGAGTCTTTATGTCTCGTACGAAGCCCGAGATAGAGGCTATTGTTTGTTTGACTCTACGAGGGAGTCTTTGTGTCTCGTACAAAGCCCGAGATAGAGGCTAAAAGTTTGACTCAACAAGAGAGTCTTTGATACTCAACAAGAGAGTGTTTTTGTATCTCGTACGAAGCCCGAGATGGAGGCTAAATGTTTGTTTCAGTTGAGTGACAGATCCAATATACTGATTTTAAAAGAGAAAATCAGTTCTTATATGAGCAACACTGTACTCATGGATTTGATTTGAGGAACAGGGATATTTCCTTCTCTTTGAGGAAACGGGAAATCCAAAGGGTATTGAGACTGTCCGAGTCTGCGGGTTTCCTTCCTATTTAACGAAGGGGGTCACTTGAGAATGTCTTTGAGACTCAAGGAAGTTAGACTGTCCAAGTCTAGAGTTTTTTTCTTTTGTACTATGCTTTGAGAAACAGTAGTAGACTCTATGAAAGGACTGTTCTATGAGGATGACTAGGTTCTGTTCCTATACCTCTAGGAGGACGTCGGGACAATTTGTACGAAGCCCAAGAGGAGGCTGGAAACTTTTAAGAAGTCGACGGGTCCTTATACGAAGCCCAAGAGGAGGCTATCATTCCCGAAGGAAGAGATCATTATAAGAAGCCTAAGAGGAGGCTGTGAATACTTCTAAGAAGCCGTAGTGTCCTTGAATAATGCCCAAGAGGAGGCCGATGCTTTTAAGAATCCCGTGGGTCTATCATCTCCTTTCCCTTAGGAGAGATAACTCTTTTAAAGATAAAAACCACTGGTAAACGTGTGAGGTTTACTATCCAGCGACTTTTAGCTTTTGAAGAGGGTTCCTTAGTTAAGGTCCAAGATTATGACCGTAGTGGGTACCCAAACCCCGAGACATTCAAGGCAAGCTATCCACAAGGAATAGATCAAGTCAGGAAAGTTCGAGAATTTGGAAGAAACTCAAAGATGCCATTCACGGAGAATACATTCATCTTGGGGAGTAGAGCTTCTTGACGATTCCTAAGGAGGACAGCCGAAGAGAAGACTATATCTGGTGCTCCTATTGGGGATCTAGGCGTCTATTTCTACGAATAAATGAAACGGCGTCACCTAGTTCTAGACGTAGTTGCCGGGGAAACTCGAAATATCTATACTATTATTACACAGTAGATATGAGTTTATGAAAGGAGACTTACAGTGAGCAGCCCCACAATACAGTTTATAATATGAAAGCAGTAAATGAAAGCGATAACCACTTACTCGGTTGTAGTGCTTCCATGCTGTTTGGTTAGTTGTTCAACAAAGAAAGATTGAAAACGACAGTATATTCAAAATCAAAGGAGAAAGTGCTTTGAAAAAGAAAGATTTGGGGCTTACAGCTCAAGGAGAGGCCCAGGGTTTTATCAGTGAGCACACTGTTTGACTTTGTACAGCGGGACTTATACAAGTGACTGAGGCCCAAAAAGGTTTTCTGTACAAAGGGATGGGTCTTACACTCTCTCAAGAGGCCCAGAAAAGGTTTAAAGAAAAGAGAGGGGCTTATAACACGAGGGTAGGCCCAAATGATTTTTCGTTTAAAAATGGCGATCGCGCCGAGGTTTTTTTTTTAACGTAGAGGGACTTATGCAATAAGTGAGGCCCAAAATGTTTTGGTTAAAAGGGGGATTGGGTCTTACACTCTAATAGAGGCCCAAAGTGTTTTTGAATGGGTCTTATAGCTCAAGGAGAGGCCCAGATGATTTTTTTTATTTTTAAACGGGCGACGATCGCACCGTTTACTTGTACAGAGGGACTTATACAATGAGTGAGGCCCAAAAAGTTTTTGTACAAGGGGGGATGGGTCTTACACTCTCTCAAGAGGCCCAAAAAGTTTTGAAAGTGATTTATGAGGGTTGAATTAATCCAAAACCCTAATTTGTTTTCAAAATGTATTTAATTGAATAAAAATTCAATTAAAATGATCAAAAATTGTTTAACACATGGAAAACAAATTGTGATCTTGGATTAATGCTTCAAAAATTAAGTATTGACCTACAAAATAATTAGAAAGCATTAAAAGTTGCAAAATCAATGTAGAAAAAATATTTAAAATGTCAAAAACAATTAAAATATTAATTCTTTGCAAAAATATCAATTATATGAAATAAATAATATTTTTGGGATTTTTTGTGAAAATAAAATATTTTAACATTTTCGTGAATTATTAAAAAAAGAATCAACTCAAAATCATTAAAACTCAGAGAGAAATTAATTTTTGAATCAATTAAACAAAATCACAAAATTCAAATATTTGAATTTCTAAAAATGGCGCCAAGAACAAGCTGAAGAACACGCGCGTGTTCTTGGTTTCTCAGATTTGCATTTTCTATCCAATCTCCATGAATACGTAATCATATCATGCAATCCACATATCATTATGCTCGCCTCAACCTCACGATCATGTTTATGTACTTTAATTTCATTTAAATTAAACATACAACAAGAAATCACGAAGAGACCTCAAGAACCCTAATTTCTGCATGAAGGCTAGGATTTTTGATACACGATTCAAACAATGCAATTAATTGAGGGAAAACATTCCATGCATGATTATGAACATATGTCCAAATTATTGTGCGAGGAAATATGCATAGATTGAGAGATGACCAAGTATGTGCTTACCTCCAAGTCGTGACAGCAAGTTCAAAGTGATTTTTGATTTGGAGGTGTCACAGATGAGTGGTGATGATCTGAACAGCTTCCCTACACCCTATGGATTGTGTTTAGATGGTTGGACTTGATTGAAATTGGCTGGATCATTTTGTGGTACCTCAGCTGCACTTTGGTTAAAACCTTGAGCAACCAGCTGGTGATTTTGTGAAATTGATGTTTCAGAAGTAATCTAAGTGTTTGATCAGCTCATATGTGATGTATGTGAGGTGTGTGAGTGATTGGTTTGATTGGAATTGCTCTCAAACTCAAAACCCGATAGTGACTTGCCTTAGAAGGCAAAATTGGACTGAAAGAAGAGATTTTGAGGAAAGCATCTGTTAGATGGCTTTGGTGTACTCAAACTGACCACAATTGAGCTCTATTTATAGTAGAGCAAGTTTGTTTTGCAAGGAATAGTGCATGGCAGCTGGTAAGTAGGTTTGGCCAATGTTGGCAAATGAAAATCCAAGTCTCCTCTAGCCATTGACTAGAGGTTAGGGCATAGAGCTTTGGTTCCCTTGGTCTTGGATAAGTCTTGACTGATTTCAGATGAGAATGGCTCAATCCATGCCACCTTGATGGTTTCATTGAATGCCTCATTCCAAATTTGAAGTCTTGTCCCTATTTTGGCCATTCTAGGTTCAACATGCTATTTCTTGTTCCATGGACTTTGGAGGCTTGGCTCAGTGATTGTCCCCTTTAGATTCAATCCTCTGAGGTGTCCAAGTGGATAGGAGCAATTGAATTTGGCTGATTTTGGCAAATCGACCAAAGTTGCAAATTCTGCCTTGCCTTGACAGATTTCAGCAAGGCAACTTGGCAATGTTGTATCTCATGGTGTAGGTTGAATTTGGCAATGTTCTTGGCCATTTTAGAAAGCTCTTACATGATACAACAACTGTTTGAACAAGTTTGGTTTTGATCTCTTTTTATTCCAAGTGAAAAATCCCCCTACATTTGGCAAAAAGTGAGGCAGAATCTGACTTATTGAAAATTTCACTAAGTGTTGGAAAAAGTGACATTTTCACTTTTCAGCCACTTTGATCACTCCATAACTCAAAATCCTTAATGAATTGGAATGACTTGTAGTTGAAGTTTTTGTAGGTGATAATGAGGTCTACAAATCCATCTTTGGATGAGAAAAAATGGCCTTGTGGTTTAGGAGTTATGGTCCTCCAAAGTTGGTACCTTTGCCACTTTATTTTTAACTTAGAAAAATTTCTAAGTTTTATGGTTACCCCTTTTACAAGTTATCTCACTTTTCTTGATTTTTCTTGATGAATGATGATTCAAATCATACATTAACATCATTTTAGGGTTAAAAATCCATTTTGGTGAAAAATATCAAAAAGTCAAAGTTGACTTTTGTGCACAGTTGACTTTTTATCAGATGAATTCCAAACTGTGCAATTCTTCAGGAAATCATGTCCTTGACCTAAATCAAACTTGATGGACATGTTCCATGGGTGTCATAGGGTATATTCAATCATGTATTAGGGTTTGGGAGCATGTCTTGGTCAAAAGTCAAAGTTACAGTTGACTTTTCTCTTAAAACCCTAATTGTGGTGCAGATGAAATTGAGACTTATTGCTTAAGTTTCTTGGATCAATCCATGGTTCCAAATGGATCAATATGGTATATTAGAGACCCTCAAATCATGTCTTGAGGTCTTGGCTCATGGTTTGTCCCAAAAGTCAACTTAGGGGTGAATTAGGTCAAGAAACCCTAATTCCTGATTTTTGATGAATGCATCCCCTGAGGCAAAATTGACTTGATGCATGGGTTCATGAGGTTCCATGAAGTATATTAGGTCATGTTTTGGATCATTGCCTTGTGCCCAGATGAAAATTTCCATCTGGAGGCCCTGGTCGGCCAAAACCCTAATTTGGTGACACTGTCGATCTTGAGACTTGATCCACCTAGAAGGGAGCAGCCTTGTGCTTAATCCTTGAAGTGGGAGTCCTTTTTGATCCATTGTGGATATTTAAGAAATTAGACAAGTTGAAGATCATGCCATTTCTTGATTGATCCTTTGTCTAAGCACTCAGAGAGGGCTTGAAACCCTAATTTTGATTGTATTGGATGCTCACCCATCTTTGGGCAGACTGATGAAGCATGATGGTTCATCCATATTGTGATGATGATTTTCACAATGATGGGAAATCTAAGTGGTCAAAATTTGGGGTATTACAGATGCCCATATTTAATCTTCTTGGACCCGAAGGTGTGAATGACGAAGGGATTCGGGCATTCGGGGTGCAAGAGGATTAAATATCGGAATACCCGAAATTTTGATGGCGGTTATGAATGGTAGCTTACGCATTCATCTTCTTTAGCTAAGCAATGATGCTTAGAAAAGGTAAACTTCCCCTCGATCCTGGTCTCCTACCAAGAACTGGTCTCAGTCTCTTTTGAAATAAACTTCCCCTCGATCCTGGTTTCCTACCAAGGAACTGGTCTCAGTTGTGGAAACAAACTTCCCCTCGATCCTGGTTTCCTACCAAGGAATTGGTCTTAGTTTCTGATTTAAACTTCCCCTCGATCCTGGTTTCCTACCAAGGAACTGGTCTTAGTTTCTGATTTAAACTTCCCCTCGATCCTGGTTTCCTACCGAGGAACTGGTCTTAGTTTCTTTTGTCAATAAACTTTACTAACAAGGGACGCTATTCGTAGCGGCTTTCCTTCAAACTTCTCGCCCAATTTTCCTGGGGAGATGCCATTTGAGTGGAAAAAGTTTTGATGTCAGACTTGCTAGGGAACCCATTCGTCTGAGTTGTAGAGGTACACAAACTTCTCTGTTTTAGAGACGCCATTTGTCGATTCTACTGGGGAAATCGAGTCTCTTGAGAGACTGTTTTCGTTTGGGGTTACATCATACTTTTCTCGGGATCTTCCCGGAGAAATGCCATATGATGGGATCCAATTTTGAGGTGCCAATGACCTTCTCATCAGTGGTTTTTCGGAGCAAAACTGGCGTGCTGCCGAATCTATGATCACGAGGCTTTCTCTGTGGATTTTCCTTAATCCGGGAAAGCAAGGATATCATCTTCAATGGCGAAGAGTGATGCTTATTGAAAGTTTTCTCTGGCTTTTCAGAGGTTCAAGTTATCAAAGTGGTCAAAGACCAACTTTTTTCCAGAATTAAACTGGAAGCGAGGTTGTTCAGACACAGTATTTCCTGACGAGGCAAGAACTGACAACTCGATTGAGAGGACTTCTACCACTAGGGGACAAGACCGACTAGAGTGATAGTGATGCAATATGAAATGTGAATACAAATAAAAAATGCATGATGTATGTATGTATGTGCTGACAAAACAGACGCAACATACAAACTAAGAGATGAACACAATTGGATACTCGGCCATCGCGGGGCGAAGAAGTACCGTTGATTCAAAATAGCAATTCCACCTTGCTTAGGAGAGATAGTCCCGTTGGGAGCTATGTTGATCGGGCTTAGGAGATGAGAACTCGGCCGAGGTTGTCAGACGAAACAAGGTCTCTGACACAGTTGATCCCTTTATTCAGGCGAACTGGTTTAGAAGGAGTACTTTGATTCTGCATTTTGAAGTTCGCTTACTTCGGGAAAAGCGATCGATGTTCTTCTGATGTCCAACAGTCAAAAGAAATGCCATTCTTTAATTTAAAAGCAGAAAAAGTTTAACAAGTAAATTTATTTTTGTTTTATTTCAAGAATCGCTGATTAAGTTTAAACAACGTCGTTCTGTAAAGCTAAAATAAGTAAAGAATTACAAACAAAAGCACAAGGGCTCAAATTTTATTGATAAGATGGAGATCAGCCAAACGCGTGATTCCAAAGAGTATATACAAAGTTAGAAAATGGTAATTTACAGGGAAAAGGGCTACACTATCCTTCTACCAACTTTGAGTTCGGGACATCCTGAGCTTCCGTCGAAGATGACCTTTGACTGGAGATTTCCTCTGATAGATGATGCTGTAACTGCTGCTGAGGGACTTGCCTCTGTTGAACATAGTTACTTGCCATTATCCCTAATTTTTGCCTGGATTGTACTATGAGATTTCCAATCCATCGGGATGATTTTTTTTCATGTCTCTAACTTTTGCCTGGACCGCCCTTTCGGGTTTTCAATCCACCAAGACGTTTTTTTTTAATTTATTTTTAGGCGAAGTATTTCTTGACTACATCAACATTCGTGGGGTAGGAAAATTCCTCTCCGTCCATGGTTGCAAGTCTCAAGGCGCCGCCTGAGAAAGCTTTCGTGACCACATAGGGGCCATCATAATTTGGGGTCCATTTACCCCGAGAGTCAGTGAGAAATGATTGTATCTTCTTGAGCACGAGGTTTCCTTTTCTGAAAATACGAGGTCGGACCTTTTTGTCGAACGCCCTTTTCATTCTCTGTTGATATAACTGACCGTGGCATAGTGTCGTGATTCTCTTTTCTTCGATCAGGTTTAGTTCGTCGTGTCGACTTTGACACCATTCAGCTTCGGTGAGCTGAGCTTCCATCAATACCCAGATTGATGGGATCTCTACTTCTATGGGGAGCACTGCTTCCTGCCATATACTAGAGAGAAATGGGTTTCCCCTGTTGAAGTGCGGATAGATGTTCGATAACCGTGAAGAGCAAAGGGTAGCATTTCGTGCCAATCTTTATAGGTTACAACCATCTTTTGAACGATCTTCTTGTTAACCGCCTCTACCGCTCCGTTCATCTTGGGTCGGTAGGGAGATGAGTTATGGTGTTCGATCTTAAACTCTGCGCACAACTCTTTCATCATCTTATTGTTCAAGTTAGATCTATTATCAGTAATGATCTCGCTTGGAACACCATAACGGCAGATGATATTGTTTTTGATAAATCGGACCACCACTTGTCGGGTTACATTGGCGAATGACGCTGCTTCGACCCACTTGGTGAAATAATCAATGGCTACCAGGATGAACCAATGTCCGTTTGAAGCCTTGGGCTCAATCATACCAATCATGTCGATTCCCCATATGGAAAAAGGCCACGGGGAAGAAAGAACTTTGAGATGTGATGGCGGTACATGAATTTTGTCGGAGTATATCTGACACTTGTGACACCTCCTCATGTACTTGTAGCAGTCGGATTCCATGGTCAACCAATAATACCCGGCCCTGAGAATTTTTCTCGCCATTGTGTGTCCGTTGGCATGAGTGCCAAAGGATCCTTCATGAATTTCTTTCATGAGCATGTCTGCTTCTGGTCTGTCGACACATCGGAGCAAGACCATGTCAAAATTTCTCTTATAAAGAGTGTCACCGCTCAGGAAGAAGTTTCCAGCCAATCTTCTGAGGGTTTTCCTGTCTTTTCTGAGTTCCCCAGATGGGTACTCTTGTTTCTGAAGGAAGCATTTGATATCGTGATACCAAGGTCTGTCGTCTATGACTGCTTCAATCGCGAAGATGTAAGCGGGCCGTTCAAGGCGCATGATGTCGATCTTAGGTATGTCATTCCATCGACCTACACTAATCATGGAAGAGAGAGTGGCTATTGCATCAGCCATGTGATTCTCATCACGAGAGATGTGATGAAAGTCGACTCTGTTGAAGAAGGGTAACAACCTTCTTGCATAGTCTTTGTAAGGAATCAATCCTGATTGGTATGTGTTCCAATCTCCTTTTATCTGGTTAATAACCAGGGCTGAATCGCCGTATACGTCCAAATTTTTTATCCTTAAATCAATTGCTTCCTCGAGACCCATAATACAAGCTTCGTATTCGGCCTCGTTGTTCGTACATTTGAACGTAAGTCTGGCAGTGAAAGGAATGTGGGTACCCTGAGGGGTAACAATGATTGCCCCAATTCCGTTTCCATAATGATTGACTACTCCGTCAAAGATAAGTCCCCACTGGGAACCTGGTTCTGGCCCTTCACTGGGTAGCGGTTCATCGCAATCTTTCATTTTGAGATACATGACATCTTCGTCTTGGAAGTCAAACCCAATTGATTCTTGATCGTCAATCGGTTGATGAGCCAAATGATCGGCTAAAATACTTCCTTTAACGACTTTCTGAGCATGGTACTCTATGTCATATTCTGATAGTAACATCTGCCAACGGGCAATCCTTCCCGTGAGAGTAGGTTTTTCGAAAACGTACTTGATTGGATCCATTTCGGAGACCAACCAAGTAGTATGACGAATCATGTACTGGCGAAGACGTTTGGCTGCCCAAGCCAAAGCGCAACAAGTTTTCTCAAGCATTGTGTACCGAGTCTCGCAATCGGTGAATTTCTTGCTTAGATAGTAAACGGCAGACTCTTTCCTTTTAGTTTCGTCTTGTTGGCTAAGTACACATCCCATTGAGTCCTCTAGGACTGTGAGGTAAATGATCAGTGGTCTTCCTTCCACTGGAGGTGATAGGATCGGAGGATTCAACAGATATTCCTTGATAGTGTCGAAGGCGGTTTGGCAATCTTCTGACCAAACGCAATCCTGGTTCTTTTTGAGTAATTTGAAAATCGGCGCACATGTCGCGGTCATAAGGAATATGAATCTGGAGATGTAGTTCAAACGTCCCAGGAATCCTCTGACTTGTTTTTCAGTTTTCGGAGAAGGCATTTCTTGAATGGCCTTAACCTTGTCAGGATCAACTTCAATTCCTTTCCGGCTGACGATGAACCCTAGTAATTTCCCCGAACGGACACCGAAGGTGCACTTGTTAGGATTCAAGCGGAGCTTGAATTTTCTTAGACGTTCGAACAATTTTGATAGATGTTCAACGTGCTCCTCCTCTGTTCTTGATTTTGCAATCAAATCATCGACATATACCTCGATTTCTTTGTGTATCATGTCATGAAACAGAGTAGTCATGGCCCATTGATAGGTTGCCCCGACATTCTTCAAACCGAACGGCATTACCTTGTAAAAAAATTACCCCATGGGGTAATGAACGAAGTTTTCTCCATGTCTTTCGGCGCCATTTTGATCTGATTATAGCCCGAGAATCTATCCATGAAGGAGAATACTTTGAACTTTGCTGTGCTGTCAACCAGCATGTCAATGTGTGGTAAAGGAAAGTCGTCCTTTGGACTTGCCTTGTTTAGATCTCTGTAATCAACACACATTCTGACCTTCCCATCCTTTTTGGGAACGGGTACGATGTTGGCTAACCATTGAGGATATTCAGATGTAGCAAGGAAACCCGCGTCGATCTGTTTCTGTACCTCCTCTTTGATTTTGATGGCCATGTCCGCGTGAGTCCGTCTCAACCTTTGCTTTACTGGCGGACATTCCGATCTTAGCGGTAAGTGATGTTCCACGATGCTGGTATCCAACCCTGGCATATCCTGATAGGACCAAGCGAATACATCGGGGAATTCTTTGAGAAGCTTTATCAAACCCTCTCTGGTAGTTGGACTGAGCAGTGCTCCGATCCTGATTTCTTTTCTCTCTTTTTCTGAACCCAAGTTTACCGTTTCCAACGGCTCTTTGTGAGGTTCAACAGACCTTTCCTCTTGTCTGAGTAGTCGGGAGATCTCTTCTGGAATTTCGTCGTCATTTTCTTCTTCAGCCTCGAATACCGGGAACTCAAAGTTGGGAGAAGGCATCAGATCGTATGTTTCAACGGGGTATAAAACAAGCAATCTGCATGACGTGATGATTCGTGTTTAGAAGAGATAGAGAAAATGCAAGTGTGTGCAGTGTATTTATTTTACTGCTTGTTTTTATTTTTGAATGTTTTTTAGGATTACCATTTTCTAAAAAAGAAAAAGAGAAAACAACAATTAATGCGGAAATTACAGAACGACGTTATTTTATTAATGAACAAGTCGATTCTTGAAACTACAGCCCTATAAAACAAAACTCACTCGCTCTGGGCAAAGTGAAGAGGGAAATTTACAAAAAGCGAGCCCTATCAAAATATCCGTTTCACCTGGGCAGGGTGAAAGGTTAAAGATGGCAATTACTTTGACCGACGAACGACCTTCGGAACCTCGACAGCAACCCATTGGTGGCGAACTCCTCGATGAATCACAAAGTCTGGCACCTTCCTTGATTTATCTTCAGAAATGACGCTGATTTCTGGTGGAGTAAGATCATTGGAATCTGTCTCCCAAGCAGAGTTGTCGTAGGAGGATTCCTCTGTTGCATTTTGCATAGCATTTGTGCTCTCAGCTGTATCTCCCCATCCAGTTGACTGGATATCTTCGAGCCTGATACGAGAGCTTTCCGGAGCGGTGTACTTGACCATATAGTCGTATTTTCCACTTGGTTCTCCCATGGTGTCCCACACTTCTTTCGAACTGGAGGAGTCATCCCTCTCGATGACGTTGACCTCGGGAAAAGCATAGTTGATGAATTCAAGTCCTGCAAACGTTGCGAATTCATCTTCATGTTGAGTAGTTTCAGGATGACCTGAGTGTTGATCCCATGACATGGTGGGGACATAGGTATTTTGTTCAATGATACTCAGCTGAGTTTCATTACTCGGCTGACTCTCTTGCCCCAGGTTTCCTGGATAAGGTTGCCACATTGGCAGACCATCCATTGGGCCATAGTAGGTGTAGTCAAAATTGTCTTTCATCAGAGTGTCTTCCTCTAATGAATTTGGCGGAGCGCGGCATCCTTCCGGATCACAATCCCTGTAGATCATTTCAACATCTGATCTTGGTATAAATCTCGGACTTTCTGTAGGAAAGCAAAAAGGCATAGGCACCTCTTCCTGAGACATATAACCGTCCTCATTAAGATAGGAATTCCATTCCTCATCTGTGTCAGAGGGATCTTCCTCATTGATAGCATGAACTGTCTGAGACACTGGGTGAAGAAAACCTCCACTGTGGAAGAAGTTTTGAAGGGGATGAAGACTTTCATCGTTGGCGGCTGTCTGAGTACAGGTCGCAGAAAAACCAAAACCCTTCTTTATTTTATTGTCAGTGGGAATGACAAGCTGTCCCCATCCTTTTGTATCGGTACTCTCGACCGCTTTGATAGCATCTTTGTATGAAGAAATGGAAGTTCCTTCTTCGAACTGATTATCCTTGCTCACCGACAGTACTTGGAACTGAGTTCCAATAACCTCCTCGGGTTCTACACTAGCAGATGATGACAAGTTACTCACAAGCAAGGCTTATTCCCCACAAACCGTGACAAGTTGATCGTTCTTGACGAACTTTAGCTTTTGGTGGAGGGTTGAAGTAACCGCTCCAGCCTGATGTATCCAAGGTCTGCCTAATAAACAACTGTATGTTGGCCGGATGTCCATGACCTGGAAAGTGATTTGGAAAGTGTGAGGACCAATAGTTATGGGAAGATCAACTTCGCCGATAACTGTTTTTCTGGATCTGTCGAATGCTTTGACGACGACCTCGCTGACTCTCATCGGCGGGCCCTTAAATGATAATTGCGTCAAAGTGGACTTCGGCATAACATTCAGGGATGACCCTGTGTCTACCAGTACATTGGCTAAAGCATCGCCCTGGCAGTTAACTGTAATGTTGAGCGCCATGTTATGACGACGACCCTCTTCAGGTAATTCCTCATCACTAAATCCCAAATTATTGCAGGAAGTGATGTTAGAGACAATGCTATCGAATTGTCTGATTGTTACATCCTGTTCCACAAAGGCTTGCTCCAAGACTTTCTGTAGAGCCTCTCTGTGTGCTTCTGAACTGAGTAACAGTGATAATACTGAGATCTTTGAAGGAGTCTGTAACAGTTGATCAACAATGTTATATTCACTCCTTTGGATGAGCTTTAGCATCTCATCCTTGTCTTTTGAAAAGTCGGGATTACCAGATTGACTGACTGGTGGATCAGGAATTTCTGCCTGAAGTTCCTTTTCTTTGTTGGATTCTCCAACCCCTCGGTTGAAGATTCGACCGCTCCGTGTTACACGACTGATGTCTGCAATATTCACGACGGAGGGTAATGGAATTTCCTTTCCATTCTCGATTATTGTTGCACCGTATTTGTAAGGGATTGCCTTAGCTGATTCATACGGTAATGGCCCCGGTAGATAGATTACTATGGGAACCTTCTGATTTTTCTGACCATCATAAGTAATCTCGATCCGTTCCTGGTTGGGAACTTTAGATTCGTCAAGTAGAGGGATGATGGCAAAAACATCCCTGGCCCTATGATGACTAGAGATTGTGACAACATCCTCAACTTGATCGGCAAGGTAGTTCGGCGTCCAGTTGATGGGTCCAGAACCTGGATATGGACGAATTTCTCCATGATCGACCTGATCCTGAAGAGCTGCTCTCACAAGGTAACACCCTTGGTTACTTTCCGAACAGACGCTACAACTGTCATAGTTGTGTGGTGGCACCTGGCCACGCCTACTTTGAATACAATGTAACCTCACTAGGTTATCTTCCATTGATCGGACATCCTGACTTTGACGACGAGTAGGATTCCTGTTATTGATACTAATCTGCTGAGTATCTTCGTCCATATAGATTGGCATCCACCAGTGATTTAACAAGTGCTGAAGTGCCTCCTGGACAAGGGTACAACCTCGATCGTTTTCGCAACCCGCTTTACAATTTTGATAGTCATGTGATATTAAGAATCCAAGTCGGACCTGCTCAGCATGTAACTCTACCAGGTTGGTATCCATTACGCGGATGTCGAAGATCTGAACCATGTTGATTTGATAGGAGTTCCTATCATGGTAGTCTTGGATCCATCCAAGATCCATCTGACGCTGGAGGGCCTCTTGTATGAAAGAGCATCCCTGTTTGTTTACCGAGCAAATCAGACAGGAACTGTAATTGTGCCGCGACAGATTATGATACCGGCTTTGCCTTGAGTGCATCGCCACCAAGTTGACATTCATCGCACGGATGTCGTGGTTTTGAATGACGTTGGAATTCGTGTAAACCATGTTAACTCCACGAACTCGGTGCTCTTGGATCCATCCAAGATCCATTTGTTCCTGTAGAGCTGATTGCACTACCGAACATCCTTGGTTATCTTTAGAGCAGATATCACACTGGTGATAATTATGAGGTGGCACATGGCCATATCCACTCTGTCTACAATGCATCTTGACCAGATTGGTTTTCAACAAGAGTACATCATGAATTTGATAGACATTGTTAGTCTCTTTCTCAATCAGATTGACTGTAGCTTTCTCATGTTGAGGCAGCGGGTTCGTAAGAACATTAGGATTCGTATCTTTGAAAGATAAGAGCCCGCTCCTAACAAGCTTTTGCACGTCGGATTTGAAATTGAGACAAGTCTCAATGTTATTCCCTGAACCTCCTTGATGATAAGGGCATGTTTGATCCGCTTTAAACCAAAAAGGCGGATTTTTCGGAACTGAAAGGGGAGACTTAGTCTGAATGTGCCCCTTAGCCAGTAGTAACGGAAACAGTTCTGCGTACGTTACGGGTATAGGATCAAATCCTGGTGGCCGTATTGTACGGTTGTTGTTATATGGAGGACGAGCCTGCTGAAGAGGCTGTTGTGTCCTTTGTTGGTTAGGTTGGCTCTGCGCAACCTGAGGTTGATACATAGGAACAGGCGCGGGGCCGATAGCAGGAGTAACAGCTGCTACTGGCTGATAACGACGCCTTTGCTTTCCGAGAGAGATATTCCTAATATCTTGCTCTTTTTTCTTAGGGAGAGCACTACCATATTTTTTAGTACCGCTCGTCAATCCAGTGTCTTTTACCAAACGTCCTTCTCGGACGGCTTCCTCAAGACGTACGCCCATGCCGACCATTTCGGTGAAATCACTGGGCGCACTGGCAACCATTCGGTCATAGTAAAATGAGCTTAAGGTCTTTAAGAAGATTTTTGTCATCTCTTTTTCCTCAAGAGGTGGACAAATTTGAGCGGCAATTTCACGCCACCTTTGAGCATACTCCTTAAAGGTTTCCTTTTCCTTTTGCGACATTGATCTGAGTTGATCTCTGTCGGGTGCCATGTCCAAATTGTATTTGTATTGTTAGACGAAGGCAGTACCAAGATCTCTGAATGTACTGATCGTAGTACGGTTTAAACCCATGTACCATTTGAGTGCGGCACCGGTTAAACTATCCTGGAAGTAGTGAATCAGCAGGTCCTGATTCTCCGTCTGAGCTGACATCCGCCGAGCGTACATCACCAGATGGCTCTGAGGGCAAGAGTTACCCTTGTATTTTTCAAAGTCGGGCACTTGGAACTTGTGCGGGACTTTCACATTTGGGACCAAGCAGAGGTCTGCGGCGTCCTTTCCAAATAGACCCTGACCGCGAATGGCTTGCAGCTCTTTCTGTATTTCCAAGAACTGCTCCTGGAATTCATCCATTCTGTCAAACATAGTTTCCTTCTTACCAGAAGGTGTATGTGGAATCTATCCTTCCGGGACAGTGTGCACCACAGGGGGTGGTACCGTGACTACGGCAGTAAGTCTTGGTGCCTCCCGAAGTTTGTAACCTTCAGGAGTCTTCAGTATGCCCCTAGCATCTTCGCTTTCCCGAAGTTTGTAACCTTCAGGCCCAGCGGCTTCTGTTGCGATTCCCTGATCTTCAGTGATCGGCAGAACATATCCTTCCGGGATATAGTTAACAGGCATGCCCCAAGGATGATCTTTCGGCATCTGATACCTAGGATCACTCTTCTCCACTATGGGCATTGAGGTGATCTCTGAGATCACAGTTCTTTGTAGCTGAGCTTCTGCCATGGCTTGCATGTCGTTACGAAGCTTTCTCATATCCTCTCTCAGAGCGTCAATCTCTTCTTTCAACTCTCTGTTTTCTTCCTCAAGATCATCCATCCTTTTTTGACGATTGGCCCGAGTATTATACGAATGAGACAGTTTGACTCTAGAATCGAGACACAAACGTGAGATTCGTAGGGAAGAAGAATACGCGATGTGAGAATGATGAATGCAATGATTATATTAATTGTTTTTTGGTTTAATCAAAATAAACTTCGACAATTAGATTGCAAATATCAAACAGTGGGGAAACCCTTTTTTATTGAAATTCAAAGGATTACAGAAATGGAAATACAGTAGATTACAAAGTGCAGAAACAGAAACCTAAACTAATGGGTCCCGAGTCCTCTTCTTTGACCGGGGCGCTTGGGCCGTTGTCGGGTTGTCATTCCTTTGCCAGGTGAAAGGAGCGAGCAAATTCCTTTGGTCCTCTTGATTCTCTACAGCATGCTGCTCCAAAATTTCAATCAGAGCATCTTTCTCTTTTAGTAGTTGCTGTATTTGGATACACTCTACGTCGAGGGTGCGGTACTTGTTCTTCCAAGATCTTCTTTCCTTTTGAAATTTGTTGAGAGTAACCTGAAGCTTTTCAGTTTTCGTCATGAAGTACATGACAGTTTCCCTTGGTGGAAGAATTCCGTAACGAGGATAAGGCATTTTTAGCTTGAGAGCTCTGGTTTGTACCCAATGGAGATAAGGCTCCATCGAGACACAATCCGGTTTTCCCAGAGACTCTCGTCCTTTCTTATGAACCTGTTTCCAAGCTTGCACTATTTCCATCTTTAGTGCTCTGTCACTTTCTCCTTCTTTGAAGAAAAGACCTTCCAGATGAACACCCAGTGGGATGTGTCTCATCAGGTATCTAAATTGACGAAGAACTAATATCAGATGATAGTTGATTCCTCCTTTAGTTCCTATGAGGGGTACACTGGGGAAGTTTCCACAACGGTCAATGATTCTGATTCCCTCATAAATCCTATTACACCAATCTATATCGGAATTGGTGAGAGACATGATCTTCTGCGACCAACGTAAGACACTCTTGCAATCCCAAAAAGTAGCAGACTTGGGCAAGTGAGAGATAAACCATTTGTAAAGCAGAGGTACACAGCATGTGATCTCCCCTCCGCTGTACAAATTTCCCAAGTGTACAGAATGATACGCATCTGCGAGCAAAGTCGGCACATGGTTTCCAATGAGAAAAACCTTAATAGCGTTGATATCGACGAAGTTATTGATGTTGGGAAACAAAAATAACCCGTAGGTGAGCAAGACAAAGATGCTTTCAAAAGCAGTCCCATTCCCTATACTAGCGAAGTATAGAGCCTTTTTTGTCAAGAACTGGGCTGGCAAACCTTGGATGCCACCCTTAGTGGTCATGTGAGTCCTAACCTCAGACTCGTCCAAATGAATTGCTCTTGCAATGATCTGATTCTTTGGAATTTCTTCCAGTCCAGAAAATGGAGCTCGATCTGTAATGTGTAGATCAATCAGATGAGAATACTCCTCCAGCGTTGGTGATAGCTGGTAATCCGAGAATGTGAAACAGTGATAAACCGGATCGTAGAATTGGATGAACGCATCCATGATTCCCTCAATCACATTGACTCTTAACAGTGGTAGCAAACCACCGTGCTTGGCTCTAAAAGCCTCTGGGCTAACGATCATCCTTACTAACCTTCTCAAATCCCCTAGTTTTGGAACCTTGAAGGTATACTGGCGAGTTCTCCTTCTACCAAAATCCATTAGCGTAATCTTTTTCTCTGATATTTGTAATCACAGTCTTAGTTTAATATGAAAAATAGAGAGACTAGAAGAGAAAGTTTTTTTTTGTTTTAATGTTTTATTAAATGGATGCATGAATGCAGCACACAAAAACATAGAAAAAACATGGGGTCAGAGGGTCGTTGTCATGAAGTCAAGGCTCTACCCATCCCCAAAGGTTTATACTAGGGTGATTTTTGTACCTGTACTCATTATCATCAGCTCCTCCCAGGAAGGCAGACAACAAGCGGATCGCCAGCGAGTTGTGTGCAATCTTAGAGTAAATGCTATTCACCGAGAATAGATCACCAGCCTCAAATGAGGGTAGTATCGCGTAACAACTATTTTTGATAGTTTCCGCACTACGAAAGGGTTTGGCACCTCAGCTTCTCAGACTTAACAACCGGCCCATTGGCTAGAAGAGTGAATGGGTTGCATTGGTCAGCCTCCACTGAGGTTGATGGTCGACCCCGTCGCCATCACTTATCTTAAGTGTATACTCATTCTTTCCACATGCGGCATCACACGCATTCCCATTAGTAGAAAAATAAACATGTATAACAATTAGGAAAAGCAGTATATATATTTGTCCTAATCATCCTAGACTTATAAAGCTAAGGATCCTAAGTTCCTGACAGAAATGGCTCCCCGGCTGAGTTACCACTCTGTAGTTTTTCACACAAGAGGTGAAAAGGAAGACCATGCCTAGATCTAACTTTGAAAGGCCCCACGGTGGGCGCCATTTTTCTGTAGCGAGCGATTTTGGACGCGGTTCTTAAGCGCTGGTCGCTCTCTGCGGTTTGAGCTTTGACTACAGGTCGATTCATTTTTTATCCTATTGTGAGCTGAATAAGGAAGGGAAATAGATGTCTCCAATTAACCCTGCTTTGCATACTGAGTTTAAACAGCGGTCTGTTAGGTTACGGATGCTATCAATGTGGGGGGGGGGCTTTGTACTGGTTATTTGTATTTTCGCCAATACGGTTCTCTTTCTTTTTTACCTGGGCAGAAGGTTTCTGGCGGGGAACAAGGATTAAGATGTTAGGACTGATGCTTTTGAATTACTGCTTTTAATTGATGGAGATATGGGATTTGGGTTTTTTGTTGATTGCGCTCGCTAAGATCTTTTCTTTCGATCTTATGCCTACGTATTCCCGTTTACCGAAACAGGGAAATCAGAGCGTTCGTAGTTCCTCCTATTCTATGGGAGGAAATGGTTGTTTTGGTGTCTTGTTCAAAGCCCAAGACGTGAAGCGAAAGGTGGTTTGTATCTTGTTCAAAGCCCAAGATGTGAAGCTGAAAGGTCTATTTGTGTCTTGTTCAAAGCCCAAGACGTGAAGCTGAAAGACCTCGACTTTAGAGAGAATTTGTCATCTCTAAAGAGGGGGAAGGAGAATTACTTTAACTGGGATACGCGGATCCGAGCAATGCCATAATTTCCGAAGAAAGGGTTTTAACCTGAAGGAGAAGACTTTAACTCAGTGTAGAGCAATGCCATCTTTCCTTAGGAATTTCTCATGCTAAAAGAGGGACAGTGGCATGGATATAGATGATCCAGAGGCTTGCCGCTTACAGCGATTAGATGAAAGGAAAGGAGTTGTTGATGTTTGTGTACTGTGAACGAGGCACAGCTTTGATGCTAAAAGGTTGATTGGATCAACCAGTGGTTTTCTTATACAAAGCCTAAGAGGAGGCTAATTTCCGCTAGGAAAATCATTATACAAAGCCTAAGAGGAGGCTATTTTGTGTCTCGTACAAAGCCCGAGAGAGAGGCTAAAAGTTTTTGACCCGACGATAGAGTCTTTGTGTCTCGTACGAAGCCCGAGATAGATGCTATTGTTTGTTTGACTCTACGAGGGAGTCTTTGTGTCTCGTACGAAGCTCGAGATAGAGGCTAAAAGTTTGACTCAACAAGAGAGTCTTTGATACTCAACAAGAGAGTGTTTTTGTATCTCGTACGAAGCCCGAGATGGAGGCTAAATGTTTGTTTCAGTTGAGTGACAGATCCAATATACTGATTTTAAAAGAGAAAATAAGTTCTTATATGAGCAACACTGTACTCAGGGATTTGATTTGAGGATCAGGGATATTTCCTTCTCTTTGAGGAAACGGGAAATCCAAAGGGTATTGAGACTGTCCGAGTCTGCGGGTTTCCTTCCTATTTAACGAAGGGGGTCACTTGAGAATGTCTTTGAGACTCAAGGAAGTTAGACTGTCCAAGTCTAGAGTTTTTTTCTTTTGTACTATGCTTTGAGAAACAGTAGTAGACTCTATGAAAGGACTGTTCTATGAGGATGACTAGGTTCTGTTCCTATACCTCTAGGAGGTCGTCGGGATAATTTGTACGAAGCCCAAGAGGAGGCTGGAAACTTTTAAGAAGTCGACGGGTCCTTGTACGAAGCCCAAGAGGAGGCTATCATTCCCGAAGGAAGAGATCATTATACGAAGCCTAAGAGGAGGCTGTGAATACTTCTAAGAAGCCGTAGTGTCCTTGAATAATGCCCAAGAGGAGGCCGATGCTTTTAAGAAGCCCGTGGGTCTATCATCTCCTTTCCATTAGGAGAGATAACTCTTTTAAAGATAAAAACCACTGGTAAACGTGCGAGGTTTACTATCCAGCGACTTTTAGCTTTTGAAGAGGGTTCCTTAGTTAAGGTCCAAGATTATGACCGTAGTGGGTACCCAAACCCCGAGACATTCAAGGCAAGCTATCCACAAGGAATAGATCAAGTCAGGAAAGTTCGAGAATTTGGAAGAAACTCAAAGATGCCATTCACGGAGAATACATTCATCTTGGGGAGTAGAGCTTCTTGACGATTCCTAAGGAGGACAGCCGAAGAGAAGACTGTATCTGGTGCTCCTATTGGGGATCTAGGCGTCTATTTCTATGAATAAATGAAACAGCGTCACCTAGTTCTAGACGTAGTTGCTGGGGAAACTCGAAATATCTATACTATTATTACACAGTAGATATGAGTTTATGAAAGGAGACTTACAGTGAGCAGCCCCACAATACAGTTTATAATATGAAAGCAGTAAATGAAAGCGATAACCACTTACTCGGTTGTAGTGCTTCCATGCTGTTTGGTTAGTTGTTCAACAAAGAAAGATTGAAAACGACAGTATATTCAAAATCAAAGGAGAAAGTGCTTTGAAAAAGAAAGATTTGGGGCTTACAGCTCAAGGAGAGGCCCAGAGTTTTATCAGTGAGCACACTGTTTGACTTTGTACAGCGGGACTTATACAAGTGACTGGGGCCCAAAAAGGTTTTCTGTACAAAGGGATGGGTCTTACACTCTCTCAAGAGGCCCAAAAAAGGTTTAAAGAAAAGAGAGGGGCTTATAACACGAGGGTAGGCCCAAATGATTTTTCGTTTAAAAATGGCGATCGCGCCGAGGTTTTTTTTTTAATGCAGAGGGACTTATGCAATAAGTGAGGCCCAAAATGTTTTGGTTAAAAGGGGGATTGGGTCTTACACTCTAATAGAGGCCTAAAGTGTTTTTGAATGGGTCTTATAGCTCAAGGAGAGGCCCAGATGATTTTTTTTTATTTTTAAACGGGCGACGATCGCGCCGTTTAGTTGTACAGAGGGACTTATACAATGAGTGAGGCCCAAAAAGTTTTTGTACAAGAGGGGATGGGTCTTACACTCTCTCAAGAGGCCCAAAAAGTTTTGAAAGTGATTTATGAGGGTTGAATTAATCCAAAACCCTAATTTGTTTTCAAAATGTATTTAATTGAATAAAAATTCAATTAAAATGATTAAAAATTGTTTAACACATGGAAAACAAATTGTGATCTTGGATTAATGCTTCAAAAATTAAGTATTGACGTACAAAATAATTAGAAAGCATTAAAAGTTGCAAAATCAATGTAGAAAAAATATTTAAAATGTCAAAAACAATTAAAATATTAATTCTTTGCAAAAATATCAATTATATGAAATAAATAATATTTTTGGGATTTTTTGTGAAAATAAAATATTTTAACATTGTCGTGAATTATTAAAAAAAGAATCAACTCAAAATCATTAAAACTCAGAGAGAAATTAATTTTTGAATCAATTAAACAAAATCAAAAAATTCAAATATTTGAATTTCTAAAAATGGCGCCAAGAACAAGCTGAAGAACACGCGCGTGTTCTTGGTTTCTCAGATTTGCATTTTCTATCCAATCTCCATGAATACGTAATCATATCATGCAATCCACATATCATTATGCTCGCCTCAACCTCACGATCATGTCTATGTACTTTAATTTCATTTAAATTAAACATACAACAAGAAATCACGAAGAGACCTCAAGAACCCTAATTTCTGCATGAAGGCTAGGATTTTTGATACACGATTCAAACAATGCAATTAATTGAGGGAAAACATTCCATGCATGATTATGAACATATGGCCAAATTATTGTGCGAGGAAATATGCATAGATTGAGAGATGACCAAGTATGTGCTTACCTCCAAGTCGTGACAGCAAGTTCAAAGTGATTTTTGATTTGGAGGTGTTACAGATGAGTGGTGATGATCTGAACAGCTTCCTTACACCCTATGGATTGTGTTTGGATGGTTGGACTTGATTGAAATTGGCTGGATCATTTTGTGGTACCTCAGCTGCACTTTGGTTAAAACCTTGAGTAACCAGCTGGTGATTTTGTGAAATTGATGTTTCATAAGTAATCTAAGTGTTTGATCAGCTCATATGTGATGTATGTGAGGTGTGTGAGTGATTGGTTTGATTGGAATTGCTCTCAAACTCAAAACCCGATAGTGACTTGCCTTAGAAGGCAAAATTGGAGTGAAAGAAGAGATTTTGAGGAAAGCATCTGTTAGATGGATTTGGTGTACTCAAACTGACCACAATTGAGCTCTATTTATAGTAGAGCAAGTTTGTTTTGCAAGGAATAGTGCATGGCAGCTGGTAAGTAGGTTTGGCCAATGTTGGCAAATGAAAATCCAAGTCTCCTCTAGCCATTGACTAGAGGTTAGGGCATAGAGCTTTGGTTCCCTTGGTCTTGGATAAGTCTTGACTGATTTCAGATGAGAATGGCTCAGTACATGCCACCTTGATGGTTTCATTGAATGCCTCATTCCAAATTTGAAGTCTTGTCCCTATTTTGGCCATTCTAGGTTCAACATGCTATTTCTTGTTCCATGGACTTTGGAGGCTTGGCTCAGTGATTGTCCCCTTTAGATTCAATCCTCTGAGGTGTCCAAGTGGATAGGAGCAATTGAATTTGGCTGATTTTGGCAAATCGACCAAAGTTGCAAATTCTGCCTTGCCTTGGCAGATTTCAGCAAGGCAACTTGGCAATGTTGTATCTCATGGTGTAGGTTGAATTTGGCAATGTTCTTGGCCATTTTGGAAAGCTCTTACATGATACAACAACTGTTTGAACAAGTTTGGTTTTGATCTCTTTTGATTCCAAGTGAAAAATCCCCCTACATTTGGCAAAAAGTGAGGCAGAATCTGACTTAGTGAAAATTTCACTAAGTGTTGGAAAAAGTGACATTTTCACTTTTCAGCCACTTTGATCACTCCATAACTCAAAATCCTTAATGAATTGGAATGACTTGTAGTTGAAGTTTTTGTAGGTGATAATGAGGGCTACAAATCCATCTTTGGATGAGAAAAAATGGCCTTGTGGTTTAGGAGTTATGGTCCTCCAAAGTTGGTACCTTTGCCACTTTATTTTTAACTTAGAAAAATTTCTAAGTTTTATGGTTACCCCTTTTACAAGTTATCTCACTTTTCTTGATTTTTCTTGATGAATGATGATTCAAATCATACATTAACATCATTTTAGGGTTAAAAATCCATTTTGGTGAAAAATCTCAAAAAGTCAAAGTTGACTTTTGTGCACAGTTGACTTTTTATCAGATGAATTCCAAACTGTGCAATTCTTCAGGAAATCATGTCCTTGACCTAAATCAAACTTGATGGACATGTTCCATGGGTGTCATAGGGTATATTCAATCATGTATTAGGGTTTGGGAGCATGTCTTGGTCAAAAGTCAAAGTTACAGTTGACTTTTCTCTTAAAACCCTAATTGTGGTGCAGATGAAATTGAGACTTGTTGCTCAAGCTTCTTGGATCAATCCATGGTTCCAAATGGATCAATATGGTATATTAGAGACCCTCAAATCATGTCTTGAGGTCTTGGCTCATGGTTTGTCCCAAAAGTCAACTTAGGGGTGAATTAGGTCAAGAAACCCTAATTCCTGATTTTTGATGAATGCATCCCCTGAGGCAAAATTGACTTGATGCATGGGTTCATGAGGTTCCATGAAGTATATTAGGTCATGTTTTGGATCATTGCCTTGTGCCCAGATGAAAATTTCCATCTGGAGGCCCTGGTCGACCAAAACCCTAATTTGGTGACACTGTCGATCTTGAGACTTGATCCACCTAGAAGGGAGCAGCCTTGTGCTTAATCCTTGAAGTGGGAGTCCTTTTTGATCCATTGTGGATATTTAAGAGATTAGACAAGTTGAAGATCATGTCATTTCTTGATTGATCATTTGTCTAAGCACTCAGAGAGGGCTTGAAACCCTAATTTTGATTGTATTGGATGCTTACCCATCTTTGGGGAGACTGATGAAGCATGATGGTTCATCCATATTATGATGATGATTTTCACAATGATGGGAAATCTAAGTGGTAAAAATTTGGGGTATTACAATATCTGCTACCAAATTCAATCGCTTTCCATCTTCGATAGCATGCACATTTTCCGCAGCATGCACATTTGCCGCACCATGATTAGGTATGGGGTGCTAAATAATATTAGGAGGCCGAGAGAAATTGATTGCCTTGGCATCAATCAAGTCTTGCACTTTATGATGAAAAGCCCAACATCTTTCAATGGAGTGCCCCTGAGCACCTGAGTGGAACTCGCATCGTGCGTTAGCATCAAAATTAGGAGGCAAGTTGCCAGCGGCAGGAGGCCTCATAGTGCGGAGCTCAACCAACTTCAACTGGAGTAACTATAGTAGCAACGCAGAATAATTCAAAGGGAGAGGTCAATCTTACGATCCCTCTACCTAGACCTCTGTTGGAAAGGAGGTTGTTGTTATTGCTGCTGAACCTGCTGTTGGGGTTGTTGTTGCTGAACAGACGGTGCTGGGATTGTCACTGCACCTACCTGGTGATAACCCTGAGAACGTCCTCTGCCTCGTCCTCTAAACACAACATTTGTATCTCCTTATCTTCTTCTCTGACTACCAGCAAACGGTTTCTTCGTCCCAGAAGAGCCAGCCCCACTCACATCTTGAATATTTCCAAGCTTCAACAAACTCTCTATTATTTCTCCAGCAATCACTATCTCAGCAAATCCGGTTGATGGACAAGCAGCTAATCTTTCAAGATATGCCCCTTGCAGGGTGCCCATAAACATGTCTGCCATTTCTCTAACCAACAAAGGAGGTTGAACCTGTGCAACCATTTCCCTCCACCTCTGTGCATATTCTTTGAAACTTTCCTTAGCATTCTGTGACAACCCCTACAATTGAGTGCGATTGGGCGCCATGTCAATATTGTACTGGTACTGCTTTAGGAATGCTTCAGCCAGATCCTTCCAACTTCTCACAACAGCTCTATTCAATTTCATATACCAGGTCAAAGAAGCTCCAGCCAGACTGTCTTGAAAGTAATGCATCCATAACTTCTCATCATCTGTATGAGCTGAGATCCTCCCAAAATAAGCTTGGATATGTGTCTAGGGACACGTATTGCCATGATATTTATCAAAAGTAGGCGGCTTGAATTTTGGAGGGATCCTGGCCCCTGGTACCAGCCCCAAACTAGTAACATCAATACCCATAGAATTCTTGCATTCCATAGCCCGTATCTTTTCAGCCAACTCATCGCACCTTTTATCATTAGGAGCACCCATCTCAACATCCAACAGAGTAAATTGGTCTTCTTGACCATCTTCCTGAACACCACCAACATTTCTGCCATTTCCATTACCCAGATTACCCACAGGAGGGGGATTGCCAACAGGAGGAGGAGTGCCATTGTCATTCTGATTAACTCCAAGCGTGCCCTCTGGGCGCTCGACCAGAAGCCTCAATCTTTCTTGATTTTGTGCCATTCCAGTCATGAGAGTCATGAACTGGTCCATTCTTGCCTTCATTTCAGCCAAATCACTCTGCATTTGATCCATTATCCTAGCCTGATTCCCTCGAGTTGAGTAACGATGAATATGATTCTCAGCTATAGTTCCTGAAACCAAATAAAGATTAGAGATCTACTGCAACAGGTACCTGCTATGCAAAAATGCTCATGATTATGAGGATGCAAATGCAAAATGCAAACAATCATATTTAAACATTTCCAGGCCGAATCTGCTTTGATTCCAGTTTTGGGCAAGGGATCGGACACAACATCGGAAAATAAATCCGAATCCAGAAATACCGCAGAATCAATCACAAGATAACCCCTTTCAAACAACTGATAACCAACGAAACAAACATTGCAATAATATAGCATAAGAAGTCATACAAATAGGTGTCGCTCCCGAAAGATTCGCATCCAACGGTACAAACGCGAGAGTGGCACAAAAGACACAGAGTCACCAGCAAAGTGTATTTATCCCAACAGAGGGAAAGGAAACACTGCATAAACCTGAAGAAGGGAAGGAAAGAGCATGGTCTCACGACCAAGAGAACGGGTATGGGAGTCGGTTACGCGAAGGGAAGGTGTTAGCACCCAACACGTCCATCGTACTCGATGGGATCCATGCTTGCTGTCTGCATCAAAGGGCGTCGTCGACTGGAACTCCACTGCTACTGGACCGGCGAAAAGAACGAGAACGGAAAGAAACGAAGAAACAAATGTAGGGAAAATAAAAGAAGTGCTCGCATGGGCCCTACCCCACTGCCTACGTATCTCATCGGGAGCATGAGAATCAGAGCGACGTAGTTCCCCTCACTAGGGGTGGATTGTGTTTTTTAAGGAACGACTTACGTTCTTGCTCAGGTGTTGCAGCTCGCTGAATCGAGACTTAGGCGTTACCGTCTTGCAAGAGAACGAGAAGAAGCACGTTTGTACGCCGAGAGTGAGTGAGATGAGAAAAGAATTCCCGAAGGAAAGACGTTAATGTTTGTTTTGAGTTTTTTAGATAGAAGTGTTTTAAGTTAGTTCATAACTTGCATTGCACCCAAGTCTTAAACGTAGGAACGAATACTTCGCGCATCGTCCCCAACAGGACGTACACTAAGTATCCTAGAAGAATGAGAGGAAGCCCCTCATTCCCCACTTCCCACATAGAAGGCTCAAACGCAATACACGTTAACTTTTATTGAGTGCTTTGAAGAAGTTATGAGATGAGAAGAGAGGAGACACAAGGAAACTCTAAGGGGATACTAAGGGTCCTAATGTTATCATGCATGGATATCCTAGGGTTAGTGAGGTTTAGGAAAGAAACAAATACCTAGCCTAATGCTAATCCTACTCCAAGCTTAATCAAAAATTAAGTTGGACTAGGTAGCTCTAAGGGGAAAAGAATCCAAGACTTGAATAAGTCTTGAGATCCATGGGATGAGAAAGAGTGAAAGAGAAGAAGGAGAAAGAGAAGGATAAGATGAGAAGCAAGATGGGGCAGCAAGTACATCATAATCATCATATCCAAATCAAAACATCAAACATGCTTCAAAGATCATACAAGCACACCTCAAGTATACAAGTGAAAGCACACAAGAAAGAATGCAAGTAAACTTGCACAAGATTCACAAATTCACACACTAAGGCCTCATACAAAGATGACATGAACAATATAAGATGAAAGTGAAACCAAGTCAGAATTTAATTCATATCATGATCATCCAATGCAACCATGCAAGAATGTTTCACATTATGATGCATTATGAGCCAAAGAAACCACAAAACCAATGATGATGATATGCATCCCATAATTCTGACTATGAAGATAAAGCGAGATGAAAACCAAGCAATGAACTCAAGGGGAAGTAGCATACACATTAACATCATGCCAAGATCAAACTCAAGTTATACAAGATTAATCACCAAGCAACACATCCAAAGCATGTATCAAAATTAATCAAAACATCCACTACCTATTCATGCAAGCAAACAAAGAAACATGTGAAGCAAAAAGTGAGAACATGTCACATAGAGCACCTTAAACCAATAGGGTCAGAACCTCTAGCATGTCATACAAATCAAACAAAAGGTTTCATACATGAATGGATTCACACAAGGAAGCAATCACAAGATTAGGTTGAACATTCCACAAAGTTCAAGTCCAAAACTACATCCACTTAGAAAATCAAGAACAAATTGGAAAATAATCAAATGAGGATGATTCTAAAGCCAAAAGTAAGCTCAAACAGAACATGATCATACCATAAAAACATCTCAAGCATCATTCCATTACAAGTAAGCAAATGCATCCAAAATAGACCAAGTATCAAAGTATGCCTCATTCAAACTTGCATCACAAACAAAACTCAACCAAAAATAGCAAAGTGGATCAATAAAATCCCAAAAAAAATCAAACAGAAGTTAACTCAATCAAGTAACATACAAAAATATTGGATCAAAAAGAGTTAAAGAGCTTGTTTAAAAGTGATCCATAAGTCAAGATGTGCACATAATCGAACAAAGATCGAGGGTCAACAAAACTTGAGTGGCAAGTCACTAAAAGTAACTCAAACCAACCTCAAACCAGCATTGAAACATCCTTATATCAAGGTCTAAGTGTGACAAAAAAAAGAGGTCTCAAAAGATGAGCAACGACATGAAAATTTCCTAACCCTAAGTGAAGGGTATCATTGGAAAAGCACTATCAAATTAATTCAAAATAAAATAATAAAAAGAAAATAAAAATAATGAAACATAACATGAGACATTAAATATTCAGAAAAGTATTTTTGGTATTTTTAAAATGTGTTTAACAATTAAAATAAAAATTGAAATAAGAAATTAGAATAAAAAGAGAAATTAAAACAAGTAAAAAACATGGAGGTGTATGTAGTAAAACAACTACAGAGGGGGACAAGCAAAGGCGTATTGGGCCAGAGAGTTGGGGGTGCGAAAATTAAAACGACTAGGCCCACAATATGCCATCATCCTTTTGAAATAAAATAAGATAAAGAAAATAAAAAAAAAAGAAATGTAACATGCTACATAATCATGTGAGAACATATATCAATCGGTCCCTCTCTTCTTAAGTCACTAGCGGACAAAAAATGACATCAACCAACCACGCCTCGCCACACAATCACCTCCTTCATGCATTCATGAGAAACAAACCAGTAGCAGCCCTAAAAACACGATAAACACCATGGATCCCTATCATCTTCAACCACGAATATCTACCTCAATTCTCAACCAAAACTCGCAAAATAAAGTGCCAAAATGAAGTACAGCGAACAAAGATCATCATTAAACCAATAGTTTTCAAAACACACATTCAAGCACAGAGATAAATTGATCTAAAGTCACGGATTCAAAAATGGTTTCAAACAATCAAAAATGTCAACAACCTCAAATCCAATTAAACAAACAATGCCATCATTTCAGGCTCTCCAGAATGCAATGAGTGAGCAAGACTAACACGCTTAGATCTACATGATGATGGCTCAAAAGTTTGAGGAAGTTTGCCTAGTGGAGGCAAGTCCACTGCTTCTTCACAACAAGATCTGGATCTTATAGAAAGATATGGAAAGCCTAGAAATCTCTTAGAGAATGTAGATCGAGGCTTGTTCTGGTCAGAAAAGTGTTGGAAGTCTTCACACCAACTCAACCCGATAGTGAAGAATATGAGCTTGCAGAGCTTCAAACAATGAATCCAGAAGTGATTCTTCGCATACAGAAGCTAGATGATGTATAATAGATGATGATTCAGCCAAGAAAATGCAGAAATCTCTCAAATAAAAGAGAATTCGAAGATGAGAAAGATGAGAGAGATTTTTTTGACTCAGATCTGAAAATGAAGAA
Source organism: Lathyrus tuberosus (assembly GCA_022829125.1). Classification (NCBI taxonomy): domain Eukaryota; kingdom Viridiplantae; phylum Streptophyta; class Magnoliopsida; order Fabales; family Fabaceae; genus Lathyrus; species Lathyrus tuberosus. The sequence continues at coordinate 5,085,787 of JALAZF010000082.1, read as the reverse complement.
TCCTCTCTAGGTTTGGAGTTGAGCAGCTTATAAATGAGTGTTTTAGGGTTGGAGAGAGGTATGGAAATGAAGCACATGACCTGAAGTGGTTATCTTTGGTTTGGAAAGAGAAATGAGGGTGGAGCTTCTCATGTGCATGGCACGGGTAATGGTTTGGAGTGAAGTTTTTGTTGCTTTGGAATGTGGTTTGGGAGAGCGGTTGGTGTCATGGAAAGAGAGTTTCTTGCGTGTGGTATTGGGCTGACAATTTGTACCAGCCTGCATGACAAAAAATGGATCCATTTGCTTTCATGCTCACTTTCACATTTTTGGCAAATTCTCTCTCTCTTGGGTCAGGTCGTGTGTGTTTATTTTGGTGGTAAAGGATGATGCAAAAATGATCAAGTGAGCCAAGGGAATGGTGTGAATACAACTTGGTACGATTTGTCTCATCATTGGCCATGCATAAAAGTAAAAAACAACATATCCCTGAAGGGCACTTTAAGAGACAATAAGTCACTTGTGAATGATTCAAATGATAAGAACTTGTGCTCAAAATAAACTAGGGAAATCATAGAATGAAAAACATGTTGGAAAGGTCTTAAAATAACATTTGAATCAATGAGGAAATTGGCCATGAGAAGATGTCCCCAAAATCTGCCAAGACAAAGTTGGAAATAATTCTAAGTCATCACCATTTTTCATTTGAAACCTTGATGTTTGAATGACCATAACTTGCACCACAATGATCCAAGTGAGACAATCTTGGACTCTTTGGAAAGCTAGCACAATAGAGAACAAAATTGATGTTTGAATCAAGTTGAAATAACATGTGGGCATATGAGAAAATCTGTTTTGGAATCATGTCCTTGGAGCTGCCAAAAGTGACTTAGAAAAATTCTAAGTTTTTTTCAATTTTCCAACTTGAAACCTCCATCTTTAAAACATCATAACTCTCTAAAAAATAATCCAAATAAGACAAACTTTACATGGTTAGAAAGCTTGGAACAAGCTATACAACTTTCATGTTTAAAGGAAATTGAAATTAGGCTTGTATCACGATGGAAGTTGGCTTGGAAGATGGCTGAATTCATGTTAGAACTTTCCCAAAATAGCAACTTCTAAAAACCTAGATTTCCAAAAATAGCAACTTTTCCACATTTTTGATTTTTCATGAATCCTTGAACATTTCTTGATCAAATCTTGTCCATGGACCATATTTGACCTGAGAATCATGATGTTGACCTCAAAAAGTCAGGAGTTGACTTTTCCACTGCATAGTTGACTTTATTCCCAATTCTCCTGATTTTCAATCTTCTGATCAATTGAAAACCTTCTGAACCAAATTGAAGGACAATTCTCCAATCCTAGACACTTGAGGACATGGGGAATACCATGGGATCAAGTCTTGTCCAAAAAATCAGATATAAACTGATTCCATAGGAAACCCTAATTTTGGCTCCTCTGGTTAGGAGAAATCAACACATCCTCCAAATTCAAATTCCTCTGAGTATAATGAGTGTCATGTCCACCAATGATGATAAGTGCCATTTGGAGATGATACACAATCAAAGAGCTTGCTCACTTGAGGGTTAGATCCCAGAATCTCCAAAACCCTAATTTAAGAAATCAGGTTAGGAGAGTGTGATTCTTCTGAAATCTCTTGCCAATCTTGATCTTGTGATGAGATGATAAACCAATTAAAACACCCTGTGGCTCAAGGCTCAAATGTGGTTCAAGAATTGATAGCATCAAGAATTGTCTCTCCTCTTAGCCCCTTGAACAATACACATGAATTGTTGCTTGAAACCCTGAAAACCTCTTCTTCCCTTGAGTTAAACTAAGTACCTTGATCCCATGCTAAGAACCAATGATATGTAAAGATGATGATGCAAGAGTGAAAAGAAACATAAGTCAGTTAGTAAAAAACAACAAGGCAAATTTTGAGGTGCAACAGCTGCCCCTATTCAAACTTCTTGGATCCGAAGGTACGGAAGCAACGGCTTTCAGACAATTGGGATATAGGGAGATTGAATACTAAAAGAACCTGGAAATTTGCAACCTGTGGGGATGATGAAAAAGAGTGGTTTACGAGGACGGCCGCAGGCGAACTCGAAAAGAGTAGACCAACCAAAGACGGACTACACTGGGGGATATAAAGGTAATACGAGGCCATGCCGAAGGTGGGCTCGAAAAAAAGAATACGAGGCCATGCCGAAGATGGGCTCAAAAAGAAAGACCAAGCCGAAGGTGGGCTTTCAAAGAAAGACTATGCCGAAGGTAGACTTTCAAATGAAGGATAATACGAGGCCAAGCCGAAGGTGGACTCGAAAAAGAAAGACCAAGCCGAAGGTGGGCTTTCAAAGAAAGACTATGCCGAAGGTAGACTTTCAAATGAAGGATAATACGAGGCCAAGCCGAAGGTGGACTCGAAAAAGAAAGACCAAGCCGAAGGTGGGCTTTCAAAGAAACATTATGCCGAAGGTAGATTTTCAAATAAAGGATATGAGACCATGCCGAAGGTGGGCTCAAAAAGAAAGACCAAGCCGAAGATGGGCTTTCAAAGAAAGACTATGCCGAAGGTAGACTTTCAAATAAAGGATATGAGACCATGCCGAAGGTGGGCTCAAAAAAAGAAAGACCAAGCCGAAGGTGGGCTTTCAAAGAAAGACTATGCCGAAGGTAGACTTTCAAATAAAGGATATGAGACCATGCCGAAGGTGGGCTCAAAAAAAGAAAGACCAAGCCGAAGGTGGGCTTTCAAAGAAAGACTATGCCGAAGGTAGACTTTCAAATAAAGGATAATACGAGGCCAAGCCGAAGGTGGACTCGAAAAAGAAAGACCAAGCCGAAGGTGGGCTTTCAAAGAAAGACTATGCCGAAGGTAGACTTTCAAATAAAGGATATGAGACCATGCCGAAGGTGGGCTCAAAAAGAAAGACCAAGCCGAAGGTGGGCTTTCAAAGAAAGACTATGCCGAAGGTAGACTTTCAAATAAAGGATATGAGACCATGCCGAAGGTGGGCTCAAAAAAGAAAGACCAAGCCGAAGATGGGCTTTCAAAGAAAGACTATGCCGAAGGTAGACTTTCAAATAAAGGATACGAGACCATGCCGAAGGTGGGCTCAAAAAAGAAAGACCAAGCCGAAGGTGGGCTTTCAAAGAAAGACTATGCCGAAGGTGGGCTTTCCTGGGGATATCAAGATAACAGCGAGTGCGAGGACGACCGAAGGCGAACTCGAAAAGATAGAAAAACCCAGCCGAAGGTGGACTTTCAAAGAAAGACTAAGCCGAAGGTAGACTCTCAAACAACGATATGTAGAATCGACAGATCTACAAAGATGACTCCGCCGGGGACAAGAGAAATCTAAACAGACAACTCTGCGGGGGGAGTATAAGAATAGATCAACAAGAAGGACAAACCCGCTGGTTGCGGTGTAGTGTTAAACAACGTCTCCTGAATCATGTTACTTTCTGCTAGGGAAAGAAACCGACAAATGCTAACAAACCTGACTTATGCTTTGAATGCATATGTTTGAATTTTGCCGTAATGCTCCACACGAAGTGGAAATGCTACGCATTTGGGAGGATGCCATGCAAAGAAAATGCTTATGCAATGCAGAAGAAGTGTCCCAGCAAAATAAATGCTAAAGACCAAGGAAGCTCCACTGGGGACGACAAACTAAATTGCCACTGAAACCAAGGAAATCTTGTTGAGGAAAACTTTGCCCTGCTGGGGAAGATCACAATCACCGATTCTGCTGGAGATAGACGAAACTCTGAGAGAAAACCCTCTCTGTTGGGGATGGATACTGAGAGTAGAGATTCCTTCGCTGGGGATCACTAAATTCTTCAGAACCTGAATTCAAAAGAAAATGATGGGGATACCAACCGTCAACAAACTCTGCATGGGGACCACCTGCTGAGGAAGGATGAGCCAAGCCACCATTCTGGCTGGGGGCAAACCTCTTATATCCTGCTGAGGAGGACGATCCTTAATGACTCCGTTTGGGGAATTACTTCTTCATACTCTGCTGAGGAAAACGATCCTTAATATTGAGGAATCGAGTCAATAATACTGAACCTACTCGGCGATATTACTGAACTCAACCTGCTACTGAGAGACATCTGCAGCTTCACCTTACTGGGGAATATCATCCACTATCAGCGAGCTTGTTTAATGATCGACAACGTCAACTCTGCTAGGGGATACCATCAAGCCTACTCATCTACTGGAGATCAGACCACACCATTGCTGATGAGAAAAAAAAAACACTTCCTGACTAGCCGAGGAAAATGAGTGTTCAGACTCTATGGGGAAATAACATCTTTATCCAAAGAAGGTATCCCGTTAGTCTCTTGCTGGGGATGCCGAAACATCAAATCCTGGCTGCCTACTAAAGGAGTAATCAAACACAACTTTAGCTGGGGAAATGATCCTCTGCACTATGATGAGGAAGAGTAATAAACTGCTGAGGACGATCAGACTTCAAAGTTGGGGAGAGCTCTACTGGGGAAGCCCACCTGTCATCCTGCAAAACCAACAGAAAGGTCTACATGCAAAAATGATTACTTTGATTATCATAATAGCGACTGTCGCCTAAGTACTAGTTTCCCAACTTGTTTCACAGAGCTCCACATTTTAGCATGTAATGTTTTTATGAAAAATATCGGACATTTTCACAAACAAAACAGGTAAAACAGAAAACAAAAGCTCTTTGGCTGAAATGCAAACTTTATTGAATGAATTGGCCTGTAAATAGGCATTTACATCTGGAAGCAATTCCTGAAAAGAGGTAATTGCGTAAAAAAAGTAAAGGAAAATACACATGTCGGCAATGTGGGGAACAGACATCCACCATGACTCGACTCAGCTATAACCCATATGACTCGCTTATCCGCAGATACTTTGGCCTTTGAAGAGACTGACTAGACTGATTCCTTTCCTTCGGATTTTCCCAGTGTGAACAATGATCACAGATCGAACATGGACTGTAGTCTTTGCTTTTAAATCCCTAACTTTTGCCTGGATCGCCCTTTTCGGGTTTTCAATCCACCGGGATACCCATTTTTGCCAAGGTTGCCTTTTCAGGTTTTCAACCTTGCGGGTTTATTTCTTTTTTCTTTTATCCCTAATTTTTTCCCGAACCTTTTCTTTTTATGGTTCGCCAGGATGCCCCATTTTTGCCTGAACCTTTTCTTTTTATGTTCAGCGGGTCTCTTTTATGCAAAGTATTTTTTGACTACATCCGCGTTCACAGGGGACGTAAAATCTTTGCCATCCATAGTTGAGAGTAATAAGCCTCCACCAGAGAAAACCTGTCTTACTACATATGGCCCTTCGTAATTTGGAGTCCACTTTGCCCCTGTGATCTGTTTGAGGAGGAATGATCCTTTTCAGAACTAATTCACCAGCTTGAAAACACCGAGGACGCACCTTCTGATCAAAGGCTTTCTTCATCCTGCTCTGATACAACCGGCCATGCACAATGGCTTTCATTCTCTTATCTTCAATGAGGTTCAATTCATTCAGCCAGGAACGCACCCACTCAGCTTCATCCAGCTTCACATCTGTCAGAATTCTCAAAGAAGGAATCTCAACTTCTAATGGAAGGACTGCTTCCATGCCATACACCAATGAGAAAGGAGTTTCCCCAGTTGATGTGCGTACTGAAGTACGATAACCATGCAAAGCATAAGGCAACATCTCATGCCAGTCTTTGTATGTCACTACCATCTTCTGCACAATCTTCTTTATGTTCTTATTAGCCGCTTCAACAGCCCCATTCATCTTCGGACGATAGGGAGAAGAATTGTGATGTTCGATTTTAAAGCTCTGGCATAGCTCTTTCATCATCTTATTGTTCAAATTTGAACCATTGTCAGTAATGATTCTCTCCGGGACTCCATACCGGCAGATGATGTCCTTCTTAATAAACCGGGCTACCACTTGTCTGGTGACGTTGGCATATGAGGCTGCTTCCACCCACTTCGTGAAATAATCAATAGCCACCAGAATGAAACGATGCCCATTGGAAGCACTCGGCTCAATCTTTCCAATCATGTCGATGCCCCACATAGCAAAAGGCCAAGGTGATGACAAAACATTCAGAGGAGTAGGCGGCACGTGCACCTTATCAGCATAAATCTGGCATTTATGACATTTTCGGGCGTATTTGAAACAATCAGACTCCATAGTCATCCAGTAATACCCCGCTCTCAACAATTTTCTTGCCATAACATGCCCATTGGCATGAGTACCGAAGGAACCTTCGTGAACTTCTTCCATTAACAGGCCTGCCTCGTGTTCATCAACACAACGTAGCAAGACCATGTCAAAGTTTCTCTTGTACAACACATCATCCTTGTTCAAAAAGAAGTTTCCTGATAACCTCCTCAATGTCTTCTTATCCTTGGAAGATGCCCCAGCTGGGTATTCCTGACTCTTCAAGAAAACTTTAATGTCATGATACCAAGGTTTGCCTTCTGACACCCCTTCAACTGCAAATACAAAAGCAGGCCTGTCCAAGCGCATGATTCTGATTGAAGGAGCTTCATTCCAAAGATTCACCTTATACATTGATGACAACGTAGCCAACGCATCAGCCATCTGATTTTCCATCCGGGGAATGTGATGGAAGTCGATTCTGTCGAAGAAACGTAACAACCTTCTGGCATAGTTGTTATATGGAACAAGATTTGCTTGACGAGTCTCCCATTCACCTGTGATCTGATTAACCACCAACGCAGAATCACCATAAACATTGAGGTTCTTGATTCTCAAATCAATTGCTTCTTCTAACCCCATGATGCATGCTTCATACTCCGCCTCATTGTTGGTGCATATGAACGCTAATCGGGCAGTGAAGGGTATATGAGAACCCTGTGGAGTCGTAATGATTGCCCTGATTCCGTTACCATATGAATTAACGACTCCATCAAAAACCATCTTCCACTGAGATCCAATCTCAGGTCCTTCATCAGGCAAAGGTTCTTCACAATCCTTCATCTTCAGATACATGATGTGCTCATCCGGAAACTCAAACTTCATCGGTTGATAATCATCAATTGGCTGTTCGGCAAGATACTCTGACAACACACTTCCCTTAATGGCCTTTTGGGAAACATACTGAATATCATATTCTGTCAGAACCATCTGCCAACGGGCTATTCTACCAGAAAGTGCTTGCTTCTCAAACACATACTTTATCGGGTCCATCTTCGAAATCAAAAGGGTTGTATGGTTTAACATATACTGCCTCAAACGCTTAGCGGCCCAAGCGAGTGCACAACATGTTTTCTCCAGCATCGAGTATCTTGACTCGCAATCAGTAAACTTCTTACTCAGGTAATAGATGACGTGCTCTTTTTTACCTGACTCGTCTTGTTGACCGAGCACACAACCCATTGAATTCTCAAGAACCATGAGATACATAATCAAAGGCCTTCCTGGCACTGGCGGCATAAGGACCGGAGGTTCCAGCAAGTATTCTTTAATCTTTTCAAACGCCTTTTGACAATTTTCATTCCACCTGACCGCTTGCTCTTTTCTTAGCAACTTGAAGATTGGTTCACACGTGGCTGTGAGATGCGAGATGAACCTAGCAATGTAGTTCAATCTCCCTAAGAAACCACGAACCTCTTTTTCTGTTTTCGGTACAGGCATTTCTTGTATGGCTTTTACCTTTGCAGGATCAACCTCGATACCTTTTTCACTAACAATGAACCCCAGCAATTTTCCTGATCTCACCCCGAAGGTGCATTTGTTTGGATTCAACCTCAGTCTGAATTTCCTTAACCTTTCAAATAACTTCTGAAGATTCACCAGATGTTCTTCTTCTGTCTGTGACTTCGCAATCATGTCATCAACATAGACTTCAATCTCTTTGTGAATCATATCATGAAAGAGAGTCACCATCGCCCGCTGGTAAGTTGCCCCTGCATTTTTCAATCCAAAGGGCATCACTTTGTAGCAGAAAGTTCCCCACGGTGTTATGAATGTTGTTTTCTCCATGTCCTCTAGGGCCATCTTGATTTGGTTATACCCAGAGAAACCATCCATGAAGGAAAACACAGAATACTGAGCAGTATTGTCAACTAACACATCAATGTGAGGGAGCGGGAAATCATCCTTTGGGCTTGCTCTATTCAAATCCCTGTAATCAACACACATCCTGACCTTCCCATCCTTCTTAGGTACAGGCACGATATTAGCAACCCATGGAGGATAATTTGTTACGGCAAGAAATCCGGCGTCCAACTGCTTTTGAACCTCTTCCTTGATCTTGACAGACATTTCCGGTTTAGTTCTTCTCAACTTTTGCTTGACCGGAGCACAACCTTCTTTGAGTGGTAGCCGGTGTACGACAATATCAGTGTCGAGCCTAGGCATGTCTTGGTAAGACCAGGCGAAGATGTCAACATACTCTCGGAGCATTTCAATCAATCTTCCCTTGACACTGTCTTCCAATGTAGCCCCTACTCTTACTTCCTTTCTGGCGTCCTCAGTTCCCAGATTCACAATCTCAATTTCCTCCTGATGAGGTAGGATGACTCTTTCCTCTTGCTTCAACAATCTGGCCAATTCTTCGGGCAGTTCATAATCTTCGTTAGCCTCTTCTTCAGCCTGATAGATTGGATTGTCAAAGTCATACCGAGCTATAGCTGAGTCATGATCGGTGTCATCTGGACAAAAAGACCTGCAATGATTTATGAGGTATGTTTTATTATGATGCAACAAAAGAAACACATTGCCATTTTTATGTGGGTTTTTAAAGCATAAAAAAAACAGAAAGACAGAGATCAAAATATTTGAGTGTGAAAAGTCCTTCATTGATGATAAAGCAAAACATGCAACAGTTAAAGCCCTACAAACAAAATCACTACGTCTTGGGCAGAACGTAGGATTAACAAAATAGGAAAACAAAGCAATTACTCGAAGCCTGTCACTTGAATGACTTTCTCGGAAGACCAGTTGCACAGACTTTCCCCTGGGACGCAAGAACGGATCCAGCTATCCATGTCACAATCATTGTCTCCTTCTTCTTCAATAGCATTAACTCTGTCGAAGAAAACTCCAACGCTGGTGAAATGGACTGGGCCATAGAATTTGGGAGGATCCTCATCCCTCCTGGATGGCTTGTATCCTAATCCATAAGTATCCCTCTTTTTCTGGACCTCAACCACCTGGCCCCACCTCTGTGAGCTACCAGCTTCAACCACAGCTTTGGCATCTCTAAACGAAGACATGGAAACCTCAGGTTGATTTGCCACTACAGGCTGTATTATAGCTTCAGACTGAACAACTTCTTCAGAAACTTTCACCTTCTCAAATCCCTGGCACAACGTCTCGTGGATTTCACCATCCACTTCCACGTATTTGAAAGTTGATAACTGACTGATCATTATGTCTTCTTCTCCGCACACTGTCACTACGTGACCATCAACCATATACTTTAGCTTTTGATGCAAAGTGGAAGTTACAACACCTGCCCCATGGATCCAAGGACGACCCAATAAACAGCTATACGCTGGCTGAATATCCATAATGTAAAACGTTGCATTAAAGATTTCCGGTCCAACCTTGATCGGAAGCACAATCTCGCTAAAAACAGATCTCTTCGAGCCATCAAAAGCTCGCACCACCAAGTCACTTGGTGTACAAATCAAACCACGAGTATCTAACTTCATCAAAGCTTTCTTCGGCAGTACATTCAAAGATGACCCGGTGTCAACTAACACATGCGACATCAGTGAGCCACGACACTCGATTGAAATATGCAGGGCATTGTTATGATTCCTGCTAGCAGAAGTCAAGTCAAGATCTGTAAAAGCCAGGCCATTACCCGCATTCACGTGAGCCACAACCCCCTCTAACTGATTGACAGATATTTCCTGCGGTACATAAGCCATGTTCAAAACCTTCAGCAATGCATTTTGGTGTGCCTCAGAGCACAATAGTAAAGATAGGATGGAAATCTTCGATGGAGTTTGGTGAAGTTGATCAACAATTTTGTAATCGCTTTTCCTGATCAATCTCATGAACTCCTCTGCATCTTCTGAGAAGGTATCCCCACCTGGCTTTGTCATAGAAGTATTTGCTTCCTGCCTCTGTACAGATTCATCCATTATCTGTTTACCTCTGTCTTGTTTTGAACTGCCAACTTGATCCTCAGATGGAATAAAGACTCTACCACTCCTAGTGATAGCATCAGTTTCAACTTTAACCCCTGAACTAGAACCCACTAGTGAAGTATTCATTAACTCTTGCTTTTGTCCATTGACAAACACCTCTGCACCGTAATTCCACGGAATGGCCTTAGAACTCTCGTACGGAACGGGTCCAGCCCTTGTGATAATGACTGGAGGTGGCCTTGCTGGACCAGAAATAGTAATTGTTTTGAATGGAATGGTGATAGTGGCAACCTTCTCACTAACAACCTCTTCTTGCTGATTACCTCTGTCAAACTGCAAACAGCCCTTATCAATCATATTCTAAATACCCCTCTTCAACGAATCACAACCATTCACCTTTGTCAAACATTCGGAGCAGTTCTCATCACAACCCGGATAAACACCACCTTTCAATAGCCTGTTCTTGACCACAGCCAACAGAGTCTTCAGCTCTTCAACATCCATTATTAAATTCGAAGCTTCACATTCCTTAATTATTGCATTTACCCTCGGTCCGTTGTGATCAGGCATCAGATTTTGCACCACATTGGGCCCATCATTGGCAAAGTTGATAGCCTTGGAATCCACAAGATCTTGAACTGTGTGCTTAAAAGCTTTACAGTCTTCAATGTAGTGTCCGGGCGCTCCAGAGTGAAAGTCACAGTGGGCGTTAGGGTTATAACCCGGAGGTGGATTACCGGTGGGAGGAGCGAGAGTCCTTTTCTGGATTAGCTGTAACTGTAGCAAATGCTGAAACAACTGAGGATAAGGTAGAGGTGGGGTATCAAAATGCCTGTTCTGCCTAGGCCTTGGCTGATACTGACGCGGAGCCTGACCCTGATTAGCATTGTTCCTCTGTTGTTGTGGTGGAGGTAACGTTGCTGGGATGGTTACCGATGCTACTTGTTGATTATTGCCCTGACGCTGTTTCCCTTTTCCCCTGTGGGATGATACAGCGTTGGTCTCTCCTTTCTTCTTATAATTATCAAATGGCTTCTTTCCCTGTCTGGAAGACGATCCGTCACCACTAGAAACCTTTCCAGCCTTAATTCCGACCTCTATCTTCTGTCCAATAGCAATCACATCTGCAAACTTGCCCAGAGAACAAGGCAAAACTTCTCATAGTAGTGCTTAGGCAGCGTGTCCATAATAATATCCAACATCTCTTTCTCCAGCATTGGTGGCTGCACCCTAGCCGCCAATTCACGCCACCTTTGCGCGTATTCTTTGAAACTCTCATCATTCTTCTGGGACATGCTCAACAGCTGAGTTCTGTTGGGAACCATGTCTGTGTTGTACTGATAATGCTTGATGAAAGCTGCAACTAGCTCTCTCCAAGTACGAACATCTCTACTTTCTAGCCCCATGTACCATTCCAAAGACGCGCCAGACAGGCTGTCTTGGAAAAAGTGCATCATTAGCTTTTCATCCTTGGCGTGAGCAGCCATCTTCCTGGTATAGGCCTTCACATGAGTTCTCGGGCAGGTAGAACCATTGTACTTTTCTAGTGTGGGAATCTGAATCTTATGTGGAATAACAATATCAGGGACCAACCCTAGGTGGTCCAAATCTATTCCCAAATCATCCTGTTTCACCACTCCCTTCAATTGAGCTTCAATTAAACGGATTCTTTCATCACTGACCACAGGAAGGGTAACATCTAAACTTCTGACTGAAAAGACATCGTCCTGTTGATCATCAAAATGATGGCCATGGATAGCCCGAATTGTACTTCTTTCTCCAACCACTGAAGGAATTCTGCCCTGTCCACCAGCACCAACTCCGCCCGGAGGAATATTACGGTTAATAAGACCACCGTGTAAGATACCATTTTCGTCGACCTGCGCCACCAACGGCTGAACCAGAGTTCTGAATTCATTCTGACTTTGCACCACACCTTGCATCATTTCCATAAACTGATCGATGCGAGCTTGCATAGCGGCCATATCTACCTGAACTTTGTCCATCACTCTGTTTTGATTGAGCCTGGTAGAATAACGATGAGTTGGTTGATCAATCCTGACTGAAAAAAGAGAGAGCATAAGAAAACCAGAGAAATCAAGAAAACCTGCAATGCAAAGAATGAATATGATTATGCAAATGCAAATGCAAACAAACATATCTGGACATTTCCAGGGCATATCCACTTTGATTCCATTCCATAAAAAGAAAAGGCGAGGGATAAGGCACACTATCGGAAAATAAATCCGAACCTAGAGATGCCACCAGATCAAACCACAAGAACAAATACTCTCTGAAAACCAGAACTGCCAGAGCACAGATAATTAAACCAAATATTCCATTACTGAAAACAAAGTAGTTCTTGCAAATAGATTCAAGTACAATCAAAGGTGATTCCATCAACAAACCTGATGGTAATCCCAAAAGATAAACAACAAAAATCAACTATAAATCAATCCCAAACAGACTAGCTTCAACTTCTTCGAGAAGATCCATAGTGTCAGGATGTGCAGGTTGCTTAATCAGCCATTTGATCAACTTGTTTCTTTTTGCAATCTCTTGGTTCAACTTAGCAATCTGCTCTTCAGCGGTGTTATCCTCGCGCTTCGACTTCTTGATCTCGGCTTGCAGCTTAAGCTCTTTAATTTCCTTTTGTGCTTCTTTCCACTTGGCAAAATAACGGTCTTTTCTCGCTTTCACCACCTGAAGCTCTTCTTGCAGTTCTTCATTCTCAATCTTGGCTTCCTCCCACATATCCTGATATGAGGCAAGCTTATCTTCTGCTTCAGTCAAAAGCTTCTTGTTTTTTCTTTTATCTTTGCCCGATGAATCAGCAGCCATACTGATCTTCTTGAAATGCTGAGCCCTGTCGGCGAAATCCTTCTCTTTTTTCTCTAGATATGCAGTCATGTCTTGAACTTTCCACTTCAACCCCAAGTTGTCATGTAGAGCATTCTGTAGCCGACTACTCATATCAGAGTTTTCTGCCCTCAGATCAGATACCAACTTACGCTGCTTGTCAAACTCTTCGAAGGGCACAATGAGTCTTTCTTCCACAATCTCTGGATACAATGGAGGCGCCCGATCAAAAGGCAAATAGAATTCTTCTACCCTCTTCTTCACCCATTCAAAATACGGAGCGAAGGCTTGATTATTGGGTTTCCCCAAAATAGTCTTACCCATCTTCTGTCTGCTGAGCCAGGCTTGAGAAGCTTCTTGCGCAATAACCACACCATCAGTCATGTGAAAATACAAAGATTCTTCTAAGTCTTTTTCAGCTGGAGGATCCTTTAGGGCGTATGCAAACTGCCTGATAGCCAAAGACGGGTTGTAGTTAATACCTCCCTTTCTTCCGATCAAAGGTACATTAGGATACCTGCCACAGCTATGCAAAATATCAGTCCCCAAAAAACCCTTATCCACCCAAAGAATGTCTTTAGCAGCTAAGCCCATCAGACACTTACTCCACTCTAAAGAAGTCTTCGAATCCACAAAAGCACCAGATTAGGGTAAACGTTTGGCAAACCACTTGTAGAAGAGAGGTGCGCAATAACAAACCACACCACCTCGCCTTTTCTCATTCCTATTGTATAGAGCGTAATGGAGATCACCTAACAAAGTCGGTACCGGATTCTGAGCTGTAAATATCTGAATAGCATCCGTATCGACGAAGTCAGACTCATTAGGGAATAACACAATGCCATATATACACAGAGCTAATATTGCATTGAAAGCCCTCCACCTATTTTCCTTAGCTTCCTCTCGAGCCCTCTTTCCCAAGTACTCCAAATGATACCCTCGGGATTTTCCTTTCTTAGAAAAATCAGCCTCCACTGTAGATCTGCTCAAATAAAGAGCCTCAGACACTGCCTGGAAATCACACTCTCCTTGGGAACCACAGAAAGGAACACCTTCTTTGACAGGAATTCGCAAGATGTTGGAGTATTCCTCCAGGGTAGGAACCAACACATAATCTGGCATCACAAAGCACTTCACAGAAGGATCATAAAACTGCATCAAGGTGTGTAGCCCATTATATTCATATTCACTGAGACTCCGAACCAGGGACAGTATCCAACCATACTTCTCTTCAAAGGCTCCCAAAACTTCCGGACCAGCTATACTCTATAAACTGCTCAAAGGACCAAGAGTGATCTTCGGAAACTTGTAGATGATGATATTCTTCTTACCCCTCTTAGTGTCCATCCCTAAGAATGCCCTCTGATTGGAATCAAAGACTAGATACTACCTGAAAATGCACAAACATGAATGTCAGATAAATGGAATGCAATACAGAGCACGGGATCAAGGTATCCACATAAACTAGCTGCACTGTGCTGACTGAACAAATCAAGGCTCTGTACCAAAACTCAGAATCAACAACAACCATAGTGATAACAACAGAAAACCGGGTCGGTTGAAGGTCACTGTTACCTGCAAACCTGTAAACACCTCGCCCCTCACACATGTGGGTACTAGGATGTTCAGTATCCCGGGCTCTCAGGTCGAGAAATGATGATAAGTTCACCATTTCTGGTTTGGCACCATCATCAATCGAGGAGGCCACAACTGATTCTCCAAAAGCGAAAGATCCTCAGCTTCAGAGGTTTGAGAAGTAATAGCACATTCAGCCCGAAGGATACAATGCTAACGCCAATCAAAGAGGTCGTCTGCTGATTCACTTTCAAAAAAGAAGGGTCCTATGGCAAGTTCCCAGCATTGGGTCCTCGGGTCGAGAGTGTGCAATGGGTTTTCCACAGAAAGTGGGCTGCCACTGTCACATCCCGGGAGGAGTGCCGCAACTGAGTCCTCGGGAATGGTCATCAGAGTCGACAATTCCTCCAGAGAATAACTACTGGCCTGTATCAACATACAGTAGCAGAAAGCTCCGGATAGAACCTCGTCTGATTGTAGGGATCGTGATCACCCGCACGTGGCCAACACCACGGGAGCGTCACGCCTGCCCACGCTAAAACCTAGGTGTATACTCGAGCCTGGGTATTGAGCTCATCTCTCAGAATATCCCAACCCGCCAAACAGAATAACAGCCAGCACAGCGCAGTATATCCAGTATGACAATATAAAATGCAATGCGATAAAAGCTGTAAAAACAGTAAAGCAGTAAAGCAAAAATACAGTAAACAACAATACAGTAATATAGAACAAAGCAAAGCACCATAGAAATACCCAACAAAAACAAACAGACAAGCGCTAGGATTGACTCGCTAAAGGGGAAGGACCAGCAGTAGGTCACCAAGTCCCCAGCAGAGTTGCCAGCTGTCGCTCCCGAAAGATTCGCATCCAACGGTACAAACGCGAGAGTGGCGCAAAAGACACAGAGTCACCAGCAAAGTGTATTTATCCCAAGAGAGGGAAAGGAAACACTGCATAAACCTAAAGAAGGGAAGGAAAGAGCATAGTCTCACGACCAAGAGAACGGGTACGGGAGTCGGTTACGCGAAGGGAAGGTGTTAGCACCCAACACGTCCATCGTACTCGATGGGATCCACGCTTGCTGTCTGCATCAAAGGGTGTCGTCGACTGGAACTCCACTGCTACTGGACCGGCGAAAAGAACGAGAACGGAAAGAAACGAAGAAACAAATGTAGGGAAAATAAAAGAAGTGCTCGCATGGGCCCTACTCCACTGCCTACGTATCTCATCGGGAGCATGAGAATCAGAGCGACGTAGTTCCCCTCACTAGGGGTGGATTGTGTTTTTTAAGGAACGACTTACGTTCTTGCTCAGGTGTTGCAGCTCGCTGAATCGAGACTTAGGCGTTACCGTCTTGCAAGAGAACGAGAAGAAGTGCGTTCGTACGCCGAGAGTGAGTGAGATGAGAAAAGAATTCCCGAAGGAAAGACGTTAATGTTTGTTTTGAGTTTTTTAGACAGAAGTATTTTAAGTTAGTTCATAACTTGCATTGCACCCAAGTCTTAAACGTAGGAACGAATACTTCGCGCATCGCCCCCAACAGGACGTACACTAAGTATCCTAGAAAAATGAGAGGAAGCCCCTCATTCCCCACTTCCCACATAGAAGGCTCAAACGCAATACACGTTAACTTTTATTGAGTGCTTTGAAGAAGTTATGAGATGAGAAGAGAGGAGACACAAGGAAACTCTAAGGGGATACTAAGGGTCCTAATGTTATCATGCATGGATGTCCTAGGGTTAGTGAGGTTTAGGAAAGAAACAAATACCTAGCCTAATGCTAATCCTACTCCAAGCTTAATCAAAAATTAAGTTGGACTAGGTAGCTCTAAGGGGAAAAGAATCCAAGACTTGAATAAGTCTTGAGATCCATGGGATGAGAAAGAGTGAAAGAGAAGAAGGAGAAAGAGAAGGATAAGATGAGAAGCAAGATGGGGCAGCAAGTACATCATAATCATCATATCCAAATCAAAACATCAAACATGCTTCAAATATCATACAAGCACACCTCAAGTATACAAGTGAAAGCACACAAGAAAGGATGCAAGTAAACTTGCACAAGATTCACAAATTCACACACTAAGGCCTCATACAAAGATGACATGAACAATATAAGATGAAAGTGAAACCAAGTCAGAATTTAATTCATATCATGATCATCCAATACAACCATGCAAGAATGTTTCACATTATGATGCATTATGAGCCAAAGAAACCACAAAACCAATGATGATGATATGCATCCCATAATTCTGACTATGAAGATAAAGCGAGATGAAAACCAAGCAATGAACTCAAGGGGCAGTAGCATACACATTAACATCATGCTAAGATCAAACTCAAGTCATACAAGATTAATCACCAAGCAACAAATCCAAAGCATGTATCAAAATTAATCAAAGCATCCACTAACTATTCATGCAAGCAAGCAAAGAAACATGTGAAGCAAAAAGTGAGAACATGTCACATAGAGCACCTTAAACCAATAGGGTCAGAACCTCTAGCATGTCATACAAATCAAACAAAAGGTTTCATACATGAATGGATTCACACAAGGAAGCAATCACAAGATTAGGTTGAACATTCCACAAAGTTCAAGTCCAAAACTACATCCACTTAGAAAATCAAGAACAAATTGGAAAATAATCAAATGAGGATGATTCTAAAGCAAAAAGTAATCTCAAACAGAACATGATCATACCATAAAAACATCTCAAGCATCATTCCATTACAAGTAAGCAAATGCATCCAAAATAGACCAAGTATCAAAGTATGCCTCATTCAAACTTGCATCACAAACAAAACTCAACCAAAAATAGCAAAGTGGATCAATAAAATCCCAAAAAAGATAAAACAAAATTTAACTCAATCAAGTAACATATACAAAAATATTGGATCAAAAAGAGTTAAAGAGCTTGTCTAAAAGTGATCCACAAGTCAAGATGTGCACATAATCGAACAAAGACCGAGGGTCAACAAAACTTGAGTGGCAAGTCACTAAAAGTAACTCAAACCAACCTCAAACCATCCTTATATCAAGGTCTAAGTGTGACAAAAAAAAAGAGGTCTCAAAAGATGAGCAACGGCATGAAAATTTCCTAACCCTAAGTGAAGGGTATCATTGGAAAAGCACTATCAAATTAATTCAAAATAAAATAATAAAAAGAAAATAAAAATAATGAAACATAACATGAGACATTAAATATTCAGAAAAGTATTTTTGGTATTTTTAAAATGTGTTTAACAATTAAAATAAAAATTGAAATAAGAAATTAGAATAAAAAGAGAAATTAAAACAAGTAAAAAACATGGAGGTGTATGTAGTAAAACAACTACAGAGGGGGACAAGCAAAGGCGTATTGGGCCAGAGAGTTGGGGGGTGCGAAAATTAAAACGACTAGGCCCACAATATGCCATCATCCTTTTGAAATAAAATAAGATAAAGGAAAAAAAAAGAAATGTAACATGCTACATAATCATGTGAGAACATATATCAATCGGTCCCTCTCTTCTTAAGTCACTAGCGGACAAAAAATGACATCAACCAACCACGCCTCGCCACACAATCACCTCCTTCATGCATTCATGAGAAACAAACCAGTAGCAGCCCTAAAAACACGATAAACACCATGGATCCCTATCATCTTCAACCACGAATATCTACCTCAATTCTCAACCAAAACTCGCAAAATAAAGTGCCAAAATGAAGTACAGCGAACAAAGATCATCATTAAACCAATAGTTTTCAAAACACACATTCAAGCACAGAGATAAATTGATCTAAAGTCACGGATTCAAAAATGGTTTCAAACAATCAACAATGTCAACAACCTCAAATCCAATTAAACAAACAATGCCATCATTTCAGGCTCTCCAGAATGCAATGAGTGAGCAAGACTAACACGTTTAGATCTACATGATGATGGCTCAAAAGTTTGAGGAAGTTTACCTAGTGGAGGCAAGTCCACTGCTTCTTCACAACAAGATCTGGATCTTATAGAAAGATATGGAAAGCCTAGAAATCTCTTAGAGAATATAGATCGAGGCTTGTTCTGGTCAGAAAAGTGTTGGAAGTCTTCACACCAACTCAACCCGATAGTGAAGAATATGAGCTTGCAGAGCTTCAAACAATGAATCCAGAAGTGATTCTTGTCATACAGAAGCTAGATGATGTATAATAGATGATGATTCAGCCAAGAAAATGCAGAAATCTCTCAAATAAAAGAGAATTCGAAGATGAGAAAGATGAGAGAGATTTTTTTTGACTCAGATCTGAAAATGAAGAATCCTCTCTAGGTTTGGAGTTGAGCAGCTTATAAATGAGTGTTTTAGGGTTGGAGAGAGGTCTGGAAACGAAGCACATGACCTGAAGTGGTTATCTTTGGTTTGGAAAGAGAAATGAGGGTGGAGCTTCTCATGTGCATGGCACGGGTAATGGTTTGGAGTGAAGTTTTTGTTGCTTTGGAATGTGGTTTGGGAGAGCGGTTGGTGTCATGGAAAGAGAGTTTCTTGCGTGTGGTATTGGGCTGACAATTTGTACCAGCCTGCATGACAAAAAATGGATCCATTTGCTTTCATGCTCACTTTCACATTTTTGGCAAATTCTCTCTCTCTTGGGTCAGGTCGTGTGTGTTTATTTTGGTGGTAAAGGATGATGCAAAAATGATCAAGTGAGCCAAGGGAATGGTGTGAATACAACTTGGTACGATTTGTCTCATCATTGGCCATGCATAAAAGTAAAAAACAACATATCCCTGGAGGGCACTTTAAGAGACAATAAGTCACTTGTGAATGATTCAAATGATAAGAACTTGTGCTCAAAATAAACTAGGGAAATCATAGAATGAAAAACATGTTGGAAAGGTCTTAAAATAACATTTGAATCAATGAGGAAATTGGCCATGAGAAGATGTCCCCAAAATCTGCCAAGACAAAGTTGGAAATAATTCTAAGTCATCACCATTTTTCATTTGAAACCTTGATGTTTGAATGACCATAACTTGCACCACAATGATCCAAGTGAGACAATCATGGACTCTTTGGAAAGCTAGCACAATAGAGAACAAAATTGATGTTTGACTCAAGTTGAAATAACATGTGGGCATATGAGAAAATCTGTTTTAGAATCATGTCTTTGGAGCTGCCAAAAATGACTTAGAAAAATTCTAAGTTTTTTTCAATTTTCCAACTTGAAACCTCCATCTTTAAAACATCATAACTCTCTCAAAAATAATCCAAATGAGACAAAGTTTACATGGTTAGAAAGCTTGGAACAAGCTCTACAACTTTCATGTTTAAAGGAAATTGAAATTAGGCTTGTATCACGATGGAAGTTGGCTTGGAAGATGGCTGAATTCATGTTAGAACTTTCCCAAAATAGCAACTTCTTAAAAACCTAGATTTCCAAAAATAACAACTTTTCCACATTTTTGATTTTTCATGAATCCTTGAACATTTCTTGATCAAATCTTGTCCATGGACCATATTTGACCTGAGAATCATGATGTTGACCTCAAAAAGTCAGGAGTTGACTTTTCCACTGCATAGTTGACTTTATTCCCAATTCTCCTGATTTTCAATCTTCTGATCAATTGGAAACCTTCTGAACCAAATTGATGGACAATTCTCCAATCCTAGACACTTGAGGACATGGGGAATACCATGGGATCAAGTCTTGTCCAAAAAATCAGACATAAACTGATTCCATAGGAAACCCTAATTTTGGCTCCTCTGGTTAGGAGAAATCAGCACATCCTCCAAATTCAAATTCCTCTGAGTATGATGAGTGTCATGTCCACCAATGATGGTAAGTGCCATTTGGAGATGATACACAATCAAAGAGCTTGCTCACTTGAGGGTTAGATCCCAGAATCTCCAAAACCCTAATTTAAGAAATCAGGTTAGGAGAGTGTGATTCTTCTGAAATCTCTTGCCAATCTTGATCTTGTGATGAGATGACAAACCAATTAAAACACCCTGTGGATCAAGGCTCATTTGTGGTTCAAGAATTGATAGCATCAAGAATTGTCTCTCATCTTAGCCCCTTGAACAATACACATGAACTGCTGCTTGAAACCCTGAAAACCTCTTCTTCCCTTGAGTTAAACTAAGTACCTTGATCCCATGCTAAGAACCAATGATATGCAAAGATGATGATGCAACAATGAAAAGAAACATAAGCCAGTTAGTAAAAAATAACAAGGCAAATTTTGAGGTGCAACAATAGGTCCAAAACAATCAAAAGTGATTCCATCAACAATCCTGATGGTAATCACAACAAAAACAAGCAACAAAAAAACTACAAGTCAATCCCAAATAAACCGGCTTCAATCTCCTCAAGAAGGTTCACAGTATCTGGATGAGCAGGTCTTTCTAGCAAACCCTTGATCAACCTGTTCCTCTTCTCAACATCCTGCTTCAGCTTAGCAATCTGCTCTTCAACATCGTTGCCTTCGTGCTTGAACTTCTTGATTCCCGCTTACAGCTTAAGCTCTTCAATTTCTTTCTGGGCTTCTTTCCATTTGGCAAAGTAACGGTCTTTCCTCGCTTTCACTACCTGAAGCTCTTCTTGCAGCTCTTCGTTCTCAATCTTGGCTTCCTTCCAAATATCCTGATACGTGGCCAACTCGTCTTCTGCTTTAGTCAAAAGCTTCTTGTTTTTCCTCTTAGCTTTGACTGACGAATCAGCAGCCATACTGATCTTTTTGAAGTGTTGAGCCCTGTCAGCAAAATCCTTCTCTTTTTTCTCTAGGTGCGTAGTCATGTCTTGAACCTTCCATTTCAACTCCAAGTTATCATGTAGAGCACTCTGTAGTCGACGACTCATGTCAGAGCTTTCCACCCTCAAATCAGATACCAACTTACGCTGCTTATCGAATTCTTCGAATGGTACTGTGAGTCTTTCATCCACACTTTCTGGGTACAACATAGGTGCTCGATCAAAAGGCAAGTAATACTCCTCAACTCTCTGTTTTACCCAATCCACATAAGGAAGGAAAACCTGATTGTTAGGTTTTCCCAGAACGGCCTTACCTATCTTCTGTCTGCTAAGCCAAGCTTGAGAAGCTTCTTGTGCAATAGCCACACCATCGGTCATGTGAAAGTACAAAGATTCTTCTAAATCTTTCCCAGCCGGAGGACCTTTTAGAGCATACGCAAACTGCCTAATAGCCAGAGACGGGTTGTAATTAATACCCCATTTTCTTCCAATCAAGGGTACATTAGGATACCGACCACAACTATGCAAAATATCAGCCCCTACTAATCCTTTGTCCACCCACATAATATCCTTAGCAGCTAAGCCTATTAGACGCTTACTCCACTCTAAAGAAATCCTTGAATCAGCAAAAGCACCAGATTGGGGTAAACGTTTGGAAAAACACTTGTAAAAGAGAGGTGCGCAACAACAAACCACCCCACCTCGTCTTTTCTCATTCCTGTTATATAGGGCGTAGTGGAGGTCACCTAACAAAGTCGGCACCGGATTCTGAGCTGTAAATATCTGAATAGCATCCGTATCGACGAAATCAGACTCATTAGGGAATAACACAATGCCATATATGCACAGAGCCAATATTGCATTGAAAGCCATCCACCTCTTTTCTTTTGCTTCCTCTTGAGCCTTCTTCACTAAGTACCCCAAGTGATAGCCTCGGAATTTTCCTTTCTTAGAAAAGTCAGCCTCCACTGTAGATCTGCTCAAGTACAGAGCCTCAGCCACTGCCTGGAAATCACAATCTCCTTGGGAACCACAGAAAGGAACACCTTCTCTGACAGGAATCTTCAAAAGGTCGGAGTACTCCTCCAGGGTAGGAACCAACACATAATCTGGCATCACAAAGCACCTCAAGGAAGGGTCATAAAATTGCATCAAGGTGTGTAGCCCATTGTATTCGTACTCACTAAGACTCCGAACCAGGGGTAAAATCCAACCATACTTCTCTTCAAAGGCTCCTAAAACTTCTGGACCAGCTATACTCTGCAGACTGTTCAACGGGCCAAGAGTGATCTTCGGGAACCTGTAGACGATGATGTGCTTCTTACCCCTCTTAGTGTCCATCCCTATGAATGCCTTCTGACTGGAATCAAAGACTAGATACTACCTGAAAATGCACAAACATGAATGTCAGAAAAAAGGAATGCAATGCGGAGCATGTGATCAAGGTGTCCACACAAACTGGCTGCACTGCGCTGACTGAACAAACCAAGTCTCTGTACCAAAACTCAGAACAAATAACCACCATAGTGATAGAACCAGAAAACCAGGTAGGTTGAAAGTCACAGATACCTGCAAACCTACAAACCCCATCCCTCTCACATGTGGGTACTAGGATGTTCAGTATCCCGGGCTCTCAGGTCGAGAAATGATGATACGTTCACCATTTCTGGTTTGGCATCATCATCAATCGAGGAGGCCTCAACCGATTCTCCAAGACAAAAGATCCTCAGCTTCAGAGGTTTGAGAAGCAATAGCACATTCAGCCCAAAGGATACAATACTATCGCCAATCAAAGAGGTCGTCCACTGATTCACTACAAAAGGGAAATCCTATAGCAAGTTCCCAGCATTGGGTCCTCGGATCGAGAATGTGCAATGGGTTTGCCACAGAACGTGGGCTGCCACTGTCACATCTCGGGAGGAGTTCCGCAACTGAGTCCTTGGGAATGGTCATCAGAGTCGATAATTCCTCCATAGAATAACTACTGGCCTGTATCAACATACAGTAGCAGATAGCTCCGGATAGAACCTCGTCTGATTGTAGGGATCGTAATCACCCACACGTGGCCAACACCACGGGAGCGTCACGCCTACCCACTCTAAAACCTAGGTGTATGCTCGAGCCTGGGTATTGGGCTCATCTCTCAAAGCATCCCAACCCGCCAAACAGAAAACCAGCCAGCACAGTGCAGTAATATCCAGCATATAATGATATGTAATGCAGTAAAATGCGATAAAAATAGTAAAGCAGTAAAAAATACAGTAAACAGCAATACAGTAATATACAACACACAGCAAAACATAGCACCAGAATAAACACCCAAAGAAAGAAAACGAGCAAGCGCTAGGATTGACTCGCTAAGGAAACCAGAGATTCTGGGTTCGATCCCCAGCAGAGTCGCCAGCTGTCGCTCCCGGGATTTTCATCCAAGTACAAACGCGAAAGTGGCATCGAAACTGAGTCGCCAGCAATGTGTATTTATCCCAAGAGAGGGAAAGGAAACGCTGCGTAAACCTGAAGGAAGGAAAGAGCATGGTCTTGCGACCAAGAGAACTGGGTTCGGGAGTCGGTTACGCGCAGGGAAGGTATTAGCACCCCCACGCGTCCATCGTACCCGATGGGATCCACGCTTGCTTGTCTCGATCAAAGGGTGTCGTCGTCTGGAGCTCCGCTGCTACCGGAAAGGGAAAGGAACGGGAACAGAAAAAAAAGAGAAAGGAGAGAGAACAAAAAAACAAAGGTAGGGAAAATAAAAGAAGTGCTCGAATGGGCCCTACCCCACTGCCTACGTATCTCATCGGGAACATGAGAATCAGAGAGACGTAGTTCCCCTCAATGAGGGTCGCTTTGTTTGTGTTTTATGGGAACGGCGGCTCAGGTGTTGCAGGCTCGCTGGTCCGAGTGCTACCATCTTGCAAGAGAACGAGGAGGAGCACGTTCGTACGCTGAGAGTGAGTGAGATGAGAAAAGAATTCCCGAAGGAAAGACGTTATTGTTTGTTTGAAGTTTTTTAGAAAGAGGTGTCTTTTACCGCTATTTGCAACTTGCATTGAACTAAAGTCTTAAATATAGGAACGAATACTTTCGCGCATCGTCCCCAACAGGACGTACACTAGGTATCCTAGAAGAATGAGAGGAAGCCCCTCGTTCCCACTTCCCACATATAAGGCTCAAGCGCAATACACGTTAACCTTTATTAAGTGTTTTTTTACTTTTCTTTTGAGATGAGAAGAGAGAAAACTCAAAGGAACTCTAAAGGGAAACTAAGAGTCCTAATGTTATCATGCATGGATATCCTAGGGTTAGTGAGGTTTAGGAGAAAAGACTACCTAACCTAATGCTAATCCTACTCCAAGCTTAATCAAAAATTAAGTTGGACTAGGTAGCTCTAAATGGGAAAGAATCCAAGACTTGAACAAGTCTTGAGATTCATGGGATGGTAAAGAGTGAAAGAGAAGAAAAGAGAAGGAGAGGAAGAGAGAAGAGATGGGGCAGCAAGCACATCATAATCATCATATCCAAATCATAACATAGAACATGCTTCAAAGATCATATAAGCACATATCAAGTATACAAGTGAAGGCACACAAGAAAGGATGCAAGTAAACTTGCACAAGATTCACAATTTCACACACTAAGAGTTCATACAAAGATGAAAGTGAAACCAAGTCAGAATTCAATTCATATCATGATCATCTAATCCAAACATGCAAGAATGATTCACATTATGATGCATTATGAGCCAAAGAAACCACAAAACCAATGATGATGATATGCATCATACAAATCAAACCATGATGATCAAGTGAGATGAAAACCAAGCAATGAACTCAAGGGGCAATAGCACATGTGTCAAAATCATACCAAAATCAAACTCAAGTCATGCAAGATGAAACCTTAAGCAACACATTCAAAACATGCATCAAAGTTAATCAAAGCATCCACTTATCATTCATGCCAACAAACAAAGAAACATGTGAAGCAAAGAGTGAGAACATGTCACATAAAGCACCTTAAACCAAGAAGGTCAGAACCTCTAGCATGTCATACAAATCAAACAAAAGGCCTCATGCATTGGTTGAGATCAAGCAAGGAAACATCACAAGATTAGGTTGAACATATCACAAGATTCAAGTCCAAAACAACATCAACTTGTAAAATCAAGAACAAATTGAAAAAAGATCAAATGGGGATGATTCCAAGGCCAAAAGTAAGCTCAAACAGAACATGATCATATCATAAAAACATCTCAAGCATCAATTCATTACAAGTGAGCAAATGCATTCAAACTAGATCATGCATCCAAGTATACCTCAATCAAACTTGCATCACAAACAACACTCAACCAAAAATAGCAAAGTGAATTAATAAAATCCCAAAAAATATCCAAACAGAAGTTAACTCAGTCAAGTAACATGTGCAAAAAGATCAAACCAAAAATCACAAACTAAGTATCTCAAACAAATGGGCAAAGATCACATAAGAACAATGATTCAACATGCAAAAGAAAGGGACCAAAATGCAATATGGAAAAGTTTTAAAAATGAAACAAAAATGTTTTTATGCAGTTTAATATGTCACCTAATAGATGCAAAAAGAATGGATTAAAAATGTGTTATAGATGAGGAGAAAGAAATTTCACAAGTTGGAGTGTGCAAGTGAAACAAATAAGAAAAGAAAATTAATGCAATTAATTAAAACAGATGCCAAAAATAAAATAAAATTAGAAAATAAAATATGGAAATATTTGATAAAACTAAAAATAAGTTTCATGATTTTTTGTGTGATTTTTAGATGCATAAAAGTAATTTTAGAAAATAAATGCAAAACAAACAAATAAGAATGAGAAAATAAAAATGAAAAGAACAAGGGGGTGCAAACAGAAATGAAAACACGTTGAAAATAAGGAAATGGGCTGGGGGGAGGGGGGGCGCATTGCAAAGGCCCAAAGGAAATGAGCCCAAAAATGCAGTCAATAGAGCATGGTAATTCGGTCAACACTCAGCAATAATCACAGCCATATATTCAATCCAACACGCTACAATACAAGTCAACAAGTCAATGATATTCACAAGTAATCACAATCAATGGTCAGATTTCCAGGTACACCACACTCCACATAGTCATACGCACACATAATCACACGGTACCACCATGCACCAGCCACATGCCTAGCATGTGACTTCATTTAATGTGCTGTCACGATAACACCCACAAGATCAAAAATAAAACGAAAACAATGGCCATGATCTGATGGACGCACGGTATTATCGTGGGAGAGCAAGCACGTAACAATTAAAATAAAACAGAAATTAAAAGGACACGTGGCGCATAGATAGGCGTTGGATCTGGAAATCAACGGTCAGATTGCGTCTTCTCCATGGAACCTCCCCTCGCCGGACTGCACTTTCCAGCCGCCAGAGCTAGGGCTCCGGCCACCCTCTCCGGTGAGCTGCTGTGTGAAATTTTCCAGAAATTGCAAGTAGGTACTCCATTTTGATCAGAAAAACGAGAGGATCTCAAATATGCAATTATTTTTCACAAATAACCAACCAATAATGCAAATCGAAGAGAAACAAGTTTAGATCTAAAACTTTAAATCAACATTATGCATAAACCACACGTCCAAACTTCAAATAAAATAGCTCAGAATAATCAGTGCACATCATAGATCATTATGCATATCAAAAATTCAAGTTCTGTGAGTATGAAAAAATCACCAACCTGAACCTTGAAGAACACGAAATACACCAAGAAATCCTTCCAAATGCTGCAGATCAACTCCTTTTGATCTCTATTTGCAAAATAAATGCAAATAGAGGCTTGAATTTGGCTAGATCTTGAAGTTTGAAGATGATCCCTCTTGAATGGCACTTGATGAAATCTTCAGTATGAGCTCAAAACAACGATGGATTCTTGCTCTATTCTCTTCACTGATCAAGAATGTGAAGAGAAAAACTCAGAGAAGCTCCAAGAAGAATGAGATTCAATGAGAGGAAGTGTGAGAGCAAAAAACCACAAGTGTGCAAATGAGAGCTTCCACCCTAGCTGTGAGGGCATGAGTAAGCATATATACCCTTCATTAGTTCACTGATTAGGATTAGGAAGTGATTAGAATTCTTGTTAATGAGATTTGAGTGAAATTCCAAAAATGCATTTTACACCACCACCACCAATTTACACGTGGTAAACCCTTGCCACCAGTACAATTCACCTCCCATTTACTCATGTATCATTTCTGAATTGATTTTGGGCCTTGTACTTTCTTGGTTTGCAAGTTTTGAATTAATTTGGCATTTTTGCACTTTGTGAGAATAATGAGAAATATGGCATGGCATGAATTGATTCAAAGGCCACAAATGATCTTCTTGACTTGTATTTTGAATTGTAATATGGCATGAAGCAATTGGGAACATTACAAGTCCATTTGTGCAAAAATGCAAAAGGTGGAAAATTAGACTTATAAGGAATCCATGAAAAACACCTTGCATTGTTTTGCCCATAACTAGAGTTCCACAAATGATATGGAAATTTTCTAGTACTTTTTGGAAATGGGAGAGAAATATCTTCAACTTTCATGTTGGAGGAAAATTCATTTGGAGCTTCCTTGATGATGAAAAGTCAGGTTGAATGTGATGGAAAAGTTGCCAAAAATGGAAAGTTTTCATTATAGGTCATTTTCCATATTTAGTAACTTTTGCACAAAGCCTTGATTCTTGATGAATGACATGAAACTTTGCATTTTAAGACCATAATAGGATGTGAGACCTTGAAAACCATGAAAAAAAGGCTCAAAATTCCATAGTTGACTTTCTCCTTTTGAACGGTTGACTTTTGCTTATTACACAAGTAACTGGTCCATTGAACATCTTCCTCAAAGAACCAATGGCCAAGACTCCTCCCATGAACACTTAAGAACATAAGGAATTCCATGATATCAAGTCTTGCCCAAGAAATCATAAATAAACTGATTTTAGGTCCAACCCTAGTTTTGGCACCCTCTGGTTAGGAGGAAAAAACACATCCTCCAAATCTCAATTCCTCTGAATATGTTGTGTATCCTCTCAAACAAAGATGAGATATGTCCTTTAGAGGTGATAAAAAATCAAAGAGCTTGCACATTTGGCGGTCAGATCCCAACTTTTGACTGCCTTGTGTAGGAGATCATGCACTGTCCAGTCTTCTTGGTGAATTCCTTTCTTTCAATGACTTGTGATATCAAATGGAGATGACACATGATGTAAGAGATCCTTGAAGCTTGTGAGAAACACTTGGTCTTCTTTTTTGGATGATCAACACCTTAGAGAATCACCTGATCACATGCCCTTATGCAAGATGCAATGCTAAATGCTTGATGCTTTGTTTTTCTATGCTTGAATGCAATGCAATGCAAATGAAAACTCATGCTCAAAGATATGAAAGAAAGAGAGGGCAAATTTTGGGGTATTACAGGTTGGTCAAAAGAGGGCTGATAGTGCTGAAGAAGCTGGATCCGATCATTCCTCCATATCCACCTGTGTTCAACGCCAATGCTCGATGTGACAACCATGCTGGGGCACGAGGGCATTCAATTGAAGATTGTAAGGCGCTCCCGCACAAGGTGCAAGATCTGATTGATGCTGGGTCGTTATCTTCACACTAGAGGGTAAGTATATTAATTGAAGCTTCCCGAAGGGATACTCAGGCTGTAAATAAGGTCTCAGAAGCAATAAGTCCAGACGGAGCCAAGCCTCCTCAATCATGGCAATCTTTAGCTTCTTTATTGCCTTTTCATTTGTAACTTTTTCGTTGTTGGTTAATGTTCGTTTGCATGTAAACTTGTTTATTTTGAATGATGATTTTAATGCAATGAATATGCTTTTTCTTGAAGTACTTTACTTTTATGCACTCATATCATGTTTCTACGCACTGCAATACCGATTTTCTTGCTTAAACTCTTGAGGGAGGATGATGAAGGGAAAACGCAAAATCTTTGGTTGTATGCTTTTGGATAAAACCTTGTTGATGATGTACATGCATTGTTTCAAATTCACAAACACCGGAGATATAAGGGAGATAGACCTTTGTTAACCCTGTTGAGCCTTGAAGTAGGAGTTTCTTTTCATTCGAAAGACCCTAACATCTAACCTAGGGGCAGGGTAGTTGACATTTGATTTGACCAAGCGTTCAAATTCCAAAAGGAGTGTGCATCTGAGGATCCATTACCTTTCTTTCCTCACATATCAGGAGGTCAAGAGGTGTGAAACCATGATGGTTACCCCTCATCGTAAGGAGTGAAGCAGTCACAATCCTTTCAAAGAAGTCAAGTCAGCTAGTGTCGCAAGATTTGTTCAAAAAAAAAATAAAGAGAAAAAAGGAGAAACAAAGCCCGCTAAGTCAAAAGTTTGAAAACAAATGACTTAGGAAAAAGTTATGGCATCCCGCTGGACCTCAAAATCGAAAAAAGAATTCAAAAGAATTCGGTCCAGGCAAAATCAGGGAAACAAATGAAAAAAGAGCGAATGGAAAAGGCGAAAAGGATTACAAAAGAAAAATCCTCATGCAAGAACAAAGTCGTGTAACTACAGACACAAAAGACGAAAGAAGCGACTGCCACTCCGAAAACATTGTGGGCTCCTTAACTGTCACCGATGGCATGTTATAACCTTTTGGAAGGTGAGCGCTTGTGCCAGATTAGGTGAACGTAGGAATGGAGAATCACGAAGAGTGGGTGGGCACCAATAAACATTGAGCCTATGAATCCTTTTTTTCTAAAAACCATGAACCAGGCCACGATACAACCCTCAAAAGACCTAATTGAAACAGGGTTTGTTTCGAGAGCGTACTCCGATGAGATAACATTCCTGACTCCCATGAGTGATGCTAAAAGATCTTGTTGGTATTGCATGTGCATGCTTTCTTTCATTCAAAAATCAATGTCGTATCCTAAGCAGTGATTCGTTCACATGGCTTTGGGATATCTTTTCAATAAAGACTTCAAGATTAACATGTGTGTTGCATTTGAATAATCATTTTCAGAATAAATATTTTTTTGCTTGCATACATTGGTGTGACATCAAAGAAGCTTACATGATGAAAATCAGTCGAGGGGCTTAATTACGCCAAGTTGAGATGCCTGAGACTCCAGAGGACATGTTACTGAAAGACTATGTGGGGAAAAGGTATTCCCAGCCAGTTGTGTTGAGATGTAACCAATCTGGGGCAATCGCATCGAGAAATGTCTTCGAGGTTCAGCCAATCTGGGGCAATCACGTCGAGATTCAATAAATGTCTCCAAAAGCAGTGTAATCAGGGGCAGTCACGCCGAGAAATCTCTTCGAAGTGTAGCCAAGCTGGGGGCAGTCAAGTTGAGGAAGTCTTTTCAGAGAGCGGTCAATCATGGGCAATCACGTCGAGAAGTCTCTTCAAAGTTTAGCCAAACTGGGGGTAACCACGTTGAGATCCGTTGAATCTCTCCAAAAACGTTTAATATGGGGCAATCAGTTCGATTTGGAAAATCTCTCTAAGATCGATTAGGGGAAAAGTTTCTTCAAGACTCGAGGCAGGTCACCTCAAGAGCACGAGAAGTTATCCTTTTCAGAAAATGGCTAGTCAGAAGTACCTCTCCAAGAGTTTGAAGACACTGGGGCATTTTGAATGCTACGTCTTTTGTAAAATCCTCTCGAGGCGAAATTCTTTCATAGACCTTGCAGTCTGGGGAAAATGGAGAATTAAATGAATTGTTGTTCACTCATGACGATCAATGGGCAGTTGATCAACTCAGAAGCTTGAAACAGAGGTTCTTTCCAGCATGAGGTGTCTTTGATCTCTTTTCTCCAGCAGAATTTAATGGAGTTCCTCTCCCCAACAGAGTATCTGAATATCCCTCTTCCTAGCAAGACATCAGGAAGTTTGATTTCCCCAGTGGAGTCCATGGTCATGGCTCTCCCCAAGCAGAAGTGGGTCCCTCAACCGAAAAGTTCTTCCTGGAGGTTGTCATCCCCAGCAGTATAGAAGAATTCCTCACTCCCAACAATGTAAAATGATGGAATGTTCCCAAGCAGTTTTGAAAAGGGTGGAAAGTCAGAGCATTCTCCTCCTCCAGCATGTCAGATCGATGATGTTGCCTGTAATTAAAGTCCAGTGGTTATTGGCAATCCAGATTTATCTTCTTATCTCATGATCAATATAAAGTTCAGAGGTCATCCCCAGATGATGGTGCTTGATCTCAATCTCCTCAGCAGGTTGTTCCTTCCTTAACAAGAGTTTGCTTAATCTCAACTCCCTAGCAGCCAGGCCAGAAGGTTGTCATTTCCCCTGTGAAGTTCTATGATTATAGTTCTTCCCCAAGCATATTGGTTCAGATGATACCTCCCCAGCAAGATCATCATTCCTTACAGTAGTCCTCAGCAAGTTTGGCAGTTTAGAGCCCAGATTGTGTCAACGTTATCCCCCAGATGAGCTGATATTTTCCCACAGAGAGTCGGAAGATCAGATCGGTGGTTGTTTTCTCAGCAGATGTTGTTATTGTTATCCCAAGCGGAGTTTCCTTCGTGTCATCACCATTTATTTTGCTGAGGAGCCTCCTTGCATCTTGCATATAGTGATCATTGCATTGCATCCTCTAAAACGCGTAGCATTTCCATTGATATGGAGCATTACGCCATGGAAGAATTCAAACATGTGCATTCGAAGCATAAGCCAGTTGATACTTTATTCGAATACCCAAAAGGGGTTCTATTAGACTGTGTACTCCTAGAGTGAAGGCATAGCCAGTTCCCCAGCAGTGATTTCAGACAAACCTGAGGGTCGTAGACTGTTGCTCTTACCCTTCGTTATTTGTTATCCCCAGTAGAGTTATCCTGTATGGTATATTCCCTACTTGTTAGGCAGCTTTCGGTCGGTCTTTCCTTTCGAGTCCGCCTTTGGCCGTTCTCATTTTCTTTGATTGTTAGTCCGCCTTCGGCTGATCTTTCTTTTCGAGTCCGCCTTCGGCCGTCCTTGTATCCTTTGTTTGAGAGTCCACCTTCAACTTGGTCTTTTGTTTCGAGTTCGCCTTCGGTCGTTCTCGTACCTCTTGTTGTTAGTCCGCCTTCGGTCGGTCTTTCCTTTCGAGTTCGCCTTTGGCCGATCTCGTATCCTTTGTTTGAGAGTCCACCTTTGGCTTGGTCTTTGCTTTCGAGTTCGCCTTCGGCCGTCCTCGTACCCTTTGTTTGAGAGTCCACCTTCGGCTGGTCTTTCTTTTCGAGTCCGCCTTCGGTCATTCTCGTACCTCTTGTTGTTAGTCCGCCTTCGGCCGGTCATTCCTTTCAAGTTCGCCTTCGGCCGTCCTCGTATCCTTTGTTTGAGAATCCACCTTCGGTTGGTCTTTCTTTTCGAGTCCGCCTTCGGCCGTTCTCGTACCCCTTGTTGTTAGTCCGCCTTCGGCCGATCTTTCCTTTCGAGTTCGCCTTCGGCCATCCTCGTATCCTTTGTATGTTAGTCCGCCTTCAGCCGGTCTTTCCTTTCGAGTTCACCTTCGGCCGTCCTCATATCCTTTGTTTGAGAGTCCACCTTCGGCTTGGTCTTTCGTTTCGAGCTCGCCTTCGACCGTCCTCGTTCACTCTATATGTCAGTCCGCCTTCGGCCGGTCTTTCCTTTCGAGTTCGCCCTTGACCGTTCTCATTTCCTTGATTGTTAGTCCACCTTCGACTGGTATTTTCTTTCGAGTCCGCCTTCAGCCGTTCTCATTTTCTTTGTCGTTAGGCCACCTTTGACTTGGTCTTTCTTTTCGAGTTCGCCTTCGGCCGTCCTCGTATCTTTTATGTGTTAGCCCGCCTTCGGCTGGTCTTTCCTTTCGAGTCCGCCTTCGGCCGTTCTCGTTATCCCTTATTATTAGTCCATCTTCGGCCGATCTTTCTTTTCGAGTCCGCCTTCGGCCGTCCTCGTATCCTTTATGTGTTAGCCCACCTTTGGCTGGTCTTTCGTTTCGAGTTCGCCTTCGGCCGTTCTCGTTTTCTTTGATTGTTAGTCCACCTTTGGCTGGTCTTTCCTTTAGAGTCCGCCTTCGGCCGTTCTAGTTTTCTTTGTTGTTAGGCCACCTTCAGCTTGGTCTTTCATTTCGAGTCCACCTTCGTCCGTTCTTGTACCTCTTGTTGTTAGTCCGCCTTCGGCCGGTCTTTCTTTTCGAGTTCGCCTTCGGCCGTTCTCGTACCTCTTGTTGTTAGTCCGCCTTCGGCCGATCTTTCCTTTCGAGTTCGCCTTCGGCCGTTCTCGTATCCTTTGTTTGAGAGTCCACCTTCGACTTGGTTTTTGCTTTCGAGTTTGCCTTCGGCCGTCCTCGTACCCTTTGTTTGAGAGTCCACCTTTGACTGGTCTTTCTTTTCGAGTCCGCCTTCTGTCGTTCTCGTACCTCTTCTTGTTAGTCCGCCTTCGGCCGGTCTTTCCTTTCGATTTCGCCTTCGGCCATCCTCGTATCCTTTGTTTGAGAATTCACCTTTGGCTGGTCTTTCTTTTCGAGTCCGCCTTCGGTCGTTCTCGTACCTCTTGTTGTTAGTTCGCCTTCGGCTGGTCTTTCTTTTCGAGTTCGCCTTCGGCCGTCCTCGTATCCTTTATGTGTTATCCCACCTTCGGCTGGTCTTTCCTTTCGAGTCCGCCTTCGGTCGTTCTCGTTTTCTTTGATTGTTAGTCCGCCTTCGGCCGATCTTTCTTTTCGAGTCCGCCTTCGGCTGTTCTCCTATCCTTTGCTTGATCCAACTTAGGTTGATAGCCAATTGTCCGCAGAGACCACCTACGGTTGACACCTGCCCAGAATTAAAAACATATTACCACACATTTTCTTCTACCCACAGAGATGCAAATTTTATGGTTTTTCTGGTATTTAATCCCTATTCACCTTGAATGTCTAACAGTCGCTGCTCTCATCCCTTCAGGTCCACAGTGAATTGAATAGGGGCAGCTGTAGCACCTCAAAATTTGCCCTCTTATTTATTGCCTTATAACAGTGGCTTATGCTTCACATTCATCTGCATCTTCACTAGGTCATAAATGCATTAATCATACATTTGCATGTGCTCCTGAGGCATGGGATCATGGTTTCTTACCATTTGTACGACTTGGTTGATATTCATCAATTGAAGATGGTGGTTAGGGTTCGTGGCAAAGGCATCTTGACGTGAGATCTAGTTGTGGATTTATATTGTGGTCAGGACATAATTATTCTCTCAGTTGCTTATTGTTCATGGCGTATAATACAAGTTAACGAGGGAAGAGATTGAAGTTGATTCGAGGTGGAGTTCATGGAGTATTTGAATTTGAATTTGGATTGGGCAAGCGCTATTAGATATTTGGAATTCAAAGATACAAGTTCGAAAATCTATATCCACCTTATATCATAAACCATAATCCACTTTTGATATCCATTTTAATCGTAAACCATTATCCATTTCCTAATATCCATTTTTAGTCCAATTGTCCGTTTTAATAACCATGTCCATTTGTTAAAACCATATCCACTTTAAAACCATTTTTGATGTCCATTTTAGAATTCAAATCCATTTCCATTCACTTTACAAAAAAATCATTTTCCATATCCAATCCAAGTTAACCATTTTCAAATCCAATTCCAAATAAATTAAATCCAAATACCATTTGTCTACCAAAATCCAAATCAAAACCATTTACACCAGAAATTCATAACCGATGCTAACTGTCATAAGAAAAAGAGCTAACAGAGGAAAAGCTCAGAACAAAAATGGAAAAGAGAGCATAACAGGGGTCCTAACAATTTTTAATCGATTAACCTATTTCCAAGACTCACTCCTCCAATTTTCATCTCTCTTCTAACAAATCTTCATCACCAGTTCTCCCTTAAACTCAATCCAATTTTCCAATTCATCTTCTTGAGTCTTCTACTTCATGTCAGAAAAACCTCATTCTTTCCTTGGATACACACGAGACTGGATCAATTCGTCTCACTTCATCATTTGCGTTCTTCTATTTTTCACACCACTCCTAACTACCAATAACAATTACATAAAAAACCAGAGAAATCATCCTAACTTCTAAGAGAAATTGGCAGTCTCTCTAACACTCTCACGAGAAACTAATAGAAGGATTCTAACAGAAAATCAGAGGAAGAGAACTCAATATAACAAAATTTTAGAAAAAAAAAAGAAAAGAAAGGAGGATGCTCTTCGCTTGAACTCGTCTTCATCTCTAACTAACTCTCTCTCTCTCGAACTTTTCTTTGAAGTCATAGCAACCATCTCCAATCTCCTCAAGTGAATTAGTTCTGGATCAATCGAAAACCGCCATTAACTCAGCCTGAAAAAACCATTCCAACCACATCACCATCTTCAATTAACCTTCATCTTCGAGAATCATCATCTTCTCGCAATCGCTGAATACTTCAATCATCGTTACCATCTTCGTTCTTAATCCACAACCTGTAAAATTCAAGAATGCAGTCAATTCACAACTTTGCATCACAACTCAACACGCAACATCAGCGGCAATTCACGACGCAATTCACACCAGAAACGAACAAAGAATCAAGAACGAACAAGAGAAATTCAACGGTAGAGGGAGAATTTGCGAAGGGAGGTAAGAAGAGAGAAACCGAGTTTACCGAGCTTACCGTAGCTTCGTCATCGTGAAGGTACGCACATTTTCGTTCCAATCTCGTAGCTGCGGCCTCGAATTTATAATATGTTGTGATTTAGTATGTATGCTTTGAGTTTTGTTGATTTTGTATTCTTGAATTTCTCTGCTTCGATCTCGCAATTTGATTAAGTTTTAGGAAAAACGATTTCCGGATTTGGAATGAGGGAGGAATTTTAGTTAGGGTATGTTAAGGTGTTTTGGAGTGTAGAGGTGGTTGGCCGGAGGAGGACGGCGGTGACCACCGCCTTCTCCGGCGAAGTTTAGGGTTCTTGAATCTTTAATTTGCAGAGAGAGAGAGCACGGTGGAGAGAGATGAGCGAAAGAAAAAAAGGAGGAGTTGAATGGGTGATTCGTTTACCATCCTT
The DNA here is from genome assembly GCA_022829125.1 of Lathyrus tuberosus. Taxonomy (NCBI): domain Eukaryota; kingdom Viridiplantae; phylum Streptophyta; class Magnoliopsida; order Fabales; family Fabaceae; genus Lathyrus; species Lathyrus tuberosus. The sequence continues at coordinate 5,049,536 of JALAZF010000082.1, read as the reverse complement.
CTTTTAGTTGTGACGAGATGAGGATAAGGATGAACCTTATGTCCCTGGCCTCTCCGACAGTGACATATGTCACACTTGTCACTGTCCGGTGTCTCTCTCTATTATACGGTGCATGTGTCCTCACGACATTGCCATGCACCTCCATGCATCAAGCCCTTCTGATGGATCCAGAGATCAATCATGCGGTTCAAATTGACTGGTAGTGAAATTCTGGCAACAGATATGAGATGTCGAATGCGATGTCACGACACTTATAGCTGAACAGTAATGAACAAGGTAAATAATGCAGTAAACAACAGTAAAGAACACAATTAATTGATAACCCAGTTCAGTGTAAAAACCTACATTTGGGGGCATACCAAGCCAGGAAGGAAGTCCACTATTAGCAGTATCAATTCATAGACCCTACAGCCAACACACCCGTTGACAATCTACTCACTTAATAACTACCCAATGACCCTTCTACCTAGGTTCTCCCTAGATAAGAGACTCCATCTCTCTTCCAATCATCGCAATGATGTCTAGCAGTTAACACCTCAGCCACTACATCAACAACTTGATTTCCAACAACTCTTCAATCACAGAAAAGTAGAAGACATACTTCAAAGAAACACAATCATCATTGCTTAAAAGCTCATAGATGATTGAAAAATACAACTCAACTAAACAGTTCAACTCTAAGTACAAAACAGTACCAGAGTGGCTCACAATTTCACACAAACCCTAATGATCTACATCTTGGACCCGTACTTTTTCTAGGTTACAAGCATTCTATTTATAACTTATTCCCAACTGGATTTGGGCTTCAAATCACAGCATAACAACTGTTACAAATCAGCAGAAACTTCTGCTACATAATAGGTCTTCAATCAAATCCTTCCTAATTTATCTCCATAATTAGAAAGTCATTATTCTTCAATATTCTTCTTGAAACCTATAAAACAGCACCACATAGGATAACATAGTATTCTCAGAAACATTCCTTACAATTGGCTTGGGCATTAGCAGGTCTTAGTTTTAATTAATAATTAAAACTAATTATTCTCCAAATCTTTATGCATGAAAATAGCCAACCCTATTCTTCACAAACAGATTGCTTCCAAATAATATCACTCCAACATAATTTTACTCCCAGAATTACGCATGCAATCACAAACACACAAAAGATTGCTAAAAATAGCGCAGCAAATAAAACCTAAAAATATGAACTAGAAGTTCTGTTTACTGATGTCAGAACATCTTATTTGACATCATGCACAAATCCTGCAATACTAAAAACACACCACCTGCAGAATGTTAGAGTCACATGTCAAGACATCAAGCAAGACATCTTGATGTACCACATTATTTTACCAAAATTGCTGCCAATTCAGAACTAACAATCTCCCCCTTTGGTAAATTTTGGCTAAAACAATTTATGATCACAACACATATCATAGATCCCTGCAACAGAAACAACACACACCAGAGAACCACATCTAACCCAGACCCAGAAAGTCCAATGCACGCATATCATTACTATGCCAACATTACTAAGCCACACTACTCTCCCCCTTTTTAGCCATAATTAGACAAACTCCACTAGGAAACTTCCATAACAACCAGAATAAATAAGCAACATTCAGAACAAATCCATAGAGAAGAGAGTAAATTAACACAGACCAAGCACAAAAAGTTCCAAAGGAAAACTCTGAATCATCCAACCAACATACTCTGAACTGAACAAACTATTCTACATCCTTGTGAGACTGGTTCAAATACGAAATCCAGACACAATAGCTGAACAAACCTACTTCTCTCCCCCTTTTTGGACAAAAATTGACAAACATTGGGGTAAATGTACACTTTTGGTTCAATCCATTGACACACCTGGTCTAAACTGTCATGTCCACCATGAACTTCACCAGTAACACAATGTCACGACATCTTGTCTGACATAACACCCTCACCAGAGCCACAAACAATCTTGATAAACAACAAAAGTTCAACTCCCCCTATCTAAGATAACCAGTGTTTCTTTGCAAGAATAACACCTTAAATGAATGGAAAACATAAGACTCATCTTCATGTCTTCAGGAGCGCACCCTCTGTTCAACACACCTGCTGAACGCATTCACTTAATGCTTGATCCTCAAACAACACTAGTACATTTAACTGACAGAAGTTGCTCCTTCAACAAGAAACACCACAAAATCACCAATGATATCCCATGACACCTTTATGATCCTATAGTAAGAGAGTACCAGGATCACATCCTTGTACTACAACCAACAAACTCTTGGATTGAGACCAAAATCACCATTGATCCCTCTCATCCAGAAACCATCCATACCCTGTACAAATCTACCTTGAATTTTACAACCATAGACATTCTTGTTCCTTGAGATACAATCCAATTGAATCAGGAATGCTTCACACAATCATCCACAAGTTCTGAAGCACAAACACACTGCCTTCCACTACACTCTAAGTAAAGTCCTTATACTTTGAATTAATAATACACACCAAGATGCCATCCAACAGCCTAATGTCATAGCATATTATCTGACATTATATCCTCATAAGAGGCAACCAATCTCCACAAGCTTGATCAGCATGCAAGCTTCACAATATATGCACCTTTGCAGCAAAATCCATAGACAAGTACTCCCCCTGTCATGGATAACCAATGCTCTAGATGGAGATGAACATTTGAGCACCAGATCTTCATACACTTGCTGAGCACATTCACATACTGTACTCTCACTCCTAGAGAACACATCCAACTGGTTTGACACTGCTCACAAACTCCACGAATTCTCAGCTTACTTACAAGCTTTACTGAGATCTAATCTCTTCAAGAGAAAGAACAACTCTTAAATAAAACTTCCTGATCAAATCACCTCATCTGACACAATTCCTCTGCCATTACACCCACTAGTAGTTGTTGACACTTGTGAGGTCTTCAAAAATAGTAGTCATGCTTTGCCAGAACATACTACTAAAAACAAGATCAGAATCTCCACATTCTAATCCACATAGTCAGAAACACCTCTTCTGACAAAAATGCTTGAGCATCCAACTCCACATGCACAATCTCAATCATCTTCCAAATATAACCATCAACAATCATGATGTTACAACATCATTTGGGACATCAGTTTCCCATCACCATTCAAAGGACTCATTGCGCATAGAAGTCCTTCAAGAAGTTCCCAATAAAACACAGCCAGAGCAGCATATTCAGGTTAACATAAACCCCTAAACACCATAGAGAGAAATAAACTTGCACACCCTCTCTGAAGTAAAGAGTTCAGACTGTAGACTTGCATACTCACATCAGACAAATACTTAGCTCCCGTCAAAGTATTTATCATTAGTCAGATACACACCCTTATCAGAGGACAGACAAATACTCAGCTCCCGTCAAAGTATTTATCATTAGTCAGATAAGACTACCTTCTCACACAAGGTAGGACATTTGGTCTGACATACATTAGGCATCTGCTGATTCTTCTTCATGACAAACCATCACGATAACCATTCACACCACAAAATCATTCCAGATTAGGTCAGTGTCTTGACCTTTCACTCCACCCTGAGCTAAACAAACTTCCTTGGCTGAGGAAGTAAAGAACTGAAATGATGTTTCAACATCAGTTCCGACATCAGTCTAAATTACATGGATTTAAACATTTACTATGGCTTTGGAGACAGCAACCATAGTAATCCACACACATCTCAAGAATCTTCTTATCAAACTTCTAAAGTTCAGACCTCCTATCTGACTTTGAGATGTTGGATGCCATCCTTCTGCACCTAAAGAGGAGATTCCCTCTAACAGGTTTCTAGAGCATACTAAAAAACATTGACTGGTCATCACAAATAGATTGTTCAGAAAAAAATATGCTTCTCCTAACACTTCAACCTACAAGGATGCCCTTCAATCCTTGCAAAAAAAATGTTCCATTATGTGAGGACACCACATAATTGAACTCCACTTAAGAAGAAACTTCTCATGCAGATACCAGGGAACCATAATCTTTTGGTCCAAAAAAAAACACCAACTCCTCCTTGCTCCAAACACAAATCTGAAATGCTCATCCTAGATAGTTTGGATGGCATTCCAACAATGAAGACACCAGTCAACCACTTAGGTTAATACATCTCCTCTGTGCAAAACCCTTTGAGTTTCTCTTCCACTAGAATAAGAGTTTCATGCTCTCATAGACTTGATAGTGATATCAAGTTTGAGTAAACAACCTCCATCCTGTTTTTGAGAAACACCACCAGACATATTGAGAAAAATAAACTCTTAATACAACGATGTCAAGTCATTATGTCTGACATTTCTTCGAGTTCTTCCAGCATCAGATTAAGGACTCTCCCTTATTAACTGCTAAGAACTCCTAAGGGAATTATTCATTCTCTCATCCAATAGCTGCACATCCTGTGGTTGGTACACGCATATAACTCCTTTCAAATAGAATCTGCTCCATGGCCATAAACAAGATTGCATACATCTGGCTGCTTTGATCAGAAGGAACTTTCAGTTTTCAGAGAGAATGTCCTTGACATTTGAGCTTGACCTCCACAAAAAAACATCCTTTGTACTCCTACTCACTTGGATCAGAAATACACTAATCCAATTGAGTGACAATATATTGATCATCTCTTGACCAACACACTTATCTAAGACATGTTTCTTGATAGAAACTTCTTAGACACACAACCCAGATGCCTCATCTTCTAAGCCAGGAGTAGGTTCCAAACAGATGTGATCAATACACATTTGTTTAGCCCCCAAGCATCTGTTATGCCATACCTTTATCCAACAAGATTCTGCACAATCTGCTGGTTTTATGTTCCAACATCTGGTAGGACATTAGTTCCCTTCTCAAGAAACACACCAAGAGATCCTTTATCAAAGCCCATAGATTGGCCTTTTACGGTTGGAAGCAAGAATAAATTGCTTTTAACTTTCTTCAGATCTCTTTTCAACAAACTCATATAAATGTGCTTTTATGAGTGGACTTGGGATAGACCTCAAGTATCTTTGGCAACATTATTAAGCTAGTAGAACCTATCCTCAAGTATCACCACACCATGGGATACACCTTCAGAGGAAAAAAACAGAGTGTTGCAGCCTCAACATTTAAACCACCAGGAATTTTCCATCAGATATATATATGCAGCGGAACACACACCAGAAAACTCCTCTACAACCTTCAGGCAAAACATAATAACCCTTGCATAAACACGACACTCCATGTGCAATAGGTCACCATAGGTTTGAAAATAAATCAAACCACACAACAGCTCACCACCAAAGCTACAAGCCTGATAACAACAGACAGGTCCAATACACACCCTGTCATGAACAATCCATCCTCCACTTCTAGGGACCATTCAAACAACAATATGAACTTCTCCAAGTTCAAACAACTTTTCAGTAGGTACCACCTACCTTGCCCATAACCAGAAAGTATCTTCCCTAGGATCTCACCCAGAAAATAGAACAGGATGCATGCTCTGATACCAATTGAAATTCTGGCAACAGATATGAGATGTCGAATGCGATGTCACGACACTTATATCTGAACAATAATGAACAAGGTAAATAATGCAGTAAACAACAGTAAAGAAAACAATAAATTGATAACCTAGTTCAATGTAAAAACCTATATCTGGGGGCATACCAAGCCAGGAAGGAAGTCCACTATTAGCAGTATCAATTCATAGACCCTACAGCCAACATACCCGTTGATAATCTACTCACTTAATAACTACCCAATGACCATTCTACCTAGGTTCTCCCTAGATAAGAGACTCCATCTCTCTTCCAATCATCGCAATGATGTCTAGCAGTCAACACCTCAGCCACTGCATCAACAACTTAATTTCCAACAACTCTTCAATCACAGAAAAGTAGAAGACATACTTCAAAGAAACACAATCATCATTGCTTAAAAGCTCATAGATGATTGACAAATACAACTCAACTAAACAGTCAAACTCTAAGTACAAAATAGTACCAGAGTGGCTCACAATTTCACACAAACCCTAATGATCTACATCTTGGACCCGTACTTTTTCTAGGTTACAAGCATTCTATTTATAACTTATTCCCAACTGGATTTGGGCTTCAAATCACAGCATAACAGCTGCTACAAATCAGCAGAAACTTCTGCTACATAATAGGTCTTCAATCAAATCCTTCCTAATTTATCTCCATAATTAGAAAGTCATTATTCTTCAATATTCTTCTTGAAACCTATAAAACAGCACCACATAGGATAACATAGTATTCCCAGAAACATTCCTTACATTGGGTTTGGGCATTAGCAGGTCTTAGTTTTAATTAATAATTAAAACTAATTATTCTCTAAATCTTTATGCATGAAAATAGCCAACCCTATTCTTCACAAACAGATTGCTTCCAAATAATATCACTCCAACATAATTTTACTCCCAGAATTACACATGTAATCACAAACACACAAAAGATTGCTAAAAATAGCGCAGCAAATAAAACCTAAAAATCTGAACTGGAAGTTCTATCTACTGATGTCAGAACATCTTGTTTGACATCATGCATAAATCCTGCAATACTAAAAACACACCACCTGCAGAATGTTAGAGTCACATGTCAAGACATCGGGCAAGACATCTTGATGTACCACATTGTTTTACCAAAATTGCTGCCAATTCAGAACTAACAGGTAGATTTTGAAGGATCACCATGTGCCCTCAGGCCTTGAGCTTGTTGGGCCTGAGTCATTTTGCTATGTGCACCCCCACTTAAGCCCAAGAGGAAATTGAATTAGATTTTTACTAACATAACACCCCCTTTCTTTTTCTTAGATTTTTATTTTCTTTTTCTGAGTGCGTTTAAAATCAGACTTTAAAAAATAGTAAAAATCATTGGAAAATCCTGAGAAAATTTGTGGGAGTTCTTGAGGGTTTTAATTAATTTTTGGTGAAATTTAATATTACATTTGATGTGTTTTAATATTTTTCTGAAATTTTGGAAAGGAATCTGTTCTTAATGGTATATCTTGTGATGCAAGTCCTAAAATGTGATCTTCCCTTGACAATTTGGAGCTAATTTTTGTTGGGAATTTGGACCTCTGATCATATGACCTAGTGATGTTTGATTGGTACCTTGGCCATGATTATTGAATTGCTTTTGAGCTTCATCTTTGTACCTTATCGTCTATTAACATCTTTGATAACATGACTAATGTTTGCAATTAATTGAGTGCTCTAGGTATATGATTTGTGTCCAATATTTTGGATACGACTACCCACTGCCCTTAGAATGATAAGTTCAATTAACCATAATTTTCAAGAGCATTTTTCTATTTTTCACTTATTTTCCAATGCAAACTTATCATGTTGACACATGCTTAGAAATATGTATTAGTTTGGCATTTGTATAAGGCCAATTTGGGCCAACTTCGGGGAACGATTTTTACACATTCATAAGTGTATTTTAATACACATTTGAGACATGCTTGAATTATGCATTTGATCCTTTCATATGCCTTGAATATTGCATACTTTTGTGTGTATGAAAACATGAATTTGTGCTTCACTTTGCCCATTTTTTTTGATGCCACTAGCATGCTATACTTGCCCAATTGTTTTGGGGTTCAATTAGGACCTATTATAGGTCATCCACTTCTGACTTGAGTGCTTGAATGTTACATTTCCATGCCATTTCATCCCTTATGCTTGTGTGTAACAAGATGCATGCTTATAGGAGAATGTTTAGGTGTTGTGTTTGTCTAACTTAAATGGACCGTGGAGAGGATACTTGTTGCAAACTTGTGTGACATTTTAACATTGAATTCAAAAATTTGTACATGTTATTTTACCTCTGACCTTGGTATTCATATACCAACTTAATAGTTGCTTAATCAATGTCTTAATTCATGGACACTTGAAGCATGATTTAAGTAATATCTTTGTGTAAAATTGCTTAAACTCTTAAATGCAAATCGGTGTGAATCTCATGATGACTTGTTGACATTTCAAACATCTTTTATATGCCATTCACTACTGCCTCTTGTACTTAGGTACATATCTGACATGATTTGGATTCACTTCCTTTGCTTGACACTTAACATGATTTTGTGGAATTGTGTGGATACTAATTTGGCAATTCTTTGCATTGTCTTTGGATATTGGGTTGCCATGATGACTTAAGTGATAACTTGACATGTTTACACATTAAATAACATGACTCAATTCTGACCTTAAACTTTCATGAATGTCTTTTACACTTGGTTATTCATTACATGTTCATAATTGTCCAAAACATGCTTAAGATAAGATCTTTGTGCATAACTTGCAAATCATTTGCACATGACCTAAAGTGAATCCCATGATCATTTCTTAATGATTCAAGCATTCTTTTGACTTGTTTCCATGATGTATGCTGTTTGTCCATGGCTTGATTCCACTTGTGTTAACTTTGAGAAGTTCATTTGGTATAGCTTGTAAGTGATACGTGTTTAGGTAACGGTGTAGGATAAAACTTGACACTTTTGCATGCTCCCTTAGGACAATAACTTGGATAGGATTAGGTGTGTTTAGATACTTCCCTTAGTAGGATGTCATACTTCTAGGACACTTCAAACTTTAGTTGTTATTTGATATTCATCATAGCATAGTCTTAGGACTTTAGCATAGCCATAATTGTATGTTTGCACACTTTGCTTTCAACTATTCATTAGTTGAGCTTGGCTTGGAGGAGGTAAGTTTGTGGAGATTTACATTGATGTTTACACTCATATGAATGTTATTTCATCTTACTTCTCTCTTCTCTTTTCGCTTTGGTGATTGTTTAAGCTAATGTTTACTTGTGTTGTTCACATGATCCCTTTGGATTCCTAGCTCCATTTAAATTCCGATTAAGATGGAGGTAGGAGAGACATTAGGTTAGCAATCCATGTATGATAACAAGTAGGATAGTCCTCTAACCTCAGCCTTAGGACCATGATGTATGACAACATTAGGACCTACTCTCCCTTAGTGTTTTTCTTTTCAAACTTGAGTCATCTCTTCTTTCTCTCAAAGGAAAACTAAAACACTTAATGAATAAAGTTGTGCTTAGTGTGCCATGAGCCTTAAGTACATAGTATGCCTTGCCGCGCGAGGCGTATGACTCGTTACGCAAAGTGTTCACTATGTCTTAGACTTTAACACTTTGCATATCACAAACAAAACAATCAAAACACTTTCTCATAAAAAATAAAAACAAACAATCGTCTTCCTTCAAGATTGTATTCTCATCTCCCTCACTCTATTCGTAAAGGATGCATCATTTTCGTTCTACCGCAAACAGTTAAACGCGTAAGACTCCACAACGAGTGGCAACACCTAAACTGCTGGAACGCGAACGTTGGCGTCTTCCACTAAAAAACACAAACAAAGCAAAATCATCCCTAGTGAGGGGAACTACGTCGCTCTGATTCTTCATTTGTTAATGGAGATACGTAGGCAGGAGATCGTTCTCTGCGAGCACAACCTTATTTATCAACCCTTTTGTCTCCCTTTAGCAACCCGTAGTGAGCCGAACTACGACGCTATGATTCTCATTCCCGATGAGATACGTAGGCACAAGCGCGATGCCTAGCGAGCACAATCCCGTAGTCCTCCGAACTACGTTGACTCTAACTTTACCACTCCCGAGGGAATATGTAGGCCTAGGACGACGATGTCCTATCGAGTCACACCTTTCCTTTTCTTCCCCCCATTGCTCGTTTCTCCGTTCCACCGTTTCCAGTTAGCAGTTGAGCTTCAGATACCCTACACCCTTTGATCGACAACAACAAGCGTGGATCCCATCGAGTATGATGGACACGAGGGGGTGCTAATACCTTCCTCTCGCATAACCGACTCCCGAACCCAGGCTATGGTTGCGATGACCATGTCTTTCCCTTTGTTGAGGTTTTCTTCGATCGTTTCTTTTCCCTGCGTCGGGATAAATAAAGTTTGGTGGCGACTCTTCTGTTCTTTTCCGCCGGTTAATTTTCACATATGCGACAAGCCCTAGCATGAAAGACACTAAAGCTCACAAGTTTATCACATATATGAGATAAAGGTTTCCTCCCAAGATTTATAGGATGATGCATAAGGAAAAATAATGGAACTTCTACATCTGCACCTACTAGACATTCTACAAGAGATACTCACCCATATCTACTTATCAAATTATCAATGTTTATCTACAACTAGTCAGTCATCCACCTTAATAGAACTCATTCCCAACCCATTATCTTATGTTTTATTTTACAACCATTCTTCACCAACTTATAAATATTTATGTTATTCTATTTCTTCCCAAACTGAACGAAAAACCATCAACCAAGCCAATAAGCTTGACTTTTGAAAAATGCTATGGCTATTGAACTACAAGCTATTGCATAAAACCATACTTAAAATATAGTTGATCTATCACTTAGAAAAATACCCACTGGTTGTAAATGGGTGTATAAAATCAAGTATCGTGCTAATATATCCATTTCAAGGTATAAGGCATGTTTGGTTGTAAAGGGATATACTCAAACAAGTGGTATTAACTATTTTATCACATTCTCATCTGTTGCTAAGATCACCACAATCAAATTTCTTCTATCTGTAACAACTATTAAAGGATAACATTTGGAACATAAAATACCACATAATACTTAAATATATTGATGTGAGTAATGCATTTATACATGGTGAATTACATGAAAAGAGGTCCACACGACTCTCCATGGCCATCCTGCTTCTAAATCACCTCAGGTTTGTAAACTTGAAAAGAGTTTATATGGTTTAAAATAGGCAAGCATATAACGAGACTCTAAGCTCTCTTTTACTTTGATTTCCTTAGGCTATTCACAGTCACAAGCTGATCATCCTATATATGTCAACTCCAATGGTACTAGCTTACATCCCATTTAGTTTATATGGATCACATTGTAGCAATTCGAAATTACATACATGAAATTAAATTTATCAAAAAGCTTTTAGATTTAAAAATCAAAATGAAGGATATGGGCCAATTAAGATATTTCCTAAGTTTTAAGATTTCTAAGTCTGATTCAAGAATTTTATTAAACCAAAATAAATACGCAATTGAAACTTTTGGAGGACTCAAGTTTTCTTGCTGTAAAGCCTTCATTTGTTCCTTTTGATCCAACCCTCAAATTATATGTCTCAGATGGTTCACCAATAGAGCATCTTTTAATGGATCTATGTGCTTGTAGGTATAATCAATAAGTAATCCAAGATGGTGAAACTTATGGATAGGAAAGATGCAAGTCAACTAGTAGCTGCTTAGTTTTGATGATGACAACACTTGAAGTCAAGGATCTACTAAAGATTAAGCGGTCAAAGATGCACAAGATGGTTGATCAAGCTATCCTTCCAAATTAAGATAAAGATATCTTTTGAAGTCAATATTGTAGTCCAACGAATTTCAAGTGAAGACTTAGGTTTCAAGGTTCACCGATGGTTTATCCTTTCAAACTCTCAAATGATGGTAATCAACATGAAGATATAGCAAGCCTCATCAAGAATACTCAAGGTTCTTGTGTGATGCTAAAGTAAAAGATAATGATGTTACGACTTGAAGTTTCATAGTTGTGAAAGAGAGAAACTGTAAAAGCTAGCCTAGTCGTGTCCGTCTTAGTGATCAGTGTCTTGTAAAGACATAAGAGTATTTCTTAAAACATTATGGCTAAATCACATAACACAACACACACACACACACACACACACACACACAAAAACAAGTGCACACACACATACACACACATTCACACACACACACACACACACGCGCGAGCGCGCATGCACACACTCACGCTCACACACGCGTGCGCGCGTGCGCACACACACACACACACACAAACACACACACACACACACACACACACACACACACACACACATATATATATATATATATATATAATTCATGAATAATTCTTATGAAATTATTAATATTTTTTGTTTGACCTATCTTTAGTCTTGGGTACTCTATCATTGATTGGGATAACCTCTTAATGATTGGTAATAACTATACATCTAAAGCTTCCATTTGTGGCCCTAGCAATTTATTATATAGGTTGCCTAATCGGTTAGAGCATTCATTTTCTACATGGATTGTTTCCAAATTTATACCATGCCTTGACCTATAAATAGAGAAATTCTCTATCACTTTTTCCAATCCAGAAAGTGAAATCTCTCATTCTCTATAAATATATAACAAATATTCTCTATCAAAAGCTTTCATTTCTCATATTCACATCTCTAAATCTCTCATTTTTCTCACAGATTTGAGCTATAATGCTTCAAGATTATTCGTGATTCTAAGTGAGTATATTTGTTCTGGGAGAGTGCAAATTTGTAAATTTACCAAGAGTGTATTTTCTCTTGTTTATATAATTCTTCCATATGAAGTTGATATTTTGTTTTAGGTAAACTAGTTAAAAGCTCTTGTTTGTATAGGGGTTGTCTTAGAAAGTCTCAACTCGATTCATGAGTTTTGCCATTGAAGAAAAAACTTTCGTTTGGTTCGTTAAGATCAGCTAATGAAAATCTTCACAATAGTTCTTGAGCTTGGTCTGGATTTAAAGCTCCATCTATTTGAGATCAAACTAATTAAAATCTCTCTTGATTTTTGAGTTCATCCTAGTGTAAAAGCTCAGGAAATTCGAGATCATCCCGATAAAATTTTGGTTCAGTTAGTGGTCAGCCAATGGAAAACTCTGATTTAGTTTGAAGGATATCCAACTCAAAACTCCATCTTGGTTTACGACCAGCTTGTGTAAAATCTGTGTTTGGTTTGAAGACTAACCGCTCTAAGTCGTGTTCGCTGTTTGATTCAAAGTTAGCCTGAAAACTTAATTTTCTTGTATAAGTAGGTTTGTGGGCACATCCTTCTAAAATCTCTCAAGTTTAGTGGATACTCTTAAGAATAACTCTTGAGGATAAAAGTAAGTCTTCTTGGTCGAACCTGTATAATTCTCTAGCGTTATTTGTCTTTGCTTAACTCTTTTACTTTCTAGTATTTTTCTTTCCTTTGGTTTTCCACGGCCATTTTATTCATTTGTTTTACAAAAGTGTTTTCAAACCCTAATTTTTTAAATGATTTTATTTTAAACCACTTTTAAATTTTTTTTTTCACAATTCACCCCCTTCTTGTGAATAGAGTCACATATCCAACACATTCATTATATTTGAGGTTTATTGACATGTTAAATTACTTGACCAATACATGCCAGATGTTTCTTATGTTGTGCAACATTTGAGCCAACTTGTGTCAAGAGTGTTAGATCTGTTCATAACCTTATGATTTCTACCGATATAGAAATCAACAACAGAACTCTAAACCCTTAAACCCATACCAGAATTCAATTAGAGAATGAAGGCGGAAACGTACCTGAATTTGGCATTGAAATCGTTGAAGGTTCCGGATATGTGATCTTCCGATTTGTAGAGTTCCTTAGGGTTCCTTGAATCTCCTTTGACGGGGATGAAGAGAGAAAACCTGATAAACCTTATTTTGATTGTACTCTATAAATGGAGACCATAACCTATTTAAATAACCTTAGGGTTATTTCTTAATTTTCAATATTCTAATTTGGTCCCTCATCAAATTAGATATTGACTTATAGTATCTACACAATAATCTGACCATTCAAGACATTTATGCTTTTAGCCACAAACTTAATATTATATTAATTAGACCCCTTTAAGTTTTGACTAATTAAAATAATAGCACTAATACCTTAAATGTTATATTTGTGACCCAAAATTCTAATAAAAACCTATACTCCCACACTATAAAATTGCTACATGAGTTCTAAGATACCTCAAATCCTTCCCAACAAGAGATACCCTATTTTCCACCTCTAGTGATTTAAAATTTCATGGCTTTGATGATTTTGAATGGGTCAGGTGCTCTGTTACAAGAAAATCTACTATTGATAGAGCTATGCAAAATATCCAGTTAAATTTTTAAGACTCAATTTAGTTTTATAACTGGTTTAAACGATAACACCCGTAACTAAATTTTATCCACTCATTTTATTTTAACATTACAGTTTAACATAAATTAGTTTAAAATACAATTGTTTTGGAAATGACTTCCAACGAGGCCTTCGGAGCTACATTTTCAACAAACTAAATTAATGGTTAGTTTACTACTTCTACTGTCACACTTAAAAAAAATCCACAAAGAAAAAATAAATGAGATGTTTTACTCAAAATTAATTTTAAGATTTAAATGCACTTTTGATTCTTGTAATATACCAAATCTTTTTAGTTTGGTCTCTGGATTTTTTTTTTGAATTCCTATATTTTATTTTTTGTGTGTATTTTAGTTTCTAAAGGCAAAATCCGCAAGCAAAAAAAAAATATAAAGATTCAGAAAAACAAAAATTACATGATCAAACTCAAAAACTCGGTAACTTAGAGAGACCAACATACCATTTAAATTTAATTTTAAATAAAAATTGGTTTAAATAACATTTTACAAGAAAATTATTTAAGATATTTTTATATATTTTCAAATAACCTATAATCATTTTAGATTTTTTATATATTTGTTACGGTTTTACTTATTCGGCTTTTAGTAATGTTTTAATAAAAATTATATTTTAGATATAAGTTATATTATGGTAAATTTCTAGCAATAAATATGAATTACTGAATCAAAATTACTTTTTAATTTATACCAATTGAATTTAAAAAATTTCTTTTTAACTTTTTATAAATAATTTAAAAATATATATATTTAAAATGGTTTTTTTTTTTTAAGTTATAACAAATGAATCTATAACTTTTATGAACATAATATATTTGAAACTTGGAAACGTCAAACTTTAAAGCAGAACAATTTTAATTACATAATTTTTTAATAAATTTACTTTCACCTTAACAATTTGTTAATTGTTTATAGTATAAATTTTAAACAAATTAGTTAATGGATTAAAAACGGTTCATAAAACTGGGTTATGTTTTTATTAAACCAGTTTTTAAAAATGGTTTTTGAATCCAATCCATTATATTAATTATTATGTGGATATGGTTTGGATAGTAAAAAATCCAAACTATGAACGCCCCTAGCTATCGGATATTATATCATTCTTGGATCTCCTATCATTTCCTAGAAACCAAAGAAATAAAACAGTCTCTAAGTCAATTTACTCGATTCAATTTACTTTTTGTTTGTTAAGTTAGTTAGAAAATTGTTCAATCTATTCTAACTTACATATGTCACCAACCTCTATATATAGTTCATAGCTACTACTGCTGTAACTTGAATCAGTTTAATATTTAAATGATTATTTGAGCATTCACCACGATATGGCTTCGATTTCATCCTTAATTAATCCTCCATTATCATCAATGACTCTAACTTGGTTGTGGTTGTGTTAAAAAATATTGATATTTTTCTTCAAAAATTTAATAATAAATGGTCTAAGTGTGTGAAGCTTTCTTTTCAAAGGTGTTGTTACTTGTGTACTAATTTTTATAGAGTGAGTAGTGTTTGTTGACTGGTTTAAACACAATGCTCATTAATTTATTTTGGATAGCTATTTTGCCCCAAACTTTTTGTAAAAAAAATTTAGATTTATTCAATTATTTTGATCCTTCTTAAAATCTAGTCGGTAACTGTTTACTGTGAATTTTGGTAAACAACCTCTGGTCTATCAATCTTAAATAAAACTGACTAACTTGCAGGATCGACCACACAAATCCTATGACATGTACTAAATTTAAGGGAAAATATAACTGACAATGATAAATGCAAGAAATGTAAATTGAACTCCACGTTCGACAGTAAAAGAAAACTACATGAACTCCACGTTCGACTACTTGCAAATAAAGTAAAGGCTTGGAAATGTAAAGGGCTGTAAATAAATGATGCAGAATTTAAAGGCGTCGAATGTAAAAGACAAAAAGGTAAATGACTTTGAAAAATAAAAGTGCAGGAAGATAAATAACTGTCGAAAGTAAACAACAAGAAATGTAAAAGTGCTTGAACTCCACGTTCTTGAATGTAAAAGGTGCAGAAAGAGTAAATGACCGTTGAAAGTAAAGGGCAAGAAAATAAATGACTTTGAAGGTAAATGCAGTAATGTAAAAGCTTTTGAAAATAAAATGCAATGAACTCCACGTTCTTGAAAATAAAGACTGAAATGTAAAGGTGTTGTCGAAAGTAAATATGCGGAAAGATAAATGACTTTAAAAATAAAAGACTTGAAGATAAAAGACTTTGAAAGTAAATGCTTGAAGATTAAATGCTTGAAAGTAAAGATGCAAGAAGATAAATGTCGAAAGCTTTTAAATGAAAGTAAAAACAAGGTTTAAAATAAACTTGACTGAAAATAAAGATTCAAGGAAAAGTTAAGACATGAAAGGTAAATTTCAGGAAAATGTAAAGTGCTGAAACATAAACATGATGAAGATAAATTGCATTGATGAAAGAAAGTGGTGTTACATTGCGTACATTCTCACGAACTCGTTTCTCTACACTCGGGTACTTTGAGTTTCTTTGAGTAACTTGTACAAAAATACGAACACCCTTATTACATAGAACTAACTCCTATTTATAGTGCTAAGAAATAACTACTAAGTGGTGGTTATTGCTTCAAACGTGTCCCTTTGGCGCCTTCTGTAACAATCCGTTTTTAATATTTCCTTTTTCCGTGCTTTTTGGTGTTAATTGGTCGAGTCTTTATTTTTAATTGAGCAATATTTATGTTAATTGCTAATTGGTGTGATTATATGTTATTTTTGCACATTGTGTATTTTTACCGTTTTTGAGAGTTTGCGGGGAAAATTGGAATAGAGGGTATTTGACATATTTCATAATTAATAGTATTAGTTAATAATAGTTAGTTTAGATATTTATTAGAAATGTTTAGAATTTTTAAGTTAAGAAAATATAAAAGAAAATAGTTAGTATAAGTTTAGAAAAGAAGAAAAAGAAAAGTTAGTAAGAGTTTTCCAAAAGAGAAGAAAAAGAGAGAAATAGAGAAGTGAAGAGAAAGTGAAGACAAAGGGGAAAAATCACCAAGCAAGCTTTAGGAATCGGATTGTTATCGGGTAAGGGTGTGAAACTCGGTTATTATATTGATTGTGTATGATTATATATGTTTGTTTTTGAATTGTTTGAATGTGTAGAGAATTATGTGGTTAGGTTGCTATTTTTGACATAATCGGTAGAATCGAGAGTTTTCACGGATGAAATTCGAAACAAATTGTGTAGTTTAGTCGTGTGAGGTTAGGCCGAGATTATAGAGACTCGTTTCGTTGAAATCGGTTGATATTGTGAGTTTTGACATTTTTGGGTTTTGAAAATGTGAGATTTTGGTGAAAAATAAAAGTCGTGGAATCGGGTTTTTCTTGATCCTAATATGTTGGTATGTATTTATGTGATATTACCATGTATTTATTCGGGAGAAAGGAATTGAATCGGTCGGGTTTCCGGAGGGTTTTGTGTAGAGGCAGCAGCTGATTTTTCTAGTTTTTAACAGGTGCAATCGATTGCAGCAGGATGCAAATCGATTGCACATGAAAAAAAAGGGCGAAAAATGTGATTTCTGGGGCCGTGCAATCGATTGCACACAGGTGTAAATCGATTGCACTCTGCTGTTCTTTTTCAAAAATTTGTTTTTTTAAAAGTTGCATAACTTTTTCGTCGTTTATCCGTTTTAGCTGTTCTTTATATCGATCTGAAGCTAAAAATATGTTCTATGATTTGGTGAAGAAAAATATTATTTTTAGCCGACTTTTAGCCGACTTTTCTGAGAAACTGTAAAATGGAATTTTTGAGTTATTTTCTATATTGTGCGATAGGATATGATATGTAACGTATGACTTGTGTGAGAGATGTTTGATGGGTATATGATGTTGTGGTGAAGGTTTGTGGCCGTTTGGCAATTATGTGAATTGTATTATATGTACTTGAAATGCATGATTTAATGTATGAGCCTTGATTGCCATGGGTCATTATATGACATGCATCAGGTTGTAGACATTGTAGATCCCTTCGAGGGTGTAAACAATGCATGTAGACATTGTAGATCCCTTTGTGGGTGTAAACAATGCATGTAGACATTGTAGATCCCTTCGTGGGTGTAAACAATGCATGTTGAATTGTAGATCCCTTATGGGTGTAAGCAATTGTTGTATTGATCGTGTGCCTATTATAAAGGACTATAAACGATCCATAACGTCGTATGCTTGTTGATAAGTGGTAGCGACGGGGAACATCATATGCCCGACGGGGAGTTACCCTAAGTAACGAGCGATGATTCCAAGAGTTCCTAGGGGACTAATGGTACCGCATGCATAGAGTCGTTGTGTCGGTCTCTGTGCATTTGCATAATTCATTACATGAATGTTTATGTGTTGAATTTTGAGAAGGATTTGTTATGCATTGTGTTAATGTATATGCTTATGTGATTGATGTGTGAAATGGGTTTAATATGTCTTGTGTTGTTTACAAGTATCGTATTTGTGTGGTGAGAATAATTGTGCATATTTTGCTAAGTGTTTTATAATGATATGCAATTATGTTATAATCCTGTTTCTCACCCTTCTGCTGTGGTTTAATGCTGTAATGGCATTGCAGATTAGACGCTGGAGGTCTTTTGCGAAGATTAGTGTCTTTGTCTTTTTGTCATTCCGTCGGCTCTGATATGTAACACGGGTAGTCGGGGTTCGAGTGTAGATGTTTCTTTTGGCTTGTATATAGTGGCTTTGTATGAACATGTATATGACATACTTATCTTTTGTGATGACATCAGTTATGGATGTTCCGCTTTAATTCTGTAACTGAACGATGATATTTTGGAACTGAGTTCCTATGTTTATATGACTATCAGGTTGTTATATATCTATATGAGCAGGTTGTTTTAGTTCACGTTGGTGTGGCATCTCTGGCTATATCATGATAAATTATTCTTTGCTCTGATGTTTTATTTATAAGATTAGTTTATTCCGGTTTTTGTACGGGGTATAGAAGGGGTGTTACATTAAGTGGTATCAAAGCCAATGTTTGGTTTGTCCGACCATGTTGTCGTGTCGTTGTGTCTTGTTGGTCTGTTGCACTCTGTGGAGTGGTTGTTTAACCATAATTTGCTATCATTGGGAACGTTCAGATTATGGCTGGAAGAGGTGCTGCTGCTATGACTGCGGCCATGCAAGCTATGGCGCAAGCGATGCAGAATTTACCCAATGCTGCGGCGGACGAGGAATCGCGTAGTATGGATAAGTTTCAGAAGAATAATCCACCGAGCTTTGAAGGTACTCATGATCCTGATGGAGCACAGATTTGGCTGAAGAAGATTGAGAAGATCTTCCGTTTCATTAGGTGTTTCGAGGATCAGAAGGTGCAGTTTGGTACTCATGTGTTGGAAAAGGAAGCTGAAGACCGGTGGGCGAATGCTTCTCAGAGGTTTGAGGAGGATGAGATAGTGGTTACATGGGCTGTGTTCAAAGATGCTTTTCTTGAAAAGTATTTTCCGGAAGATGAGAGAGGTAAGAAGGAAATTGAATTTCTTGAACTGAAGCAGGATAATTCCTCTGTTGCGGATTATGCTGCTAAGTTTGAGGAACTTGTGAAGTTCTGTCCTAATTATAATACGGCTGGTTCTGAGAGGTCAAAGTGTTTGAAGTTTGTGAATGGCTTGAGGCCAGAAATCAAGCAGGGAATCGGTTATCAGGAGATCAGGCAGTTTCCAGTGTTGGTGAACAAAAGTAGGTTTTTTGATGAAGATAGTAAGGCACGTGCTACGCATTACAAGAATCTGGGTGATAAGAAAGGAAAAGGGCAGTTCAGAGGTAGGCCTTATGTGACTCCTGCTGATAAGGGGAAACAGAAGGCTACTTTTGATAGGAAGCCGAGTGGAGGAGGTATGAATTCTTCTGTGAAATGTTATAATTGTGGTGGTATGGGTCATCGTGTGTCGGAGTGTAGGAGGAATATGAACAAGTGTTCTAATTGTGGTTTGACGGGTCATGTCGCTGCTGATTGTAGGAGGAATGCGATCAAGTGTTATAATTGTGGGGAGAATGGTCACTATAATACAAAGTGCACGAAACCGAAGCAAGCTCAACCTGGAGGGAAAGTATTTGCATTGGCGGGAGCTCAGCCTACTAATGCAGATCGTTTGATCAGAGGTACTTGTTTTATTAATAGTAATCTTTTAATTGCTATTATTGATACTGGAGCGACTCATTCGTTTATTTCGATTGATTGTGCGAAACGTTTGAATTTGGTGTTGTCTAAGATGGGTGGAGAGATGGTTATCGATACTCCAGCTTCGGGGTCGGTAACTACTTCTTTCGTTTGTTTAAGTTGTCCTTTGACAATTTTTGGTAGAGATTTTGTGATGGACTTGGTATGTTTGCCATTGAAGGGTTTGGATGTGATTCTGGGAATGAACTGGTTAGAGTTCAATCGTGTTCATCTTGATTGTTATCTTAAGCGGGTGAGATTTCCTTCTCTTGAAGAAGAAAGGGAATCTGGTTTCTTATCTACCAAAGAGTTTAAGAAACTTTTGGCGGAGGAAGCTCAGTTGTTTGGATTGTTTGCATCGTTGTCTGTGGAGAGTCAAGTTGCAATTGGAAGTTTTCCTGTTGTGTGTGATTTTCAGGAGGTGTTTCCGGATGATTTTTCAGATGTGCCGCTAGAAAGAGAGGTGGAGTTTTCTATAGACCTAGTTCCTGGTACTAGACCTGTATCTATGGCACCATATCGGATGTCAGCATCTGAGTTGGTGGAGTTGAAAAGACAATTGAATGAGTTGTTGGAAAAGAGGTTTGTAAGGCCTAGTGTATCACCTTGGGGTGCTCCTGTTTTGTTGGTCAAAAAGAAAGATGGAAGTATGCGTTTGTGTATCGATTATCGGCAGTTGAATAAAGTGACGATTAAGAACAAGTATCCACTTCCAAGGATCGATGACTTGATGGATCAACTAGTGGGTGCAAGTGTGTTTAGTAAGATTGATTTGAGGTCAGGATACCATCAGATTCGGGTTAAAGAGGAGGATATTCAGAAGACGGCCTTTAGGACACGATACGGACATTACGAGTTTTCTGTGATGTCGTTCGGGGTTTCTAATGCGCCGGGTGTGTTTATGGAGTATATGAATCGTATATTCCATGAGCATTTAGATCATTTTGTTGTTGTTTTTATTGATGACATTTTGGTTTATTCTAAGTCACAGGAGGAACATGCGGAACATTTGCGTATTGTGTTGCAGATTCTGAAGGAGAAGAAACTTTATGCCAAACTGTCCAAGTGTGAGTTCTGGTTGTCAGAAGTGAGTTTTCTTGGGCATGTGATTTCAGGTAATGGTATTGCTGTGGATCCATCCAAAGTAGAGGCAGTTCTACAATGGGAGGCTCCTAGATCTGTTACTGAAATTTGAAGTTTTCTGGGTTTAGCTGGATATTACCGGAGGTTTATCGAAGGTTTTTCCAAGTTGGCACTTCCGTTGACTCAACTGACTTGTAAGGGTAAGGCATTTATTTGGGATATTCAATGTGAAGAAAGTTTCAACGAGCTGAAGAAGAGATTGACTACAGCTCCGATTTTGATCTTACCGAATCCTAATGAATCGTTCGTTGTGTATTGTGATGCATCTCTAATTGGTTTAGGTGGTGTTTTGATGCAAGATGGTAAGGTGGTTGCTTATGCTTCGAGGCAGTTACGAGTTCATGAGAAGAATTACCCTACTCACGATTTGGAATTAGCTGCGATGGTTTTTGTATTAAAGATTTGGAGGCATTATCTCTACGGTGCTAGATTCGAAGTCTTTAGTGATCATAAAAGTTTAAAATACTTATTTGATCAGAAAGAGTTGAATATGAGGCAACGGAGATGGTTGGAACTTCTGAAGGACTATGACTTTAGCTTGAATTACCATCCTGGTAAGGCTAATGTGGTAGTTGATGCTTTGAGTCGGAAATCTTTGCGTATATCTGCTTTGATGGTGAAAGAGTGGGAACTTCTGGAACAATTTCGAGACTTGAGTTTGGTTTGTGAGCTTTCACATGAGAGTGTGAAGCTTGGTATGTTAAAGATCACTAATGATTTTCTGTTGTCTGTTATAGAGAAACAGAAGTTGGACTTGAAACTTGTTGATTTGTTGCTTGTTGGAAATCAAGAAGTGAACGGTGACTTTAAAGTGGATGATCAGGGTATTTTGAGATTCCGTGGTAGAATTTGTATACCGGATGATGCAGAGTTGAAAAAGATGATTCTTGAGGAAGGACACCGGAGTAGTATGAGTATACATCCTGGTGCTAATAAGATGTACCAAGATTTGAAGAAAATATTTTGGTGGTCTGGTTTGAAACGAGATGTGGCTCAGTTTGTTTATGCGTGTTTGACTTGTCAGAAGTCGAAAGTGGAACATCAGAGGCCTGCAGGATTAATGCAACCATTGGATATTCCGGAGTGGAAATGGGATAGTATATCGATGGATTTTGTGACGGGTTTGCCTAATTCTCCGAGTGGGCATAATGCTATTTGGGTGATCGTTGATAGGCTGACTAAATCGGCGCATTTCATTCCGATTGATATCAGTTATTCTATGGAGCGTTTGGCTGAGCTTTATATCCGTGGGATTGTGAAGTTGCATGGCGTCCCGTTGAGTATTGTTTCTGATCGTGATCCGAGGTTTACTTCCAGATTTTGGGAAAGTTTGCAAAAGACGTTAGGTTCTAAGCTGAGATTGAGTTCTGCTTATCATCCGCAGACTGATGGTCAGACAGAGAGAACAATTCAGTCATTGGAAGATTTACTGAGAGCTTGTGTTCTTGAGCAAGGTAGTGCTTGGGACAGTTTTCTTTCGTTGATCGAGTTCACGTATAACAACAGTTTCCATTCTAGTATCGGAATGGCACCTTTTGAGGCACTTTATGGAAGAAGATGTCGAACACCTTTGTGTTGGCATGAATCTGGTGAAAGTGCAGTAGTTGGACCTGAGTTAGTTCAACAAACGACGGAAAAGGTGAAACTTATTCGGGAGAAGATGAAAGCTTCTCAGAGTAGGCAAAAGAGTTATCATGATAAAAGGAAAAGAGATCTTGAGTTTCAAGCGGGTAACCATGTGTTTTTGAGGGTTTCGCCGGTGACTGGTGTTGGACGTGCTTTGAAGTCGAGGAAGCTTACTTCACGTTTTATTGGTCCATATCAGATATCCGAAAGAGTTGGTGCAGTGGCTTACAGGATAACATTGCCACCGAATCTTTCGAATCTACATGATGTTTTCCATGTTTCACAGCTACGGAAGTATGTTCCAGATCCGTCTCATGTGATTCCGATGGATGAGGTTGAGGTAAGAGATAATCTTACGGTTGAGGTTTTACCGGTGAGGATTTTAGATCGCGAGTTGAAAAGGTTAAGAGGCAAGGAGATTGCACTTGTGAAAGTGGCGTGGGGAGGCACTGCTGAGGGCAATTTGACTTGGGAATTGGAAAGTCGGATGCGGGAGTCGTATCCGGAGTTGTTTGGATCAGGTAATATTTTCGAGGACGAAAATTTCTCAAGTGGGGGAGAGTTGTAACAGTCCGTTTTTAATATTTCCTTTTTCCGTGCTTTTTGGTGTTAATTGGTCGAGTCTTTATTTTTAATTGAGCAATATTTATGTTAATTGTTAATTGGTGTGATTATATGTTATTTTTGCACATTGTGTATTTTTACCGTTTTTGAGAGTTTGCGGGGAAAATTGGAATAGAGGGTATTTGACATATTTCATAATTAATAGTATTAGTTAATAATAGTTAGTTTAGATATTTATTAGAAATGTTTAGAATTTTTAAGTTAAGAAAATATAAAAGAAAATAGTTAGTATAAGTTTAGAAAAGAAGAAAAAGAAAAGTTAGTAAGAATTTCCCAAAAGAGAAGAAAAAGAGAGAAATAGAGAAGTGAAGAGAAAGTGAAGACAAAGGGGAAAAATCACCAAGCAAGCTTTAGGAATCGGATTGTTATCGGGTAAGGGTGTGAAACTCGGTTATTATATTGATTATGTATGATTATATATGTTTGTTTTTGAATTGTTTGAATGTGTAGAGAATTATGTGGTTAGGTTGCTATTTTTGACATAATCGGTAGAATCGAGAATTTTCACGGATGAAATTCGAAACAAATTGTGTAGTTTAGTCGTGTGAGGTTAGGCCGAGATTATAGAGACTCGTTTCGTTGAAATCGGTTGATATTGTGAGTTTTGACATTTTTAGGTTTTGAAAATGTGAGATTTTGGTGAAAAATAAAAGTCGTGGAATCGGGTTTTTCTTGATCCTAATATGTTGGTATGTATTTATGTGATATTACCATGTATTTATTCGGGAGAAAGGAATTGAATCGGTCGGGTTTCCGGAGGGTTTTGTGTAGAGGCAGCAGCTGATTTTTCTGGTTTTTAACAGGTGCAATCGATTGCAGCAGGATGCAAATCGATTGCACATGAAAAAAAGGGCGAAAAATGTGATTTCTGGGGCCGTGCAATCGATTGCACACAGGTGTAAATCGATTGCACTCTGCTGTTCTTTTTCAAAAATTTGTTTTTTTAAAAGTTGCATAACTTTTTCGTCGTTTATCCGTTTTAGCTGTTCTTTATATCGATCTGAAGCTAAAAATATGTTCTATGATTTGGTGAAAAAAAATATTATTTTTAGCCGACTTTTAGTCGACTTTTCCGAGAAACCGTAAAATGGAATTTTTTAGTTATTTTCTATATTGTGCGATAGGATATGATATGTAACGTATGACTTGTGTGAGGGATGTTTGATGGGTATATGATGTTGTGGTGAAGGTTTGTGGCCGTTTGGCAATTATGTGCATTGTATTATATGTACTTGAAATGCATGATTTAATGTATGAGCCTTGATTGCCATGGGTCATTATATGACATGCATCAGGTTGTAGACATTGTAGATCCCTTCGTGGGTGTAAACAATGCATGTAGACATTGTAGATCCCTTTGTGGATGTAAACAATGCATGTAGACATTGTAGATCCCTTCGTGGGTGTAAACAATGCATGTTGAATTGTAGATCCCTTATGGGTGTAAGCAATTGTTGTATTGATCGTGTGCCTATTATAAAGGACTAAAAACGATCCATAACGTCGTATGCTTGTTGATAAGTGGTAGCGACGGGGAACATCGTATGCCCGACGGGGAGTTACCCTAAGTAACGAGCGATGATTCCAAGAGTTCCTAGGGGACTAATGGTACCGCATGCATAGAGTCGTTGTGTCGGTCTCTGTGCATTTGCATAATTCATTACATGAATGTTTATGTGTTAAATTTTGAGAAGGATTTGTTATGCATTGTGTTAATGTATATGCTTATGTGATTGATGTGTGAAATGGGTTTAATATGTCTTGTGTTGTTTACAAGTATCGTATTTGTGTGGTGAGAATAATTGTGCATATTTTGCTAAGTGTTTTATAATGATATGCAATTATATTATAATCATGTTTCTCACCCTTCTGCTGTGGTTTAATGCTGTAATGGCATTGCAGATTAGATGCTGGAGGTCTTTTGCGAAGATTAGTGTCTTCGTCTTTTTGTCGTTCTGTCGGCTCTGATATGTAACACGGGTAGTCGGGGTTCGAGTGTAGATGTTTCTTTTGGCTTGCATATAGTGGCTTTGTATGAACATGTATATGGCATACTTATCTTTTGTGATGACATCAGTTATGGATGTTCCGCTTTAATTCTGTAACTGAACGATGATATTTTGGAACTGAGTTCCTATGTTTATATGACTATCAGGTTGTTATATATCTATATGAGCAGGTTGTTTTAGTTCACGTTGGTGTGGCATCTCTGGCTATATCATGATAAATTATTCTTTGCTCTGATGTTTTATTTATAAGATTAGTTTATTCCGGTTTTTGTACGGGGTATAGAAGGGGTGTTACATTAAGTGCCTTCTCCTTGGCCTCAACTGTTCCCACGTTCACAACCGCTCCTATTTGAATTTCAAACATTGGAAATTCCCTCCAGCCTTAGTATAACAACTGCAGCGCGCGTTTCAATATTCCCATGGTCGAAACCTTTCCTAACACTTAGCCATTTTTTTGAGGTTCCTAAAACCTTGCTTCGCCTCAGGCTATATCAACACTAGGTCGAAAACCTTTCTTACGTTAAAAATATTTTTTTTTAACTTAACAATAACTTTGATTTTTCTAGCGTCAAAAATGAGGGTTAACAAATTGCCCCCAAGGAATGTCCTTTCGCCAGAATTGGTAGGAAGGTCATTTCTTGATATAATAACCATTTCGACGCTTGTTTGCATGGCCTCAACTGAATATCCCACTAATTACTTAGTGGCTGAATTGTTCAGTTTCTTTGACCCACGCTTATGACGTCATACCATCATGACAAATCCTTAAACGTCACTTCAGTCGTATTCATCATAACACTTTTCTTGAAAACATATGTTTGCAGTCTGTTCATAACTGCTACCATTCATCACGTCTCCAGGAAAAGAACACGCGTCCCACTAACTCCTCAACTTCAACGGTAGATCCAAGGCTCTTGGGATTTTCAAACGTCTATAAATACCCATTTCCACCACTTTGTGAACTTTTCACACTCTCATATTCTCAAGCGAACATCTTCTTCTCTTCAGTTTCTCTTACGCAAAACCCAGAAAAACACCATCTTTTCGTCTTCTTCAACAATGGCGTCTTCCCAAACCAATCCTCAACCAAAGAAAACTCAAAGAGGCAAGGCTACTCAATTTAAACAAGCCATTCCTCCATTCGCTAATATCCCAGGCCCCCAAATAGTGGATAACCTCCGTTGCATGCCAGAACCCACCACTGAAGAAACACGAGCCATATATAAGTCTCAGGTAATGATTCCTTTAGTCGTTTTTGACAAACCTTATGCGCTGTCTGGTCCTTTAGCTGATGTTGACATTTCTAATGAGAAACTAAGTGAGTTTCTCCCCTCTTACCGGAAAACAAGGCCATTAGGGCAAAAAAGCTTTTCCAAAATTAACGTTTCTGACGAAACCTCTCCTGAAGAAATTCCCCTGCCCAAAATCAACGTTGGCTATCTCACTGATGGCACCAGGCTGGTGAGAGCTGTCAATCCCTTGAAGGAATTTGACCAATGGATGGCGAAGATGGAGAAGGTCAAAGCTGAACATTGGAAGAATATAGGGATTTATGACCTTCTCATGTTGTCGAAGACCAGCATACCATACTGTCTGAACATGTTGGCAGCGTCCTTATACTTTTGGGACAGCACCCATTATACCTTCCATCTGCCATGTGGAATGGTTACCCCAACCTTGTTCGATGTAGCTGCCATCACAGGGCTTCGCCCAGATGGCCTTACCTATAACCCTGCTGTTGATGCTGAAGACACCATCAATATTTCAGGCTCTAAACTTACATACACTCTCTTCATCAAACACCACTTTAAACAAGAAGATGACAAAGTGTCTGATGAAGAACATATTGCTTTTCTCACAGTCTGGCTGTCAAGATATGTTTTCTGTACAAAATCTTTGCAGGTAGCTAAGAAGTACCTGCCCCTGGCGAATCAACTTCACAACAACAGAGGAACCTGCTTGAGTGAACTCATCCTGGCGAACCTTTATGAGTCTATCAGCGAAGGGGCTTCTCGACTTAGAAATATGGAGTCCCAAGGTCTTATGCACTTGAGTGGGCCTCTTTGACTACTTCAATTGTGGCTTAATGCTACATTTGAGGCTAGCCTCCCCAGAAAAGGCCTAGTTGATGAAGCCTCTGCTAAAATCAGGGAAAGGGGTGTCGAAGGGACGCGTCTGGCCAAACTCACTCCCAATGATGATGGTGAAACCCTTCAAAGGGCCTTTACCAGTTATATTATGATGTTTGCCAAGCGCTAAGAGTTCACTCCTAGCATGGCACCTTTTGCTCAAAGAAGATACGACCTTGTGTGGTTTAAAAGGCCATTTCCAAATCCTCACCAAACTCTTGATCAAGAATCTGTTGCTATCTGGGAAGCCTTTTTTATTCCTAGATTCTTTATCCACAGGCTGAACTTAGGGAGAGGTTTATCAGCACTGATTGCCTATCAACCAAACCTTGTCTCTCGACAGTTTGGGTTGGCCCAGAGCTTTCCTCAATGCTTGTATGAGAAAAAGGGCCAAGTAATTCTTCACACTGCCTGCTTCGACGAGGAAAATGTCTCCATTACACTCGACAGCCAGAATGAGAAAAGAAAAGTCCTCTCTCCTGTGTTTTTTGAGCCTTCTTTTCTATGCACTTCATCATTCCACCAATGGTGGTCGAAGCACTATAGTGAGCACTTTCTTGATGTGGCTACATTTTCTTCATTACTTGACCAAGCTTTTCTCAATGTGCAGGACAAGACATAAAAGAGTAAGTTTACTCACATCAAAGAAATACAGGCTTTTCAAAAATACTTTGAAACTATCTATCGACCAGATGATCTTAGTCGAACCATTCATGAGGCTGCTGTCACTCTAAAGAGAAAATTTCTAGAAAAGCTGGATCAACTAAAAATTCCTCCCAACGTCCCTCGTGAGAAACGTTATGAGGTAGCTTTTAAACTTTTTCCTCCAAAGTTCCCTCGACTGCCTAATGCTGATTTTGGAGTGGCGCTTGCCCCTCCGTTTCCAGATTGGTTTGTCTGTGGGGAGCATTTAAAACTTCTTCCACAACAGTCTCAGCCAAAAGCCCAACGAGTGGTTCCGACTAAGCATATGTTAGACAGTTTTAAAGGACACCTTCATATAGGAATTCAGGACGTTCGTGTCGAATCTGAAATATATGAAGGTTTGAAACCCTTAATCCATGGCTTTATAACTAACCACGTAATCATTAACTTGTAACAATTTTTACTGTCTTTTAGCTGTGCCTAGGAAAACTGGTTCAACTAGGGCTGCTACCTCACAAAGTGGCAAAGAACCAGAGAGCACACATGTATATTTCACATCCCCTGCTTACGCTTTTACTATATGAATTTCTTTCTTATATTTGCATTGCCTCTTCAGACTGGTCGAAAACCTCCAACACCTTCCAAGAAAGGTAAAAAGGATAGCCCAGCTGTTATTATATCTTCAGATGCCTTAGATGAATCTCCTGAGGAGGTTCTTACAAAGAAAAGAAGAAAACCAATAAAGGCATCTGGACCTACTGGCCCACCTCCTTCAAAGGTGGCCAAAATACTTGAAAAGGCACCCACAACAAGTGGTGTCGAAAAACAACCTTCCATGGTAGCTACCCAAACACCTCCTGACGACCATGAAAGTGGTAACTCAAGTCCTGCTGCTGTACAAGCTCAGGTATGTGCACCATTTTTTCATTATACTGACGTCTTTCGCCCAAATTCTTTCAATCTCATTTTCTTCACTTGTGTTCTTTAGGCAAACATAATCAATAATCCTGACCCTCAACCAGCTTTGGGCAATTTTGCTACCGACATAATCAACAATCCCACCCCTCAACACGCTGCAGGAAGTTTCACCACTACACTCCTCAACAGCTAAGTTGAACCAACTTACCATCCATCATCTGATCTTGGCTCTGGTTTAAGTGAAATTAATCAACCTAATCCTCTAGCTGCAGACCCCACCAACCCTCCTGCCCAAACTACTACATAGAATGCACAGGCTGGTGGCTCTAACTCTGATGATGATGATGCTTCAAGTCTACCACCTTTCGACCTGGCTAACTTCGTGGATACTGATCAACTGGTTGTCGAAGAAGAAGGTGGTCCTGAGGCTCAACCTCAAAACGACAATCCTGGACAAGATGCCCCTGAAGAAACACATGAACTATATCCTAAACCAGCTGATGACCAGGCCAACCTTCAACCAACTGCTGAAGAAAATGATGGAGGAGTGGCAGTCGAAACTGAAGAAGAAAAGGACGAAGGAGAAGAATCAGAAGAAGAAGAAGAAGAAGACCAACCAGATCCTACCCCTCACCATACTTCTTCGCCCATGGTCCAGCAACCTTTGGCTAACGTTCCAAATCCTGGAGACTCACTGACAGCCCTCAAGTGGTCGAACCCACGTGAGTATTCCAAATTAATACTCGGGCAGAAGTATGGTTCTTCTTCTTCTGGCTCTTCGCCTCCAGCATCAGATGATTTCGCCAAAACAATCCTCCAAGCCATAAAGAAAAAATTCTTCAAGGGGGACATTCACAGAGTTTTGGCCTCAGACCCCACTGCAACCACTTATCTGAGGGACACCCTTGAAAAGCTTGAGCTCACCACCCTTAATCCAGACGTTTTTGGTTTTCTGATAGAGTTAACCGCTGTGGTGAACCAAATAGCTGCAGAAATAAAGCTGCTTCCATCTATCAGGAATACCATAGAAGAAACATCCGGTCGTGAGAGTTCAACCTGGTGTGGTGCAAAAGAGTCGTATGAAAAGGTCGAACGTATGGAGGCTGATCAAAAGAAAAAACAAGATGAGATAGCCTCCAACCAGAAGGATATTGAAGCCTGGAAGCAACAAATCACGGAGCTACAAGCCAAAATTGAAAATGCTGAAAAACGTAACCGTGAATTGCAACATTTCGACGTCACTAAGATGGCTGAAGAAACGAAGAATGCTATTGATCGTATTGAGGTAGCCCAAAGATATGAAAAAGAGCTCGCAGCAACCAAACTTGATGAATCTTTGTGCAATGCTCGCCTCGAACATCACATAGAAGCCTTTTCTCAGTTGGCGTCGAGGCTTCCCTTCTGATACTTTCGAAACCTTTGTTTGTTTAACCATAATTTGTTTCTTGGCCTTTTCAGGCCTTTATGTAATGACAGTTTTTATGCCTTTGGCACTGATTAAGTAATCATTAGTATTTCGCCATTAACTGCTTTCGACTCGTATTAAATTATGATGCATTTTATTTATCGCCTCACACCTAAGTCAAATTTGCAATTAAGGCATTCTATCTTTTTCTTGGAAAACAAAACTTTCTCAGTTTTAAAACTTCAAGGCATAAGCCTCTAGCTTTAAAGTAACATTTATAGCATAACCCTCAGACATACTTCCAAGAATAACTCACGTGTTTCCACCTTTGACTGGCCAATCTAATCAACACTTCGCCTCTATAAATTATCTTCCACTTGACCAAGTTTTGCATAGAAGTAAACATAAACAATTCAGAGAAATCATCAGCCAAGAAAATGGCTGGAAAGGCAAAGGCAGTTGAGGAAACAAAAAAGATGGAGGCAACAAAGAAACCTGAAGACTATATTGGAGCAACCTCTCAAGCCAAGAAGAGAGAAACTAAAATGAAGATCTCTAAGAAAGGACGCTCCGACACCCAGGACTTTGATGATGAACCAGATGCAGATTATATGGATTTCCTCAAATCCATAGATTGGAGAGATTATGAATAACCTTTCCTTGATTAAAAAATTGTTGTGTTGATTCTTCTTTGCTTTGTATGCCATATTAGCCTGACTTGGCCTATTTTGGCTTTCTTTTTATTGAATAAAGCTTAAGTTTTGATACGAATCTCTTGCAAAATAGGCTTATATTTTTTCAAATACTTGCCATTTACTTTCAAGACTCTTTTATCTTTGTCCAACTCTTCCACTTCATAAGCTCCATTAGAGAAAACTTGTATGACTTAGAATGGATCTTCCCACTTAGGAGACCATTTGCCTAATGTTCTATCCTTTCGATCCATAGGCAAAATCACTTTCCAAACTAAATCCCCACATGCAAAAGATTTAGACTTAACCTTTTTGTTGTAAGATTCTTCGACCCTTTTCTTTTGTCTTCTTAACAATTCCAAGGCTCTAAGCCTTTCTTCATCCAAATCAACTAGTTCATTCATCATCATCTCCCAATAATCCTCAGAAGGAATCTCATGATGTCTTTGAACTCTTACAGATTGCAAATAAATCTCAACAGGCAATACTGCATCATGACCAAAAGTAAGTCGAAACGGAGTGGTATTAGTAGCCTCTTTAGGGGATGTTCGACATGCCCAAAGAACTTGGTCCAATGTCTTGTGCCAATTTCTAGGCTTTTTTCCCACATGCTTCTTAATTAGTCCAATCACTACCTTATTGGCAGCTTCGACTTGCCCATTGGTCTGAGCATAATAAGGTGTAGAAGTCAATAACTTAAAACCTATTTCTTTGGCAAACTCCTGCATCTTTCGACCAGTAAACACTGATCCTTGATCCGTAGTGATTGTTTCAGGAATACCAAATCTATAAATAATGTGATTTTGAATGAATTCAATAACATCTTCTTGACCTGTATTCGCCAGTGGTATTGCTTCAATCCACTTGGTGAAATAATCAATTCCCACCAAAATATATCTTTGGTTCTTTGAAGATGTTGGTCGAATCTCTCCCACTATATCCAAAGCCCATCCTCTGAAAAGCCATGGTTTCACTATGGAATGTAATTCACTTGCAGGGATATGCTGTATGCCAGCATGAATTTGACATTCTTGGCAACCCTTAGCAAATTCTATGCAATCTTTCAGCATAGTAGGCCAATACATGCCTTGTCGAAACAATAACCATTTCATCTTCTGCCCAACTTGGTGTGCTCCACATGCCCCACTATGTACTGTCGAAAGAGCCAAATATGCCTCTGCTTCACTAAGGCATTTCAATAAGACTCCCTCGGGGGTCTTTTTAAACAATTCATTACCCAAAAGTACATAGCTTAAAGCTTGATACCTGATTTTTCGCTCTGTCGAAGCCGTTGGATTTTGCAAATATTCAACTATAGGCTTCCTCCAGTCTTCATCTGTCAAATTATCTATAGCAAAAATTTCAAAATTGTCGCCATCTATGCATCCAAGCTTAGTTGTTTCTAAGTCTGACGGGCACAATCCAACAGCCACCACTTTACCTCTTGCTTCAATTACTTCTTGAAGGTTTTCCTTCGACACCTTGTATCCAGAGGCAATTTGAGCCAAGTCATTAGCAACTTGATTCTCTATTCTAGGTATGTGTTGGATGGCCACTACCTCAAATTTCTTTAATAATCTATTGGCTATCACAAAGTACATAATGAGATTTTCTTTAACACATTTATATTCCTTTGTGATTTGTTTTATAAGCAATTATGAGTCTCCCATTATTTCGACTCTAGTTGCCCCCAATTCTAACAAAATTTCAAGGCCAACAATTAATGCTTCATATTCAGCCTCATTGTTAGAGCAAGGTCCTTCGACCTCGTACTTGAATTTTGTTGGAATTTTTTCAGGAGAAATAATGTATATTCCCACTCATGTTCCATTTTTATGACTTTATCCATCAAAGTATAACTTCCAGGATTTTAATTCAACATAATTCAAATCATTTTCATTTATGGAGTGGTCAACTATAAAGTCTGCAACTATTTGCCCTTTCACAGCTTTTAAAGGTTGATATGTTAGAGAAAATTCTGTTAATGCTAATGCCCATTTGCCAATTCGACTATGCAAAATAGGCTTAGATAACATGTGTTTTACAACATCAAAGTGAGAAGAAACATACACATCAACTGGCTTTATATATTGCTTCAATTTAGTACAAGAGAAATACAAGCATAAACATAACTTTTCAATCATGCTATACCTAGTTTCTGCATCATTTAAAACTCGACTAAGGTAATAAATGGCTCTTTCGACTCCATTTTCATCCTCCTGAGCTAACATGCTCCCTAGAGTTTTATCTGATGCAGCTATATACAATCTCATACTCTTGTTTCTACAAGGTGGTGAAAGAATTGGAGGGTGGCTTAGGTACTCCTTGATCTTGTCGAAGGCTTCCTGCTGTAATTGCCCCCACTCAAAACCATCTTTGTTGAAATGAAGCAATGGCGAAAAGGCTTGAGTTTTGCCACTCGGGTTGGATATAAACCTTCTTAAGAAGTTGATCTTGCCCAGCAACGACTGCAACTCCTTTTTAGTTGATGGCGCTTTCACCTCCATTATGGCTTTGGTTTTATTTTGATTTATTTCGATCCCTTTCTTGTGGACCACAAAGCCTAGGAAATCCCCTGCCTGCACACAAAAAGCACATTTGAGAGGATTCATTTTAAGACCATATTTTCTCATCCTTTCAAAGGACTGTCGAAGATGGTCAATGTGACTCTTCCCAGAAATAGATTTTATCACAATATCATCAATGTAAATTTGTATGAATGTGTCTATAAAATCATGGAAGATTGAATTCATCGCCCTTTGATAAGTGGCACCAGTATTTTTGAGACCAAAAGGCATCACTACCCATTCATAGGTGCCTAAGGCTCCAGGGCATCTAAAAGCAGTTTTATGAACATCTTCCACAGCAATGAATATTTGGTTGTAGCCAGAATATCCATCCAGCATACTAAGATATTCATGTCCTGCTGCAGAATCTATTAACATTTCTGCTACTGGCATTGAATATTCATCTTTAGGAGTTGCAGAGTTTAAATCTCTAAAATCAATGCAAACTCTCAAAGACCCATTCTTTTTAATAACAGGTACTATATTTGCCAACCATTCGACATACCTTGTCGTGTGAATGAATTTGCAACGAAGCAGTCTTTCAACTTCCTCTTTGATCTTTGACAATATCTCTGGTGCAAACCGTCTTGGATTTTGCTTGACTGGTTTTTTTTCCAGGTGTCATAGGTAACCTGTGTTCGACCAACTCCCTGCTCAAACCAGGCATCTCATCATAATCCCAGGCGAAGCAGTCCTTGAACTCTTTTAACAACTGAACCACTTCAACCTTCAACTGGGGATCAAGGTTGACACTGATGTAGGTAGGCCTTTTGGTTGTCCCCTCACTGAGGTCAACTTCTTCTAAAGGATCTTGTGCTAGCATTTTGATATTATTTGCCAACGGATCCTTCTCAAATCCCAAAGGCTCATCTTCATAGATGGCGTCGAGCCTTTGGCTTTGCTCTCCAGTTCAGCCTTATCTGGAGGTTTTGGGTCGAAGTCCTTACCAGGACCTTCTTGATAAAATTCAGAAATGGCTTCGCCAGCCATATAGTCATTGGCAGCTTCCAAAGCCGCTTGTAGTTTTGTTTCAGCCACATAGGCCGAAATTCTTTTTAAAGCTTCGAACTCAGTCATGATCACTGAATTCATTTCCCCATCCCGTGGGCTCTATTGGAGGTGAGCCTAAGCATGGCAACCTTCCTCCTGGTACTTTCCTGTCCCATCTGAAACCTTTGACAGGGTGAAATACAATGAATAAAATGTTTCTTCATCAGGCGTAAACTCAAAGTCGGCTGGAGGACATGGAGCAATGTTCGCCAAATGTTTCTCAAACTGTCTACTATCCACATGATTAATAGGCACCTTAAAGTACCCTTGATCAACTTCAATGTTTTCAACTATCCCATCAGGTCTCCAAATGGTGATTCTTTGATGCATAGATGAAGGTACAACTCTTATTCCATGAATCCACTCCCTACCCAAGAGTAGATTGTAGTTAGCTTTCGTCTCAACGACCATAAACAGTGTTGGTCTAGTAATGGTTCCCACAGTAAGATCCACTTGAATCACTCCTAGAGTGGAACCAACTTTTCCTTCATATTTCAACAGAACCATGTTGTGGGGTTTGGTATCAGTCTCAAACTTCCCAATCTTGCTCAGCAAAAATCTTGGTATTAAATTAACAGTTGCACCACAATCCACCAAGATTTTGTTAACAGGAACATTTTCTACTTTGCCAGCAATGTAGAGAGGCTTCAGATGACCCTTCATTGCCTCTGTGGGGCATTCAAAAAAAGCATTCTGTTTTTTAACGCACCCATTGTTCATGATGTAATAACACACAGGCTTGTGTGCCAACATTTCTAATTCAGTCGTTTGATCCAAGTCTTCGACCTCTGAAGCTTGACCAAATTCTTTTGGCATTACTGATACCACATTCACAATAATATCTAGAGAAGCTGCTGACTCACTGTCGAAATTATCAGTCATATTCTCATCATCTTCAACTTTCTTCTCTGGCTGAACATTGAACAGCTTTCGCCTTATGAGCATCTTCTCAATTGTCCCAACTTGATTATAAATATTGGTGCTTGACTCTCCTTGTACCTGAGCCTCCCTGATAGCCTTTCTCCTACGTTGCTCTCTTCGCCATTGTGATCTAGACATGGGATTTTTACCCTTGTAATTTTGAGAAATGTATGCTGACTTGTTGGTGGTATGGTTCTCTTTTCATACTCAAATGAAGAACCTCTTTCCACATCAAATTTCTCCCACTTCTTCTCCTGTCCTCTTCCTTCGATAGGCTTGATCCAATTACCTGTTGGCACATTCGCAGCTGGTTTGAATGTACCTGGCCTAACTCCTGGTACTTGGGTTTTCAACCCTGTCGAAAGTCGTCTATGGTCAAACCTTCTGGGACCTTTATTTACCTTCTGCCCCCAGCTTCCACCAGCTTTTTTGACACCTTCTAACTTGTGGGCAGCTTTCTCATCAAAAATGGCGCTGCATCTAGGACATAGCATTACTCCAGAACCTTTCTTCTGGAATCGGTGCAGAAAATCCATAAGTGTCTCCTCTTGCTTAGGATAAGCTATTTTGTTGCGCTCTTCTTGTTCATCTGCCTTACTCACTTGTTCAGCTTTTTGATATGTAATTTCGACCATATTGACATCAATTTTATCCTTTAAGCGCATCTTGGAGAAATGAGCTTCAAGACTTTCAGTGGTCTTCGCCAGACACCCACCACTTGCTGCTGCTCCTGCAGCTTTTTGGGAAGCCTTCTGCCAAGCAGTCTTTTCAGCTTCGACCATTTCCTCAGCATTGACTTTTTCAACACCAGGAGATGTCTTGAAGAATTGTTCAGCAGCCATACATATCCAGTTTTCTACCAAACAACCATCCATGTTTATCATCTCTCCTACCAATAGCATGTCATCTTCCAACTCTTTAACAACTTGGACTTTGGGGGCATTCCTGCCCATAGCCTTGTTGGTACTGATACTGCCTGAGCTAGCATCAGAGTCTTCAACCAATTCGACCATGTTAATGCCCTCAGTGGCATTTATCTTCAATTCGCTTACTGCCATATCCAATATCTTGGCAGCATTATCCATCTCAACAAACTTGTCAGCAGCTTTTTTGGTCACCAACATTAAACTGGCCCCATCAGCATTCAAGCCATTCGCAGCCTTATTAAAACCTTCAGTTACCACAGGATTGGTGGCGAAGTCCCTAGTGACTTCCACCATGTTGACTGACTGATCAAATCCTTATGTGGCCTCGACCATCTGAACCTCGTGAGGCTCTGTATAGTTAGCCTCTGCAACTTGCAATGGGTCAGAGTCAATTTTCATCTGAGCTTTGCCTTTGTCACCAAACTTCAGCCTCCCTTCTTGAATAGCATTTTGCACCAAATCCCTGAAAAGAAAACATTGAGAAGTTTTATAACCCAAAAAATTATGGTACTTACAAAAACCTCTTTTCTTTCTTTGTTCTAAAGGTGGCATCTTAGCACCAGCAGGCACTATCATTTGCCCATCCTTAATTAACAAATCAAAAATTTCGTCACATTTAGTGACGTCGAAAGTGTATGTTTTCTTAGGAAATTTGTCGTTAGATTCGATAGGATTTTTTCCATTTGAAGGAGCTAATAATTTGCAGGCATAAGGTGGACCTTGCTTTAACTCAGCAACGTCAACCTCATTTCCATCGAAATAAGATGTTTCATCATACAAATTCTCCACATCTTCATTACATTCGACAAAGGCTACTTTTTTACCCCTGCTGAATTTAGCCTTTTCCTCTTTTAGCCTTTCTAGTTGTCAGACTCTATCAGCTAATTGGGCCATATCTCTAAGATATTGGGTATCTAATTTCTTCCTAATGGAATAATCAAGACCCCCAGCAGCCATTTCAACCAACTCATGTTCTGGTACTTGTGTAAAGCACCTGGCTTTAAGAAGTCGAAACCTATTCAGGTAATCATCAATTGGCTCAGTAACTTTGCATTTAATGCTAGCCAATTCTTTCAAACTAATCTTAGTTTGCCCCATGTAGAACTGTTCATGAAACAAACGCTCTAACTGGGTCCAATTGTATATGGAATTTGGAGGCAAAGTAGTGAACCATGTGAAGGCATTCTTGGTAAGGGAACTTGGGAAGTATTTGATTCTGAGTCTTTCGTCAGCTGCAATTTCGCCTGCTTCAATCAAATACCTAGCCACATGTTCGACAGTAGATTCAGTAGTATCTCCTGAAAACTTGCTGAACTTTGGAACCTTCGTCCTAGGGGGTAATTCTGCTTGGAGAATATAATCCACTATAGGCGAAGTATAATTTGCCCTTGTGAAGCCAAGATTCACACCATTTCTGGTCATTATCCTTTCAACCATGGCTACAAGATTATTTTCCTCTGCTTGATTTTGATGTCGAACCTGTCTAAGGAACTGATCAGCATTTTGGTTCCTGTTCACCATCACTACTGGCTCTTCCTCTATCTGGATTGGCATCTGGTTTCTTGGTGGTTCGACTCTGAAATGATCAATCATCTCTTGATCTTCCAAATTCACCTCAGGTACATGACGTGGATGACGTCTTGGGATATCTTCGACAATAGTTACTCTTCGATCCACCGCTGGTACTCCCATAAAGTCACCCATATGTGCCAATTGTGCAGCCAATTGTTGGTTAGTTTGAGTTGTATTCTGAATCAAGGGTTGAAAAACTTCTCCCATTGTCTGAGACAACGTATGCACCATTTGCATGTTACTTTCATCCATCTGCTGTCTCAAACAATTTATGGATGTATTTGTAAGACTAGGCGCTTGCACGGAGTAACCAACACCTATACTCTGATTGTTTCGACCCCCTGATCCTGATCCTTATAATGGCGAAGACACTACATTCTCTGAAAATACAGGTGGAGCATTCTGCAGATTTTGCATCATTGATGTAGGCATACCACAGGGTTGACTCCTTGACCCTAGATGTGGAAAACTTGGAGGAGGATACTGCATGTACATTGAACTTCCACCTGGAGGTGTTGGTGAATTAGGACTTTGTGGTCCTATGTACTCTATCACCGGTTGAGTATATGATTTTGTGCATGTTGCTCCTGGTTCAGACACTACTAATGAAGGTGACGTCTGTCCTCCTGTCGAAGGCACTGGTGATGGTGTGCTTTGAGACCCCATACTGCTACTTGACTGAGTGTTTGAAATACTCCCTTGAGGATCAACTTGTTGGTTGGCATTAGTTGCCATTCTCTTAGTGTATCTTCTCTTTGGTATTCCTTCGTTTGTTGTGGCTAACTTCCCACTTCTCAATAACATACAACAAAAGTATTTCTTCACCAAGAAAGATAAGGCTAACAAAAAGTATAAACTTAGCACTAGGTCCCACCGGGCGTGCCAATTTGTTTACTGTGAATTTTGGTAAACAACCTCTGGTCTATAGATCTTAAATAAAACTGACTAACTTGCAGGATCGACCACACAAATCCTAGGACATGTGCTAAATTTAAGGGAAAATGTAACTGACAATGATAAATGCAAGAAATGTAAATTGAACTCCACGTTCGACAGTAAAAGAAAACTACATGAACTCCACGTTCGACTACTTGCAAATAAAGCAAAGGCTTGAAAATGTAAAGGGCTGTAAATAAATGATACAGAATTTAAAGGCGTCGAATGTAAAAGACAAAAAGGTAAATGACTTTGAAAAATAAAAGTGCAGGAAGATAAATAACTGTCGAAAGTAAACAACAAGAAATGTAAAAGTGCTTGAACTCCACGTTCTTGAATGTAAAAGGTGCAGAAAGAGTAAATGACTGTCGAAAGTAAAGGGCAAGAAAATAAATGACTTTGAAGGTAAATGCAGTAATGTAAAAGCTTTTGAAAATAAAATGCAATGAACTTCACGTTCTTGAAAATAAAGACTGAAATGTAAAGGTGCTGTCGAAAGTAAATATGCGGAAAGATAAATGACTTTAAAAATAAAAGACTTGAAGATAAAAGACTTGAAGATAAAAGACTTTGAAAGTAAATGCTTGAAGATTAAATGCTTGAATGTAAAGATGCAAGAAGATAAATGTCGAAAGCTTTTAAATGAAAGTAAAAACAAGGTTTAAAATAAACTTGACTGAAAATAAAGATTCAAGGAAAAGTTAAGACATGAAAGGTAAAGTTCAGGAAAATGTAAAGTGCTGAAACCTAAACATGATGAAGATAAATTGCATTGATGAAAGAAAGTGGTGTTACATTGCGTATATTCTCACGAACTTGTTTCTCTACACGCGGGTATTTTGAGTTTCTTTGAGTAACTTGTACAAAAATACGAACACCCTTATTACATAGAACTAACTCCTATTTATAGTGCTAAGAATTAACTACTTAGTGGTGGTTATTGCTTCAAACGTGTCCCTTTGGCGCCTTCTCCTTGGCCTTAACTGTTCTCACGTTCACAACTGCTCCTATTTGAATTTCAAACATTGGAAATTCCCTCCAGCCTTAGTATAACAACTGCAGCGCGCGTTTCAATATTCCCAGGGTCGAAACCTTTCCCAACACTTAGCCATTTTTTTTAGGTTCCTAAAACCTTGCTTCGCCTCAGGCTATATCAACACTGGGTCGAAAACCTTTCTTATGTTAAATTTTTTTTTTTTTTAACTTAACAATAACTTTGATTTTTCTAGCGTCGAAAATGAGGGTTAACAGTAACATCTTTTATTATTATTTATTTTTTGAACCAATGTTCTTTTGCATCCAACTATCAAACCTTATCACTTGGCTAGAAGTGTCTTTTGTTTATAAATTTGAATAAAAATTATATATTAATTGTAAATGTTAGTTACTAACTTAACAAACAAAAAGTACATTGAATAAAGAGTAAAGCTAATAGTCAAATGTTAGTTACTAACTTAGAAATTTGTTTATAAATTTGAATAAAAATTATATTTTATTGATTAATAGTATATATATATATATATATATATATATATATATATATATATATATATATATATATATATATATATATATATATATATATAATTTAATAAACTGAAATTATTAATAATAAATTGAAATTAATTATTAATAATAAATTGAAATTTGTATTATAGGAATTTGTAATAATTTGTGTATTACAGACCCAACTTAAATTTGATACAATTTGTGTATTATAGACCACAAAACAATAATAAACTGAAATTTGTATTACAGAAATCTCACTGAAAACTCAAAGTATCAGCGTTAAAAAAAA
This sequence comes from Lathyrus tuberosus, assembly GCA_022829125.1. Lineage (NCBI taxonomy): Eukaryota > Viridiplantae > Streptophyta > Magnoliopsida > Fabales > Fabaceae > Lathyrus > Lathyrus tuberosus. Next base: position 5,008,342 of record JALAZF010000082.1, on the reverse strand, counting down.
CGAGCGAATGAATGAGAAAATGTAAAAACAGATGAATCACCATCTTTTACTTTCAATGCAAAGTTCTTCATTTTAAATTTAAACTTTGATTTATGTTCTTTAGTTTAAGTTCTTTCAAGTCTTTACATTCAACATTTCGGTCTTTATAATTTCCCCTCTACATTCCTAAAATAGTCGAAGTCGACAATTTTACACCTTTATACAGTATACTTAAAACCATACTTCGACTAAGTCGAAGGTAGTCACTCTAACATAAGAAAATCAAAACCAAATGGTTATTTGACACTATGTTTTAGGATTCACTAGTTAACCCTTAATTTGGAGACCAACAGTTGTTTACCATTTTTCAGCGTAAACCATACTACATTTATTGAATCATTCCTTGGGCGCGCGTCATTGTGACTATTTGCTAATACATATTGTCAACACCATCATCTGCCGATAAGTATTCAAGCTATCATCAAGTTTTTCTAGTCAACTCCGAATTTAAAATTTACGATTTATCCTCTAGTAGATTTTGTTATTCTATCAACTATTAGTAAAATTCATTCTTTTGAAAGAATTACTTAGTTGTTTTTTGGCTCAAACATCAGGGCCGGCTCTAGGGGTAGGCCACCAAGACTATCATCTAGGGTCTCAATTTTTTTTAATATTAATATATTTCTAATTGGTTGATTTTTTAAATAAATTTTTAAAAATTATTTTCTATACCAATTAAACAATAGTATCTATTAAAAATTTATGATAATACCAACCGTTTAAGATATGTGTTGTAATAATTGGTTAATTTAAAAATAAAGACTGTCTTAAATTTGTGAAAAATAAATAGGGGTCTAAATAGCCACGACTTAACCATGAAGTTTTTTGGACTCTGTCAAATAATCTGTTTTGCACATTTTTAAAGACGATCCTGTTAAAAGTCATATTTATAAATAATAAATATTTAAGTTCTCTTACATAAAAATTTAAGTTCTCTTACATAAAAGAATATTTGAAATTTATGTTTTTTTTCCTTCAGAATTTTGGTAATGTTTTTTCCAATTATGATTTTTTTTAAATGATAAGTAGAGTGTTTAAATGTGTTAATTTTATTATCAATTAAAAATAAAATATTAAATAAAATTGATTAGAATAATTTAATAATTTTACATTATAAAAAATTTAAATTAAAATTCATTAATTTAAAATAAAAATATTTTTATTATATTAAAATATTTAACTTTAAATTTTTGTGTTCAAACATTTAAATTTTAGAAACAACTAAACAATAATACACATGATACAATGATATAATTTTATGTGACAAAAAGTAAAATATCATGTGCGCAAAATTTATTATAAGCTCAAGGAACGTAAAATAACTTGCTCCAATAGTACAAAGATTACAAGAACTACTTTATCAAAAGATAAGACCATCCCACAGTTATCAAAAAGGATGTTATATAGAGATTTTGGTTCATCCTTTGAACTTTAGTATCTTTTTTATTGAATAAAATTCGGCTAGTGGTTTTGGATTAGATGAGTGATGGCAACATAGTTGAGATGACTGCCCTTGATTTGTTGGTTTGGTTTTGTGGTAATAACCTAATTGGAATGACATGCACTCTCCCATGTCTCTAGCTTATTTTAGCCAAATAAAAAAAATGTCGCATTAAATCTTCTTTTATTTAAAGCAAACCAATTCATCACTTACACAAATCACATATTAAAACATACTTGACCAAAAAAAATCATTATTACACACATGTCGAAAATGAAACTAATGATTCATAAATTGCCACGAGATACAGTGTTCTGAGATCAAATCCTTGACTGAAAATTTGATAATACATTGAATATTTGAATTCTTTAAAAAGAATACCACTGCACTAGTAGCCGTCATTAATGGAACTCGATCACGCTTGAATAGGTTCTTGCTTTCTCATATTCCATTAACATCATGGTGGGTCGTTTCTTTGTTTAATCTCACAAACCTCATCTATAACTTTTTTAAATTAAATTAAAGTTAAACCGTGAACTTGATAATCTCATGACATGATTTCCATTAGCAACTATTAATTTTTAAAAAAAAATTAGAGTCATGATAAACATGAAAATTAATCTTGATAATGCTTATAAATTGAGAGTGCACACGCAGAGCATCAATCCAAAAGAAATACTAGTTAGCATATCTTTGTTTGAAAAAAAATAATGAAGCTATTAAACCTTGTAATAATTTTAGGCCTATTGCTCAAACAAATGACGATCCTAATTCTTGCAGATGTTGGTACTGCTGCTTCTTATGGACCTCCATATATACGTGAGGAAAAAATTTACATTTTTCTGATTCGAACGTGCGTCCTTATAGTCAGATGTTTCTACACAACTATCAACTGAGTTTAGTTACCAGGACTAACATGTGTGTTATATTTAGTTTGCATGATAATAATCTTACGTACTATTTGGTTGATTGTGCAGCTACTTCTTGTGATGGAAGTAGGAGAGACCAGTTTCCTCCGGGTAACATATTTGTGGCAGTGAATGAAGGGTTATGGGATAATGGTGCAGCATGTGGAAGAAGATACAGAGTGAGATGTGTGAGTGGAATCAATAAGCCATGCAAAGGTGGTAGTATTGATGTTAAAGTTGTTGATTCTATTACTTCTTGTAGAAAGTCCTCATGCCCCCACACTTTTCATATGTCAACTGAAGCATTTGCAGCTATCTCACGTTTTCAAAATTCAAATATCAATATTGAATATATTCAGTAAGTTTATGTGTTTTATTATTAATTCATATATTTTTTATAATATATATAAACTCTTTATCTAATTAAGACACTGTTGTTCATTCAGGATATGATGGATATAGGAAATTCCACTAAGAGACCATTGCTTAAAATGCTGCAGAATTTAGTGCTAATTAAGCAGAGTAATGTGTAATACAAGTATATGAGAATTGAATAAAGACACGATATAGATTTTATGTATTCATGAAACTATGTTTTTGCTTTATTTCCATTATTTGCCTTTAAACATACTGTTAAACTGCATAACAAAAAACAAACTTTATAACATCTTCAATTGTCAAGATAGTTACGACCAACCACATAAACACACTTTTCCACACCTCCTTAACAAACCTGCATTGATAAAAAAGATCATAACAAGATTTTGGACAGAGCATAAGACACATTTTGCAACAAAATGCCTCGCAGATAGATCAATGCGATTCGGCAACCGACATAGCAACAATTTACAGTCAAATACCTGATTTCAAAGAAAACATGTAAGTTTTAATGACAGGGCAAAGTAAATAACACTGAATTAGGAAATAAGAAAAACAGAAAAAGAGAGTTTTTCTTAAAGTTGTTTATTCACTTAAGCTTTACACAAGCTTATGAATATTGTGTTGGAAATAAAACCTTTTGTGTATAGGAAAAGTGTGTGGGAATATTAGAGGCTTAAAGAAAAATTTAATAGGTAGGAGGATTTTTTATGGAAGAGAAAATTTTGTATTTTTTACTTGATACAAAAGTGTAGGATTATATCTCTATTTATAATATTCTAAGGAGAACTCTAAATACACTAATTCTAGAGAGTTTTCAACTTTAGAAATTCCAAGAGCATTCTAGAAAATATTACAACCCTAAAAAATATCTAACCACTCCAAACACTACAAATGTTTTCTAGAAACATTACTCAAAATTACCCAAGCTCAAAATAATTAAGCCCAAAAATCCAAAACACAAATAATAAGGTTAGACGCAAATCAAGTTTAATATTTCAACATCCCCCCTTAAACTTGATTTGTGACTCCAAGCATACCCTTAGTTTCACGAAAGTTTCCAACTTGAGTGGCTTGGTGAAAATGTCGGCAACTTGATCTCGAGACATCACATACTTCATCTTCACCTCCTTCTTCTCGATGCATTCTCTTATAAAGTGGTAACGGGTGTCGATGTGCTTACTTCTTTCATGAAATATAGGATTCTTTGCCAAATCAAGTGTTGATTTATTGTCAACACATATTTCCATAGGATATTCTTATGGCATTTTTAACTCTTTCAACAAGTTCCTTAGCCAAATTGCATGACAAACGCATGATGAGACGGCGACATATTCGGCTTCACAAGTTGACAGTGTGATGATAAGTTACTTCTTTGACATCCAAGTGAAAGCAGTATCTCCCATAAAGAACACAAAACCAGTAGTGCTTTTTCTATCATCCAAGTCTCCACTCCAATCGCTATCACTATAGCCAACAATCGCATAATTGTTAGAAGAATAATAGTGCAAGCCAAAGTTTGTTGTATATTTGGTGTATCAAAGGATTCTCTTTTCCGCCTTGAAGTGAGTTGTTGTTGGAGCTTCCATGTAGCGACTTACGACTCCTACAACATAGAGAATATTCGGCCTTGTACTTGTCAAGTAATGTAGACTTCCAACCAAACTTTTGTAAAGAGTTGGATCCACAATCTCTCCATTTTCATGCTTACTCAACTCGTTACCACATTCCATCGGGGTGCCAACAGGATTGGCATCATCCATCTTGAACTTCTTAAGGACTTCTTTGGCATAGCCTTCTTAGGTGATAAAAATTCCTTTGTCTTCTTGCTTTACTTTGATGCCAAGATAATATGTCATGAGCCCCATATCTGTCATCTCAAATTCATTTGACATGTCTTTCATGAACTCTTCGAACATGCTTAGATTGTTCCTTGTGAAGATCAAGTCATCAACATATAAGCACACAATCAAAATGCCTCCATTTTGCGTTTTAATATAGAGTGCATGCTCATATGGACACTTGATGAAGTTCTTGTCTTGAAAATACTTGTCGATTCGAACATTCCAAGCTTTTGGTGCTTGCTTGAGTCCGTATAACGCCTTCTTCAACTTGAGGACTTTTTCTTCTTGCCTTTTACTTCATATCCCTGTGGTTGCTCGATGTAAACTCCTTCTTCGAGAAAACCATTCAAGAAGGCCGACTTCACATCCATTTGATAGATCTTTCATTCATTTTGAGTTGCCATAGAAATGATCAGTCTAATAGTTTCAAGACGAGCAACGGAGGCAAATACCTCATCATAGTCAATTCCTTGTCTTTGACAATAGCCTTTTGCCCCAATCTTGCATTGTATCTCTCCACGTCTCCTTTTGCATTCTTCTTCGCCTTGTACACCCATCTTACTCTGATTTCTTTGTGTCCTCGTGGAAGTGTAGTAAGTTCCCATGTATCATTCTTCGTGATTGACTTTATTTCTTCATCCATGACGTCTCTCCACTTTACGTTTTCAACAGCTTCTTGATAAATTAGAGGCTCCCAATCACCAAAAAGACAAAAGAGGATAATGTCATTTTGGTTTTCGGTTACCTCATAAAGCTCTTCAATTCTCCTTAGTTGTGGTGTCCTGTCACTTGAGCTCGTTTCATCCAACTTTAGTGTCGGTGAGGCAGGTGGTGTAATATGTTTCTCTATCATTGGTTGTTCCATTTCATCTTCTTCTTCTTCAAAGTAAGGAAGAAAATCGTACTTGTCTTCTTGAACACTCCCACAACAATCTTCTCCTTCGAATTCCACATCACAACTTATGACAATCTTTCCACTATTTATATTATAGAGCTTGTACCCTTTGGAGCTTGAGTCGTAACCCACGAATACGTACTTCTCACTTTTATCATCAAGCCTTGTTCTCCTTTAATCTGGAACGTGGATATAGGCAATGCTTCAAAACACTTTGAGGTGAGAGATCTCTGATTTCCTTCCAATCCATGGTTCTTGTGATGTCGTCTCATGCACACTTCTTGTTGGGGAACGGTTTGTCAGGTAAACCGCACATGCCACTGCTTCGGCCCAAAATTCTTTCAGAATCTTCTGCTCTTAAGCATACTTCGTACCATATTAAGTATGGCCCGATTCTTTCTCTCTGCTACTCCATTTTGTTGTGGCGTTCTTGGCACTGTTAGTGGGTGGCAGATTCCATGGTCTTCATAATATTTCTTGAACTCATTTGAAGTAAACTCTTCTCCTCGGTCAGATCTCATGGCCTTAATGGAAATACCATTTTCTTTCTCCACAAGGGATTTGAACTTCTTAAAGTTTTCAAACACTTATGACTTCTCCTTCAAGAAATAAACCCACATTTTTTCTGGAATAATCATCAATAAAGAGGAGAAAGTATTTACTCTTACCAAAAGAGTTTGGATTGATTGGTGCACAGACATCGGTGTGTATGAGCTCTAGCGGTTTTGTCGCTCTTGACGTTGATTCCATTGGAAAGCTTTTTTGGAATTGCTTCCCAATTAGACATCCTCCACATAGTTGGTTTGGGTGGTTTATTCTAGCCAAGCTTCTCACCATCTTCTTCTTTGACAAACATTCTAGACTGCCAAAGTTGAGGTGTCCAAATCGTAGATGCCATGGCCACGAAGAGTCAGTATAGCAAGCCTTGAGACACTTTGGCACATCATTTTGAATGTTCAAGAGGAACATTCTATCATTTGACATAGGCACCTTAGCAATCAAATTATGTCCACAATCTCTTAAGAAAAGACTATGTTCTTTCAAGCGGATGTCATAGCATTTCTCTAATAACTGTCCTAAACTCAAAATATTATTCTTCATGTTAGGAACATAGTAGACATTGGATATGAATTGATGACTGCTATTCTTCAAGCGTATGAGAATTTTACCTTTGCCTTTGACCGGTATCTTTGAGTCATCTCCATATGAGACATTGCCAGTTGTCGCTTCATTGATCTCTACTAATATGCTTTGATCGCCGCACATGTGGTTGCTTGCGTCGGTGTCGAGGTACCACTTGTTTCTTTTCTCTTCAACTTGGTTTTGGAACGCGAGCAACAAAGTTTCTTCTTCTCCACCTTTTTCTTCTACAAAGTTAGCTTTCTCCAGAACCTTCTTCGAGAATCTACACTCAGATGCATAGTGCCCGATCTTGTTGCAGTTGAAGCACTTGATTTGTGACTTATAGCACTTTGGCCATGAATTTCCTCTTCCACGCCTCTTGTTTCTTGTGGATTCCAACTTCTTTCTGCATTATTGAAGTTGTTGAAGTAGTTGTTGTAACCTCCTCTTCCTTCTCTTCCATGTCCTCGTCCACATCCACGATCTTAGCCACGACCTCGTCCTCTTTGGCTCATGTAATTCGCATAGTTAGCTTCCTTTGCGTTGAGTTGTAGTAGTTGCTCCATAGCCTCATTTTGTTTAATTTTTCTCTTTTGTTTTTCTTCGTATGCTTGTAAGGAACCCATGAGTTGCTCAATAGTCATGGTCTTTAAATCCTTGTTTTCTTCAATGTTGGTAACAATGAAGTCAAAACTTAGATTTAAAGTGCGAAGTATTTTCTCCATGACTTTCACCTCATCAACATCTTCACCATTTCTTTTAAGTTGATTGACTACGGACAATACTCAAGAAAAATAATCATAAATTGACTCAGACTCTTCCATAAATAAACGTTCAAAGTCACCTCTAAGAGTTTGAAGACGAATCTTTTTCACCTGCTCCAATCCATTGTTGCAAGTTTGAAGCTCGTCCCATGCTTCTTTAGCCGTCATTGCATTCGAGATCTCTCAATTGTATCTTTATCCACGATTGATAAATGCGGAAGAGAGCTTTCTTGTCTCTCTTTCTTGACTCCTTTAATGTCTCTTTTACACCTTAGCTTAGCAAGGCTTCATCTTGCTCATTGAAGCCTTTCTCAACGATATCCCACACATCTTGAGCTCCTAGTAGCGCCTTCATCTTGATACTCCAATTGACATAGTTATTCTTTGTGAGCATCAGCATCTGGAAAGGGAAACCTCCATTTTCCATTTTTGAGGACCTTGAAACTCTGATGTCGCTTTGTTGGAAATAAAGCCTTTTGTGTTTAGGAAAAATGTGTGGGAATATTATAGGCTTAAAGAGAAACTTGATAGGTAGGAGAATTCTTTATGGAAGAGATAACTTTGCATTTTTTTCTTGATACAAAAGTGTAGGATTCCATCTCTATTTATAGTACTCTAAGGATAACTCTAGATACACTAATTCTAGAGAGTTCTCAACTTTAGAAATTCCACAAGCATTCTAAAAAATATTACAACCCTAAGAAATATCTAGACACTTCAAATACTACAAGAGTTTTCTAGAAACATTACTCAAAATTACCTAAGTCAAAAATAATTAAGCCCAAAAATCCAAAACACAAATAATAAGGTTAGACCCAAATCAAGTTTAATATTTCAACATATTAAATATTGCACTGCGTTACATGAAAGGCATATGAACGGTTGGGTTTTATAGTTGTTTGTGCTTCAAGTAACTTACTTGAGTTACTTGAGTCATAAGCCAACCAACTT